>OX374618.1:5032500-15032500 GCA_947347705.1 Nymphula nitidulata | reverse complement strand
TTACGCCTAAACCACCAATTTAGACACATTACGTAATTATGGTATTAATAAAGTTACTCAGTTTCAAAAGTGTCGATATTCCAAAAGAGTACGATAGTCTCGGCTCTTAATTTCAAAGTGTTATAAAAATATCGTAGTAGCAGATTAATAGGCTCTCGAAGTTACCAAAAATCATTGAGATTCGTAACATCCAGACCGAGATTTCCGTGATGTAACCCTAATGGTCACCCTACAGAGGTGCCATATTTACGCACGACGTGGGTACACAACACGTGCGGCACATAGATGCTCAGGTACGTAAAGGGGAGCGAACAGCTGTTTCCACAAGGAACATTAAGCTGCCTTGTGCAATGTTCGTTGGTTCGTCAAAAATTGATATTGTCCATTCAGTGAGCTTCAGCTGCGCTATGATTTGATTCCGTGAAATTTTGTTTTTTTCGATATACATTTATGTATACTTATAGGTAAATAAGTACTACATTTCAGATTTTAGATTACCCGGTAAGCATTAGCTTAGGTAAGCAAATTTAAAAAAAATGTAATGTCCATGAACCCGCATCTTACACAATCAGAATGATATCCGAACGAGTATTTTTACGGTTCTGCTAAGTTCGGTATATTGCCGATTAACATTTTCTCTACACTGAAAACAATGACAACTGAAATTTCAACTACCTGTAGCTCAAAAAGTGACTACATTACTTAGGGTATCACCTAGCCAAAAATAAAGTTTCATAGAGATGACATTTTTATGTTTTTGATGCGTTTAAACGCCTACTTTATTGTAACAATTGAGTACAAATAAAGAAAGAAAATGATGAAAAAATATTTGCTCCAGGCGGGATTCGAACCCGTTTCTCCTGATTACTGGCCAGACGCGATTACCACTACGCCACTTAATTAATTATATTTCACAGTGTAAAAATACTTGTTCGGATGTGCAACATTGTGATGATTTTAAATAAGACTTGTCAATCAATACGTGAATTTATCTCATTTTACACTTAATGAGCTGAAAATGTGTGAGTGGAGCAGTTGTGTGATGGAGTGGAAATTGTGATGTGGAGATCAAAGTGAAAAGACGAATTAAATGTATGGGTTTTATTATCCAACTAGAAGACAAGCAAGCCCACCTGGTGGTAAGTGGGTACCGTCGCTTAAAGACACCTACAATAACAAAGAAAAAATCACTTGGTAAGTATTGCAGATTGAGGGTGCGTTGTCCTCCTGAGGCCTAAGATGAAATGCCTCCTATGCACAGTAATAACAATGCAAAGTATAATAATTTAAGTAATACTGTGAAACATTTTTATCCAAATGATTCAGTCTGTATTAAATCTTGTCCTTAAACCTAGTAGGTATGTCGAATTCGGCATTTCTCAGAATTATCAAAGGTAGATTTGCCATGGCTTCGTTTTGTGCCACCTATCTGCACTTGTTCTATACCCTTCTCTGTCATACTGTTACTAGATTCATTATGATGAAACGAGAAAGCAACATTTCTTGCGATGTTCCGCGGATCGTATTTTCATTGAGTTTTATAAAAGGGATCTCCGTGGATGAATGGAGGTCGTCATGATTTTACGACATTTTTTGCAATTTAGTTTGGCGTGAATAGCTTTTATTTATTTTGTACAATAAAATTCGCTTTCATTGTGCACATCACTACCTACCTGTGGCGTAGCACATGCCAGTTTTTTGCAGCCAGTGAAATATGCTTTGTGTAGGATTATGCGCCGCCTGAGTTGGTTAAGCATATTCAGGCTAGATGTAATTAAGAAACCTACAGAGCAATGTCTCTTCTCTTGTTACCGTAGTTGCGCAAACGTCGCCAGATAGCTGCTCGCAGATAAGGTCCGCGGGCCCTGAACCCAGCTAACCTAATTGACAAGCGGTGCCGCGCACGCTTCACATCATCGATCAACTTGACCACCTCACAATCGGCTTACGAAATTCACATTCGTCTAGATATAGATCCTGCTACAATTACCGTAACAGTGGGGGATTACCAGTTTTTATCGGTAAATCACAGACAGTAAAATGTTAAAGTAATAGTAGTAAATATCTAACGTACTTACTTACAACTTAACGTTAGTACCTATTTTAAACTGCAATAAAGCTACACTTAATTTCATTCCGCGCTAAAACTAAATTTAAGTTTGATGTCACTTAATAATTATTATATTACTGATTCTTTAGCTAATGTCTATCGAAAATAATAATTAACGCTCTTTTAGATTTCATAATAATATGCTAACTTTTGCTAACTTTTCGATTCAGGAAATAAAAACCTATCTATGACAGCCATAATAAATGTACTTATGGTAGTATTGTATAGGTAAATCAATGTATGTCGCAGCCGTCTGGTTAAATTCCTAGCCCGTTGATTGAACGCTGACATTCAATGAAGAGGCTGAAAGACAACTAGCCAAGTAATTAAGCGCAACGATTACCCAGATGGCTGAACGTCATATCAGCCGCCTGGTTAAATTAGCCATTCAATTGGACGCCTAGGCGGGACGTTTATACACGGAGAAAAAAATCTTGTAGGGTTTACAAGAACAATGATTATAGGAACTAGACTTTCTTATTGTTAACGACACAGCAAGAATTCTGTGTTTGATTTACTAAAACTAGAATTATACAGAACTTTTGTTATTCTAACAAAGTAATCTAGTAAAGCGTAAAAATTGACAAAGTAGTAATTAATAGTGAGTTTAGTATTTTTTTGTTGGATAAAAAGTCCACAATACTTTTTAGATGGCACACTTTACTAGAACATTGGGTAGTTGTAACAGCACGAAGAGATGTAGCACATGAAATAGATTGCTACTGTTACTTGTCAATTCATTTTATGAACTATATATTCTCGTATGCACCAAATATTAGTTTTGTTACTATAAATAGTGTTTAATTGTTATAGTAACTACAATACATACTATACTATACTATAATAGTACAGCTATGATTACTATGCACTAGCGTTAGGCCTACTTAAACTGATATGTAATTTGTACTAGTGGGATCTTGTAAGTGTTATATTATATATAGTCAATAGTTATTTACTGTGATTACGTTCTTTTCACAATCTATTAAATTGTTGTTTGTTGTGTGACGCGGTTGCTTTTTTATTAATTATAAAATTAATTATTAAGATTGATGTAAATTTAACATTATTATATTGTACCTATTATACAGTACCTACTAAACGTCTCAATACGTATTACATTATAATATGATATGAGGCAAAAGCGTCACAACAATACAGTAAAAATTTACTAGGTTGTGAAAAGAACGTAATTACAGTAAATAACTGTTCACTATAAACAATAAAACACTTACAAGATCGCACACTACATCAAAATTTGTGATAATAAATGAAACGCTGAAATTTTGATAATCACATTTATTTTCTCAATAATAACTAAATATTTAATACTAATTCGTCAATAAACAGTCATTAATGATAATTAATACTTAGGTGATAGTGACGTGTCACTATCACTGTAAAGCAAACTGTAAAGTAACATATTTACTGTTTCCATCAACATGAAACGTTAAATTATCTGGTACATAACTTGCAAGATCGTTTACATTTAAAAAGTACTTTAAACATTTTTTAACATATTCAACTTTAAAGCTATAAAATCTATCTAATTTAAACATAAAGTATCAAAAAACTATACTCAAATATAACAGTCTTCTTATTGCCTAAACATATAGATTCAATTTCACTTAATATTTAAGCACTGGATACTTGTTCATGTAATCATTAATGGTCAAATTGCTAGTCTTTATTTTATTCAAACGAAACAGTGCTACTCTTCCACTTCTCTTCGACGACATGGAATGGCCCAGTCAAAGGCTCTTCTTAAAATAACATCTTCATTTAAGCAACCTGTGGAAATGATTTATTATTAATATTTTTTTATTGACAAAATTAACAAGTTATCAGCACGTGAACTTAATAGTAGTAGCATAAAACGACTACACTTGACGAGAAAACTTAAAGAGGAATTAGGTAGGTAGGTACTTACTTCATATGTTTCTGAAACAGTTATGACTATTTGGTTAGGTACTGTTTCCTGTTCTTCTTGTTTATTATAATCAATGTTAAACAATTGGTTTATACTCAAAAAATGCTTGTGTGACTCTGTAGCATGTAGACAAATGCAACTAAAATCAGAAAAAAATATGTAATTTTTGGTTGCAATATAGTTCTTCTAGTAAAACAAATATTTCATAATTTTGTCAGTCTCAAAACTTACAAATCACTTATCAAAGTAAGAAGTTAACCTCTGACTAAGATAGATACTGGTATATTTTTACTTACTGATTTGAGCATACAATTCTTTATTTTTTCCAATTTTCTTGATTTTTAAGAACTTTGCTCGGTCGATTAAGTGGATTAGGTCTTTAAGCAACTTGGCATCTAGCATTGGTTACTTTATTGGCTGAAACAAAAGAAAATGTGTTATATTTATTTTCTGCGTTCTTCTTTCATCCTTGCGGGCCGGCAAGGTAGAGGTGTCTAGAATAGCATGTACATTTTACCGAACAAAGAATATAATAAGTTCGCAATGGCCGTTTGTCGGATGGGTGACCAAAAATATATTATCTAGAGCTCTTTACGCTCCAGAAGGTACGTTATTCCGTTGGGCCCAGTTACATTAGCAGTCATTAACATCCGCCTATAAGCCTAGGTCCGAGTTGTGAGTTATGATATGACCCATTCCTTTAATGTGTCCAACCATACGAAAGGCCTGTGCCCCGCCAGTGGGGACATAAGAAAGGCTGATGATGAGTGGGAGATGGTTGCATACTGATCATATCAGACCGGAGATCCTTTAGTGAAATTTTAATAGTGTAAAATGAGCTTACCTTGAAATGCAGGTATATATTCTTCAAGTTACCACTGCGTCAGGAATTTAGCAACATTTTCATCCATCTTTTATTTTAAACCCTATTAAATTTTTACACGCCACCTTTTATGCCGCACAGTTTTATCTGAAATGACGAAAGTGAGGCGGCTTTTTAGATGACTTGGACAAGGTGTTTAGTTTCTGTTGCGAAACATGTAGTTCATAATACGCTCATACAGGCAATCACGGCAAGATAGTTTATGTTGTCTTAGCAAATTAATTTGTGAGTTAATATGAAAAGAACTTTATGTAATTGAAACCTTATAATTAATGATATTCACTGGACTAGTTATTGTTGACTGTACCAATTACTATATAGTTTAGGTTAAATATATTGTATAAGTATAACAAACGATAAAGTTGCACTAAAGACAGAGTATTTAATACTATAAACAAGTTTTAAGGTACTCACAACTAAATAAGTTATCGTGTAAATCACCAAAAGTTTATTCGTTATGAAAACACTTTATTCTAGTAATCCTTACATAAGGACTCGTATTACATACTATCAACAATCGTAATAGTTAACATAAGAATTCTTGTAGGATTACAATAAGTATACTTGACAATATGAAATATTATGAAAACAGAAAGTTAGTACGATTAAACAGAATATGGTATTAGAGACGATAAATTTGTAAAAACAACTAGAAATCTAGTAATAAATTTTTACTAAACACTTCTCGTAATTATTTCGGTCATCGATTTTTCTCCGTGTATCGAAGAGCTTTTGTGTTGTTGTGTGACTGTAAGAAAAATACAGAAAAGGTAATGTCCTTGTACGGGATCCGAACCCGCATTTTCTCTATTATAAGAGCTTATTTTTATATTTCACAGTGTAAAAATACTTGGTCGGGTGTTCAATATTGTGATGATATTGAATACGAGTAAATGTCAACCAATAAGTGAATTTACAACTTGTCAATATACTTTATGCCTGTCTGCAACCGATTTATCTTACTTTTAGACCTAATGATCTGAAAATGTGTAAGTGGAGTGGTTCTAGATTATTTTTATGGCCACATATAACTAAAGCGATGTCGTTTATAAGTGGTCATAAAAATAACCTTGAACCCACCAATCACACCACTACTCTTCGGTACAAGACGATCTTTTCAATACGCCAAGTCGTTAAACGTTAAGTGAGTCTAGTTCAATTAACTATCGGCCTAGGCAATTGATTGGTTGCCGGCGATTAATTGACGGGCTAGGCATCCAACTAAGCGGCGAAGTTAACCAGATGGCGGCGACAAACATACCACGTTTCTTTTTATAGGAAGTGTTTGATACCATTGTACCTAAAATGTGAATGTAAATCACTCTTGATGTTAGTTCGAAAGCTTTTGAAATAGGTATGGAAATTGAAGCTTTTCCTTAAGTAAATCTTCGAAAACGTCAAATGTTGTCCCTTAAAAAAAAATTGGTGACATTTTACTCACTGAACAGTAAATAAATAAAATGATTATACAATAAGAAGAACTACCTTAATAAAAATTAAATGTGAGACTTGACTTAACGCTTTTTGTTATGATAAGTCTATGGTAATAAGACTAAACTTATCTTTCGAAACTTACGGAGTAAAATACTTGTGTTTCGAAATCATACGGCTATGATGTCACGTTGTAATATGGTGAATATATGACTTATACGTAGGGGGATCTGGATTCGGTTAACTTATAGATACTTGGTGAATGCTATTCTTATACGTACCGGACCGGAAAGTGCAAAAGTAGGACGGCATCTCACTAGCTACATAGACAGATGATCTGGTCAGGTCACGCAGAACTGTTCCATCTAGAAAGCTATAAGGGTGGCCTTTGTTCAGCAGTGGACATCGTAGGCTGATATGCTGATGATTATTATTATGTAAACTAGAGAGCTTGACGTACTTCTTCAGCACGTTGCCACAAAACCCACACTTTCGATTATAAAGTCTACTATCCTGTGTATTCTATTATCCTGCGCACGCATAACATAGATAATTTAGTTGGCCTGTAAGTAATAGTGAACGTGTTGCAGACTTGCAGTGCGGTATCAAAACTGGACACCGCTTCCGCAATTTTGTTCTGATTGCAAACAATGGAACAAGTGGCAGTAGGGCGGTGTCTGCGGGCGAGTTTAATAAATAATTTACAAGTGGCTATTAGCGAGGCGCGCGCCTTCCGAACTGGTCGAGCATGTGGTGATTTTTCATCGGACGCATTAGCGTCGTAGAGCGACACAACGGGCTGACCTGTCTGCGGCCAGGATCAGGTCAACAGATCTAGAGCACGCACTATTTATTACAGGCATATGCAATATACATGCTTAATAGTTTCGTTTTAATTGTCTATTAATCAACCCATACAATTATATTATCTTAATTTGATAGATCTAATAGTGTGAAGAAACTGTCAGGTTAAATCTCTCTTTTAATAAAGTATCTGATATATACTTACAGTTATTCAGATTCTTCCCTTTACCTTTCGCCTCATAACAGCCCGCCGGCACACAGTACAGAAAATGTATTGTGTTTGATATATGGGTATTTCAGGGATTAATGATTAATAATTGAACCAAGATAGTCCGTAATTACACAGGTAGTTGAACCGATGTTTTTTTAAGTATCTGTATCTCACCTAACGTACCAGGTGTAGTTATTATTAATGTTCTAAGAGTTTGTGAGTGCAGTTTTTTAGTTGTTTCGAGTTATTAAATAACGATCTGTGAGGCTGTTTGTTCCAGTAATTGAATGTTATGTGCGCTATTAGCACATAGTTGCGACGGGTGACAGCGGCGGCGCTCGTCGCGCCATGCTCGCGCGGACAATCGTAACTGGCGCCCGAGCGATGCGACCTACGCTGCACAAGTTAAGCGCTGATCTACAAGTAATGTTATTTTTTTCTATTCATCATCCGCTCAAACGTTATGTAGTAGAGACTGTCCTGTTTCCACACAGTAACCTTCTAGGAATCTTGACCACGAATAAATTATAAAATGTATATTATATAATTATTAATAGCTTTTAAATTTCTATACAAGATATATCCCAAGGCTATCCTACCGATCTTCACTTTTAATAAGAATTTCATAATAATATTCATCGACGAGAGGCTTATTTATAACCGACTTTAAAAACGACGAGGTTCTCAATTCGGTTGGTATGTTTTTTTATATTTAGCAAAATATAAAAATAAATGTAACGATGGTTCATTTTGTTATGTAAAAATGATGATTGTTTTCTAATTTGTCTGATAACTGACCCTCTGTTTTTAAACGGCTAAAATGCTATTTAAATCAGAACTAATGGTAACTTTATCTACTTGATTATCTTTAAGTAGGTACTTAATATTCTGAGATTATCCGGTTTAAAAACAGAGAATGTGTGCTATTTTTTAGATTGCTGTATTCAACAAGTACCTCTAACCCTTACCGTTTCTCCAAGTTTTTCTGTTCGTCTGCCTGACGCTTAGGTCAGTAGAAAGGTGTACTTAACTAGATTTTTTTAGGGTAGTTACACATTAAGTGTATGTGAAAACCATTAATCATTCGATTAGGGAATCCGTTTACAAAATATTAAGTTTTTAAGTGCTCATTTTTGTTTTGTTAGTTGGGTAGAGCATATCGCTTTACCAGCAAATGAGCTCAATGATTGTTTTTGGATACGTGAAAAAATTCACCACATCAGACTAATAAATATAATTTGTTGAGCTACACAAATTATAACACAAGACCTTAGAGGTTACAGAAAGTAAACAAAACAATCTTGGAGTCACCTGCGTGGGCCGGAGGCAAGCAAATGTGTTAGGTTAAATATATAGTACCTACTATACAGGGTGGCACATTTAGATCGGTCAGTATGGGAAAGTCTGAAACTATAAGACATGCGAAAATCTCTTCTTAGGAACCATGTCATCGATATTAGTAAAAAGAAAAACTGCATTCATACATTTAAAAAAAACGTTTAATCAGCTCGGAAATCAAACCCGAACGTTTTGGAAAATAAAATTAACATTATTTCTATTTACACGTCGATTGTGTAGGTCTTAAGCAGTAAACGTTACTATGAAATATGATGTCTAAAATGAATAAAATGCATTGTTTCCCTAATAACCAATTGAAAAACCCACTTAGAATAAGTAAGTAGATACAAAGACGTGATAAACCTCATTTGAAAATGGAACGTTAATTTTACGCACTTAAACGAGTTGAATGTTGTATAGAAAAAAAATGGTGGTAATTTGGAACACTCTAAAATAAATTAAAAGAAATGAAAACAATGCATTTTATTCATTTTAAACATCATATTTCATAGTAACATTTACTGCTTATGACATATACAATCGATATCTAAATAGAAAAAATGTTAGTTTTATTTTTCAAAACGTCCTGGTTCGATTCCCGAGCTGAATACACGTTTTTTTTTAAAATGTATGAATGCAGTTTTTCTTATTACTAAAATCGATGGCATGGTTCCTAAGATTTTCGCATGTCTTATAGTTTCAGACTTTCCTATACTGACCGATCTAAATGTGCCAGCCTGTATACTTAAAAAATATCAATCAGACGTTAAGTAATTTTGTAGCTGAGCTAATATTTTTACTAAGGAACCTGTAATTCATTTGACAACGATATTTGCACATATTGACCTGAAACTAATAATACTAATGAATGAGTAAGTGCTGTACTATTTTGAACACTATAGCAAACTGATTCAGCTTCTTACTTGTACCACAATAATCAACCAAGTATTGCTTACAATCGTTTGCTACACGCAACTCTTCATATTATCTATAGTTACATCATTATTTCTTGATACAGACAGGAAAGATAAATAAACGAAGACGTCATGCCGTTTTCTTCTCAGGTATAACGGATTGCTGCGTTCATTTTGAGTAGCGCAAAAACTGTGAAGTCTTGTACAAAATATGTCGCTCTACAAAAATAATATTATGTAAAAATTAAAATAAATAGATCGTGACTAAAATAATGTCTATCCATAAACATATATTCACACAAACATATATACCAACATACAAAAATTTTAAAAAGACGTGGATCCTTTCTCTTATTCATTAATAAATCCATGCCGTGGAGTGTATCATTAAACGGTCCGATGTAATCAAGTCTATTTGTCCATCATTAGTGTCGGATCTGCGAATTAAATTGCTTGAGGTTAGGTCGGTATTGGATCGGCAATCGACAGATAGTGCCTGTAAACACGTCGTCTGTATCGCAACAATCTATTTATAATCACCGGCCGGCGGGACCACTGTGTGTTAAATGTCTGATATTTACGATTACGAGCCCGAGACGCCGGACCTAGTGCTGTCTCGATAAGAATCGATGTATCGATAGATAGCTTAGATATTCTAACCCTTATTCCCTTCCCACGTGATCGTGACAATTGAATAATGTATTTCTTTGCCTGTACCGTAATGTGTATCAGATTTGTATCAGGCAAATTTATTGTCTAATCGCGGTTTTATTTACGCTTTTACGCTCAAGTTCTAGTCTAAAAAGGAGTTGTACCAGTCCCTTTATCAAGTACTTTCTGTATTGACGGCGTTAAAGCTACCATTTGTGCTGATGTTTATAGTGTTTGTTTAAACTTAGCATTATCACACAGTTTAGTTTACTCATATTAGACGCAAGTATGTAAATAAATAATACTTTTTACTGAGTAGATTTTTTCCAGAAAAAAATATTGATGTACTTTTCATGAATTTTAAAATACAATTTTTTAAAAATTCATTCTACATTATTTTGTTAAGTTGAATATCGCGTTGAAGTCTTTTTTAAGAGACAATCGTTTAAGTTAAAATAAACCATTCCGCTCTCTAAAAAGTGATAAAGTAATAAAGAAAATTTGCATGTTACCGTCTCTATGTGAAGTTATCGACATGATTGCTAGGTGGCACTAATCTCGGAACGATTAGCGCACCCGCGGCAGTACCGGCGCGCGCGCACGTGCGCCCCAGCCGGTGACTAAGCTCGTAGTTACACTCGGCAAAGTTTACCTTTCTTTATACAATTGCTGCTTTTATCCACCCGCTGTCTCAATTTCCACAACCTAAGATTAAAAGTTCCTTGACATGTTTTCACTATGGCCGCAAACGTAACATTGTCGGTACTACACCGGCCCTTAGCACAACTATCTCTAGACTGTCACGCAAACAAAATCCAAGTAAATAGTCTATAAGAAAATGTATCTGGGCTGTTTATAGTAAAAGATAATTGGCCTCTTATTATCTATGAGCTTATAAATTTGCTTGTAAGCAAGCTTGTGCTACTTATTTACTTATGTACTTAGATGGATTTAATGGTCTGCAGGCTCGTTCGGGGTTCATAGGTCAATACCCATTAAAGTATAACTCATAATTATTATGACTTTATAAATGTTTAGATCGGTTTATTTTGATTCCGTTTGAAATGGCTTATTCCGTTTATTTAAATCAAAATTACTTGATTTTCCATTATCTCTTTGAATATTAACAAAACTCATAGTCATAACGCTCTTTAGTGATTTTGAACCGACTGCAAATAGGCTTATCGATTCATCTATATGTTTTTTAACGTTTGTTACCTTAGAAGACTGTTACTTTCTGATTGGTTACACATATTAAAAAAAACGTTTTACTAGTTTGAATTTTAAATCAAAATAACTGGAATAATGACTAAGTCATCAATTTAAACGGAAATGCGGATTTTTATTTTCTTGTGACCATTTAGGCATATGATAATTCTGTTTGTGTTGGAATACTACCAGGTTGGTTCACGGTCACCCATTTGGCTTCGACCCTCGAAATAGATGTTATCACTAAAATTGTGATTTTTTTAAAAAATAACCGACTTTAAAGCGCTAAAAAGGAAAAAAATATTAAATTTAAGTACCTACCTAAGTAACCTTTTCCATATTTTTTTTTTTAAAGTTGGTGGGTAAAAAGCTATTTCCAGAAACAATAGAAAGTGTAGTAACGTTTTAAGTGTTTTGAAGACGGTTTATAATATTAAAAAAAAAAAAGTTTAAAATGTTTAAATAAGTTTGATACTTTTATTTGGTGACTATTAGTTGACTCTGTTTTTGTTCATCATCATCATCATCATTTCAGCCGAGAGACGCCCACTGCTGGGCATAGGCCTCCCCCAAAGATCTCCACACCGATCGGTTCTGCGCTGTCCGCATCCATCGGCTTCCCGCGGCCCTCACCAGATCGTCGGTCGTCTGTTTTTGTTACATTTGTAAAATATATAAATATTTAGAAATACTTAATGTTGATTATGCAATAAATAATGAGACATTTAATGTAATTTGTGAAGTATCCACAAACACAACAATACCTATTATTGAGTAGACTATTGTTCACTAAGCACCAGTGGGCTGGTAAGGGAATCCCGAGTTATTTGGAAAGATTCTAAGTAAACCAATGAATGTGTTTTAATAAGTTGCAAAACTGGCTTCCACTTTCCAACGCCCCTACAGGTGTACAGAAATCTTAACGTGTAAAGTCCGCATTGTATGAGATAATGTGTGAATTTTTTGTGGCTATCATCCCCGCCGGCTGTTCAAGACCGTTACAGTTTATAGTGAACAATGAATACTGAAAAAAGTGATACAAGCTGTATAGGTAGCGTTTGGGCGCTCACCTGCGCGCGCACGTGCGCATCTGGGCAGACGCGACTACGTCATCAACGTATACTATCGTCTGTACGTATATTGATCAGAAGCAATTAATATTACCGAATACTTGGAAATTAAAGATAATATTGGCATTTTAGCAGTCATTCTGGCACTGTAAAGGGAATAAAATGAGGAAAACAACACGTATAGCCTGGTTGAAAAAAACCCCAACCAAAAATCTCTTATGGAAAAGGATGGATTAGTCGGTGCATACCTATACCTAGCGGTACCGGCATGGCAAGGTATTTTGAGATATTCAAAATTAGCAATTAAATCGCTAAAATAAAAACAGCTGCTTTAAATCAGCAGTAAGTGATTCTAATTGTGTGTTAAAGATTTGTGTCTTTAAATACGCCTTCATATCTTATTTAAATGAATCGTGGTTCTAATATTTTTCATCTGAGTTAATTTATATACCTACTTAAATATTTTTTTTATATGAAATACAAATAAAGAAAACGTCGCGTCTGACCGGATCCCAGAAGATGCGGGTTCGATTCCCGCCTGGAGTATACAATGTTTTCATCGTTTTCTTTATTAAAGTATTTCTTACAATAAAGTAGACGTCATAAACGCACAAAATTCAAACATTTAAATATTAATGAATTTTTTAAAATTACTTTGAATGCTTTATAGATATTTTTGTAAATAAAACTAGATTATACATATATTTATAAAGAAATTTGTTTGATATTTCTTTCATTATCGAGTCTGTATATTAGCTCATATTCGTACCTGTCCCAATCCTAACGGTTGGGTGCTCAAATTATCCACGCTCATCACAGCACTGCGACCACCCCTTCGCTTATCCACGCCGATACATTTATTTTCATTAACCGACACCCATTTACTATTCTTAATGATTTTAAGATGATTGCACGCTATATTGCATTTAAATTAACCGAATATAGATGTAACACATTTTTTTTGCAGCAAAAAATATTTTAACATGATTTTGTGCGATAAAAGTTTAAGGCGATCTATCGAAACGTTGATTCGGCCAAGACCGATAGGGATAGAGATATGGCTGACTCAGCGGGAGGAAAAAGTCAATACAGCGATCGCTCGTGAACAGTAAACGAAATACACAAATTATTTTATTAAAAAATAACCATATGGACTACAAAAAACGCTTCTACACGATTCTGAATATTAATGATATCTACTATATTTAAAGTTATTTCCTATTGAATACAAATTATCGTTCACCAATAATCTTAAGTTTTCTTGTTTATAATTGGTTGTTTATAAGGATATGTAGTAACGTATATCTGATTTTCAGATTCGTAAGATCTTTCAGCAACGTATGACGTTACTTATAAAAGTGCTATTTTTTTCAATATATCGCCTTAAATTAATAGTTTAGCAGCCTGTGTTTATAAAGTAATATTCTCACTGTTACTGCGTATCGTAACCGTTAAGTAAATCTTCACTCTCATTGTGGATCAAAAGAGTTAAGTATCAAAACCGTTTAAATGTGAACTTTCACATTGTACAGAACGCTTAATGTAAGCATAACCCATTATTACAATTTCGATCCCCTCATTAGGGAACAATCGGAAATTTGAATAATAAATAAATAAAAATATTCTCATGAACCCAATAGTTTCGGAATTGCTTCATTTGAGGTTCACAGGGGAGGCCGATTTAGTGGTACATATCGACAAAACAAGTCAGTATTAAATGTAATTGCGTCCATTGTGTCGGATCGTATCGGAATCAAATAATAACTGTGTATAAGCAGTTATGGACCTATATTAAGCTGTTACCAGTTATTTCGTTGCTAATAACATCGTGTATACATCTATAGTGTTAATTTTCAAGGAGATTGGCTTAAAATTGTAAGGGTGCATTTTTAACGGTTTTGTGAAGTTACAGGTATTATCTAAATTATTTAAGGACTCAATGCCTAGTATCAACTTTTAAACCTCAAAGTCTATATAACTCCGACTAGTTAATTAACGTATATCTGATTTTTTGCTAAAGTTTAAAAAAATCGGCTGGTCTTTTTTATGCAGAACTTTGTAGATAAATATTTTTAATCTGTCATAAATCATAATCCAAAATTTTAGTGTGGTACACAAATAAATAGCCAGTACCTAGAAATCCTAGAATCTTAGTAACCTAACAAGGATAGGCGTACACAAAAGGTATTTTATTACTGAGGGGAAATCAGCGGATTTGACATTATACTATTTTCGATGTTATCTACATCGATGTAACATAGAGTATGTTACATCTCACGTTAAGCACTTTATCAGAAATATACCTTTCTGATAAATTCACTAGCCTATGAAAAGCCGGACACTGTTCATCATTCACCAAAAATTATTCACATAACCATCTAATTCTGCTATCAGTCATCGAAATCAACTTAATTATAGGCCCTGAAAGACGTCTGGGGGTCTATGACAAGTGAAAATTCAGTGGTTCCGGATTGTGGGGCTTTACAGGTTAAAAATGTAACCTGTCTCTACCAAATGCACGTGTTTCCTCCTTCCTATAACAATGGGATACATCAAAAGAGGTGTGAAAAAGCAACTTTAGGGCCGGCAAGGTGGAGGCGGCTAGAGCAGTGTTTAAACTGCACTAGCTGTCTTCACATATGGACTCGTGTTACTGCCTGACATTAGGTGGTGGTGAGTCATTTGCCATGCTTGTTTAAAAAAATATACATACAGTGTATTCGAAAAGTCCGAAATAAAATTTAAGGGTGTGGGTAGTATTTCCCTGTCAAGAGTTACCACGGAAAGTTTGACACCTTTCTAATAAATTTTATTTTTCAATTAAATTAATAAAGAGATTGTCGTGCGCGTGACATTTTTAAAAATGCGGTCTATTGCGTATCGCACGACACTCAATCATACACACACACACACACACACAATCACACAACTCGCGCACATGCACTGAAAAAAAAGGCTACTGAACTTTGACTACCTGTAGCTCAAAGAAGTGACAACATAACTTAGAGTAGGTAACACCTAGCCAAAAATAAAGTGGCTTAGGGATTTGTTTTGCTTTATCAAATAAACTACCCCAAACCCAAACCTCGCCAAATTTAGGTTATTACAAACGTAACCGAAGTAGTTTCGTTAAATATTTTTTTCGGTGTACTACGATATCAACCCATCGCAACCCCAGAATTCCAAATTTTATTTTAAATACAATGTATGACCTGACTACCTGACCTAAGGATTGACAAAAAGTACTTTATTACATGCACAAAATGTGGTTGAGATGGAATGGAAAAACTCTTTTCTCGTTAAATTGTGATTATGAATCATAATATATCTTTCTCATCAAAAATTACGTCACTTCCTCCATCTTTGCACACTATGTTCTTAAATTCTTATGTGCCATCGAAATATTATTGACTGTAATTATGTCCATGTTTCTAAACGCAATAAAATATGTAGAAGTTGTTTTGAATGCAGCTTTGTCTCTGAATAGTCATTTAAATTATTTAGTCCCACAATTCAATTTTTCGCAAATTTCGCACCCTCAAAATGGTAAAACCTAAGTATGGTTGCATGGGGTGGTACAGATAAAATATTAATTGTCAATCACAATGTTGCTCTAAATGTGTTATCTTACTATAATTTATTACAAAGAATATTTTTATAATTATCAGAGAAGCCGACACTAATTACCTACTATCAAAACTGCCTTTTAAGTTCAAAACTAAAGATCGGGATTTGTATCAATTATAATGAAATTCTTAGGCAAGCACAAATGGCTATTACCCAGTTCTTTGTCAAATGAGATAAGGGGCGAGTACTGAGACGGTAAATAAAAGATAGAAAGCGGCTTTATTTCAGTACAGGAATAGAACCGGAGCGGCGCGAGGTGGCGGCTCTCGCCCTGCCTCGATGTTGTTTGCTTTAATTGACAATTCATTTAACGTCCCTCTATTTAGTTCTATTTTAGGGGCGGCGATACAAATATAAATAAAATTACTCTCAACATACAAAATATATTAGAAGAAATTCCAGAAAGTTTCTTTTTACTGCATACTATTACCTACCTATAACCATTGAGCAATGCCCAAGTATAACACGCTACAGCGTACCTATGTTTATGGTCACTCTATAAATAAATATTCAACCTGATACACACATAACATTCATTCTAGTTGCCCAGAAATAAATTTATTGCAAAATAGCCTCGCTGCCGACTGCATAAAAAGTTAAGATATAAAGTGAACACTAATTGTGTGTTATTTAGATAACAAATTAGCATCATAAAGTAGTGATATAGCCAGACACATCCTTATTGAGGACTGTTTGTTTTATACCTTCTGCTAGAGTTATAGAGGTTAAATAAATACTCAGCATTTATTTAATGTCGGGAATGCGTGTGTGTCAAGTGAATCTTCAGGCAGGCGCAGGCGCAGGCGCCGGCAGCGGCGGGCGGCAGGCGCGATAAAGCGCGCGCAAGCGCTAAGTGCGCGCGATACCGTTGACGAATCAATCGCGCCCACGCACGCGGCTGTCGTCGCCTGAACCGTCTTTTACCAACACCACCTTTCCAGTAACAATCTTATTAAAAATAATACTTGGGTATAGTATGCTACCGTCCTTTCATTGAAAACCTACTAAATTGTTTCTAAAACGTTACCTATATATCGCAACATTTCGGTGTAAATTTTAACGGCTTTTAATACAAACTTTCAAGTCGAAAATATTGGGAACGAACAAACCGATTCTAATATGGCTTTACAAGCATATGCAAGTCAGGTTAGTCTAAATAACTGTAAGAGGATTTAAAAAAATATTTAATGAATAATTGCACGGACTCTTGTTCCGAGCCTTTACATTGTTTATATACTTTTTTGCGTTGCACTCTGTTAGAGGATATTTCGAAAAACAAAGCAAGAGCAAGAAAGTAAGAGCAATTTATATAGCTTTTCGTACAATCCAAAAATTGCCAATAAATTATTATTAGACTTTTAGAAAAATCCTCTGATAACTTTTTATACTAGCCTGATTTACTCATGCATGGCAAGTTTTGTTTGAATCGGTTTGTTCGTTTGCAAGTATTTTTTACGACTTCAACCACATCTTCACAAATCACCTTGTTTTTAAATAAAAAAGAAATAAATGTTACTGTTCCATTAATAATGGCTTGTCTTTATGTAATCTTATACTCACATTTTAATGTTTTTTAATGCTTTTAAACGCCTACTCAATTGTAACAATTACAAATAAAGAAAAAAAAAACGAAGCAAAATATATATGCTACAGGCGGGAATGGAACCCACGTCTCAGAGAAATCCAAACAGACTAGTTTTGGTTGATGCTCCTAAGTCTGATAGGTATGGTAAAAGTTGTTTATCCATGTGCGTAAAAATTTATATTCAAATTCCTGACGGCATTAAAGCTCTGTCTGGAAATTTATTCAAAAATAAATTAAATAAATGGATAAATAAAAACAACTTTTATGATCTCAAACATTTCATGGATAAAAATAGATGGGTCTCACTCATTAGATTGATTATTATGTGCTGACTAATTCAATTTATTGTAATGTTATATATTTTATTGTGAATTTTTGAATTAAATTATTTTATAGAAAAGAAATTGAGCTAAAATTGTATTAAAATTTGATTTGACATCTGTAAAATTATATGCTATTTTGTAAGATTTTTAACAATATTTTATGATTTGCATGCTATTTATAGTAGCAAAATATGTGCACGTAAATATATTCCATAACATCCTGTAATACCATGTTTTCAGTGAATAAATGATTATCTAAAATGATTATCTTATCTCCTGATGTCCGGCCAGACGCGATTACCACTACGCCACCGGAGCACTAGGGATAACCTACTATTTTCATCACCTATACTATTACTATTTTCATATACTATCTATCCTTCCTTTTTAACGTTTTTATAGCAACGTTTATCTCACCACTCATTGAAGTTAACACCTCGAGTGATTCGAAGAATACTTTTACAAGCATTTTTATACTTCTAGTTTGGGTGAGAAAAGCTATTTTATTTAATCACATTTTTATGTTTTGATGCGTTTGAACGCCTACTTTATTATACCAATTACAAATAAAGAAAGAAAACGATGGAAAAATCTAAGAAGGCTACGGTAGCATCTATAAGCTACGCGTAGCATTTGTAGGCTACGTGTAGCATCTATAGGCTACGGTAGCATCTATAAGCTAGGAGTAGCATTTGTAGGCTACGTGTAGCATCTATAGGCTACGGTAGCATCTATAAGCTACGCGTAGCATTTGTAGGCTACGCGTAGATCTATAGCTCTACCATCAGGATTGCCATGACCACTCCCGTCGTATAATATGGTGTATGGTCGTTGTATGGTGTAGAGTAATTTGCCGTGCTTTGTATTTAAAAAAAAATATTTATCAAGTTTGCCTTAATAGGATGATATACTAAACTATATACTTTTAGCATTTACAATTGATTGAACTTGATTATAACTACCCATTTAAATGGAACTATCTTTTCTAAGGAGACTTTGTTCTTCTAATAAGAAATTATAATAATATCCTGAAAGGCGCAATAACGAATGAGAATATAATAAGTTACATCACCAGCCTATATACGTCCCACTGCTGGGCACAGACCTTCCTTCATGGCAGAAACACGAGGCGTGTGGGCCACAGCACTACCACGCTGGCCCAATGTGGGTTGCTACAAGTTACGGTTATATTTAGATATTCTCTTATCTTATGCCATACTGCGGCGTATATGTCCCACGACTTTGTCATATTTTTTTTTTCGTCCCGCAGTACAAAAGGTAAGTACAGTTCGACAAATAAAATCATCGATCAGTCAAAATATTACACAAAATAGCTATTAAAGTTTTCATTATGGTCGTTTATAGGTAGTCCCCCATATTTCGTCCGATTTATACTCTGATGGCAGCAAAACTAATGCAGCACCTAATTACTCTCACACTGTTGTATTTAATTTATAATAAATTAAATACTGTTTTAATTATTGTTAAAAAACATACGAGGCAAAACTAGAACACAATTCAAGCTAAAAGAGGACTAAAATTACTAACCTACAATTACTTAGTAGGAAAATATTTATGGGACTAAAAACAAATAGTCTGTGAAGCAAAAATGGTTTTTTAAGTAAGGAAAAACTAGGGGTCATGAACGTGGATTAAATCGCTTCGCCCGAAAGTCAGATTATTTGAAAAACAAAGGCAACGTTCTTGGTAGGAAATAAAGTTAAAGCTGTATAAAATAAACACCGCACAAACGCGAAACTTTGATAGTAGAACTTGCACCGTGTCCTTTTCTATCTGGTTTACCTTAAATAATAATCTGGCTTTTAGCATTTCTTTTAACTCCTGTTTTGCGCACCAAAGAGAAATGCAAGCGCGATTACATGTTAAATGCGCTTATGGCGGCAAAGATGCCGCCTGGACGCGTAGGAGCCTAATGCAGTGTCTATGTACGCGGATAGCCCGCGGCTATCGCGCTTCGAGCTGCGCCCGCGCCGCTGCCGCCCGCTCGCCATCCCACCAGGTATGTACTCACGCAGAATTACAATCGAATATCTATTCGTATTCAGTCACTGCATGTTTTTATTACATTTGGTATACAGAGTGTTAGGGGTACGCTCTCGAAACGAAGGCTGTAGTGGTCACCCTTACTTGCTAGAAAATAAATTTAAAATCACAAAAAAATCAGCTATTTCATACAAAAATTGTAATATCTACACAACCTGTTTGTATGGAACAGCAGCTTTTTTCGCGATTTCAAATTTATTTTCTAACAAGTCGTGTTAACCAGCACTGCCATCTGGATTCGTTTTCCCGAGCGTCCTCCTAACACATTATATTATTATGATTACTTTTAAAGCAATATTTAAAGCAAATATTTCAACAAAGCAAATTTTGTTATTTTTATTTTTTAAACTAAACGTTTTAAACTAGCTGATGCTTGCAAGATAATTTGTATTACTATGCTTTTGTAGTACCTTACTGAAAAACCCTAACTGTATACGTTCATGAATCAAGGAGTGACAAATTTTAAATACCTTTAGTTTTATTATAATTATTATATTATAATAATAATAATTCATTTATTTCAGATAACATTTGATCCAAACTTTGTTAGTAACAATGAGAACTTAAAAATATGGTAAGCAATATAATAAGCAATTAAATTAACAAAACCCAAAAACGTGTTAATAACGTATAATTGGTGAGCGCTTCATATCGATTGCGCATAGAGTTCATAAAATGACAAAAGATAAAAGTCTCATTTCACCTTTACTGTCTCTTTCTAGTGGAGAAGGTGTTATGGATAAATATGTGCATTTGGAGTAGTATAAATGTATTTTGTATTAGATAGAACAGAGCTAAAACATTAAAATACAAGGTAAACCAATCCTAATTCAAAAATATTGAGCAGAGATGCGTAGAAGATGTGGAATACGCTATAGGTAATCGATGAATCATAGAAAGCAGATTGTATTGTTGTTTTATATATTTCTCCTCCTCCTTATGTCTTTCACACATGTAGGAAGGCCTGTGCCCAGCAGTGGGACGTATATAGGCTGGTGATGATGATGATGAAGTCATATTGTAAACGCACAATAGATACTCATAGTTCATAGAATTCATGAAATTGGAAAAATAAGCGATTATTGATGTATTGAGATTATAATTGATCTTTTAATTTGTGAAGTACCCACAGACAAGATACAATAGATATTCTTTTGTTGATTAGAAGACAGTGCTCTGATCAGGGCCAAAAGGTTTATTATATGAAGGATTTAAATATGAAGCTAAAATTTGCTTTGTTCTTCCCTGGCATTGGTTGGTACTTAATCGTAATAACTTCTCAATATTAAGACAATTAAAACACGAGTCTCTAAAGACTATTTCATAACATTCGCGCGATTGTGCAGATGTTGTACTTACTCGTACATGTTCATTAATTGAAAACTGATTGTAACACGGCGTGTGGCAATAGCGTCAGAGAGCCACAATTATCTCGTCATAGTTCCGAGATCAATCAAACCATATCGCGTTATGTGGGTCATTAATTACTGTAAACAGTAATTACTTTAATTATTCCTGACAGACTTTGTGTGAAGTCGTGAAGTCGCCGCACGGCACTGAAGGTCGCGATGGGTTGCAATAGAGACGACTCGAGAAAGACGTTTGCCCTGCCCATGTTAGAATATCCTCTGAAGAAACTTCGTCATTGCGAAATTAATGAAAAATTAAAATCTTAAAATGTTTCGCATCATAAATAATGACCAATCCACAGGACAAATTTTGTGTAAAATTTCTATGAAAACCGGTTTTTACATTTCATTTGTTTAATAAACCTGAGGTGCGTTTGTATCAAATGAATATTATTTAATATTTTCAATCAATATTGCGTCACACAGTTCTTATTAAAAACATATAGGAATATCAAAATGTTCAATCAAAAGCGTTGCGTGATAGGCTTACACTTCAATGGACTTTTTAACACGACTAAGGGTGGCAACCAAGTTTACTCGTACCGTAGCCTTAAGTAAATTCTCATAGCACCTTGGGCACTACTCACGCATTGCCTACGAAAAATCAAGAGATGGTTATGCAGACAGCATTGGAGACGTGTCTGCCTGCTCGTAACATAACGTTTTCTCACTGAACACTGGCAACCTTGCTTACCGCTGGAAAAACAACACTACAAACAGGTGTTATTTAGCTGGAAGTGGTACCACAGTCAGGCGCCCAAATTTCAAGTGCAAATACCAAGAAACAGCCAGCCTAGAGCCTCGACTTTTGCAGCCTAGACTTTTGAAATCCGTAATCATGAGAGCTAAAGCATAGTAATGCTTTACCTCTCTTAGATTACGGATTTCAAAACTCCCAACACTTTACCGTTGATGAGTTCATTTGACTCCACACCACATGAGTGTAGCGGTAAGAAGAGTCCATATGCGAAGGCAGCCAGTGCAGGTTGAAACACACTGTTTTAGCCGCCTCCAACTTGCCGGCCCGTAAGGTGCATTTTCACGGCTCTTTTGAAGGAACCCGTGCTATAGGAAGGAGGGAACACATGTGCCGGCAAAGAATTCCAAGTTTTGGAAGTACAACATATAAACGAGTTACTTAACTTCTGGCGAGATGTTAAGGTGGAGAGAGTGAATTTATGACTCTGAAGACCAGCACACGTGTTGCTGAGTAGGAAGGGGGAAGGAGGGAAACGGTCGAAAAGCTCTTTAGAACATTCTCCATGATAAAGGCGATAGAAGGCGCTAAGCAATGCGACGTCACGACGCAATTGTAGGGGCTATAGGCTGTTCGTGACTTCTACATCTCCAGTGATACGGACAGCACGATGCTGCAATCTGTATACCGTAATGTTTGTAGCAGTCTCTGCGTAAAAACCAACCCGCATTGGGCCAGCGTGGTGGTGTTATGGCCCAAACTCCTCATGTGTTTCTCCCATGAAGGAAGCCTTTCTTCATGGGAGAAACAGTGCCTAGTAGTGGGACGTTTAAAGGATGTTGCTGATGATGATACGGGGGAAAAATACAATTAAAAGTTGTCTGACTTCAGAATGAACGAGGATATTATCGAATATCATCCAAAATATGACTAAAGTTTCTGAATTTTTTAGGGAGTGTGAGTATGTAAGTAGGTAGAGCTTTTTTAAATATATTTCTAAGCAAGCATGCTACATCATCGCCTAACTTTTGGTTTCAATCGTACCTGGTGTGTATCTGACGATAGAGAATGCTTATCTAGATGATGCATATTCACACACCGAGCCTTGACGGAACCTACAACGTGAAGTTCTGGGAATGATATTTGTCAACATACAGAAAACAAGTTTATTTTTATTTTTACTGCCTCTGTGGTCTAGTGGTTGAGACTTGAGACCACGTACTTCAGGTCTAGACGTCCGGGGATCGATTCCCGTGGGGCCTGAAATTTTCAATTTGCTTTGGTTGGTGGTAGGACTTTTCTAACTCCTCCTGGCTAGTTACCACTATCTTACCTAAGTCTGCTGTCATAAGAATAATTTTAACAGCATTGTTGTGTTCCAGCAGTCGGAGATAAGATAGCTTGCAGTTCCTCTGTGGTTGAGGAATCCGGGTGTAGCTAGCTTCCATCTTCGGCCTTATCATCAGCTCTTCCTATATTAATGACTGTCAGTTGATCTTTGTAAATAATTACAATGAATAATATCACTTCTATAATTCAAAACTTTAAGCTCGTAGAGTATTAATTAAAATACTAATAATTGTTTATTAAAAAAGGTAACTCAAACATTCAATTTTTGAAGCTACACATTATGGCGATTAACTGCGAGTCCATACTTACCGACAGTTGCCGTCAGTTGCCGACAACCTCACTCCAGGGGCTTAATGCTCAGTTGTTATGTGTTTTTAACGTCCTTTTTTTGTTTCAGCGGGTAAACGTTAAATTGCTACCTTGTAGATAATAGTATCCTGAGGATAGGTTAATATAACAAGGTGTGAATTTTCGTGGTTTGTTACGTAAACTACGGTCTGGCTATGATTTATATTACTATGCGGTTTGCGTTAAGCTTATTTTATAAAGTTTTTTATAAGTTCGACAAGCTCTATGGTTTAAGCGCTATTGTTTTCTTCTAATTATAAATTATGAAATCGAGATCCCTTATGCTTAGAATTGTACGCCAGGTGTTAGTGCTTTATCGGTGCAGTCCTAAGATTATGACCCAAAATGTGGGTATATTTGTTTATTTAGTCATGAGCGCAACACCAATTGATATTTTTTTGTTTGCTTTTTGCTATGAAATTAATGAGTATAACTTCCATTGGATCAAATAAAACGAACTTTTAAACATAAAATAATGTTAGTGGTTGATCTCGACTTAAAAAGTGAAGCTTTGTTCTTTCTGAGTCAATCATATCGACGTACCTACCTAATATAATATCAATAAGTATGTTTTATTTAACTGATTGCTAATGTGACTTTAATGATAAAATTTGATATTGTCATAACGGTTCTCCAGGAGTTTCACATACTTAATGATTCGCGTAAAATCAGAAAATCTCTTTTTATTACTCATTACTTTTATCGTAAATGCTTATGATACGATAACAGTAATACGTAATATCAGCCACGATTCTTTTACGGATACTTTATTTAGGGCTGACTTATCCCAAGTATGAACGATTGAATGTTATTTTACGACAGTACCCTACTAGTGGTGGGAATACCAACAAAAACTACAAAAAAATGAAATTGCCTACCCTTGCTTTTTGAACTTCAAAGTTTTAGTCAGATTTGATGCTTTAATGACAAACGCCTTGTAAGGCATGATGGATAATGATGCCCGTGAGCCGATTGGAATGTTCAATTAAATGCGTCGCTAAGTGTAAAGTACTGTGTAAAGTACTGGTTATTGAATATTATACCTATGGCAGCAGTCGTGGCGTGCGTGCCGGCGCGCGAGCTGTCAGCGCGACACCCCATCAGGTGATCTCGCCGTGACTCAACACCACTAACGAATGGTAACGAACCGGTGCGCCTCGGCGCGTGCTTCACTCTACCCATTATCTATCATTATCTCGCTTAGCCTACATACGGACGTATTCAATAACGCGTGTAGCAATATGAAACGTAAAACAATAAACTTTTAATAAAGAGAATGATTACCGCAACTTGTATTGAACCAGATTAATACGTTGTGCAATCTGAGACCCGTTGTCATGAATGCTTATTGCGATAGTGTACGTAATATCTATTGTTGGAGATAGATTAATTTGATGTATGCAGTTATGTACATATAAGTATGCAGTTCATACATATGATTACCCAAGCTTATTTATTTACAGTATTTCAGAGACACATAATTATTATAGCACTAAAGCTGAAAGAATCACAACGTGTAAAATTTTTCATTTCCATTTTTTGGCATAGTAATGATAGATTGGAATAGGAATAATTGGAAAAGTCCCATTACTACACAGTAATCGGACGTTCAGTAGGTAAGAAAGGAAAGTAATGTGATTTTGACCAAAGCTAGCCTGCGACGTACAGTAGGTAGTACAATAATAGCTTTTTATGTTGACTGTACATCGAAGGCTAGCTTTGGTCAATTAGTTATTATGATAAGATTATGTTATTATCACAGAAGTTTAAAAACTAATTAAGAGTTTTTTATTATTGCTAGTATATATGGAGGTCATAAAGAAGGGTACACTACGACTAAAACACATTCCGGGACTTATAAGTCTTATAACCACAAATAGAGCTACACAAAAAGACGAAAAAAGTCTAAGGTTAGGAAAGGAGTTGTCTTAAAAATGTATGGAAAGTCTCCATCTATGTATGGAGACCCTCCATACATTTTTAGGGAGGGAGCCAGGTCTGTGTACATTATGCAAAAACATGCAGTACATTGCTTTGTTACGTGGTATAAAGCAAGAAATTTTATAGAAAAAGCTGTCACACAGTCAAATATTCATCATGGCGCCTATTTCACCTCAGTGAAGTTTACTTTTAAGTCGCCCGCCATATTGCCAGATTGAATACTTAATGGTGAAATCGACGACTCATTTTTAATTTTGAACAAGTGAAATATACATGAAAACGAGTCGTTGGTATTTTTACCTGATTTAGAAGATTTTTCCTGATTTTTTGGGATTGGGACCTGGCCGGATATGAAACATGTCCTTTATGGGATGAAAAAATTATTGATTCGATCACCACTGCAGATTGTTCTCTCACCACTGCAGGCTGAGTCCAGCCCATAAAAGAGGGGTGTTATAAGTTTGCCGTGTCTGTCTGTGTATCTATATGTTCGTCTGTGGCATCGTAGCTCCTAAACGAATGTACCGATTTTGATATAGTTTTTTCTTGTTTAAAAGTTGACATGATCAGAATAGTACTTGGCATATTCATGAGGATTATGTCAGGCATTTTATGACTATCAACTCATTTCCTACTTGAAAAAAGGGTTTTACTAACTTTGACAGATCCGATTGATTTAAAATTTGATGTACCTACTGTTACTTCGATGGTATTCCCAAGAAGTGCTAACCTTGAGCTGACCTTGTAACATTATATACTTAGTTTGGCCATAAATACTGTTAAAATTAAAAATAAACAAAATATTACATTTACAGTAGGTAGTCACCTGATAGAAAGCGGTAAGAATACTTCCCCAGCCATATCCCCTTGCCGGCCCATTAGATGAATTGTCATTCCGAAGGAATATATGATAAAGGACGGAGGGAATACACTCCATTAAAGAGTTCAGACCAGCAGAATCTGTAACAGCGTCTGGCTCCTCGGCGGCGCCGGTCCCATGCTCACACGCACACAGCCTTGTCTGAACGAGATCGTAGCAGGTGAAAATAAATCATTCACAGATTAGAGCCATTCTACGCGGCCCGAGCTAAACGTTTACAACCGATGATTAATTCTATTAGGTACACCTTACGATACTTATCGATAGTTATTACGTTTCATTAGCGCGGTAAATATCGGCGCGGTCGAGCGATCAATCAAGGTGCTGAATAGAATAATCGGCGTTTTCGGTTCAAAGTGGTGATCGCCTATTTATTATGCGGCAGATCATCACACCTGCCATCGATATCCAATCGTAACGTATGAGGTGCCAGTGTATTCATCGCTTGAATCTTTAAATCATTACAGTATACAGCGTGTTGCAAGCGAACATGTTACCTTCTCTGCATTTAATTATTTTTACAATCTTTGATAAATACCAATATTTTTTCACGTGCGATGAATTTTTGACAATAATGTATGTTTGTTTTAATATTTTTTGAAAAAATAATCGAAATGTAAAAAAACAGACAGTAAAAAAGGGTCACTATAATTTTTTTAGTGATTATTGACAAATGAAGTTATGTTCATTAAATAAATTTTTATCTTCGTTTTCCCACAGTGTAAGAGATAAACATAGACACGATATTAGATAGTAAACTAGCTAACCCCGCAAACGTTGTTTTGCCATAAAAAAAAGTGTCAAAAAAAAAATAGATAGTAGCCGATTCTCAGACCTACTGAATATGCATATAAAATTTCATGAAAATCGGTCAAGCCGTTTCGGAGGAGTATGGTAACTAAATTTGTGATACAATAATTTTATATATAAGAAGATGTAATCACAATGCATAAGTTTATCGATTTAATAATAATTTATGTAATTACTAATATATTTTTTCTTGCTGAGTTTGGAACAACCTGTGAGTGTGTATTGTCCGTCAAAGGTTTATATCGTAATGATGACGCGTTGATTTCCTAAGATACATATCTACATAAATAATTTAATAGAAACAAAAACTGCCGTGATTATTATAAAGCTTGTTACAATTATTCGATTAAATTTTATAACGCCTGTTGTCCTTCTTAGGATTAAATGTGGTTTAAAACTGTTTTATTCGATTGTAAAGCATTAATGTTGCTATAAATGCATATTTATATAAATATTTTTAGGTATGTTCAATAAGCAACACAAAGGAAGCTTGTATGCGTAAACAGTGTATAAATTATCTGTACTCGAAACATAGACGCACATTTAATAGTGCCGCGTCCCTAGCCACATAAATATACCTAATTATTATTTTATAATGTATATAGTGAGGAGCTCGGTGTCGTAGCGGTTTGAGCGCTCTGGTTTCGATTACGAAAACAAAGCAACTTTCGCCATGGTCGGTCCCGGGATGGGTCCATCAAATTTATAATTTCGAGTTCCTCCGTGCTTCGGAAGGCACGTTAAGCCGTTGGTCCCGGTTGTTACTGCAACCGCTTTAACCCACCAACCCGCATTGGGCCAGCGTGGTGGTGTTATGGCCCAAACTCCTCATGTGTTTCTTCCATGTAGGAAGGCCTGTGCCCAGCAGTGGGACGTATGTAGGCTGATGATAATGATGATGATGAATGTATATAGTTATAACTAGCTAACCTATATAAGTAGGTTATACAGGTTAAACTAGCTAAACCACAAAATTAATCTAACCTACCGGTAAATGTTAGGAGTACCACTCTTAGGGACATAAGTAAACCTATACGTAAGTACCTACACCTAGGGACTTAGAAGATAAAAATTAACCAATACATTGTTTTGCGAATTGTCATAATTATAATATTACCGTTCCAATGTGTTTTCTATGGATTAAATCTATTTTTAAATTGGACCGATAGGTATTTGAAATATATTTTTATAAGTTGCTTCTAATAACGATTCGATTCGTATTTATATGTTTGACGATTATTAATATTGACCATTTGGTTGTTTTTTATGTTTGGTTTACACGTATACGTGTTGCCTTCGATTATACATATTTTTTTATCGTCTAAACTATAGTCCTTTATTTGTACCAGCCCGCCGGCTATCAGACACAATATAAAATCTATTATGTATGATATATCGCATATGTGGGTGTGGGTACTTTACAGATAGATAGTCCACTAACATTATAAATAAATTAAAATGTTCATTATGCCCTCGTATAACTTAAATTTCATTTTCTTATGGTAATCAATCACTCTTTTAAATAAATTTCATTCCTATTGCAATTTTCACTATATGAAGTAAATGAAACATTAGTTGTAGGTATTTTAGACACTTATAGCAAAGAAAATTTTATTCGATGTTATGTTCTTCTTGAAAAATGAAATAGCTTTTCGGATTTATAAGGTATGTATGTGGAGTAGATTTATTCATATTATGCAAATCGCTACGTGTCTTATAAATGTCCGCCCGTAAAATGTTGAATTCGGCGCGTGACTTGATTCTGACAGCGGACTGGCACTCGTCATACAGACCACTCGCGATTTAGAGATGCCAATTTTATTTTGTAACACAATGGAATCTATTTTGTAATGAAAGTAGCTAAAAGTTAGCCTATTAAAATAAATTTTTGTTGGGTTTTAAAATATTTACAAAGAAATTTATATCTAGAAGACATGACATGATGCCACCACAAGGCGGTAGAAGATTAATAATAATTAATCAATCAAGCGGTGTTATACCTCTGGAGGACTATGACAATTGAAAAATCCATTGTGTCTGGTATTTGATGCTTGACAGGCTAACAACTACAAAGTAAGTTAATAATTAATAACCTTTTGAGGACATTTACTGAATATTACTTAATTTTTCAACATTTGTCAGCCTGCTGCTATAATGACATCAACAATAGATTACCTATCTATTGTGTTTGGTTTGATGAATAATATTATCTTCTAATTATCTAAACAAAAATTAAGATTTGATTCCTAAAGAGTATGACGGAGTTAATCAGTCGTATAGTACCAAAATCATGAAAAGATTCATCGTATTTAATATTATATTCTCTGCACAGGCATGAGAGATCTGAGAGAGCAACGTGCGGTCGCTGTGACATTTGAAAGCATTACCGCGCAAATTATTGCTTCAGTATTAATCTGGATTCTCAACCTCCATTCGAGTAAACGATGAACCGAAAACGTTAGTCACGATCGGAAGATTAATAATTTGTTTTTTATGCGATGTCGCCGAGATTATCGAGCCGGCTACGGCTGGACTCTCGACGCGGCGTATTCACAACCCGGTGTGTTGTTGTGTAGGTACCGGAGCCAGTAAGGAGGCTAAGTTCGGCATCACGATGTCGCTACTCAACTTTCGACTGCGGCCGTCGATTAAAAATCACTTGCGACAACATTGGATTGATCGATGTGGCCCTTGGCATTTGTGCGATATAACTGTACACTTTATAACAAATAGATGGCACAGATAGTTAGCGAGCTGTTGAATCGACGCCGCGCTTAATTTGATTAAGTAAATCGCATAAAGCGAGACACAATTAGAGTACTTACCTACCCACATTATGAGCGGGACTAAGAATAGAAGCAATCTCAGCAGCTAGCCAGCGGAGTGAAATTAGCCGAGCGCATTATCCAGATTCCTTTTAAATGGCTTTGCGCGTGCATTTTTTTGTTGCATAAACAACCGTAAAACGAGTAGCCTCTTCTTAATAAGCTTAACATGAGAACGGGTTAAGGCGACCGCACGTGGATAACCGCGAGGTCGGCACATCAAAGCAAACACTCGTTTAAGCCAATTGTTGCGTGCCGGCGCGCGCGCAACTACAACATGTAATTATACGGTTATAGGGCGCGCCCCCGCACCCCGTCCACATCCCGCAGATAAAAAACAACCATCTGTTGAGCCACAATCGGGATAGCGCCCGCTGGGTCAGTAATTGACCGCCGACATGGTGTTTCCTAAATTGAAGTTTTTATGAAATCCACAAACAAATGGGTAAATATTAGATATAGGTCAATAGTCAATTTGGTCGTTTTAAATTGAGTCAACGTTTTAGTTGAGTCACATTTTGTTTTGGTACAGATGTTATTGCTTAATGAGTTTTAGAAGTTAATCAAAGTAGTCACAAAATGAAAATATATTATACTTATGAGATGATTTCTTCATTTAGGGACTAGGATAATTTCATTTTGTGACTACTTTAAATATTAACTAAGTTAGACTGAATTTTATGTAAAATTAGCGGCATAATTAGTAAATATTCAATTGCGTGAGTTAATTGTTTTTTTTTAATACAAAGCACGACAAATGACTCAACATCACCTGATGTGAAGCAATAAGAAGAGTCCATTATGCGAAAACAGCTAGTGCAGTTCACTGCTCTAGCCGCCTTCACCTTGCCGGCCTGAAAGGTGGTTTTTCACGCCTCTTTTGAAGGAACTCATGTTATAGGAAGGAGGGAACACATGTGCTGGCAAAGAATTCCAAGTTCTGGGAGGACGACAAAGAAACGAGCCACTAAATTTCTTTGTACGTGATGTTGAGAGGTGGAGGGGTGCAAGCTATTGCAAGCAACTGTTTTCAGGACAAATATGGCAGCTAAAGTTAAAACTGACACAGAATATAGATACATGCGATAGATAAAATACTATAAATAAATCCAAAAATTATAATAGGAAAATTAATCATAAGTAAAATTTTTCTGCTACTTATAGCGATTTTCAAAATAATTTTCAGTTTCACCTTGCCTCAAGAAAAGCGTGATATTGGTGCGTAAAAACTTGCAAAATTATGAGCAAAAGGTAGTTTAAATTTCAAACACCGCATTTTTATGACATAGGTACTTAAGCAACTTCACTTTTATCACTTAGATGGTTTAAAGAGGTATATTTTGATCAGTACTCATGTCTACTAAATCAGAGGTCTCATAGAACCCCAGTAGAGCTCAGAGCCTGATGTTTTATCTATCTATGCTTATCATAAGATAGAAATTCTTTATTTTGCACACACAGCACACAATAAACGAAATAAAAGAAAAAACACGTAAAATAAAAAACAAACCAGACATGTTTGTACGTATGTTTCTTTTGTTGTGATGTATGTTTGTACATAATTATGTTTATTTAGTATATTTATATACTTACTAATAAACATTCAAACATCTTTTAAGTATAAGTACTTACCTATATTATTATCTATCTTCATCCGTTATAGCTGCTGCCCGCGGCTTCGCCCGCGTGACCTTTTTGTAATTGGTACGTGGATCTAAATATGTTTATTATTATTTTGATTTTATTCGCTATAACAAACGTGGTATTAAATATTTTGTGTCGGTAATTGTATTGTATCGTAATATTTTTATAATTACTTATTTAAATTAACTTCATGCCACACAATAGGGTACAATTGGCGGATTTAATGCCATTGGGCATTTTCTGCCCGTCGACCAGAAAGTCAAGTCTAGAAAGATTATACGTAGTGCAATAATAAGTATTTTAAAACTAAAAAATATTATGTATATCATGTGAACCAATATATATGTATTATAAATAAATATCTACAACATTAAATAAATGGTGAAAATATGTTTTTTTTTTACTTGAGAGCAAATGTCCTCCTCGCCCGAGGAGTCTGTTTTAGAATCAGACTCCTTCGCTAGTTGCCAAAAAACTGCTCGAGCAGAGCAGTTCTATGGCAACAACCTATTCATGAAATATTAAACAAACGACAAGCCTCGTACTGAGTGAAACCATAGAGTACATATTTATAGTGAAACCTTTTTTTACTAAGAAAAAAATATCGAGATTCGGTTTATCGACAATAAAAAATATCAAATCAAATCATTTACTTCTCCACTTAAAAGTAAACAAACAAAAATAATAGTTTATAATATTATAATTAATACAATATCAATAAAAACTTAATGTCATTATATCACAAAATAAAAGCTTGTTGTTGATTAACTTTTTTAACAGAACACTGGAATCATCTATAAAAGATGATATGTGTAGTTTTTGGACAAAAAAGGCTACTGCGGTTTCTGTATCATATTAATATTTTAATAGCGTAATTTAAATCAATTTCCGCCGCGCCGCGCTCGCTAACCCTTTTAGTGAGGGCGTTACAATCGTTTATTCTGTGGCAGTATGTAATCGGCCGTAGGATCTATCGGCCCCACCTGTGATTCTAACTTGATTCCATTTTGGACGGCCGCCGCGGTCGCCGTGACTATGACGAACCGTGTAAATTATGAAAAGGCATTTTTGATGGTTATTACCATTTGTATGTCTCACATAATAGTGATTTGCTTTATTGATAAATTACTTAACGTATTGAGTAATTTTAGAACCTTTATGGATGGTTAGGTAAATGCGAGCGATCTCGTATTTTGTTATTTAACTTTGTTTCTGACTTAATTAGCATCTAATTTTAACCGATTTCAAAAACGAGCAGGTTTTCAATTCTGTTGTAATGTTTTTTTTCTATGTATGTACACCGATTACGCCAAAATTTCTTATCCGATTTACGTGATTATTTTTTTGGTTCGATGTTTTTTAGATCGATCGGGTAGTTTGGTTTTTCAATCAAAAGAACTGTACTAATTAGGTCGTCTATGTATGCAAAATTGAGGATTTTTGCTTTCCTATGACTTTTTAGCAAACCCTACGATAGTAGGAAACAATATATGCAAACTGTCTCCGCCTATATAGCTTTTACTTTAGAAAGTTATCAATAAAAATTAAGAAAAATAAATTAAAACCGACTTCAAAGTAGATACTAAAAAGGATAAAATAATTAAATTTAGGTAGGTTCATACTTATACTCTAGAAACAAATTTTTAAGAGTTGGTGCTAAGTTGTTTTAAAAAACAATAGAAAGTGAAGCATCGACTCCAAAAATATGTTTCTAGTTTCTAGTTCTAGATAGTTCGACTTATTTGTTCGTCCTGCGGGTATTTCGTTTTCATTGTCTGTGCTATGGAGTTATTTTTTATTACGAGTTTACAGTCCTTACTATTAGGATGTTAACATAAGTAAGAAAATTTCCGGTAATGTGCGTCACAGTCTTAATTTAGACCAGATGGTAACGTGTGAATGGTGACAAAACAGCGTCCCGCTGTCTGTGTTTAGTGTCTTAGAAATTGCACTTATAAAGTAATTAAAATCAGGTGGTGGCAAACCTTGCAGAGAGTGTTGCCACCACGTGCTGTAACAACAATAGAGCGGCTGGCCTCTAGGCCATTGTTCCGGCAATAAGGCACCGCTGCGCTTGCCGCCCGGCCCGGCTGCGGCGCAGGTGGCGCGCAGATATCCTTGTTTTAAATGAAAGTCGATTGTTTCTATTTTACGGTTATTAGTCAACATTCACAAGACCCTTCGCAATTGTTTAAATGTGAGAAAACTTTTTGAGCATCCCAAAACTATTGCAATGGCCTAATGTTACAAGCGAACAAGCTTATTTCCAAATAATCCATTAGGCGTTCGATATAAAAATAAGAGGATGACAAAGTAACATTGTTCAATATCGAAACCGAGACTATTACGTGGGTAAACTATTAATAATTCTTGGTTCATCAATCAACGTGAGGTCAAAACTGTGCGCGGAATCAGAGTGCTCACTATGCGTTTTTATTTATGGATTGTTTTAGAGTTAGATATCATTAAGCGTGGAAGTGATCTGGGCTACGTTGGTGGGCGCTGCAGTGACACGCAGCAACGGATTATTTCGACGGACTATTTATAACGCGCGGCTCGCAGACACGGATCGCGGACGATGGAATCTGCTCCTTTGTCATTGGAGCAACCTGTTCGCCGGGCCCGGAGTCACGGAGAGCACAATGTAATGTAACGGGCCACCTGATTAACCGCCATTCCGCTCGGCTATGCAGATATCGGCCGCCGCCGACGCGCCGCACCGATCACTGATCATATTAATTTCAAATGATAGATCGCTTTTATATAGTTAATGCCTTATTATGATATAGATAACAATTTGAAGGTTACTGAACTTTCTATCGCTCTAAGTAGTCATAATAGAGTACGAATGACGCTGCTGTGATCGATTAAGTACTGTGGGAAAGAAATGTTCGGCTGTGTGTGGATGCGATTGGTACATTTTTTAAGAGCATCGTAACCAGAAGCGTTTACGTTTCTCTTCCTTTGCATGTTTTTGCTTACAGTTTTTCGAATGTATCACAGTAGCAGGTGTCAGGTCTAAAGATTTCACACGGTGAGAAGGTGCGTACAGACAAGTGCATTCCATTCGGTTATTTTGCGATTTCATTGGAGATTGTTGAATAATTCTTATTTGTTATAAATTTAGGTCATGACTGTCATTAATTTAGGATATCTAATTACATTTCTATAAACAGAAAAAATATACCTATAGGAACATATGTTCCTGTGGGTATATTTTTTCATGTCGGAATATCACAGCCGATTTCCCTAGCTATCTTCACCTACTAAATTGAATTTTACCATAGGTTACTGGTACCACAAACATTTACCTATAATGGTATTCTGAAATTGATATTACCTATGCCAAATAAAGAAATTCGCTTAGTGTCTCTTTTAGAATAATAACCATAGGTAAGACATTCATAAAACGATACATTCGGAGTGTCGCCGTAGCAAACCTATTTCTCTAATCGAATTCGAGAACTCTTCTTAAAAGGCCTTTTTTTAATTTCCTCGTTACGCCCACACGTGATCATGTCTGTGAAGAGCGTTTCCCAAAATGTCTTTCTTCATCCGATTATGGCGGCGACGAGTCGAATCACCCTTAAGTCCCAACTTCCATCAATATGTAGCATTCGAGTAAAAAACGGGCACCTTTCGCAACATCCGTTCTTTCTTAATTCTCACGGAACAGGTACCTAGTTATATCCGCTTAAACTTTTATTAAATGCCAGGATTGGTATAATTATTACAATGTGCGTGTAACTGTATCAGCCAGGTACCCTTCTCTGTTGAGAGAAATAAAATAACCCTTCCTTCCGAAACAAAATAGAAATTAATATTAATTTGAAATGATTTTATTATCTGTTCACCCTTTCCATACCCACGAAACTGCTATGCGTGACAAAAAAGCGGACGAAAAAAAAATATAATAAGTAAGTACTTATGAATAATTTTTCGCATGTTAAAATGAATGCGCATTAATTTCCATTTTTATAATGCACACTTTTAGAAAATGAATAAATAAAACATATTTCCTGTATGTATTTTTTTATTTAAATGAAAGTATTATACTGACTTTCATTTTAATAAATAAATAAAAAGGATAAGTGTCTCAGCTTGTCATTAAAACAAACTTATTATAAAATATATAATTCAGATTATCATCACCAGCCTATATACGTCCTACTGCTGGGCACAGGCCTTTCTACATGGGAGAAACACATGAGGATTTTGGACATTGGGCTATAACAACACCACGCTGGCCCAATGCGGGTTGGTGGGTTAAGGCGGTTGCAGGAACCGGGACCAACGGCTTAACGTGCATTCCGAAGCGTGGAGAAGCTCGGGATAACAAACTTTGATTAACCCATCCCAGGATCGACCATGGCGAAAGTTGCTTTGTTTTTTGTATCGAAGCCAGGGCGCTCAAACCAATACGCCACCGAGCTCCTCACGCCACTGAGCTCCAGATATTATTCATTATCTGGTAATACATTGTTGGAAATTGTTATTGTAGTACAAAGGTAACATTGCGCATAGTTTGTATTGTAGTAGCTTCAACGTAGAAATAAATCTGGAGCGAATAGTCCAATAATGAAAAGTTCCTCTAAACAATTTTCGAAGCTAAAAACAGCTAACAAATGATACCAACATAGAGTTACCTAAAAAGAACATGATTTTAATTAGTCATGAGACGTAAGTACATTATTATTATTATTATAATTTTGGCGCGATTTAAAAAAGAGGCTATGTTTTGTTTTGCGTAACCATAACCAAACAAAGATATTTCTCCATTCTTGTCAAGATAAATAAAAACGCTTGTAATATTTTAGTTGATTTATATTTACTTTAGTAGTAACGTTTTTGACCTATATGCGTAGTTATATTTGTTTCTAAGGATCCTTATATAGAGATGTTGGACCAATATTATTAGTGTAGGTACAGTGTGGATTTTTGAGATGGGGCAGTAAACTTTTCGACGAGACCATTCATAACTTACTTTTAAGATACTCTGAACTGCATCACAGATTTTGGAAAAAAATACAGTGAGCGAAAAAAGTGCTAAAATACCAAAACTTTTTTTTTGCCTATCGATCCGATTTTACGTATGTAGTTATTAACATAATTATTTAGCTTCTTATTCGCTAAAGTTTCACTTTTGAAAAGATTTAAAAGTGAAAAATTAACTAAAAACTTACGCGAACAAATACACAAAAAAACTCACGCGAAATATTTTTACTTAGTAAATTTTGATTAGCCTTGCTTTTATGATTGTAATTTGTTCGTATATTAAGCGCAAGGTGTAGCTTCAGCATGAGTAATTCAGGAAGTAATTTGACAGGTTCCGTGGAACTGGTTCACGCAACAAGTAGAACGGGAGCGTATGTGACCCGACCCTTCCTCGAACTGACGCTGGAGTGAAGTGGCCACTTCATTCACTCTTATTTCACATTAGCAATATCTCTCGTTGTGATTTTTAGATTAAAAAATTATTACGTAAACCTACGTAGTTACTTTTGAATTAATTGTCTGTTTCATTCTGATTGCTAGATAATAATACGAACTATAATAAATTCAGGGTTTAGTTATACAGAAGCCCTTAAAATGAAAAAAATGTACACACTAACGTACAAGGTTATCGTTTATAGTGAAGCTTATAAGCTTTTATATTAATTAGTTAGCATCTTAAATACGAGGTTTGAAATAGAACTTGCCAATAGAAAAAATACAAATACAGATAATATTTAATCGGTCGTTTGTTTCGAATCCAATTCGTAATGTGTAGTGGCCAATACGGTACGTCGTGCCAGCGCGCGGCTCTCAGGCGCGACTCAGTTCAACCCTCCATCCGCGCTGTGATCTATTGTTTGCCAGAGAAATGAAACGAGAAAAAACCTCGTTCCCAAACCTATCGTGAGAAATTACCAATGTGCTCTGCATTCATTAAGTGACGCTCCGGCAGAAATCAATAAATATCGTATTACGCTCCGCTAGCCATGAGACCATTGACTGTGGATCGTTCTTTGGACTGCCGATTGGTTACATAGAGCTTTCAGAAAAATCGTTTACTTACTACTACGTGACATGCAAAATGTTTCTGCAAAAACTATTCTATTTTAGTTTTATTGTAAAAAATGAGTAAAAGTAACGAGGGAATACTGTTAACTAAATACATTTTGGAATTTTATTATAAATAATTATAGAAAAAAGTCGCGAAGAAATGTGTCGTTTATGGACTTAATGTGGTTTTTGTAAAAAACAATGTTGCTTTATGAGTTCTCATTCACTATCAGTCTGATTTAACTTAAATGTTAAAAACGGAGTTTGCTTTGGTCCTTGAGGTTTTTGAGAAAAAAATATGAGCAAGATCGGCATATTAGTAATAGTCATTTCATTGCATAACTGGGGGTGTATTATGAAATCTTATTTTTTTTCAGTAGCTCATGATGTTGAAGATAAAACTTTAATCTAGACGGAAATTATCTGTCAATACGACAATAAATTAAAACATTGACTATATTAGTTCATAGAAATGGTTTGCCACATCCAAAAGCATCTTATTCATTTGATAATTTTATGACAAACTAGCTGTACCCTGCCACGCTTCGCAGTGGCGCATCGTTAAAAAAACTGTTTTCTCGCGGTCGCAGATATGTGACTGATGCAAAAAAATAGATAAAAACAATCCTTGATGCGGATTTTATATCATGTTAAAATTTCGACTCAATCAGTGCAGAACTTTTTAAGTTTTTGAAGCGTACACAAACCAACATAACATTTTTATATATGTTGGTTTGTGTACGCGAACATTTTTGAAAAGATTATCTATAGTGATCCACTAAAGCTCAAAATAATTGACGTTTGGAAGTGTTCAAACGTCAAGAACGTGCGGAAACTGGTCAGAGTAAGCACAACGAGCTTTTACCGCCTGGAAAACTATCGATTCTGATCTCTCCTGCCCACAGCCGATAAGAATACAGCAAGAAATAGAGATACTAATCGGCTGGAAAAATAATACACAGAACGGTCTTTCATTATGAAGACATCAGATCTGACATTTATAACTTAATGGTCACCAAGCAAAAATCGAGATTTCATGGTTAAATTTCCGCCATATAACTCTGACCTGGCAATCTTTAATTTTCAATTGAGTAGGCCTCCTCAGACCTCTTAAAGTAGTATAAGGTGGTGTAAGGTAAGTTTGATATCAAGAGATGACTGATGATGATTATCATAAATTATACTATGTTAGAAAATAAGGCTCGTTTTCATTTACATTTGCTTAGTGTTGTCTCTCTTAGCGATTTTGTTTTGACATAATAAGGATAAACGTTAGCTTGTAACGCAAAAACACAATAAACTAGAAGAAATAGGGCTATCCCAAAATTCCCAAGTCCTCGGTAGCTCAATGGTCGGAGTAGTCACCCGGGTGAGGCAGGCGTGGGATCGGTTCCAGCTCCAGGACATGATTTATTCTAGTTTAGATATTTTTCTAATATCTTTTCAACATTTGATGAAATGTTATGAATAAAATTAAGAGAAGATTTATCTGAATGCAAATATATACTGATTTGAACGTTAAACAACACAGTTTACGTTGTTCATATAGCTACATTGGTGTTTCTATAAAACCGATCAAAATTTGAATAAGTAAATGGAAATGGAATTGGGACAAGTAGACAACGCGCGAACGCCGGTCACGGCTACGCACTGACGGGACGCGAGCCGAAGTGAAGCGGCGCCGCGCCGGAGCCTGCGCGCCCCGCTTACGACATGCGACGTCGCCGCTGCAGAGACGGCCTTAGATTGACCAGGGTTTATCATTATAGGAAACGATGTACAAGATTTAACATGTTATTGGACACCTTTAAAATGCAACAGTCAGCTTATTCTCAATTTTGTATGTCCAAGATTGTCAAATAATCATATATGTATAATCCACTTGATGGCAGCTGTGTATCCATTGCCTATAGACCATACTTAACTTGTTGCAGATGCGTTAGATTACTTGCTGTACCCTGTAATTACAACCTTTGTCCTCACACTGAAACACTTAATTACTTCTACCCCGAAATACGAAAAGCGATGACACCTACCCAATCGACCCAGTACGCACCCGCTTACTGGGTTATTACCAAAATAAAATGATTTATAGAAGCAGCTCAATAGTGGTATACTTTTCCCGCCCCTAAGTTCACCTCTGTTTTCGCCGCCACCTTAGCGCCACTCACTCTGACTCATGCCCATGGATTCCTGTTCTGTACCTACCGACCACCGCTAAAACATAGTACTATCACAGAAACATTATATCCAAATGATCTGCCAACGCATTGTTTTTGTACTTACTGTTTGCTGATAAATGTCAATGTTGATTTACCACGCTTTATATACACTAATTTCTGTTCAGGGAATTTAGACATAAGCTTTTAATCAACATTTAGTAACAATGGGTAGCTACATAAAACACCATTCCGACATGGTATCGCTTTTTATATCTTTTTCGGACTATGTAATGTGACAATAATATAGAACCTATTTCGAACTATTAATGTTCATAACTCACATCACGTCGGAACAATTCATATTAAATCAACATACTCGGATATTGTGATATATCTTCTATAGAATGTTACGGACTGTAGAAAGTCTGAATTGGATACGGTGACGACATAAATATGCCGCTCGGTCAGGCTTTGTTAATCAGATTAGCTTATCAACGCTTTTTAGGGTTCCTTCTGAATGGATACCTTGTTAGAGAAATTTTAATGCATACAGAAAGCATTGTTTATTCTCGAGATATCACGAAGCTGACTCGGAGCTAGGTTAAATGAATGTAGAGCACACAGGTGTATACATTTATAACTGGTCCACTCGGCCAAACGGGCGTAATCGGGTGATGCATAAATTGTCTTCATGCAATATATTATATTTTTTTGTTCAAACTAGAAAGTATTTAGGAGTGCGTAGGTATGTGAATAGAATTATCGTTGTCTATGTGCCTATTCAGTACCTACGTAAGCTGTTTGAATAATTGCGACATTACAAATGTCCAAGCACGGCGTTTGCATGCACGGCCAATGCGATAATGTAGCTAAGCGCCCAATATCTATAAGTCAGCGGAGACCTCCCTCTAATGCTTCGTCGTTGTTCTGTCGGCCCTTGTCTGTTGCTGTTGCAATGTGCCGTTACTGACAAAACTTGAAACTTGGACATGACTGTCTTAACTAAACATTTGCTATTAATTAATTGATATGTCACTGATCATGATCATACACTTATCCGCCATATTCGAACAACAACATTTATATTTTCATCTAAATATTCTTACACCGCTGAAAACGAGTAATTATAGATGTATATATACGAACTAAAGTAATAAATACCAGAGTTACAGAAGAAAAGGTAATAATCGGTGACCTTTATAAAAAGAAAAGATCGAAAACAAATAATACTCTCAAGTAACAAAATATGTTACACAGGTCGAGACCATTAACCAGTCACAGCCCACACATGATTTTGTAAATGTCAGGTTGCGTTTATCCACACTATAGACGCGTCATATTTTTTCATTTATCATTTGTCACTATTAAAACTTTCGCAGGTCTATGAGTACCTTACCGACTGCGAGGTTCGGTTTGTTCTTTAAAAATAAAGTACTCTATGTATATCAGAGCAAGTGATCGTAAGTGGACCGTCGCTTACGAGGTACTCGCTGCAATGATTTTATTGCGATCTTGATTAATATTTATGATTCAATTCTTTGTCCGGATTATGAATTACATATGGCTCGTGCTGGTCGCAAGTGATAAATCTGTTTAGGCAAACTCTTAAGTATAAGCGATTCGCGACGCATCTCTACCGCCAATGTAGGCGGTGTAGAGTCGTTAAAATCATCATGAATCATAATTAAGTATTACAGCTAATATAACGAAATGTTTGACAGACATTTAGTATTTACAAGCACGTCATACTAATTTGCGATAGTTGTGGTTGAAGAAAGAACCATCAAAAGTTAGATCTAAATTTTAATTATACACATTAATGTATGTATTGCGATCTACCTTGACTTTCTATATAATCATATCATCAGTACCGACAGCAACCTGGTGTAACAAAGCGACAATGATAATGCGTGAAGAAATCCTATACTTTTAAAAAGATTAATTAAGATAGTAACCTTATTAGTTTTTCCTAAATAGTATCAACTTGCTTTATATTACATATCTTGATTGGTTTTAGTTTGATCTTCTACAATTATGGACTGTGAAAACATGGTTCAAAATAGTTATGGGACCATTATATCAATATGCACCTTTAAGGTGTCTATAAAATAAATGAAAAGGAAAATGATACACTATAAAATCAGTACCACACACAGCCCACCCACTCCGTCATAGTTTGATCGGACTACTTTCTAGGCTTTTTGTTCGAATTAAAGGAGTAATCTGACGGGCACGAGTAGTGTAACAATTGTCAATCATGTACCGACTTACAAGTAAATCTGAGATGCGAATAATTATTAGCCTAAGTATTTATGCAAATCGTCTCTGCTTTAGAAAGCAGCACGGAAATAGTGGGCTGTATGGGCTGATGGACAGGTGATAGGTGCGAGGAGCTGTGGGAGGCGGGAGGCGCAGGGAGGCTGGCGGAGGTATCAGCCGCGGAGCGACGCGTCGCCTGTCATAAGCAAACGCTCCCGTTTGACAGATACGATCGGCGCCCGCGCAATGCCGACTGTCAGCGCTCCACTCTATTGTGACAGCCATGAACTGTGCCAAAAAGAAAAGTAATTACAGTTAACCGGTTAACTTTTCTAGTTCACTGACTACATTAGCCTAAAGAATTACTAAGAAGTTCATAATACTTAAAACGTCGCTTGTCTACTATCAAAGTAGACAATCAGATTTTAACATATCATATTTAAGGAGCTTCGCACATAATATTAAGATATACTGGCTATACTAAATATAAAGCCACCATGAAGTTTGTTTGGAATTCAAAATAATAATTGAAAAACAAAATACCTTATTTGTAACAATTAAGTTACAAATAAAGAAAAGAAAACGTTGAAAAATATATGCTCCAGGCGGGAATCCAAAATGATTTCTGAGTTTTTCATTTCTTTTTGCGTAGTGGTAATCGCGTCTGGCCGGAAATTAGGAGACGCGGGTTCGATTCCCGCCTGGAGCATATATTTTTTCATCGTTTTCTTTTCTCTATTTGTAATTGTTACAGTAAAGTAGGCGTTTAAAAGCATCAAAAACATTAAAATTTGAACAAAATACCAATAGTTGAATCCATTAACCACAAAGCAAAGCTCGTTTTTATCGAAACTATAATTGTCTGGCCACTGTTTTTAGGTGACGAAAGCAGACCACGTCGTGATCAATGGTGCTCCAAAATCATTCGTAAACACAGTTGCCTTTAGATTATCTCCCAGTTCGATTATGAGGCTACTTATGTAGGAATTTTAATTCGTGAAGCTACTCTTGTTGGCAATAGAATCTAATAGTTACTTACTTTGTCAACAACAAACAATAAGAGAAGTCTGTTTGACCTTTAATATTTCTATGAATAATAATGACAGTTATTTTTCTATTTGTAGCCGTATTTGATGTGTTGTCTTGTTTGTAGAAGATAACAGAATTGAGATTTGTTATCGTTTAATAATGTAGGCACTGTATTGGAATGTAAACAATAAATATGGGTTTTTTATGATACAAAATCTAACAATCAAAGAAAAGTAAGTCGATTTTCCATAATTAGAAATGATCTCTAATCAATTTTATTTGTATCATGAGTATAATCGTTAGCTTAGGATGGCTGGTCTGTTGGTAATATATTATCAAAGTTTCCGATTTGAATGACTACCTATTCACCGTTTTGTAGAATATAAATATCGTATGTACCCGAACATGTTTTACTGCCCTGCTGGTAGACTATATTATTGCTGATCATATGATATCCCAACAGGGTCTTTATCTTTATTGCCTTTCTATCTCTGTTCATGTTTGCTTTCTATCTAAATGTCAATTGAAACCAAAATATACGCACCTTAGATTGAATCAATTGTATAGGAATGGTTTTTAATGTATTATATAGTTCTACTTTGTTTTCCATATATATAATTCACAAACAGTCTAGAACCTATACAATCCCGTCGTGACATTGCATCGCTTAATCTCTTTTATCGGAAAAGGAGAGAGTTTCTGAGCTTTTCTTCTATCCCACCTTTCCCACAACAGTATCTGCACTTGCTGGTCTGCAGCCTGTAGGATTGGTTGACCTCTTAGGTAGGCACAAAAGAAATTTAGTGTCCTGTTCCATTGTCAATACAATAATGATATATGAGAAATACTTCTAAAAGATAATAATATGTATACTAAATAAACTAACAATCAGCCATGACTTGTGGACAAAATATGTTCGTACCTACTCATACAAACATCTGTCCCTACCGGGGCTCGAACCCGAGTCCACTGCAACGCTGTAATAGACAGAGGTACTGGATCTCTCGACCAGGTTAAGCGTTATTTGGCGTAATGCTATTAAGTTAATTTATCATCTATCACCTCATCAGTTACTGAATTTATAAAAGAAAACATACATGATTGGCTTATTTATTTACTAGTGGCCGTTCGCGGATTCTCCCGCGGTCAAATGTGTGCTTTAATTCGAGATATGTCAAAAAATAATGCCTTTCATCCTACCATGTAGTTAGCTTTTTATTATCTCGATCGCATCGTCATCCGCCGATCGACACATGATGATGGTATCTATACGTGTTTACAATATGTCATCGGTTACGCACGTACCGTCCAGCCGCATATCTTCCTCGAGCGTAGGTGACTGTGGACCAAAAAATCGAAAGGGTTATTCGTGTCAGGGGTTGTTCGCGCACGGTCATCGATTTACATTCCTCACGAGTGGGGTCGGAATGCAGGGTCGGGTCGATTATGAAAAAATGTGGAATTTGTAAAGTACAAAGGATTTTTTCCGCAGGAATATTTTGCAGTAGCACGACTAGCAGTCATGAGGGCCTGCTCTCGTAATCAGATGAGGGCACGAGTTAAACAAATAGCTCCGAGTTTCAGTCCATACCAGATGGTTGGCACTTGATCAATTATAGGGGTTTTATGTATTGATGTGGATCACAACAAATGCTTTTTGATAAGGTACAAGAAAAAATATTTACATTTTACTAGGGGTCATCTGGGTAGGTACTTACCATCGCCTTTCCTATTTTTGTCCTAAAGTTCGCTGTGTTTCGAATTGAAGAGAAAGGTAGTCAGTGTAATTACTGAGCATGGAAGGCATTTCATCTTAGGCCTGAGGATGACAACTCACCTGCTATAACCAAGTGATTCTTTTCTTGTTGTTCCAGACACCTGGAACGGATAGGCGACGGATGCCACTTACCACCAGGTAGGTCGTCTGGTTGCGTGTCAGCTAGTTGTATATATATATATATATATATATGTATATATATATATAAAAATGAATAGTTTCCGGTCGTGTTCATTGTGTAATGGTACCCACGTTGCCACATTCCAGTCTGAATGCTTTATACCTAACAGAAAATTGGGGTCTGTCTGTTTGAAGCATTTTCTTTAATAATGGAGTTTAAAAACAGAACATTAATGACCCTATGATCAGTAACTTAGATGGAATTCTTAAATATCCAAGATACCTAATTAGATTACAAAGTTAATTTGTGTACGCTGCTGTGGTCTTTTGAGAATTTTTAAGTCGTCTTAGTTAAGATGTCTGAGAAATACGCTTCACCTTGCATTATTTCTAGTCTGGCGGCATCTCCTATAGAAAACCATTTGTATCTAGGTAAATAGTTCTCGTACAGCACACCACACAAAAAGAAGAGAAGGTGAAAAATATAACATTTATGAGTTCTTCAATAAAGCTGGAGTTATTTTGGTTTATTATGAAAAATGTAATGAATTTCTTTTTAATTTCAATTTGGCAACCCTGTAGTAGGGCTCGCGCCGGCGGCAGCAGAGCTCAGCGGCTGCTTGCGGTTCAGGAGGTCAGGCGGCGAGCGGCCTGCGGTGTCGTGAACCCCCCCCGACTACCGTTTAGGTTGCGGGTCCGCTCTATGGTCTAATACGACAACTCATCGATCAATGAGATATATCCTGATTGGTATTCAAAGTATGAATTTATTTATGGATTCTATTATTCAATCACTGCAGTTGACTATAGTAGTTGATATTATACATATGTGGTACAAATAGAAGCCCACTTAACAAAAGTGACCAAATGACGGACTTGTCAACTTACTACGGGATTATGTTCTACGGGCTGGGTCTACTCAACGGTCTAATACGACAACTCATCGATCCATGAGATATATCCTGATTGGTATTCAAAGTATGAATTTATTTATAGATTCTATTATTCAGTCACTGCAGTTTTTTTAAATATACAACTACATGACAAACAAGCTGACGGCCCACCTGATGGTAAGCGGTTACCGTCGCCTATAGACACCTGCAAAAACAAGAAAAAATCACTTGATATTTCAGGTGCGTTGTCATCCTGAGGCCTAAGATGAAATGCCGTCCATGCCCAGTAATTACACTGGCTACATTTCCCTTCAATCCGAAACACAGCGAACTGTTTCACGGCTGATATAAGAAAGGCGGTGGTACCTACCCAGAGGACCCTACATACAGGCCTACCAATTGACCACAGTAGTAGATATTTTAAGTAGTACAAATAGTAGCCACTTAACAAAAGTGACCAAATGACGGACTTGTCAACTTGCTACGGGATTATGTTATCGCGTTTTATAAAGTAAATTAACGAGGAAAATTATTAATAAATTTAACGGATTTTAGTATTTTTTGTTTTGTTATCACATTTGGAACAATGTTTAATTAATTAGGTTTTAATAATATTTTTACGTATTTATAATTACTAAAGTCTATTGGTTCAAACATAAGTATCTACCTAATTCTAGCCCGAGGCCCGAGGCACGTGCTGGTTAAGTTCCCAACTCGGACTGCGGTGACGTAGAGCTAATCGCGTATTATTCTCCTTCGTGACTAATTTCTGACTGCCATCGATGCTATGAGGATACAAGAATTACGAAACCTGCTTTGCAGTGACGTTTTTCTAGTATCACTTTGATTTTTTTGTTATTTAAATGTTATCTTTTTACTGCAGTTTAAAAATTACAAAAACATAATTCCTAACATAAGTTAGCAAAGGTGCACTTATCTCTATAAGAGATCTCTTCCAGCCAACCCATAAATGTGTGAGACAAACTGGTGAAATGTAGGCAACACGAAGTGCAAAATGCGAATATTATTTAGGAAAATCTCAAGGATAAACTTATACTCATTTTTAACCCGCGACGCAAAAAGAGGGGCGGGTGTTATAAGTTTCACGTGTCTGTGTGTGTATGTCTGTGGCATCGTAGCTGCTGAACGAATGGTCTAATTTTGATTGTCTTTTTGTTGTTTGAAAGCTGGTGTTATAGATATATATGGTTCTTAGGTATTATAACTTATAAAGATTTGTCAAGCGTTTGATGACTATCAGGTCATTTCCTGCTTGACAAAAGGGTCTTACTAACTTTCACAGATCTTTTCGGATTACTGTTACTTTAGTGGTATTTCTAAGACAGGCTAACCTTGAGGTGATCCTGTACCACCAAATAGTCTTCGGGATGCTCCTTTCTTTGGAAACTTACAGTAGATATTTTACAATTTTTGTAACTGTGTTCAACCTTTCTTCAAACATTTACGGCAGAGTTTATTATTCCTGACAAAGAGCCAACTGTCAGGAATTGACAATGCCATTAAGTTGTCATATTTTGATAAACTGCTTACACATTAGACATGGTTTTATTTCGGGTAAGTTTTGTTTGGAAAAATCATTTTGTTTTGACAAAGCGGAGTATAAGACTGTAATGGTGTTGGAAGATGAAATTGCATGTGACTTTTCAGATTTTCTAAAATTAAATGAGGATTCCAGAATAAGTCCAAACTTGAGCTGCAAGTCCACCTCTATAAGAACTGTGCTAACAGCTCAAACTTTGCCTTCCCCTATTTTTGACATTTAATCAAAGCAAAGTCGGCCCATCGGCTACGTAATAATGGAGTTAGGTAGCTATTTCCTGAATTATTTTCAACTATTTCTGATGACTTAGGAAACACTTTTGAATGAGCAGTTTGACCACCTCAACACGGTTACGCATCTTACATGTGAATTTGTTTAAACCTGCAGAATCCGAACTAAGTTTGGGTAGCAACTGAATTGTGGAGATTTCTTGCAAAACAATTAGTTCAGGCCTACCAAATCCAAACTCTAAACCTTCCATCCCTTCGGGAGGATCTCTGGCTGACACTAGAAGAACAGAAACCGCCTCACGTGCCGCTCTACGAATATTTAGCTCTATTCGAGCTATATTTTCGGACGGGGTGAACGCTGTCATGGAGATTGCAAACACGCGCTTGAAGCCGTGCCTCTCCGGGCGATTGTATATCAGTAGATTTTTGTCTCTTTTTGAAAACTACCGATAGGGTCAGGAATGTTAGCTGTGGTGGCAGAGGGGAGTGACTTCTTTCACCACAATTATCGAAGTTTTGGCCACACTCCAAATGATGTCAACGATGTTCATTCAATGCGTTGGAACCTACAATTTTTCACTTTAGGTCTATCGTAACGTGTTGTTAAGGATTGCTATCTACAGTCGCTAACCAATTAAAATTATAGATAATTTTCAAACGTTTTGCTTATATTAAATATTATTAATACAAATAGGTACCTATACTATTGTCTTGCAGTTATTGTCTTGCAGATAAGCGCGGTAGTTTTGCAATTGTGTTTTAGTACTATAATTAATCATAAGACTGGGACAAAAATAATATCTAACTTTGCAGAATATTTGATCAAGACAGTGTATAGTAAAGCTGCTGCTAGCGATAATAATCTGCCGGCATAGAAAAATGTGCAATGATTTATTGCCTAAAGGCAGATAGTACTGGTAAAGTCGGCCACAGAAGCAGCATAAAACTTTAGTACCATGTCACACCGACTATTGCGCATATTGACGCCATAGTTATTTTATAATATTAATAATCGTATTTCGGACTTTTTTTACATCCATATTTGTTAGTAACAATTTGCTTAAACCTACGTTAGTAACATTATTAATTATATTCCAATAAATTACAAAAGAACCAGAGAATTGAAATTTAAAAAAACAACCTGTTTTAGTTGTGTAGTGTGTATGGACAGGCTTCAGGTAACTAATAATTTTGTTACAGTAATTTTACTTTACATCATTATAAACTATTCTATACTACACAAACTAATGTATTATATTAAACTTAACTTTTAAAACTATTATTAAAAAGAAGGGTCGGACAAAGTAAATATTATTATTTTTTGAATCCTAGCACTTCCCTCCTTTCCCAAGATGTTGGCAGAATGAATAATGGTCTTAGAGTATTATTATCTTAAAAGTTTCTTTGCAAAATCGTTACCATTTTCATATTTTTTTACCTCGGGTCATTCGTCTATACACAACAGGTCTTATACTTACCATGAAATGCTTTTGGAATGTTTGAAATTACCCATGTTTGGTGGTATGATTGACGCTTATCTTAAATGAATCCAGATACTTTTATTCTTGGCCCAACTTAGGAATGTTTCCGATCAGTTCCTAAACGTTTGTTTTTTACCAAAAACTGGTTGCTTGTCTTGTGCCTTTGCTGTAATTAAATCTACAAAATTAAATAATAGGCTCTAATTGAAAACAAATACTTACTTACTGATAGCTCAGCTGATTCAGGCACCTAATTTAAACACATTTTTTTTTCACAACACTAAGGTGGTAATCAAGCACACGGCCCTCCTGATGGTAAGCGGTTACCGTAGCCTATGATCGCTTGCAACACCAGAAGTGTCACTTCCGCGATGCCGACCGAATTTAAAAATATTTTAAGATTAAAACTAAATTTAGCAATAAAACCTTAATGTTGCTTCGTGTTTCGTATTCCATAATTTCGCTTTTAGAATCATTCAGGATTGGTGAACAGGAACCAAGGACTGGCTATCAGGTATTGATACTGAGCTGAGTGTTGGACCTCCTCGGGATGTGTGTGGGCGCGCACTACAGTATTAAGAATGACAGGGCGAACTATTTGTCTGCCATTGCAACTATAATCATCATCACCACCAGCCTGTTATACGTCCCACTGCTGGGTACAGGCCTTTCTACATGGAAGAAACTCATGAGGAGTTTGGGCCATAACCCCACCACGCTGGATGCGATTGGCGGGTTAAAGCGGTTGTAGAAACAACCGAGACCGGCTTAACGTGCCACCCGCAGCACGGAGGAGCTCGCGATTATGATTGACCCATCCCGGGATCGAACATGGCGAAAGTTGTTTTGGTTTTGTTATCGAAACCATAGCATTCAAACCATTACGCCACCGATCTCCTCAACCTGGCAACTATATATTGGAAATTATTAATAAGAACAATAAAATATTGACGTCGATCAAAAGTTATTTCTTACTAAGATCTGATCGACCGCTCAAATATAGGAAGATCCCGATCGATGACCGCCCATGCATAAGTACCTATAGCTCTTTTCTACGGCACTATCACCCTGCTGCTCACCAGTGCTGCCGTTAACCAGTTCCCGTGTGAAGTTCGTTACGTGAATTATAATCGAAAAGCTGGATGCATTATGAGATCTTAACTCTAGAGAAAATACCGTTTTCGCGTTTGTACCTAATTGTAGTCCCTATACCTAGATTTTAGACAATCTAATCTAATAAATGTACGAACCGAGTAGGTATCAGCACAGCAGTAATAGTAAAGTATTTTTTTTTTACGTCTTGATGTTAATATTCAAGAATTCCATAAATACGAGTATACCGTTGTTCTCAAGGGCAATACTGCTCTGTTTTGAACAAGATCGTTGATTGTTATGATGATTGCTGTGATATAACTACTACCGTCCTTCGAGTTAGAACTAATGATCCGTTTGAAATTTTAAAAACTAAGTACTTAAAAATAAAACATTTTCTGTATCATAAATATCATAATCTCGAAGTTGTCTACATCTGAATATGAACAAACCGTTAGTAGCTATAAATTTTTTATTTTTAGTTACAAACTTAACGGCTAGCCCATTAAGACTCTTAGCCTCATCTAACCTGATGATAAGCCCAAGGATGGAAGCGAGTAACACCCGCATTCCTCAACTACAGACGAACTAGCTATAGTTAAGATAACCCAAAACTGCCGGAATAGAACAATGCTATTATTATTGTTATGGTGGCAGACTTAGGTAAGAGCCCCCACGGAAATTGAACTCTGGACCTCTAGATCTGAGGTAGGTGATATCAACCACTAGAACACAGAGGTGGTTAAAGAGGTTGTCAGACACAATTGATTTTTCAATTTTCGTAGAGTGTATTACGGATAGCGAGTCTCCCGGGAGTGTAACGCGGCTTATCAGATTAATGAGTAAATATTTCATAGGTCTGAATAAATTTATTAATGATACTCAATGGAGACTTAAATGAACATTACCTACTTAAAAATACTAATTATTACAATACGAAGTTCAAGGATTACGCGATCACGATACATTTAATAGTAACTAGATATGGTAAATAAGTTGGTTGAAAATCTAATAATTGTTGAAAAACCTTGGACGACAGTTTTTTTTTATGTTTTTATATTGATGTGATTTGGTACAATACTGTGCGTTTATAACTTTGTATGAAATACGTCAGATTCATCAACATTTCAAATAATACATAATTATGAAAAGAATTTAAGTAACAAAAAATATGCTCCAGGTGAGGCTCGAACTCACAACCCCGGCATTGCTCACGAACACTGTCTTATAAGTACCGTGCGCTAACCAATTGCGCCACTGGAGCGTTGAGCTCGCTGACGAAATTACGGTATCGGAGCTGCGCGTCCCTCCCGCCGCCCCTCACGCCTCCTACTTCCGCGAGCCATATACGTAGCTTGCTGACATCACTCTATAATTTTTGTAAATGTGTAATCAAATCACGTATTTAGATTGTTTTGTTATAATTGTATACAATTTAGTTAGATAAAGCATTATAAACACGCTTAGTCATTGTTATTAATTATTAAGTAGCTTAATTCCCTATTTGGCGCTAACTTCTAACTACGACAGTTACTTTATTAAAAGTGCTTAATAGTTTTAATGAAATTATCAATGGTACAGACAACAGCACATCAAGTGTAACAGTTGCACTACGAAAGCCGCCTCTATTATGCTCGGAATAAGGGCGGTCTCAAGGTCAAACTGTTACGCTTGATGTGATGTCGACTGTACTTACATAATGGCAAATATATATTTATTCAAAATGCTTTGTGGGTTGTTAAATACTTTTGTTAGTCTTGCTTTGGTAGGTAGGTACTTACAGTGAATCTGTGTTCCTGTGTCATAGGATACTGGCGAACTCCGTATAGGCAGGTAGATATTCGCTAAGTTCTAGAACATTACTGAATGTTTGAATATACATTTTTATGTGACTTTAATTTTAGGGGCTTAAAAAAATAATCTCCACCGACAAATCCTTCATGGGCAAGTAGACCTAGGCAGGTTTTCTCTCGCTATAAATAAGAACTAAGTACAAAAAATAGATAAGACAGAAGCAGTCTTCCGGGACACAATAAACAAAATAACACAGCAAAATAAAAAAGGATACCTACAATGGTGGCTTTATTGCTAAGCAGCAATCTTTCCTAGGCAACCTGCAGGGAAAGAAAACGGAGTAGGTAGGTACTCGTAGAAGGATACGAAGAAAGAGGGTGCAAGCCTTGCAAGGGGAAAAAATGTACTTACTTCAATAAAAATTATGAAAGGTTACGTAACTAATAATCAGTAATCGGAATAGGCTGAGTATATTTACCTACAGTTTGTAGAACAGAGATAAAAATTGGAGACTTCCCTGCAATTATTTTTTACCGGTAAATTTACCGGATTAAAGATCCGGTAAATTTACCGGTAAAAAATAAATCACGTGATTTTAAACATCTTATTATAAATATTTACCGCGTAAAAAACATACAAAAAAACGATCAAAAATAGTCGGATAAAAACTTCTTTTTTTGCAGTTATTAAAATGAAGAGCTATGTGAAAAATTTTATAAGGAAGAATATTTACGCAGGAGAACTTTCTATTTAATTGATTTGATGTTTGAATTTACGTAGTTAAAATTCCGGTAAATTATCGGTGAGGTAAAAATTTTATTTTAACGAAGTCTCTGATTTTTATCTCTGTTCTACAAACTGTAGGTAAATATACTCACCCAATTCCGATCACTGCTAATAATAATTTAAGAAGATAGAGAAATACCAAGAAATACCATGCTTAAAATATAAGATAAGTAGTATAGAAGCATGTCGTAATTATCCTACGACATAATTATTATGTGAGTATATAAAAAAATGGTCAAACAGCATTCCTAGTTCGGTAGGCACAGTAGATATTTTTTTTATTAGATGGTTCGTAATCGAGAATCATCTAACCCTTTAATTAGATGGGTATCGATGAATAGATCGATAGAAGTTAAGGAAATATTTATGTTTGTTGCTAACGAACAACGCAAACATATAATTAAAAGGTACAAAATGCTTATAATTGGAGAGGGCGAATTGTTAGGGTCGCTGCACACGTGTCGGCGTGGTCTGCGGTGGCGGGCGGGCCGCGGGCGTTCGATTAGCGCTCAGCAAAATGATATGTTAATGGTCTATCGAGAAATATGGCTCATTGTGTGCTACTCGTTCACTATAGCTGCTACCTTTATCTGCTTCCGAAGAATGTGAACGATTAAGTAGATACACCTGGGAGTGAACAAATATTATACATATTATTATTCAAATTATTTAAATAAATTTATTTATATGCCAAGTCCTTAGTTTTTACTCTGTGAATACCTCCATATTGACATCATAAGTTTTCACAACTGAAATACTGCCACTAGAAGTTGAGAGTAAGGTTTAGAGGTTCTATATATTTATTGTGTTTCAGTCCGCTAGCGTGCTGGTAAAGGACGAAAGGTTTTATTTCTTTAGTAAAATTTTTAATGAAAAATATTTTATGCAATGGTAACTTTTTTCTTTAAAACTATACGTAAAATATCACAAACGTCTGTAACGAAGTAACGAGTAATAATCAGGTACATATCGCAGTGTAGGGTTCCGTAGTTGCCCGAAACAACATTCGGACATAGAAGGGCTTTTGCTTTTGTACCCGCTATGAACATAATAATATAATTCACTTTATTATGTCTAATAGGTATCTAATATTTTACAAAGAGATCCCTGAAATGAAAAATGTTTTTACGTATCCCGTTAACATTTTACAACGACTATCCAACGCCATTCCATACCATAACCTATGATAGATAAGAAAAAAGGATAATCCCATATTCTAAGCTGTTTCCAGAAACAATAGAATGTTTAGCACCAACTCCAAGAAATGACTTTATATAAAATTTGAAGATGTTTCAGGTTTGTAGGAAGTCCCAGCTATGAGTATGTACTACAGTGGTTTTTAAGTTAGGGAAATTGAAATAAACATTATTTTTCAAGTCATTTTCATTGATTTTTTGTTGTTTTCCCGTATAAAATACTTTATGATGATAAGTGACAGTTGGTTAGAGCAGTCGCCCGGATTGCGAAAGGTCGCGGGTTTGATTCCCGCCTCAGGACGTGATTTTTTTTTCTAGTTTTATATTTTAATTACTAGATAAGTGACAGTTTTATAATTATTAATATAATGGCAACACTATAAAGTCAAACTCCTTTAATTAATTATTCATAGGTACCACTCAAAATGGTTTAACCGCCGAAAATTTATATCACGCAAAATAATTTGTAGTGGTTTTAATATTTTTTTTCAAGAAAGCAAAAATCTGCGATTTCGCTTACATTGATATGATAGTGAATCGATTTTGAAAAAAATCTACGGGACTTCAATCTCTTTCAATTAAAAAAAAAAAGTTTGCAAAGCGGTTTATAAATGACGGAGTTCTGTGGTAACAAAGACGAAAAAAAAACATACAGCCGAATTGATAACCTCCTCCTTTTTTGGAGTAGGTTAACAGCAGTGGTCTATTTTAATGATAACTACTATTCTTATCTATAGATGTGGCAATCGTAAGTATGGTAATTAAGAAGTGGCGGTAAATGTATGAAAGACAAATTCAAGATGTATTTTTTATTTACACAGACACGACATAAAAACACTTACAATCATTACAGAAATAAAAATAAAAAAAACTTATGCCTTTAAGCATACTAAAATTATCGAATTCAAGATTGATTTTTCATCGCATTTGACTCAAACGAGTGAAATGGCAATTTCAAACTAGCAATTGGATATTTTAAAAAAATTAAGACCTCGGCGGTGCATTGGTTGAACGCTCTGGCTTCGATACGAAAAACAAAGCAACTTTCGCCATGGTCGATACTGGATGGGTCAATCAAAGTTTGTTATCAAATCAAATCAAAATATATTTATTGTAAAACACAGGTAACGATTGAAAATTTCAAACATTTCTAAGTTATTTCTAGTGAAGACAGACAGAACTTTCAAAAATATACAAACACGGAAGAAACAAAATTTTATTTTTTGTAAAATATGGCCTACAGGAATCAGTGTTTTTTAAATTGTACATCGATCTAATACAACGTTTTTGTAATTTAAAAAGTTTTTCTTTATCCGTTGCATTGCCCCAAAACATAATGCTGAATCTCAACGCAGAGGAAACGTAACCATGATAAGCAGACAATAATGCATTCGGATTAACAATCTTACTCAATTGAAAAAGAGCATAGGAGTAGCGACTGAGCCTGTTGCAAAGATGCTCAATATGTGATCTCCATTTCAGATCACTGTCTATATATATACCTTAAAACTTTGCTGTCTTGTTTCGCCAATTTGTTTTCCTGAGTAATTTACATTTAATTTAGTTTATCTTGAGCTGCTCCGTGCTTTGAAAGGCATGTTAAGCCGTTGGCCCGGGCTATTCCTGCAACCGCTAACCCACCAACCCGCATTGGGCCAGCGTGGTGGTGTTATGGCCCAAATTCCTCATGTGGTTCTTCCATGTAAGAAAGCCTGTGCCCAGCAGTGGGACGTATATAGGATGATGATGATGTTTTTTTACACCAAATTTGTGGAAAAATTTTTTTTGTCAAAATTTATGCTGTCAGTTTTATTTGTTAAAAGAAAGACGGTGAAACAGCATCAGTTTTAAACTAGGTCTAACTTTGATTCGCGTTTTATGTTAGGGTGGAAAGTGTTTTGAAGCAGCATTTCCAATGTAATTTTTATACATCGAAATTCATTTAAATTTATGTAGGTACCGGGTGTAAAAGGAATGCTCTTGAAAACAAAGGCACACAATTTAAAATCGCAAAAAAAATCTGCTGTTTCATACTAAACTTTAGTAATACCTATACCTACATGACCTGGGCCTATAGGTCTCTTATTTTCAACGTAGTCACTTTAATAATTTAATTTGTGTTGCGCTAAATATAAAAAAAAAAAAAAAAAACTTTTTGCCATCCAACTAATAGACAATTTGATGAAACCTGCGCCTTCTTTATCCATAAATGAGATAAGATAAAATTTAATTTTTGTGAGTACGTGATTCAGAATCGTGACCTTTATCTACTTATAATTGTTGTCTCGTAAAAGTTCGTGGCCGTCTAACTAATGGTTCAGTTGGAAATATCGAGCGGCGGCAAACTGACTGATCAGTCGATCGAGCAGGACAATCGCCCTTAATGAAAGTAATTAACACGGCGCGATCGCTTGATACCGATAGCGACCGCCGCGAGCCGACACCACAATGTGCGCCTAAATCAACCTACACTCAGACACTAATTACAAAATAAATCGACGCGTCTCTTTCACTCAGGACGAAGGATTCAAGACATACAAATAGAAATAAAAAAAGAATAGTTTGTACCTCTGATCCTTTTTTGTCGTAATCTTGCACGCATGAGAGCTTATTTAAATATCGACCATGCAACTTTCACGCAATCTGCCGAAACTTAAATAGAAAAAGTTGCAGAATAAGAAATGAATACGTTCAAATGGTTCTGGATGTGTAATGCAACAATGGGATGCAATCACAAAATCAGCTGATGCAGGTAAAAATATAGTGTAAGGTGCATTCATTCCTAGAAGATTTGAAGACAACCCGTGTGAACTAATTCCGTGGCTGATAGGAAAGTCGTATATATACTGTACTATTATCATAAATCCGCGTCGATTTGGAATAGCTTTATTTACCTGAATTTGTATATTATCTGGAAGCGTGTAGATCAAGGTTACGTTCGACTGCATTTATCTTTTATGGGCAGTGTAAATCAAGAACAAATTTATCGATAAAGCGGTATAAAGCTAACAGTACGACTTGTTGGAATGTTTATATAAGATATAACCGTGATACCTATGAATAAGTAAATAACTAGAATAAACATTATCTACACCTATCTCATCCAAATTGTTCAAGGCTACCCCAATGTTTGTTTAAATATGATTCCAAGGAGATTTAAAACGTGTCAAGGAAAAGGCACACCTAGATTACAGTGCATATAATATAACAAACATTTCGATTCCATGATCGATAATTTTATCAAGGACAACGAATACTTTAGCAGAGAATGTAAAACTTACTTGTATATCATGAACTTTTGTAACATCGTGTATTTTTAGTTCTTGTATTACCCACATTTCATTATACTTTAAGTATACAAGAGCATGTGACCTGATTCGTATTTATATAAAATTTATTTGGCTAGGTACGTGTTGCCTTTTTAAAACTAAAAATAATAAGTATGAGCTTTACAAAAGCTCTCTTTTAAGTAGAGTTACTCGTAAGTATGTGTCAAGTTAGATCTTCAATTAGTACTATCAATACGACAATGCCCTGCGAGAAATGTGTTCACGGGCAAATTCCCAAGGCTTGCAGCACGTGACAATAATAATTAAGTAATAAAAAAATGTGCGAAGTAGTCTAAAATGTCACGTGTTCGTGATCAAAATCGATGTTATAATCACGTTTCGTCTTGGTAATAGGCCGATTCAATAGTACCTACAAACTAAATAGAACTAAATTCACTTAACTACTCAGGTTGATACTCATTTTGTATCTTGCTGGGTTATTAAAACATATGTATTCGTTATGGTTTGCGAATAAAATACAAGCTTTACCGCTAAAAGTGTTGCATAAGATTTTAAGGTCAATTATAGGATTTTAAAATTATATTAAGTTCACAGACGCAGACCCATACCAGAGCGCTCAGTTCAGTCCACATATCATCAAAGCAAGGTGAATCGGGACAATAAAAGTAAACCGGGTTCGACTAAACATAAAAGCATTCCATGTCGAAGGATGAATGAATCGGGGCATCATTCTCAAACGAGCATATAGCTCGTTTTGTTTGTTTGTTCGTTCCTAATGAAAAAGCGCATTCGCTCTCAGGTGCGCACCTGTTGAGGCGCCGACCGACGCCGTGGGACCAGCCAGGTAAAGAGATACGCAAAAACGTACATATTGTACTTGCGGCTGTGAACTTACACTGACCGCTTTTTCACAGACGTATATGCTTACAAGGGAAAGTCCCTATCTATACAGATGAATCCTACAGAGTAATCCACAGTTTATCATTATGGGTCCTTATTAAAGTTTTCTTACGAATTGTAGGGTTACATCAGTTTATTTAGTTTAATTATATTTTCTATGGCAGCGAGCAAAGTCAGGTGAATTAGCTAGCTAGCAAAACAGCTTTGCTTGACCGTTGTGACGTAATAAGTCTATGTTGGATTGACGGTGCGCAAGCATGCGCGGTTCGCCGTTCTCTCTGCTTTCTGATATCCGTTGTCAACTGCATGAAATATTTGTTGCTCCGCTAAATAATTATTAATGTGCATGTGTTTTGATACTAGTTTATATTTGTAATATCGCTATTTCCCTGCTGTGTAACCCTTTGCAGTAAACAGTTATATGCGATTGAAAATAAGTGTTTCATTCCCTCTGCAAGCTAATGGTTGGTAACTAGGCAACCATATTGGTGACCCCGATAAGAAACAAACGCACTGAAGCAGAATATTCTTTTTCGTCGCAACGCTGCAGTTGGTGAGAATTGGCGTACTGTAATGGAGACTAAAAATGCAACGCAAGGTTCAGAGGGAGTCGTCTGTAGAGTGAGCTTAAAAATACCACCATTTTGGCCTCAAGAACCCGCTCTATGGTTCGCGCAGATAGAGGGCCAATTTGTTATCAGCGGTATTACGTCCGATGTTACGAGGTTTTACCATGTCGTGGCGCAGTTGGATCAGCAGTATGCCGCCGAGGTGAAGGACATCATTGTGTCGCCGCCCGCTGAAGACAAGTATGAGAAGCTGAAGGCGGAATTGGTAAAGCGTCTCTCCGCGTCTCAAGAGAAGAAGGTGAAACAGTTGTTGGTGCACGAGGAGTTGGGTGATCGTAAGCCATCACACTTTTTGCGCCACCTACAGGCGTTGGCTGGAGAAAACGTTCCCGACTCGTTTTTGCGCACGTTATGGTCAAGTCGTTTGCCGCACAATATACAGACGGTGGTAGCAACACAAACCGGTGCACTGGATGCTGTAGCGGAACTCGCCGACAAGGTGTACGAGATCGCGCCACCTACGCCAGTAGTTGCTAGCGTTGACCCGGACAGCAAGAGCGTTATGAGCGTAATGGCGAAGCAGATGGCAGAGCTCACGCGGGAGGTAGCGGCGCTTAAAGGTCAAACGCATAGTTCGCGTACGCATGATAGACGGTATAGCCGCGACTCACACGGGAGCAGTAGAGGCGCAACCCCAAACCGAAATCGCAGCCGGCAACGATTTAAGCAGTATCAAGATGGTTACTGTTGGTACCATAGCAGGTTTGGAAGTCGAGCGCACAAATGTACAACACCATGTGCTTATGATGGGGAGTTGGCGGAAAACGCAAACGGCAGCCGGAAGTAGCGGCTAACGACTGCCCAAGCATACCAGGCCGCCTCTTCGTTACGGACAGACAAACTAAAATGTCTTTTCTTGTTGATACAGGCTCCGATCTTTGTGTGTATCCCCGGTCAGCGCTCAAACAACCTCGCCCCAAAACGGACTACGAGCTGTTCGCAGCTAATGGATCAAGTATATCTACATATGGCTGGGTATACCTTTCACTCAACTTAGGCCTGCGCCGGGTTTTCAGCTGGAAATTTGTCATTGCTGACGTTTCGAAGCCGATAATTGGTGCTGACTTTCTCAGGTTTTATAATTTGCTTGTAGATCTGAGGAATCATCGTTTGGTAGACGGTCTAACATCGCTGTCTACGGCAGCCTCATCGGCGAAAGCAGCCGCCAGCGTCGCATCGGTTAAGGCAGTTTCGGGAGATAGCAAATATCACCATCTACTCCGTGAGTTTCCTGATATCACTAGGCCAGCTGGAACCCATCGTGAGGTAAAGCATAACACAGCGCATTACATTAGAACATCACCTGGTCCGCCAATCACATCGCGTCCTCGACGGCTGCCACCAGATCGATTGAAGATTGCGCAGAGGGAATTTGAAGAGATGCTTGCTAATGGTACAGCGAGGCCATCGGAAAGCTCTTGGTCGTCACCTCTTCATCTGGTACCCAAGAAGGATAACGGTTGGCGTCCCTGTGGAGACTACCGTGCCCTAAATGCCAGAACAATACCTGACAAGTACCCCATCAGACATATTCAGGATTTCGCGCATCAGCTTAGTGGCAGCAAGATCTATTCGAAGGTTGACCTGGTTAAAGCCTATAACCAGATTCCGGTTAATCCAGCAGATATCGCGAAAACGGCTTTAACCACACCATTCGGTCTTTTTGAGTTTCCCTTCATGACCTTCGGACTACGTAACGCAGCGCAGACGTTTCAGCGTTTCATAGACGAGGCACTACGGGGGCTGCCTTTCTGTTACGGTTTCCTTGATGACATCCTCATTTTCTCGGAATCGGAGGATGCGCACCAGCAGCATCTACGGCAGCTGTTTCAGCGACTGTCAGATTACGGTATGCTAGTCAATACTGCTAAGTGTGAGTTTGGGCGATCACACATCATTTTCTTAGGTCATGAAGTTTCGGAGGACGGAATTCGACCTCTGGCAGATAAAGTACAGGCGTTACAGAGCTATCCAGTACCTACGACGGTGAAGGAGTTGCGCAGATTCCTTGGCATGTACAACTTTTATCGTCGGTTTGTGCCTGGTGCAGCGCTAATTCAAGCTCCACTTAATGTTCTCATTTCTGGTCCAAAGACGAAGAGTACCCAAAAAATAACACTGACGGAGGACATGTTAGCAGCTTTTGACAATTGCAAGGCTTCATTGGCTACAGCGGCTATGTTGGCCCATCCAGTTCCAGAAGCTGAGCTGGCTATTTACACCGACGCTTCAGACAGTTCCATCGGCGCGGCGCTCCAGCAGCGTACTGGAAGTGGCTGGAAGCCGCTAGCTTTTTTCTCAAGAAAGCTGACGTCTGCACAGAAAAAATATAGCCCGTACGACCGCGAGTTGTTGGCAATCTATGAGGCTATAAGGCATTTTCGGCATATGGTGGAGGCTAGACCGTTCACGGTCTATACAGATCACAAACCCCTGACTTTTGTGTTCGACTACAATCGCGACAAATGCTCACCAAGACAGTTTCGTTATTTGGATTACATTTCGCAATTCACGACGAGCATACGTTATGTCGCAGGGAAGGATAATGTGGTCGCAGATGCGTTCTCTAGAGTTGAAGCGGTTGCGCTACCTATCAATTACGAGAACCTGGCTATGTCCCAGGAGACGGATGACGAGCTTCAACAGCTTCTGGGAAATCAGACTACAGCTCTTAAGCTAAGGAAAGTTAAGATGTTTAGTTCTCAGACCGAGGTATATTGCGACACCTCTAAACAGCCCCGTCCGTACTTGACAGCAGACTTTCGAAGGCCTATGTTCGAAGCACTTCATCATCTTAGTCACCCCGGAGTGAAAGCGTCGATCAAGCTGGTGACGGCACGTTGTGTGTGGCCTGGAATTAAGAAAGATTGCCGAAATTGGGCCAGAGAATGCACAGACTGCCAGAGGAGTAAGGTTTCTCGGCACACATATTCTCCTACCTCTTCTTTCGCTATTCCTTCACATCGTTTCTCGCACGTCCACATGGATATTGTTGGGCCGTTGCCGTTTTCTTGTGGATTCCGGTACTGCCTCACAATCATTGATCGGTTCACTCGTTGGCCTGAGGCGTGCCCATTGGCAGATATTACGGCTGAATCGTGCGCCAACGCCTTTGTCTCTTGCTGGGTGTCCCGCTTCGGCTGCCCCGAGAAGATAACAACAGATAGGGGTCGGCAATTCGAGTGCGAGCTGTTTCGCACGCTGACTAAAGTTCTGGGTATTCAGCATCGTCCTACAACCGCATATCATCCTGCTGGCAATGGGATGGTGGAGCGTCTGCATCGGCAGTTAAAAGCAGCTATTATGTGTCACTCCACTTCGAGCTGGACGGAAGTTCTACCCTTGGTACTGCTTGGCATACGAAGTGCCTGGAAGGAGGATGTAAAGGCATCAGCAGCTGAGTTGGTTTATGGGGAGCCGCTCAGGCTACCTGGAGACCCTTTTTTGCTCCAGCCGCAAATGCTGACTTGGACCCAACCAATTTCGCGGCACGGCTTCGTCTCTATATGGCTAGGTTGTCACCAAAACCCGCAAGTCACCATGAGGGTAAGACATTTTATATACCCAAAGATCTTGGTACAGCAGAATATGTCTTCCTTCGCCAGGACGCGGCCAGGCGTTCGCTTGAGCCTCCGTACACAGGACCTTATCGAGTTCTTGAACGAAAAGATAAAACTTTTAGATTGTCCTTACCAAATAGAGAGGTTACTGTGGCTGTTGACCGTCTGAAGCCTGCCTATGTTGCCAAAGAAGAGGCAACTGGGAAAGCAAGAGTGCCGTGCTCCAGCCCCGCTCCGATAGCGGAGGGCAGCAATGTCAAGAGGACAAGATCGGGTAGAGCTGTGGTGGTACCAGCCAGACTACTATCGACCTCCGTGGCCTACGGTCTCAGCGGGGGGGTAGTGTAGGGTTACATCAGTTTATTTAGTTTAATTATATTTTCTATGGCAGCGAGCAAAGTCAGGTGAATTAGCTAGCTAGCAAAACAGCTTTGCTTGACCGTTGTGACGTAATAAGTCTATGTTGGATTGACGGTGCGCAAGCATGCGCGGTTCGCCGTTCTCTCTGCTTTCTGATATCCGTTGTCAACTGCATGAAATATTTGTTGCTCCGCTAAATAATTATTAATGTGCATGTGTTTTGATACTAGTTTATATTTGTAATATCGCTATTTCCCTGCTGTGTAACCCTTTGCAGTAAACAGTTATATGCGATTGAAAATAAGTGTTTCATTCCCTCTGCAAGCTAATGGTTGGTAACTAGGCAACCATAGAATCACCAACAATCAGTAAACATTAAACAGTACACGAACATAAAAGGAATTGAAAGTTCGGGTAGTAACATTGGGTGAGGAATTCAGATCGTCGACAAGATTTTATATTACTCGCCAGAGAGACATAAAGAAAGCACGAAACGCTTTATGTGTAGGCTGAGACCCACTCAGAATGTGCGTTCCGTGTTTCAATTTTTGCCCATATCTGGCAGCGATGGTGCCGCCGCCGCGTGTACACAGATGCAGATATGCTAAGAACGTGCAGCGGCAGCGCAGCGCTGCGCGGCGTCCTTCAGCGTGGCGTGGCGGCGGCGGCGCCCGTAGGCGTGAACACCCCGGCGCTGCTCGCGCCACGCACAGATTTATGCACGTGTCCGCGACACTGGCCGCACTGCACTCCAAACCCACACTGTTCGACAGGACGTCTACCTTACGCACAATACCTGCTTTGCGACTCTACCTAATTTCTTTTTGCGGACACTATGTCTTTGTTTTTTTTCTCAAGGCACGAAGCGTAAATATTCTTTTTACGGCCAGTATTGAATAATCGGGTGTATGTGATTTAGTGCGTTGTTGATTTTATCCACATTCCGCGCCGTTGTACAATACACCGAATGGCGCAATGTGAAATTCCATTAAGCTTTTTGAATGCGAATAAAGGGAGATTTTGGAAAAAATGTATAGCCGCTCTCGAGCAGGTCATTGTTCGAGCTTTAAAGAGGAACAATCGCACTGTTGTGTTTGCAGTTAACCATGACAAACTGCGATTAACTACCTGGCTACATTTTGTTTTGCTCAATCTTGAGATCATTGATTTCAATATACACGTATCATAGATAGAGTCACAATAATAATAATAATAATCATAATCACACACTTACACCTACTATCCAGCCCAAAGTAAGCATCATTAAGAGCTTGTGTTATGGATACTGTAGATAACGGAGAAATATTGATAATAATCTTATATATGAAATTCTCGTGTTACAAATTTAGTTACCATACTCGTCCGAAACGGCTTGACCGATCATCGTGAAATTTTATATGTATATTCAGTAGGTCTGATAATAGGCTACTATCTATTTTTTTTGACAATTTTTTTTTAATGGCAAAACCACGTTTGCGGGGTCAGCTAGTATGTATATAAATATTAGAAATACAGTATAATAAATACACATACAAACATCCATGACTCGTCAACAAATGCTCGTACTCATCATACAAACATTTGCGCCTACCGGGGATTCGAACCCGGGACCCCTGACCGAGTAGCTCGTATAGTAAGGGGTACGTACCGTTCTACAGGTTTTGGTCTATATTATTAGGTCAGGTTTTATTTCTTATTTTGGTTTTGGACCAACAGCATTTTATTTTTACCACTGAGAATTGTCAAAAATTACGAAAATGTATAAAAATACTATTTTTGTCACATTTATGTTCGATTTTTTGCGCTTTTATCGCCTACCGTATATATTTTTTTTATCGTTATCTTTCTTTAATTGTAATTGTTACAACAAACTATTTTTGTACTTAAATAAAAAGGATACCATAGTAAAATGCCGAGGATTTTAAGACTATATCTTCATAACTTATATACCCATACCGTAAGAAGTTGAATAGGGGGTGCTATAGGATGTCAGATTGATATTAATGTACTTACGGGTCATAAGTCTGCGTGCACTAAAATTGCAGTATCACGTGTTCCCAATGCTTGGTAACTGTTTTGCAATAAACGTTTGGTCAAGTGCTTACTCTGCGGAGACACGCGACGTCTGAAGTCTGTGCTGCTGATTCAGTGCAGATTAATAAATCAGGTGGCACGTTTTTTATAACATGCTTTTTAAGAGGTAATATCTAGATAAGTAGGTTAGGCGGCATATACAAGATGTTTGGTGGATATTTGGCACCCATATTCAGACGAAACATTGCAAAAATTCGCAAATTTTACATGTAATGTCATAGGATGCTTCAAGATCTTACGGATTCAAAATCAGATATACGTTACTTCATTTCTTTATCTAGACACGTGTAGAACAAAAACACTATTAAAGGATTTTGCCTCAATACATTTTATTGCAGAAAATTCCACTTAAAAATAAGAAAACTTAAGATTATACAGGTTGGTGCCGTCAATACGACAATAAATTAAAACATGGGCCATATTAGTTCATAGAAATGTTTTCCCACTTTTAAAAACATCCTATTCATGTGATAATTTAAGGACCTTAGTATGAATTAATGCAGCCAATGTTATATTATTTCATACAAATGTCATGAAATTATGAAATGAATAAGACGTTTTTGAAAGTGGCAATTCATTTCTATGTAATTTATTCTATGTATTTCTAACTAATATAGCCCACGTTTAAATTGTCGTATTGACGGCACCATCCTGTATATAAACAATTTTGTATTCAATAGGAAATTACTTTAAATAGTAGATATCTTTTATATTCATAGTTTTTTTTAATCCTTGTCCCGCCTGAGACAACGCTTCGATAGATCACCTTAACCTAATCATATAAATGCTGAGGTGTTATCAAAAATTCTAAATTGGCTAGACTGCACAAGAATGGAATTTAATTATCTTACAATTCAGTGTCCATATTAATTCGACTCGAATTGAAGAGCTCGGTGGTGTATTGGTTTGAGCGCTCTGGTTTCGATACGAAAAATGATACAACTTTCGCCATAGTCGATCCTGGGATGGGTCAATCAAATTTAAAATGTTGAGCTCCTCCGTGTTTCGGAAGGCACGTTAACTCGTTGCTTCCGGTGGTTACTGCAACCTCTTTATTGGGCCACGGTTGTGATGTTATAGCCAAAACTCCTCATGTGTTTCTCACATGTAGGAAGGCCTGTGCCTAGCAGTGGGACGTATATATACTAGTGATGATCATGATGATGATTAACTTGACGGACTATAGGTATATTAAATAAAGGTATCATGAACAGTCGTGATCGTGGCTAGATCCAAATGTGTGTTTTTTGGATAGCCTACGTCCGGGCTGTGCGGATGTCCGAGAACAGATAACCGTAACCTACCTGTCCTTATCAAGTTTTTGCTTTACCCACCTTATCAATAAAAAATGTTAGCTGATATCATGTAAAAATTGTACATATTTAGCGATGGCGTTTACTTTTTGATGGAAAACTTTGCTTAAAATATCAAGGTCTCACCAGTACTAATATTTTTATCCCGATTTCAATGAAAGTGAAAATTTAAGAAAATCATGATGGTACAGTCTGCAACACATAAAGCGTAACAGTTTGACCTTGAGACCGTTACTGCGTTCGTAATAGAGGCGGCTTTTGTTGTGCAACTGTTACACTTGATGTGTTGTCGTGTGTAGGTATCAGTTATACTGTTTTTGTAATTGTAAGCAGCGCTTACCCTTTTGCTCTTACTAGCCCGCTGGCTACAATATGGAACAATATAATATTTTTATAGGGGTTCTTCACAGATGAACAAGCTTAAATAAGTGTTAATTGAGCTTATTCAATTCAAAAATCAGTTGTGGTAAAAAGTTTTAGGCAATTACATTTGTTGTTTTTAGTCAACAGAACAAAGGTATTTCGATTTTCTACCTAATGCTTTTAATACGTCGTTGTAGCACCACGCCAGCGTTGCCACAACTCCTCAATAATATTGAATAATTAGTACCTACTCTAAGCAGTAAAAGAGAAAGTGTGCTATTAAAACATGCGCTAAATTAGTCCACTCTTTTATGAAAAATAGGTAAAAGTTGTGTTTTCTACTTGAATATTGATACTGGGTACTTCATCTGCTGTACTATACTACTGAGTCCTTCAAAGCGAAGGCCGGGGTATGCTTGTTTGTCCGGGCGGATGTTTGCTGTCGCCGTCTGCGCTGCTTGGAGGACCCTTCCTACTCGATTCTTGGGGTGCATGTGGACCTGGGCACATATAGCCGTGTCTACGTGTGCCTCTATAGATCTCACAGTGGTGACATGGAGACAACTCGACTTTTCGAACATCTTAGTCGGGTGGCAGATGTTGCGCTGGAGCAGTATCCAACCGCGGAATTGGTGTTTTTAGGGGACTTCAATGCTCACCACGAGTCGTGGTTAAGTTCCTCTAAAACTGACCATGCTGGTAGAACTGCCCACGCTTTCGCTCTCACGCACGACCTGACACAACTGGTAAACCAGCCCACCAGGATTCCAGACATTGTCGGTCACGCGCCCTCATTGTTGGACCTTCTGCTGACGTCTCGTCCGGACGGATATCGGCTAGAGGTTCGTGCTCCTTTGGGAACATCGGATCACTGCCTGATATCCGCTGGGGTGCCACGGGCGTCGCTACCGGTACCTATGGTTGCCAAACGCCGCATCTGGCACTATGCGTCGGCAGATTGGGATGGTATGCGGGATTACTTCGCATCTGTCCCTTGGAGGCAGCGCTGCTTCAGTGAGCTGGACCCGAGCGCTAGCGCTACTGCTGTTGCTGATGAGATCATGTTAGGGATGGAGTACTATATCCCTCACTCCGATCTCATCAGTAGGGGTAGGCGTAACCTCTGGTTCAACCTGGAGTGTGCCATAGCTGTTGAGAACAGACAGTCGGCATACCGCGCTTGGATCAGGGGTCGAGCTTGCGGAGATCCTAACATTGACTCGCTGAAAGCAGCTTATAACAACGCCACCAAGTCCTGCAAGAGGGCATTCATCAGAGCGGATGCACAGCGCGTTGCACGAGTTGGCCAAGAATTACTCACGCATCCTACGGGAAGCCGTAGCTATTGGCGTCTGGCCAAAGCCGTGCAGTCCAACTTCTGTCAACCCTCGCTGCCCCCGTTGAGATGTTCTGACGGCTCGCTAGCTCACAAGCCGCAAGAGAAAGCCGATCTTTTGGTAAAACTCTTTGCTGCTCATTCCCGAATCGATGACTGCAACTCACAGCCACCAACACTCTCCCACTGTGGCCACACAATGCCTGATATCCGTATCAGGCAATGTGATGTACGTGCGGAGCTGCAGTCAATCGACGTCCGGAAAGCTAGTGGACCTGATGGCATCCCAGCGATAGTACTAAATAAATGCGCAGCGGAGTTGTCTCCCATCTTAACCCGGCTATACCGCCTTTCTCTCTCTTCTGGGTGTGTGCCTGAATCTTGGAGAGAGGCCAATGTGCAACCGGTCCCCAAAAAGGGAGACCGATCAGACCCAGTAAACTATCGCCCAATAGCTGTCACCTCAGTTCTTTGCAAGGTCATGGAGCGGATCATAAATAACCAGCTGATCCGATACCTAGAAGGTCACTCATTAATTAATGATCGACAGTACGGGTTTCGGCCGAAACGGTCAACGGGTGATCTTCTAGCGTACTTGATGCATGTCTGGGGTGAAGCTATTGATAAACGTGGTGAGTCACTGGCTGTTAGCCTTGACATTGCCAAAGCTTTTGATCGGGTCTGGCACAAGGCTCTTCTCTCCAAGCTCCCGGCATACGGTCTGCCCGATCAGCTCTGCAACTGGATCGCCGGCTTCCTACATGAGCGGAGAATACGCGTCCTCGCAGATGGATGCGCTTCGCGGTTCATGTCTGTGAATGCTGGTGTACCACAAGGCTCTGTTTTATCCCCCACACTCTTTCTTCTTCATATCAATGATATGCTTCCATTAGGAAGCATTCATTGTTATGCGGATGACAGTACAGTGCATGGGGGATATTACGGTCGCCCAGGGGCTGGGCGCGCTGAAACCGAGAAAGAGAGGGAGAATCTTGCTATTGAGCTCAACAGGGTGTTGAACCTCGTATCTGAATGGGGATCTAACAATCTTGTTGAGTTCAATGCTAAGAAAACACAGGTGTGTGCGTTTACAGCCAAAATGTCGCCGTTCCTTCCCCTTCCCTCTCTTCAGGGCACTACTCTTTCGGCACAGGCCTCCTTGAACTTGCTCGGTATGGAGATATGCTGCGATCTCAATTCTAGAAACTACATCGAAACCGTGATAAAAACAGCCTCACGGAAGCTCGGTGTCCTGAACAAGGTGCGTCGATTTTTCACGCCTGACCAGCTATGCCTGCTGTACAAAACTCAGGTCCGGTCTTGCGTGGAATATTGCTCGCACTTATGGGATGGCTCCGCCAAGTACCTCCTCGATGCACTGGACAGATTGCAGCGTCGTGCTGTCTGTATCATTGGCGATGTAGAGGTCACGAACAAACTTGAGCCTCTACAATTGCGTCGAGACATTGCGTCGCTTAGCGCCTTTTATCGGCTTTATCACGGAGAGTGCTCTGAAGAGCTTTTCGACCTGATCCCACCTTCCCCCTTTCTGCTCAGGAGCACGCGTGCTGGTCTTCGGAGTCATCCATTTACTGTCTCCACCTCAACATCACGCACAAAGAAATTTAGTTCTTCGTTTCTTTGTCGTACTTCCAGAACTTGGAATTCTTTGCCAGCGCATGTGTTTCCTCCTTCCTATAACATGGGGTCCTTCAAGAGAGGCGTGAAAAAGCACCTTTTGGGCCGGCAAGGTGGAGGCAGCTAGTGCATTGTCCGTTTCTGCACTAGCTGTCTTCGCATATGGACTCTCCTTACCGCTTCACATCAGGTGGTGTTGGGTCAATTGCCGTGCTTTGTATAAAAAAAAAAAAAAAAAAAAAAAAAAAATCTGCATGTATGAACGCGTAGTGCCAGGTAGGGAATGCAATCTCGTTCTCGCTAGATCTCGTTTTCGCGAGATCTCGGCATTTTTTAGCGAGATTGATCTCGGACGAAAAAAGGGCGAGATCTCGCGAGTTTAACGAGATTGCACTCGAGCATTGATAGTCAACTCAACTCAGATAAAAGTTTCATTTTTTTGAGTTCTCGTTGTTTTGTTTGTTATAAAAGAACTGTTTTATTACTAAAATATTTTTGTTTAATATTAGAAGACAAGATTGGTTGTTTCTTTCATTTGTTATTTGATAGATACCTACGTACGTCAAAGTTCACTACGAAGTTTATTAAAAATTATAGACAAATACGTCAAACAATGTTTGATGCATAAAAGTGTATTGAAAAATTCGTGAAAATAAATGTTTATCATATTTAATACTTATAATTTTTTATTTTTTCTATATTGTGATTATTTGCAAAAAAAAATATTTTTTTCAATACTGCCAATCTCGCGAGATCTCGCAGTATTGTTATTCATAAGCTTGCGGGATCTCGCTTGAGCCCCAATTCAATTTTCAATTCAATTCAATTTAATTATTCATTTGTGAAATGCCGGTTATAATATTGTGAAAGGTGTTAAGGCTTATTACATTGTCTTACTACATTTCCACCTTTGTCAAGGTATACAAATATAATTTTAAAGATATAATATGGCAATACAGTAAAAATAATAATAATAATGATAATAATACACAATTCAAATAATTAGTCACAGAATGTCCCAAATAAATTTCAAAATGCTTATCTTAATAACAAATTGTCAAATATGTCAAATGTGTCAGTAAATAAAAAATAATTAATAATAAATCTTACAATATTAATGTCAAATAAAATTGAGTCAGTAAATAAAAATTGAATTATTTAGGCAACATTAATCAAGTCAGTAATAAGCACGCAATAATATTTAAAACATGTTCAATTATTTTAAGGTTTTGTCATCCAAAAATTCCTGCACTGAATAGTAGGCTTTATTTATGAGAAAAGTTAACAGTTGCTTCCTAAATGCATTATTTGGTAGGCTCCTATAGAAGCTGGGTATTCTGTTACAAATTCTATGTGCCATGCCAAAGAAGCTATTATTCAGAAGCTTTGTTTTGCAATTTATAGCACATATTCTAATTCCATGTCGTTTTTTTTTGTGAGAATGTAAGAAACTGGTGTTGGTTCTGCATTACGTACACCGCCACTTCATAGATGTATAAGGATGGCAGTGTCAGTATTTTCATCTGCACAAAGAATGGTTGACAGCAGTCAGTGGATTTGAGTCCCTTCATGGCTCGTATACATCTCTTTTGCGTCTTAAACACCACAGTTTTGCTTACTGAGTTCCCCCAGAATATGATGCCATAGCGAAGTATGGATTCCACGTATCCATAGTATGCCATTACAACAGTCTCAGTATTCGTAACTTTGGAAAGGGGATTTAGTGCGAAGACTGTACTATTAACTCTTTTACACAAATTTTCTGTATGGGATTTCCAATTGGTTTGGTAATCCATTACTAGACCTAGAAATTTGGTTTCTGAGACAAGTTCAATAACATCTTCTCGGCACTTGAGCCTTACGTTGGGCATGGGAGTATTTTGTCGAAAATGCATAATTTTAGTTTTATTAGAATTAAGTATTAAATTATTATTGTTAGGTTAGCCAAAGAATAAGATTTCTCATAGCGTCATTTTTTTTTCCTAAGTTCAGATATTTTCACATTTAATTATCGCAGTACTGTCATCAGCGAACAATACCATAGGATGCTCTATTGATGATGGGAGGTCATTTATATATGCGACGAATAATAAGGGACCCAAAATGCTTCCTTGAGGTACACCCGACTCTACATCTCTACATAGTGATAGATAATGAAAATGAAAATATCTTTATTTAATTAGGCCCCCCAAGAAGCACTTTCGAATCGTCAACAAGATAACCCTTATGTCTATCATATAAAAATAATATTAACTAACTAACAATTTCATAATGTTCATATTTTCATTTCATTTCATAATCTTTTTTGACTTTTGATTTTCTACATATCTTAGATATTGCAGTATACTGCTTTTTCTACATATCTTCGATATTAGCACTAGGGAATGCAATCTCGGCGAGATTCCCTAGTGCCAAGATGCTGCAAGCGTTTATAGCGATAACCGCTTACCATCACATGTTTGACAATCTTGAAGTTAACAAATAAAATAACTCAAACATTCACTTAACAAATTTTAAATTATGTTATGCAAGCCCTTATTTGACTTTAAATTAAAGTATGGTAAGTAATTATCCCCTATAAACATATTTTTTGGAGTCGGTGCTACATTTTCTATTGTTTCTGGAAACATCTTAGCACCAACTCCAAAAAATATGTTTCTAGGCGATAATAACCTAGTTAAATTTAATTATTTTATCCTTTTAAGTGTTTTGAAGTCGGTTTTTATTTTTGTGTAAAATTTTTTTTACAAGTTTTTGTGATAACTTTCTAAGCTTGATGGGTGACCGTCAGAAAATATTGTTTCCTACTATCGTATGTTTTCACTAAAAAGTCATAAGAAAGCAAAAATCCGCAATTTCGCATAAATAGACGACTTAATCAAAGTAGGTAATCAATCGATTTTAAATAAATTTGATTTATTCTTCGTATGGCCCACTGAGTTCGACCAAATGGAAACCATTCTGCATCGAACAACAAAATAATCATGTAAATCGGATCAGAAATCTCGGCGTAATCGTGTACATACATAAAACACACCAACCGAAATGTTAACCTCTCCTTTTTGAAGTCGGTTAAAAATTGATAATGTTGGAGATTAATCATTTATGTAATAATAAGTGTCAATTGGCAATAATAATAGTGAAGCTTTAATTCATTGAGTGCAACTGTTAACTATACACGTGGCAATAATATTTTTTCTTACATAATTTAGCGATATGGAAGGGTGTCTGTCCTTAGGCATATGCGTGCGCGCATCCTGCTCGCACGTGCCCGCCACGCGGCCGGAAGCTCCGCCATCGGCAGACTTTGAGCGACCTTAGAATTTTATGTCCCCAATATCTCACACTATTTAGATAACATTGTAAAAAAATGATTTCCCCAGTGTTCTGGATCCACTTCCTTAAGTACGTGGACAAATTTCGCCTTGACAGTAAAGGTTAACATTACAGATTCAAATTTTAGACTCTCAATATCTTACGAGAGATATCTTATGGAGTATGAATGATAATGATTGCTTGAATCAGAAGCACGCCTACCCCTATTAACATAGTCTTAGAAATAATATAGTATAATCAAAAATTCAAAATATACATTAATTTTGATATTTCCCTTACATTTTGTTTTACTGACACTATTTGAATGAAGAAATTTGGAATTTATTTGACAATTTTGAATTTTTTAAAACACCATAGTATTTATATGCGTTTTGTTATGCTTTGCACCAAACAGCCTATATGTAGAATTGTAGACCATTATTTTAGTCTAAGTATAAGTAATCTAATTAAATAATAATAATAATAAGGAATCTATAACAACCCACACCATCCATACTAATTATATACATACGAAAGTGCCGCTGAACCGTTTTAGATGAAATTCGGCATGGAGACAGATTACATCCTGAGAAAGGACATAGGTTACCAATCAGCGCGGTAACCGACGTCCTCGCAGGTAGAGCCGCGTTACCATTTATGTGAAATACCTATTTCATGAAAATTTTGCACAGATAGGATTGAAGTAATTCTCAATATTTTATTTGTAATTTAATAAAAGTTTGTTTGGAACTTACCAATTTATAGTTCTGTGCAAATCATTAAGAAGTTTTTACTTTTTATTTAAGAAATTTTTTTATAGAAAAAACTACAACACAGCCAAATAATCATCATGGCGCCTATGTCACTTTGGTAACGTTTAGTTGACTTTTATGTCGGCCGCCTTAATCATTTTGAATTTTCTGCAAGTGAACACATGAAAACTAATAACATATGTTTTTCCTGGATTTAGAAGAAATTTCCTAATGTTTTAAGATTACACCTAGCTAGTTTAAAAGATCTCATTCCAGAACAAATTACTTACGTTGCGTAAATAGAATTTGGGGAAATTTCGATACTTTTCGTGGCCATTTCTCAATACCTGTGTTCTGTGCGCTATGTCAACAAACTTTCGCCACTCAAGTAGAGCACGAATATATATTATGTACAGGGTCCGGTGGTCGGTGATTCGTAACCACAGCCAATGTCACTGTCAATACCTGCCACCGCGTTCGGCGTCCGCTATAAACAAATTGGGTCGCGATTTACAGCACCTTGACGAAATACATGTATATTGTTTTCTGTTACGAATATTTCTTGACTGCTTTCTTGTAACAGGAGTAACATTTTTTGTGTTTGATTTTATTTCTCTGCAATTATTTTAACGTTCCAAGAAGAGCTGACTCGTGCAGGTGTATGCAAATAAAATTTTATTGCTACACCATTGTGTCGGTGGAGTCAATTTTTAAAGCTGTAAGCGACACCTACTTTTGCTTTAAGCTCACATTCTTTGCTCGCACACGTAATCAACTGAGCTGTAAAATACTATGTTGCTCACAATGTATAGTGATTTCAAGAATAAAAAACGAACAGTTTAAGTACAATCTACAGGACATCAAGCGTAACAGTTTGACCTTGAGAACGCCCATACTTCTTTCGTAATAGAGGCGGCTTTTGTAGTGCCACTGTAACACTTGATGTGCTATCGTGTGTACAGTTATCATTATGTCTAAAAATATATTCTCAATTCAATGTCTGTGAACCTTTCTATTGTATAATTAATTAGATATATTTAATAATAAAAAACAAAATAATTACTTCAACAGAGGAGATGATATCTCTAGTCTATGGATCGAGGAGTAGGTATGCAATTGTAAAGTATTTTATAGTATAACAATTATTTTTCTATTAAGAATTGTGAATAAACGGTCAATTTTCTTTACTATAGGTACCAATAGTGAAATTTGAGTGTTATATTTGGTTTTGTACTATCGCATATTTTTTGGCTTTACTTCCGCTCGCGTCGTGAGGCACGAGAATGGATGTTCTTTATTGTAAGTATATAATATGCATATTGGTAAGAGTGTAAACACGGAAAATACTTATACATATTGCACTTCCTTTTCGTGTCAGAGAGGTCACGAATGATATATTCATGAATTCGTAAAGGTGTTCTATTTTGGGTACGCGAGATAGTCATAAAGCACGACAATTTACAATTGAAAAGCGGTTACGAAAGCGCAACATAAGGAGGAATAATTCTTTCTCGTTGTGATAAACGGCGACATTCATAAAGGTGAAGAAAAAAATTAATTCGTGAATTCCTTAAGTTATTGGCACAAAAAGGGAAAATTTAAGACGTGCCAAAGCAGACAATGCGGAGTGGTGTTAATCTTGCCGCGATCAATAAACTCTCTGATTACACATTCATGGAATAACTTCGCACTTCTCGCAGACGCTCGCCTCACCGTCCACACAGGGTGAAGGAAAAAAGAATTAAGTCGAGCAGAGAACAACTTAAAAAACAATGCCTAGTCTAGAAAGCCTAGAGACGACGGTTCAATAGTTAAACGAATTCTAATCTGTACGAGAATATTAGTCATAAAGCACATATATATATAAATGACTTTCAATTCATTTCAATTTCAATTTCAATTCAATTCAATATACCGTTAAAACATTGTTTATTTCTCACTCTGCTATCGTTTAAAGTGAAGGAATATCGTAACAAAAACACAGAAAACAGTAGGTACATACATATAGTAATATGTCTAACGATATATTAAAGGAAATCAACAAGACAGACATATATTTGGCGTTAAAGGAAAGCTTGTCTCTTAAGCACATATAAATCTACATGGAACCCGGATGTCGAAATGACTTGGAATATAACGCACCTATTATTTACTATATCATTCGCCACTTACCTGTAGGTGTCAACCTGGTCCTTCGATAGTATAGAAAATCAACAATAACAGTGAAATATGCTCGGAATAAAATATCTTTATAGTTTGCATAGGTCGCCTTGATAACGCTAACAGCTATTTTATTTACTGCCTGGAATATTTGATTAGACTTCAGTTTACTACACGGCTTGATAATATAATCTGTGAGGTGAGTGCCAGCATTTTTGTGTAAACTAAGCAAAGATGAAGTTATCTGATACGCGACTTATCACCGTTCGTCGATATGTGTCCGTTACTTAAAGCACGTATCAATGAGAAAGTTACAATTATTTTGACGTTTAGGGACTCTTATTGACCTTGGCATAACATTACTACTTATTTTAGTTCGTATAATATATTACTTTTGGAATTTTAATATACTTACCTACTGATAGCTACCATTTTAATAAAAAATGAGTTGATGATAAAATAGTTGATTGAGTTTTAGAAATTAGTAATAAAATTTGTTCATTTTACCTGCTACCTGTAACAGTTCTCTGTGTTTCAGATTGAAGGGAAAGGTAGCCAGTGTAATTACTGGACATGGCAGGCATTTAATCTGAGGCCTCAGGATGACAACGCACCTGCAATACCAAAGGATTTCTTCCTTGTTACTTTAGGTGTCTTGTGAAGGTAACCACTTATCACCAGGTGGGATTTCAGCTTGTTTGTCATTTATTTGTATAAAAAAACCTTTTAACAGGGCATTTTGTTTAACTTGTATCTGTTACATCCTGTACAGCGTTTCATAGTATAAGTGAATATAGTGTTTCAGTACGACGAAATCCGTTACGATTGAGGCATATGGGTCAACAGACGCATAAAACCAACCAACTGATCCAGATAACTTAAAAAAATATTCCAGCTGACCGTTTCCTACAGCGGCACCGTTAATTGCTCGCCTGTGACATGACCGAAATTGGCGCATCTGTTTCGGACTAGCCGGTGGGCATAAGCGCCATATGGACAGACTAGAAGAGGAAAACAAAGACATATTGAGAGCAAGGTGGCAAAAACAAGTTGATTAGTACGATGCGTTCACAACAGTGATCCACTCTTTTGTTTTCAACTTAGTAATAATAAAAAAGTAAAACAGTTAAAACGTCATTATAAAAACCTATATAAAAGCCTTTTCATTTTAATTTTTAATTTCAAAGAAGATGTAACGTAATAGGGACAAAGCTTTTTAATGCTTCATCAAATACGTCAGAAAAATCTTATTATACGAATGTCCAGACATACCTACACAAAGAAATTCATTTATGATAATAAAAATTGATTTACAATTGATGAGTAAGAAATTGAATACAAATAAAGCCTTTATTCATAGGCATGTGAATGAAGTTAATAAACCTCTATTCGAATGCGTGTCCACGAAATCCGCCGACGATCTCACGGCATGACAATGTTTCGGCGTTTGACAAACATGTCGCTCTATACAGAGCTCCGGTGACACATCTCGTCTCCTCATCACCCGCCACAACCGAGTGACCAAAAATGATAATCTCCTGTGGTATTTTTTCGTTTTATTATATCACAATGGTTCACTAACTTCCTTCAATTTCAGATATCGGAACGCTTTCTATTGGAGTGGGGTTATTAGTCCTGTCTTAATAACGAGTTTGGTGTGGATATATTGATATCGCAGTTTCGATTAGGAGTGCTTGCCATTCAGCGACGTAGGCTCGCAGCCTTAACCGCAGCACATACCGCAATTTTAGATTTAAACGTAATCGTGACAGGATTTTTTAATATTGTCGTCAGTTTTGTATACCAACAGCTTTTTTTTAATAAACCACACATCGTTCCAACAACTAAGCATAGAACAGTAAACAAACCCTAATACACCTGCTAGTTATTGAGATTTCCAAATAGTGAATACAATAAAGAACTATTCATTAAAATAGCGTTCGATAGACAGCAGCCCTCATTGAATAACTTGAAGGCGGAACAATACATAATTCGATATCTCTGCCTACTTTCTTTTGGAGAAAGACAACAAAGTTCCTTCTTGAGACGCTGACAAGCGAGCCGCGACACAAAGAGGATCGACGGCGGTCGCCCGTAGCGCACAAAGGTCAAGTCGCTCGAGATCACCTTACCGACCGCCGCCGCCGCCCGCGCGCCGCACCTCACGTCGTGCGCCCGCGCCGCCCTCCGCCGCCGCACCGTACACTTTTGTGACTTTACCACGACGAGCATTATCGCGCGATCAGGAGCGGAGATGCTCCTCATAATGCGTCCAGATAAACCCGCTTTGTGTTGTGTGCTCTATAACAAGAAGAATATTCCATGAAAGGAACGTGCGACGCAACAGGTACATGCCCCCGCGATTATCTTCTATTTTAGATGACATGCGGTTGTCTCTTTTCAAATCGCCGGTTTAACTACGCCTATTGTACAGCTAAAACATCGTAATGATTTGAATGAGCAAAAGTAATAATAGAATAGATAAACAACGATTAATCAACTTATAAAATTAAAATGATGCAACCCGAGATGGTTGCATACGTATATGAATTAAGCTTGTTGTGACTGGGCGCATGCGCCACGTCGTGTTTGGTAGCACCGAGTTAAACAATCACGGCTGACTCATAATACCGGTTGGCTATAGAGACAATAGAAATTATCTTTGTCTAGTTTATTTCGCAGACAAAACGTTGCTCTGATAACGTAATTCAAAATTGTTCTAACCTTAGGAACCTAAAATATTTTGCTACTAAATAAAGCTAGTTAATTCTGCTTTTTAATAATATATGTAATCGGTGCTATAATTAGAATTTCGGGTGAACGTAATTGGATGGATACATACTATAGTAATAAATAATTTAAATATGCGGTCTTAATTGCAATTGTAGGGAATCTGAAACCAAATGAGTAGGAGTGCGGCTAGAAGACCGCAATTGAGAATACCCTTTGGCAGTTTTCAAAATCTTTTAGTTTCAAATATTTTGTGTATATATAATCTTTTTACTAAACAGAACTAAAAGTGGGCCAATTTGCGCAACTTGTATTGTCATGTCAGTGTGTTGTGGTAACTCCAGCGTGCAATATGGAGCATATAAGACATAGCGCGGCCACCCAGCGCGGCCCGACGAGGCCCGTGGACGCATTCACGCAATCCACGAACTCACTTTAATAACTCACCTACCCACTATAACACCAATAGATACTCCTGGACGCATTACCTTCCGCGGAATTACTACCGTTCTATCTGTGCGTATTATAATGTTACATTATGACCGCGAGATGTTGAGATAACAAAATGAGGGCTCTTATAAGCGCTACACGCGATGCACTATCTCTCGCATGTTCGGAATTTATTTGATAGCCGCTATATGGGAGTCATAAACATGCGGCCGATATTGTAACAGTGTCTCAATTAGTGCACTAGCTTCTGACGGACATTGTGAACTTTTCTACAGTTATACTTACCAGTAAATATCTTGTAAGAGCTTTCGTGTATTCATTGGCCATTCAATATCCATAATAATTAGGATTCTTTATAATACTTTATAAACACTCACACCTATCTAGCCCAAATAAAAGCAACACAAAGAGGTAATAGGTAGATACGATAAACCTGTTACAAAACTAATAATTTGTAATTTTACCCATGGTTCCAGGAAAATATGATTTTGTCTGTGATTTATAAATGGACGCCTTAGATCTAAATTTTCTTACAGGCATCGCACTAAATATAGCTTATTTATCTGCTTAGAGTGCACAATTAAAAAGACACCTTACATCAGACTCAATATTAAATTACCTTCTCTAATTGCAACATTCGTTAGCATGAAAATTTATTAACTTCCAAGATTGATCTAATTATTTCTAATAGCGTATTACAAGCCATGAGGCCTATGCATTGAGGTGATTGAATGTGACATGTAAATAATGTAGGTTTGCATACACTTGTAGCTGCCAAGTGGCGAGAAATTGTGCAGCGAGGCAGCGAGCGCCCGCGCCCGCCGCCTGTGTGGTTCAATTAAATCATGAAATAGAACCGCTTGCGCAGCTCCCGGGGGCGCGGCATACAACCTACAACTTGACTGCTTACTCTACCTACATTTAATACATTTGTAAGGATAATGTATAATAGATTTATAAAAATAAAAACGTCCGTCTTAGCAGACAGACTGACTAGTCGACCAGACGGCCGTAATTTAATTTAATATTGTAGACAGTACGTTGCTAATTGTATTTTAGGTATTGAAGAATCAGAGTTCGGAATGAGTGCCTTGCATTTATCTCATCGAAATGTAGAGCAAGTGATGCGGTAACTTGATGACGACGGAGCATTGATTTCACTGTTTCATCGGCAAAGCATCGATTATCGTTAGTTGCGCAAGACTGACATCGCTCGGACTGATGCCGGCCTCTGCGCAAATCGGTCCAGTGATGCAAGTGACTCGCTTAGAAAATAAGATGGCCCGTGCGATATTCCGACTCGATTGATTTGATTACGTAAGCGATGCCGGAAACAATGACAGCGTTAACAGCAAATTACGGTCCGTAAATCGCATTTGTCATTGCTGCTTTTGTAAATTTCTTATCTAATAATATTTCCTATTGTAAACAAAGAAAAACTGTTAAACTGTTAATTAAGTAATTGTTAGGTACCATGTCAAATTGAGATATATGGTTACAATTTGTTCAATTAAGTAATTATTGTAGAATGCTACAGTACTGTGTCTTAATGTCTTAATTTCTATCTTGTTGTCATGTAATTCAGTGTAATTTTTAATACTTACGAATATAGCCCAATACAATATAATATTATTATACAATATTTTAAATTAAAATTATTTAGTACTTACTTATCCACATTACAAAATTAGGATGATATTTAATCAATAAAAAATACTACATAACTTATAAACATCAAATATTACTTTCTTAATATATCTACCTAATTACGTATTAACACATCTTTACAATTGTTTTTTATTTATCAAATGAATTATATCGTTTCAAGGTAAAAAAGAGTTCGTATAAAATTTAAAAACGGAACAAAATAACTTTTTCTTATTTAAATCCGCTTTCAGCGTCATTCGATTTAGAGGAAGTGAACATTACTCAAGACAAGAAATAAGTACGGGGAAGGTCAAGAACATGTGGTTCCGATATTTTTGAATGGTGCGAGGGGAAAGAGGTCATTGCTCTGTGACGAAAAGGAGGGTTGTCACCGGTGCGTCGGAGACTTGCGAGATGTAAGGAGGGTCGCCCGCACCGCACCCCGGGAAGCGTGCGCGCAGGTGAGGAACGAGGGTTAAAAATGGTGCGCCTCCTTAATAGCTGAACACGAAAGCGTCCCACTATGTCTTTAATTTAAAATTTGGAATATACTGCTATTTGATTAATTATTAATACCATAGGTTACCTGTAAAACGTAACATCACAAATTGGTAAGTATAGGTACTGGTTTTGCTGAAAGATACATTTTGCTGATAATTGTGGTCACGTGCACGTAATATGCATTTTACATACTTTTGTTACATAAATTTAGAAATCAGACTGCGTTACTTAGCAATTTATGAGTAGGTATACACAAATGCGCAGTAACATACATTTTTAAGGCTGATCTGAATGTAAGTAGGTATGCGCACTGTCACTTTATCTGTTATAAAAACGAAATTATTCTATAAAACATCTATGATTTTTATTATTGAACGAAACAAACACATCGAAACCTTCCGCCGTTTTGGGGCGAAAAAGTCCTCTAATGTCGGCCGCGTAGGTAGCGGGGACGCAGCGTTGGTACGTTCCTCACAAGGTGGACCGACGATCTGATGAGGGTCGCGGGAAGCCGATAGATGAGAGCAGCACAGGACCGATCAGTTTGGAGACCCTTCGGAGGAAACCTATGACCAGCAGTGGGCGTCTCTCGGCTGATATGATGATGAAGATACAAACATGGCTGTTAATTAAATAATTTGTTAAGTTAAAAAATGTTAACTAAAGTTTTCCTTTTGTCTATTTCAGACTAACTTTATCCGTGAATACATTTCATCTTTATCTTTTTAAATAAGGTTATTGAAGATGATTCACAACAGCGGAAATTATCAACCATTACCAATAACTTTGATTTTGAGCGGAAAATTGCACTTCACGTTTGACTTGAATTACTGAATCAGAATTAAAATGATTTTATAAGATTATGTGATACCTAATAGAATAAACACGCAAATTTTGCAACTAGCATTTGCCCGCCTTTGCTCGCGTCAATTTCAGGGTAATTTTAAATAGAAAAAACGGGACGTTCTTTTGCAACTGAATTTTATGGATATATTATACATCGTCGCCGCTATCTAGTTAAATTCGCCACTTAATTGGATGCCTAGCCCGTTGATTAAACTCCGGCATCCAATTGAATGCCTATGGGCCGATAGTTAATTGAACTAACTTAACGTTTGACGACTTGGCGTATTGAAAATTGTAAATACCTTGAGGACTACTCGTTTGAAATTTCAAAATAGTCTAAAACGTGAAAAATCTATTGGGCTGGCAAGGTAGAGGCGGCTAGACTAGAGTAGTGTGTTTAAACTGTCATTAGCTGTCTTCGCATATGGGCTCTTCTTACCGCTTCTCATCAGGTGGTAAGTTATTTGCCGTGGTTGGTTTGTGAAAAAATAGTGGGAATCATTACTTGGTCTAGCTGCGGCTTATTTAAGGCCAAACTCGAGGCTAACCTTTTCTAGGATCTCTTCCATAATATATGGCAGATACCATCCAGTAGCAAATAGAGTGATGGAATGAACCACTTACCGTTGAGTTACTTACTGTTAAGGTTTAACAATATTAACAACCTCCTCGCCATCACCTCAAATATAATTAGGCGCACATATTAAAGACTCCAGTTTAAAACCGGTCGTCAAAAATCAAGTAATATTGAATATAGTTTTATGCTGACCGTCATCAGTTGCTTTAGAATTTCACTTTATCTAAATATAAAACGTTTGTAGGTAGATTGAAATTCAACCAATCTACAAAGTGTGTTTTAAAATTAAATGTGTCACAAGTAATAAACTGTTTCAACTACTTTTATGAGGCATTATTTTGCTATGTAGGCTCCATTGCAATATGAGGGTGGCAATGGTGAACTCGCTTTTGTGGGATGGCTCCGCCAAGTACCTCCTTGATGCCCTGGACAGATTTCAGTGTCAGCGTCGTGCTGTCCGTATCGTTGGCGATGTAGAGATAACGAACTACCTAGAGCCTCTTCAATTGCGTCGAGACATTGCGTCGCTTAGCGTCTTCTATCGACTATATCACGGAGAGTGCTCTGAAGAGCTTTTTGACCTTTTCCCATCTTCCCCCTTTCTACTCAGGAGCACGCGTGCAGGTCTTCGGAGTCATCAATTCACTGTCTCTACTTCAACATCACGCACAAAGAAATTAAGTACCTCGTTTCTTTGTCGTACTTCCAGAACATAAAATTCTATGCTAGCACATGTGTTCCTCTCCTTCTTGTAACAAGGGTTACTACACAAGAGGCGTAAAAAGCATCTTTTGGGCTGACAAAGTAAAGGCGGCTAGAGCAGTGTCTAAACTGAACTAGCTGTCTTTGCATATGGACACATCAGGTGGTGTTAGTGCATTTGTAGTCCTTTCTATGAAAAAAAAGACTAGAGTGATTGATCAGAATCATCCGGTTATTGTGAAAAAATTGTCCGAGTGTCGTATCATAGTAATTATTCTCTTCATCATCGAAGACAACAGCAGCAGGTATAATATAAGGTAGGTTACGAGCAATACTCGCGACCAAGTCCCCTATGTGATAAATGATAATACACAATTTGTGTGCGCAGTGGGCTGCAGCCCACTGTGGATATTATGTATTATCATAGTGAAGGCGTAAAATTGATAATAAACATGTAGTTGGTTGGAGGTAGGTAAGTGAGCCTTTTGTTTTCCACGAAAACTTTAATAATGTACTTACCTATGAACAATTTAGATAAAGTCAGTCAGATAAATAAACAGCTAGGTATTAAAATAATATACTTATTTACTTTGAGAACCGTGAAATGAATTGGTTGAGTTGGTTCATAGAACTTAGGACTCTAAAAATGCAATTTATTTATTTATTTATTCAATCAAGTGTGTACATGCTGACTTACAGTTAACCCATAAGACCGGTATGTCAAAATTATGACACATATAAGACACATTATAACACATGTTAAGGAATTAATAGTTACAATTACAAATAATAAAACATTTCAAACTAGAAGTCAATTATAATAATGAAGTCAAACAAATCTCGTGTCCTACCAGTGGGACAGGACACCAGGCTCGCAGAACCGATGGTCGTTGGAGCGGAAAAGTTCTGCAGTGGCGGCCACGTAAATAAATGAATACAAAATAATGTCAAATAAATTAATATGTCAATGGTAAAAGAAACAAAAACATAAAAATAATATAAAAGAAGTACAACTAACAGTCAATAAATGCTATACATAGAGTGATCAGATTAAGTATTACCTGCAGATAGCGCAAAACGCTTATACAGGTTGTTTGGTAACATGGCATAACAAGCGGGCACCTACTCGTATGAATACTATGGTGTTATCAAAAATTCTAAATTTGCAAAATTAAATTAAAATTTCTTCATACAAATAGTTCGGTCAGAAAAACAAAATTTATGGTGAATTTCAAGTAGGTGCCTGTTTGTTATACCATGTAACACACACCTTGTATAATGTTAATAGTTGAAAAATAGCGAAAGCCTGGCTGGTGTAGACTAGCGAAAATCAATAGAATGTTATGATTATCTATTGGTATATTGTGGTATTAGGTATAGGTAGGTACGTGAGAGTTATATTTTATTAAAATATTAATTTAATGACCTTCCGTATTCGAGTTGTTTTTTTAGAATTTCTTTCTTCTTCTTCCAAACTTTCGTACGGTGAATTCAGAATTATTAACATTTTCTGAGTCGCTATGTTTCTAAGAAATGCCATTTAATCAAATAAGTCGTAAAATATACCTAAGAATTAAGCTGCATAGCTGGTATTTGATGCACTCGACGGTTATTTCTCCAGAAGTAGTTCCAGTAGGTGGCGCGGCAAGTGGCCCGCTGATATGTGCCTTCGAAGTATTGCATTTATCTATTATCCCGATCGTTATCTACCGTAGGAGTGTTAGCGAGGGAATTAGAGAGTTTTTGCAAGGAAATAAATATTCCAGAATTAATTGTTGTCAAAGATAAATTTAACGAAAACAGAGTAAAAAGGTTTTTAGAAAAATTTGAAGGTAATTATCCTCGTATCCTCGTAACGAAAAATGTTACAAAAGTTTCAGACAAAGATGACATACGAGTAATACTAAATGATTTCCATCTGTTACCGACTAGCGGACACGCGGGGGTAAACAGAATGTTGAACAATATTAAAAAGTATTTTTTTTGGCACGGTATGAGCCGTGATGTCAATGATTATGTAAAAAAGTGCAAGGATTGCCAAATACAAAAACACACAAATAAAAACAACAGAGAACCAATGGTAATAACTACCACTCCGAATACATCGTTCGAAAGAATTAATTTAGATATAGTTGGGCCCTTAGATGTAGATAATTTAAACTATAAATATATACTTACTATTCAATGTAATTTAACAAAATATGTAGAAGCATATCCTTTAGAAAGGAAAGATGCAGAATCAGTAAGTAGGTTATTCGTAAATAATTTTATTTTAAGGTATGGCGTCCCCAAAGATATACTTACAGACCAGGGGACCGAGTTCATGAGTAATATATTTATAGAAGTGTGTAATTTGTTACATATCAAGAAACTTAACTCGACTGCTTACCATCACGAAACACTAGGATCAATAGAAAATACGCACAAACATTTAGGCGCGTATTTGAGGATTCAATGTAACAACAATAAAACCGATTGGAGTAGTTGGTTAAGTTATTGGTGTTTTGCATTTAACACTACTGTACACACAGAGACAAAATATACGCCACACGAACTAGTTTTCGGAAAACTGTGCAAGTTGCCAACTAATTTAACTTCTTCTGTCGACCCTCTGTACAATTATGATAGTTATCCAAAAGAATTTAAGTTTAGATTGCAAAAAGCGCAATTAGATGCTAGAAATAATTTGATAATGTGTAAGTCAAATAGGAAATTAACATATGATAAGAAATTAAAAACACTTACTTATTATCCAGGTGATTTAGTTTTGTTAAAAAACCAAATTGGAACTAAGTTAGACCCAATATGGAATGGACCTTTTACAGTCATTGAGGATATTTCCCCAAATGTAAAAATTAAGAAAGAAAAAAAATCCCATATTGTTCATAAAAATAACACTAAATTGTTTATTCCAAGTTAGATATTATAAAATGTAATGTTAAATTATGTAAATTTTAGTGTAAGTAAAATAATTGTTAAAATTTAAAAAAAAATGTAATCAGCAGCATTCGTTAAAAAAAAATCTGATGTATTTTTTTTCTCTAGTTCCCGGGGGGTAAAGAGGAACTTTTCGGGGGAGATGTAACATGTGACCATATTTACAGTTGCACCGCGACTTAACGTTACGCGCTGCTACATTAGCGAATGTTGTTGAGTTAGCAATAATGCTTACTTAAATAGTTTGTAATTAGGTATAACCGCTCTCTTTATACGATATACACTTGTGTTGAGATACAATACACGATGTGAAGTCTTCATCTGGTTTTACTTCAAGTCCTCAACCAACATCAACCCAGCAACATACCTCACCGCGCTCCACAGCGGCCGCGCCCGCGACTTGCGCATGCGACTCATAATCTCCGCACCACTGCTCTTTATAATCGCCCGTATTGTTTTCGAGTCCATTATATTGTCAGATATTCTCCTTCGATAAATTTAGTCGTCGTGGAGCAATATCATGTTTGATTGAGCATAACATGATACCTATACTCAATTTCCTGGACTGATTGCTACTTGTTAAAAGAAAATTTCATTCAACTTGTTAGATATGCATAGGTAGCACAAAAAATTTAAATTTCACGATTGTTATAATGAAACATTTTCATACTTCATGTAGAAAAGTAATCAGAATGTTTTAAGAAAATAGTGAAGTCACTGAAGACAGTGAATTGCTAGTTAGGAATGTCGTTTTGCAGTCAAGTTTCTTGTGAAACAGTATACGAGAGATGCAAGTGGTTCGCTGTACGGACGAGATTAGATTCGAGATGATGGTGCATACAGTCCATCAGCGGAGACGCCGAAGACCCTGCGATAGGTGCGCGTTGACAGTAATTGACAGGTCGGTGCAGGCGCAGGACACTTGACGCACGTGCGCTCTGCGGACCCCGGCCCCCGCACTAAGCAGGATGTCTTTAAATAGACTAAATGCCTTTGTGAAGGCATGCCCTTCGAAGGGTGGCGGCATCCGGCTACGATCGCGCACACGATTTGCTTCTAAGGAGGAAACTTATAAATAACTTCTTCAATTATTCTGAGCCATTCAACTATGAAGACGGAGTGGCTGCGCTCGCGCCTGACTCAGCGACACCGCGCACCGGGGGCCCGCTACCGGACTCTTATCAAACATCTAGCACAATGTTCACGGAATGTCTATTGTTTGATTAATAATCTACGCAATATCTCCAACCACCTCGAATGTTTTTCGTATTGATGTATTTAAGTAAGAAATTCTCCTTATTCAGCCAATGCTGCAAGTAAAATATTTGCAATTCGCGATATTTTTTAAGTGTATGCAGTAGAAAGGGGCATGGTTACATATTATTTAGATTTGATAACCTTCATTTACGCTACTCAACGGAACAGGGTTTACAACATACCTAGTCTTTTATTTATAAAATATATATAAAGGACAGACATAGTAGACACAACTTTTCCGCAGCACTCAGTGAACACCTGAGAACTAATAGACTTACTTACAACAATTACACAAAGAGCTTTAAAGTTGACTCATCTCCGTCGAATTGTAAACATGAATGATCAGCGACGCAATAAGATCCGGACCTGAATGGACCCCGCGGCCCGCGAACAAGTACATCTTGCACGTGTGCGGGAAGGCTCGGGAATCGGGACGCAATTGCGATGGGAACTAAGGGCACATACCTGTGAGCGAGCAAACAAGTGTTTCCGGTCAGGGAACTACCATATCCGCCGGGCCATGATCGTTTTTGAATCAATTAATCCAACTGCACCTCTATACAAAACCTGAAAATTATTTATGATTTAACTTTTATTCACTTCAAACTAATTCAACATGTTTTTTTAATGTTTTCATCATTCAAAAATTACAACGTCCTGTAAATACAATGTATTGATATAGGAATTAAATATATAGAAATCTGCATGAATTTCAATACCCATCTCTTTTAACTTCTACTAACTACATACTTACATCGATCTTTAACCTGTATATAAAGCTGTAAACAATATACTTAGGCGGCTATTGTTTATGTTTAACTGTAAGTTTACATTTTTAAGATCAAGTAAGACCAATTTCTAGTATAGATTAAATATCTGCAATTATTCATGTCGGCGGACATTAATTCGTTATAGATACCTACAGGGATTGGAAATACATACCTGGAAGCTATATTACGCCGTAGCGTAGTCGGATTACAAATGCTACCTATATTACAAATAGCAACCTGTCATATTAAAGACGATTTATGACTATGATTCATCGAAATATCAAAAGTCAATGTGACTGTTAATTTGTTAACATACTAATTCAGACATAACTCTCAATGCTTAACAATAAATTAACTGTGTGTATGAAATAGTATGAATACAAATTTATTACGCATGTTATTAAAGACTGCGCAGTCCGCCCATTATCAGCTTGCTATTAAGCCATTTATTCCTATTACCTACATTCGTAACATGGCATTTGATTAATTTTTGTTTTAGGATATGATTAGCTTGTACAGTAGACAACAATCCATGTACGATATGTCTCTAATATACTTATTTTATTTTGTTTAGACAGTCTTAGAAGAATTACCTTAATATATGAAAATTGGTATATTGTGAAGAAAAGTACTAAAATTGTTTTTCTATATTTTTCTCCCACAATCTAATATTAATCGGTTTACTAGTACCCAGACCGGTCGATGAACAAATTTACTGAGTTAAAGTTATGTTTTCACATGCTGAATTGTTGTGCTCGCTGCCCGCGGCGTCATTGAGCAGCTCTGCTCACAATACAACGAGTTCCACAGGTGACGAGTAGCCTCAATAGCACTGATTACACCTCCATTCAGCACCCCGCCTTACCCGGCCAACCTGTTTTCACAATGTTACCTCCGATATTAATAAATAATAAGTCACCTATTTAATTTAATTGGAACCGTTAACTTGTTACATGCATTTATTCCACTGGGTACCTATACAAATGAATCAATATGTTTTTTCACGTAGGTAGGCACTATTATAGTTATACACATTAAACATATTAATAACTGACACTATTGACTTTTCAGTTTTCATAGACCTCCATAGGGATAACGCCGCTTGATAGATTAATAGTAATGTTTGAAAGATATGTATTCAGAATTTTGTTTAGAGTAAAAATCTTTGTTTTTACCTTAACGGCGTAACTCTTGGCCTTCATCTTACCTGATGGTAAGTGAAGATAAGGCCGACGATGGAAGCGAGTTACACCCAGATTTCTCAACCACAGAGGAACGGCTATCTTACCTCCGACTACCGGAACACAATAATGCAAACATTATTGTTATAGCGGCAGACTTAGGTAAAATGTTGGTAGCTAGGCGGACTTACAAAAGCCCTACCACCAACCAAACCGGGAGAATTTTTCTGGCCCTACGGGAATCGAACCCCGGACCTCTAGATCTGAGGTAGGTGGTCTCAACCACTAGACCACAGAGGTGGTTGTTAATTCTGAAACATAATTAGGACCTATTTGTAAAATAACTACTCGTTCGAAGTAATAATAGGTTGGGTAAAAAGTTTCTTCGCATTTTTTAAGAAAATTCAAAACATTTTTTAATATAGTTTATTTACATTTAACTAAAGTATGTAGGTACCATTTTGTTCGATAACTTTTTGCCATCTTGTAGGTAGGAACATGATCCCATTGCTATAGAAATTTTGGGGCTTCTGATCAAAATAGCGCGACAAGTGGTTTTGGCAGTCCTCTCGTGATGTTAACCTGACACTGCCTAGAGAATTCTGAAGAGAGCGTAACAGGTGGGAATCTGAAGGTGCAAGGTCAGGAATATATGGTGGATGCATTAACACCTCCCAGCCAAACGCTCTTAATTTTTCCTGAGTGGCTAAATATGTGTGAGGTCTAGCGTTATCATGATGAAAAACCACACCCCTTCTGTTGATTAATTCCGGCCGCTTTCTCTCAACTTCTTGCTTTAATCGCATCAGTTGTTCGCAGTAGAGTTCAGAATCGATGGTCCTGCCTGGTGGTAACAGCTCATAATGAATAATACCCTTCCAATCCCACCACACACACAGCATCACCTTGTTGCGAGTTAACCCGGGTTTCGCCACAGTCTGTGAAGCCTGACCGGCCTTTGACCACGACCACGACCTTTTTCGCACGTTCTTGTCATACGTAATCCACTTTTCATCACCAGTTATCAGCTTCTTCAAAAATGGTTCGGTTTCATTGCGTCGTAATAAGGAATCACAAATGAGTACACGGTTCATTAGGTTTCTTTCAGTGAGCTCGTGGGGTACCCAAATATCGAGGTTTTTTGTGTACCCATTTTTTTTAAATGCGCCAAAACTGTTTTGTGGTCAATTCCCAGTTCTTCAGCTACGTCGTAACTACTGATATGCCGGTCTTGCTCCAGTTTTTCAAAAATGGCATCAATTTTATCCGTAATAGGGCGACCAGAGCGACGTGCATCTTTGACATCAAAATTTCCGGATTGAAAACGCTTAAACCAAATTTGTGCTACTCTCACAGACACTGCACTAGGTCCATAAACATCGCAAATTTTTTTCGCGGCATGCGTTGCATTTTTACCTTTTTTGTAGTAAAACTTTAAGACGTATCGAATTTCTTCATTAGATTCACTCATCTTGACAGTACGAAAAACAAATGAAAAACACACATTTTCCAAATTTGAATTTGGAATTATCTTTTTTAAAATCTAAACTTTTAATGATATCAAAACCAGCCATATACAAATAGTATAGCCAAAGAGATTTTATTACAAGTTCATACATACTATAATGCGAAAAGACTTTTTCCCCAACCTAATATTTACACTGTGAAGGTGATATGCATACAAGTTACTATGTAACGTAAAAAAGACAAGATAGTCCTCGGTACTTTATCTACGTTTATATCTACTTCATCACCAGCCTAAATACATCCCACAGCTGGGCACAGGCCTTGCTTACATTGGAGAAATACAGTACGTGAGGAGCTTGGGCTATAACACCACCACTCTGGCCTAATCAAGGTTGGTGAGTTAATGCGGTTGCAATAACATCCTGGACCAACGGATTAACATGCCTTCCGAAGCACGAAGGAGCTCGAGATTATAAATTTTCATTGACCTATCCCGGGATCAACGAAAGCGAAAATTGCGAGTGCCCAAACCACTACACCACCGAACTCCTCAACATCATATCTACTTATTAAAACTCTAATAACTACTGACTGTTCTTGATAAGCTGCTGATAGGAAATATTATTGAGCAAAGCTAGAAACTATAATTACGTACTGCATAATTTATTCGGTTTACGTTTTGAAATATTTATACCTTTTTTTACATATTCGGTACTGCATGTTTACGTGGATTTCAGTAAATATTTTCACTTAAAAAAACGTAAATAGTCATAATTACTATAGTAATTTTTATCTCTTAGGTATAGGAAGCGGGCCGCCCTACTTTCCTCGTTCTCTATAACATACCTTTTTAGTTATTTAAATTATTCAGTTACATTATAAACGTATGCATTCAATACATCCGTTTCCTTTTGCTAAGAGCTGTCTCTTAATAATACACCGTCGTCGTTTCTCCATCTGGAATTGAATGTATTAGTCAAATAAGGCACTAAAAATGACGAATTGAAAATCTATTCTTAACTATTCATCTAAAGTATTTATCTAAAGTTAACTAAGCTCTTTTTTGCCCGAAACGCAGGAAAATCTTAGTTCGGGCTCGTATGTTACTAAAGCTCTATTGTTATTTTTAGAATTTAATTTGTATATTGTGAAATAAATTTATTTGAATAAATATTTATTCTTAAAAAAGGGGCTATGATTAAAATTTTCGGATTTTTCAAATCTAATTATGTTTCTTTCGTCAAGTGTTTGTTTCATCTACTAGTTGAAATTAATATTACAAGAATGTCAAAGTAGGTAATAGAAATTTTCTGTACTTATTTGTAAGATTAAGTAGATATCTGCAGCTGTATTTTTTTGTTTGTTTGTGCATTTATTTTTAATTATTAAAAACTTATTAGCTAAGTGGTTTTTATTTATATTTTTAAACACCACTTGCAAATTATGTAATAAGTGAGGAAAACAAGCATATTATGGCATTCTTGCGGTGGTAAGCGGCTGTGGTTTCCGTAGTCCATTATAAATAGGTTGGAATACTAAAGCTACAACTTGCGCTTTGCACTCAATATTTATGTTGAGAGCGGAGGTGACAAGCCTCCGCAAAACAATACTTTCCTGTCGATGCTCTATACTTCACCGCCTCCACCTCTCTTATCCTAGTTTTAGTATTCTAAATAACTATCCTTAATTATGTATTCTTTCAGTGAGTACTCCTAGCTGCATTAGTTAGTTAGTTATTAGTTCTTTACAATTGTTTTTTTATACGAATTTAGCGTTAAGGTTGATTGCAAGTATTGGAAAAGTCTTACTGTAGTTTCCACTTGAGCCTTAAGCTGTATCTAGCTCATTGCCTGTATGATGCCTGTGTCAAAGACTACAAGATTGACCAAGTGTTATTATAATATGACAGCTACTCCTCTTTCATTTCAGAAGCTGTTTATGAGAATAATGCTTAGGAAATAAAATGACATTATTGAGGTCTATCTTTATAACTGCAAAAATGTAGTACCTCTTGCGTTTGTCGCTATTTGGATCAATTTGTTAACGTGTTACCAAAAAAATAATTTAATTTAAATATGCATTAAGTAGTTAGTTCACATATAGGACTGTAGTCACTAGAGATCCCTGCAAGCGGTGCCCGATATCATAGAGCGAATAATATCCATATTATATTTCCTACTAACTATGTATATCCTCCTTCTGTACTCCTTTCTCTGGGACGTTCCAATAGGAGACTACAGTTTTGTGTTAGCTGAGTACTCTACAAAATCTAAATCTAAAAAAATGTAAGTAGAATATAATAGAGCGTATATTTCTATGATATCTGCCAAATAAGTGAAGTTGATAAGAGCATGGTATCTATCTCACATCATCTTTAAAATAATGTTATTGAGCCCCGGTTAAGACCCGCACTGGTCCAGAATAGTAGGCCAAGTCAAGTCTAGTCAAGTGGCAATGCATAAGTGCGTATGCGCTCAGACGTAGACAGGCGCGGGCGCACGCCTGAAGGAACCCCATTGTTTTCATATCATTAAGCCCATTATATTTGCTTGTTCAAGCATGATCTTATCGTCTGTTATTATAACTTTGATCGGTGGCTGACATCTTCATAATGATTTTCAATAATCATTGTTTTACGAGTCGCAAACAATAGCAGTAATCACAATGCCAATAATAACCTTAAGTCTTTGTAGATTGTTGGGTCAGTTCTATCAAAGTATGATATGTTGTGGGTGTGGTTCCAAAGGAAGTACATGTATTAAGAAAGTAGAATGAAAAGCAAGTTTGTATTGTATAAGTTTCAGTTGTCTTCTTCAATAATACATCCTCTTACATAATATTTATTGCTTAACTATCATAGTCACGTTTTCTATAACATTTAAAAAAAATAGGTTCAGTGTTTTATAATTGTATATTAATAAATTGTACCTATTATGAATGAATTTACGTAATTATTTCTGTGTAGTTTGTGCCGAATGACATAATTTTATGCAACTGCAGTAGACATAGGATAAAGAAAAATTACACTTGCACAAGTTTGGCATCGATTTTAGCATGCAATTCTGCTGTCGAGTTGTAAAATAAAACCTCCGATTCGATGAAAATAAACGGGTCAATGACAAAACACAATGAAAATATTATGTAACCTTACATGAACAAGTGTCGCAATCAAGTAGTGCGAGCATTGATCTCTCGATAAACGAAAAATAGACAGTAAAGCTTAGGAAAAATAATATTGTCAAGTTATGGAAACTTTATTGATCCATGATCTTAAGGAAGATTCGACAACGCGCGTGATATCACTGGTGTTAGAAAACATCGTTTCAACAAGTTGGTTATTTTAAGCGTATCATGAGGAGGTCGAGAAAAGTATTAAGTCTCTAAAAAGTTGGTTTAGACATTTTTTCAAATATATTTCAAACATTTAGTAGAAACAAATTAATAAGTAAACAAATTAATAAGTGTAGTATCTACATTGAAATATGTATGTCATAATTTTTTTTCAAAGTTCATTCCAACTCGACGAAAATGACATTTCGATGTACTTAGACCTAGACAAAACCGTATCGAGTTCACCATGCTCCTTTGTTGAGCCTGGATCAATCAAAGAATATTTTGTAACAGTAGTTGGTTCAATAGGGTCGATAACAACTTTTTTTATTTCATAATTAAGAAGTTAAAAACTCATAAAGAAATATTGCAAAAGAAATAGTATGTCAAGGATCAATAGTTTCACAGATATAGTGGTATGTTTGATGTGTTGCGGCGCATCGTCCAAAAACGCTTCATAGAAAATCTACGGAACAGGTGACGTCACATGTTCCCATATTAATAAGAAATGTATGGGCATACTGACAAAATTGATAATAACTATATATTAAGTATGTTTTATTAATAGTTGTAATAATATTAGTTGTTTAAATTGATGTCAGCAATCTAATATCATTAACATATTTAAAAATTAGTTGAAAAAAAATATGACATTTTTTTTTAATTTTGAAAACAGTACAACCTCAACTATATTCCATATCTCTTAAGTTTGAATTGTTTTTATGGGTAACAGCAGCGTATATTTTCGGAATTTGTGAAAAATAGCCCCGAATTCAAACTTAGGCAACATCCCAATTTGCTATTATATTAATGGATATTACTGGTCGAACAAAGTTATGAATCCCCGTTAGGTTTACCGGGCGGTTATATCGTGGGTTAAATGTTTCACCGTGGTTTTACTACGTCGATGTATGTAAATTGCATGCATGAAAATTATTCAAGTAAAAATCAATACGCAGGCGTATTGAGTACGTATGTTTTACTTAATGAGAAGAAGCGGTGCAAGAAATGGATCGGAAGCGGTTTAGTCCTTTTATCCTCATCAGGCTGAAGATTGGCAAATTAGCATTAAATATACCTATCATCATCATCACCAACCTATATACGTCCCGCTGCTGGGGAAAAGCCTTCCTACATAGGAGAAACACAACCCGCATTGGGCCCGCGTGGTGGTGTTATAGCCCAAACTCCTTAAAAATACCTATGATGTCTGTTAAAGTGACCGCAACGGGAATAGAAATAGAAACTCGGATCTGCTACCATTCTTTTCTACTATCGATGCTTTTGTTGCTAAGTATTCCGAACTGTTAAAAGGTATGTTACTATATTTTGTTTCATTGAGTATGTATCTATCAAATACTATCAATGAACAAAGTCTTCTTCTTCCTATTTTTATAATGACAATGTGTTTATCTGCTAGCCCAGTGTTTTGACCAAACACAAGGCAAAACAAAGACAAAGTCGTCGTGTTGCGACAAACGCGTTGATATTTGATATACACCTTAACAATTCCTCAAATTTTTGTTAAAACATAAAGTTTACTTATAAAATAGCAACGACAAGTTAGTTGTGTCTACTTGATTCCTTCTTCTTGGTTTTTTTCCTTACAAGTATTTTGAACAAAACAACATTAAATATTAAGTATAATGTGTTTCAGAAGTTCAAAAAATATTGTAATTTAGCAATAAAGTGACCAATTTTTACATGTAGGTACTCTTTTCATGGCCGTCGATGTTTCTGCGAAATTGAATTTCGAGTCCTCGTCAAATCACGAATTTAAGTTCAAGACACGTCAATGTGATTTACCTTTCTTTAGCACTTAAAATTCGTAGGCCATTAAACGGAACGAGATTTCGGAGACGATGGCCCGTAAAAGTTTCGCAAGAGTCGGTCGTAACCCATTTCGGTTATAACTCGCCGTGACGCGGCGGACTTTTACATGGCCAGCGGAGAAAATAGGGAGACGACGGATCACCGAAAACAACAATGAAGTACTGTTACCATAATGACACTTTATGGGCACAAATATCGGGCCGCAAGAGAACACGAGCGGGCCGCGGTCGCGATGCACGAATGTGGTCCGCGCATTGTTTCCGCGTTTGCCCGTCGAGGACGACAGTGATGCCTCGCGGACAAAGGCACCCATTGTAGCTGCGACTTATCGATGCCGACCTCTACTGACATTAGCTTCGATTCTAAGAATCAACCAAATTTGCCGAACTTACAACTTCCTTCACAGTGTGACGAGATGTGCAAACGTCGATGGAAATTATAAAATTGATGTTTTTATTCACCGTTTCAAGATTGAAATGGAAGTATAAGAGGTGCAATTTCAAAAAACAATGTTATTTATGAAATCAAGGGCGACCTGAAAGCATAACACGGTATGCTTTCGAGTAATGCAATGAAAAAAATTTGTTAAATGATAAAATTTATAGCAAATTGTGATCATTACTGAAGTTAATGTTAACCGCATTTTTATTGATGTATGAGTGTGATCTTGTACCGCAACCCAGCTCACGTCTGCTTTCACGTCAGGAGAGATGAAGCTGTAAATAAATTCTTACATAGCCACAAAATTGGATGATTTACTTATTGCCGTAGCCGTGTCAACGATAATCGCTTGGAGTTAAGACATCGACTTTCTTTTCAGCGATTTTATAACTTTCTTCGTTAATGGTTTTGCGGTAAATAAACGCAGGTCAAATACATACGTATATCACATTTTTTATGATTCATATTTTAAATACCACAAACCCCATCTTTACCACTCTTGACGTGTACCTTGTCATGTCAATAAATACATACCTAGCTTTCATTTTTTTTATTTCGTGTTGATTCTGTTGTTATACGCCAAAACTTTATTTACATAGGTATATTTGTACCACCCAACGTAAAAAGAGGGGTGTAATAAATAAGTTTGAAGTGTCTGTCAGTGTAGCCGTGTATCTGTGTGTCTGTCTGTGGCGTCGTAGCTCCTAAACGATTGGACCGATTTTGATTCGTTTTTTTGTTGGAAAGCTGACGTGATCAGAATGTTTCTTAGCTATAATCAATGAACATCAGTTTAGGCATTTCATGAATATCGGCTCATTTCCCACTTGACAAAAGAGTCTTACTGACTTTCACAGATCCGAGTGATTTGAAATTTATATTACTTTTAATTCGGAGGTATTTTTAAGATATGGTAGCTCAAGACTGATTCTGTACCATGCTCAATTCTTCAGAAACCTACAGCAGATATAGCGTATTTGGGCCCATAGCAATAGTCTCGATGAGATGGTATTAGATAGATGATAATGAGGCCGGTGGGTAACTTAAATTTTTCAATTTGATATTATATTCTCTTTGAATAGAGAAAGTCCAGGCATTTAGAAATTTTAATCACTTATAACTTTAACTTTGCGTTATTTCGTATTGTTTTAGATGTCCATAAATTTAGGGCTATTTGCTGTAAATATGTCACTTTAGAAATGTCATTTAACGTTAGTTGCCTTTTAACTATGATTTCAGTGTAACTTTCTAAGAAACTTTTCTTGAAAGGGTGACATTGAAAGTATATTTCGTTTTTGTTTGTGCACAACAGATTTAGAGCCAATATCTTCTCGAGGTTAAATTAAGTTACAACTGCAGATCAGAGGCTCTAGTATGAGTTGTATCGTTTTACGTCAAACTACTAACCACCTTAACTGTTTAAACTTCATACCTTTTACTCAGTACACAAGATAATTATACTATAATGTACATTTAGGTGGTTAATATAGATAATAGTTTACAAGATCATTATGGACCCCGTCGGGCAGGCAATTAGATGGAGAAGAGAAGAGGGCGCATTTCTTGTGGAATAGGTATCTATAATTATTAATTACATAGCAAATATATAAGATTATCACAAACAAGATAAAATTAAATCAATATAAAACATTAAAATAAAGGCAATTTTAAGTATTTAGCGAAAATTCATGGTGATTAATCACTAAATTAATCATTTATATTATAATAGCATTTTTTCAGTAAAAATTGTTTTATAAATTCTCTTAAACATTTATTAGTAAGTCCGGTATTTTATTATACATTTTTATTGAGGAATAAAATGTGCTTGATTAAGTAAGTGGCTTAAAATGTGGTTTTTGACATTTTCCAATACTTTATAGCAGAGGTGCTGCTGCCATTTTTTGCGGTTTGACAGTTGAATGCAGAAGTAATAGTAACGCTTTGGAAACGTGAAACTTGCACCAGTGCTCTGCTAGATAGTAATAATTAATCCAAAATTTATATTTACCATTAAAGTTTCGATATAGTTATATCATGTGAACATGATTATGTAATGTAATTGCTAAGCATGTACAGTATATTTTATATGTGATGTGGACCACATAGGCTGTCTCGCTGGGCGGTCCATAGGCTGACACGTAGCGTTCCCGAGGAGCGGTCGGTCCACGCACGCGATCCCGCACAGGAATGACGTTGTGCGCTGGTCGCACGTCGCGCCATTGCTTCCAGGACCACACGGCTGTGATAAGGGGCAGCGGGCACCAGCTACTGATATTATTGAGAAATAAACAATTGACGAAAGATTATTACCGGCACGATCATCAGTAAAATCTGAAAGAATCTGAATCTAAATCTGAAGAAAATAACTTCTGAAAGATCTCGACTCCTGTTACGATAGAAATGAGGATTGTGAGCAGTAAAGTGACTTTTGTTGATTTCTGTATAGTGTAATTACTGGGCAGTAAATACTCATCAGCTTGTTTGTCATCTACTTGTATAAAAAAAATACGACACAACAACCAAATACTAGAGAAGAACAGAATAAGCATTTGATAAGAAATATAAAACGCCGTCACAATCACAAGTATGTGTTATACGACAAGGGTGGCAAAGAAGCTTCCGCACCGCCTGATGGTAAGAAAAGACGCTCCTACGCTCCTGCCTAACCGTGAAAGCATAGATTGACAGCATCCGTCCCCCTACTTCTAACGTAACGTTTTATCAACGGGTTACCTTGTGTCCTTACCGCAGCATAAAGTTGTCTTATTTAGCTACGATCTTCTTTAATGTGGACTAGAACCAGTTGCATGAGAACTCAAAATTCGAATGGATAATAATACCTCTCATGAAATGCAAAATTTTAAGAATGAGTCTTATCACAGTTTGTATAATAATCAATCGTCGATGGAAATTGGTTTTCGACGTTAGCTAATTTGAGTAGTTGATCGACGATTGCAAAGCGACACCGATCAATCACTATCCATTAGTGTATTCGAGGAATTTATCAGACTAGACGTCTTGAAATGGAAAGTGAGCTGTGGATTTTATAAATTGCAACGCATATCGAAGTGTTCCTTTGTGGTGATAATTGAGGCTGTGTGTGGGATCGGTAATAAAAACGGTATCGTACTGTACTGTACAGCATGCGCAGAGCTGACAAGTAAGCGCGCGTGGGCCAGGTGCAACAATCTCGGCAGTTGTCGCGCACGCGCACCCTCACTGCGCTTTTAATAAATTTCAATGCACATAAAAAAGAATCTATCAAAAGATGGCGACGAAACAAACCGGTGTTCGGGTGCAACTATACAGCGCTGCTTTAGCTCTGGTCGCCCTCTGCGAACAAAACACCGTCTGTTGGGTGTGCAAACAAGTTTTGATTAAATGAAAAGGTGTCCCGGAACGGGTGTGTTCGCCGTTTGCTCTAAGTAATTACACATTATTTGATACCTAGCGGTGGTCGCACAATATAAATGAAACTTACTACTACGTATTACGCGTTGAATGAAAAGTATCCAAAAGACGTCATACCTTACAGACACGTGCTCAGAAAGCTGTTTTTAATATGCAAATAGCTTTTTCCGGTCTAAACCGGATAAGATTTAGAGACTTTTGCTCTAATATAATAGTAGCGCTTACACACAATATAAAATGAAAATGTGTGTGTTTCAAAGCTAACCTTTCATCCCATACCGGCCCGCCGGCGTTTTCTCAAGAATAAAAGTACGAAATTATCACACTATTAAAGTAACTTCAAAAATAAATGAATACGATAACATTGTATCAAAGTGGTTGAAAATAGTTTGAACATTGTTCATAAGATTGTTTTTGTGGATAATTAATACTTATTATGCAACGTTGGTAACCGGAGTAGGTACGTCCTATTGTAATTGGTTTCATAGCGTAAAGTTCACTAAGCTAATTCTTTAGTGCACACCATACAATATTAATGTTAACAATTGCAATTAAATGAAAGTGATCATATTTTCAATCAAGCAAACAGGTGGTTGTAACTTACTGTTACTGTATAGGGGGATTAATGTAACTGAATAGACGTTTAATGGATCAAAGTATGGGTGTAGATACAAAATAATAACGGAACCGTTACCCGTCATTTACGGTCGTGTTAATCCCGAGCGATCAACTGGCTTGGTCCTGCGCCGGCGCACCGCAGCTGCCCTCGTTGCGACCCCAGGTCTTCATCCCCTTCCCTGCAACACTATAAATACATTCCTTCACTGAGAAATGCAAAAAATCTCTATAACGGTGAGATTTAAGAAAAAAATCGAATGTGGGAAACGAACGGGGCTCGTTTCCCTAGATCTATGTTGATGTATTGAGTGTAACTGATAAAAAAAATATATAAAGAACAGAACTTTATTTATACTTAGTTTTTATGATACAACAGTAATGAAATATACTAACGATTTCAGAAATAATAAATTATTTATCTTATAAAAAGCAGTCTGGGACTAAAATAAACAACTTGAGGGCAATATCGTCACAAAGTTTCATTTATTATTTGCAGTAACTTGTAACAGCAGACATTCCTGTTCTTAGGTGGAAATTTAAATAAAAAATAGTCTTTAATGAGATAAGGAGTTAAGGCACCCCCATTTTTGGTTATTTTTAAAAGACATAACTGACTTCATATGGCATGTCTGTTGTTACAAGTTACTTAAAATAAGTAGGTGCACTAAACTTTGTGACGATGAAAATTCTTTGGAGTACCTTAACGGGTGATGAAAAGATTACAGAAAACGAAACGTATAATCTTTTATTTTCGCGAGCGATTTTTTTAAAATAACCATTTTACTGGGTTTAACTCGCGTTTAATAAGATGTTACATTATAATTATACACCCGACGTTTCGATTACTTTACAGCAATCGTGGTCACGAGAAGACTGCAGATGTCAATTGTCTTTGATGAGTTTTAAGTTAGCTACCGTCACTTTGTGTTATATTTTGAGCGGTCCGATTCAAGCATACGGAGCTCACGGTTTCTGTTTGTCGGACAGTGTGAGGACGGGCTTGGGGCTCGAAACGTATAAATTATGATTTTACCCGGAGTTAAGTTTCGTGTAAAGAAAATTATACAAGAAACCACCACACATCGCCGTGATAATAAGCCTGTGCGTGAGATTATTGAGCTTAAGTCACCAAAGAAACATAATCTCGAGAGTCTGAGAATTAAACAACGGCAACTATAGTTACTGACACTTAAAGTCTGTTAATACCGGAGTGACTCATGACTCTTTTGGCTATTATAAACTATGTAATTGCAATTCAACTATTGTTTTACTACATAACCACTGCCGACGAAACGACATATTTGTAAGTGCAACATTTCATTACATAAATCATACCAATAAAATTATACCTGCTATTTATTACGTAAGTTCTTGTTAATTACAAATTGAATTTTTTTTTGATGATTTAGGATATAACTAAAAAAAGCTATAGTAAAAACCTAGATGTAACATGTAAACAAATAATGTAGCTTAAAAAGTTTTAAAACTGATAACAACTATGAAACCTTTTTTGAACATATTTGAAGCCTTTTAATAATAATTGAAAAAACTGAAAAGGATAAAATAATTAAATTTAAGTAGGTATTCATCCCCTAGAAACATATTCTTGGAGTCGGTGCTTTACTTTCTATTGTTTTTGGAAACCACTTAGCACCAACTCCAAAAATATGTTTCTAGGGGATGAATACCTACTTAAATTTAATTATTTTATCCTTTTCAGTTTTTTCAATTATTATTAAAAGGCTTCAAATATGTTCAAAAAAGGTTTCATAGTTGTTATCAGTTTTAAAACTTTTTAAGCTACATTATTTGTTTACATGTTACATCTAGGTTTTTACTATAGCTTTTTTTAGTTATATCCTAAATCATCAAAAAAAAATTCAATTCAATTTAATTATTTTATCCTTTTCAGTTTTTTGAAGTCGGTTTTAATTTTTGTTTAAAATTTTTTTTTTTACAATTTTTAGTGGTAACTTTCTACGGTCGAAGCTAGATGGGTGTCCGTCAACTTATATTGTTTCCTACTATCGCATCGTTTCACTAAAAAGTCATTTGAAAAGCAAAAATTCGCAATTTCGCTTATGTAGATGATTTCATAATTTCAGTTTTTTTAAATTTAAAACCAAAGTACCTACCCAACTGTTTTTGAAAAAAATTTTATGGGTCCAAATGGCAACTATTCCGCATCGAACAAAAAAAGAATCACGTAAATCGGATCAGTAATCTCGGCGTAATCGGTGTACATACATAGAAAAAAAAAAAACATACCGGCCGAATTGAGAACCTCCTCGTTTTTGAAGTCGGTTAAAAAGGATGATAGGACACAAGCACAAAGGAACGAATAATATATTCTGTGGCACAAGCATGTTATTATTTAAATGAAAGTTCTCTGCTTATGTATTAGACTAGACATTATGATAAGAATTTTTAGAATAAAATAAAACGTGAAAAGAAAATTTAGTTGTCAAGGTATATTGATCTTAAAACTTTGTCTCTATCTTTTAAAACAATATAAACCATAAGCAATTTATGCACACCTCCTCACTAATTAAACTGTTAGTGCATTTATTATAAAAGTATAGGTACGTAAAATTCTTACACATGCTACGTGGTAACAGGATATCTTGCACAGTGTGATAATTTATTATATTCAAAGTTTACTTAAGGTTAACGTATCACTAATTATGTCATAATAACATACCTATTGAAATATCTTAGGTATCAATTACAGTGATATTAGTCTGCCAGTCTGAACCCGTAATTTTATGAGCAGTGCATATATTTCACGAAAATTTCGTAATTTTTCATTTGTAAACTAAGTAGTTTACTATACACACCAACTATATCATTTTACTATACTGAAATAGTGTATGATAAAAAGGACATGGAGCTCGGTGGCGTATTGGTTTGAGCGCTCTGGTTTCGATACGAAAACAAAGCAACTTACGCCATGGTCGGTCCTGGGATGGGTCAATCAAAGTTTGTTATCTCGAACTCCTCCGTGCTTTGGAAGGCACGTTAAGCCGTTGGTCCCGGTTGTTTCTGCAACCACTTTAACCCACCAACCCGCATTGGGCCAGCGTGGTAGTGTTATGGCCCAAAACTCCACGTGTGTATCTCCCATGCAGGAAGGCCTGTGCCCAGCAGTGAGACGTATATAGGCTGGTGATGATGATGATGATGATGAAAAAGGACAACAAATTTGACGCTCATTTGCGTCTATACACGCAGTTTGATTTGAAATCGTATTTATTTCGTGAGGCAGACTTATTTATAAGGAAGTCTTTAAAATCAGTCTGCTGTGAGGCATAATGATTTGAAAGAGTTTGCGCTGACAGTTTTAATATAAATTTTCAAAATTTGATAACAATCTTTTCTAGTTTAATCAATTTAATTTTTCACGCTTACATTTTAGAAAATGTTTTATGTTCTCCTCTTATAACACATCGCGAGTTTCTTCAGGTGATTATTTGCAGGTGAGCAACACTCAGTGCTGGAAATATCAATTTTGACAATAGATTTTATATATTATTAAAGTTTTTTATATGAAAATCGTTGAAAAAGCACTTGTCTGTCGTTGTCTTTCTGTATATTTATCATAGTTCGTCCGCTTTTTTCATTATCAGTAGGAAATACACGTAGTGCATTAGTTCTTCGCTTCATTGTTTGGTCCTTAAATAATTGATAACTATTTTATGATGATAATAATAATAAACAATAGGGATATTGCCCGCCACATAATATTTTTGGTTTAACTGAATTTTTACCAATATCAGATATTTCGAACGTAGTAATTGACTCTATCTATACGTGAAATTTTAAAGAACGCTGTTTAGTTAGCTTGTTATTATTTACGAATACTGTATTGATTGAAACATTTCCTGAGATTACTATTTAGATAAGAATATTGTCTAAAAGATTTGTAATTTACATTTAGCAGAATAAGTATTTCAGGGGAATAATTTTGAGACAAACTGCGTAAACACTATTAATAAATTTGTTTATTAAACACATCTCATGTTTATTATTTTATACGCAACCAAGGAAGCCTTTTATATTTAAATTTTTTAAATTGTTTTGAGAATTCTATTATATGTTTACACAGGTAATAAGAAAATAGTTACCTATATCATCATCTCGAAAAACAAGACATTTTATTAGGCATTGAAAATATTCTTAATCACACCGCATTTTAGGCTGCTTTCGTAGGTTACTGCTATTTTTGGTGTTAGTAAATAAATTACTTCTGATTTAGTTTTAAATTTGATGGAATTATATAAATGAAGTGCGAACAAAATGCGATAAAACAGCGAATTACCAAGTGACTCTACATTTTCAGAAATTGGAAAGATTGTGGTTATTTTTGTGGGGATTTAGTTGAGAAGCTGTACTGATTGTGAATTTTAGGTTGTTCTTATTTTCATTCAGGAAAATATACGACAGATATTATTTCATAGCAATTATTATTTATTGTCAGAGCAGTCTTCGTTACGACACTGATGCTAAAAAAATCTGTTTTTAGAAAACGGGTAAGTATGTAAACGGAACAATTTTAATTTTATAGAAGGTCTACAAAATAAAGATGGACATGACATTTTAATTGAATTCTAATAACTGCTTCGCACAGTTACTCGAAGTAAATACTGTAGGTATACACAAACCACAGTCCTACCTACTTAAACAGGCTTTTTGCTAACGCGGTACACGTCTATATCAAAAAAGTAAGAAATAAAGTTAACACCAGAAATAAAAATATTTTGTTTGTACTGAAAAACAAGCAGACTTCCATTTTCACTTATATTAGTAACCTAAAATTCAAGTTCAATGCTTTCATGACAGCTGAAATTTCTTCCCGTTCTGTGCTTATGTCTATATATAGTTATTGTTTTGGGGACACTATAGGTGTGTCGCATACTCGCATATGTGGTGCGTTATGGCGAGGGGTGAAAGGTGGGCGACGCACCGGCCGCGGCCGCTGTAGCGTGTGCCGAAATCTCAGCTGTTACGCCGCGGACTATACAGGGCTGATAATTTCATTTTTTGTTTTCCAAATATATTGATAAATTTTACTATTATACTATGCAGAAAGGTTACGTTAAAGATCGTGAATTAATAAGATTAAGTATTATTTTATTTATTTCAGCAGTAAGTAACTAATCATGATTGCTCTAAGCTATAAAATGTGTCTATTTACACTGAAATTATTGTACATCAATATTTATAGGGAAATTTATCGTTGGTTAGATCTCTTTTCAAACTAGTAGCACATCTTTTTGCTTGGACTAAGTCATGTAAACGTAGATCAAATTTGTAAGAATTTAAACTTATCAAAGTCATTAATATATATAGTATCAAATGAAAACTTCGTCCAAAAAACGTTGGTGAATAATGATCACAAATGTAAAACAATACTGAGTGAGGTTCGACCTTTATTATTGAATGATCAAATAAAGTAATCTCGATTTTCTCCATACCTCGGAAGACATTAACAGTCATTAAATGAAAATAAGAGATGCAGAAATCTTTAAATCTGTGAAGTCACAGATACCACACACAATTGGTTTTTAGTTGTCCACCCTCGGGGGCCTTAGAGGGCGTATAAAATGTGACACCAAAAAGTGTTTTAACTACACGTTAAACTAAATAAGCCTACTCAACAAAAATATAAAGTCTTAGTATAAAAATGCCAAAGTAGTCTAAAAAGCAGAGACCCCCTGTATAAACCAAACCCCAATCCATCTGTATTAAAAGTGTTTATAAAAGCGTTGAATGGCCCTGTATGCTTTATACAGAAAATTCTATAGCAATGCCATTATTTAAAATTAAACTACTCACCTACCTGCAGACATAAATACTGTAGTTCTAAAACGTCGTTTCTACATTGCTACTCGGCTAAAGTTCGACCTTATTCCTAACAGTCTTTGCGCAATGCGTGATTTAAGACTTTATTGTGAAAAGGCTAAAGGTGTTTTTCAAAACGCTATCAACTGTATGCACTATCGAAATCGTGAAAGTTTCCCTTTACGATACGACGGTTCAGCACATATTTAGGGCTGTCACTACGACCTTTTTCTTTTCAACGTGTGAAACAATGAATGGGGGAGACCCTTGGTAAATTTGTGCTTTGAAAAGGTCGTATGTGTGTAGCCGTTTGTTGAGCAATGGTTCGGTTGTGGCAGAGACGTTTGGGACTTTTTGGGAGGGTGACGATGGTTCCGTGCAGATGTGACGGGTACAGACATGTGATTCTGCATATGCAGCCAGCTGCCGGCATAGCTGTGCACTGATTCAACACAATGCAGGATTGGTCTCCAGTCGTAGGTGCCTACGCTTTGTATTATGATACACGTATGTGTATCATAATACAAAGCGTAGGCACCGTAGCGGTGGACTGGCAAACAATGATACAAATACACATACATACAACAACAATGGAAGGTGAGCTCAGGTGTGCCATGTGCTTCGACACTTGGACATCAAAATTAAGCTGATTTGTAATCTATACTGTATACATTTATATTGTTCCATAAACGCATAACGACTACATCGTGTTTTGAGAATACATTCAACTATAATTCTTATAAAAAACAGTCATACCGATAACCACCTAGCAACTTTACATAAGGTACTTACTGCTTACATAGTGTTTTATAATTTAATGGAAATTATGGGCAGTAAACGATAATGATTAATACTTATGATAGTTATGATAGATGTAAATCAATATAAATGTACAAAGATTGTGTTATAAAAGAGATAAACATTGTCACTTTATATATTTCTAGGTAATCGCACATTTTTAGTATTAATAATCATATTACATAAATTATTTATTAAAAAAAATATTATGCTAAATAATGCAACGCCACTTTGTACTAGCCTGAAATATATGCGAGAAATTAACCGCCAATTGTGCGACATTGAGAGCTGGCATATCGCACCACCTGCCCAGCGCCCCTGTCCATCGCTATTTCCGCCATAGCGCACGTCCCCTGTGCGCTGCGCCGGCGCAGCTCGTGCCGCGACCGTTACGCACGCGCCCCGCGACCTACCACCTGGCCGACGCAGCCGCTCGCACCCCGCCCCGCCCCGCCGCCATCGCCCCGCGGACTATATGCTCCTGATAGATGAGCAGATGACACATATTCTTTTATTTGACTTGATATAGATACCATTAAATTAAATGTTCCTAATTCAATAGATTAGCAAGTTTAGTCTATCATTAAATTATAATTCAGAATACAAAGCTAGGTAAATAATAATAATACACTTAGATAATAGAAATAAAATTAGAGATTACAAAGAAAATAGATATTTTTGAAAAGAAGTTAAGTAATTTCCTTTCAAAAATTTCTGGACACAATATGTATTATTTTTTTTGTAAACAAACATAGTTACGATTAATAACTCAATGAATATGTTATTATTCTACACACTAATTAGGTTGGCGTGGCATTCATTCAATAAGGTCATTTAAACTATACCTACATAAGTATTGTTTACCGTTGAACGGTCCGATCGATTTGTTTACGTTTCCCAAGCGTATAGTAGATAAATAATCAAATAAGAATTCATTCACAGGATAATTAGGTAATGACTGACAATTTATTTATTATGAACACTCGTCACTTGCTACTGAGTGCCGTTTGATGAAAGTTGATGTTGATTTGTTGATAGCATAGGTTGGTACCGAAAAGATGTGGGTATTTGATCTTTATTAGTGACTATCGATTCCTGCTATTAGTCACAGTCATGTTTATAAACACATAGTGATGTCCATTAGACGTCAATCCCTTGACACATTTACGGGCTGAGTCACGAGTTAAATTTCATTGCTTGCAATCCTTGTCATCGTGATGCGGATGAGAAATATGACCGTTGAACTTGCTGAGAAGACATTTTACTAGGTGGTAGGCCCGTATGTAGGGTCGTCTGGGTAGGTACCACCGCCTTTCTTATTTCAGCCGTGAAACAGTTCGCTGTGTTTCGGATTGAAGGGAAAGGTAGCCAGTGTAATTACTGGGCATGGACGGCATTTCATCTTAGGCCCCAGGATGACAACGCACCTGCAATATCAAGTGATTTTTCCTTGTTATTGCAGGTGTCTATAGGCGGCGGTTACCGCTTTCCATCAGGTGGGCCGTCAGCTTGTTTGTCAACCAGTTGTATAAAAAAAAAAAAAAAAAAATTTACAAGGCGCATCTACATGTAGCTGATGATGCATGCTATGAATAATTTAGTTTCTTAGAGACGACTTTGTTAAGTTTTTTTAACTTGTCTTGTTATCACTAATTCATTGGATGGTTAGAACCCATTGGGATTAATTATATACTTCAACAGGTACCTAGTTAAAAGATAAATCAATCTAATATAACACTCAAGTCAATTAATATGAAATTTTATCTTTTTGTTTGCAGATGGTACTGAAAATGTTGAACTAGAAAATCTTAGCATAAAACCAGAAGATTTATCTAAAACTAGCAACTACCCATCACCAGCAGCTGCAAAAGCCGTCAAAGTTAAACCTCGTGAATGGTCTCAACACCAACTTGATTACTTGGCAGCATGTCGAGCTCGCCTTGAGCCTGCGTATTTCAGATGGATTTTTGCTCGATGCTATAAAACGTCAACGTTCTCACTTAATAATAAATAAACTTGTTTATGTGAGAAATCCCATTAGGTACCCATGGAGAAGGCTGACCTGTGGGAATTAGCACTAGTCGCATAAAAAGACAACAAAGACCTTTAAGAACGTTACATTTCCGCGTTGGGAAGGGGTTGCAAACCTATCTTGTTTGAGTTGATACACACAAGGAAATTTCTTTGTGACATCAAACAGGTTCTCAGGATTTCCGGTTATGTGGAGTCCTTAATTATTATTCTTAAAATCCGTTGTGACACCTTTTGTAGAAGAAGCTTGAGTAATAACTATTCATGTAGTAACCACCATTTGTATTTTTATATGTAAGAGTTAAGTAATACTTATTTTCAATGCGCCGCAACATGCATTGTAAATACATACCTATGTTTATATTTGCATTCGAAACGCGGTTCCTCAATACCGAACTAAGTACCTAAGTAACTTGTAGATTATTACTATATTTATGTGCTGAACTGAGTTGCACTTGCTGTTAAATCTATTCGGTAGATCCGAAAATTTAATCATAGCTAAACTGAAGCTTTAAGTCCACAAACTACCAGAAATAGTTGATCATGAGTTCACCATTAGGCAGTTTCGTCATTTATTTACCTTAGACTCATTTCAATAAATTTAGCTACATAATAATTGACACTATCGAAAAAGATAGGTATAGCATACTGTCTTTAGTTTAATCAAGATAATTAGTTGAAGTGTATAGATAACATAGGTAAATAATAATATGTTCCTACCTATAATAAGTTAAATTCATCATTAGGTATATAAGGATGCTTTTGCAAGGGCTGATTTAATTTCTAAAAATTATAATTTCGGTAAAGGGGTAGGTATAGTTTTGGTCAAGCCAAAGAAAAATATCTCTCGTTTAGTTTTCGATCGATGTGCCCTTGTGCTCAAAATGAATTGACCTTATAATCAGAATGATATGATACATTTCGTGACAAATGACAGTGTGTCATCGCGTTTCAAATAACATACCATATTGCAAAGTAGGTCGATCCATGCATAGGTGAGTACCTATTGTAATGTTTGTTACTATTAAATGGGCTCCTAAATTATTATTAATTACTCATAATATATACATCTACCTATATATGTAACTATCTACTTACTCTTGTTAGATATATGTATTTGAAACAATGATTTGAGGAAACAATGAATGACTTAGGTTGTATACAGTTACCTTCCTATCTCATAAATTACCTAGAAGCAGTACTTACTTTAAGGCATGTGTGTGTGTAATATTGTATATTTATGAACAAAAACCATGCCAGCTGCCTGTCTTGATCGACTTTGGAATACAATAAGTCCAATTGAACAAAGTACAAGACCGTATCAAAAAGACGAAATGGTTCAGTTCAAAGGTGCTTAACCCCAAGAATTGTGCAAAAAATCAGTTCGCTGGCTCAGACGATGCCGACCGGTGCGATGCTGAAGCTGGGCATATCGCACTGAGAGGCTGTAGAGCCGGGTGCGGAGGCGCAGGTGCCGCCGCCGCCCCGCGTCGCCGCCGCGCCACCATTGGCCGACGCCCCGCGCCCGCCGCCGATTGGGTACGGCGCACGTGCGCGGCCTATCCGCCGCCACCTGGCCCGCTTTGACGGGGAGCCTTTAAAAGCAACGCGCTTCCCTCGCCTCACCACTCCGACTCGGAACGCCGATCAGTACATGCGTATACGTCTGCCGCGTTCCAACTGTCATTCTACTACGACTCCGGCGCAACTTGCGATGTTTGGACTGCTACTTTAGTGATATTGTTGTGATACGATTTAAAGACTTTTGAACTTTTTAAGTGTTTGTGAAATCAGTGCAAGATGCTTGTGGAGGAAACTCAAACTTCTCGTTTCATGACGAAGAATTACTCGAATTGTCCGTTGAAGAAGCGGCCTGTGCTGGTGCGGGAGGAGCGCCCGGCGACACCGCCCACCACTCCGCCGCATCCCGCCCACCTCGCCACGCGCCTCTACCATGATTATCATTGTAAGTAAAAAACCACTATAACAATAAGCTATACCTACCCAGGAAAAAAAAATTAAAAGCAGAAATAACAACTTGAGATCACAACTTTAAAAGCTCTTCACAAATTCAAGTACCGAAATAATTTATAGATATTTTATTATTTTCTATAGCACTCGGATAAGTTTCCTACTTGAATATTATTGTACAAACTTTAAAGTCCATAATATGCATTAAGTATAAATTGCTAATTTAATCTCTTTTATTTGCAGATAATAACGAAAATGATGAACCAGAAAATCTTAGTACAAAACCAGAAGATTTATCTAAAACTGGAAATTACCCAAGCAAGGCTTCATCACCAGTAGCTGCGACAGCCGTCAAAGTTGAACCTCGTGAATGGTCCCAACACCAACTTGATTACTTGGCAGCATGTCGAGCCCGCCTTGAGCCAGCACCAGCCGAGCTCGCCCGCCCAACACCACAATATGCGTACTTACCGACACTCTACGCTCCCTACCCCCTCGAAGAGTTGTACCCCGCTGCACCAGCTCTATCACCCCCGACACACGCGCAACTTTATTCCCGTTACTCTCCGGCTTCACCTCCGTCATCATGCTCACCTCCACCTTGCCCAGAAGATTTGCGCTCGCCTGGCTCGGTATCATCGGACTCCGGTGTCTCAGTATCAGCACCGAGACGCCCTCGTTATCAGTGCCCCGACTGCGCTAAGTCGTACTCAACTTACTCCGGGCTGTCAAAGCATCAGCAGTATCACTGTGCTGCTGCAGAAGGTAGTCTCGCCAGGAAGTCATTCAGCTGTAAATACTGTGCAAAAGTGTACACCTCTTTGGGTGCGCTTAAGATGCACATCCGCACTCACACACTACCTTGTAAATGTCATTTATGTGGTAAAGCGTTCTCGAGACCGTGGCTTCTGCAGGGACACATTCGGACACACACTGGTGAAAAACCATTTTCTTGTCATCACTGTTGTCGCGCTTTCGCTGACAGATCCAACTTGAGAGCTCACCTGCAGACTCACTCGGATGTCAAGAAATATTCGTGCACCGGCTGTGGAAAAACATTTTCACGTATGTCTCTCCTAAGCAAGCATTTGGAAGGCGGATGTGGAACTCCTGGAAGTGGGCCTTTTGAGTACAGACCTGAGGGTTTACCACCAACGCACGGCCACCAGACTTTGCCCTCACAAGCCACGGTTCACGCCTATTAATAAGACTGAGTTCCACAGGATCCACGATCTCGTATTATAGATGTATAGCATAGATACCCAATAACACTCGCTGTTGTTACAATTATTCCTAATTATTTAAGTCTAAATTATTTTTGTATATGTTTTAATATTGTGTGCATACTATACAGTAAATTAGGCTTTGCAGTATTGTTAGGGGCCAATGTAAATTTTCATACTTTAGCTGGTAAGCTGATAGTTTAGAGATAAGATTTAGATTTAAGTAGAGGTTACTGGTCGCGCCAACCGCGACTTCACTAGTCATGTGGCATTTGCCAAGTGTCATACACTTATTAAATCTTATATTTTCTATCATAAGCCATGTACAAAGTGCCTTAATTATAAAAAATCATTAATATATTTCTCGAAAATTTATAGCAGTTAGTCACAAGACGCTATTATTATAGTATAAATTATGAATTATAACTCCTATGTATTTAACGAGGCTGTAACAAGCCAATTGCCGATCGCGTTCCTTTCTGTTACCTCTTAAACACAGAAAATAAAAATAATTACAATGAAACATTTATCTTTCAATTAATAATACCCTAATATTTTCAAATCCGAAATCACTGAGGCTCATCTTATGAATCACTTATATTAAGTTACATTATAATTAGCTTAGGAAAACAATAATACTTTTAAATCATAAATACATACTTAACATTGATTAACTTATTAAGCAGTGAGGCAATATTGTATACCCCGTTTTTTTTTTTTTATTAACACTTCTATAACTCTAACATAAATCAATGAAGGCCTCACAATCGCTTTCTTTACAATGTTACAAATTGTAGTAATACGCATACCATATCACTTTAAAATTTTAAAAATGATTAAATACCATGGTACTGAAGAATTGACAAAGGATCTTTGATTTTTGTATCATTATTGCTTATTAATTTTAACTTCCACCCTTACTAGCCCGCCGGTATCTCTTTGCCTCAAAATAAAAAATCTACTGTCTTCTTAATTTTTGATTTTAACATTATTTTAAATGTTTGAAAAATTACTTAGTAATTAAAATATAAAACTAGAAAAATTTCAGGTCCTGAGGCGGAAATCAAACCCGCGACCTTTCGCAATCCGGGCGACTGCTCTAACCAACTGAGCCACCCAGGACTTGGGATATCCCTGTGAAATTCTTCTAGTCTATCTATATTTGCGTTTATGAGCTAACGTCCACCCTACAATTAACCCCTTTTTATATTTAATTATCTACTGTCTTGTTAGTGGACTTCACAAATTAAGATATATTAGGCATATGACAAATAGTTTTAAGGCTAGGCATCTTCGGGTAACAGATTGAAGAAAAAAAAACATACCAACCAAATTGAGAAACTCCTCGTTTTTGAAGTCGGTTAAAAAAAGACTTTCAAGACCGGATTTAGGTACCTACAGGGTCGGCAACGCGCAAATGATACCGCTGCTGTTGCAAGCGATAGGCTACGGTAAGCGCTTACCATCAGGTGGGCTGTATGCTTGATTGCCACCTTAGTTGTATAAAAAAACCTACATAGGTATGATTATTAAGTTTCAGCAAATAGTGAAAGAACAAATTCCAATGTGAATAGTGATTTAAACTATCACTAAACTCGCGAATACAGGTTACTGCAGTTATAGTAAGATTTATACAATCGTTTTAAGATTTATATATCAACCGGTAAACGTGTAGCCAGCTAGTACCAATTTGTGAAATAAGTGGCTAATCACTTTGTGTAGTATCGAGACAATAGCGGGCACCGGTCGGATGTGGGTCGGCGGCGGCGCCGCGGTCACCCGGCCACCAGGTCACCAGCCTACAGCTCCCGCTTCAGACGTCGCTAACTTTATTAACAAATTTGGAAAGGAACGTATAGGGAATTACATGGGTTTCAAGCAAAGTACTGACGACCGGCTGGCCGAGTGGTCTGTCCCCCTTGCTATAGAGACTACTCGGTCAAGAGGTCCCGGATTCGAATCCCGGTAGGAGCAAATGTTTGTATGATGAATACGAGCATTTGTTTACGAGTCGTGGATGTTTATATATTTATTTAGTATATTTCTAATATTTATATACATATTATTATCATTATTTCTACGTTATCTAGTATCCATAACACAAGCTCACAATGATGCTTACTTTGGGCTAGATAATAAGTGCACCATGAACACACTGCTCTAGCTGCATCCATCTTGGCGGCATTTAATGTGCCTTTTCATGACTCTTTTGAAGGAACCTATTTCATTCCGCGAACTCATGTGATTCCACGATTTACAAATACGAAAAAGAAACGAGTAAGATACCTAATGAAAACTTTAATTGTTCCTTATGTTTGAAGAGGGCTAGGTGTGAGTGTATAAAAAAAAAATTAATCATTCAAAGAACTTAGAATATAAAATTTATATTATTATCATAACAGTTAATTACACAAAATTATGGCGTAAATTTTTGTAAATGCTGTTTAGAGAAACTAAATATAACACAAAATGGTGGCTTTAAATATGAGTCAACTGACTGAAAGATTAAATTAACTCTACCTATATGGAATAAAACCTATTTACCGGATTTAACTCGTCCGCTCAGTTTTTTTTTTTCGTTGTTAATGTTTAGTGCTCGCGAAAATATAAGACAAATATTCCTTTTAACTCTTTCTACCTACTCAAAGATTATCATGTTAGAGTCGCGGCAAATACGTCCATAAAACATGACAAAACGTCAAATTCATAGAAACAATATTGCTTTATCAATTTAAATAGCTACAACATCGAATTGAATAATTTGTATTTTACCTACAACTGTTTAGTTGTTACCAAACTGTTAGAAAACCAATTAATAAATGTTATGTATTTGTATAATATCGATATCATACAACCTTTTTTCAAATTATATATTTCAAATCCTTTTCATTTGCCTAAATTTTCTAATGAATATCACTGACTTATCAGGTACTTGATGCCCACATTATGTCATAGACAACGTGACCCTTACATTTATTAATTAGCACTTAATTTACTACAGGGAAGTATATAATATTAAGTCAAATAATAATACTAAGTCGGCTATAAACCAAACAATTAGTGAATTACTAACGACAGATATAATAATTTCATTTCTTAGAAGAGTTTGTTAATTAGCTAGATATGCCGCTAAATGATTCGTAAATATGCTAGTCGAGAGATTTGTTTTTATTGCTAAAGCGTGTCTTACCGTTATTTCAAGGAAGTTATTAAGTTCTGTTCTATATTATTAGCTGTATATCTTATTGGATTAAAAAACCAAAGCTAATTTCTGTAAGAAGAATATTTTTATGAAGGTGCAGCGACGTTTTACTGTATACCTAGTTTTAATAACTGTTAATTAGATTAGACAAACTGCAACAATTTAATTGCTGTAATTAACATTTATGTAGATATTCTAGGTCAAGGCTACATGAAATCTCGCTATCACTCGTGACTCATTGGATTGAAAATTGTAATCTAATAAATCGTAGCTCCGGTTATCTGAACGTAATGTCATTATCGTGTCATTTGCTCATAAGAAAGTTGTCCAATAAGATAATAATCACAGCCGTTAACCTCTGACCCTGTCAGACAAGTGCACGTTTCTCAAACGTTTAGATTCCTAACCATTGCACATTGGCACTATCTATAGAAATGTTTGGAATTAAGATATAATCGTGTACTTCTTATATAATTCAAGACGTAGATACATTTTGATTGTAGATATCGACAAAATTACATCGTAGGCTGATAGTTAATTGTAACAGCTGAGAAATCTTGTAAGCAATTAAGCTTTGATCTATTTTCTAATAAGACCGAATATTAATGTCAAATTTAGAAGTGTAGATAGGTAAGTGTAGGTAAATTGAAAGTACCTGCTTAAGTAAATAAATGACACGTACATTTATTTGAATTTAGAATGATAACAATTGACAAAATTGTATCACTTACTGTAACAATAAAAAAAGTCCTAGTTCTAGTTTAAAGTTCTAGCTTTACATTTTAATTACTAAGTAATTTTTCGAACATTTATAATAATGTTAAAATAAAAAATTGAGAATAATAAAAAAAGTATTTAAAATCTTGACTTAAAAAAATACAACCTTAAAAAAATCACTACGGCATTGGTTTAAATTTTTTAAAGTTTATAATAAGTTTTAAAATAACTTCGAATATAGTACACATAAGTAGCTGATTGATTTTAATTGTCTGACTCTGCCACACAACTAGCTACGTCTAAGTTAGATGGCAGTGCCAGAATAGGAACATTCTAAGGCATTTTGTGGCAATATTTGTGTAAGTTTGCCGTTGAAACAAAACTCGATCTTAGTTGATATGTTACGGAGGTGTAACGCGTGGTGGGATTGCTTTAGCGATGGTATCCGAGCACAGATTAGCTCGCGAACAGGCCCATCAGCCAACACGAGTGCCAATTAGAGGTAGCCAGTGTGTAAAGACGTGTACTCGCACCACCGCGGTCGAATGGTCGCCGCGACGCGTGCGCACCGTCCCGCGGCACCACGGCCAATCGAATGCATTTAATTAATTAATTCTGTTCCTATTTGCATCGTGATTATCTAATCGGATATCGCCCGCCGATATGCCGTACCAATTAGAGTTCACACCTAATAGTCTAATAGAACTTTGAACTTTTCTATTAGTTATTAATGATCGCCTTACAGATAAAGCAAACGGGTTTCGACACTAATTTGACCTCGTTTGTGAAGAGTTTTGTTATTGTTACATTTAATTATTAATGTCTTTGCATGTACTAATTATATGCGATTTAATTTGGATAATGGCCCTAATTCTGTTGTGTACCGATCTTTTATGCCGTTTACAAATTGGCTAAGTATTTGAAAGATTTTTTAAAAAAACATGCCGACTAAAATAAGTAATGCTTATTAACGGGAAATAAAACAAAGGCAGGTACTAAGTGATTAAATTTTCGGTTCAGAGATTGATAACAGATTCGACACCTATGTCTTAAATACGTACAATGGGTTTGGTATTTATGTTTGACGCTTATTATATTAAGCATGAACAATTTCTCAGTAAATTAATCGCAAGCAGAAATTTTGCGAGATGCGCTCCGTTCTTGGTGGAAGCTTGGTAAATGTGCATCTGGATCCGTGTAGATTTAGGGTAGCGGCGGCAATGGACTAAGTCTAGACTAGCCGATAAGCATGATTTGTAACTTTGCGCGTCGTCGTCGGCGCGTGCGCACAAATAAACGTGATTTCAATGCGCACCTTTCAATAAATTACCAAACCCACTCATGATATGACAACGTTACAATTCATAATATTCTCAGTTTGACACAATGTAAGAGTACCTATTTATAGATCTATAATTTTTATAGACAGCGTTTTAATATACCTGTACCCCTAGCACGAACATTTTTTAATTTCGAATCGTAATCGTATCAATTACGCAAGCCTAAAATTTAAAACAAAAGACAGACAAAAGAACGTAACTACTCGATACGATGGCTATTCGAAATTCAAATACAGAGATTTCGTCAATAAAAACAAAATGATACATTCTTAGTTGTTTGATTTCAAATTACCTTTAAGCTTTGCGCGCAAGTAGTAACTGATTAATCGATTAGATATCTAAAAACAGACCATCTCTTACAAATTCTAATTAAAGCTACTACCTACCTGAACTGAATGGGCCGTAATCACGATCTTATTTATTCTAAGTAGGTACACTATCACAAAGCTTTATCGAACGATCAGTGAAATTGAAGCATCAGAAAACTTTAAGCTTATGTGGATTAGGTATTTGGTATTAGAAATAAAAGCCTGACCAGTTAACAACTGTTTATTTGTAATTTAAAATTGTTAAAGTACCTAAGTAATAAAAGGAGGCGTAATTTATAGATTTTCATTTACTTAGTTAAATATTTGAAATAAATATGAAAAGTTTCAACTCCGTTAAGTCGGTGAAAAATACCTTTAATAAAGTACCAGCATCCAGACACAATAGATTCATTATTGCGTGCTGGCGACGGCATCAAAGAACTTCCATTGACAAAAGTGCATCGATAATATACTTTGGTAAATTTTAAGCTAATATTAAGTAAAACATCCCTTCAAAAACAGCAATTCATAGGTATGAACTTAAATTAGAGTCAGTAATCCGCGAAAGGCAATAGCCGATGAGTTCATTTTCAGAGACAATAGAGGTGTCCCGATGGAAGTGAGTGTTCCGGGCTAGCCTCCCAAGACACGCGCCTCCGCGATAAATCCGGATCACGAGCCTATAAATACCGGATTAGCTGTGTAACTGCCTTACTTCTAGAGGTAGAGTCCCGTCAATAAAAGCCTTTTAAAAAAGGTAAAAAAACTTTAAAAAACCTTGACCTAAAATATTCAGTGGAAAATATTTAATTACCTCAACCTATTTTGGTTAAGGTTTAGACTGGTGTCTTTACTGCTATAATAAGCCGATAGAAACTAATTGCTATTAAGAAACTGTCAATAGTCCATAAATTTGCAATAACTTTTAACATTCCGTCAAAAAACTATTAACAAAGATATTTATGCTACTCTTCTGCGGTTATTTTTTCATCACTATGTATTGTTTTCAGAAACGCTGAATCATTAATTACGTAAAGTCGTTAACCTGCTGAGAGCCCGCTCCGCGACTAGGCGAGTCCCGGCGCGTAGGCGGTCACCGTCGCGCTCCACCGACCATGAAAAGATTATTCGCTACTACCGATGCTTTGTGGATCCACCTAAATGGATTCCGATGGTTTATTTCCATAAGCCCGCTGCGCAATCTCGCTTCCTAAGTTATAAACAAACGAAAACAGTGTAAGCTTGCGCGCCGCGGCAAATACAAGTATACTTCAGTCCGCAGCTGTTTGAACTGCTCAATTGTTACATTAAGAACGTACTCAGGCCTTATTAAATAAGGTAATATTATTATTATTCATTTGGCTATAAAATAATAATAATAATATTCATACACTCACACCTATTATCTAACCCAAAGTAAGCATCATAAAGGCTTGTGTTATGAATACTAGATAACGGAGAAATAATGATAATAATATGTATATAAATATCAGAAATATACTAAATAAACATATAAACATCCATGACTCGTAAACAAATGCTCATACTAATCATACAAACATCATACGAGCAAACTCCCACCGGGACTCGAACCCGGCACCCCCGACCTGAATAGCAAGGGGCACAGACCACTCGACCAGCCGGTTGTCAAGTATATCCGGTAACTTTCTATGTTAACACAGAAAATCTTTAATGAAACACTGTATTCCAAAAAGGGTGTAAAATAACATGTAATTGGAAATAAAGCCATTTTCTTTTCAGTGCAAGTTCTTCTGTTTACTCATTATCTATTCTATTTGTTAAAGTTACAGATTAGTGTTAAAATGTTTACTTTAAAATTGACAAATTAAAATAAAGTTCAAGCGTTTTTGTAAGAAAATTTTATATTGACTATAGAGTGACGAACAAAAGACATCAACGGGTTGCTATCTACCCTGTCATACAATACGTTAAGCACGATAATAAGGTGCGTGGTGATAGGTACAGAACGTGACGTAAAATCCAATACTGAACTGATCCAATACTCTAATACTATACTGTATACTATAAATGCACCAGTAACACTGTATGTCTGTCTCTCTGCTATGTTTTCAGTCCCGAGCCGCTGAATCGATTTAGATGAAATTTGACTTGGAGATGGATCGTTACATCCTGTGGAAGGACATAGGCTATATATTAGCTTTGACTGTGGCTATTAGATAACGGAGACATAAAACCCGATATATGTATAATAAAAGGAAAAAGTTCCATACTTGTCAATTTTAAGAAAATATAATGCCATTTGATTTTACACGATTTTATCATTTAGCGTTATCTACTCATATGCTATCAGAGAACAAAGCAAGCTTTTAACTAGTTTGTTGTACTATTTTTATGTTCATTAATTCAATAAACGAATGGCGTTACAAAAACTATACGAATTTAGCATATTAATTAATTAATGAATCATATTATTTAATTGATCGTAAACGTAAGGGTAGTGTAAAACTACCTATGTAAAACTTAAAGTATATAATAATTAATTTGGGCAGTACGTACGTACAAACCAATATGACGATTGGCTGGACGTGTAGTCTGTACCCCTTGCAAGACTGGCTACCCGGTCAGAAGTAACGGGTTCGAATCCCGGTAGGAGCAAATGTTTGTATGATGAATACGAGTATTTGTATAGGAGGCATGGATGTTTATTTAGTATAATTATAATATTTATGTACATATTATTATCATTATTTCTCCATTATCTAGTATCCATAACACAAGCTCTTAATGATGCTTACTTTGGGCTAGATAATAGATGTGAGTGAATGAATATTATTAGTATTAATATTCTATAGATTAAAACTTCTAACATAAAAAATAAATTATTGGAACATAAATGTAATTAACAAGCTTTTTATAGTTTTTTATAGAGCGATTCAACACATGTCAGCATTCCTATTACCATCAATTACAAAGTGCTACAGCCATGAATTGGTATAGTGGCTAATTTTAATTAAAGCTTTACATCGTGAACATGGTAGGCTGTAATGGAGATCGTATACAAACGCTCTGCAACGAGTTCATTATTTCAAGAAAGTGGACGTAAACAGTTTACGAAGGACGTAGTAAAGACATAAATGCAATACACTACATTTGTTATTGGGCACGTTTATTCCATGGAGTATAATCTCTATCACTCTATACTATTGCATGACTAAAGCTTTAGATTATGATCATCATAGTCATCACCAGCCTATATACGTCCCACTGCTGGGCACAGGCCTTAATTCCTACATGGGAGAAACACATGAGGAGATTGGGCCATAACACCATCACGCTGGCCCAATGCGGGTTGATGGGTGGGATTATGATCGTTTAGTTAAAAATATAAACAAATTTCAATTCGTAGATAAACCGCAAATTATAAATTAAAACTTGATGAAAATACATTAATATAGTATTTTTTTTGCAATTAACAAATAAAAATTACTCGTATATATCTCTAATGATTTTTATTTGTTATATTTTTTTTACATTGAAAGTACTATAACTACTAGACGAGCCTGCCAGCCAAGATTTGGAAATTAAAATAATGAAATTACACTAATTATTTTATTTATAAATCTTCTCTATTTATTAGTAGGTAATAATTATACTATGACAGTAATCCTACAAATTTTATAAATGCAAAAGTTTAGATGGGCGTTGTTTTCCAATACACCCGTAATGATTAAAACAAGATACCTACACAAAAAAATACTAAGAAATTATTAAATAACTTGTTGGCATACTTCTAGACTTCATTCTTCTTATTTAAAAATCATTGGACTGCTAGCATAAACATTATAATAGTATCTCTACATAGCCCTATTGAAGAACCCGAAAAACTACAAATCTAATAATCTTTACATCATAGATCTTCCTACAATTTTGACAAGAATGGACGAGACTACGTTAGTTTCTAGAATATACAGATAAGGTATTCCTTCGTTTCTTCGGTTACACTTTTCGAATCATGGTTTCATCATTTCAGCCGAGAGACGCTCACTGCTGGGCATAAGCCTCCCCCAGGGATCTCCAAACCGATCGGTCCTGCGCTGCCCGCATCCATCGTCTTCCCGCGACCCTCACCAGATTGTCGGTCTACCTTATGGAGGCCTACCAACGCTGTGTCCTATCAACGGCCGCCACTCGAGGACCTTTCCACCCCAGCGGCCGTCAGTCCTCCTTCCAATGTGGCCTGCCCACTGCCACTTGAGGTTCGCAATTATTCGGGCTATGTCGGCGACCTTAGTTCTCTTGATATTTAGTTCTACATACTACCTATACTTCTTTCTGCCACGAACACGGCCTAATTTATCTTTGCATTACAATTATTATCCATTTCTTGTACCGAAAAATGGAATTTTAGCTTGATAAAAGATAAATTAAATAAAATCCTTAAGCTTTTTATGAGAAAAATACGAGGTTGACACTTCAACTGTCAGATCTAAAAAACGTTACGTACCCACATCAAGTGGGTCGTTCACTATGCAAGAAACGTTATTAGTATGAAAAATACGCTTGGCCTGAGCTGCCCCTAAATCCGTTACTTATCATTATTGCACTTCCACAAATAATAAATATCAGAAATCAATTTACACGTCTCATAAATCCTCTTCATTAAATGAAGCGATAAATACTGTGAATCACTCACGCAAATATTCACTTTCATCTTGGCTTATAAGGACACTTACGAGGAAAAATGTACCAAGACAAAAACAAAATGTAGAAATCTTAGTCTAATACTTGTGAAACATATTTTTGGATCGATAAAGGACAGGATTTTTTACTTCCTGGACTTTCTTGGAACGTTATTTTAATCCGAAAAGTAAAAAGAGCTAATCGTAATATATTTGGTTTGAGTAACCTCTTGATTCTGTGCCTCTGTGGTTCTTGTTGAATCCATCGCCTTGATATTCTGGATTTAATAATGGTCCTGTTATCATAAGACGTTCATAGATTATGAAAGACAATTATCACGCTATAGGCCAAACGATAAAATAAACCGATAGACAAGCAATTATATTTTACTTTACAGAGGAATAGTGTCCACCCACATACTGCTAACAAAACTAAATCGACTTTTTAATTAGAAAATTAATATTAATAAAAAAAATGCTTAGAATGTAAAAAAAACAACTATAAAGTTGCTAATGTCATCACTTCTTCATTTCTTCAGTGAACTTCTTTGATATGCTCGTTCATTGTTACACATTTCTAAGCTTCTTGTACAAAATGAGCTGTTAATATGCTTGCTGTAAATGGAACCTGTATATAATTTTGTTGTGATAGATTAATGCCTTAAATAAAACATAAATTCCAGTTTAGTTGACATTTAGCGCCTATTGACTTTAGCTACTTAGATTTCTTACTCAAATCTATACACCATTCAAAATGAAATGATATAACACGAAAATGTATTTTGATTTTATTTTAATAGGGTGTTTTGAGATTTTTTTATTTTTATTAATGAGTAAGTATCTGCTAAATAACAGTAAGAATACATTTTAAATTGTGGTGGTAAGTAACTAACGCTTAAATTACTCACAGTTTCAATTCAACGCGTTATATTATTGTGCTCATAAAGAAACGCTGTTTAGCATAGCGCTCGTCTTTAGCGCGAAGACGGCGCGCATTACCATCCAATGTTAATTACTGTCTACGCCCGCACAAAATACTACACGACAGTTGAATCAATTATGTACTAAAGATATAAGCTCAGGTGGTAAGTACTGCAATTTTCCTAAGTAAGCCACTGTTTTTATAATTAGATACGACAGTTATATTCCACCCTAATTTAAATAAGCCAATACCAGCCGGCAAGGGCGTCGCCAGCCCAAGGGCTAGGGGGGGGCAAGTTGATATTATGGAGATTTTTTTATACAAGCTGACGGCGCACCCGGCGGTAAGTGGTTACCGTCGCCTATAGAAATAAAATGAGAAAAAGAAAGAACAAATGAGAATGACCTAAGCGACCATCAACAATACGGCGTTCGAAACAGTCACTCTATGAGTGATCTTCTCATATACTTCACACACCATTGGGCCCTAGTCATTGAAAGTCAAGGTTGTTAGTCTAGATGAAGCAAAGGCGCAGAGAACTTCTTTAGAAGTTACCAACTTACGAGCTGCCTGACGGCTTGTACAAATAGGTCGCTAGCTTTTTATGCAGCAGATGCATAAAAGCCGTTGAGGGCAGTTACTTGGCTAGCATGGACATTAATGCTGGCCTCCCGCAAGGCTCGGTGCTGTCTCCAACAGTTTCTGATACATATCAATGATAAGCTGTCTATTGATAGACTGCATTGTTATGCGGATGAAAGTACTAGAAACACCTAGTATGCGGCTCGTGTCAATATCCCTAATAAGAATTTTGCCCCATTAACTGTGGCTCCACATTTTCTTAGCACACCCTTTACATGTCTAAGAGTATCGGGACTTCGCGATATCCCTATTGACGTTCAGTTCAGCAGTCATTTAGAGGATAAAGTCAAGCTGGTTTTCAAGAAGCTTGGTGTGGTATAAGTCAAGTCTCTAGTTAGGCCCCATATGAAATAGGACACTGCGGAGCTGGTTAGAGACGGGTCGCCCTTAGCTGACCCGATCAGTCGCAGACGGCCACGGGAAGAAGAAGGCGTTAAGTTCACTTAATGCTTCTCCTATTGTAGTGGCGTCTTAGGTGAAAGGTCAGGGGGCCTCACCGCCGAATAACACAGCCAGTCAAATATGAATAGAGTGGAGCTAGAAGAAGCTTGCAGTTGTGCGGGCTGACCGTCGGAATGGCAGGGTTGACTGCTTGTTCGTTCCTATATCTCCCAATAATGACGGAAGAGGGTTTTAGCGGTGGATTTTAGTGAGTAGGAAGGAGTTTTATGTCCGGGAGGCACACAAAATCGCCACTGGGCTTAGTGGCCTTAACCTGTAACCACCTCCCCCGCGTTAAAAAAGGCTCCATATGAAATACTGGTGCCACCTATGCTATGGGCGGGGATACTCACTAGGACCATTTATCGCGGATCAAAGACGCGTTATGAGAATTGTCGATGATCTTGAGCTTACGAGAAATATTGGACCCTTAAGCCTAAGGAGAGATTTTGCCTCCTTTGCTGCATTCAACCGTGTGTATAACGAGTTGTGTTTTAAGGAATTATTCTCACCGCTCGTCATTGGTAGAGAATTTCATCCTTACACGTTTGAACCAAAGTTGTCGCGAACTGTACGGTTTTAGAGAAACTTTCTCCCGCGTACGCTGTTCATGTTGTGGAATGAGCTCCATGCAGAGGTTTTCTCGAAAAAGTACAATCGCCTTTCTTATTTCAGGCGTGAAACAGTTCGCTGTTTTTTGGGTTGAAAGAAAATGTAGCCAGTGTAATTACAGGGCATGTAGGGTATTTGATCTTAGGCCTCCGAATGACAACGCACCTGCAATAATAAGTGATTTTTTTTCTTTTAGTTGCAGGTGTCTATAGGCGGCGGTAACCACTTACCACCAGGTAGGCCGTCAGCTTGTTTGTCATCTAGTTGTTTAAAAAAAAGTTTTAACAGGGTCGACAACTCTCAACTCAACTCAGTCTATTTCGACTACGCGGTGACTGCTTACAATCAGGTGATCTGTATACTTGATTGCCACCTTAGTAGTATAAAAAAGAATTGTAGGAGTAACACAGTCAAGGCTAAAGAGCATGATTGTAATAAGGTCGCTTCAAAAGTTCAATGTGTATCTTCAGGAGCTCTTGATATTTATTAAAATATTAGAAATATCGAACAAAAAGAATTTACGACTGTTAATAAAAACATAAGTTTAGGGGTTTGTCCTTAATTTACTCGACCACATTATTATGAAATTCTTGTAAGTTTTATTCTAAAACTATCTATAAAATGTTACTCTTTAGTACATACTTAGCGAATTCGTTGGTGTTTTGTTGGCTACATTTTTTGATTTTGGATCTCTAGGGGGGGGCAGCTGCCCCCCCCTGCCCCCCCTTGGCGACGCCCTTGCCAGCCGGTAAACAATTAAGTAGAGCTGCACAAAGCTGATGTCATTTCTTAATGACAGCTGTCAAAGCCCTTTGTATACCTACGCCATGTATCAACGCGTTATATCAATTAATTGGTTACCAATAGAAATGTAGTATAAATTTGCCGTTCATAACTAAGGAATACTTGCCAAGTGATCTTAAATTATTATTATCGATGTTGGCTACAAATTAGCGACCAGCGCGTTAGTCCAAAATGTACAATACTTTTACAGCAAGTCACTATGGAGAGACATCAGCCCAAAACAACCTTATTTATAAAACGGCTAGTATTATTTAAATAATTACTTAAATACTTAGTCAGACGTAAAGCATGGTTAAATGCATGCATCTATTTGAGAACGAATGTAAAATTAAAATTATTTAATGTAAAAATAAATATAGGACAAGCCTAACTTTTACTTTTCATGTTAGTCAACTCTTTACCCAAAAGTTTGTCCTAACAGCCTAATATTGCTTGCTTATGTAGGTCATCTGGGTAGGTACCACCGCTTTTCTTATTTCAGCCGCAAAACAGTTGACCGTGTTTAGGATTGAAGGAAAAGGTAGCCAGTGTAATTACTGGGCATAGACGCCATTTCATCTTAGACCTCAGGATGACAACGCACCTGCAATGCCAAGTGATTTTTTCCTTGTTATTATACATATACAAAATTACTTCAATAATTCATCAACTAGCGCGATTTTAAAGGACACGTTATTTCCGCTGATTTGCTTATATTGAGTATTTGTCATATATCTTATGATGATTCATTTACTATAATACATAATAAGTAGGTACAATTTTGAGTATGTCTGTCTAATATGATAGAATAGAATTCAATAATTCTTCGTGATAAATAAAAAAGGACTAACTTAAGCTTTGTTGTAATCAAGAAAATTTGATTTTATACTCGTGTTAAGACTTTTCTTTGTGGAAGGCATATTACATAATTAAAACACTATCTATTTTTTAATTACAATTGATTCAAGTGCATCACACAGCACACTAATTTTATCCGTTAAATTATTTTGACTTAAAGTTATGACTCATAACTTATAGCCAAATATGAGATCATCATAAATAAAAAGCTCTTATAAGAGATATATCGCTTGCATCGTAATTTTTCAAGTCGCAGATGTTTATTTGCTTTGGGATCGATATAGGAGGGCGCGGGCGTTAATACAATAATATCGCGCGTATAAAAATTAACCGGTGTAACGGTACGGTGCGTGGGCCACCTCGGCCCGCCGCGCCTCTAGCGCCGCCGCCGCGCCGCCAGGGCAGCAAGGGCATAAACTGCGAGACCTGGGCAGCAGATCACGTCATTAGGACAAACTATCATCAGTATAAAATATGTAAACTATGGTATGTCAACCATAAGCTTAAAGTTGATAAAAAAGTAAAATGAATAATTAATGATCTTAAATAGAACTTCATTTAAAAATTTTATGCAAAAGTCTTCGCAAGTTCGCCATTACAGTGAATTTGTCATCAAAAAACATGTATATAAACTCGCCATGGGTATTTATTTTTGCTCGCTACGTTTAGTTTTCTCGTAAGGACTGCAGAAAAATGAACAACTCTTAAAGTTAAAAACTCTTGCCGCCTTATTATAAAATGTGGACTAAAGTTAGTCCTGGTTTAAAACTGATGTTGTCACTGTCTTTCTTTTAACTAATAAAAGTGACAGCATCAGTTTTAGACCGGGACTAACTTTAGTCCGCGTTTTATAATAAGGGGGCTAAAGTTATAAAATCGTCATTTATTAATTTTATTCGGTGATAGTTAACAGAATTACTTAGGTATATACAACTGGAGGCATAACAATGCGCTGATTGTCTTAAACCTAATTCTTCAAAACAATAAATATGTAAATAAGCAAGTTATCTATGTAATAATAACAGCAAACTACAAAATCCACTTCTAAACACTGAAACGCTGTGTTTAGTTTAGTTTATAAATATTTTTTCACAATTTTCGTAAATCATTTCCAAGCTAGATGTGTGACCGTCGGCATAATCGAATTGTGTGTCTGTTAGTCGCTAGTTGAATTACATACTTTTTTTTGTTTGTTAAAAAGTTCCGTTCACTATCTTCGATAATCTTCATCAGGACGCTACCAATATGAACAGGACCACTTCGTTAGTATAGTAAATACTAGGGTAATCCGGTAGTATATAGGTAGCAACTAAAATTAGTTGCTACCTATATACTACCGGAGAATAATCGAAATCGGCTTAGATTTGACGGAGTGACCCACACAGATAACAAATATTCGATTTGAGAACATCCTCCTTTTTTGATGTCGCTTAAAAACTTAATCATTTTTAATTAAATCGGCACCATTCACTAAGGATGAGATCGTTATAAGAGCGTGTTTACAAGGAGAAAGCAGCACAAAGATATGCTCTCATCATTAAAAACCATTCGTTAAAACCTACAGACAGTAAAATCTGTAACAAGCAACGTAATAAACGCAATAACAATGAATAAAATGGCAATAATAGCAGGTGAAATCGCGACAGGTCCGGGTCTCGGGTCGTCGTCCGTAATTATAAATAAAATACGGCGAGGCACCGCCGCCCCCGCGCCGACGCGCCGCCCGCCCGCGACCTCGCCGCTATACCTACCACTCAGGACATTTTTACACCACAATACTCCATTATAACTGCTTGTTTGGATTTTTTACATAAAGTTGTTACAACTTCCAATTCTTATAGACGTCTTATTTTAAATTCAAGTATATTTAAAAGCAAAAAGAGTTATAAAGCGCGAACATCACGACTCGAGACTTACTTCAAGTTGCCAATGGTATAACATTTATAACTTTTTTTGGTGTGTGGCCTGTAGGCGAAAGAGATCAACGACATGAAATAATGTATCGATTCTGCAGTAAAGATTGGAATTTCATTTCATTTACTTTTTCGCATGGAGCGGTAAAAATACTACCTGTATTGGAAATAAAGGGTATATATCTTAAATCTTTTTTTAATACAAGGCCGCAAGGGTGGCATATAGCATATTTACATCGTCCCACCTGACAGTAAGTGGTTACTATATCGAATTATAGCGCACGCAAGTTTTTTTTAAATAACTCAATAACAAACAAGCTGTCGGCTCATCTGCATCAAAGTGGTTACCGTTGTCTAAGGACACCTGAAATAACAATAGGAAAAATCACTTGGTTTTTCAAGTGCGTTGTCATGAGGCCTAAAACGAAATGCCTTCCATGCCCAGTAATTTCACTGGTTACCTTTCCCTTCAATCTGAAACACAGCGAACTGTTTCACGGCTGAAGTGTTGCTTTGGCTGTAAAAATCAAGAGAAACCAGTATGTTGACGCATAGGAGACAAGTCCCGTGGCTGCTGCCGACAAAATGCTCCCTTACCGTATTTCCCACTGGAATACAACACAATAGACTCTATATACTTGTAGAGTGAAGTTATTTGCCTATAACCTTCTGCAAGGTAGAGCTGTGGTCTACTCTATTCGAGCGCTTTAAACTCACGTGGAAAACACCAACATTTTCCACTTGAGCCTGGTAAAGTTATCTTAGGCATTGCAATTTTGTCACTTAATGTTAGTTTGTTATTTTTGATATATTTCATTTCACCATAAGGATAAACGGACTGATACAGGTATCTTTATACTTACTAGGAATGTCACCACAACATTGTTATTACCTGGTATTGTTATAAAATAAATAATTTTTGTTTTTTTTTGATGTCAAGAACTCACGAAAAGTCTGATAGGTCAAATTGTATTAGATTCTCGTTAAAACGTGTTAAATAAATTAATATGCAACTAGACAATGAAGCGCCCCTTTCCATTACCTATTCCACAAATTAATTACTTGTCCATGGTATTGAATTGTCTTATCAATTTCCAACTGTTGTGCACATGACGGTTAGAACAGTGTTAGTATGAGTTTATATTGTAAAAAGTAGTAATGTCATGTGTCGGTGATAGGGGTTGAGGGTGTAGAGCGGCGGAGCGTGGAGCGCACGCGCCGCTATGTCCGTTTGGCACGTGACCATCACACAATTTATTATTACGATCCTTTCGCTTCACACGGAAGCTTCCACTGCAATATCATATATCCAGTTAATAATAATACACAATATAACGCGAGTTGCACAATCTCTTTTGCATGGTCTCTGATAACCTTTGGCTTAAGGCGTAGGCGATCTAGGTAGTTGTTTATTTGCTTCGGCCACCCAGTGTGTCGATATTATCCTTAATATTTTCGTATCTCCCACTGTGTTCTTATGTTTTATTAGTATTCTTTGTAGACTTTACGACAAAGCAGCAATTTGTGATCCCATGCTGTTAAACAGCCCGACAGACTGCGTTATAAAGGCAATCGAACTACTGGAGAATATTATCCACATTTACTACGGGCAACAACTATTTTTAACTATTATCTTGTAAAGCAATTTGAACATCGACATCCCACGTGTGATAGTTAAATTATACCTGCATAAAATATTTAAAAGAGCGTGTGTTTATGTGGATACGTATATGTTTTACGAATATATTACACAATACTACATTATTGAACCGAGTGCTAGAATGTCAGTTGAGTTGGACATGGTTTTACCAGAAGGAGTCGATAGTGATAGTGATATCGATTGATTGATCCTGGGACTGAATCCGACGGCACAATAAGTCTACAGCTACACACAAAATTACAAACATCGTTAGCTTGATGGTTTGTGTGAAATATTGTTATTTCAGTGGATAATATTTTACATATAAATATTAATATATGATTATTTACTTTACTTTGACGACCAGCTTGTCGAGTTGCCAAAGACCGTGTAATCTAAACCAAAAGTTTATTTTAATTTAAAATGAACTTGCTCTTGATCCCATTCTTGCACTGAGAGAAGTTTAAGAGTGAGTCAATGACGTAGAGAGCTAAAGCAGAAGATGCCTATTTAATCTAGCTTTGCAGGAACTCAGGTTATAAGCAGTAGGAAACACTAAGGCTGGCAGTGCATTCCACTCTTAGGCCAAAAGCGCTTAGTGCGGATATTTGGTATATCAACCAGGGGGGTACGGTAGTCCACCGAACGTCTAGCAATCCTCTGTGAAATGAGCTAGTCCGTTGGTATTTTTTTTATGTATGTACACTGATTACGCCGATTTTCTGATCCAATTTACGTGATCCTTTTTTTTCGATGCGAAATAGTTGCCATTTGCTCCCATAAAAATTATTTAAAATCGATTGGGTAGTTTGGTTTTTAACTCAAAATGTCTGGAATAATTAAATCGTCTATGAATGTGTAATTACGGCTTTTGCTTTCCTATGACTTTTTAGTGTAACGATACGATTGTAGGAAACAATATATGCTGACAGTCACTCATCTAGCTTTGACTTAAAGAAACCTATCACTAAAAGTTGTGAAAAAAAAAATTTAAACAAAAATAAAAACCGACTTCAAAACACTAAAAAGGATAAAATCAGTAAATTTAAGTAGGTAATACTTTATCCCCCAGAAACAAGATTTGGAGTTGGTGCTAATCCTACTTGTTGTTCTTGTTTTCAAATATGTCAGTGTTGACTCTTACCAATAAAGTATTTTACAAAAGCCAAAGTAAAACTTTTCTTCATTTTATTAATTTTACAATGTAAATAAACAGTTTAAATACCACGCTATTGCAAAAAGTTCAAATGACTTACTTCACAACTCAGCTTTTAGCAGGAGCATCAATAGCAAGTATCCACATCACACTGAATAATTATGCAAGCTATGCATATACATTTAGTGTGATGACTGAAACCCTTGCAATCCTTACGGTTTTATATCATTGAAGATACTAACAAACAATGTCATGGATGGTAGAGTTTATCTTATCCGCTCGTAGGCTGTTCTGTGTGCATAGTAATGTTTAGTTAATCTTGTTCAGTTTACAAGAGTTAGGAGTTATCTACCTTTAACACGATGAATACGATGGCAAAATTTGTAGATGAAATTAATAAAGCTCAAACACCGTGAGTCGACAAGACGAAAGCGGTGCGGCCTGGCAGACGGCGCATGACATCGCAGGCCAGTCGAACATATTTTTAAACAAAAAGGTATTCACTAGCTGGAAGACCCGTATGTAGGGTCGTCTGGGTAGTACCACCGCCTTTCTTATTTCAGCCATGAAACAGTTCGCTGTGTTTCGGATTGAAGGGAAAGGTAGCCAGTGTAATCACCTAAATATACATGGACGGCATTTCATCTTAGGCCCAAGGATGACAACACACCTGCAATATCAAGTGATTTTTCCTTGTTATTACAGGTGTCTATAGGCAGCGGTAACCACTTAGGTACTATCAGGTGGGCCGTCAGCTTGTTTGTCATCTAGTTGTATAAAAAAAATGCTGTGCTAAATCAGTGTTTTATTTATCTCAATGTAAACGACTTGACATACAATACACAAAATTACACTCATTCGGCCATTCATTTGCAAGTCGTTTAATATAGGTAGCTTATTGGATCTAATGTAGTAATCAAGACGACCGGCTGGTCGAGCGGTCTATACCCCTTGCTATGCAGGCTACTCGGTCAAGAGGTCCCGGGTTCGAATCCCGGTAGGAGCAATTGTTTGTATGATGAGTACGAAATGTTTGTATTTGTTTACGAGACACGGCTCATTATATGTTTATTTAGTATATTTCTAATATTTATATAGGTACATATTATTATCAATATTTATCCGTTATCTAGTATCCATAACACAAGCCCTTAATGATGCTTACTTTGGGCTAGATAATAGGTAGGTAGGTGTTTGACTAGGTGGTAGGCCCGTATGTAGGGTCGTCTGGGTAGATACCACCGCCTTTCTTATTTCAGCCGTGAAACAGTTCGCTGTGTTTCGGATTGAAGGGAAAGGTAGTCAGTGTAATTACTGGGCATGGCCGGCATTTCATCTTAGGCCCCAGGATGACAACGCACCTGCAATATCAAGTGATTTTTCCTTGTTATTGCAGTTGTCTATAGGCGGCGGTAACCACTTACCATCAGGTGGGCCGTCAGCTTGTTTGTCATCTAGTTGTATAAAAAAATAAAATAAAAAAGGTGTGAGTGTATGAATATTATTATGTTTACTTCTATTTTTATTTTCTCTCATTTCTGAGGTATTTTCTAATTCCGCGCGGGTTGATACCAAGCGTGAGTAGAATAATGCTGTGTGTCATATTATTATTATTATTATGTTTTCTTGTATGACCATCAGAAACGTTTATGGCAACGAACAATCATTGACTTAGTAGTATGTTTCGTGACCCCAAGCGGGATCTTTTCCAAACGGTGAGGGACTAGGCGCAGTCGCGCAGACTATTGCCGTCCATACCCTGTATTTGAATTAATAACAATTATTATTATTATTATTTCAAATACAGGGTATGGACGGCAATACGACAGCAAATTAAAACATGGGCTATGTTAGTTCTTAAAAATATTATGCAACACTCAAATACATCTTGTTCATTTGATGATTTCATGACATTTCTATGAATTAATATAACATTGGCTGCCTTATTTCGTAGAAATGTCATAAAATTATCAAATGAATAAGATGTATTTGAAAGTTGCAAAACATTTGTATGAATTAATATAGCCCATGTTTTAGATAGGTAGATAAAATGTTTATTCTTCAACACACACATACAAAATACTAAAACATTTAACATAACCTAAACACAACCTAAAATAAATAAATAAAAGAAACAACCTAAGGGTTTTAGAGAATATTAAAAAAAAAATGTCGTATTGTCGTCATCAGCCTGTATATAATCACAATTATAACGATTTGCCTTCATTGTCATCTTCGTGGGATAGTAGCTTTTCCGGGCATTTTCGATACGGCTATCAATTTCTTTCTCGTGTCTGTTTACAAACTAACAATCTGGTTCAGAAGCACTAATTTTAACACTAAATTTCGTGCTATTAGTCTTAATATCGAGAAGTTCCACCTAAAGGTTTGCTGAGCTTAGTTCGTGGCATATTGTCTGTAGGTCTAAGGCTAGAAAGGACAACGTCATTGACGAACACGAGGACTTTCAGTACCCTTCCTCACAAAAGAGGCTGCTAGTTTGATGAATATTTACTTGACAATTTGACTGCCACAGTCAAAATTGTAAGGTAACCACTTACCATTAGGTAGGCCGTTTATTTGCTAACCTTGTTCGTTTATAAAGAAATGTATACTAGCTTCGAAATAGTATGAGTACACATGAAGACATAAAAATATAAAATTGAAAATTTTAAGTAACCCCCGGCCTCATTAATCATCTATCTAACACCATCTCGTTGAGACTATTCTTATGAGCCCAAACACGCTATATCTGCTGTAAGTTTCTGAAGAATTAACCATTCCGCAGACTTTTTGATGGTATAGGATCAGCATAAGGTAAGTATGTCTTGGTGATGTCACCGAAGTAACAGTACACCTAATTTTCATAAATTATAGCTAAGAACCATTCTATTCATGTCAGATTTTAAACAAAAAAAACATATCAAAATCTTTCCATTAGTTTTGCAGCCACGATGCCACAGACAGACACGTCAAACTTATTACACCCCTCTTTTTTCGTCGGGGGCTAAATAAGGCCAGGGAGGGATTAAACTTAATGCTTTGTAATTCAAGGTGCCGTAGCTACTGCTGCAAGCTGCATCCAAGACGAATATGGAAGCAAATTTTCTGAAGTTTCATTCTAGCTTTCTACGTGGCTGTGAAATATGGTGTGTTGACGGCATAATTATGTCAGCGGTTTGACCCAATTGTCATGGCAACCAAGCACACACGTCAGGTGGCCGTGCGGACGGTGAGGCCTGGTGGAGCATCAAGTGCGGCACGGTCGAGGTGCGCTGGCGGTTGGCACCGGCCGCGCCCGCACGCGCCGCGCACGCGACAGGTGGACGTCACGCGCCGTTACGCCGCCGCCGCCGCCGCGCCCATGCATTACGTTACTTGCATAGATACTTAGCCTTAACCTTTCAATACTACCGGCAACAGTTGTAATTTCTTAGAAATTTAATAAGGATAAATATTATGTAACTGAAAAACGAACCAATATTAATAAATCTTTTAAAATCTTACTGATAGTTCTGAATATTTACTTTTTCATAACGCTACTACTTACTTACAGTAAGTATTATGACAACCCGAGCAATACCTCTCCTCGAAAACATCGAACTCTTTTTCTTCTTTACTGCATTAACTTGTGTCGTGGTTGAATCTAGCATAATTCTCTCCAAGGGCGCTGCTAATGCAAACTGGCGTCAAATTGTTGAAACCATTTTTAAATTATATTTTATTTCCTCTTATAGGTATTTCTTCTCATAGCATTCATTTTCTTATTAAAAATACTGCAAAGCTTACAAAATGATGATCTCTCAATTTATCACCTATCTGTAATATAGAAACACATGAGGACTTTGGGGCATATCACCACCACGCTGGCCTAATGCTGCACGTAGCATTCGAGGAATGAACACCATTTCATTCCTAGAATGTAACGTGAGGCTATTGATCTCAAAAAACATCCTATCCTAATTTCAATAGAGAACATGGTTGGAGTGTACCACCAGCTTGGAATCTCATCATGCGAATAATAAAGTCTCAAGCCTGACCTCACACTGTCCAAAAAACTGACACCGTGAGCTCCGTATGCATGATTCGGACCGCTCAAAATAACACAAAGTGACGGTAGTTACTTAAGACGGTACTTAAAACATTTTCAGTCTTCCCGTGACCATGATCTCATCATCATCATGATGTTGTAAAGTCATCGAAACGTCGGGTGTATAATAACAATGTAACATCTAATTAAACGCGAGTTAAATTCGGTTAGTTGATTTTATTTCGAATATGTAGAAAGGTGTGCTCGCGAAAATGCAAAACAATACTAAGGTAAATATTTTCACAATTTTAATGAATTTGACTTTTGAATTTTTTAGGAACGTTAATACAAATATCAATTAGAGACATGACGTTAATTTGAACATTTAATACATTTTTCTGCAATTCATGATATACAAAGAACATTTATAGTAGGTAATCTTTTTTCGTCAATTTAGAAGTGTGTGTTCTTTAATAACATTAGGGCCAGATAATATTACTTTCCACACATCTTTATTTAGTAGGTAATTAAAATTGGAATATAATAAACTGAGCAACTAAAATACTAAGTTGGCGACTAAAAATTTGTTTTGGTCGACTATTTAACGATTTGTCGCCGAAATGAGATTTTTAGTCGCTTAATTAGTATTTTCGTTGGTTAGGTTTGGTTAGTATGATGCTCGAAATGTCCTCGGGCCATCCCGTTATGTCGTCAAAAAGTGGTTCAGAAGGTGCTGAGGAGTTTGGTGGGTGAGAGCCCCACACACCCCCCTTCTCCCCCCGGGAGTTGGGAGGTCGGCTGGTAGAGCTTCTCCTCAGCGTCAAAAAAAATGGTTAGTATGATGCTCAGTTAAATACAAGCAAGTTTGAAACATTAAAAAATCATAAATAACATTTCGTCTCTTATTAGACCGCGGGCGCTCAAACACATAAGAAAATCTATTATGTCTGATATAGGTATGGGTGCTTCAAAGATTTTTACTGAGGAACACAGAAAGAAACAGTATTAAGCGTTCCGTGCTTTTGAAAAAAAAACCTCCAAAATTATAATTACTTCGTTGTCCGCCCGTCAAGACCCCGTTTTCTCAGGGACGAATCCGTCGAGTTCGATATATCATATAATTATGTCTACGATTCCAGCTGTTTAAAGACAATCTCCTAAGTCAATCTAATAAAAAATACGGAAATATACGCCAATTAATCAAAAGCTATAGATTAGATAGGTACTTCTTCCCCGCAGAAAAGGTAGCGGCGTTAATTGGTTGCTCCGCGTGGCGCCGCGGAGTGTTTACGCGTGAGATGATTCTAAATTTTCAAGACAGAACCTCATATATAAGGGTGACTGTTGCCATGGTTTCTGTCACATGCTCCTGCAAGTGTAGGAGTAAGGAGCATAGGGGTCATTTTAGTGAGTAGGCTCGGTCTTTACCATTCGACCGAGGAGCTCCACACTCCCGCATTCGTTCTTGCTCCACGTTGCAGGGCAGGCGTAAAAGCCTTTTTTCCGGAAACTTTTCCGGATTCAAAGTTCTTTTCCGGGCTTTATTTCAATTGGAACATCAAATTACTTGTTGCCTGCCGCATGCTTGCTTGCATGTAGCTTGCCTGTTTGTTCGAAAGCGAAATTTTGACTCTCGTAATGTAAAGTAGTAGTGTAGTTGACAACTTTATTTTATAAATAAAAAGTATATAACACAGAGAAATATTGCAAAAGAAATAGTTTCACAGATATACTTAGTGGTATAATATGTTTAATGTGTTGCGGCGCATCGTCCAAAACCGCTCCATAGAAAATCTACGGAACAGGTGACGTCAGATGTTCCTGTATTATTACTAAGAAATGTCTGGGCATACTGACAAAATTAATAATAACTATGTGATATGTATGTTTTTATTTAAAGTTGTCATAATAATAGTTGTTTTAATTGATATCAGCAATCTAATATCATTAAAGTTTTTGGTGAATTTTGAAAAAAAAAGGTTTTTATATGAATTTTCTAAACAATTCAAATTCGACAATATTCCGTATTTTTAAGTTTGAATTGTTTTTATGGGTAACAGAAGCCTATATTTTCCGAAGATGTAAAAAATAGCGCCATATACAAACTTTAGCCTATAGGTAATCCAGTTATAAAAGTCGTCATTTTGTTTATCGTGATAATGAATTTCGGAATTAAGTATTTGTGTATATAATAAACATACTTTTATATTTAATTTTGTAATAACATGTCTATTTGCAGTACTTATACCCATGAGTTACATAGACCCCAATGTAACCAGAAATAAATGAAAATGAAAATATCTTTATTCAATTAGGCCCCCCAAGAAGCACTTTTGAATCGTCAACAAAAAAACCCTTATGTCTATCACATAAAAATAATATTAACTAACTAACAATTACATTATGTTTGTCTCACTGTCTTATCTGGATCTACGTAAGCTAAGAATGTTATAATGTCTGTCTATCGGTCCGTCTGTCGGTCCGTCTGTCCGTCAGTCAGTCTGGCTGTCTGTCTGTCTGTCTGTCTGTCTGTCTGTCTGTCAGTCAGTCAGTCAGTCAGTCAGTCAGTCTGTCTTTCTGTCAGTCTGTCTGAATTTACACCGGTTCCAAAAGTTGAACTACCGAGAAGATTCCGGCAACAAACTCGTGTAGTCACTCTTTTTAATTATTAAGTTACAATGTTTAATTACACAGTAATGGTATTTAGCAGTGCAGTGTCGCACAGAGTATAAAAAAAGGTATATTAACGTACCAATAAGTACCTAATGACAAGCATATTTACTGTATTTAAAGGCTGTCCGACAATGCACCATCACAATATAGGTATTACAATACAAAAAGGTCAACAATTAATATACAAAAACCTAATAAAGCCAATCATCTTTCATTAATTTTAAACACTTGTCTGACCACGTCATTACAATAATAATTGTATTGTTTTATATATAATATCATATAATGCCATATACCTCAAAAATCCCTCAAAAATGATACTATTGATGAATATGTAGGTAAATTATTACAAAATCAAGGAAGCTTAGAGATGACCATTTCCACTATTGGCACCTGTTCACAAGTATGACGCATGTGCCAGCCATCGCTCCGCTCAACCATAACATAGGGAACGGAGCGACCCGGCACACGACGCCACCACCGCAGAAACTTATAGAGAGCATGACATCTTCCAGCAACCAGAAAATTAATGAAATGCTATTGGTGGAAATAACTATATGACACTATAAGTTACAACCAAGCATTTTTGTCATTTATATAATCGATAATAGTATAGTAACCTTTGGACATTAGAATTTTCTTAATGTGAATTTTAAATTTGTCAAATGGCAAGTCTAGTACGTTATTAGGAATCTTGTTATAGTAAAGTATGCTTTGACCCATAAAAGTATTAAAAACTTTATGCAGTCTTAGAGACGGTAAGATCAACTTATTTTTATTTCTTGTATTGAATGAATGAATAAATAAATATATATATATATATAAATGATCAAGGAATCACGAAAGACCGTCAATTACTAAAAAAAACGTAGTGTCTAGATGTAAAGACCGACGTTCCACCGATTTCCTTAATTGACTGAAAGAGTCGAGTTAAGTAAAGTTATCCTTTACTTCGCAAAGAGAAAAAATGATTTATCTTTAATGCACAAAAAAAATGTTTTTCTTTGTATTATTGCACATGAAAAAAATAATCTAATTATAGCTTATCATCTGTTTTGTATGAGCTGAAGCATAAAAATCAAGGCGTGTCGTGCGTAATTAAGTAGCTATAACTTTTTCCTTTTGAAACAATACTACTAAAAGAATGTAGGTATTCATGAAAGAAATTACAATCAATCAAAGAACCGGTTATAAGCAATCTATCATCGGCATGCGACTTTTAAACTGATGGAGAGATATACAGTAGTCGTTTAACGGGCCGATCATGTTACATTTAAAATTAAAATATAAACACGAGAAAAGTAGAGCAGATCAATCGTGAAGTCACTCGACAAGTACATTTGCGAAGCGAATTTGGACAATTTGATGGCAGGTAATATCCATCAATTGGTGGCGGCGCGCGGGCAGGAGTCGCGACACGACAGGGCCTTCCAATCGGAGTGCTTCGACCTCACGCATGCGCAATTTACAGCTTTATCGTCCGTTATTATTCTTAATAACATACTGTACCGCGATAACGCATTAACCTCATAAAAATTCGTAACATTTTTAAAATTAATTACGTTGCCATTTTACACGAGGAAAATCGATCACATGTTAAATGATTCGAGTGTCTCTTTTCAATATAAGAATCACGATCACTCACTTGGCGGGTTACGGCGTTTCTCGACTTAATCGTTTTCGGAATACGAACATAAATCACTAAATCATATAGCTACGTCAAAAAGGTTTCCGAGAAGAGGCACTAAACCCCGGTGCCGATAAGCATATCCAGTAATATTGTATCCGCACATCTCCAATCTTCAGATTAAGATCCTGTCTGTTTACAGAGTTTTTGAACACGTTGGAGCCGAAAAGCTATTTAAAACTCATTACATCACCGTTATGGGTCGATAAGAGCGTGAAATTTCGGTAATTGGTAATTTTCTGTTACATACAATCTTGACCAATATTTTATGTGAAAAGATAAGCGATCAAAGAATTTTGAAAAAATTCCACGTAGCGACTTATCTTTTTGTAACTAGATTACATTGTAAAAGTATAAATTTGGTGGTGGTTATATATTTTTTACAAAGTAGGTAAAGTAAAAAATATGTAAACAAACTTAAATACCTCAATAAATAAATCAAGATCATTTATAAAGTATACCAATTACAAATAAAATTTAAACCTCCGATAAATTCAAAAAGTAAAACGCTCCAAAAGTTTGAATAACAATCGATAAACGGGCACGCCATAAATACGACATTGTCGCATCGGTATTTTGAGTGAGTCGCTGTCATGTGTCGGTGTCCATTACGCTGTAATCAATCATCGTGCACGTTCAGGTTTCAATCTGCGTTTGCGCCGCATTTGGTCAGGCGAGGCTTTCGACACGGGCGCAATCAATATAGCAGATAAGTGCGATAAGATCCGCCGCAGCCTCGCCCTCCAACCTCCTCACTCCGCTCGCCCGACGCGCCTCGCCCCTGGCTCTCCAACATCTTCATTCCGGCCTTTAGTCATGTTCACCATTAATTAAATAGAATAAAATTAAAAACTTGACCATAATTACCAATCCTCATAAAAGGACCGATTACCGTAACTCAACATAAAAAAATCAAACCAAGAGCAATACGTAAGTGCATGTCAGTAGCGCGTGCGCAGTGTTATGTGAAGTGCCCTTAACGACTTAAGTGTTGATGTGGCGGAGTGGGATCATTTATTATTTTATCTCAAGATTGGATCTTGTTTTCGATTCAGTTCGAGTAACAGACAGTCAGAACCGATATATACATTGATAATTGTCTTAGCTCTAGTTAATTACAAACAGTAACAGTGGCAGTTTAATTATTGTATTATGTAGAAGCGCTAAGTAATGAATTTAAGCAAGTCCTTATAGAAAACGAAAACAAAAAAATTGCACAATTGACAAGCAAAGCGCTGTATCTAGCTACATTATACGCACAATATAGCTGAACTTAAATAAATACAAGACAAGTTGATATCGGGCAAAGTAAAACTTTCTTACGACCATTTATGGTGGAGAATAGGTTCATTAGCCCGTCTGTGAGTGGAAGTCGATCCCAATACAATAAATTGAAACCTGAGCACATGTGGTACTAAAGGATAACCATCACGCAGCGTGATCACCATTTATGTGTAGGCGGGCATGCGGGCACAGGTGCGCACGCGCCACTTTGGCACAGGTAGCCCGCATAAACTCGCGCTAGTCTTGTCCACCTGTGGGGATGTACTGACCGATATTTCTTAAGCCGAAAATTCACAAATATGTTATTACAATACAGATGTTTAGCACCAAAGTGAAGCTTCGAGTTGGTAAACGCCAATCCCCTCAATTCTTGAGTTATTGTTTCAAAATTTTATTTTATCCGCATTGAATTGAAATTATTGTTTGAGAATGTTGACAGCGTGACCTATGTACCTGGAGTTATTAGCAAAATGAGAAAATTAGCTCCTAAATTACAAAGTGAAATGTTGTTTGACGTCGATTTGTAATGGAAACTATCCATTAATGAACGACATGAGACGGCCGCTATCGTCGGCAATAAGTTAACTAAGCATTAGTAAGCTGGGAACTAATTGCGGAGGCGGACCAATTTCCCAGTTTGTGCTGAAGAAATTAATACTCCCGTTGTGATCGACTAGTTGATGGTTTCCTTACAATATTAACTTACAATCGTCAAACAGTAAAAATGTTTATAAAACATGATGCGTCCCAAAATTTTTACACTTCTTTATACAGTTAATTTTAACACCACAATGTGAAGTCCAGGGGAGTATCACGTAGGATAAGAGTAAAAAAAGAACAGGAACTAAGGTGATGAGATGACTTGACACATTATTTAAATTTAAAACAGGTTAGCACGTCCGATTTTTTTCTGCTTGTTATTTGATTGTTTTCGGATAACAGTTCCAGAGTTTTTGCACGCATAAAAAATATTGCACCATATGGGGTCCTATCTTGAAAGAGGCGGTTTAATGAATAACAACGAAAACATATGGCCAATTAATTTCTGCTAGCTCTTTTATATAGCACAGTTGCACCGAAACCAAGTAAACCGAAAAGCTTGGGGAAATAAGTTTAACATTCTACACAGCAAATATTTGCATTGGGTGATGCATGGTATGATTAAGAGATCTATCTTTTAGCAATTCATAAATTAAAAGTTACGTCGTGGTGTATTTATAATTAATACCGACCTGCTGGCCGAATGGTCTCTACCCCTTTGCTATACAGGCCGAGTAGTCATGCATGGGTCTCGGTTTCAAATCCCGGTAGGAGTAAATGTTTGTAAGTACGATGTGTACGAGCAATTTGTCCACGAGTCAAAGATGTTTATTTAGTATTTTTCCAATATTTATATAGACATTATTATCAAAGTTAAATGTTATCTAGTATCTATAAGCACAAGCTCTAATCTAAATAATGCTTACTTTGGGCTAAATAATAGGTGTAAGAGTATGAATATTATTATTATCATTATTGTTAATAAAATTAATGTAATTATCTACAGTAACTTGTAGCTTACTAGTATTCTTATTTTAGCCAGCACCACGAGAAATAAATCCATTTCTCGCAACAATATTAGTTACTAATAATAATATTCGTATGTGGTGTGAGTGTATACTCGCACCTATTATCTAGCCCAAAGTAAGCATCATTAAGAGCTTGTGTTTATGGATACTAGATATCGGAGAAATAATGATAACAATATGTATATAAATATTAGAAATATACTAAATAAACATATTAACATCCATGACTAGTGCACAAATGCCCGTACTCATCATAAAAACATTTGCTCCTACCGGGATTCGAACCCGGGACCTCTGACCGAGTAGCCTGTATAGCAAGGGGCACAGACCACTCGGCCAGCCGGTCGTCGGTAGTTAACTTACATAATTTTTAAATTCAACTATTTGAACAATATTTAATATTTTTTAAATTTTGTTCTTAAAATTTAAATATATGATATAAAATGATAAATAAAATAAATGGTAGGTACACACACATCATTGTACTTAAGCTTTTTGACAGTATCATACTTATTTGGAAGACTGTTTCTAAAACTTTCTAATTCTTATTAGGTACCTACGACATTAATGTAATGAGCACCGGCAACAATAGCTCACGCCTATACTGTTGGTTGCGTGCTTATTTTGATCGCAAAACTTAGAAAACTTTCTCCACTTAAATGGGTGATCGAACTTTAAGTAAAGTTATGAATATTTTAATATTATGTATAATAAATTCTAGATATTTATTGAAAATGTGTGAAATGGAAAATGATGTGTCCTGCAGTGGGATTTAACCAGCGACCTTCCATAATCCATATGACTGCTGTACTATTGCATCATCGGAATGAGAGCAGTCACCCATATTGCGAAAAGTCGCGGGACAGCGCATCCTACCCCAATAGGTCTTTTTTCTGGCCTATATATTATATAGAGCTATTAAAATGAATTTTTAATAATTGTAAGTGTGTGTATTTTAAAAAGGTTTCTTTTTCCACTACATATTATAGCTATAGTTATTCTTTCTCCATTTCACGTCACAAAGATGAGAAGAATTGTGACATTAAATTTAAGAAAATTTGTGCATGGTAGCTAATTGATACGCCCGAATACAATACACAAGACCAGTAAGAGGCGGAGCGGAGGCGCTCGATTTATAAATATCAAGATTTACTTATTATTTACAATTTTAGAACAATACTGAGAATACAAGTAAAACCCTTCAACTAAATTGCTACTTAACTACCTCTCACTACACGATTAATAATGTTTATCAGTAATCAATTTAATCATTAAAATAATTTATAATTTATTAGTGCAGAAATGCTACCCTCTGAGTCATAGGCCCATTATTCATATTGACAGATAGTTATCAATGATACCTACTGCCTATTTGTTATGTCGTAGCTCGATTTCAATTGATACAATGAATTAATTGTATGAGACACAAAGAAAATAAGGGTAATGGAAATGCACTGTGACCATGTTGTAAGTACTTATCTTATTTAGGTACTAAACTATCCAACTCTCGGACTTCATTAGTATCTCTCCTACTTCATTAATATTTGGCAACATCATTAAATTTGTTGGTGGTAAGATACTTATATAAATAATGTAGTGAAAGGGATGAAAGTTATACCCACCTATAAATATTTCGATAAAAATGCAACAAGCATTTTAAATAAAAGAAGAGAGAAATAATAATCCAACCAAGACCACTTCTCTATTGAGATCCATGTTTCTGAAATTGTTAACAGAGTGATATAGACAATCCAATAAAATACCTACTTATCTAACAAAGATCCTTAATAATATATTATGTTATTCAATTTTCGCCACATTCAAAAGCGCAAATGAATATGCGTGGTAAGTCACAACCTGCTCAAAATCGGGTTTCTCGAGGCAACCATCTGGTGGGCGAGTGTTTTTTTATTTTCCAAACGTGTCGTCTCAGATTCTTGTTTTTTGCACTGGCTGGCGCTCGCTCCTTTTTTTATATAGCCGAGTTGCAGTTAACAGGTGGCTGGCTGAGTGCAGGTGAGACCTGAGATTTTAACTCGAATCAAGTTCAACTTAGTGTGAAAAGTCACGGGTTACCTACTTGCATAATTAATTTTACTCAATGCTCAACGCGTAAAACTTAGATAATGAAAAAACATCTAATGATTTTTGTTCTATTTATTTACTGTTGATGTAGGGTAGGCGAATGCTATGTATGTGCGAAAGTACATTCATGTGCGTTATAAAAATATTGTCATTCGCTTACACTTAAAAGGGTTAAAATCGACAGTATTATGGTTCTGAAAACTTATTTTTTTATCTAAAGACGATATGATGGCTGTCAGTACTTATTACAATTTACCTACCTTTGATCGCCTGTGTCGTCTCGGTAAATTGTAGGTATATTTATTACCTACGAGTATTTATCAGAATATTCTTACCAGCCCACCGACGCCGGCGCTCACACAGTTAAATACCTGTGTCTTTGTGTAAATGTGTCTTTAATTTAGGGGTGCTTCACAGATTAGCGATAAGATTCAATTGTTATCCAACATAAAATTTGACACACACACACAATTTGTTACATAATACTGTACATGATCTTGTTTCTCATAGATGTGACACGCTAAGGTTTTGTAATTAGTAAAATGATTGAGGTAGGCTATAGACGTGATTTAAAGACATAACCATAAATCACTTCATAGATTTTTGGCTTAACAGGTATTAGCGGGGACTTATGTGAAAGCTTGAAAAATTGTGCCTATTACAGAGAGCGTTCTCAATAGGCTGGCGAACCTGCACCGTTAGACTCCAGATCACGACGCGGCGGATTATTTGAGAACACAAAGAACGAGCGGAGCGACGGACGGACACAATCACTCATAGCCATAGCTGCCATAGCGTTGCGTTGTCATAGCGAGCGTGCGACAACCGCGCGTCGATCACACACAGACATTGCCTTGTCAGCCGCACCGATTTGTAACCGCGTCAGCCGGTGACAACCGTGCGTAAATACCTCACACAAATAAACCACACAGCCGATAATACCTGTCCACGAGACGCGCTAATGATATAACAGCCGACAGGAATTGCAACTTTATTCATCTATTTGGATTATCAAATATCATAATTGAATGATTTACTAAAGCACTGTATTTTTAACCTTCGACAAAAAAAGAGGGGTGCTATAAGTTGGACGTGTCTGCCTGTGTACCTGTGTATCTGTATACTGTGTGTCTGTCTGTGGCATTGTAGTGCCTAAACGAATAAACCGATTTTGATTCGTTTTTTTTTGTTGGAAAGCTGATGTGACTACGATGGTTCTTAGTTATAATTTATGAAGATCATGCGTTCAGGCGTTTGATGACTACCAGCTCATTTTTTACATAATAATAGGATTTTACTAACTTTTACAGATCCGATTGATTTCAAATTTGGTGTACCTACTGTCACTTCGGTGACATTCCCATGACATACTAACCTTGAGCTGATCCTATACCATCAAAAAGTCTGCGAAATGCTCAATTTTTCAGAAACTTACAGCAGATATAGCGTGTTTCGGCTCTTATGAGTAGTCTTAGTGAGATGGTGTTAGATAGATGATTAATAACGCCGGGGGTTACTTAAAATTTTTAATTTTGTTATTACCAATTTACCTTTATCATAAACATATTTATGGTATCTCCCTAGCTCTTAAACCAGTGGCGTATTAATGATTCAAAACAATAAAATTATTTTTAGAAACGTCAAATTCTCAGAGCTGTGGTCAAATAATGAGGATGGTAAAGAATGACAGAAATTAATACAATCATGGGCACTGGCTTATTTTTATTTGTAACATCATTTGTAATACCGTATTCTTGCAAACAAATATTCTTATCTGAACTTGAATGTTAGTTTTAAATAATAGTCGTGATTCTCAATCAATGAAGATGCAATGATGTAATCCCTTTCTTCTTGGTACCATTGCCTGTAATATTATATCTTCTGTGGTACATTATGCAAGAGCTATTATCCATATATACTATAAATTCCATAATAATAGATTAACTGCGAAAAAAAAAACATAAAAAAAACCCAAATTTGTTTTGAAAGTGGCACTATTTCAAAAATAGTTTAAAACCAGGATTGTTTGATTGAAAATAGTTTAAAACCAGAATTAGAGTCTCTGGAAAGGTTATTTGTAAATATTGCATTATTAATTTTTATTCTATGGTTAGCTTATAAGTAGTTTTTATTACATGAATGCACGTGAAGCTTTCGTATTAGCACCGTCATACCTATAGATCGTACGCAAATAAAGACTCTATGACATGTGTTTAACCTCTACTAGTTTTTTATCCTGTGGTTCTGCGATTTCATGTAATAAAAACTACTTATAAGCTAACCATAGAATAAAAATTAATAATGCAATATTTACAAAGAAAGGAATACTATACCAACACAACCACTACTACAACACAACTATAGAAGCACAGAATAAAAAACTAGTAGAGGTTAAACACATGTCATAGAGTCTTTATTTGCGTACGATCTATAGGTACGACGGACGGTTCATTTTTAATCGTTAATAATTTGAAAGAACCTACATACGTATAGCTAATAAATGCGTTCATATTATTACGTTCTCTCCTTTTACAGTGAGTTACGGATTATGCTCGTAAATCGTAATAAATGTGAAATAAGTGCATGAAGGCAGACGAGCTATAAACTCGAACCAACGGAATGGAGAAAAAGTGGCCTTACTAAACTCACTGTTCGTTTCGAAATTATTTCAGAAACTTTCTACAGAGTCGTATAGTCATTTGGATTGTCCGCAAGGAGGCTGTAAAAATCGTTCACCCATAAAATGAAATATAGGTTAAGACGGTCTCACTCAAAAATTCATTCAAAGTACCGTAATCTCGTCCTTTTATTTTGTAATTTCTTCTTACCACCAATTTTGAGCAGTCGTTTAACATTTTAGGGCTTGTTTTATGGTCTCTCGTCTGATGAACTTCCTCTTTTATTTCTCTTTCTGATTGTTTCAATGCAAAAATGGGTTGCAATTTCTCTTTCCTGTATAGACAAAAATATATATATATGCACATATTCCCGGGATAAAGCAATCATCCCAAGACCAAAAGCAACCCACGGAACAAGTAGCCACGGCAGAACAGTCAATACATGATGTTTCAATATTAATATGATATATAATGAGCTGTAGATACTTTTCGTTTTCCAACTTTGTCTATTACGAAGTGTAAATTAAATTTTATTAAAAAGTTGCAAAGTTGTTAAAAATGCGTAGTAGTAAGTTGTTACTTAAATTTAAAGTTTTTCCGTTGTTGAATGTAATTGCAAATTTTATACTAACTTCTCGTCCCTTAATGCTACACAGACACTCAATGGAAAATGTATTGTGTCTTATATTTGGATCCAATATTCATAGGTAATAATTGACTAAGCAATAAAAATAGCCAAATTGAAGTCGACTCTCACTCTTTTGTTGGTAAGGATTATTATCCTGTATTATTCTTCTGTCCTTTTTATAAAATGAGATAAATACATGGTAATAAATATACATAAAGGATGAATGTCAAAGAAAGTAAGCATCTAAATGAGTTTAATCTGTATGTCAATGTTTAGATGGAACAATGGCTTTGAGTTTTCGCGCTGGCGGGGCGGCGGCAGTGCGTCGGGTATTGTTGGGGCGGCGGACGGGAGCCGGCGCCCACGCACCCGGCCCATGTCCATGTCAACGGCACAACCGACAACCGACTTAAATATCTTACTTTCACAATTGTAATAAGCCAACGTCAAGAACTCATCATATCGCCCAACAATAAGGCACGTGTCTCGATTCTCGTTTAACCGCATGCCTCGCGATTTACATTGTATAGATTGACGCTGGTAATCACGTTTATTTTTGTTTCTCTTTTTAAAGATTACCTGTGTTAATCTCGAAACGTACGACGGTCATGTCTGACCTAATTGGACTGCAGTGACGATTACTGCAATTCTTCACGTTTAATTATTCTTCGAAATTGAATTAATATCTATATACCTACATAAAATTTTAACATAGCTAATATTTAATGTAACTGACTATATCTCAGAGTTTATTGGTACACTTTAAAGTCTCTACATTATTAAAAAGGTTAACTTAAAAACATTTGTCAAAACTATGCCATAAATCACACAGGGCAATCTTTGACATCGTAAGACGCTACAATCAGTCATAGTAAATCACATTTTCTTAAATAAGTATCAGAGTACTTGCAGTCATTGTTTAAGAGGTGATAATCGTTAGAAGAGGTGTGCCTATCACTCATATTTCATGCACAATACTTAACGCATCGAGATCGCTGTCTCTATCACGAATTAATGTTTATTACATTATTGTGCCGCAGACGCCCGGCGTGATAACCGTCGCATTTAAGATATGCAAAATAAAGAACTTTCATTTCATCGCCGGGACAATGGTGGTAATTTCGCGGGGGTTTGGCTGTTGAAATAATGAATATTTAATAGTGTGAAAGTTCAGGAGATCATACTTATGAACTCTTTTATTTGAAGGAAATGGTCCCATGTAATTCGGTAATCAGAAGTCACAAAGACTATTTAATACGAAGGTCATAAATAGTTCCACAAATTTGTGAGTGAAATTTTGAAACTGGCTAATAAGGTTAGGTGGTAGGCCCGTATGTAGGGTCTGGGCAGGTGCAGTCGACCACAGAAGTAGCTTAACACTTTAGTTCCATGTCGCACCGACTATTGCGCTCGTACTTAATAGTGTTACCGTACTCATATTGATGCTATAGTTATAGTGACATGGTAGCATGGTACTTAAGTGTTCAGCTACTTCTGTGGTCGACCGTACCACCGCCTTTCTTATTTCAACCGTCAAACAGTTCGCTATGTTTCAGATTGAAGGGAAAGGTAAAGGCATTTCACCTTAGGCCTCAGGATGACAACGCACTTGCAATACCAAGTGAATTCTTCCTTGTTATTGCAGGTGTCTATAGGCAATGGTAACCACTTACCACAAGTCATCAGATCATTTGTCATCTAGTTGTATAAAAAACATACCGATGACTATTATGAAATCGCTTTTTGTAAGCCTTACAACAACAAAACCCACTTTGTACATAAATATTTATCAGATTTGCACATCATGCGTTAAGCAATAATGAGTGCATACAAGCACTAAGATTTAATAAGCGGCTTAACATACTAGCGCTAATTTATCACGACGCACTAGCAATTAATATTCGTATTCCGAGCTAGGCTGAGCCTACAAGTGGTTCGGTGAAGGCGATCCCGCCACGCCCGCTTCCTCCTTCGAACAAGTGACTGCACTAATGAAGCCTTGCTCATCTAAATATTCATGAGGCCAGTCATCGCGTGCGCTCCCAAAACTGGAAGCTCTAAACACTCACAAGGGCCACGGGATATGGGTTCTATCAAACATCTACGCATGACTTGACAGAAACAAAGGCTCCTTAATTACTGTTGTACGGTTCATCCATAAATAAACTCTGGTTAGATCGCCGATTGTAAGGTCCGGATTAACAATATCCAACTATATGAGCGAACACAGTGTGTTGATACCATACCTATTGACAAATCAAGTGTAAAAATACGACTACGAATAATATTTTAAGAAAATGTTTAAAAGAATCATAAACTTTATTTATAGCACGAAGAATTTCAAAGCATGCTAAGTAAGATTACCTAATAAATAACATAAAGTTAGGGCTAGTAAAGCTCTTCAGAATTGTGAGAGTTCTGAATCTAATAAGAATTCAGAATTCTCTTTAGAATCTAGTACTGAGGAAGGACTTCCACCATAAAGAAGACCAATAGCCAAATCCGCTGAATGGGGTCGCTAGATCTAATTCTTTTTAAATCTAATTGTTTATTTATAGAAATTATTAAAAATATAGCCTTATTTATACCTATGTGCTATAGAGCACATAGGTACACTGATAGTCGGTAATTGAGTATATAAACGCTTTCTATGGTAATATCTTCCGGTCAGCGACAGCGGAATTAATCCACAACAAATCTCTGGTGTGTTCAGTAAATCAAGGTGTTTATGAGTCATTCAAGTCACTGGCGCGAGACCGCGCGACCTCCGCACTGATTTGCAATCTCGAATGCTTATACTTACATCTTAGCCCTACGATCTATAAAATCTAAACTTATATACAGGTTCACATTTCTTCGGCTCCGTCAATAGATTTCTCCTGTTAAAAATGAAGTTCATATTTCTTCCTTTTTATCCGACTTCAAAAAACGAAGGAGGTTATATGTTCCACTGTATGTATTTTTTGTTTGTTTATTTTTTCTCTGTCAATTATGAATTTTAAAAATTCTTTCTTCATTCGATAAAGTATACACTCCTGCCCCCTTATTCTCAACTGTCGGAAAGAATTCGAATTTCGGAAACTCTATACCTGTCACTTTTTATCACGCTGCGTCAAAGCGGGAGGGCATGTGACTTTTCGAATCGTATCCGTGATCCGACAGTTGAGAATAAGGTGGCTGAGGTGGTCCCATTGTCACCAAATCAGGATCCGATGATGGGATCCCAGGGAAATCGAGGCAAACCCCAAATTTTATAGGCACGTATGACATATTTTACTTTTTTCCAAAGCTTTTCAAGTATTTCTTTTGTTAGTCATCATCTCATGTTGATGAGCTGGTGATGGAAAGTAAAACCCCTTAACAGTTAGGAGTTGGAAGATAATTCTTTAAATATTACAGGTCCGTAATCCGTATTGACGAATAATTATATTCTATCGGGTTATTCGGGTGGACTGATGATGGAAGGTAAAACTCCGTAACGGCTTGGAGTTAGATAATTCTTTATCAGCGGTAGGTACGATACGATAATATGAATCAAAACCTATTATGTATTTCAACTAAAGACTGAAAGACAGACAAGTTGATAATGCATTATTTTAGAACTGATTACCAAAAAAAGGTTATAGTGAGTCTACCTTAAAAGATAAACAGACATATGCTGTTGTGGACTTTTTTTTAGAACTTTTAAAGGAGGACAATTCCGTTTATGCAGCGCACGCACCGAAAGCTCTGAAAAGGAACTTTTTCCTTTCTTGCAACATTGATGCTCAGCTCAGGTCGTAGCGTAACATTATATAGCCTATATAATTACTCAATATTTGGATTATTCATCGCAAAAATAATAATAATTTGAATCAGTAGTTCCTGAGTTTAGTGCGTTCAACTAAACAAACAACGAACAAACTCTTCAGCTTTATAATATTAGTATAGATATTAGTTCAAAATATTAATATTATTTTTTAGTTTATTGTATAATTATCATCATCATACCAGACTATGATGCCCACTGCTGGACAAAGGCCTTCCCTCATTGCTTTCCAAATAAAAGGTATAGGTATACCTTTACCTATACCTTTGTGGTATAGGTAGGTAGGTATGGTATCGGTAAAGGTAGGTAGAGGTATTATTTGTATTATAAAATAATTGTATTATAGGTATATAACCTATCTTTATCTCTTTATTCTTGCACCCATTCTGTTGTTATTTTAGTATATTACTTTCACCCTAGGTTGCCTGGAAGAGATTGCTTGTTAGCAATAAGGTCGCCTTTTGTATGATTTGTTTTTCATTTCTGCTTTTTATGTTTTTTTTCTGTCCTAGTGTGCAATAAAGTATATTTGTATTGTATTGTATTGTAAAAGGTTTCTGCGCAGCCTGCATCCAACGGCCCCCCGCTACCCTGACCAGGTTGTCTGTACATCTAGTGGGAGGCCGTCCTACTTTGCGCTTTCCGGTACGTGGTCGCCATGCTAGGACTTTAACTCCCCACCGTCCATTCGTTCTGCATGCTATATGCCCTGCCCACTGCCACTTCAACTTGCTAATCCTATAAGCTACGTCAGTGACTTTGGTTCTCTTACGGATATCCTCATTTCTGATTCTATCTCGCAGAGAAACACCTAACATGGCTCGTTCCATAGCTCCATGTGTGACTGCGAACTTGCACTGAAGGCCCTTTGTGAGCAACCACGTTTCACAGTCGTATGTCATCACTGGCAACACACACTGGTTGAAGACTTTCGACTTCAAGCACTGAAGAATTTCGGACGAGAAGATCTTACGCAATTTCCCGAACGCTGCCCATCCGAGTTGGATTCGTCGATTTACCTCTTTCTCGAAGTTGGTCCTACATAGCTGAATCATTTGTCCGAGGTTAACGTACTCGTCAACAACTTCGAGAACAGAACTCCCAACTGTAACTGGTATAGGTGCGACATGGGTATTTGACATACATAACCTTTGTCTTGTCCATGTTCATTTTCAGACCCACCTGTCGGGAGGTTCTGTCTCGGTCGTCGAGCACTGTGCTCAATTCCTTCAGGGATTCTGCCATGACTACTAGTTCATTGTACTCCTGTTTAATTCGCCTTCCGCTCTGTTGTTTATATACCACCATTTATGATTGCAACATGGTGTTTACTAATAATTGACTTTCTACACATAGATCTAATTATAAGCTAGATTAATTTGGAAATGTAATAGTGCATAAGTTGTTAGTAAACCATTAAAAAAATAAAAATCATTTCCTAGAAAGAAATTAATCATTTCCACTTTCTGCGGGATTCTGTACATGGGCCACCAGCGCGAGCCAAGCAAGCATGAAAAAAGATATGACTGACATTCACAAGCTAGCTCGGTAGTTGTTAAGATGCACCAGTCTACTGCCCTTCGGACATCAAGAACAGTAAAAAATACATCTAACTCGCTTAAATTGATTAATTCCCGGGTGGCACAAGCTGATCAACATAAAATCTTATCTTTATTATCTCATTGAAAAACGAATGCAAGTAGTAAATACATCTTTAGACGACAATATGTCTTTAGAAGAAAATATTTATGACCATAATTTATGGATAAGATACTTTTTCGTGTCTTACTTTTGTGTAATCCAATCGTAAAAAGTTATTCGGTACCAACTTAACTGTACAATAAATCATTATTTTAAACATTACTCACGAAAGTCAATGAAAACATCATATAATATGAATTTATTAGAAAACTTCAATGTTGTCTCCAGAGTGGGCTTAGACTCTAAAAATATCATAACTACTAACTATATGTGTTTACATTAAGTGAGATTGCATGTACAGATTGCATTTATAAGAATTTTTGCTGTTCCAACATCTCTAGCTGCAAAATGGTTATCAGAAGTCATTTTTCTGGATACTGGAATCCCTTCCGCTCGCGCAACGTCATAAACTTATGTACAATTATTTATAATGTAGGGTACGATGGATCTGACATATGTTATAACAAAAACCCCTACATAAATAAGGAAAAACACGTTATTGCTCGTGATTGTACCAGATTTTGATTAAAATAATAGGTAACATAATGTTTAATATGGCGGATTTGGAGATTGAATCGAATCATAGAAATAATCTTACTATCAGCAAACTTTACATCAATGCCTAAGCTGATATACAGGGTGGTACCGTCAATATGACAATAAATTAAAACATGGGCTATATTAGTTCATAGAAATGGTTTGCCACTTTCAAAAACATCTTATTCATTTGACAATTTCATGAAGTGGATGGTGTGACTAGCAACGCCAGAGGTTTATATATTGTGAAGCCTTTTTGAGACCACTAAAGTTAGGTGATGACACCTAAAACTAGTTTTGTAAAACTCGAAAAAAAAAAAAAACAACAAGTGAGTGCCATTTTTCTAAAACCACCAGAAACTAATAAATATACCGCGCTTATGAAACACTTATGAAAAAAGCCTATGAAGAGTTCGGAATTCTTGCGGAAATGGAGTTAGGCGATCAAGCTTTTGCGCCAAATGAGACTCGTGTTAAGATCCCGGACGAAACAATCAAGGACACATCCGCATACCTACGCTGTTCGGGCAGTTTTAGAAGTTAGTGCACTCCAAGATCTAGAAAACTTTGTAGCCATACCGGACAAAATCAAGAAACAAAACAAACAAAACATTTTTGGAACCTTTACGTCCCAATGCTTGGCCTTCCAACATGGGAGAAACACATGAGGAGTTTGGTCTATAATAACATAACCATGCTGGCCTAAAGTGGGTAAAAATGGGAACTGGGACGTCACGTGCCTTTGGAAACTCGAGATTACAACGAAAAGTTGTTTGGTTATGCAGTAACATGAAAATCAGATTAGAATAAAATTTTATTTTAATACTGAATTTATTATCTCTTAGTAAGTCTCACACAGTCACTTAAAGTTTTTCCATATTATTATGTATCATACTAAAGTAATCAAATCCATCAAGTCATTTCTTTCTTGAATACTTGCCAGAGATAAAATATTAATATTAAATAAACACCATTTTAAATCGTTACTAATTTTATTGTGGGCAAGCCTCCAATGCACTATCAGACATTGTAAGTATGCACGCCTGCGGCCATTGGCATACGGCCCGGCCGCAAGCACAGAGTCGCGTCGCCTCGGTCGTGCGTATACTTCGCAACATTTTTTTATGACACCATCAATCTAAACTAACGCCAGCTTTCCTTTGGCCGTTCACTACGTAATTAATAGAGTAGGTGTTCTCCTAAATTTATTGAGAGCAATTTACCGAGCTCAGCTAAGAACGGCATAGATGGCCATAGTGTTCTCGGCAATTTAAGCGAGTCTAGATTTAATTAATGTCGTACGTAAACATTTAACACTTATGTATAAGGCATTAGAGTTAGTTCTGGGGTAGGTACTAATATGTTCATACGTAACGATTGTGTAAGTGCTATATTTATGTTACAAAAAAATTGTATTGAGATTCCCCTCCGCGTTTTTTGAGCGACAGATATTTTGAATTGGTCTATAGCATACCTACAAAAAGTTCAGAATTAATGTGTAGGTCCTGGAATATTAACCGAAATAAGAAATAATATGACGCTTCTGATTTCTACGAAATGTAGAGTCCCTCGGGTTTTAATTAGCCATTCGCTTTCAGCTTTACAGGAACTAAAAGTAAGTTACCTAGCCCACGTTAAAGCGAACTCGTGAGTTGAGCAATATTATCTGGGTGTGCATGCATTGCATCAAAACATCCACGTACCGCCATTACGTAACGCGGACGTTACTTTAAATATCAATGGATGCGTAGTGTCTCGTCTTTTCCGCGAATCAAAAAAATTCATGCGCATAAATTAATATACATATTTTCCCCGTAATAACGGCATGATATATTGTGATCGATTGATGTGTTTATAAGCTGCAAAAGAACTTACACAGTTAAACTTTCGTAAAGATTACCCACTTATGTAAGATTAATAATTTTATAAAATTCGAGCATTCATTTCGATTCTCATACCTTTTTAAATACTAATACGCTACTTAAAGGCTTATTTACTGCTAACCATCGAGCGAGGCATATGCTTGTACACTGCTTGTACTGCATTGCTTGCTGCTGCACTGTTTGCTTGTATACTGTATTATCAGTCTTTTTATAAAGCTTGGTTGCACGCACTGAAACAATGAACTCTACCGCAGTTAAATGGTAGAATTGGTATAGTTCTATGGTAGTATTGGTATTCGTTGGTTTCTGCCGATGGCTTCATTCGATATTCGAATATTTGTTAGTTATTCAAAAATATTCGGCCTCGTTATAGAGTGCGGCTGACTAGCGGCGGCGGCGGCGTGAGCCATTATAGCCACTCGCTTTAGGAATTCAACCACAGTGCTTTTGATCGACATCTATTTGGGTTCCTAACTTAGAGTAAACACCTATTATTATGTGAACGTGTTCTAAAAACTGTATCGTGAACTTTAGCCATCGCAGTTTATCTGAACCGTTACGACGATCACGGCCAATTGTCTCAGGGCTATTGAGTGCGGCCCATTTGATTTTATTAATTGTCGAACCTGTTTACTGTTAGGTACCCATTGTTTTGTTACTTAGTGAGTGTAGTAATCCCCTTTATCGGCTATTCAATACAAGAAGCCTCAAATTTATTGTTTGCTCGTAGTACCAACTCGTACTATACAATTATAGCACTCGCTACTTCATTTTCGTGGTATTTGAAATTTATTATTTACGGCTGTAGTTAAATAAATTACCTCTAACAGTAAAATATCAATCACACTTAGAAAAGAAATTATTTACCTAATGTATGCATACACAGGTAGATTCCTGTTTAGTTATACTTGTAAGTACTTCTTCTCGAATGAAAATATATGGCATTGTCGCTATTAAAATGATAAAGGGATGATTTTTATGTCAGTCAGCGTGCATTAACAGTGGTCCCACCATGTTTATCGACCGTAGATTCAGATCAGACACCATTACTGCGGCTGCATGCGTATAATGCACAGATTCATTCGCAAACTCCTTATTTACTGGCAATAGAGGTCACCATGGGAGAATAGTCGATGAGAAATTGTTCATGGACCAGTCATTACCGTCACTAACGTAAAAAAAATACTATAATTTGTAACAATCTGCAATGTAACTATAGGTAGGTATCGATTTTAAGAAAAATAAAAATGACAACTGCTAATAAAGAAGAAGTATGTAGTTAGAAAATTGTTACAGGAATAATACATAAGAAGCTACGATAGAAAATAATTAATATAATTACATTGAGAACTGCTTCTTCTCGCAGCGATTGCGTATTTGTCATGTTGTGCACCAAATACTCAATTGAAAAGCTCACTACAAAATAAATATTAGTCATAGGATTGGTAAAAAAGCTACATTTTCATCCCCCCATCTCGGAAAGAGTATTTTTGCTCTTCAATATCTGAGTGCAAAAGCCGTTTTTATCCGCTAGCTAGAGGATAAAGTAAAATTGAATTTAGAATAACGTGTGCACTATATTTGTGAATTCAAAACATCATAAAACCTCTTTACTTCTACCTGCATGGTGCCGAATTTATCATACAACCTTTTTGAACTTGTTAAAAACTCAGGCTCGGCACCTTCTTGTTGTACTTTTTGTATATTTAGCATTGCGCGCGCCATTTTCTTTTCGCGACATATTTGTTTAAAACAAGAAATTTGAAAACAAGTAAAAACCTATAATGAGTGATTTTAGCGACGAAGAAGTTTATTTGACGCCAACAGAATTGACTGAAACTGTTAATAATGTGGAAATGTTTTTTTTTGCATTTAGTCATTTCCTCGTTGAGGTGGGATGAAAAGTTACGTGTTGCACTCGAGTGCAAAAATTTTCCACCTCGTGCTCTTTTGATTCCCTCGCTAACGCTCAGGATTCTAAGTTTTTAGAATCCTTCGCTTTCTCGGTCATCAAAATTGAGTACGCGGTTAAAAAGCAACTTTGCACTCTTGTATAACAAATAACTATTTTTTTAAGTGTGCTGAACAATTTTACCACCTCATTGCTAGGAGTTAGTCAGTCGAGTAAGGAACCGCGTTAGCATTTCTCTGCTCATGTATCAGGAGAAAGCAGTGCAGCCGCGAACCCGACACGTGTCGTTCAATTAGTGTAGGGTGTCGGCTAGCGGGTGCGACCGCAGCAACGTTAATGCGGCGCGGGCCCAGCCGGAACGAAACGCGATCGTACGACGCCACTTCATGTTTTCAAGCTTCCTGAACAGTTACATAGCTGTAACTTACAACTAATGGTACTGTAATTATTTTGCTTCAATCGGTATTGCGACTTAATTTGTCGATTAGAGAAGACTAAATACTTAATTTACTGGTTTGTCAATAATTTTTACAATTTGCTATAAATAAATTATCCTGTAATTTTTCTTCTCAAAACAATTTTCTTCTCAAGTGGAAACAGTACTTTTCATCTTAAAAGCGATTAAAGGTAGAATGAAAATGAAAAAAAAATCCTCATAATTTGTTTATTAGGTGAACTGTTTTCTAATATGTATCTTTCCTGTCTTGTTTTTTTTTCGGCACAATCCCGGGTGGGTCAATCAAACAAAATTTCTAATCTCGAGCTCCCCCATGCTTAAAATTGGGATGTTGCCTAAGTTTGATTATGGCGGTATTTTTCACTAATTCAGAAAATATACGCTGCTGTTACCTATGAAAATATTCAAACGTAAAAGATACGGAATATTGTTGAAGTTGTTTAAATACTGTTTATAAAATTCATAAAAGTGGTCATTTTTTACCAAAATTTATGAAAAATGGTAATGATATTAGATTGCTGACATCAATTAAAAGAACAATTATTATAACAAATATATATATATATGTTCGCTGTGTTTCGGATTGAAGGGAAAGGTAGCCAGTGTAATTACTGGGCATGGACGGCATTTCATCTTAGGCCTCAGGATGACATCGCAACAGCATTATCAAGTGCTTTTCCTTGTTATTGCAGGTGTCTATAGGGGGCGGTAACCGCTTACCACCAGGTGGGCCGTCAGCTTGTCTGTCATTTAGTTGTATAAAAAAAAATGAAAAAAAATACATATCACATTAGTAATTAAAATAGAATAAAACTAGAAAAATTTCACGTCCTGAGGCAGGAATCGAACCCGCGATCTTTCGCAATCCGGGCGACTGCTCTGACCACTGAGCCACCCAGGACTTGGGATATCCCTGTGAAATTCTTCTAGTCTATCTGTATTTACGTTTATGAGCTAACGTCCACCCTACAATGTCGAAATAATCTATTTCAACATCCGAAACGAGTATTTTTACAAATACCTACGATTCGGTTAAGTTGGGGCAGTGCTTTCAAATATTCTTAATTTTTGATTTTAACATTATTATAAATGTTTGAAAAATTACTTAGTAATTAAAATAGAATAAAAGTAGAAAAAATTCACGTCCTGAGGCAGGAATCGAACCCGCAACCTTTCGCAATCCGGGCGACTGCTCTGACCACTGAGCCACCCAGGACTTGGGATATCCCTGTGAAATTCTTCTAGTCTATCTGTATTTACGTTTATGAGCTAACGTCCACCCTACAATGTCGAAATAATCTATTTCAACATCCGAAAGGAGTATTTTTACAAATACCTACGATTCGGTTAAGTTGGGGCAGTGCTTTCAAATATTCTTAATTTTTGATTTTAACATTATTATAAATGTTTGAAAAATTACTTAGAAATTAAAATAGAATAAAAGTAGAAAAAATTCACGTCCTGAGGCAGGAATCGAACCCGCGACCTTTCGCAATCCGGACGACTGCTCTGACCACTGAGCCACCCAGGACTTGGGATATCCCTGTGAAATTCTTCTAGTTTATCTGTATTTAAAGCTCATAAACGTAAATACAGTCTATCTGTATTTATAGCTCATAAACAGGAATCGAGTTTAATTACTAAGTAATTTTTCTAGTTTAGTTTTTATATTTTAATTACTAACCAAAGATTAATCATAAATTTATGTCATTCCAAATGTCAGTTTCTTTTTTATTATTATCAGGTTTGAAATTTGGTACGTACTACCTATTTAGCGGATATAGCAACCTTTAACATTTTTTTATTAATATGCAAATATCTACTGACAACTGAATGTGTTATTGTAGGTTAAATCTTTCCTGAATTCTGTTTGGGCAAAATGATATAGGTTCATAGTAGGAATTTCGCATTTATCGATATGAGGGCGACACTGAAAATTCTATCTACACTTTTATTTTCAACATACGTTATGTTTTAATTAGAAACAGGGCTAAGAAATAAAGATTTTATCGACCGCTTATGAAGAAACGCAAACACAACCTCATGCTGACCAAATAACAGCTTAATGAAAAAAGATGGTCTATAAAAATCAAAGAACATTATACAACTAAACATTAATATAATAAATTAATAGGCTATGCAGACCTACTTGTCTAAGCATAATTATGACCATTGCGCAACAAAACACAAAGGCAATTCATTATATGTAAATTTTCAACGATGCATATTTTAAAATTAATGATTTTTAGATCAGGTATCTGGAACTTCTTTGTGATATATCCGAATTGGTGGCTGCGTACAGTGTTAAGTAACTAAGTTGGCTAAGTCACGATTAAGTTATCTGGCCTTGCCTAAAATTGAGTAACCAATCGCATATATCTGAGAAATTATAATTTATGAACGAATTCATTACCGACCAATTGTTTTTTATTTTCTCTAATACATTGAAAAGAGATTTCCTTGTCAGTAACTTTTTTTTAAATATTTATAGATTGCATTCCATATGCCGTCAGTAATATTTATGAAAGGTTGCGGGCGGCAACTAGTAACGCTTACACTTATCTCATTCCAGTCTATACATATACCTCCCACTGTTGGGCACAGACCTTGCTATATGGCTGAAACACATGAGGAGCCGGTGGGTTACACTAAACGCATAATGACTCTGCAAACTGAAAGACAGATTAATTTTAGTTGGACTGCGAATACTTCCATAACTACCTACTATTTTATTAGTTTCGTTTTGGATCAATTACATTTTCGTAATATGATACATCGATACAATCAGTTACGAAGAAAGTTTTGAGGTCCATTACAAAATACAAATAAAACAATAAAGTCAATGTAATTGCTTAAGATTAAGTAGGAGCATAAAATACTTTTTGTGATACTAAACTAACTATATCGTTTTGAATATTAGAACCCATCATTTGGTTACAGTTAGGATGTACCAAGAAACTGATTGAACAGAACACAGGAGACAATAGTGCGTGTACTCACTAAATTATTTAGCTATTGTTAAATGTATCTAAATTTCTTATTTAAGTACACGTAACTCTACTATGGTTTCATAATAACATAATTATTCAATTAAACACTAACAAATTATAGAATATTACCCACAACCGAAACCCACAATACTGAAATAAGCCTTGAAAAATGTAGAGTATTATAAAAAATGCTGTTTATTGTCCATTATTCGGATGAAAAAAGTTATTATGGTAAAAATAACTGGATATTATACTTACTGTTGTTGATTGGGGTTTGTGTACATTGAAGTTATAACATACATTTTTAGAACAATAGAACCATCGATGTCCAATTAAAGCTATCGTCCGCTCCATAGCAACGCTATTCCATTTCCCACATAGTCGGAGGTCCGCACTAAAAGAAATCGAAGGTGGTTCGGCATAAATCGTGGGAAGATCTACATAGTTAGCCGGCGCGGGATCTGATCGGCGCGTGTTGCTCGCTGTACGGGGTGAACGTCTCACTTAACTGTTCTCTGCACCTGAGTTTAGACTTACCGTAGGTACCTACTTACATACATTTCTTAAGGAATCCTATTTGAAATAATATAAAATTCACTTAAAAGGATATATATTAAAACAACTAATATTTACAATAACAATTAACCACTTGTTATGTTGTAAACTAATATCATTGCACCTTATATTTGAAGCTTTCATACCTTTCCTAGGAATTTAGTCCCAACAGGGCCCGAAATTATGAAATTATTAAAAATTCTTTATTTATTGTGTATTCTATATAAAACAGTAAAAACTATGTTAGGTAGTCATACTAATGCTATATACATCTTAACATTAAATTTTACTACAAGACAATAAACCTGATGCCGCGATGATCTACATCTCCAAGAAGCGATCACTAAACTTAGACCTGTATTTTTAAAACATAAACATTAAGCTTATTTTGTAGCCGGCACAACAATCGGCTTCGGCGTCTTTGAGGTGACATTCCAAGGGCACTGTATAAACATATTTCTGTAATTAACGCAACATTTTAAATATTACAACAGACCGCATTATTTATAACCTGACTATTCTTATTGTATATTGAAATATATTAAAAGTTGCTCCGTTCTAATCGGCAAAATAAAACGACGGATGTAGGTTATTGTCGTAGTTAGGTATAACAGCCACGACTCTTTGTTTCGATTCTCGGAATCACTAAGGCACCTAATGCTATGCTAGAATCGAAATTGGCACCATATTTGTACAATGTTCGAATCCTACATTTACAAGACGTAACAAATCGATTTAAATAGTGCAACAGCGGTAGGTACGCCTCGGACAATTTGCCTACTTTTTTTAAAATAGAAAGTAGAAGTATAGAAGTCATAATAATAAAAAAAGGTGTGCTATCAAAAATTTCGATCAATGTGGTATATTAAATATTTTACTGATTTATTTTTACTATTAATGCAAGCCTGGAACTGGAGAGTATTCAAGGTGGTGCCGTCAATAAATTAAAACATGGGCTATTAGTTCATAGAAATGGTTTGCCACTTTCAAAAACATCTTATTCAGTTAATTAATTCATGACATTGCTATGAAATAATGCAACTAATATTATATTCTTTCATACGTTATTGGCCCAACTCCTCATGTGTTTCTCCCATGTAGGAAGGCATGTGGCCAACAATGGGACGTATATAGACTGGTAAAGTAAACATTTTGGGTTTTCACATTGTGGATTGTTGTTAATTCTATATAAAAAATACTAGAATAATTGAAATAAACCTCATAACTGGTAGTTTAGCAATACAGTCTCAAAAATAGCTTATTTATACAGTTCTTAAATAAAGATGAGTTTTTAATTTGACAAGCAATAGTTGTTTGGGTTAAGCAAGTGTAATGCATGTTGTATTGTCGCTCCAGGGCGGCGCGGTCGTGCGCGCGCGCCGGCCGATGATCATGCCCCGCGGCCCCCCGACCGCTGACACACGATCTATTTACTATTGATCTACAATTCACTTCGTTTGCATGCTTTATTGAATGACAAAAGAATTGCTGTCTTGCAAGTGAAACAATGCAGGAGCTTTCAGAACTTTTTGAGGATATGAAACTGTTACATATACGTGAATCTATAAAAAAAATGTTGTAATATTTTGCACTATAAACTGACGAGGGAATTAATAGGAGGCCTATAGAAATACATCCTCTAACTAATACTTAGTTTGTGGAAAATGCAATACATTACTCAAACAAGATAAGAAACCAAATGAGGTAATAGAAGTTTAAAAAAATTAAAACCGACTTCACTATCTATGGTTTCTGGAAACAACTTAGCACCAACTCCAAAAATATGTTCCTAGGGGATGAGTACCTACTAAAATTTAATAATTTTATCCTTTTCAGTTTTTTGGAGTCGGTTTTAATTTTTGTTTAAATTTTTTTTTTCATAATTTTTAGTGATTACTTTTGAAGGTCAAAGCTAGATGGGTGACCGTGAGCTTAAATTGATTTCTACTATCGTATCATTTCACTAAAAATTCATAGGAAAGCAAAAATCCGCAATTTCGCATATGTAGACGACTTCATTTTTCCAGTTTTTTTGATTTAAAAACCAAACTAACCAATGGATTTTCAAAAAATTTTTATGGGACCAAATGGGAACTATTTCAAATCGACCAAAAAAAGAATCATCAATATCGGTTCACCCAGTCAAAAGTTCTGAGGTAACAAACATAAAAAAAAAACATACAGACGAATTGATAGCCTCCTCCTTTTTTTGAAGTCGGTTAAAAATACGCCACATGGCTTTTCATACAAAGTCTCAAGCTGAAAATATTAGACATGAACAAAACGTTTCTAACAAAATTTCCCACGTATAAGCAAGTCAAGTATAAGGATTTTTCGGAGTCTAATGAAAGAGCAATTATTGTCCATTTAAACCAACCTAGGTTGGTTGGTTGATTAGTTGGTTGGTTTGGTTGGTTGGTTTTAAAGGATGGTTTACTATTTTTGTGTGTGATGAAGAAATGAAAATAAATCTTTTATCTATCTATCATTTCCAATATTATGGACTTACTCATAAGAGTATGAATGAAAAGCCGTGCGATGTTAACATTCATAAAAGTCTTAAAAAACACATAGCTTTTAAAGATTATATGGCTAATAATAATAAAAATTGACAACTTTAAATAATCTTCTTCATTACATCACACACACATATTATGTAAATGTGTATATAGTACACATTTACATAATAATATATTTAAATCGATGGTAACAAAGTCAAGACAAGAGACAAGATACAAGATACAGATTACAACTGGAGTCGCTCAAATGCCTCTAATTCTTCAAACTGACTCTCGGCGATATTTTATTAGTGAAAGTGCATTTTAGGAACCGAAATGGCGAAAACTTAAAACGATTTCACACTGACCTTTTCTATTGTTCGTGTTGTGAAACAAAGGAGATCGATATGGCTAAGACATAACGACGCAATTAGTGTATTCCGTAGCGCAATAATTTATGCTTAATATTTGAAGTATCTCGCTCGGTCGCCCGTTCCCTCGTTTAGATATTATGTAGGTAAGGTATTTTTGTGATGATATCTTAGAAATTTGGTTCTTAGAACTTATTATATTATTATTTTGTTGAAACCGTAAAATTATCGATACAAATTATTTAGAAACATTTTTATGGGCTAAAATAAATCAGGAATAAGCTTTACAACTATTTTACAGGGTGCGACGGACAATACAGATACCTAAATTTGAGTTACATTTATCAATTATTAACAGTTGAAAGGAAACAATTAGGAAGGAAAATAATAATGTGGGTGCAAGAAAGATAATAAAATATTTTTTTAATAAAAATATGACTTACTTAAACGAAATCCCTAATAGATAACATTTGTTTATAACAAATAACAGTTTATTTCTAAATGCATATATGTAAGCTTTACCGCTTAAGATTTTAGTGTGGGTCTCTCTCTCTCTCTCAATTTATTTTATGCATCTACCTATCCAAACATACACATGCAGATGATTCTTTCATTGTGACACACGCCGCGGTTTGACGTTGTATTAAGGAAACAAGGCATTTAAATGAGCAAAAGTTAAGTACTTGTGATGAAACATAATTGCCTATTTCATTTGAATGTCCGTCTTAGGTGTCCGAATGTAATTACCAAAAGTCAAAATAGTCCCGCCCACAAGTGCTCTCACGCGCCATGAGGTCACCTTCTCTGACAACCTGCTCACAAAAGCAAATTACACCACTATACTTAGCTGACTGCTTGTTGACTATTATCTTTATTATAGGTTTGGAAGTTAATAGCTCATTTTTGTTACTATTGCCAATAAAAGCTCTTAGTGTCCACACGTGAACGTTTAGTTGGGGCTCAATTGTATCCTCCGTAGCTTAACTGATTTATTTTATAAGTAAATTGTGCATGTATCGATTCCCATGGCTTCGTAATCTCACATAAAACAAATGTTCGGAGCGGATGGAGCGCGTAACTCCAGCAGAGTGACAAGACAATAATTGGACTGAGCTAAGGAACGCCCCGCGTACATCTTGTGAGACAAATTTACGTTTGCTCCCGTGATAGACAAACAATTCAACTGTAAACATTTGCTTCACTAAGAATCTCAAATAAAACTTCATTTGCGAAGACACGGTCGTTCATTGAACAGGTAGATTAAGTGCCCTGACAGTATTATTCTAATGTGAACCTGTTCTAGGACCGCTTCACAGTGCTCTAAATAATTAGAATGATCATTTAATCGGATAATGATGACAGATACCTAATAATCTAGAAACCGTTAGAAATAATCTAAGCACTCCAAAATAATAATAGCGTACTTACATCGATCTCTGCCAGTTATATAATAATAAATGTTTTTAATCGCGTACACGAAGTTATGAAGAAGTTTTCAAGGTATACATAATCATACTTTACTCGTACTTATTCACTGAGTAAGTACCTACCTATATTATGATAAAAATATAATGTAAGTATCTACTACTCTTTATAGTTGAAATAATCAAAATATAAACCATTAGTTTAAATAGATTTCGAAACGTTGGAAAAAATTACAATGAGTTTAACCTGTGTTACTTTATTAAACAACCATTTAGTTTACTAAATGGTTACTTATTCGATAGGAACTAAGTTTTTATCGTTTTATTACTCAAATTCCTTCTGTAAACTATTGAAATAAAAAAGCGTAGATTTTACATGTCTGTTTTTAGCCCCCGACGAATAAAGAGGGGTGTTAGAAGTTTGACGTGTCTGTCTGTGTATATGTGTATCGGTGTATCTGTGTATCTGTGTGTCTGTCTGTGGCATCGTAGCGCCTAAACGAGTGGACCGATTTTGATTCGGTTTTTTTGTTTGAAAGCTGATGTGACTACGCTGGTTCTTAGCTATAATTTATGAACATCAGATCAGGCGTTTGAAGACTATCAGCTCATTTTCTACATGATAATATAGTTTTACTAACTTTTACAGATCCGATTGATTTGAAATTTGGTGTACTGTCACTTCGGTGACATTCCCATGACATATTAACTATGAGCTCATCCTATACCATCAAAAAGTCTGCGAAATTGTTCATTCTTCAGAAACTTACAGCAGATATAGCGTGTTTGGGCTCTTATGAATAGGCTTAATGAGATGGTGTTAGATAGATGATTAATGACGCCGGGGGTTACTTAAAATTTTTAATTTTGTAATTATTCATAATCTAGAATCTAATTTATGGATAAGTAGGTAAAGTCAGCAATAAAAGTATTAATTAGCAATTAAAATACTTAGTTTAAAAATATACCTACATTCTGTATTATGTCAGTTTACGGTGAAGTGACAATACCTACGTTCTATCTATAACATTTAGAGACTAATATTATAAAGCTGAAGAGTTTGTTTGTTTGGTTGGTTGAACGCGCTAATCTCAGACTACTGAAATTGAATCAAATTGAAAACATATTTTTGTGTTGGATACTCTATTTATCGACACATTATATAGGCTATATAACATTGCTCAATGACGCAGCTGAACATCATCGAAAAATGTTGCAAAAACGGGAATAAAATATTCCTTTTCGGAGCTTTCGTTGCGTGCACTGCGCCGCGTAAAGTAAACAGTTAAAGTCATGCAAAAATTATGTATGCCGGAATTGTTTTCCTTTGAATGTTCTAAAAAACAATCGCGACAGTATATGTCTATGTTTTAAAACTATAAACTCACTCTAAACTCTTGACTCACTATAAACATTTTTGATTATCAAAAATGTTAAAAACTAAAACAATGTATTATCTGCGGAGGTGTTTTTTTAAACATAATAATTATTATTCCTCATCAAAATAAATACATTCTTGTTTGAACAAAACTGTTTTCGACTTCATTTGATTTCAATGAATATCTTATGAGATATCTGTCACCACACTTGTCACCACTGCGATGGCTGCCCCGACGAAGACGCGCAACACGCGCTGGAGTGGTGACCTGCGCGGGCGGTGTAACGGCGGGCGTTGAGTGCCATTGTGGGGGAAGACCTCTCTCTTCCTCCCATCATCACGAACAGTGACAAGTCGTGGCAGGCGGACCTCGCTTACTGCGATGACGAGGAAGGAGGATGCAGAACGGCCACCTCTGTCTTTCGCCGTCGAAGGACAGTGCGGAGGAGAACAGCCTTCGGGCGGCTCCTGCCGCCGTAGCATCTTTGGACTCCGGGAACGGTGGGGGGCTGTGTCACGGCTTGAACAGCTCAGTCGGCGCGTCTACGCAAGGCGCGCAGACTTTAAACGTGAGTAAGTTGAGAGAGGGGGATGCAAGGGCCCTTTTACAGACCTTTTCATCTCCTTTTGTCCCCTCAACGAAACTGTGAGCAGGGACCTGAGTGCGGTTGAGCCGCCTTGACGGCACAACGATGAAATGTCTTCGGTCCATCCCATGATGTCCTCAAGAAGCGGTTAAGAAGGTGCGTCGCTGAGGAGTTTGGTGGGTGGGCTCTCGAAATATTCTGTGTTTTAAATAGAGACCCGTTTTATTTTATCATCAACATCATCATTCAGCCGAGAAACGCCTACTGCTAGGGATGCTGGGGACGCCTACCCAGGGATCTCCAAACCAATCGGTCCTGCGCTGCCTGCGTCCATCGGCTTTCCGCACTAGACCGTCGGTCCACCTCCCGGTACGCGGCCACCACTAGAGGTCCTTTCCGCCCCAACGGCCGTCAGTCCTCCTTGCAATGTAACCTGCCCACTGCCACTTGAGGTTCACAATTCTATGTCGGCGTCCTTAGTTCTCCTGCGTAACTCATCATTTCTCATTCGATCTCGTAGATAAATCCCGAGCATTGCTCTCTCCATTGCCCTTTGAGTGACATTGAATCTTCTTGTGCGGCCCATTGTCGCCGCCTTGTTACAATGTCTCATGTCCGTAAGTCATCAGCATCATTGGCAACACAAACGAATAAAAGACTTTCGTCTTGAGACACTGCTGCGGAGCTTCTTAAACGCTGCCCAGTCGTATAGGAGCCGTCGATTAACCTCTTTCTGGAAGTTAGAGTGCGATATGGGAATTTGACATCATTTTCGTCTTTTCCATGTTCATTTTAAGCCCCACTTGTTGGGAGACTCTACGGGTCTTAGGCATGACTACGATATCATCAGCAAACCGAAGGTTAGCTATGTATGTACTGGCCGCTTATATTGATGCCAAGTCTTCTCCAGTCCAAAATCTTAAACACATCCTCCAACGCGGCTGTGAACAGTTTTGGCGAAATAGCATTTACCTGTCCTACACCACGCTAAAGTCTTATTGGTTTCGAGTTTTCGACTGCAGCACTTGGATGTACCAATAGTCAGTTTGGCACCTCTGGAGTAACTGAAGAACGGCCGAGGTCTCAACGGCATCGAAGGCTTTTCATAGTCCACAAACGCTAAGTATAATTCATGTTGTACTCTTCGGTCTTCTGTATAACCTGCCGTAGCGTTTGTATGTGTTCTATGGTACAAAAGCCTTTTCGGAATCCGGCTTGTTCGGGAGGCTGGAAGTCGTCAAACCTGCTTGTGAGGCGATTCCTCATAACCCTCAAAAACAGCTTGTAAACATGACTCCGGAACGTGATGGGTCTGTAGTTCTTCAATTGGGTCCTGTCACCCTTTTTGAAGAAGAGTGTCACCACGCACGGTGCCATGTTTTGGCCTCTGAAGAGCTCTGCTGTAACTCCATAGTTCCCCGACGCTTTGTTGTTCTATAGTAGGCGTAATTTAAGGATCGAAGACTTTTATATTCTAAATATGTAAATACGGCTAAATATGCTAAAAAACCAAATTATAACCAATATGCTGTTTTTCTCACCCTTTAAAACTATTTAATGCAGAGATCTCTTTTTAAATTTTGATACAAAGTTTTTATTGTGTACTTTTAGAAACAATATTATTTAATGTTTTAATCAATATTGTTTCTAAAATTACCTACCCAACTTACTTATTGTAATAAATACATAACTACTATTCCAATAACAATATTCATCTAGCCAAAAAAAATGACCCCAAAATTTTATATTGAATTCAGCTACATATGTATAAAGGAATCTAACTTTGTCCCATGTGGTTTTATAAAATTACTGAAATCTGTAAAACAATTACGTAGCCTACTTGACGTTACTTAAATTGAAAGAAAATCATATTCGAAAATAGGCAAACATTCAAATAATTAATGTAGTTGAACTAAAAGCGCTCTTATAAGTTTTCTTTTCTGATAATAACAAGCCTAATAATAAAGGTCGACTAATGGCAGCATAAAACACCGGCCATTTACTTTTTACATCGGAGCTTAAAACATCACGACATTGTCTCGGACGAAAAGTAGATCGTATCATCGGCAAAGTGGCGCGGAGTGAACGCGTCAAGCGGCCTAGTGTTGTCTCCGGCTGTGTATGACTTACAAAAATTAGTACTAACAACATGAAAATTAACTTAAATGAATTATTTACGAGGTACCTAAAAGACAAAACAGACACATTAGGTTTTTTATTGTTGAGGAGACCCCGCGCCGGCGCCGGCGGGCTAGTAAGTAAGGGATTAAAAGATGTACCTACCTAATACTTTCATAATATCTTAAAAGTTTACGCAACAACAGTTAATGTGTAAACTTTCGAGATCTCTGTTGAATAAAAGCCCTATATGTTTAAATTAAGATTTAAGGGCAGGTTATCCAAGACCTGTAGGTATTTCTTACGCTACCTCAGGCCCCTCCAAACACAATTGAGCATAGGTAAAGAAGGTTGCCTCCATTCAACGGGCGATAGCAGGCGAAAACAAACAAAAACTTATATACATAAATAAAAACAAAAAGAAATGATTACTGATTTGAGATCCGAATAGGATGCGACTGGGTGTGTGTGTGCACCTGATACCATTCATCACATGACGCTGGTCTTCTGTACCCATCTATTTTGTGACCATGGGTCATGGACCTGTCATCCCGAAATAAATTTATTCGTTTTTTTTTTAATTATACTTAATTGCATTGAAAATATAAATCGGGAAGAGTGAAACTATGGATTTTTTTTCTATCGATTCAAGTTTATTAGACTATAGTGTTACGGTGAGCGATAACTTATCTGCTAGATCCTAAACTGTTATTTTTTTCTGAATTTTTTGACTATCCAATACTGTTTGCTGTTTTTAAAAACCCGTCATCGCGGAACCTGCGGGTGTGGCAAAAATTATTTATTTCTTTTCTAACAACAATTTCAATTCGCGTAGTTGAAGGGCGTGTCCTGTTCTAACCAGAAATGAATGTATCATCGATATCGAGCAAAGTAACAGTTTAACATCACTAATTATACCCGTTCAATCGTCGGCGTCGAAGCCGTACAGCCTCCACCGTGGTCTTAGCGACAATCGACAAGTGAACGCAATCACTAATTGAATCAGCCGATAACGGCAGCCACCGGCACGCTGCGCAGCGCTATATCACTTTCTGTTGATGAAATTATGATCCCATCGAGTTCATTACTACCGTAAAAACGGGACGGATTCTATACCTTCTTTTTAGAAATTTAGTTCTCAAACTTTTTAATTGGTCTTATGTAAACCTGTGAAGCCCATTCACATTAAATAGGTACTTACTAAGTATTTTTATATGTCGAAGAACAGGTACAGTCGACGGCACATCGTAACAGTTTGACCTTGAGACCACCCTTATTTAGTTTGTAATAGAAGCGGCTTTCGTAGTGCACCTGTCACACTCGATGTGCTAGACCTACCACCCTAGATAGTTATATAAGTTTCCAAATCAAGATATAATGTACCAGGGATAGGTACATTGTGAAAAAACTTCTTATCGATAATAAAGTTTTATTTTGCTTGTAATAAGTAGGGAGACTACTTTAAAATTAGAGGTACAATCAAAATACAACTTTTACGTTTTGAATTTCCTGGTATTTAGAAACACGCATAGAGACGTGTATTTTTCTAGTCTAGACATTTTTTCTAGTCTAGACATTTTTTCTAGCATAGAAACAACTTGGCAGCGTTCTTCACAGCGCCACATTAAATTCTTCGGTTTTTATCACTGCGTCAGATTTCGGGGAATCTAAGATGGATTCAAGATACGACAACAAAGCGGACAGATACAAATGCGTCTGCTACTCGGGGTCCATCATCACATTGTAGCCTAGTCCGAGAAGCACTCGCAACTGACAGGTAACCAATAACGCTTAGTTGTAACTTGTAACATAACAAATAAATTAACGAATTATAAATAATTATTTCTAATAAGTTTTGACTTGGAATATTGTTTAAATATTTACCGTTTAATACAAACGTTTTTAAAATTATTATTCTATCTTAAATATTAATATTTATTAACAAACACTTTTATATATCTTTACAGGTTTCATTATTCCATGTATAATTTATATCAATCCATATACGCAGAGTATTTACAAACTTTTTCAAACTATGTTTTTTACAACGAAACCAGTTCTAAAATTACACTCATTTAATATCCACAATCCCACATCGCACCACCATCCATACCTGTCTTACAATTTGAGGAAAAGGAAAAGTATGACCAATGCAATTTTTGACTACAAAAATCACCTTACTTAATACAGGTATTTACAACAAGTGTATTTTGAATTTTATGAAATAAACTTCGACGAGGAACTCGGTGGCGTAGTGTTTGAACGCTATGGTTTCGATTACGGAAACAAAGCAACTGTCGCCGTGGTCGATCCTCGGATGGGTCAATCAAAGTTTGTTATCTCGAGCTCCTTCGTCCTTCGGAAGGCACGATAGGCCGTTGGTCCCGGTTGTTCCTGCAATCCTTTAAACTCACTAAACCGCATTGGGCCAGCGTGGTGGTGTTATGGCCCAAACTCCTCATGTGTTTCTCCCATGTTGGAGATCTCCCCTGTGCCCAGCAGTGGAACGTATATAGGCTGATGATAAAGCTTCCACGGCAATTTCTCGTTGGCGATATCTATATACCTACGCTTTGTTCCCGCGACGCTGTTGAATAAACACCGACAAGCGCACGGTTATTGTTACAAGCCGGTGATAATTATTATTGACCGACAAATCTTCACTTAAGGGAACCGTTACTCGTGTTTTGTTGCAGTGAAAACATTCATTACTTCATTTGCATACAATGGCTTGGTGCCAAAAAATATTGGAGTGTAAACGGTTACCTCGAACGCATTTATGAAAGTTCTCTCCGGCTTTGAGATGAGAGATTGAAATTGTTGACATTATCTGCCTACATAACGTAGATAAATGAGCGTGTAATCAATGCTAGTGGATTTAAATCGTTCTTGTTTGTATTTTCAGGGCACAAAGTGTTTTCCCTTTAAGTAGAGATAGTAAGAAATGTGCCAATGGACACATTTTAGCAATTCAAGTTATTACTATTCCATTACAAAATAAAAAAGGGACATTCTTAATTTTTGATTTAAACATTATTATAAATGTTTGAAAAACAAGTTGGGGCAGTGTTTGAAAGCACTGCCCCAACTTAACCGAATCGTCGGTATTTGTAAAAATACTCGTTTCGGATGTTGAAATAGCATATTTCGACATTGTAGGGTGGACGTTAGCTCATAAACGCAAATACAAGATAGACTAGAAGAATTTCACAGGGATATCCCAAGTCCTGGGTGGCTCAGTGGTCAGAGCAGTCGCCCGGATTGCGAAAGGTCGCGGGTTCGATTCCTGCCTCAGGACGTGAAATTTTTCTAGTTTTATTCTATTTTAATTACTAAAAAAAGGGACCTGTAAAGGTATATTTTCATTTTTAAAGCCGCGTAAGACTCCGGGAGTATATGACAATGAAAACCCCGTTGTGTCTGGAATGTGTGGGTTGACACGTTACAGGTGCACTTATTTCATTTTAATCTGTTTCATTACACCTACGATATAGACATAAATCACAACGGTTTTTTATTACTTGTGAGCTCGCCGAATTGCGCGCGGGCTGTTAATTTAAGGGACGGATAATTTTACCAATTGAAATGTATTCTTTTAATTCTTACCAATTGTAATACACGTGTGAAATTATTGAAAAATTAAAAAATATGTGAAGGATTTACTAGCACCTAGAATTATGCCTATTTTGCTACATTCCATAATTTCATTATCTGCATAAGAAGTCAAATGTGGGGTAATAGTAACAATGTAAATAAAGATCTCGTGGCTGAAAAAAGACCCTTAAAATCAATATGCTCAATATACCACAGTTACATAAGATGTCTTTATAATTAATAAAAAATATATAATATAAGCCATGTAAAGAGTGCGAAAACAAGGTGAATACTTATAATAAGTTTTCAATGTTTAATAAATTGCCAGACAGAATTACAGAATACCCGTGATTTCAAACCCAAACTTATTTTTCTTTATAAATTATACTTTTTACATTTTAAAGGAATTCAAGACTATGCCCTTCTTGTACCCTAACTTGTGAAACTGGCTTTCGATATAAGTTTTTATTGAGATAATAGTATGATTTATTTAAAGACATGCAATGACTGGCTTAGTGTAAAGCACGCAGTTACGAGGTGAAATAAAGAGTATTCTGGAGTGAGTCAGTCCAATATTAAGTTACAGCCTCTTCGTGCTCGGTCTGGGCCCTGATCGCGCTAATTTACAACGAATTTACCAAAGCAAAACTAAAACGTTCCGTTGTTACCGTACCACGGAACGTAACTTTTAACAGTAATTTATTTAAAGAAAAAACAATATAATATCTTCTAGTATGACAGAGAGACAGAGAGGTAGGTATATAATTTGTAGGGAGTGAAGAACGTTTGCGCTGAAAAATCCCCGAGCAAATAGACCCGCACACTACGACGAAGAACCAGGATAGTTGACATAGTTGATAGTTGAAATAGACAACCCTAAGGAGGTTGTTAGGGTTGTCAATTTATACTTGACTGATGGTGTATTATGATATGAATGTTGGTTGGTTAGTATCCATTCAATTTTAAGGCGTGTTTATTTTTGTTACGGCATGTTCTCTATGACCCAGCTAATAGAGCTCCCTTTAAAGCAATATTAGAACTCAAATTAAACCGACCTACTGCTTCCTCAAAATCTAATTTCAAATCAAAGCCAAAATATTCCAGATCATTTGCGTGTTTGAAAATGCAGGTACCTTTAAAATTGACGGATTCATTTATGATATCCATGATTCATTATGGATAGAGGTCATCAATGAGTACGTGTAAGGTACACGAGCTCTACAGACCTGCTATTAATTCATACAAAAAATGATCCATAATTAAATCTACCATTGTGGTTGTCTGCATGTGTATGCAAATTAGGTTTTTATAACCCGATTCAGATATGGCAGTATGGAAACTGATTCATTATAAAATTGATTGTAAAACATAAGTTTGTTTTTTAAAAAAACACTTTCCTACCTAGAAACAAAAAACGTGAAATGTTGTTACTAATAAAGTACTTAAAAAACAAATAAAATTATATTTGCAGATATAATGAAGATGATAATAATTCTTACACCCGCACCTTTTGTCTAGCTATAGACCATAATTAAGCTTTTGTAATGGATATGTATGGATATTGGAGAAACAATTTTATAAAGATAATAATTAGCGGCCGTCAGTGGCTCCGCCCTCGTGGATGTTGGTTATCGCTCTAAAAGGTCGTCGATGTCCTTTCGTAGGATATATTCTGTCAAACCAAATTTTATTTCAATCGTTTCACTGGTTTAAGAGTGAAAACGTAACAGACACACAGACATGTGTATTTTTCGCATTTATGATATTAGTATGGATGGATATATAATAATATGTTTATAAATATTGGAAACTAATTGCACAACCCGGCTTCGCACGGGTGGTGTGCCTGACAAAAATATTTAGGTATTTCATCTTAATTGCAAAAAAAAAAATATGAAAAAATATGAGAAAAAAGAGAAAAAATATATATAAAACCAGTAAAATGTTTAAATGTTTTGTCAAAATATTGAAGATCTTCCCCACTGTCTTCTGTCTCACTCACACGCGTAAAAACTTAAACATACAATGATTTTAAAATTTTCTATTATTGAAACCTGGTCCTGTCACAATAACGATTGTTCATCAAGTGATTTGTTCATCAAGTGAGCAAAGTTCCTTTTTACCTGCGAGTGCTGACTTTGAATCACGAACTAGCGAAGTAGTCTAAAATAGACTACTGAGCACTTTGAGTTATGTACTCAAAGCGCTCAGTAATCTATTTTATGCTATGTATGACTAAACTAAAAAAAAATGTCGAAAAATGCTAAATAGAAGTTTATGTCACTTTTGTACTTTATTAAAGAATATTAGAAATGACGAAACATTTTGAATTTTGAAGAAGCAAACATTAACGCGAAATTATATTATTAAAATTTTTTATTTAATTAAAACGAAATTGTAGGAATTTTCCCCGACAGTGCAGATTTCTCCTGCTTGTTTTAGTGTAATACGGCACCTGATCAGATATGAAGAATCTCCTTTATTGTTTAAAACATGTTAGTATATAAGTTGTGTACCTAACAATGAGATAAAGAAGGCATAAACTAAAAATAAAATACAAAATTAAAAACGTTAAGTAACCTCCGGCCTCATTAATTATCTATCAACACCATCTCATTAAGACTTTTCATAAGATCCCAATCACGCTATATCTGCTGTAAGTTTCTGAAGAATTAAGGCTCCCGCAAACTTTTTGATGGTATGGGATCAGCTCAAGGTTAGTATGTCGTACGAATGTCACCGAAGTGACAGTACACCAAATTTCAAATCGATCGGATCTGTGAAAGTTACTAAAACCCTTTTATCATGTAGAAAATGAGCTGATAGACATCAGATCACTGAACTGATCTTCATAAATTATAGCTAAGAACCATCCTAGTCACGTCAGTTTTCAAACAAAAAAAAACGAATCAAATCTGGTCCATTCTTTTAGGAGCTACAATGCCACAGACAGATACACAGACAGACACGTCAAACTTACAACACCCCTCTTTTTTCGTCGAGGGTTGAAAATATAAAAAAAATATAATAAAATAAAACAGCACAAGCGGACTCCTTATTAACTTAGAAACTTTAGAGGATTTTCAAGCGTTCGATCCGGCGATGGCCGATAAACATATTTCGGCACAGAGCACTCTTGACGCAGATGGAGTGAACTAACGGAGCTTTTGTAAACGCAATTGTTTTAAACTATTAATTGTACCGATAGTGGCACGAACAATACACGCACCAGCTAACAATGAAACCGGAAAAATCTTTTGCACTGATGTAAAATTTCGTAGCCCCGTAGACCGCCTACGATTCGATTAATTACGGCCGACGTGTTTTCTCTTTTGCTAACGACGTGTGCTATTATATTATAACAGGGAAACCCTTGATTTTAATAAATTATATTTAGGTGATACATATTGCTACGCTTTTAGGGACGTTTCTCCAAAATGTAAAATTATTCAGTTTACTGTTTGAATTAAATCCAAACGGTGAACTTAACAATTTTATATTTTGGTGAAACATTAACATTAAACTAACTCAATGATTTGACGTGTGCGCAATGAGAGTGCCATATCGTTAAGATTAGAAGAGTGGGGCGCAATGATTCGGTTTCGCGGGCGGAAACGGGCGCGCCCACGCGCGGGTCAGAGCAGTGACCCCGGGCTCACCTCGCCAGGCGCTAGCGATCTGCATTGTTCCATCTTCGGAGCGCACGAGCGCGGGTAGCCCCATATCAAACAGGTTCATTAATTTAGTCCCCCGGATCGAAACAGTCACCACAAGGCCTCTTGGCCTCATCCGTTTAACAGCATGTGCGTAACCACCTTTCTATTTCAGATCATACCTATGAAATCTACGATTTTTAGTACCGGCTACTTAGATTAATAACTATTCTAATACCGGCTAATTAAAGATATCTTGCGCGACTTGGAATTTGAAAATTAAAAGAGATTTAAAAAATGTATGGATTCGGCCAGATATAGACAAAAAACTAGGCAAAAATATGCAGAACAGTTTTTAATTGTGAATTTTTTACTTTCTATTTTCCTTTGTTTCGTTTTGCAACATAGTCGTTAAAAAGAGATATATGAAAAATATGAAAAGATATGAAAATATACGAAATTATACACAAATAATAATTAACGTATAATTATTATTTGTCTAAAATTTCATAAATTTTATTTTTAAAATCTCGTTTAGTGCAGTTAAAAGGGTCCAAGTCGGTAAAAAGTTTATTATATGTTCGCAGAACTCGAGTGGTAATTGAGTTAGCTCCGTAATTAGTATTAGACAACGGTACGTGGAACATGTACTGGCCAGATCTTGCTCCAAATTATTTCAAATTTCTTCGGAACTTTGATGCGTCGGTGGAAATGCCAAGGAATTCTACACTTTGATTCTATAGCAATAACCTATAATTATTATTCGTCCCTTTTTATAGTTACTTCACAAATTAAATTAGTATAGTGCATCGATAACAATAAATAATCGCTAATACTTCCACTATCTCATTATTTGTCATTTTAAAGGACTTTATCATTTTCAAACGATTTAAAAAAAGAAGATTCTTATTTTTATACTTACAGCTAGATGACAAGCAATCTCAGGGCCCACTTTGTGGTAGAGACGTCTTCCGTCGTTGCCTATAGACATCTGCAGCACCAAGGAAAAAAACACATGGGTATTGCAGGTGCGTTACCACCCTGAGAATTATTACATTCCATGCCCCAGCAATTACACTGGCTACCTTTCTCTTCAATCCGAAACACAGCGACCGAAATAGGAATGGCGGTGGTACCTGCTTAGTACCTACCCAGATGACCCTACATACGGGCCTTCCATCCAGTTGTGTGTATCCTAAGCAATACCTCCGTCAAAGCTAGACTGATTTTGATAAAACTTCTTTTAATTGGAAGGAAACTAGGTTGGTTGGATCTGGTAGAAGATTTTATGAAGCTCTTCAGAGATAGAGTTCAAAACAAAATATAAGTATTTCAACCAGTAGGTACAGATAATTCCCAATCTAGCAACTTTTACTATTTTTAAAATTTTTCAAAGAAATCTATAAACCGACTTCAAAACACTAAAAAAGCAGAACGTAATTTAAGTAGATATTTTTATTTAATGTTAAGGTGTCTTTGGTAGTTGGTGCCGGGATGCTTCCAAAAACAAGAGAAATAAAATATACTTTTACAAAAAACACCTTTGAATTAGATAAGTATACTTAAATTTAACCCTTTTAAGTTTTTACTTAGCGCTTTGAAGTCGGTTTCTAATTTTGCTTTAAAATAGTTTTTTAGTTAGCTAATACGGTAACTACAATTGTTAGGACCTTATACTATTTTACTTTTCAACTTTTGTCTATAGATACTTAAGATACTTATAACCTATATTGATTTTGCAATCACAACCAAGACACTCAAGGCAGGATATTAAATTCAGGTGTTAAATTTAATTTCTTGAATTAATATATTTTCTTAAGGCCTTTTAGCCCTTTAGGCTGGCAAGGTGGAGGCGGCTAGTCTAAACTGCACTCTTGTTACCGCTTCACATCACGTGGTATTGAGTCAATTGTCGTGATTTAAACCGACTTCAAAAAAGGAGGAGGTTCTTAATTCGACTGTATTTTTTTTATGTTTGTTACCTCAGAACTTTCACTGTGAAGCGACATTGACGATTCTTTTTTTGGTACATGCGAAATAGTTGTCATTTGATCCCATAATTTTTTTTTTAAATTGATTGGGTAGTTTGTTTTTTAACTCAAAATAATTGGGATGAGTAAATCGTCTATGTATGCGAAATTGCGGATTTTTGCTTTCCTATGACTTTTTAGTGAAACGATGCGACCGTAGGAAACAATATAAGTCACCCCTCTAGCTTTGACCTTAGAAAGTTATTACTAACAATTGTGAAAAAAAATTTCAACATAAAAATAAACCCAACTTCAAAAAACTGAAAAGGTTAAAATAATTAAATTTAAGTAACTAGGTAGGTACTCATCCCCTAGAAACATATTTTTTGGAGTTGGTGCTAAGTTATTTCCAGAAACAATAGATAGTGAAGCACCGACTCCAAAAAATAAGTTTCTAGGGGATAAGTATCTAATTAAATTAAATTATTTTATCTTTTTCAGTTTTGTTTAATTTTTTTTTATATAAAATAATCTCCTGATTTCTTTAAGAGACTTATAGTTAAAGTTTACAAAATTTAAGCCTATTTAAGTGGTAACATAAGTAACTTCTTTGAATGTACAGACTCGTGTACCTAATTCAGAATAGCACACTCGTCGATAACAATCTGGCTACCAAGGTTACATAACCGTGCTAATGAAACTCAACTTCTATAAATTATGAACCACTTATAGAACTGATTCATACATACCGATTAAAAGATATTCTCCGAGCTGGCGCGATATGAGGCGCTTAAATTAACTTTCGTAATTAGAAACACCAATAAGGCAGAACGCCCATCGCATACAAATTACACCTGTGTTACTAATTATGTCCGACTCGGATATATCTTCTCACTTGTAATTCTTTACTCCTAACCGTGTTAAAATTGTATTTATTACCCCCATCTGTCACCGCGTTAATGACATAATGACTACTGCGCATGAAACCCACCTAACGCATCAAACAATCAATTAACTCTCTCGACCGTCGCTCTAATGACTGGTCTGAAAAAAACGGCTTGGGAAACCCAATAAAATCGTCGCTATGTATGGAAGCGAAGAAAGATAGTGAGATCGACCGTTACGTCATAAATTCGCCTACTTCTTACAAAAATCTGTAACATATAAACATGGCCCAGCGTAAACCAGGGCATTACAATCAATATTTTCATATAAGCCACAGCTCAGATCTTGATTTATGGAGGAGTGGTTTAAGCTTGTGGTATTATTAACAAGTTATAAATCACCGTTCGGAATTAAGACCCAGTGAATCGACGGCGTAAGATTTGTTGACGAAGACATTAATAAAATTATCCAGGTCTTAGCTGAGGAAGTGACGAAGTAGGTAATTGAATAGATATCCTTGTCTTCAGTATTATAATTCTGATTGACATTTTACAGCGTAATGAGTGGTGTCTTACTCATTCTTCTATATCAAGCAGTGAGTTCTTTTTTAGGTAATACCGTTATTTTTCTCAGAAATCTTAGCCCTATTAAAATATTAAGCGGAAAGAGGGATCCATACACGATTTTTTACGAAATGAAACGTATATTTTTTATTTTTTTAGTACAAAGCACGGCAAATGACTCAAGATTACCTGATGTGAAGTGGTAAGAAGAGTCCATATGCGGAGACAGCAAGTGCAGCTTGAAACACACTGTTCTAGCCGCCTCCTTGCCGGCCCATAAGGTGCCTTTTCACGCTTCTTTTGAAGGAACTCGTGTTATAGGAAGGTGGGAACACATGAGGGAACACATAATGATTTAGCTACCTCCATCTTACATCTTTTTTTACGACTCTTTTGTAGCAACCCATGGTAATAGTAAGAAGGAGGATATGTGTATTGATAGAGATAAGTGGATAACTTCGTACCTATTGCCTATTTTTAATAGAATCAGGGTAATCAAAGTGTTATTTTGTAACAAAACTAGCTTCTCCCATCGGCTTTGCCCGCGTGGTGTACAGGAAACAATTGTATTTTTTAAAAAAAACAACTTAATAGCTCTCTCTCCCTCTCAATTAATATACAAACATTAATATACAAACTAACTATGACAATATCGTCAGAAAATACAAATAAATAAAATAGTAGGCGTTATAAACGCACAAAATGAAACATTTGAAATGACAATATCCCTAACAAAGCAATAAGAATGAAGTTCTTCGTATGACACTACCTGCAACAGTAACTGAAATTGTGAAAAGATCTCAATGCAAGTGAAAAGATCTCAAGATCTCAAGCTCTTAATCACTCACTTTGGGCTAGATAATAATTGTGAATGTTTGTATATTTATGCTACTTGTGGAGGCTTATTTCTGGCTTCTTGTAATTTTTCTATGTGAGCTGTAAGCCCCAAAATTAACTTAAATAAATTATTATTATTCTTAATTTTGATTTTAACATTATTATAAATGTTTGAAAAATTACTTAGTAATTAAAATATAATAAAACTAGAAAAATTTCACGTCCTGAGGCAGGAATCGAACCCGCGACCTTTCGCAATCCGGGCGACTGCTCTGACCACTGAGCCACCCAGGACTTGGGATATCCCTGTGAAATTCTTCTAGTCTATCTGTATTTGCGTTTATGAGCTAACGTCCACCCTACAATGTCGAAATATCAAGGGTCACGGGTTCGATTCCTGCCTCAGGACGTGAAATTTTTCTAGTTTTATTATATTTTAATTATTATTATTATTATTAATTACAAACGTGGAATAAAAATCCTACCAATCCCAACTCGATCCTTCATTACGAGTATTTGATAAACTGTATCTAATTAGAAAACAACAAAAAATGGATAAAAAAACTGCTTACAACGAAATCACTATATCCCGCGCTTATCACACTCCTCAGCACCCGTACCACCATCTTTTATCGCGATCCAGTTTAGGACCTAAACTGAGTAGAATCGTTAATTCGTACTACGAGGCTATCTACGACTATGACGGCGATGCAGTTTAGGAACCAATACTGAACCGAGCGAAATATGAATCGCTATTATAAAGATGGTGGTAAGGCCCCAGCTCTCCCCTGCGCTACTCCTCGCTGCGCGCCATGTGACCGTCTATCATGCTGTAATGTAGGATTTTTGAGGCCTTATTTGGCATATGAATGATTATGAAAAACTGCGATACATGTGTCTTTTTTTTAATTGAATAGTTTATACCAATTTTGGAGTCAGTCGACTCAGAGACTAAAAAGTTTCCTAGAAATTTTACCCTCTTAGGGGTTGAAATTTCGATAAATTCTTTCTTATATCTACTATTCACAAAGAACCCACCCTCCAATTTTCATGTTTCTAGGACCAGCAGTTTAGGCTGTGCGTTGATCAGTTAGTCAATCAGGATTTTGAATTTTAAATATTCTACCTACACTATACAAGATGTTTGGTAGTCGGTATAACAAGCGGGCACCCACCCATGTTAACTTAGATATGAATATAAATATAAAGGTGATATCAAAAGTTTAAATTTCTAAAATTAATTTTAAAATTTCCCATACAATTTTTTTAACTGACTACGAACTATTTGTATGAAGAAATTTGTAATTTATCTTACAATTTTCATTTTTTGGTAACACTATAGTATTTACATAAGTAATGACTATACCTATTAATATGGGTATATAGTACCCAAAAACTAAAAAAAAACTATAATCTAAATCTAAAAAAATGGGTCCTTGGCATTTATAAAAGATATTTCTGTGTTCATTCAATGATGGTTATATAACATGAAATTTATATTTCTCATGCATATAAATTTTTATAATATAGATATATAAGTATAGGTATATGCATTTCAAATAAAAACATTAAAATTAAAGCATCGAAAATAATTGGTAAACTTATAGTTTTTTATCTATAAAACATTATTCAGAAGGTTTTACATTAATACATTCAAAGTAATTGGATTCCGATGTTAAACTCTATAGGCACTTCACTAATAAGAAATAATTCAAAACAGAAAAGATGAGGAAAAAATTACCTATTTTAATATGTTTCGTCACGTCCGCGTTCGTTTTGGTTGTTTATTTTCGTCTGTCAAATTACCATTTCAAATACTATTCACAGGTTGTTTTTATATTAGTTATATGTTTTCTTTTATGGCACATAGTACTTTAATAGCAGACTTCAATGTATGCATAGTCAAACTTTGTTTTGCAGACCAAGAGCAGCGACCACGACCGATCACAGCACGACCGGTCATTACCAGTGAGATGTTGCACGGTGTATTTTTAGGATTAAATAGTATCTCGAAAACCTCGAAACATATCAACGGGCAGACAGCGGGCTGCTGGACTGGTGGTACTCATGACGGTACTAATCTCAAGTTTTATTTTATACATACTTCGTCAAAGTAATGAGTCCACACCACCTGATGTTGAGCGGTAAGAATCCATGTACGATTATCGGAGACCTAGAGACTTTTCATGCCTCTTTTGATCCATGTTATAGGAAGAAAACACATGGGCTAATAAAGAATTCCAACTGTTGGATGAGCATGAGTTTGGTATGCGTGCTCCGCTAAGAAGGGGAAAGGTGTGATAAGGTCAAAAAGTTTTTCAGAGTACTCTCCATGGTACAGCCGATACGACACAATATCTTGACTAAATGGTCAATCTACATCGCCAATAATACTTCGTACAACACGCATCATTGACGATGTCAAGCTGTAATTTGTCTACCGAGGAGTTAAATCCTAGAGGTGCCATTCCACAAGTGCACGGATTATTCCAGAAAAGGCAGAACATGAGTTTTGCAAGCACAAGGCATGAAAAATTGACGCAGTTGTTCAAAGGGAACTCTGAAAAGTGCGTAAAATTTTCTACAATTTTCTTCATCGTGGAACTATAACTGGACTTAGACCGTAGCGTACCTCCATACCGAGTCGGGTTATACTGATTTGGATCGCCATTCTTTCTCTCGTGAGATCACGCCGCTCTTTTTTTTCATTCAACTAGATGACAAACAAGCTAACGGCCTACCTGATGGTAAGCGGTAACCGCCGCCTATAGACACCTGCAATAACAAGAAAGAGCACTTGATATTGCAGGTGCGTTGTCATCCTGAGGCCTAAGATTAAATGCCGTCCATGCCCAGTAATTACACTGGCTACCTTTCCCTTTAATCCGAAACACAGCGAACTGTTTCACGGCTGAAATAAGAAAGGCGGTGGTACCTACCCAGACGACCCTAAACGGGCCTACCACCTAGTAGGCCGGCTCTCGGGCGTAATATCCCTTATGCCTGTACAACTGTCGTCTGAATAGCGATCAACAATTCCTAATGGAAGCATTATCATTGATATAACCGCCTCTGTGGTCCTAGGCGCCTAGAGGTCTGGGGTTCAATTCCCGAAGGGGCAGAAATTTTCTGTTCGGTTTGGTTAGTGGTAGGGCTTTTCTAAGTCCGCCTGGCTAGCTATCACCATCTTACCTAAGTCTGCCGCCAAAGCAATAATGTTAACGGCATTTTTGTGTTCCGGCGGTTAGAGGTACGATAGCTAATTCTTCTGTGGTTGAGGAATCCGGGTGTAGCTCGCTTCCATCGTCGGCCTTATCTTCACTTACCACCAGGTAAGATGAAGGTCAAGAGTTACCCCGTTAAGATAAAAAAAATACATAAAAAAGAGTGTAGGGAATAGAACAGAGGCCTGTTGTATGTAAACCAGCGTTCACTGAAGGTATACCTTCAAAAAAAATTGTTCAATAGTAATTTTTACAATATAATCAATTTATTAAATCACATTGTGAGAAACTGGACAATCAAATGACGTAGGTAACCTGTTATCAAAACAAAAACAAGTCTTCAAAATACGGCTATGTGTTTTACAAAAAAGGAAATCATAAATAATTCATTGTTTAAGTAAGCTACGCAGTGTATAATGATTTACATTATTTGAGTATGAAAGGTGATATTCTCTACAAATGTTTACAGTTTTTTCCATTCAAAAGCTACAACAGTTTATAGGGTAGGTATTATAATTATCACATTAAGGAACCATTGTATTGTTGTGTTTATGTCTAAATTTAGTTTTTTTTAATAGGATCGGAAGATGACGGTTGTTCATTGCGACGGATGACACAGGCGCAGCAGAGAGGCGATCGGAGGCCCCGGCGCAAATGCATCACGCGCGATAATGAACCGACTCGTGTGCACGACTGCGCCTGCGCACTCGCACGTAATGCACTATCCGAGCCTCGGTGATCGTGCAACAGTTACCTGTTACCATATAACAGAACCCTCCATATAATATTTGGCTGTGTGAATGTTACCTTGGCGTTACCGACAGTATTGGCGATTGCTTACTATTTATATCATATCGGGCCCAACGGAATCGTGCTGAAATCCTAACCTAGCTACGTAGTAATTTATAGAACAGTATCTGATGAGAACTTGTGACTTACATAGTGAATTTACAATTGATTCCGAAATAGGCAATTGTTGCTTAAATAATACGCTGAACATACAATTATAAATAACCAATAACCAAGGGATATAGAAGTATACTTGTCTTATAAAAAGCGATTAAGCTATGAATAAACATTTCAAGAAATATAATCTACATAAAATGGAGTGAAGTACCTGCTTAATGCATTTCCAGGACAAAGTTGCAGTGAAAATGGACGCCAATTGTGAACAAGACAGGATCTCGGGTTTCTTAAACTGGCACCTCCCACGTGGTGTCTTGTGCCCTTAACCTTTGGAGCGGCCGTATCGCAGTTTATGCGCCTTACAATGCGCTCTCCTTGCAGACTTATACGGTTGCGGGTGTTGTCTAAATTTGGAGCAAAACTGGCATCACACAAGGCAATTTAAATATAGGTTTACCTTTTTAGACAAAACTCGACTAGATTTAAAAAGAGATGATCATAAATTAACAAATACTAAGTAGCAACCATTTTGGTATTGCATTTTTGGGAATCATTTACAATCGCTGTACTCATGGGTATCCCCACACAGGAAATAAACTACTTTTGAAATGTTGCATTTCTTTTAATATCTCCCTAGTTTACTAGGATTTCTTGAACAATTCTTTTGATGCAGAGTTTTCCTAATGTTGACATTGCTAGGCAACTCGAGCGACATACATATATGCAGGCCATGTAGGTATACATATAGTCTTAATAAAAGATATAACAAATTAAAAAAAATTAAGAGCGAGAGCCAGTGCGCAACTATCTAATTATTAAGATACTTGTGGTGTATTGTAGAACTTCAATGTTGGCTCTTTAAAATAATACTTATGTCATAAGCGTAAAAACTTCATTTGTTAGGTAATAAGTATTTAACCAGGAATAAATCATTAGATTAGATACACTTTACGAGGAGGTTTTGGGTTACCATTATTATTACGGCTGTGACTTTCTGGCAGAGGACGAAGGGATGGACAGATAGTCTGGAATTGTAAAGGGTTGCGATTTTGCTATTTCAGCTACGCCATAAGTCAAGTTCTCTGATAAGCTTTAAATTTAACGACATTTATTGTTAAATTACTCGCCAATTTCATGCAATCAGTTGTAGTTCCAAAGCACAAGTGTTCACCGTTTAAGTACATTTATGTTTAATGCTATAGAGTTATCGCTTCGATCCGCGACAATCCAGCGCACCTGCACCACGTCGGCGCCGCGCCGCCGCGGCCGACGCCGACGCACTTTCAAAAAAGGCTTATGGCCCGAGTAAGGCAACACTACACATTTTATGTGCGCCTGCAAGCCCACATCAGAAGACAAAAAATACAATAGGTAGTATCTTTCGTGCTGATAACACCTTTAATGTCGTACAACACATCCATAAAATTAAATTTGAATCATTCCACAATAACCCCTGTCTTGCCTACGATATTATGTTGTCTATATATGGGCTTGTAGATAACCATAATTAAATTATTATAAGTGAATATAATAACAAGCTCAACTATAAACAGTCTGATAGCAATTGCAATAAATGTAAACAACTTCTACTCGAACAAGTTATGTCAAGCCTCAAAATGAGACTTTCGAACCGACAAAGAGCTGCGGAGGTTGATTTATGCTGATCCCGGAAATAAATTTAATTTATAAACGCAATCTACCTACGGAGATCGTTGTGACAAGATTAACAATTGCACAGATATGGAATATTTTATTTAGCTATGTCGAGTCTCCCACGCTATAGGATTCAATTATGGAGGAAAGGCAGATAGGTCGGCTCGCGAGTGGTCCGCTCGTGACCCGTAAATTGGAACGGTCCGTCGCACGCCCTTGTCGCACTTCACCGGCCGCCGCGCGCCGCGCGCCGCCCGCCGCCCGCCGCGCCGCCACCAGCGCGCCCGCACCATGCACCGGCACCAACACGAGTTAACACGACATACTCGATAACGTCACCTGAATTAGCATCTCTACGACGCACTACTGTTATTACTTCTCACGCACATCCAATTTAGAGCCACCAACACAAGTGTACTATTTCCATTTGAGGTACGCTGAAACTATAAAAGCTAAGATCTATTCAATGGAATATTGAAGTCTTGAATTGGAAAAACATGATAACAACAAAAACATAACTGTATAGAAGACCAAATTCGAGCTAGTGCCAAGTTAGAATATAAAATAAGGTACGCATTAGAAATTTAGATGTTGACGGGTTTATTTTACACTTTTAATTTGATTTTACAGAAACCATCTAACAGCGTTAGTGCAGTATCTACCTACCGCTAACATGTCTAATTTTTACTCCCAATCGTCAGCTTTATTTAATCCCCAGTCCAGCCAAATTGTAGGGGCTAACAAAGTATTTACTTATTCTCAATGCACATAACTTTCATATCACACTAATCGGGTAATTGTAATCAAATCAGAAAAATGGACCAATGGACCTCTAATCTGTCATAGTTAAGTAAGTATATCTTTTATGACGAGTTACTTTCCACTTATTTTCTCCATATTTAATGACACTTTAGTGGTTTCCGATCACAATAAAGAAACTTCACTTAGCTCTTTTCTATTTTAAGTAGCTCTATAAGGACTAACAAACATAATCGTACTTCTGGCAAATTTCTTTAGAATTTGGAACAAGTACTGCAGTAAGATAAGACATCTTTTAAGAGTATCTAAGTGTTCACTTTCATAAAGTAGGCTATGTTAGTAAGCTATCGGATATCGTTAACAGGTGTGCGAACCGTATTTGGGGCGTAATATGTAACAAACAATAGCCGGTGTACGGTCGCCATAACAGAAATTCAAATTGTACCTAACTATAAATTGCTAAAGTAATCGACTTGTTTAAGCCGCACAGATATTCTATATTATTATATGTCAGCCATCTGGTTAAATTAGCCAGATAATTGGATGCCTATACCACTAGAATCACTCAACGTTTATTGAAAGTCAGTTCAATACGACGCCTAGACGGATCGTCTTGTACTAAAGAGTTTTGGTGTGATTGGTAGGTTCAAGGTTTTTTTTACACTTACAACCAAAAGTTTTTTTTTTTATACAAAGCACGGCAATTGTCCCAACATTACCTGATGTGAAGCGGTAAGGAGAGTAAGTAAGCGAAGACCGCTAGTGCAGAATAGACATTGCTCTAGCCACCTCCACTTTGCCGGCCCAAAAGGTGTTTTTTCACGCCTCTCTTGGAGGACCCCATGTTATAGGAGGGAGAGAACACATGTGCTGGCAAAGAATTCCAAGTTCTGTCCCCTTATTCAGAAACTATCGGATCACGGATTCGATTCGAAAAGTCAAATGCCGTCTCGCTTTGACGCACCGCGATAAAAAGTGACCGACAGTTGTGAATAAGGGGGCTGGAAGTACGACAAAGAAACGAGGCACTAAATTTCTTTGTGATGTTGAGGTAGAGACAGTTAATTGATGTTTTCGAAAACCGGCACGCGTGCTTATCCTTCGTCGCACCTTATCCTTTCCCCTTCCTGCTCAGGAAAGTAGGAAGGGGGAAGGATAAGGTCGAAAAGCTCTTCAGAGCACTCTCCGTGAAAAAGCCAATAAAATTCGCTAAGCGACACAATGACGCGACGCCATTGCAGAGGCTCAAGGTTGTTCGTGACCTCTACATCGCCAATGATAAGGACAGCACGACACTGCAGTCTGTCCAGTGCATCGAGGAGGTACTTGGCGCAGCCATCCCACAAGTGCGAACAATATTTTACGCAAGACCGGACCTGAGTTTTGTAAAGCAGGCATAATTGGTCAGGAGTGAAATATCGACGCACCTAGTTCAGGACACCGATCTTTCGTGAGGCTGTTTTGATCACGGTTTCGATGTAGTTCCTGGAATTCAGATCGCAGCATATCTCCATGCCAAGCAAGTTAAAGGAGCCCTGTGTCGAAAGAGTAGTGCTCTTATGATAAAGAGGGGAAGGAACGGCGACATTTTGGCTACAAACGCGCACACCTGTGTTTTCTTAGCACTGAACTAAACAAGCTTGTTAAAGCCTCGTTCAGACCTCTCATTCTCGGTTTCAGCGCGCCCAGGTCCTGGGCTACCGTAGTATTTTATCTCCCATGCACTGTCCGCATAGCAATGAATGTTTTCTAATGGAAGCATGTCATTGATATTTCTTCATATCAATACCGTATGCCGGGATTGTATTTCAGTTATAACTGGACATAAAAAATACCCTTGAACCTACCAATCACACCAACGGTCACACAAAACCTCTTCACACTAGACGATCTGCCTAGGCATCTAATCAACTGGCTAACTCAATCAGATGGCTGACAAGACGTTCAGCCATTAGTTATTTATTTAATTATTGGTCTGCCAACAATTGTACAATATTACATGGTAATATAATATAATTAAGATTACTTGCTAATTATACAATATTTAAAAGGCGAACACAGTATGCCAATATATACACAGTAAAAGCAAGTAATAGTATAAATAATAATAATTTCATTCCACCTACAGAATAAAATACAATAAAATTTAGTGAAATTTAGTACTACTTTAATCTATTAAGTGTGCTTGACGTCTAAATGTGTTGAGTGTCATACCAAATAAATCCAACACAGTGCCGCAATCGTTTAATATTTTACAGAATCTAGAAATTGGGGAGTAGGAACCAGAGACAGTTTTACGGAAGGGAGGATACATAATTTTGTTGGGATATCTAGGACACTTATGGCGAACTTTGAGGTTAAGTTAAGAAAGAAGCTGTGGACAGTCTACAATTCCATTTATTAGTTTGAACAAAAATATGATCCATCTAGTTAAACGTTACGCTCAATGACTAGGATGGTTGTCCTTCAGTAATTTATTTGAATGCCGGTGTTTAATGAATGGCTTAGGCGTCTTAGTAACTGGCTAATTTAACCAGATGGCTGCGACATGTGTATGTCGCATAAAATTGTTTAGATGTATAGAGACAGTATAAATGTATATACCTGCTATTCTTGTACAATCAACATCTTTAATTAGAATAGATGATATTACATAGCTGTTTTACCTATTAGCCTATTCTAATAAATACTAGGTGGTAAACCCGTATGTACGGTCGTCTGGATAGGTACCACCGCCTTTCTTATTTCCGTCGAGAAACAATTCGCTGTGTTTCGGTTTGAAGGGAAAGATAGCTAATGTAATTAGTGGGCATGGAAGGCATTTTATCTTAGGCCTCAGGATGACAACGCACCTGCAATACCAAGTGTTTTTTTCCTTGTTATTGCAGGTGTCTATAGGCGGCGGTAACCACTTACCACCAGGTGGGCCGTCTGCTTGTTTATCGTCTACTTGTATAAAAAAATAAGATTAATTAAATACAAGAAAAGGAAGGAAAGAAAACTTTCAATAATAAACTTACAAAAGCATGTATGAAGTTATTTGATGAATGTTTTCCTTCGGAACGAGCTTTTTTTTGAGTAATCAAAATTCAAACCTAAGGGTGATAAAACTTTTGTAGGTATGTACTTTATATAGAACTATAAATATGCCCATATGTCTATAAAACTATAAATATCTATTAAAATCTCAATATCAAGTTTTTTGAGTTGTTAATACGTGATTTTAGACTTCTCTTGACATGAATCCGATATTTATTTACCCTTTGAGTATCAAAGCCACTGTATGAAGTAGGTATTTACGGAAATGTTGCGGAGTTTAATAGTGGCATTTAACCTTAAGTAGACCGTTTTGTATAAGAATTATGATTGCTTTAATTGCCAGCTCCTGGAGTCAGGCAGTTGCCTCGCTCGCATACGCATGCTTCTAAACTAATTTTCCAACAACGCTAATGATACACGATTAAATGAGAATGTGACAGGTCTTCGCGGCAAGGAATAGAGACGCGCTCAGAACAATGCTGCCATTATGATCGTATTTAATGAAACACCGTGCTGGCTGTCAAACCCAATGGGCATGCTATATAAAGGAATTTCAATAAAGCCATGCCTGTGCCAGCAGACACTAGAGCCGAGGTTACCATAGCTGTGTCAACTAACTGAAAGACCTTTAGTAGCAAGTCAACTAAGCGCTTATTAACATTAGATAGTTGAAACCCTCATTTGAATAAAGTTGACAATATGAAATGATGTTCGAAAGTATCAATATTTTGTATTAGACCCTAGTTGGACAGGACAAACATTAGATATATTTTAAATGTGGTAGGCATGTGGTATTAATACATCTATGTGGTTTGGATCGGTATGTTTTTTAAAGACTAAATAATGTATATTTTAATATTGAAAGTTATAGGTAGGTATACATATACAAAGTTATTCGAAGGAAAATTACTCATACGTAGCAAACATTTTTATACAACAAGGGTGTCAAAATAGCCTGATCGGTTACCGTAGCCCATAAAGGCTAACGGTGGTAGTACGATACATGGAGTGTGCAAGCCCAACCTATCCTAATAAGAAATAGATTAGGTGAATACGTGAATGGAGAAATCGTTGAAAGGACGGAAATAAATGACAAAAGTATTTTCCTTCAAAATGGCTGACAGGCACGATCTGAACTTTTGCTGCTCGTATCACCTTCAGAGCTAAAACAAATAAAAGGTTGCTAAATTTCTAGGAACTTATGGTATAAGCTGAAAGAGATATATCAAAGTACCGGTCCCGCTAGAAAAGCCACATTAGTAAAACAGCTAATTCCTAAAAAAACTAATAAAGTGAACATCTAAACAATTTTATGGATATTGTGGATAAACTAGCAGACATGACTGTTGACTTACATCCCGAGCTATTGAGTACCATGATGTTATACAGCTTACCTGCCTCGTATGAAAGTTTTCGCATTGCATTAGAGACACGCGATACTTTGCCGAAGCCCAAAGACTTAAAAATATGTAAAGGGAGCGACGCAAGAAAAAACATCTAATCAAATTAAACCGAAGAATCATACTTCAGTAGAAAACGAAAGTAAGTATGGTCAGCACTATAAGAAGAAAGGTCACACCACATAGGCATGTTAGAGCAAGAAGAAAAATAAGTCCAATAATAATCACAAAGAGAAAAAGCCACAAAAGAATTACAACTTATTCCTGAATGCCAGTAATGAGGTTGAAAATAAGACCATTGCGTTCCTCAACAGTAGCTGTTCGTCACACAATTTGTGTTCGCCACAAATTGTGTGACGAACAACTTATTCGAGATTTGAAACCCGAGTCAGGGAGTTTGAAACTAGCTTCGAATAACCACAGTACAAACATAAAATGTTGTGAACCAACCGCTTTGTTTCGAATTCCCTATATGTTTTTTTATTTTAGTTTAAATTATTATTGTCAAAAAAGCCGTCACTATATAAAAAAGAGGAGCGTGAACAAAAAATGTAAATGTGAGAAATATATAGTGAACGTGCAAAAGTATTTTAATTCTTTCTCTTACGTAAAAGGTAAAGGAAAAGTGACACTATTCAAAGGAGAAGAAAAGTTAACTTAAATAATATCTTGACTTAATAACAAACCTAATATCAGTTGCAAAAATTACTGAGAGGGGAAATATTTTTGTTTTGAAAAGGAAAACTATTCGTTATAGAATTAAACGGAACATTCGAATGGACAGCTAGAAAACGATATATTACTTGGCGTTTCATAAAACAAACAGGACCGCTAATCATATACCCGAGAAGACTAGAACTTCAGACTAGAATTCCAGAAGTTCAAAACGATGACGACTAGAGCAATCCCATACGATCTGAAATCAAATCGCATATTACAAATAAAACATGGAAAACTGTAAAGAAGGAAGGAGGAATGAAATTCATACAAGATGATTTTAAGAAAGAAAGTTAGCCCTGACGACAAAATAACTAAGAAAGCTCGTTTTGTAACGAGAGTTTTCTCACGACGACCAGACATTAACTACAATGAGACATGCCCTGTAGCCAAAATTAGAACAATTTTTGGTATTGCCATTGAAGAAGGTCTGCATCTAAACCAAATGGATGTAGTGACGGCATAACCAAAACGGAAGTATTGAAGAACAGATATATATGAAATTGCCTGATTATAAGAATAGATAGAGAGATATTCACAAATACACAATAAACCGAGAGATATTAATTATATCACATTTTTAAAATATAGAAGGAGAAAAAGTAATGCTGCACCAAAAAGTTCTTCATGGCCTTAAGTAGGCAGGGAGGCCATTTGTTGTACCACTGTACATAAAACTGGATACCAAACTAAAGAACATTTGTTTTCAAGCTTCTAAAGCAGATCCTTGTATATACACTCACACAAAAGAAGGAGTCATATCCACTATCGGTATCTACGTCGATGACATTTTAATTGCCAACAGAAGACGCTTATCCTAAATAACAATCAATCTGCTAATACACTAACCTTAAATTCAATAGAGTCGTCTAAGACCAAACATATGAACTTAAAGATACACTACATAAGAGATTGTGTCAGAGATGGAGTAGTAGAAGTCCAATATATGCCTACGGAGGATATGAAGGCAGACATTCTAGCAAAGGCGCTACCTAGTCCAAGGCTGACACGTTCATGGAAGGTTTGACTTCGTTAGGCACGTGAGGAGAAGTGATGAACGGAGGTTATAAAGCACGTTACTATTTCCATCATCTTTAGGCAGTGTATCCTTGGCGATTAAAATTGTTATTCGGTCTGAAGAAAAAGAGTATGTCAGATAAGTTTAAATTTAATTTTTTACATTAGAAGTAATATTATATTGGTTTTCGTCTTTATACGACGGTTTTATTTCGAACTCACACAATGGCCTAGTCAATAAATACCATCTGATTATACAAATATGCTATAAAACTGTGGGAGAGTACCAGTTCATATTATGTCGTTTTGTAAAGACTAGATACTTCAACAATACCCGCGAAGTACCTACCGAACTGTACTAAAACTCATAATTACAAACTAAAAACTGTTTAAAATACTCGATCCAAATCATATTTTTCTTAATATTTTGCAAACGGATCCCTAAATCGAAACAAGATTCTCACATCCACGCTATGGGATACCTAGAAGAATAAAAAATTCACCCCAGATTTGCGTACAAAATTTTTCATGTTTTATTTTACTACTTTTTTGGCGTATTTAACAAAGTAGTTAAATCCAAGCCATTCGACTTTCTAGTAGTAAAAGTCTCTGAACCATGGACAGGGGGTCAGACGGAAGTACATGGCGAAACTAGGTACATCTACCAATACACAATGGCGACCGCTAGAGTAGACCCTGTCAATCAGAGATCCCGATTCGAGTTCAGAATGAGTATATTGATTTTGTTTAGCTTCAATTCTAATATTAGTATATAGGTATATTAGTATTATTCATGTATGTTTATCCGTTATCTTTATTATCCATAACACACGCGCTTAATGATGCTTAATTTGTGTGTTAAGTGATTAAGAAAACTATTTTCTAAGAAAAATATAAGTATCTAGTGGTTTCATAATCATCAAAGCACTGCAGTAATGTGGCGGGAGGCGGTGGGTCGCGTGCCCGGGTGCAATTAGGTAAATAGCAGCCACTATTATTACACTAAGAAAGCACACTTAAATGGTGCAGCATTCACTTGTTTATTTTGCTGTTTTCTATCATAGTCATTTATTTATTTTTTAATTACTAAATTTGAAATTTGTTATCTTTGGAATCATAGAAGAAATTTTTTTGTTCTAACGATATCTCCCATTAATTGAAAAAAAAAAGTTATAGAACTATGGTAAAAAAATGTCTCGAGCCCTTCTCATGTACGCCCCGCCCGCGCCCGCCTGTCTTTGATATCGTAGTTGCGGAGTTATTTTTATGATTATCTCTTAGATTTACATCTAGGAGAGATCAAATTATGTCAAAAAGAATTTCATTCCAAATTAAATACTATTAATGAGTAGTGTTTCTCTATTTTGATAAGAAATAATATCATGTTTACAAAAACACCTTCGAAGATAATGCATTATTTTAGTACTAATTTGATTACCTAACAAAAAAAGGTTACAGTAAGTCACCCTTAAAAGATAGACATAACTATGCTGTCGCGAATTTTTTTTATTACTTTTAAAGGAAAACAATTCCGGTACAAATGATTTTTGCCTAGCTTTAACCGTTTACGCAGCGCACGCAAAGAGAGCTCTAAAAAGGAGTGTAGTGTGATGATATATCAAATATAGCCTTCCTCAATAAATTGACTATCCAACACGAAAATAATTTTTCAATTTGAATCAATAGTTCCTGAGATTAGCGCGTTCAACCAAACAAACAAAAAAACTGCTCAGATTTATAATATTTTTATAGAATACTAATATTTTCGTATCTTAGTAAAAAATTATGCTACTAGTAGGTGTTTGTTTACACTTAAGTACTTATTACCAAACACTAATTTCTATTAAACTGGACGAGGGATCCAAAATCCATTAAGTAAGTGTTGCCTACTGAATAATACCAATATTATTTTCCAGCACAGGATGCCAGTAAAATAGTCACTGGCATCCTTAGACGGGACTTAAAGAATAAGAAAAATTACTATATTAGTGCTACGAGATTACTAGGTGGTAGACCCATATGTAGGGTCGTCTGGGTAGGTACCACCACCTTTCTTATTTCAGCCGTGAAACAGTTCGCTGTGTTTCGGATTGAAGGCAAAGGTAGCCAGTGTAATTACTGGGCATGGACGGCATTTAGTCTTAGGCCTCAGGATGACAACGCACCTGCAATATCAAGTACTTTTCCTTGTTATTGCAGGTGTCTATAGGCGGCGGTAACCGCTTACCACCAGGTGGTCTGTCAGCTTGTTTGTCATCTAGTTGTATAAAAAAAAATACTATTGTGTAAATTTAAAACATTAGTCGCATGATAATGAGCGTATGTCCTAAGTCTTAATTATGATATAATTCAGCAGTGATGTATGGTTCGGATTACGTTCATAAATATTTAAATAAGGTGCAAGTTATCAGAGGTGAAGTGGTTCTCGGAAAGAGGCAGGCGTGGCCAGACTTCAGAGACCTGGTATATGGGGCCCATAGCATTGTCTGTTGTTGTCATCGGCGGAGAGCAGCGTGCAGAGCTGTCAGCGACTCACACATATCATTTAGGATTTGGGAGTCATGCTATGAGGATTACATTTGCATAAATAAGAACAATACGTTAAGTATGGACGGCAATAATTTTATTATGCCTCTTAGAAAAATATCAATTTCAAAAGAAATTTGGTATTACTATATGACAAAAAGTGTAGATTACATGAAATCATAGTAAACAAATTTCAGTATAAACATACGACCCATCAGTTGGGTAAAGGAATATCTTAGAATTTGGGCGACCACGACCCGCGACAGCGGGACCTTCATTTACACGGTTCTGCTGATTAAATCGCAATCCGCAATCATCATAGTAGAACGAGTCTTATCGGCTGGTCGTAGAGTTGAGTCTTGGTCACTCCTCAACACACGAGTTAGGTTCTTTCTTTTTACTGTCTTTCTTTCAGGTGCACATTGAAATAAAATAGAATACTTAGACTTTACAACAACAACTTTCTAGGTGAAGCCTTTAAGTAACTTTCATGTTTAGAGCTCATGAATAAGTTTGTCTTTTAATGCCGATATAAAGAAATTTATGAAAAATAAAGACAATTTGTCTTCTAAGTTTCTGATAAATATTTTTATAAACGAAATTGTGAATTATATCAAAGCTACCGTGAATTTGTTTCTTTCCATTTTGAACGTTTTATTTTTACATATAAGTCCTTTCATCTTAGGAAGATCCTATGTAAGGAAATGCTTCATTTTATCACGTTCATTTTAGTCGAAAATTATACACACCACACTAAATGTTGAGATTTAAAACAGAAATACTTTTTCTTTCTTAAATTTTTTAATTTGGCGAGGGTAGGTAAATATTTTCCTAGTTCTCATTAAAATAGATAATAAACTTATTACAAATAGATTATGAACATTAAAATCAAACTGTTATTTGTCAGCAATATTGTGAAGAAAAAAACAAATACAATAACGGTCACGAGGTCACGACTGATTGATAATTTATGACTAAATATCATTTTCTTACTGATGATATGAGTAAATGATCGACCCAAATAATTATTAACGCTCACAAATTACCGCACCTTTTCGTTCGACAAGACAATCTCAAAAATTTGACAGAAACGTCCTGACCCACATGTAACACAAAAGCAAACACAATAACATATTCATCCTTAAGAAAATTAAGAGTAAGTATCAAAGTAATTGAAAGTAAGTATTACTCAAAAGATGCAGCTTACAACGAATATTGTCAAAATAAAGGTCGTAATTTATGGAAGTCGAGCCTCGTATAATAAATGAATCGACGCAATAAAAAATTATGCACATCGTCAGCTTTCCCTTAATACTCGAGTCATACATATTAAATATATGAATTTTGTTTTATGCGCATTCATTTCTGTGAGAAAACTTGTACTTACGGTTATGTCATAATTGGTAGAAAAGAAATCCAAAAATATAGCTAGTATATAATTGAGTAAGTAATTAAATATTTATTTATAAGAAACTCTGCAGCGTTTTTAAGAACTAATACATACCTCTTATCCAATATATATATATTTTATTCACAGTGTTCATTTACATTGTCAATAGTAAATATATGCCAATATGATAATGTGACAAGGTATGAAGTGTTAATCAACTTCTGTTTCTGACTGTACATACATAAATAAATATTTACGAAGCAAAGTATTTTCTAAGCAAGTACATGTTATTTGTAGCATATAGAATTAAAAGTTCTAAGATTTGGTATGGGTTGCCATCTAGAATACAAAAATTTAAACAAAAATTAACACTTTTTAGTATTTTAAAGTCGGTTTTAATTTTTGTTTGATTTTTTTCTCAATCTTTAGTGATAACCTTCTAAGGTTAAAGCTAGATGGATGATCGTCAGCATATTTCCTACTATGGTATCGTTTCACTAAAAAGTCATAGTAAAGCAAAAAGCGCAATTTCGTACACGTAGACGCCTTAATTATTTCAGTTATTTTGATTTAAAAACCAAACTGCCAAATCGATTTTAACTAAATTCTTATATGACCAATCGGCAACTATTCCGCATCAATCAAAAAAAGAATCACGTAAATAGTACCAGAAATCTCGGCGTAATCGGTGTATCTACATACATAGAAAACAAACATACCAACGCAGTCGATCAAAAATAGATAACATATTTAAATACATATAGAATACAAAAGAATTTAAAAGTGATTTCAAACGATTTGATTACGAGATAATAATAATGATGCATTATTATTATCTCGTATTTATTTTCAATGAACATGTAGAACGAAGATTTTTGAATAGTTAATGGCCTTCAGTGAACATTGTCATTTTGCAATTACTCAACTTTTTAGTACAATTTTGATCAAATCTACGTTCTTATTGAAATATCTTTTTTTTTTTTTATACCACTAAGGTGGCAATCAAGCATACGGTCCACCTGATGGTAAGCGGTTACCGTAGCCTATGGACGCTTGCAACACCAGGGGTATCACTTGCGCGTTGCCAACCCTGTAAAAACCTTTTCACGCCTTTTTTGAAGAACCCCATGCTGTACTCATTCGAGAAAACCTCTGCAGGGAGTTCATTCCACAACTTGAGCGTACGCGGGAGAAAGTTTCTCTGAAACCGTACAGTACGCGACCACTTTGGTTCCAATTTGTGAGGATGAACTCCCTGCCGATGGCGAGCGGTGCGATGATAGAAAGAAGCCGTGGGCATCATGTCAAATAATTCCTCAGAACACGCCCCGTTATACAGACGGTAGAACACACACAAGGAGGCAAAATCTCTCCTTAGGCTTAAAGGTTCAATACCGCTTGTGAGCTCAGGATCGTCGACAATTCTCATAGCGCGTCTTTGGAGCACGTCAAATGGTCCAAGCTGGTATCTAGGCGCTCCCGCCCATAAATGGCAGCAGTACTCCATATGGGGCCTGACTTGAGACTTATACAGTAACAGTCTTTGCCCCGAAGTGAAATACCGCCGCGCTCTATTGAGCACACCAAGCTTCTTGGATGCCAGCTTGACTTTATCTTCCAAATGACTGCGGAACTGCACGTCGCTAGAGATATCAACACCAAGGATCCCGATACTCGTAGAGATGGAAAGCGGTGTGTCGAGGAATTGTGGAGCTACAGCGAATGGGGTTTTTTTAGCGGTGAACGCGCAGACTTGTGTCTTAGTGGGGTTGAATTGGACTAAGTTTAGTCGTCCCCAATCGGAGACTCTGACTAGAGACCTCTCGATTTCAGACACAAGTCGACCGCGACTTTCCTCCACTGTAGACCGAGGGGTATTAGCACGACTCGTATAGTAAGCGTCACCAGTACTGTCATCTGCATAACAATGCAGTCCGTCAATAGACAGCATATCATTGATATGCAGCAGGAACAATGTTGGAGACAGCACCGAGCCTTGCGGGACGCCAGCGTTAATGTCCATGCTATCCGAGCAACTGCCGTCAACGACGGCTCTTATGCTTCTGCTGGACAAAAAGCTAGCGACCCATTTGCACAACCCCTCAGGCAGCCCGTAAGATGGTAACTTCGAAAGAAGACCCCTGTGCCAGACCCGATCGAACGCCTTCGCTACATCTAGGCTAACTGCCAATGCCTCACCATGACTCTCAATGGCAAGAGACCAACGGTGCGTGAGATACACTAGAAGATCACCCGTCGAGCGACTGTGGCGAAAGCCGTATTGACGGTCGCTAATAAGGTCGTGATCCTCTAGGTACCTGAGGAGTTGCGTATTTATAACGCGCTCCATCACCTTTGAGAGAAGGGAGGTTATAGCGATTGGCCTGTAATTCGATGGGTCTGATCTATCGCCCTTTTTGGGCACCGGGTGCACATGGGCAGTCTTCCATGAAGACGGAACTTGCCTGGTGGAGTATGAAAGCGCGAAAAGACGCGTCAGAACAGGACACAACTCAGGAGCACACTGCTTCAGCACCACTGCCGGTATACCGTCTGGCCCGCTCGACTTATGAATATCCAGAGATAACAACTCACGCCGTACCTCCCGTTGCGTAATGGAGATCTCCGGCATAGAGTTGCCGCACCAGGGGATGGTAGGTGGTACAGCACCTCCGTCATTCAAAGTCGAGTTCGAGGCAAAGAGACCACCCAGTAAATCGGCTTTCTCTTTAGCGCTGTGGGCCAAGTTTCCTTCAGGCTTACGCAGTGGTGGCAAGGACGACCTACAAAAATTTCCCTCGGCAGCTTTGGCGAGCGACCAGAAAGCGCGACTCCCGGAAGGGTGTCTTGCAAGTTGATCGCCAATCCTGCCGACAAAATCGAATTTCGCTCTGGCAATCGCTCTTTTACAGGACCTCGAAGCAGCGTTTAACTTCCGCTTCACGTCAGAGATGTTGGGATCCTGATTGATTTGGGCCGTGGTCCAAGCCTTAAACGCAGCCTGCTTGCTTTCGCGAGCTTCCCTGCATTGCCGATTAAACCACGGTCGCCTCTTAACGCCTGCGGCCACTAGCAGGTTCGGAATGTAACATTCCATACCCGCCAGTATCGTCTCAGAGACTGCAGCCGCACAGGTGTCAGGATTATCTGACGTGAAACAGAGCTGCTTCCACGGGTACGATGCGTAAAACTCACGCAACCCATCCCAGTCTGCTGACTTGTAGTGCCACACTCGACGCCACCCAGCTGGCCGGGGGGCATCAGGCTGCGCACTGTGCACTTGGGTCCGGACGAGGCAGTGGTCTGATGAGCCTAGAGGCGCATCCACTGAGATGGTATATCCGTCCGGACGCGTAGTCAGCAGAAGGTCCAGTAAAGAGCTCGTATGGCTCTCGATATCTGGTATTCTCGTAGGAGAATTAACCAGTTGCGAGAATCCATAGGTCAGGGCGAATTCGTGAGCAGACCTTCCCGCGTAGTCAGTGGACCGAGAACTGAGCCACTCGACATGGTGGGCATTAAAGTCTCCTAGTACCACTAACTCCGCGGTAGGGTACTGCTCAATAACTTTGTCGGTCGTCGATTGCAGGTGCTCAAAGAGTCGAGTCGTGTCTGAGTCACCGCTATGGGACCTGTAAAGGCACGCGTAGATGCGGGTGTGGCCGCCGTGATCGACGCGGACCCACAGAATCGACAGGTCCCTGTCTTCTAGGCCATGAAGACGGCGACAGCAAACATCCTCCCGGACGTACATGCATACCCCGGCACGACGCACAAATTTGTGCTCGAACTTGTACCCAGGGTAGAGTAAGTACGATGAGTCAGCCGGGCAGGAGATTTGGGTCTCCGTTAGGAAAAGTAGGGTCGGCTGCGCAGTCTCAAGGTGTTGGTGGACTGAGTTGATGTTGCTGTGAAGTCCCCTGATGTTGCAAAAATCCACTTTAAATGTGGATAGGGAAGCCGCTGTCAAAACGTTCCTACTTTTTCTTATAATCGCCATATTTTAGGGATGAAGAGGGTTTTTTGAAAAGGAGTCTCTGTATCGGCAGCATGATAGGCAAAATGCGGTCATATCCCGCCAAGGTACTGCGCAGGGATCGCAGCGTGCTGGCGCGGCGGGCGGAAGGGCCCCCAGTCCACCCCTGTGGCAGAAGCCGGGTCCACTCCGGTCTCCTTCTCCGGCACGGCAACTACCACAGGGATTTTACACAGACTGGCGGTTCAGCCTCCCAGGGCGGAGATTAGGTAATCCCTGGGTTCGGGAACCCGTTCAGCCTGCGGGCGGCCAGCGGACAGCCGTTTCACTGGGTCTCCCTGTCCGCCGCGCCAACAGGATGCACCCACACGAGTAAGTGGCAGTGCTTAATGCACCACGGGTCCACCAGCTGCCAATACGGGGACTCCTTGAGGAGCTCTGGCAACCTTACTCACCGCAGGCACACGACACTACAAAAGCAGCGTCATTTGGCTGCGAACTTCTGTAAGGTGGAGGTATTTCACCAGTCGGGCTGCTCCAGTTCGAGCGAATTAACGCTATGCCCTACCTCTCTTAAAAAAGCAAGGTTTTGAACTTTGACTTGACTCTATACTTTCATGTATACTTATGAAAAATGCAACGTCTGTCAGTTTGTACGCTTTTAAGCAACCTGAAAACCACTAAATAGATATTGATAGTAGTTTTTACTGAAAGAAATTTACACCTTTCCATGAAAATATTTTAGTATAATATATGTATCATGTAGACGTTCTTTAACGTTATCTAGTATTCATAACACAATCTTTTGATGATGCTTACTTTGGGCTGGATAATAATAGGTATGAGTAAGTACTGTGAGAGTTTTTTATTTTTTATAATAGGTTGGGGAAAAAGTTTATTCGCATTTTTTAAGAAAATTCAAAACATTTTTTAATATAGTTTATTTACATTTAAATAAAGTATGTAGGTACCATTTTGTTCGATAACTTTTTGCCATCTTGTAGGTAGGGACATGATCCCATTGCTATAAAAATTTTGGGGCTTCTGATCAAAATACCGCGACAAGTGGTTTTGGCACTCCTCTCGTGATGTTAACTTGTCACTGCCTAGAGAAATCTGAAGAGAGCGAAACAGGTGGAAATCTGAAGGTGCAAGGTCAGGACTATACGGCGGATGCATTAACACCTCCCAGCCAAACTCTCTTAATTTTTGCTGAGTGGCTAAAGATGTGTAAGGTCTAGCGTTATCGTGATGAAAAACCACACCCCTTCGGTTGATTAATTCCGGCCGCTTTCTCTCAACTTCTTGCTTTAATCTCATCAGTTGTTGGCAGTAGAGTACAGAATCGATGGTCCTGCCTGGTGGTAACAGCTCATAATGAATAATGCCCTTCCAATCCCACCACACACACAGCATCACCTTGTTGCGAGTTAACCCAGGCTTCGCCACAGTCTGTGAAGCCTGACCGGTCTTTGACCACGACCTTTTTCGCACGTTCTTGTCATACTTGATCCACTTTTCATCACCAGATTTTATTACAAGTTCATACATACTATAATGCGAAAAGACTTTTTCCCCAACCTAATATAATAAATAAAAATGCACTCTTTTGTTTAATTAAGTGCTTTTAGACCGGTGTGTAACGTTTTAGAAATAATGCTGGTTGTTGTCAGAATATTGGTATGATTTTTACTGAGTTTGCTTTCCACAACTTTTTATTAAGTTCTACTGCTGAATCGTTGTATTCAGTTATTTTTCCGTTTTAGCGTTTGATATATTGTTTATGTATGGGATGGCAACGTGGATGAGATATAGGTACTTGCTTATTGATTTTAGCTTAAATTGTTGTATTAGACCTATTTCAATGAATGGTTGTGTCCGTAGTAATGGTTATGTTCCAATATAACTTATATGGAGGTGTGTCTACAACTGTTTGTGTTGAGGTATAAATTTGCAGTAAGCATTTTTTTCTTTTAACATGTTATAGTTGGAAGTTATGCGTCAATGTATTTATTACCTGATCGTGGCGGTGTTTGTAATCTGTTTGTGCAATTACAGGACAGGCTCCAGTAATGTGTGTTGTATAGTTTTGAAGTTTATAGGGCAGCGGCGACATAAGTCTGTGGTCATCGTTGTGTCTTTAATTATGAATTTTTATAGTTTTTAGTTTCATGCTGGCCATGCGAGATCAAGTAATAAAGATCACTTGATCATGTATGGCCAGCATGAAACCTTATGTTTCCGGGAATAATTCGCCTTTCTTGAGCCAAGCATTGGAAGCAGCTTTGTGTATATCAGGGTCGTTGAAAAGAAGATTGATGAGGGTTTTTGTGAAGCATGTAGTAGTTTTGCCACTGTTTTCGAGCGTGTATAATGGCGTGATATGTGTGTATATCCTAAGTTTAACTCACAGTACCCATTTTAAAAACTCCTCCACGCAGGCGGAGCCACAGAAAGAAGCTAGTTATTTATATACGTAAAGTAAGATTTTATAAATATTTGTCAAAGTTCTATTAGATTCTTACCTAATGTTTCACCAAACAAAATAAGCTTTTTAAGCTCTATTCGTCTTTAGGCGTATTATAACTACTTTAGGCGAAACTAAAAACTAATAAGAGAAAACTCCTGTTATTTTTTTTCTCTTATTACTCATATTATTTTATGAAATTAAATTTACAAACCATGTGTGAACCAAAACATGTTGAAGTAATTATAATTACGTTTAAGTTTGATATGTTTCTTTTATGCTAGCTGCATCTCGGTTGATCGATTTTTGAATGACTTAATTAGCCATTTTTTTCCGATTCCTGCCTCAGGACGTGAAATTTTTCTAGTTTTATTATATTTTAATTACTGACTTAATTAGATACAGCACGGAATTATTATTTGATAATTGTTAATATAGTTTTTTTTAATTTCGTCAGAGATAGCAAAGAGAGCCCAGCCTGTATTACGCGTTTTATATTGCATTTTTATAAAATTGGACTGGTTGTTGAAGATTAGAACACACCAGTCAAATAATTGAAAATTGTAACGGTGTGATTTATGCAAATCGATAGCTTGACGTTCAATTTAAACTGTGAGCCACGTTCCGCCCGGGGCGCGTCGGCGGAGTTCGCTCGGCTATTAGTGCCATTAGGCTCTTCTCAGGAGACGCGCTGCTGCGTTATCTGAATATCGGCGGTGTCCACCAGCGACACATCTTCTTATCATGAACCATCTTATTCCTGTATAGTATGATTCGGAATTAGGATGATTCCTTATTACAATAAGCGACAATTTATAACTCCAAATGAGATGTTCCAAAAATGTATGGAGACCCGGCCAGGTATATGTACAGTATACTGAAAAATCGGTAAAAATATGCATAACAGTGTTCAATTGTCCGTTTTCTCTTTAAGCAAATAAATGTTGCGTGGTACAAAACAAGAATAAAAATAATAAAAAAGTGCAATACAGTCAAATTTTCATAATAGCGGTTATGACGTTTATTTGACTTCTATGTCCACCGCCATATTGCCATACTAAATAACTGTGAAATGGTCGAAAATTTCCAACTTTTGTTCAAACAAACTATGCATGAAAACGAATTATTAGTATTTTTCCCGGATTCAGGAGATTTTTTCCTGATTTTTTGAAACAGTGTTCATATACTTGGCCGGATATGAAACATCTCCTTTTATCGCTAAGCGACGATTACCTACAAACTATTTACTTCTTTATGATAAAAATCAGACTTCTAACTATATAGCACATGTCCAAATAAGTTATGAGTTCGTTGCTTACAGACTGTAAATTAGTGTTCGAAACTATGCTCAGTTTTAGTCCAATAATCCGCCACATTTAGCGCCAGCGCCACTATCGAATCGGGAAAGCTTGGATATGTTGCAGCCGTCTGGTTGAATTAGCCGCTTAATTGGATGCCTAGGCCGCTGATTAGGCGCCGGCATACAATGAAACGGCTGAAAGACAACTAGCCATGTCATTGAGTGCAAATTTTACCCAGATGGCTGAACATCGTGTCAACCATATGGTTAAATTAGACATTCAATTGGGCGCTAAGGCAGGTTCATTAACTCTATGAGCTTTAATGTGACTATTTGTGTGATTGGTATATAGGTTCAAGGTTATTTATATGACTATTTATAACCGAAATCGTTTTGATGATAAGTGGTCATAAAAAAATAACACACCAATCGCACCAAAACTCTTTAGTACAAGACCATCCTCCTAGGCATTAATTATTCTATCTTGTATATGTATCTACCCATATTCGCAAATAAATGAATTTGAATTTGAAATTTGCATCTAATCGGGCTGACTTTCAATACGCCAAGTTTTTAAACGTTGAGAGCAACAATAATCGGCCTAGGCATTTAATGGAATGCCTAGGCCATTGCATCCAATTTAGTGAATAACTTAACCAGACAGCGGCAGCGACAGACACATCACTTGCATATGCAAGCAGTGCGCAGTGTAGAGTATTGATATAATCCATAACAAACCTTGGTCCATAACGGAATAATGTATAATATATTATTATATTAAAAGCAAAATATAAAATAATAATTAAACCTGGTTATACCTTTGAAGTTTTATACACAATGTTGTAAATAAAAATAAAGTAAAATGCGTGTGTACAAACATATATTGGTAACCAAGTAACAAGCTGTCAAGAAGTGACTTAGAATTAAATAATTTTAAATAACAATCTAGATTATAAAACTTGCCAGTATACAACACACCATCAAAGGGGCCACTTTGCGCGAAATATCAGTGCAGCTGGTCAATGATAATGTGCTATATTATTCTTAATTTATTAGTAAATAGTAGAAGTTTATTTTTATAAGTAAATGTGATAGGTATATTCTCAATTAATACAACCTAGATAATGAGGAGAACAAACAGCAAATCAAGCAAAGTAAAGCTATTCAAGAGCTGAACTGTCTGGCCCTATCTATTTCTCGAGACACGAACATTGCCATAATAGAATGAATCATCAAACCGAGTGAAAGTTCCGACGCACAGAGTTCAGACCGAGACAAACAGATAGCACCTGACAATTAATAATAAGTCACAAGGGTGTCTGTCGATATTATAAATAACAATAATTTGTTCCTGTACGACGAATACAGATTGAGTGGGTATCACGTTACACTCATCTCATGTCGTAACAATAGATCAGCTGCCCAAATTCAAAACCTAGTAACAAGTGATTTCAAAAAAAAACCGTTTCTGACATTTTTCGACTTACTAGGCAGTATCAATATGATGTGGACCTTAAAACACCCAGTTTCTTACGTAAATTAAAAAATATAATTTAGCAAGTCTGAGCAATTTGGCATGACTATAAAAAAATCCATGAAGTACAAATTCTCAACATAGTATGTCAGAATACAAATTTAAAACCCTAGCAACTCAACCGACTTACTAAGTTATGAATTTGCGAAACCGACTTGCTATGTTTTGAATTTGGCACCGATTATAAAATCAATGAAATGTCATTTAGTAAGTCCAGTAACACCGTCGCACGAGTGTTTCGCTCCAAGATATCAATGTATAAAATGAGTTTTATGCCTAACCTAGCCTTGTTCGCCTATTCTAACCGCCTCTGTGGTCTAGTGGTTGAGACCACCTGCCTCAGATCTAGAAGTCCGGGGTGCGATTCCCGTGGGGGCTGAAATTTTCTGCTTGGTTTGGTTGGTGGTAGGGCATTTCTAAGTCCGCCTGGCTAGCTACCACCATCTTACCTAAGTCTGCCGCCATAACAATAATGTTAACAGCATTGTTGTGTTCCGGCAGTTAGAGGTAAGATAGCCAGTTCCTCTGTGGTTGAGGAATCCGGGTATAACTCGCTTCCATCGTCAGCCTTATCTTCACTTACCATCAGGTGAGATGAAGGCCATGAGTTACCCCGGTAGGGTAAAAAAAATGCAATTCTATTCCCCCACTTTCAAATACTATCCCCCGAGGGGTGAAATCATCGAAGAAAGATAGTATTGTTCCAAAATTGGTCCCCCTAATGCCATTGAACAGAAGGGAATTATGCCTGAAATTACCCACGTGTGATAGCTCCCATTGATTTACAGACTGATGGTCTAATTGTTACCAATAATAACGAGTAGTTATTAATAAGCATTTTATTTTAATTTAAGTTTATTTTAAGCCGACTTCAAAAAAGGAGGAGGTTATCAATTCGTCTGTATGTTTTTTTTTTATGTTTGTTACCTCAGAACTTTTGACTGGGTGAACCGATATTAAAGATTCTTTTTTTGTTCGATGCGGAATAGTTCCCATTTGATCCCATATTTTTTTTTTGAAAATCCATTGGGTAGTTTGGTTTTTAAATCAAAAAAATTGTAAATATTAAGTCGTCTACATAGGCGAAGTTGCGGAATTTTTAGTGAAATGATACGATAGTAGAAAACAATATAAGCTCACGGTCACCCATCCACCTTTGACCTTCAAAAGTTATCACTAAAAATTGTATTGTATTGTACATATTTTTGGATTTGGTGCTTAGTTGTTTCCAGAAACCATAGATAGTGAAGCACCGACTCCAAAAAAATGTTCCTAGGGGAATGAGTACCTACTAAAATTTAATTATTTTATCCTTATCAGTTTTTTGGAGTCGGTTTTAATTTTTGTTTAATCTTTTTTGTCTACGAGAGGTTTATGACATGTTTAAATTTAAGAGTCCTTTGAAGTAAGTAAATAAATATATTTTTAAGACAACACGTATTTTAATCAAAATCTGCATTAATAGGTACTTTGGGATAGTTTTTTTATTAATTACTTTAATATCACAATTATTAACACTTTGTATATGAGTTTGTTTAGTGTTTACCTTACCTCAGAAAATCAAATTGAGAACCTAGTAAACCGACTTGCTAAGTTTTGATATTGTTTTTATAGTCATATTTGGGTAAATTTTCAAATAAAAATAGAGTGTGAGCGATTAAAGTGTATCCATAACCTCTAACACGATTACGAGTATCACAAACTACAGTCAACAATATAGTGAAACTTTTCGTCAAACACCCCAATCGCTACTATTTCTGGTTTCGTCGGGCCAACGAATCAAAGTAGCCCACCTGTTTTTTGGCTCTCCTGAACATTCTTGTTGGAACGAGTTACTATGTTTTGATTTTAAGCAGCCGAGATACTTGCTAAGCAAAACACTCGAGTTCTGTAAAAGAAGGAATATTCAATCTATCATAGTGGATAGATGCCCGTGGACAAAGGTTAAGTACAGAGCGTGTGCGGTGTGAGGGTCCTTTCTGTTTACGGAGAGCACCCACGCCGCCACGTGCTTCAACAAACTATTCAACCGGTCAAGAAGAACCATTTCTAGAACTAAGGCGAATTATATACTTTGATAAATCAAATTATACTATATATACAGAGTGTTGACGACAATAAGTGAAGTAGATATATTTGTGACTTGTATATTTATTTTTAAAAAACTGTGTACAATAAGTTGAGCCAGATTGACACTAGTTTAAATTTATCAAAGAAACTTATACAGTAGTATATAAATAACTCAAAATTTTATCTGTGGTTAACGATGTTGGTTTCACAATTAGTAAGATTGTCTTATTTATGACATAGTATTAAGATTTATTGTGTAACTGTTTGTTTATCCCCAATAAATGAAAAACAATGAGATTTTAATATATAATTTTGATATCCCCAGAATGGCATTTCACCTTACAAGAGATCCCATCCAAATAACATTATTACTTTGAAGTGTAGTGTTCCTGCAGTGAGTAAGGTTGCGAGTAGGTCAATTCTGCTATTTGTTTTCCTAAACGCATCGGCAAAGATTCGTTACTAATGAGGTTGTAGTTGTAATACAAAAGATATTTCACTAACTTTGTTTCTAAAGCCAGAACGTTAACGAAACCCTCGCGGCTGGTTCAACTTCAGCTTCAATATTGAAAAAAGAAAACATAGTTTAGCTTAGTGAGTTGACAGTTGTTAATATTTTTTTTTTTTGTTCTCCCTTTTCAGGGAAGGCAAGGGGAACTAAAGCCCATGACAGTTGTTAACTTTTGACAGTTCAGAGGTGCGTTCAGAGCCTACCTTCCAATATTCCAAACACTCCGAGTTGTTTTTTGTCTTGATCCAAGGTGTGGAACGACACAAGTTGTTTTTATAACCTCAAATTTTGACATTTTATACACTGGTCAATGTTATGTCACATTATTTTTGTAACAATAAAAAATATAGAATGTATTTTTTTACCACTAACCCTTTGGATCAATATATCACCATCTTTATCATAACTAGGAGTTCCATCATTATCTAAAACTAATACGAAGTCTTGTATTTCGCATTAAATTTGCATTAAATCACACACAACAATCCTAGTACTTAATAAATAAAGCTTTTAGTCTTATTCACTTTAATTTATACTTAGTAAACTAAACACAAGCCGTGCCTTTTTTGAGATTTGACACATCCAATCTCATTTGACGGATGGTTACTAACGTCATAAGACGTTTTATACGTCAAAGTGTTTTAAAACCATCAAAATTGATCGCCCAAAAAGTTGCAACCACAGATATGTATCTATAGTTGTAAACTATCCGAGGTTCGCAACGGCCATAGAGTAAAAATTTGTAGACTTCGAACATGCCCCAACCAAAGAAGTATCAATGCGTTTCGGCTGCCAATATGTCATTAATGTCAAATATTTTTCAGAATACAAAACAATGATTGAACCGGTGGTTGTTGGCGGCTGACTGTGAAATTGTCAGTTTGTGCGCATCCACATCCATCTGTCAGCATCCATTTTGTTTTATCGGGCCGGCGTCCACGTTTTCTTCAGAAAACGAATTCGTCTTGCCCAATCACCGTATAACGTTGTCGCAAGTTATTTGCACATTAATTTTACTTGACATTGGCAAAATTCGTAATAACGAGAGGCCATTAAATAAAGAAGAAGAAGAAGATTGAACCGGTTTGCGTTACGTGTTTGTTAGTAGAATAGCATACTGATGAGTTAACACAATACAAAAATGTTTCAACTTAAGAGTTTTCGATTCGTTTCAGATCAAAATACAATAGCAGAATTGGGGGGCAGGGCTCTTTGAGAAGGCGCTGTAGGGAGCTCGTCTCCTATGCTGCTAACATAACGCTTTCTTTTAGTTTTCTACTTACGGTAGACAACTGCCAAACCACGGTAGCCACGGTAACCACGGTAATAGTTTACCTACACTTGTTTGCCACCTTTGTCGTATTACAAAAATATCTCTGAAAACACAGTGTAAGTACACATGAAGTTATATAACTGACTATACTGCATGATGTGAACTAAATACAAAAAAAAACAATATATTTAAAAAAAAACATTACTATTTAGTTATAATAGACAGTCAATAGGGTGGCCGGGTGTTGCAAGATTCTGTCCACGAGGCTATTTATCAATTGCATCATCGCATCACACGTTAATGTTTGCGACGAGATCACACAAGATTGTTTGACAATAGGATCTAATAAGGCACCTTGCAATATCTGAATAAAATATCTCTAAAGGTGCTTACAAATTTGCTTGATTTTTAGATGACCAATATATCCAAACAATATAGAGCCTAGAAAATGTAAAAGCTATACATGGATCGTATACTACAAGCTTAACGATTGTTAAAATAAATATTTTAAACAATCAAAAATAATTATGACTGTATTTAAAATTAAATTATTTAGCAATAATTTTGCGATTCGGTAGAGCAAACATTTTAAATATTTTTATATTTGCCAAAAAATCGATGATAAAAATCTTGCAAATTCGTAAGTACCATAAGCCTATAATGATAACAACAGCACAACCTTTTCTGTTTAATTGAGTGCTACTTGGTCACATCATTTATTGGGATATGCCAATAACACCTTGACACGATAGGTTACTTTTTAACGATACCTCAAGAATAAAGTTGACTGACACGAAATCATAGCAACGTTCACCTTTGAACTTATCGACTTGATATGATAGAGCTTGCAGATATCTCGTTACATGTGCTCAGTTCCAATACAGACTATCAAGATTGGACATAGTGATTCAGTAGGTATTGGAATTCCACCTATATAAGATCAATATCTCTCCATCATAGCTGCCAAGTAGGAAAAAAATACAATTTAAGTCTCAGGTGTGTGAATTCAAAGCTAAATGGAGTAAACAAATGACCTTAAATTAAAAGTTAATCAAGAAATCCTATGTGTTTACATAATTAATAAAATCATATGCGAAAATATATTAAATAAATTGTATATAAATACATGCAGTAAGTATTATTTTCGTTCTTTGCAATAAACATAATGTCAATGTCGGAGTATGATGAAAGTTGAGAACATAATATTATGTCTATCGCAACTTAACGAGATTCGTAAGAATAGAAGATTGACGTGTAACCTAGAACTTGTCATTAGATCGATGTTAAATAGGACAAAACGAGGTTCATTGAAGAAGTGCCAGTTGCGACATATTTCTAAATCACACGTGCTTCTATCAACAACCATATTGGATACCTTTTAGTAAGTAGGTTTAGGTACAGCATCACCAAAAGTAAGTGATCACTTTACACATACACACAGAGACACAGAAATTGGCGCCATTTGCAAACTTTTGCAACATGTAAAGTGCTCTGTAAAGTTTCCTTAGTACCTACATTAACAATTCAATTTTGAATAGTTGAACCGTATCCGCTCATTTCAAAGACAAAATTTATGTTTGATGAATTTCTGTCAAACAATTAAATCCTTTAAAAAAAATTTCAAAGCCTGCAGCTGTATCATCAACCCTCCTGTCGGGGTTACAAAAAGTAGTTCTCTGATTCAGGAATGTCGAGAATTATTGGAATATTCAAGCCAAAAACCACACAACCCTTATATTATGATCGTCTGGTTAACCTGTGACAGACAACACATATTTTACTATTATCGAGTAAGTGATAGTAAGGGACAAAAAAATACAATTAAACTAAAATATATTTGCCTAATGATATAACGAAGAAAGTTGCTAGAGTGATGTATCTTTTCATTACAAAAGCACTGTCTCGCACCTCTCACTGTAAGAATTTTCAACCATTACATATTATAATATGATATATCTCGATAGAGTGAGTCATCATGGTGAGTTTTGGTATGGAGTACTTATTCACTTCCCTTAAGAAATGTTTAGAGACTATGAAGAGGAAAAGTCTAGATATAGGAAATAGTGTATTTAATTATCCGATTTTAACTGTACTTTTCGCGCCTGACAGAGAAAATACACTACATAGAAGCATCTCATTAAGGATAAGCGTCATATTGGGAGCAGGGGGAGACTTGGCTCCTCTATTGTCAACAATGGTTCTGCTTGTTTGAGCAATGCCCGAGTAAAGTACCGTTAGTGTTACATGACGTCTGTTGACTACAGTACCAGTTTACCATCAGGCGAAGCATATGCTTGTTTTATATGCATGTTTAATATTATATTATATTATATATACGTTAGTGGGTATGTATAAGTAAGAACCGCTGAATTCAATGGAAAAAAAAATACATTTTGTTTACTTGCGAAATGCAGAGGAACGGAACCCTGGTGTTTCTTGTTAGGTCACAGTAAAGCCTGATATAAGATTCTCTCATTTAGTGTAAAGTAGGTAAGCAAATACACACTAATAAAAAAGGAGAGGCCAGTATTATCCCTGACAATTAATTCAGAAGCATTGTCATCCTAACATTTAACTTTAACACCACGGGAGAGTAGAACGACTGGACGTAAATATTAAGAAGTAGGTATATGCATTTTAATCAGGAGGATGCATTTGATTGTAATCTTCGTTTAATCCAGGGATTAACAAGTGCTAACCGTGAGTTTTATTATTATTAGTTAGTGTTTCAGTTTTACTGACTGCGTAGATTATAACAAAAATTAAGGGTGTCGAAGAACATCCGACATGGAATCTTCATGTGACCTAGCCTAAACTTCAAATACATAAAAAAGATATTTGAATGTCGCAAAGGTTTTTTTAGCGTTTATTAATTATTAACATCCAAATGCCTATTCAAATTTCAAAATTTCACAAAACCAGTCGCTAGCGTCTAAACTTAATGCGATGCAAAATTTGTGTACTGAAAACTGTCGCGTTAATTGAGGTGAAAATAGATCCTTGGACACGGCTCGGTGCGTGCTCAGTTGAGGGAATCAAGCGCAGTTGATGGAAGTGATGGCTGGCTTTATGCGAATAGAGATAGGTGACTCGGTGGGAGTCAAATTTACTTTATGGTGGGAGCCACTGATATGTAAGTAGTATAATATGTGTTTAATACATTTGTTATACTTATGTCATAAATGTGTGAAGTATTTACAGTATTCTCGGAGGAGCTCAGTGGTGTATTAGTTTGAGTGCTCTGGTTTCGATACGAAAAACAAAGCAACTTTCGCCATCGTCGATCCTGGGATGGGTCAGTCAAAGTTTATTCCCGGTTGTTAATGCAACCGCTTTAACCCACCAACCCGCATTGGGCCAGTGTGGTGGTATTATGGACCAAACTCCACGTGTATTTCTCTCATGTAGGTAAGCCTATGCCCAGCAGTAGGACGTATATAGGCTGATGATGATGATATCATAAATGTAATTTTATTATAATCGTTATAGACTACGAAATAATTAAAACGTAAATCTGTGTGGGTAATTTTACTTATAGTAGCTACCTAGTTAAATCCACACATTTTGACATCTGATTAAAACGCACTTGAAACCTCTAGTTTAGTCGGCAGTACACCAACAAGTGGGTCTTAAAATGAACACGGACAAGACTAAAATTATGTCGAATTCCGATGTCGTATCCCTGTAAAGGTTGGCAGCTCTACCCTGGAGGTTGTAGACGAATACATTAACCTGGGATAAATAGTCCAACTTCAAAAGAAGAGGTCAATCGTCGGATTGAACTCGGCTGGGCAATGTGACAGCATACTCTCGGCCCAGCTTTTGCAGTGTCTTAAGACGAAAGTCTTCAACTCGTGTGTGTTGCTAGTGATGACATACTGAACCGAGACGTGGCCACTTACAATGGGCCTCAGAAGAAGGCTCAAAGTCACCCAAAGAGCAATGGAGAAGGCTATGCTTGGTGTTTCTCTTTGTGATCGAATCAGAAACGATGAGATCCGCAGGAGAACTAAGGTCGCTGACATAGCACAAAGTATTGCGAGTCTCAAGTGGCAGTGGGCAGGCCACATTGCAAGGAAGATTGACGGCCGTTGGTCCTCGACCTCGAGTGGCGGCGTAGGTACCATTGGCACCCCGGGCGGTTTTTTATTGAGCACCCCTACTTACCTACTTAAAATAAAACACCAAATACAAAAATGCTTACAAGACTTTATTTTACTAAAATATTCAATCACATTATCAAAATTGGCTTCCCTGTCTCCTTCAATTGATAAAATCGGCTCACTGTTGACCTCAAGTAAGATTTTATTAATTTTAACTTCGAAAAGCTTCTTTCAAATGAAGCCACCGAAACACAAATTGTTAAAAAAAAACTAAAACATAGCGCTAAACTTGGAACAGACTCAGAATAGTCCCATTTTATAATGAATCTGAGAAGCTCCAATAAAGTCTATTAAACCGCTTCTTGGGCAGAAATGTTGGCGGCTTCCAAATGGCGCCTCAATCTTAAAATCTCCAACACGATGTCCTCTGCTGAAAATTCATCGTAATTTTTTAACAGATTTTGAACCATTTCACGAAGATCTTCTTCTGGTGATGTTACCAACGTTTTAGGCTGAATAACACTAAATGTAACCAGAATAAAATCCATTGTCCTGTAACGATGGTCCAGTTCTTCGTAAATCTATCGTGACATTCGAACATTGCTCTCTGCCATTCCTCTGGTAATATAAGTCCAGCATCTCGGGCCATTTCTCCAGGCATACGTTTTTGAAATTTCCTTCCACCTGAATGTCTATGTGTTCACATTTTTTTGTTGCGTTGCAAATAGCCTTTTCTACTATTTGGACATTGTGTACATTGTGGCGTTTTCGTACAGTGACTGCAGCACTTGCATGTACCGATAGTCAATTTGGCATCTCTGGAGTGACTGAAGCTCGGCCCAGGTCTCGACAGAATCGAAGGCTTTCTCATAGTCTACAAACGCTAAGCATAATGGCAGGTTGTGCTCTTCGGTCTTCTGTTTAACCTGCCGCAACGTATGTATGTGGTCTATAGTACTAAAGCCTTTTCGGAATCCGGCTTTTTCGGGAGGCTGGAAGTCATTAAACCTGCGTGCGAGACGATTTGCAATAACCCTCGAAAACAACTTGTAGACATGACTCAGGAGCGTGATGGGTCTGTAGTTCTTCAATAAAGTCTTTTCACCATTTTTGAAGAACAGTTGAAAGCGTTCGGGGTTTTGGATCTGGATAACTGCAGGGCGGAGCGTAGACTTCATCAGTCGATACGTCTCGGATTTTACATTGAGATTCAATGTGCCTCTTACTATTCGATGATCTCTTCCCGTCTTAAACGAATTGATCCCTGAGATATCATTGACTACCCGAATCTTAGTCGACATGATGAAGTCGATCTCATTTTTGTTGCGCCATCCGAACTTTTCCAGGTCTATTCTCGATGCGGCTGTTTTTTGAAGAAGGAGTTCATTATAAAGAGTCCCTCCCTCTCCATATAATCGGCTAGCATTTTACCTCTATAGTTCCGGATTCTAGCTCCAAATTGCCCCACTTTCAACTCATCATCGCCACGTTTGCCCAGTCTTGCGTTGAAGTCTCGACGACAGTGTAGTGAGTTTTGGAAGTATGTATTGCCCGAGAGATATCCTCATACATTACTTCTACTTCCTCGTCGGGGTACTCACCCCGAGGCGTATACCTGTATGACCTTCAACGAATACCGTTTGGTGATTCTGAGTATAAGGTACGCCACTCTATTTGACACACTTCCGATTTGTATAACGTTGTTCACGAGAGACTTGTGGACAATAAAGCCGACACCACCTTGGGGCATATCTTCGCCCTCCCGGAAATAGAACAGGTTCACTCTCGTCGGACTACAGAAAGCCCTACTACTCTCCAGCGAATCCTGCTCAATTCCTCCTCTAGTTCCTGCAGCTTCTCCTCGGTCCGCAGTGTGCGTGTGTTATAAGTTGCCAGGGCCAAGTTCGTATGACGGGATGTCTTCGCCACTCGGAGATTCTTGGCCGGAGATTCTTGGCACCCCTGGTCCCGGCGCCTCGCCGACGTCCGTCACCGCCGGCGCGACCTCCAGTACCGCCGGGCACTTGGGGCCTTGTATTGTTTAGATTCATTATTTGGGGGATTTAACGGGTTTAACGGTTTCATTCTTTTAGTGTATGGCACGCGGGGCGGACCGCCCCCTCCGCCCCCCCTTTACGCCGCCACTGTGGCCGCGTACCGGGAGACGCAGTGTCGGTAGGCCTGGTGAGGGTTGTGGGAAGCCGATGGATGAGGGCAGCGCAGGACCGATCAGTTTGGAGATCCTAGGGGGAGGCCTATGCCCAGCAGTGGGCGTCTCTCGGCTGTTATGATATGTGTATTTCCAATGTAGGAAAGCACAGGCCTGGCACTGGCAGAGGCCCAGCGCAGTGTAACTTAGACAGTGTGTTTAAACAATGCGAAATAAAATTTAAGGGGGGAGGGGTTGTGTTCCTTGTCAAGAATTGCCTCTGTAAGTTTGACACCTTAGACATAGTATTTTTACTGATTAAATAAATAAAAACATTGTAACGAGCAGCTTCATTTATTTATTTATTTGGTAGACCAACAGCTATTACAACAAATTAAGTGACTTAAAATAAATAACAAAAAGCCAATTATAAAAAGCTAAAAAAGCTTAATTAGGTTTAAAAATATTGTATTAAAACATTGTTATTTAATTACTAAAACATTGTAACGCATTTTTAAGATTGTCACGACCAGGTGCTCGCAAGACAAGCATCAGACGTATTAAAAAATAATAATAACTCTTTGGAGCTATAATAAGTACCTACTACCTACCTACCTACTTTTACACGACATAGAAAAGTTTCCCAAAATTTGTCAACATCCCTTTTGGGCGGTCTTTTTATCAAAGAGCAACTTCTTTTAGGCAACCTAAGGAGATATAAACATTAAAAAAAGGAGAACGCAGAAAGGGTGCAAGAATTTGATGGAAATATAAAATGCAGGTGAAAAACACAAAATATATTATATCTACTTTTTAAATAAACCTACATAAAGTGATTTAATACAAATAAATAAGTCAGAGCCTGCTTATTATTATTATGTAATAAAAACTTTAGCAAATGAAAAAAAACTAAAAATTGTCTATTGTTTGCGAGACGGTAGAGCAAACTTATTCTTATTTTTTGTATTTAATGCATAAATATCACTGTGATTAAATTAAGAACTTATATTCTACCGCACAAAAAGCATGCAATCAAAAATATATTAAAAAGCTATAGCTAAAATAAAGACTTCATTAAATATCTCTTTATGACATGAGTACAAAAGATCCTAAACAAGACATTACTTTTATTACTCGTTTTGTAGAATAAATGCAGACTCTACATCATCAGAATCTACTCTGTGATACTGTACAAATAACTAAACTATAAATATTATTCAGTTTCAGCACGAGGTATTAAATAATAATTTAATATTTATTAAAACCGACTTCAAAAAACTGAAAAGGATAAAATAAAACCCATCCTCCATCCTCATCCTCATCCCCTAGAAACATGTTGTTTAGAGTCGGTGATTCACTTTCTATTGTTTCTGGAAAAAACTTAGCACCAACTCCAAAAAATATGTTTCTAGTGGATGAGTACCTACTTCAATTTAATTATTTTATCCTTTCCAGTTTTTTGAACTCAGTTTTAATTTTTGTTTAGTTTTTTTTTCTCAATTTTTAGTTATAACTGTCTAAGGTAGTATCTGTAAAGCTATATAGGTGACCGTCAGCTTATATTGTTTCCTACTACCGTATCATTTCACCAAAAATTCATAGGAAAGCAAAAACCCACAATTTCGCATACATACACAACTTACTCATTCCAGTTATTTTGATTTCAAAACCAAACTATGGGACCAAATGGCAACTATTCCGCATCAAACAAAAAAAACATGTAAATTGGATCCGAAATCTCGGCATAATCGATGTAGGTACATACATAGAAAGAAAAGAAACATATCATCCGAATTGGAAAACCTCCTCGTTTTTGAAATCGGTTAAAGAAAATGAGAGCTAGATCCGGTAAATTGTTTTTATTTCAAATGTGTAAAGCTCGCGAAAATATAAGACAATACATAAAAATATCAGTGAGCTTTCCAATTTTTAGAATTGCGAATTACGCAGATTGTAAAAAACTACGAATTCGGGCTTCATTCTTATTACCTTTAAATCCTCATAATTTAACCCTTACTAATAGACTGAACTAAATGTAAGCGTGTTCACATTTCTTCAGAATTGTATTGTGTTGTATTAACTACATGGACACAGCATGGAGTTCTAAAAAAAAGGAATAGAAAAAGATTTAAAGAGTTGAAAACACTCGGTTACGGCATACATTTATCATCAGGTGTGCTTGGCTCAATAGCCAACTTAATGGTACAAATAAACTGTGGTGGATATCTAACTGCGACACTTTTATAAAGGTAAAACTTGAAGTAAATCTATTACTTTTCAGAGCGTTATACCGCACAGCTTATCATACACACTTTCAAGTCAAAAATATTGAAAATGAGCAAGCCGATTCTAACAAAGCTATGCAAGTCAGGTTAAAAAAATATCAAACGATTTTTTGATAACTCTATCATTAAAGAAATTATTGGCCATTTTTGGTTTGTATGAAAAGCCAAAAATTGCTCTTATTCAGCAATAACTCTTTTTCGAATAATCTGCTGATAACTATTTAGACTAGGCTGACATTCATTTAAGCATGTAGAGTCTTGTGAGAATCGGTTCGTTCGTTCGTAGAAACTTTGTATGAAAAGCTGTGCCGCGTAAACGCTCTAATATTATTCTAAATGTAGGAAGCTGTACCAATTTAAATTTATTTTAGGCTTAAAAAGGGATAATGATATTTATTGAATATTAATTTATATTTTTATTTCATATCAACCACAAAAATTATACCTTAGTGCACATAGCATTGAACACAACGTACAAAGGGCTTTATCGCTGAAAGCGATCTGTTCCAGGAAACCTTAGAATGGAAAAGATTTGTGCAAACTTTAAATTAATAAATAATTAAATTAATAATTATACTAATCCAGCCCATTGCCATAGTTTGAATGCCTCTTCAAATATATTTCCATCTAGATGTGGAATATTTTATGTGAGTGACGAGCCAGAGCTGTAGCGTGCGCGCCATGTCACGTAGCACGAATCCTGCACATGCGCAGGCGCATAGGCGCGCGGCGACGCAGCAGCGCGCCACCCGCTCCACTACATCGTGTCCCCGCTATCGCTTTCACGTCGTGGTTATCGCCCCAGTGATAATCTGCATAGTGCGAACCGTTATTGAAAGCCACGGTACTAGTTTGTGCGTGAAGGCTACAATAGCGGCACTTTAATCTGATATTTATTGACCGAGAGATCGAATGAGGCTGTACTCAGAGGTGACCTAAATGTTAAGCTAATAATATGTGTAGGTAATGCGTTAGCATTTGTAATTTTACATACAATATTTTAATAATATATAAATATTCTAAATAATCTTTTACGGCGTAGCTAGGTGTGTAGAAAAACACTCATTCGAAGCCTCAGGAAAGGAATCCTGAAATGAATTTAAGGCTTTACAATTTACTCATTGGAATATATACACTTATAACACGCATTGGGTGATATGAAAAATAAATTGCCAATTTTAAGTTACAAAGCTCGTGAAATGGAAAGAGTTAAACATTGTCGCGGGGCGTGGGCTGGTGGCAGGCGGCGGGACGCGCGCGCGCCTCCTATCAATGATCAATTTTGGTTCCGGCGAGATTATCTTTTGATCGGAGCAATTTCTCTTCGGTCTTGTTCTTGATAACATCGGGAGAACAACGGTTTGCATCGCTCTGCATAATTATAAACCTGGGATTAAATCCGAGAATTCACGTATGAGTAGGTACCTAGACTTAATATGAGCGAGCACCCTCTGATCCGATTTATCTTAAAGAACAAATCAATACCCACTTATATCCAGTTCTCACTTTAATGTTTATTATTTTCTTGTGTTTTTAATAGCAGTTAGCACATTATACATTTTTTTCGACTAAAAATATTACCTATAGGTAGTCAGGTAGATATTTTCTGAACACAATGAACTATTTTACTTGAAATATCTATTCAAAGTAAGATAGATGTTTCTTATCATTGCATAATAATTTCGCTATTTCTAGAGATTTTGTAGGAAAAATGATAACAATGTACTTATATCATTTCGTTATGTTTAACTAAATCAATTCTGAGTTGGCAATGATTCCGATTCTGTCGAAAACGAGATTTCAATACCACGCGGTGCAGATTTTTACTTTTTTGTTTCTTTTGGCCTGGAAGCATGTCCTTTAAGCCAGCACAGTTTGCACTTCTAGGAAAATGCCACCCCCAAACCGACCCTTCCTAACTCACTATTGTTATCAACGTTTTCACTTACGAGTATAATATTAAAGGAGATGTTTCACTTTTATATGAAGTCCCGGCTATGAGTATGTACAGTGGTTTTTAAGTTAGGGAAATGAAAATAAAACATTATTTTTCAATTCATTTTCATTATTTATAAAGTGTCAGTTTTATAATTATTAATATAAAGGAATCATAACGTCAAACTTCTTTAATTATTTATAGGTACTACTTAAAATATACAGAAGAAAGCCAAAAACTTTATTGATCTGTCTATGAGAGTCCACAATTTCATATTTCTAGACTAAAAGCGAACGTTTTTCCGAACGTTTTAAAAATATGGCCACAGATTATAGAGATTGCCTCCTATATTGCCACATTTGGTTTTTTATAGATGCTTTAAAATATATTTGTACGTGGTTTAACGGCCGAAAATATCACGCAATATATTTTTTAAAGTTTTAATCATTTTTTGTCATTTTTGAAAATTAAACATCTCCTTTACTTAACTTTCAAAGCGGCGTATCGACGATGCGCCCGTTTGTATATGGGCTTAACCTTACTTAGCCGCTTTGCCAAACGCAAAAGTACTCATTCAATACAGCATACTTTAATTCAACTGTATTGAAATCCGGCTGAACGTGAAGTAGCCGTATTACATTACAGTGAACGACGTTTTGTAATCTGGCTCGCCTTTTTGTAATACGGCGTGTTATACGATGTGTCTGCGACATACGCAGGAAGTGCTACGGACGCTACGGTTGGCGTAACGCGTGTCGGACACGGTTTGGGCTGATTTTTCATACTCAAGTCTTTAATCTTTAATATCATATACCTATAGAGGGCTATCCATACGGGAAAATACTGCATTAAATTTTCTGAAAAATCTAAACACTATTAAATGTAACTTTGAAAAGGCACCATACAGGATGCTGTATGGTGCTGTCAATAAGATAATAAATTGAAAAATGGGCTATATATTAATAATAATAATTATACACTCACACCTATTATCTAGCCCAAAGTAAGCATCATTAAGAGCTTGTGTTATGGATACTAGATAACGGATAAATATTGATAATAATATGTTCCTATACAGGGTGATGCCGTCAATACGACAATTAATTGAAACATGAGCTATATTAGTTCATAGAAATGGTTTGCCACTTTCAAAAACAGCTTATTCATTTGATAATTTCAGGACACTTGTATGAAATAGTATAACATTGACTGCATTATTTCATAGAAAAGTCATGAAATTATCAAACGAATAAGATATTTTTGAAAGTGGTAAACCATTTCTATGAACTAATATAGTCCATGTTTGTCCATCAATAATATGTGCATAAATATTAGAAATATACTAAATAAACATATAAACATCCGTGACTCGTAAACAAATGCTCGTACTCATCATACAAACATTTGCTCCTACCGGGATTCGAACCCGGGACATCTTGACCGAGAGGCTTGCATAGCAAGGGGTACAGACCGCTCGACCTGCCGGTCGTCAATATAAGTTTATAGAAATGGTTAAACTTCCAAAAATATCTTTTTTTTATACCATTAAGATGGCAATCAAGCATACGGCCCACCTGATATGATAAGCGGTTACCGTAGCCTATGAACGCTTGCAACACCAGTGGTATCACTTGCGCGTTGCCGACCCTGTAAAAACCTTTTCACGCCTTTTTTGTAGAACCCCAAAACATCTTATTCGTTTGATAATTTCATGATATTTGTATGAAATAATATAACATTGGCTACATTATTTCATAGAAATGTCATGAAATTATCAAATGATTAAGATGTTTTTGGAAGTGGCAAACCATTTCTATGAACTAATATAGCCCATGTTTTAATGTATTGTGTTATTGACGCCACCATTCTGTATAGGCCAGCAAGGTGGATGCGGCTTCAACAGCGTGTTTATATTTTATGCTGCACAAGCCAGACCATGAAAACACTGTCTAATTTGCGTGTGATATACAGACGGCCAAAATTTTGTATGGCTACGGAATCCTAAAAACGTTTGTCATATGCATTACCAAAATGTACTTTCACCATAAAAAATCAAAAAGTGCAATATTATAAACGTTTTTCGCTCTCTCATGGGAAGTAAAGAGAAAAATCTTGCGTAATATAATAAATAATCTCGTTTGTAACGAAGTTGATCAATTTCCCGTTGATCAATAATGTGTTCACGACAGCACGTCAGTGTAACAGTTGCAATACAAAAGCCGCCTCTATTACGAACGAAATAAGGGCGGTCTCAACGTCAAACTGTTACGCTTAATGTGCTGTCGACTGTAATATTGCCCCACTGCGTCGGAGATTCAATAGTTTTATTTAACTACGAATGTTCTGTTTCTATTTGCTACGATTTTCTCATGAGAACGAAATGAGCTTTGATACTCGTACTGCATTACTTTTGCTCAACAGTAATTATGATAATACTAGGTCGTTTTTTTTCAATGCCTTTTTTCAAATTATTTTAAATTTATGTCTACCTAAAATACAAAAGTATATTGAAAGTATAGTTGAGTTTTTGTTAAAATTTATTAGTCGAAAGGGTCAATTACTCGTTGTTGATACAACCACTAGGTGGTAGGCCCGTATGTAGGGTCGTCTGGGTAGGTAAGAACCTATTTACTTACCACCGCTTTTCTTATTTCAGCCGTGAAACAGTTCGCTGTGTTTCGGATTAAAGGGAAAGGTACTTAGCCAGTGTAATGGGCATGGACGGCATTTCATCTTAGGCCTCAGGATTTTTTTTATACAACTAGACGACAAACAAGCTGATGGCCCACCTGATGGTAAGCGGTTACCGCCGCCTATAGACACCTGCAATAACAAGGAAAAATCACTTGATATTGCAGGTGCGTTGTCATCCTGAAACCTAAAATGAAATGCCGTCCATGCCCAGTAATTAGGTACACTGGCTACCTTCCTCTACAATCCGCAACACAGCGAACTGTTTCACGGCTGAAATAAGAAAAGCGTTGGTACCTACACGACCCTACACACGGGCCTACCACCTAGTAACCTAATAACCATCAAAAAGTCTGCGGGATCCTTAATTCTTCAGAAACTTACAGCAGATGTAGCGTGTTTGGGCTCTTATGAATAGTCTCAATGAGATGCTGTTAGACAGATGATTAATAAGGCCAGAGTACTTAAAATTTTTAATTTGTAATATTTTAATTTTACTTAATTTTAGCATCGCTCCTGGCTGTGGAACTATTTTTCAAAACTCATCTAGCGTGGCCATCGAGCGTAGCGATGACAATAGCATTTGTTTATGGGAACAACACCTGCAATATCAAGTGATTTTTCCTTGTTGTTGCAGGTGTCTGTAACGGCGGCGGTAACCGCTTACCATCAGGTGGGCCGGCAGCTTGTTTTTCATCTACATAGTTGTATAAAATTACGAGTTTGTAAAATATGTAGCCGATTTCAATGTTTGTAGCCCGTTTCAATGTTTAGATTTCCTGTAATTATTTTTTATTCTTTAATAATATCATTTTTCACTGCATTTTCTGAAAAATGAATGTCTTAAATTATCTTAAAAATTTCAAAAAAATCGGTTTAGCCAATTTTAAATTAAATACCAAAAAACTGTATGGTAATTCCCGAAACCACCTATCGCTAACTCCAAAAATAACCTTTAAATTTATCAAGTACGTAAGTAACTAATAAAATTATTGGTTTGCATTTGTTTTGTTGCCGAGTTTTTAGTTTTGCTTGAAATTTAGTTATTTTTCACAATTAAGTCGTTGATAACTTTTTTTTGTTTCAAAAATAACAATTTAGAACTAACAAAGTAATATGAAATTTATATAGACTGTGGTAATATTGCAAATAAAATAAAATGTTAGAAAAATCAATAGTTTCACAGATACAGCTAGTGGTAAGTTAGATATGTTGCAGCGCATCGGCATCGAACTAAAAACGCTGCATGATAAGAACTTTGTAATATGTATGATATATCAATATATTTGTTATATAAAAAAATGACCATCTTTCTAAATTTTCTAAACCGTGTAATTTAAACAATATCCCATAACTTTTTAGTTTAAATTGTTTTTATGAATAACAGTAGCGTATATTTTCCGAATTTGTGGAAAATAGCGCCATATTCAAACTTAGGCAATATCCCTATTTCATCATTTCGGTACTATACAAGAAATGATACCTTTCTAAAAAAAAGTATTTACTGTGCCTATGTTGCCGATTTTTAATAGGTAGGTACTTACTTGGTAGTCAGAAGGTCCATTATCCTTCTCGCAATCATATTTTTATATTTGTAATATTCATCTTCAATTACTGTTTACTTTTTAAATATTAGGAACGTGATGAGTAGAGTACTTACTATCTACTAGGCATATACTGCAACTATTATTGTGAATGATAATTGTTTGGACATAACTTTACGTTGTGAAACTTTATTTCGCGATTGGACAATAAAAACGAGAACGCGGATGCGAGGGATGCGGCCAAAGTAGAGAGCAAGGCAATCAGAAACAATTTTCTATTACTATTTCTCGTTGGACATATTCCGACAACAAACACGATCGTCCCGAGCCGTGGGAATGCCCCAGTCAAGTAACGGACGGACGGACAAATGATGTTGGGCGATCTATTGCCTGTAATTGATGACGACTATTGTACGCTTTTGAAAGAGCCACGAATGTTTGTCTTCGTTCTGTTACCTTCTGTTTGTATTGCATTGTTAATCTGAGGTTGTTGGCTTAATTCGCGCTGCTATTATACTAATAGATGCTCGTATGGTTGAGATTAATTCTTCGGTCGGTGTGACTGTTACAAATACTCAGGTGCCGTTAATCCACTTGACATGGTAAACATTTGTGTAACAGATAAAGATTTATTGAGTCTTAGCGAAATTCTTTCCACGTTGAGAAGTACTTAGTAGTAGGTTTTTAATAAAACTTGAATTATTTAGTACACTACCTTTAGAGTGGAATTGATTAAGCCATCAGTAGAACAATGACACCTTGTGTGTGCACATATAACAACCTCGCTTAAACTTGTTTCCTAATAAGAATAACAAACAGCAATAAAAGAGATCGAAACGGGGAAGGCTAATTTGAATTTAGCAATAAATAAAGCCCGAGGTGTATATTTCTCAGGTGGGAATTATAGATGTCTTCATTCAAAAGTGCGGCGTAGACACGGTAGGCGAATGGTGATAAATATAGAAAATGGCGCTGCGCGCTGGCGCCTGCGATCGCTATCAGCGACATGAATCAGTAGCGTCGTCGCCCCGGCGACCACCCGCGCTCGCCGCCAGCCGACACCGCCGCTGCCCCGGCCTACGTTCAGCTTCTAGTCAGTCTTTTTACCATCGGAGGAGCACATTACATACCTAAAGTCGGGGAAAAAGTAATTTCGTCTTTCTTCTACACGTAGTGTATGAATCACCTCTCCTCATTATGCTAAGATAGCATTAATGTAGGATTAAAATGCCCTTCAAGTACCAACAAAACAATTCAAGACAATTTTTATAAAACATTAATGTTCAAGTAATCGAACATTAATGTGTTGTACCAATTGCCTTGAATTGTTTTATTTTCATTTGAAGGGTTCTTAAATGTTCGATTCCTTAAGTAATTACATACATAATCGAATATTAAAGTTATATAAAATTTTTACTGATTACTGCCATCTAAATTTAATCAAAGAAGTGTACACAATCCTCCCAATTTTCATATCAGACTCACTACTTAAACAGTAAACAAGTGGCGAACAGGAGGTGCAAGTAGTCAGGGTAAAAGTATGTTAATTTTCTGTAGACAAAACAAATGAAAAATGGCGGGAAACTGATTGCTTTTTTAATGTCACCTTTACAATGGTGACATGATTTATATCAGATATGTACCACTGTTGATATTATATATGTATCATAATTACTGATTATGATACCTCTCATAATCAGCCAAGTACAATTAAGCAGGAAGTTTAAGTACCAACTGACGTTCGGTCACCGGTGTCAATATTCTATACACAGATAGAGACAGGTCTAATACCGCAGTTATAGTTTATATCTCCATACTTATTCCGAAAACTCACCATAAAGCAGCGTATGTTCAGTATCTATTATTGAGCCACGTGTGGTGCATGACAATGGCGAAGTCTGTACTTAAAATATTGAAAGTAGGTACCTAATTACTTATCATTAATTATATTTTCCAAAAAAAATATAGGTATATATTTTTTTGGAAAATATAATTCGCGGGCTTCAAGCCATTGAGGCATATTGACCTACGTTACTTTACGTTACTTTTCAGGAGACAAAAAAAACTTTTATATTAAGCTTATCTAGAGAAATTTATGTTCTGTAAATTTAAGCATAGATTTGGTTTACGTGTACCCACAAGCTTGATTTCAACTGAAGTAACGCAAATGTACCTTTTTCTATACTATACGAGTAGGTAGGTATGTCTGTTTTTGGCTTGACAACATACGATAAAATTTGGTTACTTATCCTTATTACATAATCTATATATATAAAAATCTTATGTTGGTTTGTGTACGCTTCAAAAACTCAAAAAGTTCTGCACCGATTGAGTCGAAATTTTAACATGAGATAAAATCCGCATCAAGGATTGTTTTTATCTATTTTTTGCATCAGTCACATATCTGCGAACGCGAGAAAACAGTTTTTTTAACGATGCGCCACTGCGAAGCGTGGCAGGGTACAGCTAGTATGGTATATTTAGATGTAGGTAAGTGTACTAAAATATTGTTCTGTTTGATAATGAAGTCAAATTTGATAAGAACTTTATAAATTAAAATTTAAAAATAACTAATCATCCTTATTACCGCTTTTTTTTAAGCAGCATGAACATACTTACTGTCCTTACCGCGTTCACCTTGTCGGTCCAAAAGGCTCTTTTTTACATCTCCTTTCAAGGAACCCATGTTAGACGAAAATGGGAACACGCTGCCGGCAAAGATGTCCAAGTTTTGGATGGACGACAAACGAACAAGTTACAAAATATATATGTGGGTAAAGTTGAGGTCACGCACAAGGAAATGCTAAATGAGATGAATTTCAAATTCTAAATTGACGACTCCGATGACCTGCACTCGTGCTTCCAAGTAGAAAAGGGGAAGATGGGATTAAGTCAAAAAGCTCTAACACAATCATTTTACGTACGATGCATTCCGCCATTTTTTTTTAAATCATGTGAACGTATATTGAATACCATGTAATAGAATATATTATAATATACTCTACTCTTTTCTTTTGTATTCTAGTTGCCAAAACATACCAGGGTCTTTTAGTTATAGCCGTTACAACACAACGTAGACTTGCTAGAAAACACTTTGCTCATAATTATTATGTATGTATGTACCCTGTTGTGAAAGCCTGTATTATGTATAAGTTCTTTATTAGAACTTTTAGAACGAATTTAGAAAATTATTAGATGAATAGCCTTGAGCCTCCATAATTAAGCCACTTCATTAATTGTGTAATGTGGAGATTTTATAAAAAAAATATTTATTATGAAACTTTACAGCGTTTTTCAACAATCATGGCTAGGAATTATGTTAAAGTTCTAAAAGTTCTAATAAAGAACTTTAACATAACAGTTTAATAGATAATAATGTAGCTGAACATAATATCTTAATAATATTCGAAATAGTTCTTAAAGAATTTAAACTCGTCCACGATAGCGCCCCTAATTATTCTCATTATAAAGTTTGCTGCTAGTGTATAAATATGCCTTTATCCTCTTGCGGGGATAAAAGAGGATAAATTTGAAGGAGGTACGTTATTTATCCAAAATAGAGTGCCTGTAATATAATTTTCACTTTTTACTTTTATTATAAACAAATAAGTAGGTATTATATTTAACTTAGCATATGTGGGTTGCCTCAAGTGGCGGTGGGCAGGCCACATTGCAAGGAGGACTGACGGCCGTTGGGGCGGAAAGGTCCTCGAGTGGCGGCCGCGTACCGGGGACGCAGCGTTGGTAGGCCTCCCACAAGGTGGACCGACGATCTGGTGAGGGTCGCGGGAAGCCGATGGATGCGGACAGCGCAGAACCGATCGGTATGGAGATCTTTGGGGGAGGCCTATGCCTAAAAAAAATATTTATTATGAAACTTTACAGCGTTTTTCAACAATCATGGCTAGGAATTATGTTAAAGTTCTAAAAGTTCTAATAAAGAACTTTAACATAATTCCTAGCCATGATTGTTGAAAAACGCTGTAAAGTTTCATAATAAATATTTTTTTATAAAATCTCCACATTACACAATTAATGAAGTGGCTTAATTATGGAGGCTCAAGGCTATTCATGACTTTTATACTTATATCGAGTATTCGCAAGTGCACCGAAATTATTTGTAAATAAATTAAATATTATAAAAAACAGTAAGGATAAACAAATAAAAATTTAAAATTGGAATCGAAAAAATTGCAATTTATTTTGACAGCGTTCTGTTCTTTTTTAACCACTGACGCTGAAAGAGGGGTGTTATAAGTATGACGTGTCTATCTGCGTATCTGTGGCATCGTGGCTCCTTACTGATTAAACCGAGTTTGATTTAGTTTTTTTGTTGTATAATAGATAATATATTATTAGGTATAATTTATGAAAGATCTGTTCAGGATGATGATCAGCTCATTTCCTATTTGACTAAAGAGTTACTTCAGTGGTATTTCCAAGCCATGACTAAGTTTAGCTGATGCTGTAGTGTCAAATAGTCTGCGGAATGCTTCATTCTTCAGAAACTTACAGCAGATATAGCGTGTTTGAGCTTGTAAAAATGGGCTCAATGAGAAGGTGTCAGATAGATAATGTTTGAAGCCGGCGGCGGCGGTTACTTAAAAATTTTCAATTTCATGTTATTTGCGAACAGGTAATATTTACGGCGATACCTCGTCGGAACTAGCGACACCACTTGATTTATATTAGTTGTGGTGAATATAGAACATAATAAACAAAAACGCTTTAGTGAATGACTAAAGAATGGTATTTGTAATTTTTTGAGATGTGCTCGGTATAAGATATTCCTCTACATGTAACCTATTTTTTCATTATTGCTGAAAGTGGCCACTTTTAACAATAATAAAAAATTTGGTTACTTATAGGTAGACACTTTATACAAGATACATCTTTTAAAATTACAAATACCGTTCTTTAGCAATTCTCTAAAGCGTTTTTGTTTATTATGTTCTAAATTCACCATAATTAATAGCAATCAATTGGTGTTGCTAATTGCATAGAAAGCTACTCGTCTGTATGTACCTATTAAGAAAATCTTAGTAAGTACAAAAGTTCATATTTTAATATTGAAAACGCAAAGCACGTTCCAAGAAATTAAAGCAAAGCCATAAGCCATATCACTCGATAAGGATTGCCTCACTTTATCATATAATCAATAAAAAGTAATAAAATATGTGTAAATTAAAAAAAGGATAAAATCAATTCAATTACTTAGTTGTTTGATTTCAGTTAAGCGATACAATCTGGTTAAGACAAAAAATTACGGTCGTGGGCCCGGGGCCGACCATTGGGCATTAATTTCTCTTTATTTAAATTGCCTCAATATTATGCGTTTGTTTGCATAATTTACTACTTTCGTCCAGCCTTTCAATTATGAAGATTCGTATTGGTAAAAACAAATATGTCATTTTTTACTGTAGGTATCTTAATCAATTTTGAAACTAGCTGAAAAATTTGCTTCTCGTGGAACTGGAGGCCATACAAGTAAAGTTTCAAGTGTATCAACAATTAGTCCCGTTTGAAATTATTAAACCGGTTCGTCCTACATTAAATTTTAAAATTAACTATTATACTTACCAAATGAGTAAATAGTTTGTCTCGTATGGGCTCTGAACCATTGATCAGATAGTGATGAATCTTTGGTAAAGTGTTCTGGGGCCGCCCGCGAAATTTCCTGGATAATAAAACTTTTTTTCAATATTTTTATAGTAGCTTACAATAGTCCTATAAATTTCAAATGGAAAGTAATGGCAACCAATACAAGATTTGGTGTTTTTTTTTCATATGATTAGACGTAAAATTCAAGTGCACGTCAACTGATATCTCTCAAGAATATCCAACTAAATAGAGTACTTACATTCTTAAAAATCAATAAATTCATAAAGACGTTCATTGTACTTAAATTTACTGACCAAAATTACCGAGAAACGGAGGATTAACTGTAACAGCGAGCATCAATAATTCAACGGGACATGAAACTCCCGTCCGATCTGGTGAACAATTTATCTGAATATCGCGGGCTGTAATTACAGAACTTACGTTCAACGGCACTGTTACAATTAAACTAGCGGTGCATTCGCCAAATAATAAATAAAAGAGATTACATCAACAGCATTCAACGCCTTTTTATATTCAATATGTATGTAGGTAGGTACCTAACTAACTGCGATGAGTGGAGTGTTCAGTGTGTTTTCGAAGCAAGAAAAGAAGTCAAAAAGTTGAAGTTACTCTAAGGTCTCTTGTATCAGACCTATTTATAGTGTTGCTACGAGATACCTACGGCTTTCAAGCCTGCCGTGCATCGTAGCGCCAGCGCCAGCGGCATGAAAATCACGGCGCATAAAACCTTTTTGGTCGTAAATAACTACATCCTATCGTTTCAAAATGGAACGTGAGGTCTTTTGTATGCGATGCCTTCTCTATAAATACTTTTTATCTCAATGGTGGAGACACAGCCGAAGATTCACAGTGCTTTCCAACGGTGTTACAGTTTTGTATGAAACAGACACATACAGACACATATGCACACATCAAGTAAGTATGTTAAGTTACATGTATGTTGCAAAATTCAATCATTTTAGTTACTCCTCCAAAATGAGATGTATGTAGGGAAAGAGCGAGGCATCCCCAAGTATTTATTACTTTCTGGGCGTCTCAACTCAACAAATTATAATTATATTTTTGGATTTGGGAAATAAAAGTACCAATTTTGATATTTTTTTATTTTGAACGAATTATTTGATTTATATTGGGAACCTAACACACAACAGCACATCAAGTGTAACTAACAGTTCCACTACGAAAGCCGCCTCTATTACGAATGCAGTAAGGTCGCAAGGTCAAACTGTTACGCTTAATGTGCTGTTGACTGTACTTCTACCTATTTTTTTTATAATGCAAAGGTGTTTTCAATTTTTAAAACAATTGATTTTCTTATTTTAGAAAAGTAAAAACTATATTCCAACTTAAATTTAAAAATAACAAACATTTAAAATATTATTTTCGGTTTATTTTTCCTTTTTGTCCCCATTTTTTGACGCTGCTATAAATTAATAGTCCACGAGCGTATTTAAATAACCATATCCCAAGAGCAAATTAAAATATCCTTTTTTATTGGACATACACCTCTATAAATCCACTTCTCCCGGGAATCCTAGTCGAGTAGCTTGTAGATAGGGGTAGTATAGGGGTATTGTAGTGTAGGACGTTTGACGTGTCTGTCTGTGTATCTGTGTGTCTGTGGCATCGTACCTAGCTCTAAAACGAATGGGCCGATTTTGATCCAGTTTTTTTGTTTGAAAGCTGACGTGACTAGCAGGATGGTTCTTAGCTATAATTTTTGAAGATCAGTTCAGGCGTTTGATGACTATCAGCTCATTTTCCACATAATAAAAGGGTTTTACTAACTTTCACAGATCCGATTGATTTGAAATTCGGTATAGGTACTGTCACTTCGGTAACATTTCCATGACATACTTTTTTTTATACAACTAGATGACAAACAAGCTGACGGCCCACCTGATGGTAAGCGGTACCGCCGCCTATAGACACCTGCAATAACAAGGAAAAATCACTTGCTATTGCAGGTTCGTTGTCATCCTGAACCCTAAGATGAAATGCCGTCCATGCCCAGTAATTAGGTACACTGGCTACCTTTCTCTTCAATCCGCAACACAGCGAACTGTTTCACGGCTGAACACACGGGCCTTCCACCTAGTAACCTAATAACCATCAAAAAGTCTGCGGGATCCTTAATTCTTCAGAAACTTACAGCAGATGTAGCGTGTTTGGGCTCTTATGAATAGTCTCAATGAGATGCTGTTAGATAGATGATTAATAAGGCCAGGGTACTTAAAATTTTCAATTTTTAATATTACTTCATTTTAGCAGCGCTCCTGGCTCTGGAACTATTTTGCAAAACTCATCTAGCGTGGCCATCGAGTGTTGCGATGACAATAGCATTTGTTTATGGTAAACCTTACATTATTACCTACAACGATAGTATGACGTCATTTTCGAAAAGTTTTCAGGAAATTTTAATAGATTAGCATGATAATAACCATTCTTGGCTGCATTTATGTTTCAAAGTGTAGTTTCATTATTTATTATCTGTTAGTGTTTTCATGCTACTTCCGGGGACAGACGGTTATCCTGTTCCTCCCCATACCTATTCTGAACACTTTAACTTTTAGCTAAGAAAAGGCCGAAATTGACAGAGAGAAGAAAGAGGCGAGAGAAGACCACGTTCATTTTAAGATATGTCTGCAGGGGACAGCCTTGGAGCAGAAGTTTGGATGCAAGTACGAAGTAGGCACCCAGACGATGCTAATGAGTCCGTTACTCCATATAGGTTTGTAATCATATGCTGAGAAATTGGTTTGTGGTCTAGTGGGATTCTGTCGATTAGTACGAGTTGTAATGTTTCCGCTGGGTAGGTACGTACGACATGTCCTCTACGAGGACGCGGAGGGCCGCGTTCGGTCGTGGACGATGGCGGCAGGTGTGCCCCAGGGTTCCGTACTAGGACCCTTACTATGGAACCTGGGGTACAACTGGGTTCTCCGTGGTGAGTTCTTGCCGCAGGTAGATGTCGTCTGCTTCGCGGATGATACTCTGGTTGCGGCAAGGGCCCGTGAATGGGACGAGGCGGTCCACCTTGCGTCGGTTGGCACAACCATGGTCGTCCGGCGCATCCGCCTCCTTGGACTAGAAGTGGCTCTCTCCAAAACGAGAGCCATGTCCTTTCACGCCCTGAGACGCAGAACCCCACCGGGGCTCGAAGTCCGAGTGGAGAGAGTCCGGATCCCCGTCGAGGTTCACCTTAAGTACCTCGGCCTGGTTCTGGACTCTCAGTGGAGATTCGAGGAGCACTTTAAGAGGGCGCCTAAAGCTAGATAAAAATCTAATTTCACCCGCACCCCCCGCATCGCGAGGCACGATTGCAGTGTGTTGTCAATCGAGCTCGTCTAGTCACCTGCGGACGTCATAGCATAGTATACGCAAAATATTCACATGAAAGCAACAGTAGCTTCTTAGGAGTAAATGTAATGCATTTCTAGTCTATAATAATAATTATATTGGCTCAATGCAATATTGAAGTCTAGATTTTTATTGTTACTAGGGGAAGTTGTTAAATTAGACCAAATTTTCGTCAAGGGGACACATAGTTAATTCACTAATTCAATTTTTTTTTTCAAATTAAAAAAAATAATCAATCGTTGTAAACTTAAGATCTAAGTCTTGTTTGAATTTCTTGAATGAAATATAATGTATCCTTGTACTATTTTTCGCACACATGTCAACTATCCACTGCATTAATAATTTTTGTAAATGGTGCAGCATACCAAAATCATCTCTAATTTTAAATCTCTGGGTGCTCTTGAATTAGATGTAGTTGGCACATTAAGAGAAATGAAGATATGTCACCCACCTGGAAAAAGTTACGACTAAAATAGATACGCTAAAAAATTTAATGAACAAACTATTTACTTTTGAAAATAAAATCATATTTTGTTCAAAATTTAGGTCTTCATAAACTGTACTAAATATTGCTGCTACATCAGTTTGAACTGAATCATTGTAACATTACTAGCTATGCAGATGACAGTACAGTGCATGGTAAATTGTTATTACGGTTGCCCAGGGGCGGAACGCATTGACATCGAGAAAGAGAGAATGAATATTACCGTCGAGCTTAACAGGCAGCGTTGTTGTGTTAGTTAAACCTTATTATATCCAAATGCGGTTCGAATAATCTTGTTGAGTTTAATGCTAAAAACTACGAGTGTGCGCGTTCACAACTAAAATGTCGCCTTTCATTCCCCTGCCTTCTCTTCAGAGTATTACTCATGGAGATATGCTGTAATCCAAATCAAAGAAACTACACGACGAGGTGCTTTGATTTTTCACGGCTGACCAAGTATGCCTGCTTTATAACAAAAGACCGATCGTGCGTGGAATATAACTCGCACCTGTGGGATTGCACTCTAATAAGCATTGGAAAGATTGCAGTGTTTGAGATGTACATATAATTAGTGATATAGAGGTCAAAAGCACAATTGAGCCTCTACGAGCGAGCTTATGAGAAGCGCCTTCTATTGGCTATAATAATGAAGAGTGCTGTGATGAGCTTTTAGGCCTTATCTCAGCTTCCTTTTTCCTACTCAAGTGCACGCGTGCCAGTTTTCGGAGTCATCAATTCACTGTTTCCACTCCAACATTACTCATACAGACGTTTAGTGACTCATTTCTTTGTCGTTCTTCCAACACTTGGAATTCTTAGTGGCTGTCTGCGCTTAAATACTCATCTAATCGCTGTACATGAGGTGGTGTTGAATCATTTGTTATGTTTCAACACCACCGTCAAAATGTGTTTTTTGACGATTTAAAAGTGCTTCTTTGTGGCCTATTTAAATAAAATTATTTTTTTTCTTTCTGTTTACTTAAAAAAAGTGTCAGTAAGCTTGGCACAATGATGTAGCCGGGCACATATATCGAGATGCTCACTAATATTGGTCAGAGAGACATTGAAATTTAATATTTTTCAATCACAAATGTACCAACAAAAAATAATCTCATATCGGCGACACCGCCATGCATTGACTATTTCTAACAGTGCAAGGCCGCGCCGCTTTGACTTTCTGGACCGTAACGCAGACCTCTATACTAAATAAAATGCAAAAACTTTAGAATCTCATCTCAAAAATAACTTTTAAAAGGTTTGATTTGTTTTTCTAAAAATAATAAATATTTTAGATATAAAATCAAAAAAGCTACTGAGGTTATGCTAGAAATATGGTTTTCAATGACTATCTAGACCTCTCCCAAGGTTCTTCAAACCGATCGGTCTTGCGGTGCCCCATCCATCAGCTTCCCACAATCACCAGATCGTTGGTCCACCTTGTGGGGGGCCTACCAACGGTATATGACTATAGTAAAATTTGAAAAAATGTTTCAAAGGGGTTTCTAATACTACCGATGATTAATTCTTGGTACGCGCTCCATACGCTTGGTATTACTAAAATGTTTGTGTACGGGCTTTTAATAGGTACAATGAGACCTCCTCTGTTTGTGACAGAAAAACATCTGACCGTCTACGTAGTGGTCGTACGGAAAAGGTGGTCAAAGCAGTAAGGGAAAGAATTCGAAGAAATCTTATCCGAAAGCAAAAGATTTTATCTCGTGAGATGAAGATAGCACCTAGAACCATGTCGCGTATTTTAAAAGATAACTTAGGGTTTGCAGCCTATAAGAGACGTACTGGTCATTTCTTAACTGATTAATTTAACTGATAAAATCGAAACAACTACTGAAGCGGTACGCAAAGGGAAGTCACAGAAAAATTTTGTTTAAGTATGGATGAGAATATATTTACATATAAGGTACCATTAATTTAAATGATTACGTGTCAGAAATCGCCAAAACATTTTTCATACATTTTGTACTGAAAAATGCTAAATTAATTCGTAACATTATTTCGACAACTTTCGACACAGCTGGTGAACCGGAATCACTCTTAGTACATGTCCTTTCTATAAAATAGTGCAGCCAATGTTCTGTTATTTCATACGAATGTCATAAAATTATCGAATGAATAAGATGTTTTTAAAAGTGGCAAACTATTTCAATGAACAAATATATCCCGTGTTTTAATTTACTGTTGTTTATCTCACCACTCATTGAACACCTCTAGTGATCCAAAAGAAATAAAACTTAACTAACATTATGTTATGACATCTATAATGTATTTTTGTTATTAATAATCTTATAGTAGATACCATATTTTATTTACTACAGACTTCGCTTATATAAAATTTTTAATTAGGTGTAGTTTTGGTGATATTAATTCGATGCTGATCTGAAAAAACATTGTTATCATTAAATTGCAATAAAGTTTATTATGCCATGTTTATAATAAACTAAAGTGTAGGATTCTCCAACTGCATATTGATAATTGCCCGATAATATTGTGATTTCTGTATTATAAATACATATGAAAATTTCGACCATCGAAAAAAGTTTCATTACAAATAAATCAAATACGAGTAAGTCACTAAGAAACACAAAGTATGATTTTATTTTACATATACTACGCCTACTGAGATTGCAAAAACAATGCGATTGCTGCTCAATGTACATAAAAATAAGGTATCAATAATTAAAAAGTGAGTAAACAAAAGACTTGAGTTTGACACCTAGCCGTCATTTGAATTTTCAGTTTCATTTTATAGCATTTTATTTCAATAATTATGAGAAATTTACAATTTACAACGTTTCATTCAATTTTTAAGTAATAGTCTTAAAATATATGTACTAAATTATGGTTTTTAAGTTATGAACTACAAATTATTTGCGAGAATATTGACGAGGGCGCGCGAGAACGCAGAAACATAGTCTTCCCGTCTCAATGGAGCAGCCGCGAGTGAAACAAAACAAATATCATGCGGCCTACCATGCTACTGACAGAGACCGACGATGGCGTTTAGCGCGGAAGGAAAATGGAGTATGCGCCAATACAGTTTTTTATTAATTACTTGCAAACCATAACATATATTGAAAAATCGCTAGTAGAAGCCCTCGAAAACATGGTGACTCACATATTTATCAATTTTCCCAGTGGTGAAGTAATGTGATTTGGGCAATAAATTGAATCTCATTGGAAGTCAGAGGTATCTTTGTGATTTTTTTCTATCGAGAAAATTTTATAAATTCATGTTTTTGCTCTGACACAACCCTCACAAATATAATGTAATTACCATATTTAAAATTTCAGCTCATTTCGATTTGATTTAATACGATTAAAATCAAATCTACGATTAGTGATTTGCTTTATGCCCCCTCTTAAGCTCCTCGCGCCCCGGCTGTGCGCCGCCGCGGCCGCACTCGGACGGGTCCTCCCGAATGTAGGGGGGCCACGCTCGTCATGCCGTCGGCTTTATCACGGGGTGGTAAGGTCGATGGCACTGTACGGAGCCCCGGTGTGGGCAGAGTGCCTCTCCCTCCGCACACGGGCCCTCTTGCGGCAGCCGCAGAGGGTTATCGCGACCCGGGCCGTGCGGGCTTACCGCACGGTCAGTCACGGAGCTGCCTGCGTTTTAGCAGGCACGCTCCCGTGGGAGGTTGATGCCCTGGTTCTAGCCAGGGTGCATCAACACCGGGTTGCGTTAAGAGAGCGGGGGGAACGACTCGACCTAGACGAAGTGAGGCGGGTTCGTACCCTGGCGCAGAGGGAGGCTATTCGCCAATGGGGTGAGGCACTCGCCACCCCAGCAGCTGGCCACTGGACGATCGAAGCGATACGTCCGGTGTTGGAGGAGTGGGTTGGGCGCCAGCTGGGCAGCCTCACCTTCCGCATGGTGCAGGTACTGACCGGACATGGATGCTTCGGTCACTACCTGTACCGTATTGCCCGTCGGGAGGAGACTCCGCGGTGTCATCACTGCGACTCCCCCAACGACACAGCCGAGCACACCCTTGTGGAGTGCCCGGCTTGGCAAAACGAGCGCCACGAACTTCGTGTGGCGCTCGGCGGCGGTCACCTCTCGCTACCAACCATGGTAAGAGCCATGGTTGGTAGCGAGAGGGTATGGGAGGCTGTCGCCTCCTTCTGCGAGACTGTGCTCACGCAGAAGGAGGCAGCGGAGAGGGAGCGGGAGGAGGATGCTCTAGCCGCCCCTATCCGGCGTAGACGGGTGGGTGTGAGGAGACGGGCGGTGACTGCCCGTCTTCCTGCGCCCTAAGCGCGGCCGCGTGCGTGGTTGGCCCCCACGCACGCATTGCACAAGCCGCGACGTCTGGGATTACCCAAGTGACTCTGGGTAATCTCCATCGGCGCGAAACCTGGCTACAAGGTCAGGTTGCCTGGGGGTGGGCTGGTGAAATTGCTTTGGCAGAGCCCAGCCTACCCCCGCGAAGGGCATTGGAGTTACTGGGGAGTTTTAGTGGGTATTTCCAGTGCTGCTAGCGCTGGACGACCCCCACACACGCCCGTCGCTTAGCCAGCGGCGGGTAGGTCTGTAATCGGATTTCTCCCCGTCAAAAAAAAAAAAAAAAGGTACGTACGACATGACATCGTTGTGATTATCAACTTAGGTAGGTACGTAGTCATGAACGTCAAGATCACGGACCGCCGGTTTTTCGAATATGATTTGATACCATATTTCTATTTCAAACTTTCATATTAAAATTCTACCCTCATAAAATTTCAAAATATTCTACAAAGAAAGTGGTCCCGCTATTTTGATATCAAAATGGGGAACAGAAATCAAAAAAACAATACAACAATCACAGTAAATGAAAAACACGTGGCGTTATCTTAAACTGAACAGACGAAATTTTAATACGACATAGTACCTACTACTGCATTTGAATCGCTATTATACTTTTAAAACTGTAATTTAAATCAAAAACTATTAATTAAATTATTATATAACCATCATAAAAGCGCCTGATGAAAAAGTAGGTATAATTTTAGCCAAGTATCATTTATGGCTCTTACAATTCATTTAGGCGCTTTCTTTGTTACGGTTTTACTTGGGAGGGTTATTCTAAAGTAGCGTAGGCAGGTACCTGCAATACCAAGTGATGGGCGATGGTAATTGGTAGCCACTTACCACCAGGTGGATCGTCAACTTGCTTGTCATCTATGACAATTGAACAAACAATTATGCCTGAAATCTGATGCTTGCCGGGTTAATGTTGTAAAAACTACTTAATTTTTTGATGACAATTCGTCACAAGAAAAAGCTTGGTCACTATTAGAATATCAACTTTTTCTTTCTTTCTTTTCTACTGTAGACTGTAGACTATTTTGAAATTTTATGAGTGTAGAATTCTAAAATAAAAGCATAGACCAAATAATATTCCTTGATAAAAGTAAAGTAGGTATGACTATGATATAGCAAAAATATTCTATAAAGAATATTTCTGCTATAAGGGTCTCCTCCAGGGACCCGTCATCTTGATATCCACAACCAGTCCGCATTTGGCAGATTTTCGCACTTTAATAATAAATAGGTCTTGCGTGAAATATTTCTCGTACTTGTGGGATGGTTCCGCTAAGTACGGTTCCTCGATGCACTGGACAGATGCAGGGTCGTGATGTCTTGGCGATGTCGAGGGTCGAACAAAATTGAGTCGCGACATTTTGCGTCGCTGGGCGCCTTCTGTCGGCTGCATCATGAAGAGTGCTTCAAAGACTTTTTTGACCTAGTCTTCGGAGTTATCGATTCACTGTCTCCACCTCTACATCACGCACAAATAGTAACCATTTCTTTGGCTTACTTACTTCTAAAACTTGTAATTCTTTGCTAACACCTGTCTTCTTCCTATAACGTATTCCTTCAAGAGACGTGAAAAGTAACCTTATAGGCTGGCAAGGTGGAGGCGGCTAGAACGGTGTATCCAAGCTGCAGTAGCTATCTTATTATGAACTATTATCGCTTCACATCAGGTGGTGTTAACGCATATGCCGTGCTTTGTACAAAAAAAAATAAAAAAAGATTGTAATAATTTGAAATCGTGGAAAGTCAAAAAAGCTTGGTTGGTGGTCATTATTATTACTAGACGAGGAACAATCATCGCTCACTGATAACCTTGCTGATACATACTCACCAAGAAACGGAATAGGCTCATCGTCCATATCAATAACCACGGCGCATAGGTAGACGCCCTTAGTGATAAACGGAATCAATGGATAACAATATTATTTATAAGTACAATCAGCACCAAAATTATCTGGGCTCAAAAACAACTGATGTTTTAGTGTTACGTTACGTGTTCGTTAGTAGAATATCAAACTAATGCGTATAGACATTGGGTACCTACTTTGTTGGTACGTTGATATAGATTCTCTTCTAATTTTAATTATTTTTATCGCTGGGCGGCACTGCACTGCTAAAAGTTATATATTTTTTTAACTACAAACATTGTATTTGAATATTTATTTTGAAAAGAGTGACTACACGAGTTTGTTGCCGGAATCTTCTCGGTAGTTCAACTTTTGAAACCGGTGTAAATTCAGACATGACAGACAGACAGAGACTATGACGTTGTTAGTTAATATATTTTTTGTGATAGTTGTAAAAATGTGTTTTTTAACGATTTAAAAGTGCTTCTTTGTGGCCTATTTAAATAAAATATTTTTTCTTTCTTTCTTTCTTTCTTTCTTTCTTTCTTTCTTTCTTTCTTTCTTTCTTTCTTTCTATAGGCTACTTTCGATTGCGCTGAGTTAGCAGAATACAAAAACGTTGTAAGTAAAGCGTTTCTGATCCGATTCAGATCAAAATACAATAGCAGAATTGGGCTGGTCCAGAATTCTTTTTTTAGATAGTCGTACCTACACCCGGAAATGAAACGTCTCCATGATCACTCTGAGAGCTCGGATGATTCGGACGGTGTATGATGTTGTTGGGGCTGAAGAAAAATTATCATAGATTTTTTTAAGGCTCAATGTTCACTGCAGAACAAGGTAGATATGTCCCATAGATTTCTAGGCGAAACGGTTCTATGCAGCCGCCCAAATGTTTGTAGGAGAATCAGTGCCGGGGATTTTTAACATGTAGAGCGGTCAAGGTAACGGTGTGGGAGTGTGACAGGGATGTCCCACACCTTTATCGCGACCACTCTAGAGCGAATCAAAGGTTCAAAAGGGTTTGGCAAAGAAAATTGAAAAAAGAAAATCTTAAAAAAAATACATCTGTTTATTTATTAAAATACTGTTTAAGAAGTTACTAATTAGTTTAGCTGGTGTAACATTGCATGGTCTAAAATTATCAACATTAGCTAAAATTATCATTATTTAACCTATTTCGGCGCGCAAAGAAAAACATCACCCAAAATTTATCGCTAAAAGCTGGGTCCATTATCAACAGTAATTAATAATTAGTAGTTTTTGATGCATTTAAACGCCTAACTTTATTGTAACAATTACAAAGAAAGAAAAATATGAAAAAATCTATGCTCCAGGCGGGACTCGAACCCGCGTCTCCTAATTTCCGGCCAGACGCGATTACTACTACGCCACCAGAGCACTAGATAGGTATAACCTGCTAATTTCTTCACCGCTTTCTTTCCTTTTCTAACTTTTTTATAGCAACGTTTGTCTCACCACTCATTGAAGTTTAAACCTGCTATTCCAGGCTCTCAAAAACATTAGTGAGATTAAAATAGCTTTTCACCTTAACTGGAAGTTTAAAAATACTTGTAACAGTATTCTTTCGGACCATTAGCGGTGTTAACTTTCAAACAACAATAGAATTAGCGGGGTCAAAACAATCTAATTCAGAAGCTCCTCTTTTTTTGAAGGACATATTTTCCATTTAATAAAACGTAAATATTTTTATAGATGATACTGGACTATTAGTATGGTTATTCTGAGTTATAAAGAATATCAATTATTCCTATTTGAAAACCTAACCTAGTGCTTTCATAAAGAACAATTTATTACTATTGTTTAGTTTGAGCATTCAAGAAAATTGAAGTATTAAGTTAACGAGTCATTTTTCTTACAGTAACATGCATCGATACGTAAATATTCTTACTTTCTCGCTCTTTCACACACTTAGGTTACGAATTTTTATAATTATTAATTCTCACTATAAGCATTACTTAAGCTAATGTCACTTCATTGCTTTTAGAAATATAATTGGGAATACTTATTATAATCACATTAGTATCACATTGGTTAAATTATTTCTAACTATAATTTTAATGCAATAATAAATTCCAGATCTAAATAGGACAAAATACTCAAAAATCTCCATATAATAATATCAACGTGATGAGTACATCACACTAACTTCTGCACTGGTTACAAGAATGATTTTACAGCTGCAGCTAAAGCTTAAAGACTTTTTGTCTGTATAAACATAAAGTAATTGGTTCCACCACTGACTGACACGTAATTAATGGAAATCAACACTAATTGTAATGAGTTGGTATGGTATAGAATAAAGTATAAGTAAATAATTATAGACATTACAACCTAAAAAGCTAATTAAATGCGAGTTTTACAAGACACTTCAGTTCATAATTACTACTAATAATTACATTTGCAAATATATGGTTTTACGTGATGTGATGACAGGGTAAAGGAATGATAATCTCACAATTCCTCGTGCTTTTTCTTCAAGAGCGAAGCTTCAACAAAATTTTTGAAATCTGTACGTCTGCGCACATGGTGCGCGCACTTCGCAACCAGCCTCAGGAACTCGTCTACGTCGAAGGAATAGTTTGTAAACTTTGCGTGAGACCCGTTAGGACCGTGACCCTGAATAAATTAAAAATTAGTTGAGTACGAAAACTTCATTTAATATTAAAATAAGTAAAAACATAATGCCATTTAGGCGCTAAAGAGTTATAGGAGTTTAAGCAGAAAATTGTCATATTCCGTCATTTTCGAAGACGGCTACCAGACACCGTGCAGCTATATGCCACTTGACGTCGAAAAGTGTTTTATTTAAACTAATAATATATTATCCAGCTCAAAGTAAGCATTATTAAGAGCTTGTGTTATGGATACTAGATAACTGGGAAATAATGATAATATGTATGTAAATATTTGAAATATACTAAATAAACATATAGACAACCATAAATCGTGAAAAAATGCTTGTACTCATCATACAAACATCGGCTCCTACCGGGATAAGAACCCAGGGTAGTCTGTACCCCTTCAGGTCAGGGGACCAAGTAAGCTGTATAGCAAGGGGTACAGACCACTCGGCCAGCCGGTCGTTAGGAATTATCTTGAAGAATCAGAAACTATATGTATTGAAAGCCAATCGATTATTTAGTAGGTAGGTAACACAGAATAACTAATACAGAAGGTTCACTCTCGAACAAAGTCAAGTTTAAGTATAAAAATACGCTTACTTTTACGACCGTTATCGCTTGCACGCGAAATTGAAACTTATGGTGTGGCTCGAGCGTTCATATTCCGATGAGCATACCTCACTTTAAACGCGGCCAGTCGTGAGCCGAGCGGCAAATATGATCTTAAAAACTTCTAAGGATCTACAACAGACTAAATCGTTAAAAAAAATAGATTTTAAGAGGGTTTATTTCCTGTAAATCAGCTTTGAAACCAATAGGTACAGGTATTTTTTTTTAGTTATTTTTGTTTTCGTTTTTTCCCCTAAGTTAAGTACCTAAGTACATAGTTAACAAAATTTTATTTAAACACCCTATAAAATATTTTTGAATTGGCAACCCTCGATAGCCCAGCTGTGGTAATTGTGTATGTTAAATACTCCAGAGCATTCCACGACCCAGGTAAAAATTTTTTTACTTGTGTCATTGTTTAAAAAGTTAAAATAGGGATAGCGCGGAAAAAAATACGATATTTGCAAAGTGTAAAAACCTCCGGGACTCCTATCTTATTAATCTCTGAACATTGTCGATTACTGAACTCTAACGGTAATTTCGTATTTTGGACTAATTTGGTGGTAAGTTCTGCAATGCCTAGGCAAACGGCATTTTTTTAAATGGTGGCTATTGCTATCGCTAATTAATTCTACAAAAAAAAACATCTGGAAATAATAGGAAGAAAGATATAAAAAAGAGAAACCAATGTAAAGTGAAAATTTCGAAAATAATACTTGACAAAATTCTAGTTCTACTAACTATAAAAACTAAGTACATTTAAAAAATCGCGGAACATACATAGGGGTTATTCAGCTACCCCTTAGCATAAGGCATCTAAATTTTTTCTTTGGACGCCTTTAAACTTGCCATCCGGTATAAGTTATATTATGGCAGATAATTTATTAATTGGCCAAATGATCAAAAATATTATAAAAGCAAATGGATTTTTTTTTGGTGACGATAAATAAATATATATTCTCTTATTATTAAATAAATAAATAGGTACCTCATCTTGTTGTGTGAGCTTGCTTTTATTTTCCCAAGTAATATATTTGAGTCCTCTCAGTCTAGCTAAGTCGAAATAACAGTTGGGATCTTCACAATTGTAACTAAAACAAAATATAATTGACAAATATTAGTTAGTGATCAAGTGACTTAATTATTATTATCTCATTGTCAGTTGATTATTATTGGTAGTATGACGGGTAATAAAGTCTTTCCGTCTGGACAAAACACTCGAATTCTTATTATGCTGATAAAAGAGGCCGAAACTAAAAAGTTTTTTTTGGTACAGCACTTGCGTAAACGGGGCATGCAACTACATAGTTAATCATAAAGAAACCCTTGAAAACTTATCTATCCCTACTGGTAGCGATAATTGGAAAAAAATCCAAGTAACCATACCAGTGGGTATACAGGGTGGTGCCGTCAATGCGACTTTAGTCCATAGAAATGGTTTGCCACTTTCAAAAATATCGTATTCATTTGATAATTTCATGACATTTGTATGAAATAATGCTGCCAACGTTACACTATTCCATACAAATGTCATGAAATTATAAAATGAATACGATATTTTTGGAAGTGGCAAACCATTTCTATGGACTAATATAACCCATGTTAAAATTTATTGTCGCATTGCCGGCACCACCCTGTATATCACTAGGGATATATAAAATAGGGGGTTTGCGCTAGCTTTAGGTAGGTACCTATTCTACCCGTTAGGAACCTATTCTACACGTATCTACTTGTATAGCGGTGGGATGACGTTAGGAATTACAGGAAGCATCTGGGACTACCACCACTGGATTTCTAATACTGTAATCTTCATAAATGTAAAAAACTGTCAAACCGTAAATTTTAAAGCTATTTTTTTATATAATTCAACAATATCATATTTTACTATATGATTATGTATATAATTTACACACTCTAAATGTATGGTATATCTTCTATAGGTAAAGTATGTGGTTATCTAGACCATTTAAGATTTAAATAAATTATACATCTCTGCTACATGCAGAGATGTTATATTTTTTTATATTGTTTTTGTTTGAAAATAAAATATTTACTAACTTCAACAACACTAGTTTATCTATGGAAAACCTGTGATTTGCCTTACCGTCATATTATTCTAGGTGTTATTTAATAATAGTATAAGTAAACATTTTTTTTTTATACAACTGGATGACAAACTAGCTGACGGCCCACCTGGTGGTAAGCGGTTACCGCCGCCTATAGACACCTGCAATAACAAGGAAAAGTCACTTGATATTGCAGGTGCGTTGTCATCCTGGGGCCTAAGATGAAATGCCGTCCATGCCCAGTAATTGCACTGGCTACCCTTCCCTTCAATCCGAAACACAGGAACTGTTTCACGGCTGATATAAGAAAGGCGGTGGTACCAACCTAGACGACTCTACATACGGATACATTGTTGCTTTTCTAGATAAATAAATGTAAAAAATTACATTTAAAGGAACAGCCAGTACCAAACATACATTAGGTATCTGACGTAATGTATGGTTGATACTGGCTTTTGTTTGAGTATTATTTCGCCATTTCAGCGCTAGTTATGTTTTTTTTAAAGTTGCTACTTACATCTCAAAAACGGATGCCCAGTCAGGCAGAAAAAGAAGATGTGTAAGTCCAGCACCATGAATACCAATGAACACATCTGTATTTCGCGTAATTTCCAGTTGCTTAGTAAAAGGCATGTGCCTATTGTAAACCACCCGCTGTACATGATACCCATCAACTTTCTCCAAAGCCTCGATGAGTTCCTCTTCATTTAATATAGACCTATAGTCAGTTCCTCTCGACAGTAAAGTAACTCTTACTTTATCATTTTCACGTAGATGTAACTGTATATTCAGAGAGTGCAGAATATGTTTCGAAAACGCATGGAACAGGCCGCTTCGTTCACATCCATAAATCTAAAACAAAAATTTGATTAAAGCAGATAAATACTACAGTACAGTACAGATGAGGGTATATAATTAAGAGAATTTCTTGCGGATATTCATCATTTTAAATAAGGATTTGATCCTGTGTTTCCTACTACTGTTATTTTTATTTTTGAATATGTTGGAGTAAGGTGACTCTGTATCTTCAAAAGCAAAACATGAATGGAGACCATTATCTCTATAGAAAAAAATATCAATGATCCAAACCTAACGGACGAAAGGCAAAAAACTATTAGAATCAGTTTTAATTTATGGCTTTGTGCGCTGCCATGTTTTTGTTTGGGATTCTGAGTGATAAGTTTGGACAGGTGGTGGTACATGGTGTGATCTCTGCGAAATTGGAAGCTTTTTCTATTGGTGACAGACAGAACACGTAGAGTAGAATAATAATTTCTAGAGAATTTTGTGAAATTAACGCTTAGTGTGGTATTTATTAAAAATGCCACGTAATGTTTATTTAGCGTCTAAATATACTTAGAGATATGATTTTAATTTAAAGGAAATGTCATGGAAACGCCGCACGTTGCTGTACGGCTAGCTGTACGGATACGGACAAGAAAAATATGCAAAGACTCGTCTGTCTTCTAATGGCCGTGCTATTTAACTGTACAGAGGGCACAGGAAACGTGAGTAGATAATGTGGTTTCGATAGTGAGTCTTCGTTGATTTTTTATTCAGCTAGCATTAAGTAGTGGTGTCTAAATATCACTTTGACACCTAAGCTGTGCTACGCATTTGAGCGGTTAATAAGGAAGGCCTTATTAAAGTAAGTGGCCCGATATTTCTGTATGGTGTTATTTCTTATTTCCATTTCTGAGTTATTTAGTTTGATCGAAAATAACTTTATTTTTATATTGGTTCTATTTTTTTTCGATAGGGTCAATATAATTCTATGAGCTAGTGTATCAAATGATTTAATTTATTGCCGTTTTGACATCGCCATCTTGTATTAATAATTTTCAACTACGCGTACGCTTTTTCTATTCTCTTCCCTCGCGCTTATTAGTTATATCCCTGAATGTCTCAGCGGAAAAAAATTAACAAGGTATCGCCTTAACTTACTTACTGACTTAAAAGCAAAAAAAAAATATGCCCAATGTATATCGCACCCAAATCTGCATATACCATCAGATAGTTAACAAGGAACCACCAATCCGTGCTCCGGCGCAATATCTGGATCCTCAATAACTCGGAAACCCAAATATTTTAATTGTAAAATTATTTGACGCAGTTTCGCAGTGTAGCATTCAGCATATTAGGTGAGAAATGAGAACACAAATATTATGAGTCAAGTTTTGCACTCCTTCACAACAATAAACAAAAAGGTTTTTTTAACACAAAACTTTATAACTTTTCTTAATACTTTCTAAAAATACTTACCAAAGGTGTATTATAATAAAGGCCAAAAATCATTCGAGGCAACAATGGGAACACAACGTTTTTGAAACACACCACTTTCCCTCTAAATACCTTCAAATCCCATATAGGATTTATTGTGAAAGCTTTAAATGCATCTTTGAAAGCAGAGTCATATGTGAATGTCTCCCAAATTAGTACATGATTATCTCTTGAAAATGTTGAGGGATGAGACGAATTAACATGAAGAGATGCATATAAATTGAAAAAATCACAGAAATGATGATACATATTCACAGCTGAAAATAAGACATAAATTCTATAATTGATAACACCAAAGAAGATTTTCTCATTAATTATTTAGAAAAATACTGTATTTTGAAAATAAAATTACATTATTGTATTGTAAGAAATACAAACAAAAAAGAAAAAGATGAAAATTTTTTATGTCTCCGAAAAAAAAAAGTTATCGCGTCTCCTGGGGTCGCAGACGCGATAACCACTACGCCACCGGAGTACTAGCTGAAGCTTACCAATTTCTTCAACGCTTTCTACTTTTTAACGTTTCATAGCAACGTTTATCTCGCCACCATCTTCATCAAATTTCATTCTTACAATAAATCGGGCGTTATAAATGCACAAAATCAAACATGTAAAAGTGATATTAACATATTTAAAATTATTTTTATGTAAGTATCAACTATCAAGACACTTTTAAAAATAAAAATTATACTTACATGCGTCTAGTTTCATAATATATGTGGGTTTATCTATAACTAAATCACATGTCCCATCCTGTATAGGTCTCTTATCAGTTCGCACAAAGTTTACCATTTCTGGTGCCCATGATTGTAAAGCACTCATATGCTCTGCTTCTTTCTTCAATCTTTCAGAATAATAATTGCAATGACCCCCTGTAAAGTTTGATAACAATTTGTGTATCGTAACTTTATTTAATTCTGAAGATTAAATTTAACATTTAACGGTTCTGTCGATCATTGAGATATAAAGTATAGAGTAGAAAAGACATCGCACACAAAAGTCATGTTCTATTTTGTAACGATGTGATGTAGTTTATTTGCGACCAAAAGATTGTAAGCGCCGGCGACGCTAGCTAGTGACTAGTAAAGTATAGCGCGAGAGCCTTACTCGAACAAGACAGAGGTAATGCGTGGTGTATTACTTTATTGTATTGATCTCAATTTTTGTTGCCTAGTTGATTATGCTATAAACAATTATTTCGGCCAAGCTACATTGTAACATTAAAACAAACTTTTGCTAATTAAAACAAAAATTGATATTTGAGATTTAAGAAAAATAATAAGTATTAAATTAAAAATTTAAAGTTCCTCTCGGCCTCATTAATCATTTTTCTAACACCATCTCATTGAGACTATTCTTATGAGCCCAAACACGCTATATCTGCTATAAGTTTCTGAAGAATTGAGCACACCACAAACTGTTTGATGACATAGGATCAGCTCAAAGTTAGCATGTCTAGAAAATACCACCGAAGAAACAGTAAACCAAATTTCAAATTAAAAGTTAATAAACCCATTTGTCAAGTAGGAAATAAACTGATAGTCATCAAATGCCTGAACTGATCTTCATAAATTATAGCTAACAACCATCCTGATCACGTTAGCTTTCAAACAAAAAAAAACGTATTAAAATCGGTCCATTCGTTTAGGAGCTACAATTCCACAGACAAACACACAGATACACAGACTGACACGGGAAACTTATAACAGCCCTTTTTTCGTCGGAGGTTAAAAATAAACTTAAAAATACTAAAAAAAGCAAAATAATTAAATTTAAGTACTTGGTTTATATAATAGTGATAATAGGTTTGAAAGGTATTTTTTGGAGTCATTGATTCACTTTTCATTGTTTCTGGAAATAGCTTAACACTAACTCCAAAAAATATTAGATAAGTACCTACCTACTTAAATTTATTTAACTTTTGCGTTTAAGCCGTTCTGAAAACAATTTTATGGCTAAAAATTTCACAATTTTAGTGGTAAATTAATGGTAAATTAAAGCTACCTTATTACTAATGTTTCTGAATAAGAAAATAATTAAAATATTTTTATTGTTTTTTACTAGTTTCTCAGGTTTAAGCAATTTCCGGAATGAGTTGTTTTGTGAATAATTAACTATAGGATGAAGTTCTCTCCAGATGAGATCATTTTTAGAACAAGTGTTGAGAATAAAGGCACAATGCAAGTTTCTTGACTGTAGCATTAAATTAAATTATGACTTGCATCACTTGCATGTTCTAGCAACACGAAAAACTTACTTGATCTACAAGTTTCGAATCTAAACTTTTCTTGGTGTAAATGTTGAAGTTGTCTTACCCGCTTAAATTACCTGCTTAACTGAATGCCTAACTAGCACGTTAATTGAACGCGAGCATCCAATGAAACGGATGAGAGATAACTAGCTAAGTCATAGAGTGCAACCATATACTTACATTACTCTTTGAGTGCAACATTTAACCAGATGGCTGAATGTCATGTCATCTGGTTAAATTAGCTATTCAATTGGACGCCTAGGGAGGTCGTTTAAATCGAAGAGATTTTGTGTAACTGCTTGAGTGATTGGTAGGTTCGTTTTTTTTTATGACCACATACAGGGTGGATTTTTGAGACGGGTCAGTAAGGTCTGGTACCTTAACCGTTATAGTTACAGGAAAACGTTCCTAGGAGACCCGCCATAACTTTTTAAAATATTCTGAACTGCATTCACAGACTTTTAAGAAAAAGTACCACCAGCGAAAAAGTGCTAAAATTAAAAAAAAAATATTTTTGTACCTATCGTTCCTACTTCGTATGGGGATCAAAAGACTGTATGGGACCATTTAGGGTACGAGTACTAGAAACGTCAGAAATCGCCAAAAACATTTTTCTTACATTTTGTACTGAAAAACGATAAATAAACTCGTAATATTCTTTATCACCACCACCTACTTATCTCCTAAAACTGTATTTTTTGAAGTTTGTGCTAAGCTGTTTCCAGAAACAATAGGAACTAAAGCACCAACTCCAAAAACAAATTATTTTTTTCACTTTTTAGTTTTGAAGTAGGTTTTATTTTTTAGTACATAAGCTTCTTTGGGATATTTCTACCAAAAGCGGGGTAAGAATGTCTTTTTATACTGGAATTTATATTTATAAATATTTAATACAATGCGGGAAAAATATTTAATATTGTGCTTCTTATATGTATCTTTTCATACAACTCTAGCCTCAGAAATAGAAGAAGGACCAGCCTCCATACATTATTGGACCATCAAATAATACATACCTACTTGGCCAGGACCCAAAATATCCATCTTATAGCGTAAATTATTTCCACGCCCAATCAAACCAGTAAAGTTCAACATAAGGTTTCGCCCACTGCAGAACCTGTAAATTAATATAATAAAATTCGCATTTATTCACAGCTATTATCTAGCCCAAAGTAAGCATAATTAAGAGCTTGTGTTACGATTATTGGAGAAATATTGATAAATATCAGAAACATTCAATGTTTTATTTTGTGCATTTATAACACTTACTTTATCATAACAATAAGAAATTAAAGAGAGAAAATAAATTTAAAAAACTGGATGGATGGATGAAAAGAAATGTATGGATGGATGGATTGCATGGAATGGATGGATGGATGGATGGTCTGCATCTGGCCGGACCCCAGGAGACACGGGTTCGATTCCCGCCTGGAGCATATATTTTTTTTTCATCCTTTTTTTTAGTTGTAATTGTTACAAATAATTTAATATTTATTTATTCTAATATACCTAATCATATTTTTATTATTTGTATTTGGGGCTTTTCAGTTTTATTAAGACTGATTTGTCACTACAAGCTGAAAGATATATTGTGACTTGCTGCCAATAGTTTAAAGTAAAGCTAGGCAATTCTTTACAAATTTTAAGATTTGCCCAACCTCAAGGGTCTTAAAAGTCTTAATATCATTTGGGTTAATAATGTGTCTCCCCAGATGAAGGCTTCATTCGCGGATAAAAGGTCCACAGTTGCATCAGAAGTATTGTGTTTTCATTGCTCCTATGCACAGAATCTACAAACATCTGTCTCTGTTCAGTTTGCAGTGGTCTGTCAAAGCTCTAATCATGGCTCTGGTGTTACTCATAGAGAGCTTTATCAGCTTGTCAGTTAATTTACCATGGTAGCCAAGTATTCGAGGCTTTGAATGTATCAAGTCAGTGTTACATGATTTTTCACATTACAATTGTTAAGGCTATTTGTCTAGTTCAAAATAGGCAAATGTACATTAAAATTATACAGATGTAGTTCTGTATCTACTCTATCCTTATGCTCGTGATTCATATTTTTCCTTTGAAGTATAGCATGATATTGTAGTATTGCATATTTTGTACCAGTGTGTACTGTTTAGTTTGATCAGTTTTGATAATTACCTGAGATATTTAGAGCACTCAAGAGACGAGTCATGGGGATATGATGCTTCACATATGACCTTTAGTTCTTCAATTTGTTCTTTAACATAACCTGAAATTACAGCATGTAAATAAAAATATAATAATAAACAAAAATTACAATTTAACATTGTTCACCTACCAAAGTCTGCTTGACTGTAGAATGTAGAGTATTGTGCTTCTTTCGTCTGCACCCATCCTCGGTGTTCACCAGGACAGTTAGGTCTAACGTGATATGAATGAGATACGTTACAATCACGCTCATAGCCCCAACAAACTTTTCTTTCGATTAAATTTTTATATGGGCAGTGAGGATGTACTGCACAAGACTTAGCTACACTTTCAAATGAATTAAAATAATACGGCATATGTTCAACAGGTAAATTCACATCGTCCAAATATGAAGAGTGAATATTTTTCAAAGATATAAAATGTACAATACAAAAACTTAGCAACCACATAGTGCAGGAAGGAAACTTAATACAGTACGACCATTCAACTTAAAAGTAAATAAAATAAAAGAGAATGTATAATGTAACACTTGTGAATGTATTCAACATACAGATTTGTTTATTTTCGAAAATTTGTGTAAGAACTAAGAAATGAAGGAAAACATTTCAAAATTCAGGAAGACAGCCAGACAGCTGACAGATGCACAGATTAGAATTAGAAGGGCAGAAGGCAATTCCTCTTCCGACTTCCATAAAGGTCTATTCACACATATCAGTGAAGCCACAGTTCCGGCACAGTACCGGCACTGAGGGCCTAGACAAGACGCCTTTCGATAATCGCTATCGCTATCGCTAAGCGGAAAATGTATGGGATTTGACATAGGCTCTCGATTGACTTTCGATTGTAAATGTCAAATCCTATACATTTTCCATTTAGCGATAGCGGTAGCGATTGTCAAATGGCATCTTGTCTAGGCCCTCAGTTCCGTATCAGTGCGAAATATTATTTCATACATTGGGCCTAATTCTGGGAACACACTTTAATTCTAAATTTAAGTACAGTATATCTCTTTCTCGCAATAAGTAATAGGAAAAAGATAGCAAGAATCTGTTTCGAGCTGTCACTTAAATTTAGATAGATTTCAAAGAAACCATAGACAATTTTAGACGGCATGTACGGAGGTGCCTCCTAAACATTGCATTTTAGCCGGCGAACGTAGAGAGCCTAGAAGCATAACTTCATACAAAACTCGTCGCGAAATGGGTACCCTCGGCGGCTAAAAGAGAACGTCGGATAAAATCGGCTAATATCGAAATTGTATAGCGCCCTCTCGGTCTTCTGATTTACACGCGCCGGACGGGTCATACATGCACAATGTAACCATGCAAAATTTTATGACGACTTTCATAATTATATATCGTCATTTTTAATAAATATAGCAATGTTGTAAATCGGTCCACTTATTCAATTTTAGAGTTGAGACGAATAATACTGATTTAAACAGTCAATTTAACGTAATGCCTTAATTATCTATTTTTAAAGATCAGAAATGAAATGGGTTCGCTTCATTCATTTAAATAAAAAAAATCTAAATATCTGTCATGACATTATTTATTTGTATTAAGGACATAAGAAAAAAAAATTGTCATCAAGTGGTTTTATTTCTTGAAATAAATTTAATGAAATAAATTATTTCTTAAAATAAAACCACTTTACTGGATTTAACTTGCGTTTAATTAGATGTCACATTATGATTTTTTATACTCAATGTTTCGATTACTTTATAGCGATCAAGGTCTCGGGAAGACTGAAGTAAAGATGTCAGTTGTCTTTGATTAGTTTAATATTAACTACCGTCATATTTTTTATAGTTATATTTTGAGTGTTCCGATTCACGCCATGGAGCTTACAGTGTCCGAAGGAAGAGTAAATACGGGCTTGAGACTTTGTAATTTGGATGATAAGATCCCAAGCTGGTGTGGTCCAACTATCTTCTCTATTCAAATTATGATGTTGTTTTATTTCAATAACCTCACGAAACTATCTTGCAGTCTACAACTTTACTTCCTACGACTTATCCTTAACAGTTTGAAATAGATACCTATACTATTTCCACGTCATATTGTAAATGTAAATTATTAAAGTAATAATGAAACATAAATTTATTGAGAAAGGTGTAGAAAATGGCATCATATTGTAAGGAACTGTGGCAAAATATCCATAAATTGGAGGTTTGTTTATCATTCTTACAAAAAGTATATAAGGCAACGATGTATAAAGCCATAATTGATTATTAGTAGGTAAATTAACTATTAAACAAACACAATAACAATAAGTCGTCATAAAAATTTGCAGAGTTAAAAGTTGAGTTGAAAATAAATAAATACACACAAATGACTGCATAACATCATCCACTCGTGTATTTGTTCAAATTGTCCACAAATATTGGCCCAACATGGCGGCCAATATTTTTGTTTATATTTGACTCGATTATAAAGGTTTAGGAGAGACTTACATGTAAAATTTAATTCCAGTGCTCTTATTATGTTCACCTACGCGACTGACACACCATTTTACTTCACTTTTGGACATATTTACTGAGATTTTATTATTTTTTTACGAGTACATCACCGTCACGCAGTCAATGACAAACTAAATCATGGCGCGGAGTCCGATTTAAGCCCCGCCCACTTTGGAGTCTCTTTGGGGGTGTCATTTTGGATGGGCTAGTTACTCGTCTATGTTATTATCGGTCGCCGATTTTAGCACGTTCAATAAGGTCGAAAATTGAACGCACCTTTCTAAATGTCAATTTATATGACAGCCATCCTTTTCTTTTTCATTTTGCGAGAAAGAAATAGACTGAACTTAAATTTAAACTTAGCATGTGTTCGCCAGAATTAGGGCCATTATCTATGAACGTATCTCCACCCACTTGTCCGTGTCAGTGACGGCACAGTGCTCTCAGTGTCCGTGCCGGCACCGGCAAGCACGGAAGGGATCGTCGACAACGATATTTTTTGCCGGACGGACAGATCACGGACGCCGGCATCAACCAAAACAAAATAAAGGACGCGCGATTAATAGAATTGGTTCGTGAAAATAGAGTTTTATATGATTTATCTCATGCAAAGTATATGGATACGAAATACAATCACGATTGACGACGGACACGTTTTCACTGAAGCTCCGTGAACTGAGCAGGCACTGACATGTGTGAATTTAATCACTGACGCAACACTGAAGCACTGATACGGAACTGTGCCGGAACTGTGCCGGAACTGTAGCTTCACTGATATGTGTGAATAGACCTTAAAGCAATGGTAGCCGTACTTTAATTTTAAATCAAATTGAAACAACAAAGCGAAGAGGGTAGACCGCGTACGTAGCTAGCTGTAGCTATAGCTACCTATAAACCTACACATATTTAGTCGGAGGCTTTAACGAAGAAATACAAATTTTAATAGTCGTCGCGCTCGCGTTCAAGGCCATCTGCGAGTATTGTAGGTACAGAGTACTTAAGAGAGAGAGCCGTTAGAAAGAGGCGCTGAGAGACATATGTTTATCCTTTGCGCACAAATTTTCTGTGCGTTGCGCTCTAGGTTCAAGGACAAACTGTTACGCTTGACGTGCTGCCGACTGTACATACCACGTGACTTGTAGCAAACTGGCTTCAAATCATGCTAATGACGTCACAGAAAATAATTGCCAAAAGAAGTACTCAACAAGTAATATTTATCCCTCTTTTCAAATGCAACATTGCTTGGTTAAAAAGAGACAACATGACGTTTAACGTTTTTATGTCGATATGATAGATATTTCTAGCTATAGAACATTAAGGCTGATTTACATTTCGATAAGTACAGTAACGAGTTTAGTAACCGGACAGTTGAGCAGTAAGTCATAAGTAGTAAGTATCGTCCAAACGTTGGCTTAGCGAGTTAAGTTAAAAGTGTCAGTTCCGCCACTAAGATTACAGCTATTGGTTCAGTTTTGTTAGTCAAACAGAAGTCGTTGCAACCTGTCCACATATGAACTGTACTAAACTCGCCCGTCTACACGCACGGCGACACGGCGAGTTTAGTTGGCGGGGTGAGGAAGACGCACGGGCGGGGTGCACTTGCACTTAACTTGCCGAAAAAATAGAACATCATTCTATTCTTTAAGTTACTACTTATCTAGCAAATTCCCGTCCAAACAATGTTAAGAACTTAACTCGCCAAGACTGCAAGTTAACTTGCTACTGTACTTATGAAAGTGTAAATCAGCCTTAAGATTACAGCTATTGGTTCAGTTTTGTTAGTCAAACAGAAGTCGTTGCAACCTGTCCACATATGAACTGTACTAAACTCGCCCGTTTACACGCACGGCGACACGGCGAGTTTAATTGGCGGGGTGAGGAAGACGCACGGGCGGGGTGCACTTGCACTTAACTTGCCGAAAAAATAGAACATTATTCTATTCTTTGTACTTAATTGTTAAGTTACTACTTAACTAGCAAATTCCCGTCCAAACAATGTTAAGAACTTAACTCGCCAAGACCGTAAGTTAACTCGCTACTGTACTAATGCAAGTGTAAATCAGCCATTAGAGCAACTCCATATAATCCTTCCTCATTGGGATTACACAGCACAGATTAGTTACACAGTACACTCAAGATTGTTGTTGTTTCATTCTCTCTGTCATGGGAAGGCAAAGGGAATTAATACCCATACAGCCATCCTTTTAGTATTTATTTATTTATTCATTTATTGCATTGAAATGCTGGTGTTACACATTTCAATGCACCTAAGGTGCATTTGACAATTATTATTGTAATGACGTGGTCACACAAGTGTTTATATTAATGAAAGATGTTTGGCTTTATCAGGACTTTGTATGTATATTAATTGTTGACCTTTGTGTATTATAATACCTATATTGTGATGGTGCATTGTCGGACAGCCTTAAAATAAATTAAATATTCTTGTCATTAGGTACTTATTGGTACGTTAGTATACCTATTTTTAAATTATGTGCAACACTGCACTGCTAAATACTATTACTGTGTAATTAAACATTGTAACTTAATAATTGAAAAGAGTGACTATACGAGTTTGTTGCCGGAATCTTCTCGGTAGTTTAACTTTTGGAACCGGTGTAAATTCAGACAGACTGACAAACAAACAGACAGACTGACAGACAGACAGACAGACAGACAGACCGATAGACAGACTGACATTATAACATTGTTAGCTTACGTAGATCCAGATAAGACAGCGAGATCTGGCGGAATTGTTTTCCCTTTGCAATATAACACATTGCCACATAGAAAAGAAGAAGAAAGACAGAGAGACAAACATTATGAAATTGTTTTGAAAGTGCTAATTGGAGGGCCTAATTGAATAAAGAATTTTTTCATTTTATTTTCATTAAAAAATGCATTTATTGTGTAGTAAAATTTACTAATAAAAGATAAGTAATTGTATTTTTAAATTGTCTAATGTTCATTAGTTTTATGTCATTAGATAACATATATACACTCAGTATACTTTTACTGACCAAAGCTGTTTTATATGACTCTAACCTGAACAAAATTCATGTTAGCTTCATATAATTTTAATGTAACGCTTTTGTTTAGTCCTATTGCAGGTAAATAAAATGTGCTATAGACACAGAAGTAGAATTTCAGACCGAAAAAACTACATCTACCGATTATTTTAATGTATGTCATCCGAAAAAATCATACGGGGGTCGAACTTTTTTTAACATTGAGGGTGCAAGCACAAGGCGAAAATATTTTATGAACTTATTTTACGGGGCTCTCATGATGCTGTTTATAACTTCCTTTAACATTTTCCACATAAAGAATTGCGTTAATATTTCTTGTATTCACTTGAGTAGTTACCAGTACGTTATTTCATCTTATTTTTCTTATGTATTTTTTATTACTTATATGCATGCACTTATGTTACTTATGTATAAAAAATTATGTAGTTTATTTATTATATTTAAATATTTAGTTTATTTTACATGTATGTATAGCTATTTTAACTTTGTTTAGTTTAGTTTGTTCAAAATATTTTTCTTTTTTATTGCTGAGCACCGCTTTTTGAGTTTTCTGCTTAGCCCCTGGTTGACTAGTAGACAATTCCATCAGACGTTGAGTCCGCCATTTGTACATTTTTTTATTGTGCAATAAAGTTTAAATAAATAAATAAACTGAGTTACTGAACAAAGTATTATATTTACTCTGAAGTAATTTAATTTCTTTGTGTTCATTTGGTAAACCTATCTTGTCATCCTATGTTTTTAAAGGAGATGTTTCATATCCGGCCAGGTATATGTAAAAAATCAGGAATAACCCCTGAATTCTGGAAAAATACCAACAATAAATTTTCATGCATAGTTTGTTTGTCCAAAAGTTGAAAATATCGACAACAGATGCACATATTAGAGAGTTACAACAACGAGGTTACAACACTGAGAGGCAGCCATCTTTATGCGCCCAAGGACGTGATGTATGGAACGGTAAGTAGGTAGCCAAAAAGTAATGTATGTATTGTATAGAGAAAGTAAGTTTATATTTTTATAAGAAAGCTATGCCAAGTACACATAATATTTCCAAATTTCTTCGTCATGGATTGAGACTGCTCGCTTTACTTGCGTTCTGCTTGTTTAAATCTTCATGGTTATTGCCCCGGTCCCGGTGACAGATTGTTATTTTTAAGTTCTCTTATTACCTCAGAACAATAACTAAAGCAGCTTTAGTTATTGGGCCTAATTCTGGGAACACACTTTAATTCTAAATTTAAGAACAGTATATCTCTTTCTCGCAATAAGTAATAGAAAAAAGATAGCAAGAATCTGTTTAGAGCTGTCACTTAAATTTAGATAGATTTCATAGAAACCATAGACAATTTTAGACGGTATGTACGGAGGTGCCTCCTAAACACTGCATTTTATCATGTTCAATAAGGTCGAAAATTTAACGCACATTTCTTAATGTCAAATTATATGACAGCCATCCTTTTCGTATTCCTTTTGATAGAAGGAAATGCACTGAACTTAAATTTAGACTTAGCATGTGTTCACCAGAATTAGGGCCATTGTTCTAAGCTTATTACAGAGAAAGCAAGGGGAACTAATGCTTATACTGCCATGTCTTAAGTATTTTTTTTAATTTAGCAAGTATTGCGTTGAAAAGCTGGTGCAACCCGTTTCATTGCATTTTGGGACAGTTTGGCACGAAATATATCTATGTTACATCAAATTGACATAAAGTTCAATGATCAAATTGCTATCACAAACACACCACAAACACTTGCTTTACAAAAGTTATTGTCTTAGGCTTTCGATAGATGGCACTTTTCATTTCGCGCCTTTTCCGGAAATAAAATTCCAAAGCAGAAGTACATATACCTACCTATACCACGTGAACAGCGTCATCCAATCAGCTGGTAAATTTTGAGCCCGCCGTTGACTGGTCGCTCTTTTGTAGCTTACGCCTACGTTTTATGTTAATTTAATCATTGTTTAATCAGTATTTTCAATTATTACGATTTTTAATTTTATGATAGTACTACGGACGTAGTGTTTATTTCTATTCAGGCGGTGTCTGACCTTCAATCCTAATTCAAAAATATGTCGCCATTTTGACCATACATATTTGAGTTGAGGTGTTTTCTAATTTGTTTGGCTAAAGATCTTCGTAGTCGATATTATATCGAATTTTAAATGGAAGCTCAATTGGAAGAAATATGGAGAATATGTCACAGAAAAATAGTACAATAAATTTCGTGGTACATGATGCCAATGGTTAGTTACCAAAATACCTATTCTTTTATTTTGAATAAAACTACAGTGTCCGTCTATCTACTTTGTAAAGAAAACTGTCCTAAATTCAATATAATTAAAAATTTGAATTATGAATTGCAAAGGTCGACGTCGTAATGCTCATCACTCCCGGCGTTTACACAGTTGATTTTAAAAGTGATACATAGTTTATAAAAAGCATATGATAATATACATTTAATTAATCAAAGTTGATTGTTTGTTGTAGGACAACCTCAGGTGTTAAAAGTAGTGAATAAATTAAATACACAATTTGCACAAATTAAAGTAAAACCGAATGCTGTAAAATTCATAAAATTTTCAAAAGTGGAAGGAAGTAATCAGGTATGCAATTCTATGTTATGTTATGCAGTTTTATTTTAATTTGCTTTAAGGGTATAGCTAGCTTTTATTACACTCGAAGGGCAGGTCCAACTTGTGGGAAGGCAAAAACATGACAAATCTATTTTTCCTTTTAACCAATGTGGCTGGGCCAGCTGCCCCCTACTTTCCCTTGGATTTCTATTATACAATTTTCGTTGAAGAAGTACCTACATGGTGGCTTGATATTTATTTTATCTAACAATAATTTGATTAAAATGCACATCAGAAGGGTGGGTCCAGAGTGTTGTTTGTGACATTGAACCAAACCTATTTAGACAATAATAGGACTGGTTTATTGCAGCTTAGAGTCCTCTGTATAGTCCATTTTTTTTCGCTTGGGCCCAATATGTAAACAAACATCAAACTTACAAAAATCTTGTAAACTTTTAACAATCTACTAGTCCAGTGGTTGGCAAACTTATTAGCCAAAGAGCCAAATATGAACATTACAACAATTTAAAAAAATGGGAGCCAAATCTTGCTTCACAAATTTTTTTAGACTAAATAAGTAGTTAGTACACGAAATAAAACTAAATTTCATACATAATAAATATTTATAGTATTAATGCGAACAATGTGCTTGTTCCTTGGAAAGTTTGAGTAGGTAAGTCAGCAGGTTTGTATGGTGTTCTTTTTAATTTTAGGCAAGATTCTAAGTTCTCATCAATAAGACTTTTTTCTTACCAATTTTTTTTTAATGAAAATATTATTGCACCTTCCGTGGATATTTGTGCCAGAGCCGCACTTAAGGAGCCAAAGAGCCACATGCAGCTCTGGAGCCGCACTTTGCCGACCACTGTACTAGTCCAACGTAAAACACATTGCACTTTTTTAAAGCTGCAACATATATGAAGTAATTAAATATTCTCTAAAATTCTAAATAGTCACTAATAAATACAGCATTATAAAAATGTGCCATTATCTGTCTACATTTTTATTTTAATTTGACCACAACCATAGTGTTGAGTAGTAATAGTTCAAATGAACGAATTATTATGATATCATTTTTGTTATGGTAATTGCCTTTTTAAAATATAGACAAGTAAACTATTTGATTAATTAGGAGATATATGAGCCTTTTTTATTGAAAGATTATTAAAAAAAAACCATTAAATTGAAGAAAAAAATTAGACGGCTGATGGGACCAATGGGGATGTTACCAAGGACAATTTGATCTAAGGTAATTAAAATATAAAACTCGAAAGGAATCGCGAAAGGTCGCGGGTTCGATTCCTGCCTCAGGACGTGAAATTTTTTTAGTTTTATATTTTAATTACTAAGTAATTTTTCAAACACATATAATGTTAAAATCTAAAATTAAGAATATTTGAAAGCACTGCCCTAACTTAACCGAATCGTAGGTATTTGTAAAAATACTCATTTCGGATGTTGAAATAGAATATTTCGACATTGTAGGTTGGACGTTAGCTCATAAACGCAAATACAGATAGACTAGAAGAATTTCACAGGAATATCCCAAATCCTGGGTGGCTCAGTGGTCAGAGCAGTCGCCCGGATTTCGATAGGTCGCGGGTTCGATTCCTGCCTCAGGATGTGAAATTTTTCTAGTTTTATATTTTAATTACCAAGTAATTTTTCAAACATTTTTAATAATGTTAAAATCAAAAATTAAGAATATTTGATCCAAGTTGTTACGTAAAACATATCTGAAAACTTGTCACTTTTGTTAAAGTCTGTTAGGCACCTACTCTGATAAAGAATATTAACTCTGTGTGGTTGTAAATTATTAATTATTTATTTAATAAATAAAATTGTTTTTTAATTACATATTTTTCCAAATATTTTAACTGTCTTTTTTGTCTAATTCTAATTTTTTTGTAAAAAAAGCGTTTTCATCATAACAGAAATACGGTTATCGTTACATCATTATTATTTTGTAATATTTTTTCAAACATATTATTTCAGACATTTTGTAACTAAGGGTTTTCCCATAAATTGTCACCTTATTTGTCCCAATATTTTGTGGTTTGTTTATCTTGGGCCCATTAAAAAAATAGGGTATAAATAACAGCATTCATAAAAGTTTATATTATTTACTTCTAGTAAAATTGGCAACTGCAAGTTATTTTCAAAAATATCTATTTAAGATAATACATAATTTAAATTACATTTGTCTTCCTTCCTAATTGCAACAAACATTTTTCAGGGATCTGTGTTTCAACCTATTAACTTACCTGGAATCAAATGCTCGTCAAGTAAGTAAATATTATCATTTTTATTATTACTTGTTATTTTGATTTAACTTAAATAATAATAACAATTTATTTTCTTCCACAAAAATATATTGTAAAGCGGCTACCACATTTTACTAACTTTTAAAAAATAATAGACACTAGGTTACACTAGTGCTATCTACTGCTATCAAGCAAATATTTTCAAGCCTAACTAAATTTAAATAAAGTGAAAAAAAAACTAAATCATTACATCATTATTGTACTTAGTCTTAAACCTAATGAAGAACATAATTAGCTTTTGCATTATGTATATATTCTTTAACACTTTAAAAACATCTTTCATTTAGCCATTTTGTTAATTCTTTTCTAAATACTATATTGGTTGGCAATATGTTAAATATGGTTAGGTAGCTTCTTATAAATTTTTATGCTCTATGAAATATATTTTTCCGGTAAATATATTTCATATGACTAACTCTTTTTTCTTTTTTTTTCACTTTCAATCAATTATTTATTTATTACTAATTATTTATTACTTAAATTAATTTATTAAATTTTGCATTATTTTTAATTTATGGTTTTGCATAACAAAACCACCTAAACTTCATTATTGTAGCTACATGCATGGCAAGGACAGTACATTGTGTTTAGCAAATACTGGCAGCTATCCTGATATTGCAAATAGCGTAGTAGTCTGAAAACTCGCTACTCCACAAAATTACTCCACAGCATTACACCGTAGCTAAGAACTGACTCTACATACCCATAATACCACAAAACTTATCTTTGCATATGTTATCCTCGAAGGCCAAAAACGCTCACAATGAACTCCAAAAAAAGCACAACGCATAGTGCTCACTGTAAAATATCCATCCATATCGCGAAATAGATGTTTATGAAAATGCAAATGACGCGACGCGTTGTGGTAATTACAGAAAGTCTACGTAGCGAAATTCGTGGCTATAATTTTAGACGACGACAACGCACTGTGACAATTCTAGCACCATGTTCTATGTGACCCTTTGTCTGGTCTGCTGGTTCTTTGTTAAAACAAAACAAACAACACCAACAACCACCACCAACAGGTGGTATATATCAGAACTCAAAATGTGCAACAGATTATTGCTTATTTTATGTGATATACAAGCACCATTTATAGAAAATAAAATATCTTTTTTTTTTCTGCATGAGTTCTAAATTCATATTTCTGGCAATTTCTGATTGGGTTTAGGTACTTAGTTTTGCAAAATATTCAATAAAAATAGAAACAAACCTCACTGTAACATACCCTAAACATATCTAAAAAATAAGTTCTGATAGATTACTAGAACACTATAGCTATGTTACTCATCAGTTTAGCTCCAGCAGTTATCTTTTTGGTCGTGAGTGTAGCGAATCTTGAAGCTATTAAGATTTAGCAAAGCAGGTGTGACCAAGTACCAGTACCTACCTATCTAATTCAATCCCAATTAGAAATTGTTATTTTTGATCGCCCAGTAAGACCACACTTCAGCAGTTAAAAGATAAGAAGGGTGGGGTACCATTGTTAAAATAATATAACTATTTCTCTTTAAAAATCCCATAAAAAATCCAGTTATGGCACTGGTCAGCTGCTCTCTGCTCCAGTTTTGTAGCGTAAAGTAACATAACAATTACAATATTATGATTGTAATAGTAATCGTTGTAACGCCGCAATATCCCTCCCAACCGCACCAGCAAACCACCCTGATATCAATTTTCGAAAAGTAAGGTCAAAGTAAATTATTAATATGTAGTGAAAATAAATTCCTAGACTACTATTTTATCTCCAACCTATTTCAGAATTAGTACAGTTACCAGCTGACACTTTATTACATGGGCAGAAAGTGACACCTGTGAAAACTGAGCCTGTTGATGAAGTTGAAGATAATCATGTAAGTATTAACTTATCTATCGTTTTATTTTAATAAGGTGCTATTGCACCAGGGCCCCTGTGACAAGAGCTGGTCACACTGATAGGAGGCACCACAGTGTCTGTCAGCTATGCCACTGCACTTTGTTGTCATCAACATCATGTCATGTCATCATTACTGTTATGATCTATTTCGTTTTATTATTGTTTCATATTTTAAGTAGTTTTAATTCGTACATTTTAACAGCATCAACTAGAAGTGGAACTGACACCTCTACCACTAAAATCAGAACCTTTGACACGCAGTGTGGACCAAAATAAGTTGAACCTATTATCTACAGCAATGTCACATGCTTCAAGAAGAAGACATGAAGCTGACAATGATCAACCTACAGAATAGTAAGTTATTAATTGATTCAATATAACTCTACTTCAAATTAATTATCTCGGCCAAGTTACTGCTGTAGGCTTTTATTTATTTATTTGGGAAACTTTGATTACACATAAAATTGAACACAGTAAAATAAAACTTAATTCAGCGGAGTTTCCACAGAAAGTTAAAACAGACGTATAAATATACCAATTCAATTGAAATCTAATTAAATTTTAATAATTTTACTAATTAAATTCAAAATCCAAATCCAAAATACACAAAATAAGAAAATATATATTTACGAATCAATTTTACATCAAAATTATTTATTATGTAAACTAAAAAATATTAGTTCTAAATATCATAAATAATATTCGGAAATTTTAAACAAAAACATAATTGTATAAAAAAATATCCTAAATTAATTAACATTAACATTATTTATTCACATTAAAAAAAAACTATATTTTGTGTACATGTCGCCGCTAGCGTTTATCCCGTGATCAAGTCGCGTCTGGGAGCATACAATCTGCATCTGCCGCCATAACAATGCTATTAACATCATTGTTATGACGGCAGACTTAGGTATGATGGTGGTAGCTAGCTAGGCGGACTTAGAAAAGCCCTACCAGAACATTTCTGCCCCCACGGGAATGGAACCCCGTTCCTCTACAAGAAAAGCCCTACCAGAACATTTCTGCCCCCACGGGATCGAACCCCGGACCTTTAGATCTGAGGTAGGTGGTCTCAACCACTAGACCACAGAGGCGGTCTTCTCGGAATGGTTTGTAAAGGCGTCAAATGATGTATAGTTTACCAAGGATCGGTTTCAGGACCACTCGTGTCAAACAAAAAACGACCGGTCGCTTAAGAGTGCGCCTAAAGCTAGAAAAAAATCAAATTTCACCCGCACCCCCCGCATCGCGAGGCACGATTGCAGTGTGTTGTCAATCAAGCTCGTCTAGTCACCTGCCGACGTCATAACATAGTATACGCAAAATATTCACACGAAAGCAACAGTAGCTTCTTAGGAGTAAATGCGAATGTGCATTGCATGCATTTCTAGTCTATAATATTAATTATATTGGCTCAATTTAATATTGAAGTTTAGATTTTTATTGTTACTAGGGGTCAAAATTAGACTAAATTTTCGTCAAGGCGACAAACAGTTATTTTCCTAATTCAACATTTTTTTTCAAATTAAAAATCTTAAATCGTTGTGAACTTAACATCTAAGTCTTGTTTGATTTTCTCTAATGAAATATAATGTATCCTTGTACTATTTATTTTCGCATACATATCAACTATCTATATATATATTTTTTGTAAATGGTGCAACATACTAAAATCATATCTAATTGCAAATCAATGAGGGTAATTTATTTGTGGGTGCTCTTGAATTAGATGTAGTTGGCACATTAAGAGAAATAAAGATATGTCACTCATCTGGAAAAAGTTATAGATACGCTAAAGAATTTAATGAACAATCCAAAACAGAGGAATTTAAATGGTACTATTTACTTTTAAAAATGAAATCATATTTCGTTCAAAATTTAGGTTACCATCAACTGTACTCAATATTGCTGCTACATTAGTTTAAACTGAATGATTCAGTTAATGTGCCAACCAATGTAACATTAATAGCTATGCAGATGACAGTACAGTGCATGCTATAGATATTACGGTTTCCCAGGGGCGGGGCGCATTGAAACCGAGAAAGAGAGAATGAATATTATCCTCGAGCTTAACAGACAGGGTTTTTGTGTTAATTAAACCTTATTATGTCTAAACGGGGTTCAAATAATCTTGTTGAGTTTATTGCTAAAAACCACAAGTATGCGCTTTCACAACTAAAATCAGTCGCCTTTCATTCCCCTGAATGAAAGGCGACTGAAATCCAAATCAAAGAAACGACGAGGTGCATTGATTTTTCACGGCTGACCAAGTATAATTCTGCTTTATAACAAAGGACCGATCTTGCGTGGAATATAACTCGCACCTGTTGGATTCCACTCTACTAAGTATATGCACTGGAAAGATTGCAGTGTTCGTGCTGTCCATATAATTAGTGATGTATAGGTCACAAGCACAATTGAGCCTCTAAAATTGCTTCGACACATTGTGACGCTTATGAGAAGCGCCTTCTATTGGGTATAATAATGAAGAGTGGTTTGATGAGGTTTTAGACCTTATCTCAGCTTCCTTTTTCCTACTCAAGCACGCGTACCAGTTTTCGGTGTAATCAATTCTGTTGTAATAACTGTTTCCACTCCAACATCACTCATGAAGACGTTTAGTGACTTGTTTCTTTGTCGTTCTTCCAAAACATGGAATTCTTAGTGGCTGTCTGCGCTTAAAAACTCTTCTAATCGCTTCACATGTGGTGGTGTTCAATCATTAGTCATGTTTTTTTAAAACGTATCAGTAAGCTTGGAACATTGATGTAACCGGGCAAATATAACGAGATGCTCACTAATATTGGTCAGAGAGACATTAAAATTTACACCTAAGAGTGAAATAGAAGATTTGATAAAGTTTCTTAGAACCTTCCTAGAAGGTGTGGAAATGGAAATATTAGTGGTGAAAATTATTTAAGACATTTTTTTTCAATCATGTATTGATATTAAGCTGGGGTCGGGCGACTTACCGCGATCGTTCCTTCCACCGCCACGGGGTCCGAGGGCTAGGCAAAGAAATGCAGACGGGCTTGTCACGCACTGTTACCAGCAAAGGTATCGCACATAAGAGTCCACAGGTCACAGGTCCAGATATCACCAGTAGGAAAGAGTCCACACTTTTTGAGATGATAGAATTTAAAAGCAAAACGATTTGAGAGCTGCGTATGCGCCGGTAGTAGTATATGAAGTGTACTGTCCGTTGGCGCCGTATAGCGCGCACAAGTGCTGCCACCAACCACGGATGATGGAAGCTTCCAGAACGATACAATAAAAATCGCCTTACCCACATAAAGATAAAATTAATATTCCAACTGTGTTGTCATAAGAAAAACATAGAAATAAAACAAAATCTGTTCCAGTATGGAACACATATGTACAAACAAAAAATAATCTCACACCGGCGACACTGCCCTGCACTAAGTATGTTTAACAGTGCAACGCCACGCCGCCTTCACTTTCTGGACCGTGGCGCGGACCTCTATACTAAATGAGCTCTATACTAAATACCAAAAAAATTTTTTAAGCCTATCGATCCTACTTCGTATGGGGATAAGGGATTACACTTAAGGGATTTGGTAGATGGGCGCCTCGAACGCATTTTCAATCAGATATTTCCCTTATCGCATCTTGCCACTATCGTGTTTTATCACGTGTGCTTTATGTATAATTGTATTTTTTCCTAAAGGTAATTTGCCTTACAGCATGTTGTCTGATTCGCTTTTTGGTCTATAACTAATTTGCCTAACAGCATAGTCTTATATGCTTTTTGCCCTACTGTAAATTGAAAGATTGCAATTTGTTTTTCTCTTTACGTGTATCACTCTCAAAATATAATAAATGTTTAAAAACAGTTAGGCTATTAAAGTTACTTTTCATGAAAATAAAAAATCATACCAATGCAAAATACGTTCGAGGCACCCACCTACCAAACCATTTAAGGTATGTGTACTAGAAATAAATATCATAAATCGCCAAAAACATTTTTCATAGATTTTGTACTGAAAATGCTAAATGAACTCGTTATATTCTGTCGACAACTTTCGACACAGCTGGTGAACCCGAACCACTTTTAGTCCATGTCCTTTCTATAAAATAGTGTAGCCAATGTTGTGGTATTTCATACGAATGTCATAAAATTATCGAATGAATAAGATGTTTTTGAAAGTGGCAAACTATTTATATGAACAAATATATTACATTTACTATTATTATACTCTTTATATCCGGCCAGACGCGAATACCACTACGTCAACGAAGCATTAGGTATATCCTACTAATTTCTTGACCGCTTTCTATCCTTCATTTTAACGATTTTATAGCAAAGTTTATCTCGCCATTTATTGAATATAACACCTCTAGTGATCCAAAACAAATAAACTTTAACCAGCATATATTATGTAAGACACTATAATGTATTTTTGTTTTAAAAAATCTTATAGTAGATACCATATTTTTTTACTACAGAATTCACTTTATTAAGATTTTCAATCAGGTGTAGTTGTGGTGATATTAAACCGATGCTGATCTGAAAAAACATTGTTATCATTAAATTGTAATAAAGTTTATTATGCAATAGGTGAATAGCATCAACCCTTACGGTGTTCGATTCTCCAACTGCATATTGATAACTGCCCTATAATATTGTGATTTTTATAATTGCCTATGAAAATGTCTTCCAGCGAAAAAAGTTTTATTACAAATAAATCAAATACGAGTAAGTCACTAAGAAACACAAAGCATGATTTTATTTTACATATACTACGCCTCCTGAGATTGCACAGACAATGCGATTTCTGCTCAATGTACATAAAAATAAGGTCCATATCAACAATTAAAAAATGAGTAAACAAAAAACTTGAGTTTGATACCTAGCCGTCATTTGAATTTTCAGTTTCATTTCATAGCATTTTATTTTAATAATTATGAAAAAGATCAATTTACAACGTTTAATTAAACTTTTTAAGCAATAGTTTTAAAATATATGTACAATATTATGGTTTTTAAGTTATAAACTACAAATTATTCGCGAGAATATTGCCGAGGGCGCGCGAGAATGCAGAAACATAGTCTTCCCGTCTCAATGGAGCAGCCGCGAGTGAAACAAAACAAATATCATGCGGCCTACCATGCGACTGACAGAGACGGACGATGACGTTTAGCGCGGAAGGAAAATGGAGTATGCGCCAATATAGTTATTTATTAATTACTTGCAAACCATAACATATATTGAAAAATCGCTAGTAGAAGCCCTCGGAAACATGGTGACTCACATATTTATCAATTTTAACTGTTGTGAAGTAATGTGACTTGGACAATAAATTGAATCTCGTTGAAAGTCAGAGGTATCTTTGTGAATTTTTTCTATCGAGAAAATTTTATAATTTCATGTTTTTGCTCTGACACAACCCTCACAAATATAATGTAATTACCATATTTAAAATTTCAGCTCATTTGGATTTGATTTAATATGATTAAAATCAAATCTACGATTAGTGATTTGCTTTATGCCCCCTCTTAAAGCGACGGATTCAGCACAAAGCTCGCAAGGTTTATCCTCTCAGTTAAGCAACTGGATTATCAGCTTGGATGATTTTCGCGTTTCTATGCTAATGAACTCTGCTGAGTTCTTGACTGGTACTACTCACCATCGTTCCATCGCTACAAATCTTATTTACATCAACAAAATACTTCCATCAGGGACCATAGCTTTATATGCGGATTATCGGAAGGGGTATATGCGGCCCGCCTAGTATCACTGCAGCGTCATGGGGCAGTAACTAACTTTTCAGGGGCGCAATAAATGGGTTAATAAACACCATACATACAGTTTTTAATAATAAAGTACTTTATTGCAACAATTAGGTACAAATAAAGAAAGAAAACGATGAAAAAATACAAGCTCCAGGCGGGATTCTTTCATTTATTTTTTTATCGTTTTCTTTCTTTATTTGTACAATAAAGTAGGCGTTTAAACGCATCAAAAACATTAAAATGTGAATAAACTACTTGTTAGATTAGTACATGATATAAAAACAAATGGTCCTATTTTCAGTACTACAAAAAGACGCAAGCATGCTGACAAAGTTGGTAAAGGACTCCGACATTTTTCAATGAAAGTTTGTGAGAAAGTTAGAAATAAAGGCTTCACTTCATACAATGAAGTGGCAGATGAGTTAGTTATGGAATTTGCTACGGGAATTCATGGTTCTGCGGACAGTCAAGTATGTATATTCTTATATGTTATAATTGAAGTTGATTATTTGGAAAAGAAGAAAATAATGCCAACTTGTCAAAAAAAAATATATTAGGTCGTCAATTTTAAGTATATCTTGTATTTTTATTCTCAGATGCAAATAATTTAACAATAGTAATAAGTATGTTATATGCTGATGTCTTTCTTTTTATAGCAATATGATCAAAAAAATATACGGCGAAGAGTGTATGATGCACTGAATGTTCTTATGGCTATGAATATTATATCTAAAGAAAAGAAAGAAATCCGATGGTTGGGTCTACCTACAAATTCAGTTCAAGAATGTACAGCTTTGGAAAAAGAGAAACAAACTAAACTTGAACAAATTCAAAAGAAAACACAGCAGTTACAGGAACTTATATTACAGGTAAACTAGTACCTAATCATATCAATATTTTGTGTTAACCTGCTTACTGCACTAGTCAGTGACCCTTCTACAAATAAGCTTTGGATTCCAATGCCGATAGTGACAGATGATTCTGTATAATCGATAAAAATGTTTGTTATTAAGTCGTTCATGTTTCTGTAAACGAAAACCGACGTATTATAATTTATAGGTGACAGTAGAGTCACAGAATAAATAAAATAAGCAGTATTTTATCAACATACAAAACCACTCCATCGACGCGATTGCCAAGGTGGGTAAACTTGGGGCCCGGGAGAGTAGTGTGATTCACAAACAGAAATATTCGACATCGAGCTTGACGTCTGACAAGACGCCGAGCTGCCATTGATTTTGACGTTTGAGCACGGCGCTGCGCGTAAGTGTATTCACCAATCTCTACGTCGATGTCATGGCTGTGTATGATTGTCGCTGTATTGGATGTACGACATGAAGTACGGTCGATATTCTTTGACTTTCTTTTTCTTGTTTAAATTGTATCGCAATGACATCATTCAATATTTGATTTATTTTTACATAAAGATATAAAAATAAACTACTTATTAGTTCTGGCTCACGCCGTGCTCGTCGTCGGAATTCTGGTGTCGAACAAACGCCAAAAGTTATGATAGCGCTGCCGACAATCACGAATTCAAGGCTGCTGACTTTAGAGAATCGCATAGCAGCAGTCACGTACGGACGACGACACGCTTACGCGCTCACCGTCTCGCGCATTTATTTACGTAGCTACTTAATCATGGCACGAAGCTATCGACGTATGTTGTTAAGTTTATGGATTTTGGAATTCTTCTATATCTAATTTTTAAACTAGGTACATACCAACTTAGTCAACAATGTAAGACTACAAAATGGAATTACTTTTTATTTATTTGTGTTAAGACGTTATTGTGTATAATAGTGTATAAGTGTGTTATAATAAAGCGTAGGTATAATGCAAAGAAAATAAAAATAGGAATGGGACATTGAGACTAAAATGCAAGTGTATTTAAATATTGTTTATTTCCAATTGGTAAAATAACGACAGTTAAAGTTATAACGCCAAATAATGGTGGATACCAGGGGAATACAGCGGTGTCTTATGTCACGGGTGCAGACTTTTATTAAATACTGAAGAATAGAGTCCTGAGTGCAGCGAGGGATTCACAACCAAGATAATTTTATTATAAGACTTTTGTTTTCCCACGCGTGTTTACCAGCCTCAGCCGCGGCGCCTCGCTCGCCCCTCCATTCCTACGCGCTTCTAAATTACACTAGGGTTAGGGCCGACAAAACTGCGTGGAGTTGGCTTTACGGCGATTCGTTTCTGTCACTAAAGTTATTTTTAATCGTGTATTGCTATAGATGGACTACACACTCTTATAAGTGCGTAATGTTAGCAATTTACCAAAACTTCTATCATTACAAAATTATATCAATTGAAGAGAATGCCAATACGTCGCAAATAATATTATTCTATACGATGGTTATATTAAATGCTATTTAGATTAAAAAAGATTACATCAAAAGAGCCTTATACTGAGGTTTATATTTATATCTTTATCTTTACGCGTAATGATCGTTATCTGAAATGGCATTATAAAAATGTAATCATATGTTAAAAATATATTCCAAGTGTTGTTATAACTTATATTTATTACGAAATATGAACGATATTAAAATGAACTAAACCGACAATGAGTATTTAGACGCCTGAGACCGCGGCGTCAGTTGCCTAATTCTATTTTAAAAAATCTCTGGCTGACTGGGATCATTGGGTACAGTGTCTACGGTTGAACAACATTACTAGGCGATATTTTTGTTCTTAGTATTTCTAAACTACGAAAATTTAATCACCTATAGGAAGAGTGTGAGGTTATGTTAGAACACAGACAAAATTTTATACCGGTGAGGTTTTTTGTTAGAATTTATTATAATGTCGTAGCTATCTGATTAGATTAGCCAGTTACTTTGACGCCTAGGCTGGTTATTAAAATGCCTAGGCCGATAGTTAATTGAACTAAAATGACTTAACGTTTAACAAAATGGGGTATTGAATGTTAGTTCAATTGGACGCCTGGGTGGATCGTTTTGTACTGAAGACTTATGTGATGTGTAGGGTCAATGTTATCTTTTATGACCATTTATAACCAAAATGATTTTGGTTATAAGTGGTCATCAAAAAATTGACATAGAGTCTACCAATCACACAAACGTGACGCAATAACTCTTCGTACCTTCTAAACGATGTGGCTAGGCGTCCAATTAACTGACTAATCTAATCAGATGGCTGATATACAGGTTCTTGCCGTCAATGCGACAGTAAATTTAAACATGCGCTATATTAGTTAGTCCATAGAAATGGTTTGCTACTTTCAAAAATATCGTATTCATTTGATAATTTCATGACATTTGTATGGAATAGTGTAACGTTGGCAGCATTATTTCATACAAATGTCATGAAATTATTATATGAATACGATATTTTTGAAAGTGGCAAACCATTTCTTTGGACTTATATAGCCCATGTTTAAATTTATTGTCGCATTGACGGCACCACCCTGTATATTCAGCAATAAATGTTGCGCTCAATGACTAGGCTAGTTGTCCTTTAGCCATTAAATTGAATACCGGCATTTAATGAACGACCTAGGCGTCCAATTAACTGGCTGATTTAACCAGATGGCTGCGACATATATATATTTTATTATTAGTTTATTTTGCTTAGAGTAATGGTTTGGTTTTTATAGGTGGTAACTAGTTATGTGTTTAGGAGGGTTTCCTATCTCCCGCTTTAGCGCTAATGCAGTACGCTGCACCGGGAGATAGGTTGCCAGTGACCAAAGGGTATGCCCTTTGGTAGGGAGCAGCGGTTACTGGTGAATGAACAATGTTAATATTTTCTATTAATACTTAATTACTTTTTATTTATTTCAGCATATATCGTTCAAAAGTTTGATCGAGAGGAACAAGGAAGCAGAGAATAAAGGTATCAAGCCCTCACCATCATCAGCAATCCATCTTCCGTTTATTGTTGTCAATACCAGCGATAAAGCATTAATAGACTGTAGTATCTCCAATGATAAGTGAGTATCAAATATTTTATTGTGATATTAGTATACATAATGATTTTTTTTTTCTCTTTGGGCATCTACTTTTGTGGAAATTTATTGTAATTTTGGTATAATTATAAATAGAGTTGGTGCCTGGTGTTAGTGCTGTATCTTGTAGCAGGCTGTAGCGCTGTTGCTTATAGTGATGAAAAGAGCGAATGTAGTTACAGTCGACATCACATCAAGCCTAACAGTTTGACCTTGAGACCGCCGTTATTGCATTTGTAATAGAGGCGGCTTTCGTAGTGCAACTGTTACACTTGATGTGCTGTCGTCTGTACATACATGACAAAAGCTGAAAGCATGTTATGAAAATTGAAATTGTACATTCACTGGGTGCGAAGTACTGCAGCGCCCATAGTGGCCAAAAGTAGAAATAATTTAGGCTCTGTCATCTATTATTTTATTACTCAAATAAACTGATTACGAGTTCAAATGGACATTAATTAACTTCAAAAACATTCTGTAACGAATGGTCAAAAATAATTTCACAACCCATTGTCCACCCAAACAACGGTAGAACATTAATGTTGTAATATAAATTAATATAAAGCTTTTGATTTTAATATTTTGTCACAATGTCGCGATTATTTGTCAAAACGTCAGAGCCAACAAAGTTGCGGGCGCTAGATGTCGGTAAAGTTGTGCACAGAGCCAATAGTAGTTTTGATTGCATTGCTACATTTTTTTTTATTCAATTTTGTATGGAAAAGAAAAACTAAAATTGAGATATTTAACAGTTCGAACTGGTGCATCTAATTTTGTAAAATTCAATTCGAAATAATAATTATTTTATTATGGAAATAAGTTTAGGATTGATAGTATTTATCTCTATCGTTTTATTTAGTAAATTTATTTCGGTGTTTAGAAAATTTTCTAAACTAAAAAAAAATACCTTATCTGAGCTACCAAGGATTTGAGATATAAGTACCTGTGAAATTCTTTTAGTCTTATTTGCATTCATTCAGATTTAGACACATTATTTTGTGTAAGTAATGCACATCCATTGTGTTTCGAGTAACTTAACGCCCACATAGAATTCATTCTATTCTACAGTTTGACAATGGCAGCCACGTTAGAACAAAAGTCAAATAAACGCATGATCATAAGGATTAAAGTATCGTGGCTTTTCCTTCACTAGATGATACGCTGACGTACCGCGCGTAAAATTGCGGCGATGCACGTTTGCCAACGTCGTAAAACAAAAAACTCGTAATACTACTGTCAATTTTTGAAATATCTTAATTACAAATGCTGTTATGACTTCTTAGACTTTTTACATTATTTTTATTCACATAATATAATCTTAAAGTTATGGGATGGCAACAAAAATACGTATAAATTATAAGTATCTATAACACAAAAAACAATCTACAAAAAACTAAAATACCTAACTAGATGCCCCAAACTTATTATTTTTTGTCGAATTAAAATATATCAAGTGATATCTCAAATGATTATAATTAAAAATGGCTTAGGTGTTAGTGTAAACTGGCATTAAATGAATATGTAAGATTGTTAATACAACATATGTTTATAAAACTTATGTATCTTATTTACAGGACAGAGTACATGTTTAATTTCAATAAAAGATTCCAGATCCATGATGACATAGATATTTTAAAGAGGATGGGCCTATTGTTTGGTGAGTTTTACTTATTTATTAGTTTCACTTCAGAATTTAGAAAATACTGGTGCTTAACTCTTTCTAAAACTAAATTCAATTTATCCCTCAAATTGTCAGCATCTTATTATCTGAAGTGTCAAATATTAATATTATGAAGCATATTGTTTTTTTGATTCAATTCACATCTAGAAACCTAAATCATGCCAACATTATATGGAATAGTTTCTTAAACTCATTAAAAATTCACGACCGGCTGGCCGAGTGGTCTGTACCCCTTGCTATATAGGCTACTCGGTCAAGAGGTCCCAGGTTCGAATCCCGGTAGGAGCAAATGTTCGTAGGTTGAGTACGAGCATTTGTTTGTTTACGAGTCATGTATGTTTATTTAGTATATTTCTAATATTTATATTATTTATTATACATATTATTATCATTATTTCTTCATTATCTAGTATCCATAACACAAGCTCTTAATGATGCTTACTTTGGGCTAGATAATAGGTGTAAGGGTATGAATATTATTATATCTGTCTTAAATTGGAATAAAAGGAAGCAATTAATTTAATTTTAAAGTAACCTTAAACAACTTAAACAGAATCAGCACCACTTTATATTTTATAGCAGTACTGCAGGTAGCTATTAGAATGACGTAATAATTACTGCCTACTATTATAATAAGCGAGCTACATTCACTCAGCACTAAATGGCCATATCGGCTAGAATCTTAAACTTCAGGGTAGTCAAAAAAATTATGCAGGTACATAAGTTCAATTACATGGGTATTACCTATATTTATTACTTACTAATTATTTATTATTATTAATGTACTAGACGGCCGCTTGCTTCACTAGTAGTAATTATTACGCTATGCTATTAGTATATTAGCTACAGGCATTTCTTTTTTGCCTTAAAACAAATTATTGCCGAGAAAACCTATATTTCCTACATTGTTAAAGTCATTAGTCTTTTTTCTATACAATTTCAACATCCCAAAACACGGGCATTTTCAATTTCAAATGTCAATAAGATTTAAATTTTCTTGATAGTTATTTTTCGCATACATTTATTTACTCTATAAATTTATAATTTTCTTATCTCAGCGCCGATTTTAAACTTTACACACGAATATCTCGGCAACCAGCGGGGCTAGCCGGAGGGAAGTGGTAGCGTTCGGCAGGTGATTAGTGCGGTTTTGTTGGTCGCTATGTTGCAGTGGTCTGGCGCACACCGCGCGTACACAGTGGAAGCGTATTTTTGCAATGAATTTTCGTTGAGTGAAGCACTTCGCAAGTTTTGTAATCACTTTCAAATCCGCCGTTTAAGCGATGCCCCGAGGATTCAGGTAATTAAGTCGTGGGTGGCAAAGTTTAGAGTGACAGGATATTAACTGAATCATTCAAATGGCCCTCGAAATAAACCTATTGGTAGCAACTGATAGCTAACTGACCGTCTTGGATGCTCCGCGACCGCAGGTTGATGTTTTCAATCGATCGCACAGGTCTCCACTGCGTACGCACGGTGCGCGCCAAACCACTGCGATTAGCGACTAAAAAATCCGCACTAATCACCTGCCGAACGCTACCGCTTTCCTCCCGCTAGCTCCGCTGGTTGCCGAGATATTCGTGTTTAAAGTTTAAAATCGGCGCTGAGACATCCTTTATTTCAAAACTATAGTTGTTTTTTCCTACTACATGCTTAAAATTTATCAGGTTTCTTCAATCATTTTTCAGGTTTAGATAAAGGAGAATGTTCAGAAGAAGATATAGAAAGAGCTAAACAAATGGCACCAAAGTCTCTGGACTATTATGTAGAACGTAAGTATATTATTAATAAAATACCTTAACAATTTTGTAAGGAGTACCTAAGTAAATTAGTAAAACTTATTTGCGTATATCAGTCAGACGGGTACAACCACCATAACCTATTAGTTTTATCTAAAATCCAATGTTATAAGTGGAGTAAAATCTCTAGTGTTCTAGTTGTCTAAATGCTATATGAAAGAGATAATGGAGGTAGAGACTATGTTTTCATGATGTACCATCTGTCTTAATTCGCTTATGGACTTTTCTTACTGCTTCACAACACGTGGTGTTAAGTCTTTTGCCATGCTTTGTATAAAAAAATGTACCAACTATTTTTTTTTGTTATATTATTTGGCACAATACGCTTATTTTGAGACGAAATTAATAAAGTTAAATAGCAACATAGTCACAACTTTTCACTAGTTATGCCATGAGTTATTTTTTGCTCTGCTGGGTGTTTGGACCTAGAAACCTTTAGGATACATTGTTAACGCAATTTAAAATCAGTTATTAGAGCTCAACAGGTGTACTTCTACGCAGTGTATAAATCATAATATTACTCAGACGACGTTGGCAGATATGCTTGTTAAAAGTATAACTTGGCCGTAAACGTCAGTCTTTGAAAATCAACAACTGTGCGAATGGTCCACTGGATGGCATATTTTCTCAATTTCTGTTTCGACGTGAATATTTTGTTAACACTATGGATTTCTACTACCGATTTTTTTACGAGTTAGTGCTATTCTCTTTGACCAATTTGACATTGAGCCAAGTTAGAAAAAGTATACTGATCTGACGATTCCTTACAAGATCTTTACAAAATAGTGGTAATTTTGATCGGGTCCAAATTCTTTAGATTATTAATTGTCTTTTCATTCCATTTAGAAACGAATTTAACACATTGCTGATTTTACGCAACAATGGTTAGGCATCAAACTTGATATGAACTTCATTTACATTTTTTTTATATAAAAAGCCCGGCAAATTACTCAACATAACGTGAAGCAGTAAGAAGAGTATATGCGAAGACGGTCAGCGCAGTTTTAACATACTGTTCTAGCAGCCACCACTTTGCCGGCCTAAAAGGTGTCCTTTTACGTCTCTTTTAAAGGACCCCATGTTATAGGAGGCAAAGAATTTCACGTTTTCGAAGTCCATCAAAGAAACGACTAAATTTCTTTGTGATGTTGAGGCAGAGACAATGAAATTACGACTCCAAAGACCGACACGCGTGCTCCTGAGTAGGAAAGGGGAAGGTTGAAAATCTATTCAGTGCACTCTTCTTGATATAGCCGATACAAGGCGACATAATTGCAGAGGTGCAATGGGATCCACGACGCTGCAATCTGTCCAGTGCACCGTGGAGGGACTTAGCAAAGCCATCCCACAAATGCGAGCAATATTCCATGCAAGACCAGACCTGAGTTTTATAAAGCGGACAGTGGATCAGGTGTCATAGTGGCACTTTGTTCAGTATACCGAACTTCTGTAACGCTGTTTTGATGCACGCCTTGGATATACTGGATTTAAATTGCAGAATATTTCCGTGTCGAGCGTACTATGCTAATGAAGTTACGTAATTAAGGGTCTGGCTATGAAGATCGCGCTATAGAATACGACTGGGGTAACGGCATGTTTAGGGATGCGGCAAAGGCATCCAACGGTATGCCGAGGGGCAAGGCATGAGACAGAGTTATGGACCTGCGCCGACTTCACGGACAATTCAATATAGAATGGCGTGCCACCACATGGCGTGGCATGTCACAATATCTAATAAGCTACTTACGGCATGACAAATTGCGCTGCCCGGTGGTGGCAAAATGCGCTCCCTGCCGTTCCTTCGTGTGTAGGCCTTAATATTCAACGATATTGGTGTCCCTATTCTTTCTGCAATTTTTTATTCTCGAATGCATACATCTAATAAATCACAAGGAAAAGCAAGATGATAGTGAAAACAGTAATTACTATTAGTTTACATTTCGATTTGTACTAATAAGAAAATTTATTCAGAAGCCGGCGCTATCTATAATAATATGATGTATGGTATGGTATTTGTCATTTCCGCTCGAAACTCAAACTAGGACTTATATCAAATCCCTTACATTTTCCGCTTCGCGATAGCGATTATCGAAAGGCGTCTTTTCTAGGCCCTCTGGGACGAGTAGACACTTTCCCTGATTCGTTTTAGACTTGTATGAGTCACAGGCAAAATATTTTTTACAATCGCTGCTATGCTTATTTTGAATTGTAAAATAGGATGAGAAAAAGCAACTATAATTATAATAACATAATATTTGCACTTGGTAAAATAAAATATCTAATTTGCATTGCAGAAATGGGCAGAGGTGAAATTACAAAACTGACAAATTTACTAGCGGAAGATGATATTGACGAAGCCGTTGATGATGAAGAAACTTTAGAAGCTGAGCCGGAACCTGATGAAGAACCAGAGGCGGACGCCAATGAGTATAGCGATGACAGCAGCGACGTGGACGTCTAGCGAACACGACGCGCGCCCTACCGCGCGACTTTATATTATGTATATTTACATAGGTGTTAATGTTACATACCTCCCATACTAAACTTATGCAATGTGCCCCTGTAAATTAAAAAAAATTAAAAAACAACGACCTAAGTACAAATCTAACCAGATTTTAATAAAAACATTATACCATTTCATACCGTAAATATAATAAGATGGCGTGTACTTAAATTACTGTGTAGAAAAATGATTATAATAATATTTTTAAATGTACGAACCGTAATTAAAAACAAAGAAAACCTGAAGCTGGCTATTGCCGCTTACTATGTTTACTGAATGTAAACTTAGTAAATGATAGCTTCAATATCTATTTTTGAAGATTAAGAAATCTTCACATCACTTAATAATATGAGTAGGTAATTTTTGTTATTATCTTATTGTTTTTCTGTAATAATGTCTATGCTGGGAGAAGAGAAATATTCACAATTTCAACTGCTGATAATAGTGCTGTATACAGATGAATATTTTTTTTCTTATTTTTTAGTTTACCACATAAATTGGCATATTTTATAAGTTTAGTATTATATAGATAAATTGGTTATTATTAAAATAGCATTAAAATGTAAGTTGCTGCACATAAAATTGTCATTTGAATGTTTTATTAAAATAAACAAAGTACGTTGTTTACAGTATTTTATCGATAACATTTTTTTTCTCCAAACTTTACCAGGTTTTTAAAGTACGAGTGCTTTCGTACTCAGTGCACTCGTACTAGTTATGCCGGGTTCTCACAATACGAGTCCCCGCGGACTGGTACGGTCGACCACAGAAATAGCTGAACACTTTAGTACCATGTCACAACGACTCTAGCGTCAATATAGTACGATAGCAACTTTAAAGTACGCGCACACACAAGATCGGTGTGACATGGTGCTCAAGTGTTAGCTACTTCTGTGGTCGACTGTACGAGTTAGGTCGACACTTACACTCTTATGAGTGCACTCGAATTGTGGTTTACTCGCGATAGAAGTGCACTCGTACTGTCGTAACTTGTCTCGTTGCACAACCAAGAGATTTGTTTTTAAGAGGGGTACCAAGGCATGTGGTATTTACCACTCGAATTTTGAACGCCCTACTAGGACTACTATCTCCAGCTTACAAAAGATCGTAGCTAAATAACACTGCGTGTTGTGATAAGAAACTGAAGTGTTATATTGAGAGCTGGGAAGAGGGACTCAAATCACTGTCACCGAGCTCCTCTATTATGTGCTTTATTTAATACAGTCAGCAACATAATATTGGCATAGACCTAACAATTTGTGTGAACACTGAATGACGTAATGTGACATGGTACTAAAGTGTTAATCGATTTCTGTTGCTGTCCTTAGCTACTCTGAATTCTCCGAATTTGGATTGCGACGATAGAGTACTAAGATGTGATTATGGAGTTACAAAGTAAGTCCTCCCCCAATACCGACGGGGCTAACTTTATTGGTATGTACTTAAAATGACTTATGAAGTCACATTGTTATATTGTATTCAATAATGACACTGACTGTGTCTCTGCCCGCCGGTGTTACAGTATTCGGAAATTAAATTTCTGGGGTTACGTGGGATAGTCCGGTACCGCTAGGTTTTGAGGTTCCAAAAATATTAAAGATTATGATTTTTTGCATACAGTTAGTATACTATTAGACCAACCTAAATCATGATTTTGTGTCATTTTTGGTGGTTGCTAAGGTCACAATTTAGGTATTTGTCTTTTTATGCATTATTTCGTTGAAAAGAAAATTAGAGTTGAAAATTTAACTTCCATGATGATAACAAAGTCATAACTTATATACATAAGCTTTTTGTGCCATCTCACTCCATGGGAATAGTGGTTTCACCCAAATACCTTTCCCATCGCTGTAATAGCTATAGAAAAATATTAAAGTTGGTGAAATCAGTGTTAACGGTTCTCTAACTCTAGTATCTATTGTTTAAATCATTTTGTGTCATATTCATCGATGGTGTTCGGAACTATATTTTTTTTTCCTATTTAACCCCCTGTAATAGCCATAAAAGAAAATTCAAGTTATTAGAGTTTATGTCTATGAATATTAAGGTAAAACGAAGCCCTATGCTTAATTTGTGTCGTTTTTATCCATTGGATTATGATTTATATTATTTTCAACGTTTTGGTGCGAAGAACACTAGCGCGGCCACAGCGCGCGTGGCAAAGGAGCGCGTAGGCAGTCACTGGCTCCGCCCAGCGCGGCGACCGGCTGCCGGCCGGGAGCGAGGCGCTATTTGTTTGCTGTTCTACGAGTAGTGACTTGTGATAATTGCGTAGAAAATGGAAACTAATAAAACATGTCATATTTGTGGGCTAATGTTGGGTGGTAAAGCTGTTTTTTTTTTCTATGTATGTACACCGATCACGCCGGGATTACTGATTCGATTTATGTAATTCTTTTTTTGTTTGATGCGGAATAGTTGCCATTTAGTCCCATACATTTTTTTTCAAAATCACTTGGGTAGTTTAGGTTTTAAATAAAAAAAACTGTAATCAGTAAGTCGTCTACGTATGCGAAATTGCGGATTTTTGCTTTCCTATGACTTTTTAGTGAAACGATACGATAGTGGGACACAATATAAGTTGACGGTCACCCATCTAGCTTTGACCTAAGAAAGTTAACACTAAAAATTGTGAAAAAATTTTTTTACACAATAATTAAAACCGACTTCAAAAAACTGAAAAGGATAAAATAATTAAATTGAGTAGGTAGGTACACTGATGAGTGTAGGGGATGCCCTAGAAACAAAATTTTTGAAGTTGGTGCTAAGTTGTTTTTAATTTAATTAATTTATACAGTGATTTGAGTATCTCGGTGGCGATAGCGTAGTGATTTGAACGCTATAGTTTCGATTGCAATAACAAAGCAACTTTCGCCAAGCCCCGAGATGGGTCAATCATAATTTATAATCTCCAGCTCCTCCGTGCTTTGGAAGGCACGCTAAGCCGTTGGTATCAGTCGTTACCACAACTGCTTTAACTCACCAAACCGCTTTTTATATACAAAGCTCAGCAAATGAGTCATCACCATCTGATGTAAAGCGGTAAGAAAAGTCCATGTGCGGAGACAGCTAGTGCAGTTTAAAAAACACACTGTTCTAGCCGCCCCCACCTTGCCAGCCCTTTTAACACCTTTTTTGAAGGAACCCATGTTAAAGGAAGGAACGAACACATGTGCTGGCAAAGAATTCCAAGTTTTGGAAGTCCGACAATGAAACGAGTTACTATACTTCTTTGTGCGTGATGTTTAGGTGGAGACAGTAAATTGATGACTCCGAGGACCGGCACGCGTGCTCCTGAGTAGGAAAGGTGGGATAAGGTCGAAAAGCTCCTCAGAACACTCTCCATGATAAAGCCGATAGATGGCGCTTAGCGATGCAATCTCACGACGGAGTTGTAGAGGTTCTAGGCTGTTCGTGACCTCTACGTCGTCAATAATACGGACGGCACGACGCTGCAATCTATCCAGCCCATCGAGGAGGTATTTAGCGGAGCTATCCTACAGATGCGAACAATATTCAACGCAAAACCGGACCCAGGTCAGGCGTGAAAAATCGACGCACCTTGTTCAGGACACCTAGCTTCCGTGAGGCTGTTTTGACCACGGTTTCGATATAATTCCTCTGATTTAGATCGCAGCATATCTCCATACCGAGCAAGTTGATGTAGCCCTGTGCCGAAAGAGTAGTGCCCTGAAGAGAGGGAAGGGGAAGGAACGGCGACATATTGGCTGTAAACGCGCTCACCTGTGTTTTCTTAGCATTGAACTCAACAAGACTGTTAAATCGCCATTCAGATATGAGGTTTAACACCCTGTTGAGCTCAATGGTAATATTGATTCTCTCCCTCTCGGTTTCAATGCCCCCAGCCCCTGGGCGACCGTAATATCCACCATGCACTGTACTGTCATCCGCATAGCAATGAATGTTTCCTAATGGAAGCATATCATTGATATGAAGAAGAAAGAGAGTGGGGGATAGAACAGAGAATTGTGGTTTTGTGGTACACCAGCGTTCACTGACACAAACCACGAAGCGCATCCATCAACGAGGACACGGATTCGCCGCTCATGCAAGGAGTTGGCGATCCAGTTGCAGAGCTGAGTGGGCAGACCGTATGCCGGGAGCTTGGAGAGAAGAGCCCCTTGCCAGACCCGATCAAAAGCTTTGGCAATGTCAAGGCTAACAGCTACTGACTCACCACGTTTGTCAATAGCTTCACCCCAGACATGCATTAAATACGCTAGAAGATCACTCGTTGACCGTGTCGACCGAAACCCACACTGACGATCATTAATTAATAATTGATCTTCTAGGTATCGGACCAGCTGGTTTTTTAAGATCCGTTCCATAACCTTGCAAAGAACAGAGGTAACAGCTATTGGCGGTAGTTAGCAGGGTCTGATCAGTGGCTGAGAATTTCAGCCATCGATTTAGGAGTGAGTAGCAAAGGGTTTTACCATGAGATCGGCAATCTCTTGCGGCTTATGAGCAAGTGTTCCGCCAGAACATCTCAACGGGGGCAGCGAGGGTTGGCAGAAGTTGGATAGCACGGCTCTGGCCAGACGCCAGTAGCTACGGCTTCCCGTAGGGTGCGTTAGTAATTCTTGGCCAACTCGTGCAACGCGCTGAGCATCCGCTCTGATGAGGGCCCTTTTGCAGGACTTGGTGGCATTGTTATAAGCTGCTTTCAGTGAGTCATTATTGAGATCCCCATTGACTCGACCTCTGATCCAACTATCCAAGCGCGGTATGCCGACTGTTTGTTCTCAACAGCTAAGGCACACTCGCGATCGAACTAGTGGTTAGGCCTGCCGTTACTGACGAGATCGGAGTGAGGGATATAGTACTCCATCCCTAACATTATCTCACCAGCTCACCTAGCAGTAGCGCTAGCATTCGGCTCCGACTCACTGAAACAGCGCTGTCTCCAAGGAACAGATGCAAAGTAATTCCGCATACCGCCCCAGTCTACCGACGCATAGTGCCAGATGCGGCGTTTGGCTACCACAGATGCCGGTGGCGACGCCCGGCGAAAATCAGGCAGTGACACGATGATCCCAAGGAAGCTCGAACCTCTAACTGATATCCCTCCGGGCGAGTCGTCAGCAGAAGGTCCAACAAAAAGGGTGCGTGACCGACAATATCTGGAATCCTGGTGGGCTGGTTAACTAATTAAGTCAGGTCGTGCGTGAGTGCGAACGCATGGGCAGTTCTACCAGCATGGTCAGTTTTGGGGAAACATAACCACGTCTCGTGGTGAACATTGAAATCTCCCAAAAACAACAATTCCGCGGTTGGAAACTGCTCCTGCGCAACATCTGCCACCCGACTTAGGTGTTCAAAAACTCGACTCGACTCGAAACTTGTCTCCATGTCACCGCTGTGGGATCTGTAGAGGCAAACGTAGACAGGTAATGAGTGCCCAGACCCCGAGGATGGAAAAGAAAGGGTCTTCCAAGCGGCGTAGATGGCGACAGCAAACATACGCCCGGACAAACAAGCCTACCCCGGACTTCGCTTTGAAGGCCTCTTCAAGAGCATAGCCGGGATAGCCCAGATACCTTGTGTCAGCCGGGCGGAGTATTTGCATCTCCGTCCAAAAAAGCAGCGCTGCCCTAGCCGTCTCAAGATGTTGGTACGACATTGAGGTTAGCATGGAGCCCACGGAAGTTAGTGAGCCCGACCTCAAACAGCGTGGCTGTAGTGGGGATGTGCACCGCTGTACGACCATACACATTACTTGTCGCTACCAGGGATGGATTTTGGCAGTCAAACCGTGAGGCCTGTTTCGCCAGGTCGGCAAAGTCAAGTCAAACAGCCGACAGCAGAGAAGCGCTGACCCGCCGGACGGAAGGGCCCCCGAACGCTCCCGGGTATGGCCGCTGGAACCCCACCATCCGGTCACCAACCGGCACGACGGACAACCCCGAGATTATCCGAGGCATGATGGGGCAGCCTCACGATCTGGATAGGAAAGCTTGGGCCCCTGTACTGTGCCACGGGCGGCCAGCGGGTCAACGTAGTCCACTTGGCACTAGTTAGACGGAAGCCACCATTGACCGCATCCATCGCGGCATCGTCGCCTCAAGCTCTGGTTGTACGCCGACTGATCCCAGAAAGCGGCCACAAGTGGTCACTTGGCGGGTTTTTGCGCCTTGCGTACGGTGGTCACTAACCAGGGTTTTCACACCCTACCCCCAGTGGAGCAGTTGATAGCTCAGAGATCCCTTAGTCGCCTCTTACAACACCCACGGGAGGAAATGGGGCGCCGCACGGTACAATTTTTTAAATAAGATTTTAGAGATATAACTGTTTTATTACTACTATTAATAAGTTTACTATCTCTAGAATTGTTCAATCAGCTTCAGAAAGAAATGGGATGTCCATATTTCTGAGCACTAGTCTTTGCCTCCCGCAAAAAGAAAAGAAAAAAAAAAGGTTATACAGGGTGGTGCCTTTAATACGACAATAAATTAAAACATGGGCTATATTAGTTAATAGAAATGGTTTGCCACTTTCAAAAACATCGTATTGATTTGATAATTTTATCTATGAACATTACATTTCTATGAAGTAATGCAGCCAATCTTATACCATTTCTATGAACTAATATAGCCCAAGTTTTAATTTATTATCGCATTGACCGCGCCACCCTGTATAAAATTATTATTATATAATTTCGCTCACAACGCGCGGTACCCGCACATGTTTTATTTATCAAATAAAGTATGCTCTTAAATTTTTCATTATATTTCGTTGCTTCATTCGAAGATATAGACATAACCAGGTAGTCCTCTTATCCTACAAGGCAACGTCGCTTATTAAGAGTATTTAAACTGATTTCCGGTCCGTGCCGGAACTACGAGTATTTAAAAATTTCTTATTTTTACACACAGGAAATAAGGAAATTTACAATTTTAAAAGTACATTTTTGACTAGCCGTTACTCGTTACCCGCGCTCCGATGTCACCTCATTCTTTTGTCAAGCGAGGCAACGTTGGTACCCTCTCTCTTGCGTATCAAATATTAGTTTTTTAGTGAGTTATTTTTAAATTTTTAATTGCTTGTACTCAAACGTACCAAGTTGTGATAATATCTAATAGAAAAAATAAGAGAGTATAGTAATACTACGAGGAACAATCGTAAGATTGAAGAATAAGCTGCCGCCAAAGCGTCGCTGAGTCATAGTGTATTCAGATACCCCCGACTTAGGAAAAACGAGTGAGTATATCAACTTAATGTGGCCTTTTTTTCCTACGACTAAACTTCGGTTTATTCGAAACAATAAGACCTCGAAAGTTGGCCGTGAGTCAAATTCGAGGCTCGACCGTGAGTCGAATCTTATCAACTGAAGGTGGCATTTTCCTGCGGTTTAACCAAGTATTAAACAAAACAGTAAGACCTCGAAAGTTGGCCGTGAGTCAAATTCGAGGCTCGACCGTGAGTCGATCATTTGATGGCCCAGACCATCCGTGCCCACCCGCCGTGGATGCCCACCCGCCGTGGATGCCCACCAGCCGTGGATGCCCACTTGCCGTGGATGCCCACTTGCCGTGGATGCCCACCAGCCGTGGATGCCCACCTGCCGTGGATGCCCACCCGCCGTGGATGCCGAGCCTCGTGGGGCCGACGAGACCGCCGACCTCACCTCGGCCACGCGGCCGGTCGCCCGAGCCAGCCACGCCGTCCGCCGGTCGCCTGAACCAACCACGCGGTCGAGGTCGCCCGAGCTATCCACGCGGCCGGTCGCCCGAGCTAGCCACGCGGCCGCAGCCGCCCGAGCCAGAGTCACGGCCGTCGGGGCGGGGGACCACGTGCCTTACCTAAGCCCGGCGAACCTGGCAGGCTCTCCGCGGCCGTGATCCTTCAGTCATCACCAGCCTACATACGCCCCCCTGCTGGACACGGGCCTTCCCACACATGAGGAGTTTGTCACACTGCCCCATGGCGGGTTGTTGGTTTCAAGCGGTCGCAGGAACCACCGGGACCAATGGCTTAACGTGCCTCCGAAGCACGGAGGTACTCGATATTACAAACTTTTGATTGGCCCCTCCCAGCACCGACTTTGGCGAAAGTTGCTTTGTTTTCATAATCGAAACCAAAGCGCTCCTCAAAATTTCGCAGTATTGACCCAATACTTATTAAACCAGATTTTATGTCAAGATGGCTGCCACTGGTTTTGGTTAATACCATAGTATATCCTATGGTATAAAGAAAAACGAAACCCAACAATAGCTCGAAGGTCATAGGAACCAAGCCATAATAATTGAAAATAAAAAACTCGTCAATAACTGCCATATCTGCCCCAGGTTTCAATAAACTTCTGCCCTAACCGGTCCGAAGCGACCAGGGGGGGCACGACCAGGGCCGAGCGCCGCCGCCACAGCCACCGCGGCCGCCGCCCGCCGCCACACGCGCCGAGCTCGCTCGCCGCCAGCCACGTGCCCAGCAGCGACGCCACCGCAGGTACACGCAGCCAGATTGATAATATGTATTTTACTATTGCTGGGCAACATTCACTCAATACACAAGTACTAGAGTGAATTCGCGTCGAGTCCCTATACCTTTGTCGACACGAGTCGAACAATTTTCGACACCAAAATGTAGTCCGTTGAAAACGGATCTGATGCAGGTAGCTTATGAACTGTAACATTGGGGACGATATCGCTATGCGAGTCCCGTGATAATCAGTACATTTCGAACATATTCTTGGCACCGTCCCCGAACAAAAAATTGTTAAATTTGTCCTAAACGAAGAATTTTATCAAATTTGTAAAGTTGTCACATTTTAAAAATGGAGGACCACAGACCAGAACAAAAACCAAACCGGTTTTCAAGCAGTGATTGACTCGAAAAATCATATCTGTAATATATAAACACCCTCGCAAAATATTTAATATTTGCCATAAGAAAAGGAATATCGCGAATTCTCACGTATGATTTTAACGGAATACATCACGAATTATCGATAGGTCCAAGAATATTTTGAAAAGTAAGGACAGAATTGATTATTCTTTTCCATTCACGCGGATTTACCTCTGTCATCTATCTAGATGTTATTTTGTGTATAGGGACCGATTTCGAAGAATGCGTAAAAAATGTACGCTGCACTGTACCAAGTCCTTGAATGTCTAGTTTTATAATAACTAACGATAAAAGGGACATACAACTGCAACACATTTGTAATTTGTAAGGTTTTGTCATTGACACTTGTAGACATGACATTGTCACTATCCGGAAAGAAACGTAATACTATATGTAACACAGTTGGTCAATTAAAAATTGCCCGTGTGTGCTATTCGTATATTCGCGCACTTGGCGCAGCCTGCTCTGCCATACGATAACGGATGGTTTTATATAAAAAGTTTCGAGAGACTAAAACATTCAGCTCTTAAAAATATTCACATCATGTTGTATTATATTATAAATGTCTTAAAGCTAGGTCATAAATATTAGTCAAATTATGATACAAAAACTTATTAAGAATTACATGTTTTTTATTGACACATCACGCTCAGGTTGAGGAATGGTGTCACAAGCTAATTGCGAATAGACTTTGGAAAGATAGGTACTGAATAAGTAAGCGTTTCACGTAAATCATTTAGAGCTGTTAGCAGTGTCTTTCGGTACTAAATTTAAACGTAAAATAACTGTTCTTAATTTTTTTAACATAATTATAAATGTGTGAAAAACAGATAATGATATCTATGTTCCCGCCCCAGGACGTGAAATTTTTCTAATTTTGATATTTTTCTATGTAAATAAAAATCACTGCTATACTATTGCGTATTTCACGCAATTTAAATAGTTAATGTTTATTTTACAAATTTTATGTTTATTTATATAATAAATACTATTTATTGCACTTTAGATGTACTTACAGTAAGTTACATGTGATAGGAAGTTTACATGGATGGACTTATCTCTAAAAGAGATCTCTTCCAGCCAACCCATTTAGTATATTTCTAATATTTAATATTTATTTACATATTATTATTTCTCCGTTATCTAGTATCCTTAACACAATCTCTTAATGATGCTTACTTTGGGCTAGATAATAGGTGTGAGGGTACCAATATTTATAAATAATTATTTGGCAATGGTAAAGAGCATAACATCTAGTTGTTCGCATCTTACTTTATCACTTAGGATAACACTGAAGCAGTCTTTGAATGTGGAAGACATAATCCAGAACTGGAATTGTCTCGAGAGGATTTTCAAACGAAAGTACAAAAAATCGAGTACCCGAAGGAGTCCTGCCCCTTCACGGGTCAAAGTATAGAGAAAATCATAGCTGATAAATCATCGGGAATTTCAATATTCCCTTACTGACCCTCACATCCTTGGATTACATTGCCGAATAAAATGCTTCTGACTGTGAAAATAATGAGTGTTTGTTGACTCAGGCCTGTAGAGCAAGCACCGGGCCGGCTTACAGTTGTCCCGGCAGGCCGCACACACAGACAGTATCATGTCTCTTTTAAGTTGTAATGATAATTTTGTAGACCAGTCCTGGATCCATAGTGCCCCTTTTGCTCCATACTCATTCCGGCCATGCGGTTCCAATATTTTTAACCGACCGTACACATGCTGTTGCTAACTGAAAGATAGGTACCACACCTGAGACACATACTGTTTCTTTAATAGATCACAAACTATTCTAACAAAATATCTATATACATATATACTATCACTAAAATATAATTAAGGATATTGTAAAAGAAGTAACAAAGGTACCCAAATATAAAATTTTGTGCACGGCACATAAATTACAAACTTTTCATATATTATATTGAATGTCAACTTCTTCAAAACCTATAGGGGTTAAATGTATTTGTTAAGAAAAGCCCGGTATATGCTCGGCTAAAACTTTAAAGGATCAGGACCCTTTAAGAATTCTTTCAAGGAACAGATAAACTCAAAGTTGAGGTCAAATGTTATTAAAAAATTTGTTTATTCCAGACAAGCACACAAAGCTGCCACTTGCCGTTGCATTGGCCGTCGGATCAAACACGCCCTGGCGAGTGCGGCGTTGACGCGGCGATGTTCGGCGCGCATAGCAGCCGCCATTTCCGCCGCCACCGAGGCAGGGCGTCTCAGTGACGTCACTGCCACCGAGGCGCGCCTTTACCAGCGACGTCAACTGCTACCGCCGAGGCGGGCGTCTTATGACGTCAGCCGCAGCCGAGGCGGGCCTTTACCAGTGTCGTCAACGGCCACCGACAAGACCGGTGTCTTAGTGAAGTCTTCCGCCGCCGAGGCGGTCCTTTACCAGTGACGTCATCCGTCAACGCCAAGGCGGGCGTCCCAGTGAATGTATCGCGGTAGCCAATATGAGTAATAGAACATTGATTTGATTAAATGTAGTTTAATTAAATATACATTTTAACTTTATTTAACAAATTCCTTATCTTGATATTAAGAATATAGCAAAACTCTTTCATTGACGTCTCTGAACATCTACCTGGTTATGTCTATATCTTCGAATGAAGCAACGAAATATAATATATGATCAAACGAACTTACCAAGTGAAGTTCGATCCATATTATATGAGTTGCTTCATTCGAAGATATAGACACCCGCCCCACCCTAAATTACCCAGAGAGTTTTGCTTAGGCTCTCTGAAAAAATGAGGTGACATCGGAGCGCGGGTAACGAGTAACGGCTAGTCAAAAATGTACTTTTAAAATTGTAAATTTCCTTATTTCCTGTGTGTAAAAATAAGAAATTTTTAAATACTCGTAGTTCCGGCACGGACCGGAAATCAGTTTAAATACTCTTAATAAGCGACGTTGCCTTGTAGGATAAGAGGACTACCTGGTTATGTCTATATCTTCGAATGAAGCAACTCATATAATATGGATCGAACTTCACTTGGTAAGTTCGTTTGATCATATATTATGTAGGGCTGTATAACGGATATGAAATTAATTCGGATTATCCGATCTAAACATTAATAATGTGCAAATGTTTATAAATAAAAAATATACCTACTTATAATACGAAAATGTTATGTTCTGTACACTATTGTCACAAGAATTGATAAATTTATACTTATATGTAACACTACCGACTACAGCACATCAAGTGTAACAGTTGCAATACGAAAGCCACCTCTATTACGAACGCAGTAAGGGCAAACTCGAGGTCAGACTGTTACACTTGATGTGCTGTCGACTGTACAAACAACAGCAGGTCAGGTAACCGTAATATGAGAAAAAAAATCCAATCAATTTTCAACCTAAACGAAATCGAATTAAAGTACTAAACGTTTAGCTTAATTCGGGCGTTTGTGTTAAAGTGACCTTCGGTTGACTGTTCCTACTTGCTACTCTTTGCAAACGTGTGTAAATGCTCCGTGCGGTACACAACGCGCGAGCGAACTAATATTTATGCAGGAAATGAAATTTATTTTTTAAGTATATCATGGATTAAAATGACACAAATTTTTATAGCAGATATTTTATGCTTTTATAATATTAAATGTGCAAACTCCAATAACTTTAATATTTTTTTACAGCCGCTATGGCTTGGAAAAGCTAAATTATTAAATATCTTAATAACCCATGGCTTAGTTTGGCACAAAATCACGTCTAGGTCATATTTAGGTGCCCTGAGTTAGGTTGTATTTGTTTTATAAACTATAATATTTTTTTGACACTTTAAACATATATTGGGCCCCCTGTCAATTTGCACTGGACGAAAACGACACACACTTAGTTTGCACACAGCCTGGGCTATTTTACACTCAATATTATTAGCATTTGACACATTAAATTATTTTTGGCAGTTTTATTTACATTTTAACATTTAAGTCACAAAATATTGAATTACTGAAAATGCAATAGCAAGATTTGACACAAAAATTAAATATAAGCTTTTTAGGTAGAACTGTATCCCCTTGCAAAAATTTAGAAACTTTAGAATTTTTGGAACTTAGCACCTCAAAATCGCCTAGCCGTACCGGACTAGGAGTCGAAATCGTATAATGCGCTTGTTTGGATGTGGTAGTGTGCTGTACGATACGTATATAGAACGCATTTTAGGGTTTTCACGAGGAGGACAATGTTTTATTCATATTTGTGAAAATATCAAACTGGTCTAATAGATGTCATACTTTCAAAGGTAACTCTTGACAGGGAACAAAATAACCCCCAAATTTGATTTCAGACTTTTCGAAGATAGGCTCGCAAGTAATACCTCTGGTGTGCAAGCGTCCATAGGCTACGGTAACCGCTTACAATCAGGTGGGCCGTATAAAAAAATATAAGTATACAGCATCTTCGAAAAGTCTGAAATCATTTTTTTAAGCTACTACTAAATAACTGTAGACTTTTAAGATGCGAAATGTGGCTCCTCAATCTAAACATACATAAAACCTTTTTAAGCCCTTTATTAAGAACCCCATGCTGTACTCGTTCGGGAAAACCTCTACAGGGAGCTTTACGCGTATGTAATTTAATTATCCCTGGTAATCCTGTAGATCTTCGCTTACTATCATGTAGCAAAGATCTGCATGGTTTATTTTCCTGACATTAACCGATTCCGTGCGGATGGTTCCCCGGCTGTGGCTAGGGTACAGCCTGGACCCGTAAAATCACCAATTTTCATACAGACAGTCTCACCTTACGCGCACTGCTATAAAGTCAGGCGCGGTAGTCTTTTTTTTTTAAAAAAAAACAATGTTCACTACATTAAGTTTAATTTAGAAAACTTCTCAAAAATAAACTTTTTGGGGACCTCACTTTACTTCGGTTACGTGGACGCGGTTTGGATGGAATATAGCAACTAAACTAAACCTTCCCAATATATATTTTCCTCTTTTAACTAAACTGTGTGTGGGCACATGGCGCAATTACTTTTATATAATTTAGAATTGAGATACAGGGTGGTGCCGTCAATAAATTAAAACATGGGCTCTATTAGTTCATAGAAATGGTTTACCACTGTCAAAAATATCATATTCATTTATTTATTTATTTATTTATTGCAACACAAACAGATAGTTACCACAATTACACTATGTAGAGAGTTACAAGATTTGGACTAGGTACTAGCCTTAAATAGTGTTGACAGCATAACAGAATTATGTTACAGTTAGGCAGAGCAATTAAAAATGATGGAGAGAAAAACTAATTACATTTTATGTAGTAATAAACAAAATAATTATAAAAGTAAAAAAAAATTAAAATTTTGAAAAACTATAAAATTTTTATGCATAGAAACTAATGTCCCAGAAAAACTTTTTGAATATTTGAGCGAAACAAACCATACCTGCTGAATATATCTATCTGATTAAAGATTTCAGGATCAGTGTTTAGTTTGTTATAAGAATAGCACATACGGTATAAGGGACTACGGCGAGCTCTTTGAGTCCTACACAGAGGGAGGGAGAACGTAGTGTGTCGCCTGGTTCGTCCAGACAATCTGGTGGGTACATTCAAATGTATAGCCTGAAGCACTGATGTTCTTGTTATATTGTGCAAAATTTTATAGAGCGTAAGTAGGCTCAGAAAGGACATGCGATTCTCCAAAGTAGATAAACTGAAATACTTGAGTCTTTCCTCATAACATTTCAGTTTGTATTTAAGCTTGAAACGATAGCTAACACGACGTAAGAACTTTTTTTGGATTTTTTCTATGGATTCTATATGCGTCTTAAAATAGGGATGCCAAATTGTTGCACAGTAATCCAACTTACTGCGAATGAGGCTATTATAGAGAATAAAGTAAGATGAGAAGCTACGGAAATTTTTACATGTGCGTAACAGGAAGCCAAGTGTTTTATTACACGATGAAACAATGCCATCATAATGTACTTTAAAATTTAATTCTCCGTCAAACCATACTCCCAAGTCTCGCACGGTCTCAGTGAACCTCACCATCTGATCCCCAATACTATATGTATAATCTTGGAATTTATTAGCAGTTGTGAAAAAAGTCATGACAAAGCATTTTGGTACGTTGATTATCATGCCATTATCTTTACACCAGGTATCAAGTTTATACAGATCTTCCTGAAGAGTATCTCTGTCCTCATTAGATGATATAGAGTTAAAGATTTTTAAATCGTCAGCATATAGTAAACATCTACATTTGAGGCATTTAATAAGGTCGTTTACAAAAGCATTGAAGAGAAGGGGCCCTAAATGGGAACCCTGCGGAACCCCTGATGTTACAGGCATAGATGAGGAAAGGTAACCACTGACTACAACCAACTGCGATCTATTCATTAAGTATGACGATATCCACCGTAATAAATTACCATGGATACCATACCATTTAGAGAGCTTCTGGATGAGCAAATTGTGGTTGACTTTGTCAAAAGCTTTTTGGAAGTCTGTATATATACTATGTACTGGCTTTTTAAGATCTAAAGACGCATGAATGTATGTGACGTATTCTAAAAGATTTGTGGTCGTGGATTTAGCTTTGACGAAGCCATGTTGCTCACTATGCAGCAAAGGGGATATGTGGAAATAAAAGTAGTCATATACCAATTTTTCAAAAAGTTTAGCTAGGCATGACAGAATACTAATTGGGCGGTAATTATCACACATGTTGACGTCGCCAGATTTATAAATTGGTGCAATGTAAGCTCTCTTCCAAACATCCGGGAAGTGACCTGTACTGAGAGACTGGTTATAAATTATGTGAAGCGGCAACACAAGCTCAGCAGCACACATTCCAATAATATATGAAGGTATGCCGTCAGGCCCAGCACCCTTGTTTAAGTCCAAAGCCTTTAACTTTTTAAAAATCTCCTTTTGGCTAAGTTCAACACTATGTAACGTGTTACTGTTATTGTCATGAGACTTAGAGTCTAAAAGATTGATACTTGTGGCAGGAGGTTCAAATACAGAACCAAAAAAATCTGCAAACATGTTACATATTACGTGAGGATCAGACGACACGGAATCTCTGTAAAACATATTATCCGGTATCGATTGGCGGGTTTTCAGGTGCTTGACATAGGACCAGTAAGGTTTAGTATTGCCATCGTAAAGCGAAGACTCTATACCTTCTATGAAATGTCTATAGCTTTCTTTTATCATTTTTGTAACCCATGTTTGTCATTTAATAATTTCATGACATTCCTATGAAATATTGCAGCCAATGTTATTTATTTTATACAAATATCATGAAATTATCAAATGAATAAGATGTTTTTGAAAGTGGCAAACCATTTATATGAACTAATATAGCTCATATTCCAATTTATTGTCGTATTGACGGCACCACTCTGTATAGCAGTTTACTGCATATTGAGTAGGGTAATAACAGTACACAGATAACACGCGAAACTGTTTCTGTCCGCACACGAATAAGCATCGCCTGCGCGCCTGCTAGTCTCTCTATGTATATAGAGAGACCTCCACACGAGTCCTCGTCGGCGCTCTCTCGAATCGATGGCGGAGGGCATGCGGGGGTTCGGAGTGCGGAACTGGATTGTTGCGGGGCGCAGAGTGGCCATTCTCTAAGCTAACTCGGTTTATTAGGTACGGATTCTATGGCTGTGGCCGTGACTTCACATGCGTCAAAAACTCATAAAGGAACTCAGAATTACATAGGTAGGTATTGAAATATCAAACTCAAAATCTCTTTAAAATATTATATTCTTTTTATGCAGACTTATAGAAAAATAAATTATCTTATTTCAAATCTTCATCGTCAAATAAATCCTCGAAATCTGAAAAAGAAACAAAAATTTCAGATTCAAGGCTCTATTAGAAAAAAGGAAAAATATTTATTGATAACATTAGAAATTAACAACACAAAACAGCACAAAATCGAATTAACTACAATAATAATTCTTAATTTTTGATTTTAACATTATTATAAATATACCTAATTACTAAGTAATGAAAAATTACTTAGTAATTAGGTATATTTAGGTTTACGTAGTAGTCAGTGGTCAGAGCAGTCGCCCGGATTGCGAAAGGTCGCGGGTTCGATTCCTGCCTCAGGACGTGAAATTTTTCTAGTTTTATTCTATTTTAATTACTAAGTAATTTTTGAAACATTTATAATAATGTTAAAATCAAAAATTAAGAATAATTGAAAGCACTGCCCTAACTTAACCGAATCGTCTGTATTTGTAAAAATACTCGTTTCGGATGTTGAAATAGAATATTTCGACATTGTAGGGTTGACGTTAGCTCATAAACGCAAATACAAATAGACTAGAAGAATTTCACAGGGATATCCCAAGTCCTGGGTGGCTCAGTGGTCAGAGCAGTCGCCCGGATTGCGAAAGGTCGCGGGTTCGATTCCTGCCTCAGGACGTGAAATTTTTCTAGTTTTATTCTATTTTAATTACTACAATAATAATGTAACCCAATGTTCGCCACTCAGCCGCGATAATAGAATATAGCAGCGCTGGTTTTCAGTGGAACTAACAAAAGAGCACAACCTATAATTCAATCTAAGAAGACACATTGTGCCTAATTCTCTAGACACTACAGTATCTCTTTCTCGCATTATTTATAGGAAAAGGATAACCCAGAATCTGTCAACTAAAGGAGATAGTGAAAGTTGCTGTGGGATTTGGGCTAGCTCATGAACACCATTTTATCGTACCGTTATTTTTGTAAGAATCTATCTTACGTTTTATGTTATTTAATGGAAACTATGTTATTAAGTATATTAAGGTCGAAAATTGAACTCGTTTCTAAATGTCAAATTATATGTCGGCCATCCTTTTTGTATTCATATTGAGAGAACGAGATGCACTGAAACTCAACTTAGAGTTAGCGATTTTTCTACAGAATTATTATATTATTTTATATAGCGGACCTGGTTCTGAAAACACTGTGTAATTCTAAATTAAAGTACAGTATGGGGCTGATTCTGAAGACACTTAAGTTTAAATTTAAGAACAGTATATATATCTATTTCTCGCAATATGTAAAAGAAAAAAGAGCAATAATTTGATTAGAGCTGTCAACTAAATTTAGATAGATTTCAAAGGAACCACAGACGATTTTAGTCGGCATGTACGGAGGTGCCTTCTAAAGACTGCATTTTATCACGTTCAATAAGGTCGAAAATTGAACGCATGTTTCTAAATGTCAAATAATATGCCAGCCATCCTTTTTGTATTCATATTGAGGGAAAGAAATGCACTGAACTTAAATTTAAAGTTAGCATGTGTTCTCCAGAATTAGGGCCAATGTTTCTTTCTCGCAATATGTAATAAAAAAAAGATAGTAAGAATTTGTTTAGAGCTGTCAATTATATTAAGATACATTTCAAAGAAAATATAGACAATTTTAGACGGCATGTACGGAGGTACATTCTAAACACGGCATTTTATCACGTTCAATAAGGTCGAAAATTGAACGCGCGTTTCTAAATGTCACATTTTATGACAGCCATCCTTTTCGTATTCCTTTTGAGAGAAAGAAATGCACTGAACTTAAATTTAGACTTGGCATGTGTTCTCCAGAATTATGGCCACTGAGAAAATTATATAGCTTAATAAGAAGTCATAGACACAATTTTTGATAGTGACGGTGTGTTCTACGCTCTACTGTAGAGACGCGGGTATTCACTGCGGGCGAGACGTCGCAATGCACACTGTAACGTAGTGTTTATGACGGTGTGTGTTCTACGCCTTACTGTGCGGGTATTCACTGCGGGCGAGACGTCGCAATGAACACTATAACGTAGTGTTTATATCCTCTTTGCCACACACGACACGCCAGTGGCGGCCGGAAAGCGCGTCGAACGCACAGGAAAATAATAGCTTATTCCTAGGTATTTTTTTTTATATATATAGAGCAAGGCAAGTGACTCAACACCACCTGATGATATTTTAAACGCAAGCCAAGGAGTACATTCCGTGAATAAGAAAGAAAGGAATCTTAGTGAATTCCAAGTCTTTATACCTACAAAGAATATAAAGAATACCCCGATAATTCATATATATCTGCTATAAAATGATGTAATTCCACGGCGGAAAAACAAAATAATTAAATCTCGCCGCTCTTACCTACGCCGCTGGTCGCTCGGCAGGGCGTCCGCCTAACTTTATCGGTTAGATAACATATTGGTAGGTATGGTTTAAGATATCACATTGTCATATTGAATTTAATTATGACATCCACTGACATGGGAATGCCTTAATTAAATTCAAAATGCTAATGTGCCGTCATAAACAATACTTAAGTTCATACTAATAAAGTAAAGCACGCCTCTCGATAGACGCACCGCGGCGAGTCTTTGCATGCCCATACAATTTTTAGGAGCAACCGCACATAGGTATGCAATTTCAAGCTGGCTGACTAAATCGCAGAATGTACTAATAGACATAGAATCCTAAGAAAGCCCGCACATTATAACCAACTAAATCGTTGAACTGAACGATTGCATTAAAAAAGTTGGCCAACTATCGGCCGATAGCTTATTAGGACGGGCTTACTATGCAACTTAGTTGGTCAGTCGCACAGTAAGATGCAGTATGACTAGACCCGTGCGCGTGATTTCTCCACGCTTGGATTTTTGCCAACGGCCACGCAGCCGCCCAGTCGATCTCTGCATTCTCTACTTGTAACAAATGAAAAAATAAAACTGCTGATCGATTAAGTCCAAAAAAGGCCAGCTCTTAAAAAACTTATCTGGGTAACATCTCAGTTTAGAATGTAAGGTATGTTTTCCACGCTCTAATCTGTCACTTATTATCGAATGCACCCTAAATGTTTTGTTCTGTTTTCGTCTTCTTTTTATTAATTTAAGAAGTAGTGCATTGTTTTTCCGCATTTTCTCGCAGACGTCACCGCGCTAGCAACACTGTCACCAACTAAGTCACCAACTAAGTCGGCCTATGAAAGCACGCAATTTAGTTGTTCGATAATCGGCCAACTTGAAATTGTAAGTCTGCGGTGTCTCTAACATTTTGTATTCACCGCGGTCGCAGACGCAGGCGCAGGACGCCCGATAGGTGGTGTCGGACCACATAAATTTCAAGACGCCCCACACAAACAATTACGGTTTTCTTCCTGATTAGGAATCCGGATTCAAAATTCCGTAAGCCTAGCGTTATATTACATCACGGCTAACACAAAATCTGGTACACACACTCATTGGACATAATTTGTGTTTTTTCTGTGTTTCTGTCTTTTGTCTAGACATACTTAAGCAAATTATCGCGACATATTCACTTCAAATTCTGATGCTTCGGCCACACTATCGCGATAACGGTAAATTTGCGTTGTCGCGACACGTATGGCCAAACGATTCGTCCTATCGCGAATACGAAAGCTTTCGGTAAATTGCCGCACATCAAAGGGTATTATCGCGACAAAATTGGCTACACTTCGCGCGCTTAGTTAACTGCGAGACGCCGAGCGGTTTAAACGTGTTTCATATTCTGATTCGTGTTAATTATGGATTGGATTTCTTGAAGTCTTTTATACTTCTATTTATTTTATTCAAAAGATGCAGTAAATGATTATATGTCGACATGTTTGCCGCTATAGTTTTATACTTAATTAGAAACAAATAATATTTGTTCTTGTAATTATTTTTAAAAAGCACAACAAATTAGGTATGTGTTCTTTTTTAAGATGGCATCCTCAGTGGATAGGTAACTGTAATTGACCTAATTATTAGAATTTATATTTAGGTACCAGTTTGTAATAGGTTGTTATCCTAAATAAATAAATGTAATAAAGCCCGACCGCCTATTCCATTTTTATCCACGAAATGAATTATCGCGACGCAGCGGCCGTAGCGAAGTTTTTTTTTTAATATGGCCAAGCACTTCGTCGTAGTTCGAGCACTAAGTTTTATCGTGACAACGCGAACACGAATCTTTGCCTATGCCTTTAAGTGTGGCCGTAGCCTGATAGGAAACAGTTCGTGGCTAGGTGCTATAGTTTCACACGATCGGGGGGTTGATTTTTTATTTTATTTTTAAAACACCGAAACATTTTTGTAACTTCCGTATGAAGCTGAAAGTACGTAGTTATACTTTTTTGAGTTATTATTTTATGAGTAAGTAAATATATTATGTGCGCACATGTTTTTTCGGCTAGTTGGCGACGAATAGCTCGGAGTAATAATATACCTAATAATGGGCAATATTATTTATTATTCGGCCTTACATTCGTCTACTCATTTGTAAATACCAACTTACCGCACTAGTATCATAAATATCTATTATTGACCTAAAATGCCGTTTACTGCAAAACAAATTGCTTACTTCTGGTGTAGGTACTCGGTCCGAATCGGCGTTTTGTCTAAAACGGTCCGCATCCCATCCAGTTAATACGAGCATTTTTTGTCGCCGCATTGAATATTAAAACTTCCATGCGAACTTACGCTAAGGCTAGATCATGCAAAATTTAACTATTCTATTTAAATTATATTAACAGCCACCATTGAAGAAATCTGCATGTACAGCCTTTTCATTTGCAGCTAAATCCATGAGAAGATTTGAGGGGCCCCCTGCCTGTAACAACATATAGGTACCTTATTTATTACACATGGATAAACAAATTGTTGTTTGATGATATGAGGGGTACAAAAGCAAAAGCGCCACTGTCCATCACATATGAGTGTGTCAAAACAGTGATTTTCATTATGTCTATGTATATACAGGGTGGCGCTGTCAATGCGACAATAAATTAGAACATGGGCTATATTAGTTCATAGACATGGTTTGCCACTTTCAAAAATATCGTATTAATTTGATAATGTCATGATGTTTCTATGAAATAATGCAGCCACTGTTAAATTATTTCATACAAATGTCATGAAATTATCAAACGAATAAAATGTATTTAAAAGTGGGAAACCATTTCTATGAATCAATGCGACAATAAATTAAAACAAGAGCTATCCCTTGTTTTAATTTACTGTCGCATTGACGGCACCACCCTGTACAAGTTATTAACGTAAAATACTTTGTATAACGATGTACACCTCAATGTACCTAAATCAGCAGAATATTTTGTATTTTTGGTCACAGTATCTTGCTGTTAATTAATTAAAATATTATGGACAGTGCTAAGTTTGCATCACACTAATGGACAGTGATAAGTTTGCATATCTCTTTCTCGCAATAAGTAATAGGAAAAAGATAGCAAGAATCTGTTTAGAGCTGTCACTTAAATTTAGATAGTTTTCAAAGAAACCATATACAATTTTAGACGGCATGTACGGAGGTGCCTCCTAAATACTGCATTATAACGCGTTCCATAAGGTTGAAAATTAAACGCACGTTTTTAAATGTCAATTTATACGACAGCCATCCTTTTCGTATTCCTTTTGATGGAAAGAAATGCACTGAACTTAAATTTAGACTTAGCATGTGTTCACCAGAATTAGGGCCAGTGTTAATTTTGCACTTTACTACTGTGACGTCATTTAAGAAGTACAGTCAATAGAAAAGAAAAACATTTCGTTAATTATCTATTTATTAATGTAAATAGTTAACAAAAAAATCAGAATATTAAACATAATGTACAAATAGATAATAAAATCATGTTCAAATTAAGTTGTATACACACATTATAAATCCATAAGCTAAAATACGTGCAAATGGTATTTTTAGGTAGTATACTTAAATCTTACAATATTTTTTATGTATTGCAATCAATTACGCCATAACAACTTACTGGTCTTAATGAAATATTTCGGGAAAACATATCATTCCTACGGTAAAATATCGTATAGTTCACGCAGGTGAAGCCGCGGGCAAAGACCTAGTAGTTAATTTTTGGATTGGATTTGATTTTCCTTTTAACTTATGCAATAATATCATTTCATAAAGCCAGTATGATATCTACCTACCTAATATTTCTTAAAAATTATTAAGGTGATGTAATAAAATAAAGTAAAACTTTTTTGTCTGACTATACAAACGATAACAAACGCACTTGCGTTTCTGAAATGTTTATACGATATTTTTGAAATGTTTACAAAAACTACTTTCAATACTAATAACTAACTTACATAGGTACTTACAACCTAATACAAAAGTAGCTGAACACTTTAGTACCATGTCACAATACCTATAGCGGTAATGTAATATGGTAGCAACTATTAAGTATTAGTGCAATAGTCGGTGTGACATGATACTAAAGTGTTAGCCTCCTTATGTGGTCGATTGTACAATGTAAACTTGCTTATTAACTAGACATTGGTTACTTAATACTTACTTTTAACAGACAAATATTTTATTCTAATGAGCTATTATAAAATAATAATGTTAATCTGGATAAGTAATGTGTAATTTGGTTAATCAGGTTGTCAAACGTATTGTCTAAATTCTCTGGTAAAAATACTTTTGGTGACTGTGCTGCGGTATAAGCATTGCTTAGTGCAGAGACCATTAGAAATTAAGTTTGAATTGTAACTTTTAATATGGAAATAAAGAAAAATAAAATAAATAAACATATTGAGGAGATCACATTGCTGTAATAGGAACACTGATCGCCATCTTGTGGTTTTGTGTTCCAAATTCACGTATTTATAATTTCTAAAATCAATTTCAAATAGGTACTGTATAATGACCATGACATAGCTGTGAAATGAGACATCTCCGCCTTTCTTCTGTTTTTCAGAACGGTTTTTACACCTTTTTACACTACACAATATCGTCATGGGAGGTCTGATCGAAATAGCGTGCGCCGTCACACTGTGACTCGAATAGTATGACATTTTTATTTCAGATGAGTTTGTGCCACTTCATTTGCTTTGATTCTGTCTCTCTTTTTCTTATGGTCTAAACTCATAAAGAAATATTGCAAAAAAAATAGTATGTCTAAGATTAATAGTTTCACAGATATAGTGGTTTGTTTGATGTTCCTATATTACTAAGAAATGTATGGGGATGCTGACAAAATTATTATTATTATTATTCTTATTACTAACAATATTCCATATTTTATGTTTGAATTGTTTTTATGGGTATAAAACAATTCAAACTTGAAGGAAAGAACTTAAAAGATATGGTAGCTTATGCAACACCCCAATTCCAAAGAGTTGTTAAAAAATAAATTAAAAATCTCGAAAAACAGCTGTTCCTCAAACAGTTGTGTAGGCTGCTGTTAGTAATCTTTGCAAAAACCTGCCAGTTGATCAAATAATTTCTATCCATAGGCTTCCCGTGAGCTGCGACCCTCACAAGATCGTCAATCTACCTTATGGGAGGCCTACCAACGCTGCGTCTCCCAGTACGCGGCAGCCACTCGAGGATAATTATTATCTAAGTAGTATCAAATTGAATAGTATATTTGGAAATTTCATGTTACAATTACCTCTTCCAAATCCATGTAAGGTCCCACTCCTTCAGGAAACATTTCATCCGCAGCTACAGTTGGTTTCATTATAAATCCTTTGAATTTATTTGTTTATTTATTTCCTATATTGCGGTGTCCAACAAAAATTAATGATATATCGAGTATACGAGTCAAATATTACTGAAAAAGTGTATAATTTCTTTTGATATTTTTAATTTCATTTCATAACGCGAATAGCAACAAAACAGACCCAGAAAACTTTTACTCCAAGGAGAATACCACAGAACACTTTTACTCCGAGAACACAGATCGCACAGATCACCTTACACAGCACAGATCACTTCACAGCACAGAGCACTTCACAGATTACCTACCTTTAGAGTAGAGACACATACACAGATTAGAAAGAGTATGTCTGACACTTAGATTATGTCTGACACTTACTCTCTTTCTTCTCCTCCAAATACAACAAAGATACACAGAAACTTGACACTGGCTAAATTATAGCAGAAAGCCATCAAAGAAGAAATTGAATTGAATTACTCTCTTTCTGTGACCCTGTGACGGCGAACGTAGAGAGCCTAGAAGCATAACTTCATACAAAACTCGTCGCAAAATGGGTACCCTCGGCGGCTAGAAGAGCACGTCGGATAAAATCGGCTAATATCAAAATAGTATAGCGCCCTCTCGATCTTCTGATTTACACGCGCCGGACGGGTCATATATGCAGGATGTAACCATGCAATTTTTTTTAACGACTTTAATAATTATAAATCGTCATTTTTAATAAATATAGTAACGTTTTAAATCGGTAAACTTATTGAATTTTAGAGTTGAGATCAGAAATCAGAAATGAAATGGGTTCGCTTCATTCATTTAAATAAAAAAAATCTAAATATCTGTCATGATATTATTTATTAGTATTAGGGACATAAGAAAAAAATTAAATTGTCATCAAGTCGTTTTGTTTCTTAAAATAAAACCACTTTACCAGATTTAACTTGCGTTTAATTAGATGTCACATTATGATTTTTTATGCCCAATGTTTCGATTACTTTATAGCGATCAAGGTCACGGGAAGACAGAAGTAAAGATGTCAGTTGTCTTTGATTTAAATACCGTCATATTTTTTATAGTTATATTTTGAGTGTCCGATTCACGCCATGGAGCTTACAGTGTCCGAAGGTCGGAAAGAGTAAATACGGGCTTGAGACTTTGTAATTCTCATGATAAGATCCCAAGCTGGTGTGGTCCAACTATCTTCTCTACTGAAATTATGATGTTGTTTTATTTCAATAACCTCACGAAATTATCTTGCAGTTTACAACTTTACTTACTACGACTTATCCTTAACAGTTTAAAATAGATACCTATACTATTTCCAGATCATTTTGTAAATGAGTAAATTATTAAAGTAATAATTAAACATACACATGTTAAAATAATAATGCTTAAATTTATTGAGAAATGTGTTGAAAGTGGCATCATATTGTAAGGAACTGTGGCAAAATATCCATAAATTGGAGGTTTGTTTATCATTCTTACAAAAATCATATAAGGCAACGCTGTATAAAGCCATAATTGCTTATTAGTAGGTAAATTAACTATAAACATACACAATAACAATAAGTCGTCATAAAAGTTTGCAGAGCTAAAAGTTGAGTTGAAAATAAATAAATACTGTCACACACAAATGACTGCATAACATCATCCACCCGTGTATTTGTTCAAATTGTCCACAAATATTGGGCCAACATGGCGGCCAATATAATTGTTTATATTTGACTCGATTATAAAGGTTTAGGAGAGACTTACGTGTAAAATTTGATTCCAGTGCTCTTATTATGTTCACCTACGCGGCTGACACACCATTTTACTTCAGTTTTGGACATATTAACTGAGATTTTATTGTTCTTTTACGAGTACATCACCGTGACGCAGTCAATGACAAACTAAATCATGGCGCGGAGTCCGATTTAAGCCCCGCCCACTTTGGAGTCTCTTTCGGGGTGTCATTTTGGATGGGCTAGTTACTCGTCTATGTTATTATCGGTCGCCGCCCTGTGACCATATCTATCACCATTTTTTTTTGTTATTCTCCCTATAAAGAGAAGGCAAAGGGAACTAATGCCCATACAGCCATGTCTTTAATATTTCTTTATTTCTTCTTATAATGCATTAAAATGTTGGCGTAACACATTTCAATGCTTCTTGGGAGTATTTGACACGAAATATCTTTTTTTTTCCAAATCCCTTTTTTTGTTCATTCTCCCATTAATGGGAAGGCAAAGGGTATTAATGCCCATACAGCCATGTCTTAAGTACTAATTTCTTTATTTATTTATTGCATTAAAATACTGGCGTAACACATTTTAATGCATCTTGGGAGTATTTGACGCGAAATATATGATGACAGTCTCCTTATGTGCTACTTGATGAGGTGGATAACCACACAAAAGTTCTAATCGTATTTCACACCATAATCATTTTTATTCTAATAATCGTTTAGTTGTACGTCAACACAAATACTTGACTAATAAAACAACGCCGCCTTTTATAACTCAATGTTCGCTTCGACACAATTTTAATTATTGTAATAAACATTTTCACTGACGCCACAAAAACCCGCCAAACACTCCTCACCAATTTAATAGTGTAAACCACAGACATTATAGTGATGCTACGATTAGAATAAAAGTGATTATGGTGTGAAATACGATAAGCACTTTTAGTCCGGTACGGCTAGGCGATTTTGAGGTGCTAAGTTACAAAAATTCTAAAGTTTCTGAATTTTTGCAAGGGGATACAGTTCCACCTAAAAAGCTTATATTAAATTTTTGTGTCAAATATTGCTGTTGCATTTTCAGTAATTCAATATTTTGTGACTTAAATGTTAAAATATAAATAAAACTGCCAAAAATAATTTAATGTGCCAAATGATACTAATATTGTGTGTAAAATAGCCTAGGCTGTGTGCAAACTAAGTGTGTGTCGTTTTCGTCCAGTGCAAATTGACAGGGGGCCCAATATATGTTAAAAGTTTCAAAAAAATATTATAGTTTATAAAACAAATACAACCTAACTCAGGGCACCTAAATAAGACCCTGACATGATTTTGTGCCAAACTAAGCCATGGGTTATTAATATATTTAATGATTTAACTTTTCCAAGCCATAGCGGCTGTAAAAAAATATTAAAGTTATTAGAGTTTGCACATTCAATATCATCAAAGCATCAAATATCTACTATAAAAATTTGTGTCACTTTAATTCATGATATACTTAAAAAACATAATTTCATTTCCTTTATAAATATTAGTTCGCTCGCGCGTTGTGTACCGCACGGAGCATTTACACACGTTTGCAAAGAGTAGCAAGTAGGAACAGTCAACCGAGGGTCACGTTAACACAAACGCCCGAATTAAGCTAAACGTTTTTGTACTTTAACCGGATTGCATTTAGGTTGAAAATTGGATGGATTTTTTTTCATATATTACGGTTACCTGACCTGCTGTTGTTTTGTATAGTTGACAGCACATCAAGCGTAACAGTATGACCTTGAGCTTGCCCTTACTGCGTTCGTAATAGAGGTGGCTTTCGTATTCCAACTGTTACACTTCATGTGCTGTCGTGTGTACATATAAGTATAAATTTATCAATCTTTGTGACAGTATATAGTGGACAGAACATAACAATGTCGTATTATAAGTAGATAAATTTTTTATGTATAAACATTTGAACATTAATAATGGTTAGATCGGATAATCCGAAATAGTTTCATATCCGTTAGAAAGCCCTATGTTAACGCCCTCTGGCGGCAGATGATAGAAGCTATACGGGGAGCGGCGCTGGCGAGAAGAGGAGCGTGCAGCGGAGCGTATAAAAGCGGCGGACTCCATTTTATTCGTCCTATTCGCAATTCGCTTCATCTCATGTAAATTTCAACCTTGTACCTACACCTATATCATATTAAAATTAAATTAATCAAATCAATATAATTAGTCATTTTAGCGTTATTGGAATAATCTGATTTCTCCTGAACCGCACACAAACCCTAACACGCAACAAATTTGGACCTTCGGCACGGATCTCTTCAGCGGCGGCGACAGTCACCATCAGAACCAGCCATCATCAATACGGTCAGGCCATCAGATTCCAATCCTAGACCCTTCCCAGTGCTCATTTGTGCTAATATCGTGCTTATTTACTGTATTCTAGAACCGCGGGTCAACGAAGGTCGGACGAGTTTTTTTCAAAACCACCTGACATTCAACCGTGTCCGAAATTCTACAAACTGTAAGTACTTTCTTTTGTCTCTTATAATCTCCCAAAATGTACAGTGACGATAGTGTAAAAGATTTGATTAAAAGACGGGGGGTTATTAAAGGAAAATTCACATTATTCGTAAAATACGTTCAATCTTTAGACGGTGAATTAACAGACGTGCAGAAATTATCTTTAGAAAGTCGTTGTTCAAAGGTGGATAGTTTATTCGAGAATTTTACAGATATTCAGGATCAAATCGAGTTACAATTTCAAGATAAAGATTTAGAAAAGGAATTGATAGAACGAGAATCTTTTGAGAATTTGTTTTATGAGTTTTTATCCAAAGCTAAGTGCATATTGAGTAAAGCTGTAGTCAAATGTTCAAGTAATAAACCTTCATGCATAAAATTACCAACAATATCACTACCTTCCTTTGACGGTACATTTGAACAATGGTTAGAATTCAGAGACACGTATATTTCTTTAATACATGATTCAGATACTATCGATGATATACAGAAATTCCATTATTTACGTTCTGCTTTAACGGGAAATGCTCGTCAAATAATAAAATCATTACAGTTTACAGCAGAAAATTATGCCATAGCCTGGGAATTACTTGAAAATAGATACAATAATAATAGGTTACTTATGCACAATCATGTTAAGGCCCTATTCACAACTCCGTCAATTAACAAAGAATCGTCGTTTCTAATTCGCAAGTTAATAGACAATATTTTAAAAAATATTCGTGCTCTTCAAGCGTTAGGAGAACCTACTGACAGCTGGGATACTTTGATTATTTATTTAATGGTTTCCAAATTAGACGCATCCACTGAGCGTGAGTGGGAAGAACATAAAAGTACTCTTTCGCATTCCAATGGTACCGATCGGATAACGTTAAGTAATTTAATTAAATTTCTCACGGACAGAGCCGATGTTTTAGAAACGATCAAGGTGACACAGAATGCTAGTAAACCGATCTCTGTAGCCCAATTCACGTAATTACAACCGTAGCGATATCGCAGCGATTTAGTCGTTGAAACCATTTTCGTATTCACGTACGTCAAATTCACCGATTTTGAAGTCGCACAATCGCAATATCGTTAGACTATCGTTGAACTATCGTCGAACCGTATTCAGCTAATCAATCGTTATAAAATCGCACCTGAAACGTCAACAATGAGGTATTCTGCTAAAAAAATGACATTTGTTTCAATCGGATTCCAACGACTAAACGTCAAATGTACCGATCTAAGTGTCGTCGAACAAAAGTTCATAGTTGCGGTGCGCGAGTAGTTTTTAAAGTGCGTTTATTGTAGTTAAAAACAAAAATGAGCCTCGGATTAGCGTATATAATGCTGGATGAGGGTTCTGTTGAACCGGTAAAGGCTCAAATTTAACTGGTGCTATAATAGCACAGAGTCGTTCCTCAAAGCGCAGACAGTGGTGGAGCATCTGCTGGTCCTCCACCAGTCTGTCGCTGGCTCTGTGCTATTTTACGGACCTTTTGCTTTAGCCTACATTTGTAGTCGTTGTAAAACTAAAAACAAACAAATTAATATAAGCAATGACATTTGTGACTTCTTATTCTATGTATTTAATCTAAAAGTCACTCACTTTATTCCATTCTTTGGCCGACCTATGGCCACTTAAAGTTTGTGCATTTAATGATTGTGCTATCTCTGACCACAACTTTTGGGACAGCGCCCGCCCCTCTTTTGAGCGTAGGTACGCGACCTAGGGCAAGGTTTCTGTGCCGCTCCATGAACTCTATCAACATTTCAATTTGTTTTATAGATACTGGTTTTTGGCTCATTTTTATTATTTTTGCAAAAAACTTAAAATTTTCTGAATCGATGCAAGAACCTTGAATGAAACGCGCGTAAAAACTTTCAAACCAATGACAATTGATTGTTTTAATATCCATAGATATTTCCTGTGATAGACACGTTTTTTGTCTTTTATGTTGAGAATTGTCTTACTTTCTCTAAATAAATTCTCATATCACGTTCATTGTATGATAAGACCAATATTGTTTGATTTTATTGTATTTATTTATCGTAAATAACTGTATTTAGAGTATAAAATGTATTTGAAGCTTTTGGTAGAAAATAGAATTATTTTACTGGCATTCTATTTGTTTCGTAGTTGACAAGTCGTTCAAATGTAGTTTAGTTCCGATCCTATCGATGTGTCGTCCTATCGAAATGTAGCTGAGTAACATGAGAATACCAAATTTGGGTAGGACTACGATCGAACGACTTCTGAACTTCAACGATTTTTAGATTTATAGTATTTACGTGAATTGGGCTACTGATGCTTTTCCAAAGAAACACTTTTCGAGTTCACATAGCGGCCTCACTACACGTTCGAATAAATTTCAAAAATCCAACTCGTTTAACACTGACTCAAAACGTTATCAGAAATGTACTATGTGCAATGAGAATCATTCCCTATACGCATGTAGTAAATTTAAAAATCTTTCAGTCACTGATAGATTAAGATTCGTTGAGGAAAATAGCCTCTGTAAGAATTGCATGCGCGCCGGTCACACTGTCACAGATTGTTGGTTTGGCCCATGTAAACAATGTAATCGTAAACATAATTCGCTCCTTCACGGCGAGGGCCGTGATGATAAGAGCGCTCTCACGTCACCGTCGTCCTCTCGGGCGCACTAGGGATGTGAAAAAATAATCGATTATGAAAAAAATCGATTAATAATCGATTTTTTTAAAGTAAAAATCGATTTATATACATGATTTTATTTTGATAAATAATCGATTAATAATCGATTTTTTTATAATCATTCAATCAATATTATTACTGATTTTTCATCTGTAGCCCCCCGACAAAGTTTGGTCTTTTGGCCCGAAGCCCGGAACGCGAACTGACTGTCAAAGAATACTATCTCCTTTGTTTAATATTTTGTATTCCTTTATATGTCTAAATAATATTAAAATTTAATATTTTATGTAACATATCTTAACATTATATTATTAGTATCTATTAATTATATTCCGTTATAAACATTATATGTAGTCCTTAGCAAATATCTATTATTCCAAACCTGGAACTCTTCTGTACTGTTATAGTCATTCCGTCATCCATTCCATATAAATATAGTTTCCCTACCTTCAACACTAACATTGGCAGAAAGTAAAAAGCTGTTGCCATACAATATATATAAAAAAAAAACATTATACCGAACTTATCTGAACCTTTTATAATTTGATTGTTCTAAAACTTTAATTTGTGTTGATTATTTTGTATAAAACTTACTATTTCTCCTGTTTATTTTTAATTAAAATATCTATTGATATACATTTTAATTAATAAATATATTTACGGTGTATATTTTGAAATTAATGGACAAATTAGAAAAAAATCGATTATTATAAAAAAATCGATTATTTTCTTCAGAAAAATCGATTTTTTATTAATCGATTTTACATCCTGCAATAAAAGTCGATTAATTAAAAATCGATTTTTTATGTACAATGTCACATCCCTAGGGCGCACACGGCTCTAATGGAGAACTCGGGGCAGCGGCGAGCGAGCGTGCCTGACTCCGGACACAGTACATTGCTACACAGTAACTCTGTTTTCACGCGTCAAGCTAGCAATGAATGTTTTTCATTAGAACCCGTTTTGTTATCAACTGCATTGGTCGAAATTGCAGATTGTAATAACAAATTTCATACTATTCGTGCTATTTTGGATAATGGAAGCCAAAACTCATTCATTTCGAAATCTTTATGCGATAGGTTACAAATTAGTTTGATACAGTCCACAGTACGCGTTACGGGTGTAGGTAATTCTATCACACAATCCACGCAGTCTTGTAAAGTACAACTGCGATCTAAGGTTAACGATTATAATATGCGCTTAATTTGTTTGGTTATTCCGTGTATCACTGCACCGATGCCTTCTATTATTAATCGTGATCATAATTTTAGCATTCCAAGTAATATACAACTCGCCGATCCTAAATTTTACTGTTCTAATGAAATCGATTTATTGATAGGAGCAGATAAATTTTGGGAACTGTTAAACGAAGGTTTAATTCGAATTCCTGATGGACCTTATTTACAAAATACGAAATTAGGTTGGGTCGTATCAGGTATTGTTAATAAAAAGAACTTGCGCATCAATCAAGTTCATTGCAATTTTACACAGACATTAGATTCTCAATTAAGAAAATTTTGGGAAATAGAAGAAATAGTGTTTGATTCGGATAATTTTTCTGCTGAGGAGCGCTCATGTGAAAAATTGTTTATAGAAACGACGAGAAGAGATACTGACGGTCGCTTTTGCGTGCGGATACCGCTTCGCGAGTCACCTGATCAATTGGGAGATTCTTTTGTCTCTGCTAGGGAACGGTTTTTGCAACTCGAACGAAAATTAGGTCGTAGTACACCAAGCTATAAGAAAATGTATGTTGAATTTATGCGCGAATACTTAGAACTCGGTCATATGACTAAAATCGATACATATCCGAATCAAAATTGTTTTTTACCGCATCACGGAGTCTTTAGAGAGCACAGCACAACTACTAAGCTGCGAGTTGTGTTTGACGCAAGTGCTAAGACTACGTCTGGAAAATCGTTGAACGACATTCAATCGGTAGGGCCTTCCTTACACAATGACATGTTTGCTATTTTATTGAGATTACGTCAGCACAAGTACGTTGCTTGTGCAGACATCGAGAAGATGTTCAGAATGATTTTAATTCAAGCTGATCAACAAAATTTACAGCTAATTTTGTGGCGGGAAAATCCGTCTGATGCGCTCGGTGTATACCGACTTAACACAGTTACGTACGGCACCGCGTCTGCGCCATACCTAAGTATGCGATGTATAAGACAGTTAGCTTCGGAATGTACTGATGACGTCATCTCAAATGTTATCTACAACGATTTCTTCGTCGACGATTTAATTACGTCTAGTAACGATAAAAACGAGTTATTGGCAATCAGTACTAAGGTTTCTGATGTATTGAGATCGGGTTGCTTTTCACTAAGAAAATGGTTATTTAATTTTGACATATCAAGTTTAAATTCATCGAAAACACTCCTTTTAGGCGATAATTGTCAGAATAAGACGCTTGGCTTAGGCTGGGATGCGGTGTCTGATGACTTATACTATACGACTAAGATTAAGCATAATGATAATCATGTATCTAAGCGTAACATATTATCTATTATTTCCCAAGTATACGATCCTTTAGGTTTATTAGCACCAACGATTGTTACAGCAAAAATTTTGCTACAGCAATTATGGTTATATAAAATCGGGTGGGACGACCCGATCCCACACGATATTTCGATTCAATGGCAAAATTTTATTAAAATGTTTTGTCACTTAGAAAAAATACGCATACCACGTTATGTCATCGGGAATAAACATAAACGTTCGGAACTTCATATTTTTACTGACGCCTCACAAATGGCTTATGGTGCCTGCGCTTATGTGCGAACGTATTGTGACAATAGTGCCTCGGTTGTATCAGTGAGGTTGCTATGTTCGAAGAGCAAGGTCGCACCCGTCAAAGTAATTACAATACCACGCTTGGAATTATGCGGCGCGTTATTAGGTGCAAAGTTGTACGATAAAATAATTCGTTCACTCCGTATAACCTTTTGTAATGTTTATTTCTGGTCAGACTCGACTATTGTGTTAGGGTGGCTACGAATGCTACCTAGTGCTTTAAAAACTTTTGTGCAAAATAGGACAGCTCAAATTAACAGCCTTACTAATGATTTGCCATGGTTACATGTAAGTAGCAAAAATAATCCAGCCGATTTAGTGTCACGGGGACTTGGTTTAGATGAGTTATGTACGTCAGTTATGTGGTGGCACGGCCCTGCCATGTTACATGAATATAATTCGAACTTCAGGCATGACTTTTGCTCACATAATCTAGATTATAATGAATTGCCTGATATTAAAGTAAACACTAAAATTTTACTTTGTAAAACTGACTTAAATTCATTTCCCTTTGACAGATTTTCTTGTTTTAACCGTATGAGACGCGTATTTGCTTACATATTAAGATTTATTTCTAATATTCGTAATAAATTAAAAACCACTCGTGTGTTCGGCCCACTTTTGGTACAAGAATTAAATAATTCAACTGTGTACCTAACTCGACTTGCACAGAAACAGTCATTTTCAAATGTTTATGATACGTTAAATAAAAAAATAGATTCTAAACTTCCTCGTAATATAAGCGGCCTTAATATATTTCTCGATGAAAATTATATTATAAGGGTTGGGGGGCGCATAGAAAACTTTTCAGGTTTTCTATACGATAAAAAACACCCTATATTGTTATGCAGCAAACATACATTCACTCGTTTATTATTTTATTACGAACATAAACAACTCTTACATGCCGGTCCACAATTATTGTTAGCCAATATAAGAGAGACTTGGTGGCCTCTTAGAGGTCGTAATTTAGCCAGACAAGTCGTGCACAATTGTGTAACATGTACTCGCATGAGGGGTAAAAGTTTATCAGTTCAAATGGGTAATTTACCCAAGGCTAGGCTAGAACCAGGGTTCGCTTTTCAACGATGTGGTGTCGATTATGCCGGGCCAATGTTCATTTTAAATCGCAAAGGAAGAGGCTCTAAGCTAGTAAAATGTTATATTTGTTTATTTGTATGCTTCACTACACGTGCAGTGCATTTAGAATTGGTAACAGACTTAACTACAGACGCTTATATACTTGCGCTCAAAAGATTCATTTCTCGAAGGGGTAAGCCTTCTGAAATAAATTCAGATAACGGGAAAAATTTTGTTGGGGCTATGAAAGAAATGTCACAGTTTTTTAACAACAATAATAATAATATAATAGAATACGCAACTAACGATGGAATTCAATTTAATTTCATTCCACCTTATTCGCCACATTTTGGGGGACTGTGGGAGGCAGGAGTAAAGTCTTGCAAGTATCATATAAAACGTATTATAGGCAATGCTCACTTAACTTATGAGGAGTTCAGCACGGTATTGGCACAAATAGAGGCCGTCCTGAACTCCCGTCCCATGTACCCACTGTCCACAGACCCAGACGACCTTCTTCCCCTTAGTCCAGCTCTCTTTCTGATTGGCCGACCACTCACCACGCCTGCAAGCCCAGACTTGACGGAGGTTGCACCGCACCGCCTGTCACGCTACGCCCGAGTAGATCAAATACGACAGCAGTTCTGGAGGAGATGGTCTAAAGAGTATATTTCGGAGCTGCAAACACGCACTAAATGGAAAACTAAGAAGAAAGAAATATTACCAAACACTCTTGTCATTATTAAAGAAGACAATCTTCCACCTCTCAAGTGGCGTCTAGGAAGAGTTCTTCAAACGTTCGCTGGACAGGACGGCGTCTCACGAGTTGCTGACATAAAAACTGCATCCGGAATTATTAGAAGAACGTTCCCCAAAATATGCCCTCTTTTCCCTCAAGAAAATTCCTCTTTTTAATGCATTTATCAATCACTACGTTGGAAGCAGCCACAAGCTTCCAAGGCCGGGGGCTATGTTAACGCCCTCTGGCGGCAGATGATAGAAGCTATACGGGGAGCGGCGCTGGCGAGAAGAGGAGCGTGCAGCGGAGCGTATAAAAGCGGCGGACTCCATTTTATTCGTCCTATTCGCAATTCGCTTCATCTCATGTAAATTTCAACCTTGTACCTACACCTATATCATATTAAAATTAAATTAATCAAATCAATATAATTAGTCATTTTAGCGTTATTGGAATAATCTGATTTCTCCTGAACCGCACACAAACCCTAACACGCAACACCCTACATAATGAAAAACTTAAGAGCATACTTTATTTGATAAATAAAACAAGTGCGGGTGCCGTATGTTGCGAGAGAAATTTCTTTTTTTTTGCGGGAGGCAAAGATTAGTGCTCAGAAATATTATATCTCTAAAATCTTATAAAAAAAATGTACCGTGCGGTGGCCCATTTCTTCCCGTGGGTGTCGTAAGAGGCGACTAAGGGATCGCTGAGCTATCAACTGCTCCACTCGTGGTAGGGTGTGAAAACCCTGGTTACTGACCACCGTACGCAAGGCACAAAACCCGCCAAGTGACCACATGTGGCCGCGTTGCGGGATCAGTGGGCATACAACCAGAGCTTGGGGAGACGATGCCGCGATGGATGCGGTCAATGATGGCTTCCGTCTAACTAGTGCCAGGTGGACTAATAATAATAAATTAACTTTAATTAACTTGCTACAAAACAACACACACACACACACACACGCACGCACGCACGCACGCACGCACGCACGCACGCACGCACGCACGCACGCACGCACGCACGCACACACACACACACACACACACACACACACACACAAACTATTACACCACTCTGACACACAGCATTATTCTACCCACGCTTGGTATCAACCCGCGTGGAATTAAAAAATACCTCAGAAATGAGAGATATTATAAATAGAAGTAAACATAATAATAATAATATTTATACACTCATACCTATTATCTAGCCCAAAGTAAGCATCATTAAGAGCTTGTGTTATGGATACTAGATAACGGATAAATAATGATAATAATATGACATATAAATATTAGAAATATACTAAATAAACATATAAACATCCATGACTCGTAAACAAATGCTCGTACTCATCATACAAACATTTGCTCCTACCGGGATTCGAACCCGGGACCTCTTGACCGAGTAGCCTGGGGTACAGACCACTTGGCCAGCCGGTCGCCGACTGCGTTGACCCGCCGGCCAGGGAGACCTGAAGTAACGGCTGTTCCGCTGGCCGCCCGTGGCACAGTACAGGGGCACTATCCTAACCAGATCATGAGGCTGCCCCATCATGCCTCGCATAATCTCGGGGTGGTCCGTCGTGCCGGTTGCTGACCGGATGGTGGGGTTCAGCGGCCATACCCGGGAGGGTTCGGGGGCCCTTCCGTCCGGCGGGTCAGCGCTTCTCTGCTGTCTGCTGTTACCTGGTTAAACAGGCCTCACGATTTGACTGCCTATATCCATCCATGGCAGCGACAAGTAATGTGTATGGTCGTACAGCGGTGCACATCCCCACTACAGCCACACTGTTTGAGGTAGGGCTCACTAACTTCCGTGGGCTTCAGGCTAACCTCAATGTCGTCTACCAACATCTTGAGACGGCTCGGCCAGCGCTGCTTTTTTTACGGAGACCCTTTTCTTTTCCATCCTCGGGGTGCACGTGGACCTGGGCATTCATTGCCGTGTCTACGTTTGCCTCTACAGATCCCACAGAGGTGACATGGAGACAACTCGACTTTTTGAACACCTTAGTCGGGTGGCAGATGTTGCGCAGGAGCAGTTTCCAACCGCCGATTTGGTGTTTTTAGGAGACTTCAATGCTCACCACGAGATGTGGTTATGTTTCCCCAAAACTGACCATGCTGGTAGAACTGCCCCATCGGTTAGAGGTTCGAGCTCCCTTGGGATCATCGGGTCACTGCCTGATTTCTGCTGGGGTGCCAAAGGCGTCGCCACCGGTATCTGTGGTGGCCAAACGCCGCATCTGGCACTATGCGTCGACAGATTGGGGCTGTATGCGGGATTACTTTGCATCTGTTCCTTGGAGGCAGCGCTGTTTCAGTGAGTCGGAGCCGAATGCTAGCGCTACTGCTGAGTGAGCTGGTGAGATAATGTTAAGGATGGAGTACTATATCCCTCACTCCAATCTCGTCAGTAAGGGTAGGCGTAACCACTAGTTCAATCGTGAGTGTGCCTTAGCTGTTGAGAACAAACAGTCGGCATACCGCGCTTGGATCAGAGGTGGAGTCAATGGGGATCCAAATATTGACTCACTGTAAGCAGCCTATAACAATGCCACCAAGTCCTGCAAAAGGGCCCTCATCAGAGCGAATGCTCAGCGCGTTGCACGAGTTGGCCAAGAATTACTAACGCACCCTACGGACAGCCGTAGGCTACTGGCGTCTGGCCAAAGCCGTGCTGTCACCCTTCTTCGGAACACTTGCTCATAAGCCGCAAGAGATAGCCGATCTCCAGGTAAAACTCTTTGCTGCTCATTCCCGAATCGATGACTGCAATTCTCAGCCACCAACACTCACCCATTGTGGCCACACAATGCCTGATATCCGTATCAGGCAATGTGATGTACGTGCGGAGCTTCAGTCAATCGACGTCCGAAAAGCTCGTGGACCTGATGGCATCCCAGCGATAGTACTGAAAAACTGCGCAGTGGACTTGTCTTCCGTCGTAACGCGGCTATACCCCCTTCCTCTCCCTTCTGGGTGTGTGCCGTTGGAGCGACGCTAATGTGCAACCGGTCCCCAAAAAGGGAGACCGATCAGACCCAGCTAACTACCGCCCAATAGCTGTCACCTCTGTTCTTTGCAAGGTTATGGAACGGATCTTAAATTACCAGCTGGTCCGATACCTTTTTTTTTTTTTGACGGGGAGAAATCCGATTACAGACCTACCCGCCGCTGGCTAAGCGACGGGCGTGTGTGGGGGTCGTCCAGCGCTAGCAGCACTGGAAATACCCACTAAAACTCCCCGGTAACTCCAATGCCCTTCGCGGGGGTAGGCTGGGCTCTGCCAAAGCAATTTCACGAGCCCACCCCCAGAGCTGGTCCGATACCTAGAAGATCACTCATTAATTAATGATCGTCAGTGTGGGTTTCGGTCGACACGGTCAACGGGTGATCTTCGAGCGTATTTAATGCATTTTTGGGGTGAAGCTATTGACAATCGTGGTAAGTGAGTGGCTGTTAGCCTTGACATTGCCAAAGCTTTTTGATCGGGTCTGGCATACGGTCTGCCCACTCAGCTCTGCAATTGGATCGCCAGCTTCCTGCATGAGCGGAGAATCCGTATCCTCGTTGATGGATGCGCTTCGTGGTTCATGTCAGTGAACGCTGGTGTACCAGAAGGCTCTGTTCTATCCCCCATTCTCTTTCTTCTTCATATCAATCATATGCTTACATCATCATCATCATTTCAGCCGAGAGACGCCCACTGCTGGGCATAAGCCTCCCCCAGGGATCTCCAAACCGATCGGTCCTGCGCTGCCCGCATCCATTGGCTTCCCGCGACCCTCACCAGATCGTCGGTCCACCTTGTGGGGGGCCTACCAACGCTGCGTCTCCCGGTACGCGGCCGCCACTCGAGGACCTTTCCGCCCCAACGGCCGTCAGTCCTCCTTGCAATGTGGCCTGCCCACTGCCACTTGAGGTTCGCAATTCTTCGGGCTATGTCGGTGACCTTAGTTCTCCTGCGGATCTCATCATTTCTAATTCGATCACGCAGAGAAACCCCGAGCATAGCCCTCTCCATTGCCCTTTGGGTAACATTGAGCCTTCTTATGAGGCCCATTGTAAGCGGCCACGTCTCAGTTCCGTAAGTCATCACTGGCAACACACACGAATTAAAGACTTTCGTCTTGAGACACTGCGGTAGTTGGGCCGAGAATATGCTGCGAAGCTTCCCGAACGCTGCCCAGCCGAGTTGGATCCGTCGATTAACCTCTTTCTGGAAGTTGGACTAACCAAGTTGGACTGTTTGTCCCAGGTAAACATATTCGTCAACAGCTTCCAGCGTAGAGCTCCCAACCTTCACAGGAGCGGGTACAACATGGGAATTCGACATAACTTTCGTCTTATCCATGTTCATTTTAAGACCCACTTGTTGGGAGACTCTACAGAGGTCGTCGAGCATTGTGCCTAAGTCCTCCAGGGTCTTAGCCATGACCACGATATCATCAGCAAAACGAAGGTGCGTCATGTACTCACCGTTAATGTTGATGCCAAGTCCTCTCCAGTCCAAAAGCTTAAACACATCCTCCAACGCGGCTGTGAACAGTTTCGGCGAAATAACATCGCCCTGTCTCACACCTCGCTGAAGTCGTATTTGTTTCGAGTTTTGATCCTGGAGGCGGACTGACATAGTGGCGTTTTCGTACAGTGACTGCAGCACTTGGATGTATCGATAGTCAATTTGGCACCTCTGGAGTGACTGAAGCACGGCCCAGGTCTCAACAGAATCGAAGGCTTTCTCATAGTCCACGAACGCTAAGCATAATGGCAGGTTGTACTCTTCGGTCTTCTGTATAACCTGCCGCAGCGTATGTATGTGGTCTATGGTACTACAGCCTTTTCGGAATCCGGCTTGTTCGGGAGGCTGGAAGTCGTCAAACCTGCGTGCGAGACGATTCGTTATAACTCTCGAAAACAGCTTGTAAACATGACTCAGGAGCGTGATGGGTCTGTAGTTCTTCAATTGGGTCCGATCACCCTTTTTGAAGAAGAGTGCCACCACGCCCCTGTGCCATGCTTTTGGCGTTTAACCTTAGAGCATGATGGAGCTTACATTAGGAAACAATCATTGCAATGCGGATGACAGTACAGTGCATGGTGGATATAACGGTCACCCAGGGGCTGGGCGCATTGAAACCGAGAGGGAGAGAATCAATCTTACTATTGAGCTCAACAGGGTGTTAAACATCATATCTGAATGGGGATTTAACAATGCTAAGAAAACACAGGTGTGCGCGTTTACAGCGAAAATGTCGCCGTTCCTTCCCCTTCCCTCTCTTCAGGGCACTACTCTTTCGGCACAGGGCTACATCAACTTGCTCGGTATGGAGATATGCTGCGATCTAAATCAGAGGAATTATATCGAAACAGTGGTCAAAATAGCCTCACGGAAGCTAGGTGTCCTGAACACGGTGCGTCGATTTTTCACGCCTGACCAATTATGCCCGTTGTACAAAACTCTGGTCCGGTTTTGCGTTGAATATTGCTCGCATCTGTGGGAAAGCTTCGCCAAGTACCTCCTCGATGCGCTGGACAGATTGCAGCGTCGTGCCGTCCGTATTATTGACGACGTAGAGGTTACGAACAGCCTAGAACCTCTACAACTCCGTCGTGACATTGCATCACTAAGCGCCTTTAGTGGCTTTATCATGGAGAGTGTTCTGAGGGGCTTTTCGACCTTATCCCACCTTCCCCTTTCCTACTCAGGAGCACGCGTGCCGGTATTCGGAGTCATCAATTTACTGGCTCCACCTAAACATCACGCACAAAGAAGTATAGTTACTCGTTTCTTTGTCGGACTTCCAAAACTTGGAATTTTTTGCCAGCACATGTGTTCCCTCCTTCCTTTAACATGGGTTTCTTCAAAAGAGGTGTTAAAAAAACCGGCAAGGTGGGGGCGGCTAGAACAGTGTGTTTTCAAACTGCTCTGGCTGTCTCCGCACATGGACTTTTCTTACCGCTTCACATCAGATGGTGATGACTCATTTACTGAGCTTTGTATATAAAAAGCGGTTCGGTGAGTTATAGCAGTTGTGGTAACGACTGAGACCAACGGCTTAGCGTGCATTCCAAAGCACGGAGAAGCTCGAGATTATAAATTATGATTGACCCATCTCGGTGGTAGACCCGTATGTAGGGTCGTCTGGGTAGGTACCACTGCCTTTCTTATTTCAGCCGTGAAACAGTTCGCTGTGTTTCGGATTGAAGGGAAAGGTAGCCAGTGTAATTACTGGGCATGGACGGCATTTCAGCTTAGGTCTCAGGATGACAACGCACCTGCAATATCAAGTGATTTTTACTTGTTATTGCAGGTGTCTATAGGCGGCGGTAACCGCTTACCATCAGGTAGACCGTCAGCTTGTTTGTCATCTAGTTGTATAAAAATAATAATTTCGGGCATGGCGAAAGTTGCTTTGTTTTTGTAATCGAAACTATGGCGTTCGAATCACTACGCTATCGCTACCGAGATACTCAAATCACTGTATAATTTAATTAAATTAAAATGAATACATTATGATTTTGGTTTTTTGGAAAAATTAACATAAATAATTTGTATTTACGGGGGAATTTTACCATGCATATAAATGTTATTTGGAAAATATTTATTTAATACAATGACACAATTTTGCACTACTATAAATTAATTCGGAAGTCACTTTCACACTCCATCGCTATAACGGTAATACACCAAAGAAAATGTATTTTTTGTAATAATTAACTCACAATATGAATGCGCTCTTCAATCGAACAAATCACTCTGCTCGTAAAACATATAAAAAATAGTGAATGTCGAAATGCCGAGGTAACCCATGGGCGGCTGTGTACTTTATCGAGATGTCGCCGACGCCGATGGGCGGCGCGCTTCCAATTTATAACGGCATTGGGGTAATGGTAATGTGTGTATATTTACGGGAGGCAATTAATGCGTTAATAAAATCCTTTCTTTTAATTTTACAGCTTTACCACCCAACATTAGCCCACAAATAAGACATGTATTAGTTTCCATTTTCTATGCAATTATCACAAGTCACTACTCGTACAACAACAAAAAAATTATAGCGCCTCGCTCCCGGCCGGCAGCCGGTCGCCGGAGCCCGTGAATGCCTACGCGGCTACGCGCTCCTTTGCCGCGCTGTGGCCGCGCTAGTGTTCTTTGCACAAAAACGTTGAAAATAATATAAATCAAAATCCCATGGATTAAAATGACACAAATTAAGCATATAGCTTCCTTTTACCATAACATTAATAAAGACATAAACTCTAATAACTTGAATTTTCTTTTATGGCTATCACAGGGGGTTAAATAGGAAAAAAATTATAGTTCCGAATACCATGGATGAATATGACACAAAATGATTTAAACAATAGATACTAGAGTTAGAGAACCGGTAACACTTATTTAGCCAACTTTAATATTTTTCTATAGCTATTACAGCGATAGGTATGGTATTTGGGTAAATCCAGTATTCCCATGGAGTGAGATGACACAAAAAGCTTATGTATATCAGTAATGACTTTGTTATCATCATGGAAGTTAAATTTTCAACTCTAATTTTCTTTTCAACGAAATAATGCATAAAAAGACAAATACCTAAATTGTGACCTTAGCAACCATCAAAAATGACACAAAATCATGATTTGGGTTGGTCAAATGGTATACTAACTGTATGCAAAAAATCATAAACTTTAATATTTTTGGAACCTCAAAACCTAGCGGTACCGGACTATTTTTTGTGGTTATCCACCTCATCAAGTAGCACATAAGGAGACTGTCATCATATGTTTCGCGTCAAATACTCCCAAGATGCATTGAAATGTGTTACGCCAGTATTTTAATGCAATAAATAAATAAAGAAATTAGTACTTAAGACATGGCTGTAAGGGCATTAATACCCTTTGCCTTCCCATTAATGGGAGAATGAACAAAAAAAGGGGTTTGGCGGGATTTTGTGATGTCGGTCAAGATTTTTTACATTTAAAAATTGTGTCGGAGCGAACTTTGTGTTATAAAAGTGGCGCAGTTTTGTAAAACAAGTGTTTGTGTTGACGTGCAACTAAAAGATAATTATAATAAATATTATTAAGGTGTGAAATACGATGAGAATTTTTTGTGGTTATCCACCTCTTCAAGTAGCATCATATGGAGACTGTCATCATACTTTTCGTGTCAAATACTCCCAAGATGCATTAAAATGTGTTTTATACGCCAGCATTTTAATGCAATAAAAGAAATACTGAAGACATGTCTGTATGGGCATTACTTTCCTTTGCCTTCACTTTATAGGGAGAATTAACAAAAAAAATGTATACATGTCAGGTGCCGTGCATGACATTTGTGACTTGACTTGACATTGACACCTTGTCTTGTGGAAATTTCAATTATGAAGTATTTCTTCGTCATAGGGGAATTTCAATTACGAGTTAGTGAGAGAAATGAAATATTTTGTGGGCAATTGTGGTTACTAGAATGATTTCTTATGAAAATAAGACTATCCTTGCACCGATGGTACGCATTGGAACTTTACCAATGCGATTGTTAGCACTTCGCTATGGCGCTGATATTGTTTACAGTGAAGAATTGATAGATTGGAAGTTTTTACGATCGAAACGGAGGTATAATGGTGAGCTATCTATTAATCTGGTGCGTGCGTAGCTAAATTATGCTAATAGGTAATGCTTCGGGGTAGATCTCCAATAAATGAAGAAATAAATTGTAACCAAACTAATGATATTCACTTTTTTAAACTTTGCTACTTATTTTTCAAATTACAATAAATCCTTAAATGTTCTTACGATCTGGCCGAGTTGTGAGAGCCCTACATCATTTGGCTCACATTGTCATCTTGGTATGGCTCCTAACTAAATTACATGTTGTTTACATTGTACCATTACCAAGAAATATTAATGTAGTATTGTCTTATATTTTCGCGAGTACTACACATTGATTCAAGTTAAATTTGGTTTAGATGTTTTATTTTACATAATTAAATTGGACGACCGCCTAGCCAAGTGGTCAGTATGCTTAACTATACAGACTGCTTTGTCAGGGTCCCATGTTTGAATCCTGTTAGTGGCAAAATAAATGTTTTTATAATGAGTAAAAACATTTGTTTATGAGTCATGAATGTTAGTATATTTATGTACTATGATTTAATTTAAGTTCATTTTTATGATTATTTTTTTTATTTAAATTTTAGTATTTGTGAGCTATAGGGGACAGTAGCCACTTACAATGAGGTGAGCCGTCAGCTTGTTTGTCAACTAGTGCAATAAAAATAAAAGTATTCAAACTTAGAGATGTGGCAACTCAGAAAAATACACGACTCGATTTAACTCAACTTAAAATGCATGTAACTCAAATTTAACTTGAGCTGTGCAACTCGAGTTAACTGGATGAAACTTAGTGAACAGTTTGTATTGTTTTTACTTAAACTTATATTAAACCAAAAATTATTAAAAAGACAAAATTGATAAATAGACTCGGCTTGAATGTGTATTGGAACAATAATATTTGGAAAAGGTGAAGTCTGATTTAAATTGTTCATTTCTTCGACAGTGTGGTGTACTTTCCACCACAATGTTACACTGGGGCCACAATCTAAGTGAACCAGCGCCTAACATGTCATTGGCACGCGCTATACAAATGGACATACATGCCTTCCTCTCGCACACGCATCAAACCACATCACGCCTGCCCGCTTGTGTACCGATCTATGAATGCAAAACAATTAGAAGATTTTAAAATATACTTACTTCGGTTTTACTTCTTGCTTTGCTCACTAGTGATTTTGTAACTAAAAAATGTTGTTTATGTTTTAAATCTGTACTGTTTTCATAATATACAATTCTATACCTAATAATAATAATAATAATAAAGCCTTTTATTTCCCAAACTTGATTACTTTACACAGATTTTTGTTAGTATTTAGATTAAAATAAAAAAAGTTTCAAATCATAATATTCTCTAAGGTTAGTTGTGTTAGTTGTTTACTTGTGGCTCATAAATTTGGGACCCTTGCCGAGTAAAGGCCTCCTCCAACCTTCTCCAGGTGTCTCTGTTTTGTGCCGTGTTCATCCATTCAGTCTTCGCTATATGGGTCATGTCATCTGACCATCTTTTTATAGGTCTTCCTACTTTTCGTTTCCCTGTTGGGCCTTTCCACTTGGTTGCTAGTTTAGACCACCTGTTGTCTTTTGTGTGAGCTAAGTGTCCTGCCCATTGCCATTTCAATTTTAGTGCCCGTGTCAGTGCGTCATCAATTTTTGTAGTCTTCCTAAGTGTTACACTGTTTATTTTGTGTCTTTTGGTAATGTTTAGAAGACTTCTTTCCATTGCCCTTTGGCACATTCTAATTTTTGCCTGTATGTGTTTAGTGAAGACCCATGTTTGGCAGCCATATATTAGACAGGGTAGAATACAAGTATCAGCCACCACTTTTTTCAGCTTCAGACTGTAGTTGCCTTTAAAGATCTCTTTGTGGGCCCAGTACTTCTTCCAAGTTATGTTTATTCTTCTTTCTATTTCTTCTTCATTTGTCTTATTAAATGAAATATATTTTCCCAGATAGGTGTAGCTGGAGACATACTCTATGTTTCTTCCCTTCACATTTATTGGTCTTTGGTAACTGTTAGTCATTAGTTTCGTTTTGTTAGCATTCATTTCTAATCCAACTTTAGTGCTTTCTGTGTCTAATGATTCCAGCATAAGTTCCAAGTCTTTTGGTGTCTCTGAGAAGATGACAATATCGTCTGCGAATCTTAGGTGGTTTAAGAAACGATTTTATATTTTAATTCCTATATTTTTCCATTTTAGATTTTGGAATATACTTTCTAGTACAGAAATGAATAGTTTGGGTGAGAGGGGGTCTCCTTGCCGGACTCCTCTTCCTATCACTATGTCATCTCCTCTTGTTTCCAATTTTACATTACTGACACTGTTTGTGTAAATGTTTATAAGTATGTTTATGTTTATGTCGTGGCTTATAGTGTCAAAAGCTTTGCTATAATCAATGAAACCTAGATATAGTGGTCTGTTGAACTCTTTGTACTTTTGTATGATTTGTTCAAGGGTCTGGATGTGGTCTATGGTCGAAAAGCCTGATCGGAAACCAGCCTGCTCTACTGGTTGTGTTTTATCTATTGTAGGTGTCAGTCTCTTTAGCAATATTGAAGTGAAAAGTTTATATGTACTTGCCAGTAAGCTGATGGGTCGGTAATTGCAAATGTCAAGCGGATTGCCTTTTTTGTATATTAATACTATGTCTGATTGACACCACTGCTTTGGGACGGTCTCTAAGTCTAATATCATGTTAAATAGATTGGTTAGATGTTTCAAAAGAACCGGAGCACCTATTTTTATTGCTTCATTGCTTATTCCGTCTGGTCCTGGGCTTTTCTCATGTTTTAGTAGCTTTATATTTTCCATTACTTCACCTTCTGTAATAGTCTCTATAGTGTTTTCTTCACTGTTTTTGGTGTTTGGATTTTCTATTTCTTCATTCTGTTTCCTATATAAATCCCTATAGAATTTTGTAGCACATTTTAGAATGTCTTTCCTATTTTTGGTTACCATTGTGCCAGCATTGAGCTTTTGAATCCAAGTTTTTTTCCTGTTCAGTTCTTTATATGCTCGTTTTGTGCTTCGAAATTTCATAAGGGTTCTTTCTATCGTTTCTTTTCTATGTAATTTGTAGTCTTTTTTTATGGATTGCGGTATTTCTTTAAAAAGTTGACTAAGTTCTATTTTTGTTTCCTTGTTTTTATTTGACATGTTTAATAAGTCTCGCCTTTTTTCCATTAATTTTTCAGTGTCGTTGCTGAATATTTTGATTCTTTTTCTACTTTTGTTGTTTATTTCTTTCAAGCTATTTGTTATAATTTCTTCTAATGTGTTGTATAAATTTTGAATGTTTTGAGGTTCTTCTAGTGTCTCCTTTTTGTCTTCACATGCTTTGATTAGTGACTCACGACATTTTTTTATATCTTCTTCAGATTTTGGGAGATTAGGAAATGTTTTAAATGTTTTTCTAAGGACGGGCCAAAAGAAGGGACGCTCTTACCATTCTTTGGTCTGTGGGAAATTCAATTTTGGCTAGTACTTCCACATCCGATATCATTTGTGGTTTGTTAGCCATGATGAAATCTATTTCGTTCTTAGTTTTTTTGTTGGGTGAGATCCAAGTCCACTTTCTTTTTTCTTTTTTCTTAAATAGGGTGTTTGTTATTTTTAGTTTGTATTCTTGAGCATATTGTATGAGTCTTATTCCTCTTTTATTTCTTTCTCCAATACCATATTCTCCTATTACTACGTATCTTTAGCGGTTGGTTTTCCAATTTTCGCATTGAAATCGCCTAATACGAAAACGGTGTCATTAGCAAGAGCATGTGCGTCTTCTAAGTTTTTGTAAAAAAAATCAATTTCTTCATCGGTTCCATTTTCTGTTGGGGCGTATGCTTGTATGACTGTAATACTTAATCCGTCAATTCGCAGTTCTAATAGTGCCACTCTTTCAGATATCCCTATGAAGTTAATTATGTTGTTTTTGTATATTTTCTTTATTAGGAAGCCTACTCCATGAAGCCCCTTGGTCTCTCCAATGTAGCATAAGATATAGTCGTCGTATTCTTCTATATTGCAGCCCATTCTTCTTACTTCCGCCAGCCCCATTATGTCGAAATTTATGTCTTTTAGAGCATGTGTTAATTCTAGGTAATGTTCTGTGGTTGATAAGGTTCTTACATTATAGGTACAAATTTTTAATAGATTTTTAGTGCGTTTCCTTTCAGGTGGAGGGTAGTGGTCTAATTCCCCAGGATGACCAGTCGGCTTGGGGAATATGATATTTTTGTTATTATTTTTGGTTGTTTTTTGGTAATCTGCATCACTTTTATTTGTGTTTGATTGTGGGTAGGGTGGATGGAAAGGAATCGCTTCTTTTTCTCGACGTGTTATAGGTGGTTTGTGTAAAAACCTTTCGTGGCTGAGTGTTTTCAGGAGAGTTGGACATGTCTCGTTTCCTGTTTTCCTTCACCCCACCTCCAATTTTTTCTTCTGTAATTTGTGTCGCCCTTTTCCCATGTAGTTTTTTGTCTGGTGACCTTGTTGTTGTATTTTCCCCGTTAGTTTCTCTATCTTTTACTACAAGTTTGTCATATTGGATATATGCTATTTTGCCTTTGTTCCGTTCTTCAATAAGTTTGTTCTTGAGTTCCTTTCTTTTTGCCAACACATCTTTAGGAAAATCTTCTGTGACATAGACGTGCTCGGGAAAGTTTTTGTTATTTTTTATTAGTTCCATTTTTCGCCAGAATAGAATGAGAGTGATTAAAACTGGTCTCTTTTTACTACTAGTTTTCTTTCCTAATCTTTTCATAGTACATATTTCCCACTTGTCCCATTGTTCCATCTGTGTGTTTTCGCTGGCGGTGTTAAGGATCTTCAATACTAATTCTAAAAGTTCTGAGCTGTTGTTCTCTGTTTCGGGAATACCGTGCACAATTATATTATTTTTCTTAGTTTCCCTTTCTAAATGCTGTAATCGGAATTTCAAACCTGATATTTCCTTTTTCAGCTCCTTATTTTCTGATATAAGTGGTTTCAATTTTTCTTCTATTGTTGTTGATAGATTTTTAGTGATATTCTGAGTTAAAACATCAGTTTGCTTTTGCATTTCTGTTTTCATTTCTTTTAATATTTTTTCCATCATTTGTTCCATATTACGCAGTAAATTTTTATTATTATTTATATGGCTGTATGGTTATGGTCCTTTGTCTACGTTGGGAGGAATTTATAAAGCTAACTGACTTTACGTTTGTGTAATCTATGCTTTGTTTGTAATGACAAGTAACAATCAATCACTCAGTTTACAGAGCCGTTATTTATATTCGTAAATATAGTTACGTATAGATGTTGAGGTTTTTCGTTAATTTTTCCTTGTTCACGGCTCATAGATCACTTTGTCAATGTGTTTATTACACGACGCATCGGATAAACTTCACTTTGAACACTTATCAGGTATTTTAAAGATACTTTTAAAAAGACTGTACAAGCTCTTAACGGCGATGTTTACTCTAGAAGTGACAGATGACGTCTATACCTAAGCAATTAATATTCTTTATTCTTCGTGTTCGTGTTTCTATATTACCTGCCTTCTGTGTTGTGAAGTGAAAGTATCACGACAGTCAATAGTAGTGATACTAATATTTTATGAGGAACTTTTAGATGTAATATTCCCACAACGACGGCAACACTTAGGTGCTTCTTTTTGATGTAATAAAGTGGTCTATTACCATTATATTTAATGAATCTGAACACTGTTTACACTTAACACATGCACTTACTGGCAATTTAAATACATTTTCTAAAACAGTTCTTAATTAATACTACTAAAAACTAATAACAACAACAGGCACTACAAAAATTTGTAATATTGTGCCTAGGGCTTGGTATTCGAATATTCGTATTATTCGAATATTCGCTTCATTTACTATTCGAATATAATTGAGATTAGTATTCGAATATTCCGAATTTTTCGAATAATGATATTTCATAATAAAAATCAACACAACTATGAATAAATTTACCAAAAACGACAGAAAATACGCGTAGAAGTAGGCGACGAAGCGTTACTTTTTGAGTTAATTAAAAACTACTTGAATTAACTGTAAAATAAAAGTTGAATAAATTTTTTTTCTGTCAGTTTCAAGAGAAACATCTATTCCAACGAAATTTTCAAAAGAAACATTAAACTCAAGCAGCAACGACGTCAATATCCATCTGTTACTTCGTCAGAGCATCGGAAAATTTACAAACTGGTTCGACATGACCTCCGAAATGCTAATACTCGCTCCATAAAAAGAGCAATTGAGCCGAAGATGGGGTGAAAAGTGTTCGTCCAGTCCTTAGGGAGTAGGGAGACCACCTGATGAAGTTGACCACTGGTGGGAACGTTGTTGTACTGTATCTAGACCGGAGATTCTTTGGGAAATTGAAAACTTCCATAGTAAATAATACCCTTCGCATGCATCTTGACCAGATCCAAAATATGAGAATTCTACTAGATCAACACTAATACGCCACTTCACTGAGGGCCTGCCGGAAACCAAGTAGTCAGCCTAGACAAAATTGAGATAGATCTTAGACAGCTAAAAACGGAAAACCTGAAATCACGGAGAAGATGGAATCACGGCGGAACTTCAAAGCTGGCGGGTGAGCACTGTCTGAAGGAGCTCCAAAAAATCGTCGTCTTTTATAGGAGAACTCTAGAAGTGAGTTAAAGGAGTGTGGTCGCCCTCTCTTTTAAAAAGGCGACAAGACGCTGCTGACAACTAGCATCCAATTTCACTCCTCAGCCTCCCCTACAAGCTATTTTCGAGAGTCGTATCGAATAGACTTGTGCGAAGACTCGAATAATTCCAGTCTCTAGTACAATCTGGGTTCTGGAGAAGATATGGCACTATAGATCATTTTGACTCCATCAAAACCTGGGCAGTTCTAGAATCTTTGATGCAATGCCAAGTTGATTTATCTAAGTGAGGAAATGCTTTCACGATGCAAAGACTGTGACCATCCAAGTACAGAACCAGCAGAGTTACCTATTTTCGATGTATGAGACAAATAGACGTCATATCCCCCAAATTGTTCACATCACAAGTACATCAGAGTCCGAGGATATGTTGAAGATACTAAATTGGAACGGAAGGAGTATTAACATTGATGGCAAGAGAGATTTGCAGATGAAGTCGTCGTTATAGCCGGGACGCTGCAGGATCTACAACAGTCTCTGGATGAATTTGGATAAAATTAAGACAAACTGACCACAACTAAGTTTTTTTTTTTTTTTTATACAACTAGATGACAAACAAGCTGACGGCCCACCTGATGGTAAGTGGTTACCGCCGCCTAAAGACACCTGCAATAACAAGGAAAAATCACTCGATATTGCAGGTGCGTTGCCATCCTGAGGCCTAAGATGAAATGCCGTCCATGCCCAGTAATTACACTGGCTACCTTTCCCTTCAATCCGAAACACAGCGAACTGTTTCACGGCTGAAATAAGAAAGGCGGTGGTACCTACCCAGACGACCCTACATACGGGTCTACCACCTAGTAAAGTAAAAAACATTTCGAAGTAGATACCAATAGAAGGATTCGTCTGGATTATGCATTTGGCAAGCTGCGTTGAGTTTTTTTTATCGGCAGTTCCACAAACCCTAAGGCAAAAGTCAGTGCGTCCTTCCCGTTATAGCATAGGTTTTGTGGCGTGGACACTCACAGCAGAGCTGGTGCACCAGTTTTAAGTCGCTCCGCGATCTATGGAGAGGGCTTTGCTTGGAGGTTCACTGAAGGATCGATTTTACAATGAAGTGATCCAGCAGAGAGTTGACAGCAGAGAATCAACAGCCTACGAATGTATAAGCAGAAGTAGCAGCGGGGCGGCTTTGTTAGTGGCCGTCAGTAACTGGATCAGGCTAGCCAAAAATCAAGCCAAGTGGTATTCATATGGTGTGGCTTGTATCCGGCAGTGGAATGATGATGATAAAATGGTGAATAAATGTTTGAAAAACGTAGTTTTTCTTTTCAAATCAGTGATGTTCCACTTTGATGTCAGTGAACTTTATTAAATCAACGAATTATGTGCTATATTTAGATGATGATGATGTATTTTGTTCCTTGGATAAAAAGTATTCGAAAAATTCGTTATATTCGAATAATTCGAATAATAGTTTTGAGACTATTCGAAATATTCGAATAGTAAAAATGGACGAATATTACAAGCCCTAATTGTGCCTGTCCGCATCACATGAATAAAGTAACAAACGATTAGCAAACTTCGCGCTGTGTCGGTGCCATTAGGTTGGTGTGATGCGCTATGGCGGGCGGGTACAATGTGCGCCACGAGTCATGAAATTGCGCAGAAGACAATAAATAGGTGTCAGTTGAGGTAGGGTGTGAGGGGCGGGACGAGTAACCATGACAACGAGCGACGCGCAGTGACTCCTTGCCTCCCTCCACCCGCGCACGGCTTAGGCTCGCCTTAGGCACGAGCGATAACACAAGGAGTCACGTAATTTCAATAATCGGACAATACTAATTATTTGTTTACAGTGACAATTTTGTGTGTTTATTTTAATAATATGTAAATAGTATTGTAAGTGTACATAGGTAGTGTTATTTAGTTGTGATTTAGAAGGTATATTTGAACTTAGTGTTTTTGATAAAAGTGTTGCATATAGGTTTAAGTGTTAATTGAAATAAGTTATTATTAGTAACTAAACCCTCTCCGCCAAAGAGTAAATATAAACGTACTCTTAATGGATAAGCCAGGAAAATGGTGTATGATGTTTACTGCTATATGAAAAATAAAGCCAGTAAAGCAAGCTAACGAATCAGATTTATTAACGGTTTTTAGAACTCCCGGGAATAAACGGGAGGTGTAGATAATTTTGACCAAGAGGTGATAAAACAAGCTATTCACAATTTTCACGTAACAAATAATGAGATTCCCACAGTTAAAAAACATTTAACTAAATTATACGAAAGATGACATAAATTTTCGTGGATGAAAGACAAGTCTCCGTCGCATAATTAAATGTAAAGGTTTTATATGGAAAACCTTTTTTATATATTGTTATAATATCTTTCATTTCTATCCTACACACAGTGAATTAATTTTTCATATCAAATTACACTTTTCTCTTCGATTATACATCAACTGCGCGTTGACGCCATTTTATTTCATGACTCGTGCGTGGCGCGCACTGTACCTATTCTAATTTGAGTTACAGATAATTCGACTCGAGTCAATTCGAGTTAAGCCTAACTCGATTCAACTCGAGTTAGTAAATCGAGTTGACCATCACTAATTAAACTCTTTATTACTCCTTTGTTGCTATCCATATCACAAGCGCTTAATGATGCTTATTTTGGACTAGATAATAGGTGTGAGTGTATCTGGGATAAAAAGTTAGTAAAAAAAATATCACTTATGAACACAATGCATGTAAAAAAGAATTATCATAATACTGTACAGTACTGATACAACAGTACTTTTATCTCACGAAGCAACACGCGCTTTACTTGTGGTGATCTAGTACTTCTACAAACGCTGCGAATATGTGGGTAAGCACAGAAGGTCTCAGTGCTGTCTGAGACGCGGGTAACATCTGTATTCAAATTCAATCATTGCTATGGAAAGCAAATGTCCAATGAACCAAAGTTGTATTTTTTTACTAATTTATTTTTTTATCTAAAGATTGAATATTCGCTGTTTTCAGAAATACTGGATACAATTGATTTTGTAGATCAAACTGATGGTACTATAGTTTTTCGTACTTGTACAGAGGAGAAAGGTAAAGTAGTTTTACAACTTGGAACTTCTGATGCTGCTAGAGCTTTAAAAGTTGCAAAGTTAGTGTAAGTATATAATTTTTACTAACTGTTTAGGTACCTAAACACTTCTATAAAAATGTCAATACTTCGGTTCTATCTTGTTTTAATTAATTACAGAGAAAATGATGTGGCTGCAATTGATATTAACATGGGATGCCCTAAAGAATTTTCAATCAAGGGTGGTATGGGTGTAGCTCTGCTAACACACCCTGAAAAAGCTTATAATATATTGTCAACACTGGTTAGTAATGTTTCAATACCAGTGACTTGTAAAATTAGAATATTTGAAACCCCAGAGGAAACTTTAAGAGTTGTGAATAAATTTGTAAGCTCTGGAATTAAAGCAATTGCCATTCATGGTAGAACACGAGATGAAAGACCGCAGCATGCTGTACACACTGATATAATTCGTTATGTTGCAGAGAGAATATCAATTCCAGTTATAGCAAAGTAAGTCGCTTTCATAAGTACTTTAAATAAAAATGAAAATAAACAGCAAAATAACATTGCCTTTTTCTCTTCAGTGGAGGTTCTAAGGAAATTGAAAAATACAGTGATATACTCAAATTTAAAGAAATGACGGGCTGCACTAGTGTCATGATTGCTAGAGCTGCTGAATGGAATTGCTCTATATTTAGAAAAGAAGGGTTACTACCAATGGATACTGTAATAAAAGAATACCTAAAACTGGCTGTAGATTATGATAACTCACCATCAAACACAAAGTATTGTATTCAGAATATATTACGAGATTTACAGGAGACACCAAGGGGGCGAAAATTTTTAGAATGTCAAACTTTGGAGCAAATATGGTATTTTTTTTATATTAATTTGATATAAAGGCAACTTTTCTCTCAATGTACTGAAGTATTACCTTAATATCTTAGTATAACTAACGGTAAAGTAACCTTGTCCGCACGAACAATTAGAAGCAACTAGATTGGAGCAGTAGTGAGCGTAGTGACAATTTGTGCAGGAGTTGTCCGCCCCTGTCATTTTTGTCTTATTGAAAAAAATTCTTAAATGAAATATGTGTTTCTAAAAAATATGTTTGAGGGATGAATACCTACTTAAATTTAATTATTTCATCCTTTTCAGTTTTTTGAAGTCGGTTTCAATTTATGTTGAAAATTTTTTTTTCACAATTTTTAGTGATAACTTTCTACGGTCGAAGCTAGATGGGTGACCGTCAACTTATATTGTTTCCTACTATCGTATCGTTTCACTAAAAAGTCATTGGAAAAGCAAAAATTCGCAATTTCGCTTATGTAGACGATTTCATAATTTCAGATTTTCAAAATTTAAAACCAAAGTACCCAACTGTTTTTGAAAAAAATTTTATGGGACCAAATGACAGCTATTCCGCATCGAACAAAAAAAGAATCACGTAAATCGGATCAGCAATCTCGGCGTAATCGGTGTACATATATAGAAAAAAAAAAAACATACCGGCCGAATTGAGAACCTCCTCGTTTTTGAAGTCGGTTAATTAAATACACTTGCCGTAGGTTAAAAGCCTTTAGCTTCTTTTTCACTATTTTTAAAATAAATCGAGAAACAAAAACACACTGAATTTTGATAGGTGTTGTCGGTGTAGGTATCTAGATTAAACATTAACGAAGTAGTTTTACACTATTAAAATATATTGCAATGCTTCAATTTTCTTAAAAGACCTGTCCAGTATTGCGCACCTTAGACCTTAAGTTGCGCATAAACTTTTGCTATTGCACAATTTGATTTGAGATTGGAAAATGACAAATGGGAATCACAGGTGGACAGCGTGGGCAGCTAGTTATTATTAAATTAAATCATGATAAATCACGTTATACTACAAGGTACAAAATACATAACAATGGTGATATTTTTCTGCTTGTATTCATTCGTTCTAATTACAGAAGGCCCTGCTGCAAAGAAAAACTTTCTTAGTAAATTTCTTTTGTTCTAATAATGATCCCTTGTAGTTCAATAGTGAGGTATTTCAGAGGACAAGTTACGATTAGTATTATTTTTAAGTATTCCGAGCGTGATACAGCCGCGGTCTCGCTGAATGAATGAAGAGGCATTTCCTAATTTCTATCAAAATAGTTGCGGTAAATTGAAAAAGCAAAGCATGGCCACTAGTTTTATAAATCTAGCTTGATTGACCCCACTATATATATACACATGCCAGACAGACAGAGTTACTTTCGCATTTATAATATTAATATGGATGAATAAACATTTTATGAGAGTGAAAAGGCACCTGTATTTTATTGTAATATTTTAACTCAATCAACGTAATGACTATTCAGTCTAATAATCCAACTATAAGTATAACTATAAGTTATAAAATAAATGTTTTCAGTTCAATATGGGAGTTAAAAGATTATTGTCAAGAAAAACAATCAAACCATCAAAAAATGGGTATACAGGGAAGATGGCAAGTTTCTCCAGATTGCTTGGAACCACCTAAAAAAAAATTAAGAGCCATTGACACTAACTTAGTTGATGTGAAACAAATGAAGGTAAGATTGTATATTCAACAATATTTTCACATAAAAGTCTTGTGACTTGTGACAATTGAAATTTGATAGTTGTAGTGGTGTCCCTTAGTGAACCATTAATTAATTATTTCTTAGGAATCAGTAACATTTTCAAATGATATGGAATCTAAGTTTTATAATTTTTTATATAATAAGATGACTGCATTGAAACATTGGATGGCTGGGCTGTCGAGTGGTCTGTACCGTACTAGACAGACTACTCGATCAGGGGTCCCGTGTTCAAATCCAGATGTTGCAGACATTTGTGTGTGCTAATATTTCTCTGTTCACTAGTATGCATAACACAAGCTTTTGATGATGCTTAGACTTAGCATCATCACACTCACACCTATTAAATAGCCCAAACTAAGCAGCTTAGTTTGGGCTACTTAATAGGTGTGAGTGTATAAATATTATTAGTATTATTTAGAAGTTTAAATATATCTAAGCTTTTTACAGCTGGCTTAAACTGAACTTATGAGCTTTTGCCAAGTAAGAGCAGTGTGTGGTGTGTAATGGCTGATATGAAATGTTAGAGTATTATAATTATTGCCGATAGGGTTCAATTAGATTGTGTCAATCCCTAATAAAAATTTATTTCATTCCACACATACTTTTAAAATACTTTTTTTGTAAATTTTTTTTTTTTTATTTTAATTAATATAGACCAGTTTTTATTAAGATTTTGAGAAGCATGATGCAATGTAATATCAACTACAATAAAATATAAATTAATTTTAGGACAATTTATTTTTCTTTCGCGAAACTATGTAATCTGTTAAATGTAAAAATCAGAAGTGTCACCAGACTAATAAAATTTCAAATGACTGTCAGCCCAGAGTTATTTAGTTAAAAAAAATTGTCAAGCCACTTAGGACTGGGAGTCTTATGCCCGTTTTCACTAACCATTCTCTAGGCTTAGGTGACTCTTAACGACTACTGTCTCTTTCTATCTCCTTTAAAAAGTCGGAGCTAAAAATTGCTAAGAGGCTCTTAACGTTAGGCAAGTGTTAGTGAAAATGAGCGATTAACAATGATCCTGTCATCTTGAAACAGGATTACTGCTTGTTTTAAACTGATTTCAAACTGTCTGTTAAATCAAGAATAAGCAGTGATCTTGTCATATTCATGTTCATCATAAACAATGTTTATCTAAAAAGAGTTAAGCAAAGATTACTCAGTGCATAATTAGTGTAATACCACACATTTCAAATATTATTGTTTTTACTTGGATTGCTAGAATATAAAACAAGTCTTAATTAAACTACTCTTCAGTACAACTGATAATTAAATTTCATGTTTATGTATACATACCATAGGCAAAGTGGTTAGATGTCCAATGTCTTTAATTCAAACTTAAACTGCTTCAATTCTTATAAACCATTTAACCCGTCAAGCATCAGATTCCAGACACAAGAATTTTCGATTGCCATAGACCTATAGATATATAGGTATAACACCGCTTGACAAATTAATCACACTTTAAAACATTCAAAAGAAGATTAAGGAAACTGATAAAACTGTTTTACAGGTTTGTTTCATCAGAGCCAATTTTAATGACTTAAATCTACCAAAGGCACAACTGCATACCTGGGCTGGGAAACATGGCCATAAACTACCAGTGTATGAAACACAACAAATAGAAAAATTATTCCGTACAATTATTACTTTTTGTGGAAGCAAATATACTTCATCATTTTGGGAGAAAAATAAGAAATTTGCAGAACAAGGGGCAGCATTAGTGTGTTTATATTACCTTGGTCTGGTTACTGAAGATGATTTGATAAAGTTTGGCAGCATAATAAAATAACTCTAAGGATAATTTATTTGTTTTTATTCTTTATAATAGTTCCCAGCTTGATAGGTAACATTTTTTCTTTTCTCCAAAATTATGTAAGACGACAGTAAAATATATTTTTGTCTTGAGTCTTAACTACTCAACAACACCTTGTAGGTATGCCAAACAAAATAGTAAATCTTTGGTACACATCACATTATTTATTTATTTATGTTCCTTCATACTTCCAATGTTTTCCATCAGTTTATTGTTTAATTCTTCTAATTTTAATTTTAATTCACTTGTTTTGAGTAAGTCGCTTTCCAATTGCTTGAAGTTTTTATGACATGCAGAAGCATAATTTATAAACATAATCTTCTGTTCTTGGCGATGTAGGAGGTTGACCCTGAGGCAAAATAATATCGACATTTCCTAAATCTTCTAAGATGTGTATGGTGGATGGCAAATTAGGTATAGTATATTTAGTTAGATCCATTGTTTCTAAGTTTAGAACAAATTTCTTTGATACACGATTGCTTTAATCTAGAGGTAAGTAATTTTTCTTACTGAGGAAGATTAAATAAATTTTAGTTAAGTGTATAAAGAATGAGCATCAATGTAAATCGCAAACACAGATCACTTTATTAATCGCAAATTATTATCATTAACCTAACTTTATATCAAAATTAGAGGTGAGGCGTATTTATCGTAACAGAGAAAAAAAACAGGTATTTAAAAATAACAGATAACAGCTGTTCCTTGGAACAAGACATACCTGTTAATGTAAATAACAGGCACCCTTGAGTCACAGTTCCTTGCAACAAGCAATACTACTAGGGATGTGAAAAAATAATCGATTATGAAAAAAATCGATTAATAATCGATTTTTTTAAAGTAAAAATCGATTTATATACATGATTTTATTTTGATAAATAATCGATTAATAATCGATTTTTTTATAATCATTCAATCAATATTATTACTGATTTTTCATCTGTAGCCCCCCGACAAAGTTTGGTCTTTTGGCCCGAAGCCCGGAACGCGAACTGACTGTCAAAGAATACTATCTCCTTTGTTTAATATTTTGTATTCCTTTATATGTCTAAATAATATTAAAATTTAATATTTTATGTAACATATCTTAACATTATATTATTAGTATCTATTAATTATATTCCGTTATAAACATTATATGTAGTCCTTAGCAAATATCTATTATTCCAAACCTGGAACTCTTCTGTACTGTTATAGTCATTCCGTCATCCATTCCATATAAATATAGTTTCCCTACCTTCAACACTAACATTGGCAGAAAGTAAAAAGCTGTTGCCATACAATATATATAAAAAAAAAACATTATACCGAACTTATCTGAACCTTTTATAATTTGATTGTTCTAAAACTTTAATTTGTGTTGATTATTTTGTATAAAACTTACTATTTCTCCTGTTTATTTTTAATTAAAATATCTATTGATATACATTTTAATTAATAAATATATTTACGGTGTATATTTTGAAATTAATGGACAAATTAGAAAAAAATCGATTATTATAAAAAAATCGATTATTTTCTTCAGAAAAATCGATTTTTTATTAATCGATTTTACATCCTGCAATAAAAGTCGATTAATTAAAAATCGATTTTTTATGTACAATGTCACATCCCTAAATACTACCTGTTATTGTAAATAACAGGAACAACCGGTCTCTCTGTTACTAAAATACCTACCTGTTAAAAAATAACATTTTGTATCTCACTCTTTTATATTTGTTCGAACCTTGTTAAAAAGAGAGGCACCTAGTATTTAAAAGTCGAACAAATAAAACTGTTAGTGTTTTACAAAATTTAACTATAGAAAATACGATCTTTTTCATTTGGTTAGGTTATCTGTTCCATGAGGCCTGTTATTATTTTTATCTCATTCTTGCTTAGGTGATTGAATATTGTTAGAAAGAGATGCACCTATTATTTATTATTCTAACAAATTTAATTGACTTCCGCAATAATGAATGACAACTTCATTTGGTCACCTAATTTTGTTGTTGTTGTTTTAGTTGTCTTTATTACAGAGAAGGCAAGGGGAACTAATGCTCATACGGCCATGTCTTAAAATTTTTTTTACTTCTGCAACTAATGGATTCAATTGCCAGTTCAATGCATCCTAAGAGAGTTTGGCGCGAAATGTATAATGACAGTCTCCATGATACTAATTTGATTAGGTGGATAAGTAAGATAAAATTCTCAACGTTTTTCACATTAAATTGTACCATAATTAACACACGATGTTAGCTCCGGCACAGTTTTACAGTTATTAAAAAAAAATATTGACCGTAGTCATTAATTAAATTTAATTTAGGCCATACAGAGTCATCTTCATGTTTTTTATTTTACATGTCATTTTTTCAAATTCTCCCTATAAAGGGAAGGCAAAGGGAACTAATGCCCATGCAGCCATGTCTTAAGTATTTCTTTATTTCTTTTATTGGATTAAAATGCTGGCGTAACACATTTCAATGATTCTTGGGAGTATTTGACACGAAATATATGATGACAGTCATTTTATGTGCTACTTGATGAGGTGGACAACCACAAAAAAGTTCTCATCGTATTACACACCATAATAACCTTTACTCAAATAAACTTTTAGCTGTAGTACGTCAACACAATCACTTTGTATATAAAACTAAAATTTTATAACACAAAGTTTGCTCCGACATAATTTTTAATTAATAAAATAAAGATCTCGACCAACGCCATTAAAACCCCCCAAACCCTGCTTTTTTGTCTTCTTTTTGTCAGTTCTCCCTATAAAGATAAGGCAAAGGGAACTAATGCCCATACAGCCATATCTTCAGTATTATTTATTTCTTATTTTATTGAATTTGACGCGAAATAGATGCTGACAGTCTTCATATGATGCTACTTGATGAGGTGGATAACCACAAAAAGTTCTCATCGTCTTTTACACAATATTCACTTTTATTCTAATAATCCTTTAGTTGCACGTCAACACAAACACATGATTTATAAAACTACACCAATTTTATAACACATAGTTCACTCCGACACAATTTTTAATTATTGTAATAAAAATCTTGACAGACCACATAGGGCCTAATTCTGGGAACACACTTTAATTCTAAATTTGAATACAGTATATCTCTTTCTCGCAATAAGTAATAGGAAAAAGATAGCAAGAATCTTTTTAGGAATCGATATTAGAAAAACATCGATGTTGACATCGACGTTAACATCGAATCAAAAGTATCGATGTACGATAAATATCAATTGAAATACATCGATACTTCTAAAACATCAATGTTTTTCGGTAACAAATCAAACTGTCTATTATATTTATGAAATGTTTTCATTATTATTATTATTGCAATCACAAAAGTTTACGAAAAAAATTAAGTAAATTATATTTAGTATATTAATTACAGTTTTTTTAGGCACACTTTGTAAAAAAATTAACTTTGATAGGTTTTTTCAGTGCCATCTAGTAGAAAATAGTTGAACTTGATAGTCATCTGATAATGACTATCCAACATTTAGTTGAAGCAAGTACCTAGTTGACGTTTGGATATTTTATTCTTAAAACATCGATGTGTCGATAATATCGAAGTCAACCTATCGATGTAAAAAAACATCGATGTTTTCCAGTTAAACATCGATGTTTATTCAACATCGATGAATATCGACCATCCCTATTTCGGATTTACCCCTATGAAAGTCTGTGGTTCTCAACATGACAGTTAAGTTTATGGGGTAAGAAAATTCGTATGGATGAAAGCTAAGCGAAACCAAGCGAAATAATAAGCAATGTGTAGGTTCGTTAATAAGCGTAGATTCCTGTGGGATGTTCACAATATTTTTCCGCTGAGCTTAGCCTTTGCAGGTTCTATTATAAAGAGTTTGTAAATGAAAATAATTATGGCAAAATCAACATTTACTTAAGAATTAGGTACTTACTACTAATGAAATACAATAAATACTTTTTTGAAACTCCCTACTATTAAAGTAATAAACAAAAGTAATTCTTAAATAAAACGACATATTAATTCAGTCATGTAGGTAACTGGTAAGTTTTCCATCTTTTATCTTCTGTATTGCTTCAGCTAAATCGTGTGGAGTGTAGCTTTTAATTTTTTCCCTCAAAAAATTTCGTGGTATGGTTCTGAAAAAAAAACAAACCAAAAATTGGGACTTTTTAAGTAAATACATTGCAGTTTTTGTTTTCTTACAGATTGAGAACCATGTGCTTATTACTATGAAAGAACTAAACGGGGTTATTCCGAATGTTTTGGGATTAACTTCTTGTTATCGGAATTACCCCCTAGGGGTATTTCCAAAAAATAAATAAATCCACAGCTATTAAATTCGCATCATCTTAAACACTCAGAAAAACAATAATCTATCATAAAAATCAACACATATCAATATAATTTACCAGAATCCTGAGAAAACTTTGTTCGGGTTATTACGAAGCAACAAAAATGGCGCGAAAGACACTCGTTTGGGGAAAGTTGACACTGTGCACGTGCTGTTGACATTAAAGGCTCGTGGCAACTGATGCGACTAGCGCAATGAAGCTGGCGACTGGTTTAATATTGTCATTAAGAAAAAATCGCTAGCATTTCGTAGATTTTTAAATTTTTCGGATTATACCCACTTTCGGAATTACCCCAATACACCTTACCTACTAAATGATTTATGTAGGGAATTTGTACCAACATAATAATCGGACGTATTAAACTATCTATTTCTAATGTTGGTTAACTTGTCAATTCTACTAGCCCGCCATATTTAATTTGTTGTTGTGACAAATTCTGTTAATGGTGTAAAACAATGTTATTTTTGCAAATTATTACCCATAGACAGCGCTCAATCAAGGCCTCGGATTTAAAAGAAGTCCCATACCCACTCCAAACTATCTCTCTAAATAGAGACGGATTATTCAATTCAATTCAATTCAATCATTTATTCACTATTAAATAGGGTACATTATGTAGTTATAATTAGACATTCATTAGTGCTTGGACCTATTTAGCTACATTCAATATTATAGCATGCAAATATTTAATTTGTAACAAGTTAAATAACATTTATTAATGTAAGAACAATAATTATTAAAATAAGTTTCACAACACAATGTCAAATTTTTAATATCAACAGTAACAAGTTACAATATAAAATTAAGAACTAGTTTTTTATGTTACGTCATTAAAATTACTTACTACTTAATAGAACTTTATTTGTCAAATATAAAGTAAATTAGTGCATCAACCACTCTAAACATTTTTGTATGTTAAGAACTCGTCAATTGAATAAAATGCCCTTCCCAATAACTAATTTCGCAATGCGTTCTTGAAACGGCTGTAGGGGAGTTCCTTAAAAGAATTCGGAATTTTGTTATAAATTGATTTACCCATAGCATAACTATTATTCAAAAATCGTTTTGTTTTTGGAACTTGTTTTAAAACAAGCCTATGAGGGTCTCTTCTTGTTATATTTGATAGATCTTTGGCCTCAATGAATTTATCTTGATTTTGCTTCACAAATAAAGCCATTTCTAAAATATACAGACAGGGCAGTGTCAATATATGTAGGGATTTAAAATAAGGCACGCAAAATACATCGGGGGCTATATGAGAAGGATCTGATGCATCGTTTTTGAGCAACTAACAGTTTCTTTATATCCGTGCTATTTCCCCAAATAACTGGGTCCGGCCGTTATGGTCCCAGTTCGGTTTGCGCCCGGCCGGTATGCACCCACATAGAAAAAGTTGCTATTCCGGTATGCACCCGGCCGCGTTGCCCCCTTAATTTCTCTTTTTGTCATAATATTCGAAACAGTACGATTGAGTAGACAAATCTTAAAAATAATAATATTAAGACCATAATCATGAGTGATGTGTATAGATAACAGTAGATCGGGTAGGTATATACCTGTGGCCTGTAGTGATGAGGGATTGCCTACATCTGTCTACAATATTGTAGGTGTTTTTTTTTTTTTTTTTTTTACTAGTAAGTAAAAGTCAGTTTATTATTTGTATAATTATTTTTATTAATTAATAGTAGTTACGGCAATATTACGATATCAATAAAAAAACCTATAAAAATGAAAGACAAACAATGATAATATACTCACAGCACAAAATAAACATAAGTTAAATTTAAACAGTAATAGTAGTTAAAAAACTTTTGTTTTTAACAGTATTTGCTCAAGAGTCTAGTCCAAAAAACTATGGTTTTGAAATGGGGGCAACGGGGCCGGGTGCATACCGGAATAATAACTTTTTCAATGTGGGTGCATACCGGCCGGGGGCAAACCGGACTGGGACCATAACGGCCGGACCCAAATAACTAACCCGTATCGTAGTACTGACTCAACATATTGCATAAATACGCCATAACAGCGGCATTAACATTGGCAACCTTTGTCAATTTGTAAAGCGCGAAACTAAAACTAATTTTATTATATATTTTGTCTATTTGGTCTTTCCAGCTAAGTTTTGGGTCAATAATTAAGCCTAGGAATGTCACATTGCTAGCATTACTAAGAATTAGTCCATTAAATTCAATGTCAATTGTTTGATTTTTTTAATTATTAAAATTTAATAATTTTGTCTTTGATAAATTAATACTTAGGTTGTTTTGTTCAAGCCAGTCAATAATTTTAGTGATTGTATTTGTTAAGTCTTCTTTGTGTTGTTCGAGTGATGAAAGTTTCTCACTTGAAACTATGATAGTCGCATCATCTGCAAAAACAATAGCTTCCTGGGGCCTTACCACCATCTTTATAAATGCGATTCATATTCCGCTTGGTTCAGTATTGGTTCCTAAACTGCATCGTTTTCTTTCGTACCATCATCTTACTAAAATTGATTCGCGTTTGCACCGATTGAATGTACCGTAGTGCTGTGTGTTATTCGTTCAAATGAACTAATTATTAGAATATAATTGCTTGTACTGTGATTGTAATTTTAGATTGTCGATATGTAAATTAGTACGTTAATTAAGAGATTTGTGTCCCAGTTTTTTGTATATAAATTATTTTATAAAAATATATAATATAAATGTGTGTATATAAAATATAGGTTTACTATTTATTTATTAAACTCATTCGTGATCAACCGTGCCGTATTCATTTTAATTTGTTCTTTCAATCTGATGATGTTGTTGTGACTGAGTTGGATAAAATTATTAAATTATTTTAAGCCCAGGCTTCATACATTTTTTGATCCTCTCCTTTCAATCAAAAGTCTATACCACACATGTCTTTAAAAATGCTATTTACAGGTGTTCTCAGGTTAGGCTACGGTCCTACTATTTTATTCTTATTTCTCCAAATGAAATTTCGTCTTTAATTTTTTTATTTGTATCACAAGATTGGGTTCAAATGGCAAAATTATTCCAAGATGGTTACACTTATGTGACTTATACTTATTTAAATATTATAGTCGTTGTTATTTTGAAATAAGTACAATGTAGCTAGGTATTTCAGACATTTCTGAACTCAGGGTTTTCCCATCTCTAGCGGTGTCATAAATGTCACAGTCGCCATATTTGTTTACATCTCGGGCAGTAACGAAAAAAATGGACTATAATGACAGCAATGACAGCAATTGAATTAACTGAATCGCTGTCATAGTCTAGATAGCGTCGTAGTACGAATTAACGATTCTACTCAGTTTAGGTCCGAAACTGGATCGCGATAAAAGATGGTGGTACGGGTGCTGATCTGTAATGTTTTGTTTGGCAAATCATTAGAAACACACTATCTCCACACTCCCGGCCAAGAACACTCCCCTGAGGGACACCGTAATCATTGCATTTAAATTGAGATCGGACGGTGTGTACTGTGTTGTTAGAGTCTAGATGAATAAAAAAAAAGAATTCCTAAAAAATATGCCTTCAATAAATCTGCCCTAACAGATGACAATTAAAAAAAAATAAGACGTAGGTATTATTATTAAAGCATTTCACATAATCAATGATAAGTTGTAGACAATAACGTTTGGAAACAAATAATTCCGTTCTAGTTACCACTAGCAAACTATACAATGACCTTATTATTTTTTATTGTGTATCATATTTTTTATTATATAATTCTTTAGCATACCTTTCTTAAAAATATTTTTGTTATAAGTATAAAATGTTCATATTATTTATTTAAAAGATGGTCAATACAGATAATTGAGTTTCTTGCTGGTTATTCTCAGTGAAAGCTACAACTTCAGTCAACTTTTAGTCCCAGTCTTAAAATAAATTACTAATGACGTCAAAAATTACTTCTAAAGACCACGTTAAGTAAATTATTTTTAATTTGTAGTGAAAATCGTACATCTACAAAGTGTTGCCTGAGTAACTTGTGTGTTTAATTCCTTTTTTATATATCGTATTTTTGTATGCCTTTACACTATATTTGAATGATAATATCAGTTTTCCGAAATATTGTAAATATTTTAAAGTAACTAGTTACGATATATTATTATCTGCCTAGATTAAAGTATTTTTACTTTTCATATATTGGGTTGGGATCAACTTGAGAGTCCAGTCGCTGATATAGATAAGTGACACGATGAAGTATATGTACGCTGATAAACAGTTATGTTGTATTTTTATAAATTATAATAAAATAGAATGGTACCAAGAGTGATTGCCGGGCCGCAAAGCTTTGATAGAAACCTGCTAAATGAAGTTTACATATCATTAGTTCAATCAACATTAGTATATTGCAGATCTATCTGGGGTGGTGCAGCAAAGACTCGTTTTATTGAGAAAATGCGATTCCCAACTAAACACCTATATAATTACTCAGATCTGCTGACAGTAAGACAATTATATATCACTCGTACAATTTTAAAGAAACATAGTAACCTACCATATACATTATGTTTAGAAGGAGATCTTATGTTGATGAGCTGGTGATGGAAGGTACAAATCCTTAACGGTTAAGAGCTAGAGGATAATTCTTAAAATATTATAGGTACACCTATTGGCGAATAGTTGTATTCTATCGGGTTATTCGTGTGAACTGATGATGGAAGGTGGAGTTACATAATACTTTATCAGTGGTACAATATGATAATATGAAACAATATTATGCACTTTAACCAGAGACTGAGAGACCGACAGTGACAAGTCGATAGTGCTGACGGCCACCCATCTAGCTTTGACCTTAAGAAATCTTTTAAAATGTTAAAAAAAAAATTAAACAAAAAAACCCGACTCCAAAACACTAAAAAGTAAAAATTATTAAATTTAAGTACTATCTCCTAAAATGTATTTTTTTAAATTGGTGCTAAGTTTTGAAGTCAGTTTTATTTTTGTTAATATTTTTTTTGTACCTAATTATATTAAACATTCTACAATGAATCAAACATGTTTTAATTCACTTTCATGATTTCTATCTAATATATTTTCAATGTGTACACACGACAGCACATCAACTGTAACAGTTGAACTACGATCTCGCCTCTATTACGATCGCAGTAAGGGCGGTCACAGGGTCTAAGGTAAGTTCAAATTAATAATAGGCCTAGTACTTTCGTGCGCGAGTATACCCGTGCGCAAACACGCTTCCTCCACTTTCATCCAGCGTTCTTTTTACACGACGCGAACTTATACCTATTGGGCATTCTTTATTTTAAAAAAACCCGCTAACTAAGTTTTGGTACTTTTAATTATACTGTTTTCGGATTATTTAAACACTTTTTCAGTTTCTATTTACATTATGTATAGGAACCTAATGGTTCTAATTAGGCAATGCAATCTCGTTCTCGCGATATCTCGGTCTTTTTTTAGCGAGATTGATCTCGGACGAAAAAACGGCGAGATCTCGCGAGCTGAACGAGATTGCACTCGAGCATAAAAACGTCATTCGAAGCGCGGACTGACACGGACGTAGTTATCTTATAGTAATCTGTGGACGGAGTCATTTAATTGATAATAATATCTCTGTTAATAGTCAACTTAACTTAGATAATAAGTTTAATTTTTTGACTTCTCGTTGTTTTGTTTGTTATTATAAAAGAACTGTTTTATTACTAAAAGATTTTTATTTGCTAATAGAAGGGAAGACTGGTTGTTTTTTTCATTTGTTATTTGATAATAATTAGAAGTTTATTAAAAGATTATAGACAAATACGTCAAACAATGTTTGATGCATAAAAGTCTATTAAAAAATTCGTGAAAATAAATGTTTATCTTATAATAGGTATCTACCTAACCTACTTATGATTATTTTTTCTAATTTATTCAAATATTGTGATTATTTGCAAAAAACACACAAAACTGCCAATCTCGCGATATTTTGAAATTGGCGAGGTCTCGCAGTATTGTTATTCATAAGCTCGCGGGATCTCGCTTGGGCCCCAATCTCGCGAGATTTATACACACTTCACGTCACTACACGTTCACGTTCGTTTTACTTCACGTTCTTATAGTTACCCTTAATATTGTATATTTTGTTCTAAATCAAAGTGTATTGTGGTTGACTGGAAAAAAGGACCACCTTCAAGTCACACAAGGGTCATTTATTACCCTAATGTGACTTGGAGGTGGTCTTTTTGTGACTCGTACGAAGTGTCTTTTGTTTTAAAATTGCTGAATTGTTACTAATCAGCTGTCTAATAAGAAGCTAGAGCTGCTAATGTAATTTTTTGTACCACTTGCTCAAAAAAGTGACATACTATGCCACAAAAAGCGAACATAACAATATATTATAACATAACAATAACATAACAGTCATTTTTAATCTGTTAAAAACAGGGAAAGAAAATTGTACTGAATTTCATGCATCCTCTAGGGGGAGAATGTGATTTAAATTTGGAATACTTACCGAAATTTATACTGAACTATCTGTGTTTACACCATTGAGTTTGTATATAAAGCATTACACATCTTTTTGAAAAAGGAATACGCATTTATTGTGCAGTTATGATTATTAAATAAAATTACGAAAACCGACGAGGCCGTATGAGCTTAATGCCTTTGCTTTTCCGACAAAAAAATATTAGTCTAGGAATTTGCTGCGTTTTTGTTTTCTTCAAATACATAATTGTGTTTATTGTTTTTGCAAATGGTACGAAAAGTAGAGTATTTTCCTCGGTGATAAAGCTGTCTTAGTCTTGGGTGAACTTAAATCCCTCGCTACACTCAGGATTCATCTTAAATCACGAGCGAATTTAACACCCTCGCTACGCTCGGGAGTAAACCTCGAGTCCTTCGTTACGCTCGCGATTTAAATCGTCACCCGCGACAGAAGACACTGCTTTATCCCCTTGGTTAATAATCTACTATTCTTCATGTCTGGCCAAGATACCAGATTAAGATTAATGTCTTAATATGAAAACAACAACCAACAATCCTGTTTACTACTAGGCAAGCACAATATTACCCTAAAATAGCTTCCAGGGGAGATTCATTAACAATAACACCATTATGTAATTCAATTTCTTAGGGAAACATGTCGAAACATAAAGCGTCGTCGAAAAATCATTTCTTGTGAATTTTTATTGTGGTTTTTTTTAGATGTGATGAAGAACAAGACAAAAGTGTCATTATTAATTTATTTTAATTACTTATAGATACAGACACACGATGACTCTTCATGGCAGACACGCAAGAGAGAGTGGCCAACATCTTAAACTATAAATATTAAAAATATAGTTAAGTGTTGCTATCTTTAAAACATCCTCTAAACAGTTATACTTACATATTTTAAAACTTTTAAATTACTAAAAAAATGTATCTGGATTGGTTCCTTTTTATCCGATAAACATTAGGTACATTTTATGACAATATTTTATTTCTAGACATATGAAACATTTGTTTGATTTCTTCAAATATTTCAATGTTGACATTGTAATTAAAATCAGATAACATTCTTTTTAAAAATATGATTTCTGTATTAGTAATGCCTCAGGATGACAACACACCTGCAATATCAAGTAATTTTTCCTTGTTATTACAAGTGTCTATAGGCGGCGGTAGCCGCTCACCACCAGGTGGACCGTCAGCTTGTTTGTCATCAAGTTGTATAAAAAATGGTAGTCAGGTGAAAAGGTATTTCTCACTATAAACATGTTCAACGTCAACTAAAAGCTCTCATTGAAAATCACAATTCTTTCGGACGTTGTAATAAAAGCCAACACGTAAAAACTAAAACAAAAGCTACTGGACCGGTACAACGTTGGAAGTTATTTAGGTGGATGGATACCTAGTTTGCGGTTTCCTGTGCTAACCGCGAGACTGCCTGCAACTATTCCAGATATCGTGTTGTGTTCATTAACTAAAAGTATACATGCTACAACAGTGCTTTAGAATTGGAATAATATTATATTGATATTATCTGACATTATTGTATTAAATGTTTCAAGATTTTTTGAAAAATATTTAAGATATAAAAATTCATGTCGTAGGACTGGAACCGAACCCACGACCTAATCGATTGCACTAAACACTGAGCTACCATGACTTGAGATCATTCGTTCGGGCGAGTATTTCTACAAATACCTGCGATTCGGTTAGGTTAGGCTTTTTAATGTTTTATATTATTCAATATTTGATTTTGCGCCTCCGCCCGCGTGTAAAGTATCCTATGTTGATCTTAGAGTCTCAAGCTATCTCCATACCGAATTTCATCTAATTCGGTTCAGTGGTGTAAGCGAACAATAAACTAAACAAACAAACACAAAACTCACTTTCGTATTTATAATACTGTAGTGACATCAAAACTTATAATCTTGAGCTTCTCCGTGCTTCGGAAAGGCATGTTAAGCCGTTGGTCTCGGTTGTTATGCAACCGCTAGCCCGCATTGGGCCAGCGTGTTGTGTAATGGCCCAAACTCCTCTACTTCTTTTCACATTTTACTAGGTGGTACGCCCGCATGTAGGATCGTTTCCTACTTTAGTCGTAAAACAATTCACAGTGTTTCGGATTGAAGGGAAAGGTATACCTATAGCCAGTGTAATTACTGGGGCATCGAGGCATTTCATCTTAGGCCTCTGGATGACAACGCACCTGCAACACCAAGAGATTTTTTCCTTGTTATTGCAGATAGTCATCTGGACAGGACAGTAGCCACTTAACACCAGGTGGGCCGTCAGCTTGCTTGTCATCGTTGTAGAAAAGTAACATGCTGACACAATAGACCCTTTGTTGTGTCTGATGGATGAGGTATGTACTTTTGTGATTTTTTTAGATAGTCTCGAAACTTACTTAAACAATAATTTCAATACTTTCTTAGGTACTGCAACTAGGAATGCATGATTACTTTACACCTTTGATTATTATAATGATATAATCTGTCAAGCGGCGGCAATTTTCAAGTGTATGACAATTGAAAAATCAATTGTGTCTGGAATATGATGCTTGATGGCTTAAGAAAGTATTACCCTTCATCAATACCTAATGTTTAAGGATTTCGAACTTGTTACTCCGTTTTTGGCTACATTTCATTAAAAAAAATGATTTTTGATATTTCATTTAAGAATTAATAACCAGAGAAGCTCTAGCTAGAGGAACTCGGTGGCGTAGTGGTTAAAGCACTCTGGTTACGATTAAGCAACTTTCTTTGCTTTGTTTTTGTAATCGTCGATGCCGGAATGCCGTTATTCCCGGTTGGTACTGCAACCACTGTAACCCACCAACCCGCATTAGGCCAGCGTAGTGGTGTTAAGGCCCAAACTCCTCATGTGTTCCGCCCATGTAGGAAGGCCTGTGCCCAGCAGAAGGACGTATATAGGCTGGTGATTAGGATGATGATTACTAATCAGTCGTAAATAAATAGAAAATATAAAGTAAAATATAAAAAAATAATAGCCAGACTGGTCTTATTTGTATCAGTTGCCTTAAATGTTCATTAACTGTTGTGCTGTTCTAAAATTGTTGACCCGATAACTGGTCGATACCTATATGGGCCGCAATGAAGCGGAAGACGGTTGATACTCGACGCACGTGTGGTCTCCAATCTATCCATTTTCCAGTCGCTGACAGCCGACCAGCCGGTATCGGATTACTTTCATCTCGTATTAATAACTTTGGGCTTATATTTTGTAGCATCAACTCTACTCATATCATGGAATTGAATCCTATCCAGTCAACAGTTTTTTTCATACTATTTCAGGTATACTGATAAGAAAAATCTCAGGAAAACTTCATCCTAAAGCATATGGGTATCGACAATATGCGTATCCAGTCTGCGCGCTCCCATAGGTCGGGATTCTTCGTACGTTCTCGTACGTGTCCACACCAGAAAAATTCGTACGAAAATGCGTCCAAACTAAGCGTAAGCCTTAACGTTACTAATTTTGCGGCAACTTTCAAATGTCATGCTAATATGAATGTAAAGTCATAAAATAATCTGTTGCTTTGAAATGATGAACAGTGATGACATCTAAACCACATTATTAAGGGCGGGCACTGATGAGTTTTTTGATTTACAGCCGCATTAGCCTAAGGTACGTCGCGTCGCTCGCTCGTCCGACGACGCGCGGCGCGGCCTAACCGCGAAATTATCGCCGTACGCGCACACTGAAAACCACAAGCTTTTCGTAGTTACATCGCCCGCATACAAGTTATTATTTTATTTTATAAAAGAAATCTTTTCTTTCGTGAGTTATTGTTGTGGTATCCGATGCAATTTTAACATTTTAAAAGGCAATAAGTATAAAAACTTTCCAGGGAATATTTTGCTCTTTATGTTATCTAAGGTTCCAGAGCATTAAAAACCACGTACCTTAAAGTTAAAAGTCATTCGAAATTTAAAAACAAGATAAACTTAAATCACGATTGAACGGTTTTACCTATACAATGTGTTCCGAAAGTCCGAGATAAACATAAACTTTAAGAGGGTGGTTGTGTTCCATAACAAAAGTTACGTCTAAAAATGCGTACTATCGTGCATGGTACGACACACTACTCAGTTAACCACACTGACCACACACACAAACACAGCCCGCGCACATACTATGATATCGCGATCGAAAATTTGGAATTTTGTAACACCCGACATAGGTTCTATGTTAAAACATTTGCACACCATTTTTTGTTTTTTTACGCATATTTACAGGTATGTTAATAGTTAAACCATGTTTGTTTCATATATTATCTCTAATCTATGTTTGTTTCGGCGTGAGACGCTTTGCCGACAATTGTTTCGTTGGATTGGTTAATCGGATTTGCTAGCGAAACATTTATCGACAAAAAACTCTTCGGCGAAGTCTTACAGACTCGTTTCATTAACACTAAAATAGGTTTTAAAGAACGTGTATACAGGGTGTTAGGGGGGCGCTCTCGGAAACGACTTGTTAAAAAATAAATTTAGATCGCGCGTTTAATTAAAAACAGCTGTTTCATACAAATTGTAGTAATATTTATACGGGCTGTTTGTATGGAACAGCTGGTATTTTTTTAGTGATTTCAATTTATTTTTCAACAAATCATGTTTAAGGTGGACGAGCACTGCCACATGCCTTCGTTTCCGAGAGCGTTCCCCTAACATCCTGTAGGTAAATGTAAGTAGCATTAACCCGTCAAACATCATTTATTACAAATTTTGTTATGAAGAATACCTAGTACTGTAATGTTCATTTGTAACAAGTAGATAAATCACACGTTAATTTTCTATGAAGTACATAATTAAGTTAATTTTCTATATTCGTATGAAGTAATGCTTGCTAATGTTATTTATCTCTATGTACCTTGTAGAAGACTTCAATAAGAAAATCATTAAATGGTAATAATAAATCTATGCACAATTCCTTCATACAAAGCGTTCTGACAAAAAGTTGGTAAATTGTGATTAAAAAAAATTTTGACAAAAATTAAAACCGACTTCAAAAAACTGAAAAGGTTAAAATAATTAAATTTTAAAAAGTAAATTTTTTTTTCTTCAATTTTTAGCGATAACTTTCCAAGATCGAAGCTAGATGGGTGAACGTCAACTTATATTGTTTCCTACTATCGTATCGTTTCACTAAAAAGTCATAGGAAAGCAAAAATCCGCAATTTCGCATACGTAGACGACCTAATGATTTCAGTTTTTTTTATATATGTATAAAAACAAAACTACCCAACTGATTTTGAAAAAAAAATTATGGGACCAAACGGCAACAGTTCTGCATCGGAAAAAAAAGAATCACGTAAATCGGATCAGTAGTCTCGGCGTAATCGGTGTACATACATAGAAAAAAAAACATGCCGGCCGAACTGAGAACCTTCTCGTTTTTGAAATCGGTTAAAAATAGTATTTTTTTATTGCAACGTGGGGCAATAATTTGGAATCCTTATGATGAAGCCTTTCGATCGGTATTATAAAGGTACAGGTTAGTTGTTTTTCTCGTGTAGCAGGTTCGATTGCCGGTTCAACCATGTAATTATTTAAAAATCTATGAATGCAGTTTAAATTGTTTTTTAATATATTTTTTTTATACAACTAGATGACAAACAAGCTGACGGCCCACCTGGTGGTAAGCGGTTACCGCCGCCTATAGACACCTGCAATAACAAGGAAAAGCAATAGCAATGCAAGCAATAATAATGTCTTATCTCAGGTCTCAGTAAAATGTTCCATCTACAATATTCGAGGTACTTTCCTTTCATGTGGCATAGCCGTGGGACGCCCTGTATAGGGAGAGGGGGCCTGTCTGTCTCCTCTGGTGTCAGCGTCACTTACGCAATGCTTTCTCTGGATTCCTACATGGTAATGCTAGGCAAGTAGGCAACCCGTGAGAGCAAGAGCAACTAGGCAACCCTCTTTCGTGCTACAATCGCTATAGGCTACAGTAACAGCTTACCACCGGCCGGTCGTATTCTTATTTGTTGTAGGTAAATATACAGGGTGTTGCCGTCAATACGACAATTAATGAAAAAATGGGCTATATTATTTCATCGAAATGGTTTGCCACTTCCAAAAAAATGTTATTCATTTCATAATTTCACGAAATATGTATGTAATAATATATCTAACATTGGCTGCATTATTTCATAGAAATGTCATAAAATTATTAATTGAATACGATATTTTTGAAAGTGGCAAACCATTTCTGTGAACAAATATAGTCCATGTTTTAATTTAATGTCGTATTGCCGGCACCACCCTGTATATAAAAACATACTTAGTGTTCAACACCATGCAGGTATAGATTGAACTTCACAATACGTTATGGCGTTGTTTGTGTTTAAACTAGAGAGAACTGCGATTGATAAGTATTTGTTTACAATTAGTCCATCAAACCATTTCAATAACTAATGCCAACAAATCAGCCCAATACCCGAAAACACTGATTTAGATATTCAGTGTAAATAAATCCCCATTCCCATTCAAGGTCGGATCCAGCTTTGGCGCCAGGGGGGGGGTCACATAGTCGTGGTCAAGTCACAAGAAGTTATAGTCACGAAGGGACGCCTATTTTCAACCGACTTCAAAAAAAGGAGGTTATATATGTTCCACTGTGGTTTTTTTTTTGTATGTATGTTCACCAATTTCTCTGTCAATTGTGAACCGATTTTCAAAATTATTTTTTATATGATAGAGTATTTTCCTGAGGTGGTCCCACTGTCACCAAGTCAGGATCTGATGATGGGCTTCAAAACAAAAAAGGAAAAAATAATTAAATTTCAGTACCCGAAAGTATCAGAAAGTGAAGCGCCAACTCCAAAAACTACCTTTTCGGAGGTAAGTACCTAGGTACTGAAATTTAATTATTTTTTCCTTTTTTGTTTTTCACTGTGTGAATTTATCTAAGATTTAGGGTAGGTTACTAGAGTAGGCTCTTCAAATCCTGCCGGCTGGGATGAGTGTTCTGTGATTCTTGCCCCACCTTGTGAAAGGCTCTTTTCAGGGCCAGTGGACCCGTTTGTAGGTCGGAGGATGGCTGACCTCTAAGGTTAGCGGCGCTTAGAGGACCTTCTATAGGTTGGGATGGTGCATGTCCTCGGTATGCTTAGGCGGACCAGTCTCTAGGCTGGGTAAGGTAGGTCTGCCATTAAGCCTTTTCTCTTCCAAATCCCTTGGACCAAAAGGTCGCGGTGGTTTGTTTGTCCTAAGTGTCCGGGTGTCATGTCCTGTGTCGAGGGCGAACCAGTCTCTAGGCTGGGACGTGTAAGAGCACCAGTGTTTTGGGTGCGCTGGGTAAGCAACCCTCGTTGAATTATCCCGGGTCACTGCTTACTTATGTTAGTCTCCCCATGTCAATCAAGGTGTACCTCTAAATTCCGTCACCTCCGAATCCCTACGGGCTAAAAAGTCGCGATGGTTTGTTTGCTCGAGTTGTCCGTTAGGGATGGTGTTCTCTGACGGGCAGGACATTGTGACCTCCAAGGTCATGGACCTGCTGTGGCGTGATGGTTAAGGAGAAAACCTGGGATGGGCAACGCTCGGAATAGGTTTGCGTAGTTACTCTTCCAGCTCCTAAGTCCTCTCCTTATCAGCCTAGGCCCCGCTCACATCTGTCTAGCAGGTCAAACGCAGTGGACACTTCGGGGTCGGTGAATGACTGACCTTTAGGTTGGTGACGACACTGGACTAGTCGCGGCTGGGTAGCACCAGCCTAAAGACCCGTAGGAGACCTTACTCCTCCGTGGCCCTTATTGTCCAGTGGTGTGTGACGTGCTGGGGTGGACCGGTCATGAAATGGGCAGCACCGGCCAGATGCCCCGCTGAGTCTCAACCCTACATGACATTATTGGTCGCCCAGCAGAAGTCCCTTTGGGAATGTGGGATGTCTGGCCTTCAAGGCCGGCGGGAAGAAAGGTCCTTCTCAGGACCGGGGAGCCCTGTGGCTCAGTGTACTGTGCGAACTGTACGTTCGCGGTGGTGTGGTGGTACGGCAGACCTCCAAAGTTTGCGGATAGCGGACGGCAGTCTGCCTTGTGTGGATTGCCGGTGGCGTTCAGCGCCTTTGCTGAAGCCCCATTCAGGGGCAGTGGACCCTTCGGGGTCGGTGGATAGCTGGCCTCCAAGGCCGGTAGGTGGCATTATGTGGCCGTGTTGGGTATGCTAGAATGTTGGTTCTAGGCGGGCCACAAGCAGACTCCGTCATAGACGGCAAATCTGAGCGCTAACTCTCTGCTGTCCCTTCTCAGGACCAGCGGACTCCCCTCTATGAAGGAGTCGTAGGATAGCAAGCATTTTCGGGTTGCGGAGGACAGTGGCAAGGGGTGGGCACCTCGCCACCTCACAAAAGTCCTCAAACGGGGGGAAAGCCTTTGGGGCAGTACCCTTATCCCTACGGAAAGTGGAGACATTCAGAAATGGCTGAGCTACGGAGGCGGATGCGGAAACACTACAAAGTTCCTCGTGCCCGGTTCCTGTAAGCAGCCCCCTGACCGAAGAAGGGATGGTTTTTAGTGGATAGGACCGCCGCAATCAGTGCGTGATTTATGGTGGAGGAGTCCCACATAACCTCGGAGTCGCTTACAGGCACCGGGGTATGCGTAAAGCATTTTCCGGCCGTAAAAAAAAATAGTGGCGCAGAAAATTCTAAATTTTGATGCGTTAGTTCCCGAATAATGCGTTTGCCGTCAAACAAAGTATATTATAATTATTAAATTAATTAAAAATTTAAAGTACTTAAATAAAATCTACATTGTGACAACAAATATACCTAGTCTTGCCAAAAATACTGAAAAAAAAAATTCTATTGCAAATAACATTTATTACTTTTACAGTGTGTTAGTTTAATCCATAAATATAAAACAATTTAAAATATTAAAAGCTTATTCGAAGTGGTCTCCATTGGCTGCAATACAGTCCTTTTAACGTTGAGGCCAGTTATCAATAAAAACACGCACTCTTTCCATGGGAAAATTCATCACTGCCAATCGTACGGATTGTTTTAGGGACTCCAAATTATCATGGCGTTTAGAGCAAGCCGTACTCTCTAAAACTGACCATAAATCATAATCCAGCGGATTAAGATCGGGACTAGACGACGGCCAGTCTTCAGCTCTGATGAAGTCCGAAACGTTCGTTTCCAACCAGAATGCGTAGACCGAGCTTTATGACCCGGCGCCGAGTCTTGCTGGAAAGACCATTCTTAGTTATTGAACATGGTGTGGTTAAGGGGCTTCACTACCTTCTCAAGATTGGTATCTTATCTTGATACACTTATGCCGATGATTTGATATCAAAAGTATGGCTCAATCACTCCTTCATAGCTAATACCCCACCAAATCATCATTGAAGTTGGATAGTGCCCACGTTGCGCTTTGTCGACTAATTGGGAAGCTTCCTTAGAGCTTTGAGCATAAATACGGTCATTTCTTTTTGTTAAAATGTTGCTCAATTGTAATAAAAATCTCATCCGTAAACAAAAATTTTCTGTGACCTCCCTTTGCGTACCGCTTCAGTAGTTGTTTCGATTTCACCACCCTATTCTTTTTAAATTATCAGTTATGAAATAACCAGTACGTCTCTTATAGGTTGCAAGTCCTAATTCATCTTTTAAAATACATGGTTCTAGGTGCTATCTTCATCTCCCGAGAGAAAATCTTTTGCTTTCGGACAGGATTTCTTCGAATTCTTTCCCTTACTGCTTTGACCACCTTTTTCGTACGAACACTACGTGGACGGCCTGGTCTTTTACTGTCACAAACAGAAAAGGTCTCATTATACCTATTAATAGCCCGGTACACAAACATTTTACTAATACCAAGCTTATGGAGAGTTTTAAAAATTGCATTTGGCTACATACCTACTTTTTGTAATGCAATCACAGCGTTTCGGTTCTTTTTATCACCCCACTCCATTTCAATATCTCAAAATATTGTACTGTACAATGTATTGGCGCCAAAATAATAAAACTCAATGAACAATCATATTAAAAATGACAGATTTCAAATTCAAATGTAATATTTTGTTTATTTTTAATTGTAACAGTATTTATGGCCAGACGAAGTATAAAAACATGTTTAAATTTTTTATTTAGTGGTCCCCCTAGGTCATGGAACCAGCCCAGGGGGGGGGGTCATGACCCCCATGACCCACCCCTGGATCCGCCACTGTTCCCATTCCCAGGTGGGACAAGCGAATTTTAGAAGATCTTTGTAGGCAGCTTTGTTTCTTTTCCAAAATAAAGGAATGTTTCCTTTCAGTAAACTGAGCTAACTAAAGGATTTAAAGTAGTTCTCCTCCAGGGCCCATTTTTTTCCAATCTGTATAACTAAAATATTAAATATTATTCTACAAATATACTTATAACATATAATCAAAATGACATTGCTGAAGTAACAAATAAACTATCTTAGGAGTTACAAATCTTGTTGTGACAGAAAGTGTTCCTTGACTTGTGCTTTGAAAGAAGTGATGGAAAGACTATATTGGATAATTGTTTATTACACATTAATAAATTTACTTATCTCAAATGTGCCTTCATCTTTAGTTCCTGAATTTAGCCCCTACTATTGAGGAAATAAAATATTAAAGGTCGTAGGAAAATACCGATAGCTTATCTAATCAATGCAAGTTTGATGTTCTTAAAAAATATTTATAATTATATTTATTACTCATGTGTTTGTTGTCTCTTTCATTAAATTTTACGACTTTAACGACACTTGTAAAGTAGGTACAGTAAACGAAACAAAGAAAAAGTAATCGTGTTCGTAACTGCGTTTAATATCGAGGGATTTATTATTGACGACGACAATGGCCCGTCATGATGTGTCACCCTGCTTTGTATCCGATTTAAATGACAAGCAACGCGACACTCATACTTCATTCGACGTGAAACGCACACTTTTGACAATTCAATGAACGCCTCTTCAAATCTCAACATGTAGCATCTCATTACCGCAGGGTCAAAAAATGAATAAAAATTTTAAGGGCACCTACGTATGTTTACACTTCAAAATATTACTCCCTGGGGTGCGAGTTATAAAATAATGCAGATTGTAATGCAAGGGTTGAAATTGAAATGCCCTCGAACAGTTCATTTGGAAAATATCATTTTGTTGGTCACCTATCTTAAATTCGATTTTTTCCCATATCTTTTATTGTCCTGATAACAATATTGTAAAAATTATTCAGATAAGTATTATAGTTTTAATTTTTTAAATTCTACATGCTTTGTTATCCCAACGCTAACGTTTGGCTACAGATTAATGGTAGAAGATTCAGTTTTTAGAAAAACATTTCTATTACCATAAATAGACAACATTTTAACATAATAAAAGTAATTAAAATCCATCAACTTGATCCAATACAGACTAACTACTAATTATTTAAATAGGTACTAGTATACACTTTCTTCAAACCCACTGGGGGAGGATGCCCAGCAGTGGGCGTCTTTCGGCTGAAATGATGATACACTTTCGTGCAGTCAAAACAAGCAAGCATGCTGCATGCAAGCAAGCAGGATTAACGGTGTTCTAACCTAAACTATCCTTTCAACGATACCTACTACGACTACCTCAGATCAATTTGTTTAGAAAAACTGGGTGAGTTATATGGATAAAGTTACTTCGATTTTTTCTTTAAGAAATTATTGTAAAAAAACTGCAAAACATCTGTCAACGAGAAACTCGCGGGTGTTTTTCCAGTACTCATAAACTTCTATCGTTCAGCGTCATTTACATTTATAAACTTATTAAACATAGGTATTTTTCGTATGTTTACTTATTAAGCATACGAAAAATAAGTTTATAAATTATGTAAAAAAAGTCATTACAGGGTTTTAAGGAGATATCATATCGGGCCAAGTATTATATTACACTATTTGAAAAAAAACAGGAAAAATCTCCTGAATCCGGTAAAAATGCTAATAATTCGTTTTCATGCATAGTTTGTTTGTACAAACGTTGAAATATTTCGTCGATTTCACAGTTATTTAATACGGCAATATGGCGGGGGACATAGAAGTTAACTAAACGTCACTAAAGTGACACAGCCGCCAAGATTTATATTTGACTTTGTTGCAGGTTGTTGTCGGCTGACTGTGAAATCGACTGGTTGTACGCATCCACAGCCACCTGACAGCATCCATTTTGTTTTATCGGGCCGGCGTCCACGTTTTCTTCGGAAAACGAATTCGTCTTGCCCAATCACCGTACAACGCAAGTTATTTGCACATTATTTTACTTGACATTGGCAAAATTCGTAATAACGAGAAGCCATTAAATAATAATAATAAATAAATTTCTTTATTTTCCACCTCAATATTACATGTTTGTCATACTTAAATAACTATAGATATTAGAGAAGCTGAAAACAAGGTAACAATAACAACGAAAACATATAATATTTGGGAGGACTGGAGCCTAAACTAGGAAATTCCTGTATTTCAGGACTCCAGGAACCTCACCCGAACCTTATAACGTTATAAACAGAGGTACTACAATGTAATAAAATTATGCGTGCGTACAAATGCGTGTTTGTGAGTGTGTGAGTTTGTATGCATGAGTGTTGTTCTTAGATGTTCATTGTCATTTTATTAGTGCTTCCGTTTCATAGTAATTAAGTTCCAATAGGTAGCTCCTAAGTATAGTTTTACATTCATACAATATTTTAGGATAAATATTTAAAGCTGAGTTGAATTTATTGTATAATTTAGTTGCAAGAAAGGTTGTATGGCGACGAAAAAAAGCGGTGTTGTGTTTGGTGGTTTGACATACTTTAGGCGACCTACGACTGTTAGTCTGCTGTGTGGGGGGGTAATAGCTTAGGAGTTTGTGCTGTCGTATTGTGACCTGCATGGTAAATAATTGTCTCACTGTCATAACTTTCGCATCTTTATAAAGATTTTCTGTTGGATATAAGAAAGGTTTCCTGAACATTACTTTAATCAGTGAACGTTGTGCCCGTTCCAGTTTTATGATTTTTGTTTTACATGCACCACCCCAGACTGGTATGCAGTAGATGAGTACAGATTGGACAAGAGCGTAATAGACAGATTGAAGTAATTTAGGTAATTAAGTAAATAAAGAAGAAGAAGAAGACTTTGTTGCAGTTTTTCCATAAAAATTCTTGTTTTGTACCACGCAACAAAGCAAATAATAAGAAAACGGACACTTAAATAGCCATTCCGCATATTTTTACCCTATTTTTCAGTATACTGTACATAGACCTGGCCGGGTCTCCATACATTTTTAGAACATCTATTTTCCAGGCTAAGTTCTGAAAGCAGTAGTGCAAAAATGCTACTTCATGTCGTAATCCATACGTAACACTGCCTATCTGCTACCTTTTCGTGCTTAAACTGCTAAAATGATTTAGATGAAATTTAGTATGGGGAGATAGCTTATGACCTGACCCTGGGAAGGACATAATGATACTTTTTGAAACGACCACCGACACATAATGGCGGTATATAGTCATGAGTAAGTAGGTATGTATATATGTATAAGATATTACTAGTGAACGTCAGTGGCTCCGCCGGGGCCTGCTTGTCAGTTATAGCGCCATAAAAGTATCCTATATCCTTCCCAAGATCTCAAAACATCTCTATACTAAACTTCATCTAAAACAGTCCAGCGATTTAAGCGTGTAAATGAAACAGACAGATCGATAGAGTTACATTCTCATTTATAATTATTCCATTAGAATGGTATATGGATTATGAAGTAGCATTTTTGTACCTTCTTTTAGCCATCTTTCAGCGTAGGTACTTTTTACCAGAAGAGTCCTTATAAAGCAGTTTCTAATTCTGTATATTAACATTATAATAGAAAGAAAGATTTTGTCACTGACAATATCTCTCACAATTCGTTTCCTTTTTGTTTGTTTTACTTCAGGTACCTTCCTAGGTTATATTATTATAAGTATAATTAATATATGATATTATGCAATAGTTAACTGCCTAATTGATCTGATGGTTTGAGATTTCTCTGCACTAAGGGCTTTGAAGAATGTTTCCATGACCATTCAATTATCCGTGAAAGATCATATTTTAATAAATCATATGCCCTCATCATCACCGCATTGTCAAAGGATTGTAAATCTGCCGGTCATCAGGATATTTGGTATTTACAATAGACTTTAATGCAGATATTTGCAGTAAATATGCAAAAATAATTGGGCTTAAAATCGAGCCTTGTGGAACGCCTGTGTGATGTCTGTTTGTAGTACTATGGAAATCTTTGGCAGCATGTGTTTTATACTTTTTCCTTTATCAAACAAATTATCACTGTTGTTAATCTCAATAATTATAAATACTCTTTAAACTTCACAGTTAACTATCTCCTTTGAACATCACCTATCAGTCGTTATTAATCTATTTATAACAACTAAGAGGAGAATTTAAATCATTGAGCACTATTATCCTGAAACGCGTGTCCTGACATAATCAGTTGATCTCATAAATAAATTGAGAGCTTTGTGAAGAAAAACAAAGGGGTTTAAGTTATTTGCTCGGATAGGGCGCGCGTGCCGGCGCGCGGGTGGCGCTGCCTGTGCCTGCTACGAAATAAATTGCTCCGAGAGACAGATGACGACCAGGAAAAATGTTGTTTTTGTGACCTTTTCTCCAGAAGTGATTTTGTAGGGTCTATCTATAATTTATTCATTTCAGTTCTATATTTAGACAAATATGTGTTGAATTGGTTGATCATCTTATTTAAAAAACCCATTTCAAAATATTCTATATTATAAATTCTCAACACAGCTTGCTTAAATTCAAAAAGTGGATTCCCTGATTGGGGAATTCAGCAATTGTATTTAAAAATTATGGAAGATATAGTTATTAAGGAAAAAGAAAATACCTATGCAGTAAGCCGCGTAGGTCTATTGGATATTTAAACAGATTTTTAGCCAATATACAAACTCAAAATCTATTAATAATAATTGTTTGCACATGATTCTCCTAAAATCATGGATATGCAATCCAATTGATGGATAGTGTACTCAATAAATAAATAATAGTGGTCCGTAAATCTAAATATGGATTATAATATATAGTGCATAAAAAAAAATCAACAGAACTGGGCTCTTATCATAAGTATAGTATGCATTTGTGTTGACGTTTGTACCTTCTCTCCAACTAGAAGAATTTATATCCTTTCTGTCTGTTTGGACACTTTTAATAGCGAATGATATATGTGAAACGACACAAGCCAACTGCTCCAGTTGTTCATTGGATTTACGAGCGAGTGGGACACGGCAAATACATTTGTTAATAGACACATTAGCCGATGAATGCGCTGCGCCCGCGCTTAATTGCCGACATATTGCCGACTGTCGCCTATTGCCTTGTTTGTAGCCACTCGTGTTTGACAATGGCCCATTGACTCATCGTTATATTTTAATTGCTACTACTTACCAAATACTTTTAAGCAAGTCTAAATTCTAGTACTTATCGAGTTTGTTTTTATTTTATTTCCACGAGAGCTTTTGAATACGAGAAGTCAGTCTTCGGTGGAAAGTGTGGATCTCTTTACTCTGTTCTGTGCTGTGAATAATCCTTTAGATGTAAGTCCGTCTGTCACATATTATTATGCTGATTTAAGCGAGAAATATTGTTTCCAGAATATTAGTGTTACATAATAATATATGGAATACCACACATTGCGGCCCACGAATTGTTAAATATTTCAGCTAAAGCTGAAAAATAGCATAAATTTCATAGTATCAATAAATCCCTAAAATCTTTGTTTCAAAAATTACTTTACAATAATTGGTAAAATACACCCATGTAAACTTCTCGTTTTTAGTGATCTTATAGCGAAAGCTTACTCTACGTTATTTTGATTGCTTCAATATTTTGGATAGTTGTTTAGTAGGTTCCCTATATGAAGGTAATTTCTATACCTTTTATGTAAAACAATGTCACAGCTTTCAATATACTCATTAATATTCCTTGTGCAAAATAAAGGTAAAGACAGTGTGTCATACTCATAAACATCCTCGGATTTTACGTGTACCTTTATGAATACCTAAATAAATTCACAATTGTTTGCCTTCAATGGTTTGCATGCTAACTAAATATTGGAGTAGGTGCCCATTATTTTCACAAATATATAGTTGTAAATCTCTATCTTCATAATCACATCTTTTTATTGTTTTAGTAGATACCTACTACTTTTATTCTTGTAGTAGAGAAATAGGATAGGTTTACTTTTTTATTATTATAGTAGAGAAGTAGGATTTACCAACGAATTTTAGAGTATCAAAACAAGATCTCGAATTATAGGTATACATAATTATATCGACCATAGAAGCTAACACTAGATAAAGTAAGTTTAGTTTCAGTTTCAATCGAAACGAAACCAAAACCATCAGCGTCGTCTTCACATCTGAAATCCTTAAATAAAAAGTGGTTTCCAATAATTTACAACAGAAGCGCTGCTGCCATTTTTGTTAAGCCACCAAACTCTATGGTTGGTAGAGAAACTTTTTGTTTTTGAATTCTTTCTGTTGTTTCTTTCATAATGTGTCACTCTTGTTGTAGTTATGGGATACAAACGGCGAACGTGCCGGATACAAATGATAGGAAGTCTTATTCTGGTTTTTGAGTAGGTACGGCCACAATATTTTTAACTGGCATAGCCACAAACAGTAAAATGTTGCCTGTTCAAATACAGAAGCCAAATACTATGCTGTTGGTAGTTCTGTAAAAGAAGCCATATTCATTAGAAATTTTCTTTTAGAGCTTAGTGCAAGGGACCAGTTTCCGCACCTAACTATATTCAATGAAAATCGGAGCACATTGAAAATGGTAGAGAACGAATGCTTCAGAAGAACACCATTTTATTAATGAGTGTGTAGAACGTAAACAAGTTTTATCGGAATACAAGTCCTCTAATGAATTAGAAGCAGATTTTTTGACAAAGCTATAGGCTTTACCAAAAGTAGCATGAATATTTGGTAAAGTGCTTAGATTTACATAATTTATGTTTATTTGTACTAATTTATATGCGGTACTCTTACATGAGACCATTTATTACATTATTGTATAGTTTTTAACTACCAAACTATAGTTGGTAGAGAAACATTTTTATTTTTGAATTCTTTCTGATGTTCCTTTCCTCATTATGAAAAGTGCAACAGGTTATTACAACAAGAGTGACACATTTGTCACTCTTCTTGTATTATCAATAAAATATATTTAAAAGTTTACCTTGTGAAATTAATGTTATTTACATGGTTTTAACAGTTTTCATACTATTTGACAGTTATCACTACGACAAACATTTGCAATTCGATGGAAACTTACACTGCAAAACTTGCACAGATAAAATGAACTAGTTGATTCCATAGGAACATAAGCCTGAATCGACTTCTACTCTGATCAACTGGTTGAATCTTTCAATTGATCAGAGTGAAAGACGCCATATAGTTTTGGTCAGAGTGAAAGGAATTGTCTTAAGCTGGTAATCGGGTATCGGATATAAATTGATAGGTACAGTTTTATTTTCTTGAGATAAATAATTGCAAATATTATTAGATATATGGAAGCATGATAAAACAAGCGTTTAATAAGTTTTACCAGTCGATGTATCATCGTTTTTAATTAATCGTTTTTAAAATATAGCGCTTTTAATAAATAAATAAAATAAATGAAAATGAAAAGGAACTAAGTGTAGATAGGGAACTGTAATAAAATATTATGTTAATAATATCAGCTACAATAGTAAGCGACTAACAAATTAGAGAGCTAAGTAGTAGTAAGTACCAAATTTATAATGACAATATAGTTCATCTTTGTTTTCATATATTCCATGCTATTTAGCTTTCATCTTTAAAAATAGAGTAACAAACTGTAACAACAGCAATAAGGGCTCTACGAACAGTTTTAGATGTGTAGGTATAGTGTATATACGTACGTCCTTACCTACGTTGCTAGTTTTTACCTTATAAAAATGAGACGCAATTTTAACATAAATAAGTAGGTATCACAAAATACTTTTAAGGTATTCTTAATTTTTGACTTTAACATTATTATATGTTTGAAAAATTACTTAGTAATTAAAATATAAAACTAGAAAAATTTCACGTACTTTTAAGGTATAAAAAAGTGCATACCTAATAGATGAAAAATCCACTTCATAGATAAAACATAGGAAGTATTTTTATAATTTCTCACTTCAAATATTATGAATTATATCAAGAGGTATAATATCATATCAAGATGCCTAAAAATTCTATGAAGTCCATTGTCCGCAGACCCTATTTATTACATAATTATGTTACATATTATTGTTTTAACTAACTGTACCTTATTGTAGTGTACGCTCTTCCAATAGCCGTTGTAGAAGTGTATCAGAACTCTAGCACGGGTTATTTATTATACACTTTAAATTTATTTGATTTATAATCAAATCAACGTGATGTCTGTTAGAACAATTACCACCTAGTAAGAGCACGCAGCGGCGCTGTCACAGGGAACATTTCTTTTTTGAGAGTGAAATATAAATTCAATGTGAACAATACGCTGTGTGCAATTAGCATAATGGTAACGTGCGTTTGTTTTGTTCTAGCGATTTTCTTTAATAGCGACTGCGACGCTAACGAGGCTCGAGAGGCGCGTGCGCGACCCTCCACTCGCCCTTTGTTCCACCTGCACCCTTGCATATCACTCCATTTATATGTGAATTCATTTCACAGTTTGAGATGCGCTATATTTGAAAACTTGATAGGGCATGACAACTTAGTAAACGTGACAATTAATAAAAAAATGCTTTAAATAATTAAATAACAACTACTTACCTTGTGCATTGAACACGGCGGCCAACTATCAAATATGTAAGTATGTGTATTATTATGTGTAGTTCTTTCTTACTTATTTGACCATTACTGAGCTTTAGTATCTTGTAAGTTGGACAAGTAGAGCTTCATTTTAATACAATAAGAGACGTCGCAATGTCTGCCAAGACTCAATGAGTCTAGCGGTCCGGTAGAGTGCACACGATTGAGATTGAGATAACAATACTGTATGATTTCTTCATTCAGTTCATAGTGTTTGAAGGATAGTTGAAACCGGGTAAGAATGGCAGAGTTGGGTGATGTAGCGACCACCGGCGTCGGCGGCACCTTTGGGGCCGCTGGACCGTGAGCGGGCTGCCAGCGCCATGTGCCGGCGCACGGTCACGATCTCTAGCGCCTGCTTTAGCGTAACTAACATAAACTTAATAAGCAATATGAAAGTACTTAAAACAATAATGTATAATGATCATCATATTTTATTTAGTACGTAGATATTAGCTTTTGTATTCTAAACTTGTTTAAGTATTTATACTTCTACCGAACCGAAATTTAATTCATTCAGTATTATTTTTTTCTTATTATGTAATATATTAGGTACTATATTAGGTATATATGAAAGACAAAATCAGTACTCGGTACTTTTGGTGCACACACAATTATTATTAAGTACTTATGTATAAGTTAACATAAAAGCAACTACGAGTTTTAACTAGGATTTACTTTTTAACGACCCAGTGAATCGACTGTGTACCTCTATATAAATAATAATAATAATATTAGGTACTTACCTACATTAAAAATAGAGCATGAAAGATGTCTTACTAAATACCTTCACTTATCGGTACCTACATCTCTTTACGACAGCAAAATAGACATTGTCAAATAGCCATTCATCGCACACCTATTGAATATCAATCAATACTTGTCTGAAGATCTCTTGTTAACGCATACTTTAACAAACAACAAACAATATTGTAACTTGTGCATCGCACCTTGGAAGCTTTTCTTAGGGGCCAGCGATAATATCAACTCTATGTAGATGACGACAAAGCCTGTTTCGTAGACTGTTCCGAGTGTACGGAGGCGGCATATCATAACACAAGGCGATGTTTAATCTTTTGTGTAAGTTCAAATTTTTTCTAAATTCTTTTATTGAGATGTTTGCTTCTATGTTAGTAATTCGATAAAAGGGAGATTCAACTTTCAATGTATTCACAATAGTTCTCCTTTGAAGTCATAATCGAGTTTCTAAGCAAAGTATTCCTTTATCCGTGCTAATCTTATTTCTATTCTAAATATCTATAATAGGTATTCTGTATCCAACAATGAATATTATTATATTAAATTAGACTGTTAGAAGTTATTTTTCAACATGGTATTTTATGCCGATCGTTCTTATTATACAGGTAATGGTCCTGGAAAGAAAACAATAGCAATCAAAGGCGGCTGCCAGTTTACGCTACACATTTGTGGGTAATGTAAAACGTGATGGTCCAAGTGTCTGTTCGACTCCGCGACCACGCCTTGTCACGTACCGCACGAGACGTGGGCTCAGCTTCTGTTATTTGCCTGCATCACCAAATTATCCGTAATATCAATCCCAGTTGAAATTATATTATACCCGTAGCCCGTTATTGTTTGTAAATTGAAGTCATTATGGTTTTAAATAAAAAATGAACCGTTTCCATAGCACTTCATGTTAGAGCTTGATATTTTTTTTAAATACAAATAGTCAAGAAGCTTGGCCATTAAAAAGGAGTGAATGAATAATTTAATTTAGACTCGGGTTTAGAAAACCAAATAAAAATTTGCTTTTTCCAATAAAGTCTGGTCTAAGATAGACCAAAAAATAAGGTTCAAACCTGAACTAGGTAAAAAATGTTAAACGTTTAACGTTTTTTTCGTAATAACCGTAAGGGTTTAATTTCTGCTATTTTAACTTCAATACTTATCCTAAAAGGCAACACGTTAATTCGATTCATAAATTCATAAAGCTTTTGAAATGATAACCGGAAACATACGTTTTAGGAAACGCAGCATAATTAGTAACATCATATGTTTACATTCTAATAAACGATGTAAGAGAGTCGTTAAAGATCGCTTAACCCGTCGAGGCAGCGCCCGCCCCCATCCGGGCCTACGCCTCATACACTATATCATTGCATCGGTCACGCGCGCCTCGCTTCAATTTTATCCCTCTATAACTGACGTAACTATAGCAAGGGTTGGATTTTAATTACGATATATTTCTATTATTTCCTCCGCTGTCTTAGTTTTGAAGCTAGGGTTGTGAAATGTAATAAATTCGGCTTTTTATGAGGTCACGGTTAACCCTCTTGATAACGTTATATCGCACATCTGGTCAAAATGGATAAGTTTTTAGATTTTCAGATAGTTACTTAATTATTAAGCTAAACATAATTTTCTAATTTTATTTATAGTTATTTATGTATTAAGTGTAGATATCAATTATCTTGTCATTTAATTACCTATCATCATCTATTTTATTAGTCGTAAGTTCGAGTATAGTCAATTTGATACAAAAATTTTAAAAAAAGGAATAAGTTGTACCATGAAATTTAATCAACAAAGTATGAAAATTTTATAATACTAGATACACCCGGCATACTTTTGTAAAGACCGTAAAGAGCAAATTGTTAGGTTTTAAGTATAATAATATAAAAAAATATATTTTTATAATCCAACAATCTTTGTAAGCGTCCCCAGACTACTTTACCAAAGAAACATCACAATCTGATCAATGGTTTCGGAGCACATTGGAGACAAACATAAAAACATTAATTTTTATTTATAAGGACCATTATAAAAAATTAAAATGATAAGGAAAAGGCAGTTTAAGACAAATCGAAATACTAATTTTGTTTTTACTTACGCCCTGTAAAAAACTAAAAATGATCAGTTCTTTTAGCCCCTGTAAAAAACTAAAAATGATCAGTTCTTTTAGCCTCAGATCATAATAGAAAAAAGTTTTAACAATCGTAAACACTTTTTAACTAAAGAATTAAACAGACCAGAATTCTATTAATTTCTATAGTCTTCTACAGATTATACTTCGGAGAGTGTGCTCAGGAGCTTAATGAGATTTTCCCAAAAAGCCCATTTCACCAGAGGACCAAGCTTTCGGCCACAGGAGTAATCGGCGGGCTACCACTCCACCTGCATAATATAATATCAGCACTAAGCGCTTTCTGTCATCTTCTGTGATGCAGACGGCCAGAGAGTGGAATGCATTGCCAGCCTCGGTGTTTACCACTGCTTAAAACCTCAGGTCCTTCAAAACTGGATTTAATAGGCACCTTCTGGGTAAGCTCGCTACATCGGCGACCTCCTCTTGAATTCTCTCGGAACTCGAGTGGGATCAAGAGCAAGCCAATTTTAATAAAAAAAAACAGTTAATAATGATGTATTAGTGTGCGATGGGATGATGCATGCGCGCGATTGACTACACCGCGTGACAGGACATGTCACGGTGCTCGGGTAGCGCGAAATGAATCAGATCAGCCCCGCTTTAACATTTTCGACCGATTGAACACAGGAAGCGTGAGTACGTGTAATTTTATTGATTACCCAGCACCGGTATCAATAAAAAACATGTAAAGGGTTTAATTGTTGGTGTTTATCCGACCATGTCGTTTGATATACTTACCTACAACTAAGAATGTAGTACTTGCATTGTTATTGACACAAATACAGTTAGTCACTTAAATAATAATATTAAATGTGACTAACTTTATTTGTGTCAAACAAATTAATTTCTTTTGGTAGATTGTTATCTTTCTTCCTTTACAGTTACAAGAAGTATTGGTTTATTTTTAAACGATTTGAAGCCCGATAAACCAGACACAATTGAATTTTAATTGTCATGGCAACCTAAGTTGCCCTCTGGGCATTAAAGGATTGATAAGAATAATAAATATAAATGCAGAATTATGTATAGTACGTGCAGACTAGAAGTTGAATATCATGCAGGCTTCACAGCGATTTTCATGGCATTATACAGGCTGGTGCCGTCAATACGACAATAAATTAAAACACGGGCTATATTAGTTCATAGAAAATGTTTGCCACTTACAAAAACATCTTATTCATTTGATAATTTCATAACATTTGTATGAAATAGTATAAGACTGGCTGCATGCATTTTATTATTACATAGTAAATGTCATTAAATTATCAAATGAATACAATATTTTTGACAGTGGCAAACCATGAACTATGGACTAATAATTATAGCCCATGTTTTATTATTTATTGTCGTATTGACAGTACTGGGTTTGGTCTATGATGTGTTTGACTGGGTTTGGTTTGTAGTAAAACTGTCTACTAAAACTGTCTGTCCTAAACAATTTGCTAAGAATCAGTAATTATATTATACCAGTGGGCCCGATTAAAAGTAAAATCGATACAAAATACAGAGCTGCCAAAAATCGATATTTAGATTGGATTTTTTGCTATTCGAACGTGATACTGGTAAATGAAGGTTTTTCTAAGAAGAAGCTTCTTAGACAAACCTTCAATTCAGCGCCTCCTATCATGCTTTTGAAATTTGTCTATATGATTCATATAAAAAAAACGTCTTAGTTTAACTAATTCGCCAGCTCAAATTTTTGCAATAAAATCAATAGCAAATACTACTGATTGGACAAAATGAGATAGAGAGAAAGTTGCTACGGAACTCTTACCTAATGCTTGTTATACATGCTCTTGTCCGTTTTTTTTGTTGCCTTCTACTCCCAATGCCGTTACTTCAACGGTAAATTTTATAATTGCACTTTTAGAAAAAAATATGAATTTGATTCTATTTTCTAAAATTGTTCTACCGTTTAAGGTGTGATTATGTTACACTAATTACCTCTAAGTTACGTTGGAATAGGTCATAGGTAACCAAAAATAATTATTTATGTCTATTAAGAATTATAGAAATTATAAAATAAATACATTTTTAATTTATACACTACATAAATCATTGACTATGCCATATGCAAACAAAGTCGATAGATTGAAAGGATTGCGCTGTCGCTGCCGCCTATGAATAATCATAATTCTTTAGTAGCGAAAATGGATTTGTGTGCTTAAACGATTAAAGTTATTTGAATACGGCTTTACAGCAATAGGTGTAGTGAGAGCGCCATACGCAAATACAGATGTTCGCACTCAGGGATCATAGCAAGCAGCGAGCGTACTTAGAGATCGATTTAAGCTTTTAAGTAAATCCCATGGAATGAGACGCGCGCATGGACGGATAACAGGCGTCTTTTAAATGTTGAAATAATGAATTTCTAGTAAAAAGGCCGTATTATTAGAAATTATTTGGAATTGTATCTATGTCGGGTAAAATATTCCGTCCCATTAGAAATGCCCAATATCCGGTGATCGATCACATGCCACGTGCACGGTGAACGTAACGTTGGACATTTTAAGATAAAAAACGAGATTTTTTTGCCAAAAAACTTAGTGGAGGATGTTAACAAAAGAGTATACATCGCGATAAAAGTAGGTATACATTGAGGAGATAAACAAATATTTGAGCGGGGGCGTAGTGGAGCATGAAACTGGAGGACAATGGCATTAAACGAGGATTAGGATAGGCATTAATGTTATTTGATTACTTAGACACATACATGAGCATGAGAACAGTGAATGGGTATTCTTTCTTCGCACAAAGAAGTGATCCTTTTCAGTTAAGAGGATTTAAATACGCGGCAATGGCCTCTACAAACTTTATCCGACAATAGTATCCGATATATTTTTAGTACAGTACAAATATTTTTATCAGGAGAAAATTATTCATTTTTCCTACTGGATGTGCTTAGAATAAAATCCAATGATTGATATCGAAAATTTAAACATGATAATTCATGGCTAAAACAGCACTAAAAAACATAAAATTTTAAGTCGCTCCTAAAAACTGTTAAGAAATATTTTTACCTTCAAAATATTAACTAGGTAAGTATACCTAGTTAATATTTTGAAATATATAAAAATTTCATGGTAATAACTGTTTGTAATGGTTTTGTTATAGTTAGACAAACTCTTTAGTAAGCTCTACGCTTTAGAGGACCTCGGTGGCGTAGTGGTTTGAGCGCTCTAGTTTCGATTCCGAAAACAAAGCAACTTTCGCCATGGTTGGTTCCAGGATGGGTTAATCAAATTTATAATCTTGAGCTCCTCCGTGGGCTCCTTGCTTCGGAAGGCATGTTAAGTCGTTGGTCCCGGTTGTTACTGCATCCACTTAACCCACCAACCCGCATTGGGTCAGCGTGGTGGTGTTATGGCCCAATTTCCTCGTGTGTTTCACCCATGTAGGAAGGCCTGTGCCCAGCAGTGGGACGTATATAGGCTAATGATGATTATGAAGCTTTAGTAAGTAGGAAATTACTACTTAGGATGACAACGCACTTGCAATAATACCAAGTGGTTTTTCCTTGTTATTGCAGATGTCTATAAGACGGTAGGTAACCACTTACCAACAGGTGGGCCGTCAGCCTGTTTGTCATCTAGTTGTATAAAAAAGTAAACTCTATTTGTATAGCTACCTACAACATACCTACGTTGTATGCTTTTTTATTAGGCTACAAAACACACTAGACATCGTTTTCAAATTGCAAGAGATTGTATCTACATAAATTGCTAGATTTGAGGTGTAAGCACAACATGCTCCTTGTATGTTTTTAAATATCTTGTGTTATATGCTAACTACGATTATGATAATAAGTTAATATTCCATTAGAACAGATTTGTGAACTACCTACCTATCCACAAATTAGATGCAATAGATACTTGATCTGAGATTATATACCTACTAGTCCGGTACCGCTAGGTTTTGAGGTTCCAAAAATATTAAAGTTTATGATTTTTTGCATACAGTTAGTATACTATTTCACCAACCCAAATCATGATTTTGTGTCATTTTTGATGGTTGCTAAGGTCACAATTTAGGTATTTGTCTTTTTATGCATTATTTCGTTGAAAAGAAAATTAGAGTTGAAAATTTAACTTCCATGATGATAACAAAGTCATTACTGATATTCATAAGCTTTTTGTGCCATCTCACTCCATGGGAATACTGGATTTACCCAAATACCTTACCTATCGCTGTAATAGCTATAGAAAAATATTAAAGTTGTTGAAATAAGTGTTAACGGTCCTCTAACACTAGTATCTATTGTTCAAATCATTTTGTGTCATATTCATCCATGGTATTCGGAACTATATTTTTTTTCCTATATAACCCCCTGTAATAGCCATAAAAGAAAATTCAAGTTATTAGAGTTTATGTCTTTATTAATGTTAAGGTAAAAGGAAGCTCTATGCTTAATTTGTGTCGTTTTTATCCATGGGATTTTGATTTATATTATTTTAACGTTTTTGTGCGAAGAACACTAGCGCGGCCACAGCGCGGCAAAGGAGCGCGTAGGCATCATTCACTGGCTCCGGCGACCGGCTGCCGGCCGGGAACGAGGCGCTATAATTTGTTTGTTGTTGTAAGAGTAGTAACTTGTCATAATTGCATAGAAAATGGAAACTAATATAACATGTCTTATTTGTGAGCTAATGTTGGGTGGTAAAGCTGTAAAATTAAAAGAAAGGATTTTATTAACGCATTCATTGCCTCCCGTAAATACAGGATGTTTGGTACATGGTATAACAAGCGGGAACCTACCCATCTTAACATAGTCATATAAATTAGTATTTTTAAATTAGAAAATAAAATTCAAATTTCTTCATACAAAAAGTTCTGTCAGTAGAACGAAATGTATGGGAAATTTTAAAATTAATTTTACAATTTTGTATTTTTGATAACGCCATATTATATGACTATGTTAACATCGGTAGGTGCCCGCTTGTTATACCATGTACCAAACACCTTGTATGTATACACACATTACCATTACCCCCATGCCGTCATGATTTGGAAACGCGCCGCCCATTGGCGGCGGCGATATCTCGATAAAGTACCCAGCCGCCCATGGGTGACCTTGACATTCACTATTTTTTTATATGTTTTAAGAGCAGAGTGATTTGTTCGATTAAAGAGCGCATACTAATGTGAGTTAATTATTACAAAAAATACATTTTCATTGGTGTATTACCGTTATTGCGATGAAGTGTGAAAGTGACTTCCGCATTAATTTATAATAGTGCAAAATCGTGTCAATGTACGAAATAAATATTTTCCAAATAACATTTATATGCATGGGAAAATTTCCCCGTAAATAACAAATTATTTATATTAATTTTTCCAAAGAATCAAAATCATAATATATTCATTTTAATTTAATTAAATTATACCGTGATTTGAGTATCTCGGTAGCGATGGCTTAGTGATTTGAACGCTATAGTTTCGATTCCAAAAACAAAGCAACTTTCGCCATGCCCGAGATGGGTCAATCAAGCTCCTCCGTGCTTTGGAAGGCACGCTAAGCCGTTGGTCTCAGTCGTTACCACAACTGCTTTAACTCACCAAACCGTTTTTTATATACAAAGCTCAGCAAATGAGTCATCACCATCTGATGTGAAGCGGTAAGCAAAGTCCATGTGCGGAGACAGCTAGTGCAGTTTGATAACAAACTGTTCTAGCCGCCCCCACCTTGCCGGTTTTTTTAAACACCTCTTTTGAAGGAACCCATGCTCTGGCAAAACATGTGCTGGCAAAAAATTCCAAGTTTTTAAAGTCCGACATAGAAACGAGTTACTATACTTCTTTGTGCGTGACGTTTAGGTGGGGACAGTAAATTGATGACTCCGAAGACCGACACGCGTGCTCCTGAGTAGGAAAGGGGAAGGTGGGATAAGGTCGAAAAGCTCCTCAGAACACTCTCTATGATAAAGCCGATAGAAGGCGCTTAGTGATGCAATGTCACGACGGAGTTGTAGAGGTTCTAGGCTGTTCGTGACCTCTACGTCGTCAATAATATGGACAGCACGACGCTGAAATCTGTCGAGTGCATAGAGGAGGTATTTGGCGGAGCCATCCCACAGATGCGAGCAATATTCAACGCAAGACCGGACCAGAGTTTTGTACAGCAGGCGTGAAAAATCGACGCACCTTGTTCAGGACACCTAGCTTCCGTGAGGCTGTTTTGACCACGGTTTCGATATAATTCCTCTGATTTAGATCGCAGCATATCTCCATAACGAGCAAGTTGATGTAGCCCTGTGCCGAAAGAGTAGTGCCCTGAAGAGAGGGAAGAGGAAAGAACGGCGACATTTTGGCTGTAAACGCGCACACCTGTGTTTTCTTAGCATTGAACTCAACAAGATTGTTTAATCCCCATTCAGATATGAGGTTTAACACCCTGTTGAGCTCAATGGTAAGATTGATTCTCTCCCTCTCGGTTTCAATGCGCCCAGCCCCTGGGCGACCTTAACATCCACCATGCACTGTACTGTCATCCGCATAGCAATGAATGTTTCCTAATGGAAGCATATCATTGATATGAAGAACAAAGAGAGTGGGGGATAACAGAGAACAAAGAATCACGAAGCGCACCCATCAACGAGGACACGGATCTCCGCTCATGCAGGAAGCGGGCGATCCAGTTGCAGAGCTGAGTGGGCAGACCGTATGTCGGGAGCTTGGAGGGAAGAGCCCTGTGCCAGACCCGATCAAAAGCTTTGGCAATGTCAAGGATAACAGCCACTGACTCACCACGATTGTCAATAGCTTCACCCCAGACATGCATTAAATCCGCTAGAAGATCACCCGCTGACCGTGTCGACCGAAACCCACACTGACGATCATTATTTAATGAGTGATCTTCTAGGTATCGGACCAGCTAGTTATTTAAGATCCGTTCCTTAACCTTGCAAAGAACAGAGGTGACAGCTATTGGGCGGTAGTTAGCTGGGTGTGATCGGTCTCCCTTTTTGGGGACCGGTTGCACATTGGCCTCGCTCCACGGCACACGACTTTGGACGGGAGACAACTTCACTACGCAGTTTTTTAGTACTATCGCTGGGATGCCATCAGGTCCACTAGCTTTTCGGACGTCGATTGATTAAAGCTCCGCACGTACATCACATTGCCTGATACGGATATCAGGCATTGTGTGGTCACAATGGGCGAGTGTTGGTGGCTGAGAATTGCTGTCATCGATTCGGGAATGAGCAGTAAAGAGTTTTACCAGGAGATCGGCTATCTCTTGCGGCTTATGAGCAAGTGTTCTGTCAGAGCATCTCAACGGGGGCAGCGAGGGTTGGCATAAGGGTGACAGCACGGCTTTGGCCAGACGCCAGTAGCTACGGCTTCCCGTAGGGTGCGTTAGTAATTCTTGGCCAACTCGTGCAACGCGTTGAGCATCCGCTCTGACGAGGGGCCTTTTGCAGAACTTAGTGGCATTGTTATAGGCTGATTTCAGTGAGTCAATATTGGGATCCCCATTGACTGGACCTGATCCAAGCACGGTATGCCGACTGTTTGTTCTCAACAGCTAACGCACACTCGCGATTGAACTAGTGGTTACGCCTGCCCTTACTGACGAGATCGCAGTGACGGATATAGTACTCCATCCCTAACATTATCTCACCAGCTCACTCAGCAGTAGCGCTAGCATTCGGTTACGATTCACTGAAACAGCGCTGCCTCCAAGGAACAGATGCAAAGTTATCCCGCATAGCGCCCCAATCTGCCAACGCATAGTGCCAGATGCGGCGTTTGGCCACCACAGATAGCCGTGGCGACGCCCGTGGCACCCCAGCGGAAATCAGGCAGTGACCCGATGATCCAAAGGGAGCTCGAACCTCTAACCGATATCCCTCCGGGTGAGTCATCATCAGAAGGTCCAACAAAGAGGGTGCGTGACCGACAATATCTGGAATTCTGGTGGGCTGGTTAACCAGTTAAGTCTGGTCGTGCGTGAGAGCGAACGCATGGGCAGTTCTACCAGCATGGTCAGTTTTGGGGAATATAACCACGTCTCGTGGTGAGCATTGAAGTCTCCCAAAATCACCAATTCCGCGGTTGGAAACTGCTCCTGCGCAACATCTGTTACCCGCCTACGGTGTTCAAAAAGTCGAGTTGTCTCCATGTCACCGCTGTGGGATCTGTAGAGGCAAACGTAGACACGGAAATGAATGCCCAGGTCCAAGTGCACCCCGAGGATGGATAAGTAAGGGTCCTCCAAGTGGCGTTCATGGCGACAGCAAAACATCCGCCCGGACAAACAAGCATATCCCGGACTTCGCTTTGAAGGACTCTTCACGAGTATAGCCGGGATAGTCCAGATACCTTGTGTCAGCCGGGCGGAGTATTTGCGTCTCCGTCAAAAAAAGCAGCGCTGGCCGAGCCGTCTCAAGATGTTGGTAGACGACATTGAGGTTAGCATGGAGCCCACGGAAGTAAGTTCGTGAGCCCGACCTCAAACAGCGTGGCTGTAGTGGGGATGTGCACCGCTGTACGACCATACACATTTACTTGTCTCTGCCATGGATGGATATAGGCAGTCAAATCGTGAGGCCTGTTTTGCCAGGTAACAGCCGATAGTATAGAAGCGCTGACCCGCCAGACGGAAGGGCCCCCGAACCCTTCCGGGTATGGCCGCTGGAACCCCACCATCCGGTCACCAACCGGCACGACGGACCACTCCGAAATTATGCGAGGCATGATGGGGCAGCCTCATGATCTGGTTAGGATAGCTTGGGCCCCTGTACTGTGCCACGGGCGGCCAGCGGAACAGCCGTTTCTTCAGGTCTCCCTGGCCGGCGGGTCAACGCAGTCCACCTGGCTTTAGTTAGACGGAAGCCATCATTGACCGCATCCATCGCGGCATCGTCTCCCCAAGCTCTGGTTGTACGCCCACTGATCCCGGAATGTGCTTTGCGTACGGTGGTTACTAACCAGGGTTTTCACACCCTACCACCAGTGGAGCAGTTGATAGCTCAGAGATCCCTTAGTCGCCTCTTACGACACCCACGGGAAGAAATAGGGCGCCGCACGGTACAATTTCTTAAATAAGATTATAAAGATAAAATTGTTTCATTAATACTAAGTATGTCTATTAATAAGTTTACTATCTCTAGAATTGTTCAATCAGCTTCAGAGAGAAATGGGATGTCCATATTTTGAGCACTAGTCTTTGCCTCCCGAAAAAAAAAAGATATAAAAGGTTATACAACGTGGTGCCGTCAATACGACAATAAATTAAAACATGAGCTATATTAGTTAATAGAAATTGTTTGCCACTTTCAAAAACATCGTATTCATTTGATAACTTTATGACATTTCTATGAAGTAATGCAGCCAATCTTATATTATTTCATACAAATGTTATGAATTTATCAAATGAGTAAGATATTTTTGAAAGTGGCAAACCATTTCTATGAACTAATATAGCCCATGTTTTAATTTATTGTCGCATTGACCGTACCACTCTGTATAAAATTATTATTATATAATTTCTCTCACAACACGCGGTTATCGCACTTGTTTTATTTATAAAATAAAGTATGCTCTTAAATTTTTCATTATGTAGGGCTTAAAAACGGATATGAAATTATTTCGGATTATCCGATCTAACCATTAATAATGTGCAAATGTTTATATATAAAAAATATACCTACATATAATACGAAATTGTTATGTTCTGTACACTATACCTATACTGTCACAAGGATTGATAAATTTATACTTACATGTACACACGACAGAACAACAAGTGTAACAGTTGCAATACGAAAGCCACCTTTATTACGAACGCAGTAAGGGCAAGCTCAAGGTCATACTGTTACGCTTGATGTGCTGTCGACTGTACAAAACAACAGCAGGTCGGGTAACCGTAATATGAGAAAAAAAATCCAATCAATTTTCAACCTAAACGCAATCGAATTAAAGTACAAAAACGTTTAGCTTAATTCGGGCGTTTGTGTTAACGTGACCTTTGGTTAACTGTTCCTACTTGCTACTCTTTGCAAACGTGTGTAAATGCTCCGTGCGGTACACAACGCGCGAGCGAACTAATATTTATGTAGGAAATGAAATATCTTTTTTAAGTATATCATGAATTAAAGTGACACAAATTTTTATAGCAGATATTTTATGCTTTAATGATATTAAATGTGCAAACTCTAATAACTTTAATATTTTTTTACAGCCGCTATGGCTTCGAAAAGCTAAATTATTAAATATTATAATAACCCATGGCTTAATTTGGCACAAAATCATGTCAGGGTCATATTTAGGTGCCCTGAGTTAGGTTGTATTTGTTTTATCAACTATAATATTTTTTTGACACTTTTAACATATATTGGGCCCCCTGTCAATTTGCACTGGACGAAAACGACACACATTTAGTTTGCACACAGCCTTGGCTATTTTACACTCAATATTAGTATAATTTGACACATTAAATTATTTTTGGCAGTTTTATTAATATTTTAACATTTAAGTCACAAAATATTGAATTACTGAAAATGCAATAGCAAGATTTGACACAAAAATTAAATATAAGCTTTTTAGGTAGAACTGTATCCCCTTGCAAAAATTCAGAAACTTTAGAATTTTTGTAACTTAGCACCTCAAAATCGCCTAGCCGTACCGGACTATACGCTATGGAGGCCGGTTGGCTGGTAAGGGACGAAAATTAAAATTTATTTAGAAATAAAACATGTATAAGTACCTAAATTCTTTATTATGAGTATAATTTACACAGATGATTAAAATATTTTGATTAGTATGTACTCAACAAGTATTTACTTTTTAATTATGATGAGTTGTAGAAGAGAATTAAAAGCAAATCTTGAAACTCATATAATTTAATTTAAAATAAAACGTGGTGATAACACACCAAAGTCTACCTGCAGAAACACCATCCGTACGCATGCGCGATGGATATTTACGATCAATACCATGAATATATATCTAACTTAATCTCATCTCACAGGTTGTGTGAAGCTAATAGAATGAAATCATTTATTTCATATCTGTTACAAATTTTCTGTGACAAAGAGAGCTTTCAGAGCTACAGGTAAATTATCATGAATGCGTATAGCAGGCAAAAGTATGTACTAAGCATCATCATCATCGTCATCAGCCTATAAACGTCCCACTGCTGGGCACAGGCCTCCCTACATGGGAGAAACACGTGAGGAGCTTGGGCCATAACACCACCACGCTGGCCCAATGCGGGTTGGTGGGTTAAAGCGGTTGCAGTAACAACCGGGACCAACGGCTTAACGTGCCTTCCGAAGCACGAAAGAGCTCGAGATTATAAATTTGACCGACCCATCTCGGGACCGACCATGGCGAAAGTTGCTTTGTTTTCGTAATCGAAACCAGAGCGCTCAAACCACTACGCCACCGAGCTCCTTATATTTTTGGAGTTGGTGCTAAGTTGTTTCCAAAAACAATAGAAAGTGAAGCACCGACTCCAAAAAATATGTTTCTAGGGGATGAGTGCCTACTTACATTTAATTATTTTATCCTTTTCAGTTTTTTGAAGTCGGTTTTAATTTTTGTTTGAAATTTTTATTTACTCTCTAATTTAATATATCCTTGAACTTTGACCTGCTAACGTTCTCTACATAATGGTTGGAATCTCATCAGATCATAGAAACAAGGGTGAGACGTTTTGGTTTTGTCGACACTCTACTACTCTCTCTACTAAAATCGAAAGTTAAGGAATAAGTGATAAAAAGTGGGAGACGAGAGGAATTGTGTTGTAGGTAATTTTCTAAAATTAAAATCAATTTGTCTGTCTGTTTAGGCTAATTCGAGTGAAAATTCGCCCGTAAAAGTAAAAAAATCTTCACTTCCTCCTTAATACAACCACAGAGTCAACACGAGTCACATCACAACGTTTTAGTCATATCAAGGAAGACGATCTCATTTCCCAATATTTATCGTCCCGATTAAGTTGTATTCACACGAGCTTTGCGACACAGCAACAAAGGTTATTTGACTAAATCGGTAAAATATGGAGCGATAAGGTACCGGCATTAATCATCAAACGCGCGTGAAATCAAATTGCCGTTCACCAGTCATAGGCGCATTGAAAGGGTTGCTACTACACCGCGTGACCAATCCGACCGACCCTTTGGAGCTTATATTATAGAGTCTCTTTCTCACTACGGGTCTTTTGATCATGACAAAAAGGGATGCGAAATATCTCGCTGATCCATGGAGTTATACCACAAATCAAGAATTGTGCAAATCGAAAATGCAAACAAATTTAGCAGTGGATTTGGTTTTGTGTCGGTGATAGAGTCAGTTATTATTCGTAATGAAAACGTCATGGCTCGGTCAAATGGTCCCCTTTAATGGAAAGCAATAAATCCGTAACTTTTCCCAAGCGATCTTAAATTTGCCGTTTCGTTACTGATTGTTACTAATGAGACCATAAGTTATACCCTGAGGTTATACATAATAACTCAAATTTAGCTTTCTGTACTTATCGCCATATAAACACACGCAGAAACATACTGTGTCTGGTGTACGAAGATGAATTTTATGTATGTGGCGGTGATTGAAGGGCAACGGTGACAAGTTATGGATTAAAAGGCCAAATTACTGGATCGCAACTATATCGCCTATTATTCGTTCAGCACTGTCGGTGAAGATATAGAGAAAACAACAATGATACTAATTTACTAATATTGATGTTTAAATTGATAACATCTGATAAGTGGGAGTTTCACAGTTCTAAAACAATTTATAAATTTTATGACGTTAATCAATCTAGATCTCAATAACATAATGAAAAGAAAAAAATCTGACGTGGTACTTTATTTCAATTGTTAAATTTTATACGATATATTAGAAATAATATAATATTAGTAGTTGTCTAATGTTTTAAATCCAAAGTTTCATCAAAGTCCATTTAATTTTTTTACCAACGCGGATCTAGCTTACACAAAATAAAAATTCTTAGGACTTACGTAAAATAATAATAATAATAAAATTAAAAAATAGAAATAAATAACACTAGAAAAAAGGTAGTTATTTTGTTACAAGATTTAAATTAAGTAGCTACTCTACTAAGATGCTACACCTATACGCCATAGTTACAAATATTTTGCTATAAATGAACTTTAACAGTTATTAAAAGTAAATATTGGTGATATGACATTATCACTCTATGTTTACGTCGATACTGCATGATACTAGATTATAGTATTGGTGGTATTTGTTTGTAAAAAGGGAAGTTTCTCTGTAGGTACCTATAAATGTTAATCGGTTTTCAGATTGGCAGGTCAAACGAGGCAGTGATTGAGAGCACAATAGTATTTTCTATAAACGATGTGCGCACGTCAAACATTAATCCTGCGATGGATGCAATTGACTTTTGTAAACGGACCCAGTTATTAATTAGGGCAAAATGGTCCCGGCCGTTCTCGGTGGAGGCGGACGTGGCTCTACAATACGCTCTACAGTGATTGACACAAATTACCTCTAATCGAGAGCTTCGTATACAAGAAAGACCCCTAAATCTATAAATTCAGTACCTTTTGTTAATTCTTCTCCCACTACACCATTGGATAATTTACAACAAATTTTACAATGGAAAATTCATAACGACGAATCGGTCCAACTAAACGGTTTTAGTAAATGTTTTGTAAATGTTAGAGATGTAGTACCTTCTCTGGATACATTTCCTTGTCCTGCAAAAGGCAAAAGGGTTAACAAAAAAAGTTCGTGCTCTATTTAAAATTAAATTTAATTGTATTTTAATCCGAGCGATAAACGTCAATCAAGACTGTGTGTAAATGTGATACAAGGTATCAGGAGAGCTCAACTGAATGCGCCCCCGTCGCCTGTTGCCATTCAAAAAGGATTTCGAGCAAGGGTGAAATTAAAATGTCAAAATAGTAGCGACACAGTGCGAGGTACATACCTATTGCATTTGTCTCCGGATCTATCAGAGGCCTTTGTATAATTTCTATTCTGTGAACGTAGCATGAAAAGCGATACCGTTAAGCTTTTTATTTATTTAAAAATGTTATACTTACTTCTACCAAAGAACTCTCAATAATGGAATCCAGATTTTTTCATAATATTTATGTTAACTCATTGCGGAACTAGAGAATGCTCTTTCTTTCTCTAATTCTCTGAGTAGGTACTGTCTTAATTATCCATTGTAAAATTTGTTGAAAATATGTATGTCATAGGTACTTTTATAAAGCTGGCTGGTCGAGTACCGTCAGTACAAGTACCCCGATATACGAGTACTAAAACAGAGGTCCCGATTTTGAGTCCAGGTCGGGACATTATTTTGTGTGATGATGACCAAGAAGCATTTATTTAATAATTATAATATTGATATTTTACTGTCTCATATTCTATTTTGTGTTTTTTTTTTGTTTGTTTGTCAGTAGGTATGTTTTAATATTATAGCATTCTATTGTTTGGTAGATAGGTTATGTTTTAGAATAGGTAATATAAATAAATATAATTAATAAAATTAATAATATATATTTATTTACATACATAATTTTATTTATACAGTGTGTTACATTACAAAACTCCGAAATAAAATTTAAGGGTTTTTGTGTTTCCCTGTCAAGAGTTACCTCTGAAAGTTTAACATCTTTCAGACCACTTTTATTTTCTGATTAAATTAACAAAAACATTGTCAAACCTGCTCGTAACAAACCTAAACATTGCGTAACTACTATCGCGTATCGTACCGTACGACACACTACACTTTAGAAACAGTAATTATTTTCACAAAAAAACAAGTGTGCTTTGTGTAATTTAAAATTTGTGCATTTGCAGGGCATAAATGTATAAACTGTATAGTAAGTTCAAATCGGTTCAGTAAAGTATGGAAGCAGCACAAGTTTTCGCAGCACAGCCTGTCAAATTTTACTAACGGCTTACGAACGGACAGAAGTTCCCAGAAGTCGAAAATTGCTTTAATGGTTTGGAAACTTAATAGTGTAAAAGGACACTTTCCAAAAATCAACAAAAAACAATATATTTGTTGTACACTCAAATACATTCAAATAGCATTAAATACCTCTTCATAATTTAGGCTAGATTATAGTGTGTCATTATTATTATTAGGAGATTTTCTTTAATCTTTCGATTTTTACTAGCCTCCGGCGGGTTAAGACATGTAAGACTAGAAGAATAATGTGGGTTTTTCACTGAATAGATGTTTTGTTAATAGTACTTTATTTAAAACTATTTTATTCCATGATCTCATTCAATTTCTTTTTCTATTGTACTATCTAGTTCAAGAACATATATAATTTTAGTGCATTCAACCATTTATGCATTTTAATTAAAATGAATTTTAAATTCCACTCCTAAAATTTTATAGCAAATAGCAGAGCACACATTCTGCGCATTGTTTTTGCATTCTTTTTGCAGTTATTTGTTTGAGTATTGAATAGGGCCAAGTGGGCTTTAGCGAGGGCGTAGAGGACAAATAAATAATTATACGCATTCTGTCGAAGCGGCCGCTGCCCCTGCTTGCCGCCCGGGCCCGAGGCGCTTCCCCGGGGGCAGGAAAGGGGGCAAGTGCCAAACATAGCTACTGAAATAGCCGGATGTAGCGCTGGCTCATTTAATATTCCGTGCTAATGGTGTCTATACATGACTAATGTTTTTTTTTCATTTAGGTACTCTTACGTACCTATATTTTTGCTAAAAGACATGCTAGATAATTTTTTGGTTTCAATTTTGGTCTGGAATCGATTAAGGTAATGAAAAAAGAATGAAATCAAAATGTATTTTGGATGAAACTAATAACCTAAAGAGAATCTATAACAAATGTATATATCGTAATGCCATTTTTATTTATTTTTAAATATATTATAAACTTTATTGTACATAATTAAATTATAATAAAGTTCCTTAAAAAATACAACAAATATATTGTAAATATGCATTACGTTAAATAAATACAAACTTGATACATAAATATTTAATAATTTATTCTCATTTTCATGGGTTGACACTTAAGACTTTAACTTCCACACTTTATCCCGGGAAAAATTACATTTCGACGTTGACAAAATATTCTAAAACATAAAGAACTCCCAGAACTAGATTTAAATAATGTAACTGGATATTGTTAAATAGCTATCATTTACATCATCCCAAGTCTAAAATAAATTACTAATGTCATCAAACAAGTTTAATTGTTAACAAAATTGTTTCAAGTGTAAACAAATGCACAGTTGGATGCGTTATTAAAATACTAACGGAAAATTGTATAGTGACTGGAACGGTGAATTTGATGCTTTTGTGCCACACCAAGTATTTTAGTGTGTCAATTAGAGTTCTGTATGGCGACTGCGCAGCGTGTGGGGACTGCCTCGGGGAACACAGTGGGACCACTGGCACCCACTGTGCTCTTTAGCAAATTTATCATGTTGATTTGGAAAACACACATTGCATATTCGTGACTGCCTGTAAAATTTAAGAGTTTTAAATTTAGTCACTATTGCAATGAGGATGTCTCGCTGTACCCACCATTTGGCTATAATAGGTATTATTCCTGATTTTAATTTGATCCATATAATTTAAAAGTGTTAAAATGTAATCCTTCATTAATTGTCACATGATTTATTTATAAATCGGATAGGTAATGTGGTACAAAAGAGGCAACCAGCCAGAACTCTGGTTCTGGAGTACAGGAGATCGTCGTACTCTATTTTCGAGAGCCGGATTAATTTAAATGGATAGGATCTTGGACATTGTTTAAGTTTTACGATATATCTTTTATATTTTATATACAAAAATGAGTAAGGTAATTTGAAGTATTTTGAACCTACCGTGAAGTTATAAAGATCCACTGCGCCCACTAACATCCTGCAATTTAGTTTTAAATTATTTCTTCCAGGAATTTTATTACCGTCATAACAAAAGGTGTTCACAAAGTAGTTTTAATGTGCTTCAATCACCTATAGACGAAAAAGCAATTATGTTTTATTCAGAGTCGCTACTATTAACGCACAAGTTACCTGCTGCGTTGCTCTATAATTACGCCACGAGTGACATTTCCAAAGCTTTTGAAAACGATAACACGGAAGCTGCGTCAAAACTTAAAAAACTAAGTCAGCATTGTTACTTTAATGCATTTGGGAGTAAATATTGAGGAGGTACGTACAAAGCGGGGCCCGACAACCCTTGAATACGGTCCGCGGGGTGCCATTAGAGCCGCTCAAAGAGTTGGGTGTGCAGCCAGCGACTTTGTAAATCTAATTAAAATATCAATATGTTTACTGGACTCCGCGTTGACACTTTGATTTCACGCTTCACGCCCTCCGCATTGCATATTAAAATTTTAAAATCATTGTCTTACCTATAGTAAAATACAATACAAAAGTTCTATAAGTTATATCTTTTTTATTCCGAATATATCGAAAAGATGAATGAATACTAAAAATTCCACGAAATAGCATCGATTATATTTGGCTGTCATGATATGTTTTCGGATACAATAAAGTCAACGACTCGGCCATGACACTGTCACACATTCTCGTCGGGCGGCGTGAAAGGCCCGGTCTGTCGACGCTCAATCCAAACTACCCTTATTTTTTCTCTGACATAAAAGGTCCAGGTAGCAATAATACAAACAGTAATAAAAACGTGACATATCAATTGATTTTTTTTCTGTCAATGTCGCGAATTCGCACAAATCAAACATTGAAGTGTTAAAATTTTTAGATAACAATGACCTTTAAAAGTCGCTCCACGGGAGCGAGCAAAGGACACATTGTGACAGGGTGTCATTAGTTAGTGGATGTCAGCCCAATACATTTCAGCTCCCGTGTCGTGTTGCCTTACGAGAAAGTTAGCGAATAAACATCTTGAAGCTTGATTTATTTTAACTTTTAAGTGATCCCATTTATTTGTTTGCCTATCACCATCACGTTAGTTTGTTTATTAGCTTTAAATATATTTGATACCTACATTTTAATGTTTATAGTTTGTGCAAGTTAATATAACAACTAAATAAGAAATTGACAGCAGCACCAAGTCATATCCTGTACGGCATGTCTTTCTTTCATACTATACATAATTGCAATTAGGACTCCTGATTGCAAAATTATAGTCGTCATTATTTCTCATTTTGTACCAAAAATTATCTCATTGAAATATTTTTAATTAGAGCGTGACACTTAGGTTCTATAAACTTATTACAGTTCTAATGTTGGGTTATTTTATACCTACGACTATATTCGTAATTAGAGTAGCAGTGTAGCAGTGACCAGTGAGTCGTACGTATCATACCCAACGAAGGTGTTATGAGCTACTTATCGCCAGACGGGACGCACGCTTCTTTGACACCCTAGTTGTAGTTTGTTGTTGTACAATAAAATTAAAGTAGAGTCGGGGAATTCAATTGTTTAGCCAGTTAACGTTTTTTTTATTTTGTCGTATTGTAACTGCAAATGAGACTACTGCTATTATCAGTTTTTAACTTTTTTCGTAATAATTCGTGTATCACTGTATTTATACGACTAAATGCAAATATTCGTTTATATTCAACGACTCTACATTCCTAATATTCGAGTACCTAATAAGTACTCCAATAGAATGTGTTTTATTAGGAAATATAACTTTGGTACCTATAACACTTAATTGCTAATCTTATTGTCATACTCATTTTATTTAAATTGTAAATTTAAATAATACAGTAGAAATACATTGACACAAACATTAATAGTTTTAATGCTAATTGCATCGTAAAGCTTCTATTAGCGCTACACGTAATATGGTGTGATGCTTAGCCGTAAACGACAAATGTTACCATACACGACTGGCGCAATATTTCATCGCTCAACTGTCGCAAAAAGCGAACCCTTTTTTGTTTTCTATTACAATTGTCACCCTTTCACTTGTATTTCAATTAAATAATGTCTGGTCATTTGGGGCGGGCGGGAGCCAGCGTCGTGTTCGCGCCTCCCTTTACCCTTGGCGCAAAGTGCGCGTCATCCTGCGAGCACATTAATCACCTCCATTATTAAACTTGTTATTGTGTTCTTTCGAAGATAACGTATTATAAACGGTGCCGTTCGTCCGCTCCTAACAAAATAAGCTCCTGTAATAGCGTGTAAGTGATCCGCTTGGAGAACGTCGCGTCGTCAAAAGCTTTGATTAATGATTTTTCTTTTTTAGACGATATAAACAAATCCGATTACACTTTCGTGTTCAATATAATAATAATGATGTAAGTAGAGAAAAGATTTAACTTCATACGGGAAGTCCCTATACCCTCAGTCACAATAATCAAAGTGATAAAAGTACCTGATTGGATATTAATAAAATGGGAATTCCAGTGTCAATAATAAACTGTTAACTAAACACGGTAAAACCCACGTAAAGTAGCATGGTATCTGGGTGGGTGACGCGCAGAGAACGCGTCTGGCTCGAGAACTCGGCGGCACGATACGAGACGAGGACCCGGCTCAATGGAGTAGTCACGAACAGGTATTTCCGATCTTATACGACACAGCACGAGTGACGCAATCACTTTTCGAGGTCTATTGCAGGTGAGCCTACTTCTTAGAAAAACGTAAAAGCCAACACAAACATTTTAATTATTAGTTTTCCTCATACGTTGTAGTAGATATTTTTGGATACCTATGAGTTATTCGTGCTATATTCGTAGTACGCATTATATAATAAGCACTTATAATAATCGCAACCTGCTTTACTCTATACAAACATCACAGAAGGTGAAATAAGACAATTAATACCTCAGGACGTGAAATTTTTCTAGTTTAGATTATTAGTAAATAATATTTCAAACATTTACATACAATATTTAACATGTTAAAATCAAAATTAAAGAATATTTGAAAGCAATGCCCCAACTTAACCTAATCGTAGGTATTTGAAAAAATACTCGTTTCGGATGTTGAAATAGAACATTTCGACATTGTAGGGTCGACGTTAGCTCATAACGCAAATACAGATATACTAGAAGACTTTTTGATATATATTATATCGATATATATCAAAAAGTCCGTGAGATTTAGATATCGATATGTAGGTCTTAAGCAGTAAACGTTATTATGAAACATGATGTCTTAAATGAATAAAATGCATTGTTTTCATATCCTTTAATTTATTTTAGTAAGTGTTCGAAATTACCACCATTACCACCATATGAGGTTTATCACGTCTCTGTTCAAACATACGTAAAAAAATAATGAACAAACCAATCAATCGGTACCTCTAGCACGAATACTTTTTAATTTCGAATCGCCATCGTATCGGTTAGTTAGGTAAGCGTTAGCGTCTGTCTGGCTTTTGTTGGAAATTTTAAGCGTGCGTGAACGATACGATTACGATTCGAAATTTAAAAATGTTCGTGCTAGGGGTACTGGTATTTAAAACTTCGTCATACCGTTTTCGAACAATTGAAATTCGAACAGAAAAGTGTCGAAAGTGTGTAAGCAGGTAAAGAACGTACAGACAAGAAGAAATTCAAACAGGTCTCCCAATCCCATCCCCGTAGTAGGCGTTACTATGAACATAAAAAGAACTCTGTTATTGTGAGTTGTTGATATAAAACATATATTGTCATCATCATCATCACCAGCCTATATACGTCCCACTGCTATTCACAGAACTTCCTTCATGGGAGAAACACACGAGGAGTTTGGGCCATAGGTGTTACTGCTGGTTGGCCCAATGCGGGTTGGTGAGTTAAAGCGGTTGCAGGAACAACCGAGACCAATGGCTTAACGTGCTTCTGAAGCACGGAGGAACTCGAGATAGGAAACTTTGATTGACCCATCCCAGGATCGACCATGGCGAAAGTTGCTTTGTTTTTCGTATCGAAACCAGAGCGCTCAAACCAATACACCACCGAGCTCCTCATTAATTCTGTTGATATAAAACCTGTATACATATACCTCCTTAAAAACAGAAAATTAAAAGCCTACATTGTGATGACGCGTGAGACGTAAGACAACCGGTTTAAGAATGAGAATATTATTCTATCGAATAACCGTTATTAATATGGCAATCATGACTCAATAAACTCCACGTTCGTTTGATTGCATTGCTATTCAACCGAGATTTCAATGTTTCCCGCCATCGTCACCATGGCAGGAAAAAATATTCCTAAGCTTACCGTAACAATAATAACAATCATTTACTTATATCAATTCAATTCAATTCTTCATTGCATGTCATAGTATATTTAAAATATGGCGGTATTTTTCACAAATTCTTAAAATATACGCTAGTATTACCCATAAAATCAATTCAAACTGAAAAGTTATGGAATATTCTTAAAATCGGTTTAGAAATTTTTAAAGAAAAGGCATTTTTATTCAAAGATTATCAAAAACTATTACGATATAGATTGCTTACATCAATGATAGAAATACTATTATGACGACCATGACATACATTAGTACAAAAAAATACAATAAAAAAATAAGTTTAATTAAACTTTGAAAATGGAACTCTTTGCCAATATTATTGAGTATGTATAACATTCATTTGTTTTACGATTTGGCGGCAAATTGAAAATTGTCTGAGTCACGTCAGCATGAATTTAACGAGAAAAAATTGTCGTGCAATGTTTTTTCATGACTTTCGATGTCATGTATCAAGTCAACAAGAAAGTTATGATAGACTTCGATTGACCTTTTATGTCGAAACCCCATTACGTGCGACTGCTAACAACTGGTTTAATGAGTTTAAACGTGGTCGAATTAATCTCACCGATGATCTGCTTTGAGGGACAGCCTTCTACTGATACAGACTGACAAAAGAGTGACCTAGCAGGAGATTCGGACAAGCATCGGTATAAGTCATGTGCACAAAATCCTCCATGAACTGTAAGCAGTCAGGAGCTTTGTGCCCGGCGGATACCTCATAATATCACTGAGGCCCAAAAACTCCATCGTGTTGGTTGGTACCGTAAAATGGTACAAAGATTTAACGGAGGAGACTCAAATGCTGTGTTCGCCATATTCGCGGGTGACGGACGCTGGATTTACTGTTATGTTCACAAAACCAAAAGACAGTCTGCTCAGTAGGTGTTTCCTTCTGAGGAGTTGCCAACTAAAGTGAAGAGAGGACGAAGCATGCCCAAAGCGATTTTCTCAGTATTTTAATCAGTTGCAGCAATGTATTGATGTGAATTGACGATATTTTGAAAAGATATAATTAAACTTATTATGTATCTACTAGTTTGATCCGTTTTTGATTTTCTAAGAACTTTCAGTGTGACCCTCGCATGTGTGATGCTCGCTTGGCATTGGAATCGTTTGTAATGGAATGTTTGTTTATCGGAATTTAATGGCAACTCAAGTATCTCTGGGATTATTAAATGGGAACAACGTTAAGGTTTATACAGGAATTTATTTTGAAAGCGTGATATTTTTCACTGAATTTATAGTATAACGACCGGCTGGCTATGCATGCTACTGCTATGCTACTAGTGAGAGGTCCTGGGTTCGTATCCTGGTAGGAGCAAATGTTTGTATGATGAGTACGAGCATTTGTTCACGAGTCATGGATGATTAGTTTATAATATTTATATCATTTATAAAAATATTATGATCAATATTTCTCCGTTATCTAGTATCCATAACACAAGCTCTTAATTATGCTTACCTTGGGCTATATAATTATTGTAAGTTAAAAAAATAATAGGTAGGTAATATTGTGGTTCACCATTTCACCAACATCCTTTATCACAAATAAGTAAGTTAAACATAATAGAAAAAATCACATTTAAATGTTTGATTTAGTGCGTTTATAATGCCTACTTTATTGAAACAATTAAAGAAAGAAAGAAAACGATGAAAAAATTTTATGCTCTAGGCGGGAATTGAAACCGCGTCTCTTGGGACCGGAGAACTAGGTGTAACTTACCAATTTCTTCACCTTTTCTTTACCATTTTCTTTCTTTATTTGTAATTGTTTCAATAAATATAATGTTTTGTGTCGCTTCATCACAGTAAACTTGTTGAAACATCAAGAATATCTATACTCCGAACAAGATTTTCATAACATCAAATGTATAGTATTTTCCCACGATGACGATCCCATAGCGAGCCTGAAACATTTTACAAACATAATCACACCTTGGCGAGAAGATAATTATGCAAATCGTGTCCCAATAAATAACAGTTATTTTCATCCCCCCATCTCGGAAAGAGTATTCTCTCGTCGATATCTGAGTGCAAAAGCTGTTTTTATCCGCTAGAGGATAAAGTAAATTTGAATTTAAAACATCGTGTGCACTGAGTTTGTAAATTCAAAACATCATTAAACCTATGTACATCTACCTCAATGGTGCCGAATTTATCAAACAACCTTTTTTAACTTGTTAAAAACTCAGACTCGGATCCTTCTTGCTCTCTCCTACTTTTTGCTTTGCGCGCGCCATTTTCTTTTCACGACATATTTGTTAAAAACATAGGTTTAATACAAAAAATTTGAAAATAAGTAAAAAACCTAAAGTAAGTGATTCTAGCCTCGAAGAAGTTTATTTGACGCCAACAGAACTGACTGAAACTGTTAATAATGCGCAAATGTTATTTTTTTTGCATTGAGTCATTTCCTCGTTGAGGCGGGATGAAAAGTTACGTGTCGCACCCGGGTGCAAAGATTTTTCATGATTCTAAGTTTTAGAATCCTTCGCTTGCTCGGTCATCAAAATTCAGCACGCGGTTAAAAAGCAACTTTGCACTCTTGTATAACAAATAACTATTGTTATACAAGAGTGCAAAGTTGCTTTTGCTGTTTTTAACCAAAGGCTTTAACAGTATGTCGTGAAAAGAAAATGGCGATCGCAAAGCAAATTAAACAAAAAGTAGGAGAGAGCAAGAAGGAGCCGAGTCTGAGATTTTAACAAGTTAAAAAAAGTTGTATGATAAATACGGCACCATGGAGGTAGAAGTAAATAGGTTTAATGATGTTTTGTTTGAATTCTCAAACTTAGTGCACACGATGTTTTAAATTCAAATTTACTTTATCGTCTAGCAGATAAAAACGGCTTTTGCACTCAGATATCGAAGAGCAAAAATACTCTTTCCGTGATGGGGGGATGAAAAAATAATTATAATGATTTCATGTATATAAACTGGATTGTTCGGTACTAAAAATATTTTACATTTAATAAGACAAAGGTTGTAAACAAGCGTACGGCCTGCCTGATCGCAAGAAGTTACCTACTGTAGCATTAGACGCTCGTAGACGCTCGTAGCACGCCTTTTTCTCCCTGTATAATTTAACTAGTAATGATATAACTATCTATTCTATTTAAATCAATTTTCTTAAAGCAACTGCTACTTTACAATTTTAAATTGACTTTATTTTCAGATTAGTTAATGATAAATATAATATCTAAAGCTAGCAACTAATTGCAAAATAAAAGTGCTCACAGAATAACCAGTTGCTCATTTCTCGTAATATCTCCTTGGGATTTACCTGGAGCAAATAAATATTGTTTTTACAGACAGCTAGCTATTGTACTTACCCTTGCTCGTGAACAATAGCCTAAACGATAGACGCCCATAAAACAATAGTCTCAATAGCGACCGACCTGGTCAAACTCGTCCGTAACTACGTCTGCATTTTGGACGTTTACAGTTTAACAAAAGCTAATTTTGTTGCATTTTATTGCCTTGAAATAGGATCAGCAACCATTAGGGCATTTTTTGCCACGCCTTTTATTAGGGTGTCGTCGAAGGCCACGCGGCGAAAGACAAAGCGTTAGCCGTAATTGTCCACATAAACAACGTTTGACGGCTTCTTTGCCTGGTTTACGACCGAGCCCATCCTTAGCAGCCCATTCCAGTCCCAGCCAATTTCATCGACAGCATAAACTACACACCTGCACATGTGCAAATTTGCTAAGCTTCATAATTAATAAACACAGCGTGAATCAACGGCATAATAGTGTTTCTACTATAGGATCCTAAATGAAACTGTAGAGTGACAAAAAAACTACTGGAAAGGGTAGCAATAAAATAAAACACGTTAACAAACGAATCTACTGCCCAAATGCGCCTCACATTAAAATACATGTTAATGGGAACACGTTGTAACCCTTTCTTTGTCCTTATTTTTTATTGTTTTATTCATGGGTCAATGTGTACATTTTGCTTCATGTTCATAACTATGAATAGGTTTATGAATCAATTAATTAAATGTCTCAACGGTCATTGTCACTATGTAAATATGGAAATGAACTGGTGAGTAACAATGCTTTGATTTATTACAGGGACTTTAATATGTTCACAGTCAAGGCGAGAAATGCGTAACATGTTCGCCAACAATTTGAGTTCTAAACAATACGCTATGACGTTTCTTAACAATACCATTGCGATGGGAACATTCGTGACTGAATTCAAGGATGCGACTTTAAAAGTCAGTTGGCATTGAAGTGAAAAATGAAAAACACAAATTATAAAATGAGTTAAATAACTACATTAAAATTATAATACATATAAACGAATTTCTAGTCTAATTTCTAGACATAGTCTATTAGGTATAATTAGGGAAATACACACGCCAAAACCATACTTAGTTATTAAAAATGCACCTAGGTATGTGTTACATATTTAATACATTGTATGACTAGAATACTCTATCTCTCCGTTTTTCTCTCACAATGTCGGTAGATGTTGGACATCATCCATTTTATTACAAACATCACTAAGTATTATGAGAATCTGCTTTTATTAGGTGTCATAATTTTGAGATAGAAAATGGCCAAAACCTACTTCAAATTTAATGGAAGAAGATTTAATTCATAAAACTATCCGAAGTCTTTGGTAGTAAAGTGGATAGAGCAGCCATCCAGATGGTGAAAGATCACAGATCCGGCCCCCCCGGACATGAATTTTTCTAGTTTAGATATTTTTCGAGAAGCCGGCAGCATAGGTTTGTGCGGGCAGGTTTCATTACAACTTTGACCGTGGTCAATGCCGGGATGGATAAATTAAAAGTGGTAATCTCAAGCTCTGTGCTTCGGAAGGCCCGTTCCAAATGTTACTGCAACCGCTTTAAACCACCAATCCGCATTGAGCCAGGTGGCTGCTCCTTACATCTATTTTTCTCCCATGCAGGAAGGCCTGTGTCAAGGAAGGGAGGGAAAAGTGTTAGAAATAAAAATCAAGAATATGTAAAGCAACGCCCAACTTAATCGAAATAGTAGGCATTTGAAAAAACACTCGTTCGATTGTTGAAATAAAATATTTCGACATTGTATAGGGTAAGTATAAAAGTAACCTTAATGTTAGGTATAATAACGTAAATAAAAATAGACTGTTCCAAGACTATCATAGGATTATTCCAAGACCTTGATTGCTCCAGACGTTTATAGTAGTCACCGGATGGTAAATGTCCTGGGGTCCGCGGGAGTCCGCGGGGGTCCGCGGGGTCGGTTTCTGCCCCAGGACATGATATTTTTCAAGTTAAAATATTTTAACCGACTTCAAAATAATAATTAAATTCTGTTTTCCACTCTTTTTTTGTATGTATGTTCATCGATTTCCGACATCGAAGGAAACACCCACTGAGCAGACTGTCTTTTGGTTTGTGATCCTAACAGTAAATCTACAGCATTTGAGTCTCCTCCGTTAAATCTTTGAACTGTCTCACGGTACCGATCAACACGACAGAGTTTTTGGGCCTCAGTCAAATTATAAGGTATCCACTGGGCACAAAGCTTCCTGAGCGCTTACGGTTCATGGAGAATTTTGTGCATTTGATTCATACCGATGCTTATCAGAATCTGGTGCAAGCTCACTCTTTTGTCAGTCTATATCATACGCCGCGCCGCACAATACTGATATCTTCGCAGTAGAAGGCCGTCCCTCACGTAGATCATCGGTAAGATTAATGGGACCCCGTTAAACTCATTAAACGAGTTGTAAACAGTGGCAGGAGATGGGGCTTCATCATGAAAGCCAAAGTCTATCACGACTTTCTTGTTGACTAAAATGACATAAAACATTGCACGAAATTGCATTGCATTCATGCTGACGTGACTCAGACAATTTTAAATTTGCCGCCAAATCATAAAAAAACACTTACTACATACTCAGTACTATTGGAAGAGTTCCATTTTCGAAATTGAAACTTATTTTTTTTATGTTTTGCAGCCTAGTTCTAAAAACTTTCAGTTTCACCCTCGTAACATACAAAAATCATATACCTAACATTTAGTGATAAATTCCTAAGGTCACAGCTAGATATGTGACTTAGCAGTTGTCTAGACAGTTTTTACTGTAGTTTGACTTGTCCTTTAACTTAATTTTGTTCTTGAGGAGTTCCGTTCTTTTTCTCCGAAGATTTTTTCGTATCTAAACGAAAGTATGGGACTAAGCAGCCACCTGGTACTATGTTAACAAAAAAAAACACTGAAAAGTCAGAAGAAAGCAAAAAATACAATACAATTTCGCTTACTTGGATGTTGTATTTTTATAACATAAAAAATACAAAATTAAAAATTTTAAGTAACCCCGGCGTCATTAATCATTTATCTAACACCATTTCATTGAGACTATTCATAAGAGCCCAAACACGCTATATCTGCTGTAAGTTTCTGAAGAATTAAGCATTTCGTAGACTTTTTGATGGTTTAGGATCAGCACAAGGATAGTATGTCATGGGAATGTCACCGAATTGACAGTAAGTACACCAAATTTCAAATCAATCGGATGTGTAAAAGATAGCAAAACCCTATTATCATGTAGAAAAAAAACCGAATCAAAATCGGTCTATTCTTTTAGGCGCTACGATGCCACAGACAGACACACAGATACACAGACAGACACGTCAAACTTATAACACCCCTCTTTTTTCGTCGGGGGTTAAAAACCATAGATTACAAAACTAGTAAACTGATTTTAATAAAATTCCTATGAGGCCAATCTGAGAATATAAATGTCCTTTCAAATATAACAGGAATTTTCTAATACGGTTTATAAATGACGGAGTTTTGACATGAAAAGCATAAAAAAAATACCACCGAATTAAGAATTTCCTCCTTTTTTGAAGACGGTTAAAAGACCCACATTTTACATAGTAGGTATAAGAAAATTAAGTGATACGTTACATTATTTACATTGCCTTTTATCAATATTTCGGATGTGGTTTACCATTGATAGTAACTATAACCTGTTTGCTATATTAAAATACTTATATATTTTTTAAGGTCAGGATATTCAAGTCACGGGGCTGCTTGCGTTCTAGCAGGCACGCTCCCGTGGGCGGTTGATGCCCTGGTTCTGGCTATAGTGCATCAGCACCGGGTCGCAGCAAGAGAGCGGGGGTAACGACTTGACCTTGTCAAAGTGAGGCGGGTCCGCACCCTGGCGCAGAGGGAGGCTCTGCGCCGATGGGGCGAGGCACTCACCACCCCAGCAGACGGTGTTGGAGGAGTGGGTTTGGCGCCGGCTGGGTAGCCTCACCTACCGAATGGTACAGGTACTGACCGGACATGGTTGCTTCGGTCACTACCTGTACCGTATCTCCCGTCGGGAGGAAACACCACGGTGTTATCACTGTGACTCCCCCGACGATACGGCTGAGCACACCCTCATAGAGTGCCCAGCCTGCGAGCTTCGTGCTGCGCTCGGCGGCGGTCACCTCTCGCTGCCAACCATGGTAAGAGCCATGGTTGGTAGCGACAGGGTGTGGGACGCTGTCGCCTCCTTCTGTGAGACTGTACTCTTGCAGAAGAAGGCAGCGGAGAGAGACCGGGAAGAAGATCCTCTGGCCGCCCCAATTCGGCGTGGGCGTTTTCCTGCGCCCTAGGCGCGGTCGGGTACGTGGGTGGCCCCCGCGCTTGCATTGCACAGGCCGCCACGTCTGGGATTACCCAAGTGACTCTGGGTAATCTCCATCAGCGCAAAACTTGGCCGTAAGGCCGGGTTGCCTGATGGGCGTGAGTTGGTGAAATTGCTTCGGCAGAGCCCTGGCTACCCCCGAGAAGGGCACTGGAGTTACCGGGGAGTTTTAATGGGTATTCCTAGTGCCAAGACGATCAGGCATTGGGCGACAACCAAACACACCGGTCGTTTAGCCAGCGGCGAGTAGAGGTCCGTAAGCGGATTCCTCCCCGAAAAAAAAGGCTAGGATATTCAAGAGTTCTTCTCTTTAGTAACCTATAGAGATGCTCGCAGACCGCTTTCTTTGTATAATCATAATATTGTCGTGCCCACTCCTGTGAAAGTTGGAACCTCTACACTAGAAGTTGTTGACGAATACCGTCTAATTGTTTACCTGGGACAAACAGTCCTACTTAGTAGGTCCAACCTTCAGAAGGAGGTCAATTGACGAATCCAATTCGGCTGGGAAGTGTTCGGGAAGCTTCGCGGCATATTCATATTCTCTGCCCAGCTTCCGCAAATCCGCAGTGTCTCATGATGACACAGTCTACAATTCTACATACGGAACCGAGACGAAGCCGGTTACAAATGGAGAAGGTTCAAAGTCACCCAAAGGGCAATGGAGAGGGCTATGTTTGGTGTTTGTCTGCGTTGTCGAATTAGAAAATATGATGAGATCCGCAGAAGAACTAAGGTCGCTGACAAAGCCCAAAGGATTGCGAGCCGCCAGTGGCAGCGAGCAGGCCACATTGTAAGGAGGACTGATGGCCGTTGGGTGGGGTTTTCAATTAACATAGTTTGATATGATATTCTTTTCTTATTTTTCCTTTTAAATACTTTATTTTTTACTTTTTTTCTGTTTAATATTATCTAATTATTGGTTTTTCCCGTACAACAAACTACCACCACATTATTATAAACGTGTAAAAAATATATTTACTTACATAGTAGATTTTTTTTTACAGATTTATTATAATGTCAATTTAAATATAATAATTAGTTGTGGTGAAAATTGGAAGTAGAAGTTCGAATCTAATCAACTTTAACTTGTAATCAAATTTATTAGTAAATTAGAAACAAATACATAATGGAAATAAAAATTAAAATAAACTTAGGCCTATAAATAAACTAAAATTAACCGAACTTATAAATAAAAAACACCACCTAAATCTACTGAAAATGGAAGTGTACCAATAAGACTGGTCGCATTACCTCGCTGAATTGCGAGGCTTATTCTTTGTGCGAAATACATACCAGCCTTATTGTCACTTAAAGTTTCACACAAACGATCTGCAATGTCCCTAAACAGTCGGTGAGCACCTGGACCCCAAGGTCCCAATGTCTCAACTCCAAACGGTTCAAATATGTAATCTCTAGATAAGCCAGCATATTTGCGCCGTTTAAGAGTTTCAGCGGAAGCAGCAGCCGATCCTGGTGTCGACGAGGTACTTGGAAGATGGGACATGGCTAAGGTATCGACACAAGTAGCGTCCCACACCAAAGACCTACCCATCTTCCAGGGCACAAGAGTCATGCCGTCAGGCCTCTTCCCATCATCGCGCGCTAAACCATTCGGCTCCAGAGCAGCAGGGGTCACGGAGGTAGCGAGAGCCCGACGAATGATATCATTCATTTCAGCATGCCGGGAAAATCGACCTGCACTTCTTGCACAAGAGAGGCCATGGTGACCAAGATCATCAACCAAACGGCAACGGTGTGGGACATTGCAGACGGTTCCTAAACGCAAACAGATAGCAAAACGAAAAGCAGTGCGGTCAAGGAGTGTACCTAAATTAGCCGAAGGCAAAACTTGTAGCCATAGACCAGATTCCCACTCCCCCACTGCCAAGAGACGGGCTTGATCCGCAGAACTGGTTGACGTATTTAAAAGATTGTTCCGCACCAATTCGCAGAGAGGCCCGTCCCATTGTTTCTGGGAGCAGGGGGAAATAGGAAAGTCAGACCTGCCCTGGCAAGTCATTGACCAGCTAGATTTGGCCTCGGCCAAGTGGGACACTTCAAAAGTAGTTAAACTATCACTTAAAATTTTGTCAATTAAAGGACGCGTACTATAAATGGAAGATAAAAAGCCGGAAGAGAAACACTTGAAATTTTCCTTATACCTAAACCTCCGAAACGTATTGGCAATGATGCTTGAGACCAAGAACGATCGCAGAGATTGATATTCAGAACAGTAGAAAGTGTTTCTTTCATTCTACTGTCCAGTTCCGAAAGAAGGTCAGGAAATTTCCAAAGTTGACAGGAACGAAGAGTATACATAAATTTTGGAACAAAAAGGCAAAAACGGAGAATTATGTAAGCCATGAGAGTGCTAATTTTAAGAAGCCTATGACATAAATCTGTGAAGGTTACAATTTTTTCATTAACAAAAAAGGGAATAGAATCGTCTAAAATAGGTAAACCAAGTAGACGAAGCGATTTTCTATCAACAATTGAAATATTTGGAGCCAAAGAGTTAAATTCCGAAATTATTTCGTCTCGATGTGAACCAGTGATCCTATCTGAAATAAATAGCTCACACTTCGAGAAATTCAGATCGAGACCAATAGTATGAAGTTCTTGGATAAGTGTACGCAAATCATCAAGAACTGAATTTGCGCAGCCACCTAAGGTACCATCATCAAGATACCATACGTTTAATTTTGAATTTAGTTTTTGAATGGTAGGGTGAATTGCTAAACTAAAAATGGCAGGTCCGAGGGGATCACCTTGTTGACAGCCTACAACAGAAGAGATCAAATTACCTTTGTATTGTAGGTTTGAAGGTGAACTATAGCACTGCCAAAGGAAACCGTATAAAGAAGGAGTTTTATATAGCACCTGATTCAGCAGAGCAGCCCTGTCTACAGAATTAAAAGCATTTTTAACGTCCACCTTGAGAACAACCTCTCCGCACTCATTGTCCAAGAAAGTACGCAGAGCATGCACAGCAGCCTCACAACCACCCCTCGAGCCAAAACCTAATTGAGTTGGCTGAAAATAATCTGTGAGGCTTTCCTTTACTGCTCTGCAACAGGTTTTGGCTGTTAAGCGACGGTAACACGTACCGACCGCAATCGGTCTTATTCCACCATCTTTTTTTTTGAGAGCGCAGAGGTTGGCCCCATAGAGAACGCTAACAATAGCAGGATTAACATTACCGGTAAGCATAAGGTTAGAAAGTGCAGTCAGCTCCTTCAGCAGCAACTCGCCCGCGTCACCGCAGCCAACAGACGTTAAATCTTTCAAATGTTGTGGCGCGAGGCCATCGAGCCCGCCAGCAGAGCCGCTGCTAAAAGAATTGATCGACAGCCGAATGACGTCGGGAGATACCTGAAGTAAATTATCATTTTTATGTGGTTTATCGGGCAAAATAATGGTTGTAGAATTTGGGTGCTTACTTTTGAGTGAAGACAGAGTGTCGGCAGAATCCGGTGCTATAGAATCGCTTGAAAACAGAAGGCGAGTGGCACCCTTGATGTCACCATCATTGATCTTATTTTCCACAGCTTTGTACAAATTACGATTAAAAATAGAGCGTGAATCAAGGGGATCCTTAGGGGGGAGGCTACTAGATTCACAGTTTTGTTTTATGCGAGAAGTAAGTGATGCACGACATGACGGATTTTTGGTGACATGCAAAACACGGTAAGGAAAGGTAAGAAGATGCTCCCAAGCAGATTTTGAATTTTCGGAGACGGTAGTGCGTATCTCTTCAGCGAGTTTTCTCGCAACAGAGATGCGCGCACCGCGGGGAACACGCTTTAGAATTGGAGTAGAAAATTTATATTTAGCAAGATTTTCCGAGAAAGTAGCAGGTGTGATAGTGGGAGCATCATCGTTAGTGAATGGGGCGGAGCAGACAGAAACACTCTGACTCTGAGGTTTATGGCATTTACCATGATGAATGCTTAAGCCTTTCCGCCCCTTAAAAAATCGCGGCTGAGCACAAAGATGACACTGCAAAAGGCTGTTTTCAAGTGATTCTACAGGCTGACTATTGGTATTACGCACTGCAGTCACGTTTTGCATTAAAAAATAACTAAATTACTATTTTTCAAACTAAAGAAAACTAATAAACTAAAACATATTATAAAGAAAATATACAAAAAATGACAATTAAAATAAACAAAGATGACACAGGAGTCGGACGGTGTGATTGGACAATCGAATTCGTGAAGACGTCCACGGCAAAAACCCGGCAAAAACCCGTTACTTCTATTGGCTAGTCCCGAACTCGGCTGTGTTGTCTTGGCAACGGATGCGGCCTTAGTAACGATGGCTGTCAAAAATCATCATCTCGGGAAAGAATATTAGGGCTTCGCAGACGCAACGACCAAAATACTGCGCACACTTCTGCGACAAGATTACTGGCAAAGCAACACTTTATAATGATTTCAATTCCAAAAGGCAATGTAAATAATTTTTAAGCCATTTTTAATGGGAGTACAACACAAATGACATGTTGACTTGTTGACATCAGAAATGTACACTTGTAATTGTAAAAAAAAGGTGTGAAAATGCCTGCGAATATCGAAAAAGTAGGATAGTTATAGGTACTACATACTGCACTGCAGCAAGTAGCGGTGCACTCTCCTTGGGAAAGGTTTGGACAGGCCATGTTTTCGTATCGAAACAAGAGCGCTCAAACCACGACGTCACCGAGCTCCCCAACACCACCAAGCTCCTCACGCCACCAAGCTCCTCAACGCCACCGAGCTCCTCCAAATGTTTTTTGGATTTTAATTAAGAATTTTCCGTAAACATCTCGTATATCAACAAAAACATTGTATATACTAAGTCTCAGACCTCCAGACTTTGTCCTTTATTTGCTCTAATCTAATCTAAAACCTCAAAAACTTATAAAACTAGATACCGAAATACTTACTGAATAAACAACCAAGGTATAACGCCTTCATTGGCATCTTGCGTTTGGTAACTCGATCAAAAGGGGTGTGAATTGCGTTAACAAAAATAAGAATATATCTTACCATAAACTTACGTGACTTACGTCAGTGTTAATACACATTTGGTATTTGTAATCAGTAATTTTTTTATCTACTTATTTTTATAATGTTCTCATGTGGTTTACTATAACTATAATTATCAGAACTGAAGTGGGCGTGGGAGTAATATTATGTGATAGTTCACAAACTGATAAAAGTGTATTGAATATAAAACATATTATTCTCAAGGAGATATTATGTAAAGCCATAACTTTTTTACTTCTTTATATAATAATAAATGGTTTATTATTATATAAAAAGTAAAAAAGTTATGGCATTGTATTACAAACTTTTGTTAAAATGTCTCTTTGGTCGAGAAAGAAAACATGTTGATAGCAGCGCAGTGGTTAGCCTAAGAAACAAAATGAATTAAATTTTAAAATTTTTGTTCGATAAATACAATAAGTAGCTGCTTTAATAGTTATAAAATTTTCTAAACGTGTGTGTGTTGGTTTAAAAAAATGCAAGTCGGAGCAAAGTATGGTGATAACGCGTGTGATCAGGAGTTTCCTGACAAACCTCCTGTAATTAAAAGATGGTTCAGAAATGGTGGAAATACAGGTACAAAAATTGACACTGCATGAATTTTAAAAACGGAGACTATTGCATACACATTACATATCTAGCATACCAATGTGTAAATGTTCTAGTTTTTAGTATAAGTAATAGGTTGGGGAAAAAGTATCTTCGCATTTTTTAAGAAAATTCAAAACATTTTTTAATATAGTTTATTTACGTACGTACGTTTAGTACGAAAAACAAATGAAAAACACACATTTTCCTAATTTGAATTTGGAATTATCTTTTATAAAATCCAAACTTTTAATGATACCAAAACCAGCCAGATACAAATAGTACAGCCAAAGAGATTTTATTACAAGTTCATACATACTATAATGCGAAAAGACTTTTTCCCCAACCTAATATAAAGATTAGAATTTTATTTTTGACTATTAAAAGTAATTTGGAAAATAACCACCCGAATAAAAATATTTTCGATTACCTACATTATAAAAGTGATTTTAACTGCACGGCGGCGCTAAATCAATTTGACACCTGTCTAACTGAATACAACTCTTTTGTTTTAAGCTTGAAATTAAAAATATCCAAGTACAAATACAACAACAAATTAGTACCTACTTTAAGTGGCAAATTGCTTATTAACTTTTGGAATAAAATAAATAATCAAATAATTCAGTGGAATACTAAGAATAAGTATACAAAAAAAATCACATATAAATTATAGGCTGTTCTCAAAGACAATATTTTTAACCGACTTCAAAAAAGGAGGAGGTTATCAATTCATCTGTATGCTTTTTTTTATGTTTGTTACCTTAGAACTTTTGACTGGGTGAACCGATATTGATGATTCTTTTTTTGTTCGATGCGGAATAGTTCCCATTTGGTCCCATAAAAGTTTTTTTGGAAATCCATTGGGTAGTTTGGTTTTTAAATAAAAAAAAACTGGAAAAATTAAGTCGTCTACGTATGCGAAGTTGCGGATATCTGCTTTCCTGATATGAATTTTTAGTGAAATGATACGATAGTAGAAAACAATATAAGTTGACGGTCACCCATCTAGCTTTGACCTTCAAAAGTTATCACTAAAAATCGTGAAAAAAAAAATTTAAACAAAAAATTAAACCGACTCCAAAAAACTGAAAAGGATAAAATAATTGAATTTTAGTGTGTACTCATATCCCCTAGTAACATATTTTTGGAGTTGGTGCTAAGTTATTTCCAGAATCCATAAATAGTGAAGCACCGACTCCAAAAATATGTTCCTAGGGGATGAGTACCTACTAAAATTCAATTATTTTATCATTTTCAGTTTTTTGGAGTCGGTTTAATTTTTTGTTTAAATTTTTTTCATTTGTATTGACGTCGAAATAACTTGATAATAAGCAAAGACCTCTTAATATTATGTAGGTATGCTTGCAAACATTGTGCGACATTTTAATTAAACTGACAGAGTTCCTTGAATACCACAATATGACGATTGTTTTATAGAAGCATTTCCAATGCGATATGGAATATGGATTCTTTTATTTTTAGAAAATTGCGGAACGTTATTATGGGGCGCGGGCGAGCGGGCTGTACCCAAATTGCACAAAGATCAAACGTGCGTCTCTGCGACACGTGGCTGCCACTTTCGATTGACAAATGGTACGTGACTATTTGTGACTAACGTTTAATTCCCTTTTTGTAGAGAATCGATCAATTTGGAAGTATCAATATTATTTTTAACCGGCTTCAAAAAGGAGGAAGCTCTATGTTCCACTGTATGTATTTTTTGTATATCTACATATATGTTCACCGATTTCTCTGACAATTGTAAACCGATTTTCAAAATTCTTTTTGTATTCGATAAAGTATAACATGAGGTAGTCCTATTGTCACCAAATCAGGATCTGGTGATGGGATCCCAGGGAAATGAGGGGAAAACCTCAAATTTTATAGCCACGTATTATGTTTTATTTATTTCTAAAGCTATTCAAGTATTTGCTTCTGTTTGTCATAATCTAATAATGATGAGCGGGTGATGGAAGGTACAATTCCTTAACGGTTAGGAGTTACGTATATTTGTACTATTAATATATAAAATGTTTGCCACATTTGACCACAATCACACCAAGATGCTAAGTAATAGTGTTCCAGTCATAGGTTGCCTACATGTTTACCTAGAGTCCTAGAAGATGCCTATTCACTCTAGCCTTACAGACGTCCAAATTATAGGTTGCAGTGGGAAACAGATTGGCAGGTAGAGAGTTCCACTGCTTGGCAGTCCCTATTAGAAAGGACTTCGCGAAATGCTTTGTGCGGATGGTTGGAATATCCACAACATACTTAACGGTGAAAAGCCATTCTATATACGTCAGGTCCTTCGATGGAAACGGGGAGCTGGTGGAATTAATTTGTGTAATTCCCTCGTACACTCTCCGAAGTGTATTCCATTGAAAACCGACAAACGCGCAACACTACGTCGATGCTCGAGATCTTGAAAAGGATATAGACCGATAGATTGTATAGACCGATAGATTGTATAGACCGATAGTTGTATTCTATCGGGTTATCCGGGTGCAGTGATGATGGAAGGTAAAACTCCGTAAAGGTGTCTACACACCAAAGCCGCCGGCCCGCCGCGCCGGCACGAACCCGGCGGGTTAGTGCCCCGCCCAAGATTGTTTCAAAATAAGGCCAAAATGAGGCAAAATGTGGCCGCCGGCTTCGGCCGGCGGCTTTGGTTTGTAGACAGCCTTACGGTTCGGAGTTAGATAATACTGTATCAATAGTACGATACGATAATATGAAAAGCATTATGTATTTTAACCAAAGACTAAGAATCAGACAAAACTTAGAAAATCACTAAAAATGTGAAAAAAACTTATTAAACAAAAATAAAACCAACTTCAAAACCTTAGTGTTTTGGAAGTCGGTTTTATTTTTGTTTAATTTTTTTTCATGACATATCTATGAAATACCTAATACAACTAATGTTATACATACTGTTTCATTCAAAAGTCATAAAATTATCAAATAAATAAGGTTTTTGAAAGTGGCAAACCATTTCTATGAACTAACTAACATAGCCCGTGTTTCAATTTATTGTCGTATTGTCACTTTAAAAATTTTGAAACTACATACTTAATGCAGTGCAACTATCATTGTAATCTTTGTCGGTGATCTAAAAATAATAAAATAATGTAACTAAATATTTTCACTAAGTTATGACAATTCACAGAAGCTATCTTGTAATTATTAGGTACAAATGGTACAATTAACTATCTAAAAAATAATTATTCTAGGTGAATGGTCTCAAACCAATTTGCTTAGTTCGGAAAAAGAAATAAAATGTTGTAATTTTCTTTTCTTTTTGTGATATATTTATGTATTTGTCTCTTTCTATTTCCTTTAGGCAGACTGGGATAAAAATCGCTTAGAGACTTTTAACGCTAAGTAAATGTTAGTGAAAACGAGCATTAGAGCCCGTAGTAGAGGTAGGTATGTGTTTACAAAATTTTGCGGTGTCGGAAGCTCAATTTTATTGAGAAATTATTATAATTTAGTTTATTTAAATTATGTTTTGTAATAATGTTATTTTCATAATTATTTACTACAAATTTTTCATCTTTCATAATGTGAAATGAAATGAAATGAAATGAAAAACATTTATTGGTTATAAATAAAAGTAGTAACAAAACAGCATGAATTTTAAAACAAAATCTTATAACCAAATGGTCACCACTCAGCGTATGCTGCAACCTGGAAGGCCACAGCGCTGGTCTTCCGTGGTGCCAACTGAGAGCGCAACGCGCGCATACCGTCAAACCTCAAGGTTGTTCCGCAATAAAATTATTATAAAAACTATTTGGAAAACTATATGCATAGTGAAAAGTGCCCAAACAGTACAACACAAATTTAGTAACGAGTATATATAAATAAAATAACATCATAACCAATAATCACAAATTAATCACAGTAAATTAAAATACTAAATTAATTTTCGTTTAAAATTTCAAAATAACAATCAAACAACACAGGACGACTACCTACGGATACATCTTTTGGAGGTCTAGTAGATGCTTAGAAAGCGATCTTTTAAAGCAGAAAATTGATGCTGAGTTTTTAATGGGGGGTGGCAAGTTGTTCCAACATTTCGTGGCAGCATAGCGAAAGCTGCCACGAAAGGCAGCAGTCCTATATTGTTTGAAAACCAAGCGCGTAGCAAGGCGGACCTCCCGAGTCGAAAAAGATAATTTTTCATAGAGATATACTGGCTTCCTATTCTTTATAATCCCAAACAGTAACGTGGCAAAATGAAGAGTGCGCCGGGATTCCATATTAAGGAATCCAAAGTGATTTATATAGGGTGAAATATGTGCTCGTCGTGGGATAGGATAGCAAAATCTAATGCAGGCGTTCTGAACACGTTGAAGTAATTCCTTAGAACGTACCAACAAGCGGGCACCGAAGACCGTATCCACGTAGTTCAACTTAGAGAGGATCAGTGAATCACACAGTTTGACTCTAATGGATATACTGAGATAATCGCGCAGTTTATATAGTACAGACAATCTATAAAAACAGTTTCGAACAGTTTGCAGCAAATAGGCTTCAAATCGTAGTGAGTCATCAAATAAAAGTCCCAAATTACGAGCTTCCCGAACACGGTCCAAAGCAATTCCCCTAATCTTTACAGTTGGATTAAAAGAAATAATCCGATTCACAACAAGTTTAGACCCAATAATAAGAAATTTAGATTTCGACGGGTTTAAGACCAAGTTATTATCTTCACACCAGCCAGACACACGATTAAGAACCTGGTTCATGTTGTTAATGGCAATGTTTGTATTATTTGGCTTAAATGAGATATATAGCTGGAGATCGTCAGCGTAAATGTGATGGTGAAGATTTTCGAACTCACGTACAATGTCGGCACAATATATAGCGAAAAGTATAGGACCGAGTATACTACCTTGAGGAACACCCCTTATCACAGGCATGGTATGGGAAACAGATTTGGTGCCATCACTGTCAGTAAGCTCCACCATTTGCAAACGTTCACCTAGGTAGCTTGCAAACCACTTTACCGCCGAAATATCAAAACCATAGTAGGAGAGTTTAGATAGAAGCAGGGATGTATTTATGGTGTCAAAAGCGCGAGAAAAGTCGAGGAGCGTTAAAATGGTTCCCTTGCCCTCATCTTGTGCTTCCAGAATGTTATCAATAACGTCCAGAAGCGCCGTTGAAGTGCTATGACCCTTTCTAAATCCGGATTGTTTTTTAGGCAAGATGTTGTTACACTCTAAATATTCAGTTAGTTGCAGACATACCACTTTTTCCAAAACTTTGGACAAAAAAGGCAGAATGCTAATCGGACGTAGATCACTCAGTAGAGACAGACTGGCAGTTTTAGGCAACGGCCTGACCACAGCAGTTTTCCAAGCGCTCGGGAAGGATCCAGTTTCAATTGATTTATTCACAATTGCTGTAATTAGTTTTAAAGTTTGAGGCAGGATCAAAGAAATCATATCCATTCCAACACCATCCACCCCCATTGCATTTGTACTAAATGATCTGATAATTTTACCAATTGTATTTTCACTAACTGTGTGCAGACAAAAGACCGACTGTCCATGCCTCTGGAACTCAAAAAACGTTAAGGTTATAATATTTTCGGAACACTTCCTATAGTTTCAAAGAATTGTCAACAGATTCGACACTTAGGGTTAGAAATGGCGTCAATAACTGTTTTTCTAATTTTTGACATCTCCATAGCATCCGCTCGATAAGATCGTCATAAAAAACACAACGAAGATATCCCAAATATTCTAACAGGCCATAATCAGCAGGAGCCTGAGACTAATGTGACTGGCTTAACAAAAGACGCGATGAGTCCGTGAAATGTATCCGTATCGATAGCGAGCGCACAGAGATGGGCCGCCGATAAAAGCCACTCGAAGTGTCGGCATTGTCGTGTAAAATTAAAAAAAAACTCCTACACTGAAAGACTACTGACAAGCGTATTGGATTACGTAGGTACTTAGATACTTATAGTTAATTTTGAGATCTTGTTAATCTTTTAAGTGGTCGTGAAAGTACTTGATATGTATGTAAGTACCTACAGTGGAATACCTATGTATCATTATAATCGTCATTCACTTGTTGAAAGTTTAAGTCAGGTATGGGCAATCTTTGAAATATAATGGGCCAAACTTTAGTGTGCAAATACGTTCGCGGGCCGCGTTTAAAAGTAGTGCATTTTAAGTAGTGTTCATAATGTTTAACGATACATATCAAACATGAAATAATACGAAATTGTTATTATAATACAATTTATTAAAATAACAAAATGAAATAAAAGAAATACTTAGGTACAACCTTTTAATTAAATCGTGAAAAGAGATGTTTCAAAAATATATGGAGACCAGGTTTATCAGTATACTGAAAAATAGGTAAAAATATGCAAAACACTGTTGAATTGTCCGTTTTCTTTTTATTTCCTTTGTTGCGTGGTACAAAAAAAAAGTTAAACAAAAAATAAAACCGACTCCAAAAAACTGAAAAGGATAAAATAATTAAATTATAGTAAGTAGGCACTCATCCCCTAGGAAAATACTTTTGGAGTCGGTGCTTCACTATCTATGGTTTCTGGAAACAACTTAGCACCAACTCCAAAAATATGTTCCTAGGGGATGAGTGCCTACTTACTAAAATTTAATTACTTTATCCTTTTCAGTTTTTTGGAGTCGGTTTTATTTTTTGTTTAAATTTTTTTTTACAATTTTTTGTGATAACTTTTGAAGGTCAAAGCTAGATGGGTGACTGTGAGCTTATATTGTTTTCTAATTTTTTTAGTGAAACGATCACTAAAAAAATTCATAGAAATAATACATGGGTCAGTTAAAAAAGGTGTTTTGGAAATAAATATAGAAAATACAAAAATTTGCCAGCCGAATTTTAAAAATAACATCTACTAATTATTACCTACCCTGGAGGCTTGTAAGTACCTAAGTTTGTATTATGTGAACATAACTTATGATACGTAGGTTCCTACTTAGATGGTAGGTACAGAGCCTATATCTCATACAAAGTTATTTTTGGAGTCAGTACTTCATTTTTCCTTTCTTTCTTCCTTTCCTTCAGTAATCCTTCACAATCCTAGATCCCCAAGTTACCTGTGTGAGCGCCTTATCTCGTTCCTCGTAATAAACCCTGCCGATCCTCTAAATCCCTCCTCCTTAAGGTTCCACTTCATTCGTCCTCTCTATATAGTGGCTCCTTCACTGTTCATGCTGTTCGTCTTTGGAATTCTCTTCCTAATTCTCTGCGTGAATGCTCATCTCTGGACGTATTCAGAAGAAGGCTAAAAGATAATAGACCTAGTTTATTTATATGTAAGTATGAATTGTATTTATATTATGTAAGTATGTATGTATGATTTGTATTTATATTATTTACGTATGTATGTATTTATGTATGATACGATTTTATATTATTTATGTAAATGTAAACTTTTATTTAATGATTTTTTTTACACGTACTACTTACTTCACGTACCTATCAAGATCTCTCTCAGAACTCAAAGGTTTGCTGGTAGAAAACACAGTTTTGTGTTAAGCTCGCCTGTGTACATCATGTTTTATTTTGTAAATTTTGTTTTAAGTTGTTTTGTGTACAATAAAGAATAAATAAATAATAATACCGTGTCTATAATTTGAGGTTTGCCTTTGATTTCCCTGAAATACCATCATCAGGTCCTCACTGTCACCACGGCGGGAAAATCTTGGGGGTGTATTCTATCGAATAAAAAAAGAATTTTGAAAACCGGTCCACAGTTGACAGAGAAATCGGTGACCATACCTATCTACATAAAAAATACATGCAGTGAAACATATGTAAAACCTCCTCATTTTTTGAAGTCGCCATTAAATCGAAATGTTAGCTTATAGATGACAACTGAAATATAATAATATTGCATAATACTAATTGTACCTATAATAGGTAGGTAATAAATATGGGTAGAATTCGACTAAAAATCATTAATTCATTTTGACACGTTATATCTCGATTTTTAACCGACTTCAAAAACGAGGAGGTTCTCAATTCGGCCGGTATGTTTTTTTTTTTTCTATGTATGTACACCGATTATGCCGAGACTACTGATCCGATTTACGTGATTCTTTTTTTGTTCGGTGCGGAATAGCTGCCATTTGGTCCTATAAAAATTATTTCAAAAACAGTTGGGTACTTTGGTTTTAAATTTAAAAAAAGTGAAATTATTAAGTCGCCTACATATGCGAAATTGCGAATTTTTGCTTTTCAAATGACTTTTTAGTAAAACGATACGATAGTAGGAAACAATATAAGTTTACGGTCACCCATCTAGCTTCGACCGTAGAAAGTTACCACTAAAAATTGGGAAAAAAAAAATTTAAACAAAAATTAAAACCGACTTCAAAAAACTGAAAAGGATAAAATAATTAAATTTAAGTAGGTATTCATCCCCTAGAAACATATTTTTGGAGTTGGTGCTAAGTGGTTTCCAAAAACAATAGAAAGTGAAGCACCGACTCAAAAAATATGTTTCTAGGGGATGAATACCTACTTAAATTTAATTATTTTATCCTTTTTAGTTTTTTGAAGTCGGTTTTAATTTTTCATAGTATAAATTATTATAATTTACATTTAATTGTAAGTATGTATTTGTTTGTATCTAGGTAGGTATATGGTATCTGTGTGTATTGTGTAACACAATCATGCCTATTAAACAAAGCATCATTCGTTATACTGACACTTGTGATAGATCAAATGATCTGATTGTAAATTAAATAGGTTACTTATATAAATATTTTAATAATTATGCAGGTAGGTACATGACATGAGTTTATGATTTGATCTGCCTGTCGTATCAAAATATTCTAGCCTACAGACAGGTTCATACTTTTGCCAAAGCTGTAATGGGATTCGTAATCGTAATAAATATCTAATAACAAGAAAATATACATACCTGCAAATATTAGTTTGGTTCGATGTGTGACTCCGTTACGAGCAATACCTATTACTCGTAGCATCGTAGATTCGTAGCTACGTAGATAAAATAATGTTACATTTAGAATAAAACATAAAACTAGATTTTTTTATATTATGGTTTACAAAACTTCCCAATAAAACTTAGTTCTTCCTTCTCTGCATGCTAGCCACTTCCTGAAGGCAAACCTTCATTGACTACGCTTGCTTTCGTGGGTCTGTATAGCAACCTCTATTTAAAATTGAGACCCTACTTTTAACAAAGTTTTATTCATCGAATTTCATTTTATATTTAGACAGCCAATAAATGCCACTTTCATGGCTGACAAAAATATCACATTTCATTCGTTTTATCTGATCCCAGGGTCCTATTCCCCTTTTTAAAGTATGCTAGTCTATGTAACATGCTTTCATCTGGGAACAAAGGAACAAAAAGGTCCGATACAAGTATATAAAACACTCAACATCGAGAGACGATAATGCCCATCATTATAAATTCATGTGCTTTTGTCGCTTACAGTATTTATTTTGAAACGTGTCAAGGGGGGAAACCCTCTTTTCGGTTGAAAGCTCCCGAAAGCGCGTAGAGGGGCGTCAGGCGGCACCTTGAGCCAATACGATTGGCGCGTCGTACCCCCACCACTATACGCTCCGCCTTCCTGGAAAATTCGCCCCAGCTACCACGTTATGATCACTCATTCAGTTGTCGAATTTTGTAGCGGAAAGTGGTCGTGTCGCTGGGCGAATTATTTGGACTCGGACGGAATACAACATCTGATTCATCAGCGGCACTGAGTCAATGTATAGCGCGAACGGATAGTGATGTTAAGCTTTATCCTTAAGTGATCCTGTACTTAATGTTATGCACGCAATGAGTGATCCCGCAGCTCTGGCTGGCATGCTGCCTTTTGATTCTATTGGACTGTATGAGCAGCCGAAACCAAGGTTCATTTTCAAAATGCCGCGAGTAGTTCCTGACCAAAAAGCTAAATTCGATTCCGATGATCTCTTCAAAAGGCTGAGCAGAGAAAGTGAGGTAAGTCGAACAATAAAGAGTATTTTATTAGTTATTGTTAGGTATTAATATTTATGTATACATCAAGAATGTATAATTAATTGGTCGATTATTAAAAATAACCGCAATATCAAAACCGTTAAATAACATTCCAATTTAGCAAGACGAGGAAAATACACATGATTATTATGTCACCATTGCTGGTTTCCTTTTCGTCAAGTGATTTATATAATTTTAGCAACTACTTCACTGTAGGTAGTTGTTATTTGCAAGTGATATAGGAGTTTATAATTTATTTTTATTAACATTTGAATGAGTTCTAATTACATATAAATTTTCATTTTTTTTATAGCATTAGAATTTTTATTTAGATTACTTATTTGATAATTAGTAACTTAGTTATAATTGTTTTCCAAATATGACCTACCCTGGTAGTGTTAAATAAAAATATAACTAATTATAAAGGAGCTCGCTGGCGTAATAATTCAGTTTTGATCACGATAACAAAGCAAACTTCGCCGCATTTGTTCCCGAATGGGTCAATCAACATTTGACGGATTCCGAAACACCGTTTTTTTCCGGACGATGATTGCCTTCACTCCTAAGTCCTATACCTATTATTGGTCATAGTGCCGCAAACTGCCTAAAAACAACAAATTGTATATAGGTACTTACCTAATACTTGAGTTTGACGATGAACGCTTGTGCGACAGAACTGTTCTGCGACTTATCATAGTTCGAATGCACACTTGTGCGACCAGCGTTGCCAGACGTCACGATTTTGGCGGGACGTCCGGATTTTAAAATCAAAATCAAATGTCCCGCGCGGGACAGCGTCAGTCCAGCTGCTCGGGGATAACTCCGCCGTGCGTGCTACGTGCTGAGGAAGCGCAAAGAGGACTCAACTACCTAAAGATAGAGTAATATTTTTATTAAAATACATTTTCTATGGCTAGTTTTTCTATCTATTGTAACGTAAACGTAATTTAGAACTCGATTAAAAAGATTGATATTTTAAAACATCTCATTACCTATATACGTTTTATTTACTATGTCCCGCTTTCAACGTAAGAATCCCGCATTTTCACTCAAAATGTTTCAAAATCTCGACCTGCTAACAAAAAAATCTGGCAACGCTGTGTCCGACACACTAAAGAAAAGACCGACTCGATATCTATAGCACTCTAGTGCAACAAACGATTGTGGGCGGAAACTCGTCCGTGTCAAACTCGTTACACTTATTATATTTTTTATATTTCGGTCACAGTTCGAACCTACCCAACAAAATTTTGTATTTCTTTCATTTGCATTAGGCTAGGTAGGTAGGTACTAAATAATACGAGGAGCTCGGTAGCGTAGTGGTTTGAGCGCTCTGGTTTCAATCACGAAAACAAAGCAACTTTCGCCCTGGTCGGTCCCGGGATGGGTCAATGAAATTTATAATCTCGAGCTCCTCCGTGCTTCGGAAGGCACGGTAAGCCGTTGGTCCCGGTGTTTACTGCAACCGCTTTAACTCACCAACTCGCATTAGGCCAGCGTGGTGGTGTTACGGCCCAAGCTCCTCATGTGTTTCTTCCATGTAAGAAGACCTGTGCCTAAGGTTGCCATCCGTCCGGGTTTCCCCGGATTTGTCCTAGTTTAGAGTGCGTCCGTGGAGCTTCCGGGCGGGGCTTCGTTTGTAGTCCGGGTTTAGAAATTCAAATTCTTGGGCCGCCCGCGACACACGCACTGTGCCCGCACGCCGCAAACAACCGACGAACCGACTTGCATTAGCGAGTCTGTTCGTTTAAAAAAAAAATTAAACAAAAATTAAAACCGACTTCAAAATACTGAAAAGGATAAAATAATTAAATTGAGTAGGTAGGTACTCATCCCCTAGAAACATATTTTTTGGGGTCGGTACTTCACTTTCTATTGTATTTGAAAACAACATAGCACAAATAACTATTTTTACTAAATATCAAAACAGCACACTTTAAAATTTTGCAATTTCATATTAATTTTAATATTGTATTATTGCTGTGGGCAACTGTATGAATCTACAATTCTAAATATTAATAAACAAAGATTGTTAAAGTTTAATACGAGGCAACATCTATGAGTCACGATTTAAAGGGAATTCCACTGGTTCTATTGGCGTCATCAAGTAAATGCATTCACGCTCAAATAATCATTTAAGAAAATCTCTTTATTAGGTACTCAATGTAGATATGAACTGAAAATGTGTTATATTAAATGATGAAAGTTAATGTATATCTTTCAAAAAAAGTCAAAGCACTGCTTCTAAAAACAATTACAAATCATTTCAAGTAAGTACCTATAAGCTGATGAACAGTAACCTTTATAATAATATAACATTGGCTGCTTTATTCCATAGAAATGTCATGAAATTATCAAATGAATAAGATGTTTTTGAAAGTGGCAAACCATTTCTATGAACTAATGTAGCCCATGTTTTAATTTACTGTCGTATTGACGGCACCACCCATTGTAGGCAGTTGAAATATACCATAAGTCTTTTCTGTTCTCTGTTGAGGACCTAGTTGCGGTTTCTATTTTAGAATTTTTATGCAAATTAATATCATATTTATCTCTAGGTATGGAACCAATCACGTAGATCCTTAAACAAAGAAAAGTAACAAAATCAATTTTGATTAACTTAGATATGAAGTAGTAGGTATACTCACAAGAATAACTTCACTGTTCTCAAACTCCGAGAATACTTACTTTATCATTTCAGCCGAGAGATGCCCACTGCTGGGCATAGGCCTCCCCCAGGGATCTCCAAACCGATCGGTCCTGCGCTGCCCGCATCCATCGGCTTCCCGCGACCCTCACCAGATCGTCGGTCCACCTTGTGGGGGGCCTACCAACGCTGCGTCTCCAATACTTATTTACTGTGGAACAAAACTCGCACTCACGTCGCAAGACACTTCGATGTCATTTGCCAAAATAATGTATGAAAAGCTGCTTTGTTTGACAGTTAAATTCGAAGTGACTTATTGCGAAGTGAAGTGTGAGTTTCATTACATAATAGCATGGCTGATTCTTTTGCTTTGATAATCGTAAAGCAACCTACTAGAAGATACTATACGTTATTAACCTAGTGTACGTTTTAATCGAAAGAAAACGAAAACCATCATCGCCGTGTTCACCTCTCAGATCCAGCTATAAAAAGTGGTTTCCAATACACATAATTCTCAACAGAGGAGCTGCTGCCTTTTTATAGAATTTGACAGTTATCAGGACGACGAACGTTTTCGTTTCATTTTAATAGAAACTTACTCTAGGCCCTAGAGTCTAGGGGCACTGAGCATAGTTTATACTATCTATATCAATGGTAATCTCCTTCCTATAGGTGCGGTACACAGGGTACCGCGACAGGCCACCAGAGGAACGCCAAATGAGGTTCACGAGCGGCTGCCGAGAAGGTCACACAGAGATCGCCTTTACAGCCACCGGCACAAACCTTCAGTTGGTGTTCGACCACTCCCCATACAACAATCGTGGTTGCGATTTTCAAAAAGAAAATGGCAAGGTAAGCGTAGTCAATAGAATTTTTATTAATTAATAAATTTCTTTTATTTTCTATAAGAAATTCAGGACAATTTACATGAAATTACTTACTTATCACTATCATTTCGTAGTTATTGCTCTTGGTATAGAAATTATACCCAGATTTTGTTTATATTTATGTCTATTCTCCTTTTTTTTGTAATCAAAATACTATCATCAAATCTGTAAGGAAATTCAGTACAAGCACCGAATTTCTTTGTTATATTCACAAATTTAGAAAAACATCAAAACAATTGTTGTAGCTTTTAGTTAACTTTTCTTTGTAAAGTAAACGGGAATAGCCACCATCGCGAATTCTTTCGCCAAGTCGATCGATGTTCACTTTCACAGATTACGTACATTACATACCTACCACTCTAGATATTATAAATAACGATTTTAATGTCAAATTTATTTCAAAACTAACAAATTTCACCAAAAAATCTGTCATTTCAATAATTTTATAACCACCTTTGACAGCTCACTCAGCCCTACTAATAAGCCAAAAGGTGAAAACGTGTTGCATGCATGTTTAATGTTTTGTTGTAAGAGGTTGTCATTATGTGTGCTATAAAATAATTAAGTTTTTACTGTGTATAAAATAAGTGCCATACGACATCTCAAGATTGAATTATTAAAACAATACACTTGGCGACCAAATCTGATAGCAATAGCAACCCCTATTTGGAATAATATCGTTATTAGTATTGTCTTATATTTTCGCGAGCACTGCATACATTTGAAATAAAACCAGTTTACCGGATTTAATGTTACTTATTGTTTACGTAAGATTGAATTTGTCGATCGAAAAAGAATTATAAATATTTGTTTTATTGTTTATTAAAAGAATGTAACTGGTCTAGCCGTAGCTAGTACATTATATCGTCAAAGGTAGGTACTTACTTAATGTAGACCTAGAAATAAACAACGTTTAATCGCTAACCACGAGGTTTTTATATTTAAGTTAATCCCTTGCTTAATACCAATCAAAATAAAACCAACGCCTACAATATCTACAATGAGATCTTATAGAGAAACATTGGTTGTTAAAATAATAATAATAATATTCTGAAAATTATAAAAGCTTTGTACCAGCTGGACAATCAGATGCAAATACCGTAGGTTTGCTCTAGGGAAAAGGCATATCTGCAAAACTGATAAAGACAATTTAAACATATACAAGTAATGAAATAATTTAATAACGATGCGTCTATTGCATGAACAAAAACATGAATAATATAAGATCCGTATCATTACGACTCATAAATGTACTATGACGAAAGTATTACCTATAGCCTTAATGCCTCGACGAATAAAGACATAAAATGAATCATTCCAGCGTATCTGGCCTAATGGCGTATTCGTCACCAGCTGATGACGCGTCATCAAGGCCCGCTGCTTCCTGCCCATATTTTCACAACCAAAATTAAGACATCAATAACTTTCAAGCCTCTAATGAAAAAATCAAAGCGTAACACCGCATATAACGCGCTGGTCACGCACTCGGCCGAATACAACTGCCGAGTGAATGGCATCTTTTCTGTTCGGAAATTATTCTGATTTATTTTAATAGTGCACCACAAGTCTCGAAGCATGTTACTGCATTAATATTTTTTAACATTTAGAGAAGGGAAATATGTACTTAAGTACTTTAAAACAGACATTAGCGATCAAAATATTTAATTCTAACATCGTCGCACCGCTTGCCACCGGCAGTATGGTATACTCACGCACACATTTAGAACCAAGGTATTAGGCATCTGTATTTTTAGCATGAATTTTGCTTTCTTTTACGTTCCGTTGTTCTAGTCTGTGATTTAAATGGAATCAAATTCAAAAATTATTTTTATTTTATGTAACATGCTTGCTTAATAGTTTCATTTGACGAATTGTTTTTTTTTTCATTGCTAACTTAATTAATCATACTTTTTGGTGGTTGATTATTACTATGTTATTAACTTGCTGGCGTTTTGTACAGTACTGTAAGCTAGAAAGTAACTAAATTAGGTAGGCCGGTTTAGAGGAATACATATAATTACTTTACGGTTGCAGAGTAGCTTTCTCCTGTTTAAGCTCTGGCTCTGGTTGTGGAATAAACATTAAACTTATTATTCTTTCCTCTGTGATTAAACTCCCAGTGGGTTCTTCATGAAATGCGTGAAAAAGTTTTACAGTGTCGGCAACAAGCTAACACCGTTGTGGGCGACTGTACGTAATCGCTTACCATCAGAGATGGGCAGATAGGTATAGAAAAAATACGCAGGCAGACAGTACGATGCGGACGGGACAGTATTATTTATTATGTACTAATTAATTTATAGTAAATAATAGCAAAAAATTTAGTAAACACAACAAATATAATTTCATTAGATTAGGTGCCACCAAATGTTGTATTTATCGATTATAAGTAGTAGATACAAGAGTAAATTCGTTGAGTACCTAGAGATAAATTACAGATGAAAAAATGTCATTAATCAAAAGGGCACATATACACACTGAGTTATAGTCGTTTATATTACAGTTTGTTGAATCCATTCCGAGCCTCTTTTATTGAATTTGGCCCCTTCGTTCTCTAACGGACGCCTGCTGCGCTTCTATATGAATACTTATATTTATTTACACTCGCTTCATTTAACTACGCGAATGAATATAGGTAGGTACTCGGTAACCCTCCCGATATTTTACTAAGGTCGTCAAATTGAATTGTACAATTCAATTCTCATTTTCAAATTCAAGACAAAAAATGCATTTGTGCTACAGCTAGTACTTACACACTGTACTTTATCACCTAGCTAGATAATTATTACTTTTTCAATTACGATTTTAGTAATCTAACCACACTCACAAATTGGCTAGACATATATTTCTTAAAATTTATTATAGCATCAAACAGTCATGTACCTATTGTTAATGGTGTTGATACTTTCTTATAAATAAACACTAAAACAGTGCCTAAAAGATATCAGACAAATTGAAATATTTTTGAGTTGAGTTAGTAAACATATATGACTCGCTTCAAAAATAATATGAGCCATGCTGCTGCCCATCAAGCGCAACATTTCTTTTAACAAACCTAAATGGATACAAAAATATTAAAAAATCACGACTAATTGATATAAAAAATAATAGTTGTAAACTTGTAAATGATAATAACTGAAGGAATATTGGATTCGCTATAAATAGTTTTTTTTTTAAATAAAAATATTTAAAATTATTCTTTGATAAAATTTATGCACTTTAAAATTTGTTAAGCAATTAGTCTGTAGGTTATTCTGTATATAGCCTTATAGGAAAATATTCATAGTAGTTCTTGGTGCCCTTAAAGTGGCGTCCGTCCAATCGAAACTAATTTCGTTATCTTTTATAATTCGCACGGCCAAGGTGTGGAACGCTCTGCCGGCTTTCGTATTCCCTACCGCATATAACCTGAATTTCTTCAAAGATGGATTAAATAGGCACCTTCTGGGTAACCTCGCTACAAAGTAGACCCCCTCTTATCTTCTCTAGGAGCAAAAGTAGGTCCAAGAGTGGGATTAAGAGTGAACCTGTTTTAATTTAAAAAAACTATGCTATCTTACTGACCTAACTTATTAGGTTTCACCTTTAATATTATGGTATACTAACTCATAGTTAATCCTATAATATTATAGTAAGTATACGTAGGTACTCATAATTCATAATGATTTTATATTGAAATAAATAATTACTGAATAATGGATCATGTAACAATATAAGAGTAAAATGTTCAGTAAACCTCGCTAAACAGATATTGATTATGGTTTTCCCTAGTGGCTGCGTAGCGAGGGTTATGGAAACGTTTCCCCTAAAATCGATAAAGGAAAAGCGCGTTTTCCATTGGAGGGTAGCGAAAGCGTCGCCCCCGCCCTGAAAATCATGGCCGCCCGCCGGCGGCGGCGCCGTCGTCGGAATCCTCTTTTCTAATTTTGACGGCTACTGGCTAAGTAACGGAGACTTATTCTGACAGCGAAACTAGGATGCTATAAGTTACATGTTAACATTCAAACAAGGGTGCATACCTATTAGTATTGAATTATCTCGCGAAGTAAGATGCGAACTTATCGTATCGTATGTTGCACGGCATGTCTACAATACGAAAGCTACAATTTGTGATCTCAAAAGCCCTTTCGAAATCACAAATTAAAGCTTTCAGAACATCTGCCCAGATGTTTACGTGATGACGAATACAGACCATAGATGTTTATTTATATCGTTACCAAGTACTTTATGTTGAACAATTTTGATATTTACCAAACTTATTTTTGAATAAGTGGTTTTACTAGGTGGTAATAATGTAGGCTCGTCGCGGTAGATACCAGCACCGCCTTTCCTTCAGCCGTGAAACAGTTCACTGTGTTTAATATTGAAGTGAAAGGTAGCCAGTGTAATTACTTAGCATGAAAGGCATCTTAATTCTCAGGATGACAACGCACTATCCGTTATTTATTAACCGACTTCAAAAAAGAAGTAGGTTTTATGTTCCACTGTATGTTTTTTTGTATGTATGTTCACCGATTTCTCAGTCAATTGTGAACCGATTTTTAAATTATTTTTTCATTCGATAGAGTATACTCCATAGGTGGTCCCATTGTCATCAAATCAGGATCTGATGATGGGATCCCAGGGAAATCGAGGGCATACCAAAATTTTTATAGGCACGTGTGACATGTTTTACTTTTTCCCAAAGCTATTCAAGTATTTGCTTCGGTTATCATCTCATGTTGAGCTGATGATGGAAGTACAACTCCTTAACGGTAGGAAGTAAATGATAATTCTTTCACTGTGTATTTCAACCAAGGACTGAGAGACAGACAAGTCGTTAATGCTGACGGTCACCCATCTTGCTTTAACCTCAGGAAATCACTTAAAAATGTGAAATCATTTTTTTTAACAAAAATAAAACCGACTTCATAACACTAAACAGGAAAAAATAAATAAATTTCAGTAGTGCTTCACTTTCTATTGTCTCTGGAAACAGCTTAGCACCAACTCCAAAAAATACATTTCAGGAGGTAAGTAGGTAACTAGGTACTGAAATTTAATTATTTTTTCCTTTTTAGTGTTTTGAAGTCGGTTTTATTTTTCCATAGCACAAACTAATTACTTTGTGTTTAAGAGATAAGTGTTTTTAAATAAATCAACTCATGCTTAAAACGACAATAATCATGCAATAATTCATAATTCTTCAGCTTCATAATAATTCAGCTGAGCGCACATTTTTTAAAGTAATAAGCAGATGGCTATCAAGCTGGTTTGGAGTTCTGATGCAACCATAGCCCATTTTGGCGTTGAAACTCTGTAAAAATTAAGAGGAAGCGCTGCTTTCAGCATAGGAGATATAAGTCCCTCTTATAAGTAACACAACACTATAAAGAAACTACTTACGCTCGGTTTCACTAACATTTGATAAGCGTTCAGACAAGAGCCTCTTAGCGATTTTAGCTCAGTCTATCTAAAGGACATAGATAGAGACAAATGTCGATAAGAGTCACCTAAGGTTAGGGAATAGTTAGTGAAAACGGACATTAGTGTTGTTTGTATGCGGACTTTTGTCTGCTGGAGGTGTTTCAACAGGCGAGTACTTGTAATTTTAGTGAAAAATTCCAAATTGCCCTATAACTTCTCTTAAAATGCAGATAATATTTAAAAGACATGGTTAATACGTTTTATGTATAAACGTTCTTGGTAAGTTTCTACAAATCTCATTCGGTATTTTTAACACATCAATAAATAAGTCGTTGGTATAACGTAACTGAACCATACGGTAGACGTATTGGCATACGAATTCGTTCAAAAGCCCAATAAAGGTTATTATTAGTGAAATTGCATCCTTGACGAGTCTCTGCCACAATTAAAGGTATACAGTCATGTTTGGAGCGGATGTCGAAACAAAGCTCGGCTGCGGCGAGCACGCGATGCACCGCCTGCCTTATGTCGCGCGGCGCGACGCGCGTCCTTCCATAAAGAGTCGAATCATACGGGCAATAGCTGTACCTACACTTATATGTACTTAAAAAATTAGGATCTCAAATTTTTTTAAACTTCAAAATTTTGTAATTGTTTGTTTTGTTTACAATTTTAAAATTTTAATATAGTAATATAAAATCAGCCAGTTAAAAGCCTCGCACCAATAGGTTGACCATGGCATTTTTTTCTTTACGATCGATTTCTTTTAAACATGTGACCGATCAAAAAACCATCTGGCTGTCCCTGCCACCTACGGCGCCTTAATTTTTTGTCTTAGTTTTTAATGTTTTGAAAAACTTTCGTCCCTTGATTTCCGGAAACTTTTAAAATATCTGCGATTATTAATTGCTTTCTGGAAATCGACATTTATTTATGGTGTTTTTGTAGAGCAGTTTCTCATTTACGACACGCTTCAAATCATGAGTAGGTAGATCTATAAATAAATATCTTTAGTAGATTTATCTTAGTGAATATATATACAGCTTTAGGTATATTAAAATTTCTTACTCAAAACCTTTAAAAAATATTTTTCGGTGTGGAATGTTTCTTTTTTTATCTTTAACATGATAGGATAAAGTGTGTATACTAATAAGTAGTTATCGGACAATTTGTTCATTCAACATCGTTTTCATTGTTACCAGGCCCACATAGTGTCTCGTTTCATAATGAACGGCGTGTGCGTGAGATGGCGGGGCTGGATCGACTTAGAGCGACTGGATGGTGCGGGATGTCTCGAGCTGGATGAGGAGCGCGCGGCTATTGAGGACGCGGCGCTGCGCGAGCAAATTGAGCGTTATAACCAACGCCTTCGAGACTTCGAGGATAAGCAGCGCGCATACCGCGATCACGGAGATGAGCTCCGCGCGCACTCGCATGGGCACGCGCCGCGCTGTCACCAGGCGCGCCCGCCCCACGCTGCGCACCCATCACACCCTCATCCCACACACCCAGTCCACATAAAACCTCATTCTCAAGGCGCGCTCATCTCGTAAACGTCCAACCCATATACAATAATACCACTAAGGCACTAATTACATGACTAGACTAAATTCAAGACCCATGAGAACTTTATAATAACCGTAATCGATTGTACAGTGACAGAGTCTTATTTTATAAGTGCAATATCTGCTAAAGAGTGGCATCAACCTAAGATCAAAGTAATATACCTACTGGTAGTTTTAATGTAAAATATTTTAGTCTGCCAACAATGTCATTATAAATTCCTACAATGTTACTTTAAATTCAGCTGTATCTACTTTTAAGGAGTATGCTTTCACTTAACCTTTTAAATCCTTTAATATATTGTTACTGACCACCACGTTCATGTTCGTATAGCTTATCAGTTGTCAGTGTCTTAACGTACCTTCCTACTAACGAAATTTTCAGAATTAAAATAATAATAATCATACAAACACACCTATTCTATAGCCCCTTTGGCCTATAGAATAGGTGTGTTTGTATGATACTTTTGCTGATACTTTTATCAGCATCGTGAAGAGGTTGTGTTAATGTATACTAGATAACAGAGAAATAATGATAATAAATAACATAAAAAATAATATCATAAATATACTAAATAAACATGAATCATCCATGACTCGTGAACAAGTGAGAAAGTGCTCGCACTCCTCATTCATACAAACATTTGCTTCCGCCGGGATTGAATCCGGGACCCCTGAACGAGTAGCCTTTATAGCAAGGGGCACAGACCACTCGACCAACCGGTCGTTCGGGGGCAAATATGCATGGATCTATTAGTCAGTTCCTTCGGAATATCGCAGAGAAATAGTCAAGTCGATTACAATCATTCAATCAAGTTCGGATTTTAAAATTCCTATTTGTACAGTTTGAAATAAAGTAAATACTGGCAATGGATTTTTTTTGCTTTGGGACATTGTTTTTTACTTAACAGGCTTTTTTAGATTCTGAGATTCCTAAATTATGCTATAAATATTATGATGGATAATAATTTTCACACCCTTATAAATGAATAAACCAAATTGCATTCTTTATTTGAAACACAATACATTTAAATAAATATTACCTATGATAGACACGGTACCTACCTACATCTACCGTGTTATTATGTAATGGAACATAGACGACACTTGAAAAGTAATTTTGATTACAACACTTTAAACACGACAACTTTCAATACTTTTTCTGTTTCGTTATAGAATACCACGGCAAGTTAAATGAGCCATAAACGTTGCAGGATAATATGTAAAAGATTTGGGTGTTTGGCGGGCAACAGTTTGTTCCCAATTAACGATAGACTAGAGTTCAATAAATACTTCTGTAGTCCCTAATGTAACAGTAAGTAATATTTCAAATATTTTTAGGTGCCTACTCACTTAGTAAAACAGTGATGAATTCTTATGTAATGTAGTGATTTCTCGGATCGTTATTATGGTGGTCGCCGGGTAGTTTTAGTAAGTTATAAATATTCAGCTAATGCCAATGACACTCTCACCAAAAAGGTATAACAATCAATACCTTAACTGTATCCTAGTTAGATATGTAAACAGTCAAATGTCTGTTATAATAATATAATAAGATGTAAGTAAGTAGTTGCAATGTTAGTTGTAAGCAAATATGAAAATTTTAACATTTCATTATTTTCGTCAACAGTAATTTCAATCTTTAGCAAAATTTAATATTTGAAATCTGGTTTAATTGTGTAGTTATTTACATCTACACACCTGTCTAAAAAACTTGATTTATAATTAACAATACATTAATTAAACAGGTCGTTAATGAGATACTATAAATAGTACCTACCTACATAGTAATTTCAATATTATTAACATGGTAAATGCAATCGTTTAAATACATATTACCTAATATTGTCAGGCAATGTATTATGTTATTGTTCAACCCAGGAAAGATGTTATTTATTTTTAAGCTGATTTTAATGATTATTAAAATTTAAATAAGTAAGTATAAGTAAATGATTGTGATAGTAATGTAAATAAATCTTTACGACATTTTATATTTGGTATTCATTTTATCTTACCCTAGTATGTACTGCTCACTGTACCAAGTGTTACAGAATTCCAAAATAAAATTGAAATTCAGGGGTTGCGGAGGATCGATACCGTAGTATGTGTGTGGGTTGTGAGATTGTGTGTGAGTGAGATTGTGTGTGAGTGAGATTGTGTGTGAGTGTGTGTGTGGCTGTGCTATATATAACTGTAGTATGTCGTACGATACGCAATAGTACGCAGTTTTTAAGGTTTTCACAAGCAGGACAATGTTTTTATTAATCTTATCGGAAAATAAAAATGGTCTGAAGGTGTCAAACTTACAAAGCTAAAACTTGACAATGAACACAATCATCCCCTGGAATTTTATTTCTGACTTTTGTAACACACTGTGTATAACTCTGCAAGGAAAAGAAAAACGAAAACATGTCCTATGTCTACACTCGTGGACTAATTTAGAGGAACGTTCAAAAAGGGGATAAACAGAATAAATAAACCGAATATAATATTTTAAAAGCTTGTAATTTTCAAGTTGAAGTTGGAAAATAACGTTACCCTCCGGAGGTATATGACAATAGAAAAATCAATTGTGTCTGCAATTTGATGCTTGACGCGTTAAAAACAAAATAAGGGGATAAAAAAGTCCTTAGCCTCGGATTTTAAACAAAATAAACATTTTCATTCTTGAAGGATATCTAAAAATGGGCTTAGATATCCTTCAAGAATTCAAAGGTTTTTTTTGCAGGAAGCACGCTCAGTATTTAATGTTGCCTCCTCTTGCTCTTAAATGAGCTTATTTCAACTATTTTCAAATATGGAAAGTGAAGCATCGACTCAAAAAAATACTTTTATAACCCTTGATAATAGTAACTATAGTACCTACTCAAATTAAGTTCCCCTGTATGTTTTTTTTTGTATGTATGTTCACCGACTTCTCTGTCAATTGTGGACCGATTTTCAAAATTCTTTTTTTATTCGAGAGTATACTCCAGTGGTCAGGCCCACCTTTTCCATTAGGCACTGTGGGCAAGTGCCCAGGGCCCCGCGATCCATGGGGCCCCAAGTTTCCTTTTTGTAAATTAAGATTTTGATTAAATTTCTATGGAAATATGGATGTATAGGTATATTGTATAAAATAATTGAATTGATAAACTACTATTTTTGTATATTGAATAAAATAATTGAATTGATAAACTACTCTTTTTTTTTAAGTGGGTTAAAATAATAAAGTGCCCAAGGCCCCCAATAGGTTAAAGACGGCTCTGCCAGTGGTGGTCCCATTTTCACCAAGTCAGGATCTAATGGATCCCAGGAAAATCGAGAGCAAACGTCAAATTTTATTGGCACGTTTTGTTGACTAGGTGGTAGGCCCGTATGTAGGGTCGTCTGGGTAGGTACCACCGCCTTTCTTATTTCAGCCGTGAAACAGTTCGCTGTGTTTCGGATTGAAGGGAAGGGTAGCCAGTGTAATTACTGGGCATGACGGCATTTCATCTTAGGCCTCAGGATGACAACGCACCTGCAATATCACGTAATTTTTCCTTGTTATTGCAGGTGTCTATAGGCGGCGGTAACCACTTACCATCAGGTGGGCCGTCAGCTTGTTTGTCATCTAGTTGTATAAAATCAACGTATGACATATTTTACTTTTTTTCAAAGCTATTCAAGTATTTGCTTCTGTTAGTCATCATCTCATGTTAATGAGCTGATGATGGAAGGTACAACTCCTTAACGGTTAAGAGTTAGAAGATAATTCTTGCACTATGTATTTCAACCAAAGACTGAGAGACAGACAACTCGTTAGTGCTGACGGTCACCCATTTTGCTTTGACCTTAGGAAATCACTTAAAAATGTGAAAAAAAAAATATTTTTTAACAAAAATAAAACCGACTTCAAAACACTAAAAAGGAAAAAATAATTCAATTTCGGTACCGAGGTACTTACCTTCTAAAATGTATTTTTTGGAGTTGGTGCTTCACTTTTTATTGTCTCTGGAAACAGCTTAGCACCAACAACAGTGTTTTGAAGTCGGTTTTATTTTTGTTAAATAATTTTTTTGCCTTTTTAGTGTTTTGAAGTGAAAAATATAAACTATTTTTGCTTAATTATTTTTATACGTTTGAATTTAATTTCAATGATCATTAGCGGCAACGTTCCGATACCTACCTAGGTGCTGCTGAACACAGGTCTCCCTACATGAGAAAAATACGTGAGGAGTTTGGGCCATAACATCAGCACGCAGCGCACCTAGGCCTTATGGTTGATAGGTGAAACCGGTTGCAATAACAACCGGAACTAACATTATTAACCCAACCGGGATCAACCATACCGAAAGTTGCTTTGTTTTCGTAATCAAACCAAAGCACTTATACCGCTATGTCAATGCGAAAGAAGGTATTATTAGCCTTTTGAGACCTCTGTCAGACAATGGGACAGAACCATAAGTCGAAAAAGTATAAGTATAATTATAAATAAGATAAGTAGTTTATTATATATAAACTTTTATTTGAAATTTGTGATGGACATTGACAAGGGTTCGAGGAGTCTAATTATAAAGTACTGTTTCCACACGCTAGTGAAATTATATGCAATTAGGCACCTGTCACATGTGCCGCCCGAGACCTTCGGTTCTGGGCCCAGGTCCTGCTTAGGTGCGCACGCGCGCCGCACCTGTGCCTGCGTTGCGTAGGTACACGGTATGGCCGCCCCTTTAGCACCCTCGCTCGTTCTCATTATACGCAATTTAATCGAATAAAGGAAATGTTCACATTCATGCTCGTTGAACACAGCTTATGCTTGATTGGTCCCATTAAACGTCGTAACTTCAAATGTTTTTGTTGTGCGTAATTAGTCATAATATTTACTACTATTTTCAATGGTTCCTTTAACTATTTTGCCATTTAGTGCAAGGATTTTTTTTAAGTTCTCCAATGTTATTCCTCGTGATTTTGAGGCTTTCAACGTATACTTAACTTAGATAAGTTGTACAAATAGTAATAAATTAACGGTAAAAATTCCATAATACTTCCTGTCAGTTTACCTGGTGTGTCATAATGCAGGTCAATTGAAATTTGATCACTAAAACCATTTACGATTCTTCTAAGTCTAGCGGAAGCGGAATTCTAGAAGGAACACGCAGGTTAAGAAGACTTAACAACTGTGCACAATCTAACATATTAATAAGAAGTTTACTTATAAACTCTTATAAACTTTTAAACTCACGTCAATTAAGGGGCTGGTAATGTAAATACGCCCTGAATATGTAAACAATATTTGTATTTAGTATAATTATGTATACTCTGCAATTTTCACCTAAAGTACTGAACCGAATATCCATGTTATTTATAGAGATATAGGTAGGTACTATACCTATTAGTCTTGTCATAAATACTGAAACAAAGAAAAAAAAATTGTATTGCAAATAACATTTATGACTTTTAGAGTGTGTTAGTTTAATACATACATATAAAACAATTTAAAATATAAAAAGCTTATTCGAAGTGGTCTCCATTGGCTGCAATACAGTCCTTTACACGTTGAGGCCAGTTATCAATAGAAGCACGCACTCTTTCCATGGGAAAATTCTTCACTGCCAATCGTACGGATTGTTTTAGGGACTCTATATTATCATGGCGTTTAGAGCAAACCATACTCTCTAAAACTGACCAAAAATCATAATCCAGCGGATTAAGATCGGGACTAGACTACGGCCTGTCTTCAGCTCTGATGAAGTCCGAAACGTTCGTTTCCAACCAAGACTGCGTAGACCAAGCTTTATGACCCGGCGCCGAGTCTTGCTGGAAGGACCATTCTTGGTTATAAAACATAGTGTTGATAAGGGGCTTCACTACCTTCTCAATAATGGTATCTTGATACACTTATGCCGATGTTTTGATACCTTTTTCACAAAAGTATGGCTCAGTCACTCCTTCATAGCTAATACCCCACCAAACCATCACTGAAGTCGAATAGTGCCCACGTTGCACTCTGTCGACTAATTGGGAAGCTTCCTTAGAGCTTCGAGTATAAATACGGTCATTTTGTTTGTTAAAATGTTGCTCAATTGTAAAAAAAAACTTATCCATAAACAAAATTTTTTTATGACCTCCCTTTGCGTACCGCTTCAGTAGTTGTTTTGATTTTACCACCCTATTTTTAAAAAAAATATCAGTTAATAAATGACCAGTACGTCTCTTATAGGCTGCAAGTCCTAAGTCATCTTTTCTATTGTTCACTTTCTATTGTTTTTGAAATGAAAACAACTTAGCACCAACTCCAAAAAATATGTTTCTAGGGGATGAGTACCTACCTACTCAAATTTAATTATTTTATCCTTTTCAGTTTTTTGAAGTCGGTTTTAATTTTGGTTTGAAATTTTTTTTTCACAATTTTTAGTGTTAACTTTCTAATGTCGAAGCTAGATGGGTGACCGTCAATTTATATTGTTTCATATAATATTCCTATTTATATCCATCCAGTCATATTCCTATGACTTTTAGCATAAATCCGCAATTTCGCATAAGACGACAAACAAGCTGACGACCCACCTGGTGGTAAGCGGCTACCGCCGCCTATAGATACCTGCAATTACAAGGAAAAATCAGTTGATATTGCAGGTTGCCATCCTGAGGCCTAAGATGAAATTCCGTCCATGTCCGCAGTTAAAATTGATGTAAGCAATAAGTATAATATCATTAGAATTTATGATGATTTTTTTTTTAAATTGACCATCTTTATAAATTATCTAAACCGTACAATTTCAACAATATTCCATAACTTTAAGGTTTGAATTGTTTTTATAGGTAACTAACAGTAGCGTATATTTTCCGAATTTGTGAAAAATAGCGCCATATTAAAACTAAGGGACATCTTAGTCGAGATTTATTTTACTTTTTGTTGTTTGCTTTGCACGAGATCCACGTTCCTTTTTCGTATTTCTAAAACTTGGAATTCTTTGCCAGCAAATGTGTTCTTTTAAAAGAGTGGTTGGTGGAGGGCGGCTAGAGCAATGTGTTGGGCTGCACTAGCCGTTTTCGCATATGGACTCTTCTTCAGGTGGTATAAATAAATAATAACTAAAAAATAATAATGTAAAGCATTGTGAGTGAGATCACGTAAGTATAAAGAAGTCTGCCAAAAATCGTGACTTGGCAATCGCACAGCACGAACATTTTATAATTTTGACTACTTACCTACTTATTTTATAATTTTGCCAAGTGATTGGCAATAAGTTTAGTATTTTGGCAGACTCAGCTCTACATCTGAGGATCTCATTTTTTTACAGTGTAAGTAGGTAAAGATAGCTATCGATGCCTTGACAAACTTTTTTTTTTGTTTTATTCAATCAGGTGCGATTAATAGACATAAGTTCAATCATTAGAATTAGTAGTGTTCGAAAAGCTATATTATTTCTCGTGCTTATCGATTCGCAGCCTTTCTACGACAGGAAATAGGTACCTATCTTATCTGAGAATACAGAAATGTGTAAAAACTCAATTGTGAAACCTATTATGTTTATTGTCATCCAAATGAATAAACGCAATCTCATAGCACTGATCTCTTAGGTAAAATTACATTTTATGCGGAACTGAGCATAACCGTACTACCTAAATATGATGTTATCGCAGGTTTTATTGTGACGTACGGCACCTTGACCGTCAAATTTGAGCAGGTACCTAATATCCTTTATTGGACATGATCTCTGATCGATGCCGGCAAAAAACTTGGTCTCGAACAAGGCAAAATCGGGGAATTTTATCCAGATCTCGCATACAATGAACCCGTGATTTATCGAACCATTCTTTTTGCGCAAAAAGCTCAGGTCAGTGTTGGAGCGAAGCACCGAAAGGGCATTTCGTGTAATCCGCGTACGGACCGTGGGAACGACAACGCACCGCACTCATATATTATATTGGTACTACACATACACTTGCTACAGAAAAATTTAAAAGATGGTTAATGGAAGCATTTTACAGTCATAATATAAAGTATGTACCTAATAACCTAAATAAAATAACAACGATAATTGTTACAACGATAGCAGGGTCGTATTTACCATTTAAATTACCTAAATATTAATTAAATATTCTTCGATAGAATATATTTTTAAATTAATCGCAACGATCACTAATATATACTATGTAGCCTCTACTCGTATTAGTTCCGTTATTATTTTTACGATTACAAGGGTTAACAACTTGAATGGAGAGATAATTCATTATTAAAATTAAAATTGGTTGGAGAGTCCAGCCAATGAAAAGTATACAGACTAGGTACCGAAAAAGTTTAACTAAGTGAGTTAGAAAAACAGATGATTTGTTTTCCTAATTCATAAATAAGCATTTATTTTAAAAATGCCTACATTGCAATTCTAAATTAATATGTTCTTAGAATAGTATCAAACAACAAGCCCCCTTCCATCTAAGGCCGCATATTGGGACGGGTAACTACGGAACCCTGCAATGCGCGAGGCCCGACACGTACTTGGCGGGTCTTTTTATATACAACATAAGTGGCAACGCGCAGCAACGGCAGCCAAACAAGCATACGCATACAGCCCGTTTGATGGTAATCTGTTACCGTAGCTTTTAAAAACTTGTAACACCAGTACTATCCATGCCCTAACCACGAGGAAGCGTTATGCTGGCAGCATACGAGACAAGTCCCTCTGCACTCAATACAATACTTCCATATGAGCTCTGGCGACCTTAATCACTACAAACAAAACACTACAAAGCAATGTTATAATGCTGGGATCTTTTTTAGGATGACTCCCCGATCTGTGGTACTCAAAGTTCGATTTGAAAAGACCATTATGCTCTACCTCTTTGAATTATTCTTAATATTATGAATGTATGAACAATATATTTACTTACTTGGATAAATATCTAAACTAGAAACATTTCACGTCGATTCCCACCTTTCACAATCCACAACTTTGAAATATAACCCTGTGAAATTCTTCTAGTCTATCTGTATTTTGTATTTTTGTGTGTTATTTATATTATACAGAATGGTGCCGTCAATGCGACAATAAATTTAAACTTGGGCTATATTAGTCAATAGAAATGGTTTGCCACTTTCAAAAATATCGGATTCATTAGATTGAAAGTGGAAAACCATTTCTATGTCAATGCGACACCACCCTGTATACCTGCTAGTAGTAAGCGGGATGGATAATCCATTAAATTTCTTCGAATAAGGCTCTAGAAAAATAATTTAAATAGAAATATATTTACCTAGAAAAATATTTTAATTAGAATCTGTATTTTCGTTATACGACTTGATTATTCCAGTTATTTTGATTTAAAAACCAAACTCCCCCATCAATTTCAAGAAATTTTTATGGGACTAAATGGCAACTATTCCACATCGAACAAAAAAAAATCACGTAAATCGGATCAGAAATCTCGGCGTAATCGGTTTACGTAGGTACATAAAAATATTACCTCGTTTTTGAAATCGGTTAAAAAGACTCGTGATTTGGCAAGATCCTGTCTCAATTGTGTGTAGGTAATAGGTAATGAACAAAGGACCGATCGGTTTGGAGATCCCTGGGGGAGGCTTATGCCCAGCAGTGGGCGTCTCTCGGCTGAATGATGATGATGATGAATGAACAAAGCTATTTGTTTATTAAATGACGTATCTTTGTACTCATCTAGATGACAAGCAACCTGACCACCTGGTGGTAAGTGGTTACCGTCGCCAATAGACACCTACAATAAACAGAAAAAAATCACTTGGTATTCCAGGTGTGTTGTCATCCTTTTTTTTTATACAAAGCACGACAAATGACTCAACACCACCTGATGTGAAGCGGTAAGAAGAGTCCATATGCGAAGACAGCTAGTGCAGTTCAGACACTGCTCTAGCTGCCCGAAAGGTGCTTTTTCACGCCTCTTTTGAAGGAACCCATGTTATAGGAAGGAGGGAACACATGTGCTGGCAAAAAATTCCATGTTCTGGAAGTACGATAAAGAAAAGAGCCACTAAAATTCTTTGTACGTGATGTTGAGGTGGAGACAGTGAATTGATGACTCCGAAGACCGGCACGCATGCTCCTGAGTAAGAAGGGGGAAGGTGGGATAAGGTCAAATAGCTCTTCAGAGCACTCTCCGTGATATAACCGATAGAAGTTCGTGACCTCTACATCGCCTACGATATGGACAGCACGACGCTGCAATCTGTCCAGGGCATCGAGTAGGTACTTGGCGGAGCCATCCCACAAGTGCGAGCAATATTTCACGCAAGACCGGACCTGAGTTTTATACAGCAGGCATAATTGGTCAGGCGTGAAAAATCGACGCACCTTGTTCAGGACACCGAGCTTCCGTGAGACTGTTTTAATCACGGTTTCGATGTAGTTCCTGGAATTCAGATCGCAGCATATCTCCATGCCTAGCAAGTTTAGGGAGCCCTGTGCTGAAAGAGTCGTGCCCTGAAGAGACGGAAGGGGAAGGAACGGCGACATTTTAGCTGTAAACGCGCACACTTGTGTTTTCTTAGCATTGAACTCAACAAGATTGTTAGATCCTTATTCAGATACGAGGTTCAACACCCTGTTGAGCTCAATGGTAAGATTCTCTCTCTCTTGTTCGGTTTCAGCGCGCCCAGCCCCTGGGCGACCGTAATATCCCCCATGCACTGTACTGTCATCTGCATAGCAATGAATGTTTCCTAACGGAAGCATGCCATTGATATGAAGAAGAAAGAGTGTGAGGGATTTACTGACATGAACCGCGAAGCGCATCCATCTGCGAGGACACGGATTCTTCGCTCCTGATCCTGATCCTTCGGCTTCCGATCCTGAGGCCTAAGATGAAATAATTTATTCAAAAGTTTAAAAAAGATAAAGGACTTTAGTTAGTTGCACAGTTACGAACAGAAGTAGCATAACACTTAATAACCTTTTTATAATAACATATTGGCAAACGCTTGACCTCAGACTCTCAGACATGGTACTAAACTGTTAAGCGACTTCTGCTGCTGACCGTACAAAGGCCCAGGGCCTTACCACTACAAATTAACGATTCTACTCAGTTTAAGTCCTAGATTGGATCGCGATAAAAGATGGTGGTACGGGTGTAGTTATTTGAGGCATAAGTAAAATATGAAGATATCCACTTGAACGCATAACATTATAATTTTGTCGAGAAGTATGAAAACATTAAAACTGAATATTTTTTTAATTCAAAATTGTTACTAATTTAGAATTAAGAAAATATTTTTATTGACGACTATATTTTTTTTTATACCACTAAGTTGACAATCAAGCATACGGCACCTGATAGTATCACTTGCGCGTTGCCAACCCTGTAAAAGCCGTAAAAACCTTTAAATAAAAAATAACAAAAATGTGCCAAAATAAAAACTACATAATTTATACAAACAAAACATGACATCAACGATTATATGTATGATCTGCAATTCGTTTTAAAAGACAAATTTAATAATATACTTATCTTATTCAATTTAATTTTCTATAATTTTGAATTCAATCCAATACATTTTGTAAATTTACATAATACATTTAATGAATATTTATTTAAGTATTTTGTGTATTACTGTTTAGTTTAGGTATTATTGTATAGGACTGTTAAATTGACTTTGAATTTTCTGATGTATAAAATAATGCCCTTTGATATTTGCTATAGGTACTTGAAAAGAGTAAAGTTTATTATTTCTAAGACCAATATTCTGTAAACACTTAATTTGAAAATAAATAAATTGAAATTGACTTTGAAACAGAGTACCGGCCAAGTGCGACTCGGACTCGCACACGAAGGGTTCCGCACCATTATCTATAAACATGTGTATACCTGTTGCCGTTATCAATACCCCCTTAAATATTTATTTTATTCTGTTTATCAGTATTTGTTGTTATTGCGGCAACAGAAATAAATCATCTGTAAAAATTTCAACTGTCTAACTATCACGGTTCATGTGACAGATGGACGGACAGCGGTGTCTTAGTAATAGGATCCCGTTTTACCCTTTGGGTACGGAACCCTAAAAATTAAGGAGAATAATATGACGAATGAAAACTTGTAAGAGGTGTGTTTAAGACTTCTTAAACACAGTCCGGGTTAAGTTATTATAACAGTTTAAAGGTTAACAATTAAAAAAAAACAGTTCGCGCAAGTGATATCCCTGGTGCTGCAAGCGTTCATAGGCTACGGAAACCGCTTACCATCAGGTGAGGCGTATACTTGATTGCCACCTTAGTGGTATAAAGGTCGAAGGTTGATTTATAAAAAAAATATCACACCTAAGCTCACTCGGTTTATCATCAACCTCATTTTTGAAATCGTATTTTACAAATACATTGTAAAAAGGGTGCTGAGCGGGACTAAGTAGAACTCCATCCTAAGCAGCCAAGGGTTCTTCTTCCAAAAATATAGCTGCTGTACTGGCGGCGCTCTATTAGTTGCAACCTGTACGAGACTAGTGTAGCTCTCAAACGGCTCAAGAACAACAAGGCACTGCGCGATTATACAGTTACAACAGAGCTTTGGAAATTCCAGTTTTAGTAAGTTCTATAAATTCAGCAAGATCAATGTCGACATGGCCATGCTGCGATACTCTTAAAAAGGAATGCCATAAAACTTCTTTTGATGTGAAATTTTCATTTCATGACATTTGTATGGAATAGTGTAACGTTGGCAGCATTATTTCATACAAATGTCATGAAATTATCAAATGAATACGATATTTTTGAAAGTGGCAAACCATTTCTATGGACTAATATAGCCCATGTTTAAATTTATTGTCGCATTGACGGCACCACCCTGTATGTTTCTGTTCAGCCGAGGGACGCCCACTGCTGGGCATAAGCCTCCCCCGGGGATCTCCGAACCGATCGGTCCTGCGCTGCCCGCATCCATCGGCTCCCGTGACCCTCACCAGATCGTCGGTCCACCTTGTGAGGGGCCTACCAACGCTGCGTCTCCCGGTATGCGGCCACTCGAGGACCTGACCTTTCCGCCCCAACGGACGTCAGTCCTCCTTGTAATGTGGCCTGCCCACTGCCACTTGAAGTTCGCAATTCTTCGGGCTATGTCGGTGACCTTAGTTCTCCTGCGGATCTCATTATATCTGATTCGATCACGCAGAGAAACCCCGAGCATAGCCCTCTCCATTGCCCTTTGGGTGACATTGAGGCTTCTTATGAGGCCCGTTGTAAGCGGCCACGTCTCAGTTTCATAAGTCATCACTGGCAACACACACGAATTAAAAACTTTTGTCTTGAGACACTGAGGTAGTTGGGCCGAGAATATGCTGCGAAGCTTCCCGAACGCTGCCCAGCCGAGTTGGATCTGTCGATTAACCTCTTTCTGGAAGTTGGACTTACCAAGTTGGACTGCTTGCCCCAGGTAAACATATTCGTCAACAACACCAATTCCACTTACCGAAGATGAATTACACAAAACTTGCTTCGTTTATAGACGTTGTAAACAAAACTTTAGAAAGAGTATAAATCACTTACTAAAGACTCTTTTAAGTGCGAATAGACTTCTAACATGCTTTATTGAGGGTATTTATTGATTAAGAGCAAATTGATCTTGTTAAATGAACTTGTAAGTCCTTTTTCTCATAAAAATAATAATTGGGATTTCTTATAAACATCTTTAAGAGTAAGTTTTAAGTTTGAACGTTCTTTTAGTAAGAAATGTCCTATGACGTGCCTTTATAAAACAGTCTCTCTTTGTCAGGATAGCTATACAATTTTTATAATAACTCAGTTCTTATAATGGTTTATGTTCAAGATAAGTTTGCTAGTTGGGTGATGTATGTGTTACCTACGCTAACAAAAAATTCATAAAAATAAACAATCTTTTTTAATGTTTCTCTTAATTCCATGAGTGTATTTTTAGTGTTTCAAACACTAAATAAGTTTTTACTGCTCACAAAATAATTAGTAGAACAAAATAAAAAGTAGTTTAAATGTGACACCGACCATAACGTACATACAGGGTCCTTTATAAGGTTTCTTGAGATGCGTGAACACTGAACCGACCAAACGTCTTATATCACACATGAGTGACGGAGGTGCTTAAGCAGATGTTATGTGGCTTCTCGAAGTCGACCAGTGTCCCCAATTTGATCCCTACGTGATAGATTAGCTACATTACACTAAAATTATAATTATTATTAATATATCGAAAGGGTTAAGTAATAAATAACAGTCATAGACTTATTACTACATATGTAGTAATGTCTTTGTTGTCCGTCTGTCTGTATGTCTGTCCGTCTGTCTGTATGTCTGTATGTCTGTCTGTCTGTCTGTCAGTCAGTCAGTATGTCAGGCTGTCAGTAACATTTTGATAACGTTGAATTTATATTCATAAACTTTTCCAACAACCCTCATAGGTCTGTCTAGTAATAGAATCACGCACGCGCTTAAGTTTTTATAAATTAAGTATGTAGGAAGATATTTTTTTAAAGATTTTATTTTTGTAGGCCAGAGATATAATTATGTCATAAAGTATACATATATAAACAATGTTTAATTATAAAAGTTGTTTAAGCTATTTGTTTATCCAACAGACCTTAACTGCTGAACTGCAGGGCTTGCCTATACATCAAATAGGATCTTTTATAGCCGAGACGCTGTCGGTCGGTACTTTGAAACAGAGTAGCGCCCTCACATCCATATGCTTCCTCGAATTAACGTCTGTTTTCTACGAACAAACAGCTGTCATAAAACACAATATAGATTACTACCAACATTAAACCATATTAACTGCTTGTTTGTAATAAAAGCACATATTGCAAGGAAATGTATGTTTTACGAGCTAAATCTTCGAAAAGCTGTGCGTTTCTTTAGACCTAAATAAAAACGCCTGTAATAATAATCATGTAATTTGGTATCTATAAGTGCCTAGTTTAATGAATTAATTGTCAATCAGATTGATTGATTAAATTATTTCGTCTTTATAAGTTCGGGCATATCAAGTCAATTAGGAAATATGTTTTATTTTAATATCTCTTGAGCTAAATTAGACAGGACTTAGATACAAAATAAACTTTAATAATCTCCATATTAAAACTCGTAACACGTCTCGTAGGTAGGTAGTTACACCCCTACATTTCATAATTTTTGATCGCATTTTGTACGTCTGTTAATTGTAAGTCCATAAGAAATTTGGAAATCGCTCGACTTATTGATGGTGATGATGATGATAGCCCTCGGGTGGGATAACGCCGCTTGAGGAATTAAAAAGGAACATTTTGATAGCGCTTTATTAATAATTATTCCACGTGAGACGTGAGTGAAGGTTATGTGAGGTATAGGTAGGTAATAATTATTACTATAATGATTGATATGTAGACAAGAAGCCGTTAAAGAAAAAGGATTCCTTCTGGTAGGAATTCCATATACAAACAAGACCTAAAGAAGTATAGGTATTTACTTTTACAAAGGGTATCTACGTTCGTACCATTAGGTACCTACTTACAACTACCTAGTCGCTCAATAATTTGAATCACAGATCGCTAACACAAGAAAGCATAGATTATGCTCGAATAATCAAATGGAATATAATTAGGAAGATATTTAAAAAATGGGGCACGTATCAGGCATATAGCCCCGGGACACGTGCGGGATAATCCCATCTAATTGAGAGCGTACGGCGGCGTTGATCCCGGGATCATCAGGTGCTCATCCCACGTGGGCGTGGGACTAATGTCACGCACGCACGACACATTTATTGATAATATTGTTAAACGTAATTTATTGAAATAAAGCTGTTACCTACACTGCAATAATATTGAACTATTTACTCAGTAAACGAATATAAATAAGTAGATAATACATAAGTATATTTATTTATTTATTTATTAAAGTACACCAACAGCGATACATAAAATAACACTTACATGTATACAATGTTTTAGTACCTATACATAAATGTTCGCCAATTACAGGTATACATAACACTTGCCATTATATTCTTCGTATGTTTTTAAATTAAAATGCAAAAAAAAACGGAGTAAGCTTTATTTTTTCCATAAATTTCTGCATTTATTCTATTAAATAAATTAAATTAAATAATGATGTGAACTAAGTGTCAACTATGTGGCGAAGCAATTCATTATTGAAAACTTTTTGAGAGTCGTTAAAAATATCGATAAAAGGCACCCTATTTGATATCTCATTATATTCGGAACAAATTCTTGATTAGGGACAATAAGAGCCTAAGTTAGTTCTATGGTTTGGAATGCTGAATAATTTACGTATTGGGTGTCTAGGACAATTGTAGGGATTGTTAAGATCGATTATACTAAGCAGTTCAATACTTTTAATTTTATTGTTTAGGATTTTATACAAAAACATCATATCTGCAACCAAGCGACGACTACGCAAAGGTGTCATTTCGAAAAAAGAAAGCCTCTGATCGTAAGGCTGTCTGTGACTTATGCCAGAAGTGTTCTAAGCAGCGTTGCCAATCTGTGGGGAATTCCCCAAACTGCGGGGATTTTCAGTTCGATTGGGTAATTTGAGGGGAGAGCGTTTATGTGGGGAAAATGCGGGGAATTAAGACATTTACGCTAGAACTGAACTTAGAAGTACTAAAGTAGTATAAGAAGTAAGTATAATTTATAAATTATGTAAGAATATTTAATTACCTTGATTATTTAAGCACCTTTTGGGCCGGCAAGGTGGAGGCGGATAGTGCAATGGGTAAATTGCCGTGCTTTGTATAAAAAAAATCAAGTTTAAAGCAATTTCACCGGCAGGAAGGTTTTACAGTTTATTTTATAGCAACATCTATGTCCATCAAACTTAGACAGAGTATCGCAGAGAACATTCTCAAACGCATCTCTCGTAAGAAAATTTTGCGTTTTCAAATTCAAAAAATTCAAATTCAAATTTTTTTATTTGCCATAAAACACAGAAAGAAGAAAGGATTAAAATTTGATCCTTCGAATGATATGTTGACAAAACAAAGGCATAATAAAGAGCTGCAATAATTACCTTGATGAAAATCATTAAATACTTAATAAGTATATGTAATAAATATATTTGATTTATAGAAACTACTTTTATTTCTTTCCTGAAAATATGTGGGGAAAATGTGGGGAATATTGATTTTTTTCCCCCAAAATTCAGGATTTTCAGTTAGGTTTTTGGGTAATTGAGACCGTGGAAGTTGGCAACGCTGGTTATAAGCTAGGTATATTGTAAATGCTCGCTGTATAGATTCGACCCGCTGAGAGGAAGCACTATAAACTGGACTCCATACGACACTGGCCAATTCAAGGTGACTGCGCGCGCACTTAGCTGTTATACAGAACAATCCTTGTTTGTACTTGTCGGAATTCCTTCGAATTTCGTCTTATAAACCCTAACATTTGAGCAGCTTTTTTTGTAATTTTGTCAATGTAAGAGGTAAATTTCAAATTGCTATCAAGTGTGACGCCTAAGTCTCGAATTTGTTTAACCTCCGCCAAAGCTATTCCGCCCAGGGTATAAACAGTTTTTATTGGATTTTTCTTCCTTGTATATGTAATATGAAAACACTTAGAGGAATTCAATGACATACCATTAGATATACACCAATTTAGTATGCTATTTAAATCTAGTTGCAAAAGTTTCGAATCTTCCAGGGTTTTAACAGTTTTACTTAGCTTCAGGTCGTCAGCAAATAATGATACTCTACTATACTGAATTCGAGACACAATGTCATTAATAAATATTAAGAATAATATAGGACCCAAATAGGATCCTTGTGGGACGCCAGATTCAGCAATAAAGAGCCTAGATTCAAATCCATTTACCGCTAATACCTGAGGTCTTTTGGATAGGTAGCATTTAAACCACGTCAATAGTGTTCCACATATTCCAATTCCTTCCTTTGAGAGTAACACTGGATGGCATACCTTGTCAAATGCACTAGTGAAATCAGTATAAATCGTATCCACCTGATAACCCCTGTCAACCTCTCTTGATACAATAGTTATGAAAGATGCTAGGTTTGACTCTACCGAACGTCCCTTCTTGAAACCATGTTGAACATCGGATATAACATTTTCAACATGATTGTAAATAGTGGGGCAAACCAGTGACTCAAACAGTCTCGAAAAGCATGACAAAATAGATACAGGTCGATAGTTTGCTATATTAGATTTATCTCCCTTTTTGTACAGTGGCATTATTCTAGCGTTTTTCCACTTATCTGGGAACACACCATCGCTCAGCGAACCATTAAAGATAATTGACAACGGGAGAGCAAGGACGCATCCGCATCTTTTCACAAATAACGGTGGAATATTGTCAGGACCAGGGCCCTTTTGTATGTTTAATTTTTTGATTTCTTTCAAAATTTGCCTTTCGTTAATTTTAATGCTAGTGATATGATTGACACTATAACTATTAGGAACACTATTTATATTGATATGAATAAACAACAGAAAAATGATTGTTGATCTAGTTTGCTTATCAAATCTAAAGGCTGAGTTACAGTTACACTTTGTATATTACTTAAAACAAGATCCAAGATCCTTCTACTAGTATTCACAATATTATTGAACTGATACACATTATTCAGCGACAAAAAATCAACCAACGAATATCCTAAATTGTTATTAAAGTTAGAGGGAGCCGGGTGATTACAATTTTTCCTTAAAGTCCAATCAACAAAACTCAAATTAAATATCTACAAGTTATACGTAGACAATACCTACCTCCGTATGGCTCAGGGAGAAAGTATTGTATTTTGTATGCTTGAAAGGAGATGTTTTATTGTCATATCCGGCCAGGTATATGTAGGTGTAGGTACCTAGGTAGGTACACAATTTGATACAATTTGATGTGAAAGACGTTGACAATTTTACTGTACGTTGAATATGTACGGTAAAATTCTCATTAAATTAATATCATGGAGACTGTCATCTCATCATATACTTAGCGCCAAAATCTCATGTATTGAACTGGCAATATAATGCATTAGTTGCAGAAGTAAAAAAAATACTAAGACATGGCTGTATGGGCATTAGTTTCCCAGTTCCCCTTGCCTTCTCTGTAATATGAGAACTAAAAAAACAACAAAAACATTACGTAACCAAATGAAGTTGTCATTCATGTTTGTGTATGTCAATTTTTGTTAGAATAATAAATAATAGGTGTATCTCTTTCTAACAATAATAAATCACCTAAGCCAGAATGAGACAAAAATAATAACAGGCTTCACGGAACAGATAACCTAACCAAATAAAAAGGTCTTATTTTCTATAGCTACAGCTTGTAAAACACTAACAATTTTATTTGTTCGACTTTTAAATACTAGGTACCTCTCTTTTTAGCAAGGTTCGAACAAATACAAAAGAGTAAGATACAAAATGTTATTTTGGAACAGGAACAGGTAGGTAATTTAGTAACAGAGAGACCGGTTGTTTACAATAACTGGTAACTGTTATTTACACTAACAGGTAGTATTGCTTGTTCCAAGGAACTGTGACTCAAGGGTGCCTGTTATTTACATTAACAGAGGGCCTAGACAAGATGCCTATCAATGATCGCTATCGCTATCGCTAAGCGGAAAATGTATGGGATTTGACATAAGCTCTCGATTGACTTTCGATTGAAAATGTCAAATTCCATACATTTTCCATTTAGCGGTAGCGGTAGCGATTGTCAAATGGCATCTTGTCTAGGCCCTTAGGTATTGCTTGTTCCAAGGAACAGTTGTTATCTGTTATTTTTAAATACCTGTTTTTTTTCTCTGTTACAATAAATACGCCTGACCTCTAACTAATCACTAATCTGTGATTCTGTCAGAGTGTTTGGCGGGTTTTTGTGGCGTCAGTCAAGATTTTTATTACAATATAATTAAAAATTGTGTCGAAGCGAACATTAAGTTATAAAAGTGGCGTGGTTTAATTATTCAAGTGTTTGTGTTGACTTGCAACTAAAAGATTATTAGAGTAAAAGTAATTATGGTGTGAAATACGATGAGAACTTTTTTGTGGTTATCCACTTCATCAAGTAGCACATAAAGTGACTGTCATCATATATTTCGTGTCAAATACTCCCAAGAAGCATTGAAATGTGTTACGCCAGTATTTTAATGCAATAAAAGAAGAAATACAGAAATACTTGTATGGGCATTAGTTCCCTTTGCCTTCCCTTTATAGGGAGAATTAACAAAAAAATGGACTGTTTGGCGGGCTTTTGTGGCGTCAGTCAAGATTTTTATTACAATAATTAAAAATTGTGTCGGAGCGAACATTGAGCTATAAAAGTGGTGTAGTTTTATTATTCAAGTGTCTGTGTTGACGTGTAACTAAAATATTATTAAAATGAAAGTAATTATGGTGTGACTTACGATAAGAACTTTTTTGTGGTTATCCACCTCATCAAGTAGCACATAAAGTGACTGCCATCATATGTTTCGTGTCAAATACTCCCAAGAAGCATTGAAATGTGTTACGCCAGCGTCTAATGCAGTAAAATAAGAAATAAAGAAATACCTAAGTCATGGCTGTATGGGCATTAGTTCCCTTTATAGGAAGAATCAAGTACCTACTTGTCTTAAGACCATTTATAATCCTTACTCATTGGACCATTTAGATTTAGTGATCTGTGATTTAGACATCACAGAATAATATTACTCAAAGGAGAAGAATGACAACTCCATAGTTAAAAATATGTTTCCGGTTTTAGCGGAAGTACAACACTAGTGCCACCTATAGTTGACCCACTGTGAACTATTTCAGCGAGACAATGGGCCTAATTCTGGCGGCACACTCTAAGTTTAAATTTAAGTACAGTATATCTCTTTCTCGCAATATGTAATAGGAAAAAGATGGCAAGAATTCGTTTAGAGCTGTCATCTAAATTTAGAGAGATTTCAAAGGAACCATAGACAATTTTAGACGGCATGTACGGAGGTGCCTCCTAAACACTGCATTTTAACACGTTCAATAAGGTCGAAAATTGAATGCATGTTTCTAAACGTCAAATTTTAAGTCAGCGATCCTTTTCGTATTCATATTGAGAGAAAGAGGTAGACTGAACTTAAATTTAATCTTAGCATGTGTTTGCCAGAATTAGGCCCAATATAAATTTCTTGCTAAAATATTTATTTAAGTTTTAATCCATTCAAAAATTGTTTGCCCTTAAAGGTAAAATAAAACAATAATTTTATGCGGTATTTATTTTTTTATTTATAGGTACTGCCACATAACATATATTAATTCAAGTTTCAAATAAAAATAATTCTGATGCATGTCATAATACGGCGTACATAGCACACAAGTACGTACCGCAATAGGTTTCTATTCTAGTGGCAGGTTTTAGAAAACGAAAATGTTTGATTACAATTCAATTCAATTCAATTCATTTATTTGTCAGACACTTAAATGGTCCATAATAGTTAGTAACAATGGTTCTTATTCTAGGTTAGTAATAGAACATATTATGCTACATGTAATTTGACACAACTTATAAAGATGGGACTATCCACTCTATCAGCAATCACTTTCAGGAGGCTATTGGAGCTGCCACGTACACGACGTATCAGAGACGCTACTCTTTTACGCATAATCGCCGCAAAACCATCCGTGCGGGCTTCAGCAAACATTCCCGACGCACTACACCACGGTGGCAACCCCAACAACACCCTAAATACATTGTTATATTGAACACGGAGAGCGCTAAGTGTCTTCTGTGTATAATTCACCCATAAACCGCAAGTATAAAGGTTTTGACAAAACGCCTTAAATAGGCAGATTTTAACTGCTGCTGAACATCTAGCAAATCGTCGAGCCAACATGTTACCCCTGACACATAGTGCCCTCCGCTCCCTCTCAATGTCCACATTGTCAACAAGATCCTCTGTGACCCAATGACCCAGGTACTTAAATTGCGAAACCGTTTTTAAGGCTACACCACCCAACCGCACAGACGGAAACGAAGCAACCTTATAGCCTCGTGGCTTAAACACTAGGAGTTCGCTTTTCTTTGAGTTGTACCTGAGCCCATGCGCCCCAACATATTTCTCACATATACTCAACAGTTTCCTAATTGCACTGATTGAGGGGCCCAGCATAACCATATCGTCGGCGTAACTAATGTTATTACTAAATTTACCATCAATGGAACAGCCAACACCAGCAGCGCTGAGCTCCTCAATTAGGGCCATTTATGTATAGGTTAAAAAGCCTCGGTGAAAGGTCGAAAATTGAACCTACCAGAATTAGGGCCAATGGCCCTAATCCTGGCGAACACATGCTAAGTTTAAATTTAAGTTCAGTCTATTTCTTTCTCTCAAAATGAAAAAGAAAAGGATGTTAGTCATATTAATTGACATTTAGAAACGTGCATTCAATTTTATAATTTTATAGACCTTATTGAACGTCCTAAAATGCAGTGTTTAGGAGGCACCTCCGTACATGCCGTCTAAAATTGTCTATGGTTTCTTTGAAATCTATCTAAATTTAAGTGACAGCTCTAAACAAATTCTTGCTATCTTTTTCATATTACTTATTGCGAGAAAGAGATATACTGTACTTAAATTTAGAATTAAAGTGTGTTCCCAGAATTAGGTCCATTGTCTCGTAAATAAATAATCAAAATCAAAGTCACTATCTTGTAGGTATCACTGATCACTGAGGAGAATTCAGGAACAAAAACATAGACGGAGGAACTCAATCAATTCGACGTCGTATGCATGTAAAAATGATGAACTTTATTTTTACTCCGAAAACCAAACCACATGAAATTAAGAGATCACGAAATACAAACGAAGACACCGGCCGGCAAACGAAACTCAAATCCGCCATGATGATTGTTTACTTAAGCCGAGTCTCCACCGAACAAAAGTTGACAACTTTTGTGTTGTCAACACGTGTTGGTGAAAAAAGTTTCTGTAATTTCTTGTGTTGGCTACAAAAATTGTAAACAAATGTTGGGAACCTTGTTTCCGTTTGAGGCGGTAAACATCAAAAGAATACGCTTGTTGCAAACATGAATTGGCTCTGTGGAGACACTTAGTTGGAAACAAAAAGAAACATGCATGACTGACCCGTGGACGACCGAATCAATCGAGTCAATGATTGATTGATATTGCATACACTGTACTGTGGGGCTCAAGCGATGAAAATTATAAAACTAAAAATATGAAAAGGGATGCATGGAAAGCTATCAGTGATGCCACAGAGTGATGCTGTCAATGCGGCCTCCTAACAAATCATCTCTTCTCAAAGCATTCAATAGTTCAATCCCTCTATGTAGGTACTTTTCTTCCTTTCAGGTTTGCTGGAACCCAGTACTTATGCTTCGTCGGTCGAAAACATTTTGCAGTGGAGACAGCTTGTTGTCAACCAAAAAGTTTTCTAAATTGTTGACAACTCGGTGTAGACACAATGGAAACAAAAGTTGGCGATTTTCTGAAGAGTTGCAAACAGTTGGAAACACTGAAATTGCCAAACAATTTTGGTGGATACGCACCTTTACGTCCGTCCCGCTTGTAAGTTCGGTCTTGCCAGCGTACATCGTAATTTATCTACCATCATTTTATCAACATACGAAAATAAATTGTTTTTCTATACTCAAATTAAAAATTTAATCACATTCTGCTTTTAACCCTTTCAGCGCCATAATATTTTAATATTTTTTTGCTGTATGCCGTCATACATATAATCTGCTACGAGATAATTCGTACCTGGCAGAGTAGAACATAAATCCCTTAGTAGACTATGCTGACTACGAGTATAACCGTATACAAATATACTCATAGTCAGCATAGAAAAATGTATTATTTCGTAATTTGGCGGGAAAACAGTAAGCAACCTGTCGTGTTCGGGAGCTAGACAAGTTCTAACATTATTTGGAATATATACCACCTACAGAAAAGAAAAGCAAGCCAACTAAACCTTGTTGTCGTGGCGGTAGGAGATTTAATTATCATATTGCATTGGGGTGATTCATAATTAGATATCATGGAGCAAGTAACTCTAGTTTCTCCTAGGCCACGGCATAATATACAAATGTATAAATCATACCTGGGATCAGTTCTTAGTCTTCTTTAGATCTGCTTCGCTTTTTTGTATCTGCTGGTATATCACAACTCTGTAGGTAATCTCCCTCCATCACCTGTACAAGTAAAGCCAGATGAGTAACACTGATCACCCATCTGGCTGCAGAGAACCATGGAGAATCCATGTTAATCCCCGGTGTCTTTCTTCTCAATAAACTGTAAAGCATTACCATTTAACATATTAATATGAAAACTCGCTAGCAGTACTACAGTCCACCCTGACCGCATCTCTATGCGGTGCGAGGAGTCAATCGGACGTCTCCGATTACCCCAACGCTCAAAACGGTACTTGGCCAAGATTCTTGTAAGTATACTCTTGTACACTCACTCAACCTGGATCCAGTCACCCCCACAACGTGATGACCAGACACGACCCCAGGCTGACGATTGGTGCTGTTTCGTGCTTCGTAGAAGAACCCCTACTGGGTAGCATCCCACACAAATGTGTACGCATGCATCCCAGTTCCAAGCCCTTCCACGACTCTAGTAAGATTCTGACTGGACATGGACAACACAAGTCCGACACCGAAGAGGTCACACAAAGGTACATGATACTCAAAGCCACCAAACCATTGTCACTTAAAGATAATGACACAGTGGCCCTAATTCTGGCAAACACATGCTAAGATTAAATTTAAGTTCAGTCTACCTCTTTCTCTCAATATGAATACGAAAAGGATCGCTGTCATAAAATTTGACGTTTAGAAACATGCATTCAATTTTCGACCTTATTGAACTTGATAAAATGCAGTGTTTAGGAGGCACCTCCGTACATGCCGTCTAAAATTGCTATGGTTCGTATGAAATCTGTCTAAATTTAGATGACAGCTCTAAACAAATTCTTGCTATCTCATTCTTATTACATATTCTGAGAAAGAGATATACTGTACTTAAATTTAAACTTAGAGTGTGCCTCCAGAATTAGGCCCAGTGTTACTCAATGATATACTCAATTGTAGACTGTTATAACCACTTCTTGCAATAACTTTGATTCTCTGCATAAGTAGGTACTCACAAGCAACCACAAGAATACATGTCATAACATGACGTACTTTTCGTTCGTAAATAGCTGCGCGACGCGGGTAAAAGCGATCATAGACTACAACTTTATATTTCCATTTGGTGTTGCTACTTTATAGAACTGAGATTTTACTTACTCATCGACACTTGTGTTGTGTGTACCAAAATAAGACTCGCAAAGAAATAAAGTATTTTTGCCCAGTATGTCCAAAACTCCGGCGTTATGTGTAGTTGATTATTTTAAAGCTTATCATAGCAAAATTTTGTATTCCTACTGCAGAAAAGACGGAATTATGTCGTCCTTTGTTTGTTTAGTACCACTACTAATTACCTTGTTTGTCATGTCATATCTTTTTTCCATCAAAAGTCTGATCTTTGATTTTATCATGTGTTTTCTTTGCTAATGCCAATCCTTTAAAATCCAACCTTACCTGTAGTGCCATTAAATAAAATTTTGTATAGGAGGCCCAACAAAATCTACGAATATATTCGAAGTCGGCACCATGCTAAAGATCCGCACTACGAGTCATCTCGTAGCTGGCACGCAAAGGGTTAAAAATATCAACGCATAGAAAGGTATTGGCCTAAAATTGTTTTGTTGCCGATAAATTTAACGATAGAGCAATATTTTTTTCACAAAAATCTACTTATAGTTTTCAAGATATAACAAAGGGTATCCCCAAGTGATACCTTAATTAAAAAAAAACGTCATTTTTGAAACTAGCAATGAGAAAAGTTTTCCCCGTAGGTACTAGTATTTGTGGACAACTGGACATGACATACTCTTTCTTCTGTTTCCTAAAATCAATCTGTGGTTACTGTCACAGTAGGAGCGTATAGTAAATTTTATTAATAAATTATTTCAGTTATTTTTTAATTTTGTCTTACAAGACCTACGAAAGTTATGAACAAAACTATTGAATAGTAATTCATTAGATCTGCTTAATCATGATGACTCAAATCGTGTGATTCAGATAAGAAATCTTTTTACTGGGAACTTAGGCTCATCAGTTTTATAAAATGGGTGAGGAGTCTCAATCTAACAGTAACGACAAAGAAATCCGAGAATTATATTCTATGTTTCACCAAGAGTATATTATTATGGCAGAATAGTAAGTACCTACTTGAAACAGTATATTTTTACATTTACATTTTACAAATCAATCCCTGTAAGAGCGTTTTTCTCTTTCAGCCGCATGTTACAAACAGAGAATTTACATGGCATATACGTAATACCATCCTACGAGAATTCTTTCAGTAAGTAATATCTTTACATCTTTGACATCTTCTTCCTAACAATGAAAGTAGTAATATTTGTTTCATTTTAGTATGGTTTGGAGTAATATTTATTAGAGTTGGTTACTATGAAGGTGGAATATTCAGATTTACTCTTAGTTTACCAGAAAAATTTCCTGATGATGAAGTACCAGTAAGTACCATCTTGAATAATAAAATTTATAGTACAGAAATCCCAGTTACTACTATCTAAACAATATTATGGTATAGCTTACAATAAAGGTAGTTCATGCCATTAGAAAAAAGTTGTTGAGCAACAATTGTCAAATAAAAGCACAAGTAGGAGTAGCTCATCAATAAAATATGTGTCATAGCTTGTATTTGAAAAGAACTACATAAACATGACTAAGGAATTTTAAGATTTTGTCCATACTATTGTAGCTTGCTAGTGCTTACAGACTATAGTGTCTGATATGTTGGTATGACAATTAAAGTTAAATTTCAAATAAAAATAAAATATGGTATTGTTATTAGAAACTGTCTATGGTAAATTAAACTTTTCTTATAGGTAATAATATTCACACCAAGTTTATATCACCCAGCAGTAGATGCGAATACTGGAGTGCTCAATTTAAGTGAAGTTTTTCCACAATGGGATGGAAAAAAAAATCATATTTGGCAAATTCTTAAATATTTACACTGGATTTTTCATAACTTAAATATGAAAGTTCCATCCAATGTAGAAGCTTCTATGACGTAAGTTTTTTTTAATTAAAATAATGCCATAAGTTTCTATTTGTAAAAACTAGGTATTTTTACAAATAACTACATAGTAACAACTATGCAGTTATTTGTAAAAACACCTAGTTTTGTTAATCCAAATAGATCTATAACTAACTAGAAAATGTTCATGTCATCTTGGATATATGGAATAGTGTATGTATCATTTTCAATCATCATATTTATTTATTCCAAAAGAGTTTCTATTGGCCGAACATTTGTCAACAAAGGAATCTCAGCATCCTGTCCATTCTATTTTCTATAATAAATGATTCGCATGTACCTGAATATCTGAAATACAAATTTCAGTACCTTATTCAGTGTATTATATTTTTTCCATTTGGTTGATGTATACAATTAAGTTATAAATAAATAATTTTATTATTTATTTTATATTTATTTATTATGTGTTTATCTTTAGCTATTCATCGGTATTTATTTGTAGTATTTGTATTTATTCCTTTTAGTAGTATATTTTGAATTTCTAAACATTTATTTTTGCACTACCTATTTAATCTTTCTGTACTCAAATTTCTGGTTGACTGGTACAGAATGTCCACCAAATTGTACCTTATTATGTGCAATATAAGTGTAAATTAATATAATAAATCAATTTTTGCATTAAATTATATATTTCAACATTTTATCCAGTATTTTTATGAGTCTTAATCTGTAAAGCGGCAATATACCACCGGTGGGTGATAACAATAGAAAAATCAATTGTGTCTGGAATCTCATGCTTGATGGGTTAAATTAGGCATTGCTTTTTAATATTTTCTTAAATTTCATTTCAATGTAATAAATGTTTGAAAAATATCTAGACTAGAATAAATTCATGTCCTGGGGCAGGAATCAAAGGTGGCTTTGATTCCTGCTTCAATGATCATAGCAGTCACCCGGATTGTTAAAAGTTGTGGAACTTTTCACAATCCAGGTGACGACTATGATCATTGAGCTACCTATTTAGAAGAATAATTAGGACCTCACCTAGGTGTACTTCTAAATATCTTTGAAACATTTACAATGTTCTTAATTTATTTTTTAACATTATTATAAATGTTTTAAAAATATAAATGGTGACTGCTCTAACCATTTGAGATACCAAGGACTTAGAATGACATAATAAAATTAAAGAAAATACTTACAGATTGTTAATAAAACCATTTTTTTTTAGTATTCCATACCTATACAATATAATTCCACTGTTACAGATATAAAATCAACAGGAAAATATTTATGGATAAAGTAAAAGAATGTGTAGCATCTAGCATTGAGCATGTGTATGATGATCCTCCAACAGAGGATAAGCACTACATAACATTTAAACCTTATGACCCAGAAGTACATGAAACTGCAAAAAATATTATGCTGCAACCACAGAAATCAAATGAAGGACATAATCATGGGATTTCATGGGTTCAACCAGGATCATATCAACCATTTTCAAAAGAAGAAACAACACAATAGATCATATTATGTGCATTTTGCAAAATAATTTGTTACAATTGAATTACAAGCCATATTTTCAACTGTGATAGATTCTACAACAGATTGCCCTAATGATTGGGATTATAATAGAATTAAACTTTATTTAGAATTATGTGCAAATGTATTTAATTCATAAATTCATAGACAGCATTAGTTTTTATATTTAGAGATGTATTATGTCTTATTATAGCACCATTAACGATATGTTGCTATTAAAAATTATATACATGTTGCTATAAAAGTTATTAATATAATAGTAATTAAAATCCCTAATAATAAGTTTAATTTACATACTTTAATGTTGCCTAATTTTTATTTTATATTTCTCAACATTTTCTTTAAACCAGTTTTGATCTAACTCATAATTAATATCTTTCCAATTAAAATGGGTTGGTGATTCAGTTTCACCATTCTGAAATCCGAAACTTTTGCTTAGCTCTATAGAAAGTTGTGATCTCACCAGTCCTATTCCTCCAAATTCGTCTTCAGTTGGATGATAGACTCTACCTGTATTTGGTAACATATAAATTTTATTAGGCATAAACTTGTTTTTCAGTAGTTCACCAGCATACCCGTAAGTTATGTAATCAGCATTATTTTCTTTCTCCATTGTGACTATATGTGTAAAAACAATTGGAACATCATCACAACGTATGTAATTTCTTTCACGCCCACATAGAGATATGTAAGGAAATTCATTTTCATATCTTCCTGTTGTATTTAGGCGAATTCTTCTAAAGAAGAATTGTAGAAATTTTTTTTCTTTGAAACAAGATGTAAAATTTTTCATTTTAGAATCATCTAAAAACAGCTAAAAAATAAGAGACAGATAATAAAACATGATGTCTGTTAGAAAATATGTTATGAATTTGATGAGTTGTGAAGGATTCAAGCAAGATCTTACCATTCCCTGATGATCAATATAATAGAAATATTCTCTTATTCTTGGCTCTGGTTCCTGCCCCTGAATATAGTGCAAATATTTTTTTGCCATTGTAACATATTGAAATCTTGTATTATGACTACTCCGAGCTAATATTGACATTTTGATCAAAAAAATCGAAATATAATATGAAACAAACTCACTTTTGGTTCAATATTCAATGTTAGTCTGAATGTGAAAAACAGTTACAAATTCATTTCAAGTATCAAAACAATCAACAGGGGGTCGTTCCAAGCCTACAACTTTTTACTCTGGCGACCACAGAACACTTTTACTCCCTGGCGACTCTGGCCGTTCCGTACCTTTGGGCATGACGTTTAGCTGTCACAACAAACCCGTTCCTTATTTCCAAGCTCAGAGCCTCGGACGGAGAGTTGCAACCATTGAGTACATTTTAGACCAACGGAAACAACCTAAATATTAGGGCGCGTTCCGAGCCAGTCTAGCGCAACTTCGTAAGAAGAAAAAATTGTATGAAACGTGCACGCTCAGTAATGGCGGTATAATCCGCCTCAATCCGAAAGAAGGCATTATCCATACATTCAATATGGTGGTCGACGCTCTTCATAAACAGGTGATTTATATCTGTCATCTGTCTCTGTCGCTGTTGTCTTGTTTTCAAAACGTTTGACATTTCATTTAGTTGTGTTGGAGAATTTTCTAAAATCAGAAATTAATGTAAATTATTATTAAAAACGAGTGTTTTGCCTCAAGAAATAAGCTTGACCCAAAAAGGATTGTGTGTGATGTGAAGTAAACTAGATGAGTAAACGAATAAGTTAAGAAATATGTAATTTAAAGACACGCCGGCGGCCAATGTAAAACGAACATATTATGTCTGAATTTCCTCTCAATGATGATCGGTAAGTACCAATGACTGTTAATTAGTTCTATTCTAAAGCTATTATTCTTTAAATAGGGATTTTAGTACAAATTTCAGTACATATAAGTAATATTTACCTACCGACCTAAGTAAAAAATAGTGCTGTCTGTACAATTTTATTTCCCTATCGATGTCGTGCCCATTAAATAAACCACTTTATTTTTTTCGCAGATGTAAACAGTGGGTTCAATTCACAGGGAAGGATTTGGTGTATGTACCAATCGACAACAAAATCGCGACATATTTTTGGTGTAGTCGGAATCCAAATCGGAGTTAATGGCCGATCCGGGACGATTCACACGCCTACCGTCAACCTAACAACCTACCATGTTGTCATAGTAGTCAAGCTTGATATATTGTATATTATACTGAATAAAAGTTTTTCAAATACCATTGTATATTAATTTCAAACACCTATAACTATCGATAAAAATCTAAAGTATATCTGTAATCCCTACTAAGCACATCCCTATTTTATTGCTTATGTTGGCATTATTGTTACCAGACTGTTGGCTGAATTTTTATTATATTGGTATGAGTCTGGCGTGCACGTTCTATAGAATTTTTTTTTTCCTTGAAGTCCCGTCTCTTCTAGCGTAGCGTTTTATATTCTCTTTGTTCCGAGCCTACACTCCAAACACTCAGACTTGTTTTTTTGTCTTGCTCTTATCTTCCATCATTAATTTTTTTTTTTTGATAATTCTCCCTATAAAAGGAAGGCAAAGGAAACTAATGCCCATACAGCCATGTCTTCAGTATTTCTTTATTTCTTCTTTTATTGCATTAAAATGTTGACGTCACACATTTCAATGCTTCTTGGGAGTATTTGACACGAAATATATGATGACTTTTATTCTAACAATCTTTTAGTTGCACGTCAACACAAACACTTGAAGTAAAAAACTACACCACTTTTATAACACAAATGTTCGCTCCGACACAATTTTTAATTATTAAAATAAAAATCTTGACAGACGCCATTAAAACCCGCCAAACACTCCTTTTTTTTGTTAGTTCTCCCTACAATGGGCAGGCAACGTAAACTAATGTTCATACATCCATGGCTTCAGAATTTCTTATTTCTTCTTTTATTGCATTGAAATGCTGGAGTTACACATTTCAATGTATCTTGGGAGTATTCGACGCGAAATATATGATGACAGTCTCCATATGTGCTACTTGGTGAGGTGGATAACCACAAAAAAGTTCTCATCGTATTTGACACCATAATCAATTTTATTCTAATAACCTTTTAGTTACGTCAACACAAACACTTTGTATATAAAGCAACACCACTTTTATAACACAAAGTTCGCTCAACACAATTTTTAATTATTAAAATAAAAATCTTGACCCTTTGGAACATCTCTTTTCTTTGTATTTATTTTAAGGCCAAGGGAACTGGGCCCATGTAACATAATAATTGTTAGTCTTTTAAATTTAGAGATCGGATTGGTCGGAGTGATAGTAGCATAGAGAAATTTAATACGGTAGGTCTCAGAACAATATATTGTTCTGAGCGGTAGGTAGTAGGATAGTGATGTGACATCGACGAGGCATGAACAAAGTTTTAAAAATATAGAATTGAATACTCATGTGATACCTTGAACAAAATATCGATATATCTAAGTAAATAATAACATCGATAAATATCAATTATTATTTCTGAGAAATGTTCCATATTTTGTTATATTGATATTTTTTACTCAAGCCTAACTGCCACTCAGCGTTGCCAGAATGTTACTTTTGTAACATTTTATGTTACTTTTGACCCTCTCATGTTACACGACTCAAAATGTTACTTTTACGTTACTTTTAGCATTTACAAAAGTAGCGAAAAAATTCAGACACGGAGTAGTCATAAAACTACGCTATTGAGTAGCTTGAGTTGTTGAAAAGTAATTTTACGATCTCAAAAGATTGTTACTTTTCCAATTCTTTTCTAAAAAACTTCGAAATAATGAAAAATTATTTTAAAACATGTTTCTTCGAAAAAAATCAAAATGGATTCTGAAATTCTGAAACATGTTTCAGTATTAGTTTTTTTTTACGTAAAAAAACTGATGTTACTTTTGACATGAAAATGTTACTTTTGAACTGTCTCGCGTTACTATTGACTATTGACGGTTACTGGCAACACTGTGCTACTGTCACTGTCAATGTCAGGATTAAGAAAAAACTCAAACAAATTATCTTTTGTGGCAAATAAAATAAAACCGTGCCATAGTTATACACAAATTACAGTGTGTAAATCAACTATATTTCTAACTCATTTAACATAAAAATGATACATGAAAACCATATTCACAATAATATCTGAATGTTTATAGCAATAATTATTGTTGCTCATAACTACAAGGTGCACTCGACCAAGGAATGGGTTCAAAATAATTAAAACAATGGAAAATATAAGGAGATCATGGAAGTTACGTATGTATTGTGTTAAAATATGTTGATTCTATTTTATAATGTTAGTCTCACAGTATTATAATTTTTTACAGAAGAGTTTGTCGCCCACAAGGCAAATGTAAATTGCCTGGCAATGGGTCACAAGTCAAACCAAGTTTTAGCTACAGGAGGTGATGATAAAAAAGTCAATTTATGGGCTATAGGTAGACAAAGTTGTTTAATGGTTTGTATTTTTAACTATAATAATTAAAAAATATAATCTTGCGGCAATAATGACAAATAAAGAAATATATTACAGAGTTTAAGTGGTCATACAACTCCTGTGGAATGCGTTTGCTTTGGAGACTCTGATGACTTAGTTTGTGCTGGTTCACAAACAGGTGCATTAAAAATCTGGGATTTAGAAGCAGCCAAACTCTTAAGAACCTTTACTGGACATAAAGGTGCTATTAAATGTATAGACTTCCACCCTTATGGTGATTATTTAACAACAGGATCTTGTGATAGCAACATAAAGCTTTGGGATATCAGAAAAAGAGGATGTATATTCACATATTCAAGTCACCGTCTTGCTGTCAATAGCTTACAATTCAGCCCTGACGGTCAATGGATAGCTTCTGCATGTGAAGATGGTAAGATTTATTCCACAAGTTATGTATAGCAATTTAAATTTTTCATTGTTTTTGTTTTGAGTAACTTGCCCCAGGGATTACCTTAACCTTTCAACCATTACTAGCACAATAACCGTACCATCTATGCCAGATGGTGTAACTTTTAAATAATTTCAGTTCAATCCCAATGTGAAAGATTATTAAAAATATTTTAAGAGTATAATAACGCTCAGTCAGCATCAAAAGTTATTCATAGCAAAATTACAAATATAAAATAATAAAAACATTTAATTATATTTTGTTAACACTAACCCTGAAAATTTATAAAGAAACTAAAATCATGAACCTGGCATAAACCTACAAGTATAACTATTGAGTTTATACAGAATAATATGCAAAAGCATAGGAGTAAAAACTTATTTTATTTATTTATTTTATTTTTATGTGTATATTAACAAGAGACTTCAATTAGTAGTGACATACATCAGATATTAATCTGTCAAGTGGCGTTATAACACCGCAGGGCTATGACAATTAAAAAATCAATTGTGTCTGGAATCTGATGCTTGACGGATTAATTATATTCTGAAAACACACAATTGACAAAACAGCCATTACCTAGGAAGGTTTCGCATTGTCTCATGATATTCAATACACCCCCATTGAAAGGCTTCTACTTTTACTATTCAACTAAGTTCAATAGCTTCTTTATTTACTCATGTCATATGAGACAGTGCTTTCGTGAAGATATCTGCTTCATTTTCTGTACTCGGAACATATTTCAAATGTATGTCTCCTCTTTTGACAACTTCTCTTATTAAATGTTCCTATATGTTTATATGTTTTGAACAAATCGTTCCATATAAGTAATTAATTTATTTGTATTCTTCCCAATATTGTGTATGGAGTAGGTTTCTTAAATATATTGCTTCCTTAAAAGCTTCTGTGAGAGCCATATATTAGGCTTCTGCTGTACTGATGGCAACTGTTCTTTGATTTCTAGATTCCTAATATGTCCGTAAATAACACTAAAACAAGATATTAGGTAACAGCATGTTTATTGAGCTAGGTAGCAAAACATAAAGGGAAGTTACAAAACTACCCACTACTTAGTATATCTTATTCAGTCAATAAGAGAAACAAGTACCCACAGTCCACAAACACTCATGTATATGAATGAAATGAAAATGAAAATGAAAAACATTTATTGGTTATAAATAAAAGTAGTAACCAAACAGCATGAATTTTAAAACAAAATCTTATAACCAAATGGTCACCACTCAGCGTATGCTGCAACCTGGAAGGCCACAGCGCTGGTCTTCCGTGGTGCCAACTGAGAGCGCAACACGCGCATGAAAATTCCCAACTAATCAATCCTTTAAAATACTTAAAACAGTATCCCGCATAAGATCTTCTATCAATCACCATCCGCATAACCTTGAATATCCTAATTACTTTTCCAAAAAAAGCACCTTTCGCCATGGTCGATCCTGGGCCAGGATCGACCATGGCGAAAGGTGCTTTGTTTTTCGTATAAAGACCAGAGAGCTCAAACCAATACGCCACCGAGCTCCTTAAAATTTTTGTTTAAATTGTCCAATTAAAATTAATACAATTGATTTCCTATTATAAAAAATAAAAATCCACTTCAAACACTAAATTTTTTGAAGTTGATGCATAGCTGATAAGCATTGACTACAAAACATATCTCCTTATGAGAAAAGTACATAACTTCTTCAATTTTTAGTTTTTAATTTTTATAATTTTTTTATACAATATTTAAGGTCAAAATTCGATTTTAATAAAATTTCCTCTTCTAAAATAAAGAAGAAAATTTCGGTGTTGGTGGCCACCACAGTGGCCACGTTTCGCGAAGAATTACCAAAAGAGCCTCAACCATTTTACTAAGTGGTAGGCCCATATGTGGAGTCGTGTGGTAGGTAGTCAGAGTAGTTACTGGGCATGGAATGCATTTCATTTTAAGCCTCAGGATGACCTGCAATACGCAAGTGATTTTTTTCTTGTTATTGCAGGTGTCTATGGCCGACGGTAGCCACTTACCACTAGGTGGACCCACAGATAACTGGTAGACCGTCAGATTGTTTGTCATCTAGTTGTATATACAGGGTGGTGCTGTCAATACGACAATAAATTAAAACATGGGCTTTAATAGTTCATAGAAATAGATTGCCACTTTCAAAAACTTCTTATTCCTTTGATAATTTCATGACATTTCTATGGAATTCTGCAGCCAATGTTATATTATTTCATACAAATGTTATGAAATTATCAAACGAATACGATGTTTTTGACAGTGGCAATCTATTTTTATGTTCTAATATACTAGATACTAGAGGAGCTCAATGGCGTATTGGGAGGAGCTCGGTGGCGTATTGGTTTGAGCGCTCTGGTTTCGAATACGAAAACAAAGCAACTTTCGCCATGGTCGACCCTGGGATGGGTCAACCAAAATTTATAATCTCGAGCTCCTCCGTGCTTCGGAAGGCACGTTAAGCCGTTGGTCCCGGTTGTTACTACAACCACTTTAACCCACCAACCCGCATTAGGCCAGCGTGGTGGTGTTATGGCCCAAACTCCTCATGTGTTTCTTCCATATAGGAAGGCCTGTGCCCAGCAGTGGGACGTATATAGGCTGGTGATGATGATGATGATGATGATGAGTATCTTACCTGGTAGTTTTGTGGATGTACCATACTTCACTGGGTTCAAATATGGAACCGTATTGACACAAAGTCATATTTGAACCCAGATATTCAGAGATATTGCATACATAATAAGTAATTAGGTTTTTTTTTGATGAGGTTAGGTTAACTTTTAAAGTGGTTTTATTTCAAATGTGTAATGCTTGCGGAAATATAAGAGAAATACTATTTAGTAATTAAAATATAATAAAACTAGAAAAATTTCACGTCCTGAGGCAGGAATCGAACCCGCGACCTATCGCAATCCGGGCGACTGCTCTGACCACTGAGCCACCCAGGACTTGGGATATCCCTGTGAAATTCTTCTAGTCTATCTGTATTTGCGTTTATGTGCTTTCAAATATTCTTAATTTTTGATTTTATCATTAGTATAAATGTTTGAAAAATGACTTAGTAATTAAAATATAATAAAAATAATAATGTTAAAATCAAAAATTAAGAAATACTATTATCATATCTTTTTCTGTAAGTTTGTTTTGATTATTTATTTTTAATTTTACTTGAAATTATTTAAGGCTTGGTTAAAGTGTGGGATGTGCGTGTGGGTAAAGTGCTACAAGAGTTCATGGAGCATACCTCAGCAGTGACCTGTGTTAAGTTCCATCCACATGAGTTTTTGCTTGCGAGTTGTGGTACAGATAGAACTGTGAACTTCTGGGATATGGAGAAAATCCAACTAGTTTCTAAATTTGAAAAAGATAATACTTCAATACGGTAAGTGTTCATGTTTTGTTATAATTTTCTCAAGTTATTTATAAAAAATAAATTCATATTTTTCACTTTTCTTTTGATAAAATAGACTATTCTGTCGGACTTTCATGAGCAATTAAATCTTTTTTTATTTTCATGTAAGTTAAACAGATCGAGCCCTTAGACCATAAGAATAAGCTTGACAGAACGTTCTGAAACAGCAAGTGAAGCCTCTCAAAATCATCTGAAACAAGAAAGCCATCTGATTCGAGTCGCAGTGTGTCGCGTAGGCTGTTTCGAACGTTCGTCGGGAGACATCGTTTTTTTTTACTTTTAATATGATATCTTGTGTCGAAACATGTAAAAACTGTTCCTAATAAAAACAGAAGAAAAGTGGAGATATCTCATTTCACTGATATGTTCATAATACTACCAATTTGAAATTGTTTTCAAATAAATTAGAATTATTTAACTTTGGAACACAAAACCTCAAAATGGCCGATCAGTGTGGCTATTACAGTAATGTGATCTCCCCGTAACATGTATTTAATAGCTCATTTTTACGGTTCCGTACCCAAAGGGTAAAACGGGACCCTATTACTAAGACTCCATTGTCTGTCCGTTTGTCACCAGGCTGTATCTCAAGAACCGAAATTTTTACAGATGACGTATTTTTGTTGCCGCTATAACAACAAATACTAATAAACAGAATAAAGTACATATTTAAGGGGGCTCCCATACAACAAACGTGATTTTTTTTGCTTGTTTTTGATCGATATTGGTAACGGCAACAGGTAGACGCTGGTTTATAGATAATGTTACGGAATCCTTCGTGCGCGAGTCCGCCTCGCATTTGGCCAGTTTTTTAAAATTTTCATATTTGATTGTTAAAACTATATGTGACAAGTAACCAATGCCTAGTTAGTAAATAAGTTTACATTGTATATACATATGTAAGTAAGTATAGTGATAAAACAGTTTTTTTATACATACCAAAATAAAGGTAAGATACGATTAAATAGATCTTACCTACTTACTATCTTCTGTCCGGAAAATATTTAATGCAATCTATACAACGTATTAGATAGGTATACAAGCCGCCGAAGAACTTTCCGTAGGAAAATGATGCTAGGTAGTGACGTCAGACGATTAATAAATAAAACAAAAAAAAACCGCAATAATTCTTTTTGGAGTCAAAATATAGTGGTCGAGAATTAAACATCATAATAATTAAAAAGTACGGCACAATTCTAATTAAAATTACCGAAAGTCGGGGTAGACAGTCAAAGAATTGCAACATTAAAGCAGTAGGTAAAAGCAGCTTCACTTGATTGCTCCAAACGTTCTGTCATGGTCTAAGGTTTTAATATGGCTTTATTATGAAAGAAATATTTTACAATATTACTTAGTGTATTTTTTTTTATTATTCTGTCTGATCTAGTAGTCCCTGTTTTCCTATTTTTTTGTGATAATATGTAATTCTTTTTTAGCCACATGGTCTTCAGTGATGATGGTAATACTTTGTTAGGTTGTGGCAATGATGGTCTCCACGTGATAGGATGGGAACCAGCTAGAGTCCTGGACACTGTAGCTGGACACTGGGGACAAATACATGACATTACTGTTGCACAAACTCAACTTGTAAGTTATTCAGTAATCATTTACATAACTTGCTAAATCTGAATTTAAATAGGTAGTCAAACTATTGTTACAATTACAAATAAAGAAAGAAATGTGAATTTAAATAGGTAGTCAAACTCTAGTTACAATTACAAATAAATAAAGAAAACGATGAAAAAATATATGCTCCAGGCGGGACTCGAACCCGCGTCTCCTGATTTCCGGCCAGACGCGATTACCACTACGCCACCGGAGCACTAGGTATAACCTACTATTTTATTCACAGCTTTCTTTCCTTTTCCAACTTTTTTATAGCAACGTTTATGTCACGACTCATTGAAGTTAACACCTCTAATGATCCGAAAGAATATTTTTACAAATATTTTTAAACTTCCAGTTAAGGTGAGAAAAGCTGTAATAATCACATTTTTAATGTTTAAAAACTGGAAGTGGAGACTGGACTGTTAACAGGAGATGCGGGTTGGAGTCCCGTCTGGAGTATATATTTTTTCATCGTTTTCTTTATTTATTTGTAATTTGTAAAGTAGGCGTATCAAAAACATTAAAAATGTGATCAAACTATAGTTACCCATAATTTACAGATTGCAGGTTCTTTCCATTCTACATATGTAGTTTTATCAGTGGTTGATCTCAATAAAGTACATCCCTTTGGGGGTCCACCCCCAGTAGTACCAACAGTTGTTCGAGATCTTTCACCATTTCAAAAAGGTCACTCTGTGAGAAAAAGTTTTTCAAAAGAAAAACCTCCCAAAGAAGGTAAATAGTTATAGAATCTCATTGAATTTCTTGGTTACAAGTCACTATTTTTACTCAAAAAACATTTACATTTTTAGTAATGCATCAAAGGACACTTCTTGATGAAAAAACTGCTGAAGAATCTACTTCAGGGACAGAGGCAGATGAGGATTCAGGTGCTGTTATACCTAATTTTAATGACTACACTGAAATTTTTCGACCATCTAGATCATGTGAGTAGTTGAATGTACATGTTAGCTCACTAGTTCACTCACACACACTAACCCAATAACATACTAAATGTTAATTAAAAACCATTTCATTTATTTATGGAATTTACAGTGACACGAACACCTCCACCCGCTACAAGCTTGTCATCAGAAGATTACTCCATTGAAAGTAATGTTGATATTACTACCTACATAATTTTTTATATCATTAATGGATATCATAGAAATTAATATGTTGTGAATCATTTTTTTTAGCGCAAGATTCGACAGTTAAATTAGAAAGTGGTATGAGCACTTCTTTACGAGATCTGATGTTGGATGAACCGGCGCCATTGACGCGGCCAACGCCTCAACCCTCGCCCCCGCAACGTCAGAGATCTGAAATATACTCGCGAATACCGACCTCCACGAAAGAACATTATACTGTTTTGGAAAAAAAAACGGAAGTTATTCCAAGTGAGATAAACATTTATTTACTTTATTAAACATAAATAAATATAACAAGTGATGTTTTCTGATATTTATAACTATCTAATAATTAACATCAATAATTTACATAATACCATTGTTAATACAAATTATAATATGCTTCTTGCTTTACTCAGGGGTGATGGATAATGCTAAAGAAGATAACACATTTGCGACAGCGCAATCTTGCCTTCTAAGAGATTATGCTGCTAGTCCTCTCTCAACAAATACACTAAATCGACATAACTCATATAAAGAAACAAAATGTACAACAGAATTAAGTAAGTTTACCCAATTTCTTGTAATTATGCAATTTCAATATATTATGTTGGTTTTCATTTTTTAATTACTTTACAGGCAACAGTAATCTTCGACAAAGCAATAGTGAGATTTCTTTAGGTCCTCCATCATTAGGACCTAGATCTTTATCGTTTACCAGAACCACCACAGATACAAGGTTTGTGTTTCATCAACCCTTAAAATTAAAAGCTTCTATTTAACTTGCTCATATTCGGGTGGAATCTTGCAACTCGATTTTGAAGCAGATATCTTCAACCGATTGAGCTAAAATTTTGTATACATGTTTAGTCTGGATGACAATACACGATAAGCTGTGTGTCATTCTATATCCAAGATGGCGGAATAGTTATTTTTAATGCATTTCTACAATATGGGTATCAAATGAAAGGGCTTCTTGAGAGTAACTCGAAAAATAATGAGACGACATTCTACATCCAATATGGCTGAACAACCAAGATGGAGGAATAGTTATTTTTATGCACTTCTATAATATGGGTATCAAATGAAAGATCTTGCCGAGACCCAGAAAGCTAGCCAGCGATAACGAAAAAGTAAAAAATAAATTAATAAAAAAACCTTTTTTAAAAAAGCTTTTATTTAAATGTTCTTAAAAGAAGAAAATAAAATTTTCCTTTTAAATTTTAACTATAAACTAATAACCTCATTATACACAATTAGGGCTTGTAATATTCGGCCATTTTTACTATTCGAATATTTAGAATAGTCCCAAAAATTTTATTCGAATTATTCGAATAATACGAATATTTCGAATACTTTTTATCTAAGGAACAAAATACATCATCATCACCTAAATATAGCACATAATTCGTTGATTTTATAAAATTCTCTGACATCAAAGTGGAATATCACTGATTTAAAAAGAAAAACTAAGTTTTTTAAACATTTATGCACCATTATTATGCCAGCAGCCCACTCCATATGAACACCACTTGGCTCGATCTTTGGCTAGCCTGATCCAGTTACTCACGGCCACTAACAAAGCCGCCCCGCTGCTACTTCTGCTTATACATTCGTAGGCTGTTGATTCTCTGCTGTGAATTCGATCCTTCAGTGAACTTTCAAGCAAAGCCCTCTCTATAGATCGCGGAGCGACTTAAAACTGGTGCACCAGCTCTACCGTAAGTGTCCACGCCACAGCACCAAGTTCATCCAGAGACATACGTTGAGATAAGTCAGCTAGCTAGGTCGTGCAATATCTGTTGCAGATCCTGCAGTGTTCCGGCTAGTTCGACGACTTCATCTGCAAATCTCTCTTGCCATTAATGTTAATACTCCTTCCGTTCCAATTCAGTATCTTGTAATCACATTCTAATGTTTTTGGTGCGTTTAAACACCTACTTTATTGTAACAATTACAAATAAAGAAAGAAAACGAAAAAATATATTGCTCCAGGCGGGATAGTGCCAGGCGGGCAATATATTTTTCATTATTTTCTTTCTTTATTTGTAACTATTACAATACAGTATCTTGTAGTTTTTCAATCCTCTGATGCACTTGTGAACATGGGAAATAGGTAACTCTGCTGCTTCTGTACTTGGATGGTCACAGTCTTTAAATCGTGAAAGCATTTCCTCACTTAGATATATCAACTTGGCATTGCATCAAAGATTCTAGAACCGCCCAGGTCTTAATGGAGTCAAAATAATCTATATTGCCATATTTTCTCCAGAACCCAGATTGTTCTGGGGACTAAAATTCTTCGAATCTTCGCGCATTTCTATTTGATAGCTCTTGAAAATAGCTTGTAGCGGAGGCTGAGAAGTAAAATTGGATGGTAGTTGTTCAGCAGCGTCTAGTCGCCTTTTTAAAGGAGAGGGCAACCACACTCCTATCCCACAATTCTAGAGTTCTCCTATAAAAGACGACAGAATTAAACATTTTTTGGAGCTCCTTCAGCAGTGCTCACCCACCAGCTTTGAAGTTCCGCCGTGATTCCATCTTCTCCGTGTTTTCCGTTTTTAGCTGTCTAAGACCTATCTCAATTTCGTCTAGGCTGACTACTTGGTTTCCGGCAGGCTCTCAGTGAAGTGGTGTGTTAGTGTTGATCTAGTAGAATTCTTATATTTTGGATCTGGTCAAGATGCATGCGAAGGGTATAATTTACTGTGGAAGTTTTCAATTTCCCAAAGAATCTCCGGCCTAGATACAATACAACAACGTTCCCACCAATGGTCAACTTCGTCAGGTGGTCTCCCTACTCCTACGTCCTAACGACTGGACGAACACTTTTGACCCCATGTTCTGCTCAATTGCTCTTTATAAGGAGCGTGTATTATCATTTCGGAGGTCATGTCGAACCAGTTTGTAAATTTCCCGATGCTCTGACAAAGTAGCAGATGGATATTGACGTCGTTGCTGCTTGAAATTAGAAGTTTCTTTTGAAAATTTCGTTGTAATAGATGTGTTTCTCTGGAAACTCAAGTAGTTTTTCAATTAACTCAAAAAGTAACGCTTCGTCGCCTACTTCTATGTATATCATCTGTCGTTTTTGGTAAATTCATTCATAGTTGTGTTGATTTTTATTATGAAATATCATTATTCGAAAAATTCGGAATATTCGAATACTACTCTCAATAATATTCGAATATGAAATGAGGCGAATATTCGAATAATACGAATATTCGAATACCAAGCCCTATACACAATTTATATGATCATAAAAGCTTGTCGCGCGATTTACTTGTGTAAATAAACTAGTACCTATTTAATTGAGCGACAAGCTTTTATGATCATATAAATTGTGTATAATGAGGTTATTAGTTTATAGTTAAAACTTTAAAGGAAAATTTTAATTTCCTCTTTTTAGGGCATTTAAATAAAAGCTTTTTTAAAAAAGTTTTTTTTGCTTTTAATTTTTTAATAAAGAAAGTTATAAAATAAATTAAGACAAAAAAAAGGCTAGATGTCCTAAGGCGACGTACAAATAAAACTTGACAATATTAAATTAATTTTACAAAAGTTTTATCACCTATTGTCTATAATTTCTAATTATGTGTAGACGAAGGGTGGACAATGTTATCCGGGACAGCATAGTGGTGCCAAGAAACGTGGAGCCTGCAGAGCGGGAGCCAGAGCCCGAGTTTGTTCCGTTTGCCACTGATCGACCAGTTGGGCTTGATCTAGAAGAGTTCTTACCTGTAAGTACTACTCTGTTAAGCTTTTAAATAATAGGTTGGGGAAAAGTTTCTTCGCATTTTTTAAGAAAATTCTAAACATTTTTTAATATAGTTTATTTACATTTAACTAAAGTATGTAGGTACCATTTTGTTCGATAACTTTTTGCCATCTTGTAGGTAGGAACATGAACCCATTGCTATAGAAATTTTGGGGCTTCTGATCAAAATACCGCGACAAGTGGTTTTGGCAGTCCTCTCGTGATGTTAACCTGACACTGCCTAGAGAATTCTGAAGAGAGCGAAACAGGTGTAAATCTGAAGGTGCAAGGTCAGGACTATACGGCGGATGCATTAACACCTCCCAGCCAAACACTCTTAATTTTTGCTGAGTGGCTAAAGATGTGTGAGGTCTAGCGTTATCATGATGAAAAATCACACCCCTTCTGTTGCTTAATTCCGGCCGCTTTCTCTCAACTTCTTGCTTTAATCTCATCAGTTGTTCGCAGTAGAGTTCAGAATCGATGGTCCTGCCTGGTGGTAACAGCTCATAATGAATAATGCCCTTCCAATCCCACCACACACACAGCATCACCTTGTTGCGAGTTAACCCGGGTTTTGCCACAGTCTGTGAAGCCTGACCGGCCTTTGACGACGACCTTTTTCGCACGTTCTTGTCGTACGTGATCCACTTTTCATCACCAGTTATCAGCTTCTTCAAAAATGGTTCGGTTTCATTACGTCGTAGTGAAGAATCACAAATGAGTACACGTTTCATTGGGTTTCTTTCAGTGAGCTCGTGGGGTACCCAAAAATCGACCTATTTTGAGTACCCATTTTTTTTAAATGCGCCAAAACTGTTTTGTGGTCAATTCCCAGTTCTTCAGCTACGTCGTAACTACTGATATGCCGATCTTGCTCCAGTTTTTCAAAAATGACATCAATTTTATCCGTAATAGGGCGACCAGAGCGACGTGCATTTTTGACATCAAAATTTCCGGATTGAAAACGCTTAAACCAAATTTGTGCTACTCTCACAGACACTGCACTAGGTCCATAAACATCGCAAATTTTTTTCGCGGCTTGCGTTGCATTTTTGCCTTCTTTGTTGTAAAATTTTAAAATGTATCGAATTTCTTCATTAGATTCACTCATCTTGGCAATACGAAAAACAAATGAAAAACACAGATTTTCCTAATTTGAATTTGGAATTATCTTTTTTAAAGTCTAAACTTTCAATGATACCAAAACCAGCCAGATACAAATAGTACAGCCAAAGAGATTTTATTACAAGTTCATAGTATACTATAATGCGAAAAGACTTTTTCCTCAACCTAATATATCTAATCATTATTGTATATCATGATATATACAGAATGGTGCCTTCAATACGACAATAAATTGAAACATGGGCTATATTAGTTCATAGAAATGGTTTGCCACTTTCAATAACATCTTATTCATTTGATAATTTCATGACATTTGTATGAAATAACATAAAATTGGCTGCATTATTTCATAGAAATGTCATGAAATTATTCAATGAATACGATATTTTTGAAAGTGGCAAACCATTTGTATTGAAGGCACCATTCTGTATATATCATGATAAAAACGTGAAAAACGTGTAAATAGCTCCTGAATCAGGAGCTATTTACACGTTTTTCAAATGCGAATATCACACTTATGAGAATGAAACACGAAAATTGGAATACCTTTTTTTTATATACAAAGCACGACAAATGACTCAACACCACCTGATGTGAACCGGTAAGAAGAGTCCATATGAGAAGACAGTTAGTGCAGTACCGCCGTAATTGGGAGCCAAATTACGGTGGTATTCTTATTTTCGTGTTTCATTCGTAGGAGCCTCCTTAATAGGAGCTTTTACTTTATGTTACAAATATGCATAGGTATATATTTTCTGTTCGGTCTTTGTCGTCGAGGGGTGAAATAAAACCACAATTTGAATAAAATAATAGCAAATTGCCCCGTCTTAGTCCATGTCTGTGTTGTCCGCGGAATACTTTTACTCCAAGGAGGTGTTCTTTCTTGTCTTTTTATCCCTGTCATGAAAAAATGTTCTCGTCTAAGTCATGTCGTATGTCATAGACGCAGCTATGGAGGTTGGACGCCGCAACAATGTCCGTATTGAAGAATACTCTTATCGTGCGGTGTAAATTACATGACAAAAATCAAAAATATATTTATTCAAGTAGGCTCCTAAGAAGCTCTTTCGAATCGTCAAAAATCACAAATTATGTATATCTATATAAGAAATGGTCTCAATGTCATATTGTATATCTGTCTATCATGTCTAAATTTACACCGGTTCCAAAACGACAGACAGACAAGAAGCACATTGCTAATCAAACTTTTTTTTTGTGATAGCCATACAAATTGGTATGGCATTTTTGACGATTCGAAATAGCTTCTTGGGTCATTTGTATTTGATTGGAATATAATAAACTGAGCAACTAAAAATACTAAGTTAGCGATTAAAAATATGTTTCGGTCGACTATTCAATTAGGTTAGGTTAGTATGATGCTTAGTTGAATACAAACCTAGTTGATTTGGTGTGTGTAGCGTGGGATGGGCGCGGGCGGGGCGCGGCGCGGCGCGCGGGGCGGGGGCGCCGAGCCCAGCGAGCAGGAGGTGCTGGGCGTCATGATGGGCGGCCACGACTCCATGATGACCGTGCTCTCCGCGCGGCAGCGGGCGCTCCAGGTCTCTACCATGCACCTTCACTACTATTCATACGTACAAAACATACGGCCTGGCCACGGGAACAGACGGCGGCGGCGCGACTGGCAGTAGCGTGAACTTCGCGACTGGCGAATATTTGTTCCACCAGTCGCGTCGCCGTCACCGCCGCCCGTTCCCGTAGCCAGGCCGTAATAGCGTTGTTGTACAGTTAACCGTGTTAAATCTAATGTAGCCCCAAATAGTTTTATTACGACCTATGGTTTATCGTCGGTGGGCATGCAATACCGCGTAAGAGCAGTTTGCAATACCGCAATTATGCGCATTTTCTTCATTTCCCAGGAGGAAGAAAAAAGTTAGTATCTTGGATATTTCTAAATATTCTTTGACTAAACTTGTTTGAGATTTCCCTGGCTGTTGTTTAATAAGAATCTAGTATAAGCGAATCACAGCTGGCGCGACATTTAAATTTTTCGGCTTTTGTAAAATAGCTGTATTGCAAATATGTTCTACTGCTCTTACGCAGTTCTTGCACGCCCACCGACGTTTTAGTAATTCATACACTCACATCTAGCCCAAAGTAAGCATCTTAAGAGCTTGTGTTATGGATACTAGATAAGGGAGAAATATTGATAAAAATATGTACTTATATTAGAATAAATATCCATGACTCGTGAACAATTGCCCGTACTCATACAAACATTTGCTACTACCGGGATTCGAACCCGGGACCCCAGACCGTGTATCCTGTATAGCAAGGGGTACACATTCTAAGGCCTTAAATATCATGTATCTCAAACTCCGTCGCTCCAAACCACCAGACACGTCCCGAAGCTTTATTGAGGACGAGTCGGTGGCTCAAATCCAGCTCGAAGGACCACTTTGTTAAGGACTACTCAATACAGCCTCGATGGCTCGAAAAATGGTGGAAATATCTGGGTACTTCAAAATCACTGTTACAAGCCAGACTTAGCAAAATCGCAATACAACTGATGCAAGAAAAAACATCATAACTTTTAAAAGTAAAACAAGTTATCAAAGACAAGAATGTGCTACTTCGGCACTTATCTTTATGGTCTGCTATTTTTCAGATTTTTCATTCCGTCAGGATTAACAAAACTTTGAAATCAGCTCTGGAGTCGGTCATTGCTTTGGAAGACACGTCAGTGATTCTAGATATTCTCAACGTAATGGCCCACAAACCGTGAGTAGAAAAATCTTTTTAAGCGATGTTTAAACGTGGCTAATTGTTACTAGCACAATTTATTCAATTTTGAAGTTTAAAGAACCAAAGAGATAATCCTAAAAGTCCTTATTAGGGCTCCACGCGTACATGTCGGTAATATCTCCTCTCTAAGATAAAAAGTATACTATGTCCTTCCCAGGGTCTCAAAACTATCTCTATGCTGTATAAATTAGTTCTGCTGCTTAAGCGTGAAGATTTAACTGACAGACAGACAGAGTTACTTTCGTATTTATAATTTTAGTAAGTAGTATGGAGTCTATTGATTGACAAATTTAAACGAGCTATTTTTTTATGACAACACTACAGCAAATAACTTTTTTGTGTTACTAAGCAAAGTTTTGGTTCAGCATCGTATTTTATTTTTTGACCTTCCTTTGCTGTGTGAAGTATTGTTATTTTGATAGCGTATTCTTGCGGTTATTGATAATAATTATTACAGTTTATAAAAACAGTCTGTTGGTCCAACCAATATTGCTACGTTCACACAGCGCCTGCCTGCAATAATGGAGAATATATTCATGATATTATTTTGTACGATTTTACTACAAGACCAAAATAAATTGATGTAGAAATTATTCAAATCTACTAGTAGAATAACGAAGATGTTGATTTATATAAAGATGGTTCTTAACCTAATTGGTTAATAAGACCCATCTTAACAAAATATGATAAAAACTTCTGTTTTTTTAAAAACCTATATTTAGACTAGAAAAAAGAAATGTCGTTCAATAGGTTTGTATTTTTTTTTATTATTTCCACAATTAGGAAATTAGGCCTTCATGCTTTTATTTCATTTTATCTTATTTTGTCTTGACACATCCCCATTATTTGTTATTGATTGCGTGAAATTTAACAAATTAATGTTATTTGCAGGTCTTTATGGAACCTGGATATTTGTTTATTGATGCTACCCAAGATTTTTGAATTATTGCAGAGTAAATATGAATCGTAAGTATTGACTTTATATTTAATTTTATAAATGGCAGGAATCATTTTTAAGGTTTATTACTTTCAAATAATAAAAGCCCACCAAACCTGAGTTTTTTTATTGAATTTTCTGATTTTATTTAAAAAATAGCAATACAAGAAATATACAGGATGTAAGGGGAATGCTCTCGTAAAAGAAGATAGATAGCAGTCATCGTAAATAAACACGACATAAAAAATCGGCTTTTTAATACTGATGGTTTAAATTTTATATAACAAATCGTGTTTAGGCTGACCAGCACCGCCATATGCCTTTATTTACACCCTGTGTAGCTTAATAGGCCGAAATCAATTCTTAACTGCAATAAAAAATATGTCTATCCGTCATAAATCCATGTCTTTTGACATAAAGTTAATAAAAACTAAAATCCGTCTGTTTTTTCTAAAGAAATCCAATGAATATTTTACATACCCCCAAAATGTTGAAATATTTTATTTCAACACCCGAACAAGTTTTTTTTTCAAATAGGTAGTTACCTATTTGAAAAAAAACTTGTCAGTCGAACTTCACCGAATCTAAGTTTAGATTCGGTTAAGTTTGGTGTTGCTATAAATAATTGTATTTTAATTGTATCTCTAAATTTATTTTTGAGATTATATAATTATAAATGAACAGATCTTATAGATATTTGAAAAAATACTTATTCAGGTGTTGCTAAAGAATATTCCGACATTGTGAGTTTTTTGAGTTCGCTACATGTTGTCGCCTTTATCACAAACATCAAAGGCAATTACTAACTGTATGCTGGATCTTTAAAATGGCACGGCTCTTAATGTTTATCTGTTATACTTGTCCCACCCGTTTTATTAGTGTTTATTTTTAATATAGAAACAAATAATAATAGGTTTCCGTACTTATAGATACATGCAATGTGGCTGCAATGCATTGAGGCTGATAGTGCGTAACTTCTCGTCCGTGGTCCGCGCCAACGTGGGCGCGCCGGTGCGTACTATGGGGGTGGATATACCACGCGAGGAACGCTACGCCAAGTGCGACCAGATCCACCGGCTGCTGCTAGACGTGCGCGCCTTTCTGCTAAAGCGGCAAACGCTGCAAGGCCGCCTCGGAGCCGCCTTCAGAGACCTACACACGCTTATGCAACAAGGTCTAGACTGACGTCACCCCCCACCCACGCTCCTAATTCAACGATTCCAACTTAGATAACTAGATCCACCGGCTGCTCCTCGCCGTGCGTGGCTTTCTACTTGAGCTGCGAACTCTACAAGACAGTCTCTGAGCCGCCTTCGGAGACCTACACGCGCTTATGCAGCAAGGTCTAGAATGACGTCACCCTCCACCCACGCTCCTAATTCAAAGATTCAAACATAGATAACTAGATTCATCGGCTGCTGCTAAGCGTGCGCGCCTTTCTGCTTCAGCGGCAAACACTACAAGGCCGCCTCGGAGCCGCCTTCAGAGACCTACACACGCTCATGCAGCAAGGGCTAGACTGACGTCACCCTCACCGCCCTATTCATTCAACGAGTCCAAAATGATAGATAAGTAATTGGTTAATGTAATGTAATACGCGCTGTAAGCGGAGGTCTCATAAACGAAGACAGATGGCACTGCTGGTCAGCCTAAACAGGATTTATTAAAAAAAACACAAGTTACCCAACCGGTCAATAATTCCTTAAACTCTCTTGTCTTTTTCAAACTGGATCTTGGCCCAAATTCTCAAATCTCTCTGAGGCCTTTCATTTAATTAGCATTTATTTTAAAAAAGTAGTGTTATGTTTAGGATGACCAGCACTGCCTTAGTTTATGAAAGCGTCCCCCTTACCCCCTTCTCCCTTCCCTGTATAACTAAGTCATATAAAAGCTGTCAACATAAAATAACTAAAAATCACACTAGAGTAACAAGTGGTCTATTAAATTATGAACAAATAGCAATGTAAGTAAGAAATGTAATTAAGTTATTGACATCTAACCATATATCATGTGTGCCTTATTGTCTTTAAAAACCTTACAGAAACTGTTGTTCAAGCTACATTCATTATATTATCAATAGAAAATTACACAAAAGTTATAGAACTATGAAAAAGGAACGTCATACTGATTCTGAGTTCCTACTTTGTTTTCAGTTTGAAAATGAAATAGTCAAGTTATCTGTAATGATTCGACGACGTGAAAAGTCTCAGCCAGTCAGTAACAAAGACCGTCGATATATGGATATTTATATTAAATTGACGTAAATTATGAATTTAAAGTTTCAGAATCTCTTCATAAGTCTTCACAATAGTCATTATCTAAAATATATTTATTTAAGCCTTTATTAGCAAGGGTAGCGATCGTGATGGACACGCGACTATGTTAGATAAAAATATTTCATTTTGAATCTTTTGTCTTTTATTAAGAAGTTACTTCTATTAGATACTTGCAGTATTCTACTTACCTAAATACTTGAAATTAATCTTGGCAAATGTAACTAGAACTGAATCCATTGTCTACCAGCTTGATTTTACAGTTTCAAGTCAAGAGTACCTTCCTACCCAAATTATTTTAAAATTAAGCACCTACTGTCTAATGGCTATACCAATGTGTACAGGAAAAATCCTGATCCCACCTGGAACCAGGGGAGGCATAAGATCGGTAGGTAATATTTAAACGAATTAATGAACACTAAGGACAGTAAAATAGCAAAAATATTGGTTCAACAATAGGTTTTACAAACGAGGTCGTCCGTCATGGGCAAATGTGTCATGGCGTTGTAGGGGGCGTAGTCTATCCGATGAGGGTTATGCCTCCACGAGAGCAGCGTTAATGGAATAGTCCCGTCGCGCTCTGACAGTCGCGGTTCGTTGCTATTGCAGCCCCTATAATATACGAACGATGGCTCTTATGACTTACTTTGGATTCGTAACCGGCGGCGACCACACCTCGGAACAACTGATCATTAAATCGTGAGTCGGATTCAATGGAATGTAGCAATTTACATGCTACAGGTCCGGCCACGTACTCCAGCGCGTCTTGCGCTTATGGCCTGCGCAGACGGATTTTTGTCCGCTAAAATAGATCGCTTACAACTGTATCGAGTAACGCAAACGAGGGATAAAAACAGGAGAGTCCCTGAAAAAAATAAAACTCGTGTGACTAGGCGAAGCAACGCACATGGCGGATTTTAGTCCGCGTTGTGCGTTCAAGAGTGACGTACGTATGGAGGACGATAAACGTGACACCGTGTGCGTTTAGTTCGCGGTTAATCCGCGGCGGACTTTTATTCGCGGAGCGTACCTTTTTCTCCGCCGCGGAGAAAAGTCCGTCGTCGGCGCAGGCCCTTAAAGTGATGCTATTTCGAAATGTCATCTGTTCTTATTCGCGCTGAAAGGTATATTATTTTCTAATACCTATTAACAATTTACTCATCACCCGGCAAGTTGTAGCCTAAACAATTTACTATGTGAAATATTTAGATCGCGACCAAAGCGATGAGTCGAAAGTGGCGGATGTATCTATCATAGCGAAATGAGTTATCTCAATTACTAAAAAATTTAACTAAATTGTACCCTATTCTGTACCCTATCTACATGTCTAAAAAAAATATGTACAATGCACCTGCAATATCAAGTGATTTTTCTTTATTATTGCAGGTGTCTATAGGCGGCGGTAACCGCTTACCACCGGGTGGGCCGTAAATTTGTTTTGTCATCTAGTTGTAAAAAAAAACCTCTGAACGAAATAATTTCAAAATTAATTTCGACACCAAGATTTAAGAAGCGGGCACCTACCCATGTAGTTAGTTACCTATTATGTTATTGTAGAAGAATATGAATACAAATGTTATTAAAAATTCTAAAATTTAAAATTGATTTAAAAAAAAATCACAGGTACATTTTGTTTAACTGCCTTTTTTTTATACAACTAGATGACAAACAAGCTGACGGCCCACCTGATGGTAGGCGGTTACCGCCGCCTATACACAGCTGCAATAACAAGAAAAAATCAGTTGATATTGCAGGTGCGTTGTCATCCTGGGACCTAAGATGAAATGTTTTTACTATTTTATTACTGGGCATGGACGGCATTTCATCTTAGGGCCCAGGATGACAACGCACCGGCAATATCAAGTGACTTTTCCTTGCTATTGAAGGTGTCTATAGGCGGCGGTAACCGCTTACCATCAGGTGGGCCGTCAGCTTGTTTGTCATCCAGTTGTATAAAAAAAAAATGTCCATGCCCAGTAATTACACTGGCTTTCCTTCAATCCGAAACACAGCGAACTGCTGAACTGAAATAAGAAAGGCGGTGGTACTTACCCAGACGACCCTACATACGGGTCTACCACCTAGTAATTTCGTTCTGAAGGAGATAGAGATTTAGACATAGGTACAGAATAGTACAAGTTAGGCACATTTTTTTTGTTGGAGAACTCTATTCGCTATAATACACCCGCCAATTTGGCTCGCATCGAAAACGTATAGGTCGTATGCATCCATGACATTGGTCACGGCCGGTTGTAGGTACCGCCATAGTATGAATCCAAGGGAAACTATTTTTAGGTATTTTAAAAATTTTAAACATTATATTGTGTAAACTGTTATTAACTTATTAAAAAATACTAAAATTAAAGTCAATGATAGATTATCAGAAATAAATAAATTTTAATACAATTTTTGATGTGTCATTTGTAATTGATGCTGAATGTGGGAGATCAATAAGAACAATAATTTTATATTTTACATTTGCTTGCGCCAATCTTCTAGTTCTCTCTGAATACAAGTTGATTCTCAGCACATTATTAAATTATGGAAACGCTGAACAATGTAATATGTACGGTAGCTGAATAATACTGCACGATGCCATTTCAGAGTGAACTATATGTTTGACGCAAGCTCTACTACTATACTTACACACAGTTGGCATCCAATCAAGTATTTTTTATAATATAGGTGGAGAACAAGGTTAAAAGGTCTGCTTTATGAAGAGATTAACTATAACCTGTAGGCTGCTCGAAGGAGCTCGGTGGCGTAGTGGTTTGAGCGCTCTGTTTTCGATCACGAAAACAAAGCAACTTTCGCCATAGTTGGTCCCTGGATGGGTCAATCAAATTTAGAATCTTGAGCTCCTCCGTGCTTTGAAAGGCACGGTAAGCCGTTGGTCCCGGTTGTTACTGCAACCGCTTTAACCCACCAACCCGCATTGGGCCAGCGTGGTGGTGTTAAGGCCCAAACTCCTCATGTGTTTCTGCCATGTAGGAAGGCCTGTGCCCAGCAGTGGGACGTATATAGGCTGGTGATGATGATGATGATTTTTTGTTATTAATCTTTCAAGCGGCGTTATACCTCTGGAGGTCTATGTCAATTAAAAAATAAATTGTGTCTGGAATCTGATGCTAAATAATTAAATTCCCCGAATGGAGATTGATGTTTCCGGCGAACGTAGAGAGCCTAGAAGCATAACTGCATACTAAACTCGTCGCAAAGTTTCTACCCTCGGCGGCTAGAAGAGCACGTCGGATAAAATCGCCTAATATCGAAATTGTATAGCGGCCCCTCGGTCTTCTGATTTACACGCGCCGGACGGGTCACATATGCACGACGATGTAACCATGCAATTTTTTTTAACAACTATAATTTTAACAAATATAGTAACGTTGTAAATTGGTCCACTTATTCAATTTTAAAATTGTGACCAAAAATTCTGATTTAAACAGTCAATTTAACGTAATGTCATAATTATCTATTTTTAAAGATCAGAAATAAAATGGGTTCGCTTCATTCATTTAGGTAAAAAAAATCTAATTTTCTTTCATGGTATTATTTATTTGTATTAAGGACATAAGAAAAAAATGAAATTGTCGTCAAGTGGTTTTATTTTGAAATAAAACCACTTTACCGGATTTAACTTACGTTTAATTAGATGTCGAGGAGCTCGGTGGCGTATTGGTTTGAGCGCTCTGGTTTCGATACGAAAAACAAAGCAACTTTCGCCATGGTCGATCCTGGGATGGGTCAATCAAAGTTTGTTATCTCGAACTCCTCCTTGCTTCGGAAGGCACGTTAAGCCGTTGGTCCCGGTTGTTTCTGCAACCGCTCTAACTCACCAACACGCATTGCGCCAGCGTGGTGGTGTTATGGCCAAAACTCCTCATGTGTTTCTCCCATGTAAGAAGGCCTGTTCCCAGCAGTGGGACGTATATAGGCTGGTGATGATGATGATGATGATAATTAGATGTCACATTATGATTTTTTATACCCAATGTTTCGATTACTTTATAACGATCAAGGTCACGGGAAGACTGAAGTAAAGATGTCAGTTGTCTTTGATAAGTTTAATATTAACTACCGCCATTTTTTTTATAGTTATATTTTGAGTGATTCACGCCATAGAGCATATAGTGTCCGAAGGTCGGGAAGAGCAAATACGGGCTTGAGACTTTGGTAATTCGCATGATAAGATCCCAAGCTGGTGTGGTCCAACTATCTGGTCTCTTGAAATTATGATGTTTTTTTATTTCAATAACCTCACGAAACTATCTTGCTGTTTACAACTTTACTTACTACGACTTATCCCTAACAGTTTAAAACAGATACCTATACTATTTCCAGATCATTTTGTAAATAAGAAAATCATTAAAGTAATAGTTAAACATACAAATGTTAAAATAATAATGCCTAAATTTATAGAGAAATGTGTTGAAAGTGGCACCATATTGTAAGGAACTATGGTAAAATATCCTTAAATTGGAGGTTTGTTTATCATTCTTACCAAAATCATATAAGGCAACGCTGTATAAGGCCATAATTGTTTATTAGTAGGTAAATTAACTATTAAACATACATAATAACAATAAGTCATAAAAGTTTTCAGAGTTAAAAGTTGAGTTGAAAATAAATAAGTACTGTCACGCACAAATGACTGCATAACGTCATCCACTCGTGTATTTGTTAAAATTGTCCACAAATATTGGCCCAACATGGCGGCCAATATTATTGTTTATATTTGACACGATTATAAAGGTTTAGGAGAGATTTAATTGCAAAATGTGATTCCAGTGCTCTTATTATGTTCACCTACGCGACTGACACGCGATTTTACATCACTTTTGGACATATTTACTAAGTTTTTTTACGAGTACATCACCTTGACGCAGTCAATGACAGACTAAATCATAGCGCGGAGTCCGATTTCCAGCTCCCTGCTCAATCCGGAGTCTCGGCTAGTTACTCGTCTATGTTATTATCGGTCGCCGGATGTTTCACAAGACAAAAAAGGTTGCAAAGGTATAAAAAAAATCGCAAAAATGACAAGTCTAGTAAAGTCATTTTTGCGGAATAGGAGGTCTGGGTCATATAGGAATAAAATTAAATTTGTCATTTGACATAAATTATAATGCATCCATGAATATTTGACTCTTTATGGTTAAACAAAATACTTCTATTGACTGTATTATTTAGATTGTTATAATTTTATACAAATATTGTTATATTCTTTTCTTTTTTGAAGCAGGTTCTTTATTAGGAGTATTATGATAAGATTTTTTTCTTTTATTGAAAGCTTCCATTTTTTTAAATAAAATATCATCTGAAACATCCTTTTGCATCTCACTATCAACTTCAGGTTCTTTGGAATCTAGCTCCATAAGTCGCTCTATTTCTGGATTCATTCCTTTAAAAGACAATCTGCCTTCTAACATATCTTCACAAAATATGAAACTTGACTCCGATATATAATTGCCACTTGCATATCTCATTTCATTAGTTATAATGCTGGAGTACAAACTATTATGATCTTGTGTATTTTCCAATTCTTTTTCAATTCTATCTTTAGTCTTTTTCATAAATTTCATCTCTAAAACCGACTTGGGAAGTCTTAGTTTCTTACTGCTAGCCATTTTCTTGGTTTTTGAGATTAGATTAATTTAACAAATTTAAATTCTTCTGAGTACTAAAAAATTAACATCAAGTAACCAAGTTTATTTGAGGAAATTGAAAGTCACAAATATCTAAAATTACGTGGGTACGTACCAAAAGTACTGTGTGGAACGTACGGAATCACAGCTTTCCAGTATACAAAGTACTCTGTGATCACAGCACAGATCACTATTTTATGGAATTTCCAAATAAAATATAAAATAAAATCTTAACAAATTTGGGTAACTTTGCTTGACATATAATGACAAACACAGATCACAAATAGTAATGACAAAATTGACAAATGACGGGCGCGTTCCAAGCCTACACTCCAAACACAGTTGTTTTTTGTCTTGCTATACGGTGTGGAACGACACAAGTTGTTTTTATAACCTCAAATTTTGACAAGGAGTTCAATCATATCATTATCTAAAACTAATACGAAGTCTTCCATTTCGCATTAAATTTTCTGTATTAAGTCTGTATTTTAACTTTTATTCACTTTTATACAGGGTGGAAAAAATCTATGGGCCTGGAGGGGAACTACTTTAAAACCTCATGTTAGCTCATTTTACTGAAAGAGAACATTCCTTTATTTTCGAAAAGAAACAAAACTGCATTCAAAGATCTTCTAAAAGTCGCTTTGCTCACCCGGGCATCGAACCAACTAAAAATTAAAAAAGTAAACTCTCGCTATTTTTTTATACGAATCGGTAGGATTATTGTTCAGGATATTTGTTTAATAAACATTTGGTATTTGAAATAAAAATAAAGTGAAAACTAATATCAATTACGAACGAGTACTAACCCACTTTCAACATTTTTAACGATTTTAAAAATGTTGAAAGTTGTCGTTCTAATTTCAAATTATTGCCCAGCGTTGCAATAAAAAATGCGTTCCATTTTTAACTTTTCGTCAGATTGCCTAATATAAGAAAGAATTGTGCATTAATAATACAATTTTAATGGTTTTCTTACCAAAGTCTTCAATAAGGTATGTACTTAGTGGTGACGCGTCATAGTCATAATGTTTTGAGAATAATCATAATTTAATTTATAATACCTATGAGAGTGTTTAACACATCATTAATTGATTTCGAATTGTAATTGGGTAATTTGCTAGCTGGCGCCACCTGAGTACCCTCTATGCAGAGTTTTGATTAATATGTCAAGAGATGGCGCCACTTGTCAAAACACTTCAAGAATGTACTTCGCGCGCAATTCGAATGTTAGTCTGGCTACCTCTGCCATCCGCCGTGATTGTGCATTGACCGCTATAATTTTATATATGCCTCCGCACCGCGCCGCTATAATAACGGTTTTAATTACTACTTTATCGAAATAATTTCACCGCATCAAGATTTGACAACTGAACTATTGTGCCAAAGTGTATCCAGAGAAATAGGGTCGACCCTTCGTCGAGGATTCGAGGTGATCTGCCGCGTACGATTGTGGTGGTGAGGAATCACTAAGAGGAGACGAGGCGCTTCTGGTGAGTGAGCTGGTGGCATTGACCCCTTTTTTACTGTTTGAATAGATTCTTGTGTGTAAAACCTCTCTCATAGGGAAAAAACACCGTTCAGTACGAATTGTAGTTCGGTTGCCGAATTATCCTAGATGGTGGCTATTTACACGCCTCACCATCTTCTTATGGTCCTTCGAGCCGGATAATATCCAGTAATTAACATAAATAAAACATATTTCAATATTTTCGTCATTTACGTATTCCTTGGTAAAGTGACGCGCCATTAATAACCGCCCGCCATATTGCAAATTACTTGCAATAATAAATTAATAATCCGCTGTATTTCTTGAATATTTTATTTATTTTTACCCTAAAATAATGGCGAATTCAAAATTAGAATCCAAATTAAATGTTCTTATTTGTAAAAAAGAAGCCATATTCGAAAGAGTGCAACGCATTTATAATTATTCTAAAAATATTTCAACATTTGAGTCGAGAAGCCATGTACAATTTTTGGAGGAATCTGAGAGTCTAAATGAGTTACATGTGAAATTTGAGTCGCGTATCGACGAAATTAATGAGTTGCAAACATTAATAAATCCTAAGTATAAGGCTGATTATAGTAATTTATGTTCGTTCGAAGACTTATATTCCAGCATCAAATATGTTCGTAACAAAATATTATGTAATTCCAAAAATAATACTTTGTCACAAAATAGTTCTAATCACGCTTCAAATAATAAAATTAAACTACCTCCAATCGAGCTACCGTCATTCGACGGAAAGACGGAAAACTGGCCTATATTTTACGAGATATTCCGTAGTAATGTTCATTTAAATTCACAGCTGACTGACTCGCAGCGTGTGCAATATTTAATAAGTAAATTGTCGCATGGTGCTCTTAAGATGACGGCGGGTATTGTACCCTCCGGCGATACCTATAATATTTTGTGGGACAGCTTGGTGAAAAAATACCAAGATAAACGTACTTTAGGTGTCCACTACCTTAATAATATTTTGGACATTAAAACTTGTGTCGGTTCTGCTCCTAGTCTCAATTCATTTATAGAACGCTTTTCAGCTTCATTAGCTGCTTTAAAACAATTAGAGTTCACTGACCTTACAGATTTTATAATCTTACAATGCGGGTTAAGAAAAATTGATTCGCAAACTTTGCAGAATTTCGAAGTGTCTGTCAGTGAGAAAGATATTCCGACATGTCACGATTTTATTTCTTTTATTCAAGAACACATAAAAGTCCTTGAACGCTCATATTATACTACTGTCACCGACCCGCGCGCGAGTACTAGTTCGTCGCGTAAAAGTACATATCGGGAATCATCGATGCCTAATAATACATATAAATCTTTTGTTGCTAATAGTAATAATAATTCTACCTCTAATAATAGTGAACCACGTTCTTTTAGGGTCCCGTCCGATCGCTGCGTTTTATGTAGCCAATCAGATCATAATAAATTATTTTTTTGTAAACAGTTCAAAAATATGTCTGATCCACATAAACGCTTTGATTTCGTTAAATCTCAACGTGGTTGCGTTAATTGCCTTAGTGTATCGCATACGATAAGTCAGTGTAAATCACAAAATAAATGTAGTGTCTGTAATAGAAACCATCACTCGTTGTTGCATTTTGGTACTGATAATCGAACTCACGACTCCCGCCGATCGCCCGTCGATGCAGTGGCTTCGACCACGGCCCGCGCCGCTACAACTACGACAGCGCCGAGTCGCTCGACCGCGCCACAGACTAATGATACTCGCAGTACCACCGCTTTATTTAATAATAATAATGACGCTTCCATTTCACTAAGTTCGGAGTTGAAACCGAGTTGTAGTATTTTACTATCCACCGCTCAAGTAAATGCTATTAGTCATTTAAATAATTATAAAGTTTTAATTCGCTGTTTAATTGATAATGGTTCGCAGAATAATTTAATAACTTTAGAATGCTGCAAACGCTTAAATCTCTCAATTACGAAATTAAATAACTCATATTTACAAGGTGTAGGTTTGACTTCGCGACCAGTATACGGTCATACTAATATTCGCATCGAATCACGGTTTAATTCAAAAAATAACTACGATGTTCATGCACTTGTTGTCGATTGTATTACGGATCGGCTACCTGCTAATTATATATTTTTAAATAAAAATTTTACTTACCTTAATAATCTACCGCTCGCTGATTCCACCTGGAATATTCCTGGTGAAATTGACCTTGTTTTGGGTGCTCAATTGCTCCCTTATATTTATTTAGGAGACAGAATAGACTCCGATACTTATGCTCCCCCCGCTATACTTACCAGTTTCGGCTACGTGCTCATGGGTGATATTCCATGTCAAGTTAGTTCGCCGCACGTTCCTTCCGCCTTTTTCGCCACTGTGTCACATAATGACATTGAGTCAAACTTACATAAATTCTTTGAGTTAGAGGAGGTGCCCTCTAATCGTATCCCCAGTCCGGAAGAGGTTGAATGTGAGAATATTTTCAATCTTTCAATTAACTACCGCGATAATAAATATAATGTAGACTTACCCTTTTGTAAAAGCCCTTCTTTTTTAGGGAATTCGCGCGCCGTAGCTTATCGTCGTTTCCTCGCATTAGAACGTAAATTTAGAATTATGAATGGATTACGAGAAAATTATAATAAGACGATAAATGAATATATCGATAATGGTTATTTATCGGAGGTATCAGAAATTGATTTAACTGATGACGGATATTACATTCCGCACCACGCTGTGATACGACCGGACAAAGATAGCATTCGTGTCGTGTTGGACGCTAGTTCCAAAACGCATTCGGGACATTCTCTTAATGACGTACTTCACGTCGGGCCTAATTTACGAACCGACTTATTTTTACTTTTGTTAGATTTTAGAATTTTTCCTATTGCGGTAACTGCCGATATAAAACAGATGTTCCTTCTTATAGGTGTAAATGAGCACCATCGTAAATTTTTGCGAATTCTGTTTCGGTTTAATTATAATGAACCTGTTCGTACTTTTAATTTTAACCGAGTTCCATTTGGACTCAAACCTAGTCCGTTTTTGGCTATGCGGACGTTACGTAAATTAGCTTCCGATTATGGTGACCGCTTTCCTGAGGCTTCTAAATTAATAGAATCTCAATTTTTCATGGATGATTATGTACACTCTGTACCAGATGTACAAACTGCTATTAATTTATCCCGCGATCTAATTAACGTATTGAAAATAGGTTCATTTGATCTTATCAAATGGACAAGTAATTCACCCGCTTTACTAAATACGCTTCCCGATTCGCATCGCGTACCTGTTAACTTTACAGATACGAATAATGATAATAATAATTATAAAATTTTGGGATTGTCTTGGGACCCCGCAATGGATGTTTTCGCAATAACAACCGTTAGTGTTGATAGTAAATGCACTAAACGCACTATTCTTTCTTTAGTAGCCCGCATATTTGATGTGCTTGGTATAGTAGCGCCAGTGGTGTTATACGCTATAATTCTAGTTAAGGAACTTTGGCTAAGTAAAATCGACTGGGACGAAGTGCCTCCCGAGTCAGTTCGTAAGCGCTTTGCCACCCTCAGTTAGAGTTCATAGTGAATATTGTAGCTTTTTGCGACGCTAGTTTTAGTGGTTACGGTTGTTGCGTATATTTACACGTGACTGACCAGGTAGGTAATATTACAGTGCGTTTATTATGTGCTAAGTCCAAAGTGTCTCCCAGCAAAGTGACTACCTTAGCTCGCTTGGAACTAGTCGCTGCATTACTTCTTTCCAAACTCGTACGAGTAGTAAAGGATAGGATATCTGCTCGTATCCCTATTGCTGGAATTTACGCCTTTTCAGATTCCACAATAACACTTAGTTGGATCCACTCATCCCCACATAGATGGTCGATATTCGTTAGTAACAGAGTAGCTAAAATTCAGGAGAACTTATCACATACTTGTTTTTATCATGTTGCGGGCAAGGATAACCCTAGTGACTGCTTGTCCCGTGGTATGCTGCCTTCTCAATTAGTGTCCCATTCACTCTGGTGGAATGGTCCCGCTTGGCTTTGCAAGCCCATTAACGAATGGTCTATTGAATCATTTTCACCAATAAATTTTGAAACACTTCCTGAATGCAAATTAGTTAGTAAAACGCTTTTAACAACGCCTCATTGTGAGCCGCCCTTTATAAATAAATTAATTGAACGCATTGGTTCATGGGATAAGCTGCTAAGGATAATTGTTTACATTCTTAAATTTATTAAAAAATTACCAGGCAATGAACCGGTAAAAAATATTAACGCCGCTGAAATATATATTATTAAATTAATTCAAAATATTCATTTCGCTCATGATATTCAATTATTGAAGTCCGGTGAGTTACCTTCTAAAAAGCTGCGTAGCTTATCAATATTTTTAGACTCTGACGGTGTAATACGCATCGGAGGACGTCTTTCTAAGTCTGACCTTCCTTATGAAGTCAAACATCCCGCTCTTCTCACTAAGCGTGATCGTATAGTGGATCTTATTATAGACCACTATCACTTATCTAACTGCCATACTGGCCCTGGTTTATTAATGTCCATTTTGCGTCAACGTTTTTGGATTTTGGATGCTAGGACAGTAATACGTGCTCGTTGCCGTAAATGTAATTTGTGTTTCCGATTAAATCCAAAACATCCTATTCCGAAAATGGCTGACTTACCAGCATATCGTATTCAGGACGCTAAGGCGTTTGTTCATACCGGGGTCGATTTTGCAGGTCCAATTAACTATATACCAGTGAGACGCAGGGGTCAGCATTCACAGAAAGCATATATTTGTCTTTTTGTATGTCTAGTTACAAAGGCTATTCATATAGAATTAGTTTCATTCTTAACATCTGAATCTTTTATTTCTGCCTTTAAAAGGTTCATATCTCGCCGCGGCCCAGTATCTGTTATGTACTCGGATAATGGCACAAATTTTATTGGCGCAAAAGCTAAACTAGATGAAATGTATAATCTATTATTAAATGCAACATTTCAATCTGACCTTAAACGGGAGTTACTTAAAAATCGCATAGAGTGGAAAATGATTCCGCCTAGGGCTCCACATTTTGGCGGAATGTGGGAGTCGAATATTAAAAGTATTAAAACGCACATGTATAGGGTTGTAGGTATGCAACTTCTTACGTACGAGGAACTCTTGACTGTGTTATTGCAGATAGAGTGTATCCTAAATTCCCGACCGCTCAGCGTAATATTCTCAGATCCGCATCCGGACGTGATCACACCCGCCCATTTTTTAATGTCGAGCCCGCTTCGCTATTTGCCTTCCTCTGAACTGCACGATGACAACGTTACATTATCTAGACGCAAAGAACTGCTAGATCAACTCGTGCTGTCTTACTGGAAGAAATGGCGCCTTGAATATTTGCACACACTGCAGGTACGTCACAAGTGGTGTACCCCTCAACAATCTATCATTAAAGGCACTATAGTTCTTCTTGGCCATGAAAACGTCCCACCTTTATGTTGGCCACTGGGCGTAATCACGGACGTTTTTCCTGGCTCAGACGGAGTGGTTAGAGTTGCCACTGTTAAGACTAGTACGGGTACCTATAAACGGCCAATTGTAAAATTGTACCCATTACCAACGCAATAACGCTCAACTCCAAAAATTGTTTCAAACCGCTAAAATAACCAAAAACTGTTTCAAACCGCTAAAATAAATAAAATATAAATTAATTCTATTGCTAGATATCGACTATGGTTTCGACTTTACGCTATAATTTGCTGGGCTTTACTTTATAAGTTCACGCATGACGCTATTAAAAATATTTTCTATTGAAAGTTCTTTGAACTTCCAAGGCGGGGAGCATGGTGACGCGTCATAGTCATAATGTTTTGAGAATAATCATAATTTAATTTATAATACCTATGAGAGTGTTTAACACATCATTAATTGATTTCGAATTGTAATTGGGTAATTTGCTAGCTGGCGCCACCTGAGTACCCTCTATGCAGAGTTTTGATTAATATGTCAAGAGATGGCGCCACTTGTCAAAACACTTCAAGAATGTACTTCGCGCGCAATTCGAATGTTAGTCTGGCTACCTCTGCCATCCGCTGTGATTGTGCATTGACCGCTATAATTTTATATATGCCTCCGCACCGCGCCGCTATAATAACGGTTTTAATTACTACTTTATCGAAATAATTTCACCGCATCAAGATTTGACAACTGAACTATTGTGCCAAAGTGTATCCAGAGAAATAGGGTCGACCCTTCGTCGAGGATTCGAGGTGATCTGCCGCGTACGATTGTGGTGGTGAGGAATCACTAAGAGGAGACGAGGCGCTTCTGGTGAGTGAGCTGGTGGCATTGACCCCTTTTTTACTGTTTGAATAGATTCTTGTGTGTAAAACCTCTCTCATAGGGAAAAAACACCGTTCAGTACGAATTGTAGTTCGGTTGCCGAATTATCCTAGATGGTGGCTATTTACACGCCTCACCACTTAGAGTTAAATAACATTAGCAAACCTGTACTTCATACAATATCTTTGGATGTAAGAGAGATAATAAAATTAACGTAATGTATGGTTTACTTCTTACAAATAAACATTACAGTACTAGGTAGTTAATAAAAAACTTAAATAAATATTCAATTTCATGGGTATCGCGTACAACAGATTAGTGTGTTTGTTAGACAAATTTTATCCTGCACAATAATCCAACCGATTCGTTTAATAAAATAGCGAGGGTTAATTTTTTAATTTTTATTTGGTTCGATTTCCGGATGAGACAAGCGAATTAGAAGATCTTTGAATGCAGTTTTCTTTTTTTTTCAAAAATAAAGGAATGTTTCCTTTCAGTAAAATGAGCTAACTAAAGAATTTAAAGTACCCCTCCAGGGCCCATAGATTTTTACACTGCTTCACATATTGTTATCGCAGATAACAATATGTGAAGCAGTGTATGTAACTAGTTGCGACACCAGCAAAGAGCTACAAACAACCATAGAGACAATTTTAAGTAAACTAAAAATGAGAATTCCTTTTTTGAGATTTGACATATCCCATTTCATTTGACGGATTGCATATCTCCGCTCAGAGGGCCTAGACAAGTATGGGATTTGACATAAGCTCTCGATTGAGTTTCGGTTGTAAATGTCAAATCCCATACATTTTCCATTTAGCGATAGCGGTAGCGATTGTCAAATGGCATCTTGTCTAGGCCCTCTGAGGACCTAGGCAAGATGCCTATCGATAATCGCTATTGCTAAGCGGAAAATGTATGAGATTTGACATAAGCTCTCGATTGACTTTCGATTGTAAATGTCAAATTCCATACATTTTCCATTTAGCTTTCTTTTTTTCCCCCCCGGACCTCTGAGGAGTTCAGACGTGCTCAGAAAAAACCTTATTACTTTTTTTAATTTATTTTAAATTAATATTTTCATCAAAAAAATCGACACACAAAAATAGGAAATAATAACCAGTGAGGAGATCTCGATATCGAACGTCACGGGCCGCGCCTACTATTTGCGCGCACTGAAGAGAGGGGGTGGAGCCATCGACCAACGTGCGATTGGTGCTGCTGAACCGTGCCCACTGCTCCTACGCATTGAAGACGGAAGGTGGGGCCAGTGATCTACGCTTGAGGTACGTGTGCGCTGTCTCCTTAAAATTGCTACTTGCCTGGTACTTTCGATCAGTAGAAACTAGCGAGTTTGATTTTGAAAGTTGCCGCTTCTTTTAAAAATGCTTTGCCACGGCTGTAAATCAACGCTACGGGCTAGGAATTTCTTAAAATGCAATACTTGTAAGTCGGAATATTGCTTTGAATGCCTGAGCCTAAGCAAAGAAACATACAGTGAGCTTACCAACGATGAAATAAAATCTCTGAGTTGTCCTTACTGTCAAAATATTACCAGACGAATAAATAACGACGATACGCCCTGCCGCCAGCGCCGCCTAGTGCAATCTCTTGACGAGTCGATGAACGTTTCCTTTGCTAACACGTCTCAGTTTTCGCGGGGTACCGATATGGAAGCTGTAGCCGATGCTTCTGCAGCTAGTTCTTACGTAGTGAACGAGCCCGTCTCGATGGAAAGCATCAGTAAGCTATTCGACCTGAAGCTGGCACCAGACTCCTTAATTATGACAAATCTGAGATCAGCACTTAATAAGGACATTGAAAAAATGGTGGTTGTGCATGTGAATCGAGCTTTTGAAAATTTAAAGAGAGAATTTACGTCTACAACCGATTTTTTATCTGCGGAACAAAAGGACCTAAAATCAGAGATTAAAAACCGAGACGCTAAAATCGAAAAACTACAATCTGACCTCTTAAAATCGCAATACTCGCTGGCTAAGCTGCAGTCGAAGGTATCAACCATTGAGAAGATTTCGCGTGACTTGAATGTAGAGATTCACGAGGTACCAGAGAATAAGAACGAAAATTTAATGGGCATATTTAAGAAACTTTGCGAGTGTCTGCAGGTCAATATCACCGAGAATGATGTTAGAGCTTGTCGTCGTGTCACCAAGATGGACTCATCATCTAAGAGACCGCGAAATATACTAATTACTCTTGCATCGCAGCGACACCGTGACCTTATTCTATCGTCGGTGACTCGTTTTAATAAGACCCATCCAAAAGAAAAGCTTTCCTCGACTCACATTGGTTTCACAGGTGAAACTCATAGGATTTACATGGCTGAACATCTATCTCCCGAAACTAAAGAGGTACACGGTGCAGCAAGGAAGTTTTGTAGAGAGAATAATTTCAAGTTTGTGTGGGTGCGTTTTGGTCAAATATACATCCGCAAGGATGAACAAAGTCCCGCTCTACGTGTTAAAGACATTGATTATCTGAGCAAACTTTTGTAAATTTTTACCATTTCTTCCCGTTATAAACTATTTTTTTTTATTGTATTTCCAGTAGTCTTTCTAAATGCTTAGTGTGTATTATCAAAATGTAAATAGAATACGTACCAAACTTTCCCAATTTTACTTAAACCTGTTAAATTCTAATTATGATGTAGTATGCCTGACGGAAACAAACTTGAACAAAGGTATATTTGATGGAGAAATTGCTGATGCTCGCTACAATATTTTTAGGTTGGATCGCATCGATACAGTATCCTTAAAAAGCGAGGGCGGCGGCGTCCTTATTGCAATTAAAAAATCCTTTCAAGTAATCCGACAGGCATCTTGGGATAGCGGATTAGAGGATATCTGGGTCACCATTATACCGGAGAATCATAACACTCCTAATCTTAATATATGCGTCTGCTATTTGCCTCCCGACCTATGTTATTCAAAGTTAGATAGATTTTATTCAAATTGCCAAAAAGTATTATTAAATAATTGCCAAGACGAAAACTGCCTAGTCGTTGGAGATTTCAACACCCCTGATTTTCGTACTAACATTTCTGACACTTCTGCAACATTGGCGTCTCAGACTGCATACAATAAAAAAACTCTTCTCTTACATGAATTTATTTCACTTTGTCGCTTATATCAATGTAACAGTATCAGTAATGAGAATGGCCGCACCCTTGACCTAGTGCTTTCAACAGTTGCATCGCTCAAAGTTGATGTAGCTGACCCACTTAGTTTGATGGATAGGCACCACCCTGCCTTACAGTTTGAATTTCCTTCACTACTTAAAACAGAAAAATGCTTAAAAAAACTAAATAATAGAAAGCTTAACTTTACAAAATGTAATTATAATGACATACGACGCGAATTAAGTTTAGTGGATTGGCATAGCACCTTGTCAAGTTCTGACGTGGATTTATGCACTGATATTTTTTATGATAGGCTCTCTGAGATTATTTTAAAATATACGCCATTTACAACTATAAAATCCCAGAAATACCCTGTTTGGTATAGCAAATCTTTAATAAAATGTAACGAGGAAAAGAACAAGTATCATAAACTTTATAAAAAATTTAATAACCCTCGAGATTATGACACCTTCTCATTATTACGAGACAGATTTAAAAGAATGGCTGATATATGTTACAGGAAATATGTTACTTCGACTGAGGAATCCATGAAAAAAAATATTAAAATCTTCTGGTCATTCGTCAATAACAGAAAAGGTCAGGTCTCAATACCACATGTTATGCATTTTGGTAACTCTTCGTCCTCAGATGGACATGGCATATGTGAGCTATTTTCAACCTTTTTTGGTTCAGTTTTCGACACAGACAATCAATCAACATCTCATTCTAGTAAAGATCATGAATCAGTTAAAAATAGAGCTATTAATTCACTAACGCAAATCTCTATATCTGAAAGAGATATAATCACCAAAATTAAACAACTCGATTCAAATAAAGGCGCTGGACCAGATCAACTCCCTCCGTCATTTATCAAGCAATGTGGCAAGGAGCTGAGCATCCCACTAAACATTATATTTAATAAGTCACTTACCTATGGATTTTTTCCCAAGCGGTGGAAGACTGCCTATATAATACCAATCTTTAAAAATGGAGATAAATCTTGTTGTGAAAACTATCGACCAATTAGTATTCTGTCCGGTTTTGCAAAATTGTTTGAATCTTTGGTCTACAGTCAGTTGTACAGCCATCTTAAGCCTTTTCTCTCCAATAAACAACACGGCTTTGTTAAGGGCAGGTCAGCCATCACAAACCTCTTGGAATACAAGAACTATCTCTGTAAGAGCTTTGCTACAGGTGGTCAGGTAGACTCTATCTATACGGATTTTGCGAAAGCCTTCGACAAAGTCAATCACAGAATACTTTGTACTAAACTGGCTTCTTACGGTGTTCACGGAAGCTTGTATCGCTGGTTGACTTCTTACCTTAATAAAAGGAGTCAACTGGTTGCTTTAAAAGGGTTCCTCTCGTCTCCTACGCAGGTGACGTCTGGGGTGCCACAAGGGTCGCATTTAGGTCCTCTTTTATTTATAATTTTCATTAATGATCTCATTGAGAAATTGTCTTGTGAATGTTTGCTGTACGCTGATGATTTAAAAATATTTAATACCATTTCTTCTTCTAGCGACTGCAGTCTTTTACAGCAGGATTTGAACATTGTTTCAAGCTGGTGTAAGTCTAATCTCATGTATCTCAACATTAACAAATGCTTTATTATAACATTCACTAACAAGCATAATAAGATTGTTAACGACTACACGATTGACGGCCAGGTTCTCACCAGATCCACTATTGCTAAAGATCTAGGTATTCTTATAGATGAGAAACTTTCTTTCCGAGCGCATTACCAACACATAGCGACCAAAGCCAATCAACTACTTGGATTTGTTTTTAGATCCACTAAAGGCTTTGTTAAATCAGAATCAATATTATATTTGTTTTTTACTCTTGTCAGAAGCATCTTGGAATATGGCAGCCCTGTTTGGTCGCCGCACTATAAAGTACATGTTGATGAAATAGAGAGAGTACAGAAAAAATGCCTACGCATGTTGTACTACCGTCAACATTGTAGTCGCACCATTCCCAGCTATGACACTAGGTTGTCCAAGTTTAAAGTGCAAAGGTTAGAATCACGCCGTAAGTTTTTCGATTTTGTTTATTTTTACAAAATAGTTCACTCACTGATTGACACCCCTGATTTGCTTTCTCAAATAGCTATCAATACAAAGTATAGTGCGCGCAGGTGTAATCAAACAAATCTTTTTGCGTTAAAGACTTATAAGAATAACACATCCTTTTACAATCCCCTGGTTCGAATGGCTCGTCAGTATAATGAATTGGCAAAAAATCGCCCAGAGATCGATATCTTCACACCTAAACTTACTTCTTACCTAAGAACTCTAAAAAGTATCCTCTACTCCAAGCCCGAGGACAGTGTGATCTCTACATCCGTGTAGGGTAGAGAGTTGTCTCTGAAGTTTAATTTTAAGACCCTTTTTTTTTATTCTCTCGTTTGTATTTGGCAGTATTATGTAAGCCTGAGTTTTATGTCGAACTCGTAAATTTTATAAAATACACATATTTGTGGATTACAATCTAGATGTGAACTGTATAATTATAAGTTAAGTGTTTAATGAATTGTAATCTGTTTTGTGTATAAAATAAATAAATAAATAAATAAAATTTAGCGATAGCGGTAGCGATTGTCAAATGGCATCTTGTCTAGGCCCTCTGAGTCTCGGAACGGGGTATTTGTGACAGCCAAACCTCATGTCGAAAAGCACGGAACGGCCTTAATAACGGCAAATATTTGTAGGCTTTGAACGCGCCCCTGGAAACCTTACATTACATTACTTACTCTTTGCTAAAAACTTTAGTCTATGGTCATAACAACAGATGATTGCACTAACCTCAAAAAAGTTTTTCTTTAAATAATCAGAGCTAACTATCTCTTTCTTGTGTTTTATATCATGTCGTTTTCTTAATATTATTATTTTACGTCAATATTATACAATAATGCAAGTTTTCGAAATAGATAATGTTAAAATTTATAATCTCAGTGCTGGAAAATCACTACCTGATGTATGATTATTTTTTCATAAATTATGTATTTATCTTATAAATTTATTCTCAGACTCGCGCTCATAATAAATCATAAATTGACTCTTGTTAATTGAAACTATTATCAGTATCAAAGGAAGCACTATATCAATCAAGCCATCAATTTTTTTCAAGTTTAAATTATAGTTTTCCAAAGTAGAAATCACATGCAATGCTTTGTCACATTGTATTAGTCTCACAACATTTTCAAACAAAAATAATGATTTTGTGCTATTTGTACTACGCTCATGTGGTGTGAATTTTTTATGTTGCATTACATGTTTAAGATACCAGCTTTACAAAATAAATAGGTATGATAAGCACACAATAAAAATCTGTAAAATATTGGACACCCCTCAAGGCATCCATAGGTTGAAAATTCATAGTTGTAAGTTTTTAACTTGTAAAGTTACAATTAGAATACACTAGTTGTGGGCACAAACTAGACACAATTGGTTTTCTATGGTTGAGATGATGGTGGGTTGGTATGGGAAAAGGTTATGGGGTGAGAATTTTTCTGGCACTGTTCTAGTCTATTTACAAATTTTACTCAGTGGTTGTGGCATGGATACCGCTCGCCACTTAGCCTTCAGTCGCCGCTTACCGCTAAGCCAATAGTTGTGGCCAGGTTGTATAAGCTATTAGTGTACTCTACCTTCATTGAACACTATTAATAAAATGGGTTTCAAATAATGATTACAGTGGCTATCAGAAAGAAAAAAGCGAACTATTCTGAAAAAAAATGTAGATTTAAGAAGAAGAGTTGAACTAATTCAAGAGTTTGATATGCCTGGAGTTAGCACATCAATAAAAGCATCAAATGATGGGCAATACATCATGGCAACTGGTATTTATAAACCAAGAATTAAGTGCTTTGATGTGAATAATTTGTCACTTAAATTTGAAAGATGCTTAGATTCAGAAGTAGTAAAATTTGAAATATTAAGTGATGACTATACAAAGGTAAGCATATAACTTTATGATAATTTGAAATTAGTCTTGCCAATGTGATATACTTAAAAAATATAATAATTTGTATTAATTTCAGGTAGTATTCCTTCAATGTGACAGATATGTAGAGTTTCATGTTGGACATGGGCGTCATTACCGCTTGCGTGTCCCTCGTTTTGGCCGTGATATAGCATACCATAAACCTTCTTGTGACCTCTTTGTGGTTGGTGCTTCATCGGTAATTTGACTACAGACTTTTATTATGATCATTCTGATTGAACAACCTGCTCTATTATTATCTCTATTACTGTTTTTCAGGAAGTGTACAGATTAAATTTGGAACTGGGTCAGTTTTTGGCACCATATGTGACTAAAGCAACAGAAATAAATTGCTGTGCTGTGAATGAACATCATGGGCTGCTAATATTAGGTACAGGAAGCGGCCATGTTGAAGCTTGGGATTCTCGAACAAAGTCTAGACAAGGAATATTGGACTGTGCATTACACTGTGCTGATTCCAACTTCAAGTTAGTATTGAGTATTGTAAGAGTTTGACACCTAATGTCCAGATGAAACAGTATAGGATAATATGTTAGAAAATTTATAAAAACACCATTAACTAATAAATATTATTTAAGTATAAAAGTTTTATAATAACTGTCCTTAATGTCTATACCATGTTTTTAAATGTATGTATGTATGTTATTTGGAATGTCTTCCTGGGCAGTCTTATAAAATCAATTTTGTGGCCACTGGTTCCACATTTATAAAAAGTTGTTAGTTTTTAGATCACATTAACTTAAATTTCAGAAATGGAACAGTTCCTGCCATCACTGCTCTTAAATTTGATGGTGCTTTAAAAATGGGTATTGGTACATCTACAGGCCATGTCTTATTGTATGACATTAGGTCAAGTAAACCTTTACTTGTAAAAGATCACATGAATGAAATACCTATAAAGAATGTAGAATTTCACAAACAAATGGACTATGTTTATTCAATGGATTCAACTGTTTTAAAAATTTGGAATAAGAACACAGTAAGTAGTTTATGTATGAAACTGATCATTTCGTTTATAAGCAATACAATTCAATGACATTGCAATGCTAATATATTCAGTATATGGCTATAGCCATCGTAACACTAAATTTTACATTGGGCCTAATTCTGAAGACAATCTAAAATGAAGTACAGATATCTCTTTCTTGTATTAGGTAATAGGAAAAAGAGAGCAAGAATTTGTTTAGAGCTGTCAACTAAATTTCGGTAGATTATAAAGAATCCATAGATAATTTTATATGGTATGTATGGAGGTACTTCCTAAACACTCCATTTTATCACATAAAATTAGATCGAAAATTGAGAACATGTTTCTAATGTCCGATTTCACTAAACATTCCCTAGGCTTAAGCAACTCTTAGCGACATTTGTCTCTTTCTATCTCCTTTAGATAGACTGAGATTAAAATCGCTGAGAGACTTAACGCTAAGCAAATGTTAGTGAAAACGAGCATAAATGTCAAATTGTATGACATCCCTCCTCTTTGTATGTTTTATGAGAGAAAGAGTTGTACAGATTTAAATTAAGATTTAGTATGTGCTCTCCAAAATGTACATCTAGATCACAGCTTTTAAATGTGTTAGTATTTCTTTATCTGTGTGTACTTTTACAAGTCTAATTAATTATGCATTTTAAATGTTTCAGGGAAAGCAATACACTAGTATTGAATCATCTGTAGATTTCAACGATTTATGTGTGATTCCAAACACTGGCCTTAGTATGATGGCTGTTGAAGATCAGAAAATGCAAGTGTATTATATTCCTTCTTTAGGTACGCAGCTTACATTAATTATTAAAAACATTTTTACAGACTACCTATGGACCCAATAATTCATACTGAATAGAACTACTGACTGTATTTCTTCTGTTACTGTCATACTTATTTCCAGAGTTTTTTTATACCCAATGAGGTGACAAACAAACAGACAGCCTGCCTAAAGTAGTTACCATACTCCTTTAGACGCTCGTAGTACCTCTCACACTGAGCACTATTCACATGCAATCTACTTACTCTACAAAAATCGAGAAAGTGTTACGGTAACAGCATAGGAGATGACCACTCACTGCAGGAGCACAACACCACACAAAATGTTTAAGCTATAAAATCTCAAATAGGTCTATAAGCATGAAATTGCCATTTAGTTTGAAGTACTAATTTGTGCAAACTGAAATTACCATACTGTTTTTTGTATTTAATTTGAAATTGGCTTGATATTTTTTTTGAAATTTTGTGGATAATTTGAGAAAGTAAATGTAATGAAAAAAAAACAATTTTTAAATAATAGAAATACATACAACAAATCTAAATATCGAAACCCGTTACATATTCTACAAGCTCTAATTGACGTGTCAAGTAATAAATATAACCAATAGTTAATTATTCCATTCGTAAAATCCTGCTTATGTATATTATTTATTAATTATAATTTTTAAAAATGATAAAAAGCATTCTTTAAAATTAGATTCATAATGTGTACTTCAAACCCCCATAGGGTATACAATAATATAGGGTAGACAATATGCCTTTCAATATTCTCTATCGCTATCGCTAAACGAAAAACATTGAAAACTTTTGTAATTTGAAATTCGAAAGCACGAAAGTTGATGACGTTTAGTTTTGGGTTAAGGGCTTATGTCAAATTCGTATACTTCAGCCAACTTGCACTATATGTAAACAAACGATCATTTTTGTATTAGCGATGAGCAAGAAAGGTAGCGAGTGAAAGGGACAAACCTATACAAAATGCCATTTGGTTTGTTTATAAATTTATTCTTTATCAAGGTTGGCTCAAGAATAGGTAAATTTAGTGTTAGCGATTGCTATGTATCAAAAGGCATTCAAGCCATATTAATAATTTACATTTGCTGCATTTCATAGGACCTGCTCCGAAATGGTGTGCATTCTTGGATAATTTAACTGAAGAGCTTGAGAGTTCAGCATCGCAGACAGTGTACGATGACTATAAATTCGTCACAAAACAAGAGTTGGAATCACTTGGCTTGGATCATCTTCTAGGAACCAATCTATTGAGGGCATATATGCATGGGTAAGATGGTTCAGAATAATATTTGATAGGAAATGTGACACTTGTTTGATGAATGATTAAATAATTATTTGCATTCACAGATACTTTGTAGATATAAGACTATACAAGAGAGCTAAATCAATAGCTGAGCCATTTGCATTTGAAGAATTTAAAAAACGGAAAATCAGAGAAAAGATAGAACACGATCGACCATCCAGACTTACGGTTGATGACAACCTGCCTAAAGTCAACCGTGAATTAGCGTCACGCATACTTGATACCGATGGACGAAGAAAGAAACAGTCGAGTAACTTACTTCAGGATGATCGTTTTAAGGTATAGACACCTATTTTCTTTTAATTTTAAAGACATTCATTAAACAAAAATTTGGGTGCGACATAATCTCCACTTTTTAATGGAATGAGATCAGACTTAAGAAAACAAAATCAGGCAAAATATATGTTATAATAGATATTTATTAAATAGGTACTCACCAAAAATAGATTTAAAATTCCATACTCTTCAACAGTCTGTCGAAAATAAGTTTATTTGTATTTTATTTAAAAAGTCAAGCCATGTTATTAAACTAGTAAAATTACTAGTTTGATTACTTACATGAAAATGAAAATGTTTTTTTTTTTTTTTGAAAATGTTTATTTTCGTAAAAGACCACATTTTATGTGTCTGCGAATTCTGGCCGTTTAGTCTAATCAAATTTAATAAATCTCTAAAATGTAGGAGGGACTAAAAATTTCACGCAAATTATGAAAGTGTTTTTCTTTCTATCGAAATTACAATTCAGATCGATTACTATCGAGAGGCCTAAAGTGTCGTTACCAAAAGCGGCTGTGAATACCGCACATTTTTGAAGAGATCCTTTCATGGGTATCATAAGGCACAAACTGTATAATTAAGATATTTGATATAACATCATATATAAAAAAAATATAAGAAGACTCTCCCAGAACTAAAATCTCATGACTGTTGTGTTATAATGGACATACCTACCTACAAGAGAAGACAAAAACTGCTAACTCATCACCCAAACTCTTGGAGGGCCCAAGTCCAGCAAAGAGCTTTAAATATATATATGTACTTAGGATAGTTGTTGATGATGAGGCTTGTGAAATTCTTGACCTGTTTATAAAATTTTAGGCTTTGTTCGAAAACCCGGACTTTGAAGTGGACAAAAATGCTGAAGAATTCAGACTACTTAATCCAGTATTGTCCAGGCTAGACAAAGATAAGTCGAAGAAACTTGAAGCGGAGCCTATGGCTGTTGTGAGTATATTACCTAATTGTATTAGCCGTGATAACTTATTAGTTGGTATTATCACTATTAATATTGATTCATATCACAGGTTGAAGATCAGGAAGAGAGGGATTCGGATCGTGAGTTATACGAGTCAAGTGAAGACAGCTCAGATGAGGATAGGTCGTGGGTTAAGGAAGTTAAAAAGCAACATAAAATTATAAGACATAACAAAAACAAAGAAGATGAAATGGAACCGAAAGAAAACATTTATGAATTACAAAATATCCCACGTGCGGCGAGCACCATCAAAAGCTTAACAAGAGTTAACAAGGCGAGCTTGGGCGAGCGGCTCGCCAGGGAGGGGGCGGCGGCCATGGTCACCGGCACGGGAGGCAACAAAGAGATGAAATTCACTATGAGAGGCAAAAAATCGGAATTAGATAAATTCAATAAAAATAAAAAGCATTTCCATGAACGAAAACAAATTGTGAGAAGAACAGGCTTTTTAACGAAAAAGAGACCACCTAAAAGGTTTTGATATTGTTAGGAACCTTTCGTCCGTTTTTAGCCCGCCGGAGCTCACACACAATTGAAATTCTATTGTTGAAACGTGGGTACCTCGCAGATTATTAATGAAAAATAAAAGTGTAAAGTGTATTAATTTTGTATTTATTTTAAAACAAACTCAGATACCTGTAGTATTTGTTTACATCTGCATACAGATGACACCCAATAGCATAACAATAATTACATATTTTCTCTCTCACGCAAACTTTATTTATCTCCGTATTTCGGGGTTATCAAGTTCATTACTCATCTAGAAACCTTACTCATGCATGAATATTATTAGTGCAGTAAAAATGAAGTCTAGATAATATAATACACGGGTATTTAAGTAGATATCTGCTTAGAATTCCGTATCCAAAATTATGTTCTTGCATTACTATACCTATCATCACTCACAGGCTCGCTGCTTATGTGTTCCGTCGTCTTTCTGCCTTCTAAACTGAAATTTTGTTTAGAGACGTGTCGTGAACTCGTGATAACACAAAAACTATTCAAGGTTTATTTTGTCCAAAATTACTACGGGACCCCAACTCGCTTTTGGCCAGTTATGTTGTATATATCACGTAGGTATTGAATACATTTCATACCTATCTTAAAATTTTAGGAAACTTGTTCAATGGCTTTCATATCTGCGAACGTTTGGAATTGTTTATTCGCGACCTATCAATAATGAGCGCATGAGTGCATTGCTATCAATGACAGAGGAGATGCGTCTTTTTTATTATTTATACCAACCGTCTACACAAGGAGAAACAATGTTGTCCACTTTATTGATTGGAAAATATTAAACTTAGTGTCTCACTAATAATAATGCAAAATGACAACGCATCCTACGGTAGCGGTAAGTGAAATTAATATTAATGTCAAACTACTTTTTTGAATTACCGTCATTATAATAAATAATAATTGTTTGTTATATAGTAATATGTAGGTACTGCTTATAATTTATCATTTCGTATAATGTGCAAAGAGGCAGTTAAAATATAGATATGGGTAATAAAGTGGATAATATGAATGTTTTAAATGATCGTGTAGCTAGTGATTTACTGGACAGCCATGTACTGGGCAACGAGAAGCGCCGTGAACCAGCGATGGAAAGATCTACGAGATCCAGTCTCGACGGCAACAGTGTCGATGTGAGTCATACTGTAGGTAATAATCAATAAATTTCAAAATATACTAGTTATCTATACCTAAGTTCATAATAAACTAAGTGGCGAAATATAACGAAGGACATGTCCCTGGGGGAGACGTCGCATTATGAAAAGTTAAGTTGAATCTTTTTACACTTACCTGCTTATTTCGTACATAATAAGACTATACTATTATTATAAATGCGAAAGTAACTATGTCTATTATGTTTTCACTCCTGAACCGCTGAACCGGTTTAGATGAAATTTGGCATGGAGATAGATAAGAAAGGACATAGGCTACCGTTTGGCGCGATAACCGATATCCAAGCGGGTGGAACAGCGAGCGGCCACTAGTATAGGTACCTACTTATAATATGTGTTTAAGGTAGGTTCACTTAGGTACTTACGTTTATAAAAAATAAACTTCATATCTCAATTATACATAATACCTAAAAGGTAAAACACATACTTACTGTTTTGATAATAATGATTAGGTATTATAGTTTGCAACAGAAGTCGATCAATACCAGTACTATATGTTACACTACGTCATTCACAGTCCATACTTAATACATTTTTTTTTATACAATTAGATGACAAACAAGCTGACGGCCCACCTGATGGTAAGCGGTTACCGCCCGCGCCTATAGACGCCTGCAATGATAAGGGAAAATCACTTGATATTGCAGGTGCGTTGTCATCCTGAGCCCTAAGATGAAATGCCGTCCATGCCCAGTAATTAGACTGGCTACCTTTCTCTTCAATCCGAAACACAGCGAACTGTTTTACTGAAACTGGCTGAAATAAGAAAGCGGCGGTACCTACCCAGACGACCCTATAACGGGCCTACACCTAGTGAATTGTCATGTTGGTATAAGCGGCATATATATCCCAATAAATTAGGATAATATCAAAATAGCGGTTGTCGCTAAAACAACTAAAATAGATCACATATTCTTAATCGATCACATAGTTGTCACACACATAAGTAATTTTTTAAAGGACAATACGTACTTATTTTTCAAATCTTGATCTCTTAATTGATAATAATAATAGGTATAGTACTGATTGTAGTAATATGTATGTGGCAGTGCTGAATAAATATATAAAATTAAATAGTTAATTTTAACACTTTTTTTTAGTCCGACATGCATAAAAACGGCAGAATTTTCAGTGGGTATTAGTAATGGCAAGTGTCGTCCAAAATTTCATGCAAGTGCAATTTTATTAGCGATACCTACTTGATCTAGCCTAAATTTTAACCTTGTGATATCATAATATTGCCATTTGAGACAAACTTTAATCATTTTGAATAGAATAGAATATCATTTATTGGTCCAAGTATGGCTGTGTAACAATAATGTAAATATTATAAAAAGTACCAACAGTCACCCTTATCGATGATATATGTTTGATGCTGGTTGTGCATAGTATATTTTTTTATATAATGCACGACAAATGACTCAACGCCAGACACTGCTCTAGCCACCTCTACCTCGCCGGCCCAAAAGGTGCCTTTTCACGTCTCTCATGAAGGACCCCATGTTATAGGAATGAGGGAACACATAACACATTGTATAACATAATTTGTTTGCTATGCCAACAACTAAGACAAACTATTTGAGTAATACTTTTCTGTATAGATTTTGTGCCGTGTACAATAATACATTTAAGGAGATTGACCCTTTTAATTACAGTAATGTGTTACTCTATATGATACAAATTAGAGATAAGTTGTACATGCGAACTACCGGCACGTCTCTGTAGCATTTTTAGTATTTTTTTTATTGTGAATAAATAATGATAAGGTTAATTTAGGATATTTCTTATAAATATATTTTTTTAATTTTTTAAAAAATATTTTTATGATAGTTGTAAATAATGTTTTCTTTTTTTAGTTTTTTAGTTTACTTAATTAATAATCTCTATGTAAAATTTAATCGTTAATATCTTTTTCCCCTTATTTTGTATATTTTCGATTTGGATTTTAAATTTAATTAGTAATATTATTAAAATTTAATTAGATTTAAATTAAATTAGTATATTTATACGTCTGTTTTAACTTTCTGTGGAAACTTCGCTGATTTAAGTTTTATTTTACTGTGTTCGATTTTAAGTGCAATGAAATTGTATATTTCCCAAATAAATAAATAAATAACATATAATAAAATCAAATATAATGTTTACAGATAGGAGAAATAACGGAATCTCCAGATACTGAATACATGAGTACTTCTGCAATTTTACATTATTGTAAATCAAAGGTGATTATTATATTTGAAGACTACAACATGTGAATTCAAGTACCCACGTAACTTATGGTTAACTTATGTTAAACTTTAATTATTCACAAACTGTTGTCGGATTAATGTTTCAGATATTACTGCCTTATTTAAAACTCCTGACAGTTATGGGGTTGCGACCCGTAGTTGATGTTTCCAACTCGTCGAAATGTGCAATATGTTTTTCACATTATCATTCTGCTCAGGTGGCCGTGCTTATGTTTTTAGGTTATATACTTCAGTACATGGCTTGTTTCAGGTACTTACCTATCTATGTTTAACACAAAACTTCTTTAATTTTTAATGGTTTAGATTTTTTTTATTCTTCATTAAATAATGTTATCATTTATATTTCAGGCGTGACCGAGGCTTCTGTTACAAGTTGGTGCCTTTAGCATTGACATCATCGCTAGAATACGAGACGTACAAACAAGTATGCTACGGTAACGTCACTCTCAGCTATATCGGACCAAGTATACTACATTTTCTTGGATTTTGTTACGCTTTGTATCTGTTTCGGATTTCGGATAACGAACAATTACAGAACTTAATGGAAAGGGTGAGGCACCTAAAAATAAATAAGTAACAATATATTAAAATCTCTGGTTATGTCATAACTACCCCTAAAGTTTCAATCGAATCCATATTACCTACTTAATATATTGTTTGTTTGTTTTACGTCTTTGAATAAAATCGAAACGTTTCGAAATCGTATGAAATTGACAGCAGCGCCTCTGTTGTGAATTATGAGGCTCTATGATCGGCTATTTGTAGTTAATTGTAATAGGTATACCCTGTTATATAGCTGTTGATCTTCCTGAAAGTAAATAAATTATTGGAAGCCACTTTTTGTATAGCTGTAGGCACCCCTAGTGTAAGTTTCAATCTTATCGAAACCAAAACGATCATTGTCGTGTTCACCTCTCAGATAGATTGTTTCCAATAATTTACAACAGAGGCGCTGCTGCCGTTTCTATACGATTTGGCAAGCTGTCACGTCAAAGAACGTTTTCGTTTTGATTCGATTGAAACTTACACTAGGAATAGATAGCTGTTTTCTCAATGGTTGCATGAGTCTTTGTGTAACATTTATTCATATAAAACACATTTTGTTCTTATAGTAGGTAGAATTTTTATTGGTTACCAATCTACAGGTGTTCCTGTTATCGTCGTACGCGCCACAGGGGTTACCTACTAATAAACCGAAACGACTCCTGCGTATGTTATGGTTCTTTATCATACTCAGTGTCCTCTGGATGTGTTTGTCCCTATGTTCGGTGAATATGATGTTGGCTAAGGGAGCCATTATGTTTAGATGGATGGAATCAAGGTACTAACATGTAAGCCTGTATAAAGCTTGCCTAGTTGTGTATTACCCTATCAGTTACGTTCCTTATGTTTCTATGTTTCCAGTTCGAGTGAAGTGCGACTGGCGTTGCGGATCATCTTAGTTATATGCACGTCGATCCACGACATGGTTCAGGCTACCATCATCACGAGCTACTGTCTTCAGGCACAGTTGCTTCAAGCCCACCTCATGTTTCTCAAGGAGAGATTGCTCAATCGCACTATTACTCCTTTGTATTGGATGAGGGTAAGTACCTACATTTTAAGTCGTGTATATGAATTTACTCATAAGTAGGTGTAGGTAGAGCAGTACATAATTATCTTCTTGAAAAGAATGCGGAATTGAGATCAGAATCAGGATCGTCACAAAGAAACCTGTCGCCAAACTCCACGATCTAATGATGTTAACAATTCATAACTAGACATCTACTTGTATTTTTTTCATTGTAAGATTTTTTTGTATAGTATTTTTCATTCTTAACGGGGCAGCTCTTGGCCTTCGTCTCATCATCACCAGCCTATATACGTCCCACTGCTGGGCACAGGCCTTCCTACATGGGAGAAACACATGAGGAGCTTGAACCATAACACCACCACTTGGTGGGTTAAAGCGGTTCCAGTAACAACCAGTACCAACGACTTAACGTTCCTTCCGAAGCAGAGGAGCTCGAGATTAGAATTAGAATTTTGGTTGACCCATCCCGGGATCAACCATGGCGAAAGTTGCTTTGTTTTCGTAATCGAAACCAGAGCGATTAAACCACTACGCCACCGAGCTCCTCACGGCGGCCTTCGTCTCACTATGGTAACTGATGATAAGACCGAATATGGACGCGAGCTACACCCGAATTCCTTAACCACAGAGGAACTGGCTATCTTACTTCTAACTGCCGGAACCAAGGCCCTCTATAGATCGGAAGTAGGTGGTAATGTGCGATGAGATTATTATGATTATATGCTCCTAGTTTAGCTGCTAATCTTATTACATTTGTGCATTTATAACGCCTAATTTATTGTGACAACTACAAATAAAGAAAGAAAACGAAGAAAAAAAGATATGCTCCAGGCGGGAATCGATACCCCGTCTCCAGGAGTCCGGCCAGACGCGATCACCACTACGCCACCGGAGCACTAGGTGTAACCAACTAATTTCTTTATCACTTTCTATTCTTTTTTAACGTTTTAAAGCAACGTTTATCTCAACACTCACTGAAGTTAACACCTCTAGTGATTCGAAAGAATACCTATTTTTACAAGCAAGCTGGCCTGGCAAACCCCAGGAGTCGCGGTTTCAATTTATCGCCTGTAGCATATATTATATATTTTTTTCATCGTTTTCTTTCTTTATTTGTAATTGTTGCTAATCCTGTCACCAACATTGCTTTTGCAGGAAATATCCGAGTTCCGCAAGCTTCTGAGGTATCTAAACGAGGACTTAGCGCCGGCGGTGTGCCTGTTTACGATCGTGAACGTGTCGTGGGCGACGTCGGGCGCGCTCTGGCTCCTCGACCTGGACAAAGTGGACACGGAGACCGAGCCGCTCATGGGCATCAGCGTCCTCAACCAGATGCTCTGGGTGGCCGCTGTCATTGCACCTTTTATTCAGGTCAGGCCTACTAGACAAGATGCCATTTGACAATCGCTATCACTAAATGGAAAATGTATGGGATTTGACTATTATAATCGAAAGGCGATCGAGGACTTACATCAAAACCCATACATTTTTGGCTTAGCGATTATAGAAAGGCATCTTGTCTAGACCTCTGATTGACTTTTATTTATGTATCTAGTCCCGTTTGTACAGGTATTGAGCTATACTACATATACTTTACGAGGTATCTATATAGCTCAAATAGGTGTACTAACATAACGCCAAACTCAGAAGTTTAAAACCTATACGTATTTGACCGTGAAGTTGTGCCTATACACCCCTTTTACTGTATCCTGTAATCCAATTTTTTTTCTAAAACATGAATATTTTTACGTAAAATTCATCTTGGACGAGATTTTTGTACATTAACTATGTTTAAAAACATTTACCTCTGAAACACTTTGAATCAATCAATCAAATATTCTTTATTGCACATTGTACAATAGGACACATACATAACAACAATCTTACTCACTGGCCCTAATTCTGGAAAACACATGCTAAATCTAAATTTAAGTTTAGTGCATTTCTTTCTCTCAAAATGAATACGAAAAGGATGGCTGTCATATAATTTGACATTTAGAAACGTGCATTCAATTTTCGACCTTATTGAACGTGATAAAATGCAGTGTTTAGGAGGCACCTTCGTACATGCCGTTTAAAATAGTATATGGTTTCTTTGAAATCTATCTAAAAATTGACAGCTCTAAACAAATTCTTGCTATGTTTTTCCTATTACATATTGCGAGAAAGAGATGTACTGTACTTAAATTTAGAATTACAGTATGTCTTCGGAATCAGGCCCAGTCTTTCTCTCTCTATCACTTTCATGTTTCACCTGTCCTATTTAGACCGTAAAACAGATCACTGTGTTTCGGATTGAAGGGAAAGGTAGCCGCAGTGCAACTACTGGGCATGGAAGGCATTTTATCTTAGACCTCAGGCTGACAACGACTTGCAATACCAAGTGATATTTTCCTTGTTATTGCAGGTGTCTATAGTCTATAGGCAACGGTAGCCACTTACAACCAGGTGGGCTGTCAGGTTGTAGTTGTATCAAAATAGGATATTTACATAGTAGGATTATTTCCGCTCCTTAAGTGTTTTTCAATTTATTGGTATTCGAATCATGTGTATAACTTTACTCGTGTTTCAGGCTGCACGTTTAACAAAGGAGTGTCGTAAGACCCAATCCGTCGGCCACGAGCTGTGCGTGCGGCCGTTCCTCCACCAGGACACCTCGCAAGAGGACATCATCACGGTTCTCATGTACGCCTCCAACCTTCGTCTCGACGCGAAACTGTTTCACTGTCCCGTCGCTGGACGATATGTCTGTTTCATACTTACTGTCGCTATTATAATTTTATTTTCATTAGCAATGTGTCACTATTTACAATGATTAAATATTATTATTACTATGATTTTTTTAAATAAAATAACTACTTTTTTTTATATATATTTTATTTCATAAACATAACAGTATATTTGGCACTACACAGCCTATTCCACATATACTAAACGACGAAATAGTTTACTCTTAATCTACCGTAAAAACGAGTGAATAGCAACTCACACCCGAATATAGAAAATAAAACGGAACATAGGTAAGTTAAAAGCTGTTAAAGAGAATATTATATTATAATGAATTATTTTGCTACTTAATAGCAGAATATGTATATTCAAGATGGACCAAGGACCAAATAATTACATTGGCCCTAATTCTAGAGAACACAAGCTAAGTCTAAATTTAAGTTCAGTGCATCTCTTTTTCTCAAAATTAAAAGGATGGCTGTTATATATTTTGACATTTAGAAAAGTGCGTTCAATTTTCGACCTTATTGAACGTGATAAAATGCAGTGTTTGGGAAGCACCTTCGTACATGCCGTCTAAAATTGTCTATGGTTTCTTTGAAATTTATCTAAATTTAAGTGACAGCTCTAAACAGATTCTTGCTATCTTTTTCCTATGACTTATTGCGAGAAAGAGATATACTGTACCTACTTAAATTTAGAATTAAAGTGTGTTCTCAGAATTAGGCCCATTCAACAACACATTTGAGAGGCAAGTCAAGGGGAAAAGTAAAGAAATTACAGATTTAATACTAAACGAAAAGAGCAGAACATGAAGAATATGAAGCAGAGCATCGTTTGCAACATGAAAGAAACATTTTTGATTCCAGTTCACAATAGGGTGGCAAGTGTGAAATGCAAAGAAAGATGTATTTACACTGTGTTTTTTTTATATTTACGTTGATATTATGGAACCAGTAATATTAAAAAAGATTCACCGATCACGGGGCTTATTCGCTGAAAATGACAAGTGCCACATATACATTGCTGTGTCACGCCACAATGAAACGAAAACGACATTCGCTAGTCGGTGCTTTCGTTGTGAAACACCAATATACAGACGACAGTACATTAAGTGTTACAGTTGCACTACGAAAGCCACCTCTATTACGAATGGACTAAGGGTGGTCTCAAGGTCAAACTGTTATGCTTGATGTGCTGTCTACTGTACGTATAAACACAAGATTTTACCCGTCGGTACCCGTCATTTGTGCGAATAAGGAGCTGAACACCAAAGAATTTTACCGTGAAGTTGTGCCTATTTACTCTTTTTACGGTATCCTATAATTCTATATTTTTTTTCTAAAACATGAATATTTTTTTAATATCTAATTCAAATTCTTGTTTTGCGAAACATTTTTTCACATGTTAATATTCTTTTACGAAAATTATGAACACGTATTAATAGTAGATTGACGAATCAGTATCATACCGACATTAGAACATAAAATTATAGTTCAAATGGTAGCTCGTCATACGGGCTCAAATTGTAGGTGATAGATCTATTCCAAAAAATACAAATCAATAAAATTCTATTATTATTTTCTTTATTAGGTCGGACAAATGAGTAAGTTTAGCGACCCCGGTTTCTCTTCCTACTTTGATATTTTCCTACAATCTCTTAATTTGTAACTAGGGATCATTAGTTCTAGGAAGATACAATATCTTAATAAATAACACAGCTTTGTATTTTTGGACATCTAATGTGCGGATATATCACTAGTTACGTCACTCATGAGACTCAGGGCTATAAGGCCTATATAAGTTTGGAAACATGTTAACTGTAGACAATTGTGACTTTTCAGGTTACAGTTAGGTATTTTTTAAAAATAAGGCGAGTTTCCCCCTAGTGACGAATCACTTCATTGTGCATGTTTATTATCGCCATGTACTTTTTTTATTTTTTTGGTCAACGATCTAATTTAACTTAATAAATTGATTTTAGTTTGGAAATTTATATTGTTGTTAGGTCTTTTTTAAAATACTTTCAGCTATATGACCGAAAAGTATTTACATAAAAAACTAAGTAAATAAAATAGTCGTTTTGCCATTGGACTACGGCAAAAATCTATACAGCCACACTTCGAGGAACATTATTTCAATTCTTCAAATCTTGACAGTTTAAAAATAATTTTGAACATAATATATTATAAATCATCATTTGGATATTTTGTATAAATAATAAGAATTATTTTTTTTAAAAAAAAGAAGAATGTCCGTTTAAAATACAGATTAAACCGCTGCAGAGGACCCACTTTTCCCAGCGTGTTTTATTATTCGGCGGGGTCTAGTCGCAGGGCTGGGGCGCCACCTGCGCGCCCCACCACGCGTGCACGTCGTGCAGCGCGGGCTGCCCCGCCCCCGCCCCTGCCCCTGCCCCCGGCCCCGCCCCCGCCCCCGCCCCCGCGCTGTTGTGCGGCACGCGCGCGCTGCTCTTGGGTGCCGCTGCAATATCAACACCACACCAATGAATGAAATGCACTAAACATTCTTAATTTTGATTTTTAACATTATTATAAATGTTTGAAAAATTACTCAATACTCAATACTCAATCGTTTATTGCATTCCATAGGTATTTACAATAGATGTTTCATTACACAGTAGGAATCACTATGGACCCTGTCGGGCACAACAATAATGGAGAGGAGGAATACTTGTCATTATTATTAGTAATATATATGTACCTTATATTGTCATTGTTAGTTTCATTATTTTGATTAGTATTTTATCTTAAAAATCTATAATTAATTATTATTCATTGTTATTATTATGTTATTGTTATAAGGCTTAAAGCTAAACATGGTTCATCTTGGACCCTGTCGGGCACAGCAAATGCAGCAAAAAGAGAGAAGAGGATATACAATACTATTCCTACTATACAATAATTTAATTATTTATTATTTAGTACTTAAAATATAATAAAACTAGAAAAATTTCTCGTCCTGAGGCAGGAATCGAACCCGCGACCTTTCGCAATCCGGGCGACTGCTCTGACCACTGAGCCACCCAGGACTTGGGATATCCCTGTGAAATTCTTCTAGTCTATCTGTATTTGGGTTTATGAGCTAACGTCCACCCTACAATGTCGAAATATTCTATTTCAACATTCGAAACGAGTATTTTTACAAATACCGACGAATTTCACAGGGATATCCCAAGTCCTGGGTGGCTCAGTGGTCAGAGCAGTCGCCCGGATTGCGAAAGGTCGCGGGTTCGATTTCTGCCTCAGGACGAGAAATTTTTCTAGTTTTATTATATTTTAATTACTATGCACTAAACACTTCAAACCAGCTATTAGTGCTAATAAACATACAAACATTCATGACTCGGTCAGCTTTATTATCAAAGTAATGGTTACTTGTAAACAATACAGTAAAAAAATAAGTATCAAATTTGAAAATGAAACTCTTTGCTCTTTTTTTCTTTTTTTGGTACTTTTTATTGAGTATGTATTCATTTAGTTTACGATTTGGCGGCAAATTGAAAATTGACTGAATCACTTAAGCATGAATTTAACGCGAGAAAAATTACGTGCAATGATTTTATATGACTTTCGATGTCAATGTCGACAAAAAAAAATTGATAGACTTCGATTGGTCTTTCATGATGAAGCCATCTCGTGTTTAATGAGTTTATATTGCCAACTAGTTTAATAAACGTGGTCGCACTTATCTTACCGATGATCTGCATGAGACGCCTTCATGGTCTGCCTTTTACTGAGACGACTAAAGATAACACCGCACACCCGCTAAAAAACTGTCATAACACAAAAAACGGCAAATTCTGTTTTTTGCGGTATGACATGTATTTTTCTAATTACAATCTACTGTAAAAACGCCATAAAGTAAGTTCTTATATAATACTACCTACTTTTAGTTTATATCTATTATCATTATTATTACTGTGAAATACAATCACATATTCACATAAACTTTAAAGTTCATTTACTCAATTCTTGATTTTGAGTCTTGTGACAGTTTTTTTGCGGGTGTGCGACATCAGTATTGTATGGCGTATGATAGAGACTGACAAAAGAGTGACCTAGCAGCAGATTCGGACAAGCTTAGGCATCGGTATGAGTCAAGTGCACAAAATCCTCCATGAACAGTTAAATGTACCATTTTATTAAATGTCATTTAACAAAAATAGTATGATTGAAATACTAAATAAAATTTATTGATTGTTGACTGTCCTATATTTTTTGTTTCGTTTCTATTAGGTACAGGTAGTATACAATCATAATGCGACCGATTTTCGTGTGTGAAAAAGTCTATGACCTATGTCTAATAAAATTACATCATCGACCCTGTGGCACAGATTTGTGCATGCAATTATAAACCTTAAGGTGGTAAACATTTTTAGACCGCGATTGTACACCGAGGCATTTAATATAGTAAAAAACATAAACAAGTAGACCTTTTGCAGACAAAAATTAGTATATATTTTTGTTACTGAGTCGAGAAGCGAGAAATTTAGCAGTCTAAAAATTTAGTTCAGACGTCCTATTTCGAGTGTTTTATAGAGGTGAGGCGTATTTATCGTAACAGAGAAAAAAAACAGGTATTTAAAAATAACAGATAACAACTGTTCCTTGGAACAAGCCATACCTGTTAATGTAAATAACAGGCACCTTTGAGTCACAGTTACTTGGAACAAGCAATACTAACTGTTATTGTAAATAACAGGAACAACCAGTCTCTCTGTTACTAAAATACCTACCTGTTAAAAAATAACATTTTGTATCTCACTCTTTTATATTTGTTCGAACCTTGTTAAAAAGAGAGGCACCTAGTATTTAAAAGTCAAACAAATAAAATTGTTAATGTTTTACACACTTTAACTATAGAAAATACGATCTTTTTCATTTGGTTAGGTTATCTGTTCCATGAGGCCTGTTATTATTTTTATCTCATTCTTGCTAAGGTGATTGAATATTGTTAGAAAGAGATGCACCTATTATTTATTATTCTAACAAATTTAATTGACTTCCACAAAAATGAATGACAACTTCATTTGGTCACCTAATTTTGTTGTTGTTGTTTTAGTTCTCTCTATTACAGAGAAGGCAAGGGGAACTAATGCCCATACAGCCATGTCTTAGTATTTTTTTACTTCTGCAACTAATGGATTGAATTACCAGTTCAATGTATCTCTAAGAGAGTTTGGCGCGAAATGTATGATGACAGTCTCCATGATACTAATTTGATCAGGTGGATAAAGTAAGATAAAATTCTCCACGTTTTTCACATTAAATTGTAAAAATCAACACACGATGTTTGCTCAGGCACAGTTTTACAGTTATTGAAAAAAAAATCTTTACCGTAGTCATTAAACGGCGGCAAAAACTAATATTTTTTTGTTGTGGAAAGGCAAAGAAATTTAGGCCATACCGAGCCATCTTATTTTTTTTTATTTTTCTATACCTAGTAAATAATGTTTTCGCCGAGATGTATAAGGATAAAGATAATTATGACTTATTAGCGTGAGAAAAAGGACCATAATAAGCACGTGAACTATTCATGTTCCTTTGCTTGGGATTTCTCTGTAACTGTTAGGTGGTATCTAAAATAAAAAAGAAAATAAAAGGAGTCTTTGGCGGGATTTTACGGTGTCAGTCTAGATTTTTATAACAATAATTAAAAATTGTGTCGGAGCGAACATTGAGTTATAAAAGAGGCGTAGTTTTATTATTCAAGTGTTTGTGTTGACGTGGAACTAAAAGATTATTATAATAAAAGTGATTATGGTGTGAAATACGATGAGAACTTTTTTGTGGTTATCCACCTCATCAAGTAGCACAAAAAGTGACTGTTATCATATATTTCGTGTCAAATACTCCCAAGAAGCATTGAAATGTGTTACGCCAGCATTTTAATGTAATAAAAGAAGAAATAAAGAAATACTTAAGACATGGCTGTATGTGCATTAGTTCCCTTTGCCTTCCCTTTATAGGGAGAATAAACAAAAAAAATAACAGGCTGTTATTTTTTAACAGTTACTTTGTCCTGTTATTTTTATGTAACAGTAACAGGCATAACAGGTATGGATATTTGCCTGTTATAACCCATCTCTAGTGTTTTATACAAGAAGAGTGACAAACAAGCAAACTGCTCGGAATGTAATAGCCTGGTCACTACGCGTTGCCGACTCTTTGAAAGTGAAGGCAGCATATAGTAGACAAATCCACTAGCTACCAGCATAACCCTTAATGATCATTCATTCAGAAACTTAAAATCAAAAATATATTTAAGTAGGCTCCTAAGAAGCTCTTTCGAATCATCAAAAAACTTACTTGGTGTTTTCTTATTCAAAGCAGGGTGGGGGTCGCTCAAAGTTGGTTGAAGGTATTTCTTAACAGGACTGTCTGGTCTGTAGAGAAAAATAAAAATATAAGCGATAGTAAAAAAAAAGATTTCGCTTAGTATAATCAGTATAAAAATAAAAATCATACCGCGGCATAGTTACGGAGGGTAAACCCGTTCTCTTCAATTGTCCTTTTGTAGAAGATCGTTTCGTCTGTGACTCAAATGATGAACTAATATCTGAAATAAACAAATAAACATGTCATTAAATATTCAATGATTTATTTATAAAAAAGGAAGCTTATAATTATAATACATACTGGACATAACAGGTTGTGACGCAGATTCGGTGATCTCTGTTCTTCCTGCGTTAGCGATGGCTTGCTGTAGATAAATAAATAAAAACCTTTTTATTTACAACTTTTTATTATATATTTTAATGTCAACTACAAACTATCTTTGAGGCTTACCTGTGCCTCAGGTTCAAGTTTTTCTTTGTCAATCTTCTCGTTATTCATATCTACAGTTTGCTCGTTTGTTTTCCTTAGACCGGCAATTAAACTAGTTTGTTGCTTCTGCAAAAAAGGGGAAAATGTAATAAAACATAGACCTGAAATACAAAAGCTAAATCTAGATTTTTTTTAATTGGAAGTGGGTATGTAAGAGTCGAAACATATTATCATCAAATTGACAAAGTTTATTTAACAGCTTTTAAAACCATAGGAAAATAGTTATGTATGATACCTCAGTTTTTAAAGGTAGAAAATAAAAGGTCACTTACGCTACTGTTCGCTCGTATCTTTTTAAGACATCCCTCGAGCCACGTTCGTATGGTCTGCTTGGCCACCTCCTCCTCTATCAAGAACTCAAACTCTTCTCGAGCTAGTAACTCTTCCATCTGAAGAGACTTGCGGATGTCCACGGTGCGATACGAGAGCATGCTAAGGATATGGAAAATAAATGTATAATAATAAAAAATTAAGATCATCATATTCGTATGAAATCCACGAAATCATCAGATAGAGGCTTTGAAAGCATATTGATCTAAATAGGGCAGTTGACAACTTTTTTTTATTTCATAAATATGTGCTCATAAAGAAACATACCAAAAGAAATAGTATGTCTAAGATCAATAGTTTCACAATGTCCAATAACGCTCCTAAATTCTAGGTTACTAAGAAATGGTAACCTAGAACATATGTATGTTTTTATTCATAGTTTTCATAATAATAGTTTTTTTAAGGAATTGGTGAAAAATAGCTCCATTCAAACTTAGGCAATATCCCAATTAAGTACATTTTATAATAATATACTAACTTAATAACATCGTGGAAAGTGACGTCTTCGCCGTTGTGTAGTCGCTCCAGTTCGTAGCACATATACTTAAATAGCAGACGTTCCTTGTGTGTGTCGCATTCCAGGCGACCTTTCAATAAGCGGAGAATAAATTTCACCTAGAAAAAGAAAATAATAAAAATAAAAATTCCATATAAAGTATTTAATAAACTTATTGCTATAAAATATTACCTTTCGCACTGGTATAACTCCTTTTTGATGCACATCCACAATATTCCAAGTGTTTTGAAAATTTCTTATATCGGCATATGAAAGCAATGCGTCTTCCTCATTTGAGTAGAACAATGAGAAGTTTTCCATTATAATAGCTGCAATTATAGGTAAATCATATATTACTATTAATATTATTAACGACAAATGCAGACATATACCAGTACATTTGGGCAAATAACCGTAGCTAACGGCTACTTGCGAAAAAAGACATTATACACTGCAAAATGTGTGCAGTAGTTTAGTAATATTATATTAAAATCATATTACCAACCAAAAAAAAAAGAATAAACAACTTACAAAATGAAAACTAAAAACAGAAAAAGCAGTGTGATAAAAGATAATTAATAAAATAAAACTAAGGCTAAAATTTCTCGCAAGATGATTCTCGGAAACATGTTTCGCGCGCCGTATTTTACTTTACGAATGTTGTGTATATGTATGTACTGACCCACTAGCAGATTGAGCACAATGTACGTGATGATGACGTAGAAGGTGCAGAAGTAGGCGAGCGAGGCGGTGAAGTTGCCGCAGTCGGTCTCCCAGTAGTTGTCGGCGGGCGTGCAGTACGGCGGCGCCACCATGCAGTCGTGCATTATCTTGTTCCAGTCCTCGCCCGTCACTATGCGGAACAACATCGCCACGCTGTGTATCGGCGAATTGAAGTTGGCGCGCCTGCAAAGTTTCAGCCTATTAAGCCAGGTTTAGTCTAGCAAGTTCTTGCTGCAAGTTTTGAGACGACGCTATATGCACGAGCGAGTGGAAAATAATTATCTCTCCCTCTTACGCATAGCTCTGTCTCAAAACTTGCAGCAAGAACTTGCTAGCCTAAACTTCGCTTTATGTCCACTCCTTATAATCGTCTTTAAAACGAAGAGTCCGAACAGTATCCACATATTTGGCATTAAAAAAAAGCTAATATAAATAGGGATTACATTTCTTTCGTCACCGATATAATGCATAAAAAACCAATGTGAAACAAAAAACCGACTTCAAAATACTAAAAAGGATAAAGTGCTTCACTTTCTATTGTTTCTGAAAACAATTTGGCACCAACTCCAAAAAATATGTTTCTAAAGGATAAGCTACTTAAATTTAATTATTTTATCCTTCACATGATAATGATGCGATTAAACGCCTACTTTATTGTAACAATTACAAATAAAGAAAGAAAATGATCCCGCTTGGAGCAAATGTTATCCTTTTTAGTATTTTGAAGTCGGTTTTAATTTTTGTTTAATTTTTTTTTACATATTTTAGTGATAACTTTCTAAGGTCAAAGCTAGATGGGTGACCGTCAGCATGTATTGTTTTCTACTATCGTATCTTTTCATTTAAAAAGAATAATCGAAATCGGTTGGCGAAGCTATTCGTCCATTTGTCGCGCACATACTTAAGCAAATTTAAGAGTTATATGGTTTTCCCATGGATACCATTGTCAGAACTGGACCAAATTGAAATGGGACCACACGGGAAACACCAGCTTTGAAATGAAAAAAGTATCATTAATATTGGTTCATTATTTAACTTTATAAATGTTTCACTGATTAAAAAGCATAAAGTACCTTCCAATTCCTTCACCATACTTGACGTTTCCGAACACAATGGTACCGGCGAGGGCGTAGAAGAACACGAGCAGGAACATGCCGAATATGATGAAGAAGCTCTTGCACACGCTCACGCCCACCGTCAGCATCAGCATCTTGAGCGTCGTGTGCTTGCCAGTGATCGTGAAGAACCTCAGGATCACCACCATAAACCCGACGAAATACGACAGATCGTTCTGTAAGTCAAGAAACTGTAACTTACACCTACAACTTTGGTGCACATTCTTTTGTTCTGATTGTCTATTTCAGGGATGGCGAACCTTTACGTACCTATCAACGTGCCATATAATGTTAGGATTATAAGATGTCACTTTTAGCAGAATGTATGCTGACCTGGAGACATCTGTCAAACAGTTTCTAACCGAGTCTTTATTGTTATTTTTTCTTCTAGGAAAATAATGACTCGCAGGAGGAGGTTGATGAAAATATTGTTAAAAAAGCATGAGCCAGCTTCTTCAAACAATTAAATGTGTCTGGTGCCCAAAATATTTTGTCGCGTCGCGTGCCATTAATGGCACACGTGCCTTTGGTTCGCCATCCCTGGTCTATTTCATTGTATGAACTAACAAGTTGCTATTCCTTAGCGAGACAATATGTGTTGCAAATGTTGAAAATTTTGTATCCTAAAGTTGCTGATACAGATACGACTAGAAAAATCAAAAGATAAGTGTAGCTGGGTTTTGAAATGTAATTATTCAATTACTTATACCATGTGAAATTACTGGGCATGGAAGGCATTCCATCTTAGGCCTCAGGATGACAACGCATCTACAATACCAAGTGATTTTTTCTTTTTTATGGCAGGTGTCTATAGGTGGTGGTTACTACTTAATACCAGGTGGGCCTTCAGCTTGTTTGTCATCTAGTTGTATAAAAAATGTGTTTTTGTTCTCTAGGGTATTAATATATAAAATATAAAATAATACAACATAAGATTTCACATCCAAATCATCGATGTTAAGATAATATTGAAAAATTTTGAATGAACGTGTTCAATGTGTGCGTTCGTTTTTATTTACTGCCGACCGGCGGCGGCGGCCAAAGAGAATGTAATCACAATGGCGGCGGTGCGACGCGAAATAATATTGTTGTCAATAATATGAAATGTGTTGAAAAGGTGCATTTCGATTAGTACAATAAGTAATAGTGGATCTTATCATTAAAAATGAGGGACTACGTTAGTAAGCACTGATTGTTCCAAATATTATTATTAATTTTATCTTTACAAGTACAGGTAATTTTTAGGTTCGTCAATTTTTAAATTCCTTGCATCATCCATCACACTATAAATATCAATCAGTGTAGCACCGTAAATAATAAGAACACAAGCTTGGAAAACGTTATACATTAAAATATAATTAGTGAAAACTCACCATTAATATAAAGTGCATAAAGATCCAAATGCATCCAGCGACAGTGACGAGCAAGTCGTACCGGTTGCGGCGGCTCTGCCAGTAGCCTCGCGGCGTGAATGCTATCGTCTTCAGCAGAACTTCTACCACGAACACAAGCGTCAAAAGCGCTGATGTTAGCGCCAGGGTCTCCGTGTAGGTAGAGTAGCGAGACCACTATTAGGCAAAACAGTTTTTCGTGAAGCTTTTATTTACATGAACTTAGGTTCAAAAAGTCTGCGGGATGCTTAATTAGATAAATGATTAATGTGGCCGGGGTTACTTAAAATTTCCAATTTCAATATTAAACTTGTTTGGATTTAATGGAGTCTCAATGTGTAATATACATACACCATAACCTATTAATATATTCAGAAAACTATCGAGATATTGAGAGAACAATGGACAAAAACTCTAAAATTTGAATAGCGATAACATGTCGCTCAGTACTGAAATATATGAAAGAAAGATGCGGTGAGAGTCTGATATATTGAATCGTATGTATCAGTATTTGACTTACAGTAATGCCTAGTAGTCCGCTGTTGAGGAGTACGACGATCGCTATAACCCGCTTGAAACTCAAGTTTTGTGTCACGTCGTAAGCAAAAGCGCGTACTTTCCTTTTGTTTGGTCTGGGAGGCAAATGCAGCGGCTGGGCGATTTTCAACCTCTTTTTCAAATCACACCTGAATACAAAAATTAATTTATATTATTATTTATGCTATGAAAAATAAGTACTCAAGTCACAATTAAACAATTACCATCTTCGTTGATCAACAGTCAAAAGTGCCGTGCCTTTATTTTCTGAATAATTAGCAATTACCACACCGACAAACAATGTCAACCCAATCATACACCCGAGGAAAATGTAGACGTGAATATACAGAGCGTGAACCTGGAATTGATAATATTGTTAGATAATATACCAACTGGATACTTACATACAGTATTAAAAGACACTTTTCACTTACTGGACCCAAAACTTTAATCAATACGTCACGTACGTCCAACCACCCTTTAAAAGACAATACTTCGAACAATGTTAGGAGTGCATCACCGATATTGTCGAAGTTGAAACGTTTAGGATTGGCCCTGGAAACAAGAACACAAAGGTCATTATCATCACCAGCCTATTTACGTCCCACTGCTTGGCACAGGCCTTCATACATGGAAGAAACACATGAGGAGTTTGGGCCATAACACCACCACGCTGGCCCAATGCGGGTTGGTGCGTTGAAGCGGTTGCAGGAACAACCGGGACCAACGGCTTAACGTGCCTTCTGAAGCACGGAGGAGCTCGAGATAACAAACTTTGATTGACCCATCCCAGGATCGACCATGGCGAAAGTTGCTTTGTTTTCGTATCGAAATCAGAGCGCTCAAACCAATACGCCACCGAGCTCCTCCTAACACAAAAGTGCATAAAATATAATTTATTAGGAAATCCTTTCATAAACTTTTATTTCAGAGAAAGTACTTTTAAAATGAATAGATAGATAATCCATTTATTCAGCTTGTACACACATTTTACAGTTATTTACAGAAAAAATACATAAAAGAGGAAATAAGTCGCTTGTCTTATAGCAAAATGTCTAGCCTCGTTATTATTTATACCACGAGGTATCATTTTTAATAGCGCCTAATGTTAATAAGATTTGGTTAACGGCGACCCATCCCCTACCGCAGCGAACTGTATTAGCGCTAAAGTAGGAGATGGGAAACCCTCTTAGTCACCGTACCCTAAGTTACCTCATAGACAAATCAAACCAAACCATACACTATATCCCTAAGCGAATAAACTAATATTAAAAATAAATTCGTAAGGTGTCTATAGGCGGCGGTAACCGCTTACCATCAGGTGGGCCGTCAGTTTGTTTGTCATCTAGTTGTTAACATTCTATAAAGAATGTTGACGCACCTTTACCGTAACACAGAGCATTACTAATGACATGTTATTTTGATTTTGATTAAAGCTAATAATAATATGACAATTAATAATTACTGTAATTAGTATATTGACAATTTTAATTTCTATTTTTTTTATTATTATTTATTGACTGTAATCTATATGATGAATTGAATATCTTTTGTATTTTAAACGACTTTATGCATGCTGTGGTTACCTCTAAATGATAGAACAGTTAGTGATAAATCGTAACAATTTATTATATTTTTGTGTAAAACTGCTGTAACTTATGTTGGTAATCCAATAAATAAATAAATTGTATAAAAAAAATAATAAGAGTGTCTTACCAAACTCTGGGCACTAGCATGGAAGGAAAGGTCTCGTTGATGCCGGGCCGCAGTTTCATCTTAGTGACGAACACGCGCCTCATGAACACGCCGACGCAATCTTCGCGCCGCTTTATTGTAGGGTCGTTGCACCGAGCCAACCTTACAAAAGACATTTGTTTATTTTACGCAACGCGTTAAACATAAGCTGTTTAATTCTAATTCTTATACGGGCAGGTAGTTTTGGGAATAGTGATAATTCTTTGCCAGCACATTCCCTCCTTTCTATAACATGGGTTCCTTTAACAGAGGAGTGAATAGGCACCTTATGGGCCGGCAAGGTGGAGGCGGCTAGAACAGTGTGTTTCTAGCTGCACTAGCTGTCTCCGCATATGGACTTTTCTTACCGTTTCACATCAGGTGGTATTGAGTCATTGGCCGTGCTTTGTATAAAAAAAACTATGAAATATTCAGTTATTGTTATACATACCTTCCACCATATAACTGCACTCCATAACTAGCAAACACGAACATCAACAGGATCAGAAGTGTCGATACCTGCGCAATTAAATAGGTCAGTAAAACAAAAAATGCAAAAGCCAATAAATTAATTACGTAAAACATGACGCAATTTGAAGGATTCTTTTGCTAAAGCTGAAGGTAAGTATTAAAACGGTGCATGCCAAATATTGCAATCGTAGTATTAATAGTAAGTGACCCGTTTTTAGGGTTCCGTACCCAAAGGGTAAAACAGGACCCTATTACTAAGACCCCGCTGTCAGTCGGTCCGTCTGTCACCAGACTGTATCTAATGAACCGTGATAGCGAGACAGTTGCAATTTTCACAGATGATGTATTTCTGTTGCCGCTATAATAGCAAATACCAAAAAACATAATAAGAAATATTTCTTAAAAGAACATAATAAGAAATATTTAAGGGGGCTCCCATACAACAAACGTGATTTTCTCGCTTGTTTCTGCTCGATATTGATAACGACAACAGGTAGATGGTTTTTTTTTCTTGGCCGGAGAGTTTGAGGTGAGTCCGAAGCGTGTACTGACTAGTAATATCTCCTTGAAGCCGCGGCAGAGCTCGTAGACGACCTTGCGCATGTGCGGCACGAGCGTGAAGATCCGCAGCGGGCGCACGCAGCGCAGGATCATCAGCATCTGCGCCGCGGAGCCCGGCGGCACGCGCACCGGCATCCAGCACAGGAACGTTAGCGACACCTGACCGACAACCATTAACCAGCTGTACGAGGGTATTTTGAATAGAAAAACTTATTGTATCTATTTTCTATGAAAATAAAAAAAAATAAAAAATGTACCTACCCAGACACACCTTGCAAGAGGGACTACCTCGTAACTGGTGGGCAACACACTTAATATAATATTATTTTAATATGTTAATAAATGTTGGAAAAGATATTTTTTATCTAGTACTCTTTATTGTGGTTGAGATTACAAAATGCATAAGTAATGCATCGTAGCAACTGCTCGGTCTCTCAATACAATGTGTCTCTGCTATAAAATAAAAATAAAGAACCCATGCGTTGATCCTTAATTTAAGTGGACTAATTTGATTGAAACTCACAATGTAAATAAAGACATCCAATACGGCCGCGGCGTCTTTCAGGTAAGCTTTGGGTGTAAAGAATAAACCATCTGCCAAAATTTTTAAAGCCAGTTCTAGACTCATGAATATTACAAATCCATATTCTGCAATCTGGAATTGATGTAAAAGTTGCATTAGGAATGATAAAATCAAAATTTTAATAAGTATTTAAAAACTTTACGCTACCTGCAAAACGAAATTCTCCATAACTCGATATGTGGGTGTTTCAAACATCATCGATAAACAAGAGAGTGTAGTAACCATTATCATAACCCAATCCATATATGTAACGAGACCCAAGAAATTGCTGAAATTAAAAAATAGTTTTATTTAATGACCGAAATGAATGCTTTGATGATTACAGTCCGCATCAAAAAGATATAAACGAATTCGCTCCCTATTGAATTGTCTTAAGACATTATGTACATTCCATTTTGTAGCTGACTCTCATACAGTAATATACATACTGAAAGCTCTTGTAGTGCACTTTTCTTTCATTGCCGGTAACAGGGTCCCGTAGGCGGGCGTCGTAACGGGCGTCGACTATGGCCCGACAGATTTTCCTGAAGCTAGATTCCCGCGGCACTATCAGCAACGGTGTATCGAATAGAGGATGATTTTCCCGAAGATCTTCTTCTCGTTGGTTTCTACAACAAAAATAAAAGGTTAAATGTCTAGACTAAAAAATATTTCGTGGGGCGGAATGCATTTGAGCACCCGCACGAATTTTTTTACGAATACTGACGATTTGGTTGAGTCTGCATGTGTTTAATATTTTCTTACATTTTATTGTAACGTAAAATATATTATTATATCTTCCTAAACGTATATTTTTCAGGGGTTAGATCGGTCACACGGATAGTGAAAGGACGCGGGTTCTGATCCCGCTCCAGGGTATGCCTTCAATCAATACACTGAATTGTATGTACAAAGACACGATGTTACAGATTAAATTTGAAAATTAAATAGAATACAACAGGCGGCCTTAAAAATAATATAACACCTTCTCATTTCAGCTTGCTGCCTCTTAGCCTGAAGCAATCGTATGTCCAAGTAAGGCGGCCTTGCGCGCGAAGACGGCACCACACGTGAAGCCGCGCCAATGTCGCCGTTCTCAAGCAAATGTTCGTAAGTCTGCTTCAGCTTAATGGACCCACTGCGCACTGAACGCCTGATCGAACGAGAACCAAATCTGTAAAAAACATTCAGATAATCAATACTATAGACATGTTACAATTGCGATTTTGAAACTGGTAAACAATATTCGCTTACTTTTTTTGATCAACTCGTAATTGTTTGGCACTTGATATAGTACCCTGTGATTTAAGGCCAGACTTGCCTCCCGTTGCCAACATCGCGGAGTCGCCCAAAAGGGGTCTGTGGTTATTTGAATCGCTGAAATTAGAAGCATTCTTGAGTAATAGATTTTTACAATATATACTAATTATAAAATATATTTAAAAAAATAAAATAAAACGAAACCTGATATAAGCACAGCATTTTCATTCAAAAAACAACTTAAACCTGCAACAAAAATAAAAAAACCGTAATAAATTATAAAAAATAAATAAACAGTAAGAGCTAGTGCACACTGGTGACTTTTTGTCACTCATCAAGTCCATGGATATGTGTGAAGATGTGCGCATGTTGTGACGTGACATTTGTATCAACTCCATACATTTGATGAGAGCGACGATATAATCACCCTGACAAAAGTCACCAATGCGCACTAGCTTTAAGCAGTTTGATTAATCTGAATGTGAATTAGCTCTGAATTTAAAACCCACAGCCCAGCGCCGCTCTCCTCCCTCCTCTTTTTAACTATCCCCGCCTTAGGACGTGAATGTTTTCTAGTTTAGATATTTTTATTTATAATAATATTTTATTTATATTAACATTTATAATAATGTTAAAATAAATTCAAAATAAAAAAAATAATCCAAATGCCTGGACCAACTACATATTTTTTGTCTTGATATAAGTGTAGCACTAGCACATCGATAAAAATATTTTTAGCTGGTTTTATTCAAATACATACTCAATGATGGTGGTAACGACGTGTCTGCGCAGCGCAGAGCTCGGTCTTTGCGAGGGCGGCGCGACGACCAGGGTCTTGACGAGGCACCGCTTCCTGTACGGGAAGGCGATCTTGCCGACGCCGATGTACTCGAAGGCGCGCCGCGAGAGGTCGCCGACGCGGTCGCCGCCCCCGGACCCCACCATAGTCACGTCCTCATCGCCGTCCTCACACACGAACTGACGCATGAACGACTCGCGCACCTACGCAGTGCATTCTTTTATTTAGCTGCCTCAAAAATATTTAGTTAAAAACATTTGTTTTGGCGACAATAAATTGCATGCTTGTCCTTTTTAAGTGACATAATATTATTTGTATTTGGGGCTTATCAGAGTTATTTAGGCTGATTTGTCGCTGCGACCTGAAAAATCTATTGTAACTTGCCGCTAATAGTTTAATGTAGAGCCTTGATTTGGTAATTTGCCATACATTTTAGTATTTGCGCGACCTTAAGGGTCTTAATATCACTTGGGTCGATAATAGCAGATATCTTGTCAACTTTATTTCGGCCGAGACAGAGCGATAGAGTTATGACTTTTCAGGGAGAAAAAAAAGTCAGCAATAGCAATAGCGACATAAGCAACAAATTGGAAACTATTCATTTATTTAAAAAAAACCGCACAAGCGCGAGTCGAACTCGCCCACCGAGGGTTCTGTAAAATTTGTCGCTAAATATTCTATGGCAGACAGGCTAAAAAATGAATTAACTAAACTAAACTGAATGTGACCTATGTTTGTTTAATATCTTATAAAAAATGTAATACAAGACATTTAAGTAGGTAGTGAGGATTGTGTTTAATTACAAAATTTAAAGAAGGTCTAAGTATTTAGGCACGCATAACAGTGCATGTTGATAGGTACTACATACACCAAGTTATTAGATACCTGTACAATAGGGGTCTAAAAATGTTTACCATGATAAGAGGTTATAATTGCATGTACAAATCTGTGTTACGTGGTTGATGAATTTGAGCACATAGGGCATAGATTTTTTACTCACGAAAATTGGTCGCATTAACAATGTTATATTAAACCCTTTTTTCAAAAAATTTCAAAATAATATCTGATAGAAACGAGACGAAAAATCTACGGACTTAACTAAATCGAAAACTATACATCATAATCATCCACGCGTTCCAGAGATAAAGGTTCTTGACAGATAGACGAAGAGACGGACGGACGGACGGACAGACAGACAGAAAGACGGACAACAAATTGACTCTATTCCGTTTTCCTTTTAAATTTCGGAAGCCTACTTACGAACTAATTGTTGAGATTTTTTTTTTAAGAATATTTTTAAAAGTTTGTTGCCTTTAGCAGAGGTGATACTTTGAAATAAATTCAAATAAAAGTATATCGTCATAATTATATGTATCTTACAGCAGAATATTATGACCCACCTTAGGTAGGTTGAAATCTCCTGGCACTTTATGTAACTTCGTCATCTGTGGACTGTCGGGAAACTTCTCGAAAATTCTCAATCTAAAAGGTAAGCTTTCTTTTATTTCTGCACTCTGTTGACGATATCGAAGTTGTTTCAGTTTCTTAATATCTTCGTCCAATTCCAGATTGTCTAAAATAACAGCTACGAAAAGTGATAGCACGATCTGAAATATAATTGTAAATTCGTAATGAATAACACATTATTTTTTACTAGTTTTAAACATGATTACTATCCTCTACAGTTCTTACCAATGTGACAAACAAATGATACAGTATGAAATAGATGGCAACAAGGGGAGTTAATGTCTGGCTAGTTCGCACCATTGTCTCGTCCATTACTTCCACCCAAGCCTCTTGTGTTAATATTTGAAACATAGACATAAAGGCCTGAAAAAAAAAGCTAATCTTGATCTCTTCACATACTTATTATTTTTATCGTACTACATTTAACTCAGTATTGTACGATAGATAGTTTTTTATTCACCTCAGGGAAAGTCTCGAATTTGGTAAATTCGCACAAGAAACAAAAGAGCTGCATTGAAATTGATGAACTGATAATCAACAAGCACATTGTAAAAATAATGAGGCTGCCCAGTTTTTTGCCCGGCCCGAAAATCTTGTAGACAAATCCTTCTAATAATGGCGACGCTTTTATTAATCTTACGATTCGAAGCACCTGAAATAAATCATTATTTTCAAATTATTATTTGAATATATTCAAGGGTAATGTAGTAGAAATTATAGTTATGGCAAATTTTACCTGAAAATATGTGAAAACAGACATGTACAGCTGAGGTATTATATGTATGGTAGTTCCGATGGCCAGAAGAAGTTCAAACTTATGCACTGAGTGCTTGAAATAACCTTTTAGTCCTAAGCACCAGATTTTTATCAAGGCTTCTAAATCCAAAAATATAGTAAATGCAATCTGGAATGAAATACAAAGTCAAATAATAATTAAGGAGGCTATATCAATACATAAAATCCAACAGTTTTCAGAAAACAAACACAGGTATTTACCTCAATATAATAATATTTTTCGTAAAAAAATTCTCTAGGGTTGTCATCGTGTTTAAAGTTCATTGTTGCTGTTATAATACCATTAGCTAAAACAACGCCCATAACTAGTAAGCGAAAATAAGCTGAACGTAACATTTTGTGGAATATTTCTGGAGCGCTGCCTGTGAACAGAACACAAAAAATATAGTATCATTCATTTAGTTAGCATCCAGAATGGATGTTATTGAGCCTAAGAACTTACCGGAATGTTTATTTTCGTCAATGGTAACAAGTTTCCAACCATTATCATCTCCAGTGAAAAACTGAGTAGTGCTACCTTTAGTTATAGGGTTCCTTACTCCCCACATTTGTTGAAACTGAACCCTTATTTCATTGAATGTTTCAGTAATCACTGCTATGAACACATTCTTTACTAGCCATGCCAGGAAGAAGATCATCGTGCTGTAATACAATATGATATTATAAGCTGGTGTAGAGATTTAAGACTTTTGGGTTTGGTCAGGAAAGAGTTGTAATCTCTAGATCCGCTATTCTTCACTATGCACATTAAGCTGTAGGTCCAGATTGTTACTGCAATTGTTTTCACTTGCCTAATTTTTCAGGCGTTTGGCCCATGTATTTAATGGCATTGGATATCTCCAAAGCAAATAAATAGACTGCAGTCTTGGTGGAGCTTGGACAGAACAGCATGTTTTTCATGCTGTTCTGTCTCTACTTAAAATTTAAACAGCTGGGGATCTATTCTATACAGGATGGTAAAGAAGTGGTTAGCTTAGTTAGCCTATAGATGCCTGCTGTGTGTTGTCCACTCCATAAAAATTAAGAGTGTGTAATGTTGGCAGTTGAAAAGTCTACCTGCTCCCAACCTAACACCTAACTCAATTAGCTCTGAAGACCTTGCTCACTAAAGAATTACAGCACTACAAAGTAAACTATATTTGGCTGCTATATCTTTTGTAAGGAGCCACCTCCTTTTTTTAGATGGCACTCAAAATTCGACTCGAACATATCATTTTACTGAATCATTTCCAGTACAAATTTAAATATAATACAAACAATATACAGATTGGGAGGAATTATATGAGATGATATATTCTCAATTAATTAGGATATTAGGTTATAGTATTCAATTCACAATTTATTATATCACTAATTGTGATACCTGAATTCTGTATATTCTTAATGAAAACTCTTAAAGATATATCAATCTATTATACAATAATTTGACCATTTAAAAATATGAGATGATATATAATCAATAAACCATATGGTAACTAGCCACATGGTTAATTTAGGAACTTACCTAAAATAAAGTGCAGACCTCCAAGTGGGAAGAGAGTCTATAGCCCGATACATAATAAACACCCAACCTTCTTGAGAAGACGCCTGGTATACAGTAAATAGACTTGTAGCTATAAATATTGAGAAAAAAAAGTTCTTGAGCAAAAATCCAATAGTTTGAATGATTATAAATTATAATATTTATTAACTAAATTACCAAATTCTTCAAAGCCATTAAACCCCATTATATATTTCGATAAATTTAACTGCATGCATTTCATTCCTGCTGGGCATTGATATCCAGAGTCTGGGTAGGGAGAGCAAAAGGTATCTGGGATTGCTAAAGAATTTATGGTAACCTCACTGAAAATGAAACATTATTATTTACAGTTTGTTAGTCCTTTGTGGGCCAGTCAGTGGTCTTTTACTTAGTAGATCAATTATAGTAGCTAATTACACAAAAAACAAATAACTATTGTAGGTAGAAATTTTCGTCATTGTCATATTTTCATAAATTAATAGTTAAATTAATACTGACTCTGGTAATGTGTTGTTCCTAACACAATGATGTGTAAGAGTACCAAAAAATTGCACTCCCAACAAACTGTATAAAGACATGAAGAACAGAAAAAATAGGGTCACATTGTATATTTGTTGACTTGATCTCCTGTGAAACAAAGTTATAAGAATTAGTTCCACATTAATTACAATAGTCAAATTTGCACTATAATAATAATATTAATTAAACATACTTAAATATTTGATTGATCCTAGACTTTGGCATGGAGAACTTTAAAAATACTCTTAAAAACCGAATCATTATTAGGGGTCTAGGAGCTCTTAATATGCTTAAGTAGCTGTATCTTGGCACAATTCCAGTCAGCTCAAACATTTGCAGCAGAACAGATACCCAAAGGAAAAACACCATGGAAGCATCAAATTGGCACCAATGATCTTTCAAATATGCTACTTCACCCTGTAAATGGAAAGAGACACACTAAAGACACAGAGGCTAATATAAAATCTTAAACTACTAGAAGTAGTAGAAGTCATCTAAACAAATCTATCAAAAACCAACAAAAAAACAATTGTTATTCTCAGTTTAAAAAAACATGTGTTAAGGTAAATCATTGTTATTATGTTAAATGATAACAATAACTTTCTTAACAGTTTATTTTTATTATAACATCATTTGAACAATACTGGGTATTAAACATGAAATCTTTGCACTTTTTCCATTGATTGTTTAAAACTGCTCCAAACATGTGGATGAAATATTTGCATTACCACTCATATTCAATATATCTGCTACATAGATTTGCAAATCAAAAGGCATATTACTTTAATATACCTAAAAAATTAAAAATAATTGTCATTATTTTTTATTAAATATTTTGCATCAAGATTTCATATTTTAATAACAGGAAAGGTACAAAATAATCATAGCACTGAGTTGAGTTGAGCCCCTTTATATTGTAATAATATTCATGAACTCATACTTATCTAGCCCAAAGTAAGCATCATTAAGTGCTTGTGTTATGGATCCATAACACAAGCTCTTAATGATGCTTACTTTGGGCTAGGTAATAGGTGTGAGTGTATGAATATTATTATTATAGTACTATATAACTGAGAAATATTGATAATAATGTGTATAAATAATAGAAATAAATTAAATAAAAAGCCCAGTACCCTTAACCAAGTAACCTAGTAGAGGTACAGACCACTTGATCAGCTGGTCTTCCAGATATATCTTTTAGACCATGGGCTGCGGTAGGTGACTATTATAAAGTGCCACTGTTTATTTTTATGGTGTTAACTCAAACATGCGTGACAGACATATACTATATGACATTGTTAGACCATTTTTTCAGATATCCATATGTGACTTTTGATGATTCGAAAGAGCTTCTTGAGCCTACTTGAATAAATATACTTTGATTTTTATTTTATTAACATGCGAGTGGTACCCCTGTAGTTGAATCCATAGGCTATGGTAACTACTATCATTTGGTGGGTATAAATACAACATTTACAGATAATTCCTTCTGTTTTGAAAAATAAAAACATTATTGATCCTTAATAAAGAATTTAAGTAGTTGAAACTTATTTAATTCACCTTCAGAATTCCTCTAATATGCATTTTGGCAATCATCTCAGCAGTAAATAATAAGGTTACAGAACAGTCCACAGCAAAAGTGACCATTTGGAGGTAAGTATACTTTTCAAACGATTTTGGTGTATTTAATGAAACTGATAACAAACTTAGAAGTGCACAGGATCTCAATATTCTTCTAACCCATAACTGCGAACAAATAATGAATTAAGATCAATTTATTTCTTTCGGTTACCATTAGTCATAAATACATTTTAATTTACCTTATTAACCCATTCTATGTCCGCACTTTCATTTAAAGATTCTTCAGGTCCATAATCTGCTAAAACGGGTTCTCCCTTCAAGCTCTGCTTGCGCCCCAACATTTTTATGCGTTTGAAGATAATTTTTGAAACAAAATTTATCCATCGATTATATGAAAATAATTTATGTTTTCTGCACTAGTTTGTGTCATTCCCTTAGCATACATTATTTTGAACGCTATACAATAATCAATATTGTTTTTATGACTTTTACGAAACAAAATTGAAAATATTATAATGTTTACGTTTGTATTGATGTATCAATCGATTTTTTTTTTGTTTTTTTTTTGATAAATTCTCCCTATGTAGGGAAGGCAAAGGGTTCGAGCATTTTTTTTGTTAATTCTCCCTCTAAAGGGAAGGCAAAGGGAACTAATGCCCATGCAGCCATGTCTTAAGTATTTTTTTATATCTTCTTTTATTGCATTAAAATGCCGACGTAACACATTTCAACGCTTCTTGGGAGTATTTGATACAAAATATATGATGACAGTCATTTTATGTGCTACATAATGAGGTAGATAACCACAAAAAAGTTCTCATCGTATTTCACACCATAATCACTTTTATTCTAATAATCTTTTAGTTGCACGTCAACACAAACACTTGAATAACAAAACTACGCCGCTTTTATGACTCAATGTTCGCTCCAACACAATTTTAAATTATTGTTATAAAAATTTTCACTGACGCCACAAAAACCCGCCAAACACTCTTGATCACAGATTATGTATCTACGCTAATCTTGATGTATTAATAATTTGAGATTTTGACTTGACCCATAGATTAAAGATAATATACTTGACCCTCAGAACAATAAATTATTGTTCTAAAATTAGTCAATTCTATGCTGTGGTCAAGTCTCAGAACAATATTTTGACTAATTATATATTTTTTGTAGTCATTCTCCCTTTATTGAGAAGGCAACGGAAACTAACTTCCATACAGCCATGTCTTTAGTATTTATTTATTTCTTTGTTTATTGCATTAAAATGCTGGCGTAACACATTTTAATGCATCTTGGGAGTATTTGACGCGAAATGTATGATGACAGTCTCCATATGTGCTACTTGATGAGGTGGATAACCATAAAAAAGTTCTCATCGTATTTCACACCATAATCACTTTTATTCTAATAATCCTTTAGGTTGCACGTCAACACAAACACATGATTTATAAAACTACACCAATTTTATAACACATAATTCGCTCCGACACAATTTTTAATTTAAAAATCTTGACTGACACCACAAAATACCGCCAAATACTCCTGTCTAAATTTTGACACAATTACCTTTTTTTTGGTTAATTCTCCCTATAAAGAGAAAGCAAAGGGAACTAATGCCCATGCCGCTATATTTTGTATTTTCTTTGTTTCTTTATTGCATTGAAATGCTGGTGTTACACATTTCAATGCATATTGAGAGAGTTTGACGCGAAATATATGATGACAGTCCACATAAGATGCTATTTGATTAAAATGCCAGTGTTACACCGGCAGTTTAATGCAATAAATGAAGAAATACTGAAGACATGGCTGTATGGGCAATTGTTAACTTTGCCTTCCCATTATAGGGAGAATTTAACAATTTGTGGTATCAGTCACGATTTTTGTGTTGATGTGCAACTATAAGATTATTATAATAAAAGTGATAAAGGAATCCCCCAAAAAAAGGAAGGTAGGAAAGGAAGGTTCTCCCTATAAAGGGAAGGCAAAGGGTACCCTTTGCCTTCCCTTTATAGGGAGAATTTAACAAAAAAAAGGAGTGTTTGTCGGGTTTTTGTGGCGTCAGTGAAAATTTTTATTTCAATAAATAACAATTGTGTCGGAGCGAACATTGAGTTATAAAAGCGGCGTAGTTTTATTATTCAAGTGTTTGTGTTGACGTGCAACTAAAAGATTATTCAAATAAAAGTGATTATGGTGTGAAATACAATGAGAACTTTTTTGTGGTTATCCACCTCATCAAGTAGCACATAAAGCGACTGTCATCATATATTTCGTGTCAGATATTGGGAGTATCTGACACGAAATATATATAGAAGCATTAAAATGTGTCACACCAGCATTTGAATGCAAAAAATAAAGAAGTAAATACATACTGAAGACATGGCAGTATGGTCATTAGTAACCTTAGCCTTCCCATTACAGGGAAACCTTATTAAAAAAAAAACAAAAAAAAATCCTTGTTGTCATAGTAACTAATGACAGCTAGTTTTCAAACAAAACTATTCCTAAATTTATTTTCAAAACTGAGTTTTAATAGTTTTGATTTATTTAATTAGTATTCTATGGTTTGTTGTTCTGAGATTTAAACTGAACAATTTTGTGAAACCTACAATATTTTGATTTTATATAATCCTAGAAAAAGGTACCTAGTAATTTCATCCTCACAGAGTACTTACTCCTTTTTTCCTAATAATCATTTGAAATATTTCGATATTACAGTCTCTCCTGCAGTAATAAGAGTTTACGCAACTATGTTTATATATATGAGCAAAAAGGTACTTAATTGTCTTAGCATTTTGTTTATTTAGTGTATTGATGAAGAACCTCTCTAATAACATTTGCTTCCAAATTTCAGATAGCCATTCCAAAGCAATCAAATGTGTCTTGTATATCATGGAACCATTCATCGGGTTATATTGCTGTTGGTGGTGAAGATGGAATGTTAAAAGTTTTAAAATTAGAATCTGGTAATGATACTCAAATAAATTTAGTGTCTATATGTGCAAAAAACAAACAATTTCATTGGTTTATCACTAAATTAATAATTGTATCTTATCCATCTTTTTAGATGAATCTCAGATTTTAATAAGTAAATTATTGTTATTATTGGAGAGAGATTATAAAGTTCAATTTTGGTGTCTTTAATGTTTGTTTAGGTGGTGGAGGCAACCTCTCTATGAATCTTAGCTTGGAGGGCCATACTGGGCAGTTATGTGTTGCCATATGGAACGAAGTGTTTCAGAAATTGACCACAAGTGATGAACATGGAGTCATAATAGTGTGGATGCTATATAAGGTACACTTCATGTAACTAAAAATTCACACCGCCATTAACTTAAAACATGCTTTACAGTGAAGCCTGGATCAAAACTTTAAATATAAACAAATCAGAAAGACACCATCAAGTGTAAATGTAATTTCAGTAATGGTCAATACATTATAAAGTCTGGTCGCAGAGCAGGAAGAATTTCGTACAATGACCTCCTAGCCTACTGACAGAAATTACAAACCTTTTTCTATTAGGTATTGTTTTAAAAATGATTTGCAAGTGAAAAAAAACTAATGACCTAATGAATTAAATTATATTGTGATTTTTTTGAAAGAAAGAAGGATAGGTTTTAGTGAACACACTCATATTTGTCTAGCGAATGGTGTTGGCATGTGCGTTGTCGGTTTTATTGTTGTCACAGAACATTAATAGATAATATGTTTCAATTTGTGATCTAAAATTTTAATCTCATCTATGCAGAATTGTCATTACCTACCTTTAGGTAGGTAATGACAATTCTGTGTAACACTATTATAACTTGTTTGTAACTCCAATGTCTATTCAAATTATTTATTTATAAAATAGATTATTTACTAAAAATGGTTGATAAAGTAATAAAAATTAAAAAGATTATAAGTTAATGATTAAGGATTTAAAAGATATGGATTTAAAAAGATATTATTAATTTCAAGCATCACGTGGTATTATTTTAGAGACACCAATGCCTGCATATCAAAACAACCCTTATAATGCAAGAAAAAGGTTTGCGATCACTTCAGACGACTGTGAACGTCACTGTGCGAGCGAGACACATTATATTTTAACGGGAGCGATAAGGAAGGGTAGTGACAGGTCAATGTACGAAACAATCATTATTATAGTGACTTTGCATGCTCTTAAAGAACTCCATACCTTTCCAAGAAAAATTTCAAGATAATTTATGTAAAAGATTAAATTCATGGTTCTAAATTAAGATTAGAAAGAGCAATAAAGCATAATAAAGAAATTTTATCAAGTTCTATAGTAAAATGGCAAAAAAATATTACAAAAAATTAGTAAAGTGAATTTTTCTATCAAAACGTAATTTTCATTTTTAGTTCAGTGACTAAGTATGTTTTAGAAAGATATGTATCGAAAAAACCACTGTTGTGCTTGTTATTACTAATGCTTTTATAACAATTTATTGTTCTATAAAATATTTAGTAATATTTGCATTTAGGTTAAGTTGGGCATTGTTTTAAATGTTCTTAATTTTAAGTTAATATTTCCTAATATTATTTTTACCTATTATTACAATGAATGGAAAGATATTTAAAAATACCTAAACCAAGTTTATAGTATCTGAAAAATTACTAGTTGGGTTTGTAAACTAAAATAAATAAATATCAAGAGTGTAAATATTAGTTTATAAATTTTAACACAAAATCCATTATTCTAAGTTAAATCATAGTGTTATGAGAAGTCCTCGGTAGCTATGTAGTTAGAGCAGTCACCCAGATTATATGTCCTAAAACTGGCTAAAAAAAAATTACAATAAAAATATTATTTTTTTCTATCAAATACCATTTTTTCAATTTTTTTAATAAAAAGTTATATTTTCAGGGATCATGGTATGAAGAAATGATAAACAATAGAAATAAATCTACTGTGGCAGGTATGGCCTGGGGTTCAGATGGTCAAAAGATTTGTATAGCATATGAAGATGGTAAATATGTGTTATTAACTTGTATGCTTTGTTAAACTCAATTAGTTGTTACCTTACAGTACATTTTAATTTTCAGGAAATAAAATTCATGCCAAAAATATAATATTATGTGTTTTATAATAGGTGCTGTTATTGTTGGTTCAGTTGATGGGTCCAGAGTATGGGGCAAAGATATCAAAGGCCCCGGTTTATCTGCTGTACAATGGTCACCAGATAATTCATTGTTACTCTTTGCTTTGTCTAATGGTGAATTACATCTTTATGATGATCAGGGAAACTTTACAGTAAGTTTATACTTAACTCATAATATTAAGAGCAACATCATTGGTGAAGTGCTGTTTAGTTACTTGAAACATTGGCTAAGTGGTAAAAAATCATAACATACAAATTGAAGCCAATCTTAGGGTATCCAAAATTATTTTTTACAACTTAAATTTGTATGTAATTTTATCTCTTGTTAAAAATCATACATTAAGGAACTACATAGTAGGTAGCGCTTTATCAGTGAACTGTAAAACAATAATTCTGTAATATATTCTGTAACTATATTTTACACTATTTTGCAGATGCCAGTGTCTATCCATGGTGTTCCAGGGTCAATGGATGTAATATCAATGGATTGGTATTCTGGAAGCGCACCATTGAACAGGCCAATACTAGCGATATGCTACAGAAATGGATTGATAATATTAATGAAAAATTGTATAGAGGAAGGTAAATTATCATGAATAATTATTGAGGAAGGTCAAATATTGTCTTATATTTGTGTCACGATATTTATTTTTCACAAATTTTCAGATAGTGTTGTAGTAGAAACAAATATGACTGCTATTGATTGTCATTGGAATCACAACGGCACTGTACTAGCAGCAGCAGGCTGCACTAGTGACCAAGTCAATGTTGTTCAGTTCTTCAGTGCTTATGGCGAGGTTATTTACAATATTCATATTTATTACCACAAAACAGAGAATATGGTTAGCAGTCGTAAGTGGGCGAGGCTCGCACCACGTTAAGAGCAAACACTCTTATCTAGTCCTTTCGATAATTTGAAACAATTTGACCTGCTCATTCTATGACTGTTCTCAGCTGTTTGGCGATCTTGAAACCAAAAAACCACAGATTGTGGATTTCTTTTATGTCACTAAGGTGGAAATCAAGCATACGGCCCACCTAATGGTAAGCGGTTACCGTAGCCTATGGACGCTTGCAACACCAGGGGTATCATTTGCACGATGCCGACCCTGTAAAAACTTTACACGCCTTTTTTTAAAAACCCCGTGCTGTACTCGTTCGAGTGGAACCTTTGCAGCGAGCCACTCTGTGGAATGCCACAACCTGAGCGTATGTGGGAGAAAGTTTCTCTGAAATCGCACAGTACGCGACCACTTTGGTTTCAATTTGTGAGGATGAACTCCCTGCCGGTGGCGAGCGGTGCGATTATAGAAATAGGGTGTGGGCATAATGTCAAATAATTCCTCAGAACACACCCCATTATACTACCGTTTGTATAAGGGGGTGTGTTCTGAGAACACACACAAGGATGTCAAATTTCTCCTTAGCTTGAAGGTGTAATACCACTTGTAAGCTCGGGATCGTCGACAACTCTCATAGCGCGTGTTTGGAGCACGTCAAATGGACCAAGATGGTATCTAGGTACGGCAGCAGTACCTTATTTGGCAGCAGTACTCCATATTATTATGGGGCCTGACTTGACACTAGTATTTGACTCGAAGAGAAATACCGCCGCGCTCTATTGAGTACCTACACCAAGCTCCTTGGATACCAGCTTGACTTTAACCTCCAAATTATCTAATTCCGGTGTCACTGCACAATATGTACACAAACAAATTCAATCCTTAGGACGTTTAAATAGGGCTTGTTTTTTAATGGGCGGTTTTTCTTGGGTTCATTTTTGTACCGATGTGGAGTAACAAAACGGTGTTTTAGGTATTAGTACTAAATATTAATAAATGCTTACCAATCTTATCATGTGTGCGCGTGGTTCTGGTTCCGGTACAAACGTCGCTTGATACTAGATACTTCTAACCTTTTCACTCTGTTCTGTGTTTATTACTCTTCTATTACCAACAACTCTCAAATGTCTCATGATACTTATGTCTTGCAGCATATTCGCACACTGCGGGTACCAGGTGGTTCGCTGAGGGCATTGTCATGGGAAAAACGATCTTTACGTCTAGCCATTGCAATAGATTCATTTATTTATTTCGCCAATGTGAAACCCGACCACAAATATGCATTCTATGGCAACACATTGGCCTTTGTGTCTGGTAATGAAACTGTTACCTTTTGGGACACAGTTACTCATCAGGTAATTCTTATTATGTACAAAAATAAATGTTTACAGAAGAAAAACCCATTTGCTAAGGGAAGGATTCGAACCAATGACCTTCACAATCCTCATGACTGTTTTGGGAGATTGTAAATAAAGGTCGTGGGGCTGAATCCCTCCCTAAACATGTCACAATTAATTAATTCATTCAAATATTTTAGAAATAACTTTAAAATAAATAAATAAAAAAAACAAAATGTAACGAGTTTTTTAGTTTATTATGAAAAATTGTTATCTTTTAGTCTTGGATCAACCATATTCCCGATGTAATAGACATGTGTGGAGTTGCAGAATACTGTATTATTGCTACAATGAGCTCACTCATCATATCTAATCAGCAAGGGATACAGTGTGATGGTGAGCAAAATTTTTCCAAAAGTTGTCTGTGCTTATATGATAAAGTAGGTTATAACACTATTATTTAAACTTTCTAGCAAAAGTGACATCGTTGCCTACATTGTATGTAGCAATCAACAGCAAAGCTGTAGCGGTGGCGGCGTCCAAAGATTCATTTATTATATGGAAATTCTCTACGCCATCTAGAGCAAGTAAGTTTACATTTTACTAAGAAATGTGTAAAAAAATTACATCATTGTTACTTGTGGAGGCTTGTTATTAGCGACAGTTATTGGTAGTATCAATAGCTGTCGCTGTAATACCTAATAATATACTGTAATTTAAATTTAAAAACTCTAAACTGCTCTTTTAATGTTTTAGAAAGCACAGAACACATTTACCAAGCGGACGGTTCACTGCTGACATCTACTGACGGTGGCTTTCAAGATGACACGATATGTTGCGTCACTTGTTCCGACAGCCATTTGTTGGTGGGGCGAGATTCTGGAATTATTTTGCTCTTTTCATTGGTTAATTTAAAAAAGATAACATCTATTAATATGAACTCAAAACCCTATAAATTAGGATTAAATTCGAATTCCAGGTAAGTGGACTCATTTTGGGTTAGATCCTAATATTATGTAGGTATCCATGCATACAACATTAAGCTTTTTATCTTTACTTGTATCTTTAAAAAACTGTATATCGTCTTAATTCGCTTTCGGAAAGTAAGTTTCAATGGGATGGAAACGTCTTTGATCTCGATTTCATTCGATGATCCAACAGCTCACTGTTGGATCGTATGAAAACGTCAGCAGCGCCTCTGCTGTGAAATATTGGTAACAACTTTTGGTTTTGCACTTTTTCGATTCGATTGAAACTGACATTATATAATGTCCAGAGCATCAACTCTGAAAAACGAAAGAATGGCTTTTGATAGTTTTTGACGTAAATATACCTATAAAAACTAAAAATCTAACATAATATAATTCTTCGTTTGCGTGTTACGTTTTCTGAGTAGTCCCTCTGAACCATAAACAGATGTATATTAAATAAGATATTACCGTTTATTTTAGCAAATTTTACGTAATAGATCAGCCTGGCTCGTTATATCTGATGGATACAGATATGGCTAACAATATAAGCATAGGTCAGGCGCTTCGTAAGGACGTGTGGAGCGCTCTGTGGGCGACTGACAATCCTCAGATGTTGGCAGTAGCTGAGAAGGCGAGGCTTTATGTGCTGAGAGATAATGAGCCCGAGGAGCCGCTTATCATGCAAGGATATTTATGTAAATTTAAAGTCAGTAAACATTCTTATTTACATCCGATAGACTTAAAAAGGTGGGTTTAACTCCTCAAAAACAAAAGCAGTGGAGTCGCATGTGGCTTAGCATAGCACACTATCTGTCACTTATTTGACTATCATAAAATGATGCCCACTATGTTACCTAATTGACGACCGCCTGGCCGAGTAGTCTGTACCCCAGGCTACTCGGTCAAGAGGTCCCGGGTTCGAATCCCGGTAGGAACAATTGTTTGCATGATGAGTACGAACATTTGTTTACGAGTCATGGATGTTTATATGTTTATTTAGTATATTTCTAATATTTATATACATATAATTATCATTATTTCTCCGTTATCTAGTATCCATAACACAAGCTCTTAATACTTTGGGCTAGATAATAGGTGTGAGTGTATAAATATTATTATTATATTATTAATGATATACATAGCTTCGTAAATTTCAATCAAAAATTAAGGGAATCGAAGCTTTTCTATTGGATTAAAGTTATTTTATGAATTATGTGGGTACAAAAATTTTTACGATAAACCACGCTAATATTTAAATTGTTTTTCAAAATATTTTTAAAAATGTGGTTAATCATGCTTTTTTATTTTATTGCATTTAACCTGTCTACCCTCAGATTTCAGACACAATTCGTTTTTTAATTTACATACTATTATGACCCCTGGCCCAGGGGCCCTGGTTTACCCATTTTACATAATATATTTCATGAACATTTGAATTTGTCAAGCCGCGTAGAATTCGTATTCCGAAATAATTATGTAAGTATTATCTAACCAACCTAACTCATTCGGTACTTAGTAGATAGCCGGTCTTTAAGGGCAACTGGGCCTTTGTGTTGTTGATGTTGAACCATAGATTAAAATTAAATGTTATATTGTTTTTTTAAGGAATTGGAGATTATGACGGCTCTTTTAGACAATATAACGGATAAATGTACACCTCAGCATATAGTTCGAGTTGAGGTGAAATCGTTGAGAGACACGCGTCAGCTTATTGACAAAGTCGGGCTAAAGGAAGCCGAAAATTTTATAAAAGATAATCCGCACCCACAGCTATGGTAAGACGTCGTAATCTTGATTAAATTTGGCAATTTGATAAACATCTGCTTCACATTTTGTGAGAAATAATAGGATATCAAAGACTAATTTATTTTTTCCGGGTCTGCTGGAAAAAAATGTCACTATGTACTAAATATTTGTATCCTTTCTGCATATATTGTGTAGATACAATGATAAATTATATAAGTAAATAAATATTTTTAGGCTCCTACTAGCAGAAGCGGCTTTAAAGAATTTCGAATCTGAAAACGCGTTAGAGACAGCCGAAGCAGCCTTTGTCCGAAGGAACGACTATGCTGGTATCCGATTCGTGTCACGACTCAATGCGTTACATTCGAACGCACTAAAGAAAGCAGAAATATTAGCTTACTTCAAAGATTTTGATGCAGCTGAAAAAATATATCACGCTGAAGATAGACGGTGAATAATAGTTTGTAACATATAACTAGTTGGTACTTTTCACAGAGTTATCCCAAGTCCTGGGTAGCTCAGGTTGTTACAGTGTCACCCGGATTGTGAAAGGTAGCGGGTTCGATCCCTGCCTCAGGACGTGATGTTCTTATTTAGATATTTGTATAAATAAATATAGTTTTCAAACATTTATAATGTTAAAATAAAATTAAAGAATATTTTTTTAGTAAATCGGACTATTTCTTAACCAGAGCTGAGCCGTATTATATTCTCTGTAAATAGGGGTGTTAACTGAAATTTGAAACAGAATTTATGCTACATGATTTTTAAACATTAGTCGTATTAAAATAATCCTGATAACTATTCCGGGCTATATTAGGTACCTACTTAAACACAAAATGAAACACTTTCCTAAAATTTTGTCAACATCAACTATTTTCCATGACAATAGAGGGATCTATTGTCATGGAAAATAGTTTTACCGAATTTTAAGAAATACCTACTTAGGTACCTAAAGTAGGTCGGTATCATTACGTACTAGGTAATAATCTTAAAATACACTATAAAAGTGTCAATAATTATTGAATTGTGTCGTTTGTAGAAAAAAAACTCAACCGTTTATTTACAGTTCTCATACTACCCGCACCTTCAGTCAGTGCAGCGCCCCGGAGCACTAAATGCCTCAATTTAATGCCTCTATCTCACCGACCGCCCTTTTGAAAATTACGCTCTATAAAGAGACACTCGAATGAATCGTAAATAAATTATAGATTACAATTAGTGCGAGCCAACTCGATATTATATTATCTAATAATATATAATATAAAATAATGGAGTCACAAATTTAGTTACCATACTCCTCCGAAATGGCTTGACCGATTTTCATGAAATTTTATATGTTTATTCAGTAGGTATGGGAATCGGATACTATCTATTTTTCATTTTTATTTTTTGGACATTTTTTTTACGGCCAAACAAAGTTTGCGGGGTCAGCTAGTAATACATAAAAAACTCGAATTGACTCGTATGTATTGTTAAACCATATAATTATTTTCACAGATTCTCTATAGTTTTAATTAAAACATATAGGTACTTAATAACTTGATATTATTTCAGCGACCTAGCTATAGCGTTGCGCAGGCGCTTGGGGCACTGGTTTCGAGTCGTGGAGCTTCTGAAGATGTCGGCCACCACTACAGACTCACAAGTAAAGGAAACTTATAGCAACATAGGAGATTACTACATCGACAGACAGAATTGGTTAATATTATTTATTATTTTAATTTTAAAATACAACAATACATATAAAGATAACATTTTCAACTTGATAATTTTTCTGTTTTTCTGAGCGTACATTGGTAAAGCCTGTATTTACTCCAAACAGTTACAGTGTCTGGTATGTCGGGCTTGGAAAGCTTAATTAGTTACAAGAGGTTTGAGTCTACCTTCAACTGATATTTAGTCATACATAACCAAAGAGATTATAGCTACCTACATTACATACACATACTAAAATATTTTGTCCCTTAACAAATAAATAATGACAGTCGCAAAAAAATATCATCATCATCAGCCTATATACGTCCCACTGCCGGGCACAGGCCTTCCTACATGGAAGAAACACATGAAGAGATTGGGCCATAGCACCACCACGCTGGCCCAATGCGGGTTGGTGAGTTAAAGCGGTTGCAGGAACAACTGGGACCAACGGCTTAACGTGCCTTCCGAAGCACGGAGGAGCTCGAGATTATAAATTCCAGTGACCCATCCCGGGACTGACCATGGCGAAAGATGCTTTGTTTTCATAATCGTAACCAGAGCGCTCAAACCACTACGCCACCGAGCTCCTCAAAAAATTTATATAGTTTTTGATAATTTGTTCTTACGTTGTCCGCGTGATAAGTTTGATTACAAGTTCCGTTATGGTGCCAATTAACGCTGCATAGACTACATGAAAATGAATTTCCAAAAAATGGCAAAATGTATTACAAAACACATCTTAAATTAACTTAATTTTAATAATTTTAAATTTTATTATAACAATGATCAACTACATGTTTAAACGAGACGGTTTTTTGTGCTTTTATTCCGAATAATTGTGAACAGCAATGCGATATACCTCTTTACAAAGCTAATTAAATAAGCTACTCGATTTTAAGTCTATAGGGTTTTTTGAGCTGCCCGTTTGTCTAAAAATGTAAAAAATGTTCCAGCAGAAACTAAATGCAGATTTGCTTTTTTCCCTCGTTGTTCAAGTCGTAAAATATGTCAAATGAACCTGTTGTTGCACTGTCAATTAAATTGAAGTTTTTACTATAATTTTAGCTGCAGATTTTAAAAGTAAAAAGCAATAATTGTTATATTAATGCAATAAATAACTAAACGCAAAAAGCAACTATAGTATGAAATTTTTGATGCTCGTTTTAAAAATAAACGGGGGCCTATGCACAAAAAAATACCCTATATAGGTAAGATTGCTGTTCAAAATTTAAATTATTTTACGCCCAGTCTTCTTACATTTTGTGGTCCTTTCTTTCATAATTTCGCGACTCTCTTACGATTTATTAACATCTTTGTTATTATCGTAAGTGTACCTATTTATTGGGCAAGACTGTTTTATTGTTATCAAAGATACAAACAAGTACCTACCTCGATGTATTTTAGACTCAAAGTTTGTATACATAGGAATGATATAGTTAGGTATCTTAGCTTAGACATGTCAAGGTAACCGCAAAGTGAAATCCACTCAGTCGCGTTTAATTACCTACTTAATTCTAAGTAATACCTACTAACGTCAGAGCGACGAATTTAACCGAAACCATATTTTGTTAATACCAATATCCACAATATCCAGGGGTGGACCGTGATTTCGTGTGGCTCTGGGATAATACTACCTGCTTGGGGGCCTGGCTAATACAACAACTAGTCATTTTGATAAAAAACTGTTTATAATAATAATGTATATTCGCGAGCATTACCCTTCCTAACCCACATACGAGACACAATTTAATTTTGATTGATTATGACATAGATCTGTACCTATAGTATAATAAGCATCCGCTTTTGACAGTTCTTGACTCTTAGTGCAAAGGTCATACGGATGCTGAAGTGTCAAAAGTGGGTAGTTATCATTGCTCGTGACTGTACTAGGTCAATAAATCTAAATAAAAAATGTTAATTCTTTAACATTGGTATTACAAGACTAATGCTGGGGCTAAGACCTCATTTTAAGTAAAAATAAATAAATATATGTAGGTACTTGTATTAGGAGACACCGCTCTTTGTGTGGATTTGCCTGTGGCGCTCAGCGCCTTTGCTGAATCCCTATTCAGGGCCAGCGGACCCTTTGGGGTTGGTGGATGACTGGCCTTCAAGGCCGGTGGGCCACTTAATGTGGCCGTGTGGGGTAGGTACGCTAGATTGTCGGTGCTGGGCCAAGCACTATTAGTGACTCCAAAATAGCCGGCAAATGATTGCAAGCCTCCTAGGCAAGGGGTGGGCCCCTCGCCACGTTACAAAAGGTCTCATGCGGGGCGAAAGCCTAGGGGCCAGTACCCTATCCCTCCGAGAAGCGGGGTCGGATACGGACGACTACAATGTTTCTCGCGCCCAGTCCCCGTTTACGGTTTAGTGGTTTTTAGTTACGGACGGTTTTTAGTGGGTATTCGCCGCAATCGCTGTGATTTGCGGTGGAGGAGTCCCACATAACCTAGAAGTCACCCACAGGAACCGGGGTATTCGTAAAGCATTTTCAGTCCATAAAAAAAGAGACACTACCGCTCTTACTGAATTTTATTACAATTGCCATAACTAACTTATCTTTTACATTTATTTATTATTATTTTATCAGAAGTAATTTACCAACTATAATGTAAATTATGTTTAAATATTACCAAAAACAATGGTAATGAAACCGTAAAAGGCTACTATATATTATACTATATTTTTAGATACAAGATTAGGTACCTATTCCTAAATAGGTACAGTTGACCACAGAAGTAGCTGAACACTTTAGTACCATGTCACACTGACTTCATGCTCGTATTTTGTAGTTGCTACCATACTACATTGACGCCATAGTTATTGTGGCATGGTACTAAAGTGTTAAGCTACTTCTGTGGTCGATCGTACCATAGGAAAAACGAGAACATTGAAACTTTACACACACACCCACGCACACGGCTTAATTGAGCTAATTGTTGCTAACCTTATGATAAGAGTTTTTTAACTCATATGGTCTTCAATGGGGGCTGCAGTTCCTTTTTATTATCCCTGGGGCCCTGAGCTGTAGCCCAAAAATCTCTATTCAGCTTAAATTTTTACTTTTTTGTGGGGTTTTTTGTAAGTTAATGCTACGACATTTGTTTTAGGACCGGCGCCCTAGAATACTATACATTATCAAATAATACTGAAGGCTTAAAAAAATGCTATATGGCATTGGAAGATAATGAATCCTTATCGAAACTGTTTACTGGGACAACAAAACCAACCAAGGTCACTGCCGTGTCTATAGAATCTCTAAAATTGTTAACTGAATAGAATCATGTTAATTTATTGTAATTGCAATGATTTATCGGTTGACTGTTTATTAGTATTTTTCAGGATGGAACATTAAAACAAAATATATTGGACGATTTAAGTGATAACTTTAATCAAACGCCATCAATTCAAGGAATAATACAATTGAGAGAGTCTGGTAGAATGCTGCAGGCTGCAGCAATGGCCTACCAGGTAGGTAGATAGACAATAGGTACCAATTGATAATAAATCCCGATGAACTTTCTTTACATTATTTTCTCAATGTATGTATGATTCTAAACCACAACCAAGCGGAATAGGTGCACCGCTGTCACTAGCCGATATATGCCATACCCTGATATCATAGGCTTGAGGCTCACTCCGTACTGAAAATCATTCAAAGAGTTACATGTAGGTGCGGACAATAACAGTAGTCGCTTTAAACTTCAGTATCATGACACACACCATCCATAATGTTCATACAGATTGCCAAGAGTAAGCTAGTATGATTACGTTATAATTATCCAAACATTCCTCACAATAATATCTAAGTAAATATTTTTGTTTCAGTTGGCAAACATTGAGGCGTCAAATAAACAATCACCGATACGACTAAAGAAGCTCTACATACTCGCTGGGCATCTTTACGCTCAAAACTCTGTTGGTAATATACTTTTTAATATTCTCTAGTCTAGGGTAGACTTGTCTGTGACAATCGTAATATTAGCGAATCTTTAAGGAATATCGTGAAGAGTGGGGAGAGGGAAGCGCCATTATGCGTGTCTTATATATATATATTTATTTATACAACTAGATGACAAACAAGCTGACGCCCCACCTGATAGTAAGCGGTTACAGCGGCCTATAGACACCTGCAATAACAAGGAAAAGTCACTAGATGTTGCAGGTGCGTTGTCATCCTGAGGCCTAAGATGAAATGCCGTCCATGCCCAGTAATTACACTGGCTACCTTTCCTTTCAACCCGAAACACAGCGAACTGTTACATAAATAGCATTAAGGAATGATTTTTTTAAATTATGAAGTGGGTAGTTACAGATAAGGTAACTCCTAAGCGAGCCCTAGACGATCATTCGGCATGACATGCGTTACGTGAATGGTCATGCAGCATGATGGTCTCGATTTTTCGCGCATCAATCATTTATCGCACTTCAGTCTGAATAGTTTAGGGAAGAGGTCTTCTGTCATGGAATTGTCAAAGGCAGTTTTTTTTGTGCTACTTGATGATACAAGATAACTTCAATACTAGTAGGTAATGAATATTTACACTTAATTAGAGTTTAAAAAAACTTATCATGTAATGCGAAGCAAACTGATGTTTTGCATGACATGCCCATCTGTATACGATCATGCGTGCATGACAGTCATAGATTGCAGGATGAAATGAATAAAGGAATTGTCAATCAACGCCAGCACGTAGTTTGCATGTCATTCGTATCAATCAATACAATTAAACGGTCATGCATGAATTCCAGCACGTAACGCATGTCATGCCGAATGATCGTCTAGGGACCGCTTTATAACACAAGCTCTTAATTCTCACAGTTTCACAGACAGAGTCCAAAAACGCTCCATAGAAAATATAAGGAACAGGTGACGTCACATGTTCCGTATGGGCATATTGACAAAATCAATAATAACTATGTAATATGTATGTTTTTATTCAAAGTGGTCATAATAATAGTTGTAATAATTGTGAGCAATCTCATACCATCAACATATTAGATTAATGTTTTTAAAAATGACCAATTTTATAAATCTTCTAAACAGTAGGTATAACTTAAACAATATTCTAAATCTTTTAAGTTTGAATTGTTTTTAAGCTGGGTAACAGGAGCGCATATTTTCCGACTTTGTGAAAAATAGCGCCATATTCCAACTTAGGCAACATCCCAACCCAATTGTAATGTGTCAGAGGGCGGCAAGAGCCGCGAGGCGTCGCGTTGCTACCGTCTGGGCGCGGCGCAGCACTGGGCGGGCGCGGCGGCGGCGCGCGCGGCCGCCTCGCCCGCGGCTGCCTCGCGCCCCGACGCCGCGCTGCGCGCCGCCGCCCGCCTCCACCACGCGCTGCCAGACCTGCACCCCGCGCAACACACACAGGTCCTCTATCCACCCCCGCTGGGACAAACCGTCCAGCCTCTGGCGCATCACAGCGATTGCGATAAGTTTTTGAAATCATCAAATAAAATCACCACTTGATGTAGTACTCTAATATATTTCAATAAAACAACTGACAGTGGGCCTGATTCTGAATACTCACTCTAATTCTAAATTTAAGTACAGTATATCTCTTTCTCGCAATATGTAGGTAATAGGAAAAAGATAGCAAGAATTTGTTTAGAGCTGTCAATTATTTAAATAGATTTCAAAGAAACCATAGACAATTTTAGACGGCATGTACGGAGGTGCCTCCTAAACACTGCATTTTAGCACGTTCATTAAGTCACCTTTCTAAATGTCAATTTAAATGACAGCCATCCTTTTCGTATTCCTTTTGAGAGAAAGAAATAGACTGAATTAAATTTATACTCAGCATGTGTTCTCCAGAATTAGGGCCAGTGATATAACAAGCGACAGCGACAAGTAAAAAGGTAGTATAAAATATTTTGAAGATAGAAGGATTATGCTGCCAGGATTTTTCCAACAATAAGTACCGTCGTGCGCCGGAGCCTCGAACTAAGCGGAACACTTTGGTTTTTAGTGGGTCTGCCGGCCTTCAGCCGGTGACTCCCACGTAACCGAGGGGCGGTCCCACTGACCTCTGGGTATCCATAAAGGATTCTCCAACGCAAAAAAAAACTGCACCCCGCGCAACACACACAGGTCACGTATCCACCACACACATCACCAGACCCGCAGTCCGCACTTAATGCTCATACTTTACGCTCGCCGAGTGGAGGCGAGTGTGGCGAGTCCGAGTGTGAAGATGCCACGCTCGTGTCGATTTATAGCGGCAAGCGAGAGCGGGGCCTCCACACGCTCGCGTGGTTCAGTGAAATTACAACTCTCCGGTCCGTACTTTTATCAGTATTCAAAATAATATAACCAAAAATTATGATTTTAATCAAATTCTTTACAGGTTTGGTGTACAATTGCATCTATAGCTATTCAAGCTAGAGCTTTTGATTTATGTTCAAAGGCGTTTATAAAGCTAGAGGCACTAGACGTAAGTTATAGATGTTTAGTTTGGGACATAGTTTATTTCTTACCTAGTATAGCTACTGTTTACATTTAAATAATTTTTATTTACAGCCTGACACATTTGAACCTCTTGCCATAGAATGTTTCACAAGATACAGACCTAAAGATATAAAGGCAAATAAAATAGATTGCCCAAACTGTCAGATGGGTATGCCCGAATGGTAAGTTCTTATATTTACTAGAGTAAGTACCTACCTACGCGGCAGTCAAGGACTTTTTTTTTAATACAACTAGATGACTGTAAAGATTTTAGTCTCAAGTAATTTTAATGGAATGTTGAAAATTTACAAATCTAACAGGTTATAGTATGTAATAGAATGGGCTTGTAGGTACCGTTATTACGGGTAGGTACACATTAAATAATGATACTTTGAATGATGATATCTAAATAACCGTTATAATCGATATATAAAAGCGCAGATAGCGGTCGGGTACCGAAATAATTATCCGTTAGTGTCCGGTTTAAAGTTGGTGGTGTTTGTCAGGATGTGCGCGTGCCCCGGGTGCGGGCACCGGGCGGCGGGGTGCGCGGTGTCGGGCCGCGCGCTCACCGCGCCGCAAGCGGTGTGGGCGTGCGCCACGTGCGGCGCGCGCGCGCTCCACCACGAGCTAGTGTTAAGGCACTCCTGCCCTATGTGCCATATACAGCTCGACTGAATATTACCAGAACGGTGTCTGAAAACATCTTGACAGCTTCTACAGACTAAACACGTGCGCAGTAAAATATTTTTAGTAGGTACTGTAAAAATTATGCAACGATTCCGTCCTATCAGCTTTTTAACTTATTGTAACTTTATTTTATATAAATAATAATATAATATAGACAGGGGGGTGCAGTCCATAAATTCAAACTTAGTCTCTAATAGTTCATACAAATGTATTGCAATTTTCAAATACATCTTATTCATTTGATAATTTTATAACATTTCTATGAAATAATGTTATTGAAAAATGTATTTGAAAGTTGCCAAACATTTATATGAAATAATATAGCCCATGTTTTAATTTATTGTCGTATTGACGGCACCACCTGTATATTAATAAAAATGTGAAAATAATTAGAATAATAATAATAATCTCTAACTCATAAGAATAAAAGTCAATTTGATATATTCTAATCTTTATTTAAGAAGGTCTCACAAACAAGTGTCTGATACTGTTATTGAATCATCATCTGACTAGATAAAGTTAAAGAAATTTTATATTATTTATACAACAGGTAACTTACCTTTACATTTATATACAAAATAAAAATTATTACTGTCAAGAACAATTTTACTATCTGAAAGATGATGAATTTTTTTGTACTATATGTATACTTTAAATTGGCAAAGTGTTACATATTTTGATAGTTTTGTTAAAACACTTATTTTATATTATTGGTATTTTTAAATGCACATGATGAAACATTAAAATCTTTTTCTAAACTAAAAATTTTGTTTCTTTGCTCTTCATCCATAAACCTTAGTTCCCTTGTTTACACATAACATTTTAATATCATTTCATACACATTATTGCACAAAATTATTTGGCATATCTATTTTAGAAAATTGCAGTGTATTATCAATAATTTGAAATAGTTCTGGTGGTTGTGGAATTCTTCCTGTCTCCAATTTGGACCAAAGTGGTATATTGTTTAGAGATATCTCAAAAGCTCCAGATGATACCAGCTGGCCTTCAATCATGTTAGCCAGGAAAAACATCATCATGCATGCATACAGTTTATTTTCCAGGCACCAACTCCACCAAGCCGGTTGAGGTTTATTCAGCCATGCAAATATATTCACACCACTGAGAATACACATAATTAGCATCATCTTGGCAAGACCCTGAAAAAAAAATATTTTTTGAGGTTTTTAAAGATTGAGGTAGCACAACTTATTGTTTTGCATACAACTTGTATTTATTTATTCAATGAAGTAGAGGAACAGTTACCAACTTAAGTATGGCTCTTAATGGGTCTAATTCTGAAGACCCACACTAAATCTAAATTAAAAGTGCAGTATTATCTCATTCTTGCAATATGTATAGCAGAAAAGAGAGCAAGAATTAGATATAGGTACTGTCAAATAATAGACATGTTCAAAATATGGATTGAGACCCAGCCAGGTTTATGTACAGTTGTGGTCTAAAAATGTTTACCATTTAAGGTTTATAATTGCATGCACAAATGGTGTCAGAGGGTCGATGATAAAATTTGATTAGACTTGGAGCATAGATTTTTTCACACACGAAAATCGGTCGCATTATGATGGAGATCTAGAATTTAGAAAACCTTTTTTGTTAAAAAATTTCAAAATATCCTTTAAAGAAACAAGCCAAAAAAATATTCAGACAATCAATCCATTTTCTTCAGTATGTATTTCCCATCCTAATAAATTTGTTAAATGTCATTGTAATAGATGCATTAAAGGTTTTTTGGCAGGTTTTGCTAGTGTCAGTCAAGTTTTTTATTACAATAATTACAAAATTGTGACCCAGCAAACATTGCGTTATAAAATTGGTATTGTTTTGTGAAGCAAGTATTTGTATTGACATACAAAAGGAAGATCATTGTAATCTATGTGAATTTGATATAAAAGACTGAGAAAATTATCTATCTGTGCACCTTATCAAAGTAGTATCATGGAGAAGTCATCCTATATTTCTCTGCCAAACTCTGCATTTGATGTGTTAGAGTTAGACCAACATCTCAATGCAGTGTTTGTAGAATTTATAGCAAATACTTAAGACATGACTGTATGGGCATAAGTTCCCCTTGCCTTCTTTGTAATGAAAAGAACTTAAAACAATTTAATTGTGTCATTTTTAAATTAATTAATGAGTTTGGTTGTCAAAAAGTCATTAACACTCTTTTAGTGAATAGATGCTTCACAAATATTAAAAAGTAATAAGTATCTAGACATAGCATTTTAGCCTTTACTGCAGACAGTGTGACAGAGAGAGTGTAATTTTAAAACTGATAAACATCGCCACACTCACGCACGCACGCATGAAAAAAAAAAGTATTCTTACTGGTTTTTTGAGAAAGTACATATACCTAGCTTGGATATGAAAAATTCTCCTTATAAAGAAACCATGGACAATTTCAGAAGGCATGTAAGGTGGTTCATAAATCCTACATTTTCTTGCGTTGATTATTGTCAAAGTCTTCCTTTTTGTATTAGTTTGTTTCTGTTTGAGACTAAAATATTGCACTTTCCCCATTCTGCTTCAAGTATTGATACCAGATGAAGACAGTCTCTAACAAAAATATGTACCGAATGACAGTTTGTGACGTAAAACAAATTTTTTAAAGATGTTGGTTTAAAAATGTTTATTACTGTGCATGACTACAATATGGCTGGGTAGACATGTTTTTTAACCTTTTGTCCCTTACTAGCCTACCGACATCTCCATCTATTGTCTCATTTGTACCCTTCGGTCAGCTATAGAACTGTATCAAATTAAAATACTTACAATTATTCTTGAAAGATACATATTTAAACCAGGAGGATCATAGTTGGAACCAATAACAGATATTTCAGGATACTTTTGCTGTATTATGCCTGCATAGTCTTCAAATACTTTTCTATACCCACAGGAGTAACTGAAATAATACCAAATAAGATATTTTAACTTTTGCACCTTACCAATCCATCAGCGTCCACTTATTATATATATTTTTAGATATATTCACACACCTATTATCTGACAAATTAATAAGGTGTTTATGATGATAATTAAGAAAACAGAGAAAAAAGATTATTACTATTATATTAAATTTGCCATGCACTGTAACTGTAAGTTTTGAAACTTCTGGTTTAGATGATGGTACTGTTATCTGAAACAATTATTTATATTGCCTGGTTTGTGGGTCCTTAGCGGATAGAAGTGAATTATTATAAAGTGTGCAATCTGTAGCCAAACAATTCATTGCATTACAGTTTACAAAAAAATATTATAAAGTTAAATAGGAGAATTCCCTTACCAATAGTAGATGTTCATAATATGGCCTACACCTTGACCAATTTTACTTAAACTTTCTGCATCATTTTCACTTGCTTGAACATAGTTATCAGAAGATATAATAAGACACGTAATGGCTATGAAAATAAGCCTTAAGGTTGAACAAAAATTGCTTGATAATGCCATTATGGCCTGTTTTTCTAGTTTAATAATCACAGAATACTAAGAGATGTTAATAATCTTCAGTATAAATAATTTTTGATTAAAATTTATAGTGGTCCTCACAGACTACAGAATGTGGTCTTGTACACAAAGAGTATGTAATGTATATGTAAGCACAGATTAATTAATGGTATTTGTACCACTCTATCACTACGATAAACATGGAATAATATGACCAAAGAGAATATAAAAATGTGACGATATATGAGATGGCAGGCACTTTAACCCTAAACCAAACTAAGTAGATATTTTGTGCCAACCTTAGAAATATTTAAAAGTACCAATTATTCAAAAGCAACTTGGTTTTGACAATATACTAGTGATTGACTCACCTCACCATGCTTGTTTATCGATATCGATAAATCGTCGATTACGCTTAGCTAGTATATTCCCAGTGATCGGAATTGGGTGCGTATATCATACATACAGTTTGTAGAACAGAGATAAAAATCGGGCGGGGATCGTGAAATTCTTATTTCACAGGGATATTCTAAGTCCTGGGTAGCTCAGATGGTTAGAGCTGTCGCCCGAAATGCGAAAGGTCGCGGGTTCGATCCCCGCCTCAGGACGTGAAATTTGTCTAGTTTAGATACATTTTTATTAGTAAATAATTTTTAAAACATGTAAAATACATTAGTATTTGTAGCAAATAAAGTAGTACGCGAAAAGCTTTTATCAATTCAAAAATAAAATGTTTACAACATTTTTCACAAACTAACCTGAAAGAATGATATCCACTTCCCGTATTATATTTCTCACTCCCTATACATGCTTTGACCTATCAATGATTTTTTTATTAAGTTTCAGTATGGCAATACTAAAATTATTACTGAAATGTTAATAATCCTTAAAACTTCATCTTTATTAAGGTTTCATTTGGCCGTCAGGAAAAAAATCAAAAAAGAAAAAAGTATTGTAGGTAATGATGTCAAAACAAATCCGCAACCATACATTCATTTTTATTAAATCTACGTCAAAACACCTTTTTTTTAATATTTACTTATGGCTCATACCTCTACACTGCAGACAATTCATGTATATAACTAACGCGGTTGCGGAATAGTGCTGTGCTGTGACTCGTCAGATACAGACCAATAAAGTATGGACGACCACTACGACCAGATTAAAATTACTGATGGAATTTTCTAGGATGCTCTTTTACGAGACGGTGAATGTCGTTTTAGCTTTTTTATAGGTAAAAGAAAGAAGAAGAAAAAGGAAAGAAGAAGATACTCTGTTCTGTCAGCAACACAATATTCTCTATATGTGCCAGGACAATAATTCAATATCTGTCCATAGGCGGCGGTGGCCGCTTACCACCAGGTGGGCCGTCAGCTTGTTTGTCATTTACATGTATTTAAAAAAAAATCTTCATAATCGGAGTTTGCAGATTCGTCGAAAAACATTGTGACCGTGTCAACTCTCCGTCAGCTATGAGTGATTTGATTCAAAATATCATCAGAATGCGACATAATTATAGATGTGAACGGTAGCCGTCACGTCAGACAGCATCACAACATGACACGTCAGATAAATGTAAAACCGGCACGAGTTTAGAATATATCGTATAATAAACTGTTACAGGGAAACCACTAGATGGCGTGGTTAAAACTGTCCATAAAAAGTATGAAGAAGGGATTCTTCTCCTTGGAGAAATATTGTTACTGTGTTCATCTCTGTGTTAGTGACTCATCTCATATATTGAGAATTATATTTCCATACAAATAATTTTTATGTTATTGGAAAAAGTTTGAACTGATTTTGTAAACTAGAAAATGCACTTGCATATTTTAGGTTCTCAAAAACAGAGTTTATACTATAAATATATATACCCAGTTGAAGTAGTTAATCCGACTACACATTGAAAGAGGTGTTTTCTATGACTTCTCTATGATTCAAAAACTAAAATTTAATTTATACAATAAAAAATTAAGTTAGGAAAAAATAAAACGTAAAGTTACAAAAAGAATTAAATATGAAAAGACTGTTATTTCATAGGTTTATACCTAATTATAAAAACTAGAATTATTAACTAGAATCTATTAAACACAACATTCTTGAATAGTTTGAGGTAATTATGTAAACTTTTACCTAATAATTAATTTTAAGATCCAAAATCAACAAGAATATCTACACTAAACTAAGATCCTGAGTAAATTCTCTTTGAAAAAGGGTGATTGGTTCATTAACATTTTCTCACTTGTCAATAAGATTAAAATATATTTTAGCACAGTAAAAATCTTGGGGGGAATACTTTGGAAAAAGGTTATTGGTTCAGAATCATTTTGTCACTTAACAATACCATTGAAATATATTAAAAATATAAAATATAACTGTAATATATATATATATATATATATATATATATATATATATATATATATGTTATATATATATATATGTTGGATTGGTTGGTTGGTTGTTGTTTATATATATATGTTGGATTTCCGAGCTGACCATTGCGTTCACTCGCCATGGGTAACAGGATGCGGAATACCAAGGTAGCGTTGAGATAAGCGGAGTTACGAGCGTGCGTACGACGCGACAACCGAGTATCGACTGAGCCGCACACCGAGCGCGCACGCGCTTATATTCACTCGCCCCCACTACCACCGACACTTTCTACAACCTTGACGCCGCTCGTAAACCCGCTCGGGCTGTAGCCCTCTCTATGCTGATCATAAAAATCAATTGACTGATTCATAATTTTACAATACAATAAATTTTAATAATTAATTTTATTTTAGATAACACGGATTACTGTATTAATTTTAATAATTTGTGAAACGCGCCGTCACGGCCGTCCTGCATCTTCACACGTCCTCGGGTGCCTCTTTATCATTTTCTTGATCTGTAAGAGATATTGATAGTAAATGTTCGGCCATACTGACTTTGCTTTATCAGGAAACAAATGAATTGAATTGAATTCAGAAATTTAAGCCACCTATAACCACACAGATCCATTAACATAACTACAGGTTTATGGCCACAGAGGTCCATGACTACAGAAATCAATGGCCACAAAGGCCCATTGCTACAGAGATCACTGCCCACAAAACACCACAAAGATCCATTGCTACGAGTATCAATAGCCACAAAGATCCACAACCACAGATGTCGACGAACATAGAGGTCCACCGCCACAGAGTTCGGTAGTCACAGAGGTTCACACCCACAAAGGGACTATGGCCACAGAGGTCCGTATTCACAGCGGTCCATATTAACAGAGTTTGCGGCCACAAAGGTCCATGTATGAAGTAAATGGCTAGATAGAGCAATTGCCACAGAGGTCAACTGTAATGTCAGCATTGATATGATTGTCCTGCCCTATCAATTGTATCGAAATTTTACTTACTTGTGCCGTCACTGGTGCATCTAGACTGTGTTGCATCATTAATAGTATTCAATTCCAGGGGAACATGGCAGTCCGGCATTATACGTAAACGATCATGCGCGTATTTATATGTTCTATTAGAATTCAAAGCTTTTAACATATATCTGTCACCATCAAGTAATTCGGTCACTAGATAAGGTCCTTTAAATTTGGGCTCTAATTTTGTCTGATTTCTTTCATGGTTCTCTATAAGTACGTAGTCACCAACTTTGAAATTTGTAATTTTTGCCTTTGTCTTGTCAAACCTTGCTTTTTCATACATAGCGCTGTTTTGAATGGCTAGTGCTGCATTTTCTCTTACCTCTGACAGATTAACTGAATTATCTTCTTCGTTATCTATGGTTATGAGATTCAGTGGTCTAGAAACTTTACCTATTAATAGTTCTAAAGGACTAGATTTGGTTACGCGACTAATAGTACTATTTAAAGCAATTTGAACTTCAGGAAGTGCATCTTGCCAAGATCTATTATTTTCAGTTTCAATAGCAGTAAGCATATTTTTTAAAGTACTCATTATTCTTTCTACCTGTCCATTAGCACGACTAGTACCAGTAGCTATTAAATGAAGACCAATACAATGTGCCGTACAAAAATCTCTGAAATCTTTACTAGCAAAACATCTACCTTGATCTGCTATCAACCGATTTGGAGCGCCGAATAATGAGACACTGTACTTTAGTGCTTTAATGGCGTTTGAAGTATCAATATTGTTTGTATGGTACAAAATTGTATATTTTGTAAAAGCATCAATTAAGACAAATATGTATTCCTTAGCATCTTTTTTGCCTGTCAACTTTCCAGTTGCATCTATATGAACAGTATGCCAAGGTGTGGTTACTTTTGGAATGGGATGCAACTCAGCTTGAACTTTTCCAGAGTGTGATTTAGACAATCTACAAGTAATACAATTTTCGACAAATTTTCGAACATATTTATTCATGTGAGGGAACCAGTAATGACAGTATACCTTCTCTAGTGTTTTTTCCCAACCAAGATGCAATATACTTTCATGAATATTATTTATGACTGCCCACTGAAATGCTCTTGGTACAATAGGTAACCAAATGCTACGATTGTTTCGCTCGACTTTTCTATGTAAAATTCCTCTTCTGGTTTCGTATGTTTTCATTAGGTCCTTATCCAGTGTATTATCGTTTAATTTAGAAAGTATAGATGTTAACTCAATATCTTTTTGTTGTTCCGCATGTAACCAGTTATCACTTATTTCGGTAAGTTGTATACGTTTCTGAACAACAGTTTTTTGGGGTACGCAGTTCGTTGTTATAGGGTTTCGTGAGAGAAAATCAACATGCTCCATTTTTTTGCCTGGTCGATATTCAATATCGAAATCAAATGACTGCAGAAAGCACCACCACCTATGAACACGAGGCGTTAGATCCATTTTTGATTTTGAAGCCTTGACTGCATTACAGTCGGTAACAACTAAAAATTTTCGACTTTGTAAATAATGTCTAAAATGTTTTATTGCATTAACCACAGCTAACGTTTCGAGTTCATACGAGTGGTATTTTGATTCACAAACTGTTGTTCTGCGACTGAAGTATTCGATTACGTGAAGCTTTCCGTTTATTTTTTGCATTAAAATAGCGCCGTAGCCTTCCGAACTCGCATCTGTGTGCAATTCAATGGGATATTGCGGATCGAAAATACGTAAAACTGGTTTTTCGCTAAGTATTGCAATAATTTTTTGACGTATATTCTCAAACTGAGGAGACCAGTTTATATTACCATTTTTAGATGTAAGTCTGTAAAGTGGAGCTGTTATTTGAGAAAAACCGGGTATAAATTGACGGAAATATGACGCTAGTCCTATGAATTGTCGCAATTGCGTTGCAGTTTTTGGAGGGGGAAGTTGAGTAAGGGCTTTAACTTTACGAGTATTGGGTCGGATTTGTCCGGATGAGACTTGATAACCAAGATAATCTACTTGGGTCTTTAAAAATGAACACTTTTTTATGTTGAATGAAAACCCCGATTTAGTTAGAGCTTCCAAAACTAATTTAAGCCTTTCAATACCTTCTTTAATAGTTTTAGAGGGGATAATAATATCGTCAATATAGCATACAGCAAATGACTCTGTTAGGTGTCCAAGAGCCTTGTTGATAGCTCTCTGGTATACAGATGGTGCATTTCGCAGACCAAAAGGCATAGTGAGATATTCGAATTGACCATCGGGCGTAACAAAAGCTGTACGTTCTATAGAGTCCGGGTCTATAGGGATTTGATGGTATCCACACGCCATGTCGAGGGAAGTGAAATAATAAGCTCCTACTAAACGTTGAATTTGGTCGCTGATCAAAGGTAAAGGGTATCTATCTGGAATGGTGTTACTGTTCAATTCGCGATAATCAACACAAAGGCGGTCGGTGCCGTCCTTCTTCTTAACCAATAAAATTGGACTCGCAAAAGGGGAGCTGCTTTCGCGAATTATGCCTGCAGCTAAGAGATCTTTAATTTTGTTTCGTACAACTTCACGTTCATCAGGACTCATTCTATAAGGACGTTTTTGTACTGTACGGCTCGGATCTATTAACTTTATGTCAAGTTTTCCTGAATTTACTTTACTAGTAGGTATACCGTCTACAAAATAATTAGAATACATCTCAAGCATTTGTAACAGCTTATACTGTAATTCAACATGTATGTCAGTGTTGATATCTTTAAAATTATTTATTTTTTGTCCTACTTCACACTTTGCTACTAATCGAGTTTTATGAAAGACAATATTAGTTTGTGAAATTTCAGCAGAGAAACCTAAAGCTAATAAATCTCGACCAATTAAAATGTTATACGCTAATGAATCATCGGGGACCACGTGAAAAAGCAATTCGATGGTATGACTTTGGACGACAACTGTAGATAAAATTTGGATATTGCAATGTAAATTAGATGTACCGATACCCAATAGCGTAACCGAATCATAATAGCGTTTGCCAGATAATCTTTTTGCTATTGTTTCTCTAATTAAGGAACATTCAGCACCAGAGTCAAAACAGAATGAAAACTTCTCACCCAAATTATACAGGTAACCAGTGGCCGGCTCAATAGTGCAGAAATCTACCCGCCGCTCAGTTGACTGGTTTCCATGATCTTGTGAAGTCTTTATTTCCTTCGGACACCGCGGCGCGATGTGACCTGGCTCGCCACATCGGTAACAGATGATCTTCTTTTGTGCAGTAATCTCCTTCCGCTGTGACGAAGTGTTCTTAACTGTTGACTCGTGGCCTCGTGACTCGTGAGAATTATTTTTTTCAACGTTGGTACGGCATTCATAAGCAAGGTGGCCAAATTTTCCGCAGTTATAACACTTACGAGCCATTTCAGAACGTGGTCTTTTTGCCTCACTTCCTTGGTTTAATTTTTCGGAAGGTGGCAAACTTCTTTTTCTAAATATAAAAGGCATAAGTTCTCGCTGTAAATTTACACGCGAATGAATATCGGCTGTAAATGCAAGCCTTTGAATTTGAGAATCTGTTCGGGAGGCATGAGCAAGTGCTATACTAATAGCAATTTGTTCTGTTGTCATATTACGAAAGCGGCTTGATAACGTACTTAATATCCTGGTGACATAAGTTGCCATATTTTCTCCTTCGTTTGGGCTGCCACTCAAAATTTTGTATACCGTGGCAGCTGGAGTCTCTACAGTATCAAATCTAGCCAAGAAAAGGTTTTTCAGCTGCTGCCATGTTATATCTGGGTAAGAATTCTGTGTCAACCAAGTTGCCGCTGAACCCTTTAAAGCTTTACTAAGTAGAATAATTAACTTGCTGCCAGAAATAGTATTTTCCATCATGCAAAGGTCAACTGCATTGCACCATGCTTGTGCATCTGCATCTGAGTTATCAGGATTGAATTCTGGTAGCGACAAATTTGTAAAGCTTTTTTGAGGTTCTCTTATTGATTTGATCAATTCTACCATGTTATTATGTTGGAGTTCAAACAACTTTCTCCACTTATCTTCCTGGGTCATAATAATTGGGCTTTTCTGACCTGAATTGTGATGTTCCTCATCCCGTAGTGTCCCGTCTTCTGATGTTGGATTTCCGAGCTGACCATTGCGTTCACTCGCCATGGGTAACAGGATGCGGAATACCAAGGTAGCGTTGAGATAAGCGGAGTTACGAGCGTGCGTACGACGCGACAACCGAGTATCGACTGAGCCGCACACCGAGCGCGCACGCGCTTATATTCACTCGCCCCCACTACCACCGACACTTTCTACAACCTTGACGCCGCTCGTAAACCCGCTCGGGCTGTAGCCCTCTCTATGCTGATCATAAAAATCAATTGACTGATTCATAATTTTACAATACAATAAATTTTAATAATTAATTTTATTTTAGATAACACGGATTACTGTATTAATTTTAATAATTTGTGAAACGCGCCGTCATATATATATATATATATTAGAATCAAAACCAACAGTATTAGTTCATTATCGCCATAGTATGGAAACTGCACATTTTTATATCAGAAAAAGTATGCATTAAACTACAATTTACTAAATACATAATCATTCCTTTTTCATTTTATAGATAATCTTACAGGTTGATAAGAACTTCGTATTAGAGTCGCGCCACAAAAGAAGTCCCGTAGACGCGGCGCTGTTAGCAGATGGAAAAGTGTTGCCATAATGTCCTTAATTTACCTACTCGTAACTGGTTTGCGATTTTAAAGGTAAGAAAAATATCGATAATTGATCCAGAATCACAAAATCCACTACGCCGATCTAGCGCCTTTTGGCGTTTGTAGAAGTTAGGTCTTTTATTCCCTAGTACCCCCTAATTACTACTCTTATTACACTCAAGGAAAGAACAGAGGAGGCTTATTTCTAAGTACGAAGCACACACTACTATAATGGCCCTAATTCTGGTGAACACATGCTAAGTCTAAATTTAAGTTCAGTGTATTTCTTTCTATTAAAAGGAATACGAAAAGGATGGCTGTCATATATTTGACATTTAGAAATGTGCGTTCAATTTTCGAACTTATTGATCGTGATAAAATGCTGTGTTTAAGAGGCACCTCATGCATGCCGTCTAAAATTGTCTATGGTTTCTTAGAAATCTATCTAAATTTAAGTGACATCTCTAAACAGATTCTTGCTATCTTTTTCCTATTACTTATTGCGAGAAAGAGATATACTGTACTTAAATTTAGAATTGAAGTGTGTTCCTAGAATTAGGCCCAATGTATGCGACATGTAATGTTTATTTACAATAATAAATAATCACATAGCGTTTCAATAAATGAAAACGAAATTAATACCAATATTCCTAAAATGCGGGTAATTATCAATACAGTGGCAACTTTAACTCTAATCTATCTGTCAAACAGCTGTAGTTCATCATTTCCGACGCGGGACTTCTTTGGTGGCGCGGACTTTAATTGAGATTTAAAATTAATAATGAATTTAAACTACTAGATTCATTATTCTTTTTAAATCTCAATTACAACGAAGTTCTTGTTATGTATTAGGTTTAATAATTCATATTTTCGCATTAATATTTAATAATTATGTATAAACTGGTAATATTGCTTATCTTGTATTTATATGTTTGTTTTTTGTTACTATAAAGTTCCTTGAATTTTCTAAAATAAATAAACCACTTTGAAATATCTCCCATGTTTTTTTACTCTTTTGTCAGCCATAGTAATTTCAACAATATTTATTAGGGCTATACTATTAATATCGACAATTCCATATTTATCGATTTCGATACTTACAAGTCGATAGTTTACGTACAGTACTACGAATGGCTTAGATTATGTTATGGTACTAAGACGAATGGTCTCCTGTCGTTTCACCTCAATGAGGAAGGATTATATGGAGATGCTCAAATGTTCTAAATATATCGTGAGTATAGAAATATCTATCATACGACATAAAAACGTCAAACGTCATGTTGTCTCTTTTTAACCAAGCAAATGTTGCATTTGAAAAGAGGGATAAATATTACTTGTTGAGTACTTCTTTTGGCAATTCTTTTCTGTGACGTCATTAGCATGTACCTATGAAGCCAATCTGCGCCAAGTCACGTGGTACAATTTGCTGTCACAAACAATAACATAGTGCGGTCCTTACGATCTTGAAGTATCGATAAAATAAATATTATTTTATTTGCTAAAATATAATAAATGAATGTTAAGGTACTTAAGATGGAGTTAAATAATATGTTTTGTGTGTATCGAATATATTTCGCCAATATAATGGTGTACAAATGTTGGTTAGGCTTAAATTTTGTTCAAAAAAAATAGATTGCCTGGAACGTTATTTCTGAGTTTTTAATTACCTATATAAAATAAAATACTAGAGAAAATATATTTATAACCATCTTTTTCGTAAAATCAACAGTTTTGCAGTACGAATGCCTGGAAGTGTAGTCCAACGTACGTTTGGACAAAACTTTATTTCCTTACCACCTTTAGAAATAGTAAGCGGCGTATTTTTTTATTGTGATATCCCCAGTATGAATACAAAAAAAATCGTGGCGGTTTTTTTACCTCAAGGTAGTATGAAAATAAGTACACACTACACTACACACACACACCCACACACTACACTTTGCGGCGCCCGTACGCCAGATCTATAGATTTTACGGAAAAAAGGTAATGACAAACTTTGTAGGATTCTTTGTCTTATTTAATTTAAAAATATATTTATCGTGAAATTATTCAGAGATTATTCAGACTGAGGAGCTCGGTGGCGTAGTGGTTTGAGCGCTCTGGTTTCGTTTACGAAAACAAAGCAACTTTTGCCATGGTCGGTCCCGGGATGGGTCAACCAAAAATTCTAATCTCGAGCTCCTCCGTGCTTCGGGAGGCACGTTGGCAAGGCAAGCCGTTGGTCCCGGTTGTTACTGCAACCGCTTTAACCCACCAACCTGCATTGGTCCAGTGGTGGTGTTATTAGCCCAAGCTCCTCATGTGTTTCTCCCATGTAGGAAGGCCTGTGCCCAGCTGTGGGACGTATATAGGCTGGTGATGAATGAATGAATGAAATTATTCAGAAACAAGATACTGTCTTACTTTTACTTACTTACTTTTAGCCGCAATTTTCCAGTATGATGGCACGAGTATAAGAATAAGAGGTGACAAAGTTGAAATTCGGAAAAACCCCTTAAAAATCTATAAAATTACTATAAAACTCTCGGAATAATTTACGGGTAAAATATCACTTAAGACTGTAATATACAAGGTAATTCAAAATCGAGTTTTAGCTAGTCTGAGCTAAAATATTTTTTTGTCAAACGATATTTTGTTGTTGTCACGTTGTGATTTATAAGTTCTTTTGAAATTAGCCACGTAAACTGGCTTACTAAAGAAGTTTCTTATGATATATATATATTTTTTCATTAATAATAAACCTATCTTTGTATCCATAAGTTTTTAAATTTTATATCGACAACGGATGGACATAGAGAGTTACAACACTTATGAGGCAGCCATCTTTAGTGGTCCAAGGAACTTTAGGTAGGTACGCGAAGTAGGTAGTTGGGGCCAGTCCATAGTATTTCTTCGTCATAGTTTCACCTAACGCTCGCTCTCTTCAAGGCGTGTTTCCGAACTGTTTTTAGTCATACCAATGTTTTTCTTTTGCCTACGGCTGGCGTGCCCTGACCTGACTATATATCACAGACATTAAAGTGATGCTACGCATCTATATATCTAACTGTTTTGTTCGTTTTTTATTTTATTTAATTTACGCTGACGTGACGCTGGCATAATGTTTTTTAAAAGAAAACCTTTGCCAAAAATAACATACTGGGCCTAATTCTGGGAACACACTTTAATTCTAAATTTAAGAACAGTATATCTCTTTCTCGCAATAAGTAATAGAAAAAAGATAGCAAGAATCTGTTTAGAACTGTCACTTAAATTTAGATAGATTTCATAGAAACCATAGACATATTTAGACGGCATGTACGGAGGTGCCTCCTAAACACTGCATTTTATCACGTTCAATAAGGTCGAAAATTGAACGCACATTTCTAAATGTCATATTATATGACAGCTATCCTTTTCGTATTCCTTTTGACAGAAAGAAATACACTGAACTTAAATTTAGACTTAGCATGTGTTCACCAGAATTAGGGCCACTTACTTCCTTACTGTTACTTCTAATCTGTGTCTCTACCACAGATCAGATATTAGTAGCAAGCTAGTCTCTACGTCTCTACTCTGTGGTGTTTCCAACTTGCAAAATTTTTAAAAACTTTTGTTATTTTTCTGTAATTTCTCTATTGTAAATAGTTGTTTGTTCCATTATTACCTCAGAAAAGTTAACTCTTAGGAAAATAAAGTTTTAAAAAATGCCCCATAGTCATTGTCACGACGGTCACCATGATCATGATCATAGTTCTGAAGAAATGGGAATACAATATAATTTGTTTCAAAAGATTGACAAGGAGAATTTGCAGTGTTTGAATGAGTGTATCGAAGGCTCTGGTAAAACAATATTTAAACCTTGGGACAAACGCCTGGATAGAACTAATGTGAGAGATAATCAAATAATTTACTGTAACTACATATTCATTTAACCATAAAAATTTGTGATAATGAAAATTCCTACAAACTTAATTAGTATTATTTTAATAATAATAAGTAAGTACAGTCACAAGCAATGACATGTATCTATTTCTCATTGTTCGTGACTCTTATTTTATTCAGATTAAGAGCAGAACAGCTAGAAGTGAGTATGTGTTATTGCTTGTTGATTGTTGACTGTACCTCAAACAGTTGTTAAATTGCTATTTTTAGTTTGTTCAAAGTGATGCTGATGAAGAATTACTATTTAACATACCTTTTACTGGAAATGTTAAGCTTAAAGGTATAATAATAATTTCGGAAGATTCTGAATGCCATCCAAGTAAATTGAGATTGTAAGTAACGTAAACAATTTATTTATAGAATTCGTGAAAATACCTGGATACCCCAAAATATATTTTGTTTCTAAGTTTTTATTTTGTATTATAATTAGACATATATGGTTGTCTTGGATCCAGTAAATGATGGCTCCGGCCGGGTACCAGGTAGTAAAGCTGGGTAACTGCCAGTGCCGGGTAAAGAGATGGATGTAAAAGTAACATTAAAGTAATTGAGTAAAACATTGAATTGCATGTCAAGGTACATATTACACATACAATGAATAAAATTGTCAATTGCCATAATATATATATATATACAGGGTGGTGCCGTTAATGCGACAATAAGTTTAAACTGTGTATATATATATATATATTGCTTGTTGCCAAAGCCAACTTCATTTCTTTGTAAACTAATCCTGCTTCTGAATTCATTTATTCGCTGTATACACTCTGTATTTGTTTTACATTATATTATTACCAATTCCATGTATAATTGTAATAGACATCAAATGCCTAGGTCGATAGTTAATTGAACTATACTCACATAACGTTTAATGACTTGGCATATTAAAAGGATCATCTTGTACCCAAGAGTTTTGGTTTGACTGATGGGTTCAAGGTTATTTTTTTTATGACCACCACCGTTATTTATTTTTTATAACCGACATTGTTTTGGTTATATAATAATAAAATAAACTTGTAATAATTTTCGCTTGAACGTTGAAACTGGGTACTTTAGTAGACCCCAGCCCTTAAATTATTGACCAATCTGAAACCCTTATCTTTTTGTGAAAAGTTTGTGAAAACCAGATGTTTTTTGAAAACATCTGGTTGCAAAGACATTTACTAGTAATAGTAGTATGAGCTTTTGTCTGTTTGAGTGATTGGTAGGTACCTATCAACAGTCACACAAAAGCTCTTCGATTTCAATTGAATGGCTAATTTAACCAAGCGTCTGACATGACATTCTACTATCTGGTTGAATGTTGCACTCAGTGACTTTGCTAGTTGTTCTTCAGCCATTTCATTGGATGCCGGTGTTCAATCAATGGGCTAGATGCCTAGTTTAACGGCTAATTTAACCAGATGACATGTATACGGGAATCATTCAACCAACCTTAATCAGTGGCAATTTTTCGGATAGTTCAATAACTTGTAAAATAAGAAAGAAAAAAAGATTATTTATTAACATATACACATATAACACTTATAAATAAGTTGTAAATGTGAATTGTCAACAGGTGTGTTTAACACTACCAGTTTAATGTCCGTATTCACAAACGACACTATGAGGTCTCACAGTGCCCGCGGACGCACAGGGTGCCAAATTCCTATTCATAAACAATACTTGAGCAATCGGCACTATGCGTTTGTCATAATGAACACTTAGCTAAAGGAGCCTGATAGCTATATTAATCAACGCATAGTGGCTAGCTCACCAAAGAGAATGTAATCACTACGGAGTTTACAATAAAAAGCAAATAAACAATAAAATTAAAATGTCAGTCAATGAAGTGAACTACGTAACACTAATCAACCAATCACAGAGCTATATTGAACGCTATGCGTCTACATAGTAAAGATTCGTTTGAGTATTGTTTGTGAATTGAAAGGCTTGACATAGTGAACCCACTGAGAAATGCCTTACTTCGCATAGTATTGCTCCTTCACTTACATAAGTATTGTTTGTGAATACAGGTGTATATCTCTAGTCTATCATTAACAAACCGAAACATTAATTTTAAATACATATTTCATTTAAATAATTTATATTGAAGAACAATTAAATATCAATTTCAGGTTTAAAAATAGACCAAATATGACTTTTGATGATGTTGTTATTGAACCAGATCAAGTTATTGAACTACAAAAGGACTGTGAAGGGATTCTTGAATATACACCAAAGTAAGTGTTATACCTACTTTTATTGTAGTGGAATAATTTTCTGAATATTTAGTCCAGACTGTTTAAAAGCTAGGGCTAAGTATTCATATTCATAGTAATCAGTTTTACGAAAAAAGTTATTGCTCTAGAACCTTAAGCTCTCGAGGTATAATATTTGTATTTTCCGTAATAAGTAAATGCAACATATTTTTTAATAAATAAGTCATTTATGCCCACAGTCGGGTACGATTTGGCCATCATCCTTTTGATAGTGTGCAAAGTCAGCAAAGTTAAAATAAAATTATAATTTTCAAAGTAAATGTACTAACAGAACTAAATACTAATTGCAATGGTTGGTACAAAATTTTGCACATATAGATCAATATCAAAAGGAAAAGAGGTGCACATTTGTTTTTTATTAACCAACAAGACAAAGCTTTATTAAATAATATCGAAATTAATTATAATATACAAAAGAAAACTTTGGATTTATAATCCAAAAACCTTCGCGGGAGTAGTAGAATAGTTTACCAATATTTCATCATATTCGGATGAATACTTTAGAAATATATAAAGGACAAATACACAAACATTAATTTTTATGGCAAAATGGTATAGTATAATTTATAATGTACAGTCAAAGGCCATAATGTCCATTTCAAAGGCTACATTCGCGTGCACGATACTACACTTCCGCACAACACTAATACGATAGACTGGCTCGCTCACACAAACACAGACTCAACACACACAGACTCAACACACACAGACTCAACACACACAGACACAACACACACAGACACAACACACACGCACACACAACACACACACACAGACACAACACACACGCACACACAACACACACACACACACACACCCACACACACACACACAACACACATGCACACATGCGCACACACACACACACACACACGATACTATCACAAACAATACAGTTTGATACACCGCACAAAGAGAAATTACAAGTTTCCAGCTTCACAAGATCGTCTTTTTTGTAAACTACTCTTTTTCTGTTCTGTTCTCGCAGTTGTTGTCGAGTAACGTTTACCTCGGACAAACGATCCAACTAGGTAGGTCCACCAGGTTAGGTGTTTCTCTGCGAGATAGAATCAGAAATGAGGACATCCGTAAGAGACCCAAAGTCACTCATAGGATTAGCAAATTGAAGTGACAGTGGGCGGGCACATAGCACGCAGAATGGACAGCCGGTAGGGCGTTAAAGTTCTAGAATGGCGACCACGTACCGGAAAGCGCAAAGTAGGTCGGCCTCCCACTAGATGGACAGACAACCTGGTCAGGGTCGCAGGTTGCCGTTGGATGTAGGCTGCGCAGGACCATTTTATTTAGAAAGCGATGGGGGAGGCATGTTCAGCAGTGGACATCATAGGATGGTATGATGATGACTCTTTACCATTGTGACATAAAATTGTAATTCTTTAACCATTGTCGCTTTCCCTACCGTATAGTGCTAAAATTTTGCCATGACTCGAATATCATCTGGCATATTATTCGGACATCCTAATGATATTACTTTATCAAATTAGATGGCAAAAAGGTAACATCATGGCCGAAGTTAGACGTAAAGAGTTTAGGTCATCTTGAAGTAGCAGGACATCAGGGGTGACTTTAGAACTAAACGCCTTCATATCGTCCGCGTAGATTAAAATATTACCCTTTATTTTAAAAAATGGCGTCGATCATTCAAAAATAAATTAAATGGTAAAGAACCCAAGTGTTAACCTTTACATAAGCTTTACATAGCTTACCTTACCTTAGCTTTACATAAATAAGTTATATTCTTGATCCCATATGATTTTCCACATTTGTAATTTGTCATGAAACCCACGAATGATCTTTAAAAGTGGGTAGTATGGTGTAGCAAATTATTCAACAATACCAAAGGTCAAACAATTGTATATTCTTTTCCAGAGTGGTGTCTTTTTCATCTGTGTCGCATTTATCCATGCATTTTCCAAGCAACTTTGGTGCAGAGAGTACTAAGATTTACTACATTGGATTAAAAGGCGAATGGACTCCAGGTCACATGCATGGCGTTACAATATGTACATATGAAGCTAGACCTAACTTGGATGATCACAAATTGAAGCATTTGGATTCTGTGCCTAGACATATAGATTAGCTGTATGTTAATAGATTTTGATACATAATATATTTGATATAGGAAATAATTTTATAGTTATATGTTCAACACTAAGTAAACACCATTCTGAATTAGTTCATGGTTTTTATTTTTGATTCAACGTAAAAGGTTTATAAATGCAAACATCTAAATTACGCAATACTTACTTGATTTAGCATCTTAAAGCTAGGAGGCCTATACAAAACCTGGAATTCCCGAGTATGCAATACACTCGTGGACTAAGAACAAAAAAGAACATTAAAAAAGGAAAATTTCTTGTTTATTTTTAATAATATTGTTAATAATATTTCAAATTGAAGTTGAAAAAGTTTCACATGTACCTACTTATTAATTAAAATACAAAATAAGTGGGTAAAAATCTGTAGACTCGAATTTTAAAGAAAAAATAGTTTTTAAGAATCTGCATAAATATAATTTAAAGATTTTCTAATGCCAGGGGCACACTCAGTAGGTATTTAACCTTGCGTCCTCTTGCTCTCAAAAAAGCTTGCATCCGCCCGGGCATGCTTTTTATGACATCCTCAATTAATTGTTTATGGACTTTAGATTCCATTCGTCCTCCAGCGCATATTTAAGGTTTCGATATGTTAACAGTGCAGAATTTCTTTTTTTAATTTATATTCTCAATCTATCCCAAACATGATTGAGGTCATGAGCGTGCTGGCCAATCCATAACATTAATTTCAACCTCCCTCAGATCTATCACTGCAGAGTGCGGACGTGCATTATCTTGCATCAGTACAAAATCATTACCAACTAAGTATAGAGCAAAAGGCACTAACATGCGCATGCTTCCTCTTAGATGTCGCTCACGTATCGCAGTGCTGTCAGAGATCCAAGATCCATTTTCAATGACGTCTAGTTCCGTACGGGCTCCCAAGCAAATCTACCCAAGACCATTATTAACTTTTCAACAAGAGTCTCTTCCAATAATGTTGCACTGAGCATATTTTTCTCCAGGTCGTCTCCACACTTTGACTCGCCCAACATCTGGCTTTAAGCAAAATCTGGCTTCATTCGTGAATAAAATACGACTCCACAAGTTTCAACATTCCAATTTTGAAATAAACGAGCAAAATTAATTCCCGCTATCTACTCAAATGTTTGTGAAAAGTAGCGCACTTGCCTCCTAGAGAGCTGGCAAGTGCGCTTTCAATCCCGCATCCTGCCCCCTTATTCTCAACCGTCGGAAAGGATTGGAATGTAGGAAACTCTATTCCTGACACTTTATCGCGGTGCGTCAAAGCGAGACGGGATGTGACTTCGAATCGAATCCGTTATCCGACAGTTGAGAGTAAGATGGCTGAAGTCTTCTTACAGTTTTAGTGTTTATCGTAACGTGACGAACTTCGTGGAGCTTATTTTTGAGATCAAAGTCAGTGTGGATCTCCTAGTACCTACACTAGTCACAGACATCTCTCGCTGTAGTTACAGTCTTGTAACCTTGTCCTATTGCGTCTTGTAGGTAGGTATAGGTACTTTCTAGTCTGACCATAATTAACCGACTTCAAAAACGAGGAGGTTCTCAATTCGGCCGGTATGTTTTTTTTTAAATTACGAAAAACAGCAGCTTCTCTGTACCTATGTGTAACTATTTTCAATTAAAGTTACAGCTGTGCTATAGTTCCTAGTTTGACTAGTCAATCAATATGTATTTGACCAAGTAACAATCAAAATTTCACAATAAAATTAATTTTAACGTGTTCGCATGCGGCACAGACTCAGATCATAGAAATAGATGACCTGAGGGCAGAGAGTACTTTACAGCGAAACAACGAAAAAACAGTAACTTGTATGGCAATTGGCAACGTTTCTCATGAGCTATATCTCCCTCTATTAGTAGCGAGATGAGATAGCTGCCTTCTCGTTACTGTTTCGCAGGTAAGTAATTGCGAAATGGTTGTTACATAGACCCAAACATTCCGCATATAGTGTTTCGCAACGCATTGCATGGCGTCACCACGAGTTCTGTCTAGGCGGACAGATTTTCGCATAATGGAAGCCGAAACTATAGAAATATTTTTGAATTTAATTCGAAATTATCACGAATTATGTGCAGGTGCTGGAAAATAATAAAAATGCATTTAGTGTACTAACGTTTTACACAGTGATGCCAGACGTACGATAAATCATCGTATACCTACATCAGACGACAGCACATCAAGTGTAACAGTTGCACTACGAAAGCCGCCTTTAAGACAAACGGAATAAGGTATCAAGGTCAAACTGTTACGCTTGATGTGCTGTCGACTGTACATGTACGATAATTACGTTCGACAGCGCAACGGTACGATGTACGATACAATAATTGTACTATAGTACGTGACAGAAAATAAACATTGTTTAAAGTCAATTTAAAGTACTTGCCTATAAATTACTATCTAATTGAGAGTAATATAAAAGAAGGCAATAAATTATATCAAATCAAATCTTTGTTGAAATAATAAATTTCAATGATTTTCAAATTGTTGAAATAATAAATTTCACAAAGTTTTTTTTAAACAATGTTTATTTTCTGTCATACGCAAAAGTACGATAATTTGCAACACTTCTCTGAACTTCTGAAATGGTATACTTCGGAGGAGGGTTGCAATTTTTTTTTATACAAAGCACGCCACCTGATGTGAAGCAGGAAGAAGAGTCCATATGCGGAGAGCTAGTTCAGCTTGGAACATTACTGTTCTAGTCGCCTCCACCTTACCAGCCCAGAAGGTGCCTTTTTACGCCTCTTTTGAAGGAACTCATGCTATAGGAAGGAGGGAACACATGTGCTGGTAAAGAATTCCACGTTTTGGAAATCCGACAAAGATACGAGTTAGGAAACTTCTTTTAGCGTTATGCGTGGAGGCAGTAAATTGATGACTCCGAAGGCCGGTACGCGTGCTCCTGAGTAGGAAGGGGGAAGGTGTGAAAATTTATCGTATTCAGGGCGTTAAAATCTCCAAAATACAAAATAATGTCTATGGTCGGGGATTTCCCGTCGAATCTATCAAAGCAGCAAACAAATGAAATAGTGTTACGGGTTTAAAACAATTGAAAAAGTAATATCTCGCTCTCGTATGACTTCAGCAGACCTTTAGGCCGCGGCCACGATCATAGACTAGATATTGTATAAACTAGTAGCCAAGATCTCTGTGGCGAGTGGGGTAAAACTACGTAAAACGCACGATTATACGTTGCTATTAAAAATGTAAAACGCACGATTATACGTTGCTATTAAAAATGTAAAATGCGTTACTTTAAAACCAAAAACTCTCGTTGGAATCATATATAAACATATAAATTTTAGGCCATTTGATAAGCGTCTGATCACCAAAGATGATAATTACCGAGTAACTCATACCTACTACATTACAATTGCATATTTGTAATAGCCCTTAGAAAATAACTAAGCCTCATTTATTTGAATTGATTAAAAATATGTGCACTTGGTAATTGGTAATACTAGGCATAGCCAACCAGTTCATTAAGCACCTATTAGCATTAATATATAGTTACCTACCGCTTGATTTATTTAAAACCAATGTGTATATATAAATAAATATAGTATCTAAGTAGTAAGATACAGCACAAACATGATTTGTAGGTACTTAGTGTAGGTACTTTAAACAATATATAAATTATTCTTAATTTTTTATTTTAACATTATTACTTATAAATCTGTGCAAAATTACTTAGTAATTAAAATGTAAAACTAGAAAAAAAGTCCTGAGTCCTGGGTGGCTCAGTTGGTTAGATCAGTCGTCCGGATTGCGAAAGGTCGCGGATTCAATTCCTGCCACAGGACGTGAAATTTTTCTAGTTTTACATTTTAATTATTAAGTAATTTTTCAAACATTTATAATAATGTTAAAATAAAAAATTAAGAATATTTGAAAGCACTGCCCCTACTTAACCGAATCGTAGGTATTTGTAAAAATACTCGTTTCGGATGTTGAAATAGAACATTTCGACATTGTAAGGTGGACGGTAAGCTCATAAACACAAATACAGATAAACTAGAAGAATTTCAATGCTTCTTGTGAGATTTAGGCGCCCAATATGCGATGACAGTTTCCATGATGCTATTTTGATCTCGAGAATAGCCACGATGACATTCTCAACGTCTTTCACACCATAACCACTTTTATTAAAATGATCTTCCAATTGCACCTCAAAACAAATACTTGCTACATAAAACTACACCTTTATAACGCAACGCTTGCAATTACTTTAATAAAAATCTTGACTGACACCTTGATGGTGTCAGTCAAGATTTTAATCGCCAAAAACTCCTTTCTGAGGTGGATCTGTCAACCTTACAGCAATTACTGTTCAGCACTCGTCGTAGGGGATTGTTTAATAGATTACTGCACTTCATTATGTCGTTTTTGTTTTTAATATTAAAATTAACACCCAATAATAATAATAGTTTATGTCAATAAAAGTTAGTCATAGACAGTATTTATTCTTAATGTTTTATTCATTTTAACATTTTATTATTTACATTACCTTATTTACTGTTTAAAATAAAACTACGTAAGATTTATTCATTTCTGTTGCCGACTAGGTTACATACAGCTCTATATAGTTAAGTTTCATAATATAACACAATTTTAATAAAACGTGGTATTTTAATGTGGTTTCTACTATTACCTACCTACTTATTCATTAATTTTCTTTTTATGATTATGCAAATATCTTGGGCCTTACAATAATTTCTTAAAGCAATATTATTTAGGGTTTTCATTCTTTAATTAGCAATGAAATACGTTAATGCTTTATTTAAAATTCACCTTCTGGTACAGTCTGCATATGTAAATACAGTACCTGCCTACATACAAACGAGTACAGTTTCCTTTCAGACTGTACCTTATCTGATAAGTAATATTTTTTAAACACGAATACGGACCCATAAAATTATTCTATATTTTTCGGCAATATATCTATTTAGGTTTTTATAAATATTAGGTAATCGAATTACAGTTTGCACTATTGTCTAAATATGCATCACAAAATTATCAATAGGTAGATTAAATATTAGAAATATTTAAAGTAAAAGTAGGTTTTGGCAGTGATGTGGTTTAGCATTAAATGCATTAAAAATATTATGTATCTACCTAACCCAAGATAATAAGTTTGTAAATAATTTATTCGAAATATCACAAATGGTCTAAACTACATTAGGTATATTACACGCAATACAAACAAGATATTGTAGCTATGTAGGTAGAGGCAGGGCTGTGGTCTAGAAGTGTTTATAATTTATTTATCATCTGCAGCATGTACAAAATTAATCACTATTGTTACTGTGATTGGCTCATTTACTAGTCAAATTGTCAATGTCTTGGACGGCCTCGCACGATGCGGCCGTTGCGGCGGTAGTCGGCGCCGCGGACGCGCGGCAACCGCCGGTAGAGGCCGCCGCCGCCGCCGCCGACGGGCCGGCGCACCACCGCGTTGGGCACCGCGCCCACGTCGCCGCTCGGGAACGACCCTGACCCGTAGTTCCAGCCAGGCGGCCGCCTCATACAAACTGAACACCTGGACAACCATACAACAAATATTGTAGGCTAGTAATGGGCATGGTTCTACAGATAAATACCTATGCTCATTTACTCGATGCAAGTTTCTTGTAGCATACAATTAAATTGAAGCAAGAAATTACGTACTGCATATGGTCAAAAACAGAAGCGGGCTATTCCAGAAGGGGATATTTCAAAAAGTTGTCACAGAGCGCCTAAACGGTCTTAAACAACACATTAGACCAGAGGTTCCCAGACATTTTTATCATAGAACACTTTCAAAATTTCTATCATATTTCCAAAACTCGACAAAAAACGTAGACTACGTAAATTGCCACAATCAATTAAAAATATACACAAGGAGCTCGACTTTGTAAAACAAATAAAACAACTATTGCTTGGCAAGCATTACTATAGCTTAAATGAATATTTAAATGATAAATCAACTACGTTATAATTTTTAAATTTCTTCTATATTTACTCAAATATACTAGTACCTACATATTAATAAAATTTAATAAATAACACGATTATTCTAACAATTATAATTAACAATTTAATAATAATATTTTTGAAATAATAATAATATTAAAAAATGTGTAATATCATATTATAAATAAGTGTTCCTCTCGCCTAAGTTGCCGTGCCCGACAGGGTCCATGATGATCTAATTATAATAATGTAACACCTACTATACATTGTGGAGTGCAATAAATATATTGAGTATTGAGTATTGAGTACCCTTGGACTACTTATAGCATTAGACTATGTAAGTCCTTTCTTGCTTCCATTCAATTGTATGTTACAGGCAAGAAAATTGCTTCGTGTAAATCGCCCTAAATCTAAATTTACCTCCAATATAATCTCTTTCTCACACTAAAACATTTAAAGTTATATAGTGTGAAGAATAACAAAAATTAGAGCTGTCAAACTACTTTTACAGAAAATTTTAGCTATGTTGCGAGTACTGTTCAAGGTGCTACGTGCGTCTATCTATACTATAGATTTTGCTACGCGTAGGCACCTGGGTCACTGCTTATAATAGCCGCTTGTTGGGAAGCGGTTACCGTATCCGTATACCGGCCCTGTTGTATACTATAAAAAATATCACATTCAGTATGAAGGCACGTTTAGCCGTTGGTCCCAGTGTTACTGCAACCGATTGTTCCCACAAACCGGCATTGGGCCAGTGTGGTGGTGTTATGGTCTAAACTCCTCGTATATTTCTCTGATGTAGTAATTAACAACTCTTAAGCGCAAAGATTTTTGTGACTTACCTGCTTATCTTCGAAACTTGGTCCGCTTTTAGTGTCTGTTGTTCAGGTTTATCAAACATTTTGTTATCGTTAATAGTAGAGAGCCAGTATGATACGGCAGTAGCGAAATAGTTGCAGCGGCCTAGACCATTGCACTCTATGAATGGTCTGGTGCGGAAGTCACGTAAACAAGAACCTGGTGATATCAAACTCTGACCCGCGGCATCGGCGCCTGCAGTGTGCTAGACAGAAAAAAAAATCAAATTAATACTAGGCGATTTGGCTAGCTCTATTAAAATAACACCTAAGTATATCAACAAGATTTTTTTAAAGAAAAAAACAAACTAAAATTTCAAAAAGGAAAATAATAATCAAAAAGTATAAAAAGGTATTTTTTAACCGACTTTCAAAATGAGGGGGAGGAGGAGCAGCGAAATAGAGACTACATTTATGTTATATACTAGTTAACTGATGGATACTGCTAAGCTTGAAATCTTTGCATCTACAGCGAATCTATCAGGAGGTACAATTAGATATCAGTTTCCGGAAATATTCAAACCGTTATTTAAAGAAATCGATGAAAAAAATTGTATGCTCCAGGCGAGAATCGAACCCGCGTCTCCTGGGCTCCGGCAAGAAGCAATTACCGCTGCGTCACTAGAGCACTATGTGTAACCTACCAACTCCCGGGTTCGATTTCCGCCTGGAGCATACAGTTGTTGATTCATCGTTTTCTTTCTTTATTAGAATTTCTTACAATACCGTTATTTCCACATAAAAATGATTATATTATTAATCGGACAACAAAGATCCATGAGTAACATTTAAACTTCATAACTAGTGTTATACCTACTTACCTATCAACTAAAAGTGACTGATAGGCGCGTGACTAGGGACAGTCCCCACCATAAAGTAGGTAGGTATATTAAATATTGGATCCTTGTTCTAGTGTAGGTCCCTAGTTAGTAAAATAAAATGCATTTTAAAAATGCAACAAAAACAAAATACATACCATTAAGAAACTGTATCCGATCCACAGTTGTTCCCAACCATTTGGACAAGCGGGCACATCGTTACTTTGGCTGTGTATGGCAATAGTCCGTGTTGGTGATTCACATACTTGACATCTGAAAAAGTGAGCAAAGTAATTATCTGCTGCGAGTTTTGAGTTTTTGAACATACTTATTTTATATTTGTCTGAGCTAAATAAGATGAAGTTGCATCCAGCCCAGTAAAATATCAAAACAGAAAGTCTGCGCTGCGCCCCGGGTTATTATATTTCGAATTTAAAATAAATTTTGTTCACTTGAATAAATTGCGACTCTGCTATACTTAGGAACCCACTTCGATCTCTAATCTAAGATTTTAAGCAGCAAAAGCACCTTTTCGTGCTGAAGAGGTGAAACTACTTATGCACAGATTAATCTTAATATGTATCTATGATATATGTACATATAGGTATGTTGTCATTAAGGCGGTGGTACTTACCTACCCAGGCGACCCTACTTATGGGTCTACCACCTAGCTAAAAAGCTTCATACAGGTTTTTGGTTACCGGCCTACTTGTAGGGAATATTGAATGTTACCACAGCACTTCGGGGTCACGGGGCGGATACCATGGCCTAATATAATAGGCTTATAATAGGCCTATTGTCTATAGACACATATCCGTACCGGCCGCTGGCGGATCCCATAGGCTGCTGTGATGATTTTGTATTTTAAGCCTAGGGGTGGAGTTACATAAAAATCGGGACACGCCAGCGGACTGCTAGGCCTGCTGGAATAGAACCGTTTTATATGGCTGGCAGGGAAAGTATCGATAAATGTTACATATTTGCAAGATATCGCCAAAACACCAAGTCGAATGCTTATATTATTATCATCATCATCATGATATCAGCCTGTGATGGCCACTGCTGAACAAAGGCTTTCCCCATTGATTACCAAATGGAACGGTTCTGCGCAGACTGCATCCAATGGCTCCCCGTGACCCCGACCAGGTCGTCTGTCCATCTAGTGGGAGGCCGTCCTACTTTGCGCTTTCCGGTACTTGGTCGCCATTCTAGAACTTTGACGCCCCACCGGCCTTTTGCTCTGCGTGCTATGCGCCCTGCCCACTGCCATTACAACTTACTTATTCTATGAGCTATGTCAGTGATTTTGGTTCATCATTTCTGATTCTATCTCGCAGATAAATACATAGCATAGCTCGTTGTGCGACTGCGAACTTGCACAGAAGGCCCTTAGTGAGCGACCACGTTTCACAGCCGTATGTCATCACTGGCAACTGACACTGGTCGAAGACTTTCGACTTCAAGCACTGAGAAATTAACCCTTTTTTAAATGCTTATCTACCCTTGTTTAAATAAAAATAACAAATCAAAACTTTATAGAAAAAAAATATCATAAACATGGTCATAAATAAAATTATTTGAATTACAAGGCACTGAAAGAGCTCAAGCCATATTACTGAGAAGGGGACAGAGTTAAAAGCTGTTTTATCTCCGAGCACCAATAACGTTAGATTACCACAGGGGCCTTACCACCATCTTTATAAAAGCGATTCATATTTCGCTCGGTTCAGTATTGGTTCCTAAACTGCACCGCTGTCATAGTCGTAGATAGCGTCGTAGTACGGATATAACGATTCTACTCAGTTTAGGTCCTAAACTGGATCGCGATAAAAGATGGTGGTACGGGTGCTGATCTCCCAATTAAGTGTCACGACGTTAATCTTAAATCTCTTAAGTGGACAGCTTGATTTATTTTCGACCAGTTTCCGGAAAAAAATGTTGAGTACCTTGATTCATAAGTTAATGATTTTTAGAATTTAAGTGAATGAAACATGTATCTACGAGCTTAAAAAAACGAAGCCATTTTAAGACCCACTCGTGGGTGTAGGGCCAGCGTGGTAGTGCTTTGTGTATACAGAGGTTCACTGGCTTTTTTCTCATAGACCACTTTCAAAATTTAGCTGGTTCCGGAGAGCCCCCTGCAGCTACATTCAGCTATACAAATGTCATAAAATTATTAAATGAATAGGATGGTTTTTGAAAGTGGCAAACCATTTCTATGAACTAATATAGCCCATGTTTTAATTTATTGTCGCATTGACAGCACCACTCTGTATATAAATAAATACCGAAGGAAGATTTGAGTGGAAAATATCACTATTCACTATTCTAGAGGGCTCTCTTTGTTTTGCGTAACATTAACTACCGATGAAATGATTAATTTTTGTGGTGTGAAGTAGGTACCTAATGGCGCAGGCGCTACCCAGATGTGGCGACGAGCTTCCTCGGTAGCGCCCCACAAATGTGAACAGCGGGTACAGTCAGTTTTAGTGGGTATGCCGGCACTTTACACCGGTGACTCTCCCTGGGTTCTCCCTGGGTACCCATAAAGGGTTTCTGACTATAATTAAAAAAAAAATGGTACCTAATGGCGCGTCCAATCCCATTTTAATAGCGAACATTTTGTCTTATAAAATAATATAACGAATCAAAATGTGAGTAGATTTATATTGTCATGAAAATAAATGTTGCCCTGCCTCCCTTGACCCTTTATTACTGCGAATATAGGTATCAATCCTTGTTATACAGAGTGGTGACGACAATACGACAATAAATTAAAAAACAAGCAATATTAGTTGATATAAATGTGTTGCAACTTTCAAATACCTACATCTTATTCATTTAATAATATCATGACATTTCTATGAAATAATATAACATTGGCTGCATTGTTTCGTAGAAATTTCATGATATTATCAAAGATTTTCTTTTAATTTTGATTTTAACATTATCATAAATGTTTAAAAATTATTTACTAATACCAACCTAAACTAGAAAATTTTCACGTCCCGCCTCAGGACGTGAAAATTTTCTAGTTTAAGTTTTTATTAGTATTAACAAGGATGTTATTAAATGAATAAGATGTATTTGAATGTTCCAAAACATTTCTATGAATTAATATAGCTCATATTTTGATTTATCGTGAGTATTATCGTCACCACCCTATATTTATAACATAGAGAATCCAGGTGAATACCTTGATATGTAGTTTCCAACATCTCTGGCTTGTATAGGAGTCATAGACATAGGCATTGGTTCAGGAGTAGACAACCAGAAACTGTAGTCTTCGCGTTGTGCGAAATCACAAACGTTGTTTAAATTACAGAACATATAGGGCATTGTAGAGAACTTTCGCAGACAGCTGCCTGGAGCACCTGCAGGAATAAATGTTCATATTTATACTTCACTTTGAAAAAGCATCGATAATACCATTATAATTGAATATTAATTGCTTACCTAAATCTTGTCCATGTGCATTAGCATTAGCCACTATATGAATAAGCGAGAATCCCTCCCATAGGGAAGACGTCCCAACTGGACAGTGTGGAATCATACTTGTTTGAGAATGCACAGTAAAATAATAGCCCCTAGACTTCGGTATCGGCGGTGGTGGCGCAGGAAGACCTGGCGTACCTGGAGCTCCATGTAAGCCAATTATTCCTCGCTCTCCTTGCCGGCCCTTTGTTCCTGGTAATCCTACGGCTCCTGGGAGACCAACATCGCCTCCATAGCCTTCATCTCCTCTTATTCCTTTGGAGCCTGGTATGCCATTACGAGCTGCTTGCCCTGGTTTCCCAGGTCGACCAGGACGTCCTTCAAACCCTGAAGGACCTATGTCACCTATAGGTCCAGGAAGGATATCGGCTTCTGAAATTGTATCACCCCTATCTCCTTTTATACCCGGCAATCCTGGTAGCCCTATGGAGCCCATTACTCCATCATCACCTCTCTCGCCCTTTATGCCGCGCAATCCTTGTGGTCCTGGCCTACCATTATAGCCAAAGTCACCTGCTTCACCCTGTTCACCTTTAATACCTTGGAAACCAGGCCAACCAGGATTACCACGCATTCCTTTAGGGCTGATCGCAAAACCAGGCTCACCAATATTTCCTCGAGAACCAGGTAATCCAGGTGCTCCTTCAATACCCCTGGCACCTGGTGCACCCGGGTAGCCTCGTCTACCTGGTAAGCCGTCATTGCCTTTAGGACCCTTTGGCCCTTGGAAGGTTAATCCTGGTTGACCTGGAGATCCTAGTGGACCGTTAATTCCAAAATCGCCTGGTGCTCCTTTCTGACCCATTGGACCAGGCCATCCTGGGAGCCCATCAATACCAGGTTTTCCAGTTTCGCCTGTTTTTGCGAAAGCTCCATCTAAACCAGGCATACCAGGTGGTCCCTGGTCTCCTATAAAGCCCTTTTCTCCAGGTAAACCAGTGTCACCGACCATACCCTGTGCTCCGATATCTCCCCGTGACCCTTTTGCGCCTATAAGCCCTAAAAATCCATCCTCCCCGTTGTCTCCTCGAGGGCCAGTGAAACCAGCAGCACCCATTTCACCCATATCACCTCTAGATGCTGGAGAATAAGCACTTGGTCCAGGGTCACCTCTTTCACCCTTCGGCCCCATTTTACCTCTGAGGCCATTTAACCCGATAAAACCTTGATCACCAGGTAATCCAGGCATACCCATTTTACCTGGTTCTCCTTCCTTGCCAATATCTCCTTTTAATCCAGGTAAGCCTTCATAACCTCTTGCTCCCATTTCTCCTTTGAAACCATCATTCCCACGTCTTCCCGGAAAACCCGGCATACCAGGATATCCTGTATCACCAGTTTCACCTGGTAAGCCACTGTATCCGCTTTCTCCCATTTGTCCTTTTGTTCCATTAAGTCCGTAACGTCCTGGGTATCCCGGATTTCCTTTCTGTCCTTTGCGTCCTGGTGCACCGTTATAACTTAACCCTGTGTCTCCAATATCACCCTTTTCTCCTCTTGGACCAATAAAGCCATCTCTTCCTCGAATACCGTCAAACCCTGCGTCACCTTTGTCACCCTTTAGTCCAATTAATGCACTCTCACCAGGTAGACCTGTAGGACCCTGAATACCCATATCTCCTAATTCTCCTTTACTACCATTCCAGCCATCAACACCAGGTTTGCCAACTAATCCGATATCACCTTGAATTCCTTTTAGGCCTAGTAGCCCCAATTGCCCGCGTTTACCAGTTCTTCCAGGGTAACCAGGAGCACCAAAATCGCCGCGATCACCAGGTTCACCGTGTAAACCTGGACTTCCTACCCGACCAGGAAACCCTGGAAATCCAACAAATCCCATATTTCCTGGCATGCCTCGAATTCCTCTACGACCAGCTTCTCCTTTCATTCCTTTTGGGCCTTCATCACCTTGCAATCCATTAGGACCCTGTATTCCAGGATCTCCGATCAGGCCAAAAGCTCCCGGTTGCCCAGGCATGCCAGGCAAACCACGAGCTCCTTGTACTTCAATACCAGATATTCCTTTCCGGCCCTGTCAAAATAAAACAAAATAAGTATTTAGGTAACAATAAAGTTTTAACTATCCATAAAAATAGTTTCCCTAACTTTACTAGATTTGCAATCACCACAGCGTACCACTAGAGTTGGTTTCAATCGAAACTAAACGAAAACATACATCGTCTTGTTTACCTCTCAATACTCTCAAATCCATACACCTACCTACATTTAAAAAATTTCAAAATTACATTTAAAGGTTTCCAATGCTCTACAACAGAGGCGCTGCTGCGTTTTTCATACAATTTGACAGTTATCACGACGACGACGACGAAAATATAATAATAATAATAATATCACGACGACAAACATTTTCGGTTCAATTCGATGGAAACTTACACTAGGGGTGCGGAACGTGATAGATTTATGAGTATGAATAAAAATATAAATTGAATAAATCATTTTGAATTTGATGAGAACTGTGCAGTACAAAATAAATTGGAATTAAACGATATTCTATGAACAGCTACGGGTACCAAGAACTTATTAGTTTTAGAGATAACATCATTTATATTTTGTATATAAACTTTATCTTAATGAGTACACAAAGTAATATACCTAATAATATATTATGATGATGAAGATGATTTATTTGGAAACTGTTGGAAACTCTGATGCGTATTCACCTGGAGGTGACTGCGACACAGTTTTTTGTAATGTAAATGTAATGCTGACATTGTGCATTGTTAATGTAACTACTTCTTCTAGTTTTTTTAATATAATTTTATCTTAATCGGAATAAAAAAGGTTCAAAATTACAGAGCTCCAAATAAGCTAACAGTAGTTAATTGTAATGCAAGGCTGCAATCACAATTTGATATCATTTCATTCCTAAATAAATAAATTATATACTATACTATACTTAATTATACTAACCTGTGGCCCCATAGGTCCTTCCAAACCAATATCACCTTGAGGCCCCGTTTCGCCTTTCTGTCCAATAGATCCCATTCGTCCAGATGATCCAGTATAGCCAGGTTCTCCTACGTCACCACGTTCACCAGGAATTCCATCAGATCCCCGCTCGCCAACAATTATCGCAGCGCCAAAGTCACCGCGTGATCCTTTCTGTCCTTGGCCTGCAGCAAAACCTGTTGGGCCTTGTTGTCCTGTTGTACCAGGCTCACCATAAGGACCAATGTCACCTTTTTCACCGCTATGACCTCTTAATCCAACAGGTCCCTGCCTGGTGGGACCAGGTATACCCATATCGCCTCGAATTCCAGGGAATCCATCATAACCCATCTCGCCTTGTTCACCTTTTCTTCCATAGATACCTAAAGATTAAAAGTTTCGTAAACCAATTTATTACATTTTTTTTATAAATAGATAAGTACATATAAATCATATAAAGTAGGTACCTACAGTAAAATGTATACAAACATAGCTTACAATCATACTTTAATTTAAATCTCGGTTGTAATCCAAACATAATTAGGTATGTGTAGGAATAATAATGAGGTACCTATTATGAATGTTTTGGTGATCTCCATAATTTACATTAATACCAGCTAATAGATAAAGTGCCGCGAAACTATTGTCCAAATACCATAGCAAATACTTGATTGCTTGATTGCGGAAAGGAAGACTCTTCAGACACAAGAGTCCTTCGAAACTTTAAATTTAGTAAAGAGAACATTATTATGGTAAAAAATTATCTCGCTTTGAATAGGCACTATGCTAATTCTATATGTAGATTCTAATTAAGTATGTGGATTTTATATAAAAATAAAATATAACTGTAGATAGTACTTAAAAAATTTTGTTATATGTATGAGCTTTTAGGAAGTTTTCTCCTACAAATAAATAAATTAATAATTAAATGGATAAAAAAATCCATAAAATTATAAATTTGTATGCTGATCATGGTAGAATGTGCTGGAAGCCTCATATTTATGTCAAACAACAAATATATTGTACTACCTCCTATATTCTAAGCATTTTTTTATTAATTGATTGATCATAAATAGGTACCTTTCAGACCAGGAAATCCTGGTTGTCCTTTTGGTCCCTTAGCATTAATTCCATGTTGAATAGCTTCTCCCACTTCTCCTCTCATACCGTCTTCACCTGGCTCGCCAAATTCACCTCTTTAACAATTTATGATTCTTGTTAGTACGTGAGTAAATACCCGTGACCCTTACACATAAATATATTGACTGTCTTTTATCTTTAGTGTTCGAATTCAAAAGGCGATTCGAATCAACGTGAATATGTTACAGTCAAAACTAATAACCGGTCAAAACTACTTTTAACTGCAAAAATCAGGCAATTGGCTGGACCTGAGGTTGTGACCGATGCCCTTAGTTAAAAACAGTTTTGACTGGTCTGTCAAAAGTGGTTTTAACTAAAGACGTTGGTCAAAAGCACTTTTAACTGCAAACGTATTGGGTGTTGTGTTTGTGTTTGTGAAGAGTTTTGGTTTGATTGGTAGGTTCAAGGTTATTATTTTATGACCACTTATAACTGACATCGTTTTGGTTGTATAGGGTCATAAAAAATAACCTTGTACATACAAATCACTCAAATCACTTGGTACTAATCAGTCAAAACCACTTTTGACTGCAAAAATCAGTCAAAACTATTTGTTACTAAGGTCAAAACCACTTTTGCCTGATTTTACAGTCAAAAGTTGTATTGACTGGTTATGAGAGTTAACTGTAAGAAATATACTGTGTAACTATACAAGGTTCATACATATAAATATATATGGACTGATTCATTTAATTTTGATTTATCAAATAATATTCCAATTTTAAAAGTATCAATCAATTTGAACATCAAGTATTTGTCAGTTTTTCCAATTTTTAAGTAAGAATAATAAAGTAATAATTGTAATAACTAATTAAGGTAAAGACTCCAGTAATGGACAAAGCCCCAATGATGGACAAAATATAGACTTACATATAGAAATATATACTTTGTTAGACCATGAAGAATATACCACCCAACTGACCTTTAAAAAAATGTTTTCGCTGCGGCCATTTTTTTACGAATGGCGTACGTTGAAACAACGTCGTGAGCTGCTCTTTAATTTTAAATCCATATTTATTAAACGAATCGTTAAGAAAGTATGTAGATACCAAGTATTATCTACTCTTGTAAATTTATTGTCCCTAATAGTTTTTTTTTTATTTCTTTATTTATTTCATTTCCTATTTTTTATTTTTTTAGAATTATGTTTTATTTAATAGATTGATAACCAGCTGCCCAAGTGCTGTGTCCCTTGTATTAGATTTACATAATATAATTAATTTGTTAAGATGCAACAATAATAATATGTCAGCTTACATGGACTTACATAAAACATTCAATCTAAACATTCCAGCCACAAGAGTTGTCATTTCGGAATTCTTGTATGGAGTAGTAACACTTTTAAAGAAGCATCTCAAATAATTTATTTTTGAATTGCTTTAGATTTAGGGTTTTAAAGTTGTCTGGTATTTTATTATAAATACGAGGTGCTAGGCGCAGAATACTTTTTTTGGTAGAGAGCTGTTTTACATTTAGATATTACAACACTTTGTACTGTACTGTGATTTAAGAGCGGTTTTCCGCTAGAGTGCTACCTTTTCAAATTGGTTTTCGTTACTTTTGACAAAATTTGCAGCTTCTAAAATATACATAAGTATAAGCAACGCAATTTTTTTGTACTTTAAGATATGGTACGCAACTATCTCTACTACTAATACCACAAATTGATCTTAAGTAGCGTTTTTGTGCTTTGAATATCTGATCACGCTTAGTACCTACTACCACAAAAAATAACTCCTTATATGAGAATTGATGGTAGGCCCGTATGTAGGGTCGTCTGGGTAGGTACCACCGCCTTCCTTATTTTACAATTATATGTAGAGAGTGTCGAAAAAAAAATTTTCTTTAATTCATATTTATGGCTGTCTAATTTTTTGGTTTTTACTGGTTCTAAATATGCTTGTAATGTGTTTTATTTTGCACTTTTCATTTCTAGTAATGGACAGAGATGTTTATGATTAGAGATTTATCATAGTATCCAATAATAGACATTGCGGTCAATTCAGAAGATAGCAAATTTAGACTGAAACTGTCCATAATTAGGGGTGTTACCATAAATATAAAAATATTGAGATTTTAATATCTGTAGTTGTTTCTGTATAACTGAAAATAATTATTACTTTATGCCCATTTCTCCTTTTTCACCATACAGGAACTGAATAGGTATATCGGCATGAGCACCAGGCCTGCCTGGACGACCATCTCGACCTCTTGTTCCATTTCTACCCGGAAACCCTGGTAATCCATAAGCACCTCTTCTTCCTTTTATGCCCGTAAAGCCAAAGTCGCCAGTTAGTCCAGGCCATCCAGGATCTCCAGGTCGTCCAACTAACCCCGTAGGACCTATAAGCAAGATAGCGATACTAAAAAGTAAAGGAATTCATATAGTAAAAATGTTTTTTACTCACATTTTAATGTTTTTGATGCGATTATTGTAACAATTACAATTAAAGAAAGAAAATGATGAAAAAATTTTATGCCGCCTGGAGCATAAAATTTTTTCATCCTTTTCTTTCTTTAATTGTTTTTTAATGTTTTTTAGTGTTTTGTTTAATAATTTACTGTGATTTTTAAGGACTTACAAATAATATTATTAAATTAAGAGATGTTTTTCCTATAGTACGCATTACTGCGTCATATATTTTTGAAAGCTGCGATGTAATAATATTATGAATTACTTGAAAGCTGTATTACCTATTTCGAGTAGCCTAAACTATAAATACGTCCAAAAATACCTCTTACTCCTGGTTCTCCACGCTCTGCTATCGTCAAAGACGACGGTGGTTTTATCAGGGCTCCTTTTCGTCCTTTCATTCCTTGAGGACCCGCCATGCCAGATTGTCCTTTATTGCCTTTTGGTCCTTTAGGCCCAGGTGTTCCAGATCTACCAGAGGCGCCATCAACTCCGCGTGGACCAGGTAATCCCTCTGGACCTGGGAAACCCTTTGTTCCCGGAAAGCCGTCATCTCCTCGTTGACCTTTAGGTCCAAGTGAACCTAAAATATTAAAGGAAATTCTTACTTGAGGTGTAAATGAAAATATACCTAGAAGTCTAAATATAAAATTAAATGTCTATTTATCTATTACCTGATCGACAGAAAGGACAATCATCACCGCGTACACCTTTTGGTCCAGGTCCCCCTGGTGTGCCATCACGACCAGGGTCTCCAGGTAAACCTGGTATTCCTGGTGGGCCATCTTCTCCTGGAGGTCCAGTACCAATCAAACCTCTGCCCGGATAGCCTGGCTGTCCCATAAAACCAGGTTCACCACGATCACCGCGCAGTCCAGGCATACCATCTGTACCAGGTGTTCCTCCTTCACCATCGGGGCCAATAATTGTTACACCTTTAAAACCTTTAACTCCGATTGGCCCTTGCAGTCCAGAAAATCCAGATGGACCTCGTGGACCGGGTAGTCCTTTGAACCCATCGTTGCCAGGTTCACCTTTAGGAGATTGACCCGGGGTGCCTGGTCGTCCGGGAAAACCTTTCGTACCTGGATATCCTGGCATACCCATAATACCTGGCAATCCTGTTGGTCCGTCCAATCCAGGAGCTCCCTTTGGACCTTCATTTCCTTCAGGGCCTTGTGGTCCTACTGATCCAGGTAACAAAGGCTCATTCAATGTAGGGTCAAATTTTCCAGGTTCTCCCATAGGGCCTTGTTCGCCTGGATTTCCGGGATGTCCGTCTTCACCAATTTCTCCCCTTGAACCATCAGCTCCATCTAAACCGGCATATCCTGGGGCTCCTTTATCACCTTTTGGACCCCTAGGTCCGTCTGGACCTCTGTGACCTGGTTTTCCTCTCGGTCCATCTACACCTTGTTCTCCTTTAAGACCTTGAATGCCATTAATACCTCGTCGTCCCTAATTGGTAAAGTTTGTTTATTTATTTTATTCTTTATTGTACCCTAAATTAACCAAATACAAATTTTACAAAACAAAAGTATCTTTTCTACCAGCAAACCTTTGAGTTCAGAGAGTGAATTTGTCAGGTAGTTAAGGTAGTATGTGTAAAAAAGACTTTAGTAGAAAAAATATTAACATATATTTAAATGATATAATACATATCATACATACATAAAATTAAATAACCTTAAAATTTGAGGAAATTCTCCTTGAGCCTTCTTCTGAAAACGTCCCGCGATGAGCATTCACGCAAAGAATGAGGAAGAGAATTCCAAAGATAAACAGCATGAACAGTGAAGAAACCACTATATAGAGAGATAAAATGAACTGGAATCTTAAGTAGTTGAGATTTGGGGGAACGGCAGGGTTTGTCGCGAGGAACGAGATACTCAAAGCGCTCACATAGGTAACTTGGGGATCTTGGATTTTGAATGATTGAGTGAAAAGCAAAGGATGTGCATATCGCCACGACGCGACGTCGGCAACTACTTCAATCTAGATCCGTATTCAGAGACGTGATCATATTTTCTCAGACCAAAAATAAAGGGTATGCCTAAATTCTGATCATGATTATGCTGGTTTTTACAGACTACTATATTTCTTAGAATAATATAACTGATTTTTATGAATTTATCTCGTAAAAGGTAAAAGTGTATTTTTTACCAGATGTCACTTAATATTGGATTTGACAAAGGCATTCTTTTAAAAATGGTTATAGATGTTATAATAAACGTACCGGTAATCCAAATGAGCCCCTCATTCCTTTAATGCCTTGTTCTCCTCTCCTTCCATCTATACCTCTGTCTCCTTTATATCCTTTTGCTACTATAGTTGTGTTATCTTGTACTTCATTAATAACAATAAGCGAAGATCGTCGCCCAGGTTCACCGAGTTCGCCCTGGTCTCCTTTTTGGCCAGCTGGTCCTATCTCGTCATCACCAAGATCTCCTCTATAGCCAAATTCACCACGTGGGCCCGTCGGACCCTACAAAATAAAAAATCAATAACTAATAGACACTTAAGTAGTTTGATAAATATTAGGGATTCTTTTTTACCTGATCACCTTCTTCCCCAGGTAATCCACTATCTCCTCTCCATCCTTGAGGTCCAGAAGGTCCAAAACTCCCTGGGCGACCGTATTCTCCTTGATCTCCTTTTGCTCCTCTCGAATTAGATCCACCTTCGCCAGCCAATCCTTGCGATCCCTTTTCTCCATAAAGGCCTGGTAAACCCCTGTCACCGGGAATACCCGGTCTTCCAGGTGGACCTACAACTCCATCGACACCACTGCAACCATCTAAGCCTACTAATCCAGTGACGCCTTGTAGTCCTTGAAAACCCTATTAAGTCAATGTACAAATAAGATTTTTTTTCCAAGTTTAATTAAATAAGTACCAATAGTTTTGATTTGCAATTTTTACCTGGATTCCCTGATATCCTCTTGGTCCATAAGGTCCGTCAATACCCTACAACAAATGACTATTTCAATAATTACACAATATATTTGAAGTGAAAAGTATATTTAATTAGTATGATTCTTCGCACCCGTTCTCCTTTATCGCCATAATCTCCACGTTCTCCAAAGTCACCGGGCTCGCCTGTTCTGCCTGTTTGGCCCATAGGTCCATCATCTCCGTAATCACCTTGGAGACCATTAATTCCTGGAGGTCCGGGAGCACCCCGGTCTCCTTTTAGTCCGGCACAATTACATACAGTTTGGTTACACACCACCTGTAAAGAAGTATATAAAATAGAAACAATAGTTTAAAATAACAATTTGATAGCTACAACATAATAGGACAGATCTGTAGAGGGATTGGTGTTATTATAGTTATAGTAATGACAAGTAAATCCTACCAGATTGGGGACAGAATAATCGTTATTAACTACTGTGAACGTGCCTTATCATAAAGACCTCTACGCTGACATACATTCGACCACCAGAACAAGTGTAGACCATTCTATTTCCTACTTTAGAGTAGAGCATGAAAATCAATATATGCGTACTCATTGAGGGATCACATTGGAATGTTTAGTTGCGGAATGGGTCAGTCTTCACTAATAGTTCCTAAACAATTATACCGAGTGTTACAGAATTCCGAAATAAAATTTGGAATTATGGGGTGGCGGGGGGTCTATATCGTAGTATGTGCGCGGGTTGTGTGTGTGTGTGTGTGTGTGGTATAACTGTCACGAGCACGTGTGACAATGGTTTTATTATTTTAATCGGAAAATAAAAGTGGTCGGAAAGGTATCAAACTTTCAGGGGTATCTCTTGACATGCCATGCAGTCTCTGGCATGTAAAACGGACTCAAAAGTTATGACCGGTTAAAGATGCTCCCTTAGTCATGACTAATAGGCAGCATTCCATAGTCCATTTTAAATTTACAATGACTAAAACTAAAAATGACTACTCTTACCAAAAAACCTTTTCAAAAATAAATTAGTTTTAAAAATGTCATTATGCCGAATGTGCAGTGTCCTTAATTCTATGATCTGAGGTCGTAGTCAACTAATAAGCAGGCATTAGGCAGTCGTCTATTACTAAAAGTGTTTGTGTGATCGGTATGATCAAGTTGTTTTATAACCACTTTGGCCGAAATTATTTTGGTTTTACAATTGAGTTATCAACAATTTGCCTTTGGCAATTTTTATAACTGATCAAGTATATATTAGGTGGTAGGCTCATTACATAATATTTAAGTAGGGAGATATTCGTAATACAGTGGTGCGTATATATTATATTACACGAGTGACATTTTGGTAACTGAGAGTGCTATTATTGTGATTTTTTATAGACTTACATTCTTTCTTTAATAAGGTTTTATGAGCTGTGTTATTTGATCTTTATGTTTATGATGGATTGTGCAAATTGACTAATGAAATGCTCGTTTAAAGACGTTGCTCGCACAATACAGCTGCGGCATGCCAATTCATTGTTGACCAGTCCAGTGCATTACGTCGTCATGCAAATTCAGCAATGTTGTCATAATATCTACAAATTGATAACTACTCTAAATGGCGCCGTAACAAGCAGAGATGAGTTGTTTAAATTACAACCTACTCGTAATTCCTAGTAAAACAAATGTGGATATAGCTTAGAACATGGTTAGTTGTAATTGTAACAGGGCACTGATAAAGTGTCGAGTTTCCGTTATTTGAACACACCGAGCATTTATATAAAGACTACATACCTACTATGTAACTAATTTCACACTACCAAAGACAAAGATAAGGTCATTTAGACCAAACTTTAGAGGAGCTTGGTGGATGGCGTAGAGGTTTCAGCGCTCTGGTTTCGCTTACGAAAACAACGCACGCAACTTTCGCCTTAGTCGATCCAGGGACGGGTCACCAAAATTTATAATCTTGAGCTCCTCTGTGCTCCGGAAGGCACGTTAATTAAGTCGTTGGTCCCTGTTGTTACTGGAACCGCTTTAACCCACCAACCCTCAATGGGCCAGCGTAGTGGTGTTATGGCCCAAGCTCCTTTTGTGTTTCTCCCATGTAGGAAGGCTTGTGTCCAGCTGTGGGACGTATAATAGGATGGTGATGTGTTAGCTAAAATTGGAAAGTTTTAGATGTCAATGTGTTCCGTAACTTGTCAAGTACCTAGGTAAGTTAAATCAGACAGTCAGGTTTTCTATTGAATGGAGATCTATGCGATTTTGTCTCTTATCAGCCCACCGACCGAGCGACACACTCACATACATTAAGTGTGTTACGTTAGTTATTACCTCAGAAGTTATTACCGTAGACTAGTGATAGATAGATAGAAATTCAGCGGCGGGTTAAATACTTAGATCCGAGGACTGTAATGACTAATAGTAACGCGTTTTATACGACGTTTTTCAACACTTGCGAGGAGAAACAATGAAATGAAAAATGAAAACAACTGCGTGTAGGCCTATATATTTCTTTTGATTTTATCAGGATGTCAATTACATTTTGTTTTTTTGTTTTTGTGTTTTAACTTAGTATTAAGAAATACCGGCGATTTAGACTGCACATATCACATTTAAATGTTCTTCATGACTTAAACTTGAACTTGAACGATTTCAATCAAATTAATAAAAAATATAGCTATGAATCAACAAAATATTAGAGAAAGATGACAGCAAATCTTATCTGATTTCGTAAGTGAAATAAAAACAAAAGACAAAATCACCAAAGGTAAAAAAACGTAAAAAAAACCGTAACAAAACTATAAATAATAATTTCAATACCATATAAATTGATGTTAATTTATAGATAAAGTTAAATAATTTGATTATATGAAATGTTTATTAATTTTATGTGTATGTGTAACTAGAGGTTCGCGCCGCAGTTAGGAAGGCCGGCGGAGGCGCGCTGGTAAACGTACCCGGTGCGGCACGGCATCGCCGGCGTGGGATCGTACTTTTGTTTGCGATTATGTGATTGGAAAAAAACTTCTAAAATTATTGAAAATGACCCAAAGATGACGTCTTCCACGGCTTCTAGAAAGGTTCCAAAAATTTAATCAAGTCTTCTAAAATGTTCCATACTCTTCGGTGTAAATAATGTCACTCTTGGTCTGAGTGACATCTTAGTGAGCATCTCGTTTATGATTGCGTTGTTACATTAATGTGCCAAGCTTTCTAGCACTTTTTTTAAACAAAGCACAGCGAATAAATCAACACCATCTGATTTGAAGCGATAAAAAGAGTTGTTAAGCGAAAACAGCTCCTGCAATTTGAAAAACGGTCCAAAAAGTGTATTTTCAAGCCTCTTTTCAAGGAACCCATGTTATAGGAAGGAATACATGTACTGGCAAAGAATTACAAGTTTTGGATCACATCAGAGGCGCCAGCGCCTCTTATGTGTTTTCGTTGCCGTTTTCATACGATTTGACAAATCACGACGACGATGTTCGTCTGGCCCGCCCAACCCCGCGGCTTTGGAAAACGAGATTTACATCAATCCTATGTACTCTTTTACCCAACCATATGTACAACTTTCATTTTCAATGTAACGCTAATATAAATAAGTTAGAAGCATCACTGGTGGCCGGGCCAGCCTGACGTTTTCAGCCCGGCCCCTTCTACATCACCACTACTACAACAACTAGTGACAATTAATTGCTAGAGAACTAATGTACTACATAAAATACATACATTCAAGCCTTTATTTCATACTAAAATGCAATATCTTAGGAGATATCAAAGTAAGGTGGGGCCGGGCTGAAATTATTGAAATAGCTAATAACAATAAAAATACAAAACCTAAGAACCCATATTCTATGTGTGTGTGATCTCCCAGAGGTGCAGTATATATGTACAACTTTATTTTTAAGTTACATTATTTAAATATAAAAATATGAACACTAGAAATTATTTCAGCCCGGCCCCCTACAATCGTTTATATCTTTTTAGCTATTGCATCAATCTGCACAAAACGACAATGTGTGGACTCGTATACAGTAGTACTTTGATAAATTTTGACTCATGAATTTACTAAGATTATATTCGACGAGATAATTAAAATCTAAGATAGTACTAGTGGAGTGACCATCAGTCACGTGTCAATTTCAGGACATGTGTTTTATCGAATGAAACAAGTAATAATTAGAGTTTTTTTTTATTAATACAACATTTTTAGATTTATAAAAATCAACAACCTTCGTATTTAAAATTATTAATACGTAATAGGGATATTGACAACAAGTAAAAAAGTAGGATTTTCACTTAATTTCAAAAATATGAGTTATTTTATTTACAAAAATACTTGAAGAGCACATATTTTTATGTCATATTGGTCTTATTATTTGCAATTTTTAAAAAATGACGATTTAAATAAAACAAAACTAATTATGGTAACATGGTCATATATAAAGCACTAAGATGCTATTAAACATTCAATAAAATGTTGTCAAATACCCTATTAATTATCTTCCATATAATCTATTAATCACAGTCTTTCATTAGGTACTTCAAAAATTATAACTTATAAAAGTATTGGTTAATATTTGGTATACATATAAGTAGTAGGTAGCAATTACTTTTATAATCTAGTCTTTATAATTAAAAAAAAAACATACCCACCGAATTGGCAACCTCTTCGTTTTTGAAGTCGGTTACAAATCCTCTAATTATAAATTGTATCATTCAATAAAAACATGTTTCCTAGATGGTAGGCCCATATGTAGGGTTGTCTGGGTAGGCTTTTCTTATTTCAGCCTTAAGACAGTTCGCTGTGTTTTGGATTGAAGGGAAAGATAGCCAATAAAGTAATTAGAGGGCATGTACGGCATTTCAACTTAGGCCTCAGGATAACAACCGAACTGCAATATCAAGTAATTTTTCCTTATTAAAGCTGCTGTTTATAGGTGGCGGAAACTGTTTACCACCAGCTGGGACATTAACTTGTATATCATCTACTTAGATCATTAAAAAAATGTCCTGAAATAAGCACGTGCCTGATGGTCACTCCACTAGTACTATCTTAGATTTTAATTATCTCGTCGAATATAATCTTAGTAAATTCATGAGCTAAAATTTATCAAAGTACTACCGTATACGAGTCCACACATTGTCGTTTTGTGCAGATTGATGCAATAGCTAAAAAGATATAAACGATTGTAGGGGGCCGGGCTGAAATAATTTCTAGTGCTCATATTTTTATATTTAAATAATGTAACTTAAAAATAAAGTTGTACATATATACTGCACCTCTGGGAGATCACACACACATAGAATATGGGTTCTTAGGTTTTGTATTTTTATTGTTATTAGCTATTTCAATAATTTCAGCCCGGCCCCACCTTACTTTGATATCTCCTAAGATATTGCATTTTAGTATGAAATAAAGGCTTGAATGTATGTATTTTATGTAGTACATTAGTTCTCTAACAATTAATTGTCACTAGTTGTTGTAGTAGTGGTGATGTAGAAGGGGCCGGGCTGAAAACGTCAGGCTGGCCCGGCCACCAGTGATGCTTCTAACTTATTTATATTAGCGTTACATTGAAAATGAAAGTTGTACATATGGTTGGGTAAAAGAGTACATAGGATTGATGTAAATCTCGTTTTCCAAAGCCGCGGGGTTGGGCGGGCCAGACGAACATCGACGACGAACGTATCAATTCGATTTAAACTTACACTAGGAGCACTGAACGCAACTACAATCTACTACAGACTTATACTAGGCGAAAAAAGTGCTCTTTATGTTCTACTTTACACTATCGCAATAATAAACGAAGTAAAAGAGATACACGGTTTTATTTTTAAACACGAATGAGATTGACTTATTAGGAGTCACTTTATGAGCAAGTAATGTAAACTATAATACTTATGTATATTGTGTCTGATATATGGGTGCCTTACAAAATGCAGCGACGTGGAAGGAGTAGCAGTACACCTTTGACCTTTAACTATTCACCGATAAATTATTTAACAGTTTTACGGATTATTTTCAAATTAGATGGATGCCGGCACGCGTTGATGTCTTTTTTCGTTGCTTAGATAGCTTGAAAAAAAAATGTAAAAATAAAATAACAATGAGGTGCAATTTGTGATATCTTTAACAAACAACGACAAAAAATGTTTTTTATCGTTATTTTTAAATATATTATACGGGGTGGTGCCGTCAATACGACAATAAATTGAAACATGGGCAATATTAGTTCATAGAAATGGTTCATCAGTTTCAAAAACATCATTAGATAATTTCATGACATTTGTATAAAACAATATAACCTTGGATGCATTATTTCACAGAAATGTCATGAAGTTATCAAAATAGTAAGATGTTTTTGAAAGTGGCAAACTATTTTTTATGAACTAATATAGCCCATGTTTTAATTTATTGTCGTATTGACGGCACCATCCTGTATAGTATGTATATTTAGGGACCATGCGGTGTGCATGGTTACTTCCATTTCAAACTTCATTATAAGTGGAATTTAAAGATATGTTAGTACATATAATGAAATAATCAATATTGTGGGTTAAGGCTGTTTTGCTCGTTCTTAGCTGCGATCTTCTGTCAGGTGGTACATATCACTATGACCTACCTCTCATAAACGTTTTAATTTCTCGCTAAACATGTATTTATTACGGTCATGATGAATGTCATGACGACGCTGCTCTACAATGGTTTATTTGTCGAGTCGTTCTAAAAGGGTGAAAATTACCTATTGCACTCAGAAATAATCAGCGAAATCTACTGACAATAGAGAAGTAACACAGGGGTCAAATTTGGGGCCAGTTCCGGAATGGGAATTGTGAACATCATTTACGAGTATACGCAGATGACCGGCAGGCATGACAGTTAAGAAAATTAAAGAAGACTTAGAACGCATCTCTAGGTGGTCGGAAAATACGGTTTGGTTCTTGATATGTAAGTTATCGGACTTATTATTTAAGTTTTCCCTTATTTAAATTATAGTGACTTAAACACGACATTCAGTGACGCTACTTGGGAAGTGATGATCACTGAGTGAATTCCAAATCCACCGCTTTACTTTAATGTCATTGTGATATCTTGCCTTGTATGTATGTAAGCAGTAAGGGGCAGGCAATAATTGGGTGATAACTCTATAAAGTGTGATGAAAAGAAATTATTTTGACTAAGTCTAAGCTATCAAAATACGTAGTGAATTGGTGTTAATACACGATGCGTTTTTGGTTTGATCGCTTCCAAATAAATGTTACCAGATATTATTATCTTCCGATTTTCGTTAACGCTGAACATTATTCAGAACTTAGAATAGTTGTTGATGATCTCATACAACACTGATCATATAATATTACCTTTTGCCTATTACGTATAACGAAAATCAGAAGACAAGCTAGAATCTGATAATGTTTCCCCGGTGGGCCTGGTAGCGGGCTTTAGACACACAGTTTGCGAAAAGTTCTTACTCGAAAAGTACTCTGTCGTGCGCCGAAGCCGTGGTTTCGTGGAAACACGTTGATTTTTAGTGGGTATGCCTTCAGCCGGTGACTCCCATACAATCCAGGGGCAGCCCCATTTGTTAAAAAAGGGACTGATAATCTTAGATAGGTACGTAATTTTTTGATACTCACATACAATTATATTGATATAATAATAATAATAATAATAATAATAATAATAATCATCATTTATTTTATATACAGGAACTATGAATTTTGAAATGTCTGTGAATTTAGTCGTCCGAAACATCTGTTGAGTTATGTTAAATCGTTTATAATGGGCAAGCAATGCGATGACCTATATCTTTATCTAACTGAGATTTATAAAGCCACATGCAGGAAGAATCGCATCACAAGTTGAAATAGTGCTGATGTAATTATTACAGGAAGTGGGCTGCAAAAATGTGTTGTGTATTGCAAAAGAAATAGAAACTTATTATTATAAGGTCGACATCCCAATGTCATACAGAGCGGCTTAATTAAAATTCAGTCTGTCTCTCTTACTTTTTTGCTGTCTGTTTGAGAAGTCTTGTTATTTTTGGTCACCCGGGCGTGATTTGTGTTTGGATAAGCCCCTAATAATTGGTTCCCCATGGTTGTACTGCCCAACCCAATAAAAAGCAATTACAAGTAATGCTATTAAAAGTATTTTTATTTCATCATGTCTGTCTATTGTTTAAAACCTATATCAAGTACTTTCGAAATTAGAGGACAAAAAATATTTCCTTATTCTGTACTCGTCATATTGAGAGTTCGAGATTTTATTGCTGATTACCGGTAGACTACGATGACACCTTTATGAGATACAAACAAATTTCTTCAACAATATAATAACAACAATTGTGATTAGAAAAAATGGTGCAACCAACCCCATACATAGGCCAGGTGAACCACTTTCCCTCGATCTGTTAAAATGAGAATATCTCTTCAACAATTAAATAAATTAGACTTAAAGATAGTTATGGTATTGTATATGGATATAAGGTATAGGTTATGTAAATAAATAAATTGTCTAACTAACCTAGTACTAATATTTCTAAGAAAACCTAATAGTTCGGCCGCAAATATGTACCAATTTACCCCAGCCTACCTTATTTACACGTGTAGATAAACAATAATATAATAGTTTAAAAACTTGATCTTAACTTAAGTAGGTAAAGTGCAATAAAGAGTAAATCTAAATTAAAACCGACTTCAAAATACTAAAAAGGATAAAATAATTAAAAAGTAGGTACTTATCACCTAGAAACATATTTTTTGGAGTCGGTGCTTCACTTTCTATTGTTTCTGGAAACAACTTTTTTTTCAATTTTTAGTGATAGATAACTTAAAAAAGGTCAAAGCTAGATGGGTGACCTTCAGCAATATTGTTTCCTACTATGTATCGCATCGTTTCACTAAAAAGTCATAGGAAAGCAAAAGTCCGCAATTACGCATACATAGACGACATAATTATTCCAGTTATTTTGATTTAGAAACTAAACTACCCGATTGTTTTAAAAAGCAATGTAAAATAGATAATTATATCATTTAAAGTGTGTTATGTATTAAATTGTTGGGTTTTATTTAATTCATTTTCTTCCTTTTAGAGCATTAAAATATGAGATTGTTATTAAAATTCCTTTTTCTTCATAATGATTCAGGAATAAAATTGTGAAGCAGAGAGTGCTTTCAGACTGCGCCACCCCTCCGCCCTGCCGCGCCGCCGCCGCCGGCCGCCCGGCGCGGTATTTGTGGGCGTCAGCGTCCGGCATGCACGCTCTCATCGACGCATTTTATATAAGTAATTCATTAAATGACAAATAAAATATACTATTATAATTGATCCCAGGCAGCCGCAATAAAAGTTTTCATCACGGGCTTTCAAAATGTGTCCTCACGAGATCCCCAGATATCACCCATCGGCTCTCTTTTATTCTCTGTATCAATATCGTTCAAACGATATTCACCAGGACCGTCATCAGCTTGTTTGTCATTTAGTTGTATAAAATAACATAAAAATGTAATAAAAATGAATAAATGTGGTAAAAAGAAAAAGAAACCAATTCTGTATTGTTAGCTAATTGATAACTTTTCAAAGATTGTCGGACATAATATTATATGGATTTATAATAGATACTATAACAAATTACAAGAAATAATACTTTTTACCTAAAGGTGTTATTTTTTCACAAAATCTAATTGATTTTCTTAATATTTCATTTAAGTATAACATCAAAATAAATGTTTGAATGATTAGAAATGTATCTACTATCTAGAAAAGTATTACAAAAAACTGCAAAAAGTAAAAAAATATATTTAAGATCCTAAGAATAAGGTTTCGTATTATTATTTAATAATAGTTCCGTTTTGCAAAATCTGCAAAGGACATCTTACGTCAATAATAACACACAATTTGTGTCGTGCCCGCCATGTAATTACGAGTATATTCTACTGATAAGTAGACGAAGTACATATAAATATTTTGTCTGCTTTAATTTGTTAAAAATTAAGGAAAATATTCGCAATAACTCAAAATAATCGATTTTATGAGTGATCGATCGTATTTACATTATTTGATAGGCCATCTCGTAAACTTGTTTATGCCGAGCCATAGAGCAATAGATATATATAATATATGACTGCTAAGTGAGAAAAAACATTCGAAAATAACGCACGCCCGCGCAAGGTATAAGCAATAAATTAGAAATAATTTGTTTATTGAAAAACAAAATGATTTTTGGAAAAGCTAATTTTATGAATGGTTTTATTGCCTTTAATAAACTTAGTTTGAGTTTTATACGGACTCTGAAAACGCAGGCAGATAGTGGCAGTGTGAAACGCTTCGCCGACGAATTTTTCGTCGACGAACTTTTGCCTACACATTCAAAATCCATTCCACAAATACCACATGAAATAATTCAATAGAAATAATCGTTCATTCCAGTTGACACCTCCAGAATGACACCACCCCGGTTGTGTCGTTTGGAATCACTATTCCGTTCGACACTATCGTAGTGATGTGTTGAATAGCTAGCTCCAAGCCACTTTATGAGAATTGCTCATACATATTTTTTTTGCGTTCGAAAACTGTAGAATTCATGTCTTGTCCACGGGCAAAAAGGGGTTTTTTGCCCGTGGTACTACCAGTAGGACTACAGGCAAAGAAGGTATGAGACGGAAGTAGTCTAGTTCCCGGCAAAATTTCACGCGGACGAAGTCACAGGCAAGAGTTTGTACGGGGATTGAAGTATTGAACAGCTAACTATAAGATGATAATTCGCAGGACATCACTAATATTTCGGTGGTATTAAACGGAATAGTGATTTAAAACGACACCACCGGTGGTGTCATTCTGGTGGTGTCAAATGGAACGAACGGAAATAATGGTATTACTAGCAGAGTTGGATATTTACTTTGGATTTGTCGGCGAAACGTTCATCGACGAAAAATTCGTCGGCGAAGCGCTTCACACCCGATGGCAGTGCTGGTGATCCTGTTCACGACTTGTTAAAAAATAAATTTGAAATCGCGATAAAAAACCTACTGTTCCATACAAACAGCTCATCGTGAAGGTATTACAATTTGTATGAAACAGCTGATTTTTTTCGCGATTTCAATTTTGTTCAACGTGGACTTGTTAAAGATCGACATCTGCCTTCGTGTTCTGGAGTGTTTCCCTTACAACCCGTATATTCGTCCGCTTGAATGTAAAACTAAAAAAGGGAATGTAAAGGATCATCTTTGGATTATGATATAAATCTAGAAAATCGTTTCCGTTCAAGTTTATATAATAATTATAATATTCATACACTCACACCTATTATCTAGCCCAAAGTAAGTATCATTAGGAGCTTGTGTTATTGATACTAGATAACGGAAAAATGTTGGTAATAATATGTAATAAATATTAGAAATAAACTAAATAAACATAGAAACATCCAGGACTCGTCAAGAAATGCTCGTACTCATCATACAAACATTTGCTGCTACCAGGGTTCGAACCCAGGACCCCTGATCATGTAGCCTGTATAGCAAAGGGTACAGACGACTCGGCCAGTCAGTCGTCATAATATTGAAAACAAGAGTAACCGTAGTAGAAAAAAATATGATGACCTAAATCATCATTTAACAATGCTGAATATTCGCGAATTATCGCCTTAACACGACATTAATGAATTTGTGCGGTTTTAACTTGCATGTCATATCTTACATGCAACTAGTAATACTCATTTTTGCATAAAATTCTCTGTAGGTACGTACTACGACCCGGGTCGATTTATGATGACTTGAAGACCATATTTACGTTTAAAAAGTTCATATTTCCACAATCCCATTACAGAGTAGAATGCGCCGACGCAATACAACGCGTTATTGAAACAGCAGGACTGAGTTCCCGATACAAACTTCTACCCCCTTTTCTACCCCCTTAAAAGATGATATCTGGAATAAAAACTATCGTATGTCCTTTTCCGGGACTCAAATAGTATCTTTACCAAATTTCATCTAAATCGGTTTAGCGGTTTAAGCGTGAAGAGGAGACAGAGAGACAGTTCCGCATTTATAATATTAAGTGTGGAAGTATGGATAATGATTCTATCAATTTACGATTAAGATGATTGGGTACCACTAATTGTAGTCATATTTTAGCAATTTATTTAAATAATTACATTTTTTATTGATCACGCACACAAATTTATTATACAGATTTCAATGAGATTGTTCGTTTTCAAAATATATGGGAAATCCTTCAGTTTGTCTGGTGAAGATTAGAAGCTATGCTACCTTACTAGAGTGCGTCTAATTTCATTACAGAATAACACGGGTGGTGACGTGACAATGCGATTGTTGAAATAATTATAAACTATGATGTCGTGGATGTATACAGTTATAGGACGAGTGAGTCATTAGTTGCAATTCAAGGAACGGGCTGGATAAACAATCATTGCAGTGTCCCAGCCGATAACGGCCATTCGCACATCCCGCTGCTGGAGCGCGCTTCCCCGAGCCCCGCGCCGCATACCGCCCGCCGCGGCCCTCTCTCACCACGTGTATAAAACAACTGACTCTTGGCTACTACAAAACACAACGTCAACATTTTATGTACCTATCAATTACTAATGAGGAAGCTATCTAAAAAGTAACCTACCATGTGAGCCTTCTCCATGAAGGGTTAGTATTCCGTTTAAACTGCAAAGTACCCAAATCAGACAAAGTAAATGTTTTATTGTGTATGCCGGCGAGCTCGGCTGCCCAAATTCAAAACCTAGTAACAAGTGATTTCAAAAAAAAACCGTTTTTGGCATTTTTCGACTTACTAGGCAGTATCAATATGATGTGGACCTTAAAACACCCAGTTTCTTACGTAATTTTAAAAATATAATTTAGCAAGTCAGAGCAATTTGGCATGACTATAAAAAAAACAATGAAGTACCAATTCTAAACATAGTATGTCAGAATACAAATTTAAAACCCTAGCAACTCAACCGACTTACTAAGTTATGAATTTGCAAAACCGACTTGCTATGTTTTGAATTTGGCACCGATTATAAAATCAATGAAATTTCATTTAGTAAATCCAGTAACACCGTCGCACGAGTGTTTCGCTCCAAGATATCAATATATAAAATGAGTTTTATGCAATTTTATCGATCCAGGCGTATAATGCGTGCTTTGCAGAACGAAAACATTGCAGGTAAGAAATAACTTATTCATTATACTCGAACTGCATAATCGCTTCGATTGCCTGGAGGACTGCACAGATGTGGACACATATAACGACAGGTTCGTGGAAGCTGTCCTTACGGTGGGTTCTAAGTTCTTCAAACCCAGCCGTAGGGAAAGAAGTAAGAAAATCTCTGAGCCAACATTGAAGCTAATGGAAGTAAGACCTGAAATAGTTCTGCAGTCTTCTGAGGATGCTCGTCGGCAGCTCAATAAACAGATCTCGAAGTCATTGACTCGCGACATACGCCGATTTAATACAGACCGTGTTAAAGAGGTAATCGAGCGAAACAGAGGCTCCAAAGTGTTCGCCAGAGATCTGTCAGTTGGACAGAGTTTGCTGACGAAGCTGAAGACAGAGGACGGCAGACTTCTTACGTCCGACCTGAGCTTTTGGACGAGATTGAAAACTTCTACGGACAGCTTTACGCGACATTACGCACACCTGTCACTCGGGCCACCGGTCCAAGAGCCAAATTAACCCGACATTACACCGAAGATATCCCGGACGCCAGCCTGTACGAGATTAGTGTAGCTCTCAAACAGCTCAAATACAACAAGGCACCGGGTGACGATGGAGTTACAGAGGCTATTTAGCTCCATCATGCTCGAGGGTAAAACGCCAAAAGCATGGCACAGGGGCGTGGTGTCACTCTTCTTCAAAAAGGGTGACAGAACCCAATTGAAGAACTATAGACCCATCACGCTCCTGAGTCATGTTTACAAGTTGTTTTCGAGGGTTATACCTTCTATATATAGGGGACAAATCGTGTCGCACGCAGGTTTGACGACTTCCAGCCTCCCGAACAAGCCGGATTCCGAAAAGGCTTTAGTACCATAGACCATATACATACGCTGCGGCAGGTTATACAGAAGACCGAAGAGTACAACCTGCCATTATGCTTAGCGTTTGTGGACTATGAGAAAGCCTTCGATTCTGTTGAGACTTGGGCCGTGCTTCAGCCACTCCAGAGGTGCCAAATTGACTATCGGTACATCAAAGTGCTGCAGTCACTGTACGAAAACGCCACTATATCAGTCCGCCTCCAGGATCAAGACTCGAAACCAATACGACTTCAGCGAGGTGTGAGACAGGGCGATGTCATTTCGCCGAAACTGTTTACAGTCGCGTTGGAGGAATTGTGTTTAAGCTTTTGGACTGGAGAGGACTTGGCATCAACATAAACCTTCGTTTTGCTGATGATATCGTAATCATGGCTAATACCCTGGAGGACTTGGGCACAATGCTCGACGAACTCTGTAGAGTCTCCCAACAAGTAGGTCTTAAAATGAACATGGATAAGACGAAAATTATGTCAAATTCCCATGTCGTATCAGCATCGCGGGCAGCGCAGGACCGATCGGTTTGGAGATCCCTGGGGGAGGCCTATGCCCAGCTGTGGGCTTCTCTCGGCTGAAATGATGATGATGATGATGAAAGTCTTTGTATATGAGTTTGTTTAGTCTTTACCTTACCTCAGATAATCAAATTGAGAACCTAGTAAACCGACTTGCTAAGTTTTGATATTGTTTTTATAGTCATATTTAGGCAAATTTTCAAATAAAAATAGAGTGTGAGCGATTAAAGTGTATCCATAACCTCTAACACGATTACGAGTATCACAAAATACAGTCAACAATATAGTGAAACTTTTCGTCAAACACCCCAATCGCTACTATTTCTGGTTTCGTCGGGCCAACGAATTAAAGTAGCCCACCTGTTTTTTGGCTCTCCTGAACATTCTTGTTGGAACGAGTTACTATGTTTTGATTTTAAGCAGCCGAGCTGATTAGTGATAAAGGACGATAGGTTGTGTGCAAAACTAACAGTGGAAACCTAATTAAGAATACTAGTGGTCCCGTAGGGGTCAAAATTCAGCCATTATATTTCATAATTTTTTTTTCTGAACTTCTCTAAACTTTAATTATACCAAATGTCACACTGCTCCGTGCTCGCAATATGCTTATAAAGTTTTATCTTCACGAATTAATATTATACAGATTATTATAGATGAACAGAATTACATGCATTAGGTACTAATTTATTTACAAAAACAATACTTTTAATAGATTAGTATCAAAACAATTAAAAATATAAGAACCTCTTTTTCTGTTTCTTATCTACAGAGGAACACAAGAACCTCTCATTGGATGAATTTTCATAATTAAACACTAACGCTAACATACGACATTGTTCAATTATTCCATGACCTCTGAATTCTAATAAAAATAACTTTAAACATCCACAGTAAAATTATAATTAATAAGGTACCTACCTAAAGTTCTTTTTACGCAAGTGGGGTGATTTTAAGAACGTAAAAGAAGATAGACGTTGCAATACCTATAACCAATACATATGAGAAATTGTTATATTAATAGTTGCTTATAATTATGTTACCGAATATAATATATTAAACTCATTTAGATCAGATTTCTCTCCTTTTGGATTTTAAATCTGTGCAAATTCATTTATTTACGAATACAAAAAAAGAAAGAAGGAAATAATAAAATTGTTGATAAATACTTTTTATTGTATTGCAGTAACTGGGTCGTCAGTTAAAAAATAAAGTAGTGCATTGAGTCCCGTTGAGATTTATGAGCAGTTTGTTGGAATCCTGTGACCCCGCTGGTTAATAGCGCGTTCCCGATACACGAAGCTAACGAATGGGTGCAAGCAGATCGCACTATTTAGGTTTATTGTCTTCTGTTATAATTAATTTCTATGTTTTATTCTCACTAACACCAACTAGTCCTTTGGTATACTTATATGTCGTTTGGATGAGAAAATACTAGAATAGGATACTATCATACCATATCAAAAAAATAGAGAAGTGGCAATTTGGACCTACGTAACATGACATCGGCCATCGACTGTCCAGTTTTCGCTAAATATAAACCAGGAATATGACCGAACGTTCCACTGGCTTTTGTTACTGCACTGAAACTATTGACCTATTTCACGTTACTGGAAGTAAGCAATAACTTTCAGTGCAATGCTCGCGGTCATAAACCGAGTTGTGTGTGAGTGACGAAACCACTAACGAAGCGCATATTGCGGCACTTGCTACTTGCTTGAAAAATAATACTCACCGGCTTTACTTTACTGAAATGGTATATTATTCAAATAGTATTGGAACTGCCTAACTTTTAATCTATGAATTACGGAAGTACCCACATGCTTATGTCGTTTACATCAATAGAAAATCTAATGTTCCTGGATTAGGTATATGTATTTAGATATTCTATTGATGTAAGCGACAGTGAACTGGAAAGTTTAATATTAGGTAAAATACATAGAGCAATAAAAGTGGAATTATTATAAAGAGAACAGTCCGTTGATGTGCACATTGTGAATGACTCTTGTATTATCGGAAAAAAATTAGGCCGCCGAAGCTCAGTCGTTACTTTCGCTATTTATAAACTTATTGTGTAGCGTGGAAGTGATATCGATATGTAAAAATTGAGGAACATGGAATACTTCCTCTTGGGTTCAATGTTCTGCGAGAGCACGTCACGACGATAAAGAGCAACTCATGAATTGAGCCCGAGCGTTGACAGGGCGACTCCGGACTCACCCCGGGGTAACGGACCCAGTACACCTACTTACACTCTACATGTCTGCAAAAACTATTTGGTAAAAACAGTCATAGAATCTGATGATTATTAACTGTATAATTTAAGGGGATGTCGTATGTTATTTCATTTCGAAGTATATAAAGAAATGATAATAATTGATCATGCAATTTTTTTAAGCGGATGTAAATATTTCCTTGAAAGAAATATCAAGCATAATCGTAGAATATTTTTCCTATGTAATTCAGTGTATCACTGAGTTGCATCTGACTTGAACGTGTAAGTACCTACCGGTGTTTACAGTATACTCGTTCATGTGGATAGACGGAAAGCGGCTTTATGGTCATGACATCACAACAAAATGTTTTATTAACTAGCTAACGTAAGCAATCGCCCCTCGCTGACTTCTTCCTAAGACAAAATTAGACAGTGGTCAATGTAACATTTCTAGCAAGTCAAATAATCTTTTAAAGCTTCATGGTGACATAGTATGAATATTGTAATATGAATTCGCTAGCAGACTCATCCCTGATTGTCTCATTCGCTAGTAGACTCATCCCTGTTGTCTCGGCTTAGTTCATAAAGAACTTTTTTCGAGGTTTTGAGTTATTTCAAGACAAAAAGATGAAATGTTATTCCAAAATAATCATATATTTTAATCTTTTTTTTTAAAGTAAGTTACGAAGAAGGTATTTTTTGCATTTGCAATTTCAATTTATAAATGTCTTGTCGCTAATATGAGGCATAAAATAATAATAATAATTCAAACCATAAGTTTGCCTCAAATCTTAGGATGGAAGCATAATTTTGACTTTTGAAGCATAAAATAATGATAATTTATCAATCCATAATTTTGCCTCCAAGCTTAGGATGGGAATTTGTGCTTTTAAAAGTTAGACTCTATAAAATAAAAGCTCGAACTAAATAAGTCAGTAATTTAAGCTTTAATATTTTATTACATCAAGTTAGGGTTTCAGAAAGTTTTAACTTTTTCTCGCTAACAATGTAAGCTACCCGAAAGTCTCGGTATGAAAGTCGAAATGACGAGGACCTTGCAAGACCACTTCATCTTCCAAATATACAACAACTTTCTCCAGTTATTAATAAAAGGAGAATAATTTTGTTGCTCTTAATACTAAAGAGGTGGAGTTCAAACTCTATTAATGTTTAATTGTCAAAGAAAGGATACGGAAAGATAATAAAATATAACAAAAATTACAACATGTGTAATCAAAAATTTACTCCGAAAAAGCCTTATATGTAAACGGTGGTGCTATTAGTAGTAGCCACCCATTTAGTGAAACTTTGAATTTGTTTTTTTTTATGTCAAAGAACGTCACACAAACAAATAATCCACGTGATGGTAAGTGGTAGAGGTAAACACCACCTAAAGAGACCAGTAATATCAAAGAATCTCTTGATATTGCAGGTGTGATGACTTTCCGAAAACAAGAGATCTTAACGCCTCCTATGCTCGCGACCTTTACACCGAAACATTGCGACCTGCTCTACAGCTGAAACGTGGAAAGAGGTGGTTGGAACCAACGGCGATATGTTCGTTATGTGGGGCATGGCAATCACCTGGCAATTAAAATGTTACTTCACAGATTTCTACCATTTACTGCAAGGAAAAAGGAAAATACTTTGGATAGAATATTGGAATACAATTAACCAAAGTAAAGGAAGCTGGTATGCATTTATTCAGAAAGAGTTACATGTATCATAAATATGTTTGTGAGTCCAGGAAGTTTGTTTCTGTGATTACAAGGTTGAGATTTGGTCACTGTTTAATCCCAAGTCATCTTCAGAGGTTAAAGATAGTACGCAATAGCTCCTGTGAGTACTGTCCAGAAAGCAGAGCAGATCTCCAACATCTTTTCTTCTCCGGCCCTAACTTTGGACTCCAGCGGCTGACATTCGTTAGTGAATTAAAGGAAATTGCAGAAGACAATAATAGTTATTTGTTATACAAGAGTGCAAAGTTGCTTTTTAACCGCGTGCTCAATTTTGATGACCGAGCAAGCGAAGGATTCTAAAATTAGAATCCTGAGCGTTAGCGAGGGAATCAAAAGAGCACGAGGTGAAAAATCTTTGCACTCGAGTGCAACACGTAACTTTTCATCCCACCTCAACGAGGAAATGACTCAATGCAAAAAAATATATTTGCGTATTATTAACAGTTTCAGTCAATTCTGTTAGCGTCAAATAAACTTCTTCGACGCTAGAATCACTCATTTTAGGTTTTTTACTTGTTTTCAAGTTTTTTATTTTAAACCTATGGTTCTAACAAATATGCCGTGAAAAGAAAATGGCGTGCGCAAAGCAAATTAAACAAAAAGTACACCAAGAAGGAGCCGAGTCTGAGTTTTTAACAAGTCAAAAAGGTTGTATGATAAATTCGGCACCATTGAGGTAGAAGTAAAATTCGATGTTCTAAATTCAAATTTACTTTATCCTCTAGCGGATAAAAATGGCTTTTGCACTCAGATATCGAGGAGCAAAAATACTCTTTCCGAAATGGGGGGATGAAAAATAAGTTTTCCCCGCGCTGCCTAGACGAAATTCTTTCAAACTCATCGTTTTTCCAAGCCACATTTCGTTTTGTTTGTGGCACAATAAATAAACTGTAAGCTGTAATGTAAGAAGACATCCTATAAAAAAGAACTGAACTGTTCATAAATAACATAATAGTGGATAATGAATAACACTTCTCTTTACGTCTATGTAAAAAATATTGTATTCGGACAAAGGACTTGCATCCAGGCTATGTAATTTTAATAAAAAATAAAAAATAGAATGTAGAGGCAGTGGCGTAGCTTGCTTGAGATGGGCCCTGTATCAAAAATTTTTGGGGGCCCTATGATAATTACACAAAGCGACGGGTTTCATGTGGTCTAAATGAAGACCATCGAGGACCATGGAGGGGCTCATGGTTTTTTGAGAAAATATTTAAAGGATAAGTTTTTGAAGTATGTCGTTTTTGTTATGTGATTTTTAACCGACTTCAAAAACGAGGAGGTTCTCAATTCGGCCGGTATGTTTTTTTTTTCTATGTATGTACACCGATTACGCCGAGATTACTGATCCGATTTACGTGATTCTTTTTTTGTTCGATGCGGAATAGCTGCCATTTGGTCCCATAAAAATTTTTTCAAAAACAGTTGGGTACTTTGGTTTTAAATTAAAAAAAACTGAAATTATGAAATCGTCTACATAAGCGAAATTGCGAATTTTTGCTTTTCCAATGACTTTTTAGTGAAACGATACGATAGTAGGAAACAATATAAGTTGACGGTCACGGTCATCTAGCTTCGACCGTAGAAAGTTATCACTAAAAATTGTGAAAAAAAAATTTTAAACAAAAATTAAAACCGACTTCAAAAAACTGAAAAGGATGAAATAATTAAATTTAAGTAGGTATTCATCCCCTAGAAACACATTTTTGGAGTTGGTGCTAAGTGGTTTCCAAAAACAATAGAAAGTAAAGCAGTGAAAACCTCTTAAAATAAGAATATAAATATCATTTAAATAAAAAAAAACTTTATATTTTCCCCCACAAATTATTAGTCCGAATTAAACACTGTATTATTAATCTAGCGGACTTATTCAATATTCAAATTTACATAAAAAATTAGGCCTGTAGAACTGAAATTTAAAAAAGTATGCAACATTTCGGGTACCTATTATCGACAAAAAAAACAATTTTCTTGAAAACTAAATTCTCGCAAAACATAGGTACATCAGTGTCCTTTGGATAGCCCATGGGCCCCAAATGGTTTTCATTTGGATCACATTTTTTTTTCTGGAAAGCATGGTTAATATTTTGGCCCCTGTAATCTCTGAGTAGAGGAAATTCTCGAGTTTTCCGGGAAATGTTATACCGTGTGTGATCCCCAAAATCTAATCCAGGGACTCTACCTAGAGACGAGACTCACAGATCCTGTCGAATTATTAAGCGTGACTAGTTTTGCGTGCGACTTGCGTATTATTAAATGAATTGATTTTAATAATTTTTTTTTAAAGAAAATTCTAAATCAAACGATGGTACCTTTAACCTCAGAAATTATAGACAATTTAACCCAAAATAATGTACCTTTGCAGTTGCAGCAAGATCATTAATAAAACTCGAGGGCTGTCTTTATTGGATTACAGTTAGGTATGAGTAAGTATTATCTCAATAAATCTGTATGATTGATTACCTAAATTTTAATTTGATTCTGTATTAAATAGGTCACTAAGTAATAATTAACCTAACTATTCACATTTCAATTCAATTTATTATTAATTATTTGTATTTTATTAGATATGTCTGATGTTATGTGAATATCGTAACGATTGATTATAATGTGCATACAATTACTAAAACCGTGGGAGTTATTTCGGCAATAATTGCAAAAATTGTGTTATGTACCTAACGACAAGTTGATAATAAGTTTCCTGCCGCGGTGATAAGGGAAGCTGATGTTTGTGTCGCGGCCTCATTTCTGGAGCTTTGTCAATGGAAGTTGATTTTGACCTAGTTTAGAAATTTGGTACTAACCACCGGTTGATCTATTTTTATTTTAAGGAGCTGTATTTCCGGAATCGCATGAAATATTTTTTAAATTGCTTCCTACCAAAGTTTTGGGATTGATTCCTTATTCGTCGTATTCCTGATACTCGTCGTATTGCCGAAACAAAAAAGTGCCGAAAACGGAATACGTCTAAACAGGAATGTGCTGAAACAAGGAATTAATCCGTTTTGTTACATGCATCTCTAATTAATCAGACAATTTCTATTGTGTGTAAGCCCGCCGGTGGGCTTACAAGGTTATTCTAAAGGAATGATATGCCATTGTATGTAAGTGAAATAAAAATAAAACGTGTAGCCCATATTTAGGTTTCGTTATTACAAAAACTAATAATTAAGCCGTTATAAGTTTATAACATCTAACTGGAGTTAATTTATCGTTTCCTTGTTTCTGTGTAAATTGAGACCGTAATGCGTAATTTACTTAAGGAATTATCACGGGGTTATAACCTTTAAAAAATTTGAATCAGTCTTCAAGATAACAACAATACTTATTACTGTATCGAGTGTATTGTACTGACTAAACACTATGTAGCATGAATTTAATGATGTCATTTTAGACTGGGCAATAGGGATGTTGCCTAAGTTTGAATATGGCGCTATTTTACACAAATTCGAAAGATACACGCTACCGTTACTCATAAAATCAATTTAAACGTAAAAGTTAAGGAATATTGTTAAAATGTACGGTTTAGATTTTTTTAACATATTTAGTAGATAATATTTTTATTTAAAAATTTATCAAAAAATATAATGATATTAGATTGCTAACCTCAATTAACAACTATTAGTACGACAACTATAAATAAAAACATACATATTTCATAGTTATTATTGGTTTTGTCAATATACTATGTGGTAGGCCCGTATGCTGGGTCGTCTGGGTAGGTACCACCGCCTTTCTTATTTCAGACGTGAAACAGTTCCCTGTGTTTCGGATTGAAGGGAAAGGTAGCAGTGTAATTACTGGGCATGGACGTCATTTCATCTTAGGCCCCAGGATATCAAGTTATTTTTTCTTGTTATTGCAGGTCTATAGGCGGCGGTAACCGATTACCATCATGTGGGTCTTCGGCTTGATTGTCATCTAGTCGTAAAAAAATATATTTTGTGAATTCTTCTCGTGTTGTGATTGTCTATAATGTAAAAATGAATCGCTGAATGTGTTGTTAAGAGCAAATCTCGAGAGCAACTGTACCGATTTCGCTAATTCTTTTTTATAATATTCTTTGGAGTACGAGGATGGTTCTTACGGAGAGAAAAATTTTAAAAATTGCCTAAAAAAGTCTTAAAACAATTCTTTTTTACACTCCCATACAAAAGATTCGTAATAATACTGAAATACCATAAAGTTAACGCGTTAGTGGAAGGGTTCCAGGAAGGCAAAACAATTGAGTGACGTTAGTATCGTATAAATTAAAATGTCAATTGGCAGAAAAAGTATTAGAAAAATATATTAAAGAATCGACTGTTAGGCGGTACGAAGTTCGCCGGGTCAGCTAGTCTATAATAATAAAATAATTATAAGTAGGTACTAGTCTCACTTGAATTTGAGAAATTTAGAGTTCTTTGAGGTTGAAAATAAAAATTATAATTACTATTAGCTTGTTGTTGAAAATAAAAATAAAGATAAGAATGATAACACATAGCGCGCTTTATAAAAAAATTAAAATTTACCATTACATCTACGTTCAGTACCCGTAGTGTAATAATATTCATACACTCACACCTATTACCTAGTAGCCCAAAGTAAGCATCATTATGAGCTTGTGTTATGGATACTAGACAACAGACAGATAATGATAATAATATCTATGTATATAAATATTAGAAATATACTAAATAAACATTCATGACTCGTGAACAAATGCTCGTACTCATCATACAAACATTTGCTCCTACCTGGATTTGAACCCGGGACCTCCCGACCAAGTAGCCTGTATAGCAAGGGGCACAGACCACTCGGCCAGCCGGTCGTCAAAAGTCGTCCTAAGTTATAATCTAATCGAAACGAAAGCGAACATCGTCGTATTCACCTCTCAGATTCATATAAAAAAGTGGTTTCCAATAATTCACAATAGAGGCGCTGCTGCCGTTTCCATACAATTTAGCAGTTGTCACGATCACGACGATAAACGTTTTCGTTTCAATTCGATTGAAACTTACATTTTTTTTTTTATACAACTGGATGACAAACAAGCTGACGGCCCACCTGATAGTAAGCGGTTACCGCCGCCTATAGACACCTGCAATAACAAGGAAAAGTCACTTGATATTGCAGTGCATTGAGATATTACGCCCATATTTCTTTTCAGCTTTCAAATCGTTTGAAAACTACAACAACGCCAGTTGTGATGTATTGGAGACATTTTCATTGAAGTCCATACGATGAATGCTGTACCACCGCTAACCATAAAGCAAGTTATAATACTTCTATGCTTGTTTGTCACGCTCATTAATAAGTTTGACTCATCAAACAAGTGGTAACCGCATTCATCGTATGGACTTCACTAAATAATGTGTAATACAACACAATAAAGGCGCTGTTGTCATTTTAATTCAATTTGAAAGCTGTAGGTACCTCTAGTGCAAGTTTCAATTGAACGAAACAAAAACGATCGCCGTGTTTAGTGTTCACCTCTCAAATCCATAATATAAAAAGTGGTTTCCAATAATTCACAACAGAGGCGCTGCTGCCGTTCTGATACAATTTGACTGTTATCACGACTACGAAGGTTTACTTCAATTCGTAAACCTAATGGTAAAAAACCGACTTCAAAACACTAAAAAGGAAAAAATAATTCAATTTCGGTACCGAGGTACTTACCTCCTAAAATGTATTTTTTGGAGTTGGTGCTTCACTTTCTATTGTCTCTGGAAACAGCCTAGCACCAACTCAAAAAAATAAATTTTAGGAGGTAAGTACCTCGGTACCGAAATAGAATTATTTTTTCCTTTTTAGTGTTTTGAAGTCGGTTTTATTTTTGTTAAAAAAATTTTTTTCCACATTTTTAAGTGATTTCCTAAGGTCAAAGCAAGATGGATAGACCGTCAGCACTATCGACTTGTCTGTCTCTCAGTCTTTGGTTGAAATATATAGTGAAAGAATTATCTTCTAACTCTTAACCGTTAAGGAGTTGTACCTTCCATCATCAGCTCATTAACATGAAATGATGACTAACAGAAGCAAATACTTGAATAGCTTTGAAAAAAAGTAAAATATGTCCTACGTGCCAATAAAATTTGAGTTTGCCCTCGATTTTCCTGAGATCCCATCATCAGATCCTGACTTGGTGACAATGGGACCACCACTGGAGTATACTCTATCGAATAAAAAAAGAATTTTGAAAATCGGTCCACAATTGACAGAGAAATCGGTGAACATACATACAAAAAAAAACATACAGTGGAACATATTACCTCCTTCTTTTTTGAAGTCGGTTAAAAAGACGACGAGCTGCCATTGATTTTGACGTTTGTGCACGTCGCTGCGCGGAAGCGTATTCACTAATCTCTACGTCGATGTCATATGTATGGCTGTGTTATCTTTATGATTGTCGCTGTTTTGGATAAACGACATAAAGTACAATCGATATTTTTTGACTTCGTTTTTCTTGCGTTTGAAATGTATCGCAATGACTTCATTCAATATTTGATTGTATTGACTTAGTTTCGGCTCACGCCGTGATCGTGTTCGGAACGCTGCGCTGGTGTCGTCAACGGTTGTCAAACAAACGCCAAAAGGTATGACAGCGCTGCCGACAGCCACGAATTCAAGGCTCCTGACTGTAGAGAATCGCTAAGCAGGGCCTCCGTATCAAACAACAAATATTATTGCGTTTATGTCGCAGCTATATCTTATAACACGCCGTATTGAGAATTGTCACCATAATGTAATGCGGCTACCTCACGTTCAGCCGGATTGTAGTGGCGATACGTTCTACAAAGCGGCGTTCAACGGTCCAACGTTTAGCCGCATTGTCAGCATGAAGCAATGTAGGGTGTATGTCGAAGGGCGATTGTAGAATCCGATAATTCTTTATCTGCAAAGGCAGATCGTCTATTACTGAAGATTGTTTGGGTGATTGGTAGGTTCAAGGTTATTTTTAATGACCATTTATAACCAAAATGATTTCGGATTTAAATGGTTATTTCAAAAAAAACCTTGAACCTACCAAGCAGACAAACAGTCTTATTTATTCACTATTTTTAAGAATGTTATCAATGTTTGCACTTATAATTTTATATTAAATTTACTTAACTTTTAAAGCCGCCGGCGCGTACGATTCGTCCGTTTATATGTGGGCTTCAACCTTCAAGTTGCTTCATCCCCTTTGACGAATGTATTTTATTTCAGCCCGGCTGAACATGGGGTAGTTGCATTACATTATAGCGACGCTTTTCAATCTGGCGCTAAGCGCCTTTTTGTAATACGGCGTGTTTTGCTGCGACATATACACTATAAAAGTTTTAGGATAGGTACGCTATTATGTGACAAACGTATATTTAGGTATGTATATACAGCACCCGTACCACCATCTTTTATCGCGATCCAGTTTAGGACCTAAACTGAGTAGAATCGTTAATTCGTACTACGACGCTATCTACAACTATGACAGCGATGTAGTTTACGAACCAATACTGAACCGAGCGGAATATGAATCGCTTTTATAAAGATGGTGGTAAGGCCCCAGGGTGGTGACGACAATACGACTATAAATTAAAACTTGTACTAAATTTGTCATAGAAATGTTTTGCAGCTTTTAAATACATCTTATTCATTTAATAATTTCATTACATTTCTATGAAATAATGCAGCCAATGTTATACTATAGAAATATATTATATATTTTATAGATAGAAATGTCATGAAATAAATAATATAAATAATATGTTGTACAAATAAATAAGATGTCTTTGAAAGTTGCACAACATTTCTATGAACTAATATAGCCCATGTTTTATTTATTGTCGTGACCACTCCGTATTTTAACAGTGTAATTTGGCAGTGACTCTATCTATGAAGGAATAAGGAACATACATAATAGAAATTGTAGTTTGTGAATTCACTAACTTGGTACCTATGTTACTCATTTAGTAAGTGACTAGATGGTAATAGCCTGAGACAAATTAGTTTGACTGTATTTGGGCTACTACATATAAATAGGTACGTGCAACCAATATAAGTTAATAACATAAAAACTTAATTTTATAATGTTTTTTAGGTCACGAGGCTATGGAATGATAACCAGTTGCCAGTTGATATGTACCAAATGAAAACTTCATGATAATAGAGCAAAGGTTAGCGTAACATCTGATTGCTAAAGTAACAAGTAAATTTAAATATGAAAAAAAATATATTAAGTAATATTCCGGATCTATGAAATATTAATAATATGAAATTAATTAATATGAAATATCCTTGAAGGTAACTAAGGAATTATAATTAGTCCTGCCTGCATGAACCGTATCATGGAACACACGAAGGGCTAGTAACGAGTTACAATGCAACTCATAATTCCGTGGAAAATCTGAAGGTAATGCTTAGCAGTAGTTACCCATACAGTATTCGATTCTCTATAAATCAAATCTGGGCGTCTTTAAAGGATTCCATAGCACAACATTCGTACCTCATGTTATTGAGATAGATAAATACCTAAGTTTCTTGAAACGACTAAAGGTTAATGATGACAGCGGTGTAAACAACTAAGTAACAGATTATTAATAGAATTTAATAAACCGAGCAACTAAAAATACTAGGTTAGCGACTAAAAACCTGTTTTGTTCGACTATTCAACGATTTGTCGCCGAAATCAGATTTTTTAGTCGCTCAGTTAGCATTTTCGTTGGCTAAGTTAGGTTAGTATATGATGCTCAGTTAAATATTATACACGCTATTACTAATTATAGTAGCAATATTTTAATCAAAGGTATTATGCCTGTATCCTACCCATACCCCTTAAATTATGCCGGTATCAAAAATCATGCGTTACAAAGTCACGCAAATCGTAAAAAGGTTTATCACATTTTAATTTGAACTATCTTTATGTACCCAAAGATCCTAATCCACTTTACTATCCAGTGCCTATTTATCCTAATATCATCTGGATAAACGGTGTATTTTTAGTCGTTTTACACCATTATGCAATAGGCAACAATATTATTAATTATCTTACGTTATATTACGTTTCATGAAATATGCCATTCAATTATAATAAGCTGATTGTAATGAATGTAATCGTGACGTCTCACTGCGTGATAATGATAAGGAACAATAATAAATCGACGAAATCTACGTTTCCCTTATAATATTTTACACAGTTTAATCTCGTAGAATGTTAAAATCTTTGGAAAAAAAGAACTCAATATATTCAATACTAACTTAACAAACTACTAAAGTCAAAACGTTGTATTATTTTTACTAAATTAAATTGGAACCATATCATTATTTGAGCAAAATAATGTTTGCGCTTTTTTTGAATAGAAACTTATATTATTATTAAAGATACCTACTATATAGTACCTAGAAGCTTTATTTATACGATACATTGACAGGCTTTCTTTACATCTTTGATTATAATATACATCAATGGTGTCGTCAATACGACAATAAATTAAAACATGGGCTATATTAGTTCATAGATATGTTTTGCAACATTGAAATACATCTTGTTCGTTTGATAATTGTATAACAGTTCTATGAAATAATGCAGGCAATGTCAGCCAATGTAATATCATTTCAAACAAATATCATGAAACTATCAACTGAATAAGATGTAGGTATTTGAAAGCTGCAAAACATTTCCATGACAAATATAGCCCAGGTTTTAATTTAATGTCGTATTGACGACACTACCCTGTATATATTAGAAGTGGATGTGAGATATACACGTTTCTGCTTCTATCTCTGAATACATTTCGGGTATTATGAATATACCTAGTCTTTCCATAAATACTGAAACAAAGAAAAAAAATTTTCTATTGCAAATAACATTCCTAACCTAACCCTATTCTTTTTTAAATTATCAGTTAAGAAATGACCAGTACGTCTCTTATAGGCTGCAAGTTCTAAGTCATCTTTTAAAATACGCGACATGGTTCTAGTGTTATCTTCATCTCCCGAGATAAAATCTTTTGCTTTCCTTTACCACCTTTTTCGTACGAAAACTACGTGGACGGCCAGATCTTTTTCTGTCACAAACAGAGGAGGTCTCATCACCAGCGTATATACGTCCCACTGCTGGGCACAGGCCTTCCTACATGGGAGAAACACATGTGGAGTTTGGGCCATAACACCACCACGCTGGCCCAATGCGGGTTGGTGGGTTAGTGAGGAGGTCTCATTGTACCTATTAATAGCCGGGTACACAAACATTTTACTAATAGGTACCAAGCATATGGAGAATTTTAAAAATTGCATTTGGCTCCATACCTACTTTGTGAAATGCAATCATAGCGATTCGGTTCTCTTTATCACCCCACTCCATTTTAATATCGCAAAATATGGTACAAATGTATTTGCGCCAAAATGAGAAAACTCAATGAACAATCATATAAAAATGACAGATTCCAAATTCAAATGTAATATTTTGTTTATTTTTAATTTTTAAGTTAATCTTATCCTTATTATTTTTTTGTTGTACTTTGATAATAAACTACTAACACGATACAGTCTCTGTAAAATTGATACATTATATGCATATTTTATTTTTGCTTGGTTAGTATACATGAATGATTCTAGGTATTGCCGGTCCCGGTTCTCCCAGTGTAAAGTCTAAAGTTCGTACCTATTTATATGGCGTTCGCTTTTAAAAGTAATATGTTATTTTAGTGATTAGGCAAGGTGCTTTCGATACGTTATTTTGTTTGTAATATTATGTTTTAATTTTTTTTTTTAAGCTGGCACATAATTTTATTATATTGCAATCAAAAGTCGAGTCTTTGTACGGTACTGATCGAAAGCCAGGCCAAACGATTATACTCGTACGTAGCGAGCTTTATCTCGACTCATTGCGCAAGCGTGCAGCTACGAGCGCCCGTCCTCGGTGCCTAGCGACGCGCTACGCGAGCGACGAAGTCTGCGTGTCAATGTTGAGCTTATTAAATAATCTGTCATTTTTTAAGCTATTTGTAGTAATAGTCTATTTGTTAGCATATATTTAAGCAATGAGTAAACTAAACCAAACTTAAGTTTTGACAGAGTTAATATGGAGAGCATTCAATTATCAAATCAAATGTAATACGCAAGAGATACTCTTCCATATTATTTTATTTTAAATCTAATACGTTATGTTAGTACCTAACTTATCGTGTCTCTAGGTACTAATAAACATACCTATGTAAATCTTTGTATCCTGTGCGGTTTATAAAATATAATGTTTTATAACACGATAAGGCTTAAGAGTTTAATAGATATTTAAAGATATTAATTGGACCATACGATGACATCAAATGTTATGTACACTTAATTAGATAGCCTTTGGTATCGAAGTGAGCAGTTAACCGTCGTCCGTCATCTTATCTACAAAAGTCTTTTAAAAGCGCCGATATTTTTATAGAAGACGGGATAGTTTTGATTAATTCTTTAGCTGGTTTACTAATTGTGATGTAGATCAACTGCCCAGGAAAAAAAATGATGTTGAGGTTTTTAATTTATTGTTTTACATTGCTCAGCTAAAAAACCTTTTCAAATTAAAATAATTGGCCAACTTTCAGCATTGTCTGGGCAATATTAAAATAACGGGAGGAAGAAATATTAGAATAATCAACTTTACAGGGTGGTGCCGTCAATACGACAATAAATTAAAACATAGGCTATATTAGTTGATAGAAATGGTTTGCCACTTTCAAAGACATTTTATTCATTTGATAATTTCATGACCTTTCTATGAAAAAATGCAGCCAATGTTTTATTATTTCATACATGTCATGAAACTATCAAACGAATAAGATGTTTTTGAAAGTGATAAATCATTTCTATGAACTGATCTTTCTAATCTTGGGCAAGGTTTTACATATAAAACCTTGCCCAAAACACTCCCTTGTTGTATAGAGTCGGTATTAGGAATAAGATCGGATTTAATTTGTTTAATCTCTTCTGTGTCAAAGTCAATATTCTGTATCTCTACATACTGATACCCTAAGCCAGTCGAAGGCTATACCCCTTATACCAAGCCTGTAGAGTTTGTCTAGTAAGATTTTATAATTGACTCTATCGTATGCTTTACTCATGTCGAGCAACAGGCTAATGACATATTTTTTATTATTAAGTATTTCCAAAATTTTCTGTGTTTAATTTGTGTATGGATAAGATTGTACTTCTATTTTCCATTTGAGAGACCTCACCTGGGAAATGCTAATGTCTCATAATATACTCTTAACCTGATTTCGCACATCACTTTCTGGGGTGTCTAGAACTCATTTAAGAGCGTACTCAAGACAGGATAATCAAAAGTATTTTATTGAATTATTCGATCGAACATCTCTAAATTTTAACAATACGGGAATTATGTCACTAGTAACTATGTACTGATTACAGTTATAAAACATAACAGCATATTATAATTCATTAGAACTTTTATAAAATTGACAAACCTATATTAGAAAAAAATATAGAAAGTAATTCCCCCACCTAGTTTTAATGACAGCTAGGTAACGTCCTTGAGACGTGAATTTTGAGATGAGGCATAACCAACCATACAAAAAAGAAGATATTTTGTTCTCGTTTCACAACTTTTTGCATCTTTCGTGAAAAAAAATCGCAATCAAGAAGTTATACTAGGCAATTATTGACAAGTTTATTTTTAGAAGAAATTGATAAGTTTAGGCTATAACTGCCAAACTTTGGAATAACAGTGAAATAAATCTTTGCGAAAGGCACGTTAACTAAGTACCTTTATTTTACGTACTACTTCATTTAATTCAAATAGGTATCAGGATATCGTGAACTAGCAGGATATTTATTGCACAAGTTTTCTTACAGTCCTTATGTGATCGGCCGGTTACTTTTCTTCCTAAAATCAGGTTATTGTGTAATTATAAGATATGCTTAGTTGGCAACTAGTTGTAAGACAAGAAAAGAATATATATATCTATCATCTGGCTTTGTAGCATGAAAGTTTTCTAATATATTTAGGTAGTAACCTACCTAGAGACGAAACCGATTGGTAGAAGATTTTCCGTTCCGATAAGCCGTTTTGATATAATTATATTTATTATGAAACTTTATTTAAAATGTCACTAGCTCGTGAATTAGTATAAAAATGAAAAATAAATAAAAACTCAAAAAGTTTTTCCAAGTTACAAGTCAAAATAGGTGGCCTAGTAACTATGTAGTCTGTCTTGATAACGAATTATCTTAACGGCTCTAGTTCCAATAGCAACTGTAACGGACAAGAAATAGTGAATCATAAATGAATGCAATAATAAAAAAACCCTTACTAAATCAATTTTACTGATTAGATAGAAAAGAAGACCTTTACTTTGAATAAATTAATATAATTGTGAGTGCACAAATTGTTGGTATAGGGGAGGGACACTTTATCTAAGTATTGCAGCTAACAGTGAGTCCTCGGGCATAGGAAGCCGATACGCCCGCGACTTCAGGATACAGAACAGTCGTTAGTCAATTATTTTTATAACCTGTTCGTTTTATCAAACTCTTTTATATACCGAATACTTATTTTGGAGATTGTGACACTAAAAAAAAGTACAAGCCTATACATTTTGGACAAACTAAAGTACTATTTTTATTCACCATAATCTCATGATCTGATAACAATGTTATCATTATTACTTCTATTAAAATTTACATAATTTGTTAAGTTTCTTTGACATTTAAAAAAAACTGCAATTAAGGTCATAATCCAATATTTTATTAAAGTAACAGCATTGATTGTAGCTCTACATTTCATAACGTAATAGTTTTGAAAAATATATATTTAATAGTTTTGAAAAATATATATTTAAAAGTATTTTTTTTTATTGATGTGGGTATACATTATATTGATGACTACTGGCCATAGATTGTTAATCCAAAATTTTGGTAGCATTAATAATAATATCATTGTTGACTATACTCATTATGGGTTATAAACAAACATAGTGAGAGGTGCTGTTAATAATTATTGGATTGTAAGTTTACTACATTTATGTTAAAATTTGTATTGTTATTGAACAGTCGACAGCACATCAAGCGTAACAGTATGACCTTGAAACTGCTCTTACTCCGTTCGTTAGAGAGGCGGCTTTCGTAGTGTACATTCCCTATGGATAGAAATAAATTTATAAGATTTTTTTTCGGTTATTTATTTTAGGTAGTTATAATATATCATAATACTTAATTTTGTAAATCTTGATCGTATTGGAAAAGTCGGAGCTTTAAATTTTTGCTCAGACATGGCTAAATTTAAGTATGGGCGACTGCCCTAGCAATGTATAAACATTGCACATAGTAATATGTGATTTTAGATAGTTGTATATTAATCTGTTAAATATTATCCTGTAAATAAAATCATAAAAACTACTACGTTTATATGTATACAAAACATCAAAGTATTACTGCTACTTTTATATAATAGGTAAAAAAAGTTTGCTACGAAAATCAACCGACCAGTTTTTCCGGATGTGCCCACGATGTAAACAAACAATGAACTTACGAAAATCTGAAAAATTTTACGAATCCGCAAATCCAACACTATACATTAACTTTACTAAAGCTACTTTGCTGATATATACATAAAGTTATAAAATATTCACAAAAACATTAAAATATTCTGCAATGAAATACAGCACTAAAAAAATGTGACGTTGTCTGTTAAGCTTTTTTTATAATTTGTGCACAATTGTAGTATTGTGTGTTTTTAGTTCTACTGAGCTAATTAGTAGGATATCTTTACTTTAGAAAAATAGGATATCTATATCCTACTTATTACTTGTACCTTTGTATAGTAAATGCGATTTTAAATTGAAATAATGAAAATTAATTAATTACCTACAATAATTTATTGTTATGACAGTTATTTTTTTAATTAATAGATTAACTCATGATAATTATTTAGAAAAATGTAGGAAAATATAGGTAATAAATTTAAATAATATTTGTACTTTTATGTAATCAAAATTATTTTCGCGACAATATTATGTTTATCAATCCAGCCTCATATGACTTTGTCACCAGAGACAAACTATAATAGTCTTTCCACATTACCATGCAATCCAAAGTGTAAGATACAAAGAGAGAAATCGCCTCCCCCTAGGAAGATTTTCTCCTCATCCCGTTTAAGGCCTAAAGGCGTTTTTGCCCCCAAGATATTTTACAACAAAATCTCTAAGTAAATACCTATATAAAGAATTTAGCTATGATCATCTCCAAGTGACATTACCAAAACAAAGATTTATAAATAATATAATCGAGGAATTGATTTAATTGTTAAAGAAGGTACTACCTAACTTTTCAAGACATTTACAAACTAAAGATTTTAAGTCTCTAGTTGTGACATAATTCTTCAGACATATTCTTTCTAATCAGTTGTAAATCAGGAAAAACCAGTGAACAACTTCTAACTAATTGATTATTTCACGATAGTTAAGTATGAGATTAATAAACACGTAAAAACTAATGAAATAATATTTGAATGTTACGAGCTAGTGGGAAATAGGGCAGTTGTTTAACCATATCCTTCATTGAACTTTTCTTTTGTTATTTAAAATTTGAACGATGATGTTATAGCCTTAGGTTGATAGATACTTATTATAAATATGACTGTTTTCCGCATTATTGAAAATTTTCTACAGAAAGTAACTACCGTTTTTAAATTACTGTAAACAAAGACATGGCATTATGTCGAAATACAAACAAACAATAGTATGCTTACGATATTTTCTTTAACATAATTTGTACAAAAGTTTCTTACATATCTAATCCATCAGCAACAGGTTAAATTTTCTTGAAGTAAAGTATTTGGATTACCTAATAAGCGGAACAACAGAATTCTCTAATGGCACTTTATGCACCTTTTCTAAATATAAACTTATTGGTGGTCGAGGTCCGTTTTTGGGTATTTGTATATAGGTTAGGACTTCTTTGGAAATTTCGCTCTACAAGGGCGACAATGCGTTGAAGTCTTTTCGTTACAGTTTGGTGCATTTGCAGAAATGGTGCAAGTAGCTTTTGAAAGTTTTAAGTAATGCAAAGTGGAAATGTATTAGGTACTTACCGCTGTGGCGAATTCAGGATTCCATAGTAGAAGCAGAAGCGCGGCGGGCGCTAGGTGGAACGCGAAGAGTCGCGCACGCGCCGGGCCCGACATGGCTGCGCCGTACTACTGGCCGCGCGCCCTCGCCACCGGCAGCGGGCTGGGGCCCTCGCGCGCCTCCGCGGGGCGGGGGTGGTCAGCCCGCTGCCCGACCTCTCCTCTTTCCTTTAGTATCCCGGCACAAACGCCACAAACGGCGCGCGCGCACGGGATTCAGGCGCAGCGCGCTCGGGGCCATGGCGGTCTCCGTACTATGGTAAGAATTTTAAAAAGTAAAATTTTCAGTCATCGTTTTCCCCTATACGAATCGAAAAAGTTTTTGAATAAGAAACAAGGAACAGAAGGAGTTTTTAGTAACGAGTTACATTAAAGAGTCATTTTTAGTTAGTTTAATTTAAAATACACTTATTTGTAATTCTTCTAGGTTGATGGTAGCGCTGGTGCCGTTTGGAGTAAACACAGTGAGTAGAATTATATTTTTTATAAAATCAGTGTGGCGAAAGACATTAAAAATACATTAGGCAAAAAACTTTTCTGGATTTAGGGAATGGCGCTACGCGACGTGCGGCGCAGACGGTCGTCTCGCTAACTCGCTCGGTTGCTTGAATTTTTCCTTTTGCACTTATTAAAAACGCGAACAGTATCCAAACTTCGTGGACCCATATTCATAGTTAGATTCTGATTGTTAATTATTAACTATAGGTATTTAATACGGCTTTCTAATATATCTGTTTTTAAAAAAATAGGAATACCGGCATTAAAATATCTATAATTGGTCAAAGTATACTACACCTATCTTACTAACTATAAATTATAATTACGCAATGGCTGGCAGGCAGGACCGACAAAGTTTATCATCGTTCGGATGTGTATCGGTCATTGCGCAAAGATGAAACCTACAGTTTCACAATAATTTTATTCATATTATTTACTGGATTTCAACAGTTTTTAAAATGTTTCGTATCTGCAATTAGGCGGATAAAGAGGTTAATTTTATCATAATCATAATTACTCCATTTGCAAAAATATTTAATTTTCAATGTTAAAAAATAATCTAATCTAAAAGTGCATTGTAAAATTAACTTAATAAAGCTTCTAACGTACTATTGCACTGACTCAAATAGGTATAGGTACTAAACTATTCATTGAGCTCCCATTAGTTCAAAAGTTACAGTTTATACTAAAATATTCATCATCTTCAAAAAGAGAATAAAAACTGTAAAAAACTAATTAAAATGCCTCTATCTCTCTCTGCGTTTAACCCATACATAATCTAAAGCGGTCATGTAGTAACTAAATCAATCTATTTTATGTTCGCAATTTATAAAAAGTTTAAAATGTCAATAAATAAATTGTTTTTAAATTTTTCTTGGTTATACTTAAATAAGCAATTAAATTTTGTTTTGTGTATTCTTACCACTAATTAACTTAGAAGTATTACCTAGTAATAAATTAACCTTTTAAATAAATATCTCAACTTTGCCTAAAAAGGGTCTAAAGATATAAAAGTCATCTTTGTAAATAGGTATCTTTTGTATTTTAGTGGGTTGAAAGTGATTTAAATTCGACTATGCGAAAAATAGTCAAAATGTAGAGTCGATCCTGCTTAATTTATAGAACATTTAAGTACTACGTGACTTAAATAAAATGCTGTAGAACTTTCATAAATAAGAACCCGATAAAACTTTATAAACAAAACATATAATTCGAAATTTAGCTATGAACTAAAATAATATTAAAATTATTTAACATATATTAGCTTTCCGAAATTAGAAAAGTCATGTTTCTTTAAGGCCATATTCTTATAGGACAGATTCTTATTCTAGAACATATTCCGTAATGGACGGAACTACACTTCAAAATATTTTAAACATTTAATGAATACTTTTACATCGGATTTTTTGCTGCGGATTTAACTAAAAAGTGAATATGTTTTATGCAATAACTATTCTATAAAACGTAGCCATTTTTCAGCAATTAGCTCTTTACGATAAAATTTTGACCTAGTTTTTGAGAATTTTATTGATCGGATTTCCTTGTAGTTTTTTTTTTAGATTTTGTAATCGGCGTCTTTTATTACGTGGAAATACAGACTTTATAATTTATACGTAAGATGATCATAGGGATCATCTTACTCTCACTCCGAGTAAACAAATATTATTAAGAAGAAAAAGGTTTAAAAAACAAAAATACGCAATAATGAAACATATTATTTATTTAAAATAGTCATACATCATATTCATGTTAAGTTTTAGTTATGTAAGGTAATAAAATTAACAAAATCAACAATCAGATAACTTTCAAAGTCGCAAAAATTTAAAACGATAATAAAACATTCTTTTTTCTATGTTAGATATTAAATTGTACCAGTTACATTTATCATGATGACATCAATTATGTACTCAGTTTATTATGCGTGCCAGTCTTCGCAGTCATCAATTAACTGTCTCTATCTCAACATCACGCAAAAAGACATCCAAAACTTCGAATTCTTCGCCAGCACACGTATTTCCCTCCTTCCTATAACATGGGTTCCTTCAAAAGAGGCGTAAAAAGGACCTTATGGGTCGGCAAAGTGGAGGCAGCTAGAGCAGTGTGTTTCAACCTGCACTAGCTGTCTTCGCATATGGACTCTTCTTAGCGCTTCACATCAGTGGTGGTGTTGGATCATTTGCCGCGCTTTGTATATAAAAAAAAGTATTATTCAAGGGGCGGTTTGAAATATTACAAGTACTAAATGTGGTCCATTTTGTCACACGAGCCCAAGTGTGGTCTAGCTACGCATCAGGTTCATCGAGGTGTCGTCTTCCGTAAGGGGGCTTTACTTACAGCTCCCGTACCGACCCCAACCCTAAAATAAGATGGAGGAATTCCAAACCATTTCTCCAGAATAAAAAATCCAGAATAGAAATTTATTTTAAATAAATTTTCTCTAGCTATAATTATTAAAATACAAATTCAAATTCTTAATAAAATCAACCCATAAGATAATAAATCAAAATACCCATAGATAATAATCTTAAATTACAATAATTATTAATAAATTTTCATGGGCGCTACTCCCACACTTCCCCGTCTTTGACTCCGGGATAGCGCATCCCGAGGGAAGAACACAGTGCTTATTTCCATTTTTCTCGTTCCTTGTTTCCTCCATATGTTTCTAGGGGATGAGTACCTACTTAAATTTAATTATTTTATCCTTTTCAGTTTTTCGAAGTCGGTTTTACTTTTTGTTAAAAAAATTTTTTCACAATTTAAGGTTAAAGCTAGATAGATGACCGGCATTTATATTGTTTCCTACTATCGTATCATTTGACTAAAAAGTCATATCAAAGCGAAAATCCGCAATTTATACGTTACTCACGTATCACGCGACTATATAGACGACTTACTCATTCCAGTTACTTTGATTAAAAAAAAAATGGGACCAAATGGCAACAATTCCGCATCAAACAAAAAAAGAATCACGCAAATCGGATCAGAAATCTCGGCGTAATTTGTCTTCATACATAGACATAAAAACCTACCAACCGAATGGAGAACCTCCTCGTTTTTGAAGACGGTTAAAAGTATGTACCAATGGAGGACTTAACGCCTAATGGCATTCTCTACCAATCAACTAGGAGCTAAACAGTTAAATACAGCAGGCAGATACACATAATGTTATTAGCTTTCATTAATAATATATTAGATAGGTACATACGTGCAGTTGCAATATCTACATAACAGCGCACCAAAGGCATCAAATTCATTTGGTTCTTATTAAATGAATGGACTCTCGTATCAAATTAATGAACTATGATTTTATCATTTTAAATATAATTATGTTTGTATGAATTTAACTTACTTTATAATTTTAATGACTCTGTCCGCTTGGGTGGCGGTTATCGCGCCAAAATGTAGCTAATGTCTTTCTAAAGATGTAATCTATCTTCATGCCAAATTACATCTTAATTGCTTCATCATTTCAGGAGTGAAATGAATACGTAATAGACAGACATACAGAGCTACTTTCGCATTTACAATATTAATAAAGATATTAAAAAACAAAGTTAAATATTTTCATGTAAAGATTTAAAGGAGGAGCTCGGTGGCGTATTGTTTTCAGCGCTCCGTTTCGATACGAAAAACAAAGCAACTTTCTCCATGGTCGATCCTGGGATGGTTCAATCAAAGTTTGTTATCTCGAGCTCCTCCGTGCTTCGGAAGGCACGTTAAGCCGTTGGTCCCGGTTGTTCCTGCAACCGCTTTAACCCACCAACCCACATTAGTCCAGCGTGGTGGTGTTGTGACCCAAACTCCTCATTAGTATCTCCCATGTAGGAAGGCCTGTGCCCAGCAGTGGGACGTATATAGGCTGGTGATGATGATGAAACATTTATAAAACAAACATCAGAGAAAGAAGAGGTATTCCGAAAATCTATATAATTTTAGTGAATCTAACGTTTTACAAAGTCAATACTTGAACCATCTACAATCGACAAGACTGCTTGAATCTATTCCGCGAAGTCTTAAAAGTTTCGTCTAGTTTGTTCGGCGTCATATTCCGCTTAGCTCTACGATATTTATAAATTACTAGCTGTGCCCGCGACTTTGTTCGCGTGGATCTCAGAAAATAACAACAGTAAGTTAACCTACCCAAGGTTAAATGATTTTAGTTGAATTAAAATTTAAATCATGTTTATAAAACTCATTCGCAATTAATGCATTGATCGCCCCGCCCGCGCCCGCCCGTCTTGGAAATCATAATTGCGTGCATGCTACTTGGTCAATATTTTGTTGCGGAGTTATTTTAAAACTGATATTTTTTAAGATATTCATTGAAACAATTACAAATAAAGAAAGAAAACGATGGAAAAATATATGCTCCAGGCGGGACTCGAACCCGCGTTCCCGCGTAAACGTTGCTATAAAAACGTTGAAAAAGGAAAGAAAGCGGTGAAGAAATTAGTAGGTTATACCTAGTGCTCCGGTGGCGTAGAGGTAATCGCGTCTGGCCGGAAATCAGGAGCCGCGAGTTCGACTCCCGCCTGAACCACATATTTTTCATCGTTTTCTTTCTTTATATGTAATTGTTACAATAAAGTAGGAGTTTAAACGCATCAAAAACATGAAAATATTCATTGAAATCAAATAATGTCAAGAAAAATTTTCTTCACAATTTAATACTTGTGGTGAATAATATATTTACAAAAATACCTTCGCAGATAGTGTATTTTTTTAGAACAAATTTGATTACCAAAAAATAGTTATTGTGAGTCCATTTCAAAAGATACACATATGCTAACGCGGACTTTTTTTTTGAACTTTTAAAGGAGAACAAACTTTACTGTTTACGCAGCGCTCGCAATGAGCTCTGAAAAGGATTTTTTTTTCCCGTTTTGCAACATTTTTCAATGGTGCTCATGTGCTATTAGACTGTGTGTGATAGTTATAGTTTAGTGATGTTATATACTTAACCTATACAGGATGGTGCCGTCAATACGACAATAAATCAAAACATGGGCTATATTAGTTCATAGAAGTAGTTTGCCACTTTCAAAAACATCTTATTCATTCATGACATTTCATAATTTCATGACATTTCTACGAAATAATGCTGGCAAAGTTATATTATTTCATACAAATGTCATGAAATTATCAAATTAATAAGATGTTTTTGAAAGTGGCAAGCCATTTCTATGAACTTATATAGCCCATGTTTCAATTTATTGTCGTATTGGCGGCACCAGCCTGTATAATACCTCGATAAATTGTCTATCCAACACAAAAATATTTTTTCATTTTGAATCAGTAGTTCCTGAGATTAGCGCGTTCAACCAAACAAACAAACTCTTCAGCTTTATAATATTAGTATAAATTCTAAATCAAAGTTAGGAAAAACAAATAAATGTCGAAAAACAAATTTTAATGAATGTCGCGAAAAATTATTTTGAATTGGAACAAAAAACCAACTTCATTGAGAAAAATAAATTAAGCTAAACCTGCTAATTAAATAACATTAAAGCTAAGTAGAAAAGTTATTCGATGTGCGTAAGTTACCTCTAATAAATTTTCGATTTTTATTTTTATATACCACTAAGGTGGCATCAAGCATACGGCCCACGTGATGGTAAGCGCAGCCTATTGACGCTTGCAAAACCAGGGGTATCACTTGGGTTGTCGACTCTGTAAAAATCTTTTCACGCCTAATTTTAAGAATGCTCTACTCATTCGAAAAAAACCTCTGCAGAGAACAACTTACGCGGGAGAAAGACAGTAGGTACCTACACGACCACTTTGGATCCAATATGTGAGCATAAACTCCCTGCGGATGGCGAGCGGTGCGATGATCGAAAATTAGAAGGAGACCGTGGGCATCATATCAAATAATTCCCCAGAACACACCCCGTGATACAAACCGCAGGACATACACAAGGAGGCAAAATCTGACTTTGACATTCAGTTTTACTATTTTTCACAAAGTTGTTATACTGAATTGGACTAGAACTTTATTTTATTGTTTTTAAAAGGCTTAAATCATTATTAAAAGTATTTATGTCCAAAAACTAGTTTATGTTAAAATCATCTTTTCCGCCCTAGTTCTATTTCAGGTTAGTTTATTCAATATAAATAGGCAGAATTTTGATTCCCTCTAATTCTATTTTCAATAAGTGCCATTTTTTGTAGTTTGTTCATTACTTATAAAGTATCTGTTTATTATTTACATTTTTTTAAATACTAAAATTAACTATACAAAAACTGTTGTAATTTATCTTTAATTATGAGCAGTAAGCAATCATTTTATTTGAGCTGTAAATGCATGGTATAAGCATCTTAATCGGTAGGTTATAGAAAAAAATCAATAAATAAATAAAGCGGTAAAAAACCATGATCCATAAAAGTCCAATGTTCGTGTTCTGAAGCAAATATCTCTCTTTGCCCGGTAACCGGGATTTGAGTGCGAGTCGGGCTTAGTTAATAGGTTCGTGTGTTTATTTTTATTATGAAAGATTTAATTAATAGGTAGGTCCATAACTACTTATGGTTTAAAACCAACATTGTTTTTAATAATTCATGTTTTTCAGCAAAATGATGACGAATACGTAGAATGGAACAACGTAGACAGTGGGTGGGGGGCACCTAGAGATTGGCAACCGCCTGTTTCTCCGGAAACCCCAAGATCTTACGAAACTTTTGGTCTATCACAGCGACCTGATGTGCCGCCCCCTAGACCACCTCCCAATCCTGGCATCAACTTCGCTATCTACGATCCGGTAACACGGCAACGTACGACAATATTAGATCGCAATTGCACAGCCCCAGGATGCTGTGTACCAAAATGCTTGGCAGAGAAAGGCAACAGAGTAAGTGGCAACAGTGTTTAAAATTTTCTTAAAGTAAACAAGTATCGATCGATACATAAAACGTTCCTCTAGCCAAATTCTACAAAGACGCATTTTGCCATCCGTGTCAGCATAAGCGTTTCTTGTAATGTACGGTAGGCCGATCTGTAAAGAACGCACTTAACGCGATTCAAATTATTTTACTCATCTCATGTTATAATTCTGATAATTGGAAGAAGAAGTTGGCATACAATTTATTAATGATACTAAATAAAATGAGGTACTTAATTAAATAAGTTTCTTTATATTTATAGACATTCAATCTTAAAGATGACATAATATCTCATGATGGTTTTGATCGTGCAGATGTAGTAAAAGTATTGTTTTTAGGGCGTTCCTGGACAAATGGGACCACAAGGTCCAAGAGGCTTTCCAGGACATGAAGGTATAGAGGGCCCACAGGGTCCAAAGGGTGAAAAAGGGCAAATAGGTCCGCAAGGTCCACGTGGTCCTAAAGGCGACAGAGGAAAGCCAGGTGCTCAAGGTTTTGTCGGACAAATGGGTCAGCACGGTCCGCAAGGTGAACCAGGATTGCCCGGTATACCTGGTAGAGATGGATGTAATGGTACAGATGTAAGTATGTCAATTGTCAACGAGATAACATGTTTTTAATTATGACACACGTGTTATTTACTTAGTAAAGAAAAGACCAAATATAAAAGTACTTTGTGGTAACGACGTTGATGAAAGCTCAGGGTAAAGCCTGCGTCCTACGTCTTGCGTCTCGTTAACCACTGCGCGGTGACCACGACACGCTGAGAGACTGACATCGAGACAGCGTGCAGTGGTTGCCGAGACGTGAGACGCAGGACGCCCGCGCGGTGATGTCTTGGCAAAGAGGTCCCGCGTTTCATCATAGGTTTTTCAACACACTTGCAAGGATAACTAATAGTAAAATCTCAAAATTACTATGTTTTTGCTGTTTTACCATTATACGAAACCTTGTTGGCTAATATAAATATTTTTCTTTTGACTTATTCGTAGTCGTTGATAGTAACCGGCTATCAATTACATTTTGTGCTAAATTTAGTATTTTCGGAGGTGTAGAATGTAGTTACATTTAGTTCTTCTTTTTAAACTTATTTGAACTACATATATTTCAAAGTAATAAAAAAGGCAGCTATGAATCAATAGAATATTGTGAAATATAGCGTTGAATTTTATGGTTTTTGTTGTTTTGTATTATGGATATATATAAAGATGTAACTTTCCTTCTTGTTTAAATCTATCTTACAATACAATATTTTTGTGTTATATTTAGGGTGAACCTGGACCATTGGGTGCAAAGGGAATACAAGGTCCTCGAGGGTTTAATGGACCTAAAGGAGACAAAGGTGACAAGGGTGATCCAGGATATACCGGTCGCTACCCAAAGGGTCAAAAGGGGGAACCCGGTGCTGACGGAATGCAAGGGAGGCAAGGTGCTGTTGGTCCATCGGGACCTGCAGGTTTGCCAGGACCTAAAGGAAATACTGGGCCTGTGGTAAGCGTATTTCATACTTAGCTATAGCTTATATATATAAGATTCAAGATGGCAGCGAGCTATTCCTCAACCACAGAGAAACTGGGCATCCTATACCTATACCTCTAACTGCCGGAACACAACAATGCTGTTATCATCATTGTTGGATTGGAGGCAGACTTCGGTAAGATGGTGGTAACTAGCCAGGCGGACTTAGAAACGCCCCACAAACCAAACTAAGCAGATAATTTCTGTCCCACGGATATTGAAACCTGGACCTCTAGATCTGAGGATTCTAAGGTTCCATTCTCACGTCGATAAAAATAAAAAATAAAAAGCTAGAAAAAAAGCTCTATAGAAAAAAAGCTAAGAAAAGCTAGATGGTAAAATAGCTAGATAGAATTTATTGGACCAGGACACAAGAGGGAATAGCATGCAAAAGGCGGACTTACTGCTAAGGTAGCAATATCTACCAGGCAACCTTATGTGCATGTGGATTGAGTGATCCTATCTCCAATCTTTACAATAATCGACGAGGATTTAGTAAATAATTATTAAATTCGTCACGGTAAAGTAAAAAAATTGTAAAACTTGAGATAAAAAGACGTAATCAATAAAATGGATCACTCATACCGCATGCATTATAAAAAATCCATAATGTATATCTCATAATATATAACAGTTGTGCTTTTATTTAAATTGAAAAAATATGACAAATACCATTACCAAATTATGAATTTGTTTGCCTGTCCCGTTTAAAATTTATAGCGATTTATTATTATTATTTATTATTTAACGATAAATTATTTATTATTATATTATCACTCATAACGCATGGTGGCCGTATGAGTGCATGAAGCTGAAGAAATACATATTATTTTTGTTTTGCATTATATCTAAACGTAGGGTTGAATTTGTTAAATAGTAATCTTAACAAAAACTCATAAATCAAAGAAATTTTAATTTTATATTTCCTTTAACATGCCGTCTGAGTGATCCATACTTCGGCCTCTATTTAGTTTTGTATTCCCCTACGTAGACTGAAGATATATCCAAAATTATCAATTTTTTTACTATAATTTGGCATATTTTCTGTTAATGTACGTGTGATACTTTAAGAAATATCTTGTTTCGTACATTCCTGAAGAAAATGACTGAGCAGGGGGTGTGTTTGATTATTTATTTTGTGAGACTATGTGATATATCCTTACCGGGACAGGACCAGGCGGTTTTATAGATCAAACATATTTTTAAAGGCATTTAAGGGAGTATATATTATGTCTGTTAACCTTGATATTGCCAAAGCCTTTGAACAGGTCTGGCACAGGGCTCTTCTCTCCAAGCTCTTAGTGTACGGTCTGCCCGCTCAACTCTTCAACTGGATCCGCTTCCACAAGGCTCTGTTCTATCCCCCACACTATTTTTGTAATTAATATCAATAACATGCTTCCATTAGAAAACATCCATTGCTATGCAGATGACAGATACAGGGCATGGAGGATATTACGGCCGCCCAGGGGCTGGGCGCGCTGAAACCGGGAGAGAGAGAGAGAGAGAATCTTACCATTGAACTCAACAGGGTGTTGAATCTTATATCTGAATGGGGCTCTAACAATCTTGTTGAGTTGAATGCTATATATACACAGGTGTGTGCGTCGTCAGCCAAAATGTCGCCGTTCCTTCCCTTCCGTCTCTTCAGGGCACTATTTCGGCTAAGCACTATAATATGGTTGAGCGGAGCGATGGCTGGCACATGCGTCATACTTGTGAACAGGTGCCACTAGTGGAAATGGTCATCTCTAAGCTTCCTTGATTTTGTAATAATTTACCTACATATTCATCAATATTTTTTCATCAATATAAGATTTTTGAGGTATATGGCATTATAGGATATTATATATAAAACAATACAATTATTATTGTAATGACGTGGTCAGACAAGTGAAAGATGTTTAGCTTTATTAGGTCTTTGTATATTAATTGTTGACCTTTGTGTATTGTAATACCTATATTGTGATGGTGCATTGTCGGACAGCCTTTAAATACAGTAAAAATTCTTGTCATTAGACTTATTGGTACGTCAATATACGTTTTTTTATACTCTGTGCGACACTGCGCTGCTAAATACTATTACTGTGTAATTAAACATTGTAACTTAATGATTGAAAAGAGTGACTACACGAGTTTGTTGCCGGAATCTTCTCGGTAGTTCAACTTTTGGGACCGGTGTAAATTCAGACAGATTGACAGACAGACTGACTGACTGACTGACAGACAGACAGACAAACAGGTTGTCACTTTGACATTGACCAGCGACCGATACGTTCGCCGGCATGGACGGCATTTCATCTTAGGCCCCAGGATGACAACGCACCTGCAATATCAAGTGATTTTTCCTTGTTATTGCAGGTGTCTATAGGCGGTGGTAACCGCTTACCATCAGGTGGGCCGTCAGCTTATTTGTCATCTAGTTATATAAAAAAGGGATTTTATGACGATTCGAAAGTGCTTCTTGGGGGCCTATCTGAATAGAGATATTTTCATTTCGGTGCATTTAAGGCTACCACGCTAGGTAAACCGGCGCTTAGCATTCTATTCTTAATGTTATTTTGACGTTCTGGGCGAGTGATGTTTGCTTTTGTCTACTAACTTGAGATCCCGGAGGTAAATCCTGGTTAGGGCACTGTTAGTATTAATGAATGCGATCCTTTTTCACGAGTCATACTCATTTACGATATGTATACCTAATGACTATAGGTTCCTACAACTAAATATACAGTACAACGTATTATTTTTTTATTTCCTCGTTATGTAGTATTCATAAGTGAGGAGCTCGGTGGCGTATTGGTTTGAGCGCTCTGGTTTCGAATACGAAAACAAAGCAACTTTCGCCATGGTTGACCCTGGGATGGGTCAACCAAAATTTATAATCTCGAGCTCCTCCGTGCTTCGGAAGGCACGTTAAGCCGTTGGTCCCGGTTGTTACTACAACCGCTTTAACCCACCAACCCGCATTGGGCCAGCGTGGTGGTGTTATGGCCCAAACTCCTCATGTGTTTCTTCCATGTAGGAAGGCCTGTGCCCAGCAGTGGGACGTGTGTAGGCTGGTGATGATGATGATAAGTATTTATAGCACAATCTCTTAATCATGCTTAAATTTGTGCTAAATAATAGGTGTGACTGTAAAAAAGAACAATAGGTGTAGCAAATTATATATCATATTATACCCACATGATGTTATGATGAATTTTAAAGGGCTCTGCTGGACCAAAAGGAGATAAAGGCCTTAAAGGTTCAAGAGGACAATCTATAAAGGGGGATAAAGGAGATAGAGGTGACAAAGGAGACCGTGGTCCTTCCTGTACAGTAATTGCAACTGGAGAAGGTAGCAGTAACAGCGTTATTAGAGGAAGTAAGGGAGAAGTAGGAGACAAGGGATCCAAAGGAGAAGCTGGTAGTATCGGAGAAAAAGGAGACTCTGGCCCGATGGGAGAACCTGGAGTAGCAGGAAGTGTAGGAATGAAAGGTGAAAAAGGTATCCGAGGAAACCCGGGAGAACGTGTAAGTTATAATTAAAATACTATAAAATAAAAATAAAAACTATACATGTCATATCAATACGCAGCATTTACTACATAAAACATAAAAAATAAGTAATATAGACGTTTACATAATAATTTCATGACATAAATGATTGTAGCCAGCTGGACCTAGTCCATTTTTTCAATTTGACATTTATAAAGTAAGCTTTTCATTTCTTTTACTATATACTTATATTTTAGGGTCGTGATGGAATGTATGGAGCTTCTGGCCCTATGGGACAAAAAGGAGATCGGGGTTATGATGGTTTGCCTGGGTTGGCAGGACGACCAGGCAGTAAAGGTGAACCGGGTAGAGATGGTACTCCGGGTTCAAGGGGATTGAAGGGAATTCCTGGACCACCTGGTGGTTTGACCGGTTCCCGTGGCCCTCCTGGACCTCAAGGTCCAAGAGGATACCCGGGTGTTGCTGGTCCGAAGGGTACAGATGGCAAACCTGGTGATCAAGGACAATCAGGCCCAATGGGTCCTCCCGGTGGGCAAGGAGAACCAGGTACACCTGGCATCGAGGGACCAGCAGGACACAAAGGTGAAAAAGGAGAACCAGGATTAAATGGTGCCCCAGGCGGTGTAGGCCCTAGAGGATACGATGGTCCAGTCGGACCACAAGGACCAAGAGGGCTTAAGGGTGACGATGGCTTTTCGATTCCTGTAAGTATTATAATTGCTTACATTATGAATTTGCAAAATTACATTAGATCGTAAATAGTGTAAGGGTGCATTCAATTTATACTATGATTCAAACATAATGAGATGTCACAAATGCCATTTCATGAGAACAGGGGCGGGTATCATACTGTGGACAGCCAATTATATTTTTCATATAGTTTACTCGAAAAGATAACAGACCAGTCACATAAAGTAATAAGTCATTTAATATTTTTCTGCATTTAAGGTCGATAGAGAAAATAAATAAAGTCATACCTACAGTAACTGTCCTTTCATTATTATAAACATTTAATTCAATTCGGAACAGATGGTTCTCTAAGCGAAACTTCCTTACAAGCATTTATTTCATTAGTTGAGGAAGAAAGACCAGTAATCAAATCGTCTACAATTAAAAATGCCCTTTTAACAAGTCGTCATTATAGCAAATGTCATGAATGCAAAACGTCCATAAGGGATTATAGGTACCGATTTTGAATAGATATCTAACAGCCTGGATCCAAGTAGAATTTGGTTTACTAATGTTTGTCCAAAAAACGTTTCCCAAAATCACATCGCAAACTATTTTACGCAAATTTTCATTTGGCAAAAAAACGTTTTTAAAAACAACGTATTGCAAATTTTTATTTAAGAAATCTCTTTTTTGCCATACTATTGTTTAGCAAATAATTGTTTGGCAATGTCATTTAACCAAATATTATTTAATCAAATGTGTCATTTGGCAAAACTTACTCTTCCCAATACATTTCTTATATAAAATAATCATGTTGGCGGCTAAGGTGTGGCCCAAGGGCCACCCCCGCCGCACCCTAACCTACTAATGCATCACAAAGTATTTTACTTATATTTGAAATTCCTGTATTAGCAAAAAAACATTTGCATACTCTTTGATTTGAGTACCTAAGTATGCGAAGTGATATTTTTTTTGGATTATAATATTTTCCAAAGTAAAACATTTGCTATATTAACATTTGTCCAAATAAAACTTGACTAAGTAAAAGTTTGCCAAATGATAATTTTACCAAATGAATTATGTACGAAATATACAGCTGCTAAAGGTTCATTTGCGAAATGAAACTTAGACGATAAGTTTTTTGCGAAGTAAAATTTGAAGAAAAATACCATAAAAACCAGAGATACCATAAAATTTGTGGTCGTTTTGTAAAATAGACATTTTGCTTTTCTAATGTCAGTAACTTTTGAATTGAGGAGGTTTTGCTCCCATGCTGTTTTACGCTATGGATTTATTTTAATGATCATATTTTGCTTTGAGAACTAACTGATCCCGAATCGATGGAATTTTTGCTGTGCAAGTCAACCTAAAAGAGCGTGTACTTTATTTCGTATTTTGCTAGGTCTGTTTTGTTGTTACACTGTATATACCTAATTTTTCTTTTGTAGGGAGATAAAGGTGACAGTGGATTGTCAGGGATTCCCGGTGAAAAAGGTCAGAAGGGAGAAAGAGGCTACACAGGATTACGCGGTGTACCGGGTAATTCTACCTTAGGTACCCCTGGAAGTCCAGGAGAAATGGGTGCACCGGGTGAGAAAGGTAACAAAGGTAATCCTGGTTTTGATGGTATTCCCGGAAGTCCTGGATCAAAAGGAGATATCGGGGGACGATGCAATACTTGTTGGCCAGGCGGCCCAGGTCAAAAAGGTGATCGTGGCTCAGATGGATTTCCTGGCGCGCCTGGTGAAAGAGGGCCAACTGGTCCGGTCGGAGTTCCTGGCGAAAGAGGAGCTGATGGACTCAATGGCTTACCTGGATCAGCCGGCGCTCCAGTCAGTAGAAATAACATTAATATTTCGTCTTGATTCACGTGCCTACTACGTATAATATAATTTGTGTTTTCTTTTTCAGGGTGAACGTGGTGACGATGGACCTGTGGGTCCTCCTGGGGAAGCTGGTAAAGATGCTACAATACCAAATAATTTAATTAAAGGTTCCCCAGGAGAAAAGGGAGATCCTGGGCCTATGGGTCCGATTGGGTATAAAGGAGACAGAGGACGTGATGGACCAAAAGGAGATCATGGGCCCATAGGAATGCCTGGTCCCAAAGGTGATAAAGGTGACAGGGGACCATCTGGAGCTGACGGTATTCCAGGAAACGATGGATACCCTGGTGTACCTGGAACAAAAGGAATTAGCGTAAAAGGAGAAAAAGGTACACCTGGAGATACAGGTCACAAAGGAGACAAAGGTTTTCCCGGCAGGATTGGGTTAAAAGGTGAACCAGGCCAATGTCCAGCCAATCTTCAAGAGCTTACTAGAGGTGACCCCGGAGCCCGAGGAGAGCCAGGAGCCCCAGGACCGTCAGGTTATTACTTTAATTTTAAAAAGTATGAAAAATACATTACGGTGGAATTGTTTTTTAATTTCTACATTAATTTCTAGGTGATTCTGGTGAAAAAGGTGACAAGGGGGTGCCTGGAAGAGCAGGAGAAAAAGGAGAATTGGGTCTGCCTGGAAGAATCGGTCCTGTTGGTCCACGTGGCCTTCCTGGACCACGAGGAGAAAAGGGTGAAATGGGTCCTATAGGCTTTCCAGGAACACCAGGTGCTGTAGGTCTTCGAGGCTTTCCAGGTATACCAGGATCCAAAGGAAATAAAGGTGAAATGGGACCTTCTATGCCAGGTCCACCTGGTCCACCAGGTTTATATGGTCTTAAAGGAGACCAAGGTCCGCGAGGCACTCCAGGACTACCAGGCAATGATGGTCCGCCAGGGCAAATTGGGTTAACGGGGGAGAAAGGTGATAGAGGTTTTACTGGACGACAAGGACTTGTGGGACCTCAAGGTCAAAAAGGAGAGTCAGGTCCAGTCGGACCTCCTGGTATAGCCGGAACACCCGGTTTGCCAGGAAGGGATGGACCTAAAGGACAATCAGGGTATCCTGGACTACAAGGAAAACCTGGCGTTATTGGACTACCAGGTCATAAAGGTGAACCAGGAATATCAGGAAGAGAAGGACAAAAGGGCTTACCTGGACCCCGCGGAAGACCAGGAACACCTGGTGCTTCAGGAATACCCGGAACTGCAGGTGAAAAGGGCGATAAAGGTGATGCTGGTTTTGCTGGAGTACCGGGTGAACCCGGAATGGACGGACCTCCTGGTCCAGCCGGTGTACCTGGATTAAAAGGTGAACAAGGTTTCACGGGTTCTCCTGGACTCCCAGGAAGGGCTGGATTCCCCGGAGAAAAGGGAGATATGGGGCCTCCTGGTCCTATAGGTTTCAAAGGTGAACCAGGTTTGGCTTCGGATAAAGGACAAAAAGGGGAATACGGTACTCCAGGTCGTAATGGTATGGATGGGCTGCCTGGTCAGAGGGGTGACAAGGGAGATAAAGGTGATTTAGGCTCACCTGGATACGGAATTCCAGGCGCTACAGGAGCGAAAGGTGACATAGGTAGGCCAGGAATTGATGGATATCCTGGATCACCTGGTGAAAAGGGTGACATTGGTGTTTCTGGATTACCTGGAATTAAGGGTGATAGAGGATTGCCTGGTCAGCCTGGAACCCCTGGTATGCCAGGTATAAATGGAGCACCGGGATCTAAAGGTGAAACAGGATTTACCGGACCCGAAGGTGTTAAAGGTGACAAAGGCGACCAAGGAAGTCCTGGACAAAATGGATTCGACGGATTTAAGGGCGATAGAGGACCACAAGGGCCAATCGGATCACCAGGTCCGATAGGTTACCCAGGTCTCAAAGGCGACATAGGTCCTCCTGGTCCTTCAATGAATGTAAAAGGCGACAAAGGAGAGATGGGTCCTCAAGGTTTTACTGGCGAAAAGGGTGACAAGGGAGATAGAGGATTACCTGGCTTACAAGGGCTACAAGGAGAAAGAGGAGACCGAGGATATACTGGAGAAAAGGGAGACAGGGGTTCTACTGGCTTCACTGGAGATAAAGGTAGATTTCCAACATACTATTTGTACTTGTTTATTTCATTCATATTAACCTCTAGCGATAATAATTTTATACTTATTACAAAAATATATTTTTATTACTTTTCCGTTTTTTCGTTTGTTTCATTCGGGCCCAAGATGTAAACAAACACGAAACTTAAAAAAATCTCGTAATACTCCACTATTCCAACGTAATATACATTGCACTTACCTATATGCAGAATGGTGCCGTCAATACGACAATAAATTTAAACATGGGTTCTATTAACTCATAGAAATGGTTTGCCACTTTCAAAAATATCGTATCCATTTGATAATTTCATGACATTTCTATTAAATAATGCAGCCAATGTTATATTATTTCATACAAATGTCATGAAATTATCAAATGAATAAGATATTTTTTAAAGTGGCAAACCATTGCTATGGACTAATATAGCCCATGTTTAAATTTTATTGTCGCATTGACGGCACCACCCTGTATGTATTAATATATGTATGAATATATGTATGTATACAGGGTGGCACATTTAGATCGGTCAGTATGGGAAAACTATAAGATATACGAAATCTCTTCTTAGGAACCATGTCATCAATTTTAGTAAAAAGAAAAACTGCATTCAAACATTTTAAAAAAACGTGTACCTACTCAGCTCGGGAATCGAACCCGGACTTTTTGAAAAATAAAATTTATCCTATTTCTATTTCGATATCGATTGAGTAGGTCTTATGCAGTAAACGTTACTATGAAACATGATGTCTAAAATGAATAAAATGCATTGTATTCATATCCTTTAATTTAGTTTGGTAAGTGTTCAAAATTACCACCACTTTTTCAATACAACATTCAACTCGTTTAGGTGCGTAAAATTGTCTCTATGGTTGTTTGTAGCTCTTTGCTGGTGTCGCAACTGGTTACATACACTGCTTTACATATTGTTATCTGCGATAATATTATCTATCTATGATTGTAGTTCCTTCACTATACTTACTTCGGTCAATTGAAAACCCCACTTAGAAAAAGTATGTAGATACAAAGACGTGAAAAACTCATTTGAAAATAGAACGTTTTGGTTTGAACAGAGACGTAATTAACATCATTTGAAAATGGAACGGCTTGGTTGATGGAAATGTTGAATTGAATAAATGGTGTATTGAAAAAATGGTGGTAATATCGAACACTTACCTACTAAAATAAATTAAAGGACATGAAAGCCATGCATTTTATTCACTTTAGACATCATGTTTCATAGTAACGTTTACTGCTTAAGTTTTATTTTTCAAAAAGTCCGGGTTCCATTCCCAAGCTGAGTACCCGTTTTTATTTAAATGTTGGAATGCAGTTTTTCTTTTTACTAAAATCGATGACATGGTTCCTAAGAAGAGATTTTCGTATGTCTTATAATTTCAAAATTTTCTTATACTGACCGATCTAAATGTGCCACCCTGTATATGTATTTTTTATGTGAAAATGTGACATTTGTCAGTCAAGCTTCTTATTTTTAATTTGACTATAATTTGAACGAAAAACACTCAACAGAGTGTTTTTAGTTCAAATGATCGAATAAATATGATATCATTGCTTGCATTGTAAATACGATTTTAAAATATAGACATGTAAACTATTAAATTGTTTAGGAGATTGGTTGACTTACCAACAATTTACCAATATGAATAATTTGGTTTCAAGTCCATTTGCGATTACTTATATCCAATGGAAACCCCGCTCGTATCTACCTACTTAAACTGTAACAGCAAAATAGCATTTTATTAGAGTTTAATTTTAATCGTTAGTATTAAGTATTTTATTAATTAAATTGATAATCTAAGTATGGCAAGGTGAATAATTGAGTAATACTAATATTAATTTCTCGTATTATTTCAGGAGATAGAGGTCCCTCTGGTCCAGCTGGTTTTCCAGGTAGAACAATAGTTGGAGAAAAAGGCTTACCTGGTATACCGGGAAAACATGGTCGCCCAGGCTTAGTAGGTGCACCAGGTGAAAAAGGAGAAGCAGGTCTTCCAGGGTTACCTGGTCCAACAGGTCGTTCCGGAATACCTGGTGGCCCTGGCCCAATGGGTGAAAAGGGCGATCAAGGGCGAGATGGTTTCGCAGGACCCCCAGGAAATGATGGTTCACCAGGGCTACCCGGACCTGCCGGTTTTGTAGGTGCTAAAGGAGATAAAGGTGATAAAGGGGCCATTGGATTCGGATTGCCAGGAGAGAAGGGTGATCAAGGACTACAAGGTGTAACTGGAGTACCAGGTCAAACAGGTGAAAAGGGTGAACGTGGCCTAGACGGTATCAATGGTCAACCCGGTCCGATGGGCTTACAAGGTGAAAAGGGTGACCGGGGATACCAAGGTAGAACAGGGTTGACTGGTTTGCAAGGGTCAAAGGGAGATAAAGGTGAATCGGCGACTATTGTATATGGACCTAAAGGAGAGACTGGACCACGAGGCCCACCAGGGTTGGAGGGACGTCCTGGGTTCGATGGTCCACCTGGTGCACCATGCTTAGATGGCTCTCCAGGAGAGAAAGGTGATCGCGGTTATCCAGGACCTCAAGGGTTGCCAGGATCACCTGGCCCACAAGGAATACAAGGTCTACAGGGGGATAGGGGTGACATTGGTCTTACTGGAAGACAGGGAGTACCGGGAGTACCTGGTGCCCCCTGTGTGGCTCAAGATCATTTAACAGGCAATCTCTTAGTAAGACACAGCCAAAGTGCTGTTATACCAGAATGTGAGCCTGGGCATGTAAAATTATGGGACGGATATTCGTTACTTTACATCGATGGCAATGAAAAAGCACATAATCAAGACCTAGGTTATGCTGGATCTTGTATCAGGAAATTCAGTACCATGCCCTTCTTATTTTGCGATCTGAATGACGTTTGTAATTATGCTAGCAGAAACGATCGAAGTTATTGGTTATCAACCGGTGAAGCTATACCTATGATGCCTGTAGAAGGAAAAGATATCGCTAGATATATATCCCGATGTGCAGTTTGCGAAGTGCCCGCTAATGTAATAGCCGTACACAGTCAGACATTAGACATCCCTTCATGTCCCGGTGGATGGAGTGAACTTTGGATTGGATACAGTTTTGTTATGGTAAGTCGAATTCTATGCTATATTTTTTAATTCTATGCGAAGAGTTCTACATCATCTCTATAACTTGTAACTTGGGAAGTAATTAGGTACACGTAATTATCTTTAAATTCATTAATGTATTTTCATTTGTGTCTCATTTAAATAATTGTATATTTTAGCACACTGGAGCCGGTGGTCAAGGGGGTGGTCAGGCGCTAGCCAGTCCAGGATCCTGTTTAGAAGACTTCCGTGCCACGCCATTCATTGAATGTAACGGCGAAGGTGGAACATGCCACCACTTTGCCAATAAGCTTAGTTTTTGGTTGACGACTATTGAAGATAGTGACCAGTTTGCTAGTCCAAAAAGATCCACTCTTAAATCTGGAAGACTACTAGAGCTCGTATCCCGTTGCACAGTATGCATTAAAAACTAAGAAGTATGACAGATAAAATGAAAAATAGGTAACGATTCTTGTTCCCTATTGTGTACAGAATAATAGCTAAATAAGTTGTAGATATTACACTTAACAACCAAAATACAGAATGTCAACTGTAAAAAGAAATAAATTAATCATACTTTTTGATCTTTATCAACAGTCCTTCCATTTCTGTAAATCAATATACCGACTTACCGTTGTTCAGTTTGTTTCTATTAAGCATAAGTTGAACAATATTGATTGATATATCCCAATATCTTTTGATACATAATTAAATCGCGCCAAAGCAAATCAACTTAATTACTCACTAATTTCATAAGTTTATTTAAAGCCATATTCCGTTTGTCTCGTCTTATTATGTACCACATGGAGGGAAAGTAGGTATTACTTTACTTACTAATGATGTTAAAAAAATTACGTTAAGCTTTAAAAACTTTTAGTTTGGAATGCTAGATGCATTCTAAATTAAAATTAAGTTTTTATTTGTATTTTTTAATTGACCCACAAAGGTTTAGGTAGCCAATTTTTTTAATTATTTAAGTAAAAACCGAAACTATATTTTAAAAAACGCCAATCAAAAGGTCAATCACTACTAATATTTTTATGGTGGGTGGGTACCTAAGATAAGAACTAATTCATTTATGAAATAAATAGGAACTATTCTTTTTTTTAAATAAAAGAATTCTTTATTACGTTTTTAGTGCTTTTTCTCCACGTGTCATTGAGATGGGACTCTGTACTTATATATAATTATATACCTAAACTTATTTTTTAGATTCCTCGGTATGTAAAGTACATTTATATATATTTATTTTTTAATAAATGACTTATTCAAAATTCGACTTATCTTTATAAGCACTAGTCACAATTAATAAAATTCTATTGAGAATTAAGTAATCAGTTTGTGATAATTTTATGCATAGTCAAGTATAAGCCACTATTATTATTTCCTACTAATTGTACATGTTATTAAGACTAAGATAATCATTTGTTTGATTTTACGAACATTCTATTGTGTATTTTACGTTTAAATTGATGATCGAGGAATTCCGTATATTTTATACTATACCTAGTGATTAGAAATATTGAAAAAAAAACCACTGCCTTGTAGATAAATCAGATTAGGATTTGGTTACATTTGATCGTTGTTAGTAGGTAAGTTTTATTTTATTGGAGATCATTAATTTTGAAGCACCATTATTGTAGTAAAGGCGACCAGATGTGCCTAAAACCTAATTTGTAAATTAAGATAAACAAAAACTTAATAAATAATTTAAAGAAAAAATACTTTTAATTTTGAAGCGTCGGTTCAAGACGACGACGGTAGTTTTAAAACTTGTGTCAAACAAGTTCAACCACCAACGTAAGACAGCTGGCACACATCACTTAGGTAGTGGATTACGGAACTAAGAAAACGTAGGAGTGCGAGTCAGACTCGCCAACAAACTTGTATGAAGAATAACTTAAACTTCCGCCCGCAAATTGATATACGGGGTGGCACATTTAGATCGGTCAGTATGGGAAAGTCTGAAACTACTTTTAGGATATGCCAAAATCTCTTCTTAGGTACCATGTCATCGATTTTAGTAATAAGAAAAACTGCATTCATACATTTAAAAAAGTTTGTACTCAGCTCGGGAATCGAACCCGGACGTTTTGAAAAATAAAACTAACACTATTCCTATTTAGAAATCGATTGTGTACCTACTTAGGTCATAAGCAGTAAACGTTACTATGCAACATGATGTCTAAAAGGAATAAAATGCATTGTTTTCATATCTTTTAATTTATTTTATTAAGTGTTCGAAATTACCACCAACTTACTCAACTCATTTAGGTGCGTAAAATTGACTCTATGGTTGTTTGTAGCTCTTTGCTGGTGTCGGAACTTGTTACACACACTGCTTTACATATTATCTGCGATAATATAATATCCATCAATGTTTGTAATTGCTTACTTTTAATCATACTTACAATAAATAACAATAGTATGTAGATACAAAGTCGTGATATACCTCATTTGAAAATGGAACATCTTGGTTTGAACTAAACAGAGACATGATAATATTATACCATATTTGTAATTGGAACGTCAATTTTACGCACCTAAACGAGTTGAATGTTGTATTAAAAAAAATTTTCGAGTCGGTGCTCCACTTTCTATTGTTTTTGGAAACCACTTAGCAGCAACTCCAAAAATATGTTTCTAGGGGATGAATACCTACTTAAATTTAATTATTTTATCCTTTTCAGTTTTTTGAAGTCCGTTTTAATTTTTGTTTAAAATTTTTTATTCACAATTTTTAGTGGTAACTTTCTACGGTCGAAGCTAGATGGGTGACCGTAAACTTATATTGTTTCCTACTATCGTATTGTTTCACTAAAAACTCATTTGAAAAGCAAAAATTCACAATTTCGCATATGTAGACGACTTAATAATTTAAGTTTTTTTAAATTTAAAACCAAAGTACCCAACTGTTTTTGAAAAAAAATTTATGGGACCAAATGGCAGCTATTCCGCATCGAACAAAAAAAGAATCACATAAATCGGATCAGTAATCTCGGCGTAATCGGTGTACATACATAGAAAAAAAAACATACCGGCCGCATTGAGAACCTCCTCGTTTTTGAAGTCGGTTAAAAAATAAAAAATAAAAATGGTGGTAATTTCGAACACTTACTAACTAAAATTAGATAAAGGATATGAAAACAATGCATTTTATTCATCATGTTCCATAGTAACGTTTACTGCGTAAGACCTACACAATCGATTGTTAAAAACAAATAGTGTTAGTTTTATTTTTCAAAACGTCCGAATTCGATTCCCGAGCTGAGTACATGTTTTTTTTTAAATTATGAATGCAGTTTTTCTTATTACTAAAATTCGATGACATGGTTCCTAATTCGATGACATTTCTTATAGTTTCAGACTGACCGATCTAAATGTGCCACCTGTATAGCGGTCAAATCTCCTTCAGAAAATATTGTTAAATTTTTGTTATTGAATTGTATAGTTTTTTTAAAATCTCATCTCAACCGACTCCAAAATAAAGGAGGAGCTTCTCCCTCCTATTTATTTTTTCTTTATTTTTGAAGTTCATTTTGAAGTCTGTTAAAAAAATGGTCTTCACAAACCGACAGACTGACGAGACAGCAAAGTGAGTGGAGCGGACTTTTTTTAGCGACTCCAAAAAAAAGGAGGTTATCAATATATATCAATTCGACCCGTGTGTATATAATATTGTCAGAATTGTACAGTTTTTGTATATGTTAGTCTATACCTGCTTCTGAACATGGGTGCCAAATTTCATAAGTGTATGTATGTTAGTCCGCACATATCTCAAAAACTAAAAGAAGAATAAATTTCAAAATTTTTTTTTTTTTGTATTAGATATAACCCAACTTAGGCAACTGTCCATATTTCATCAAAATAAGTTCAGTAATTTTTGGGATAGAGAGTTAATTATGTATCAGTCACTAAAAAAACGTGTCGTTGGCTTAACAGCGTAATTCTAAAACAAGTGATTTGATTATGCATGTCTTTTCAATAGTTGCATGCAATTATCATCATCATCATCAGCCAGATGCTGAATTGTTTCCAGAAGCAATTCAAAGCACCGACTCCAAAACGACTCCAAGAAATACTTTTATACTTAGGGGATAAGTACCTACCTAGTTACTTCATTTTAATTATTTGTTTCTTTTTAGTGTCTTGAAGTCGGCTTAATTTTTTAAATAAGTATTTATTATTCCTTTTGAGGTACGAAACACTAAAAAACACAGTAGCTAGTTTGACTTCCTTTAAACCTACTTTGTTTTAGTTATAGAGAAAAATAAGGGCTTGTATATAACTGAGCATCATACTACGAGGGGAGCACGGAGGGAGACGTGGGAATGTGGGGCTCGCACCCACTAATAGTGTAATACCTCTACCGTGTATTCTCCTATCCGCAGCGCTGACAGCGGCTATGGGCGTTGTTTGAAACTTTCATCCATTTTGCTGTCACAGCAAAGTGACAGCGACCTAATGCGGTCTCTTTTCTTTGAAGGGGCTGTAAACGCCCTCCCTCACGTGTTGAGCATCATACTAACCTAACCAACGAAAATACTAAATGGGCCACTTAGAAAATCCGATTCGGGCATCTATTCAACGATTAGATGCCACTCCAGGTTTTTGTCGCCCACGTGGTATTTTTTAGTTGCTCAATTTATTATTTATCCAAAAATAAGTAGGTAGTAAGATGTACCTTCATACCTATCTGAAATATCATGACAAATACTTTATGGTTTTCTTATTTACCTATTGGTAGGTGTAGGATTAAAACTATTTAAAAAAAAAAAAAAAACCTCTTTTATGTCAAAGAATTATATCTAAGTAACTTACATAAATACCTAAGCATAACTTTTTATCGAGTAGCTAATCCAATTTATAAGATTCTTTTCATTGGTTAGAAAATGACGTTGAAGATAGCTTCATTTAAATTTGAGAAAAAAAATCATCTCTCATACGAAAACTTTTAACAAAATTTTAGCTTACTTAAAAATAAACTGGCGGACAGAAATAAAACAAACATTACGCATTATCTTTAATTCCTTAAATTTATAGTTGAGATCATAGAACGGGCTTAATTTTAAATCCCGCATAATTATGGAGTGCTTAATTTGACCTTTGCCCCAATTTGGTCATATTGAAAAATACTCTTTATCTAAGCCCGACTTAAAGTGCCACTAACCCGGAGATCTGCAGCGGGGGCTGCTGTAGTCCGATTCACTAACAGAAATCAGATTTTCAATTAATTTCCGACAGTTATTCTCAACTGTCGGAAAGGGGTTATTCTCGACTGTCGAAAATTATTCGAAAATCGGAAACTCTTCACCTATATCATTTGATATTATGGGGGTTACCCGATTTCCCGATGAGAGCGTCGTCGCTGTTGTTGAATTTAGTGTTGCCACATGAGTCTTGGGCTAAAAATATAAACATTTCGCAAAGATTACCTAATCGAAATTGTCATAATTTAATTGATATTTAAAAGGAAAAATATATCAAGAATTTGTTAGCTGTCAACTAAATTTAGATAGTCTCTGGGCCTCTTCTGAAGACACACTGGCCCTAATTCTGGTAAACACATGCTAAGTCTAAATTTAAGTTCAGTGCATTTCTTTCTATCAAAAGGAATACGATAAGGATGGCTGTCATATAATTTGATATTTAGAAACGTGCGTTCAATTTTCGACCTAATTCAACGTGATAAAATGCGTGTTTAGGAGGCACCTCCGTACATGCCGTCTAAAATTGTCTATGGTTTCTTAGAAATCTATTTAAATTTAAGTGACAGCTCTAAACAGATTCTTGCTATCTTTTTCCTATTACTTATTGCGAGAAAGAGATATACTGTACTTAAATTTAGAATTAAAGTGTAAACACATGCTAAGTCTAAATTTAAGTTCAGTGCATTTCTTTCTATCAAAAGGAATACGAAAAGGATGGCTGTTATATAATTTGACATTTAGAAACGTGCGTTCAATTTTCGACCTTATTGAACGTGATAAAATGCTGTCTTTAGGAGGCACCTCCGTACATGCCGTCTAACATTGGCCCTAATTCTGGTAAACACATGCTAAGTCTAAATTTAAGTTCAGTGCATTTCTTTCTATCAAAAGGAATACGAAAAGGATGGCTGTCATATAAATTGACATTTAGAAAGGTGTATTCAATTTTCGACCTTATTGAACGTGATAAAATGCTGTGTTTAGGAGGCACCTCCGTACATGCCGTCTAACATTGGCCCTAATTCTGGTAAACACATGCTAAGTCTAAATTTAAGTTCAGTGCATTTCTTTCTATCAAAAGGAATACGAAAAGGATGGCTGTCATATAAATTGACATTTAGAAAGGTGTATTAAATTTTCGACCTTATTGAACGTGATAAAATGCAGTGTTTAGGAGGCACCTCCGTACATGCCGTCTAAAATTGTCTATGGTTTCTATGAAATCTATCTAAATTTAATTGACAGCTCTAAACAGATTCTTGCTATCTTTTTTCTATTACTTATTGCGAGAAAGAGATATACTGTACTTAAATTTAGAATTAAAGTGTGTTCCCAGAATTAGGCCCACTGGCCTTAATTCTGGAGAACGCATGCTAAGTCTAAATTAAGTTCAGTGCATTTCTTTCTCTCAAAATGAATACGAAAAGGATGGCTGTCATATAATATGACATTTAGAAACGTGCATTAAATTTTCGACCTTATTGCACGTGATAAATGCAGTGTTTAGGAGGCACAGAGGGCCTAGACAAGATGCCATTTGACAATCGCTATCGCTATCGCTAAATGGAAAATGTATGGGTTCTGACATTTTAGATCGAAGCTCAATCGAGGGCCTATGTCAAATCCCGTACATTTTCCTCTTAGCGATAGCAATTATCGAAAGGCATCTTGTCTAGGCCCTCAGATTAGAAAGAGTATGTCTAAAGATAGGAGGCACCTCCATACATGCCTTCTAAAAGTGTCTATGGTTTCCTTTAAATCTATCTTTTAAGTGACAGCTCTAAACAAATTCTTTACGATCTTTTTCCTATTACATATTGCGAGAAAGATTGCATATTGCAAGAAACTGTAGGTACTTAAATTTAGAATTAGAGTGTGTCTTCAGAATCAGGCCAACCTAAGTCTAAATTTAAGTACCTACAGAATTTCTCGCAACATGTAATAGGAAAAAGACAGCAAGAATTCGTTTAGAGCTGTCCTGCCCCCTTATTCTCAACTGTTGGAAAGAATTCGAATTTCGGAAACTCTATACCTGTCACTTTTTATCGCGCGGCGTCAAAGCGAGACGGCATCCGATCCGAGTTGAGAATAAGAAGGCTGGCCACCTATTCTCAATTGTCGGATCACGGATTCGTTTCGAAAGGTCACTTTTTATGTCATTTTTTATCGCGCGGCGTCAAAGCGAGACAGCATCCGATCGAATCCGTGATCCGACAGTTGAGAATAAGGGGGCTGGCCCCCTATTCTCAATTGTCGGATCACGGATTCGTTTCGAAAAGTCACATGCCGTCTCGCTTTGACGCACCGCGATAAAAAGTGACAGGTATAGCGTTTCCGAAATTCGAATATTTTCCGACAGTTGAGAATAAGAGGGCTGGCCGGGTCTCCATACATTTTTGAAACACCTCTTTTGAATGGCTTTATGGGTATTAGTTCCCCTTGTCTTCTCTGTAATAGAGAGAACATTTTTTTTGTTTTTTTTTGGTTAATTCTCCCTATAAAAGGAAGGCTAAGAGAACTAATGCCCATACAGCTATGTCCTCAGTATTTCTTTATTTCTTCTTTAATTGCATTAAAATGCTGGCGTAACACATTTCAATGCTTCTTGGGAGTATTTGACATGAAATATATGATGACAGTCACTTTATGTGCTACTTGAAGAGGTGGATAACCACAAAAAAGTGCTCATCGTATTTCACACCAAAATTATTATTATTCTAATAACCTTTTAGTTGTATGTAGTCAACACAAACACTTTGTATATAAAACAACACCACTTTTATAACACAAGGTCCGCTCCGACACAATTTTTAGTTAATGTAATAAAAATCTTCACTGACGCCACAAAAACCCGCCAAACACCAGAGAGAACATATTTAAGAAACAGATGTTTGGCGAGATTTGATGGTGTCAGTCAAGATTTTGATTGCAGTAATAAAAAAATTGTGTCGGAGCGAACTTTGTGTTGAAAAAATAGGTGTAGCTTTATGAACCAAGATTATTAGAATAAAATGATTAAGGTGTGAAAGCCGTTGAGAACTTTTTGTGATTATTTACCTCATCAAGTAGCATCAATTATGGAGACTCTCATCATATATTTCACGTCAAATACTCCTAAGATGCAATGAAATGTGTAACACCAGATCTTCAATGCAATAAATGAAGAAATACTGAAGACATGGTTGTATGGACATTAGCTCCCTTTGCCTTTCTTTTATAGGGAGAATGGGGCTGATTCTATTACGGTCGAAAATTTAACGAACATTTCGAAATGTGAAATTATAGGACAGCCATTCTTTTCGTATTCATTTTGAAAGAAAGAAATGCACTGAACTTAAAGGAGGATGCTAATGAATGTATAGTATGAATCCTTGCCCCACCTAAAAACTGACACGTCCAAAAGTAATTTAGGGCGCAATTAGATATTATTGAGACAAAGTATATTTACATACCAATACATTGTTGTTTAAAGACGCGATTTCTGAGATATACGTAAAAGAAAACTGAATTGTAACAACAATCAACACTAGCAATGTTTATCATCTGTCAAAGTGCGTTTTGTTATTTTCTTCATAGGTAATAAACTTGTTCAATCCAATTAACTGTATTTAATTATTACTCATCTTTATTGTAATAAAATAATAATAAATATATGAAAAAAATATATTAAATACATTAAAATACCTTTTATGGTTTTCAAAACATAAAAAAGTATTTGTTTTCTATGAAACAAAACGCACCGGTCAATGGTCTTCATTCAAAAAATATTACAATACCGGAATGAAAGATTTTTGAAGATTTTATTTCCAAAAATAATATTTCTATTTATGAGGCATTATTGGAAATATTGTTTTGTTGGACATTAAACTTGGGTTGGGGCAAAAATTGTCATCCTCCTTTAGACTTAGCATGTGTTCTCCAGAATTAGGGCCAATGAAACAAAAAAAAAGGATTTGTTTGGTGGAAGTCGATGGTGTTATTTTTCAGATTTTTATTACTTTTTATTTTATTTTTATTTATTTATTTTATTTATTACAATAATTAGATACAAAATTGTGGCCGAGCGAACGTTGTGCCATAAAATTGTTGTTGTTTTGTGAAGCAAGTAGTTGTGCAAGATAATGAGATTTTTATCGTGGTTATTCACCTTATCAAAGTAGCATCATAAAGAGACTGTCATCATAAATTTCGCGTCAAACTCTCCCAAGATGAATAGAAATGTGTAACATCAGCTTTTGAATGTAATAAATTAAGAAAAAAAGAAAATACATAAGAAATGGCTGTATGGGCATTAGTCTTTGCCTTTCCATTACAGGGAGAGTGAACAACAACAACAAAAAAATCGCTCTTTTTGTCAGCGGGAATTATTCAATAAAATTTTAGAGCCAAATCGCTAATTGTTCTATCATTTTTTTAGAGAATGTTTTTAAATTAAAGTTTATTATAATTAATTTTTATAATGTTTGAATGGGCATATACCGGTGCAAATAAAGCGGTTCCTAGAAATGTCGGACCAGAATGTGCATATTTTTTAACAAATCAAAGGCAATTAATTGAAACAATTTTTGTAATTGCTATGTGCATTATAATTATAGTAAGTATCTTTTTATATTATTTTAATTATTTCTTGAAATATAATAGCATCTTCTTTAACAAACACTTATGCAATTATATAAAGTTGGTATCTAAATCCTAATTAAATTAAGCAAGAATCCTTGCAATAGCATAAAGTAGTATTGCTTGTGGTAACAACGAATTATTTAAAAAGAAACACTTTACTGCATTTATCTCGCGTTTAATTGTTAATAGATCTAATTAAACGCGGGAATGTAAGTCAGCAAATTATTATTGGGGATATGTTGTTCAGAATTGAAAGTAACACCTTATTATTTAATATATTTCAATAGTACATTTATTGAATTTATTTTTCACTTTATAATCATCAATCATTTTATTTCATTTTATGGAGAGTAACAAATAGTAACACACATACACATTGTGTGTTACTGTAATCTAAATAATTTCTGAAATGATATCACTTACAATGTTATTATCGACTTATTTTTTTAAAAAGGATAAGTTAGTACAATGTGGTTAAAAGAACCAGCTATAGTTTACAAAATTAGCTTACTACAATAAATGAAGTAATACAATAATACTCTAAACCCAATTTATATATTTTTAAATCATTTTATGAAAAAATAGCTATAATTAATCTTGTCACTTCTAATAGCTGTTGTTAGTAACCTTGAGTATTTGTCAATGGTATCCTTGACACTAAAACATTTCCAGAGAACACACCCCTAAGGAAATGTTTTAATGTCATTATACAATGCATTTGAAAAATAATTTGAAATATTGGCAATTTTTTTTGTTCATCATCCTCAGGTGAATAAATAATAAGTTGAATAAATAAGTGGAGTACTTATTTCAAAAATTTGTAAATTTCAGTAGATATTTAATTAGTTCCTTAAGCTTGTAATTATATTAAAGGATTTTTAAAAATAACTTGTGGTTATGAAGTTATATATAAATAAAAATTCCAATAACAAAATTAGAGTTGGGGAACTATATGAGACACATACACTAAACACCAGTGTTATGTCAGAGCTTAAGTCCAAAACCGTTTTTGTTACCAAAAATAATCAGATTTACCAACTTGATAATAAAAACAATTCACTCGCACCTGCGAAAATTTGCTCTAGAGTTCAAATCATGATGGGAGATGTGACGTGAATATCACACAGATGCCTGTGCCTCACCATTTGTGTGAGTGTATAAAAGTGGCTCTTGTTGCATGACTATGTAATTACCTACCTATTATTTACTGCATTAAGCTAATCACATGAAATAGAAAAAGATGTCCTATATCCTTTGTTGCCCATACTAGTATTGTTTGTATCATCACAGAAAATTATACTGCCACCGTGTTACTACTAACAGGTGTAGTAGATGTTTTTTTCTTGTAAAAATTGGTATCTATTATTCCTTTATTTTTACTACAAAACTGTTCGTAATCAACAAGTGATTTTAAGAAAAATACCAGCTGATAATTAAATTGTAGTCTGAAATAATTTATTCCAGAAAAAACCTTAATTATGTCTTTAAAAATATTTTGGGTATTCTTTTAGGCTGATCTATTAGTAAATGCTTGTCATCTATTTCATGGTTGACAGCTAGGTAGGTACTATTACACATACCTTTATAAAATAACAAGTGTTTTGTTCTGACCTATCCATAACTGTTCTGTTTGTTCATTATTCCCTTGTTATAATTAAAACAAATATGGTAGTAGCGCAGGCAATAAAGGATTTAATTGTTTGTCACACCAGGTCAAAACTTATCCGAAGCTGCATATACCAAAAGAACAAATCTATGTAAAGAGTGACAGGGGAGGGAAGAGATTACTTGTAATACTCTTGGCTCTGCTATGGGGAATGGAAATTGGATTTAAATTTGCATCACGCACTGTTATATATTTGTTAAATCCATGTCATGTTACAACTTTAATACAGGTAAGATTTACATGATAAGTTTAAACAAGCATGTGTGGATACAAATCATCTATTATACATGTTTACCATAAAATAGCCTATTCTTTTCAGATTTACTTGTTGGCTGCACCACCTAGCAAAACTGTTACTGCATTATTTCGTATACATTTAAATTTATTAAATGGACCCCTATTAGCCTTTCTGTTTCCAGAAACAGCTTCTAGAACGGTAATTTAAATCTGTTAATTTAAAGAAAATTCCTTAAAAATAATAGACTAATTGAGTTATTTGCGTAAAGAAATTGTGAAAGAAATAATTGTGTAGTATATTTAGTCTAGATATCAGTTAATCTATTATAACTCATATATAGGGCGCATCTAAAATTTCCAAAAAGAATTAGAAAAAAATACCTAGTGACTGGGCAAAAATTTATTCATTTATGTACCTACACACAAATGATTCAAAAGAGAATACATGAAACACAGTTGAGTATAAAGCAAGGCACTGCTTTTTTCTAATGAAATCTTTGCCAGCATGAATACCTACGATAAATTATGTAATGTGTCCACCATTACATATTTTCGAATTTATTTTATTTTTTATTTAACAAAATCCATAGGTCTTAATAAAACATTTAAACAAATTTCAGAAAGTTAAGATAAACGAAATAATAAATAAAAAGTGTTTATTTCCATCCACCTTAAAGCAACTTACATTCACTATTGGACTTTAATTTTTTTTTAAATGAATCTATTGTTTCTTAAAATATTAATACGATAAAAATATTAATAATAAATATTAATAGTATGGACGACCCATACTATTTACGTACCCATATCTCTTTAAAAAATTCGTTGGTTTGTCTGGTCGTGTCGTAGACCAGCTGATGGCATTGCGATGGTGACGATACAGCGTTTTTGGTTATTTTTACGGAGTTCGCCAATAACTTCCGGTAAACAAATGTTGGTGTTGCAATTGCCAATGTCCAGATTTTTTTTTTTAAATAGGAATCATAAGCTTAGCGGCAGATTGCACAGTTTGCACACTTACTTCTTTGGTTGGTTCCGGCTCACCTTAAAGAAGAAAGACCCAGACAGTCGATTGCTATTTTTTTTTTGGGATCGTAGCTGTAAATCAATGTTTCGTCACCTGATACCTTCGCTACCTACATCTGGTAAGCATGGCATTGAACCAAGAATGCGGCCCATTTTTTGAGCCTCAGATAATTGTAAGGCATTAGAAATTAATTTTTAACACTCAAATGTTTTTGTAGGATTGATTGTATATATCTGACTCATGCCTATGCCTACGGATGCCCGAATCTCATGATATGTCACACGCCTGTCTGTCTCGATCATACAGATCAACAATGTTTTCGTTGTTCACAGTGGTAGACAGACGAACATCACGACATTGAGATTTATCTACATGACCGCGTTTGAATTCTGCAAACCAGTTAACCAGCTATATAGTGCTTTATCGCCAAAAGTAGAAGGCAATCCACACTACCACTGCTGCTGAAGCGTCAAATCTCACTTAAAATTGTACTAAACCATACTGCGAAATTTTTCACGAGTTAAATGGTACCCTAATTAAATAGACAATAGATTTTAAATGGCTTTGGTGCCATTTAAAATATGAAGTGTAAAAACACGTGACAAACAGATAAAAAAAACTGCATTTTAAAGCCAAAGAGTTCTAGTTCAAATTTCGAAATAAGTTTTAAAAAATGTCAATGTATGTGTGTTCTGAAAATTCTTAGTGCGCCCTATGTACGTGTAAAATAATAGTGCGTTAAAGTGATTTTGGATAAGTAGGTAGTTTATTTCCTCAAACCATCTGTTTTGTCAACTCTTGTAAGTCTTTCAACTTGCCAGATTCCCTGACTCGTTAATCTCCTTGTTCGGCCAGTTTACCCATTTTGCCAGTTATTGTAGATTGTTAATTTTTTTTTAATACTACTAGATGACAAACAAGCTGATGGCCCACCTGATGGTAAACGGTTACCGCCGCCTATAGACACCTGCAATAACAAGGAAAAGTCACAAAGTCAAATATGTTTGATTTTAAATTTCTTTATTTTGTTAACTAAAGTCAGGCGCTCTTATTAATGAAAAAATTAGATTGGATTAGCAAATGACCAGTAAAACTATTTACTTATGTACCTACCATAATAATTATATTTAACACTTCGAATTCACGTGTTACGTAAGTTACACTGTATTATTATATTTTTTTATTAATTGTGATAAGAAACTAGAAATACTTTTTATATTTCATTATATAAAAATTAAATTAAATGAAATTACGTTCACTCATCTGAGAACCAGCTCCTTTCTAAATGTCTGTATTATACGATAGTTGCGTAAAATTCAATAGATCTCATAACTATCATATCCCCATTGAGAAATTAGGATAACTTACTGATAATTTATAGAATGAACAAAGAACGGATCTGATGGATTGAGTGATCTGAAAGCTAGTAACAACAACCCTTTATTATACTTAGGTACTTGTATTGTACAGATTCTGAACTCTGCCTGTATGACCTCTGCTGTATAGGAACTTACACTACTTAGCTAATATTATTATGTTCAGCCCAAAATCTGCCCCTTACCGAAAAAAAGCCTAGTCATCAAAACTCGTATCGTACGTAAATCGTGACGAGTATTTGCAAGTGTTAAACCGTGTACGATTTAGTGAGAACTTCGACTGGAGTACGGAATAACGTTAGGTAGGTACGGTTCGCTGAGTGTTTCGCGCTTTCGCTTATGCACGCACTGTGGGCGAGCAAGGTGCGAGGGCCGCTGCATGCTCCAATGGTCAAAATAGTCGGACTTTTGCCCACAGTCAAGAGTGTAAGTTTTGAAATAAAAAGAGAAACCTAATAATTTAATCACTGTTGCAAATCGGATTACCAAATGTCCAAAATTTTGGCGTATCCAAAACGTTACTATATCGCGTTTTCAGCTATTAAATCGTATGAAAATGAACGCAGTGTGCCTGTGTTGGTATTAAATTTAAAATATTAAAGAGCCCATACGTTGAATGCGGCAGGTAGTTAGGGTTGACGTAAGACTCGCTGAAGCAAAATTGTGTCAATAATACGGTGAATTATTAAAAAAGCATTAGGTAGCAGCCAATTGTGATGTTGCCTAAGTTTGAATAGGGCGCTATTTTTCACAAATTCGGAAGTAACGCTACTATTATTACCCATTAAAATAATTCAAACTTAAAAGATATGGAATATTGTAAGAAGTTAGGTAAGTATAATGTTTAGAAAATTATTATTGTTATTATTAAACTTAACTGTCTAACGCACAACTCTAGATTTATTTTTCGATTTTCCAAGTTCATTTTTATTTAATTGATTGTATCATGTATTATTGGCTTCGGGATTTCCTTTAGAACACTCATTTGTTCTTATTTTGTTAATATCTTTAATGCGAGCCAGTAACTAGGAATTATGCAACCTATTTCTAGATTTATCAGCTCTTGCTATACTGAATTTCATATGAAAACCAAACTTTGCACAGTAATTAAATTACGTAATATTAAGCGTTAGTTTATAAACAAAGAGTCCTAATATCTGTGTTCGAAATCGACGGAGAGTGGTCGACTGAACTCGTGGGCTACGTAAACCTTTTAGCGGTAGAGAGTGGTCAACTGAACCCGTGGGCTGAGTTGGCCAGACAAGTGGAACGGCTCACCCACGCAAACATCCGAAAGGGGTCATTCAGCCCCCGGGATGATTTTTATGTGGGATCATTTGACCACGAAGGGGTGACGTCACCTGTTCCGTAGATCTTTTATGGAACGTTTTTGGACGATGCGCTGCAACACTTTAAACATACCACTACTTAGGTATATCTGTGAAACAATTGATATTAAACATACTAGTTATTTCTTTTGCAATATTTCTCTATGAGTTTATACTATATGTACTTCTTATTTATGAAATAAAAAACTTGTCAACTACCCTAGCGCTCGTTCCTAGTTTGTTGAGGGCATCCGGCGGTGGTTCGTCGCACTCGCAACCGCAAATCATAAGTAGTCGCCACCAATGCGCAAATGAACATCCACGCTGTACCTACGGGGTGAAGTTGTACCGGGCCGAGTAGCTATTGGGTACTCGTATGCACCTTATGAGATAGTTGCGATCAAAAATAAACTAGTGGGATTAGTTACTTTGCACTCAATGCTCAATTAATAAGCGAATTTAGACATTCAATTCTCGTGGTGAGTTCGATTTCCCCAGTCAAAGGATGCTTACAAAATGCAGATTGCTTTTGACTACATTGTACAAGAAATCGGTAGAGTCAAATAGCGACAAAGGTGCTTTACATTCTGAATGTTATTTTATCGTATGAAACTTCTTTACACGGTAAATTTCCAATTTTTCATTTAAATATTCTTTGTTGCATAAAATTGTACAAAAAGCGGACTTAATTCTATACACCATTAGTACATCCAAATGCCTCTAACATAATTTCTCTATTAGGATTTTAAGGCATTACTTGGATTAGAGAATTGCAGTTATTATCTCAGTATGTGTTAAATTCACGAAGCGTAGGTAGTACTTTTATTTGTGTTTTTTTACTATTTCCTTATCGCCTTTTCATTTTTAACCGACTTAAAAAAAAGAGTTCTCAATTCGACTGTTTTTTTATGTTTGTTACCTCATCGACTGGGTGAACCGATATTGATGATTATTTTTTGTTCGATGCGGAATAGTTGCCATTTGGTTCTATAATTTTTTTTTGAAATCGATTAGGTAGTTTTTATATTTTTAAATCAAAAAAACTAAAATGAGTCGTCTACGTATGCGAATTTGCGGATTTTTGCTTTCCTATGACTTTTAGAGGCAATGTTTGTTAGAAAGATTTGTTCGTTACGATGGGTTCCCAATTGATCGATGTCATAGTAATACCTACAGTTGTTTATTTTACTGTCACGTTATAACGAAGTATCGTAAAATATATCCACAGAACTGCAGTTTTGTGGATTTGTGGAGTGGACATTTTACGATACTTCGATGGGTAACACACACGGGAAAGATTTTGACAGTTGAAATTAAAATGAGTGATTATCATCGTCATCATCATTTCAGCCGAAAGACGTCCACTGTGACGTGCTGCGCTACACGCCATCGGTTCTGCGAGCCATGTATGTCACTATGTCCATGTCCTGCCCACTGCCACTTTAGTAATGGCATCTCTTTGAGCTATGTCGGTGACTTTGGTTCTCCTACGGATCGCCTCATTTCTAATTCAATTCCATAGAGAAACACCGAGCAGTGCTCGCTCCATTACTTTGAGCTTCTTGATGAGACCCATTGAGAGCAACCACGTCTTAGTGCCGTAGGTCATCCATCACTGGCAACACACACTGGTCAAAGACTTTTGTCTTGAGATACTGCGGCTGCTGCAGTTATACCTGCTACCTTAAAAAATATCTAGATTATAAAAAAAATGATTTAGGTTCATTGTGGTGACTCTACGACATCCGAGCTTGTATGTTTACTAGCCGACGATTCGACTAAGTTAGGCATATCTTTTAAACATTTCTTGTAATGTAAAATACAATTAAGATGGCTAATTTAATTAAAATTTCACAGATATTCGCAGAAGCTGCCTTATATTGGATTCAGCATGGAATGATGTTTGTTATACCATATTATCTTTTAAGGATTGGTGGCATGTATCTATTTTATTAACACTTAATTACCTACCTACCAACATAATGTTTCTTGACAATAAACATTAATTTGTCTATGTTTTTACAGGTGTTTATAATATAGAACCGTTTTGGGACTTCAGTTGGTCTATTTTTAGCTATTGTCTAAATCTTCTATACCACTTTATTGTATTGCAAATTATAGCAATTGTAAGTACCTACACGTTGAATTACAATTACCTACTTAAGTATTTAAGAATAATATTTGGATATTCTTCAATTTATTTTAAATAACACTATTTTAAATGTGTGAAAAATATATTTACATAGAAAAATATCTAACCGAGGACCTTGGTAGCTCAGATTTTAGTCACCCGGATTGTGAAAGGTCGCGGGTTCGATCCCCGCCCCAGAACGTGAATTTTTTCTTGTTTAGATATTTTTCTATGTAGTTAAATAATATATAGTTTAGTGGGTACTTAATTTATTTTTATTTATTTAAATATAAGGAGCTTAGGGAGGAAATGACATTATTCTTGACCTATGGTCTTGATTATGTTAATATATTCTGCTACTGTGTCGCATTGGAGTATGTTAACTATTATACAACAAGTACAAATCAGTAGCTAAAATAGAATTGATTTAGAGAATTTATGGAAGTGCGATATCTATATTTACTTAAATAGTTCTGGTTTTTCTTCTCAAGTATATAACTTAAAAAATATACAGCCCGCCTAGCATGACCACCGAAACGCGATATGATAAAGCTATTTATCGCTTTGAATTGTCAAAAATCATTGGATATAACCGCTATCTTGAAATTTTATCGAAACTGCGAACATGTATATATACAATACAAGTTCGCAGTTTAGATAAAATTTCAATTTGGCAGTTATATCCAATGATTTTTGACAGTTCAAAGCGATAAATGGCTTTATCATATCGCGTTTCGGTGGTCATACTAGGCGGGCAGGTGTGCCTAAGCGACATGCTCTCGAAATCGAGGGTTAATTGATCTAGGCTCACTCAACGCTTAACAACATGGCGTATTGAAAGTCCGCTCAATTAGATGCCTAGGCGGATTTTGTTGTACTGAAGATTGGTAGGTTCATGGCTATTTATCAGCCATACCCTTTGTTCCTAAAAGTAGGTTGGCCTGACGATTCACACTGTGACTGGTTGGGAATAATTTCGGAAAGGTTTCCCAACGTGTCACAGTGTGACTGGTTGGAAATTATTTTAAGAAAGGTCTCCCAACAAGTCACAGTGTAACCGGTTACAGTGTGACTCGTTGGGAACAAAGGAGCCACACGGATGACATAACGTTTATCCATCTGGTTAAAGGTGCTTAATGACTTGGCTAGTTGTCCCTCAGCCGTTACATTGAATGCCGGCGTTTAGTCAAAGGCCTATGCCTTAGTATTTTTTAATAATTCTGTCCGCGAAAATATTGCATTAGCTACCTAAAATTATGTATGGAGGTTCGTTGTTGTTCTTTGTTATTAAATACTGTATTTTTTTTCAGCCTGCACAAGTAAACCTAAACCACATGCTTTGCCCTGCCATACTAGATCCATTTGATGGACCTTGGTTTCGTATAGCAGCTGTTATACATCAAGCATTACTCTGTCCGATTCTCTGCAAGTTGTATTGCTTGATAGCAGAGTTTTGTCTCACGAAATTCCCACCAACGAAAGTTAAACCACATATGAAAGATTTTTTACAAGAGAAAGTACCAGTAGACTTATTACCAAAGAAGCACGATGATTAGTATAGTAATTGCTTGTCACATTTATGGCTGTAATCCCTCTCAGGGTAGCTAGTGTCTCTATTATAAAGATGCCTATGTAGTAAAGAACACAATATTTCATCGCGTCCATTTAGTTCGAGTGATTAAACTAGTCGGTAAGTAACAAAATACTACGGATATAATATTTGAATTAATATTAGGACTTTACCTATGAAATTGGGTTTTACCTTGAGAAAATTGGAACCGGACTTGACTTATTTATTTTTATTTAATTTTGATATGTAAACACCAAATAAATTATCAGGAGTTGAGTCGCGTAGTGGCTTGAGCGCTCTGGTTTCGATAACGAAAACAAAGCAACTTTCGCCATGGTCGATCCTGGGATGGGTCGACCAAAATTTCTAATCTCGAGCTCCTCCGTGCTTCGGAAGGCACGTTAAGCCGCTACTCCCGGTTGTTACTGCAACCGCTTTAACCCACCAATCCTCATTGGGCCAGCGTGGTGGTGTTTGCCCAAACTTCTCATGTGTTTCTCCCATGTAGGAACGCCTGTGCCTAGCTCCTGTTGTAATAATCAGTCGCAAACGAAAATTGCCGACCCATATTAATATTTTTTATTTTGCGGATTTACCGCAAATGGTCCAATATTGTTTCGACAAATACGTCAAAAGCCACTGCTGCCTAATAGCCGTTATCTTAGTTTTCGAAAGATCGTTGAATGAAGCTTCATTAATTTGGGCTGAGACGGTCAACAGTAATATTCTAGTGTATTTAATACATCCCTGGAGTGACGCAATCACATGTGTGTCTAAAAATGTGTAATGTAGAGTCTAAAAGTCACTGAATCACGCATGCGTGATATAAGTGACTTTTAGACTCTACATTGCGAAAGCTTTTGATCGGGTCTGGCACAAGACTTCAGTCCTGACTACAGTTTACCCGCTCTGTAAAAAAAACTTGATCGCCGACTTCCTACTTGAGTAGAGAATACCGATTCTGTCAGATAACGCGCTTCGCAGTCCACGTCAGTGAATACTGGGCGTATCATACCACAGGATTTAATTATATTCTATTTTAATTAACTCTTTCTTTTTTTTATTCGCTCTTGCTGCATAACATCAAGCCCTGTAGTTTGCCGTGCTCTCTATTAACCCATTCGCCGCGGCATACGCCGATCGGCGTTAAACGTAGTCTGCTCATAACTTTGCGAAATGAAATCATGAAAAAGAATGCTTTTAATATGTGTAAGTCATGTTCCAGGAAATTAAAATTACAATGAAATTACAGTTATAAAAATATGACGAATGGCCAATATTGATATCTTTTTCGGAGATTTTAAATAGACATATGACTCGAAAAATATTATTACGGTCTTAAATTATCCGTTAGGTACAGTCAGCATAAAAATTATCTCAGCTTTCAGAGTGCTATTATATAACTATAATGTTGTAGAAAAGCAACCGTTTTAGTACAACATAAGAACCACTTTTCACTTTTAAAAGATTTCAGTAATGCTACAAACAATATACGACTTATCATTGCAGTGTTAAATTTCTTTTCTGAAACAGTCCAGATATATTTGATCACTCTGAGAGCTCTGATGATTATGATGCTGACTGTACCTATACAAGAAAAAACCACTAACTATTCATTCAATCATCACACGAAATTTTATAGGTAATATTCTAGTAACATTAATAATTTATTTACATATTTATCAAGAATCATAAATTTTCACTCCATCAATATTGCATTGTAATCTATGCCTGCGGTAAGGCCATCACGTGTCGACACCGAGACCGTTGTATTGTATGTAGCAATTTTACCCAATCTTTGGGTGAGAAAGTTCTCAAGAATGTCGCACGATTCGTGATTTTAGAATTTTATTTTTAAAATAATAAACGAGTACCTAGATATTTGGTTACGTAACTACCTACTTACGTAAAGTAGGTACGTAACCAAATATCTGCTTTTGAAAAAATAATAAATAAGATATGAATTTAGTGTGAAATTCAAAGTCAAACCAAAGATATTCTAGTTCACTTTTGATAAAACTGCAATTTCATAGGTAAAACTTATCAATTACGTATTCTAGCTTTTGGTGATGGCAGAATCTAATTACTTGCCAGTGTTATAGGTATTATGGTCAATTTATAGTATTATCATTCCTTGCATTCAGAATAAATGATTCGTCGCATTTGTGATTTGTCGGGTACTAATGGCTGTTATGCCTACTGTAAATTAGGGAGTAGGTAACTACTTATAAAATAAAATTACCAATAATATTAAGTTTAAAATAAAGTTACTAAACTTGCATAGATACTATTTTGATGATCTTTGTTGTGCTCTTATTCAATCTCTTATATAGTTTCATAAAATGTTACGTCTATTAAAAATTAATTTGAAACTGATTTGTAAACAAAAATTTAATTTATGTATGTGTGATAATTTTAAGAGACACGGACCCAATTCTGACCTCTCACTCAACGTAAATTTAAGTATCTACCTGCTTATTTCAAATATGTTTATTTTTAACTACTTACAACATGAACTCGAGTTTACTGTATAGCAAAATTAGAAGGACCTAAGAAGTAATGACTGTAAATAAAAGTACCTACGTGTATAAATTTTATAATACACCCACAGTACCTATATCTCGTTCTATATGGACAGAAAAGGATAGTAAAATAAAACTGTAATATTAAATGAATTTAGAAAGGTAGGAAAGGTATCTTATATACCTACTTAATTATAGACGTATATTTGACACGTTAATTCATCTTTATAGCGTTTTTGGCGTCATTTAATATAATGTTTACGATCAAGATTGTGATACCTACGATTAGAGTGTAATACCAATAGTGTTAGTTTTTTAGAACAAGTGTATGTGCTGACGAATAATAAGCGGGATCATTGTAATAAATATTTATTTAGTGTAATAGGCGTTGAGATCGATAGATTTTATGTTGGGTATAGCCGGGGTTTTGTTATAGTGGGTTTATATTATAGCCACCTCACCGTAGGTAAGCATTAAATCGCGGTATCAATGTCTTCACATGTAGGGACCCCTTTCTAAGTTAAAATTATACGACAATAAATTGAAACATGGGCTATATTAGTTATATATAATTTTGTACAATATAACATTGGCTGCATTATTTCATGAAATTATCAAATAAATAAGATGTTTTTGAAAGTACCAAACCATTTCTATGAAGCAATATAGCCCAAGTTTTAATTTACTGTCCTATCGACGGCACCAACCTGTATAATACACCTTTTTTTTAACCAGGAGACATCCATTGACGGACCTACCCGCCACTAGCGAATTAGCGGGCGTGTGCGGGGCTCGCCCAGCGTCTAAATCGTCCTTGGGAATACCCGCTTTTACAGCGCCTTTCGCGGAAGTGGTCTGGGGTCTGCAAAGCAAATGCACCAAACCACCGCCAGGCGACCCGGCCTTACGGCCTGGTTCTGCCCCGATGGAGATTGCCCAGAGTTACTTTGAGCAATCTCAGACGTGGCGGCCTTTGTATTGCGCGCTTGAGAGCTAGTCGACGCACGCGGCCGCACTTAGGGCGCAGGCAGACGGGCGATCGCCGCCCGCCTTCTCGCACCCACCCGTCTACGCCGGAGAGGGTTAGCCAGAGGATCCTCTTCCCGTCCTCTCTCCGATGCCTCCTTTTGCGTGGGACCCCTCTCGCAGAAGGTGGCGACAGACTCCCATACACTCTCCCTATCAACCATGGCTTGTACCATAGTTGACAATGAGGGAGGACCGTCGCCAAGCGCCGCATGCAGCTCGCGCCGCTCGTGTCGCCAGGCCGGGCACTCCAACAGAGTGTGCTCGGTCGTATCGTCGGGGGAATCGCAGTGGTCTCACACCGCGGTGTCTCCTCCCGACGGGCGACACGGTACAGATAGTGACCGAAGCAACCATGTCCGGTCAGTATCTGTACCATGCGGTAGGTGAGGCTGCCGTGCTGGCGCCCAACCCACTCCTTCAACACCGAACGGATCGTTTCGATCGTCCGGTGGCCAGCAGCTGCTGTATAATACACCTACGATTTGTCGTAAGATAGAGACCAGAGAGGTAAGAAAATATCCACAACTTTTATCCAAAGTCGAATTTAAAGAGGGTATAGAAGGGCTCTACATGTGACGACATTGAATGAGCTTGTAATGGGTTTTTGAACTTAACAAAATTTTGGAACGTTCTCGAAACTGTGTTTATAGTATAGGTAGGTACATATACGTACAGGTGCTTCAAAAATGTATGTTTAGATTGAGGAGCCACATTTCGCAACGTAAAAGTCTTATTACAGTTAATTAGTAGTAGTTAAAAAAATTATGTAGCCCCGATCCCGGATTTCGTAGTGGAATACTTCAAAAGTTAAATGAATATAAAGGTGGCTCCTCAATCTAAAAGTTTAGATTGAGGAGCCATCTCAGAACTAGGAATATTATGGATGAATATTTATCAATATTTGGTATGATTTTGTACTATTTGAGAAAAATTTGTACACAAAATCTGAATTCGGTAGGGCTGGAACCAAAAAACCTGCAATACTTTATATGTGGCTCCCCGGACTAAACTTCGACCCGTACATTTTTCCAGGGAAACAAAAGTTCAATCAATATGAAACTTCTGTTTGATTTTGTAGTATGTATATTTGAATTGTAGGATAATATTCAGTTACTAAAAATGAGTGGATTTAGAGATACGGCACATTTTAACTGACTCCTCAAACAAGATGCTTCGGTAAATAGATTTGACTGTATCTGCTTAAGTTTATAACGAGAGATATAAAACAGAAATCAGGTTTATTTCTCAGAAAATCCTACTAAATTACATAAAGTCCTGCCTTGTAGAAAACCTATATTTAGCAAGATATTCACTTGTCATAATTTCAAATTAATTTGCGGGCTGTCTATTTTTTTTCAAAATAAATAAATATTTTATCTAGGTAAAAGGCTAAAAGTTCATACAGTTTTCATGTCGTCATCTGGATTGTGAAAGGTCTTAGGGTAGCATCCCATCTGACACATGCCTTTTTACTGAAGTTTTTTTTTTATATAACAGAGTCATTTTCTATCCATATAGAATACTTAGTGTAAAAGATTTACATAGGTAGGTACCTACTATAATTACATTTAGATTTAGAGAGTAACTGAGAATCAGGCTCATTGGATTAAGTAATTTATCTACCATTTAGTTAATGAAGATCTGCCGTCTAACAGAGTATAAGTATTTACTTTGTTTGTTGTTTTTAGGTGCAAGCTAAAGTTGCAATCTTGTATTAGTTTATAGATTCTTACTATCCATACAACAATATTTGGTTTAAGTGCAAGAGACTCGAGCTCTTGTTACCTACTCCTAAAAGAACCGCTTTTACACCCTACCATGTCTTCTCTCTACTTAATACCTATACTCATAGACTAATGAGAGATACTTACAACGTATCCTATTCCAGCGATGTCGTCGCATTTGGAAGGGACATGCTGCGTGCACTTGCTAAGTTGCTAGAAAAGATGATATGTTATGTCATCGCTACTTAAGTAGAGAATTTAGTATCAAGCCCACAGAACCGAGACACGACACAGAAACGTCACAGTCAGTAGGTAATGTGAATCCCTAAATATCGCTTACCTACGAGCTTCATCAGTAGATATATATATACAACAGCTTCGAACGATGTACAGTCAGGCCGCGCTCCTCGAGCGAACACCTAGTTCGGCGGAAGATCTTCCCTTTTCGCTGATGTGCGAATCCTGCGAACAGCACATTGCAAAGGCAACCCAGAACTGCTACATTCCACATGAACAAGTAGCGTCAGCTTAAAAGATTGTTTAAGTTCCTATGATAATCATGAGACGGCTGGCTTGGCACGTGCTCGCTCGGTATGGAACTCAAAAGGAAGCTCATGGTCACTTAGTGAGCGATATCTATTCTATGATTGATATTTCTTTACAAGACCAAATCAGAAACACGAAAATCTGGAGCTAGATGAAATAAAGTCAAATAACTCAAAGATCGATAAGGCAAATGGGTTATCGTGTGCAGCTCAAATGGTCGATAAGGCAAATGGGTTATCGTGTGCAGACCATGCATCGAAGCCTGCCTGCGGCCTGCGGCCTCCTATCAGATTAAATGACGACCTGTAAGTGTCGTAGGAAATCATTGGATATAGGCTGTTTTGAAGCAATTCTTGTAGAAATCTCTAAGAAAATCCTATGTTCCGCAGTAAACATTATTGACACTTAGTACCTATTGCAAGAAAATATCTGACCTGGGAAAGCCGTCCCAAGTTTCAACATAGATAACGATCGATAAAACCACCGATTTCAGTGGCCAAGTACTTTACTCTACCACATTACCTAAGTATTAATGCACGTCGTGATATCAATTTCATCACAAAGTTCATACATCAATATCGGGCCGGGTTAAAATTGGAAGAGAGAAATTAAGATGTTGTTCTACGTAATGTCCAGGTGATGTCGTAGACTGGACATGACCAGTGAGTATTGATTAGGTCCAGTGTGTCTAAACCCTTATTTCCAAAGTGGTCTAGGTGGACCCCCAGGGTTCCACGAGAGACTCGACGGGGGTCTATGTTAGCGTATCTATATTTCAAATTTTTTGTAAAGTTTTGGGAATATGGTAGAAATGTACCTAGCTGCAGGGGGTCCGCCGGAACCAGCTAAATTTAGAAAATGGTCTATGAGTAAAAAGTCTGGGAACCAATGGTCTAAACGATGGTTTCTAAAAAAACTATTTGGGATCAAACAAGATACGACTAGGTATAGAGAAATAGATTTAAATGATTGAATTTATGGTGTTTTGAATTAATGTAGTTATCATAAACAAATTGTGAAAATAACCTCAAACAATAAATAGGTGAAACGGTTTATTGGTAGGTACGCTATCGATATTATTTTTAAATTAATGACAATTACTTTTGTGATAAGCTTGATCTCAAGACAGTCATGCAAAAATCGTTACGAGCGCTAAAATTAGAATATTTTAGAAGAAAAAAAATCCATTTTGCGATTTCCACCCATTCTTAGGGTGGAAATCGCAAAATGGATTTTTATTTTAATTAGTTTCATTCAGATAATTGTACTTACATTATGTAAGTTTTACATTTTTGTAATGGAAGATATGGAAGATGTTGAAAACCACATTCGACCGCGATTCGACCTTTATGACCATGTTACGACCCTGGCGGAGGTGGAGGCGGCTAGAACATTTTGTTTTAGCTTCATTCTGTCTTCGCATGGACTCCTCTTACCGCGTCACAACAGATGGTGTTAAGTTATTTGCCATGCTTTGTTTAAATAAGAATCTATTTATTACATTAATAGTTTTTGCTGACTTAGTGGATTTTAATATTTTTCAAAAAGCTAGGTAGTTAGGTACCTAACTATATTAGGTATTGATGTGTGTCACCTTAACTCATCAAGGTCCTCCGATGAGTTTCTTGTCTATTCTTTTTAGAACAAGACCCTCCGATAGATTTACAAACAGATAATAAAAAATAACATTCAATAGTTGTTTATTTTGGTAAGTACAAAAGTTCTATAAAACATTTCTTAGTTTTACTAAGTAGGTAACAATCGCGGTCTAATAATGTTTACCACCTTGAGGTTTATAATTGCATGCACAAATCTGTGTCACATGGTCAAATAAGAATTTAACATTACGTTTAATAAGGTCGATGATTTAATTTGATTACAAAAAATCTTTGCCCTATGAAAAATTTCTTTACACACTACCGATCATATATCCTACTAGATATTTTAGGACATCTAGTAGAATATAGAAAACCTTTTTTGTTAAAAAATTTCTATCTGACTTAGAAACGAGACAAAATATATAGACAACATTGACTTATTTACTAGCGGTAGATTCATTATTAATTGTCATTGATGGACTATCAACAATGAATCTATTTTGTTTAGTATCACAGATTAGTGATTTAGGTAGGTGTATCTACGATATTTATTATTGTATTTATTTTTGAAAGTGCCAATAAATATGAAAAAGTAATAAGTACCTATCTAGACTTAGCATTTTAGCCTTTACTGCATACAGTGTGACAGAGAATCTAATTTGAAAACTAATAAATATTTTTAGAACGCGATTGTACGTCTAGGAAAGTAGGTAATGTGAGAGTGCACATTTTTATGAATTCGATAGTTTACAATTGTGAATTTTCGTTTTATGTGGCTAAGTGAACCTCGTCTTAATGAAAATTTAGAAATTTAATGTTTTGCAGAAAGTAGACGACATACCTCTCATTTTATATAAGACTCGATCCTCTTGCAAGTTGTCTTTAAATACCCTTACCTATGTTGAATAAAATGTAATTATAAAATCGGGTTTAAGCAAGTTACAAAGTTGTGATGAATTAATTGGAATGTTAAATATACATAATAAGGCCATAAGAATTAATTAGGTATCTATTATTGTAACGCTAAAAGCTTACATTTCAGTGTTTCAAATTGTTAATATTATATAATACCTACACCTAGAGTTTATAGGCTAATGAAAAAAGCCTTTTAATGTAGATAAACATGGATATCTACATAAAAATATAGTAAGCTATTGAGTACCTAGGTAATTTTGTATTAGCTTAGATAATAATATGGAGAGGTCTCGTTTAACGTAAGTTTGTAGTTTGGGGCCGACTGTGTTTGCGCCCAATAGGTACTTAGGTAGGGACCTATACTATTTTCAATAGAAAGAGACCACAAAATAATAGGCAATTAGGGACCTATTAATAAAGAAAAATTTTATTGTTCTTGAAAAGGATCTGTCTGCACTAGACTTTCTTGTTGACTGTTGACTGGTAGATAATGCCTAATAACATTAAGTCCACCGGATCATACCTTATCATGTGCAATAAAAGTTGAAATAAATAAAAGGCGTTGAAATCGTCGCAGGCTGCGGTGCGTGAAGACAACTGCGGACGCACGATGCATCATTTCCGAAATAATCGATCGATTGTTTATACGATCGCGGTCTAAAAATGTTTAACCGTTTTCAAAATAGATTCTCTGTTGTCACACTGTGTGCAGTAAAGGCTAAAATGATTAGTCTAGTTACTTATTGCTTCTAATATTGTGAATTATCTATTCACAAAGATTCACACAAAAAATAGATATTAATTAATGCCTTTTTGTTTTGATGATCAAACAATTTCATAATTTAAAAATTGACGTCATATTCAAATGAAGTGCCCGTTTCTTTAGCAGATAATATTTTGAAGTAGGTAATTAGTTTTTTTTATCAAACAATATAGATTCTATATCCTAGATCCTACCCATTTGGGTATCTAGAAGATACATTATTGCGACCGATTATCGTGTGTGAAAAAATCTATACCTTATTCTTAATTTTTGATTTTAACATTATTATAAATGTTAGAAAAACATGTTTGCTTGATGTTTGGATAGAACATTTCAACATTGTAGGGTGGACGTTAGCTCATACACGCAAATACAGAGACTAGAAGAATTTCACAGGGATATCCCAAGTTCTGGGTGACTCAGTTGGTTAGAGCAGTCGCCCGGATTGCGAAAGGTCGCGGATTCGATTCCCGCCTCAGGATGTGAAATTTTTCTAGTTTTATATGTTAATTATCTATACCTTATTTTTAATCAAATTATATCGTCGACCCTGTGACACAGATTATTAGTGCATGCAGTCATAAACCGTAGGTATGGTGTTAAACATTTTTAAATCGCGATTGTATAGTTAAGCAAGTTAAAAGTTTTTAAATTTTGTCGTATTAAAACGGCAAATAAGATGACAGATTGTAAATTATTATCGACTTGGTAATAGTTAGTATATCGCTATCATACGACAAAATGCGAATATCCGTCAACCTGCTAAACATTTAAATTCCCCGGCTCTACACGCCGTTGATTGTTATTATTTATTACTGGGAAATACTAATTAATTATTGTTTCTTATTTAATAAGCACGAGACTATCGATAGCGTAATCCTGTATAGGTAAGTACTTGCCCGACTTCATGAAATGTGTTTAATATGATCTACCAACTATTTTTGTTTCAATGCAATCGAATAAACAGAATAACCAAATAATTTTATTGTTTTAGTAAAAATCGTTTTACCTATACTATAAAAAATCTTGTTTTGAACCACGAAATAAAGCAAATAAAAGGAACCTACCTACCTAAGTACTTTAAAAAAAAGCCTGCATGATTTTACATATTTTCTTAGTAGGTACCTAAGTTCAGAGTTATATTGTAGGTACCTACATAGACTTGCCTAAACCTTCTAAACCTTTACCTTCTAAATTCTTGCTATACCTACATTTTTGGAGCCCTGCCAAATTTTGTTTCTTATCACTCAACTTACCTTAATAACTGGCTGAAATGCAAGATTTTCGATTTTGAGATTTAAATATGAATAAAAATTTAATGATAAAAATAATGTAATGACACAACCAGAGTAGCCCAAAATTAGTCTTTTTTTATACCACTAAGGTGGCAATCAAGCATACGGCCCACCTGATATGATAAGCGGTTACCGTAGCCTATGGACGCTTGCAACACTAGGGGCATCACTTGCGCGTAAACCTTTTCACGTCTTTTTTTAAGAACCCACTGCTGTACTCATTCGAGAAAACCTCTGCAGGGAGCTCATTCCACAACCTAAGCGTACGTGGGAGAAATAACAGTCTTATAGATAGCGCTTTTGAACACTTGGTATTTTAATTATGTTTTTTTTATGAGGTCGGGGGTTACCTTATTACCTAATCACCAATCTAACACTATCTCATTGAGACTATTCATAAGAGCCCAAACACGTTATATCTCCTGTAGGTAAGTTTCTGAAGTATTAAGCATCTCACAGACTGTTTGATGGTATAGGATCAGCTCAAGGTTAGTATCTCATGGGAATGTCACCAAAGTGACAGTACACCAAATTTCAAATCAATCGGATCTGTAAAAGTTAGTAAAACCCTTTTATCATGTAGAAAAGAAGCTGGCAGTCATTAAACGCCTGAACTGGTCTTAATAAATTATGGAAAAAAACTATCCTAGTCACGTCTGCTTTCAAGCAAAAAAAAAACAAACCAAAATCGATCCATTCCTTTACGAGCTACGGTGCTACAGACAGACACACAGATACCTGTGTATCTCACAGACACGTCAAACTTAAAACACCCCTAATTATTTCGTCGGGGGGGCTTCAAAATACGAGGAAATAGTGGCTCAAATCACTTGGGCCCGGCAAACGCTTGGGCCACTTTGGCATTGAGTGATGTCATTTTAAAGTCAGTGAAAACTATTTCGAAATAGTTGTTAAAATTATATTTTTTATTATAATTTTATCTGTCAAGCGGCGTTACACCTCTGGGGCCAGGGACTTGAAAAAAAGTTTACAGTAGGTAAATTTAGACTTCATGATGAATATTTTTTATGCTCATTGTATTAGGTACGACTGTTAAGAAACCGTTTACCTACGTCTTTTATTTTGTTACCACGCATCGTTAATAAGGTAGATGTATGTACCATTGTTAGATATATTGACTTTTATTTTATTAAATATTTTTGCATATTTTTTACCAGGTGGTATGTATGTATGTACCAACGGCTGAACACTTTAGTACCATGTCACAATAACTGTGGCGTTAATATAGTACGGTAGCAACTATTAAGTACGAGCACAATAGGCAGTGTGAAAGTGCAATAAAGTGTTCAGCTACTTGTGTCGTCTACTGTACATACCTACAGGATTTAGATATTTAGGGTAGGTATACGGGATAGGAACCTTTCTTGTTTTCGCCGTAAAAGAGTTCGCTGTATTTCAGATTAAAGGGATATGTAGCCAGCGTAATTTCTGTAAAGGGATTTTTTTGCTTATCTTTGCAGATGACTATAGGGAATGTTAGCCACTTACCACCAGGTGATCTATCAGCTTGATTGCGATTTATGTAGTTGTATTCATTCGGCCGGCGCGGCGCGCCTCTGGCAGTCGTATGGCGTCTCGCGCGTGATTAAGCATCTTTTATGTGATTTTTCCAACGAACAATGACTTCAAAACGAACTTATAATCCGTATTATAGATATGTTACCCGGTTGTCTAAATTAAACGAAGAACAAGGAATCGAAATTAGTGGGTGAGAAACTGAAAACCCTGTGCTCTCGCCGCTAAACCGTTTCGAGTGAGCGGTTTAGCGGCGAGAGCTAATTTTACCATTGTTCATTATTTTGGCCACACATTGTCATACATTTTAAATACTCAATGACACAGTGGTTTATCTAAAAACAAAATACGGAATATACTTTATTATAAATTACTAATTTAATTTTTTATATTTTTCATAATTATTTAGTGCACAAATAAGTCACTTTGTTCAATACTCGCATGGTTGATATTTGCATTTGGGCCACTCAGGTTCTATATAGTGACCTGAATTTATCTAGGTACTTACTTTTACTAATTAAATTACCATACCCTATTTATCTCATTGATTTTCTATTATGTTGACTGGTAAGAAACGAAAGGTTAATTTACTGTCTTATTGGAAAAATGAAAAAAATACTGGTGTTTTTTTGGATGTTTTTAATATCAAATTGTACCGTGTATCATTTTTGTGGGTGTTGGTAGAAGTAGGTCAGAGTACTTACATAACTACGGATTTCTTGTAAGATTGGGTTTATTTTATTCTCCAAACAAAATTGATTTGTCTGATTTTTATGTAGGTACCTAGTACCTACTGACTGATACAACAAGTTGGTATTTTTAATAAATTATACCACAAACATCCCTTAAACATCATATAAAGTTCGCTGTGTGGCCTGTGAGTAAAGCCCATATTGATAAAAGCATTAAGTATCTTCAGTCACTCTTACGTCTTCCGCTAATAAATACAATAAGTATCAAGATATGGTAGGTACCTATATATCCATCACTTGATATGGAATTCAAGAGCACAATCTTAAACTTTGAGATTTTGCAGTTTTAGTATAATTAACTTGTACCTGTCCAATTAAAATATGAATAAATAGATAAGTAGACAATGATGATACAAAATAAGTACTTACAATAAAATCGAATAGGGTATTTAAATACTTACTATACAGAGTGTAAAAGGGACGCTCTTTGTAACGAAGGCAGATGGTAGTGCTGGTCACCCTAAGCAAACCTTGATAAAAAATAAATTTGAAATCGCGAAAAAAAAACAGCTGTTTCATACAAATTGTAATATTTACACAACCTATTTGTATGGAATAGCTGATTTTTTAAACGATTTGAAATTTATTTTTTATTAAGTCTTGCTTATGGTGACCTATGCCTTCGTTATACATAGAGAGCGTCCCTATTACAACCTGTGTAATCATAGTTCATGCGGGTCCAAATAAAAGCGATTTTATCAATGCCTTTTCAATTAATTAAGATTGATTAGTTACCACATAATATTTTTCAAATTAATATTTAAAAGTGAAGATCTATAGTAATTAAAATAGAATAAAAGTAGAAAAATTTTACAATTATAATAATGTTAAAATCAAAAATTAAGAATATGTGGAGATCTATGTCACGATTTTACTTTTTTTTTAGTAAGATAGACGACAAGACCTTTAGTGAGATTTGGCTCCACCACCTCCCCCCTCCCTCTAATCTCACATGAGATTGTTAAAAAGGGGTATTTTCAGTGTAAATACGTTGATCAATGCTTCAATGCGCTGCATTTATTAAAAATAAATAAATTAGTGTTTGGCGCGTTTTAATGGCGTCGGTCAAGATTTTTATTTTAATAATTAAAAATTGTGTCGGAGCGATCTTTGTGTTATAAAAGTGGTGTTGTTTTATATACAAAGTGTTTGTGTTGACGTACAACTAAAAGATTATTTTAATGAAAGTGATTATGGTGTGAAATACGATGAGAACTTTTTTGTGGTTATCCACCTCATCAAGTAGCACATAAAGTGATTGTCATAATATAAGTATTTCGCGTCAAATACTCCCAGGAAGCATTGAAATGTGTTACGCCAGCATTTTAATGCAAAAAAAGAAGAAATAAGAAATACTGAAGACATGGCTGTATGGAAATTAGTTTCCGTTGCCTTTCCACCGTAGGGAGAATGAATCAAAAAAAAAAGTCAAAGGACTTGCTTACACTAGTATTTAAGATTACTAAGATCGTATTCAGAATCACTTGGAAAATATTTTATAATTAAATATTTAATGAAAACTACTTGTGCAGTTGGTGCACGGTGGACCTTAGTATCGTGGTGGACGTAAATATTATTGTGTAGAATTTAGACAATATTTTAATAAAGAAACACATTCCCTCTCTCCTCCACGTAATTGGGTGAGAATCGAGAACCTGGAAGCCGTTCCGTTCGTTAGAGTTGCTAAAGCCTGACGGGAAATATGATGATACACGCCATGTTGCGGATTTCGGAAGAACTATTTTTTGAAACCTATTAAATGACATGTAAGCGATAGTGGCGCCACCAAAGCAAGTTTTTTTACATTTCTGGTCACACTTTAACTATTAGGGCAATGTAGATAGATAACTGCGCGAGATGAGCTGCTGACTTTATGTTTGTAAAACGTGCTAACGGAACAAGGACAACTTCAATCATGCCAAACGTGTGTCTTAATAAAAAAAGTATACAGTATCTCACGTTATCTGAAAATATCATAAGATGCTACAGACGAAAATTAACGCTAAAGACAAATTACCTAACTCAAAGTTAAATGAAACTAGAATCAACTAAGTAGGTACTTGATTTTTGTTATCTATAGGATAGGTATCTATTATTTAGTGGTCTTGTCTTTGGGTTCGTATGACCATGAAAGCTACCGTAGCACGAGCCGTAGACAGTATAGACAGTATAGACGTATACCATTTATTTCGACTTATTAGGAGACACTCTCTTTCTCTTGAATGAGGAGAGAGACAAACTTTTCTCCACTCGCCAGTGATTTTGCCATGCTACAGGGGCTGTTTGTCATTACGACCCATTCCCTACAAATTGAACCTTACCGACAACGGCAAGTGGTTTCACGTTTGTGAACTAGTAAGGCATCGAGAGTGTTCATAATATACTGTATTATAACCAGTGATCGGAATTGGGTGAGTATATTTACCTACAGTTTGTAGAACAGAGATAAAAATTGAAGACTTCGTTAAAATAAATTTTTTACCTCACCGATAATTTGCCGGAATTTTAACTACGTAAATTCAAACAACAAATTAATTAAATAGAAAGTTCTCCTGCGTAAATATTCTTCCTTATATTTTTTTTCACATGGCTCTTCATTTTTAATAACTTCAAAAAAAGGTTTTCATTCGACTATTTTTGAATGTTTTTTTGTTTGTTACGCGGTAAATATTAATAATAAGATGTTGAAATTCACGTTATTAAAGATCCGGTAAAAAAATATTGCACGGAAGTCTCCAATTTTTATGTCTGTTCTACAAACTGTAGGTAAATATACTCGGCCTATTCCGATCACTGATATGAACATACATAATATATAGGAGAATGTTCATAGTTCGATGGCAGCAGTAAGAGCGACTTATAATAAAGCGGATTTCGGACCCTAGTCCAAATAAAATCTAGATTCAATATACCTATATCTAGCTAGACTAATTAAGCAACAATCAGCGTAAGTGGTAAAGTTCACAAACTGAAATATCACTATATATAACAACAGTAATATTAATAGTTAGGTACTTACTATTACTGACTGCATAAAACTGTACTTTATTAACAATTTACTGTTGTATTATTTTGTAACTCCAACCTTATTATCAATACATTACATGCATACAATTTTGTAACTTAAACCTTATTAACAATACAATTACATGCATACAATTTGACATGGTTCATTGCTGATACAATAGGGTCAAGCGGGTCACGTACAGAGAGTACCCACACTTCCGACTTGTTCTTAAACTTCTCAGTACACAATTGACGTTGGGGTTACAAAATAAGCCCGCTTGTAAGAATAAAAAATAACAATGGAAGATTGGACTCATCTTGTAAACAATTTTTCTATTTATTGGTTCATTTTATACAAATAAATTGTTGATATTGATAAATAATATCACATTATTTAATTACATTTGGACTAGATAATGCACATAATAATATTTCCTAAATTAATTATTAACTATCAGCCATCTAATGGAGGACCCAAGTACACCATAGAAACTTCTGTGTTACCATATACCGCTGATACAGTTGGGTATAACTTCTTGTTTGGAAGGCCTACAGTAGAAAATATCATATTAAAGCATACATTTCTTTCTTTAAGCATTATAGAATTATAAAAGGAGGATGACAATTTTTGCCCCAACAAAAGTTTTATGTCCAACAAAACAATATTTCCAATAATACCTCGTAAATAGAAATATTATTTTTGGAAATAGTTTGAGTTAATATAAAGCTAAGGTTTTGTCGACAACTTAAATAAAATCTTCCAAAATCTTTCATTCCGGAATTGTAATATTTTGTCAATGGATACCATAGACCAATGCGTTTTGTTTCGTAGAAAATAAATACTTTTTTATGTTTTGAAAAGCATAAAAGATATTTTAATGAATATTTATGGATTTTTTTATATTATTATTATTTCATTAAAATTATGATGAGTCATAATTAAATACAGTTAGTTGGATTGAACAAGTTTATTATCTAGGAAGAAAATAACAAAACTCACTTTGACAGATGACAAACAGTGCTACTGTTTTAATTGTTACAATCCGGTTTTGTTTTACATATATCTCAGAAACCGCATCTTTAATCAAAAATGTATTGGTATCTAAAAATACTTTGTCTTAATAATATCTAACTGCGCCCTGTACCACATTTGGACGTGTCAGTTTTTGGGTGGGGCAACGCTTCATAGTAAGATTGGCATCCTCCTTTGCATATTAAAAGCGTATAATAATAATAATATATTTAATATACGATGACGATATATTTAATTTATTTTGACGACCGGCTGGCCGAGTGGTCTGTGTCCCTTGCTAAGTATACAGGCTACTCGGTCAGGGGTCCCGGGTTCGAATTCCGGTAGGAGCGAATGTTTGTATGATGAGTACGAGCATTTGTTCACGAGTCATGGATGTTTATTTAGTATATTTCTAATATTTATATACATATTATTATCATTATTTCTCCGTTATCTAGTATCTATAACACAAGCTCTTAATGATGCTTACTTTAGGCTATAACAATAGGTGTGTGTATATGAATATTATTATTATTAATAATAATATTATTAAGTAACGCAATATGGACAAAAGAATATCAGTACCTAATTAAATATTTTATTGCTGTTAAATTATTTCAATAAATATATTTATTTAATTTATAAAAAAAAAAATAAAAAAAAATCACTATATTTAATAAGTACTTATACAAAGGAGATGTTGCAATTATGCATAGAGACCCGGCCAGGTCTATGCATATGCAGAAAATATGCAGAACAGTTTTTAATACTCCATTTTTTTTTCATTTGCTTTGTTTCGTGGTACAAAACAAGTTCATAAAAATTTGCAACACAGCCCAATATGCTTCATGGTGTCTAAGTCACTTTTGTGTCGTTCAGTTAATGTTTTATGTATAGCTAAATTTTGTTTTACGGCTCTGGTTTCAAGACCTTTTTTAATAGTCCATTTTCTTTTTATTTGCTTGTTTCGTGGTACAAAACAAGTTCAGAAAAATCTTCAACACAGCGCAATATGCATCACGGTGTCTTTTTGTGTCGTTCAGCTGATGTTTTTTGTATAAATTTAGTTTCATGGCTCTGGTGTCAAGACCTTTAAAGCCAGCCATAAATATATTTTCTTTATTTCTTATATAAATGCATTGAAATGCTGGTGTCATTTCAATGCATGGTGGGAGAGTATGAGGATGACAATTTGATGAGGTGGATAACCATGATAAAATTTTCAATGTCTTTCACACCATAATCAGTTTTATTACTAATGATCGTCAAATTACACGTCAACACAAACACTTGCTTTAAAAAACTACACCAATTTTATAACACAACGTTCGCTCAGACACAATTTTTAATTATTGTAATAGATTCTTGACTGACACCACCAAATCCCGCCAAACATTCGTTTACTTGATGTGGCCCACCATATTGCCATATCGCTTAATAGTAAAATGGACGAATCATTTTGAACTTAGTACCTCTAAAGTATACATGAAAACGAATTATTTAATCCCGGATGCAGCGGATTTTTAAAGATAGTGTACACCAGGGATGGCGAACCTTTACTTATCAGCGTGCCATTTTTCTAAGGAAATGTTTAATGAGGTCATAGACGTGCCATCAAATCAATTTTTACTTTGTGATTATTGGTAAAATACTAATAAATACTATCAATTAACGTAGGGAGGGATCACTCGCGTTCGCCCGTCATATTATACCTACTTCACACTGGTTTTTGTAGTGAATAATGAATTTTATGATCAGTGACGTGCCCAAAATATTGTGTTGCGTGCGTGCAACACACCAGGGATGGCGAACCAATGGCACGCGTGCCATTGGTTCGCCATCCCTGGTGTACACATTTGGCCGGAAATGAGACATGTCCTTTGATAAGTAAGTCTATGACACAGACAGAAATTTGAATCGAATCAACAAATGACTTATTGGTATTAGAGGCTAGATGTATGTAAATGCCTGTGAAGTAAGCTGTTTCTTTTTTAAGCCCTGTACTTATAAATGTGGTAGGAGAATTAACAAAAATGATATATTCATAAGCCAAAAATAAAAATAAGCTTCTAATTTATTGTTTTTCGAGGCTGGTGGTTGGTGGTTGCATTCAGGATAATTTAAGAGATTAGACATGTTTTAAAAATATTGTTAGTATTTAATTCATCACCAATATTGCAAGGTACTACGTACAGAGGGTATGTATGTACACTCCGACTCCGAGCAAAGAATTCCAAGTTTTGGTAGTACGGCAAAGAAACTAGTTACTAAACTTCTTTGTGCGTGTTGTTGAGGTGGAGATAGTGAATTGACGACTCAGAAGACCGACACGTGTGCGCCTGAGTAAGATAGGGGTCGAGGGATAAAGTCGAACAGTTCTTCAGAACAATCTCTATGATAAAGCCGATAGAAGGCGCTAAGCGACGTAATGTCACGACGCAATTGTAAAGGCTCTAGGCTGTTCGTGACCTCTACATAGCTAATGATACGGAGAGCACAACGCTGCAATCTGTGCGTCGAGGAGGTATTTGGTGGAGTCATCCTACATGTGCGAGACCGGACCTGAGTTTTGTAAAGCAGGCACAAGTAGTCCGGCGTAAAAAATCGATGCACCTTGTTCAGGATTCAGGAAACCGAGCTTCCTTGAGGCTGATTTAATCACGGTTTCCATGTGATTCCTCTGATTCAGATCGCAAAATATCTCCATATCGAGCAAGTTGTAGGTGCTGAAAGAGTGTGAACGCGCACACCCGTGTTTTCTTAGCATTGAACTTAACAAGATTGTTAGATCCCTATTACGATATAAGGTTCAACACCCTGTTGAGCACAATGGTAAAATTCATTCTCTAAGTCTCAGTTTTAACGCGCCCAGCTCCCTGGCGACCATAATATCCACCGTTCACTGTACTGATACTGTACTGTCATCCACGTAACAATGAGTGTTCTCAAATGGAAGCATGTCATTGATGTGAAGAAGAAAGATAGTGAAGGAAAGAACAGAGCCATGTGGACATCAGCGTTCACTGAGATGAACTCTGAAAGCGCATCAATCAACACAGAATTTCCGCTCGCGCAGGAAGCCCGCGGTCCAGTTGCAGAGCTGAGCGGGCATACCGTTTGCCGGGAACTTGGAGAGACAGAAAGGGAAGATCTTCTTGTTGTGTAAAACACAAAATTATTTTAAAAAAAATGACAGTTAATGGCCCTAATTCTGGTAAACACATGCTAAGTCTAAATTTAAGTTCAGTGCATTTCTTTTTATCAAAAGGAATACGAAAAGGATGTCTGCCATATAATTTGACATTTAGAAACGTGCGTTCAATTTTCGACCTTATTGAACGCGATAAAATGCAGTGTTTAGGAGGCACCTCCGTACATGCCGTCTAAAATTGTCAATGGTTTCTTAGAAATCTGTATAAATTTAAGTGACAGCTCTAAACAGATTCTTGCTATCTTTTTCCTATTACTTATTGCGAGAAAGATATATACTGTACTTAAATTTAGAATTAAAGTGTGTTCCCAGAATTAGCCCAATGTCCGTAATAATAAAAAATATTTAGACAATTAAATTTTAAAATTGCTTTGATGGCATTCAGGGGGCCTCCCAAACCAAGCCTAGACAAACCCTTAAATTCACCAGAAAAGTGCATAAAATGCAACTTTTTGTTGATTCCTAATCATAACCTCAAATATCAATCTTGAATATCTCTGAAAGTATTATGTGTTTGCTTTCGAAGGGAATAAGTTCGGATAGGGAGGACTCTCCCCTTCTTCCCCCACCCTCTAAAACTACCGAAATCGTGGGTCCGTAATACACATTTTAATATGCCAGTGTTTTTCAGTCATCTAGTGTGATGATTAAAGGATAAGAAATATACAAAATAAACTTACAACATCCATAACTTGTGAAGAAATATTTGAACTCATCATCTTTTCTGTTCGTATCAGTATTCGAACCTGAGACCTCTGGTTTAGTAGAGACATCATCGGGGCGTCCGCCCAACTTTATTGGTATGAACGTAAGTATTGTTTATGCTGTCAGATTGTCATATTGAATTCCAATATGACATTCACACATCAGTGAATGTCATAATTGAATTCAATATGACAATATGATGCCATACGTTATGACAATGTTCATACCAATAAACTCCGCTCTTTTGAAGGCCAGATGGTCGAGTGATAGTACAGAGGATATAAAGCCAATAAAACTGATCTACAATTTAAATAGATACATTGGAACCATGGTATTAATAATAATATATTTTACCTCGAAATGCAACTCCTAAAAACTCATAGTTTCTTTCGAATGATAAAGTGTTATCTTCACAGTCTAGTATAACTCTTATTCGTTCACCTACCTGAAAATTAAAAAATACATTGGTTCAATAAATTAGTACCTATCTCAAGAATCAACACTTTAATTTGAGTCTCTTATTTATATTTTTATACATGTAAGTATAATTTCTGGAGCGGTAGAAAAATATATTAGGTCTATCCTTTCTCTATTATATTATGAATACATACTAAAACTATAGTAGGGATGTTGACTGATTTTAGGACAGTGTTTCATATCGTGTTAAGTACTTATTATAGATCGAAATAGTTATCATAATTATTTCAATATGACTCATGTTTTAAAAACATGTAATCTATCTTGAATTCTGTTCCAAATTTCGCTCCAAAACGCCAAGTCGCTAGTGCGTCTGTATAGTCCATTTTTTTCGTTACTGCACGAGATGTAACAAATATGGCGACTATGACATTTATAGCTAGAGATGAGAAAATTCTGAGATCGGAAATGTATGAAATAGTTACTTTGTACTTATTTCAAAATAACAACGACTATAATATTTAAATAATTATAAGTCACATAAGTGTAACCATTCGGGTTTAAATAGCAAATTTATTGCTAGATGGTGTGTAACAAATAAAAAAATTACAGACAAAATTTCATTTGGTAACTACAAATCAAATAAAATAGTAAGCACGTAGCCTAGCCTGAGAACACTTGTAAATAGCATTTTTAATAACATGTGCGGTTTCGACATTTATTGGAAGGAGAGGATCAAATGATGTATGAAGCCTGAAATAATTTTCATTTTAAACAGCTATCCTAGCTATATAGAATGATAAATATTACTTATTTAGAACATTTCATGAATATAAAAATATTTTATAGCTCCTCGTTTATTTTTAAAACGAACTTGAAATTGCCACATTATATTTGATTTTTACAGCTAGTCACCCCGTGAAATACAAAGTGACGGTTCAAAAATTAATTTCGTCTTTCGGCACTTGTCTTAATTTCTACTGAATTTATCTTTGACGCTGCGGATATACCAAGTTATAGCTGTTTGTCAGGCAAGTGCCGTCTTACGTCAGTGGGATCGAGGCCACATAGCTCTGTTCGGTTGACATAGCCTCTGTCAATGAAACATAAGAGGAACTTTGTAAATTTCTTTTACTTTTTTATCCAACTCAGTCACAAGAGCATCATCAGATTGAAAGTACAAATTAAAATGAATACGGTACGGTTGATAAATAAATGATAAACCTATATTTTCACACATTTTTACTATAAAATATTTTATATATAAAAAAACTAACGCATAAGCATAAATCTCTTAATTAATGTCATAATTTACATATCTATAATCTAAAATTACAATCACAATACAAATAATGATATTCTACTAATTAGTTCATTTGAACGAATAATACACAGCACTACGGTTTTCGTCAAATTAAAAATAAAAACCTTAACAGACAATGTCACATTTTTTTCAATGCTGTATTTATTGAGGAATAATTATGCTTTGTGTGAATATTTTATTATTTCGTGTGTGTTGCAGCAGGGCGGCTTTAAAAAAAAGTAATGTGTATTACTTTGGACCAGTGGATTGTTAAAAGTTTACGAGATTTCTGTAAGTTTATTGTTTGTTTACATCTCTGGCAGAAAGGAAAAAATTTTTTGCTAGTGTTGCCGAACTATCGATAGTTCAACTATCGATAGTTTTCATCTGAATAAGACGATATAGTTAGACTATCGATAGTATCGATACTACCGACCGTTCAGAACCAGGCAATACTATCGCATGAAAAAAATACTACGATAGTATTGTTGGTCATGGAGAATAAACTATCGATAGTATCGACTGTGTTAGACAATCGATAGTAGGTATGCCAATTTACATAGTATTGGCTATGTTGTAATTGATACTATTATACCCAATTATTGTATACAATAAAATTGTAAATTGGTAAACCATCGATTGTCTAAAACTACCGATACTATCGATAGATTTTTATTTATGAGCTACAATACTGTCGATACCATCGATAGTATCGATAGATTATTCTTTGTGACCAACAATACTATCGATAGAATTTCTTTCATGCGATAGTATTGCTTGGTTCTGAGCTATCGACACTATCGGTAATATCGATACTATAGATATGACGTCAACTATCGATAGACTATCGATAGCTTATCAATAGTCGACTATCGATCGGCAAAACTAATTTTGGCTTATAAAGCTTGTTTTAGAGCATCATTTAATATTGTTCTCTTCCTTATTTATGCGCTGTTTATCTACTCGCTTATTAATTCATGGTTTTTTTTAAAAAAAAATCCAAAAATGAAAACCATGTGTATTTATTGAAATTAAGCAGAAAAACATTTAAACCAATACTCAGGGTACCAAAAACAGAGAGAAATAGTGTAATACATAAATAATTTAGAAGAAAATACAAGGTGGTGCCGTCAATGCGACAATAAATTTAAACATGGGCTATATTAGTCCATAGAAATGGTTTGCCACTTTCAAAAATATCTTATTTATTTTATAATTTTATGACATTTGTATGAAATAATATAACATTGGCTCAATTGGCTGCATTATTTCATACAAATGTCATGAAATGATCAAATGAACACGATATTTTTGAAAGTGGCAAACCATTTCAATGGACTAATATAGCCCATGTTTTAATTTATTGTCGCATTGACGGCACCACCCAGTATAAGGAAACATTTGGAAACCCTACAGTGCACTACAGATGTCGAAAAATATCACAAAAATAGAAGAAATCATCACAAAAAGTCTGAAAATGGAAATAGAAATAATATATATATATATATATATATATATATATATATATATTACATATTATAGAATAATGAGTGAAAAAAGTACAAGCTTAATTGCTTAACCCACAGATAAATAAATAGATAGTTAGCAATTCTTTATTTTTCACATTTACAAGAAAATTATAAAGATAAAACAAGCACAATATGGCAAAAAGGAGGTCTTATCGCTAGAAGCGATCTGTACCAGACAACAACAGAGTTAATAATAATTAAAAACAAAAGGGCAAATAAATCCATTAAATAGGACTACAGAAACTATAGACAAAAAATTATAGAAGAAAATATAACAAAGAATTCTATACTCATATATAAAAAAACTACCTGAGGAGAAAAATAATAAAGAAACTAAACATTTAACAGAACACGAAAATTACACAATAGAATTGATAACAGAAGCTTATATACTTACTCATATAAAAACATTAAAACCAGAAAAATCCCCAGGCCCAGAGCACATTACGGTGAGGCAATAAAAATTGGTGCACCAATCTTAAACCTTCCCGACACGTCTATTCAACTTAATTCTAGATTATGAAGTAGTACCCAAACAATTGCTCAACTCAGATATTATATTACTGTGTGTATAAAAACGATGACCCCTCAGATATTGCAAACTATCAACCGATTAGCTTAATATCAAATACCTTTAAACTGTTTATGTCCATACTTACTGCAAGACTAACATCAAAAGAGCAGGCAGATTTTGATCAAACTTTTCAACAATGGATCACATACATACAGTCAAACAAATTATAGAAAAATAGAAAGAATATAACAAACCACTATTTGTTGATTATGCAAAGGCATTTGACAGCATCACACAAAAATCAATCTGGAAAGCACTCAGTGATTGCAAGGTAAAAATATACATATATATCAATATTCTAAACAATGTATATTCTAACAGTGTATGCAGGCTAACATTAGAAAACAAAGGGAAAGAAATTGCAATAGAAAGAGGAGTCAGACAGGGTGATGCTCTATCACCAAAACTATTTATCTCTGTGCTTGATGACATATTCAAGACCTTAAACTGGAATAAAAAAGGAAGAGATTCGCCATCCACATAGTTTTGTTTGCTGAGACAGCTACTATAATCGAACTAATGATTAAAAAAACGGAAAGAGTAAAATTAGAACGCAGAGTAAAATTGCAGGTTCAAATATGAAACTTAACAAAAAAAAAAATTATGACAAATTTACATCAAAAACCATTGAAATAGAAAGAAATAATATAGAATAGGGAATCAAGGACCAAATCATTCAGACCAAACAGCAATGAAGAAGAAGTAGATAGAAAAATCATGGCACAATATTGGGCACAAAAGGAAGTTATCATGTATCACTAAAAAAGACAATAAAAGAATTGAAATAATTATGCTAGACACATGCCTTCTACCAAGCTTACATTATAGATGTCAAACCTGGGTATATACAAATAAAGTAAAAAACAAAATTACAACATGCCAAAGAGCAATAGAAAAAAATACCTTCTATATTTGACCTTCAAAAGTGATCACCAAAAATTGTGAAAAAATAATAATATTTAAACAAAAATTAAAACCGACTCCAAAAACTGAAAAGGATAAAAAAATTAAATTTTAGTAGGTCCTCATCCCCTAGGAACATATTTTTGGAGTTGGTGCTTAGTTGTTTCCAGAAATCATAGATAGTGAAGCACCGACTACAAAAATATGTTCATAGGGGATGAGTACCTACTAAAATTTTTTTTTTATTCTTTTCAGTTTTTTGGAGTCGGTTTTAATTTTTGTTTAAATATTATTATTTTTTATCAATTTTTAGTGATAAATTTTGAAGGTCAAAGCTAGATGGGTGACCGTGAGCTTATATTGTTTTCTACTATCGTATCATTTTACTAAAAATTCATAGGAAAGCAAAAATCCGCAATTTCGCATATGCAAACGGCTTAATTTTTAATTTTTTTTAAATATTATTTTTTTTCACAATTTTTAGTGATAACTTTTGAAGGTCAAAGCTAGATGGGTGACCGTGAGCTTATATTGATTTCTACTATCGTATCATTTTACTAAAAATTCATAGGAAAGCAAAAATCCGCAATTTCGCATATGCAAAAGAAAATTTTTTATGGGATTAAATGGGAACTATTCCTCATCGAACAAAAAAAGAATCATCAATATCGGTTCACCCAGTCAAAAGTACTGAGGTAACAAACATAAAAAAACATACAGACGAATTGATAACCTCCTCCTTTTTTGAAGTCGGTTAAAAATCATATTAAAATTAAAGCGAGTAGATAAAATAAACAGCGCATAAATAAGGAACAATATTAAACGATACTCTAAAACAAGCTTTTAAAGCGAAAATTAGTGTTGCCGATCGATTGTCGACTATCGATAAGCTATCGATAGTATCGATAATATCGATAACTCAAAACCAAGCAATACTATCGCATGAAAGAAATACTATCGATACTATCGATAGTATTGTTGATCACGAAGAATTAACTATCGATACTATTGACAGTATTGTAGCTCATAAATAAAAATCTATCGATAGGATCGATATTTTTAGACAATCTATTGTTTACCAATTTACAATAGTATTGTATACAATAATTAGCTATAATAGTAGCAATTGCAACATAGCCAATACTATTGTAAATTGGTATACTATCGATAGTCTATAACAGTCGATACTATCGAAACTATCGATAGTATCGATAGTTTTTTATCTACGAGCAACAATACTATCGATAGTTTATTCTTGAAGCATGATCAATGTTGTATCTAGACAAAACACATGACATGACAAAAAATAAATAATAATCACACACTCATATCTAGCCCAAAGTAAGCATCAATATGAGCTTGTGTTATGGATACTAGATCATCATCATCATCATCATTTCAGCCGAGAGAGGCATAGGCCTCCCCCAAAGATCTCCATACCGATCGGTTCTGCGCTGTCCGCATCCATCGGCTTCCCGCGACCCTCACCAAATCGTCGGTCCACCTTGTGGGAGGCCTACCAACGCTGCGTCTCCCGGAACGCGGCCGCCACTCGAGGACCTTTCCGCCCCAACGGCCGTCAGTCCTTCTTGCAATGTGGCCTGCCCACTGCCACTTGAGGCTCGCAATTCTTCGGGCTATGTCGGTGACCTTAGTTCTCCTGCGGATCTCATCATTTCTGATTCGATCACGCAGAGAAACCCCGAGCATAGCCCTCTCCATTGCCCTTTAGGTGACATTGAGCCTTCTTTTTAGGCCCATTGTAAGCGGCCACGTCTCAGTTCCGTAAGTCATCACTGGCAACACACACGAATCAAAGACTTTCGTCTTGAGACACTGCGGTAGTTGGGCCAAGAATATGCTGCGAAACTTCCCGAACGCTGCCCAGCCGAGTTGGATCCGTCGATTGACCTCTTTCTGGAAGTTGGACTTACCAAGTTGGGACTATTTGTCCTAGGTAAACATATTCGTCAACAACTTTTAGTGTAGAGCTTCCAACCTTTACAGGAGTGGGTACGACATGGGAATTCGACATTATTTTCGTCTTATCCATGTTCATTTTAAGACCCACTTGTTGGGAGACTCTACAGAGGTCGTCGAGCATTGTGCCCAAGTCTTCCAGGTTTTTAGCTATGACTACGATATCATCCGCAAAACGAAGGTGAGTCATGTACTCGCCGTTTATGTTGATGACAAGTCCTCTCCAGTCCAAAAGCTTAAACACATTCTCCTATGCGGCAGTGAACAGTTTCGGCGATATCACATCACCCTGTCTCTCACCTCGCTGAAGACGTATTGGTTCCGAGTTTTGGTCCTGAAGGCGGACTGACATATTGGCGTTTTCGTACAGTGACTGCAGCACTTGGATGTATCGATAGTCTATTTGGCATCTCTGGAGTGACTGAAGCACGGCCCAGGTCTCGACAGAATCGTAGGCTTTCTCATAGTCCACGAACGCTAAGCACAATGGCAGGTTGTACTCTTCGGTCTTCTGTATAACCTGCCGCAGCGTATGTATGTGGTCTATGGTACTAAGGCCTTTTCGGAATCCGGCTTGTTCGGGAGGCTGGAAGTCTTCGAACCTGCGTGCGAGACGATTTGTTATAACTTTCGAAAACAACTTGTAAACATGACTCAGGAGCGTGATGGGTCTATAATTCTTCAATTGGGTCCTGTCACTCTTTTTGAAGAAAAGTGTCACCACGCCCCCATGCCATGCCTTTTGCGTTTCACCCTTGAGGATGATGGAGTTAAATAGCCTCTGAAGCGCTCTCAGGACTGGTCGTCCACCTGCTTTTAAAAGCTCCGCTGTAACTCCATCGTCGCCCGGCGCCTTGTTGTTCTTAAGCTGTTTGAGAGCTACACTAATCTCGTACAGGTTGACGTCCGGGATATATTCGGTGTAATGTCGGGTTAATTTGGCTATCGGATCGGTGGCCTGAGTGACAGGTGTACGTGAAGTCGCGTAAAGCTGTCCATAGAAGTTTTGAATCTCGGCCAATAGCTCAGGTCGGGATGTAACCAATCTGCCGTCCTCTGTCTTCAGCTTCGTCAGCAAACTCTGTCCAAGCGTCAGATCCCTGGTAAACACCTTTGAGCCCCTGTTCCGCTCGATTGCCTCTTTAATACGTTCAGTATTAAATCGGCGCACGTCTCGGGTTCGGGACTTGGAGATCTGTCTATTGAGCTGCCGACGAGCGTCTTCAAAAGGCTGCAGTCCACGTCTTACCTACATGAGCTTTAATGTTGGCTCAGAGATTTTCTTACTTCTTTTGTTGCGGCTGGGTTTGAAGAGCCCTGAACCCGCCGTAAGGACAGCTTCCACGAACCTGTCGTTGTATGTGTCCACATCTGTGCAGTCCTCCAGGCAATCAAAGCAATTTTGCAGTTCGAATTGAAAGCGTTCGAGGTTTTGGATCTGGATAGCATTAGGGCGGAGCGTAGACTTCATCAGTCGATACCGTTCGGATTTTACATTCAGATTCAATGTGCCTCTTACCAGTCGGTGATCGCTCACCGTGTTAAACGAATTGATCACTGAGACATCATTGAATATCCGAGTCTTAGTCGACATGATGAAGTCGATCTCATTTTTTGTTATGCCATCCGGACTTTTCCAGGTCCATTTTCGATGCAGCCGTTTCCTGAAGGAGTTCATCATAGAGTCCCTACCTCTCCATATAATCGGCTAGAATTTGACCACGGTAATTCCGGTTTTCAGCTCCAAATTGCCTCACTTTCAACTCATCATCGCCACGTTTGCCCAGCCTTGCGTTGAAGTCTCCTATGACAACAGTGTAGTGAGTATTGGAAGTATGTATTGCCCGAGAGATATTCTCATACATTACTTCTACTTCCTCGTCGGGGTGAGTCGAGGTCGGAGCGTAAACCTGTATGACCTTCAACGAATACCGTTTGGTGATTCTGAGTATAAGGTACGCCACCATATTCGACACACTCCCGATTTGTACGTTATTCACGAGAGATTTGAGGACCAGAAACCCGACACCACCTTGGGACAGATCTTCGCCCTCCCGGAAATAGAACAGGTTGCCGGATTTAAGGACCATCGTGTCCTCGCCCTCTCGTCGGACTTCAGATAGTCCCACTATACTCCAGCGAATCCTACTCAATTCTTCCTCCAATTCTAGCAGCTTCTCCTCGGTTCGCAGTGTGCGTGTGTTATACGTCGCCAGGGCCAAGGTCGTATGACGGAATGCCGTCGCCACCCGGGGATTCTTAGAGCACCCCTGGTCCCGGCGCCTCGCCAACGCCCGTCAACGTCGGCACGGCTTCCGGTACCGCCGGGCACTTGGGGCCTTGGGTTGTAGAAATTCCAGGGGGGGGGGGGGGGGGGTCGTTGGTCATTCATTGGCCTGGACGGATCGGGCTGAAATTTGGCATGCAGGTAGATGTTATGCCGTAGGCATCCGCTAAGAATGGATTTTGATTCATTCTACTCCCAAGGAGATAAAATAGGGGATGAAAGTTTGTATGAAACAATGTCAATATTAAACCGATCGGGCTGAGACTTTGCATGCATAAAGCTACTATGACGTAGGCATCCCCTAAGAAAGAATTTTGATAAATTCCACCCCTAAGGGGATGAAAGTTTGTATAAATCTTCTTAGATTTTCGACTGATTGAACTGAAATTAAAGATTGGAGCTACTATGATGAAGATGTTCGCTTAAATAGGATTTTGATAAATTCAACCCCCATAGGGATAATTAATAATAATACTTCTTAACGCGAGCGAAGCCGCGGGCAAAAGCTAGTATTAAATAAACTTATAAACATTTATGACTTGTGAACAAATGCTCATATTCATCATATTAGGTTGGGGAAAAAGTCTTTTCGCATTATAGTATGTATAAATTTGTAAAAAAATCTCTTTGGCTGTACTATTTGTATCTGGCTGGTTTTGGTATCATTAAAAGTTTAGATTTTAAAAAAGATAATTCCAAATTCAAATTAGGAATATGTGTGGTTTTCATTTGTTTTTCGTACTGTCAAGATGAGTGAATCTAATGAAGAAATTCGATACATTTTAAAATTTTACTACAAAAAAATTAAAAATGCAACGCAAGCCGCGAAAAAAATTTGCGATGTTTATGGACCTAGTGCAGTGTCTGTGAGAGTAGCACAAATTTGGTTTAAGCGTTTTCAATCCGGAAATTTTGATGCCATTTTTGAAAAACTGGAGCAAGATCGGCATATCAGTAGTTACGACGTAGCTGAAGAACTGGGAATTGACCACAAAACAGTTTTGGCGCATTTAAAAAAATGGGTTCACAAAAAAGCTCGATATTTGGGTACCCCACGAGCTCACTGAAAGAAACCTAATGAACCGTGTACTCATTTGTGATTCTTTATTACGACGTAATGAAACCGAACCATTTTTGAAGAAGCTGATAACTGGTGATGAAAAGTGGATCACGTACGACAAGAACGTGCGAAAAAGGTCGTGGTCAAAGGCCGGTCAGGCTTCACAGACTGTGGCGAAACCCGGGTTTACTCGCAACAAGGTGATGCTGTGTGTGTGGTGGGATTGGAAGGGCATTATTCATTATGAGCTGCTACCACCAGGCAGGACCATCGAATCTGAACTCTACTGCGAACCACTGATGAGGTTAAAGCAAGAAGTAGAGAGAAAGCGGCCGGAATTAATCAACAGAAGATGTGTGGTTTTTCATCATGATAACGCTAGACCTTACACATCTTTAGCCACTCAGCAAAAATTAAGAGAGTTTGGCTGGGAGGTGTTAATGCTTCCGCCGTATAGTCCTGACCTTGCACCTTCAGATTTCCACCTGTTTCGCTCTCTTCAGAATTCTCTAGGCAGTGTCAGGTTAACATCACGAGAGGACTGCCAAAACCACTTGTCGCGGTATTTTGATCAGAAGCCCCAAAATTTCTATAGCAATGGGATCATGTCCCTACCTACAAGATGGCAAAAATTTATCGAACAAAATGGTACCTACATACTTTAGTAAAATGTAAATAAGCTATATTAAAAAAGGTTTTGAATTTTCTTAAAAAATGCGATGAAACTTTTTCCCTAACCTATTACAAACATTTGCTCCTAATGGGATTCGAACCCGGGACCCTGACCAAGTAGCCGCAAGCAAGAGATACAGTCATCATTGACTTTTTCCTTGCCTGTTTTCTTCATACAATTATCTTGTGCATAAGTGGAAAATTTGAATATATTCGCGGGGTTGGAATACAAGAGTGAGATTGATAATAGGTCTAGGCATGTCGATTTGAAATCGATTATTTAGAGTTATATAATCGATTTTTCAGATCAATTTTGAACCCTACATCGATTCAATGAATCGATCCATAAAACTCCCGATTCGGGAGTCCCGAATCAGACCGATCAATTCAAAGAATTTGCGATAATATTCCTAAACTGGCTGCGGTATTTAGTTTTTAATTTTTGCTGTGGTCGGATGCAAAAGCAACTGGTAGTACTTGGTCGATAATTTGAATGTGTCATACAGTAAATATTTATGAACAGAACACTTCCAAAGGTGGCGTTACTTGCGTTAAAAAAATATTTTATATTTCTATCCGGGCGTCAAACTATCTGATCTGTGGTCAAACTTAACCTATCTATTCTTATACTGTAGATAAATATTATTTTTGCTGTAAAAATTTAAAGTAAGTTTAAACTGCTACATTAGCTTAGTGGTCGCAAGCATTACTGCTGACCAAATATACTGGGTTCGATCCCCAACTTTACCTATTCTATCGAAGGAATATCGGTGTGATATTATGTTTATTAATTTCATAACACTTCTATCCAATTACATACTTGTATTTGCGGTAAATGGTCATCAATAATATCTTGTATCTATTATTAGGTAATAGTAGGCTTGTTTGAAATTGGCGCGATTAATCGAAAATCGATCTTTTAATGCTCGATTTAAACAAGAATTGATTCTAATATGTTCGTTTTGAATGGAATCGGAGATCAATATTTTTTAAAGAGAATCGACATGCCTAAATAGGTCCCTTTCATAACCCTTTTCATAAATTGGTAACATAACAATTACACATGTACCCACATATCAACCTAAGCACATTCTATTATATTTACTGCACTCTGTGCTTAATTAATTACTCACTTGATATTTGGGGCAGTTATTAAGCAAGAGGTAGTGACCCTGAGTGTCTCCATTATGAAGTATGTGGTTATCAACTACCCACATATCTACCTAAGCACAATCTATTATATTTACTGCACTCTGTGGTTAATTAATTACTCACTTGATATTTGGGGCAGTTATTAAGCAAGAGGTAGTGACCCTGAGTGTATCCATTATGAAGTAAGTGGTTATCAACTACCCACATATCTAGCTTAGCACAATCTATTATATTTACTGCACTCTGTGGTTAATTAATTACTCACTTGATATTTGGGGCAGTTATTAAGCAAGGGGTAGTGACCCTGAGTGTCTCCATTATGAAGTAAGTGGTTATCAACTAAATTCCATCCCCAACTTTGTTCATCAGATCCTAGCAAGCCAACATATCCTTGGCATTGGAGAGGTGCTTCTTTAGTCGAAACACCAACAACAGCAACAGTGCCTAGCGGCCCTTCCCATATAACTTCCCAAGCATGTCGGCCTTGACGAAAACCTATTTTTGCTCTACAGCCATCTGTACTTTGAGCCACAGGATTTCTAAAAAAAAAACACGTTGGTTAAGTCTGATAATACATACCACAAAAAGTAATTATGTGTACCAACACTATCAATACACTGACTATCTTTGACAAAGACAGAGTAACCTGCTTAATTGCTCATTAACAAAGATGAAACCAAACAGGCCAGCTCACCTAACATGAAAACATTTAAATCTTGGTGATACATGATTATCTGCTTTGAATAAACCGTCAACCATTGAAGTTCAGACAATTAATTTTTTAATTATCATAGACTCCCGGGAGTCTAACATGGCTTAAGTGATCAATTTAATAAGCCAGATGGGACTCCCAGAAGCATATGACTATTAAAAATTGTATGGAATGGGAAGCTCAACAGGCTAACACTGTGTCCAATGTAATATTAGACTTATGAAAACATAGAAATCTCATTTTACTGTGCAACCATGCTTTGTCAATCTGATTTAAAATCAAATTTAATATATGGTATATAATTATATCATATTAAAATATAGATGGTACATTTAGTAAAAAAATTGTTATTTCAGCAGGTCACAAAATGTTTTCTAAAATAAGGACCAAAATCAAACTTGTGTTGAAATATTGTAAAGTTTAGAAACCCTTTTCTTTCAATGACCTCCATATGTGTTTTAGTTCAAATAAAACATTAAAACATACTTATTTGAGACAAGCATATGTGGTAGGTAATTTTGTGTTTTGTAATTAACCAAAAAAAAAAAACTTTAAGAGACAAATAAAGATTTATTTGTCTCCAAAGTTTTAGATACATTTTTTTCATGGTAGAGATGTTAGGTGCCCCCAAGTCAAGTGATTAAATTGTCAAGGACTGGATAGTATCAGTCAAGAGGTTACGTGTTTGATTTAAGACTATGAGCTTAACCCCCGTTAATGATCTGTCATGTCCATCCCCCCTCAGATATACAGAAATCCTATCAAATTGGAATTGAAGTTTCTTTCTTTCTATAGTATACCAAAGGTTTAGTCTCAGAAATGCAAATGAAATACCTGTGCAAAGTAAAACCATTAGGTTTAACATATATGTTTCTTGAACAGTCATGGGGATTCCAAGCGTGATAAAATGCTCTTAACTTCGATTTATGCGTAGTGACAGTAGACAACAGATCTGATTTCATTACTTCTTCTGCTAATCTCTTCATACAATGTAACCTCCAAACATCATTATTTTCATCACTGAGAACCCTGTACCAGCTCTTACACACCAAGGAACAATTTCGAAGATCTTTTAGGTTTAAATACGAGAATATAGCCTCCAGTATATGATCGGGCACTACTTCAACAAGATAGTCATCATAAATATTCCAATCGCTAATAGAATGCAAATAACTCATTTCTATGTTTCATTGACATACAAAAATTTGCAGAAACAATTTAAAATTTATACTTTAATTTAGAAGCCAATATTGTCATCCATCATTATTTGCTACAACAAAGTAAGAAAGTAAGAATTTTTACTAAATTTATTTCATAGACAGAGTAAAAAATTGTAAACATGTCAAATCGATCAGATGTCATTGCGATTGACGGCCTTACATGTCAAATGTTTTTTTTTCTATCCGTAAATTACTCTGTTAAAAAGCTAGCTTGTAAGGTAAGATAATAGAACGATTTTGTTAATGTGGACATTGACAGGAGTGTACATGAATGAGCGAAAGTGTGATCCGAATCTTTATTGCGCGCAAACTGTGCACATCACATGGCTACGTATGTATTCAATTCGGTTCAAGGCGTTTGCACTGTTCGTAATGTTGGTAGTGTTTGAGTATTTTGGACCGTAAGCGTAGTTTAGCCTTATGGCTGATTTACACTTGCATAAGTACAGTAGCGAGTTTAGTAAGCGGACAGTTGAGCAGTAAGTAGTAAGTAGTAAGTATCGTCCAAACGTTGGCTTAGCGAGTTAAGTTATAAGTGTCAGTTCCGCGACTAAGATTGTACTGAACTGTACTAAACTCGCCCGTCTACACGCACGATGACACGGCGAGTTTAGTTGGCGGGGTGAGGAAGACGCACGGGCGGGGTGCACTTGCACTTAACTTGCCGAAAAAATAGAACATCATTCTATTCTTTGTACTTAATTGTTAAGTTACTACTTAACTAGCAAATTCCCGTCCAAACAATGTTAAGAACTTAACTCGCCAAGACCGCAAGTTAACTCGCTACTGTACTTATGCAAGTGTAAATCAGCCATTAATCTTGCGTATTGCGTAGCATCACTTTATCGTCTGTGATGTTCTTTGTATCTTAACACTAATCTGTGGTACATTGTAACTGTACAATCTCATCTGTGGGTAACTTTACTCTTTTAGATACTCTATGACGTTAAAATCCCTAGTAGAAAATAGTAGAAATTCTAATCTGTTAGCTATTATTCTTTTAGAAAGTTATTTTAAAAGTTAAATTTGAGTTAAATTAATGATAATGCCGGGGGTTGAAGCTGCTTTGAGTGATGAAGATTATATTATTATGAGAGCTAAGGAAGCTCAGAAACAGAATATACATTATGCAAAAGCATGGATGCTAACTGCAAAAACATTGTATCCCACTAATTTTAAAATTCAATTTGAAGCTTACCAAATGGAAAAACAATCAGGAAATGTTCAAGAGGCTGCAGAGTGCTTTTCTTCTTTGATAATGTCAAGACAGAATCTGTCTGATTTGTTACCAGAAATATCTGCAATAGCAAATGCTCTGAGATTGCCTGAAACCAGTTTTTTAAACCAAATGTTCGACTTTATTAGTCCTGACATTCAGTTAACAATTTTAAAGACTAGTGTTGAAAAAAGCGATGACACAATGGAACATTGTCGTTTACTCGTTTTGCTCTTGAAGAAATTTCCACAGTTGGGTGTGGACAGCTTAGTTAAAACTCTTATTAATACAGATAAATTTTTCTATGACAACCGATATGCACGACTGCTGGTTGTAGAAACTTTGCCCTTGTTAAGTTCTTTGGAGTCACCTCGATTACTTCAGAGGTTACTTATAAAAGCGATAGACTTCTATAATTCTTATGTTTATGATGAAACAGAACATGATATCAGTGATCCTTGGCAGAGACTTTATGGTGTGTTAGATTTATTGGGAAGGCAGTTAGGTTGGGACCCTTTCCTTGTCTATTACAGTAATAGCTTGAACAAAGAAATATATTTTCAAAAGTTAATGGCTTTAAGGAATTGTGATGATTGTAGACAGTTATTGTACTGTGGCACAGCCTTCTTTTTAAGATCACTTTATGAGCATAAATCTTTAAAGGGTAATCATATTTTAGTAGAAGCTCTGTCAGATCCTGATATACCACCCTCTAAAAGAAAGAAGGGTGATATAGAAGTAACAGGAGTTTCTGCACATCAATTTCAAGCAGCAGCAAATTGTTGGGAACTTTTACACAGTAATGAAGTAATATCACATGAATTTGCCAAATTAGTAAATCAGCTTCAAGCTAAACCATGGTCTGAAGGTTTTGTTGATGAGTTGGCCTTGTACAGAGGAAGATATGAGGAAGCTATACCTCCAACAACTTCAAATAATTTAACAGCTTGTTTAATCAAAGTGTCTGTAAATTATTTTCAAAAAAAATATGTAGCATGTGTTGAAAATATTTTGCTTGCATTGCCACAATTACCACATACTGAGGGAGTATTGGAGACAGAATTAATTATTGGTGGCAAACATAGACATTTGCATTTCTTGCCCTTAACAAAATTTTCTATCATGCATTATTTTTGTACTTTATTAATAAGAATTTTACTGAGTTCTAGCAATAATTCTGACCTTACCTATGGCCATATGTTGGTATTAATGCAACTGGGTTGGCCACAGGAAGAATCAATTTTTATTCATATACTAGATGTAATAAGGCAAAAAGGAGTATTTCATTACCACTTATTTTCAGCATTTATAACACACATAGATATTTTAGAAGAGCTAACATTTATGTGGAATGAGCAAGGCAATAATATAGCTCTTGATATTTTACCAAATTCTCAGCAACATCTAGGACAGAGAAGAATTGGAACTCGTGGGGCAGACAAAGGAGTGAAAGAGGATTTCAAGCAGGCTATGAAAGCTCAGGTTGCCAGAAGCAATGAATCTATCTTAAATTTAATGATACAATTTATAACATCAGAAAGGTCATATCTACTTCAAATATCATAAGAATTAGATAAGAAAATTATAATTAAATAAAAACGTCCATTTGTAAGTTATTTGCGAAATAGTTTTATTTATAAAAATAGGCTTCACACATACAACTCAGGGATGATCAAAATACCATACTGGCAATAAATTTTGCATAATACATAATTTTGTTTTTGTTACATTTATACCTAACTATAACTATTGGATATCACCTAGTCTATTTAACTTATGAGCTACCTTCGTAAGTGCCTACCGCTAAAAGTAAATTGCGTCGTGTAAAATGTAAACATTTTACAGGAGAATTTTTTGTAGGAAATGATCGTAACAAATATTTATCTTCCTTCTGAACTCCATTACTAGTTCCAGGTTCTTCACCAGTAGCGTCGTCAGTTATTGCCGTAAAGTCCCATAGTTTTATGTTGCAATCCAAGGATCCTGAAGTGGAAAGTCCAAATAATTTTACAATCCAACCTTGATGAAAAGCTGCCATAGTCTACTAAAACTGATAGTAAAGTTGTGCAATGTCTGCCCTGTAGTACTCTAAACTTCAAGTAAGTGCATTGCCTGTGACCTAACCATGAGCTCAAAGCATTCTTAGATTCATCACAAATTTTTAAAGTTGGTTAGTCGAAAATCTACCTAATTTCTTTACTTATAAAGGTTTTTTGGTGAACTAAATTTTAAAGTAATAAGTAATAATCATTAACTTTGCAAGATTCAAGTCACAATTAATTTTTAATTTAATTGAGAACATGTTTGTGCAATCCTATAAATCATCATCATCATCATCATCACTAACCTTGGCTCGGCACAAGCCTTCTTACATGGGAGGAACACGTGAGGAATTTGGCCCATAGTACCACCATGCTGACTAATGCGGGTTTGTGGGTTGCATCCGCTTGGTTGCCGTAGAGAACTGGGACCAACGGCTTAAGGCGATATATTGAAAAAAAAACGCACTTTTATAAGTAATGTCATACGTTGCTGAAAGATCTTACGAATCTGAAAATCAAATATACGTTACTTCATATCCTTATCTAGATACGAGTAGAACGAAAACACCATTAAAGGAATTTGCCTCGATACTTTTTATTTCCGAAAAGACCTCTTATAAACAAGATAACTTAAGATTATTGGTGAACGATAATTTGTATTCAATAGGAAATTACTTTAAATAGTAGATATCATTAATATTCAGAATCGTGTAGAAGCGTTTTTTTGTAGTCTATAAGGTTATTTTTTAATAAAATAATTTGTGTATTTCGTTTACTTTTCACGCGCGATCGCTGTTTTGTCTTTTTTCCTCCCGCTGAGTCAGCCATATCTCTATCCCTATCGGTCTTGGCCGAAACATCGTTTCGATAGATCGCCTTAACGTGTCTTCCGAAGCATGGTAAAACTTAAAATTACAAATTTTAATTGACCCATCCCGGGATAGACCATGGCAAAGTTGTTGTGTTTTTGCAATAGAAACCAGAGCGATAAAAGATACATAGCGATTGTTTTCTTTTGTGCCTAAATTTTATCTTTGGAGCGATCTTTTTGTGATTAGCTGATGGAATGGAATTATTAGTTGTGGATTGTGAAAAGCAATTGTTTCTTGTATAATCAAAGTATTTGTAAAAATTATTTTGTAAAAATATTGCTTGTTACATATTTTGGTTGCATTGCCAGTTATTGTCATTGCTACATAACTTAAATCAGTAATCTGTGGTTGCCACAATGAGTCAGTATAATTCATTGTCAGATGGAAATTAAACATTAACTGAAACCACATAACCTGAAACATCTAAACATTTAAAAGTTTTTGTTTTACCTGAATCGACGCAGTACCTATTACCCAAGTTACAAATGGTGTCGAGTTTCGCATGTTTTCAAATTTGTGTAATTTGGCGCTGTTTATGAGTGAAGTCGCTCTACACGAGTCGAGCGTAACGAGCCTTCGTTTTAATTGTAATCATACTTCATAATCCGGTTCGTTGTACGGACAGGAGCAGCACGAGAAATTATTTCATCATATCAGCTGAGAGACGCCCGCTGCTGGGCACAGGTCTCCTTCAAGGATCTCCAAACCGATCCATCGGGTTCCCGCGACCGTCTTCCAGGACCTTTCGTTAGTCCTCCTGGGGATCCTATTCTGTTTCGATCACGCAGAGAAACCACACTGAGAAATTATTTACCCGAAGATAAGATAGTTCCATCGCGACTGAAGGCTAAGGCGTGTATAGGCGCAGAGTGTGACGGCGGCTGGGATACCGCAGGCGCACCCGATGAAATATCCCACACCATTAGCTCACCGCCGGCGCCGCCCGATGCCAACCAGCGTCCGCAAACGGAAAACGCTATTGTATACACTGTGGACTAAACAAAGAAAAATAATAAATAATGTGAAGACACACTCACTTAAATCTATATATCTCTTTCTCGCATATCTACTAGGAAAAAGATTTGTTTAGAACTGTCAACTAAAGGAGGGGGCCTAAATTTTTTATACGGGCGTTTGCCCTGTGTTCTCCAGAATTTGGGCCAATATCTAGCTCAAAGTAAGCATTTATGAGCTTGTGTTATGGATATTAGATAACAGAGAAATATTGTAAATAATATGTAAATAAATATTAGAAATATACTATATACATGCAAATATCCATGAGTCGTGAACAAATGGGCGTACTTATACTACAAACATCTGCCCCTTTCGAGGTTCGAACCCGGGACCCCTGACCGATTAGCCAGTATATGAAAACGACACTGAACGTTTTTAGAACTGGTTACTTGTAAATAAATATTGAGTGCTATACACGCCCTTAGTTTAGTACATATAAGAATTATTTTTGTTAATCATAGTATTATTAGTACTGATTGTAATAATATGTATCATGTGGCAGTGCTGAATAAATAAATAAAAATAAAATAAACAATAAAATTAAAAATAATAATTTTGAAAACGGAACTCTGCCAATATTATTGAATACCTATGTAATTTTTTTTGGTAGCTCAGTGGTCAGTGAAGTCGTCCGGAAGGTGGAAGGTCGCGCGTTCGGTTCCTGCCCTAACAAGATTTTGTTCAAGTCTAGACAATTTTCTTAAGAATTAATTTTCGTTATCTTATAACTTATAACATTTTAAAAAAATAACATGATTCTGTAGTGCACCACACTGTTTTCACTTAAATTTAGTTTTAAATTTAAGTTCAGTGCTACTTTTTCATTACAATCCAATCTGAGGACCTGGACAAGACCATCATTATCAGTCTACAACAGTCCACGGCTGGATATAGGTCTCTCCATATGAACGCCTCTAGCCTCGATCCACGGCTAGCTTCATCCTTTACTGCCAGCCACTCTGCGGACAAGCTGGTGCTTAGACAAGGTGCTTTTCGATAATAGCTATTGGTATCGTCACAGACATTTATACAGTACCTACCGTTAAGAGTAAAATGTATGTGATTTTCAATACTCAATACTCAATACTCAATATATTTATTGCACTCCACAATGTATAGTAGGTGTTACATTATTATAATTAGATCATCATGGACCCTGTCGGGCACGGCAACTTAGGCGAGAGGAACACTTATTTATAATATGATATTACACATTTTTTAATATTATTATTATTTCAAAAATATTATTATTAAATTGTTAATTATAATTGTTATAATAATCGTGTTATTTATTAAATTTTATTAATATGTAGGTACTAGTATATTTGAGTAAATATAGAAGAAATTTAAAAATTATAACGTAGTTGATTTATCATTTTAATTTATAGATTATCATTTAAATATTCATTTAAGCTATAGTAATGCTTGCCAAGCAATAGTTGTTTTATTTGTTTTACAAAGTCGAGCTCCTTGTGTATATTTTTAATTGATTGTGGCAATTTATTATAAATTTTGATGGACATGATTTGAGGGCCTGCTGAATATAGCTTTAGGCGGGAGGTTGGAAACAATAGATTAGCGTTATGTCGTAACATATATCTATTATTTGTATGTTCACGCGTTTTATAAAACTCCTTGTATTTTTTTACAAATTTGCATATTTCCAATATATACAAACATGGAAGAGTAAGTATTTTATGCTTGACAAAGTAGGGCTTACAACTATCTGTATTTTTTATATTAAATATTATTCGAATTAGTTTTTTTTGAAGTATAAGTAAATCAGGAGCGTCCGTACTATTTCCCCACATGATGATTCCGTAACTCAGCCATGCATGTGCGTACGCATAGTATGTATTTAGCGCCGTTTGTATATTTGTCAATTTTTTAACTTCGTAAAGGGCGTAAACAAAGTTAGAAATTTTACTTTTAAGTTTTTGGATGTGCGCTTTCCAATTTATGTTTGTGTCTATGACTAATCCTAGGAGCGTGAACTCATTAACTACATTTAATTTTATATTGTTATACGTAAAATTAAAATTTAAACGGTTTTTTTGGTGAGGGTGGAAAGTAATTATTTTTGTTTTTGAGAAGTTAATTTCTAAATTGTGATCATTCATCCAACTATTTATTTTGTTAAGTATCAACTCCAGTTTATTATTTAAGTTGATATTACTATGACAAGAAGTCAGGAGTGATACATCATCCGCAAACATTACGCAGGGTTCCTTTGTAAGCTTGGGGAGATCATTTATGTAAATTAAAAATAACAAGCATCCAGTCACGCTTCCCTGCGGAATGGAAGCATTTGTGATTTTACGATTAGATCTAATATGTTTAATTTCTTTGGAGCTATAGTTGAAATATTCTAAGTCTACAAATTGTTCTCGGTCTTTTAAATAAGATTTAAACCAGTTGTATGATTCTCCACGGATGCCTATTCCGTAGAGTTTATTTAATAATATATTGAATTGCACTTTATCATAGGCTTTAGTCATATCCAAAATCAATCCAATTGCATATTTTTTATCATTAAGTACTTTGAGAATTTCCTGTATATATTTATATACTGCCAGAACTGTAGATCGCTTCTTGCGAAAACCATTTTGACAATCATCAAAGATTTCGTATTTTTCACAGAAGCTATAGACACGATTACACATTGCCTTCTCAAAAACTTTTGATGCAGCTGGCAGAAGGGCAATAGGCCGATAGTTATTAGGATCTTTTTTATCTTTTTTCTTATGCATTGGTTTTATTAATGTTTTTTTTAATAGATCAGGAAAAACCCCCTCTGCAAAAGATTGATTTATAAGTGATGTTAATGGAAAGATCAACTCTGTGGCGCATTGTTTTAATAAAATAGGTGGAATCTCGTCGATTCCGCAACTTTTTTTACATTTCAGGTTTTGAATAATTTTATACACTTCTTGATAATCTACAGGGGTGAGAAACATAGAGTTTTCGGAAGGGCAGACGACGGGGCGCCCCACCGAAGCGCCAGTACTATTTTCGCCAATAGAAGCGAAGTAATTGTTAAATATGTTTGCAATTTCATGTGGTTCAGAGATAATTTTGTTATTTATTTGTAATTGTATATTAGATTTGTCTTTAATATTTTTCTTATTTGTACATTCATTCACTATACTCCACATTGTTTTTATTTTATTTTGTGATTTTTGCATTTTAGAAATATAGTGCAATTTTTTTGAGGTATTAACTGATTTTTTTAATAGTTTTTCATAATTTTTATAATAGTTTATTAAAATTTTATTATTTGTTTTTAATGTAAGTATTTTTAATAATCTTTTGTTATGAGAAGATACCTTGATACCAACCGTGAGCCAATGTTTTTTATAGTTTGTTTTTAATTTTATTTTTCGTTTCGGTATACATTTATTTAGAATGTCTTTAATAACGGTATCGAATGTTTTATAGTTCTTATTAATATTATTTGAAGGTTTTATTATATTCTGCCAATTTATAGCGTTTAAGTTTATTTTAAATAGTTCCATTTCAGCTGTAGTATATAATCTTTTTTCAATATACCAGTTGTGAGATGGCTTAGTTTTTTGATAAGACTTCACATTTATTATAGTCGCGCAGTGATCGGAAAAACCAAACTCTTCAACGGACGTTTTAAAGTTACATTTATCGAAATTTGTAAATATCAAATCAAGGCATGTTGCTGCTGTTTGTGTAATATGGGTTGGATCTTTTATATACTGTGTAAGGTTGTGTTCAAGCATTATATTTAAAAGTTTATTACTTTTTGAATTCTTGATTAATAAATTTATATTAAAATCACCTCCAAGTATTATATCATATTTTGAAAATTTTTGCTTTATATATATAAGTATTTTTTGTAATTGTGTATAAAATATGTCTTCCTCTTTCCTATTCCAGTATATTACTATCAATAACAATTTTTCTCTAGGTAGCTCTATTCCACAAACTTCCACTATGTACTCGATGGACATGTCGGCTATCTCACTTCTCTCGACATAGTCAATGTGTTGTTGCAGAAGGATGCAGACGCCACCTCCACTCCTAGTTTCCCTGCAGAATGATGCTACTACTTTATATCTACACAGATTTATCAAGTCCAGTTTTCCTTTTTGAAGCCAAGTTTCGGATATGCAGAAAGCGTGATATGCAGGGTTTTGGTTGATAAAAGCCTCTAAAATGTGTTGCTTATTGAAAAAGCTTTGAATATTTTGGTACAGTATATTAAAATGTGGTTCTGATGTTCTTTCGAAAGGAATTAATATTATTATTTTCTGAAGTTATTGGCTCAGATTGAGTATTTTTTGATGATTCATTTGGTTTTTGAACATTTTTGTTTTTGTTGCAAGAAAGAGGTATCCAGTCAATTTTTTTCCCGTCTATGTACAGATGATTGTTGCGTATAACAGCGTGTTGGCCATTTTTACGCGAAATGAACATTTGCTCTCTCATTGCTTTTCTTTCTCTTTGTTCGTTTTTGTCCAAAAATTCAGATATTGAAATCCCTGTTCCATAAAAATAATTGCTGTTGCTTGTGATATATTTTACCATCCTTTTACTAAGTAGCTCCACCACTAGAGGCTTGTTGGTATTACTATTTTTTCCTATCCTACGTGCGTCTTCTATATATCCCAATAAATTTATATTTAATATTTCTTGAAACATTTGTATAAGTCCATTGTGTAGATCGTCCTCTGATTCTCTGTAGTGTCCACTGAAACCATAGAGCACAAATTTTCTATCTTTGGCATCTGATCTATATTGTTTTTCAGTAGGGTTTTCGTATATATTTTTTTTCAATTTCATATTTAATTCGTGAATTTCATTTTTTAATTTATTATTTTCCTTTTTAAGATTTTCTATTTCGGTGCTAATTTTTTGTACACTATTTGTTATTATTTCATTTTTTTTATGAAGAGTATTTGTTTCCTGTTGCGCTTCTGCTTTTAATTTTTTAATAGATTTCTCTATTTCATATTTTATTGTGTTTTGTAGGTCTAATATGATGGATCTGTTGTTCTCTTTTAGCCGCAAAGTTATCATTTCACTCAAGCTCTCCAAGGTTAATTCAGTTTTACTGACAGAGACCATACTATCCTCAGCAGAGAGTGTGTCGCCCAAAATGTTCAGATTATCAGAATTAATAGTATCATCACTTAGGGTTATTTTTTTCCTAACTGTAATATTTTTTTCAGGTGACTTAGCTTGCTGCTCAAAATCATCGTAATCTCGCGAACGTATTGGTGTATCAGAATTATTTGTTTTCGGTTTTTTGCATATACATGCCTGGCATTTCCATGTATTTTTATGAGTTGCTGTCATTGTATTACAAAAACGCTGGATAGAAACATTAGCACAATCCAGGTCGTACTTATCATTGCATAATGAACAGGTTAAATATTTTCTATCTAAGATTTTTTTACGACATCCTGCACATATAAACGCCATCTATCTGCCTTTCTGAGACACTTGTAGCTCTGAGCAATGCCGATGAGCAGGTATTGGGGATTATCAACAGTAATTCCGGCTGTTATTGACAGATGGTGTTGATCTCAGTAATTCTATAGTTTAGAAAATTATCAATATTTTTTTAAGTAGGTAGGTTGTTATTTATTTAAGGTTATAAATTATAGATATAAACCTTGTATTACCTTTTTATTGGTGCTCTTAGTAACAAATCCATGCAATCACTACACACACTGGTTTCCACTTTAAATAATAACTTCTAAGTATGTTTTTATACTTATTTAAATTCGTTTTCACCAAAACACTTTAGCGGCTATTTACACCATAATTCTCAATAAATTCCTGTGTATTATAACATTAGTTGTTGTAGATCTTCAATAACTTGTATATTATTAACTTTTTTCGGAAAAATATATGATGTCACTATTTTTAATCTAACAAAATACTGGGAGCTATATGTTGACGTATCGAGCGCCCTCTCTCGCCTTCTCGAGCGCCCTCTCTCGCCTTTGATTTGACGTAAGTCCTCGATCGACTTTGGAGCACAAATGTCAAATTCCATACATTTTCCATTAAGCGATAGCGATTGTCAAATGCCATCTTGTCTGACAATTTTGAAGGATTTAGCCTTTTTATCACTTAAGTCCATTAAGTCAACGTGTATATGCAGGTTGGCAAAGTGGTCTATATTGTACCCCTTGCTATACAGGCAACTCGGTAAGGGGGCCCGCGGTCGAATTCCGGTAGGAGCAAAAATTTTTATGAGTATGAGTAATGTTCACCATTCATGGACTTTATATATTTAATTTATGTATTATAAACTTTAAAACATGAAATTTAACAAAATCATACAAAAGTTCCGCACAATAAGTTTATGTCGTCCAAAAATACCTTATGGCCTGTCATGAGTCTAACTTGTCCTCCCGTTGTGCAATCCCAGAGGCGAACTGTTCTGTCGCTTGAACCAGTTGCTATATAATTCGAATTTGGATGAAATTGAATACACTGAAACAAATAATAAAATTAATTTCTATAATAGGCAAAAGCGTCGTAAATTTATGTACAGAGAACAGCAAATCAAGTGTAACAGTTGCACAACGAAAGCCGCCTCTATTACGAACGCAGTAAGGGCAGTCTCAAGGTCAAAAAGTTACGATTGGTGTGCTGTCGACTGTACCACAGATTAATAACAGGACAGATACTTCACTCTAATACAAATGGTGAAATAATTTCGTTATATTAGTCTACTAGGATTATTATTATTAGCCATTTTAGACGATGCGAGGAGATATATACTCTAGCAACGCGTGCCGAGATTCGAGAATCCCGCGTACACCGCGTGATTGCGTCATCGAGCGAAAACGTAAGGGTTGTGCCACGACCATAAATTAAAAAAAATGACTGAAGTAAGACTTTTTTTATTTTATTTATACATATAATGCAATGAAGTGAATGCAAAGAAAGCCGGTCAATTAAATGTAATTTAATTTTATAAAATGATCAATGTTTTTTCCCATCTTTGTATTCATTCGTTAATATTCTAAATCGTGTAAATAACTTTAACAAGTAATCCTTTGGAAAACAGGGGCAAGGTGGAATAAAATCAATTTCTTGTAGTATATTCATTAAAGTGCTTCCCGGCTGGTTCGTAAAGACTTTATCAAAAATTATCAAAAATGTTGTTTCTAATTCTTCCACGTAATTGATAAAAGCCTCCGGCGGCGGGACTTTCAGCCCTCCGTAAAACGAAGATTTTTTATTGTACTATTTAAAATGAATGTATAGTCTGGTAACGTCCATATTAGGTTCATCGTTTAGTAGAGAAAAGACGCTACAGTTGTTTCTTGCCCGATTCCCGCTACATAAGTTAAAGCATTTTTTGCCGGTAAGTCAAAACGGTAGTCGACATTTAGAGCTACTTCTGAAGGTGTTTTAGTGCAACGTGCAACTAGCACTCCCCCGAATCGTATTAGTAAATCGAGCTCCATAACAATAGCACCCTTAGATTATTATTAATCTGTGCACCTAGTGGAAGGTTAAATCGAAACGAAAACGATTATCGTCGTAGTCACCTCTTAAATCCATACTAATATTATAAAGCTGAAGGGTTTCTTTGTGTGTTTGTTCGGTTGAACGCGCTAATCTCAGGAACTACTTATTTATATTTAAAAATTCTTTTTGTCTTGGATAGTCCATTTATTGAGGTATTATATAGGCTATATAACATCACGCTACGACTAATAGTAGATGAGCATCAATGAAAAATATTGCAGAAACTGGGGAAAAATATTCCTTTTTAGAGCTTTAGTTGCGTGCGCTGCGCAAAAGGTTAAAGTTACGCAAAAATCATGTAAGTAAGAATTGTTCTCCTTTAAAAGTTCTAAAAAAAAGTCCGCGACGGCATATGTCTATCTTTCAAAATTGGCTCACTATAACTATTTTTTGGTAACCAAACTTATTCTAAAATAATGCACTTATCTGCGAAGGTGTTTTTATAAATATGATATTGTTCCTTTTCAAAATAAATGCATTATTCACCACAAGTATTTAATTGTGAACAAAATTGTGCCCAACATTATTTGATTTCAATGGATATCTTAAAAAATATCATAGTTTTAAAATAACTCCGCTACAAAGTGACCGTGAGCCGTGAGGTGCCGTGAGTATCGTTGCGTTTTGCGCGGGAAACATTCAACGGACGTGCGTTCGATCTCGCTTGCGGCGGCCCACTGCCGGTCGGATCGCCAGATTTCCACTTAGCGGCCGGTACTTTTAGCGCTGCATTTCGAGAGTGACGGGGGCCTGACTGTACTTCAATTTTGGCATACCGTCTTCCTTCCAACTCAGGAGTAGGCGTGCCGGTCTTCAGAGTTAATATCAATGTACTACCTTAATTCGTTTTAATGTCGTAGTTAAAATCTATTTTTTAACTATCACCTCCCCCACAATATAAGTTCCTTCAAAAGGCGGCTAGAACAGTTCATGCTGCACTAGCGTAAGGACTTTTCTTACAGTGGTAAGTAAAGTCAGTAGCGTAAGGTCTTTTCTTACAGTGGTAAAAAAGTCACTAGCGTAAGGTCTTTTCTTATAGTGCTAAGAAAAGTCATTACACTAGCTTCAACAAAACTACTCAAAACCACCTAATAAGAAGTGTCTCATTAGGTGGGGTTGAGTAATTTGCCATACGTTTTATTTAAAAATATTACAATACGGTATTGTTATTTGTCTGCGAGCGTCTGAAGTGGAAGCTTTGCTATTTAGCACAGTATTAACATACACCAAACCAGTTCAACACCTCCACTACTAACAAGTTACAATTCGACTACTTCCACATTTTAACCCGCTAGGTCAAAGTCCAGTGCTGCCAGAATTGCTAACCTATTTTAAGATATCACATTTTCATTTTTAAAACAGGAAGAGAATAAACCAAATCTTACGTCAACATCAGATAAATGTCCAGCGAAGATTCTGAGCGGTTGGTGGTGATCGGTGGCCCAGAGGCGCGCCGTGCGGTCGTGGCCGGTGGTCACGAAGTAGTGGCCGTGCGGCGACCAGCGCACGTCCCACACGGGCCACACGTGCCCGCGGAACACCACCAGGCAAGTCCAGCATTGCAGGGACCAAAGCCTCACTGAGATGTCGATATGAAACGAAAGTGATTGCGGCACGTGTTAAAGGTTTCGCCAAACACAACGCGTACGTAGCGCGCGTCAGAGCGCTAGTCTGACGCCGCGCTATAGCGTCGAATTGTGTTGTACTATGAACGGTATTAGCTGTCAAACAGAGCACCGGCGCTAGCCGTACGCAACGCTCTGTCGCGGCGCTAGGACCGTTTGACAGCTATACCATTCATAGTACAACACAATTTGACGCTATAGCGCGGCGTCAGACTAGCGCTTTGACGCGCGCTAAGTACGCGTTCTGTTTGGCAAAGCATTCAGCTGTCAAACAGAGAACCGGCGCTAGCCGTACGCATCGCCGGTGCTCTATTTGACGGCTAATACCGTTCATAGTACAACACAATTTGACGCTATGGCGCGGCATCAGACTAGCGCTCTGACGCGCGCTACGTACGCGTTCTGTTTGGCAAAGCCTTTAATGCGAGCCGCGCCGAGGTCACGCGCGCGCCTTTGATCCGTGTCGACAAAAAACCGACAAGCAATGGATCGTGTAATCTTTGCCTGGTGCTATCAAGCGGCGTTTATATGCCTTATTAACTACCGGAAGCATATGAAAATTAAAAAACAATTGTGTCTGGAATGTGTGCCTTGACTGATTGATGACCCTGACTCTAAAGACACTAAAATGAAATACAGTAGCTACACCTCTTTCTCTCAAATCTCATCTTCATTTTTGATAAGGATTAAATACTACAGTTATTGTTGATTTTAAATAAAAGAGTTGTTTACGCAAAAAACTGGAAAGAATTTTCTTCATAGGTAAAAAAAACAAAGATGATCCATCTTAATCCCTTTTTCGTTTTGTAAGAAAACTGATGAATATTTAAAACACAATTTAGTTTTTTTAGAAAGGCAATAAACAATTAAAATCATGTTGTTTTCAAAAATCAGTTATTTTTTAAATAAACGAATTATTTTCAATTTTACATCCTATAGTCACACGCTATTTCACCAATTTTAGGTGAATAACATTTATGTTAATTTGATTCCTTTATTTAATAATAAAAAGCTGTTCTATAATAAACTAATTGATAATAAATAATAATCAAACTCAATTCAAGTTACTAACCTGTTGCATCTTCAGAACATGAAAGCAATAGCGTTTTAAAAGGATCAAATCCCACTTTGTAAACTGGGCCCGAATGCCCAAACAGTGTGCGACAAATTTCTCTGTCCTTTTCTTCCATCATCCTCACTAGGACATCACCTGTCAAGCATATTAATTTATTAAATGATTAGCACAATATAAATTCTTGGTCGCCCAGTCAACACAGAGATTATAAGATATGAAAAAATGCACACACTACACATATACTTACCAGCTTCTCTGTCAATATCCTGCAGCTTTTCAGCAGATTTCATTCCACGAAGTCTAACAGGCGTTAATGTCCACACCTAAAACCAAAATACTTATTAAAATAAACATTTTTATAACTAATTTAATCCTGACATGAAAATTGATGTGGAAATACCTTAATTGTAGAATTATTAAAACCAACAGCAAGTAAAGTAGAGTCATCACATATGTCCGCGCTTATAGCAGTGTGGCCACTATTTAAAAGTGTGTAGAAACAAATGGACGGCAGAGTCTCTGGGCCAAGTTGAACTCTCTTAGATGCTTCTCTTAGTGCTTTGCCTTTTTCTAATTTGTCAGTTTCTTTTCTAAAAACATTAAAAAACAATAATAATAATAGCTTATTTTAATATAAACATCTTGGCCAATTTAACTTTAGTAGGAATATCTTATTAGGCATGCTAAAATACTAAATTGAAAGTTATCCAAACATTTATGTGCCATTTTCGATTTTGAGGTACACAGCACACGTAGCACAAGGAACACGAGAAGCTTGAGAAACGGTTTTGTCTACACTGTAATGTCATTTTTGTGGGCCTTAACCCGAGGTCTATCTGATTTGCGTTTATAAGCTAACGTCCACCCTACATTGTCGAAATGTTCTATTTCAACATCCGAAACGAGTATTTTTACAAATACCTACGATTCGGTTAAGTTGGGGCAGTGCTTTCAAATATTCTTAATTACACTGGTAATATCGTTAAGTCGTTGTTGTCGTCTCGTTAATACTCGTTTCGGATGTTGAAATAGAACATTTCGACATTGTAGGGTGGACATTAGCTCATAAACGCAAATCAGATATTTTAATTACAAAACCGTTTCTTGAACTTCTCTTGTTCCTTGTGCTATGCGTGCAGGTAAATTGCTGATGAAGATGAATACTACCAAAATTACAAAAGATTACAATGATCTAAGTTGAACAAAAATTGATATGGCTGGTAATGATTTAATATAAAAAGGAGCAACATCCTAATATTTTTCATTTTTACTTAAATGACAGGTAATAATTAATATCATTAAAATTGGTCAGTTAAAGGGCAATAAAAGGTGATCTAATAAAAAATGACAAAATCTGTAGAAGAACCAAAGTCACCACCATAGGTGAAAGAGTTGCCAAATTAAAGTGGCAGCGGGCAGGACACATTGCTCGCAGAACCGATGGCTAATGAGGCTGATGATGATGACAACAATAATGAACATTAAAATGCCTTTATACTAAGTTTTTCAAGTTTAGGTAATTTGTGATTATTGTTGCCTCATCTACATTATAGGTAGCAATAAAGACTAATTATTATTATGTTCAGTTATTACTCACAGTTCTGGTAAAGGCATTCTGTCATATGGTGGGGCATTGGGGTCTGATTTGGGTTTTTTCATGAAAATGTTATCCTTTTTTGCCTTTTTCTTTTTTGGTTTATCAGGTGTTTCCTCAGGTTCTTCTTCATCTTCTATAGGTGCAGGTAGAACCTGTATGTCAGGTTCTTTTAACAAACCATAATAGACTTTGGCTCGATTTTCTGTAAATATAATCATAGTTACAAAATTTGAACTATTATGTAATTAATTAAAATTAAATCTAATTGTGATGTTTTGATTGGATTATGAATATGCTATTAAGCTGATAATTGATGGGTGTAAAAGTATTGTATTCCACTAATTCAATATTTTTTATGTCTTATTAAGTGTCTCAGGTAAGCATAATGCCCATAGAATTTTTGTTAAATTTGTATATTCAATGGTTAAAAAAACAATAATAAGTCATCATAAAAAGATATTACAAAATTCTAAATTTTTATTGCTAGTACCATTTCTTGGAGCTTCGCCAAGGAGGCCTCCTGCAGTAGTCTTCACTTGTGCTAGTGTTCGCCCAGGCCCATCATGTATGTCTATCTGAATATGATTATTAATAATATTAATTATCACTGTAGAATTCTTTTGCTCCTGTAAATATCGCTTCAGCTGTGATGAAGCATCCCGAGACATATGTACAATGAATTTGTTGGTGCTGAAATATAACATTATTAATTATTAGTCTATGAAATGAATTAGACCCTTGAATATAGGCTGTATGTAGACATCTTATTATACAAACAATAAGAGAGAGCCCTTTCAAATCAAATGTGAAGTAAATTCAAATTAAGACTAATGCTAACTTTGGAGAACCACCATAAAGCATACTCATTAGAAAACTGCAAAACTTCATGTCATCAGGCGAAATATTCACCTGCCCAAGTATTATTCAACATATACTTGTTTTTACATAATTATTATAAAATCAATATTATAGCATTACCTATATATTTCAGCAAGTTCATTGCCCTTTATTTGATCCTTATGTTTCACAATAGCTAGTTTCTTAATATCCTCTTGATAGTATTCTTCTTGTTCAGATGCAAATTTTTCCAAGAATGCAAATGCATGGTCATGATGGTCATAAAGTATCAGAAGCAAGTACATGTGCACAAATACTGGATACAGTAAAGTTGATAGTTCATACTGAAATAGGTGAACTTTGTTAATCTCTCCATGTCTCAAAATTTTCTGTTTTTTTTTTAAGAAAAACACAAGAATCTCACCTTGTAAATATCCAAAGAATTTTCAACAAATTTTTTCAGGCTATCATACGCAAATTCATAGCTGTAAGGATCACTTTCAGTGTGATGAGCAGTTAATATACTTGCTATTTCAACTTCAGGCAAATTCAAATTCTCATATTCAACATCTCCTAAGCTTGCTTCTTTTCTAAGTATTTCTTCAGTGCCCTGAAAAAAAATTTATTATATAAATTTATGTAAGGAACAAATGCTTTTCTTGTTGATTAAAATAGGTACCTACCTTGAGGTTGTATTTACGAAGTAATTGTAGAACCGCTAAGAGGGGTGTCGATTTCTCTCCCATTTTTAATAATTTTAATCAATTCAACGGTGTTAAAAAAGTACCAAGATTGTATCAATTATTTAGTTATCTCGTACAATGTAGCTAAATTTCAATTTCTTCTTTGATGGCTTTTTGTTAAAATTAGCCATTAAAAACCTCTGAGCTAAAAACATAAAAACATAAATTACAAATTAAAATAAACTGTCAAGTTGTCAAGTCAAATCTAATGTTTTTTTTTTGTTAATTCTCCCGATACAGGGAAGGCAAAGGGAACTAAAAACTTATTTCTTCTTTTATTGCATTAAAATTCTGGCGTAACGCATTTTATTGCTTTCTGGGAGTATTTGACACGAAATATATGATGACAGTCATTTTATGTGCTACTTGATGAGGTGGATAGCCACAAAAAAGTTCTCATCGTATTTCACACCATAATCACTTTTATTCTAATAAACTTTTAGTTGCACAAACACTTAAATAATAAAACTACACCACTTTTATAACACAATGACCCTAATTCTGGTAAACACATGCTAAGTCTAAATTTAAGTTCAGTGCATTTCTTTCTATCAAAAGAAATACGATAAGTATGGCTGTCATATAATTTGACATTTAGAAACGTGCGTTCAATTTTTGACCTTATTGAACGTGACAAAATGCGTGTTTAGGAGGCACCTCCGTACATGCCGTCTAAAATTGTCTATGGTTTCTTAGAAATCTATCTAAATTTAAGTGACAGCTCTAAACAGATTTTTGCTATCTTTTTCCTATTACTTATTGCGAGAAAGAGACATACTGTACTTAAATTTAGAATTTAAGTGTGTTTCCAGAATTAGGCCCAATGTTCGCTCCGACACAATTTTTAATTATTGTAATAAAAATCTTAACTGACGCCACAAAAACCCGCCAAACACGCAACTCTTTTTTTTTAGTTCATTTTCCCTGTAATGAGAAGGCAAAGGGTACTAAGACCCATACAGCCATGTCTTCAGTATTTCTGTTTTCTTCTTTTATTGCATTGAAATGCTGGTGTTATACATTTCAATGCATCTTATGAGTATTTGACGCGAAATATATGATGATAGTCTCCATATGATGCTACTTGATGAGGTGGATAACCACAAAAAAATTCTCATCTTATTAATTTCACACCTTAATCACTTTTATTCTAATAATCTTTTCGTTGCACGTCAACACAAACGCTTGGTTCATAAAACTACACTACTTTTATAACACAAAGGTCGCTTTGACACAATTTTTAATTATTGTAATTAAATATCTTGACTGACACCACAAAATCCCGCTAAACATCCATTTTAAATTGTCATAAATGTCAGTGGCTGCATGCATTCCGTTTTGATCGAACACTTCTTATGCAAACACTACAAACGTTACGAACAGTGCCTTTGGTCGAATTGATTATGGTTCGTTTATGTGCTGATTACACGTAAACAGTGCATTCGGACCACGCTTTCGCACATTTGTGTGTAGTCCTGTCACTGGGCCTGATTCTGAAGACACACTCTAATTCTAAATTTAAGTACAGTACTTAATCTTTTTTTGTCACACCTTTGTATAATATTTTAATTGTATTGCGTACCTATCTTCAAGATTTGTTTATTATGGGTATTTATGAGTTAAATTATAAAAAATATTGTACCTAACTAAAAAATCATCATATTATTTATTAAAAAGATGGACAATGAGATTCTTGCTGGTTCTTCTCAGTAAAAGCTACAACTTAAGTCAACTTTTAGAACCAGTGGTAGAATAATTACTAATGAAGTCAATAAATACCTACTTCTTAAGTCCACGTTGAGTAAATTATTTTTGATTTGTTATCAAAATCTTACACCTACAAAATGCTGCCTGAGTAACTTGTGTGAAAACTGCAATAAATAAATTATTTTTTGGCGTGGTTCAATTTTTTATTTGCAACTGAATTTAAGTGGTGATTATACTAGCTAAGCGTAATCGCCGATTTATCGATATCGATCAACAAACATGGTGAGGTGAGTCCCTAGTATATTGTCAAAACAAGTTGCTTTTGATTATGTTGGTACTATTAAAATATTTATGAGGTTGGTACATAATCCCTACATAGTTTTAGTAATTACTTTGGTTTAGGAAAGTGTCTCACTAAATTCCAACATAAACAATATAATATCCTTATATGTCATGGTTTCGTATTGTCCAATTTAATATCATTAGATGGTTTTTTAAGTCATGTTACCTAACGTGTATTTTGATAAATACATCATGTTGAAGTAATACTAACAATTTGGATTTTATTTTACTGACCGCACCACAACCTTCAGATCCACGTGCCTTTGAATTTAAAATTCATTTAACTTTTGAAGTATTCCACTAAAAATCCAGGATCGGGGCTAAATTATTTTTAAAGCTAGGTACTACTAAATAACTGTATTAAGTCTTTTATGATGCGAAAAGTGGCTTCTCTAAACATACATCTTTGATGAGATGAATAACGACGATGAAATTCTCAACGTCTACCATATCAAAATAACTAATATTACATTTATCTTTCAATTGCACATCAACTCAGACACTTAGGCTTCATAATTAGTAGGTACTACACCAATTTTATAACAGTGTTTGCTCAGATAAATTTTTCAATAATGTATAATAAATTGACGAAAAAAACCATGTCAATTTATAAAGCACAGTAGACATAATACACAATAATAGCTGGTGGGATAAGTTGGTAATGAAAGACACACATTTGTTATACGAGGTATATTTTAACTTCGCATTTTGGAACTTGAATACAAAATGACTTTTAAGCGCTAACATTATTTAAACCCTACTTTTAAATAAACTTAGTAAAGTCGGTATGTATCATACAACACTTATTTCAAGAAGTTTATTAACTTTGATCATTGTCATTTTAGTCAGTGTCAAGACGGTATAAAACAGATAAATAGGGACACTGCTCATAGTAGGTACCTACCCCGGATAAAGTGGATAAGTACGTTTTACTGCGCTTTAGCCGGAAAGTCCCTTATTCCCTTTAAAATAAACGTTTTGAACTTGTACTTGAAATTGTACTTTGGCACTTTATGATGCAAAGGTGACGTAAGTATTGAAATTCAAACCTACGTAATTATTGTCTTTGAAAAAAAATAAATGCTGAAGTGTGTTCAAATAGAGACATAGTTTGTTTTGTATCAGGGCTACGTTATTAGAAAGGTACTGATAACTTGGCGGATTAGATATAGCACAAAGCTATAGGTAGGTACATAGGTACGCAGCGCAATACTTACACGCGAACGTGAATTCTGGGTGTACCGGAACGCATATTGTGCTGATTCCAATCAAAGTCCGCAGGTTTGGGCTCATGCAGTTGGTACAGTCGATAGCTCATCAAGCATAACCGTTTGACCTTGAGACCGCCCTTATTCCCTTCGCCATAGAGGTGGTTTTCGTAGTGCGACTGTTAAACGTGTAGTGCTGTCATCTATACATACAAGATCTATGTAAAACTGTATTGTCTTTATAGCTAATAATTATGTAAAGTTTAGTTTATGTAATGATTAAAATTAATCCTGATAATGCTAAAATTTTCCTATTTATTAGGTATACATGTATTCTAATGAATTTAATAATTTCCACATATTACAAAATGGCAGTCAACTCAAATTGGAGAACGAGGACCCAAGTTTAAAGTATGTACCTACTCATGTAAATATTTAAAATAGAAACATAAGTAGTTACATTATTCAATATAAAATAAGAAAGGTACCTATTCTTTTACTCATATAAATAAGCTAATTGAAATTATGTTATGTTTTAGAAAATCTCATAAATAAGTACCTACCTACCTACTTATCGGAAGGTGAAGTTTTAGACATAGAACAACGAATATTTAGAAGTACCTAGGTATTTAACTACCGCAGAATACTAAAGGAAGAGAAAAGTATTTGTACAGAAGAAAGTTAAAGCGAATGGTTAGAAAAACAGATAATAATGTAAAACGCTAGTTTTAAAATAAATAGGTAAAACGCATTTTTTTTAATAAATTTCTAAAATCTATTCGAACACACTACCACCGCATCGCATCACAGTAGGTAGATACTATGTGATTACCCTTCTTAAGTTTTTTACCCATAGGTCTACTACCTATATAAATTAGACAAATAAATATCAGTTTCATGTTTGTAATGAACCCATATTGTAAAAAGCATAAATGCTATACAAATGTGTATTAATATTTGTATGTATATTTTCTATAAAGTTATTGGCTAATTCAGATAGGTAGGTAAGTAATGAAAAAGTTTGAGCTTTAAATTTACATTGCGATATGTTTTGCAGGTCACCTTCCCGTTTATAGAGAAAGATATAAAAATAAATCTTAGCAAATCCCTTATTACAGTGAAAAAAACTTCTTACGGTGCATTTAGACAAAGTGGTTCTAAGTCTAGGAATTTCCTAAGGCAAATATCTACTTCTAAAACGTGTACGAAATAGGTAAAAAAAATTAAAAGTGAAACGACATAAATTGTTCTTAAAAAATCTGTTTCCTAGCTTTGAATCGATTACTTACGTTTATTTGAAAAAATACGTACTGTAGGTACCATTACAGTCGACATCCTTACATGAGCACATTATGCTTCTATAAAAAATAATTTCTAAAAAAACATTATGTTGTGTCAGTGATATATTTTATGATAGCCTCCCGTCTTTCAAAAGGATGTTGATAAAAAAAACCTATAGATTAGTTATTCTTCTATAAATTTGTTTAAATCGTCTTTACGCTCAATGTCTGTCAAAACGATGTGTACACTAGTCATAGGAATTCAGATTTAACCATGTTATTTAAAAAGAAAAAAATATGTGTATGAGTGATCCGTTTTCTGTACCTATAAAATAAATAAATAAATTAAAAATCAAAATTATAAAATTAATTTTGAATACGGATTATTAAAAAAAAGGTTTAATAATCATTTCAAAACTTATGTAAATTCTGTTCTTTGAGCTTAAAATAAATCTTAGATGTTACAGTTTTTTGCAGAGAATTCGACTTAAATGTTGTAGCAAGCAACGTTGCTTTTACTGACAACTTCACGAAAGATTCAATCGAAATAATTATACGACCTGTCCAAATGCACCTTTAAGGTATAATAGCCACATCTTAAGATAGAATGTAGGTGGGTAATCCTATCAGATTATATTTAAACATAACACTAAATTACACGAGAATTGTCGTCAGTCTTAAGATCCGTCTATTATTACCATTAATAAATCTTTATACAACACTAATATTGCATTAGGAGGTTTAATAATAAATATAACATTAAATATATTATATAATAATTAAGATCAATTCTATATTTAAGTATCTAATATCTCTATGGTTTCACTCTAATCTTGGTCGTCGATAAGTAAAGCTATATTATTAAGATCAAATTTTTACATCGATACAAAAATCAAACACTGCTAAAAGTATATTTTTCTAATTTTAAATATAATTAAATATTTAGGCTAGGTAACGTATATAAATTTCTAAATTTCTATAGACAGAGACAAGCAGGAAATGATAGATCATTACGTCGATTTTCTCTCATCAATAATTCTATTTGTGAAATTCGCCTATTATGTATCTACTTAATTAGCAATATTTTTTTAACAATAATGTAAAAAAGTACTACAATTTCTTTCCATTCTTTTGTAGTCTTTATTTATTAGAATAATAACATAAACAATTAACTTATTTGGGAACAAAAAGGGACTTTCAATAAAAAAGACAGTGTCAAATGTCACACACTGTCTTCTGTCCCGAAAAAAAAGTATACCCCACTTTATCCATTGGCGGATAAACTGGTAGTGTTTGTCCCACTATTCATTGCTCATCTTTTGCGACAACAGATACACCCCGAAACAGTAGGTAGGTTTCTGAAGTAGAATTAATACATTATTGATATAGGTAACAAGAAATACTCCGTTTATTTGTAAATATACGAGTATATTAAATTATCTTTAATATGACTCTATCTAAATAAACAGCCATTTACATGATGCAAGTTCCTTGCCTGTAGTAGGTATACAATTAAATTGAAGCAAGAAATGACTTGTATAATAGTCTAATATGTTGTATAGACTATACAAGTCATTTGTTGCTTCAATTTAATTATATGCTTCAGGCAATAAACTTGTAAATGGGCCTTAAGTATATAAAATAAAAGTACATGATTGAATGAATAGATTTTTTTAAACTTTAATAAATGTCAAATAAAATCATGGACGTTCGCGGGGTTGCGTCCCGCCCAACACGAAAATATTAAAGATACAGTACCTAATGGAAAGCGTAAGCGAAGACTATCCTGTTAATTAAAAAACTATTTAGTTTCAAACAGAGAAAAAATTATGAATAGGTACCGCGTACAATGTCGTACTAAGGATTTTACTAGTATTACCCTTTTAATATTAAATTTATACCTTTAATGGTATCAATTTAATAGCGACAAAATTGAATACAGGTAGGTACTTACTTTCCTTTCTTGTTTTAAAAATCAAGAATAAAAGCTATATTATCAAATTAAATAGGAATTGTGACTGAATATCGCTGAACACAACACTAGCTATGATTGTTATTATGTTAAAAAAAAACACTTACTTTCTTTAGGCTGTTGTCATATTAAGGAGTATTTTGTTGTCCACATGTGGGGGTTTGAACTAGGCCAATAAATATTATTATGTGATTTATTAAATATAATGGCTGTAAACCTTCCTCAATAAATAAAATAAAATTAAATATTTTTTCTACTTCAATGTAACGAATGTAGGTGGTATGCCTCTATTCGTGATATGATAGTATTTTTTCAATACAGAATGTGTACACTTTTGATATATCGTGTGCCTTATCCTCTTTGCAATAGAGTCACTGACTTTCAAAAGTGTATACATCTTAGCGCACGTGGCTGTACATGGTTATTAATGTATAAATACAAGTAGGTATAGGTAGGACGCGCAAGTACCTACAAATTTTTTGAATGTGCAATAATTATGTTATTAACTTATTGACTAAAACATATGTTCTATTTAGTCAGTCTAAAAATCTTGACTGGAGCAGTTGTGAGCATCGAGGGGGCGTGGGGGGACTTCCTCGAACGGCATCACGTGCGCAGAAGCCAGCTCCCGCGAGACGCGCTCCGCAGCATTGAGCACGCGCAGCAGGTTCAACCCCGCTAGCTTACGCAACTCTTCTATACTCCATCCTTCTTCCATAAGTTCCGCAAACAGCAGCGGGTACGAAGACACATCTTCTAAGCCTTGTGGTGTGCTATAAGGTAATATTTATTAACAATTGAAACGATCGTCTTTATACCGGATGGCGACAAAAATGCGAATATCAATATTCGAATATTGGCCCTAATTCTCTAAACTACACTAAATCTCCATTTAGGTTTAGTAAATCTCGTTATCTAGATCATCATCACCAGCCTATATACAGGCCTTCCTTCGTAGGAAAAACACTCGTGGAGCTTGGGTCACACATAACACCACCACGCTGACCCAATGCGGGTTGGTGGGTTCAAGCGGTTGCAGTAACAACCGGGACCAACGCCTTAACGTGCCTTCCGAAGAACTGCGGGCTCGAGATAACAAATTTTAGGTAATTGACCTATCCCGGGATCGACCATGGCGAAAGTTGCTTTATTTTCGCAATCGAAACCAGAGCGCTGAAACCACTTCGCCACCAAGCAAAATTTATAACATTTAGAATGTATGTGTGTACAATTTTGGACTTTTGAACCTGATAAAATGCAGAATTTGGTTTCTATGGTTTCTTTTGATAGCTCTAATTAAATTCTTGCTATCTTTTTCCTATACACAAAAATATTGAGAGAAAGAGTTATGCTGTATTTAAATTTGGAGCATGTCTTCGAATTTGACCCATTGGCTGCATTAGTTAATAGAAATACTATAAATTTATCAAATGAATATGTAGCAAAACATTCATATGACCTAGAATAGCCCATGTTTCAATTTAATTGTCGTCGTCATCCTGTGACTGATATATAAAAAAATATAACATAATATTTATATAGGTAGTTATGTAGTTAAACTCCAGACAGCGATTATACAAGAATATTTTTGATAAAATATGTAAAAAATCTGCAGAAGTAAAAAAAATATGCTTACTAATTGATTCCGTCGTAGCCTGCGCCCAATCCTACGCTATCAACCCCAGCCACATCACGAATATGGTTAATATGTGCTGAAACATTTAAAAAAAATAATTAATCAGTAAAGTAATTTATACTCTTAATATCTAAGTTTTTAATATAGATCTATATTGAGAAACAAATGCAATGTTTACTGAGATGTTACTAAAGGATAAAGTCTTGAAGCTAACAATCCGTAGCTAGGTAATTTCATTAGTAATAAGTTTAGAAAGAATTTGAAAAACAAGGGTTAAAATTTGATTCCTTAAAATTAAGCAAACTCATTTTGATTACATAAAATGGCTGGTAATTGAATAAATATGCCTAGCAGTAGTAATTCATCATAATCAACGTCTAATAACACTGAAAGAGGTTGATTACAATGAAATAAAGCGCTACCTATAGCATCCTGGACTGTAGCCGATTCGCTGCAGGTGAGGAATGAGGTGTAGAAGTTGACCATGATGAGGCCTTTGTTGGCGGCAAGCAGGCGCAACACGGCGTCAGGCACGTTGCGCGTCACGTTGCACAGGGCGCGCGCAGACGAGTGTGAGAACAGGACAGGCGCGCGGGACACGGCCAGCGCGTCCCGCATCGTACGCTCCGATACGTGGGACAGGTCCACAAGCATTCCCAGGCGATTCATCTCCTTCACCACTACCTAATTTTGGAAATATACATCATTAATTGTCCTAATATTTCATTTATATAGAATATTTTTATCTCTAGTTAGGAGGGTATGTAAAAATATCCGTGAAGTTCCAATAAATTCGACACAATTAAATAATAATTAAGCTATAGCATAGCTTCTATCGCGGGCCTTGAGCGCGGGGACCGAATCCAGAAATTCCGTAACGAAAAAACCTCACGCTCTCCACTCCGATGCGCAAGGAGGTGTGGCTTGAAGGCCGTGCATCGTCTAACCACAGATTAATGTCTAACGTCGTTTCAGTTCGGCAGTCTTCGACACGGCGTTGTGTGCGTGCCATTAGACATATTGTACGACTCTACGAAACTTTTTATTTATTTATATTTATTTAATAATAGAAAAATTTGTTTTCTTATCGGTCACCACGCTCAAAAAGTGTAACTTGAATTAATATCAAAGAAAAAGAAATACTGCATGAATAAAATAAATAAATAAAATTATAATTGCATAAGTTGATACAAAATGCTATGCAATAGCTTTACCGCGGCAGTCCCCGAGTGCCACACGTCTTTTTTTTTTTATTGCGTGGGCCATCGTCGTCGAGCTGGCAAGGGACGACAGGTAAATTGATTTAAGTATCTGACTTATAAAGTCACTTTGTAGTTAAGTTAAGTTACTTTGTAGGCACTTCATAAAAAAATATTAAGCTTCTTGTTGTGTAGCTTTGCGGTAGTAGACGACAAATGCTCCTAAACTTACTACCGTAAGTAAAATAAGCCTCCTCTTTTCACTGGCGCAAAGTGAAATAGCTGAAATGAACTCTGAAAGCTGCGGTGTAGCTGCTTGAATAAGTATTTATTATAAAGTGATCCCCAATTGTTCTTGCCCTGTTCCCACTTAAGGTTAAGTTTAGCTTGCTCAAATTAATTGTTAACTCCTGGAATCCTTGATTGGGTGAGAACTGGTAGCAACATCGATTAAATCTTAGTAGGACTGGTTTTGTCCAAATGTAAACAAATCTGTTCTTGTAACCAAACTTGATTGTTAGTACCTTGATATATTAGTATGACAAGTAAATATTTCGTGGGATTGAAACAAGAACTTGCATAAGTGGTGCTTACGAGGAGGCACGTTACACGGAGTGAGTGGTTTTAACAAAAGAAAATATTTCGAAAAGTATCGTTGCAGGAAAACAAAGAAGTGCTCGCGAGCCGGGAGTTCATACAAAGCGAAATATTGCGGTGCGCCAGGATGTTTATGATTATGGCACACTCAGTCTACTCGACGTTTCAATCTTTACGGCTTCATTTTTACTATATTATGCCACCCTTACGTATTTTAAGTTAGATGCTATATAAGTACCCAAAATCACTTAACTATAGGTTTTTTTTCCAGCTTATGACGCTGTTAAACGGCACATTTAAGTTTTATCAACCGATTTCATTCACATTGAGTTGTATGTTATAGTCGACTTAATAACTTTATACTCTAGAAGGTGTACCGTAGGGCTCGATACTTAGACCATATTTATTTCTCGTTTATAGATTTAGATTTATTTATTTCATTTTACATAATTATACAATAAGTTATGGCTTAAAATTACAGAATCAAAGAAATAATAATGTAAAAATTAATTAAAATAAATGTCAGTCTATTAAAATCTTAATATTAATTCAATTTTAATATTACAATGTCAAATATTCTTTTATTGTATATAATTCTTTATGTAACAAAAGGTTTTTCAGTTGGTGCGCAAACGTCTTGTCATCAGGCTCATTCTTCAAGTATGGCGATAAGCGTTCGTAGTATGTGGGACCTATTACCCGCGGATTTTTGGTTGCGACCGCCATGCTACGCGGGACACTCGCTAATCTACCCGTATTTCTGAGACCATACCTATTGCTATCTCGCCGGTTGAATACATCAATATTTAGACGTACATGCATTATAACATTATAAATATACATCAAGTACAAGGTCAATATTCCATGTTTTAATAATATTGTTCTGCATGTTTCTTTAGGTTGTGTATTCTCCAATATTCTAATAGTTCGTTTTGTAATAAAAATACACGGTCCGAGTCAGTGAAATCACCCCATAATATCAATCCATACGACATTACGGAAATATTACTATATAAAACGATTGTATGCGGACGACACCTCTTTGGGTTTTTCCTTCGATAAAACTGATACCCAACGTAGTGAAAGTTATATAAAGAACACTCTTGAAGAAGTTTCTCGCTGGTTTTCTTTAAGAATCTGAAGAGAAGAAGAAATCTGAATTCTGCCCCTAAATATTGAACTAGACCAAAATTATTTAAAAGGCGTTGATAATACTAACTTTTTGGGTATCAATATAGACTCAAAATAACAATGGAGGACATATTTAGATATCTTAGCAAATAGATTGTGTTCAGCTGCATATGCGGTAAAGACAATTAGGAACTTAACAGATGAGGTTACTGCAAGATTGGTTTCCTTCCCTTTTTTCATAGCGTCATGTCGTACGGCATTTTATTGTGGGGATCAGCAGCTAATATCGATAAAATATTTGTACTACCAGAATCGGGCTGTACGGGTTATTTACAAAATGAAACCCTGTCTAAAGGAAGCAATACAATCAAAGACATCGGAATGCTGACGAAATATTTATAATTTTAAAAAGAAAAGTGAGGTTCGAAATTTGAATACTAGGTACAAAAATATATTTGTGGTTCCAAAGCACAGACTTGCTAAGACTAATCATTCATTTGTAGGGAATAGCATAAGGTTTTAATAATATAATACCTGATGAACTGTTAATATTGACGGATACAGAATTCAAGGAGAGAAAAAAAAACAACCGATGGCTAAAGGGTCAAAGACTTCACTGAATATTGCCATCCATGGCAATAAAAAGTTACCTATATTTAGTTTCTAGTTTTACTGACGACGGTAGGTATGTACTTACTCGATGTCTAATATATTACAAGCTGGTAATAAATTATATTTCTACGAAGTAGTTAAGTATTATTAAATTTAATGTTTTGATTTTAACGTCAATAAGTGCTTTGTTGAAAGCCTACATTGAAAAAACTATGACTATGACGGTTAAAGTTTCCAAACAATTTGATCAAAATTTTTACTAATTTCATGTTAACCTAATACTTAGCTTAACATAATAAAATAAGTAGATAGTTATATCGAATTTAGAATTACGTAATATTAAATCTATATAGCATTTCATGATTATGTTCTCGCCTATCGTACTAATAACCGCTGAGCTAACTTACTCGATAAGTTTGAAACTGAACATGCACAAAAACTTGTTACACTGAAGATAACGAGTAAGTAGTCCTAAGACGAAGTTTTATAGCTACATATCAGCATTTCCTCTGTCCTCCGCAATTTAGATATTTTAGATTTTTTTTTGTAGTTTATATTAGAGTATTTCAAATTATCGGCTGTCTTCTGGCGCTCCGGGCCGAAGCTAAATAGTAGATATTGTAAAATTTTGTTTTACTGCAAGACCGTAGCACTATAGCTACTGGCTGTAGCAGAGTGGCGGCTGTAGCAGAGTGGCGGCTGTAGCATTGTAGCCGCTGTAGCACCGTAGCTGCAGTAGCAGCGTAGACGCACTAGCATCGTAGCTGCAGTAGCACCGTATCCACAGTAGTAGTACATTAACACCGTAACCATGGCAATAATGTTAATGGCATTGTTGTGTTCCTGCCGTTAGAGATATGATAGCCAGTTCCTTTGTGGTTAAGGAATCCGGGTGTCGCTCGCTTCTATCTTCGGCCTTATCTTCACTTACCATCAGGTGAGTTAAAGGTCAAGGGTTACCGCGTTAAGCGATAAAAAAAAATTCTTTGGGGTGGAGGGTTAATAACTTGAGACACAGGAATCTTCCTTTTTTTCTCGCTGAGGGAAGCTCTACTAGCCTAACTCCCAACTTCCGGGGGAGGAGGTGGTCAGGGTGTGGGGCTCTCACCCATTAAACCCCTCAGCGATGTACCCAGCTTGCTGCGGAATGACGGTATTGCGGGGGACGCAAGAGCATGACATCCGCTATACCGTCGCAAGCAGACGACCAACTACTGTCAGTCCCCTCTCGTGGGGGCTCGCCCCCTAAACTCGGTTGATCCGCACGCCGATACATTGACGCACGGACCGGGCTGTGCAAGCCGCACATAGTCCCCTAACCATACCGGAGCCCTAACCATATATGAACCGCCGGTCTAGCAGACCGGCAATCCACGAGCTGCAACCACACGTCGCCGTCGCAGCTCCGCTGGCCCACACAGGAATCTTCCTAGTTCAGGCATATCCCGCCATAAGGATATTGTATGCCTTTCAATTAACTGAATACATTACTGCTAATAAGTTTGTGGTGAGAAATAAATACATTTATTATTATTTATAGTTCTATTTACCTGATGTAGTAAGCGTAGGCACCGTTTAGTCATATCAAAAGGACATGCCTTTTGATATGACTAAACGGCACGCTCGAATATGGCGCTATTTTTCAAATATTTAGAAAATATTCGCTTTTATTAAAAATATTGATGTAAATGCATTTCTCACATCTATTAAAGCAAATTATTATTAGGACAACTATGAGTAAAAACAATAATATTACATAGTTACTATTATTTTCTTGTCAATACGCCCATAAACTCGTAAGTAATTTATTTAAGACCTTGTGACGTCATATATTGTTTAGATTTTCTATGGAGCGTTTTCGGACGATGCGCCGCAGCATGTCAAACTTATCGCTATCTGTGAAACTATTGATCTTACACATACCATTTCTTTTGCAATATTTCTATAAATATCTTATTTGTCATAACTATGCTATAAAAATGTTGTTAACTACACTATTTTGTTCGTTAAAAAATTCAATAATATTAAGAAAAGCTATTCCGTTATACATATACCTCAAGAGGATAGATTCTACTTTCAGATAATTGAGTTGATTGGGTCACTTACAACAGTAGTAATTTGTTGTAGATGAGATCGGCAAATAGAAGAACGAAAATGTGAGTTTCCCAAGTGTGTGCGGCTATCAGAACTAATAGCTTTTGAGATTGATAGAGCAACCGACACGTGACTAAAATTATGTAGTCCATTTATCGGTTCGTATGCAACTCGTTTTGTGAGTTGACAGAATGAAAGGGATCTACGTCATCCCTACACCAGAAACCCTTTATATTAATCCAAGTTTAGTTATTGTCTTTGGCTCATAGATCCTTTTACTCGTAAAGGTGTTGATTGATCAAACCTCTTGATATCTATATTCAAATTCATCCATAATAATAGTATAAGGATTAATAGCAAAAGGGTCACAGGGATGGAGTTCGTAAAATTATGATATTTCGTGTACAAAACTGCCAAAAAGTCAGGTAAATAATTTTGCTACATTATTTGTATTTAGTTTGAGAGATTTATAATTAAGTATGGTTTTCAAACTAGCCAATCTGAAAAATGAAAGTGATTCATAAACTATTGTAATACATTAACTAAGGTTTTCTTAATAGCTAAAAATAAAAAAATATTTTTTTCGTCTTTCATACTTTGAAAGTGGGTCATTATTTATCTAAGACAGAAAGTGATACTTTTCTTCCCTAGAGCGAAAAAGTATTAAAAAAACTTAGCAAGTAAATATTAATATTGACATTGAACTTAGGAATAAATCTATAAGCCATACTTTTAAAAGCCTTATTTTAATTCTTGACTTTAAAATTTTTCTAAGCATAATATATTATGATATTAAAACAATACTAAGCATTTGCATCTCACGCGAAAAACTTGCTACAAAAATGTACTTAAAAATTATACGCATAAAGGAAAGAAAAAAAGTTTTTTTTTTGGGATTTGATGGTGTCACTCATTTACATGGGATTGTGTGCATCATAGGCTGATATGATGATGATGATAATTTGACCCCAAATTTATTGTTTTAGTTTTCAATTACAGTTGTATGGATTGAATTAAATATTCGATCCAAACAGAAGGTCCATTTACTAATACCTATTTACATAGATACAATGTAAACTTATTTATTAATTAGGCAAAAATGAAAACTTTAATAAGCTATTAAAAACGTGTAACGGGGGGAGATTACATTACTGTAATAGCTCCACTGATCACCCATATTCCTTAATATGTAATAATTGAGGAAACATTAATATTTTGTGTTCCAAATTCACATATAATTTCTTTGAAAACAATTTCACATTGGTTGTATAAATTAACTTAAGTGTGAAATTAGACATATCCACCTTTCTTCTGTTTCTTTGAAAAAAAAACGATATCTCGCGATGTCCGTATGAAATAGCGCACGCCGTCACACTGCGACTCGAATCAGATGACTTTCTTAATTCATCTGAGTGTGAACGGTTTCATTCGCTGTTTCCGAACGATCTGTCTAGCTTGTTTTTGTGGTCTAAGGAAATAAACTATTCCTGTGAATCGTGCTTTACCTTTCCAAAATGCGTGAGGCCACCCCTCGGCGAAGGCTCGACGCGGTCGGCGGAGGCACACTCGGCCCAGGGTGTATCACAGGTAGAGGTGAGCGTAAGGTAGCGCACTCCAACCTGGTACAGCGTCCGCAACACTCCAAGAGAACCACCAATGGCGTGTCCCCCTTCCACGCCGACTAACGAGCAAACTCGATGGTTCGCGTGAGCGGTCAGTATATCTGTGAAGGGTTAGCATAATTTTGCACAATTCTATTAAATTACAAATACTAACCACTGAACTACCGAAGTCCTTCTACCGAGGTAGCCCCGGAAGCCCAATGGCAATAATATGTACAGATAAGCAACGTATGTAAGAGACGATAGATTATGGTCGACGGTAGAGAGGATGCAGAACCGAACCTTATTTAGGAACTGGGTTTTTCGGTTCCGTTTTACTAAATAACTGAGTAACCGGTTATTTTCGGTGATTTTTGACTCGCGAAATAAAGTCGTGTTGAATGTTAATTTGTTATGCTTTTTTATTTAGGAACAGTTGAGAAATCGACTAGTAACAGATTGCAGTAAAGTTAACAATTAACTTAAACATACCTACTGAATGGAAAAATTTCAGTCTCAAGAATTTGTAGGTACTGTTACTCTTACTTTCTGTTGTCTATTTTCTTCATTCTATTAATTTCCCATGCAAAATCATTTATGTAATAAAAATGTTTCGATCTTAAAATCTACTGTTCTCATTTAACTTTGTTAGTTTTCTTGAGCGCAAAAAAGACAGTGCCTCTAAGCTTTTGCCACTTAATGTCTCAATTTTTTCGGTATATCGCAACAACAAAACAATATTGTTAAATAATTGATTTAATTGAACCTGAAAAGCGGGTAAAAAAAAACCAGGTAAAATCGGGCTTTTTTGAAGCCAGGACTGGGTGCATGCCGTAGAATGTTAGGCGGTAGTATCTTGAAAAATCCGACATCATATTATAAAGTGGGTGAAAATCAGAGTACATAGGCGGAAATTGATGAGAAAAATGTATAAGAAGTACTCGCGCAGATAAGAGAGATGAAAGTGATAACGTAGGACATTTAGAAGATACTGCGAATGAACGCTTGGAATGGATATTCTTTAGTGATAAGGTAGTGTCAGATATTAGTATTTACAATACCATAAGTTTAATACCAATACCAGAAGTCATGTGTTGTATATTTTACAATTTTCTGTATTTTTTGTGTAGTGAGGAAAATAAGTCATAATTTATGGAAAATTTCAATAATAATATATTAAAATATACAACCATTCAAAGCACCTATGTCTAGATAGATATAACGCCGCCGTTTTATACATCTGGCAACTCTGTTCCACGTAGGATTAGTGCGGGATTGTGACGAGATTAGCAGTTGACAGCTCATGATCATGTTTTGTGGGAACATACGTAACTACGTACGTATACCTTTTCTATTGTCAAACATGTTTCGCATTTTGTGTAATGAATGAGTTTTGTGTTCTTTGAGGCTTATGTATATTGATGTATGCGGCAAGGGGAAGTCAAAATATAATGTATGGTGCCTAAAATATTTCACTTTGGATTTGTTTTGACAATATCGGCAATATATGAGGTTTTCAGCGTTCTACTGCTAGGCACAGGCTACATGGAAGAAAAATATACAACTAAATTCCTGGTCCAATGCGGGTTTCTTGCCCAAAAACAGTTGGTTTATTGTGTATTCAAAATAGACAAGCTCGAGTTTACTAATTTTGCTGGTCCATTCAATAAGACGAGACATTGCGAAAGTTTTTTTTAAACCACTAGATGACAAACAAGCCGACAGCCCACCTGGTGGTAAGCGGTTACCGCCGCCTATTGATACCTGCAATAACAAGGAAAAAACACTTGATTTTGCAGGTGCGTTGTCATCCTGAAGGGCTAAGATCAAATGCCTTCCATGCCCAGTAATTACACTGACTACCTTTCCGTTCAATCCGAAACACAGCGAACTGTTTCGCAGCGGAAATAAGAAAGGCGGACGACCCTACATACGGGCCTACCACCTTATTCGTAAACGAAGCCGAAGTACTCAAACTATTAAGCCAGCAACGAATTCCACCTTTCGTAACATAAGAAGAGAAAGCCAATTACATATTGCATATTATTAAATTAAGAAAATTAAACAAGTTAAAAATCTTTAATTACAATAACAAATGGAATTCAAATTCAGCATAAAAAACCAATTTGAATTTTACGTAACAGACTGAAGACAATTACTTTTTATGTAAATTGGACGGATTCCTTCTATCTACTCGTTAGCAGATTACGAAAAACAAAATAACTGTTCTGTTATAATTTATTTCCCTCCACAAAAGTTAATTGACCAACACATCCCTTATTCCTTTTTTCGTCGTTCGGACATTTCAGATAATTGAGGAAACATTAAAGAGTACGTCCTTCTTACGGGTATTCACTTCCTTTAAATTACTCCTTTATACAGTATGGTGCCATCAATACGACATGAGCTATATTAGTTCATAGAAATGGTTTGCCACTTTCAAAAACATCTTATTCATTTGATAATTTTATGAAATTTCTATGAAATCATGCAAAATTCTATAAAATAATGTAGCCAATGTTCTATTATTCATACAAATGTCTCTTTATTATATTTGATATCAAGATATACAGGGTGGCACATTTAGATCAATCAGTATGGGAAAGTCTGAAACTATAAGACGTACGCAAATCTCTTCTTATAAACCATATCATCGATTTTAGAAATAATAAAAACTGCATTCAAACATTAAAAAAAAAACGTGTACTCTGCTCGGGAATCGAACCCGGACTTTTTGAAAAATAAATCAAATGCTATTTCGATATCGATTGTGTAGGTCGTAAGCAAACGTAAAGCAGACGTAAAAGTTACTATGAAACATGATGTCTAAAATGAATAAAATGCATTGTTTTCATATCCTTTAATTAAGTGTAGTAAGTGTTCGAAATTACCACCATTTTTTCAATACAACATTCAACTCGTTTAGGTGCGTAAAATTGTCTCTATGGTTGTTTGTAGCTCTTTGTTGGTGTCGCAACTTGTTACATACACTGCTTTACATATTGTTATCTGCGATAATATTATCTATCTATGATTATAATTCCTTACTTCTATTAATCATACCTACTTACTTGGCAATTGAAAAGCCCGCTTAGAAAAAGTATGTAGATACAAAGACGTGATAAACCTCACTTTTAAATGGAACTTTTTGGTTTGAACAGAGACGTGATAAGCCTCATTTGAAAATGGGACGCCTTGGTTGTTAGAAATGATGTATTGTAAAAATGGTGGTAATATCGAACACTTACTAAAATAAATTAAAGGATATGAAAACCATGCCTTTTATTCATTTGAGACATCATGTTTAATAGTAACGTTTACTGCTGAAGACCTACACAATCGATATCGAAATAGAAACAGCATTAGTTTTATTTTTCAAAAAGTCCAGGTTGGATTCCCGAGCTGAGTACAAGTTTTTTTTTAAATGTTTGAATGCAGTTTTTCTTTTTACTAAAATCGATGACATGGTTCCTAAGAAGACATTTTCGTATGTCTTATAATTTCAGACTTTCCCATACTGACCGATCTAAATGTGCCACTCTGTATACATACCTACTAATATTATATTATAAATACGTACGAACTCACAAGGTGGTAGGCCCGTATGTAGGGTCGTCTGGGTAGGTACGGTCGACCACAGAAGTAGCTGAACACTTTAGTACCATGTCACAATAACTATGGCATCAATATTAGTACGGTAGCACTATTAAGTACGAGTGCAATAGTCGGTGCGACATGGTAGTTGGTACTAAAGTGTTAAGCTACTTCTGTGATCGACTGTACCACCGCCTTTCTTATTTCAGCCGTGAAACAATTCGCTGTGTTTCGGATTGAAGGAAAAGGTACCCTTAGCCAGTGTAATTACAGGGTATGAATGGCATTTCATCTTAGGATATTGCAGGTGCGTTGTCATCCTGAAGCCTACCTCAAGCTGACAACGCACCTGCAATATCAAGTGATTTTCCCTTGTTACTGCAGGTGTCTATAGGCGGCGGTAACCGCATAAAAAAAACGAAAGTAGGTCTGTCTGTTTGTGTGTCTGTATGTTATGTTTTAACTCCTGAACCATTGAACCAATTAGGATGATATTTGGCATGGCATACATCCTGAGAATGAATATAGGCTACCTTTTCGCACAATAGCCTACATCAACGCGGGTGAAGCCCCTCGCGGCCACTATAAAACCTACAGACACTTAATTTACGTTAAATTTATGCCTGTATCTTCTTCTTTCGCAGTCATAAAATAACACGTAATTTAAAAAATATGTAGGTACGCCTGTATATAATTTTTATTTTTCGTGTAATTTTATCTCTTATTTGAAACATTATCTGGCCCCATTGAAATGCGATAGAATATGCGAGAAACTACATAATATTGCCTTAGCTGCAAACTTTTAAAAAGGTTAGAAAAGTTAGCACGTGTAAATAAGTGGAAACGTATTTGTGCGTCATTGTCGAATTATAAAGCAATTAAGTATTGGATCTGGTTGGAACCAGTGATCACCATTTGTATAAATTTAAGGTAATCTACAGCACCGGCAGAGAATGTTGCCGTGCATGTGGATTGCAATTTAGTCTATCTGTGCCAAACTGAGCAATGAAAAAGCACACCTATATAGTGTATTGTAACGTGTCGACCGTGTGGGAAGCGAATCGATGTAGTATGTGACAAATTAGCATTCCACTACACGCATGCATCCCGTGAAAACTATCTAGGAATAAAGTAACTGTTTTATCTAAAAAAAAATCGTAAAGTATCTTCTTTTTAATATTCGGTTAACCAATTACATATTACGTCTTTTTGTTTTATACAATTTCCCTATACCATCCCCAGCGACTAAGACAAATCGATTGGCACCTCATTTGTCAAAATCAGTCCAGCCATTTATGTTGACGAGTCCAGAGTGACGAGGCTGGTAAGTACTATGGATTGATGTGGTTGACTAAGCCTATTATTAGGTACAAAAAATATCTATGTAATTATATTTCTAACGCATCAATCATGTTCTTACTGAAAAGTAAATAAAAAAATACCGTTGCAAGTGCATTTGAAAATGCTTCAACGTTAAATAATTTTATTCTAGGTGGTAGGCCCGTGTTGTATAGTCATCTGTGTAGGTAGCACCGCCTTTCTTACTTCAGCCCTAAAGCAATTCGCTGTGTTTCGGATTGAAGGGAAAGGTAGCCAGTGCCTAGGCATAGAAGGAGTTTCAATTTGGGCCTTAAGATGAAAACGCACTAGCAATCCCAACCTAAAAAAAACCTACCTATAAAAATCAATTGTTCTTAATTGCATTTTGTGTCTTTATTTAACTGTGTGTGTATGCGATGTGTCTGATTGTATGTTTCTTATTTATATATGTGTAAGTATATGTATTGTTAGTCTAATATATTTATTTTTAAGGAAGTTTAAGTTTATTTTATCATACCTCACACCCAAGGCCCTATCATAATAACAGCACTTCTGCGACGTTTTATAATGTCGCAAAAGCTATATCCTGAGATAGGGCCTTGTTGACGGCACCTACGGATATGTGTTAATTTTTTTATACAACTAAATTACAAACAAGCTGACGGCCCACCTGATGGGAAGCGGTTACCGCCGCCTATAGATACCTACCTGCAATAACACGGAAAAATCATTTGATATTGCAGGTGCGTTGTCTTCCTGAGGCCTAAGATGAAATGCTGTCCATGCCCAGTAATTACACTGGCTACCTTTCCCTTCAATCCGAAACACAGCGAACTGTTTCACGGCTGAAATAAGAAAGGCGGTGGTACCTACCCAGACGACCCTACAGAAAATTAATTAATTGTTTTATTATTTCTACTTTTTCTGTGTTTTTAATGTCTCAGTTTTATGTTGTATGTTTCTTGTCTGTCATGTCTGTCAATTAAAATATTTTTCTATCTTTCTTTCAACCTTACTTAAGTAATAAGCTACTCACCGTCAGCGGAGGTGCAGAGCGTAAGCTGTGGGTGGTACTTGTCTGTCAGCCGTTGGATGAGGTCTATTTGCTCGAACGTCAGTTGTACTGCGTCCCGGTGTTGCGCGTCACAAGGCACATATGCTGCCCAGAACTAGGTATGTAACAAAACGATCGACATTGTTAAATTGACTAGCTAACGCAGATGAATATGTCGGACCTAAATAAAAATACTGGTTTTCTTTAAATTAAATTAAATTTTCAGCGCATTTAGTTTATAAAAATTGAATTGGAATAACAAAAATAGTCCCAAAAATATACTTTACTTTGAAACTTTACAGTATAAATATTGAAAGCTTTATTTCTTTAGATAATTAAGTAAATATCTACTTATTTACTTATATAGAGCTAACGGAAATAAGAAAAAATAAATGAGCGATTCTTCGTGGGTTTTCATTGTATATTTAAATAAAGGCAACCTACTATACGAGGTACCTAAAAGGAATCAAATTAAATTAAACAACCTACATATACGATCGATTTCTGAGTCGAGAATTTGAAATAGAGAACAATGCCGGCGTTTAAATAACGGGCTAGCCGTCCAATTGGGTGGCTAATTTAACCAGACGGCTGCGACATATACACTAATGTATGTTGTGCGCTATATACTCATAAACTATTTTTAAATAAAGAACTATGTTTAAAGTGGAGGTATGGTTTCCCATCTGAATCAATATTTGAACCCGTGATTTTATCAATAAGTAAACATTTCTTGAGTTGTTAAACTCCTTAAAATAAGGTAAGTTAAAGTATATATACAGAGTGGTGACGACAATTAAATACGACAATAAATTAAAACATGGTTCATTGAAATATTTTGCAACTTTCAAATACATTTTATTCCTTTGATAATTTTGTAACATTTCTATGACTTAATGCAGCCAATGTCATATTATTTCTTACAGCCCATGTTTTAATTTATTGTAGTATTGACGGCATCATACTGTATATGTTTTCTCCGCTATACCTACAGATACAGTATTCGTCGGAATATCGAATACATGTCACAGGTGCAACATAATTTCTAAATGCAGTAACACAAATGCCACCCGCAAGTAGTTACGTGCAACTGTTATTCTATTTCTACAACGACACAGCCACAGACATAAGTCTGACACACAACTGATTAAATATCACGCACGAGTGCGGGAGACCCCGCTACGAATATGAAATTCCTACGCAGTAAGAAAATTGACAAAGGTTTTATAGCGGAAAGCCTTTGCAAAGATTTAAAAGAACTTGGGCGGGTTGGGTATTATGATAAGATTACAACAAGATGGTGAGCCGTAGCTTTCTATGTATAAAATTCCCATGAATTTGAATCAATAATCGCTTGTCGAAACCTTTTAATATATTTAATTGTCCAACAAGAATACCAAACAGTTTAACGAAATGAACTCTTGTTAGAAATAAAAATTTGAATCGTAACTTAATGTCTCTAAAATTGTACGTAATACTAAAGTGACATAAAAAATAGCAGAACTACAGTGCTTGTATAATTTTCAATCAATTTCATTTTATAATAGCTTCATTTATTTATAAAAAGTTCGGGAAACCAAATCATTTTAGATGTCGATTTTTAAAATATTTTGTTAAGGAATTCAATAGTTTTTATTAATTTTACAGTTTTTATAGTATTTAAAATTATTGATATTAACCCGTCAAGCATCAGATTCCAGACATAATTGATTTTTCAATTGTCATAGACCTCTAGAGGTATAACGCCGCTTGACCGCAGATTACGTAATATTATAGCTATTTGGCTATGATGTGAATATGATTTATATATGTCAAAACCTATTGAAAAAGCTTGTCCATAACGAAGTAGTTTAACCCACAAAAAGTTTCGTAAATAAGTTTTAGGCAGAGCCCGAATAATTTCCAGCATTTTTCAAGCCATTATTCATGCAAAAAATAGAGGTCCTTTTAGTTGCGCAATAATTCAATTTTATTTTAAAGCATTTACCACGAAAATGTAAATTCAATAAAACGTTATCTCAAACCTGGGGCTTGTTTATTTGTCAGTACTTTATATACACACAAATAAAAATGCCTTTCATATGTTGGAGTGCGGATTTAATAATCAATACAATACTTCAAGTACAAAATGAAATAATCCGTATAAATAATATATCACAAGGCGTTTACTTTTCTTTAACGAAACGACTGCAATTGAGGTTTCAAGTACTCTAAAACTGTCGACGCTTTAGGTTATTGTTGAGGAATATCATATTATTATTCATAGGCTGCACACGCAAAGGTAGTCTCAGGTTGGCGAGTAAAGGACCACTGTCCTAGTTTTACGGTTAATCCTAAGTTTAGTGGGCTTATCCCAGATGAAACTCACCCCGTTGTATAGTTTTGTGCATATTAAGGTGAAGCGATATTTATATCAATAAACTGAATACCTGTCACAGAACCGTATTCAAGAAACTATAAGATCGGTTACTTCGGTTACGCAAATAATAAATTTTCTGAACGTATACTGGATTATAGAATGGTAAATGACAGATTTTTATTAACATCTTTTTGCAGTCCGATATTACATTTGGAATTTCAAAGTTTCATAGGCATCATTCATTCGGTACTATTTGTATGTTACAGTCGATATATTTCGTCATCACACCCACTTCTATGAAACCACAGAGATGTGAAGTGGTGACCCAAATAGTAAAAAAATAATCCAATATTGGTTTATCTGATATTGCTACGCACTACTAAATACGTGTCCGAATGACATGCTCTCCGCCGAATATTTTATTTCCTTCAGTAGCATAATGAAACATTATTTATTTTTCATAGTGTGAATCATGATTCACTATACTGGAAACTGCCCTCTTAATAAAGGTTTATGATTTTCAGTATTGTAGTGATTAAATAGGTATATAAACATTATTTTGTTTAAAAGATCTGTTTACGTTTATCCTTTACTAGCCCACCCGGCGCTTATAGAGAATAGGGATTTCCTATTGTGGGTTTCTTCTAAATCTTCAGTAGTTCAGTGGCTAGAGCGGTTGCCATAAGACTTTTCTTCTTTGTAATTTTTTCTATCTTTTACATATTTATATACTTAATAAATAATTGTACCATTCTAAAATTAGATTAATTAGAAATCGAACTTTGCTGTTGTAATGCAGATAGTTAATAGGACACGTTAAATAGCGAGGCTTGTTGTTAAAGTACCATTGTACCTGCTTATAGTTAATTCGGGGAACGAACCAGTTCTGTTAATGTGGTTCCGTGGCGCGACAAACACAATACGTGTATGGAATTGTCCTTTGTTGCCATCTTAAGTTATCTATCACTTATGAATAGTAATCATATCTATTCAATCGAATATAATTATGGTAACTATTCAATAAGCAATATAATATTGATACCTGTGCCGCGACTCTTCCCTGCTTTAGGCGAGGCAGATCCGTGTGACTCCAAGAACTCGTAGCCCACGGCGATATCGTTCTTAAATCTTCGTCGAATCTAGTAAATATATGTAAAAGTCTATAGGTACAAATTTTAATATGTAAATTGAAATCCCAATTGAAATCCCACGCAGCCATATGATTACCATCAGGCATGTGGATTCGGAAATGTATTCTACCGTTTTCGTATTTATATTAAACACAAAATCAGTGGAATTATCCGTTGGTTATTAAACCATAAAAATGCAGGTATAATTTTATTTCTCATCAAGAGATAGCCGACAGTGTTACATTTTATTAGATTTATTAGCATAAAGATTAAATTATACATATGGTGAACTACCTATAATAATGTAGGTACATATTTAAAATCTTGAAATGCAATAAAATGAACACGAATGAGAAAAGTTTTTCTACAGAACTATCAGTTTGTCATTTACATTCGAGTGAACCAAGTTTTCGTATCCTGGAGGATATTGTAAAGATCGTCTGCATTCGATAGTAAAAGTTCACCAACAACTAACTACTTTTCTGAACGTCTTTTACAGTGTTCAGTTACTACGCTGAATCAAATAGAAATCATGTTTAGCGTGATCAACATAAAAGTATTTCACCTTACCTGAAATCTTTTATTCTGTTGTGCAAGAATTTCCTTATGTTCCAAGGAAGATCGTTGTGACCGTCTATGAGCGGTGTGTCGTGGAGTAGTCGCTCGGCGAGGCGCAGGCGTTCGTGCAGCGGGGCTCCAGGCGGGGCCCGCAGAGCCAGCGGGCCCGCCACGCAAGCTGTGCCAGCCACAAGTACTAGCACCGCCACGCAACACCACCGTCGATGCCACACAGAGAATCCTGTCAAAAAGCTTTTATGACTAAACCAACCACTACAAAGAGCCAGAAGACTACAAGCTTAAGAAATGACCAGTCTCTTATAGGCTGCAAGTCCTAAGTCATTTTTTAAAATACGCGGCATGGTTCTAGGTGTTATCTTTATCTCCCGAAATAAAATCCTTTGCTTTCGGACCGGATTTCTTTGAATTCTTTCCCTTACTGCTTTAGCCACCTTTTTCGTACGAACACTACGTGGACGGCCAGATCTTTTTCTGTCACAAACAGAGGAGGTCTGGTCTCATTGTACCTATTAATAGCCCGATACACAAACATTTTACTAATACCAAGCGAATGGAGAGTTTTAAAAATTGCATTTGGTTCCATACCTACTTTGTGTAATGCAATGACAGCGATTCGGTTCTCTTTATCACCCCACTCCATTTTAATATCGCAAATCGTCTGGAGGTAGTGTGGCTAACGGTAGCTATATTTGTGATACATGAAGAGTAAAAGCACGATTCGCAAAAGGTCTTGAAGGGTCGAAGTGCACCGTGACTTGGTAATGGCTCCATTATAAGAAACCGATACCCGACATAACATAATTAAGTAAGTTCATTTTAGTTTTTTTGCTCAATAGATTTTATTTATCACTTGCATAAGCTAGGCCTACTTGCAGGTTCACTTTTTTTTCTATGTATGTTATTGTACACCGATTACGCCGAGATTTCTGAGCTGATTTACGTGATTCTTTTTTTGTTCGATGAGGAATAGTTGCCATCTGGTCCCATATTTTTTTTTAATTGATTTGGTAGTTTGGTTTAAAATCAAAATCAAAATAACTGGAATGAGTAAGTCGTCTATATAAATATGCAAAATTGCGGATTTTTGCTTTCCTATGACTTTGATTGAAACGATACGATAGTAGGAAACAATATATTATTCTGACGGTCACGCTTTAGACTTTAGACTTACACGCAAGCTTTAACTTTAGAAAGTTATCACTAAGAATTGTAAAAAAAATCAAACAAAAATTAAAACCGACTTCAAAATACTAAAAAGGATAAAATAATTAAATTTAAGTAGGCACTTATCCCCTAGCAACATATTTTTTGGAGTTGGTGCTACTTTGTTTTCAGAAACAATAGAAAGTGATGCACCGACTAAAATATAATTATTTTATCCTTCTTAATATTTTGATTTTGAAGTCTGTTTTTTTTACAGTAATGTTTAAGGTAGCGACCTAGCGATAGCTTCTCATGCCCTGTAATAACACTAGGCATGAGCGGAATTTACATAGGTATCTTGCGTCTAGAAATAACAGAATCATCGTCGGATTTTGTATTTCGAAAAGCCTTACTTATAAAAACGATTTTATTAATTTTGGTTTCGTTATATAGCCTATATCACAATTTGATGTTTAGATTACAGACAAACATCTGAATGACAGGGACTCTACTTTGCCGTTCTACTTATCTTAACCCTACTATTCGGTCCTAGTTACGAAGGCTTTCAGACAGGAATGAAATTACAGACACGGGGAGGCTTTGACGTCTGTCTTTCAGTTATCAACGATGCCTATCTCTTTGATCCACATTTATGTTTTGATTAGTCCTTACTGATAACTCATTAAATCTATTATGAACACGTTTTGTTTCTCTCCCTCATACGCAAAACGAAAAATGTTTTTATTTTATTTTATTAAAATACAAAAAGAAACAAAAATAATCCAAAGGAGTTCACGATAGTGACAGGAGCGGAAAACGTGAGAAGGAAGACGTGGTCAAGGCGTGTTGATCTGTTTCACGTGGGAATAGTGCCCCTAGTGCAAGTTCCATCGAGTTGAAACAAAAACATTCGCGGTAGTTATAACTGTCAAATTCTATGAAAACAGCAGCAGCGCACCTGTATAAAAAGCGTTTTCCAATAATTCACAACAGAACCTCTGTTGTGAATTATTGGAAACCACTTTTTATACCGGTGGTGCCGCCAATACAACAATAAATTAAAACTTCATGACATTTCTATGAAATAATGCAGCCATTGTTATATTATTTCATATAAATGTCATACAATTATCAAATGAATAAAATGTTTTTAGAAGAAGATAGTTAGTAATAATAATAATAATTAATGTTCATGTTATGTGATTCGTTCATGCAAATAGACGAAAATGAAATAGTTCCTCACAATACACCATCTTCAACATAAACACATCATACACTACACTTACTTGCTACAAGCCCGTAAGTGTAGCATAAACCAGCTTTAAACTGAGAATTCTAAATACCCATAATAATAATAATAATAATACGCAAGGGGTACAGACCACTCGACCAGCCGGGCGTCAAGGTTTTGAAAGTGGTAAGCCATCTCTATGAACTAATATGGCCCAAGTTTCAATTTATTGTCGTATTCACAGCACCATTCTGTAAGTATATGGTGGTTACTAGGTGGTAGGCCCGTATATACGGTCGTCTGGGTAGGTACCACCGCCTTTCTTATTTCAGCCGTGAAACAGTTCGCTGTAATTCGGATTGAAGGGAAAGGTAGCCAGTGTAATTACTGGGCATGGACGGCATTTCATCTTAGGCCTCAGGATGACAACGCACCTGCAATATCAAATGATTTTTCCGTATTATTGCAGGTAGATATCTATAGGCGGCGGTAACCGCTTACCATCAGGTGGGCCGTCAGCTTGTTGTCATCTAGTTGTATGAAAAAAAAATGGATTTGATAGGTTAATATGATGATATTCGTTTTCGTTTCGTTCTCACACTTGTACAGCTGACAGAAGAGGAGCGCTAACCGCTAAACGTCTTAAAGGCACGCTGGATTCTAAACCATGCAGTATCTTAGTTAAATACAACACCTATTAGATAGTATCCAATATTGGTTACTCGTCTTACCGAGATCAATCATGCCGAAACTTGCTTTGTTTTCGAGATCAAGACATGTGCGGTATTGAGCGCGGTTATATTACTATGCCACAATCCAGATTCATACTACCTACTATAAAACTACAAAGTACCGAGATATATTATATTTTTAACTTTGGTAATGGGTTTAGCTTAAAAGCTTTAAATGGATTTTAATTCCTGGTATGAACCTGTGCTAGTCCTACTATTTTACTCTAAAAACTTACCAAAATGGATTTCAGTATTGTTAACAGGCATATTTTAGTTAAATATGTTGTCTGTTTTTAAAAATTCAATATTTAAAATGCGTCTGTTTTTAAATTAAATTTTAAACGTTTCAAAGAAACTTCCGTGAGCACATTCACTGCCATTTACTGGATGTTACATTAAAATCAATTTGGGTCAAGCAATCGGTCGTTAGGAGGATGTTACGGGGCTTGCGATAATCTTGCTGTCAAACGCAAACTTGCTCGATCACCGCGGTAGATACGGTGGATTACATGTTTGAAAATTTCGCTCCACAATGAAACTTTCCGATAAAAATTAAATTGAAATTGCGGTGCAGATATTCATCATTAAAATAGATGCGGGAATGTGGGTCCGTATTTTTTATACTTAGTATAATTTTTGATGACTGTTGAAAAGATAGTGTTCGCCTGTCTTTGCAGTTCTGCAATAAAGTCACTCATATCACGACTCATGGGTGCCTAATAAAATACTATAAGTACAACGTTTTACTTGGTTTTGAGTTACAAAATAGGTATGTAGGATTATAAAGGAAATTCTTTGTAAACATTATATAAATTTTGATAAAAAAGAAATATATTTTATTTGCATTTATTAAAACTAGTGGTCGCCCTGTGCTCGAAATCCAACTTTAATTAATTTAAATTATAAGTTTGATCATTATTATGGTTTTATTGTCAAAGACTATATTTCTAAAATCACAGATTTCTTTCTTTTTTTTATGTTATTTTTTAGTTTTTTTTTTATTATTTGACATATTGGTCTGATAAGTCCTCGATAAGTCTATTATAATTTGACATATAGGTATGCGTGTGAGTCAAATACATGGTAGTGTTTGTAATGTTTTATTTAATGTATTTTTATGCATAAATAAAAAAATATTAGCATTCTGCACTCCTTCTTCATATAAACTATCAGTGTGAAAAATTTCATACTCCTCCGTCCGCGAAATTTTCGTAAAAATGGGTACAAAGTGTTTGCTTCACGTATTTTTTAATATTATGATGATAATGATTCATTCAAAACATTCTGCAAATGATAAGTTTTCAAAACTTTTTATCATTTTCAACGCTGTCAGAACGCTTCACTTATTATAGGTATTCCCAACGGGTACTTGGTGGCGGATTTTGCCATTTGAATGTTTCATTCCGTATACATTAACATAAATAATAATTTGTTCATAAACAATACATACACATATTTATTAATACACTCAATACAGTACCAAATCATTTATAGGTTTAATAAAACATTTACAGCCTCATGCGATCACACATTTATAAATATTTTATGTTATATCACTTTTTTTTTTAAACACCTCTTGAGTACGTTTGGCAATTTTATTTATTCTCTAAAACCCTCAGGTTGTAGCAGAATATCAGTGCTTTGTCCACATCCCACGGTGTGGGCAGAACCAGACACTGAGCTGCGACCCTTTTTATATTTCTACAACACACACACAAATATTTCCTACCTACTTGATATGTTTTAATTTTGTTTTTTTATTTTATTTTATTTTTTTAATTTGTGTTTAGGTTACGTTAAATGTTTTAGTATTTTGTATGTGTGTGTTGAAGAATTAAAATAAACATTTTATCTATCTATCTATCTATCATATTGGATACGCACTCCGCCTGTTCGTGTTTCATTCCGCCTAACAAAATAAATGATCCTGTAACGTCGTACTTGCCCGAATTCAGCGCTGTTGGCTTTATATTTGTATGACTATCTGACTTTTGCGAGGATATTAATTGTTGTAAAAGACATAAAAAAGAAAAACATTGTATCTCAGGTTCTAGTGACTGTTCTTAAATTTATTTTTTCAGAAATGAATAGAATATTTGTAAGTATAAATGTAACACTACGAATATCTATATTTAAAAATGCTGATTACATAGTTATGTAATTATGTTATGATATTGTCCCTTGGTGTCTATAGTACCATTTCGAAATGGGATACGGAAGTTCATAATGCAGATGATAAAAATTTTATTCTTTAAGATAGTCCCATCTAGATTCTAACAGTAGTAACTATCCTTTATTTTCTTTTCAATTCCTTAGTAAAATTGATGTGTACAAACTGTTCGCAAGATGAGATTTCCCATCCAAAATGGCAAACTTACATCATCTATTTGAATTCTTTAGGGGAATTAATTTTCAAAGGTAATTTTTATCAAATTAAATGACAAACAAGCTGACAGCCCACATGGTGGTAAGCGGTTACCGCCGCCTATAGACACCTGCAATAACAAGGAAAAATCACTTGATATTGTCATCCTGAAGCCTAAGATGAAATTCCATCCATGCTCAGTAATTACACTGGCTACCTTTCCCTACAATCCGAAACATAGCGAACTGTTTCACGGCTGAAATAAGACAGTCGGCGGTACCTACCCAGACGACCGTATGCGGGCCTACCAGCTAGGTTTTATTGCTGATTGCTCACCTGTGATAAATAAGGAACTCCTGAAATATATCATACATTGCATCCACCGGTTTAGGCTAATGCATTATCGTGTCATTCAGTCAGTGTATTTTAGGTATAAAGGAATAAAAAAAATCTCTCTATTAGCCCAGAATCCATAAGTTATATTGTCAGCCGGCACTTTTAAACTTTAAGTGCCTTACATAAAAAATACTCTTTACATTGCTTTTGATACCTATACCTACTTGGAATAGTTATGCTCAGAATAGTGATATAATATTTGGTCACTAATATGTTCGGTAACAACGGCGGCGTTTTAATTTTAATTAGATTGTTGTGTTCTTATGTTCTCTGTGTTTGATTTAAATTACATTATTATATTATTATAATATATCCTCTTATTTGCTGTTACTGAGTTTGACATCAAAGAAACGATTAATTTTAAAAAACCTACCTTGTCTATTTTAAAATTAACTTACGGATTGCGTAAACACAGTCGATTATACCTAAGGTAGGTATACTTCTAATGTTACACCAAACTTTTTTTTTTTTATACAACTAGATAACATACAAGCTGACGGCCCACCTGATGGTAAGCGGTTACCACCGCCTATAGACACCTGCAATAACAAGTAAAAATCACTTTATATTGCAGGTGCGTTGTCATCCTGGGGCCTAAGATGAAATGCCGTCCATGCCCAGTAATTATACTGGCTACCTTTCCCTTCAATCCGAAACACAGCGAACTGTTTCACGGCTGAAATAAGAAAGGCGGTGGTACCTACCCAGACGACCCTACATACAGGCCTTACAGAACTTACACTAGGATGGGTCGGGATAGCGCTGGTTACAGAAATTCTTTATACAGAGTGTTTGGTACAAAGCATAACAAGCGCGGCGGTCATATAAATACTATGGTGTTATCAAAAATTCTAAATAGTAAAAAAAAAAAATTCTTCATACAAAAGTTTGGCCAGTAAAACAAAATGTATGGGAAATATCAAAATTAACTTAATGATTCAGATTTTTTAATAACTCCACAGTATTTAGATGACTATTTTAACATGGGTAGGTGCCCGCTTGTTATACCATGTACCAAACACCTTGTATATAAACTTTTCTATAGAAAACAACTGTTTACCTACCACAGTCGATACATTAAAATCGATAGATCAATGATATCTGTATAGTATTATTGATTCATTTCACTTCTACAATTATAGAGTATATACTGCCGCCGTTTTTGTCTAAAAATAAATCCTTTAAGATAGTCCCAATAAAAAAAAATGAATTCTTTAAGATAGTACAATATAATATAAAAATACTGATTATTTTATTACTTACGTGAAGAATTGCCTGTGGTGGTGGAGCTGTGGCTGGTGGTGGAGGCAGTGGTGGCGGCCCACTGCGGCGACTTGCACGCACTACACGCTATCGCGCGACTCTGCCCGCGGTCTGTTACGTCCGGCGCAGGCGCACTCCGTTTTTTACCCTAAGTAAGATTTTAATTCAAACAGTAATTTGTGGATATTTCGCAATATGAAATTAATTACCGGGGTAAAGAGACCTGACCTGGGAACTGTCCTGAATATTCCCAGTGGCCACCCCAGCCAGCATCAGCTCCCCCGGTAGCAACCTAGCAACTGAGGATTTTTTTTTAAATATATTCCATTTACCACCCCAGGTAGCAACTGGGTTGTTGCGTTGGAAAAAAAACCAAATCTAACATGTGGCAATTGGAAATGTTTTCCAGTTGCCAACTGGGGGTGATGCTAGAGGTAACAACTAGGAATGTCTGGAACCGTACACTAGCGCCAATTGTTCAAAGATAGTTATTAAGTAGTCAATAATTATACAAAATTACGGTAAAGGAACTGGGCAAGCACTTCGACCTCATAGAAGATCGCGGCGAAATAACATTACTTTATTGCTAAAATCTGTTTTTCTGTTCTTTGCATAATATGTACATACCTTTGTCTGTTTTTCTATAGTGACGTAAAAATGCACGACTATTGACTTTGAACTATGCCGGAAAGTCGTAAAGAATGTGAGCCTAGTATTGATTGGGGATTTGAAATACCACGGCTGTAGAGATACACGTGGGTATAACATCAAAAGTACACCTATTGCAATATATAGAGGTCACAAAATGTTCTACTTTACTCTGTTAATGGCCGGCACCATTGATTTTTTATGGGCAGATATTTTGTGTGGGAAAGTTCATATTTTCTTTAGTTCCTTTGCGAGCTTATGGCGCAAAAGATCAATTTTATTTATGATTAAGTCGAAGTTTATTAGCTACAGAGATATAGTTTAACATGAACAATTTTTATGTGGTAAATTTACCTGTGTATCATAAAATATTGAAGGTATTCTACTGTCATGAGTTGAGTCACAAGTGCAGTGAGCATGGACAGCACGTGGGGCGCCCATCATCACTAGGTCTGCATCGAGGAACGTCTGTCCGTCGTCTTCCACGAGGTCACTGCGAGTGCTACGCGACTCCATAGTGTTGTCGTCTTGCGACCAACTCTCTACCACTCTGTCCTTATACCGTTCACTAGGAAAATCATTATATGACATTTGTCTTCTTATACTTCTACACCGACTTCGATTGTCTAGTGTGGAAAATTTCATCGTGTCTATAGCGGGAGAATGTCTAGTAAGCAATTCTTCGTTATTATCAAAACTTCTCATTTTCACAAGTTTCTGTGATGACTTCCTATTCGCTTCTGTATTTATACTACAATCTTTGAGTCTGTCGAAACATTGGTCCACGTTTCCCGAGAAATTTGCATAAGTAGAGACGTTGTTTTTCAATTCGTCTTTCGATTGGAATCTTGTAGAACTGAAAATGCAACTTTGGCTGTTGACTCTCCTCTGCGACTTGTCTACTAGTGACAACATCGATAGTTTCTTGAGTGAGCTTGTTGAGTCTGCTGTTATCTCGGCCAGTTGGAGCGCATTTGTATGTTTTTTCAACATTGCCTCCCCACTCATCTTTTTTAAGTTCGAAAGTTTTCTCTTTATTTTTTGAACAAGGGTATTAGTCGGGTCGTAGGAAATTAATTGTTTTGAAATGTAATTTGAGACACCTATTGTTTTACTTTTTGTATTTTTGCGATCCAGACTACGATGCGATCCAACAGTGAGGTGGCCACGATTAGTGTCTCGCTTAATCCGTTCTAGGTCATAAATGTTGAGGGTGTGTCCACGTTGACTTACTGGGTCGCGGTGGCAGTTCAAGTAGTTGTTTTGTTGAATATTACAGTTACAAACTAAATCGAAGTCGTGATCTGATACGTGCTTATCAACACACTGCCTTCGAGCTGCTAGAGCAAGACAGGCGTCGCAATCAACTCCTAGAAGAAGTTCTAGGCTTGTGTTTCTAATGAAACCGTCGCTAAATGTCCGTGATCGAAAGTGAGCGCCGTGCTGACTCATGTGGGGATCCCAGTCGGGGTGGTGGGTGGCGGCGGTGCCGGCGACGGGCGCGCTCGCCTCCCCGTCTACCATGGTGGAAGCGTCTCTGTTCACCTGGATGACGCGAGGTTGCCGGAAAACGCGACTGTCACTCCGCACCGAACTTCGGGAAGGTGAGGGAGATGGACGCTTAAAATTCTCCACATGAATCATAGCTTTGGATTTTTATTTCCGCTGTTATCTGAAACAAAAAGACATTTACTGAGGGAAATCATAGTAAACAGTCCTATTACAGCGGTAGTCAAATCATCAACAATCACGGAGGTATAAAAATACCTTATACTTATTTATTTTATCGTTTATTATTCTTGATTGTTTGTCCAAACAAGAATATAAAAATACCTCCGTAAAAGGCGTTGATTTTGACTACTGCCGTAATAGGATTGCTTATGTTACATGCGATTATGCTTAGAGACAGTCTCAATAAACCTTTGACATCCTATTATATACGCCCAGAGATAAGTGCTTTGTAACATGCAACAGTTAACAAGGGAATCACTTAAGCCTGGACGTTACTAGATACGAGTGTCCCGCATCCATGCCTATACTCAGTATACTCATATACCAAAATGAAAAAGGTTTCGTAGGCTACTATAATACTTAATATTATAAAGAGGCTCTTAACAGAAAAGGCAAAGGCTGTGAGGTGAATTGTTATTGAATTCACAAAAGGAGAAATGAAATGGTTAAGATATCACCTTCCGGATTTTTACCGCAATGGTTTTCGTCAATAGGGATGTTGCCTAAGTATGTATTTCGCGCTATTCATAACAAATTCGAAAACAAAATACGTTTCTGTTACCCCCATAAAAACAATTCAAACTGACAGGTTATGGAATATTGTTGAAATTGTAAGGTGTAGGAAATTTATAAAAATGGTCAATTTATTTTTCAATATAAAAAAATATATATATCGATACTAGCTGACCCCACAAACGCTATTTTACCGTAAAAAAAATAGACCAAAAAACAATAATAGATAGTAGCCGATCCTCAGCCCTACTGAATAGGTATACATATAAATTTCGGAGGAGTATGGTAACTAAATTTGTGACACGAGAATTTCATATATTAGATTAGATTGCTCACATCAAATAAAACAACTAGTATTGTAACTAGGTACTATGAATAAAAACTTAATATTACATAGTTATTATTGTTTTTGTCAATATGCCCATATATTTTTAAGCCCCGACAAAAGAAGGGGTGTTATAAGTTTGACGTGTCTGTCTGTGTATCTGTGTATCGGTGTATCTGTGTGTCTGTCTGTGGCATCGTAGCTCTTAAAGAAAAGGACCGATATTAATTTAGTTTTTTTTGTTTGAAAACTGACGTGATTAGGATAGTTTTTAGCCATTATTTATGAAGATCAGTTCAAACTTTTGATGACTATTAGCTCATTTTCAGCATGATAAAAGGGTTTTACTAACTTTCACAGAGATTGATTGAAATTTGGTGTACTGTCACTTTGGTGATATTCCCATGACATACTAACCTTGAGCTGATCCTATAGCATCAAATAGTCTGCGGGATGCTTAATTCTTGAGAAACTTGCAGCAGATAAGTATAGCATGTTTGGGCTCTTATGAATAGTCTCAATGAGATGGTGTTTGATGGATGATTAATGAGGCTGGGGTTACTTAAAATTTTCAATTTTATATTTTTGTTATTTAGTAATACCTATAGCAATATGTATCGTTATCGGTTCGCAGATTTTAAATGTAGTGTTTTTAGACGATACTTACGCTGCAACATATCAAACATACCACTGCATCTGTGAAACTATTTATTTAAAACATACCTACTATTCACAATGGAAATTAAGGTTCTTTTGTAATAAGTATGTATTTCTTTATGAGTTTTAAACTTATTATTTATGAAATAAAAAAAGATGTCAACTGCCTGTCTTAATATTTTTGATCGAAAGGTAAAATAATCGCACATTTCAATACCTTGTATTTATATTCTAAACGCCCCTGGACAGACAATGAAACTTGAAGATTTTATAAATATCAATTTTTAATGTAACTTATTAACACACACACAACATAAAAAAACCACTTTAAATCATTACAGAAATAAAAATAAAAATAAACTTATGCCTATAAATAAACAAAAAATAACCGAACTTATAAATTAAAAACAGCACCTAAATCTTCTGAAATAGGAAGTGTACCAATAAGCCTGGTCGCATTACCTCGCAATTTGTAATAGAGGTTTAAAAAGTAAATTATGATCTTAGATATTGTCGTTAGGGTTTGTCTTATCAATCTTTGTAATGGAAAGTTATAAAATAACCATGTTAAATGGCTATAAGGAATACGTTGGCAAGCGCTTAGAAGTTTGGAACACTAACTAAAAGATTGATATCGTTCAACTCGACAGTGACAGCAAGATAGAGAGGTCGCTATATCGGTGAACTAAGTTCAATTAAAATTAAAGTTAATCAAAAACTCATAAATATTTAGGTAAAGATTACCTATCGATACTGTCCTTCTAAACAAGTAGGTATGGTATAGGTATTTACTTTGATTATTATTTTTAACGTCTTATTTTTCCATCCCATAGGCGAACAAATAGAATATTGAATGATTTAAAATAAATTTTATGTTCGAGTAATTAACCTACCAATTTGATGTATACTTTGAATGGCAGAAATGAGGTGGCAGATGGCAGCACGATCTTTTTAAGAGCCCGTATTATAACGTACGTAGGTATGTGAAAGGATGAAGAAAATCATAATAAGCCGAATAAAATACTCATTTATTTTCTCTGTTTAATTTAATTGGATATACATGCTTATGAATATCAAAAGTTTCTATGTCGTAACGCCGGCGCCGGGAGTATCGCCACGTCTCGTCGTAGGGCGGCGACTGCTGAATGAAAGACCGCGCGTAGACAAACCTCGGGGACGGGAATAAGCCATTTTTGTTTTATGTTTGTTTTACCCTTGCGGTAGAATACTGCTTTTGTGTGGAGTGCTCATTTTAGCATTCATTATTATCAGATTTATTTATGCGCATAGTAAGCAAGAAAAGCGTTAGATAATCTAGTGTATTGCATTGACTGTATACAATGTAGCCAAAATGGGAACATTACGGACTAAGTAAACAGATTATTCATAGTTGTCATCGCAAAGGTTTGGTCGCTTTTATGAATTATGCTAGCAAAGTAGGCTCTTTAGCTGGACAAAATAGGCCAGTTATTCATGTTTTTTCATTCATTTATCACCTTTTAATAATAGTTCACCTATAGGTACCTCTCTATATTTTTTGGTATTAGTTTTTAGATCCAGCCTTTATATTTGATACCCACTTATTGCTTTTCATTCTTCTTTTTGAACGGATTAAGATCCCATTTACAAAATAAGATTATCAAAACGTCACTAATATTTTTAGTTTTTGTGGCAATTTATTCTAATCTGTTCGAAAGCTTGCTAGCCCAAGTAGTGGGTATATAATGCTGATGCGAATTTCTTTTTGCTGCCTTTATTAAAACTAGATTAGATCTAATCGACTGAACGTTAACGAATTCAAACCCTTGAAAGTCATTGGGACGTCGATGCTATTCTGCTGTATAAAATATTATAGGTATTACTCGAATCCCCTTCAGTTCTTTGTAAAATTAATATAAGAGTGGCCCGCAGTCATGAACCACAAAGTCGCCGCAAAGATTTATATCACATTCTTGGTTGCAGAATATGATTTTCAAATAATACATATCATGACGCTTGTATGTGGACTTGCAGAAAAAAATATCTTAGTTCTATTAGGTACTCAGTTAAATAGTAGGAAAATTTATATCTTTAGGTCAAAGTGATGAATGTTTTTATGTTTTATATCCACATTTTTGAGGCAAGTCCCAGCATTTATCAGTGTGTTAAAAAAGTCCGATATAAAATTTAAGGGAGTTTGTATTCAAGAGTTTCTTCTGTAAGTTTAAGACCTTTCAGACCACTTTTATTTCCGGATTATATTAATAAAATTTTTGGCATATCCTGAGATCGCACCTGCTCATGACAACCTTAAAAAATGCGTACTATCGCGTGTCGTACTACACACACACTACAGTTATACCACACACAAGCACACATACATACTACAATATCGACTTTCCGCAACACCAGAATTTTAAATTGTATTTCGGAATTCTTCAACACCCGATATTGAAAATTTTTGAGGGATTTGGAATTGATGTTTGTCAATATGCCTATCACTGTATTAGATTTTCTAAGATAAGTAGCATTACAGAACGTCGATAGTAAATATAAAAGATCTCATTAATAATGTGTACTGTATTATTTACGTTGCTAATACAGGAATCAACGGACATCGGTATTCGACGAATAACGTATCTTACACGGTCTTAGTCTTTTAGATAGGCTTATGTTGTTTGGGTATCTCTGAACATCGTTCCATTAACAGAATAATGGAAGTATTTATAGGAGGGAAAATAAAATGTGGAGAGCGATTTCTCAGTACCCACCTAAGCGGTCATTTGTACGCGGCTGAGAAAAATGCTCACTCGTCCAGAAAAAATAATCGAAAGCGCAGCGTAGTACTGGTGAGTCGTGGCTCCGAGCCTAGCTCTCCTCACCGCGCCGTAAGAACTCATAATCTCTGTCTTAATTAACTTTTTCGATCAGTGACGAGATCAGTGTCTACTATATATTTTCCTTAATTGAAATACACCAGGGCTCCCCAGTTAACGATAACATCGTTTGATTAAAATTAAAACTTTCGACGGAAATCTTTACAATTTGGAACGTTATGTAAACAAAAACCATCTTGAACGATGCCTAATTAATCCTTTAAGATTAATTTTGTTGCGTAATATAGTGGCATTGTTTTTAAAATCGGAAATGAAAAAAAAAATAGAATTTCTATTCGGACTTCATACGCAATCAACGTTTTTGAAGATATGTACCTTACCTTATTAACTTTACGAGCATTTATCTTTTACTGTACATATTATGTGGTACCTATTAGAAAAAAGCAAGGAATATTCAACATAATATGATTAACATTAGAAAATGTGAGCATGTAGAAAGAGACTTCTATTGTGTCCAATTTAAATTTAATACAATAAAATATAGAATGGTCTTTTTCGCAATTAATCATCTTCCTTATTGTAAGCACCATTTTTTAATGACGAGCATTGAACATTAGGAATACAGATATACTTACATCAACATACAGACAACGCATAAACAGTTTGTAGAGTTTATTTTATTTTCCGTTGATTTAAAAATATGTTGGTTAACAAACCCCATAATTTCTGAAATAGGCTAATATCAGCCATAAATGAACGTCAGTTACACTCGATATTTGGCTCTTGACTGAGAAGTCATGGTGAAAAAAATGTAGTTACCTAGAATATTTTTGGTAAAATTACATGAAACGTTACTATTTGATATCCACTTTTCATCTAAAATGTATTATGCTCGACTATTTCATAAAGTTTCTGTCGTGAAGAGGCAAATTGTAGTTATGAATTCGTGGATAGCAAATGGCAACATACAGCGTGGGTGTAGGAAAGGGACGAAAGAGATTTTTTTATACAACTAGATGACAAAAGATTACGGCCTTACTGGTGGTAAGCGGTTACCGCCGCCTATAATAACAAGAAAATATCACTTGATACTGCAGGTTAGTTTTCATCCTGAGGCCTAAGAGGTCCATGCCCAGTAAATAAGGAAAAAATAGGTTGGTTGAAAAGTAGACACAATGATGATGGGAAATAGTTGTTCAGTTTGAGAGAGCTTAAAAGAATATTAAGGTAAGATGAGATGTAAAAGAAAAAAAAAACAAAATTTTGATTACATTTATTTTTATACAAAGATATCTAGACTGCGTTCCGGAAGCAAATGAGTTGTTAACGGAGCAAGAATCTTGGGAAAGACTAACAATCATTTCTTTTGGCAATGCATAGTTGTATTTGTAGGGAAGTAGTTTAGCTTAATTAAGAGTTAACAAAAGCAGAATTAAAAGTACCAGTTAATTTATTTTATAGTACACAATCTAACTTGAGAATTCAGATACTATATTAACCTTATCACTAATAATTACTAACCGACATTGCCATCAACAACAATTATTGTGCATATTTTAAATATCTACAAAGTACAAATATTTTTTATTCGCAGATACAATTTTATTGCGTGATTGTATTGTTATTGCGCAGTAGATATTAGTTTCGGTGTTTGTATATGAAATATTTCTTTAGCTTTGAAAGAAGGAGAATCAACTAACTTTCTCGGATATGTAAACATGATGTGTTTAAGATGTATTTCCAGGAACTTTTCTCTCCTCTATTTCATGAAAACGAACTAATTTTATTTGCCTAGTTCGATTGGACTTCTTTCATAGTACATATATCTACATGCTATTTCATCAAATTAATTCATTTATATTCATATAGGAGCTCGGTGGTGTATTGGTTGAGCGCTCTGGTTTCGAAACAAAAAACAAAGATTTTAAGAATGGAATTATTTTTTATTAATAGTTTTTATCTAATAATGAAAGTCAAGTAGAGCTTGTAGAATATGTAGCCAATTTCTGTTGAAAATTGTTGAAATTATTTAAAAAATGTAGTTTTTCACTGCATTTACTTAACAATGAACGTCTGAATTAGTCCACAAAATTTTAAAAATCGGTTAAGCCAATTTCAAAAGGATACAAAAACATAGTATGGTAATTCCAGTTTGCACAAAACACTTTATACAAAACGGCAAATTGAGACTTATACCTAATATATATTTATTACATACAAAAAGAAAGAAAGTCGAGTGTGAACGCCGACGAATTTTTCGCCGATGAACGTTTCGCTGACACATCTGAAGTCCATTGCGCTTGATTTAGTTGGTCATAAATACTATCAAATACTACAATAGCCATGAACCTACTAATAAAGCCATTATTTCCATTGAATTATTACAAGTGGTATTTGTAGATGGACTTTGGATTTATCGCTGAAGCGTTCATTGACGAAAAATTTCGGCGAAACGTTTCACACCGAAAAAATTTAGATAAACTGCTTAGAATACAAAGCTACCAAAATCTGTCTGCCGAGATAGGCAACTGGACATTTCCGGCAATGCAATGACTGAAGAGAAAAAATATGTTGGAATTGAATATTGAATGAAGTTTTTCTCATCGAGGAAAGTACCTAACACGACATTAGATCTCACCCATCTGCTCATAGTTTGTAGATTGATATTATTACAATTTAGTATATTAATACTATATTGTGTAATATTATTCACTCACTCTATTTATTTTCGTATAAGTATAACTATTTTAACATAGTAGCCTGGAATATATTTATGAGTAGCAATTGTATTGGATTGTATTTTTTGTTGCAATTTATAATATTATATCCCTGTAATGTCAAAAATTTCTAGGTGTTTAGTATCACAAGCGTCTATCTGTCAGCTACGGTTACTGATTGGCATTAGACGGTTCGCTCGCCACCTTTGTAACACAATACCAATCTTGTTCTCTGGTACCTCTGCGTGCACGTTTCACTCAACAAACTCAATTGAAATATTTATAACGAGCGACCCGCCCCGGCTTTGCACGGGTGCAATGCTTATGTAAATATACCAACTACAAAATGTCCTTATACACAAACCTTCCTTAAGAATCACTCTATCTATTAAAAAAACCGCATCTTAATCCGTTGCGTAGTTTTAAAGATCTAAGCATACATAGGGACAGACAGACGGCGGATAGCGACTTTGTTTTATACTATGTAGTGATGATAAATAGGTTTTGTATGTAGATTGAATGATTTTAATTCCTAAAACTTCTTCCTAAAACAAGTTTCAATCATCTTATATTTAAGAAGATGCAACATTTTATAAAATTAGATTAAAAAAACATCCCAGTATCAGCAAAAAAAAACCATTATCGTCGGTTGCTGGATATAAGTAGTGTGGCATGGGATACCTCCTAGATTTATATAATTTTTTTAAGCAAAATATTCCGTAATACTATTGCTGTACAAAACTGTGTAAAATTTTAAAGCTAACACAGTTAAAATCATAGGTAACAAGCCTAAGAAACGCTTAACTAATGGATCAAGCTTATAGCGTATATGTTAGTAGGTATGTGTTATTTAATAACGTCTGCATCACTCGCGATCAATATGCAATTTGGCATGGACTTAGAACGTAGCCCTGACTAGGACAATAAAATGACATCCTGTATGTGTTTTGTTTTTTCTCAATTGACTGTTTGGGTGTTAAAAGCCGTTGTAGCAATATTTAAAATAAATGTAAATTAAATACTTACCCATAAGATACCCTTATGGGTAAGTAATTGAAATATTATTTGGGCTATGTCCAAACTAATATTAAATCTAATATGATGTTCAAATCTCGTGTCCCGGCTTGTATCGATTACAATATCACATTTCTGGGGTTCGTCTAGCAAAATCAAAGTTGTCATCACAATCCATATTTTCATGGACTCAATTTATTATATTATATTGGATATTGCAATTGTTAATTTTTTATGACTTTTTATAGTAAGTACATTTCTTTGGCTTATGAACTTAAAGGTACATTTTCCGAGTGACGTCTTTATAAGATATGATTCTATTTTTATGCTTCAAAGACAGTTAAACTAATTTTACTTCTTTTGTCATAATAGCGTTTTCCTACATATTTCCTTAACAAATATGTAGAAAAGCTGACAACTTTAATCGCAAATTAGTTTGTCTCACCCTTTTTCTATAACCTTCCGGCCAGCTTTCACATACAATATTAAATATGTTGGGTGGGTTCTTCATGTAGTAAATTGGAAAGGGAGAGGTGCAATGTCATAGGTTATTTTGTGGCATGACATACTGCCCAGTCTGTCAAGCTGCAGAATACTCTCGGCGGGCTTATGACAGTTAGGTATAATTAATTGTGTCTGGAATCTGTGGATACAATAAATAACATATCAATAAAAAGTTTATTCATGAATATGAGATCGGCAAGTCGATTGTAATTTTGTCCGGTGAAAAGTTACGACTGTAACATGTACATGTTGAACTATGATCCCATCAGTTATAGGGGAGACCCCCAATGTAACGGAGAATATAGGTATTTTCATTCCTTTCCATTGAAGAAAATAATAGAAATAAGGCAATTTATTGAAATATGTTTGTACGTTATTCTGCATGGCCCCTAAAATAAACAATTATAAAAAGGAATTGAATTTCTGTTGTTTAAACAAAGAGTAATTAAATTGTTAAAGGGGAATTGTAGATTCGTAACCAAGAGATGAAAGCCCCTCGCCTAAAATCTTGTCTTTCACCTTTTGTTCACTAAAGTAAAAGTAAAAAAAAGCTAGATAAATAATTATATTCACAAATAACCAGAAGAAACTAAGTAAGTCCATTAAGCATGTTCAAAATAGTAATTTTGCCTAGGCCAACTACGCATACAGTATTATCGCACAAAAATAATTTCAAAATAATTCAAACTATTATTGTATTTCCGCTATTTTTTTTCTGGTTACAGAGGAGGCAAGCGGAACTAATGCTCATATTGACAGGTCTTAAGTATTTTCTTTAATACTACAAATATTGCATTGAAGTGCTGGTGTAACACATTTGAATGCATCTTGGGAGACTGTGGTGCGAAATTTATGATGACAGTCTCCATGATGCTACTTTGATGAGGTGGATAACCACGATAAAATTCTTAACGTCTTTCACAACAATTATATCAAAATATCTTCCAATTGCACGTTAGCACAAACACTTGCTTCACAAAACTACACCAATCTTATAACACAACGTTTTTATGTGTAAACTATTGTTAGTACCTTTGGTCAGGTTTCTTTTTTAAATTTTTTTGAAAATTGAGTGTAATGGAAATGCTTGCTATCACAGATTAGTGATCTAAGTATCTACGATCTTGGTATTTGTACGTAAGTATCCAAATGTTACTGTTTATTTTTATTTAGAATTATTTTTTAATTCAAATATTATGTTTAGAATAACTTTAAGAAATCAAGAATTAAAATAATGTTTTTCGGAATGTGGCTGGCTGTAAAGATTTATTCCGTAGTCCAATGAATATTTAATTACTGAGTTTTTTTAAATACTTTTCCACCCTAGGGAAGAAATGTATCACTTTTGCCCGCTTCTTAGATTAACAATGATCCACTTTCAGAATATGACAGGTGATGAAAATTTTACTACAGTGAGCCTGATTTCTTAAGAGACAAGAGACAAATTATGAATATCGATATTTATTTACTTACTTATTAATTATTATTATTTTCTTATTATTATTTACTTATGATGAACAATATTGATATAGGATTTTCCCAATAAATATTTAGAATAGAATAGAATAGAACATATTTATGTCAAACTGTTACAAAGTTTCTTAAAGCTAGGTGTTATTGCAATACAATGAGTAGCGAACAGTTACCCTTATCGGGCATACAATAATAAAATACTATTAATTCGTCAGAATTTTTTATAATTTTTATGTCATAATAATATATTCATACTTTTATTATAGTTTAAAAATTCATTAATATCATAAAATGCATTATTTAAAAGCCACCTTTTTAAAGAATTTGCAAACCCATAATCAGGAAGATCTTTCAATACTACAGGTAAATTATTATAGATTCGTATTGCAGACACAAGTACTTTTCTCAAAAATTTTGGAATGGAACTGTGGTAGTAACAAATCATCATAACGTCGCATTGGAACTTTTCTTACTCTATAATCTGATTTATTTGGAAACATTGATTTACGACTCGTAACAAATTTGCAAATTTCTAAAATATATGCAACATAGTGTTAATATTTGTTTTTCTTTAAATATAGGCCTTAAAGTTTCATCACTACATTTACTATAGATTATTCTAATACATCGTTTTTGTAGAACAAATGTACTGTTAATGTTTACAGAATTACCCCAGAATATTATTCCATAGCACAGTATAGAATATACATTGGCATAGTATGCATTCAAAGCCACCTCCACGGAGGACACGTCAACCAATACAGATAAAGCATAGGAATGACTATAAAGCATTGACAGACAGATAAAGCATAGTAATATTAAATGTAACTATGTATTAATTGTAAGGTTTTATATTGTAATTTTATTCTTATAATTATAAAGTTTTATACTATTAATTAAATCAGAAATACGTCGATAACAAATTGTGTCTATATATGAAATATAAGATCTCTGTTACATATTATTATGTTACACCAATAAGTGATCTTTATCTTTAAGATTATTTTATGATATTTTTCTATACTATTGATTTTTTTTAAATTACCTTATAAATAAATTGACAGATAAGAATGTAGAGAGATCAGAATTTCAGCCAAATCAATGCTATCTATTACCGTGCTATTGATCAATATCTGAAGAAGGATTTCATTGAAAAGGGTTTTTCAGTATTTTAACCATTGACAAGAAATCTTCACAGTGACATCATTATATCGCAAAAAAGGTTTCTCAAAATATTTTCACGGTTAATAAATTATTTATTCTACATAATCGACCGACATATATGTAATCAAAGAATCGACCTCACTTATTCCTGTATTAGGCTCTCATAGGACTGGTCATTACTCGACAACATCGCAGTGGTTATAGTGCACATTACTTACGAATAACCACTTTAAGAGACATTAACTGTAACTTCTTGTTACTTTTGACAATGCGAAAATAAACATCATTTAGTTAGTAAACAGATTAGGTAAGTAAGTTTGTACCTATAGTCTTTTAATTATTTTTATTATCATTTGGTTAAACTTTGTCTTTTTAAGTTTAGTTTATAGACACGTACTAAGCCGAGGCCGAATTTTGTTGTTCAAATTTGAAATTTTCACTACGCCAATTTGAATTATTTTACGCCTTTGTATACCTACTATCGCCGCCTAACCACCACTAGGGCTACAATCGATTGCGGCCGTGTTAGGGTGATTCTGCTGACTGGTAAGGCGTCGCGTCGTCGTGTCGTCGTCGGTGTTCCGACAGTATATTAAAAAAGATTACTTTAAATATGATTACGTATCCGAACACTCGTTTCATTACCGGGCTCAACTATGTGGAAGATCGCATAGTTTTTAACCGACTTTAAAAACGAGGAGGTTCTCAATTCAGCCGGTATGTTTTTTCTTTCAATGTATGTACACCGATTACGCCGAGACTACTGACCCGATTTGTGTGATTCTTTTTTTGCTCGATGCAAAATAGTTGCCATTTGGTCCCATAATTTTTTTTTCAAAATCAGTTGGGTAGTTTGGTTTTGAAAAAACTGAAATCATTAAGTCGTTTACGTATGCCAAATTGACGGATTTTTGCTTTCCTATGACTTTTTAGTGAAACGATACGATAGTAGGAAACAATATAAGTTAACGGTCACCCATCTAGCTTCGACCTTAGAAAGTTATCACTAAAAATGGTAAAAAAAAATATTTAAAACAAAAATTAAAACCGACTTCATAAAACTGAAAAGGTTAAAATAATTAAATTTAAGTAGGTACCTAGTCATCCCCTAGAAACATATTTTTTGGAGTTGGAGCTAAGTTGTTTCCAAAAGCAATAGAAAGAAGAACCTGAAATTATGAAAAACCAATATAAATTAAAAAACAAAAACTACCAGAAAGATAGGGCAAGCCATACTATACCTATTAATACGAATCAATCCCAAGCAGAAACCAAATCAAAGGACCGCTCACCTAGGCTCCACATATTTGGAGATGAGCAGGGACGTGGACTGTGTCGACAACTGACTAAGTCGCTAAATAATAAATATAAGGTTTTTAGCGAAATAAGGCCGGGAGCGACGACAGACAAGGTTCTACAATGCATGAAGACTGAATGTTCCACATATGATAAAACCGATTACATCCTAATATTAACTGGGAAAAACGACTACGACTTCACAAAGCTGAGCTCATATCTTTACTTCTTTCTAAGCCAGCTGTCTAATACAAATATAATTTTATGTGAGCCCCAAGAGAACATACAACTTAATGTAGAACGTATAAGCAAAATATTTAAATCATACAGTGACCAGCTATCTCACGTAAATTACATTGACCTGCGCTACTCTTACATGGGCTTGCCACGGAATAATTTCAAACACTTATGCCAAAATGTCCTGCAAGAGCTATTAAGAATTGAATACCATCACAGAATGATGAACTACCGTGCCAAATACATACATAATTTACTGAAAGAAACTAAAATGCTTGTAAGCTACCAGAGTACTCCTGAAATTGAAGATCTACATCATCCAAGGATATCGACTCAGACGGCTGCTGATGAACAGGGACACCTGTTTTTTCGTAGATAATATTACAATACTTTACCAAAACATGCAAAGTGTGAATAACAAGATCTCTCTTTTGGAACAATTGCTGTATGACATTGAATTGGAAGTTGTATGCATGTCAGAGACTTTTTTAACCGAGAACAGATTGGATGCTTTACAAATAAATGGATACAAGTTAGCAGCATATTTTTGTCGAAAACTCCGTAAGAAGGGCGGAGTAGGCATAATAATAAGAAATAATATAGACTACGAAGAACGAAAAGACATATGTGATTTATCTATAGAATGTGTAATTGAATATTGTGGTGTAGAGCTAAAATCTTTAAATCTATTAATTTTATGTATATATTGGAATGAAAGTGAAACGGATACATTTTTAGAATCATTTAAAGGGTTAATGGACAAACTTAAAAGAGAAAGGAATAAAAACATACTGATAGGAGGAGACTTTAATATAGATGTGTCAAAAAAAACAAAAATAGCAACAGATTTTAAAAATTTATTACTAACCTACAATTTTACGCAACAAGTTAAAATGCCAACTAGAATATGTGTAACTACAGCTACATGTATAGACTTAGTCTTTACAAATTTCCGTTGGACTCAAACCAAGGTGAGAGACCTTGGCCTTTCTGACCATCATGGTGTTATAGTCCAGATAGACACTGAACAACTATACAAGACTGAAGAAACCCATATTATAAATAGAAGAATATTTTCCACTTCCCAAATAAATAAGTTCAAACAAAAACTAGCAGAAGTAAATTGGGAAAACATACTAACTGAAACAAATGACATAAACAAAAATTACAAGATATACCATAGTAAATTAAAAATACTAATAAATGATTATTTCCCTAAAAAATTTATTAAAATTAACTCAAGAAATAAAAATCCTAAATGGATAACCAAAGGGCTAAAAATCTCTTGTAAACATAAAAGAATGCTACGTGTCATGATTAATCATACAAATAACGCAACAATTAAAAAATACTACAGATCATACAGGAAAGTATTAAAGAAGTCAATTATTATCTCTAAAAAGAAATTATATATTAATCAAATGACAAACTCTCAGAACAAAACTAAAACAATGTGGAATATAATAAAAACCAAAACTAACAAAGCCCCTACTAAGTACCATAAAAATCTTAAGTTAAATTTAAATAATGAAATTGTAGAGTCTCCTTTAGAAATTGCAAACTATTTCAATAAGTTCTTTGCCACAGTGGGTGAATCAAATAATAATAATGATTTTAACAGACAAACACAGAGATATAATACCTTGCCTATAGTAAATAATACAATCTTCCTGTATCCAGTAGATACAAAAGAAATAAACACTTTACTTCTAAATCTTAAAAATAAAAACAGCTTCGGAATTGATGACATCCCATCCACTATATTGAAAGCATGCGCCCATGAATTGACTCCAGCTCTTGTGATACTAATAAACCAATCTTTTTCGGAGGGCACATTTCCAGATTTACTAAAAATTTCTATCATAAAACCTGTCTACAAAAAGGGTAGTAAAACGGACCCGTCTCACTATCGTCCAATAGCTCTTCTCCCAACCACCTCTAAAATCTTCGAACGAGCAATATCAAATCGATTATACTCCTATTTTGAGAAATACAATATCTTGGACGATCATCAGTACGGCTTTCGCAAGAACAGATCAACTAGTCTAGCTGTTTACCAGTATATTCAACAAGTGTTGGATTATTTTAATAAAGGGAGCTATGCAGTAGGTATACTGCTCGATATGACAAAAGCCTATGATAGAGTCCAACATGAAATCCTCTTGAACAAGTTACAAAGTTGCGGAATAAGAGGTAAAGTTCACGAATGGCTAACGTCATATCTAAAAAATCGAGTGCAATATGTACAAATTGACCACCAGAATGCAAATACTGGTAAAATAACAGATTATCGATCTGATCCATTAACGGTAAATTGTTCCATACCACAGGGCAGCGTCTTAGGTTGTGTTCTTTTTCTGATTTATGTAAACGATTTGCCTAAAATAGAGAATGCACACCGTATTCTTTTTGCGGATGATGTGTCACTCCTCTTTAAATACGAAAATTCCACCACATTCCAGACACATTTAAAAGAATCAATTAGTATAATAGTAGACTGGCTTAAGAGAAACAACTTACTTGTAAACTACTCTAAAACTAGACTTGTGGAATTTAGACCATACCAAAAATCTCCATTGAACATAGAACTTCAGATAGAAAAGACTTCTTTACAAAAAGTAAGCTCTTGCTCACTATTGGGTATTGATATTGATAGCCACATAAACTGAAAAAGTCATGTAGAGAAAGTAAAGGCAAAGCTTTCACGCTTCTGTTACGCACTTTACGAACTAAAACTGAGTACAGATAAAAAAACTGCTATTGCTGCATACTACGCATATGCCCACTCCTGGCTCAACTATGGAATTATTCTTTGGGGGAATAGTACAGATGTAGCTGACCTCTTTATACTCCAGAAAAAATGTATAAGAATTATTACAAATATCAGCCGCATGGACTCATGCAAGCCCCACTTTGTAAAGTTACAGATTCTTACCCTGACTTCTATGTACATTCTCGAGGTATGTAAATTTCTTAAAAATAATCCAAATATCTTTGAAAACTCGCAATGGAAAGGGATGCATCCACCTAGATTTAACAATAAAAATAAATACAAACTACCAAATAGCCATATGGCGATGTTTAACTCAAGCCCCTATTTCAGTACAATAAAAATATATAATAAACTGCCAATTGAAATCAGAATGGAACCTAAAATAAAAACTTTCCATAAAAAATTAAAAGAAATGTTAATAAAAAAATCATATTATAATTTAACGGAATATTTCAACGATAAATATAAATAAAATATATACACTATTTAAATACGAATACGAATAACCATTAAATGAATAGGAAAATGGAAATATAATTGAATATTATGTACTTGCAATAAAATTAAGTTATTATTATAGTAGTTATGAATATAATTTCTAACCATTACATAGTCCGTTACACTTTTATTTATCTTGATTATGCTATGCCCAAATGGGTAACATGTTGTACTGGTATTATTTGTGAACATCTATTATTTACATTCATGAACGCAATAAATTGTTTGATTTGATTTGATTTGAAAAGTGAAGCAATTGAAAAATATGTTTCTAGGGGATGAGTACCTACTTAATTTTAATTATTTTAAGCTTTTCAGTTATTTGAAGTCGGCTTTAATTTTTGTTTTTAAGTATCCACGAACAAGACATGTGTATAGGTTAGGAATAGTAAGGAATATAAGGTTATCTCATTATCACTAGCCTATTAAACGTCCCACTTCCGGGCCTTCCTACTGGGAGACCCATGTGGAGTTTGGCCAATAGCACAACCACGCAAGCCCAATGTGGGTTGGTGGATTGGTAGGTTAGAGCTGTTGCAGTAACAACCGGGACCAACTTCTGATTGACCCATCCCGGGATCGACCATGGCGAAAGTTGCTTTGTTTTCGTAATCGAAACCAGAGCCCTCAAACCACTACGCCACCGTGCTTCTCTATTATCAAAGGTTATCTAGGACCACCAACCAATTAATGTCCTGTTTGAATAATATGAATGATGATATTTCCAAATTATTACTCAAGTAAGTAAAAAGAAAAAGTATTAATAAATACAGCGTGGTGCTGTCTATACGACAATAAATTAAAATATGGGATTTATTAGTTCATAGAAATGGTTTTTAGAAACATCTTATTTATTTGATAATTTCATGACATTTGTCTGAAATAATACAACATTAGCTGCATTATTTCATAGAAATGTCATGAAATTATGAAATGAATAACATGTTTTTGAAAGTGGGAAACTATTTCTATGAACTAATATAGCCCATGTTTTAATTTATTGTCGTATTGACGGCACCACCTGTATATTATTACTAATTTACAATATATACTTACTACCTTTTGCTTTCGACTTCGTCGACATGAAAAAAGTTTTTATGACAGTTTAGCTTTTGCCCGCAACAACCACTTTAAATAACCGCCTCAATGTTTTTAAAGTGGTTAGTAGTACGGAGAGGCTTAGCTGAGTATATCTGGTTTTAACGACCTGGTTGAGATGAAACATAGCTTAGATTTTAAGTTGGACCTAAAGTGAAAACCGATTTTGTTCAGCGGTTTTTTTTATATACAATCAACCAAAAAAAATAGTTGAGATAGGGCACTAAAACGTAAACATGCCCAAAAATTTCTTTAGAATTTTTGTCTATTTTTGTCTGTCTGTCTATGCGCACTATAACGCAAAAACCGCTGTTTTATTTTTAACTCAATTGGGTTGCGAGTACCAGAGATACAGTTGGCAATCACTATCGGCGCAGAACCAGGCCGTAAGGCCGGGTCGCCTGGGGGTGGTCTGGTGAATTAGCTTCGCAGACCCTAGACCACCTCCACGAAAGGCACGAGAGTTATCCAAGAGCTTTAACGGGTATTCCCAGGGTTCCTTGAGACGCTGGGTGATCCCCGCATACGCCCGCTACTTCACTAGTGGCTAGTTCAAAAATATATTTTGGGCATTTTTAGGTACCTTTCTGTAAGGATACTGTTTTTTCTGGATTATCTTCAATGTACACTATACAGATATGACTTTTTGTCACACGCTACAGAGCAAAAATATTGATGACGCCCCTGGGGTGTCATCAATAAAGAATCGTTTACGGGATGATTTCGGGGATAAAAACTATTCTACATATATCCTGTGTGGACACAGCTCAAACTATCTCCATACCAAATTTAATCTTAATCGTTTCAGCGGTTATTGATTCCACCCTTTTTCACCCTCTTAAAGGATGATATCTGGAGTAAAAACTATCAAATATCCTTTTCCGGGACTCAAACTATTACTATACCAAATTTTATCTAAATTGGTTCAGCAGGTTAAGCGTAAAGAGGTAACCGACAGATAGACAGACAAACACTTTCACATATATAATATGAGTATGGATACCTAACCTAAACGTCTAGGGATCAATAACATTTTATAGAATTACTAGCTGACCCCGCAAACGTTGTTTTACCATAAAAAAATATCCAAAAATAAAAAATTAAATAAATAGTAGCCGATACTCAGACTTAATGATTATATATATAAAATTTCATGAAAATCGGTCCAGCCGTTTCGGAGGAGTATGGTAACTAAAACTGTGAGTCGAGAATTTTATAAAGATCTACTACTACCGCGGATTGTGTGTTGATCTCTAATGATTTTGTTTAGCAAATCAATAATTTAAAAAAGAAACAGTGTTGGAACGTTGAACTTTGAAGTAGGTATTGTATTTGTGGTTTGTCTTTCATCACAATTCACAATATTAGACCGAGCTTTAAATGTTACAAATAAATCATAAACAAACAAAATCCAGCAAAAATATGTAGTGTGAAATCTTATAAACGTGATTTAAAGTGTCGCTGAAAATCAATTAGGCTAATGTTGTAAATTTGAGTTATTTGCGTGCTATGTTTCAGGTGCTATAGGTATATGCAAAATGTTATCTATTATTTGATGATAATGAGTTATTAATAATCATAGGATGCACTACTACAATATATGTATTGAAAAATTAATAAACCAGCTCTAGTTTTTGATTTGAGAAACTAGAACTCGCCCATAGCTTTGTTTGGAAATCCATTTGTCACAAGGATATTGATTTGTATCGAAAACTTTGCGTTATTCCGAGACGGTTCAAGAGCATCGTATCATCTACTTCTTTATTTGATATGATCCTCTTATATAGGTCCCTATAGTTAATTAGTATCCTGTGTTATTGGCAAAAGATTTAAGTCGATCTTTTTGATATATCACAAACATATTTCCTTTTCTTCAATAAATCGTTATTTATTGTATCGGTATTTATATATCGCAATGTAATCTTTCAAAAGACTTGGGTGATGCTACAGCATTGTGAATTTAGCTTCGTTATATCTTTTTATCAATTATTTAATATGAAGGCTAAATTAGAAATTTTTATCTCTGTTGCTCTTGAGTTTTAAATACTATTTCATAGGTAGTAATTATTTATATTTGTGAGTTTATTTAAAGGTATCATTATTCTTTTAATTATACGGTATTTTTTTAAAGCAGACAAGAAAGTGGGCCATTTTTGTCAATGTGCTGGACCGTGAACAGAAACAGCAGCACGTAGCTTTAAATCGGAACAAAAAGTATTGGCGAAACAAGTTCTTTCAATTCAGTACACGAATTCATCCATGCCTGATTTTTCGCTAGTAAAATAAACTTTTGGAGAATAAAAATATCCAAAAGTAGAAATATATGTTTCTCAGATGAAGGAACTGTTTATTTGTTAAACTATATAAAGGTATACTCTTTTGTAGGTTCATAACGTTTGCTATAAGTCAAAATTTTTACATGAAAAATACTTTTAAAAGTTTGGAAACAAGCAGATTGCAATAATATCGTTAAAGTTTCAAAACTAAATATCTAAGCAGGAAAAATTAAGGTAAGTTTTAAAAGTTTCTAAAGTTAGCATAAAGTGCATTTTATCTTCAACGTCAATTAAATCTAGAAAAGTTTTTTATTAAAATACTTACTCGTATAGAAAAGTAATAAAATATCACATGTAGATTGCACAGAAATTAATGATTCCACAGGTGCTTTCCATGATATTTTAACGTGACATTAGTCTCGTCATTTGAACACAATAAGGGTTGTATTAATGGCATGCTTTTAAATAGCGTCGCGAAAGGCGAGCTCCGAGGCACGGGTGAGAGGTTATTATTACGTGTGCGCTCGTAGGCGCGCTTCGAGCGAGCGAAGCGGGACAAGCAGCCGCGGAGAGCGCGTGGGTCGCACTGGCTCGGAGCTCCTCCACGCTCGCCGCGAATAATCCATACCCGAGAGGAGAGGAGGCTGTATTTACCGGACCGGAGGGCGGGCGAGCCGGCTCCGGTCGCTCGAGCCGCCACCGCCGCCGCTGCACCGAGCCTGCCGACAACACTGCGCCGCGCCGGCGACGTTCAGTTGACACGAATTCAAATAGTGCATACCATTTTACAACCTACCTTTTAATTTAGCTCGTTAATTACAAAAGCTAGAACAATCGAGCCAAGAAGTTTACGGCGGACTTTGCCTCGATCGAAGCAAAGTTTCCCAAACACAAATATCCTTTATCACTTCCAAATGGGCAAGTAGCGTTAGCAAATTGAATCCTATTTAGGTTTAGTGTAACAAAGGGTTCTAGAATTTACAAATAAATGGTATTACTATCTGTTTGTTGCTTTATTGTCATGGTAATTATACTACACTCGTCGTAGTTTTTATTAGTACAAAAAGTATGTAATACTTACAATTAATTATTTGGAAAATGCAATTATTTCTTTGAAACGTATTAGTTGGATTTTTTTTTCACCTATACAAATATTTTAATTGTTATCAAATAAAAGATAGAATGCTATAGAATAAGTAAGATGAATAATTTATTGAATGAGCGCTGTACAATTTTGTTAATATCCTCTTAAGCTATGCCCAAATGGGGTTGAGGGATAAATAGTATACTAACGTGGATTTCTTGTTCTTTGTTGTTGCCATAACAATAAATAACGTTGACGTGACCGGTTTATTAGTTGCTGCATTAAGAAAGTAGCAGATAGGTGTTTTCCAAGAATATCTGATTCCGACAACTTTCTGTGGGTAGTATCGATTTTTCAATAGCGAATACCTTCTGTAATAATTTAATCTACAATCAGAGCCTATCTCTGTCGAGTTGTGTTTGTTTATTGACCATATCCTTTGTGACCAAATGGCTTTAAAAAATGATTTAATGCTCGTGTAGTCGTGGTTCGCTCGCGCTGTTCACTTAAATTTTTATTCATTCTCTCGGCAAAATGGTGATATTTCTTTAATAAACATACGTACAAAATATTCAAGAGCACTTAAAAACGGGAAAAACAAAACTTGTTAATAAATTGATTATTGTTAGATAAGACTCATAAAAGGAGAAAAAGTTGTGACGAGTCAATTAATGCGCTAATTTCAAAGATATTACTAATAAACTACTGATAAAGGTACAGTTTAAGCATAACACTTTTAACATATAACATTATAGCATCCATATTTGTCAATAGGCGCAACATGTAATACCAATCTTCAAATACGATAAAAGAACAAACAATAAAATACACATTTTACTTGTATCATTTCTTATATTCATCTTTACCTTCTTCATTTAGTCACTCAATCCTTTTGGCACCGTCGAGACACAGAATTTTCGCTTCATAGGTGAGAATATTTCGGTAATATAAGCGAACGTAATTTTAGCGTAGAAAGGAAAGGGCGGAAAGGTAAGGAGTAAAGTGGTTGACGTTAAGGGCAGCGCCTCTTGAGACTAGAGTAAAAGATGTTTGTGTAGCGTCAACTGACGCCTACATTTATGAATGTTTCACACCCTCTTCACCGAATTCGAACACTTCTTTTGTAACTAGATGCTATTGTTATTGAAATAGTCTTCAACGCCTTTGTCAATATTTGCTTTGGAGGTCGGCAAGGAAAAATTTTATAACTGATACTAATATGCCACAGGAAAACCCTCTCTTATATTTCAGGTATAACAAACCTTCAGAACAAACCTTTAGCTGTTCCATCAAAAGATAGGTACTTACAAGTAGACAGGAAATTATTAGTTTGCAATGTTCCAGTAGCATTGGAAGAGATTGGTATTTACTGTAAAAGTTATTATCTTGGAAACAATTCAAAAGGAAACGGAAAAATGCTACTTAATCTAAGGTAGAATAAAACGAGTAGCCGTTCACAAAAAAAGATACACCGTATTCGATTGAAAAGTGAGAGTGATTAAGGCGGAGAGTGAGAGTTTAGTTGAGAGAAAAAGAAAAGTCAACACGAGAGGAGAAAAGGTTCGCTAATATACAATCTAATATACGAGTACGCCCGTTTTCCGGCTACAGTTAAATATTTCGGATAAACAATGCAACAGAATTATTTGGACAGAAGGTCGCTTTGGGCTGTTATTGTGTCGGTGCGCGGTGTTTCCTGTGTGTCCGCTTCATTGTTAACAGTTCCTCTGAAATGACGAGCTTACCTCGTTAGTCGATAACCCAATCATTCAAGGTTTCAGCCAGCGAATAATGTTTGTTATCATGCAATCAGTGTATCATTTATTTGCAAATAATTGCCTGAATTTACTTTAACATGAATATAAGTAGGTACTAGTACTTAGTATTAGCTAAGTTCTCATAGGTATGTCTGTTTGAATCATACTTGAATACTACTAACACCGCTATTCGAATATGTAAAGTGAAACTTGCCTTGTAATACAAGACGAAACTAGACTGCCATTGTGTGGATACTGTATTGCAATTCAATCACAGCTTGAAATTATTCAGGTAATGTGGTCAATTGTAAGTTCACGTAAGAAACTTAATTGTATGGTAAATAGTGTAAAACAAATGAGAGTTTCTTATATTAAGAAACAAAGCTCATCCTACTTCATTATGTGTAGGTACGTAAAATCTATCTTCCCATGATATCACATCGTAGTTGTAAATGTTTATTGTTAATTAAGAGTAGTAATAAAGCTGTCAGTTCATGGGATCTGCTAATAAAACCTGGCAGAGGCTTCCATATTGACCGTATCGTATTAATTTCATGGGCGTAGTTAAAATGTACGCTTGTCGAATTTATAGGAAAAACGTGGACTGGATTAGGGGTGTCCGAGTGTTGTGAGGACGTTTTGTTGGTTTGGTGGCAAAAATGTTTGGTATATTTTATTTTCGACCAACGACGTTTCATCCGATCTACGAGTATTTATTTTTCCAATTTTAACTGATCCCCGTTCCGGTCTCCACAGACCAAATTTAATTACCAGTAGATAAACTTGAGTTTTGAGAGGGAAAATGAAGACGTTCTCTATTTCCATTTAAATCATTTGAGGGTTCTATTCGATTTCTGCAACAGATGTCAACGAAACTCGTATTTGTTTAGGGTTTGGATGTTGGCTGTAGTTTTGTTTGATCTGATTTACATAGTTAATGTTGGCTCGCTTTTAGCTAGAAAAATATTATACTTACATCTACTTAATAAACATGTAAGTACAACATGATTTCAGACGTCAAGTTCTAATTTAACACGCATACACAGGAACAGTAGAATCCGTACAAGTTTCCTTTAAGATTAAATTTTACTGAACTATAAATTTTCACAAGTCAATTCGGTATTCAAAACTATTTAATTACAAATAGTAGAACGTGTGTTTGTTATTTCGTACCGGTGTAACTGTTTATGTAAGGCTAAGTTCTGTTAAATTTGCTAACAGAATATTGTATGCTGAGCTTAAACCGTTTATTCACTAACAATGAAACCAGTGTGCTATTTCTAAGAAAGTTAGCTAGGCATAAAACTTGATAAGGATAGTTATACGTAGCCGTAATTATCTTGCGATGGAGCTTGTTAGCATCGGGATGTGCTGGCAGTCACTGGATGTTTTCACGTCGCGTCATTAGTTATATGTCACATATTATTAACATATAAAAGAAAGAAAAACAATTTTATTTGACTTACTCGTATAACAAAATAATAAGTAGGTAATACATAGTTTGGTCTTATATTTTCGCAAAGACTATTAAATGTGATTGAGTTGTAAGAAGGAGTTGTAACATCAAGAAAATGTTACATTGAGAGCAACTGGATTTGTCTCTTAAATTGTCAAAATAATGATTTGTCTTGATTTTTGCCTTCTATTCTATTTCTCGTGCTCCACTCACGTTGTTGACCCAAAAGGAGGACCATGGGGTATCATTTTTGCCCAGACAGTTCCAGGGTAAGTTACGCGTAGTATAGAACCCAAAATGCCGTCTGTAGCTTTAGAGCTCTCACCGCTTACACTGAGAACAATATTTAACCAAACTACTTTGGCTACTTAAGGTAATAACCAAAATTTGGCAAGGTCAGTCACAGTTTATAAGATTCAAAATTCATTTTATTTGATGCACGGTTTTGTGCATCTCTATGCAACTTCACGTTTGGCTAGTGTCAATTTTTTAGGCTACAAGTAATCGAAAGATCAGTTGTATTTTTTTAGTATACGGTTGGGCCGTACGTTTGTTTGCTACCCTTGTAAAAGACACTTTTTCCTTTATACTTTTTTTTTTACTTTATATCTAACGTTTAGATCAACGCACTATACTTGAATCGAAACACAAAATGTCTTCTTGTGACCACGATTACGGTAAAGAAATCGAAATTTCACTTTAAAATTAATAATTTATCATCTAGTTAAACGCGACTTAGGTACCTAAATCCCGTAAAATGGTTTAAATTTTATTTCAATAAGTAATAGGTAGGTAACATTGGACCCCACTCAGCATATTAGCAGCATAGTAGCAGTTCGATGTGTTTCGGATTAAAGGGAAAGGTAGCCAGTGTAATTACAGGGCATGGACGGCATTTCATCTGAGGCCTCAGTATGACAACGCACCTGCAATATCAAGTGATATTTCCTTGTTATTGCAGGTGTCTATAGGCGGCGGTAACCGCTTACTGCCGTGGGCCGTCAGCTTGTTTGTCATCTTGTTTGTATAAAAAAAATCGACATCTATAGGTACATAAGCTACCTACTGAAGAACTGATTTTGTAATCATGAATTACGAGTATATTTCTTGCGCGATGCAAATGCTGTAAAGATTAACACCGGCTTTCTTCGAGGAGCTCACTAAGTAAACGGGCAAACAAAACTTATTGTCATTTCGGCGATTTCATAAAAAATGGAGGTGCATTTGGCTCCTACGAATTTTAGTAGATAATATACAACATCACGGAACTAAATTGGGAGGTTTCCATTGTAAGAAGAAGCATTACTCGAGACTCACATATGATATATCAAAAATAAACATACCTATACCCTCTATTAGATATTGCTATTACCTATATTTACTACTTTGTTGTATCAATATATCATAAGATAATACTGGTGATAGATCCCTTTCCTTGATCCGAGAGCTCATAGTACAACCATTCATTTCCGCCGCTAAGATTCTCTATTTGTAGGTATTATGTTTCATATTGCAAGATGAGGGACGACATTGTAGTTATTGCCACTAAGAGACCCCTTTTCGGACAATAAATCCATTTGATCAAGACTCAGGTAATTTACAGATAACACCATTCACGGAAGATTTTAAGAAAATATATTGTTTTCACTACCATTGTAACAAATGCTGATTGTGAATTATTGTTTGTCAGTTACATAAAACGATCAATGTGAAAATGGCTGCTCATAGAAGGCAACTAATAAAACGGTACACAATCCATTAATTGTCAATTAATATGGTCGGTAATAGAGGTTTATACGGATCATTTAGTTGATTGTTCGTGATAAATGACGGAAGCACATGTAACGAGGGTAAATTGAAAGTTTAATTATGTTGCGTAGAGGCGCTTGCTTCTAATACCCCGCTCAAATCTTAATTTGTTACGAACCTATATAAGGAGAAAAAAATATATGGCACGGAATAAAAACTGTTAATTATTTTCCGGGCCAACGTCGAACCGTAATAACAATAAACGCTACGATTGTTTTTATAGTCTTTTCAAACATTGTAAGTTGAGCGTTGTTTTCGAGGGTTCAGAAAACATTCATTTAACAGAGAACTTTTTATGGTTCCGTCAGACAGAAAACAACCTTTACTAATAGGAATTCCTTCGGAATACTGTAAATAGAAAGACGTGCTGGAGCACACTGTTATTTGGCTCATATTTTCGTTTCGGACCCGATGGCTTTAGAAGGAAACCTGTTTTTACGAAGGTTTATATTGGGTATTGTGACTTCAATCTCTATATACTGTCCGGCGGATTATTATTGTACACTTTCAAAGGCTCTAGCACCTGTGAGTTACGACGCTGACAAAACGGACCTGGATAAAGTATACAAGCAAGCTTAAATAGTTGTGATAATAATATTAAATATAATGAAACTCTATTGTCAGACCCTTATTTCATATTTACATTATTTTAATTAAATAAAATCTATTCATCTAAGAGTGTTAATATTGTTTAATAATCTCAGTCAGGTGCACAGCGGGAAGTTAAGGGATCGGCTCATTATTACACGCACCCTTTGTTATTACTTTAAGATCCTCATTTATTTTAATAAAATTCTTAGAGCGATCCCGTGAGAAATTCAGATTTTAAATAAATCAGCAAACTGTATAACCTACATCAAAATGTCTAAAGAATATACTGAGAGTTAAAGGTGTTCTCTCGACTCAGCCATTCTCATACCTACTATCCATAAAAGAATGAATAAAACCTTCCTATTGAAAAATAACCTTATTTGTTGACGTCTAGTGGGCTACGGAGGAAAATAAATTTGTTCTGGTGAATATGAGGAGCCCCGGGGCACTCGCCAACGACATCTTATTGAATGCAGATCTTTGACTTACCGAGTTATATCGTTGCCTGACAGCTTGTTTTACTCACGGGGCTATTGCTACATTTCATTGAAAAATGGGGATATAATAAACGGCAACAAGAACTGTCGTTTTGCAACTCAACATCTGACGTTATGGTAATACTTAGCGGTTGCAGTAAAAGAAAGTATAGTGAAAAGAGTAGGAAAAGAGCTTGAGATTGAAACTTTCCAAGTTTTATGGATGAAATTTCAACTAATCTGCATTACTTTATTTGCAGTGTGTTTTCACGTATCTGGCTCCAACTTGGAATGCTTTTATAGACAGCTCGTAGCGCTCCTGGAGTATAATGTAAAAAGTCTCACAAACTTAGGCGGAAAACAACTAAAACTTGAATAAGGTGACAGCGGGGAAGTCCGTCTATGGGGCAAGTCTGTATAAGTAGCTAAAATGCAACTTAATATCAATTTATTTGATTAAAAATACAATTACAAAATATATATTACAACAATATTGACGAGTTTTAAACGATAAAAAATGTAAGCAATGCATAAAATAAATTAAATACCAACTTAATTACTGATCGGCGATAAATTAATTGACATTAGACTTAAACTCAATTTTTTCTGTATTTTTGATTAAAAAAATATTATTATTTATCATATTGACATGTTTTAGTAGATTTCATTTATTATTTTTATTCTCATAAATTTATTAGACTAATAAAATTTATTTAATTTATGAACTTTGTATGAATATTGCGTAACCCTTATAGGGTTCATTTTTGACACTATTTATTGTTACCACCATTGTATACAACATGAGAGCAATAAATGATTAAATTGAATTGAATGGATTTTAAGTTTTGTTGGAATTGAATTAATTTTAGCTCTTCCATATAAAGCCAAAATACAACATAAAATTCTTTTATTTGATGGATTTCAAGTTGCATTTCAGCTACCTATACGGACTTGCCCCATAGTCGGACTTTCCCGCTGTCACCTTAATTTATTTATTCTGAGCCCCGTGTCTTCCTACATAAAACTGATGGTTCGGTACTTAAAACTGCATTTCAAGAGTGCAATAAAATTACATTTAATGGGGTGTTGATTGCATCACGTAAAGCAACTCGTAAGCTCGCAATTCACATCGGGTACTATACAATCAGCTCTACAGAAACAATTGACATGCTATTAATTATTTGTTTATTATTTCGTTCGTTCGTTTCGTTGTTAGTCCTATTTGTTTCGTAAAGTTTTTATTACGTAATAATATTTTACGAGCTTAATACTTAAGGCCTGGTACTTAGTGTATATTCGTAGAACTGGAATGAAACATTATTTTAATTTACATATACCGATTGAATTGTCAATTACATTCCACAGAAGAGATTTGTCCCCGATGCGAAATTAATTTGTGAGAACACAATATCTTGACATATGTTACATATAGAATACTTACCAATTTATAGCTACTGAATTAACTTATTATTATATGGCTTTGATCTGTGTGGTACACACATATTCAGGGTGGTGACGACAATACAACAATGAATTAAAACATGGGCTATATTATTTCATAGATATGTTATAAAGTTATCAAATCATTAAATTTTAAAGTTTCAAAACGTTTCTATGAACTATTTAATTTATTGTCGTCACCACTCTGTATAAGACAATAGGTTTCTATTATGTATGTGCCGTAAGAAACGGAAGGTTCATCATGATCGTATCATTAATTTAAAAAATATCAGCTGACAGACTGTTCACACACAAGAAAAAAACTATTGAGGTCGATGTGTAGGTACTTCATATTGACTTGTTGTTTATTGGTTAAATTTTATTCACTCTTGGGCTATGAAGTAATTTTTAACAAAAAAAACTTGATAAATGTGTAATTTCATATTAATCAAAGTAAAAAGTAGATTGGTAGACTGCTATTCTTAAAAATATTTAAAATGATCTATCTTCCAGGCATCGTTCCCAGCCCTAAATATTGTTATCTATATGTAACCATGAATCATTTCTGCTAATAATTGATTTATTGTTAGTTAGGACGAGTTGCGTCCCTAGCCGCACATTATTCACTAAAAACATCATGGAAACGACCGCTCGCGGGTCGCAGGAAATGAGGATCTATGTTTTACATATATAAGTACTTACACAACACCATTAATTTTACTAACATTACTAATTTACATTAATTTATCATAAGTTGAAGTACTAAATGTAATAATAAAAGCAACACATTAGCATTTATTTTCATTTAAATATAAGCCGAAAACTGGACAGTGTTCCTGCAAACTACATATAAAGTAATAGAATTTATTAATAGAACGAAACAATGGATTTTTTTCACAAAATACTACAGTTAGGTACTCACTTCTTAGGTTCGAAGATAATTTACGTTGTTGGATAGTTTATAACATGAAATTAAGGAGATAAATATTGACATTACGTTATATACCTTAATGTATAAAGTAAGTATATTCTATTCTTCAATCTAAAAAAAACTAGAATAGTGCTTAAGCCCAGGAATTTAATACTGAATTGTAGCCAAGAAAAATCTCGCAGTTCATTACCTGGATATTGTTTAATCAAGGTATTCATCATCCAAGGAATTTAATCAAAATGTTTTTATTATACGTCTGCACGTACCTACTGTGTCACAATGAATCAATTTGCTTAAGGTAAGTCTATTTCTAGTTGATTAAGGAAGGTTTATGATCAGTTACCACCAACCCTACCAGGAAAAATGTGGATAAAAGAAAACATTTTTCCATTCAGAGTTATAGAAAAAAAGCATAAAAAAGAATTATATAAAGTAGCGCCATTAATTTTGTGGTAACTGATAGCATAAATTATGCAATGCAGAAAATAAAACGCTTTGTATAAATATATGAACTAATTATAGCCCATGTTTTAATTTAATGCCGTATTGACGACACCACCCTGTATACTTAGTCCTTTTTTATTGATTCCTTAAAAAAAATTACCCCCTGTTTACACACTTAAGGGATAATTTTGGGGATACAACTACTCTGTATTCTTCCCCACAACTCTAACTATCTCCATACCGAATTTAATTTAAAATTAATTCTCGCTGCCCCCCGGGGGTGGACAGGGAGGGGTTTTTAAAACATTTGTGTCTCTGTCCACCCGCGGGGGGCCAGAAGGGGGTGGACAGCGGGAATAATCGATCTAAATCGGTTCAGCGGTTATTGATTACCCATACAAAATCCACCCCTTGTTTATCAGGAATAAAAACTATTCTATGCCCCTTCCCGAGACTTAAACTATCTCTTTACCAAATTTCATTTAAATCGGTTTAACAGTTTCGGCGTGAACCACCGACAGATACATTTTCGCACATATAATAATATTACTTATTCAACATAATTTATTGAATTTTATCTATTGAAGATGAACGGGCAAGAAACTCAGTTTGAGAAACATTTAGTTTTTCCGTTGCATGTTGACAAATGTCATAATCCAGAGAGGTCATCTAAACTGGGTCTACCTATTGTCGCAGAACTTTTTGTGTCATGATTTTAAAGCATAAACTTCATTTGGCAGTAAATCATTTGGCACACAGTCATTAATCTTATATTCAAAATCCATAATTTTATAAGTCAGAATCATCTTTAGGCATATATTTAATATCCATAATAATTAAGATGCAGAACTATCATATCGCAAAAAGTTTATATTCAGAATCCTCTTTATGCATAAATTTGATATCCATAATATTAAGAGGCAGAACCATCATATCGCAGAAAGTCAATATTCAGAAGCAATACTAGCATCCACCATGCACGCATGCAGTATGCAAGCAACAGTCAGCATACAAGCAAGCATGCAGCATGCAAGCAAGCATGCAGCATGCAGGGTTTCAGTCACGGCTCCGGCGCTGCGAGGCTCCGGCGGTCCCATGCGACCTTATCTTCGCAGATGGTTTTCGCCCACCACCGCAACATCGGCTTCGCGGCGGTGGTCGTCAAGACCACCTGCTCCTCTTGAATTACACTCTAGGGGTAGGGCAGACAAGACTACGTGGAGTCGGTTTTGCAGCGATTCGTTTCTGTCACTAATATAGAATTATGCCTAGTGAAAATCTGCAATCTTAAAAGTATGCCATTGGGAATTCGGACATATAAATATTCGACCAAATGATAATTATACTAAATGATTTTTATGCATTGAACATATTAGTTTAAAGAAAATTATGCAAAGTGTGTTATGCCAAATTAAATTCGGAACAAACAAATTCAGCCAGATAGAGGGAACCCCATCTAAACTATCAGTATGAAAAGAACCATAATTTTGTGGTTTATTATTTACTAGCTGCAACTGGCATGCTTTGCAAGGTCTCGGACCCGTTCGCCCCGTGAGTTTCGCCCCTTATACTGTAAAAATATTTTCGCCCCAGGCTAAGTTGCGGACGGGTACCTTGATAAGGGGCGAAACGATATTTTACGGCAAAGGGGGCGAAAGATGCGAGGCGAACGGGTCCTTGACCCTTTGCAATGCCCTTAAAAAGAAAAAAAAGGTTTATAGCTTATCCAGGAACCTTCCCCTGAACGCTCTACAAAATTTTCTAATCAATGGTTACTGAAAGTATTGGGGACAAACATACAAGTATTGATTTTTATTTATATGGAAATTTATGTTTAAAGAATTTTATTTCTCATAAAAACACATGGTTCACTTAAAATGAGACATACAATTATCATAAAAAGTATTATTCACTTCGCTTCTGGAGCACTGGTTATTTTGTTCACGTTACAGTTTGGTTGCACACAATTATTTTAAGTTTCCTTTTGAATTCATTTTTGTTGTCACAACTTCTTAAGTCACTAGGCAAAGCATTAAACAGCTGTACTCCCTCAAATAAAATCGTTTTTTTTCCATAATTATTAGTACGTACGCACGGAAGCTGCAACTTATTTGTGTCCCTCAGATTGTGTTTGTATACTTTTTTATGTAGTAACACATTTGATTGGATGGAATTTGTACTTATATTCTTAACAAGTATGCATGTATAGTATTTATATAGTTGTTTGATACTAAGTAATTGACTTTTTTCATATAATTGTTTGATTGGAGTTAAATAATGGTAGTGAAATAATATTTTAATGAGTTTGTTCTGCAGTCTTAATGTGTTTTGCTGCGGCCGATCCACGTAAACGTTATCTCTTGACAATGGGATGTTACCTAAGTTTGAATATGGCGCTATTTTTCACAAATTAGGAAAATATACGCTCCTGTTACCCATAAAAACAATTTAAACTTAAAAGGTATCGAATATTGTTGAAGTTATACTGTTTATAAAATTTATAAAACATTTTTCTTCCCCAAAATTTATCAAAAATGTTGATGGTACTAATACCATCAACATTTTTGATAAATTTTGGGGCCATGATTGATTGATTTGAGCCATCTAAATGGCTCAAATCAATTAAAACAACTATAACTATGACCACTTTGAATAAAAACATACATATTACATAGTTATTATTGATTTAGTCAATATGCCCATACATTTTGTAGTAATAAAGGAACACGTGACGTCACATGTTCCGTAGATTTTCTATGGAGCGTTTTTGGACGTTGCGCCGCTATATACGCATCAAACATAGGTACCACTGTGTCTCTGAAACTATTGATCTTTAACATACTATTTGTTCTGTAATATTTCTTATACCTTCTTATTTATGAAATTAAAAAAAAAAGTTGTCAACTACCCTATTGATATAAAATTTGTGAATCAAAATGTTTTATGGTACTAAAGTATTAATGGACTTCTGCTAAAGCTGATGTACCGGAGCACTGAATTCTTCAAGAGTATTTTTCGGTAATAACTACTTTAAAAGTGATATTGTCACATTATGCACTGAAGTGATGCTGAAGTTGTACTAAAAACCTACTTATAATACATTTACAAAAATAAAAGACTCATAAAAACTGTTCTGTGACAAATCTGCTAATAAGATCGAGAACTAACGTAACTTATTTATAATTATGTTGTCAGTTTAAATAAGAAAAATCTAAATAATGTTGTTACTTATCTACCACAATAATACTTTAAAAGTCTTTTGAATGGACTAACACGAAAAATTCACATATAAATTATTTATTTCAAACCAAACCAAATACTTTCCAATCAAACTTCTTAAATACTAGTTTGACGTAACTGCACAGAATAATATCTATGCAAACAATTTTATTTTATTGATATGCAACGACTGAAATTATAGTTATTTTTGCGTTTATTTAAATAATGTTACACAATAGTGTATTAAATTCGGAATAAACTAAAATAAAAAATTATATATACAATATACTGGATTATTTAATTACTATACCACTAGGGTGGTAAGCATATAGTATTAGGTGCTGTTACCGTGACCTAGGTAAGTAATAAAAATATCAGTCGGTATGGCGGCAGTACTTCGATTAAGGATTTTACAAATAATATAAAAATTAACACATGTAAAGATCACGAGGAAAATAAATATAAATTAACTGATTTATATCTATAAATATTTAAACGTAAAGTCAAACATCTTTTACATGTTGACTGACTTATGGTTATGTATCTAATTAGTCGTAAGTGGAGCGCATATATCTACTTTATTACCAAATCAATAACGATAAAAGAACCTTTTCGTATCGTAACACTTCTGTATGACCAATCAAAAACATCACTTTGACTTGAGGAAACGTACTTTCGATTCTCGAACGATATACAGCTGTATTTTACTGGTTGGTATAATTGGCTATTAACTGGAGAAGTCGTAACTGTTTTAAAAATATAAGACCAAGAGGAAATATCTTTTACCAGTCTGCAGAATGTCTACATCTATATACACATGATATAATCTGTGTACAAGCCACACAAAAAACAATAATAGGTAAACTTGTCAGCAGCGATCGATCAATGTCAAATTAAAATTAATTAAAAAGTTGAGTATCTTGACTAAGAGTGTTACCTAAAACGCAACGACAAGGAAATGGCTTTCGATAATTTCGGGTATAATATGAAGTTATAACGAAAACTATAAGTTTAGTTTCATCTCACAATCAGGACACTGTTCTTTAGCGCTATTTTCATGATAATGTAAAACACCTTAGTTATCTACCTACCATCCGAGTGAATTCGGCGCGATTGTTAGGGGTTTCATTTACGATTCGTGATTAACATTCTGTTCGGATACTTATGTATTTACCATAAATTATCTCATTTTTAACCGACTTCAAAAAAAGGAGGAGGTTATTAATTCGTCTGTATGTTTTTTTTATGTTTGTTACCTTAGAACTTTTGAATGGGTGAACCGATATTGATGATTCTTTTTTTGTTCGATGCGGAATAGTTCCCAATTAGTCCCATAAAATTTTTTTGAAAATCCATTGGGTAGTTTGGTATTTAAATAAAAAAAACTGGAAAAATTAAGTCGTCTACGTATGCGAAATTGCGGATATTTGCTTTCCTATGAATTTTTAGTGAAATGATATGATAGTAGAAAACAATATAAGCTCACGGTCACCCATCTAGCTTGGACCACTAAATTCTATCACTAAAAATTGCGGAAAAAAAAATTAAACAAAAATTAAAACCGACTCCAAAAAACTGAAAAGGATAAAATAATTTAGTAGGTACTCATCCCCTAGGAACATATTTTTGGAGTTGGTGCTCAGTTGTTTCCAGAAACCATAGATAGTGAAGTACCGACTCCAAAAATATGTTCCTAGGGGATGAGTACCTAATAAAATTTAATTAGTTTACCCTTATCAGTTTTTTGGAGTCGGTTTTAATTTTTGTTTAAATTTTATAATTACAACTCATCATCCATCTTTTTTACATATAAATAAGAATGTCCATTTGGTAGTTGTATATTAAACTTAGAAGCTTCAGTCCAACATTCGTGTTCTGTGGCAGGCATTTCGTCGATCCGCACGAAGGCATAAGCTGTCAGATCTTCACAACACATCATCCCAATGTATCTCTCTACCATTTTTAGTCGAACATTCACTAATTTAACTAATGGTAAAGGAAATGGGCGCACTGAAAAATATTAAAAGCTAATTAAGCCGTATTCAGAAAACACTCAATAAAAATATTCTACGGCGAGAAAACTAAGGTACTTTTACGGTAAAAATGGTAATATGTGATCGAAATCTTTCCTTCCCTGCAAGCATGGATTCATTGATTGCTAAAATACTTTGAAGGTTGACATAACCGGAAAATCGAAAAGACTTGGGCTCTTAAAATGCGTGAATTGGTTTGACAGCATTGGGCTCTTAAAATGCGTGAATTGGTTAGACAGAGTAGTAACGCGCAAGTTAACAGGTTTAACTTGCACGTTTCTTACTTACTATTTGATTGCTTTAATAAGCAGGCTAAATTCTTCTTTGTTACCAACGTAATTTAAAAATACAGTAACTAAGTATATTGGTAATCATGTTTGATAAATTTTGATGTCCAGGATTTCCCATTTTAAAAGTTGGTGACAATATTACCAGGTGGTAGTCCCGTATATAGGGTCGTCTGGGTAAGTACCACTGCCTTTCTTATTTCTGTGTTTCGGATAGAGGGAAAGGTAGCCACTATAATTACTGGGCATGGACGGCATTTCATCTTAGGCCTCAGGATGACAACCCACCTGCAAATTCAAGTAATTTTCCTTGTTAGTGCACGTGTCTATAGGCGGCGGTAACCGCTTACCACCAGGTAGGCCGTCATCTTGTTTGTCATTTAGTTGTATAAAAAAAATATTTCCTCTGTCATTATGTGACAGTGTTATTTCGTTGTGCGCTTTAACTGTAGCAATTTTAATCTAAATTATACTTTTAAATAAACTGGACAGTATCCAACCAAAACATGTGATTACGCAACTAGAACTTCTTACAATTAAGTCAATATTTTACTCTTATCCTGACTATAACGAAAATTACTACCCATTAAATAAGATAATTTTAACAAATTGCTCAATAAATGGTAACTGAATCCATAATGTGCAGACGACAGCACGTCAAGTGTAACAGTTGTACTTACTACGAAAGCTGCATGTATTACGAACGCGGTAACGGTTACCTACGCTTGATATTCTGTCTACTTTGCCTTACTGTGCAATAAAATAAATATTCATCGCGTTCCAATGCACACCTGCAATCATGTTAACATGCCAACAAATAAAAAAGTCGCAATGGTGTCTTAATGGTTCCTGTTGAACTATTTTCAGTTGTATGGCATGACCTACACTAAAATATTTAACTTCCGAGCGACCTTAAGATATCAAACTTTTTTATTCTACCTGGAGTCGAGGCCAACCATTTGTTAACTGAAATAAGTATAAACAGTGAAAGTAACGGGAGAAACTGTAGCGGTCATTAGCAGACAGTGAAAAGAGAAAAGTTGTATGCGACTTGTTTGTAGCTATTATAAGTCAGACGGTGGTAAGTTAGGAGCGGAAATGATGTTGGGGAAAGCAAAAGAGGGGTGTCTGGAAGAGCCACTCCCCCTCCTTCTCTGTGGCTAGATGAGAGACCCGCTGCTGGATGGCAGGAAAATGCTCTGCCGTAACACTTAAAGTCTTCGAAGTACAATAGTAAATAAATTGACTAAACGCTTCTGACGACAACTAAACGCTGAATCTATAGACTTTTTTGTTCTTATGCAATTAACATACTCGTGTATTGGTGGCCTACATACCTACGTTTGTAACACTAGGAGTTAACCTACAAACCAGACACTATTGACAATAGATTGTCAATAGTATCTGGTTTGTAGGTAGTTTAAAATTGCGACAGATTAAACTAGAGTTCACACCTTCAGTTCGTCGGTCTATCTTGACGAGCGCATGGAACGCTCCGGGTCTGCCGTCGTAAAGAAACACTATAAGGACACCAAGCCGAGGTTCCATCAGAAGTGCTGCCTTTTCCCATTCTACGTCTAAATTTGGATCCACCGTTTTCACTAGCATTTTTAATTTATCTAGCCTCTGGAACAATATATTTTGTGAAGGTAATAAAGAATGGAGAACACAGAAATAGGTCTAACGAACTATTCTACTAACATTCTACTCGGAGAAATTTGTAGAACTAACTCATTCGGCATGTTCATCATTAATTGGTTAGTTTCAGAACCAGATTCAAATACGGGCAGATTTTGGCCATCTTTGATAAAAAATGACGTTTTTGTTTTTTTTTATCAGTTTTCCATTATTAATTATGCATTATGTTTCACTAATAATTGATTGCAGATAATTAGAAATGAATAAATATAAAACTAACGAGCTCATTACGCTAAAATTATTAATGCTAAATAAATGATTAACGGGATATATAATAATAAATGATGTTAAGTCTTCATAATTGATGCCAGAAATTAAAACGTGTGTGCACGACAGCAATAAATAATAAATTTAGTAAAATGTATTGCACTATTTAGGTACTCATACTGATAATTAACTATAAGAGAGTTAATATAACCATTAAAATTTTTGTTTCATTCAATTCCTAGCAAAAATTACAAACCAAAGAACCTAGGTCGTCCCAAACGGAGCGGGCAAAAAGTAACACAACCCGACCTCTCTCCTGATTCGTAGCAGTTACATAAAAACTCGTAGATAATTGTCTACGAAAATGTTCGTAGAAACTTGACGATGTAATTTCCTTGTGTTTGATTTTGTTTAATATTAGAAGGGTGTTGGGATATATTTCTCACTAAGTGACTAGTAGTTTTAATAGCATTGTGTGTAATTAAGAATTGTTTAATGTTATACATACCTACAACTACCAACACGTTATAATACTTGAAAATTAATAAGGTTAACCCTGCTTTTAATCTTCATTATGGGGAAAATTTACCCTCGCTCTTAATTATTACCACAATAAAGGATGTGAAGATAAACTAAATGGTTTATAAAATGTACGTTTAGTACCGGTACGTACCTTTTTTGCGGGCAACGAAAATATGATAGGATACATTTCAGTGGTATTAGCCCAGAAATAGAATATTTTCCACATAGAATCAAGAATTTCGTATGGATTGAAGCGCGCACCTCGTTCAAATTCTTCACAAGTGCTTATTTTGTATAGTCCTTCAGAAATTTCATCGCTTGCTCTACCAGCCACACACAATAAAATGATTCCCAGGACATGAATCGTCGCGAACATTTTCAGCCGTGCTGTCAGCTTCAATATCGGCTACAATCAATATGATCTGTTTATAAAAATCATTTAAATAGCAAGTCGGCGGCAAAGACTCGCCGGCCACTCAGAGACAACTCCAGCTTAGTCAAATACCTAGTTCATATTCGGGGAAGATCCCACTGCCAAGATACCTGTTAATAAATCAACCCGCTTTCATAATAAATGATTAATGTAGGCAATTATCATATGCATGGTGTACGAGGGTTTATTACATCCACTTATCGGTTAAGCCTCCATAGAATTAATGTATGGCATATATTGAATTAAATTAACATTCAGTATATTTGAAACGTCATCATATGGATTGAAAAGTTATAGATTTACTATATAGATTTATTTTATTAGTACTTACATTATGTTATACTGTACTATTTTTTTATAGTTTGTACATTAAATCAAAAATATAAAGTAAGATCAGTTATATAAACTTTTGCACGCCCTTAAAAAATATAAAATCAACTTATTAGGAACTAAGTCACAAACAAGTTTTTTTATGTACCTATTTTTATGTACAATGTTTTTAATATTATAATAGGCACGTAAATAAGGAGATTAAAGAGATTACTTGTCTGCACCATTATCGAATCTTTGTGTATTTTTATTACTGACAACATCTCTTGGAATTCATAAACATTTTCAAATATTTGTAGCGAATCTGAGAAGTGAAAATAATAACTGCACGAAAGTGGCCAGTATATTTTTGTAGGAAAAGCGTTTAATGAAACAAAAATTATATCTTAGTAAGTGGCCGGCGTCTTGAGGACGATTGTTTAAGATTTGTGCTTTTAACGAAGCTCCCTCGGGAAAATGTCGGAGAAATACACAGGCAACGTACTTAATTTCGAGCTGTTTCGCTGTAACTTTTCTTTGTGTTTGTTTCTATTGATTCAACTACATAATTAATTTACTGCACAATCGCAAATGACGCTATATAGTGAAATTAACCCAATAAAGTTAATATTGAAACAATAAAATAAGATGAAACGTTATATTTCTGTCAATATCACAAAATCCGATAATTTCCATTCGTTATAAAATGTAGTTCTTTAAAATGTTAAGAAAATATTATATTAGTAATCTGCTTATCTAAATCATTTGGTAGTTTCAAATGCACCTCAATATTGTGAACTCTGTTTATGTTTATCAGTGTAATAATGCTGCCAGTACTGCTGTCAAAAACGGTTTTAAATAACAATAACAACAGTCAACAATAATTCAATCTGAAGTGAATCCACAAACTAGAAATATGAGATTTTATATCGTGTTCTAGGTTCTAGCACCGGCGGGCTGGTATAAGGGACGAAAACTTAAACGAACAAACGCCAAAGAATATGGAAGTCAAAATTTTACCAATATTTAGTCATATGGTATGATCTGACGAAAATAATCTAGTGCTTTATATTTTAAATCAATAAAATGGCAATTATCAGCGACTTCATTAAAGGGTTCAATAAGACTAGAAGCATCTAGAAGTATCTACAATATAAGTTTCTATGCTACAACCGTATCATCTCTTTTCTATGAACTAAGATCCATAATCATAAGCCCTTGTTTGGTTGGGATTCAACAATAACATTAGATTTGCTATGGTTTACGTAGTAGCTACTGCGTGTAGCAAAATGATGCCTATTATTGATTTTATTGTATCTACCAATACGGCGATGAGGTATGTATCTATCAGGTACTCTCAGAGCAAGAAATGATAGAAAGAGGCCACGCCGCCGCGTAGTACCTATATAGCTTTACCCCTTGGTTTTTCCTTGAGAGCATACTTACACTGCCGCTAGTATACCTGAGTCAGTAGGTACACGCGCTGGTTCTAACTAAAATTTCGTTTTGTTTATAAAGTACAATCCTTTGCAATGGTTACATGTCAGCATCGCAGTAAAACAACACATATCCACACCGATCGGATCTTTTTGCAACAATATATTCAGAACAAAATCCAGTCACTGAGTTGCGACCCTTTTGCACTTCTACAACGCACACAATTATTGTTGTTTAATGTGTATTGTTATACCTAAGTAACTGATTTGTTCAAATTCAAACTGTATTTGTGTGTGATGAAGAAATGAAAATGAATCTTTTATCTATCTATCTATCATATTTAAACTGTTTATTTCTAATAAAACTAATTATCTAACGGAATATTCCAACTTTTACTCATTTAAACAAATTCGTGATTATATTTCAACACTCGTCTTCAGTTATTTACATTGCGGGCTCGCATAACTTATACCGTAAGAAAGCGCAGTGTTAATGCTGCCGTGAATAACGTTGGATAGTTTCCAACGTTATTATATAGCTACACCTAGTTGAGCCGCTGCTTGTCCGTACGTGGAAGGAAACCCTATTGGTTGTTTTGTGCACCTGTCTCCTAAAAGAGCGTATGCGCATTGAAGACATAGTTCCTATATATTTGCGGTAACCGTGCTCTATTTCCTTCTTTATATGGCTTGTGATAAAACTTCAAAAGAAATGATTTGATATCTACAGACTCAATCAAATTTGTATTGGCATGGTGATAAAGATGAAGTTTTTCTGTGAACTTTTAAAGAGTGGACACTTGCAACAGGATCATATGGTTGCTACGGCCGGCATCGGTATACTAAATCTACAAAACTACTTATATACCGGCAAGGATTCTGATCTCCCGATCTATGCCTGATGCCTTATTTCATTTATCATTTATTTTCTATGAGACTTTTGTCAGTAGCCATTCTGTAGTTTCAAAATACTACATCAAATTATTTCGTGTACGCCATATAAAAAAAAATCGATATTAAATATAATATTGACAATATTTTTAATTTAGAAAACATAATCGAAATGCTATAAAACATCTATCGCTTCGGGCATCAATACTAAATTTTACAAGAATTCCTACCTTTCCATTTCCGAGCTCTATTTTATATAAATTCATTGTCGCAGCGCATAGAGCAGGAGATTTTATTCCTCGTTTGGCTCCGTATTTATCGCCGTGGATTGTAGCAGCAGAATAGGGATGTCCAATGTGTTCGGGTACGAGAATCTCAGAATCGAATAGTTGCATTATTAATCTGGTATATCCCAAATAATCCCCAACTAAGGCCTGATAGTTTATTGTTAATAATTCATTTTATGTCACTTTTGTGGTTTGTGTATTTGGAGGAGTTAGGACCCTCAAAGTGTGTACGTTATACGACCTAACCTTCCATCCTTTGCCTGGGCAAGCAGTCTTGTTAACATATTATTATGTGTATAAACTGTCAATATAATAATTCAATAACCTAAAAGCCCGAGAGCCGCTAGACATACAGAATTACAGATAAATTGTTTCCACAAGATTGAAAAGGTGTAAGTATGATGTCAACTAAACTTGTTAATTTTACAATGAATTTGATGTCAACACGTTCATAAATTAAATAGTTAAAGTGCTACATATCTTAGTAATCTGAGAGAGTAAACATCGTTATGACTTAGGGACAGAATTCGATAGTTGATCTATGTTGAGACTTCTGCCCCAGCCCACCGACGTGGACTCACAATAGAAAATATATTGTGTCTTTTATTGGTATTGGTACTTTACAGATTAAGAAACAGCTACCTTCAGTGCAATATTATGATGACAAGCTACAGATTCCAGACACAATTGGTTTTTAATTCTCATAAGTCCTCTGAGGCTATTTTGCGGCTTAACGTTTGTATACACGGTGTATCAGAATAACAAATAAAAAAGAAATTCTTTATCGAAAACTCAAAATGAAAATGTCACTACTCTAGTAATCGGCTGTGAATGTCATTCAACCTAAAAATTCTAGAGTACAACTATACCTTTTTTTTTTTTCACTGGGAAAAAATGCTTTACGCATGCCCTCCCGTCGGGGGACGGGAGGGGTATGTGGGACTCCCCGGGAGCGGTTCCCGGGTCTACCCACTAAAATAACCCAGTGGCACTCCCTCATCGTCTAATGTGGTGGGGGGACTGGGAAACCGGCAGAGCCTCTACTTCCAGTCCCCCACCGGCGATTGCCCGCCTAGGTGGCGGGCCCTTCACGCCCCCCCTTGGTACAAGGTAGGGGAGGCCAGAGGGTGACCGCGAGTGCTCGGCCACCCTCTACAGCGAGGTGATGAGCAGTGCAATGCGGGCTAGGGCGCCCCCGCGCCTGTCGCCCGCTGCTCATCACCGTGGGGGGGAGGAGAGGCGGTTATACGTCCGCCTTCTCCTGCCCCTCCTCCGCCGGCGGTTCGGCGGCGCGTCGGGGTCGTCCTCCCGCGCGCGCTCCGCCACCTCCTTCTGTGACAGGACATCCTCCATGAAGGAGGCGACCGCCGCCCAAGCCTCTTCGCTCCCCAGCATGGCGTTTACCACGCTGGGAAGCGAGAGGTCCGGCCCGACCGCCGTGACAAGACTGCGACGCCGCTCAGACCACGACGGACACACCTCGAGCGTGTGCTGCGCCGTGTCCTCCGCCGCGCCGCAGTCATGGCACGCCGGGCTCTCCTCCCGTCCGATTCGGTGCAGGTACGACCCGAAGCAACCATGCCCGGATAGCACCTGCACCAGCCGGAACGAGAGGAAACCATGCTGTCGCTCGAGCCAGTCTTGCAGGACTGGTCCGAGCGCGTCGATTGTTCTGCGGCCGTAAAAGGCGGAGGCGAGGTCCGCCGTCCAGTGATGGATAATGGCATCCTTCGCCTCTCGCCGGACGGCCTCCCGCTCTTCAGGGGCAGGGCGCTCGCCGAGCGCCTTTCGCCCCGCCGTCCACTCATGAACTCTGACGAGCACCCACGCCTCAAGTTCCCAAGGCGGGGTGCCGGCCAGAGCGCACGCCGCCGCGAAGCTTACCGAGCGGTAAGTTCGCGCCACTCGCTGTGCGATGGCCCTTTGGGGCGCCCGGATGCTGGTGGCTCCAAAGGAGGGATCCTTTGGAGAGAGTCTGCCCAGATGGGCGCCCCGTACAGGGCCATGCTCTTCAGAATGCCGGCGTAAAGACGCCGGCATCGCCCACTCGGCCCTCTCAGGTTTGGCATTAGCCAAGAGAGGGCCCCCGCCGCCTTGAGCAGGCGCGACGACAGTCCGGTAAAATGCGGACCGAAACGCCACCTGCTGTCGAGCGTAAGGCCCAGATACTTCATCTGAGCCTTCACCTCGATCCTGACGCCCGCCACGAAAATGTGGGCGTCAGGCGGGGGGCGCTGCCGAGGGCCGTGGAAGAACACGGCCTCGGTTTTCTGCAGCGCCACCCGCAGTCCTAGGCGGCGGATCCTCTCCGCGACCAAGGATCCGCCCGCCGAGGCCAGATTGGCCGCCTCTCTAAAACTCCGTCCCCGGCCTGTGAGGAGAGTGTCATCTGCATAGCAGATGACACTTGTGCCCCGGAGGAGGGTGCCCCGCAGCAGCCAGTCAAACCCGATGTTCCACAGCAGAGGTCCTAGGACCGACCCCTGCGGAACACCAGACTCGACGGCGTACCGGCGGATCTGACCAGCTTTGTCTACGAGAAGGACTGCTCGGTCCTCCAGGTAGCTAGCCAGGAGGCCCCTCAGATATTGAGGCACACCATGGTAACGAAGTGCCTCAAGGATTGTGGAGTGGGGGACGGAATTGAAGGCGTTAGCTATGTCGAATGACACAGCCAACAGTCCGTCTCCCGCATCCACAGCCTCCTTCACCTGGTCCTTGAGAAGGGCCAGGGCATCCACGGTCGAACGCTCAGCTCGGAAGCCAAACTGAGCATCCGACATATCCGGCCCAACCACAGAGTACAACTATACCTAGTACAACCTAAAATTACTAGAGGCTGATTACCTACTACAGTAGTGACATTTTCATTTTAAGTTTTCGATAAAGAATTTATTTTTTATTCGTTATTCTGATACATCATGTATATATTTTCTTAGTCTTTTATCACAAAATAAGTCAGTATATTATTTATAGACAAAACCGTTCATAAATTTAGAATTCTAACTTACCGATTCATGGAATAATTGAATTTGAAATGAAAATTGGTTATGTTTTAATTGAATTGTTTTTGTATTCGAATTAATTCATAAATATTACCACTAGATGTCTAGAACTCGATATCAGTTCGCGCCATCCTTACAGAATGACTTGCAATTCGCACAGAAGACTCCGAGGAGCGCAGCCACTGCTCATAAACCACGTCAGAGCTAGGTGCATTACAACTCCAAGGTATTAACCTTCTAAGGATTGTATTATATCATCAATGTCAACTAGTGGCCGCCCGCGGCTCCGTCTGCGTGGATGTCGGTTATCGCGCAAAAAACAGCCGCTGTCCTTTTTCAGGGCGTAATGTATCTCTATGTAAAATTTCATCTAAATCGGTTTGGCGGCTTAGAAGTGAAAATGTAACAGACAAAGAGACAGAGTTTCGCTCGCATTTTAAAAACTAATGGATTTCAACTAGCAAACATTTTAATCTATTAATTTCATACCAGCCCGCATTGGGCCAGCGTGGTGGTGCTATGGCTCCTCATGTGTTTCTCCACGTAAACGGGTCCATGTAGGAAGGTCGGTGCCCAGCAGTGGGACGTGTATAGGCTGGTGACGATGATGCAAAGAGATCTTTTTTTGCGGGCTTTAAATAGTTAACTTTGCTCAAAATGTTGGTGACGGCAATACGATAATAAATTAAAACATAGGCTATGAAAGAAATATTCTACAACTTTCAAATGCATCTTATTCATTTGATAATTTCACGACATTTCTATGAAGTAATAAAACATTAGCTGCATGTTCTTAAATAATCAAACGAATAGATGTGTCTGAAAGTTCCAAAACATTTCTATGAACTGATATAGCCCATGCTTTAATTTACTATCTTATTGTCATATATAGGGAGGAATATAATATTTGCAATTGTACCGAAATGTTTCTTAACAACCGGATGACAAATGAAACGGATTGCATTGACAGGGGAGCGGACAAAAACTGTTTTGTAAAATAAAAATTTAAGTTGTGTATTTATTAGTTAGCACCACAGACAAGATGTCTTCGGTTACCACTGTACTTTGTACACACGACAGCACATCAAGTTTAACAGTAGCACTACGAAAGCCGCTTCTATTATGACCGGTGTTAACGCAAGAAACCAGCCGATCTTCGCGACTACTCTTCACAAACGCGCCCGCTATGATCCCCCCACCAAACACTTGCCCTCTTGGTACCGTACGCGATCGACGCGCGCACGTAGTCACTATTCGTTCCCTTTTTTTAATACAAACTTTGTAAAATTAAAGAATATAAGTAATAAGAAGTTAACATCTCTCATTATTGACTACAACCCTGGGAGCCTGATCGAGATCCAACGAAGATTCCCGCACATTTTGGACCTCCAATCCGGATTAAAAGCAGCGACCTTGGACATCGGGGAAGGTTACTCGGCGGTCATCGAACGACGCTCCAGAACAAGAGGCGAAGTCATCAAATCGTAACTAAGTGACAGTGCTAATCCGATAATTCCTTTACATAATTATCATTTCCTTTATGTGTTCCCAACAACTGCACGGACTTTAATTACGTGCATATATTTTCTCAATCCACCTGCATTACGGTGATTTTTTCTCTCGTTAATTTATATAGAATAATCTATTTGCTATATTCATTGAAATATCTGTAATACACGAACGTTAATTGCGTGTTTTAAAAATTTACTAGAAATATCAAGAAATTATGCCATACCTTAAATCGTTTCAGTTCAATTTATTATTACATGGACCTTATTTACGTGTAATATTGACTGGATAGACAAGTAATCTTACATTATTTAATTTTCAAATTACAGAGCATTCACGGCGCGCGCAGCAAATACATTATTTTGCTATAGCGAGCTGTAGGTACCTACCTGTGCCGGTCTACGATAAGATAACGGTCAATCAGCTGTTCGCACCGCTTAGCTTGCGCTGCCTGTCTTCATTACCTACACCTTCTTCCGCTTTAAGTATTCGTTCCATTGTCATCACCTTTATTTGCAAACATTAGTGAATATATTCTTAATTCTAACATTATTATATAAGTTTTAAAAATATATTGACAAAGAAATATCAAATTTTTACTTATATATCTTTTTTTCTATCATTGAATATTATCATAATTCATATTAATTAAAAATAATACTTAGTTGTTCAAATTTTCACAACCTTTTCAGATACTTAGCTACGTGATATTTTAATTATTTTTCTCTTTCACCAAGCCACTTTATTTAAATAATCATGACTAAGCTTGCAGAGCTAAAACGTAAACGCAGTTCATATAAATCTAAACTAACGCAATTTAAATCATATTTAGCAATACTTTCTTCTTCAGAAAAGCCTAGCCCAGTTCAAATTAGTGATTTAAATTTGAGATTAACGAAAATTGATGAGTGGTACGGTGAATTTGACGCATTACAGATTGAAATAGAAAGTTGTTTGGAAATTTCAGAAGCTGACTGCGAAAAGGAGTACCAATATCGTGAGCAGTTCGAGAGTGAATATTTCGCAGTTGTTGGAACTGCGCGCGAGTGGGTAAGCAGGTTTGCTTCTGCGCAGCACGAGAAGGACGCCGCAGCATCAGTGTCATCTGTGGCAGGTACTGTCCTAACAGCTAGTGCACCAACGTTAACGTTACCTACTATCGAGCTGCCTACCTTTACTGGCCGTTTTGAGGATTGGTTGCGATATCACGATACATTCACGTCCCTTATACATTCCAATGATAGTATACCTAAAATTAACAAGTTTCATTATTTGCAATCGTCATTAAAAGACAAAGCTGCGGACGTTATAGGCTCTTTGGATTTCTCTGCAAATAATTACGATATTGCTTGGCAATTATTATGCGAACGATATCATAACAATAAAGTTTTAATATATAATCATCTTCAAGCATTATTTGACATAGATACAATTCCGAAGGAATCATCTGTTGTTCTACGAAAACTAGTCGATACTTTGAATAAAAATCTTAGGGCACTTGAAAGTCTGAACGTTAGTACTCATAATTGGGACACGTTATTAATTCATATGGCCTCAAGTAAACTAGACAATGTAACGAATAGGAAGTGGAAGGAATACACTAGCAGTTTCGAGAGATATCCTGACTTAGAAAAGTTCATTAAATTCATTAAAGACCGTGCAGGTTTGCTTGAAACTATAAATTTGAGTCAGGTAAAACGTAGGCACAGCGAGCCGGCCACTTCAAGGTCACGCTCATTTGTTGCAAACGTCAATACAAAAGAAAATACATCGTATACATGCCCCTTATGTAAACAAAATCACGCAATTTATCAGTGCTCAAAATTTAAATCTTTATCAGTTTACTCTAAAATTAATAAGGCAAAACAATTAAAACTTTGTTTAAATTGTTTACGTCAAGGACATGAACTAAACAAATGTCGATTCGGTCCATGTAGAGTTTGTGGTAAGTGGCATAACACTATGCTGCATACCGATGAACAATTACAAATTGAGTCTAAGAGTAGTGCTGCTCCCTCTAAGAAAGATAATTGTGTCACATTGACTTCCCAGGAGGTCATTGACCCCGTGTCGAACAATAATGCATGTTTTACGGACAATGGAATAATTACCGAAGGTGACCAAACCGAAGTGGTCTTGTCATCCACACATAACAGTTGCGTTATCCTGTCCACAGTTCTAATTGATGTGCTTGACAGTGACGGGATGCGTCACACCGTCCGTGCTTTGCTCGATAACGGCAGTACATCTAACTTCATTACAGAACATTTGAGAAAGAAACTAAAATTGTCACTTTATTCAACTTCGACAGCGGTCGAAGGGTTAAGTCGTGAGTCAATTCGCATCAGTTCACGTTCGACTGTCACTTTACTGTCGCGTAGTGAAAAATACAAAACAAACATTAGTTGTTTTGTCATACCACAAATAACGCAAATGTTGCCTGCTACACATTTTAACATAAGGTCATTAAATATACCTAATAACATAAGGTTAGCTGATCCAACCTTTAATACACCTTCTGACATTGACATATTACTTAACGCCGATGTATTTTGGAATGTATTAGGTGGCGAACGTATTTGGTTAGGTAAAAATAAACCAATTCTTCACAATAGTAAACTCGGCTGGTTGGTGTCAGGTGCAATGCATACACAGAGAGTAAATGGTACAGTCAGTCACAATCACAATTCTACGCACGTTAATACAGTCCATTGCCACTTTGTAAATGAATTAGAATTACAACATAAGCTTGATAGATTTTTTGATTTGGAATCAGTACCCTCACCTCGCAGGACTACAAAACAAGAAAATGATTGCGAGCTGCATTTTACTGCAACCACGACACGACAAAATGACGGTCGATTTATTGTACAAATACCATTACAACAATCACCGGAAGTGTTAGGTGAATCATATGATCAAGCCCTTACTCGGTTTCAATCTTTGGAACGTAAATTTTGGCGTAATCCATTATATAAACAAAAGTATTGCGACTTTATTAAAGAGTATATAGACTTAGGTCATATGTCTCTAAATATTAGTAGCGAAAATGATAAACATACATACTTTTTACCTCATCATGGTGTCCTTAAGGAATCCAGTCTTACGACAAAAATGAGAGTAGTATTTGATGCTTCTGCGAAGACGACATCTGGTTTGTCTTTTAACAATATTCAGATGATAGGGCCGACGGTACAGGACGATCTCATTAGTATTTTGATACGTTTTCGACAACACAAATACGTAGTAACGTCTGACTGCGAAAAGATGTATCGCTGTGTATTAGTCGCAGAACATCAAAGATGCTTGCAACAAATACTCTGGCGTTTCAGCCCTAGTGAAGAACTAAAAACATATAAACTGAACACAGTAACGTACGGCACCGCGTCAGCGCCGTATTTGGCTACTCGTTGTCTTGTAAAGCTGGGTCAGGAATGCGTTGATCCTTTAGTACGCGAAACTATATTACATGATTTTTACGTAGATGACTACATTAGCGGGCATGAATCGAAGTCAACCCTCATTCATATTATACAGGGGGTTATTAGCCAGCTTAAACAAGGTCAGTTTTCTTTGCGAAAGTGGCGTTCTAATTGTCCAGAAATTTTAAATAACATACAAGAAGACGATGGCTTTGACGGTTTGCTCAAGCTGGTTAACGATTGCGATGCTAAAACTTTGGGCTTGGGGTGGTCTTGTCACTTTGATACACTTCAGTTTTCAGTTAACATCGAGTCTTTGTCGTTGACTAGCCTTAGCAAGCGATCTGTTTTATCTATCATAGGACAGGTTTTTGATCCTTTAGGTCTTGTAAACCCATGCATACTTCAGGGAAAAATAATATTACAAAAACTCTGGGTTTCTAAAGTATCATGGGACGATCCTTTACCTTTTGATATTGAAAGGGATTGGTTAGTATTTTTAGAAACCCTTCCACAGTTAAACAAAATTAAAATTCCGCGTCGTACAATGTGCAGCTCACCCATACTCATAGAAATTCATGCATTCAGCGACGCGTCTTTACATGCCTATAGTGCATGCATATACCTACGGTCTGTTTCAACAGATAGTAGCACCAACGTCCAGTTAGTCATGGCCAAGAGTAAGGTTGCTCCGTTAAAAGGTATGACTATTCCACGATTAGAGCTTTGTGGCGCATTACTAGCAGTCAGACTAGCGGTAAAAGTTCAAGCCGCTTTGAGATTAAATGTCGATCGATGCATTATGTGGTGTGACTCCACTATTGTATTAGGGTGGATTCGAACCCCTAAAGCATCCCTCAAAACTTTTGTACTAAATAGGATAAACGAAATAACTGAATACAGCGAAGCATCGGCATGGAGGTATATACCTACCCAGCTAAACCCGGCTGATCTGGGGTCTAGGGGATGCAATGCTAATCAGTTGAGTGATTCTTTATTGTGGTTTTCTGGCCCTTATTTCTTAAAGCAGCCAGAATCACAGTGGCCTATTCAACCAAAAGGTATATCACTATCTTTACCTGAAATAAGAAATGATTGCAAGCTCGTGACGGAACAATCTAATTTTACTCATAAATACTCTAATTTTGCTAAATTGAATAGAATCACAGCTTACGTATTACGATTCACAAATAATTGTTCTAAGTCAAAGGATAAATTTAGTGGTTATTTAAAACTGTCAGAATTGAATTCTGCTACATATGCATTGTGTAGAGTGGTGCAGTTGTATATTTGGTCACATGAACACAAGTCTTTACAAAACAATAAACAACTGCCCATTAAATCTAAAATTTTAAATTTAAATCCTTTTATGTCAAATGAAAATTTGATTCGTGTTGGAGGCAGATTGTCTAACTCCAACTACGATTATGACACAAAACACCCAATCTTGCTTCATGCATCGCACCATGTCATTAAATTATTAGTTAGGCATTATCATAGAATACTTATGCATGCAGGGCCTCAATTATTGTTGTCTGTTTTAAGGCATAAGTTTTGGATAGTCGGCATTCGCAATCTGGCTAGAAAAATAACACACGAGTGTCATGTGTGTTGCAGATTTGCTGGGAAATCCATTCAGCCTATAATGGCTAACCTACCAAAAGAAAGAATTCAAGGTCAATTTCCATTTGTTAATACTGCAGTGGATTATGCTGGCCCTATTATGATATCGGACAGGAAAGGTAGAGGATGTAGGTTGTTAAAATCGTATATTTGTATATTCGTGTGCCTAGCTGTAAGGGCGGTACACCTGGAGTTGGTAACTGATTTAAGTACTGAAACATTTTTAGGCGCCTTGAACAGATTCGTTGCTCGCAGGGGTAAACCTGACTTTATTTACTCCGATAATGGTACTAATTTCGTAGGAGCCGCAAACGAACTTTCAAAATTTTTGAAGACTAAAGGTGATGACATTAGTTCGAGATCAGCGGAACAGTCGATTGTTTTTAAGTTCTCTCCTGCATACAGCCCACATTTCAATGGCCTAGCAGAAAGTTCTGTAAAGTCAGTTAAACATCATTTGAAAAGGGTCCTATCTCTAGCCAACCTAACGTATGAGGAAATGAATACCGTACTCGTAGGTGTAGAAGGAATACTAAACTCTCGTCCACTCACCCCTCTCTCCTCAGACCCTAACGATTTTATCCCATTGACCCCATCACATTTCCTTATCGGACGCACACTCACTATGTTGCCTACTTCTCAGGTCAATGTGGAGGAAACGACTAGGATTTGTTCACTGCCTCGGTTTCAGAGAGCACAGATATTGACTCGGCACTTCTGGAATCGGTACTACATGGAATACATTTCAGATTTGCAAAAGAGGCAGAAGTGGAAGCGCACTAGTGGAGGAGAACTGCGCATTGGAGACCTAGTGGTGATAAAGGATGAGCGGCTTCCCCCTAACCGTTGGCAGCTTGGGCGTGTCACTCGCCTGCACCCTGGCAGCGACGGCATCACACGTGTTGCAGATGTCAACACGGCGACAGGAGTGCTAAGAAGGGCTTACAATAGGCTTTGCTTGCTACCTACTGAAGAAAACTTGGAACCGGATGTTCCAACCCGGGGAGCCTGTTAACGCAAGAAACCAGCCGATCTTCGCGACTACTCTTCACAAACGCGCCCGCTATGATCCCCCCACCAAACACTTGCCCTCTTGGTACCGTACGCGATCGACGCGCGCACGTAGTCACTATTCGTTCCCTTTTTTTAATACAAACTTTGTAAAATTAAAGAATATAAGTAATAAGAAGTTAACATCTCTCATTATTGACTACAACCCTGGGAGCCTGATCGAGATCCAACGAAGATTCCCGCACAACCGGAGTAAGGGCGGTCTCAAGGTCAGACTGTAGTAACGATAAAGTTTAGTTTTGCAAAAGAAACAACGACATTGATTAATTATCTCATTATGAGTTTTACAATATCTTTCCCAAGTACTATAAGCGGTGCTTATGGCTGTGGAAAAGGGGTATGTATTAAACATTATTTGTGAACTACCCACATTTGAAATCCAATAGAGTTTCTATTGTTTCCTCGTCCCGGTGCGGCGCGGCGGGCTGGTAACGGACAAAATGTAGAAAAGAAACAAATGCTATTTGATATTTAGAATAAACGTAAAAAAAAAATGTATGTCATGAAGTTCAGTTTTTTATTGGACTCGCACTATTAAGTGAAAATTAGCACCAATTAGTAAAGAGTTCATGGTTACTAAACAGTACAAAGTCGATAGTTTCATAGAACACGATAATACTTGTATAACATTGTCTGCCTGACTAGGTTGTATATCTGACTCGTGTGCAAACTATGTTGCAGGCATTGAGACAAATCCGAATTGAACTGAAAGATAAGGTAAAATTTTGTTTTCCTGTAATATCCTGCCTTTGTAAATTTTGTTTACTAAAATAATTTGTCTTATACTAGCTGTATGCCAAACTTATGAGCGTTTACGCCGCACGCCATTTCATACAAACTTTCAAGTAAAAAATATTGAAAATGAACAAACCGATTCTAACAAAACTTGCCTTGTATAAGCAAGTCAGGCTAGACTAAAAAGTTATCAGAGGATTTTTCGAAAAGTCTAACAATTAAAATTTTTGGTTTGTATGAAAAGCTAAAATGTATCTTACTCAACAATAAGACTATTTGTAGAAAAATCCTCTGGCGACTATATTTAGACTAGCCTGACTTTTTTTAAGCATGTTAAGTCTTATGAGAATTAGTTTTATTAAACCGACATTAGAGTTTGTATGAAAAGCTATGCGGCGAAAACGCTCTTTAATACTTACAAAATATGAATGATTAGTAAAAGTAAGTACTAATAAATAAATTAAGTAAATGCTATGAATGTATAAAGCTGTAAGTATTTCTTCTTACCATATCAATAATTTGGTTTAAAATTTTATTTCGCTTTGTATTGATGGGAAGGCCTTCACATGTATTGATTTTAGCACCCCATCTTTTATTCGTTTTTCATGATCCCACTCTAAATTCAAATATTAATTAGAACAAAGGGCTATTTCTGTAATACAAAACAATGGGTAATCGTTCCCTAAAAAAGGTTCCTTTCTATAAAGGGTCATAATGATTTCATTAACTTTTTCATTGTGGTTGTTGACACAGGGTACTGATCAGTGCATCAGATTATTTTTATTAATTTTACAGGAATATTATGTTTTTTTTTTAATTAAATAGATAGAGTATACCTCACTTATATTGTCCAGATTATAATCTGGATAACTATGTCAAAGTGTAACTTTATTTAAATATTTTGCTTTTTTAGTTTGCTTGCAACAAATATGGTGGTCAAATCCCGTGCTACACGGGCGAGATATGCCACCTGCAGCTGGTGCATCGCTCTGGGACTACACAGCGCCAATCATCATCGTAAATAATATATATTATTCAATATCCACGCCATTAGATACCAACACATCCGCATTTGCGGAATGGATTTTTGCAGGGAACACTAGATATTCAATCTCATTGTTTAAACAATGAAATTGGATTGCAGAAATGCTAATATTCGTATTGTAAAGAGAAAGTTAGCAATTTGGTACTCTAAAGTTATTGCTAAGGTCTTAATGCTCGTGGTCTCTGGGAGTACTATTAATTATTTTATACTTAGAATCTATATTTACGTAAAATTAGCTTCCAGGTCGTGATTATGTTATTAGATTTTAGGTTGTGAACTTTGAAAATATTTCAGACCAATGTAGATAATTTACAAACGCATCATTTGGAAACTATTAAACTGACTTATAGAACAGGGTTTTGAACTAAAATTAAGGCTGAATTCAAGTATTTAGTTTGAATTAGGTATGTTCATGAAAAATGACAAAACTCAAGCTCTACAATTTGTCATCTCGTTTACTTCCTCACATTAATCATTGTAATGTCCTACCTGATCTGTTATTTATTAAAGGGGTTTTAGAGTGAGTGGGTTAAAGGCAATGATAAAAAGTGGTTCTCGCCTCTCGGGACACAAAGACCTCTACAAAATATTTCAAAGACGTGTAAGCGATTCATTAACTTGTTATAAAAACGCATGTAGGTAGCCTCATAATAATATCAGACTTAAGCTCTTGTACCGACGACAGCACTTCAAGTGTAATAGTTGCACTTCGAAAACCGTCTCTATTACGAATGGCATAAGGGTGGTGTCAAGGTCAAACTGTTACGCTTGATGTGCTGTCGACTGTACATTAAGACTTTTTAATCACTAGATGGACAGACGACCTGGTCAGGGTCGCGGGAAGCCTTTGGATGCAGTATGCGCAGAACCGTTTCATTTGGAAATCGATGGGGGAGGCCTTTGTTCAGCAGTGGACATCATAGGCTGATATGATGATGCTGATGATGATGAACTGTACATCAGATCTTCTGAGAAATCTGAGATATAACCGAAGTCCTCAAAACAGCAGTCGAGTGATGGATGCAATACTATTAATTTTTTTGTGCTGTGTTTAGCGAAGTTAAGGCAATTTTTAGTTAGGTGTGTTAAAAAAATATTTGAATAGTGTGGTACCCATCTATAGACAGTATCTAATCGTTTCGAGTTGAAATAAAAGTTACGAAGGTACTAAAGAGAAGTACGTACATAACAAAAAAATGGTATTTTTTGGGTTTATTACCCCTACGCCACCGGAGCACTAGGTGTAACCTAGGTACTAATTTCTTCACCGCTCTCTACACTTCTTTTACTACTACTACTGTACTTACTTTACACACATAAAAGTTAGAGTATACAATAAGCGCTAGATTAGGACGGCCCGAAAGCACGGCGCCCGGTAGGTGTGTGACGATGTGCCCGGATAAGTTTTCAGCCTCGTACGAACCATGGTTGACAGTGAGTGGGTATGGGAGGCTGTCGCCTTCTTCTTCTAGTAGCGGCGGGTAGGTCCGTTAATGGATTTCTCTTGGTAAAAAAAAGGTAGAACAGAACAGAATCGGTAGGTGTGGCCCTAGCCTTATTCGCCAGTTCGCGTGCGCTATTCGCTCGGCTAATTTCGCCGGTCGCCGTTACGCCTGGCGTTCTTAGGTATTTTTCAATACAGAATTGTTTTCATTCAATTGAAGCGCGGATATACGCCGCAGCGAATTTCCCATGGCCGGCCTGGCCGTTGGCGTATGGCGATTGGCGACCACGTATGGGAAAGCGCAAAGTAGGACGACCATCTCTAGATGGACAACCTAACCTAGCACAGGCCGAGGACAAAATCTTTCTCCACCACTTATGTCGCCTTATTAGGAGACAAAGTCTGTTTTATTTTATCTCTTTCTTTCTCTCGAACGAAGAGTGAGACAAATTTTTGTTCTCTCCTCGGGGAGTTTGCCGTGCTACAGGTCAGTCAGACCGTCAGGGTCGCGATACAGGCTGCGCTTAACGAATCCATTTGAAAATGGAAATTTTACGGAATTAATCATTGGTGCTTTGTTACAGACTACCTCACCATCTCGAATAGTTATGTTATTCTTTTTAAATTAAAAAGCATCGCTAAGAAAAGTACTATAGCGTTACATTTGTAACGCGATGCTACTTTTCCAATTTTATTTACTTTGTCTCTCAGTTTGTTATATTTATAATACTTTACTATTACAAAATTATATTATATCCCACTACTGGAAACACAAGATGCGTATGCCGCAGCTGCTATTTATGTAGGTATGGTATATTAGTGTCTGTTTTATGAAGCTCGTTACTAACAGTGATAGTAGTGAGTGACCATTAACACAGAATATATACTTATGTATTCAGATTGTTTCCTCGCTATGCTACATGGAAAGAAATAACTTTATTCTGTAAAGCGGCAATATACCACCGGTGGGCGATGACAATAGAAAAATCAATTGTGTCTGGAATCACATGCTTGACGGGTTAAATTATGATGATAGGAACTCAAACTTCATGAATGCATATTTTTTTTTGAAACGAAATAGAACTGCATTCAAGAACTTTTAAAATAATAAGTTTCCACGTCTATCATCAATATTTAAGATATTTTCCCTTCAGTAATTTTGGCATTGTTAGACGACAACACTGGCAAAATTACTTAAAAATATACCTACTTAAAGATATCTGCTACAATCTGACGAAATTCGAAGTGAATTTTGTAAAGTTGATTCGATAGAAAGGAAAACCGAAATGAACTAGTAGTAAATTGTCATTTTTGGTATATTTTGATGACGACTATACAGGGTGGTGCCGTCAATGCGACAATAAATTTAAACATGGGCTATATTAGTCCATAGAAATGGATTGCCACTTTCAAAAAATTCGTATTCAATTGATAATTTCATGACCTTTGTATGAAATAATGCTGCCAACGTTACACTATTCCATACAAATGTCATGAAATTATCAAATGAATACGATATTTTTGAAAGTGGCAAACCATTTCTATGGACTAATATAGCCCATGTTTAAATTTATTGTCGCATTGACGGCACCACCCTGTATATCAAAATATATTAATATTTTTTTCATCTTTTTGTTCCTCACTAAGTACACAACGTAACATAAATGGCTTTACTTTTTCTACGTATTTCCATACAAACTGTTATAACGGAATAACAAATAAAGTGGTTTGATAGTGTGATAAAATATGAAAAAGTGCTAAAGTAACTAATATAAGTACATGGATAGAAACTATAAAACTTAGGTAAGTAAATCAAATGGTAATTTAACAAAGAGAAATCGAAGTTATTACAATTATATAATGATAAAAAAAAAACTGTCGATCTGTAGATTTTTTACCAATTCGAATTATACTCTTGATGTATTTTAATTGTACACAATCAGAAGGGAACGGAAAATTGTCTGAAAAAAAATGCCTTGAAAAATAAATTTAACGTTATATAAATAGCTATGCTATATATCAGAAATTTAAATAAGACATGGAAAGGTATATAATAGAAATAAAATAAAGAAAGTACTCTGACGGCAAAGTATTTTATTTGTAAGAATTTAATAAAAGCTTAACTTTACAAAATAATTTACGAGTACAGTTCAGTATCGGTTATTTTGTCATCAGCAGAGTCAGGAACCGTGAAATTTCTAAAGGATTCTTACTTTTCTTGAGTGCTCTCCGGGTGTTGTTAGTGTTAAGTTTAAATCTAAAAACTAATCTCATCCAATACTGAACGAAATTGGATTCAGTTCAATATTCTGAAAATTATTCTGAGCAGATGCATGCAGCGTTATCCCTAAAGGGGTTGTTGACGACATGCGGCACAGATTAACACATGTTAGCTACATTAAATAATGCAACTTTCGTAAATAAGTTTATATTTTATTGTCACAAGTAGTTATACCACTCGGGTTTCCGTGTATGCATTGTCAACTAATGTAGGTAGGTATTTGCTAAAATATAGGTACTATATTATGAAGAAATAAATAAAAACCAAACCATAATCTAAGTTGCGTACTGTAAACTTATACTATTATGGGTTTCGTTTACTGTAAAATTACATGTTTATCTTTCTTTCAAGGAAAGCTTTTATCTTTTTTTGTAAACTGATGATCAACCTGATTAAAGACGACATCGGCAACATCCAGGAAATCATTTGATATAGCCCGTGCGTTGATAATCTGGAGAGAAGCCATTTTAACGCCTCCTATGCCCTGTAATTACACTGGCTACCTTTCCATTCACACTGTTTCTCAGCTAAAATAGAAGAGGCGGTGGTCACCGAAGTCATTAAAATCCCCCCTTATCCCACCTTCCCCCTTCCTGCTCATGAGCATGCGTGCCGGTCTTCGAAGTCATCAATTCACTGTCTCCACCTCAACATCACGCACAAAGAAATTTAGGGCCTCGTTTCTTTGTCGTACTTTCAGAACTTGGAATTCTTTGCAAGCACATGTGTTCCCTCCTTCCTATAATATGGGTTCCTTCGAGAGAGGCGTGAAAAAACACCTTTTGGGCCGGCAAGGTGGAGGCGGCTAGAGTAGTGTCTAAACTGCACTAGCTGTCTTCGCATATGGACACATCTTACCGCTTCACATCAGGTGATGTTGGTTCGATTGCCGTGCTTTGTATAAGAAAATAGGCACAGGGTGTAAAGCTAGTTGTGGTCTAGTGAATTTGCTTTGCAGACCCCAGACCACCTTCGCGAAAGACACGGAAGTTATCCAGGAGTTTTAACGGGTATTCCCAGCCAGGGTCAATTTAGACGCTGGGTGAGCCCCGCACACGCCCGCTATTTCGCGGTGGGTAGGTGTCAATAGATATCTCCTGGTCAAAAAGGGTGAAAAGCTAGCTTATCTTTTTAATTAGGGTTTAAAAACATCATTTATATCGAAAAATAATTTTTAGATAGATTCAAGAAGTTAGCAAAATTTAAAAATACATTTTAAATAGGTATATTTAAGAAATTAGGTAAATCGAAAAATATACTTTAAATGACTAATAGTTTTTTTAAATCATCAAACTGAGAATCACAGTCTTTACAGTTCACCCATTTACAGTACACCCTTTAAATATAATTATTTTTATTGATTTTAGTAAAACGTGCATGTATTTTGCTATAGGAGATAATATGATATAGCCTTTCTTGTACAAAGCCTTTGTCTTGAAATGTATCGTGCGAGTTCCCCAGATTCGACGTAATGACGGAAAAAGCAATAAATTCACTTGATGTGTGAAAGTTATGTTCTATAAAGCCTATAAACAACAACAACTCCACTTAATAGGTCACGTAAAATTTTTCAACGACCATTTTTCATATAGCATATGTTAGCTACTTTCGGAATATAAAACCATCCCCCAATGAGGTCATAAAACATGGTAAACCTCTCAAAGCAGCCACGAGCTTATGACAGGTGGGTAAAAGGGGATTCATAGAGATCTCCAAGATAGCAATGTGTTTGAAATATTGCATTTGTTTGATATATGTGTTTGCAAGCCACACAATTTTATCCACTTCGTTTACTTGGCATTTTTATAGCTACATAGGTTGTATACTACTGTATATATAGAACTTGGATACGTAACATTAAGGAAGCAATAGTCTGAAGAGTAATTAGTCTATGTCGATTCATTTAATTACAGATAATATTAATGTTCTTATGCGATTCGTTAAAAATATATGTGTTATATTTTTAACGAACCGCATATAAACGTTTGATAGTGATTTAGATTCTTAATTTTTTATTTTAACATTATTATAAATGTTTGAAAAATTACTTAGAAATTAAAATATAAAACTAGAACAATTTCACGTCCTGAGGCGGGAATCGAACCCGCGATCTTTCGCAATCCGGGCGACTGCTCTAACCACTGAGCCACCCAGGACTTGGGATATCCCTTGGGAAATTCTTCCAGTCCATCTGTATTTGCGTTTATGAGCTAACGTCCACCCTACAATGTCGAAATGTTCTATTTCAACATCCGAAACGCCCCAGGACGTGAAATTTTTCTAGTTTTATATTTTAATTTCTAAGTAATTTTTCAAACATTTATAATAATGTTAAAATCAAAAATTAAGAATATTTGAAAGCACTGTCCCAACTTAATTTTAAGGGTAGTATCTAAAACAAAACTGTTAACCCCAAATGTTACAAATGTCCTGATAACTATCTGTTTGTGTTGCAAATAAATAAATAAAAACTTTTTATACACTATCTATCCTTATTTGTTTATTGAGTGGAGTATTTGCGATACATTTTAAATACAAGAATAACAAAATAATAAAACGATTGTACTTCATGTCGTATCAAGTGACGAACATACACAGTCGAGATCGACGTAGAGTTTAGTGAATACGCTTACGCACAGCACTGTGCTCAAAGGTCAAAATCAATGGCGGATCGTCGTCTTGTCAGTCGTCAAACTCGGATGTCGAATATTTATGTTAGTGAATCACACTGCTGTTTGTAGGTCAATCTTCAATGAAATTGGTATAAAAGTGCAAGTGTTGATTAATGGAATAATATTTTATTCATTTTATTAGAACATTGAAATAAATGTTAGAAAGATATTTAGAAAATATCTAGACGAGAAAAATTATTTCCTGGGGCGAGAACTGAGCCCGCGATAACTGATCTGACCACAAATCTACCGAGCACCTACTTGGGATAGCCCTTGTGAATTCGGTGGTTCGGTTCCCGTTCTAGTTTTTTTTTAAATACAGCAATATTTTTTTTTGCTTAGGTCCTGTAAATACTTTTAAGTGCTTTTATATTTTTAAGAACCTTCTTGATGAAAATAGTATTGAGAAAGTTACCTGTTTTATTTAATACAACTAAATGACAAACAACTTGGTGGTAAGTGGTTACCGTCGCCTATATATACACCCGCAATATCAAGGAAAAAATCACTTGGTATTACAGGTGCGTTGTCGTCCTGAGGCCTAAGATGAAATGCCTTCCATGCGTAGTAATTACACTGGCTGTTGGCTATCTTTCCCTTTAATCCGAAACACAGCGAACTGTTTCACGGCTGAAATAAGAAAGGCGGTGGTACCTACCCAGACGACCCTACATACGGGCCTACCACCTAGTGTTGTTTTTTTGTGTAATTCTATTATTTGAAAGATTGTGTTAACTTTAAAACATACATTAGTATAATGGCGTTAGATTTTCGATTGTGAATGTGTATCCTAATCTTTCAAAACCAGATTGATATTCAAACGTTTTCTGTTCTAGCTTATAGAATTAACCTCTAGCATATCTAACTACAATATTCGGTCCAAATCACAATAGCCGTCTCATGCAAGTCAATTACGTCTGTCTGCCGCCTGGTTAGTTATCTGAAGCCTAATATACCCACACTGTAGAGCAAAGAAATCAAACCAGCACAGCCAGTGTATTGTCGGTTTTTTTTATGACAAATAGAGTGGTGGGTAAAGTCGATCGATTTCGCCATTTACACACCTGATAATGGCCCTAATTCTGGAGAACACATGGTAAGTTTAAATTTAAGTTCAGTCTATTTCTTTCTTTTAAAACGAATACGAAAAGGATGGCTGTCATACAAATTGACATTTAGAAAGGTGCGTTCAATTTTTGACCTTATTGAACGTGCTAAAATGCAGTGTTTAGGAGGCACCTCCGTACATGCCGTCTAAAATTGTCTATGGTTTCTATGAAATCTATCTATATTTAATTGACAGCTCTAAACAGATTCTTGCTATCTTTTTCCTATGACTTATTGCGAGAAAGAGATATACTTAAATATAGAATTAAAGTGTATTTCCAGAATTAGGCCCAATATATGTACCTACTTGTTTATACCAAAGAACGTATATAAAAAGTTGTTACATTTAATGTGAGTAAAGTAATACTTAGTACAAATAATTTAAATAAGTTTTATAATATTTATTTATTACGTCATTTTTTAAAAAATTCTAGGCCTCATGAGTTTCATAAAAGCTTTAAGCATTTTTAACCGACTTCAAAAACGAGGAGGTTCTCAATTCGGCCGGTATGTTTTTTTTTTTTTTTTTTTTCTATGTATGTACACCGATTACGCCGAGATTACTGATCCGATTTACGTGATTCTTTTTTTGTTCGATGCGGAATAGCTGCCATTTGGTCCCATAAAATTTTTTCAAAAACAGTTGGGTACTTTGGTTTTAAATTTAAAAAAACTTAAATTATGAAGTCGTCTACATATGCGAAATTGCAAAGTTTTGCTTTTCAAATGACTTTTTAGTGAAACGATACGATAGTAGGAAACAATATAAGTTTACGATCACCCATCTAGCTTCGACCGTAGAAAGTTACCACTAAAAATTGTGAAAAAAAAAATTTTAAACAAAAATTAAAACCGACTTCAAAAAACTGAAAAGGATAAAATAATTAAATTTAAGTAGGTATTCATCCCCTAGAAACATATTTTTGGAGTTGGTGCTAAGTGGTTTCCAAAAACAATAGAAAGTGAAGCACCGACTCCAAAAATATGTTTCTAGGGGATGAATACCTACTTAAATTTAATTATTTTATCCTTTTCAGTTTTTTGAAGTCGGTTTTAATTTTTGTTTAAAATTTTTTTTAGTTACAATAACACATAATTTCGAAATAGATTTCAAAAACCTTAAGTTTTACTTATATTTAAAGGACGTCCGATATAGTGATAACAGGATATCTGATTAGGTTTTAAAATATAATAAATATATGAACTGTTACAGAATACTTAGCGTGTGTCGGATACATACTCTTGACCGTTTTTAGTTAGTTTTTGCCATTTTGAACCCTTACAAATAACAAGTTTCGTCATGAAGGTCCGTCCGACTGCTATAATATGTCACAGAAAATAATTAATGTGGTGAAATTTTCGCTAGCAACGTAAACTCATAACCCCAAGCCAGAAACGATAACATTGACCGTAATTGCTACTTACCAGCCCGCCGGCGCCTCCTAAACCATACAACTAAAGTATCAGAGGGGCTACCATGAAAAATCTATTCGAAACTTCGAAGACCAACGAAATAGTGAAATACAAAACACGAAGACACCATAGTTTGTTTCGTTTCAGAACCTTTATTTTACACTATTAAAAGCAATCTAATAACCCGCGACCTTTCGCAATCCGGGCGACTACTCTAACCAACTGAGCTATTATATACTTAGAGCAGTCGCCCGGATTGCGAAAGGTCGCGGGTTCGATTCCCGGTAATTTTTGAAACATTTATAATAATGTTAAAATCAAAAATTAAGAACAATCTAATAATAATAAGTAATATTCAAACACGCACCTATTTATTATCTAGCCCAAAGTAAGCATCATTAAGAGCTTTTATGGATAGTAGTACATTTAATATTATTGTATACATGGGCTACATGGGACGTTCTTTTTTTCTACTGACAATCTTAGCGCTTAATTTTTAGAATTGTAAAAAATATATTTTAGTACAGAAAAGACGTAAGAAAAAGTATTACTATAATGTATTTTAAATTACAGGCCAGCTAGGCTATACTTATAAATTTATTTTATTCTCATCATTTCTGATTCGATCACGCAGAGCAACACGAAGCCCTCTCCATTGCCCTTTGGGTGACTTTGAGCCTTCTTATAAGGCCCATTGTAAGCGGCCACGCCTCGGTGCCATATGCCATCACTGGCAACACACACAAACTGAAGACTTTCATCTTGAGATACACGGAAGCTCGGTCGAGAATATGCTGCGAAGCTTCCCAACGCTGGCCAGCCGAGTTGAATCCGTCGAATGACCTTGGAAGTTGGACCTACCAGGCTGGACTATTTGTCCCAGGTGTATTCGTCTACAACTTCTAGTGTAGAGCTGCCAACCTTCACAGGGGATAATATCATAAAACCCGCTTAATTTTGCCTCGAAATTTTGGAAAACGTTTCATCGTAGTGCTGCAGTTTTGTGGGTACTTCATATAATATTATAATAGCGATTTTTTATCTTGTTCTGAATGAGAGAAGTTTGCTGGCGTAGCGGTTTGAGTGCTCTGGTTTTGATTACGAAAACAAAGCAACCTTCACCAAAGTATTAACCCGGACGGGTTAATTAAAATTTTGTAATCCTCCTCCTGTTGTAATTTTGTTTTGCTCCTCGGTGCTTGGGATAACACGTTAAGCCATTGGTCCTGGTTTTTTCTGGCAACCCCAAAATTAAGGATAGCATAAATCAATTCTTTCTTTTATGTAGGTAACCATTACGTTTTATAAATACCACTAAGCTGGCAATCAAGCATAAGGCCCACCTAATAAGCGGTTACGGTAGCCCATGGATGCTCTCACGTTACCCACCCTATAAAAATTTGTTAACGCCCTTTTTGAAGAACTCCATTCACTAGGTGAAGAAAACCTCCGCAGACAGCATATTTCACAGCCTGAGCGTACGCGCGAGAAAGTTTCTTTGAAATCTTACAGATACAGTATGCCACCATTTTGGTTACAATGTATGAGGATAAACGCCCTGCAGGTGGCTAGCGGCGCGACGACGGCGACGTTAGAAATGGCCTTGTTAAACAACTCCTTTAAGACACACATTATATAGTAAGTATCTAACCTACTAAACTAATAATATAAATTAATTTTTCGTAATTAAGTTTTATAATATAAAAACTATATCGCTAGCGGTCCAATCAAGCGCCCGTGAAACGGTTGCAATTCTATTGAGCACTATTAGATAATTGGTTATCTAATGGAGCTTGATTTCGTTATTGGGTAATACGAGAATCTATCATAGAGACTCTTTGGTGAAGGCAGTGCATGAAGCCATTTTTGTGATGTTTAGAGAAGAGCGCAGCTAAATAACACTCGGCAGTTGCGTTGTATTGCTGCGATGCGTAAGGTCGCCTGTCCACATTCCGAAAAAAAATGCTTTCAGATTCTCTAAGCTCATATGCCATTAACGTTACGATTTCTCCTGGTTTTGATAGAGTAGGCAGACAGCGCGTGAGTAGAGCCCAAGGTGCAACGAGTGTCTATAGATACCTAGTAGGTAGGTTACGGTAGCCACTTACCATCAGGTGGGCCGAACGCTTGTTTGACAGGGTACGCAGGCAGCACGTGAGTAGTGCCAAGGTGCTACGAGCGTCTATAGGTACCTAGGAAGGTTACGGTAGCCGCTCACCATCAGGTGGGCCGAACGCTTGTTTGTCACCCTTGTCATACAAAAAAAAACAAATATCCTACGATCAACTTATGTATAGTTATTTTTTTTTGATTGAATACCTAGGTGTTCATAAAGATAAAGTGGCCATCCAGATTCTTACAATTTGAGAATTTTGAGATGACATTAATCGAGCAGTTCTAACCCGAGCTTCTTTCATATCGACTATAGTTCAAGGCTGTAGTACATTACTTACTGTTGATAACCTCTATGCCATTATGGAATCAGAACGGTATTTCTCAAATGTCATAAAAAAAAATTTCTTAATAATATAACGACGATTTTTTTTTTTCGTATGTAGGAAGAAAAACTATCAACACTTATTTTTGTTAGTGATTTTATTTAAATTAAATTAAAAAGTATCTACAGTAATAACTTTATAACTTTCGATAAATTTAATATGTATTGAATGTGTTAAGTACCTACAGTTGTTATCTCCTCTCCAAATACTGTTTGAACTTTTCCATTGTCTCTTCATCACAATCAGTACAACACATTTACAGTATGGAAGAACTTAAAGGAACCCTGGAGACACTTTCACAGTCATTTTCCTCACACATGGCGGCTTTCGAGAGTGAACTCAAAAAAACGAATACTCCCCATCAATCGACCCTTTCTTCACTCACTTCTGAATTTGCGTGTTTTCGTGATTTTGTATTAGACACTTTCAAAAATATCGAAAAGCAGATGACTATAATCCAGACGGAATGCGACAATATGGAGATGCGAAGCCGCCGGGGTATGTTATTGGTCCACGTAGTCCCAGAGCGCAAGGAAGAGCATCCAGCTGATATTTTCTTGGATGTAGTTGGTAAGCGTCTAGTAAAGGTGCAATTGGGCAAGGAGGATGTTACTCGGGCTGTACGTTTGGGTCGCCCACGCCAGGATAAGCCTCGTCCAATATACTAATACTCTCTGACAGCAAATCAGTCTTACAAGCCCTGAATAGCTACGTGATAACATCGAGCCTCATTCACGAATGTCATTCGGGCCTGAACATGGTAGGAACACTAAATTCTATTACCCTTCACTGGATAAAGGGACACAGCGGAGCAAGAGGCAACGACGCTGCGGATGAACTGGCTAGGAGAGGATCAGGCATGCGGCCCATAGGGCCCGAGCCGATCATTCCTATACCTCCAAGCTGGTTCAAAGGTAGATTTAGTCAACATACCAAACACTTACATGAACAACACTGGAACAATTTAGAGAGTTGCAGACAGGCTAGACTTGCACTACCCCGAATCAAGCCTAAACTCTCCAAAACCCTGCTACAGCTAAGGAGATCTAGTCTCCGTCAAATAACGGGCGCACTAACCGGTCATAGCAACTTTAACAGGCATCTTTTCAACCTAGGTGTCACGGACAGTCCTTTGTGCAGAGCATGCATGGAGGTCGAGGAAACAGCCGCTCACGTCCTGCTGGAGTGCAGGGGAGTGGCAAACTACCGGGCTACCTACCTGGGATCTCCGGGTAGCCTCCAGGAGGTGTTTGGCGACATCAAGGCGCTGGGCGCCTTCCTGGGGGAGCTGGGATGGCTGGAGTGAACCAGCCAACACCCTCCGACGCAAAACAGGCGCAATAGTCGTCGATTTGCGGAAACCGCCCGTACGAAAGAAGAAGAAGAAGAAGAAGAAGCCTCGTCCAATCCTTATCAAATTTCGGTCAGAAATTGTTCGTGACAGCGTCTGGTATGCCAAGACTGGTCTGAAGGGATCAGGTGTAACATTATCCGAGTTCCTGACAAACAAACGCCACAAAATTTTCATGGCTGCACGTGAGCAGCTCGGTATCTCTAAATGTTGGACTCAGGAGGGGCGTATAGTTGCGGTTGATATGGAGGGCAAACGGCAGCGTATCACATGTGTGGCTGACATCAATAAGTATGCTGCTCCCACCTTGGTGGCTTCTGTTCGGCCTGTGGTGACTAGTGATGTAAGCTCAGCCCCAGTGTCCTCCATTTCTGCTTCTAGGGGCAAGCGGGCTGCGTCTGCAAAGAGAAAGTAGGGGGTTGGTCATCAATAAATACTTGGCAAGTTTCTTGGCAAACAGTATGTATTGTTAGCAGTTGTATTATTTGATAATGTTAAGTTTTAATTGTGTACTTACCTAGTATTTATTATTCTTGGAAATTAAAGGCACGATTAACGATTAGATTTGTTTAAGTTTTTTACTTTAAATTTTATTCTTCAATAGCAAAGTTCTAATTGTTGTAATCTATCTTTAAATATTTATTTGTATTTATTTATTTTTTGTCTAAGCTGTTTTTTTATTGTGTACACATCGTGTTATTCTTTTAAATTATATAATACACTACTTTTTAGTTTGTAATATTCCTTGCTCAATGGTTTCATTTCAACTTGGTCTGGTCAGATTAAAGTAAACAATCAGTGATTCAGTGTCACAGACCATAGACTAGAGATATGTTACAGACTACTAATCGTGTACGTGCCTATCATGTGATATTTTTAATACGCTCTTGTGATATTTACGTACTGTGAATATCGAGTGTCTCTTAGTTTATTTTTTCTGTTGTGATAAGTTTTCTTTGTTTGTATGTTTATTATTGTTATTATTTTTTCCCCTTTCCTTTTTATTATATCCTTTCAAGCAACCTGTGGGTATTTGCATATGTAATTTAATAGCATACTTCGGTAATAGGTTAATATAATATTTATTTGTATATTATTATCATCGTAATTTATTTATTCTAGCAGCTATGGATATATCTTTAAATAACAGTGACCTTTTTCTCTCTTGTTCCTCTCCTACGTCAGATTCCAGTTTTCAAAGCTTGGACCGCCCGCTAGTGGAACTTTTGGAGGACTCTTTTGCAGGATTTTATAAAAATTTTAATGTTGTGCACATAAATGCCCAAAGCATTCCAGCTCACTACCCGGATATGCTTGCTTCCTTCAATACCAATAATGTCCAGGCAATTCTTGTTTCTGAGACCTTCCTTAACCCTAATCTGCCTTCTTCTTCTTACTCCTTGCCTGGATTCCATTTGATCCGTAATGACCGTGTAAGCTCTTCACATGGTGGAGTGGCCATATATCTTCGTTCGCATATTCCTTTTTCTATCCTTAGCAGATCACCTCAGCCGCCTCTCCCCCACACCGCCGAGCATCTTCTCCTTGAAGTTACACTGTCCCATAGTAAGGTTCTTTTAGGAGTTTTTTACAGTCCTTCTTTGAGAGTGAATTACTTTTCCTCATTTGAACAACTCCTAGAAAATTTTGTTCCAACTTATAATCACACGATTATCATGGGTGACTTTAATACATGTCTTATGAAAAATGATTCACGTACTCGTAATTTACTTTCTATCGTTAACTCTAGTAACTTAAAAATCTTACCCCTTCAGGAAACCCACCATTCGCCCAATTGCACTCCTTCTCTTCTTGACCTCATGATCGTCTCTTCTCTTGATCTTGTTACTAAGCATGGTCAACTTTCTGCAGATGCCTTTTCTTTTCATGATTTGGTATTTTTATCTTATCGCATTTTTGCAATGCAGGATGCAGCGTAATTTTGCTTGCATGAATTTGGATAGCCTTCGTTTTGACGCTGCCAATATAGACTGGTCTACAGTTTTAAAAAAAAATCTGTCGATGAGCAAATTCAGCTTTTTAACGACCTTTTAATCGGGCTGTATGATAGTCATGCACCGGTTCGTGCCGTCAAAATGAAGCACCTTCCAGCACCGTGGTTGGATGACGATATAAGAAAGCTTATGTTACGGAGAAATAGGGCTAAGGCGAAGTTTAAGATGGTCCCCTCGGAAGGTAATGAATTGAACTATCATCGTGCTAGAAATCGGTGTAATACGGTGATTAGGGACGCTCAAAGACGCTATATTCACAATGCTGTTGAAAATGGTGATCCAGCCAAGATCTGGAAATTTCTTAAATCCTTAGGTGTTGGTAAACATAAAAACTCTTCAACTCACGGTGATATCGATATTGATCTATTAAATCAGCATTTTTCTTCCACTTCTCCTTTTGATAGCCAATGTAAGGCGAATACTTTGCATCGCCTCTCTACTGTTCCAACTCCTGATTTCTCTGCTTTCTTACTCAACCAATTTACGGAGTGTGATGTTGAGGGAACTATAACTTCTATATCCTCTAATGCCGTCGGAAGTGATTGCATTAGTCGTAATATGATCCTTCCCATATTAGCTATCCTCATTCCTGTAGTTACTAAAATCCTTAATACATCCGTTTCTTCAGGAGTTTTCCCATCAGCTTGGAAGGAGGCTTATGTTATTCCTCTTCCTAAAAAGTCCAATCCATCCTCTTTTTCTGATTACCGCCCTATATCTATCCTTCCATTCCTTTCTAAAGTCCTTGAGAAACTTGTACATCGACAACTCACATCTTTCCTTAATAGAAATAATCTCCTTAATCATTTTCAATCCGGTTTGCGCATGGGTCATAGTACGACTACTGCTTTGGTTAAGATCACAGAAGACATTAAAGAGGGCATGGAAAATCGAAGTCTTACTTTGTTGACGTTGCTAGACTTTAGTAATGCCTTCAACACTGTTGATTTTGATATCTTGCTTGGTGTTTTACGTTCCCTTAACATATCTCCAGCCGTAGTTGGTTGGTTTTGTAGTTACCTGCATGGACGACGGCAACGAATTCGCATTGATGATTCGTTGTCTATGTGGTGCGACCTTAATGCCGGAGTTCCGCAGGGTGGCGTCTTATCTCCTCTTCTCTTCTCAATTTTTATTAATTCTATCACCTTTTCACTTAAAAGTTCCTATCACCTTTATGCCGATGATCTTCAACTATATACGCAAACGACATTATTCGATCTACCCCGTGCGATTGAGTTAACTAATGGTGATCTTAAAACTATTGAAAGTTGGAGTGAGTCTTTTGGCCTTAAAATTAATCCTAGTAAGACCCAAACAATTATTATTGGAAGCCCATACTACATCTTGAGGATCGATTTTGAACTTCTGCCTTTTATTAATTTTGGTGGCACCGATATTCCTTTTGCCAAAACAGTAAAAAATCTTGGTATCGCTTTTGACCAGTGCTTAACATGGAAGCCTCAAATCGAAAAAGTAAGGAAAAAGGTGTTTGCTGCGTATAGCTCACTCCGTCGCCTTCGTAACTTCTTACCCATTAAAACCAAAATTACCTTGGCACAATCACTATTGCTTTCCATCATTGATTACGCTGACACTTGTTATGTTGACCTATCGGAGGAACTACTGAATAAAGTCGAGCGACTGCAGAACCTTTGCATAAGATTCATCTTTAATTTGCGTAAATTTGACCATGTTTCCTACTACCGCTCTAAACTCAACTGGCTTCCTATTCGCCGGCGCAGAGACTTACATGTTCTTGCTCTCCTCCACACTATTATTTTCCTACCTACTTCTCCTCGCTATTTTCATAACAGTTTCACCTTCCGTTCCTCAACTTTGATCCGTACCTTACGTAACTCTTCCACTCTAATTTTAGACATTCCTCCTCACTCCACCGATTTTCTATCATATTCTTTTGTTGTGCACGCTGTCCGGTTATGAAACTCACTGCCGGAAAATATCAGGAAAGCCCGGTCATTGGAGTCCTTCAAAATCCAAGTAAAAAATTACTTCCTTAATTCTAGTTAGCTGTACATAAATAAGCTATTTTTTATTATTATTATTATTTATTGAGATAAGTCAAGCTTAATTCCTATCTGGTTTATATATATGTATAAATGTGTATTTCTGTGTGTATTAAGTATCTATAGGTATATTTATTTTATTAGTAATTATGTATAAATTTGTTTTTTTTTCTAATGTTATTTGTCTTTCTTGCACCCACTCTCTTTATTTCCTTCTGTATTATTTCCTTTCACTCCAGGTTGCCTGGAAGAGATTGCTACTTAGCAATAAGGCCGCCAATTGTATTGTTTATCTTACTTTTATTGTATTGTTGATATGTAAGTGTCCTATTGTGCAATAAAGAATATTTGATTTGATTGATTGACGATTTTATAATTTACCAAAGTAGGAAAGAGGGGTGATGCCGAACGTAAGGTAACTTCAAATGAGACCTTTTACACCGGAATTTTACATATAACAGGACAGTCGATAATTTCTGCTCTTAAAAGGGCTTAAAAGAAAGCCTTAGACTTTGTCGAGACCTGGGCCGTACTTCAGTCACTCCAGTCCAGAGATACCAAATAGACTATCGGTACATCCAAGTGCTGAAGTCACTGGGTCTTAAAATGAACATTGATAAGACGAAAATTATGTCGAATCCCGTCGTGAAAACTGACCCACTCCGGTAAAGGTTGAAAGCTCTACACTGGAAGTTCTTGACGAATATATTTACCTGGGACAAATGGTCCAACTTGGGAAGTCCAATTTCCAGAAAGAGGTCAATCGACGAATCTAACTCGGGAATCTCAACTTCGAGAAGCTACGCGGCATAATCTTGGCCCAACTATCGTAGTGTCATAAGACCGAAGTCTTTAATTTGTGTGTGTTGCCAGTGTTGAGATATGCATATAAAGGGAAATGGAGAGGACTATGCTCGGGGTTTCTCAGTGTGATCGAATCAGGAATGATGAGATCCGCGGAATTTTAGTCGCCGACATAGCCCAAAGAATTGCGAACCTCAAGTGGCAGTGGGCAGACCACATTGCAAGGAGGACTGACCACCGTTGGGGCGGAAAGATCCTCGAGTGGCGGCCGCGTACCGGAAGGCGCAGCGTTGGTAGTCCCCCCACAAGGTGGACCGACGATCTGGTGAGGGTTGCGGGAAGCCGATGGATGCGGGCAGCCCAGGATCGATTGGTTTGGAGATCCGTGGGGAAGGCCTATGCCCAGCAGTCAGCGTCTTCCGGCTGATATGACGATGAAAAGAGCCCTCTGCTGAGAAGAGGGTCCATATTCAATCCCGTGCATTGAGCGTGGGATCCTTTTATAATGTGTAATAAAGGGATTCCCTCAAATAACCCCAATCTACCCTAATAATAACTAAGACACAATTAATCTGATAAAAGTGAAATGTTTTGATTGATAGTTGACCTAATAATTTTATGTGTTCTGAAATGCGATCACTTGCTCTAATTATGGAAAGCTGTGGAACCTAAGTGGAAAATAAGTTCTCTAAAATCGTGACATGAACGTGACGTGAAATTTGTTCGTTACAGTTCTACCAAAGTATTAAACGCAATTATTCCACGTTAAAATTAAATTACAATTCAATATTATCTCGAGTTAGGTCAGACGTGTACACTTACTAATTCCGTAAGGTATGAATTTGTCAGTAACAATTAATATAGTGTGTGAACTGTTATCAGTTAAATAGTTTGTAATATTCCATTAGCTGATGCGAAGCTTATCTGTCATGTGAATATAATGTATACATTATACATTAATAGGTATCTATCTAATATAAAACTATAATAATGTAAATATCCATAGGTACCTACTTACTCGTTTCTCGAGGAATCTTATAAGTTATGTAAGATTCTAGACAGATTTTTATTTCAGTTTGAAGAATATTGCGATACGGGAGTTAAATTAAATTCTCGGAAATTCTTCCTAACGAAGTGGGAGGTAAAAGCATTTCAATAGCTTCTATGACTAAGTAGAAAAAGAAAAACTAATTTTCCAAGAGATTAAACTTTTCTTACAAGGATCTAACTATTATGTTATTATAATATATTATGTAATTTTATTTACATAAAATTAACTTTATTGGGAAAAAATGAAGGTACGCAATATTATTATAAAATACTAGTTGCTCGCTCCGGTTTCGCACGGGTGATGTATTTACCTATTAAAAAGTATAAAAAATAAATAAAATTAATGACAAAAAAGACACAAATTTACTATTTTGTTTGCGGTCGCCATTCTCAGTAGTTAAGTGTAATTAACATTCGAGTTTTTGTCAAAATATTGAAGATTTTCCCCACTGTCTTGTGTCTCACTCACTCGCTCACTTTTCATAGTAAGATATTTTAAAACTTTTTTCTACGATTTTTTAAAAGTTTTTATATAAAAACCTTCTCCTGACAATAACGAATAAGAAAGAATCATGTAATTTGGTGCATTCGTTCGGAATTCATTTTTATTAATATACTTACGTATCAATCACACTACGATGAACAAACTGAAGAAACTCGAAAAATATATTTGGAATTGAATCCAGAAAATATTAGTTTGACTCCCTATATCTCGGACGCAGCTCGCTCGGGGTCGCTATCAAAATTATTGCAATTTCATGGAAATTTTCTGCTTAATTTACATTCGTGTGGTCCACTTACTAATTCAAATAAATCAAGTTGTGTAGTACTAGTGTTACCAATTATTCATGAACGTGACGGGCGACTTTCAACATGTTACGTTCACTTAACAATGAACACGCATAATCCTTTATCTGTGTGAAATAAAGCAAGCGAAACTCGGTGTCAGAATGAAAATTAACGGGGTTCGTTAATTTTGAAAGCTTTCTGAAAGACCCCTAATAATGAGATTTTGATGTCGATGCGCTATTTTCAGACAATCGGCTTTTTGCCAATTGATACTGCGACTGTAATGATTCTAAGATTTTTGTTTTATGCACTTAGTTATAACAAATGAAATACTTAACAGTAACATTTAATTCTTTTGCGGAAGATCAGACATGAGAACTGTGACAAGTAAACTTCCTACAATTTTGATCCTCCTATAAGCAAGCCCGGCGTAAAATTGTAGATGAAATAGTTTTTATATGACAAAATTAGTTATCTAATTATCTTTTTTACATATGTAAAAGGTTGCATAAAGTCCGAATTTACATACAGCAATGGAACTATGTTTATTGTGACGCTGTTGAATGAATTAATAAATCTTAGCTATAAGCAGTACCTATAGCTTACAGCTGGCTTTCGCTTTACTTAGCTTCATATATATTGACAATATAGCTTATGTATATTGACAATGTAATCGTAAATGCAATAATTTAAAATTGAATAGTCTGCTTAATTGCTGAGAAGAGAACACAGGCATACAATTGTTGATCATAATGTTTCATACGTGAGAAATTAGGTCAATTTTCATCTGGAAAACTGTATCGTGCAGTTGGTATCGCGTTGAGACTCCGCCAACTTTATTATTATTATACGGCGTGGAGACGTTGATTTTTCAAATACCACTAGCAAGGGTCAATGACCGATAATAAACAGACTTTAAATTCAATATTACTATCGCAAAGTGTACAGAATAACATTAATAATACAGATTGAAATATCAAATTAAACCTTATAAATATTTAATATTTGTATCTATTCTGTTTAATAATATATCGAGTATTGTTATAATAGCACAGTCAGTTAGTAGAATAAATAATATAGTCATATAGCAAAAGTCGTTGGAAAACTATGACTTTGTAATGGTGCTCCACCGAGGCTTCTTGAATAATATTCAATATATCTTTCAAGATCCGTTGTATCATATTATCCGTTGTAAGCTAACAACAATCAAAGCCGACTGGAAGATTGTTGAGTTATGTTCGATATTTAAAATGCAAATACAGCATGATGATGCTGTATTTACATGACATTGTTAATTTTATTAAAAAAAATATCTACTTTTATTAGCCGACTTAAAAAAAAGTAGGTTATCAATTCGACCCGTATGTGTGTAATATTGTCAGAATTGCACAGTTTTTGTATATGTTAGTCTATACCAACTTCTGTACATACATTGGTGCCAAATTTCATGAATGTATGTATGTTTATGTTTGTATAAAATCGATACTTAGGGAACTGTGCAAGTTTCATCAAAATCGGTTGAGTAGTTTTCGAGGTAGACAGTTATGAGTGTATGATTCACTAACAAAACGTGTCGTTGGCTTAACAGCGTAATTCTAAAACAAGGGATTATGCATGTTTTTTTCAGTGGTTGCATGCAATTAGGCTATCATCATCATCATCATCGCCAGCTTACATACGTCTCACAGCGTCTCGTCGTCGCCAGCTGGGCACAAGACTTCCTCTATTGGACATACACATAAGGAGTATCTCCCATGTAAGAAGGAATCAACTAGGCTCTAGCTAAACGAAATAACCATAATAACTAGGTGGTAGACCTGTATGTAGGGTCGTCTGGGTAGGTACCACCGCCTTTCTTATTTCAGCTGTGAAACAGTTCGCTGTGTTTCGGATTGAAGGGAAAGGTAGCCAGTGCAATTACTGGGCATGGACGGCATTTCATCTTAGGCCCCAGCATGACAACGCACCTGCAATATCAAGTGACTTTTCCTTGTCATTGCAGGTGTCTATAGGCGGCGGTAACCGCTTACCATCAGGTGGACCGTCAGCTTGTTTGGCATCCAGTTGTATAAAAAAATAATAATAATTAAGAAACTAAACCGAGTTCAATATACTAAACCTAAACTAGACAGACAGACCGATAGACAGACTGACATAACATTCTTAGCTTACGTAGATGCAGATAAGACAGAGAGACAAACATTATGAAATTGTTAGTTAGTTAATATTATTTTTATGTGATAGACATAAGGGTTTTTTTGTTGACGATTCAAAAGTGCTTCTTGGGGGCCTAATTGAATAAAGATATTTTCATTTTCATTTTCATTTTAAAAAGGAAGAAATAATTCTACTTCATTTTAATTATTTGTTCCTTATTAGAATTTTGAATTCGGTTTAGTTTTTAAAATGTATTTATATTTCTTCATTTTTTAATTTCGTTTAGCTAGAGCCTAGTAATAAATTCCTTTTTATAACAACAAATACTTAATTATACCTCATAAAAAGGTATTTTTGGAGTTAGTGCTGAATAGGGTTGTTGAGGAAGTGATTATGAGGAAGAGGAGGAGGAAGAGGAAGTGTCAGGCACAAATTTAGAGGATGCGGATGAGGATGAGGATATTTTTTTGAGGAAGAGGATGCGGATGAGGAAGCGGAAGAGGAAGCGGATGAAGAAGAGGATGATATGAAATATAATATACTATTCTGTCAAGATAGTACCGGGAAAAGATCAATACTATTGATCTTTTCCATTCCACTGATCCAAATTTATTTTATCACCTTCAAAATATGCTCCATTAGAAACGATACACTTTCGCCAACGAATAATCCAATCATCAAAATATTTTTTAAACGCTGTGTCCGGAATTGAGTTCAGTTCTCGCCGCGAATTCTCCTTTATGTCTTCTACCGAATGAAAACTGGTGCCACGAAGTGGTAATTTGAGTTTAGAAAAAATAAAGAAGTCGGCTGGACCCATATCTGGTGAATGTGGTAGTTGCTCGATGATATTTGTTGAGTGTTTGGTCAAAAAGTCGTTAACAATGATGGCCTTGTGCGAAGGCGCATTATCCTGGTGCAAAATCCAAGAATTTTCTTGGATTTTGCACCATAAATCTGGCCATAAATCTGGCCTTTTTCGTGGAATTTGCTCTCTTAAACGCCGCATAACGCTCAAATAATAATATTCTTTATTTACCGTTTGACGTTTGTAAGAATTCCGAGTGCACAACACCGCGAGAGTCAAAGAAAACAGTCAACATGACTCTGACTTTTGATCGACTTTGGCGTGGTTTTCTCGGTTTCGGTTCAGTTGGAAGGCGCCACTCCGAAGCTTGTTAATAGTTTGCATGTCAAACTCGTAAACCCACGTCTCGTCACTAGTGACAATGCGTTTCATGAATGTTGGGTCGGAATTGACTCGTTCTAGGCTTTTAGCATGTTCTCAGCGATTCCCATGCGATTGAGTTTTTGGAAAAAATTCAGGTCTTTTGGGACTAGCCGAGCGGCAACATGTTTCATACCCAAGTGATTATTTAAAATGGTATGAATTGACTCGTGAGATACAGAAAGTTCGCCGGCTATCTCTCTTAAAGTTGAATGATGATTTTCAGTCACAATTTCCCTCACTTTCGCGATGTTAACTTCAGTTGCAGACGTTGATGGCCTGCCAAAACGAGGCAATTCTTCCATCACATCTAGACCGCTTTTGAACGCTTTGTACCACTCATAAGCACGTGTTTTTGATAAAGTCGATTCACCGTTAGCCTTCTGTAACATAATCAGTGACTCCGAACACGAAATTCCATTGGCGATGAACAATTTAAGAATAACTCTTTGTTTGATGTTTTTGTCCATTATGAAATTCGCAATATACACTAGATACGATATAACTAAAACAGCACTGTTTTTTATATTAATAACAGATGCAACTCCGCGCCAAAATGGAAAACAGTTGTGCCAATTTAACAACAACAACAACAAAAAAAACAAAAAATAATAATTTGGAACCATAAACAAGTCATCCATTCCCGATACTTTTTTGACTGAATGTATAATTTAAATGGTCCACTGAAAAATTTTCTTTTAATTTTAAACAAAACAACGCTATGTCAATTGTCAAAACAAGCAAGGAAGAGAGCGGGCGCGCGCCGGGAGGGGATGGCTCGCTCGCTGACCGTTCGGCCCGGCGCACAGTGGGACATCCATAGGTCATAAATCTTAAAAACCTGCTTTCTTGTTTTACATTTTATTCCTTGTCGTTACATTGGATAGTTGCGGTACCTTCTGAAACTATAAATAGGTCAGTAATTAGAGTGCGCCTTCATTATCTATTGTGCATTCAAAGAGAGCGCATCGCCAATCGTAAATACTGTTATCAGTGAGTCATTAAAAAGCGTGACGTCATTTGTTGTCATTGCGGGACCTGTGAGTGCTGTGTGAGTTTTTTCTGAAATGGATATCCAAGAACAGGGTATGTAATAATTAATATTTTTATTTTAATTGTATCTTAGTATATATTTTCTTTAGTATGTCATTGCTACGAGGCGACTTTTCTTGGAGTATTATATTTTAATATTCAAAGTTTGAATAAACTTTTAAATATGTTCCCACTCGCTCCGACTATGGAGGTATATTGCACCATAATCTTTAGACTTTCTTATCTTAGGAAAATTAAAACTTGGCTGCCCTTATCTGCCCTTTTGGCGATGACAAGGGTGCTACGGTTGCCAGATTATCTCGTAGCATTTGCTACGAAATTAGTTTATTTAGTCTTAGTGCTTTGTGTAGGTTTTGTGACTGAATTTTAACCGTTTTTTTTTTGTTTTAGGTAATTTATATATATGCTCGTTTTCAAGAATGCATATTCTTGAAATATGGCTAACTGTCAATACCGATAATGACTCGGAAAAGTGTCGTCAAGTCCTACAAAGTTTGTTGACTACTCTGAACGATGCTGAGAACATTGATATTCATTATTTAGAGAAAATTGTTAATAATTCATGTAAAGCTATTGCTCGATTCTGGAAAAAATGTAATAGGGATAAAACCAAGCTTTTATATAAGAATTCCGATTGGTTTAATGTTATTGAAAAAATTCAACTTGTGAAAAATAATAAGCAATGTACTCCGTCTGAAACGTCGCCGTGTCATTCACGTGGTCGTCCTCGAAAACCTTTTACGCAATGTAGTAAAAGGACTAAACGTCGGAGAGTAGCTGATTTGTCAAAGTCTGATGATTCTACTGTGAGTGCATTGCTTGATGTTTCAGACTGTTCATTCGATTCGTGTATATCTAGAGTTAGCACTGATGATGTCTTGTCACTTGTGACTGATGCTCAGTTGACAAAACATCAGTATTTATTAATTAAAAACTTTGTTAATAGTAAGATTTCTCCTAATGTATTACCATGTTACCAACAAATTACTAAAGCGAAACAGAGATGTTACCCTTCTAATATAACTGTTTCCGAGTCTTCAGCTGAAGTTGAATTACAAAGTCTTTTTGATCACACAGCTTCTCGAATCCTTGAATCTCAAAAAGAGGTCTTAGATCAGATTCCTGATGATTGTTTGTCTAATATCTCTTTACTTGGGAAATGGGGATTCGATGGCAGCACTGGACATAGTGAATACAAACAATTTTTTTCAGATTCAACTTTAGAAGATAGTAGTTTGTTTGTAACATCTTATGTACCCCTTCAAATTATTGTAAAATTAGCTGAAGATAATTGTAAAATTTTATGGAAAAATCCTCGACCCTCTTCCACTAGGTACTGCCGTCCTATTCGATTTCAATTTTTGAAAGAAAGCACAGCAGTGTCTTTGCAAGAGGAAGCTTATTTTAAGGATAAAATTGAAAGTTTGCAACCTACTTTTATTCAGATCGACAATCGTGAATTGGTCGTTTCTCATAAGTTGCAGCTTTCAATGGTAGATGGTAAAATTTGTAGTGCTTTAAGTGAAACATCTACAAGTAGATGTTATATATGTAATGCTACCCCTAAAGAGATGAATAAAATAGACGAATGTTTACAAAAACCTGTAATAGAGAGTAGATACCAATTTGGATTATCACCACTACATTCTTGGATACGTTTCTTCGAATATTTTATTCATCTTTCATATAGATTAGACATAAAAAAATGGCAAGTTAGGCTAGATAGTGATAAACAATTGTTATCAAATAAAAAACAATATGTACAGTCCCAGTTTAGGGAACGATTAGGTTTAATAGTTGACAAGCCGCGTAGTGGTGGAAGCGGGACGTCTAACGACGGAAACACGGCCAGGAAGTTTTTTTTGGAATCAGCTGTATCTGCTGAAATTACAGGTTTGAATAAGGATCTCATAGATCGTTGTTGTGTAATATTACAAACGTTATCTTCTGGACATAAAATTAATGAATGCAAGTTTAAAGACTATGCATTACAAACAGCATACAGCCTGGTCGAGGAATATCCGTGGTATAGTCTTCCTGCTTCTGTCCACAAGGTGCTCGTACATGGATCAGATATTATAAGTTATGCATTGTTATCTATAGGAGAACTTTCCGAAGAAGCTGCTGAAGCGACAAATAAGTATATCAAAATTTATAGACGAAGTCACACTCGAAAAATGTCACGTGAAGTTACCAATCAAGATTTAATACAACGACTATTATTACATTCAGATCCTTATATTACAAGTCTTCGGAAACTTCCCCCTAAAAAGAAAAATACTCTGTCACAAAGTGTAATAGAATTGTTACATGTTTAATATTGTTAGAATAAGAATAATTTATTTGTATTTTGTTAGTTGTTTTGTTTTTTTTGTATTTAATTAATTTTAATTTATTTATTTCTATTATTTTATTATAATTAAATAATGTTATCAATGTTTTGACTCTTATTTTATTTAAAATATATGTTTTACATTCCAATTTTTAAGTGTTTGTTCATGATAAATTTAGGTAAAAGTATGTTATTGTTTATATTTGTTTTTTACTGAAGTAAACGTTTTTTATTCCGTAAATACATGTACTTCTTTCATTTTAATGTTCCTAAAACACTTTTACAACTATAAGTCACTAAAATAATACAATGTATTGATAGTAACAGGACTTTAACTATTTATGACCGCCCTTGTATGGAGCGTGTCCCTCCGTGCGGCGGCGGCGGCATCGTGTTGCGCGACTTGCGCGGCGTGTGCGTTACCATAAATACGAATACCCATGCGCAGTAGGTGATAGCGGAAGAGGATTTTTTAATTTTTAATTATTAGGAAGCGGTAACGGATGAGGAACTCAAAATATTGCGGAACTTCCGCATTATGAGGAAGCGGAAGAGGAATCCTCAGCAACCCTAGTGCTGAACTGTTTCCACAAACAATAGAAAGGGAAGCACCAGGTTTAATTTTTTTTAATCATTTTTTTATTTATATTTAGGGCAGTTGCTGTGACCTAAGAAGATATAATGTAACTGGCCATATTTATGAGATCCGTGATTAGGGCACTTTCCTTAAATTTCTGGATTTTCCCAGCATCAATGGTCTTGAATTAATTCAGGTCGAGTATGTATCTCCAAACTGAAGGCTTTGGTTGTGATGATAGCATGGAAAATATGAGAATATATAGCGGAGTCACGTTCCCGTTTGCAGTACCTACAAACATCAACATTAATTAGTTTTAAGGTTGTCTGTAGTTCGCAGCATTGCGCTTACAAAATTATATTTACATACAAAAAAAAATTCTTTCGGATTGGTCCTAAAGCCACAAATTCTGACTGGTAGCTCCTAGCCATAACTAGGTAGGTATATGCCACGAAGGTAAGGACCTGAAACGGCAGGAATTTTGTCGCCCTCCAACAGATTAGTGTAAGAGCAAATGTTTGTAAGACAAATTTTATTCTGCACAATAATCCTTATGGATTCGTTTAATAAAATAGCGAGGGTTTATTTTTTTAATTTTTCGTTGGTTCGATTCCCGGGTGAGACAAGCGAATTTTAAAAGATCTTTAAATGCTGTTTTGTTCCTTTTTTAAAATAAAGGAATGTTTCTTTTCAGTAAAATGAGCTAACTAAAGGATTTAAAGTAGTTTCCCTCCAGGGCCCATAGATTTTTTCCACCTGTATAAGTTTTACTCATTGGTATTGTAGCATGAAAACATAATTTTGTTAGTAGCTATTATCTACAAATATCACCCCAGATCCCAAATGACCTCGTTACTTTCAATTTCGATTCTACCTACGCATGGCCACGTTCCACAAACGTAACAATTTTGAAATATATATCTTTACGTGTTTCTGGGAAAAGGGGCACTGTTGCGGACAAACAGACAACTGCGAGGTTTTCCGAGGGGCCCGTTCTCACCTTCCTTTTTATGATTAGAATCTTGAAAAACAGCGAAAGAATTCTTGTGATTTTTACCTTTAACTGAACTGTAGAGATGCCATTTAGTAGGAAAATATTTTCGTAGTAATGGCAATCTGGCAAAACAAATATTTTCTATGTTTCAGCCTTAGATAGACCAAAATGATAAGGGCATGCTTGGAAAAAAAACAATTAGTTTTTATGTATCCCAATTTCATTAAATTTCAGTACGTAGAAATTGTGTTGGCAATTGATTCGGTTCTAATAAATCGACGCTATTGCCTGCTTTGTTATATAATAAAAAGTAAAATACCTAGCTAGTACCTAGGTATACTTTTATTTCAACAGACATCGACATTCGTTGCCACACAAACAACTTAAAACTTATATTTATCAATGAATTCAGATCAATTGTATATGACGGCGCGTTTCACAAATTATTAAAATTAATACAGTAATCCGTGTTATTTAAAATAAAATTAATTATTAAAATTTATTGTATTGTAAAATTATGAATCAGTCAATTGATTTTTATGATCAGCATAGAGAGGGCTACAGCCCGAGCGGGTTTACGAGCGGCGTCAAGGTTGTAGAAAGTGTCGGTGGTAGTGGGGGCGAGTGAATATAAGCGCGTGCGCGCTCGGTGTGCGGCTCAGTCGATACTCGGTTGTCGCGTCGTACGCACGCTCGTAACTCCGCTTATCTCAACGCTACCTTGGTATTCCGCATCCTGTTACCCATGGCGAGTGAACGCAATGGTCAGCTCGGAAATCCAACATCAGAAGACGGGACACTACGGGAAGAGGAACATCACAATTCAGGTCAGAAAAGCCCAATTATTATGACCCAGGAAGATAAGTGGAGAAAGTTGTTTGAACTCCAACATAATAACATGGTAGAATTGATCAAATCAATAAGAGAACCTCAAAAAAGCTTTACAAATTTGTCGCTACCAGAATTCAATCCTGATAACTCAGATGCAGATGCACAAGCATGGTGCAATGCAGTTGACCTTTGCATGATGGAAAATACTATTTCTGGCAGCAAGTTAATTATTCTACTTAGTAAAGCTTTAAAGGGTTCAGCGGCAACTTGGTTGACACAGAATTCTTACCCAGACATAACATGGCAGCAGCTGAAAAACCTTTTCTTGGCTAGATTTGATACTGTAGAGACTCCAGCTGCCACGGTATACAAAATTTTGAGTGGCAGCCCAAACGAAGGAGAAAATATGGCAACTTATGTCACCAGGATATTAAGTACGTTATCAAGCCGCTTTCGTAATATGACAACAGAACAAATTGCTATTAGTATAGCACTTGCTCATGCCTCCCGAACAGATTCTCAAATTCAAAGGCTTGCATTTACAGCCGATATTCATTCGCGTGTAAATTTACAGCGAGAACTTATGCCTTTTATATTTAGAAAAAGAAGTTTGCCACCTTCCGAAAAATTAAACCAAGGAAGTGAGGCAAAAAGACCACGTTCTGAAATGGCTCGTAAGTGTTATAACTGCGGAAAATTTGGCCACCTTGCTTATGAATGCCGTACCAACGTTGAAAAAAATAATTCTCACGAGTCACGAGGCCACGAGTCAACAGTTAAGAACACTTCGTCACAGCGGAAGGAGATTACTGCACAAAAGAAGATCATCTGTTACCGATGTGGCGAGCCAGGTCACATCGCGCCGCGGTGTCCGAAGGAAATAAAGACTTCACAAGATCATGGAAACCAGTCAACTGAGCGGCGGGTAGATTTCTGCACTATTGAGCCGGCCACTGGTTACCTGTATAATTTGGGTGAGAAGTTTTCATTCTGTTTTGACTCTGGTGCTGAATGTTCCTTAATTAGAGAAACAATAGCAAAAAGATTATCTGGCAAACGCTATTATGATTCGGTTACGCTATTGGGTATCGGTACATCTAATTTACATTGCAATATCCAAATTTTATCTACAGTTGTCGTCCAAAGTCATACCATCGAATTGCTTTTTCACGTGGTCCCCGATGATTCATTAGCGTATAACATTTTAATTGGTCGAGATTTATTAGCTTTAGGTTTCTCTGCTGAAATTTCACAAACTAATATTGTCTTTCATAAAACTCGATTAGTAGCAAAGTGTGAAGTAGGACAAAAAATAAATAATTTTAAAGATATCAACACTGACATACATGTTGAATTACAGTATAAGCTGTTACAAATGCTTGAGATGTATTCTAATTATTTTGTAGACGGTATACCTACTAGTAAAGTAAATTCAGGAAAACTTGACATAAAGTTAATAGATCCGAGCCGTACAGTACAAAAACGTCCTTATAGAATGAGTCCTGATGAACGTGAAGTTGTACGAAACAAAATTAAAGATCTCTTAGCTGCAGGCATAATTCGCGAAAGCAGCTCCCCTTTTGCGAGTCCAATTTTATTGGTTAAGAAGAAGGACGGCACCGACCGCCTTTGTGTTGATTATCGCGAATTGAACAGTAACACCATTCCAGATAGATACCCTTTACCTTTGATCAGCGACCAAATTCAACGTTTAGTAGGAGCTTATTATTTCACTTCCCTCGACATGGCGTGTGGATACCATCAAATCCCTATAGACCCGGACTCTATAGAACGTACAGCTTTTGTTACGCCCGATGGTCAATTCGAATATCTCACTATGCCTTTTGGTCTGCGAAATGCACCATCTGTATACCAGAGAGCTATCAACAAGGCTCTTGGACACCTAACAGAGTCATTTGCTGTATGCTATATTGACGATATTATTATCCCCTCTAAAACTATTAAAGAAGGTATTGAAAGGCTTAAATTAGTTTTGGAAGCTCTAACTAAATCGGGGTTTTCATTCAACATAAAAAAGTGTTCATTTTTAAAGACCCAAGTAGATTATCTTGGTTATCAAGTCTCATCCGGACAAATCCGACCCAATACTCGTAAAGTTAAAGCCCTTACTCAACTTCCCCCTCCAAAAACTGCAACGCAATTGCGACAATTCATAGGACTAGCGTCATATTTCCGTCAATTTATACCCGGTTTTTCTCAAATAACAGCTCCACTTTACAGACTTACATCTAAAAATGTTAATATAAACTGGTCTCCTCAGTTTGAGAATATACGTCAAAAAATTATTGCAATACTTAGCGAAAAACCAGTTTTACGTATTTTCGATCCGCAATATCCCATTGAATTGCACACAGATGCGAGTTCGGAAGGCTACGGCGCTATTTTAATGCAAAAAATAAACGGAAAGCTTCACGTAATCGAATACTTCAGTCGCAGAACAACAGTTTGTGAATCAAAATACCACTCGTATGAACTCGAAACGTTAGCTGTGGTTAATGCAATAAAACATTTTAGACATTATTTACAAAGTCGAAAATTTTTAGTTGTTACCGACTGTAATGCAGTCAAGGCTTCAAAATCAAAAATGGATCTAACGCCTCGTGTTCATAGGTGGTGGTGCTTTCTGCAGTCATTTGATTTCGATATTGAATATCACACAGGCAAAAAAATGGAGCATGTTGATTTTCTCTCACGAAACCCTATAACAACGAACTGCGTACCCCAAAAAACTGTTGTTCAGAAACGTATACAACTTACCGAAATAAGTGATAACTGGTTACATGCGGAACAACAAAAAGATATTGAGTTAACATCTATACTTTCTAAATTAAACGATAATACACTGGATAAGGACCTAATGAAAACATACGAAACCAGAAGAGGAATTTTACATAGAAAAGTCGAGCGAAACAATCGTAGCATTTGGTTACCTATTGTACCAAGAGCATTTCAGTGGGCAGTCATAAATAATATTCATGAAAGTATATTGCATCTTGGTTGGGAAAAAACACTAGAGAAGGTATACTGTCATTACTGGTTCCCTCACATGAATAAATATGTTCGAAAATTTGTCGAAAATTGTATTACTTGTAGATTGTCTAAATCACACTCTGGAAAAGTTCAAGCTGAGTTGCATCCCATTCCAAAAGTAACCACACCTTGGCATACTGTTCATATAGATGCAACTGGAAAGTTGACAGGCAAAAAAGATGCTAAGGAATACATATTTGTCTTAATTGATGCTTTTACAAAATATACAATTTTGTACCATACAAACAATATTGATACTTCAAACGCCATTAAAGCACTAAAGTACAGTGTCTCATTATTCGGCGCTCCAAATCACAAAAATTATAAATGCGAAGGTATCTCTGTTTGTCTATCTACTTATCTGTCTGATATGTTTTTACTTATAAGCCGCTTAACCATAGTAAATATTATGGCTGATGAACCGATTTAAATAAAACTTGGCATTGAGGTAAATTACATCTTGAGAAGGGACATAAGCTACCTACTTTTTGGCGAGTTATCCGACATCTACACTAGTGTTTTGGTCCATGCTAGTATTAAATATTTTCGAAGGTACTAAGTACACCCGCTGTATTAAAATTTATGTTGCGGTGAGACGATGGTATCCAGATCCACCCGGAAAATAATTCTACCAACTAAAACCTATATGTTAAGAATAAATAAAAATATTTGGATAGAAACAAAACGTTTCCCGAGTTCCTCATGCTACGCTTGCATGCTACCCGAGTTTCGAGAAGAACGGAAGTGGTACTATATTTACAAAAAGTGCTTATTCCTCAAGTCTACGGGTAATAAATATACCTAGGTAGAATGCTTAACTGATTTCTTTATGCTTCTAACTAGGCTCGTATGCGGCTAGCATATTATGGCAGTATGGAAGACTGTTACCGTAACCCATGAACACCAGGTCTGAGATCTCCAATGGTAACTCTGGCCAATCTCTATCGGCGCGAAGGCGAGCCGTAAGGCCTGGCTGCCTGGGGGTGGTCAAGTGAATTTGCTTCGCAGACCTCACATCCCCTCCGTGAAAGGCTGGAAGCGATCCAGGAAATTTAGGAGGTATTTCCAGGGTCAATTTAAATGCTGGGCGAGCCCCGCACGCGCGTGCTGCTTCGCCAGCTGCGGATAGGCTCGTAATGGATTTCTCCTGGTGAAAAAGGGGTTTCACTCGCGCGATAAACAAACCTTTAAAAACTTTTTCAGTCCTTTTTGAAGTACCCCATGCCGTAGAGAAAATCATGCCGTCAAGAAAACCTCCGTAGAGAGCTCCTGCACCTGAGCGTATGGCAGAACTTTTCCTGAAGCCGTACATATTTTTTACTGATATATAGGTAGATGAAAATAAAATAGGTATGTTAACAGCGTCAGTCATAATAATAATTGAGCCGCGCCATAGCGCTCTGATGAGTTTTTGGCGGGATTTTATGGCGCCAGTTTGGGTGTTTGTTTTAATAATTTAATATTAACTATGATGAGTGCATGTAAAATTGTTTGAGGAAATCGAAATGGTGTCAGAACAACTTATGGCATCATTAATATATCCTCTATTAGATACTTTTATTTTCTTGTTTCGTAGGTACATGATCGCAAAACTCGTGAAAGACATTATACTTAATATGCAAAACTGAGTTTTATCCCGCTGTTACTGTATACAAAACCATGTTAAAAGAAATCGGTTGAGTACGCTTGCTTGCTTTAACACAGAATATCCGAAAGGTATCCATTTGATATTTCGACAACTATGGAATAGTAATCATACGTCCCACTGCTGGGCACCGGCCTATCTACAAGAGAGGAACAAAATAATATTGGGAGTTTTCGGCCATAGCACTACCACCGCTGGCCAATGCAGGTTGGTGAAGGCGGTTTCAGTAACAACTGAAGCCACCTGCTTAAATCGCCTTCCGCATACACGGAAGAGCTCGATATTAGAATTTTTGACTATCCCGGGAGCAAGTATGACGTTAAATTACCTTGTTTTTGTATTCGATACCAGTACCCCTAGCATGAACATTTTTAATTTTAGTCGTTATCGTTCACGCACGCTTGAAATTTCAAACAAAAGCCAGACAAAAGCTAACTTAACTAATCAATAAGTAGATGGCAATTCGAAATTTAAAAATGTTCGTGCTAGGGGTACAGAGCGCTGAAACCCTTATGCCAGCGAGTTTGTATTTTTCATAGCTAAGGAATAAAAACTGAAAAGGATAAAATAATTAAATTAATCCCCTAGAAACATATTTTTAGGAGTCGGTGCTTCACTTTCTATTATTTTTGGAAACCACTTAGCACCAACTCCAAAAATATGTTTCTAGGGGATGAGTACCTACCTACTTAAATTTAATTATTTTATCCTTTTCAGTTTTTTGAAGTCGGTTTTAATTTTAGTTTAAAATTTTTTTTTCACAATTTTTAGTGATAACTTTCTAAGGTCGAAGCTAGATGGGTGACCGTTGACTTATATTGTTTCCTACTATCGTATCACTAAAAAGTCATAGAAAAACAAAAATTCGCAATTTCGCATACGTGGACGACTTAATGATTTCAGTTTTTTTTTTAATTTAAAACCAAACTACCCAACTGATTGTGAAAAAATTTTCTTGGAACCGAATAGCAGCTATTCCGCATCGAGCATAAAAAGAATTACGTAAATCGGATCAGTGATCTCGGCGTAATCGGTGTACATACGAAGAAAAAAAATATGTAGACGACTTACTAATTTCAGTTTTTTTTATTTATAAAACCAAACTACCAAACTGATTTTGAAAAAAATTTTATGGGGCCAAATGGCAGCTATTCCGCATCGAACAAAAAAAGAATCACATACATCGGATCAGTAATCTCGGCGGTAAAAGTACAAACACTACCAAAATTATACATAGTTTGTATGGACATCTTTCGGGTCAAATATGATGATGATGTTACCACCAAACGACTGAGGATATATTTTTTTAAATATTTAAATTAGACATAACAAAATGAAATAGAATATTTCGACATTGTAGGGTGGACGTTAGCTCATAAACGCAAATACAAGATAGACTAGAAGAATTTCACAGGGATATCCCAAGTCCTGGGTGGCTCAGTGGTCAGAGCAGTCGCCCGGATTGCGAAAGGTCGCGGGTTTGATTCCTGCCTCAGGACGTGAAAATTTTCTAGTTTTATTCTATTTTAATTACTAGACATAACAATTTAATATTTAATTTGTATCTAATTATATTCGGGTAGTACTAATAACTATTCAATTGTGTATGCACGTTGTCAATAGATTTACAAAGTACGCAGGTATCAAAATGAAAATTTGCTATGTTGGTAAATTGAAAACAATGCGGTTGTAGGACCCATTATTTCTGTGCCGGCCATGGCAAAAGCCAAGGGTGTTTATGTATGTGCGAGTCAGGCATGTTACGGAGATTCCTCGACAAATCGTATATAATTGAGGGAGCAGGAAATGGGTAAATGGCGTACTTTGCAAGCATTTCACTTTGTAAACATTACTTTTCGCATTAAGGAGCTGCTTACGAGAGGTTGCTTGCCGCTAATTGAACAAGTTGGCGGCTGTTTAGAATAATTTCATAATTAAAAGAGATGCCAGGTTGCGCTTTATATTAAAACTTTGTTTTATGATGATTGATAGTGTCTTAGTGTAGCCAGTGGGCGTTAGTTTTGTAATACGAATACCCCTGTATTCGTATTAATGGCATTACCGGGGACTCTACGTTCTAATTTCTCTTGATACTTTTAGAAACACTACTTAGAGTCATGTTGTGTTGTTGATTATTTATTTTACAATTCATATGTATACACTACACTTAAGAAACTTGAGGGTGCGCAAAGAACGATACTTAAAATTTGTACCTTCAAATCTTTTCTTTATCAAACCATACCTCTTTACGAGTATTGTAAGGTTCTGACAGTACGACAACTGTTTCTACTTAGGATTATTCTGAAGCTGCGCTCCTTGTTAGTCTACTCCCCAGATACTTATAGTAAAAAAGCTTAGATGATTCGCTGCGTGTGATCGTACTTTTAGGACAAAGACAACTTTAGTTCATATAGATTCGTGGTTTATAATAAAATAAACAAATTTACTAATATGCCGCGTGTTACAGAATTCCGAAATAAAACTTTGGAATTTTGGGGTCGATATCGTGTGTGCGCGCGCTGTGTTTATGTGTGTATGGTATAGAACTGCTTTGCGTTTCTCTAAGTCAGCAGCCATGGATTCGTGGCTGTCGGCAGCGCTGTCAAACCTTTTGGCGTCTGTTTGACAACTGTTGGCGACACCAGCGTTCCGACGACGAGCACGGCATGAGTCGGAACTAAAAAGTTGTTGATTTTTATTACCTTTATGTCAGAATCAATCAAATATTGTATGAAGTCATTGCGATACAATTTTAACACAACAAAAACGAAATCGAAAAATATCGATTGTACTTCATGTCGTATAACCAAAAAAGAGACAATCATAAACAGCCATGAGACCGACGTAGAGATTAGTGAATACGCTTCCGCGCAGCGCAGTGCGCAAACGTCAAAAACAATGGCAACTCGTCGTCTTTGTCAGGCGTCAAGCTCGATGTCGAAAATATTTGTTTGTGAATCATGCTGCTGTAGTTTATCGTACGATACGCGATAGTACGCATTTTTAAGGTTGTCACGCTTGCTCGTGACAACTTTTTTATTAATTTAACTGGAAAATAAAAATGGTCTGAAAGATGTAAAACTTTCAGAGGATACCAAATTTCTTAATATTTTTGATGTGTTTTAACGCCTACTTCAGAGGAAACTTTTGACAAGGAACACAACCACCTTCGAACTTTTGTAACACACTGTATACCTACTGCAGGAACAAAATAGAAGTAGAAAAGTAGTATCAGCTTTCTTTGTGACAAAATCTTATGACGACACCGAGAAATTCATTGGTATATTACAGTAAGTTGAAAAAATAATAACTTTGTTTAAATATTAGTATAATAGTATCATCACTTAACTCACATACACCCACTCATTCACATCTTACACACCGAGAGGACTGTCATAGAAATTCATTATAATTTACTCTCCAAAAAATTACTATTGTAGTTTATAAGTAAATAATGATCATACCTACTCTGAAGCAAGAGCAATAAACAACCTACACATAGTAGCTACACATCGAACACAATAGATATTCTATTATGCGTGGACGTCGTCGAGCTTATAAGGGACGAAAGGGTAATTTCAAAATTAATTTTAAGTTAAATGAACATTTCTGACTTGTAGGTAATAACTTACTGCGATTACTTAGAAGAAACAATATTTTGAATCCGCTTTAGTTTTTGATGTGAAAATATTTATCGAATCTCAGTTTTAACCAACCAAAACCAAAATCAACCAACCAAAATCTAGCATCCTTGAAAGATAACAAATATAACGATTCAATGGATCTGTGTCAAAATTACTGTCAACGTGATATTCCACCTTCGCACTATCGCCGATCTGCCCTAATAATAGATTTCACTAAAGCAGCGGCTCGTGTAACTACAATGTAGGGACAGTACTTACAAATTACGTAGCGTACTATGATGCAACAACGACGGCACATGAACGCTCCATGCCGACTGTAAATTATTGAGTTATACTTAGTGGGAATTTGTCGTAAGAATGTCATCGCTCTTTTTACGTATAATTCAACAGATTTTTAAATTGAATACGGAGTTTATGCACTTTATGCACAAAACAGAGGTAAAAGCCGGGCTTAATGACATGCAGTTTTACCACTTTTATCTAAATGAAACTAGATGTTCGTAGTACCTTGGAACAGCTTGGGCACTACTTATGCGTTTCCAAAAACATAAATTACCTATCTTGTCAACATAAAATAGAAGATGAGTCCCCCTGCTCCCAACATAACGCTTCCTCACTGAGCTCTGGCGACTTTACTCTTGCCCGAAACATAGCACTACAAGGTATTGTTATTTGGCTGCGATTTTGTGGTAAGGTGCTTCCCCGGCGCTGATTAATAAAATTTGGCAAACCATTTCTATGAAGTAATATAGCTCATGTTTTAATTTATTGTCGTATTGACGGCACCACCCTGTATTTGATAAAATGCTATTCAAACAAGTTTCAATTTTCATTATACCGTTAGATACCTAATAACTTAAAATTACTTAGTAATTAAAATATAATAAAAACATTTACCTATAATAATGTTAAAAATCAAAAATTAAGAACTTAAAATTAAATATTCTAAGCCATTTCTAAGAATAATATTCATCATTTCCTAAGTACTAATCACAATTTATCAGTGCACCGCCTATCTCAAGGACCGCTACTAATCAATGATAAAGTAATACAAAATAAAATTCTTGAAAGGTTTCAAATCAGCCAACCTCCCCCGAAACTCGATCCAATATGTTTGCGACTGATTTGTAACATGTTGTGGCTTACGCAGATTAAGGAAAGATTGGATATTCATCCGGGAAAAAATAGATCAATCACACACAAGGCATGAAATAAAGTTATTACATATCTCCATACGAATGTTGCATAAATTTCATTTCTGCTTTTTCTTCGTTGGTTTCGATACTTGAGATCCTAATGATATAGCAGTACTCAAATAATATTGCTTTGTTTTTCATTACCATCTATGTTTATCATATAAACAAAGTTGGGTACTAGGTATTAGCTGACGTGGGTACTGTAGTAGGCTTAGAAATTGGTTTTTGTTTGTTGATACAAAGTATAAAAACATTGCGATTTTCATAAATATTAATATGACTAATGGATTTGATTTGTTAGGTATGTTATTCAGCTTTTTATATTATGAAAATGTGATTAATCAAAAAAAATACTGTTAAGGAAAAAAGTAACTTTGCCTCAGATTGACGAAGTTTCAAACAGAATAGAACAATTTGTAATAATGAAAATAGAATAAAGTTACCCCGAAAAACTAATTACTTTTATTATGACACTGTTAAATAGGCACGGAGTTCGGTGGCGTATTGGTTTGAGCGCTCTGGTTTCCATACGAAATCCAAAGCAACTTTCGCCATGGTCGATCTTTAGATGGGTCAATCAAAGTTTGTTATCTCTAGCTCCTTCGTGCTTCGGAAGGCACGTTAAGCCGTTGGTCCTGGTTGTTACTGCAACCGCTTTAACCCACCAACCCGCATTGGGCCAGCGTGGTGGTATTATGGCCCAAACTCCTGATGTGTTTCTCCCATGTAGGAAGGCCTGTGCCCAGCAGTGGGACGTACATAGGCTAGTGATGATGATGAATAAGGCACATATGCCTACAGCAAAACACACTTAAAACAGTTAAAATCAATATCTGCCAATATTATAATGCAGGTTTTAATATGGAGTATTGGGACAAGATAATATTTGGGAACAGAGAAGTATTATCAGTGGAAACCACCCAAATATTTTTGTCAAACTACTTTGAAATGCTTGAGAGGGTAGGCTTAAGGAGGATAAAGCATTTTCTAAATATTCACATAAGGTATTAGTCGTTTCTCAGCGTATTCTCAGTTATAATTTGATTTAGTACACTCTTGATGATATTATGCTTCATTTTTTATTTTTATAAGAAAGATAAGGTAATTTAATTTAATTAATTTTCATATGAAATAATCTTTTATCTCTTAACAGCCCGTCAGAAAGCTCAAATAATATTAAAATATATGGTGTCTGTAATGTGGATGCTTCACAAATTAATATTAGCAAAGTCACAGAAGGTGACTTCTGAGATGTAGAGATACAGGAATAGTAGAGAGGAGCCGAGAGCGAGAGCGCGAGTGAGATAAAACTATGTAAGAGTCTTTTTGTTTGTAATCAAACCAAAAGACTCCTTAGTATATATAATAGTGCAACCACATAATTATCATGATTTCAGCCGAAAGATGTCCACTGCTGGACAAAGGCATCTTCTATAAATTTCCATGAAGATCAGTCCTGCGCTGCACGCATCCAGCGGCTACCTGCGACCTTCACCAGATCGTCGGTCCACCTTGTTGAAGGCCTGCCCACACAACAATAACAATAACATGACGAGGCTCAGCTCTGTAGTTATCTGTCCACCATAATCTAGGTTTTGGTTTTGCTCCTTACAAAGCTCGATGGCGTAGTGGTTTGAGCGCTCTGGTTCCGATTACGAAAACAAAGCAACTTTCGCCATGTTTGGTCCCGGGATGGGTCAATCAAATTTATTATCTCCGAGCTCCTCCGTGCTTCGGAAGGCACGTTAAGCCGTTGGTCCCGGTTGTTACTGCAACCGCTTTAACCCACCAACCCGCATTGGGCCAGCGTGGTGGTGTTATGGCCCAATCTCCTCATGTATTTCTCCCATGTAGGAAGGCCTGTGCCCAGCAGTGGGACGCATATAGGCTGATGATGATGATGATGACTTACAAAAATACTACTCAACATGTGGTGGATGTGGTATGGTTAGTGGACTGATTTACGAATTCAAGCCTTTTTACAAGCAGCCTAAAATAAAGAACGCTCAATAAAACTGTAGTTTTTATGACACCCCTGTAACGACACTCCATTAAATAATGGTAAGAAGAAAACCCTATAGAAAGCCGAATTTGAGGGTAAAATTTATTTATTTATTAACTCACTGTGCTTACACTAATTGCTGTGCTTATTCCTAAGGACAGGGCAGCTGATGTTATTTTAGCTTAACAAGCGTAAGCGGTAACCGTAGCCTACCGACGCTCGTAGCACCATGGGCACTAACATTATAACGGTCTATTAGTAGCAATTGACAGTTCTAGACACCTTACTGACCATAGGATCACAACACTACAAACAAATACACAAAACAAATACATTATTTAGTTACGAGTGGAGGTGCAATTTTATGTCAAATTCTGTAGGCCAGTGACGACTTTGTCGAGAAATATCGTAATATGTTGGATATTACTTTAATCTGCTGGATACAAACAAGAGCGATAAGCGTTACAACAAACTTTAAACTGTCACAAAAGTGACATACAACTTGATAAATTTAAACCCTGACTAAAGGTTTCGGATCAGTAGGTCATAAAATAACGGAATAAATCGGCTATGATTTATATACGCTGAAACTATGGGGCCACGGAATGAGCATTAAATGTAAGAGCCATTGAGCTTTGTGAACAACCCTTCAGATAAAATATTGTATGCCGTTCGTAATTAATATATTTCATGTTTTCGTTCCATGTTATGAATCAATATTATTTAAATTGTTATGGTGCGTATGAAAAATACTTAATTATCGATTCTAATAGGCAAAGCTTTTTCGTATTTTGTATTACGAAGTTACAATAAATATCTTTTCCTACATATGTACTTGTTACGATATTAACAATATTAAAAATACAACATTAAATTATTAGCAAAAAACATACGTGAACAAAATCATTTTATTTTAAAAAAATCACATATGAATACATAATAAAAATACCCATTTACAATAGATATATAAAATTGTAGGAACAATTGAATTCTTTAATGCCTGTGATCTTCAAGTTACATACAATGATTACTGTTTTGTAGATACCCACTTAGTAATTTTTTATTGCAAAATTGAAAATAATTCAGTACCCCCTTACTACCCTTAAATAGGAGATTTCTTTACAGACTCAAAGTATCTTATGTTCACGGTTTTCTTGTAAACAATAACATGAACAAATTAAGTATCACTTATAATTATTTAGATAGAACTAATTTAGATCTTATCATCTAGCGGAATCTAGAGCATTCGTTAACCCACAGGGCATGGTAAATCACTAGGTAAAGACACACGCAAAGAAATTATACTTAAGCACCTAACTGATAAGTTATTTTTTCATACAATTTAGAGAACTCTGTAGTCCCATTGAATCTTAAGTAAACATTTAAATCATATTGAAGTGATATTTTTAACCTATTTCAGGCACCAGTCCTTCACAAATTAATATTCAACTCTCACATAATTATTACTAGATAAGTTAGTTCTTAAGTAACTTGTGAAGTGACAAATAAATGATATTATTATTTAAACAACACGAAATTGAAAAATGATCGATGATCTATTATTTTTCCAATAAGTTTACTTTTCTGAAATGTAAGTTGGCATAGATATTAAGTAAGCTACCATTTCAGAAAAGTTAACTTATTATTTTAGTATTCTTAATTTTTGATTTTAACATTACTATACACACATTACACACACACACACACACACACACACACACACACACACACACACACACGCACACACACACACACACACACACACACACACACACACACGCACACACGCATTACATTACTATTTATTTTCTAGTTTTATATTATTTTAATTATAACTTAGTATTATTGGTAGTACTAAATATTGATTGAAACTATTTGTTTTAATCAATATTAATTATGTACACACAATAAAAACAACAATGAAAACATAAACAAGGACAACAGAGTACAAGGGAACTATATTATTTTTTATCATATTATATACATAATAATAATGTATGACTGATTTCGCTGTCAGTTGCTAGGTCAATGGCGTTGATTCTACCTATTGGTGTAAAAAATAGATTACTATCACCGGAATAGTGTCTTGTCAGTAACTCTCGTCGAAAGTACATTGCTCCATGTTGATAACTCTATTAATATCTATCTGGTGTCTGGAAGCGCGTAGCGCGAACCAATCGCCTGCCGCTGACGGCTGCACAGTGGGCTGTGTTATGACATATATCGGACATTAAAAGACATTTTTTAAAAATATTTTAAACAAATTGTCTGTTACAAGTAAAAACAATGAAATACCCTTCTTTATTTTAAATAAACTTGGTCTCGAAAAATGATAATTATTACTCCTTACATTATAAAAAAGTTGGTCGTTTATTCTGTTCAAGTATTTCTATTTAAAAGCATTGTTATTAGAGTCAGAGAATAATATTATTATTATTACAGAATATCTGCACGAAAAAGAATGCCATGAAGCATTTTTTATTATATTTCAACCCTACTATTTTATATTTAAGGGCGGCACCAACGAGGAATTATAAAAATGTTACCTCATTTTTATAATCTCATCTATTTTAAATGACAAATCGCTCTACCTAAAAACTACGGGCATAGTCGATATCTTTTATTTCTTATACTTATTCATTTATGTTAATAAATTCTTAAAATAGCGATCGAGGCGCCTGTTTAATATTCACTGTTAGTCTTCGTCTAATCGTGTTATCGGAGGCTCATCTGTATTATCGTATTACTCTCAGTGTAAACGAAGTGAGGTTAGAATATTTTTTACTTAGGCGGTTGACATTTTAATCACAGTGTATCATTTAGGTACGCTTGCGATAGGTACGTGTGTGTTGATGATAGTGCTCGTTTGCCTCGTTTAAGTTGACTCGTCTAAACAGTGGAGTTTCGTTTTTGTATAATTCACACGAAATAAATTTAATATTATTCGTTATTGGATAGAGTGAGTATTAACCTTTCAAATTAATAATTTTAATTAGTAATAAAATGATGTAAATTATATTTATACAAATAAGAAAAATTTAAGCTAAAATGTTTTTAAGAAAAGCAAAATGTAATACTAATACACTTTACATGTCTTTTTGAAAAATAATTATTAAAAAAAATACTTTTGCCACCTACTAAATATTAGATGTAAACATAACATTGATATTGAATAAATTCAAAAGGAAAATCTTATGTAGGTATTCATATGATTAATAAAAAGACCATCTTAGGCTTACTTATTTATTCATTAACTTAATATAATGTATCTGTGATAATAGGTACCTATTACACATTCAAATACTTTTGTGCTACTTATCTGCATGGTAACACCGGCACGGCGCGTGGCGGTTTTCGGAGACAACTTCCACTAAACAACGGATTTATTTTTACAAAATAATGTAGTTATAGTTAAATTCTCGAACTACGTACGTATAGGTATATAAAAGTGTTTCTCATATTTTGATAAAAAATGAAAAATCAAAGGCGACACTTTTCCTAAATTTATGTTGCCCCCATTTAATGAATATCTAACCGGGTCTGTCGTATTAATAAAACTGTAATCCGCAGTTTTTACACGGAAAAGACAATAACAGATCTAACAGGCCTACTTAATTTTTAATAACTAGATACTTATTCAACGTTACTGAAGGTTGGGATGCGTAATTTAAACATCTGTTGGAAACACGGTGTAACAGAGACTCCCTAAAAAGGGATTAAGTATGTAATATTCTTAGAGGGAGACAGAATTATGACTAATGTTAATTATGAAGTAGCACATATTCTTTTTTTTTTATGGATATGGACCGGTCAGTCAAAGTCAAATAGTATCATAAACATAAGGTACATGTACATTAATACAGTTTAGGATTTTTTTTAAATAAAAACCTTACCTAGGTTTTAGGTTACTTCTACATCTACACTATAACACAAGCTCTTAATGATGCTTACTTTGGACTAGATAATAGGTGTAAGTGTATGAATATTATTATTATTATTATTATCTACAGCATTGACACAGTAATTAAACAAAACTCAGTTAAAAAGTCGTATTCATTTTATTTAAGTCAGATATGTATTCAACTGAAAATTAATACAAAAAAATAGTGATCATTACGGACGAACATGTGGTACGAAACACACACGAAAAAATATATTTAAAATTGCGATTATAAAGGCATATAAAATTTTTTTGTATTGAAAAGGCGTTGAAATAATTATTAAATTCTGTTCTCGTATCCGCTTTATCGACTTGTTAACTCGCAATTCATCTTGTCATCATACTGAGAGTTCATAAATTCACCAGGTACCTACAATGCTACTAAAATTTAAGGATAAATTATTAAGTTTCCGGGGTCGCCAGGCGCCAGCCGACAATTATTTCACCACAGTGAATAGTCTTGACTCGAGGTCTAATATAAAGCAGATTAGACAGGCACCTCGCAGGCTTTACAATAACTCATTTCGACGCCGTTCAAGCTCAGGTGAATGTCGAGACGTTTAAAATATTGTTGTCACCCAAAACGATATTTCTTTAGCAGTAAAAATGTCTAAACCGCTGTTACAACGAGCCCTCGAGTTTTTCTTGTAGTGATTTATGTTTAATTACAATGTCCTTCACGTTTTTGTGGCATTCCGGAATAATTTAGGAAGTTCTCGGCGAGGATTCGAAGAAACTTAGGAAACAATTTAACTGTTCGTTCTCAAAAGTTTCTAATATACTTAAGTATTATTTTAATTCAGTGGTATTAGTGAATTTATTATTACAGGAAATAAATTTTTACTGACCTATCCATCGTAAATTAAAAAAAAAGGTCAAACTTATTACAAAAAACAAACTATTTTACCGGCTTTAGCTTGTGTTTAATTAGATGTTACATTATTAGAAAAACCGGCGTTTTTTAAGTTTGTTTGTATTTATTTACAAATAAGCGTAGGATAAATCGGGTACAGTGGTTTTATTTTAAATTTATACCTAAGTAGTGCTCGCGAAAATATAAGGTAGGTAATAGGTACTAGGTCAAACTTACATAATAATTGACATATTTTATTGAAACTTAGTTTTTAAACTATTAAATAATAAAACAATAATAACTTACTAAATTTATTATAAATATACCTGTTTATTTTGATATTGTTTGTTGAGGGGGCAGTAAGTAACTAACTATATCAAAAAATATCAATTGTACTTCATCTCAAAGCGACAAACATACACAGCCAAGAGATTTACGTAGGGAGATTTGTGAATACGCTTACGCGCAGTGCTGCCTGTCGATTCTGTAACAAAACTCGCACCTCACTTCGCAAGTCACTTCGAATTTAACTGTCAAATAATGCAAATTTTCATACATTTTTTGCTCTATTTGACAGTTGAATTCGAAGTGACTTGCGAAGTGAGGTGCGAGATTCGTTACAGAATCGACAGGCTGTGCTCAAACGTCAAAATCAATGGCGGCTCGACGTCAACCTCGATGTCGAATATTTCTGTTAGTGAAGGACACTGCAGGGGGACCGTACGCATCTTTACTACGCTTGCTGTATCATTTTTTTTGTAAAAGAAACGGTGGAGGTAGCTACTTTTTAAGGATCTGAATAGTAAGTTTATCCCACAGTTGTGTGGTAGACCTTTTATTTGCCAGATGAAGAGAGTAAGCCACGGTCAGAAAAATTAGTCAGCTATGATGCCTACTTTATATACAAGATGTTTTGAAAATGTTATATGTATAAAGCCCATACCCATACCCATGTTAACATAGTCATAATAAATACAATAGTTTTATAAAAAGTTCTAAATTGTAAAATTAATTTTGAAATTTCCAATTAATTTTGTTTTCAATACCGACCGAAACATTTTATGTAGAAATAAAAAAATTTGAATTATAGACCTTGGTATTCATGGGTAGGTGCCCGCGTGTTATAACCATGTAGGTACCGAACATTCTGTATAAGGCACTAGTTTTGACACATTTAGAATTTAATACGCTATTTTTAGTGAAAAAATCATTCAAATCTATTTATGGAATAATTTTGTATTATGAACGCTTTAGAAAATTTAAATAATACCTAGTAGGTACTTTACCTACATATTTTTTATGAAATTTATCAAATATAGGTTTTAATGTTATTATGTTTCTCACAACTATCAAAACTAATATTATCTATGTATGATGAAAATTTAATAAAAACATACATAATACACAGTTACTATATAGGTACATTTTTTTCATTTACTAGGTGGTAGGCCTCTTTGTAGGGTCGTCTGGGTAGGTACCACCGCCTCTCCTATTTTAGTCGTAAAGTAGTCGCTATGTTTCGGATTGAACTGAAAGGTATCCATTGTAATTACTGAGCATACGAAGGCGAATTTTTCTTAGGCCTCAGGATGACTACGCACCCGCAACCAAGGGATATTTTCCTTGTTATTTGTAGGTGATATTTGTCTACAGGCGACGGTAGTCACTTACCACCAGTTAGACCGTCAGCTTGCTTGTCATCTAGTTGTATAAAAAAATCGTTATTAACATAAGAACTTATATATGGAGCGCTTTAGAAGTTTAGTGTGATCGTTAGTATATATACATTTTTTTGGAATATTTCTTTACGAATTAAAACAAATAAAAGAAGTCATCATCCTATTGTGGGAATTGATCATGTCTTTGACACTTTGATCTTTTAATCGACTCTCGTTGCTGACTGAACTACCGGTCTTAAATTGATAGAGACAGTCAAATTTCCATATTTCCCAAAAGCGATTTCAGTTTGTGTATCAGATAGGATAGCTTGCGCTCGCATAATTTTAGTCTCAAATTGTTTATTAGAAGAGTGAAATCCACCTATCCAGTCGGAAATAAATGAACCTATAGAAGATAATATGTTGGGTAAAGTCATAAGTTGTATGTTATTATTAATTTAACGATAACATACGTCGGTACGAGTGACCCCTCTTTCGTCTCGGACTGATATGTAGAATTATCGTTTTGTTAAAGTAATAACACCTACTACACAATTGTATTATTAGACATAAAATAGGTATTCTAATCGTTGCTATGTACAAACGGGTACATTATTATACTATTTATTATTGATTAATTGTATGGGTATCTATATCTAAGTATTAGACTTATATTATCATCCTTAGTATTAATTATTGAATCATAATACATTCCGTAATTAGAGCACCCAACTGGTTAGAATATTATCATATAGAAGATCGAAGCTGAACAACAAGATAACCGACACACACGCGGGTGAAGCCGCGGGCGGACACTAGTTGTAAATAATAACACGATCTGGCTTTAGCATTTCTACTAAGCTATTTCCAGAAACAATAGAAAGTGAAGCACAGACTGCAAAGTCCTACTTTCTACTAAGTATGTAGTTTCTGTTATGATTACGGTTGCCTAAGTTAATTAAAAAGCATTATCAGGGGGTGTCACTCCGCAGTTTAGGTACGTTTGGCCGGCGCACCTCTCGGGCAGGTGTATGGCAATATTAGATAATTTTCTGTACGATTTTATTTCAATCAAAGTCTATCAAACTTCACTAACACAAATTGACACAATTATGAGAAATGCTTTTAGTACCCCTAATTGATAACAGCCAGCCAGTACATACCTATTTACTAAAAAGAGAAAATCAGTTGGTGTCATACACACAAAGATGCAGTTAAGGTTTTTAGAGTTGGCAAGGTTTTTAGAGTCGCCAAGTTGTTTTTTTAAATGAATTAGACCACGGAACTCTCAAAAGGTGCTGTGGTTCAACTATTTTTAAAGTTGGACAACTGCCTCAGTAAAGACCCATAGTCCAACTAGTTGGATAGAGCAGTTGGACTACTGCCCCTGACTGGAATGAATTGGACCACGGAACTCTCAAAAGGTGCTGCGGTCCAACTATTTTCAAAGTTGGACAACTGCCCCTAGTAAAGACCCATGGTCCAACTAGTTGGACAGAGCAGTTGGACCACTGCCCTAGACTGCAAAACTCGACTTTGTTCGGGAGTGAACCTTTATTAGACTCTTAGTTATTCTGTGGCATTATGTCGGTAGCAGTGAGAATCATATTCCACGCTAATAAAATAAGCCTTTCTTTTTACCTTTACAGGGTAGGCAACGTAGTGAGTATTGCCCAACGTGCTGCGAGCGTCTATAAGTTACGGTAACCGCTTACCACCAGGCGGGCTGTAGGCTTGTTTTCCACCCCTATCGCTTTAAAAGCATTACGATCATTACGCGTAGTAAGGGTCGACTAAGATCGGAAAATTTCGGACGAGAAGAAAAAAACAACCGAGACTGAAAATAAAAAATCTCAAGAAAAAGAAAATGTGCTAATTTTGAGTAATGTTGATAGCATTATAAAAAAAATTGCCTAATCACTGACACTCAGCGACGATCGTGGACGCGCGTGGTTAATTTTAATAACATTAATAATCGTCTCGGTTATGAATTTGTAGAGATCGAGATCTCGCGCGTAGTGATTAATTCGTTGTGGGTAGTTGGACGTCTATGGAGTAATACGCCGAACTATCAAATGTAGCAAAACGTCTTACCATTGAAACTTCGTATAGCAGAACGTCTTAACAGCAAATTTCTCAAAATGCCTGGACACTTCTATGTATAGGTACAAATATTTTATGACAAAAATAATAATTAACTTCAGAACACTATAAAGACAAAAAATAATTGGTCAGAGTGTCGTCTTTAAGTTCTTACCTACTTACATCAATTTTATTTTGCCTTTTCGTACCTAAAGCGTTTAAATAAATCCATTTCCTCGAAAAACCATGGAACCCTTTCTGTTCCCCTATGTCTGTCCGTATGATTCAGCCTATGTACTCCTTTACCTTCACACCTGTTGAGTTAAACTTTTTCACAAAGGCGTAAACGGGTAACCCAAAACCAAATATACATTCGCTTTTAGACTCCCCTCCCATACAAAGAAAAGAGGATGATTTATGATACACTAGTGGCTGCCGGCGGCTCCGATTGCGTGTTTGGTGGTTATCGCGGCAAAAGGCAGCCTATGTCCTTTCTCAGGATGTAATCTAGCTCAATGCCAAATTTCATATAAATCGATTCAGCGTTTTAGGAGTGAAAGATAAGAGACATACTGACATATTATATGAGATATATTATATGGATGAAGTACTATCGAACCCTTTACATTTAAATTTTAATATTCCATACATAGTCCGTTGAAAACTGAACCATCACTGTTTTCTATCGCAGTTGCTTTATCCCCAAAATCTCGTGACATAATGGGCTCTTCGCGAAATGTAAAGAAAACCTTTGAACCTGTTATAATTAATTAAGTATACCAAATTAGACCACAATCTAATAAAACACCTGATAAAAACGTGATAAAAACAGCCTCACGGAAGCTCGGTGTCCTGAACAAGGTGCGTCGATTTTTCACGCCTGACCAATTATGCCTGCTGTATAAAACTCAGGTCCGGTCTTGCGTGTAATATTGCTCGCACTTGTGGGATGGCTCCGCCAAGTACCTACTCGATGCCCTGGACAGATTGCAGCGTCGTACTGTCCGTATCGTTGGCGATGTAGAGGTCACCAACAACCTTGAGCCTCTGCAATTGCGTCGAGACATTGCGTCGCTTAGCGCCTCCTATCGGCTATATCACGGAGAGTGTTCTGAAGAGCTATTTGACCTTATCCTACCTTCCCCCTTCCTACTCAGGAGCACGCGTGCCGGTCTTCGGAGTCATCAATTCACTGTCTCCACCTCAACATCACGTACAAAGAAATTTAGTAGCTCTTTTCTTTGTCGAACTTCCAGAACTTGGAATTCTTTGCCAGCACATGTGTTCCCTCGTTCCTATAACATGGCTTCCTTCAAAAGAGGCGTGAAAAAGCACCTTTCGGGCCGGCAAGGTGGAGGCAGCTAGAGCAGTGTCTGAACTGCACTAGCTGTCTTCGCATATGGACTCTTCTTACTGCTTCACATCAGGTGGTGTTGAGTCATTTGTCGTGCTTTGTATAAAAAAAAAAAAACACATTTCTTGATTCTTCACTATCAAACAGTACAAAGTATTAAGATGCTAGAGTCCAAAACAGAACAGGATTCCACTGAAGGTTTTGACCAAAGTAACTGCGGAACTTAAGTTTTTATTTATTTATATAAAACCCGACAGCCATAAAAATAATCAAATTATAATGCTTTGAGTTTATGCGAAATAGCCTCTTCTTTGTACTAAATTTTACCTAAATTGGCGAACAGTTCAAAATATTTATTCTTTAGTTATACCCACTTAGTTTATGTTGTTAATGCATACATGTCAGTCTGTATAATAGATTCGTTACCGAGTTGAATAATCTATCCGCATTGGATTGGAAAGGGATAAGACCGCAGACATCTCAACCATCGACGTATTTTCCGGATATTAACTATTCTACATTTATAAGGTTAGTAGAGATTAGATGCTTACCTACATGAACCTACATGACGTTATGTTTGAGCAATACGCCTAGATATGGTTAAGATCAGACTCTGTATCGCAAGCTGCCTGTTGCGATGCAGGGTTTGATCATAACTTATTGACTCTACTGCTTATCTAGTATGCTATCGACAATGTAGGTATTATCTACTACATATATACTCAAGTTAATGTATGTACATAATGATAGAACTGAATAAAGGAGATTCCTTATTTGTTATATGAATCAAAATGAGACCACCCTTGAAACATTAGGCTTACCTTTGTAATTCTTTTGCACAACACTCTATATGTAGAGTACCTAGAACCAATACAATTTTAATGATTTTATACTCCCTAGTGTTTCGATAAGTATATATTATTTACACCTGACTGTTGAATTCAGTTTTATTAATATATTTTCCTTTTCATTATAGGATATTACAAACCATTGTTTTAGCTCGATTCTTAGCTCCGATAAAATAAGAACACGACAGTCAATAATAACGATTGTACAATCTACAACAAACAGCACATTTTGACCCTTGCATCATTTCAATAAGAATCATTCCCAGAACACACCACCCCCTCGATGTACCTACCTACTACGTCTAATTACTTTCCAGACTAATGTACCTTATAGATAATCTATATTTACCTAATTAAATAGTAAGTAAGGCGATGAATCTGTTTTGAGTTAAGAAGTATAATTTATAACTAGGAACCTAATTATTAACTATCATTAAATAATGACTCATAATTAAGAGTATCATCATGAATAATTTCTTTATAACATTTCTTAAAACCTATACATAAAATCAAAAGCGTCGTACGAAAAAAATGTATGTCATATCTAAGGTCATTATACCTTTTAAATTCATTCGATAACTTGCAATAAAATTAAAAATGTCGGTCTAACGTTCACTAGACTATGGTTCAATCGAGCAGATAGTGCATAATCAATCATCAAAATGTTTTTTAAAAATATGTACTAACTAGACACGTTCGCTTTGATTCAGTATTTGCTTCTCTAATTTTATTGATAGATACCTTGATAGTTTTGGCATTGAATACAAATCAGGCTCAAATATTTTTGCTGCTCTCCCGTTTAAATAGAAGTATATGGGAATTATTTATAGCTTCCAGACTTTATAGACTGAATTTAAAAATATGGTATAATGATTTGATTACATTAAAAGGAATTACACGTTTTTATACACCAATGTCCAAATTTACGAGAATTTAATTTATCTTTCTTAATTTAATATCCAATACACTCACGCCCATTAAGTATAACAAACAAGCTTAGCGTAAATTCACATGTTATAGAAATATCAGAAAATAAATAGAGGAAGTTGAAAAGAGCCAAGAGATGATGCTCAGATTTTCAAAATATAGGGAAGTAGATTCATATTACTATATGAATAATAATAATTCGTTACGTACCCGTATGTTTGATAACATTTTATTAACACAAGATAAAATTGTAATTAAACTAAACGTACTTAATTGGTAATAGATTTGAGTGCAACAAAGTTATGTCGTTTATTTATAAGTTTATGATGCATTGATTTAGCCGCAAAAATATAGATGCCGCCTATTGATAGGCACAAATAAATTGATTATCGCTTTCATAATATCCATATCAAACAATAATAATAATAATCAGCAGCAGAGAGCAATTAAGCTATGAGCTGTTAAAGAATGTGACAATTAAAGGCCTAACCCCCTCCCCTTGGCCTCTGAGCAATTTCGAGGACCGGCAGTGTTTTGTACCGCAGACCGGGAGGTTGTCTGGTGGGCGAAGGAGTGCAATACAGATCCAGGACATTACGACCCGTAACTACAGGAAGTAAATCCTGAATAAAGGGACACTTATTGAAGGAAAGGAGTACTTAAGTAGAGCTCAGGTTCACTAATAGTCGGCTCAGTAATACGCTAAGGCATATTACTTCTGGGTGTCCTGTACTAGCCAATACCGATAATTTGCACAACCATAACTAAGCAGCCAAAGTTCTCCATCTTGAGCTGGCCTGGCACTGAGGTTACCGATATGTAGAGGATGACGTCCACTGAGATTATACGAGCCGTAGTCTCAGCCAATGGCCTCGCCCCAAGCTCTCTTCGCGACCATCTGAGGAGATTGGGACTGCATGACGCATCAGTAATGGCAAAGGGCTTCAGCGAGCGGTCTTGCTCGATAACGCCAGGATTGTCCTCCGATTCCTCTCTCTGCCGCCCTAACCCTTGGCCGTCTGATCTCCTCTGCCGAGGGGTGTCCTCCACTCCCTCGATATTGCCGACGGACTGGGAAGAAACTTTAATTAGATTCTTAAATTATAATAATAGTAATATCCATACACTTACTGAAAATATAAATAATATATAGCAATTTTAGCAACATTAATCTTAAAAGAGGTACTAAAAAGCGAAAAATAAAATAAATATTTTATAGACGTAATGGTTAAACTCCTAAATAATGGGTAAGTAACTAACTCAGAGGTGGTGCCAAACAAACAAACAATTAAATTAATTAACTACGTAGAGGGTGAAATGATAGCAGCGAGCTGCGCATCGGTAACTTTTTGTTATTTTGTTTTTGAAATAATCAATAACGTAACTTCAAGTCTTCATAATTTTGTAGTATCTTCGGAATCACATAATTACATTATTATTTGTGCCAAGTCATATATTGATATTTAACAAGTGAAAAATAAACTATTATTTTTCAAATACAAATGAAAGGATTTTTTTGGTTTTCCCTGTCCAATAAAAAAACAACCATCGAAATCGAATAACCCGCTATAAAGTGCGAATAGAATCGGTTAACATGTAAAAATTCAGTTTGTCAACATTTCCTACCCATAAGGATGTTTTTTTTAATTAAGTCGATCCATTTTCGGTTTAAACCCATGTGATAAAAAGAGAATCATCTATAGCCGACTACTCTGTACAAAGTTATACGTGGTCTTACCTACATAAAAAATAAAAAAGTGACTTGATGTAAGACCTTACCCATTTATTATTTCGTCGGTAAAACATTTGATTACCTACTTCCTGAAATTTATGTCTACTTAATTTATTTTACAATTCGTCAAAGATACGTAACAATGAAAATATGATAAGTTCATTCTTACATCTCATAATAATTATTATAATAACGTTGTGTCAGTTATCAATCAGTAACGTTATCTTGTAATGTGTGCGTAAATAAATTATTTAAAATATTTATTTAGACAACCCAAGTTTGTATTTGTATACATACGAGACTTACTAAAAATTATTCATGTAACACAATAAACAAACCGTATACTTTTATCAGCCTACAACAAAAGTGGGTAAGAGGAGAGGCAAAACATTCAACTTAAATTGAAATTTATGCCTGCGGTTTCCACTCTAGTGAACGTACACCTATTGCAAAAATATATCTCGACCCTTATAATAAATATACAGAACAAAATAATTAATAGTCTCTACCTACCTTTGTCAATGAAAAGCTTTTCCCCCTTCTTCCGTTCCATTTCCGAACCCTAATGATACCTATTGATCGCATTATGCCTTGAAAGGAAACACGGGCACATCTCCATATTTCTCGAGACTGTAAAATGTTTTCATACAAAACTTATTGTAAACAACATAATTGTTAAATTAATATAGAAAAAAAATTACGCAACATTTGAGTAATTATGAAAAAGTTCTGAAATTTGATTTAATAGTATGTACTAGGTGTATCTTGTACTATTATTAAGAAACACAGTAAAAAGCCTTAATATAAAGGCTCTGAATAAAACGACATACGTATTAACTGACAGCCAGTACGAAATTATAACCACCATATTACAAAACATGGATCAGAGTTAGGCCTGGTTTAAAACTGGGGCTGTCTCAATTTTGATTATTAATTTTAAACGTAGTAGGTATTAACCCACTAAGTATAGTTAGTAAGGGGGTTTAAACCAGCCCCCTAACTTACTATACTTAGGGGGCTGGTTTAAACCTAACCCCACAATTATGACCTTCCCTGCATAGACCTACAACTCCAACGATTATTCTTTGGAGTTAGATTATTAGGGGGCAGGTCTGTAAGAGTTCCTTGTTTTTTCATAATAACTATCAGAAAATTATGATTATTCCTTCCTATATCATGGATTCCTTAAAAAGAGGCGTGAAAAGGCACCTTATGGGCCGGCAAGTGGAAGGCGGCTGTGTGTTCATTATAATATGGACTCTTGTTATCGTTTCTCATCACGTGATTTGCCATGCTTTGTTTAAAAAAATCGCCAAAGTTTGTTATTAAAAATGGAATAAATCTGTTTCAGAGTCAAGTTTGAAAATATGACACCCACCAATGGCGAAAGTTTGGAGGCCCCGCAAGTGGTGGTGCTAGACGGCGGGTTCTCCACGCAATTGTCGTGTCACGTGGGGCATGTCATTGACGGTGACCCGCTATGGAGCGCACGCTTTTTGCACACAAACCCCGAGGAAGTGGTCAATACGCATTTGGACTTCTTAAGAGGTATGACTGAGATGATAGACGAATAAGATGCAAAGCTCTGGTATTAAGTTCATACGATGGACGTAATTTTATGATAATTATATGATCTAAGCTTTATTTAAACCTACAATGTTGACAGACTTTTTACATCATATTTTCTGATCCGCTACACAATGTTACATGTTATCTAGCAAGACTTTATTTATTATTCATTAGGTTCACGTCGAATAGTAGGTAAGTATCTATTAGTTATAGTTGCAAACAATGTAGTTGTTCTGCCACAAGGGGTCTCAGTAAATTATTCAGTTGTTGTTTTAGATATCATTACCTACATATTAGGTACGTGAACTTTTGTTTTACTTTCTAAAATTTCCTAATCTTTGTTCGGACAACTTGAATATCTAATGTCCCTCTCCCTGGTTTGTCGGTACTTTGTAAATTAATCTTCGCATAAAATAATAATCTTGATGCGGAGATTTTTAATTATTTAGTAACGTCAACTTCCAAGAGTAAAGATAGTGAGAAATTGCTTGGAACCAGTATCCTACGTCCACACTGAAGAACACTCAAACACCTACCCCCTTATTATAAAACACGGACTAAAGTTAGTCCTAGTCTAAAACTGATGCTGTCACTTATGTTTTTTAAAGGAAAGAGAGTGACAGCATCAGTTTTAGACCAGTACTAACTGTAGTCGGCATTTTATAATAAGGGGGCTAGCGTTTTATCAGCTGTATCAGTATGAAACATAATAATAAATCTAAAGAACGATAGATTTTATCGAAATCAAGAAAAGACTGTTGAACAATGGAATGAAAAAAGATAAGATACAAAAGCTGACTACGGAAGTTAATCGACAAACGTTATGAAACATAAACGGTCTACAGGCACTACCTATTCGATATTTTGGGAAAATATTTGTGAAATATATAACATCGGTTTTGGAGCTACTGGTATCAAAGGTCACAAATAATAATTCATTTCCTTTTGAAGAAAAATAATGTAAGATTCTTATTTCACAACGGATTTCAACAGATTCTAGAAGATAAATGCGTATACCAGTGTATTTTTCGGAGTTAACTGATTTCATAGTGTCATCACTAGGCTATATACTTCCCACTGCTTGTCACAGGTTTTCCTACATGGGAGAAACACATGAGGAGTTTGGGCCATAACACCACCACGTTGGCTCAATGCGGGTTGGTGGATTAAAGCGGTTGCACTAACAAACGGGACCAATGGCTTAACGTGCCTTTCTAAGCACGGAGGCGCTCAGGATTACAAATTTTGATTGACCCATCCAGGGATCAACCGTGGCGAAAATTGCTTTGTTTCGTTATCGTACCAGAGCGCTCAAACCAATACGCCACCGAGTTGGTCATAGTGCATGTTTATTGATTACATAAAAATTATCAAAGTGGAACATATACGGAAATCTTATATGTTCCACTCAAATCTTTCTCAAATTTTTCCTTTTGTGGAGGTTATTTCTAGATTGTATAAATAGATTTCTAAATATTTGACTTTATTTCCTTGCGACCAATGTGTAAGAAAATATTTACAACTCAATGCTAGATTATCTACCAGCATATATCTTAACCAGTGTGTTTGTCCAACAAACTTACGGCTACGGAAAGCATGTGTTATTGTGCCATTGTGATTCTCTAGGCTATCGTACAATGAGTCTTCTGGAAATGGCTTACCTAAAGCTAGAAGACTACATGGTCCTCAAGATCAAAGAGTTAAGTTACTGAAAACTGCAAGCAAGTGAGGAGAGACATTAAAGATCTCAAAGGATTGAAGTACACTGTAAGATTACTTTTAATTTGGAGCTTTGTTTCATTCAAACATTCAAATTGTCCACCCAACACATAAAATGATAGTTAAAATTATTTATGTGTACGTCTGCTTATTAATATTGGATAGTCTATCTCCCAACTTGCTGGTAGATAACTCGCCGCGACGCGACGGGCGCTAACTTATCGCTGTAACAAGTTCTCAACAATCTATCTCGGAAAATTTTACATGCGGAGCGCGAAGCATAAATAACACTAAAGCCATTCTGCGCATCAAAGAGCACTTCAATAGTGATCGTATACACGAGTATACACCTGAGATACCTAAAGTAATCTATAGTGCATCTATTTGTACCACTCCCATCTTATTTCTTACTCAAAACGTGGAAATTTACGAGCGCTGTTTTAACAAAATTAAATTTCCTTAAAGCTAGTTGTTGCAAAGACGTTTCTACATACTTAGAGAAATCTGATGGATGGCTCCTGTTTACTAAAGTCACGCGCAACTAAACCCTTTGAACTGCAAAGTAATTGCTTTGTTCCCCATTCGAAAGGCAAGGTTTGAATGAATTTTCAGACACACCTACCGAGTGCGGCACACTCAAACCGCAAACGAATGCGTACTGAGCAGCCACAGAACAGAAGTGAGCCCGCAATATGTAGGTGTACCTAAATGTAGTACATGCGTGTTTTGACGGATTACACGTTAGGTCGCTTTTAGCCCGTCATTTTCATGCATCTGACAGCGAGAGTGCGACCTCGTCTCGTGTCATCGTCCTCTGAAAGCGCTTTTCTTCGCCACAAAACGGACCGTTTCTTTTCATAAGGAAAAGCTGAAAAGTGTCTGCAAGCAAATAACTCCCTGGAGGGGAAAGCCTACTGCCTCGCTTTGCTTCCTCTTTACACGACTTGATATGAAAAAATATAAAAAATGGCCGAGTACTTTGCGGGATTGTAAACGTTACAGTGACACTTTTTAAAAGAGGCCTAAAATATAAACACCATTACAGTCCCAGCATTTAAATTTAATCGAGAGGTATACTTTCCGGAAAAAAGTCATGCCGTAAAATAAATTAATAATGAGGTGAAATGGGAACGTGCTTACATGAGAGGGTATGTTAAAGATCCAGCTGTTTCGTTGCGATTATTATGATTGACGCCGGAGCGGGTTGCCAAGTGACGCCGTTATTTCCTCCGCGCCTGCTAACTACCTCACATTTGCATAGTGGAGGGCAGGGCGCCGCGCCGCACCGCGCCGGCCGCCTGCAGGAGGCCGAGCTTCGCGGCCGGCGGGCGCGTACCGCTCTTCTCATTAATCACCGCGTCTGCCTAATATGTTTCCATTCACAGGCCGTACACCGTTTCCTTTTACTACGTAATTATTTTCTTCGACAACGCTTCTAACAGAAGTTTGTTTTCTTTTGTTGATGTATGCTGGTTCGTGGCCCGGCACTAAATTTTAATAACATTGAATTGTTTACTCTTCCCATTGTAGTCGCTACAGGGCTTCCTTATATTAAATAATATTGAAGATCTGTAGTACCTATTTATCGTGCAGTTTTGGAATCAGGAGAACATGTTTAATTACGGTCAAAGTAAAGGGGCGAGAGATATCGACGGAATATTTAGAAACATTAATCTTGGAATTCATTCGTTTTCATTACATCTGTTTCCGATGATTAATGTGACTGGAGTTACGAGCTATAAAATTGATGTTTTTGCAGCGGGTGCGGATCTGATTATAACGAATACGTACCAGGCTTCGGTGGACGGGTTCAGGGAGCACCTGGGGCTGACAGCGGCCGAGAGCTATGAGCTGATGATGCGCGCGGTACATCTCGCAAAGCGCGCTCGCACTATGTACTTAGAAGAATATCAAGAGTACGTGCAAAACGGTTAGTTATTTTATATAATACTGTTTCATTTCATCAATATTAAAACTACGATGTCTAGTAAGGATTCCTCCATCTTACTTTGGAGCCCCAAAATATAAAATTTGATTTATCATTCAATAATAATAAAAAGTCTTGAAAAATATCATAGGGCCTATTTATTTACAGCATTTTTTAAGATAAATTATTGTGTTTTAAAAGAAAATTCCTTGTTTAAAGATTTTATATAAAAAAAACATCATATCAGCCTATGATGTCCACTGCTAAACAATGGCCTCCCACATTGATTTCCAAACGCATCTGACGGCTCCCCGCGACCCTGACCAGGATATCAGTCCTAAAAAAACTTAATTGTAAAATTCTTTCTAAAAATGGGCTCATTGACCATGGCACAAAACACATATATACAGAAGGTTGGATAAACAACTTAAAACTAAGTCTGGAAGTGTAGACGCGACAATTTTTAACTAGATCAGAATTTTATTAAAAAACTAACAAAAGATCTGTTTTTAGTAATTCGCATGACATTCTAAATGTTAATAATAATAACATTTGGGCCCAGACCCCGAACACAAAATAAAAAAACAGAAATTCGCTTCTTTACTCTACTTTATAATCAAAGGGTCCGGCATAGTTCTACATGTGCGTACGCCTGTAAGTAGCGCTAGTTGTATAGAGCCTGCCTTCTATGTATCTATTTTGTCCCCATGGTATTTAATATTTTGATTTGAAGTGATGTTTACGCGAGTGCCTATTAGTAGTTTATCTACTCGCTCATAAAAAATATTGCCATCTATCCATCTATAATAAAGGGATTTATGGGGACAAGTTCGAGTATATGGTTTGCATTTTATGAAGGAAATTTTACTGTGGGAAAATATTTAGTTGTATCTTGTTCGGAAAAGTATTTTAAAATATAATAGTATAAAAAGGTTTATTCAACTTTGGTGCATTTTATTAAAACACAAACGCAACACATAACAAAAATAACGCAAAATACCGCCATCTTCGGAGTCATCAATTGACTGTTTCCACATCAACATCTCGCACCAAGAAGTTATAGTAACTCGTTTCTCTGTCGTACTTCCAAAACTCAGAATTCTTTGCCAGCACATGTGTTCCTTCCTTCCTTTAACATGGGTTCATTCATAACAGGCGCGAACAGGCAACTTATAGGCCGGAAAAGTTGATGCGGCTAGAACAGTGTGTTTCAAGCTGCAATTGCTGTCTTCGCATATGGACTCTTCTGACCGCTTCACATCAGGTGGTTTTAAGTAATTTTCCGGGGTTTGAATAAAAAAAACAGATGGACTAGAAGAAATTCATAGGGTTATCCAAATTCCTCTATTGCTCGGTGATCGAGCAGTCACCCTAAATGTGAAAAGTCGCATTTTTCTAAAGCATCCGTTGAGATAGAGGGCCAATAAGAACGGGCAAGAATGTCCACAAATTTTGTCTCTCCCATTTTACACGTCAATATCGGTTGTTCAAAAAATGTTCAAATCCAAAAATTACTAATGTAAAAGAAAAAGAACACAGATGAAAAATTGCGGTTTTTATGTCTACCTTCAAAATAATATGATTACATAAAATTAATATAACGACATGCTTCAAATAGCTTGAGGGCTGGTAAATAATTAAGTGGCGTAAAATAAATGATCAATTTGTTTCATTCCTTTGTATGAAGCTGTGATATTTAGGAGACAAATTATTGTGCCGGAGCTTATAAAAGGTATCCATTCACTTTCCTTAGCAACAATTTACAAATTAAAAATATGTAAGAGAGAACCAAATTATACATATTTAAATTATACTCTGCATTGTCAAATGTAACGCAGTTTCTATAATAGTTGAGAAAACTTTATTTTCAAAGTCATGAGCTGAGTGCAATTCACTTTTACCATTTTGGTGCTAGCATAGACCAACTTTCATACTTGGTGCTTGCACCAAAGCTTAGGTTTGCAATTGAGGAACTCCCTTTGGCGCTATGAGTGAATCAGGGTAGAAATTTTCTGCTCGCTCCCAAAAGACCTAATAATAAATAATATCTTCATAAAACTTCAAGGTGAGAAAGCTGTTACAAAGGTATCTCTAATACACTGGGGACAAAATGAAGCCACAGATATTTATAATGACAGCCACTTTATTAACATGAATCTCCCCAAACTACCAGTAGTGCTTGTGCTGTTTATTATATCTCAAATAGTCTCGTGATGAATAAAACATGTCATTTTAAATAGAAAATAAGTGTACTTATAAGTGTTTTTAACTCGACTTCACATTAACAGCCCAGTAAAGTTTATAGATATTATTTTTTTCTTCGTCACTGTAGGTAGAAATGGCAAAATTACAATACGAGTGGTATGTAATGGACATCTGTAGCGATCAGTGGGGTAATTCCTGGCGCAGTTACACCCCCAGCGCCGAATCCGAAGTGAAGTCATAAATAAATAAGCCCATAGCATTGTTCTTCTTAATATAATAATTATGTCAGTTAATCCGCTCAATTAGGAGTAAACTCCTGTTACACACATAATTGGATTTTATTATCAAAGATAAAAATAATTATGGTACGTATACGTATTTACGGAAAAGCAAACCACCTATAATAGTTTCGTCATGTATGTGTGTCACATACGATTTACACCTAAAAAGCTATAACTGGTAATAGCTTAAAGTCAAATCTGATTACGCAGGTATAAGGACCCCTTCCTGTCTAAAGTAAATAGTGCTTCTTTCTTAAAGCTTTTCTACGGAGTCATCGAGTGTGATGTCTTAGTCCTTAAAACGAGAAAATATAACTACTTATTATTTTTAAAATAAGTATTGAAATATTATGTAACTAGCTTCTAACAGAAGTACCAATATTTTACTAATTCTCTTTAAATTTATTCGGCCTTATCACGATTTTCACATCAATATCTAGGTATATTAATAACCATATTAATCATTGTATGACTCTTAATACAACACAAGCTATATAACTAGAAGAGAAACCATTAAAATTAATTTATATTAGTTTCTAAATATTTTACTGCATATTATTACTGTTTGTACCTACTTAGGAAGTTGGTATTCGCCGGGTTAGCTTTATGATCATTTGCAAAAGTAACTCGAAACTTGCACCGCAGTTGTAATTTATTGCTTACATTAATAAAATTTCAAGAATGTTTGCATTTTCGTGTAAACAAAGATTCTCGGGTCCGCATCCCGAGGGTCGGGTGCAAGCACGCATTAATTACTTTGCAAGGGTTGAAAGGTATCCGCGCAGTAGTTAAACCACGGTGGAACTAGGTGACACGTGAAAAATATCATAATTAAAATTTCTATACAAGATTCAGTCTCAGCTGGGAAAGCTTCCATTATAATTTTTGGAAGTAAGTAGTTTGAAGTTGGTGGTGCCCAGGGATAAGTATTTTTTTTCGTTTTAGTTCGATTTTTTTTATCTAAAATTGACTTTCCTTTTGGTTAGATGATTGAAATCGGTAATTCAGATTGGCACCTTCAAGCTTGATCCGGGTTATTTTTTCATTTCATTTCAAACTGTATCCTGGTACAGTTTTCAACTGTCTCTAGTTCTGCCGTTCGGAGAATGGTGGACTTAAACGACGCATGTTGCATCGACTGATGCAACAATGTTACTGCCGTTAGAGGATCGGCAATGTCGAAATTGGCATTGAAATTGGCATTTGGCATTTAAATATTGAAATTGTTTATATGTTTATTTAGTATATTTCTAATATTTATATACATATAATTATCAATATTTATCCGTTATCTAGTATCCATAACACAAGCTCTTAATGATGCTTACTTTGGGCTAGATAATAGGCGTGAGTGTATGAATATTATTATTTATTATTATTGGCGGATGATTGATGTGTAATTAAATAAATATGAATATGAATCCGACATCATATATCATAGGTCCGTATAGTGTCCGACATTGGTTAAGTTCGCGTTGTACCTTACAATAGGTGGCGGAAAAGTACCTAATGGTTGTCTTTTATTTAGCTTTAATATTTTGCCATATTAACCTTTTGAACCTTACCAGCCCGCCGCCCGGCGAGGTTACACACAATAAAAAACCTATTAAGTCTGATTTATGTGCGTGTTATACAGATAAAGGAAACCATATTTTTTGGCTGTAAGTATATTTACTTAGGCTTTTGAGATAACTTTTATCACTTTTTTAAACTAAAAGATTTAATATAGATGATTGAATATCTAATAACGTAACTTCAAAGATATTTTTACTAAAGGGGCAAAGGGGAGGAGAGATTATACCACCTTGTGGAATACAAGTCATACCAATGTATGAAGAAACCCGATTAGTGCTGAGGAGGAGACACCCAAGTTGAGTATACAAATACAAATACAAATACAAATATTTTATTGAACCAAAATTTTTTATACAATTTGTTGGGGAAATCCTCTCTTTAAGTTTAAAAACCTGTATTGAGAAGATTTCGCTCCTCTGTAGTTACATACATTATCGTTTTTCTATACCTTAGTGAGTGACCTACTTTTGAAAAGGTATATAAATTCTGTTACACATTCTATAGTACAATAATATATCCATGAATATAAAACCAACCCATACACCCATACTAACTAATAGCTTATCAACCACTGGGCATTACCCAGTGTTCAGATTTTACAAGTATAATACATACCCACTTCAAATAAACATAAGAACCAAGTAACACTGAAGCTCAAACACTTTGACACTTGTTCAAACACACAATATGCAAGTATTATCAAACCAAACATCAAAAATCACAGAAAAATATTACTATAACAAAGCAACCAAAGCATGAATACAAAAACTCGAGACATTTATAAGACTACCTTCACAGTGGCCGATATTTATTATAAGCAAAGCAAAAGAAAGAAAACAATTCGGTTAGACCACTGACAGTGAGAAGCTAAACAATAACAGTGATAACCAATTAACACATATCAATGAATCCACAAATAAACACATAAACTATATAATTATTGGTACATAATTTCCTATGAATTACAAAATGTTAAAAACAAAAAATAAAAATAAAGATAAAAATGAATTTTTCTTTTTTGTTTTTAATAGTAGGTTCTTGTCTCATTAAAAATTCCATAAAACATTTTCCATTCTTGCATATCACTTATTTTTAGATTATACTACTATATTATATTAATTTATACTTTTTATTAACTCTTATTACTAATTATTTTAATAAATTTGTAGTTCAAATCACATGTCATAATATTTAGTTATCTAGTATTATGCTTTCTATTTTATCATAGTCTAGTTTTATTAGCCAAGTGGTTAAAGTTTCTTTGCATTCAATAAAATTCATTGTATAAATATTTAGAATACGATTTAACGTGTTATATAGATATACAGAATGACACTTGTTTTGTCGTTTAGCAAAAGTAGTTCTAACCTTTTCTACTTTTATCACAGTATAAGGGATCCTTTTATTAAGTATGTCCTGATTTGGAGTAGTATTTTTATGAAGTGTTAGAATACTATTTAGAATATATAATTTCCTGACAGTTAGGACATTTGTATCGTTATATATACAAGCAGTGCTGTACGTTTTTTTCTTAAACATCATAACTTTCAATAGAGCTCGCTGAGCTCGTTCAAGTCCAACAAACTTCGTCTTACCAGTTCCACCCCATATACGCAGGCCATATAGCAAGCAGGATTGTACTAAGGTTTTATATATGTAAGTAAGTAATACTTTATCTGCTACATGTCGTAAATGCTTAAAGATCCAAATCATTTTCCTGACTCTTGAAGTGACCGCCTCAACATGCTGATACCATGATAACAATTGATCAATATGGACTCCTAAATACTTTGTAGTCAAAACCTTATTTAGTTTAGGACACGTACAATCAGAGTTTAATGGGCATGTGTGGGCCACCAAACTAAGTGGACGGTTCGGTTGCATGTTATTTGTGATCGAAAAAGTAATGTAATTTGTTTTATTAATATTCAACGTTAACAAGTTAAGTTGTAACCATTTGGTGATGGATTGTAATCCATTTTCGGCCCTAGTAAAAGTTTCTTCCCAACTACTTCCGGAAAATAGCAAAGCAGTGTCATCTGCATACGATATAATCTTACCATGGGCAATTTTAAGATTGGTAAGGTCGTCGATATATATCAGGAAAAGTGTAGGTCCAAGAACACTGCCCTGTGGCACTCCATAGATCGATACAGGACTATCAGTGCTAGAGATAGTGCAATCTAATTTTACACTCTGAGTCCTGTCTTTAAGATAATCAGTAAGTAGCTCAAGAAAAGAGCCTCTAATCCCTTTTTTTTCTAATTTACGTATAAGAATTGGGACAGAGACGGTATCAAAAGCTTTTTGAAGGTCTAAAAATATGCAGAGAGGTTTTTTTTTTTTGTCGAGATGTTGGACTATATTATTTGTAAGCTCAAAAACAGCATCTTCTGTACATCTCGCTTTCCGAAAGCCATATTGTGAGTTAGACAAGAGATCATATTTGGTAAGATAATTAATAAGTCTACTATTTATTATTTTTTCTAAAACTTTAGATAGCACGGGGAGAACTGATATGGGCCTATAATTGTTTACATCGGTTCTGATTCCACTCTTAAAAACTGGATGAATTATAGAGCGTTTTAGAGCACGAGGGAAGACACCTTTGTCAAAACAGAGTTTAATTAAATGTCTCACTGCGGGAGCTATTTCTTTCCTTGCCATCTTTAAGAAGGTTGCTGGAATACGATCCCATCCTGGGGCAGAAGAAGACTTCAAACACATGATTGTTGACTCAACTTCATCCAGGTCAGGTTCAATTACAGCAATACTATTCAGTGAAGAAGTGAGGGAGCCCAAATACTTAGAAGTAGACAATTTGCTACTTTTGGGTATTTTTTCCGCTAGTGACTTGCCAACATCCAGAAAGTATTCATTCACAATATTTGCAGACTCTATGGGGCAATTAGAAATGTTCATTAACTCGGTGTTCTTTGTTTCGTCTCTTTTCGTGTTTGTCAAGCCTCTAATAGTTTCCCATAGCAACTTGTTGTTATTTTTAGCCTTGTTTAGAAGATCACGTTCATATTGCCATTTTAGTTTTTTTATAAGATTATTGCAGTAATTACGATAACGCCTATAAGTAATTTTAAGAATTTCGTTGTTTTGGTCAAGCTTCACCTTTTTCTGCAAGTTATTTCTGTTTTCGATACATCTAAGTATGCCTGATGTGATCCATGGTTTCAATATTCTTTTTTTACAAGGTATTTTTATGTTTTGAGTATTTGATGTAAGGGAATTTGTAATATATTCCAGTAGTTTGTTTGTTAAAAGATTTGGGTCCGAGAAATTCAGAAGATCTGCAAGGTTACATGTTTTAAGTGATTCAAGAGCACTAACATAACAAGTTACTGTTTTGAAGGTTTTTTTTTTAAGGGGTAACGATTTCATATATATATTTAACAATATTAGAGAATGATCAGTGATTGTCGTTTCTAAGATGGCTACAATTGCAGAGTATTTCAACGGGCTTAGATTCATAAGTACATGATCCAGACAACTATTAATTCTGGTATCAAGCCTATGTCCTGGAAGGATACCATGTTCAGCCAACATATCTAGATAGTTATTTGCTGAAATTGTTGTGAAACCCTCCAAAATATTTATATTTATATCACCTATCAAAATAACATCATTATCTAGATGCTTGTTGGTTATGAGATAAGTATTCAAGGAAGAAATGAAATTGGTAATATTCGAATGAGAAGGAGATCTATATACACATATGATGGAGATGTTAGGCAACACAGTATGGGGACAAGAAGTTAGATGAATCGATTAAAACTGACACATTTATGTTGCTCAGTATTTTTTTATACGAGTACTAGTAGCCCGGTTACTGTAGCACATAGACTCTCGCAGCACTTTGGGCACTAGGTAATAGGCACTACTCACGTAAAGCCACTATAGGTAGGTGGTAGGCCACTAGGGGAGAGTGGGGTAATTGCGAACACCTAAGGGGTAACTTAAATAAAACAAAACCAAATTAAGTTATCGAAGCGATTTATTACTCAGTTTTTAATTAAACTAATCAACCTTGTGTTTTTATAATTAACAGTAATATTTTTTTAAATATAAGAAGTTATTATAAGAAAACTAAACATCTGGTGTCCGGCATTACCCCACATGCTGTGGAGTAATAACGGATACTGAGTGGGGTAATCCCAGACTAAGCCGGACATACTTTAGCTATCGCAAAAATCATCACTGTTTTTCTTTGGTAATTCCTTGGCATCTGAAAAATAATTCTATATTTTAACAACAGTATAAGAAACAATATATACATATTTACATAATTCTGTACTAAATGTGGTAAATCTGTATACCTACCAATACACACTCAGATACGTTTATGGGTATTTTATATGAATATAAATAATAAATACCTAAGCGTATATATATTTTATTTAAAATAAAAGTAGGTACAGCACTCAATACGCTTATTGTTTAGGGGTAACTGCGTTCGTGGTTACCCCACTCAGAACGTCCGCCACTGGCCGACTCGCCCAGAAACGCAATATAAATATTTTATTTGAGGTTAGAAAAACACGTTGCATGATATAATTGCTTTAAAACGTTGTACAATATTTCACAAAAAAAAAGTTTTGTTCCTATGGCTAATCGTAATGTTAGAAGCACACATACAATTTTACACAAAAATAAGATAAAATTATTAACATATCGTTAAATTAACTTACTTTGAAGCAAGAGCGCGTCCTCACTTCCGTACTTGTTTTTTGGCACTGGGTTCAAGGTCGACTTGAGATCGCGTCATTCAAAATATCTCCTGTCCTTTACTAAAATAGTTAAACCTATGCGTCCGTCATTACCCGCCTTCCGTGATAACCCAACCCTCCCCTATAGCAATGACTATAGGTAAAGCTAAGCTGCCAAAGTTATAGCGATATACTTCATTTAGTATCTTTTAATACATCAAATACAGTCATGTACACTAAGGTTATATAGTTAGACTACTGAATTATGATAACATGTAAAGGAAGAAATACACTAACGCCCATATTCATAAACGTTCAATATACCTATTTTAGATAAAACACTGCTATAATATGTTTTATCTTATTCCTTTCTCATATCAATGAGACAAACAAAACACTATAAAAGTCTCGAAAAACTTCACATGTTATTATGAATACTGGGGTAAGTTTATTCTTTTGGCTATTTAGATACGAAAGAATTGTTTGATCAAGAAACCTTGATTTCATACTAATCTGTTGTAAAAAAAAAAATCTCCATTGTTCTTTCTCCAATAATAAGTCAATTTTAAGGCAAAGTAGCTTCAACTGTACGTTTTAAACGGCACGGTCTATTTATAAAGGCGTGTTATCACAGTTTCAGAATTGAGATATCAAATATTGAATTTTTAGTGTGCAAACGATAGCCCCAAATTTTCATTTCAATCAAGATCAAACACCACTCAACTATCACAAAAACAATAGCGACGTGAATATAAACAAAGAATGAATTTACACTTCATTAGGCATCTCATTTGTTTGCTGACTAAAGCTACTAAATGAAAAAGGGCATTTACAAACGTCAAGAAAATTAGAGCCGTCCAACTTCAGAAATGGAGCTTGGCACCTAGTGTTTATAATGTTTCTTTAATTACACTTCTCTCGTCCAAGCCCCACGAACGAGTGAAAAGCCTCGTAAAAAGGTATTACACCTAAACCATAACATTCCTGAGTGTCATTAGCAAATTGAAAACACTTTGATGTCAATTCGTATAACGATAACAACATAGTAATAGTAACTAATAGGTAATCTATGGACCTATCCGCTAACCCCTTTTGACAGTATACATTGCTGCATTACTCGTAGAAGGCAAGATATCACAATGACGCTATACTTAACTAAGCAGCAGTGGATTTGAAAATAACTCAGTATTATCTCTCTAGAATTTTAGATGAAAGATGTTAGAACCAACGTTTTTTAAATTAGCACCTCTAGTGTAAGTTTCTAGTGAAACGAAACGAAAACGATCATCTTCGTGTTTACCTCACAAATCGATACATAAAAAATGGTTTCCAATAATTCACAACAGAGGCGCTGCGGCCTTTCTATACAATTTGACAGTTATCTCGACGTCGAACTTTTTTTTCGTTTCAATTCGATGGAAACTTCTAATGTAAATTGCCTGCACTGTACATTATTAGCTTTTTATTGACATGTGACTTTCAGTATTTATCAAACAGCTTATTGACGTGTAAAAGGAGTGACGAGCCATGATGAGACTTTGCCCGGTCTTCTCAGACCAAGCCTGGCTAGAAGGCTTAATTGGAATTGACATTCAATCACTGTTAAAAAAAAAGTTATTAAAAAATATACTAATAATCATACACTCACACCTATTATCTGGCCCAAAGTAAGCATCATTAAGAGCTTGTGTTATGGATACTAGATAACGGAGAAATATTGACAATAATAATATAAATATTAAAAATACCTATACTTACTAAATAAACATATAAACATCCATGACTTCCAATACCATACAATCATTTGCTCCTACCGGGATTCGAACTCGGGACCTCTTGACTGAGTAACCTGTATAGCAAGGGATACAGACCGCTCGACCTGCCGGTCGTCAATATATTTTTAAATTGTCTTAGCAGAGAAATTGATGACTACTATATTCGTTATACTGTGTTACTATAATACGTACGTCCTACTCCAAACCCTATCTATACAATAAGAAGCTCGAGAAATTTATTCTCTACATCGAGAAAAATGATATTTAAAAGTAGGTCAACCGTCTCCACCTCAACATCACGCAAAAAGAAATTTAGTAACTGGTTTTTTTCTTGTAGTCCTAAAACATGGAATTCTTTGCCATCGCATGTGTTGCTTCCTAGAACTGTGTGTTCCATGCTGCACTAGCTGCTTTCGTATGTGGACTCTTCTTTCCGCTTCTCATCAGGTGGTGTTCAATCATTTGCCGTGTTTATATGAAAAATTTTTTCAAGTTGGTCATACTACAGGTGTTGGGCATAGGCTTTCTTATACCTATAGGTAAAACACATCGCGGATATAAAAAACAGACCAAGTGCGAGTCGTACTCGCGCACGAAGGGTTCCGTGCCATTTTCTATAAACAAGCGTCTACCTGTTGCCGTTATCAATATCGAGCAAAAACAAGCAAAATAATCACGTTTGTTGTATCGGAGCACCCTTAAATAAAATAAATATTTATTTCATTCTGTTTATTAGTATTTGTTGTTTAAAGCGGCAACAGGAATACATAGTCTGTGAAAATTTCAACTGTCTATCTAACTATCACGGTTCATGAGATACAGTATGGTGACAGACGGACGGACAGCGGAGTCTTAGTAATAGGGTCCCGTTTTACCTTTTGGGTACGGAATCCTAAAAACAACCAACGGTGTAACGTGTTTTTCAAAACACGACTTGAGATTAATTTTAGGTGAGGGACGGCACTGTGAGTTTTTTTCTCTCTTGAAATTACAGCGTCCGACTGGGAAGGATCTTAACATTGCAGGAATCGTAGTCAAATACTAAGTACATTGTAGTTTAGAGTTTCTGAGATGAGTATTACTTTTAGGCAACGTGTGTCACGCTTGTTGTACATAAAAAAATGCAAAGTTTTTATTAACCCATCCGGGATAAACTGTGGCGAAAGTTCCTTGTTTCTGTTATCGATGCCGGAAAGCTCAAATCAGACCTTACCCTAGCACTAGGGAACTTCTCTATTTTGTACAAGAATATTTACTTAGAGTAAAATTATAAAGTAAATGAAATTTATGAAATGAATTGAAAATATATCAGCTCAAAAATCTCATCTTGTATATCACGAAAAAAAAAATGTTAACGAAAATGTCATAATGTCTGTCATGTCTATCTTTCAGAGCATATACCTTTGGTTGTTGGATCGGTGGGACCGTACGGAGCTCATTTACACGATGGTTCCGAGTACGACGGCAGCTATGCGGATACCACATCTGTTCAGGTAATTTTATTATGTAGGTTATTATTATTTTACATGCAAAGCTTTGTGATAACCAAAGCATTTTGTAAAAAGCTCATAACTTGCAAAAAATTAGATGTTTCATATCCGGCCGCGTATTTGTAGGTACACTATATCAAAATATCTGAAACAATCTCCTGAATAATTCGTTTCCATGTATAAAATGGTTTGTACAAAAGTTGAAATTTTTCGTCGATTTCACCGATACTCAATATAGCAATAAAGTGGCCGACATAGAAGTTAATACCAACGTCACCAAAGTGATTACGCGCCATGATGAATATTTGGCTGTGTTGCAGTTTTTCTATAAAAATTCTTGTTTTGTACCACGCTACAAAGCAAATAAAAAGAACATGGACTATTGAACACTGTACTGCATATTTTTAATTTTTCAGTATAGTTTACATAGACCTGGCCGGGTCTCTATGCATTTTTGGAACATCTCTTTTAAAGTATTAGCATAATTGGTAACTAACTAACATTATCCACAGTGTCAGTTCTTATATTGGCTAATAATTTGATTTCAATGTAATTCCTATCTACCTTGCAGTTTTTAGCACAGCTAAATAGAAATGCACGTTAGTAAAGTTGAATAGAGATATTTTAATTTGATTAAATGACAGATTTACCCTTAGTAGTACTATCGAAACATAGAGTTAAACTTAAAAAAAAGTTTTCGTTTTCTTTTAAATAAAAAAACATTCATCAAATAGAAAACGTGAGCAATAAAAATAATGTATTTAACTGTCGCGATAACACCCGCTAAAAGATAGTAATTCACTGTACCTACTCATTTGTGAGGTCTTTTCACGCGTCCGCGCTTTAGGGTAGTTGACAACTTTTTTTTATTTCATAAATAAGAAGTATATAACTTAATAAGAAATATTGCAAAAGAAACAGTATGCCCAGGATCAATAGTTTCACAGATATAGCGGTATGATTGATGTGTTGCGGCACATCGTCCGAAAACGCTCCATAGGAAATCTACGGAACAGGTGACGTCACACGTCATACTGAAAAAATGATTAATAACCGAGTAATTTATTTATAGTCGTCATAATAATAGTTGTTATAATTGATGTCAGCAATCAAATATTATAAAATTTTTGATAAATTAAAAAAAATAATAATACCATATTTATAAATTTTCTAAACAGAACAACTTCAACAATATCCTATATATTTTAAGTTTGAATTGTTTTTATGGGCAACAGGAGCGTATATTTTCCGAATTTGTGAATACCGTCATGTTCAAACTTAGGCAACATCCCAACAATAATATAAATGAAAATTTTAGGTAAGCCCGGCCTTATCTATCTAACACCATCTCCTTGAGACTATTCTCATAAGCCCAATCACGCTATGTCTGCTGTAAGCTTTTGAAGAACTGAGCATCCCGCAAACTTGTTTCAAGGTAAGGACGTCTTTGAAATACCACCGAGGTAATAGTAAACCAAATTTCAAATCGGATCTGTAAAAGTTAGTAAGACCCTTTTTCAAGCAGGAAATGAGCTGATAGTCATCCAACGCCTGAACAGATCTTCATTAATTAAGGCTAAGAACCTTCTCGATTACGTCAGCTTTCAAACAAAAAAAAAACTAATTAAAATAAGTCCGTTGTTTCGGAGCTACGATGACACAGACAGATACACAGATGCACAGATACACAGATGCACAGATACACACACAGACACGTCAAACATAATTATGACACTCCTTTTTTGCGTCGTGGGTTAAAAAGATACGGCCACACAATAACTAAGTAATATAGCTGCCCATACTATTTATTGATTTGAGATCGTTTCATTGAAAGAATCTGACATTTTATGATTTTAATCATAAACTTAATAAGATATAATATATCGATTGTACAGTCTACATCACATCAAGTGTAACAGTTGCACTACGAAAACCACCTCTATTACGAACGCAGTAAGGGTGGTCTCGAGATCAAACTGTTACGCTTGATGTGCTGTCGGCTGTACTACCAAGACTAAATATAGTTTTGCTGTGGGAAAACACCAACTCCACCTTATATAAGATCGCAGATTCGCAGCTAAATAACACTGGTTTTTGGTGTTGTTTGTGGTGCTTAAGCGTCAGAGCTCATAATAAAGCGTTACCACTGGTATGTTAACTATTACTTTTAATTTGGATGTATTGCAACAACGAAGTTTCTGATTAAATTAATACTTATTTAATATACTCTAGTATATTATATAAGAAATTAAAATAATAAAATTCGATTTGAAATTTCAAACTGTTCTCAAAAGTTAAGAGAACTGTTTTGCTCCAAAACGAGAATACGAGATCTGTAGCATTAGGGAGAAATGTTGAATTCTTTTATTGATTTTTTAAAAATTAAATAAAAAAAGCAACATAAAATTCAAAATAATACAAAATTGCAATGCCTAAACATTTGCAATTTTATGCGGACTCACAGTCTTCAACCTGTACTAATCCATCGGTTACATCGGGTTCCACTGCACGACATTGCGGCCCTAGTCTGGTATATTCTCTTCGTATGACATCTCTTGCTGCAGCCATCTTATGATAATTTCATCGTTTTTATTCATAATAAAACTAAAACAACAAAAATAAATAAACTCTAAATATCACACAACCCACCTACGTGCGGTCACACAGACCGCTGGGCAAAATTTTGACTTACCCAGCTCAGACGCGCACACTAAAACACTCGCCGAGTGCAAGGGCGATACTGTTTGATGTGTAGAAGAGGTACATAGACGCGCTCTGCCGGACGCCACACACACACACACACACATTGAATAATTTTAATTCAAAAATACGTTGCGTCTCTGAAACTCCAGCTTGTACACAGTGTGTTATAAAAGTCCGAAACAAAAATTAAGAGCGAGCTCTGAAAGTTTGAGTACCTTTCAGACCACTTTTATTGTCAGATTTAATTAATTAAAATATTCTCACACCTGCTCGTGACAACCCTTAAAAAGTACGTACTTTAGCGTATCGTACAACACACACACACACACACACTCTACAATCGTACCACATAACACAACCCGCGCACACGATATCAAGAATTCTAAATTTTTATTTCGAAATTCTATAACACCCGGTATATTAGCTGACAACATCCCACAGGGACATTGATTACTTACAGACTTGGCTTACAGCGCAATAATACTAGGGAGCGAGCTTTTGTCATGGAAATTACTATCAGTGAATGTGACAACGCTAAGTAGGTACATAGCTACAACGAGAGTGGCTTTACGATTGAGAATGACTTACGAGTGTAAGGACAATGTCTTGGTACTTTGCAAGAGCAATTTGATTTACATACTATGTGATCTTCATTGTCAGTACAACATGCCTAAGTACAGTCGAAAGCAATAAGACGTAGGTACGCACTTTTCTCAGTACGTGACTCTTATTGCTTATATTATATGTGTGCTAAAATGTCCAAAAAAAAATTAAACAAAAATTATAACCGACTTCAAAACTTTCTAAGGTCGAAGCTAGATGGATGACCGTCAACTTATATTGTTTCCTACTATCGTATTGTTTCACTAAAAAGTCATAGCAAGTCATAGAAAGCAAAAAATCGCAATTTCGCATACGTAGACGACTTAATGATTTAAGTTTTTTTTTTATTTAAAACCAAACTACCAGACTGATTTATGGGACCAAAAAATTATGGGACCAAATGGCAACTATTCCGCATCGAACAAAAAAAGAATCAGGTAAATCGGATCAGTAATCTCGGCGTAATCGGTGTACATATAGAAAAAAAAGCCGAATTGAGAACCTCCTCGTTTTTGAAGTCGGTTAAAAAGTGGGTATAATGTTACTTTTGACTAAACTTATCTACTCTGTTCTACTTGGTACTGTTGGTACTCAATTTCGTAGCGGGTATATTATTGATCGTGACTGAACCTGTCTACTTTGTAGGTACAAGGTACAGTCGACAGCATATCAATCGTAACAGTTTGCGCCTTGGGGCCGCCTTTGCTACGTTCGTAATAGAACTATGTAATAGTTTTAAGAACTGCCTTAGGTAAAGAATTTATTAAAATTATACATTTTGTACATAACAAGTCTGATAACCGGTTACCGAAAGCATATTTAACTAATATAAGCTGGTATGTAATATCAATAGTAATACTTACGCGATGCAGAGCTTTCAAAAACTCAGGAGGAAGCGTTATGGCTTCCTCAACATCATCACCATCATCATCATCATGGTTTCATCATCACCATCATCATCATCACTAGGTGGTAGGCCCGTATGTAGGGTCGTCTGGGTAGGTACCACCGCCTTTCTTATTTCAGCCGTGAAACAGTTTGCTGTGTTTCGGATTGAAGGGAAAGGTAGCCAGTGCAATTACTGGGCATGGACGGCATTTCATCTTAGGCCCCAGGATGACAACGCACCTGCAATATCAAGTGACTTTTCCTTGTTATTGCAGGTGTCTATAGGCGGCGGTAACCGCTTACCACCAGGTGGGCCGTCAGCTTGTTTGTCATCCAGTTGTATAAAAAAAAAAAATCATCATCACCAGCCTTATCCGTCTCACAGCTAGGCACAGGCCTTCCTACATGGGAGAAACACAGGAGGAGTTTTGAGACTTCCAACATACGCTTCCTTAATTTAGTAAAATTTTACTATTTCAACTTTGATTTTTTTCTGAATATTTATTATATTAATGAATGGAAAACAAGACAAGTGTGCTTTATTAATTATTTGTAGAAATAAGTTATTTCTACAAATAATTTCTTCCAACCCACATGCTATAGGAGAAGTTTTTGGTGAAAATAAACCGTACACGTATGTACTGATAATCATAAAATAATGAATACAAATGCTAGTATTAAATTGTAAACAGTAAGTAATAGGTACATAAAACACATATAATTTCGTACTTTTATTTGTCAAGCAGCGTTATACCTCCCGAGGTCTATAAAAATTGAAAAATTAATCGTGACTGAAATCTGACGCTTGGCAGGTTAATAGTTGCATAAAAATAAAAACATACAACTTAAAATTACAATCTCTAAAGAATTTCAAAATTTTACTAAGAAAAAATTATCTCGATACTTATTTCACTAGGTTTAAAGATAATATAGTTATTCTTGGGACTAGATTAGCCAAAATTTCGAAGAGCTTTTATGACTGAAAATTTTTAAAGAGTTACCTCTTGTTGTTAAAAATAGAAAGTTATTAAAACACATGTTGAAAGATCGTATCTAAAACATAATAGGTTGGAGAAAAAGTATCTTCGCATTTTTTAAGAAAATTCAAAACATTTTTTAATATAGTTTATTTACATTTAACTAAAGTATGTAGGTACCATTTTGTTCGATAACTTTTTGCCATCTTGTAGGTAGGCACATGATCCCATGGCCATAAAAATTTTGGGGCTGACACTGCCTAGACAATTCTTAAGAGAGTGAAACAGGTGGAAATCTGGAGGTGCAAGGTCAGGACTATACGGCGGATGCATTAACACCTCCCAGCCAAACTCTCTTAATTTTTGCTGAGTGGCTAAAGATGTGTGAGGTCTAGCGTGATCATGATGAAAAACCATACCCCTTCTGTTGATTAATTCCGGCCACTTTTTCTAAATAGAGTTCAGAATCGATGGTTGCCTGGTGGTAACAGCTCATAATGAATAATGCCCTTCCAATCCCACCACAAACACAGCATCACCTTGTTGCGAGTTAACCCGGGTTTCGCCAGTCTGTGAAGCCTGACCGGCCTTTGACCACGACCTTTTTCGCACGTTCTTGTCGTACGTGATCCACTTTTCATCACCAGTTATCAGCTTCTTCAAAAATGGTTCGGTTTCATTACGTCGTAATAAAGAATCACAAATGAGTACACAGTATATTAGGTTTTTTTCAGTGAGTTCGTGGGGTACCCAAATGTCGAGCTTTTTTGTGTACCCATTTTTTTTAATATGCGCCAAAACTGTTTTACGGTCAATTTCCAGTTCTTCAGCTACGTCGTAACTACTGATATGCCGATCTTGCTCCAGTTTTTTCAAAAATGGCATCAATTTTATCCGTAATAGGGCGACCAGAGCGACGTTCATCTTTGACATCAAAATTTCCGGATTGAAAACGTTTAAACCAAATTTGTGCTACCCTCACAGACACTGCACTAGGGCCATAAACATCGCAAATTGTTTTCGCGGCTTGCGTTGCATTTTTACCTTTTTTGTAGTAAAATTTTAAAATGTATCGAAAATCTTCATTAGATTAACTCATCTTGACAGTACGAAAAACAAATGAAAAACACACATTTTCCTAATTTGCATTTGGAATTATCTTTTTTTAAATCTAAACTTTTAATGATACCAAAACCAGTCAGATACAAATAGTACAGCCAAAGAGATTTTATTACAAGTTCATACATACTATAATGCGAAAAGACTTTTTCCCCAATGTAATATAAACCTTTTTTTCTAAAATTCATGTTCTGGTACGGGAACAGAACCCAGGACCTTCACACCGGGGGACTCCTCTGACAACTGAGCTACCGAGGACTTAGGTTAAACACAATATGCATATCTTCTAATCTTTCTATTCTTCGATATATTAACGCATTGGTATGGTACTAATTTAATGATATCTAATAATACGTTATAACCGTCTCAGTGGTTGAGATCCTTACCTCAGTTGAGGAATCCGGGTGTAGCTCACATCCATCGTCGGCCTTTTCACATCACCATCAGGAGAGATAAAGGTCAAGTGTTACGCCGTTGAGAGTAATTAAAAAAGCTAGTATTATATCTAGTTTAGATATATTTCATACAAATTGTTTTGCTGATAATACTTGATAACTATGTAATAAAATTTTGAATAAGATGTGTTTAATATTGTTTATAAATACCACTAAGGGGGCAATCAAGCATACCTACGCCCACTTGACGGTAACCGGTTACCGTAGCCAATGGACGCTTACAACACCAGGGGTATCACTTGCGCGATACCGACCCAGTAAAACATTTTCGTGCCTTATTTTGAAGAACACCACGCTGTACTCGTTCGAGAAAGCCTCTGCCCGCTCATTCCACAACCTGAGCGTACGTGGGAGATACTCTGAAGCCGTCCAGTACGCGACCACTTTGGTTCCAATTTGTGAGGATGAACTCCCTGCCGGTTATAGTATGAGGCTGTGGGCATCATGTGAAATAATTCCTCAGAACACACCCTGTTTTACAAATGGTAGAACACACACAAGGAGGCAAAATCTCTCCTTAGGCTTAAAGGTTCAATACTTCATGTGAGCTCAGGATCGTCGACAGTTCTCATAGACCGTTTTTGAGGAGTATCTAGGTGCTCCAGCTCATAGATGGCAGCATTACTACATATGGGGCCTGAATTGAGACTTATACACTAACAGTCTTTGCCCCGAAGAAAAATACCGCCGCACCCTATTGAGCACACAAAGCTTCTTAGGTGCCAACTTGACTTTACCCTCCAAATGCCTGTGGAACTGCACGTCACTATAGATATCAACACCAAGGTTCCCGATACTTTTAGAGATGGAAAGGGGTGTGTCAAGGAATTGTGGAGCCACAGCGAATAGTAAAATAACGTTAGCATAATAATATGTGGGGGATGAGAGTGATGACTGACACATCACATATTGTATTTTATATTAAAATGTGATGTACTTACGCTTAACGTTTAACCTAGATTAGTACAATTAAGCACAGTGATAAAAAAGAAAATGAAATATGAAAATATAAATATCTTTATTTAAATATGCCGAAACACTTTCAAATCGTCAAAAATCACATTTTTATGACTATCACAAAAAATATATAAACTAACAACGTCATAGTGTCTGTCTGTCCGTCTGTCTATCGTCCGTCTATCTGTCTGTCATGTCTGAATTTACATCTGATTCCAAAAGCTTGACTACCGAGAAGATTCCGGACAAAAACTCGTGTAGGCAAAAATTAAGTTACAATGTTTGTAGTTACAAAATTATAACATTTAGCAGTGCTGTGCCACACGGAGAAAAAAAAAGAAGAGAATGTATATAAACGTACCGACAAAGTAGGTACCCAACGACAAAAGTATTATATTTATTTTCAAGCTGTCTGACAATGCCCTATAACAATAAAGGTATTATAATACATAGAAGTGTTAACCTCTCCCTCTCCCTTATTTATGACTGTTACGTCATAATATTCGTTAATAAACATATGACATATTTTGAAATTTTAATGTGTTCATTCATATCATCTTATCCTCTAAATATTATTGAACCTTATAGTAGTCTTTTTTCGTTAAAGTTTGTTTGAAATATAGCTCAAAGTTTGTGAAAGGGCAGTTCAGTTACATAATGTGTATAGAATGAATAAGCGAATTGTCTTGTGAAGTCTACTTGGAACAGCAAGTTTATTTTTATATCTAGTGTTTAAGTTATGAATATCGCTGTTTTGAAATTTATATGAACATTTTTTTTTATTTATTTATTTATTTGGCACGGTAACAAAATACAAATCATAACATTGAATAACTTATTCTTCCTATGACACAACTAAATTTGCATTTCAGTGACAACCGAGCACAAAATTTGACTTAAATATGTTAACTAATTAGTTCATACATATCTACATATTATAATGACAGTGTGTTACTTATTAGTAAGAAGTAAACCAACATTTTCTGAAAACTTAACACTTTTTAAGAAAGATTTTAAATTCTGATGGAATATATCGAGGTCCTTACATATAATATTAAATTTATTACACATTCTTATCAATGGGCTATTATGGGATACATTGTTCCTAGTTGGGTGTATGAAAAAGGTATTGTCTGCGGTTGGTTTTAAGTGAATACCCAAATGAGACATGAAACATATATTCTTATATAGGTATGTATTGAGAAACAATAATCATAAATTATTTCTTAAATAAAATTAAATCACTACAACAAACTAGTGAATCCGTCCCTAAAGCCAGTAATATTAAAACATGCTTCTTAGTTTAAATAATAACATAAATAGGAGATTATACATAGATAATTATTCCTACAGGTGACCTAAAAATAGTCTACCATTAATACTCTTAAGACACAGCTAATTGTATTTAGTAGAATCTAACAGTCAGCCCGAGGCATTGGGCTTCGAATATTAATGGTGTAATAAAGGTAGTTCGAGTAAGATCTTCAAATACCTGCGCGTCAGACGACAGCAGAGAAGAGATGAACATCGCTAGTTGTAATCACCCACACTTGTAGGGCTGCAGTGGATTACTCGCGGTACGGTCCGTAACAAAGATGAAGCAATTAAAACGTTTAACTTGTATAAATAACTGCTTTATAGTCCAAGTTACTTTTATCTCGGAACAGCGAGCAAATGGAGATATCCTTTGTTTGTTGTTAGTACTTTAATGAAAAGCTGATTTTACGATTTCTAATCTAAATCTTAGGAGGTACAATAACTTCCTAAATTGGCTATTGTCTACAGGAAGAATCTATAGTTATTTGCAAGCATTTGGCCACAGTCTCTACAATTCTAGCTTGTAGAGTTTTAAATTGTAACGCTTGAAATCTCTGGCAGACGGGGTCATCTAATAGTTGTTTATGATACTTCCATTAAAATATAATAGCACATCGTTTATCTAACAGCTTAATAAAAATAAAAATAAAACTGTATTAGAGTGATCATTACACCATTTGTTAAAAGAATCCTAGTCTTCTATATAACAAAAAATCAATGTTGGTTTAATATTCATCAGGTTGTGATGAAACTTTGTTAGGGTGTTCTGGGGTCCCCAGCAAAGGTTACTGGTTTATAAAAACTGTTTTTATTTATTTGCAAAGCATGCCGGGTGCAGCTACTCATTTTATTTAAAAAAAAGTTTCTGAATATTTTATTTGCCTCAGTATTTTGTATAGCCCAGTCTACGGAACAAGGAAAAGCTGACTGATTCAGATTTTGTGTAGAGAACACCCGTCTCCAATTTTACTATGTGCCGATAAAACCGAAAACTTTCTCGTGCTTTTACTGACTCTACTTACAAAGCTAGGCAGAGCACAGACAGCTTTACAAGTTTAAATGAAGCTGGCTATTAGTTCTTCCTACCAGTAAAGTCTCTTTTGGAACGACCAGTCATTTTAGGTATTGTTGTGTTGAAATTATTACAATGATAATATCGTTCATTTATTATTAGAGTTATTAACGTAAATTGGCCGGTAACTTAATTGATATAAAATAGAGTCTCTATATCTCTCTATAATCGCTCGCTCTATAATCTAATGTTATTGCTATACCTATGCTTTTGAACTTTGTTTACATAGTTCCGTAAAAAGGTATATTAAATAGGTATATATTAGTCAAAGTAAAGTATTAAATGCTGATGTATATTTTCGACTTCATTTGTGAAACAATGCGTTAACTTAAAACACATCGAAGCCCAGATGATTTATCTCAACTTCACCCTGATTCCGTGATCTTTTTGTTCATACAAATTAAGTACTTAAGTAAGTTATAAGCATTTTCATTATTCATAACCGAAAATAAAAATATAAAATTTAAACTAAACTCATTCGTTTCTCTCGTTATAGCATACATGTCTGTCCCAAAATAACGTAACCCATTGTCGGCTATAAGTTCTATTAAAGGAAGTCTCCCAATGAAACCTTGACCACATTCTGGAGCCTACGTGTATATCCCAGATTAATAATAAACGACCAGAGCTACAGCCTAATTAGTTCTATTTCTACGTCATCGAATGCTTTTAGAAACATTTGCCTCATCGATTCTATTGCTAAAGGTAAAGCTACATTCTGACCTAAAGCAGTAAATTTTAAAATGAGTTATTTTACAATTGTACATTTCGCCGCGGATTTTAGGGTCTTCTTAGTTTTAAGCTTCTCGACTTATAAGCATAAAGAAAGATTTTTTGGCACATTAATGGCTGACCAAAAGGTTAACTCTTTATTCCGTTATTCGTTTTCTTCTTACAAAAACACTGCTTATTAAAGACGGAACCAACATAATGCGTGTAGTGTAAAAAAATCCCAAAATACTTATTGTATTCTATTCCATATATTTTTCTGGTCTACATTTTTGGAAATGCATTATCGTTTTAAATATTGACTTTTGAAAGATATTTTTAAAAATGTCCAGACATGGAACCCCAAAATTATATTAAGTAGGTAATATTGATAAAGTACCGACTGTATGATTACTAATTTTGGACGTCAACAAATAATAATTAGGTAGGAAGTTATTAAAATAATTTAATTTTTTAAAACAAAGAACTTGTTTTCGATATTGTTATCACTGGAATATTTTGGTGTAAATATATTATTGTCATCCTATATTATATCAAAGCGACGTCCATTCTGACCCTGTGGTCAAAATGTTTGAATTGAAGAAAAAATTCCATTCATTTCAATCAATATTTCGAAGCACAAGTATTCAGCTGTGTTCATACTTACTGGAAGAAACCAACCACGTAAAGTTGTAATTTTGGCCACACATGGTTATTAAATTAGCTTATCTAAAATAGATAAATAATATTAATAATTACCTACATAAACGGAAGCTAAGTAAACTTGGAAGCCAACACACTATTTGAAAAATCTTTAGTGATGATGATAAAATTTCCCTACTTTCCTGGGAGTACGTGCGAGTTTATTAAAATTCATGTAATTTACTTATTAAAAATCGTGATTGGCTATACAGAACCCCGGACGCCATGAATACATAGCCTAATAAAGGTTAAAGCGGCAGCTAAAACGTAAAGAGGGCCGTAAAGTTGCTGGCAAATTAAAATTTACATCGACAATATGAAAAACTCCCTCGCCATTCCTCGTCTTTTTTCGACCGAGACCATTTGACTGGGGTGGACAGTTAATTAAGGAAACCTAGAACAAATGGCCATCAACAAACATGAAGTAACAAAAATGTCGGCTCTAATTAATTTGAGATCCTTTTAAATTATTTTAAGTACTACAAACAATAATATTAGCTATACCTTATTAATTTTGTGCTGATTGTGGTTTTGGATTAATTTTAATAACAGTCAGAGCGGTTTCGTTCTACGTCCGATCCGAATCCGATCCGAACCCGTGAAAATATGGTCCGTAGTAGCCGTAGAACTATTTCTATGGTAATTTACACACTAGATCCGATCTCTGCTCCTGAATTGCTTGGATTTGTATCGGAGATCGGAGTAGCCCGTAAGCAATATCCGAATTCGGTCCAAGTTTTCTAGACCAATATTTTCTCGGGTTCGGATCGGATTCGGATCGGACGTAGTGCGAAACCACTCTTATTGACTTTTAACTACGCTACGGCCACTTTTTATACAGCGACACGTGAATTCTGTGGTTTAATAATTTTGCAAATTCGTAGTTATTCAGTTTCAATACGTGAGTTTTCTGAACCGCTAATTTGTGTTGGATGTTATTATGAAATTTAATTAACACAGATTATAAATTTGTTGAATACATCTTAATTGTTTTAATCCCTCTTTTAGCCGTCCCAGTTAATTAAAATACTTATCAAACCACCAAGTATTAATATGATGATAATTATTTTTAAGCTACTTATATTATCGAGTCTAACAGTTTCCTATCCATATTGAAAGAAAGAGACTTAAACTCTTAGCAGGTAAGCATGATAGGGTAGTTGTCAACTTGTTTTATTTCATAAATAAGAAGTTTATAGCTCATGAAGAAATATTGCAAAAGAAATAAATAGTATGTTTATGATCAATAGTTTCACATATACAGTATGTTTGATATGTAGCGTGTTATGTTTGATGTGTAGTGGCGCATCGTCCAAAAAGGCTCTTAAGAAAATGTATTACTAAAAAATGTATGGGCATATTGACAAAATCAATAATAACGATGTAATTAATATGTATGTTTTTATTCAAAGATTTCATAATAATAGTAATGTTTAAATATTTTCAAAACGGTAAAACTTCAAAAACATTCCATAATGTAGTTCAAATTCAGGTATAATATATTTTTCATTTATGATTCTTAGCGATTATTTATTATTTTTCATCAATTTTACAAGAATCAACACTATTTACTATTATACTGTGTGTGTACAATTATATTCTCACAAAATAAAAAATAGAGTTTCCTTCGTATTTCTATATTGCTATTATATTTTGATAATTGTTCATACCGATCTATATAACATATTTATTTACGATGTTATTTTCATTGAATTTCATTCTGCTATGATATTTATCTTTTGGAGAAATCTTTTACTATGGCTTAAAGTAGGTAGAGTCTTTACATTGAATAAATAAGTGCGATTCTCGAAGAAGAAGAAGAAGCAGTTTTCGATTAGTCTGATGGAGAATTAAGTATAGAAGAAGATGTGGTTGGAGTAAGACCTTGATTTGAACTCAGAATAAAGTTACATTGAACAACCAATCACATCCAATAATCATGATTAGCCAGAAATGTGCCAAACTTGAAGAAAATTTGTGATAATTGTCAATTTTGTACTTCCCAAAAACATTACTTTTTTAAATATTGCGAGTATACTTTCTTATCTTATAGTGGGGCCATGACTAAGTCACATCTTTTGTGCCTCCCCTGCGTTTACTCTTTCTGTGTCCAGAATAAAGATGCCATTAGCCTTACTATATCTTTAGGCAGGAAGAGTCTGTAGTCTTCTGGCTTTGGATATGTCACTTCCAGAAGACTCATTCTGGTTCTAGCCAGGGCATGACAATGACACAAGAGATGCATCATTGATTCCTGGCATTCACCACATGCTCGACAAAGTTGAGTTGGGGAGAGTTGCATTTTATGTAGCATGTGGTTAGTAGCCAAATGCTACGAAGCGAGCTTTTGTTCTACCGTTTGCATAGATGTATTAATCTATCCTCCTACCTCCTCCCCTAGGAAGGATTTGGAGTGTTTTAATCCCGGTATTTTATTCCACTCAGATTTATGTCTGTTTTTGACATGCTCTCTAATGGCTGTGTTTATGAAACTTTGTGAAGGTGCTAGAAAGGACTCCGGACCCACGTAAGTGTTTTCCGAGTCCTTCCTTGCCAATTCATCAGCCTTTTCATTGCCCATCACTCCCACATGGCCGGGCACCAAGATCAGTCTTACCCTGTTATGCCTACCAAGCCTGTTAAGAGCTTGTACAGCATTCATGACCAGATCTGAGTTGATGCGCGGTGAGCTAAATGCCTTGAGAGCTGCTTGGCTGTCACTAAGAATGTATATTATTTTATTCTTAGTCCGTTGTTCTATAATTTTCATTACACATAGGATTAACAGTTGCTAAATTGCCCATGCTTTGATGTAATTGTATATCTTTATTATAGACACCAGCACCCGTTCCTGAGTACATCTCGGATCCGTCTGTGAACCAAATGAGAATATTTTTTTCAGGAACTGGTGGTCTACATTTCCATTCCTCCCTGGTAGGAATGCTAATTCTGAATTTTTTGTCGAATATGAATTTGAGACTTATTTTATCACATCCCATTTCCATATACCCGTCTAAGACAAATGCTTCTGCTTTAAGCAGAGGTTTGGTGTTGTCCCACAGACTTGAAATCTTAAGCCTATATAGAGCCTTCCTCGCCTCTGTTTCAATAACTATGTGCAGCGGAGGAAGGTCTAGGAGTACCTCCATCGCTGCCGTTGGAGTGGTTTTAAACGCACCAGTGATCGCTAGACTTGCTGTTCTCTGCAACTTGCTAAGAACAGTTTTGCAAGTTGCCAGCTTTGTTCTAGTCTAGGCCACCATACGATACTGCCATATGTTAATAAACAGCGAGTATAATTTGAAAGTCTTTGTATATTTTTAAAAATTTTAATAGATAGTTATTAAATAAAGAGAAATAAAATTAATTTGTAAACTTCAATATTTTTTTATAGCAATAAATAAAAAGCGCGGGGTCGGCAGCTACCCCAAAATGACGAGACCGTCATTTCGGGGTAACTGCCGACCGCGCGCTTATAACAACGTCAGCTTTTTAGCGCATAGCTTATTATTAATAATAATCATACACTCACACCTATTTTATCCTGCCCAAAGTAAGCATCATTAAAAGCTTGTGTTATGGATACTAGATAATGGATACCAAATATTGATGGCAATGTGTTTATAAATATAAGAAATATACTAAATAAAAACATCCATGACTCGTCAACAAAATTAATGCTCGTACTCGTCATACAAACATTTGCTCATATCGGGATTCGAACCCGGGACCCCTGACCGAGTAGCCTGCATAGCCAGCCTGTCGTCAATTAAGGAAAGCATCAACTATCTCTGCGTTTATCTACTGGCAAGATATTATAATGTAGCAATCCACTTTCATATGAAGTTAATGTCTTATTTTTAGTTTCTGCGAAAGTTATATGCCACATAAATCGTTTTTGTACGCGTTCCAGACGTAGTGAGTTCACAGAGTAGCGTGGTCGCCACTCCACGCTGCAGTATTCCAACACACTACGGACTTAATTTCATTTTCGTTTTGCTGCGTTTAGATAGATACTGTTAGATACTGTTTCTGTTTTTTTTATACTACTAGATGACAAACAAGCTGACGGCCCACCTGATGGTAAGCGGTTACCGCCGCCTATAGACACCTGCAATAACAAGGAAAAATCACTTGAGATTACAGGTGCGTTGTCATCCTGGGACCTAAGATGAAATGCCGTCCATGCCCAGTAATTACACTGGCTACCTTTCCCTTCAATCCGAAACACAGCGAACTGTTTCACGGCTGAAATAAGAAAGGCGGTGGTACCTACCCAGACGACCCTACATACGGGTCTACCACCTAGCATTTTAAAAGCTTTGATTACTAATAATCTCAATTTGTGGTACAATTTTTTTATGAAATACAACATCAGGGTCCATAAAAAGGAAAAGTCGTCAAAAATTTGCTGTACATCCTTCCAGGTGGAGGGTGATAGCTAGTTAGTAAACCTCGACCATCAGTCGGACTTATTGGCAATTCCAGCATCAATCTGTTAAAGGAGATTGACCATTTTTGTATGGACGTTGGACCAAGTGCCGCCCAACATTTAATCATAGTGCATAATATTCCTTAGACTAATACTTGTCTTTAACCCAAAGCGCTTCAAGATCTATTCGAGGAGTATTGAGAAAAAAAAATCTATTTTATAGACTTTACATTGACGAAAATCATAACCAACAGCTTTTCAAGACAACAAATAAGAGACAAAGAGACAGACACATCCCAAATCTAAATATGAGCAAGCGAGACTTTTGATTTCTTTAAGAAGGTAGAATAAGTAAAATAATAATGATATTATTTAATTTAAACGTCAAAAAATATATGTTTCAAAAATTAAAGCACCAAAATATAAAAGATAAGGTACTCGTGGATGTTTTTTTAAAAAAACATTTTTTTAAAATATCTCTTCATATAAGGAAAAAAATAAAAGTATTCTCATATCTGGGCATCATTTGGTCCAACCTGGTCAATCTCCTTTGACATTCTTTTAACAATCGCTGACCTTGTAAAGAATATCGTCACAGTAACATTTACATCCAAGTTGAATTCTCACAAAATAAGACCAGCGGGCTTATTCGTCAACTCATTTTGACAGTCAAAGTAATGATCACTGAGTGAATTAAGTATACAAGCTATTGCGTTCCAAGACATGCAAATGAATTATAATAAAGCAAATAAGCTAATACCTAAGGCCGTCTGGCCGTCTCTCGGATCTATAGTGTGAGCATAGTGGATCTCTGGATGATAATAATTTGATATTTATGATTCGATGGAACGGTTTGTTGTCGAGATATCAAATGTTGTCTCGGTCGACTCTATGTATATTTTATTAACTAATTTTAATATTATTTTATAGTAAATTAAAAAGTAATATAACGTTGAACATAGAATTAGAATAAGAAGCAAAACTATTTTAACGAAAAAGCAGGTATAACAAAAGAGTTTTCATGCGCTTTCATGCATAGAAAGGCACTTAGGTATAGAAAGTATTAGTAACCGTTAAATAGAAATTTAATGTAAAACTTTTTGCGATCTATAGATCCGTGCTCGCAGTGTTGGATAGAGTGGTAGGTCTTTGTCCTGTCTCTTAATCCCGTAGCACTTTTACAAAAGCTTGTAGCAGTAGGTTTTCAATTCACTGACAAACATCAAAAATACCCTCTAGGATAGTGTTTACTTCCGATTCTGTGTTTCAGCAACTAAATTTTTTTCTCTTATAATGTTTGAAAAAAGATAGCAAAAATTATTAAATTTCGACTGATTTTACTTAGAACATCTGTTCTTATGGTCTAAGTATGGTCTAAGAGCTTTTACAGAAAGCACTTAGGTATGCATTCATCACGTCTATCAGAGTCGAAAAATTTACACCTTTCTAAATCTATAGTATTAATAAACGCGAAATTAACTTTTCTATTTTTATATCTGTCTATTACGTTTTTACCCCTAAGCTGCTAAAGATTTAAATGAAATTTGGCAAGGAGAGATTACACCTTGAGTAAGAAACATTAGATCTTTGGGGGAGGCCTATGTCCAGCAGTAGGCGTCTCTCGGCTGAAATGATGACCTAAGTATTGGAAGCTCATAGGCAATGACAACTTCATGTCAGCATGTAGATAGATAGACAGCTGGCCATCATCACAGCGTGACAAATGACAGCGATATACCCACTCGGTCACTTTTACAAAATCAATATGCATAATTATAGTTCATGAATATGCTACCACGGTCGTGCATACGATGACATTCAAAGAGGCAGTTCCTGAAATATATTTCTAGGGTCCCGTAGCCATATTTTCAAAATGGAACCCTCACATAAGTAGTTGGCGTGTTTGCAAAGGAGATGTTTAATATCCGGCCAGGTATACCTGCGGAGTCTTAGTAAAAGGGTCCCGTTTTACCCTTTGGGTACGGAACCCTAAAAAAACAATTGAACACTGTTCTGCTTATTTTTACCTATTTTTCAGAATAGTATAAAGACCTGGCTTGGTCTCCATACATTTTTGGAACATCTCTTTTGTCTGCGTGTCAAAATCGATTTATTAGATAAATCACAATTGAGAAAGAATCTGTGATTCATGGAATGTCATGAATGTATTGTTACTGATAGCTAAATTATTACAGCTTCTAAGTAATAACTAGCAGTCTGTTTTTAAACTTGTGTTTTATCCGAAATTGCTACGGAATCTTTAAATCGTAATCAACACGCTCTTGGATGGTTTTAAAAACTCAACTAACGAAATATTTCTGCTATTTGGAACAGCTCTCAATATTGCGACGTCCTTTGGGGCTGAAATGGCGTAGTGTGAATGCGACAGTTGGGAATGATGTGCGTTAATACTTACTTTTTGTACAATATACATACTGTCACCTACATTTTTTCATTTGCGTATGTTACCTTTTTATTTTTATACTCAGGTACTTTTTAAAAATGTCAGTTTGATAACTTCGCTGTAAATGCTAAAGTTAGAATTTCATCATCACCAGCCTATATACGTCCCATTGCTGGGCACAGGCCTTCATGGGAAAAACACATGAGGAGTTTGGGCCATAACACCACCACGGTGACCCAATGCGGGTTGGTGGGTTAAAGCGGTTGCAGAAACAACCGGGACCAACGACTTAACGTGCCTTGCGAAGCATGGAGGAGCTCGAGATAACAAACTTTGATTGACCCATCCCAGGATCGACCATGGCGAAAGTTACTTTGTTTCTCGTATGGAAACCAGAGCGCTCAAACCAATACGCCACTGAGCTCTTCAAGTAAGTATTTTAAACTAAATAATGTAATCCTCAAATTCAAGTTAAAATATCAGATTCTCAGTTTAAACCTAAAATAACTTCGGCACGCAGCATACCTTCATATTGATACCTATATCTACTTATTTTGATTTCACAAGCGTCATTTGTGAAATCACCAAAGTCGCGTTTCAACAAAATTGGCAGCATTTTTCATGTCTCTTGAAAGTTAAACGGAAGTTTGAAAGGAGCATTCCTAAATGTTGTTCTTAAAAGTTAACATCAATAGTGAGGTATGTCTCGTAAATTATTGAAGCATCGCAGCGTACGATTTATAGAGGATACCTATCGCAAAAATATATAAAAGATTGTTATCGTTTGTTCCTCCGCTGTTTTCGGTAGGTTTACACCGAAGTAATAATTTTTAAAGCGTCCTGTTATTCTTTATGGCGTACCTGCCTACCTTCTTTTAATAGATAGGGGAGGTCAGCTCTTGACTTACATTTATAAGCAAGAGCAGTACTAATACACGCATTAAAATAATCTAATTTCATAACGTAAAGGTACTTAACTCTATTCTATGGATCTTTATAAATATGCAACCTTTAAGTAAGTATGTATTAAAAGCCTTTTCAAAAGAGAGGCTTCGGAGGGCTAAGACGCTCTTATTTTGGCATGACTTGTTTGTTATAATTTGATTGCGTGGCCCCTGTTCGGAGGTAGCGCTAGAACAAGAACCAAAGGACAGCAAATTAAAATAAGGCTCCCTTATGTTTGGTCAGGAACGGTCTACTGCAGGCATATAGATGACGTGGCCTTACTCCTAACAATGATGAATTATCTATATATTTTATAGCAGAAATGTATTAGCAATTAAAAAGAAAAAAGAATAAAAATAGGTGATATGATTACAGACAATGCGCGAATGGCACCGACCCCGAGTCCAAGCATTGGTGGAAGCCGGTGTGGACCTATTGGCACTGGAAACTATACCCTGTCAGGAAGAAGCGGAGATGCTGTGCGACCTTTTGAGGGAATTTCCTGGCATCAAAGCTTGGCTGTCATTTAGTTGCAAGGTTGGTTCACTACTTCTACTTACCTACGCAATTACATCTTATCAGTAGTCTTGATTCTTGTTGCATATATTATAGAATAGAATATATTTATTTGGTACTTTTAAAACAGTATAAAAATGGTCTTAATTAACATTAATACTAACATAACTAAAAGGTACTAAAAAGGCAAAACCTCCATAATTCCTATGCTTGTTTCATTAGGTTTAAACTTCTTATATATTTGTAAATCGTCGGCATAAAGGTGATGCTCACTGTGGAGAATAACTGTCGGCAGTTGAGCACTATAAATATTAAAAAGAATCGGTCCCAACACTGAGCCTTGAGGCACTCCTATATTTAGTGTAGATGTAGCTGATGCCTTTTTTACACCAGAGCAAACAATCTCCACTCTTTGCGTACGCCCTGACAGATAGCTTTCGAACCATTTGCTAGCAGTACTGTCAAACCCATAATAGTTTAGCTTGGTCACAAGTAAGGTAGTATTCACAGTATCAAATGCACGTGTATAATCAAGCAAGACCAATACTGTTCCATTTCCTTCATCCTGGCCTGCCAGCAAACCATCAACAACCTCCAAAAGAGCTGTTGCCGTGCTTCTACCCGTTGTAAAGCCAGATTGTTTTTCAGGCAATATTGCATTTACATGTAAATACCCAGTCACCTGTTTGCATACCACCTTCTCCAGAATTTTGGAAAGACAAGGTAGCAAGCTGATAGGTCTTAGGTCTTAGGTCTTTGTAGTCAGTAGGATGGTTGGCTTAACTATAGCTTATTTCTACAGGGCGGGGAACTTGCCTGTAAGAATAGACATATTAACAATCGTTGTAAGAATTTTCAGAGTTTGCGGCAACGTTAGCATTAGCATGTCAAGAGTAATACCGTCAACCCCCTGTGCGTTGGTTTTAATGCCTTTTACAATCCTCAGAACAGTATCTTCGTCTACTGGCGTTAAGTGAAATTCTGCAGTGCTAAAACGGTTGGTCTGAAAATATGCCTTGTGATTACTAACGTTATTATCACAAGGTAAATTTAAAAAGTGCCTGTTAATTTGGTCTGCTTCAGTTAAATTTTCTGGTAAGTCAATATGTCCGTGTTTAAAGTCCACAACACTATTTTTAACATTTGACCAAAGCACTTGTGGGTTTTTAGAATTTCTATTAATGGAGTATTGGAAAAAGGCTTTCTTTTCATTATGGATAGCAACATTCACTATAGTCTTCAATTCTTTATAATAGTTTTTATCCTTGTCAAGTTTTGATTTCCGACTTCTCTTGTACGCTGCGTCTCTTAATTTCATCATTTCTCTTATAGTCCATGTTATCCACGGATAACTCCTTTCTTTTACTCGTGAGGTCTTCACTGGAGCATGTATGTCAAACAGTGTTATAATTAGTGATTTAAAGTAAGTAAGAGTGTCATCCACATCCTCCGACACAACCTGCTCCCACTGCATCCCATCTAAGTCAGCATTGAATTTCACCAAGTCTATATCCTTAAGGGGCCTATAGGTAATCCACCGAGGTATTGGCTTCGGTTTTTTTGCATTTATTTCTCCGTAAACAAATGCGTGGCTGCTAAGTTCTGGTACATGGTCCACCTTGACATTTACTATCCTCGTGCTACTACACATGATATCAAGCAAAGTAGCTGAGTGGTCGGTAAAATGTGTGGGTTCAGTAACATACTGACGGAGTCCCATACACTGAAGAAAGACTGATAGTTTTTTGGAATTGGCCTCATCCCTCTTTAGAAGATCAATGTTAAAGTCTCCCATCAAAACCACATGATCATACACTGAAAACGCGCTAACAGATTCTGTGAGCCCCTCTACAAAGGTATCTACACTGAGCCATGGTGGGCGGTAAGCAGTACCCACGGCCAGGCGCAATCCATTTAATTTACTTCCAAGCCACATCTGCTCATATGGTTATTTAATATGATTTTATATACCATAACCACCTATCTATACAGGTGAGGTGAAAATAACAATAGAAAACTGTTTTGTGGGTGTGTCTATTTTCAGTCAAATTGAAGATGTTTGCAGTTTGCAGAACTCATTCGAATAAGTAGTAGCTAATAGTGATTTACTGCCAAAACTTCATATGAACAAACATCGATTTGTGTATGAAGTTAGCATGTCAACTAGTCAGTTGTCTCAAATTGTCACACAGTATGGCGTGCTCGCGGTATAGGAGGTACCATACACCTACGTATTGACAGCTATGTAACTCGGGCCAACTAAACAGTGCGAGGTGTTTACTTTTGCATTTCAATGTTTTGATTTACCTTTAGTTAATATTGAGTTATCAAATTTACTGGTTCTTAATGGGTTTGAAGTAAGTACCTACCTATTATTATAGTCTACATTGGCTATACCTGCCGAACCTTGTCATATGAAAACAATCTTACAAATCATAAAGTCAAGTCACGAATCAAACTTGAAAGTAAGTACCTAATTAGAGATAGCAAGGTACCTACGTACAAGACGAGAAAAATGTATAAACATGACGATTTCATTGCTTTAAGTGAAATGGTGTCCATTACGTGCCCACCTGAATAAAGTGTCTGAATCAAATTAATTAACTAAATTAGACGAAAGAGCCTCTCTAAATATCCGCAGTGAGTTCTATTATCCACGGAAAATCATTACCAAGTGCTTCTTTGTTCAAGATATCCTTCATTTCTCTACACAAATAATAGAGTTATGATGAAGACGCAAGATGAATTAACTTTACATTTTGGAATTATGTATATTTTGTAAAGAAAAACACTGTCCTCTTTCCAAAGTAGGTACGAGCTATATTATAGGCCCCAATACTAACGACAAAGAACCGGCTCTTCCGAATTCAAAACTAAAAATTGACCAAAGTCTGGAATGGCAGCAAAAATGAATTAAGAACAATAGGTATAAAACATAAAATAAAAATGAAAACACAATCCGTATCTTAGGTACGTTGCATTAATTTTGTGGAGGACGTTATAATACGTACTGTTAAATGTTATGTATTACCATGTTATTATTAAAATGTTTGAAACCATTAATTATAACAAGGTCTATCATCAAAATTGTTAGGTAATTGAAATTTTGCCTCTTGTTTCAGGATAACCAAAGTATAGCACACGGCGAGAGCTTTCAAAAAGTAGCGAAAAAATGTTGGGAAGCGAACCCCGATCAACTGGTCGCCGTTGGAGTGAACTGCTGCGCGCCCTCTTTCGTGTCCAACCTTTTGAAAGGATTCAATGACAACAGACCGCACGCCGCCATCCCCCTTATCGTCTACCCCAATTCAGGAGAAAAATACAACCCTCAAATAGGGTAAGATTCTGCAGTAAGATAAGGGACAAAACTTCTACGAAGGCAAACGGCCATTTTACGGGTCAGGTAGTCGGCGTGTACAGTACTTACATTTATATTCTCGATAAAGTGGCCAATTTATTACACGTGACAGTCACCTTATTCCAGGCGCCATTATGACGCCGTTACGCTGTATGGAAACTCGTTAATAGATAAATCTTTGGGAACGAGAGTTTTCATGTCAATTAAACATGGAATCTCCCGTTTTGCCTTGTCCTATAAAATTACTTAGATGTAAGTAATGTTATAGTTGTAAATAAATATCACAATAGGGGAATAATATACCGGGCCGTACCTACACAATGGAGTAATTGGTGAAGTAGGTCACAAACCAGACAGAATGGATACTAAGTACTTATAGATAAGATATGCCAAAAACACGCCGCCGGGGACTGGTAAGGGTTAAAATGTTGTTTCCTTCAATTTCTTAAATATACCTACCTACATGCCAAGAAACAGTTTTATTAAGACAAGGTGGCTTGCACAATAAAAATAACATGTAACGTAACAATATTAAACATGTTTGTATATGGCACTGAATTGACAGTTACCTACTTACTGTATTAATCATCCGTATTTAACTTTTGTTATACAAGTCGACTTATTATCTCGCCCAAGTTAAATTTATATTATGAGCTTGTGTTATGGATACTAGATAAAGCAGCAACACAAATAGACGCACAAAAACATCCATGACTCGTAACCAAAATCGCACTCATGCAAGACATGCGCCTCTGTGGTCTAGTGGTTGAGATCACTGCCTTAGATCTAGTCGTCCGGGGTTCGATTTCCGAGAATCCCCTGTTTGGCTTGGCTTGTTTGGTGGTAAGGCTTTTCAAAATCTGCCTGGCTAGCTTCCTAAAGTCTGTCGTCTTATCTAAGTCTGCCGCCATAATAATAATGTTATCAGTATTGTTGTGTTCCGGCAGTTAGAGGTAAAATAGCTAGTTCCTCTGTGGTTGACGAATCCGGGTGTAGCTTGCTTCATTGTCAGCCTTATCTTCACTTACCATTAGATGAGATAAAGGCCAAGAGTTACCACGTAAAGATAAAAAAAACATGGGTACTGACCGACCAGATAAGATGGCCGTAATGTATGTAATTTCTTTGCATTTATTGATCAAACTTCAAATGAGAAACTTCATTTAATCGAATGATACTAGGTGGTAGGCCCGTATATAGGGCCGTCTGGGTAGGTACCACCACCTTTCTTATTTCAGCCGTGAAACAGTTCGCTGTGTTTCGGATTGAAGGGAAAGGTAGCCAGTGTAATTACTGGGCATGGACGGCATTTCATCTTAGGCCCCAGGATGACAACGCACCTGCAATATCAAGTTATTTTTCCTTGTTATTGCAGGTGTCTATAGGCGGCGGTGACCGCTTACCATCGGGTGGGCCATCAGCTTGTTTGTCATCTATTTGTATAAAGAAAAAATGATAAGATTGACGCCGGGCTTTTGGTGCACAAATGATAATTTAATAGTTTTACAGCAATTGTGTAGAGCCTATAGAGTTTACCAATCTATCTCTGTCTTTACAGACACATGCCTAAATGTAAATTAATTGGTAGAGATCACCTAAGTATATCTAAATCCATTGTTCACATACAAACAAATCTTTTCTTTACTCAGCTGGATAGACCGTGACAAGTGCGAGCCGGTGGAAGTCTTCATCCAAGAGTGGCTGGACCTCGGCGTACGATACGTAGGTGGCTGCTGCCGCACCTACGCCGCAGACGTTACACGCATTCGCAACCAAGTGCATTGCTGGCGTGACCGCTACCGCTTCGCAGCTAAATCAACTACTAGTCATTAGTTATTATCTACTGAAGTTTAAGTCACTCTAGTTAAAGATAGGTATAACAAGACATCAATTGTAACAGTTGCACTATGAAAGCCGCCTCTATTATGAACGGAATAAGGGCGGTCTCGAGGTCAAACTGTTACGTTTGATGTGCTGTCGACTGTACTACCAGATAGACTGCTCGTGCCAATATTGAGGCTTCGTTAACAAATAGCTACATTGAAACTATGTAAGTAGATAGAGATACGATCTTACACAACAATAAACCTCCTTTTATAAAAAAGATGGAACACATGGTTTGTCTTCTTCATAAAAGTAGGTTAATTCAACGTTTATAATTAAAATTGTATTAAAAATTCGTTTATGCCTTACTATTATTATAAAAATAAAAACTTCGCTCTAGTACTTTTAAAAGCATCAGTCTATTTGGTACCTTTTAAATCACGCGTATAGCTTTTCTATCTTCTAGTTCTTAAACAAAACCTTAACGTGTTTATAAAATGACAAGTCACATAAATTGTATTTTGAAAAAAAAAATGTGCCATTTTTGCCAAATTAGTCGTAGTGTTAATGCTCATTTTCACTAACATTTGCTTAATGTTAAGAAGCTAAAAATCGCTCAGATTTTTAGCTCAGTCTATCTAAAGGAGATAGAAAGATGCTAATATGTCAATAAAAGTCACCTAAGTCTAGGGAATGGTTAGTGAAAATGGACAATAGTCTATACTCTATTTTAAGTATTGGCGTAATGTATATATCTTTGTTCAAGTTGTAATATTTTTAATTATAAGTATTCGAATAATATTATTACACTTACTCGATTTAGATTCGTTACAGAAAGTTATTAAAGCCAGAAAAATATCCAGGCCACCCATTCATAAAGCTTTGTACCAAGAAGAATAGGAAAAAACTCAGCAAGGGTATCTTACATCGTAATAAATAATATAAAAATGTCATCTACAAAAGATAACCGAAGTTTGTATGCCCTAACAATAATATTCTATGGTGTGTTATAGTGTTCGTTGCTTTGTTTTGAACTCTACATTTCTAAGCCCTGAATACGAGTACCTACCTACCTGAATTATTTGGTTCCCGTAGAATCGGCAGTGTATGTCTTCAAGAAAAATGCATCTGTCATTTGTTAAAAACATTGGATATTGTGTGTAGAGTACAATTTACTTTGTAATAAAAAATACACATTGGGCCTAATTCTGCAGACACACTCTAAATCTAAAAACTACTCTTTCTCACAATACGTATTGTATAGGAAAGAGATAGCAAGATTTCGATAAGGCCTATATATCAGTTTATATAGATAGCTTTTAAAGAAACCATAGATAATCTTAGAAGTTTAGAAGGCATTTAAGGAGATGAAACTATCACATAAGTACCTACTTACTTGGTAAATCTTTGTTGACGCCTTAATGACATTCTCGACCCATAATAAATATTCTCAAATCGAGTTGAAGTTTTATTTTAATATAAGGCAATTCAATTTGAAGACTTAATAACTTTGAGCCTCTGAAAGAAAGTGGGGTAACTTGACGTTCATAACTTTGTACCGTGGAATTCCAAATTTAGCGGTAGGTGACGACAATAAATTGAAAACGAAATTAAAATGCTAACATTTGTTGTCGGTTCCAACGGCGAAACGACAAACGGTCCAATTTTTTTTGCGGCTATGAAAGAAATGGAAACATTCCGACTTTTATCAACTGGGACACAAGAAATGAGGTCGTAGTATTTTTATTTGTTACCTGTTTATATAGAAAAATATCAAAACTAGAAAAATTTCACGTCCCGGGGTGTGTATTTTTTCTAGTTTCGATATCTCTCTATGTAAATATATTTTCACACATTTATAATTATGTTAAAATAAAAGGAGATGTTTCATATCCGGCCAAGTATATGTACATACCTACACTATCTTAAAAATCAGGAAAAATGTTCTGAATCCGGGAAAAACATTAATAAATCGTTTTCATGCTTAATTGGCTTGTACAAAAGTTGAAATTTTTCGTCGATTCCACCGTTATTCGATATGGCAATATGGTGGGCGACATAGAAGTCAACTAAACATCACCAAAGTGACATAGGCGCCATGATGAATATTTGAGACTGTGTTACAGGTTTTTCTGTAAGAATTTTTGTTCTGTATCATGCAATAAAGCAAATAAATAGAATACGGATAATTCAACACTGTTCTGGATACTTTTACCTATTTTCCAGTATACTGTACATAGACCTGGCCGGGTATCCATACATTTTTGGAACATCTCTTTTAGACTATTACCTACCTGTTATTATTTTATGCCGGAAATCTTCTGTCTAAGAAAAGGTTTCAGATATTTTTAACCATAAAATATAAAAAAGAAAGGTATCTAACTAACTCCAAATTAAAAAACAAATATCGTCTCGTTTTGAAAAAAAAACAGTAAAATTACAATATTGTTGCTAACACTGGTGAGTCCGTTGAATTGAAACCTCTTTTAAAGCACTCTAAACTTACGTAGATACCTAAAACAACCAACAACATGGGAGCAATAAAAAAAGTATCGCTATTCACCAATTACTGCACAATATCGCATGATGTACTTCTACTCTATTGTGATATAAGTACTTAAATTGACTTGCTTTTAAATGTGCCTTTTAAGAACCTGCAAACTGGTAGTGCCAAGCAGTAGTGCCTAAGGTAAAAAATGCAAGTGACATTGTGCTTAGGTTTCAAAGTAGCTTGTATTTGTCGTGCATCATTTGTCTTTGTGATAGGCACGTCCCACTGTGGCCTAAGATACGTAGGTTAGACAGATAGGTACCTACCACAAATGAAATAAATTGTAGGCAATTCTTACTTTTTGCGTTAAATATATGCTTTTAGTCCAAATTTTGTCTGGTTTTTTTGTACAATCAAATTTTGATATTTTTGGATCGTTGTAATAATCTGCATAAGGATATAGTTCAGTTGTTAAAGCTTATGTAAATATATCAAAAAATAAATAAGGTTACTCAATAAAAATTTAGGTTTTGTTATCTTTACAGCACTGCTTTATAACACTTCGCTTTACACCTACGTTGTAGTGAGATCGCTCCAATGAGTACCCATTGAACCGCGACGCCCCGTCACATCCCAACTCATAGTTGATACTGTTCATACGAAGCGAATCGAAACAAGCTCAAGTATAGTTGAGATATCGTGCAATGACGTCTAAAACATTATTAGCACATCAGTGTTTAATTTCGATGAAATCGTAATTTGTGAAGTAGGTACCCAGTAAAATGATAGTTTGTAGGTAGCCTTTCAGCGGTTTTTGAAATCAAGTTACGAAAAAAGAATAATAAATAATTCTTGTTTTGAAACCAGGTACCTACCAAAAATGAAAATTGATTCTTGTTTCTCAGCTAGTTTCGAAGACAGAATAATTATTATTTCATTGAAACTTAATAAGGTGAACAGCGTGGGTGTTCACCTGGGGGGACCAAAGGATTTTCTTTACCAGTTCAACAGAATGTCCATATGTTTACAACTTGCTATGACGAAAGAATATTATGGGTATGAACAAAAGTATGAAAAATAATTATTATTGTCTTCGAAACTAGATCCGAAAACAGAATTGATTTTCTTTTGTAGTAGGTAGGTAACTGGTTTTAAAACAAGAATTATTATTCTTAATAGATTAAGTAGACCCTTTGTATTTTTTTTTCGTCATAATTCGGAAATTTTCCAATAAAATTTAAAACGGCGATATCTCTGATGATAACCGATCACTTCCAAACTCCGGTTGATAGATGTTAAATTGTTGCAAATAAGCCCTGCTATAACCCCTTTCAAGGAATAGGTAGGTCTATTGTTCCTGTCCTTATATGAGGAGCTCGCTGGCGCAGTGTTTTGAGCGGTTTGGTTTCATTACGAAAACAAAAGAATTTTCGCTAAGGTTGACGCCCTGATGGGTCAATCAAAAATTTGTAATCAAGGCACATTAAGCCATTAGTTCTGCCCCCAATTCTGCTATTTCATTTAGATTTTAAACGAATCAGAAACGCTTAAGTTACAACGTTTTTGTATTCTGCTCAGCGCAATCGAAACGCATCATTACCTATGGTATTCTATTATATTAGAAAACACTTAACGCAAACCGTTCGGTTCAATCATGGTTTTGTACTCGGAAAAATATTTGACATTTGTTGTTAGACTGTCAACTCATTTTTGTATTTGTTTCTTGCAATAGCAACATTGTTAACCATTGTTTTATCCAGCCGAAGTTGAACCAACCGAGAGCGTTTCGTTAGCGTTCCGGATTTAGGCACGTATAAGCAATGTTCGTGGAATACCTTTTTGAATTACAATGGCATTAGTAACGATACCGAACCGCTGCCGATCCGTTTAGGAAAATCAATAGCATATCACCGTAGTGAGAGTCGACGTAGAGGGAATAATTCATTATTATGAATTGACCCACTGGTTGTATCTGCAACCGGTTTAATTAAACCACCAATTAACTCGCATTGGGCCAGCGTACTGCTGTTATGAGCCAAACTCCTCATGTAGCAGTAAGGAGGAAGGCCAGCAGTGGGGCGTACCATTGTAGGCTGTTGATGATTGACGGATCCTAGAAACTTGTGCATGCGAGTAATTATAAATTTAAAGCTACAGTATATAGTTATTGCTAAGGTTTCACAGCATGCACTCAACATTTCATGAAAATGATGTAAAAACTCGCAAATAAGAAGACACAAAAAAATATAGCTATAATAATAAACAAACAAAATGTAGGTACCTAACTGAAAAACGCCCATTCTCGAAAATAAATATTAATTAATATATTTTCGGAAATTATGTTTTAATCCAATTCCTAAGTTATTTAAAAGATAGATTGATCACTGCTAAATGCTATCATGCTTATCAATGGATCCTTGAGAAATTCTGGGGAAGAAAAGAAAAGGAAGAAAGAGGAAATATAGCTTTACATACCTACCTTTTATACAAATTAACATCGGACGATACTTACCTACTACAAGTCAATTGATCACTAAGTCTGCTTTTACTGCATCGTTGCTTACAATGTGGCTACGGCATTAATGCAAAACTAGCTTCATTCAAACAATCGTCAACTTCAATAAAGTAGGTACCTAACTAACTACTTAAATAGAAGGAAATAAACTATTGGAATTATTCCCAAGAGCTTTTTTAAAAATCAATTAGTTTTTAGAATTAAATTATTTCTAATAATGATGCTTAAGGCGATACCTCTACGACACTAGCGACACCACTTGATTTATATTAATTGTGGTGAATATAGAACATAATAAACAAAAATGCTTTAGTGAATGACTAAAGAATGGTATCTGTAATTTTTCTGAGATGTGCTCGGTATAAGATAATCCTCTGCATGTAACCTATTTTTTCATTATTGCCTAAACTCCTAAAGTGGCCACTTTTAAGTTTAACAATAAAAAATTTGGTTACTTATACGTAGACAATTTATACAAGACACATCTTTAAAAATTACAAATAACGTTCTTTAGCAATTCTCTAAAGCGGTTTTGTTTATTATGTTCTAAATTCACCATAATTAATAACAATCAATTGGTGTCGCTAGTGTGCACGAAGTATCCCCTTAAGTTACGCGCGCGAACGCTATTGTTGTCTTTTTTCCTCGCGCTGAGAAGTCATATCTCTATCCCTCTCCGTCTTAACCGAAACAAAGTTCACGAGGTATCGCCTTTATGGATCTGGCGCTAAATCTTGATGTTAGTATTCATCATAGAATCATCTGCCCCTAGCGGAATTCGAACCCGGAACCCCTGACTGAGTAATCTGTGACCGGGGTACTGACCAATTGGCCAGCCGGTCGTCCGGTCGAAAAAATAAATAAATACTTACTATCATATACATTCGTTTCTAATATCGGTCATAAATCTGTAAAAAAAAGACAAATAGTCCGCCCCGCTACGTCAAGCGCGCGGGCTGGCGTGGCCCGCCGCGCCCAACTTCACGCGGCGGTGTTTTGTGGGCAACATTCTTTTCTGAGTGGTTCCATCGGATGCAGCGATGTATTGATGTGAAAGGATACTATTTTGAAAATATGAAATAAAACTTATAACTTGCTAGTTACCTCAGTTTTTGATTTTCTAAGAACTTTTAATTTTAGTAGGATTTTTAACTGAACTCGGCGCGGGTTGTCACAAAAATCGGAATGTGTGATACAGTGATTTCTCTTACAATCGATGCCATTTTGGGGTCTTTAACTTTTATTTATAATTATTTATGTATATCTTTTATTTAAAGTTATAAATATGCAGAGGGATGGGAAAGGTCCCGCGAGCATCTCTCGCACATCGCGAGATGCGCGCGGAACCCTCGTTTGCACGCTACTGCCTATAATAGAATCGAGACCAAAATAAAGATTTTTAATTACGAAAAATAATATAGTTAAAAAAGAAACATATCCCAAATATGAGTTCCTTCTAGTCTTTTAGTTTACAATCTCCCAAGTCCTCGATAGCTTAGTGGTTACAGTGTGGAAAGGCCGCGGGTTCTCATTCCGCCCAGAACATGTCTTTCCTACCCAATACATTTATCGTAATATCTTTCAAACATTTCGATAATGTTAAAATAGATCATTTAAAATATTTATATTTATGTGAAATAAAAGACTATTCTAGGATGTAGGTAAATTTAATATATAGTGTAGTAAATTAATAATTAATAATACTCGTACATCATAATGATTACACTTAAATCTAAAAGGCACTTAACATTTGCTCTCTTTCGCGTCCTTAAATATATTTTTGGACTGCAAGGCGGCTATGGCAAGAGTTCGTTCCTGTCGTTCCTCGTTTAATTGAAGGTATAAATTTTTGACTTCTAGCTTTAGGCATTTCAGTTCGTTCTGCAAGCGCATGACAATTGTCCACAGCGTGGGGGAGCTCTGACTGCCGTGCACCGGCAGCGATGGCGACCGCACCAACGCCTCTATAGAAGGGGTTTCGTCGTCGCACTCTGAAAATAGAATTACAATCATGATGCGAGATACAAACTAACCGAGACACACATCGGTTAACTCAGCTATTCAGTGACATTAATCCGCGTTTAGATAATAACAACATTAACAACCATTGGCAACACAGTAAGGTGATCACTACATCTAGCAAAGTTAAATTGATACCCACCTTGTGTTGATGAAATGTCTAGAGACTAAGAATTTATATTTCCCTACTGTAACTTTATTCTCTAAAAGACTACAACCGGTTTCTTAGTTCTGAATTGAAGCTATGCACGTAATTGCCTAGGCTTCATGTAATTTTAGGAACCTACTTGTAAGTATAAATTAATACGCTTATCTTCAAATAGGTACATACCATAACATAACAGGGAAACCGGCACTTAGTAACAATTAATAATTCAAACAATACAGTTTGATTTATACCTACCTAGTGTTTTAACTAGTGGAATGAATAAATAAATAAATAACTACGTACCAAATTCGAAGCTACGAAAAGCGAATAGTTGTCACCGGCCATGTTTTATAAGAATTGAGTAGCTGAGAGCCGAACTAGTTGGTTTTCAAAAACAAATTATATTGCTTGAATTTGGCAATTAGAAAAAAGAGAAGTTTAACAATACATGAACCATCTAAAATCTAAACTTTAGACTTTAGATTCTAAAGTCCTTAATTTCCCGTCACAATGCTGTTCACAATCTCCATGGTATTAATAGTAACAAATACAGTAAATATGTTTTGTACATAATGACGTAGTTAATTGTACAAAAAAGAAAAGTTTCAAAAAAAAAATATTGTTAATTAGAACGGACTGGTGTTTACAGTAATTAATATTAATAAATTTTTATTACCTTGCAAAAGCATGATTCAATTAGTAGTTCAGTTGATCGAACGACGAGGCTTTTAGGTCATTTACAATTGATCTAACCGCAAGGAGGGGTCGAACCCGGAGATGTTTCAGCTCCGTCGGTTACAGTAGGAAATTAATTAATAGTAGTTCAGTTGGTGACTACTTGGCGCTTTTTTTTTTATTTTTAACCTATTAAAAAGTTTATTCTAAATTATTAGCTTTATGCCAATAATTGGAAGCGAAAAATTTGTAGTCTTTAAACATAAGTTTAAAAACAGCATTTTTTTATGTACCTACCACTAAGGTAGCAATTATGCATGCGGCCCACCTGATGGTAAGCGGTTACCGCAGCCTATGCACGCTTACAACACCAGGGGTATATAACTTGTGCGTTGCCGAACCTGTAAAAACCTCTTCAAGCCCTTATTAAAGAACCCCTTGCAGGGAGCTCAATCCACAATGTGAGCGTTCGCGGGAGAAAGTTTCTATTAAAGTTACTATTCTTAATTTATTTTTATTGAAACTCAAGTAAAATACTTATATATGTATTAAAATTTAGGTTACCTATGTAAAGTTCGGTGTTATTAGTATATTAGTTAGACGCTGCACAGACAACGAATTTTTTTTTAGTTAAAGGATAGGAAACCCCACCTTTTCCTAACCTGTGGCACATTATCCACAACAGTCCGCCATCCCCTACGGTCTTTCTAGGTGTATGTAGACTGAATTAAAACAGAACCGCAAATATATAGCTGTTATTTCAAAGCCGGATTATTCCGCTTAAAAAAAATGAAAATGAGGAAATAAGTTTTTAGGTCCTCAGTTTAGTTTAGATATTCGCACTAAGACGTAGTTACATACGGATAATGTCGCGTACATAGGTAAGGCTTTGTGTAAAATTCTAAGCTGCCCACTCAAAACGAATCCATGCGAACAAAAATGTATAGATAAGATTGAACCGTTTCGTACGTCTGAAAGAAATCTGAATGATTTTTTAGATGGGGTGGAGTAAGTAGATATCACGCTTCTCTTTATACATTTAAAGCTCATTTTTTTATTTAAAAGCAGCATTTGAAATGTAGACTTCAAATACGATGTGCCTTAATATGAGTGCTCGTAGTTCTTTTTATGTTGCTAAGCCACGTTAACTTGGTAGAAAACTACTAAGTATGGGCTGCAAAACAAGGGAAACAGTGACATTAAAGTTTGTAATTTCTATTAGGAGTCATTTTTAAACGCTTGTGCCGCCTGTAAAATGTCTTAAGGTCAGAACCCAGAGAGGCGAGAGCGGCGCGGTGCGGAAGCGTTACGGGGCGGGATAACTCCGCACCGTGCCCGTTCTTTGTGACATATTTGGTACATAAGATTCCTAAACGTTACAAAATGATCCCGCACCGCGCTCTGTGAGTTCTGGCCCTTAAGTAGGTATCTACGCATACAAAAAGTCCCAAAATATAATATGAATATTGTCGTCGACACTAGTGCCTTGATGTGCAGGCATATACAAGCCACAAGACAGTGTGTACAGCAGTGAATTCAATTTGTGACGTTAAAAATTTATTTGTTGTAGCTTTTTAAAGTTAGTTGTATCTATGTAACCATAGAATAAAAAGGGGTAGTGTTCAATAAATATTTTAAAAAAACATACATTGACAAATTTATTGAAAAATATTACAACTACTACAATAAATTCCAATAGAAAAATAAATATAGCAACACACGATTATTATAAATATAATAGTAATCTATATGATACAGTGTACGATGTATTTTATCGCATTTAGTAGATATATAATTTTTATATGTCAATTTTTCAAATATAATGTTTTGCGATTCTAGATAAAATATCAGTAAAACTACATGTAGTGTTTAGGGATATAATAAGGAAATAAGGTAAAATTTTAAGAAAGTGAAACATTCAGAACACACCTATAGTAATGCACTGATATCACCCTCATCAGCAGTGGACATCATAAGGTTAATGAAATGATGATGATGATAGTGATATGTTTTTTATACAATTATTGTTACCAAATTGATTACATTTCTATTGTGAAATGAGATTTTGCATGTAAATGACTAGATAAGTTATTTATAATATACATACATAGGTACTTAATTTATTTATTAAGGCTGTCTTATAATCATCTAAAGTAAGAAGGTCTCAAAAGCAATCCCAATATTTGCTTACGATTGTACATAAGTATTTAGAAAAAATCTTAGCAATCTAAAAAATATATCCAAATGTGGGTTGGCAAGGTACCTATAAGAAAATAATACGTGAGCATCACCTACAAAAATAAATACACACATATTTAATGTTAGTAAGGAAAAAAAATGAATACACGTTTTTATAAAGCTTTTCTTCTATACAAAGCACATGGTGTGTAACATCTCAGATTATCTCTGTAACAATTCGCTTGAATAACTTATTATGTAACCCCTATTCTTGTCACCGCTATGGCACAAACCCGGGCTGTGCCTAACGGTATAACGTACGATGTGAGTGAATAATGAATTATTTATTATAAAGAAACCACCGCAGGGAGGTATACCGTCAAAGGAGCAAGTTCAGCTACATTACATATCTTTTCGTACGGTATATTCATGCGATCAGATATTCTAAAAATAATAATAATATCAGTATCATAATTACGTTTTATTCAGAATTATTACTTTTATTTGTTACGAATTCTACACAATAGCTATTATAAGTAGTAGTAGGTAAGTAACTATTTAATAGAGGATGGAAACACATACAGGGTGGTGCCGTCAATGCGACAATAAATTTAAACATGGGCTATATCAGTCGATAGAAATGGTTTGCCACTTTCAAAAATATCGTATTCATTTGATAATTTCATGACATTTGTATGAAATAGTGTAACGTCATAATAGTGAAAAATTTCATGAAAAGGATATGGTCCTGTAAGCGTGGTCGTGGTGGCCATTTTCCTAATGTTATTTTCCACTATTAACGGCACACCTTCCTCTTTATAATGAAATAAACATCCGATCATTTATATAAAAAAATGGCATTTTTCTTTGAATATCAAAATAACACCTCTTATTGGAAAATCCTTTATAAGCGCAGAAAACGGAAAGCGAAAAAACCGAACCGAACCGAACCAGGTACTGAAAAAAATAACCGTTCAAAACCGTTTCATCGGGTACCGCTAAATATAAATTATACTGTTTTTTAAATTATAAAATTTAATGTTACGATTAATGTGAATCAACGGTTATTTTAAACCCTCTGCGGGTAATGTTACTGAATGTCGCACTTTCGAACGAACGATACGAACTTATTTCACAGAATGATCTCACGTATGTGAACATTATATGAATTTAAATTGCTTAATAATATGATAAGAGTAATAATTTTGTTTTATGATATTTCACTTCGGGAATTTTAATGTACCTACCAACAAGTCGCAGGCTTAAGCCTAATTGTGATTAAATTAAAATAGCAACGACTTTCCATTTCAAGAAACAATTGGTAGAAAATTTCATTATTTCCAGTCGGTCAATTGCCGTAAAACAATCAGAATAGCATTTAAATAAATATAATAAGATCTTCAATGTTATTATTTTATTTAATGTTATTATTTATGCATACTTCTTAGAATTCTAAAAAATCCGACCTAATTGATATTAAATAAAGTTAATGTTCAATTTTATTTTACGTTATTATTTATTCATATTTACTCGGACCTTTTTAAACCAACCTCGATTAATATCCTAAAGGTGACTTAACTTTGAGATCCCTCTTCTGTAACTTTATTGGTATGAACAATGGTATGGTTTAGACGTCACATAGTCATATTTAATTCAATTATGACAATCACTGACGCGTAAGTAAATGTCGTACCTGATTTCAAATATGGCATTCACTGACGTGTGAATGTCATAATTCAAATAATTTAGGTATTACTGTAGAGCTATTGACAAATAAGGTAATGTCGCGTAGCTTTAAAAGATATTGAAAAATAATAATTAGGAAAAATAAAATTAAAGGTAATTTTTTTTAACGTTAATTTAAACGTTACGGCAATACATAAAATGTAGAAGAATCAGTTGCTGTAGCTGTTTTCTAATAAATAAATAAGTAAAAAACGTAACATTTAGTGCCTCATCAGTCATCACTTTACAGCCGTACAACTAACTAGGTAAGTACCTACATAGTAAGTTCGCAACGGTTAGATATCCCCAGAGTGAAACTAAGCATTCACTGAGCCAGCAATGAATTCAATTAGAAGAAAAAATCGAGGGAATAGAAAACATAATACCCGGGAAATGGGTTCGCTTTTATTCAATACGGTCAAGTCATGCAACGTAGTTGAATTTAGGTTACTTTGGGATTATCACTCTGTTATATAAGGGCCGTATGGATAGCTAGTTATAGGTCCTGCCAGATTAGATTTCATTGGAAAAGGACGTCCGCAGGAACAATTTGGATAAATTTCCAATTGAAACTACTTAATGGTACAGGAGTTTTTTGTTGCTGTGCAGCGTTGTTCTTATGTTTGACGTAAGTCGTAAGGTAGATATACAGTTGTAGGTAGGTATGTGGTGCATGCGGCTTGCTGCGCTATCCCGTTCAATATTAAATGAATGGCACGCGGTGGCCGACCGCTGCCCGCTCTGATTACCCACACCACAATCTAATAACCTGCCCCACTTGTCTCCATTAGCTGTTCGTTGTGTCTACGTTTTGCATAATTCGACCCTCCCCTCGACCATCGCGCGCCGGCAATAAAACGACCTAATGAAGTTAACACGTTTCATACGATTAACAAAGAGTTAATTAATTTATATGAACTCAGTTTATAGGGCACGGGCGTGTTATAACCTTTTGCCCAGCCCGCCGGCACTCACACACAATTAAAATTCTATTGTGTCTCATGTGTTTCTAAAATTACACCCACCTACATTGTTATTATAGTTGGTAATCTGTATAAAACCGTAACAATTCTACGGAAATAACAACCTATACCCCGATAAAATTAGTTTCTCATCAAGTGTCGTATACAATAGAATAACAATAAATACAAGCGTTTATGTTATTCGACATTAAGTATTACAAAACATCAGCTACGACTACAGATGTCAGGTGCAGTGTTGAATTTTGCATTCGTTATATAAAATCATGGAAACAAATGGGTTTGTATTTGTAGTTTCAGAAACAAATTGTTGGAATACTGCCCATCTGTGCCGTTTCACGTGAAACTTAAATTGTATCAAAGTTTTACATCATACTAATTTTGTATTTTCATATTTACCTACACATGCGAATATTAAAATTTTGTTTTAAAAGTTTTCTTTCTTTCAATGCTGTTAACGATTAGATAACTTTAGTTCATGTGACGTTACAAGTAAAATCAGTGAGTGGACCCTCGAAGCCCGTAAGATAACATAAGTAAGAGTAAGTATCTACTAACATACCTACCTGGGTCCACTATGACGGTTTCTTACAGAAGGGACAACGAATAATATAACGATAAAATATTGTCTAATAACCGCCTTGCTAAGTAACAATTTGCCGGATGAAGCTTTATCTCACAAAGACGTGGATTGCGTTCCAGAAAATAAAATTATCTTGGAAATTGATCCTTGCGTAGGTACATAGAAAATAGATAAATAAAAAATCTATGTTACAGACATTATAGACATTTTTGTTTCTGCAATATGTTTCGCAATAATAATTATGAATTAAAAGGAGAATGCCCGTTAAATTCTTGGAACGGACAAAAAACTACGAAAGTTCTAAATTATATTTACAGTTAAATAAAGTATAACGATTATTAAGTAATTTTTCAAACATTTATAATAATGTTAAAATCAAAAATTAAAAATATAACGATTATTTTAGTATTTTTTGATACAGCACCGATATTGTAATTGCTTAATTAAGTCGGACATCTAGTACAGCGATAGGTGCTTGAACCCACATTATCTCAATATTAGGGTACTTAGCTTGGGCCAGGTACCAAACCAATATACTTAGAGCCTCCTGCAGTTTCTGGATCATTTGTTAATATGTAGTTTTAAATTATGAATAAAGCAAAAAAAAATTTGTGCGGTTATTTCATAGTAATTCATAAAACCTATGTTGGCTTCTCCCAAGTTTTTAGATGATTTAGGATACCTATAATTAAATTTTAGTCATTTTTAAGTAGTTTCCATTATTCTTAATTTTTGATTTTAACATTAGTGATGACGTTAGCTCATAAACGCAAATACAGATAGACTAGAAGAATTTCACAGGGATATCCCAAGTCCTGGGTGGCTCAGTGGTCAGAGCAGTCGCCCGGATTGCGAAAGGTCGCGGGTTCGATTCCTGCCTCAGGACGTGAAATTTTTCTAGTTTTATTATATTTTAATTACTAGTTTCCATTAGTTCTATGGAACATGACGTATCGGACAAAACGGCACAATTTTTAACCAATTTATTCCATAGCACTATGTACTTACTAGGTTTTTCACCTCACTGTACTACTTACCATAAAACAAAAAACAAGTCAGGACATTGATAATGACAATTTTTCTGTCAATTTAATGGCAAATACATCCTATGGTCTGTTTGGGTCAAATATAATCTACAAAAGCAAGAAGCGAGAGTAGGTACCTACTCTAGATTTTAGAGCATTCTCATTGTCTCAAAACATATTACATAATAAAAAAAAATATAAACAACAACCATCACCAGTATTATTATGAACATGTAACAACACTAGAGATAGAACAGAACTGCCCTGACTGCATTTTATTTTCCTTGTCCATTGGATCTATTTGATTGACTAGCTAGGTGATAGGCCCGTATGTAGGGTGGTCTGGGTCTCGGATTGAAGGGTAGTTACTGGGCATAGAAGGCATTGCATCTTAGGCCTCAGGATAACAACGCACATGCAATATCAAGTGATTTTTTCATGTTATTGCAGGTGTCTATAGGCGGCGGTAACCGCTTCCCACCAGGTGGGCCGTCAGCTTGTTTCTCCATGTTCTATTGGTACAAACCAAATAGGAAAAAAAATGCCTTATTTTTTCCGATGACGTCGCGTCGTTCTATAGAAAAAATGGGAAATACCACTTTTGGTTGTTAAGGAGATGAGCTTTCCCCTTTAACCTACCTAGTCTGCGAAAAGCTGGGCTATAATAATAAATACGGACTGACAGGATACTAACTTGAAAAGTTTCAGCTCATTATCCAATCCCGTTAACTCACTAAAGATTAGTATGTATGCCATGCAAAATGATTAAGTGAAACAGTTCATCTACTAAAATCCTAGACGGTCGGTGGTTCTCTTTATAACTTCCTACCTAATTTTGAAACCTACAATCGGTTGCTTGAAGCCAGTCGCAATTAAATTTTCAATTATCAAACTATTGTGACTGGCCAATTGTCTGACCAGCGCTATTAAATTATCCAGCTACCAATGAGATTGCAATTTAATTTGATAGCAGAGTTCACCACCCTTCGATAAACTGAGTTAAAGGTGCCTGCAATTGCTAACTATACAGTCTCATACCACGATCATTTCATGACCGTAGCCGTATCATTGACAAAAGCAAAATATGTAGGTACTAAATCAATTGAGTATTTTAATAGTTAGTTTTCCTCGCCCTTTTTTTCATTAAAAACGCAGGGGTTTAAAAATTAATAAAAAAGATTTTAGGAACCTTAAATTCGACGTATAATTTATCTTGAAACATCTCCTTTTAGATACTAATTTACTGGTGGCTGGGGTCTACACCCTTTGTTCGTTTAGAGTTCGTCTGAAAACTTAAAAAAATCAAAAACAACTGGGATACAAGCGGGATTGGCGTGCGTCAATTTTATCTTTCGTTATTCAGAAGAGCATGTCCAAAATGAGTGTATGTAAGAGAACCGTTTGAATATAACACTCTTAACTTTAATCGAAAATATACCAACTTCGAGCACATACAGCAGACCTCTAGTAGGCAGAGGCTTAAAAATAAAAATAGAAGAAGATACCTGTTAAATATTTATTATACCACAAATAAGACTACATATTTCCATTGTTAAAATCAAATATTTAAGCAAATAAGATAAAACTATTTTACTAGCGTGTCACAATAACATCACCTTGTGTTATTGAAGGAACGAGCGTGCTCTTAAAATAGTTTCATCAGCGACCCGAATATTAAACCGTTCGGATAACGACTTACGACTGTAAAGCTATATAGATATCACACATTTTATCGCTATCACTGACAAAATATCGCTTATCTCATCATTAACATTTCAATAAGACAAATAAGAATTATATATTAACAAACCCAGCTCTACTACTTTACCATAAAAAAACCATGCTTCAAATACGCACCAAATTATTAATGCACCATAATTCAATTACAATTTATTAATTAAAAGCATCCGCTAATTAATAAAATAATTTTAGCTACACTAAAAATAATACTGCATACATGCATTATACATATGAATAAAGAATCTATGTTGACATAGATAACACGCTTCAGGCACGAGCCTCGTTGAATGGCACTTCTTATTTTAAATTATGAACCTTTAGGTGTCTCGCGTGATGGCCACTGCGACCTTTTACTACCATTATATGGTCTTTAGAAAATATATTATACATAACATTGTACTTATTGCACTATAGCTGTATTAAAAATAGTAACTTATAATAACTGTAAGATTTAATAAATAGAAGAAGAGTTGTGACAAAATCATACCGAATGTAATAAATACCAAATCATTACATTACGTCTGCATAATTTATAATAAGTTAATATACTTAGTTAATCATGTCGAATAATAAGCGAAATAGTTAGAATGGATGTGGAAACGTTAGTTACGATTACTATATCTATATTTTGACAGTAGCGGATTAGCAACATGAGCGCTTAAATAATGCATGCTGACATATCCGGAGAGATCAAGAGAGACATGGTTATTAGGACTAGCAAGAAAACAGATTCGCTATTACATTTTGGTTATTTTAATCGATGGGGGTTTGGTTAGGTAATGTAGCTAAAAAGTCGAACACCAGACAATGATCACGCACACCTGAGGTAGATTCTCGCACTATCTAGATCATCCTGTTTAAGTACTCATACCTACATACATCGGACATAGTAATAAGATTTTCTAGATTACAATTACTTTTAGATTACAACGTTACAAAACCGATGCGTTACTTGATCTACCGGTCGATTAAAACGATTCATTGGAATTTGACACTAGGACCTTACTGATACCATTATTAGTTATTATACATGTTTTGTCAAGTTCGTTGGAATGATATTTTGAATTCGAACAAAAGATAAAACACTGTGTAACTGAATAAGGTTTATACAATGATTTGGTCAGGTCGTAGGTACATAGATCAGTGTGTAGCTGTGTATGTAACTATTTATTTGTGTTGTAACGAAATTGAAAATATTGTAAGTACAGTGAAGTGACAGTAGCACATTTTCTGAATTTTTAGAAATCAAATAAAACACGCGCAAATGCCGTTTTCTGTGGTATAAAACGGGGCATGATCTAGATAACCGAGAACTACGGAATAACTTAAGTAATTTATTAGTGAGTTTGAGCGATCAGCGGGTCGGGATGGAAATTTGAGGGAGATGGGCACCACATGGTGGCTCTACTTATGTCAGTCAAAGTGATGCGACTTTTGTAGTTGTTTGATGAAAGTGCCACAACACCACGTGGAGGAGCGAGCTGAACGAGGAACAGGCGCGGGAACCGGAGCCAGCAGCGGCACCCTCGTCGGAGCCAGGCTCGGGTGCGACCCACTACGCCTCTCTCGCCCATAACTCAATTTCTGTCTACGGTCGTCGGTACAATCCCAGAGATTTGGATTCGATCGGTTGATCTGGTACTTTCTTTCCGACAGGAGCCTCCTCGTGTCCGGGCCGAGGTAGAGGTACGTGTCTGCCGCCGAAGAACTTTTGTTACGTTTCACTTTCGACGATTGGCTACACCCAGAACGTTCGGGGGTCTCACTTCTTTGGATGGTCGGCAGTTTAGTATAAATATAGTGAGGTATGTTAGTAGCGGGTGCGTGATATTGTACTTTACCGACAGATAAGTGGCCGCAGTCCACTGCAGGTGCGATATAAAGGCAGCCGCATGGAACAAAATAGAAAGGTTCAGACTACCGTGAATCGCCGAAACAAGCCAGTGTACATGTTTGATAGATTTAGCATATTGGGTGGAAATACAAGAATATTAGGCTTGTTATCAATTATGTTAGTTACGACGCTAATCAAGTATATACAATTTTATTGCATGATGCTTATTATTATACAAAATGCATAGATATTGAAGTAGAGATAAAAATTGTGCAAAGCCTACAATTGAGAATACGTAAATATCAATCTACCCTAAAACAAGAAAAACTTAAACGTGTCATTAATAAAAGTTTTATCATTAGAGTACTATCATAACTTTTGTAGAAGTGCCTATATTAATTACTTAGCTGCATTATGACACTGTAAATACAATTATTTTAATTTAATACTGACCATAAATGTGTACTACTTTCCCGTTTAGCTTAACAAATATGTTTAATCTATATGTATTTTAACGTTAAAGCAAATAAATTATTAATTGCATTCAACAATACCATATTAAATATTATGTTCAATCAGTACCACCACCACGACTAGCTACTTTGTACCGATATTAAATAACTACACAAATACTTTTACTTCTCTATAATAAATAATCTACATATCGTTTCCTTTATATAAAGTATTCAGATCTACTGTGAGTAAATAGTAAATAGGTACATTACCAAGGCATGCTGTATTATCATGCATTTAGAGACGAGTGCACATAATCAATGCAATATGCTTATAAATTGAGTATTAGAGTGAGACAGGTGCGTTTAATATTACACCGACAACAACAAAACTTTAACAACGAGTATATTACGTATTTTCAAGCGCTAACTTTATGACTAGCGGTATTTGGTTGATTATATTATAAATACAGATCTTTTATTCGAGGAACCAACTGATAATACGGTTTCTTGATTTTGCATGTCTCCTCCTTGTGGACTCGAATATCTCCAGTGGTATATTGGGTACTGCATAATAAATACAGCTCTGTTAGTAGATACCCTTGCCAATCATCTAATGTTACAAAAAAAGCATATACCTATTCTAATGCATATACTATAAAAGGTTATAACTCAATTACTATGCATTCAATAATGTTATGAAGCCTAAATAAATGATTCTCCACGAATAAAGTTCGTAAACCGTGGATAAATATCTCATGTTGATAATAGAGTACTTGTTAATGGCTGTCATTAGGTAACAACGTTCGGCTTAATTAGCATAACGATAGCTATTTAACAAACGGTCGTTATTGTCAGGATCATAATCGGATCGACGAAAGTTAGTCTGAGCGAGTGAATGTTATTTGTTCAATACTTTGCAACGTTATACGTGAGCTTTCCTTTACTCAGCATTCGCCTAAAAAGAACTCGCATACCCTAACCCTAAACTGTCACTCATAGTTAGAGGATTATTTTCTACGAACTAATGTTTCATATTATAAAAATATCATTGCTTTAATAACTTATCGATACGTATTGAGTGAAATTTTATGTCAGTAGTACTCACCAGAACTTACAGCGTTCCTACAGCGCGCTGAGGTGCAGTATGCTTCGATGACTTTGAGTATCAGGGCGTCTTCTTCGTAAGAATTGGATTTGCGTTGGTGAGGCGCGTAAGGGTGAGTCGGACCGATGTTCTCGTCAGAACCAATTGTAAACGATTGTGGTCGCAATGGAGGAGCGGGGCGCAAGCAGGTTATACTCCACCCTAAAATTATGTTAAGCATGTATTCCACAATTTACAAAGTTACGACCGTCTAAAGCAGAGGTTCCCTGACATTTTTTCTCATAGACCACTTTCAAAATTTAGCTGGTTCCGGTGGACCCCCTGTAGCTAAATTTCTACCATATTCCCAAAACTGGTCAAAAAATGTGAAGATAAGATAGGCCAACGTAGACCCCCGTCGAGTGACTGAGTCGACTGCCGTGGACCCCTGGGGGTCCACCTGGACCACTTTGGGAACTAAGGGTCTAAAGGTTCATTTATTATGATATCGTCTGTAATTCGTAAGTCGGAATAATAAAATAAAATTGGCTAAGTGTTGGGCCACGTGCAGTGTAGGGTACCATAGTTGCACGTCATAATAAGAGGACTTGGAAGGAGGCTTGTTGTTTGATACCTGCTATGAATATATTAATTTAGTTTACGGTTCAAAGGCTAATAATAAATTAGTGCCTAAAGTGAAACTTATTGGACCTAATTCTAAAGACACTTCTTAATTAAGTAGGTACAGTATGTATCTTTCGTGCAATATGTAAAGGTTAAAGATAGCAAGAAATAGAACTGTCAAATAACGCTGCGGCACTAATTTATATGAAGAAAATATAAACAAACTTTCTAACTAGTCCATACTATTTACCTTTGTTACTGTAGTTTGTACTCGTTATGTCGATGAAATCAACTGAAGAAAACTTTTTTCCTATCGGGACTTTGTTCGTTTTAACGGGCGACTGGTCAAGGGAATCACAGGAATTTAATAGCCAACGTGCAGACTGGTTTTTTTGTTTATTTTTCTGTGTTTGCTGCGTATGTTGAGTGTAGCTTTGATGGTTGTTGAATGAATGTGATCTTTTGTGGTTAGTTAGCCCGGAAGATAGGTCGGAGTTATTGCTGTCGCTTATGGCCATCTGTAGAAAGAAAGAACAGTTTAATTGTACTGAAATATTATTGTAGTTATCGGCTAGTCATTCCTACGGCTTTATTTAAAACCATAAAGTTTGCAACATAGCTAGAAGCATTCAAACCATTTCAAGCGCTGAATATTATAGTATACGTTTTCTGTCTCTGCTGACTAGGTATGACAGTTTTTTTTATCCTACCATATCTTAAAACAACTACTTGCAACCAAGTATTTTTGGATTACCTATACGCGTTATTACGGATCTAGACAACACGCGAAACATAAAAGAAATGAATGTTTTTCTATTATACCTGAAAATTATTAGAAAGTCCAAACATATAAGTGTTAGTTTTTTGCTTTTTCGGTGGTTTTATGCCAGTGGCGTGGCCTGGATTGACAAAAAGTAAGTACTATGACTTTACAAAATTTTGACGTTCGACGTTGATTTTAACGTTTTCGGGATCTTATGCAAGTGCTGATGATCCCGATAACGTTTCGCAAATCAAGGTAAATTGATTGATAGACCTCTTATTTGATAAACTTCAAATTCAATAAAGAAGGATAGTTGTTTCTTATTAAAACTGCTATATTATTATTACCTCCTCGTTAATAATATTTCTTTGTTAGGTGAATTATATAATAAGTCATACTAAAAACAAAAGAAAAAAAATTCTAAAAATACGAAGCATGGTTAAAACCAACTTCATCAGGGTTCCACAAAAAATTAATAATACAGAGATGCATATTAGTAATATAGATTTTGATCAAGTTATCCTTAAAAGTTGATATCCACGTTTTAACGGGCTTTAATATAATTGTGCATGTACTATAAGGCAATAATCACACTCTTCTCATCAGTGGAAGATCAGAAGTAAAGCCTTTTCATGCAATATTTTTCTTTATTAGTTAGTACAGTGAGATCTAATGGTTGTGGTTTTCTTTTGTTAGTAAGATGAATATACACAGGCAAGGATGATCAAGTAAAGCTCTGCAACACTGGGGAAACTAATGACAATATTAATGCAGCGGTTATATATTCAAGGCAATATTTATCATCAAATCAGTGATCCACAAAACAGTATCTCTTTACAAAGTATGATCCTTGCCTGAGTCGGTGACCACGGTAATAGGTAACTTTGCTTTCATCCACCAGTGCGCGTACAAATCAGAACGGTACACCATGAAGCCAGAACCCGCTTCTGACAAACCCTTCTGCATTTTTGACAAATCTTCGCTTCGAGACCTCGTCTTTTTAGAATCCGAACAGACAGATTGCCTTTTAGCTTTATCATTATCAAATTTATCGCGATTTCGGGGTGTATTGGCTCGAGAATGTCTACTAGTTTCAGTTTCTGGATTTTCTCTGTATATGCGCATATGATAATGCAAGCTAGGCTTAGTGCGTTCTGTAATATTCAGGGTACCCCATTGACATGGCAAATGCTGTCGAACATTTTTTGGAATTTCTAAATGTGTACTCGGTTTACGATATATACGCGGTGGTACGTCTGGTTTCAATTTGATTTCTGGGACGTATCGCTCGATATTCCTTCTTATAGAAGTTCTTTTGATTTGAGGCGATGTTACCGGAGGAGTAGAAGTAAATGTTGAAGTAACATAGGTATTGGTAGAATCTATAACATCCAGACTATTCTCTGAAGTTACGCTCGTCACACATGAAGTTCTTGCTGTAGAACCAAAAGGTGAAGTACATCTACATTGGTCTTCAAATGCAGCTGCTTCTATTTCAGACAATGTTAATTTCTTACGGCGACTACTGTCGTAGGTTCCTTCTCTTAGATTTGTAAGAGAGCCTTTCAGCGATTTTTTCTCTTGGCTATCAGAATCATTTCCATTGTTACCAGAGGCTGAATAATCATGCATATTTAATTCAGGTGACGCAAGGTTACAGCTACCTACAACACCAGAATCGGATGACCTGGGACTTGGACAAAGAGATCTGTTACAACACTCACATTTTCTATTAGCCTTGTGATTTTCTGATTGGGAACTCATTCTTTGAACGTGAGATTCGTCATTTTTATTAAAGCTCTCTGTCTCGACCATTGACTTCGACAGAGATCGTCTAATTCTTTTGTCCGAGTTAAGTGAATGTTTTCTAAAAGGTATGTTAGTGTTTAGGTTGACGTTAATGACTTTCATATCTTCATCAATGTTTCGGAACATTGGCGGCGGATCAATTATAACCGAATCTATTGCACTGTAATCTCTATACTGCTTGGGTGAAGGTGGAACTAAAGTTTCCAACAAACTAGATACAGTGTTGTCGTCATAATCATTTTCATCGCGAGGGTAATTTTCTTCTGTTGATTTCCATAGCTTTGGTATTGTATCAACTTTTGCGCTACGATTAGGAAAGCTGCGTCTTGTTGGTATAAAATCAATATCTTGATTATGTAAAGAATCTATTTGAATGTCTTGATCCATATTCACCAAATCTTCACATGCCATATAGGGCCTCACTTCAAAACTAGACTTTTCTGTGCTTTTGGAATGCTGTTTCTGGATTTGTAAATTGTTCATATAATCTTGAGATGTTTTTTTATTATTTAAATTATTATTGATAGTTTCACTAAGTTGAGGCAAGGGCAGAAATATATTTTTCGTACAATCTCCTCGTATTATTGGTTGTTCATCAAAATGCATACCAGCCGTGTCATCAAAACACCTAACATATCCAAAATTGCTACCCCAACTAGTACATGATGATGAAACTGCCCGTGGACTAGATGTATCCAGCGCATCTTGCCTAAATATTTTAGAAGAACTTGCAATATCAGTATCAGTGCAAGTCGAGGTTGTATATGATTCCGTAGTGTCGCTCTCCCTGTCACTTTCATCTGAATTTCTGTCACTGTCAGAATTTTCTGTTTCTGTGCCTATAGTGCCATCATTTCCAATCCTTAACCGTATACGATTTTCATGCCTCCGTCTTACTGGTAAACCAGATAGTTCAAAAGCTTTTGCCCATGGTCTTTCATGCAAAAGTTTACGCAACATTTGTCTTGTAATAACTTTTTTCTTGACGAGCCTTGCAAAGTATTTTGTCAAAGAATAATAAGGTGATGCAGAAGGGTAGCTAGGTGGCGGTAGTGTCACGTGATAAAGACTGCGGCGGCTACAGTTGATGCTAGACAATGCTCCTTCAGACGGAGAGCGGGCCAACTATTAAGAACATTATAAAACCCTTCATAATTTGTTTGAGTAAAAGGTCCATTAAACTTATTTCAGAGAAAAATTACTTACATGAGGCAAAGAGTGTGGCTGCCCTGGTTCATGTGTTGGACTGCTTGTGTTGGAGTGTTTTTGTAATAAGCTGACCCAGTTGTCAGCTTCAGCTCTTGTTTGACAAACAGCTATGATGGTGTCTATCATTGGCCCACTAATTTCAAAAGCATTTTTCCTTGTATCACTATCATCTAATTTACAAACTGTTATACCTGTAAGTGGCAGGCACCCCTAAAATATAAACAAAAAAAAAACAATATTTAAAAATGAAATACAAATTATAATGAACAAGTAGTAAAAGTTTTTATAGCTAATGTTACCTCATATACAAAAGCAGAAACTCTTTTGCTAACAGACAATAGTAATAAGGCTGTTGGAAACAAAACAAGATATCTGTCTTGGTGCGATGGTCCAACTGCCACACTGCCCATATGTAGGACATCACCTAAAGATGCTAATTCCCCACCAGGCCAACCCCTAACTTCACCAGTTATGACTTGAAGTTCCAATTCTTTTTGGCGCCGTAATGCAGCACAACCACCCTGAAAGGAAAATTTTACTGTTTAGAATCATCATATCGGCCTATGATGTCCACTGAAGAACAAAGGACTCTCTAATCGAATTCCAAACGGATCTCTGCGCCGTCTGCATTCCACGGCTCCCCGCGACTCTGACCATTTAGTGGGAGGCCGTCCTACTTTGCGCTTTCCGGTACGTGGTCGTCATGCTAGAATTTTAACGCCCCATCGACCGTCCATTCCGAGCGCTATTTGCCCTGCCCACTGCCACTTCAAATTTCTAATTCTATGAGATATGTAAGTAAATTTAGTTCGCTTACGGAGACACCCGTTTCTTCTCATTTCTGATTCTATCTCGTAAGAAAACGCGTAACATAGCACGCTCCATAGCTAGTTGGGTGACTGTAAGCTTTTACTGAAGGCTCGTAAGTGACCACGTTTCACACGCGATTGAAGGGAAAGGTAGCCAGTGAAATTACGGGGCATGGAAGGTATTTCATTTTAGGCCTTAGGATGACAACGCACCTGCAATACCAAGTGATTTTCTCCTTGTTATTGAAGGTACAGGCGGTGGTTACCACTTAGTTTGGAAATATTTATTTTTCAGTCAACATTTTGTTAATTTGCTGAGTGAATTCTTAAACATAGCATTGTCAGTCGTAATGCTAGCTACGTAAAAATAATGCTTGATAAACAAAATTTTCATTTTTTTTTCTTTACAATATACTTTCTGATGATAAGTGACAGTTTTATAATTATCAATATAATGGAAACACTATAATGTCAAAATGCTATAATTATAATACACTCAAAATATACAGAAGAAAGCAAAATACTTTATCGATCTGTATATCAGACTACTGAGTACAAATTTCATATTCCTAGCCTAAAAACAAACGTTTTTCCAAACGATTTAAAAATATGGGTAAAATGATAAAGATCATACGTCTTGATAAGGCCTCTATAGCCATATTTAGTCTTTTATAGATGCTTTAAAATATTTTTGTACGTTGTTTAACGGCCGAAAATATCACAAAAAATAATTTGCAGTGGTTTTAATCAATTTTTTCTCATATTTTTATGTCAAATTATTTGTACAAATAATTTCATATCTTTCTACCTTTCTGTCTGTTGCGTCTCGAATGGGCAGTTAAGAGTGTTGCTGTTTGTACATGTTCAACTTCATAGCCGAAAATGAAACATCTCCTTAATATTTTACATGGCTTTGATCTTTCCACTCATAAAGTTTATTCATTTTTTAAATATTGAACAGCCCTGTAGTGTTATCAGTAATGTAAATTCACTTATGTAGTACAAAATTTCAGTTTTCTGAATATAATATGTTTCGCGAAAGTGAAAATGATGATTGTAAAAGACAAATTATTTTCATAGTAAAAATGGATGAAGAGTGAATATAGGAGTTGACCTTCTCATAAGTAAGAAACCTACTGATTATAAATCCTTTTTCGTTCGCGGCAGAACCATTGTTTTTAATTTTTCCTTGGGAATAAAAATCAGACTACAGGAAATTGCTAAAATTTACATTAATACGAAAAAACTTAAATTCATTTCAATTTTGAAATGAAAGCTAAAATAAATATACAGATTGCCAAATGTATAAATCTATACTCACAGCAATGTCTTTGTATACAACGGATGCTCTATGTGTGTCCCCTCTATCAGGATGAGCTTCATGAACATGTCGGGCCAGTTCTTGAAGCATAGCAGGATACTTGCCAAGCCTTCGGAAGGGTTTAGACAAGCCTGCAGTCAATACCAACACACCAGGACATACAGCACCTGCATTCTCCATCCAAGTGTTTAGTTCCTCCCTTAAAGTTATTGTTTAATATTGTTATTTTATTCTTTCTTCATTCAATAAAGTGTACAGCCGACAGCACATCAAGCGTAACAGTTTGCCATTGAGACTGGCTTTATTCTGTTCATAATACAGGCGGCTTTCGTAGTGCAACTATTACACTTATGTTCTGTCTTCGGTACTATCAATGATTTAGGTATGTTAATGTTTACATTGATTATTTAATTATAAATACATGTACAGAAACGAGCACTAAGATGTATACACTTTTAACATCTCATGTGCCTAATACTCTTTGCAATAAGAGTCACTGACTGTCAAAAGTGTTAACATCATAGCGCTCATGACTGTACACACATTATATTTAAAAGTAGACAACTTAAGACAATTCAAGTACATAGAGGCACTGCTTATTGCAAATATTTTGATTTCAAAGAGAGAGAGAGCAATAAGATAGGTATGATCACCAAGGATTTGTAATAGCCCTTTTAATGTCTTCTAGCCTTTAATTTTTTGCAATATAAGCCTAATGTGTTGGTTGGTTGTGTAAACTGGTTGATATCATCCACAAATGTAGCAAGCTGAAGTGGCAGCGGACCGGTCACATCTGTTGCAGAACTAATGACCGGTGGAAAATAAAGGTTCTTGAATGAAGACCATGCTTCGGCAAACACTATGTTGACCAACCAATATGTGGACTGACGATATAAAGAAGCTGGCAGGTGGTGGCTGGATGAGAAAACCTGAAAATCGTATTTTGTAGTGCAGCCTTGGGGAGGCTTACGTCCAGCAGTGGACTGCAATAGGCTAATATGATATATATGTATAGCTTATGTTTATAGTTATTTTTGCAGTGTAACAAATTATTCTGGGGCATGAGAACCTAAATTTCAACAATTTAAATGCACAAATACACTCACTTATACTTATCAAGTATACACACAGCTTTAGGATGACCAGCGCAATATATTTGATGCACAGATTTTAATTTTGGGGCCCATTGTAAGAAGAGCCCACCAACCCTTTGGTCTGGACCAGTTTTAGTTGCACAATCTTCAAGCAGCAAAAGAAATTGTTCATGTGTTTGAAGAACTTCATTGATATTTCCCGTCAACTGCTTGAATTCATCTTTAGTAAGCCTAGAAAAAAAATAACAATCAAAGTAATTGGAAGAATAAGTAGCTGCAGTAGTTCACAATGTAAAAAAAGTTTCAAACTACATGTCACTCTTTTCCAATGGTTGTAAGAAGTTATTGACAAGTCCTTGCATTTCAGCAACATGAGCCTTCTCCGAGTCAATGATGTCTTTAAGAACCACATTTCTAAAAGCTTGAATTTCAGATGCTGCTCTTATTGGTGAGGTAGTAACGGAACCAGAAGAATCTGTAAATATCAAAATTTATTTAATAAAACTGTAAAAAGTCGTCTATCTTACAGTTTGGAAAATTTGAACAATTTTGAACTCTGTATGGAGTAGGGTAACTTATTGTGCCTGTTGTTTCAAATTATATTTCTGTTAGATATAATTTGAAACAACAGGCACAATAAGTTTGGAAATATGATTCTCGTGGTGCTAAGGGGGGAGGGATAGTGAGAGGGAAGGACTACTCTCTATACTAATCCCCCCCCCCCCCCCCTCAGAAAATGTAAGAAAAACATAATTCTTTAAATTGGAAATTAAACTATATCTTAGTATCGATGCTCACACCTACCTTTAGCCATAACATCTATATAACTGGTACCTACATATGTGTAGGTATAAAAATTATAATTTCAAAATATATGTTTGTTACTGCTTATTTGTGCTAACCTAGGCATAATGATATTGATAAAGTATTCCAGTGAAGGTAACAAAATTACTATGAAATTTATTGCTCATACTATGTTGCACTTCACACTCGCCTAAAATTTCTAAGCTATCATGTGACCTACAGGAGTTAGGCGTTTTTACAGTATTGGATTAATTATTACAAAAAAATACAAGTTTTCAATATTTTATAATAAGAGAAAAATTCTTTAAAAAACTGTAATAAATAGGTAATAATGATATCCCATGACATACCTGGCAGTGTAGTTTTAACAGTGCGATGAATGGTTGCACTTTTGATCTACTAATGATTTTACAAACAATTTTCTTATTTCACCTCGAATAGGTGAGTACTAAAGTTTGGATGAGTAATCTAAATCAATTCACAGTGTACATGTTTCAGCAATTATAAATGGTAGAAGATAATATTAAAACATAATCAATACATTAGATGAGACTGAGTGGTAAAGAATGCCTAATAGCATTAAGTATGCGATATTGTACTCCTTATGGGCATTAGGATTTGAAATAAATAGGTACCTACCTTTATGTTCAGTCACATAATTACTAGGAAACCATCCGGTTGTGTCCCCTAGTGTTCCTTCCCACCACCCTCCTTCTTCCTTTTGGGTAACAGTAATAATATCACCCTTTTTGAAACACAGTTCATCATTGTTTTTGCCCTTAAATGAATATATTGCCTTGACCAAACAATTTTCCACTGACATTTTATTTCGATTCTATCATATTTCCTGCAAATTCAAAATATAACTACATGCTAATTACTGAAAGGAAATGTTACAGGTGGTAAAAATAATTTACTTTAGGTGTCTTTACAAATAATAATTACATTTCAATAACTAATCGAGTCTACGCACTTTTTTGTTGCTATGAATTGGGAAGAGGTAAGTTTAAAATAATCCAAATTGAAACAGGAAATGTCGTTCTACAATGGACAGAGAATGTATTAAAAACTTACCCTAATACAAAAGATTATTTTTGAAAGTTTACTCTCAAGACCACTAAAAGTCAAAAAAAGTGTCAAAAATCTTTATGAATAGAATTTTTTAGGATAATACGTAGAATTTAGATATTATTCATTTCACGGACTTCTAAAAATAAACCCGTTCCTGTCAGTCACAACACAGATCAAATATAATAATCTGTCAGTCAGCTGTCATTTTTTTTGTCATACTCCCAGTAATGGAAAGGCAAAGGAAACGAAGGCCCATACAGCCATGTCTTTAGTATTTATTTATTGCATTGAAATGCTGGTGTTACACATTTCAATGCACCTTAGGAGCATTGGACGCGAAATATAAGATGACAGTCTCCATATGATGCTATTTGGTGAGGTGTATAACATCGTTTTTCACACCATAATCACTTTTATTCTAATAATCTTTTAGTTGTAGTTGCTTAAGTGATAACTTTTGTAAACAAACAAGTATGCATGAAAACAAATTATTTGTATTTTTTCCGGATTCATGAGATTTTTCCTGATTTTTTGAGATAGTGTACATACATATACCCGGCTGGATATGAAACATCTCCTTTGGATACATTTAAGCGGATTATATAGTGCGGTCTATACGAACTTGAAGTATCAATATTTTCATATCGTAAACAATTATTTTTTTGCTGGCTATCTTAACTCCAACTGCACACAACAATTCTGTATATATTATTGTTAGCATGTAGGTACCTACAACCAAACTAAGCAGATTTCTGCCCCCCGGGAATTAAACCCCGGAGCTCTAGATGTGAAGTAGGTGGTCCTAACCACTAGACCACAGAGTTACTGACCATGTCACAAATGGGGTATCTAGACTTTGCGAATTAAGAATTGCCGGGAACATAATCTGCTTCGCCTCTTGAATCAAAAACTATCGTAGATACATATATCATTAATCTGTGCAAACACTTACCAAGTTGAAAATAGCCTTGCTAATGAATCTGAGTAGCTTACGACAATTTACTTTCGTATTACCCAATTCACCATACATTTTACTCTTTTGTTCATATTACCATAATCTTGCTATTGAATCTGAGTAGGTACGACAATTTACTTTCGTACTACCCAATTCACCATACATTTTACTATTTTGTTGTATTACCATCTCTCCAAGCGATGATAATTATAGCGGGACCATACGGCCCCTAAATGGCCTCCAACGGCTCTCTACGTTCGCCGCCTCCAACCCACCCCTACAGCCATTCCCTATCCACCGATTACAGTCAATAACCATTATCTCTTGACAAAATCTTATAATAAGGACTCACCAAATCTTTGATGCTAGCCTATATTGTTATCAAGAATATTTAAATAACTCACATTTTGGCGGTCATTACCTCTCAATGACCTCCACAGATAGTACCAATCTCTAACTTTTTTTACATCCTGTCAACATAATGGCACTGCCTACACGTCATTTCAAGTCGTTCCAAATCGCGTTCGTGACAGACCAGTCTGGTCTACTTCTGTAGTTTTATATTTTCTATAAAATAATATCATTTCACTAGGTGGTAGGTAGGCCCATATGTAGGTAGCATGTGTTCTCCAGAATTAGGGCCAGTATTTCGTATTTTATTGTATTGAAATGGTGGTGTTACACATTATGCATTTAGGAGTATTTGACGCGAAATATGCAATGACAGTCTCCATAATATGATGTTACTTGATAAAGTGGATAACCACAAAAAAAAGTTCTCATCGTATTTCACACCATAATCACTTTTATTCTAATAATCTTGTAGTTGTGCGTCAACACAAACACTTGTTATAAAAAACTACACCACTTTTATAACACAAAGCTTACGAAGCAATGCTCCGCAAAATCCCGCCAAACACCTCGCTAAGTCCATAGTTTTTCATCCTCATAGGTTCTGTTTTCTGTCACTATATTATTATCTTTTCCTTTTCTTTTAGGGAGAATTGAACAAAAAAAAAACAAAACATTAACATACTAGGTGGTAGGCCCGTATGCAGGGTCGTCTGGGTAGGTACCACCGCCTATCTTATTTCAGCCGTGAAACAGTTCGCTGTGTTTCGGATTGATTGAAGGGAAAGGTAGCCAGTGTAATTAGTGGGCATGGTCGCAATTTTATCGCACCTGCAATATCAAGTGATTTAAAAATTTAAACCTGTCTCAAAATACTAAATAGAAAAAAAAAATCAATTAAAGTAAGGTACTAATAATCTAAGAAACGTTTTAGCACCAAATAAAAAAAAAGTTCTACAAAAATATCGATATTTTGTTATTGATATTGATATTTTTTGCTCAAGCTCATCTGTGATTGATTAGGGATGGGTGAATGGAAAAAAATCGATATATATCGTATCGATATTTTACATATTATCGATATACATCGTGTAAAAAATATCGATATTTCGATATCAATATTTTTTAACCAACTTCAAAAAAACAAATTTTCAAATTGATCCGTATGTATGTAATACTGTCAGAATTGCACAGATCTTGTATTATGTTCGTGTATATGTAACTTTGCAAGTCCACGATTGTATGTTGGTCCCCACATTTCTCAAATACATATTTTACACCAGATAAAAAAAAAGATTTGTTTTTGGACTAGGTATAGTCCAACTTAGGGAACTGTGTAAGTTTCATCAAAATCGGGTTAGGAGCGTTAGGGATAGTTAAATAAGTGTGTATCAGACACAAAGAAAACGTATATGCACGTTGTTTTAATGTTTGCACGCAGATAGGCAGCTAAACTAAATAAAAAAATTAAGATATAAAAGTAATTTAATCTGTCAAGCGGCGTTATACCTCTGGAGGTCTATGACAATGGAAAAATCATTTATATCTGAAATAACTATAAATGGCTAAAAATAAAACATTAAAATAATTATTTAAAAAAATTAACCCTCTCTCAAAATACTAAAAAGTAAAAATAAATTAAAGCAAGTTTACTGCTGGACAAATGGATCGGTACCGCACATCTAGTTTATTGGGGTTTGAGACGAAGGCAACGGAGTTACGGAGGCCATATAGCCTAAACTTAGTATTTTCTAATCTAAAATATCGTAGTGGAAGTGTGGATGACATTGACGTGACATCGACGATGCATTAATGGAGCTCTTAAAATATCGAATTTGATATCCTGAAAAAATATCGGATATCGATATATCAAAAATAAAAATATCGGCGATAAACATCAATTATTTTCTGAAAAAAAATCGATATTTTGATATATCGATATTTTTTTCCCAAGCCTATCTGTGATTGTGATATAAGTGATCTGTGATTGTGATTACAAAAATGGTTCAGAAGTTTTCATTTCACACAAAATGCAAACTTTATATTGTGTTAATAAATGGACCTAAAATGCTTTATTATTGCTAATGCTACGGATTCTCGGGCAATTTAATTCTTTGGGCAATCCTCTGGGATTACCTTAAGATTTCACTAGGATGGAAAAATCAAAAGAAGACCTCCTGTACCAAGCAATTTTGAAAGAAGATGAGGATAAAATTTCAAACCTGTTAGCAAAAGGTGAATAAAAACAAGAAACACTTAACCATGAAGTCTAAAGACTGATGCATTAGGTGAACAATATCTGTTACTTGGATAATTGTTGAATACATGGTGCAATTTTTTGTTTCAGGTGCCAATCCTAATAAGTCTGCAAGTTTTGGGAAAACATGTCTAGGAGAAGCTGCAACTAAAGGTAATGTGGAAATTGTAAAGATGTTAATTGATGCTTCTATGACAGCTAGCTCTTCAAATACTTCAACATCTCTTCCAATAATTCAGAGAAAACATCAAAAATCTCAAAAAAGGAAAAGGAATGATCATACAGATCCTGAAACAATTGTGAAGTATAAGAATGTTAATGATAAGAAATTCAAAGAGTATTATCATTATGAGACTGGCCAGCAAGAGAGTTTAGCAACTAAAGAACCAGAGACTGCTGAATCAGAGAGGAATCAGGGTTATTTTGTGTTCATACATGAAGGTTCTAGTAGTGATGAAAGTAAAGTATCAAATTCCAGATCACCTATAAGTCCACCTTCTTTAACACCATCTCCACAGTCAGATTTGGAATGGGATGAAGAAATAGACAATGAAACACCAGAAGAGGAAACTAGTGAAGATGAAACATGGACATCTATGTATAAGTAAGTGATTTCATTTATATTTTTTTTATCGTTACATGGGTGTTAATTCTGTTAGACTTACTAAAAATTAGCTCAGTTCCAATGATTTCAAGAGAAAAGGATGCACCTGGTGACCAATAATAACATAGATGAGTACCTAGGCCATCCAAAATGAGACCCCAAAAAAGAGACTCTGTGGGGGGCAGGGCTTGAATCTGACTCTTGGCAGTGAATTAGTCTGTCATTGAAAGCATCCTTTTGATATGCTCGTAAATGAATAACAAAATCATAGTAAATATGCCTAATTGTGAAGTGAAATGGTGTGTCAGTCGTGTAGGTGATTATAATAAGAACCCTGAAATCTCTACTGAATATTTCACAAGTAATTATGCACTAATCATTTAAATCCTGTTAAATATAAATAATAATAATATTCATATACTCTCAATTTAGCCCAAAGTAAGCATCATTAAGAGTTTGTGTTATGGGTACTAGATAACAGAGAAATAATAATAATAATAATATGTATATAAATATTAGAAATATACTAAATAAACATATAAACATCTATAACTTGTGTACAAATGCCCGTTCTCATCATACAAACATTTTCTTAAACTGGGATTCGAACCCGGGACCCCCAACTGAGTAGCCTGTATAGCAAGGGGCAGAGACCACTTGGCCAGCCGGTCGTCTAATATGAGCAATACATAATATTGGCTTCTATGTTAGGCGATATCCATGACAACTATATCAGTGGATGATGTTATGCAGTCATGCCGTGTATGAAAGTATTATTCATTTACAAGTCAACTAAAAGTAAAGTAACAAAAGTATGTCATTGCTTCTATCGTCATTGAGTCTAGCATAAAAATGGAATATACAAAATCAATTTAAAGTAAACTTATTATTGCCATTATAAAATTAAATGTTTGTTTGCAACATTATGTGCAAATCACAATCAATTTTACACAACATGAACAAAGCAAAATCACAATATATTTAGGCAGTCATTATATGAAATTACCTAGTCATGTGGGGCTGATTGCCAATGAGAAGGCATGAGTTTGAAAAGGAATGGCTCAGAAGATACATGTAGGATGTGAGCCCTTTCTAGCATGCTCACGAAGTTCCATAAACACACTCATTAAAGAACATGTTAAAAACAAGCAAAAGTTTCAATGGCAAAAAGTACTGAGATTAAAACATTCTAAGCTTCCTAGAGGACGAAGTAAAACGCAGGAACACAGACATTCACACAATGTTGTGAGGTCCTCTTTTTTATTTTAAAACCAAAGGACATTTTCCTGACCCGGCTAGGACTATGTACACAATACTAAAAAAATAGGCAAAAATATGCAGAGTAGTTCAACTGTCCATTTTATTTTTAATTGCTTTGTGTCGTAATATAAACAATAATTTTAACAATTCAATATCCTCTGAGGTTTTCTCATCTGTCTGGGAGGAGGCTCAAGTTATACCTCTTCCTAAAAAATCAAAATCTAGCCTTCCTTACCAAATATCGTCCTACCTATATCTATCCTACCTTTCCTGTCGAAAGTCCTTGAAAAGCTATATTGTGAGTAGAGATGTGTAGGTCCGGATGGATACGGATCAGCGGACCTGTATCACACGCATTAGTGATGGATGTATATCCAACGGCCAGTTGGATACAAATCCCCGGAGTTACATTATAGTAGGTACGCGATAAGGAACTGAATCACGCACGCGTGGATTACGGGTCGGGAGTTCGGGAGTGACGGCGCGGTGGGTGCGAGGCGCAGTAGGGAACTGCATCGCGTTCTTAGGATTAGGTTTAAGAGGCTGATAATTGCTAATTGAGCGTTACTTAAAACTTTTTTTAGCACAATCTGTTGAAATAAACGCAGTGAAAAAAATATATGTTACTCTTGGACATATTTCTGATAATATCCATGTCCACAAAACACATTATTCTTAATTTTTGATTTTAACATTATTATAAATGTTTGAAAAATTACTTAGTAATTAAAATAGAATAAAACTAGAAAAATTTCACGTCCTGAGGCAGGAATCGAACCCGCGACCTTTCGCAATCCGGGCGACTGCTCTGACCACTGAGCCACCCAGGACTTGGGATATCCCTGTGAAATTTTTCTAGTCTATCTTGTATTTGCGTTTATGAGCTAACGTCCACCCTACAATGTCGAAATATTCTATTTCAACATCCGAAACGAGTATTTTTACAAATACCGACGATTCGGTTAAGTTGGGGCAGTGCTTTCAAATATTCTTAATTTTTGATTTTAACATTATTATAAATGTTTGAAAAATTACTTAGTAATTAAAATAGAATAAAACTAGAAAAATTTCACGTCCTGAGGCAGGAATCGAACCCGCGACCTTTCGCAATCCGGGCGACTGCTCTGACCACTGAGCCACCCAGGACTTGGGATATCCCTGTGAAATTTTTCTAGTCTATCTTGTATTTGCCCTGGTCTATCTTCTAGTCTATCTTGATTCCTGCCTCAGGACGTGAAATTTTTCTAGTTTTATTCTATTTTAAAAACACATTATAATCAAAATCTTTGTATAAAAAAAATGCAAAAGTCACCCAACAAAATCAGCTTTCAGAACAAATTCTGCGTTATATGTCAAAGGTTTTTTTCTGGTTTTCAGGAAACAAACTTGTTATATTAAATTTTATAATATTGATGTTTTACAATTTCAAATAAGTAGCTAGTTTTTTAGTAAATAAATTTATTCTGAATTCTTCAGCCGATTTCAATAGCGACTCGCGCCACTATCCATTCTTCTCTTTCATTTGTAGAGGAAACGACAGTGATCGCCGAGGCGTGCTGCTATGTGGACCTGTGTCGCTTCTTTGCTCGCGGTTCTTAATTATATCAGTCTGCGTCTGTTTTAATTTGCAAATATCAAATAGACAATTATATTTTAGGTTTTAGTGATTACTATGTGAGTGTATTATAGTACATAGACAAAAATGAGTAAATAATTTCATAAATTTTTATTGTGAATATTTTATTTCGTTAATAATATTATTTATGAAATAAAAATTTTATTGTATAAATATTATTTTTGACTATGGAAAACCAAGAAAAAAGTCTAAAAAGAGTCAAAAACCAATCGTATACCCCTGTACGATTGGTAATAACACAATAATAACCTGATTATTTTTTCTTTAGATAGCTAATTTTATCTAATTTTAGGAACTACCAAAAACTCCATAATCATCTCGACAGTTGTACTTATTCAGATTCACAGTCACAGATGGAAGTTGTAAAGGAAGTTTATTTTTACTTGAAGGGAAATGTATAAGTATATTGTATTTAGATAGTTAATTTCGAAATAAATGACTCTGTCGCGATTGTGTAGGGGTTGAGATGCACGACTTACCATCCGAGAGGTAGAGGTTCAATCCTTCAATGGTTCACAACTTTTTTTTTTCTTATTTGTATTTTTTATTTCTTATTTGTTTTTTTAATATAAAATATGAAAGTAAAAAAAAAAAAAATATAAAAAACGATTAAACTTTAAATACAAAAAAAAATTTGTATCAAATTTATTTTTCTTTGGTTTTTTTTTAATTATTTTTATGTATGTTTATTTTTAGTCCTTTTTTGTTTATGTTTCTTATTTTTTCATTCTTTATTAATATTTTTTATTTTTTTATTATTCTTTGTTTATCTAATAATGAATAAGGAAAGTAAAAAAAAACTTATGTATTTATATGTATTACATAATACAAAGATATATTTCAACAAAGTTTTTATATAGAATCATAAAATAAGTTTGGTTTATTTCATAGACCTACGTAATTGTCAGAACCGGCAGTGTTAAAAATAATCAAGATATCGAATGGTTCGTTTCTGTTCTTTTTAATATCAATTTTTCCGGTTACAAAATGTGATTCATGAAGAACAACAGGCACAGTTAATTTTAGATTATTAAATGCATACAACACTAAATTAGCTTAAGCCTAGCCTAGACTTAAAGGTTCTTTTATATGTAAATTTTAAAACCAGAACTTTTATCATATGCTATAAAAGAGGTGTTTCAAAACTGTATGTAGACCCGGCCAGGTCTATACACAGTATACTGAAAAATAGGTAAAAAATTGTAGAACGGTGTTCAATTGTCCATTCCAGTCCACGGTGTTGAGTATTCTATATTTCAACTTTTGTACCGGCAAACTATGCATGATTCAAATATGTCCTCTTTCCACTATATTATTGTAGCACAAATTAGCTCTCAGCAATAGGGTAGTTGACAACTTTTTTTTTATTTCATAAATAAGAAGTTTATAACCATAAAGGGATATTGCAAAAGAAATAGTATGTCCAAGATCAATACTTTCACAGATATAGTGGCATGTTGATATGTTGCGGCGCAACATCCAAAAAGGCTCCATAGAAAATCTACGGAACAGGTGACGTCACATGTTCCCATATTACTAAAAAATGTATGGGCATACTGACAAAATTAATAATAACTATGTATTAAGTATGTTTTTATTAATAGTTGTCATTATAATAGTTGCTTTAATTGATGTCAGCAATCTAATTACATTATCATTTTTGATAAATTTTGAAAATAAATGTCTAATTTTTATTTCGAAATGGGTACAATTTTAACAATATTTCATATCTTTTAAGTTTGAATTGTTTTTATGGGTAGTGGTAGCACATATTTACCGATTTTGTGAAAAATAGTGCCAATTTTAAACTTAGGCAACATCCCAATTCATGTTTATTATAATTTTTGTTAATTTACCTAATCTGTGGGCAATGTTGTTAGGATTACATTTAAATGTACTATTTATTATTTCTATTGTTTAGCTTTAACATACTGTAACACTGTTTATCATCATCATCATCATCACTAGCCTGTATACGTTAAATAAGCCTTCCTACATGGAAGAAACACATGAAACACATGATGAATTTGGGCAATAACACTACCACGCTAGCCCAGTGCGAGTTGGTGGGGTAAAGAGGTTGTAACAACAACTGGGACCAACGGTGACCCATCCCGGGATCGACCATGGCGAAAGATGCTTTGTTTTCGTAGTTGAAACCAGAGAGTTCAATCTACTACGCCACCGAAACATATAGTCTTCAAAACATATAGTCTTCAATAAATGAAAAAAATCCGTATCAGACCTTCGGATCTTGAGGTAAATATAACATGAACGCTGGCACATAAATAAAGATAATTACATACCTAACCTACAGAAAGAAATCTATAAAAAAATCTAACATGTTCCAAATTTCAATATACTCTAGACTGTTTCAGATAAGTATTTATTAAAACACATAATTTTTCAATTTCGTATATCATTTCAAAGATTACTATTCCAGAATTTTAATAACTAAATTTCTTGATTAACATAATAACCAATCGTGACTGTTTGATACAATCGAATAAAGTTTCATATGTTTCATAGAAAGTATATTTCATAATATTATTATTATTTTATCGACTAAACTCTGTATCGAAACATGAATAAATATTAAACAGCACACATTTTAATATATCATCAATCATCGCATTCCTGTGATGATGATATGTTTCCGACATTGAAGTAATAATTGAAATGTTACGGCATTCACTTTTGTTAAAAAATTAAGTTTGTATTGAAAGCCTTGCGGCGTAAACGCTCTTAACTTAAAAAAATAAATACTTACTTGATTAATCTTTCTATTACTTCGAACTGACATTATTTTTACTGTGATGAGATGACACATCCATACTCTTATAATTGCGAAAGTAACTGTGTCTTTCTGTGTGTTACATTTTAACACTTAAGCTGCTTAAACGATTTAGATAAAAAAATAATCTATTATGGATTCCGAATTCCAAATAGAAATAGCGAAAAGTACTCAAAAGAGTATCGGGACCGATTTCGATAAAAACTAAAAGTGCAGCATTAGATTTTTGAGAAATCAAAAATTAAGGTAGAAATAGAACCCGTTGATTTTGAAAAAAAAACACTATCATTACACGATTCGATAGTATCGCGGTATACAAGGAACAATAAATCCCGGAAAGATATTACATGGAAAACGGAAGGGAAATGTTGGATTTTTATAAACTGCTACATGTTTTAAAGTAATGTTAAAGGCTACAGTGAAAAAGAAATAAAATGAAACAACAAGTGCGAGTAATCCAATCAGAATACAATTCACCGCCCCATTTCTTCCCGTGGGTGTCGTAAGAGGCGACTAAGGGATTACCGAGCTACCAACTGCTCGACTGGTGGTAGGGTCTGAACACCCGTCTGGTTAGTGACCACCGTACGCATGGCGTAAAACCCGCCAAGTGACCACTTGTGGTCGCGTTCCGGGATCAGTCAGCGTACAACCAGAGCTTGGGGAGACGTTGCGGCGATGGATTCGGTCAGTGACGGCTTCCGTCTAACCAGAGCCAGGTGGACTGCATTGACCCGCCGACCAGGGAGACCCGAAGAAACGGCTGTTCCGCTGGCCGCCCGTGGTACAGTACAGGGGCCCAAGCGAACCTAACCAGTTCGTGAGGCTGCCCTATCATGCCACGCATAATCTTGGGGTGGTCCGTCGTGCCGGTTGGTGACCGGGTGGTGGGGTCCCGGCGGCCATTCCCGGGGGGGTTCGGGGGCCCTTCCGTTCGGCGGGTCAGCGCTTCTCTACTGTCGGCTATTACCTGGGGAAACAGGCCTCACGCTTTGACCGTATATATCGCGGCAACGTCCCCCCAATTCACACCTCTCCTTCTATATAAACTATGGCAGCGCTCACAAACAGTTTCGGTCGTTCAGCGGTGCACACCCCCACCACAACCACGCTGTTTGAGGTCGGGCTCACTAACATCCGTGGGCTCCATGCTAACCTCAATGCCGTCCACCAACATCTTGAGACGGCTCGACCCGAAATGCTGTTTTTGACGGAGACTCAAATACTTCGCCCGGCAGACACTAGCTACTTGGATTACCCCGGCTACGCTCTTGAAGAGTCCTTCAAAGCGAAGGCCGGGGTATGCTTGTTTGTCCGGGCGGACGTTTGCTGTCGCCGTCTGCGCTGTTTGGAGGACCCTTCCCACTCTATTCTTGGGGTGCATGTGGACCTGGGCACACATAGCCGAATCTACGTGTGCCTCTATAGATCCCACAGCGGTGACATGGAGACAACTCGACTTTTCGAACATCTTAGTCGGGTGGCAGATGTTGCGCAGGAGCAGTTTCCAACCGCGGAATTGGTGTTTTTAGGGGACTTCAATGCTCACCACGAGTCGTGGTTAAGTTCCTCTAAAACTGACCATGCTGGTAGAACTGCCCACGCTTTCGCTCTCACGCACGACCTGACCCAACTGGTAAACCAGCCCACCAGGATTCCAGACATTGTCGGTCACGCGCCCTCATTGTTGGACCTTCTGCTGACGACTCGCCCGGATGGATATCGGCTAGAGGTTCGTGCTCCTTTGGGAACATCGGATCACTGCCTGGTATCCGCTGGGGTGCCACGGGCGTCGCCACCGGTACCTATGGTTGCCAAACGCCGCATCTGGCACTATGCGTCGGCAGATTGGGACGGTATGCGGGATTACTTCGCATCTGTCCCTTGGAGGCAGCGCTGTTTCAGTGAGCTGGACCCGAACGGTAGCGCTACTGCTGTTGCTGATGAGATCATGTTAGGGATGGAGTACTATATCCCTCACTCCGATCTCATCAGTAGGGGTAGGCGTAACCTCTGGTTCAACCGCGATTGTGCCTTAGCTGTTGAAAACAGACAGTCGGCATACCGCGCTTGGATCAGGGGCCGAGCTTGCGGGGATCCCAACATTGACTCACTGAAAGCAGCCTATAACAACGCCACCAAGTCCTGCAAAAGGGCCTTCATCAGAGCGGATGCACAGCGCGTTGCACGAGTTGGCCAAGAACTTCTTACGCATCCTACGGGAAGCCGTAGCTACTGGCGTCTGGCCAAAGCCGTGCAATCCAACTTCTGTCAACCCTCGCTGCCCCCGTTGAGATGTTCTGACGGCTCGCTAGCTCACAAGCCGCAAGAGAAAGCCGATCTCTTGGTAAAACTCTTTGCTGCTCACTCCCGAATCGATGACTGCAACTTACAGCCACCAACACTCTCCCACTGTGGCCACACAATGCCCGATATTCGTATTAGGCAATGTGATGTACGTGCGGAGCTTCAGTCCATCGACGTCCGGAAAGCTAGTGGACCTGATGGCATTCCAGCGATAGTACTGAAAAACTGCGCAGCGGAGTTGTCTCCTGTCTTAACGCGGCTATACCGTCTTTCTCTCTCTTCTGGGTGTGTGCCGGAATCTTGGAGAGAGGCCAATGTGCAACCGGTCCCCAAAAAGGGAGACCGATCAGACCCAGCTAACTACCGCCCGATAGCTGTCACCTCAGTTCTTTGCAAGGTCATGGAACGGATCTTAAACCACCAGCTGATCCGATACCTAGAAGATCACTCATTAATTAATGATCGACAGTACGGGTTTCGGCCGAACCGGTCAACGGGTGATCTTCTAGCGTACTTAATGCATGTCTGGGGTGAAGCTATTGACAAACGTGGTGAGTCACTGGCAGTTAGCCTTGACATTGCCAAAGCGTTCGATCGGGTCTGGCACAGGGCTCTTCTCTCCAAGCTCCCGGCATACGGTCTGCCCGCTCAGCTCTGTAACTGGATCGCCGGCTTCCTGCATGAGCGAAGAATCCGTGTCCTCGCAGATGGATGCGCTTCGCGGTTCATGTCAGTGAATGCTGGTGTACCACAAGGCTCTGTTCTATCCCCCACACTCTTTCTTCTGCATATCAATGACATGATTCCGTTAGGAAACATTCATTGCTATGCGGATGACAGTACAGTGCATGGGGGATATTACGGTCGCCCAGGGGCTGGGCGCGCTGAAACCGAGAGGGAGAGAGAGAATCTTGCCATTGAGCTCGACAGGGTGTTGAACCTCGTATCTGAATGGGGATCTAACAATCTTGTTGAGTTCAATGCTAAGAAAACACAGGTGTGCGCGTTTACAGCCAAAATGTCGCCGTTCCTTCCCCTTCCGTCTCTTCAGGGCACGACTCTTTCGGCACAGGGCTCCCTAAACTTGCTAGGCATGGAGATATGTTGCGATCTGAATTCCAGGAACTACATCGAAACCGTGATAAAAACAGCCTCTCGGAAGCTCGGTGTCCTGAACAAGGTGCGTCGATTTTTCACGCCTGACCAATTATGCCTGCTGTATAAAACTCAGGTCCGGTCTTGCGTGGAATATTGCTCGCACTTGTGGGATGGCTCCGCCAAGTACCTACTCGATGCCCTGGACAGATTGCAGCGTCGTGCTGTCCGTATCGTTGGCGATGTAGAGGTAACCAACAACCTTGAGCCTCTGCAATTGCGTCGAGACATTGCGTCGCTTAGCGCCTTCTATCGGCTATATCACGGAGAGTGTTCTGAAGAGCTATTTGACCTTATCCCACCTTCCCCATTCCTGCTCAGGAGCACGCGTGCCGGTCTTCGGAGTCATCAATTCACTGTCTCCACCTCAACATCACGTACAAAGAAATTTAGTAGCTCTTTTCTTTGTCGAACTTCCAGAACTTGGAATTCTTTGCCAGCACATGTGTTCCCTCCTTCCTATAACATGGGTTCCTTCAAAAGAGGCGTGAAAAAGCACCTTTCGGGCCGGCAAGGTGGAGGCAGCTAGAGCAGTGTCTGAACTGCACTAGCTGTCTTCGCATATGGATTCTTCTTACCGCTTCACATCAGGTGGTGTTGAGTCATTTGTCGTGCTTTGTATAAAAAAAAAAAAGAAAAAAAAAAAAAAAAAAAAAAAGCAAAACCTACTTGAAACTTGAATTTTGTAATTTGGAATCTAATCGAATGGTGTAATACACCATGTGAGTTTTTTTTAAACAATAGTTTTGATTCCTGGCTAGGAATATTATGTAAACATCCAATGATGCAGTTTAGTTTTTCTTTTACGTTTTCGAGAGTCCTTTGAGTACTTTTCGCTATTTCTCATAGTGTCGGATTGGGCTATCCATGCACTTAAAAATTTACAAGGCGCTTCAAAACCAAAATATATTCAAGTCGAGCTCTAATTTATAGAACAGCTGACATGAAAATACGTATGTCAAAACTATTATGATTTGTCTTTTGTAATTGCATCCCTGATTTTCATGTTTCGTTTTCATAATAGGTTCCTTAATAAAATTTGTTAGTATAAATAAGTATATTGACCGTGTAAAATATTAACCATTAATTTAAAAATACCACATATATTTTTTATAAAAGTGTTTAGTTTTTTATTGTTCATTTCTATTTTTGTAATGGTCTATGGAATAAAGCCCGTGGAGCACGCCATCTAGTGGCATTTTTTTTAAGTTGGCGCTTTTGACGTTGTAGTAGTTACGCGGCTTGTCGGTGTAGTATTGTGGAGCCACGTTATCGGAAATATTAGTGGGCGGGGCCTCGAAATTCATTTTCTCAAGGTCGTTGGCGTTTATCAGCCTCTTAAGATGTATGTAGGTATTCCGTTCCATCCCCATACTTAATCCGCATTCCATCCGATCTGAGTTCGCCCGCATATCACGGCCGTTTAGTAAGACCTCCGGACCCATATAGGTCCGACGGATACGGATCCCGGATGTAGGTCACCATAACTGGATGCATATCTGGATCTAGATCCCAATTTACAGCGGACCTACACATCTCTAATTGTGAGGCACTGTTGTCAATGGGCCTAATTCTGGGAACACACTTTAATTCTAAATTTAAGTACAGTATATCTCTTTCTCGCAATAAGTAATAGGAAAAAGATAGCAAGAATCTGTTTAGAGCTGTCACTTAAATTTAGATAGATTTCAAAGAAACCATAGACAATTTTAGACGGCATGTACGGAGGTGCCTCCTAAACACTGCATTTTAGCACGTTCAATAAGGTCGAAAATTGAACGCACCTTTCTAAATGTCAATTTATATGACAGCCATCCTTTTCTTTTTTATTTTGAGAGAAAGAAATAGACTGAACTTAAATTTAAACTTAGCATGTGTTCGCCAGAATTAGGGCCACGGTAAATAAATGGCTAAACTCTTGATATTCTGATTAACTAACTTTGTTCGTTTTTTTTTGTATTCTTACGCTGACGTGACGCTGGCAGAATGTTTTTTGAAAAAGAAAACCTTTGCCATTAATAACAAACTTACTTACTTCATCATCATCACCAGCCTATAAACGTCCCACTGCTGGGCACAGGCCTTCCTACATGGAAGAAACACATGAGGAGTTTGGGCCATAACACCACCACGCTGGCCCAATGCGGGTTGGTGCGGCTTACTTACTTACTTACTTATAATTTCCTCGGACAATAGAGACCAGTTTTCCAACGCCAATAAGTGGTCCTTCGAGGTAACTGAGTACGTATGAGGTACTACTTATTGTAAGAATTATCTGCATAATGTTGACAAGAGCCAAACCAAAAAGCGAGAATAAACTTGCACAAAGATCACCACTTTCGACGTCGAAGCCGACAGAACATAGTCCCGTAAGTTCGACACAAGCTGAAATGCCTCACAAGCAAGCCCTTAAATCGCGTGTCTATTGACACGCGTAGAAGACAGATCGAACTTCAAGCTCCGAGGAGAAAGCGCGTCTGCTTGTAGCTACCGAGGAAGCTAGGATGAAAGCGAGGCTAGAGGAGATGAGAATAGAGGTTGAGCTAGATCTCGTGGACAAGAAGGTGAATGCAAGTCTGGCAGAGTTAGAAGAACGACGGTCCCGTAAAGGATCTATTGCATCGTCGGTTTTCGACTCACCAAAGTTGCCTTTTCCGGGTTTTTTTAGTTTCAAGTTGGCCTCATAAAGGGTTTTTGGTTTTCAAATACTCAAAGGAGTATTTGAGTATTGTTTTTCAAATACTCCTCCCTTTGGGATCCAAACCACATTCACTATCGAAGCTCCTACTATAAAGCTCCTGACCGAGAATCTTTAGTAGAAGAAATAAATAGCCTGTCCCAAGCCACGATAGCAGAAATTAAAAGAAATGAATAACTTCCAACAGCGCCAACTTCGCCTGAAACGAAGGAAAATCCAGGTTCTGATTTTAACTGGTTTCTTTTTCTCTTTTACTAAATTTCATTTCATTACCTAAATTATATAGAATCAATAGAATCATTAACTTATCCTTCCTATCTCTTTGTTTTAGTTAACTTCCACTTCCACCGACAAACATTCGCCTCCTAATCCTACAATTGGCCTTTCCCATGTAAGTATTTCATTTTCATAGTATCGGGTTTTATATATTTCAATTAATTTATTTAAAAATGAGTAAAATAATTCTCCCTGTTTTTTTAGCCAGCTCCTACTTTAAACCCGACTATTTCAACATATCATAAAAAATAAATAAAATTGAACCAACTAAATTTCCTTCCCCCGGATTCTACCACAATTTTTCTCCAAGTAAGTAATTTACATTACAAAAAATGTTTATACTATTTATTTAAAACTCTTCCCTTCATTATTTTTATTTCAATGTTTTCCTTTTCAGTCTTATCCCACTAACAAGTAAGTCGTCTACGTATGCGAAATTGCGGATTTTTGCTTTCCTATGACTTTTTAGTGAAACGATACGATAGTGGGAAACAATATAAGTTGACGGTCACCTATCTAGCTTCAACTTTAGAAAATTAACACTAAAAATTGAAAAAAAAGATTAATCAAAAATTAAAACCGACTTCAAAAAACTGAAAAGGATAAAATAATTAAATTGTACTCATCCCCTAGAAACATATTTTTTGGAGTCGGTGCTTCACTTTCTATTGTTTTTTAAAAAACAATTTACTCCTTTTCAGTTTTTTGAAGTCGGTTTTAATTTTTGATGAAATTTTTTTTTCACAATTTTATTTACTAATTTTCATTTAAACGTTTTTTTTCTATTTTAGTTTAACTTAGATTCTCTATCTCTGGAGGACATATCCTCTTAATTCCCCTAGCATCCATTCACTTTATGTAAGTATTCCTCTTATTTTTCCTAAATTTATGATATCAAATGCTGTTTAAATTCCATCTCCTTTCTGTTTTTGTAATTTGATGTTTTCTTCCAGCTCAATTCTGAAGACCTGAACTCCCAAATGTCCTCGGATCCTGATTTTAGCTTCCTTCTAATTTTTTTTAAGTAAGTATATTCCTAACATTTCTTTACTCCTCAACCTTGACCTTTATAATTGTTAGACAAAACCTTTTCCCTGATTTGATTTAGATAGCATAATGTTTAATTTCTCTTAACTAGGGGAAAAAACAATGGATCTGCAAATGCTGAAAAGGAAAAGTAATAACAATAATCTCCTGTTTAAAACTTCCTCAAAGTGAATCCCTTCCTTTCTTATTTTTTCAGATGAACACCCTTTCGTTACTATTACTTTTTTTCCCTATTTAAATAAAAACAAATCCTTATTTCTCCATCGTATATTTTATTTACTACTTAAAATAACTAATACGAGGCCGCCAACTCTGCCCTCCATATCTATTTCTATAATCTCCTTTGAACTTTTAAATTTACGTCGACAACTTTTTAAATTTTCTTATTCAATTAAATATGACTAAACTCAAATCCAAACTGTTATATAATTAAAGGTAACTGCATTTCTCAAAATGTTTATTGACAATGAAAATGATATTCTATCACCATAGCAACCGCGTCACATGCAATCGTGGTATATAATATAACAGTCCTCCCTCCCAATTCTTCATGGTCGGAATGTGGGGTAAAGCATCTGGTCGAGATGTCGCTTCCACAGCTTCCACAGCTCGTCCGAGTAGGTGAGCACCTCAAAATCAAAATCAAAATCAAAAATATATTTATTCAAGTAGGCTCCTAAGAAGCTCTTTCGAATCGTCAAAAATCACAAATTATGTATATCTATTTAAGAAAGAATCTCTCTCTCTCTCTGTTCTCGTAATGTAAAACCCCTAGCCTTCTATTTACCGTGCCAAATACCCACTTGTCCCTAGCCCCGTAATTACGAGCTTGAACACGGTCTCCAGACGAGAATTCTCTCTGGGCAGGTCTCGTTGGCGTGGTCCATGGTGAAGGGCGTGGGGCGGGTTTCAGAACAGCATCTAGATCCGTCCGTATCGGCCTTCCGAAAATTAGCTCATACGGACTTTTCCAGTACGTTGGCTAGGAACTCGACGTAGCTGCGATTTAATTATATGCAGTTTTTCGTGGATATCACCCCCTTCGGAGTCCATGCTTCGTAACGCTCTTTTAATCGTTTGTACGTAGCGCTCTACTTGCCCGTTTGTTGCCGGGTGGTATGGAGCGGAAGTCTTGTGAGTTATGCCATGTAATATCAGGTAATTTATAAATTCATTTGAAGTGAATTGTCGCCCGTTATCCGAAACTAGTACATAAGAGAAACCAAAGTTGGCAAATATTTCTTTTAAAGTCTTGACACACCATGCGCTGGTAGTCGCTTTTGTAGGGATCACTTCCACCTATTTACTCATGGCGTCAACAATAATGAATAGGTAGTAATTCCGGATAGGGCCGGCGAAGTCAATGTGTAGCCTTTGCCATGGGGCTAGTGGTTCTTCCCAGTGGTGCGGCGGGGCTTTTGTGTTGATCCAATTTATATTCCCTTGCATCTACTGGAAATCGTGACAGGTAGTCAGCGTTACTGTTGTCTATTAAAGTTCTATACTCAATTTGGTAGTCAAAACCGGACAGGAAATGTGCGTAGTGAAACAATTTCACTGTCCTCATTGATGGTAGGGTCTTGTGTGGGTGAAAAATAGATGTGAGTGGTTTATGGTCCGTTACTAAAATAAATTTTCGTCTGTAGCAGTAATGGTAAAACTTTTTAAGGCCCCTATAAATGACCGTCGACCCTTTGTCGATTTGACTATAATTTTTTTCGCTAACACTTAGGGAACGTGACGCAAATGCAATAGGCCGATCTGAGCCATCCGGCATTCTGTGTGAGAGTACTGCCCCCAGTCCAGCGGGTCAGTACAACTGGTTTTATCGGATCAAAGTGTAATAGGACCTTTTCATCAATAATTTCTTTTTTTTAATCCTGTTAAAACTTTGTTCACATTTTTTTGTCCATTTAAATTATATCTCTTTTTATAAAAGGTTCTTCAGAGGGTATGCCAGTGAAGCTAAATTAGGGATGAATTTATTATAATAATTTGCCATACCAAGGAAGATTCGCATTTCATTCACATTTTTCGGCCTGTCAGCTTTCATAATTGCTTTAATTTTGTCTTTGTTCTTATGTAGTCCATGTTTATCAATCGTGTATCCAAGGTAATTAATTTTCTTTTCAAAAAAATGACATTTGTCCTTGTTAAGTTTTAAATTGTTCTCTTTTAGTTTATAAAAAACTAGTCGCAAACGTTGCAGTAACTGTTCATCCGATGACCCCTGTAGAATAATGTCATCAAAGAAACACTTGACGCCTTGTATGTCCTGGAGAGTTTTGTCCATATATTTGGTGCAATCTTGACACCGAACATGAGACGATTTACTTTAAAGGTTCCTTTATGTGTGCTTATTGTTTGCATTATTGCGGTTTCCTCGTCCATTACTATGTTAAGGTATGCTTGGCGAATGTCCAATGTACAAAAAACTGTCCCTTCATTCATCTGGGCAAAAATATCTTCAATTATAGGAATCGGATATTGTTCATTTTTTATGACTTGGTTAAATGTTACTTTATAATCAGCGCAGAGCCTGATGCTGCCATTCGGCTTCACAATAGGTCCTCTTTTAATGTAATGTGTCCTTTGAAGTTCGGAATACGACCTAATTTGCCATCGAAAATGCATGAATATTCTGTGAGTAGTTCTTTAAATTTGGTGTGGTTCTGGTGCAGCGTATGACGTATCTACATTCTTGATATTGGTAAGGTCAATTTTGACGTTTTGAATCCAGGCTCTACCAAAAATTGGTTCAACATTTTTTCTTAATTATGTAGTTTTCCATAGGCTGTTTCTGAGTCGTAGCTATATTTGACATAAATCACTTCCATTGACCGTATAATTTCTCCTATGTACGTCTTTAATTTAATATCTGTTTTAAATACTTTCTTGGCATTATTTAATCTTTTAAAATCTTTATGTGAAATAGACGACAAGGCCGCTCCAGTGTCTAATTCCATATGTATTTTTTATTTTCTATTAGCACTGTGAGCATGAATTTATCCGTATTCGAGGATCGTATTACGTTAATTTCGCAAGTGCTGTCATTGTCAGTTTCATTGTTTATTTCATGTAGATTATTTGGAACATTATTCTGTAAGCAAACGCGTCCAATATGGCCTTTCTTTTTGCATTTGGAGCATGTGTCATTGATACATCTGCAGTTGTTTGCTCTGTGGTTCGGGCTACCGCAACGGAAACATTTCCCCTTTAAATTACGTACTTTTGAGTAGGCCTTTGAATCGTTTGGGTTAAATTATTTCAAAATTTAAATTATTGGGTTAAATGTCAAATTATTTCTCTATTGTTTACTTTCAATGTGATGTATGTTTGATGAGTATCCAAACGCTACGCAATCGTTCTTTAAGCTTTCCATTATAGAAGCTTTGTTTGCGAGATCGGCGTAGTTAGTAATGCTATTATCTTGAAGGATTTTTGTGCGTATTTCACTGTCTCGTAATCCAATACTCAATACTCAATATTTTATTGCAACCATAATGTTTACAAAAGGTGTTTATACATATCAAAAGTACAATTATGGACCCTGTCGGGTATCGCAAATTGAAAGAGGAGAGGAGGACGTGTAATTTCTATAAAAAAAATATATATTATTAATTATTTTAATATGCACGCAAGATATTAAATAATTAAGGTAATTTATATATAATTATTGTGTTTTGTCATTAATATATTCTTGAAGACTATAGTAACATTTATTAATTAACATTTCTTTTAACAGTTTTATAAATTTATTACTATTTTTTTCGATTCTTAATTTTTCAGGAAGTTTATTATAAATCTTTATTGACATGTTATATGTGCTAGATGAACTTAAATTAAGACGTGCAGTAGGAACTTCCAATTTGTTTTTATGTCTTAATGAATATTTTAATTGTACATCATCATGTTTTGTGTAAAACTCAGCATGTTTTCTGACAAACTTACATATCTCAAAAATGTATATACACGGAAGAGAAAGGATTTCATGTTTCTGAAAAAACGGTTTGCAACTTTCAGTTTGCTCCAAGTTAACAATAATACGAACCAATTTTTTTTGAAGAATAAATAAAGAAGGAGCGTCCGTGCTGTTTCCCCACAGAATAACTCCATAATTAAGCCATGCATACGCATATGCATAGTAAGTGACTAAAGCAGTATTTTGATCGGTAGTTTTTTTAACCTCGTAGAGTGCATATGCGAAGCTGGATAATTTCGATTTAAGTTTTTGGATGTGGGCTTTCCAATTTAGATTGGTGTCTATATTTAAACCAAGCAAAGTGAATTCATTTACGCATTCTATTTTTTTATTATTAAAGTTATAGCTAAATTTCAATGGGGTTTTTTGACGTGGATGGAAAGATATTAGTTTTGTTTTATCAAAATTTATTTCCAGATTATGTTCATTAAGCCAGCTTACAGTTTTTGATAGTATGTAATTTAATTTAGTTTCTATATTTACACTGTTTTGACATGATGTGAGTAGTGAAATATCATCTGCGAACAATATACAGGGCTCCTCCATGATTTTGGGGAGGTCATTGATGTAAATCAAAAATAAAAGACATCCAAGAACACTCCCTTGAGGTATTGACGCATTTATATCTCTGCAGTTAGATCGGATATTCACAATTTCTCTACTATCAAAGTCAAATCTTATAAACTGTAGACTAAGAAAATTTCCCGCTATAGATTTATGACAGTGACCACAGAAGAAATCACATTCTCGGGCAAGGTATTTTAATTCGGAAGAAAAGTGAGGAATTGTTTCATTCGAGTTTTGGGTTCTTGCTTAACCAGTGTGTCTATTCCTACTTCTATAGGTTCTTGTGGAGCATACAAGTCGTAGGTTTTCTCGTCTAAATCTGGTGGCAAAGCTGTGAAGAGCGTATAAAGCATCTTAGTGGGTTCGTTGCAGCTAATAAGTTGAATGTACATCTCGAAACGTTTTATGACGTTTTTGAATGTTTCTTTTTCTGTATATGATTGAAAACTAACTTTTGGTACATAATGGGCATCCTTGGCTTTTTCCTGAAAGGTTGGTGTCTGGATTTGCACTCGTGCCCCTTGCAGTTTAAGTTTGATTTGCAAGATGGTTTGTTCTGTAATAGTGCACTCCTCAATTTCGTTAATCAGATATTCATCACTTGGTGTTCAATTTGTGTCTGTACATCATCAAATTTCTTTTCGTATGATTCTATGATGTGCAACCTTGAAGTGAAATGTTCTGTAAATTTTCCACTTGTTCCGTAACCCAATCCAATTGCGCACTTGCCGCTAATTGTTGGTCATCGTCGCCAATTTGTTATGTAATTAAAGGTAACTGCATTTCTCAAAATGTTTATTGACAATGAAAATAATATTCTATCACCATAGCAACCGCGTCACATGCAATCGTGGTATATTACACAAACAAAAAGTGATTTAGAGAAATAAATGAGCCTCCCCCTTACCTTTTGACTCGATACAGTATTAGACAATACTAGGTAATATTAATTCCTTACACCAATTTTCAGTAATTCTAATAACCAATTTAAAATTAAAACATACAAATGAAACTTTCTTATTTTGAACTAACTCCATCTAATTTGACACTTAGTCACATTAAATTTATTTAATAATATTTTGGCTTTTAAATATTTTGCGATGGAACATCTACTACTGAAAGGTTCGCCTTAGATCGCCTTAAAATGCTATGGGACTTCCCGAGATATATTTAATAACCTAATCTTACTTAATTACTAATTAATTATTTACTAATTTAACTTATTTATTAACTTAATTTTAACTAAATTATTGATTTATGATCTAAACTTAATAAAAGTCGATTCACAATCCATTCATTCTTCTGTAACATTTTTAACCGACTTCAAAAAAGGAGGAGGTTATCAATTCGACTGTATTTTTTTATGTTTGTTACCTCAGAACTTTCGACTGGGTGAACCAATATTGATGATTCTTATTTTGTTCTATGTGGAATAGTTCCCATTTGGTCCCATAATATTTTTTGAAAATCCATTGGGTAGTTTGATTTTTAAATCAAAATATTTAACTGGAATGTTAGTCATCTACGTATGCGAAATTGCGGATTTTTGCTTTCCTATGATTTTTTTTTGTGAAATGATACGATGGTAAAAAAACAAACAATATAAGCTGACGGTCACCCATCTATCTTTGACCTTAAAAAGTTATCACTACAAGTTAGGAAAAAAAAATTTTTAAACAAAAATTAAAACCGACTCCAAAAACATGAAAAGGATAAAATAATTATATTTAAGTAGGTACTCATCCCCTAGAAACATATTTTTTGGAGTTGGAGCTAAGTGGTTTCCAGAAACAATAGATAGTGAAGCACCGATCAAATCTGGATGATTTGGTTATGGTTCCAAATTCAATTTTTTGTTTTTTTTGTGCTTGTTAGATTGGCACAATTGTTTTCCATTTTGGCGCGGAGTTTGAGTTCCCGATACTTTTTTGAATGTATTTTACCTTATTTCGAAATAATTGAAAGTTTATAAATTTAACACAAACTTAGCAAAAACTGGTCGAAATTCAAAATTAAATTTGACAAAAGCCCTCTATGACTTGCTCGCTTTACGGAAGTCCACTGACTGACCCCGACTAACCTTTAGATATACTCTTTCTTATCTGTGGCTGTTTGGTTTTTGGTCAAAATCTGAGTTAGTAGGAATCTGGTCATAACAGATTCGCCATAAGTCTGTTTCTGTTCTGGTTCAGATAGATTTGGGAAATGACTTACCTATAAAGTTGACGGCACTTTCTCTGGAAGTGAATTTTTGAGTAGGTCAGATTCTTAATGGGTCACGGTCATGATAATATTACGCCGAATAAGCTATAAGTTTGTTTCGGAAAACAGCATTTTCTTATTAGGTGAGAGTCGTATCGCGTCGTTTTTTAAATAATTCTGAATCTTATGTCAATTAATTCTGCGAAGTTTTATTTTTTAGTAGGCCAGATTTTATACACGTATAATTCTGACAAGGATAGGTATAATTCGCAAGAAAAAATACCATGGAGTACTTACTAAGACTCAATAATAAATGGTAATTAGATACACATCAAAGATATTGGCCACTTAGATTCATAAAACACGATAAGCATAATAACTACGTACTGTTCTTAATGACAATGTCAGATTAATATCTTTCTGTTTAGAAGGCGGTAAACGATATAATAGAAGTATTAGACGAACTACAATAAAGAAAACAAAAATATGATAAGAGTTGATTAAGTGATAATTATAATGTTAAGTTTTATTTTATTTCCATAGTAAGTGTCATTTTATAGTCAGAAAAATACGAAATTGAACATGTTTTGTTATTTTCCTTCTGACTGTAAATCGGCCTAACGTAATTTGACTTGGTAATAATGTAACATTTAAGGAACTTGGATATCATAGACAATGCCCTATTCGGAACCGATAATTACTGAGAATCCGGCTTAAATAGAAACTGGCAACCTTAGAGTCGTAGCTACTTAGATTTGACCTAAAGCTAAACTGGCAAAATCTGAATATGACTGGATCCGCCCAAAGGCAATCCGCCATCATTACTAGCATTTCTCGCACAACTTACAAATCTTACAATCCCACTACAATCAATTTAAACTGAAATAGAACTACTTAATTCCAAAAAGTTCTAATATTATCTCCGGGTTCCTATTCTGAATAATTCTCTATGTAGATGCCTATTCTGAACACATTTTTTTTTCAATAGACATATTATTTTTTATTACTTTTATCATTCTATTTATTAATTTCTCTATTAACTGTTTTTATAACTCAAAGTATACCTTACTATTTATATTTTACTGGTAACAAATGCTTCAGAAATCAATGCGTTCCGTTACAAAACGCAACATTATTGATAAAAATGTTAATTACTTAATTCACTTTCAATTTCAGATGGTATGCTTCTATCTTAGAATGCACTGGAGCTGCTATAGCTTCAGCCTCAGCTGTCACCAATGGAATTGATCAACAGGACACTTACATGCGCACTGCACTGCATTATGCATGTGAACAGGGTCATGTTGGAGTGGTTCGCTTATTACTCAATGCCGGTATGTCTTAATTACAATTAAATACATTTCATATGGAAACTATTTAAAGTCTGTACCTATATAAAGAATGCATGGTTTGTATTGGCCCTTTATATTAAAACTTTTTATACCTATACTAGGTATTATAAGTATGCACTTTGTTATGCAGGTTGTACCTACTTTGACTTACTTAAACTTAGTAAGGTTTTCACTACTTATTGAGGAAATTAGTACCCATATGTATAATAGTTATAGCATTATCAATGGTATTGCCATTAAATATTGTTTCTATTAATATATTATTATGTATATGATATTTTAGGGTGCAAAGTAGATTTAACAGCAGGAGATGGGTTAACTTCCTTGCATATAGCTGTTATTAAAAATCATGAAGAAATTGCTAGAATGCTCCTAGCTGCGGGTAGTCATGTAAATTATCAAACACATGAAAACATTACAGCCTTACATTTTGCAGCTTCAAGGGGTTTCTTGGACATGGTAAGTTTTTATTTTAAATTTATATCATTAATTTATAATATGATTATATAAAACAGTGATATATGTAGATAATATTCTAACAGAAAATTGTTCTTGTATATATACTTTGTGTGTCATTTTAAAGCCCTATAGAGATAAGAACCTTAATTAAATATTATTAAGACCTAATATATACTCTTCTAGGTGAAACTTCTTGTAAATCATGGAGCATACTTAGAAGCGAGAGATTCTGTTGAAAGTACAGCTTTAGGTCAAGCAGCGATGAGAGGACATCTCGATGTACTCACGTATCTTGTTTCAATGGGAGCCAATGTGAACAGCGAGCAATGCCATGGTATACATTATTTTATTTAATAATTGAAACGTGGAATGGGTTGTCACACACTCATTATAAAAAAAAACAATCATGCCACTGGCAACTATCTACACTGGTGAGCAAACAGATCGACTCAACACTTGCTAGTAGGTATAATAAATAACCCCATACTTGGAAAGTAGGTACAACAATAAGTAAAAATGTATAATAATTTTAATGTTAAAAAAATGAGACCAATCATGTGAAGTTTGGAAATATAATTAGACGGATGCGATATTTGTTGTCATCAACATACAGGGTGGTGCCGTCAATACGACAATAAATTAAAACATAGGCTATATTAGTTAATAGAAATGGTTTGCCGCTATCAAAAACATCTAATTCGTCTCTATAAAATAATGCTGCCAATATTATATTATAATGTCTATTTGGCGCAGTTTGATTGAGATTTTTGATTGTTTACATAAATAATATTGTTGCAGGACACACGCCACTCTGCGAAGCTGTTTGGCTAGGACGTACAGCAGTGGTTAAGGTGCTGCTTGATGCTGGAGCGAGATTAACTCATTCACATAGATTGTTACACAATGCCGTTATGCAGCGGGAGGTAATAATAGAACTGAAGTTTACCTCCAATGATTCAGGTTGTAAAATTCTAAGTTATTATTGTGTTTGTAGGAAGCATTGATTCAAATTCTTGCTGATATAAATGGAGGGATCAATTTGCGTGACGATAACGGTGACACTCCACTATTGTTAGCGGCACGCCTGTCGGAACCCAACATAGCTCAAATATTGCTTGCAAGAGGTAATTATGAACAGTGTAGATATCAAAGTTGTTTTTCTTAAGGAGATGTTTCGATAGTTATTTGTTACTAGTTAACCATTATGTACTATATTGTCGGTTTATTAATAAATGTTTTTTAGTAATACTTTTTAAAATAATAATATTCTTACACTTACACCTCACTTATTATGTAGCCTTAAGCATTAAGACCTTCTGTTCTAGATAATAATTACAGGGTGGTGCCGTCAAAGCGACAATAAATTTAAACATGGGCTATATTAGTCCATAGAAACGGTTTGCCACTTTCAAAAATATCGTATTCATTTGATAATTTCATGACATTTGTATGAAATAATGCCGCCAACGTTACACTATTCTAAATGTTCTCAATGTGATGAAATTATCAAATGAATACGATATTTTTGAAAGTGGCAAACCATTTCTATGGACTAATATAGTCCATGTTTAAATTTATTGTCGCATTGACGGCACCACCCTGTATATTTTTTAAAAGCTTCAACATACATAAATATAAACCTAAATAATCATGACCTAGAACAAATATTCGTGTATAAACAAAAACAATCATCATAATTGGCCAATACAAATATAAAATAAAAATAATTAAACACAATTTAGAAAAAATCGTCTCATAGTCGCGTCCGTCGTTCAAACATCAAAAGACACGATCTGAAAATGTATGGGGGCTGGTACTCAGCTACCCCTCAAGACAAAAGTTACATAAGAAGAAATAGTATATTTTTAAGAATATTATACGACAAAAAGTATAATTTTAAATGTCTGCATTTAAATAAAAAATAACATTTCATTCTATTTAAAAAAGTGTTATCCAGTGATGTAAAATTCGATTTTAAAAAAGAAGTGACACATTCGGACAAAGTATAAAACGTCAATGTCGTCTATTGTCTTGTTAAAGCCTACGACTATTTTGCAATTATGTTTTAAAATAAACTCTAAAATAATACGGCAAGTTGGTTTCTGCTCTTGTTTCTGACTAATAATAATGATTTTGGCGACCGGCTGGCCGAGTGGTCTGTATCCCAGGCTACTCGGTCAAGAGGTCCCAGGTTCGAATCCCGGTAGGAACAAATGTTTGTATGATGAGTTACGAGCATTTGTTTACGAGTCATGGATGTTTATATGTTTATTTAGTATATTTCTAATATTTATATACATATTATTACCATTATTTATCCGTTATCTAGTATCCATAATACAAGCTCTTAATGATGCTTACTTTGGGCTAGATAATAGGTGTGAGTGTATAAATATTATTATTATTATATTTTAATTTATTTTTTACTATATTTCATCACAATAAAACTTGGATACAAAAGTTATATTTCTTTCATAGGTACACTTTTCAAAATTACTCAAAAATGCCGGGGTGACAAAATAAAGGGCATTTTCAACATTCTCTGAACATGGGCTTTCGTTTAGTACTTATATAATTTATCGTGGGGGGCTTTCAAGTACCAATATCAAACATCTCCTTTACTCTATAATTATATTCCGTCTCACCGCACGGGTTTCATGTCCAGCTCTTTTTATTGTCATGTAATGTAATGTAATACGTCTCTAGTTCGCACTACATCCCCATATTCAAGAGGCCTGCAATAAACAGAGAGTTAGTTCGCAGTCTCTTTTTGGATTCTCAACCTTTACACAATTTTGATCTATCTTCGTTATTTCTGTTTTTATCTGATATGTATTTATCTGTACCAAGTTATTCATCAATATTTATTTGCAATATACTTAATATGCATGTATTTACATGTTTTTGTAGTATGTTTTGAGTCTTTACATTTATTTTTGCACTACCTACTTACGTATTTTATTTTTCTGGACTCAACATAACGGTTTACTAGTAGCGAATGCCTAATGGCATAAACTCCGCCAAATTTACCCCATTATGTGTAATAAAAGTTTAAATAACCAAATAAGACAATATTTGTAGGTATATAAATGAATACGTGAACGATAAATACTACGCATCTACGCTCTCCTAGCGGTAGGAGCACGAAAAACTTTCACTCTATTTCGTGCTGCTCACACTGACCTATGCTCCTCTAAAACTTATTTTCAATGGCCCTAATTCTGAAGGCACACTTTAATTCTAAAGGAGAATGGCAAGCTTCCTAAGACCTTTGGGCCTAAGCGTTACACTGATGATTATTGGACTGTTTTGTAGAGCGAGAAATACACGTTCTTTTAGTATTAATATTGTAATGCTTTTCTATGGGGTTAGCCAGATAAGTAGTGATCAAAAGTTAAGATACCAAAAATGTAAACAGACAGTATTACCTTTTTTATTGGCTTTTATTGATTAAATATGGCGTGAAAGTGGAACCCCACACCCTCCTCCTCCTTCCTGACTAATGCCGCAGTTTATGCAGTTCAGAGTCAAGCTCATTTTGAAGTCCAATCGGAAGCAATGTTCGGAGTCCAGGTGAGAAAGCCGTGTGAGACGTTTACGTGTGTGGCAGAGATCGTCAGAGTCCGTAATAAAATAGCCAAAATCGTTGTTAAATAAAGGAAATAATTAGCAAACACAACAAAGCATAAGAAAACGTAGACTCGAATGATTACCAATAGCAATAAAGATCTAGTCAATGGATGTAAATGTCAATTTGACATGACACACAAAAATATATAGAGATTATTGCCAGTGTTGGTTGACTAAATCGTAATCGATACTTATAATTCGCTAAAAATATCTATGCAGTTATCTTTAAAAAGACAGCGTACTAAGCGAAGCATAATGTTAATAGCACGTTAGCATTTGTTCATGAGACTCAGTAAATAATTAAAATAATTTTCTTTTTATTCGTCGAACAAAAGTGTTAATCGATAAAACAGTCTTTTTTTGTTCTTGGCAACATTATCATCCAATGGACTTCATGATGGTTGGGATAACTTTTGGTCAACAACATTTCACTTTAATTTTTACAACTTTATCCCCTAGACGCAGTTGTTGATTTTATTCGACAAAATATAAAAAAATATTTCATAAATTTTAGTAGTAACTTTGAGCTTGTAACGATTAAGCCCATTTCTACCGATCTCCTTTAAGTACAGTATATCTCTTTCTCGCTATAAGTCATAGTAAAAAGATAGCAAGAATCTGTTTAGAGCTGTCACTTAAATTTAGATAGATTTCATAGAAACCATAGACAATTTTAGACGGCATGTACGGAGGTGCCTCCTAAACACTGCATTTTATCACGTTCAATAAGGTCGATAATTGAACGCACGTATCTAAATGTCAAATTATATGACAGCCATCCTTTTCGTATTCCTTTTGATAGAAAGAAATGCACTGAACTTAAATTTAGACTTAGCATGTGTTTACCAGAATTAGGGCCAATATCAATTAATTTTAGAAAACAGTAATCTGGTATTATTGAAACATCTTTATATTACGATAATATATTTATAATCTAAGTATTTCATAAGCTTTAACATGGAATTAATTTATGTCGATTGTTACAGGCGCCAATGTTAACGCCTGCAATAGTATAACTGGTGCAAGCTGTTTACATATTGCCGTAGAAAGTATAGATTGCCCTGAGGAATTTGAAGAATTGTTGATATGTCTATTACAATATAAAATTGATATGAATACCACTGCTTTGACTGGTGACACGGCTCTCAACAGAGCGTTGTTATTACACAAGTAAGTAAATTATATATTTTTCAACTTCAACAATATTCCATATCTTTTAAGTTTAAGGATATGGAATATTGTTGAAGTTGTGCTGTTTAGAAAATTCATAAATATGGTAATGTTTTTTTTCCAAAATTTATCAAAAATGATATTAGATTGCTGATATCAATTAAAACAACTATTATTGACGACTAGGTATGAATATTTAAAAACATACAAATTACATACCTACATTTCTTAGTAATATAGGACCGTGTGACGTCACCTGCTCCGTAGATTTAGCGTTTTCGGACGATGCGCCGCAACACATGAAACGTAGTGCTTTATGTGTGAAACTTTTGATCCTAGGCATACTGTTTCTTTTGTAATAATTATTAATTTGTTTGTAAACATATAATCCAGGCCAAATGTTATGTTGTTAAATAATTTCAAATGTTATAAATGTTTGTAAACATTATTCATCAGTGTAGGAGCACTTGTAACATTTAACAATTTCTAACATTTGTTAGTAAATGTATTAGTGTTAGAAAATGTTTGTAAACATTTTGAAACAGCAGTGTGGCAGCACCTTTACTTTCTTTAAATTCATTAATCGAGTACATTGATAGACAGGGGCGAATGACTTTATTCAAGTCTTTTGGCACGGGCTATAGTAACAATTGTGACCATAATAGCCGAAGTAGTTTTAAACTGTGAATGTATAAATGTATGTGGTTTTTATGGGAAAGTGGTCATTCTGAGAAGTGTTCAACCTAGAAAAGTAGGGATAGTGCGATGCGCCGGTGACAACACAGCCGCCAGTACAGAGAGGCTGTGCAAGTGCATGCGTGTATAGTTAATCTATTACTTACTAATTAATACAAATAATACACTATGGTGTAATTAACCTTCATAATATTTTCAGAGACTTTGCTGCTGTACTGCTCATTCGTCACGGTGCTGATGTGAACTTTTGCGATCTCCAGTCTTGTGGCTTAGATAATTTATCAATAGCCAGCAAAAGGCGCACTCCAGACCTGGCTCGCATCCTAATTAAAGCTGGTCATTATCTACCGCCCGTTGAAATGCATATTGTCCCTAAGCCTGGTAGCACAATGCATTGGCTGGACTTTGCAAGCAAACAGCCATTATGCTTATCTGATATCTGTAGAATTAAAATTAGATGCATGTGTAAACATAGGTTTTTGTATTATTACATATGTAATCTACCATTACCAAAGAAATTAAAAAGATATCTTATGATGGAAGAGGAAGGCTCTTTTAGAAAATAAAACAATATTAGAAATTTATTATTTAATGATATAAGAGAAAATAATTATCATTAGCCCTTACAAAGGTGGCCCTATATTAATATGCGACTTAAACAAAATATATTAATTAAATCTACTGAATAATAAAAAATGCAGTTATTGAAAAGTTCACTTACAATAATCTATTTGTCTCAAGTTTATCCACATCTTTGATCAGACTATAAAATTATCAAACTATTAATATAATCTACGGTAGGTATTCATATGCCCTTGAAGAAGGTATTTAAAAATAGTTTTTATGAATCTTAGCATTTTAATGCTATTTACATTTAAATAATAGTTAGTAGGTATAACTTACATATTTCTCAATAAAGTTACTATTATACTGGTTTTAATTTGTTTATAATAGGAAATTCTAAATAGTATAAAACTATTGGGTATAGTATTATGTACTTTTAATAGAGGCTCACTGTTTATCTTCAATAAAAAGAATTGTAAAATGGAATTGCAAAATATTTTAATAATAATAATAAAATTACAAGTGAGAGTTTTATGGTATTAAGTTGTCATCTGGTTAGGTGTCAACTAACTGGGATTTCGGTTTACTTTTCATGTTTTCATTTACCATTTACCAGTATAATCCATAATTTTTTTTTAGGGTAATGCATTAGATTACAGAAAATAAAACGAATACAATTCTGGGTGAGTTGACACCTAACGGGCGGTTCCAATATTTTATCTGCAGATTGAAATAATCCTATATTTTCTCCTGCGTAAAGTTAGGTTGTGGAATGAGCTTCCTACAGTGCTTTTCTTAAAGGATATTATAAAATTTCGGTCTTAAAAAGGCGTGAAAAGTTTATTCAGGTTCCACAACGCGAGAGTGATACCCCTGGTGTCGCAAGCGTAAGTAGGCTGTGCTAACCCCTTACCATCAGGTGGGCCGTATTGTGTTTGATTTCCACCTTAGTGGTATAAAAGCTTATCAGTAGCAAGCCTATGTTTGCCTGTGGATATAATATTGAAACCGACTGTAAACTGCAGGACTAACTCTAACTGTAAGCTAAGAATTGCATTTATATTTTACGTAAGTAATATTATGACCACAGATATACAATTATACAAAACCATAAAAGAGTAACAATGTGTTTTATTCATCAGCAGTGATTATACATTCTTTTTTACATTACCTACAATGTATTAGTGGATATGTTACTACCTAATACCAATTATATTTATATTTTTAATTTTTTTATTTCAAATTTTAAATATTTGATGTTACATTTTGCGAATAAAACATGGATTTCGTGTCACACTATTGACAGTAATAATAATAATAACAGACATAGTAATAATAATATGAAAATAACGTGTTATTTTAATTTTCATGAATAATTTACATTATTATTGATGTAACATTTACAATTCCGTATTCAGTATTGACAAAAGGGCTCTTTAGATATTCGGCGATAATTTCAACTCCCTAAGGATACCATATTAATATTTTTAATTTGTATATTCGTATAAATAAATGATATGAATAAACATCTACTCAGATATTTATATAATTAAGTATTGACATTATTATGGTTATAATTTTTAAAGCATATTTTACAATAAATATAAATGCAACAAACATTTATAATGCATAGTTAAAACGAAAGTCTAAAGGTATTCAAAATATATTAATTCTATTTATAGTCTTTGAGACAATAATAAAAATAATTTCTTGATAAAATCACTACACTGCAGTTTCACCACTTTCTGTTAGCCTGTTGTAAATTATGTGATAGACAATTTATTGATTATATGAGTTAATTACAAAAGGTGGTAAAACATGAGCATTAATAAAACATATTTAAAACAAAACAATATTACCTAATATCTTAAATCAATTAAATCTAATAATAATTACTAGTTTAAAATTTAACTGATGATAAACATGCGTAAAAATAATAAACAATATTCTATACAGATAACTATGGCATTATGGTAAATAGCTGCAATCTATGTTGGTATAACGGGACTATTACCTTTTATATCTTTTATATTAGTTAGCTGGGGACAGGCATTGAGCAGGACACTTACAAGATCATATCTTTTGTTTTCGATGGCTTTGTGGAGAGCTGTTTGGCCATCAACATCTTGAACATCAATTGTCGCTCCCTGTTGGATCAGTAGCTTGACTACAGCTATTTCGCCTATTAAATAGAAGAAAGTTTATTGATTAACATAAATAATGAAAGATAATTATAAAAATATCATTATCAAATACCCGAAGATATATGGATGCAAGACGAAAGTCTTTAATTCGTGTGTGTTGCCAGTGATGACGTACGGAACCGAGACGTGGCCGCTTACAATGGGCCTTATACAAAGGCTCAAAGTCACCCAAAGAGCAATGGAGAGGGTTATGCTTGGTGTTTCTCTGCGTGATCGAATCAGAAATGAGGAGATCCGCAGGAGAACTAAGGTCGCTGACATAGCCCAAAGAATTGCGAGTCTCAAGTGGCAGTGGGCAGGTCACATTGCGACGAGGACTGACGGCCGTTGGGGCGGAAAGGTCGTCGAATGGCGGCCGCGCACCGGGAGACGCAGCGTTGGTAGGGCCCCCACAAGGTGGACCGATGATCTGGTAAGGGTCGCGGGAAGCCGTTGGATGAGGGCAGCGCAGGACCGATCGGTTTGGAGATCCTTGGGGGAGGCCTATGCCCAGCAGTGGGCGTCTCTCGGCTGATATGATGATGATGATGTGGATGCATATTTTAGTTCCCCTCACACTAGCGTTTGTCGTTTTTCGTTTGTAATTTCGTTTTATGTAACGTAACGCGGAACGCGGCGCATGCGTCGTGCACCTGCGACGTTAGCGCAGCGTGTCCCATGTGCCCCAGCAGAGACGCGCGTGTCACGCACGCGACGTGTGCGTTACGTTGTCTGCGCATACGTGGGTTTGGCGTTTGTCTCTTGGGGGACACTGGGATTTTTTTTATTAAAATCTCACGGTTGCCACCGGTGGAGGGGACAATTGGGACTTTAATTTTTAGATGTCCCAGTCTCCCCCACTTGAGAGTGCCCTATAAAGGTGCTAGAAGTGACAAATAATAAAGCATTTGTTTAAATATCCTATACCGTGGTTCGGATATGACGAAAATTGTCTTTTGTATAAAAAAATATCATGTACCTTAAAAAGTGTCGTACCGACGACACTTTTCAATGTAAATGATGACAGTTGTCAAAAGTTAAATTATTCAGCAGACGTACTATAAGGGGCAATCACGAAAGTAAGTGTAGTTTTAGTATTTTATGTAAAATAAAACAATTAAGTAAGTAATTGAAATGTTTTATTAAGAAACCTAAAATGTTCAAAAATAAACTGAAGTGCGTACTGCATTAAATAAAAGGTAGGTATTTTAAAACTTCTCTTATAGACAATATAAAATCACATCAAAAATAGACATACATAAGATTTTTTTTCCCACTATTTATCAGTCTTGGTTATTTTACACTATTTTGATTTCATGCTAGTTAGGTAGTTGTTTTATATATATTATTAGCAGCTGTATCATATAGATATTTTTAACTGTAATTACAGGTAGGTAATCGTGAGTCTTTCAATCTGTAAATCTGTTACCCTAAGGACATACATTTACTAGCATGAAATCATAATATTGTTAAAATACTACGGATCTGTAACTAAGCTATTTTTAATTCACGGATCTGTAACTAAGCTATTTTTAATTCTTTAATTTTGATTTTAACATTATTATAAGTGTTTGAAAAATTATCCTGTCCTGGGTAGCTCAGATGGTTAAAGCTGTCGCCCGGATTGCGAATGGTCGCGGGTCCCCGCCTCAGGACGTGAATTTTTTTTAGTTTAATCAAATACCTACATTTTTATTAGTTAGCTATATTTTGTTTTGTTTTAAAGATTTACCGACATATTTGTTTTCAACGCGAGCGAAGCCGCGGGTAAAATATGGTTCTTTAATATAAAAAAAGCCTAGTTTCTTAATTTTACCTCTAGTAAAAGATCATTTTACCCGAGTATAGTTAAAACAACAATATTATTGTATGTTTTATTTTACATAAAATACTAAATAATAAATTACTAAAACTATACCTAATTTCGTGATTATCCCCTAATTGACTTTTTCTGTTCTTCATTAGACACTTCGTGATATCCGAGCCCACTGTATAGGATATCATACAAATGTTTTATTATTTGTTACATCTAGCAAAATTATATGGCAACATCTTAAGTGGGGGAGACTGGCACATCTTAAAATTAAAGTCCCAGTTGCCCCCGTGTCGTTGGTAGAGGGGACAACTGGAAGATTTTTATAAAAAAATCCCAATTGTCCCCCAAGGGGGCAAGGCTAGAGGGGACTACTGGGATACACCCGCATACATTCATTGAACACCTACGCTGCCTACGCTGGACAAACACTAGTGTGAAGGCGCTCTTAGCTATGCCAACTGTAAGTTCTGAAGATAGGGGCAGGGAGAGTCACACACCGATGCAAACTTACTGTTCACGAACATTGTTATTATTTATTTCAGATAACATCCACTTTGTTAGTCAAAATTTTACGTATGAACTATGTTCAATTAATGTGACCATTTTGGTATACATATGGTAAGGCATGCTGGTATATTCCACACATGAATCAATGATTCATGTACAGAATATCCAGCCTGCTTACAATCCTGTATAAGAAACTATTGGTACTGCTCCCATGTACCAGGGGTGTGTTTCTTTTGTGAAGTACTTGTTTTTCAGCAAACATTTCTGATGTCTTACAGAAGCGAGGCAATCTCAAAAGCATTCTTCAGTCTGATGCTCCAAGTTTGAGTAGAAAATAGTTACCACAATGTTCACCTCTCTTAGTGCGCTCAAAGACAATGTAACCAAGTTTATGTTGGCTTACCATATGTAGTAGAATTATTAAAAAAAATAATTCTTACATGCAAAAATGAGGTTTAAAATCAAATTTATTGTTGAACAGGTACCTGCGGCAGCAGCTTTATGAAGCGGTGTGGCATTCCCACTCCTTGTTGATGCATTAATATTAGCACCATTGTCTAGCAGCATTTGGCAAATAACAGTATGTCCATTACGTGCTGCATAATGTAAAGCAGTGTAGCCAGAATTATCAGGAACATTTACAGTTACTGAAGCATTTCTCGCCTTGCTTATTAAAGACTGTACTCTATCTTCATCTCCATAGAAAGCTAGAAAATGGTGCCCGATTATTAACCAAAATACTTACAGCAAACACTTACTAAAACCAAAAGAAAGTAGCATACTAAAGAGTAAATAAACCATACCTCCTATCTACATGTTATGTTAACTAATTTCAACACCAGAGTTATACATTAACTATGGTCTGAGAGTACCTTGGTAAGAAAAGATCTCTAGACAAGAATTTCATTATTCAAATTAAGTTAAAAAAACAATCATACCTGCATACCATATTCCTCTTTCCCAATCCATTTCTGATAATGTTTGAGATAGTGATTGATTAGACATAGTTGCTGTGCAGTTGGAGTGATCGCAAACATGATTATGGTCCATTATATACAATAACATTACAAGCAAATAAAGCACAGACAAAAAAATGGTTTTTAACTTAAAATTCCTTTTGCATAGTCCATGTGATTTCTGACTCTCCAGTGGTTGAAACAATTCTGTATCCAAGTCTGCTCAGTGAGTTTATGGCAGGCAAAATATTTACATCAATAGAAAATCCATTAATTGCATGTTGATATTTTTTAGCCAAATGTTTAACTTCCTCTTCTTCTATTCCAAACACACAACAATCAGAAGCATGTAATGATCCTTTGATTGCAATATATGCAACTCCTTTTTCATGTAATGGTTCAAAGACCATTGAACTTGGTGGTAATTTTGGACTCTTTGTATCCATAGCAATAAAATCAAAATACAAATTAATTTCAAAATTTAAATTAATGATTTCACATCTACTTAAACCTCGTCGTCTTTGGTTGGATGCTGATAGTTTCCGAGGTGCATAGCCTCTTTATTGAAGTTGGTAAAATTGTCTTGTTCTACAATTACAGATGGTTCTGGCTCTGAGAATTCTTTCCTCATAGTCCACATATATTCATTGTAATCTTGTTTCACTGCAGTTGAGCTAGACGCGACAACCTTGTAACCCAATACCTGAAATGTTTATTGATTAATGGTGTGAGTCATTGTTATTTAGGTACAATAATAATTAGTAAGGAGTGGTTAGAGGCATTAACGGTCTTACCTCTAACGCACTTAGGATAACACAAGGATGTTGAAGGTAGACAATAGTGGAGTCGTCGCAGTATCCTCCACAGGCAAATCGTTTGAGCTGCTCAATGTCGCCAGCTACAGGCAAGCTAAGTGTTAGTAATATATTTTAATGCAATGTTAAAAGTAATACGTATAACTATGTATTAAAGCACGTGCAAAACATTATCTTATCTTACTGTATTTTATGATTATTTGGTCAGAGTGTAACTAATTAATAAATGTAACTAAATAATTTAACAACAATCCTACGGACTACCTTTCAAGCCGGATACTAAAACGCGCCACGGGTTTTTATGCCCATAAGATGCGAGATTCCCTCTTATCAAAATGTAGGGCATTGATTACAGATATAATAATACCTAATTATTTGTTTTATTGTACTTTAAGATTATTCAGAAATACAAAGAGTAGGTACAATGACAACTGAAAAACAAGCAAGATGACAGGACTTCAGGCACAGACATAGACTAGCGATATTATGGCACAGATCACCATCAGATCACTAAATAAAGATAATCCTTCCTCATTGTTATAGACCACAGCAGAAAATTTAATTGTTTTTTTATTCTTTCTCCCTAGGCAAAGGGAACTAATGCCTATACAGCCATGTCTTCAATATTTCTTATTTCTGCATTTATTCCATTGAAATCCTGGTGTTACACATTTGAATGCATCTTGGGAGAATTTGACACGGTATAAACGATTGACAGTCTCCCTAAGATGCTGCTTTGATGAGGTAAATAACCACGATAAAATTCTCATCGTCTTTCACACCATTGTCACTTTTATTCTAATGATCTTCCAATTGATCAACACAAACATTATAGAATAATTTTAGTGTTCGAGCTTTGCAATATGTTATGGAGTTAGTTCCCCTTGCCTTCTCTGTATTACAGAGAAGGCAAGGGGCACTAATGCCCATACAGCCAAGAACATATATTTGTTTAAATTCTCTGAATATTGCATTGAAATGCTGGTGTAACACATTTCAATGCATCTTGGGAGAGTTTGGCACGAAATATGTAACGGCAGTCTCTATGGTGCTACTTTGATGAGGTGGATAACCGTAAATTTACAACGTTTCATTTCATTTCATTTATTGCTCATGTCGTTACAAGGATTTTACAGTGCACATACATATGTTTCGTTCGCTACATGAGGCCTGTGAGGGCACTGCAATGTCATAATTTACAACAATTGAATTTTAATACACAACAGTTTTCTGCATTTATTGGCCTTCAACAAATCGAACATTGCAAAGATGGTCTAGGTCTTTAATTGAATCTATATCAATGTGTCAGTTAGGAACTCATCTATGATTTTTGATGTTTGTTTAGATTAAGGACACATTTCGCATCTTAAAAGTCTTAATACAGTTATTTAGTAGTAGCTTAAAAAAAATATGTAGCCCCAATCCTGGATTTTGTAGTGGAATACTTCAAAAGTCAAATGAATATAAAGGTGGCTCCCTAATCTAAACGTTTAGATTGAGGAGCCACCTCAGAACTAGAAATATTATTGATGAATATTTATCAGTATTTGGTATGATTTTGTACTATTTGAGAATAATTAGTACACAAAATCTGATCTCGGTAGGACTGAAATCAAAAACCTACAATACTTTATATAAACTTCGACGCGAAAATTTTCCAACGAAACAAAAGTTCTATCAAAATGAAACTTCTGTATCATTTTGTAGTATGTGTATTTGAATTGTAGGACAATAATCAGTAATTAAAAATGAGTGGTTTTAGAGATACGGCATATTTTAACTGGCTTCTCAAACGAGATGCTTCGGAAAATATATTTAATTTTGACTGTATCTGTTTCAGTTTATAACGAGATTTAAAACAGGAAACAGGTTTACTTTGCAGCAAATCCTACCAAATGTACATAAAGTCCTGCCTTGTAGAAAACCTATATTTTACAAGATATTTAGTTTTTCATAAGAAATGAATTTGTCCATGAATAAATCATTTTTTATAAAACATTCATTTTATTTAATTGAATACACAAAATTCACAATTATTTGTATAAATAACTAGGTTTTGCCCTCGACTTCGTCCGCGTGAAAATAGTTTTTATGATAAACGCACAAAATCATACATGTAAATGTAATAAGTTAAGTATAAAGATGCTTGTAAAACTATTATTTCGGATCACTAGAAGTTGTAAAACTTCAATGAGTGGTGAGATAAACGTTGGTATAAAAACGTTAAAAGTAAAAAGCGGTAAAGAAATTGGTAGGTTACACCCGGTGTAACCACCACCACCACCTGATAAGATGGTGTGCCAGGTGTACGCCACCTGGCACACCATCATATCAGGTGGCGGTTATTGCAAACTTTTTTTTATCATTTTCTATCTTTATTTGTATTTCTTACTTTAGTTTTTATGATAGTTTAGTTAGGATATAATGACCTCCTTATTGTATGAGGTTACTTTACTTCACAATACTCTCTTTCTTTTCACCTCGCTGGCACATCTGAAACTCATTATTCCTTCCATTCCTCTCCTCGTTGTTATAACTTACGTTCCTCTTCTTATTCCAACCTAACTTATTATACAACTATATGACGGCAGAAAAACAAACAAACAAGCTTTTTATCTTTTATTTCTTGTGCGCACACGATGTCCGGTTGTGGAACTCCTTCCCTGAATATTATAAGAAGAGCTCTGGAGTCCTTCAAAATTCAGATTACAATAAATTTTATTTAATTTAATTATTTGTATTATTAAATATTATGTACCTATCTATTTCACTGTACTTTCTTGCCCATTCTGTTTTATTATTTATTACATTTACAAAGGTTGCCTGAAAGAGATTTCTTATTAGTAATAAGGTTGCCTTTTTATATTTATTTTTTGTTTTGTGCAATAAAGTACCTATATTTATTTTGTATTGTATTGAAGGTTAGTATTACGGAGTGTTTAAGTTCCTCTGGTTTTACCTACCTTATTGAGATTAAACATTGCTTAAATTTTAAGTTAGACCTTAATCTAATAAACAGTGAAAACTGCAACAAGATCGTTCAGCGGTTTTTGTGTGATGAGTGCGCAGATCGGTAGACAAACAGACAAAAATTCTAAAGAAAATTTTCGTAGCCATTTTTAAGTCCCAACTGTTTTTTTCTGGAACATCTTCAATGTACCTACTGACACGCCTTTTTACATTTTTAGAATATTATAGTATAGATAAAATAAATAAATATAAAAAAAATATATTAATGGACACCCCTCAAAATTATTTGTTATATAGGAAATTATGACAAGTAAATGTGTTGTCAAATATAGGTTTTCTACAAGGCAGGACTCTTAAGTACATTTAGTAGGATTTTCTTCAAAATAAACCTGTTTTCTGTTTTAAATCTCGTTATAAACTTAAGCATATACCTACAGTCACATCTATTTACGGTAATAATGATGAACATAATAATTATAATCTGAACAAACTTTCCAAATATAAATTCATTTAAGTAATCGATTTAATTGGCGTATATGTATATAACAAATATAATCATAATATGCTGGCCTAAATGGCAAAGATAAATCTTAGTGCAAAACAGCATTTTATTTTGAGTGCATTCAAATAATACCTAATTAATGTTCTATTTTTACCGTCATCTAGATAGAAACGAGGAAGCGAAGTCTCGAGCCCGCTATTTGTCAAGCTTTTACTATAATTGCCATATGTTTAATGCAGTCGAAAGTGTTTTCAAGTTTTGCTGAAGTTGCTACAATCGAAGCATGCACACGGGAGTTATTTATTTTAGTTGGAAATATTAAGAACTTTGATTTTTCCAGCGAAAAGTTTCCAAGTCTAGTTCTCTTTACCTCGAATTCTAAAACGAAATGACATAGGTGGGGTTACACACGTGACATTGTAATATGAATGTGTATCATTTTTAACCGTCTTCAAAAACGAGGAGGTTCTCAATTCGGTTAGTTTTTTTTCTATGTAGGTATGTACACCGATTACGCCGAGACTTCTAATCCTATTTACGTGATTCTTTTTTAGTTCGATGCGGAATAGTTGCCATTTGGTACTATATTTTTTTTTTAAATCAGTTGGGTAGTTTGAAATAAAAAAAAACTGAAATGAGAGAGTCATCTACGTATGCGAAATTGAGGATTTTTGCTTTTCTATGACTTTTTAATGAAACGATACGATAGTAGGAAACAATGTAAGCTGACGGTCACCCATCTTGCTTTGACCTCAGAAAGTTATCACTAAAATTGTAAGAAAAAAAACCGACTTCACAAACTGAAAAGGATAAAATAATTACACTTAAGTAGGTAGGTACCTACTCATCACCTAGAAACATATTTTTTGGAGTTGGTCAGTTGGTACAAAGTTGTTTCTAGAAATAATGGAACGTGAAGCACCACTCCAAAAAATATGTTTCTAGGATAAAATAAATAAATATAACTAGGTACCTCTGAGATGGTAGATCCATATGTAGGGTCGCCTGGGTAGGTACCACCGCCTTTCTTGTTTCAGCCGTGAAACAGTTTGCTGTGTTTCGGATTGAAGGGAAAGGCAGCCAGTGTAATTACTGGGCATGGACGGCATTTCATCTGAGGCCTCAGGATGACAACGCACCTGCAATATCAAGTGCTTTTCCTTGTTATTGCAGGTGTCTATAGGCGGCGGTAACCGCTTACCACCAGGTGGGCCGTCAGCTTGTTTGTCATCTAGTTGTATAAAAAAAACCTAGTTATATTTATTTATTTTATCCTTTTCAGTTTTTTGAAGTCGGTTTTTAACATGAAAATTTTAACTACTAAAAGTCTCCTTTCATCTTCGGAGCGTTTGAGTTAGACGATTTTCACAAATCAATAGTAAATAATTTTATAATAATTTCATACTCACACCAGGATTTTATTTCTTCCATATTAAGAGATTGTTTTATGGATACTAGATAAGATAGTAAAGAAATATCGGCACTGGAGTAAAGATGCGCTTTGTAACGAACTTCTCCCTTTCAATACCTAATATCTAGTTATCTGTAAATTTTATTAACTATCGCCCACTAAAAAACATACTAACTGACAACGACAACGCACCTGCAATATCAAGTGATTTTCCCTTGTTATTGCAGGTGTCTATAGGCGGCGGTAACCGCTTACCATCAGGTGGGCCGACAGCTTGTTTGTCATCTAGTAGTATAAAAAAAAACTAAACTAATTTAACTGATTTAACCCTCCCTCTCTTAAATTTTCCGTTCCTAATAACATTATTTTAAATTAATGCTAACTTAATCAAGTACTGATACTGTCACTCTTAACTTTAAATTAATTTTAGTTTGTCCTTGTGATGTGATCATCTAGTGATTATTCAGAACCCCTTGTCATACCGCAATCACCTTATAATGAAATAATGATACAGATTATACCCCCAGCGGCGGGTCTTTACGGCAATTAATAGTATTAATACCTACCCTTTGTTGCCCAGATAAAAACATCTAAGCTTAAAATAGACATCTTCCAACCGCTTGTCCTCTGTGAGCTTTAACAAGCTGTTATTGTGCTGGACCATTACAAAAACTTGACTGAAGAGGATTGCTCACCTAATACTTTAGATCATTATGGTAATGAAAGGCTATGGCATTAAGAAAAGTAAGGGAGAGGAGCAATTTGGCTTGAGTGCTCTGGTTTCTACTACGAAAACAAAGCCACTGACGCCTTGGTCGATCCCGCAAAGGGTCAATCAAAATTTGTAATCTCAAGGTGTCTCGACCTGTTTTGGTCCCGGTTGTAGTATTAATTGGTATCTAGTATTAAACACTACAACCGGGGCCAAAACCAATAGTAGCTATTATTAAATTAACTAGTCCACAATTCCTTGACACAGCCTTTTCCACGTTTCAGATTATTGGGATCCTTGGTATGATATCTCTGGTGTCATTCAGTTCGGCATTCATTTAGAGGATATAGTACTGGCATCCAAGAAGCTTGGTGTGCTCTATAGAGCACGGCGTTACTCTTCGGGGCAAAGACTGTTACATAATATCTCTAGTCTATGACTGTATACTCCTGCCACCTATAGGTGGGGAGCACCTGGATCCCGCTTTGGACCATTTCACGCGGCTTAAAGACGCGCTATGCCAAAGACGAGCTCACGAGGGGTTTTGAATTCTTAAGCCTAAGGAGAGACTTTCCGTCAATACTACAATAAATTACTATGGTATTGAAATTTCTATGAAATAATGCAACCAATGTTATATTATTTCATAGAAATGTCACGAAATTATCAAATGAATAAGATGTTTTGAACGTGGCAAACCATTTCTATGAACTAATATAACCCATGTTTTAATTTATTGTCGTATTGACGGCACCACCCTGTATGTATTCTATCGTTTGAATAACGGGTGTGTTCTGAGGAATTATTTGAAATTGATGCCTCTTTCTATCATCGCACCGCTCGCCACTGTCCGGGAGTTTATCCTCACACATTGGAACTGAAGTGGTCGTGTACTGTACAGTTTCAGAAAAATGTGAAGTCCGTATGGTATGCCGAAATACCCTTCACCGAATAGGACAGTTTTCCGATAACACTGCACTCCGACGGTTAGTTGATCTAAAAAATACTTGGCCGATGGAACGGTTCGCCGAAAATATTATTCATCGACGGTTGGAAGTCCGAATGAATCCTTCGCCGATAGAACGGTTCGACGTAAACACACTTCAACGACGATTGGTTAAACGAACTATTTTCTTAGATGGATAGTTTTGTTCTGCCACGTGCGCTCAGGTTGAGGAATGAGGTTTCTTCGAAAGAGTACAGAATGGGGCTCTTAAAAAAGGTATTTAAAGGCTTTTATAAGGCCAGCAATATATAATAATAATAATAATGTTAATGTGTAAATACTGGGCATGGACGGCATTTCATTTTAGGCCCCAGGATGACAACGCACCTGCAATATCAAGTGATTTTCCCTTGTTATTGCAGGTGTCTATAGGCGGGGGTAATCGCTTACTATCAGGTGGGCCGTTACCTTGTTTGTCATCTATTAGTATAAAAAAAATGTTACATGTTATGTGTTTAATTTAGTGACAGTTAGGTAAGTATAAAAAAATATTACATTATATTTACATCCAAGAGATATTGTATTTTTTTTTAAATATCTTTATACCACTAAGGTGGCAATCAAGCATACGGCCCACCTGATGGTAAGCGGTTACCGTAGCCTACGGACGCTTGCAACACCAGGGGTATCACTTGCGCGTTGCCGACCCTGTATAAACTTTTTCAAACCCTTTTTGAAGAACCCCATGCTGTGCTCTTGTACCTAATTTAAATAATAAGTCAGTAAAAGAGTATGGCCGCCAAAAATTGTACAGTAACAGTCGTGAATTAGTAACACACGGTAACATACGTGAATGAAAGTAACCCATGTGAACTTTGTTAGGCCGAGTGTACAATGTACAAGTATTGGGAAAAAATTGCAATTGCTAGTATAATAATTAAAAACAAAAGAGGTTAGGGTAAAACCGGGATAGATGCCCCACTTTTTAAAAAACCTCTCAATTTTGAAAATATTCATTAATATGAATAATTTCTATGAATGTGGGCTAGCTCAATCATTTAATTTGGATTATAATTATTTATTTTTGACCTATCGCAGATTTTGCAAAATTTAGCTTTTTGTGGAACCTTTTTTTTGAGAATAATGCCTACCTGTACGGATTGTTGCCCCACTATGAAAATACTAAGAAGGATAGATGCCTGCAGTGCGGGATAGATGCCCTTTATAATGTGTAATCGAAAAACCCAACTAAATTTTATGAGGTCGTTCTACTCCTGAAACAGCAGTTGTCTCCAAGAAACATGAGTCGAATTACAAAAAACATTTTACGTTTTTTAAAATATTTTAATTGTTATCTTTTTAAAAAAATATACAAATAATCATAATCATAATTAAATTTTAAAAACCTTTGTTTAAGAAGCATTCTTAATTGTTATTGTAAAATATTAATTATAAAGTTGGTCTTCGGTACAAGTACATACTCTTGTACGCACTCCTTCTTTTCTTTTCTATTTTCGTGGCATGGTTCTGCAAAAATCAGTAAAGAGACCATAATTATATAAATAAATAAACATAAATACATAAAAAATATAACAAAACACTAAAACTAATTTAAAAATATACACTGACATCATAAATGGACATATACCTACAGGGTGGTGCCGTCAATAAATTAAAACATGAACTATATTAGTTCATAGAAATGGTTTGCCACTTTCAAAAACATCCTAATACTTTCATAATTTCATGAAATGTCATGAAATTATTGTGCCGTATTGACGGCACCACTCTGTATGGTGTATGGAGGGACAGATGCCATTAGTAAATGGGCACATATTATGGTGTATGGAGGGATAGATGCCCAAGTAAATATTTAAAAAAATCTTATTATTATACAAATTTTTATTTCCAATAAAAATCTAGGTAAAACATCGAGTTCTATAGTGTATACTATTCCTAACATTCGATCACGAATGTTACGTAACGCACATAGTAACACATGGTATCATTCGTGAACTAAAATTACTGTGGTTGTAACCTAAAAAAAATATATTCGCGTCAGTTTTGAAGTAGGAAGACGCTGCATAGTTTTAATTGTTAAACCTATAGCCTCTACATGCACATATTAAAATAAATGTAATAAATTGCATTCTTACCGTGCATATTTTTACTTGAAATCACACAAAAATTCCGAGACAAAAGTGCCAGCCACCTTGACGTTCACTTTCAGAGAGAACAAAATGGCGATTTCCCCCGTATGTTGGCTTACCTGTAGTAAGTTGTGTTGCCACGCCTTAAAAACATTTTTACGGGCCAGGAATCTAGCATGTTCAGTATTTTATATCGGTAACTTACGTGAAGTAACATTCGTGAACCAAAAACGAGACACATATTTAAAAATCTTTAGTTTTCATTTTTTACGTTATTTTATTAAAAAGAAAATAGTACTGCTTAGCAAATTGACAAATAAGGTTAGAAATGTCAAAATGCTGCTGCGAAATCTGCAGCATCATCACATGACACCCTCTCTTACAGCAAATTTCCCATCAGTTACATCAAGGGTATCGAACGAACATTTTTAAAAGAAGCCAAAAAGAAGTAGGTACTATGAGGAACCTGACAACTGCAAATACTTATACCAAAACCATGTTTCCTAACTACGATTCTCTTTCATCTTTTCTTAAACATATCCCAGTCACTTTTCAGACTTCACAATTCCTCACAAACCACGGCTACCATAAATTCTACCTCCATCGGTTTCATATAATATCCGAGTCTCTTTGCCCTTGTTACTCCTTTTCCACACAAACACTCCACCATCTATTTTATAACTGCCCCCGGTTCAACGTAACAAGACATAACCTCATAACCGCCTGTAACCTTATGAACATCGACCCTCATAACCTAAACCAAATTACTGAAAAGACGACAACATCTGAGCTGTTGCTGAGCCACATTAACCACATAATTAATAATCTAAAAAACTTCAACAATACCTAAGTAAATAAAACCCGAACAAGACAAACAAACACGGAATAGACGCCATATTGTACTTCATCACACACAAACATACGCACGCACACACACACACACTTACACACACACACTTACACACACACACACAAATACGCGCACAGCACACACATACGCACACACACGCATTAACTTATTTATTTACCAACATTCAATAATACTACAACATAATCATAACTAAACTAATTGCATAACTGCAATACCAAATCAAACAAACGATACCACCTTTAAAAACAAGCTCATATAGACAGGTGTAGTCCGATAGCACCTGTTTATATAAAAAGCATACATACCTAAGCTTAACTTAAAAAAAAAAAAAAAACAGTAATGCATATTTTTCAACTTCAGAGTATAAGATGTCTGTATTGGACACATGATTTTTGTATGGGTACTTAAATTAACCTTCAACGAAAAAAATTTTTACGCTCATTTAATGAAACTAAAATGAATTTAAATAATTTATATGAATAAACATGATAGATTGCGATCTAGAAATCACAAAATTTATCAATAAATAAGATGACATTAAGGAATTATCAATACTATTATTAGAACGACACAGATTTTTTCCCGAATGTACAATTTTTGGCGGCCATACTCAAAAAACGACGCCACTCCATTGCTTTGTTGCGACGGGAAAATAAGCTTTCGTATGTAGGTATGTACACTAATGTATAGTCGACAGCACATCAAGCGTAACAGTCTGACCTTGAGACCGCCCTTATTACGTTCGTAATAGAAGCGGCTTTTGTAGTGCAACTGTTACACTTTGTGTGCTGTCGTATGTACACTATTATCACGTCTCAAAAGTTCTACACTTACACTCAAAGCTTCAAAATAGGTATATGTAGCCGCCATCCGGTTAAATTAGTCAGTTAATTGGACGCCTAGGCCGTTTATTAAACGCCGGCATTCAATTAAATGGCTGAAGGACAAATAGCCAAGTTATTGAGAGCAACGTTTAACCAGATGACGGAACGTCGTATCAGCTCTGTCAGATTAAATTAGCCAGTTGATTCGAAGCCTATAGGCAGATCGTTTAGTTCTAAGAGCTTATGTGTTACTTTTTGTGTGATTGGTTAGGTTCAATGCTATTTTTTATGACCACTTATAACTGAAACGGTTTTGGGTAAAAGTGACCATAAAAAGTAATATTGAACCTACCAATTACAACTAAACTCTTAAATACAAGGCGTTCCGCCTAAGCGTCCAATTGAGCTGACTTTCAATACGCCAAGATGTTAAACGTTGAGTGACTATACTTAGTCCAATTAACTATCGGCCTAGGCATTTATTTGGATGCCTGCGCTTAATCAACAGTCTAGGCATCCAATTAAGTGGTTAATTTAACCAGATGGCTGCGTTTTATACACGAACTCTAGGTAAGGAGAAGTACATTATATTTAAAGCCCTATATGTATACAGAGTGGTGCCGTCAATGCGACAATAAATTTAAACATGGGCTATATTAGTCCATAGGAATGGTTTGCCCCTTTCAAGAATATCGTATTCATTCGATAATTTCATGACATTTGTATGGAATAGTGTAACGTTGGCAGCATTATTTCATACAAATGTCATGAAATTATCAAATGAATACGATATTTTTGAAAGTGGCAAACCATTTCTATGGACTAATATAGCCCATGTTTAAATTTATTGTCGCATGGACGGCACCACCCTGTAGAGTAGTTAGATCTTTAAATGTGACTGTATCTTAGTTATTAAGCTAGGACTAACATTTGTATGTAAGAAAACTGCAGAAAAATAATTTCATTTTGCCATTAAAACCTTTTTAACATTGATACCTGCATAAGCTCGAAGAGAAAATAAATCTAGGCTGCCTCTAGATACCTGGATTAATCTCGATAAATGGTTCCTTGGAACTTTAAAATAGAAAACTGCGCGAGTCCTACTCTTAAAAAGAGCAAAGTGTTTCCAACATTTAATTTTGAGATTAATTCTTTGCTAGAAACAATGATGATGGTCTATGCTAGAAGTAATAAGCTTTTGTACTTACCAGCCCTCCAGCACTCACATACAATGGAAAACCTGTAAAATATAATAATAATATTCACACACTCATACAAACATCATTATGAGCTTGTGTTATGGATACTAACTAGATTAAATAGAAAAGGAGAAATATTTGATAATAATATACAGGATGGTGCCGTCAATGCGACAATAAATTTAAACATTAGCTATATTAGTCTATAGAAATGGTTTGCCACTTTCATAATATCGTATTCATTTGATAATTTCATGACATTTGTATGGAATAGTGTAACATTGGCAGCATTATTTCATACAAATGTCATGAAATTATCAAATGAATACGGTATTTTTGACAGTGGCAAACCATTTCCTTGAACTAATATAGCCCATGTTTAAATTTATTGTCGCATTGACGGCACCACCCTGTATGTAAATACTAGAAATATACCAAATAAATATACAGGCTGGTGCTGTCAATGCGACATAAATTCAAACATGGGCTATATTAGTTCATAGAAATGGTTTGCCACTTTCAAAAACATGTTATTCATTTGATAATTTTATGACATATGTATGAAGTAGTATAACATGGGCTGCATTATTTCATAGAAATGTCATGAAATTATCAAATGAATAACATGTTTTTGAAAGTGGCAAACTACATATTTCTATGAACAAATATAGCTCATGTTTGGATTTATTGTATAAGACTCGTGAACACATTATGTTCGTACTTATCATATAAACAACTGCTTCTTCTGGGAATCGAACCCAAGCCCCTGAATAAGTGGCTACTTATTCAGGGGTCTCGGGATTAAATCCCAGGCTACACTAAGCTTATAGTATACAGGCTTGTAGTTAGAGGCACTCACCACTCGGTCAGCCGGCCTTCAGTATGTCAAACCTATTATTCAGACATACAGCTCATTTATATTGATTAATTATTTAATATGTGGGAACCTAACGTGTGCGTTGTTGGAGGAGCTTGGTGGCTTAAGGTTATAGCGCTTTGGTTTTTAAAATAACGAAGAAAAAAAACAACTTTCGCCAGATTCCAGGTAGGGAAAAAATTGAAATCTCGAGCTTGTACGTTCTTGGGAAGGCACGTTGACTCACAAACCCACATTGGGCCAGGATGACAAGAAACTGATGGCCCACCTGCACGCGTAGCACAAGGAACACGAGAAGCTCGAGAAACGGTTTTGTCTACACCGTAATGTCATTTTTGTCGGGCCTCAAAGTGAAGTATGGTAGTAAATGGACACCATCGCCTACAGATCACTTTTTTGTGATGGAAAAGCTTTTGTAGCTACCCAACTATGAAGGGGCCACAGTTGGGTTATGTGAGACTCCGACTGGCATTCATTCATTCATTAAAAACCATCAGTTCTTCTTACTTCACTGCCTAGCGACGCGACCACACGGCGAACTTGGTAGTCGTCCGCGTGGCCGCTTACAGCTGGCCTCAGCAGGCCACCACAATGGGGGTTTTTTTTTATATAACTAGATGACAAACAAGCTAACGGCCCACCTGATGGTAAGCGGTTACCGCCGCCTATAGACTCACTTTATATTGCAGGTGCGTTGTCATCCTGAGGCCTAAGATGAAATGCCGTCCATGCCCAGTAATTACACTGGCTACCTTTCCCTTCAATCCGAAACACAGCGAACTGTTTCACGGCAGAAATAAGCAAGGCGGTGGTACCTACCCAGACGACCCTATATTCGGGTCTACCACCTAGTAAAGGGATATCCCGGAAGAAGGTTGGATATCCCTACCACGCCAGGTGACGATGCAGACGATGGAGCGCTTATAGACCCCTGCCATAACAAGGAAAAATCCCATCCCATAAATGTACTTAGAACCCCACACTGCTCAGGGTCGACGCGCACTTGGACGGTTTTTTGCATATTAAACCTTTTCTCTCAAAGTACCTCCTAGATATTTCATGCACATTGAATGCGTATAGCTATAAAATGTTAGCTTTGAAAATGAGTTATTTTCCCTCAATTCGACACAGCAACGGAAATGCTAGTTACCATATTCTTGCTACGCATAAATTATACTTACCTACAATAAATTATCATGAATGGTAGGGTAAACATAATCTTCCGCCTTAGTTAGTTTATGTTGAAAATGTTGATTAAAAACACACACAATCCAAAATTAAAGTCATGTGAATGACTTTAATTTTGGATTTAAGCTTTTCGGCCACAAGTTAACAACACTTTATCTAAATTAATAAAAATCAATATTTGTATGTTTGTCATCTATGTGCTCAGAAACTGATTAGATTCGCAAAGGATCCTGGATTATAAAAACTTTTTTATATATAAAATTTATCAATTTTCTTTTCAGAGGGGTTAAATATAGGGTAAATAGTAAATCATACTTATTGTAGTCATACAGGTTGATCTATTGAAATGGCTAAGATTTATTTTATACAACTACATGACAGGCAAGCTGACGGTCCACCTGGTGGCAACGCCTATAGACACCTGCAATAACAAGGAAAATATCACTTGGTGCGTTGCCATCCTGATCTGGTCTATTCATTCTTTTACTACATAGGTGGTAGGCTCGTACGTAGGGTCTGGGTAGGTACTACCACCGCCTTTTCTATTTCGGTCGTAAAACAGTGCGCCGTATTTCCAATTGAAAGCAAATGTATCCAGTGCAATTACTGAGCATGAAAGGCACTTCATCTTAAGCCTCAGGACCTGAGGCCTTCTTATTTCATTAGTAAATAGATCCGGTAGTTATCTATAAAAAACTAAGATAATTAAGTAGATGATAGTGAATAAACCAAGTAGTAGCTCCACATTAATACATACGAGTAGCGTAATACTTATAGTAAATAAGTAATATCGAGCAAACAGAGGAAAGTGAATAATAATTTTACTAAAAACACACATATAAACGCATATAACATATACAACAGTCCAATTATATTGGAGACAAACTAATTCAGATAAAACCTTACTCTAGTAAAAATTGAATGTTTTTTGCTTCCTCCTTTTAACAGTTTTAAAAATTAGTTACCATTACTTATGTGCTATGCGGCATAAATGTTCAATTTTTTATAGTTTAGGCTTGGGTTGGTAAATGATTTTTTTTATATCTCATAGGGAACGTAGACCTCGTGATTCGTGTTTGATATTAAAGTCAACCTCCTCCACGCTATCGTGAGAGAATGGGTTAGGTTAGGGGAATACCTAAGGGTTCTTTTTTCTTTTCTGGGATATGGAACCATAGAAATAATGCTTTTAAAGTAACAAATCATGAAATACATTAGGTACGCACTGTCGCATCATAGGTTTACGTTGCCTATTTATAGGTGTATAGGGTTTGATTCCAGCCGTGGCAATTATTTATTGAAAACTAGCATTTTTACGTGAAATTAAATGTGTAAAACATGATGTAAAATCTTTAATAGATGGAATTGTCGAACTTACGATTTAGCTCTATGTTGCTTGATTTTGAAGTACAAGAATTGAATAGTATAGGTGTGCCTAAGTGTTTATTTTACAATTGTAGTGAGGTTTAAAATGAAAATAGCTTTTTACTAATAAATGGAATTTAAAAATCAGACTGAATTGGAGGTCATCAGCTGTCAACATAGTCTATATTCTAGGGGTTGCGCTTTGCGTCCTCTCATCTCAGTGTCAGTGTAGGATTCCACCGATACGGTCGTTCGGTAGTCGTTGAATCCATATTGCGCGCGCTTCTGTACAAAGTTACGTGGACAATAATAGTGGTTTGTGCAAATTAATGTAAAGTTAATTTAAGTTTTATGTGAAGTAACTATAACAATATTAGTGTTGAATGATTCATCCAACTTTTCGATTGTTGAACTAGTGTTATTGTGTATCTATGTTTATAGTTTCTACTACTTGTAGCAGATATTACAAACTTTTTTAATACAGAAAGGTAATTTTTTCACATTATTTTTTCTAACTATTCTCGTAACAACTATTAATGTTGATACTTAATGTACTTTACTACACGTAATTTTTTTTTCTTGATAATAATATGTGATTTATAATTTATCAAGAAAATAACGAAATATTTATCATAATTAAGTAGTAATATTCTTTAATTTGAATAATACCAAAGCTACATTATAATTTATACGATAATCAATTATATAAATGTTAAAAAATAGTTCATAGCTTCATTGCACAATAACAAAGACCACTGATTGTTTAAATTACTCTATAGTTATAAAAATTGGTATAAGGCATTTTTTTTTAAATGTTGATACAAAGGATAAAGGATCCCGCCCTAGTGCCTATAATCTTTTTCTAGTTTATTAATTTTTCTAAGTAGGCATAAATGACATTGAATATTAAGAAACAAATAAAAATCGGTATAAAAATATCAGAAAATATCTCAGCAACATGAAATATAGTTCACGAATCTACATTTTCTTCTTGTGGATATGTGGTTAGAAATACATATTCCAAAAGAAAATTGATTTTAAATATTAGAGTACAAGTTTGGCGCTTTGTCCTTTTGAGAATTACTTACCTACTGTAGACTTCAAGATGGTGGCACCCTGTAGGACAGAAATGTCTGACATTAAACAGACAAATTGTTAAAAATGTGCATATTATTGTGTATGTATAATAAACTTCTTGTGCGTACTGAAAATAATTTGGTACTTAGAACTCAATGCATTTGTTTAGTGTGTGCTTTTGTAGAATAATTAGTGTTATATTTTAGAAAAAAAATGTTTCAATGTTAAAATGTTATATTTTATTTGCGTACGTATATGTACATAAATACGTATACAGACGTAGCCATGTTAAAAAACTACAACTTCTAGTTGATATTATTGAGTTAATAAAACTAGTACCTATGACTAGAAACATACAATAAAATACTAAGAAACAAAACCAAAAACATGAACTAAAAGTAAAACTATATACTAATATAATAGGTATTTTAGCAAGCAAATATACAAATGTATAATTCGATCAAATAAAAAACCCTACTTTTATAGTGGTTGCGATAAAACACTCATTGTGTTGAAACTCTAACACTATCTCGTTAAGACTTTTCATAAGTGTTTGGAACACGCTATATCTGCTGTAAGTTTCTGAAGAATAAGACAGACGAAGCAGACTTTTTGATGGTACTTATAACATTAGCTCAAGGTTAGTATGTCATGGGAATGTCACCGAAGTGACAGTACACCAAATTTCAAATCAATCGGATCTGTGAAAGTTAGTAAAACCCTTTTATCATGTAGAAAACGAGCTGAAAGTCATCAAACGCCTGAACGATCTTCATAATTGACGTGTCTGGCTGTGTATCTGTGTGTCTGTCTGTGGTATCGTAGCTCCTAACCGACCGATTTTGATTTGTTTTTTTTTTGTTTGAAAGTTGACGTTACGTCACGTCAGCTTTAAAAAAAATATTATAATTATAATAGCTCAATACCATCCTAGTAACGTCAGTTTTTAAACAAAAAAAAACAAATCAAAATCGGTCCATTCCTTTAGGAGTTATGATGCCACAGACAGATACACAGACAGACAAGTCAAACTTTTACACCCATCTTTTTTCGTCGGGGGTTAAAAAGAAATATTTCAGACAGAGTTTTCTTACTTATGTATTTTCTTTCGCAGGAATAATACCACTATCTACTTTATTAATCTGTTAAGCGGCGCTATGCCTCTGGAGGTCTATGACAGTTTAAAAATCAGCCGTGTCTGGAATCTGATTCTTGACGGGTTATTTAATATTTTACTATTCTTAAGGTGCCTCTATAGAGTAAACTAGCTGTATGCGAAGATGGAGATAGATCTTGTTCTATAATATCCTAACGATTAGTAGGTAACTGGAACCCTCAAGTAACTATTTCTTATAGCCCATTCATTTAGAGTAATTAATGTAGATATTCCCGATTCTACCTTGGTGTAATAAAATAAGGAAAAAAGTAAGATAAACGAGACATGAACAGATTACGCGGTAATGTAAGAAAATTAAGACTATCCATTCTTTCACACCATAATATTATCATTAATAGCAATATGAAGCTATCTTCTTTCTATATCTTTTTACCTTCAATCTTTTTACGAGTAATAAATATAGGGTTCAGTGTAGGATAATTTTTGATTCAGGTGTCACCAAATTATAAATAGATTATAGCTATTAGTAAGTAGTTACTTGAGTCTACACAAGGGATACGTACATTGATTTTGTTAAGGAATTACGTAATTACTAATTAAACGTTGTTTAAAAGTACACAAACTCTAATACCTCAATGCGTACAGCGTTTGATTAAAGATTAGTAGAAGCAATCTCGGAATGTTCACAAAAAAAATCTGTGCATCTTTCAACGTTTCCGTTGGCAACACTCGCTAAATAGGTATAGTCAGCTTCGAAAACATTTAAAAGGTTTTTGATCCTTTTATTTATTTAATCTTTTATTGGACATGATATCTAGGTGGATGTAGTATCAAATAGGTAGTGCAAAAATAAATGTTTTGTTACTCAACATATATAAAAAATGATGTGAATACCTATTATAAGAACGAAAATCAATAAATACGTCATTATAATAATAAAAAAAATCAATAAATACATATAAAATACATACTGAAGTAATAACGACTCCAAAAAAAGACTGCGAACTGACCGCTTGAAAGCCAATCCCTTTTTAGGCCTCTTGAATTCTCCTCATTGAATCTGTGGTGAGTTTCAGAGCCGTATTGCATGACATAGAAAATAGTTGAACCTGAAACCAGTGCGGTGAGAAGGAATATAAAGATTAAGTTTGCTGCTTCAACGTTCACGCGACTATCGGAGTTATAATAGCATTGTTAAGAGACATATACATTGTCGCAGCCAAATGGTTGGATTAGCCAGTTAATTGGACGCTTACCTAGGTTGTTCATTAAGCGCCGGCATTCAATCAAATGGCTGAAGGACAACTAGTCAAGTCATTGAGCACAACGTTTAATCAGATGGCTAAACGTTGATTGGACGCCTAGTTAGATCGTTTTGTGTGAATTAGTTTTGAAGGGGTTATAAACTTTATAACCCCTTCAAAACTAAATGACTTTGGTTATACAGGTTGGCGCCGAATAAATTGTAAAATGGGCTATATTAGTTCATAGAAATGGTTTACCATTTTCAAAAACATCTTATTTATTAGATAATTTCATGACATTTTCATGAAATAATATAACATTGGCTGCATTATTTCATACAAATGTCATGAAATTATCAAACGAATAACATGTTTTTGAAAGTGGCAATCCATTTCTATGAACTAATGTAGCCCATGTTTTAATTTATTGTCGTATTGACGGCACCAACCTGTATGTGGTCATAAAAAACCTTGAACTTACCAAACACACCAAAACTCTTTATAAAAAGACGATCCTGCAAGGCGTCGGAATTTCAATACGCCAAGTGTAAAACGTTCAGTGATTCTTCGGCCTAGGTCTTATTAAATTAGAAGGCTACGACATATACATCATTTTGATGCTGATGTACACGTTAAATTACTTATTTTCATACGTATCTGTCTTCGTCCTTTTGATACGTAAGCCACCATCTATAAAATATTGTCAAACCGACAGAGCGCTAAACTTGGATTTAAATATTTTAAAGCAACGATCTTATGGAATATTTATATTTCTACTTATCCACATGAAACAGAAAATGTAGAGTCTAAGTGATTTTACATCGTTTAGGTTGTTTCTGGTAGTTTAATATTATTATTTGTTTGTAAATTTAGGTCCTATATGCCAACGTTGATATGTTGTAATATACTTAGTCCTTACAAATTATTTTAAATTTTTAACAAAAAATCTGATATAGGTATATTAATTTCTTGTATTTCGTGTGGTTTCTTTCGAGTAATTCAACTTCAGCTGGGAATCAAATCGAAGACATTTGGGACCTACTCTCTATGTCTCACCTCTCTATAGTCATGTCTATGCCTCGAGCCCATTTGTTACGCCGCCTTAAAAAAATATTTTTTCATTTTATAATTACTACCTATTTAGTTAGGCGATCGAGAGAAGGAAGATAAAAATACTAGTGGTTAAAGATTAACGGTAATTACACGAAACTTTGTTTGACCAATTTTGAAAATTGCATTTCATTCGGTTACCTACAGTTGCCTACAGTTAATAAACTTTTAGCCTAGTCGTTCCAGCGTCCAGCCAGCTAACAGGACATGGCCTTATTGATTAGGTGAGACCGCGTCTATATTAAATATTTAAGTGAAACGTCGATACACGTATCGTTATTTTTGCGTATCTAATTTTTATTTTATTGAGTTTGATACTTTTGGAGGAGCTCGGTGGCGTATTGGTTTGAGCGCTCTGGTTTCGATACGAAAAACAAAGCAACTATTGTAATGGCCGATCCTGGGATGGGTCAATCAATCTCGAGCTCCTCTGTGCTTCGGAAGGCACTTTAAGCCGTTGTTTCCGGTTTTTCTTGCAACCGCTTTAACCCACCAACCCGCATTGGGCCAGCGTGGTGGTATTATGACCCAAACTCCTCATGTGTTTCTCCCATGTACGAAGGCCTGTGCCCAGCAGTATTATAGGCTGGTGATAATGATACTTTTCGTTAGTTTCTGAATTAAAAGAGATATAAGGGCATGGTGGTTTTTACTATTTGAATTATAGCAGTCCGACATAGCATAAACATCTTACCGAAGATTGCGGCTAAATAGCAGTACTTTGTAGTGGTGTGTTCTTTAGTGTTGTGTGTGAGTAAAGCTGGAACTCACTGAGAAAGCGTTATTTTAGGCTCCCGTGTTGTCAAAGTAACGTTTCAGTTATTTTTTACAGGGTATAGGCAACGGGATTTTTTACTACTCATAGTGGCCAAGGTGTTGCGAGAGTCTATAGGCTACGGCAACCGCTTACCATCAGGCGGGCCATATACGTTTTCCTGCCAACTTTATGGTATATTTATATATGTATATAAATAATAGTACATTATGATATAAGTGCGGTAAGTTGAAAATTACAGGCGAGGCGATATTGCTAGCCCGAGCCGTAGGTACAAGAAAGGAGGCTGTAATTATCAAAGCGCACGAATGTCATACGACGTTATATTACATATTTGCGAAGAAATAAATAAAACTCGGACTTTCGAAACTTTTTTCGAACGAATAAATCTTTAATCACTTGTCAAAGCAGTCATAATCATTTGAACAATTTGTAAAATTTATTGATTTTTTAGCATTGAATAGTAGCACCACGATGAGCTGGACTTTTTTTTTTTTTTTTTTTTTTTTTTTTTTTTTTTTTTTTTTGTGGCTCGGCTTATAAGCATTTAGCCAGTGTCGATGTGTTAAAAGTTAGGGAAACAATTGGGAAACAAGGATGTAAAGAATATGGAACGGAAGATTGGAAAAAGGATTGGAATTTTATAAACTAAATATATTATTATGCAGTAAATGTAAAATTAAGCTATAAACGATAATAATTATGCATAAATGTTATAAAGAATAAAAAAATAATTACAATTTAATATTATTACTTTCAATAAACAAAGCTAAAATTTCATGTACTATAGGCTTTATTTCATAATATTTTAGTAAGCAGATAATGGAAGTAGGAAATGGTATACGGATTGTTATTAATTTCGAAATAAAATCTGAACGATTGTACAACGGACAAGAAAAAAAAATGTGATTTAAGTCCCCATATTCACCACAAGAACACAAAGGATCAGAAACAATATTAAACTTAAATAAATGCGCTGGAGTACAGACATGTCCTATTCTCATTCTGCATAAAGTTGAAGTATTTTGTTTGTTCAAAATTACTTTAACAAACCATGGTTTGTGAGGTATTGACTCCTGAACTAGACGATAATAGTGACCTTTGGAAGAATTCCCAACCCAGAGCTGGTGCCAAGCCTCGTATAAATATTGCTTAGGTAATAAGACCAAATCATGAGAATAATTATTATACGGAACAATATCACCATCGCGTACTGCTTCATTCGCTAATAGATCAGCTCTATCATGCCCTTGGATACCCACATGACCAGGGATCCACGCAAAAATGATGCTATAACCCTTTTGCGATCCTTGTAATAAAAGATCACGTATGTCAAAAATTATTGGCGACTGTTTATGTGATTTGAAGGGATATCTTGATAAAGCCTGTAAAGAACTAAGTGAATCACTAAATACTATTGTATTTGATAGTTTCATAAGGAGAGAGTATTCAATCGCTTTAAAAAGACCATAACATTCACCTGTGTACACCGACGATTCAGGTGGAAATTTGATTTTTTGCACAATTCCATATTGAGAATGAAATACTCCAACACCCACACAACTGTCATCAGAGTGTTTAGAAGCATCTACAAATATGTGATGCCAGTCTGGCCATTTATTGTTAACAATGCTATTAAATTCGGAATTTTGGTTACTACTACTTTTGGAAATTCCTAAACTGAATTCAATTTGCGGGTTTAAAACAAGAGCACCAAACATATGCTCATAAAGGGGAAGACAAGAGCTTTGACGAGTGGGGGCTTCAAAATTTTGTAATTTTATAAAACTTCTGACAATACAGGGAACATCCTTATGGGTCCAATAATTGGAGGAGTGTACCTCCTCAGCTAGCTGCCTCACCTTGGAGAGTAGAGGATGATATTTTAGTTGGATGGTACGGAAAAGAAATCTATCACATAAGAATTGTCTTCTTAATGATAGTGGAGGTTCACAACATTCAACTTGTAAGCAGTTTATTGGACTAGATTTCATTGCCCCTGTAATCAGTCTTAAAGCTTTACTTTGAACATTATTCAGCTTTGCAAACACGCCAACATTACCTGGATGTAATAAAAAGGTTCCGTAATCTAAAACACTTCTTATAAGAGAATTATAAAGAAGCCTCATAGTAGATGGATGGGCTCCCCACCACACACCAGTAAGGCATCTTAAAATATTCAAATTACGCTCACATCTGGATAAAATATATTCACAATGGGGAACACCTGTGAGTTTAGAATCTAATATCACTCCTAAAAACTTTGCTTGATTGCTTGCTGGAAGATGCAAATCCCCATACATGACATTAATAGGTTGCGGTAGGCGTTTTCTAGAAAATAAAACTACATTACTTTTAGATGGTGATAGGTCCAAACCATTACTATCAAGCCATGATTTTAAATCTTGCAAAGCTGAAGATAACAACACATTAATTTGATCAATACAATGTCCAGAAACATATAAAAGTAAATCGTCGGCATACTGCAGAACATTAGCATGTCTATTAATAGAGCATTCTAAATCAAATGTATAAATATTATATAAGATTGGGCTCAAAACTGAGCCTTGAGGTAAACCCTTCCAAACCGTTCTACAAATAACTGCGCTTCCACCAGAGTCTAAAAAGTATTTGATAAATCTTTCTGATAACATATTTACAATAAAATTAACTAACATTACGGGGATATTTAATCTTTCAAGTTTATTTTTAAGGATAAAAATATTAACATTGTCATAGGCTGCAGTTATATCCAGAAATGCTGCAATTACAGAGTCATTTCTAGAAAAGGCAAGTCGAATATCTGTGGTAAAAATTCCTAAACTGTCAAAAGTACTTTTACCTTTTCTAAATCCAAATTGAGTAGAAGATAATAATTTAGAATGCTCAACAAACCACTCAAGACGATTTTTTATAAGATGCTCCGCTATTTTAGCCAAAACAGAGGCTAGTGCTATAGGACGATAAGATGCAGGATCTGAATTATGTTTATTTGGTTTCAGTAACAGTATTAGAGTTTGTGTTTTCCATGCTCGAGGGATATTACCCGTAAACATAGCAGTATTCACTAAAGATAGGTAATACTGCAGGCTTTTACTGTCTAAATTGGTAACGAAGGAATATGGAATTCCATCCTCCCCAGGCGAAGAGTCCTTAACATTGGCTAGTACACCTTTTAACTCGCACATGGTAAAGGGGGAATTAAGGTCTATAATATTACTGTCGCTGCTTAGTGGCTGGGCAAGCAGCGGTAACAAGATGCTAGAATTAATGTTATGCTTTTCAGGAACCGAGGGAGGAGCCAAACGGTCCATAATCTGTTCAGCAAGATTGGAAGAAATCATACTTCTATTACTACTATTAAAAGCAGATCTAAATTTCCTGATATTCTGCCAAACAACAGAAGCACTCACAGTTGGAGATAAAGAGGCACAAAATCTTCGCCATCCATTAAATTTCTTTTCTTTTAACAATACCTTTGTGCTACTATCTACTTGTAAGTAATTTCTAAAATTATTGTCAGTCATAAATTTATTATATGTTTTTTCCGCATCCTTTCTCCTTTTTACTGCTTTAGTGCATTCTTCATCCCACCATGGTGGAGATGGAATCATATCAGGGCCACTCCTTTTTAAAGGAAAAGATTCATTAGCTACCTCAACCAGTATATCAGCTAACAGATTAGAACAAATGTTCACATTTGAATATTGAATTTCAGGTAGTTCTACTATCCTCTGCTCCACCTTGCTCTTAAACAAGACCCAATCAGCATTTCCTAATTTATGCTTAATTCTTGGCTGTCTTAACTGTTTTGGAGGTTTTGGGATTGGGAAAGTAATCACCAAAGGATAATGGTCACTACCATAAGTAGAATCAGTTGAATACCAAGATAACATAGATGCTAGTTCAGGTGAACATAAAGATAAGTCTGGGACACTAATACTATCCATGGGGCCTGTAAGACGAGTTCTTGTACCAGTATTCAATATACACAAATTATGATGATCAATCAACTGCAATAGTTGTTCACCATAATAATTAGATGTAGAACAACCCCAAGCGTGATGATGGCAATTAAAATCACCTAGACATAAAAATGGTTTTGGTAAAAAATTAAAAAGTTGATCTAGATTACTTAGAATACTATTACTAGGACGAGAAAAATAAATAGATACATAACAAATGCTATTTACAACTACTGCAACAACAGAAATGTCACTGTTGAAAGAGGGAAGTGGAAGAAGTGTATAAGGTAAAGAATTTTTAATAAGTATGGCTACTCCACCATACCCATCAGATCTGTCAGTCCTCAAACAGGAAAATGTGGGCACCTTGAAGCAAGATTCCGACTTTAACCATGTTTCTTGAAGACAGATTATAAAAGGATCATAATTATTAATTAAATCAAAAAGTTCATGTTTTTTATTAATTACACTGCGACAATTCCACTGAATTGCTATTGATTTGCGACTGTGATACATTATGATTGTTATTAGGTAATTCATATAAAGCATTTATAACTGCTGCAACGTTGGACGGTGACACTGAATTTGAATGAGATAACAACTGTGTTAATACTTTGATAATATCTGGGATACTATATTCATTATTACTATTATTATTTATTATAGGTGTAGATGGAGGTAGGGAAGGTTCTCTTACAATTTCAGCATGAGCAATTCGATCATAGCCCTTTGAAAAACTAGGAGGTGTCCAAGGCTTTAAAAATACAGTTTTTTTATAAGACTGGGGTCCAGATAACGGAGTGGGTTTTAGGGTTGGTTGACTGGATATAGGATTATTAGAAGTGCGCAAGGTATCAGCATACGACAATTTAGATACAGGAGGATGTAATTTAACTGCCTCCATATATGAGATGCAACTTTTACTCATAGATTCCTTAATTGCCTTCTGTCTATTGTATTCCAAGCACTTCTTATTTGTTGCTTGATGATGACCTTTGCACATACAACACCAATAATTTTCTTCGCCTACATCACAGGTATTACCCGAATGGTCTTGACCACATTTGAAACACCTAGGAGTTGACCGACATTGATTCTTAACATGTCCGTATTTACAGCAATTATAACATTGTACAGTAGGATAAATATATAAGTCTACCATCAAAGCAGTATAGCACATATAAACACGTGTAGGAAGTACTTGCCCATCAAAAGTGACAACAATGGTGCCAGTATTTACATATTCAGTATTGTCGCTTTGTTTGTTAATCACTTTCCTTTTCAGTCGCCTAATTTTAATAATTTTTCCACAGCCAATAGGTACAGCAATGTTCGACAACACTTCTTCCTCTGACCAATCTATGGGAACTCCCCTTATTACACCCATTCTAGTAATGTTGAATGTAGGTATGAATGCTTTATATTTATCAGCCCCTAAACGTTTATTACTTAGGAACGAATTAGCCTCAATATAATTAGAAAAATTCAAACTAATTCTGTTACGGCCAATACGCTTAAGACTCATTTAACAATACCATGAAAAGAGTTTCTTTTTAAAAATCTTCCAAAGGTTACAGGATGCAGAGTTGTAGCATCATTAGCTGCTGAAGTTTCTTTTTGTATATGTACCACAAAAGGAGCTACATCAGATGCCTGATAGCTAGATCTACCAAGGGGCACTGCGCGAGAATTATCATTTACTGCCTTGTTATCATTTATTTTATTAATGTTATTATTAGTAACGGTGTTACTATGCAGTACATGGCTAGGACTAGAAATTTCATTATTATCTTTATTTAATAAATAGCATTGACAATCATTCGAGTTTATTTTACTTGACCCTTGCTTCCTTTTTCTTTTGTTACAATTCGTACAAATTGCGCGGGAAACGCGTTTACGCTTTAACTTATTTGCATCAGAAAGAGAACAATCGGTATCCATGGAAGATTCGAGTGCACTTACCAGAACATCTAGTGATGACTGTGCATGAAAATCTGCATTGTCTGTTTGTTTAACAACATTTGAAGACACTGGAGGAAATGTTCCTCCAGGGTCCTCGGGCGGATCGCCCATGATATTAAAATGTTTAACTTACCATAAAAACAGGATATTACACACTAATATATACAAAAATACAATTAAGGCTAATATTTTATACAATTAAATATAATGTTACCAATCCTTTTTTTAGCAAAAATTATTTTTTCAAATGAGAAAGAAAATTCGCGTCTTCACCATTCGAAGTTTCCCGCCCTCCTCGAGCTGGACTTATATTTTTGAGAAAGATCCATGAAATAGGCTTAAACACACTTTCTGAAAATAAATTTACATCATTGCTTGTTTTCCAAATTTTGATACACTTGTAAGCATGTATCGGTCGATTTTTCGGGCAAAAGGCTTAGGTAGCGTTTTTCGCTACCTCTGAGACTTCTGGCGGTATCGAATAATAAATTTATCACTACTTGACGACATTTTCAGATAAAAATAATATAACGAAAAGAAAAAGCGCGCGGAATAATTTTTACTTGTTTACAAATTAGCGATGCGCGCGCATCAGCGCTTTTTCAAGGCAAAGGCACAAAAAACAGCCAGTAATACTAACAAACTAAATTAATATGTTTGTGTTTTTGTTACAGATAAATGGTTGTAATTTATTGATAAAATTAATGAAATTAAAGAACTAAATGTTTATTTATTATATTTTGTTTCCCAAAGTTAATTTGATTCATAAAATGTTGACCACTTTCTGCCATAGAAACTCTTTGCTAAGATTTAAAAAATACAGTTCGTTTTTAGACGGAGCCACATTAATAACACTGCATCTTGATAAATTGTGCGTTTTACATTACATTACCGCACAAGTGAGATACATTACGATATTGAAATTGGTGAAATAAGAAACCCTTTACGAGCAAATGTGTTATAAAAGATTTTATTAATGATGAAGACAATGAAATCGCTTATGTTAAGTAGATATACAGCGATAAAAAGGGGATTGATTCGCTAGCTGTAATTGAAGAAATCTAACTACAACCACAGAATAAACTCTATGCTCTATGCTTTTCTTTTCTCTATGCTACAACACTATAATACATACAGTGTAAAGGTACCTATTGTACCTACCTTTACACTGTATGTGTTTTGATTTTACAACATCAATAATGTTAAAACTGAGGAATTCATTATAAAGATTATGCGCAGAAAATAATTTCATAATATTAGAAAAAAATATTTTCTAATATTATGAAATTATTTTCTGCTACTATTCAATGCTAAAAAATCAATAAATTTTACAAATTGTTCAAATGATTATGACTGCTTTGACAAGTGATTAAAGATTTACTCGTTCGAAAAAAGTTTCGAAAGTCCGAGTTTTATTTATTTTTTCGCAAATATGTTATATAACGTCGTATGACATTCGTGCGCTTTGATAATTACAGCCTCCTTTCTTGTACCTACGGCTCCGGCTAGCAATATCGCCTCGCCTGTAATTTTCAACTTACCGCACTTATATCATAATGTACTATTATTTATATACATATATAAATATACCATAAAGTTGGCAGGAAAACGTATATGGCCCGCCTGATGGTAAGCGGTTGCCGTAGCCTATAGACTCTCGCAACACCTTGGCCACTATGAGTAATAAAAAATCCCGTTGCCTATACTTACTGTAAAAAAATACTGAAACGTTACTTTGACAACACGGGAGCCTAAAATAACGCTTTCTCAGTGAGTTTCAGCTTTACTCACACACAACACTAAAGAACACACCACTACAAAGTACTGCTATTTAGCCGCAATCTTCGGTAAGATGTTTATGCTATGTGGGACTGCTATAATTCAAATAGATAAAACCACCATGCCCTTATATCTCTTTTAATTCAGAAACTAACGAAAAGTATCATTATCACCAGCCTATAATACTGCTGGGCACAGGCCTTCGTACATGGGAGAAACACATGAGGAGTTTGGGTCATAATACCACCACGCTGGCCCAACGCGGGTTGGTGGGTTAAAGCGGTTGCAAGAAAAACCGGAAACAACGGCTTAAAGTGCCTTCCGAAGCACAGAGGAGCTCGAGATTGATTGACCCATCCCAGGATCGGCCATTGCAATAGTTGCTTTGTTTTTCGTATCGAAACCAGAGCGCTCAAACCAATACGCCACCGAGCTCCTCCAAAAGTATCAAACTCAATAAAATAAAAAATAGATACGCAAAAATAACGATACGTGTATCGACGTTTCACTTAAATATTTAACATAGACGCGGTCTCACCTAATCAATAAGGCCATGTCCTGTTAGCTGGCTGGACGCTGGAACGAATGACTAGGCTAAAAGTTTATTAACTGTAGGCAACTGTAGGTAACCGAATGAAATGCAATTTTCAAAATTTTCAGATAAAAATAATATAACGAAAAGAAAAAGCGCGCGGAATAATTTTTACTTGTTTACAAATTAGCGATGCGCGCGCATCAGCGCTTTTTCAAGGCAAAGGCACAAAAAACAGCCAGTAATACTAACAAACTAAATTAATATGTTTGTGTTTTTGTTACAGATAAATGGTTGTAATTTATTGATAAAATTAATGAAATTAAAGAACTAAATGTTTATTTATTATATTTTGTCTCCCAAAGTTAATTTGATTCATAAAATGTTGACTACTTTCTGCCATAGAAACTCTTTGCTAAGATTTAAAAAATACCGTTCGTTTTTAGACGGAGCCACATTAATAACACTGCATCTTGATAAATTGTGCGTTTTACATTACATTACCGCACAAGTGAGATACATTACGATATTGAAATTGGTGAAATAAGAAACCCTTTACGAGCAAATGTGTTATAAAATATTTTATTAATGATGAAGACAATGAAATCGCTTATGTTAAGTAGATATACAGCGATAAAAAGGGGATTGATTCGCTAGCTGTAATTGAAGAAATCTAACTACAACCACAGAATAAACTCTATGCTCTATGCTTTTCTTTTCTCTATGCTACAACACTATAATACATACAATGTAAAGGTACCTATTGTACCTACCTTTACACTGTATGTGTTTTGATTTTACAACATCAATAATTTTAAAACTGAGGAATTCATTATAAAGATTATGCGCAGAAAATAATTTCATAATATTAGAAAAAAATATTTTCTAATATTATGAAATTATTTTTTTATTAACTACCTATACATATAATCACAAAAATTAATTATTTTTCTAATAATTATTTTATGACAATCTTTTTAAACATCAATTTATTTTAATATACATCGAAAATCAAAATGTACTGGCAGAATTTGTCCCAAACATACTTATAATTTATTTCCGAGAAAAAAAATATGAAAATAAAATGATAATCGGTTCCCAGTAATACCTACGTATTATTATGCGGAGTGATGTCCGTTGTCTCTCAGATATTAAAAAAATATATCTAAATAAACTACTTACAAGTTTAACTTAATTTGTATGTATTCGATTTTATTAAAAACAAAGGATTACCAAAATCACACTCTTAGCTTTGTAAAATATGACTGAAATGCTTACAAGTTTGCATTCAGTATAGGTACCCAAAAATTGTGTTTCACCCCGTTCCGCTTCTATAGTAATTGGTCCTCTGCATTTCTTTTTAATCTTGCTTTGGAAATTCGTACTCATTCCAGTATCTAATCTGTGCTCCAGCACTCCACTGATTTTTCTCTCCGATTCCTTTACAAGCTGTTCACTTGTGAAATTATTTGCGGAATGAATCAAGGGAGCTCGCATGTGGGATCTTTTAGGCATCCAGTTTAAAATTCATATCTGGGGTTTATTTCATTAGCTGTTTACTTTAGTTTGTTTTGTAAGTATTAACATTAAGGAGGTTTATAATAATGTAATAAGTAGGTATTTCTATTATAGGTATTCAATATTTTCTTTAAAATTATGTCAGCGTTCTCCTTCTTCTTTATACTTTTATCAGATTAAATTGCCTGGAATAAATAGATTTTTTATAATAATGCCGCTCAATTATACTATTTTTCTGTTTTTAGGTAAACCTACTTTAAAATATTGTGTTAAATAATAAGTAATAGTACAACTCTTACTGACTTTACAATCAAAATAGGTTCCGCATCAGCCCCACATTTTTGCCCTACATTCTAAAAATAAATAATTTTTTGACAGGTAAAAATAAATCTTTTTTCGCCCCACATTACGAAAGGTTCATAAAGCATAGTTCGTAAGTTCAACACGTAACACGGATCAATCAAAAACTGATACAAAATAATGACAGAACTTTTCAATATTTTAGTTTATGGAGCAGTCGTCCATAATATATTTTAACCTACCGTCTGATTTATACTCTATGCCGTTATTTTTTTTGGATTTTTGTGATATTTAATTGCGTATTTTTAATTAATCATAAATGTGTATGTTACAACATTTGTTTTCTGTCTGTACTAAAATAAAAAACATGCGAAGCAAAACCAGGACGGAAATCGGGCAAGAGAGGATTACAATTATTAAAATAATTAGAAAAATATTTTCGGACTAAAAAGGAGTAAGTGTGGGCGGTTTTCTTATGCGAGGTAAAACTGTACGAGGCGAACGTCGAATACATCAATAATTATAGGGACTATCAGTTACGTGAAGTAATAATATATTATCGTTCACGTAGAAGGTAAGTAGCTACTAATATGAATGTGATCTAAATTAATTAGATGCGGAACAAACTTTAAACTTTTCGACATTTACTAGACCACCTCACCGGGCAGTATCCATAAAGTAATATAGGTCATTAATGACCCGTAAGAAAAATTTAACTATTACTGATTGTTTTTAACCTGAGGTGTAATTAGTTCATATGATTTAACAAAACCATAGTAAAACGGTGTATCTCTATGCGCCTTTATGTCTGGATAGGTATTGACTCTAGTTATCCTGTATAACGGTCAGTATTGGAAGGTCTGAAACAAAGTATAAGAAAAACTGCATTCATACATTTTAAAAAAAGTGTACTCAGCTCGGGATTCAAACCCGGACGTTTTGAAGAATAAAACTGACACTATTTCTGTTTAGATATCGTTTGTGTAGGTCTTAAGCAATAAGAAAGCATGCATTTGAACACATCTTTATAAGCAATCAATGTGTTTGCAGGCAGTACTCGCTTACAACTGCTCACCATTTATTTCCATAGCTGATTGTAATAAAATATTTCATTGAGTTTAAATCTGGCTTAATTGGGATAATACTGTTAACTAAGGGCTATAGAAACTCTAATCCATTAAAGTTCCAAATGAATTGTTTGATCCTCTCTACAAGATTAAAAAGTAGGTACCTTGAATAGTGAGTAGTGCCCAAGGTGCTACGAGCGTCTACAGGCTGCGGGTAACGCTTTTCATGTTTTTTCTACGGTGTTTGCCACACCGTAGAAAAAACCTTACTAGAAATAAGATAAAGAGTTTTGAGCATCTAAGTGGGGAAGTACCTCCACCTTGAAGAAGATCGCAGTCAAATGATTTAGGTTGCCAGAGTTTATAGAGTAAATCCAGAGAAAGCAATGTGGTAGGAGCAGGAGGACTTATGACCAAAGCTTCCAACATACTCTTCGTTCTTCTTCTTTAATATACAGCTATATTATGCTTGTGTGCCACCCATAAAAAAAACTAAAAAAAACATTAATAATAATCACTCTGTAAAATGTTTATCGTGATGGATCATATACATATAAAACAATTATACGTATGAGGTCTAAACCTCCTCCGTTTTTATTTCGTTGTTTAAAAATAAAATGTAAAGAGGACGTGTATAGGAAAAGAGAAGTGGGAAGCACTAATAATAATAATAATCATCATCATCATCATCATACCAGCCTATGATGTCCACTGCTGAACACAGGCCTCCCCCATCGCTCTCCAATTAAAGCGGTTCTGCGCAGCCTGCATCCAACGGCTCCCCGCGACCCTGACCAGGTCGTCTATCCAGCTAGTGGGAGGCCGTCCTACGTTTGCGCTTTCTGTTACGTGATCGCCATTCTAGAACTTTCGGCTGGCCGTACCCTGTCCACTAATAATGATTAACTAATAATCATTTTAGAATATTGTTATAAACATATTAACGTGTTAATATACTATAGCATAGGGGTTAATCGGACATATCTAAATTGACAATACATGTAAAGCCGCGTGTTGTAATGATTGATAAGCCGTTAATTGTGATTAACCAACCTACCGTGAACTTTATTACTTACAAAATTAATGTTAGCTTCAATAATTTTATAACGTCATTTATGGGATTTCTAATACACATTTAATACCCAGGCAATATAATGACATATTCTTAGGCTAATGTTTTACATATGAATTAGTGGCGTAAACAACCTACTTACACGTGAGTTGTTATAATAATATGAACGATATTGTATGTACAGTCGAGTATTTTAACCCTTTGGAGCCCGAATAATCCAGACACAATTAAATTTTAATTGTCATGTGAACAATTGATGACGTCTGTGCATTAAAGTAAATAGTTTTTTCGCCAACGTAGGAAGGAACCTTGCTGCGGAAATCTTACTCTCCAAAAGGCTGAAGCATGAGAATTGATACCATTTAAACTAGGCGTGCTTGTAGCAAGCCTAGTTTAAATGTTATCACAAATCCTACACCACTTAATTCACTAATGCTGGCTACAGAAGAAGAGGTAGCTCAGATCATCACAGCCCTCAAAGATAAATGTGCAGTGGGTGTGGACCTTATTTCAACCAAAATTCTAAAAAGATACTCCCTATTTTTGACTATACCTATCACTCACATTTGTAACTTATCATTATCAAATGTTTGTTTCCGTCTGCCTTCAAGGCGTCACTCATTAACCCTTTGACGCCAGGTAAACCAGACACAATTAAGATTAATATGCATCCTTTTCAAAGTTACAAAATAATGTATCGGTCTTCGCTGTCTGGTTAAATTTACCACTTAATTGGATGCCTAGCCCGTTGATTGAACGCCGGCATCCAATTAAATGCCTAGGCCGATAGTTAATTGAACTAGACTCACTCAACGTTTAATACCACCATACCGTCTTGTACCACAGAGTTTTGGTTTGATTGGTGGGTTCAAGGTTATTTTTTGTGACCACTTATAACCGGCACCGTTTTGGTTATAATGTGGTCATAATAAAAATAACCTTGAACTTACCAATCACTCAAAGTCACACAAAAGCTCTTCGATTTCAATGACTTGCCTCGGTGTCCAATTGAATAGCTAATTTAAATAGACGACTGACATGATTCAGCCCTCTGGTTAAACGTTGCTTTCAATGACTAGATTATTTGTCCTTCAGACGTTTCATTGGGTGCCGGCGTTCAATCACGGGCTAGGCGTTGAGTTAAGCGCCTAATTTAACCAGACGGATTAGATTTTGATTTTTTAACCTGAAGGCTACGACATACCCATTGTGAAGTAGCTAGTGTAAATTACATAAATTTGAATTAATTTACCGCGGTAATTTTATGTCTTCACTCTATGTGTCATATTTATGTGTACATTAGCAATAAGGACTCTACTTTAAATACTAATTTTTAACCCCCGAAGAAAAGTAGAGGGGTGTTACCAATTTGACGTGTCTGTCTGTGGGGCATTGTAGCTCCTAATCGAATGGACTGATTTTGATTCGGGTTTTTTTCGTTTGAAAGCTGACGTGATCAGGATGGTTTTTTATATCTGAGAATCATCCTGATCACGTCAGCTTTATATGAAGATCAATTCAGGTATTTCATGGCTATCAGCTCATTTCCTACTTGACACAAGGGTTTTACTAATTTTCACAGATCCAATTGATTTAAAATTCGGTTTACTGTCACTTCAGTGGTATTCTCAAGACAAGCTAACCTTTAATTGATCCTGTAACATCAAATAGCTGCGGGTTGCTCAATTCTTCAGAAACTTAAAGTAGATATCGCGTGTTTGGGCTCATAAGAATAGTCTCAATGAGATTTTGTGTAGCCGTCGGCCTCATTAATCAATGAGGCCGACGGTTACATAAAATTTTCAATTTTATATTTTTATGATATATTTTACATGCTAATTGAAACTGTTACAATGTTACGTATATTTTTAAAGCTCCATAAAGATGTATCCCTAAAAAACACCCAGTATCAAAAATGCTTTAACTTTCTAAGATGTTTTTGACATACTATTTCATATACTAAATGTTTTCTAATTGATACAAAGGATATATTTTTATTTTTAAGGATGTATTTAAATAATAAATGTTGTAGGCGTTTGCATTTGGTCGCCGATGCAACACGCCACATTATATACTTACGACAGCAGATAGCGGGACGCCGCGATATAAACTAGTGTTTTACTTAAGTTTGGTCGGCGACGCAGAGCATTTGCCGGCGCGTTGGCCCCGTGAATAGGTCCCGAGTAGGGGTGGGGAAATCCTCTACTGCGGATTATGGCCCAAAGAAGTGGTAGCGGCGTTACTGGGTGTTCCGGGTAACGCCGCGGAGTAATCACCATACACACGCATATGTGCCAGAGCTGAGCCTACACGGGCGAATCGCGTACAGGCCTGGTATAAGGGCAACTGTTAACCTTAACCTGTACTGCGATGAAGAAGAAACACGGCGGTCGTTTTAGTGGGTTGTCTCGGTCTTTATCATCTTCAACCGAGGAGCCCCACATAACCCTGTATTGTTCTTTTCCCCACAATGCAGGGTAGGCGCAAACGCCTTTTTTCCCCCTTAAAAAAAAGTGTTTTGCTTAAGTAATGAATAATGGACAATTGTCCATTGGTGTTGTGTTGTTGTTGAACACGCATCTTTTCTTAGGGATCACCCTACCACCTTCTGATTAGAGATTAAACCTCTAAAATGTCATTGTAACAGGGTATGTCAACATATAAATTTCTCAAAAACAATATATATTAGAGACGTTTTTGTTGTGCAAATAAATGTGAAACGTTAAGTGTTGACATAGAATTACAAATGTAACTTAAAGTGGCTGTTTCAAAATGAATTTTTTAACTTTGAAATGGAGACATATTAAAGTACTCGACTGTACACAATTCTATGGAGCAGCCGGAGTCTTGTTGTATATTATTCATTTGTCAACATCAATGTACGTAATATATTCCATTTTATAAATCTTCTACAAATCTCTTGCCCGCCTTATTTACATAATCGTAAATGTCGTATACATATAGTCAAAAAAGTAACGGGAATTGATGATTTGTTTATGGTTCCAAATTCAACTTTTTTTTCTTTTGTTGTTGTAGGATTGGCACAACTGTTTTCCATTTTGCCGCGGAGTTTGAGTTGCATCTGTTATTTATATTAAATACAGTGCTGTTTTTAGTTATATCATATCTAAGTGTGTATTGCGCATTTCATGATGGATAAAAACTACTTATACTGTCTGCTCTGTCAAGAAAGTACCGGGTAAAGATCAATAACATACAAAATGTTAGTTATTCATCCAAATTTATTTTATCACTTGTAAAGTATGCTCCTTCATAAACGATACACTTACGCCAATTTTTAAACGCTGTTTCCGGAAATGAGTTAGTTCTCGTCACGAATTCTCCCTTATGTCTTCTACCGAATGAAAACGGGTGCCACGAAGTGGTAATTTGAGTTTAGGTAAAAAAAAAGGAGTCGGCTGGAGCCATATCTGGTGAATATGGTGGTTGCTCGATGGTATTTCTTGAGTGGTTGGTCAAAAATTCGTTGACAATGATGGCCTTGTGCGAAGGCGCATTATCGTTGTACTAAATTTACTTTCCACAAATCTGACCTATTTCGTCGAATTTGTTTCCTTAAACGCCGCAAAATGCTCAAATAATATTCTTTATTTACCGTTTGACCTTTCGCCAAACATTTCGAGTGCACAACACCGCGAGTGTCAAAGAAAACAGTCAATACTTATGACTTTGACTTTTGTTCTACTTTGGCGTGTTTTTTTCGGTGTCGGTTCAGTTGGAAGGCGCCACTCCGAAGTTTGTTGACTAGTTTGCATGTCAAACTCTTAAACCCACGTCTCGTCACCAGTAACAATGCGTTTCATGAATGTTGAGTCGGAATTGACTCGGTCTGGCATGTCCTCAGCGACTCTCATGCGATTGAGATTTTGGAGAAAATTCAGGTCTTTTGGGACAAGCCGAGCGGCAACATGTTTCATACCCAAGTGACTATTTAAAATGGTACGGATCGACTCGTGAGATACAGAAAGTTCGCCGGCTATCTCGCTTAAAGTTGAATGAATGAATGAATGAATGAAGATTTTCAGTCCCTATTTCTCTCACTTTTTCGATGTTAACTTCAGACGTTGATGGCCTACCAGAGCGAGGCAAATCTTCCATCACATCTCGATCGCTTTTGAATGCTTTGTACCACTCATAACCACGTGTTTTTGATAAAGTCGATTCACCGTAAGCCTTTTGTTATTTTCAGCGACTGCGAACACGAAATTCCATTGGTGATGCAAAATCTAAGACAAACTCTTTGTTCGATGTTTATGTCCATTATGGAATTCGCAATACACTCTAGATATGATATGATATAACTAAAAACAGCACTGTATTTAATATAAATAACAGATGCAACTCAAACTCCGCGCCAAAATGGAGAACAGTTGTGCCAATCTAAGAACAACAAAAAAAACAAAAAAATGAATTTGGAGCCATAAACAAATCATTCATTCCCGATACTTTTTTGACTGAATATATGTTCCAACTTAATATATTAAAATTTTTAACCTATTATTTAATGTTTATTTTTTAATTTTCTAATATTGTGAGGTTACTGAATATTATTAATAATATTGTATAGCGCATTAAAGATCTGCTCTTTAGGTAGAATTTCCTTCATGTACGACATGACTGCTGCAGTCCATCTTATTTTCAGGAGCCTTGACTTCTTATAGCATTTCATTTAATATGCTTTAGGAATATTAACATATTGAAAAGTATATTAATACATTTAAAAAAAGCATTTCTTCATTTCAATAGCGAGGTAGATGGAAGGATTAGGAGTTATATGTACTTACCTAAAACTTTTCCTCTGCTAAGAACCTTCTGAATAGACGTATCTACCTACATAAACTTAAAATTTAAGGACTAGAGATGTTATCATTAATGAAAATATAGTTAGTACGAATATGGTATGCCCCAGGGTAGGGTGCTTGGATCATCGCTTTCCTTATTTATATTAATGATACGTGCAAGCTTAATCTCTGTTGATTGGAAAGACTATAGCAATTATTAATGACGCTGCTATTTTAGTTAAGTATGAGATAAGTATCTACCTAATTCAATTTAATTATTTGCTTCTTTTTAGTGTTTTGAAGTCGGTTTTATTCATTAAATTATTTTTTTATTTCTCATTTTCTATAATTTAGTTTAGCTGGAGCCTTATGTTGTATATACTTTTAACATCTCATTTATTTTACATAGTGATTTGCAATAAATATTACAAAATAAATAATATATCAACATATTATGCACTCTGCCTATCGATAATAGTGTACACAAATACTTCATGTAAGTAATGGCTTTCCTAAAACCACTCAGACAGGACGGGAGAGGGCTTTGCGAGCAATCTAGGTATCTTGTTACCTAACTTTTAGTTAACCAACGACAAAACTTTACAAAGAAAGCAAGGTAGTCCTCCTCTACCACGTTAGGTTAAATTATTATTATTCGCCTCGAAAAAGATGATTCACAGCTATTTGGGTATATTGACTTTTACTTTTTGCCTCTTTATTGGGCATACAAACATCCCAAACAAAACAAGTTATTAGAGGCTTACAAATATTGATACACCTTCACGTTTTATTCATTTTATTCAGTGTGTATGTAGCAGTCGTTTGGTTGAATTAGCCACTTAACTGGACGCCTAAGCCGTTGATTAAGCGCCGGCATCCAATGAAAAGCTGAAGGACAACTAAGTAGCGAAGTCATTGAGCGAAACGTTTAACCAGATAGCTGAATGTCATGTCAGTCGTCTGGTCAAATCAGCCGTTCAATTGGACGCCTAGGCAGGTCACTTAAATTAAGGAGCTTTTGTGTGACTATTTGAGTGATTGGTAGGTTCAAGGTTATTGTCTTTATGAGCACTAATTACCGAAATCGTTTTGGTTATAAGTGGTCATAAAAATATAACCTTGAACCTACCAATCACACCAAAACTCTTCAGTACAAGACAATCCGCCTAGTCATCTGATTAACCGGACTTTCAGTACGCCATGTTGTTAAACGTTGAGTGAGTCTAGTTCAACTAACTATCGGCCTAGCCATAAAGTTGATGCCAGAGTTTAATCAACGGGCTAGGCATCCAACTGAGCGGCGAATTTAGCCAGATAGCGGCGACTTATTATACAGGATGGTGCCGTCAATACGTCATTAAATTGAAACATGGGCTATATTAGTTTATAGAAATTGTTTGCCACTTTCAAAAACTTCTTATTCATTTGATAATTTCATGACATTTGTATGAAATAATATAGGTTACATTAGCTGCATTTTTTCATATAAATGTCATGAAATTATCAAATGACTATGATGGTTTTGATTTGAAAGCGGTAAACCATTTCTATGAACTAATATAGCCCATGTATTAATTTACTGTCGTATTGACGGACCACTCTATACGTAAACAAAATACAGTGGACAGCAAATAAACCGGGCCACCCGCCACCTTGAAACTCCAATTCGAATTTCTCATACGGCATAAAACTTCCACCTATCATAGTTATACCTACAAAAAGAACATTTTATAAGGATTAAAATGACTATAAATTTAATATAGAGTACCTTCAACTCACATTGTAATCAAGCAAAAAACACATTGCTGACGATTTGCTCTGTTTTGACTAGAGTTCGCGCTTAGCGTTCTTTTCTTCTACAGTGAGAGTAGTCGGACATTTCTTATCATTTCTTTGGTTTTTGTCCATTGTTTGCTTACACGCGTATATTTTTGCTACTTTGTTCAGTCAATAATGGATACGACACCTCAGTAGGCAGCTCAAGCTGTAGCACTTCTTCAAGCAGGTCTTAGCCAACGTGAGGTCGCTCGAATACTTCGAATCAGCAGATCTTCGGTGCAGAGTTTACAGACGATATTTAGAGACTGGAGCATTCGATCGCCGTCCAGGTACGGGCAGAACTAGGGCTACACCAGCAGATGATCGTTATATCCAACTTACTGTTCTGCGAAATCGCCGCCTCAACGCAGTTCAAGTCCAACAAAGTCTGCGTGACGAACGTCAACTGGTCATAAGTTCAGATACCGTCAAAAGAAGACTTGCTGAACGAAACCTGACTACAAAGAGAGATGCAACAGGCCCAGCATAAACTGTAGCCCATCGTCGAGCACGACTTGAATTTGCTCGAGAGCATAGGGATTGGACGTTAGAGCAGTGGCGTAATGTACTCTTCACAGATGAGACCAGGGTGAGTCTACATGGAAGTGATCGACGTCAGAGAGTATATCGACGCCCTGGAGAACGTTATTCTCAGTGTTGCATCGAGGAAACTGTTGCTTATGGAGGAGGATCTGTAATGGCCTGGGGTGGCATCTCGTTAACCGCACATACAGCTTTAGTTTTCATCGAACCGACGGCCCGTATACGTGAATTGACTTCTCATCGCTACATCACTGAAATCCTCGCAGACCATGTAGTACATTATGCAGGTTATATCGGGCAGGATATGCAGTTGATGCATGATAATGCACGGCCTCATGTTGCTTATGTGGTGACCCAGTATCTACACGACGTTGGCATTCGTACGATGGCGTGGCCAGCTCGAAGCCCGGACTTGAACCCGATAGAGCAATTGTGGGATGAGCTGAAACGTCGGGTTCGAGCCCGAGTACCTGCTCCAACAAGGCTTCCAGAGCTGCGAACCGTAATTCAAGAGGAGTGGAATTCAATTTCCCAAGATTTCGTCGTCGGGCTCGTGAGGTCAATGAATACAAGGATGCTAGCAGTTATTCGAGCAAGGGGAGGAAACACTGAATACTGATCAAAAACGTTTTTTTCAATTTTTTCTTTGTTTTCAGCTTATTTTTTTTTACTTGGTGATTACTAAGGGTTAACACTACTGGAAAATGACTCTTCTTTGTTATATCCTTAATAAACGGTTAATAAATTGATAAATCCCAATGTGTTTCCGTTCATTTTAATCGTCATGAAACGCACTTTCTGCAGGTATATCTTTCATATTTGTAAGTTTTATACTTTTTGAGAAAATCGGATTAGAGTTCCAATGTTTCGGGTGGCTCGGTTTATTTGCTGTCCAGTGTAGTTACGGCCATTTTAAGAAACTATTACTGACCTTTTCTAAATTTAAAACTAGCGTTTTCGTCTTTGCTACATGTCACCACATATAACTTTATTAATACCAAGATAATTGACTTAAGTAGTTTAATATTAATTATACCGACGGCCATCGAATGGGATTATAGAAATGCTTTATTTTTATGGAAAATATTCATTGTAAGTACCTACTATACAATTTTATTATCTATTTGACTTGCGACCTTGCAACCTTCATCGTTTTATACGTTAGATATAATATTGAAATCTTAATTTATTCTTTCAAGTTTTAAAAATATTGGACCACAAATGTCGCAGGATATTCGCAATAAACTAATTTCCTATTTCTTTCAAAATACGGCAAAGGTTGATTTTTCTAGATTTTTCAAAACACAGGAACAAAAAGTGTGAAGTATGTGTAAAAAGGTAGAGGTTCTATTTGGTTTAAGAATACATTTCTTTGGGAGGAAAAAACCAGCTAATACACAATTGGATTCCTACACAGCGATACAGTTTTTTAGGTAGAGGGCACATTATAAATATTTGTTCGGCGAAAATCAATATTTACTTATGTCTTTTTGTATATTCTGTATAGGTTACTGGTACTGAACCTCTTTCTTTCACATAAATCACTCTTATTGGAAAACTTTTTAAACAAAACAATATAACAACTGTCGTGGGGTTTCACTCATAGAAAAGTTTAAGGAACAGTTTATCAGTACCTTCGCAATACGAGTATAAAATTTGAGAATCAAATTTATGTGAGAAGTACAAAATTAAAACCGACTTTAAAAAACTGAAAAGGATAAAATAATTAAATTTCAGTAGGTACCTACTCATCATATAGAAACATATTTTTTGGAGTAGATGCTTCACGTTCTATTATTTCTCGAAACAACTTAGCACAACCTCCAAAAAATATGTTTCTATGTGATTAGTACTTACTTAAATTTAATTATTTTATCCTTTTCAGTTTTTTGAAGTCGGTTTTAATTCTTGTTTTTAATTTTTTTTTCACAATTTTTACTGATAATTTACTAAGGTCAAAGCTAGATGGGTGACCATCAGCTTATATTGTTTCCTTCTATCGTATCGTTTCACGAAAAAGTCATATGAAAGCAAAAATCCGCAACTTCGCATACGTAGACGTCTTACTGATTTCAGTTTTTTTTTATTTAATAACCAAACCACCCAACTGATTGTAAAAAAATAATTATGGGACCAAATGGCAACTATTCCGCATCGGACAAAGAATCACGTAAATCGGATCAGAAATCTCGCCGTAATCGGTGTACATACATAGAAAAAGAAATACCGACCGAATTGAGAACCTCCTTGTTTTTGAAGTTCGGTTAACAACTTTGCTTACAGTGCAGTAGCTAGGTACTCATGAGTAATGTGAATCAGATAGACGGACAGACAGACACTATGACGTTGTTAGTCAATATATTTTTTGTGACAGTCATACAAAAGTGATTTTGGCGATTCCAAAGTGTTTCTTGGTGGCTCTATTTGAATAAAGATATTTTCATTTCATTTTAAATACAATAAAAAATATTTGTCGTACATAAGACTTCTAATCTAAAAAAATCAAAGAATTACACCAATAAGAAAATAACTATATACCCGTAAAGAGTCAGGAGGTTTTCGGGCCCGGGACCGCGGGCCCCAACGCCAGCTACGTATTGATAATTATTTTGAGGGGTAAGTTGGCAACATTAATTTTGATTTAGTTCCTTTCTTTTTTGTCGGAAAATACAGTCAAAGAAAAAAACTGCTTTTTAAAATATATTTTTTTGTTTGAATAATTACAGCTTTTAATAAAAATTGAAGTTAATTAACAAAACGTTAGTGTTTATTACTATTAAAACTTATATTTACATGATTGCACACGAAATTACATGCCAATAAATATTTTTTTTAAATACGTATGTATGCTTTAAAACATACTTATCGTTGATTTTTGTGTGCAATTATGGAGATTTAATGGTAGTACAAAAATAAAAAAGAAACAGATATGATACTAATTATGACAAGTATGACCGATGTGAGACTGATTTTTTCAATTATTTTACTATTTGCATCTAATCATTTAATATTTAGTTATAATGAGAAATATTTTTATTTAAAGCTGCTTATCATATCTCTCCATAAAAGTTTACACAGCGTCTTTTTGTAAACATGCTGTGATATTTCAAATATATATATAAAAAAATATCTTATCTGCTTTTCTCTCGGGACCGCGGTCCCGGTCCCGAAAGCCTCTGAGCCAACACCAAGCAAACATTTATTTGAATGTTTTTCCATATCATTTGACCCAGGCACTTTTGTTTACAAAACAAGAGCGATTTTACCACCCAATTCCCCTAAATAAAAATCTTACCTAACCGTCGTTATTAATGGCGGCAAAAAAACAAGTGATTATAGTTATAATTTACGGCTTCGGACAACTGTCCATTTAGCTTGGTAAGTTAAACTTTTAAAGCTCTATCAAAGCTCGTCAGCCAGCATCGGCTGAGCAAAGTGGCCATTTTTATATTATTTTATAATACTATTGGTTGCCTACGGCACTGCCCCGCTTCGATGTCTTTATCGCGCCAAAATTTTGTCTAAATCGGTTTAGCAGATTTGGAGTGCAACCGTAACAGACAGACAGACAGAGTTACTTTCGCATTTGTAATATTAGTATAGATAACAAAAACACTAAATAGGTAAGCCCAAAATATAATATGCTAAATTGATAGGTCATAAATAAGCGTGAAAAGGTTTTTAAGGGTCGGCTACGGTCCATAGCTACGGTAACCGCTTACTATCGGATAGGCTGTATGCTTGATAGCCAACTTATTAGTTTATAAAAATGTATTAATATGACCAAGCCGCACAATACGTCGCTTAATGAGCTATACTTAGCTATTATACGTTTTCTTTATACCAAAGATTCTATAAAGGAACTCTCAAAGGATGAAATTATAAGTCATTGTTGAAAGCAACTGGTTTACTTTTATTTATCTTGTAAGTCTTTCATGTTCTGGCCTTAAAACCAACAAAGTCTACGTAGACTTTATAAAATTACCGTGACGTAGATATTATTGAGGAGCTCGGTGGCGTAGTGGTTTGAGCGCTCTGGTTTCGATGACGAAAACAAAGCAACTTTCGCCATGGTCAGTCCCGGGATGGGTCAATCAAATTTATAATCTCTAGCTCCTTCGTGCTTCGGAAGGCACGTTAAGCCGTTGGTCCCGGTTGTTACTGCAACCGCTTTAACCCACCAACCCGCATTGGGACAGCGTGGTGGTGTTGTGGCCCAATCTCCTCATGTTAACATTCATATGTAAAGCAATTAAATCAATAAATAAATGTGTTTCTACCATGTAGCAAGGCCTGTGCCCAGCAGTGGGACGTATATAGGCTAATGATGATGATGAGATATTATTAAATGGTGCTTAATATACTTCCTTTATAGTTCAATTTAAAATAACAAATAAAGGAAGTTGTGACGACTTTATAGCCTATTCTTGCGATAAACTAAACGTGCATGTTAAATATAGCCAAGTAAATGCTGTTGATAGATGCGTTGTGTTTTTGTAAAAGTGTCTTGACTCTTAACAGACAGACAGACGAACAACATTGTTTTCCAACCCAAAAAAAATCAACTTCTATATCAGCGGGGAGATCTGTCCCTGTCAATGTTGTACCTAAATATAGCGTCACGAAAATCCATAATACATCATTGTATTAAGTCACGCATAAAGAGCCGCAAATGCACTGAAGAATAATATTATTCATATGAAAGTCGAGTGGAATTTTTAATTTTAATAATTAAATAGATTAAACCCGTAAAATGAAAACGTTTGTTGTGAAATTTTTCGTAAAGTTTGTTTTGTTTTTAATTTCCCTAGACGAATCTTATATACTTAAAAAACACCAAATTAGGGAAAGGAGATGTTTTATATCCGGCCAAGTATATGTACAGTATCTCAAAAAGTCAGGAAAAATCTCCTGAATCCGTGAAAAATACTAATAATTTGTTTTCATGCATAATTTGTTTGTACAAAAGTTGAAAATTTTCGTCGATTTCACCGTTATTCACTATGGCTATTTGGCGGGCGACGTAGAAGTCAACTCAACGTCGTCAAAGTGACATGTATACGCGCCATGATAATATTTGGTTGTGTTGCAGTTTTTTATATAAAAAAAATCTTGTTTTGTACTGTCGACCACAGAAGTAGCTGAACACTTTAGTATCGTGTCACAATAACTATGGCGTCAATATTAGTACGGTAGCACTTTAAGTACGAGCGCAATAGTCGGTTCGACATGGTACTAAGGTGTTAAGCTACTTCTGTGGTCGACTGTACCACGCAACAAAGCAAATAAAAAGAAAATGTACAACCTGAACTCTGTTCTGCATATTTGTACCAATTTTTTAGTATAGTGTACATAGACCTGGCCGGGTCTCCATACATTTTTTAAACATATCTTTTTTTATAGATGTTTTTTCATAGAAATGGCCTTAACATCACCAAACATTACCAAACATTTTGTAATCCAATTTCGGGCTTCTTTATAACCGATTTTAAAAGAGAGGAGGTTCCTAATTCTATTGGTAATTTTAATGTTATATGCACACCGATTACGCCGAGATTTCTGAACCGATTATCGTGATTCTTCTTTCGATGCGGAATAGTTGCCATTTAGTTCCATAAATAAATATTTAACATCGATTGGGTAAATCGAAATAACTGGAATAATTAAGTTGTCTATTACGTATGCGAAAATGCAGATTTTTGCTTTAATAGATTTTTTTTATGAAACGATACGATAGTAAGAAACAATATATGACGACGGTCGCCCATCTCGCTTTGACCTTAAAAAGTCATCTCTAAAAATTGTAAAAAAAATTTAAACAAAAATAAAAACCGACTTCAAACACTAAAAAAGATAAAATAATTATTAAATTTACGTAGGTACTTATCCCTTAGAAATACTTTTTTTATTGGTGCCAAGTTTTTTCCAGAAACAAAAGAAAGTTGAAGCACCGACTCCAAAAAAAATTTTTCTAGGGAATAAGTAAGTACATACTTAAAAATTAATTAATCATTTTTAGTGTTTTGTAGTCGGTTTAAATTTTTGATTAATTTATAAAACAAAAGATGTACAGTACCATAGCTTTAGACGGTCGTAGTACTTTGGAGACTTCTCACTAAAAGTCAAGAGAAAACCTTATCCTTTTTTTTTAATTATATATGTTTAAAAAAATATACTTAAGTATTTTTTTTTCTAAGAAAGCGTTATGTTTATAGTCTAGGCTAGGAGATAAGTCCCGCTGCCAACTTAATACTTTATTAAGAGCTCTGGCGACCCTATTCATTGCAGAAAGATTTGCTTAAGCGTCACCTGACAGTGGTCTAATAAGTAATTAAAATAGCATAGCTCGCAACAATTTACTGTCCGTGAAACGCCACCCGTGCTTTACGCCTTATTGGAGATATGCTCGCTCATGACTATAGCATTGACGTATTTGCTAAACACTTGGGACTATTACGTATGAAAGCTCTATTACTTGTAAGCAATAATTTTTAACAAACGAATATAATATAATATACCTAAATTTATCTGATTACTCTATGAATAACATCTATTGACTGTAGTTGTACTTCTTTTATCATTATAGTTGGTAGGCCCTTATGTAGGGTCGTCTGGGTAGATACCACCGCCTTTCTTATTTCAGCCGTGAATCAGTTCGCTGTGTTTCAGATTGAAGAGAAATTAGCCAGTGTAATTACTGGGCATGGACGGCATTTCATCTTAGGCCTCAGGATGACAATGCATCTGCAATATCAAGTGTTTTTTCCTTGTTATTGCAGGTGTCTATAGGCGGCGGTAACCACTTACCACCAGGTGGGCCGTCAGCTTGTTTGTCATCTAGTTGTATAAAAAAAATGATTTTGGTTCGATTGACATATTAAATATACATATTTGACATTATTTTGTATTCATTAAAATTCGTTTGTCATAATTAATTTAATGGACTTCTAGTTTGACATATTTTGTTATTTGCAATTTTAATTTCTTAGCATGTGTTTATAATTTTGACATACCTAATGGCGTTTTGGGTTAACTATAAGTCATTATGTACACACTTGAATGAATAAATAAATAATTAAATAAACAGAAAATATGCACCTGTCTTCAAAAAACTTATTCTAATTCACGTTCTATCGTTTCTATTCAGCACCAACTCCAAAAACATACCTTAGTATTTATCTATTTTTTCCTTTTTTGTGATTTGAAGGTCCGTTTTTAATTTTGTCTATATTTTTTATTCACAATTTATAGTGATATCTTTCTAAGGTCAAAGCTAGGTTAGTGCACGTCAGCACATATTGTTTCTTATTATGGTATCAAACATAAAAAACATACGCGTGTATGTTTTTTATGACCTCATGAAAATTTATAATCTCCTTCTTTTTGAAGTCGGTTAATAAGTTGCTACCGGTATTCAAAACACGGGACGATCTGCTACGAAGTGTGACAGATGGCAATTGACGCCAATTGTTGATTCTATAAAATAGCAATTTTAAAGTATTGTAGCGCGCGTGATGAGAGCGAACTAAGACGTAGTACCTGGCTACCGTGCCCGTTTCTCTCGTCACGTGTGATCCTTTGTTATATACTAATGCAATATTGTGGCTGTTAAAGATTTTGTACACAATTGTTACAATTGTCGCCGCTACAAGAGGATGGACTACCCTAGCCGATATAATAATAATAATAATAATAATAATATTTATACACTCACACCTATTATCTAGCCCAAAGTAAGCATCATTAAGAGCTTGTGTTATGGATACTAGATAACGGAGAAATAATGATATTAATGTGTATATAAATATTAGAAATATACTAAATAAACATTTAAACATCCATAACTCGTAAACAAATGCTCGTACTCATCATACAAACATTTGTTCCTACTGGGATTCGAACCCGGGACCTCTTGACCGAGTAGCCTGGGGTACAGACCACTCGGCCAGCCGGTCGTCTAGTCGATATATTATTATACAGGGTGGCACATTGAGATAGGTCAATATGGGAAAGTTTGAAACTATAAGACATGAAAAACTCTTCTTGGGCACCACGTCATCGATTATATTAATAAAAAAAACTGCATTCATATATTTAAAAAAAACGGGTACCTTTCATATGCCAGAATTTTATTTGACGGAAAACTTTTCGATTATTTTCGTTCTGATTTTTTTTACTTCGTCGCAATCACGTTTGCCACTGTATCGTTTTACCTATTATTAATTTGTTTTTTTTCGTTACTCCGACGTTTTATTTGGTGGAAAAACATTTTACCGAACTTTGTTTGACCAAAGTAAGGTTTGTTCGAAGTATTAAGGTCCCGAATATTCATTACACCGTTGTTCTATTTGTCAAATCTTCATGAAATGAAGATTTTTACAGAATTTACATGCCAGCATGCATGCAGCAAGCAAGCAAGCAAGCATGCATGCAGCACGCAAGTAAGCATGTATGCAGCAAGTAAGCATACATGCAGCAAGCAAACATGCATGCAGCAAGCAAGCATGCATGCAGCAAACAAGCATGCATGCAGGAAGCAACCATGCATACAGCATGATGGCTTCTGTCACGGCTCCGGCGCTGCGGGGCTCCGGCGGTCCCACGCGATCTTATCGTCGCAGATGGTTTTCGCCCACCACCGTAGCTTCGTCGTCAAAACCACCTGCTCCTCAGCTCGTGGGCCACCTCGCCCCTCCGCGCCTTCGTGGGCTTAAATTACAATCTAGGAGTAGGGCAGACAATACTACGGGGAGTCGGTTTTGCAGCGATTCGTTTCTGTCACTCTATACCAACAGATGTCAGATTATGTACAGATTATTATGTCAATTGATTGTTATACCAAGTGAAGATTATATCAATCAATCATTATTTGAAAAAAATCTTAATTAATATTTATATAAAATGACGCGTATATCAAATAAAATTATATGAAATCGATACCTTAAATCTCAAATGGCGTAATCACCAAATCGTCACTTTTCAGGAGAGCCAAAACAAAAAAATCCAAGATTAAAATTCATATCTTTTAAACTAGTAATGCTATTTAAATGAAACTTGGATGCAATTATCAGTACCGGGAGCTTTATAACACAGTTTTACGGTATTAAAAATTCAACCAATAATCAAGTGATTACGCCATTTGAGATTTAAGGTATCGAAATGAACGATGTACTAAATGAGTTTTATTTTAAATGGCATTATTCGTTATGAACGTTATACTAAATGGTAATATATAAAATGAAGATTATGTAAAGTAAACGTTATAATAAATAAAATTATATTAAGTGTTGGTATATTGGTATATTAGTTGGTATAAATGATTATTATGTAAAATGAACGTTATTAAAGTTCAATTAAATCAAATGTAGGCATATAACTGAGACGCTTACTGTTTATTAGTAGTTTAATTACGAAGGTACCAATATATAACATAGCTTTAGCCAAATAATATTCAGAATAATGGTGTGTTGGTGAAATGAAAGTAAGCTAATCTTGTAAGTTATCTGGCAAATGAAAAAAGTTCAAAAGATACTTCGGTCAATACAAAATAGGTATTTGTAAAAATCTGTGAAACGTAGTTTGGTGAAGTGATACTTATGTCAAATAATATTTTAATGATTTAAAAATATGGCGAACATACATATGGCAAAAGAGAAGTTGGTCAGGCGTTTTCGGGGAAATGAAAATCGAACAAGTAAATTTCGGAAAAGTAATCGGTTCCCAAAAAAATCGTGTACTCAGCTCGGGAATCGAACCCGGACGTTTTGAAAAATAAAACTAACACTATTTCTATTTAGATATCGGTTGTGTGTCAACGTTACATTAATCTGTGACGTTACTATGAAATATGATGTATAAAATGAATAAAAATGTTTTCATATCCATTAAAATATTTTAGTAAGTGTTCGAATCGTATCGTGTATCGTGGAGTCCCAAAACTTATGGAATTCCACGATGACCTGACAATAGTTATAATATTTTATTTAGCGATATTCTGAAAAAATATTTCAACTTATCATAATCTAAGTACCTACGTCGAAAGTTCTATCGATCGGTTAAGATATTGTCTAACTTGTCGTTTCCGAAGGGAGTTATATGCTTTATTCATTTAAATTGTTTGAAAAGGAGGCAGCGAAGTTAAATCTTATTTTAGCCAGTTAATGTAGAAAAAAGTATCAACAGAATTAGCATTAGCACCATCTCATATACGTATAATAATGGCAAAAGTATTTCTGTTTATATTTTATGGAGAATTGCCAGTACTATCAACTGGCGTATCGCTTACACTGTGTATACTTATCTAGAGTAGGTACATATTACCCTTTATTTGTTAACATTTTCGAATGTCCTCTGCGTTATCTCCACGTTACATAAAAATTCAACGCTCTAATCTTTTTTTCGCGCCCTGTTTGGTATGCAAATAAGTAAAAGATTTTTTGTTGTTAACCAGAAGGGGTTGAATTTAATTTGCACAAAGAATCTTTTAACATAGACTTAATACTTAGAATGTTTTTTACACATTTAGGAAAGGAACTTCTTTGTATAAATTAACAATGTCACTTATCGCCAAATTTGATGACAAGTAGGTACCTTTAATCTGGTCTGGAGCTGGTGAAGGTAGCCACTGGAAGCGTGCAGCTCTGCGATTCTCTAAAATCAGCAGCCTTGAATTCGTGGCTGTCGGCAGTGCTGCAGTGTGATTCACAAACAAAGATATTCGACATCGAACTTGACGTCTGACAAAGACGACGAGCTGCCATTGGTTTTGACGTTTGCGCACTGCGATGCGTGAATCCGTATTCACTAATCTCTTCGTCGGTCCCTTGGCTGTGTACGATTGTCTCTGTTTTGTTTATACGACATGAAGTACAATCGATATTTTTTGATTTCTTTTTTGTTGTGTTAAAATTGTATCACAATGACTTCATTCAATATTTGATAGATTTTTTACATAAAGATATAAAAATCAACCACGTTTTAGTTCCGGTTCACGCCGTGCTCGACGTCGGAACGCTGGTGTCGCCAACGGCTGTCAAACAAACGCCAAAAGTATGACGGCGCTGCCGACAGCCACGAATTCATGGCTGCTGACTTTAGAGAATCGCATAGCTGTCATACCTTTTGGAATTGTATTGACAACCATTTGACAAACGTTAGTGACACTAGCGTTCCTACCACAAGCATGGCGTGAGTCGGAATTAAAAAACTTGTTTATTTGTATAATATTTATGTAAAAGTCAATCAAATATTGAATGAAGTCATTGCGATACATTTAAACATAAAAAAATATCGATTGTACTTCATGTCGTATATCCAAAACAGTAGATAGACAATCAAGAGATTGACGTAGAGATTAGTGAATTAAGCGCAGCGCTGTGCTCAAACGCCATAATCAATGGCGGCTCGTCGTCTTGTCGTCGTCTCGATGTCGAAGTGACTCACGCTGCACCGCATGAATGATCGTCGCGGAAATATTTAATTTAGAGGAGACTTTTCTTCAGCAGTGGACGTGTTTCGGCTGGAATAGTGATGATGAGTAGTTTTCGTAGGAGATATACGTATACTGAGATTATTCCGGCAACTAATAGAACTAACCAAACCATTTGGGTCTGGTATCTAGTAATTTGGAACCACAATAAAAAAGGTCGCATTCAAATCGACTACGTACTTCTCAATGGCTATCCAAATGTAGTCAGAGCAAAAGTAATCGATTAATTTTTATCAATCGCAAATGAAGAATATAAAAAAGAACTAAGGTGTGTATAATTTAATAAGTGTCATGATAATGAACTAGAAATTTAAAGTAGTCTTTATAACGATAATCATAAAACATTTTTTGTATTGTTCACTGTTACATTTTAGTATTGATAATGAAACGGAGTAAATTAAATTAGTTGCATAAATTAAATGTTTCCACGATCGAACCGATTTAGTCTTCGTGAAAATCTTCCCCTATGATTTTTACGACGATTACCACTGCAACTTAGAGACAACGCGCAGTGGTTGCCTATTCGCGAGACGCAGGACGCGCGTGCGGTGAGTTTATAGCCATGCCTTTATTTGATCGGTTCCATTGTCTTCGTCTAACAATGGGGTGTAAGGGGTTCAGAACAACGCCTACCTCAACTGCACGTGGTGCACCCTGCCGATTAACAGACGAGGCTCTGGCGCTCCCCATCAACCCGCACTGGGACAGCGTGGTAGGAAACGGTCCAAAACCCCACAAGATGAATCCCATTAACCCAAGACCCCAAGTGCCCAGCGGTACCGGAGGCCGTGCCGGCGCTGACGGACGTTGGCAAGGCGCCGGTACCAGGGTTGCTAAGAATCTCCGGGTGGCAACGACTTCCCGCCATACGACCTTGGTCCTGGTAAAATACAACACACGCACACTGCGGACCGAGGAGAAGCTGCTGGAACTAGAGGAGGAATTGAGTAGGATTCGCTGGAGTATAGTGGGACTGTCTGAAGTCCGACGTGAGGACGAGGTTACGATGGTCCTTAAATCCGGCAACTTACTTTATTTTCGGGAGGGCGAAGATATGTCCCAAGGTGAAGTCGGGTTTATTGTCCACAAGTCTCTCGTGAACAACGTTGTACGAATCGGGAGTGTGTCGAATAGGGTGGCGTACCTTATACTCAGAATTACCAAACGGTATTCGTTGAAGGTCATACAGGTTTACACCCCGACCTAGATACGCCCCGACGAGGAAGTGGAGGTAATGTATCTCTCGGGCAATACATACTTCTAAGACTCACTACACTGTTGTCATGGGAGACTTCAACGCAAGGCTGGGCAAACGTGGCGATGATGAGTTGAAAGTGGGCAATTTGGAACTGGAACCCGGACGAACTACCGTGGTCAAATGCGATTATATGGAGAGAGAGGGAGTCTTCATGATGAACTCCTTTTTCAGGAAACGGCTGCATCGAAAGTGGACCTGGAAAAGTCCGGATGGCGCAACGAAAAATGATATCGACTTCATCATGTTGACTAAGACTCGGATATTCAATGATGTCTCAGTGATCAATTCGTTTAACACGGGGAGCGATTACCAATTGGTAAGAGGCACATTGAATCTCAATGTTAAATCCGAGAGGTATCGACTGATAAAGTCTACGCTCCGCCCTAAAGCATTTCAAATCCAAAACCCCGAATGCTTTCAACTCGAACTGCATAATCGCTTCGATTGTCTGGAGGACTGCACAGATGTGGACACATGTAACGACGGGTTCGTGGGAGCTGTCCTTACGGTGGGTTCTAAGTTCTTCAAACCCAGCCGTAACGAAAGAAGTAAGAAAATCTCTGTGACGACATTGAAGCTAATGGAGGACAGACGTGAAATGGTTCTGCAGGCTTCTGAGGATACTCGTCGGCAGCTCAATAAACAGATCTCTAAGTCCTTGACTCATGACATACGCCGATTTAATATAAAACGTATTAAAGAGCTTTATTAAATTGCTGACGAAGCTAAAGACAGAGGACGGCAGAGTCATTTTGTCACGACCTGAGCTTTTGGCCGAGATTGAAAACTTCTACGGACAGCTTTACGCGACATCACGCATACTTGTCACTCAGGCTACCGATCCAAAAGCCAAATTAACCCGACATTACACCTAAGATATCCTGGACTTCAGCCTCTACGAGATTAGTGTAGCTCTCAAACAGCTCAAGAACAACAAGGCACCGGGCGACGATGGAGTTACAGCAGAGCTTCTGAAAGCAGGTGGACGTTTGGTCCTGAAAGCTCTCAGAGGCTATTTAACTCCATCATGCTCGAGGATAAAACGCCAAAAGCATGGCACAGGGGCGTGGTGGTACTCTTCTTCAAAAAGGATGTCTGGACCCAATTGAAGAAGTACAGACCCATCACAGAGAAAATTTCAGGGTCCACATATAGAGAAAATTTCGGGAAAACTTATTTCTGCACCTTAAATAAATAAAAATAAGATATATTACAAATATCAATACAACTAGAATTTTTCGTTTATAATTTTCATAGTGTTATCTGCTTTTAATTAAAATTATGTTGTATTATAATTAAATTGGTACGGATTAATGTCAAAGCTACTTTTAAAATATTTTTCAGAGTGAATGAAACTATAAACACTCATTTAAATTATCTAGTCGTTTCAGTTGAGCAACGTTAGAAATGTCTACATGTGTTTACACAAACCGCTCATTTCACGTTTTGTACGTAGGTAGGTATATAGACAAGTAGGTACCTACTTCATTCAAATATTGACTTGAAACGAGAATACAGGAGCATCAAATACTGTAATTATATTAACATTGCCAAATACAACCTTTGACAAATCAATCCGTAATCTGTTCAAAATTAATTAAATTTTTTATAAAGGCGCTGTTTTTCATAATTTTCTCATAAGAAGTGGACAGTATGTACCTAGTAATGTTAATATAGAAAACTCTGCGTTCAATAAAAAACGAGAAAACTTTAAATTATTTGGTGTACAAACCAAGTGGAGGTTGTATGTTTATTAATAAATCTTATGCTTATTACTTTATTGACGAACAGTTTTCATAGATTTCCCATCCATTTACAAGTGAAAGTCATCGGATCGGAAGGAGGATCGGCGAGCACCGCGGCGTGTCTTATGACTACTACCTACTCCCTACCTACCTACTCTTCAGTACCCAGGCCAGGCCACCTTGCCCCTCTGTGCCTTTGCGGTTCTAAATTACACTCTAGGAGTAGGGCAAACAAGACTACGTGGTGCCAGTTTTTCAGTAATTTGTATTATTCACTGAACCTTGCGTATAAAATTAAGAGTATGAAAATAGTTCATATTTTTAGGCGAAAAATATTAGGGATTTCATTAATTATGGCATGTCGTTGGTCAGGAGCATGAGAATTTATAGTAAATCCTAATACAGCACAAACAATTTTCAATTATTTATTCGCACCTGGGACGTAATTTATGTAAGTTGGGTAGTAGGTATAACATAGTGAGTTAGAAAGTTTCTTTTTAGACCGTTCCTGGACTTTCCTTTTTAAGTTAAAAGTAAGTGAAAAAGTGAGATAAATGTTTGAGCAAACATAATTCTTACACGTTGTCCTGTTAAAATTTATACTAAAACTTTTAGCTCATATTCTTAATTTTACTTTTAATATTATAACAAATGTTTTTAATATTAGAAAAGTATCTTTAAAAGAGGAGCTCAGTGGCCTATTAGTTTCAGCGCTCTGGTTTCGATACGAAAAACATAGCAACTTTCGCCATGGTCGAGCCTGGGATGGGTCAATCAAAGTTTGTTTGTTGGACACGGAGGAGCTCAACCTCCGTGTTTCGGAAGGCACGTTAAGCCGTTGGTCCCGGTTGTTCCTGCTACTGCTTTAACTCACCAACCCGCATTGGGCCAGCGTGGTGGTGTTAAGGTCCAAACTCGTAGTAGGAAGGCCTGTGCCCAGCAGTGGGACGTATATAGGCTGGTGATGATGATGATGATAATGATCTTTAAGCTTCAAAAATTCATGTCCTCGGGTGTTGAAATGTTTTGCAACTTTCAAATACATTTTATTCATTTGATAATTTTATAATATTAATATAAAATAATGCCGCTAATGTTATTATTTCATAGAAATGTCATGGAATTATCAAATGAATGAGATGTATCTGGTAGTTGTAAAACATTTTTATAAACTAATATAACCCATGCTTTAATTTATTGACATATTGTCGTCATCATACTGTATACATATATCTACAATAAAATCAGGGATGATACCGAACACATACAAAGCTACGCCGCCGCCGAGCCACTCAAACTCAAAAGAAATGGAATATTGTTAAAGGTTCTCACTGTTTAGAAACTTCAATTTTGTCAGTATGACCATACAGTTCTTTTATTAAAGAAACATATGACGTCACCTGTTTCGTAGATTTTCTATACTAACTTAGAGCTTTTTGGGCGATGCGCCGCAACACATCAAACATACCACTATATCTGTGAAACTATTGATTTTAGACATACTATTTCTTTTCCAATATTTCTTTATGAGTTATACACTTCTTATTTAAGAAATGAAAAAAAAATCAACTACCCTATTCTAGCTCTTGTGTCTGCGCCCTTTGATTTCTAAGTTTCTAACCAAACTGACTATTGTCGGGGCCACAACATGAGCAACATGAGCAGTTTTATAAAAGCTCGCGAACCGTAGTCTTAGCAATTAAATAAGTGTTATTACAAAAGCAATAGGGTTTGCTGTCAAAAGAGTTGTTGTCTGTGCTTACTATCTACATCTTAGGATTTTTGGTAATATTAGGTTTCACCACTTACAGTTACAGCTTGTCTATTTGCAATACCTATATACTCAGCTTAAAGTGAACTTTCATGGCAATTCTAGCTTTAGCCCAGTTTAATCTGGGAAGTTACAAGATGAATAAGTTACGTATTCGTGTTTCCAGATAGTAAAGTTCTTCAACTTTAGATTAATCTATCAGAAGCTGTACCTATCTTTATAATTATTGTTGGCAATGCTTATATACAGGCTTATTTTTAAAACCCCAAGAACCTCAACCAAAAGCATTTGAAGATTCAATCAATAAAACAATTTTTACTATAGAAGTAACTCAGAAATCGTTAAAAAATATACATAGAGTCCCAACTTCCCAAGTGCTTGGTACCTCAGATGGTAAGAGCAGTCACCGCTGGTTATGAAACGTCACAGTTTGGGTCCTGCGCTCCAGGACATGAATTTTATTATAAAAATAAGTATTTTTTATTCATAATCAATATGAAATTGTAAATTCAAAAAAATACAAATAGAATACGTAACTCATTTTACAGGTTTATACAGCCAAAGAATAAATGTATGTATTCCTTGTTTGGTCTATTTACAGCAGTCCAAATATACATAATTCATTAATTATTTCCTACAATGGGAAATAGATTAGGACTAACTCGGTTATGACAGCGCCATATGCACCCAGTTGGTTGGACGTCAAGGTACGGATTCACCAGAAATGGATACCAAAATCGAAGTTGTGACAACTTGAAATCATATCGACACGACTGTTGGCATTTCACAAAAGACCAGAAAGTTCGCTGACCATATTGAAATAATATAACAATGGCTGCATTATTTCATAGAAATGTCATGATTTTTTTTTATGAAAGTGGCGCACCATTTCTATGAACTAATATACACCATGTTTCAATTTATTGTCGTATTGATGGCACCACCCCGTATATTGTACAAAAAAATAAAATAAAAAATCAACAACCTTTTTCCACTTCTAATATAGTGTACGTGAAGTGCTTATCTATAAATAGTCACCATGGTTACATAATTTACAATAAAAAAAAAGTTACGCATGTAATGATACAACATAGTCTTTATCAGATATAACGCATGAAACACTGATTAATCTTGATTGACAGTGTGATAGTTTTTATATCACTGTTTTTTTTGTTTCTAATGATTACTTAACACGAATACTAACTCTACTCAGTTAAAATTAAGTTACTACCAATCTACACCCACTATAACGCAAATAAATACCGATATAAACGGCTACCCATGCAGCATTTAGTCTGAACTAAAGTAATATGTAGTATATCTACAATAGATTTAATCTTGATGGAATTTTATTTTATTAGTATATTGAATTAATAGTTGAGATTGAAATACTTACCGAGATGTAGTGGAGCAAGTTAGATTATTGAAAAGGGAACGAAAAGAGGGGTGGAAGTGCATATGGAGAATCTAAATAATCTTAAAAATAAATTATTTCTTAAGTAAGGAATAAAACTCAATATTATGTTACTTTTCGAAAGAATCAAAGAACGTTACATTAGTAAAGCCATTGTAACATGTAGGAGACGGTTCGAATTGGCATTGGTTTTGGTTCTCTTTACACATTAATATCTATTAAAAAAAAACTATGGTGTAAATTTAGAAAACTTACTTAAATAAATTAAAGTATATGAAAATAATGCAGTTTATTCATTTTAGACATCATGTTTCATAGTAACGTTTACTTCATAAGACCTACACAAGCGATATTTAAATAGAAATGGTGTCAGTTTTATTTTTCAAAACGTCCGGGTTCGATTCCTGAGATGAGTACACGTTTTTTTTAAATGTGTAAATGCTGTTTTTCTTATTACTAAAATTGATGACATGGTTCCTAAGAAGAGATTTTCGCATGTCTTATAGTTTTAAAGTTTCCCATACTAACCGATCTAAATGTGCGATCCTGTATATTTCATCTCCTCTTTCTTAATATTGTATTTTGAGAGTTATAAATTTTCATCAAATTATTTGTCTAAGTGCCTCATCAGATTATGAAAAAAAAACCGCGTAGTTTATCTGACCGAGCTCGTAAAAGTTTTTTCATCATTTTACCACGGCTAAAAATGATATTCTTTTTGGACTATAAAATATATTTACACTTACCTACCTGTGCGTCCCACCATAACTTTTTATGGGACCATACTGCGGGAAATTTTCTACAAAATATGCGTTATAAAAATGGTACGCAAGTACTAGGATTATCTAGGTACTTTTTATAATGTAATCCTATAAAAATAAATTGAGAACTAATTGATTTATTAATACTTTATGAAGCCTTTATTGCATTGTACTAAAAGTCATGAACCGACAAAAGTGATCATCGACTCTGACGTTGAATGTACACAAGACGGGAGATCAAGTGTAACACTTTGACATTTGTGGGCACCTCAATCCCTTGTAATAAAAGCCGTTTTTCAAGTAAGATGTTACGTTTGACGTGCGGCCATCTGTCGGTTGCAAATACCTACTTTGAAATAAGTTACGACCACGTTGACAGCGAAATACTTAGATAAGTATTCGATTACGATTATGACTCCATTAAAAGCTTTCCCCACCACAGAATCCTCTTATTTACAAGAGATGCTCAGTTGTGATTATTCCTGGAACAAAATACATTATGTATACATTTTACGCATTATTGTGACGGAGTGAAAATGAAATATGTTATATTTCAACCTTTCTCTTTTCAGCAGAAGATTTTTACTTTGAGTGCATGTGTGTGAGAGAGAAAGGTAGTCTCGGTGTGTTTTGTGTGATAGCAATATAAATATCTAAATGCTCACTAGATTGATGATTTGTAGAGTTTTATTAAAAATATTTCGGTGAGCATTTTTTTCTTGATGATCTCCTAGTATTTTCCAATTACTTTCTCTAAAAATGATTTACCACAAAAACTGTGAAAAAATGTGCCGCTAATTAATCTACGAGTAATATGATATCTATAAGAATAGCACAAAGTGGGTTCAAATCTTTCAAATCTCCTTATAATGATTCTAAAACATAACTATTATATGTGGATTCGGTTTACGTCTTGATACCATCGTGTAGACTTCGTAAAATATCGATCGTGACCACGTGACTACTGCTGACATTGATGGTGACAACTCTAAGTATAGTTAGGTTCCGATTTAATTTCACCATTTCTGCTTTAAAGGATACTATGAAATGAACGGACCAAACATTTCACAAAAGCAAATTTTCAACTGGTTTAGTAAAATACAATAGAAACTAAACATTCAGTAAGTGTTTTTTCTGTTTAGCCTGTTGCCTATATACGTCCCACTGCTGGACACAGGCCTTCCTACATGGGAAAAACACATGAGGAGTTTGGGCCATAACACCACCACACTGGCCCAATGCGGGTTGGTGGGTTGAAGCGGCTGCAGCAACAACCGGGACCAACGGCTTAACATGCCTTCCGAAGCACGGAGGAGCTCGAGATAACAAACTTTGATTGACCCATTCCAGGATCGACCATGGCGAAAGTTGCTTTGTTTTTCGTATCGAAACCAGAGCACTCAAACCAATACGCCACCGAGCTTCTCACGCCAATACAAAATATTATGTTTACAACTACAAATACATAAAGGAAGGCCCATTCAGTGTGCGTCAAAGGATGCGACCCCGTGATCGCTCTCCTGATGTGGAATTGTGTAACTGTTCAATATGATCTCCAGAATATTGTTGACTCCTGTCGCGTAGTCCTATCATTCGCAAGAAAGGTTTTTTGCAACAAAGTAATATTATATAATATTCCTTTGCAGAGTTCCCATTGTTTGTTTACAAGTCACGTTAAATAGTTTTGTCAGACCCGTCTACAAGACAAGGCAATAAATTTAATTTGGGTTGTTCATTTGTACTAGTGGCAATATAAGCATAAAGTTGAAGACGTACAACATTTATCAATGGATTGTGCCAGGACTAAGGATTAGAGAACTGTGAATAAAATAATATAATTTAAACTTTGAAGATGTTGCCTCATTCAAAGTATTTTGTCACGAGCTTATATTAGAGGGCGCAAGAAGGTTAAACATATCTCTCGTAAGTTAAGTTAAGAAAACATAACATTCTCATTCTAAGGTTAACATTCCAATTGTATTTGTAGTTTGTTTTAGAACCTTGTTACAAACATTTTAGTTTTTTAGTTAAAATTATTTTATATCTTTAAGACTGACACGTATACATAATTATAGTGGCAATAAGCCCACCGAAAAAGTAGGACTGTAAGCAAGTGGCAAGCGTAATTGTGTCAGCGGTTACCGTATGTACATAGACGCTTCTAGCACGAAGGCTTCCAACAGAACACTTTCTCGGTAAGGTCTAACGACAACATGTAGAAAAAAGTAGTATCGACAATTTATGTCTTAAAAGCGGCTAGCTAAAAACGATGTACCTGTCAAACTAATTCCCTAACCCAAAATAATAGAGACAGAATGTATTGTAGAAGGTTACTATAGACGGTTACTTTAAACCAGAAGTAGCGGAATCGAATCCTGGTAGGAACAGGTGTTTCTATATTGAATACAAACATTTGTTCACGAGGTAAGGATGTTAGTAGATATTTATAGCTTCCGCCCGCGACTTCATCTGCGTTATCTCATGAATCGTACTCCAGGGATGCAAAGTAGTCTTTGTGCTATTCCAGACTATATTTGATGGAATCAAAATCTTCTGGAATCTTCTGTGGCAAAGATCCACCCAAATTTTCACATACCTATATGATATTATACTATGATTAGGAATATTTCTCAACTGAGAATACAAGCTCTTAAATGATGCTTTTATGGATTAGGCTAGATAATATGTGTAGAGCTGAAAGTAAGACTTTGAATATTATAAGTAAGTACAAGTTTTTGAGGTGTTAAATTTTAAGTCTTGACCTGCGACGAAAAAAGAGGGGTTTTATAAGTCTGACGTGTCTGTCTGTGCTATCGTAGCTCCTAAACAAATGGACTACTTTTGATTCGTTTTTTTTTTTTGAAAGCTGATCTGATCAGAATAGTTCTTGGCTATAATTTAAGAAGATTAATTTAGGCGTTTGATGACTATCAGCTCATTTACTACTTGACAAAGGGGTTTTAATAACTTTCACAGATCCGATTGATTGGGAATTTGGTTTACTGTTACTTCGGTGGTTTTTCAAGACATGCTAATTTTGAGCTGATCCTGTACCTTCAAATAATCTTTGGGATGTACAATTCTTCAGAAACTTACAGCAGATATACTAGCGTGTTTGGGCTAATATGAATAGTCTCAATGAGATGATGTTAGATAGATCATTTATGACGCCGGGGGTTACTTAACCCCATGATCAATCTATTAACTTTTTTTAATTTAAAAAATATTTTGAAATAAGAATATTGTTAACCATTTATTGTAACCTATATTTTATTTTTAGTAGAATCACATTTCACAGAAGCGAAATGATGAACGACGGTACGGCGTACTTTGAATGCTAATTCTTAGTATGCAAACATTGATTGAGACAGGAATTTTACGTTTTCATTACAATCTAATTTATAGTGTGGCAAACTAAAAATCTATTTGAAGCCAGCTGTGAGATATTTCTTAAATTTTATCCAAAAGTATCCACTATGACGATTTACGAACGCATGATTTAGATTTGACGTCGACCAAAATTGAATAAAAGATTTGCTTTGACGTTGACTTCAATTCAGCTAATAATTCAATGCCAAAACAACTGAAAAATAGTAAATTTAAAATTTCTGGAATTGTGATTTATTGAAGATTTGGGCTCATTAGGTATGTAACTCCAGCCACAATAATAATAACACACACAGCCTAATATTAATACGATTCAATTTGACATTCATTGCTTCCAAACTAAGTGTCAACGGCGCCAACAGTTGTTACTGTGCCAGCGATGAATACTTATTCCACTGTTTTCTTTATAGAACTACATGACAAACAAGTTAGATACCTGCAATTACAAAGTAGAAATTACACTGGCTACCTTTCGCTGCAATCCGATACACAGCGAAATGTTTCACGGCTGAAATATTTTTTTTTTAACAAAAATAAAACCGACTTCAAAACACTAAAAAGAAACGAATAATTAAATTTCAGTACCTAGGTACCTACTTATTGAAATGTATTTTTTGGAGTTGGTGCTTCACTTTCTATTGTCTTAGGAAACAGCTTAGCACCAACTCCAAAAATACATTTCAGGAGGTAAGTAGGTACCTAGGTATTAAAATATAATTATTTTTTCCTTTTTAGTGTTTTGAAGTCAGTTTTATTTATCTTAAAAAAAATTTTTTTACACTTTTCAGTGATTTCCTAAGGTCAAAGCAAGATGGGTGACCGTCAGCACTTTCGACTTGTCTGTCTCTCAGTCCTTGGTTGAAATACACAGTGAAAGAATTATCTTCTAACTCCTAACCGTTAAGGAGTTGTACCTTCCATCATCAGCTAATCAACATGAGATGATGACTAACAGAAGCAAATACTTGAATAGCTTTGAAAAAAAATTAAAACATGTCACACGTGCCTATAAAAACTTTGGTTTGCCCTCAATTTTCCTGGCATCCCATCATCAGATCCTGACTTGGTGACAATGGGACCACCATTGGAGTAACACAAAAAGAATTTTGAAAATCGGTTCACAATTGACAGAGAAATCGGTGAACATACATACAAAAAATAATAATACATACAGTGGAACATATAACCTCCTTCTTTTTTAAAGTCGGTTCTCTGTTATTGGAAATATAGCAGTTCTCTGTTATTGGAAATATGACGAAACTGAAACCGTGATGTGTGCCTTCTCACGTCTCTTTTGAAGGAACTCATTTTATGTTATCCTAAGTTATTGGAATAACTACAAAAATATAGAACGTTAATTAACCAACAAAAATGATTGATTGTCCCAATTGTCTACCGTTTATTTTTTATGAACAATTAATGAAATGGGCTTTCATTACTTTCATTGTGGATATACCTACTAGTTATCCCTTGGTAAAGTTTTCTAGGCCAATCACTATTTAGTGTTCGCTGAATAAAAACTTTTCTGATGTAAATATCCACCGTTCATATAAAAATTACCTACTCAGACACCTGTGAAATTTCGTTACAGTATTCTAAAAGATTTTTTTATAAAATGTCCTTGGTTTTCATTCTTTTGAACAATGTGAAGAAGTATCTAAAAATAAGTGAAGAAATGATAATTTAGTTTAGAACATTCAGTTTTGTTTGAGTATCCTATTTCTTACGCATTCGATGAAATATTGTAACAATTTGAAATATTGTATTGTACTAGGTGGTAGACCCATATGTAGGGTTGCCTGGGTAGGTACCACCGCCTTTCTTATTTCAGCCGTGAAACAGTTCGCTGTATTTCAGATTGATGATAAAGGTAGCCAGTGTAGTTACTGGGCATGGACGGCATTTCGTCTTAGGCATCAGGATGACAACGCACCTGCAATATCAAGTGCTTTTCCTTGTTACTGCAGATGTCTATAAGCGGCGGTAACCGCTTACCACCCGGTGGGCCATCAGCTTGTTTGTCATCTAGTTGTATATAAAAAAAACCTAACACAATTATTCGCTGAAGAATATTTTTTCGTTTGATCCTAATGTATCACTTACATTCAGATCCAACTTCAGGAGCTTTTTTATCGTAACAGAAATTACCAATGGAAACGTTTATTTCATATGAAATCACCCGCGGGAATTCGAGATAAGTATAGAATAGAAATCGTTATTAAATACTTAAGTATAGGTGTAAGTACCAGACAAGACTCCTTGTTCAAAAAACAGGATTCGGCTGGTGGCCAGAGCTTTTCCTTGCGTTTTATTTGAAAGCTATGGACAAACAAATAATGATAGCCAAATAAAAGGAATATGTTTTGATTAATTTTGATTGATGTCTATGTTTTTGTACGAGCTCCGATGATTGAGTTGTGTATGAACATTTAAAAGTGTCCTGTAGCATAACTAACTGTAAATCTTATCATACTTTATGTATTTTCTTTTGTGTGTATGTGTATTTATTTATTATATTTATTATACCTGCGCATGTGTATATGTTAATGTTATATGTATATAATATATATGATATATATGTATTTTTGATGTAATATTGTTTATGTACACTTGAGTGATAAGTTGCTTTATTGTTGTAAAGTGTGATGTGATATAGTATGAGTGCGGTATCTGAATATGTTTAGTTTTAGCTGTTTTTCTTTTGCTCGGTACTGATCTTTTCCCAATAGTATTGTATAATCCGTAGATAACTGTAAGTGGCTTTAAGCTGGCTATTAAATATAATGTATATAATTTTGTTATAAGCTGTTGTTATCTCAAATAAATAAATAATTTACTTGGGCCATAATTCCACCACGCTTGGCCAATGCGGGTTGGTGGGTTAAAGCGATTGCAGAAGAACCGGAAACAACAGCTTAACATGACTTCCGAAGCACGGAGGAGCTCGAGATTATAAATTTGACTGACCCATCCCGGGACCGACCAAGGCGAAAGTTGCTTTGTTTCGTAATCGAAACCAGAGTGCTCAAACTGTTACGCCACCGAGCTCCTTATCATAAAATAAATGATGATTGATAAACCATTTATTTTCTCTCCACAAATGTAGAATAAATTACACTTCTATTGTTTATTTAACATATCACCCTTCTATGAGTGTCCATGATACTATAGGTATTATCTGACGTCACGTGATAGATTACTTTAGCGTTGCCTTCCATGTAAAATAAAGAGCAAATAACTTTTCACAACAATTTCGTTGATAAAGTATTCATGTATCAAAATTATTATTGGACATGTTTTTTTTTATTTCTACTAATTCACTGATTATACTTTTCTTAAAGCTAACTAAAGAAACTTTACATTATATAGATTCCAAAAACATTTTTGATTTTTCATTGATTTATCATTAAGTGAATACCTACCGTTTTCGTTCGGTTAGGTTATGATCACTATATTCCTTTTTCTGCTTGAAAAATAAGAAAAAAGTATTGAATTGTTATTACTGAGTCCATAACACGCGAGCCGAGTTAAACGAGCGTTGCGGGTCGCGGTTATCTACTAGGCTAGCAGTAGGCAGTTGATCTTCACATTTGACATGTAAACTAATTATCGTGTTCGTTCATCATAGAAACAGCTACCTCTTCCTGGACTCAAATCCGAAAGCTCTTGGGTGACTAAACACTTCACTCAGGTCGTTGAACACTTCACTAGCTGGTTGTCAAATAAAATTTTATTTTAGTCGCCAGTACTTGGCAAAGAAGCATTGTGTTAGTGAGATCAGTCAAAAAGCTTAGTGATCTAGATAGTCCGATCAAATTAGACCAAAAAATAAGAGTAAAGGTACTAAATTCCCACCAAGCTGAATATCAGTAAGGTTGTTAAAAATATGATTAAAAATAAAATTTGAAAGTTCCCCATCTTTCCCCTGTATGGAAAAAAAAATATTGAAGGTTAATTGTCAAAAAAATTAGTTTTTAGCAAAACGGTAAGTTTTATCATAAAAATACGTTAAACGAGAATTGTAGATCATAAAATTATCTACAAAAAATGCACCAATACTTTTTCCCTACAAGCCACCGCTTTTAAGATATAACGATTCAAAAAGTTGTAAAGGTTGTAATCGTCATAACATGCATGATTACGCTATTTACTATTTTTACACGCAATAACTGGCTGTGATACGACATCTGTATTTTACAGGAGAGGTAAAATAACAGTTTTTAAAATGTTTCGACAAGAAATTATCACTAACGGCATTCGCTTTCGTCTTTCTATGTACGAAACTCCTAGAAAAACTACCTGCTTAAATAAGTATAGATATGCATGTTTCGTTAAAAACACCAAAAGTAAAAAACAAGTACAATTAGCTTGTCTTCCTCCAACCTCAGCTGCTGCTCATCAACATCTTTTTCGGGTATATTACCAAGTTCAAGTGTGGCTTGGTTATCAGCTAGACCCTACAGACTGGGGTTGGAAGTTGGTTAACAATTTATTAGAACCAGTTCAAACTTTACTTCCACCTGCGCCGGAAAAACTGGAAAAAAGTATTAATACAATTTTTGTAGATAATTTTATGATCTACAATTATTGTTTGAAGTATTTGTCTACGCCAATTTTAACCTTATTGCTGACCAATCAGAGGCACCGATAGTTTTCGTCACATGATTTAGTAGCCAATAACTTCATTTGCATATTTTTCTAATGTGATCGCCTAAGCTCCAATTAGCTAAGAACCTAATTATACCAATACATTTTAAATCTTGAGTTTTACTTTGTTCCCATCGTGAACAAAGAATTTGGCGACCGTGACAGGACTTGCAGATCTTTTGGATCACGAAACAAGCAGGATTATTCGTACCCAGAGGTGAAAGACAACCGAGGTCATCGGCATTGTCACGACATTAGCTCAGCCTAGCGCCGAGATCCACCTGGAGGAAACCCAGAGAGGATTAGCTGTGGAACCACCGAGCATCGTGCCACCGAATCTCCCTTCTTAAGCCCGTAGCGGTACCAAGATACACCATCGCGAGTCTCACAACCACGAAGCAGACAGCAGCCAAGCTAGCAGCGAGATTGTGTTTTCGACTAAGCAACGAGAGCCTGCCTGCCTATAATTGTGAGCCCGTTCCTATTATTCCTGCTTAATTTACTCAAATTCCACTTCATTCCTCTCGATTTTGTGCGAACATTGTGGGTAGATTGCTAGTAAATTTGTGTTAGCCTATTGTGTGAATTCAATCGATTAAAAGATTATCATTTGTTGAATAACAACTAGAAATTAGACAATTATAGTGCCTAATCCAAAGGTCATCTATAGTCGTAGTGTTATTGTAGCTACCTATCTGCTATAGGTAACTGTACTCCTTGAATTTCACAAAACTACTGAACCAAGTATATTTTTCCTAATTTACTCACAAATTCACAATCAATATAAAATATTTTGCCCACTTTTTGTGATCATCATAATAGTAAAATAATAAAATCAATTTACCATTTTCTTAATTTTCCAACTTGCCTGCCCAAATTCAAATTTAACATTTCAATACAATCAATTCCAGTGTATTGCGCATCCCACTCGTGAATTCCTAAGTCATCGAGTCGCTCCGAGCCGGGAGCTCTGCGAGCCGACGACGCACAACCGTCTGACGGCCTACTCATTCACGACTGCGCGGCTTGGCGAGTCAGACTCCAGCGTGATATAGCTGAGAAGTGAGGAGCGTATCTTATGCAATCGTATTATTTTACTAGTAAACACTAATCTTGCCTGGAAAACTTTATCGTGATGGATTCCAATACATCAGAAGTTAGTGTAAAAGAGCTTATTGTGAGGCGAAGTAATATAAAGGGACGATTAACTAAATTTAAAAATCACTTAGAGTCTTTGCAGACACAGGATAATTTATCAGAATTAGATTTAAGCAAACTTACGATGAAGTTATCCAGAGTCGAAACGTTATTCATAGTGTTTGATGAGCTGCAGTTACAGATAGAATCATTAAATTCTTCGACTTCGGAAAGTGAATTAACAATTCGTGATGCCGTGGAGCAAGACTTTGATCACTATATTTCATTGGCTAAGTCTATATTAAAAATTAATTCTTCTTCAAATGCAATTAACTCCGAATATCATACTAATCCTTCCACTCAAACAACGGCCTTACATGAAGATTTTGTAGGATTTAAACTGCCTGTCATTCAAATCCCTAGATTTGATGGCACGTATTACAAGTGGTTGGAGTTCAAAGAAACCTTTTCTTCGTTGATTCACGACAACAGTAGAATCAAAAATATTCACAAATTTCATTATCTTAATTCCTATTTGGAAGGGGAAGCTGCCCGCGTAGTTTGTAACCTGGAAGTTTCATGTATAAATTATGAACAGGCTTGGCAACTCTTATGCGAACGCTATGATAACAAAAGACAACTTATTAACAACCATTTAAAATCCCTCTTTAACTTTGAAACTGTGCGAGAGACTGACAAGTCATTACGATTTATTATTGACCATGTTACGAAAAACTTGCGGGCTCTCAGCACTCTAGGTTTACCAACAGACAAATGGGATATTTTAATAATATATATGGTCACAGCAAAGTTAGACAATGGCACATGTTTCAAATGGGAAGAACACAGAAATAATTTACCTGAAATTCCTAGTATTTCAGACTTCTTTACTTTTTTGAAAAACCGCGCAGACGTATTAGAGATTGTTCATCGCAATAAGCAGGACAAGCCTAAGCTCCCAAGCCCTAATCCCCCTAACAAATCTTATGTTAAGTCTTTCGTCACTACTACTAGGGAGACCAAGCCGTCGTTTGAGTGTCTTTTCTGTAAGGGTTCACACCGTATTTATCAATGTAATACATTTAAAACAAAGTCACCTGAGGATAGGAACTCTTTTGTAATTTCACAGGGCTTATGTGAAAACTGTCTTAGACGTGGTCACAGCTCCTCTGCATGTAAGTTGCCCGGTACATGTCGTCAGTGCAAAAAACGTCACAATTCCCTATTGCATGTTGATAAGGAAAACCCACAAGCGAATGACACACTGTCAGAAGCGGTCGCAATGCCCGCCTTTGTTCCAGTGCCGGTGTCACAAGTTCTACTATGCACAGCTAGGGTTAAAATCGCCCATCCTAAAACTAATAAGACTATCATAGTTCGTGCCTTACTGGACAGCGGAAGCCAGTTGTCATTTATAACTGAATCTGTAAAGTCAATGCTTAATCTTAACTCTCAACCGTCAAGTGTCAATATAGTTGGCATTGGTTGTTCAAAAGTTGATTTAAACACAGAACGCTGTACAGTTCGACTAAATTCAAATACTAGCTCTTTTAGTGTGTTCATGACTTGCTTTATTTTACCTAAGATATCAGATGACTTGCCTAGGAAAACAATTGATTTTAAATCCCTAAATCTACCTAACTACAACCTAGCGGATCCTAATTTTCACGAGCCTTCTTCTATCGACATGTTGATCGGAGCTGACCTATTCTGGGACTTGATGGGTTCCGAACAGCACTCACTAGGTCCTAAAATGCCTACTCTTCGAAATTCTAAGCTTGGGTGGCTTATTGCTGGCCCCTTGCCCATGACACCATGTCAGCAGTATACTAACAATGCTGTTGTATGTCACGCCCAAGCGAATGAAAGTTTTTCCAATATAGAAACCAATATTGCCAAATTTTGGGAGTTAGAAAATTTCCCACAAGCTTCACCATGCACTTTGGAAGAAAAGCTATGCGAACAGCACTTTTTGTCCACTTATACCCGCCAAAGTGATGGTCGATTCTGTGTTAGTTTACCTCTACGCGATGAGCGTGATTGCTTGGGTGATTCATATCAAATAGCAAAAAGAAGATTTTTGAACCTAGAAGCACGCTTTCGTAGGCAGCCTTATCTTAAAAAATCCTACACAGAATTCATTCATGAATATGGCCAATTAGGCCATTTATCGAGCTTTCAAGCACAAAATCATAAAAATTTATATTTTTTACCCCACCACCCGATTGTAAGGGAAAAGAGCGAGTCGACTAAACTTCGCGTCGTGTTCGATGCATCTGCTCGCACTACGTCAGGGCTATCAGTAAATGACCTACAAATGGTGGGTCCTACGATCCAAGATTCCCTATTTAATATACTTATTCGATTTCGCAGCTACAAATACATAATTTCAGGAGACATTGAAAAAATGTATCGCCAATTGATTCTGAAGGAATCAGACCGTGAATTACAATTAATATTATGGCGTGACAATGAGAACGATAGTATAGCTACATTACAGTTAAATACTGTTACCTATGGCTTCGCCAGTGCAAGTTTTCTTAGTACTAGATGCATCTGGCAGCTTGGTGAAGAATGTAACGATCCAAAAATAAAAACCATTATACAGGATGATTTTTATTGTGATGATCTGCTTACGGGTTGTAACACTAAAGAAGAGTTACGTTACATTCAACACACAGTAACCAGTGAGCTAGCTAAAGGTTGTTTTAATTTGCGGAAATTTCGGTCTAATATACCGAACTTTTTTCAGTGTAGTGAGAGTAATGCAGAAAAAGAAAATCTAATAATTAGCAATTCCACTAGCACTCTGGGCATTGGTTGGTCCCCACTTTGTGACAAAATCCATTTTCCAGTAGAATTTACACCTAGTACCACTATCACAAAAAGGACAATTCTATCAAGTATAAGCAAAATTTTTGACCCTCTGGGGCTGCTTACACTCTTCACAATAAGGTTCAAAATACTTCTACAAAAATTATGGTGTCATAAACTTGAATGGGATGAACCCATCCCCCACAATTTTCAAGCCATGTGGGGTAACTTTTCACAAACTTTAAATTATATATCTAAAATAAAAATCCCGAGATGCATAATAATTAACAATGCTACAGAAATTGAAATGCATTGCTTTTGTGACGCTTCTGAACAGGCCTACGGAGCTTGTGTATATCTCAGATCTAAAAATGAAAACGGAAATGTTCAAATGCATCTTTTATGTGCTAAAGGTCGTGTAGCCCCATTAAAGGCCGTTACAATACCACGGCTGGAACTATGCGCTGCTGTTCTAGGTGCTCAGCTTAGCTCCGCTGTAACCAGAGCTCTTCGCATTCCGATTATTCGTCATGTCTACTGGACCGATTCACGTGTAGTTTTGGGTTGGATACGCACCCCTAATAAAGCTAAAACTTTTGTTGCTAATAGAGTTAGTGCTATTCATGAGCTTTCTGATGCCCCCTCGTGGCGTTATGTCCCTACGTCCAATAATCCAGCTGACATTGCCTCACGTGGCATAGACATTTATGAAACGGACAGGTTGTCCCTTTGGTGGCATGGCCCTAACTTTCTTTTACAGGAAGAGGTCATGTGGCCATCTATTCAGTCTGTTACTGTTGATTTACCTGAACTCAGGGCAATATCCGCTTTTGTTGTGGAGTCTGATCTTTGGCCCTCAATTATTGACTTTAAACAATTTTCTAAATTCATTAAAATTCAAAGAATCTTTGCCTGGATATATCGGTTCCTTTACAACTGTCGTAATCCGAACTCAAAACAGTCAGGTAAATTAAAGGTCAACGAGCTCAATGAAGCTATGAAATACACTATTAAGATATCTCAAAGGGAGTCTTTTCCTAAGGAAATAAATAAAATAAGTAATAACAAACCTTTACAGCCTAAATGTGTTTTATCTTCCCTCAACCCTTTCCTTGATGGTTTCGGCCTGCTTCGGGTTGGAGGGCGTCTTGACAACTCGAACCACTCTTACGATAAGAGACACCCTATTCTATTACAGGCTAGTCACCCTCTCACAAAATTAATATTCCGGCAGGAACATGAACGTTTATTACACGCTGGGCCTCAACAACTGCTAGCTTCGATCAGAGACCAATATTGGCCTATAGGAGGCCGGAATCTGGCTAGATCTATAACACGTAGTTGCCTAACGTGTCGAAGGTTCAAAGGTCAAACGTTGACTAATATCATGGGAAACTTACCCGCTGAACGCGTCGAACCAGATTATCCCTTTTCTGCTGTTGCCACCGACTTTGCTGGACCATTCTACATAACAGACCGCAAGGGTCGCGGCTGTAAAATAACTAAATGTTATCTATGTATTTTTATTTGTTTTCGATATAAATGTTTACATCTCGAAGCAGTAAGCGAGCTGTCAAAAGAGGCGTTTTTATTGACCTTGCGAAGGTTTATAGCTCGCAGAGGAATGCCTAGTCTAATCTATTGCGATAACGGCCGTAATTTCGTTGCCGCAGCTAAAGATATTGGTGATTTTTTAAAACTAAACAAAGACTCTATCTGTGACTTTGCGGCTCGTCGGGGCATTGAATTTAGATTCTCTCCAGCATACGCTCCTCACTTCAATGGCCTAGCGGAGGCGGGAGTGAAATCTGCCAAATACCACATCCATAGAGTGTTAGGAAATTCACATATGACGTTTGAGGAACTATCTTCATTGTTCGCACAAATTGAAGCCATCCTCAACAGCAGGCCCTTATGTCCACTCAGTCCCTCGCCCAATGATTTTCAACCCCTTACCCCGGCTCACTTTTTAATTGGTAGGCCTCTCACTTCTCCGCCAACACCGAATCTCTTAGAGATCAACGCTAGCCGACTCAACAGGTTCCACCTCCTAGAAAAGGCTAGACAACACTTCTGGCAGCGTTGGGCTTCAGAGTATGTCGCTGAGCTACAACAGCGGACGAAATGGCGTACTAAATGCAGAGATTTGAAACCAGATGACTTGGTGCTTTTGAAGGAGGACAATCTGCCCCCTCTCTGTTGGCGCCTGGGAAGAGTAGAGAAGTTATATCCTGGCTCAGACGGTACTCCTCGCGTCGCTGATATCGTTACTGCAAAGGGAACCATAAGACGAGCCATCAACCGTATATGCTTGCTGCCTACAACGGAAGAAAGCGTTTCTTGAAGACTCTTCTATCGCTTTCAAGGCCCGGGAGGATGTCTACGCCAATTTTAACCTTATTGCTGACCAATCAGAGGCACCGATAGTTTTCGTCACATGATTTAGTAGCCAATAACTTCATTTGCATATTTTTCTAATGTGATCGCCTAAGCTCCAATTAGCTAAGAACCTAATTATACCAATACATTTTAAATCTTGAGTTTTACTTTGTTCCCATCGTGAACAGTATTTTTATGATAAAACTTACCGTTTTGCTGAAAATCGCGAAAAACTAATTTTTTTGACCTTTGACCTTGAATATTTTTTTTCCATACAGGGGAAAGATGGGGAACTTTCAAATATTTTCAATCATATTTTAAACAATTTTACTGCTTGGTGGGAAGTAGCTTCGAATGTCTAAATTAGTGGTATAAAAAAAAGTCTAAATTGACCGGACTATAAAATAGAGTAAGGCAAATATAGATAATTAAAATACAATATAAGTATTCCTTATTGCAAATGAATTTATAAAACATAAAAGTCTGTCTTAGTAAGCTATCTCTTCCAGGCAACAGTGGGTGAAGGAATTGGATGAAACGTAAGAAAAGTAGTCATTAAGCAGATTGTTTGCAAGAGTACGGAGAGATTGGTACTTACAATAGGTATAGTACTGTAGTACTAGGTTGCAATAAAAAAAATAAAAATGCCAAGGATTAGTATCCAGTATCACATTACAGTCCAAGGATATATTTTACTTGTACATGCATAATTATAATTACATAATATGAAATTGAAAATTATAAGTAACCCCCTGCCTCGTTAATCTTCTATTTAACACCATCCTTACGATACTATTCTTAAGAGCCCAAACACGCTAGATCTTCTCTAAGTTTCTGAAGAATTAAGCATCCCGCACACTATTTGATGGTACATGATCAGCTTAAGGTGAGCACGTCATGGAAATACTACCTACTACTACGATCTGTAAAAGTAAGTAAAACCCTTTTTCTTCAAGTCGGAAATGAACCGATAGTCATCAAACACCTGAACTGATCTTCATAAATTATAGCTAAGAACAATCCTGATCACTACAGCGTTTTAACAAATAAAAACCAATCAAAATTGCCACCAGGAGCTACGATGCCACAGACAGACACATAGATACACAGATACACAGACACGTCAAACTTATAACCCACTTTTTACGTCAGGCATTAAAAACCATAGCACACAAAACATTTTCGATTCAATTTTGGAAATTAAAATACGACAACGTTCTCATACACCGTTAAAACAGTACCAGTATGTGGGTTACTTGGATAGCTTGCGGCGATATTTTGACATTCGCGGCTTCTTTTGATTCAGTCACGCTCTCATAAAACGGTCTGAAAAGTAGCATATTTTAGGTCCGCCCGCCGCCCGCTGGTTCTGCTAAAAATCGGACCCGTATAAAATTTCAAAGTCACATTATTGTAGATTGGAAAACTTTTTCTAGGAGATAATTCTAAGCGATTCGCGGCTCCGCTTTCATCTGTAAATTTCTTTTCGATTTCTATAGTAAGTAATGGTATTGGAATGAATATTAAGCGAAGCAAATTTCAGAAATTATTTTACGCTTAAGCACTTATTATATATATTAAATAACTATAGGCCTATCTCTATTCTGACCAGAATTGCTAAAATAATAGAAACTCTGTTAAATGAAAGACTATTGAGTTATTTAAACAAATTTAAAATTCTATCAAATGCGCAATATGGTTTCAGAAAGCGATTATCCACCCAGGATGCTATCGACTGTGATTGTCAGGGAATTGGATAAAGGTAGCAAAAGCCTTTGACACTATTTCTGTCCCCATCCTTGTGCATAGGCTTGAAAGCATGGGAATTAGAAGAACGGCTCTGCCTCTTTTTAAAAGCTATCTTCATGAAATAATAACACAAGTAGTTAAAATAAATAACTACATGAGTGATGAAAAAGGAGTGATATTTCGTGTCCCGCAGGGGAGTGTCCTTGGTCCGACGCTCTTTTTGTGTACATTAATAACCTCTGCAATCTTAAGAGCGTCGGAGAAGGATATTCTCCTACGCCGATGATACGGCTATTGTTTTCACCGGTAAATCGTGGGGAGAGGTCCAGGCTTATGCTAAAAGGGGCTTAACTTTGGTTTCGAGATGGCTTGACGAGAATCTCCTAGCGCTAAATATTTCGAAGACTAACTATATTTGCTTCACGCCTAAAAATGCCGCCCAGCCTGGAGATGTGTTTTGTATCAGGATTCACAATTGCTGACGTAGAGTCCTCAATGTGTGAATGTCCAGTTCTACAACAATTTACATGTACAAAATACCTTGGCGTAATGGTAGACCAAAGACTAAGCTGGCACTCTCAGGTTGAGGATACTATGAATAGAATTAGAAAACTGATTTGGTTATTTAAATCTTTGAGGTATGTGATACCAGTTTCCTAAACATTGAAAGAGCCCAGAGATCACTTTTGAAGGTCATGTACTCAAAGCCCTTCAGGTTCACTACAGATACTCTGTACAAGATAAGCGGCATTTTAACAGTCAGGAAACTTTATATTCTTAATATAATACTAAACGGGCATACATCTCTCATCTCTCATTGACCAAAGTAGGAAAACTAAAATCATGTCCTATTCGCACGAAATATGCCACGCGCTAGTTGGATAGACAAGTCACTTTTTTATATATAATAAAAGAAACCGAGTACTGAATATGCCCCATGCAATCAAAGAAATGTAAAACAGTAGTTATTTATTAGCTAATATCTAAAACATACGAAGAAGTGGAAAATCTACTTATTAGACTAAAATAATATAAATGAAATACGCGCACGCCCACACACACACGCACACGACGAGCAAACACACACACATGAGCACTCACACACACGCCAGCACACGAATACATACACAGGCACAGACGTTTAATATTTTTATTTTAGGAATTATTTTGCCTTATGTTGTTTCTATGTAATCCATTCCCAACACAAGTATCTCTGATTACTTACTGGGAAGTCTCGGTGTAAAATTTTGTAAGGATATTATAGAAATAAAGTTATTTTTATATTTATTATTTTTTAAATGCCAACTGCAATTTAAATGTAATTAAAACAGTATTATTATAATCGTTAATTTAAAAAATCGAAAGAAGAGTTCAATTGCAAAAAGTTTCCCAGTCAGTTCTAAAACTCTAAACAAAGCTTTGTAAATTGATGAAAAACATCCGCCCGTCTCGCATTCGCCTAGTGCCAAGTTTAGACAAAAGTTGCCCTAGAAAAATGCCAGCAAAGCTTTCTGCTCTTTATTTTCACTTTCACTCAGATCATATTTTAACCTGTCAAGCATCAGATTCCAGACTTTTCAATTGTCATAATAGCCCTCGAGAGGGATAGCGCCGCTTGACAGATTAAAAATCAGTCGTTACTCGTCGGCCAAGTTGGCTGTACTTTTTCCCTTGAAAGCTTTACATCAGTCAAGTTCAATTTTGTGTCGAGACAATAAAACAAAATTATGGTTTCCTTGAATCAGAATTGCTTTTGTCATAATTGTGGCTATAAAAAGATGATTTAGTAACGCTTCCATGGAACTCTAGATAACTGATCTTAGTGTAAAATAAAATTTGCGCCAAGTAGCTTAAAAATTATGTATGAAAAGATTTATATATTTATGAATCCAGTATGAATTCATTATTATAAATGCGAAAGTGTGTCTCTCTGTCTGTTACGTTTTCACGCTTAAACCGTAACCAATTTAGATGAAATTTATTATAGAGATAGTTTAAATTAAAACCTTGCAAAGGACATGGGATATTTTTCGGAGTAATAACTGACATTCACGCGGGCGGAGCCGCGGGCATCCACGAGTTGTTTTATATAAAATTAAAATGATTACGGACCAGTTTTCTAATCTTAGTTTCATTTTTATGACAAGTAGCTTCGAACGTCATGACTGTATGAAAAGGTTTATATTTGTACTATTTTTTTTTATTATTTTTATTTTAAATTCTTGTTATCTACACAGAAGATATCCCGGACGTCAGCCTGTATGAGATTAGTGTAGCTCTCAAACAGCTCAAGAACAACAAGGCACCGGGAAACGATGGAGTTACAGCAGAGCTTCTGAAAGCAGATGGACGTGTGGTCCTGAAAGCTCTTCAGAGGCAATTTAACTCCATCATACTCGAGGGTAAAACGCCATAAGCATGGCACAGGGGCGTGGTGGCACTCTTCTTCAAAAAGGGTGATCGGATCCAATTGAAGAACTACAGATCCATCATGCTCCTGAATCATGTTTACAAGCTGTTTTCGAGAGTTATAACGAATCGTCTCGCACGCAGGTTTGACGACTTCCAGCCTCCCGAACAAGCCGTATTCCGAAAAGGCTTTAGTACCATAGACCACATCCATTCGCTGCGGCAGGTTATACAGAAGACCGAGGAGTACAACCTGCCATTATGCTTAGCGTTAGTGGACTATGACAAAGCCTTCGATTCTGTTGAGACCTGGGCCGCGCTTCAGTCACTCCAGAGGTGCCAAATTCAACATCCAAGTGCTGCAGTCACTGTACGAAAACGCCACTATGTCAGTCCGCCTCCAGGATCAAAACTCGAAACCAATACGACTTCAGCGAGGTGTGAGACAGGGCGATGACATTTCGCCGAACCTGTTTACAGCCGCGTTGGAGGATGTGTTTAAGCTTTTGGACTGGAGAGGACTTGGCATCAACATTACTGGCGAGTACATGACGCATCTTCGTTTTGCTGATGATATCGTAGTCATGGCTAAGACCCTGGAGGACTTAGGCACAATGCTCGACGACCTCTGTAGACTCTCCCAACAAATGGGTCTTAAAATGAACATGGTTAAGACGAAAATTATGTCAAATTCCCATGTTGTACCCACTCCTGTGAAGGTTGGAAGCTCTACACTGGGAGCTGTTGACGAATATGTTTACCTGGGACAAACAGTCCAACTTGGTAAGTCCAACTTCCAGATAAAGGTTAATCGACGGGTCCAACTTGGCTGGGCAGCGCTCGGGAAGCTTCGCAGCATATTCTCGGCCCAACTACCGCAGTGTCTCAAGACGAAAGTCTTTTATTCGTGTGTGCTGCCAGTGATGACTTACAGAACTAAGACGTGGCCGCTTACAACGGGACTCATAAGAAGGCTCAATGTTACCCAAAGGACAATGGAGTGGGTTATGCTCGGGGTTTCTCTGCGTGATCTAATCAGAAATGATGAGATCCGCAGGAGAACTAAGGTCACCGACATAGCCCGAAGTATTTTAAGTATTTTATTAGTAACTAGCTGACAAACAAGCTGACGGCCCACCTGGTGGTAATCGGTTACCGCCGCCTATAGAAACCTGCAATAACTAGGAAAAGCACTTAATATTGCAGGTGCGTTGTCATCCTAGGGTAGAGAGGGTAGTTCGACTGTGCACGCGAACGCATCGTTTCTTAGAATATTTATTATTTTAAATGGTTATTTTGTAATAAAAGCAGAAAGTTTGTACTTCCTCTGTTTCTTATATTGCAGTCTTTTAGTACAAGTGAATGAAGTGCTGAACTCAGTGACTTTTGGACTCATTTTGCGTTTTGATCTGTTGTAATTTGACTTTTGACGTTGACTTTTTAATTTTGGACTTTAATGATGCAATAAGTAGTTGAAATTCGGTGGTTTTTGAAGACTTTATACGTTGCCTGTGTTTTATCGGCATAGGATTGTGATTTAAAGGGTTATTTCACGAACTAATAGACAATATTTAATTAACCAATAGGCACGTTGCGCCATCTATTGGAGTTTGTTGGAACCTGTTTCTTCTGGTCTTGCTGCTAATAGATTACTTACATTATCCATAGAACTTTGCATATAGGGCACTATTTGGGAATTATTATTTTTTATTAAATATATAAAATTTTATTTTACTTAGTTTCAAAATGACTCCGAACTTGCAAAATGCTTCCAATGACTGTGCTGGTTGTAATAAACCACAGCCAAAAAGCGAATATATGCGTTGTGCAGTATGTAAAGCTGCCTATGACCTTGTGTGTATTAATATGAGCACCCAGCGGTTTTACTCATTTTATAGGCTAGAAAAGAAACGTGACACTTGGAAGTGCCCTGAATGCGTTAGCAAAAAGCCTAAAACTGGTAATCAAAACACTCCTGTCCGTCCTATTGTCTCTCCTGAACAGTACAGCAATGTGACTCTGCGCTCGACGCAGCCATCCAGAGACGTATGTGATACTAGTTTGGCGAATCTTGATGATGTGGAGCATTTGGCGGGTGAAATGTCAATGGACTCCGTAAGTGAGCTTAAAATATTTCTGAAAGAGATGCGAGCTGTGCGTGAGGAGATGAGTATGTTTCGTGTCGCTATGTCTGAGTTGACGACCGCTTTAAATCTGCAAACCACTCGTCTTGATACCATTGAGGCCAGAGTAGAAAGCCTAGAGACCAGAATTCGTGAACCAGACGTCAGTGTAATCTCTAACTTAGAGGGAACAATTGCAGAACTCAAACTTACCATAGAGGAGCGAGACCAGGACTTGTTGGAGAATGACATCGAGATTGTTGGTTTTCCGGAGATGGGTAACGAAAATACTATCCACGTAGTTCTTACGGTCGCCAAGAAGCTAAGTGTGGTGCTCGACGAGCGCGATATCGTAAGTGCGCAGTGTGTCGGTGCGCCGCGGTCCTTGAATTGTGACAGCGGCGACGACGCAGACGTACTTGCGACGGCGTGGCCGCGGCCGATTGTCGTGCGACTGGCTCGGCGTGCGTGGGAGTTGCACCTTAGTGCGAACTCCTGCAGGCGGCGCGTGTTCGCCGTCGCCTCTCCGCTGACGACGTGAACATCCCCGGATCTTCGCATGTGGGTCGTCCCATCTATCTAAACGAACGACTCACTCGTCGCAACAGGCAGTTCTTCCAGAGAACACGTGACATTGCAAATAGACTTGGATGGAAGTACGTATGGACGCGTGACGGCAAGATTTTCGCACGCCAGGAAAGCGGCAAGGCGCGTCATCGACTTCGCTCCGAGACTGATTTTTGTATGGTTTTTGGATCTGACGCCGTTTGCGACGACAAAGTCAAGTCAAAGTGATGTCTTCATCTTGTCTTTGTCACTTGCTTTATATATTTATGTTATATTACGCTTACCCAATTTATGCTTTAGCTATTTTAGCATAGTTAAGGAAAAGATAAAAAATATTGCTATGTTTGTTTGTGTCGATCGCCCAAAATTTAATCATATTGAATCTATAATATTTATATCAAAAAGTCAAAAACTATACAGTCTTATTCGTTTGATCAAGTCTACTTACAAAATAGTCCTTTTATTTTTTGTAATGATTATACTTTTATACTTAAGATGTGTGATGATTACGCATGGGTCATGCCACAGAACATTTTTTTTATTTCAACATGGGAGTAGGGCTGTATCGCGCTGGCGACTTTTTTGTGTTATGGATATTGACGCTAATTTCATACTTAACATTGAATTTATTGATGGAAGGGTAAGTTGTGATTTGTTTGCATATACACATAGTATAGGGTTACTCCTTAATATTTTTTGTCGTGGCTATGTAAATAGGCGACATCTTTCTATCAGCAAAGTATATTTAAGCAACTCTAAATTCACTACTATCACATTTTTTTGTTATTGAATTTATTAAAAATAAGCATTTGACCCTTGGACTGCTAAATCCTTGTTCTCTTGGTACTCGACACGAAGAGTTTCTGGTTGCCCTGGAAACACAGTCAATTGATATCTTGGCTATAAATGAGACATGGTTGAGGGAAGGTTAGGAAAAACGTGCTCCTATGCTATCTGGCTACAGGCTTCGACATATTCCGCGACCGGCTACAGTTCGCACTCGGGGTGGGGGTGTGGGTTTTTACATTCGGAATAGTATATATGCGAGACTTTTTAAGCCTCCTTCTCCCTCCACGGTTGAGCAAATGTGGTTAAAAGTTTGCCTGAATGGAGTAAGGCTGGCTATCGGTACTGCATACCGCCCACCGTGGTTGTGTGTGGACACTTTTATTGATGCCTTTACTGAGTCTGTTATCTCCTTCTCTGCGTTTGATCACATTTTACTTTTGGGAGATTTCAATATTAACATGCTTGCATCAAATGATCCTAATACGAAGAAACTTAACTCTTTCCTACAGTATGTAAATCTTGTTCAATACGTTACTGCTCCAACTCATTTTACGAATCAATCGCAAAGTTTAATTGATGTAATCTGCAGCACAACTAACATTTTTAATGTATCTGTTGACCATATTGCGGATCTGAGTAGCCATGCTCTCGTTACGTGCAAGCTACGAATTAATAAGCCCAAACCATCCCCTAAATGGATTTTTTATAGGCTACTTTAAGACATTCATTTTAATGATTTTAATACACTTGTTAATGCTATAGCATGGGAACGTCTTCTATGTGAGGATGTAGATGATACCGTGCAGGCTTTTAATGCTTACATTTTACATGTTTTTGATCTTCACGCTCCTATTATCCGATCTTATGTTAAGCGCCAAAGTTATCCATGGATAACTTCTACAATTAGAGATATGATGAATCTTAGAGATGATGCATATACGAGGAGTCGGTCGACAGGTTTAGATTCTGACATAAAATACTACAAGGAATTGAAGTCTTTGGCCAGTCGATCAATATTTGCGGAGAAATCTGCATATTTCCGCTACAACATTAGGCAAAAAGAGATAAATTCGAAAGTCTTATGGAATTTTTTTAAGCAAAATATAGCTGATTTTGGCAACAAGCACGCCTGTTTTCCCATCGAAATTAGTGATCCAGATCTTGTGAACCTCCATTTTCTTGACGTACCTGGTAGCAATTTCGTCTCAATTTCAGATTGAACGTTTTTTGAATATCATCGCTCTGATGCTAGATCCTTCCATATTAATACTGTTGACGAAATAACTATTTTGAGGATTATAGCGGGAATTGCGTCTAATGCTCAAGGTGTTGATGGTATTACTCGTGATATGATCCTTCTGACGTTACCTCGAACTCTCGCGGTTCTAACAGCAATAGTCAACAAGTCCATCAGAACTGGTGTCTTTCCAACTAAATGGAAGGAAGCTCTTGTCAAGCCGATACCCAAAAACAACCAACCTGCTGAATTGTAAGATCTAAGACCAATCAGTATACTTCCATTCCTATCAAAGGTTGTAGAGAAAGTAGTTTGTCAGCAGCTGACAGAATATTTGGAGGCAAACAATATCTTGCCACAAAGGCAGTCGGGATTCCGTACCGGTCGAAGCACTTCCACGGCAACACTGAGTGTCGTTGACGATATCTTGGCGGCAGAGGATAATGGAGAGGGGTCAATATTAGTGCTACTTGATTTTTCGCGTGCTTTTGACTCCATAAATCATAATCTCCTCTTGTCCAAGTTATCATTTTATGGGTTCGATAGTGGTGCTTTGCATTGGTTTTCAAGCTATCTTTGCGGTAGATCACAGTGTGTAGAGATGTGCAGTGAAATGGAGATTGCCTCATATTCAGAGAGTGCCTCGGTGAATCGTGGTGTGCCGCAGGGATCCATTTTGGGGCCGGTTTTTTTTAATGTGTACACTGCCGATTTGGTAAATTTTATAAAAAATTGTAGTTATCATATTTATGCTGATGATCTACAAATATACTTGTCTTTTAAGCCCGATGAAACTTTAACATCTGTGTTTATTGTGTAGTCAATGAAGACTTGGAGCGTATTTGTTGCTGGGCAAGGAAAAATTGTTTGATCATAAATCCATTGAAGTCAAAATTTATAATCTTTGGATCTAGCACCCAGAAGTGCAAAATTAATACTTTTGACCTCAGAATTGGTATAGGAGAGTCTGATATCCAGCAGGTGACTGAAGCCCGGAATCTTGGGGTCCTCATGGGTGATGACTTAAAATTTCATAATCACATCCTTGAGACTGTCCAAAGTTGTTATTATAGGCTTAAGGTACTATATCGTGTTCGGAACTTTCTGGAAACTAGTGTCAGGGTCAAACTATGTGAATCCTTGATTTTGTCCAAGTTGAATTATGCAGATACCGTTATAGGAGGGTGCTTATTCGGTTATACGAGGAAACTCATACAGCGTGTCCAGAATGCATGTGCTCGATTTTGTTTCCATATTCCGCGTAGAACCCATATAACACCGTATCTTAATAGAGAAAATCTTCTGAATATGGAATCCAGGCGTGCGCTGCATTTTGCGTGTTTTTTATTCAGTATAGTGAAGACACAATCACCTTCTTATTTGTTTGAAAAATTGACTTTTTCGGAAAGATCAGTCAGATTGGCATCGCGCATTTTATGTCCAAGGCACAGCACAGCTGCATTTCGTGGTAGCTTTTGGTACGCTGCCTGCGCTTGAACAATATACCACCGCCTATGAGAAATCGACAATCACTTTGGTCTTTTAAATATAACTATAGGAGTTACTTACTGAATTTACAAAAACGTCAAAACCCCTAAATTTGGCATGGCTGTCTGTGTGCATGTTGCTAAATATGGTCACAATTTTATTCGAATTTAGTTATCTAGTTCAATTTTTAGTATTGTATTTACATTACATTTAAATTGTATTTCATTCTTTATAAATATATCGTTCTGAATAACGGTGCGACGCGGTGTACAGTCTTACTCCCACGTTTAAGGTGTCCACAGAAGACCAGCGTCGTGGCGTATTAGACGCCCGACATATGCTAAGTTGGGCTCCTGTTCCGCAATACAATTTATATAAATTAAGCTTTTTTTTTTGGTTTGTATCGCACTTTGTAACATTGTATTCTTGTATCGTGTGTGCTGAATAAATTTTTATTCTATTCTATCCTGAGGACTAAGATGAAATGCCGTCCATGCCCAGTAATTACACTGGCTACCTTTCCCTTCAATCCGAAACACAGCGAACTGTTTCACGGCTGAAATAAGAAAGGCGGCGGTACCTACCCAGGCGACCCTACATATGGGTCTACCACCTAGTAAAATTGCGAAACTCACGTGGCAGTGGTCAGGTCACATTGCAAGGAGGACTGACGGCCGTTGGGGCGGAAAGGTCCTCGAGTGGAGGCCGCGTACCGGGAGACGCAGCATTGGTAGGCCCCCCACAAGGTGGACCGACGATCTGGTGAGAGTCGAGAGAAGCCGATGGATGCGGGCAGCGCAGGACCGATGGGTTTGGAGATCCCTGATGATGATGATAATAGGGAATATGCATAAAATTTGAATTTGTATCAAATATTTTTTTCTAGATTCTATATCGTCTTAACATTAAACCTAAAAGTTATTTTTTTTATTTAGTTTTTGTTTAAACCCAGAAAATATTATAAAGAAAGTGAAAAATAAGCGAGGGAAATTCAAACTTACAAAACGCGTCACCATTGCTCGAAACGAAATGTGACGTCATTGGTCACGTCTTTGGATTTATCGGCGTCGATATTCATACTGTCATAATAGTTTTAGTGAGAAAAACTGTTTAAAACTGTATTTCTGTGTAAAACTTGTGAATATATATTTGTAGTCAATCGAGGACGGTGTCAGAAGCTGGTTTTGTCAAAGCACAATCAGATAATCTGCCGAAAATAGATGCATATGATGTCATCATATTTTGCATCAAATCTCGATTTTACGAGTACAGAGATCAAAGGAGTGAAAGCTGCAAGGTAATTTTTATGTTACATGGTATATTTTAGTCCATAACATAGATTTTTATTCATAAATGTTTATAATATTACTTACACCAAAACATTAACATTTGTCATTGAAATTGTTTCTAAACTCCTAATTTACCCCTATAACATTATAATTAACACGTAATATTATATGTTATTGAAGCTCACTCCAGAATGATATGTTTATATACTTTTTGTAAATATTAGATAAATTAACAATTTCCTTTCAGTAATTAAGTGCTTGCTTGTTTCAGATCTGAACGGCTTCAGTTTTTGACATAGAAATATATGACGAACCACTCCTTCCTTTAAATGTAGATTACATTTTTCTCCTTTCTGTTTCATTATGTTATATCCGATATAATTAACTGTATATTTCTTAACCTGAAATAAAACATTGATCATCAAAATTTCGTAAAACCGCAACAGGAGTAAGCAAGCTCTTTGGAGAAATTTTTAATGAACTTTTATAAACTAGGTTAGGTTAGTAGGTATTAGACAAAGTTTTCTACTGCTTAATAGCTAATTCACACTTAGTTGTACCTACATAAATGCAGCATACATACGTTATAATGATCTTCACAACAAAATACAACCGATAATTGAGATACATTATCCCTTTTCATCATCTTACACCATTGTTTTCGTACTTTCGCATTTCGTACTTTTCGAATACGAAAAAACACTTTATTAGGTGTACTAATAATAGTGTTTTCGCACTTCGGTACCATACAATACTTGTAAGAAGGTTTTTTAACTTCTTCCATGATTCGTATTGTAATTAAAACTGAAAATAATTATGGAGTAACTGAAACGCAATAGTAAACAAACACGGGACATGACCAATGACGTCATCAAAAGCGCGCAAAATGGCGGCGCTTGAACTGCTTGAATTTAATCAATGTTTTAAATTTCACTTTGCAAAATTATTTGACTATTTTGAAGCCTATTTAGATTTTTTTCTATGCTATAAAGATGTCAACGATTAATTTAAGAAATAAAAAAAACATGCATATTCCCTATTGTTGTTATCTAAAAATAAAATGATTACAGAACACATTTCTATTTCATTGTTTGCTTTCTTGGTTAGTTTTCTTGGTTTGTAAGTTTTTAAGCATTTCCAAAATTTTCACAGTGTGTTCTACCCATAAGTATAAGAAAGAAAGAAAGAAAACATTTATTGACTTGCACAATACATCACGCTAAATCTAGAAGGGTAAAAAATATACATTCCTACACACAAATAAATCTACTTAAAAATACCCAGTGATAAATTTGTGATTGGTAGGTACTTAATACCTAACGAAAAATTATGCGATATTCGGTTAGTCAAAAAACTTAGTATTCTGCGATCAATCAACTAGACTTTCGTGTTAGAATCACAGAGCTTTTAGCTACGCTCAATTACCCGCCAACAACATACAGACGAAAGTTAAAGTCCGACGGCGTTACTAATAAACATTATGTAATATGTATATAGGGTAATGCAGCCCAAAGCTGGTAAGTCCCAGTTTAAGTCTGTATCAAGCTTTGCGATAACGTTTGAGTAGCATGAATGGCTAATTGGCCGGCGACTGGCCGATGCTACACTCACACATTCACATTAAAGCTTGATTCGGATTTATACAGGGATTACTTGCTTTAGGAGAGGTATTCATATTGGGCTCGTCTCCCCTGAGCGTCATATAGTTGTAACAAAATGTTGTATGTGTTTTATTCTAGCTCAAAATCTCATTCGAACGTTCCAAAAAACTTAAAATCTGGTGCCGTCAATATTACAATAAATAAAAAAAACAAACAAAAATTTAAACCGACTTCAAAATAGTTAAAAGGATAAAATTATCGTTTTCTTTCGTTATTTGAAATTGTTCCAATAAGGATAAAATAATTAAATTTATGTACTTATCAGGTAGGTATTTCTAGGATATAAGTTCTTAAATTTAATTATTTCTTTTTAGTATTGTGAAGTCGGTTTTAATGTTTATTAAAACAAAAACATAATTTTTAATGATACCTTTCTAAGGTAAAAGCTAAGTGGGTGACCGTCAACATATATTGTTATCGTATCGTTTCATAAAAAAGTCATAGGAAACCAAACTACCCAAGCTAAGCTTAAGGTTAAAACTTTAAATAAGTACCTAATTGATCGACAGAACTCGCGAAACTGAGTACCTAAGGTAAAATCGAAAATTTTCGTTCATGTTAGACGAAACGACCTTTACTACATTTGTGACACGATGGGCCGAATCGAATACAGCTGTAACATAATAAAATATGTAGGTGAACAAAAGTAAATCATTTGTGGTTTTAAACACAATACATCATCATATGAAATATTAGTAAGTATTTTCCAAAATGTTATAACATAGTACCTATATAGGTATACATAATTAAAATAATAACAATGACTATTATAATTGTTACTTACTATACACAGTGTTTGTAGCAGGTGTAACTTATTATCTTTACTTATATTTAAAAGCCTTAACCTTTTGACCCTTACCAGTCGAGCCAGCAGTTACACAATAGAAAATTTGTGTCTGTGGCTACTCTATAGATTAATAGTCTTTGAAAATGACAGTGGCATGAATAATTATGAACGGACAGACGGAGTAAAGTATTCTGTGGACGGAGTGGTAAAACTAAGGGGATTCCTCGTTTTGTTCCAGAACTATTCGGAAAGATTTGAGTTTGACTGAAAGAGAAACTTACAGATATATGTATAAAATAAATTGTTTTCGTGAAAAACAGATACATATTACCTTCTAATCATGTCAAGAAGAAATTTCCAAATCTCTTCATTTACCAGAAAATCATCTAAACCGTTACTAAATTTAGATATAGCGTATGCTCGCTCAGTGTATATTATTATTATAGAAGATTGTACTGTAGCTTTCATTCGGCACATAAAAATTTCATTATATCGGTGTAATTTAACGAACACTGACCAGAAGTTGTGATCATTTTTTTAGAGTTCCGTATCTCAAAAGGAAAAAGGAACCTTGTAGGATCACTTTGTTGTCTATCTGTTCGACTTTTGTTTGTCACAAATGCATATCATGTTGAAATTTTATCATATATACCAAGATATACTTACTCAGGGCCTACATACCTACGGTCTCTTGTCACCGTAAAAATATCTAGCTTCAAATTGAAAGCATCAAAAAATACTGAATCTTTTGAGCGTCGATAATAAATCAAATTTGAAATTTTGCAAACACTTTATTCCGGTTTATCTTACGAACATCTACATATTAGTACGGAGCTCCCGGCGAAGTGAGACTCGTACTTGTCTGGTTTATTGATAAATAACTTCTATTTCAGTAAGGAGTACAGAATATCGCAACTAAATATCATCACTGTGTAGAGTCGTGTTCCTGCCATGGGTATGGTTGCTAGACTCCACCGAGCTAGGTATATGTAGGGAACAGGGGACTTGTCTCATAATATGATAATAATAAGAGGTATAATATCTCTAAGTATGTCACAAACATTAATGAAAATGGCATGAAACAGTCTTTGAGGAAGCGTTTCTTGTGTCACCTGACAAAAGTGTTCAAGTGTTGAGAAGTCATTTGCTACTTGTCACAGTTTGCGAGCCAATAATAGTTTAGTCATGCCTGTCTTCCTTTGGCATACCCAAGAGATTTCGGACTGATTTGGACACCTTGGATTGAACAGTTCTTACATTAAGGCCTGCGCACTAAATAATAATAAATTTGTTTAGTACAATAAAATGTTAAAAATGTTACATGCATTACGAAGATGTGGTGGTCAATGACATTTTTAAATGTAAAGACCCTACCAAATCGCGAAATCTCAGGGAATTTTTTTTTACCACTAATGTGGGAATCAAGCATACGGTCCACTGATGGTAAGCGGTTACCGTAGCGTACGGACGCTTGCAACACCAGGGGTATCACTTGCTTCAAATCAATGAAGGGATGCACAGAAATTGGTTGCAGTAAATAATGTGCTCATTGCTCTGTCGTTGGCAAAAGAGAACTGGCTTAATCATGTAAAAGGTACCCATATAACAGCTGATCGTAAAAAAATCATCACGTATCTGGCGTAAAAATATTTCAAACAACTGAATGATGAAATTGATGTTGGTACCCAAAAATATCGTTTGAATAATACCTACTTACTCAAAATATTTTGAAGTTAAAAAACCTTTTTCGTCGATGGAGTAGTCGAAAGATACGACTAATATTTTTCCAAATAACCACAATTAACTACTTTAGGTTCGTAAAAAAGGTTCAATATCAAAAAAAGGACAAATTACCCAGTACTAACTACGTAAATGAAAGCGCTTAAGATAAATGCGGACCGTTTAGTCCTTACCGTGAACTAAGGACTACTTTTCACTTCTAAAGTTGCGACCCGGGTCACACTCACAATTTACATTACCTTCTTGGATTGTAAAGAGATTCTATATAAAGGTACCTATCAAAGAATTTCACAGCAGTAGTGACCGAATTTATTTCGGCCTTAAAACATTTCGATGTGTTTCGAATTGAAGAGAATTCAATTCAAAGCATTTCATCTTAAGCCTCAGGATGACAACACACCTGTAATACCAAGTGATTTTTGCCTTGCAGGGGTCCACGGTAGCCATTTATGACGTCACGATGTCATTCTAAAAGAGATATTGGCATAATTTGTAATAAAACAGACTGTTTTTTACATTGATTTATTCATTATCGAGTTTGTGAATTTATTGATATGTGGTGAATGCCATATTGCTTAAAAAATGGCAGCGTGACGTTATAAGCAACACCAATGTTCAGTCGACTGCACATCAAGCGTAACAGTTTGACCTTGAGACCACCCTTATGCCGTTCGTAATAGAGGTGACTTTTGTAGTGCAACTGTTGCTTGGTTTGCTGTTTTCTATTCATACTCAGATCATGGAAATAAGGTTCACACTAATGCAGTTCGGTGGTCGCCCCGCAGGAGTGCCGACAGCTTCTTTGTCATCAAGTTGATATTGGTGTTAACTAAAGTTAAGTTTAGTTGATATTTTGTGTATTTGTGTTCCTAAATAAGAAAACCTCCAACATCTCAATTTCCCTAACTAAAATTGTCACCTTGTTAACAATAATATTTCCATATAAATTAGATCCCACAGGATTAGAAGAATCCCCAACGAAAGTACTCGTAGAACTCATTAATATTTTAATCATAAAACAAGTACGGAACCAATTTAGGTTTCTTAGTATTCATAGCACAGAGTAGGCTAACTGAGAATTAATTGACTATCGTGATATAAAAATATTTTTTACGCTGTCAGAGAAGTTTGAATTTCAACGTACGGCACCTTGAAAATTGAATAGATTGGTAGCCGTAGCCGAAGCTACGTATTCTATGGCTTCGGTGAGGTCCGGTGAGATTATTTCATTTTAGATTTCGTTTGCCAAGCCATTACTTTACTGTTATTGTACGAATTGTTATTCGGCCCGTGCGCGTATGATACTTTTATGTATTCGAATAATATAATATTCTTGTATTAAATTTGAGGAATGTTTTCCGTTTTATGCCAATAGTAAATTTGATACGGGTACAGTTATTTTAGACTTCACAAAATCAAAATGTGTAGGTACGTATTTAAATTATATTTATTTTGTTTTACTGTCAGAATTTAATAAATAACCGGAAACCGAAAAGCCGTTAATATTTCGAGTGGCGTTATAACTCTGGTGGTATATGACAATTGAAAAATCAATTGTATCTGGAATCTGATACTTGTTAAACATGAGGAAGTACGTAGTACATAGTAAATGGCATGTCACCTCTTCAACATATTTCAAACTAAGTAGTAGCCGCCCGCGGTTCCGCCCGTTTGGATTTCGTCTACCGCGCCAAAAAGTAACTTGTGCTTGCTCAGAATGAAATCTATCTCCGTACTAAATTTCATCTAAATTGGTTCAGCGGCTTTGGAGTAAAATCATATCAGACAGACAGACAGAGTCACTTCCGCATTGCTACTTCATATTTACACAGGTTTAAACAAACCAATTTCAGGCACTAGTCAGTCCTTCATAATTTTAGGTTACTTCTTATTTTAAGGTTGTTAAACTTTGTTTGTGATGGAATAATAAAAAAATATTATTATTATTAAAAAAATATTAGTTTGGATGTAGTTTAATTTAAATTTACGTTATTAATAGCTTCTGCCCGCGGTTCCACCAGTGTTTTCTAAATGGTTACCGTAAGTCAATATTAGGAGATACACACACCTTTATTACGGACCTTTCTGTAGGCCTTTACTATGTGGTCGGCCCGTATGTAGAGTCATCCAGGTATTTATGTACCAACGCAATTCTCGTTTCAGCCGTGAAACAGTTCGCTGTGTTTCGGATTGAAGGGACAGACAGCCAGTGTAGTATCTGGACGGCATTTCATCTTAGGCCTCAGGATGACAACGCGCCTGCTATATCAAGTGATTTTTTTCCTTGTTTTTCTAGGTGTTTATAGGCAACGGTAACCGCTTACCACCAGGTGGGCCGTCAGCTTGTTTGTTATCTAGTTGTTTAAAAAAAGCCTGTATAAGAGTTAATTTTTTTTTGGTAAATTGTTTTGATGTATTAAGTTCCCTACGATTCAGCAAAAGCAGCATCAAACACATTTAGTTGTTCTCATGTTATAAGCGTACAGAAACTTACGTTGCATTTTATATGTGTAGAAATAGAGAAGATGATGATCAGTATCTAGGTGTTGTGTTTTATGTCTTACTAGTATTGTAAGAACTTGTCTTTAATTGAAGTTTAAACATCCAAGAAAATTTAGTTACAAAGCTGTCTGAGCATTATACCCACACCGTTAAATACTATGAGCGACACCGTATCTGCACAAGCATATGAACTGATATGAAATATGTACCTACACTAGACCCTGCTGCACGATTTATTTATTTATACTTTATTACACATGATAAGGTATATTTCACCTAATCAGTTATTTCTATTTAGGGCCTGATACGTACATAGCCGAGGCCTTTATGCTTTTAGGCGATTGAGTCGGGTCGATAATAAAATAGCTGTTTGTGTTAGACTAATTTTCTGACCACAAAATGAGAAAGCAAATATTTTTTCTATTAAATGAATGAATGAAAAATTCACACAAACGCAATGCAAGAACTTTTTCTCCTTGTTCGATTCAGAGAAACCAGTCTGAGCTCATTCACGCAACTGCAGTGTGATTCACTAACAGAAATATTCGACATCGAGTTCCATGACTGACAAGACGACGAGCCGTCATTGACGTCGATCCCTAGGCTGTGTAGTCGCTATTTAGAGATACGTCATGAAGTACAATCGATATTTTTCGATTTAGTTTTTCTTGTTTTTGAAATGACTTCATTCAATATTTGATTGACATTTACATAAAGCTATAAGAATAAACAACCTTTTTAATTCCGGCTCACGCCGTACTCGTCGTCGGTATGCTAGTGTCGCCAACGGTTGCCAAACAAACGCCAAAAGGTATGACAGCGCCGCCGACAGCCACTATTTCAAGGCTGCGGACTTTAGGGAATCGCATAGCTGATTAAAAATAAAATACCTCGTCTGTGTAAAAAGTTCAAACTTTAGAACACCTTTAAGAGTCTTCAATGTCTACTCGAACGATTGAACAAGCTTCAATCTCTTGCCAGTAACGCCACTATGCAACTCTATTATGGTTTCACAAAGAGCAATATATAGGCGCTAAGTAAGTATTGTGAGTGAGTCATGAAGGTGTATATGTTTATTTAGTACATTTGTAATATATATAATTACATCTTATTTTCAATATTTCTTTGTTATCTAGTACCTACCCATAACACAAGTTCTTAATGATGCTTATTTTGGGCTTGTTTATGGCTTGTTTATGACTTTTGGGCTTGTGTATGAATAATATTAATATTACATTAATTACGTACCTACTATTGACAACAAAGGCGCAGATAATGATGATAAGAAAACCATGTATCGACAGTTTGGTTTTGATGTTCTATTTCCTAATTCAAATATTTTTTATTTTATCGCTGTCACGTTACGCTCCGCGCAAGTGATGGATTGCGTAATAAAAAAAAACTGAAAAATCACCGTGTAGTTTTTTATAGATGGGTACGGTGACTGGTGTAGCACCTAAGTATCAAAAGAAGTAAAATTTTACTAGGTTGCTATATTTTTCTGAAGGCTTTGTCTATAATTGCTTATGATTATATGTTTTAATTGGTTTAGACGCTTAATCACCAATAATGGCTCGACTGGATACTTAGCGCGTAACGACCAATACGCATAAAGGACCATTAAGCATAAAGAAAAGTACGGATAAGTATTACTAGAAAAAAAAACTGTTTGATTACAACCTATCTACTTGAATATAATACAAAAAAAAACCATTTATATAGGAAGAAAACACCTCCTATATTCCTATAGGAAGTGTTTTAATTTTCCAAAAAAGATTTTATGTTAACATTTTCAAAAAGTATTCAAGCTAGAAAAACATCATCTCCTCAGACTGAACCCGCAACCACCCAGATTGTGAAAGGTTTAGTCTATCTGAGGATATGATTTTTTCTTGTTTAAATACTTTTATTAACCCGTCAAGCATGAGATTCCAGACAAAATTGATTCTTCCATTGTAATCGCCCACCGGTGGTATATCGCCGCTTGACAGATTAATATGTTCAAATGCTAGCCCACCCCAATACCTGTCTACTAATATATCTGTACAAATGTTAGAACACAGGCTCGCTTCCTCACGGGAGCACTCACAGCCTCACAGGACATTTTGCCACCGACTACATGCTACACAAAATGCAAAATCCCCTGCACAACATTGTCGGGCATGTGGTGAAGGCCAGGAATCGATGGAACATATTTTGTGTCAATGCGATGCCCTGGCTAGGATCAGAATGAGTCTTCTGAAGAGAAGTGGCGTATCCAAAGCCAGAAGACTATAGACTTTTTCGCCCTAAATATATACCTAGTGAAACTTATGGCAGCTATATTCAGGACGTGGTAGGAGTGAAGGAAGGGTGGCACAAAAGATCCCGAAGGGTCGAAGTGCATCGTGGCGTAGTCACGACCCCATAATAAGATAAGATAAGATAGGTACGATACTTAATATAATTAAGTCTTAAATTGTAACTAGTTTTTGTGTTTGTAGTACTCTAGGTGTAATATAGTGCTTGTGTACATAATTGTTAAACGAAGGAGAGGATGCTTCTCAACACAGTTTGCTTGAACTCAAAGAGAGGACTCCCTCAACAACTAGTAATATTTTATTGATTTTATAAATGTATTAATTAATTTGTTTGATATTAATTTATATGAAAAAACACTGGAAGGTAAAATAAATTGGCTGCGATCTTCTGTAAGGTGGAGTAAACCAGCGGGGCGATCTAAATTGGGGTGGAATATACCACTATGCCATTACTCTCTTTTACTGTCATGCGGCGTAATCCCTCCGGAGGGCTATGAAAATTGAGAAATCAATTGTGTCAGAAATCTGATGCTTGATGGGTCAAAATGATTTCGAAGATACTACTAGTAAATAAATGATAGCGATAATTATCATTTTTCTATAAATTTCTTAAGCATTTTACTATATTTTAAATATTCCGTTACAAAATCATCTTTATAGGAAAAAATGGTAATTGTTACAAACGCTCTACCGCTAACATCAATGGTGCAATTAAGGTTCGAAGTTATAACGAATTTTATAGGATAATGTACGCAACTTTGGTGCTTAAAAGTTCAATTTGAATATACATTTAAATTTTGTTCTGAATGTAGAATATGTTTAATGTAAAGCACTGTTCTGGGCAACGTTAAGACGTTGTTTGATGCTCAGGAAAGTAATTAACTCTCTGTGTTCAGGGAATTTGATAGATGATATACGTAACCACATTCATGATATTCAACATGCTGATTGTGCCTTATTATGCTCTGGCGGCTAAACTATACCTAGATCACTGTATATGTCGCCGGCGTCTGGCGTATTGACGGCACCATCCTGTATAATATGTCGCCGCCATCTGGCTAAATTCGCCGCTCAATTGGATGCCTAGCCCGTTGATTAAACGCCTGCATCCAATCAAATGCCTAGCCCGATAGTTGATTGAACTAGACTCACATAACGTTTAACGACTTGGAGTATCGAAAGTCTTGTACCGAAGAATTTTGGTTTGATTGGTGGCTTCAAGGTTATTTTTTATGACCATTTATAGCCGACAAGGTTTTAGTTATATGTGGTCATAAAGAATAACCTTGAACCTACCAATCACTCAAACAGTCACACAAAAGTTCTTTGATTTAAACAACCTGCCTAGGCGTCCAATTGGATGGCTAATTTAAACCAGACGGCTGACATGACGTTCAGCCATCTGGTTAAATGACTTGGCTAGTTGTGTTTCTTCAGGCGTTTATTTGGATGCCGGCGAATCAACGAGCTAGGCGTCCAGTTAAGCGGCTGATTTAACCAGACGGCTGCGACATATATACTACATATATCACTAGGCTATAGGTACAAAGGCTATTACTGCCTTTGATCAGCAGTGGGCATCTTTCGGCTGAAATGGCGATGATGATACTATGGTTTTGTAGCCCCCGTGCGCCGTTTGATTTCTCGTAAGTGTAAGAATAAATGTAAAATATTATCTCGGACACTGATATTTTTCCGAGTGAAGTTTACAAACAAAAAAAAATATTAAGTTATTAAGGTGGTCCCCGTGCGCCGTTTGACTCCTCGTCAGTGTAAGAATAAATGTCAAATATTATCTATGACACTGATATCTTTCCGAGTGAAAATTACAAACAAAAACAAAAAAATATTAAGTTATTAAGTTGGGCTAGCAGAGAGTAACAGAGCGGGTCGGATTTCTGGAAAAGATCGCTGAGCACTCTGACACGCGACAGAGCTCCGCTCTGAAAAACGTCGTTTCAGTCCCCGGAAATGACGTCACTACGCCGTTTAGATATTTTTGGCAGGCGCACCTCTCGGACAGGTGTATGGCAGTAGGTTGCCGCTCGGCTCACGTCTCGCCGCATCTTTATAATATAAATCGACGAGTGATAATCCTATGCTCTTGCCACCATACAGGCACAGATTAATAACAATACAGGTTTCTTTTAGAGTAACTTATTTAAAGCTCTCAGTGCCGTCCGAGACACGGGCGAAGTAAGAAGTGTATATTCGATCTGTATTCAAGCGTCGCTTCAAGTAGCGTCAGTATGGTAAGATTGAAAAGTTAACGTCGAAAAGTCTACCATGCATTGTCATAGTGAAATTAATTATTTTAGATTTTTTTTTATTTTTACACGGGTAATTAACTTTTATAATATAAATTAATTTTGTGACAAAGAGTTTTATAACTATTTTTAGTGTAATAATTTATTTTATTTTATGATAAAAAAACATGGTAAATATAAAAGACGAGACATTGTTAAGCTAAACTTTTCAAAGTAGCGAAAGAAAAGAACAAGAATATAATTTCGGAACTACTTTATTATAATAACAAGATGATGCAGATGAAACCTCAGATCTTAGAAAGAAGATGAAACTGATCATTATTCGAGTGATTCTGATTTATTTATTTAAATATAACACAAGTAGCATGGTCTTATTTTATTTTGTTCTTATTGTTTAAGAACCTTAAAAATATCATGATTTATTTTTTATTTACTTATCTGCTTATTTTTATTATTATTAAGTTACTAAACTTTAATAAAATAAGTTTTACAGATTCACATTCACTTTTGATAATAATAAAATTATAATACCTATTTCCATCTTTTAAAATTTATATGCTAACGCCACTCGTATTCACGCACACATTCGCAGCGTGTTTGAAACTTGGTTACCACAAGTAAAGCGCTTGTCAGTGGAAGTTGCTTCGTGAGATAAAAGAACTATACTAGTAGGCAAATTTTTATACCTAAACTTTTCTTTTGTTAGAAAGTGAACCTTCTGTCAATTTATTCGTTATTCTGTGGTAATGTCAGCTAAATACAATGTGTCCCTACAAGGCTTAAGGTAGGGAATAGTTACCACTACTCCCTGCCCTATTTAACGATTTAGTGCACCCGACACTGGTAGCTTCTCTACCTCACAGAAGTTTGCAGATAAATAACACTATGTACAGTGTTGTTTTTTATATACTAAAGGAGGTATATAAAAAAAATCATGTCACCTGATGGTCAGTGATGATAAGGCCGAAGATGGAAGCCAGCTACACCTGGATTCCTCAATTACAGAGGAGCTGGCTATCTTAGCTCCATCCAACTGCCGGAACACAACAATGCTGTTAACTTTATTGTTATGGTAGCAGACTTAGTTAAGATGGTGGTAGCTAGCCAGCGGACTGAGAAAAACCCCACCACCAACCACGCCAAACAGAAAATTTCTGCCCTCACGAGAATTCAGCCCCGGACCTCTGGATCTGGAGTAGGTGGTCCCAACCACTAGACCACAGAGGCGGTGTGTTTGGAAAATATGAAACCAGGAATGAAAGGATGTAAATATGCTGTACTGTAATAACCGATCTTTGTGATATGGCAAGTTGACAGCCTCATCATAATATTTAGGAAAGTTCATTTTAAAAACTGTCTAGTAGTTTTTGATTTCTAGAAAATTATTTTAAAGAGATCGAATTCATCTGATGTGCTGGGCGCAATGGTCGGTTACTTAAACTTTTAATAGGTAGGTCCTAAAATTTCTATTAGTAGCTGTCTGTATTCGCTTACGAGACTATACGGTCACTTGAGCTCATTACGGAAGCGATGGCAACAGGGGGACTTTCTGCCTCGCTGTTATTCTGTCAATAGAAGGTTTCAACTTTTTTTAAACGTAAGGCAGAGCGTCAGAGGTACATACAAGAATCGCTACGGTAACCACTTGCCATCAGGCGGGCGGTAACACCACATGCTGGCCAATAACCAGATGCCCAAATCAGATTTTTAGCTGACTTAAAAAAAGGAGGCAATATATATTTATTTATGTTCACCGATTTCTCTGTCGATTGTGGACCAATATTCAAAATCCTTTTTTATTCGATAAAGTATACCCCTGCTAAGGCGACCATTGTTAAAGTAGCGCTAAAACAAACGGCTTTGATGGATTTGATAACGTGCTTTATGAAGCACGGATAAGCTCCCGATCAAGTTAATTTTCTTTGCCCTTATTCTTCGTTTATTTAGGGTGTTTTTTACGAACATTCGCTGAGTCACACTGTGCTTTTATTCGTTTTGCTCATTTGTGTCCATACATGCGATTTTTATTCAAGATATTAGTTCAGATAGCTATGCATATATCATCATAATTAATAATTAAAATATAAAACTAGAAAAAAATAGTTTTTTTATAATTTTTATTTTTTAGATTTTTTTTTCATAATTAAGTTCTAAAATTAATCATTTTACAACAGATTAAGGACGAAGTATTCAGTTTGATGCTAAACATTTCAATACGAACGCGAATATCAAACTGAGTACAGCGTGTGCCCATATTCAGATACCTATATCTCTCCGAATGGCTTGGGTTCAATAATGCAAGATAGTCATTATAGGCTAATAAGATAATAATAAATCACATAAATGTTTTGCTTTTATTTTATCTACAATTTAATTATAGAACCTTATGATGTAACAATATAGAGCAAGAGCCCACGACGGCCAGAACTTCGTTATTTTATAAAAGTTGAAAGTTTCTCTGTACATGTCCCTTAAACTATAGTTCTATACTATAGAACTATACTATAGAACAGAATAATTTATATAACAAATGAGCACAATTACACAAAATCAACGTACGTTTTTATAGCGAGCTCATTCACATCGCCCGGAGCTAACAACTTCGATGCAATGAGAGAAGCACGAAACGTTGACATCATTAAAGTTTGATGAAAAGTTATGCGAGCCAACTGAAAGATTGAAGCTGTCGTAGAGTGTAAAGGTTTTGTTACGTATTTTAATAAAAATTTAAATATAAATTATTTGTGTGCGTGTTAAAATTTTATCATAAAGATTTAAATGTACTTCTTTTTTAAAAGCGACGCTGAATATTGTTTCATCTACGTTAGCCATTAATATCAAATGCTATACTTAATGAGTATCAAAACTGACATACCTTGGTAATAATATTCATAACTATGGTCTTGGTACAATTACTACACAGCTGATTGAAATACTAATAGAAAAAGAATGGAAAAACTCTTTACAAATTATATCGTTCGTCTGCTTGCAACCGTATTCACAAAAGATGGATTACGGTTTCGATTCAAATGCTCATATCCCGTCTCGCTTTGCCGAACCGGAATAAAAACGGACAGATAGATTAGAGTTTTCGTTATTCGAAGTCGACAGACGTAAGTAAGTATGCGGAAGTAATCTGGTCTTAGGTAGTGTCGACTTTATTTGGTCGGAATAAAAGTTTTTTTTTAATACGATTAGGGTGACAAACAATCTTAAGGTCCTCCTGATCGTAAGCGGTGACCAAAGCCTTTATACGCTCTTAGCACGTTTGGGTACTTCTTACGCGCTGTTTACCCTAAAAAATCAAGGGAAAGTGTCATGTTAGCAGCTTAGGAGACGAGGCCCGCCCCTACACAACCTTACGGCCTGGGAACAGGCAGAGGCGGTGGCGCGACTTGTGAGGTCGCCGGTCGCCGCTACGCGTGGCGTGCTTAGTATATTGCCTAGATATACATTCGTTTTCATTCGGACGAATAGAAGCTGGAATATTCGCCGCGGCGGATTTCCCGCAGCCAGGCCGTTACTCACTGCAGGAACACAACAATATACCTACATGTGGTAAATTAGGCAAAGAATAATTGTGAACAAAACTTTAATTTTATAGTTTTAATCAATTTCAGGCATGACAATTATACAGGATGGATTTTATGACATTTTTGTATGAAATATAACATTGGCTACATTATTTCATAGAAATGTCATGAAATCATCCAATAAATAAGACGTTTTTAAAGGCGGTAAACTATTTCTATCAACTAATATAGCCCATGTTTTAATTTATTGTCGTATTGACGGCACCATGCAGTATAAAATTAAAAGTTTAAGTAACCCCGGCCTAGAACATCATCCATCTTCTTATTTGCTGTGAGTTTCTGAAGAACTGCCGCATGACGTAGAATATTTAATGTTACAGCACCAGCTAAAAGTCAGCGTGTCTTGGAATACTACCGAAGTTCACAAATTTCAAAAGATTGATTTGGGCTGTAAAAGTTATAAAAAACCCTTTAGTCAAGAAGGACATGAGCAGATTATCATTAAACGCCTGAACAGATTTGTTTATAATTATAGATAAGACCCATCTAAATCACATCAGCTTTCAAACAAAAAAAAAAATAATTCAAAATCGGTCCATCATGTTTTTGGGTTTATTGGCTACGGTACTACAAACAGACACACAGATACACAAAGAGACACTTCAAACTTATAACACGCCTCTTTTAGCAGGGGGTTAAAAATCTCCCAAGTCCGAACGAAGCCGAGCAAGCGTGGAGCATGCTGATCGGTTTGATATCGTCGCAACCAGTCGCATCATTCATTAAATAATTCATAATTCATTAAATTGTGTACAAAACGAATCAACCCATATTTAATTCATTGTAACGCTTTTGTTTTCTCCTGTTGCAGGTAATTCAATGGTGCCACAGAGACAACTTAGGGTCAACTATATCAATCTGTCAATCAAACTACAGTTACTTGGTATTTTTCTCATCACTTCATATTGATTGGCAGACATGGTAAAAACTGATTCCAAATCTATATATATAAAAATGTTATGTTGGTTTGTGTACGCTTCGAAAACTCAAAAAGTTCTGCACCGATTGAATCGAAATTTTAACATGATATAAAATCCGCATCAAGGATTGCATTTATCTATTTTTTGCATCAGTCACATATCTGCGACCGCGAGAAAACAGTTTTTTTAACGATGCGCCACCGCGAAGCGTGGCAGGGTACAGCTAGTAAAACATAAATAGTGTGAATATATTATATATTTGATATTACCTACATTATACCGAGATTTATTCGCGACATTTTTTTTTATTTTTTTATTTTTATACAACTAGATGACAAACAAGCTGACGGCCCACCTGGTGGTAAGCGGTTACCGCCGCCTATAGACACCTGCAATAACAAAGAATAGCACTTGATATTGCAGGTGCGTTGTCATCCTGAGGCCTAAGATGAAATGCCATTAAGACATTAAGAATAGGCATTAACATAAATTCGGCGTACTACTCAGAATAACTACTGAAAGAGTAATTTCCACTGTGGAGCTTATTAAATTCAATTTAAAAAATATCAAAATCATATTTATATCACATAAGTTTTGGCAAAGTCTGTTAATAAAATCAGAAACACGGTAAATATGTAAGTAATTGGATAAGGTTGTATTATAATTCTATCAAAATGTAGCTTAGCTTATAATAATATGCTTAGCCTGTATTATTTACCTACTTAAGTAATTCGAAAATAATCCAATTAGTTTGCCTCGTTTTTTAATTCTCCGAAAACGAGTTGAAGGAGCTTTAGTGGATATGGTTTCAATAAAAATTTTATGTTCTCGTCGAAGTGAATTGAGCGTGGGACGCGGACTGTGTAGGTAACGGAGCTGTGGGTCAATTCTGCTATTTATTTTCCTAAACGGATCGGCTGCGGTTCGGTATCGTTACCAATGCGATTGTAATACAAAAAGGTATTCCACTAACATTGCTTATAAAGCCGGAACGCTAACGAAACGCTCTCGGTTGGTTCAACTTCGGCTCGATAATTGTTAGCAATATTGCAAGAAACAATATACTTTGGCTTAGTGACTTGACAGTTATTAATTTTGGATAGTTCGAACAAAGAACTATCGATGCGTTTCGGCTGCCACAAATGTTAAATGTTTAGCAGAATACGATACAATGATTGAACCGAACGGTTCGCGTTACGTGTTTGTTAGTAGAATACCAAACTGATGCGTTTCGGTTACGTTTCGATTGCGTTGAGTTAGCAGAATACAAAAACGTTGTAACTTAAGCGTTTCCGATCAAAATACAATAGCAGAATTGGGGAGCTGAGCTAAGAAGACAAGGCAATTGACACACCTCGCTGCCGCAACCCTTTTACAGTATTGCCGACACTTTAGAACGTTACAACGCAATTTTGCCGTGGTTCTCTCATCTACGTCTCGCACTGTGTCGTAGCAATCGTGGCGTAGAGTACATTAGATAGACCATTTAAATTTAAACGTCGTATTAGGTGGACAGTGGTGAAAGAAAGAAAGAATATTTTTATTGACGTAGGTAGACCAAACTGACACATAGACACTTAAATGACAAAAAAGTATACCAACAGAAATAGAAAAAAATATAACATAAGATCCTATCTCAGTATAAAGCTCCTCGTCATCATCATCATCATCATCACCAGCCTTTATACGTCCCTCTGCTGGGCACAGGCCTTAATTCCTACATGGGAGAAACACATGAGGAGTTTGAATATTATTAAAATGCTATTCTCTAAGTCACGGCTTTACAAAATCACGGCTTATTGGCATCTATTACATTCACGTTATTTCAGCCGTGAAGTAGTTTGCTGTATTTCGCTGAGCAGGGAGAGACATTCACATTTATTGGCTCCATGAGAAAGTCAATGCTGCTACCATTTCTTAGTGCAGATGTCTATGATTACAAGTATAATTACCGCTTCCGTACGATCAGGTGGATTATCTGGTGGTTTAACATTCTGTAATTAAAAAAAGAAGTTGAGGTACGACATTTTTCTCTAACAGGCAGCCTTTTAAGCTGTTAAATTCGCAACGTTTGTTTTTATACAGGAACGCTGTCAAAACAACTCGTGAAAAGAAATTCAATTGAAAAAAAGTGAGTGTTTCATAGAAACAGATCTTGTAGGTAGGTATTATTATGTTTTAGTATGAAATAGCTAATGTTTTTTTTTGCTATTTCAATTGTTTTTCCAACAACTCGTGTTCAGGATCACCGGCACTGACATCGGCATTCTTTTTCGAGAACGTTCCCCTAACAATCAGGTAAACCGATGGCTTTCACAAATCCCGCTGGGCCGTGAAATATATTGTTTTTATTGATTCTACTTGATTTAAGCCGTAGTTGCGTTTGACGTAAACTCACATTCTGGCGTTGATTTACATTGCCTCGTGATACCATAAAGTTGAACGGTTCAGTGTAAACCACCCCACACCACCCGCCTCAAATACGCTAACATGACGTTTGTGCTAGATACCTACATTGTCGATACATTGTATACATTCGATACATTGGAATAATAGATTTCAATTTACGACGCTAAGCGTTTCGACTCGTTTAGGGATTTATACTTACCTATGTGAATTGTGATGTTTGCTGAGAGTTCACTTTTTTGTAAGATTTCATCCATACCTAATAAATATTCCGATTGCGTCGCCTCTTAAAATAGTATACTTTATTCGATCCATGATGTGTAAGACTAAATTGTTTTATCACGTCTTGTCTTAAAGCGTCGGATTTGTACCATTACGATATTCACGATGGAGCAGATACGTTAATAATATATACGCAATCAAACGATAGGAATGCGCGTTTGAAGCATTTGTATCAAAGCGTAAATAATGTACAGACGACAGCACATCAAGCATAACAGTTTGACCTTGAGACGGCCCTTATTCCGTCCGTAATTACGGACTGTACTGATAATGCGCAGAGAACGCGCTCGTCAAAAACATACGTCATCTCATCTCATTTATAAAAAGTCGCTCCATATTATAATCAAGATTCAAATGGGTATACTGGAATGCTATCAGTATGTACAGAAATATTAAGCAATTCCAACCATATCCCAGACATACGGGCTTCAACCCGTATTCATAATTGTATGGAACCCTTTTCTGAAATAGATAAAAGGGATGCCTAAAACCAGCTACGAATGGCTGGAGATGGGCTCGGTCGTCTTCTTGTCTGCGGTCAAACGATGTTATCTGAAAATAAAAGTAATATCTGAGGAGCGCAAATTTTTCACGAATACTAACATTTTTCCACTAGAGTTTGAACATACATTGCTCGGAAAAGTCAAGGACGCTTGAATTTCTTTCTCGTAGTTCTGTTCCCGCATAATTTACCTATTTTCCACCACTAACTGAACTACATCCAGTAGGTAACTATAAAATTCAAAGTAAATAAATATGGTTTTTTGGGAATTTGTTGGAGATGAGTCGTGACTTTTATTTTATTTAAAGTATTTAAAAAAATCTTATAATAATTTCTATATAAACTTTTTGTAAATATCAGGACTTAATGGACAGGCGATAATGCTACCCAGCATTATTTTATTATATTGTGTTATTTATGTAAATGTGCAAAATACAGAATTCATATCTATTTAATATCCACCCTTATTTATAGGTAGGTACCTATGCAATAACATTTCGTCATATTTTGATTTATTTTGTACCAAGAAATCGGCAAGTGTTACAATAATCCCCAATATATTTTGGTCACATTTCTCGACATCGCACACGTTTTATCTATCACACGAGTTACTATACTTTATCTTAGATGTTAAACAGAAAAATAGCTTCAAAAAGATTTCAGACACATTTTGGCGGTGAAATATGACCTATTCTCACTGAATCTATAACGGTAGAAAACGTATGAAAGGATAGGCATGTGGGAACACAGATGCTTTCATTTCAGATTCGACAAGCTAAAATTATTAGAAAGTAATTTGTAGCAACCTATATGAGTGATTTCAATGAACAATCAGGTATTATTTTAATGGACTTGTATGCATAATTAAATAGCGTCCTTTGTTTCGTTCTAACACGGACCTAATAATATATCATCCTTATTAGTTCTTAATTATATTTTTTATCAGGATAGGTACCTACTAGGTTTGTGGCAATAAATACTTTATTGTTGACATGACAAATAATAATTCTATCCAAAGTCCCTGAAATGGGTAAAGTTATAATGATAAATATAATAAATAGTACCTACTCTCCATTCACACCCATTATCTATCTACCAAAAATAAAAATCATTTTATATTTAAAATAAATTATATTTATCTGATGATTCTACGAACTTTGTGAAAGAGTCATTGCTGTTTGTGTTTATTTCTACTATTTTATGTAATAAACTAAATTTAAAATTAATAACAATAAAACAGAAAAAAATGCATAAATTACTAGGGTGTAAATTATTTTATTAGAGAATCTAACTAAAATTGATCATTAAAATATTCCCTTCAATTGTAATATGCCTTTTTTATAAGTTTTTCCCTTACTTTGGAGGGTCTTTACCTATAGTTTATGGGTGGTTATATGTAATTTACCAAATAGAATCAATTATTATAATAAGCCTCTCATATCTACGTCTACATGTCGCAAAGAAATAATAAATAAATTAAGTAATAAAAATATCAATCAAGTGAAGCAAATTTTAAAATGATATTACATTCCTGAAAAGTGTACCTATAGCCCAGGATGTAAAATAAAGCCAAAGAATGAGTGCTACCTACCTACTTAACTTAATTATAGAAATAAAACATAAAATATAACAATGAGTAACTCGCCAGGGATAGCCATAATCTTTAATATTAAGATTATTATATCTCGGGAATATTGTCATGTGCATGTAATTAAATTGAAAGTGAAATAAACAGTTTTAAATTTATTTATTTTTTTTATGTATAGAATTTCAAGCTGTATTTTGTAGCTTTTTATTTGTTATATAAAAAAAACTGTTTTTTTTAAAATTCTCTATTTCGCTGGCACCAAACCATTTAAAATAAATTCTATACTCATAGAAAAAATTCGTAACACATTCATTAAACATGCCTAAATTTTAAAATAAACGAGCCAAGAGTACATTATCTCCGAGTTCTGAGTAGTTCTGACTCAAGAAAACTTAGAGAATAAAAAGTTATTAAATTACAATGTTTGTAATAAATCCCTCGATAAATAAAAAACTTACAATTTGTTGATGATATAGAACTACTTTCGATTGAAAATAAACATTTGGGTTCCTAAATCTCTCAGCTAAATTAAATATTTGAAAATTATACAAAGCAAATCTCTGCCCATGGGCTCGTGTAGCTACTATGTGCTGTACATACATACAAGTTAGTATTTTCTCCATTTATGAGTATATCCGTAGTACGGGTCTTACATTTAGATAGACTCGTCCCGAAAAATTTACGACAATTGACCAATCTTAGAGTTAAAACTGTCAGCTGAATCAGTCTCTGTCGCTAAAATCTCAAAAACGGGATATGAGGAATAGCCCCACATCTCTTCTGAGAGGGTTCCATCAGTACATCAAGGGCTCCATCAGTACATCAATAAGTCAATCCGTAGTGATAGATCCGTAGAGATCATAACACGAATTATCGCCAAAATCATCCTTTAAGGTTCTACACTCTGCAGAATTAGGCCAAACAACTGTAAAGAAGTTTCACGGGAACTTATATGAACCACATTAGTGGCACAGAACTCACCAGGTGTGGCCCGATATGAGGAAAACGATGAATCTTCAATTACCTACAGATGAACCTTAGGGACTATAATGTAATACGCTCAAGGTAGAATAATAATCCCATCAATAATAATATTCATACACTCACACCTATTATCTAGCCCTAAGTAAACATCACTAAGAGCTTGTGTCATGGAAACTAGATAATGGAGAAATAATGATAATAATATGTATATAAATATTAGAAAAATATACTAAATAAACATATAAACATCCATGACTCGTAAACAAATGCTCGTACTCATCATACAAACCTACTTGCTCCTGCCGGGATTCGAACCGGGATTCGGACCTCTTGACCGAGTAGCCTGTATAGCAAGGAGTACCTACAGACCGCTCTACCAGCCGGTCGTCAAAATCGTCGGATGAAACGCGGAAAATCATCAGGAGAGGATGTGGTGCATGTTAAGTTGATGCATTGGGAGGACAATCCGTCTTCTTGGTTCTCGTAAAACTCTTCATCAGTTCTTTGTACATACAGTTGATTAGACCTGGAGGCGGCTGGCACAGGACCAGAGAATTTGTGCAGTTAAACAGAGACCTGTACCAACATTACCCAATATCAAGATGGGGGTTGAGAAAGAATGATCTTAAAAAGTTGGCCCAGGATTCTTGCGCAGTAGACAATTGTCAAATTCAAATTTCGGATTATAGAAACACATTTTTCGTATTCTTACAAATGTGCTGGAACTACGAGTGTCTGCGACATTTTGTGACATTTTCAATAATGAAAGAATCACTCGACATTATCTCGAGTCAGAGACATCACACAAGAACTATTAAACGCTTTTCTGAAACGAAATTCGCAGCGAATATTGCCTTGTATTGGCAACACAGTCTGTGTAGCTAAAATATCTAAGGTTTCACTAAAATTATTATTTATTTATAGGATGTTAAATTAAAATAAAATTGTTCTTGTAATATATAAATATTATTAATTTTATTTTAACATTATTATTTCTGAAAAATGTATTTACATAGCAAAATATCTAAACTAGAAAAATTTCACGTCCTGGGGCGGTGATCGAACCCGCGACCTTTCACAATCCGGGTGACTGCTCTAACCATCTGAGCTACCTAACTTGGGATAACCTTGTGAAATTCTTCTAGTCTATCTGTATTTGCTACTTATGTATGTACCTACGAAAAAAAAGGTTTTTAACTTACATTGAATAATCAATGTACCTAATTACCTACAGCAAAAAAGGTTGCTTTGGAAATTCTTTTTCGCCTTCTTTGAAGCTTATGAAAAACATAATCACGAGATCTTCATGTTCTTCAAGCTTTAGCTAAAGGAAATTGAGTAGGTAGATGTTAAGCCTACGTACACTAATAACAATTTCGAAACATTTGAGTGTATCATAAGTGAAGTTAATTTGGATCATCAAACAAATTAATTTGTTTTTGGAAAACTGCAAAACGTTTTTTTTTTAGTTTTAATATCCTAGTCACATTTTTTATTAATAAAAAAATATTTAAACAAAAATTAAAACCGACTCCGACTTCACAATTTTTAGTGATAACTTTTGAAGGTCAAAGCTAGATGGGTGACCGTGAGCTTATATTGATTTCTACTATCGTATCATTTCACTAAAAATTCATAGGAAAGCAAAAATCCGCAATTTCGCATACTTATGTAGACGACTTAATTTTTCCAGTTTTTTTGATTTATAAACCAAACTACCCAATGGATTTTCAAAAACTTTTTATGGGACCAAATGGGAACTATTCCGCATCGAACAAAAAAAGAATAATCAATATCGGTTCACCCAGTTCACGCAGGTAAATATCACATAAGTACTACTTTGTCAAGAAAGTACCGGGAAAAGATCAATAATACACAAAATGTTGGTTATTCATCCAAATTTATTTTATCACCTTCAAAGTATGCTCCTTCAGAAACGATACACTTACGCCAGAAATAATACTATCATCAAAACATTTTTTAAACGCCGTTTCCAGAATTGAGTTCAGTTCTCGCCGCGAATTCGCCTTAGGTATGTCTTCTACCGATTATACCTCCTGTAACATTTGGTACTCCGTGACTCTGAAACCGAAATTCCATTGGTGATGCAAAATTTAAGACAAACTCTTTGTTCGATGTTTTTGTCCATTATGAAATTCGCAATACACACTAGACATGATATAACTAAAAACTGCACTGTATTTAATAAATAACAGATGCAACTCAAACTCCGCGCCAAAATGGAAAACAGTTGTGCCAATCTAACAACAACAAAAAAAAAAAAAATATTGAATTTGAAACTATAAACAAATCACCAATTGCCAATACTTTTTTGACTGAATGTAATATATGACGAGAAGACCGCCCTTTTGTCACTTTGTTTATGTTTTCTCTAAGATAAAGCTAAAGAAGAATTTATTGATAAAATTTTATGATGTAAGTACCTACTACTTAGCACTGCGGTATGTTATAGTGTGTTGCAGTGATGTCTAAGTAATCATGTAAAAAACTAATTTCTATCTGTCTATAAATCTGTAAATAATTTTTTTTTTAAATCAAGTCTAAATATTTTTAATCGACAGAAGCTTGCAGATACAGTTACATATTAGAAATATACAAATTTTGCGCCAAAACAACTCTTACACTGGATTAAAAAAACATGAAAATAAACATCTGAACGTTGCAATAAAATTGGGTAAACAGATTTTTTTACGATTTCTAAAAGCACTCATTATACGAGTACGTACCTACTGACATTTCAGCACTAAAACTTGAATTCAATTGACAGCTAATAGCTTTTTTCTGAGAAAGAAAACAATCAGTTTCGATTTCAGATGTTTTACCAAGCTGTAAATAGACAGCTGTAATGCCTAATTTTATTCTTTTCACGCTTTTAAAGATGTATTTCATTGTAAATTGTAAATTGAAAAACAATAAGACAATCTCGATTAATTGGTCTACGTTTGAATCTCCATATCTGTATCATCTTATAAGCGCCAGCATTCAAAATAGTAATTGGCACAATTTTTATAATACTCATGTTCTGTTATAAGTTTATAATGCCAAACTAGTTGTTTATTACTAATAAACACAAAATAAAAATCATGGTAAAATGTGTTTAAAAGTTGCGTAAATCAAAATGACTAAAATATTATTATGTAACAAAGTAGGTGCTTAGGAAATTACTTAAAATGTATTTTTTTAACAATCATAAGACTAAAATAAAAGCTTCTTTTTCTTTTGTTCCTGGTAACGCTTAGCACCAACTCCAAAAAAGACATTTTTATGAGATAGTAGGTACCCAGGTATTTAAATTTAATTATTTTTTCCTTTTTAGTGTTTCGAAGTCGGTTTTATTTAGTTAATTTTTTTTTTCACGTTTTAAGTCATTTTAAGTCATTTCTAAGGTCGAAGGCCTTCGTGGGCAACTGAGCCCACACACCACTCATCCCGCGGGCTCAGTTGACCGCTACTGTTTATGTTGGGGGCGACTCGGACTACTCGGTCAACTCAGCCTGCGGGCTCATTTAACCACTGTCTACCGCTATAGGGTCAACTCAGTATGGTAAAGTCTGAAACTGTAAGACATAGGAAGATCTGTTCTTAAGGACCACGTCATTGATTTTAGTAACAATGAAAACTGAGTAGACACTTTGGCAAATTAATGGGCCGAGTCGCCCCCGACAAAATAAAAGGTGTCAATTGAGCCCGCGGGATGAGTCGTGTGTGGGCTCAGTTGCCCAGGGGTCAAAGCTAGATTGGTGACCGGTCTGCACTATCGACCTGTCTGTCTCTCAGTCTTTGGTTGAAATACATAATATTGTTTCATATTATCGTATCGTACCACTGATAAAGTATTCTCGAACTCCAAACAGTTACGGAGTTTTACCTTCCATCATCAGTTTACCCAAATAACCCAATAGAATACAACTATACGTCAATACGTATATATAATATTCAAAGAATTATCTTCTAACTCCTTACCGTTAAGGAGTTGTACCTTCCATCATCAGTTTACCCGAATGACCCGATAGAATACAACTAAACGTTACTATTTAAAGATTTATCTTCCAACTCCTGACCGTTACGGAGTTGTACTTTATATCACCAGCTCATCTGCATAAGATGGTGACTGATAGTAGCAAATACTTGAATAGCTTTGGAAAAAAGTACAACATGTCATACGTGCCTATAAAATTTGAAGTATGTCCTCGATTTCCCTGGGATCCCATCATCAGATCCTGACTTGGTGACAACGGGACCACTTCAGGAGTATACTCTATTGAATAAAAAAAAAATTTGAATATCGGTTCACAATTGACCGAGAAAACGATGAACATACATACAAAAAAAAATCATACAGTGGAAAATAGAACCTCCTTCTTTTTTTGAAGTCGGTTAAAAATAACCTGACATTTCCTTCATACAAACTAAATGAAAAAAGCTACGTGACTGATAATAATAGAAAATTCATTTACTTTCTCTGGATTCTCTTCAGTGAAACATTTTCTTTTGTGTCTCTAAATAGCAATGATAATATTAACACAAGGAGCTGTCAATTTCATCACCAATATTTTTTGTATAAGATAAGGTTACTGCTATCGTTTTCCATATACCTGTGATATTATTCAGGGTTAGAATTGGGACCTACTTATAAATTTACAATAATGTTTTGTAGAAAAATATATTCTTAGACGTCGCATATTATAGGAAGTTAGCCAAAGACAATATATATTTTTAGCTATGACATACAAAAATACTATCTAATTTATGTAATTACTGTTCTTTGTGTCGAATAAAATTTTTGTACTAAGAACACGTACCTATTACGTAATTTAGCCTTACGCCACTTAAAATACACACAATGGTTATTGCCATCAATTTAATAGTTGAATTGATACTATATTTTGATATTTAAAAAAATATATATTAACAAATAGACGAATTTTAATTTACTAATCTACCACCTACTCTTTTAATATTATTATCAGCTAAAAAATATATTTAAACTAGAAATATGTTGTAACCTATTTAATTTGGGAAAATCTAATATTAAATTCGAAAATATTACTAAGTGCAAAAATATCATACCTGACTTACTGAGGTCGAAGGTACTGGGTTCAATCCCGGTATAACGACCGGTATTGACGTGTGAAAATGAATATGTAGTTAAACTAATATTAATGTAGGCATACGAAATAATAATAATGTTTTATCATGATTATGTACAAGTAATTTAGTGTTATTAAACCCATTTTAAAGTAGGTCCCAAGCTATGCTATAATTTTCGGACGTGAATCTTATTGATTTAATAAGTTAAGCAGCGTTGCCTATTTAGGAAGATCGTAAATGATGAAAAAGTCGCCAAGCTGTTTAAAATTATGATTCATAGAAAAGGTAGGTCTCTAAACTATGCTATTAGCAATTATCATACGATTCGTCAAACGAGGGTAGTAAGATAGTTGGAAGCTTAACATAATAATTTGGAACACATATGGGCCCATCATTAGTCAGATAGAAATCATTATAACATATTAGCAAACAATTCTTGTAACCCTAACTAAACAATCCAAACAACCCTTGTATCGTGTTATGAAGTTTTGAAAGATTCGCGTACTGTTGTGAAAGACCACTAGCAGAAAATAATTCTTCTATTGTTATGGATGTCATTAAATTCTCCCAAAAATGATTTGGTGACATTAGTACGCAATTTAATTTCTTACAATTGCTTACTCTGTGCTCGTAATACTTATTTCAGCTCCGTCGAAAGTGGTCACAAATTTCACAAATAAGGGCAACCTACCCTTGATTGAAATGCGTTTCTTTACGAACCATAACATATATTGAAAAATCGCTAGTAGAAGCCCTCGGAAACATGGTGACTCACATATTTATCAATTTTCCCAGTGGTGAAGTAATGTGATTTGGACAATAAATTGAATCTCGTTGGAAGTCAGAGGTATCTTTGTGATTTTTTTCTATCGAGAAAATTTTATAAATTCATGTTTTTGCTCTGACACAACCCTCACAAATATAATGTAGTTACCACGAGTTACCATATTTAAAATTACAGTTCATTTGGATTTGATTTAATATGATTAAAATTAAATCTACGATTAGTGATTTGCTTTATGCCCCCTCTTAATTCGCGAATGCTAATGTTTCCCTCAATACATAAATTGGGAAATTGGCGATTTACTACTTGTAAAAATATTATACTCATTTTGGCGGATTATAGAAAATAATAGCACTCACTGTTTTTCCTGTAAACACCACGTTGCTTTCTGGGGCGGTCCAGACCTGTTCGATCTATAGAAAAACACAGCTTTAGTACAAATTGACGGATAGGTAGGAGAGGGAATATACCCGGTCACATGGTCTCATCGCTGATCTAACGACTTCTATCTGGCTCGAAGTGCGGTGTGTGTGTTAGTTCAGCTTATTTTGGGGTAATGAAAAGCCGGGTAAAGAAAGGTTACTTTTTGTCATTAGGGCGAATCAATTTATTTGAAATTATTACTTGAAATTGGGTATTAATAATCGTATTTCAGAGAAGATGTGTGAGAGAGAGGAGGATCATGGTTGACAATGGCTTTTATAGTGACTTTAGCCCGGGGATTACAGTACAGCAGCTTCACGGCGGTTGGTTGCTTACATGCAGCCTGGTAGTACTTGAGTGTGTCGCACGATGGCAATGTCAACAATTATATTTTCAATATATTTAAAGAAAAAATGTTGTTTTGATTGTCATTTATGCAAGTGTGCTTTAAAACGTATGATTTTACAAATACCTACATCAACATATTAGAAACTAGTTGAAATTAACAATTCAATTCATGTTCAACTAACCGATTTATAGATTTCTCACTGTACAAATACTAAAGGGACATTAAGTACTATCTAGAGTAGGTATTACAAGAAGCTTTCAATGGATTTAAAGCTACAGTATTGGAAATTCTCTTTGGAGCTGGAATATTACCCAGGGGTCAAACAGCTTGAAAACGTGCTTGATTAAAATTTTAAGTACTTAGATATCTTCTTTTTCCTAAACTGCTTATTCCGATAGTGATTATAATTCGTTTATTGGAAAAAGATCTCAACGTATCTCTTTAATGAGATGTTTATTTTGTAATGTTTTCTATAACAAATAATCGATATATGGTTACTTGTATTATTTTTTTATGTTATACTTAATGTCTTAAAGTGACGCTAATTAAAAAATGTCGACATTTTCTATGCGAAAAAGATACAAAACATAAATTCCTTTTTAAAACATGATTTTTATTGCGAAATAATTTGATAGAGAACATTTCAAAAAAGGGTAAAAATATCCTATGAAAGAATAAGCTGTAGCTTTGTTCATTTACATAACTATTTTCCAAAGTTATTAAGCCCGCGGTGATATACTATAAGTAATTATTGTGTATCCCACTATCTTTGATTCATTTTGATTAAATATTGTGTTAACTTTACGCTGGGCAAGGATCGATAGAAATTAAGGTTTTATTGGATTAATCAGTTACTACGTCAGAAGAAACCAATAAAATAACTGGAAATTACTACGACGTTAATGGACCATGAAAAAATATCACCGGTCATAGAGGTCATGCCCACCCACGAAGAATTAATGTGTGACTACTAAGATGATTGATTTAGAAATTATTCATAATCACGTTATTTTTCCTTGTTATTTCGGGTGTCTATAGGCGGCGGTAACCGCTTACCATCAGGTGCACCGCAGCTTCTTTGTCATCTAGTTGTATAAAAAAAAAACAAAATCAAATTGCACTGCTGACAATTTTTTTATAATATACGACAAGGCAAACAAGCGTGAGACCTGCCGGATGGTATCTTATCTTGTTGTGGGGCCATGACTAAGTCACAGTGCACTTTGACACATTGGAATCTTTTAAGCCTCCCCTGCTTTTACTCCTCCTGTGTCCACATTGGGTAGAAATAGCCCGTAGTCCTCTGGCTTTGGATATGCCACTTTCAGAAGAATCATTGTGGTTCTAGTCAGAGCATCACAATGACACAAGAGATAATGCATCATTGATTTCTCGTATTCGCTACATGCTCGACAAAATAATTGTGTTGGGGAAAGTTACATGTGGTAAGTAGCGAAATACCCTGTGAGCGCCCGGCTTCAACTAAGAAGCGAGCTTGTGTTCTACCGTTTGTATATTATGTATTTACTTCATCCTCCTACCTTCACCACTAGGAAGGATTTGGAGTGTTTTATTCCCGGTATTTTATGCCATTCACCTGGTAGTAGGCGGATACCGTAGATAAACCATAGACGCTCGTTGCATTTTGGGTACTATCCACGCGTTGTTTGCCCTGTAAAAATCAAGAGAAAGTGTTATATCGAATAGTTTTATGTCCTTTTGCTCATAAAAAAACATAGCGCTACCTTAAAGAGCTTTAGTGACATGGCCAACGATTCTGGCACCGTATGTAATATAACGAAACTAATAATGCAAATTCATTTTTAGCCCCCGACGCAAAAAGAGGAGTATTATAATCTAGACGCCTCTGTCAGTGTATCAGTATATCTGTCTGTGGCATCGTTTGTTATCTGTACTTATCCTCTAGAAACATAGTTTTTGGAGTCGGTGCTTCACTTTCTGTTGTTTCTGGAAACAACTTAGCACCAACACCAAAAAATATGTTTCTAGGGGATAAGTACCTACTTCAATTTTATTATATCTGCCTTTTTAGTATTTTGAAGTCGGTTTAAATTTTTGATTAATTTTTTTTGCGCAATTTTTAGTGTTACCTTTCTAAGTTCAAAGCTAGATGGGTGACTGTCAGCATATATTGTTTCCTACTATGGTATCATTTCACTATAGAGTCTTAAGAAAGCAAAAATCCGCAAATTTGCAAACAGACGACTTAAAAACCAAACTGCCCAATCGATTTTAAATATTTTTCTATGGGACCAAATGGCAACTATTCCGTATCGTATTATTTATGCGTTAGTTTTTTATACAGGGTGGTTTTTTTTTTTTTTTTTTTATACAACTGGATGACAAACAAGCTGACGGCCCACCTGATGGTAAGCGGTTACCGCCGCCTATAGACACCTGCAATAACAAGGAAAAGTCACTTGATATTGCAGGTGCGTTGTCATCCTGGGGCCTAAGATGAAATGCCGTCCATGCCCAGTAATTGCACTGGCTACCTTTCCCTTCAATCCATTCCATACAAATTTCATGAAATTATCAAATGAATACGATATTTTTGAAAGTGGCAAACCATTTCTATGGACTTATATAGCCAATGTTTAAATTTATTGTCGCATTGACGGCACCACCATGTATATAAAATATTTTATAGTAAAAATGTGGGAAAATATAAGTTTATCATTTATTTATTGAACTCATTGAGGATCAACCGTGCCGTATTCATTTTAATTTGTACTTTAAATCTGATGATGCTGTTGTGACTGAGTTGGATAAAAAAGTAAAAGAAATTTACAAAGATCTCCTCTTATGTTTCATTAACAGAGGGTATATCAACTGAACAGAGCTATGAGGCATCGATCCCACTGACGTAAGACGGCACTTGCCTGACATACAGCTATAACTAGGTATATCCGCAGCGTCAAAGATAAATTCAGAAATAAAGGCAATTGCCGAAAAACGTAAGGAATTTTTGAAAAGATGCAAAGAATTTTTGATTGAAGCTGCTGTGCAAGCAAATAATAAAGAAATAGGATTTTAATAATGTCCCTCAGATTTTAGTATCTTCATTAAGTCCTAAAAATGCGTTAAGCCAAAAAACGCTAGAGACCATACCGTTTATTGTTCCCATAAGAATTACCGGACAATATAAAGGCAGAAAAAAGTGGACGTATTTTGGCCTAAACTACTCATATACACATGGTGTGATGTAACTGAAAATAAACCTTTTAAAGATATAGAGAAATATGGTCTTAATTGTCTGGTTTTACCACACGAGAACGTAGATTGTGAGAAAGCATTTAGTAAAATAAATCTAACGAAGGCAAAAATAACAAATACGTTAACTTTCGGATTTTTCGAGCCGTCCGTTTGTTTAAAAATGAATCAGCAGAAACAAAACGCACATTCCCTTTTCTCTCTCGTTTTTCAAGTTGTGAAACATGTCAAATGCGCCTATTATTGCACTGCCCATTCATTACTTTAAGTTTTTACTATAATTTTTAGCTATAGCTTCATATTTGAAAAGTAAAAAGTTATACTAATGTAATAACAAAACACAAAAAGAGAGTACATCTGATTTATTTTATAGGAACTGTCACCGGCTGTCTCTTTGTATTTTACGGGGTGACTAGCTGTAAAAATCAAATATAATGTGGCATTTTATATGTTCGTTTTAAAAATAAACGGGGAGCTATATTTTAATATTAATGAAAAGTTCTAAATAAGAAGTATTTTTCATTCTAAATATATAGCTAGGATAGCTGTTTAAAATGAAAATTATTTCAGGCTTCATACATTTTTGATCCTCTCCTTCCAATAAAAGTCTAAACCGCACATGTCATTAAAAATGCTATTTACAAGTGTTCTCAGGCTAGGCTACGTCCCCACTATTTTATTTTATTTGTACCAAATGAAATTTCGTCTGTAATTTTTCTATTTGTTACACACCATCTAGCAATAAATTTTCCATTTAAACCCGAATGGTTACACTTATGTGACTTATAATTATTTAAATATTGTAGTCGTTGTTATTTTGAAATAAGTACAAAGTAACTATTTCATACATTTCCGAACTCAGAATTTTCCCATCTCTAGCGGTACCATATATGTCATAGTCGCCATATTTGTTTACATCTCGTGCAGTAACGAAAAAAATGGACTATATTAACAGGCTACTCGCTCACGGGTCCCGAGATCTAATCCCGGTAGGTTTATTCAGAATATTTTTAATATTTCTAAACATATTATTATCAATATTTATCCGGTACCTAGTATCCGTAACATAAGGTGTGATTGTTATCTAATATTATCTGATTTTGTACTTTTTCATAACTTAAATGATTTATTGAATTTTATCAATAAGACCTTAACCTAGCCCAGGCATTCGTTCACGTAATCATCTTTTGTGTGCATCTTTTAACCTTCAAAAGGAATCCTACTTATTTTTTGTTCTTTGGTGTGAGTTTATTGATTCTGCGTTCCATATGTATGTAGGCACTTGAATAGGAGATAATTATAATGAGTATTTACAAAGACTTCGTCCATTGATAAGTCGAATTCGTTAAGCCTACACACATTCAATAGGAGTTTCAGACAGCAAAATTAGATTGAGTGCGTGCGGCTTGCGTAATAACGGTTTTATCAAAAGAATTCCTGCTTCGGTCTGAGGTGACCCTCTGGATTTTCCTCCTGTCCTTAAATTATCTAATTTTAATTTCTTATTGTATCGTTTATTGAAATATCAATGTAATAAAATGTTTTAGCAAAAAATTGATTTATTTAAACATTACTTCCAAGATTTGATTCTGTTAAGTTCTTTATACAAAAAATAGAAAAAGCAATGAGTGAATTTCACTTGTTAACTGACGTAACATTCTAAATTAATTTCTAACATTCTAAATTCTTAAAATAAATTATTTTCTTCTATCTATGAATTATGAATGTAAAAAACAAAGAAAAAGTATTTTTACACATTATTTTAAAAAATGAGTTAGTTATATTATGTAAAATAAATATATAAAAAAGCTTTGCAAGGTATATTTACTTATACCATTTAAACACTACCTTTTCATTTACTTCCATTTAATGTAAAAACTTTTAATAAGTATGATAACAGTATATGTAAACGCATTAAATAAAAATATATCATTAATTTTGTCCCTGCACAATTGTATGGGCATCATTCAGAATCATTTTCTATGGAGCGTTTTTTTTGACAGTTGTCAAGTTTGTAACAGTTACTCGAACAAATTGCTATATCTAAGACACTATTGATTGCAGATATAGGTGGTAGGCCCCCACAAGTTAGACCGACGATTTGGTGATGGTCGCGGGACGTGGATGCGAGCAGCGCAGGACCGATCGGTTTGGAGATCACTGGGGGAGGCTTATGCCCAGCTCAGCCCAGCAGTCCCTCGGCTGAAATGATGGTGATATTCCAAATTGCTTTTGCAATATATGTATATTGTCCAATGACATACTGTTTATACACGAAATAATAAAGAATTGTCATATCAAACACCCTATCATGAATAGGTATTTATTATTAGACAAAATAGGTATCAATTGTAATTTAACCCCCTTGATGACCAGCATAGTAATTATGTCGATTTAAGCTTTCACTAAAAGTCCAGTATCAAAAATAAAATGGTTAGCGGCTGTAATTGAAGTATGTGTGCTTATTAGAAACGTATGATTAGATTACTTAACCACATACAGTAATGAATACATATATCCATCCACCAGTTTTATTGCGCACAACTTTGAACAGAAGTAGAGCACAGCGTTATTTTCCACACGAATTTGTAACTTGCGATTGAATGGGGATCTTACTGAAGATCGCAGCCCAACATAATTTTATCAAAGTGAACTTGCCGTTTTAATTTACTAAAAAAAATGATCAAAACGTAATCAATCAATCAATTATTTATTTGCCTATGAATAAGGTATACAGTAGATGGATAGATAGATAGATACAGTCATTGTTACAGTTGAATCAACATAAGCAGCTATTAATTTTAGCATGCAAATAACAAATGTCAAAATTTTAGATTAAACCAAAATCTTGGGTCATTTCGCAGTACAAATCACAAAACAGGGCTTCCTCAAGTTTTTAGATAAATATTTGAGATTATTTAAATATACGTAGGTTTAGTTCGTTAATAATGAAAACAGTCCTTTGCGAGTCAAACGAACTTGACCCTTCGTGTAAGTATTATACTATATTTAGTCCTGTATCAAAACACTTGAAATTTTTAATTTTCCCCTGAAAATAAAAAAGTAGATATTTGATTGCAAAACAAGGAAAAGTAAATAAGCATTCATCTTGGAAAAAAGGTAATATATAATAATACGAGTATATTAAATGTCATTTAACGCAACCGCTGGAGCTATCCAAATGTATGTTTATATTTATTTAACAGTACGTACCGAATGCAACATTCGAACATTTGTGTATATTTGAATCTATTTCACACCTATAAAAATACAATGATATAAATTAAATTATTTGTGATGTGAGAGACAGTGTACAGCCCTTATTATCATCATCATCATCATATCAGCCGAGAGATGCCCACTGCTGAGCATAGGACTTCCCCAAGGATCTCCAAACTGATCGGTCCTGCGCTGGCCTCTGGCTGGAGTAAATTGAGTATTGAACGCGTAACGGTGTAACAGTGTGCAGCCGTGGAAATATGGTAATGTGTGGGTAGCCTTTTTTATTGGAACTTTTATTTTTTATGGCTATAAGATATGGCATGGCATGGCGAGTTCTTTTTGCGCATTTTATTGGGTATGAGCATTTCATACCTATTATTTGTTCATAGCTGAAATATGTTAGACGGTTAGTAATTTCAGTACTGAGAAATATATATTATATATTTATACAAATATTATATAATTTTTTTTTTTTTTTTTTACACTCACACCTATTATCTAGCCCAAAGTAAGCATCATTAAGAGCTTGTGTTATGGATACTAGATAACGGAGAAATAATGATAATAATATGTATATAAATATTAGAAATATACTAAATAAACATATAAACATCCATGACTCGTAAACAAATGTTCGTACTCATCATACAAACATTTGTTCCTACCGGGATTCGAACCCGGGACCTTTTGACCCAGTAGCCTGGGGTACAGACCACTCGGCCAAGCGGTCGTCAAATCCGCGTTACTCCAAAAATGAAAGCTAACATTAATTTATAAATATGCACAGACGACAGCACGTCAAGTGTAGCAGTTGCACTACGAAAGCCGTCTCTATTACGAACGCAATAAGGGTGGTCTCAAGGTCAAACTGTTACGCTTGATGTGCTGCCACCTGTACATAAATAGAAAGGATACTAGATTTTCTGTTTTGAAATGAAGTATAACTAAAGCGATTGTTACTATAATTTTAATTAAAAGTGAACTATAGGTTTTATGGGCTAAGATGTTTAACATTATTATGTGAAACAGACAATCTCCCATATAAACTCGTTTCATTATTTTTCATAAAATTTGCGAGCCATTGTTCCAACGTAGCATTGGTCTCGCGTCTAGTCCATACCGTGCTTTGTTATGGGCTACGTACGGAACCTTTATACATTGTTTTTAAAACAGACAATACAGTCGGTACTCGGTCGGTATTTTTCCTTGATACTAAGCTATTTTGAATTCTCCTAAGGGCCATTTAGTTAATTGTGTAAACTGAGTTTCTTCATTTATTTTTTACAAAGTAAAGTTGTCTCCTTACCTTACTGCCTGTTTTAGTGACAAGCAATCCTTTCCTAATGAAATTTTCGTCTTTAGTCATTGTGGCTCAGCGTTGACAAATTAGTTAGTCGATCTGTCAGGATTTTCTTTGATTACTTTATCCACCTAATGCTGTTAAAATGTCTTGGTTCACTCATAATTTTTGTATTGTTGTAACAGTTCAAGGACGAAATATAATATCTTGTTATAATTACTTAAATAAAAAAAAGAGAAGTACCTATTTATAAATCCTTATTTTTTATGAAATGCTCATGAATTATAACTTATTTTGCTTATTTATAAAAATGACTGTTTTGGTCAGAGCTGTCACCGGTATTGTAATAGGTCGCGGGTTAGGCTTCCACCCCATGACATGTATTTTTAAAGATAGGATATTTTTCCCACTTAAATATGAAGTGCTGCTCAATTTGACGTATACTGTGACAACACAACTTGTATACTTGGGCAAAACATTTTGAGTATTCTGTTTCAGTTTCAATTATCCAAGATCCATTGAATCATATCTGAAACACTATCATGTGATTAATAATTGTGCCTAAAACATCCCTTGATTAGTAATTAATTAAGTTGAAATTGTAAAGTTGTACGCTAGGTGCGTTTTGTATAACCAATATTTTTTTACTAAGGGTTAATAGTAGATATAAAGCACTGTTTTATGTCACGGGCACGATATTGAATCCTGAACGTAACGAAGGACTCCAGATTTAATTCCCGAGCGCCGCGAGGGTGTTATGAGTTAATTCCCGAGCGAAGCGAGGGAATTAAGACGAGTCCTGAGCGCGGTGAGTGGTTCAAGCGCGCCCAAGACAAAAACAGCTTTATCTCCGAAAAATGTACTCTACTTGTCTCACCTTTTGCGAGACAATAAAAAGCAAGGCTACTAAAAACAGCGCTTTATTATAGTAAATTAAAATTAAAAGTGAAAATTAATGTTCAGAAGCACTGATTCAGACACAGACTTTGCACCTTTTGCAGTTTTCCATTTGTCGAAATCGTTGTAGGCTTTCAGATATTTTTCCTTTGACTTATCTGGAAGTAGATTATGAACAATGCTTATGGCATACAATTTAATGGACTCAGGAGGTTAATCACTTTCGTCCGAGATTTTAACGGAGCTTTTCTTCTATTTTGATATATTTTCATAAAATCTTTGCAGTTATTACGTATATTATTGCAGCGTCTTACAATACTCACGGCCTTTGTTTGATTTCAAATGTGTTCCATTCAGGTTGTCGTGGCCTGCTCGATTTTAGAAAAAGTTCGATTTTCAAATTACGTTCGATTTTCAAATAAGTTCGACGCGGATAATATAATAGATCAACTAATACCCGAAGGCCGGGCCACGGCCTTCGGGTATTAGTTGATCTATTATTACGAAATTAGACTTTAAGGCCATTGCAATAAGAACTATGAAAAGTGAATCTCATTATAACCCAGCGGGTTGCGAATGAGATTCAGTACAACATTACACCCCGGCTAAAGCCAAGGGCTTTAAAGACTTGCTTTACGTAAGGTTTGCATGATATGTAATATGGCATTATCGAGCAGCCTGTCGATTCTGTAACAAAACTCGCACCTCACTTCGCAAGTCACTTCGAATTCAACTGTCAAATAGAGCAAATTTTCATACATTTATTGCTCTATTTGTCAGTTGAATTCGAAGTGACTTGCGAAGTGAGGTGCGAGATTCGTTATAGAATCGCACCCCGCGTGAAAATATTATTTTATTCTAGGCAATATTATTACTGCCTTCGATCAAAAAAATCGTCACAAATTAATAAGTACAGGAACTAATTTTAAAACATAATAAAGTGCACCTGAATTCGGATCCACGAAGATATTCATTATCTACCATAAGTACTTATCCCTTCGGATTAGTAGATGTCGTCTGCTTAACAGTGTGTAATTTTGTATGGCTTGAGCAAAAATTGCTTAAAACAAAAGCCATTTCACCTATTTATTTGTACAAGCAATACAACGAGGTGGTTACTTGGACTGTGGCATACTACACATTAAGTTAAAATTCACATTGTTTAAACGATTATTCCGGCTATCACGGTACGAAAGGCCATAATTGTTGAAGGCTAGGCAGTAATGGTTAAAATTTAGAGAGATACAGGAGAAACGCCATTGCGTGCACTAAAGTCCTAATGGACTTACCGTCGTTTTGCATTATTTAATACTTCACTCAAGTCCTAATATTACGCAGTTCTAGACACATAAATCCCTGACAAATAGCGCTGTGTTACAAGTCATATTTTTTATGAGAAAACGTTACAGATGAACACTCAAAGGTACTAAGAATACCTAAAATAAAAGCCCTACTTAAATATTCTTTATTTTATTTATTACATTAGAAGAAATTATGTTTGAAACATTATAAAAGTATGTAAACTCGAAAAAAACATATCATGCAGTGCGAATAGAACCTTTACAATCCAGGTGACGACTCTAGCCATCTGAGCAACTAAGGATTTTTTTTCTAGTTTACATACTTTTCTAACCCCGCATATATTTTGAGGAATGCTTAGTTTGACGTTCGCCAATTATTTTATCTATTTTGACAATCCTTTTTAAATACAAAGCACGATAAATGACTCAACAGCACCTATGTGAAGCGGTAAGAAGGGTCCATGTGCGAAGACAGCTAATGCAGTTTAGACACTGCTCTAGTCGCCTCCACCTTGCTGGCCCAAAAGGTGCTTTTTCCCGCCACTTTTGAAGGACCCCATGCTATAGAAAAGAAGGAACACATGTACTGGCAAAAAATTCCAAGTTCTGAAAGAACGACATAGAAACGAATGAGGGGTTTAAATTTCAAAAGCGTTAGACTATTCGGATAAGTATTTTTTTTTCAAAAATTTCAGTCTTTGTTTAACACAGAAAGTTTTCCACGAGCTCTTAATGCATTATTCGTCATAGTTGACAATTTTATTTCTGGAAAAATTGAAAAAATCCTTTATCTTTACAGATTTTCTATGGCCTTTTGATGTACTTAACGTGATTTTAAGCTATAATAAGCTATCTTCTTAATTTTTGATTTTAACATTATTATAAATGTTTGAAAAATTACTTAGTAATTAAAATAGAATAAAACTAGAAAAATTTCACGTCCTGAGGCAGGAATCGAACCCGCGACCTTTCGCAATCCGGGCGACTGCTCTGACCACTGAGCCACCCAGGAACATATAACAGGAGAATATTTCGACATTGTAGGGTGGACGTTAGCTCATAAACGCAAATACAAGATAGACTAGAAGAATTTCACAGGGATATTCCAAGTCCTGGGTGGCTCAGTGGTCAGAGCAGTCGCCCGGATTGCGAAAGGTCGCGGGTTCGATTCCTGCCTCAGGACGTGAAATTTTTCTAGTTTTATTCTATTTTAATTACTATAATAAGCTAGTTAATAGTTAAAGGACAGAAGCAAGGAAGTTCTGCCGCCATATTATGTTTCATGTACAATTACGTCTAAATAGATGTCAAGAATAAGTATCCAACAACTTATTGCTACTTAAATTGCTCCCATAATACATAATGTTGAAGCCTTAAGTGTATACATATTTTTAGACCGAACTACAGATGAAGCGAAATAATTGATATTTGTGGGTGCCTTGTCGCGTTTGATGTGCACACCGAAAGATGCGAAGAAGATGACAAATAAAGCACACCCGATTCTTAGAACTTTAAATAAAAATGTTAATAATTATTTAAATTTTAATGCAGGATTATAAAAAAACTGCTTTGAATTGAGCATGTCTGAAATCAATTTTACTATGCTCTAAGGCTATTTTTATATTAAAACAAATTGCTACAATGTAATGATTGTATTGTGCCAAAATAAATGAAAAAAAAATAGCATATGATTTTCTTTTACCTATCATACTTAACGAATACCTTCGTTTGACAGCATTTAAGTGGCATTTGGCATCAGAGTAGGTACCGTTTAATCTGCGTCTTAAATCCATTCAAATTATACTACCTTTAATAATTGAGAATAATTTTAGAAGAGGAGATCAAGAGCCGTTTTGCCGATGAAGAATCTCTACCTAATAAATTGCTGTAGGTAGTGTTTAGTTCGAAAATGCTAAAACTCACTAAGCGATAATAATATCAATGTAGGCAGTTTTGATTATAATTACGTATACTAATTACTAGGTGGTAGACCCATATGTAGGGTCGCCTGGGTAGGTGCCACCGCCTTTCTTATTTCAGCCGTGAAACAGTTCGCTGTGTTTCGGATTGAAGGGAAAGGTAGCCAGTGTAATTACTGGGCATGGACGGCATTTTATCTTAGGCCTCAGGATGATAACGCACCTGCAATATCAAGTGCTTTTCCTTGTTATTGCAGGTGTCTATAGGCGGCGGTAACTGCTTACCACCGGGTGGGCCGTCAGCTTGTTTGTCATCAAGTTGTTTAAAAAAAAAAACTATGTAATATAAAAATTATAATTTTACTTAGTTAGAGATGACGATTGCGTACTACGAATATAAATTACCTTTATTAAAAAATTTAGTACTACACATAACCATTATTATTGCTACAGTCACGCTCAATAATATACAGAGTGGTGCTGTCAATACGACAGTAAATTAAAACATGAGGGCAGAGATATGGTTTTCAAAAACATCTTATTAATTTGATAATTTTATGACATTTGTGTGAAATAATATAACATTGGCTGCATTATTTCATAGAAATGTCATGAAATTATCAAATGAATACGATACTTTTGAAAGTGGCAAACCATTTCTATGAATTAATATAGCTCATGTTTTAATTTATTCTCGTATTGACGCGGCGCCACCTACCTACCTACCTTACATTAAACCTACCTAGCTTTGGCATTAAGGATCCTTATCCATTACCTTTGCTATGAAAACTGTCAAAAGCGGATACTTATTACTGCTTGTGACTGCAAATTATTTATAAAGATTATGATTGAGATTTATAATTATGCTCACATTGGTTTTTTGCGTTTTTATGCTTGTACGCTTCTGCAATTTGGACAAGAAAGGAGAGAATATACTTAGAGGACAAGAATTAATTATAATAGTAGAGATTGACACAATAAAGATAATTATAGTCAGTGTGAAAGCAAAGATGTATTATTTACAGTAAAGTCGAAAACCTTCCCTCTTTCTACTCAGGAGCACGCGTGTCGGTCTTCTGAGTCACCAATTTACTGTCTCCACCTCAACATCACGCACAAAGAAGTTTAGTTATTCATTTCTTAGTCTTACAAAACTTTAAATTCTTTGCCGGCTCATGTGTTTCCTTCTGCCTATAACATGGGTTATGGCCGCTAAGGCGAAGGCGGCTATAGGCGTGTAAGTATTTCAGCTCCACTAGCTGTCTTCGCATATGAAGAGTTCATATGCGAAGACAGCTATAACTGCAGTACTATTTTATTGTCATACTTTTAAAATTTTATCTCTATTTGCGTTATTGAAGTATTCAATCAACCAAAAGTAGAACAATACAGTCTGTAATTGCTCTTTGGCATTTAAAGTAAGTACTCGTACTTATGCCAATGAAAAATTCACAAATCGTATGCTTATTGCTTAAAAAACATTCGCGGCTGTTGTGTACCGAGTGTCTACCACGTGTCTAGCGAACTCCGAGGCGCATGGGTACGACTCGCGTTCCGACCGTTTATACGATCAGAGAATACTAAGTACTATACAACTTTACCGTGACTCGACGGACTGATTGGAGTTTTGGAGCTTTGATAATATCGCTTAGTGCGGAGTGCGAACTGTGGAGGGACATAAACGGTTCTCTGCACTGAAATGTTTTTTTTTGTCTCAAATGTGACGAGGGGCAGAAAACATCTTCCAAGAATATTAAAATTCAGAAAAGTTAAAAGCATGCCTACCAGGCCACAATAGTATATATTTGTCACCTAGCTAAAACGATGCTTATGTTTTTTTAGCTGTCTCTCTGCGAGACCAACTGCAAAAAAATGCCCATGTAACGTGTCTTATTAAAATGTATATTTTAGGGTTTGTGTTTCACTTTCTATTTAACTGTTTCCAGGGTCAATAGAAAGTAAAGCTTCGACTCCAAAAATACCTTGAAATTAGATAAGTAAAACCACTTCACCCGATTTTCCTCGCGTTTATTTAGATGATACATTGTTCTTATATACCCGACGTTGCGATTACTTTACCGTGATCATGGACACGGGAAGACTGTAGATGTCAGTTGTCTTTGATAAGTGTATGAATCTGTGCTCACGGTGTCGGTCATAGAGTAGATTGGTGTCAGTTTGTGGGACAGTCTGAGGTCTGGCTTGGGACTTTATTATTCGCATGATGAGATCCCAATCTGGTGGTATACTCAAACCATCTACTCTATTGAAATAATAATAATTTAAAATCTAACTAAGCGCGAGGTAATTAAACCAGTGAAATGGTTTTATTTCAAATGTGTAGTGCTCGCGAGAATATAAGAAAATACTATTAGGCTAAGCATTAGTTTTACTTTTTAAGTTCATTGATATTAGTTTTTAGTTTCGTTTAGAATTGTGAGATACTTTTATTCATCGCATGGCATTCAGCGAGTTCCATTGAAAAACGAAACATGCTTCATATTCTATTCAATTTATAAAACCCTTCTAGGACAAAATACAATGAATTTTATTTTATTGACTTAAATTTTCTTTTATCTACAATAAGTAAATTTCCCAAAGTGTAACAATGTTATAACTTAAGGGTCCCAAACAATTCTTCAAGCGCGTAAAATAGAAAAGTAGTTCTAAGCTCTCCAGAATAGACTTTTATTTTAGTTCCAGTCATATCTGGCGCAATATTACGAATAATTATCCCAAACTAGACTGACCTGTCAAACATATCAAATATTTTGAGTATAATGTCGGTACCTGTTTTAGGCCCACAGCACCTATGATAATAAACATCGACATTCCTTTCTATACAATGATATTGATTGACACTTGTTGACTCTACTCTCATATCTCAGTAGTTTACTACATCTGACATGTATTTTAAATTCCATTCCAAATTTAAAACATCTTTCTCTGTGACCCAACAGTTACCTAATATCCTAATAATGCATAACATAAATGATGCTTACTTTGGGATAGCTAGATAATAGGTGTGATTGTATGAATATTAGATATTATCTTATTTTTGGTGGATATTATCTTTTTTTTATCAATTATTTCTTATGGTGTGTGGGGTGATTTGAATACTTATTGTATTTGCTCAAAAATCATGTAGTACAGTTCTGAGTTTATTCCACAAATATGTGGAAAAGGAATGTTGATGCTATTACTGAGATGAAATTATTAACCGCATCCAAAGGAAACATAACTGTAAAATAGTCGTATCGTGTAAATAAAGCTAGATACAAATAAGTTAAAACTAAGTCAAATTATTTAAACGAAATACCACAGCCTCAGCTTTCGCCTGTAAAATCTTATAGGCGGAATTAGAATTAAGTATGTTCCTCTTGGGAACTGTTCAGTTTTCAAAAACGAATTCTTGCGTAGACGTTAGCCATACTAATGTAAAATTAAGTTAAGATTTGTTGTGGTAAAATACTGATAATATAAACCTATGCTATGAGGAACTTGGTGGCGTAGTGGTTTGATCGCTCTGGTTTCGATTACGAAAACAAAGCAACTTTCGCCATGGTCGGTCCCGGGACGGGTCAATCTTTATAATCTCGAGCTCCTCTGTGCTTCGGAAGGCACGTTAAGCCGTTGGTCCCGATTGTTAATGCAACCACTTTAACCCACCAACCAGCATTGGGCCAGCGTGGTGGTGTTATGGCCCAATCTCCTTATGTGTTTCTTCCATGTAGGAAGGCCTGTGCCCAGTAGTGAGACGTATATATACTGATGATGATGATACCTATGCTTACAGTTTTATTGCCTTTAGACTGCAGGAAACTTATTGTTAATTTTTTCTTGCTAGTCAAACACAAAAAACATTAATAGGTAATGACCTATTTTAGACCTGGACTCCAATTTAAAGACTAAATATCCTGTATATTTTTGTAAAGCACTACCGTATTACCGTACCTACCCCAAGTCCTTTAGTTTGCGTCGAAACTATCTACTTTCTTCCTCTATCTTTTTTAAAACCTCCATCGCACTCCGCTACTTTAATTTCCATGGTTAGAAATGTTGCACAGGGAGCGCCCTGTACAACACTTCTAATGCAAATTCACGAACGATAGCCACTATCTTCAATCGCTGAATATAAGTAAAGATCTTATGTGCCAAATCTGTGAGGAGCTCGGTGGCGTAATGGATTGAGCGCTCTTATTTCGATTACGAAAACAAAGCAACTTTCGCCATGGTCGATCCCGGGATGGGTCAACTAAAATTTTTAATCTCAATCTCGAGTTCCTCCGTGCTTCGGAGGGCAGTTTGTTTGATACAACATTATAGTTTTGCATACTACATTATAGTTATCATTCAGCATCTACGACGTCTTTCGGGTTAAAAGATGACATCATCATCATCATGGTTTGGATGTAGTACCTGGAATTCAGATCGCAACATATCTCCATACCGAGCAAGTATAGGGAGCCCTTAGCCGTTGTTCACAAATGCATTGGAGGATATGTTCAAGATGCTAGACTGGAACGGACGGGGTATTAACATTAGTGGTAAGCGTCTCTCTCACTTGAGATTTGCATATGATATCGTCATTCTGGGCGAAACGCTGCAGGATCTACAACAGATGTTGCATGACCTAGCCGAATCATCTCAACGCATCGGTCTCCGGAAGAACTTGGGATCTAGAATTCACAATTTTCTACTTATTTGCTAGATAAGTATATCAAAAGACTGTGAGGGATTCTTTACTGAACTAAGTCAGAGAGAGGCCTTATCTCAGAAAATAACTAACTAACTACTCTACCCTCAAAATATGGGCCATTTGACTTTATGGAAGTAGTTACGAGCAAAGGAGGATGCTAATCTTAGTATGAAGCCTTGCCCCACCTTAAAACTGACACGTCCAAAAGTAATTTAGGGCGCAATTAGATATTATTAAGACAAAGTATCTTTACATACTAATACATTTTTGTTTAAAGATGCGATTTCTGAGATTACGTATATACGTAAAAGAAAACTGAATTGTAATAACAACCAACACTAGCAAAATATTATTACAAAATATTACAAATGAATGGTTTGATGCTCTATCAAACACACAGACAGACAAGACTAAAAATGAACGACAGTTGTATCGTTACTTATTCTCAGTCTGGAATCGGTTCTTTCGACACCCACAGCAGGAGACTACGAATCTAGGTCTAGCTAGGCTAATAGCTATTGGAAGCATTCGGATTTTGGAATGCTGCCGATGATGTACGAGGTAACGAGCAAGCGGAAGCTGGGTTATGATCGCGAACGTCAACGAAACGCGGATTTTAAAAGAGATTTGAATTTTCATGAAAATGAAGTTATTAATCAAATTAAAGGACCATTTAATTTTACACACTGCAAGTTTCTTGCTTGTACCATCATACCATTAAATTGAAACCTGAAGTGACTTCCATAGTGTAATGTGTAATTTAATTGTATGCTTTAGGCAAAAAATTCGCATCATGTAAATGGGCTCTAATATGCAAGGTTTGGAAACTTAGGATTTATTCACTTACCTTTAGGCTTGCATGTAAATTAATTGCGTAAAAATAAATAAATGTCGAAGATATTGCTATTTTACTGCTATCTAGCCTTGTAATGCAGCAATAGATGAGAAATAAACTTTAAATGCAGTCTATAACCGTTACCATTTCAGTTACGTAATTAGGGTATACCTAAGTCTAACTTTAGACCACGTTTTGTAACTTGGTGGAATTAGTCTAAACGTGCACTAATAGCAAATTAGGTCTCTAAGAAAGTAGTTACTTGAACCTACTTAATGATACGAGAAAAGGTTTATTGTACTCTGTTGCAAATGTCAAATGTCAATGTCAATGTTCAACTAGCTGTCTTCTTAAGGCGTTAAAGCAGTAGGTCAGTCACGTGTTAATAATAGGTAATACCACGGTGTTATAACTTCATACTAAAATAACCATATCATATACGACCAATTGCAGTTAACATTGAAGTATTGACTAGGACCATTCGTTTAACTGATATTTAATTTGGTCGGCTTACAATGGCTTAGAAATTCAGGCCCAAGTCGATAGATGACTCTGTAACCATAAAAAAAATAGTGACTTCGAAAAATATAACAATAAATATTTAAAACTTAAGTGACATTTAAGATGTTATTCATTAAACTGAGAAAAAATAATTACTTAAATTTCTAATCAATATTAGGTAACTTTGATATTTTTTACAATGTCGTTAGTAATATTCTTACTATAACTTGTATTATAATATCTTGCCCAAATTATTAATTACTTAGTTAGAGTAGTGACCTATGTATTGGGATTTGAACCTAGGCCGTCATAGCAGTTCCTGTCAGTTTTGTATTTTTCATGACATATCAATTTTTTGATGAGATTTTGGTGTTCATTATTTTAACGATATAATTTTTATACAGTATTTTTCAATACATTACCACTATAAATATTTTAGTTAAGTACATTACCTACTTAGGTAGAAATTGTAGCGCTAATTCATTACTATCAATAATGATTAAATGGTATATTCGGCAGACCTCCTGCGTTCTAATCCGAGAAAGCCATGTTCGAATCCCGATATGGATTTTTTTTTTTTTGTAATTTTATTTTGATAATAAAAATACATAAATAAACATGTTCTAAGTAACTTTTGATTATTTAAATTTAGTTTTTAAGAAAAAAAAGTTGTATTAAGAAAATAATTTTTTGGTTGTCTACCGGTTCAGATCACCAGATATCGCTAAGCGCCATATATTTTGTAGTACGGAGTGATGCCTCTATACCCGTATAAAAAATGTACTCTTTGGGTAATACTATTTTTAATGCACAAAGGAGACTTTTTAAAAGTAGATATGCTTCGCTTTTTTTTTCAAATGAAGCGTTTTATTATCGCAATAAAATATTTACGATAAAAGCGCACATGTTTTATTTTAGAGCTATATTTGAATGATATTTATTATTATTGATAAAACACTTAAAATAATAAATCAATGGGTAAAGACATTTAAATATTTATACCACACTGGTAGATAATAATTAGATAGACACAGACACGGGTTGACTTATAGACACCTTTAATTAACAATTAGAATTACCATTTTATAAGAAGAGATTAAATAACAATCAGAATTTCATTTTTTTTATGTATCACAGAGATTTCACAAAAAAATATAGGTATAGGTACGTAAGTACCTGTTTTCTCAATAGTTAGAAGTCTTGTTTGTCAGTTTTTTTATGAAGTTCATAATTTAAAGAGAGTTTCAAATTAATCATAGGCTTATTGAATTCTTCAAGAAATACCTTTCAAATACTCCGTCTAGATTCAATAGCTCCATTTATTAACGTTCTGTTTGAGTTTATGTCAAAATATTGATCCATACTCACGTTTCATATGGAGTATGTACCTAATGGTATGTAGATTTATTCGCAGACTTTATTTGTCTAAACTAGTCTAAAGTGAAGATATTTGTTTAGTTAACTTCTTATCCGTTGCTGCTGCGCGTTACAAGGAAATACATCATAATAATATGATGACAACGGCATTCTTTGCAAAAAACAATTTTTATTTGGACGTTACTTATGCAATACTATACTTACACTTACATACTACGTATTACCTATACTTTAAATTGCAAATAACAATTACTTACACTAAAAAGGTGTGCTCCAATGTGAAAGTTACTTACTTATGATGTTCTTCTTAGCCTTAAAGGGCACTGTTGATGGCAAGACATCAACATCAACGGCGCTCGTGTGCTCCAATGTGAATGTGACTCACATGACCTTTTTTGAAAACGTGTACGAACAGTGAGGGCACTATGTTTCAATATTATTTACTACGTGGGTTTGGGTCCATTTAAGTTTATTGAAGATGTTCAAAAGAGACCACACAATGGTAGAGCAGCGCGTATTGGTGGATTTATAAAGTCAGTCATAATTATTATACTTAATTTACGACTTTTTTGTATAACTAGATGACAAACAAGCCGACGCCGACAGTCCACCGGTGGCAAGCGGTTACCGACGCCCATAGACATCTGCAATAACAAGGAAAAATCACTTGATATTGTAGGTGCGTTGTCATACTGCCTGAGTCCCAAGATACAATACCGTCCAGGCCTAGTAATTACGCTGGCTACCTTTACCTTCAATCCGAAACACAGCGAACTGTTTCACGGCTGAAATAAGAAAGGCGGTGGTACCTACCCAGATGACCCTACATACGAGTCTACCATTTAGTAAACCACAATACCGATATTAAGAAAGATTTCTTAATGAGTGATACACATTGCAAGACGACGGTCTCTCTAATGACACGACTTACGACACAGACATGTTCTTTGACGTTCACCCTCATAATTAGGAGTGAAGGTTTGCTTTTCCAAGGACCGAAAGACGCGAACTGCGCAATTGTTCCGTCACCATGCTGCCATCATTATTATTCATGAATTATCCTAAGCGTTGTAAACATTAGCGAGTGCGACTGTACAAAAATCTCATAAAAAGTGAGCACAATTCGTAAACGTCGGGAAACACTTTGGGATTTTAAACAGACGCAGAATTACGGCAGAGGAATCTCGTGATTATAAAAATGAAGTAAACATTGAGAATGTATGAAGGCTGACTTCCTGTAGTGTGTACACACATCGATATAAATAGGAGCCATTTATTGCACATCAGCTAACGATAAAAAAAATTACAGCATGAAAGTCATGGATTCATGCATTGATCTGTGAAGTACCCGTCATCTGTGAAAGACATCAGACACAAAAGAATTTCTCTCTGAGCGCCGTCGGCGATCTATTTAAGATGAAAGGTTAACAGCTATTAATAATCACGAGAACTTCTAATTCATTTGTTAGATTGCATCAGTTAACAAGAATTAATTAATTATTTGCCTGCCCATCTGTTCCCCGAATCCTACTCTTTGGACATCTTCAACCATCGTCCCGTCGTATGGCATATTATCACTTATCATCGGGTATGGTTGTGGTCAAATGATTGCCTATTACAGTATATTATAAAATACTTTACTACTATATCAGACAGAACTGGTTTTCTATTGTATAGCGCTGGCGAGTTTATTGTTCATAATAAACTTAAACTAGCAAATACTTTTTCGAACGTATCGATCAAAATAAATTATTAGACGAAATTCTCAACTGTAAATGTATATTAATGTATAAAGTCACCCAAGGTTAGAACAATGGGGTATACTATAAGTTTGTCACACAATTCTATAAAAATATGGGACATTAATTTTATAATCTCAAGACCATAAAGCCCGCACTTTCGGTAAACGTGTAATGTTGGCCATAAGGTGACATTGTGGTTATGCGTCAAACCAATTTCATGTAAATGACCTTATCTTTGTGGACACAGCCTTTAGAAATTGATTAAATAATATTTACACATATAGGTAATCTCAAAAGGCTTTGACGGTTTTGTTTTTTAACACATAAAAGAGTTCAAAGTGGTATTGCTTTCCAAAAATTAATTTTCAGATTTGAAATATATTTTATACAAATTTTCTGAAGCATTAAATAGAGTTATTTATGAGAGGTCAATTATTTAATGATTTAATAAAAGCATTTACAAATTTTACATTGCAGCTTAGGTCTAGATTTAGTGTCCAATTAATGTGACCACCGATGCTCGCGTTATGCGCCGCGTTATGTAGGACTATTGAAAAGCTTGGAATTTATGGGCTCTTTAAGTTAACTAAAACTATTTTTTTTCCTGGAAAATCAATATAATACGTACTTAATTTTCTTCTTTTGTAGCTTTTTTGCTATTGAAGTCTTTTTAGTAAGGTGTAATAGAGGTAGATCAACAATGTAGATTCTTCGATGTCGGTTCTAGATATAATGTAGTATGTCAAACAAATCACTAATACTTGTACTTACTACGAAACAAAAACTACATACTTATTATACGCGTTATCCTTATAGGTTTTTATATTTGTATTTGGTGCCATCTACTCGATCGTTGTAAATCGGTACCTAGGCGAGCGCGGGCGGCTCGGGGAGACGGGATGAGTAGTCATCGGGAAACTTTCGCTGTAACTGGAATTACTAGAATTCAAGGTGCTGGAGGAAGGTGGTTGCCTGCTTGCTTTCTATAAGTTTAGGCTTGCATTCTATCTAAAATGCAAAAAACACACTTTTATCTCATTGGCAAGTCTTCGATCCTTATTTTAACCAAAATCAAATATATCATGGAGAGTGTTCTGAGGAGCTTTTCGACTCTATCCCGCCTTCCCCCTTCCTACTCAGGAGCACGCGTGCCGGTCTTCGGAGTCATCAATTTACTGTCTCCACCTAAACATCACGCACAAAGAAGTTTAGTGACTCGTTTCTTTGTCGGACTTCAAAAACTTGAAATTCTTTGCCAGCACATGTGTTACCTCCTTCCTATAACATGGGGTCCTTCAAAAGAGGCGTGAAAAGACACCTTATGGGCCGGCTAGGTGGACGCGGCTAGAACAGTGTATGTTAAGCTGCAATAGCTGTCTCAGCATATGGACTCTTCTTACTGCTTCACATCAGGTGGTGTTGAGTCATTATAATTATCACTACTAATACTGACCAACCTCTCTAAATAAAGCTTACTTAATTAGTTTACGATGTGATCATCGGCGAGAAGGCAATCTTTTTACCGGCCATAGTACTTCCATCCTAGACAATAATTGTAGGCTTTACATAAACTCTTCTGCAATGTTCTTCTGTTCTGCTCTGAAATCTACTAATTTAAACCAACGTCTGAATAAGTATATCCTTAAAATTCAGTTGGATCTTGAATTGTGCTCATTGCTTTGGGCAAAGAAGGATTCGCTTTTGAAAATTAAAATTACCCCAAATTAGACGTAAGCGATGCCGCAAGGAAAGCTAACCTTAAATGAAGTTCCTAAATTATAGACAAATAGAAGGGTTAGCTATATTAAAGAATGACTGAATGGACTTCATTACTTATGTAAACAGTACAAAATGTAATCGCAAAAAGCTCGGGAAAAAATCTAGTTGTTTTAATATTTGAATTGCAAGGTGATTCTGGGCCTGGGTATTGGATATGTAGTACTCTTTCCTACTCAATACCCTAAACTTGCTAACGGGATAATATTTTTTTCTATAATAAATCTATGACAAAAATTTATATCAATTGAATTAATTGTAGTATACAGGGTGGTGCCGTCAATACGACAATTACTTGACACATGGGCTATATTAGTTCCTAAAAATGGTTTCCCACTTTCAAAAACATCTTATTCATTGGATGATTTCATGACGTTTCTATGAAAAAATGCAGCCAATGTTATATGATTTTATACAAATGTCATGAAATAAACAAATGAATAATGTTTTTGAAAGTGGCAAACCAATTCTATGAATTTATATTTCAAATTATTGTCGTATTGACGGCACCACCCTGTATACCCTCGATAACCATGTGGACTCTTTTCAGATTATGCACCTAAGAAGATCGTATCAATTAAGAAAGTATGTACAATAGTTTTCGTGTAGGTTTTCATTATGTAGAATTACGATAAGAATTGCTACTTCACTAATTTTTCCACTACCCCATAAAAATTAAATTACATTTCTCCAATATTAAAGTTTTATATTGAATAATTTTCAAAGCGAAATAAAGTTTGCTTAAAATCGTGTACTATGATATCAAACACACGTAGCAAATTAATTATTCTATAACAGTGAAAGAAAAAATTTACGTAGCGGTCCAACAGGGCGCAGCTATAAAGTTTTAATGGAAAACAAAAATAACCTTCGTTTATGACGCGTGAACCATTTGGTCTAACGTACAGTAACAGAGAAAATAGGTAAATGATGATCGTTCAAACGTACTAAATTATCAACAGGTGCTTTTTATTGAAATATGATATTCAATTTTACTAGGTCGTAGGCTCGTATGTAGGGTCGTCTGGGAGCACCGCCTTTCTTATTTCAGCCGTGAAACAATTCGCTGTGTTTCGGATTGAAGGGAAAGGTAGCCAGTGTGAAAACTGGGCATGGACGGCATTCCATCTTAGACCTGGGATGACAACGCACCTGCAATATCAAGTGATTTTTCCTCGTTATTCCAGCAAATCCAAGTGATTTTTCCTTGTTTTCCTTGTTATTGTTTGTCATCTAGTTGGATGAAAAAAATATTTAAAAAATCATTTTTCGACGATTTTTTGAGTGTTTCTCTCTTTAAAAATATTGATTTTCTGATTTTAGTCATCTACTTCTGCCGTAGATTTATAAACTTGGGGCGTTACTGATAATTATTGCACAAGCCGTGTAAATACCTATAGTGTTTTGTTGTCTCGTTCGTGCGAATGACATTTTGAATTAAAAAATAATAACGAAGGAACAATTTTTATTTTTATTTTTACAATGATTCACATGTTTTTTGCTGTAAATGTACCTTTTTACCGACGTAGAAGCCTTTAAAGTTACTCATGGTATAAGTTAAGCCCACCCTTATAGGTTGAGTGCAAATCTCGGCTCACTAAACACACTCATATTATAATAACCGACATTTTTAATTTTTAATTTTATTTTTACAATTCAACTTACAATATGTAATACATACAACTACACAGAACTTCAAAGAAACACCTGCTATTACTTGCGTCTTGCGTCTCAAGAAGTACCAATATCAGGGCTTTCCGAGATGACGTAATACTGATATCACGGGTTTATTAAAAATACTTTTACAAACCTACCAATGCGAGAGAATCTCTCCAAGTGTTTACGTTTTAAAAGCAAGTTCATAGGCATACCTTAGGAAATAGTTCGAACAAAACTAAGGTACTTATAGTGGAATTTTCCACTCGCAATTAGGGCGCCCGATCGGGAAGCATTTAGCTTTACCAAAGTCCTTCTCTTTGTGTTTCTGCGGTAAATGGGTTGCCAGAGCTTATCAAAGAGAACTAGTATATTATGTTATGGCAGAATAACAGCGGGAGCGGGTCTCCTCCGCAGCCACGGAGTCATAAACTCTATTGTCTTAAATTTATATAAGTCTGTCTTATTTGTCTGTACTATTATGTTCTGTTATTATCAATACACATAAACTATTTTTAATTTTTATTTATGCCGCCGATGTATCGCTTCCTTTTGATTTTTACAGGGGAGGAAACGCTACCGGCACTGCTAGTTGGTAATAATTTATTCATTAAAAAACTAATTTTATGAATTCATTTTATTGATGAATCAACACTTACATACCTACTCGTATTTGAAAACAAGAAGAACTATAGTCGGAAAAATAATTAAATCTTTAACACTCAGGGATGGCAGGGACATGGAGTCTGCCCGCATTGAGAAAATGCTGAGGTAACGCTCCATACCGAGCAGGCCGGTAGCTAAAAAACTTCATACAGTTTTTGGCTACCGGCCTACTTGTAGGGAATATTGAATGTTACCACAGCACTTCGGGGCCACGGGGCGGATACCGTGGCCTATTATAATAGGCTTACAATAGGCCTATTTTCTATAGACACATATCCGTACTGGCCGCTGGCGGATCCCATAGGCTGCTGTGATGATTTTGTATTTTAAGCCTAGGCGTGGAGTTACATAAAAATCGGGACACGCCAGCGGACTGCTAGACCTGCTGGAATAGAACCGCTTTATATGGCTGGCGGAGAAAGTATTGATAAATGTTACATAATTGCAAGATATCGCCAAAACACCAAGTCGAATGCTTATATTATTATCATCTTCATCATGATATCAGCCTGTGATGTTCACTGCTGAACAAAGGCTGCCCCCATTGATTTCCAAATGGAACGGTTCTGCGCAGACTGCATCCAACGGCTCCCCGCGACCCTGACCAGGTCGTCTGTCCATCTACTGGGAGGCCGTCCTACTTTGCGCTTTCCGGTACTTGGTCGCCATTCTAGAACTTTGACGCCCCACCGGCCGTTTGCTCTGCGTGCTATGCGCCCTGCCCACTGCCACTACAACTTACTTATTCTATGAGCTATGTCAGTGATTTTAGTTCATCATTTCTGATTCTATCTCGCAGATAAAGACATAGCATAGCTCGTTGTGCGACTGCGAACTTGCACAGAAGGCCCTTAGTGAGCGACCATGTTTCACAGCCGTATGTCATCACTGGCAACTGACACTGGTCGAAGACTTTCGACTTTAAGCACTGAGAAATTTACCCTTGTTTAAATGCTTATCTACCCTTGTTTAAATAAAAATAGCAATTCAAAACTTTATAGAAAAAAAATATCCTAAACATGGTCATAAATAAAATTATTTGAATTACAAGGCACTGAAAGAGCTCAAGCCATATTACTGAGAAGGGGACAGAGTTCAAAGCCGTTTTATCTCCGAGCACGAATAACGTTAGATTACCACTGATCTCCCAATTAAGTGCCACGACGTTAATCTTCAATCTCTTAAGTGGACAGCTTGATTTATTTTCGACCAGTTTCCGGAAAAAATGTTGAGTAGATACCTTGATTCATAAGTTAATGTTTTTTAGAATTTAAGTCAATGAAACATGTATCTACGAGCTTAAAAATACGAAGTCATTTTAAGACCCACTCGTGGGTGTAGGGCCAGCATGGTAGTGCTTTGTGTATCCAGAGGTTCACAGGCTTTTTCTCATAGACCACTTTCAAAATTTAGCTGGTTCCGGAGAACCCCCTGCAGCTACAATTGTACTATATTCCCAAAACTCGACAAAAAATGAGTTTTTTTTCACGCCAACAAAGACCCTCCGACGAGTCTGACACTGGTCGAAGACACCTGGGGTAGACCCCCAGGGGTCCACGGGAGACTCGTCTGACCACTTTGGAAACTAGGGGTCTATACCAATCAAAATATCGCTAATAGGATCGAATTCTGGGATATAATAGCATAATAAGTTTGGATTTGCCCACAGTCCCAGACTGCAAATATTCACTTCTAAACAAGATCTGGGAGAAACATTTTGAGACAAAACATACTCGGCGATTATAATGTTACATGCGTATGGCGATAATTTATCATTCCAAAGTCGTAATTTTAAATATGCTTTTCTCATCTGTATTTGCTTTTTGTTAATTGGAATCACATGTAATGTAGAACACTGATAAAGTAAAACTTTTCTGTTATCATGTTACACAACATACCTACTAATCTTACTTATTAATGAAATCATAATTTAGTGAAACCAAAACTCAAACCTAATGTTAGTAAATAATCTATTAGGCTAATAATAGCTATCTTAACCATAGTTATTTATTTATTATTATTTATATATAAATTCATGTACACACAATATATAAAACAAATATTAGTATTCAAAACTACGACTGAAACAAACTACTCAGTCTGTTTCAGTCGGAAGAATATTCTTTTAATTAAACCGTATAAAATAAAGTCGTAAAAAAGATTAAACTTATTAGAGGGGTATAGTCTTTGGTTTCTTATTTACACGCATTCAAAATAAATAAAACAAAACAGCCATTACAATAGAGTGTCATAATAATTTCACTTATACTATTATTTTTATAAACATTTACTTTTCTACTTAATTAAGCCTAAATTATTTTTGGGTACGCCCCAGTTTAGATGCAGTGCTTGAAATTGTCGTCTTCACAGATATTTGCGGGGCAGAACTACACCAGATTTACTCTTCAATGTCCAGTCGGATCCAAATATTTTTCCAATCATTGTACTTAGTAAAAACCTTAAAATCTTTTAGCCAGCGTTTTTATGTAGAGCTTAAACTCCTCGTTAATATTAGGGGTTAAAGTATGAAATTGCTGATTTGTACTGAAAAATTTAAATTCGTTTTTTTACAGTAGACATTTGCCGTTATTGCTTGACCAGATCGGAGAAAGCTATAGTAAATAACACCATGCTGAGACCACCAAACAGTTACCATTACTTTTTTATTGGTAAGCTTTGCTTTAGGACACTGTTGCGGCGTTTGACCTGGGGTCAGCCATTGCATTGTTCGCTTACGGTTATCGTAAAGAATCTACTTTTCATCACATGCCACAATTCGATCCAATATTCCTTCATTTCTGTATCGATTCAACAAGGCAATACAAGTTTCAACACGCGTTTCTTTCTGAAGATCAGTCAAATTACGAGGCACAAATTTTTCATATTTTTTTATTTTATTGATTTGACGCAAATGAGTCAATATTGTTGGTAAGGTAACGTTAAACCATGACGCTAATTCCCGGGTACTTTGGCTCCGATCGGCTTCCACCATCTCTTTCAATTCATTGTTATTCACCTGTGTGGGCGATCTTCCACGTGGTTCGTTCTTCAAATCAAAATTTCTATCACGAAAGCTGTTAAACCAAAATCGCACGGTGCGTTCATTAGCAGTCCCCTCTCCAAACGCAACATTGATATAGCGAGCTGTTTCTGCCGTGTTAGTTCCGCGTCGGAACTCGTATTCAAAAATCACTCGAATTTTCGAAGTGGATACTTCGAAAATTCGAGTCTTTCTCGAATCTTTCTTGTCTGAGCTGATTAAAAAAAAACAACTAAAAGTTGATAATCGAATGTTGCACATTTTTAAAAAGAAGAACCACACAGGTACCATTTGAAAAAAGTTTTACTCAAAAATCTCAAACCATGAAGGTTCTATGTCAATTCGAAGTACCTATTACAATAAAACGGCAACTTCATACTTTAACCCCTATTATAATTTTACTGACCAATTATATTCCAAAGTATTATTACTTTCTTTCGTGTTTTTGACGCGGCCAGTCCTAAGAGAATGACATTTTTCAACCATTATTTTTAATCGAATCATAAAAATTAATAGAATGTGTTTAATGCGTTAAATAGGCACGCGAAATTACTGTTATTTCCATAATTTTGCGAGTTGACTCACGCCCAGCCGTATAAATATTAAAAATCCTTCATGAGTGCAGAATGACTGCCCATTTCTCAAACTAAGGGGTGGAAAAATTAAATGGAGAATATAAAATTCTTAATAACATTTAATGGCATATTCTTTTCCTATAAATTCCTAATTCCTATATATATACAGACAAAAGAGTTTTATTATGACCATAAAGCATGTTTATTATGTAGGTACTTTGCAAATGATGCAGCAAGTAATACTAAGTAGGTACATACCTACAGTGCTTACATAGATAAAACCGGCCAAGTGCGAGTCTTCCTGTTGCCGTTATTAATATCGAGCAAAAACAAGCAAAAAAAACACGTTTGTTGTATGGAACCCCCCTTAGATATGTATTTTATTCTATTTATTAGTATTTATTGTTATAGAAACAACAGAAATGCATCATTTGTGAAAATTTCAACTGTCTAACTATCACGGTTCATGAGATACAGCCTGCCCGCCTAGCATGACCACCGAAACGCGATATGATAAAGCTATTTATCGCTTTAAATTGTCAAAAATAATTGGATATAACTGCTATCTTGAAATTTTATCGAAACTGCTAACATGTATATATACAATACAAGTTCGCAGTTTCGATAAAATTTCAATTTGGCAGTTATATCCAATGATTTTTGACAGTTCAAAGCGTTAAATGGCTTTATCATATCGCGTTTCGGTGGTCATGCTAGGCGGGCTGGTGACGGACGGACGGACAGCGGAGTCTTAGTAATAGGGTCCCGTTTTACCCTTTAGGTACGGAACCCTGAAAATGCTGGTTTAAAATACTTATTTCACATACAAAATATGTTATTGCAAAACTAGGGCCTACATACTCGTTTATACCTACATAGTATTTATTGCCTTAGTTATGTATTGTCTTATATTTTCCCAACTACTACACATTTGAAATAAAACTACTTTACTGGATTTAAATCGCGCGTTTAATTAGATGTTAAATCATTTATTATAGGTGTGAAGTTCAATTACTCCATTAAGTATATAGCGAACGTGGTCACGTGAAGACTGAAGAGGTCAGCTATCTTTGTAAAATTTAGAGGTTCACTAGTAGTGTCAAATTTATAGATTTTCATTAGCGTAATCTGTAAGTACCCAACTCATATATCAGATACAATGAATTTTCTGTTGTATCACAGATATTGCCTGCGCCGGTGGCAGTGCGGTGGGCTGGTGGTAGTTGACGAACAGTTGAATTGTCTGTACTGGCATAAAAAATATTATCATCAAAACCACACAACAGATCAAATCCGTAATCATTAGCATGTCAAGCCACACATTCCAGACACAACTGGTTTTGAATTCAGGCTTTCCACTTCGATCAACTAAACTGATCAACTGAAACGGAATTGACTTATGACGCCTGGGAGTCATACCTACGCGGCTTGACAAATGAATGATTAGAAAATGTCAATTTCTGTAGTTTTATTATTATCTAAAAATCAAATTAAATTATTTTCCCGGTCCCTCGACAAATCGAGGGAGGGGAGGATACTCCTTGGCAGAGGAGACCAGACGGCCAAGGGTCGGGGCGACAGAGATAGGAAACGTCGGACCATCCTGGCGTTATCGAGCAAGACCGCTTGCTGAAGCCCCGCCATTGCTGTTTAAGCAGCTGAAACAACTGATGTAAATCTTTATCTTGTTACTCTCAACCATTTTTTATCTTTGTCTAATCTGTTCTTGAATTAGTTACGTGCATGCCTTTACAGCTATATTTCCAAAAAAAAAATGCATGAATGGATTTTGTTTGATGGGGCCTGTGACAGTTTAAGATTGTGGTCTCACTAGTGTGTATTCGTTAAGAGTATAAATATCATTTTTTCAAAATTTTCAAGGTCATAGTGTCTATGCAATATCTTGAAAGTCTCAATCAGATAGCCTCGTTCCCTGATCTCTTTCAAAGTGTTAAGCTTCGGCTTAACTGAGGCGCGTTCTAAGCTTACAACTTTTAATTTTTTGTCTGTTCCGTGCCTTTAGGCATGACGTTCGATTATCACAACTACCCCGTTCCGAGCCTCGGAGATTTGCAACTTTTTAGCGATCAATTTTGATGGTTAAAAAACACTCTGACGTAAACGTCATATGACATTGTCAAATGAGATTGGATCACAGAACACTTTTACTCCAAGGAGAAGAATGCCAACTTCATACAAAAAAGGCGGTTACAAAATACGACACCAGCGCCGCTTGTGGGACCCACCGGAAACTTTTCAGTAGCGCGGATTGGCGCGAAATTTGAAAGTGACAGATCGTTCCTTTCCCTAATTTTTAAAAAGAGATTTTATAAAATATTTAAATAAAACCAACTTAATTATAAAATTATTATTTTATTTTAAAGACACATACATGTTTGACGCAAATAAAGATATTATATTCTACAAATCCTAACTAATAATAGCAATGCAAAAGTGAGTTTGTTTGTTACGCTTTTTACGCCTCAACCACTGAACCGATTAAAATGAAATTTGGTATGGAAATAGTTTGAGACTTTAATTGACCATTATAATTTCATTTTCAACTAACACATTACATTTAGTTGATTTAAAATAAAAATGGCAATTTCATATTTAAAGACATATTGTAACAAAATTATTGTTTTATGTAATGTTATCAATTTTAATTATGTTAATTGATTTCCAGTCTCTAAAATCATGATGATAATTATTATAAAATATAATAGGTACCCCTTATTATTATTATTATTATATTTATGTTGAAAAATCTCAGCTCGGCGCTGGTAAGTAAAATCAGGTACGGGTTAAACCAAGTAACTGATCTGTTCTTCTGTGTGTTAGGTTATTATTATTATTATTATTATTATTATTTAGTACCATGTACAGTCAGGGAATTAAATGTTTAGGACGTTAACGAATATTTGCATTTAGTCGAATAATAGCGATACACGAACTATTACGAAGAAATTTGATGGATTGAAAATAACTGTTCTCTCATTTGCCGATATAATATGAAAAAAAAACAATAAATCTTTAACTTGCTAAATAATAAAATTCCCCGGCTGTACAAAAAAATACATTATTTTTATTACGTTTCTCTATGACGTCTGTAATGTTTTTGCATACATAAATAAGATTTTCAAGTTGCAATGCTGTAGATATTTATAATAATAACAAATTATTTGCTTCAAATATGGTTACAGTGGGTCTTACAGGTAATATTAAACATTAGGATTCTTCACATGTTACTAGAGTTAGGATACAAATTATAAAATAAGTTGATACACATTTCATCATCATCATCATATCAGCCGAGAGACGCCCACTGCTGGGCATAGGCCTCCCCCAAGGATCTCCAAACCGATCGGTCCTGCGCTGCCCTCATCCAACGGCTTCCCGCGACCCTTACCAGATCATCGGTCCACCTTGTGGGGGGCCTACCAACGCTGCGTCTCCCGGTGCGCGGCCGCCATTCGAGGACCTTTCCGCCCCAACGGCCGTCAGTCCTCCTCGCAATGTGACCTGCCCACTGCCACTTTAGACTCGCAATTCTTTGGGCTATGTCAGCGACCTTAGTTCTCCTGCGGATCTCATCATTTCTGATTCGATCACGCAGAGAAACACCAAGCATAGCCCTCTCCATTGCTCTTTGGGTGACTTTGAGCCTTTGTATAAGGCCCATTGTAAGCGGCCATGTCTCGGTTCCGTACGTCATCACTGGCAACACACACGAATTAAAGACTTTCGTCTTGAGACACTGCGGTAGTTGTGCCGAGAATATGCTGCGTAGCTTCCCGAACGCTGCCCAGCCGAGTTGGATCCGTCGATTGACCTCTTTCTGGAAGTTGGACCTACCAAGTTGGACTATTTGTCCCAGGTAAATGTATTTGTCAACAACTTCCAGTGTAGAGCTTCCAACCTTCACAGGAGTGGGTACGACATGAGAATTCGACATAATCTTCGTCTTATCCATGTTCATTTTAAGACCCACTTGTTGGGAGACTCTACAGAGGTCGTCGAGCATTGTGCCCAAGTCTTCCAGGTTTTTAGCCATGACTACGATATCATCAGCAAAACGAAGGTGAGTCATGTACTCGCCGTTTATGTTGATGCCAAGTCCTCTCCAGTCCAAAAGCTTAAAAACATCCTCCAACGCGGCAGTAAACAGTTTCGGAGATATAACATCGCCCTGTCTCACACCCCGCTGAACTGGTATTGGTTTCGAGTCTTGGTCCTGGAGGCGGACTGACATAGTGGCGTTTTCGTACAGTGACTGCAGCACTTGGATGTACCGATAGTCTATTTGGCATCTCTGGAGCGACTGAAGCACGGCCCAGGTCTCGACAGAATCGAAGGCTTTCTCATAGTCCACAAACGCTAAGCATAATGGCAGGTTGTACTCTTCGGTCTTCTGTATAACCTGCCGCAGCGTATGTATGTGGTCTATGGTACTAAAGCCTTTTCGGAAACCGGCTTGTTCGGGAGGCTGGAAGTCGTCAAACCTGCGTGCGAGACGATTCGTAACAACCCTCGAAAACAACTTGTAGACATGACTCAGGAGCGTGATGGGTCTGTAGTTCTTCAATAGAGTCTTGTCACCCTTTTTGAAGAAGAGTGCCACCACGCCCCTGTGCCATGCCTTTGGCGTTTTACCCTCGAGCATGATGGAGTTAAATAGCCTCTGAAGAGCTTTCAGGACCGGTCGTCCACCTGCTTTCAGAAGCTCGGCTGTAACTCCATCGTCGCCCGGCGCCTTGTCGTTCTTAAGTTGTTTGAGAGCTACACTAATCTCGTACAGGCTGACGTCCGGGATATCTTCCGTGTAATGTCGGGTTAATTTGGCTCTTGGATCGGTGGCCTTAGTGACAGGTGTGCGTGATGTCGCGTAAAGCTGTCCATAGAAGTTTTCAATCTCGGCCAAGAGCTCAGGTCGGGATGTAACGAATCTGCCATCCTCCGTTTTCAGCTTCGTCAGCAAACTCTGTCCTATCGACAGATCTCGGGCGAACACTTTGGAGCCTTTGTTCCGCTCGATTGCCTCTCTAATACATTCTGTATTAAAGTGGCGTATGTCGCGGGTCAATGACTTGGAGATCTGTTTGTTGAGTTGCCGACGAGCGTCTTCGGAAGACTGCAGTGCACGTCTTTCCTTCATGAGCTTTAAAGTTGGCGCAGAGATTTTTTTACCTCTTTTGTTACGGCTGGGTTTGAAGAGCCCTGAACCCGCCGTAAGAACAGCTTCCACGAACCTGTCGTTGTACGTGTCCACATCTGTGCAGTCCTCCAGGCAATTGAAGCGATTTCGCAGTTCGAGCTGAAAGAGTTCGGGGTTTTGGATCTGGATAGCTGCAGGGCGGAGCGTAGACTTCATCAGTCGATACCTCTCGGATTTCACGTTGAGATTCAATGTGCCTCGTACCATTCGGTGATCACTCCCCGTGTTAAACGAATTGATCACTGAGACATCATTGAATATCCGAGTCTTAGTCGACATGATGAAGTCGATCTCATTCTTCGTTGCGCCATCCGGACTTTTCCAGGTCCATTTTCGATGCGGCCGTTTTTTGAAGAAGGAGTTCATCATAAAGAGTCCCTCCCTCTCCATATAGTCGGCCAGCATTTGACCTCTAAAGTTCCGGATTCCAGCTCCAAATTGCCCCACTTTCAACTCATCATCGCCACGTTTGCCTAGCCTTGCGTTGAAGTCTCCCATGACAACGGTGTAGTGAGTTTTGGAAGTATGTATTGCCCGAGAGATATCCTCATACATTACTTCTACTTCCTCGTCGGGGTGAGTCGAGGTCGGGGCGTATACCTGTATGACCTTCAACGAATACCGTTTGGTGATTCTGAGTATAAGGTACGCCACCCTATTCGACACACTTCCGATTTGTACAACGTTGTTCACGAGAGACTTGTGGACAATAAACCCAACACCACCTTGGGACAGATCTTCGCCCTCCCGGAAATAGAGCAGGTTGCCGGATTTCAGGACCATCGTGTCCTCGCCCTCTCGTCGGACTTCAGATAGTCCGACTATACTCCAGCGAATCCTGCTCAATTCTTCCTCTAGTTCCAGCAGCTTCTCCTCGGTCCGCAATGTCCGTGTGTTATAAGTTGCCAGGGCCAAGGTCGTCTGACGGGATATCTTCACCACCCGGGGATTCTTGGCACCCCTGGTACCGGCGCCTCGCCAACGTCCGTCACCGCCGGCGCGGCCTCCGGTACCGCCGGGCACTTGGGGCCTTGTGTCGTTCTGTGAGTTCATGTTTGGGGGGTTGTGGGCCGTCTCCCACCACGCTGGCCCAGTGCGGGTTGGTGGGGAGCGCCAGAGCCTCGTCTGTTAAACAGCAGGGTGCACCACGTGCAGGTGAGGTTGGCTTGGATCCCGTGAGGTGTTATCCGGGACCCCTTACACCCCGATACACATTTAGTGTCTTAGAAATGAAATCAAAATTTATTATTTTATTCTAATAACTCCTTTACAGTTCATAAGGATTATTCCCGAAGCCACTTCGTGAAATTTTTCATATTCCATTTGTTAATATTAAATCTCAAGTTGAAGATTTTCACGCACATAGTACCTATGCGATACACTATCGAAAATACCTACTAGCCAAAATTTGGATAATTTTTGTAGTTAAATTGATTAGGATCTCGTGTACTAAACAGTTAATACTGTTCAATTTATGAAAAAAAAAAATATTTTACAAAATTAAAATATTATTAATTAAAACTATTTTTGTTACTACAGTATCTGATGCATAAGTAAACATACAGGATGGTGCCGTCAATACGACAATAAATTAAAACATGGGCTATATTAGTTCATAGAAATGGTGTGTCATTTTAAAAAACATCTTAATCATTTGATAATTTCATGACATTTGTATGAAATAATACAACATTGGCCGCATTATTTCATAGAAATGTCATGAAATTATCAAATGAATACGATATTTTTAAAAGTGGCAAACAATTTCTATGGACTGTATATAGCCCATGCTTTAATTTATTGTCCTATTTACAGCACCACCCTATATAAATATATAGAATTCATTACGATAATTAATTATTTTTCCTTGTGTTTTTGAAGCTTGTCTAATTTTAAAATTATTCGAATTTAGTACATAAAACAATAAGTATTTTTTTAGACTAAACCTACACAGAGCATGATTATTTAAAAAAATGGTACTAGACAAAAACAATAATACTTTTAGTAGGTGACGTCAATAACTAAACACTCATTTTACAACACAACTAAAAGTTTGTGGATACATGATCAAATGTATAGATGTTATATGGATAAACGTAAGTTTTTATAACGTAACGTAGATAACGTAAGTACATTTTTGGGCAAAATTTTCTTCTTTAGATATGTCATCCATAATACCTTAAAAGCCTACCTCATTACTTTGTGTTGGTTTTGGAAGTGTGAGTTCAGAGTTGTGGATTCAAAATGTTTTTAATTTAGACAAAGTTAAATCTTAATAAGTATCACAATTTGTTTACTAGCTAGGTGAAGATAAATTGAACATAACTACTACTTGTCTTTAGGGCTACATAAAACCGTGAAACTGTTGGATTGCAATTAGATCTACAATTACTCCTCACACATCCAAAACAATTATCCTAAACATCTTATTGTGGCCGTCTTGTGGACAAGCTGCCAATTTCAGGATGCTTTCTTTTTAATTATGCCAGCTGCAATCTTTGCACTTATATTATAGTTTGAAGCTATTAATACAAAGGTGCTTTTTTTTGCATCGCTGAAGTGATAGTACTTGAAAAGGGTTATTCTTTCATGAAAATATTCCAAATGAACCCTTATTTGGAATATTTTCATGAAACTATTATGAAATATTTTTCTTCTGAACTTTTTCCCCTGTTCTGAATCGGCACTCAGACTGTCAAACAGTTAGTTTGGATTTCTTTATGAGATTAACTGTATCCAGGGCATCAAGTGCAGCTCACCTGAAAAAAAAGATAAATTGTTTCTAGCTAGGATTGATGTGGAACTGCAATTTATGTAGGGCATTAGAAAATTAAATGTTTATTTACAGCAATAATTTACGCTTGATAATTATTACACTGATGTATGTAAAGACTGAAAGAAAAGAGTATAGGACAAGTATAGGACAAAAAGAGTAAACGACGTGTGAGCAGTGGCCAAGCTACTAAAAGCTTTGCCCAAGCTACTGAAAACTTCTCTTATAAAAGGGCTATGGTAGCAGCTTACCATCAGGCAGGCTTTACATTTATTTGCCACGTTTGTCTTATAAAAATATATATATTCATACCTTGTGTAACTTTGGAATACATTCCAGCTGAAGCAGTGTGAATAAAAATTAGCGCTGCTTTCTTAAATTTTATCGTCTGCTTATTATTTGAATATATTTCACTCTTTATTAGGGAACGGGTACCTGTTGTCCAGGTATTATTGGATACGATTCCACTTTGCTATGTCTGAAAAAATAATAATGGAGTAAGAGATAAATTCAAAAGAAGCATTATAATTTTATTGAATAAGCATTAAATTATTGAAGATTTTAAAAGAATTAGTGTTGTAATCAAGCATGAATTGACTAATATAGTTTCAATTATAACAAACCTATATCGATTCTGATGCTCGTCGACTACAGCCATGGTTCTCACTTCGCTTTGTAATCATAGTTATACCAGCTAACTCGCTACGCTCCTCGCTACCCAATTTTTCGTGGCCTTAAATTCGTGATTATGTAATTTTGTGATGGAGTACCACACTAGACAGTACTCTTTTAATTCCACTATTGAAATTGCAAATAGAGGCAACAAGTACACCTGGACCTGAAATAATAAGATAATTAATAAATATATTTTTAAAGCCTGTGTTCGGTGCATATTTTAATAAAAGCATACATTGATAAAGGAGCTAGGAAAGCAAACCTGTATTTTATTTAGTATTTACGTTAGAAAACTTTGCAGGAAGTGAAGTGTTAGTTTTTGGTTCCATCAATAAAGCAGTGTCTTCGGAAGGAATTGCATATCAAATAAGACTTTTCTTTTTCATTTCATCCTCGAGAACTGTAGGTACATACTTTCAGAAATGTACTTTCAGGAATAATTATGTTCGGAGCAAAATATTTTGTTAGCTGTGTTAAATGAGTTTTATCAACTCAATTGAATTCCACAATTTCCATTTGGATAACAGAACTTTGCCCACTCTGTAAAACTGAAAACACCACAATATTATTACTATGCAAAGAAAATTTGGGCCAAATATGATGCTTATACAATCTCATAATAAATAAAGTAGCAATGAAAAATTAGTAAAGTGGCAAAAAAAATCTCACGTATTTTTATTTAACTGACTTAAAAAGGAAGAGTTTCGCAATCTACTGCTTTGACTTTGGATAGTTATATGTATATCAGAAAAATCATTTAAAATTTCAAGAAATATTACGTAATAATTTTGTTTTTATTTATTATTTTGACTGTGTAACATACTCTTTATCGTGCTCTCGGCCAGCCAAACATAAATTATATTTGGAGTTGTTCTAAATGCACATAACCGTTATGAAATTTTGAAGAAAGATAACAATATTATAATTTATTTTTTATGCCTGTCTTCTTTGATATAATTTTTGCAAAAGAAAGATTGCTTAAATAAAACTTGATACTAGGTAAACGGCTACTTAATACATATATTACTCACCGATGAATGTTGGAAGATTCCAATCATAAAAGTAGGTACTCTGTGATTCCGATCTTGGGAATTGGTACATACAATACTAAAGTTGAATGTTCTGTCGTCGATATGTTGCATTTCAACATCTATTTTCATATTTATTATTGATATTGCCTTTTTAAAAATTTTCAATCCTAACTAGCTAAAGCGCGACATTATTGACAACTCAAAATAAAAATGGACGCCAATTGACAGAAAAGTTTTTTTTAATGCTCAGTATGGCCACCTTATGGTTGAATAAATAGATTTTATTTTTTCTACTGACATCTCTATACTAAACCCACCGAATGAACCAACCAATAGAAGCACAGTTGACCCCCCCTGGATTGGATTCCTATGTCGAATCCCAAAAAGGCACGACTTATTTTTAATTTACTTTAAATTAAAGTGAATAAGTCTAAAAGCTTTATTTATTAAGTTGTGTGTGACTTAATACAGAAAATTTAATGGAAAATGGAAGACTTTGTATGAGCTTTAGATAATAATGGAACTTCTTATTATGATGAAGATGGTGATGTCTTGATCCAAAGGGTTGGTGGTAACCGTAATTTTTTCATATTTTTTTTGTGTATGTACAGAACAAATATGTGACATAACATCGACCATTGTATGTAATATTAAAATTTGAGGTTGTAAAAACAACTTGTGTCGTCCCACACCTTAGAGTGTGAACCAAAAACCGTAACGAAAAAGAAGTAAAATAAAAATAAATAATAAAAAAAGGTTATTCCCAAGCGCTTCCCACGCGCTTTGCTTTTAGTGCTCCCTAAGCGACACTAACCAGTATCATTTTAGACTGTCAGTGGTGAATCGTCCAATCTTGGTCCAATCATAGCTTTACTGAACATAATATTGCTCTTTTTAACCCCCGACGAAAAAAGAGGGATGTTATAAGTTTGACGTGTCTGTCTGTGTATCTGTGTGTCTGTCTGTGGCATCGTAGCGCCTAAGCGAATGGACCGATTTTGATTCGGTTTTTTTTGTTTGAAAGCTGATGTGACTACGATGGTTCTTAGCTATAATTTATGAAGATCAGTTCAGGCGTTTGATGACTATTAGCTCATTTTCTACATGATAATAGAGTTTTACTAACTTTTAAAGATCCGGTTGATTAGAAATTTGGTGTACTGTCACTTCGGTGACATTCCCGTGACATAATATCCCTGAGCTGATCCTTTACCATCAAAAAGTCTGTGAAATGCTTAATTCTTCAGAAACTTACAGCAGATATAGCGTGTTTGCGCTTTAATGAATAGTCTCAATAAGATGGTGTTAGATAGATGAACCCTTTGTAGCCCGATAAACCAGACACAATTAAATTTTAATTGTTATGGCAACTTAAGTTGCCGTCTGGGCATTAAAGGATTAATGACGCCGGGGGCTACTTAAAATTTTTAATTGTGTGTTTTATATACACTTGGATTCTGAAGTTTCTGAGCCGATTAACAGAAAATAGTAGTTTATGTAACTGTCACATATTAAAAAATCAAATGAACTCACCTGTAAGTGACGTTCGATTATTCGAATGATGTGATTCGCCCGAAAGATTAAAATATTTTTTTTTTCTTAACGAGACTTCTATCATTGATCTCTTTATAGCTCGCTAAGTGACATGAAGTCTGTGGGCCAGTTTTACTATTCTTTTCCTCGTTTCGGCTCTGTACGTCAACCGGGAGGACGTTCTACAGACATTGTCATAGTGTCGACGCGAAGATGTGACGCAGCTTTTCTAATACTGTCCAACACTAGCCCGAAGTTGTCTTTTTCCTAATTGCAGCAATTACTTGTCCAAGGTACAATTGTATTCTTGCACAACTAAGGCAATGCATTTATAGGCAAATCCTTCGGCGATCCTGTCATTAGAACTACCTATATTGTAAGTATACGTTTATGACCAATCTGTCATAAAATATTATAAAAATAGGCAAAAGAAAAAACCTAAAAGCATATAAATGTAGGAATAATATTCAATTATTCTAGTTTTATTATTTCATACGTACTTATAATCATAAGGTTTACCAATATTTTACCTTCAAGCACAACCTGTTTGCTCTTCGGAAAAACAGACCTCATTGCGCGAAATTGGCGACTTCATGACAGAAAAAAATATGTTATTTCAACCTAGGTCCACAGACTAACAATAAAAACTAAGTTTAAGTTAATGACTTAGTTCTTTAGCAAACAAACCAAAGTTAGATATGCAAACTCCTCGCCATACCAGTGTGTTTCGAATTCCCTTTCAGTTTAGGCAATACTTCTTTGGAACGTGTTTTCACAGCCGGCCATATGTTACCGCCAATTCTAAAACAACTGTGTTTTACAAAGTTAATCAGAGACCTCGTTTGGGTTAAAATATGAAATTGCCGATTTGTACTGAAAAATTGAAATTCGTTTTTTTTTACTTGAACATATTTATTTAATCAAAATATCTACCATTATTATCTATACATTGCTGCCATCAAATAGGAAGGTCATTTATGCCTTTGCGATAGAACTGTGGTGATATAGATTCTACAAACTCGGTGAAAGCATTTTGTACTGCCTCCTGGGAAGAAAACTTTTTATCACGTAGAAAATTGTCCAAATCACGAAAAAAATGGTAATCCGTTGGAGCAAGGTCTGGCGAATACGGAGGGTGACGAATGGTTTCTAATTGCAGTTTCTGTAGAGTTAAAACGGTTTCTCGAGCTGTAAGAGGTCTCGCGTTATCATGAAGCAATAACGGTGAAGATCGATTCATGAGGCAGGGCTGTTTCACTGCAAGTTTTGCTATCATTGTTCGGAGTTCGGCACAGTAGCCGTTATTGCTTGACCAGATCGGAGAAAGCTATAGTGAATAACAACCATGCTGAGACCACCAAACAGTTACCATTACCTTTTTATTGGTAAGCTTTGCTTTAGGACACTGTTGCGGCGGTTGACCTAGGGTCAGCCATTGCATATTTCGCTTACGGTTATCGTAAAGAAAGAAGGAATATTGGATCGAATTGTGACATGTGAATATTCCTTCATTTCTGTATCGATTCAACAAGGCAACACAAGTTTCAACACGCGTTTCTTTCTGCAGATCAGTCAAATTACGAGGCACCCATTTTTAATATTTTTTTTATTGATTTGACGCAAATGAGTCAATATTGTTGGTAAGGTAACGTTAAACCATGACGCTAATTCCTGGGTAGTTTGGCTCGGATCGGTTTCCACCATCTCTTTCTATTCTATTCTGTTCTGTTCTATTCTGTTCTGTTCTGTTCTGTTCTGTTCTGTTCTGTTCTGTTCTGTTCTGTTCTATTCTATTCTATTCATTGTTATTCACCTGTGTAGGCGGTCTTCCACGTGGTTCGCATCATTAATATTGCGAGCTGTTTCTGCCGCGTTAGTTCCGCGTCGAAGCTCGTATTCAAAAATCACTCGAATTTTCCAAGTATCCATCTTTCTTGTCTAAGTTGAATAAAAAAAAACAAATGTAAGTTGATAATCGAATGTTGCACATTTTTTAAAAGAAGAACCTCATATGTACCATTTGAAAAAATAATCACTATAAAAATCTCAAAGCATGAAGGTTCTATGTCAATTCGAAGTACCTATTACAATAAAAGGGCAACTTCATACTTTAAACCCTATTATTAATAAAATAATCGTAGCAATGAAAACACTTGTTATTACTTTGGATTGAAGTCTATATGGGCATAAGTATCAACGTAATATTCAACAATATAAAAAATAATAATATTCATACACCCACACCCATGATCTAACTAACCCAAAGTAAGCATCATTAAGAGATTGTGTTGTTGTGGAAAAATAATTATAATATGTATAAAAATATATACTTAATAAACATGTAAACATCCATGAATGGTAAACAAATGCTCTTACTCATCATACAATCATTTGCTCCTACCGGGATTCGAACCCGGGACCCCTGACCGAGTAGCCTATATAGCAAAGGGTACAGACCCGAGTGGTCGTCAACTTATGTAGGCACTTAGGCAACTAAAAATTGACTTTTAGAAATGTTGCGTCTAAAAAGTTTGACGCGTTTATCATATTCTGAACCTAACTATGAACTTTTCGTGCACGACAAATACTTATTGATTTACCTTTACATGCTTTATTATGAAAGCCTCGTTTAAGTGTTTGATTATAATCCTCATCTTTAACAATGACCACAATTTGGATCTTGTTAAAACAGACCTGACTTTCGACGGAGTGTCGTTTATTTCTGTCGGCAAAAATGAAACACACAGCCACGACCTACAAAATATCGGCACAACCCGTTCAATCCATCTGTTGTCTAAGGTAGTCCCTTTCTTCTCCGAATATCGATCGTCCGAAAATCATAATCCCTAACACGTTTGCTGTAATCATCACTTGCCATAATGTTGGCGTATACGAAATTGTATATTACTTAATCGTCTTTAGTTCTGCTTTGTGTCATAAGATCGATAAGAAGATATTCCAAGAGGCTTCATTTAGGAGTCTATACATTCGTGATTGCGTGATTTATGAATACAATATTCATGGTAGCGTTGTGATGGAGTATCATACTATATACACTTACAGTAGAAACGAGTATATCATCTTTCTCTGAATAACCCACTACCAACACACTGAAAAAATTATCAAGGTGGTTGGTAAAGGTCGCAGAGTTAATTATTAATAATAATAGTATAATGTTTGTAACGATAATGATTATTCCTACAACGTGTCTTTGTTGATATCCCTTATCTCTAGGGTGTTAATGAGCCCATATAAAGGAATACAATAGCATATTATTATTTTTTCAATTTCCTGTTTTTTTCACTATCAGTTTTCATAAAAAATATTTCCATAAACTTATGATTTCACATCTTAAGGTCCATTTACACGATGCAAGTTTCTTGCCTGTAGCATACAACTAAAATGGAGCAAAAAGTGACTTGGCATAGTCGAAATAACACTATGAAAATCATTTATTGCTTCCATTTAAATGAATGTGTTCAAGGTGTGCGTTCGTTCTTTACTGCCCCAGCGGCGGCCGGCATCGGCAGCGGCGGGTGGGGCAAGGCGAACTGATAGGGTTCTCAATGATATGAAATTGAGTGCTAAAAAGGAGCATTCCGATCAGGTAAAGTGTTGTGCTTAGGATAATTCGCAATAGTGAATCTCATCATTAAAAATAAGGGACTACGTAAGAAAGCATTGATTGATTAGTTTAGGATTTTTCTGTTTATAGTTTATGTCTTAAAATGACTTCATATTAGTAGGTACATATAAAAATATCTAATCTAGAAAAATTTTACCATCTGAGCTACCAAGAATTAGCGATTACTTCTTATTAGTATTGTCTTCAAGAAAGATTATGATACTAATTTTCTTATTAGGTGCACGCGCTTACGTTAATCGTTTTTATTTAAAATAATTAAAAAAAAAACAATGTGGATTTTAAAATTCAGACTCATTATTTTGTGTAAGTGATGCACAACTCTCATTTGTTTGGACTAACACACACATAGAGCTCATAGTACAGTCCAGAGCATTATTCCGAAATTATCTGACCAACCGTCAAAACTCCGAATGGTCATTTCGCCGATGATAAATTCTACGAACATTCGCTCCACTGCTAGTCGTTGAGTAGTTATGTCACTAAAAAAGGCGGAATGTGCCACTGTTCCAACCTCACCAGACCCAATGATTCACTGATATCGGAAGGAATGTTCGGAGAATTATTTTATCATCGGCGAAATGACCATTCGGAGTTTTGACGGTCGGTCAGATAATTTCAAAATAATACTCTGGCCTGCTCATTGTATTCTACAGTTTGACAAAGGCAGCACTACATCCAGACAAAAGGCAACCGTAAATGCATGATTAAAGTTCCGTGGCTTTTCCTTCACTGGACTGTATGGGACTTCACTGGAATGTATACGGGGATGTACCGCGCGTAATATTGGTCCGATGTACACACGACCGCACATCAAGTGGAACAGTTGCACTACGAAAGCCGCCTCTATTACGAGCGCAGTAAGGGCGACGTCAAGAGCAAACTGTTACGCGTGATGTGCTGTCGCTTGAACGTTTGGCAACGTCGCAAAACAACAATTTTTTAAGTGTTTTAATTACAAATACTATTATCATCCAAACTATTCATTTTAGAAGCCATGTTTCATAGACATTTTTCATTTTTTAAACCTTAAAGTTGTGGGATTTCAACAAAAACATGTTGTATAGTTACTATACATAAACGAACAATTTATACATAAACGAACAATCTATACATAAACAAATAAGTCTGTAGAGATAGTCATTGTTCGTTATGTGACGTGACAAAACGTGATGTCACAAAAACACTGTCATAAATTTTATGGCTAAATGTGAAAACTCGACCTAAAATAATAATTGAGCTGTGTATGTGATTTACTACTAATAAAATTCCATATAACCTTTGTGTCACCCAATATTTAAGAACGGTCTGTTTTGCAAACATTTCATAAATTTTATACCAGATAGGTGAAAGATAATGTGCTGGTAATTTTGACCTTTGATAATTGTTGGGGTCTTCCTTGGCGAAGATGCAATAACTTAGAGAGTGGACTGTATTATGCTGGTTTATTTAATGTGGTTACAAATTTTATTGTTAATTATAACAAACGATGTTGACGAGGCGCGAAGAAGAAGAGAAGTGCTGTCATCGGCGTCACACCAGAGGGCGCTCCTCTCGTAAGCTCGTAAACAGCGACGGGTGCGCGTATTTTGGCGCACCTCTTGACGGCCATACAAAGTTGGTGGCGCTAGTATCGGTAGGGGGCGTCGCTGTCGATGTTCGTGCACGAACAATAATTAAAGTTAATACACCTGTGAAGAAGAGACCCCGACGCGGGCTGGTAAGGGACAAAAATCAGCATTCATATGGCTAGGACTAGGCTATTCTAATACCTAGACACAAGAAAATGAACGCACTGGGCTGTTTTTTCTTCTAGATTATTACTATACAATGACCGCACCATGCCAGTTGAACAATGACTCTTATAACAATATTTAATCTAATTTAATTAAACTATACCCAAGTTAAACTAAATTTCAAAATGTTAAACTTGATCTAGGATTGTTTGATATAATATTGGATATAAGTAACTCCAATATTAAATATTGCAATTTGAAACGAAACCAAAAGCTAGTCAAATGTTGACAAGCTCTTTGGTTCCGCCATGTACCTACTCTATGGTTCCGCCTTCTACAATGGAATCAATCTTCTACAATGGATTTCTTATAATATATGTATTTTAAGTTTATTTCATAACTAATGAAATTTGATTGATATGGCAAATATGTTTAAACGCAAGATATACATGCGCCCGACCAGAGATGCAGTACAAGATGGAAGTCTTTGTTGTGTTGTAAAACATACCTTCTCAATTACCCAATATACCTTCTCTTCTAATTTTAATTATTTTTTTCGCTGGGTTGGGCACTGCACTGCTAAAAGTTATATTTTTAACTACAAACATTGTAATTTAATAATTGAAAAGAGTGACTGACTACACGAGTTTGTTGCCGGAATCTTCTCGGTACTTCAACTTTTGGAACCGGTGTAAATTCAGACATGACAGACAGACAGAGACTATGACGTTGTTAGTTAATATATTTTTTGTGATAGTTGTAAGAATGTGTTTTTTTGGCGATTTAAAAGTGCTTCTTTGTGGCCTATTTAAATAAAATATTTTTTCTTTCTTTCTTCTTTCTGCACAGAGTAAGCTCTCCAGAGCTCATCGAGGAAACATGGATGCTAACATAGTGATTCCTCTTTAACAGAGTCATCGTCATCATCATCATCCTATATACGTCCCACTGCTGGGCACAGGCCTTCTTACATGCGAGAAACATAATTGAGGGGCTTGGGCTATATAACACAACCACGCGGGCCGATTGCGGGTTGGTGGGTTAAACGGTTGCAGTAACAACCGGGGCCAATGGCTTAACATGCCTTTCAAAGCTCGGAAGAACTCTTCATTGTTTTGATTGACTTGAAAGTCGCTTTGTTTTCGTAATCTAAACCAGAGCGCTTAAACTACGCCCCACGGAGCTCCTCCTCATTTACAGAGTAGTATACAACAATCAATTGAAACATGGGCGATATTAGTTCATAGAAATGGTTTGCCACTTTCAAAAACATCTTATTTATTTGATAATTTCATGACATTTGTATGAAATAGTATAACATTGGCTGCATTATTTCATAGAAATGTCATTAAATTATCAGATGTTTTTTTATACAACTAGATGACAAACAAGCTGACGGCCCGCCTGATGGTAAGCGGTTACCGCCGCCTATAGACACCTGCAATCAAGACAGATGATCCTGAGGCCTAAGATGAAATGCCTTCCATGCCCAGTAATTACACTGGCTACCTTTCCCTCCAATCCGAAACACAGAATGATGAAGATGATTAAGATGTTTTTGAAAGTTGTGAACCATTTCTATGAACTAAAATAGCACATGTTTTATTTTATTGTCGTATTGACCGCACCACCCTGTATAATATTCTGGTTACGGCTGGCACATGCCAGAGGGTTGGCGAAATAGAGAAGATCCAGCAGTAGGTTGACGTGGGCTAAGAATGGAAATGGTCATCAATGGTGTGACCGAATTTTGGTAACGAATTATTACTGTTAGATATTTAAGGAAATTTTCTGGTTAAACCTATTACAGGTTTATTATCGGGAACTTTGAATTAGTACGTATAATGTGATTTTTTCGGATAAAATTTATTTCAGCTTCCTTTACTAATGGTCTAATTCTACTTTGGTTACAAATGCTTACACTCGAACAATTTTGTAAAAGTTTACAATTAAGCTTTGTTAACTTTTACCGAACGTTAAAGCTAAACACAAAATTTATTACGTTGCTGGCAACATAAAAATTGCAAAACCTTTTTGTTGTTATGTTTAGGTCAAAAAGGGTTTCGTTGTGTTTTGTTTGTGGAGATTCCATTTTTTACACAAGTATTATTGACAAACTTAATGTATTAAAGCCTTTTCGGCAAGAGAATCTTCAGTTAGTCGTAAAATATTTGTAAATCGTTCTGAAGTATTTGTGGATAGGTGAACTAAGCCCAAACAGCGAGATAAGTACACGTAAAAATCCTCTTTTTTCAGTGGGTACATTTACAATCTAAAGTTTATATAAAATGGTACGTCATTTAACAAGTAATAACAAAAAAAGGACAAAAAGGGATTAATGTTTCATAATACTAATTTCTGTCTCTACATGCCTTTTTGCATTAAAAGTTTATATATTATTTATTTCTTAGGCTATCGAAAAGTAAAAAAAAAAATCTTGTCGTTATTGGACCAAAATATTTCACAATTGAATAGATAGGTAAAATATCATTGAACATGCTTTGAGTGCTACCGAGCGCGATGATTGCATCACACCGAAAGGAAAATGGGTGAAATATTTCCCAAATAACGAAAAAGTACCGGAGTTATTCCCGTGCTTATTGTATGAGAACTAAATTCCCCGAAATTATAAATGACAAAATAATATTTTTTTTCCCAGAACGTAATAATTTAAGTAAGTAGGTGCTTACCAATTTACTAAATACGTTTTATTTAATTATTCATATTTTAATATTGTTTTTAGGTAATCCTTGTTGATGACATATAATTTTTGGTAAAAGTAGCCTATACACTATTCCAAAATGTATTCTATTTCTGTGCCAAATTTAATCTAGATTCCCGTTCTGGCATGTTTGAGTAACAAACATTTATCTATTCAAACTTTCGCATGTAAATTATTACTAGCTTCTGCCCGCGGCTCCACCCGCGTGGAGGTTGGCTATCGCTCCAAAAAGTATACTATTCTTTTAAGGGTTTTAAACTATCTGCGTATCAAGTTTTATCTAAATAGGTTTAGTGGTTTAGCCGTGAAAGCTTTACAAACAAAACTCACTTTTGCATTCATATCAGTTAGCATGCCCTCACGCGTCTGTCCTAGTTCGGGTCGCACATTCGCCGATGTGCCGACAAGGGCGAATTCTTCTCCCACTACTCCCGTTGCATAGTACCGCCCACGCACTTCGTCATCGTCGTAACTTGCAGGTAAAATATTAGCAAAAATAAGTATGTAGGTATGTATACTTACATACTTAGTGTAAAAGACAAAGTTTATCTACTATGAATATCAGAAGCGATTAAAGTATTTGTTTTGATAAGATACAAAAAATGTGCATTTTGGAAATAAATATCAAAATTTTTTGCAGTATTATCTTATATTTTCGGGAGCACTACACATTTGAAATTAAACCACAATAACGGTTTTAACTCGCGTTTAATTAGCTGCCACTTTATTATTATACACCAGACGTTTACAGTCATCCCATCTTCCCGTGACCACCATCGCTGTAAAGTAACCGAAACGTCGGGCGTACAATAATAAATAATATAACATCTAATTAAACGCGGGTTAAATCCGGTTAGGAAGTTTAATTTCAAATTTTATTGTATTTTCGATTTATAATTTTTCCAATAATGGCTTACAAAGATGTAACTATGCTGTGGTGGACTTTTTTGTAGAACTATTTAAGAGATACAGTTCCACCATAATTATGTTCGTGTAACCCTTACGGTTTTTGCAGCACACGCCAGAATAGCTCGCAGATGGTAACGGGCCGACGCGAATCGGTTGCCCTTGTACTCGATAACTGAAATAACGTTGTAGAAGCTTAAAGTGTAACTATTCACATGTGTTCCCTCCTTCTTCTAACATAGGTTCCTCCAAAAGAGGCGTGAAAAAGCACCTTTTGGGCCTGCAAAGCGGAAGCGACTAGAGCATTGTCTAAACTGTTTTCGCTTAAGGACTCTGAGGGCCTAGACAAGATGCCATTCGATAATCGCTATCTCTATCGCTAAGCGGAAAATGTAGGTATGGGATTTGACATAAGACATCGAACGACTTTCGATAATTAATGACAAATCCCATACATTTTTCATTTATCGATAGCGATAGCGATTGTCAAATGGCATCTTGTCTAGGCCCTCTGATTACCGCTTCACATCAGGTGGTGTTGAGTATTTTGTATAAATAATAATAAACTATTTTTATATAAAACGACAGCTCCGAAAAGAGGGAAAATATATACTATTCTAAATTATTAGAAAGAGAAGGTTGTATATTATGCTGCAAAATTTTCCTGTTTATTTTGTAACTCTCTAACATTTTATCTAAGGGATAAAACATCTATTTTAAACTTAACTGAGTAGCAGTTTCATATTTCTTTTTTTTTACACTACTAGATGACAAACAAGCTGATGGCCCACCTGATGATGAGCGGTTACCGCTGCCAATAGACACCTGCTACAAGAAGGGAACATTACTTGATATTGCAGGTGCGTTGTCATCCTGGCGCCTAAGATGAAATGCCGTCCATGCCCAGTAATTACACTGGCTACCTTTCTCTTCAATCCGTAACACAGCGAACTGTTTCACGGCTGAAATAAGAAAGGCGATGGTACCTACCCAGGTGACCCTACATACGGGCCTACCACCAAGGTCATATGTCATTTTCCATAATTTAGTAAAAATACGGGCGTAGATACTAAATTATGATTGAAAAAACGTTCGTTCGTTCGGCGTCGTGAACACACTCGCATGGATTGGCATAGTTGACTGTCAGTCTCTAGTTTAAGGTTGACTGTAACAGGCTGGCAAACGTCTCGTCAAGGGGTAACGGTGGCAATCCTGGTGAGCATGCTCCCAACGAACGGTCGTATGGCCGGTGGGTGCGAGAACATACATCCATACTCACCTAAAAAACACTTTTAACAAGAGGCCTTACGTGACACTTGTTGCTATAATTGGCCAATTTATTCAATAACAAACCAAATTAAAGCCTTTAAGCTATTCTGATGTATGAGCTATATTTTTGTAAAGTTGCATTAAAATCCATTTATTAGTTTTAGTGAAAGAGTAACAAAGATACATCCATTTCTACAAGCAGACATCCATACAAACTTTCGCGTTTATAATTTAACCAGGAAAAATCATCATCACCAGCCTATACAAAGCCTACTGCTGGGTACAAGCTTTCCTACATCGAATAAACGCATGAGGAGTTTGGGCTATAACACCACCACGCTGGCCCAATGCGGGTTGGTGGGTTAAAGCGGTTTCAGAATCAACCGGGACGAACGGCTTAACGCGCCTTCCGAAGCACAGAGGAGCTCGAGTTAGAAATTTTGGTTGACACATCCCGGGATCGACCCTGGCAAACGTTGCTTTGTTTTGGTAATTGAAACTATAGCGCTCAAACCACTACGCCATCAAGATCCGAGAAAGTATAGGATCTACAGAAATATACACTCGTATAATTAGACTCGTGAACAATTAAAATTATGTCATCTGTCTATAGTCATAAAAAGTATTTGAAATTGCCGTAGAAATTCAGGAAAATATGTTTATAATTTATGCTCTGATGTTTTAGAGTGATTGTTGTGTTCTTAATTTAACTAGAAACTAGATATTAAATGTTTCTGGTAGGATTTTCAATAATTCCTTAAATAACATCTGAAATACTGGTAAACAATAAATAACGTTTTCTGTTGTATTTACCTAAGCGTAAATATTTGATTCTGTGAACTGTTTATGCTTTAATTTTTGATAAATATTTTCATTTTAGCGCTACCGACGTAGACTTCACGTGTCTACTAATCTTTGCTAGTAAGCTGTGAAAATTTACGAGCTAGCTCTCAGTACACAGTCTATTATTCTCGGTTAGTGCTAACCCAAAACCCAGCCTCGGCAAACAGAAACTACGTACCTAGGTACAGTCAAGAGTTTACAATAGGTACCTAATAACTTTGCGAACATTTATATCCTTGTAATAAGATTCACTATTCCCGGATTCAAAATTACGCTTGTCGTGATTTTGCTTTTCATCAAATACCTTTCCTGTTAGTCTTATTTAAACGAAATTGTGTTTTGTGACACAATACGGAATTTTCTACCCTACAATTTTCTTGATTGGAATGGCCACTGTGATATTTTTATACAATTACAAGAGTTTTAAGACTACCTGAATATGATTAAAAGATATTTCATAAGATATTCATATATTTTCGTGAGGTTTTAACTCGCGTTTAATTAGATGTCAATTTATTATTATTCTATTGCTTTACAGCGAACGTCATCCATCTTCCCGTAATCACGATCGCTATTAAGTAACCGAAACGTCGGGCGTATAATAATAATGTAGCATCTAACTAAACGCGGGTTAAATCCGGTAAAGTGGTTTAATTTAAAATTTTATTGCATTTTCGATTCACTATTTTTACAATAGTAACATTTATATATCCTTGTAATAAGATTTACTATTCCCGGTTTCTAAATAACGCTTGTCGTGACTTTGCTTTTCATCGAATACCTTTCGTTCCAAAGTTATAGTCTTGTTTGAACAAAATTCAGTTTTGTGATACAATACGAAATATTCTACCCTACAATTGCCGTGATGGGAATGGCCATTGTAATATTTTTTATACAATTAGAAAAGTTTTAAAACTGAGTCAATGTCATTAAAAAATATTTTGTCAAAAAATACCTACTTCTAAACAGTAGGCGAGCGTGCAACGAATCCTACAATATTTCATAGTCGTCCATCATCACTTTTAAGCAGTTTTTTTCTTTACCTGCTTTGAATGAGGCCTTCAGAGTTTTTGTTTGCACAGAGGGACTTTTTCTCTTTACTGTAGCGATGAAAATAGCTTTCTTTTTTTATTCAGAGAACCTTCCAGTGGTGCCGATAGCCTGCGGCAAGCTACCTTTTGGTATTTTTTCATAGTTATATGTATTACCAAATACTAATAATTACTTTTACTAAATAATTAGATGATCGATCTAACAGTTTTTTTTTTTGAACCAGTCATGTATTAAATTCCAGATACAATTTATTTATCAATTGCCATAGATCTCTATAGGGATAATGCCGCTTGACAGATTAATATAATAGTGTGTTGATATTCTGGAGACAAATATTTAAAGCTACACTGGCTACCTTTCCCTTCACACCTGAGACATAGCGAAGCATAATTATGTTTTTGTAATTGCATTATTTTGTAACCACTTAAAATATTGCAATGTATATTTCATGGACACACGAAAGTACGAAAACTACTTAAGACGAAATATACATAAGATAAAATAAATTGACATTTGATTTGTAATGCATGGAACAGCGAATGGGTTAATTTGAAGTTCTTTTAGTATTCGATCTTATAAATCTCTTAAAATATTTTCAAAATACCATGAACTCGTTATATCCATAGTGGAATATTCAAAAATAAATAATTTTTAAGTTGCTTTTCAACAAAACCCCACTTGATTGGGGAAAAATATTGTTTCTTTAATTTTCGCTTTTCATGTAGCCAAAGACGCAGTTCACAAGACCAACACCAAACTCATTTCTTACCCAATATTAGCCCACAGCCTCCAAGGACCTCCTTATAGTTAATATGGTAATAATGCCGAAATTAATTTTAATTTGGGAATAAGTAACCGTGAAACTGTTAAGTGGAAATTAAACTCCTGCCATAGCAAAAGGATTTGCACAATCTGATACCTACTTTGTTTTTATCTCAAACAGTTACAAAGTTTTGTTGGCACAAAATAATTGAATATGCTAATGAAAAGGGTTATGTTGAATCAGAATTTAATTATTTAGACTTTAAAGTATCCTGTGTAATGATTTAAACAGCAAGAATTTCTTCTAATAACATTCCTTATGAGAGAAAAGCGTAGAACAGCTCGCTGGCATAGTTGTTTAAGCGTTTGGTTTCGTTTTTTATTATATACAACTAGATGACAAATAAGCTGACGGCCCACCTGATGGTAAGCGGTTACCGCCGCCTAAAGACACCTGCAATAACAAGGGAAAATCACTTGATATTGCAGGTGCGTTGTCATCTTGAGGCCTAAGATGAAATGCCGTCCATGCCCAGTAATTACACTGGCTACCTTTCCCTTCAATCCGAAACACAGCGAACTGTTTCACGGCTGAAATAAGAAAGGCGGTGCTACCTACCCAGACGATCCCACATACGTGCCGACCATTAGAAGGCCCGTATATATCGATTACAGAAATAAAGTAACATGCGGCTTGTCTTGATCCCAGATGGGTCAGGAATAAAAAATATAAACTCGAGGTCCTCCGCGCTCCGTGCCCGTTAAGCCGTTGATCCACCTGGGTTAAAACAAAAACCTTTTTGTTTTAACCATTTTACCCACCATCCGCTTTGGACCAATGTTGTGATGCTAATAAGCAATCTCTTCAAGTGTTATAAATGCAGGATTGTGGTACACGATCGCGACGTTGATGCTGGTAAGTGCTGAACGCTGGTAGCACCAATTATTCACGCCTTTTTTGGGCACTTGTGGGAAAAATACAATAAAATTTAGGAATCGCTCGGACCCTTTGCCTCTACCGTATACCATTTTGCTCTTATCGCTGACAGCTTGATGTGCGCTCTATGATCATTTTAACGCTTGTGTGGTCTTGTGGTTATGACCACCCATAACAAAAAAAAATTTCAAAATTTCAACCTAACAAAACTGGTCCGATGCTCGATTTCCATAGTGGCGAAAATTACCTAAGGTTTAATGTTATGATATTTCTTAATTTTACTGTGACTATGTTGTAATTGCTTGTACTTATTACATAATCAAAGAGCTCTCGGATAAAATATATTATATTCTCAAGAAGCCAATGTCTAAGCCTTACCTTAATCTGTAAAACAGCTACATAATTATCAGACACAATAGGTTTTTAACTCTAATGCTTAAAAAATAAAGTAGCTTAACTTTACCTTTGTAGCTTTTTGGTGGTACCAAGCTACCACCACTCACACACAATAGGAAATTTATTGTTGTGTAGGCATGCTCAGATTAAAATATTAATAGGTAATAGCATCCAATTTGATATAAAAGTGTCAGTAAAGTCAGTAAAGTTTTTGGAAACAGTTGGTTCAAAGTTAAATTTAACATCCTAAATGCCTACGAGCTATAATGCTTGTTATAATAGATAGGGTGTTTAATTTTAACGTGGTTAGGTCGGGGTGAGGTAGACTGCCAGACCAAACAGGCAATGAGGAATTTTGTACAAATATTTTATAAACATTCAAGAAATACCCCAGGTACTGTTTCAAAGCATTAAAGTGATAAACTGTAATAATGGATAAAGTTAAAAGTATTTATTCAACGAAACAAAAATCTTTATCGACAAGACTTAAAGTTCTTTTCAAGTTAAACCGCATATTTACCGTTTACTGGGTAGCGTAAAGTCGTAGGTATACTTCTTTGACTTGAGATAAATGTTTTTAAGAGCTCGCACATTTTTCTGACCCTTTTTTATTACACAAACTTTTACCCAGACCAGGTAATGAAATAGAACGATTTGAAAATAACGAAATGATGAAATGTGTCGATGTCCAAAACATTTTTGCAGGCATATAAATGCATCGTTTAGGCCTCCTGTCCACGTTATCTCATAATTTATATACAAGGTCGTGCCAACAATACGACAATAAGTTTAAAATTGCACTAAGTATAGGTAAGTGTTGGTGTTGGTAATAGTTCATAGAATTAGATTGCCACTTTCAAAAACATCTTAATAATTTGATAATTTCATGGCATTTATTTTTTTATACAACTAGATGACAAACAAGCTGACGGCCCACCTGATGCTTAGCGGTTACTGCCGCCTATAGACACCTGCAATAACAAGGAAAAATCACTTGATATTGCAGGTGTGTTGTCATCCTGAGGCCTAAGATGAAATGCCGTCCATGCCCAGTAATTACACTGGCTACCTTTCCCTTCAATCCGAAACACAGCGAACTGTTTCACGGCTGAATTAAGAAAGGCGGTGGTACCTACTCAGACGACCCTACATACGGCCCACCATTTCGTTGCAAACCATTTCTATGAACTAATATACTCAGTCTGGCCATAAATACTGTTACAATTAAAAATAAACAAAACATTACATTTGAATTTAGAATCTGTCATTTTCATATGACTGTTCATTGAGTTTTCTCATTTTGGCGCCAATACAATGTACAACAACCAACCCGCATTGGGCCAGCGTGGTGGTGTTATGGCTCAAACTCCTCATGTGTTTCTCCCATGTAAGAAGGCCTGTGCCCAGCAGTGGGACGTATATAGGCTGGTGATGATGATGATGATGACAATGTACAATATTTTGCAATATTAAAATGGAGTGGGGTGATAAAGAGAACCGTATCGCTGTGATTGCATTACACAAAGTAGGTATGGAGCCAAATGCAATTTTTAAAACTCTCCATATGCTTGGTATTAGTAAACTGTTTGTGTACCGGGCTATTAATAGGTACAATGAGACCTCCTCTGTTTGTGACAGAAAAAGATCTTTCCGTCCACGTAGTGTTCGTATGAAAAAGGTGGTCCAAGCAGTAAGGGAAAGAATTATAAGAAATCCTGTCCGAAAGCAAAAGATTAGATAGCACCTAGAACTATGTCGTGTATTTTAAAATATGACTTAGGACTTGCAGCCTATAAGAGACGTACTGGTAATTTCTTAACTGATAATTTAAAAAAGAATAGGGTGGTAAAATTGAAACAACTACTGAAAATTTTGTTTACGGATGAGAAAATTTTTACAATTGAGCAACATTTTCAACTAGGTGGTAGACCCATATGTAGGGTCGCCTGGGTAGGTACCACCGCCTTTCTTATTACAGCCGTGAAACAGTTCGCTGTGTTTCGGATTGAAGGGAAAGGTAGCCAGTGTAATTACTGGGCATGGACGGCATTTCATCTTAGGCCTCAGGATGACAACGCACCTGCAATATCAAGTGCTTTTCCTTGTTGGTTGTTGGTAACCGCTTACCACCAGGTGGGCCGTCAGCTTGTTTGTTATCAAGTTGTATAAAAAAAAAATTAACAAACAAAATGACCGCATTTATGCTCAAAGCTCTAAGGAAGCTTCCCAATTAGTCGACAGGGTGCAACGTGGACACAATCCGACTACAGTGATGGTTTGGTGGGCTGTGTATGGTCTGGTATTAGCTATGAAGGAGTGACTGAGCCATACTTTTGTGAAAAATATACCAAAACATCGGCACAAGTGTATCAAGATACCATTCTTGAGAAGGTAGCGAAGCCCCTTAACAACACCATGTTCAATAACCAAGAATGATCCTTCCAGCAAGACTCGCCGCCGGGTCATAAAGCTCGGTCTACGCAGTCTTGGTTGGAAACGAACGTTTCGGACTTCATCAGAGCTGAAGACTGGCCGTCGTCTAGTCACGGTCTATGATTTATGGTCAGCTTTAGAGAGTACGGCTTGCATGATAATTTGGAGTCCCTAAAACAATCCGTACGATTGGCAGTGCAGAATTTTCCCATGAAAGAGTGCGTGCTTCTATTGAGAACTGGCCTCAACGTTTAAAGGACTGTATTGCAGCCAAATACCACTTCGAATAAGCTTTTTATATTCTAAATTGTTTTATATTTATGTATTAAACTAACACACTGTAAAAGTAATAAATGTTATTAGCAATAGTTTTTTTGTTTTTGTTTTAGTATTTATGGCAAGACTAGACAGAGTGGTGCCGCCAATACGACAATAAATTAAAACATGGGCTATATTAGTTAATAGAAATAGTTTGCCACTTTCAAAAACATCTTAGTCATTTGATAATTTTATGACATTTGTATGAAATAGTAGAACATTGGCTGCATTATTTCATAGAAATGTCATGAAATTATCAAATAAATACGATATTTTTGGAAGTGGCAAACCATTTCTATGGACTAATATAGCCCATGTTTTAATTTATTGTCGTATTGACGGCACCACCCTGTATAATAATGTTGTCGTATAGTCGGCACCATTCTGTATAAAAAGGGTGGCAAAGTAGCGTACGCCCCGCCTGATCGTTAGTGGTTACACAGCCTATTGACGCCTATACTTATACCCAATAAAAATCAAGTCAAGTCAAAACTCGAGTGGTAAACACCACTAGATGTACTGGAAAGCACAAAGTGCCATCTTCAAAATGGACAGACGATCTGCGGGGCGACGCGACGTCCCCACTTTTATTGGTATGAATGAACTTATGTATTGTTTATGACATCACATTGGAAAAAAAAAGAATATTGCGCAGATTAATATTTTAACTTCGGGCTTAACTTCATATAAAAACTAAATATAAGTCAGATTGTAAGTCAACACAACATTTATTGATCCTGGGGCGGCACGAGGTTTGCCAGGATAGCTAGTTTAATATATTTATTGTCATGTATTTAATGTATTTTCTGCATTGATAATAACAATAGGGATGTTGCATAGGTTCGAATATGGCGCTATTTTTCACATAAGCAGTTCACACACGGCAGCTATAATGTAAAAATGTTTATTATAGCACGATACATCTCAATACATCTTTCCATAGAAATCGTCAGGAGACCACACACGACAGCTCTAATGTATTGAACGTTTAACGTACTTCTAATGTACATTAATATACATTATAGCTGCCGTGTGTGAACTGCTATATTCAATAAAAACATTGCAAACCTAAAAAATTATGGAATATCGTTAAAATTGTACCTACCTACAGTTTAGAATGAAAGTGGTCAGTTTTCGTTTCCAAAATTAAAAGACAAATAGTAGATTATTAACCAAGGGGATAAAGCAGTGTCTTCTGTCGCGGGTGACGATTTAAATCGCGAGCGTAACGAAGGACTCGAGGTTTACTCCCGAGCGTAGCGAGGGTGTTAAAAACTTAAATCACGAGCGAAGCGAGGGATTTAATACGACTCCTGAGTGTAGCGAGGGATTTAAGTTTACCCAAGACTAAGATAGCTTTTGATAAAGCGAGGAAAATACTCTACTTTTCGTACCATTTGCGAAAAAATTAACACAATAATAATATGAGATAAGCATTTATTAAAAATAATGATAATTAAAAGTAAAAGTTAACATTCGAAACATTGGTCCAATTATTGATAGAGAGAGTAACATTTTTGTTTGTCAGAAAAGCAAAGGCATCAAACTCATAGGCCTCGTCGGTTATCGTAATTTTATTTAATAATCATAACTGCACAATAAATGCGTATTCCTTTTTCAAAAAGATGTATAATGCTTTATATACAAACTCAATGGTGTAAACACAGATGTAGTTCAGTATAAATATCGGTAAGTATTCCAAATTTAAATCACATTCTTCCCCTAGAGGATAAATGAAATTCAGTACAATTTTATTTTCCTGTTTTTAACAGATTAAAAATGACTATTGTTATGTTCGCTTTTTGTGGCATAGTATGTCACTTTTTTGAGCAAGTGGTACGAAAAATACATTTAAGTATTCAACGCCACACAAAGTATTCATATTCATATATCTATATTGCAAGTCACTACATGTTTCAATTTTAACCATATGACATAGTATTGTAGGTACATGTAAGTAACACCCTTAAGTAGGTTAGGTATTAATCATATTTTTAACCCCCGACGAAAAAAGAGGGGTGTTATAAGTTTGAGGTGTCTGTCTGTGTATCTGTGTATCTGTGTGTCTGTCTGTGGCATCGTAGCGCCTAAACGAATGGACCGATTTTGATTCGTTTTTTTTTTGTTTGAAAGCTGATGTGCCTACTATGGTTCTTAGCTATAATTTATGAAGATCAGTTCAGGCGTTTGATGACTATCAGCTCATTTTCTACATGATAATAGGGTTTTACTAACTTTTAAACATCCGATTGATTTGAAATTTGGTGTATTGTCACTTCGGTGACATTCCCATGACATACTATACTTGAGCTGATCCTATACCATCAAAAAGTCTGCGAAATGCTTAATTCTTCAGAAACTTACAGCAGATATAGCGTGTTTGGCCTCTTATGAATAGTCTCGATGAGATGGTGTTACATAGATGATTAATGACGCCGGGGGTTACTTAAAATTTTTATGTATTTTTTATTATGTAATGTCAATTAAAATGTAACATCGATTACACAATTATTGCTAAGACTATAGTTATTATAAATTTTGTCAATACATTTTTTACTAAAACATATAGCAACATGTGAGGTCATCTCTTCCGCATATTTTATATGGAGCATTTTTAGACGATGCGCTGGCTGCAATACATCAAACATACCACAGTGGGCCTTATTCTGGGAACACACTTTAATTCTAAATTTAAGTACAGTATATCTATTTCTCGCAATAAGTAATAGGAAAAGGATAGCAAGAATCTGTTTAGAGCTGTCACTTAAATTTAGATAGATTTCAAAGAAACCATAGACAATTTCAGACGGCATGTACGGAGGTGCCTCCTAAACACTGCATTTTATCACGTTCAATAAGGTCGAAAATTGAACGCACGTATCTAAATGTCAAATTATATGGCAACCATCCTTGTGTGTGTTCACCAGAATTAGGGCCAATATCTGTAAAACTATTAACTTTAAACATACCTACCAATTGTTTAGCAAGATTTCTTTGTGGGTTCTAAACTTCTTATATTCAGTAAAAAAGTATCGGGAATGGGTGATTTGTTTATGGTTCCAAATTCATTTTTTTGTTTTTTTATTGTTGTTGTTATTTAATTTATAAATAAGAAGTATAGTACTCTTACTTATAAATATTGCAAAATAAATAGTATGTCTAAGATCAATAGTTTCACAGATATATTGGTATGTTGAATGTGTTGCAGCGCATCGTTCAAAAACGCTCCATAGACAATCTATGCAATAGGTCACATGTTCCTATATTACTGTGAAATGTATGGGCATACTGACAAAATTAAAAATCATAATATGTACCTATGTTGTTATTCATAGGTGTCATAACAGTAATTGTTTTAATTGATGTCAGTAATCTATTTAACGATACTTATATAGGTACGATCTATTTATCAATCAGCGATTCTGTTAAACGATAGAAAACTATATTGAGTGCTGTGCACGCCGTTAGTTTGACATATCAGTTATGGTAGTATTATTTATGTTACATAAAGTATTATTAGTACTGATTGTAATAATGTGTATCATTTGGCAGTGCTAAATTAATAAATGAATAAATCTTATATCAATTACATTTTTGATAAAAAATATAATTATTAAATTTTCTAAACAGTTCAACTTCAACAATTTTCTTAATTTTTGATTTTAACATTATTTTAAATGTTTGAAAAATTACTTAGTAATTAAAATAGAATAAAACTAGAAAAATTTCACGTCCTGAGGCAGGAATCGAACCCGCAACAATTCAACAATTCATCAATTCATTTCAACAATTTTGTTTGCTATATAACAGTTGCTATATTTTCCAAATTTGTGAAACATAGCGCCATATTTAAACTTAGGCAACATCCCAATTTGTAATTTAATGTAGGTACTACATTTATCAGCTAAAGGCTTTTCTGAGTGCTTTTCCGAGTACGTAGAAGCTCAAAATTAATAATTATCGCTAAGTTTTAGCATGAAAATTAAACAAAGTATCCTACTTAATTCCCTAAAGGAAAATATAATAATATTGACATAGTTTTCTTACTTAATTGTTTTTCATGGGTAGTTGAAATAGACGAAATACCTACTAAATAACGAATTATGATTATACTATAAGAATATTGTTCTTCATTGTTCGATGTGCAATAATAATTAACAGGTAAAAGTTCAACCTTTTGTAAAATATTTTTATGTACCTACTTACCTACATATTTTCGTTCATTAGATTTTCAAATATGTATTGCGATGGTACAGCTATTTTTTTACCTATTTGAACTTTGTCTGAGTGAACCAGAGGATCAAGCTGGTTTAGGTACATTTAGTCAAGAAAGTATCGGGAATGGATGATTTGTTTATGGTTCCAAATTCAATTTATTGTTTTTTTTGTTGTTGTTAGATTGGCACAACTGTTTTCCATTTTGGCGCGGAGTTTGAGTTGCATCTGTTATTTATATAAAATACAGTGCTGTTTTTAGTTATATCATATCTATTGTGTATTGCGAATTTCATAATGGACAAAAGCATCGAACAAAGAGTTTGTCTTAAATTTTGCATCGCCAATGGAATTTCGTGTTCTGAGGCACTGAAAATGTTTTGAACGCCATAATCAAAAACACGTGCTTATGAGTGGTACAAAGCGTTCAAAAGCGGTCGAGATGTGATGGAAGATTTGCCTCGCTCTAGTAGGCCATCAACGTCTGCAACTGAACTTCATCGCAAAAGTGAGGGAAATTCTTAGTGACTGAAAATCTTCATTCAACTTTGAGAGAGATAGCCGGCAAAGTTTCTGTATCTCACAAGTCGATCCGTACCATTTTAAATAATCACTTGGGTATAAAACATGTCGCCGCTTGAGTAGTCCCAAAAGACCTGAATTTTCTCCAACAACTCAATCGCATGAGAGTCGCTGAGGATATGTTAGAACGAGTCAATTCCGACCCAACATTCATGAAACGCATTATTACTGGTGACGAGACGAAGGTTTACGAGTTTGATATGCAAACTAGTCAACAAGCTTCGGAGTGGCGCCGTCCAACTGAACCGAAACCGAAGACACAACGCCAAAGCCAATCAAAAGTCAAAGTCATATTGACTGTTTTCTTTGACCCTCGCGGTGTTGTGCACTCGAAATTCTTGCCGGAAGGGCAAACGGTAAATAAATAATATTATTAGAGCGTTATGCGGCGTTTAAGAGAGCATATTCAACGAAACAGGCCAGATTTTTGAAAAGAAAAATCTTTGGATTTTGCACCACGATAATGCGCCTTCGCACAAGGCCATCATTGTGAACGAATTTTTGACCAAACACTCAACAAATACCATTGAACAACCACCATATTCACCAGATATGGCTCCGGCCGACTTCTTTATTTTTCCTAAACTCAAATTACCACTTCGTAGCACACGTTTTCAATCGGTAAAAGACATAAAGGAGAATTCGCGGCGAGAACTGAACTCAATTTCGGAAGCGTTTAAAAAATGATTTGTTGATTGGATTATTGGCTGGCGTAAGTTTATCGTTTCTGAAGGAGCATACTTTGAAGGTGATAAAATAAATTTGGATGAATAACTAACATTTTGTGTATTATTGATCTTTTCCCGGTACTTTCTTCACAGAGTAGTATTACTGTTACAGCTCTTTGTTGCAAAATAAAAATTTAAATAATTTTTGCAACGTTATCCCAGAAAAAAATAGAAAAGAATTCAATAATTATGGCAACTGCTCCAAGACAGTGATTTTTTTTTATTCATACACTCACACCCTAGCCCAAAGTAAACATCATAAAGAGCTTGTGTTATGGATACTATATAACGGAGAAATTCAATAATGATAAATAAATATACCAAATAAACATAAACATCCATGACTCGTGGACAAATGCTCGTATTCGTCATACAAACAATTGCTCCTACCGGGTTTCGAACCCGCGACCTTTGACCGAGTAGCCTATATAGCAAGGGGCACAGACCACTCGGCCAGCCGGTCGTCAATCGGTCGTTATTCGTATGTAACTATGAAATGAAAAGTAGTAAACTAATATTAACGCAAAAGGTAAGCGAATATAACCTCAACTGATGAAATAATTATTTACGTTCCAATATTTTCCTATAATGAAAACACAATATCAGTGATTGGGGCTTTCAATATGGCGGAAAAGCTAATTAGACCACTATGTTATCGGCAAGCTGCGTTTAATCGAAGTAATAGATCATAAATGAAGGGGCCAGATTACTTAATTCGTATGCAATCTCTAGATACGCCTTTTATCATTGATATCTAAATCTGATCTGACTCACGCATAAAACCGCTTATATCGATGCCAATATTTTTATTTCCCGGAATACATTAATGAATAAATTAGATTAGGTAAAGGCTAGCAGTCGAATCAAAACGAAGTAATAAGTACCTAGTTGCTTATATCTATAATTAATTTGCAATTACCTATTTAAAGAAACAACTTATTAGCTTTAACTAAAGAAAGCTGACAATAAAACCATATAGTACAGTAAGTTATGCCACTGTGATGCCATGGAAGGAAAAATAAAAAATATGCTATTGAATAAATTGAGTATTGGATTAGATAAAACCGAGATCAAAGCCTCACGGAATCTCGGTGTCCTAAACAAGGTGCGTCGATTTTTCACGCCTGACCAATTATGCCTGCTTTACCAAACTCAGGTCCGGTCTTGCGTGGAATATTGCTCGCACTTGTGGGATGACTCCGCCAAGTTTTACGTTTTACTAGGTGGTAGGCCCGTATGTAGGGTCGTCTGAGTAGGTACCACGGCCTTTTTAATTCAGCCGCTGTGTTTCGGATTGAAGGGAAAGGTACCCAGTGTAATAACTGGGCATGGACGGCATTTCATCTTAGGCCTCAGGATGACAACACACCTGCAATAAGTATCTAGTGATTTTTCCTTGTTATTGCAGGTGTCTATCGGCTATATCACGGAGAGTGCTCTAAAGAGGAGTTCGGCCTTTTCGCACCTTCTCGCTTCGTGCTCAGGAGCACGCGTGCCGGTCTTCAGAGTCATCAATTCACTGTCTCTAGATCAACATCCCGCACAAAGAAATTAGAGCCTCGTTTCTTTGTCTTACATCCAGAACTTGGAATTTTTTGCCAGCACATGTGTTCCCTCCTTCCCATTACATGGATTTCTTCTAGAGAGGCGGGAAAGCACCTTTTGGGCTGGCAAGGTGGAGGTGGTGTCAAAACTGCACATATGGACTCTTCTTACCGCTTCACATCAGGTGGTGTTGGGTAAACTGCCGTGCTTTGTATATAAAAAAAGAAGATAATATTTACTTTAATTTAATTACTTGCGTGCCTTCGATAGTTACATTGTATTTATATCAGTTCGAAACAACCGGTTTCTTACATGATATTTTTACATTATATGAGATGATGTACATTTTTGATATTGATGATTGGATTGGTGTGGGTATTAAAATATTTGATTTAATTTCAATAATAATAATAAATCTGTCGAAATATATTAAGTCAAAATCCGATGGTTGAATTTGGTAGATCTTCTAGTAGGCAGATACAGAAGAACGTTTTTGTGTTGGTAGGTTCTAGGCCGTTTTTATAACCAAAATGATTTCAGTTTCAGATGTTTATGAAAAAACCTTGAGCCGACTAATCACACAAACAGTTTGTTATCCTTGTCGTACAAAAAAAGCATTGAGCTAAAGAAACATATAAAATAAAAGATAGTTAAAAGCCCTTCTCTCAAAATCAAGCTAAACATCACAATATTTAGCTTGATTTATCAGTAAATTAACCGTAAAAACCAATTCATCACAAATGAATAAATTCAAGAGGCAACTAAGCGTAAAAATATCTAGATAGTAGGTACATATGTGGATAAATTTAACTGAGCTGGGATGGGAACAAGAGAAGAGAAACAAATGATTAGGATAATTAATTCAAGTTTCAAACTAAACATTTAATATTATGTAAGTACTTAAATTATACAGTTTCTCTGTTTAGGTTTTAATCACGCAATATTATTAAGGCGCAGAATGTTTCTATCCACATTGGGCCTAATTCTGGGAACACACTTTAATTCTAAATTTAAGTACAGTACATCTTTTTCTCGCAATAAGTCAAAGGAAAAAGATAGCAAGAATCTATTTAGAGCTGCCACTTAAATTTAGATAGATTTCAAAGAAACCATAGACAATTTTAGACGGCATGTATGGAGATGCCTCCTAAACACTGCATTTCATCACGTTGAATAAGGTCAAAAATTGAACGCACGTTTCTAAATGTCAAATTTTAAGACAGCCATTCTTTTCGTATTCATTTTGAGAGAAACAAATATACTGAACTTAAATTTAGAGTTAGCATGTGTTCTCCAGAATTAGGGCCATTACCTATACTTTTAGAGAAGGTATACCTGTGCAGTTTGTTTCGGTAAAAGAAATATTCGACATCGAGCTTGACGATGACTGGCAAGATGACGAGCCGCTATTGATTTTGATGTTTGCGGACAGCGCTGCGCGTAAGCGTATTCACTAATCTTCGCGTCGGCTGTGTATGTCACTGTTTTGGTTAAACAACATGAAGTACAATCGATATTTTTAGATTTTGTTTTTCTTGTGCTAGAAACGTATCGCAATGACTTCATTCAATACTCGATTGACTTTTACATAAAGATATAAAAATAAATAACTTTTTAGTTCTACCTACCTCAAGCCATGCTCGTCGTCGGAGTCGTTAGTGTCGCCAACGACTGTCAAATGGTTGTCAAACAAACGCCAAAAGGTAGCGCTGCCGACAGCCACGAATTCAAGGCTGTTGACTTTATAGAATCGCATAGCTGATGTATGGAATAATATTATTTTTAGTATGTACGAAGTACGAAATCTGTTTGAGATAGGTTCATGAAAACTACTATGGGGGACATATGTTTGGCTTATTACATTTATCACACGCGCATATCAACAATGATTTTGGCACGTGTATAAACAATACACGTCCCACGCTTGTCCTTGTGGTTTAATTAGTCTGGTATCAACTTAATCTATTGGAAACGATTACAACGTGATCAGTAGGTATCTTTCTTGAATTCTGCTATTATTACGCTTGTAAGTAGTTAGTTGTCCATTTTTGCAATGTGTACCTATTTTATGAAAAAGTGTAAAATAGTTTTCTACCCGCGGGTGTAGGTACGCTTTTTTACTAAAATGTTTACATTAATACAATTTCGTAATTAAACTGAGCTCCAGAAAAACTCTATTCTCGTTTTAATGTAGACAAATAAAATCTAGTAAACATAATAAAAAACGCAACGCACGAATGATGTTGGCCAGTTATACATCATAAAAAATATTTTCTAGGCAGTGATTTTCAAACTTTTGTATGTTGAATGGGCAGATTTATTTTTGTATAAGCGACAGCGAGCCCATAAAAACTATTTGATTTGACAATAAATAGTCGTCTAACGTGGGCTCACTCTAATCGGATCTAATTAGGACTTTGTCTGCCTTCGTATGATACAAAATAATGTGGCTAGATTGTCTAGACTTTATTGGGCTGGAATAAAACCTGTTTAAAGGTTATGTAAACTTACTGACCTGAAAACACTGTGACTTTCGGTTTTACTATACTTTTTAATACCTTTCCACAATTTATCTTCATCAAAACTTTCTAGGAATCAAGACATTCTATATTAATTATGTGTATTATTTACACAAATACCAAAAAACTTAATGCTCACAAAAATAATTAAACAATGAGCAAAAATTCACAATTACATTTGTAAATTGTTCATTAGATAGGTATGCGTAAAGACATTTTTGCTGTTTTTGAAATCTTGCCAAATTGTAGTCATTTTATCAATTTTTAATCTTTGGATTACTTTAATTAAACTAGACATTTAAATAAGTCACTAGGGCACACAAACGGGTGCGACAGTCATTACTTTTATTTAGGTTTTTTCCTAAATTATAATTAATATTACTTACAGTTCAAGCGGCACTATTTCAACGGACTTTTGTGATAAATTTGGATCAAAGACCGGTAGACTTTCATCTTTTACGTAGGCATCTACTTCACGCTTGTTACGGATTATGCTTCAGCAAACCCTGTGGGTTACAGCAGAATAAGCTCGCTTATTAATGATCGCTACAACTAGTTCGTCAATGTTTTTGGTTATAGGTTATTTTATAGTGAGGGTATCAAAATACGAAAATTGTACCGTGGTAATATAAATCAAAGTTTCTATTTGAAATACGTTGAAGGTCATAGTTGCTAGCGAAAAAAAAACTTTTACGAGTATACCATACCTGATCGGAACAGTAGCTATTATTCCCTCAAATTAAAAAGAGAAAGTTGATATAGTTGATATTTTCAACGACCTAAACATGCCGAAGGAAAAGTTGTATGAAAATCCATTTCTAACGCGGTCGGTCCATCCACACCAGAAGTGGGTGTAAAAAAGCAAAAACTAACGAAAAAATAACGAAAACGTTAATTTAAAAAATTAAAATTGTAACATAATCTTTAATTAATTTAATCATAACTCGCTCCAACAATACGGCGCCTTCAATTTTTTCATTATTCCCATACAAATATATTAATCTCTTTATAATTTTATTCTATTAAACTGCTTATTTCAATTAAACAAATCTTTGAATGCTCCTCACAGGTGTAGTATAAATAAAGCACTATGTAGCACTTGGGAGAAAGTTCGGTTCCCACCTCGCGAGTATTGTGTGACCCTCGGATGCGCCTTCACGCTATAAACTGCTCCCTCGTTAGTAATCTGTCACTTTCTTCCCGCGGTAAACAATTTACCTACTATAGCGCCACATTCAAATGTCATTTTTTAATATTTCAAATAGCCGCCATATTTAATTTTACATTTTCGTAAAAAATGCTTAAACGAAATAAGAACAACGCTTTTTAGGGCTTAAGTGAGGTGGCGACGCTTGAGATACGGTGTAAAATACTATACCGAGTACAAAAATCTAATAATATCGCACTCTCGTTTTGTTTAATTGAGTATATTAAACGTAAAATTAAATTATTATTTTTACAACGGGTAAGCGTTAGTAAACAACTGCAAGAATATTATTGTACAAAAATTCTACTGCAAAATCTCAAACGATTTCCAAAAGATTTGTTTCACACTTGTTCGGGCTTTTGAAATAAGATACGATATTAATGAATATTTTTTAAATAACCCATCATTAGCATCCTTGACATGATCAAACGAAAATTAACTTTACACGTTCTCAAAATAGGTGCCTTTGGCACAAAGTGATCGTGCGTGTCTCTCTAACAAAATTTTTGTAATATCCGGGAATGAGAAGAATATTATGAATTTCATAAACAATCATAACTTAGTCATATAGAAATTCAACGTTATACATATGTTTATAAATAAAAGGTTTTGTTCGGAAACTTTCTCAATTATCACGTAATCAACAACGATAAGTTTTAATAAAAATATATATTTTTCCTGCGCCATTCTATTATATTATAATTTATAAGTAATCAAATTTATAATACACACCTTCAAGTACTCAAGTCAAAGGAATAATTTTAATATTATATGCAATGTTCTCAGGACCGGACAGGCTATCTCAGGAACAACAGGCCCGAGACAACAATAAATTGATAAAAAATATTTCTATGTAGAAGCTCTGCATATTTTCACAATACGTACGTCGCGACGTTGTATTTTTCCAGTGATTTATTTACCGTGCCTTTTATTGCCTGCTATTTATTTTCCTAGAAAAGCTTTATTAAAATTACACGCGTAGGTATAATATGTAGGTACTTATATTTCCGCTTAATCTTTTCCAAAAGATCAGTTTATGAAGAAGAGATCGTAAACTATTCAGTACCCTTGGATGAAAACTTTTAAATTTCGAATCACCATCGTATCGAGTGGTTGCTTTAGTTTTGTTAAGGCGATACCTCGTCGACACTAGCGACACCGCTTGATTTATATTAATTGTGGTGAATATAGAGCATGATAAACAAAAACGCTTTAGTGAATGACTAAAGAATGATATTTGTAATTTTTTGAGATGTACTCGCTATAAGATATTCCTCTACATGTTCGGCAATAATGAAAAAATAGGTTTTTTTCATTATTGCCGAAAGTGGCCACTTTTAACAATAATAAAAAATTTGGTTACTTATAGGTAGACACTTTATACAAAAAACATCTTTAAAAATTACAAATACCGTTCTTTAGCAATTCTCTAAAGCGTTTTTGTTTATTATGTTCTAAATTCACCACAATTAATAACAATCAATTGGTGTCGCTAGTGTGCACGAGGTAGCCCCTTTAAGCTTTTGTTTGAAAATTTAAGCGTGCGTGATACGATTCCGATTCGAAATTTAAAATTGTTCGTGCTAGGGGTATCTACCTACTGGTATCGTAAGTATTGTAAATTTAAAATCCAGATCGGAACAAATAGTTACGGTTTTTTATGATCGTTATTGTTAGTATTGGACGCAATTGATAACTTTGAAGAAAACAAATTGTAAATAATTCTGCTTTTGTAGTTTTACTGGGGTGTGTAAGGTTGCTAGAGTTACACGAGGCGTTACTATATGGAGGCAAGAAGACCCGTGATAGTATTGAATTTTGATTGCCCAAGATATCGTGAGGCTTAGTTAGCATCGACTATGCCAGTAGGTTTGCTCATGAATTCTTTCAGGAAATTAAACATCTTAGATATCTAAGGTGTTTAATGGCCTGATTTAAGAATACTAAGATTAAGTATCTTAATCTGGCTACGCGTCTAGATGAGTATCTGGGTAGATGCGCCTTTAAGCTCATACAGACCACTTCCTCGTCCTCACCCATGTATTCATACCGCGCTGTCAAGTGACGTGTCCGGCCTGTCAGATGATGTCACTATAAGTCACCAAATATGCACGGATGGATACATGAGTTCACGAGGAGGTAGCTCATCTTCTTATCTGATGATCATGACACCTATGCAGCAGCAGTCAATTTTATCGTATTGACGATCGACTTCTGATCTACATTTTGTATATCATCAATAATAGGTATACTAACCTTTCATTCCCTACAAGCCAGCCGCCGCGGCGCGCGTCTCTTCAACGTGAGAAAGTTTCGTTGTGTGTGACTAACTCTAACTGACATTTAATTAAGAAGGTGTGTATAAATAATGTACTTACTAGGTATAAAATCCTTTCCTGCCACGAAAATATAACTAATGGTGAGAATTCAAGCTTAAATATTGAGTCTCACATAGAGAACAAACGGAAAGCTTTGAGTTATAAATACAATATTTTTATTTAATACACCAAAAATAACATGGTGTGACTTATTAACTGATTAGGTACGGTTTAAGACATTTATTTCTCCAAAAGAATTAAATTTACTTACAATATAGATAAAAGACTTAAATGCTGATTACAGCATTTAAGTCTTTTATCTTGTTATTAACAAGTTGTAATACCGATCTGCTGACGATGCCGAAAACAGGTTGACATTCTGTACCTATATCAGCAAACAGCGCCTCAATCGTTGTACGTATGACATTTTATTTATAAGCTACTCAAAATTCAGTTTAACATACAAACTCAAATGTTTACTTAAATATATTAAAATAAATAATCATATTTTTAAATTTTATGTTGTTTTTAATTATTTTTTTGTCCAATTGTTTTCACTTTTAAACCGACTTCAAAAACGAGGAGGTTCTCAATTCGGTCGGTATGTTTTTTTCTTCTATGTAGGTATACCGATTACGCCAAGATTTCTGATACGATTTACGTGATTCTTTTTTTGTTCGATGTGAAATAGTTGCCATTTGGTTCCATAATTTTTTTTTCAAAATTAGCTAGGTAGTTTGGTTTTTATAAATAAAAAAACTGAAATTAGTACCTAAATCGTCTACGTATTTTTTTTCTTTGTATGTACACCGATTACGCCGAGATTACTGCATCCGTACCACCATCTTTTATCGCGATCCAGTTTAGGACCTAAACTGAGTAGAATCGTTATATCCGTACTACGACGTTATCTACGACTATGACAGCGGTGCAGTTTAGGAACCAATAATGAACCGAGCGGAATATGAATCGCTTTTATAAAGATGGTGGTAAGGCCCCTGATCTGATTTAGGCGATTCTTTTTTGTTTTAAATAAAAAAAATGAACTCATTAAGTCGTCTACGTATGCGAAATTGCGGATTTTTGCTTTCCTATGACTTTTTAGTGAAACGATACGTTAGTAGGAAACAGTATAAGCTGACGGTCACCCATCTAGCGTTGACCTTAGAAAGTTATCACTAAAAATTGTAAAAAAAAAGTTAAACAAAAATTAAAACCTTTTAAAATTTAAATTATTTTATCCTTTTCAGTTTTTAACCGACTTCAAAAATGGAGGAAATTATCAATTCGTCTGTATGTTTTTTTTAATTTATTTTTTATGTTTGTTACCTCAGAACTTTTGACTGGGTGAACCGATATTGATGATTCTTTTTTTGTTCGATGCAGAATAATTTCCATTTGGTCCCATAAAAAAATTTTTGGAAATCCATTGGGTAGTTTGGTTTTTAAATCAAAAAAACTGGAAAAATTAAGTCGTCTACATATGCGAAGTTATGGATATTTGCTTTCCTGTGAATTTTTAGTGAAATGATACGATAGTAGAAAACAATATAAGCTCACGGTCACCCATCTAGTTTTGACCTTTAAAAGTTATTACTAAAAATTGTGAAAAAAAAATTTAAACAAAAAAAAACCGACTCCAAAAAACTGAAAAGGATAAAATAATTAAATTTTAGAAGTAGGCACTCATCCCCTAGGAACATATTTTTGGAGTTGGTGCTAAGTTGTTTCCAGAAACCATAGATAGTGAAGCACCGACTCCAAAAATATGTTCCTAGGGGATGAGTGTGACAGAAAATAAACATTGTTTAAAATACTTACCTATAAATTACTATCTAATTGTTAATAATATAAAAGAAAGCAATAAATTATAATAAAACAAATGTTTATGAAATTTACTATTTCAACAAATTATTGTAAAATGTAACTAAGATCGATTTCCGGTAAGGACATCGCGCCATCTTTGTTTAGTAGAAATTGTTACTGTTATAGAGTATTAAAAACATTGCAATCAGTAATAATAACTTAAATAAATAATAAACGAATAATTTAATGTGTCTTGTTGGTATATCTGATATTACTACAAATTATTGTAAATTGAAAGATACGGTTTCCGGTAAGGAAACCGCGCCAACTAATAGAAAATAAACATTATTATTAATATGGATTAATCATAATAAATAATCATGAAATAGTCGATTTAATAATTAAATTTAGTATTTAGTTATAATTAAAATGTTTCTGTATATTATTGTAACATTTTAAAAACGCAGACTTCCGGTGGATCACGCCACTTTTGTTTGTTAAATAAGACAAAAACAATTTAATTGTTAGAATGTTTAATCTATAAGTAATAATACATTTTCATGTCTCAAATTACTTGTATAAAGAAAAGAGTTGTTTCAATTTTGTACACGTGGTCTGGGATCGTTCGATGACGCGACTTGTTTGTCACTGTTTATAAAAGCGTGAGCTCCGGCCTAGTTAGGTCATTCTTTGTCGCGCCCTCGGACCGAGCACAGCGCCAGTTAAGTATTACTTGTGTTTTGTTTAAAATGTGAATATAATACAGTAAGAATATTGTTAGCTTATACATTAAAAAGGTGGCGAAAGGATGAGGATGGAGGGGTTGGAGGTTGCATCCTCCCGGGGCTCAATGGGCTCCGGTTGTGTTTGTATCGGCTCACATAGTAAAACTCATTGAAAGGTGTTATTTCAATGTGATTGAGGATGATAATCTGTTTCTTTCAATATAAATTATATGGTTTCCTTTCTATAGCTTTGTAAAGTGAAAATGGTATTTATTCTGTGATATTGCTAAATATCTGATAATTTCCGTGTAAGTTACTATTGAATAACATAAAAATGCATTTATGCTTTATTAAATAGTGATCACTGTCAAATAAATGAGTTTTCCTTTATACTTTGATTTTATTTGTTCCATGTACTTGAATTGTTACTCATATACATCTACATTCCCACCATATTTCTGACATCAGAAGTGGGATAGCCCAGGCTTTCTTAAAAAAAAATTGTACGTATTTTCCAGAATAACAGCGTAAGGAGTTTCAATTCCTGTGAGATGTTGTGACTCTGCGAAGCGATGCCCAGAGTCAGGGAAAATCAAGCATAAGTACCCACTTATGCTCGACGACCACCTTTGCGACGGTAGAAGCGTAAGGCGTTTCAATTCCTGTGAGATATTGTGTGTGACTCTGCGAAGCGATGCCCAGAGTTATAGTACCCACTTATGCTCGAGGATGAACTTTGCGACGTTTTTCAGTATGTAAAAAGAAGTTTTTTAATAGTGAAATGGTGTTAAATCTCATATCTATGTTTTGCTTCTGCGGCTTATGAATAGTAATAGGTTTCTTAATTATTTAATTCCTGCCGATTGTATGGTGGTTTCTTTCTGTATTTGTAGACGTTAAATAATTAAAATCGTTAAATGACAACGATTACTCGTAAAACGTTTGAATGTTACAGTACTTTTTTGTTTTTAATATCTACCTACACTTAATTTTCTAATTTTGTAGTGTCATCCCTTACTTTTTTTATTTACAATACTCCCAAAGGAGGATGATGGTTTTTGCCCCAGCCCAAGCAAGACGTCCAACAAAGGAATATTTTCCAATAATACCCTAAAATAGAAATACTATTGCGATAAGTTAAAGCTAAAGTTGTATTTCGCAGTAAAATTAACATAGAAAAAAAAATGTATTTTTCCGGAATTGTAATATTGTGTCAACAGACATCTGTTGGCAATAGCTTTTTGTTTTACAGAAAACAAATATGGTTTATGTTTTGAAACAGTATTTATAGGTATTTATTTTCAATCATGAGTAATAATTAAACACAGATAATTATATCAACAACAAGTTTAATAAAGAAAAATACATAATGCATTTTGGCAGACAATAAAATTCTCGTTTTATTTCCAGTTTTGTTTTACGAGAATATCTCGAAAACCGTTTCTTTAAACAATAATCGATACTGATCATTTTTTTTTGTGGGGCAAGGCTACGGTGATCATTCTCCGTCGCCTAATCAATTTTTCATTTACTTTTAAGTACCCACATATTAAATAATAATAATAATAAAAAGAAAGTCTAAAGTCTGATTGGCCGAACGGTTTATGGAAAAGTCGACAATCTCTTAAAACAAGAAACTAAAGGGTTTAGTCATCTTCATTTATTGATAGGTGTAAATTCAGACAGACAGACCGATAGACAGACTGACATTATAACATTGTTTACAGAGACCCAGACAAGACAGAGAGACCAACATTGTGACATTGTTAGTTAATATTGTTTTGTGTGATAGACATAAGGGTTTTTTTTGACAATTCGAAAGTGCTTTTTGGGGGGCCTAATTGAATAAAGATATTTTCATTTCATAAGATAAAATAAGATATTGGCCAGGGGAATGGGTAGACGAGAACATTGTTGTTGAAGAAGTCTTAAACAATAATGCTTATGTGTAATTTTGATTTTGATTGTGAATGGGTCATATATGTATAACAATGAACAACACACTGGCTGGCCATCTGCCTGGTACCGGCTTGGCTTCACTTCAGTGGGTGATGGGGTCAGGTATCATGGGGCAGTTGACCAGGATATCTTGTAACGTTTAGACTAGCTTGACAGAAAGCGGGTCAAGGACAAACGTATAAAGATGATCGCTGTGACGTCTAGTGTTGGCACTGTCCTGGCTTCATTGTCAGCGAGTGATGGGGTCAGTAGCCGGAGAACACATGACATATACAAATAATCCCATAGTAATCGGAATCAAAAGAGAAATTAGTTGGAGATTAATTTAGAGTACTTCGGGGACGAAGTACTGTCAGTATGGCCGTGACAGAAAATAAACATTGTTTAAAATACTTACCTATAAATTACTATCTAATTGTTAATAATATAAAAGAAAGCAATAAATTATAATAAAACAAATGTTTATGAAATTTACTATTTCAACAAATTATTGTAAAATGTAACTAAGATCGATTTCCGGTAAGGACATCGCGCCATCTTTGTTTAGTAGAAATTGTTACTGTTATAGAGTATTAAAAACATTGCAATCAGTAATAATAACTTAAATAAATAATAAACGAATAATTTAATGTGTCTTGTTGGTATATCTGATATTACTACAAATTATTGTAAATTGAAAGATACGGTTTCCGGTAAGGAAACCGCGCCAACTAATAGAAAATAAACATTATTATTAATATGGATTAATCATAATAAATAATCATGAAATAGTCGATTTAATAATTAAATTTAGTATTTAGTTATAATTAAAATGTTTCTGTATATTATTGTAACATTTTAAAAACGCAGACTTCCGGTGGATCACGCCACTTTTGTTTGTTAAATAAGACAAAAACAATTTAATTGTTAGAATGTTTAATCTATAAGTAATAATACATTTTCATGTCTCAAATTACTTGTATAAAGAAAAGAGTTGTTTCAATTTTGTACACGTGGTCTGGGATCGTTCGATGACGCGACTTGTTTGTCACTGTTTATAAAAGCGTGAGCTCCGGCCTAGTTAGGTCATTCTTTGTCGCGCCCTCGGACCGAGCACAGCGCCAGTTAAGTATTACTTGTGTTTTGTTTAAAATGTGAATATAATACAGTAAGAATATTGTTAGCTTATACATTAAAAAGGTGGCGAAAGGATGAGGATGGAGGGGTTGGAGGTTGCATCCTCCCGGGGCTCAATGGGCTCCGGTTGTGTTTGTATCGGCTCACATAGTAAAACTCATTGAAAGGTGTTATTTCAATGTGATTGAGGATGATAATCTGTTTCTTTCAATATAAATTATATGGTTTCCTTTCTATAGCTTTGTAAAGTGAAAATGGTATTTATTCTGTGATATTGCTAAATATCTGATAATTTCCGTGTAAGTTACTATTGAATAACATAAAAATGCATTTATGCTTTATTAAATAGTGATCACTGTCAAATAAATGAGTTTTCCTTTATACTTTGATTTTATTTGTTCCATGTACTTGAATTGTTACTCATATACATCTACATTCCCACCATATTTCTGACAAGTGCCTACTTCTAAAATTTAATTATTTTATCCTTTTCAGTTTTTTGGAGTCGGTTTTATTTTTTGTTTAAATTTTTTTTTGAAGTTGTTTTTATTTTTATAAAAAAAAAGTTATGTCCCCTTTTGGTGTATAAGACGTGAGTTTGTAGATATGTGTGAAGCATATAATGTGACCTAATTTAAATGTATAGATATATTAATTAAACCTGTCATAATGATGTACTTAACAGATAATCGATTCAATATTATTATTTATAATTTTAAATCTAATTAACGTGTAATCTGAGTCGCCGCTGAGCAACTTGAGGAGGGTCAGGCGATTAGAAGTTTATTTTCTACTATACTTAGACCGTAAAACAAAATCATATTATTATGTTCTTTTGTTCCAGATGGGGAGCTCGGGGTGACGGAACCACATCCCATTTGGCGCGAAGAAACATCGTCCCTGGAAACATGTACACCATAAAGCTATTCATTGCGTCTAATTTTAGACCAAACCTTGAACTGGACACGCCAAACAGAACGGACCCGATAAACTACGTAGAAAACATTAATATTACGAGAACAAACGAAAGTTTCAACGATGACGAATACATATTCGACAGGACGGACATCAGGGCGATATTTATCACGCTGTATACGCTCGTTTTTTGCTGTTGTTTTTTCGGTGAGAACTTTGTTTTAATTTAACATATTGCGAGTCGTGTTTACCTGTGCTACTAGAATGAGTTCTAATTCAAACGTAACTGTATACCGTATGGACTCAATATTAAATCCAATACTGGTCAACAGAAGTGCTGCTGTCGTTTTGAGTATAGGGAAATACGCGATAGTAACCGTCTTACCTCAAAACTCACACTCGGGTCTCAGAAATATTCACCAACACTTTTTGTCCGGTGTTGTGTTGAAATTGAAACTGTTGAATGATAACATTAATAATAAGTAATATAATAATTTACTTTAACGGTTTACTCAGACAAAAATTGCCCATTATTTATACTCCGCTCCCAAATTTTCACGGGCATTACTGCGCCGACATTGAACCTAATACTTAGGTAATACGGAATAACAAACCTTTATTATTAAAAAACCTACCTCAGTATAAATTTAGATATTGTAACACATACAAACTTAAAATAGATTTTAAAGTCCAACAGTTCGTGAGACAACAGTAAAACTTTGATTACGATTAGAAAATTTATAAATCGGGTAATGAAAAAGCTGTCACTAATTTAAAAATGAAGAATATTTTTTTTATTACTAAAATTATGTAATAATTGAACTTTTAAATCGAATGTGTTTGGTTTGGAATGCTTTGTTGCAACTTCCCTTTTCAAAGTTAATCCGATAGTCTCACAATTTAAAATCAAATGCCAAATTTGATTTAATGCTCTTATTGTGAGAGTACCTATTTAGAATGTTAACTATCGTTTTGGAACTTAATACTTTTTGAAAAAAACTGTTAAACGAATAATCCTTACAATTTTTTTTACAGTTTGGCTTTAATTTGCAATACATTTTGTCGACTTTTTGTTGATTACAAAGAACATGAAGGCTACAAAATTTATAATCAAATTGGGAACAGTTAGTTTTCCCGTAGACACAATGGGCGCTATTATAATTTGTAACGCGACGATATTGTCGTGGACGTCCACGGTACAACGATAACACAGGGAAGTAAATTGCATGGAAATATATGAAGACGCTTTTAAATTTCCGTCAACGGTAACGTTTTAACGTGTACGTCCACACGCACACCAAACTTCCCTCTGAAACCGTCGCGATATTTTTGCCATGTAGTGCGTATCTACAAGGATTAATTGATGTGTGAGGAGTCGACGTGCTCGCGCTCTCCCGCCCGGCCTCGTGCATTGCTGTCACAACACACGTACAACCCGATCTTGCTGTTATTTCAAATGATCTTTGCGACTTTATTGTACTAAAATGGCATTCAAATATGATGGAGTCACATTAATAGAGCTGAGAGAAATCGACCATGTCCGTGGGACAAGTTAGTAGAGGAATTTAAGAACAAAAATGTAAAACAAAATTCATGGAATGAAATATTCCATTTTTTCAAAGGTATAGTAGCCGTACTGTAGAGACCATGGCGTCCGCACTCTTCTGAAATTCTGCACAAATGGCATCATACGTCCACGTCCACATAATTCACATTCCGTGGACGTTTGACGCCATTTGTGCAGAATTTTAGAAGAGTGCGGATGCCGTGGTCTCTAGAGTACGGCTATTGTATTTAAGACGCAAAAAAAGACAAATAATGAGAAGATATTAGCAGCACCCGCTAATAAAAGTAAAATATTTGGAAGGAACGTTTTATTTATTATTTGACAAATAAAAAGATGACCCAGTCAAGTTTTTCAATTATTTTCGTTTATCCATACAAACTTTTGAGTATATACTCTCTCATTTGACTCATCAGTTATCAGCAACAACAGGGCGGGAGAGCGCCAGCACGTGGACTCACTCACACATCAATTAATCCTTGTAGCTACGCACTGCATGGCAAAAATTTCGCGACGGTTTCAGAGGAAAGTTTGGTGTGCCACGTTTCGTAACGTTATGACGTGGACGTGCACGTTAAAACGTTACTGTTCATGAAAATTTAAAGCGTCTTCATGTATTTCCATGCAATTTACTTCCCTGTGCTATCGTTGTACCGTGGCCGTCCACGATAATATCGTCGCGTTACAAATTATAAAAGCGCCCAATAGAATACAGTTACGTAAAACGTAGAGATAGATTTAGAATCATTACAAATAGACCCTTGGGTTGAAAATCGGCTTAGGTTCATTAGTTCGATGTCTAGTCTAGTCTAGGGAAGCCTATCCATTAGTCAACCTTTTTAATTTACATTTTAGCTCAAACCTTTCGTATACTATAGATTTTTTTGTAAATTGGTTTAATTAAAAAATTACGGGCTGTTTCAAGTGCCGTCATAGATAATAAAATAGCTATTAATTATAGTTATTAATTATATCAATGATCTGGTTAGACTTAGAATCAGACAATATTTCCTTAATTCGTAATATTTCATCGTCGCTACTCTGTACTGTTGCTATCCAATCATCAGATCCGACAGTAAGCACATCTAACACATGAGATGCTTCATTAGCCTCACTCACTGGGTTTCTACTTAATGCATCGACATGTGACATACGGTTACCGGGTCGATACTCTATTTCACAATCAAATTCTTGGAATTGCACCCACCAACGTGCTATACGAGGTATTAGGTCCCTTTTGGATAAAGTTGTTCTTAGGGCATTACAATCGGTCAATATTTTAAAGGGAATACCTATCAAGTAAACGCGGAATCTATTAAGGGATGACACGACAGCTAAGGTCTCCAATTCGAATGAATGGAACTTTTGCTCATCGAGGGTAGTCTTCCTACTATAATATGAGACGGGCCGAAACAAACTATCGTCCCCCTTTTGTAGTAATATCCCACCTAGACCTAGTTTACTGGCGTCTGTATGAATTTCAGTTTCCCTTGTGGAATCATAGAGTGCAAGTAAAGGTCTCTGAACTAGGGTTGATTTTATAGTTTCAAACGCGTTATTTTGTTTGCAATCCCATCTCCAACTCGCATTCTTCTGAAGAAGGTCCGTCAAGGGTCTCGCTATTGTAGCAAATCCCTTAACAAACCTCCTAAAGAAACTTGCCAAACCTATGAATTGCTGTAATTCGCGTTGGTTTTTGGGTACATTAAATTTAGATACTGCTTCGGTCTTTCTCTCGCCTGGCTTAATACTATCTGCATTAATTTCAAACCCTAAGAATTCTAGGCTATCCATGAAAAAATGACACTTTGACAGTTTCAGTGTAAGTCCTCCGCGCCTCAAGAGTGAAAGTACTTCTTCTAATCTGTTTAAACCTTCGTCAAAATAACGAGCTGGTATTAAAATATCATCTATGTAAATAAGGGCGTATTTAATTTTAGCATCAGATAAGATTTTATTTATTGTTCTCTGAAACACGGACGGGGCATTTACAAGACCAAACGGCATTCGCGTGTATTGAAATTGACCATCAGGTGTCACGAAAGCCGTTTTGTCCTGAGAGTTCTTTTCTATAGGAATTTGATAGTAACCAGATGCCAAGTCCAGTGATATAAAGAGCTTGTTACCAGCAAGCCGATCAAGTTGATCATCTATTAATGGGAGAGGGTAGTGATCCTTTTTTGTACGTTTTTTTAAGGCCCTGTAATCTACACATAATCGTTTCTCACCAGTTTTCTTTTTAACCAAAACAATCGGACTTGCATAAGGGGAGGAAGATTCACGAACAATCCCAGCATCCATAATTTCCTGAACCATTTCCCTAACCAAATTTCTTTCGCTGTAAGATATACGATACGGTCTGTATACCACTGGCTCGGCATCATTGAGTTCTATTACCATTTCGCCAGCAGTAGTAAAACCGAGATCCTTCAAACCGTGAGAAAAACAATCTTTAAATCTTGACAGTAAGTCTTGTAGCTTAAGTTTTTGATTATCAGTTATTGTTTTTCCATACAGTAAGGAATCATTTATTTGATCATCGGCTAGCGAGACAGAGAATATGTTTAACTCATTTATGGTCGATACAGCTCGAGTAAGTAGCGAACCTTTCTTAAAAACAATAGAATCGGCAGATATGTTCTGCACGACAACTCTACCCGAACCATTATGCAACTTGTACCCCCCCGGAAGTAAGTAGTGTTCATGACCTGCAGTACCTCTAACGGTACCATTAACATATATTGTGCCAGTAAAATTAGTCTGCGAGTCTATTTTTATAACTGCAAGTTGATTCGGACAAACTATCGTGTCTTCCTGAACGATTAAAAAAAGTTTATTATCAGAGACTCTTTCAAAAACTATTTGATAAGGCGTTTTAGTGATTGTTATGTTAGGTTTTTCCGTGAACGTGTGGCCTAACAAAGCCGGATACTTTAAAGCATCATCATTTACTATAAGGATCTCAATGTTCTCTTTTATACCCTGAACCGTGACATTAGCTCTACATTTACATAAAGGCTGGACATGATGTCCGCCTATGCCTCGTAAGATAGGTAGCTGAGCCTGTTTAGAATCTAGTTGTAAGCGTTTAGCTTCAGATTCTTTAATTAATGTACATTGACTACCTAAATCTACCAGACAGGTAACTGTATAATCATTGATACCTATTTCTAAAACATATTTCGAATTAGATTCACTTGACTGATCTACTATCGATACTTGTTTTTCATTTTTAGAATCATTAGACTTTTCTTCATTTTGTTTACTATTATTATTAACATACTGTTTTGCCCTACAATATAAGTCTAAATGTCCCATTCTGTTACATAGTTTACATTTTGTTGGTGGGTTACTACACTTGAAACTCTTGTGCCCTTCCACATTGCAGTTGTGACATCTTATGACTACTCCTGTTTTCCTAGTTTGATCTCCTTTAAATCTAGTATTAGTAAGAGCTAACGATTTCCTATCATGCCCGGCCCTATCTCCTACCTCTCTAGTACTAGGTATTACGGTCTTAAAATACCCAAGTAAATCTTCGGGTTCACGGAAACGAGCCGCCTGTGCACCTATTCTAACCGCACGATCATCTACTCCGTGTAAGATACAATCGACTGCCTTACGTCCTACGATATTGCACCTATTCAAAATATTTATTTTTGTGTAATAATATTGTTCTAGTGACTCGCCGTAACGCACACGCTTGGCCAACATTTCTGTTAACAACTCGGCATAATCTTGTCTATGGGGAAACGACTCTATAAGCTTTCTTTTCCATTCCGTCCATGTATACAGTACAGTACTCAGGCCTTGATACCAAAGTTTAGCAATGCCGGTTAATTTAGGGAGGGCAAAATGAATTGTTTCGCGTTCATCCCAACCGTATATTTCCGCGCATTCTTCAACTTTAGTGAGCCAAGTAATTATGGTTTGTTCTTTAGACATAGGATCAAATTCTGGGATTACGTTTGTTAAAGAAAGCTTAGAAGTTGATGACCCCTTTACATTATTTAATATATCTAGAAACTTATTAAGTATATTACAAGCGGAGTCAGGGAATTCAGTAGTAGATCCTAAGGGTCGTCTATTAGGGGAGGGAGAACGATGTCCTCTTCGCCTTGGTATTTTTTTACTGGGTATTTCACTATCGTTACTACTACTACGATAACGACGTCGCTCTTTTCTCATAAAAAGTTCTTCATAGTCAGATGAGGAATCGCGCCTACGGCTCCTACTACTGTAGTGTCTACTTGAGCGTGAAGGTGACTCGTATGGCTGCGTCTTCTCATCAGTTAAATCATTTATGTTATTCGGACTTTTAGTATATCGCCGTGATGTTATTAAGCGCTTGCGGACTTGCCTGTCGCTGACCAGGCTCCCATCCGCTCCCTCGCTTTTATGAACAGGGCACCGCTGCGGAGTCTGCCGTGCCTGGTCCCTGTTACTGGGACCAGCGCTGATTGGCTCACCCTCCACGTGTTCGCGGCCTGCGTTATTGCCCACTGACTGAGAGTCCATATCTGTACAAAATATGCTTAATTAACCCTCGTCATTATAATTATGATTATGAGATTATGATTATGAAATTATAATTATGAGATTATGATTATGAGATAAGGATTATGAGATTATGATTATGACATTGTGATTATCATTATGATTATGGTTGTGATTACTTAATGTCTCAGCTTGTGTTAGCTGAACTTACGGGCTTTTGCCAATTAAAAGCAGTGTGCGGTGTGTTATGGCTGATATGAAATGTTCTGTGGATCTGGGATTATTTCATTAACATCAATGTTCATGAATTATCGGACAATTCTTCATTCTACATTCCTAATAATTATATTTATGCTAGTATATTTTATAGTTTATTATTCAAATATTATTTAATATAATTTATAACCTGTTATTGAAATGATTATGCAACATGTTTACCATTTTTTTTAAAAAAAATAAATACACCATCACCATACAAAGAGTATCCAATTTCGGTTGCTGTTTGGTTTAGAGTAATCTTAATTCGCTTACTAACTGAATATCGATTTACTTTGTGGTTTAGTGTAAGATTATTAATATTTAGGTACACTGACGACACAGAAGCGTTTTTACATAGCACATGCATTAGATCGTTTGACTAATGTTAACATATCTCCAGAGAGTAGCTCTGGCAAGATGCGATGCATACACCAATAAGACATATTAAAATATTTGAACATGCACTTAGTCACTCAACCTATGTAAAAACTAAGTCTCCAGAGTGTAGCCCCGTCAAGACCAATGCGGACATGATTAAATGATTGTATGAGCACAACATCTCCAGAGTGTAGCTCTGGCAAGATGCGATGCATACACCACTTAAACATTAATATATATGAACATGCACTTAGTCACTTAACCTATGTAAGCACTAAGTCTCCAGGGTGTAGCCCTAGCAAGACCAAAGCATACATGATTAAACGATTGTTATGAGTAAGCACTACATCTACAGAGTGTAGCTCTGGCAAGATGCTAGACCACCTAAGATTAGTCAGTGACAATATTAAAACCGCCGCATTGCAGTACCTTATTTAACGAATATAAATACTGGTAAAATTAGTCACTCAACCTATGTAAGCAGAGCCTCCAGAGTGTCGTCCTGGCAGACAAATGCATACACATTTGAATGACTTTACTTTAAGCATATCGTATAATGTAGCTTTGGCAAGATGAAATTCATATAAGTAGTTATCACTAAACATTGTCTTGTAAAACATGACAACGTTAAATATTGTTTAAGAGGTCCCGGGTTCGAATCCCGGTAGGAGCAAATGTTTGTATGATGAGTACGAGCATTTGTTTACGAGTCATGGATGTTTATATGTTGATTTAGTATAGATATTTCTAATATTTATATACATATTATTATCATTATTTCTCCGTTATCTTGTATCCATAACACAAGCTCTTATGCTTACTTTGGGCTAGATAATAGGTGTAGTGTATGATTATTATTATTATTAATAATAATATTTGATTATCTACCTACTCATGTACTATTTTTTTTTTGTTTAATATAATTGTATAAACCTCCATTATGTATGGTCATTACAAAAATGTTATATTTTAGGTTAAGGCATGCAGCCCTAGTGAAGTAATACAAGAGTACCATCTCTAGAGTGTCCCTCTAGCTAGATTTGGACAATGTCCTAAACCTTAGTAAATTTATACTTATGTAGGGAGTTTTCCTTTTCATCTATCAGTACTTAGGGTATCCAAAGAAAAGAGCAAAAGAAACAAAATTACTAATTTGTGGGCTTGGGATTAACGGATGATTTTCAAAGTCAAAAGATAGCGATAATTTTAATAGTAAACGTTTTACATAACTACCATCCGTAATCCCACTTCTGAAATGAAAGGAAAAACTCCATTGTTAAAGTTGATATTATTTATTTATTTTCACGAACAGAACTACAAATTAAAGCTACTACAGTACAAAATAAATAGATGCATTTACCTTATAGTTTTAACAGCGTATTCACGTACTTTTACTGGTTTCGGTGGTGAAGTTCACTGCAGGACGCTTTGCGACAGAATCCTCGAGCAATATCATACACCGAGAATGGTGCTCATCTTAATTAATTTTCCGGTCGACCGTCGTAATTCCCGCCATCCGCGTGATTGGTTATCAGCCTACACGAATCGTGAGTCTCGGCCAATAGGAGGCGTTTGGTGTTGCCAATTATTTAAAATAAAAATTCAACCAAGAAGTACTAATGTTGCCTGTTAATTATGTAAAAATATTACCAAAAAATATGAACGCTAACACAACTTTGCACTCTTGTATAACAAATAACTATTGTCATTTCACAGAGCAAATATTTACTAAGTCTGATATTATAAAATGCTCAGTCCGGCTCTCAACTAACGTGTTTTTATGTGATCAGTAACCTCTAGCTCGAACTTTTAAAAATTTTAAATTGTAATCGTAATCGTTCACGCTCGCTTAAAATTTCAAACAAAAGCCAGACAAGAGCTCGATACGATGGCGATTCGAAATTTAAAAGTGCTTGTGCTAGAGGTACAAGAGTCCCGCTTAATCAGTGAACTACTTATTTACTTATTGGACACAATAAATTTTCTGTTGTTGTGAGTAGTGGTGAGCTGGTAAGGAATGATTTTTTTCTGTGCGGTGACGGATTAAGAATAAAATCTCATTTCTTCCCGTGAGTGTCGTAAAAGGGCGAATAAGGGATATCTCAGGTATCAACTGCTCCACTAGTGGTAGAGTGTAAAAAACCGTTTGGTTAGTGACCACCGAACGCATGGCGTAAGACCCGCCAAGCGACCACTTGAGGCCACGTTCTGGGATCAGTCGGCGTGTAACCAGAGCTTGGCGAGACGATGCTGCGACGGATGCGGTCAGTGGTGATATCCGTCTAACCAGTAGCAGGTGGACGGCGTTGACCTCCCGGCCAGGGAGACCTGAAGAAACGGCTGTTCCGCTGGCCGTCCGTGCCACAATACAGGGACGCGAGCGATCCTAACCAGTTCGTAAATCTGCCCCATCACGCCACGCATATTCTCGGGGTGGTCCATCGTGCCGGTAGGTGGGGTCCCAGCGGCAATACCCGGGTCTATATCGGGTCGCCTAATTTTTTGTACTTCTAATTGGGAATGGCACACAAACGGTTAGCCTAAATTTTTTTCACATAATTTCACTCTTCATAATCGTGTTGGTCTAATTTCACTTCGCCTAACTTTTTATCGCCATAATGTTATTTACCAAATGCGACATTTGGCGGAACAATTCGTAATCCCTAAAGTTTGCAATTACTAAATATTAATTTGCCCAAAATTAAAAATCACGTTGGCATGCAGTAGGCAAGCAGGTTTGCAGCATGCAAGCAGGAATGCAGCATGTAAGCAGGCATGCAGCATGCAAGCAGACATGCAGTATACAAGCAGGCATGCAGCATGCAAGCAAACTTAGAGCATGCAAGCAGCCATGCAGGATTCAAGCAGGCATGCAGCTGCAATCAATCATGCAACTGCAATCAAGCATGCAAGATGGCCTTTGTCACGGCTCCGGCGCTGTGAGGCTCCAGCGGTCCCACGCGAGCTTATCGTCGCAGATGATTTTCGCCTAGCCTCTCGCGGACCGCCTCGCCCCTCCGCGCCTACGCGGGCTTAAATTACACTCTAGGGTAGGGCAGACAAGACTACGTGGAGTCGAATTTGCAGCGATTCGCTTCTGTCAATTAATTTAAAAAAAAATAGTAGTTGTCGTAGAAGAATTGAAATTCCATGCTTTTTTTCGGCGGGCGATTCGTTTCTTAGGCTGTTAAATTAGATTACAAATATTAGAGAAGCTAAAATTAGAGCTTTTATACAGGATGGTGCCGTCAATACGACAATAAATTAAAACATGGACTATATGAGTTCATTGAAATGGTTTGCCACTTACAAAAACATCTTATTTATTTGGTAATTTCATGACATTTCTATGTAATAATGCAGCCAATGTTATACTATTTCATACAAATTTCATGAAATTATCAAATGAATAAGATGTCTTTGAAAGTGGCAAACTATTTCTATGAACTAATATAGCCCATGTTTCAATTTATTGTCGTATTGAAGGCACCACCCTGTATAAATCGTCGTAATGCCTATATATTTTAGGGTATTTCACATTATAGATCCTAAAATTAGGGCTTCCAATTTATTCTTAGACCAAGTGATAATGGTGGCAAAACAATTGTTAGGCGAAACAATAATTGTTCGTTTTAAGTTTAGGCCTATACGGTTTGGCCGTGTAATATTAGAACTAAAATTTTTAGGCGAGCTCCTGCCATACCCATTAGGGTTCGGAGACCCTTCCGCCCGGTGCGTCAGCGCTTCCCTGCTGTTGACTGTTACTTGGGGAAACTGGCTTCATGATTTGACTGCCTATCGCGGCATCAGCACCCCAATTTACGACTCTCCTTTCTATTCATCCATGGCAGTGACAAGTAATGTGTATCATCGTACGGCGGTGCATATCCCCACCACACGCACGCTGTTTGGGGTCGGGCTCACTAGCATCCGCATCCATGCTAACCTCAATACCGCTCACCAAGATCTCGAGACGGCTTGGCCAGCACTGCTTTTTTTGACAGAGATGCAAATATGCCGCCCAGCGGACACAAGCTATCTATACTATCTCGGGTATGCTCTTGAAGAGTCCTTTAAAGCGAAGGCCGGGGTGTGTTTGTTTGTCCGGGCGGATGTTTGCCTTCGCCGTCTACGTTGCTTGGACCCTTCCTTTCCTATCCTCGGGGTGCATGTGGGTATGGGCAGACATTACCATATCTACGTATGCTTCTATAGATCTCACATCGGTGACATAGAGACAACTCGACATTTGAACACCTTAGTTGAATGACAGATGTTGCACAGGTGCAGTTTCCGACCTCGGAATTGGTGTTTTTGGGGATCTTCAATGCTTCCCACGAGATGTGGTTAAGTTCTTCCAAAAGTACCATGTTGATAGCGTTCTGCCCATGCGTTGGGTATTACAGATATTGTCGGTAGAGCCGTCTTTAACCTATTGGGCGCTCTGGACACTTTATTATTCTAACCGACTTCAGAAAAAGAGTAGTTTATCAATCCATATTTCCATAGAAATTTAATCAAAATCTTTATTTCCAAAAAGGGAACTTGGGGCCCCATGGATCGCGGGCCCATGGGCACTTGCCCACAGTGCCACATGGAAAAGATGGGCCTGATTGTCGGTCACTCGCCCTCATTGTTGGATCTTCTGCTGACGACTCACCCGGATGAATAAACGTGGCATCTGGTACATTGCGTCAGTAGATCGGGGTGGTATGCGAGATTACTTTGCATCTGTTCCTTGGAGGCCGTGCTGTTTCAGTGAGTCGGACGGCGCTAGCTACTGCAATAGCTGATGAGATCATATTAGGGATGGATTACTATATCCGATCCAACTCCGATCTCTTCAGCAGGCGTAGGCGTAATCACTGGTTCAATCGCGAGTGTACCTTGGCTATTGAGAACAAACAGTCGGCATACGCGCGATCATAGGTCGAGCAGTAGCTACTTCTGCCAACCCTCGCTGCCTCCGTTGAGATGCTCTAACTGAACACTTTCTCATAAGTTGCAAGAGAAAGCTGTTTTCCTAGTAAAACTCTTTGCTGCTCACTCGCGAATCGATAACTGAAATTCACATCCACAAACGCTCTCTCATTGTGGCCACACAATGCCAGATATCCGTATCTCGCAATCTCGCGGATCTTCAGTCATTCGACGTTCGGAAAGCTGGTGGACCGAATGGTATCCTAGCGTCTAATACTAAAAAAATGTACAGTGGGGTTGTCTCCCGTCTTAACGCTACGGTTATACCGTCTTTCTCCCTCTTCTGGGTGTGTGCCAGAATCTTGGAGAGAGGGCAATATGCAACTGGTCCCTAAAAAGGGAAACCGACCAGACCCAGCTTACTACCGCCAAAAAGCTGTCACTTCAGTTCTTTGCAAGGTTAAATAACCAGTTGGAACACAGTCTACCCGCTAGGCCCTGCAACTGGATCGCCGGTTGTCTTCGTTGATGGATGCGCTTCGGAGTTCATATCAGGAAACACTGGTGTACACAATGCTCTGTTCTATCCCTCACTCTCTTTCTTCTTCATATCAATGACATGCTTCCATTAAGTAACATTCATTGCTTAACAAAAGACAGTACCTACATTGCATGGTGGATTAATATCCATCGATCGCAGGGGCTGGGCGAGTTAAAACCGAGAGGGAAAGAACAAATCTTACTAGTGAGCTCAACAGAACGTTGAACCTCATATTTGAATGGGGATCTAACAATCTTGTTGTGTTAATACTAAGAAAACACAGGTGGCGCGTTCACAGCAAAAATGTCACCGTTCCTTCCTCTTCCTTCTCTTCATGGCACTACTCACATGGATCAATCATCTTGCTCGGTAGAAAGATATGCTGCGATCTGAACCAGATAAACTTCATTGACATCGAAACCTGATAAAAACAGCCACACAGAAGCTCGGTGTCCTGAACAAGGTGCGTCGATTTTTGACGCCTGACCAATTAATTATGCCTGCTTTACAAAACTCAGGTCTGGTCTTGCGTTAAATATTGCTCACACCAATGGGTTGGCTTCACTAAGTACCTCCTCGATGCACTGGACAGAGTGCAGCGTCATGCCGTTCGTATCACTGACGATGTAGAGGACGCACGAACAGTCTTGAGCCTTTACGATTGCATCGAGACATTGCATCGCTTAGCGCCTTTTATCGGCTTGATCATGGAGAGTGTTCTAAAGAGCTGTTTGACCTTGTCCCACCTTCCCCCTTTCTACTCGGGAGCACGCGTGCCGGTCTTCGGAGTCATCAATTCACTGTCTCCACCTCAACATCACGTACAAAGAAATTTAAAAGCTCGTTTCCTTGTCCTACTTCCAAAACTTGTAATTCTTTGCCAACACATGTGTTCCCTCCTTCCTATAACACGAATTCCTTCAAAAAAGGCGTGAAAAGGCACCTTTCGGGCCGGCAAGGTGGAGGCGGCTAGAATAGTGTTTCAAGAAGCTGCACTAGCTTTCTTCGCATTTTGAACTCATATTACCGATTCACATCACACATCGGAGGTATACTTAATTTTTGGATTAGCGATTTTATTCATACAATATACAATATACATTTTTTCAATTCTTTCTAGTGTGGGAACAATAACAAAAAAAATAGTTTTTGTTCTGTATAACTTGAAACAGAACGTATTCCATTTCTGCCTATTACTCTATTATGCAATTTTTTCAAAGAAAATAAGTTTTTTTTTAATAATGACTGCCATGTTTGTTAGACAGTATATAAAAAACAACAGGACCGCTGATTTTGTTCTTTCGTTCAAAATCGGAGGATTACATAGCATCTCATTTGGTGTAATTTGCTATGTCACAAATAGTATACAGCTATGGTCCATCTAAGGTCTTTTATTTCGTACAACTGGAATCTAAAAAATGAATGTTCAATGAATGAAGACAGTGCTTTAAATATAAAGTATATATCAGATAGTAGACTTACCATTATTAGCAAAGGAAATTTTGATCTAAGAATTAATTTAAGACCGTGAGTTGGGAAAAAACCCTCACCGCGATCAAATAACGCCCCGAACTTTTGTATTATGTTACCTATACAAATATCACGGGAAAGAACCTTGCCCCCGGGCATAATGCACTATACGTAACATATGTATACCTACATGTACTATGCCGCAGGGGCGTGTCAAATGACGAATTCTTCTAAGCGTAAAGTATGTACATGTTATATCGCCTTGACAATAAATCGTTTCAGATTCTATAGGACCAATATTGTTATAAAAATATAAAAGCGAAAAAAAATTCTACAATAAGCAGATCCAGATCCATTCCTTTCGAATAGTGTAAGTATTGCCCTCAAAGCTCCATTCACCCTATTTTTATTATTATTAGTGTAGATACATAACAGTCAATACGATTCTAATAGAAATGCTAAGTCTAGTGTGACAAAACCTATTATTACAAGAAAGCATCTCTTTTGTCAACGTAAAGGAATTGGAGACTGGCATGTCGCAATTTGAATCTGCTTTGTGGTAAAAGCTTCTATGTCCGCCAGACAAATGACGAAACGTGTAGCTACGTGACGCGTTTTTTTATTATGAAAGGTTCGTGGGTACTTAGAATACGAAATAGTATTTACTAAATATTATTACCAGTATTTTTATTGCTTTAGAATACCTATTACTAGTTTTAAGCTTCTTCACTGTTAAAATTATTCAGCATCCATATGTCATCGCCCATTTATTCCTCTATCTTACTTATTTAAATGGGTTTCAGTATCAGTTTTTCTCTGAATTTAATGCGCTTCATAATATAAAAGATTCGTTTATATAAGTCCGGAGACTCACTGCAGGAACTATTCATCTTCAAAAAAGAAATTGATAGATATCCTCCTAATTACCCAACTCAAAGAAAACTGTCGCAAGCTATATTAGGTAATACTTAGGTATAACGCAATTATACATTAATTATAGTATTAGAGTAATTTTTTATTTTTTTGAGGTAGGTAAGTACGTAAGATAAAAATGAAACTGAAGGAACAGAAGAAGAAATTGTTTTAAAAAAGCGGGGGTTAGTAGGTAGGCTAAACACAGTGTTAAGGAGAGCAGGAAATAATTAATTAAATTTCGTCTGTGGAATTTAGAAACATTTTTACACAAATCAATGCCAACCCTATACTCAGGTTGTGCAGACGTTAGTGTTTACTAACAAATTCCTGTTTCTTAACCGCTGGTCGTGAAGTCAGTAGCCCTGTTTATAAACCAGAGATCCCGTGGGATAGGTTTACATTTGATATTTGTATGACGAGGCAAGCACTTGTTCAAGTGCCTTGGATATTTATGTCTTTTTACGCCGATATGGCAATGGCTTTTCTTCATTGCCAAAATTCGTTGTGGTCTATAACTTGAAAGTCACAACACGAATTTCGCGATGTGGCTGTTTTACAATGACCACAACGCTTTGTGAGAACGTATTTAATACAAAATGCCACCGATTTAGTGAGTAAATCGTTAGTTTATAATCTAAGTATCTGCAGTTTATACAGGTGTCTGGTACTCATCATATCGGGACCTACCCATGTTAACATAGTCATATATTAATATAATAGTGTTAAAAAATTCTCAATTATAAAATAAATTTCAAATTTCATGATACAAGTAGTTCAGTCAGTTAAACAAAATGTAAATTTTAAAATTATTTTTAGAATTTTTAAACTTTTGATAACATTTTAGTATTTATGTCGCAGCCTTCTGGTTAAATTAGCCGCTTAACTGGATGCCTAGCCCGTTGATTGAACGCCGGCATCAAATCAAAGTAGAACCAGACAAGTCATTGAGCGCAAACTTTAACCAGATGTCTGAACGTCATGTCGGCAGTCTGGTTTAAATTAGCCATTTAATTGGACTAAGAGCTTTTGTGTGATTGTTTGAGTATTTGGTAGGTTCAAGACAATTTTTAGACCACTTAGAAACAAAACGATGTCGGTTATAAGTGGTCATAAAAAATAACCTTGAACCTACCAATCAAACCAAAAATTTTCAGTACAAGACGATCCATTCCATACACCAAGTCGTTAAACGTTAAGTAAGTTTAGTTCAGTTAACTATCGGGCTAGGCATTCAATTGGATGCCGGCGTTTAATCCAAGGGCTAGGCATCCAGTTAAGCGGCTGATTTAACCAGACGGCGGTGACATATATAAGGTAAACGCTGGTAATGTCGACAGTGTCCCGGTACCCGTCAGTTTATAAAAAATAACGAATATTTCTTTTTCTCCCGTGGCAATGCAAGAACTTTCTATGGCATCATAATCTTTGTTATATACTACAAAATCAGAACCACAACAGTTAATTAAAAAAGCAATGGCGACGGAAAAAAATTGCATCAAAGTATAACACTCCCAAATTTTGATGTTTTTTGCTAGTTTTGGTACTGAAAGTGAACTCTAGTATAGTACATTAGATTCTAAATCTTGCAGAATCTATCGACAGTTCGATGATAGTGATTATTTCTTAATGTAGTCAAGTGAAGTATCTAATGAATTTTAACCTTTCAATTAATATTTTTTATTTATTTTGTGGTATTTACCTGTGTGACATTTATTGGTACCTAAAAATCCCTCAGTGACCCAATCCTCGTCAATAATTGACGGTTACTGGGCCTAGCGTGGAAACCTGCACCAATTACCGCCATTTCGTTAAATTTCGCCTTTATCTTCATAAAGCTAAGGTCGTAAGATAGTATCTCGTGCAAATTCCTAGAGTGAAATATGATTCCTTGGCGGTATATATTTAGACTGGCCATAAATACTGTTACAATTAAAAATAAATAAATATTACGTTTGAATTTGGAATCTGTCATTTTTTATATGATTGTTCATTGAGTTTTCTCATTTTGGCGCCAACACATTGTACAATATTTTGCGATATTAAAATGGAGTGGGGTGATAAAGAGAACCGAATCGCTGTGATTGCATTAAACAAAGTAGGTATGGAGCCATATGCAATTTTTAAAACTCTCCATACGCTTGGTATTAGTAAAATGTTTGTGTATTGGGCTATTAATAGGTACAATGAGACCTCCTCTATTTGTGACAGAAAAAGATCTGGCCGTCCACGTAGTGTTCGTGCGAAAAAGGTGGTCAAAGCAGTAAGGGAAAGAATTCGAAGAAATCCTGTCCGAAATCAAACGATTTTATTTCGGGAGATGAAGATAGCACCTAGAGCCATGTCGCGTATGTAGACGCGCGTAAGACTAGGTATATTTATTTACATATATGAGTACACATCTACTCTTTAATTCCAAGCCCCGTTTATTCCCGTGGCTCTCGCAAGGGGCGACTAAGCTATCAACTGCTTCACTGGTAGTGGTAGGGTCTGAACACCATCTTCTTGGTGACCACCATACGCATAGGGTAAAACCAAAGCTTGAAGAGACCTTGCCGCAATGCATGCGGTCAGTGATGCCTTCCGTCTGACAGTGCCAGGTGGAATGCATTGACTCGCCTGCAGGAAGACCCCAAGAAACAACTGCTCCGCTGTCCGCTGAAAGCACACTATAGGGGCCCAATTTAACCTAAACAGCTCGTGGAGCTCTCTCTCCACCATATGACGCAATATCTTGGAGTGGTCCGTCGTGCAGGTTTGAGACCGCGTGACTTGGGGTGCACGTGGACCAGATCCCACGACGGTGACATGAAGACAAATCGACTATTTTAACATTTTAGTCAGAAGGCAAATGTCACGCAACTGTATAATGCTGTCAGTGAGGCTTCCCAGCCGGCGCCCAACCTACTCCTCCAATATCGGGCGAATCAATCATCCGGTAGCTGGTTGTTGGAGTGACACGAGCCTCGTCCCATTAGCACAGAGCCTCCCTCTACACCAGGGTGCGGATCTACCTCGCTTCATCGAGGTCAGATTGCTCCCCCCACTCTCTTGCTGCTACCGTGTTTGCGGTGTTGATGCACTCTGGCCAGCACCCGGGCATCAATCTGGGCATCGGCTAAGTTTGAGGTAAGTCCACATAGCACGGATCGCGATGACCCTCTGCGGCTGCCGCAAGAGGGCCCGTGCGCGGAGGGTGAGGCACTCTGCCCACATCGTAGTTCCATACAGTACCATACACTTTACCACCCCGAGGTAAAATCGACGGCACAACGATGCGCTGGACGCCTACGGTCGTGCCGACCAACGCATGGTGAACCGCTTCTCCCATTCACGTGCCCTTGTGTCATCCGCTAAGTAAACGACATCCATCTGCGGCAAAAGCGCACCGCATAGAACCCAGACGTATGTAGCTTAGTAATGGGCCTACTACGTGGGCCCTAGGGCACACCTGCCGCTATTGCCCATGACTGGATGCGGCCCTCTTCGTCTTCGAAGAGGATCCATCCACCACCTTCTGTCCACCTGGCAGGGGATACCTTACACTACGTTTGCTGAAACGTGGTCTCCATTCGAGACCTACTTACTTCACCGATCATCAGTTGTACGAGAGTGTAACCGTCATCTATACAAAGTCAACTGCTTAGATCTTTAGGCGAATAGCAATATTTCCACCATTGAATTGATAACGTGGAACTTCATGTCGCTCAGCAAGCAATAGAGAGATTTGCTAAGCGACATGAAGGTCCTCGTTTTGGCTCCATTAGTCATAACAAGTACGACGAATATCCCACTCTGCAGATTTCTGCTGCCTTCTCCAGTTCACCAGTCCTCCATTGGTCCAGTACTTCCTGCTCTCCAGTTTTAGGAGCAGTTTATCTAACTCAGTTATGGTAGACTTTACTGCATCTATACCAATGTGTGATTTTTTATATACAACTTGCCACCGTCGTTTATAGACACTTGTAATAACAAGGGAAAAATCACCTGGTATTGGTACGTTGTCATGCTTACTCCTTTTTTTCGGAGAGAAATCTAATAACAGACTTCGCCTGTTCCATGTCTTGAGGTCGCTCAGCGCTGATGATGCTAAACACACTTAAGCACTGCAGTAAGTCCACTGCCCTTCGCGTGGGTAGCCTAGGCTCTGCCGAAGCAATTTCACTAGCCCACCCCCGACATGCTGTGGCCTAAAATGCAATGCCTTTGATGCCCTGTAATTATACTTCTAACTTTCCCTTTAATTCGAAACACAGCGACTACAAACACCGTGAAAACAACGTCTAAGGATATTCAATTACGAAATAAAATCATTATGAACCTTAAATATACATAAAAACGGTTCAAATTACATTATGCTTAAAATGTGTCGAGTTTTGGTACCATTTGCCGATAATTAGGACATATCTGTCGAATACTGGTACAACCCATTTGTACCAGTATTCGACAGATATATAAATAAATAATAAATTGTTTCTTCAATTTATTATTTATTTGATTTTTTCCTTATTCTTCTTTATAAAACGAATCATTATGTCTAATAGAGGAATAAATTCTGTACCTCATGGTGTAACTACAACTTCGTAAGAGCAATGATGTTTGTGTGACAAGTCGTCAAAGTCAGCCAAGTTCAATTTCCGACGAGTATTGGGACGTTTACCTTAACTATGTTAACATGGGTAGGTGCCCGCATGTTATACCAAGTACCAAACAGCTTGTACATTTTTTCTAAAGAGATTATAAACTGTCAAAAAAGTTGTGAACAGCATCAAACCATTTACTAATTTATAACTCATTGTTTTGCGATAGTTTAAAACCTATCTAATTCAAACCGGCATTTAAATGGATCTCTTATTAGATGATTAATTTGGGCTGGATAAAATTAGTGTGAGTGTGAGAAAATATTATTATGTAATAAATTTATTTCATTCATTTTCAGTAAGGCTTAAGTAAGACCGCGGGCTTTTAGCGAAACATAGGAGTAATGTTGTGACGAAATGTTTCATATTCAAAACGTGTAAAAGGTAAATCGACAACCCTTGTCTTCAATTAAAATTTGTTGCGAATGTTGCTTTGAATTTTATAAATATTATGTTTCGAGCTAACTCACGTTTTCTATGTTAAGTAATATATTTCTATTCGGCTTACGTGACGCCTATATACGAGTAGATAACCAGGAAATATATTACCTACCTCAGTAAAAATAATTCATCATTCTTCATCACCTTTAGAAGAGACAGCAATAGCATAGGAATAATTTCAACCGAATTTCTTTTAATCCAAACGTTAGATAATATTTTTATTCAGTTAAGTTTTGTTTAATCTGTCGACCAGCTGGTCTAGTGGTCTGTGCCCCTTTCCCGGGTTCGAATCCTTGTCCCGGGTTCGAATCCTTAATAATGCTTAATTTAGGCTAGCCAATAGGTGTGAGTGTATGAATATTATATTTCTATTATTATTATTATGCAACTAGATGACAAACAAGCTGACGGCCCATCTGGTGGTAAGCGGTTACCGACGCCTATAGACACCTGCATTAACAAGGAAAAATGACTTAATGTTGCAGGGGCGTTGTCATCCTGCGGCCTAAGGTGAAATGTCGTCCATGCCCAGTAATTAGCGCATGGAGGACATTACACCTTAGGACATTGACATGGACGACCTTAGGCTACCCAACATTATATTATTATTATTATTAGTTAAATTGACAAGCCATTAGCATCAATATTTCGTGCGAGGTTTATGGTCATGGAAGTTTGCAATTTTTATTATTTATATTAATAATAGATATTTTCTTCTACATTTCTCCGATAACTAAGCATAACACAAGCTCCCAAAGATGCTTAATTGGGGATTTATAAGAGTGAGTTGGTCGATTCCGGGATGGGCCAGTAAAAATTTGTGTGGATCTCGAGCTCCTTCATGCTTCGCGTTAAGCTGTCCGTCTCGGTTTGTCTCTACAACTGCTTTAGACCACATAGCCGCATTGGCCCAGCGGCAGCATGGTGGTGCTATAGCACAAACTCCTCATGTGTTTCTCCCATGTGGGAAGGCAGGTGCCCAGCATGGGGACATATACAGGCTGATAATGATGATGATGGTGGAGAATAAGTGTGAGTGTAATCGGCTTAAAACTGCTTCAATGTCATTTAAGTATTAGTAACGAAAAAGCTCAACATTCCAGATAATATTATTCTTTCGTAAGAAATACGTGACCAGACCGCGATAAGTTGCTCCAGTCTTTCATAACTGTCAAGAGAGCATCGGTGCTTACTTTACTTAATGTAGCTACTTAATAAATTTCCTGAAGAGTTTGGAATCCAAAGAACGTAAACAAAATAGTTTTCACTATTTTGAAAGTTAAGTATAATCTACAAACTGTTTGTTTGTAACTCTAGCTTAAGTATTATGTAGGGACCTATATCCAATAATCTGTAACGTATGGTGGTATGGAAGGTCCAATAAATAAGACACTGGAATAACTACGTCACTTTAAGGTATATTGAAATTATTTTATCTTGTTAAAAGAATCTTATGTCTTCTTTTGTTATTTTATCTTGTCAAGATAAAATAAACACTTAAAACACTGAATACCTACACTGAAATACTGAAATAGGCATATAAAAATAATGTTATAGTACCACGTTACAAATCTTTATTAGAATGGATTTTACTACAGGGAGTTTAAAATAAAATGTAGAGTTTGTGGCAGTGACGACCAAAAACCTGAGTGATCATTTTAACAGCTCTAAATCTTATGCTTTTGTAATAATGTTCATGCAGTGATCCTAACTTCACGCTGATTGTCCTAAATAAGAAAGTGTCAAAACTTTATCGAAGTTGTGGAAAAAGAACTTTCCATTTGGATTTTTTTAAATAAACCAAGTTGAAACATTGTTTACGTACTTTTATAAAATTATTGATAATTTCAAATACAGACCAATTTATGTTATGTTGGTATTTAATACCGGTTAAGTGAATGCACACTCATCTGTATGTAAATAATGTGGTAACATTTAACGGGATTATTATTAAGAAGATAATTTTAATCTCATATAAATATCATCTTGATATATTATTAAATAATAAATGTGAAACGATTAATTTACTACTACTCTTTGTACATACAGTGTATCATTTCCAAAGCAACAAATGAATATTCTATTTTATCTAGGGTGAAACAGTCCGCCGTGTTTCGGATTGAAGAGAAAGGTAGCCAGTGTAATTACTGGGCATGGAAGGCATTTCATCTTAGACCTCAGGATGAAACACAACAAAGGAAAAATGACAACTGAACTTTCGTCCTGTAGCTCAAAAAAGTGACTACATAATTCAGGGTAACACCTAGCCAAAAATAAAGTTGCTAGATGCACCGTTTTGATAAATCAAATAAAATGTAATTAAGTACATCTCGCTAAATTTTGGTTTTATATTGGTATAACTAATGTAACCGAAGTAGTTTAGCTATCTTTTTTCAGTGAACACACCTGGAATACCAAGTGTTTTTTATACTTGTTATTGCAGGTGTTAATACTTGTTATAGCTTGTTTGTCATCTAGTTGTATAAAAAATATCCTACTCTCTATGGATAGTTCTTGCCTCTTATTGCAAAGATAGTAAGTATACTAAATGTTTTAAGCTTGTTTGCCAACCTTTTTGTATAGTCGAACTCAACAGTAGCTTAACACTTTACTAAAATATTAAGCTACTTTTGAGTTACCAAATCACACCAAATGTTTCACTTGAACAATAATACTTACTTGGTGTGATATGGTTCTAAAGTGGTAAGCTACTTTTGAGTTCAACCATACTTAAATAAAAAAGAATGAAACAATATTATATATAGTATTCTCTATCGAGATTAATATATTGCTCTCTTGCAAGAATGTAAAGTAAAAGCAAAGGAAAAATTTGTCAGTAGATTTATATTTACTTGCAATGCACTAGTAATAAATCTAATTCAAGCTCGTTTATAAAAGCTCGCAGATATCTTAAAGGAAATTGCCATGTCGTCTTTGTGTCCTAAGTCCTTAGTGCTTACAAATGCAATTTATTGAAGTGAAGCACTTGTGGTTTCAACAATAGTAGACTATCTTGATATAAATTAGTTCGGTAATACTGTAGAGATTTTCTTAACATGCTTTAAGTTATGAATTCTATAAACTATTCCTTTGTGTTTTCTTATACAACTAGATGACAAACAAGCTGATGGCCCGTGTAACGAACGTAAGTAGGAAAAGTGTGGAAATGAACTGAAATCCTGTTTTACGATGAAATAATAACGAATATGGTTGGAAAAGCACAATTTATGGGAATAGATAGAAAAACACCAAATGTCACAAAACACCATTATAAAACTCACAAACACACTAGAATTTTGATGTCAATTTTAAATACGAAAAAGCTTAGACATAAACAATGATGCAAAGAGGTGCGCAACAGCCCGCCTGGTGGTAAGCGGTTACCGCCGCCTATAGACACTTGCAATGGCAAGAAAAATCACTTGTCATTGCAGGTGCGTTGTCATCCTGACGCCTTAGATGACATGCCGTCCTTGCCCAGTAATTACACTGGTTACCTACCACACACAAAAATGTCTATGTCAACACAGAAAAGTAATAAACGAAACTTAATATCATCATCGTCACCAGCCTATATACGTCCCACTGCTGGACACAGGCCTTCCTACGTGGCAGATACACTGAGGAGTTTGGGCTATAATACCACCATGCTAGCCTAATGCGAATTGGTGGGTTAAAGAGGTTGGAGTAAAGAACGAAACCAATGGCTTAACGTGCCTTCCGAAGCACGGAGGAGCTCGAGATCATAAACTTTAAATGACCTATCCCGGATCGACTATGGCGAGATTTGCTTAGTTTTCGTAATCGAAACCAGAACGCTCAAACCTCTACGTCACCGAATGACGGTCATGAAATTATCAAAATAATAATATGTATTTGAAAGTTGCAAAACATTTTATAAATAAATAAATAAATTGTGTCGTCACCACTCTGTATAGGTATTGACAAGATTGTTATATGAGAAGACAGATATTTTATGTCTCTATTCAATAGACACAAAAACATGATGTTCAGGTAAGGTGTTCTTATTAGACAAGTAAAGGCACAGGGAAAACATCAACAGAAATGCTATGGTTTATAACGCTCCATACCCAAAATCTACAGGTCGCTGATATTTTTAGTAAGTATAGTATCTACTATCGAGACACGCTTCTGCTGAAATGATAACGATGGAAATAAAATATCGGTAATTATAATTACTTATACATACTTTATGTTTTAAAATTCTTGAAGATATTTAATTTTCTGTTGACAGCATCATAACATTCATAACATCAACAATGAAGTACTCCCCTACTTCACAGTAAGACCGTATCGGCCAACGTCTCGATTACACAGCGAGCGGGATTCCCCGATATTTTAATATGTAAATATTAAAATATCGGGGAATCCCGCTCCCTCCTACTGTTAATATTAACACCGGATGATCCCGTGAGTTCTTGAAAGAGTAACAGCATTGACGGCACTCCCGAGTAAAAGGTACAAAACTTTTTCATATAAATAAAATAAATAAAAAGTGATATTTTCCAATTCTCAATATACGTATAATAAAACTAACTGGAACATAAAATTGTTGCAAAAAAATTCTTTAATGTAAATCAGTAAAAATCGCTAGCCATTTTCACGAGGGATAAAATTTACTACAAGGATTTTTTTTTTTTATTTAATAAGGGGGAACACTCTGAAAGGGTATTGTCGTATAGCAAATATCAAATAGCGTAACTTGTTTATGACAGATATACCTTAGCGTTAAGATCACCCATAAGCATCACAGGGAGAGGGTGAGCTGCACTGATGACCTGCCCAAGCTGAATCAAAAACGCCTCGAAATCCGCCACTGGCCTATTCGGCGAAAAGTATACTCCGACTACAACGGCGTCTTCCCAGGTCACTGCTACCAGTCCTTGCCCTCTGGACCTAATTGTGAGGGGTGGAGAGTTGAGTCCTCCAGCTATCATGACCGAGCCGTCCCGGTCACCAGCCCATCGAGGTTGGTTTGGGACCAGGTACGGCTCCGCCATCACGGCCAGGTCGATTTCTTCCTCCGCCATGAACTGCACCATGAGATCTTGTGCGTGCCGAGCATGGTTTAAATTCCCCTGTATAAAACGCGGTGTTCTACCCCTGGGCATTATCCGTGACCATCGCTTCCACCGGCGGCTTCTGGGTTAACCTAGAAGGCCTTGCAGATCTTGAGGACCGTGGAGGACCGCGTCTTCTACTATTCGACTGGGGTGGGCGACCTATTATACCTATTATAAGAAAATAATTAAATAAAACTAAAATCCTATGTATTTTTTAAGCAACAAAGCACCTGCTTATTAAATTTCAAAATGCAATTGAAAATCATTAGATACCAACAATCGGTCGCCGATACCAACAAAGTTACTTTCCATTTGTACTTTAACTATCCTAAGCGTAGGTAAGCAAAAACATGCCTATTTCCTATACCTAACACAGCCTTTTTATACAGCTTTTTAAAATCTAATTTCCATAAACCGGTCTCCTGTCTTGTGTGCATGGATAATAAAATAACAGCTGTCGTACGAGTTTCCCTACAAAGGTGACTTTGGCGTTTAACGAGTGGACCCTGTACAGGAAACATCATTTTCAATACCCTGCTCATTGTCGTGTGATAGTAGCGAGCGCTTCGGAAATTCAAAAATGCCACTCCGAGTTCAGCAGTCACTTAGTGTCATAGATTATGACTCATCGACATGTCGATGGGAGTATTGACCAAGGAGTTTCACATTATGAGAATAAATAGGTAGGAAGGAATGATCGAACCTTTTTGGAAGCGCTTTAGCTTAATCCAATCGTCTCATTTTAATACTAAAGAGAAAAAGAGATGAAAGATGTAAAGTGTCAACACGCGCACGTGGCGCCATTTTATATTTGGAATGTCAAAGATTGTTTCGACTTTTCGACTGTTTTATAGAAACAAAATAATACTATTGTAGGTACTGTTTTGTCGCAAATCTGCTGAAAAGTTTTGTGTGACACACGTGCGGAAATTAGTATTTACAAACTCGTGACTATGGTAAGCCCGAGACTAACTACTCGTTTGTAAAACCAACATACCACACTAGTATCTTAGATAACTATTACGAGTTATGTAAGACGCTAGTCCCGGAAATTTTTCGTCTTTTTTGAAATATTGTCTTACACGTCGAGTGTGTCTGACTGTACCTACTCTCGTCTAAATGACAGCATAACCCACCGACCCGAAGCCTGAACTCCCATAAAGTTTAGCAAGATAAGCTAATTTACTAAACAATTTAAGTTAAAATTGGCTCGAGATATGTGGATATACAATTATATTCTGTCTAACTGTAGTAAGTTTAATTCACTTTAAGTGAAAATCAGTATTAAATTTGGGAGCTGTATTACCTATGCCTATTTACTATAGGTACGAGTATGTATAACAATAACAATCTTTGATTTGCTTAAGGCCTAGTGACTTCATGAGTTTTATGTATTATCCATACTTTATAATATTATAAATAAGAAAATATCTGTGTCTGCCTGGCTTTTACCTTTTCACGATGAAGCCGGTGAACCGATTTACATGAAATTGCGTTAGAGATAGCTGAGACTTTAGGAAGGACATAGGACACTTTTTGACGCGATAACCCACATCCATGCGGGCAAAGACGCGGGCGGCCACTAGTTCATGAAATAAATCAAATTACACACAACACAAAAACGATAAAAACCAACTGGATTAAAAAAAAATATGATACCTAGTTCAATCTAGTTAAGTACGGGTTCCATTAGTGCAGTTTCGTTTGTGACTCTTTGATTAGTATTGTCTTGCATTTAAACGCGAGGTAAATTGGTTTTATTTCAAATGACTCTGTAGTTGTTATGAGCGTTTTAAGCCGCACAGCTTTTTAGACAAATATTGGAAACGATCAAATCTATAAAAAAATAATGTAAGTAACTCACGTAAACGTAGAGTGGGGATTTTTCCTCGTCTTTCGCATGGTGTGAAGTGTCGTTGGAAAAATTTAAACACCATTTTTCGATTCAACGACCCGTATGAAAAATACAAAATTAAAAATTTTAAGTAACCCCCGGCGTCATTAATCATCTATCTAACACCATCTCATTGAAACTAAGTATTCATAAGAGCCCAAACCGCTATATCTGCTGTAAGTTTCTGAAGAATTAAGCATTTCGCAGACTTTTTGATGGTATAGGATCAGCTCAAGGATAGTATGTCATGGCAATGTCACCGAAGTGACAGTACACCAAATTTCAAATAATTCAGATCTGTAAAAGTTAGTAACACCCTATAATAATGTAGAAAATGAGCTGATAGTCATCAAACGTTTGAACTGATCTTCATAAATTATAGCTTAGAACCATCGTAGTCGCATCAGCTTTCAAACAAAAAAAACGAATCAAAATCGGTCTATTCGTTTAGGCGCTACGATGCCACAGACAGACACACAGATACACAGACAGACACGTCAAATTTATAACACCCCTCTTTTTTCGTCGGGGGTTAAAAATATTAAGCTTTAAAGAGCTAATTTATTCCTAGCCGTTCAGGACACGCCACTACCAAAAAATGTTGTCTAGTTAGATTTGGTTAATATAACTACGGAACCCTATATTGCGCGTAGCCCGCCTCTCAACTGACCGGTTTTTTCATTCATTCGGTTAAGTATTTTTCCAAATACTCCTTAAACACTCGAGATCGTGAGTAATAAATAGCATCTAGCAGGCCGTGTTCTATAAAGAATAATCAAGAAATGTTGCTAGGGCTTTTCCATTTCATTGCATCTCTTCACTAAGTGAACGATATTGTTGGCTTGGTTTTAACTTTATCTAAGAGTATTAATTATCATTACTTTTTCGAGGCGTTCTTGTCAAAAGTCAAAGCAATAGGCAATGCTTTCATAGGCGGTACGAAATGACCATATGACGGCAAACTCCGTAGCACGAGAGTGACAAATCAAACGGCGACAATGGTTGCGGCTTTATTTTTGGCGACTTATAGGTAATGAAAAAATGATTTCACTAAATAACTAGGTTAGGTTAGAACTGTGACTAGAAAAAAAATGAAAAGTGTTACGAGATTGAGCTTGGTATTACCTCTTACTAAAATTAAAAGCCGCCGCTTCTAATTTTGAATACATTATCTTCTGTCGCCGCAACGTGCTGGTGCTATAGCTTTTATCTCCGAAAAGTGTTCTACAGCGACTACAGCTGCTGCATAATGTTCGTCGCTTCAATGTGCTGTCGCCGCAACGATTGTCGATTATCACTCTCATGTTACGGAGTCTCATCGCAATTTTGAAAGCAATGCGATTCAGTGGTAAGGCCGAGGTGAGTCGTTTTAAGTTTAGTTTTTTTGATGCAACTAGATGACAAACAAGCTGACGGCCCACCTGATGGTAAGCGGTTACCGCCGCCTATAGACACCAGCCCCCTTATTCTCAACTGTCGGATCACGGATTCGATTCGAAAAGTCACATGCCGTCTCGCTTTGACGCAGCGCGATAAAAAGTGACAGGTATAGAGTTTCCGAAATTCGAATTCTTTTCGACAGTTGAGAATAAGGGGGCAGCAGTGTGATGCACAAACAATATTATTCGACATCGAGCTAGACGTCTGACGAGACGACAAGCTGCCATTGGTTTTGACGTTTGCGTACTGCGCTGCGCGAAACCGTATTGAATAATCTCTACGTCGGTCTCTTGGTTGTGTATGATTGTCTCTGTTTTGGTTATACGTCATAAACTACAATCGATAATTTTTGATTTCGTTTTTGTTGTGGTCTAATTGTATCGCAATATCTTCATTTAATATTTGATTGATTTTTACATAAAGATATAAAAATCAACAACCTTTTAGTTCCGGTTCACGCCGTGCTCGTCGTAGGAACGCCGGTGTCGCCAATGGGTGTCAAACAAACGCCAAAAGGTATGACAGCGCTGCCGACAGCCACGAATCCATGGCTGCTGACTTTAGAGATTCGCATAGCTGCAATAACAAGGAAAAATCACTTGATATTGCCGGTGCGTTGTCATCCTGGGGCCTAAGATGAAATGCCGTCTATGCCCAGTAATTATACTGGCTACCTTTCCCTTCAATCCGAAACACACCTAACTGTTTCACGGCTGAAATAAGAAAGGCGGTGGTACCTACCCAAACGACCCTATGACGACGATGAGACGACGACGACATATGGGCATACCACTTTGTGGGTAAAAGATGAAATACTACACCGCTTGTTGCGATAACATGAAAACGTCACAAAAGAAAACTCACCCTCATAAAGCCTGTTTTACTAAGAACACAATGAAATAAAAGCTTATTCAGTTGTACAGGAAAGACTCCATCTTAATAAATAACCCTTATTTACATTTAGATACACATGAAGCTCATTATCCTTTTCAATTGAACAAAATGGTGTTGTGTCACGGTTTGTGGTAGCATAATAAAGCAGCAATGGTCACTACTGGGCCCAATTTTCATATTAATGTTTATTGAACTGGTCATTCAGGCCTGATTTTAATATCAGGGCCTAATTCTGGGAACACACTTTAATTCTAAATTTAAGTACTTACAGTATATCTCTTTCTCACAATAAGTAATAGGAAAAAGATAGCAAGAATCTGTTTAGAGCTGTCACTTAAATTTAGATAGATTTCTAAGAAACCATAGACAATTTTAGACGGCATGTACGGAGGTGCCTCCTAAACACTGCATTTTATCACGTTCAATAAGGTCGAAAATTGAACGCACGTTTCTAAATGTCAAATTATATGTCAGCCATCCTTTTCGTATTCCTTTTGATAGAAAGCAATGCACTGAACTTAAATTTAGACTTAGCATGTGTTTACCAGAATTAGGGCCAATATTCACAATGTAAATTAATGACAGAACAAATTTACATAATAACGTTGGGAGGCCGCGTCATATGGTATGCGCGTGCTTAGTCGACACAAACACAACTGTCGTAGCGCTTCAAAATTGAGTCTTATTTTAAAGTGAATAAGGGCTCTGTTTGATCTACTAGCCTGTGTATATTTGACTACACGCTAGGTTACTTGGCATATTTTTATGTTTTTCACCGAAGCTTATCTAGGCAGGGAACATTTTATTGAGTAAAGAATATGAAAAATCAAAAGAAATGAAATGTTTATTCATACGTCACCCTGTTGCGTATCTATTCTACCCGCAAGGCTGATTAGGATTTTATCAATACTACGTTGAGACTCACGGTGGTCATTTTCTGTGTGTAAAAGAATCATGTTTATCCATTACGAAGTCAAAACGTATAGAAGAAGGAATTTTGTTCCTTCTTCTATACACATAAAAGTTGGCCACTTGATTGATATAATTTTAAACAAAATGTGACCTACAAAAATAACTTTTATAGTGTCTATTGATATGTAATTTTAAGTTAATAATCTGTGATTTTGCATGTTGTGATAAATATTATTCTTCTTAGATATATTTCTTTTGTTTTAAATAAAGACTGTACAGTTTGTCTATAAAGTCGTGACATTAAATGATGGCGCTTCAATGTGCATGTAGCAACCCTATATAGTGTGACCAAAATGATTTTGATACTAGTAGTTCGTTGAAGTAAAATAAATAAATAAAACACATTATACAGTCATATTTTGTTTATTTACAGTAGGTACATGCTCATGACAAGTTTTACTAACCATTTTTTATTTAATCAGTTTTTCTTTATCTTAACGGGGTAACTCTTGGCCTTCATCTCACCTGATGGTAAGTGAAGATAAGGCCGACGATGGGAGCGAGTTACACCCGGATGCCTCAAGCACAGAGGAACTGGCTATTTTACCTCTAATTGCCGGTACACAACAATACTGTTAACATTATTATATGTTGAATAAAATTATTATAGTTGAAATACTGTTAATACTATTATATGTTGAATAAAATTATTATAGTTGAAAAAGTAACATTAATCAGTGTCATCATCATCGGATTTCAAATATTCAAAGTCAAGAAACGTTTCGATTCCACCTCCATCAGCAGCGCTGTCATCACTACAGCTGCTGTCTCCGCTGCTGCTATCATCGCCTAAGCGGATAATCAACTCGTCTATGTCTTGATACAGGTGATGTCCTCGCTCATAGTACTCTTTTTCGAGCTTCTCGACGTGATGGCAGCAGTTTTTCCATATTTCAGCTGTGATGCTGCTAAAGGCCTCTTCAGCCAGTTGCTTAACATCGCGTGACCCAACATTTTGTGCTGATACTTTTTGTTTTAGGTTAGCCCATCATCATCATTTCAGCCGAGAGACGCCCACTGCTGGGCATAAGCCCAGCACTGGTTTAGGTTAGCCCAAATGAGCTCAATAGGATTTAAATCACAGTGATACGGCGGAAGGCGTACCACTGTGTGCCCGTGTTCTCCTAAAAGTTCATCAATGGCATAGATGGGGCGGGGTTTGTTTTTTTTCACTAATTTCAGTAAATTTGGCTTCCTGAGTGTCGGATTAAAATCAATATTATTCTCTAACAGCCAGAGTTTTATCTCGTCTACGCGAGACCTAGAGGTGGGCGCCTTATTTGTCACGACGGAGTGGTAGGGCGCATTGTCCATAACTATAATTGAAGGCTCGTGAAGATTTGGTATAAGCTTTTCTTTTACCCACTTGGTAAAGTTATGCGCATTCATTTCTGAGTGGTAGTCTTCTAGTTTATTTGTGCCAGTAAATATAAGGAGGCAGTTGGACACAAATCCCTTTACGCTTCCAGCATGGACTATGATGTAACGCTTTCCTTTAGATATGTCTTTTGTGATACTTTCAATGTTTATAGATTGCCAACATTTTGTAACCTGGTGGGAAAATAAAAATGTTTTATTAGTGAAAATTTCATAAACTAAAATTATACGTATCTACACTACCTACTCATTAAGAACAAATACATTGCCTTATATGAAGAGTGAATGTAACTCTCATCAAGATAAATTATATCTTTTCTTAATTCTTCTGGCAAATCTCGATTTTCTTTTATTATCGCCAAGTATTCTTCTCTTTTTTCAGCAATATGTGATTGTTCGATTAGAGCCCTTCTATTATTTTGGCATTTCTTGTAGGTAAACCCTATTGCTTTTATAATTTTACGAAGAACTTCAAGACTACAATCAAAATCCAGGTCAGTCTTAGCGATCACCTGCAGTTTTCTGAGGGTCGGTACCTGAAATTTTAAAGGGTTTGGTATGCTAAATCTTGCCTCTTTAGACAGACATACACACAAAACATGCAACTAATAAAAAAAGTTACCTATTTTTGCACTGTGTAAAAGAATTGTATTTTTTGGCGCAAAGCACAAATATTAAAATCATCCATCTCTTTCTTTGGCCGGCCTTTCCTGTGTTTCCCAGGAGTTGAAAATTTTCCATCATTTTTTAAACCTTCGTTGACTATTCGCCTGACTGTACTCTCTGATTTTCCTAAAAAAAAAAAATTAAAGGAATGGTTACAACAACTTATTGATATGAAGCAATTAATACAAATTCAAAATTTATCGAAAACTTGAATGGACTGATTTGTACCATCATAATGTATCAAAAATTATGGTCATGCTATAATATGACCTACTGACATTGTCAATTTAACCTAAAAATGCGCAATATAAACAATGCCTTTTTTGGTCTCAAAATCGTAAATTCAATAAATTTGTGACTTCAAGCAGATTACAAACAAACAATAACATGATTACATACCCGTCATAGATGCTGTTCGCCCATAAACATCATCCAAATCCCACAAAATTTGTCCAGCTTGGTACTCCGCGAAACATCGCTGGAAAACTTTAAAAATCACTGCACGTGTGCCACTCCGATTAACTTTACTCATTTTTGATAGTTTTCTGTGTAGATTGGTCTTAATTTATTGCAGTTTAAATGCAAAACTATAAAAAATACAAAAGGAAAACCGATCTACAACTCAAAGTAATGACAGCTGACGTACTTCTGTTCGGTGTTGCCAGGCAAACGAATAATGTTAGTTCCTCAATCATTCATGTCACGACTTTATAGACAAACTGTACGTCGTTAACTTTTATGAGAAAGGTCAGTTATAAATAAAAAAAAATTACAATATTTTTTAAAATCTTAAGACATTTTTTTTTCGCAGAAATATAATTTTTTGAGCCATTTTTGGTGGGAAATATGTTAATTTTCAACAAGGAAAATTGTAAGAAAAATCATTATAGTTAGTCATGAAAGACTGATTTCAATATAAAATATTATAAGTAATATTTATTTTATTAAAGATTTTGGAAATCAGAATGTTGTTTCAGTCGTTCTTGTAAAAAAAATTAAGTTAATTTTATATTTATACCACTGGTGACCGCGGTGGTAGGTATCTATCTACAGAAGTTTCCAAAACTAAATTCATGAATTAAAATATTTCGGGAACAAATAAAACTTGTACTTCCCATCTTTGTCCGAATTTAATTTCGGGGGAAGATGAAAACGAAAATTACAATATTCCTCCGATTGTGGGAATACATTCGGTGGAAGTTGGAAATAACCCGATTTGGGCCTTACCATGCTAAGAAAAATTATGATATTGTGTTGTTCGCGGATGAAACCTCTTTGATATTTAAAAGTCATAGCCAATTTAGCAATTTCGACGAAGTGAACAACGATCTCTCTAAAATCTTATATCAGTTTATAAACTAATCATTCAATAAAAATAAAAACTAAATTTATCAAGTTTACACTTCATAATGTAAAATATGTACAAACCAAGGTACAATTAAATGGAATGGAATGGAATTGAATCCTGTCCAGTCATCAGTTTTCACATTATTAAGAAAATACCAGGAAAACTTAGTTCTGCAGCAGATGCACTTAAAACAATAAGACAGCTTACTGACGTAGATACATGTAGAATAGTTACTTCAGTAATTTTCATAGTATTATGTCTTATCGAATTTCTCTTTATGGAACGCTGCAGATATAAATTCAATTTTTATTTTGGAAAAAGGTAATAAAGAGGTATTTGTAGTGGAACTGTTATACTTGATAAGCTGTTGTTTGTACTGTCTGTAAGAAATATAATCTTGCTTTACACACTTCTCATATCTACAGAATGAGCAATTCTTTTATGGTATGTATGTTAACCAGGTTCCAGTACCCCGTAGCACAAACATTTTTAAATTTCGAATCGTAATCGTATCCTTCAGGCACGCTTAAAATTTCAAACAAAAGCCAGACAAAAGCTGACGTAACTACTCGATACGATGGCAATTCGAAATTTAAAATTTTCAAAGATATTTAAAAGGGGCACACTAATTTAAAACTATAATAAGAGTGAATCTGTGTAGGTAACTTAGTAAGAGTGAAACTGATTATTTTAACGCGTCAAGCATCAGATTTCAGACTTAAATAAAAATAAGAAAATATATAAAAAATGCAGCTTAATCGTTCGCCATGCTTAATAAATTAAAAGAGGATGACAATTTTTGCCCCAGCCCAAGTTTAATGTCCAACAAAACAATATTTCAAATAATGCCTCATAAATAGAAAGATTATTTTTGGAAATAGTTTAAGTTAATATAGAGCTAAGGTTTTATCGACAACATAAATAAAATCTTTAAAAATATTTCATTCCGGAATTGTAAAAATTAGTCAATGAAAACCATTGACCGGTGCATTTTGTTTGAAAAATGAAATGAAAATGAAAATGAAAATATCTTTATTCAATTAGGCCCCCAAGAAGCACTTTTGAATCGTCAACAAAAAAACCCTTAAGTCTATCACATAAAAATAAAAATAATATTAACTTTCATATAATATTAAGTTTCATAGAAAACAAATACTTTTTAATGATTTGAAAATCATAAAAGGTATTTTAATGTATTTATTATAGATTTTTCATATTATTATTAATGTTTTATTACAATAAAGATGAATAATAATTAAATACAGTTAATTGGATTGAACAAGTTTATTACCTAGGAATAAAATAACAAAACGCACTTTGACAGATGACAAACATTGCTAGTGTTGATTGTTATTACAATTCAGTTTTCTTTAACCTATATCTCAGAAACCGCATCTTTAAACAAAAATGTATTGGTATCTAAAGATACTTTGTCTTAATAATATCTAATTGCACCCTAAATTACTTTTGGACGTGTCAGTTTTTAGGTTGGGCAAGGCTTCATACTAAGATTAGCATCTTCCTTTATGAGTTCGAGTTAATAGATATATGTAGGTATATTCGTAAGTACCAACCTACTTTGATGTTTCTAATTTAGACATATTATGTTCATCTTCATTAGTAGACAAACTCGACTGGAATCATGTATATTTGTAATCGAGTGAAGTTCATCTACCTGGTGGATAAGGTGACCCAGGTGTTTTGAATTACAGGTCACAGAAAGCCGTAGTTTAGTGAAATTATGATCCGAATAGTTGAGGGGCTTGATATCTAATTAGTTTTAATCGTTCAAGTGATTTTCTGCAAAATGTGCTAAGCCGTGTGATGGAGCTTGAACCTTTTTGTTAAATAAGCCACTCAAGTGGACGCCTTGGCAGGTCGATTAAATCGAAAAGCTTTTGTGCGACTGTTTGAGTGATTAGTAAGTAAGTAAGGTTGAAGGTTATTTTTATGACCACTTATAACCGAAATCATTTTGTAGAAAAGTGGTCTTAAACACTTAAAGTGGTTATGAACGCTTTGATAATATAACATACATTAAAGGAAACCTAAAATTGTAATACATATTCTTATTCTCATAATACATGTAATACAAATTCTGAGTCCACCATGGTCCAGTGTACGCGCGATGCCTATAACCGGTAGAAATGGAAGCACATCACTAAGAGAACAGTCCAAAGGAAAGTCTCCGATCCGGCGAACATCTCTTAATGTACCTCATCTTCGCAACCACGACCATTGTGACAAGAGTGTCCAACTGAGAAGAAGATTACAAATTCAAAATCTATTTCTAGCCAAATTTTACAGAATTCGCCCTTAATTCTATCAGAATTTCAAAGAGTCATCGCGGTGGGTGCAAACTATTTTTTCACCTCAGTGGTGGTCAGGCGGAGGTGTCCGTTATAGTTACCTAGTTTTACCATTAAAAAAACTAGATATAGTATATTAAACTTAGTCACGACTATTTAATGGCTCACAATAGAAGAATAAATTATATAAAACCGACTTCAAAAAACTGAATTGGATAAATAGATTTCATAGCGTTAATTCGCTCGAACTGGAGCAGCCCGACTGGTGAAATACCTCCACCTTACAGAAGTTCGCAGCCAAATGACGCTGCTTTTGTAGTGTCGTGTTCCTGCGGTGAGTAGGTTGCCAGAGCTCCTCAAGTAGTCCCCATATTGGCAGCTGGTGGACCCGTGGTGCTTTAAGCACTGCCATTTACTCGTGTGGGTGCATCCTGTTGGTGCGGCGGTCAGGGAGACCCAGTGAAACGGCTGTCCGCTGGCCGCCCGCAGGCTGAACGGGTTCCCGAACCCAGGGATTACCTAATCTCCGCCCTGGAAGGCTGAACCGCCAGTCTGTGAAAAATCCCTGTGGTAGTTGCCGTGCCGGAGAAGGAGACCGGAGTGGACCCGGCTTCTGCCACAGGGGGGGACTGGGGTCCCTTCCGCCCGCCGCGCAAGCAGGCTGCAATCCCTGCACAGTACCTTGGCGGGACGTGACTGCATATTTGTCTATCATGCTGCCAATACAGAGACTCCTTCCAAAAACCCTTTTCATCGTCAAAATATGGCCAAAAAAAGTAGAAAGAGAAACGTTTTATCAGCGGCTTCCCTATCCACATTGAAAGTGGATTTTTGCAACATCAGGGGATTTCACAGTAACATCAACGCAGTCCACCAACACCTTGAGACTGCGCAGCCAACCCTACTTTTCCTAACGGAGACTCAAATCTCCTGCCCGGCCGACTCATCGTACTTACTCTACCCCAGGTACAAGTTCGAGCACAAATTTGTGCGTCGTGCTGGGGTATGCATGTACTACGTCCGGGAGGATGTTTGCTGTCGCCGTCTTCATGGCCTAGAAGACAGGGGCCTGTTGATTTTGCGGGTTCGCATCGATCACGGCGGCCACACCCGCATTTACGCGTGCCTTTACAGGTCCCATAGCGGTGACTCAGATACGACTCGACTCTTTGAGCACCTGCAATCGACGACCGACAAAGTTTTCGAGCAGTACCCTACCGCTGAGTTAGTGATATTAGGAGATTTCAATGCGCACCATGTCGAGTGACTCAGTTCTCGGTCCACTGACTACGCGGGAAGGTCTGCTCATGAATTCGCCCTGGCCTATTCTCGCAACTGGTTAATTCTCCTACGAGAATACCAGATATCGAGAGCCATACGAGCTCTTTACTGAACCTTATGCTGACTACGCGTCCGGACGGATATACCATCTCAGTGGATGCGCCACTAGGCTCATCAGACCACTGCCTCGTCCGGACCCAAGTGCACAGTGCGCAGCCTGATGCTCCCCGGCCAGCTGGGTGGCGTCGAGTGTGGCACTACAAGTCAGCAGACTGGGATGGGTTGCGTGAGTTTTACGCATCGTATCCGTGGAAGCAGCTCTGCTTCACATCAGATAATCCTGACACCTGTGCGGCTGCAGTCTCTGAGACGATACTGGCGAGTATGGAATGCTACATACCTAACCTGCTAGTGGCCGCAGGCGTTAAGAGGCGACCGTGGTTTAATCAGCCATGCAGGGAAGCTCGCGAAAGCAAGCAGGCTGCGTTTGAGGCTTGGACCACGGCCCAAACCAATCAGAATCCCAACATCTCTGACGTGAAGCGGAAGTTAAACGCTGCTTCGAGGTCCTGTAAAAGAGTGATAGCCAGAGCAAAATTCGATTTTGTCGGCGGAATGGCGATCAACTAGCAAGACACCCCTCCGGGAGTCGCGCTTTGTGGTCGCTCGCCAAAACTGCCAAGGAAAACATTTGTAGGTCGTCCTTGCCACCACTACGTAAGCCTGATGGAAACTTGGCCCACAGCGCTAAAGAGAAAGCCGATTTACTGTGTGCTCTCTTTGCCTCAAACTCGACGTTGAATGACGGAGGTGCTGTACCACCTACCATCCCTTGGTGCGGCAACTCTATGCCGGAGATCTCTATTACGCAGCGGGAGGTACGGCGTGAGTTGTTATCTCTGGATACATAAGTCGAGCGGGCCAGACGGCATACCGGAGGTGGTGCTTAAGCAGTGTGCTCCTGAGTTGTGTCCTGTTCTGACACGTCTTTTCGCGCTTTCATACTCCACCAGGCAAGTTCCATCTTCATGGAAGACTGCCCATGTGCACCCGGTGCCCAAAAAGGGTGATAGACCCATCGAATTACAGGCCAATCGCTATAACCTCCCTTCTCTCAAAGGTGATGGAGCGCGTTATAAATACGCAACTCCTCAGGTACCTAGAGGATCACGACCTTATCAGCGACCGTCAATACGGCTTTCGCCACAGTTGCTCGACGGGTGATCTTCTAGTGTATCTCACGCACCTCTCTTGTCTCTTGCCATTGAGAGTCATGGTGAGGCATTGGCAGTTAGCCTAGATGTAGCGAAGGCGTTCGATCGGGTCTGGCACAGGGGTCTTCTTTAGAAGTTAACATCTTACGGGCTGCCTGAGGGGTTGTGCAAAAGGGTCGCTAGCTTTTTGTCCAGCAGATGCTTAAGAGCCGTCGTTGACGGCAGTTTCTCGGATAGCATGGACATTAACGCTGGCGTCCCGCAAGGCTCGGTGCTGTCTCCAACATTGTTCTTGCTGCATATCAATGATATGTTGTCTATTGACGGACTGCATTGCTATGCAGATGACAGTACTGGCGACGCTTACTACACGAGTCGTGCTAATACCAGTGGAGGAGAGTCGCGGTCGACTTGTGTCTGAAATCGAGAGGTCTCTAATCAGAGTCTCCGATTGGGGAGGACTAAACTTAGTCCAATTCAAGACACAAGTCTGCGCGTTCACCGCTAAAAAAACCCCATTCGCTGTAGCTCCACAATTCCTCGACACGCCGCTCTCCATCTCCACGAGTATCGGGATCCTTGGTGTTGATATCTCTAGTGACGTGCAGTTCCAAAGTCATTTGGAGGAAAAATTCAAGCTGGCATCCAAGAAGCTTGGTGTGCTCAATAGAGCGCGGCGGTATTTCACTTCGGGGCAAAGACTATTACTGTATAAGTCTCAAGTCAGGCCCCATATGGAGTATTGCTGCTATTTATGGGCGGAAGCGCCTAGATACCAGCTTGGACCATTTGACGTGCTCCAAAGACGCGCTATGAGAATTGTCGACGATCCTGAGCTCACAAGCGGTATTGAACCATTAAGCCTAAGGAGAGATTTTGCCTCCTTGTGTGTGTTCTACCGTTTGTATAATGGGAATTATTTGACATGATGCCCACGGCTTCTTTTTATCATCGCACCGCTCGCCACCGGTAGGGAGTTCATCCTCACTAATTGGAACTAAAGTGGTCACGTACTATACGGTTTCAGAGAAACTTTCTCCCGCGTACGCTCAAGTTGTGGAATGAACTCCCTGCAGAGGTTTTTTTAAATGAGTACAGCATGGGGTTCGTCAAAAAAGGTGTGGAAAGGTTTTTACAGGGTCGACAACGTGCAAGTGATACCCCTGGCGTTGCAAGCGTCCATAGGCTACGGTAACCGCTTACCATCAGGTGGGCCGTATGCTTGATTGCCACCTTAGTGGTATAAAAAAAAAACTTGAGTAGGTAGGTACTCATCCCCTAGAAACAAATTTTTACCTACTCAAATTGAATTATTTTATCCTTTTCAGTTTTTTCAAGTCGGTTTTAATTATTGTTTAAAAATTTTTTTTTACAATTTTTAGTGATAACGTTCTAAGGTCGAAGCTAGATGGGTGACCGTCAACTTATATTGTTTCCAACTATCGTATCGTTTCACTAAAAAGTCATAGGAAAGCAAAAATTCGAAATTTTGCATACGTAGACGACTTAGTGATTTCAGTTTTTTTTTATTATTTAAAACCAAACTACCACACTGATTTTGAAAAAAAATTTATGGGGCAAAATAGCAACTATTCCGCATCGAACAAAAAAAGAATCACCTAAATCGAATCTGTAATCTCGGTGTAATCGGTGTACATACATAGAAAAAAATCATACCGGCCGAATTGAGAACCTCCTCGTTTTTGAAGTCGATTAATAATATGAATTAAACTCAAATAATATAAGTAAAACAAATAATAATCATAAAATTTTTGAATGGTGTCTATTACGGTTAGTTCGTGAAAGATTTATTAATAAAGTTTGGACAAATTACGGCTTCTGTAAAGTGATGCCTTTGTAATTGATAGTTTAACACCCATATGGCACAGTCGGCTCTTTGAGATTTCCTCCACTCGACTGTGACTCGACTTAGCCTCAAGGATAAAATCGGTATGCAGAATTCAAAAAACTATCCTCGACTTGAGCAAATTCCTTAGTTGAGTCGAGTGATGAACTGTCAAACTCAAGGTACGTCGCGATCTACCTTAAGGTCTCCTCAAAGGTTGTTAACAGTGCTTTTCACGTTATTTCTGAGGTTATTTCAAGTTTTATTAGCATAATGACTGATTTCCATGATTTTATTGACTAACTTTCAAGTGAGTATATGTGCTAGATACAACTTTATTAATTTACCTAGATATTGTGATGCAAATATAATTATGTCAACCGACAGTGGTGTTTAATTTATACTTTATGATAAATTCCCTCAAGCACGCCTTTACCATTTCACTAAAAACTTGCCTCCCGGCCATAATGATTTTCATACTGAACGCGAAAAACGAATGAAATCAAATAAATCAAAATTAAGCATTGCAGTATTTGCAGTCGACAGTTGAGTTGAATGACAAATAATGGCAGAACTGAAAGATACGTTACAGAAGTAGAACACAATCTCAGAGGAGGACAGCTCACAGATGAAAAAAGTGAACCATAAATATATTATCAACACTTTGCCAACATAATTATAAGAAATTTCATGACGTCATTCCTTCACTCAACCTCAACCCGACTTTACTGGAGTTTCCTCAGTGGAGGATAAAGCCGTAACTGAACATACCGATTTCAAGGATGTTTTTAAGATTTCCTTGAGGTGACTTCGACTAAGGTCGAGTGGAGGCGGTTTCGAGGAAACGTCTCTGCATATCGGTGTAAATGTTCCATGATTTGCCTCATTATGCAAAATCAGGTACTTGGTGTATCGAACGATCTATTTCTGTTTTGCGCTCGATGCTAAGTCTTGATAGTGTAGGTACATACATACCTAGGTATAATATATTGATAGTTACGTACATAGTTCAAACTGATACTGTTTGAGTCTTGTTTAAGTCTAATTGATATTAAGTGTTCAAATTTATAGCCACTGCACAACAACAACAAACAATATAAATATTCACAATTTTTAGTAACAAAACAAAGCTAACCAAATAAACATGAAAAATGATCATTTGGTTAGTTTTGTTTCGTGTGACAGGTATTGCCTAGTTTCAAGGCAAAAAAATAATTTAAGTAAGTAAGTAAATGTTTAATTTCGGTATACACTTTGATTATAGACATAAATATTTTGATCATAGGATAAAGAAAACTTACTTTTACGAAAAACTTCAAAATTAGAAATAATGATAAGTACCTACAATTTGACCTGTAACAGGTGTGAAGCTTCGCTTTCCACATATAAAGTTTGCAAAATATGTTTACCTAAACAACCGTTTCATTTTAAATGTGGCGCATAATTATTTTTAAGGGAATTTCGGGCTCATTTTCAGCTGAAGAGTTTCTGCCTCGCCACATTATCTAATCTTTTTAGCAATAATAAAAACACACTTGTAAATACTAGTTCATAAAAAATAAAATCCAGTTGGCGAGGAGGTGTAGATTCTTTAGAGGTGTAGATTTATTAGTCTTACATAGTATGCAAGAGTAATAAGATTCCCGTTGAGTCATATTATAATGCCTTGTTTTATATAAAGCTTAGGAATGGTTGGTAAAAACCATTTTCCTTTTTTTCGGGGAGGAATTTGCTTACTGACCTTACCGCAGTTAGCGACGGGTGTATGTGGGAGTTACTCAGTGACTGATCGTAACGGCACAGGGAATACCCACTTCAACGTCCCGGCAACTCTACTGGCTTTCGCAGGTGTAGCCTGGGCTCTGCTGAAACGATTTTACCAGCCTACTCCCAGGTAACCCAGTCCGCCTTACGGTCGAGTTTGCGCCAGTGAAGATTACCCTGAGTCACTTGGGCAATCCCAGACGTGGCGGACTGTGTATTGTGCAATGCATGCGCTGTGCCCACCCATGCCCGAGGCTGCTGGAAGATGGGGATCACCGCCCGCCTTCTCACGCCCACCCTTTTCGACGCTGAATAGGAGTGGCTAGAGCATCCTCCTCCCGCTCCCTCTCCTCTGCCTCCTTTTGAGTGAGCACAGTCTCGCAAAAAGAGGCGACAGCTTCTCTCTTACCATGCTTGGCAGCGAAAGGTGACCGTCGCCGAGCGCCGCACGAGTCTCGCGGCACTCGTGTCACTGGCCGGGTATTCCACAAGGGTGTGCTGCGGCCGTATCGTCGGGGAGTGACAGTGATGACACTGCGGCGTTTTCTCCCGACGATACAACGGTACAGGTAGCGAACGAAACAGCCATGTCTGGTCAGATCAGAGGTACTACCTATAGATACCCACTGCCAAGAGATTTCGAAGCGAATTGCGGTGCGGTGTTGCAACTCATCTAAATTCATGTTTTACTTCTTTTGTAAGTATCAAATACGATCATAATTAGAAATGTAGGAATGACTTTTTATCATTTAAAAACTTTCAGCGGCGTTATCCCACCGGAGGGCAATGACAGTTGAAAAATCTATTGCGTCTGTAATCTGATTGATGCTTAAGGAGTTATAATGCCAAAAAATATATATCATTTATTTATTCACTGTAGAAAAAGGTTAGAAAAAAGTTAGTCTTGGAGAGAGGCCAATGTGCAACCGGTCACCAAAAAGGGAGACCGATCAGACCCAGCTAACTACCGCCCGATAGCTGTCACCTCAGTTCTTTGCAAGGTCATGGAACGGATCTTAAACCACCAGCTGATCCGATACCTAGAAAATCACTCATTAATTAATGATCGACAGTACGGGTTTCGGCCGAACCGGTCAACGGGTGATCTAGCGTACTTAATGCATGTCTGGGGTGAAGCTATTGACAAACGTGGTGAGTCACTGGCAGTTAGCCTTGACATTGCCAAAGCGTTCGATCGGGTCTGGCACAGGGCTCTTCTCTCCAAGCTCCCGGCATACGGTCTGCCCGCTCAGCTCTGTAACTGGATTGCCGGCTTCCTGCATGAGCGAAGAATCCGTGTCCTCGCAGATGGATGCGCTTCGCGGTTCATGTCTGTGAATGCTGGTGTACCACAAGGCTCTGTTCTATCCCCCACACTCTTTCTTCTTCATATCAATGACATGATTCCGTTAGGAAACATTCATTGCTATGCAGATGACAGTACAGTGCATGGGGGATATTACGGTCGCCCAGGGGCTGGGCGCGCTGAAACCGGGAGGGAGAGAGAGAATCTTGCCATTGAGCTCGACAGGGTGTTAAACCTCGTATCTGAATGGGGATCTAACAATCTTGTTGAGTTCAATGCTAAGAAAACACAGGTGTGTGCGTTTACAGCCAAAATGTCGCCGTTCCTTCCCCTTCCGTCTCTTCAGGGCACGACTCTTTCGGCACAGGGCTCCCTAAACTTGCTAGGCATGGAGATATGTTGGGATCTGAATTCCAGGAACTACATCGAAACCGTGATCAAAACAGCCTCACGGAAGCTCGGTGTCCTGAACAAGGTGCGTCGATTTTTCACGCCTGACCAATTATGCCTGCTGTATAAAACTCAGGTCCGGTCTTGCGTGGAATATTGCTCGCACTTGTGGGATGGCTCCGCCAAGTACCTTCTCGATGCCCTGGATAGATTGCAGCGTCGTGCTGTCCGTATCGTTGGCGATGTAGAGGTCACGAACAACCTTGAACCTCTGCAATTGCGTCGAGACATTGCGTCGCTTAGCGCCTTCTATCGGCTATATCACGGAGAGTGTTCTGAAGAGCTATTTGACCTTATCCCACCTTCCCCATTCCTACTCAGGAGCACGCGTGCCGGTCTTCGGAGTCATCAATTCACTGTCTCCACCTCAACATCACGTACAAAGAAATTTAGTAGCTCTTTTCTTTGTCGAACTTCCAGAACTTGGAATTCTTTACCAGCACATGTGTTCCCTCCTTCCTATAACATGGGTTCCTTCAAAAGAGGCGTGAAAAAGCACCTTTCGGGCCGGCAAGGTGGAGCTAGCTAGAGCAGTGTCTGAACTGCACTAGCTGTCTTCGCATATGGACTCTTCTTACCGCTTCACATCAGGTGGTGTTGAGTCATTTGTCGTGCTTTGTATAAAAAAAAAAAGTTAGCTAAAATATCAGAAAGGAATAATAATAAGTAGGTATACCATTTTAGGTTTTTTTGCTTACCAATACATGTCAACCACTTTGGCGCGCAGGTGTGTTTCATCACCAGGACCTCTACTTGCAGAACATCGCAGCCAAATGTCATTTGGCCTTTGTACGCGCCCTTCATACGCTTCTTATGTACACTCCTCGGAAGCAGTTATAAAGTAGTACTTAGTCAAGGTGAGCATAGAAAATTTGCTCACCTTGACAGATATTCCCAAAGTTGTAAGCAGTGGAAACACTTAGCTCCGGGTTGTCTGAACTAGGCTCCTTAAGCAGCGAACATATGGTTTTATTTTCTTGGCTAAATTCACGAGTAAGACACCTTGCCTTCACGAGATAACACTAGGGTAGATGCGTCGATTAGTCTACTGTCCTTTTACAATGTAATTATATGAATATAGTATGCAAGATCAATTTTGGAGACCCGGCGGAATCTCCACGCAAAGCGACACGAAGAGATGAGTGGCGCATGCGTCACACTCGCGATTCCTTTACTCTCATGCAACTAGCGGTGAATTCAAATCTAAGATCCTTGCTCTCTTCCCGTTTGTGTTATTCGCGAAGAACAGAAATAATACTAAAATAAAGCAAGAAATCAAATGGCCAAAACAACCTTATTCATACAAAATTAACTCTTCGGATCATTGTCTGCTTAGCTCTTCTGTGCTTTGTCTTTTTTTACACGTGTCGAATGTAACACGTGAAAATATGACATAACATAGCTTTTATTTTTAGAATCATCCTAGGAGTAATTTTTATATTAATAAGACCGTTGTGTCTACTTTCATCCTCTTTGTGATGATAATTTGTGTTAGTTCAAATTATTCGCAGAATACATGTCTTTGGCGTGCGGCAAACCAATTTAATATTGTTTCCAGGAGGCTGGACATAGGTTTAATTAGGTCGTTTAATTATTCGACGGGGAAGCGTCTCATGAGCCGGAACATTTCGATAGACAAATAATTATCTAATTAAAATTGAAAAATATTAATAGGTGTTAGAAAGTTAGGAACACTGATTGTGTGTATTACGTAGACAGTCCTATTACGGCGATAGTCATAACCAACGCGTATTACGAAGGTGTTTCTATTTTCGTGTTTTGTTGTTGTTTGGATAACCAAACAAGAATAAAACACCTTTTAACTATTTTATTTCCTTGTTTTATTCTTGTTTGGCTTAAAAATAAACACAAAAAAATATGTAACTCCGCAACAGGCCTTTACTTTGACTACCGCCGTAATATGACTGTTTACGTTAACTAAGTATGTTCTTGGCTTATTGCAGTATGTATAGCACCTGCTTGTATGTAGGTATAAAACGTGTCTACATATTAATATAAGAACCAGTAATTAATCATATTCATACACTCACGCTTATAATAATCGATGAATGTAATTATTATAATAATAATTAATGGATGACCTAAAACTATTTGCAAATAAAAAAAAGGTATTGAGAACGAGTAAATTCTTGCGGGATATCAAAATGGATTTCGGGTTAGACAAATGCTGGAAACTAAACATTACCAAGGGAAAGATTGTGCCTGGAAATTATTTAGTCAGTGAAGAGGAATGTATAGAAGAAAAGAACAAAGAAGATGTATACAAGTATTTAAGTTAGAATCAAGCCCGACTGTTAGAGCACAAAGTTATTAAAATTAAATTAAATGAAGAATATTTCAATAGAATAAGATTTCATGTAAAATGCAGCTAAGGAGCAAACATTTATTTAAAGGACTCAATGAATACGCCGTACTTACTCTAACATATTAAATCAAATAGTCAAACATTGAATTTTAATCATTATAAATAAAAACAACAACAATATTAACACAAAACCGAAACAAAACAAAAAACAGATATCAGTTTTGCGTTATTATTTCAATCTGATTGTGATATCACTATCCTAAATCAGCTAAAGAAAGAGTCTCCATCCCAATAAAGGAAGGAGGCCGCGGAAAACTACTAATTTGAAACAATATTTTTGTACCAAAAAGAACAATAGAAAAGTATATCAATCTAAAGTAGAAATAGACAAACAATTTATACCTTTTAACCTCCATGAAGACCTTATTTAGCTTATACTTATAGACAAAAGTCAAAATATCAAAGGAAAAGTAAAAATGGAGAGAAAAAGAATTGCATAGATGACATCCTGATGACCTAGAGCAAGAATACATAGATAAAGAGGCAATCATTAAATGGTTGAGTTTAGGTGACTCGTTACCAGAAAGAGATAGATTTCGCATAGCTACTTAGGATCAAGTAATCAATACCAGAAACTATAGGAAATACACAATAAAGGATAAAACTCTTGTAAAAATGTCACCATAAATCTGAAACGATAGAGCATATCACAGGAGTATGCAGCACACTTAGGTACATATAATTATTAGGTTGGGGAAAAAGTCTTTTCGCGTTATAGTATGTATGAACTTGTAATAAAATCTCTTTGGCTGTACTATTTGTATCTGGCTGGTTTTCGTATCATTAAAAGTTTAGATTTTAAAAAGTTAAATCCCAATTCAAATTAGGAAAATGTGTGTTTTTCATTTGTTTTTCGTGCTATCAAGATGAGTGAATCTAATGAAGAAATTCGATACATTTTAAAATTTTACTACAAAAAAGGTAAAAATGCAACGCAAGCCGCGAAAAAAATTTGTGTCTGTGAGAGTAGCAAAAATTTGGTTTCAGCGTTTTCAATCCGGAAATTTGATGTCAAAGATGCACGTCGCTCTGGTCGCCCTATTACGGATAAAATTGATGCCATTTTGGAAAAACTGGAACAAGATCGGCATATCAGTAGTTACGACGTAGCTGAAGAACTGGGAATTGACCACAAAACAGTTTTGGCGGTTTGAAAAAAAATGGGTACACAAAAAAGCTCGATATTTGGGTTCCCCACGAGCTCACTGAAAGAAACCTAATGAACCGTGTACTCATCTGTGATTCTTGATTACGGCGTAATGAAACCGAACCATTTTTGAAGAAGCTGATAAATGGTGATGAAAAGTGGATCACGTACAACAAGAACGTGCGAAAAAGGTCGTGGTCAAAGGCCGGTCAGGCTTCACAGACTGTGGCGAAACCCGGGTTAACTCGCAACAAGGTGATGCTGTGTGTGTGGTGGGATTGGAAGGGCATTATTCATTATGAGCTGTTACCACCCGGCAGGACCATCGATTCTAAACTCTACTGCGAACAACTGATGAGATTAAAGCAAGAAGTTGAGAGAAAGCGGCCGGAGTTAATCAACAGAAGGGGTGTGGTTTTTTATCATGATAACGCTAGACCTCACACATCTTAGCCACTCAGCAAAAATTAAGAGAGTTTGGCTGGGAGGTGTTAATGCATCCGCCATATAGTCCTAACTTTGCACCTTCAGATTTCCACCTGTGTCTCTCTCTTCGGAATTCTCTAGGCAGTGTCAGGTTAACATCACGAGAGGACAGCCAAAACCACTTGTCGCGGTATTTTGATCAGAAGCCCCAAAATTTCTATAGCAATGGGATCATGATCCATGTCCCTACCTACAAGATGGCAAAAAGTTATCGAAAATGGTACCTACATACTTTAGTTGAATGTAAATAAACTATATTAAAAAATGTTTTGAATTTTCTTAAAAAAATGCGAAGAAACTTTTTCCCCAACCTATTATTACACTCATAGACATAACCTGCTTGTTAATATTTTTCACCAAAAAGTAGCACAAAAATCTTGGTAAAAATAACAATAACGAACCATAATATTGGAAAATTATTCCCCTTGTACTATTTTAGGAAACTACACTCATAAACTCTACTAAGACCGTACCATAATCATCACTGACCATACTATACATAGCAACAGACCAGACATTACTCCAGTAGATAAAGTAAACAAACACATTTTTAGTAGATATAGCAGTACTAAACACAAATAACCAACAAATAACTATATCTGAAAAAATATGAAAGTATACAGAATTACAGGAAGAAGGTAAAAGGGTTTGGAAAATGAATAAAGTCATGATAGTTTCCTACAGTCAAAGAGTACATTTTTTATACGGGTATAGAGGTATCACTCCATACTACAAAATATATCGCGCTTAGCGATATCTGGTGATCTGAACCGGTAGACAACCAAAAAATTATTTTCTTAATAAAACCTTTTTTTTTCTTAAAAATTAAATAATCAAAAGTTACATAAAAAATGTTTATTTATGTATTTTTATTATCTTTATAAAATATCAAAGAAAAAAATTTTTTACAATCGGGATTCGAACATGGTTTTCTTGGTTTAGTACGCAGGATGTCTCCCAAATCTACCAGCTAATCATTGTTAAAAATGATGACGTAGCGCTGCCATTTCTAGTTCAGTAATGTACTTAACTAAAATATTTATAATGGGAATTTACTGAAAAATACTGTATAAAAATTATATCGTTAAAAACTCATCAAAAAATTAAAATGTCATGAAAAATTCAAAACTGACAGGAACTGCTATGACGGCCTAGGTTCAAATTCCAATACATAGGTCGCTACTCTAACTAAGTAATTAATAATTGGGGCAAGATATTATAATATAAGTTATAGTAAGAATATTACTAACGATATAGTGAAAAAATACCAAAGTTACCTAATATTGATTAAAAATTTAAGTTTTTTTTTTCAGAGTTTTATGAATAACATCATAAATGTCATTTAAGTTTTCAATATTTTTTGTTAATATTTTTCGAAGTTACTATTTTTTTATGGTTACAGAAGTCGAAAGATGCGACTTGGGCCTGAATTTGTAACCCATTATAAGCCGACCAAATTAAATATCAGTTAATGGTCCTAGTCGATACTTCAACGTTAACTGCAATTGGTCGTATATGATATGGTTATTTTAGTATGAAGTTATAACACCGTGCGTCGAGTAGTCTCAACACCTGACATTATTCCGAAATATCTGTTTAAACATTAATATTTAAGTAAATAATTCAGATACCTCACAATACAGAAATCAGCCATCCTTATTACATGTCGCATAGTCCGAAAATTTCTGCAAATATATTCCGAATATAATTATTCTGTCAGTCAATAAAAAAAAACATAAAATCACACTTGGCAGTTTGCCTGTGCGTTTTTATACTTACCATAAATGATCCTGAGATATGAAATATAAAAATAATAAAATCGTTTATTTACTCTTTACAAACTTGCTTGTAATAAACTCTGTACTAAATAAGTTTGTGAGAGCCTTATGCCTGGAATAGGTTAAACCTGTCATCAGGCCCCCGGCGCAGACAGTGAAAGGTCTTCGCCATCCTTAGAGGAATAACAATAAGAAAACTAGCCTATAGTTATATTATTAAAACATATCCTTATGTATGCATTTGCGTGCGTGCGTGCGTGCGTGCGTGCGTGTTGCGTGGGTGTGTGTGTGTGGATAACGATTATGCAATGCCTATGCACGGTTTATTAATATGTTTTTTTCTATACTTTCGTATCGTATCTCTTGATTTCCTGCGGGACGTGATTATCACTACGCCACCCGAGCACTAGGTATATAACCTACTAATTTCTTAACCGCTTTCTTTCCATATCATCATTTTTGCTGTATATTATGAAGTATGTAAACGGCAACGAATATACCTGTTTTCGGTGCTTCCAGAGGGCATAGACAAGATGCCTTTCGATAATCACCATCTTTATCGCTAAGCGGAAAATGTATGGGATTTGATATAATCCCTGGATTGACTTTCGATTGCAAACGTCAAATCCCATACATATCACTAAGCAATAGCGATAGCGATTGTCAAATGGCATCTTGTCATGCCTAGCTAGGCCTACATTTTCTTTTTTCTTTTTCAATACATTCTAAAGTCTTCATGTAAACAGATTTCGTCCAGAAGTTCAGTAGAACAATTGAACAATTGAGATGTTGCCTAAGTTTGAATATGGTGCTATTTTTCACAAATTCGAAAAATATACGCTACTGTTACCCATAAGAACAATTCAAACTTAAAAGATATGGAATATTTTTGTCGTTGTACTGTTTAGAAAATTAAAAAAATAGTCATATTTTTTTCACAATTTATCAAAAATGTTAATGATATTAGATTGCTGACATCAATTAAAAAAACTATTATTATGCCAACTATTAATAAATACATAGTTATTATCAATTTTGTCAGTATGCCCATACATTTCTTAGTAATATGGGAACATGTGACGTCACCTGTTCCGTAGATTTTCTATGGTGCGTTTTTGGACGGTGCGCCGCAACACATCAAACATACCACTATATCTGTGAAACTATTGATCTAAGACATACTATTTCTTTTGAAATATTTCATTATGAGTAATAAACTTCTTATTTATGAAATAAAAAAAAAGTTGTCAACTACCCTATTATATTTATAACGCGTTGAGCGGTGTAATATACTATGCGGTCCATTTTGTAAATGCTTTCTTTCAGATAAGCAGTTGTCTAAGTTACAGTTTTGCCAATGTGGGAAAGTCGAATTGGATGATACATAGACAAGAATAAGCACGTAGAAAGTGCTCCAATCTCAAAATAAGTGCCTCAATATTACGTTAATGATAGTTTTCGTGGCTGCGTTATTCAAGATTGGACGACTAAGTAAGCCACTCTACTCACTCATATGTGCTCGTTTTATTCCTGACCGAAAAAATAAAACACTTTTTTTCTTGCTGAATTATTAGATCTAGGATAAAATAAGATATATTGGAATGTAAAGGTCATGGTACGTAACTATTAACATGTACGAAAATGAGGTACTTGTAATATGAACCAGCCCGCTGGAGTCCACTCATGAAATTAATATATTATATACTCTTTATTGCACTTGTAACAAAGTTTAACAATACATAAATACATTTAGTTAACAAGGATGAACTTATCTCTTTAAAAGATCTCTTCCAGTCAACCCATAATTGTGTTAAATATTTAATGTGGTAAGGCTGGCAACACAAAAGTGCATAGTCCAACGAAAAAAGTTCTATTTAAAAGTTAATTAAATACGTAAAAAATATACTACATAAATACAATTCTATATAAAATACACATACCTACTTTCAAAGACTATACATAATACACACAGACACACACATATATATATATATATATATATATATATATACATATTAAATAATATTTCATGAATAAAATCTTGCATTGATTACGATGAAATTTGCAATATATGTCTGGTTTGTGGGTATCGCAGATTAATATTCTAAAATTAGGTGGTTTAATTAGATACAGACATTACGATTCAATAAACTTCATTAACACATAGCAGGTAAACTAACTCGCGGTTTCTCGAATTGTCAACTCACTTAACAACGGATGCGAAATGCGATAGCATAATGTAAATCATGTCTGCCAATCAGATTGCAGAATAATTTCATTTGCTTTGAGAATTTGAGGATTAGTGATTTCACGGTAGCTTAGAACGATGGTCACAAATATTGAAATGGCAGCAGCCCTATTTGCAAGATACCCGACTTAATATCAATGGGTTTACGGATAAATCACCGCCTATGGAACTACTCTATAATATTAACTATCTAAGTCATGGAGCTTAGTTGTAAGAGAGTTACATCAGCCGTAAAATACAAACAGCCAATGATATAAAAGTAACCATAAATATAACACTATAACCCTATAAATAAGTATTAAAAATACATAAAAGTTTCTTTTCTACAAGGCGCGGCACTTTCACAAAATGGTTTGAAGAGAACCCTAAGAAAAGACAACTAGTGCAACATGACTACACTTTTACCGCATCCACTTTGCCGAGTGATTTGCCAGTGAAGCCTCTTTTTAAGGAACTCGTGTCAAAGGGAGGAGGGAATACCACGGGTAAAGCATTCTACTTTTTGGAAAAAAAAACATGAATTTTTGGAAAAAGAAACAAAATATTAAGATATAGTAATTAAACATCGTCATAAGAGATTTCATTACAGTTAGTCTATCACGGGAAGGTGAAACATTAATTCTGTCAGGATGGGACACTAAAAATTGTATCCACAGATAGGCACCTACAAAAAAGATGGTAGAAGAATAGAGCAGAGCAGGCAGGGGCGGGATGAGCAGCCACCCGAATTTCTTTTTTTTCTAGTTTAGATATTTTTATAAATATTAAATTCAAAAAAATGACTTATCGTGACCTTTAAATTATATTTTGTGACTGACTTTAATTAATTTATACAGGATTATTTATTTTAGAAACAAAATACCGTTTTTTTTGTTTTACCATTTTTTAAACAAAAATATCAAGCAAGCTTCACTCGAAAATATTCACATCACAGCAGTAATCAGTCAGTATGTTCGGTACTTAACTACTTATCCTTGTCATGTCTTTTCAAGAAAAATCTGTTTTCATCAACAAAATTTTATAAAAATTTCTTGATGGAAACAGATTTTTCTTTGCGCTCATATATCATCGATCAGTATTGGTGACAAAAATTAATGTCGAATCTAATTTTCTATTTAATTATTTTTCCATTCTGTGATAGTCACTTCCAACGCAAAATTTATAAAAAGTTTTGTGATCCAAATTGTGAGAAATCTATGTAAGTTGATGTTTTGAAGTTGCTCTTTTTCATCTCATTCCCATTATTCACGATATAACAGCCACATGATTTACATGAATTATGTTATTTTTATTATTTATTGTCATTTTATTTCATCATCATCATCATCACCATCACATACGTCGCACTGCTGGGCACAGGCCTTCCTACATGGGAGAAACACATGAGGAGTTTGGGCCATAGCACCACCACGCTGGCCCAATGCGGGTTGGTGGGTTATTTAAAAATGCACACTGTCTCTGGGGTAACCCTGTATATAGATTGAATTTATTTGCTGCATTTGGCACAATCTACGACAAAAGGCCATACACATTCAAATAGAGACATTGTGCTAATAGCTTAAAACAAAGCTGCTAGGAGTAAGAGAGTTAGTTTAGTTTTATTAGTTTAGTTAGTTTTATATTTTATTTTTATATTTTATTTTTGGTTTTTTTAAGTTACGAGTTTTGTGTTGTTATTGTTATCCGATAGGTTATAAGTATAGAGGATCCATCGCACACAAAAATCATGTTTCATTTTGAAACTATTACCTACTCGTTTTCACTGACATTTCCTTAGCTTTAAGCGTCTCTTAAGGATTTTTAGCTCAGTCTATCTGAAGAAAAAAGAAAGAGACAAATGACCATTAGAGTCACCTAAGCCTTGGGAATGGTTAGTGAAAACGGACATATATGATGTAGTTTATCCGCGATCAAAAGGTTGTAAGCGCCCCGTGATTTTCATGGCGCTTACGCGTTTCGATCTAGCAAGGCTAGCAAGCGACTGAGTAAAGTGCGTGATAGCCATACTTGAACGGGACATAGTGAAATGGGATGGTGTCTTTTCTAATAATTTATATCTCAATTTTGCTATCACATAAAGGCCGTACCGTGAACTCCAAATTTTTTTTTTTATACATCTAGATGACAAACAAGCTGACGGCCCACCTGGTGGTAAGCGGTTACCGCCGCCTATAAACACCTGCAATAACAAGGAAAAGCACTTGGTATTGCAGGTGCGTTGTCATCCTGAGGCCTAAGATGAAATGCCGTCCATGCCCAGTAATTTGCCTAAAAATTTTAAAATTCTAACGAAATAGCGCCCTAAAGCTTGCCCAAATTACAATGTTCGTGACACTTCCGTTGTGCGACTCAATTATAGGTTGTCGCTGTATGTAAATGTGGACTAATTTGGATGTAATCGGGCACTCAGCACGACACGACTGCCAAACATTGACGTAAACCCATTAGGCGCAAATCAGTCGGCAGCATGACCAGCGTACCACTTTAATTCAAAATTGACTCTTATTACAAAGGAGTAATAGTAATCAGAAGATTCATTGTCGCTTGATTTTCAGTCGTGTACATCTATTAAGTAGGTCACAGAACAAAATACTTCACTTCAATTTAGCTTAGGTATGAATGTGACTAAGTACAATAAAATATTAATAATAATTTACGTTTAGAATTCTAACAACAACATAAACATGGTGGTGCCATCAATACGACAGTAAATTGAAATAGGCATGGGCTATATTAGTTCATAGAAACGGTTTGCCACTTTCAAAAATTTCTTATTCATTTGATAATTTCATAATCATCAATGTTATATTATTTCATAAAAGTATCATGAAATTATCAAATGCATAAGATGTTTTTAAAAGTGGCAAACCATTTATTTTTATGAACTAATATGGGCTATATTAGTTTTAATCTATTGTCGTATTGACGGCACCATCCTATACATAATAAGATACTCCCTAAAATACTCGCATAGGTACTAGGGGGTTGCCATAACGCCACCGACCCTTATTTATATAAAAATTGAAAACGAAAATCTGAATTTTATACGTTTCTTTAGGTAAACATTTTTGATTTTATCTCGTTTAACCCTGTGAAGGTGGAAACTACACTGGAAGTTGTCAACGAATATACCTAGAACAATAGTCCAACTTGGGAAGCCCAACTTCCAGAAAGAGGTCAATCAACGGATCCAACTCGGCTGGTCAGCTAATGCTGACCAGCAAGCTTCGCTGCATATTCTTGGCCCAACTACCGCAGTGTCTCAAGACGAAAGTCTTTAATTTGTGTGTGTTGCCAGCAATGACTTACGGAACTGAGGCGTGCTCTACTATGGACCTCATAAGAAAACACAATTTCACCCAAAGGGCAATAGAGAGGACTAAGCTCGGGGTTTCTCTGCGCAATCTAATAAGAAATGATAAGATTTGCAGGAGGTCACAGACACATCCCGAAGAATTGCGAGTATCAAGTATCAGTGGGCAGGCCACATTGCAAGGAGGACTGAGGGCCGTTGGGGCGGAAAGGTCTACGAGAGGCGACCGCGTACCGGGAGACGCAACGTTGTTAGGTCTCCCACAAGGTAGACCGACCGACGATCTGGTGAGGGTCGCGGGAAGCCGATGGGTCCGGACAGTACAGGACCTATCAGTTTGGAGATCCTTGGGGAGGCCTATGCCCAGCAGTGAGCGTCTCTCAGCTGAAATGATGATGACAATTGTGACTGCTCCTAACCATCTGAGCTACCAAGGACTTGGGATAGCCCTGTGAAATTCTTCAAGTCTATCTGTATTTGTGTTATAAGCAAACTCGAAATGTCGAAATGTTCTATTTCAACATCCGAAACAAGTATTTTTACAAATACCTACGATTCGGTTAAGCTGGGGAATTGCTTTCAAATATTCTTAATTTTGATTTTAACATTATTAAAAATGTTTGAAAAATTACTAAGTAATTAAAATATATCTAAACTAAAAAAAATATCACGTCCTGAGGCGGGGATCGAAACCGCGACCTTTCGCGTGTTTGCGTTATGAGCTAACGTCCACCCTACAATGTCGAAATATTCAACATATTTCAACATCCGAATCCGAAGGAGTATTTTTACAAATACTGACGATTCGGTTAAGTTGGGCATTGTTTTTAAATATTCTAAATGATATGACATTACTATTATTATTGACGGTGTGATATAACATTATTATTATAACATTACTAGCTGACCCCGCATTATAACATTACTAGTTGTTTTGCTTTAAAAAAAAATGTCAAAAAAATAAAAATGATAATAGATAGTAGCCGATTCTCAGACATACTGAATATAAATATAAAATTTCATGAAAAGCGGTCAAGCCGTTTCAGAGGACATACTCCTCCGAAACGGCTTGACCGATTTTCGTAATAAATTTGTTTGTAATAAATTTGTGTCACGAGATTTTTATATATAAGACCAGCTGTCCCAGCAAACATTGTATTGCCATAAAAAAATGTCCAAAAAAATAGATAGTAGCCGATTCTCAGACCTACTGAATATACATATGAAATTTCATGAAAACCGGTCAAGCCGTTTTGGAGGAGTTTATATTATTAGAATTATATTAGATTATAAATGTGTGAAAAATATATTTACATGGAAAAAAATATATTTAAGATATTTTTCTATCTAAATAAGTTGAGATATTTCATTCCAAGACAGCTACCTAAAATTTTTAAATTAGCACGGGAAAATAAACCGTATGTTCTCTGATTTGCTTGATTTCAAAAAGTTTCTTCCAATATTATGTTGCTTCTCGTATCGAGTCGAAAAGACGATGCTGCACATAAATGGTGGACTTTCAGTCAAGAAAGGTCAAGCTCAATATTTTTAGCCTTGCAATCGTTTGCACGTCTCCATGTCTCCTAAAAGAAGTAGAGCGTGGGATATTGCTATTCCATATTCCATGTTAGGAGGCATGTTTCATCCTTCTTGACACCTAAAGGTATCATTGACAATAGGGAATACACTAGTCATTAAGCTACCAGACCACTAGAAACTGATGTGTAGAGGGCTCTACAATTCTCACTAATTGAGCCTGATTATATTAGGTAAATTACTTATTAATTTATTGTTTAGATTAGTTATTTTCATTGAGGAATTTAATTTCTTCGTATAATGTTGTCTATCCCTTTTCAAACATTTTGTTATGTTTCCATCCTGAATCAAAAAGACTGATTAAAAATAATTTAGCATTAGCTCGAAGATAAAACAAGTCCAATTAAAGACCAAACTTAATTATGTAAATCTCTAGTGACATTATAGTACTGTACTTGGATTTTTTTATAAAAAAAATACGTAAGTATAGATTCATACTTGAAGGAAGTAATAAGGAGACAAATTCATGATTAATGATTTTTAAGTTTAAGCTTGATAGACATTTTCCGATTAACAAAAGATTTATAAATTTTTAATTCCAAATAAAAATAAATTAGGTATAAAAATCTATATCAGACTATTTCTACAATAGCACGCCGTAACTGACAAAAGTTATATAAACAAAGTTTTCACAGATTGCCGAATTAGTTTTAAATGTGTTTAAGTAAATAAATATAAACTCTAAGTCTGTATTCTTTCTGTTGTTTCAAAGTATAGGTGAAGAGGATTAGAATAGTGTTTTTAGTTCATTAATAAAGGCATAACTAACGGAATAATAGTAAGACAAGCACCGCGCGTAACCAAACAACGCTTGCCCTGAAAAAAATTTAATTGCTAGTTACGACAGTTAGCAAGGAGAGTCACGACCCAACTAACATTTTGGTGTCAACTAAAGGTTTTCATATAACTTTAATCTGTATAACTGAGTTATAAATATCTCAGTTCTAACTAAAAGCGTTATAGAGGAGTTAGAAAATAAATTAAGCCCCAACAGTGGTAGTAGAACCATAATCAACGGTGTTAGAGGATCTATTTCAAGCAACTTGTCATTTTAACGTTCAACGTTGAATGGTATCACAAAAGACATCGAATCGAGCTAGTCATGCCGGTTGCCACGCCTTTTGTATTGTCGAAAATATCATGAGTCAACTAGCTCAATTCTAGAATAATTATATAAAAATAAGAACAATTTTTAAAGGATAATGTAATGCTACCTAGACAGCTTTTAGTGTTAGAATAGTGTTGATTACAGCTGGTATATTTAAGATGCTAAAGCTTTAACCTGTTTGTAACACCTAAAACTATACAACAGTGTTTGCTGACTCGCGTTAACACTTATTGTTTTTTAGTTATTGCAATGAAGTGTCTTGTGTGTCTTAAGGTGACTATAACGTAAATGTATAGGTCGTAAAACAGACTTTGTCAAGAATTCAATAACACAAAATACTAAAAGCGTTTAATAACTCATTTATGTTGGTTTATACTGTAATGTTGGATTTACTAATGGTTATTGTGCTAGTTCGATACAGTTTAAAGACATTGTAAAGGTAATGGTGTTAGTTGACACTCAGCAAAGGTTTTGTAAAGTTGCGAATAATTTTAAATTTTTAAAAACAGCTTTTGAAGAAATTCTCACATAGATCAAAAATAAAAAACTTATGTTAGCGTGGTTAAGAATCTTCTAATCACTTTGATCTTTACATAGTATTTACATTATCATATGAAACGGGAATTATAATCAGACAGCGAGTATATTGATCGATATTTTTTGTAATTATTTAATACTTGAAGGTTTCTTTATTTCTTTGAAAAACCTAATATAGTCAGTTTATAAAATGCTTAGCCGGTTGTATTGGCTTGACTACAGAAAGTGTAATTATGAAAGTCTATTATAGCACTGTTAACTATACTAAAGACTGCACAACATACTTGACTAAAGATGTTGTATCTCAAAAAGTGTAATAGATGACATAAGTAAAGGCATTAAGCTTTAATGTAGGTTCGCCATTGTTTTGTTGAAATAACCTATAAATTGGCTGGGTTATTCAGTATTAGACAGCAAAATACTTTATTATTTTTGTTGTTTTAGTCAATCCATTGATGTCACTTAATATACCATGCCGTTAGATAGGAAGCAAGAATAAATAATTATACAAATTTGAGGTGCCTATTTTATTCTCCATAAGTTTTATCTTAAATCTTTAATAAATCCAGAGCGTGATGAAATTGAGATGGAAAACATGGCATACAGTTACAGTAAAGTCACAACGGCAGATTGTTTTCACTTCACAAACAAAAAATAACTTGAATCTTATTTTATGAATACTATACTCAATCTGTCAAATATTTCTAGCCATTGGGTAAAGCTTGTGCAGATTGTTACATAATTTTGATAATTGAATGAGTTAGATGCTCACTTGAGATTATTGTAGATAACTAATACGCGTTAAAGTCATCATCATCATCATCATCATCAGCCTATAAACGTCCCACTGCTGGGCACAGGCCTTCCTACATGGGAGAAACACATGAGGAGATTGGGCCGTAACACCACCACGCTGGCCCAATGCGGGTTGGTAGGTTAAAACGGTTGCAGTGACAACCGGGACCAACGGCTTAACGTGCCTTCCGAAGCACGGAGGAGCTCGATATTATAAATTTGATTGTCCCATCCCAGGACCAACCATGGCGAAAGTTGCTTGGTTTTCGTGATCGAAACCAGAGCGCTCAAACCTCTACGCCACCGAGCTCCTCCCGCGTTAAAGTGTCAAGCAACTATTTTTAATAGGCTTTAAGCGTTAAATCATTCTTAGCCGACGTTCTTCTATGAGTTTTAGGGTTAACCAACCCATCTACAAACGCAGTGATAACGGTTGAAGTGTTAATCAACCCACTACAAACACAGTAATAACGGTTGAAGTAGTTAGTTAAGAGTGAATTAACACTTTTATGCAGGTACTTTGACACCATTATAACACTGCTCTGCAGGCCTTCTATAACCTTTACCTGTAAAATCGTGGGCCTCTTTCTTTGTTATAACTGTGTTAGAGCATGCTATTACACCGCACTAAGAGTATTCTTAACTTTGATACTTTAATATAAAGATGATGAATGATATAAAGGTTGTTTTAACGCTAATGTGCTAGTTGGGGATATACGTATATAATTTTAAGGAGATTACCAATAATAGGGAACATTTTTTTTATACAAAGAACTAGATGACAAACAAGCTGACGGCCCACCTGGTGGTAAGTGGTAACCATCGCCTACAGACACCTGCAATAACATGGAAAAAGTCACTAGATATTGCAGGTTTGCGTGGTCACCCTGAAGCCTATGATAAAATGCCTTCCATGCCCAGTAATTACACTGGCTAACTTTATAATTTCTCTTCATTTTGTGACAACCCTCGCATATCTGCGCATGACAGTGTAAGTACTTGCACGAGTGGCGACATCGTCCGATATCTAAGGCGATTTCCTACTGGTTATATTCGTAATACTGTGCCTGTAGACACCTGCAATGTTAAAATGCAAGCTGTGTGTGTGTTCCCTCCTTCCTATGGAATGGGTTCTTCAAAAGAGGCGTTAAAAAGCACCTTTCGGGCCGGCAAGGTGGAGTGCTTTGTATAAAAAAAAATGCAAGGTGCATTATGAAAAGACAAGATTCATGAAGAAGATATTGGTAGCCTGTGTGGAGGGTCGTCTGTGTAGCACCGCTTTTCCTATTTCCGCCTTGAAACCTTTCCCTTCAATCCAAAACACAGGGAACCATATGTTTAGGATTAAAGGGGAAGGTAGCCTATATACTGTGACGACCGCCGGGATCGTCTTAGGGCGTAGCTCCTACAACTTCTGAATAAAACGCAGACAGACTTTGATATTTCCTCTATTATGGTAACAACATTCACTATACAGTTGGCGCGGCGGTCGTGGAAGAAGTGTGTCAAACATCGTTGTTTGACGTCCGCTCGCGAATCGCGTTCCTAACTTGAAATGACGACAAAATCTATGTGCCAGTGGCGAAAGAGTATCGAGTCCGCCACATTCCCCCCGTACAACTAAAATTTGTTCATTCGGAAGTCGAATGAATAAATTTTCATTCCTACCTACCGACACAACCTTCTACACATTCTACTGCTTAAACCTATCCTACCCGACGAAGGGCATTTACAACCCATGACGGTCTTTTCGATAGACTGGCTCTTACCACATTATCCACCCATCATGCGATAATGGTGGGAAGAACCCCATGCAAGCAAAACCTTCGGAAAAGCTTGCGAACGCCATGTAAGACTCTAACCGAATAGTCATACAACATTCGAAGTAAAATTTTGAAAAAGAAACCCTAAAAATTATGTTCCACAAATAAGACCAAATCCGTGATCGGTACAAGAGGTCACTGTGTCCCACAAAGCGACTAAACATCAGAATCAACAATCGAACGCGTCGTCAGACAGTGACTCTCCCTTCCCGCCAAGTGAGGTGACAGACCTTAGGAATGGAGACATAATAAATCTCTTCTACCACACACCCACAAGGATCACTTTAAAACTCTCCGAATCCGATACACGTCCACAATAATAAACTATTATGTTCGAATATGCAATCGGTCGTCACATGTGACGACCGCCGGGATCGTCTTAGGGCGTAGCTCCTACAACTTCTGAATAAAACGCAGACAGACTTTGATATTTCCTCTATTATGGTAACAACAGTCACTATACAGTTGGCGCGGTGGTCGTGGAAGAAGTGTGTCAAACATCGTTGTTTGACGTCCGCTCGCGAATCGCGTTCCTAACTCGAAATGACGACAAAATCTATGTGCCAGTGGCGAAAGAGTATCGAGTCCACCACATTCCCCCCGTGTGACGACCGCCGGGATCGTCTTAGGGCGTAGCTCCTACAACTTCTGAATAAAACGCAGACAGACTTTGATATTTCCTCTATTATGGTAACAACATTCACTATACAGTTGGCGCGGCGGTCGTGGTAGAAGTGTGTCAAACATCGTTGTTTGACGTCCGCTCGCGAATCGCGTGTCTAACTTGAAATGACGACAAAATCTATGTGCCAGTGGCGATAGAGTATCGAGTCCGCCACAATACCTACTTAATAGGCATAGAAGATATATAATTATTTCATCTTATGCCTCAGATGACAACGCACGTTATTGCAGGTATCTTTAAAGGTTGCCATCGTGGGAGACAACCTCTCCTTTCCGACCATCATCTCCAAGATGCTCAAGAGCGACAGGTCGTGGCAGGGGGTCCTTGTTTACTGCGAGGACGTGATGTCGAGGAAGGAGGATGCAGAGCGTGTGCGGGAAGCAGCCGCCACTTCTGGTATTCGCCGCCGAAGGACATGGCGGAGGCCGCCACCGTAACATCTTTGGGCTCTGGGAACGGTGGGGGGCCGTATCCCGGCTTGCACAGCCCAGTCGGCGTGCCTACGCACGGCGCGCAGACTTTAAACGCGAATAAGTTGAGGGGGGGGAGGGGGGGGGGGGTGGCAAGGGGCCTTGTTACAGACCTTTTTCTCCCCCAAAACTGACTGCGGTCAATCCGCCTTCACGACACAACGGTGAAATTTCTTCGGGCCATCCCGTGATGTCGTCAAAACGCGGATCAGAAGGTGCGTCGCTGAGGAGTTTGGTGGGTGAGAGCTCCACACACCCCTCCTTTTCCCCCCCGTGAGTTGGGGGGTCGGCTGGTAGAGCTTCTCCTCAGCGGTAAAAAAATAAAATAAAAGGTATCTTTAAAGGTGATGGAAGTTACTTATCACCAGATGAAAATACATCGGCTACATTTTAACTTTTCATTATTCAGTCTTAAAATATTATAACAATGGTTAATGAGCCTAAGACAATAAACATAACAATATTAGGTAGTCGTAATAATCGAATTTATATTAGATATACAATATTATTAATGCTTCGATTATTTAGTTTCGTTCTGCCAAATGTCAAGTTACAAATTGAATTAATTTCCTGAGTATTGCTACCAGCGGTTTCACAGTAGGTACATAGATGAAGCCAGGATATTTATAGGTATCTCTCTAATATTAAATTAATGCTCCGTTTCGACATTAACCTCTTTTGTATAAATAAAATAAAGTAGGTATACTATGTTCAGGTTGCGTAAAGACTGGAGTATTAAATTACAGGTAAGTAAGTGTATTTGTAGTTCCTCAATGGTTGAGGAATCTGGGTCTGGTCTTCCATCTTCGGCCTTATTATCGTTTACCATCGACTGAGATGATGGCCAAGAGTATTCAAGTTGTGATAGATCCTATTACGGCGGTAGTTATAAGCATAGGCGTTGCTTACGGAGATATTTTTATTATAGTGTTTTATTCTGTTTTGTTTCGAACGAGATTAAAACACGAAAATAAAAATATTTATAAGAATGTAAGACCGAAACGAAGTCGAGAGCTTACCATAGTCACGAGTTTGTATTAAGCAATATTCGCATGTGCGTCTACAACGTTTTTCAGCAGATTTGCGAAAAAACAGCACAACAATACTATTATTTTGTTTTAAATAACAGTCGAAAAGTCGCAAAAATCTTTGACGTTCCTAATATGAAAATATCGCACATTTTCAAATACCGTCACGCGCGCGTTTTGAAAATGAGAACTACGTCTTTCATCTTATTTTCTCTTCAGTATTAAAATGAGGCAATAGTTATTTGTTCAACAAGTGAGCAAAATTATTTTTTGTAGTGAGTGCTGAAGTTAAATCACGAACCAGCATTCATAATTAGATTACCTACTGAGCGCAGTGAGTGATATAAAGGCACGAGACAAAAAAACTTTGCTCTCGTGTGAAACATACAACTTTTCACCTCTCCAGCGAGAATATTGTTAGAAGTGAGATACACAAACAATATTAACTCAGGCGTTAAACAATCATTTTCATCACTCGATGAACTCATTTTTGTAATTAAATTAAAAAAATAATCACAATTAATTATAAACACAAATCGAAAAATCAAAACAATCTGAATTTATTTTTCTCGCTTTGTCCACAGATTATATAGACTATTTTTGAGTTGCGTTCCGAAATTACAGTGCGTGTCATTTTTTTGAAAAGTAAATACTAATTATATTTTTATGTAACGTGACATTATTGTTTACTGAATTATAAAGTAATTATTATTTTTCAAGAAAACGTCCACAAATTAAAATAGTTAAGCTTATAAACTAAAATAATTAAATTACATAGTTGTGCGACTAGCGCTAGTTCTGAGTTTCAGAACGCGCTACTGCCTATCTCAAATTTATTTAAAAAATTACTTTGCCTCACGCTCGCAGCAAAAACCGGTTTCCTTCGAGATTTTACGAAGCAAAAGAGCTATTTTGCTGCTGGAGAGGTGACAATATTTTTGTGCTAAAGCTTTTCCAAAGAGGATCGAACATTCAGGTTTTATTCTCATAATGTGAAACTCTTTGGTGGAATTCTTATTTATTTTGTAAACCGTAAAGAATACGCACGGTGCTATACAACGGAGTGTGCGGTAAAACAGATATTTAGGTGTGAGTACCTATTTTACCGCATGCTCCGATGTAAGGTACCTATAATTATGTATTTTTGAACCTATGTTACAAGTGCAATAAAGAGTATTAAAAGGTGCGTAGGTATTATTTAACTTTAGAACAATGTATACAGGTTTCGTAAATGCATTTATTGAGAAAATATGCTGAAAAGTATTTTTATTTTAGTTTTTTTTCTTGTTTGGTTATCTAATCAAGAATAAAACACGAAAATAAAAATACCTCCGAAATAGGCCTACATTAAGACTACCGCCGTAACAGGACTGTTTAAATGAAAAGTTTAAAATAATAAAAAAACCTAATGTTACCTTCGCGTGTTTTGAATTTCGCGATTACGTTCGTGTCCGAAGTTCTCATGATCCTATTCACATCTCTATACCTTTATACATCTCACTTCTGGGCACAAGCCTTCCGACATAGGGGAAACACATGAGGAGTTTGGGCGATAACACCACCGCTGGCCCAATGCGAGTTGGTGGGTTAAAGCGGTTGTAGTAAGAACTCGCGGCACAACGTGCCTTCCGAAGCACAGAGGAGCTCAAGATTATATTTTGATTGACCTATCCAGGATCGACCATGGCGAAAGTTGCTTTATTTTCGTAATCGAAATCAGAGCGCTCAAACCATTAAGATACCTAGCTCCTTCTTACCAAGTTCATAATTATTGAAAATTAAAATTTTAAATAGAACCCGAAAAAAAATCATGAGTTCTCTAGTCTACTCTCTGATTATTTCATTTCACTACTGATTGTACATCGCCAAGTTCAAAAGTTCAAAGTGCCAGAGCGTGAGGCAGAAGATCCATCAAGCGGAAGCGAAACGGAAGTGTTAATAACGAACAAACACAACTAATGCGGTGGATTTCATTTGATCTTACAATCTCATAGAACCGCTAGATGAACTAGTACATGTATTAAATAAGAACGTTTTATTGCCAACTATATACGATGGTTTGATAAATAGAAATAATATGAGTTATGTAATTTTTCTACTGGGTGCTTGACTTGGGTAGAAAACAATTTTATTGACACTATTTTATCTTGTTTCGATATTGGTTTGACCTAAAAATTTTGTCATTTGAACTATGTTTTTAGTTGAATTATAAGATGTCTTATGCCACCGGCACTACTGTAGCACTGTCACATATCCAATTTTTTTTATACTACTAGATGACAAACAAGCTGACGGCCCACCTGATGGTCAGCGGTTACCGCCGCCTATAGACGCCTGCAATAACAAGGGAAAATCCCTTGATATTGCAGGTGCGTTGTCATCCTGAGGCCTAAGATGAAATGCCGTCTATGCCCAGTAATTACACTGCCACCTTGCCCTTCAATCCGAAACACAGCTAACTGTTTCACGGCTGAAATAAGAAAGGCGGTGGTACCTACCCAGACGACCCTACATACGGGCCTACCACCTTTTTTTTTGTTTCGAAGTGGAATCCGCTTGCGGACGATACCCTAAGGCCTAAACCACTGGTTAGGTGGACCAGCGGACCGTCGGATAGACGTGGGCCTGTGCAGGGGTCGCCCAGCGCCTGATCATAGCGGCACTGGCAATACCTGCTAAACCATTCCGGTTTCCCCATGCCCCTAATGGAGACGACCCGGGGTTTGCCGAAGCATTTAACCGAGCCGCCTCCGGGCAGCCCGACCCTAGAACTGAACGGGCCTACCACCTAGTAATAATTTAAAAACCCGACTATTGCGAGTGAGACTCGCCCACCGAGGGTCCCGTACAAAGTAGGTAGGTATATACTCGACGGTTGAAAGGCTAAAACATGAATGATCTAAACTCAATGTGACCTATGTTTGTTTAAAATCCAATTTAAATGTTACATGTTCACTTCTAGTAACAAGACACTTAAGTAGGTAGGTACCTATGTAGGACAGTGTATAAGTACAGAATTTTTAAAAAAGGACTTGGTAAGAAGTGTTTGCGTCATGTAAAAAGAACGCTGTATGAAACTGGAGGGAGCGTGTTTGCGCACGGGTATACTCGCGCACGAAAGTACTAGGCCTATTATTAATTTGAACTTACCTTTAGCTAGCGGCTTCGTGTATTGAGTATTGGTAGGTACAAAATATATTAGATAGAAATCATGAAAGTGAATTAAAACATGTTTGATTCAGTGTAGAATGTTTAATATAATAAGGTACAAAAAAAAAGACTTCAAACCTCGGCACCAATTTAAAAAAATACATTTTAGGAGATAGTACTTAAATTAAATAATTTTTCCTTTTTAGTGTTATGAAGTCCTTGTTTTTTTTACATTTTAAGTGATTTCTTAAGGTCAAAGCTAGATGGGTGGCCGTCAGCACTATCGACTTGTCATTGTCAGTCTCTCAGTCTTTGGTTGAAGTGCATAATATTGTTTCATATTATCGTATCGTACCACTGATAAAGTATTATCTAACTCAAACCCGCTACTGAGTTTAACCTTCCATCATCAGTTCACACGAATAACCCGATAGAATTCAACTATTCGTCAATAGGTGTACCTATAATATTTACAGAATTATCTTCCAACTCCTAACCGTTAAGGAGAAGGAATGTGCCTTCCATCATCAGTTCACCCGAATAATCTGGTAGAATACAATTATATGTTAATACGTAACTATAATAATTAAAGAATTATACTCTAACTCCTAGATCATCAACATAAGATGGTTACTGACAGTAACAAATACTTAAACAGCTTTGGAAAAAAGGAAGTGCCTATAAAATTAGCGGTATGCCCTAGATTTTCCTGAAATCTCATCATCATCAGTTCAAAATTTAGACTCCCTTTCCTTGCATAAAGACTCTGTTTTCGTCAGATTTCTTTCTTCTGTACAAATTAGTAAAAGTTTACAAAAATCTACAACAAATTTGGTCACCCAAAAGTCAAAGATCGGGTCAAAGTCTCCTAAAATCTGCGTTGTAACTTATTCAAGGTCAAAGATCACTAAAATCAATTTTTCGCGATTATGTCAGTTTTTATAGCTTCTATAGGAGTTATAAAAACTATAGTGTTAACATGGAGTTTAAAATTGTAGAGCATAAAATTTGCGACAAATTTTGTTCCTTACTTTTTATAATACGCTCAACCGTTTTTGAGTTAGAGGGGGGAGAGCGCGAACCGATCAGCCATAATTATACTGTAAGGCACGGTTAATTGTGAATCTCAGTGAATCAATGTCAATTACAAACTATATGTGTGCCAAAGTTCATCCAAATCTGTTTGGTCGTTTTTGTGTGATTGGGTAGCAAACATCAAAACTTTCACATTTATAATATTAGTAAGAGAGGATAGTAGAAAAATATTTTTATAACTATACAATATTTTATACAAATTATTCCTTATCCATGATATTTAATTATTAATTAACTTTACAAGGTATTACTCACTGAGACTGAGACAGTTGTCCTTGCATTACAGTATGTATAGCTGAGTTGAGCGCATACGAGTAAAAAATTCTTGGAACTTTGTCTTAGATTTTATGCTCTACAATTTCATACTTCATGTTAAAATCACTGGAGCTATAAAAACTGAAATAATCGTAAAAACCCGATTTTTGTGAACTTTGACCTTGAATAAGTTACGACGCAATAGAAGGCCAAAATGAAGATGCATACAAGTTTCCAGCTTACTAGGTCTCTTTCGAGGTGGACCCCATTTTATGCTTATTGCCTGGATTAATTGTGGGCTAATATAATAGTCAATCATATCTTAAATTGCCAAACTTATTACGACTAGGACTGACAAAAAGTTAGTATCAATTAAAACATAAATAAAGGCATGTACCCAGCAATACGTAGATACTCGTTTTTGCAGGAATTAGATAATTAAAGATCTTACAGTTCTGGAACAATTCCGTCCAACATTGACAAAAGTTAGTAACTTTTAAAACCTTAATGAAGCAATGTACCTACATGTCTTAGTAGTACCTATCAGTACTTATCCACCAAGTTTAAGTGAAAAAAATCAGATTCCTACGTAAAATATTTGATTGATATTTTAGAAACAAGACAATTCGTTAACCAGTTTTATACCTACGTTGTTTTTGAACAGTTTCTCGAATATCTTAATGACATCTTTACCTCTATCAGGCAAGAATACCTATTTCAAGCTTAAACCGTCTGAATAATAATCCAAAAAGACGAAAAAATATAGGAACTTTTATACACCAACGTTGATCCTCTCGGGCATCCCATTTGTGCCACGTCTCTCTCCTAAACTTGGACAGAAATCACGTTAATTTGATTATAAGCTATGGAGTATGTTTGCGTAGACGATTAGGTATCGGTAAAATTGACAAAATTACATGTTACCTATTTCAAATGTCAAATTCAGGATCTCTGAGGGTTGTTGATAATTTCGGTAACAATTATTTGACCTATCGTTAATGAATACTGACAGGACTTTTATTTATGTTTGTCTACTAATAATAATTAAATTTCAAAACACATTTTGAATTTAACTTTTTAAGAAATTATTAATGGAATCTTCAAATTTACACTCATGCTGTGACTGATCTGACGAAATATATAAAAAGAAGTGCTTTTTACACGCTTCTATCGAATCACAGAGAAGCTTAAAATAAAAGACTTGAAAATAAAAGGCTTGACATGTGCAAGTGGAAACATTTCTATCAAAGTTAAATTGACGATCTGTCACAAGCAAGAAAATACAATTATGTATGCGTTCAGCATCTGGTGCGGCACTGACGACTATTATTGTGTGTGAATTCGCAATTACGGTATTGTGTGAGGCAGATCTCTTGGTTTCGCTTTGTTGACAATTTCCGCGCGTAATTTTACTAGCAAAATAGTTAAACTGCCAGTAATATATATGCTAAATAGAACGGTTGCGTATATTTATTACTAGAGCTTAACCACATAGGTAGCAGTATCATCTTGTATTTTTGAGAGCACTACTTATTTGAAATAACTTACATCCGATTTGCTAAACTCCAAATCCTAACAAAGAGCAACGCACATTTCTAAAAAAACAACAGGTCCACTTGTCCCAAGTGTTAATCATCGCATTAACAATATGAAGGATATTGCTTGATATCCCGCCTACAGCATTATCAGCTAGCACTTTATGAAAAAAAAGGAGAATGGATATTTGGTATATGTACGAATTTTGAGATATTTACTGACTACGATTTACTGACAGCGAGCAGACAATATTGCAAAATGGCGTACCAGATGTTACTCGTAGTAGCGTTGTGCATATTGGATGTAATCTGAGAAATTTTTATGACATTTCACAAAATTCTCTACTATTTCATAATAATATTGCATCAGAAATAGCTTACTAAAATTTATATCAACATACTTATTACCTATTTGAATTTATCTTATTCAATCATATTGTTGTGAAAGCATAAAGTACAGATCATCATCATGCAACCCACATATTTTGATGTGTACTGCTGAACAAAGGCCTCCTCAATCGATTTTAAAAAAATTGAATGACAAATCTGCGCTCCGCTAATTAGCATTAGGTCTTGAATTAAAAATAGTATTAGTCCTTTAGTTGTCCAAATTTTAATTCATTTTTTATATAATATTATAATATTTAAAAAGACATTTTCCAAAATGTATGGCGCCCGGCCAGGTCTATGTATACTATACTGATTTTTTAAACAAAAATAAAACTTACTTCAAAACACTAAAAAGGAAAAAAATGATGGGTGACCGTCAGTAGTATCGACTTTTCTGTCTTTCAGTCTTTAGTTGAAATTCATAATATTGCTCCGTTAACTGAAACCTTTACGGATTTTTATCTTCCATCATCAGTTCACCTCAATGACCCGTTGGAATACCACTATTTGTCATTACGTACCTATAATATTAAAAGAATTATCTTCCAACTCCTAATCGTTAAGAAGTTTTACCTTCCATCATCAGTTAACCCTAATAACCCGATAAAATACTTTTATTTGTTAATATGTACCTATTGTATTTAAAGAATTATCTTCTAACTCCTAACCGTTAAGGAGTTGTACCTTCCATCACCAGCTCATCAACATAAGATGGTGACTGAAAGTTGCAAATACTTCAATAGCTTTGGAAAAAAGTGAAAAATGTCATACGTGCCTATAAAATTTGAGGTTTGCCCTCGATTTCCCTGGGATTCCATCATCAGATCCTGACTTGGTGACAATGGGACCAACTCTAGAGTATACTCTATCGAATAAAAAAGTAATTTTGAAAATCAGTTCACAATTGACCGAGAAATCGATGAACATCCATACAAAATAAAAATACATATAACATCCTTCTTTTTTTGAAGTCGGTTAAAATATGCAGAACAGTGTTAAATTGTCCATTTTCTTTTTATTTGCTTTGTTGCGTGGTTTTTTATAATATTTTATATAAGATTTTTTATAGAAAAACTGCAACACAGACAAATATTCATTTTGACGCCTATGTCACTTTGGTGACGTTCAGTTGATTGATTCCTTTTTCGTCGTATTCCGGATTGGATATATTCTTGTTTCGGCACATTCCTGTTTGGACGTATTCCGTTTTCGGCACATTCCGTTTTCGGCATAAATCAATATATATAACAAATGCAATCAGTCCTAGGTTACTTTTGATTTTCAAGACGCATATATCATGCAAGAATGAAATTGAATAATATTCTACAGATATAGTAAATAATGTTTGGAAATCGTATTTTGATGTGAAAATTCGTGCTATCTCGTATTCTCGCTCTGCTTCAGATTATAGAAAGAACAAGATAAATACGAACTTTCCCGACAAAAATGATATGAAAAAATTAATCACCACACCCATCATCTCATCTCGTCTCGTATCATTTTCGTAGTTTTCAGGGTTTCTCTGTTTAGAATACAACGTCAATTTCGTGATCCAAGATGGCGGACGCGACCTTTTATAGGAACAATCAATATAGGTATCATTTTCGTGGTTTTTGGGGGTCCCGATTATAAATACAACATCCATTTCCAGATCCAAGATGGCGGACGCAACTTTTTTTATGAAAAATCAATATGGGTATCATTTTCTTGGTCTTCGGGGTCCTGATTCTGAATACAGCGTCAATTTTAAAATCCAAGATGGCAGACATGTCTTTTTTATAAAAAAATCAATATAGTATCATTTTATTGGATTTCGGGGGTCCCGATTTTGATTGCAGCATTTATTTTGAGATCATAAATGGCGGACGTGACTTTATAGTACAAAATCAATATGATTATCAGTTTTCGTGGTTTTCGGGCTCACGATTTTATATACAACATCACTGTTCAATCCAAGATGGCGGACGCAACTTTTTCATAAAAATCAATATTCCACCTCCTTGGATCCCGAAACACAGATGTATTATTTGGAATCGGACCCCCTATAAACCAAGAAAATGATACCCATATTGATTTTTTATAAAAAAGTTGCGTCCGCGATCTTGAACCTGGAAATTGATGTTGTATTTAAAATCGGGACCCGCGAAAACCACGAAAAAGATACCCATATTGAATTTTTATAAAAAAGTTGCGTCCCCCATCTTGGATCTTGAAATTGATGTTATATTCAGAATCAGGACCCCTGAAAACCATGATAATAATACCCATATTGATTTTTTATATATTTTTTTTATACAAATAGATGACAAACAAGCTGACGGCCCACCTGATGGTAAGCGGTTACCGCCGCCTATAGACACCTGCAATAACAAGGAAAAATCACTTGATATTGCAGGTGCGTTGTCATCCTGGGGCCTAAGATGATATGCCGATGATATGAAAATAGTCGTATTCGGAATCGGAACCCCCGAATGCCGCGAAAATTATAGGTACTCTCTTATTAAAATCAACTCCAAGAATAAAAAATGTGACAACCCTGCGGCAAAGTGAAATAAGCGGCATGAATCGCAAATTCAAAGGCGTCGGCCCACTGGTTGTAGTTACACTGTGGTAAAACCATGTGCAATTTAGTATGATTTGCTTAAAAAACGGTTTTATTTTTTAATCTAAGCAATGGATGCCAACAGGCTTGAAGATGGACTTATCTTTATAAATAGCAAAATTTGCCTTATCTTTTAAACCGACTTCAAAAACGAGAAGGTTCTCAATTCGGCCGGTATGTTTTTTTTTTTTTTCTATGTATGTGGTGTACATATGATTACGCCGAGATTACTGATCCGATTTACGTGATTCTTTTTTTGTTCGATGTGGAATAGCTGCCATTTGGTCCCATAAAATTTTTTTTAAAAACAGGTGGGTACTTTAGTTTTAAATTGAAAAAAATTGAAATTATTAAATCGTCTACATATGCGAAATTGCGAATTTTTGCTTTTCCAATGACTTTTTAGTGAAACGATACGATAGTAGGAAACAATATAAGTTGACGGTCACCCATCTAGCTTCGACCTTAGAAAGATTACACTAAAAATTGTGAAAAAAAAAATTTAAAACAAAAATTAAAACCGACTTCAAGAAACTGAAAAGGATAAAAAAATTAAATTTAAGTAGGTATTCATCCCCTAGAAACATATTTTTGGAGTTGGTGCTAAGTGTTTTCCAAAAACAATAGAAAGTGAAGCACTTAGCACCAACTCCAAAATATGTTTCTAGGGGATGAATACCTACTTAAATTTAATTATTTTATCCTTTTCAGTTTTTTGAAGACGGTTTTAATTTTTAATTGGTAAAATTTAAATATTTTACTAAAAAATATTATTTTATTTTATTGCGCAAGCAAATTCACAAGTATTTAATAGTATAATTTATTTACTAAAATGTGTCGAAACAAGAATGTGCCGAAAACGGAATACGTCCAAACAGGAATGTGCCGAAACAAGAATATGTCCAATCCGGAATACGACGAAAAGGGGATCAATCGTTCAGTTGACTTCTATGTCGCCCGCCCAATTGCCATGGTGAATAACCGAGAAATCGACGAAAATTTTCAACTTTTGTACAAACCAATTATGCGTGAAAACGAATTATTAGTGTTTTTCGCGTTATCAGGAGATTTTTCCTGATTTTTTTACATGCTGTACGTACATATACCTGGTCGCATATGAAACATCTCCTTTCCTAAAGTGTTGTCATCTGAACCGTTTTATTAATGGTCGTATTGTGAAAGGAATTCTTCACCCTTGTTTTCAATGTTCTTGTGTTATCACTGTAGTCCATGCCCACATAAGCTGTGCGTCTTGGCTGGTGCAGCTCATTGAGCAATTTAATACAAAATCTCCCAAATAAATAGTCAACAAATTGCACCATAAATTTTACGTTACAGACCAAAGAACTTTCGAACAGATGTTGTAAATATCAGGTGTAGGCGTCTTGAATTCTTAGTTATTTTCGGTAGCAAAGAAATATTATAAGAACTACTTACTAAAGTTAGATGTTTATATTCCATTTTAGTTATTTATCTACTTATTCTCAGTCAATAAATTAGCTGATGTTGAAATTGATGAATGGAGTACATAATGTATTTGCGAAACCGTCATAAAATGTCAAACTGTCACCGTCAGCTTTGAACGCACTAAGTTTAAAGCGGGATTAGACTATGTATAAGAAGCATGATACTCTATTGACATGTCTTAAAATTATGTCGATTAAGAACTTTTATAAGACATTGCGATTGTATGAGACAATTTTGAAAGTTCATAATTTTAAATGTCATTATGCGTGAAATTGTTTAAAAAATAGTTTTGAACAATCAGAAATATTTTCGTCAACGACACAAGACTGAATAGAATAATGGCCGTTATTTTAAAGAAAAACAAACACTAATGCTGTCCTCGCATCAAAAGAATAAAAAACCACTTGACCTAACGTACACCGAATTCGACACATACCTACAAAAATAAACGTCACTACTCCCCAGGCACTGTCGTATACTGTTACAGCTATTTCTATGGCACAATATTATTATTCTTGGATTCCTTTTTTTAAAAAATTACTGAAATAATTTGACTTCATTTACAGTTTTTATTCTTCTCTTTTTAGGTAACCTGCTCGTGATCCTCGTGGTAACGCTGTCGAGGCGACTCCGCTCCATAACAAACTTTTTTCTGGCAAACCTCGCAGTTGCGGACCTATGCGTTGGAGTATTTTGCGTCTTCCAAAATTTAACGATATATCTTATACCAAGGTAAGATTTTTACTTTTTCTTAATACTCTAGAAACATCAGCAATTTTAAGTTTTTCTTCTAGCCTCCATCTATTGATGATGATGATATAATAATCATTAATAATCATCAGTATAACTTGTGTATTTGTGTTGAGATCGCCCAGCAGGCATGTATTATTATTAAAAATACTAACCCCAAGATGTTAGAATCGTAGAGCTATATGGTCCTTGTGGTGGCAAAGATTATAAATAATTAAGGAAAAGCGGGGTCTGCAAACACAGACTATATTTATTATTAATAAATGGAGCCTCGAATTAATACAACCTCTTAAATAAGGCAACAACTGAATGAAAAATATATATTTTTGGTGACATAAATATTATGCACCACAAGTAGCCTTCGTTGTAATTAATCAACATTGAGGAGGTGTCAATATTTTACACCTTCTAGGTGTTATTAACCTAACCAAGAAAGTTAGGTATTAACGTAACCAATTTCTAAAAAGTAATAATTAAAAAACAAACAAAAACCCGACTACAAAATCGCATTGAAAAATCTAATATTTTTAATGATCATAGGTGACAGTGTTCCTAAACGCAGTCAATCGATACACAAATCGAATGACAATACTTAACTTCATTTCAACTACTGAAACTTTGTTATCTCTCATTACGTAATATTTGACCTTGTAACTCGACAAAAACCGATTTGTCGGGTTGTAATGTCTAAATTTGTATGAAAATACTAATTGTGATGTCGACTTATTTTGTCGATCGATAGATCTATGATCGCAGGGCCGACGCCGAGGCGCGCAATACAAAGGCCGCCACGTCTGCGATTGCCCATGGTAACTCTTGGCAATCTCCATCGGTGCGAAGCCGGGCCGTAGGCCGGGTTGCCTGGGGTGGTCTGGTGAATTCGCAGACCCCAAACCGCCTCCGCTAAAGGCACGGGATTTATCCAGGTGTTTAAGCGGGTATTCCCAGGGTCAATTTAGATGCTGGGCGAGTCCCGCATACGCCTACTGCTTCGCCAGCGGTGGTCCAGTCCGTCAATGGATTTATAAAGGAAATATTATTATCCCCAAAAAAATTAAGAGCAGAAGAAAAATAAAATGAAATCTTTTATGACTAAGTACTAACAGCAAATTGTCTACTAGTTCTTTGACTCGGATTTGTAAACTACCAGCAAACTTAGTCCAGGGCTGTTATTAATCTGTGCTCCAGGTACCTACTAAGTAAATTGGCAGTAAATATTTTATAAGAATTAAAAAAAAATTGGTAGGCAATAAAGCTACGGAGTAGGGTAGGATTGTTTATTAATTTATTTCATTATTATGGCCTAGACGCAGGTGACATTGTCGGGGGTTTACCTAATGGTTCAATCCGTATATCATTTGCATGACATTCACATTGTTTATTTTAGTTCTAAGGATCCTTGTTAGGCTAATTTAAGCCATTAGCCCACCCTGCTTACCGTGGTTGGCCTTTATTATAAATTGTTGGTCTTATCCCTCCACAAATTACCCCATAACGTTTTTCAAACTGAGATTGTCCTTTCCAAAGTTTTTAGGATTTCGAACAAATGACAAACGGTATCCATAATTTATTGTCATGTTAGTCAGTGTTTGTTTTGATAAAACGTATATTTAATAAAGGATGTTTTATGAGATCCCAAAATGCAAACCTTACTATAAATCTGCTGGAGGTATGCTACAGAAGCTGCATTCAAAGAAATAAACAGATTGTAGTCGCGCAGAATACTAACCAAGTTACTACTAACAGAACTGCAGCAATTAAGTCCTCAAATAACGGCACAAGACTATGAAAGTCAACACACTGAGCATAGACACAATAAAAAGAAGAATAATAAAAGGACAGTCTCCACTAATATTTTACACATACACACACAATCAAGAAATATAATAAAAAAAATAAGTACCTAGACCCCGGCCTCGATCATCATCTATCTAACACCATCTCATTGAGACTATTTTTATGAGCCTAAATACATTATATAATACTCTTTATTGCACTTTGACATTACAAATAACAAGTTATTAAAAAAATAAGCTGCATTATGTCTGCTGTAAGATTTTTTTATTTACACCTATTATCTCGCCCAAAGTAAGCATCATTAAGAGCTTGTGTTAAGAATACTTGATAACGGAGAAATATTTATGATATTATGAAATATTTATGATTTATGATTGATTCTTGTATAGCCCATGTTATAATTTATTGGCGTATTGACGGCACCAACCTGTATACACTTAATTAAACAAACCGCGAACATACTACGATATCGACTCCTCGCAACTCGAGAATCCCATTTTGTTTTAATTTAGAAATTCTATAACACTCGGTATAGTCAAGTGAAAGTTCATAATCTAGTAACTTTATGTTTTAGGTAAATCAGTTTCATGACGAACGTGTGTAGGTACAGTCGACAGCCCGTCAAGCGTAACATTTTGACCTTGAGACTGCCCTTACTGCTTTCGTAAAAGAAGCGGCTTTTGTAGTGCGACTATTAAAAACTGAATGGAAGAACAGTTGTCCCTATACCAACTAATTATTACAATGATTTTGAGAAGTAAATTTTTCTCAGTCTCTGTTTCACTCTAAAGCTTTCGTAGTGCAACTGTTACACTTGATGTACTGTCGTCTGTACATGTAGAAAAAAATGGATGTTGAAATTAAACCCTTACAAGACATATAAAGTAAGTGATCATGAAATAAAAAAAAATTAATTGGTTGGCACATACAACTGTGCCGAAATATCGGGTATTCAAAACAAACAAAAAAATGAAATGATTTTAAAAATGTTTCTCATTTGAATCATGGAAATTAAAAAGTATAGGTATCAATTTATTTAACCCTACCTTCGGCAAAATCAACATCATGGATTTCAAAGATTATTCAGAGTCAATTATCTAATCTGTGCTTATAAGCGTTTATTTAGAGGGCCGCTGAGGTAAGCTAACTTTAGCGGCACCGAATTCATGTCTCGATAACTACATGCAACTTATATAACTATATGCATAGGTACATACTTGATGGCCAAGATCTAAATAAATAACAAGACTTTTGTTTTAAATCCAAACGTAAAAAGCCACGAACAGTCTTAAATGAATTAATAAACATCTAGCGATGTTTGTTTTGCTTTTAGTTGAAGTAGTAGCCATTCTCATCTCATCTCATTTCGCCATTTTTCAATAAAAATGCTCGAAGTTAACAAACTCATGGAGCACACGTCCATGAATTCGTTAACTTCGAGCTAGTAAGGGAACAAAGGGCCAAACTATTGAATTCCGTGAAAACATTCGCCTTCACGCCGCGATTCTATTAGGTAACTACTACCTGTATTCACATTTACATAGTCTTTGTCCATTTAATCTGTAAAGTTAGTACCCACGTATCAGACACTATAGAAACTGGATTCATTGTGAACACCTCACCTGCGACACAAAATCAATGAGTTTACAGAAGCGCCTATTCAGCCGCCCTTAAATTATTTGCACTCACTTGTCTATTGCGCACTTTTATGAAAACGTGTGCACTTGCGACTGGGCACTGGCCATTGTTGTCGTCGCGTTATTTAGTTTGATCCAAGATTGTCTGCACGTTCATACTTCCATCATCCTTGCCTGCACGCAAAGTCTGTGCTGTGCTGTGCTGTCCGTGCACGTAAAATGGCGCTATACTTCTTATCGGTGCTTCTATAGATTTATATATTTTAAACCGGCGTTTGTTGAGGGTCAAACAGTTATAATAATAATATTCATACACTCACACATATTATCTAGCCCAAAGTAAACATCATTAAGAGCTTGTGTTAAGGATACTAGATAACGGAGATATAATGATAATAATATGTTTATAAATATACTAAAAAAACTTAAAGTTGACATTGTAAGAGCCTTCAGAATGCAAAAAAATAATTGTTCGTATGATTGACATGGCGTGGTTTCTTGAGAGCTGCAGACCACTGTTCAAAAAATTTAACATACTTCCAATGCCCTGTAGTTACGTAAGAGAAGCAAGTATCTTTGTAAAAGACCATATGCATTATTTCAAAAAACGAAATTAATTCAAAACATACAAGAACCCAATATAAGAACTTACTATGTCAACCTCCTTGTCGCATGTATGTATTCAAAAAATGTATATAATATGTGTGTATGTATTTTTAATAACCTTCCAGACCATAAATTAAATTAGAAAAAAGTACGATGTATTGACAAAGTGGCTAGAGGCAAGGTGTTTTTATAGCGTTAAAGAGTATATGGATAGAAATGAAATAAAATATGACTAAAATATTTGTACACCTGCATGCAGGTTGACCACAAAATGTACTATAATTCTAAACAAGATCTTGTAAACTGTGTTTTTTGCAAATAAATTGCATTATTATTATAATAAACATCCATGACTCTTAAACAAAAATGCTCGTACTCATCATACAAACACTTGCTCCTACCGGGATTCGAACCCGGGACCTTTTGATCGAGTAGCCTGTATAGCAAGGGGTACCTACAGATCACTCGGCCAGCCGGTCGTCAAGTTAATGGTTTATTTTTGGTCAATTTGTGATATTTATTTCAAACTTTCATATCTTAATTTACGGTTAAAATTATAACAAGAGTACGACATTTAGAACTATGACTCCACTTATTTCACAAAATGCCGTTGACCCCGCTCAATTTACTCATGAGGTAAACATCTACTTTTAAATGGATTTTCATAAACACACCTCGGCTGCCCAAATTCAAAACCTAGTAACTAGTGATTTCAAAAAAAAACCGTTTTTGGCATTTTTCGACTTACTAGGCAGTATCAATATGATGTGGACCTTAAAACACCCAGTGTCTTACGTAATTTTAAAAATATAATTTAGCAAGTCAAAGCAATTTGGCATGACTATAAAAATAACAATGAAGTACCAATTCTAGACATAGTATGTCAGAATACAAATTTAAAACCCTAGCAACTCAACCGACTTACTAAGTTATGAATTTGCAAAACCGACTTGCTATGTTTTGAATTTGGCACCGATTATAAAATCAATGAAATGTCATTTAGTAAATCCAGTGACACCGTCGCACGAGTGTTTCGCTCCAAGATATCAAGCGTATAATGCGTATAATGCGTGCTTTGCAGAACGAAAACATTGCAGGTAAGAAATAACTTATTCATTATACTCGAACTGCATAATCGCTTCGATTGCCTGGAGGACTGCACAGATGTGGACACATATAACGACAGGTTCGTGGAAGCTGTCCTTACGGTGGGTTCTAAGTTCTTCAAACCCAGCCGTAACGAAAGAAGTAAGAAAATCTCTGAGCCAACATTGAAGCTAATGGAAGTAAGACCTGAAATAGTTCTGCAGTCTTCTGAGGATGCTTGTCGGCAGCTCAATAAACAGATCTCGAAGTCATTGACTCGCGACATACGCCGATTTAATACAGACCGTGTTAAAGAGGTAATCGAGTGAAACAGAGGCTCCAAAGTGTTCGCCAGAAATCTGTCGCTTGGACAGAGTTTGCTGACGAAGCTGAAGACGGAGGACGGCAGACTTCTTACGTCCGACCTGAGCTTTTGGCCGAGATTGAAAACTTCTACGGACAGCTTTACGCGACATTACGCACACCTGTCACTCAGGCCACCGATCCAAGAGCCAAATCAACCCGACATTACACCGAAGATATCCCGGACGTCAGCCTGTACGAGATTAGTGTAGCTCTCAAACAGCTCAAATACAACAAGGCACCGGGTGACGATGGACTTACAGCAGAGCTTCTGAAAGCAGGTGGGCGTGTGGTCCTAAGAGCTCTTCAGAGGCTATTTAGCTCCATCATGCTCGAGGGTAAAACGCCAAAAGCATGGCACAGGGGCGTGGTGTCACTCTTCTTCAAAAAGGGTGACAGAACCCAATTGAAGAACTATAGACCCATCACGCTCCTGAGTCATGTTTACAAGTTGTTTTCGAGGGTTATAACAAATCGTCTCGCACGCAGGTTTGACGACTTCCAGCCTCCCGAACAGGCCGGATCCCGAAAAGACTTTAGTACCATAGACCATATACATACGCTGCGGCAGGTTATACAGAAGACCGAAGAGTACAACCTGCCATTATGCTTAGCGTTTGTGGACTATGAGAAAGCCTTCGATTCTGTTGAGACTTGGGCCGTGCTTCAGTCACTTCAGAGGTGCCAAATTGACTATCGGTACATCAAAGTGCTGCAGTCACTGTACGATAACGCCACTATGTCAGTCCGCCTCCAGGATCAAGACTCGAAACCAATACGACTTCAGCGAGGTGTGAGACAGGGCGATGTCATTTCGCCGAAACTGTTTACAGCCGCGTTGGAGGAATTGTGTTTAAGCTTTTGGACTGGAGAGGACTTGGCATCAACATAAACCTTCGTTTTGCTGATGATATCGTAGTCATGGCTAATACCCTGGAGGACTTGGGCACAATGCTCGACGAACTCTGTAGAGTCTCCCAACAAGTAGGTCTTAAAATGAACATGGATAAGACGAAAATTATGTCAAATTCCCATGTCGTATGAGGATCGCGGGAAGCCGATGGATGCGGGCAGCGCAGGACCGATCAGTTTGGAGATCCCTGGGGGAGGCCTATGCCCAGCTGTGGGCTTCTCTCGGCTGAAATGATGATGATGATGATGAAACTCTTTGTATATGAGTTTGTTTAGTCTTTACCTTACCTCAGATAATCAAATTGAGAACCTAGTAAACCGACTTGCTAAGTTTTGATATTGTTTTTATAATCATATTTGGTTAAATTTTCAAATAAAAATAGAGTGTGAGCGATTAAAGTGTATCCATAACCTCTAACACGATTACGAGTATCACAAAATACAGTCAACAATATAGTGAAACTTTTCGTCAAACACCCCAATCGCTACTATTTCTGGTTTCGTCGGGCCAACGAATTAAAGTAGCCCACCTGTTTTTTGGCTCTCCTGAACATTCTTGTTGGAACGAGTTACTATGTTTTGATTTTAAGCAGCCGGCCTCAATGAAGGTGATCGCAGCTCTTAAATTAAATTAAATTTATGGCGAAACTGAAACATCCTAAAATAAACCTTTTTACGTTGCTCGTAATCTATTTAATTTAGGTATCTTTGAAATTCTACCGAGATTGTTTTTGGTAGATACCTATCAAGTATAAACACACCTGTTGGTGGATATAACTGTTATGTATATTTTTAACTATTTCCAATAAAAACTATTTGCAGTAACGAGGATGTTGACAGAAAAATAATTGTTGTATAGTATAGTATACCAACCAACATAGGCTAACAATTGAGGTCTGACAGATACCCTTTAGTTGATGTTTAATTTGGATTGGTAAAACTGTTTTCAGTGCAAAAATAATAATTATATTTAATATTACCAGCCTACATTCGTTCCACTCTTGGGCACAGGTCTTCCTACATGGGAGAACCACATGAGGAGCTTGGGTCACAACACCATCACGCTAGCCTAATGCGGTTTGGTGGGCTAAAGCGGTTGCAATAAGAACCGGACTAACGGCTTAACGTGCCTTCCGAAGCACGGAGGAGCTCAAGATTATAAATTTTGAGTGACCCATCCCAGGATCGACCATGGCGAAAGTTGCTTTGTTTTCGTAATCAAAACCAGAGCGCTCAAACCACTACGCCACCGAGCTCCTCGTATTGCCAATATTGTAAACTAATCATTACTTTGCCGTGTTAAAAATGGCTTTCTTCTTTATAGAGTGTAGGTATTTGTATTTAGTAATTACTACTTTATTCTTGATGTTTAGCTAAAGCAATTTTTTGGTAGTAAACAAACGCTTCATTTTATTTTTAAGATTATATCAATACGAGTTCTTTTGACTTTCAAATAATTTCTTATAAGTAGAAAGTAGCAATAAAAAATTTGGCATTTATTAGTTCGCTAATTATGTTAGTAAAAGCTTAAACCGCAGGGCTAACCGTAACTTCTATATAAATTGTAAGCACAAAATACAATTTTACTATTGTTTAGTAAACAGTTCTATAAATGTTGTTTAACTACTTTAAAAAGTTTGCTGTTTGACCTAAGCAAATTGATTTCGAATATTAGTTTTGTCCACGTTTCGTTTTATAGCCTAACTAATTCTGATATAACGTTTAAATACGCTAACTATTTATTCATGTTGTAATTTTAGTACCTAGCCACGTATTTTCACGTTTTACTCATTTATTTCTCGGTTGAAACTGGTTTTGACTGACTGAACAGTCAAAGTGAATTAGTAAAATTGATTAGATTTTAGAACTGTGACCCGAAAAATTAAACGTGGGACGAGTTTGACACTGAGCGATGTCAAAAGATCAATCAAAACTGCCTTTGACCGATATTTTCAGTCAAAATCAAAAGCAGTAGCAGTTCTTAGTGAAAACAACTTGTGACGTAATTTTGAATAACTATTCTCATTTAATGTTTTTACGTACTACAAAAATATGTACACTTAGACAAAATGTAACCAAAAAAAATCAACACCATCTCACATTGTGAGGGAATGAAAGCTAGGTATATAACGCTAATTCAGACACTCAGACAGACCAGAACAAATTCACAGGGTTATTCCAAGTCCTCGGTAGCTCAGATGGCTATAGCAGTCACCCGGATTGTGAAATGTTCGGTTCCGCCCCAGGCCATAAATTTGCTACCTTAGATAATTTTCTAATAAGTAGGTACATAATTTTGGCTGTTTTCGTCAGACATAAGTAACTAGTTTTAACTTAAAAACGTATTCACTGTAACAAATTTAATTAATAGTGCGGTCCGTCCATTCTCAAATATTTCATCGTACACTCGGTGTTCGAGTAGCATTTAATCTTACAAATAACATTAATAGCAAATATACCTAAGAGACAAAGTTCGTATAACGGACGAGAGAGAGAGAGACATGAATGGTAAATCATATTAAGAAAACACAGCAGTAATCTATCATTGTAACAAAGAAATAATTAAAGTAGCAAAATGATAATTGGCAGGTCCATTAGGTCTCTTATGGCAATGCGTTGAGAAACAAAATCGCTTACATCTTTTTGATGCTGACTGTACAAGGAAAAACTTGTGTGTCCTGTGATATCGAAATGAAATAGCAAGAATAGCGTACCCACGACTAATCAAAAATAACAGAACCTTATTACACTATCTAATTGTAGCTGTTTCTCGCGGCTCCGCCCAGTGTGAATATCGGTTATGGCTCCAAAAAGTATCCTATGTTCTTCCTGGGGTCTCCAACTATCTCGATACCGAATTTCATCTAAATCGGTATTGTGGATTTGACAGTAAAGCGCAACAAACAAACAAGCCCACTGTCGCATTTATAATACATACTTAGGATATAGGTATTTGTCTTATATTTTCACGAGCATATAGCGAGTCTTATGTTTGTTTTATACCCGACGTTAAAAAATATAAAAATGAACCAGAAAATAATCTAACGTCTAGTTAAATCCGGTAAAGTATTTTATTTCAAACATTAATATGTATTAAAAATCCAATTATTGAGGAAATGGTTAATGTCACATCGCAACGGCAACAACAATATTATTATAGTTTTACGAGTGATTTGTGTACTAAAATTAGCTATTATTTTTCAACTAGACCGCACAATTATCGCCTTTGATGAATTAATTAATCTACAACAGGCTGTTGCAAATGTGTGCGTGCGTTCATGCGATCATAATTTTCGTTTTTGCCATCGCCAAACACTTTAATGGTACATTTAACGAATACCAATGAAATAAACTAGAGTACGAATATCTTTGCAACGCACCAATACGTACTATTTTTAACCCCCAACGAAAAAAGAGGACTGTTGTAAGTTTGATGTGTCTGTGTATCCGTGGCATCGTAGCTCCGAAACGAATGGACCGATTTTAATTTGTTTTTTTTTTGTTGGAAAGTTGACGTGACTAGGATGGTTCTTAGTTATAATTTATGAGGATCAATTCAGGCGATGGATGACTATCAGCTCATTTTCTACATGATAAAGGGGTTTTACTAACTTTCACACATCTGATTGATTTAAAATTTGGTGTACTGTCACTTCGCTGACATTCCCATGACATACTAACTTTGAGCTGATCCTTTACCATCAAAAAGTCTGCGGTATGCTTAATTATTTGGAAACTTACAGCAGATTTAGCGTGCTTGGGCTCACAAGAATAGTCTCAATGAGATGGTGTTAGATAGATGATTAATGAGGCCGGGGGTTACTTAAAATTTTCAATTTATATTTTGTTAGGTCATTACTTTTACAGTAAACTGACTTTTTGCAATTTATTTTTGTATCAGAGTTGATATTATGTAATTTTGTGATAAAAAACTTTACGTTTTCCACGAAAATGTTTCAGCATGATAATATTAAGGTCCCCAAGCAAACAACCTTCTCAGTACATTCTCGTTCTCGTTTCAGCGAACTGGTTTTTCTTACCAAACCACCAACCAAACATACCAAAGAAAAACCAGTTCACTGAATACAATAAGTATAGTAGAAGTTGGTTTACTATTTGTAACAGGATGTCTCTTGTCTAGAGATTTAAATTTTTAAACTTTTGCGCCGCAGTCCCACCATCTCGTAGACACGTAGTATTGATAAAGCTTTTCTCTCTTGCAGTTGGGTGTTCGGGGACTTTCTATGCAAGATGTATCAGTTCGTGCACTCGCTCAGCTACACTGCATCGATTTTCATCTTGGTAGTCATCTGCACAGAAAGATATTTCGCCATTATCCATCCAATCACATGCAAGCAGATTTTAACTTCAACGAGACTACGGGTGAGTACTCAGTGCTTTTATTATTTAATGAGATTTATGGCATAGTTAATTTTCAAATTTGATTGAATAACGGGTGAACCAATTCTATTTATGTAGAAGATCGCAGTCCATTCAGAACTTGAGTATACCTATGCCTGTTTATTATTATTTTGTCACAAAAAATGTCCCTAAAAACATTACCTGTTTTTAATTTCATTAATCACCACTTCATAAATAAATTAGTAGTAGTTATCATTTTCATTAGCCAGAGTTGCTCGAAGAAGTACGCCATTGGTAGTAAGATGGGGTATCTTGCTGGTAACTTAGGTTTTGGATTTTTAATCTGCTTACTACGCAATAGTAGCAGCAACTCACATACACAATAAATTAAGACAGTTGATTCAGATTAATATAATATTTTTAGCATCAGAAGTAGGAATGAATTAAAAAAAAATAAACGAACGGTATACAAATTCTTTTATAATTTCAAATATATCAAATAATCATTTAAATTCAACTTAACATTAACAAACAACCATCAATTTGCTACCAAATCTAATTCAAGAGAAAAAAATACAATTAGAGGGTACTTCGAACACGGAAAGCTACAAAGATAATTATCAAACCGACGCGACGACGGCCACAGACAAAATGGCCTCTTGAAGTTTCACTGCTCCTTATATACAAAATGTCAGGTGACGTCACAAAGAGAAAGTTCATCCTAACACGGCCTCTCCTGATAGTGCTCCGTCCTCGGGCACCTGGTCTGAAGACCCCGTTTCAATATCATCGACAGTATGATTCGATGAATGTCCTACGCCATTATCGCTATCTTGGTTATCAGAATCTGTTGAAAGAGCAAGGGGTTATTAACACATTATAATGGACTAAATGCCTATTCATTCATTCATCACACTTTCAAGGCCCTCTTTCAGTAGATCACACTTTTCTAGATGACGTATATAGCTAACACACTCTCAGATCAAGCATTAATCACAAACACACGTCATCGTTCACCTCATATTTTTATTTTTACTCATTGCTTATAACAAATAAAACAAACACTAATGTACCAGACAGAGGCAGTATTACGCTTGTCTACCAAGTATTAGGGCAGAGGCTGTATTGCGCATGACCCATTGAAACAGAACAGAGGCAGTGTTACGCTTGTTCACAAAATATTACACATAGGCAGAGGCAGTATTACGCATGACCCGTCCGCTACACAGAGGCAGGGTTTTTTTTCTGATAGCGCCCGCACCATCGTCATACCATGCAGCCGCTCACTTGTGCCGTTCAGTTCGCAGGTAATTTACACACTTCCTTACTGAACATAGCGGCTATCACACAATTACACATATTTTTTTTTTTTCTGAAACATAAAGAAAAAATTAAATAACTCACATTCAAAAAACGCTGCACAGCTCTCAGGACACCATTCACCACTCCATGGTATCATATATTGCGCTGCAGCTTGAGTAGTTTTACCACGAGCACCGGCCAGTAACTTTAACTCATAACGGTCACTTGGGAAGAACCTTATGTACTCTATATGGTCCTCGCATTCCGGCGTCGAGCTTGCCAGTTGATTGTGAGTACTTTATGACAAAAACTGAGTCGCCAACTTTAAAAACCCTAGGAGCATGTCGATTACGATTGACACGAGAGTCTTGCTTTTCTTGGTTACTCTTAAGAAGTTCACTAGCCCGACTCCTACCCAGCTCCCGCCATGCCTCACAATTAGGCTGCACATTCTCAATAGCAACGTCACGGATTAGTGCACGGATTACAGGAGTAGTGCCATCAATACCAATTAATAGGTTTAAGGCTGACAGCTGCGTCGTTTTCTGTTTGGTGATGTTTAGTACCAATTGAATTTTACACAATGAGTCCGACCAGGATGTGTTCTTAACGTCCCTTAAACACGTATTAGGTTCAAAACAGTCCGTATGTACCGCTCGGCCTGGCCATTAGCATGGTGCATCTCGGGTGTAATGTAATGTATGTCGCAGCCTAAGTTCGATATCCAACTAGTAAAGCTAGCAGATTCAAACATGCGACCTCGATCGCAGACTATTAATTTTGGAACACCAAACAAAGAGATAGCATTGTCTAGAACGCGTTTGAGTTCATTAGTATCTTGACGATGTATAGGGTAAAGGAGACAAAACTTTGTATACGCATCTACTAATACGAAAACAAATTTAAAACCATTAGATAAAGGCAAGGGACCCAAGGCGTCAACATGCACTGTATGAAAAGGTACACTGGGTTTTTCCCAAGATGTAATTGGTTGATGTGGGGCTCTGGGGACTCTTTTTTTTGACAAACAGATTAAACAATGCGATGTGTATTTTTTAACGAACTGTCTAAGACCAGGAAACCAAAAATGTTTCATAATGAGATCAAAAGTTTTGTCAGCCCCGATGTGGCTATGTTCATCATGGAAAACACGAAGCAAGCTGAGTCTATGTCCTTTAGGGACATAACATAATAACCTCGATTCTTCGCCAACGGGTGAAAAGCGGTAATATAATAAGTCATTTTGGCAAACATAACGTCTCGAATCTAATTGTCCTTCATTAAGCTTTCCTATAAGTTCACGGGTTTCACTATCCGCGGCTTGAGCCATCTGCGCCCAATTTAGTGGCTTTTCAATGTTGTTGACTTGCATCGCTGGTGGATTTCTGCTTAAATAGTCGGCATGTGTCATCATTGCACCTTTTCTATACTCCATAGTAAAATTGAAGTCTTGTAAGTAAATCCACCAGCGCGCGACTCGCGGAAGCAGGTCTTTTTTGCGTTCGGTTGCCTTCAAGGCGTTGCAGTCGGTAATAATCTTAAAGTTGATGCCTACTAAGTAATGTCTGAAGTGCTGCAGCGCCTTGACGACAGCCAACGTTTCCAACTCATAAGAGTGGTACCTAGATTCGGCGCCTTGTGTCGTCTTACTAAAATAAGCTACTACTCTTTTATTCCTATCGCTGTGCGTTTGCATTAATACGGCACCATAGCCTGCACTGCTTGCGTCTGTGTGGAGTTCCGTAGCTAAATTAGGATCGAAAATTGCAAGTATGGGCTCACTCGTTAGTTGTTTAATGAGGTCTTGGCGGATTCGCTCTTGTGCTATTCCCCATTCGAATTTTACATTTTTCTTAGTGAGTTGTGAAATACTTGCAGTTTTCGTTGCATAGCCATGGATGTAACGTCTAAAATATCCTGCTAATCCGAGGAACTGACGGACCTGCTTTACGTTGCCGGGTTTAGGGGTATTTGCTAATGCTTCGATTTTTCGAAAACTCGGCCTAACCTGACCATGAGATATGACTCGACCTAAATATTCGATTTCGGTGGTCAAAAAAGAGCATTTCTTAAGGTTAATTGAAAATCCTGCCTCGGTAAGAGTTTTCAAAACCTCGCGCAATAAATCGATGCCGTCGCTAACTGTCATACTCTTTAAAAGTACATCATCAATATACACTAGTACGTTTCCCGATTCAATGTACTTTTGAAGAGTCTTGTTGATGATTCGTTGATACACGGTCGGAGAATTGCATAACCCGAAAGGCATTTTCAAATATTCATAGTGCCCCTCGGGCGTCACAAAGCCCGTACGGTGTATTGACTCCTCATCAATAGGTATCTGATGGAATCCAGATGCCATGTCAAGACTGGTGAAGAATCTCGAGCAGCCAAGCCGATCAATATGGTCTTCTATCAAGGGCAGTGGATATCTGTCCCTGATGGTGAAGCGGTTGAGTGCTCGAAAGTCCACACACATTCTATCTGTTCCATCCTTTTTCTTCACCAATATTATAGGGCTAGCATACTCCGAACTTGACTCCCTAATTACGCCTTTATCCAGTAAATCATTTATAATGTCACGCACTTTTAATTTCTCTTGGTATGATAAGCGATAAGGATGGTAGGTCACTGGTACCGAACTTGTTAAATTTATTTGCATTTTACCAGTTTTTACTGTAGTAGTGGCGGTACCTGAGATTAAATATGGCAAAAAGTCGTTTATCACCGTCATTAGAGAGGCAAGTTCTTCGCCCTTTAGTGGGGTATTCACATTTTTTAAGCAGTCCGCATTAATCTTGTTTACTCTTAAGACACGATCACAAGAGTGAGTTAGGTATTGCTTATCCTTAGTCCTAACATAGGTAACCCCATCTCTATTCAAAACATCTGTCCCAATAATTATTGGCGAATTCATACAAGATGAGGGTACTACTATAAAGTCTACTTCGAGAGAAATATCATTAAATTCGACCGTAAGAGTAACACGTTCTCGGGCAATGATTTTGTCCTTACTGATTCCCTTTAAAATACAGTGAGCTGGTTTGCGAGGGCAAGAGAAGTACTTGACAACATCAGAAGATATTAAGGAGACGTTGATCGCACCACTATCTATTAAAATGTCTACGGGTATGCCCTGAATAACAGCGGTGCAAATGTCATTATTTCCGCACATATTTGAAGGTTGCTTACAAAGGTTTACTTTCCGTTGATTACCGTTTTGATTCTCAGACTTAGATTTTATAAAACACTTACTTTCTTCGTGCCCTAACTTCTTGCAAAATGAGCAGACAATTTTAGAACGATTTTCCGTTATTTTTCGCTTTTTTGGACAATAATTACGCGTATGACCCAATTCGTTACAAACATAACATCTAACGTTTGAACTATTATTTCGCTTATTCATAATACCGCTTGTAGAAGGTTCGCGATTATCTTTTTTACTGTGAAAGGGCTTAACGTATATAGCCAAAAATGACACGAGATTTTCTGTAGTTAAGTCGGCGTTCATGGCTGCCGCTCGAACATGAGCGTCAGTTATACCGCGAATCACTATTTGTGTAATGAGCTCGTCGCTTAAGCCCTTTACTATCCGTAATCGTAATAATGATCTACGAGCGAACTCAGCGTAAGTTGTAAATTGATCTGATGTCGTATTCATAACTTCAAAAAGAATGTTAGCGGAATCTATTCTTCGCGGACATAGCGACTTAAATTCCTTTTTGAAGTTACTCCACGATCGATCGTTAGTTATCCACTCATTTAACCAAGTCTTCGCGTCCCCCTTTAGACAGTTAGCAACACGAGATAAACATTCCAGTTCGCCCCACTGGTTAGCTATTTTAGCTCGTTCAACCTCGTCACACCAAACCTCAAAATTGTGCATGACAGGATCAAAATTTGACACATAATAATCTTGTGACTTAATTCGACTTATTGTAAAAAGAGCATCTGCAATAGTATTTGCTGAAGGTGGCATGTCATTACCTTTTTGAGGTGTGCTGAGACGATCACGAGGAGGTGTCCGCGAAGTACTGGCGGTGTTTTCTTCGACAGCATTCAACTGCGTTATTATTGTACTTAGAGCTTGTTTCATTGAATCATCCCGGCTACGGTGTTTATGACGAGATCGTCGGTGGCGAGATCGTGAACGAGACTCACGGCGCCTATGACGCGACTTGTGTCTCGATTTACGGCGCCTATCTTCAATCGAGCTACTACGCGATCGTGAGGTGCGAGACATGGTGAAACCAAACTGACGGTTGTTTGCAATGCAGAAAAATTAAGAGTTAAGTGGGCACAGGCCTATCCCACTTCTGATTTTAGCATCAGAAGTAGGAATGAATTAAAAAAAAATAAACGAACGGTTTACAAATTCTTTTATAATTTCAAATATATCAAATAATCATTTAAATTCAACTTAACATTAACAAACAACCATCAATTTGCTATCAAATCTAATTCAAGAGAAAAAAAATACAATTAGAGGGTACTTCGAACACGGAAAGCTACAAAGATAATTATCAAACCGACGCGACGACGGCCACAGACAAAATGGCCTCTTGAAGTTTCACTGCTCCTTATATACAAAATGTCAGGTGACGTCACAAAGAGAAAGTTCATCCTAACAATATATTATAGTGACGACTAGCTGGCCGCGTGGTCTGTGCCCCTTGCTATACAGGCTACTTGGTCGGGAGGCCCCGGGTTCGAATCCCGGTAGGAGAAAATGTTTGCATGCTTAGTGCGAGCATTTGTTCACGAGTCATGGATGTTTATATGTTTATTAAGTATATTTCTAATATTCATATACATATTATTATCATTATTTCTCTCGTTATCTAGCAGGTATCCATAACACAAGTTCTTAATGATGCTTACTTTGGGCTAGATAATAGGTGTGAGTGTATGAATATTATTATTAAAGCATTTGTTCACGAGTCATGGATGTTTATATGTTTATTAAGTATATTTCTAATATTTATATACAAATTATTATCATTATTTCTCCCGTTATCTAGTATCCATAACACAAGCTCGTAATGATGCTTACTTTGGGCTAGACAATAGGTGTAAGTGTATAAACATTATTATTATTAAAGTAGATATTTACAATGCAATAATTTACCAAACATACAATTACTGCGCTTTTGCCAAAAACTGCAGTTTTTGATTTAGTATTCTTTAATTTAGTAGTAGTATGTCGGTAAAAATAAATTTAAAAAAAATCCCATATTTTTATAATTGGCTTTTAATATTCTGTTCATCTAATCATAAATCAATGCCAAAGATTTATGAGAACTTGAAAATGTGGGCAGATCAAAAGCTTTTATTGCCTGATAATAATACTATTACTAAAATAATAATACAAAGTATTTAAACTATATTACCTAATATAGTTTAAATACTTAGTATTATTATTTTTAGTACAGACATACTTACTTGTTTAAATGGATATTCTTTTCTGTCTAGTTTTCCCCGATTGGCGAACTGATTTGATTTTGTTGTGTGAAACTCCTGCGAGTGAATATTGTATTTTCAAGAGTTACCAACTTCTCGGCGCAGGGCGCAATATTTACCGCATAGGTAATAACCAAAACAGCTCACCATAATTGCGAGTAGTATTTAACTCTCGAAGTTTGAGCGATCTTCTGAGGTAGGACCTCCACCTTACAGAAGATCACAGCTAGATAACACATTTTGTTAATGTTTTCCTCCTGCGGTGAGTGAGGTCGCTATTGAGTTTTTTTTTCTGAGAGCAGCTTAAACGACTCGTCTCCTGTGCTGTCAACCAATCGAAGGTTTTTTTTTATTTTAATAGTGCAGCCAACGTGTGAGTAGTTTCTACAGGCTACAGTAGCTGCTGATTACCACCAGGCAGACCGTACCAGGCAGACGTTGTTTACCACCCGTTTCGTATTGAAAAAAAAACGTCTAAAACAATATACGGAATATCATAATGAAACTATAATGTGAAAAACAAGGATTTATACAGGATGGTGACGATACGACAATAAATTAAAACATGGTCTACATTAAGTAGTTCATAGAAATATTTTGCAATTTTTACATCTTATTCATTTGATAATCTCATGATATTTCTATGAAATAATATAACAAGAGAGAGCTAAGTCCACCCTTGGAAACTTCCTATTACATGTAACTTACTGTGTAAGTATATCTAAGGTGCACTGAAGAGTATATTTAGCAATGGATGTATTATTTAATAGACATGTTGTGAAATTTTCAATTATGTAAGATGTATTTGAAAAATGCAACACATTTCTATGAACTAATATAGACGAAGTTTTAATTTACTGTCATATTTTACTAGGTGGTAGACCCATATGTAGGGTCGCCTGGGTAGGTACCACCGCCTTTCTTATTTCAACCGTGAAACAGTTCGCTGTGTTTCGGATTGAAGGGAAGGGTAGCCAGTGTAATTACTGGGCATGGACGGCATTTCATCTTAGGCCTCAGGTGACAACGCACCTGCAATATCAAGTGCTTTTCCTTGTTATTGCAGGTGTCTATAGGCGGCGGTAACCGCTTACCACCAGGTGGGCCGTCAGCTTGTTTGTCATCTAGTTGTATAAAAAAAAAAAAAAAAAAAAAAATTGTCGTCAACACCCGGTATATTACCCTAAAATGTTTAAAAAACAACTTTATATTTAATGATTGATGATGGCACGCACCTGTGTTTGTATAAACTGGTATAAAGTAAAACAAAAAGTTATGGTAACGTCTGTACAGCGACAGCACGCAATAGTGTTTTGTGTTACTTCGACAACAGCTTCTATTACCAGTGGAATAAGGTTTATGTGTAAAGAAATGTAACACTTGAAATAACACTCGCTTAAGCATTCTGTACAGAATGCTTAAGCGAGTGTTAAACAAACAACACTAGGCGTGATGTGCTTTATAAGTAAAAGTGAACCAATGTTTTCGAAAATGTTTAAAGTGTGCTACAGTGGCGAATCAGTATTATTAGCCCATTTGGTAATGTTTAAATATGTAAAGAATTTTCGACTAAGAAGTCGGCGTGCCCGTGCCCGCACATTCATACTCGATTTATTCGTAAAGCATTTTATCGAATGACCGGGACAGGGTATTGTGTTGGATTTGTATTCCATAATATTACCAAGCTTCCTGTAAACATACAGTAATTTCGTTTAATTTCATATTTCATTTATTTATCCATCACAATGGCATCTTACATAAGTAAGACACTAGCTGAGCATAGTATAAAAGAATGCAAACATGCACTAGCCATAGTGAGAGATCGGAACCCGTACTAGGATAGGAGGACCCTCCGAAACTCCGTGACACAGGGTGTTACGGAGTTCCGGCCCCCAGTATTGGACCTGACCTGAGTTATTACATAGTCAAACATACAGTACCGAATAGATTCCTAATAGAAGAACACCTGTTAGAAGAGCATCAATGGATATTTCAGAAATTGTAGATTATATTACTTCGAAATATCATGACCGATGTTTGCAAATAAATGGAGGCGCTGTTGATATTGTACACATCACTGAATAATGAAATTGAAATTTATTTATTTTGAAAGAAACATGAACAACAATACATGATACCTTACAAAGTCAATGACCCGTATCAAGTAAATAAACTTCTCTGTGAAAGTATTCTCCAAATGGAATTAATTGATTGAACTCCGCCACCGATGCCAAAGATTAATCACTCGAATGAAATGAAAGATCTTCAGGCAATTTGTGTTTATGCCCAAAATGCTTGTGAAGGGTGAGATTTTGAAGCATTGAATTCTATCGTAATCTTACCTCTTTACCAGTATTTTTTCATGTTAGTGTAGAGCAGCTATGGGATTCTAATACCTATGCCATCGATATTTGACTTAAAAAAAGGAAGAAGCTATTTGTTTATCTGTGGGTACCTACCTATGTCATTATTTTTGATGGAAATTTCCATCCATATTTTGTCAACTGGAATCTATTAAAATTACTTTTTTGTATCCTGCTCAGACTGTCACATTTTAATTTATGTATTGATCTTACGAAGAACTTCGGATCCTAATAACGGAATTTTATAACAAACAAAAGACAAGTTATCAGTAAAAATTGATTAAAATGTCGCTGAATACGTGCTAATCTCCCAGTGATAAATGTATTATTGTAAAATTTTAGATCTTTTTTTTTAAATAAGAAATACTTACTATTTTATCTTACATAATTTTGACTCTATTAGTTTTGCCTGTATCGATTCTTTGGATTCATGACTTTTGGTAGATACCTACTCTTATCAATTGTTTCAACTCAATCACCTCAAAAAATAAAAGCATTTAGGTATTAAAAGTAGATAAGAATAACATAATAACATAACTCTAATAAAAACCAATATAAAAAGATAAAACTAAAAAAAATTATCAATACTTCGATAATGTCACAATGGGTGGCCAATTGAAGCGCATAACGATTTTCTCGATAGACTGACAATTCATAATACTACTGGCCTTAATAGTCATTTGCCATAAGCCATTATAGCATAACTTCATGACGAATAATATCATATGGCTGAAACCTGTAAGGCATAGTCATAGAAAGGCATAATTTTGATAAGCATAAGTAATGGAAGGTATAATTTTTGTTGGCCATAATATTCAAAAGACATACTATTCAAAAAACATATATTTAATAAGAATAACCGCCAAAATCCCTAAACTCCTAAGGAATAACATTAATTTACCATGCAAGCAAGTAAGCAGCATCTATGCAAGCAAGAAAGCCAGCAAGCATAAGACCTAAACTCCTCTGCATGCATACAAGCATGCAAGGAAGCATGCACAAATGCGTTTAAAAATTATGCGTTTCAAATTGTCACCGACACAATGGTGTCATTTCCTAAAACTATTTATTTATTTAATATACAATAAGAAAGGGAAAGAATGAATTTAATAAGATAAGCGCCAAGTTAGTTGATACTTTGCCGATTCATACCCCAATTATTTAAAATATTTGTAAATTTGGATAAAATAGGATATATCTACCTTATGCTTTGTAAAATTGAAAAATCAATAAATTACAAAATACATCACCGACCATCTGTCCGGTCGTACTGTAATGAAAGAGTAGAACTTATATTAATTATCTAGACAGTTTTATTGGTCTAATGTGCGCAGAATTCACTCAAATCTATCTTTATTTATAAAATTTAAATAAGGTCACCATTTTGTTTGACTGTTGCATAACCATTTTCACTGCAGTGAAAAGGAAAACACGAGCATCCATTTACCCTGACCGCTAGGGCTTAGGAGATTGTATAGATCTAGTGTTTTAGCTCAGATTGGTTTGTGGTTGAAGAATGTAGAATTGTGCATTTTCATCTAAATTCATTATTTACAATAACTGAGGGTTTTTATTTTTCTAAAACTGCATTTGACTTAATCTACTGGTAAAAATTGTTTAATGGCATTAGGTACGCCAAGTTGTTTATACCTTATCATGTGTCATTAAAGCTTAAATAAAAATAAAGAAAAGCAAATGAATAAATAATAAATAAATAAACTTTAAAATGAGGTTATAGATAAATAGTATAAAATCTTTGACGTTTAGTCTCGCAGTTGCCAAAGCGTGTGATTGGTTCTACCATAAAGCTGTTCTCTCCAAGTATGGAAGGTTACAAAGTTATATATTGAAGTTCATGACACTGAGTTTCCGTGAAGTTTATTTAATCACAGTTGATCAAATAAAACTCACGGTACTTTTTTTTATATACAACTAGATGACAAACAAGCTAACGACCCACCGGATGGTAAGCGGTTACCGCCGCCTATAAACACCTGCAATAACAAGGGAAAATCACTTGATATTGCAGGTGCGTTGTTATCCTGAGGCCTAAGAGAAAATGCCGTCCATGCCCAGTATTTACACTGGCTTCCTTTCCCTTCAATCTGAAACACAGCGAACTTTTTCACGGCTGAAATAACTTCGGTGCCAATATGGTATACCGATTTCTATCGCTGCACTAAATGTGTCCAACTTTACTCCACATATACATATACATATTTTCACTAATAAAACACATCAAAGATCTTATAAAAGGGTATAACGTTTTAGTATTAGCGATAATACGAGTAGAGCTGTAAACGATAGCTCGGTGCCAACAATAAGGGCACGCCGGTTTTTCACGCTGCACTCAATGTGTCTATCTTCACTTTACACATTTACAAAACACATTCATTAACAGCTTATACATATACCCATCCCAATGTTGGACACAAGGCCCTTGTACATAAGAGAATCACAATTCACACGAGGAGTTAGGGTCACAACACCACCACACGTTGGCCAAATTCGTGTTACCATTGCGCTACCTCTCTTGACTATTGTTGAAAAATATTTACAACGTGACCTTCTTTGTCAACAGTTGGTGATTCTCGGTGTTTGGATCACGAGCGCCGCATACAGTGCTCCTAAGTTTATATGGGTGGAGACAATAAAGAACAACTTGGGAGATGGCCGCACGGAGACCATTTGCATTTCACACAGGAGGAAATACAACTCGGAGTTGTTCGACATGATCAATTTCGGGCTTCTATATGTGACACCACTTTGTGTCATGACGGTAAGTTTTAAATTTTTAATTATAAATGTAAGCAAAATGAGGCATCAAAAATTTTCATGACTTATGGAGACTAAGTATCATCAGGCTCATCGCAAAAGCTAAAGTTAGTCGTCTCGGTATTTAATCTTTGATTAAATATTGGGTATTTTCTAGTGAGTCATATTACATCTAGTAAGTTCAATTTTACAGTGATAAGAAACAAAATTCAGTGATAAATTTCGTAATAGTTAGGTATGTATTATACGTAATTTCACGGTATAAACTTAAAGCGTCAAACAATCGCACACGTTCCATTGTAATATATTTCTAGGACAAATAACTAAGGAATGATTAATCTAAAAGCTTCTCACATTTGTCTTCAATGAAAATTGTATTTCAACGTACTGTAGGAAAATTTAGGCACAAAACTCGTCAGTATTTTTATGTTTTATACGTCAAATCACGTCAATTGGAATTCAAACGGTTACTGAACTTAATTTTAGTTAAAGGTCCTAATTCTGTAAAGTTGTGCACCGACATAAACTCTTATGTTCAGAGCATTTTAAACAAAATAATGAAATCAAAAACAAGCCATCTATGAATAAATAAGTCTTCAGTCTATGGGCTAAATATGATCTTACTGGATGCTTCTAATTATTTGTTTCCAATTCGTATTTAGATTGACTGAAATATAATTAAATACATTTATTTTTGGAGTACAACAACAAATTCAATATGATTGTACTACATATACTTGGGTAGAATATTAGATTCCTAGAAACAATCAGAATAGTCCATAAGTTGACGGTATAATCTTAAGTTGCAACATTCGGAAGCTCATGAGACATTTACTTTGCCATTAAAAGTTTCCTACTTCCTTTCCGTTCGTTCGTTAAGAAAGTAGGCAACTTTACTAATCAACTGTGTTATATACATAATTATATACTTATATGCATATATGTAAATATAAAACTTTTAGTTACTTTAGAAGATTCACGTACCTCCAGTGAAAACGTTCACTCATTTTCTCAGTGGGTACGTGAATAAATATTTAGGATAAACAGTATGACAATGATATGATAATAAGCTTTTCCTTCTTTTTTATTTAAATAGGCAACCATACCTACCACTACAACTATACCTATTTTAAGTGATGACGTGGTCTACGAATCCTACGATGCAATGTATGCATTAGTTTTTTAACTTCAGGCTAGCTGAAAGATATCCGAATGGAAAATTCACAAAACGAAAGTTTCACTCCTTAGCGGTTCGTATTAGAAACTATAAAAGGGATTCAATCCGAAACACAGTAAGCTGTTTTAAGTTCAAAAAAGAAAAGGCGGTAGTACCTACCCAGACGACTCTACGGCTCCCTACCTATCCTACAGCATACCGGCATTCAACACAACCTACCAGTATCAATTGCAATTGGATAACCTCTATCCCGTACAAGAAAATCAGTGAGCTCCAATCTAACTTACCCTACCCAGGAGCCATGCCTTCGGCATGCGGCAGCAGCAGCGCGCCACCGGCACCTTTTAAATCTAATTATATGTTACCTTTAAATATTTTAATACACCCTAGCAAAAGTTCTTTGTGTACCGAATCGTAAGTCCTTTTAGTAAACACTCCATCCAAATAGCTCACACTGCACGACCCATGTTGATAATAATAATAATAATAATATTCATATACTCACACCTATTATCTAGCCCAAAGTAAGCATCATAAGAGCTTGTGTTATGGATACTAGATAACGGATAAATATCGATAGTAATATGTATATAAATATTAGAAATATACTAAATAAACATATAAACATCCATGACTCGTAAACAAATGCTCGTACTCATCATACAAACATTTGCTCCTACCGGGATTCGAACCCGGGACCTCTTGACCGAGTAGTCTGCATAGCAAGGGGTACAGACCGCTCGACCAGCCGGTCGTCAAATATGCTATTGGATGCAGCTGGAGCAGCTAAAGTGGTGGCGTTTGCAGATCCTGGGTACAGCTAGCGTTACGGCCTGACCACGGGAAATTCGACGAGTTTAAAATTATAATGATATTATAGAATTGAAATGTCAAATAAGAAAAACAGTATAAAAATTATATATGACACAATGTAAAGTCAAATGTCAATAATGTAAAGAGACTGTAAAAGCAATAAATAAATAAGCGTTCACACAGCATTTCAGACTATTTTACTGTAACTTACATCTTTTACAATATTACCTAGTATTTGCTCCGTAATTTCGACGAATATGTGAATATCTACTCGACTCTCACCTCGGAGAGAAGCGAGTGCAGTGCAGTATCGCCGAAGCAGAATTAAATTACCGTTTGTGGCGTATATTTTAAACCACTAGCCTAATGAATATTGTATTTATGTAAAACTTGTATTCGTGACAACATAGTCGTACTCTGTGAGAAGAAAATTTCTTACTTTACCTATACTATTCTTTCCTTTATTATTTTCTTATTAGTGCGTTTTGAGGAAAAAAGAACAAAGTATATAATGGTTGGATCTTTCGTCCCCAACCATCCCACCGTCGGGCTTACATGCGATAAACTGATAATAATATGTGGGTTCTCGACAGATTACTATCTTAGCTGTTCTCTGCCAGACAACGGGTAAAAGTTAAGGCGCAATTATACTATAGACGGCATTGTATAGTGTAATTATAATACTAAATTAATTGAATAATATTTTACGTCACTGTTTGCCACTATTATTGGCACAATGTAGTATATCTAATATAGTTTTTGCTCCTGACTCCCAAATCGAACTCTTCCAATAAATATTTATCTTACGTATCCAATTAACTGGAGAGGCAACTAATTAATTTACTAAGAGCCCAGGCTTGACGGCCTGACCACCACACAATAAGTTAATTTAATTGCAGAAAGAAAACGCTTCGATGACAATTATATTGTTCTATTTCACTAATATAACCTTTAATAATACAGTTTATTGTGAGGTGACAGAAGTTAGGCTTAATATAGATATTAAACCGAATAGGGATAATATTGGTTTTTAACCGACTTCAAAAAAGAGGGAAATTATATGTTTCACTGTATGTATTTTTTTTTGTATGGATGTTCACTGATTTGTCTGTCAATTGTTAACCGATTTTCAAAATTATTTTTTCATTCGATAGAGTATACTCCAGAGGTAGTCCCATTTTCACCAAGTCAGGATCTGATGATGGGATCCCAGGGAAATCGAGGGCAAACCAAAATTTTATCAGGCACGTGTGACATGTTTTACTTTTTTCCAAAGCTATTTAAGTATTTGCTTCTGTTAGTTAATGTTGATGAGCTGATGATGGAAGGTACAACTCATAAACGGTTAGGAGTTAGACGATAACTCTTTCACTGTATATTTCAACCAAGGACTGAGAGACAGACAAGTCGATAGTGCTGACGGTCACCCATCTTGCTTTGACCTTAGGAAATCACTTAAAAACGAGAAATGTATTTTTTAGAGTTGGTGCTGAGCTGTTTCCAGAGACAATAGAAAGTGAAGCACCAACTCCAAATAATACATTTCAGGAGGTAAGTAGGTACTGAAATTTAATTATTTTTTCCTTTTTTGTGTTATGAAGTGAGTTTTATTTTTGTTAAAAAAAAATATATACCAGCACCTGTGTTCTCTTCGTCTTTTAACATGGAAACGATATATGAAAGGAAGCGTTCAAAGGCACCCAGCAGGCAAAGTGGAGGCGACTAGAATATTGCGTTCATGCTGCATTAGCTGTCTTCGCACGTGGACCTCTTCTTACCGCTTCACATCTGGTAGTCTTGAGTAATTTGCTGTGCTTCATATACAGGATGGTGACGATAATAGAAATGTTTTTCAACTTTCAGATACATCTTATTCGTTTGATAATTTTATGATATTTCTGTGGAATAGTATAACATTGGCCGCATTTTTTCATAGAAATGTTACGACATTATCAAATGAATAAGCGGAATTAGAAACTTGCAAAACATTTCTATGAAGTAATATAGCCCATGTTTTAATTTATTGTCGTATTGTCTTCAACAACCTGTATTGTTTCCTGCTATCGTTTGACTAAAAAAGTAATAGGAAAGCAAAAATCCCCAATTTATCTAGTTGTTAATAAAAATGTATCTAAACTATAAAATATACACGTCCTGAGGCGGGGATCGAACCCGCGACCTTCCGCAATCCGGGCGACAGCTCTAACGATCTGAGCTACCCAGGACTTGGGATATCCCTGTGAAATTCTTCTAGTCGTAGTTATCTAGTTGTATAAAAATACAAGCCTATCACAATAACTCCTTTCCAATATTTTAAGTGAGCAGTCCTTTTTTGCTCAATCATTTATTTCGCCTATTAAAATGTTACAAACAGCAATATTAATTTAATATTCACATCACCTGCTCGACAATGCCAAATTACATATCATGCAAACCTTACGTAAAGCAAGTCATTAAAGCCCTTGGCTTTAGCCGGGGTGTAATGTTGGACTGACTCTCATTCTAACCCGCTGGGTTGTAATATTTTCAATTTTCATAGTTCTTATTGTAATGGCCTTAAAGTCTAATTTCGTAATAATAGATCAACTAATAATAGAAGGCCAGGGCCGGCACCCTTATTTGAAAATCTAACTTTTTCTAAAATCGAGCTGGCCACGGCAGGCTGAATGGAACACATTTGAAATTAAACAAAAGCCGCGAGTATTGTAAGACGCTGCAATAATAAACGTAATAACTGCAAAGATTTTATAAAAATATATCAAAATAGAAGAAAAGTTCTGTTACAATGTCGAGTGACGACAGTGAGTTGACTCCGGAGTTCATTAAATTGGATGCCTTAGGCATTGTTCATTATCTACTCCCAGAGAAGTCAAAGGAAAAATACCTGAAAGCCTACAACGATTTCGACAAGTGGAAAACTGCAAAAGGTGCAAGCGCTGTTTTTAGTAGCCTTGCTTTTTTATTGTCTCGCAAAAGGTGAGACAAGTAGAGTACATTTTTCGGAGATAAAGCTGTTTTTGTCTTGGGTACGCTTAAACCACTCACCGCGCTCAGGGCTCGTCTTAATTCCCTCGCTTCGCTCAGGAATTAACTCATAACACCCTCGCTGCGCTCGGGAATTAAATCTGGAGTCCTTCGTTACGTTCAGGATTCAATATCGCGCCCGTGACATAAAACAGTGCTTTATCCTCTCGGTGTAACATCTACTATTGAATTACCTATATAACTTCTTTATTTAATTTTGGTTGTGGTAAATTTAACATTTAAATTAATAGCTTTTAGTAAATCCATCACTGATTGTACAGTTTTATTTATATTATTATGGTCCATGATATTATTTTTAAAGGAACTATTTCTATATATGTATTAGTATCCGTATTAGAATCCGGTATTAAAAATTGTTGCTAGGGCAAGATAACAAGCTTTTTTTTTTATTGAAGAGAAACAATATTTTTTAACAAATGCGTTAAGATAAATATGTCGCCGGTACAATAAGGCTTCATTTCGTAAAAATAAGAACTTGGCTAACTTCGTTCAGAAGTAAAATAGGCTCGCTGTTGTATTTTGGCAACTGGTCAAAACTGGCGTCACCTTAACGGAGAATGCCTGTAGATCCAAAAATTTATACATTGAGTCATTATTAAACAACAGGAATACTGGCCACTATTCCAGAAGAAGTCAACATAATGGCTCCCAAACTGCCCCGTGACCGCAATATCATTTGTAATTTATTCATGAATATATAAATTTAAATTCAATCCAAGTTAAGCGCTGTCCTTAGGATTTATGGAACTTATTCGACCAGATTACTTGAGTAAGAATTTATTGAACACGGCATACTTCTGCATAGTTCTTGCAAGTAATACTTTGATTAGATTCGTTATTAGATTAGATTTATATAGTAATAATAAGATTCATTACTTGACTACAAATTATCATGACTAGGAAAGTGATAGCTCTCGGATATACTCGGCTACAGAAAAATCGCACCTTGTATTAAATTTCCTTCCTGGCTAAAATATTATTTTAAAGGCGGCTAAATTACCTTAGAAACATTTATTGAATTTGAAAATAGAACAAATATCTTCAAGTGACACTTCATACACGCCACAGTAGTCACTAAATCTAAGCCATTTTTGTTTGTTTCGGTGTGTTTCGGCGGTTCCAGATGACTGGTGGCTATATTAACTCCGTTGATTCAAGAGAGTCGATTGTTCCGTTTGTTCTCCAACAACAGACCTACGTAGCTCACAGAACACCAGGGACACTCCCACAAGAAAGTTGCGTGAATTAGAAATTAGAAATTGTTGAATAGAGTTGCTATATGTTAGGGAACTAAAAATTTGGTGTATAATATCGCATAGACCTTTTGCAGTTTGCGTGCACCCATATTGACTTGACCATCGATCGATGGAAAATTTTTCTCTCCGCGGAAGAGACAAGGTGTGCCTTTTTGCAATGAACTGAACTTGGTCCAATTAAACCCTACTAAGACAAGTCTGCGCGTTTACCGCTAAGAATGCATTCACTGTGTCTCCACCATTCCTAGATACACCTCTTTCCATCTCTTAGAGTATCGGGACCCTCAGTGTCGATATCTCTAGTGACGTGCAGTTCCGCAGTCATTTAAAAGATAAAGTCAAGCTGGCATCCAAGACTGCCTAGTGATTCTGTAACGAATCTCGCACCTCACTTCGCAAGTCACTTCGAATTCAACTGTCAAATAAAGCAATTTTTCATACATTTTTTGCTCTATTTGACAGTTGAATTCGCAGTGACTTGCGAAGTGAGGTGCGAGATTCGTTACAGAATCACAGCACTGGTGTGCTTATAGAACGCAGCGGTACTTCTCTTTGCCTCAAGTCAGCCCCATGTAGCCATACTGCTGCCACCTAAGGGCGGGAGCACTTAGATACCAGCTTGGACCGTTTGACGCAGTTCAGAGACGTGCTCTGAGAACTGTCGACGATCCCTAGCTCACAAGCGGTATTGAACCCATGGCATCAATTGATGACATAACAATTAAAATTTAATTGTGTCTGGTTTATCGGGCTTTGGTAAGTTAAGCTTAGGGAAAGATTTTGCTTCGTTATGTATGTTCTACCGTTTGTATAACGGGGTGTATTCGGGGGAATTATTTGACATGATGCCCACGGCCTCTTTCTACCATCGCATCGAACGAGTACAGCATGGGGTTCTTCAAAAAGGGCCTGAAAGGGTTTTTACAGGGTCTGCAACGCGCAAGTGATACCTACTCCTGGTGTTGATAGTGTCCATAGCCTACGGTAACAGCTTACCATCAGGTGGGCCGTATGCTTGACTGCCACCTTAGTGGTATAAAAAACCAGCATAAAAGTATATAAAGGAGTCCGGGGGGAATGTTTCATAAATGCATGTATTGAGTATAATTGTTCTGGGGCAGCAACTCAAACGACGGCAAAACAGGCTAACAATTATGTGGCCAGTTTTGCCGACGGTATAATTAACGTGTTTTCCCCAAAATAAAAGTGCCAACGGGCATCGATCGCTGACTGATCGGTAAATTACTGATATCCTGGAAAACCATGTAGTTCCATGTGCACAAATTATCGGTGACGGGTTCAGTTTGATGCACGTTGACGCCCTTTGCCCCATCGCAGGAATTTAAGACAATTACCTCTGAATTTTAAACTATAAACTCTATGTTTCTTTTACTATGCGTCACTTTCCTCGGCACTTTTGAAATGGTTTACGTGGGAGTCTGCTACATTCGAAGGATATTTGTACTATGAGTGATTAATTAATTTTATGCAAGGATTTGTTACATCAAAAGTGATCACTGAGTAAATGGGGTGGAACTTTCCAGCAGATGCACTTCAAGTTATGTAAGTATTTAACAATTAAAAGTAACGTAATATTAATTATTTTACAACTTAGGTGTTACACAGGATGCGCAGCCGTCTGTGTCTAGCATTTTTGAAATCGCAATACATAAAATTAGGTGAAATGTTAGCTGCTATGCCTTTAGTATAATGAATAATGCTAATGCTGCGTTACCTACATATTTTGATGTTTCTATTCAATGTCGCCCTTTAATTCAAACTCAATAAAAGAGGACAGTTCATTTTACTGTTGACATTTGAAATGTTATTCGGAATGACAATGAGGTCGTTTTGATGGAAAGGAACTAAATCTAATTATTGGCTAGGAATTGTCGTCGATTCCAGAAATTGAAGCTATTTCATTAAACTTTGGTGTGTAAATAATCATCGTTATCACCAGCCTATATACGTTTCACTCCTGGGTACACGCCTTCCTGCATGGGAGAAGCACATGAGGAGTCTGGGTCATAACACCACCTCGCTAGCCCAATGCGGGCTGGTGGGTTAAAGTGGTTGCAGTAACAACCGAGACCAACGTGCCCTCCAAAGCACGCAGGAGTTTGAGATTAAATTTTTTTTGGTTGACCCATCCCTGGATCGACCATAGATAAGTTATAGTTATATAATAAAATAAATATGTATATTTACTATTATTATAGTGTGATAGAATTAATATTTGAATAAAGAGTAACTTAAGATAACAAACTTCAAACCATAAAATTGAAAATTGAAAGTGACCCCCGGCCTTATTAATCATCTATCTAAACACCATCTCATTGAGACTATTCATAACAACCCAAACACGCTATATCTTCTGTAAGTTTCTAAAGAATTAGGGAACCTGCAGACTTTTTGATGGTATAGGATCAGCTCAAGGTTAGTATGTCATGGGAATGTCACCAAAGTGACAGTACACGAAATTTGAAATCAATCGGATCTGTGAAAGTTAGTGAAACCCTCTTATCATGTAGAACATGAGCTGATAGTCATCAAACGCCTGAACTGATTAAATTAAAGCTAAGAACCATCCTAGTCACGTCAGCTTTCAAACAAAAAAAAAACCTGAATCAAAATCGGTCCCTTCGCTTAGGAGCTACGATGCCACAGACAGACACACAGATACACAGACAGATACGTCAAACTTATAACACCCCTATTTTTTCGTCGGAAGTTAAAAAAGGACGTTCTAATTTTGATGCGTATTTTTTTTACCTATGTTCTACTCCATACTTATTTTATGTACAAACACTCGGGCTGTTCTGCGCTTTTATGACAAATATGTTCATAGAGTAGCCGCCGTACATAATTTAATTGAAATAAAGTCAATTGCATATTAGTTGTTATGCATTAGTCACTTAAGCATGTTAAAAAGGTAGATAAATAGATATTCTTTATTTTGTATATTCCTTTTTACCTCCGCAAGATATTTTCCACCACATCATAATGACCACATCATAATAATTATTTTTAAAAGGTTTTGTATATTTTAACGTATTACGGTTTTTTATCAGATAAAGCTTTTAATCACTTTAACAGGGTGGTGCCGTCATTACGACAATAAATTAAAACATGGGCTATATTAGTTTATAGAAATGGTTTGCCACTTTCAAAAACTTCTTAGTCATTTGATAATTTCATGAAATTTGTATGAAACAATTGGCTAAATGATTTCATAGAAATATCATGAAATTATCAAATGAATAAGATGTTTTTGAAAGTGGCAAACCATTTACATATTGTCATGAAACTTTTAAGAAATAAAAGATAATTTAGTATTTATAAGTTTAATACACAGAACTAAAATAGCACGACGAAATATAAGAGAATCGCGAGAGAGTACAGTAAATTAAAAGAATAAACAAAATAAAAACACTTAAGGGTGGGCCACGTCCTAAGTGGATGCGCCGAGGATCCAACGCGGCACGACGGACGCACAGTCGGCAGCGCAGTAGGCACGCAGCAAGTGCACACAGGGGCGCGCGGCAGGCACACGCAGTAGAGGCACGCGGCAGGCGCGCAGTAGAGCACTACAATATATAAACTAATATGACTCATGTTTCAATTTAATGTCGTATTGACGGCACCATCCTGTATACTACTAATATATTTTAACAGGTATACATATATAGGGCTATCACAGCTTAGTTTCCATAGAACTTCTGTTATGCTCAGTAAATTAACCTGTATAATACTGCAGTAACCTACCTCATATTACCTGAGTTCCTTCAAAACAAGATTTATTAAAAGCACCTTCTGGGTAAGCTCGCTGCGTAGTGGCTCTTCTTATTAACAAGAATGGGGTCAATTCTATTAAAATAATAATAATAATAAAATTTTAGAGTCGTGGCTTACTCTGACAGATAGTAGAGTATAGTAGAGTGTGATATTTCTTAACTCTTACATGTTGGCTACTGGATACATAATTGGGATGTTGCCTATGTTAAATATGGCAGTATTTTTCCCAAATTCGGAACGATATTCTATAAAATGAAATATTGTTGAAGTTGTGCTATTTAGAAAATTCATGAATATGGTAATAATGGTATAATACCCACCAACCAAGCCCTGTGCCCAGCAGTGGGACGTATATAGGCTGGTGATGATGATGATAATGAATATGGTATTTTTTTTCCAAAATTTATCAAAATGTTAATGATATTTGATTGCTGACATCAATTACAACAACTATTATTATGACGACTATAAATAAAAACATACATAACACATAGTTATTAATAATTTTGTCGTTATGCCCATATTCCTACATTTCTTAGTAATATAGGAACGTGTGACGTCACCTGTTCCGTAGATTTTCTATGGAGCGTTTTCGGACGATGCGCCGCAACACGTCAAACATACCGCTATATCTGTGAAACTATTGACCCTAGGCATACTATTTCTTTTGCAATATATCTTATTGCATTATAAACTTCTTATTTATGAAATAAAAAAATTGTCAACTACCCAATTAAGATCATTATCATAATTCAACCTATTACATTGTCCACTAATGCACGTAGGCGTCCCCAAGGTCTATTGGGCTGCCTAGCAGGGGCACGCCTTACAATATTTACCGAGATGTGGCCCCTATTCGAGAACGTTCTTATCCGCTCATCGGCTTACTGTCACTTTAGCTTACTATGCTTCTGGATGACGTCAACCAGTTCAGTCTTCTGTCGACTTCCAGCATTGACCTCTTTTTACTCGCTGAGTGAAATGAAAGTATTTATATTGACCAACAAAATCAGTATTAGATATATTTCACTAAAACAATATTTATAGTAGTTTCTCGTATATTTATGACATTTATAAACAAAAATAAAAATAAGCAAAAATAAAAGAGACACTGCTTCTTAGCTAGGTGTTAAAAATATCTAACTATATCTCTACAATAATAACTTACATAAAACTTTGTTTTGCTAGACGCAAAAAAATGTGGCAGATTGTTTCTCTAGGTCTCTCGTGTTCCAAGCTAATCTCGAATGTCAGCTATAAATTCTGCTTTCTTTTTCTTGGTTCAATTAGACCCAAAGTTTCTATCGAAACAGTTTTATTAAAAGAATCATAAAATCTTCAAAAACGCTGGGCTGTTGTTTTGAGTTTCTCTTATTTAATACCGTTCCCTTTTACTTTGATTAATGTCCTTGTAAAATGATCTTGGAATTCAAAATAACATCAATTAAATCATTAATTTCAACAACCATTTGATTTTTCGCTATTGCGTTATAATTTTGATTTATTAAGTAATTACTATCATAAAGTAGTGCTATCAATGCTCATAGTTTAGGAGAGATAATATACTTAGTTTTTCCTCTGTTATCATTTATTCAGAAAATAGTTTTGACAAGATGACATGTAATCTATAGAAAATCTGTCAAATCCAAATAGCTCTTCATTAAAAGCATGAGGCTTGATTTAGTAGATTTCAATTGGATTTAATGTGGAAATAAATAAATGGAAAATAGCAAAAAAAATCTCTACAGTATTGTGTATATAAAACTTATCACTTCAGTAGATACCATCATAAAGCAGTGAGCAGGAAAAGTTGGCCAAGAAGCGTGTCAGAAAGGTTTCTCGGGTAACTTCGAGAGTTCCTAAAACATGTAAAATAATAATTTAATGAAACGAAAATAATAAAAGTTGAAAAAAAAATGAATTGAAAAACTAACTGGATAAAAGCTATTTTTAAAAAAAAAACAAAACTGAAGATTATTGGACGACTGAGAAAATAAAACTTCGTAAAATAAAATAAAAATGTTATTCGAACAGTTACTCAAATTTTCTGAAGCTACACTGCTTTAGCCAAATTATCTAATTATCCTTTTGCTTTATGTCATTGAGAAAGTCAATGTAAGCGAAAATTCTATCCAGTTACCATGTCATGTCAAGAAAATAGGCCGCGGCAATGTCTGTGTTTATTGAAAGTGACATGTCGTTTGATATCGGTGTTATATTCAAAGCGTGAACTTATTTATTTATTAGGGATAACAACAGAACTTTGAAATTTTATGCTTTTACAATAATTGAAAAAAATCGTGCATCTCTGAAATACATACGTAATTTTAAATAAACTATTTCTATTAGAAATTCATATCGTGAGGTGTCGTTTGCTTTCTAAGACAGAAGCCACCAAACTACATTTCCAAATCTTGTACCAACTCAATTTAAAATCAACCAGGGCTGATTCTGAACCTTATCATTATATTATAGACAATACTGGCAGAATTCTTACACACTAAGGATCTGGCTTACGTTTGAAAACTAAGGTTTATCAGCTCTTATTCTGCTGGCTTAAAGTCGACATTTATATTTTGTTTGGTTGATCTGGGATTATTCTGTGAAAGTAGGATACTTTATATTCCATCCAAGGGCCGCACGCCTTCATGATATAGTCAAGCGGGATTTCAGACTAGACTTCTCAAACTTAGATATTTTGACAACACCTTTATAAAGAACCTAGCAAATATTATAAAAAATTCTTAGACGTGCGTGGAACGCGAGTGTTCCTACTCAATTTGTTGTTGTATTAGATTTTGCAATGAAGAAACAGACTCGGTACACTTATAGGTAATGGCTGGAGCAAGGATAATACAGGCTCTTTTGACACTGGGGTAAGTGCCTTCAATTTAAGTGTGATGTAGTTGCTCCATGGTCCATTTCGTAACCAATCCTGTGTCTTTAGAAACTCCTCGAAGAACGACCTAATACCTGCTGCCAATAGTTTATTCTGCAAAACAAAATATTGAGACGACAAGATGCATGTACTTATTAACTGCTGGTTAGGTAAACCAGAGGTCCCGGTGGACCCAGGTTTTAATACTTGCAGGTGCTTTATTATGTTTTATTGGTCTCTTAATAATGATGCTTAATTTGAGTTAGACTCAATGATGTTAGTAACTTAAAATATACCATCAACATGAAGGGGGATAATCTCTTACTTCAAGTTTTTCATTGTTTGCTTGCAAGTATATGTTTGATATTTAATTCAAATATAGAAACTAGATGAAATACTACACCTAATCATAAACGAAATATGAACTGTTAAGTGAACAAATAATGTCGTTAAAGTTACAAAAGGTTTTGATCTTCAACTTTGACTGAAACTTAAAACAGAATGGGTGCAAAAAGATTCTTGAGATTAATTTTCATATTTTAATCTATAAATCTAAAACGAACAATATCTGTGTTTACAGAACAAGGTAAGAAAATACTAGGTAAAGGAAATATTTTTATAACTATTTAAATAAGAAAAGTGACTCAACATTTTACAGTTTCATTAAAAGAAAGGATTGGATTCATCGGGGAGCTCGGGAAGTCGTATACTTTTCTGTTGAGCTTATTATTAATTTGATGACGGCTTACTAAGCCAGAGTCAGAGCTTTAACTCGAACTAAAAGATCTAAAATATCTATTAAGATTTGAGCTTGGATTAAATTGAAACAAATTCTTGGAAACGACAGGATGTCTCTTGTGGTACGACTTTAATTTCCCCTTAGCGCAAAATAAATGTTTTCTTGGCGGACGTAACCGTGTGTGTCTACGAACAACGGCTAGGAACCACGACTGACGATTAAGACTATGTTTGCAGTCGTTTGTAGTCTTTAATGGACTATTTTTTTAGTTTATCTTTCTTGGAGGAACTAGCTTTTGATTATTGGGATATTCTGAACTTTATAGGCTAGCTGTGTCTCGCAACTCATTCCAGATTATCGTCAGTGATAGTGCAATTATACGTCATAATTTATTGTCATGTTATTTATTACACTATCACTCATATTTAACTAGCTTCTGCCCGCGGCTTTGCCCGCTTGGCCTTCAGGAAACAAAGAAGATTCTATTCAAAAAAAAACCTTTTATGCATTCTCACTCCTCTCGAGCCCTCCCACACGCCCTGCGCCACCCTGCGTGCCATGCGCCCGTCTACCATACCGTGTAACATTTTCGAAGCCCTATTTAACTTTATTGTGAGTGATTTTGAAAGAGTTGTGATACACGTGTCTCATAATTTTATCTGAAGAGTATGTGTACAAATTTTCGAATCAATGAATCCAGAGAATAAAAAGTTTCACAGAAAATTCAACCCGCCATTTCACCATTTTAGGGTTGAAATTTCGAGAAACCTCTTATAGGAATCTCAATTTCAAAAAGAACACACTTTCAGTGGTTTAAACTGTGTGTTGATATAACAGTCAGTCAGCACTTTGAATAATATTTTGCTGCTTTAGATCGTTGTTTGGCGGAATAAATAGTATCTCTGCGACCTATACACGTTCCACTGCTGGGCATACGTATTGGGAGAAACAGCCGAGAAGTTTAGGACCATAGCACCACTACGCTGCCGCTGCTGGCTCAATGCGCGGTGGGTGAAAGCGGTTACAGATACAACATACTCTTCGCGGATCGCCTTCCTCACTTCTCTATCAGTCAAATTCTAATATATTTTTTTTAAGTGTCGTATAAGTGGGAAAACGCGGAAATTAGCAGGACGTGCTTACGCGTCTTCCCTTCTATGCTGTGGGTTTCTTCAAACGAAAAGACAAAATGACGTTGACGAGCTTGAGAGACGTGCTTAGCTTCAAATTATTTACTCAGAAACTAAAGACACCTGCGATAACAAGGAAAAAATCACTTGGTATTTTTTCAAACAACTAGAAGTTGTGCTGTTATCCTGAGATCTAAGATACCTTCCATGCCTAGTAAATACACAGGCTTCCTTTTCCTTCAATCTGAAACATTTCAGCGAACTGTTACTGCCGAAACAGAAAAGGCGGTGATTCTTTGGTAGGACTTTGATAAATTTGAAAATATTTGCAATGCTATGTCAGATGTCAGTGCATTTTGGTCTTATTTCTTTAAGCTTATGACATATTCATGATGATTATGCGACGTACCGTTTCAGATATATTAATGTTTATATTTTTTAAGTACCTATAGGAGTTATTTAAACTCAAATCTTAACATAAGTAAGCGTTACAAACGTTTGTAATTCACGATCACAAACGTCTGTAATGCACCAACTAAATAAAAACCATTCGTTTGATAGCGGAAAATACGCTCCCTAAAGGTTCTCATTGTTACGGCTGCGGCTGTAAATTCTATAGAAATAGCTCGATACCCTTACACAATTCAGAAAGTTCCAACGATCGTTACACTGACGTATGTTACGAAAAAAGCTAAATGGATCCGTTCAAATGTTCAGCGCGATACGAAACTGTACTTAGCGTAATGGTTGTGCTTAGGCCAGGATATTTGAAATTAAGCAATTATTGATTCACACACACAGTGGACAAAAGTTATTAGTGTATGTACTGGAACAAAACCTTAGGTAGTTTAGATCTTAAGAAATTTTGTACAAAACATTGTTTGTGTTCCCTAATAAATAAATAAAATAAAAAAAAATAAAAAAAATAACGGAAGATTTGGACCTATTCGCGGGTGGCATTCGCAGCTTCAGGAGGACTCTCCTAATTCGTTTTCTAAAAAATCTGTTTTTAGTTTTTCAGTGTAAAACAATTTAATAGTTTTGTTGTTTTCTGTATTATTTTTATTAGTTTTTTCTTACTTGTTTTTTCTTAGTTGTGACCGTCTTTGGTCCGTTCGTAATAAAGAAGGCTTTCTTAGTACAACCGTTACACTGTTACACCTGATGTGCTCAGCTGTCGTCTGTTCATCACACTTTTACGCACAAAAAATATGTCAAAATAGGTAATTATATTCTTAATTCACATTTTAACTCTATTATAAATGTTTGAAAAATTATTTAATTATAAAAATATCTTGACTAGAAAAATTTCACGTCCTGAGGCGAGGATCGAACCCGCGACCTTTCATAATCCGGTCGACTGCTCTAAAAAGTCGCGGGTTCGATCCCCGCCTCACGACGTGAAATTTTTCTAGTTTAGATATTTTTATAGGTAATTATAGTTAGAATAATGTTAGATGGTTACTACTTCTCAAAGTAGTTCATAATTTAAAAACAAGAAAACTGTCCGCGAACATCTCTTTAGGCAAGTCAGCCTCGTCTAAAAATATATCTGAGGATTTTTCGAGAACTTTGATAATAAATAACAGTTTTGTGTTAAACTCGCCTGTGTAGGTAACATTAAAACATGTTTTATTTTTCAAATTTTGTTTTAAGTTGCTTTTGTGTATAATAAAGAAAAAAAAAAGAAATTATTAGCGTTTTTTGGTTCGTGTGAAAAGCAAAAATAGCTCTTACTCAAGATTGTTTTTCTAAGTATCCGCTGATAATTAAGACTAGATATAACTGATATAAATTAAGACTAGCCTGACTTGCTTAGGTATGCATGTAAAGTCTAATTAGAATCAGTTTTGTTATTTCCATTCCAACACCTATTTGCGACTTCAAATTTTGTATGAAAAACCTTGTGCGACGTAAACTATCTTAAAACTAGTGACCCCTATTTATACTACTACGAAAAAGCTATGTAAAAACTTCCTAAATCGTCTGACATTGTTAAAATTTACCCAGTCTCAAATGGCATTTGGGTTTTCTGTGACAACGTACTTAGGTTTTACCGAAAACACTTTCAATAGTTCTCGTGCATTCTAATCTGTATGCCTAAAACGATTTACGAGATAAAGTGATCCTAAAGCCCCAAAGCTTAGTAGAGCCAACTAAAGTCTTTAGGTAAATACTACATGGTACAGTTGAGCTCTGAAGAAGGTTACCACTTTAGTACCACACCAACAATAGGGTACTTAACAACTTGTTTTTTTTATTTCATAAATTTCATAGTAATGGTTTGCCACTTTCAAAAACATCTTATTAATTTGATAATTGGGATGTTGCTTAAGTTTGAATATGGCGGTATTTTTCACAAATTCGCAAAATATACGCTCTTGTCACCCATATAAGTAATTCAAACTTAAAAGATATGGAACATTGTTGAAGTTGTGCTGTTTAGAAAATTCATAAATATGGTATATTTTTTCAAAATTTATCAAAAATGTTAATGATATTTGATTGCTGACATCAATTAAAACAAAAATTATTATGACGACTATAAATAAAAACATACATATTACATAGTTATTATTAATTTTGTCAGTATGCCCATACATTTCTTAGTAATATAGGAACGTATGACGTCACCTGTTCCGTAGATTTTCTATGGAGCGTTTTCGGACGATGCGCTACAACACATCAAATATACCGCTATATCTGTGAAACTATTGATCCTAGGCATACTGTTTCGGTTGCAATATTTCTTATTGAGTTATATACTTCTTCTTTATGAAATAAAAAAAAAACTTTTCAACTACTTATCCTATTTCATGACATTCGTATGCAATAATGTAACATTGGCTGCATTATTTCATAGAAATGCCATGAAATTATCAAATGAATAAAATGTTTTTGAAAGTGGCAAACCATTTCTATGAACGAATATAGCCCATGTTTTAATTTATTGTCGTATTGACGGCACCGCCCTGTATTGTCAAACGTGGGCGTCATACCTGTTGAACACTGTAATAGTTGCAACCACATTTACCTACTTCTCAGCCTGCATTTACCTACTACTCAGCCTAATCGTACCCAACGAAATTTCATTATTATACAATAAGCAACTATCGATATAATTATTCTCATAATATCTTACACACAGTAGTGCCAAATATATTTGCAGAAGCCGCGAGTAACAAATGCCGAAATTTGGGAAAAGAACGCCTCAGAAAGCAAGGCTATTTGTTACCCTATTCCCAAGATTAAAGTACGTCTCGGAGGAAAATGATTAAGCTAAACAGCTTATTATCTCGTTTTAAGGATCGTTGATGATTAGAAAATTCGAAAACTCTTGACACAAGCAAATCTAAATAGGATTGCAGAGAAAACAACCTCATTACTTAATTATTATTACTGTTGATTGATTTAGTTTTAACATTTAGTACTTATTGTAAGAAATACAAATAAAGAAAGAAAGCGATAAAAAAAATGTATGGTCCAGGCGGCAATCGAACCCGCGTCACCTGGGTTCCGGCAAGGAGTGAGGAGGCGCGGGTACGTAACGGTCCGAAAGGGTTTTAGCGGCGTAATAAATTACTATGTTAACTAATATCTGCCGTGTGATTTAAAAATGAATGGAACGATCTCTTACTCCGAAACATAGCAACCAAAGAGATAATTAACAAAGGTTTTATTTAAAATTCGAAATGGCTTGCAAATAGAAAGCAGTTTATTAAAAAAAAGTGTACTTTAAATTTCAAAAATTGCACATAAAATTACTATATTTTTATCAATCAAAAAGTTTTGCCCGGGTATTACTTTAAATTTACGCGCAATAATTGAGAAAAGTACTATACAAGCCTCGGCCACAACTTGAACTTCGTCCATCAATGCCTCTTTTGCTGGCCGGTGCAGTAACTACTATTTCTGCAATTACCCTGTAATAACAAGATTTGTCTAATTCGTTGCACCTGCTTGTTATTTTACAATTGTTTTTTCAATATTTTTGTTGTCGGTTAATAAACCATCAAGAATTGTAAAAACTGCAATTCTTGATTATTCAAACACCAATTTAAGTTAGCGTAAGTTAAACATTTCAGTAGCTTTTAGGAATGGAAGTATTCGAATCCGGCTGTCTAAACAAACCGACCAATTTCAATCGGAACGGCTACTGTGGCCGTCAATTTGGCTGTCAATTCAAAGGGAGTATAAACCGAAGTCATTCGATTAGTGTTAGGGTTCTAGCTAAGAGTGGCAAGCAAAAAAAAGTTTAGCTATTTGTAAAAAGTTTAAACTTAGAAGTGTTTTTAATAAAAGGTTAAGTTGCATAAATACTCTTCTAATTATTTTCTATTTTCAGCTACTCTTACTACTATGAAGATATCGCTTTGAATTTATAAACATAATACAACCAGATGACAAACATGCTGACGGCCCACCTGATGGTAAACGGTTACCGCCGCCTATAGACACCTGCAATAACAAGGGAAAATCACTTGATATTGCATGTGCGTTGTCATCCTGAGGCCTAAGATAAAATGCCGTCCATACCCAGTAATTACACTGGCTACCTTTCCCTTCAATCCGAAACACAGCGAACTGTTTCACGGGTGAAATAAGAAAGGCGGTGGTACCTGCCCAGACGACCCTACATACGGGCCTACCACCTACCTCTTTGTTTCTTGGGCGCTACTCATTCATTGATATAAACGAATCAAAATTAAACAGTCCAAATATAATTAAACTAGTGGCTCCAAAAATATCCTATTTCCTTCCCAGGGTCTCAAACTATCTCCATAAAAAATTTCATCTAAATCGGTTAAGCGGTTTAAGCGCGAAAAGGTAACAAGCAAACAAAGTTACCTTTGCGTTTTAACATAGGATAATAATTTAGAATAATTATTGACGGTTACACAGAAATTGACGGTTTGCATTAATAAAAGAATAATTTATACAAAGCACTTTAATACTATATATATTTCTACATATACTACCTAAAGATTTTGTACGTCTTTATGATAATTTTATAGATCACTAACTTAAGTTCAAAACGAGTGAAAATATAATTTGAATACATGAAAATAATATATGAGGTTGTACAAAAACCTGGGGCTAATGGAGCGTAGCAAAGCCTTGTCTCTGGGGGGAAGTAACTCAAAGCGTAAAGATTTTTCTCGGTGGGTTGCTTAAAAAAGATTGATGAATAAATAAATACTGTAATAATCACCATTAAGTGAAAAAAGGTTACCATTTTTAATGGTGTAGGTAATAAATTTTTATATCTCATTGCCTAGAATGTAAAGAAACAAAGACATAGATTTCATCGATACGGTTTGTAGGCGCGATTCGGACCGCGTGTTACGAAGATAGCCGACGACGCCATTTTTATACCTAAGACAAAAAGAGCGATAGATTAAACGTATGCGGGTGCATACATAGTCTTGCCATAAATACTGAAACAAAGAAAAAAAAATTTCTATTGCAAATAGCATTGATTACTTTTACAGTGTGTGTTAAAATAAAAAGTAAAATGTTTAGTCTTTTGTCTATGAAAAAATGTCATAAAATAGATCTAAGCGATTGTCAATAAAAATTTATATTTTGTCAAATAAAAAATCGTTTAAATAATATTCTTTGTTATTCTATTAACAAAATTGGTGCCGAAACCCGGGAGTATTTTCCGCAAATAATTATTGATACGAATTATATATATATCAATCAAAAAATATCAAGTTCGCTGTTTTTCTATGAAAGCCGTGTTTGCCGTTGCCGTGTAAGGTAAAACTGTTTGTTTACCTGTTGCTAAGCAACTGAAAAATTTTATATCGGATTTGATTTTCAACGATTATATTTTAAAATATATTGAAAAATGCCGATCGATGAGATTAGTAACACAGCAGTCAAAGTGAGAAAGTTGCGGCTGATGATTGCGCAATACAAAGGCCAGATTACGCGAACTGAAAAATATATTGTTGAGCAGAAAGGTCAAGTCTTGATAGAACTTGAAGGTCTCAAAATTAGGCTGGAGGAGCTGCAGCGAGGTTTGCAGCACTATAAGGATACATCAGTGGAACTCATGCTTCTTACAAATGATGACGTTTTTGAGGACGACGAGGTGGAGGAGAGGTACTACAAAGCGGTGTCGGACATAAAAGGTTTGCTGGCCGCTGGCGAGTGTTCTCCTAACGCTGGCGAGGATCGCAAGTCAGTATCACAGGTTCAATCTTATCACAGCAAATTACCGCAGCTGGATATAGCTTGTTTTGACAGAAAAAATATCGGCTGAAACCAGAAACGAAATCTCGCCGGGCATCTGAAATTCATCATCAGCTAATTTATTTGACTCTGGTATTTGGATGCTACTCACATAAATTTTTGTCTGCGGCAGATAAGTAGTAATATTATCTACAACAGAAAAGATAGAATCGCAGCAATAATTATTGTAAATAGAATACATTGTTAAATTGACGAGAGCTGTAACAGACATATTATATTCAAATGTTGGAACTTTTAAGTTGTGTAGAATCTGTTTAAATATTCATACAAAGAAATGTCACTTTCATTTTAAGTGCTCGGTATGTAAAGGTAAGGAACACAATTCATTGCTACATATTGATGAAAATACCTGTAATATTGCTAACTATAGTTTAAATATTAACAAAATATGGTTTTGTTGCCTACCATTAAAGTCAAATTTAAAGCGAGCGATGGTACGGTTATTACAGCGCGTGGTTTGATTGATAGTGGTAGCCAAGTGTCCTTTATTTGTGCGAAATTTCTACACAAGTTAAAAGTTCCAACATTTGAATATAATATGTCTGTTACAGCTCTCGGCCAAAAACGAAAACCAGTGACTAGGGCTGTCAATTTAACAATGTATTCTATTTACAATAATTATTGCTGCGATTCTATCTTTTCTGTTGTAGATAATATTACTACTTATCTGCCGCAGACAAAAATTGATGTGAGTAGCATCCAAATACCAGAGTCAAATAAATTAGCTGATGATGAATTTCAGATGCCCGGCGAGATTTCGTTTCTGGTTTCAGCCGATATTTTTTCCAAAATTATACTGCCAGACAAAATTACTTTATCCGGGAACAATTTACATTTATTAGCTACAGAATTCGGTTACGTTATCTCTGGCAAATTAGAGGAGGACAAAGTGTGTTGTTCTGCACAGCATATGTTTACTGAAAAAGTTGTGTTGCATGCTGTAGTAGACCAGAGTATAGTTGATAATCCCGTGCAGAAATTTTTGGGATAGCAGCATGCGCCTGAAGCTGAAGTTGAGTCGGCACAGCGTTATGGCAAACGATATCCTTTAGCCGCATCTGTGCTGCTGAACAACTCCTACATCGACGATTGCCTGTTTGGTGGTTCATCGCTTGAGAGCGCTAAAGAGGTATGTAATGATTTCATTAAATTGGTAGGTCTGGGTAGTTTTGAACTCCATAATTGGTACTCTAGTCACCCAAATATTCTAGCTAGTTTACCTATGAGTAAACAATGCTTTCAGGATGTGGACTTGAACGCTGTTGATGTTACTGTGAAAGCCTTAGGCTTGCGGTTGGAGCTTAAGACTGATAGGTTTATAATCTTATGTCCTTGCGGTTCGGTTTCTAATGATTGGACTAAGCGTACGGTTTTAAGTTTTATAGGCACATTTTTTGACCCTTTGGGATTGGCTGGACCGATTGTGACGCGCGCGAAAGAATTCTTACAAAGGGTGTGGCAATGCAAATTAGAATGGGATGAGTTTCTCCCACATGAGTTACTGTTGCCTTGGAATTCGTTCTTTAGTGATTTAATGCGAATGGAGCCTATTTTAGTTAAGCGTAATTTAAGTTTAAGTGATGCTGATTTTATTGATATAATCGGCTACTGTGATGCGTCTGGAATCGCCTACGGAGCATGTATTTATATTAGAGTAGTGCAAGGTGAAAATACGTTTGTAACATTGCTATGTAGCAAATCCAGAATTGCTCCTTTGAAGGCCAAGCCTACTATGCCTAGGTTAGAGCTATGTGCATGTGTGCTTCTAGCTAAATTATTTAGTCGCATATGTGGTATATTTAGTAGTTATACATTTAGATATAAGATTCTATATAGTGACTCGCAAATTGCCCTCTGCTGGCTTCAAAACCCGCCTAAAAATATTTATATCAAAAATAGAGTGAATATAGTAAATGAACACACAGTAAGTTGCATTTGGAGTCATGTGAGTGGGTCTAGCAATCCGGCTGACTGTTTGTCTAGAGGTGTTATGCCCTGCGAGTTGGCTGCAAATATGTTATGGTGGGAAGGTCCCCCTGATTTGTATTCTACTGATTTTAATCCTGTGGCATTTAAAAATAACCGTTGTTCACATGTTCATGATGATAATGAAATTGTCGAGCGCGCTGTTAATTGTAATGTACTCGAAGAGGTCTTACCGATATCAAAGTCTTCATCGATTTTGAAGCTTCAGCGCATTGTATGTTTTATGTTAAGGTTTATTAAGAATTGTAGGCTTCAGAAAGAACAACGATGTCTAGTCTTATTACTGTAAACGAATATAGGGATTCTATGTCAATTATTATTAAGTATGTCCAGAGCTTACATTTTGTTCATGAAATTCAAGGCTTAGAAACAAATAAGGACATAAAATCAAATTTAAGGAATCTGTGTCCATTTTTAGACGTAAATGGAATAATGCGCGTCGGTGGCAGATTGGAGAATGCTAATGTGCCTTTTTGTCAAAAGCATCCAATAGTACTGCCAAAAAATTGTAATTTTACCAATTTGATTATACGGCACGAGCACTGTGCTTTATTGCATAGCGGGTTAAAGTTGACTTTATCTAGCCTATGCCAAAAATATTATGTAATTGATGCTACTGTGCTTGTAAAGCGTATAATAAATAAGTGCATTCCTTGCTTCAAGTTTAGAGCACAAAGCGCTCAGCAGTTGATGGCGGCATTGCCTCGTGATAGAGTCACTCAGGATAGAGTTTTCACCAAAGTGGGAATTGATTACTGTGGCCCGTTTAGTATTAAGCAGTGTACGTTAAGACGTTCTGTAATATGTAAGTTATACATATGCGTTTTCGTGTGCTTCATAACAAAATGTGTGCATCTGGAGCTATGTTCCGATTTAAGCACAGAATGTTTTGTAGCTTCGCTCAAAAGATTTAGTTCAAGGAGGGGCTTACCACAGGTGATATATTGCGACAATGCCTCCACGTTTAAGGGTGCGAACAATCAATTAAGAGAATTATTTAATTTATGTAAATCTCAGAGTCATCAAAATGCTGTCATTGACTATTCTAATTGTAAAGGAATAGATTTTAAGTTCATTCCTAGTTATTCTCCTACTTGGGGAGGACTGTGGGAAGCCGCGGTAAAGTCCGCAAAATATCATCTCAAAAGAGTAATTGGGGACTTATTACTGACTTATGAGCAGTTTAACACTGTTATTGTGCAAGTTGAAGGAGTGTTAAATTCGAGACCTATTACTTCATTTACCGGTGATATATCGGATTTTTCTTTTCTAACCCCAGCTCATTTTTTAATTCATCAGCCCATGACAGCTATTCCTGAGCCTGAGATTAAGTCAAATAATATAAATTGCTTACGCTTACGGAGGAAATGTGTAAAGATTCAACAGGACTTCTGGTAAGTGTGGCATAAAAGATATTTGTCACAGCTGCAAAGCCGACCCAAATAGTATAGATCCAATCCTAATTTGGAAGAGGGTGCCTTGGTTCTGTTGATTGGTGATAATGTGTCTCCTTTGCAATAGCCTGTAGCTAGAGTGTTAAAAGTATTTAAAGGGAATGATGGCCTTGTCAGATCAGTGCAGGCCAGGGCCAAGAACGGTCACATGTCCACTAGGGCAATAAATAAAGTGGCAGTGTTGCCAATATATGACGATTAACTGTGGGCGGGGAGTTTATGTTAAAATAAAAAGTAAAATGTTTAGTCTTTTGTCTATGAAAAAATGTCATAAAATAGATCTAAGCGATTGTCAATAAAAATTTATATTTTGTCAAATAAAAAATCGTTTAAATAATATTCTTTGTTATTCTATTAACAGTGTGTTAGTTTAATACATAAATATATTTAAAAAAAAGGTTATTCGAAGTGGTCTCCATTGGCTGCAATACAGTCCTTTAAACGTTAAGGCCAGTTATCAATAGAAGCACGCACTTTTTCCATGGGAAAATTCTTTACTGCCAATCGTAAGAATTGTTTTAGGGACTTCAAATCCTAATATCATGGTATTTAAAGCAAGCCGTACTCTCTAAAACTGACCATAAATCATAATCCAGCGGATTACGATCGGGACTAGACGACGGCCAGTCTTCAGCTGTAATGAAGTCCGAAACGTTCGTTTCCAAGCAAGACTGCGTAGACCGAGCTTTATGACCCGGCACCGAGTCTTGCTGGTAGGACCAGTCTTGGTTATTGAACATGGTGTTGTTAAGGGGCTTCACTACCTTCTCAAGAATTGTATCTTGATACACTTGTGCCGATGTTTTGATACCTTTTTCACAAAAGTATGGCTCAGTCACTCCTTCATATCTAATACCCCACCAAACCATCACTGAAGTCGGATAGTGCCCACGTTGCACTCTGTCGACTAAGTAATTGGGAAGCTTCCTTAGAGCTTTGAGCATAAATACAGTCATTTTGTTTGTTAAAATGTTGCTCAATTGTAAAAATTTAATGATTAGGGATTTAGATTATTATTAATTATTATGAGGAGGGTAGCACTCGCAACGGTAACATTTGCTTCCGATAAATTTTATTATAATTTATTTTTATTGGCTTTAATCACATTACAAATACGTTCTCACCACGTAAGTTGTGACTATCAACCACGCCATCCTTGATCACAACTAGTTTCGCTGGGTTTGCTTACTATTATTCAATAGAACTTCGCCATGGTAAAGTGCAGTGCTTGTGACTCTGACGTGAAACCAAAGGAAAGCACAATACTGTGCTCTAAAGCAACATGCAGACTCCTATATCACCAAGCTTGTGTATTGAAGAAAGGTCACCAGTCTCCAGCAGCGTCATGGGTTTGTCCAGAGTGCAAGGCCAAGCAGGTACGTCGCGGCGACAACACTAATACACCGGTGAAGGATGCTCTGGGGTGCAGCGACGACTATGTGAACACTAATACAAGATCTCGACCTACACCCTGTGCCGATGAAGAAAAGTCAGAAGACGTTCTTGAAAAAATAAGAACAGAAATCGAACAAGCATTTCACCGTGAATTACCTACCTTCATGGCTAAAATAACTCAATCAGTTTCGAGTGCACTGGAGAATAAGTTTATTGATCTCGAAAAGGCAGTCAAAACGTTTAGTGATCTGTACGACTCTGTTAAAATTGCAGTGGATAAACAAGCCTCTACGATAAAAAAATTGCAGACTGAAAACAACAACCTCAGTAACCAATTAAAAGCTCTTCAGGTCAGAGTGCATAGCATGGAGGATGTGTCGTCGAAGCAAGAACAATGGTCAAGACTTCAAAACGTCGAGGTAGTGGGCGTCCCAGAGGTCAGTGACGAATCTCTCCAGGCTATTGTAGACAAAATTGGCGAGTGTCTTAAGGTCCCTCTCGACCCTCGGGAGATAGAGTTCATCCATCGTGTACAAGCAAAGAGACAGGTCAAGGGGAAGGCGCGCAATTTAATCATTCGTTTTCGGAATCGCAACAAAAAGGATGAAGTACTCTCAGCTGCTCGTAAATATCGTGGCCTGACTTCGAAGGATATTGGAATGAAGGGTGAGGTAAGTAATATTTACATTAATGAACATTTGACAACGAAAAATAAACAATTACTAAACAGCTGTAAAACTAAGGCAAAAAATTGCAATTACAAGTTTATATGGACAAAAAACTGTCGAATTTACACAAGAAAGGCCGAAAATTTACCCTACATTTTAATATCCTGCGAAGAAGACTTAAACAAAATAACATAATAATTCATCTCTTTTTCATAATGTTTAAGTACTATTACGATTTCATATCTTTGCTTTCAAATTTGTCGCTTGAGAACACTATATACTCACCACAAAAACATTACGCATACAAACAATCATTTACACTTCGCAAATACACAACAAACTCCAATCAAATATATTACGTAGTCCCCATGTTTAGCAACTTATTATTTACTAATTACAGTTCTTATATTGCAGTATTTGACAAAGTCCACCTTGGCACTGTCCTTTTACCAAATGTAAACACAAAAATAGTAATTAACTTTTTCAATAATATATATTCGCCGTATATAAGCTTAGAAATCAATAAAGCATCACGCATAAGTTAAGTATCTTTTACCAAAATGTTCGTGGTCTTCGGACTAAAACATTAGAATTCTCCAAGAATCTACTGAACTTAGACCATGATATTATTTTAATAACAGAGACTTGGTTGAACGACAGTGTTTTGGACTCAGAACTATCACATAATAGGTACGAAATATTCCGCCGCGATCGTGGGACAAACGGAGGTGGAGTTATGATTATGTGCGACCAACGACTAGGCGCGCGCGCTCGCACCGAGTGGCAGCGTGATCACGTGGAATGCGCATGGGTAACTGTGGACGGCCGAACAATAGGCTTAAAACAAGATATGCATATAGCGCTGGCATACATGGCGCCGGGGCCTACGCTACCGTCCCGTATTTGTGATTGTGCGAAATTAATTACTGATGTCGCTAAAAACTTTAGTGACGATTTATTTATTTTAGCTGGCGATTTTAATTTGTTTAATATTGCGTGGGATCTATCTGGACCCTCACACTTAAAAAAAGGATGTGTTGAACTCCAAAATGCAGGTTCATACTTAGTAAACCAAATCAATTTCTTAGGCCTTCACCAAAGTAACATAAACACAAACAATGCTGGTAATACACTAGACCTTATTTTCAGTAATTTTGATGTAAGAATTCAGGCTTCAACATTTGCTTTAGTAAAAGAAGACGCTCAACACACTACTTTGGATATCGATGCAAGCGATATTTTGGTAAGCTTGTTGCCTAGGTGTCCTAGGAAAAAATTTCGTTTCCATAAGGCTGACTATGCCACCATTAACGAGGAACTTCAAGTTGTGGACTGGGACAGTGTTCTTTCATCGGGCACCATCGATGAATCTATGGACTGCTTTTATTCGAAATTGTACAGCGTTATTGACCGGTTTGTTCCTTTCGTTAATACCAATGTATACAGTCAATACCCAGTATGGTACAACCGAGCCCTCGTCTGTCTTCTTAGGGAAAAACGCAATGCTCATCGTCGGTGGAAACGTTATAAAAATCAGCTAGACTATGATGCGTTCTCTATGTTAAGAAAGAGGATGAAAACTATGCAAAGTATTTGCTATCAAAATTATTTATCACTTTGCCAAAAAAACATCAAATCTAACCCTAAATCACTTTGGTCATACGTAAACTCCAAACGCAAGCAAAGTACAGGATATCCCGGATCGATGACATATAAAAACCAGCGGTTAACGGACAGTGACACTATTTGCACTGCGTTTAACCATTATTTCGAAAAAATGTTTGCTCGTCCATTAGGATCCTATTCGAATCTAAGCGATTCTTCAATTAAAACACGAGACCTTATTCATTCTTTCTCGGTTAGTCAGAAAGAGATTTTTAAATTACTCATAGCGCTGGACATTAATAAAGGTGCTGGTAGCGACCTAATCCCGCCGTTATTTATAAATAAGTGCGCCGCTACTCTTAGTATTCCCTTGTGTTTAATCTTTAACCGCTCTGTATCTGAAGGGATTTTTCCTGCAAGGTGGAAAGAAGCGCATATAGTTCCTCTTCACAAAAAGGATTCCAAATGCAAAATAGAGAATTATCGCCCTATATCTATTTTGAATGTTTTTGGAAAATGTTTTGAAAAAATTGTCTATAGGGAAATTTATCCAATAATAAAACAAGGTGTACCTGATGAGCAGCATGGTTTCGTGAAGGGTAGATCAACGACCTCAAACTTAGGTTGGTTTATTAGTGATCTACACCGAGATATGGGTTTTCAGTCTCAAGTTGACGTGGTCTACACGGATTTTGAAAAAGCCTTCGACCGTGTTGACCACGTCATACTTTTACGGAAGCTGTACCAGTTAGGAATACGGGGAGACCTGTACCGGTGGACAAAATCGTACATATCGAACCGTAAGCAAGCAGTGGTCGTGGGAGGAAATCGCTCTGACTACATTTCTATTCCTTCCGGCGTGCCGCAAGGATCCTTGCTAGGTCCGTTATTCTACATAGCTTACATTAGTGACATTGGTTCATGTTTCAGGCATGCAAAGTTTTTACTCTATGCTGATGATGCCAAAATTTATATGAAAATAAAATCGCAAGAAGATTGCTTGAAATTGCAGGAGGACTTAGATCGACTTTCAGATTATTACATCAAAAATAGAATAACAGTTAACGTTTCAAAGTGCATGCATATATGGTTCACAAGACGCAAAAAAGCAATTAATTATAATTTTAAATTAAATAATGTAGTTCTAAACAAGGCATCTACAGTAAAGGATTTAGGGGTTTATTTGGATTCGAAATTAACATTCTTTAATCATTTCGAGCACATAATCAATAAAGCATATAAAAATTTAGGATTTATATTCAGAGTCACTAAGGATTTCACTGATACTTCCTGCATGAAAGTATTATACTATGCATATGTGCGAGGAATTCTTGAGTACTGCTGCACTATTTGGAATCCACAATACATAACACATGAACATTCCATAGAACGATTACAAATGAAGTTTTTGAAACATTTAATTTTCGAACGAATAATATAATAAATGATTATAGGGAGTCTTGTGGCATACACGGTTTTATAACGCTCAGTAACAGACGTCGTGTACAAGATATGGGTGTTTTGCATGACATATATACTGGAAAACTAGACTGTACAGAGCTAACTAACAGAATACTCTCTTTTAATGCTCCGAATAAAAGAACGCGCCACACGCAGCTCTTTCACGTGCCCTCGGTGCAAACAAACTATGAATCTAATGATATGACCGTCAGATTACCTAGAACTTATAACAAGTACTTCTCTGACATTGACTTATTCTTGTTGTCGGATACTGCATTTAAGACTGCTGTCCTTAAGTGTTTTGCGAATAGTAGCTAAGATAATAATAATAATGATATAATAATAAATTGTCTAAATAGAATTATAATAATAACATTCAGAAATAATTTTTAAAAATAATAATATTATTGGTTGTAGCAGGTTCGTGGCTATTATTTATGTGTATATATGTATATGTGTGTGTGTACTCGTATATGCATAATATATTTCACATATTCAAGAAATAATTACTTTTCATCTCATTTCATTTTAACAGATAAATAAACATAATAATTAATTATTGACAGTTGCGCCATGTAAGCCGGCATTAATACCACATTAATACCACACTAATATAACTTTACCAGGTGACTAGACGAGTAACTTTGAATTGAATATTTGCACATGGAGGCACACACACGCACGTTTACACGTCCATACACACAAAACACACTACACACTACACATCCACACACAACATCAAGCGACTTATAAAACTTATATAATTACTATTATTGATTTAAATTAAATTAATATTATGACTCAATTATTCCCATTGTAATAATCTATTTATGAACCTACCCACTTAACAATGTTATAATTATGTCTAGTAACATAATGAGTTTCTGTAATTGGCTTATGTACTGTTTAATCATAATTGTGTAATATAATATTTGTATGCTGTAGAAACTTTGTTGAATAAATAAAAAAAATAAAATAAATAAATAAATTAAGTTAAGAAATGACGAGTATCTCTCTTATAGGCTGCAACTCATAGGTCATCTTTTAAAATACGCGACATGGTTCTAGGTGCTATCTTCATCTCCCGAGATTTTGCTTTCGGACAGGATTCTCCGATTTTTTTTTTTACCTTACTGCTTTGATCACCTTTTTCGTACGAACACTACGTGGGCGGAAAGATCTTTTTCTGTCACAAACAGCCTATTTTACTAATATAACTAATACTACTAATAATTACTAATATAATACCAAGCGTATGGAGACTTTTAAAAATTGCATTTGGCTCCATACCTATTTTGTGTAATGCAATTACAACGATTTCGTTCTCTTTATCAATTATTGTATTATTGAACAATGTATTGGCGTCAAAATGAGAAAACTCAATGAACAATCATACAAAAATGACAGATTCCAAATTCAAATGTAATATTTTGTTTACTTTTAATTGTAACAGTAAGTATTTATGGCCAGACTAAGTATATTGTTAACCTTTCATCTCTGTTAATAACCCGCCAATGTCTCTTGAACAAAGAAAACGAACGTCTTTTTTATTATTTTTAAATTCATAATCCCTTCCGGGAAGGCAAAGGTCGTTATATTTTTACGGGGCTTTTGATGTAAACGCGTGCAACATATTTTAAGGTTCTTGGAACAGTTTCACGGGAAAATAATGAAGATAGCACAGAATAGTCTTCACAGCATACTATATTATTGATATGTAATCAGACATTTTTATATTAGTGAATTAGCTTAGCGTGGGCGATGATTACTACTAAAATGTGAAAAATCAAAACTATCCATTGTAGAAAATAAAAGTTCGAGTCAGTATTATACACAGCACTTTTTAAGTATAATTAGGTTATATATTTGTAGCTTGGCAGTTGGACTACATAATTTGTGCGAAATAGCCTTAAAATATACGAAGAAAACTCTTAATTAACTTTAGTAAAGCACAATTAAATTTCGACAGATTAAAAACAACTACTTAAAAAACGATATCAAATTAAACAATACGAAATAAGTATTTTCAAAAGCCTGTATTAAAATTGAACAGACGTGCCTAATTCGTATTTGAATACCAAACAGTTCTGAAGACTATTCATTATTTTGGTCCATCTTTATATACTTTTGACAAGTTCAGAAATGAATTGAGTAAAAAATTTCATTTTTTGGTAAAATTTTACTTTCTTCGCAAACGGACAAGTTTTTATGGTTCATAAAAAGTGGAAACCATTTTCACGATATCCTTGAAACACGTACTAAAATCGTTAATAATATTTGGACTTTGTTAGATTAACTCAAATACGTCTCTAGCGATGAAATTTTGAAAGTTAACAGATAAATTGCAAAATCTCAAAGTTTAAGGTATTTTCCAGGTTTTCATAGTCAGTAGTAAATATGATAACTATATAACTACCTTTAAATTATTCAATAAGTAAGACATTAAATCTTCTTTAATATTTAACATATCAGTTTACTGTCATAAAGGTTCCGACTTCTATTTATGTTTGCATGCAAGACCGTTTTTACCACAGCGGCTGAAGCCCGAGGAAAAATTATGAAATTCTCACCATATTTTAGTAGTATCACATTGAAATTTAAAGGCGAATTGGTTAACTGACCTTTGTAAGTCAGCTTGTATGGTTTTGGTCACTTTACCCAAGGATTTCATACAATGCTATGTCTGCGTAAAAAAAACAAGTAAAGCAATATCAGATGTAACAAAATCCTTTAGATAATAAAAAATAATAAAATATTACTAACCTTTCATTCATCCATTGCCAAGCCGCACGTATCTCTAAGGCAATAGAAGTGTCTGGTTTGTGGGTCCTTAAATGGGCGTGTGGTTAATGTCCAATTTATCTGCACGAGCTTGTCCAAAAAGACCTTGTGCGGTGAACGAGCCTCTCGTCGTTTAGATTATTGAAAAGGATATATTTGAATCGGAAGTCCAAAAACAAGTAATCGACCGAGGCTTGATTTTGTTCGACAGGAAGAGTACCTACTAAATATAGGGAATATAGCATGCCCTTTCTGTTACTTCTGCTAAAGATGATTACCTTTTTTTCGCTCTTTATTGTATGATTTATATTCTCATTATTTTATTATGATTAGGTGAAATAGGCTTTTCAAAAAGAATGCAGCCTCGCGCGCCTCTAATTTTATTACTACGCCTCAGTCGCGTACGCACGCAATTTTTACACGAATATTTTTATACTTTTTTTGTTTCTTCCTCAGATTTTGGTAGTTCTTTCTAAGGTCGATTTGGTAACTTCTTACATAATCATCAATAAAATGTACGTTTTTAATAGTATTAATATATTTCATTATTTTTGTTTATTAATAGGCAAACAATTTGTATTAATCCCTGTGTTTATGTGTGTATTGATTTGTGTTGTGTCGCCTAGTAAGAAAATATTGCTATAGCTTGTTAGTGGTGGCACATAATGAGAGAGTGATTTTTTTAGTCTAGAATATCATCTTGCACCATGAGTAGAATATTTCCATATTTACTTTGATACAATACCAAGTGATCCTTATTTTTAAAGTGTTTCAATTATCGTCTAACTGAGAGCTGCATGTCGCAGAACTTAACTAACTTTTCGTTTTACTTGTAATATTGCATACTTACTTCACATTTACCAAATTATTGATTTGCCATATTGATGTACATATAGGTACTTACAATTCGCTTACGGACGCTACCCTAAACCGCTGGTTAGGTGGACCAGCGGACCAGCGGACCGTCGGCTAGACGTGTGCCTGTGCAGGGGTCGCCCAGCGCCTTATCTTAGCGGCACTGGGAATACCTGCTAAACCACTCCGGTTTCCCCACGCCCATAATGGAGACGACCCGGGGTTTGCCGAAGCATTTCACCGAGCCGCCTCCGGGCACCCCGACCCTAGAACCGACCAGAGCCAGTCCTAGGGCGGGGCACCAGGCCTCACCCCGGGACGGTCGCGGCCATAGCCGCGTCCGGTCCTGGTGTGAGGCCCACTCAGCCACCCCAAAGCCGGCCTAAGCCGACCATAGAGTGGCGACAGCGCCAAAGGGGGTTGCCCGGGGGAAACCCAGTTTCGAATCTATTGAAACATAAACTGGGAGCGTCTCAGTTGTTATACCAACATTTGATATAATAGAACTTTACTAAAGTTCATTTTACATAATAATTATTTGTTATAGTATACACTTAATATAATTTTATTTATCATAACGTTTACTTTACATAATCTTCATTTTATATAATGCCATTAAGTATAACGTTCTTAACGAATAATGCCATTTAAAATAAAACTTATTTAATATAGCGTTCAATTCATATAATTTTATTTCATATACACGTCATTTTATATAACTATTATTTAAGATAATAACATTTCAAATAATGATTGATTGATATAATCTTCACTTGGTATAACAATCAATTGACATAACAATCTGTTTGTATACAGTGTCAGTTACAAAAACGAATCGCTGCAAAACCGACTCCACGTAGTCTTGTCTGCCCTACCCCTAGAGTGTAATTTAAGCCCGCGTAGGCGCGGAGGGGCGAGGCGGTCCGCGAGCTGAGGAGCAGGTGGATTTGACGACCACCGCCGCGGCTGAGGCTGCAGCAAGCCGAAGCTGCGGTGGTGGGCGAAAACCATCTGCGACGATAAGGTCGCGTGGGACCGCCGGAACCCCGCAGCGCCGGAGCCGTGACAGAAGTAATGCATGCTGCATGCTTGCTTGCATGCTGCATGATTGTCTGCATGCTTGCTTGCTTCATGATGGCTTGCTTTATGTATGCTTGCTTGCATTGTGCATGCTTATATTAAATGAGATTTTATACTCTTTATATTAAATTATTTTATATGAATTGGATTTTATATTAGGTAATCATTATATGTTTTAAGTATTATATAAAAATAGTGTCATCGTAAATGAATGATATACAAAATGTTCATATACTAGATAAATTTTATGAGTTCTAATTATTATATCATGTAAATGTTACATTAAACGGCTGTTATATTAAATAAGTTTAGCTCAATCGTTTCTTATACGTTTCAAAATTATGTGTTTTCAAATTATATCATTCATCATTATATTAAATAAGTGGTATATTAAACAAAACTTTGTCATTTGATTGTATATGTGTTGATCATTATACCATATGTACTTATATCATACATTACACACCCACATAAACTAGGGGTACTAGGTCTGAAGAGGATTGTATGAAATAGGAAAATGTTGCGAATAGTGCGGCGTATAATGAAAAATATTTACTACTGCCAATTTTCAGCATCAATTTGTGATTAGTTACAAAAGCATTATAATAAAACTTACGGTATCATAAAACATGGTATGAGCTGCCTGTTGCGAGCAAAAGTAAATCATCCTTACACGCTTTTAAACAGTTGCACTGCACATGAGCTTCTTACGGAATATTAAAGAATTCTGATATTTTATACCAACATTCTGCTCGTAAATCACTATTGTACATTGCCAATGAATAGTTTAATATTAGTCTGTGGAAACTATTTGAAATGAGCAAGGCAATTGGGAAACGGCCGATAAAAACTGTCTGAAACAAAACCTATTAGCTTTAGGGTACCTAGATCACGGCCTATAAGTATTCAATTACTAGAATTTGGTTCGTATTTCTACATTTTACCTGCGGTTAGCTCTATCCACAATTATGTGCTTATAAAAAAGTAATTACCCACCTACGAATCGTTGAAGCTATGTGTATTTTTGCTAAAAACAAATCTTTTATTAGTCTTTCAAATACAGATGATTGCAAATGGCGCAACGCATGAGGCCACGGATTTTTTTAACGTTGTTTTATTTATTTGTATATTTTTAAACATTTGCCTAATTATATTCTTATATCATTAGTCAAATTTAAAAAAAATGTTATGTTATCAATGTTTGCTACCAAATTTTCGCATGTATAATAATGTAAATATCTATATTCCATATTTCGAGCAAAATAAAAGATTATTCATCATCATCATCAACGGCCCATATACATTCCACTGCTGAGCATAGGCCTGTCCTTTGTAGTTTTGGCCATAACACCACCAAGTCCCAGTGCGGATTGGTAGGTTGCAGTAGCAACCGGACCAACAACTTAACGTATCTTCCGAAGCACAGAGTAACTCAAGAGTACAAATTTTAATCGACTCATCCGGAACGACCATGGCAAAAGTTGTTTTGCTCGCGTAATTGAAACCAGAGCGTTAAAACCACCACTCATCTCCTCCGCCGCCGAGCTCCTCGCTAAATATCTTAGTTGTATTATTGATTAAATTAACATTATAACTGGATTGGTCCCGACGTGTCACACACTCTCAGTTGTTACGGTGTTACTGGTTGGGATTGTTTTTTATTTTCCCAATGAGTATCAGTGTCACACGATGGGACAACTATTATCTTCTCATATAAAAAATTCTCGACTCACAGTTATAATTACCATACTCCTCCGAAACGGCTTGACCGATTCTCATGAAATTTTATATTTATATTCAGTAGGTCTGAGAATCGGCTACTATCTATTTTTTATTTTATTTTTGGCTCTTTTTTTTTGGCAAGACAACGTTTGCGGGTTCAGCTAGTAATATTTATATTTATTCCCAACGAATCACACTCCTATCTTTGAAGTATGACTCGTTAGAAATTGATCTTCCCCACTTGTAATACTCATAAAAATACCCACAACCCTTCATGATAATAATACTAAATCATTTCAAGGGCAGGGACGAGTTATAACTATCCCGTGGCAAGATTACGATTATGTTTACTCGCTAACCTATTTTTTCTACAGAACAGTGTTTGATGTCCTATTTTTAAGCAACTTCAAAAAGGAGGAACTTCTTGTCCGTCTGTTTGTTTTTTAAATGTATGTGTACTGATATTTTCGTCAATTGTTTATGGGTATACTATCGGGTTGGTACCGTTTTTTTTGTGGTCTCTCTAAAACACTTTTGCCTCTAAAACAATTGGTTTGTTATTTTATTCAAAAATAGTTATGATTTAATGAGTCTAACCGATGTTCTAATGTCCAATATGTTACAGTTTGTTTTTTAAATTTTCGTTTTAATTAATAAAAAGTATGTAAATATACTTATGTTCATTTTGACATCATAATTTGAATTTTAAAACGTGAGTAAGTATAGATAAAATAATATTTGTATCCTATTTCAACCAGAGATTTCTAGAAAGAAAAGTCAATAGTGCTAATAATGGTCACCCCGAGCTTTGGTATTGTATATTCATCACTAAAAATTGAAAAAAAATGCATACTTAACTAAAAACCCACTTAAAACACTGATAACCTTAAATAATTCTTAAATTTAGTATTTTTAATTGATGTTAAGTCTTTTTCTTTTTAAAAGTCTATTTAGAGTTGATGATAAGCTACTTCCAGAAATAACAGAAAGGGAAACACCGACCCTAAAAACCCTTCTACAACTTCGCTTCGGTTTTAAGTTTTGCTAAAAATTTATACGTTTTTCACTCAACGCAATATCGGAAAGTGTATCTTTATCCTACCTACGCTCTCACCCACTTTCAGTCGGTAAAAACTATGGCTTGCTCATAGTCAAATGGAAAATGAAATGAAGCTTTTCTTGTTCATTTTTTTCGATCAGTAAAGGAAATTTTAATACATTTACTGTTTTATAAGGTGCTGTATACAAGGATCGCCGTGGGGCTATGGCAGAGTTCTCATGGGCTGCATCAGCTCGGTCGAGTTCAATGCTGCGCAACCCAATGCCCTCGCGTCGAGAAGACTCCTACAGCAACAGTGGCCAACTTCGAGCCTCAGCGCACTTTTATAGGCACCACTGAAACTAAGGTATATCTTTTATTACTTACTGTTCCGCCCGTTCTGTCCATTTTTCTCAGATTATGATGGCTTAGAATGGCATTAAATAAACGTTTATAAATTTACGTACAAAGTTGAATAATACATACTTACTTTCCTTTTTAGGGTACCGCACCCTAAGAGTAAAACGGAACCCTATTACTAAGACTCCGCTCTCCGTCCGTCCGTCCATCCGTCTGTCACCAGGCTGTTATGTTGCCGCTATAACAACAAATACTAATAAAAAGAACAAAATAAATATTTAAGGGGCTCCCTTACCACAAACGTGATATTTTTGTTTTGCTTGTTTTTGATTAATATTGATAACGGCAGCAGGTAGAGGTTTGTTTATGAAATGGTACGGAACCCTTCGTACGTGAGTCCGACTCGCACTTTTTTTTTACTTATTAGAAAAGTACCACTGATCATAATACTCGTATAATTATTATTTACCGACTGCACCTTATCATAATATAGTAAAAATTTTATCTAGTACCCAACTGTTTCGGATATTTTATGTCGAAGCTATCAGTTAGCCACTTAATTAGATGCCTAAACTATTGATTAAATGCCTAGGCCGATAATTCATTGAAGTAGACTCACTCAACGCTTTACTACTTGGCGTGTTAAAAGTCAGCCCAATTGGATGCCTTGGCGGATCGTCTTGTACTGAAGAGTATTGGCGTGATTGGTAAGTTAAAGGCTATTTTTTATGGCTACTTGTAACCAAAACCAATTCATTGGTAAGAGGTTATAAAAAATCTTGAACCTACCAATCGCACAAAAAGTCACACGAAAGATCTGAGACTTGAATGACCTACCTAGGCGTTCATTTGAATGGCCAATGAACCAGACGGCGGACACGACGTTCAGCCATCTGGTTAAACGTTGCGCTCAAGGTCTTGGCTTGTTGTCTTTCAGCCAATTCATTGGATGTCGGCGTTTAATCAACGGCCTAGGCATCCAACTAAGTGGCTCATTTGACGAGATGGCTACGACAGATATACGACACTACCCATATACACATAAAACTTAGAATTCTGTATCAGCACGTGAGCTCTCTTCTTCTTATAATATGGGTTCCTTCAAGAAATAACATTAAACGGTGTCCCACTAGACAGTACCTAGTCGCAACCATCTGATTAAAGTAGCCACTTAATTAGATGCTTAGGCCGTCGATTGAACGCCGGCATCCAATTATATGCCACGGACGAAAGTTAATTCAACTGGACTCACTCAATGTTTCACAACTTGGCGTATCGGGCTCTTCTTGTCCTGAAGAGTTTTGGTGTGATTGGTAGGTTCAAGGTTATTTTTATGACCACTTATAACCAAAACTATTTCGGCTATAATTGGTCATAAAAATAACCTTGAACCTACCAATATCACAAACCGTCACAATAGGGGGGTGGCCGTATGCTTGATTGCCACCTTAGTGGTATAAAAAAATAGAGTTCTTCGATTTAAACGACCAGCCTAGATGTGCTATTGAATGGCTAATTTAACCAAATGGCCGTTGGGGTGAAAAGGTTCTGCAGTGGCGACGATGGACCCGAAGACGCGTGGGCAGGCCTCCAACAAGGTGGACCGACGATTTGGGGAAGTTAGCAGGTAGCCGCGGCCGCTATAATTATATGCGTTCAGCGCATGAGCTATCGCCGCGGGAATCTTTAGGGGAGGCCTTTGTCCAGCAGTGGGCGTCCTTCGGCTGAAATGATGATGATGATGAATGATGACCATAGCAAAAGGAGAGTAATGTGATTTCAACGTAAACGTGTTATATAGATAATTGATTGACAATAAATAATATTTGTATCCTATTTCAACCAGAGATTTATAGAAAGAAAAGTCGATAGTGCTAATAATGGTCACCCCGAGCTTTGGTATTGCATATTCATCACTAAAAATTTTAAAAAAAACGCAAAACTTAAAATCCACTTTAAAACACTGAAAACCTTAAACAAATCTTAAATTTAGTATTTTTAACAAAGAAAATGTGTATTCAATTAAATCAGCCTTTTTGTTTTAAATGAATACCTATTTAAAATGTTATTTTTACAAACCAATCCAAAAACATAAATCTTAAAAAGTAAAAGGAAAATGCTATAAGGATAAAGCCAGTAATAACTCTAGTATTACCTTCTCCTTGTTAATTATTTTTAATTAAAATCATTTTTAATGGAATTAATTAACCAGTGTTTTTATTATATTACAAATCTTTGCATTGGGATACGGATGTGGTTGGATGGAAAAGCGAAGTTGGTAAAATATAGCTGCGAAATCTAAACCGAATTATTTCCCATGGGAACAAATAAATTGAACGACCAAGAATTAAAGCTTTAGCTGTGCTACAAAGGTTTTTTGTGTCTATTAAAAATAAGATTAATAATAGAATTGTATACCTAAGCAATAATAAAAGTGTTCACTTTCTAAATACTAAGATAACGTTACACATCCCTATCACGGAGGTAGAAAAATGACGCCTATTACGGAGGTAGTTTTATTTTCGTGTTTTATTCTTGTTTTTATAACCAATCAATTAGCTTTATAGCTTTTGTAATAATAATATATACTTTTTCTCAAACATGCTTGGAAATTGGAGCATTATTTTGACAACCTTCTTCGAGATATAAATCGAAATTGCTGTATTGCCAAATACATGTGAGCAGCGTCTGAAAATCCGTATGAAAATCCATATCTGTCGTATTTTTGCGGCCAAATAAACTCAATAAACTACTATATATACTCTTATCTGCCGTTTAGTTCAAAAAAGGAACGATCTTTTTCTCCGAAGGAGGTAATTTAATCAAAGGTTTATTTAAATTTCGAAATATGTTCAACACAAATGGAATACTTTGCCGCGTAAAAAAATTGTTGTTTACAAACAACAATTTTTTTACGCAAATCAATGATGAGCTACAGCTCATCATTGATTTTTAAAGTACTTAATTGTATTAATTTTTGCATATTATTTGAGAAAAGTACTATACAAGCCTTGCCCACAACTAGGCATTGATGAACTTACGTATGTGTGCCTCGGCTTCTACTCTTCCTACATTTACACGTTTTTCCATCAAGGCCTCTTTTGTTGGTCATTGCAGTAATGTACTATTATAGTCAAGCAAGAGCAAAAATATAGAATGATAGACTAATTCAGCTGTCGCTTACCTACGCTTAATCTGCTCATCGCTTTGCTTATCGCAATCTTGCCTAACCAATCAAACCAGCTACTTATCATGCGGCGAAATTCAATTAGGGGAAACATTACAATCCACAAAAAATACTGCAGCCAAATAACAGGCAGCATTTTATGTCTATGTGACAAGTAATTTTACCTGAGATTGAGAAAACATCCTAAGCTTCGCATATTTTAGATGGTCGTTGGCAGACCAGATTGTTATTAGCTACATTTTCTATTATTAATTTCCGAAACTTTTCAATCTACATATTATAGTAGCTGTATACATACACAGCTTAGGTTTGTACGATTGTGCCAATTGTGCTTTATATTTGTTGAGGCAATAATGTCGCGCTAGCGGAATACAAATGTCTACTCGACAGTTGTATGGAACAAAACATATACATATAATGTGGTGCAGACCTAGCAGGGCAATACCTGCCATGTACTTAGAGCCGATCAAAGTTATTATCGCTGCGTGACGCGCGTTATTCAGCGTCTTTCGCATCTTCGTATTGAAACTCTAGGGTGAGTGATTATAAAAGGGATGCTCTTTTTGAATAACGCAGCTTAGTGATTTGATTATACAAAAACATGTCAGAATATTTTGTACTACTTAGTGTAAGCGTCGTTCATTGTGTGCCTTTATTGAAGTAAAATAAATCAATAGAAAGTTCAGGCCCTATCCGCCGGTACCATGGTTCTTAGAAATTGCGATTTAGTATTTAATTTTAATTACTCGTAAATAAACTCGCAATGAAATGCTATACCATAATGCATACTCAAGTGTCAGAACTCAATGAAAAAACCGTCATTGGAGTTGCTAACATAGGAACAGAATAATATGCGCAATATACTTAATGGCCGCGACACAGCGCGCGTATAATGTAGATATGGGTACACAGATAATTATGAATTCTGGTGACAGGAGAACTGACTTTAGTGCAGACAGGTCCTCGAGTGGCGACCGCGTTCTGGAAGAAGCAGCATTGGTAGACCCCTGACAACCGACGATCTGGTGAGGGTCGCGGGAAGCCAACGGATGCGGGTAGCGCAGGATCGATCAGCTTGCTTGGAAATTCTTGTCTCTCGGCAGAAATGTTGATGATGATCCCATGTGTTCCCTTTTCTTTCTATAATATAGGTTTCTTCAAAAGAGACGCGAAAATACACCTTATATCTAGGTTGTCAAGGTTGAAGCGTCTAGAACAGAGTGTTTATGCTGCGCTGGTTATCTTCGCATACGAACTCTTATTACCGCTCCTGACGAGGTGGTTTTGAGTAATTTGCCGTATTGCTTTGTCAAACCATTTCCCTCTCTCTTGCGAGGAAGGCCTCATTTAACATAAAATATAGAATTGACTTCCCAGATCTACCGTTACCGTAATAATGTGAAAAATATTCCGTCTGTTCCGTGTCGTGAAGTCACATTATTCAAACATAAAACATTGCTTCAAACATTTTGAATGAGACAAGTTTATAGCACTTTATTTCCAAAGTAGGGAATATCGCTGGGTTTTATAACTCATAAACCCTAGTACCTAGGTGTAACGGATAATAATATGTTGGTGATTTTCAGATTACGTACTTAGGTATTTAGTGATTATCAGAAAAAGATTTCTCTGGTACAGTCACGAGCAATAACACGGGCACTTCTCGCTGTTCGTGACTCTTATTGTAAATTGAATATGAGCTCTTTTAAATTAGACGGTTGCAGACGCGCTGCTGCCGGTCGCGAGCAGTGCGGATGTCGTGATACGCACGCATTGTCATTGTTTTTCATACAACTTTCATGGCGTAGGAGCATCCCGACTCCCGCCCGGTAACCGTACGGGTTGTTTGTGACGTAGCCGTCCAGCTGCCGGTCGGGAAAATTGTGTGAACAACCATAACCGTCCGTGCGACACCCGCAGTCCCGCACTGCTCGCGTGCGTCAACAGTACGACCACAAACGTCTATTTTGTAAGCGCCCTACGAGTCACGGACTGCGAGAAGTCGTATATGTCACTGCGCCTTTATTTTTATTTTTAAATAGTTGTATAAAACGATTTCGAACCCCTATCGGACGAACACTATACAAGCACATGAATGAATATAAGCCTCGTTCATATTGAAATAATTATGTTGTAAAAACATTACTACCGTCCTAAAATTTTCTAAGATCGCAAGGCTTTTGTCTGGTTACGCCCATCGATACATTACTGAACCGTGAAGGTAATTATTGGCACTTACTCTAGGGAGCTACCTTTACTAACTTTGGTACTTAGATACCAGTAGAAGCAAGATTACTTAGAAAAGAAAAGGTTTTAATGTGAGGCTGCGTAGACTCAGAGATAATGACCAGAATTAACGTTAATGTAAATCAAAAAATCACGGTATTGTAGAGTTATCTGTTTCTTTCATAAAAAAACTGTTTTATTATCACAATAGACTTGGCAATTTCTGTTTCGATCGAGGGACTGAATAAAAACTACAATATCACTACGATTTCCATTACGACTACTTTGAACACTAGTCTTTTATTTGAAATACCTTACAAGCTCCGTAATCTTGCTACACAAAAAACTACGGTTTCAGTGGTTTTCGAAAACCCGTGGTACAGTGCTGTGTAGGTAAACTACGTAATTATAAATACAAAGAAAAACACCAAAATAACATATTATGCTATCTGACTTAGTGAAAGCCAAAATATAATTTATAGCTTACTTTTATTAAGTAGCGGCGAGGGGTAATTCCGGACGCGGGGTAATTTGGAACTAACTTATGTCTACCCTCAATTTATTAAAATATTTTATTTCAACACACGAACGAATATTTTTTCAAATACCTACCTACAATTTGGTTAAGTTGGGCATCTCTTGCTGCAGGCCCAATTTACTGAAACAGTCAGCCTTGAAAAAACATGTTTAATTCTAGACTTTTACTTTTCTAATCTTTCAAATATTTATTAAAATGTTGAATATTCAATGTACAATAAGTACAAATGAGAAATGATCACTGAAACCCTAATCTTAAACGTCTTGAAAGATATATCTAATTCACATGAATTAATTTCTTTCTTTAAAAAACTCGGAGTGGTTTTCATTTCGTAATACTTGATTTTCGTATAGTACTTCTTTGGCTTCGGGTTAAATGCACCAAATATAGGAATTCTGAACAAAAATGTAAGAGCTGTGACATATTTTTAGATACACGGAAAGTAAAGACTTCATCTTGTGCCACGGAACCTATTTAGAATTGAGAATCAAATTGGAAGAAATAAGATTTTTTCAACAGCATAAATCACTACAAGCAACTCACAAAGAACATAATAATAGTTCAGATTATATGAACATTTTAAAATAATATTCAAGCTTTTGCTAAGTCCAGACTGCGATTAGTCAGAACCTTCCATAATTCATTTAACTGAAATGAATTGAGTTCCAAATGAAAAGATTTTTACAGTTATATATTTTGCGTGGGCGATCTCTACCAGCATGATCCAATTTACCCTACGCTACTTTAGTAGATAGAACGTAGCCATTTCTTCAAATGATTTTGATGGGGCAAATGGAACAGATTTTATTTTTAATTCACTTTCTAGGAATTGTTTTGATAGCAACAAATAGAGAAGTCTCTTACTGATATAGAAGTTTAATATGGATACAAGTTTGATATGAAGGTCGGAGAAGGGATCGTAAAACGATGGTTGCGAACAACTGTCTGTTCTTGTTCACTCAGTGCGAATGTGGCACCTAATAATATACTTTTGATGGAATCTGTACTTGCTACTATTTCTTTTTCTTATTTGTGTAACAGGACATAATAATTAATAGTATAAGTAACAGTTGTGACAGCCATACATGCTTATAACGTAATCCAATCAATTAATAAACACTACGTACTTACTCCAGGAAGTACTTGATATTTTACATTGTTAACTAAACTATAGCTTCATGAACACTTTATTAAAAAATTAAATGCGTACCACGTATTCAATGTTTACGAACCTAATAATGCACTATTAAGTTATGTATCTATAATAATAATGTATTTTAATGTTCTTTATTTTGTTACAGAAAATAATAATACGCAATACGAAGACCAGGAGCGAAGTAAAAAAGGGACGCAGCGTCGAGTCCAGAGACTGCCACCATCTCAGCCATTTGTCTCGGAATGTGTTGCGTGCACGCCGAGGCGTTGTGCGCATGCTTATCGTCGTTGTCCTCACCTTCGCGATCTGCAACTTGCCTTTCCACGCTCGTAAAATGTGGCAGTACTGGTCTAGTGGATACGAAGGTAGCAGCGACTTCAGCACGTTGCTGACCCCTCTCACCTTTCTAATCACCTACTTCAATTCTGGAATCAACCCACTGTTATACGCCTTCCTGTCAAAGAATTTTAGGAAAGGCATGAAGGAACTGCTTTTTTGCAAATACCATGGCAAGAGAAAAAGTGGAAATTTAATAGTTTTAAATCACGTCGGCGTAGGCTTACGGCGCAGTTCGACGAGGTCAACGCGGGCTAACTGCAGCACAGTCACCATGGCGCCTAACGGTGACTCTTGAGATTTGCGCCGTCGCCGGTTCCTTTACAAAGTGGAAAACACTGATATTTCCTGATTAACGGATAGTACGGATGAAGTGACCGATAGCAGTGGCTTTTACACCATCTCCACTATATCTAAAAAAGACTTATACGATTAGGGAACGACCAAGTAAGCGAATATAGTGCGGAAATTGTGGAAAGTAAGCATATTATAATGTTGATGCCATTGATGCGACTTGGAGTGTAAAGTTTGTGATCTCATGAGCTTAAACGTTGTGAAGTGATATATGAAGCTAAGAATGAAAACATGCACATGAAGTTATATCATTAGATTTACTTCAAATAAGTACATTTGGATAAATTTCATCTTATTATCATCTAATATACATAGTTATTGTTATCTAATTTCTTAACATTATTTTTTTCAGAGTTTTTATTCTTTTAATTTACTATTTGTAAAGAAAAAATATTTAATGATACACCTAACTTATGGAACAAACATACATACTTAAAAACTTATTAGTTTGTTTATTATGTTTTCTCTACAACGCTAAGTAATGCACATACCGCTGTGTTTAGTTAGTACGAACTTTTTCAATTTTTCAGACAAATGTCTGAAAAATATACCTAGTATACCTACCTAGTATACCTACGTATTACTTTCTTAACAAGCTGGATAATATGGATGATTAGTATTCTTTTAAATTTTCAAGATTTCTCTGCAGAGTTTTCTTTTATTCAATTACATCCTTACGGTATTGTTCAAGTTGGTACCGTCATAATTCATAGTTGCCGAACCGCAAGGAAAAGTTATATAAATTTAACTGAGAGATTTTCATCACTGTCGTGGTTTTGTATGTAACTTTTATTTATGAATATAAGTTCTGGATAACTATGTTACTACAAACATTTATATCTGTTAGATTTTTTTTATACAACTAGATGACAAACAAGGCGACGGCCTACCTGGTGGTAAGCTGTTACATACAGCCGCCTATAGACACCTTCGATAACAAAGAAAATCACTTTGATATTGCATGATATTGCAGGTGCATTGTCATCCTGAGGCCTAAGATGAAATGCCGTCCATACCCAGTAATTACACTGGCTGGCCCTTAATCCAAAGCATAGTGAACTGATTCACGACTGAAATAAGAAAGGCGAGTGGTATTTACCCCTACATACAGTTCGCCTTCTCTGTAAAATAGAAACGTTTAAATGTAATGATAAATAAATCCGGAAATGATTTCGATGGTCAAAAATTCAATAGCACTCTTCAGATATCAAGAAGTAATAAGTGACTAGACTTAGTCTCGTAATTATAAACAAGTAATAGTGTTTACTTGGGAAAAAGTACTGTCTAAAGTATCTAGTTTTTTAGCCTTTACTGTACACAGTGTAACATAGAATTTAATTTGAAAACTGTTAAACATTTTAGATCACGATTGTACACGGCCTCGTTCAAAATTCAATTCGCATTCGGAATAACCCCACCTATATTTTTTATTTCAAAGAAAATAATTAGGTTTGCGATGGTATTGTCTTAAACAAAGCATAGAAAAGAGTCCTGTTTTGTACAAACTTTAAAAGAACAAGTAAAAGCAAAAAGAATTGCTTCAGTCGCTGAAAACCTGACACAAATCATACTAACCAAGTTAATTATTAATTTATGATATTATTACTACAGTATGTCTGTAGTAATAATATCATAAATTAATTATTTAATAATTATGATATATATCAAGCGATATAATTAGTAATACATACATCAAACGTAGCATCAGTTAGAAAATATCTCTTAGAACAACGGATTTTCAGGTATATATGTGTACAAATCATATAAAATTTTATTGAGCATTCACTTAGTTTAAGTTAAAAGTTACCATTTTTATTAAAATAGAATTGTAATCATAAAATATTTTATCTAAATTTAATTCTGATGATATTACTTTTATTGTGACTAGGTAATAACTTGATACACTTTTACTCTAGACATCTAATAACCTCTCTAATTGAGAAAATATTTCATGAATTTTATCCAAGTATACTAAATATTTACAGATTATTAAGAATTATAATTTACATACAGGAGATTTTTGTAAATATGTGTTTCTAAAGCAACGATAATAATTTTATTGTAAATAGTAATATAAAACTCCAAATTAGAATGAGAGAATGATGTACAAGGTGTAAATGATATACAAAAAGTACCCCTTAAGCGGAAATTGTGTAATTGGGTCCCTTGTGTAGAGTGTAGTTTTTTTTTTCAATAATACTTTTTTTCAGCATGTAATAATGTCATACTACAGTAGTCATACATTGGTAATAAACTCTACACAAGGGACCCATTTACACAATTTCCGCTTAAGGGGTACTTTTGATACAGCTTAAATAGTTATGAGAGATAGAGTTTTAAATGAATGCAATAGAATGTGTTGAAATAATTATAATATTATTGTAAATATAATAAAATGTACTGGTTTGTTTGAGCTTAAACGTTTTTCCTTAGCGACCTTAACATTTTTACTGCCGGACACAATTCAACATAGTAAAAAATATTTTAAGGATATCATTAATTTAAACTACTAAAAGCTACAAGTGTATACTGATATAAAGTTTCTATTTTTATAAATTAAACTGTGTTATAGATTAAAACACAGTTTATTTTATTGTATAGAACATTTATAAATAAAGGCTTCAAACTACATATTACAGCAGATGTTGTTTTTAGTTATAGTACCTATTAATTGGATGCAAAATAAATTAAAATTGTACAGATTCGCGACGCTTCAAATATTGTTGACGATTTTTCCAATATTCATGGTCGGATAAGCTGTATAATTGACAAATTATTTTATAGTATACCTATGTATTATGTATAATTGGTGCCAATGATTTTAATATGCATATAACTTTTAGCGAATTATTTTCGTTTAACAAATAAAAATGACAATCATATTCGAATAGAAGTTTAAAATACAAAAGTACAAATAAAAGAAAATTAATATACACTGTAGGGAAAGTGGGGTTATTGGGCATAACTAGGCTTAAACACTAAAACAAGCAACCGAACGCTTAAATGTTACACTTAGCTATGACAATCACCCCACTTTCCACTATAGTTAAATCGAATCATTCATTATTTTATACATATTATATACGAAAAATTAGATAATTTGACATACCTACAAGTATTATTTTTATGGTGTAGTCAAGATTCATTATTTTGAGAAAGTACTTATTATAATTTGTTTTATCGAATCGAAGCTATTTATTAGTATAGCGTGTCACCCTAAAGTTTAATATTATTCAAGAAAATATTGAAAAAAGACGTTCTATTTATTTTTGTTATTAAAATAAGGCGAAATTTTAATGTAAACCACTTGTAATGAAAATAAATTTAATTTGATTAGATCGCAAAACACAACAAGTCTTCTTGTCGTAAATAACATGATACTTCTGGGTAATTTGTTTATTTATATTTTTGAATATCGGGATTGAATGAATATTAGGATACAATCAATTTAATGTAATGAAATACTTAAAGAACATCGAAAGAAAAGTTCTGAACTTATCTTTCGAGGCTGTAACCCAACAATGCCGACAGAATTTTTTGTCAAAATTTCAATCTTTTGACAGGATCTAAGCGAGCCCCTCGAGCTCCTCTGTACTTCGGAAGGCACGTTAAGCCGTTGGTTAACCCACCAACCCGCATTTTCCCAGCGTGGTGGTATTATGGCCCAAGCTACTCATGTGCTTCTCCCATGCAGGAAAGCTTCTGCCCAACAGTGGGACGTATATGGGCTGATGATGATGATAACTTTTATATTTAAGACATTCATAAATCTTCTATTCAATTTGACATTATTGTAACTTTGGTGGCTTTATTACATAGGAGTTCCATTTACCAAGCATTTTATTGTTTATGTAATTTTTTATTGTATTATTATTGACTATCTGGCGTATTGGGTTTATCTTTAAGCCGTAGCCGGCATGTAACTGAATAAATAGACAAGTTTTACTTATCGAATATCACTAGCTCATTACAATTGATTGTCTCTTGTTAGATATTATTAATACCACGCAAAAAATACTTTCTAATCTCTATATTTTTATCTAGTCATCTGCTTAAAAAATGCAATGCTTAATAGATTTGTACGTGCAGACGAGATCATAGTGAAGTCGACGTTTACCTAAATATAGTACAATAATCCGCTCAAACGTCAATTGTATAAATGAGCTCTGTTTATAGTGAATAGCGTTTAGCTTATGTGGATTTTGCTTTCTCTGTGATTGTCTTTGTAATAAAAAATCTTCAGACTACAACTAAAATTTTTAAAAAGATTATTTATTTTTAACCGACTTCAAAAAAGAAGGAGGTTATAGGTTTTTACAACAGTATGCATTCAGTGGTGATTGATGTTTGAGTTAAGTATTCATTTAAATATTTTCTCGTTAGCAGGTACAACGCCTGCTTTCGGAAGCCGAACTTTAATGTCTTGATATTAAGTAAATATCTACTTCTACTGTCTTGTAACTTAAATAAAGACTACATAATGTCTCATTTCTTATCAGCAATATTTAAAGACATATATCATTGAGAGGACACCGTTTAAATTCACTGTTTATACAAAATTACTTGTTAGATTTGGGGTGGCATGCAGTGTACAAACATTAATAAACAATAAAAACTGTATTTATTTTATAGAGTGTGCTTTTATTTGAACTCCCTAGGACGCCATATACTTAAGAGTTTGCAAGAGAAAATTTTCCATATGTCCAATGTGCATAGCTATATTAATAAATAAATAATAATAATAGCTTACACGATACCTCTCCGGTAAAGCAATCAAACGTACATTAAATAAAATACCTGTATGATACACTTTATCGTCATGATGTGGTGGAGACGAGTCTAGTATATCACGATTTAATGTTTTTGGTGCGTTTAAACGCCTACTATATTGTAACAATTACAAATAAAGAATACCGCAATAAAGAATACAGGCGCGATTACCACCACGTCACCGGAAAATCTGGCCGGAAATCAGGAGACACGGGTTCGATTCCCGCCTGGAGCATATATATTTTCATCGTTTTCTTTCTTTATTTGTAATTGTTACAATAGAGTCTAGTATACCTAAACCGAATAACGTCACTATATGTTTTATTATTGATGTACAATAAAGGCACTCTGTAAAAATATAAAATACAACATAAAACTGAGCACTTTAAAAACACTGAAATTGGTTGCACTAAAATACAAAATAAGCTTATAAAATAAGGTACTGACAAAAGTCCTTAGAGATTAGAGACATATTAAGTATGTAATTACCTTTATAGATTACGAGTAACTCAATATTTAATAGCCCAAGCTAATGGCGGGCGTCGAGAGCGAGGTACTGGTAGAGTTCATAAGAGAAACGTCTCTAATCACGGTCAGCAGTAGAATGATTTTCATGAGAGGAGGCAAAACCGAATCAAGCGCCAAAGTATGAATTTGAACTTTGAATTGATATTACTAACTTATTATTCATGATATTATGGACGACCGGCTGACCGAGTGGTCTCTGCCCCTTGCTATACAGGCTACTCGGTCGGGGGTCCCGGGTTCGATTCCCGGTGGGAGTAAGTAGGTTGGTATGATGATAGCGAGCTTTTGTTCAAAAGTCATGGATGTTTATATGTTTATTTAGTAGGTATATTTCTAGTATTCATTATACATATTATTATCATTATTTCTCCGTTATCCAGTATCCATGTAATGCTTACTTTGGGCTAGCGGCTAGATAATAGGTGTGATTGTGTAAATATTATTATCAATATTAATTTGAAATATTTCCAATGGATTACAATACCAAGTGGTTTTTTCCTTGTTAATGCAGGTGTCTAGATATAGGCGGCGGTTACCATTCACCACCAATTGTGCCTTCAGCTTGTTTGTCATCTAGTTGTATAAAAAATAGCCAGTAAATTTAGGAACGAGATATAAGTGCTCTAGCATCGGAATATTATAGTAGTACCACGTCACACACTTTACCATCAAAAAACAGCCAACGTCAATGACACGTGGTAAGCGGATCTGTCTTTGTAAAGTTTGTCTACAGAATACGGCATAATGACAAAATTTTTAAATATTCCTTCGATTGGGCTGGAGTGGTGTCGTGTAGTCGTGTAGGTGAGCTATAGCCACAGATTAAATAATAGCATTAATAGGTAATCTGACAAGCGGCGTTATACCTCTAGAGGTATATGACAATAATTGAAAAACCAATGGTGTCTGGAATCTGATGCTTGATGGGTTAAACATATACATCACTCCTTTACCAAAGGCGAAATATCTACGTTCATCTAATCACTTCTTAATATTTAACCATCGTATGGTTAGTCAAGAAAAAATAAAGTAAGTATTGTTTAATAACGTAAGTAATGTTTAAGTAACGTAAGTATTGTTTAAGTAACGTTAGTATTTAGTAATTAAAATAAAACTAGAAAAATTTCAAATTAAAAATTACTAAGTAAAACATACATTACATTTACATTTTCAAATTTACTAAGTAATTTTTAAAACATTTATAATAATGTTAAAATTAAAAATAACGTTAGTATTGTTTAAGTAACGTAAGTATTGTTTAAGTAACGTAAGTATTGTTTAAGTAACGTAAGTATTGTTTAAGTAACGTAAGTATTATTTATAATTACGTAAGTATTGCTGCATATTGCGCGGGAAACGTGCAGTGTGTGTGCTCAGTGCTCACTCAATCCCGCGTGCGGCGGCCCACTATCACAACCGACCCGACCGGCAGTGGGCCACTGCCGGTCGGGTCGTTTGCGATTTACTTAGCGGTAGGCACTTATATCGCTACATTGCGCGAGTGATGAGTGCCTGCTATGGCCTTTATTCTCTAACTCACTTTAAAAGTTTGAGTTTTGAGTGATAACTGCCCTGTAAGTTTTCTATACATTTCTGCGTTACAAGTACATATTCACAGTGGTATTATAATACTATATAGTAAAGAACGCAATAGATAGGTGATTTACACCAGCGGCGTTATGATAACGCACGCAATAGCTATCTTTTGCGTGCGTTATTTTACGATTTACTCATGTGGCGTTGTCACGATAGCCAAATGGCTATCGTTTACTTCAGGTTTAGTAAACCGGGGTGCTGCAATCAGTAACTCTGTCCATGTATACTAAACAAGAAGTACTGAGTTCGAATCACAGCAGGGGTAGAATGTTTATAACTTTGTTCACGAGTCATGAATGTACGTTCATCAATTAATCAATCAATCAATACACTTTTTTGTACAAGAACTCAATGTTCAGGTTCATTTCCCGACCCGACCGGCAGTGGTCGACGACCGGCTGGCCGAGTGGTCTGTACCCCAGGCTACTCGGTCAAGAGGTCCCGGGTTCGAATCCTGGTAGGAGCAAATGTTTGTATGATGAGTACAAGCATTTGTTTACGAGTCATGGATGTTTATATGTTTATTTAGTATATTTCTAATATTTATATACAAATTATTATCATTATTTCTCCGTTATCTAGTATCCATAACACAAGCTCTTAATGATGCTTACTTTGGGCTAGATAATAGGTGTGAGTGTATGAATATTATTATTATTATTATTATTTCAGTCTAATCTGAATGGTTATATACAATTTAAGTTTCTCCGTCATACTAATCTGTAACGCAAACTCATATTGAAGCTTAATTTAAGCTAGATAATAGTTTTGAGAATATTAATAATAAAGTTTCTACAGATATCACATTACTGTTTATATTTCAGGATATTATTCCGAAAATAAACGTCTGATTCTCTATTTTTTTATAAATTTATTTTTCAAGTATTTTCATCCATTTGTAGCTAAGCAATCTTTTGTTCTCAATGTCTGACTAATTAAATTGGCGCGTCAGAAATGCTTTCTATTCAAGAATCAGTGCTTTCAACTGTAAGCAACATGTACTTACCCACTTTTGTCAGTTCTTGATCTTTTTAAATAATATGGGTTTTGTTATATCTTCTTCCAGTCAATCATAGGAGTGACACGAAAACTGCAAAAGGTGCACAGTCTGTGTCTGAATCAGTGCTTCTGAACATCAATTTTCACTTTTAATTTTAATTTTCTATAATAAAACGCTGTTTTTAGTAGCCTTGCTTTTTTATTGTCTCGCAAAAGGTGAGAAAAGCAGAGTACACTCCTCGGGGATAAAACTGTTTTTGTCTTGGGCGCGCTTGAACCCCTCACTGCGCTTAGGACTAATCTTAATTCCCTCGCTTCGCTTGGGAATTAATAATAACACCCTCGCTGCGCTCGGGAATTAAATCTAGAGTCCTTCGTTACGTTCAGAATTCAATATCGCGCCCGTGACATAAAACAGTGCTTTATCCCCTCGGTATATAATCTACTACTTGGTACTAGGTGAGGTTTAAACATTTGTTGGTTCCCATTTTCTTATTTTTCATATGCTGACTATGTTAAGTACCGAATCTTCTTGACTGCATTAAATTTATAATACTCATTTTTTATATAAGTATTCGTCATCAAAATTAATACAGTCACCTGAATTATCTTCAAATATATCGGCCCACCTTAGGAACCTCGAAAAGGTCCGATATTTTAATATATACTTAACTTTGCACATTAACATAAACATCACAGAGATAAAATAAACACAATATGCCAAAATAGGCGGTCTTATCGCTAGAAGCGATCTCTATCAGACAACCTTGTGGTAGGGAGTTTACTTACTTAACAATAATGATAGGTACAAAAAAGTGGAAAAAAGTGAAAATTAATTTAAAATTATACATATACATAAATAAATATATATTAAATAGTAATAATAATAATACAAAAATATATATTCACATTAATAAATCAACTTGGTTTAAAATAAAATTAGTTTTCACTATCACAATCGTAGTTTAAGTCATGAGAAGAAACAAAGTCGTGGAATATCTATGGCGCTGTAGGCCACATTTTGTATTATTAACGCACAAAAATGTGGATTTAAATGACACTAGCCGGATGCTATTGAATAAGGTCATTTGCTAGGACCAACCGTTTTTTTTTTTTAATTTAAACAAAAAATACAACCGACTCCAAAAAACTGGAAAGGACAAAATAATTAAATTTTAGTAGGTACTAGTTTTTTGGAGTCGGTTCTATTTTTTGTTTAAATTTTTTTTTTACGATTTTTAGTGATAACTTTTGAAGATCAAAGCTAGATGGGTGACCGCCAACTTATATTGTTTTCTTTCATAGGAAAGCAAATATCCGCAACTTTGCATACGTAGACGACTTAATTTTTCCAGTTTTTTTGATTTAAAAACCAAACTACCCAATAGATTTTCAAAAAAAAAATATGGGACCAAATGGGAACTATTCCGCATCGAACAAAAAAATAATCAACAATATCGGTTCACCCAGTCAAAAGTTCTGAGGTAACCAACATAAAAAAAAACATACAGACGAATTGATAACCTCCTCCTTTTTTTGAAGTTAAAAAAGAAATAACTATGGATCTTTATTCGCAAGGAACATGGTTCAACATGGAACATTGCAAAATAAATAAGTTCATTTCATGTATTGATACTCATTATGGTTTGTAAAAATCAAACGATTGAAATACTCGCATGCTTATTTATTATGCGTTGAATTAATCGCTTAGTAGTTTCGGATCAAGTTCGTAAGTGTTTGTATTACAAATACAAATTAATTTATTTGAAAATTATGAATGTTTTATTTGTTATTATCCAAGAATATTTAACAATGTACACAAATCCACTTTATGTCGAGTTCACTTAGAGATTTTTAGTTAAAGGGTTAGGTGGTTATCAGTGGTTAGTTTAAGTCTTAGTTGAAAATTACCGATATGATTGTAGCCGAGCCAAAACAATGAAATATATTTTTTTCTGTGAAGACGACACCACGCTAATGGATAACTCCTCCATATGTTTAAATGGTATAAACATATAAAAATACAAACAACATACGATTCAATCCCGGTGCTGGGCTCCATGAAACTTAGCTATAGCTGTCGGATTTGCTCGTACGGCTATCAACATCATGCATACAGTAAAATGTATTACCAAGCATTACAAACAACTTTGATGCGCAATTGAAGCATTGAAGGGATAAATTTTTTTAAATATGCCTATTTACCTACTGTAAATGTACCTCAATGTAAATATTAATTTCATGACAACGCTGACAAGCACTTTGGCGTCCATTTACATCAGAAAATATTTTTATGAAGTACCTACTTAACTATAAAAGCTTTTTTTGACAACTTAAATATTTAAAAGTATACAAAAAAAACCTACAAAATACTAATAAAACCTGTGATGGAAAGAAAAAATGTCATTACGGTGAAGACTAAGAAAGGTTTGTCGCAAGTTTATGACAAAATCTCGTTTTCACTCAAAAATCTTGAGACAAAATATTACTTTATGTTATTATTTTAGTTCTGGAAATTAATTAATAAATAAAAAACGATGAGTGAAATTTGAATTTTGAAATTCCGACAAAAAAATCAGCTGTTCCATAAAAATAATTATTATAGAACAATACAAAGATTTACTCTACAGATTTAATCTTACACATATCAGATTTATTACGGATGATTTATTGTATTGTAACGAAAAGTTAAATCTATGGCCATTATTAATAAGTTGTTCACCGTAGCAAAGCTACGGTCGAGTTGTAATTCATCGTACTCTAGTAATTTACCCAAAAGTTCTTCCAGTAATGTAACTTTCGCGCGCCTAGAGTGAATTTCAGCACGGCTGGCCTCTTATTACTAACTTGATTCGTCTTCTCTGAAGGACCTAGTAGAACTACTTGTCGTAACTTGCAAATTAGGTTTCAATGATCAATGTGTTCATTCAGTTTGTCGCTATTACAATGAAGGAACGAGAGATCAGAAAACTTTCTAGTCTCAAATACTTTTCAGTGAAGCTCAATACGTTATCAGTTCATTTAAGAAAAAGATCTATTTATCTACATATACATATAAAAGCTGGTTGGCTGACTCTTCAACGACTAGCCGTAACAACTGAAGTTAGAGATATGAAATTTGTACAGTACTTATCTATATTGTCTTTTTGTGACCAGGGGATATAGACTAGGGGACTTAAAGAAATTCAGCCTGTAAGAGGATGAAATGTAATGAAAAAATTTGAATGGCGCAAAATAGTAGGTGTGTATACCCTAATTTTCGCTTGGGCCCATAAGGTAAGTAAATACAACTAATAGGTCATATATGACACAGCTAGAAATGGGAAAATGCTTAGTTCATAAATATACGTTATTTTATTTTAACTACTTAATGTAATAAAATAACAATGAGTCCAATGACTATAATACATACATTTACATAGCATAAGTGTAAACGTTTTTGGTTTTGATTTGGTTGAAAATTAGCGCGATCGAGGGCCGGGACCGGGACTAAGTTTAGTCGTCGATTTATTATAAGGGGGCTTGTGTCTGGAATGTGTGAGTATTAATAAAGTTTGTCTGTAACTCTGTATATTAAACTAAGGATTGTGAAGCCTCAAAGACTATAGACAATTACTGAAAACTTGTAGGGTGCGGTTTATTTTATTGGGGTGATCAAATCAAAACGAGGTTATAATTTGTGTTTTCGGACCGTACCTAATATTATTAGGTAGGATATCACTTACAATGATAAATGTATCTACCTACCCATGATTTTTATTATTCATTTATTTCGGACCAATATACATCCAAAGCTTGTTAGTAACAGATTAAAACTTCCTTTAGGTATTGACCATGCGAGTATTTAACCTATAAGTATGAAAAAAAATCAGCTCTTTTTTATTTTTTACTATCCAATATAGAAAAACATGATTTGGTTTCGACCTCTTCTGGTGATAAGTGACAAGGAGAACGTCCACGTAACATGCTTGCCTAAATGTCTGATCACTCTTGCAATGAACAGGCCCAGATTATAAAGAACAGGGAATCAGCAGGCACCGCGATCGTGTCCGTAGTCCGTCGGTCATAAGAGTGAATTTTGCATAACAAATAACTTTAATTCAATATAAAAATAAGTAAATAAAGTTTCCTCCTTGTCTCTTCATCGTGTCATCGTCATCTTCAATAATATTATTTATCGTATACCTACTTTCATAACGGTCAAAAGAAAAATTATTATTTTGGACACAGGATGACCGGCAGTCAAAAACGGTGAAAGACAAATTGACTAAATCGTTTGAAATGAAACCAACAATCGACCTACGCCATGAATCTAAACACAAAATATAAAACAAAGTGTCGATATTTAGCTTTCAATTGCCACTAGCATGTTCAGTCCTTCTCATTGCCATGATCAGTAAAACTTCATGTTGTCGGGTACAGAATATTATTGTACCATCTAATTAAACGCGAGTTAAATACGGTAAAATGGTTTTATTTTAAAAGTGTAGTGCTTGTAAAATATAAAAAACCTGCCAAGTGCGAATTGAACTCGCTTACGAAGGGTTCCGTACCATTATCTATAAACAAGCGTCTATCTGTTGCCGTTATCAATATCGAGCAAAAACAAGCAAAAAAAATCACGTTTGTTTTATGGGAGCCCCATGAATATTTATTTCATTCTGTTTATTCGTATTTGTTGTTATAGCGGTAACAGAAACACATCATCTGTGAAAATTGCAACTGTCTAACTATCACGGTTCATGAGATACAGCCTGGTGACAGACGGACGGACGGATGGACGGACAGTCTTAGTAATAGGGTACCGTTTTACCCTTAGGGTACGGAACCCTAGAAAGACAATACTATCTGAATCGCTGTAGCCAACTGTAGGTATTGTGTATTCTTTGGAACTGTACCTGAATAGGTATAGATCCGAAACAAACAATAAAGTTTCTTAAGACCCTAGAACCACGTACTTACTTTTTCCCGCACTCTTTGAGCATTCTCTGTATTGTACATCTTTAACAACTTGTTGTACAAAGCCAACTTATTTGCGTGTTTATAAGATGAATACTTAACAATGTAACAATGAATTGAGTTTACCTTTGTACAGTTGGCAAAACATCATGCGTAGCACCTTGTTACCTTTCCTAAAAATTGTCATTACCTACTATAAGATGACTTCATTCAAAAGAGGCGTGAAGTCACCACATCAGCTGGCTAGAACAGTCTATTCAAGTTGGGCTAGCTGTCACCTCGTATGGCTTTTTCTTACCGGCTTACAGTAGCTGGCCCTGGCAGTGTTGAGTCAAATGAAGTGCTTTGTATTAAAAAATATGCAGTCTTGGTTCCGAATACCGCTAAAAGTAACTACCAGCGCTCCTAGCGAGCTGAAACGGTTTCCGAAATGTTGTGAGCGCGCTAACGTTAGCCACGGTGAGAAGCCGCGTGATATCATAGATGATATCTTAGCACACACAGCTCTGGAGGAAAATGACTGTAAGCAAACTTTGACTAAGATTTGATTATTTTATTTGAAGTTGTTTGGGTATTATAAGCGGAATTGTTGCCGTCAAGAAAAGAGAAGTTGTATTGTAAGATTTGTGAGTATAAATTCACAAACACAAAAGTAAGTAGGTACACAGATCACACTGTTTCAAACTCGAATACTCAAATGCCAGTGTTGATTTGACAGTTGACATTTGACCGGTTGACACGCTAAAACTTCGGGCCGGAATCGTGAGTACGCTGAAAGCTCTTTGAAAACTTTTATTGCGCATTTTATTTCAAGCCGGGCTATTATGATCGTTAGCACTGTGAGCGCTGTAATCTGTTTCGGACCGCAGGCATAATAAGAGTCGGGTGAAGCCGGATAAGTTGCCCACTTCATGAAAAATCTCTATTACCTACTTGAAAGTTAAGTATCTACTGACAATGTGCTGCATCTATAGTAAAACATTGGCCTTAAATTTATTATTATACTCATGCATTTTCAACATAATTATTATTGTTTTCGAGTAAATCGCGTTTTATTTGACCTCTAGAAAACGGGATAGTTGCTTAAATGGCGGATCTTTATATGACTCACGTTAATGCTTTAGGGTAAACTTGCCTCTATGAAATTGCATCAATTTAAGTTTTTAACTTTAAAAATACAAAAACCTTTATCATCCAGTAGTATAAAAAAAAGTAAATAGGTACAATAGCAAGTATTTTTTTTTCTTGTATTGCAGGTGTCCATAGGCGGCGGTTACCACTTATCACCAAGTAGGCCATCACTATGTTTGTCATCTAGTTGAATAAGAAAAAAAAAAGTTTAGGCAGGTAAGGATTATTAATTTTAAGTTGTGGTTTATCATTAACTTTAAATACAACAATATGACAATCAACTATGGCACAAAAGAGATGTTTCAAAAATGTATGGAGAAACGGTCAGCACCATCTTTTATCGCGATCCAGTTTTGGACCTAAACTAAGTAGAATCGTTAATTCGTACTACGACGCTATCTACGAATATGACGGCGATGCAGTTTAGGAACCAATACTGAACCGAGCCGAATATGAATCGCTTTTCTAAAGATGGTGGTAAGGCCCCAGGTCTATGTAAACTATACTGAAAAATAAGTAAAAATATGCAAAACAGTGTTCAATTGTCCATTTTCTTTTTATTTGCTTTGTTGAGTGGTTTTGTACCACACGATTTTTTATAGAAAAACTGCAACACGGCAAATATTCATCATGGCGCCTATATCACTTCGGTGACATTTAGTTGACTTGTATATCGCCGGCCATATTGCCATAGTGAATAATGGTGAAATCGACGAAAAATTTCAACTTTTGTACTTACAAACTATTTTTTTCCAGATTCAGGAGATTTTTCTTGATATTTTTCTATAGTGTATATACAGGGTGTTAGGAACTATTTTGTGATTGACTGCAGTACATACTTTTTGGTTTTTATATTATGTCTTTGTCAGATTGTGTTAGAATAAAAATGTCTTTGTGAAGTAACAATATAGTTTTGCACGTTTTACGAACACAATTGGTTTTATTACAAATAACAAGATATTACACACAAACTTTACACAGGGTGTTAGGGCGACGCTCTCGGAAACGAAGGCAGGTGGTAGTGCTGGTCACCCTAAATAAGACTTGCTAAAAATAAAATTGAAGCGAAAAAAATCAGCTGTTCCATACAATCAGGCCGTGCAAATATTATGCAATTTGTATCAAACAGCTGATTATTATCGCGATTTCAAACTTATTTTTTAGCAATTCATGGTTAGGGTGACCAGCGCACTGCCACCGGCCTTTCTTTCCGAGAGCTTTCCCTAACACTCTGTATAGTATACCTGGCCGGATATGAAACATCTCCTTTTAGATCATTAACATGCTGGCGAATATCACAAAAAAAACAATTTGAAGCAACTAAAAGTTGACTGAATACACAAACATAGAGAAAGATATTTGTACCGCGGAACATTTACGCCTCTCTTCCAGCAGCCCTATGACTACGTGAATTTATAGAAAGGTATTAATGAGTGTTTGTACTACAATATAATCAACGTAATGAATCATATAATAATAAAAACAGAAATAAATGTCTTGAAAGATAGCTATACGTTTCGTAATCACGGACGTATTCACGGATGGCGGTCGGAAGTGAGTTTCGCAGTATATCGAAATGAACAGAGAAGAAATAGAAAAATAAATCAGATGAATAGGAAGGAAAATCAAAGATTAAGGTAATAATGACATAATAGCTATGGAGACGGTCTTTTTTGGGCTTTTATTCCGATTAATTTTGAACAGCGACATTAGACATGGATGTTTGGGTTTAATCCCTTGGCCGTCCTTACACAGGGCAAATTAACGATGTTTGGCGGAATTTGGTGGTCAGCATTTTTATTACAATAATTTAAAATCGTATCTGAGAGAACGTTGTGTTATAAAATTGCTGTAGTTTTATACAGCAAGTGCAATTGGAAATATACAAATTAAAAAAAAAAGAGTTTTTATGGCTGTCACATATTTGGCGCCAAACTCACCCAAGATGCACTGAAATGTGTTACACCCTCATTTCAATGCAATAAATATTATTAACTAAGGGGATAAAGCAGTGTCTTCTGTCGCGGGTGAAGATTTAAATCGCGAGCGTAACGAAGGACTCGAGGTTTACTCCCGAGCGTAGCGAGGGTTTCAAAAACTTAAATCACGAGCGAAGCGAGGGATTTAAAACGAGTCCTGAGTGTAGCGAGGGATTTAAGTTCACCCAAGACTAAGACAGCTTTATCACCGAGGAAAATACTCTACTTTTCGTACCATTTGCGAAAAAATAAACACAATTATGTATTTGAAGAAAACAAAAACGCGGCAAATTCCTAGACTAATATTTTTTTGTCGGAAAAGCAAAGGCATCAAGCTCATACGGCCTCGTCGGTTTTCGTAATTTTATTTAATTATCATAACTGCACAATAAATGCGTATTCCTTTTTCAAAAAGATGCATAATGCTTTATATACAAACTCAATGGTGTAAACACAGATGTAGTTCAGTATAAATTTCGGTAAGTATTCCAAATTTAAATCACATTCTCCCCCTAGAGGATGAATGAAATTCAGTACAATTTTCTTTCCCTGTTTTTAACAGATTAAAAATAACTATTGTTATGTTCGCTTTTTGTGGCATAGAATGTCACTTTTTTGAGCAAGTGGTACGAAAAAATACATTTATGACTGGCTTATGAAGGTATTGAAACCAGGAGGCATAAAACTAAATATTTAAATAATAATAATAAAGGCAAATTAACTGTTGGAATGAGAGCAAAAAGTTCTTAGTCATAAGTCTATGACGTGCTACATGCTTGTCTGTTGCTTTGACGTTTTTTATTCTGTTGTTATAATAAACTGATACTTCATCAGTGCAGTCGTGGTTTCCTTTAATTCCTCCTGAGGGTTATTCCAATAGGTTATGGGCCCAGGCTACGCTCTAGGGGCATACAATTTTGTTAAAAGGAGTCAAGGAATACTAAAAGTGAGCGATGGAGTCTCGAAAGAGAAGTATTCAACCGTTTAATGGCGAACGGTATAGTACATGGAAGTTTCGCTTGAAGTCACTCTTGGAGGAATTACAGGTCTTGAGTGTTGTTGAAGACAATATCCCATCCAACCCCGATCAGGAATGGTCGAAGAAAAATATCATTGCAAAGAATACTATAGTCGAATATTTGAGTGACGCATTTTTGAATTTTGCAAAAGATTCTGACACTGCAAAATGTATATTGGACAATTTAGATAAAATTTACGAAAGGAGAAGCTTAGCTACACAATTGGCACTGCGTAAGAAGTTGCTGAATTTAAAATTGCAACCGGATTTATCATTATTCCTACATTTCAATATTTTTGACAATATTATAACGGAATTGATATCGGCGGGAGCAAGAATTGACGAGATGGATAAAATATCCCATTTGCTACTAACCTTGCCTACTTCTTATGATGGTGTGATAACCGCATTAGAAACTCTCGGGGAAGAACACCTGAACCTGGCTTTCGTAAAAACCCGTCTCTTGGATCACGAAGTTAAATTGAAAACCGAAACAATAACTGATTTAAAAATATTACACGCTTCCGTTAACAAATTTTCGTCGGAAAGTAGGCCTGCAATTGAAAGGAAGAAATTTCACTATGCACAAAATAAAAGGAAATACCACAGAGGAAAATCGGTGCATAAAATTTCTAAGGTTTATTGTGAGCATTGCGGTCGGCGTAATCATGTCAAGAAAGATTGTCGATACTATAAAAAGCTACAAAGTGGTGGAAGCAGTAGCAGCCAGGCGCCTTTTGCAAATACTGCGCAGTTCAGCAGCAAAGACGAGGACGGTTTCGCTTTTATGTTTTCAAAGTGTAAGTTTGTTGATCAGAATTCAAATATTAATGAAATCTGTTTCCTTTTAGATTCAGGAGCTACTGACCATATCGTAAACACAAAGGTTTTTTTCTGGTCATATGATAAATTATCAGTTCCATTAAAAATCGGCGTTGCTAAAAGTAACGCTAACATTGCCGCTTTTGGTAAAGGGAAAATACATGTTACAACCAACTTGGGGTTTCGCGGATTTATTGATAACATATTGTACTCACCTGAGGTTCCGTACAATTTACTATCCGTAAATCGTATGCAGGAAGCAGGTATGTCCATTATTTTTAAGAATAATGAAGTATTTGTTTACAAAAATGATAAATGCTTGATGTCTGGTATGAATAAAAATGACCTTTTTAAATTATATTTTCAAGTAAGCAAATCGGAATATACTGTAAATTTAACTAAGACGATAAATTCTTACGAGTTGTGGCATAAACGTCTTGGCCATTTAAATAAGCAGAAGTTTAACATTCTAAAGGGTTTAATTGATGATAATAATGTAGTCAATGATGTGTTTCCTGATGATGAACTTTGTGAATCGTGTATACTCGGCAAACAATCACGTCTGCCTTTTGCAAAGTCGAAACCAAAATCAGATAAGAACAGACCACTCTTTATTGTCCATTCTGATGTTTGTGGCCCTATAACACCAGTTACATTCGATTATAAAAATTATTATGTTACTTTTATTGACGATTATACTCATTATACGGTAACGTATTTAATGCACTCCAAGTCAGAGGTATTTAAATGTTTTAAGGATTATGTGTCCAAAAGTTAAAACATATTTAACTCTGCAGTTGTCAATTTATATTGTGATAATGGCCGAGAATATCTTTCGAATGATTTTAAAGAATTTTGTGTTGGTAAGGGAATTATGTATCATCTAACTGTACCATATAGCCCACAGCAAAATGGTGTAGCAGAGCGTATGAATCGTACATTAACTGAAATGGCTAGAACATTAGTTACAAGTGCGAAATTAGGAAAAATATTTTGGGGTGAAGCTGTATTAACAGCTACGTATATAACGAATATACTACCAACAAAAGCTCTGATAAACAAAACACCATATGAAATGTGGCATGGTAAGAAACCAAAAATAAATCATTTAAGAATATTTGGCGCTACTGCTTACGTTCATGACAAAACCAGAAAAACAAAATTTGACGAAAAATCTTTCAAGTCAATACTAGTTGGTTATCATGCTAATGGTTATAAATTATTCAATGTTGATAATAACCAGTTGTTCATAGCACGCGATATTGTGTTCGATGAATTAAATTTTGAAAAATCGCGACCGACGTGTAGCAGTAGCGGCAACATTATGATTCCCACAAAAATTAGCAAGCCAGACTATGATTCGGCAAAGCTAATAGACAGCCAAACACAACATCCTTTGGATGAAAATTCTAAAATACAAAATCCACTTAGTATCATTAGACGTAGTGAGAGAATTCACAATCTTCCCCCGAAAAATTATCAACAGATGAACAATCCGGATTTATATTTATCACTATTAACTGTGCAAAAACTGCCTTCGTCTTTTAAAGATATTTTTGACAGAGATGACACTGATCAATGGTTACAAGCCATTCAAAGTGAGATTGATTCACTGCGTAAGAACCAAACCTGGAGTCTTGTTGAAAGACCCAAAAATGTAAATATAGTCAGTTGTAAGTGGATATTTACTATTAAAAATAATGAATTGGGTGAGCCCATACGATATAAGGCTCGTTTGGTTGCTAGAGGCTTTACTCAAGAATATTTAAATGATTATGATGAAACATTTGCGCCAGTAGCGCGAATAACTACCTTTAGATTTATTTTGGCTCTAGCAATACAGTTTGATTTACATTTACACCATATGGATGTGAAAACAGCCTTTCTTAATGGCATGCTAAGAGAAAACATTTATATGGAAGTGCCACAAGGCATTTCGGCTAAAGAAAATTTTGTTTGTAAATTGAACAAATCACTATACGGGCTCAAACAGGCGTCTAGGTGTTGGTTCGAACGTTTTGATACAGTTCTTAAAGAAATGAGTTTGAAAAATTCTAATGTGGATTCATGTTTGTATATATTAGACAAAGATAGTATAGATGACAACGTGTACATAGTACTCTATGTAGACGATTTAGTGATTGCTACCAAAAATACTGATACATTGCAATCCTACAAAAATAGTTTGATGCAGAAATTTGAAATGGCTGACCTAAAAGAGATAAAATTATACCTAGGCATAAGAATTGAAAGATCAGCCAATTATATAACACTGGATCAATCCACATATCTCAAAAATGTTTTGACTAAATTTTCCATGAATGATTGTAATCCATCCAAATCACCCTTTTCTGGTAAACTAAATCACTTCGCTTTAAATTCTGACATATACTATGATGCACCTTGTAAACATATAATAGGATGTCTAATGTATGCAATGCTTTGTACCAGACCGGATATTTGTGCTTGCATAAGTATATTAAGTAGATACCAAAGCAAGAATAATGAAGAACTGTGGAAATGTTTAAAACATTTGTTGCGATACATCAAAGGTACAATTAATATAAAATTGACATATTATAAATCTGATTACAAGCATTTAATTAAGGGCTATGTGGATTCCGATTGGGGAGGAGATGAAATAGACAGGAAAAGTACAACAGGTTATTTATTCAAAGCATTTGATAATTGTACTATTTCGTGGAACACACGAAAACAAAATTCTGTCGCCGTTTCTTCAACGGAAGCCGAATACATGGCTTTATTTGAGGCTGTAAGAGAAGCAGTCTGGATTAAATCGTTGTTAAACAGCATTTCAATCCAAATAAATGTGCCCATAATTATTTTTGAGGATAATAATAGTTGCATATGTATTGCTAATAATCCTGTAAACCACAAAAGGTCTAAGCACATAGATATTAAATATAATTTTATTCGAGAACAAATCTCCAATAAAGTCATAAAGCTGGAATTTATTTCTACAGGAAATCAACTGGCTGACATGCTTACAAAAGCGATACCCTCCACGAAGTTTATTGAATTAAGAGACAGTCTTAATCTATTGTAATGTTTAATTTTGTTTTTCATTTTCTAATGTAATGCCTAATACAATACTATGTAAACAGTTTGTACCTACCTACAAATGTTTCTATCTTTATAAGTAAATATAACGGTAGAATTGTACTTTTTGAGGGGGACTGTTGGAATGAGAGCAAAAAGTTCTTAGTCATAAGTCTATGACGTGCTACATGCTTGTCTGTTGCTTTGACGTTTTTTATTCTGTTGTTATAATAAACTGATACTTCATCAGTGCAGTCGTGGTTTCCTTTAATTCCTCCTGAGGGTTATTCCAATATTAACCACAAAAAGGAGGAGCTCGGTGGCGTACTTAATGGTTTTAGCACTCTGGTTTTGTGTACGAAAACAAAGCAACTATTGCTATGGTCGATCCTGGGATTGGTCAACCAAAATTTCTGTTCTCGAACTCCTCCGTGCTTCGGAAGGCACGTTAAGTCGTTGGTCTCAGTTGTTACTGCAACCGCTTTAACCCACCAACTCGCATTGGGCCAGTGTGGTAATGTTATGGTTCAAGCTTCTCATGTGTTTCGCCCATGTAGAAAGGCCTGTGCCCAGCAGTGAGACTTACATAGGCTGGTGATGAACCACAAAAAAAGAAGATTTTTAACGCCATTTAATGGCAGCGATCAATATTTATTACAATAATTACAAAATTGTATCTGAGCAAACATTATGTAAAAATAGAAACAAAGATGAATGGAATTGATGATATTGCTGTAATTTTCTGAAAAAGTGTTTGTGTTGACGCGTAATATGGAAAATCATTTCATTAAACGTTATTTGTTGCGAAAGCCGTTGAGAATTTAATCGTAGTAGTTCACCTCATCGAAGTAGCATCATAGAAGTCTCCATAATGTCATAATCATCTGACGCCAAACTCTCCCAAGGAGCATTAAAATGTGTTCGGTACTCCCGCATTTCTATTCAACAACCACTACAGAAATGTAAAATTCACATCAGAGAAGGCTGATAGTATGGGCTTTGCTTTTGTTTACATTCCTCTTTCGAAATAAAAATAAGGTTCTTACCTCGAGTGAAAAGCACCATTTCAGCCTCGAGCTATTGGCGTTCTCAATTCGTTCGGGTGCCAAAAAATCTCGGCAGAAATGGGTGGCTTTCAGCCCTCGGTTAACAATCTACTATTTTTCGAGATAAGCACCTACCTATTTTATTTTATTTATTTGTTTCTTTTTAAGTGTATTTCCCACATAGGAAGGCCTTTGCTCAGCAGTGGGACGTATATAGGCTGGTGATGGTGATAATGATAACCTGATTCACCTGATCACATGTCTTAGTATTGCCACAGTCTATATAAATTTCACACAGTCAGCCAACGGGCACGTCTAGACAGGGCAATCGTGAGGGGTACGCGGGGCGAGAGGGGGGCGGTAGCGAGCCCGAGATTCATACACTCGCTTGGGATATGCCGGCAACCACTTAACACCAGGTTGTCACCTTATCACCTAGTTGCATAAAAAATGCTACCTATGCTGAGAGAGACTGCATATCATCATCTCATGTCGTCTCGTGTCATTTTCGTAGTACGAAACATAATTAATATAATTTAATATAATTTCGAGATCCAAGATGGCGGACGCGACTTTTTTTATAAACAATCAATATGGGTATCATTTTTGTGGTTTTTGGGGGTCCCGATTATAAATACAACATTAATTTCCAGATCTAAGATGACAAACGCAACTTTAAAAAAAAATATAAGTATGGGTATCATTTTCGTGGTTTTCGGGGTCCCGATTTTGCTCCATTTCAAGATCCAAGATGGCGGATGCAACTTTTTTATAAAAAATCAATATGGGTATTATTTTATAGGTGGTAGGCCCGTATGTAGGGTCGTCTGGGGAGGTACCACCGCCTTTCTTATTTCAGCCGTGAAACAGTTCGCTGTGTTTCGGATTGAAGGGAAAGGCAGCCAGTGTAATTACTAGGCATAGACGTCATTTCACCTTAGGCCTCAGGATGACAACGCACCTGCAATATCAAGGGATTTTCGCTTGTTATTGCAGGCGTCTATAGGCGGCGGTAACCGCTTACCATCAATTCACTAAATTTGCATCACGAACACTCTAGAACTGTCGTAATCTGTCTGAGACTACACGAAGAAAAAGACCGTCGTTGGGCATAAAAACTGCCCTTATCACACGAGTAGGTACACTAATACTTAATTCAATGATATTACAAGTAAGAAACCCTAGAGAAATCTACAATTTAAAAAGCCCGACAGTAGACACTAAGCGTAATATTTATTAATCCAAACGAACATCAGTTTAGGAAAAGTTGAATAATTCATTTGTAGATTATTGTTTTGTAAGATTTCGATAAAGTAATAAAAAATTCTGTAAAATAAAAGAGAAGCACACTACGCTCTCAAATAAATCCACAACATCGCCCGTTCGGTTGGAAGTATATTGCTAGTATCCGTCCGCGTGATGTGAATGTACGACAGAGGAAATAAAAAATCTGTGTAGGGCGCTTTCAATTTTGATGGTTGTAGCCGTGCTGCTGTCGCGCGAAAGCAGGCCTTCAATTCGTGGCTGTCGGATGCCGGCGTTCAATCAACGGGCTATGTGTCCAGTTAAGCGGCCGATTCAACCCGACGGCTTAGATATACATATATTACAGACATTAATAAAATAAAATCGTTCTAAATAGTGTAAATATCTCGAGCGGTTTTTGACGACATTTAGATACATAAAGAGTCACTATAGGAACCGTCTATCGGAATATATTTACCGCTGTCGGATGAACGTTTTTGTGTTGGTGCCTAGTTAGCGTTAAAAACGTTAGAAAAATACTTCAAAAATGTTTGTTCGACTCCGGGAAATGCGTTCCCATAAACAACGGTTCCCTTAGTAACGTCTTTGGATCTTAATGCTTTCAAAAAGCGCCATACAAATTGTGCACAACGTAACGTTTTTGGTTTTTCTTTGGTAAATACGTTGTAAATTAGCGCGATCGGGGCCCTGACTACGCCACGGCCATAATAGCAATTCGAATAAGATTTAGCAGAGTAAAAACAACGTCAGATTGATTTTATACTAAACGGTGCGCTTCCTGTGTATAAAAAATTTGTTTAGGGGAAATAAACAACAGGCGCGCGCACCATATTATTATAAACCAAACGTGTTATGCTCCCCTAGCTATACCTTATGAGTGAATCGGTTTCTTGAGCAAAAATTTTTGAGCCGAGAGCCGCCCTCTAATGAACATAAGCCTCTCCCAAAGATCTCCAAACCGATCGGTCCTGCTCTGTCCGCATCCATCGGCTTCTCCTATCCTAATCTTCTCTGCGTGATCGAATCAGAAATGATGAGACCCGCAGGAGAACTAAGGTCAGGGATATAGCCCAAAGAATTGCGCGCCTCAAGTGGCAATGGTCAGGCCACATTGCAAGGAGGACTGACGGCCATTGGGGCGGAAAGGTGACGAACAGAAACTAATATTCTTTATAAAACACATACCAACTGTGTCTTACAAAATTTAATATTCCTAATACCTATAGTTAGATAGACTGCAAGTAGAAAGGCGGCATTTCTCAAACAGCCACAAAACAAAACTTTGTGATTAAAGTATAGACAATCGCACAACAAGTGCAGCACGTCCCTCTAAAATTACTCTTATTTCAATTGATTAGAGTATCGGTACCCACATGTCAAAGTGTTTAGTTTGATCTGCAATCTAGATAATTACTTTGCCATGTTGAATTCCATGAAATAGTTTCGATATAGTGTCTGCGAAGATTAAAACGTGAGACTGGTGTCTCGAAACCTAGAACAACCTTTAATTACAAACTTCAGGGATTGCCTTTACAATCACTGCGAAATGATTCCAAAATTATATTTTGATAGTCAAAGAAAACTTGTTATTAGTTTTGAATTTATTAAAGACTTGATGCGTAGATACTACTAGGTATAAATTATTACTATAATTTACATGTTCAAATGTATAAATTAAGGTTATTGGCCTTGTAATGGAACACACCGCGTAAGCCCCCTTAATCCGTTCTATTTGTTAAAAGAACGGATTAAGGGAGCTGTCGCGGCACGGCTTACCATATAAACTGTCAAGTCAAAAATATTGGAAACGAATAAAGCAATTCTAATAAAAACTTGCCATGCATATGCAAGTCAGGCTGGTCTGATTATTTAAAAAAGGATTTTTTGAAAAGTATGAATATCTAAAAATTGCTGTTACCCAATTATTATACCTACATTCAGTCGAAAAAGTATCGGGAATGGATGATTTGTTTATGGTTCCAAATTCAATTTTTTGTTTTATTTTTTGTTGTTGTTAGATTAGCACAACTGTTTTCCATTTTGGCGTGGAGTTTGAGTTGCATCTGTTATTTATAATAAATATAATAGTCCCAAAAGACCTGAATTTTCTCCAAAAACTCAAACGCACGAGAGTCGCTGAAGAAGTAAATCAAACTTGTAAACCCACGTCTCGTCACCAGTAACAATGCGCTTCATGAATATTGGGTCGGAATTGACTTGTTCTAGCATGTCATTTTTTTTTATTTCATGTCAGTCTGTATTGTTGTCAATTATCTGTAGTTAACTATGGTTTATACAAAATATAAACCATAGTTAACTACAGATAATTAATAAAAAAATGAAATCCCGCTACGTGAAATATATTTTTACTTAGAAAAACATCTAAACTAGAAAAAAATCACTATACAGTTATTTCAGTTAGATATTTTTCTTATTATTTATTCTCCTTTGTTCCCGTTGAGTCACACCATTTTGAGTCACACTGTTACTCAACGGGAAAAATATTCCCGGTGAGTAACACCGTAACTCACTCTGTACTTTTTCATTAAGCAAATGTTTTTAAACGCCGACGAAAAAAGGGGTCATATAAGTTTGACGTGTCTGTCTGTGTATCTGTGTGTCTGTCTGTGGCATCGTAGCTCCAAAACAAATAGACAGATTTTGATTGGTTTTTTTATTTGAAATCTGCGGGATGCTTAATTATTCAGAAACTTACAGCAAATATAGCGTGTTTGTGCTCTAATGGTGAGGTGAATGAGATGGTGTTAGATAGATTATTAAGGAGGCCGGGGGCCACTTAAAATTTTATATTTTTTAAAGTAGCATTATGAAAGTTTACTTTGTGGGGGCAATTTATATATATATGTATAAAATTTCCTCCGCATGATCCGAAAATCGCAGTTCATTTACCGTTGTAGGTATATAAATTTGAGGTCTCATCTCGGAAATGAGTAATGTTTAGGTATTCAGTAGCCTTTTTGTTATGTTAAGCTCGCTGCCTATAATAATACTAAATTTAAATTTGTTTTAGTAGTAGGATTAAAATGAGAGTAAATTGACATGAGAGTCATCAGTACAAACTTTCCTTTTGACACATAATATATATCCTCCTTTATAATGTATATCTTTTTAATACATAGTAACTATATAAAATTCTATTAAAGCAGAATTTAAATGAAATTCTTACATTTTAAATAACAAATTATGTTATTAACTACTGAGCAATCGTCAACTTATATCACCAAATTCTATTTGCGTTGGTAGGTATATTGATTGATTACCGTTTGGATTATGTGATAAAATAATATAGCCTTATTATATAATGAAGAGATCTCCTTTCGACTGTAGCTAGGTACCTGTAGTATATCTACTTTAGTGCGAAGATAATTTGGTCACTGTAGATAAACTGGACCAAAAACATTTAGGCTTAACCCAATTCACAGGATTTGGGTCTGAGGCGTTAAACGATTGACGGAATTCACGGGATTTCGGATCTGTTGAATGGTTCTTTAGAGTTCGTGTATTTCGTGTACCGATTGATTTGTGAGTATTTGTTCAAATCTATTTCTACTCGGAGCCAGCGGATGACAGTGAAACTAGCCCACCTTCTGACTTCTGGTCGCTCAGCGAGCTATGGAAAGGTAAATGCTGGGAGTTTCTTTAAGGGATAAAATCTGGAATGAAGTTCAACGCCAGAGTGTGACATCATCCAAACGTGTAGCAAGCTAAAGTGTCAGTGGGCCGCTCACATCTTTAGTAGAACCGATAAGTGGTGGAGTTGGAAGGTTCTCGTATGGACACCACGTCTCGGTAAATGTAGTGTAGGGCGTCCCTCTGCTAGGTGGACCGACAACATAAAGAAGGTGGCCGGATGGCAGCTGAATTAGGAAAGCGGGAGATCGTTTATGTGGCGCAGCCTTTGGGAGGCCAACGTCTAGCAGTGAACTGCAATAGGCTGATATGATGATCATGATTATTTTTGGTGTCAGTCTTACTAACCTTTAAAAATGTAGGGGTATTTTGGAGGTACACTATGTACAGTCGACAGCACATAAAGCGTAACAGTTTGACCTTGAGACCGCCCTTACTACGTTCGTAATAGACGCGACTTTGGAAGTGCAATGTTATACTTGACGTGCTGTCGTCTGTACGTAATAACAACATTATTACTACTATAGTGTAACTCCTAACGAACCATTTTTTAAATCGAATTTTAAAAAATCAAAGAGTAATCGCTAAACTATGCATGATGGATAATCTGTCCAAACTCATTTTTCTGCATACATTAAAAGCGCGCTGACGGCTATTTTTCAACAATTAAACCAAAGTTGTACCAACTTTCAAAAGCGCTTTGAGCTCCATAATCGGTTTATCGGACTAGCTCCACTGATAAACAACATTTTTGCTTCTGTACCGTTAACGAACCATGAAATACGGAAGGGTGTTAATAAATAGGCGAAAATCGTAACACAAAATAAACAGACGCACTGCTGTTTTATTTTATTTGTCAAAGCTCGTATAGTAACTTTTTTAACAAATTCAACACGTGTTGCGTCTAAATACCTATGGCGATCCAAAGTCTCTCGGCTGGCTCCACTCCATCCATAGATTGAAATAAGTACTGAAAGGGAATTGTTCAGTATCGGCTATTCGTGAACAAGCTATTTTCCAAAAAATATTTTTACAGCATAATCTAATTAAATGTCCTTAAAATATTTTTGATATTCTGTTTGCCGGAAAGTAAATATCAAAATATATTAATTTTAAAAGTATTTTAGTAGGTAAGAGACACCATTGTATCTTGTGTTGCAATAAAAATATTTAATCGATCGATATGTAATAACCGATTATAAAAATAAAATATATTTCCTTATGACATACGATCAAGTAGTCTTTTACAAAGTCATTAATAATTTACCTTGAATTAGACTAAAGCTTGTTTTAGTGCAAATAATCGATTATTTCAGTATCGATTTTATTTCCTATTTTTTTTATGACAACACCAATGCCTGTCACGTTGATGTATGACGTGCTTTTCTTTCGTGTAATATGAATGCTACTTTTGACTCTCTTTTTCTGTCAAACCGATTTGCTTTCTTATTGGACTCCGATACCGCTCGAAATGAAGATCTGGCTTTACCCCTAATTTATTATGGTATCATAGTTACATATTTTTAGCAATAATAATTTCATTCTTGATTTAAAACAGAAGTAAATTCAGAAACATTTGCAACTTTTTAAAGGAATATTAAACTTGCCCATTTAGACACATTATTAACCTTCCGGCGATTATATTGCTATAAATTCTTTCTTATCTATACAAAGAATTGAAAATGCCATGTTTTAATAACATTGGTTAGTGTTTAGTGTTCATTTTTAGCCAAAGCGCCCTAGTAAACTGAAAAATTCCCTTTTGTTGCCTAGCATTTTTTATATTAAAACAAACAAAGGTTGCTTAGTAACTAAACTGCGGTAGACCCATCTCTATCCAGAAATGGAATTTTGAAACCGACTGTAAGTGTACGCTTGATAAGCTATCCACAATACTAATTTTGAATTACATAATATAATACTGTCAAAGCAATAAAGTTGTGGTAAATTTTAGGATTTACCAGGTAAAGCAGAACACTTACCTAACCTATTCGTAAATGCTATGAGTACCTGCTCGACAATGCCAAATTACATATCATGCAAACCTTACGTAAAGCACGTCATTAAAGCCCTTGGCTTTAGCCGGAGTGTAATGTTGGACTGAATCTCATTTATAACCCGCTGGGTTGCAATATTTTCACTTTTCATAGTTCTTATTGCAATGGCCTTAAAGTCTAATTTTGTAATAATAGATCAACTAATACTCGAAGGCCGGGGCCGGCGCCGCGTCGACCTTATTAGAAAATCGAACATAATTTGAAAATCGAACTTTTTTTTAAATCGAGCTGGCCACGGCAAGCTGAATAGATGAATTTGAAATTAAACAAAAGCCGCGAGTATTGTAAGACGCTGCAATAATATACGTAATAACTTCAAAGATTATATAAAAATATATCAAGATAGAAGAAAAGTTCCGTTAAAATGTCGAGTGACGAAAGTGATTTAACTCCGGAGTCCATTAAATTGGATGCCTTAGGCATTGTTCATAATCTACTTCCAGAGAAGTCAAAGGAAAAATACCTGAGAGCCTACACCGATTTCGACAAATGGAAAACTGCAAAAGGTGCAAAGTCTGTGTCTGAATCAGTGCTTATGAACATCAGTTTTCACTTTTAAATTTCTATAATAAAACGCTGTTTTTAGTAGCCTCGCTTTTTTATTGTCTCGCAAAAGGTGAGAAAAGTAGAGTACACTCCTCGGGGATATAGCTGTTTTTGTCTTGGGCGCGCTTCAACCCCTCACTGCGCTCAGTACTCGTTATAGTAACTCATACCACCCCTCACCCACCAAACTCTCAGCGATGCACCTTCTGAACCACTTTTTGACGACATCACGGGATGGCCCAAGGACATTTCACCGTTGTGTCGTCAAGGCGATTTGACCGCGGTCCAGTCCCTTCTCAAAGTTGTCTGCGCGCCGTGCGTAGGCGCGCCGACTGGGCTGTGTAAGCCGGGTTACGGCCCCCTACCGTTCCCGCAGCCCAGAGATGTTACGGCGGCAGGAGCCGCCCGAAGGCTGTTCTCCTCCGCCCTGTCCTACGGCGGCGAATGCCAGAAGTGGCGGCTGCTTCCTGCACACGTTCTGCATCCTCCTTCCTCGACATCACGTCCTCGCGGTAAGCGAGGACAGCCTGCCACGACCTGTCGCTCTCGAGCATCTTCATAATGATGGTCGGAAGGGAAAGGTCGTCTCCCACAAGGGCACTTAATGCCCGCCGTTGCTCTACCCACGCAGGGCACCACTCCAGCGCATGTTGCGCCTCTTCGTCGGGGCAGCCGTCGCAATGGTGACAAGTGGCAGTCGGTTCCCTTATGGCGATCCGACACAGGTATCCTCCGAAGCATCCGTGCCCCCTGAGGACCTGTGTCATGCGGAATGTCAGGACCCCGTGCTGCCTAGCCACCCACTTTTTCGGAACTGGACTAACCGCCCCGATCGTGCGGGCTCTGGGGCTGACTTGCGTGAGCCTCCGCACCCATACCTCCAGCGCTGCCTCTTGCAGCCCGTCGCATCGGTACTGTACCTCACGCGGCGTTGGGTCCCTTCCCCGGGAGCGCGCCTCCTCACGCCAGTAATACACTGATGCGAGGGCTCTCGCCTGTAACTTACTAACCTAACCTAACCCACGAAAATACTACGTGGGCTTCTAAAAAGTCTGATTTGGTCATCTATTCAACGATTAGATGTCAGTTCGTTAATTACGTAACCCTCTAGTAAGTATTTTTAGTTGCTCAAATTACTATTATCCATAATGTTTTCGTTTTCGAGGAGCTCGGTGGCGTATTGGTTTGAGCGCTCTGGTTTCGATACGAAAAAAAAGCAACTTTCGCCATGGTCGATCCTGGGTTGGGTCAATCAAAGTTTGTTATCTCGAGCTCCTCCGTGCTTCGGAAGGCACGTTAAGCCGTTGGTCCCGGTTGTTGCTGCAACCGCTTAAACCCACCAACCCGCATTGGGCCAGCGTGGTGGTGTTATGGCCCAAACTCCTCATGTGTTTCTCCCATGTAGGAAGGCCTGTGCCCAGCAGTGGGACGTATATAGGCTGGTGATGATGATGATAATGTTTTGCCATTTTGACTATGGAATTCTAAAAGTCATTATCTACCATACTCATATATTACTATTCAATACCATTAAATCATCTTAAAATGTCCAATATATCATGTAAGGTTAGGTCTGTTGCATTTATAATAATATGTACCCATATTATACATGTCTGATATCTTCCACCAGAATCCCTTGATACAAAAAATTCAATTTCATATTATGTACCTATTCCTAAGAATAAGTCACCATAACTGATTGTTCTTGAGGGACATCCGCAAGATCAGTTTTTACATTAAGAAAACCTTCGTATGAAAAATATATATTAAAAAGAGGAGAGGTCTGAGTTATAGGAGTAGTCAGATTAGTAAACTTGTCTACGGTAGAATTAAGTTCAAGTTCCGGATAGAACAAAATTGTGCTATTTATCATACGCTTGAACATCCTTTTAGTTACTACTGAACATGCTCTTAGCATAAAATATTTGGAATTCTATAGCGTTCTATAATGATGCTGCTTAAAAATAACATTTTACAACAATTACGAAAGTGCGATTTTGAATTCGGTTAGTTAGTATTTTGGAGGAGTACGATTTGTTTATAAAACATGGTTATTTGTAAATATATTTCTAATATTTATCATTTAATATCATATCTTACACATCATGGCAAATTGATAGCCTATATCTGATTTTTATCAGGTGTAGGCGAAACGGAAACTAGACTTTTATGATCTTATGTCACGACAGACGGTGTCCACAGAAGCTCTTCGATCTCGCGATCGGTGGTGACTTTTGAGTTTTCTCTCGCTTTACCTTTTCCTTGTGTTCACAATGATCCGCTTTTCTCTTTATGGATTTCATTCTGGGCTGTAGGTTTTGGTAAATTTTCTTTACTTCGGTTTCAGTAAACATAATTACGTTCGAGAAAGAGAGTATTTAACCTACTGTGCCTTAACTGCTAGCGAGGCTGCCACGTAAGTCGATACTTCTAAATCTGTTTTAGATGATGGATATGCTTGTTTTGTACCTTCTTAATGATTTAGTGTTGTTTTGGTGGTAGCAGGCCCCTGGGTGGACTGTGGGGAACCGGCTCTGCTTTGAATCATGTTTTCCTAAGACAGAACAGTAGGATTTTGGAATTTCGCAGATAATTCTGGTCATAATTATAATAGTACTCATCAGTAATTTCCACCAAATCTTGACTTCCCCCCTTGACACGGAAACGCCCATCAGAGATAACACAACTACCTTCATGGTCTTAAATCGACCAAATTATTTTAGTCTGATAGGAAGAAAATAACCGCAACGTTGAATAAAAATCCGACGATACTCCTCTTGAACGCAAAGCGCTGGAAAGTAAGCCGTTGCTAACTAGAACTTTATTAAAAAGTTTTTAAATACCCTTAATTTTACTTTACACGCGGAAAGATAAAAGTTAATATTGCTGAAAATTGGTACATGCTGGGACTAGGTAAAGTTTGCTGTGACTTTGTTTATGTTTAGTTATTTTTTATTTGTAAAGGTATTCTTTCGGATCACTAGAGGTGTTAACTTCAATAAGTGGTAAGATAAACGTTGCCATAAAAACTTTAAAAAAAGGAAGAAATCAATGAAAAAATTATATGCTCCAGGCGGGAATCGAAGCAGATGTCATTACCACTACGCCACCGGAGTACGACGTGTAACCTAACAATTACATTTTCTTTCTTTATTTGTAATTGTTACAATTGAAACCTAAATAAGATTTTAGGTATTTGAGATCATCTAGTAGGTACTCGGTATTCGGGACTCGGAGGAACTCGGTAGAGTAGTGGTTTGAGAGATCTGGTGTCGAATATGCAAACGAAGCAGCTTTCGCCATGATAGGTACCGGATGGGTAAAACAAATAATTTGATTTACACATCGTACCATGGCACCTAATCTCGAGCTCCCCGTGCTTCGGATCCGCCTTGATCCCTGTAACTACAACCGCTTTTTCCCACCAACCAGCTTTGGGACAGCGTGGCAGGCCCAACACTTCGCATGTATTCCTCCCATGTAGGAAGACCTGTACCCAGCAGCTGTATAATAAATGATGATAATAGATGGTGATGATGATGATGATGATAATAGATGGTGGTGATGATGATGATGATAATAGATGGTGATGATGATAAAACCTATGTAGTTACAATCTATTTTTTACCGGTCCGCCGTCGACGCTCATATGCAATAGAGAATATGTTGTTCCTGATATGTGTGTAGGTAGGCACTTCACACATTATAACATTTATTTTCTTATTTGAAAAAAAACCCAACTGTAAAAATGTTAGTGATTTTTTCAACTTTATTTTGATTATCTTTTAATATATGTAAGACCTTTATTAGTATAAGAATAACAACAAAAGGTTTGTTGACTGGTTTTTAATATTTTATTTTCACCTGCTTTTTATATGCATTATTTTTAGATCACCTAAGCAAAAAAATATATCCACAATATTTACACGGGTCTGTACAACAATAATTCTTTTGGAGGGATTTCCGTATCAGGCTTCGTGCTTTGATCTTTTCCTGTATAAGCAAATTGACGCCTGGAACGCCAATAAAAGAGTTTTCAAATGGAATGTTACAAAAACTAATAACGTTACATTCGCAAGCATGACGCTAAATTCACACCTTATTGCCGCACATAAAAGTAAAATAAATAATTTTATTCGATTCATCTCTATTTTCAACCTTTCGTTGCTTTCCAGACCACCGGCGTCTCTGCAACAATTTAGTATAACCTATTGAGTCTGGTTTGTGGGTACATTTTTATACAACAAGGATGATGAACAAAAGTATGCTACTTATAAAAATATTTTTAAAAAGCTTTTCATACAAAATCTCACGTCGAAAATGCTGGAATCGAACAAACCGATTCTAACTTGATATCCTTATAAATTATAAATCAGGCTAGTAGTTGTCAAAGAGTCGTTTTCGATAAAACCGTATCACACAGCAATTTCTACAAGATTTTTATATACAAACAGAAAATCGACAAAAATTATGGCAATAACTTCTTAAATTTAAAGAAAATAAGTTTTTTCTCGGTTGCATTCCCTTTGTATTTTTATTTTTTAAGACAAAAAAAAACTACACAGAAGTGTAATTTGTTTTTGTCTTAATCATATTTATATTTTTTTAAATATTTTCATAGTAAATTAATTAATTATTTTATTATATCTCGGACGAGCCCATTTCAGCCACGCAATTTTTATCTTTTGTTTTAAATCTCAGCTACCTGTCCTCACCTGTTTGATACAAACTTTTCGACAAGCCTGACTTGCTTAAGCATGGCAATAAACGCTCTTAACTAGTTAGCGAGTAAGTCCGCAGCGTAATATTGAAAAGGTGTTTAGGGTAATGAAGTAATTTTAAATGCAGGGTAACTCTGAAAGAGACCGGTTTTAGCTTGATAGGAAAAGGATATAGAGCCCATGCCCAACGCATTGGACGTAATCGCCCTTATTATGAATTTATGACTAAATTAAAAACGAATGCTGTCTCCGTTTTAATTTGCACGTAAAGGGTCTATTATTTCACCAACTTCAATATCGTATTGTATCTCATTTTACGTACTTGTGCGTTATTGTAATGTAAAACGCACGAGGTTTTCTTTTAATAAAGTAAAACGCACGGTTTATCACGATGCACCGTCTAAAAACGAACGGTATCTACTTTTTAAAATCTTAGCAAAGAGTTTTTATGTCAGAAAAGCGGTCAACATTTTATGAATCAAATTAACTATGGGAGATAAAATATAATAAATAAACATTTAATTCTTTAATTTGTTAATTTTGACAATAAATCACACAAGAGAGTGAGAGAGAGACTGGTGAAATGGTAACTAATAATAATAACTTGATGTTTACGCGGCCACACTCTTTACAATATCAGCGTTGGCAACACTGGCTGCGCGCGCAGTTCAAAACAGCTACATTCTTTTACGCGCGGTTTTTCGATACACTTCTGTCAAATATTTTTACAACTCATCTCTCGTATATTTTATAAATTTTATTGTACAAAATCAATATTATAAAATGTACAAATTAACTTTCGAATATCTAAACATAATGTTGAAGATTGAAATAATATTATTCATTTGAGCCGATCGAGAACTTCATTTTCGAGTTTCCTCCTACCTAACACTTGACAACATTAAAGATGCCAACTGGCAACGTAATAATCAATTTCACAAATTGTTAAAAAATTTATAACTGCTTTTACAAGTGATTAAAGAATTATTCGTTAAAGAAAGTCCGAGTTTTATTTATTTTCTCGCAAATGTGCTATAAAACGACGTATGACATACGTGCGCTTTGATAATAACAGCCTCTGCTTTCTTATACCTACCCCTCGCCTACGGCTCGGGCTAGCAATGTCGCCTCGGCTATAATTTTCAACTTACCACTTACTTTCAAGCAGAAAAAAATGCATCGCTGAGGGGTTTAGTAAGGGAAAGCCCCACACACACCCTCTTTTCTCCCCAAGGGACAGGAGGATAGGATAGAATAGCTTCCCCTCAGCGTCTCAAAAAAAAGTGTAACTTTAGTTCATGTTTTATAATAAGGGAAAATGGTCAGCCAGCAAAAGATATGTCCAAATAAGTAAACTTTTATGTATCGTGATGGGCAAGACCATGTTTAAAATTACCCCACGTTTGAAATTAGGTACCCCACTTTCCCATTACTAGATATTAGAATCATGTTATTTTCTATGTTTCGTACCTATAATACTCAGTACATTATTATTTTGTAGAGCACATACACGTCTTCTCAAAAAACTTCTGCTAATAATCCGAGATTTTTCAATCTTACAGTAACGATTTATCGTTACTCGGACCATTACATTTGCTTGATAAAGTAGTTTTGCTATAGAAACAATTAAGTACATTCTAAAGCAATACCTATATAAAAACTGAAATAAATCGTATAGGTAATATGGGTATTTTAAATATACTTTTTCAGGTGTTGAAAGGAGATGGTAAAAGTTTCTATGCGATTCGGTCCAGCTCAGGAGTATTTTTTCGTACAGTTATTTTTGTAAAAATCCACCTTGGCTCATTATATCCATAAATCTACAAGCGGCAAAAAATATTTAAATATGCTGAAATTTTAAATCGCAGAGATTTTAAAGAAAACAAAATGTCAATGTCATATTTAAATATAGTTTTTTTTCGACATTGTGTTGGCATTGTCGTTTTATTTCTTCATAGACGGGGCCAAACAATTTCAAAAACAACAAAATCAATTCAAGCGCACCCAAAACGTTCACGGATAAAAATGCGAAATGACAATTTTTATAAAATAAAATGTCAATATGCTATTAAAGTCAATTTTTAACATTGTTATTGCGGCTATGGCCTATGCACTTATGGTCACTTTTATAACTTCTATGTTGCCATTTTATACAACACTTACTTTATTTTGTTAATTTTTGCAATTAAATAAAATAGTTTTGTGTTATTTAATGGAAACTATTTATTTAGTAACATTATTGTCTACTGCCCAAAACTTTATCTCCTTTGTATGTTTATCCCAAGTTCTCGGTAACTCCACTGAGTACATACAGAAGTCACCCGGATTATGAAATACCACGGGTTTTTATCCCGCCCCAGCACATGATTTTTTCTGATTTTAATATTTTCCTACATAGCACACTTTTGCTTGTCATCCTTGTCTTATAAAAATGTACAAACCAAACGAAATGTTACAAACACAGATGAATCGAATAAAATTATTCATTTTACTTTAACGTGCGGCAAAATGGTGTGAATTTTGCATGGGGTTTGCGAATGCGACGTTATTACTTTCTGTAAGAGCAAATTAACATCTGGAACGCCAATAGAAAAGAGTTTTCAAGTGACTGTTCATTTAAAAACGAACATTCAGTTGAAAACTCTTTTCTATTGGCGTTCCAGATGGTAATTTGCTCTACAGGAAAAGATCAAAGAATAAACCTGACACGGAAATCCCTCCAAAAGGATTACCGTTGAACAGACGCGTAAAATTATGGTAAAAAAATCTTTTTCGCTTAAGCGCTTATACATTTTCCTATTTCCTAACTAGAAACAGTGTTAGAGACCTAAGTGGAGAGCCAGCGATCACACAACACTAGATAGGATCCTAGTTAAGATTCTAAATCGGAGAGACCACGCAGCCGTGATGTAGAATTACTTTGGGTTGCACGTATTGATGACACCGTAATTATTTACACAAATTAATAAATAAAAAAATACGTAATACTTAATAATAATACTTCATATTGTATTTAATATTGTTAACATAATATTACTCTAATAATAATACTTCATATTGTATTAAATATTGTTAAAGTAATATTTCAGTTTTATGTCTGTGGTTACTTAGTGGTGTATAAAAAATATTTATCAATACCTCTGTTATTATCATACAATGATTTTTGACATGGAAGTAATTTAGACTTAACAGTATATTATTATTAATTAAAATAGAATTAAGAGAAAGTGCTGAGTTTAAGAATATGTCTTATTCCAAAAGAAAACTATTTCAGTTCAATTTTACTCGTATTTATAATTATTAAGTACTCGCGGCTCCGCCCGAGTGGATATTGGATATCTCACCAAAAGTAGCCTATGACCTTTCTCACGATGAAATCTATCTCCATGCAAATTTTAATCTAAATAAGTTCAGCGGCTTAGAAATGAAAACGTAACAGACAGACAGTTATTTTCGCATTCATAATATTTATGAATACATTGTCTCGTTTTTATAATAATTTCAATAAATCTTTGAACCGTGTAATATCGCCTTTTGGAAGCAGAGCGATAGGGGCCGTCCTAACTTTCTAGATAGCATTCTAACTGTTCTAACTGCGATTACACCTTCCTATTTCCTACTTAGAGAGTTAGGAAATAGGATAATGTAATAAGTCCTTTGGGCACTATAAAATTATTTCATATAAAATTTAAAAGATGCAAATACATAATTAATATAATAAGGCTATGAAAGGTCTTACATACACTATAAGCCTTTGAAAATCACTAACATTATTTTCTTTATAAATGCTGCTAGTTGTAGACCTAATTTCCGCTGTCCAAGTGTCCAAAAAACATTTCTGATGTTTTTTTCCAAACGTTAGTAACGCTAACAAAAGTTACTAGGCAGCACTAACTAAATCAAAAACGTTCGTCCGACAGAGGTAAATGCGATAATAAGCTAAAAATAGATGGTCTCCATAGCAACGACTTTGCATTTAAAAGCTGTTAAAGCCGCTCGATGTATTTACACATTTTAGAAAGTTTTTTTTTTGCAGTATGTATACTAAATAAATATGAATAAACTTATAATCAAACATACAAAAATTTTTTCGAAAATAAGCAAATTAGTGGCTGTTCAAATGCTTAGCGCAATACAAATTGTGCGCAACGTATCGTTTTTGGTTTTACTTTGGGAAGTAGGAACGTTGTAAATTATCTCGATCGTGGCCCAAAATGTAGATGTTAAAATTTTCTTCATTGTAAGACATTTTCTCATTTTTTTTTAACTTACCTACCTACTTAATTGAATGACACCAAAGACAGTTTCATCATAATCTTACTGAAGATAATAGTAATAGGATGTAGGGTATACGTTATCATATAACAAATACCTTACATTGCAAATACAGATAAGACTAGAAGAATTTCACAGATTTATCCTAAATCCTTGGTAGTTTATATGGTGAAATATTTCTAGTACTATATACGAATTGAATTCAACCCGGTTCGTAGTGACGAACGCCGGTAACTTTATTATATAAATACATCTGTATGTCTGTGTAATAGATATTCTACTTATTTTAATGACATTTTGAAAAAATATAACCTTCACTTACACATAAACGAACCAACCAGATTAAATTCATGCATAGATTTAATTATAAGCAATATAAGTAGCGGACATGGGTACACTTTACCACTTTGTTTATCTGACCATAACACTGCTCAGGTCCTTGAATATGAAATTAATAATCTCATGACAACTCCAAAGGAATACTTTATTTTTTAAAAATGTTACAAAAAGGAATACATTGATAAATTTAATAATTATTTAAAAAGTCTAACATTCTCCGAATGCTACACTCACACATATTCAAATACAGCTTTCAATTGTTTTATTAAGATATTTTGCACACTTTATAATCTTTGTTTTCCATATCATAAAATTAAAATTAAACTGTCTCATAAAACACGCTGGACATATAAAGGCCTAAAAAAAGTTGTACTACAAATAGGAGATTACGTTACAAATATTATAAGAGTAAAACTACACACGACCATAAAATTTACTTAGCCTACAACAAATTATTAAACAAATGTACTTCTTATGCTGGAAAACTATCAAATAAAAAAATTATTATGAATAGTAGAAATACTGGTAAGGCAAAATGGACTGTAATAAAAAATTAAACAGGACAAAACAAAAGAAAAAAACAAATTAATAAAATAACTTCTAATGGTACAGACATATTAGAACACTCTGAAATAGCAAATATTTTTAATAATCACTATATTAATAAAACTGTTGATTCGGGTAATAAGTCGAGTATTTTGACACTGAATAACTTTAACATAAACTCCATATTTTTAACCCCAATAGTACAAGAAAATACGAATCAAATAATAATGTCCTTAAAAATACCAAATCAGAAGGTTATGACTCCATTAATACAAAAATTATAAAGTCTTGTAAGGAACATATTCTAAAAATATTAACCCACCTTATAAATCTCTCAATAGAAACAGGAAGCTTTCCAGATAACCTTAAATACTCAGTAGTGAAACCACTTTATAAAAAAGGAGATGAAACGGATGTATCAAACTATCGGCCTATCACCATTGTTCCGGTAGTTTCAAAAATATTTGAAAAGGTCATGTATAATAAACTTGTTGCATTCCTGAAACAAAACAATATTTTACACGAAAACCAATACGGTTTTCAGAAAAACAAAAGCACCACACATGCAGCGTTCCATCCAGTCAATAAAGTTCTACAAAATGTAAATAATAAAAAAATTACAACAGTCTTGTCATGGCATGTCTTTGGCATTCGATTTGGTTGCTCAAGATACATTATTGAAAAAACTTGAAAAATACGGCATAAGAGGACTCGCACACGATTGGATTAACTCATATCTATCTAACAGGAAACAATGCGTAGAAATAGACTATATAGATTCGGAAGATAATACCGTAACGGTAAAATCAGATAACAAACAAAATAAAAGCGGCGTGCGTCAAGGTTGTGTTCTCTCGCCGTTACTATTTCTACTATATATAAATGACATAATTAATGTGACTAAACACGAAATTATATTATTTGCGGATGACATTTCTGTAATTATAGCCTCTGACGTTAACTCTACTATTGACTAACATAAAACAGACATAATAAATACGCTGACATTATTAGATAATTGGTTACATACTAATAATTTGAAATTTAATATATCTAAGACAAATTTAATTAATTTTAAAGATAACCCTCTTGACATAAACTACAACGGACAAATTTTACGGAATGCTGAAAGTGTTACGTTCTTAGGTATAATTATTGACAGACTATTCACCTGGAAAGAGCAGACGGAAAAAGTATGCAACAAGCTAAACAGCTTTTCGTATGCTCTCTATAAGTTGGCGCTAGTGGCCTGTAGAGGCACGGCATTGACCACGTACTTTGCATATGTTGAATCTGTTCTGAGATATGGCTTGCTGGTTTGGGGAAATGGAGTAAATAATCACAAAGTTTTTATAGCACAAAAAAGATGCATACGAGCAATCTGTAACATCCCGCCTGACATTTCCTGCAGACCTTATTTTCAACAACTGAAAATATTGCCATTACCTTGTCTCTATATCCTCGAGATGGGTTCTTATGTAAATGAAAATATAACTGTTTTTACCAAAACTAAGGATATCAATGACAGAAATAAAAGTAACCCAAACAGATTAGTGTGAAACACACTTCCCAAAACAAAAAGGTTTCAAAAAAACTGCTATGGAATGGGCATAACTATATACAATCATATACCCACCCACGTAAAGCAGCTACCGCAGAATAAATTTAGAAGTGCTCTCCGAAAATGGTTGCTAGTAAATAACTTCTACTCAATTGACGAATTTTTAAAGTATAAGACAAACTGACTTTTGTATTCGATATACCGATGTGGGACTTAAAGTAGATTTATGTATAAACTTTGTAATTTCTTTTGTCATTTTTACTATATATATATATATATATATATTGCATGCTGTGGTTTACGGCTAAATAGGTCTTAAGCCAGTTAAATATTATTTTTTACCACCAATGTAAAAACCCTATTTATCGCAATAAAATACATTTTGATTTGATTTTTTGATATTGTCAATATGCATAGTGATGCAATTAAGGCTACCAAGGATCGCTAAAAATTGACACATTTTTCTAAGCTCCATATTGACATACAGATGTATTTATATAATTAAGTTACGTATTTTTTAAAAGCTAAGGCATACACATCAAACAGAACTATTTTTACAAGTTTTTTTGTAGTGACCTTAAAAATCTATCAATAAAATATGTTTTTTCTTTAGAAAGATGCAAAATAAGATCAAATCAAAAAACTATCATGAATTAACTTTACAAAGTAATTAAAATGAATCGTACTTTAATAATGGAAATTGTAGCAACAAATTGACTTTTTTTTTTCTTTATTGTTTAAGGAGATTTGATCAAGTATAATCATGCCATCTCCATAGGAACACATAGGGATAATAATAATTATATATAAAGGCTGTCGTATTATCTACGCTTAAGGGCTAAATTAACAATTTTATACAACGCTTTTGCCTCCCTCGATAGAGGGAAAGCTAAGATGCAAAAATAAATTGACTTTGAAAATAAAAAAAACAAAGACCGAAAAATTAGTTATCAGTCTTTACGTTCATTGTTCATCGATTTGTTTAATTTAATTTTTGGTAACAATTGGCGCAAATGGGTGTGCTCTCCAAATAGTGTTATTTTGTCACACAATTCACTATTACCCTTTGAAGCCCGATAAACCAGACACAATTGAATTTTAACTGTCATGGCAACTTAAGTTGCCGTCTGGGCCTTAAAGGATTAATTTTTATGATCTTTCGCCTAACAGACGTCGCAGCTAGGCGTGCACGATTTCGACCGAGAACCAGAGGAGCTTGGCATAGTAATTGTTTTGTGCTCCTCGTGATCTTTCGTTTCCGACACAGTTTTTTCCTCAGGTCTTCTTAGGTTTAAAGACTTTTATTTCTATAAAGACTTAAATAAGCCACTGACATGAAAATGAAATTTAAAAATAAGTTTAGATGGTACCACAGAACATAGAGAGTAGTTAGAAGGCGTAAGTGGGCGGGACGCGCGCGCCGCGCATAAGAGTAAACACTCTTATCCAGTCCTTTTGACGATTCGACGCGCTCAGTAGTTCGCTAACTTAGGCAGAGCAATATTATGGCAAAAATAGTGGAAAAATGCCACTTTGTGCTACTTTAACACGCTGAAAGCAAAATAAAACTTATAATCTTACTCATTGAGACATTTCTTATCAGCGCCTAGTACATTTTTACTGTAAAATAGTGAAAAACATTAAATTAAAACGACGCCATGCCAAAAATATACATTGCTGGCTGTGTACGTCGTCAATAAAAGTGGCTTTGTATTTAGCCCGCAATGTATGCTTTTTGGGGAAAATTAAGAGTTGCCAGCACGTCACACTTATTTTGCTTAAATGAGTCAAAAATATATCAATGTTTAATTTAATTAGAAAATATTACAACAAAGTATTATGATGTCCAATTATTGCCTAGTAACTATTTCTATATAACAAAACTCTTTGATGTTACTCGTTTTTTTCACTTGTGCCAAGTATGTAAACAAAAGAAACTGACAACAATTTCGTAAATGTTGAACAATCCGCTAGTTCAACGTAAGACACCTTACACTTTATTATTATGCCTTTTTTTGCTACGTGAATAACTATGAAATATTTACAAAAATGCGAAATATTAGCCATCACAGACTACGTTAAGTTAAGTACTACGTTTTGCTATTAAATAAAAATAAAGCACGGAAAAAATTAGGTTATGCACTAGTTTTTCCTGTTCATATATTCTCTCTTTTATAGAGAACACAAGGGGAACGAACGCCCATACAGCCATATCTTAAGTATTTTCTGACATTTTACAAATATTGCATTGAAATGCTAGTGCAATGCAACACATTTCAATGCAATTCTTAGTGTCTTTCTCAATGTCTTCTCATCAAATTCACTTATATTACAATGATCTTCCAATGACATGTAATGTAAACACAAACACTTCTTTAACAAAACTACTTATACCAATTTTATAACACAATGTTCGCTCAGACAGATTTTTGTAATTATTGTATTAAAAATTATAAAAATATCCTCAATAGACCTCATAAAATAGCAAAAAAAAAAACTCTCCAAAAATAAGGTTAGCTTTTTATGTAACAAAAACCATAGTGGCATAAATAAATGAGATGTGGACAAGTAACTTTACTCTGGAAAGCCTCGAATTCTAGATTATTTGATTTTTTATTGTCATATAACTACCGGAAGTCTTACGCAGCTTGACAAATTAAACTGTAGTGATCCCATTCTCTTTGTATGCTGTATTTTATTTATGAGTCGCTTAAGAAATTGAATTAAATAAGTAGCTACTTACTTACATATATGTATTCACTCATTAATGATATTATTTTTTTGTAGAATATATTTCTTATAATTTTAAAGATTCATTTGAAAGACAAAGCATTAAGTGAAAACCTTCACGAGAGATTGTTATATTATGTTTAAATTGAAAAGTTAAATATTTATTTATCTTATTGCAAGACCAAGCGTAAAATACATAGAAGGACAAAGTTGATAAAAACAGAGAGCCAGTAAAAGGTATCCACTACTTAAACACAACACAGTACAAGCAATTTTAAACACAATGAGTAGACGAGGGCTACAAGAAAGCAGAGGCTGTAATTAGTAAAATATATGACATATTTTAATGATCCTAATCGCAGCCAAATATGTGCCCAAAAGATAACAACTCAATCCTTACAAAAATCTAACTGAATATGAACTGCAATGGATTCTTAGGGAACCTATCTCCCTCACAATTATAGATCTTAGTTTGCATTAATTGCCAAAAACGATTTTAATAAGAACACCTATTGTATAGAAAAATATTTTTTTATTCCTATTACTATTATTACAACATAAAATTTAAAGAGTTCTTTCAATTGTTTAAGTCACTATTAAATACATCAACGAACTTAAAATTTCCCATCAAATTGCATTTTATTTTTATTCTGGTAACACTGCAATATATGTGCACATACGAATTCAATCTTTACGCTGTGGAAATATGGCCTGTATTTAAATGGTCTGTTTTTCACTTGGTACATTTTTGTACCGATTTTCAGGAACCAATCGCGTAATGGTGTTTTATGTAGTAAAATACGAACATAACATTAACATGTGTGCGAGAGGCGACACTGGTTCTGGTACTAACGTCGCTTGATACTACTTCTAACCTCTCTCTTATGTTCTGTGGATGGTACAATAATATAAAACAAAATTAAGATTTTTTTTTAAGTATAAAGCTCGTAATTTTCAATAATATAATGAGACAATTTGGACTTAAAGCTGTTGTACACTTTAACTTTTTTATGTATGAAGGTAGATCATTAAAAAGTTATGCTCCCCCCTCAAAAGTGAAGCTTTTTTTAGCATAATTTGTACATACCGTTGGCAGGACGAGTAAACTAGGCCGACGTAAACTGCGTTTGCTGATTTGAGACTTTTTGGTGAAAGTTAAGTTGGTAGGTATATTTTTATCCATTATTTTACGAATCAAAAGGCAAGTACTATAAGTGTCAAGTTGCTTAATATTCATTAATTTAGTTTCCTTGATTTTTTTTCTGTAGTTGTTAGATAGGGGTAACGAAATAGTGTCTTAATTACTTTATTTTGCATTATTTGAAGCTCCTGTAACCTTGTCTTGCAGACAGTGCCCCAAATTTCAATAAGGTGTAGCAAATGAGGTTTAACCATTTCTTCTCACAAAATATCTTCTAGATCCCTGTCTTTCAACTGGAAATCGATGGCAAATAACTGTTTAAACAAAAATAGACACTAAAATATAAACAAAAATTTAGTTTAAATACACTCACTTCTCATGTCCATGTGCTGCCGAATTCGAGGTGCTAACTGATAGCAACTCGATAAGTGGGTCTCTCATTTTTCTGTGAGAAGGTACCTTAAGCGTATTGTAAGATGCTGTATTGTGTAGAAAAAAAATTTTACTTTAATCAGCACTGTGGTATTTTTTACCCGGTAGTGACGAACGCCGGATCAAAAAAATGTATTCTCTTTTTCCTAAAAAATAATTAAAATGGTGCTAATTGTAAAGATAAAATTAATAATATTATTCGGGACAGTTCATGCTCGACGACTGACTGGTGACCTACCCCTTACTATACAGGCTACTGATGGTCAGGGGTCCCATAAAAAACTGATACCCCACCAATCTGCCGTCGTGAGATCTCTTCAGCTTTACAGTTAGAGAAAGTAAGTGCAATTTTGTATATGTATATCTTGATAATGAAAAGGATATTTCAATTAAAGAATAATTACAAAATTAAAAAAAAATAACTAACCCCCGGCGTCATTAGGTAATCATCTATCTAAAACCATCTTATTAAGACTATTTATAAGAGCCCAAACACGCTATATCTGCTGTAAGTTTCTGAAGAATTAAAGCATTTCGCAGACTTTTTGATGGTATAGGATCAGCTCAGGGTAGTATGTCATGGGAATGTCACCGAGGTGACAGTACACCAAATTTGAAATCAATCGGATCTGTAAAAGTTAGTAAAATCCGATTATCATATTGAAAATGAGCTGACAGTCATCAAACGCCTCAACTGATCTTCATAAATTATAGCTAAGAACCATAGTAGTCACATCAGCTTTCAAACAACAAAAAACCGAATCAAAATCTGTCCATTCGTCTAGGCGCTACGATGCCACAGACAGACACACAGATACACAGACAGACACGTCAAACTTATAACACCCCTCTTTTTTCGTCGGGGTTAAATTTAATTTTAAAAGCTTAGAATAAGTGCTCCAACAAGCGCTAATAACTACGACAGCCCTCGACTGATGTAGTTAACAAGGTTACAAATTTAATATGTAATATGTAAGTGCCTACTCACATATCAGACACAATAGATGTTTCGCAGAGCGTGAGCGCCCGCCGGGGCGTGGGCAGTTTTTAGTAAAAATAACTGAATGCGTGAAATTGAGATCTTTTTATAATCCAATTCAACCTTAAAAAGGCATGTTACTAAGTGATGGTAGGGTCATCTGGGTGGTGTAACACCGCCATTCTTATTTCGGCCGTAAAGCAGTGTTTTGCTTATACGTTTCCCTTATATCCAAAAGTGTGTTTTGGATATAAGGGAAACGTAGTCAGTGTAATTACTTACTGGGCATGGAAGGCATTTCATCTTAGGCTTCAGACAGAAATGACATAAGTAATACCAAGAGAAATTTTCCTTGTTATTGCAGATATCTAAGTATAGGCGATAGCCACTTCGCACCAGGTGGGCCTTCAGCTTGTTTGTCATCTACTTGTAGATATGAAAAAAATAAATATTCAGTATCAGCCGCAAAAATAATATCCGATGTTGTATCCTCCTCGCTTTGAGAAGCCCTCAATATGTCATTGATGTTGGCATCTTTGTTATTGATGTTATAGGCGACGACCAGTTTGTCGGCTATCTAGAAGACCGGCTGGTCGAGTAGTAGTAATCACTTAGTGTTGACGGTGCGATCTCATTCGTTGTCATTTTATGATGATGAAGACCATCAAATTTATCATTACAGTCGAGAGACGCCCTGCGCTGCCCGCATCCACCGGCTTCGCGCGACCCTCACCAGATCGTCGGTCCATCTTGTTGGGGGGCCTACCAACGCCGAGTCCCCCGGTACTTACGGGGCGTTTAATATTTATTATTACTAGGTGGTACACCCGTATGTAGGGTCGTCTGGATAGGTACCACCGCCTTTCTTATTTCAGCCGTGAAACAGTTCGCTGTGTTTCAGATTGGAGGGAAAGGTAGCCAGTGTAATTACTGGGCATGGACGGCATTTCATCTTAGGCCTCAGGATGACAACGCACCTGCAATATCAAGTGATTTCGCCTTGTTATTGCAGGTGTCTATAGGCGGCGATTACTGCTTACCATCAGGTGGGCCGTCAGCTTGTTTGTTATCTAGTTGTATATAAAAATAAAAAAAATTACATTTGTATGCGTATTATTAAATGTATTTGTATTTATTTTAGCATGTTTATAATATTTAGAAGTAAACTACTTATGTAGGAAATTTATAACGTTTCTTTTTGTTATTATATTTTCTCCAACACCTTTCACCGGTTGACTGGTAGAGAATGCCTTAGCCATTAGGTCCGCCCAACAAACAATAGGGATCAACAGCTTTTTGTAATTCTGAAACACGAAGGAGCTGGAGTTAGAAAATTCATAACTACGCCAGCAAGCATTTTCAAGTCAAAATTATTGGGTAGCATGTGAAGCGTAGAAAGCAATGAGGCGAAAAACCACCGCAGTATGCAGTAATATTTTATAAAAATGAGATGTTGTACGCTGCTCGCATTAATACTCATTCAATGGAACGGTTATAGGGTCAGATATCAGGCGGAGTCCTCCACTTGACGAAATTGATTTCGCATTGAATTCACACCCATTTACTGTTTAAATGGGTCAACTCCGTATATTATAGGTACGTATATAAACATGGGGATATCTTATAATTTGATAAATAAAAACTATTTGTTTCCAAATATTTAAGCATGCCAACGTATTTCTATTTTGATTTAAAACGTATTATTAATTGAATAAACAGAAGATAAATTAAAGATGACGTAATAAATCGGCGATAACTCGGCCGAGTACTAAAAATGGAAGCTAAGGATAAGATTTTGACGTGATCATGGTTCTTAGCTATAAGTTCCTAACTTACGAAGTACAGCAGCTTATTTCCTACTTTACAAAAGGGTTTACCGACTTTCAGAGATCCAATTGATTACAAATTTGGCTTACAGTTACTTCGGTGGAATACCACTAGCTACTTAGAAATATCCAAGACACGCTAATCTTAAGCTTAGTATGTATGTACTAAGGTAGGAATCTTAAGTCAGTCTAGTAATAAACGCCTTTCGTCTGGCACTGGTGACGAGCGAGTTCAAGACTCGTTTATTTATTTATTTATTATTCATTAGTTTCGCACGGCACGAGACGCAGCGCGCTGCGAGTGAAGACGACGGTCAGTCAAATTCAAGAATTTGATGTTAAAAGTATTTGGACAGTGTAGTGTGAACGGCTAGAAATGATTTTAATCAATCGATTAAATTACAGATGTAGTGAATAATGTTTTGACATCGTATTTTGATGTAAAAATTCGTCTTATCTCGTTCTCTCGCTTTGCTTCAGATCATAGAGGGAACATGATAAATACGAACTATCCAGACAAAAATGATATGAAAACATTAATCACCACAACCATGGATGGGAACATCCCGACGAGTCATAATTCCGAAAGTATCATTATTCCGAAATTTCATAACTCCAAGGGCTGTTTTGTTGTGTATCCATTACAGATAATACAAGGTAGACGGCAGTGAAGTGAAATAGTAAGAATTTTTGTAATGAGGATCTTATCAATTTGAAGAGCATATTAGCACTTATAATAAACGTTTTATAAAACTGAATCAATTTAATGTATTTGTCAATGAGGGAAGCTAACGTAAAACCATGTGCAATTTAATTTAATTTGCTTATAAAACGGTTTTATTTTTTCATCATAAGCAATGGATGACGACAGGCCTAAATACGGAATTATCCCTATAAATAGCAAAATTTGCCTTTTCTTTTAATTGGTTAAATTAAAATAGTATTTTCCTAAAAAAAATTATTTTATTTTATTGAGCAAACAAAATTACAAGTATTTAATAGTATAATTTATTTACTAACATGTGTCGAAACAAGAATGTGCTTAAAACGGAATACTTACGTCCAAACAGGAATGTGCCTAAACAAGAATATTACCAATCAGGAATACGACGAAAAAGGAATCAATCCTTGAAAAGTCAATTTAAGTATTCCGTCTAGAAATGTGAAAATACAGTTTTCTTACGGAACCTTAAGATTCCGTAGAAGCGACAAACGTGAACAGCAATGAACTAAGTCTATAACTAATAATATAAAAGTTTTATTAAATGAACTACTTAGTATTTCGCATTGCCAAATAGGTAATGTCATAGATAAATAAAAAGGTACGTACATAATATACGAGATATGTACGCACCTACTTATTTATCTAATAATATATTTACAAGTATTGCGTGGGACGTAAGTCAAATTAAAGTAACATGAATTGAAACACGTAAAGGCTGTTTTAACGTAATAACGACAGCACTTGAAGTCTAAATTGTTGAAATGTTATAAAATACCGCTCTTATTAGGAGTCATAAGGTATGTCCAAAGTAAAACCGTTGCCATTGATGTGGTGTCGTCTGTACAGTCGACAGCACATCAAATGTTACAGTTGCACTACGAAAGCCGTCTCTAATTCGAACAGGGAGCTCTCAAGATGTTCAGCCGACTGTACGTGTCACAGTCAGAACTCTTTCGTGATTTAAACAACTTTCAATTGGCGAAAATCAATTTTCACTAGAGGCATATTTAATATGATTTCTATCTGGATACCAATTAGACATTTTGAAGAGTACTCACGAACTCAGTGCTGTAAATTATTAAACAATAACTGCGGCGTAAAAATTGCTAACCATTCGTAAAAGAGTGTTTGAAAATTTAAAAGTATCGCGAAAAAAGGTCCTTTTTAGGCAAAGTTTCAAAATTCGCATTTAGTTTAGTTTTTTTTACATACAGCTAAATGACATATGAGCTGACGGGCCACCTGGTGGTAAGCAGTTACCGCCGCCTATATAGACACCTGCAATAACAAGGAAAATCAAAGGAAAGAAGGAAGGAAAATCAAACAAGGAAAGGTCGCGGGTTCGATTCCTGCCTCAGGACGTGAAATTTTTCTAGTTTTATTCTATTTTAATTACTAAGTAATTTTTCAAACATTTATAATAATGTTAAAATCAAAAATTAAGAATATTTGAAAGCACTGCCCCAACTTAACCGAATCGTCGGTATTTGTAAAAATACTCGTTTCGGATGTTGAAATAGAATATTTCGACATTGTAGGGTGGACGTTAGCTCATAAACGCAAATACAAGATAGACTAGAAGAATTTCACAGGGATATCCCAAGTCCTGGGTGGCTCAGTGGTCAGAGCAGTCGCCCGGATTGCGAAAGGTCGCGGGTTCGATTCCTGCCTCAGGACGTGAAATTTTTCTAGTTTTATTCTATTTTAATTACTAAGGAAAATCAGTTGATATTACAGGTGCGTTGTAATCTTGAGACCAGTAATTACCTACACTGGCTACCTTTGCCTTCAATCCGAAAGACCGAACTGTTTTAGGGCTGAAATAAGAAAGGCGGTGGTACCTACCCAGATGACCCTACATACGGGATTACTACCTAGCGATAAAACGTTGTATTGGTCACAAATCAAAAATAGGCAATTAGTTTGTAACCGCATAAGATTTCCGGGTGCTTAATATGCTAATTATTAAAACTTTAAAAGTCATTTCTTCTTATTTTAAAACGTGGACTAAAGTTGTACCATGTTTTAAACTGAGGCTCTCACTGTCTTTCTTTCAACAAATAAAAGTGACAGCATCTGTGAATCGGTATGTTTTTAGATGTGTGTAAAATAAAGTCGAAAATCTTAAAGTTTCCATTTCAGAAATGTCAAATGACGTCGCCGTTTATCTCACTCTTCTTTTCTGGTAAAGAGTGGCACTAAACTTAAAAAATCAAAAGAATTAGACTAGCAAGGTGTAATTGCATGAAAACGACAAACTTATAAAAATTTAAAATATACAGCATCCCCAGTATAGTGTAAGTTTAGATTATGTGAGTTCAACTGTCAAGCCGTATGAAAACGATAACGGAGTCTCTGTTTTGTGTCAGTCTCTGTGTGTGTGAAGTATTGGAAACTATTTTTAGTCATGGAGTTTATAGCTGAACAAACCAAATTATTTGATCGAGACATTTCGAGTTCATTGCAACTTCACTTGGCGTACTGACAAGCTCTGATAAGTTTTTTTTTTATACAACTAGATGACAAACAAGCTGACGGCCCACCTGGTGGTAAGCGGTCACCGCCGCCTATAGACACCTGCAATAACAAGGAAAAGCACTTGATATTACAGGTGCGTTGTCATCCTGAGGCCTGAGATGAAATGCCGTCCATGCCCAGTAATTACACTGGCTACCTTTCCCTTCAATCCGAAACACAGCGAAGATGTTATTATTTCTATTTACTTACTTTATAATTTCCAACGTAGTATCTAAGTATATTTTATTTGGAAGTCTGGTTGTTGTCATATGCAGTTAACGTGTAAGTATACGTTTCAGTGGGTTTGTGCTTTATTTACATTTTATTCATCTTCCATAAGAATTATTGTTTTATTACGATGATTTCAATGATTAAATAGATTGCAGTTATATTATTTCGTACCTAATTATTTTATTCAACCAATTCATGTATTTACCTACAATAGATTTGCCTATAGTTATCTACTCCGAACATTTTCAGGTCAATGGCTGCGTCATCTGTTGTTAAGAGCGCGATCATAAAGTTCCAGATATCTCCCAAGACCTTAGCCACTTTGAATTAGGAGTTTGTATTTGACAGTTTTGTATAAAAGACCACTGAGTTGACGACAACGTGCCTATTAACATTGCAAACTAAAATTAATACGGCTGATTTGGTTCAATTAAAGCAGTTCCTGATTTTAATGTCTGACTTCTTTCTTGTATGATGAAAAAACTTTCCCTATGTAGAACCAGAGATAAGCAAATGCAGATTTATAAAATTTTCCTGTACAACTTCAACTTGAATGGAAAAGTTGAAACATCATATTTGAAACTAAATTCTAGCTGAGATTAGGCTCTTCGGAGTACTTCTGACTCTGCTCGGTTGGAAATGAAATGAAAAAAGTTGCTTACTGTTGAGGTTGAATGTTTGAAATTCATACATAGGTACTTACCATACCACGTATGACTGCCGATTGTTATTTTTTATAATTATAATTTTCCTTTTATATTTCTTGTTTTGCCGAGCAGACACAACCCGAAAGGATAATTAAAAATAATTGGAAGAAAAGACAATTATTTCTGCTTTAATTATTCGTTTCAGCGCCTGTCTTGTGCAAGTAGCCGTTTTTTAAAAACTGTATTAATTTAACATGTTAATTATTAGAAACATTTATAATATCAAAGGAGCGCAATCAAATTTTATTTATTTTCGAACAAAATCGCTTCATTTAGTTATTGTGGAAGTCAAAAAGAAATATTGCTTTAATTTATAAAGATTCAAAAATTTTATTGCACTAAAAATAAACAAGACGTAATATTTGAATATAAAATTTGAATATTATTATATGACTTATAGTTTATTTAGACATAAAACATCAAACTACAAAATGAGTTCTAAATAGGTACTTCTATGGTACGGTTTCATCGGTATTACAAGACAAGTATGATTCAACTATTTCAACTATTAAGTACAGTAATTTTGCAAGGTTGAGTAGTATTCAGTACTACCTTTGAATAGACTATCACTTTTATTATGAAGGTTTGCTAGTGTACTGTGAAATATAATCATTATAATTTAAATTATCAAATGTTTGGAAAGTTATAATATAATAGTTAATTTAGACAAGTCTTACAGTCTTCTTAAAAACACGAAATTGTCAGCTTGAAAGAATGAATTCTTTTAAGTTAATTCATTGTTAACCTGTGAACCTGCACATCGCAGACACAATTGGTTTTCAATTATCTTGGCTCCCGCTCTGGAGTCTAGCGGCTTCATAAATTGTTACTCTAACTCGCCTAAGTCAAAGATAAACTACAATAGGTTTAATCAGGGTTTTTAACTAACGTCGAATATTGTATTTCTTATAATGAGGCGACGTAGAGACCGTTTTTGCAATGCTAATTATCATCAGATTCTAAAATTATAAAGAGGTAAAGTTTGTAAGTTTGTGAGTTTGTTTTCAGAAAATAATCTCTAGAACTACTGAACCGATGATGAAATAGATAGAGAATCTCAAACTAGATTCTAGGAAGAACATAGGATACTTTTGGCGCGACAACCGACATCGATGTTGGCGAAGCCGCGGTCTGAAGCTAAGTAGTTATTAAGAACCAGTATCTGAAAATAATGTATAAAAACGTTTACACGCGTGCAAATCAAGCTTTTTACTTTTGTATGTACTTACTTTAGTCCTTTGTAATGAGTGCCAATTTTAAAGTGAGTTGCACTTGATTTGACAGTACAAGTACATTTCTTTCTTTTTATTACCCTCCTGCCAAAAAGGTTACGTTTTACGCGCGTATGTATGTCTGTATATCTATACTCATATTATAAAGTTGAAGAGTTTGTTTGTTTTGTTGAACGCGCTAATCTCAGGAACTACTGATTCAAATTGAAAAATTCTTTTTGAGTTGGATAGTGCATTTATCGAGGTATTTAAGTATAGGTTATAATTAAAGTTATGTATAACATCACGCTACGACTAATAGCAGATGAGCATCAATGAAAAATGGTGCAAAAACGGGAAAAAAATATTCCTTTTCAGAGCTTATGTTGCGTGCGCTGCTTAAACGGTTAAAGTTACGCAAAAATCATGTACCTATGCAGGAATTTTTCTCCTTTGAAAAAAGTCCGCGACAGCAGTCTATCTTTTGAAATTGACTCACTATAACTATTTTTTGGTAATCAAATTTGTTCTAAAATAATGCACTATCTGCGAAGGTGTTTTTGTAAACATGATATTATTCCTTAACAAAATAAATGCATTATTCACCACAAGTATTGTTATTGACATTATTTGATTTCAATGAGTATCTTAAAAAAATATCATAGTTTTAAAATAACTCTGCAACAAAATAATGACCATAAGTAGCATGCACGCATTTATGATTTCCAAGACGGGCGGGGCAATCAATACATTAATTGCGAAGAAAATTTATATATATTTATATATATATACTCTTTATTGCACTTTAAATATACACAGTAAGTTACATGTAATACGAAGTTTGCAAGGGTGGACATATCTCTAAAAGAGATCTCTTCCAGCCAGCCCATGGATAAGTGAGATATTTCAGGTGTGACAAGCAGGTACCACAAAGCGCGGAAAAACAAACTACTTACAACAATTTACCTATAATAAACCATAAAAATAGATATGTAAATATACAACATAAATAAATACATAAATATAAACTTACATACATACATTTAAATACTATACTAAATACATAAATTAAATAATAGTACGTAGATAAGTTTCCTAGAATTATACTACAATTTGGGATAAAAAATGATTTTTTAACCTAACCCTGAAAGACGCAATGGAAGGACTCTCTTGGATAGCTATAGGAAGATTGTTCCACAATTGAGCAGCTCGAAAAGTAAAAGAGTGAAGAAGAAAATTTGTATTACATCTAGGAAGCTCAAGCCTCTTAGTGAGACACGGCCGCGTAGAGCGAGAAGGAGGTGTAGCGAACTGGAACCGGGAACGAAGGTAGGAGGGGGAATTTGGATCATTCAGGATTTTATAGAGATTGGTAAGGATGTACACATTACGGCGTTCCCGAATTGGAAGCCATTTAAGCTCTGCCCGAAAATGAGACACATGATCGAACTTCGAAATTTATAAACATGATTTAAATTTTAATTCAAGTAAAATCATGTAATTTACCCTAATGTTGCTATTTTCCGACATCCACGCGAACGAAGTCGCGGGCACAGCTAGTTTGTAATATCTTTGTTGCCTCATATCATCCAAACGGCTAGACAAACTAAAATCACAAAAATAAAGTTCCAGACACAATTGATTTTTCAATTGTCATTGACCTCTGATGGGAAAACGCCGCTTGAGTGAAAAGTATATTTATTTCTAGCACAAGTCGATATCGGACATGTAATTATTGAATCGTGGCATTCTAAATTAATTCAAACAAAATTCTATTATAGAACTTGTTTCTCTCTCTCAGTTAATTAAGTATTTTTATATCATGGTTTTGATACCTATTTTTATTTTATTGTGTTGTCTTTTCACGTAAATATTTTTAAAGTGGGTTTTTTTTCATAAATATGCTTCTGGTGCGAGCAAGTAATTTGTGGCATGATGCTATAAAGTAGGTAATGTTGAATATATGTTAAAGTAATAACACGATAAACTCCTCGTGTGATTCTCCCATGCACAAAGCCATTTGCCTAGCAGTGGGACGTGGGACATATGTGATGATACAGTAGCTCAATCTCGGAATTACGCGTAGTGTAACGCAGCGTCTGTCCCCTTATTCTCAACTGTCGGAAAATAATCGAATTTCGGAAACTAAAGTGACAGGTATAGACCTGTCACTTTTATCGCTATGAGTCAAAGCGAGACGGCATGTGACTTCTCGAATCGAATCCGTGATCCGACAGTTGAGAATAAGGGGGCCGGTCGGGTTTTGTAAAATGTAGATAGGTAATTTTACTGACTGTGAACCTAAACCGGCTCAGAGAAAGGTTGAAGCTTGAAATTCAATTAAAATATGGCAGACGCTGTCAAATCGGTATGTATCTATTGAATATACCATTTGTTATTTAAATCAATCACTGTCAATGAATTAATGCTTGTTGTCATGGTATTCGATATCACCAATCACGATGTGTGTGTTTTTTTCAAAAATCTACACTTCAGAGCAAAGAAACTAGACTCCATAGTGCTAAGGCTCATACTTTTTATGTGATCTGAATTTTGATTTAATCTGAATCTGAATTACAACTGGTTGGTTTGTAACGTAATCTTGGAAAATATAGATAGGTAATGGTTATTAGTTAACAATTGACAACATTATTTTCTTACAATAGAAAAGCCGGAGATATGTGCTTCCACGACAACATAATTATATTTATCAATATTTGATTATTCGATAGTTTCTGAGAACATTTACATATACAAATACAGGGTGGTGCCGTCAATGCGACAATAAATTTAAACATGGGCTATATTAGTCCATAGAAATAGTTTCACACTTTCAAAAATATCGTATTCATTTGATAATTTCATGACATTTGTATGAAATAGTGTAACGTTGGCAGCATTATTTCATACAAATGTCATGAAATTATCAAATGAATACGATATTTTTGAAAGCGGCAAACCATTTCTACGGACTAATATAGCCCATGTTTAAATTTATTGTCGCATTGACGGTACCACCCTGTATACCGTATGTCGGGGAATGCTCTCGAAAACGAAGGCAGAATGGCAGTGCTAGTGAATCTAAGCACCACTTGTTGAAAATAAAAAAAAATAAAATCGTAAAAAAAATCAGCTGCTTCGTACAAATTGTAATACCTACACGACCTGTTTGTGTGGAAGAGATGATTTTGTTTCGCGATTTCTTTTTTTTTATAACAAGTGTTTAAGGTGACCAGCAATGCCATCTGTCTTTATTTTAGAGATCGTCCCCCTTACAACCTGTATATGTATATACCTACATTTTATGAACAATGGAAATGCTATGACAGTCTCTTTTAGTCTATTGTATAAAAAGCATATAAATGTTTTATTGACTTCTCAATATCATGTGATTATTTTTCTTCGAGATTTCAAATGAAAATTCTTGTTTTTGTTTTACACAGTTCTACATTCACCTACCGAGTATATTTGTCGTTTCCACTTTTTTTGTACAGGACGTCGTAGACAGACACAAAATCTATATAATTTGATATGAGCCACCTGATAAAATTTGCAATAGTAACAGTCAAAATTTTTTAAATAGAATTATATTCGGGATATTTACCATGTAATTTGTTTGTAACGAGTTAAATATCCCGAACATAATTCTATTTAAAAAATGGCTGTTATGTATATAAAGTCAAAAAATTATCTAATATGAAATTAACTAAATTACATAACAAATTTATTAAGACTCACATTTCACTAATTTGGTGAAAGATAATCAGAAACATCCTTTACAAACAAATACTTCATACAAGCAAAAAAAACCTTAGAAACAAAATTGGTCCCTTTCTTTGCTCTCAAGTGTATGATGAGTTGCTCATGACCTCACGGAGTAAGCACACAAAATATGAGATCAGATTTTATAATTATTTTATGTACTTTTATTATATTGCTTACGCTATGGTTAAACGCGAAAGGGTGGTTAATTTTAATTGTATTTACTCACAATTACCTACAATTGAAGGAGTAAATATGCAATTATTATAGGCAATTCAGTTTAAAGTCGTTCAGCGATTGACGGAAAGGGCTATGCTCTGAGTTTCTCTTAAAGGTTGACTTCTAAAGTGGGCGCACAGATTTAATAAGCTGATGTGTCAGTAAGCTGGTTTATTTTTTAAACTGATGATTGTTGGAGTTAGCGGGAATTCGAGCGGGCACCGCGGATAACGTGGTGAGAGACTCGGGTTTGTGGGAGTGTTGAGCATCACAAAGTGGTTGAGGATAACTAGATGAACTTAGCCAATAATCGAACCAAGTGGTATTCAAATGGCGAGGCTTATGTCCAGCAGTGGATTGTTGTGGGCTGATGACGATAGACCAATTTATTAACCTATAACTTTAGGAGCGTTTACGTTGCATGGCTTTTTTTCATACAAACTTTAAGTCGAAAATATTGGAAACAAACCAACCGATCTTATTAAGACTATAAATGCATAAGCAAGTCGGACGGATTTTTCAAAAAACCGTATTGTAAGTACCTACAGCAATTTTTAGTTTTATCTTCAAAATTTCTTTATTATTACACTTTTGAAGATCGGGAAGGACGAGACCATTAAAAATAATAATAATAATAAATTAATTTAAATAAAAAGTTTTGTGTTAGAGTAATCAGTGGCCGGAGCCTCCTTTTAAGCAAAAGAGTTCTTGTACCAGGGGACTCCGCTCTTTCATTAAATCATTTTATGTTACATGTTATTACGAATATTACTATCAGCTGTTTTGAGTATATGAAAACAATCATTTGTATTGTAAAAACAGCTCTGTTTTCTCATGATCAAGAGATTCTAGTCATGTCAGTACCAGATCGGTGGCGTAGTGGTTTGAGCGCTCTGGTTTCGATCACGGAAACAAAGCAACTTTCGCCATGGTTGGTCCCAATCAAATTTATAATCTCGAGCTACTCCGTGCTTCGGAAGGCACGTTGGTCCCGGTTGTTACTGCAACCGCTTTAACCCACCAACCCGCATTGGGCCAGCTGGCGGTGTTATGGCCCAAGCTCCTCATGAGTTTCTCTCATGTAGGAAGGCCAGTGATCGGCAGTGGGACGTATGTAGGCTGATCAAAATCCACTAATTTTACCACAAGCCTGACTAGCTTAAGCATGACAAGTTTTGTTATAATCGGTATGTTCGTTACCAGTATTTTCGACTTGAGTGTTTGTATGAAACGCTGTGCGACATAAACGCTCGTAACTATTAAGGTGGGTTAGCGAATTTTAGCGGTGCTTAGGGTAATGAGGTAGTTTCGCACGCATGGTAACTCCGAACGGGACCGGTTATATCATGATAGAAAAGGAAAGAAAAGGATAAAAGCCCATACTCAACGCTTGGCATTAGACATAATCTTCCTATAATAAGAACGATTATGTCCAAACGCAGACTAAAGTTAGAAACGGCTTAAAACTGATGTTGTCTCCGTTTTCTTATAACAAACAAAACGCCTAATACGCCAGGATTACGATCCAACTTGACTAAAACTCATAACATCTAACTAAACTATTAAAAATGAGAATTTACAGAAGCGGTGACCGATAACATAGACGAGTAACTAGCCCATCCAAAATGACACCCCGAAAGAGAATCCGAAGTAGGCGGGGCTTAAATCGGAGTCCGCGCCATGATTTAATCTGTCATTGACTGCGTCACGGTGATCATACTCGTAAAAAAACAATAAAATCTCAGTAAATGTCGGCGACGCAACTTAGAGGAGTTGTTCTGCATACCATCCGTCCGTCGATTAGAGAGTCGTGGGATTGCAAGCCTCCTAGGCTTATGGAGGACAGTGGCAAGGGGTGGGCCCCTCGCCACTTCACGAAATTCTCATGCGGGGGGAAAACCTATGGGCCAGTACCTTATCCCTCCGGGAAGTGGCGATAGCCAGAAATGGCTGAGTTGCGGGGTCGGATACGGACGACTACAATGTTCCTCGCGTCCGGTCCCCATAAACAGCCTCCTGACAGAAGAAGGGACGGTTTTTAGTGAATAGGGCTACGGCAATCTCTGTGATTTGCGGCGGAAGAGTCCCACGTAACCTCGGAGTCGCCCACACTTTTTTTTTCCGCTGAGGAGAAGCTCTACCAGCCGACCCCCCTTACCCCCGGGGGGAGGAAGGGGGGGTGTGTGGGGCTCTCACCCACTAAACTCCTCAGCGACGCACCACCTAGCCGCTTTCCATCGACAACACGGGATGGCCCGGAGACATTTCGCCGTAGTGTCGATGGGGCGGCCCGACCGTATATCAGTCCCACCTCGGAGTACGTTGCGGGGTATAAAGGGGGGGAAGGGCCTTTAAAGTCGGCGCACCGTGCGCAGGTACGCCGACTGGGCTGTGCAAGCCGGACAACGGCCCCCCACCGTGCCCGGAGCCCAAAAGATTTTACGGCGGCATAAGACGGCCAAAGGCCGTCCTACGGCGGCGGATGCCAGAGATGGCGGCCGCTTCCCGCACTCTCTCCGCATCCTCCTTCGCCCCCATCATGGCCTCACAAAATGTGTGGACCGCCTGCCACGACCTGTCACACTCAACCATCCTAGCGATGACGGTTGAGAGGGAGAGGTCGTCCCCCACAGCGGCGGTAAGTGCCCGCCGCTCCTCCGCCCACGCCGGGCACTCCGCGAGCGCATGCTGCGCCCCCTCATCAGGGCAGCCGTCGCAATGGTGGCAGGTGGCAATCGGTTCCCTTCCGGCGATTCGACACAGGTATCCTCCGAAGCATCCATGCCCCGTGAGGACCTGTGTCATGCTGAACGTCAGGACACCGTGCTGCCTCTCCAACCACTGCTCTAGGATCGGACTGACCGCCCCGATCGTGCGTGCGCTCACACTTATCCGCGCAAGCCTCCGCACCCACACACTACAAAGTAACCTAGTATAACCCGTCAACCATCAGATTCAAGACACAATTGATTTTACAATTATCACAAACCTCCGTGGCTTGACAGATTAAAGCAGCGAAAATAGAGTGGTTAATTAGACGCACCTACTCCCAAAGTAACATGATTAAGTAGATAATGTGGTAAATAATTTGATTAAATAGACTAACTACTCCCAAAATAATTACTAATTTTAACTTGGAAGTTTCCATTAATTATTACATCTAACTAATTGAAACGTGTTTAATTTTCTGGATTATCCATTTAATTCCAAATTAAGAAAAAAATAACTCAAACTGTTTTTTCTCTAATTTTCTATGAGTTACCTACCTTGAACGTTGGCCTTTTGATAATATCGGTCCAAATTGCTTCCTATGCATGTGTATTTGATGACAAAGGTGACGTTAATTTAATATAGCTTATAGGCTTTATGCGATCGTGGTATTGGAATACCAAGTGGTTATTCAACTGAAGGCGTTCATGCTCAATGAACAGGATAATTGAGTTTAGTAAAACACCTTATTTAAGTATTTATACACACAAAACAAAGAAACATCCAACTGATAAAAAGGGACTTAATTACAGTCGACAGCACATCAAGCGTAACAGTTTGACCTTGAGACCGCCCTTACTCCAATCGTAATAGAGGCAGCTTTCGTAGTTCAACTGTTACACTTAATGTGATGTGATGTCGTCTGTACAATGGATCTGCTAATTTTGTAGCGATCTTTCTACTAGCGAACCCACAACAACAATTCCAATTCAACATACCGACTACCTTTCTCAAGTCCATAGTAGTTATAACAATAAATATAATAATACCTACTTGTATATATAATACATAAACGAAAGATGCAATAAAAAAGGAAATTTAGAAGCGAAACGAAATATCTACAGACTTTTATAAAAATACATGCAGAATATGAAGTCTACAACATATCTCATAGATGCATGAGATATGTTGTACACTTCTACTCTTATTATATTGTAATTTTTAACGCCCTGACGACAAAAGAGGGGTGTATTATAAATATGACGTGTCAGTCTGTGTATCTGTGTGCCTGTCTATGGCATCATCATCAGCCTTTATACGTCCCACTGCTGGGCACAGGCCTTCCTACATGGGAGAAACACATGAGGAGATTGAGCCATAACACCACCACGCTGGCCCAATGCGGGTTGGTAGGTTAAAGCGGTTGCAGTAACAACCGAGACCAACGGCTTAACGTGCCTTTCGAAGCATGGAGGAGCTCGAGCTTCTTTCTATGATCTGAGAGATCGAGATTATAAATTTGATTGTCCCATCCCGGGACCGACCATGGCGAATATTGCTTTGTTTTCGTAATCGAAACCAGAGCCACCACTAAGCCACCGAGCTCCTAAACGAATGGACCTATTTTGATTTGCTTTTTTTTGTTTGAAAGATGCCGTGATTAGGATGGTTCTTAGCTTTAATTTATGAAGTTCAGCTCAGACGTTTGATGACTATCACGTCATTTTCTACATGATAAAAGGGTTTTACCAACTTTCACAGAGCCGATCGATTTGAAATTTGGTGTAGATACTGTCACTTCGGTGATATTCCCATGACATACTAACCTTGAGCTGATCGTATACCATCAAAACGTCTGCGGAATGCTTAATTCTTCAGAAACGCACAGCAGATATACTTAGCGTGTTTGGGCTCATCAGAACAGTCTTAATGAGATGGTGTTAGATAGATGATATAAGAGGCCGCGGGTTAATTAATTTTTTTTTATTATTATTTTTCAGGAAATGCATTCACAAAGCCTGATGTTCTTTTTGACGATTGGTTGGTTAAATGGTCCTACCCTATATACTCAACCAATTGTCCGTGTTGCAGTCACAGTAGAGAAAGTTTTACGAATATATTTTTTTTTTGTTATTTCTACACTACATATTATTTTCTGTAGTAAAAGTTGTTTCTCGAGCAATCAGAATATATAGAAAAAATCCTATCGTCTGGCAAGAACCAAAACCGCTACCTTTCACTGGTATCTAATACGGGGGATTTCTCCGACAGCTGAGTTACCGAGGACTGGGAATAACCCCATGAATAAGGTTCTTAAGGTTCGGTTACCGCCCCACGTAACCTTTTTTTTTATAAATAGCTGTATTTTTAACATCATCCACACAACTAAAAATCAATGTTTGTATTTGTCCTCCTTTATTTTATAATCATCATCCTCAGGCCTCATAAGAAGGCTCAATGTCACCCAAAGGGCAATGGAGAGGACTATGCTCGGGGTTTCTCTGCGTGGTCGAATCAGAAATGATGAGATCCGCAGGAGAACTAAGGTTACCGACATAGCCCGAAGAATTGCGAACCTCAAGTGGCAGTAGGCAGGCCACATTGCAAGGACTGACGGCCGTTCGGGCGGAAAGGTCTTTGAGTGGCGGCCGCGTACCGGGAGACGCAGCGTTGGTAGGCCTCCCACAAGGTGGACCGACGCGACGATCTGGTGAGGGTCGCGGGAAGCCAATGGATGCGGACAGCGCAGGACCCATCAGTGGAACGTATATAGGCTCGTGATGATGAGCCGAGAGATGCGCACTGCTGGGTATAGGTATTCCCCAAAGATCTCCATAAAGATTGAATCCCTATAGGGGTCCATTACTATATTATTTTTAGACGAAGTCTAATAATTAACATCATTAAAATTTTGAGTAGGTATACTTGTAAAATATTGACAACAACATTATGCTTATCGTTAGCCATAAATCTGCATAAATTTGTGAATATAGGTATTCATTTTTTTAAAATTATGGGTAGGTATATAAGATTTTATTCGTCACTGCTACTGGGTGCTTGTAAAGAGAAAACTGTTAGGGGTTTACCAAGTAGATCTATAGCGTTGGAATTTTTATTGCATGTTACGATGATTACTACCTAGGTAACTAATATGAGAGAGTAGATGTAATGATTTTATAAATCATTGTGAACCCCCCAACTAATCTTATCAGGAAGAACCGCAAGGAAAATCGCCAAGCTGGGACCAAAACAAGGTCAACTTAATTTTATGTCTGAGCCAAGTAATTGACCAGACTAACGGTCTCAGCATTAGTACACATTTCTAAAGTTCAAATTGAGTCATCTCTCCTTTTTTATTGAATTAGAATGAATAGAAAAACTGAAACTTTGTTTAGTGAATTGGGGCACAAAAGCCTCGCCAATATTCGCAAAATGTATTCTAGTATAAATTGATTCTCCGTAACTGTCTGTAGCCCTATAAAATGCGTTCAACTTTATTGTATAGTTCCTAAACTTACATTATTTTAGTTTCACACAATAATAACAAGACATTAATTCAATTGGAATCTTGTTTCGAGTTCTAAATAACCCAATTGAAATGACAAATTGAATTCTTGATTTAAAACCATGATTGTATTTTCACAGTGTGTTAAAATAATAGAGTCCTGGCGAATTTACTCTTCCCGTGAGAGTGTTATCCATCTTCTACTTGAAATGAAATAAAAAAGGCAAAAAAACCTTTTTTAAAAAAAGCTTTTATTTAAATGCTCTAAAAAGAAGAGAATAAAATTTTCCTTTCAATTTTTACTATAAACTAATAACCACATTATACACAATTTATATGGTCTTAAAAGCTTGTCGCTCAGTTAAATAGGTACTAGTTTATTCACAAAAGTAAATTTTATTTTCTTCTTTTTAGAGCATTTAAATAAAATTTTTTTTTTTTTTTTTAAGTTTTTTTTGCCTTTAATTTATTTTTTACTTTTTGGTTATCGCTGGCTAGCTTTCTGAGTCTCGGCAAGCCCTTTCATTTGATACCCATATCATAGAAGTGTAAAAAATAACTATTCCGCCATCTTGGATGTTCAGCCATATTGAATTTAGAACGACGTCACATTATTTTTCGACTTACTCTCAACAACCCCTTTCATTTGAAACCCATATTGTAGAATTGCATTAAAAATAACTATTACACCATCTTGGATGGTCCGCCATATTGGTTATAGAATGACGTCACATTATTTTTCGAGTTACTCTCAACAAGCCCTTTGATTTGATACCCATATTGTAGAAATGCATTAAAAATAACTATTCCGCCAACTTGGATGGTCCGCCATATGGGATTTAGAATGACGTCACACAGCTTATCGTGTATTGTCATCCAAACTAAACATGTACATACAAAATGTCAGCTTAATCGGTTGAAGATATCTGCTTCAAAATCGTGTAGCAAGATTCCACCCGCACATTGGCAAGTTAAATAAAAGCTTTCAATAAATGTAATTTGTTTATTTCCAAAATGTTAATGTACAGATTAAACTTGGCATTGAGTTACAGTGTCACTCATCGGTAATATTTTTCCCAATGTGTAACAGTGTAACACAAAATGGTGTAACTCAACGGTAACAAAGGGAACTTTATCTAGCCCCCAGCCCCCCACACTAGACATGCCTGTCCTATGGGGGAAGCCACGGGCCATGCACACGATTTTCACATCATGTCGCTAGTTTACCGGGCAGGCAGATACTATAATATTGTTAATTAATAGTACATTATGATATAAGTGCGGTAAGTTGAAAATTACAGTCCAGACGATATTGCTAGCCCGAGCCGTAGGCGAGGGCTACAAGAAAGCAGAGGCTGTAATTATCAAAGCGCACGAATGTCATACGACGTTTTATAACATATTTGCTAGGAAATAAATAAAACTCGGACTTTCGAAACTTTTTTCGAACGAATAAATCTTTAATCACTTGTCAAAGCGGTTATAAAAATTTGAGCAATTTGTAAAATTTATTGATTTTTTAGCATCGAATAGTAGCACCACAATGAGCTTGACTTATATTTTTGACAAAGTTCCATGAAATAGGCTAAAACACACTTTCTGAAAATGAATTTGCATCATTGCTTGTTTTCCAAATTTTTATACGCTTGTATGTAGGTATGTATCGGTCGATTTTTCGTGCAAGAGGCTTAGAGTAGCCTTTTTCGCTACCTCTGAGACTTCTGGCGGTATCGAATAATAAATTTATCACTACTTGACGACATTTTCAAATTAAATTAATATAACGAAAAGAAAAAGCGCGCGGAATAATTTTTATATGTTCACAAATTAGCAATGCGCGCGCATCAGCGCTTTTTTTAGGCAAAGGCACTAAAAACAGCTAGTATTACTAATAAAATAAATTAATATTTTTGTGTTTTTGTTACAGATAAATGTTTGTAATTTATTGATAAAATTAATTAAATTAAAGAATTAAATGTTTATTTATTATGTTTTGTCTCCCAAAGTTAATTTTATTCATAAAATGTTGACTACTTTCTTCCATAGAAACTCTTTGCTAAGATTTAAAAAAGTACCGTTCGTTTTTAGACTGAGCCACAGATTAATAACAGTGCATCTTGATAAACCGTGCGTTTTACATTACATTACCGCACATTACGATATTGAAATTCTTGAAATAAGAGACCCTTTACGAGGAAATGTGTTATTAAATATTTTTCAACATATTTGCTCAAAAATGCATTTACGAAGCCTGTTTAAATAGTTCGAAAGTTAAATATTGCGCACCGTACCCGCTGTACAGTGTGTGGTAAAATAGGTATTCACACTTAAGTAGCTGTTTTATCGCAAGTTTCGTGTGGCTCCGGCCAGACCAGTTAACATCTACGCCACCGGAGCACTAGGTGTAACCTACCAATTTCAATTTTATTTTCAAATTCTTTATTTTTTCATCTTTTTCTATCTTCACTTGTATTTCTTTTCTTCCGGACCCCAGGAGACGCGGGTTTGATTCCCGCCCGGGGCATACAATTTTTTCATCGTTATCTTTCTTTATTTGTATTTCTTAGATCATCTAGTACTGAAGACTGTTTATGTGATCGGTAGATTTAAGGTTATTTTTTTGTAACCACTTATAACCAAAACGATTTCGGTTTTAAGTGGATACATTAAAATTCTTGAATAGCACCAACCAAACAAATAATCTTCCTAATTCAATATTTTCACGAATGTTATTGTCAACGTCTGCACTTCTAATTTCAAAATTAATTTGATAAGTATCGACGATGCACCTCTTTGTATATGGCCTTCATCTTACTCAAGCGCTTAGAAGAACGGGGAGTACTCATACAATGCGTCGTACTTTATTTCAGCCGAATTGAAATCCGGTTGAACGTGATGCGGCTAGCATAATATTACAGAGACGTTTTCTAATCCGGCCTTTTTGTAATTTGGCGTGTTATTATACGATATGGCTGCGATGCCTATATTATGTACTAGCTCTGCCCGCGACTTCGTTTGCGTGGAATATTGACTTTTTCCTTACAAACTTTCATCCCCTATTTCAACCTCTTACAGTCTTTTTTTCGCATTACAATGTAGCCTATGTCCTTTCTCGGACTCTAGACTATTTCTGTACCAAATTCCATTTACATCGGTTCAGTAGTTTTAGCGTGATTGCGTAACACACAGACGGACAGAGTTACTTTCGCATTTATAAGGAAGTAAGGATAAGGATTGCTTGACGCCGTGTAAATTATTCAGCCATGACTGACACAAATGCACAATAAGATACCATAACCATTACTACTAGACAGGCCGTATCATAGATAAAACATATATTAATTATGAATATTATGGCCGTATTGTCACGCATTGTTTGCGTTTAGATTATCGTCGTTGACTCCGCAGACTGTAATGGAACGAGAACTCTTATTAAGAATTATTTCTCATAAAGAAAAACCTTTCACAACTAACTATTTCGCCTTTACTGTTGTATATTTGGATTAGGATGAAATTAAATCAGGTTGTCATGCCCCGCCGTTATGAAGACCCAGGCTTTTATTAAAGATAACCAAATTAATTGAAATATCTTACAGAATATTTGATTAGATTTCTATGTAAATATTAACTATTTCAAAGTTTAACAGAAGACAACGTCCATATGCCTATTTAAACAAAGGTTACAACCATTTTTAACCGACTTCAAAAACGAGGAGGTTCTCAATTCGGTTGGTATGTTTTTTTTTCTATGTATGTACACCGATTACGCCGAGATTTCTGATCCGATTTACGTGATTCTTTTTTTGTTCAATGCGGAATAGTCGTCGTCTACGTATGCAAAATTGTGGATTTTGCTTTCATATGACTTTTTAGTGAAACAGTACGATAGTAGAAAACAATATAAGCTGACGGTCACACGTGATAGCGTAGACCTTAGAAAGTTATTACTAAAAGTTGTGAAAAAAAATTAACCAAAAATCATAACCGGATAAAATAATTAAATTTAACTAGGTGGGTACTGTAACAGAACGCATTGAGTTCTAAAGCATTCGTTACCAATAAAATATAAATAATAATTTAAGTAATAAAAGCAGATAATAAAGAAATTAACTAATAACATTATAGAAGTATAGAAAATCAATATATTTTAAAATTGAAAAAATAGAGTTCAGAATAGGCACCCACGCAGAGAAATGTTTAGAATAGGGGCCTGAATAGACTCGAGTTGGACTCGGGTCGGGCATAGGTCAGACTCACGTTTTTGGAACGAAAATTTGAAAAATGAAGATGGCGGACACGTTCGGGAGGCTAGCAACAGGAATACTATATAAGGAGGCAATAAGGGTTACTCGTGGTAGTCGGTCGACTTCCGTATAGCGAGCAAGTTATCTTTATAGAGTGCATTTTGTAAGATTTGATTTAAATTTCGATCGGGTTTCGCGATGTTTGTGTTAAAGTTATAAATCAATTATTATGAAATAAGGTCAAATAATTGATAATTTAGTATAAATTAATATTTTAATATCTAGTCTGTTGAGTTTAAAGGTTGGGTAGTTAAAGTTTAAATAGTTAATTCAGTTTCTAGAGTTTTGAGAGTTTTAATTTAATAATTTGAGGTTTATTCAATTAGTTTGGAATTAATTTTAAAAGCTTGCTATTATGAAAGTGTGGAGGTTGTTCACATCGACGTGATGTGGGGTAATGGCAAGTGGATACGTAACAGAGCCAATCGAAGCTGGTCATTACTTTTAACCTATTGGGCTTGAGGATGCCTGATCGACGTTCTTTACCAACATAACGTCGCCTTACTCCTAGTTTGGTTTATATTCGGGGTATGGTTGCAGGGGGCCCGTCGAAGTGGATCCATGCTTTTTTGCGCCTGTTAATCATATTTCTGAGTTTCTCCGAACTAGTCCCTTTATTTATATATATTCACATTTTATTTCCCCACACGTACAGAACCACGATCTCTAGACTTCGGTCGCGCTGGTGATGTACAATACACATGGCTTAGGCTAGATACACGAGACGCCATCTCACTCATTAATAGCATAGTTTAGAATTTCTGCTGCACTTCAGATCTGCAAAGATTCTGTTTACAGGAATTACACCATCCCACACGTTTAATAGTAAATGTGAGGTGAAAACCTCTAGCGTTGTTTCCCTCTTTTAGTAACTTAGCTAGGATTATAATAAAGTAGGCACGTTAAGGAGGTATAGGCTGGGTTGTGGAAGTAGGATTGGATTGAGGTTTAGGAAAGTAGGGAAAATAATCATTGGGTTTAACTAGGAAGGTTTAATTATTGCTAAGGGTTTAATTAGAATTTAAGTATAGGTTCATTGCATAGGTGGGTTTAAGTAGGAAGTGATAAGTAGGATCTTAATATCAATAGCATTAGCTGAGTTTCTTGGAGATTCTTCTCAGTGAATAGGTTTACGAATCTCTGGTAGAGCCATTATAAAATAAAATAAACTTTAAACAAACTAAATTAAATTGTAACTTTAATTAAACATTCATTTCCTGATTGAAGATATTATCTAGTAAGCCAGTTATTTATTCTTCAAGTGCCCTAAACACAAAATAACAAAAGGGACTAATTAATTATGTATTGATTATTCTAAAGAAGGAATAAAATTATTTTGAATCTTAGAAAAGAACATTCAAGTGCTAAATAATAAAGCGCTAATAATAATTTGATGTAGAAGTCATTAAAACCTTATAGAATGGTTCATTGCTGCAAAATGAGGTAAAATATGTACTCATGAAATGCTTAAATTATGGCATGTTGAAACAGTGTTATTCAGGTGAGCCAAAGGCAGCCTTACAACAATGACTCAAAGATAAAAGGGTGTATGTTGTCGTCAAGGATTTCATTTGTGGTTGACATTGCTGTGTTTGATTAGTGTGAAATGCAGTATTTGATTCATACTATATTGATTAAATCAATCTACAAAGAAATAGTTAAAGTTAAAAGGCTTATTGGATATAAGATTCATTCAGATAGGAAGTTGTAATAATTTAAAGAATATTTACATTCCAAAGAAAATATATTAGATAATATACCTAATTATGAAATGGACAGTTCAACAATATAAAAGAATAAGAACTAACCAAGTAGAAAAGTAATTAGTTTCAACTTAAATATATAAAATAAATAAATCCTAAAATGGAGGGGAGAGTAAAACTTGGTTGTCTCTCACTGATTGAAGCGAGGTATGGAGCTTCCTTCCTAGCCATATTTTCACAATGTAAACTTAATAAACTTTCAATAACAAGAAACCAATTATTTCAATAAAACTTCAACTCATATTTTGCCAATTTACTAATAGTCAAAAATCTATCATGGAAAAATTAATATTACTTTAGAGAACATTCCAAATGTATTTCAATATTGTAAGATAATGAAAGTATAATAAATCTCACTTCAATAGTGTACAATTGAAATTAAATCAACTTAGTAAAGCGCTACAAACTTATTTTTATACCCATAATTTAGTCCTATAAGATTAGTTGTTAATTGTAAGAGAAATTAAGAATCAGGCAGGTGTAGGGTGTGTTATAATAATTAACAAAATAACAAAGTTAGGGAGTTATGTTAGGGAGTATCTGTATCATTCTTTCATTTTCTAAAAGAACTAAGGTAATTGCGGTATGATGAAGGGTTCTAAAACAATCACTAGATGATCACAAGGCCAAACTAAAGTTAAATTAAAGTTAGGAGAAACGGTGTCTAAACTTGATTAAGTTTTACAATAAATTAGCATAATATAATAAAAGTAGGAAGAGGAAAATTTTAGGTAGCATTAGTTGTAAGTTAATTAGGTATAGTTAGTTGTAAGTTAATAAATAGCTAGATATAGTATATAGATAGATATAGGAAGATTTATATAGCTTAAAGGTAGGGGGGGCGTTACAGTACTCATCACCTAGAAACATATTTTTTGGAGTTGGTGTTAAGTTGTTTCCAGAAATAATAGAACGTGAAGCACTGACTCAAAAAAATATGTTTTTAGGTGATGAGGTACCTAGTTAAATTTAATTATTTTATCCTCTCCAGTTTTTTGAAGTCGGTTTTAATTTTTGTTTAAAATTTTTGTAATACTTGAATTTTGCTCGCTGTTACATTTAAACTAATAGAACGTAATGCAAAAAATATTTCACAGTCAAATTCGTTCGTTATGGGCTGGAATTATTTAGATTCAAAATGGATATTGAATAACTGAAAATTATAGATAATAAAGTATAATTATAATAAAAATTGGTAAATTGGTTTTATTTCAAAACATAAATATAATAAAACATTGAAGATATAATTTGAAGCAAATTTGATCGCAGCCAATAGGGATTGAATCCTGGTTCCACCGACTAATAGGTAGGAAACTAAAACATACCAGGCGCGAGTTGGATACAAAGATCTATTTATTTCACGAAAGAAGACGATACCCGCAATAAACTATTCCTCTAACGCAAATTGATGAAATAAAAGCTCAAAGGAGATTCAACTAAAATAAAAGCTCCAAAATACAAAGACATAGCAATAAGTATAATATTTCCGTAACATAATTTGTAACGTATATCTTATATTTCCAGCAAGCACCTTAAATAAATACCCTTTATTATTTTTAACACATTTCTAGGTAAAATGTAAACGAAATTCTGTTAAGGAATCCCAAACGTCGGGTTTCTTAACTACCTATTTATATTTTTTCCTGTGTTTTTTATGATAACTGAAGATATGTGTGATAAAATCTGCCAGTCTAGCGTTCGTCGTTCAATACCCCTAGCACGAACATTTTTAAATTTCGGATCGTAATCGTATCGTTCACGCATGCTTAAAATTTCAAACAAAAGTCAGACAAAAGCTAACGTAACTACTCGATACGATGGTGATTTGAAATTTAAAAGGGTTCGTACTAGGGATACAGTATCCTTACCTTATGTGGTTGTGTCAAACGCCAGGTACTCCGGTACTATTAGGAAGTGAATGTTTCGCGTAGTAGCCAATAGCAGGCATACACACCGTAAGTACTGATCGCCAGTTGGCTGGAGGCCTCAAAGCGTCATATCCGACGAATAACTACAATACGCCAACTTTTCAGGAGAGGGTTTATTGTGTTTCTTTTGAATATTAAGTATGAAACTGTTGTAATATTTTAAATAATGCCGCCTTACAAACAATATATCATCTGCATTCTGTATTTTTTGTTGTTTCTATCTGTGGTGACAATTTACTCGTTCGTCCTTCTTGTGTAAAACAGTGATTATAATAAAAGTCGTTTTTATAACAAAAGCTCGTTTATTTCATCAGGCTATGGGCCCAGGACGTCCAAAATAAAGGCTAATAAATAAGCTTTCTGGAAAAGTCTATTTTACAAGAGTATTTTCACTCATGCTTAAAACATAACCCCACTTCGACAACGCGGTCATATCTAACATTACCACTGTGATTGCTGAATATAGAAAAATGTCTTCAAACAACAGTTTGGCATTGATAGAAAGATTGACCGGCAGAGATAACTTTACGAGCTGGAGGTTTGCAGTCCAAACATATCTAGAACATGAAGAGTTGTGGGACTGTGTGATTAGTACTGGGGATGTGGATCCAAAACGAGATACAAAGGCAAGATCGAAAATTGTACTTCTAGTAGATCTTATTAACTATATACATGCAAGAGGCAAAAACTACCCGAGAAGTAAGGCAAAACTTATGTAAAGCCTTTGATGACTCTGGGCTGACTGGATTATTAAGAGAACTCATCACAACATCTCTTGAAAATTGTGACAGCATAGAAGAATATGTAAATCGAAAAATAACAACAGCACACAAGCTCAGAAACATTAGATTTAAAGTTGATGATGAATGGTTAAGAACATTGCTACTCGCCGGGCTACCGGAAGAATACAAACCAATGATCATGGCCATTGAAAGCTCTGGTGTGGCTATATCTGCTGATCTAATAAAAAATAAGCTGCTTCAAGAAGTGAAAAATATTACCACAAGTGCATTAGCCCTTTCGCACCTGAAATTTTTTCTCCCTCCTTACGGCTATATTTATTAAAAATAATAATACTTAGGGCCTTCAGGTTAGGGGAAAAATAGTAAAAAAAATCCATCCTATGCAGAGTTTTACAAAAGCATGCCGCACGATCGTGCTTACTTAACCCTACGCACGATCGTGAGTTAAGTTAAGTTTAGTTTTTTATTATGTTTTTTTTTATTATTGAACGTTATTATTGGCTAGTTTAATTTATAGTTTTATAATAAAACAATGAATTTACCAAAATCAACTATTTATTTTACTAATTTGGTCATATTGTCAGTCTCATGAGATTTATCAATATAATCGGTTTTCATCCACAGGCATCTACGTTGGCGGCTCTTCACTTTAAATTGCTTTTTTTTGTTTAGAATTTTTGCTACTTTTCTATTGTTTTTGGCCTGTGATGATGATGATGATCGTGATGGCCTATCACGATCATCATTTTAAAGAACTTCTTTTTTGAACCCGGTGAAGAGGGATACTCCTCCTGGTCCTCCTCAGGCGTTTCATCTTCACTCACAGCTAGTGCAACACAAAGTTCCTCGTCAGCCTCATCAATGTCGATATTATTATCTGAGCATTCTCCATTTTTGAGAAAGAGCAAGCTCATCATTCAATAACATACCTGAAAAATCAAATAGTACTTAAATTTACTCCATGAAAAAAGGTAAATATACGCAACTCATTTTCATGCGTAAGTATATATAAACCCGAGAGCTCACGTGCGTGAGTTCCATATTTCGACACGAGCCAGGTCGACGTAGATGTGAATTAATTTTAATTAATTTATACTGTACGATTATTATATTAATAAATATTAAATAGAAACATTTACTTAATAAAACTAAACATTAAAACCATAAAAGTAATACAAATACTTACTGCGCTTAGTACGGGCATCGAGAAACACCGCCATTTCGGCCACACCAGCGAACACACTGACCTGTTAATGCCGCGAAACTGCTTCTGATTTGTTTTTTTTACAAACACACGATCATGCAGTTTCGGGCGCGCGCAACAAAACAGATTACGCGCGGCCTCAGATTTTTTTTAAAATTTCAACTCACGATCGTATAAGTCAGGTGCGAAAGGTCACTGCAGTGCGAAGAATCGGAATTGATTATACTGAAACATTTTCACCTACAGTCGAGTGCACTTGCTCGGAGATGTAGGAGAAAACAAGGTGCGTCTATTTTTCACGCCTGATAAAATATTCCTTCTCTACAAAACTCAGGACCGGTCTTGCGTGGAATAGTGCTCGCACTAGTGATAGCTTCATTAAGTACCTCCTCGACGCACTGGACAGTTTGAAGCGTCCGTCGTACTGTCCATATCATTGGCGATGGCGAAATAATAGTTGCAATCGAATACATATACAAAAATAGATTATGCGTTTTTTTACAGATAAAATCAATTGTTGATTGTTTATCAGTATAATTATTTCATTCTGACTATTCAGCGAAACTTAATATTGTATAACAGAAATAATTTTAAAAGACGTTTGAAAGATGGTTAATGCAGAACAAAGGCCCCCGTTTAAAATTCCACGACGATCGGTCTCATCGGTTTTAGGATAGTCCACCTACAGATTATTATTCTATAAAAACAACAATACTTCCGATTAAAAGCCAATGAAAAGCTTTTACAAATAAATAATTCATATTAATTAAATTTTGTATGATCAACGTTTTTAATGCAAATTTAAACGAATTCACGGATAACATCTTTAAACAACCTTTCCACATAATAAATAACAAGTTCTGTTTGGAAATCGACGTGGGAGGCCTTTGTTCAGCAGTGTACATCATATTTTATAGGCTGAAATTTTAATCATTTTTTAGCATACAATATTTTTAAAAACAAAATAGTAAAGCCCTAGTAATTAGTTGAACATTTAACCATGACACAAACTAGTAACTATTCTGTCTATGTGACAATCTTATGGAATGCGCAGTTAGTTGAACAATTTCAAACATCACAGGCCTAAGATTAGTTCTAGGATAAATAGATATCATAATTATAGTATCAGTAGCTTTTGCCCGCAGCTCCGACCGCGCGGGTGTCGGTTATTGCTCCAAAAAGTATTCTATGTTCTTCTCAGGGTCTCAAACTATCTCCATACCAAATTTTATCTACATCGGTACAAACAAACTCACTTTCGCAATTATAATATAAGTATGGATATATGTATACTTCGCGGCATGGAAGGAATTAAGTTATATTTTTTATTTATTTTACAAGCTTTTATTTGAATAAGCCGTTGTTTCCGCAGACGTGGTGGCGGATAAAATTAGGTTGGGGGAAAAGTTTCTTCGCATTTTTTAAGAAACTTAAAAACATTTTTTTAAATAGTTTATTTACATTTACCTAAAGTATGTAGGTACCGTTTTGTTCGATAACTTTTTGCCATCTTGTAGGTAGGTACATGATCCCATTGCTATAGAAATTTTGGGGCTTCTGATCAAAATACCGCGACAAGTGGTTTTGGCAGTCCTCTCGTGATGTTAACCTGACACTGCCTCGAGAATTCTGAAGAGAGCGAAACAGGTGGAAATCTGAAGGTGCAAGGTCAGGACTATACGGCGGATGCATTAACACCTCTGCTCTCCTCTCTATCTCTTAATTTTTGCTGAGCGGCTAAAGATGTGTGAGGTCTAGCGTTATCATGATGAAAAACCACACCCCTTCTGTTGATTAATTCCGGCCGCTTTCTCTGAACTTCTTGCTTTAATCTCATCAGTTGTCCGCAGTAGAGTTCAGAATCGATGGTGCTGCCTGGTGGTAACAGCTCTTATGAATAATGCCCTTCCAATCCCACCACACACACAGCATCACCTTGTTGCGAGTTAACACGGGTTTCGCCACAGTCTGTGAAGCCTGACCGGCCTTTGACCACGACCTTTTTCGCACGTTCTTGTCGTACGTGATCCACTTTTCATCACCAGTTATCAGCTTACTCAAAAATGGTTCGGTTTCATTACGTCGTAATAAAGAATCACAAATGAGTACACGGTTTATTAAGTTTCTTTCAGTGAGCTCGTGGGGTACCCAAATATCGAGCTTTTTTGTGTACCCATTTTTTTTAAATGCGCCAAAACTATTTTGTGGTCGATTCCCAGTTCTTCAGCTACGTCGTAACTACTGATATGCAGATCTTGCTCTAGTTTTTCAAAAATGGCATCAATTTTATCCGTAATAGGGCAACCAGAGCGACGTGCATCTTTGACATCAAAATTTCCGTATTGAAAACACTTAAACTAAATTAGTGCTACTCTCAGAGACTCTGCACTAGGTCCATAAACACCGCAAAGTTTTTTCGCGGCTTGCGTTGCATTTTTACCTTTTATGTAGTAAAATTATAAAATTTATCGAATTTCTTCATTAGATTTACTCATCTTGACAGTACGAAAAACAAATGAAAAACACACATTTTCCTAATTTGAATTTAGAATTATCTTTTTAAAACTAAACTTTTAATGATACCAAAACCAGCCAGATACAAATAGTACAGCCAAAGAGATTTTATTACAAGTTCATACATACTATAATGCAAAAATACTTTTTCCCCAACCTATTACGAGGAAATGCGGTATTATTTGCTAATTTATGTTGATAACTACAGTGGTATTTTCAGATCCACTACAACTATCTTATCTGTTTCACTACCGCTCTACTAAAACGTCATTGTGATAGCTTTACTTCCCAGTAACGGATAGGTAAATCTCTGTGTTCATCACCTTAGCTGTCAATATAACTTAGCGACATAAGTCCGCTGAGACCAGCCCCCTTATTCTCAACTGTCGGAAAATATCGAATTTCGGAAAGTCTATACCTGTCACTTTTTATCGCGGTGCGTCAAAGCGAGACGGCATGTGACTTTTCGAAGCGAATCCGTGATCCGACAATTGAGAATAAGGGGGCAGCTACCTCAAACTAAGAGAATTAATTTTGTTGTATTATATACAGGGTGGTGCCGTCAATGCGACAATAAATTTAAACATGGGCTATATTAGTAAGTATGAAGTAATGCTGCCAACGTTACACTATTCCATACAAATGTCATGAAATTATCAAATGAATACGATATTTTTGAAAGTGGCAAACCATTTCTATGGACTAATATAGCCCATGTTTAAATTTATTGTCGCATTGACGGCACCACCCTGTATAGGAGATGTTCGATATTGCTACTTGAAAGCACCCCACGATAAATTATACAGGGTAGTGCCGTCAATGCCTATAATATGGGTAAGCCTTATTAAAAGTAAAGTAACAAAAGTAATCGAAATATTTAAGATTATAATTTCATGTCTTAGGCTAAAGGTTTATTTATGATTAAAGTCAAGTTACCTACGTACATATTCATAAGCATAATTTACAACTTCGATGTTGGTAATCCCGATAGGTAGTTACAGGTTTTGAAGCGAAGCCCCGGATGACATAATTATTAATACATATTACAAATATGAAAGGCGGCACTTCTACGGCTAGTTTCCTTTCTAGTAATAAAAAGGTACATTTCCTAAGAGAATAAGCTAACGGAAAAGTTCAAAAAGTAAGAATTACAAAAGCCAAGAGTACGTAATAATGTAATTTTCATAAACATTCAAATTGATTTCACAGATTCAGAGCTTCTACACTTGCGTCCGAGACATTGTGTCGCTTCATTATTGTAAAATTAAACTTTCGTGAAATACCGCAAAATTGTAACAATTATAATATTTAAAAGCGATTCGATTTGAAAAACACTTTTCTTCAAATGATACCTATGAGGTTCTTCTTTTAAAAAATTATCAACCTTCAGTTGTTTTTTTTATTCAGCTTAGACAAGAAAGATGGATACTTTGAAAATTCGAGTGATTTTTGAATACGAGTTCCGACGCGGAAATAACGCGGCAGAAACAGCTCGCAATATCAATGTTGCGTTTGGAGAGGGGGGGACTGCTAATGAACGCACCGTGCGATTTTGGTTTAAACGCTTTCGTGATGGAAATTTTGATTTGAAGAACGAACCACGTGGAAGACTGGCCACACAGGTGAATAACAATGAATTGAAAGAGATGGTGGAAGCCAATCCGAGCCAAACTACCCAGGAATTAGCGGCATGGTTTAACGTTACCTTACCAACAATATTGATTCATTTGCGTCGAATCAATGAAATAAAAAAATATGAAAAATGGGTGCCTCATAATTTGACTGATCTGCAGAAAGAAACGCGTGTTGAAACTTGTATTGCCTTGTTGAATCGATACAGAAATGAAGGAATATTGGATCGAATTATGACATGTGATGAAGGTGGATTCTTTACAATAACCGTAACCGAAAAATGCAATGGCTGACCCCAGGTCAAACGCCGCAACAGTGTTCTAAAGCAAAGCTTACCCATAAAAAGGTAATGGTAACTGTTTGGTGGTCTCAGCGTGGTGTTATTCACTATAGCTTTCTCCGATCTGGTCAAGCAATAACGGCAGATGTCTACTGTGCCGAACTCCGAACAATGATAGCAAAACTTGCAGTGAAACAGCCCCGACTCATGAATCGATCTTCACCGTTATTGCTCCATGATAACGCGAGACCTCATACAGCACGAGAAACCGTTTTAACTCTACAGCACCCGTACCACCATCTTTTATCGCGATCCAGTTTAGGACCTAAACTGAGTAAAATCGTTAATTCGTACTACGACGCTATCTACGACAGCGATGCAGTTTAGGAACCAATACTGAACAGAGCGGAATATGAATCGCTTTTATACAGATGTTGGTAAGGCCCCAGGACTTACTACCATTCGTCACCCTACATATTCGCCAGACCTTGCTCCAAAACGGACTACCATTTGTTTCGTGATTTGGACAATTTTCTACGTGATAAAAAGTTTTCTTCCCAGGAGGCAGTACAAAAAGCTTTCACCGAGTTTGTAGAATCTAGATCACCAGAGTTTTATCGCAAAAGCATAAATGACCTTCCTATTAGATAATAATATAATATAATACATATAATATTTATATTTATAATAATATTTATACACTCACACCTATTATCTAGCCCAAAGTAAGCATCATTAAGAGCTTGTGTTATGGATACTAGATAACGGAGAAATAATGATAGTAATATGTATATAAATATTAGAAATATACTAAATAAACATATAAACTGTTAATATGTAGAATAAAACATATAGAATGCAGAATCATTTGTTTTATTTAATACAATAATCATTTAGTTTTATCACCATTACTTTTACAGACCGTTCACAGACACTACGCCCTATGCACAGACTAGCAAACAGAAAATAGAATGCACTAGTGTTGCCAATAAATGTACAATATATCAACACGCCTCCTTACATTTATATTGCAACCCTTACTTAACACTTCTTTATCAATCATATAAACTAAGCTGACAAACATATTTTATTTTGAAACTTAATATACTACTTTAGACACAACATATCTCTGAATTTTACAAACTTAACTCGTCCAAGTGACTTAGTGAAAATATCCGCCATATTATCATCTGAGTTTACTTTAACAATATCAATCATTTTATTTTTATAGCATTCATGGACGCAGTGATAGTGTACCTCAATGTACTTAGAATTTTTAGTAAAATTTCCATACTTTGCTATTGTTAAAGCTCCAGAATTATCTTCAAAAATCTTTACAGGATTACTAATTTCAATAAACACATCATTTAGAATATTACATATAAAATTGATATCTGTAACACAATCAGACAATGCTACATACTCTGCAAATGTAGAAGACTTAGTGACAGATCCTTGCTTTCTGGATCTCCATGAAATTACATTCCCAAACAATCTGATAACAAATCCTGTCGTAGATTTTCTATCTAAACTATCTCCCGCCCAATCGGCATCTACATAACAATCCATGATATTTTCAACATTACAATTATTGTTACGATATGTTAATTTTAAATTTTTGGTTAAGTATAAGTATTTAAGTACTCTTAGTGCGTATTTAAAATGTGTCTCATTATAACAATTCTGAAATCTGCTAAGGTAGTTCACACTGAAAGATATATCTGGTCTTGTCCCTGCACTTATGTTTAACAAAACACCAATTAAATTTCTATATTTATAATCCTCATTTATATCAAATTTTTCAAGTTTAAGATTCATTTCCATTGGTGTTTTATATAATCGACAATTTTCAATTTTATACTTCTTAGCTAAAAATTCAATATAGGTAGTTTGACTTAAGGTCATAACATTATTCTTATCATAAACATACTTTATATCAATACCAGTGTAATTTTGAATTTGACCCAAATCTTTTATTTTAAATTTATTATGTAATTTATTTTTGATTTCTGTAATTTTACTCATATTTTCACAACAATCAACAGGTCATCTACAAACAATAGAATATATATTTTTAAATTTCCTTCTATTTTTGAATATAGACAGTAATCATATTCACTTCTATGAAACCCTAATGTCATTATAAAATTTTAAAACATTCGTACCATAATCGTGGACTTTCTTTCAAGCCATATAAAGATTTCTTTAGTTTTTAAACCTTATTTGAAGAATCATCATAACCTAATGGCTGTTTAACATAGACTTCAGACAAAACTTTGCCATTTAAAAAAGCTGTTTCAACATCCATTTGATGTATGTTTAAACTAAATTGACAACAATATGATAATAACAATTTCAAAGTTTGCATTTTAGCAACAGGAGAGTAAGTCTCCTCAACATTATCAGCCTGCTGAAAACCTCTCACAACTAATCTGGCTTCATACTTATTATTAGATTTCCTTTTGTATACCCATTTAACATCAAGTACCTTCTTGTCCACAGGTCTCTGTACAAGTGTCCATGTATCATTATCCATCAGACTTTGCATCTCACAATTCATTGCCTCCTTCCATTGCTCTGCATCCTCACACATTATCGCCTCCTGAAATGTATCTGGAGACATAACATCACAATAATTAACACAAATACAATAGAAACCATATTCTTCATCAAATCGTATTGGAGGTCTAATCTGCCTCTTTTCCTTTGTTCTTTTATGTTCTGAGTTTATAATATCTTCTTCATTTTCATGAATTTCATTAATTTCCTTTATTTCATTAATAATATCATTTGTAGACTGACTTTCATTTGTACTCAAATTTTCCATTGTATTTTCTTTTTCAAAGTTTTCTTCCATACTAATGCACTCCACATCTTCTTCTATAATATCAACATGTCTTGCCACTATTACTTTATTATTTATTAGTACTCTGTATCCAACATCTGTGTAACCAAGTAGAATACCAAGTTCAGCCTTTTTATTCCACTTTGATGTCCTCTTCGCTTCAGGTACTCTAACATATACTACCATACATTTTAAAATATTTTATAGATGGCTTCTCATTAAAGAATATTTCATAAGGTGTTTTTCTCTCTATGGTATTGGTCAGTATTCTATTTTTCAAATAAGCTGCAGTACTTACAGCTTCTGGCCAATAGCGTCTTTCAACATTTGCTTCTGCTAAAAGACATCTTGCCATATCCATCACAGATCTGTTGTATCTCTCTGCTGTACCATTCAACTCATGCACGTAAGCTGGACATGATCTTACCACTATACCTTTTTCTCTAGCAAATCTGTATACTCGTGAGTTTATGTATTCTTTTCCATTATCACACCTCAATTCTTTTATCATTTTCCCTGTTAAATTTTGTATCTGATTTACATAATCTTCAAAGCATTCAAAAACTTGATCTTTAGACTTGATACAAAATACTCTTGTTAACTTGCTGTAATCACCTATAAAACTCAGGAAATACTTCTCACCACAATTACCTACAGTGCTATGTGGTCCGTTTAAATCAGTATGGACAATTTCCAATATACTACTTGCTCTTCTTCTATTATTATTAAATGGTAAGTTATGCATTTTATTTTCAATACATATTCCACACTTCATATAGTTAGATTCAACTTCTTTAGGTATTCCTTCTAGCATTTCATTCTTACACATTATATCTAAGTATTTAAAATTCACATGACCAAGTGTACGATGTAGTTTTTCTTTTATTCTCATACTTTTTGTAACTATATTTGTATTTATGTATTTTTCTTGAACAAAGCTTATCATTTTATATAATCTTTCTTCCCTTTTTGCTACTGCTATTAGTTCTCTACGCATATTATATATTTTTGCTAGATTTCCTTGTGATAGTATACAATTATTTTCAGTTATCTTCGATACACTCAATAGATTAGCTTTCATTTCTTTTACATAAAATACATTATTCAATGTCACTTTAAATTTTTTACCATATACAGCAAAATAGGTTATAATATTACCAATTTTTGATGCTTCTAAGATTCGACCATCACCTACTTTAACTTTCACAGGTTTTTTTCAAGTCTCACATGTTTCAAAGTACTCATCGGTATTAATAATATGGTCTGTACAACCGCTATCAAGTAACCACTCCATTTGACCTTTTATTGTCTTCTCTTTCTCATTTGTGGTTGTGTTATTTGCAATCATTGTGTGAAAACTATTTCCATATGTAGAATAAAACATATAGAATGCAGAATCATTTGTTTTATCCAATACAATAATCATTTAGTTTTATCACCATTACTTTTACAGACCGTTCACAGACACTACGCCCTATGCACAGACTAGCAAACAGAAAATAGAATGCACTAGTGTTGCCAATAAATGTACAATATATCAACATAAACATGACTCGTAAACAAATGCTCGTACTCATCATACAAACATTTGTTCCTACCGGGATTCGAACCCGGGACCTCATGACCGAGTAGCCTGAGGTACAGACCACTCAGCCAGCCGGTCGCCAGATGGCAGCATTATATAGATAAGAACGGTAGATATTTTGATTAAATAAAAATCTTAAATTTTAAAAAAATAATTTCAATTTTTCAGTACAAATCGGCAATTTCATACTTTAACCCCTAATATATGGAATCACATCATGCAAATAATAAAATCACAAGCCCGTCTAGACACTGCCTGATCGATGGACACCATAAAATCCTTATTGGTGTGAATTGGAGCACAAATTAGAACACAAAATGACGGAAGTAGTCAATTTCAATCTTCCCTTGACCATGAGCGTTGTAAATTGATCGAAAGGTGGAATATAAAATAATAATGTAACATCCTATTAAACGCGAGTTAAATCCGATAAAGTGGTTTTATTTCAGACTTCTTTGTTCCAGATGCGAAGGCACTTTAAGTCCAATTTCTTCAAAACCAACATTTTACTGTAACTATCTCGGGAATTTTGCTCATATAATTTACTTTCGGAGTTTTTAAATTACCTTATTCTGTTATAGTCCAGGTATTGTTAAATTGGTACCTACATAGAATAAGACTACTGGTGGCTAGTTTTGTTTGTAGCTTGATTTTAAGTTGACTGCATTTTTTGGCGGTTTGACTAAATAATAGCTTTTTAACTTGTCTTAGTAGGACTTGCAAAATACGTAATAAAAAATGTGGATAGAATATCAAAACTGCAAAAGGGCAAGGGAAAGACACATTCACAGCTTCTTTATGATGGAATGGCAATGCATACTTACTTGACTTATGTTAAGTGCAGTTTGAGGGTGTCGCGGGCGCATATAAAGTCTGCATTGTATTGGTGGGAAAGGGACGGATATAGGACGGAAAAGGAGCCGAATCTTGCAAGCGTTTAATTCTTAAAGAATTGCATAATAATAATATTTTATATCCACCAACTACTCTCGTATTAAACTAAAAAAAAACTATCCTCTACTGTAACTTCGTTTTTATTCAGATAAATTAGTGAAATACAAATTTGGTTAGACTGAGAGATAGTATTAGTTACATCCTTACAGTTAAAATAAATCAACTTTCATATTGGGCCTTAATAATCATACAAAATGGTCAGTAAGAACATAGTATTAATATGGGCACAAATCCAAGAACCAATAAACTAATAATCTTCAAATTTCTAAGTAAGTAGGTACAATAAAACCGGAAATATTGTTTTATTCGGAGGATGAACCCACGTTGCTGTGACGCAAATCCTTTCGGGTATCATTCGTTTCATTAGATCATAAACTATTACAACCTTTTTTCCTGAGCCCATGGATACCCGGAGAGTAGATGGAGTGGTATGTACGGTTCTCACATACTAAGCCCATCAGCAATGCTCCTCTTTGCTGCTTCTGCCGATGTCACGGGGCTGTCCGAAGACATTACGATCGTTGGAATAGGCCGGGCAGCCTGACCGTTTGTCGGTCCCATCCTATGAGGGTTGCTATCTTTTATAGCCCCTCAATCCGACGATTAAGTACTTGTGCATTAGTACCAACAAGCAGTGTAAACCGGGCAATGGCCTCCAACAGCGCCCAGAGCCCAGAGATGTTTATATCGATTGGAGTCACCCGAGGGCCTTCTTCCTGCGCCCAGTTCTTCGGCAGCGAATGACGAAAGTAGCTACCGGACTCCGTTCACGTTCCTATCATCTTCTCACAGTCCTCGCGTAGGTACTGTGAGAAGTTTTTTTTTATATACTACTAGATGACAAACAAGCTGACGGCCCACCTGATGGTAAGCGGTAACCGCCGCATATAGACACCTGCAATAACAAGGAAAAATCACTTGATATTGCAGGTGCGTTGTCATCCTGGGGCCTAAGATGAAATGCCGTCCATGCCCAGTAATTACACTGGCGACCTTTCCCTTCAATCCGTAACACAGGGAACTGTTTCACGGCTGAAATAAGAAAGGCGGTGGGACCTACCCAGACGACCCTACACACGGGCCTACCACCTAGTGATGATGTGCCTGCCGCAGTTTATTCAGGTTAAGTTCAGGTTTATTTATTTCAAACTCTACCATACTGCCAGTGGCCGTTCAATAATAGGTAGGTATTCTATTACGTATCTACATAATTTAGTCTGATTTTTGGGTACATACTCACATATGACATTTGAGTTTTATTTTTTCTGTATTTTGCAAACACAGTTTGTCAGTAAATCACTTAAAATTTTTCAGGGGACAATTGATCATCTAAAATCGTAATTTTAATTGGAGATTTTAAATACGCATAATTCACCCTTAAACAAAGGAAAAAAATGGTCTAAGAAAAATTTGCTTTTGACCAAAAACTAGGCTTAAAATATCTGTTTACGAAATAATTACCTAAACTCAAATTCGCTTAGTTAAAAGAAAACTCGCTAATTAGAGTAGAATCAGAGAGAAAGCCGAAGTACAAATTAGTTAACGTAAACCAATCCTTTTAAATAATAATAAGAATAATAATAAATAAGTAGATAGGTGAAACGTTATCTATTACAAAAAATGTGTTATTAATCCGAGATGCAGTCAACACATCTTGTGCTAAGATTTTCATAAAACGATTCAGTAAGAATGATAAATGAGTGAGGGTAAATATTCTAATTACGTAATTAAATATTTAAAGGTCTGATCGAGTGGTCCAGAGGTTCCGTGTTCAAATCCCGGTAGGGGCAGATGTTTTTATCATCAATACGAACTATTGTTCACAGGTCATGGCTTTACTTTGTATATTCCAATATATCATCTACTTACTTATAACGGAGAGCCGTTATGTTTAAGTTTTAAAGATAAATGTGTGAGTGTCAGAATATTTATCATAATATTTTTTTTATATTTCTTATGTATTGAATACAACGTTCAAACTTGGAGGTCTTCAAGGTCAGATACATTTGTTTACTAATAAAAATCTAAACTAGACAAAATTTCACGTCCTGAGGCAGGGATCGAACCCGCGGTTTCCGCAATCCGGGCGACAGCTCTAACCATCTGAGCTACCCAGGACTTGGGATATCCCTGTGAAATTCTTCTAGTCAAATCTGTATTTGCATTATGAGCTAACGTCCACCCTAAAATGTCGAAATGTTCTATTTCAACATCCGAAACGAGTATTTTTACAATACCTACGATTCGGTTAAGTTGGGGCATTGCTTTCAAATATTCTTTAATTTTGATTTAAACATAATTATAAATGTTTGAAAAATTATTTACTAATAAAAATCTAAACTAAAATCAGATACACTTTGTAATCGATGACTTGTTTCATCTTATTCAAAAGAAAATTATCAATTTCATGTACAAAAAATAGCATATTAAGTGTAACAGTTGCACTACGAAAGCGGCCTCTATTAAGAACGTAGTAAGGGCGGTCTTAATGTGTATCTGTAAGAGCCATTTATATAAATAGATCCTCAGTGCCTGGCATTGAACATGGGTCTTCCTTTAGCCCGCAGAAAGAGATAATCAACAAATCTTTTCTATCACGGCCTCATCCAAACTATCGCACGTTCGGAATTATGCAACTCTCTTCTCTCATTGTAATAAGACCCAAAGATGCGCGAGGCGAGGATTGAAAATTTGCCATACAAATTTTAAATCTCGTCTCGCCTCGTCTCGTCTCGCCCCTCTGGTGGAAAACTACCTTTACACTTGATGTGCAGACATTTTTGACTTACAGTCATTAAATTGTTGATTATTTTAAACGTAATAATATACCTACCAATATTTTATTTTATTTTACTTATATTTTGTTTTCTGTAAAAGAGCCCACTCCTTCAATCCCCACTGGCTATTCTGTGAATGTTCGCTATAAAGCAACGCCGAATAGACGTATTGCGACATGCGCTACTGAAATAAGTGGATTCCCTAAACGCTCGTACTGCGTTCCGATTTCTTGCTACATACAGTGCTGGCTTCTAGATAACATAACCAATATTGTTGCTATCCACATAATCTGGGATTAGTTTCTTTGTGAGCTTGATAGCGTAGGGTTTATGTAAAGTGCTTTGTTTTAGTCCAATCTTGCTAAGAAAAAAGGAAAAACTTATTCGGGGCTACACATCATTGGAAAAGTAATAGCAATAGCAATCATACTATCTAGTACGGTGACTATTGCTACATCCATTGATGGATCCATCCACCCATTATGGTAGTGGGGTAGATACCCCACTACCAAAATTATTATTAATTTTAATTTCATTGCTGATAGAATAAGTGCCATTGTAATAAGTGTATATAATTATATGCATTAAAATTAAAAATTACAATAATTGATACTAAGTATGAGGCTGGTTTTTCATACCCGGCTGTAAAGTTTAATATCAACCCACTGCGTTTAAGGGGGTTAATTTTTAAAACGTAAGGCAATCTTAATATTTTAACAGAAACGCGATTCTCGTTTCTTGTGAGACATCTAGATTTGAGATAGTGTCAAGTGATCCTATCTACTTACTGAAAATATATTCACAAATGTGTTTTAATCGACTGCCGCAATTTTATTACGCTTTGTGTCGAATTCAATACCATTTTTGGAGCGCCGGAATCGCCGAAACGCCGAATCTTACACAATATAGGTAATGTTTATTTTAGAAGGCAGTTTGGTGTCTTTGAAATATTATCTTTGGCCATATTAAATTATTACCACGACCGTCTCAGACACGAGGGTTCCCTCAGTCAAAGGCACTTCGCACAAAACGTCCTTTCGCGCATATGGATTGGTCCTTTTTTTTGGGGAGTAATCCGCTTACAGACCTACCGTTGGGTTGGCTAGCTAAGCCACCGACAGTCGGGTTTGGGGGTCACCCAGCGCCTGATCGTAACGGCCCTGGGCACTGGGAATACCCACTAAGTCTCAGAGGGAATGTGGATTGGCCCTAATGCCTTCTACGCAATTGTCTTGTATGCAGGTACCTATTATTTAGGTGCAATTTGACTTTTCAACTCAAAATAGGTATCTGAAGTATTAATAGTTCATACTGTTTTATATTATACAACTTACTGCAGTGTTTTTAATGAATAAATAATTTTAATTTCAAATTCGTTATTTTATTTGTTGTACAAACAAACTAAGCATATTCGATTAATTTCCTTTATTATTACTGAAAGAGTATTACTGCGAACCTCGCTGTCGAACTAATGGCCAACTATTTTCATTAAAAATACGTACCAAGAACAAGGAAATAAATAACGGTGCAAAATACTGAAGCCTGCAGTTTAATAAAAAACAAAAGCTTACACGAGCTTGTTCCTATTGAAAACGTTCGTGTTACAATACTCAAGTCGGAATAGCGCTAAATAAGCTTATTTAAAAAGTTAACTAAGCAGGACTTCTCTAAAAACGCTCGGTTATGCTTTGCGTGAAAGTTTGATATTTGTATTAATAACACAGATTGAAAGAAATATAGTTACAAACTACTTAGTATTCGGTAATTCGTTGATAATACGAAGCAAATCCTTATCACCTTTAAGTTCATTGCATTCAATTAATAGTTTATTAAAGAGAAATCGATTAAAAGGCAGCGTAAGAAATCAAATCCAAAAATAATCTATTTTGCTGCCACAAATAATGAGTTTGAAAACTAATATTTAGTCAATTTAAGGGTAAGTTCATTATTAGTGCCACCGTCAACTATTATCAGTTGTTATTGTTCTATCTAACATAAACTAAAAGGTCTAATCGATATGTATGTTCTCACAATATGATCACTAAACCATTAAAAATGTGAAATCTATTAATTTAATAGAATCAGTTTCCAATCGAGAATTATTTAATTGGCAACAACTGAAGCACGCAATATAACGGTTGATGAAATCGACAAGTTGCCCCTACAGAGAAGACGCCAGCAAAAGCTACGTTCGGGGACTATTGAGACTTCAATTCAACTTTTGCACCTGGTGGAAATAATTACGCAATTAGTTGGAGGTACTTTGGCACGATTAATGTTAGATCAAACTATTTAAATGAAAAAGGCACGTACTTTCTTTACGAAATAGTTAACGTTTTTTATATGCCCGTAAAGTACGTACCTACTCACCTACGATAAAACATATTTATTTATCTGGCACTAGCTTCAGCCCGCTACTTCTTGCGCATTTTCCCATGGGAGGATGACAGAAAAAGTATCATGTTTAATTTAGACCATAGTCTATCTCTGTGCCTAATTTCATCCAGATTCGTTAAGCCGTTATAGGCGTGATGAATGACAAACATACATCGAACTTTCACATTTTGTATTATTAGGAATGTTTCGGAACGTATCTACTCTATGACAGTTCCCGCGTTATGCATTGTCAATGTCAAGTGGAGAGGTTGGATTAATAGTATTATTATATTGTGTGAATCAGTAAAGTTAAATTGAGATAAATAAATGATATTAAATAGAGCTTGTGACTTTCAATACATGGTGTCAGAAGTGGTGAAAAATGGAAACCAAAGAGGTAAAGAACATGTTGGAATCACAGAGTCAAACAATAAAGACGTTACAAGAACAAATAGTTTTGCTACAAAAACAAATAAATATTACTAACAAAGAAGATGAGATGAAAAGTAGAGTAAATGTTCCCTGGCCACCGCCCTTGGAAGTCAACACTGGAGACCCACAAGAGAACTTCGAGTTTTTTAGGAATAGCTGGGAGAATTATTGTCTTGCGACACAAATGAATAAGTGGGATCAGAATAAAAGTGAGATAAAGGCAGGTTTGTTATTGAGCGCCATAGGGACAGCTGCAATGAAGAAATACTTGGATTTTGGGCTTACAGTCTTAGAAAAGAAATCTGAGGAGAAAATTATGAAAAAAATAAAAGAGACTTTGGAAAAGAAGAACAGTATTATATATAGTCGCTATATTTTTAATGCTCGAAACCAAGAAATAACAGAATCTTTCAATGATTATTTACTTGTTTTAAAAAAATTAATAAAACCATGTAATTTTGCTAATTTTGAAGATGACATGCTAAGAGACAAACTTGTAGTGGGGATTAAAGACCATGACATTAAAAAAGAGTTATTAAGACATGTAACTTTGACACTTGATGACACAATAAATATATGTAGGTCGGCAGAACTGGCATCGGAACAGTTACAAGGTATGAAAAGCACACCTGAAAGCACAGAAATAAATAAAATCACTCATAATATGCAAGCTAAGTATAAGAATAAAGTTATGTTAAATCAAAAGCAAGAACGTCAGACATGTAAATTTTGTGGAAATGTACACAAGTTTGACAGAAATATTTGTCCAGCTTATGGTAAGCGCTGTGAACACTGTAATGGTCGTAACCATTTCAAAAAAGTTTGTAAAAAATATAATCATAGAAACATTAAAGAAATAAAAGAGAATGACTCATCGGATGATAGTTTTGTCATATCTGAGATTCGTACTAATAATAAGTCTGGTCATACAGAGGCAAGATTGTTGTTTGATTCAGATAGAGGATGGCTGCCAATTTATTGCACTCTGGATACAGGTGCGCAAGCATGTGTTATGGGGGTGAAATATTATGGGAAAATAAGAGGTAACATAGATTTGACTGAATTGCAATCTTCACCCCATAAGTTGAAGTGTTTCAATGGGTCTGAACTAAGTGATTTTGGTATAGCTATTATGGAATGCCAACACAAAAAATAAAAAGTATCAAATAAAATTTCATATCGTGGAGGGTAACCACAATCCCTTATTATCTGAATCTGCATGCCTTAGACTGGGTTTTATAAAATATTGTAATACAGTAAAAATGTCTACAAGTCGCCAAGAAATAAACCAACTGTTAGTTACATATAAGGATATATTTGAAGGCCATGGAAATTTACCAGGGGAGGTGACGTTGGAAATAGACCGTTCTATTCCTCCTAGTATACAGCCAGCTCGTCGAGTTCCAGTGGCATTAAAAAGTAAATTAAAAGAGGAATTACAAAAATTAGAAAAGGATGGAATCATTAAAAAAGAATTGCAACATACAGACTGGGTAAATAACATTTTAATTGTTAAAAAGAATTCCAATTTCAGGATTTGTTTAGATCCAGTTCCATTAAATAAAGCTTTAAAAAGACCAAACTACCAATTTACTACTTTAGAGGAAATGTTGCCAGAGCTTAGTAAGGCTAAAATCTTTTCAACAGTAGACGCAAAAAAAGGCTTTTGGCAACTGGGCTTATCGGAGGAAAGTAGTAAGTTAACTACATTTTGGACCCCTTTTGGTCGTTACAGATGGTTGAGGCTACCGTTCGGGCTTTGTTCATCGCCAGAAATATTTCAACAGAGACTCACTAGTTTGCTTAAGGACCTAAAAGGTATAGAGATTATAGCTGATGATATTTTAATATATGGTGTTGGTGACACTACAGATGAAGCTATCCAAGACCATAATAATAATTTGAAAAAATTGTTCCAAAGACTGCGGGAAATTAACTGCAAACTAAATATTGATAAGATTAATTTGTTGCAAGATACAGTAAAATTTTACGGTCATATTTTAACTAAAGATGGTTTAATGGTAGACAAGTCCAAAGTTCAGTGCATTAAAGACATGTCAATACCAAAATGTAGTAAGGATGTGCTCAGATTTCTTGGTATGGTTACCTACTTAAGTAAGTTTATAAATAACCTCAGTAAACATACATATAACTTAAGACAACTTATCAGAAAAGATAAAGAGTTTACATGGACCAGTGTAGAAAATACTGAATTTAACCAATTGAAAAATTTAATTTGTGACCTTCCATCTTTAAGGTATTTTGATGTTAATAAACCTGTAATGATTGAGTGTGATGCCAGTGAATATGGATTAGGGGCTGCTTTGTATCAAGACAATCAGATTATATGTTTTGCTTCTCGTAGTCTTAATAAAACAGAAAGAAAATATGCCCAAATAGAAAAGGAGATGTTAGCAGTTGTTTTTGCGTGTACAAGATTTAACCAATATATTGCTGGTAATTCTAAGATTGTAGTGAAAACAGATCATAAACCTTTGGTAAATATTTTGAATAAACCTTTAACATGTGCCCCTAAAAGAATACAACTGATGATGCTAACGCTACAAAAGTATAATGTGGATTTAATTTTTATTAATGGAAAAGATAATATAATTGCGGACACTTTATCTAGAGCACCAGTAAAAGAAGAGAGTGATAGCACATACCATTTAAAACATAAAGCAAATGATAAGAAGATCTTTAAATTAATTAACAGTCTATCTGCTTTAAGATACTTAAAAATTTCGGACCAACTTATTGAAAGAATTAAGCAGGAAACAGCTCAAGACACGTATTTGAAATGGTTAATTAAGTTAATTGAAGAAGGATTTCCTAAGTATATATCTGTTATGCCTTTAAAGTTACACAGTTATTACAAATTTAAACATGAATTGTCAACAGCAAATGGGCTTATATTTAGAAATGATCAGGTATTGATACCTTCAAGTTTAAGACAGCTTATAGTGGAAAAGTTACACATCAGTCATAATGGAATTTCAAGTACTCTTAGATTAGCAAAACAAAACGTATTCTGGCCTGGTATGACTAAGGACATTAGAATATATATAGAAAGTTGTAAAACTTGTGTTACAGATGCTCCATTTCAACAGAAGATGCCTTTGGTAAGTCATGATATACCTAGATATCCATTCCAATATGTATCAATGGATGTTTTCTCGATTGAAAGTGACAAGTATCTGGTGACTGTTGATCACTATTCTGATTTTTTTGAATTGGATAAACTAACATCTTTATGTGGAAAAGAAATAATTTACATTTGTAAAAAGAACTTCGCTCGCCATGGCATCCCTCAGCGAGTATGCACAGATAATGCTACTAATTTTTTCAATGAAGATTTTAAGCATTTCGCAAATAAGTGGAATTTTGAACATGTTACTTCTTCACCTCACTATCCGAAGTCTAATGGAAAAGCAGAAGCCACAGTTAAAATTGCTAAAAGATTAGTTTATCGTTGCAATAAATCTGATGATGATATATGGTATAGCTTGCTGCATTTAAGAAACATTCCAGGTGAAGCTGATAATACAAGTCCGGTACAGAAATTGTTTTCAAGAAGAACTAGAAATGGTCTACCTTGTCTGCTGAAACATCTTAGACCACAGGTAGTTAAAAGTGTACCTAAGTTCATTAAAGAAAGGAAGACAAGGAATGGATTCATATATAATCATAAGAGTAAAGATTTGTGTAAATTAACGGTTGGACAAAAAGTAGTTGTACAGTTAAACCCAGAGATAAGTCACAGATGGAGCTATGGAATAGTCTCAAGTGTTATAAATGATCGATCATATGTGGTCAGTGTTAGGGGAAAAGAATACCGTAGAAATAGAGTCCATATCAGGCCTGTAAATCAGTCTTTTGAAAGTGAAGGATTTGTTCCTGCACCTGTGACAGAAGTAGCGCCACATAAGCTACACAAAGAGTCTTCCTTTTCAGATACTCAGCATACAGGATTTGAGTTGTTACCAGGTCCACAATTTACATATAGCGAACCAGCATCTTCCTGCAGCCTGGGAGGTCGGACTCCAAGGGAAAGCCAGCAGCCCAACGAGCTTTGCATAGGTCAACGCGTTCGTTATCCGCCAAGGTACCTACGAGACTATATAATGGATGCGTAGTCTTTTGCAAACGAGGAGGATGTTTCGGAACGTATCTACTCTATGACAGTTCCCGCGTTATGCATTGTCAATGTCAAGTGGAGAGGTTGGATTAATAGTATTATTATATTGTGTGAATCAGTAAAGTTAAATTGAGATAAATAAATGATATTAAATAGAGCTTGTGACTTTCAATACAAGGAAGATATCACCAAAAACCATCAAAATACACTATTGAAAATTTTAAACAAATATTAAAACCGACTTCAAAAAACTGAAAAGGATAAAATAATTAAATTTGAGTAGGTATTCATCCCCAAGAAACATATTTTTGGAGTCGGCGCTTCACTTTCTATTGTTTTTGGAAACCACTTACCACCAACTCCAAAAATATGTTTCTAGGGGATGAATACCTACTAAAATTTAATTATTTTATCTTTTTCAGTTTTTTGAAGTCGGTTTTAATTTTTGTTTAATTTTTTTTTCACAATTTTTAGTGATAACTTTCTACCGTCGAAGCTGGATGGGTGACCGTCAACTTATATTGTTTCCTACTATCGTATCGTTTCACTAAAAAGTCATTGGAAAAGCAAAAATTTGCAATTTCGCATATGTAGACGACTTAATAATTTCAGTTTTTTTTAATTTAAAACCAAAGTACCCAACTGTTTTTGAAAAAAAATTTATGGGACCAAATGGCAGCTATTTCGCATCGAACAAAGAAAGAATCATGTAAATCGGATCAGTAATCTCGGCGTAATCGGTGTACATACATAGAAAAAAAACATACCGGCCGAATTGAGAACCTCCTCGTTTTTGAAGTCGGTTAAAAATCACAAAATAAGACATTAATATTATTCCAGTACCTACAGTCCACTCCCGTGCAAACTACACTATTCACAAAATGTGGTCCTTAGAAAAATAAGTAAGCTCTCTACATTAAAGTGACAGTTTTGTTGACTTACTGAGTAAGTGAAGGTACTTGTAAGCTTGTAACATAACAAATGGTGTTAATATAGCGATAAAACATCTGAGCCGACGACTGTCACGAAGTAACAACACAAAAAAATGATAAGAAAAGAAATAGATCCCTGGAAACAAGATAAAAGATCTTTCAGGTGAAATCTCTCTAGAGCGTACTAAGTGAAAAAAATCAAACCTTTAACTAAAACCACTCTGAACAATGAAAGCATGAATATCAGTATTCAAAATTGAAATTTGTTATAAGCTTAAAATTAAAAATGTTATAGCATGTGAAATAAATTATTTTTTCAATTTCATATTTCAATTATTCGAATACCTGTGTAAAGTAGGTAATGCTAAATTACGCTATACATAATATTGAATCTTGAATATCGCATTTGATAGTTATTATGATAATTTGTATATTACAAATAAATTTTATTTAAATTCAAATTGATAAATCAATTACCTCACTAAATAAAAAAAGAACACCAACTTAATCTTGTAGAACAGGAAGTAAGTACGATGGATAAATTAGTAATAAAATATATACATATAAATAAGGCTGGTCGAATTACCTCACTGAATTACGAGGTTTATTTAATCTTTGGACGAAATATACATCAGCCTTTCCGTAGACGATCTGCAATATCCCTATAGACAGTCGGTGTGCTCCTGGACTCCAAGGTCCCAAGGTAACTCTCAACCCTCAACGGCTCAAAAGTGTAACTCCAGATAAGCCAGCATATTTGCGCCGTTTGAGGGATTCGGCAGAAGCAGCAGCCGATACTGGTGTCAACCAGGTGCTTAAAAGATGGGACATGGCTAAGGTGTCGACACAAGTAACGTCCCACACCAAAGATCTACCCATTTTACAATGCACAAGAGTCATGCCGTCAAGCCTCTTCCCATCATCGCGCGCTAAAGCGTTAGGCTCCAGGGCAGCGGGGTTCCCGGAGGCAGCAAGAGCCCGACGAATGATATCATTGTTAATTTATTATCGGCATGATCATTTTCTCTTTTTGAAGTACTTTTTGTTAGCTTTATGTGTGAGCCTGTGAGCGGGTCCAAGGTTGTGTAGGACTTCTCCATTGCAGTTATTATAGTGATTGCTCTACTTACTAAAAACACTAACCTATACGGCCGTCAGGATTCTGTTCACGAGTAACCGGGTTGTATCTGATACAGAGTGGTGCCGACAATACGACAGTAAATTAAAACACAGGCTACATTAGTTCATATAAGAAATAATGCAGCCAATGTTATATTATTTCATACAGATTTCATGAAATTATCAAACGAATAAGATGTTTTTGAAAGTTCCAAACCATTTCTATGAACTAATATAGCCCTATATTTTGAAAAATAGTAAACGAGCATATTTTTTTGCACAAACTTTGTTAGATTTTTTTCCAAATGAATTACTTGTAAATAAACATAATTATATGTGAATAAAGATGTTTGTGAAATTCACGCGGTGGTTTATAAAGTAATAAAGTAAGATATAGTAAATAAAATATGTCAAAACAATGTTGGCAAAAGATTAATTAAACCAGACTCTACTTACAATCGTGAAGTATAAAACAAAAGTCGGAGCGAAACAAAGTAAACCGGCACAAAGTGTCTCGGAAGTGAGCGAAGATGCCAAACTGCTTTGATAGTTGGAGGAAAATACTTAAAGTGACTTAAAACCTACCTCATTTCTGTGCGAAAAAACTTAACCATCCGTTATGAAAGAAAGATTCCTATATTTCTGATATCGATTTAATTAAGAAAAAGATTTTTTCTTTCTATAACTAGATGACAAACAAGCTGACGACGCACCTGGTGGTAAGCCGCCTACCTATAGACACCTTTTTTACCAGGAGAAATCGATTGACGGCCCTATCCGCCGCTGGCGAAGCAGCACGCGTGTACGGGACTGACCCAGCGTCTAAATTGACCCTGAGAATACCCGCTAAAACTCCTGGATAACTCCTATGCCTTTCGCAAGGGCGGAAGAAAAATTAATTGATATTTCAGGTGCGTTGTTATCCTGAGACCTAAGATGAAATGCCGTCTTACACTGGCTACCTTTCTCTTCAATCCGAAACACAGCGCACTGTTTCACGGCTTAAATAAGAAAGGCAATGGTACCTACCAAGACGCCCCTACATACGGGCCTACCACCTAGTAAGTAATACTTTATTTATTGCATGCATGATCTAAACATTTGCATAGCACACGAAATAAGTAGCTAAGTATTCTAATAAATATTGGCTATCTGTATATTCTAAGAATTAAGTTATTTTTACTTAAAATGAATATTAGTTTAAAATATAATATCAAATGAAATTTTATAAAATAAAGTCATAATATCAAGTATTATGGAAATTTATGGCCCGACATAGCCCAAAAAATTGCAAGCCTCATGTGGCAGTGGGCCGGCCACATTGCAAGAAGGACTGACGGCAGTTGGGGCGGAAAGGTCCTCGAGAAAGTTTCAGTAAACACGGGCTAATTTTGTTCCCGCGCCCATCAACGAGCGCTAATTTTAGACTGAAATACTGAAATCTTTGACGCCACGTTTCTCTTAATTAATCTGATGACGACTAATTCTAAAGAAAATGTCAATTACCGCACGCATACAATAACTTTTAAAACGTACAAGGAAAGTACTTCTTTCACCACCAAATAAGGTAGGCGCTATAATATTTCTGTAGAAAAAGTAAGTTAAACATCCATCCGCTTTATTCAAGGCCGCGCTATCATCATTTTTCATCAGAGAGTTTATAGATAATTTTCCGTAGTCATCGTCATACATTGCCAACTTTCCTTACCCTCTTGTTGACTTGTTGTATATAGGTATATCACAGCCGTCTTTAATCAGCCGCTTAACTGGACGGCTAGCCCGTTAATTGAATGCCGGCATCCAATCAAACGGCTGAAGTACAACTAGCCAAGTCATTGAGCGCAACGTTTAACCAGATGGCCATAACGTCATGTCAGCCGTCTAGTTTTAAAGTAGCCATCCAATTGGACGCCTAGGCAGGACATATAAAACGAAGAGATGTCGTGTGACTGTTTGAGTGATTGGTAGGTTCAAGGTTATGATTATGAGTGGTCATAAAAATTAACCTTGAACCTACCAATTAAACCAAAACTTTTCAGTACAAAACGATCTTATAAATACGCCAAGTCGTTAAACGTTAAGTGAGTCTAGTTCAATTAACTATCGGGCTAGGCTTTCGATTGAATGCCGGCGTTTAATCAACGGGCTAGCCGTCCAGTTAAGCGGCTGATACAACCAGACGTCGGCGACATATATATCCTGTCTATCCTAAGGTTGCCTGGAAGAGAACGCTTACATGTTATTATTATTTTCTGTTATTTGTCTGTCCTTATTTGTGTGAAGTTCTAAATAAATAAATAATACTACTCTATAGTGTATGGTTCCTACGGTGAGTAAGGTCTTCTGAGTCATTGAGACAGTGTTATGTTGAGAACAGGGCAACGCGAAATTGTATTTCAATATTATGATAAATATTTGAAATATATTTATCAAAACATCTGAATTAGAAAAATTTCATGTGCGGCGAAACGAACTCGCACCGTTTCGCATTGCGGGTTACTACTCTGACCTCGGAGCTATTGACGGATTGGGAGAACCCTATAAATTACAAGAATCTCGAGATAAAAATAATGACAAGATATTTCTCAGAATGTAAATTGTCTTTGGTTTTCATATACGCTGTCTAAATATACCCCAGTAATTTGACAAAATATACCTAAGTAGTGTGATTTTCCAGGATCGACCCCATTGACATGAAAACGCTTGGTATTTCAAAGACATTACTATTCTTAGGGTCGGACGAAATAGTACACCCATAATATCCAGACAGACTCAGCACATACTTAGTCCTGTTATTATGAAATATCTAGGCACAAGACTGTGAAGTCACTATTAAAAATTGAATTCAATTAAATCATTAAAAATAGATAACTCTTTTCACTGCGTAGTCACCTGACTTAAAAAAATACGTTTATTTTAGTAGTTATGTCGTAGGTGGTAATAAAAGGGCCAGTGTCTTATTCTTTATTACGAATTCCAATATCATTGGATGAAAATCAAATTACTTGATCCTAATTCTGACGATACTCGTTTAGTAAAAATTCAAAGCAAGTATTTTTTTTCAATGGAACTTCAATAATTTCACTTTAATATACATCACCTAATTTGATGCTTTAAATAACACAATTCTTTTGATAGTTGTAAACTTCATTTTATGATTTTCTTCTTGGTTACGTTCATCATGGCTGATGAACGTGGTTGGCGGTAGCCCTCAAGAAACGAATCCTTTCTCGTTATGCATTTATTTTAAAAAAAAAACCTTTTTAGTGTTTTGAAGTCGGTTTTATTTTTGTTAAGAAAATTTTTGAATTTGAAATTTCGAATAGAAATAAAACCTAGGGATGTATTGCCACGTTTTTAGCGAATACGATTCTGATATAACATATTAAAATATCGACAGTACCGATGTAGGCAGTCAAAAGAAGGTAAAATTAAATACAAATTAAGTACCTTATCTATAAAATTAAAAGTAGGTCACATCCATAAGATTTTTATTATTAATATTAGTTTTGTAGTAAAAGGACAATATAGATCTATGGCCTGCAGTGGAAAATATATATCGTTTGAAACTAATTAGAAAATAAATGTCGTCCAAACCGATTCATCACTATCAGTAAACCAAAAACATCTACGACATACATAACGATATCGGCATTTATGCATCCCTTCGAAATACGTTTTATGTTTTCAATGAATCAAAATATATCTCAGTTTTCCAGAATTAATTCACTTTGAACGCAGAGAGCTATAAATTCGGCGAAAGTTTCATGTTGAGGACGGCGAGCAATGCGGTAATGCAATATCTGTCCCCTGAAACAAAGCACAGACTCTGTGTTAAAATTGGTAATTTTTAGTCATAATTAAAACGGTTACTTACTAAAAAATTCAGTGAACTAAGTAGTAGGGAGAGAACGGACGGGCAGTCAGAAAACCATGATGTAAAGTACTACGATTATAATATGCGTTACTAGCAATATAACTCAAATTATTCAATATAGATAGTGAGGGACACACATATATTCAATGCTTTAGGCATTAAGTACGCCCGTTGTAGTTTTTGAGCAATAAAGATTAAATAAATAAATATTGCCCTCTAAAAAAAGACATTCCATTATCCATACCTAATAAGAATTAAGTTTGTGAGTTGAGTTTGTATGTAGCAAGAAATCTCTGGAACTGACTGAACCGACTTAGATGACATTTCGTATGTAGTCCAAGACCCCGGGAAGGACATAGTATATGATACTTTTATCCCCAACACACGATATCTCCCCTACCTGATGTAAGAAAAATACATGTCGTGGGGCCGATAATGTAAAGTACCTACGTTTAAAACAATTGTAGGTATTGCTTGAGTAAACTGACACCCTTTAGAAAGCAAAATGATCAAGCATTTAACCCATTCCTCTCTACTGTCCTATTTTTAGGACACTATATTCAACATTTTTTGTCCATATTATGGCTATTATTTTTATTGTTTTTACACTATTTTCGTACACTAATTCGTATTTTTACACTATTTTTCTAATAACATAAACAACAAATCTCGCCCTCACGTTTTACCTACCACTAGATCAAAAGTACCTACACCATTTTTGCCCTATTTTTATTAGCCTTTCAGCCCGCTCCGGCTTCTCCTCGTCAATAGGAAGCATTTATTGTGTACTTCACATTTTCCGCTGGAAATTTATTTGATTTCGGTGTTCTTATTTTGTTACTCAGGAATCCCGGTAGCATATGACAATTCTATTTTAAGGTCTCTTGATGCGTAGTATCAGCGCTAAAGGCATAACAAAATGGTTTATTTCAATTTGCTTTCTCAAATAGCTATCAATACAAAGTAGAGTGCACGCAAGACAAATCAAACAAGTCTTTTTGCGATAGAGACTTATAAAAATAACACATCCTTTTACAATCCCCTGCCCGCCTAGCATGACCACCGAAACGCGATATGATAAAGCTATTTATCGCTTTGAATTGTCAAAAATCATTGGATATAACCGCTATTCTGAAATTTTATCGAAACTGCGAACATGTTTTATATACAATATAAGTTCGCAGTTTCGACATAATTTCAAGATGGCGGTTTCGGTGGTCATGCTAGGCGGGCCGGTTCTAATGGCTCGTCAGTATAATGAATTGGCAAAAAATCACTCAGAGATCGATATCTTCACACCTAAACTAACTTCTTACATGAGAACACTAGGTATCCTCTACTCCAAGCCTGACGACAGAGTGAACTCTACATCCGTGTAGGGTAGAAAATTGTCTCTGCAGTTTAATTAAAGACACTATTTTTTTTCTTTTACATTTGTATTTGGCAGTATTATGTAAGCCTGAGTTTTATGTCGCACTCGTAAATTTTGTAAAATACACATATGTGTGGATTACAATCTAGATGTGAATTGTATAATTATAAGTGAAGTGTTTAATCAATTGTAATCTGTTTTGTGTATAAAATACTTAAATAAATAAAAATTCTGTTTTTGTTGTAGTCGGCACTTCCTTTAAAAACAGCACAATCTTCCAGTTTTACCCTAATACTTTAAAAGCTGAAATCGATAAGCAATTCAGAACTTTTAATGTATGCGCTGCGCCGCTTATAAATAAACATTATGTTAATTGAATGATTAATGAAATGGTTCCACAATGTTCCAATTATTTAAAATTGTCGAAAGGAGCGAAGGCAATGTTTCCATAATCTGTAAATTAGTACGCCAACTGTTTGCACAAACTAGGGGATATATTGATATACAATTTTGTTATAGTATTAAAGCTTTGCTATAAATTCGTACCGCAAAATGGCAAAATGTCTAACATGAAACAAGTAAACAAGACAATTAGAATAAGGGATTATGGGTATATTCATACATGGTTACAGACAGTTATACAAAACAGACAGTCAAACAATTTTTTTCGTTATTCCTTATTATCTAGATATAATTTTCCTTTTTATTTGGATATTTATACTATTAATTAATAGGTACGTTTTTAATAATTTACCTAAGTACCTAATATAGTGTATTTTATAGAGTTCTAATTGAAAAAAGTAAGGTATAAAAATCATACTAACGAAACTGGAGAACTCGCTTTAATCCTTTTAATCTGTAAAGCAGTGTTATATCTCTGGAGGTCTATGACAATTATAAAATCAATTGTGTCTTATATCTGATCCTTGACGGGTTAAATGAAAAACTTACAAGATATTTATCTCCATACATAAGTATGTTTTTTGTCAAAGAGTATGTTTTACAGAATTTCATTTGACGGAAAACTTTTTGATTATTTTCGTTCCGTTTTTTTACTTCGTCGCAATCACGTTAGCCACTGTATCGTTTTACCTATTATTAATTTGTTTTTTTACGTTACTACGACGTTTTATTCGGTGGAAAAACATTTTACTGAACTTTGTTTGACCGAAGTAACGTTTGTTCGAAGTATTAAGGTCCCTAACATTCATTACACCGCTGTTTTATTTGTCAAATCTTCATTTCACTTTTACAGAATTGGCATGCAAGCATGCAGCGGCAAACATGTGTGCATCAATCAAGCATGCATGCAGCAAGCACAAGGAAGCTCCGCTCGCTTCGCATTGAGTGGTCACAAGTCTAACGAATCTAACCGGCAACTTTACTTATGTGTTTGTAGTTTTTGGTGGGGCAAGGAGGCCAGCCCCCCTGCACCTCCCGGCAAGCATGCAGGCAACGTGCAAGCAAGCATGCAATCAAGCAACTTTGCAAGCAGGCAACATGCAAGCAAGCAATCAACATGCAACTGTGCTAGCAAGCTTTCCGTATCGTCCGTTGATTTACAATAATATAACTACACTCACCGAACCAACTGTGTCGGGGTGCTTTAAACTCGCTTCACCCAATACCCATTTTTTAATTTAGTAGAATAGCACAGGTTTAGTAGTAGTTAAATACGTAGGTACCTACATATAACTTAGAGCTTTAGCCAAATAATATTCAGAAAAATTGTGTGTTGGTGAAGTGAAAGTAAGCCAAATAAGTTATCTGGCAAATGAAAAAGGTCAAAAGATATTTCTGTCAATACAAAATAGGTATTTGTAAAAATCTGTGAAACGTAGTTTGGTGAAGTGATACTTATGATATCAAATAATATTTCAATAATTTAAAAATACGGCAAACAATACATATTATGGCAAAAGAGAAGTTGGTTAACCGTTTTAGGGGAAATGAAAATTTAACAAGTAAATTTCGGAAAAGTAATCGGTTCCTATGAGCGCATCACTCAAATTCCATACTTTTTTTAAAGCTTTTATTTAATTTGCAATGTAAGTATGATTGTTCGGGTGGAATCTTGCTACTCGATTTTGAAGCAGATATCTTCAACCAATTGAGCTGAAATTTTGTATACACGTTTAGTTTAGATGACAATACACGATACGCTGTGTGACGTCATTCTAAATCCAATATGGCTGAACATCCAAGATGGCGGAATAGTTTTTTTTATTGCACTTTTGCATAAAAACTATCAAATGAAAGGGCAATTAAATGAGGGGCATAAGGGGGGTATAAGGGGTAGTTATCAAATGAAAGGGTTTTCCGAGAATAATTAGAAAAATATTCTGTCATCACTCTTAATCCAATATCGACTTTTAGAGTTTTTTTATGCCTAGCCAGCGATAACTGGTAGTAGTAAAGCCTAGCCAGTAAAAAATAAATTAAAAGCAAACAAACCTTTTTTAAAAAAGCTTTTATTTAAATGCTCTAATAAAAGCAATAAAATTTTCCTTTAAAATTTTAACTATTAACTAATAACCTCATTATACACCTATTTAATTGAGTAACTTAATCTGCTAAGTTTATTTTTTTAAAATTCAGTTTAATTAAATACTTATAGGTACTTACGCAAACCTCGCAACAAGCTTTTATGATCATATAAATTGTGTATGATGAGGTTATTAGTTTATACTTAAAATTTTAAAGGTATATTTTTTTCTTCATTTTAGAGCATTTATTTTAATTTGTCTTGCATTTTCAAGTTTAAAGTTGTAAAAGCATTTATCTAGCGTAGTATAGGTGGATCTTTTTAATGAATTGTGTACGTGCCTATTGTTAGCTGATATATAGGACAAAGTATTTTGATCTAGTTTTAGTACTGTTGACAGCATCTCAAGCGTAACAGTTTGACCTTGAGACCGCCCTTACTGCGTTCGTAATAGAGGCTGCTTTCGTAGTGCTATTGTTACACTTGACGTGCTGTCGTCTGTACCTACATAAAGTCATCCTAACTAATAATAAATTCGAAAGTAAGTTTATTTCTTTGTTACGCTTAACGACTAAACCACTGAACCGATTTACATAAAATTTGGAATGGAGATAGTTTCAGACCCTGGGAAGGGCATACTAGGATATTTTTTGAAGCGATAACCTACATCCACGCGGGCGATGCCGCGGACGGTTAGGTAATATAGTACAAGATCGAATGATACACAGGTAGTCGCAGTCGGAGTCGTCAAGGTTTTTTCATACCTCTACGTAATAATAATCATTTGATAGAAGCAAAGTCGTATCAAGGTGAGTCGAGCGAATGTAAATCATTATTGTTAGTTCACGCGCGATGTCAGTTACTGCGAAAGTTTACCATTGTGACGTATTACCTATATTAACTGAGTCCTTCTTTGTGTATTGAATTAGCAATTTGTTTTTACTACTTACACTCCATCAAAACTTCGTTGGTTAATCAAATACATTTTACTAAGGACATAATGTTGAGTAAGAACATAATTAATGATTGAATCTGTCCGTTTTACTTAAAGTTTTCAATCAAAGTCCTGTCCTGTGTAAGCTTTTTGTTTCCAAACCCAAATCGTGATTCTACATACCATTAGAAAGCTAAGCCCTAAATTAAATGAGGTCTTAGATATTCAATATGAAATATCTCATTATATTTAAATGGTTTTTTTTTAATAATTATCCATTTCCTACAACAGATAAATCTCTAATATTATTTCATTAAAGAGGAAGGTAATGACATTGTGTAAGAATACAAGTAAGTTCTTGAACAAGCCGTTAAAAATTGTAATTAGAATAATAAGAAAATCATCTTGTCTGGTTTATAGTAATTTTAAAAAATTAAAATAAAAAACAAACGAAACACAATCCCGTAAGATAGGAAACTATTCTACCATTTATCAATTCAAATAATATGTTACACTGGAATAAAAACTAACAATACATTATATTTATCCGTAGGTATCTAACGCAATATTTAAAATATATATTAATGTCTGAGCAACACTGCCATTGTCATCGACACTCATGCTTATTCTATTAGGAAGCTTACATTATATCTCATCCGACCGACCCCACATATTTTAACGACTTGTGCCTGTCAGAATAGAAAAAATGTGTGTAGAGGCTGATAAGAAAAGTAATAGCACCTACTTAACATAAAAAATGTGTTATTTCTTACTTTGGAGTTGAAATAATAGATTCGAATGAATGCTTGTAGAAACTGGAACATGTAATTTCAATTAGTGCAAATAGTATAATTTTACGACATTCCTTTAACAGGCTGATTAGGGAATATCGTAAAATTATTAACATACATACCTATTAACTTTGAACTTTTATATTTTAACTAAATGCAATAATTTCCTCTTCAAAAATAAATTATAATAAAAACGATTTTCCAAAAATTTATGGAGACCCGGCCAGGTCTATGTACACTATACTGAAAATTAGGCAAAAATATGTAAAACAGCGTTAATTTGACAATTTGCTTTTTATTTGCTTATTAAATACTGAAACAAATAAAAAAAAAATCTATTGTAAATAACATTCATTACTTTTACAGTGTGTTAGTTGAATACATAAATATAAAAAGCTTATTGTAGTGGTCTCCATTGGCTAAGTATGATTGTTCGGGTGGAATCTTGCTACTCGATTTTGAAGCAGATATCTTCAACCAATTGAGCTGAAATTTTGTATACACGTTTAGTTTAGATGACAATACACGATACGCTGTGTGACGTCATTCTAAATCCAATATGGCTGAACATCCAAGATGGCGGAATAGTTTTTTTTATTGCACTTTTGCATGAAAACTATCAAATGAAAGGGCAATTAAATGAGGGGCATAAGGGGGGTATAAGGGGTAGTTATCAAATGAAAGGGTTTTCCGAGAATAATTAGAAAAATATTCTGTCATCACTCTTAATCCAATATCGACTTTTAGAGTTTTTTTATGCCTAGCCAGCGATAACTAAAAAGTAAAAAATAAATTAAAAGCAAACAAACCTTTTTTAAAAAAGCTTTTATTTAAATGCTCTAATAAAAGCAATAAAATTTTCCTTTAAAATTTTAACTATTAACTAATAACCTCATTATACACCTATTTAATTGAGTAACTTAATCTGCTAAGTTTATTTTTTTAAAATTCAGTTTAATTAAATACTTATAGGTACTTACGCAAACCTCGCAACAAGCTTTTATGATCATATAAATTGTGTATGATGAGGTTATTAGTTTATACTTAAAATTTTAAAGGTATATTTTTTTCTTCATTTTAGAGCATTTATTTTAATTTGTCTTGCATTTTCAAGTTTAAAGTTGTAAAAGCATTTATCTAGCGTAGTATAGGTGGATCTTTTTAATGAATTGTGTACGTGCCTATTGTTAGCTGATATATAGGACAAAGTATTTTGATCTAGTTTTAGTACTGTTGACAGCATCTCAAGCGTAACAGTTTGACCTTGAGACCGCCCTTACTGCGTTCGTAATAGAGGCTGCTTTCGTAGTGCTATTGTTACACTTGACGTGCTGTCGTCTGTACCTACATAAAGTCATCCTAACTAATAATAAATTCGAAAGTAAGTTTATTTCTTTGTTACGCTTAACGACTAAACCACTGAACCGATTTACATAAAATTTGGAATGGAGATAGTTTCAGACCCTGGGAAGGGCATACTAGGATATTTTTTGAAGCGATAACCTACATCCACGCGGGCGATGCCGCGGACGGTTAGGTAATATAGTACAAGATCGAATGATACACAGGTAGTCGCAGTCGGAGTCGTCAAGGTTTTTTCATACCTCTACGTAATAATAATCATTTGATAGAAGCAAATTCGTATCAAGGTGAGTCGAGCGAATGTAAATCATTATTGTTAGTTCACGCGCGATGTCAGTTACTGCGAAAGTTTACCATTGTGACGTATTACCTATATTAACTGAGTCCTTCTTTGTGTATTGAATTAGCAATTTGTTTTTACTACTTACACTCCATCAAAACTTCGTTGGTTAATCAAATACATTTTACTAAGGACATAATGTTGAGTAAGAACATAATTAATGATTGAATCTGTCCGTTTTACTTAAAGTTTTCAATCAAAGTCCTGTCCTGTGTAAGCTTTTTGTTTCCAAACCCAAATCGTGATTCTACATACCATTAGAAAGCTAAGCCCTAAATTAAATGAGGTCTTAGATATTCAATATGAAATATCTCATTATATTTAAATGATTTTTTTTTAATAATTATCCATTTCCTACAACAGATAAATCTCTAATATTATTTCATTAAAGAGGAAGGTAATGACATTATGTAAGAATACAAGTAAGTTCTTGAACAAGCCGTTAAAAATTGTAATTAGAATAATAAGAAAATCATCTTGTCTGGTTTATAGTAATTTTAAAAAATTAAAATAAAAAACAAACGAAACACAATCCCGTAAGATAGGAAACTATTCTACCATTTATCAATTCAAATAATATGTTACACTGGAATAAAAACTAACAATACATTATATTTATCCGTAGGTATCTAACGCAATATTTAAAATATATATTAATGTCTGAGCAACACTGCCATTGTCATCGACACTCATGCTTATTCTATTAGGAAGCTTACATTATATCTCATCCGACCGACCCCACATATTTTAACGACTTGTGCCTGTCAGAATAGAAAAAATGTGTGTAGAGGCTGATAAGAAAAGTAATAGCACCTACTTAACATAAAAAATGTGTTATTTCTTACTTTGGAGTTGAAATAATAGATTCGAATGAATGCTTGTAGAAACTGGAACATGTAATTTCAATTAGTGCAAATAGTATAATTTTACGACATTCCTTTAACAGGCTGATTAGGGAATATCGTAAAATTATTAACATACATACCTATTAACTTTGAACTTTTATATTTTAACTAAATGCAATAATTTCCTCTTCAAAAATAAATTATAATAAAAACGATTTTCCAAAAATTTATGGAGACCCGGCCAGGTCTATGTACACTATACTGAAAATTAGGCAAAAATATGTAAAACAGCGTTAATTTGACAATTTGCTTTTTATTTGCTTATTAAATACTGAAACAAATAAAAAAAAAATCTATTGTAAATAACATTCATTACTTTTACAGTGTGTTAGTTGAATACATAAATATAAAAAGCTTATTGTAGTGGTCTCCATTGGCTAAGTATGATTGTTCGGGTGGAATCTTGCTACTCGATTTTGAAGCAGATATCTTCAACCAATTGAGCTGAAATTTTGTATACACGTTTAGTTTAGATGACAATACACGATACGCTGTGTGACGTCATTCTAAATCCAATATGGCTGAACATCCAAGATGGCGGAATAGTTTTTTTTATTGCACTTTTGCATGAAAACTATCAAATGAAAGGGCAATTAAATGAGGGGCATAAGGGGGGTATAAGGGGTAGTTATCAAATGAAAGGGTTTTCCGAGAATAATTAGAAAAATATTCTGTCATCACTCTTAATCCAATATCGACTTTTAGAGTTTTTTTATGCCTAGCCAGCGATAACTAAAAAGTAAAAAATAAATTAAAAGCAAACAAACCTTTTTTAAAAAAGCTTTTATTTAAATGCTCTAATAAAAGCAATAAAATTTTTACTTTTTAATTAACTATTTTAACTATTAACTAATTTTAACTATTAACTAATAACCTCATTATACACCTATTTAATTGAGTAACTTAATCTGCTAAGTTTATTTTTTTAAAATTCAGTTTAATTAAATACTTATAGGTACTTACGCAAACCTCGCAACAAGCTTTTATGATCATATAAATTGTGTATGATGAGGTTATTAGTTTATACTTAAAATTTTAAAGGTATATTTTTTTCTTCATTTTAGAGCATTTATTTTAATTTGTCTTGCATTTTCAAGTTTAAAGTTGTAAAAGCATTTATCTAGCGTAGTATAGGTGGATCTTTTTAATGAATTGTGTACGTGCCTATTGTTAGCTGATATATAGGACAAAGTATTTTGATCTAGTTTTAGTACTGTTGACAGCATCTCAAGCGTAACAGTTTGACCTTGAGACCGCCCTTACTGCGTTCGTAATAGAGGCTGCTTTCGTAGTGCTATTGTTACACTTGACGTGCTGTCGTCTGTACCTACATAAAGTCATCCTAACTAATAATAAATTCGAAAGTAAGTTTATTTCTTTGTTACGCTTAACGACTAAACCACTGAACCGATTTACATAAAATTTGGAATGGAGATAGTTTCAGACCCTGGGAAGGGCATACTAGGATATTTTTTGAAGCGATAACCTACATCCACGCGGGCGATGCCGCGGACGGTTAGGTAATATAGTACAAGATCGAATGATACACAGGTAGTCGCAGTCGGAGTCGTCAAGGTTTTTTCATACCTCTACGTAATAATAATCATTTGATAGAAGCAAATTCGTATCAAGGTGAGTCGAGCGAATGTAAATCATTATTGTTAGTTCACGCGCGATGTCAGTTACTGCGAAAGTTTACCATTGTGACGTATTACCTATATTAACTGAGTCCTTCTTTGTGTATTGAATTAGCAATTTGTTTTTACTACTTACACTCCATCAAAACTTCGTTGGTTAATCAAATACATTTTACTAAGGACATAATGTTGAGTAAGAACATAATTAATGATTGAATCTGTCCGTTTTACTTAAAGTTTTCAATCAAAGTCCTGTCCTGTGTAAGCTTTTTGTTTCCAAACCCAAATCGTGATTCTACATACCATTAGAAAGCTAAGCCCTAAATTAAATGAGGTCTTAGATATTCAATATGAAATATCTCATTATATTTAAATGATTTTTTTTTAATAATTATCCATTTCCTACAACAGATAAATCTCTAATATTATTTCATTAAAGAGGAAGGTAATGACATTATGTAAGAATACAAGTAAGTTCTTGAACAAGCCGTTAAAAATTGTAATTAGAATAATAAGAAAATCATCTTGTCTGGTTTATAGTAATTTTAAAAAATTAAAATAAAAAACAAACGAAACACAATCCCGTAAGATAGGAAACTATTCTACCATTTATCAATTCAAATAATATGTTACACTGGAATAAAAACTAACAATACATTATATTTATCCGTAGGTATCTAACGCAATATTTAAAATATATATTAATGTCTGAGCAACACTGCCATTGTCATCGACACTCATGCTTATTCTATTAGGAAGCTTACATTATATCTCATCCGACCGACCCCACATATTTTAACGACTTGTGCCTGTCAGAATAGAAAAAATGTGTGTAGAGGCTGATAAGAAAAGTAATAGCACCTACTTAACATAAAAAATGTGTTATTTCTTACTTTGGAGTTGAAATAATAGATTCGAATGAATGCTTGTAGAAACTGGAACATGTAATTTCAATTAGTGCAAATAGTATAATTTTACGACATTCCTTTAACAGGCTGATTAGGGAATATCGTAAAATTATTAACATACATACCTATTAACTTTGAACTTTTATATTTTAACTAAATGCAATAATTTCCTCTTCAAAAATAAATTATAATAAAAACGATTTTCCAAAAATTTATGGAGACCCGGCCAGGTCTATGTACACTATACTGAAAATTAGGCAAAAATATGTAAAACAGCGTTAATTTGACAATTTGCTTTTTATTTGCTTATTAAATACTGAAACAAATAAAAAAAAAATCTATTGTAAATAACATTCATTACTTTTACAGTGTGTTAGTTGAATACATAAATATAAAAAGCTTATTGTAGTGGTCTCCATTGGCTGCAATTCAGTCCTTTAAACGTTGAGGCTTGAGGCCAGTAATCAATATAGGCACGCACTCTTTCCATGGGAAAATTCTTCACTGCCAATCGTACGGATTGCTTTAGGGACTCAAAATTATCATGGCGTTTTGAGCAAGCCGTACTCTCTAAAACTGACCAAAAATCATAATCCAGCGGATTAAGATCGGGACTAGACGGCCAGTCTTCAGCTCTGATGAAGTCCGAAACGTTCGTTTCCAACCAACACTGCGTAGACAGAGCTTTATGACCCGGCGCCGAGTCTTGGTGGAAAGACCATTCATTTGTTTTATGTAGGTATTAGTTTTACATACAAAGAACGGTAAATGGCAACATCAGCACCTCATCATTATGAGGTGCTGCTGTTGCATGAACGCGACGTTCTAGTCGCCTCCACCTTGCCGGCTCATAATGTGCCTTTTCACGCATCTTTTGAAGAAACACAATTGTTTAGAGGAGGAAGAAAAACATGACACTGGTAAAAAGAAACTTGGTACTTATTCTTTTTACCAGTGTCATGGTTTTGGAAGTTTGGCAAAGAAACGACTTTATTTTTTTTTGGACTGACTATTTCTCTTTGCTGCAGGTGGCAATTACCGCGTTACCGGGGTCCTCAAGCCTAGAGGGGCGAATCTGCCTCTGGAGGATTTGCTTATATAACTTCACTCTTACATTCTTCTATGTTTAATGATCAATGCTGTCATAGTTTACCGCCACCGCGAAAGAAAGACACAATCCGTAAGTACGTTAGTCTACGATAAGTACAGATTTTCTCATTTTAACTACTTTCATCATAAAAACTCGCAAGAACTCTTTAGTATGTGACGGATGGTCGTGGAATAATTTATATAACGGCGCGTGATTAATTAAACGTATCATAAATTATAATTATTATTTAATTGTGTTATTTTTATGTTTTGTTATTATGATTCGTTATCGATAATCGATACTGTATTTTTAAGGTGGATAGTTCCGTATAGAGTTGAGACTGTCATGGCGGCGGAACTGTCAACCGCCGCGTGGGACGCACAGACACAAACCCATTGGCTCTAATCGTAATTTAGCATACGCATCTTACACTATTTTCAATGTGATTTGTTATTAAAATAGTGTGTGATCGTTGGTTTAGTATTATTATTTTCCATCACAACTTTATCGAAATATATTACAAGATGGATGACGGATGAATGTTGATACGCCTCAATTGCTCGGTGATCCGTCATATACACATATGAGGGCCATTTTGACTAAGGCGATCTATCGAAACGTTGTTTGAGACAGATAGGGTTAGAGATATGAGTATGACTAACTCAGCGAGAGGAAACAAGACAATATAACAATCGCGCGCGTAAAGTAAATGAAAATACACTAATTACTACAACAACAAAAAATTCGATTCTGAATATTAAACTCAAACTCAAATATTTATTGCAAATTGAGTTAAGTTAATGATATTTACTGTTTAAATTAATTTCCTATTGAATACAAATTATTGTTTACCATTACCCTTAAGTTCTTTTTTTATTTAGAGATATTTTCGGTAAATAAAATGTATCGAGGCAAAATCCTTTCAGCGACCTATGACAATACATAATAAAAGCGATGCAATGGTATGATGCGAAAAGATATGCATTTTTTTTCTATGTACCTATCGCCGTAAAATTGAGAAATAAGAAGCTTTAAAATCCAGATTCTACATATAGCAAGAAAACCCCAGGCATTCAAACAGAATGCCATTATAATAGGCATAGGGCAAAGAGGCCAATTGATACCCGCCTCCAAGAATAATAATAGGTACTTGCCTAATAAATAAGCGATTTTATTGCTGACCGAACACTTCATTGTCCTTGGATATCTTCTGTTGCGATTTTGAACTTTAAAATAAAAATAAATTCGTCTCATGATATTATAAAAGAGAAATTAATATATACAATAAAATAAACAAAATGAAAATTAGCTTCTTTGCAATACCTACTAATCCGTTCTTGAATCGTCAACAATGAATATTTATCACACCAGTCAGGATTCGTATCCGGGATTTTTCACACAAATATCCCAATCAAATCCTGCGCCGATATACGTTGGATTTTAGGGTTCCGTGCCTGAAAAGGAAAAAAATGGGCCCTTAAAAGATCACTTTGTAGTCCTTCTGTCTGTCCGTCTATCTTTCGAGACCCTTTACCTCGAGAACGCGTGGAGGTATGAAAATGTAACTTCTAAGTTAACTTGAAAAAGGATACAGCCGTTATGGCAGCAGAAAACCTTACATTTAGACACACTCAATGAAATCAAAATTTACAGGGTACTTTGCGGTGACCTAAAACTATGTGGCAAGCTATATCGTCGTATACTACAGGTTGAAATCTTAAATCTATACATTTGTAATAAATCATCGAGGTTAAGCAACAGTGACCAAATCTGTATGTAGATTTTTTAAAACTTTTACTAATTTATACATAAGAAAAAATCTGAAATCCGTATGTTTTTAATTAATTATATTGTTATGTATTGGAGTGATTTTGGTCAAATGTTTGCCTATTGATTATAAAAAAAACCCCAAAAAAAATAGTTTTTTTATGTAAGGTATGGGAATCAGTATTTTGATGTGACTTAACAGTGGCATGTGGGGTATCTTATAAAATTGGCAAAAGCTTAAACAGATTTGTAATTATTTTTATGCTGTAATGTTTTCGATTTATGACTAAGAATGAAAAAAATACCTTTTGCCTCTTTATATGTATTGGTTCCTAATAAACTTTGGCATATGTAGTACCTAACAGTCTGCAGTTGTTTTGAATACCAGCCTACTTAATCGAATTTATACGGAACCCTCGGTGGACGAGTATGATTTGCACTTGTCCGTTTTTTGAATATTTGGAAGTTTTAAAGTATAAATACTAGCTTTGTGCTAGTATACTTTTAAAGTAGCCGATGTGCTAGTCCAGGCTATAGTCTATCTCTGTGATAAATTTTATCTAGGTCCGTTCAGCCGTTCTGCCGTGATTGAATAACTAACATCTATCCAAACTTTGGCATTTACAACACATACGAGTAGTCGCCCGCGGCTCCACCCGCATGGCTGTCAGTTATCTCTCCAAAAAGTACTACTCCATATGCTTCCCAGGGTGACAAACTATCTCTATTCTAAATTTCACCTACACCGGTTCAGTAGTTTAGGTGTGATAGCGTAACAAACGAACAAATTCGCTTTTTCATTTATAATATTAGTTTTGATTATTCAGATTAAGAAATAATTAAATTAAGATTTATACACATCAAGTGATCAAGGTAATCAATAAGTTCTGATGCGTTCCCTCTTCTACATCCGTGCTAATGGAATACTCCTCAGTTCTAGAGAATGGTCCGGAAAAGAGAATAGAGTGGAGAAAGAAAGAGAGCCTCTGACAAAGTTAATGGTTATACAGGTATGGTTTAATTACAGATTGCTATCCTGATCAGTCACAGCAGGCTCAGTGAATTGTCTATCGTGACCGCTCAGATTTTTGGAGAAGATAAACCTTTACAACGAAGACTTATCAGGATACACTTTACTTATTAGGTACTAGGGGCAAGATGCACTTTACCAGATTCCTATCGTGACCTGTCGTAGCTGGTTACGATTGCGGTGACCGGTCCCGCGATACGCTATGGTTTGAAGGCAGCAGAGACTAAAAATGTCGGACTTAGATTTCGGTATATGATGATGATTGCTCGGAGACTGAAAACAATTGAGAAATATCGCGACCCAACCGTGTGTCGTTATTCTTTTCCCAAATAAAATGGTTATAGGTAATTATAACAAGGACTCTGAACACTGAATAGTTGCTCTACTTTGTGAAGTACCCATAAACCATCCACAATAGATATTCTATTATTGAGGAGACGGCCGGGGCGGAGTGGGCTGGTAAGGGACAAAAGCCCAAGACTTTCATCATTTAACTTTTCGTTACAAATAAAATTGATTAAAAAGCAGATCGTATACAAAATAAGGTTACCTAAATTACTAACTCTACGCGGACGAAGTCGCAGGAAAAAGCTAGTTACTTATTATTATCCTCAATTATTGCGAGAGTAGCACTAAAAAGGATATAAAAATTCATTTCACGCACTTAGCATTTTCAATATATAGGTAACGAACGGAAAACTATGAATGTTCAGTTTTTCTGGTATCATTTACCCTATGAATTTTATTCATGTAAAGAACGTAGCTAGAGATGGGACTTTTTGACCGTGACGATAAAAGGATTCTCAAGGGTGGATCGTACAAACTCTATGCAGGTCAAGCGTGTAGTCAAGCTAATAGAAGACTTACATCATTGAAATAAAGCCGTTTTAAAATATTTCCATTTTATCACAAGTCTGTGGACTGACGTTTATGCGGAAACCCGTATTTATCATTGTACGTGATAGTAATTTGGGCCATAAATAATTTTTTACCAATATATATTGCGGTGTGAAATGGAAAGAACTATGTTTGGGAATGTTGGGATATCAGGCACTATATTATAAGTTATATGTCCGGTGAATTTGAGGATATCTCAACCTGATAGAAATTCAGAGGAATGGTTTGCCCATGTTAGTATTAATTTTGTCTTTGGATTTATTTAATATGTAGCACAAAGCCCTATCCTTTTTGTTCACCAATACATTTATTAGGTTTTAAAAACTTTAACGGTTTAGATATCTCTTACCACAAAACAAACTAGAGTATCTATACTATATTTTTGGGCTAGGCTGTAGGTTATTTCGAATACCACACCGTTTTCTTTGATTGATAATATCAACTTCTTTGTACCTTTTCATGGCTAATTCAAATATGGCTTAATTCAGCATAACATAACTTTGCTTAAGATATTTCAATTGCGTAAGGGGAGTTTTCAATTTTCTGAACATTTCATTAGTAACTTGAGAATTTAATTCTTTGTTGTATTGTACTTATTTATACATAATATTACTTTCATGCATGTGAAACGCAACGAAACTGATTGAATGGACTGCAGTTTTTGCAATGGCTCCGGGAATATATAATAAAATTTCAAGCAGCATTCAATAATTCAATGATCTTATTATATTTAGGCAAAAATAGTCGATTTTAAATTTTTCACTCGTTCTACTCGATTAATGAATTCTTACAATTAAAATATGAATTAAATTAGAAGACAGTTTTGACATTCTAAAATTCCGACATTAGCCTGATTGCCTTTAGAATAATAATGATAATAAAATTTATTTGCAAAGAACACAGTTTACAAGATCTTTATTTAACTTATATCTTCTTTAGATGTATTTTGATCCGACCACTCCTCTATTATTCACTTAATTTTAATTTCGACATTTCAATTATTGATATCTATTATTTATTATTAATTATTATAAGCTTTTGTTTAATTTTAATTTTAGTGATTATGAATTTAAATGTTGACCTAGCTACTGGCTATATTTATTGTAACATTTGTATGCCGATAAGGCTGAACACAGCTTGCACTGTATTCTACTTGATATCTTAACTTAACCTGTGTATCACAAATAAATTATTGATTATGATTATGCTCTTTCCAGTGATAATTTAATCACAATTAATTTATGTTAGGTGAAATATTTTTTTCATCCCACATATTTTCCTTTTTCTAATCACATTGTCACTTTATAAATTGAAAACGCTGTAGAGCGTGGAGAGAAGGTAATTATTGTTGTCAGCGTTTTCATTCAGGAAAAAGCAGCAAGCTTGCTAGGCTTAGGCGATGAAAATAACATTAATCTGTCAATCAGCGTTATCCCTCCGGAGGGCTGTGACAATTGAAAAATCTACTGTCTCTAGAATCTGATGATTGACGGGTTAAATGAATCCTAAGAGCTTTTGATGATAATCACTTCATAATCGTCCACTCTTAAAAGGTTCTAAGCGTTCCTTCACTCCAAAAGTAAAATATGCGTAAATCTCTCAGTTCTAACAATGCAACGCCGTTAAGATACGAGTAATAGTGTGCCAGCCGGCATTTCTAATGCGCTTAGTTGATAACCGAGTGCCGACCGCGTCGCCCGCGTCACGTAGTCGCACGCGCACAGCTTGATTTACGAAACAGTTACCAAGTTCCAATCCATGTTTCTCAAACTATTTTGAAACCAGTTTCCAGTTTTCAAATTAGTTACAAATTTTGTGCAAAACTTCACTGTCCTGTGCTTCAGCGAGATTTGAATATTTAACAGAAAACAATAAACAAGAGAAACGCTGTGATACCAAGCTCTACAGTTGATTCAAGGTAGGTATACAAAATAGGTTTGTCTATTGAAATTTCCATGTATGAATTATGTATCTGTAGCGGGACGAGTGCATCGTTCGAGAATATGTTGCAGTTGTATTATGTAATTGTTTCTTCAATTGTCATCAGTAAGTAGGCCAATAAAACTATCAAACAACAAGACATCAAAAGTCATTTGTCTGACGCTAAGATTTAAACTTATTTTTTGTATTATTTGTATAATTTTTCAGTTATTAATGAAAATGATCTTAATCATCAGTAATAATTAATCATTTTCATTATTACTGAAAACTCATGGATACCTGCTAAAAATTTTACTGTAGATATTGTACTGTCGTATTCTTATAGGTAATAATATTGCTAATACAAAACTCTATAATATTGAAGTCATTGAAGTTCAAATTAAATTGACTTTGTTCTAGGATCAATATCGATAAAAAACTCATTTAGTGTCTAGGAAGATTATCCTTTTGCAACAAACATTGGGATGGAAAGACGCCGCCTGGATGCCGTATTGAATTAATGACTTAAGACTTAGCAGTCAGTAATTACTTTCTTGAAAAACAATGCCGGCAAGAAGCTATAACTTTACTCCGTCACAGTAATTACCCGTGATTGCGCTGATATTTTCGTACATTAGCCTTTTATTTTCGTAGACATAGCCCGGCCAAATATGAAACCAACCAAATATTATGATTCATACAGCGAGTTTTGTAATCTGTACTCAATACGATAAGGAAATTAATCATGGTATTATATTAACCGCAAACAAAGCCTATAATGAAGTATACCCCAAGTCACATAATTTTAACGTTCATTTGGTTCTCAGAGACACATCCATTACAAAAATTGAAATATTATTCTTACGCAGTCATTGTGAGGAGTTGAACTCCTTTGAGGATTTAATATCTTCAACGTTACCTACTCTGTCTTTTTTTAGACTTGTGTGATCTAACAATAATTAGATATGTATTTGTTAACAGAAGAATATATTTATATCTTCGAACGAAGTAACTCGTATAATAATGATCGAACTTCACTTGGTAAGTTGATAAGATAAGATAGATAAGATATTTATTTATTTTCCTCTTCACAATAGGATCTTATGAAATATGATTGCTTAAGATAATTACAATTGATCTTAGGAATGATCCCAAAGTGAGAGAGGCTGGTGCCTGAGATAGGTTTAAGAAAAAAACCTGTGTTACAGGTCACCAGGCCTGCCCCCGCAGTAGGATGCTGTTTTAAATAGGTAGTTGAGGAACTGAAAGTAATTTTTAACAATAATTGTAAATTAATATTAACTGAAAACTAAAAAAAATAATAAATATATATAATTTTCAGTGTGACTGCAGATAGTGGTGTGCGTGACTGTAATAAAAGAAGTTTTGTATGTATCCATGTCCATGCGTGTAAATAAACTCGTACGTATTTTCCTAGGTAAAAATATTATGTATGGGTTATTATGTCAAAAGCACTCTAGAGTGGAAAGGTTGCTCCGATGATATAAACATTAATTTAATCTAGTTTGAAGAAATGTTAAACTTTACTGAATTAGATAATTAATTATGCTTTGTTTATTAAAACAAAGCATAATTAATTATATATACATACGTACACACATACAAACATATATATTCATATATACATACATATACACAACAAAAAACACGCATACACACATACACAGCTACAAAAATATAATATATCAGGGAATTTATATCATTTTAAGACAACAAGAAGGGATTCAGTGGATGGGTAGTCCAGATCTTTTAAATAATTGGAAACTTTAGCTTTACAGCCTGCTCTGGGAAGATGGTATATTTCGAGCAACTTATTTATTTTATTATATAAGTAGTATTAGTAGTAGTTGATATTAAGTAATTAAAATTACAAAGAAATTTAGAATTATTAATTTTGAAAAATTAATAATTCAAACCGCTAAATTAAGTGAGCAGCAAGAATAAACGAATTTACTATTTAAATATCAACACTGGTGCCTCTAATTGGAATAACCACAAATGACAATTCCTATGCACCTCAAGCACTACCAGCCCATTTACATTTAATACAATATAGTCAAATTATAAAACGGAGTCTATACAACCTTAAATAGATATGCCACGAACAGTGATAAAATGAATGGGAGTAATATCACATTTTAATGTTTTTGGTGCGTTTAAACGCAGTTTTCTGGTCGGAAATCAGGAGACTTCCCGCCTGGAGCATATATTTTTTCATCGTTTTCTTTCTTTATTTGTAATTGTTACAATAAAATAGGCGTTTAAACGCATCAAAAACATTAAAATGTGATTAAATAATTGCAAAATTAAAAAATTTAAACCCCCGGCGTCATTAATCATCTATCTAACACCATCTCATTAAGACTATTCATAAGAGCCCAAACACGCTATATCTGCTCTAAGTTCCTGAAGAATTAAGCATTTCGCAGACTTTTTGATGGTATACGATCAGCTCAAAGTTAGTATGTCATGGGAATGTCATCGAAGTGACAGTACACGAAATTTGAAATCAATCGGATCTGTAAAAGTTAGTCAAATCCTAATATCATGTAGAAAATTAGCTTATAGTCATCAAACGCCTGAACTGATCTTCATAAATTATAGCTAAGAATCATCGTAGTGACATCAGCTTTCAAACAAAAAAAACCGAATCAAAATCGGTCTATTCGTTTAGGCGCTACAATGCCACAGACAGACACACAGATACACAGACAGACACGTCAAACTTATAACACCCCTCTTTTTTCGTCGGGGGTTAAATAGTTTTTCTCACCTTAACTTGAAGTTTAAAAATACGTGTAAAAGTGTTCTTTCGGATCATTAGAGGTGTTAACTTCAATGAGTGGTGAGATAAATGTTGCTATAAAAACGTAAGAAAAATGAAAGAAAGCGGTGAAGGAATTAGCAGGTTATACCTAGTGCTCCGGTGGCGTAGTGGTAATCGCGTCTGGCCGGAAATCAGGCGACGCAGGTTCGATTCCCGTCTGGAGCATATATTTTTTCATCGTTATCTTTCTTTATTTGTAATTGTTACAATAAAGTGGGAGTAATATCTTAGACGCGTTTGTTTGCCAAGAAATTTGTGCTTTCTATGAATTTGAAATCCGATAAAAATGACCTACCTACTTCGCATTTTGATTTTTCTCCAACTAACGCCACAACAAAGGAAGAATCCGTGTTGTCCATCCTCGCGTATCCGATAGTATAAATTATCTCATTCATTTGCAGCCTGCGCAATGCAATAAATGTACCTAACCTCGAATTTCGAGGTGCGAGAGAGGACTTGAATACAGATGCGCCGTCCCGTGTTGTTTACAAGATCATAAGCATTTACCTATGTATTTTCAAAGATGTATAGTTAAACCATTTATGTATTTTCATTGTATATTGGAATAGTTATTTATAACACATTCGCTCGTAAAGGGTCTCTTATTTCACCAATTTCAATATCGTATTGTATCTCATTACGTACTTGTGCGTTATTGTAATGTAAAACGCACAGTTTATCAAGATGCTCCGTCTAAAAACGAACGGTACTTTAACGTAGCAAAGAGTTTTTATGACAGTAAAGTGGTCAACATTTTATGAATAAAATTAACTTTGGGAGATAAAATATAATAAATAAACATTTAATTCTTCACTTTAATTCATTTTGACAGTAAATAACAACCATTTATCTGTAACAAAAACACAAAAATATTAATTTATTTGACAACGTTGACAACATTAAAGATGCTAACTGGCAATGTAATAATCAATTTTACAAATTGTTAAAATTTGTTGTAGTTGTAGGTATATAAAAAATAAATGAAAAATTATTACTGCTTTTATTAATTATTACTGAATTATTCGTTTAAGAAAGTCCGAGTTTTATTTATTTCCTCGCAAATATGTTATAAAACGTCGTATGACATAAGTGCGCTTTGATAATTTTAGCCTCTGCTCTCTTGTAGCCCTCGCCTGCGGCTCAGGCTAGCAATATCGCTTCGGCTGTAATTTTCAACTTACCGCACTTATATCATAATTTACTATTATGATACTGGTGCGGTAAGTTAGTTTTTACAAACGAGTAGACTAATGTAAGACTGTATGACAAAGTTGAGGCCTTACAATTGTCACGATTTGTAAATACAAATATCCGCACGTGTATCATACAAAGTTTTTCAGCAGATTTTTGTGAAAGCAGGACAACAGTAATATAATTTTGTATTTATATAACATTCGGAAAGTCATAACCCATGTGGGAGTGTCAAAAATTAGAACTATGTACATTTCATCTCATTTTCTCTTTAGTACTAAAAAGAGATAATTGTATTTAGCTAAAGCTCTTCCTTAGAAGTTCGATCATTCAGCGTCTCTTTTCTCATAATGTGAAACTGCTCGATGAAATTCTTATATATTTTTAAGGATATTAAAAAAAGTAAAGAATACGCACGGCGCCATACAACGGTGCGTGCGGTAAAACAGGTATTCAAGTGTGAGCACCTATTTTTCCGCACGCTTCGTTATATGATGAGATTGGTGAGTATGATTTTTATTAAAAAAAGTAAGTTTATTTAAAAAAAAAACTTTATAAAAATGTATACTGGCTTCGTAAATGCGTTTTTGAGTAATTGTGCTAAAAATATATATATACGACGTGTCGTACTTCCTTCACACAAATAAATTGCTAACAGTGTTTATATCTACCACTTTAATGATTTATAATGGCGGTTCCATCTATAGTAACTAATATGTTTTTTTTCAACAATCATCTTTGGGTACTTAGAAATTTAATCGATACAATAAAAACAATTTCAGCCAATTGACCAAAGCGAACCTCTTATGGCAATATGACATTATCATTTTGCAGTGTATCCTATTAAATCACCGCTATTGTTGAAAAAACGTCCAATTCCGACTTTGGGACTCCGAATGCTATTACGAAAAACAAGCACGAAATAACTATGTATTGTAAGACATATCTCCGGCTAAATGGTAGCTATTACCAGGTCTTACTTTTTCCTATCAATTTTTTTTTCTTGTTTCTGCCACGAGTAATGATACCTATTATTCTAGGTCTTTCTTGCAAACGGATACGCATTTTTAAAATTATTCTGTGTTATACATATAAACTGCTGCAGCCGAAGTTCTCTCGCGGACAAATAAATGTTTATTCCAACGCCATGACTACTTGCACGTTTCTTTTTCGTAAGGTTGATCCTAATTAAATGGCAACAGGCAGCCAGGAGTAGCTACATATTTTGTAAACAAGCGGTCCGTTACTACGATACGCAAAAGACAGATGCGACTATTTAGACTAAATAGGCGAGAATCACTGATAAGGCGAACATTTCAATTTAGGTGAAGTATAACATATCTAGTGAATATTATTGCATTGGCACAAAGATAAGTTTGCAGTGGGTGCCGTATTACTGTTAATCAACTGTTAAGCTGCAATTAAATAATAAAAAATACTAATAACCCGTCAAGCATGAGATTCCAGACACAATTGATTTTTCCAATGTCATAACCCTACGGCGGTATAACGCCGCTTGACAGAATAACCTATACTTTAGTATATGTATTTTTCACCAGATTCCCAATATGACATATTATGTCCGCGACCGTACACTAATGACGAACGCTGAGATACTACTTAACCCTTCATGATCTTGTGTCAGCAATCATATAATAATTTAGAACATTGCAGATCGAGTGCAACTTGTATCCTTTTATTCTTTATCATATGTATTAGACCAACCGACCCGCATTGGGCCAGCGTGGTGGTGTTACGGTATGGCCCAAGCTCCTCATGTGTTGCTTCCATGTAGGAAGGCCTGTGCCCAGCAGTGGGACGTATATAGGCTGGTGATGATGATGATGATATGTATCAGAATTGTAAACTCACCGTCACGCATGTTCTGCCCTATTAACTTTGACTAAAACCCTTATAAGGCCAATCTCTAGGTATTACAATAAGTCCATAAAAGTTGTTGAAAGAGCATTAACATCAAACTTTACGAATCAAACCATTTGGAGAAATAAAAAGTTTCATAAATTTAATATCTCTATTTCAACGTGTACCTATTTTTTTTATTAAAAACTGGCCAATAAGGATGCGTGCCGGATACGTTTAAGTCCTGTATGATATTTAATTACAAATAGCTCTGTAATATGACAGTGATCTCTCTAGCTCTGCACATGTAGCTCAATGCATTTGACGTTGCTTTTAAATAAATAAAAAGTTCTCATTTAAATGAATCGTTTCATAAATAAAATCTCTGCAATTCTAACTTAGGTACTAATAAAAGTAAAAACACTTTTAATCAGAAGTCTTAATAAAAAAACTGTTTAAAAATTAAATAATGTCGAAAATTCTCAAATTTATCCAAATTATAAAATCTAACCAGTCCACAACAACCTACCTTTTCCGCTTGGAGCAGCTTTTACAAAAAAAATAGTTTACTAACATAATATGCTATGCCATTCCTACTTACTATCAAAGAGTGTCTGATTTGCTCATGGCTTTTAATGAGTTTTAATCTTTGTCGGTTTGCTTTTTTGGTTCACAATTATGCGTGACTATTGTTTGACCGAGTACAGGAGTTATATTCATTTTATTGGATTTTCTATTATATATCCTATCTTCAATGGTTCAAGGTTGAAAACTTGTTAACGGCCAGCGTTTTCCGCCGTTAATTCACGCACACATGCAAAGTTATTGTGTGGAGACCGGCAGTGAACATCATCTAATTGACAACCGATTCGACAAATGCTAAAGTTAAAAAATTGTCAATGGTTGTGATAGCGTGAATAACCATTTTTTCATCTATGTCATCATAACAAAACAAAAAACGACGGAAAAGAAATAACAAAACCAAATGCATTTTATATGTTCAGTGGACTAACACAAGCAGAAAATCAATCCACCATTTTCAAATTTCATTGTGCATCGGCTAATATGTAAGGTCGACAGCACATCAAGCTTAACTGTTTGACCTTCAGACCACCCTTACTGCATTCAAAATAGAGGCGGCTTTCGTAGTACAACTGTTACACTTGAAGTGCTGTTATGTGTACTTACGAACATGGTTTCCTATTCTTAATTTTTGATTTAAACATTGAACATTTTTTTTTATGGTTTCCTATTTTTACCACATAACTTTTTTATTTATTGCAACAACATTACAAAATTTTAAAAAAAATCTTTACTTTATTTACATTATTATAAACGTGTAAAAAATAAAGAGACAGAAAAATAGAGATATATCTAGCTTAGACATTTTTCTATGTGAAATAATTAATGTATAAAATGGCAACATAGCAGTCATAAAAGTACCCAAAAGTGCAATGTCCATCCTCACAATGACGCTTTTAAAAAGTTTAATTTAATTTTCAGCCATAGATTGATGTCAACCGTGAATATTTTGAAAAAAGTGATTTTGTGTATTTTTCTGAAATGTTTGAAATTACTATTAAGATGTTATTACCATTATGACTATTATGAAATAAAACGGCGATATTCAGTGTAAAAAACTAAATTGTATATAGACATTTTTCTTTATTAAAAATGGCTGCCTCTGTGATGTTTTTCAGCAAACTAAAATATTTTTTATAGCTTCTATCAGCCAATCATGAGCTTATGAGCTGAAGTTCCATTCAAACTTTTACTATCTCCTTTCGTATCGGAAGCCCATCCGTGCTTTGAAAGGTGCGCTATGACATTGGACTCGATCGTTACTACAGCTTTCACGTCAAAAGTTTCCCAGCTACGTACTTTTTAAATATACCCAGTTAACTACTCCTTTCATCATCATCATCATCGTCATCATCATCAAGAGGCTTTAAAATACACCTGGCACCTTAACTGGTCGTCCTTAACACCACTGTTTCAAAAATAAATTGACTCTTCCATACAAACAGGTCATGTAGATATTACAATGTAATATGAAACAGCTGTTTTTTTCGCGATTTCATTTTTTTGTTGTAAATAAATCGTGTTTTGGAGCGTTCCCCTTACACCCGATTTATAAGAGAGACATGTGACGAGTTACAGCGGTAGCACCCGCAACTTGTCATAATGCGGGTTGACGGATGAAAGCTGCATGCATGCATGCTTTTGAAGCATGGACATGACGGCCGGCTGGCCAAGTGGTTTGAGCCCCTTGCTATAGAGGCTACTCGCTCAAGAGGTCCCGGGTTCGAATCTCGGTAGGAGCAAATGTTTGTATAATGAGTAGATACGAGCATTTGTTTACGAGTCATGGATGTGTATGTTTATTTAGTATATTTCTAATATTTATTTACATATTATTATCATTATTTATCCGTTATCTAGTATCCATAACACAAGCTCTTAATGATACTTACTTTGGGCTAGAATGCTAGATAATAAATGTGAGTGTATAAATATTATTAATATTATTATTATAATGGACGAGCGTGAAATAGCAAATTATGATTGACCAACCCTGGCTCAAAAATCTTCTTTGTTTCCGTAATCGAAGCCCGAGCTAAGAGATTTCTATATTTGATTGCAAAAGTTTTACCCATTGAATTACTAATATAACAGGTGGAATAATCCTTACTAATATTATAAATGCGAAAGTAACTCTGTCTGTCTGTGTGTTACGCAATCACGCTTAAACTACTGAACCGATTTAAATGGATTTTGGTACAGATATAGTCTAGAGTCTAAGAAAGGACATAGGCTACTTTAAATGCGAAAAAGTGCTGTAAGAGGTTGATATACATACTAGGTGGTAGTGGTACCGTATGTAGGGTCGTCTGGGTAGGTACCACCGCCTTTCTTATTTCAGCCGTGAAACAGTTCGCTGTGTTTCGGATAGAAGGGAAAGGTAGCCAGTGTAATTACTGGGCATGGACGGCATTTCATCTTAGGCCTCAGGATGACAACGCACCTGCAATATCAAGTGATTTTCCCTTGTTACTGCAGGTGTCTATAGGCGGCGGTAACCGCTTCCCATCAGGTAGGCCGTCAGTTTGTTTGTCATCTAGTTGTATAAAAATAAAAAACATAAAAATAGGGGATGAAAGTTTGTATGGAAAAAGTCAATATTCCACGCGGACGAAGTCGCGGGCACAGCTAGTTACAAATAAAGAAAGAAAACGATGTAAAAATTACTATGTATAAAAAGATAAGTTTTTGATTGCTAAATAGCGTTAATTAAGAGGTGTTGTCATTTTATTAGTAGACGGTGAAAGACCCTTTGAATTAATTTTAGTTGTTTCTTAATACTTTTAAATAACTACATACCTAATCTAGTTCAATTCTATAATACGTGTGTATGATTACTTAATATTGACCAGATAAAAAACTACGACTGTTTAAATGAGGTGTAATTTTTTGCTTTCTTAATCGATATATTTACTCTTAACTAGCTGACCCGGCGAACTCTGTTCCGCCTTAAAGGCAACAAATAAGCAGATTTTGGAATTTGTTTTTTTATTAGAAAAAATACAAAAATAAATTAAGTACCTACATTAATCATTCATTATTATGTCTGTATTTCAGTACATAGGTTGCTCTTCACTTAAGTACCTTGTGATACACAACATTTTTCGTTTTATTATTAGGCGCAAAAACAAACAACGCAGATGGATTTCTGACCCGTGAACATGCCACATATAATTGACCATGGAAAAAACATGGATGTTCTAGATTCAAACCACAAACTTTTAAGGATTGGCCTTGTGATTTGTTGATGGTCATGGCAAATGCAAGACGGATCGGAAATTGAAGTCTTTTAAATTCAAACGGCATATCGGTTGGGATCATCGGTATCCTCGGAATGAGAACTTCCTCACTTTTGAATTTTCCTTTCAGTATCGTCACGTAAATTACATTGTTCATCAATTTTCTAACCACCAAACGCGTACCGTTGCACAGTTTTGGTTGGTTTATGTTTCGAAGCATGATTACTACGGAGCCAACCTTTAGGCGTAAATTGTGCGGTGCTAAGCCAGGCACATCCAAGGAGTTTAAAGATTCAATTGGATAGTTGGTAGCTTCATCTTCATTTGTGACGCAGTCAATAGATTTGAATGAATGCATTGTTCCAATGATCTTATTTTGAATTATGTAGTTCAGGTCATCTACATCTTTATTCTTAGCCGCTAAAATTGCTCGCTCACTCAACTACTTATTCATTATTTTTTAGTTAGAAATAATGTTTCGAAATACATTGTTGATAAGACAAAATTACTTAGCTGCCCCCTTATTCTCAACTGTCGGAAAATATTCGAATTTCGGAAACTCTATACCTGTCACATTTTATCGCTATACGTCAAAGCGAGACGGCATGTGACTTTTCGAATCGAATCCGTGATCCGACAGTTGAGAATAAGGGGGTTCTAGATGCGCGTTTTGTTGTTCCAAGTCTGATGCGTTTTTGGTTTACCACCTTTTATAGTTCACTTCACTTTTTATTTAAATTGGCAATGATTGTTATTTATTAAATAGAAACTCGAAACAAACACATCAACCGGTCGACTTCAAAATTAAAAATTTTCAACCATACTTAACCATAGACAACATTACGTTTAGCTGTCAGTTGCGTGTTGTAAATTTTTTAACAAATGAACGGCCAGATTAATGTTTTGACTGATAAATTTTTTGATTTGCTGTCAGTTGCGTTTTGTTATTCCATGTCAGTTGCGTTTTGTTATACCACGTTTTTATCCTATTCACGTGACGTCCCACGGGAATAGGATAAAAAGTATCCTATGTCCGTCTCCTAGTTCTAAGCTATCTCTCCAACAATTTTCAGCCAAATCGGTTGAGCCGTTCTACAGTTATAAATAGCGTAACTAACACGACTTTCTTTTATATATATAGATTTTTGATTTTAACATTGTTTGAAAAATTACTTAGTAATTAAAATGTAAAACTAGAAAAATTTCACGTCCTGACGTGAAAATTTTTCTAGTTTTACATTTCAATATATTTACTTGAACTTGATCTTCTGAATACCTACAAAGACTTGTTTTCATCCCAACAGTAAAATAATTTCAATAAGGGTTCATTCATAATATGAAAACTTTTAATATTACTTTCAACTTAAACACAGTATCAAAGACATTACTAAGAAATAAAGCTAAGAAAATTTACTTTCAGTTAAATAAAATTAAGGCATATTAAAATCACTTCAGTGAGTATCGTTAAAGATAAACTCTTTATTAATATTCTATTTAGTTCAATATTTAAACTAAGTATGTAGTGTGTAGACAAATTCCTAAGCAAAATTTGTAAATTATTTATTAGTGATTACTAAAATTATTAAGTTAATGCTTTCGTTGTGTTGTTGCTAATGTTTTCGTTTGCACAAAATTATTATTTTTAATAACAGGTGAAGCATTAAGCGTTAAATGATTGTAAGTTTTCGCGTTGTATTATAATCAATTAGCACTGATTTCTATAAAAAAAATATATTTTTTATGAAATCGGTGCGTTAAGCCCCGATTAAATAAGTGCTTATTAATTTTAATCCTTACTTGATATAAAATTGCATCTTATTGTATATTTTTGGGCTTATCCACCTACAGAGCGTACCTACTCAATTATTATGTACAACTCATAAAAAGATCTCATTACATCTTTTAGTAGTGACAGTCTAAAACAAGACATCATCTTACTACGCCATACATATCTAATACTCGTCAGAGTCAATAAAAGTTTTAGGTTCATTGACAGCTTAAATTAAAGAACTATAAACATTTATAAATAGTACCTACGATATTATTCTGTTTTTGTTGGTTTTAATGCCTAGCTAGTTAGGCACTTAATGAAAATTTAGTTCTTAGATTTATTCCATTACATTTTATGATTGTCTGGGTCAACTACCCAATTATATTTGTAAAGCTATGAACGTCTTTGTCTATTGATCACGTAAAGGACATCACAAAATAGGAAGGATTCGAGCTGTAGGGACTGATTAAATTTGTGAATGATATTGAGTTAACGAGAAATGTAGGGACGAGAATTTCTAAGGCGGGACCTCCTGTTTAAAATGATGTGATCACGCACTCTGACGCCCTAGTGTATTACCACTTACTCGCACACACTTACATCTATTATCTAGCCTAAAGTAAGCATAATTAAAGGGTGCTTTCCTCGGGTAGTGTAAACGGCATAGTGGCACGGTAGAGTAGTAACTTACTACTGAATATACCAATGTAGCATTGGTTGAGTTAAGTACTTACTAAAACTAGTACCGTACTCAAACCTGGTAGAGTACCTTGCAGCCAGTTCACTCCATTGTTTACTCTTTTCGAAGGCAGCACTCTTAAGTGCTTGTGTTTGTTCTAGAATGTGACAAAGTTTTTTAATACAGAGCTATCAAGGCGTTTTTAGGAGATGTTTCATATCCGGCGAGGTTTATGTACACTATCTTAATAAATCATGAAAAATCTTCAGAATCCAGGAAAAATACGAATAATTTGCCTTCATGTATAGTTCACTTGCACAAAATTAAAAATTATTCGTCGATTTTACCATTTTTCAATATGGTCATATAGCGCGCGATATTGAGGTCAACTAAACGTCCCCAAAGTGATTTGGCTGTGTTGCAGTTTTTTCTATGAAAAATTTTGTTAGAAGAAACGAAGCAAATAAAAAGAAAATAGACCGTTGAAAATTGTTCTGCATATTTTTGTTATTTATATATAGTATAGTGTACATAGACCTGGCCAGGTCTTCATAATTTTTTTGAGCAACTCTTTTCTATTAATAATAAAATAAATGTTTGAATGTTCCCCATATAGTGGGAGCAGTGTTATCCAAAGACAGACGATCTGCAGCCTTATTTTGAGAGTTTAAAGTGCTGATAACAAAGTCTTTATACCATTCTTATATCTTGCCTTGTAAACACCACAGTGGATAGCCAAGCCGGCGGGCGGTCTGGCTCGCGGAAATCCATATTACTAATATACTTACTCATGCAGTATTAATAATCCATTGTATTATTATTATTTCGAAAGTGACTTTGTCTGTCTGACAGACAGACACATTTTCTGGTATGGAGATAGTTTGAGACCCCGAGGATGCTTTTTTGGAGTGATAACCGACAACTACGCGGGTGGAGCCGCAGGCAGCCACTAGTATAAATATGTTTTATTCTGTCCTTTTTATTTAGTATGCCTTTCCAAGAGTAATTTACAGTGAAGCAAGTTCATAGATTGAATACAGTGCATTATTTTGACGTTCACTATTCAAATAAGTGGACTATTCGCATTGATTCGTGCTTGGAGAGCTCTCCATGCCTCGTCGATGGCTCTGGAAACAAAAGTGGCGGCTGGTATCTCGGACATTGTCTCACCACGACAATGGCTCCAACTACGGCTTAATAATATCTAACAAAGGCCTGTTTGCAGAATGTATAAATTTTCATGAAGCGCTTGTAAAACAAAGTTAGAAATAACCTCGGCTTATGTAAACAGGAGACCAATAAATCACAGGGAAACTAACCGAGGGTCAATTCCCAGATTGGATTAAATTACTTTGTTTATAAAAGGAACAATCCTCCAAGTTTTATGGTATCATAATAAAGTTCATACGATCAATAATGTCTATGAGAAGGAAACTTTCAAAATTATGCAAAATGTTTTCCAACCGCAAAAGAAGTAAAAAAAAATGGTGTCATTGATAATTATGTAAGTAGACACCTGAAATACTAGCCTGCTGAACTTGTGGACGTGAAAATTATAATTGTGTGTAAGTATTTATAACAATAAACAAAATAATAATAATTTTAGTGTGATCACAGAATAACTAATAACAGATTATAATTAAAAGCATTTGGACTATAATCATCATCATTGTCATTTAAGGCGAAAGACATCCACTGCTGGACAAGGCCTCCGCTTTTGTACTTTATATACACACAATTTTTTAATAAACACTATACAATTAACTAAGTAATCCAAGTAATTTATTAATTAAATCTTTAATGCACAGTAAAAAATGTTCAAATGGCGGACACCTAAAATGGCATTCTCTAATGTGTAATGAAAAAAGGACCTGGACCCGATCCTTATCAATTACAAAAGTTTTTCAGGAAAACCCTAGAATTTTTCCTTTTAAAACACATCCTTAGATAGTTAAGTATAAGATTTTTAAAGACTTTGAATATTATTTATGTGGCTGGCTTCTAAGTAATATCTATGTTTTTTTTTCATTTTTTAAAACATATAAATAATATAAATTTCCACATACACATAAAACACACAAAAATACACAATAATCCACATTGCACGAGTAACATCATTATATTTAATAAATCGTTTCTTTGCTGAAAACTTAGGTAATTTCAAAACGGTAAAATGGGTTCCTTAGGAGACTCTACATAAGTCGTCGAGCATTGCACCCAAGTCCTCCGGGGTCTTAACCATGGCTACGATATCATCAGCAAAACGAAGGTGAGTCATGTACTCGCCGTTTATGTTGATGCCAAGTCCTCCCCAATCCAACAGCTTAAACACATCCTCCAAAGCGGCAGTGAACAGTTTCGACGAAATAGCCTCGCTAAAGTCGTATTGGTTTCGAGTTTTGATCCTGACTGACATGCTGGCGTAACAAGTGGGGGCTTAAAATGAACATAGGTAAGACGAAAATTATGCCAAATTCCCATGTCGTACTGTGTAGGTTGGAAGCTCTACACTGGAAGTTGTTGACGAATATGTTTTCCTGGGACAAATGGTCCAACTTACTAAGTCCAACTTCCAGAAAGAGGTTAATCGGATCCAGCTGTGCTGAGGCGCTCCTCGGGAAGCTTCGCAGCATATTCTCAGCCCAACTACCACAATATCCACTTGGCACGTTGCAACATTCCAAGGAAGAGTGACGACCGTTGCTTGGAGCGGAAAGGTCTTCGAGTGGCAGCCGTGTGCTGGTAGACGCAGCGTTGGCTGGCCTCCCACAAGGTGTACCGACGATCTGGTGAGCTTCGCAGGAAGCCGATGGATGCGGGCAACGCAGGACCGATCGGTTTGGAGATCCCTGGGGAAAACTTTTGTCCAGCAGTGGGCGTCTCTCTGCTGAAATGATGATGATGATGATTTCCTTTCCAAAGGTATTTGATAGATTCATTTAATGTGCTGATATAAATAAATAATCAAACATTTAAATATTGAATTATTTGCATATTATGTTGGGAAAACCTTCAACGTTTTATTATTATTATGACGTATGCAAAAGCATTTTCTTTCAACTTAATAGGAGCACATATTGTTTTCCCTTTCGTTTAGAACAAAGAGTCTTCTTTTTTTTCTTTCCATGACTTAATTGTAAATTGGATGCGCAAAATTGAGACCGTGACAGTTATTTGTATCATAATAACACTCGTTTATATAAGAACAAAACAAGCAAATAAGTTTATTATGGAAAAAAAATATTAAATTGGACGCATTCAATCTGTAACACGTATGATGACTGGGATCACAACAAGTGACGTGATTGTATGACGACAAAACGTACTTATTCTTGTATTTGCAAGCAAATAATATGTACTAAATGAGTTTCACTCTTATTACTTTTAGCTCTCGCAGAAAAATCGTAATTCAAGGTCAAGCCGTTGAACGGTGTGTTTAAGACAGTTTTCAAAGGACATTAACTGTTTCACTTTTCGCTTGATTTGTGTTTTGTATTTATTGATCCAGAATTCTTTTCTTGGAATTATGTTCTGTATTATGTACTATGTATATACTTGTGATTGTATTGTCAAATTATAACATTGTACTTCAACTATCCCAGATAACACGTCTAGTCATGTTGTATTGTCTAGTCATGTTATACAGTGAATCTAATCCGCTTTATATGGAAAACCATGTTTTTTTTATGATACTAGAGTTTCGATCGAAAAGGTCATAATTATTATTCCTAAATAGCATACAAAAGGACTACCATAAAGTTATTTTTTTATAAGTAAATAATGGTAGGGGTTCCTATTATTATTGACTATCAGCATCCCTACAGTGAAAAATCTATCTGAAACTTAGGAAATACATAGTAAAATACCAAAGTCGAAAATATCATGAAGTCTGGTTCATTTTCTACTAAAAGAGAAGATTATAGAGGTTAATCAGAAAAGGTTTCCTAGTATATGTCTACAATATCACCACGAACGGGTTAAATTATGTCCGAAATTTCGGAAATCATGTTTCATAGCAGATACGCTGGTGTGAATTATGATTTCACACAGCTGTCAGCCGAGGAAAACTTTGTTGTAAATTCATTTTCCATTAAAGGAAAATGCACTCTGCTCTCATATAAAATGCAACGTCTGTCTGTTTGTACGCTTATCTTGAGAACTATTATGTGGACTTTGATGCGCTTTTTACTGAAAGGTAGGGGGGGTTGTTCGGTAAGGTTTTCGGCTATTTTATTATTGGGCTATAATAAAAGGGGGGCGACGCAGTAAAGTTTTAGTGAAACATGTTGTAGTTTTTCCACTGTTTTCCAGCGTACACATGGCTTACGCTTGCTAAACCTTATGAAGAAGGTACCTACATCATAATAATGTATAAAAAAAATTAGGTAAAATGTCGTACAGAAAAGTCTCATACGATAACATGTGTTTCTCTCCTATCTCACATTAACTGTTTTAAAAACTCCTCTACTCGAGCAGAGGCATAACCCTTTAATCAGCTGATGCCCATTGTACTGATGTCTTATGCCGTGTGATATTAATACGAAGTAATTTCTTTACTTTCTACCAGGGATAGATCTAGAACATTAATTTTAGTGAAATAATTTTCGAAGGAACGTAACGAGAGGGTTGCAGGTTGCAGACTTGCAGTCTAAGAATTAATTTCGACACCCACTAATTTGTCGACGTTAGTGGTCTAATAACGCAGTGAAGCATATTTAGTTACGAGGGGCAAAATGACGAGCAAGCGACTACATGAACCTGCCAGTAATGGATGGGTCCTCTCGCAAAATTTGACTACATTTAATTTTGCACTATTCTATCTCGCATCACATCGGATTGAGGATTTAATCAAATTCACTACATTAGTTTCATTTTGTCAAGCCGCGTTAGACTTCCAGAGATCTTATGATGATTAATTAATTTTAAAAACTAAAAAAATATACATATACAGTGAAGCACCGACTCCAAAAATGCCTTTTTATGAGACTCCTTCATTTTAATTATGATTATGTTTCCTTTTAGAGTTTTAAAGTCAGTTATTTTTTTTTAAATATATTTTTATTTCTTATTTTTTTTAATTGCGTTTAGCTAGATCCTAATTGTATCCTTTCCTACATGGGAGATACTCCTCATGTGTATAAGGTCTGTGCCCAGCAGTGGGGCGTAAATTGGCTGGTATTGATGATGATGATAGCTCAATTGCATGCAACCATTAAAAAAACATTCATAATCACATATTTTAGAATTAGATTAGTTTTGTTAGTGATTCACACTGAAGTCTCTATCTCAAAAACTCCCAATGTAAAACTATGTCGAGTCCAAAAAAAAATCTGTAATCTAACTTATAGTTTCTGAAATATGCGCGGACAAACATACAAATATACCTACCAACATACAAATATATAAACAAATATATATACACTCATAAAATTTGGCACCCATATTCAGAAGCTGGTATAGACTAACATATTATTATATTTACAATAACTGTGCAATTCCTATAATATTACATACAAGGGTGACACTGGAAGTTTTTAGAACTGGTTATATGTATACTTGTAAGAATAAGAATAAGAACATTTTATTGTATAACTGTTACAAATTATTATAGTACTAGATGTTATTACACACAATGAGTAAGAACAGTTACAATACTATGAGAAATTGATTATGTAATCTAATTTTAATATTATTACAATCCATATACTTAGTCAATAATTTTTTTTTTAAACATTTAATAGAAAAACAGGTAAGTACCTACTTAATTATAATGTTTTTACAAATCAAATCAATGGACATAGCTATATTCATTTGTTTTTATTATTGAAAATGAAAATGAAAATGACTTTATTCAATTAGGCCGCCCAAGAAGCACTTTCGAATCGTCAAAAAAAACCCTTATGTCTATCACATAAAAATAATATTAACTAACTAACAATTTCATAATGTTTGTCTCTCTGTCTTATCTGGATTTACGTAAGCTAACAATGTTATAATGTCAGTCTGTCTATCGGTCTGTCTGTCGGTCCGTCTGTCCGTCAGTCAGTCTGTCTGCCTGTCTGTCTGTCAGTCTGTCTGTCTGACAGTCTGTCAGTCTGTCAGTCTGTCTGTCTGTCTGTCAGTCTGTCTGAATTTACACCGGTTTCAAAAGTTGAACTACCGAGAAGATTCCGGCAACAAACTCGTGTAGTCACTCTTTTCAATTATTAAGTTACAATGTTTAATTACACAGTAATAGTATTTAGCAGTGCAGTGTCGCACAGAGTATAAAAAATAGTTATTTGTTATACAAGAGTGCAAAGTTGCTTTTTAACCGCGTGCTCAATTTTGATGACCGAGCAAGCGAAGGCTTCTAAAATTTTAACGAGCGATTTTTTTTTTTAGCGAGTGATCCGAAGAGCGTTAGCGAGGCAATCAATATCCCTAAAACTGTCCAAGTCTAGAGTCTAGACTCGGACAGTTTTGGGGATATTGATCTAAGATTTCTTGAAAAAATTGCATAACCCCTTAATATATAGGTATACTGCAAAGAGTCAACATTTATTTCTCAATAAATATGGGTATTAAGCTATAATCGTGACATTTACTAAAGATTATTCTAATGGATCGCTTTTGCAGAATAAAAGTGCTTCTAGTATTGACCGAATTGCCCCAAAATATTACTCCATAACTAAGTATAGAATAAATATTTGCATAGTAAGCGTTTAATGCCACCTCTACGGAGGTTACGTCAACCAACACTGACAAAGCGTAACAATAATATATTTATTGTTTCTAAGTGAAGTTTCCAGGTTCAAATGGGTGTCTAACATTAACCCCAAGAATTTAGTGTTGTCGATTTCAGTAATTTTGCGTTTATCAAGTATTATGTCCACATTTAACGACTCATTTTTATAGTTTCTTAGTTTTTTTGCAAGTTTACAGTCAAATTTACAGAATTAAGCCAAGTAGTATTTTTTTTTAAAGTGAAACATAATTAGTAGGTTTATAGTCTTGAACACTCATACCGTCATTTTTTACAAATAAAACTGTTGTGTCATCAGCGAACATCGCACACAATTGATCAGCTAAGTATATCAGAAGGCTCATTAGCGTAAGTCAAAAATAATATTGGTCCCAAGATACTACTCTGTGACACACCCAAGGTAGCAATCTGAGATTTGGATTCAATTGAATGAAGGGACTTAGTCTTTTCATTCATAGAAGTTAGTATGCAATGTAATCTAATTTATATAAAATTCTCGTGTCACAAATTTAGTTACCATTCTCCTCCGAAACGGCTTGACCGATTTTTATACGTAATGAAATATATTTTTATGTAATAATTTGAACAACATTCACTAAGACTCTTGGCTATTGGTTAAAAAGTGCAATGAAGCTTTGGCTAGCGCCGCTTACCAAGGACGGCTTTTATTAGATCAATTTAGTGCAACTACTAAACGTCAGAATGAGAATACGAAATCTAACGTAGTACGTAATAACGTAATACGTTAGATTTCAGCATAAAATAAATAACAATAATAATAATATATATTTAAAAGTCGTAGGAGCAAGTTTAGGGTTTGTGTCTTAAATGCAAAAAATACTTTAAAATTAAGATTAAAAAAAAAATTCAGCAGTCTGTTGTTTCTAAAAATTTTACTTTTTAGTTAGCTTTACTAAAAATTTAATAAAATAAGCAATTAGTTGACGACTTTTTATTTTAACACTGCTCAAACAGAATCAATCGGAGAATAATGTAAAGGCCAATAAGAATATCGGGCGTGTATACTTACTATAAATCACAGCCGTCCCAATATAAATTAGTCACATTTTTTTCCCAGAATGTCATTTGTATCTAACATTGGAAAACCGAGAGTTCATTGGGGAAAAAGACATTTTGACATAACCACCTGAAAGCTTTTGCTATATCCGCTTAAATAAAACGCTATTTATATCAACATTTTTTTTGTGTATGAAATAAACATTAATATTTAATAACTGCCTCGTTGAATATTATTGTGTTTTCAGAAGAGTATAATTTAAGAAATTAGTCTCTTCATTTTTGTTTTGTATTTAGTGTAATAAAGAGTTTGATTATGGTTTAAATAAAATCAAACTTATTGCCGACTGGCATCTGCCCGCGACTTCTATTTAGTTACTTCGAGATTCTATGTTGTTGAAAATAGGTATATTCTGGAGTAATAACTCTAGTCTGCGAAACATAATATAGCGCCTGCTGCCATTGTAAAAAAAACCTGCTGCCTAGCGCAGCAGATTCCTTTTAGACGAGCTGCATTCTTTTGCCAGTTGCCAGCTTACTAGTAGGTATCTATTCATTATTCTCACTCAAACCATCTCTACATAGCTTAAGACCTTCCCCGTCCTCCTTATTCCTCAACCGAGAAGTTTAAATCTATCAATTTGCCCAACTGAATATCATAATTATATTTTATATGACACACACTATATTGCTGATAGCTACATACTACACTAAGAACATATATCTTGCTCTCGCTATAAAGCATGTAACTTCTTTTTATGGTTTGATATTTTATCAATTCATGTCAAATCAAATATTACTTTATGTAGTGAAGTAGTGACGGCAACAGATCACATTCCAGTGAACCGAAGTGATTGTGGTACCTTTTCTTCGCATCGGAAATAATGAATCGTGACATAAATTGGTAAATGTAACAATATAGAGTTACAAAAACCTAATATGTTTATCTCATAAATAAACATTCAGACGGTTTTCTTAGAAGCTTCCAATTTTATACCTAGATAAGTGTGGCTGACTGATATGAAAGTTTTTGTCTATTATTCTTATTTAAAAATATGATCTCCTATACAGGTAAATTATATTTTTTATACATAATATAATGCTAATGAAAGTACCTCTTGTCTTTACATTGCAAATATTTGCAAAAAAATAGTTTAATAGTGGACTGAGATTATGTGCCAAAACAAATTTCTGGCATTTTTAGAATTTTTATCTTCCTGTCGGTTTGTCTGTGTATTTGAAAGAGTATCAAACCAAAACCACTGAATTAATTTAAGGGTTTGAAAATATGTTATAGTCCTTATCTTGGGGTGACATTTAATTTTTATTTCATCAAAATCGGTGTACTCTATTTAAAGTCATTACGATTTGAAGATCGGAAGTAGTATAACTTTTCTAAGATTTCGTCGTTATGTTAACTGTCTATATTATTTATTTATGTCGTTTTATTGTAATAAGTATTATGTAATACGAGGAATAATGAAACGAATGAAAGTATCTACTTAAATGCCTGTTCATTAAATTTAAAAATAATTTCATAAATGTCGCGTGTTGTATTCGGAATCTTGGCGATTCCGAATACAACATCTATTCCGAGATCCAAGATGGCGGACGCGACTTGTTAATAATAAATCGATATGGGTATCATTTTTGTGGTGTTCGAGGGTCCCGATTCCGAACACAACATCTATTTCGAGATCCAAGATGACGTAAAGCGATATTTTTATATAAAATCGATTTGGATATCATTTTTATGGTTTTCGGGGGTCCTGATTCCAAATACAGATTTTTTTTGAGATCAAAGATGGTGGACTCAACTTTGTAATATAAAAACAATATAAGAAGTTATCGTTTTGGTGATTTTCAGGAACCCTGTCATACTATATATGACCACCTAGTAAATTAAATAAGCTCACTTCATCACAGTTAAGTATGTAAAACGTCTTCATTCCTAAACTTTGTAAAAAACACCTTTGCGTTTTGTAAAAAGACTCAATTAATTAAGTCATTGTTTTACGGTATTAATTCTAATTACTTTATTTCAATTCCTTCCTCTATTGATCTTCCAAACTGTAAGAAAAGACTTTTATCCCTATTTCTTTGATTATAATATATTATATGCAAGATCGTGACGACAATCCGATAATAAATTTAAACATATTATAGGGCTATATTACTTCATAGAAATGTTTTGCTTTCAAATACTTCCATCATATTCGTTTGATAATTTCATGACATTTCTATAAAATAATGCAGCCAATGATATAGAAATGTTATGAAATTATCAAGTGAATAAGATGTATTGGTAAGTTGCAAAACTTTTCTATGGTCTAATATAGCCCATGTTTTAATTTATTGTCGTCAAAGCCCGATTCATAGTTTACAACTGGCGATGCCAAAGTGACATCAAATTTTTAACACACACACTATATTTTTATATATATTATGCGAACATGACCAAAATGGCCCTTAAATTGTCCTTTGATAGTTTTCGTGCGATCACATTTCTTTTCTATATAAATTACGCTTTGTAAATCAGGTTTGGAAATCAGAGCCGTAAATTTTATTTAAAAAAACTTATGGTGGCATTTTCACGACGTGAATCTAGAATTTTTTGTTCCTGAGTGAATTTTGTGTTGCTAACAAAATTCACTTAGGAGCAAAAAATTCTAGATTCACACCGTGAAAATGGCACCAAAAGCTTTTGGTGTAATTTTGTAAACAATAGGCTGTGTTGAAGAATAATACGTATGTTCATTGAATTCACTGAAATAAACTTTCAATTGGTGTAAGAAGTTGGAAATTTTATCCTGCCATGCTATTCTGTAACAAAAGTCGCACTTGACTTCACAAGTCACTTCGCCAAAGAAAGCAATTTTTCATACAAGTTAAAGGCTGATACCTCATCGTACTTACGTTGGAACCTGCATTTAAGAAACTACCCCAGGTACGGCTACGGTAGCCACTTACCACCGGGTAGGGCGCCAGCTTTCGTCTTCAAAATGTAAATATTATTATAGACATAAGAAAAGGTTCTTCCCCATGGTATATTATTAAAAACATAATTATAAAACACAGTCTTTACCAAATTACCGCTAAGAACATATTTGTTTGAGAAACATTCATATTTACATAAAACTATGTGTGCAAATTCCAAACGATCAGCATAAATAAATATAACTAGTTAAGTTTTAGGAATGAGAACAGCAATCATAAACCATCTTAGGCATTGAATGCATTTCATTAGCGTCCATATTTGAGTCAGATATTTTAACAGTTTAAGTTATATAAGTATAGACTTCCTAATATAGTTAATAAAATTATAGTAGCGCATTACGTCACCTAAATACAGTAGTATATGTAATAAATAAATCACAACATTTTTAATTGCAATTAGCTTAAAGTTTATTTAACGAATTTAAAGGTATTTTAATGTACTAAAATAGCTAAATGACACTACATTATTTTGTAGTTGAGTGTTGTGTTGTCATTTGTCAACAAAAATTAACGCTTTTTCATAAGGCAACACGTTATTGCCCTAGGTGTTACAAGCGCCTGTATAGGTACAGGCGCTTGTACGGCTACGGGTACGGAATACCTTATCCGGAAACCAAAACAGTCATCATCAGCCTATATACGTCCCACTGCTGGGCACAGACCTTCCTACATGGGAGGAACACATGAGGAGATTGGGCCATAACACCACCACGCTGGCCCAATGCGGGTTGGTGGGTTAAAGCGGTTGCAGTAACAACCGGGATCGACGGCTTAACGTGCCTTCCGAAGCACGGGCGAGCTCAAGATTGTAAATTTGATTGACCCATTCCGGTACCAACCATGGTGAAAGTTGCTTTGTTTTAGTAATTGAAACCAAAGCGCTCAAACCACTACGCTACCGAGCTCCTCATACAACTCTTTAACCAAAACAGTAGACATACTAAAATAGTCATAATCGTAATAGTTCTATAAATCATATCATTTTGTCCCTTACCAGTCCACCTGACGCTTTCATAAAATATAAAGCCTAAACATAAAGTGTCTGATGTGGGAACTTCACAGATTACTTTGCTGTATTATATTGTACAGCTAAGTGATTTGTGAAGGAAGAGGAGCTCGGTGGCGTAGTGGCGAAAGCAAAGAAACTTTTGCCATGGTCAATCTCGGATGGGTCAATCAAAGATTTGTTATCATGAGCTCCTCCGTGCCTCAGAAGGCGTTAAGCCGTTGAGGAAGGCCTTTGCCCAGCAGTTGGACGTATATAGGCCGGTAATGATGGTGATGATTATAGTAGGTAGGTACTTATATACACACATACTTAGCTATATCATAGACCAAATACACTTCTATCATCCTATACATATTTTAGATGACCCGTTAACCGAGTGGTCAGAAATTAGGTGTGAGTGTGTGAAACAAAAATTATCCGTTATCTAGTATCCTTAATACAAGCTCATATGATGCTTGCCTACTTTAGGGTGTCTGTCAGTGTATGAATATTATAATTTCATAGTTTACACTTTATTTATTGCACTTTGTATTTTCAAAGTTTCATTAAATTGATTTGTAAGTTCCATAGCAACTCCAATCAAATTTGGTAGAGGTAATTATTAACAATGTAACCGCACCGAAATATTCTAATTGTCACTACGACAATAAATAAAGCATGGGCTATATCAGTTGATAGAAATGTTTTGCAACTTTCAAATTAACATTATTCATTTGATAATTTCATGACAATTGTATAAAATAATATAACATTGGCTGCATTATTTGATACAGACGTCTGCAGAATAATTTATAGAATTTGACATTTAGAATTTGAATTTTTGTCCATAGCAATTTGCAATACGCTTCATAAGAGCCATCTGTACCTACTCTGTTCTACGTTCTTCTTATGTCTCTGTCGCAGCCGTCTGACTAAAGACGCCTAGGCCGTAGATTAAACGCCGGCATCCAATGAAACGGCTGAAGGACAAATAGCCAAGACAATGAGCTCAACATTTAACGAGATAGCTGAACGACATGTCAGCTGTCTGGTTTAATTAGACATTCAATTAGACGCCTAGGCAGGTCGTGTAAGTCGAAGATGTTCTGTGTGACTGTTTGAGTGATAGGGTCAAAGATATTTTTTTATAAACGCTTACAACCTTGAAAAGAAACTATAGACAATTTTGGATGGCTTGTAGGGAGTACTTTCTACCTGCGTTATCAAGTTCATTAAAGTTAAAAACTGTCTTTATTTTAACTGATCAATTCGACTTTCAATCCTTCAGGATTGTTTGTTCCGATTATAGCTGCCATTTGCTCACTGTATCTTTGGCTAAAATGAGTCTGTAATCTTCTGGCGTTTAATACGCAAATTCCAGGAGATTTTTTTTTATATATTTATTCATAAATCTTTATTGTACATCACTCAAATACAAAGTTTTTACACATAACATTGAAGTAAATTGTACAAAGAGCGACCTTATCGCTCAAAGTGATTTCTTCCAGGTAACCTTAGGATGAACAGGAACAAAAATGTAATTGAAAGTGAGGGAAGACGGCGATGTAATAACTGATTTAATTACTCAGTATACCTACAACAATATAAGAAAATTTATTATATTTATATTATATATACATACATACATACATACACACATACATATAATAAACTCCAAACATATAAACAAAGTTACATATTAAATAAGCAATAATTACATTATTATATACTATAAACATACGCGCGAAAAAATGAATGGTCAATGAAATCTTGCTCTAAAAAGTCTACTTATGAGCATAAATACATAGTACATATACCTACAACTACATAGTTTATGGATAACATAAAGATCATTGTTAATTAATAGAAAAAAGACACAGTTTAGTAATGAAATAAAATCTTAGCAAAGATGGTTGAATCACATTGAGTTTACACAATTCATATTTTGATTTGACGAAGCTGTATGTTGATTTTGCCATTTAAATAATCAGTGTTCTTTTTACAAATTCCTATAGATTCAGACAGAAATGAAATTGTGTTGAATATTAATAATTTTGATTAAAAATCTCAAGCACCTAGTAGTAATCTGTGCTTTATCTAGTATATAGTAATATACTAGATAAAGCACAGATTACTACAACTTACAAATTGTTAAAAGCCAATAGTACCTTTACCCTTAAAAATAAAAAAACATTTAGCAAAATGTCTACTACCCGGAGCGTCTATAGAGCAATATGCCTTACTTACTAGTAAATGGTTTTTCTAGCAAAAACATCTAACTATTGAAACATTTATATTGCATGACGTCTAATTAGCAAATCGTTCAATTCTCAAAATGCGTGGACACTCAGGAACAAATTTTTAAACAAAACTAAAAAAACGAGTTCAATACACTAAAACGATAAAAAGTAATATGTTAAAAATCCAATATAAAAAAAATAGTTTTAACTTACAATGTCATAATGTCTGTCTGACTGTCGTGTCTGAATTTACACCGGTTCCAAAAGTTGAACTACCGAGAAGATTCCGGCAACAAACTCGTGTAGTCACTCTTTTCAAATATTAAGTTAATATGTTTGTAGTTACATAATAATATATTTGGTAGTGCAGTGTCGTACAAAGAAAACAATATTAAAATTAGAAAAGTAGGCATTCAACTTACCAACAAAGTAAGTTAAGATAAAAAACCAATTTTCGGGAGATCTGACAATACATAATCACAGAGGTATTTACAATACACAAAGATTAACAGTCATAATACACGTTATTCATCATCTAAATATTCTTTGAACCTTATGAGGATGGCATTAGGAGAAGTACAATAGATATACTTTTTAATGAAAAGTACAGAAGAGAACTGTACTTTTTTATTAAAAATTCCTATGCAATGTTCTAAAATGTTGGAAATGCAAAAATCTATTAAGGTATTATAGCAGAAAAGTGTGGTCCTACATCCTTTCCAATACTTATTTACATCTAATAAATACCTAACCAAATAATGTATTATCTAATAAAATATCAACAAGCAAGCAAGCTTAACTAATTTAAAAATAATATTACGTTCCTAAAATTGCATCGCCCATAGACGTAAATGATACCGTATAAAGTAATTGATACCTAGCATTTCTTATCTTGTTAAATTTTGTTAGTAACATTACTACTTATAAGTCGCGCAAATTCATTTAAACAAGAGTAGTTCCCCAGATCTACAACAAACACAAGAAATAGATGTGTACTTGCTGAAATTACGAAAAAGGGCGAAGAAGAAAATGCAAGGGGCATAAACTATGTTGTCACAAATGTACTTACCTGCCTAACATTTAAACAAACCAATTAAATGTGCGACACTCTTAGCGACGGCTATTACTAAATTAATATTATGTAATTCCTTCCAATTAACTATTACGTCAAATCTAATTTCTATTTCAGCATCTTCATCTCGCGTTACTGAAGGTCAAAACTTGATTTCATTTTCTCTTCATTCAGATCATTTTGGGCTCAATGGGATGAAGAGAAAATGAAATAAAACTGCTATCGAGAAAATTAAACTGGAGTAACAAAAATTGCTATTCATAATTAAATTTTTTGCAAAGCCCTAGCGTATTTCTTACTACCAAGTAATAAACTCAAAAACCTGCGTTGATACTATTACCGAAATCGTCCTTTATAATGTTTACAGTTGAATAACACTTTTGCCGAACAATACGTTGCTATTAAACATTTTTCCAACACAGTTGTGTACTTTCAGGGCTACAATTATGATTCCAAAATTAAATCTTTTGCGAGCATCTTTCTTCGCGGTCGTGAACTCGTGACTTTCTTTTTACGAGCTCTATTATTACTTTAGCAGTTTAGTTTCAAATTTATTAGTCAATTTAAAAAGTTTAGTAGCAAGGACGTTTCATACATAGAATAAACTCGGATGGATTTTAAACGACTAAAATCAATCTTTATAAAAGTTTTAAATGGTTGTTTATCATCGAATAAGCTGTATAATTGTATACGCGTTCGGGCCCGCTGCCACTGAAAAAAACTACTCAGTCTACATATATACGATTTGATCTATCTTCAACCCGTGCATAGCAGCAAATTTCATTGAATTTTAATTGACTCTTATTCTTCAGAATTAATTACTTGTTATTTACTTTCAGTTTTTCTATTAACCTATGTTGGTAAGTGTGTATGTTGAAATAAACATATTTAATTCTTTGATTTGTTTTATAGTATTTTCCACAGCTGTATTGGGAAACTTCGTCTGATACATTGTATCGGTAAGTGTGTAGGTTAGTGCAAACTCGTGACATTAAAAGCCCTCGTCTTCGGCTCGGACTTATGAATGACAGCACGTTTGCGATAATCTACTTTCCACCCTTGTATCATAATTTAATATTCCACTTTTTGCCACATTTTCACGAACAATAAATAGTATCCGCCCTGTCTCTACAAATTATCCTGACATCATCCAACTGTAGAGCGCAGTCTTTTTAAGTTTGAGTGTTTTATTCCCAGTCTATAATTAGGTTTTACTTATTCTTTGTTGCCTAAAACAGTATCTAATTCTGTTTGATTAGCTTCATTAGCACACTATATGTGGATGGATTTTTGCTTTAACCGTGTTGCGTATCCAGGTACCCAAATAAACTTTTTACCTCGTCAAATTAATATTTGTCAACACTATATCAATATAAAGAGACAACTAACGAACCTATAATGAACTTCTATATATCAGTACCTAGTCACAATCCGAATTAAATTTACGAGTAATAAACCAGCCGTGGGCTTCTGCACACGTCAACAATTATCGCATAAAACGGGCAACTACAAAGAAACCTGTGTTACATCTGTACGATGTTAATTTCAACGCTACGCAATATTACTTGTTAATTATGAAATCAACATACACAATTGAAAACTCAAACATAATATTACTCAAATATTTAAATCTCGAAGAAAATAGCGTTTAAATTAGATGTTGATGCAAGAAAATAGTGTATTTTTCACAAATTAATGTTTTTTATGCGTTTAAACGTCTACTGCCTGTTGTCTGGCTGGACACTAGGACACGTGGGTTCGATTCTCGCCTGAAGCATATATTTTTTCATCGTTTTCTTTCTTTAACTGTTATTGTTACAATAGTGTATTCGTTTTATATGTATTCAATAAAAATTATAACTGACCTTACATTTCCCTTTAACTTTTGACTTTAAACTTATGTTTTTCATAGAAATACCTACTTACGTGAGAAAAAACTAAATTAAATTCATATTTTATTTTACTATACATATATTTATTTATTGGTACTACTAGCTACTTGTGTGTGTAATATTTTACCAGCAATTTTGTATTCCAGTGAAATCAACGTTAAAAATAATATGGCTTGTTTATTTAACTAATATATTTATAAATCTGCTGGCAAAAATTAAAATGAAGTCATTTCTACAACCGACATTGAGAAATATTCAATAGCTGTACAAAAGGTATATTTGAATAAAATTCAATCATTAAATAGGGGTAAAGTGTGGTAGAGTTACTATCTCTAGATTATACAAGGGACAAAGAAAGATGTCACGTGTTTTGTGAGAAAGCAGACAAAGTGACCACTCTAATTTCGTTCAGGAAAACCAAACAACGTTCCTCATGGTTGTTTTGGGATGAGTCGACTAAGTATTTATCGTCTTGGGCTCTTCCATGTTTACAGATTTCATCCTACCATCCGCATTGGGCCAGCATTGTGGGTGGCTCTTTATAATGTGTTACTCCCTTTTAAGTAGGCCCTCTGTGCCCCTAGTGTAAGTTTCAATTGAATTTATAAGACTTTATTGTAACAAATAAATAAAGAAAGAAAACGATGGAAAAAAACTACGAGGTGTTAACTTCAATGAGTGGTGAGATAAACGTTAGAAAAGGAAAGAAAGCGGTGAAGAAATTATCAGATTATACCTAGTGCTCCGGTGGTGTAGTGGTAATCGCGTCTGGCCGGAAATCAGGAGACGCGGGTTCGATTCCCGCCTAGAGCATATTTTTTTATCGTTTTCTTTCTTTATTTGTAATTGTTTAAATGAAGAGGGCGTTTAAACGCATCAAAGACATTAAAATGTGATTGAAACGAAAACGTTTGATGTCGTGAAAACTGCTAAATCTTATGGAAACGGCAGCAGCGCCTCTGTTCTGAATGGATCTGAGAGGTGAACACGACGGTGGTCGTTTTCGGTACAGTCGACCACAGAAGTAGCTGATCACTTCAGTACCATGTCACACCGATTTTGTGCACGTACTTTATAGTTGCTGCCGTACTATATTGACGCTAGAGTTGTTGTGACATGGTACTAAAGTGTTCAGCTACGTCTGTGGTCGACCGTACGATTCAATTGAAACTCACACTAGGGGTACTCCTCCACAGTTGGTTACAGTCGACGGCACATCAAGCGTAACAGTTTAATCTTAAGACCACCCTTACTACATTTGTAATAGGGGCGGCTTTCGCGATGCAACTGTTACACTTGATGTTCCTGTATAAGTACACAGGACAGCAGATCAAGTGTAACAGTATTCAAACAAGTATATTGGCTCTTGATTATTAAGCTTATTAATAATTGCCTAATTATTGTATAGGCAATACGGTTTATTCGTATTCACATTTCTCTGGCAATTTCAAGGATTTTCTTTATTTTACATAAATATTTTTCCTTCTAGGAATATCTATTTAAATACGTAATACCGAATAAGTGAATATATCTTACGGTTCTTATTAAATTTACATAATCAGTTCGAGAAAATATAGATATTACTAACATATAAATGCGAATAATTTTCAAGAATATTATCTAGGTACTCGAAATTATGTGATTTGGAAAATGTAAATAATAATTCATGTAAGTAGCTACTTAATATTAAATATCATCCCAGTCGTTCGTCTTGGCGCATTCTTTCACTCTCCGTACGTGGCTTCTCTCATGGTACTCTTCTAAAGGGACAGTCAATTACTGCTTCAATTGTTCAGCTCTCCTGATAGGTAACCAGAAGGTTACGAGGACGGGTATCCCTAAGAGGACGGGTGTCCTTTGCTGCCTTGTGCTAAAATAAATGAATAAAAACTTTATTGCAAAAATTATACACAATTTACAATACTTTGGCAAACCTACAGTATTTTCAAAAGCAAATTGACAATAATGGAAATATCAATAAGTCAAAAAACATAACTAAAAGTTCATATGAAAGAATTCCTTTATCTACCAGAATATACATGTATCTCTCAATTTTAACCTAAATTTTATGTAATTATTTATTAACTATAATAAAATTTAGGTAAATTAAGATTAATTTCATAACAAATCCTTCCACCATCGTCTGTTAAGTTTTTGTGGGATAATATAAGCTAATAGAAAGATAATGAATGCAACTCTGTATTATACTTAATTTGAGTGTCAAATATTCATGTTTCTTGAACTGGACTGAATAATAATCCTCTTTTCTGTTGTAATAATAATCATAAAATATTCTTACACTCACACCTATTTATCTAGCTATGTTTAGTTGTGGATAATGGATGACGGTAAATATGTATGTAAATATTAGAAATATTCTGAATATATTAATATACAACTCATCATACCAACATCTGGCCTTATCGGAATTTTAAATCGGGACATCTGGTAATCTGGTGTAGCAGATAGGATTACTAATAACCACTCAACCAGACGGTGATCATCCGTATATTGTCCGGTTTTTTTACGACTAAAGTGGCAAGCAGATATACGTCACCCCGCCTGCTCGTAAGCTGTTACCGTAGCCTAGTCTATAGGTTAGGTAACCGCTACGGTACGTAGCACCTTGAACTTTGGACACCAATCAGCAATCGAATGCATCTTTTTTGGAATATAAAAGATGCATTCGAGCAATATAAGATCTCCACAAAAGCCTTCCACCACCAAGTCAAGATAAGTACTGATTGACTTGTTTGCATCTCATGAAAATTTGAATTTACCGGTACCTACGTAAATTTTATTTAACACACGATTACAGCCATTCATTCGTTGACTTGTTAAGTTAATGAGTTTCTTGTTCACAGAACATTGAATATAATAGTAGGCAGTATTAGTAAACTAATGTACTTACTACTACTTACTTATACTGGAAAAAAATTATTTTCTGAATGTTTTTATACGAAGGTAATAACCATTTTGATTTAGGTTCAGTGCACAAGAAATGCTAAATTATAGGAACTACCTAACTACTACCGAAATTTGTAACTCAAAACAGCGGTTTAAAAAAACGCTAATATTAGTTAGATAGTAAGACCTCTTAGCTTGCGAATTATTTGTCAAGCTGCGTTATACCTCTGGGGAGCTATGAAAATTGAAAAATCAATTGTGTCTGAAATCTGATGTTTGACGGGTTGAATTATAAACGTATTTTTTATTTATGTCATCATCATCACCAGCCTATATACGTCCCACTGCTGGGCACAGGCCTTCCTACATGGCAGAAACACATGAGGAGTTTTGGGCCATAACACCACCACGCTGGCCCAATGCGGGTTGGTGGGTTAAAGCGGTTGCAGTAACAACCGGGACCAACGGCTTAACGTGCCTTCCGAAGCACGGAGGAGCTCAAGATTATAATTTTGATTGACCCATCCAGGGACCAACCATGGCGAAAGTTGCTTTGTTTTCGTGATCGAAACCAGAGCGCTTGAACCACTACGCCACCGAGCTCCTCGTAAGCTCGCTCCTCTCTTTATTTATGTAAGTAGTTATTAAAACTCAAAAGTCCCACTGCACCACTTTATATCGATTTAATGATGTTAGAGTAAGAACAACAATGCTAATCCGTTGAAAGTTACTAAAATAATAATATTCATACACTCACACCTAATTATCTAGCCCAAAGTAAGCATCATTAAGAGGTTGTGTTATGTATGGATACTAGATAACGGAGAAATTATGATAATAATGTGTATATAAATATTAGAAATATACTAAATAAACATATAAACATTCATGGCTCGTAAACAAATGCTGGTACTCATGGGACCTCTAGACCGAGTAGCCTGTATAGCAAGGAGTGCAAAGCGCTCGACCAGCCGGTCGTCCATATAAATGCACCGTTTAAACATAAATCTCATGTATAAACATGTTTATTATTTTCATACGTGTAGGTACTTACACAAAATGAAATATTCCATAATAATAGAACTATTATAAGCCTGTAATCTAGGCTAGATTACACAGTTACAGGTCACATAAGTGTTGCCTACGCAGTTCATCTGTAATAAAACGTTTCTATGTATATTATTTTCTATGATGTCATAAAGGTATACTTAATATAATACCTTGCTATATTACTGAAATATTCCACCTACTAAACGATAAACATCTTCAATTGTTATTAAAAAAGTTATATTCTTGTTGTTTCAACAGTACGCCAACAATTTTGAATTATAATTATTTTACAGACACACGTGTGCAGCTACGAGTAAAGAAAGGTGTATTAAAAATAACATTCCTTTGATGTACCGTGCGCCTTATTCTCTTTACAAATGAGAGTTAATCACATCTTATACTCGTGACTATGCGTAGCCGTACTCAGTACTCACTAGCATTATCTTAGCTACACACTTTAGCATCCTTATTATCTATGCAATGACTTGACTGTATACTGACAAAAAAAAATAAGCAATATAAAAACCGACTTCAGAACACTAAATAGAAAACATATTGAAATTTAAGTAGTTACCTATTTCATAAAAAAGTGTTTTAACCGACATCAATAAATCTAGGGGACCAGTTTGAAAATATACTCTTTTAATTGAAAAAAATAATTTAGTAAATCGGCTTCTAAATAAGTTGACCGTCATACGGTCAACGGCATACGGTCTGTCCGCTCAGCCCTGCAACTGGATCGCTGCCTTCCTGCATCAGCGGAGAATCCGTGTCCTCGTTCACCCGAAACGCATCCACTACGGGGTTCGTGTCAGTGAACGCTGGTGTACCACAACGCTCTGTTTTATCCCCCACTCTATTTCAATTTCATATCAATGACATGCTTCCATTAGGTAACATTCATTGCTCTGCGCATGACAATACAGTGCATGGTGGATATTACGGTCGCCCAGGGGCTCGGCGCGTTGGAACCGAGAGGGAGACAACGAATCATACCATTGAGCTCAAAAGGGTATTGAACATTATATGTGAATGGGGATCTAACAACCTTGTTGAGCTCAATGCTAAGATAAGATAACACAGGTGTGCGCGTTCACAGCCTAAATGTCGCCGTTCCTTCCCCTTCCCTCTCTTCCGGGCACTACTCTTTCGGCACAGGGCTTCCTAATCTTGCTCGGTATGGAGATATACTGCGATCTGAATCAAAGTAACTACATCGAGATCGAAACCGAGATCACGGAAACTCGGTTTCCTGAACAAGGTGCGTCGATTTTTCACGCCTGACCAATTATGCATGCATTACTAAACTTAGGTCCGGTCTTGAGTGGAATATTCCTCGCACCTGTGGGTTGGCCTTATCCCACCTTACCCCTTTCTATTTAAAAACACGCGTGCCGATCTTCGGAGTCATCAATTCACTGTCTCCACTTCAACATCTCGCACAAAGAAGTACTCTTCAAACTAACATGGGTTCCTTCAAAAGAGGCCGGATAGTTATGGGCCGGCATGGTGGAGGCGGCTAGAACAGTGTGTTTCAAGCTGCGCTAGCTGTCTTCGAAAATGGACTCTTCTCTTCACATCAGGTGGTGTTGAGCCATTTCCCGTGTTTAGTATTTAAAAAAACTAGAAAGGTAAGTACCTACTTAATCATAATAAATAATTAAAAAAACATAAGGATAAAAGGATAGACCATACTGCCAGGTATCAGTTTTCTGCTTGTCCAAAAATTTTACTTTATGACTGTTTTTTGTTGATACGGAAAGGTCACCACAGTAGGGCCTGATGGTGGGGGGGAGGGTAGGGGGGAGGTGATAAATTACTTCAAAATCTCATATACCTACTATATAGCCAGACTTTTACACTCTCTTTACTTACTTTTACATTCTCTTTGGTCGCTTTTATGAACTGTGCTAAGCGTTTTACTGTTATATTATTTTTTAAACTATCGCATGTAATAGAAATTAAACCATTATAGAAGTCATTATTAATTAATTAAACCATTATAGAAGTCATTATTAATACTATAGTATCTCCTTAAAATATAACTGTGGCAAGACTCGCATCACAAGGTATTTTATTAGTATTTTGTAGAGTTTGCGAATACGTCAGAGTATTTACCTGTATTATTATATAAGCGTGCAGAGCGTGCTACATAAAATAAAATCTGTTAATAATTCATTTAATGTCATTGAAACATCACTTTCAGAGTATTTGTGTTGAATAAAACGAAAACCCAACTAAGCATAAAAAAGAGATAAACAGAAGTCTAAATGAGGTATTATGTATATGGGTCTGGAGGGTAATAGGTATTTCACAGTATAATAAGTTCATGGGCAGAGAAGAGGCGTAATGTGATTTGATTCAGAGAGATGACTTACTGAAGGCACTAAAGGCATCCAAAAGTTATATAAAGGTTAAATATAGATGAACTTCTTTAAAATATAAAATCAATATACGTAACATAAAATTGTCCTTAAATTCTTACATGCATCCACGCTTTAAAATGCGTTTGAAACTCCCAACATCAGTAGTTATCAGTAGCTTAATTCTTTTAATATTAATGACCGTAGTCATTAAGCGTCACTGTCGCATCAATCACAGGTATTTCGATCAGTTGTTATTTTTGGGGCCATATTATAGTAGCGTAGATCGTTACTAAATTGCTGCTAAAATCTGGATTTATTTCATTGACTTAGTTTTTGGACCCGATATCGCCCTTGTGATGTCCCGTTACCGGAGTAAATCCTCGAGTGAATCAAGTGACAGTGATGAAGAGTTACGTATAATCAAAGAGTACAGAAGACTAAAAAAGGTACTTGCATGAATCAGGACATTTTTTGATGTTATCCTTACGGTCTTATGGTCCGTCCACACCGCCGTTATACGTTGTGAATAATGTTTCGTAATATATTACTTATTTTTTATTAATAATATACCATAACTTTTTCAACAATCGGAAACTAGCAAAAAGTGGCTACTTCTTGTGCTGCTCACCACGCGGACCACGCCATAATTATATTGTAAAATGATAAAAAAGTCATTTTTTTAATGTTTTTGTTGTTGGTTAATGTTGTATTGTTGAATAATAATAAATTGTTGAAAATTCATCATAATAACCGTAATTATCTATATTATAGTACGTAACAAGTAGATACTTAATTGAAAAAACTATATGTAGATAAATCAAATTATTTTTTAGTTTTATGTGATTTGTTATATGTATATCTATCTGTAATCAATATTTCCGTGTGCTATCATAGATGAGTCGAATATTTTGAAAATCGGGCTCGACAAATTATTCTAATGTCAAGCAATTACTTAACACCTAGGTACACTTGGAAAACTTAACTGCGGTGTCGATGGACCTTTCACAGAATTGAAATATATTTTACGCTTAGAAAAGTATATTAAAATGTTTGAAAAGCAGATGACGTATTAAAGTATATTTATATTGAAAATTATTTTTTAAATAGATCAACCGTTTCTACTCTGAATTGACTATAGCAGTTTATTTCTTATACTCGTACTATATCGACGACTTGTTAGAGTCTTGTTTAGTTTTTGTACGCAAAGCAAACTTTAAACTTTTATGTAAATTTTATTTCATCTTTGAATGCCGGCTGGCTGAGTGGTCTGTACCCCTTGCTATACAGGCTACTCTGTCAGGGGTCCCGGGCTCGAATCCCAGTGGGGGCAGATGTTTGTATGATGAGTACGAGCATTTGTTCACGAGTATGGATGTTTATGTAGTACCTATATTTCTAATATTGATATACATATTATTATCATTATTTCTCCGTTATCTAGTATCCGTAACACAAGCTATTAATGATGATTACTTTGGGCTAGATGTAATGTATTCATATTATTATTATTAATATCTTTTGCTTTATTTTTACTCGATGTACTTAAATAATAATATTTAAATAATTTCAAAGGTCTAGTTGTGTCAGCCAGTTGACATCGTAAGCCCGCTAGGAATTTGAGCTCGCTATCTTTATTTAAAGACTACATAACATATACAAAACCGGTGCAGCTCTTATAACTGTAATTAGTGGGCATAGATTGCATTACATCTTAAGCCTCAGGATGACAACGCACCTGCAATATCAAGTGATTTTCCTTTGTTATTGCAGGTGTCTATAGGCGGCGGTAACCGCTTACCATCAGGTGGGCCGTCAGCATGTTTGTCATCTAGTTGTATATAAAAAAATGCCAGCAAGATGGAGGCGGCCATAGTCATTACTCTAGCCGCCTAGTGTTTAAGCTGCACAGTCGTGTTTGCGTATGGACTCTCCTTACCGCTTCACATCAGGTGGTGCTGAGTCATTTGTCTTGCTTTGTATTAAAAAACGTTATTCTATACTTTTATTCGATCATATAGGTAATGGTGAATTAAATTTTTCATCAAACCTTTCCTTCGATATTTTCATGACGTATTAGGTACCTATATTTTTATGTAATATTCTCAAAGATAGCAAAAGGTATTCATGGCTAGGCTATCCAATCATTCATACCAGAATTCTACCGAGAGTAATAAAACTCTGAGATGGAAATATTTCACCTGAACGAAGCCGTAAATTGTTATTTAGTAAAATTAGTTCTTGTAACATTTTAATAACATAATTACATCAAAACACATTTTTTTCAGGTCATTAGCACCGCTTTCTTTTTAAATAATTAGTTTTTTCAATTCTAAATATTCCGACGGCTTATTTTTCACGTAAGTTAAATCAAACTTAAAACATTATTCGTAGTTTAGCAATGATACAGTCAGGTCAATCGAGTTCTGAAAATCTAATTTACTACCAGATTTTGGTACAAACTAATTTCTTGTTTGTTGTTCCAAGATATTAGTTTTTTAGCAAAACCATTGTTAAATGAAATAAGGTACCTACCTATTTATTTGATAATAATTATTTTAGGTGAGATTATAATCAACACTTTCATGATTTTGTAAAGGTCGAATAGGTTTCGATAGTCTGATATTAGGTATACCTAGTAGGTAAGAATCATTTTTGTCATAAAAATCTAGTAGTTACTTATTTTACTAATCGAATTCGACAGCAATCTGTAATTTTATCACAAATTGGACTGCCAAAGTGAACTCACCATCTTACGATTGCTGTGTAATTCCAAACTATACTTACCCATTAATACTGTTACATTATCCTGATTCCGCGATGAATACCAATTTTGATATTGGTAATATTGGTGCCGATTCTGTTGTCATATACTCTAATTAAACATGCCTTGGAATAAGGACTAAGTAATTTTTCAAACATTTATAATAATGTTAAAATCAAAAATTAAGAATATGCCTTGGAATTTTAACTGAAAAACATGTTCATAACACATGAGGAGATTAGAACACCTATAAACTTAGGTATCATTAAATTAAATGTCTTCACTCTTTATAAATATAAAATATATTTTTTAATGCCACCGGCTTCATACAAAAAGTGAAAGGTACTTAATTTATGCATACATAACTCTAGAATAAGTCTAAGTACCCGTCTTTAAAACGTGATTATAATAGGTAATGAGCCTTCGTATTGCTTCGCTACCAGAAGACAGAGATTAAAACTTGTTTAATAGGAGTAACGAAAATTACAAGCTTAAGAATGTTACTCAACTTATATTATTACTGCGCCACAGTGTTAATATATTTTATAAGAAATATATTTAACAATTTCTTTAAAATTCGATTGCTTCTGACAGCTTCAATTTATCTATTCTGTTTTATGAGACCAAGCTATCGACTTATAATTTTAGTAGTTCAAATTATTAACTAATTGTTTCTTTAGTGGCTCTTCCATTAAACTCATACTTTAAATAGGCACAAGTTAAATTACCAATAGCGAGGTATACATAGTAATGTATGGAATGGGAATTGGATTTTGGTATGAACCGAAACAAAAATATATTAAATTTTTACTACCTCAGTATTGGTTCAAGATACAAATACAAATACAAATACAAAATATTTTATTCATTCACTAAACCTCTTTGTTACAACATTTTGGTGACACACCTATTAAGTAAAAAAAATACCTGTATCAGGTAGTCACCGCCCTTTCAGACCGTGGTAGCTAACTTAAGGTAAGTTAATACACAAAAATACAGACAGATCTAGATTTCATTTTTTTTTTTTTTTTTTTACAAACTTGTATATGCTATGATTAATATTGAAACCAAATTAAGTAGTTAAACTTTTATATAAACTTAAATAATTTTAAAAAGTGTGTGTGTGTATGTGTGTGTGTGTGTGTGTGTGTGTGTGTGAGTTTATTGTTCGTTATAAATGCCAAAATATTTTAATGTCATCATTTTCAGTATCTACATATATTATGTATATATTAGTTTAAAAGGTAATTCTATTTTAAAAGATTTTCAGTAGCTGAGAGATATAAAATGAATTTTCTTTACCATTGAAAAAGGAAACCCAAATAAGAAATATCCTTTGATGCACCAAACGAGTTGCTTATCTACTGCTGCCTTAACAATAACAACTTTTTTTTGAAGGACTATTGCTGTTGGCCGCAGATGGCCTTTACAGCGTAACCTTTGGTGAGTCCTCAAGCCTTGAGGGGTGAATTCGTCTCTGGAGGATTTCTAATCGCCAGGCATCACCTCCGGGAGAGGTGTCCCGCTGACTCAGAGTCTCCTGGGCGCTCGAGCCACGAGGTTAACAATAACGACATTATGACATCTTGCCTTGTAAGACTTCTAACGCAGCAGCAGGTGATTGTCATTTTAATACAGATTTAAATAAGCGAACATTATCGAAACCCAGTCAATTACCTAAAATTTTTAAAATGTGTATGGCTATAAAAATGCCTATAACAGACGATCCAACTGTACAACTCAATAACTGAGCTCTACAATTCATATAGAAATAACTAAACTTATTACGAAGCTTGGACACGGGAACGTCCATCAAAATATAATATTACCTACAGTTCCGTGTAAAATTTGACTTTTGATAGTCTGTAACTTTTACAGCAATAAGGCCCGTGAGATATCTTTTTAATACTATGTCAAACGAATAAATAAAGTGGACTACATGTTCTCCAAAGCTCGACTTTTCATATCTCCTATTTGAAAATTCAGTGCAAATGCTACCGTACCTAGGTAACATTTCATTAATTCAAATCGTGAATTGTGATATTCTTGAGTTAGGTAACAACTGCAGCTAATGTGAGAACTATTTTTGAAGTGGTGCGTTTCTTTCTCTATATAGAGAATATTTTAAAAGAGATCCCGATGTAAAGGGGGGATTTTTTTCGTACAGTTATTTTTGTAAGAATCTATCTTATCTTATCATTTCCATAAATCTTGAGTTAAAGAAGCGGCAGAAAATATTTTAATATGCTGAAAAACATGACAGACGTCGCTATTTTGAAGAAAACAAAATGTCAAAATGACAACTTAGTTTTTTACGTAGAATATTGTTGATTTATTTTTTCATAGCCAGTGTCAATCAAATATCGAAAAACAACAAAAAACACTTAAAGCACACCCAAAACATTCACGGTTGAAAATACGGAATGACAATTTTAATAAATGTCAATATGACATTAAAATTACTTTTTAACAGCGTTATTGTGTTTATGGACTTTGCACTTTCGGGCACTTTTATGAATTCAATGTTGTCATTTTATACAATACCTACTTGTAATTTTTTGGCAATAAAATAAAAGAGTTTTGTGCTATTTAATAGAAACCATGTTACATTATTGTCTACATCTTGAAATGGTGCTCATGAGCGGGCCCAAAACTTTACCAACTTACCACGTATATTGTGATGAAAATGAGTATAAAATTGTCCAAGTAAATGTCTTTTTTGAAACAATAATTTATTTAAACATACTGAAGACTGTATCCATCGGCACTTGTCATTTGAGTTAGCGAATAGGGGGGCTGATAGTAAGCGGTTAGGTATCGACTACGCGACTCACCCTGTATAGAGCAAGAGGTGTACTTAATTGTGTTAAGATTTCGCTTTTGCGTGTACTTAATTGAGGACAAAGACAATCTTGAATTAAATGAACGTAAGCGATATGGCTTCTGTAGTCGGTGCGAAATGACGATATCACGCATATTATTATATGGCGTCATAAACCAAAGCCACTTTCAAAGAAATGCATTTGCTGTCCGGTGATCAATTTGCCCGGTAGCAAAAAATAAAATTAAATAGTAAAGACAATAACTAGATCTAAAGGTCGCTGAACATTACTCCCCAATGTGTCGCAACGTTACTTTCATTCATGGTGGTATTACCATCCTGAGTCTGAGATTCGAAGCTGCGACTTTAAAACTGCCTCGTAGGTATACTATGACCGGACAATAAATTTCCGGGCCGAAACGGAGGAAAATACCCGGCATTATTTCCGGTACCATCAATTTAAAAATCATTTTATAATAAAACTGCTCCGATATCTATTCTTAACGATGCTCCTAGTTTAGTCATAGACTCTCATGTCAAATTGAAATGTTATAAATAAATAATCGTATTTGAGGCATTTTTTTATTGTAAGTATACCTACTGTAGCCTTTGAGAGTTAATGTGATTGATGTAACTCAGACAAATTGCAATATTTCCATTGGGCGTAATAAGTACCAACGTAATGCACCCATTTTCATTAATTTCATGATACAGTATCACAATTTCACAACAATGGAATCACGACGATCGAATCAAAATATACGTCATCGGAAATATTTTCTGTTCATATATGAATAAAATTGATACTCATTTTCAGTAAAAATTTCTCGTCTTAGAAATACTACATCCGTCCTCTATGCTACAAGGAAAATAAACGTTGAAATTATTAGACCTACAACAATAACGGTGGGTATACATACGTATACGATTCTTCGACTGGTCGTTCCTTTTTTTACATGGCCATGTTAAGTGTTTTAATGTCTGCAGTGTACAACATATTTCCTAAATCGGTTTCAATCTTGATAGTATAATAATTACCTCGAAAAGTTTTATGGGAATTATAATTGAGGTCGTGCTCTAAAATCAGATCTTTACCTTTTTCTTTATTCTTTACGAAGGTTCTCGGCATAAATTGTATTTATACCATATTAATGTAGTAGGCATAAAATGTCAAACTAAAAATATGAGTGACGATATACAGTTACTGTTAATTACTAAAATACTTAACCGCCTCATGCTTTAAATACAGTACTTACCTTATGGTAAGTATTTAAGAAGTAAGCTCGTCAAATACTTATCACATAATAGGTTCCTTGTCACGATTTAGTAAAGTAATAAAAAGTTCAATACCTCCTTCCGTTACGATTTCGAAAGACAAAGACCGTCTTTCTCTTTTAGAATTGTAATGAAATTTTCATTTTATATTGAGAAATCTTACGCTTAAACACGATACAGCTTCGGATAATACGAGTATATTATCTACCCTCTTACATAATATTAAACTCGTATCATCTAAAGTTACAAGATTTCAATTATTAGTTTGTCTTATTCAACAGCTAAAATAATATCTGATGCGAGGCACATGATAACAAAACGATCTGATTTTGAAATGTGTATAATGTTCGAATGTTCATTTAAATAAAATCAAATCATTTAAATAAAATTAAATCAAATCTTAGTAGATTCAATACAATAGTTTGTTTTATGGTGTTCCTTGCGCAACACGTAATTGTTAAATTTTACTATTCTAAATCTATTTTAAAATCACAAACACGCGTGAGACACGCTAAATAGTTATAATTAAAATTTTGGCTACGAAATCGATACTCATTCAATAATTCGTAGTTGCACATCGCGAGAAGTCGAGGCACATGGGCGCAGATCAAGTGAAACACCATTACAACATTTGTAGGTCTCTTATGGCTGAATTCTAGTTCATATGGTCTAAGCCGAATTATGAAAAGCTACTTAAACTATAAGTCCGGCTTATTTAACATTTGCGAAAACAAATTTTGCCTTCGACAGTACTTAAAATATTAGGAGCGACTGTAACAGTCATTCTTCAGTTACACTTGAACTATGAAGTCAACTGTACGTTTTATAAAGTTTCCCTTCGTTTTGTCATGCAAATGCTTGCGATTATCATTTCCATTGTTCCGCGTCGCGCGCTGAACAAACGACTATACATGTTCACATGACCATTGCCATTTGCCATTTCTTTTGAAACGGTTACATTTTAAATGACTCAGAAATAAGCCACGTAGGTACGTGTTACATTGATATATTAAAATATGCAAAACGTTTTGTATTAAAAAGAATTATTTTTAAACAATGACTAAGAACATACACTGTTTTGTTTAGACTTAACTATCACTGTTTTTTACGCTAAAGATGTAACTTTGGATCAAAATGAAGCTACAAGATATCTGCAGTAAAGAAAGAATAAACACTTTTAAGTAACAACATACTTAATTATTTTTGCCAATTACTGACACATACTTGTTTTGTTTTCAGTTAAAATTTATTTTTGAAGTTATAGTTGGATACTTATGACACGGCATTTTAAATAGCGTTACATATTAACTTATCGACTCCATCACGTGCGAACTCTAACCCGGTTAATCTACATCGACAACTGCGGAGACTGTGTGATTACTTTAGAATGTGAATCGAAATTAAGATTTTCTACGAGCCTTCTCGTTATTCCTAGCATAGCATAACAGCACTAGCAGCTTGATAGCCGTGACTCTTCGGTTTGAGAGGGTCACCCGTACGAGAGAAGATCCCGTACGGGTGTCCCTCTCAAACCGACGACCGACGTCTGTTTGCGACTGTTATGCAGGGTAGGGTTGGCTACAGCCATCCCCGCTCCTCCAGGAAGTCCAGCGACAGCGTGACTAAATATCTAGCTAGATGATGATTATAACAATAGTGATACATTATTGAGTATGCTATACTGTGGACAGTATCTCAGTTTCAATTCCAAAAAATTGACATTCCGAATTAAACAAAACCCTGATAGTGGTGCCGATCAGTTGCAAGATATATACAAAAGTTTCTAATGAGCGTATACCAGCCCACCTGATGTTACCTTAAGCTTCTACGGCGAAGCCTATACTTAGACGCTGATATGACACCATGGGCACTAGTAACGTTTTACCTGTAAAAATCACGAGGTAGCGTTAGATTAAATTAGTCTGCCTCATCCGCTGTTCTGAACTATCAACACTGCGATCCTCAATAAGCTGTGGTAACAATACCATAGAAACACAACGCTACTGGTAGTACTACTCGCTCGGATGTTAAAATAGAATATATCGACATTGTAGGGTTATCACAGAGTTATCCCACGTCCTTGGTAGCTCAGATGGTTAGAGCAGTCACCCGGCTTGTGAAAGATGCGGGTTCGATCCCCGTAACTATAAAGTAGTGATATATGACTGTGCTTTCTGTGGTACGATGGCGGAGCTTCGCCAGTCGTATATTTAATACAACCATGCTCTGCCTCTCTTAAAATAATATCTGCGTCCTGTATTTTGAGTATAACATGAAAGGATTTCTGTACACAATTTAGGCAATTGTATGAGTGTTATTTAATGGTTGAAATAAAACCCAGATAATTTTTAATATATACGTTCTTTATTTCTACGTTAATCCCCAGAATGAATAAAAATAAATCTCTATTTTAAAATGGAAATTAAAATTAAGAATTCCTTTTTAGCTAATATTTTAACACCTTAAAAGCGTTCATCATCACAGACGTAACAAGTGTAAAGGAATATGCACTTCAGCCTTATAAATCCATAATCACAGACGTAACTGTAAAGGAATATGCAATTCAGCCTTATAAATCCAAAGCATTTGTTGCTTCGGTCGTGTTTACTTTTTTACTATTCAAATAATGCAACAGAGATTCAAAATATGCAGAATTAATTTCCAGTTTGTAGCAGTTCCGCAGTGCACCAATCCAGGTCACTCGTGATCGTAGCTCAAACAAATTTACGAGTTTGACTCTCTAAAGTAAGTGTCCACCTTTTCTGTATGATTTCCAATGAAGATACACAAAACACGACCACGACACCTTTTTTAATACAAGTAGATGACAAACAAGTTGACGGCTCACCTGGTGGTAAGTGGTTACCGCCGCCTATAGACACCTGCAATAACAAAAATTTCAGGTGCGTTGTCATCCTGAGACCTAAGATCAAATGCATTCCTTTAATAAGAACTTTATTTGTGATTTGTTGAAGATCACTCAACCAAGCACTCGCACTATTGTTAGTGTGAGTGCTTGGTTGTGACGATGATGTCATCGTCAGGCTCAAATTGTAAGTATACAGGGTGTAAGGTGAACTCTTCAAAACGAAGACAGAGATATCAGCGCTGGACATCCTAAACTCTCGTTAAAAAAAAAAGAATCGCGAAAAAAATCAGATGTTCTACAGTTCTACTATAAGTCAATGTGTATAAGTCAATGTGCGCTTTTATAATTCGTAACGCGACGATATTATCGTGGACTTCCACGGTACAACGATAGCACAGGGAAGTAAATTGCATGGAAATACATGAAGACGCTTTTACATTTCCGTGGACGTGGACGTTATAACGTGCACGTCTTACTTCCCTGTGTTATCCTGTGTTATTCCCTGTTTTTCTGCGATTTCAATTTCTTTTTTTAACAAGTCGTGTTTATGGTCACCGGCGCTGTGATCTGCCTTCGTTTTGGAGAACATTCTACTTACACCAGGTATAATAATTGAATTGATATTCTATAGAAAAATGTGAAGTATTAAAAAAATAACATGTCCTAGGCTCTCACAATCCGGGATGATTGTTGTAACTTTGAACTAAGAAAATTGTTAGAACCCTGAAAGAATTTCTTCCAGTGTCTAACTATTATGCCAGTCTTAACCTTCACAATGTCAGAATAATTACAATTTCAACACTTGCCCAATCATTGCAACATTATATTACAAATTCAAATTGCTATTAATAATTCTTTTAAATTATTCAAATAGACTGCATTCGCTTCAAACATTGAGCTCGGTTTATTTTCTACAACTGTTTGAGAACAGGAAAGTTTTAGTAAAATTCTCAGATTATGGGTAACTACAGTAAAGCTAGCAAATCTAAAATCAAAGCTCTTAGAACAATTTCCAGTGTATTCAAAAGATCACACGAAAAGTCAACAAAACTTTGGTCTTCATTTGCAATTTAAATTATTGCCCTTGATTAAATTCCTTCAATTATCAGATTTGTGTATACGTTTTTAATTTCTGTATAAGTAGATACGAATTTCACGGTTGAATAGACCCATCTCACTTTACAATTATGAAAAATTAGGTTGTCTCATTAAGCCGGTAGAACTAATATATTGTGAACATAGCTTCTGTGCCAAAGGGTCCATTTCAATGTAGCGGCTGATATTGTATTTGGAATATAACTAGTAAGAAACTTAGCAAGAACTTCAAACTATAACTTTTCAGACGAACGATAGTTTCACTGCTGGGCCTAAATCTTTATTGTTTTATGATAAATTCTCTTTGATTACAGGAAAACCCGATTATAATTTAATAATATCGTAATGTCGTCAATTTAGAAAAATGTTTTAGAATCGACCGAATGGCTATCAATCAGAAATGATCTTTCTGCTAGTTCCAACCTCGTGTCCTCTTCATGTCCTAGATTTCTCTCTTAATGAATATTAGTTTTGATGTTCCCTTTGTATACCTGCTCTACAAAGATTTACAAACCACAACTCCATTGCCTTACTATAAGGGATTGAAATCTTTGCTTCTCTTAAGCTTACAGGTAGGTATAGCTCTTAGTTTTTAATAATATAAATATTACCTAGTTTTGCTTGGCATGTCAAGTACACGTTTTTTATTTGTTAATTTGCTAACATAAATACGCATTTGCACCTACACTTATATTACATTTTTTTTATTTATGTACCTACAAACAGACAACTTAAAATGATAAATATTTAAAATTAAAACACACACACACACACTCACACACACATATTTCAAACATTTATTATAATGTTAAAAATAAAATTAAGAAAGTTAGTAAATATTTTTATGAAGAAAATTAAGTGACATACTCTTTTAAAAAATCGATAGTATATTTTTGTGATTTAGCATTTTTCAACATTTGTTAGGGAACGGTTGAATTCACGTGTTATACTAAACTGTATAAAAATATTAAAGTTTGAAGTTAATCTAGCTCTGGATTCAGTTTGTCTGAATTGTCATTAAGTGTTTTTGCTTTATTTATTATAAGCTTAATGTTCGTTTATTAAAGTGTAACCTGCAGCTTTCCTGTTATTATAAAGCCGCGAAAGTACTTTTGATAATGAATTGCTATGCGATTCTCTAAAGTCAGTAGTCTTGAATTCGTATTTGTGGTAGCGCTGACATACCCTTTGGCGTTTGTTTGACAACCTTTTTACAACCGTTGGCGACACTACCGTTTCGACAACGAGCACGGCGCTAGCCGGAACTAAAAAGTGTTTTTTTTTAACTTTATGTAAAAATCAATTGAATATTGAATGAAGGCAATAGGATACATTTTAAACACAAGAAAAACTAACTCGAAAAATATTAATTTATACATCATGTCGTATCTCTAAAACAGCGTCAAAAAACAAACACAGCCAAGAGATCGACGTAGAGATTAGTGAATACGCATATCGGGCAGCGCTGTTCTCAAACGTCAAAATCAATGGCGGCCCGTCGTCTTGTCAGTCGTCAAGCTCGATGTAGAATATTTCTATTAGTGTATCACCTTGTTGGCAAGGAAGAGCGCTGCTTATGAATACTTGGAGTCATAAGTATGTAGAATATTATTCGATATTCGTTAGTAGTGCGAACATGCCAACAAAAACGATACGTTTAAAAGTGGATTGAGTAGGTACCTACGTACAATACTAATGGAAGCATAGACTAACTAAAGATGTACGGAAGTGTCCTGAATCATAAAGTGCTTTAATTAAATCGACTCTTACAAAGTTACACCGTCAAATTTATGAGCAGGAAGCTACCTTTAACTAACAGAAACATTTCATTTAGTAGGTAGGTCCATGTAAGCGACATAATAATTAAAAATGCTACGAATATTTGTCGAAGTTTTACCCAAATCTTAGCTTCATTTTGTAGGTACCAGTGCCATCATTCGTTGAATGCTGTTTTATCTAACATCGGCAAGTACCTTAGACCCGTCTAACGAGGCCCATGACCCATTTAAGTCTTCCAAAACCACATTCCAAATACTGTTACAAACCAAACGTAAGATAACGTAAAACGGAAACTCGTAAAATTTAATTGACTCGGAATTATCGATAAATACTAATGATGGTATGACATGCGGAAGTTTACCAAAAGGAACTCAATAAAGAAATATAGAAACCTGATTCATTTATTCAACATAACAAATGTTTTTGCAGTTATCTCCTCATAATTTTGTACATTATTTTCTGATCTATGTATCTCTAGAATCAAAAGCTCCTCTGACTTTAGTTTTCTGAGAATGTCCAATATCCAATTATTTTTTAAAAATTGTAGAGCATTGTCATTAGTCTTTTTTTTATACACAAAGCACGACAAATGACTCTACACCACCTGATGTGAAGCGAAAAGAAGCGTCCATATGCGAAGACAGCTAGTGCAGTTTAGGCACTGCTCTAGCCGCCTCCAGCTTGACGGACCAAGCCAGTTAATCATTTTTCCAGGTCGCATACTGATGTCAAAGCAGTTTTGCGGTCATTCATTATGCTGAGTGCCACGGTGCGCTATTACTCCTCCTATCCCAGCCGTACATACACTAATAATTAACAACAAATTATTATTAAATTATAATTTGTGGTTAATAATTAACTACTCGCCTCATAGTAGACAGTAGAGTAGATTAGTAGATCAGTAAATAGGTTAGAGAGAGTGGAGGGGATGGTGGTGGAGTGGAGGCGGGGGTGAAGTTAAGTAGATTAGTTTGTTTATTCGTATTTTTTACAATAAAGTAGGCTTATAAACGCACAAAATAAAACATTTAAATGTGATGAGTAGAAATTAAATATTTAGATATTAATATTATAAATGCGAGTGTGTCTGTCTGTCACCTCTTCACGCATAAACCACTTAACCAAATTAGATGAAACTTGGTATAACGATAGTTTAAGTCTTGGGAAAGGACATAGGATAGTTTTTATTCTCGATATCATCCTTTGATGGGTTGAAAAGGAGGATGTAAGATAGTATGGGGAATAAATAGCTGCTAAACAGATTGCGATAAAATTAGGTATGGAGATAGTTTGAGACCCTGGGAAAAACACAGGATAGTTTTTAGGTCGATAGCCGACATCCACACAGGCGGTCACTAGTAGTACATAAAAAATAAAAAAATAATATTTAATAATGTTCTTGTCTAAAACTCAAATACACGCCTAATCAAAGCATCGGGATGATTTAAAACTCCTCCACCCGTTATATATGTAGTATATGTACTGACATACATAAGTCAGTACATACGGTGTGTCTGGTAAAGCACACACAATAGATATTCTTTTGTTATGGAGACGCTGGCGTTGGTTTCTTCAGAATAACTAATACTGGTATGGTTCTTAAGATAATAAAGAATTGTTATTATTACGCATTCGTGCCTTCAGAGTACTTATTAAGAAGAAAACGATTTTAATTACCTACGTCAACGAAATGTTTGAAATGTAAGTGTAGCAGGCATAATAATAATATTTGAATCCACTCTTCCTGGACTTTAAAATGTACAATCATAAAAAATACACACTAATAATAATAAAAAAAGTCATACGCCCTGCTTGTTTGAGGCATCCATTATATTGCTTGCTGTATCGATATGCGATATTCGCAAAAACACCGCGCTACCCCGCGATGAATGCAATTTTCTAGACCGTGCGCCGAGAGCCACTCTGGGACTTGTATTTTTATGTCACTCGAAAGTTTGTTTTACTATGTCGATCGAAAGATATATTCATTAACCTTTTTTTTTAATAACTTTTGCTAGCGTCATGCCTTATATCCATAATAATTAAACACTTAATATTTGCTCTGTCTGGGTGAGGGTAGATATTATTTTCATGGTATTTTTAATTTCATCACTTCTTTACTTTGCTAGTATTTGGTTTTTCCATAATGGTCAAGCAATCAAAATATTCATAAATAAATACTATTTATCCACCATTCTTTTTTCGCGCAACCATTTCGGCCATTTCGGATTAAATTTTAAAGCAGTTAGAATCATAATATTTATTAAGGATTTAGATTTAAGTACCAATTTGTAATAAATAGGTTGTTGTTATCCTGAATAAATAAATAAATGTAATATAGCGCGACGACCACCTCTTCCATTTTTATCCTCGAAATGAGTTATCGCAACGTTTTAAATTATCGCGACGTAGCGAAGTTTTTTTTTAATGTAGCCAAGCAATTCGTCATAGATCGAACACGAATTTTTATCGCGACAACGCGAACACGACCCTTGGCCTGCAAGTGTAGCCGTAGCATTAGTAAAAAACCGGCCAAGTGCGAGTCGGACTCGCGCACGAAGGGTTCCGTATCATTATCTATAATCAAGCATCTACCTGTTGCTGTTATCAATATCGAGCAAAAACAAGCAAAAAATCACGTTGGTTCTATGGGATCCTCCTTAAATATTTATTTTATTCTGTTTATAAGTATTTCTTGTTACAGCGGCAACAGAAATACATAATTTGTGAAAATTTCAACAGTCTAACTATCACGGTTCATGAGATACAGCCACCAGGCTGTTTAAAAAAGACTCGATTTACTCCGTTGTTGTATTTCTTAGATTATTAATTTGTCAGTTTTTAGGGTTCCGTACCCATAGGGTAAAATGGGACCCTATTACTAAGACTCTGCTGTCCATCCGTCCGTCCGTCTGTCACCAGACAGACGACCACCAGACAGACAAATTAATAATCTGAGAAATACATCAACAAAGTAAATCGAGTGAACTCAATAGAGAAAAAATGGATTTGATAAATTCCAGCAGTGACAATTTCATTCGGTTGATTGAACAAGTCGATAGCGGGCGAGTTTTAGAACATTCAAGACATTTAAATGGCCTACGTGTAGGTATACTCCTAATCGATCGAGAGAATTCATGGACAGTGAACCAAAAACAAAACAAACCAAAATTTTATTGTGATGACTAACGTAGTTAAACGTTAGTCATCACATAAAGTTAAACGTAGTGCACCTATATTCTCTTTGGTGATGACGTCTAATAGGTAAATGTCCTACGAAGCTAAAAATGTAGCAATTCAAATATATGAAGGAGAAGGTATTTCATTTCCTAATAACAAAAATTTCTGGATGATACCGAAGTAGATGAGCTCCTAGATGATCCTGTAATCAAAGACGATACTACGGCACACAGACTCCGATAGCTTGGTCAAGTCAAGAGAAGGGAACAGAGTGAAACATTAAAAGCACCAGCCTGTATAATGCATACATGTCTGTGCAAAAAAATTGGCTCAGTACAACGCGAGTCATCAATGCCATCGTATTGGTTTTCTTTACTTCCTCTTGTCCATTAATAACTCGGAGAAATGGTTTGGGCTGTATTCTGGCTTTTTGTAAAAAAAAGCTTATTGATGACTTAGTTTTATGATAACGACAGTTAACTGCTACACACAAGAATCTGTTGGATATACCTACTTATATTCTAAAGTCACAGTCAATTCAGACAATGATTGTCATAAAAATGTCACTTATTTTTGGTATTTGAGCATGAATGTTTGCAAGCAAATCCTCCACTAATTAGTTAATTGAAATACTACTTACTAAGTATATTGAGCTTTGCCAACATATTTTATTTTTATTATTGAATACCTCAATTAATTGCACTAGTCTCTATAGCCAAAATCTTTATGTTGAAATCATCACAATTTCACCATAAAGATTTTGGCTATACAGACTAAAAGAATAAAGTTACATCCAATTTTTATGTCATATTAAATTTAATCAAGAGAATTTCATGAAAAAGTTAATAAGTCTGAAATTCGATAATGTTTAATGTTAACTTTCTAACAGGTACATTCACTGTCTTGTTTGTTTAACTACACACAAAAAAAAACAGTTTATAAGGAATTGTACTTGCCGACTTAAAAGTCTAATTATCACTATCATAGCGTGCGTATTCTATTTTGATATACCTTTAGATATTATTGTAAACTCTCGATAGCAAATGTATAAAACCAACTATTATAAAAGTTTGTTTAAATGTTAAATAAATTGAAATAAAAACTAAAATTAATAAAATAAAAATAAAATAAAATTTAATAAAAACATAAATACTTATAAATTTAATCAATAAATAATTAAATTTATAAGTACCTTCATTAAAGAATGTAAAGAGGATAATAAATTGGATATAAGAACCATCTAACAACAAAAACACCCGCCAGGAAGCTAGTCAAGTTCCGGGGAGCTACTTTGAGTTTTTTAAAAATTAAAAAAATGACTTTTAATTAAATTTAATTATATAAAAAAAAATAATACATGGGGAGACGTGTGCACAGAGTTGGATGTGCGCACGAACTGATCTAACTAACTTAGTCTAAGATAAATGCAATCTTTGCATCCTGCAATCCCATCTCCAAAGTTCCATGAAAGCGCTGTGCTGAGCACGCAGCTTTTAGGGATTAATCAGCACTCTATGGGGTTGGGGTTGCATAACTCCTCCCTCCTCAAGAGCGAAATTATCTGACGATTTCGAGTCCAGATGATTTCGCACCTTAAAAATAAGTTTAAATTTCCATACAAGTAAAGTAACACAACAAAAGATAAAAATTATATAAAGCAAAATAGTTGCTAAGCTAACACTATTTGTACGTAAAAACCCGTTTTCACTTTCACCATTTTCACTGAATAGGGCCGCACTTTTTAATACACTTGATAAGTGTTTCACATCGTCTAAGTTCACTCCTTTTATGTTCATTTTAATTCGTTTACCTAAGGACATGTTTCTAACCTCAGGTAAACTAGCAATAGGTGTCGCTTGAAATGTTATATCTGCAGCGGAAAATCTGCGTCGCTCTATTTTTATGTTCTCTAGGTAGAGCTCGCAGGCTTCGTCGGTCGTTAACAGGTAAGTTCCTTTCAGTTCATGCTTAGTGACGTCATCAAGGCATTTTTCCGTCAAAATACTGCTCTTACGAGTGTATATTATCCAGTTGACAGGCCCAACGCGTTGTACTTTTATTTCTTCAGCTTCAACAGGACGCTGTATACACAAGGTAAGGTTGGATTGGAACTTCATTAGTTGCTCTACGCAAGTCGGTTCAGGGTAAGTAATCATAACGCTGTCCTTACACAGGAATTGGTCAGCTGCTAAGTCATCACAGGAGCTAGCTGTGGGTAAGTACTTCGAACCTTTCACCAGGATATAAGGATAACGAGGGACAATCACTGAGGTAACGTTTGTAATGGGATTTAATATAGGAATAGAATACATTTTGAAGTAGTTATAAACATTATTATCGGTTAATGGGATTTCCATGATAAACGTAATCTGATTTCCTTTTAAATATGCTTTTACTGTAATAGTTCTTTCTATCTTTACTAAATTGCTTAAACTAACAGGGTATACAAATTTACTATGTTTTTCTATAGATTCTAATATAATAAAAAGTTCGGTTGAATTTATAATTGATTGATGTAATATTGAGACTTTACTTAAGGCTAGAGCTGTTTCAATTTCACTAAGTGATATATATATATTATAGAAATTATTAATGAACAAATTAAACATACTCAGAACGTATGTAGCATACATCGAGTTATTTTCTTTCGTAGCTATGTAAGTAACTATTCTCTCTATACGCTTAAGGCGTTCGTCTAAGATTAGAGTGTTGTTATATAAAGTCTCAGTATTATTTATCATGTTGTCTAACATTTGCGACATAATAGTTAACTTCCTTTCAACGTTATTTTGATTATTCTTAACTTGGGAGATCAATTTATCGTATCTTATAGCGTCTTCGTGATCTAGATTGCCGGTTACTATCTTTATCAATGATCCAAGCGGATTAATAAGTCCTCTTTTAAATCTAAATGTGGGAACAAGTTGTCTTAATTTTTCAATAGTCATATCGTGCAAGCTTTGTGTTTGTAATCTAATGTTGTGAAATTCGTGAGCATAAGGTTTATTAACGTCCACTAACTTATCGAATTCTTTATACTTTTGAATGTAATAAAATAGAGAGTCCTGTATAGCACTTAAATCTAACACTTTAACAATAGTCCATTTATATTGCTGCCTGCATGCTTGCCCAAGTTTAACTGGTAAGAGGCCAGGGTTATTGTTAATATCTCGAAGTTGAAGGGCCTGGGTCTCCAACATTACGGTCAGAATCAGCCACCACCTGTGGAGGACGCTTAATGTTTTTAATGGGTACTTTAGTTTCTCTAGTGCCTATTGTGACGGGAACTACGTTTCTTTCAGGGATATCTGTAACTACAGCTTTCTTATATCTAGCTTTATCCTTACTTTTCCTAGTATTAATGTCTTTACTAAATATTATATCTCCTTTTTGTAAAGGTGGTTCAGGTTCGCCACCTCTCTTTTCTCTTGCTTTTACTTTCTTTTTTAACATGTTCCCGGATATGTATTGATAAAGATATTTAACGCGATTGGCATGATCTTTTATAAGTTGTTGTAAAAAGGCTTTTTCAAAATCAACATCAAAAGCTTTATTCGCGTCGGTGTGACCAAAGACTACTTCAAACGGTGTAAGATCAGTATTTGAATGAATAGTATGGTTGTACGCCATTATAGAGTACGTCATAATTGAAGCAGCATCGGTACACTTTTGGTCATATTTGGCCAAACGATATATTTCGATCAGAGTCGAATGGAATCTTTCTACTATACCTGTCGAATTAGGATTATTAGGTGTGGAAATGTGTAAATTAATTTTATACATATCCATAAGTTCTCTCATAAGCTCATTATTAAATTCTGTACCGGGGTCACAAGATACCTTTCGGGGTATACCGTAAGTTGCGAAATATTTCATTAAGGCTCTGACAACCTCGGGGGTTGACCTGTTTGTAATTTCGATCGCCTGCCCAAGTTTACTAAAGGCGTCGACTAAGGTAAGGTAGTATTTACCCTCTATACTGAAAAGATCTATGAAAACTTCCTGGAATGGGGCACTTTGTGTTTGAGTAAGTTGGAGGACAGGTTTTAACGGTTCCCTGTCATATTTCATCTTTCGACAAGCTTCACAGCCATTAATTACTGCGCTTACCGTTTCTAACATATTATCCCAATAGTAATTCCTGCGTATTCTAACTATTGTTTCCTTAATACCACGGTGACATGTTAACCCTTCATGATATTTAAAATTATTGCCTTTTGTTCTTTTTCATCCTCTACATAAACTACTCTATCTGTACATTCCAGAAATTTAACTGTGTCTCTCTTAAATAACTCTATAATTACTTTGGAAAATTCTCTTCTATGAATATCGTTTTCAAAATAGATAAAATACTTAAGCTTGGGTCTAATATATTCCTTAAGGAATTTTTTTACTAGTTCTTCATTGTTTATTGGTAAGAAAATTTCTAAAACCTTTTGTTTGTCCCTAGATAAATCTTTTACCTGCATATCATTCTTAAACCACTGAAAAACTAATATTTGGTTAGGCTTAGTGTCGATGGCTTCATGAAGTATAGGAATACCATATGATTCTAATTCTTGACCTGAATGGGCAGTTTCCGTAGAACTTGAATTTATAGAAGGAAGTGGATAACTTTGTTTGGTTATATCCGAGACTATGGAAGTAGTTTCAGATGAATCGGAAATTGCTATAATGTCAGTATCGCTCTTCTTATTTTTTGATAACTCGTCTATTTTAGTATCCAGTTCTTTCATAAATTTATTAATATCGTCGTCTACGTTAACTATCATTGACACATCACCATCTTCCTCGTCAGAGTCTAGAGCATTAATCTTAATTCGCGATAGAGCGTCGGCATTTGTATTTTGTTTGCCGTTCTTATAAATGATTTCAAAATCGTATTCCTGTAATCTAAGCCGCCAACGGGTTAATTTACTGTTAGGTTCTTTTAAGGAATAAAGCCAAGCTAACGGTCTGTGGTCGGTATAAATATAAAATTTGTTTCCATAAAGATATGGTCTGTAATGTTTTACGGCCCAAATAATAGCCAGCAATTCCCTTTCTATTGTGCTATAACGTGCTTCGGTTTCACTCAACGTTCGACTAGCATACGCTATGGGTTTATCTTGTCCGATAGGCCCTTGCGATAATACAGCACCTAGAGCAACTGATGATGCATCTGTTGTTAATATGTATGGCTTGGTTGAGTCAGGAAATTGAAGGAGAGGGGCACTAGTGAGAAGCTCTTTACACTTCTCAAAGGCGTCGCTATATGATTGATCTATTACGATTTTATTTCTTTTCTTTAAGCATGATGTCAGGGGTTTAGTTATTTTAGCAAAGTCTTTGACGAATCTACGGTAGTAGCCGATAAGCCCCAGGAAACTTTTGATTTCAGTCGTTGTCTTAGGAAGAGGATAATCAAGAACTGCCTTTATCTTGTCATCGTTAGGTCTAAGTCCGTCTTTACTTATGGTGTGTCCCAAATACATCACCTCTTTTCTAAGAAATTCTGTCTTGTCAAGTTGTATTTTTAAATTGGTTTCCCTCAATCGGTCAAACACTGTTCGGAGCTTTTGTAAATGACTTTGCAGACTAGATGAAAAGATAATAATGTCATCCAAATATACCAAGCAGTGAATTCCTTGCAAGCCTCTTAGAATGTTATCCATGGTTCTTTGGAACGTCGCCGGAGCTGTTTTCAGCCCGAATGGCATTCTAAGAAACTCGTAGTGCCCAAATTGTGTACTAAAAGCAGTCTTCTGTCTGTCAGTCTCTTGTACTTCAATTTGATGGTAACCACTAGCAAGATCTATTGTCGTAAAATATGTACTTTTCCCTAGTTTGTCGAACAAGTCGTTTATGTTTGGTAATGGGTATTTATCGTTAACAGTTATGTCATTAAGTCGTCTGTAGTCTATGACCATTCTATATTTACGTTCTCCGGAAGCATCTGCTTTCTTGGGGACAAGATGCACGGGGGAACTCCACGGAGAGAAAGACTCTTGTATAACATTATTTTGTAAGAGCTACTCTACTTGGCGTTTGATTTCCTCTGTCTGTGCAGGGGGTTGTCGGTAGGGTTTAGTGTATATAGGGTCCTCGTTTTTAGTACGAATGTGATGTTTTACCTGATTTGTGAAGGTCAATGGCAATTGATCACAGTAAAATATTTCTTTATATTCGACACATAATTTTAATATTAACTCACGTTCTTCCGTGTTCATGTGATCAATTCTTATTTTAGAAAGATTCTCGGTAAGTAGTGTTTCAACGTCCATATCTCTCCCGTTATAAGTATAGTTAAGTTGTGAGTCATCGTCAGTATACGCAGTGGTCTTAAAAGGTCCCGTTACTGTTAAATCCATGTCGTGCTCTAATATATTTTGAATAACTGTGGTGGCGTAACAATTACTGCAATGAACAAGAGCATCTGGCATTCTGACTCCCAGACAGAATTCCTTAAAGTCCAAAATTGCTTGTCCAGAATAAATGTCGGTTGGTAGCCTAACTCTTGTTTCCGATCGAGCTGGTAATTTAATTAAATAATTAGGTGGGTTATGAACGATTGGTATCTCGGTAGTTTTAGTGATCAGAATTTTGTGTTTGAGGTTAATTATAGCTTCTAATTCTTTCAATAGGTCATTACCGATTAAACCGTCATATTTCGAATCTACGTCATAAACGTAAAACTTATGGAAAGATGCACTTTTGAATGTCGGCATTAACGGTATATGAATTACTTTATTGTGTATAGAGCTTGCATGCGTACTAACAACTTCAAAATTTTCATGGTACATAAAAGATAAAAAATAATTATGAGCTTTTTTTGTACTAATAAAGGATCGCGTACTTCCGGTATCGATCATAAATTTAGCATCAATTTCTGGTAAGTAAATATAAGGTAATTTTAATTTAACATCACAATTTAGTTCTATTATTTCTCTATCTCTGTAGAGGCTTCCATCTGAAAATTTACATTCTTATCTCTCGACGAAGAATATTTATCGGGTAGTGCTTGCTTACAATTATCTGACTGTGTTGAAGAGGCATTAGGTGGTTGATTGTAAGTATAATCCAAATAAATAGAAGGGTCTTCCAAATAACTATTGTCGTAATAATTATTCGGATACTCTTCCCCATAATAGGACTCTACGTAGTATGATTGTTCATCTTCGTTATAGAGATCGGTCTCATTTACGCGAAAACCAGATTTTACAGGAGGTGCGGTGCGCATAGACACGTCTGCGTTAAATGTAGGCCTATGAGGTAAGTTTTGTTGTTGCCCAAACTGTTGCGGACGCATAGGAGGCATGGGCTGTAAGCCTGGTGGCCTATAACCAAATTGCGGTGGACGATAACCTACTTGCTGTTGAGGCCTACAACTGTACTGCGGGTTATATTGAGGACGATAATGATGTTGCTGTGACTGACTATTATAAGGCGTCACTTGTTTAAATTGGTTGTTAGGTGGAATACCGAACCTAAACCTATTCTGAATATTAGGTACCCCGTTATTGAATTTAAAGGGTACTGAGGTAAACTGCGGCTTGCTACTAGTCGATTGACTTACTTTATTTCTTAAATTATACTGTTCGAAGAAATTAACTTCTTCTAGTACAATGCTAAGCGCAGACTCAAGCGATTCGGGAGCTTTGAGCCTAACTATTCGAACCATATTTTCAGGTAAATTGTAAAGAAAAACGTTCAAAGATAATTTATTGTATATTAATATTTTATTCGCTCGCATATTTGCATCACTAATTAAATTCACCTTTGAAATCAAACTGGCCCTAACCGATTGGATTCTATTACAGAAATCTAAATAAGTTTCATTAGATTTTATTTTTAAACTTTCTAGTTCGATAGCAATGCATTCCTCGCTACGAGGGTCACCGAAATGTTGTACTAATAATTCCTTGAATTCGTCCCACGTCTGAATGTCGCCTCGCTCACTGATAAGAGCCGCTGCTATGTCTACCAGCCGGCTAGTAATCACTTGCAGGATATAAACATCTTGCACTTCATTGCCTCTAAATTTGGCAATGATATATTCACATTTACGTATAAACAAATTTAATAGTCGCTTATCACCATTGTAAAGAGGAATAATTTTAATTAAATCGCCCGGAATTACATTGATCTCCGCCATTATCACAAAATAATAAAATTAATTAAAACTAAAGAGTATTAACATGCACAAGTAAAATAGGCTATATAACACTGAATTAAGGCTTATTTTATTAACTGTATGTCATAGTTTTACTTCCCACAAAAATATTATAATCTAGATAATCTATGCTTTTATGGATCTTATTTTATCATTTAAATCTTTTAAAATATATTATATTGTGCTATATAGTTATTAACAAATAAAACACATTTTAATAGTCATATGTAATTAACAAATAATTCAAATCTATACTAATAATATTACTTTACAATTATCATTCAATATTTGTCTCTATGTAGAGAAATTAAAATATATGTAAAAGCTTATTTATTTCACTATATTTTCTTTACTTTAATTATCAGATTACGTTTCACAATAGGAGAAGACTTATCCCAAATGCAACAAAAATAGGATGGATCATGAGGTAAGGAAGGTGAAAAGTTCTACTCACCAGCCAGCCAAAGCACCCATCTCGAACTCACTTTCCCGTAATTAGACTTATTTATTTTGGTTCGCAGGATTCGCACAGGACTTTCCACGCGCCGACTTTCCGTGATTTGAACGATATTGAGTCCAAATTCGCGTGAAGGACGACACAGCCACGATAGAGCGAATCCTACCGGCTGCGCCAGTCAAGTTCCGGGGAGCTACTTTGAGTTTTTTAAAAATTAAAAAAATAACTTTTAATTAAATTTAATTATATAAAAAAAATTAATACATGGGGAGACGTGTGCACAGAGTTGGATGTGCGCACGAACTGATCTAACTAACTTAGTCTAAGATAAATGCAATCTTTGCATCCTGCAATCCCATCTCCAAAGTTCCATGAAAGCGCTGTGCTGAGCACGCAGCTTTTAGGGATTAATCAGCACTCTATGGGGTTGGGGTTGCATAACTAGCTTCTCAATATTGATGAAATACTCAAAAAAGAATTCTCAAATCAAAACGGAGTTTGGGATTGAGTATTCTTTATTTGTTTTTGGCGTGCCCTGATAAGTTCGAATACGCTTAAAACAAAAGAACAGCGCTTGATACCTCAAAATTCTAAATCTCAATTAAAAGTTGTGAACAAAATGGGCACAAGTTTCCAGTGACTTCGAAGTCGCACCCCAGCTGATGCTAGACAGGCTCGCAATCTGGTCTCGCTACAGATTGTTCCACTCTGCACCTCGATTAGGTACTAGGAACTTCACCGTGTCAGCGCTATGTTGTATTGGATTTCTTTTGGGCTTCGCGCCAGATTTCATTACCAAGACCTACGTGAGTTCCTTTTATGATAAATGAGATTAAAATTACAGCCTAACCTTTCATGTTTTAGTAGAATTACATAAGTTATGTATCTTATAATTAGGTATGTTATGTTATATAGTCTTAAAGGTATATGAGCATAATACACTCGTACTCGTACTTACTTGAAATAAAACCTTGACCTTAAATACATTTTCCTGCCGGCCCATAACCGGCGCGTTCAAAAATTATTTTCTTTCGCGAAATGTACCATATCACTACACTGTTTCATTTTCCACAGTATATGATATAGGTACTGGTAGTTATATACAATTTTAATTAATAAAAAAAAACATAATAGCGTAAACAACAGTACGAAGACTTTCAGAAAGTTCTACAGAGAATGAAAAGTGGTATTCAAAGAGGTTCGTAACACCATAACATAGGTTTTAATAAGTACAATACGCTAAAGCTACAAAACAAAGCAGAATTTAATCATTAAAATAGATTGGTGCGCATCCGCAGGCGTCATATATTCTATCTGAAATAAATACAAACTACATTAAAAACAAAAATAATTTTAAAAATACTCAAAAAAAACTTGTAAATATTTCAAGCACTTGTTAAAGAGAAAATCCAGCAAGAAATTCAGCATACTGTCATATTTCTCCATCTTTTGAAATAGGTAGGTACTTAGTTAATAATGTAATCTAAAGATTATAGGAAGATTTCTTGTTTCTCTTAGAAAAAAAAACAACCTCATTATGCGTTATTGTAAACCGATATTTACAATAACGCTTCAAAAGGTTGAGCTCACAAAATAGAAACCAATAAGATAGCATTATCTTACCCGCAAAACGTCGCCTTTGAGTCAAACTAAATGTAAAATACATGTGGATATATTTTCAGCTTGGCCTCTTGATTTTGATACAAAGATACAAAACCAGACACCTATATCAGCGTCGAAATCTAGCAGTAGCCCCGCAATATTGAACGATCGCACGATAGCAATAAAATAAAACTAACCGATTATTTCCCGTCGCAATAGTAGAAGACGATAAAGTTATCGATGCGAGGCAAAGTAGATGGGAATTATCGATAGTTCAAGGGGCAACCGTTTCGGTAGATTTTTTGGTAGTGAAGATAAAAGAAAAACGTCCAATATAATAATATGGCCAAAGGTCGATCTTCCACTTTGTCTTACTACAACTTACATTAAGCAACATAGCTGGAAGTGCAATTATCCTTGAAATACTATTCTCATCAATTGGTATTTTTCCGAAAAGAGGCAAAAGCTTTAAGAAAAAAATGGTGGACATGGCACGTATTATGTAAGTATTAGACGACGAAACATTTTGACCCTATACACTTATTAATATTCGCGAAGAGACAAATGAAAGTTTTTTTTAATATTACAAAGTTATATAAATTTATTTATTTATTAGAATAACCAACTTGGCTTACACTATCACTATTTCTATAAATTTTAGTATTTATTAATATGACCTAGTCATAAAACCATTCCTATAAGAGTGCTTAAATAATAATAGCTAGTCCCTGTATGTAAAGAGTATAGCTTGCACCCAATCCACAGGTGCAAGACTCTGATACTGCGTTTTAAAGCATCCTCGATGTGCTTAGCTAGCATCTTAAAGTTTATATGGGTTAAGTATTCTTAACTGTACCTCGTGTTAATAAAGCTCAAATTATACACGCTTCTAAGGAATATTTAAACCTCTGCTTATTCATATTCTAGTCACTATAAAACTTAGCTTTGACCTTGATAAAATAAGTCATTAATTTCTAATAGAGTTCAAATTCCAATGATTCATGTAACTTTAACAATATTTTTAAAAATGTGTGATAAATAAATTATAAATAGAATAAAAATCAAAACCCAGATATCAACAACGTAATAACAAAAAAATAAAAAAGTTATCATAGCTGTGGCTTTCAGAAAATTTATCCTTTTTTTAATTTTTAGATTGTTTTAACGTTTTAATGTTTTCTCTTAATGTTTACAGGGCCTACCCGCGTTGCCTACAACGCATAAGAAGTACCCTAGGCTTAGTGTATATGTCACTGCCATCTGGTTGAATTCGCCGATTTATTGGAAGCCTAGCCTGTTGATTAAACGACGGCATCCAATAAAATGCCTAGGCCGAAAGATAATTGAGCTAGACACATCAACGCTTAACGACATAACGTATTGAAAGCCCGCTCAATTAGATGCCTAGGTGGATCGTCTTGTACTGAAGAGATTTGGTGTGATTGGTAGGTTCAAGTATATTTTTTATGACCACTTATAACCAAAACGATTTCGGTTCATAGTAGTCATAAAAAAGAAACTTAAAGCTATCACTCAAACAATCAAAAAAAGCTCTTTAATTTAAACGACCTACCTAGGCATCCAATTGAATGGCTAATTTAATTACACGGCTGACATAACGTTCAGCCAAACGGGGTAAAAGTTGCGCTCGATGACTTGGCTAGTTGTCATTCAGACATTTCATTGCATGCCGGCGTTCAAACAGCCTATGAGTCCAGTTGAGCGACTAATTTAACCTGACGACTGCGACATATATTTTCTTTGCCCAAGGTGCTACAAGCGTCTGTAAGCTGCAATAACCGCTTACTATATGGCAAGCGATTATTGTAGCTTACAGAGGCAGGCCGTAGGTACGCTTATTTGCTGTATAAAAAGGAATAACAATAAGTACTTTAATCAAAAAACGTTTAAAAATTTATAACAAACTAGTTATGCCCGCGGCTTCGTCCGCGTGGAATATTGACTTTTTCCATACAAACTTTCATCGCCTATTTCAACCCTTAAAGTGTTTTTTTCGCATTAAAAAGTAGGCTATGTCCTTACTTGGACTCTAGACTATCTCTGTACCAAATTCCATTTAAATCGGTTCAGTAGCTACGGCGTGATTGCGTAACACACAGACAGACAGAGTTACTTTCGCATTTATAATATTAGTAAAGATTATCAATCTAACTGTCACAGCTTCCTAATTCAGTACATCCACGTAATTTCCATTGAACAATGGAAACGGCTATTCTTTATTTATTTCTCTTACTCTCACATGAATTCAGAACGTGTTACCGAAAACTGACGTCTCAATAAGCGAATTTCTTTCTCTGCGCGTGATACAATGATAAACTGTTATTGAAAGAACAACAAATTATTACAATTCTGACCTATTGGGAAATTACATTCAATGATGATAAATGATACTATACGATATGAATGATAATATTATGATAGTAGATGAGACTTGATGGCGTTGGTAGTTAAGACGCAGTTAATAAAATGTCGCACTTTACATATAAAGCATGGCAAATGACTCCACGCCACCTGATGATAAGAGGAGGAGGAGAGATGCAAATCCAAGGAGGCTTTTAAAATATTTACAATGAAAATGTTTAATTAAAAACGTGATATTTTTTTTTTCTGTTGAGGTGGAGACTGTAAGAGACTCCAGAAATAAGATGAAGGGAAGATAATGTCGAAAGTTTTTTAGTGGTTCAGCTCTTCTGCTGGTTGGAATGCTATGCATTGCCTATGATACTAATGCTGCAATCTGTTCAGTGCATAAGATATGATAAGATAATACGGATTTATTGCATCAATGATAAGTATAGGTAGAGTTTGATGTGAAGCCAAATGATAGATGACAAAATTTCACATACGTAACCATTTCCCTGTCCTGTGAGTCAAATACCTATGTGGCTAGTTTGTGAACAGGGAACTTATTAATTCTGTGATTTAGCGTTCAAATTTAACAATGTCGGGCCATCAATTAACGAAGTCAACAACTCGGACTAAATAGATCGATGCGGTGCGGCCGTGACTGCGATCGCGGCGCTCATGTTAATTCACGCTTCAATGATTCAATGTTGCTGATAAAGCTGCCGCCGGAATACGTAATGAGTGCACGAGGAAAAGTGCTCATTGTGGACCTTTCGCGCATACGATCATATCTTCTCAAGTTAAAAGAGGACGCATGTGTGTCACACACAGCCAGATCTAAGAATCCAGCACATCTTCTAGTACTTTCTGGAGACTGCAAACGAAGTCGATTAGCACTCTAGTGCCTTTTCGTAATAATCAAATGGCGTACTCTTAACAATTTGTATGATTGCTATAAATTATAGCACCTGCAAGGATTTTTATGACCACTTCAACACAAGCCTTAGCAAGCACATTATTATTTCCTAAGAACTTACCTATACCTACCATTGGGCGCGATTTATGTATAATGTGTGCACCATCAACCGTGCTAGGTACATAATTCAAATATAAAAAGTTATAAATGACGACGACCAGCCGGCCGAGTGGTCTGCTATACAGGCTACTCGGTCAAGAGGTCCCGGGTTCGAATCCCGGTAGGAACAAATGTTTGTATGATGAGTACGAGCATTTGTTTACGAGTCATGGATGTTTATATGTTTATTTAGTATATTTCTAATATTCATATACATATTATTATCATTATTTATCCGTTATCTAGTATCCATAACACAAGCTCTTAATGATGCTTACTTTGGGCTAGATAATAGGTGTGAGTGTATAACTATTATTATTATTATTATAAATCAAAGTAGGTAATGTCTGAACGTAAAATTGTTACCTACATGAAAAAAAAATAAAGATGAAAGGAACGTAAGACACAGAAAGGGACTTTTTTCCTGGAATATGTTGAAAAGCAACATTTTTCATCGGTTTTAATTATTTTCTTTGTTGATTATTTGTTCAACAATAGAGCAGCTATTTTTTGCTGCGAGTGCTGACTTTGAATCACGAACTAGCGAAGTAGTCTACGAGTATAATTGAATTACGAGCGCAGTGAGTGATTCTTAATAGACCACTGAGCACTGTGAGTGATTTAGAGACACACAAGCAATAAAAAAACTTGCTCTCGTGTGAAACATACAACTTTTCACCTCTCCCAGCGAAAAATATTAGGTTACAAAAAGTAAAATCAGTTAACCTAATACTTAATATAAGTTGGAAATAAAGCATTAATACACTTAAATATACTTGCAGACTATTTACTACTATTAAAAGTCAAAAGTGGGTGCGTGCATTATGTAAGAGTAGTCTATTTAAAAAAAATATACACGTACAATAAAACAAAAGGACATTTGAAAAAAAAAACAAAAGTTGAAATTATCTTAATTCAATACCCTTGATGCTTTGTTAAAAAATTACAGCTTTACCTTGGCCAAAACTTGTTCATTTATTTTCATACAATCATACCCTTCTCAAAGTTTAGTGGTACAATTGGATGATATTACTTGAAATATTAGAAAGCTGTTTATATTTTTGTCAAGTTACTTGCTTTGGCTAACTTAGTCCACTATCCTACCAGTGCGATATCTAAAACAAAATTAAAGCCTCCCAAAAGTTCTAATTCATTAGGAAACGGATCTAGAATGATTTTCAGAAATGCCGATCCAGAATGATTTTAAATTATTGCTATGATGCTAGACGAGCAATCAATCATAGGTGTTCGCGATGATTAAAATAGAGATTGTTCGCAATAGTTAAACAGTAAGTAATTGTTCGCGATAGTTAAAACTATGATAAATTATAAATTAACCCGTCAAGCATCATATTCCAGACACATTTGTTTTTCATTTGTCATAGCCGTCCTGTGGGCTGACGCCACTTGAGGGATTAAAGTGTATTATTGTAATTCGAGGAGCGTGGTGGCGTAGTGGTTTGAGCGCTCTGGTTTCTATTACGAAAACAAAGCAACATTCCCCGTGGTTAAAATTTATAATCTCGTACTCCTCCGTGCTTCGGAAGTACGTTAAGCCGTTGGTCCCGGTTGTTACTACCCTTTTACCCATTGATCCGCCTTGGACCAGCGTGGTGGTGTCCAAGCTCCTCGTGTGTTTCTTCCATGTAGGAAAGCCTGTGCCCAGCAGTGAGATGTATAATTGGCTGGTGATATGATGATGATGATTGCAATTCGTCTAGTTAGTTTAATTAGTTCTTTTCATAAATATTTTGTAAATTTACTTACAAAAATATCTAAACTAGAAAATTTTCCCGTCCTGAGGCGGGATCGAACCCGCGACCTTTCACACGACGTGAACTGTTTCTACTTTAGATATTTTTATAAGTAAATAATTTTTAAACATTCATAATAATGTTAAAATTGAAATCAAGAATATTTTGTAAATTGTTTCTAGCATATGGTGTGTTAAATATTCATTCTTTGTGTCTTTAGGTGTACATAATAGCTATAAGTTGTAGGTATATAGTTTCTATATAAAATAGAGTTCGAAATAATAGCGTTCTTTTCGTTGAATCGCTAGAAATCACTCGGATAGAAGTAGCTGATAGAAAACACTCTCCCTGCTCATCGAAGAAGTACTAAAGAATATCAAATTAACATGCGGTCTTATTTATCACCCTTCTCGTTTGGCAATACCACTCATAAAGGGTGCAAGGTTCTTCTCCAACGCTCACGTAAGACAGGTCCCGCACAATAGGTAAGCACCTAAATCAAATCAATGATTAATTAATAAAAATATACTGAGTAAAAGATCATCTTCATAATAATCTTATAAAAAATTACAGAAACTTTAGTTAAAAAGATATCAATTTAAGTAGTATGTATAGAGTACCGTGGTCTACTAAATAAGAAGCAAAATATGACAATTATAAATAAAGAAAGGCGTCATCGTTTTCTTTGTTTGTTTGTAATTGTTACAATTTCGATTGAGTGGAGGCATATTCCCCTTTTTTTCTTGAGTTACAGTGTCACTCAACGGGAAAAAAATGTGGCATTGAGTCACAGTGTTACTACTTAATCAGGATTTTTTTTCCTAATGGGCAACATGTAACACAAATTGGTGTAACTCAACGGGAGCAAAGGCAATAAAGTAGGCGTTTAAACGCATCAAAAACATTAAAATGTGAGCAAAATATGATGTCACCCAATGTCATGGTATCATAATTAACCCTGTTCATAATTCAACCATTTTGTTCAGTTCACTTAATGGTTATAAAATATTCAGAAAATCGTTCCTTTTTCGCAACTTCGCAACCGTTGCTGCTGCCGAGCCATTGGTACAAAAAAATAAGGGTAATATCCTTGGAAGTTCGTCTTGATCTCGTGACGGTCCATTTGACATCACTTACTTGAAAAGGCTTTTAAGACGATTCTAGTTAATAGAAACTGCCCAAACTAACTGCACAAATTACGGTCAGAGCGATGTCTGTTAAAGTGATTAAATTCGTGAATATCCAGCTATTCTGAATACCACATGATCCGATACCTAATGAAGAGATCAATAAAAGCGTGAGGAAATAAACAAACTAACGACACCTTCTTACCTAAACGATTGCTGTCTAGTTCCGATTCTTATTTCTCTTATTTGACGACCGACTGGCCAAATGGTCTGTACCCCAGGCTACTCGGTCAAGAGGTCCCGGGTTCGAGTCCCGGTAGGAACAAATGTTTGTATGATGAGTACGAGCATTTGTTTACGAGTCATGGATGTTTATATGTTTATTTAGTATATTTCTTACATTTATATACATATTGTTATCATTATTTCTCCGTTATCTAGTATCCATAACACAAGCTCTTAATGATGCTTACTTTGGGCTAGATAATAGGTGTGAGTGTATAAATATTATTATTATTATTATTATTATTAATTTCAGTAATAATAATAATACACTCGCACCTAGTAACTAGCCCAAAGTAAGCATCATTAAGAGCTAGCTTGCGTTATGGATACTAGATAACGGAGAGATAATGATAATAAAATGTATATAAATATTAGAAATATACTAAATAAACACATAAACATCCAAGACTCGTGAATAAATGCTCGTACTCATCATACAAACATTTGCTCCCACCGAGGAGCCTGTATAGCAAGGGGCACAGACCACTCGGCCAGCCGGCAGTCAAATAATAATTAGAGTAATGTGACTGTGTAGGTTAGTTAAGTGTTTATCAAATACTTGCTGATTTCGTTATTAAAATTACTTAAAAAAAATGTTTTAAAAGCTTTATTGCACTTATGAAAGACTATTTCAAACTTAATCATAGAAAATGACACTACCTGATTTTTCCCAATGGCAGAGACGTGTCGTCTAGACAAGAATTTTTAAATTAATAACGCTGCCGAACGTCAATACCTAGTAGGAAATTGCAAGATCTGAATAGCGAGGTTAAATCCATCGTTGTAATGAAGCATTGACATAGTATTTTATGGGTTTTCCTTTGAAGATTTGGTGTGGTATTTCTTTTAACGGCAACGAATATTAAAGCGAACACGGGCCTTGTGATTGTCAGCGACAAACGACCTACATGAATGGAGAGTCAGACAGTAATTGATAGACATTATTTACTTTGACTGAATTCGAGATCTTCACCTGAACATTATAACCTTTTTTCTTGTTATTGTATTTTTGTGGCACGTTTCTTTAATATGATAATCATTTTTCTGTAGATAATCGTAAATAGGTACCTATTGTAACCATTTTTTTTAACCTATACCCTTAGCTCCGGCTTTACTCCTCGGGAATTGTCATAAGCAGCCCTTTCTTAGTAAGAACTGAACCACCGATCTCATCTCGCTTCTTCCTTCACAGAGGCATGCATGCTGGTCTACAGAATCATCAATTTACTGACTTAAACTGCAAATTACGTACCGAAAATTCGGATAATGGTTTATTTGTAGTACTGCCTTGTAGTTTTTCCACCTGCCTATGATAATATTCCATCAAACGCTAGCAGCACTGTTGGGACCTCAGATCACTGAAAGAAGGTTGGAACAGTATAATTCATGCTTCACTAGCTATCGTCACATCTGATTTTCATTTATTATCCGGTTGACCGTCCAAACAGTCTTTGGTGACTATAGTCACCGCGATTCCAGATCGTATAAGACCGTTCACCATTACAACTAAGTTTTTTTTATTCGCCATTACGCCATTAGGTAGTTTTATATGAAATGTTGCATCAAAGGTGTATAGAATCAATAGATAAGAGTTTTTTTACCTGTAAAAGCGTGCAAAGTCCAATCACCTATTACTCTTTCCAACCGTAATTTTATTTCTGGAAAAGAGAGTAACTTTCTCCAAAGTTGGACCAGTAGGTATTAATTCTTAAAGCTTTCTTAACTCGTGTTAGTTTTGCCGGTACTATTTATTACTATATGTTAGCATTTACTTTATACATTTTAACAACCTCCATTGAACCATCTTATTCACTTTTTTTATTTCTAAAAGAGAAGGTCTGGGTCCAGATCAAGTTTGTATGTTCTTATCCTTAAATGCATTAAAATTCACTACACACAGAGACTGGTCTGAGACTGACTTTTTACTACTATATAAATATATATCTTTTCGTTAACAATGTGCTTTTGCCAATTTGTGAAATGATCACACTTTAATCCGATATAATAGGATTCTTTAAAATGCAGCGTAATTTCATTCTTTTAAACTCTCTAAAAAGATTGTTATAATGACAACTTAAATTCCTGCAACGAGCGACGGTTAAAAATGATTTTAACAACTAAAACCGCTGATTACAGTTCGAATCTGGCAATCTATCGAAACGACCGGCATAACGAAATTTGGATAATGTTGAGCCTGTCGCCTATCGCGAAACGTTTATTGATCCCGAAGGTTGGTTTTTACGATTATATAATATACATAATCGCAGAGCGTTTTATATGATAGGTACTAAATTCGAAACTCGGGTTATTAATATGAGAAATATTTTGCATTTTATGTAAATACTTAAATAAGAGAAAATAAATTTTACAATTATCTTAAAGAAATATCTTTAATGATGTAATTTTGAACTACATTTGGATTTGTATTCCTCATATTTATACTTATTAATACGAATATTATTTGGGAAAATATTTTGATGAGAAAAAGCCACGTCTTGGGGCGGGAACTGAACGATCAACCTTTCTCCGAGTGACGATCAACCACTGAGCTAACGAGGACTTAAAGAACCGTAATTTCTTCTAGTATTTCTGTTCTTGTGTTATAAGCCAACGTCACAATGTTGAAATTTTTATATTTTAACACCCGAACAAGTATTTTTACAAATATAATAATAATAATAATAATAATAATATTTATACACTCACACCTATTATCTAGCCCAAAGTAAGCATCATTAAGAGCTTGTGTTGTGGATACTAGATAACGGAGAAATAATGATAATAATATGTATATAAATATTAGAAATATACTAAATAAACATATAAACATCCATGACTCGTAAACAAATGTTCGTACTCATCATACAAACATTTGTTCCTACCGGGATTCGAACCCGGGACCTCTTGACCGAGTAGCCTGGGGTACAGACCACTCGGCCAGGCGGTCGTCTTACAAATACCGAAAATACGTTTAAGTTAGGCATTAATTTATAATATTTTCTTTGTTTTATTGTGACATTATAAATGTTGAATAGATTACATTATTAAAATACCTATAAAAATGCCAAATGCTATCTAATCTGTGGTTTCCTCTGGACTTAATCAGATAACCGACATCCATGCGGATGGAGTGGCCGCTAGCTCTTAATAAGTATGAGTATTTAAAAGCTTTGAAAACTAGTCAAACGTCGTGAAATCATGGCTATTCCTGTGCTGTGAGCGATGGTCGTGATTGACGGAGCATAATCTCTTCAAACAGACACATTCAAACTTTCCAGCTAGTTTTCCCGTTAATAGCCACTTATCACACATGTTGTTTGAGCGTTTATCAGATTTGACCTTCGATAGCGGCTTAATGATGTAAAAGCTAATAACGCGTGAAATGAGTGGGACTTGATATTGACTCGCATACACAATAATGCTTTCAATCGATGATAAATAAGTTAGCTTATAACTTTGAAGTGCCCAATAGAATTTCAATGACAGGCCGTGCTGATCTTATAATATCTAATAATGATTCATCGCAAAATATTATTTTAGGGGGAAACCAAAACTTTTGAAGTCGAACAAGTAACTCGTGAGTTGTAATGGGCTGTGAACATAGATAGATGTGAACCAGAGCTCCAAGTTTGCAATAACTTTAAGATACCGAACTTCTTTGTTTCAAGCAAAAGCTAAAAGAATAAAAGATTTGCTGCAATGACATTCACAGCAATTTGGGAAAACAACATTTGGATCAATTGACCTTTACAGCGGACAGTCAGGAATCTTTGAAGAATGTTTAATAGGTAGTAAACTGGCAATTTTGTCAGGCTATCAATACTTAGGCCTCATTCACAGAGACGCGGTACGCTACGTTTTGGAAATGAGACTAAAAAACTATAGTAAGAAACCTCCTCACTCATCACTCATTGCACCCTATTTACAAAAACAACCACAATATGTCAACCACGCGTATCTACCGGGAAGTGAGTTGCAAATTGTAATTGTACTCCCAAGACGTACGGATGACTTCAATTTGATTGAATGTTATATTTTGACTGATTGCGATTGGTAATTGAGTTAGAATCAGCCCACTGGTCAAAAAAAAAGGATCCGGTCGACGGAGACTATTTGAGCTGAAGTGAAACCTTGGCCCGCCAATAGTTTTACACTTAAAACCAAAAATTTATAATAAATATTCTTTAGAGCATTCCAGAGACAAAATATACATTACTACAAACAAACAAAAAACTTTATAATTGGTAGGCCTTATTGCTTATAAGCGATTCCTCGCAAAGACCATAATCTTTCGTCCCTTTCTATCTGTATCTATTATGCCTGATATAAGGGCCTTATCACTGGGATATTTGCCTTTATGACATGATATACAAAGTAATTTCTAAACACATACCTACAACGCCAAATCCAAATATTGATGGCCCAATCATGTATATAAAGCCAGATTGATTTTCAGTAAGCTGACACCTGGTTAATGATTTGAAGAATCACTGACATCGGCAGAAATCAATAAGTTATCAGGTTAATATGATACATAGTTTCAACTACAGGACTTCTAATCAATCAAATAGTAATAATTAGTTATAATCAATTTTCATAATAGGGTTTAGATTCTGAACCAAACATACGATGTAACATTAATCATATAATTTACTTGCTACAAAAAGTATCGACAATTTCAATTCGTCCACCATTTTGTGCCAATTGATGACCCGATCTAATTACTGTACTAAATGGAACAGCTTTATCATCAAAGGCTTGAGAATAAAGGTCAGTACTACTACATTATTTGGAGTAGACTAATATGAATGGAATAAAAAATCGTACATATGAATCATATGTTTTTTTATAAAATGTAGACATTAGTAGAACTTTTAAAAAAACAAAAATTATAAAATTGTGCTTACGGTCATACATAATCTTAAATAAGGTATATTTACAGAGTAGAAAATTTATGAGATAGGTGAGTCTTTGCTTTATATCTGGTATAATATTTGGTTCGATTTTATTTGGCGGAACTTTATTTGTCTAAAATTGTTATTTATTTTATTAATTAGATTGTCATGTTCGGAAAATTACAATACTTTTGGGAAATAACAATACTTACGCTCATAAAAACTAGGACGTGAGGAAGTAGGTATAACATTTTCGGACATGTCAAAATTGTGCAAAACATGTTTCAAATTTCAACAGTACCATCGTTTAACTTTTTATCTGTACTTTATCTCCAACATTGCTCACAATAATCACTTTTTTATAAAACATTGGTTCATTTTGAGTAATGTAAACTTAGAGTTCTACATAGAGTATCTCACTGAGGCATATTATAAACTCCACTATAAGATGTAATTACACAGAATTAAATTCAATTATTTAATAAAGTGGCAATTTAAATCCATCATTACTATCATTTTCTCAACAGCGTATTTCGTACTGACAAAAATCCCTCTTTATACCTACTGATGAATATATCTCCTACTTAGTTTATTTTGCCCCACCAGCTACGGTGGGACAAAATAATGCACACAACACAATATATGTAAACTTATACTATTTGGAAGATTAGAATATAAATTTAGTTTATTGCATGCCACACATAAAAGTCTCGTTCTTCTGTGTCCGTTCAATGCAGTCCATAAATAACTCGTTAGCTTATGCACGAACCAGTAGAAAGCTGTGTAGCAACCGAATATTATACGCTATACGTGTCAGTGGGCACATTGACTTCTCAAGTACCTATATGTTATAGGTCACTGAAAAGTCAACGTGTGTAGACGCCCATAATCGCTTATTAATTAAATCTACGTTATGATTAATTTAAATAAGTCATTTGATTGGTTATTGAACTGAATCGCTTGTTGCTAAATTGCTTTGAAAAAATGTATATTAATTCCTCAAGAGACCAGCACACGTAGCTAAGATATGAATGTAGATAATAAATTAACATAGGTATAAGATGACATTTTGACACTCTATTATCTACCCAAATTAGGTTTATGAGCCATTATGAGCGTGTGTGCTGTAGAGAGGGCTAAGGCAGTGAGATGTTATGTCCCCGAAACTGTTTGCCACTGCGTTGGAAGATCAACGGCGAGTACATCACTCATCTTCGATTTGAAGACGATATCGTAGTCATGGCAGAATCCCTGGAGGGATTAAGTGACCTTTACAGAACTTACACTGAAATGAACATGGACAATGTCGAATATCCATGTTGCACCTAGGTATACCAGTTACAGTGAGGAGTTCTGCTGTCGAAGTTATTGACTAGCACAACTACCTCGGACAGGACAAATGTTTCAGATAAGTAAATCCAACTTCGAGGAAGAGGCAAATCCACGATTCCAACTCGGATAGGCAGCGTTGCGGAAATAGCGTATTATCTACTCGTCCGAAATTCCTGAAACGTGGTCGCTTACTGAGGGCCTATTCTTTACAAGTTTACAGTCACCCAACGACCTACTTAAGACGGACAGCCGATGTAGCGTTAAAGTTATAGTATGGTAGACCACCTACCAGAAAGCGCAAAGTAGGTCGCGCACCCACTACATAGACAGACATGGCGAAGAGCCGTTGGAAACAGGTTGCGCAGAACCGTTCTGTATAGAATGGGGAGGCAGTGGACATCATAAGCTGATATTATGATGAGCGTATGTAATGGATATTAAATAACTGAGAAATGATGATAATAAGATGTTTGTGAATATTAGGAAATACATATATATGCTACATAAACATACAATCGTTCATGACTCGTGAACAAATATTTTTACTTATCGTCCAAACATCTGCTTCTACCGGGAATTGAAATTTCTAATTCAGGACCCCTAGCTTAGGGAACTGACTGACCACTCGTCCAGATAGCCAGCAGTTTGACAGATCTGCAGACTTGTCTACGAGCCATGCCCATGCATAGTTATTCAGCGTGATCCCGAGAAAAATAATCCCCTTTTAATATTTCGTTTACATATAAAAAGAAAGATAAAATAGTATTTTATAATTTTATGAAAACGTTGCTAACACGTTGCAAGCCACGTTGTACAGTGTTTTAACTTTAATGTCTAATGTTTAATATTATATGAACGTTTTAAGTATGTAAGACATTTAATTTTTAATTTCATTATTTAACGTAATAATATTGGTATATCGAAATGATTAGTCTTTTCTACTAAAATTACTGTATTAATCATAATTATATTTTTAGGTTTGTGTCATCAAAAACCCACTCAGATTTATATGATATCCTGAATAAATACTGAATAAATCTTGCAGAAGATAATTTGTATATTCGTAGATACATCGAAACAATATACTTACTAAAAAATTGTAAGTCTTAAAGAGGACTACCGAAAAGACAGTAGGCCTTTTTAAGACAAAGGGTGTCGCCTCCTTCTACGAGACTGTGTTCACGCAAAAGGAGGCAGCGATAAGGGCGCGGGAAGAGGATCCTTTGGCCGGGCGGGTGGTCATCTCCCGTTTTTCCTGCGCACTAGGCGCGGCCACGTGCGTGGTAGCCCCCACTTATACATTGCATGGGCCGCAACGTCTGGGATTGCCCAAGTGACTCTGGGTAATCTCCAACGGCCATAAGGCCGGGTTGCCTGCCTGAGGGTGGGCTGGTGAAATTGCTTCGGCAGAGCCCCCGCGACGGGCAGTGGAGTTAGCGGGGAGTTTTAGTGGGTATTCCTAGTGTTATTAGCGCTGGGCGACCCCCACACAAGCCCGTCGACTAACTAGCGGCTGATAGGTCTGTAATCAGATTTCTTCCCGGGAAAAAGGCCTTTTTAAGACTTACAATTTTATCTCCCAATGTCGCTACGCAGTAATCCTTTTTAAATACAGGTAGGCGTAGTCGCAGGCAGACACTAAGTATTTATTTTATAAACCTATGTCTAGCTAGTAAGGCTTTGTGCTATTTTTATTATTTCAGTAAAATAACATTATTGAGTTAAGACTTACGACTTAATTCTCTAGCAGTCTGGGCATAAGAGCCCACTTAGTACGAAGCTCACCAAAATCCCTTTATTGAGTGGGCGGTTACTTTGATATGAAGGCTCCTGAATCGTGTCTTGATCGCCTCTGAGTGGTAAATTGAGGAGACACAGAACCAAAACTGTCTTTCATATAACTGAGAATCAACGGTATTAAGTAGATCATCTGCTTGTTTCAATCCTTTTCAGAAAACAAAAGTAATACTCGTAAGAGCGCACGCGATATGTTTAGGGTTCTAGTATGTATCATTTGTTTACCAAGTAAAAAGCATTTTTTTTATACAACTAGCTGACAAACAGACTGACGACCCACCTGGTGGTAAGCGGTTACCGCCGCCTATAGACACCTGCAATAACAAGTAAAAGTCACTTGAAATTGCAGGTGCACTGTCGTCCTGAGGCCTAAGATAAAATGCCATCCGTTAGTTTCCTTCTTATTCTTTTTCTTAGCCAATTTGGTATTTTGTTCTTTCACCTCTTTTTTTCTCTTTTCATTTTCTTCATCAAGTTTCTTTTTTTCTATTGACTCTTGTAGTTCATTTTTATTAGGAAAAGAAATTATGATAACTGTTTTTCCTCGGTTCCTTTTTTTATTTAAGTATTTTGTTTAGCTTTGGGTTTAGCTAATACTGATAGGCGCTAACGGTGTACGCCTATCTAATATCAGCATGTTTTTGTTGTTAAATGTTTTAATTAATGTTTACACTGTTAACAATATTACATATGAAATGTAATATTGTTGGTTTTAAATAATCAATTACGATTTATATTAAATGAATTTATATGAATATACTACATTATTAAGTTTAATTTATAAATTATGTGTATGTATATAATTTTTGTATAGCTGTGTAGTATGTGAATGTTTGTGTGTTCTTTTGCTGAGGACTTACAACAGAAAATACTGATGCCAGAGTAGTTAGCCTTTGGTCTATTCCAATATTGCCCATTCATGTGGAGCATCCGGGCTCAGGCTCTGCCTCAATTTTGGATGGTGTCGTGACAACAGGCAGGCGGCATATCAGCGGTTCGTCAAAGTTATTTTATCAGATACTTCAAATGTCACATCTGAAGTTATCTTTGCAGGTTTTGTTGCAGCTGTTATCGTCTCAGGGATAATTGAAGCGTCAGATGATGCAAATGGACTTTTTGGAGTTGTTGTTTCGTTGTCCAATAAAGTTTGTTGATTTTCTGCAAATGCTCCAGTGGTGGATACCTAATCTCTCTGTTTGTGGAATACCTGTTGCCAGTAAAGGAGCAAAATCGATTTCGGAAAAAACTGTTAAAAATGTGGAACTGGCCATCCAAATACCACATTTTCTGAAGCCATTTACCGTCGTTGCCATTTTAGAAGCCTGAATGAATGTTTTAACGAAACCACCATCCCTGGGTTACTCCGAAGCCAGGCTGTGATTTGTTGGTTGTAGTATGTGCTCAAGGGTCTCGTTTATGCTACGTCAGTGACTTGAATTCGATGAGTCGTATGTAGAGGGAAGCATAATTTAATAATCCCATCGCAAAAAGCTTCATTAATGACATCAAGGTTTTGTGTGTGGGTGCTGTGGCCATCTAAGAACAAAAGCAGTCACAGCGTTGCACAAAAATGGCGTGTCATTAAGCCCCACAACGGCCGTGATTGGTCATTCAATCGTCACGTCAACCGTCTGGTTAAAATAGCCATTGAAAATGAAAATGAAAATATCTTTATTCAATTAGGCCCCCAAGAAGCACTTCTGAATCGTCAACAAAAAAACCCTTAAGTCTATCACATAAAAATAATATTAACTAACTAACAATTTCATAATGTTTGTCTCTCTGTCTTATCTGCATCTACGTAAGCTAAGAATGTTATGTCAGTCTGTCTATCGGTCTGTCTGTCGGTCCGTCTGTCCGTCAGTCAGTCTGTCTGTCTGTCCGTCAGTCAGTCTGTCTGTCAGTCTGTCTGAATTTACACCGGTTCCAAAAGTTGAACTACCGAGAAGATTCCGGCAACAAACTCGTGTAGTCACTCTTTTCAATCATTAAGTTACAATGTTTAATTACACAGTAATAGTATTTAGCAGCGCAGTGTCGCACAGAGTATAAAAAAGGTATATTAAAGTACCAATAAGTACCTAATCATAAGAATATTTACTGTATTTAAAGGCTGTCCGACAATGCACCTTCACAATATAGGTATTACAATACACAAAGGTCAACAATTAATATACAAAGACCTAATAAAGCTAAACATCTTTCATTAATTTTAAACACTTGTCTGAGCACGTCATTACAATAATAATTGTATTGTTTTATATATAATATCCTATAATGCCATATACCTCAAAAATCCCTCAAAAATGATACTATTGATGAATATGTAGGTAAATTATTACAAAATCAAGGAAGCTTAGAGATGACCATTTCCACAAGTGGCACCTGTTCACAAGTATGACGCATGTGCCAGCCATCGCTCCGCTCAACCATTCAATTGGACACCTAGGCACGTCCTTTAAATCGAAGAGCTTTTGTGTGAATGTTTGAGTGATTGATAGGTTCAAGGCTATTTTTAATGACCACTTATGACCGAAATCGTTTTGGTTATAAGTGGTCACAAAAATAACCTTGAACCTCTACAGTACAACTATCCGCCTAGGCATCTAATTGAGCGGACTTTCAAGTTCAATTAACTATCGGCCTAGGCATTCAATTGGATTCCGGCGTTTAATCAATGGACTAGGCTAGGATTTAAGCGGCGAATTTAACTAGATGGCGGCGACATGTCTATATTTCACTGAAAATTATAAGTACTTACTTTTATATTGTTATGTATTTATTGTCCTTTTCGAACACATAATTTTAAAATAAATAGTTACTAGGTACATTAATTAAATTATCACCTTTTAAATATTATGTGTGTACATGAATTTATAAATAAATAAATATAAATTAAATACATAAAATTATTTAGCTCATTTAAAAACGAACTCTTTAATTTTTTGCCCCTTTCACGTTTTATCTTGTCTTTTAACTTGTTCAATTATTATGTTTAACCTACAAAATATTAACGAATATTCACAGTTTCTTAAGGTCTGTCCCCATTCTTTGAACATATAAATGTACCTAATATCTATTTACTTAATACTGAACTTTATGAGGTATAGTCGAATTATTTATTTTATTAATAAGAGAGATTTTATCTACACTGGCCTATTTCTTTTTGTTAAAGTTATCTAATTACAAGTACTAAATATAAGTACCTTTGTTCAGAATTAATAATAAAATATTTAACATAATTACAAAGCTTCTTATGCTAGAATATAAATTTATCAAATTATAACACTATGATATTACATATTTCATTGCAATTTAAATTGTGTTAATTAATAGAAAATAAGGTTTAATAATTTTAATGATATATTTTCACAAATACTAAGCTAGCCTTTTGTCTCCCATTGCTCGTGCTTCAGCTTATCCATAGAGGGTCAAGTTGTTCGTAGAAAAAAGTAAGCGTTCGCATAAAGCCGCTACTAGTTAGGTAACTTTTAATAGGCTGGACTGCAGTAAAGACATCGTACAATGTGATTTACAGGAGGGGTAAATCCCATTTTAAGGTTATTTTAACTAATACTGATACTGTGCGTGGACTGTGGAGTAATTACTGGGTATGGACGGCATTTCATCTTAGGGCCCAGGATGACAACGCACCTGCAATATCAAGTGCTTTTCCTTGTTATTGCAGGTGTCTATAGGCGGCGGTAACCGCTTACCACCAGGTGGGCCGTCAGGTTGTTTGTCATCTAATAGTATAAAAAAATCGGCTTTTTTTAAGTTATTTGTTACAAAAACAGTAATGCGCCTGTAATCTTTCATTGTATGGAGCCGGCCTTCTCTAGGTAGCTAGCTATTTTGTGGTAATGTCTCCCCCCCAAAACTTCATATTTTTACTATCAACCAGTAAATTATAAGTGTTAATAATTCACTAAGATTATAAATTTGCAACAAACTCTTGTCTCAAAAAGTAAATATTTTAACACAATTTCGTTATTTCTACTGATTATATTAACAAACATATTGAAGTAAGTACTATTAGCTTGATTAAATTTAGGATTGTGTGTTTTGCTAAGACGTACCAACATACATACAAACATAACTTAACTAAATTATAACTCTACAATAAAGGTTTTATGTGGCCTATCAGCCTCAAAATAAAACGTTGGTAAATAAAAATAAAAGGTTATATCTAGTCCGAACAGAAAGCTCCGTAATTAATGTATTTCTGATATAAATGCTGATCGCGAATGCACCCACGACGCGAGCGTTGACTCTCATAGGCGATATACTCGCTCAGCACGAGGATCTAGATTTATTTGCCGACAGTCTGACAGAGTTGTGTCACAAATTTCATGACTTTTTGAGTGTGACACGTTAGCCGTATTATACAATTCAATTTAATTAATATTTCAAATCTTGTTTTGTTTATGAATATAATGAAAATGATTGTTTTATTTATATTTAATTATTTAATGAAAATTAATATTTAATTATCTGATAGTAATTCAATTTAGACTATAACTACTTTTAATTATGACTTTAAAAATGATTTTACTATGACAATTTTATTATTACATTGTGTTATAATGTACATGTACTTAATGACAATTTTCCTTTTAATTAAATTATGTATACTTAATAATATAACATTGTATTTAAATTAGACTTGCTGGTGCTTTGGTGATAAACTGTAAATCTGCAAGTATTTTGACATAAATAAATAAATAAATAAAACCTAACTTATTTAGACGATGAGTAGTCAGATTAAAAATAATACGACGTTTGAATTGCCCCACTCTCAGAATGTCCAATGCAATTCTTCACAACTTGAGATTTTTCCGGTCACTAACCCGTCAAGCATTAGATTCCTGACACAATTGATTTTTCACTTGTCACAAACCTCCAGAGGTACAACGCCGCTTGGCAGATTAAAGAAGCTCATTATTTTTCCTACATCAATCAGTATTATTCTATTTGATGTATTTTTATTTGGTATTACTTACCTACCTACTTGTTGAAATTCAGAAGTCCAAAGTAGTTATATTTGTTGTATTTTCGGGCAACAGCCCGAAAAGTCGTCATGAAAGGAAAGGCATAGCACTGTTTCAACAGTTCTTTACTTTGGTAAAACCTCGACAGTCAAAAGTCATTTATTTTCAAAGTACCTACTTTTCTCAGACACGCTGATAACTACCATTTTTAAAATAATAATTTTTAAAATATTTTTTCTTCTCAATGACGCTAACGTATTTTTTACAACGAATACAAATTACCGACGCCTCTGCTTTTCAATCACTAACTTGAAGAAAAAAAAGACGTTTCGTATTTCTATAGATATAGTTTTATTTATTTAATTGCTTATGTATTGTCTTTTCAAACAAGTGATTAAGAAACAATGTTGTTTTTATTACCATTCAATCGTTTTCTGACTAACCAACTGAAATATTATTTTCTTTTCAGGAACAGGAACGGAATGTCATATTTGGGGTAACAAAGAATCACTAATATTTACGAGTTCAAAATTTTCAGTGGATTCGACAACTTCAAAAAAATCCCAATGGTGCTATGAATTAGTAGGAAAATAAAACTCTATCGTCGCTCCTGAAATACATTATTTACGTAAATACACGCCATGGATTTCAGTATACTTAAACGGTCACGCGCACGACCTGTTTTTGAAATACGCAGCCAGCCACGCTACGTCGTCGGTGAATATTGTAATGTATTCGTTTTAAACTATTATTACCCACTCCTCTTTAGGATGCCAGATAACCTTGTAATGTAATAGTAATGCTAACGAAAGGTAACCATGACTCAACATATTTTGAAGTGACACTTGGCGTTGGCAGTGTACTTGGTTTTGCTTCAGTAAACTTACTATTTATAGGTTATTTTTTTAATACGTGACTGGCGTTGATAGAAGAGGTAGCTAAGTGCATGCTTGACTTGATGATACTCAACGTTATAGATTAGATAATTACGTACTTTGGGTTCAGATGTACAGACGACAACTCATGAAGTGTAACAATTGCACTAAGGAAGCCTTTGTTACAAACGTAGTAAGCGGTCTCAAGGCCAAACTGTTACGCTTAATATGCTGTTGACTGTACAGTGCCAGAAAACCTTTGAATTTGAAGTGTACTACGTGAGCACGATAAACGGATAGCGTTAACAATCATTTTTAATTGGATATTCATTGTTGCTACAATAAATGTCGCTCTGGCATCTCTCTTTACTACGCCAGCGATGCATTAATTAAATTAATCTATCTATCGCATTTACTAATGCGATAGATAATTCACTTCTTTCTCTTGCATATGCATCCAAGTTGTTCATTGAAGCTTCCGAACACAAATAATATAATTACTACGTTGCTGCTTGCTGCACGATTTTTAGAATGCAATGCAACAACAAAGAAGTGAAAATAGTCAAACCTGATAAGTCACATTGACATTCGTCTACTCTGAGAACAAAAATCACTTAGCGCAACTATAGGCAACGAAAATTACGAGCTACACACAATGTTGTCGGGGAAAAGCCAGCGGCCAGTGTAATGTATCAGTTTTTTTTAAAACCTAGTCCTTCATTTTATTTGTTTTTGTTTTCATTTTTGAGGATTCCCAGCCCATATACCCTAATACCTACAGTGTGGCAATCTTAAGTTTTTGCACATTCAGTTTTAACTCCGGCTTGGAGTCTGTAAAATAGATTTAAGTATATGCGCGAAAATATGAAACAGTCCGTCCGATGTAGGTGGGTGGTATTGTAGTAAAAAATTAAAATATAGTTATTTGTTCAACAAGTGAGCAAAATTATATTTTGTAGCGAGTGCTGATGTTAAATCACGAACCAGCGAAGTAGTCGAAGTGATTCACGATTGGACTACTGAGGGCAGTGAGCGATTTAGGCACGAGACAAAAAAAATTGGCTCTCGTGTGAAACAAACAACTTTTCACCTCTCCAGCGAGAATATTGTTATAAGTGAGATACACAAACAATATTAATTCAGGCGTTAAACAATCATTTTCATCACTCGATGAACTCATTTTTGTAATTAAATTAACAAAATAATCACAATTAATTGTGATTATTCAAGTAAAACACAAGTCAAAAAATCAAAACAAACTGAATTTGTTTTTCCTGCTTTGTCCACAGATTATAAAGCCTGTTTTTGAGTTGCGTTCCGAAATTACAGTGCATGTCATTTTTTGAAAAGTAAATTCTTATTATATTTTTATGTAACGTGACATTATTGTTTACTGAATTATATAGTTAATATTTTTCAAGAAAACGTCCATCAATTAAAATAGTTACGCTTATAATATAAACTAAAATAATTAATTTACATAGTTGTGCGACTAGCGCTAGTCCTGAGTATCGGAACGCGCTACTGCCTATCTCAAATTTATTTAAAAACTTATTTTGCCTCACGCTCGCTGCAAAAACCGGTTTTATTTCGAGATTTTACGAAGCAAAAGAGCTATTTTGCTGCTGGTGAGGTGAAAAAGTTATTTTAATCCCAAATTCCAAATACCTAATTTTGGACTCACCTTTATATCTATTCCTCTAGGCCTCTGGGTTCTTCGCAGAATAGGTACCTATTTTAATATTATACTTATATTTTAGAGAGATGATGTAGGAATAATAATGTGACGGCTAAAGTAAACCGTAAACTAGCCGTTTAACCTACTTTCGTTCGTATGTTAGGTTGATTTGTTGTTAAGTTTAAGTCGAGCAAAACCTAGAGTTACACCTAAGTTAAGCCCGGCTAAAATTGAACACTTTTGGGCTGATGACTTTAGCCGTAACATATAGATAAAGTAGACGGGTTCACTATAATCGTTGCTTCGTTTACAAACAGCAGTCATAATAAATAACTAACCGACGTGTAAAGTCAATTTACCGACGCGGGCGGTTATAATATAATACAAGATGTTTAGATATTACCTAAGTCACTGTCATTCTCCATACAGTAGAGCTACACAATATATAATGTAGAGCTATACTTAGCAGTTAAGCTTCTCTAGTTCACAGCCGAACCATTCGTTTTACAGAAATCAATTAGGGACCCATTAACAACCCGCATTGGGCCACAGCCACCACGCCAGCCCAATACGGGTTGGTGAAGTCTGTATGAAGGCCTGTGCCCAGCGTGGAACGTATGTAGGCTGGTGATGATAGTGATGATGACAAATTAGGTAGCTAATTACAGAAAATCGTAGCCAAATATCACTAGCTTTAGTTTTCATTTCTAGTTAGGTGCCAGAAATCATTAGGAAGCATTCTATTAGTACTTACTCGTAGCAGGGCGACTTGTTTCACTGTGAGTGGACATTGTTTAAGAAAGAAGGTTAACTATGTTTTTATATCTTTCTTTATATTGCTTAGCAACCGTTGTTGTCGGTAAGATATTGTTTTATAATAAAGGTCAAGTTTTCTTTTTAAGGCGATACCTCGTCGGAACTAGCGACACCACTTGATTTATATTAATTGTGATGAATATAGAACATAATAAACAAAAACGCTTTAGTGAATGACTAAAGAATGGTATTTGTAATTTTTTGGGATGTGCTCGGTATAAGATATTCCTCTACATGTAACCTATTTTTTCATTTTTGCCGAAAGTGACCACTTTTAACAATAATAAAAAATTTGGTTACTTATTGGTAGACACTTTATACAAAATACATCTTTAACAATTACAAATACCGTTCTTTAGCAATTCTCTAAAGCGTTTTTGTTTATTATGTTTTTGTTTCTAAATTCACCATAATTAATAACAATCAATTGGTGTCGCTAGTGTGCACGAGGTAGCCCCTTAACTGATTTTATTATTTTAAAGAACATGACGCTTGCTCTTGGTTTACACGGGCCCTAAGCTTGTTTGCAACCTTATAGTATAAAAAAGGTACATGAAACGAGTTCTAAAAGCGGTCAGATAATAAAAAAAACTACTTTCATAGGATAAATTAGGCAGCTCACACACCGGTCGATAGTAACACAGCGAACAAAAGCTCTCAAGATAAGTTCGTCACATAATTGGCTTATCTTATCAGTTGTTGCTGTTGTTGCTTATCTTATCGTTCGCGTAGGAAGAGAGCTTTTCGTGCAATGTCTAAATGGAAATGTAATTACTGCATGACTATTTCATACAGGTGGTGCCGTCAATACGAAAATAAATTAAAACATGGGCTATATTAATTCATAGAAATGGTTTGCTACTTTCAAAAACATCTTATTTATTTGATAATTTCATGATATTTCTTTGAAATAATGCAGCCAATGTATTATACAAATATCATGAAATTATAAAATGAATAAGATATTGAAAGTGGCAAATCATTTCTATGAGCTACTGAGCCGTCAGCTTGTTTGTCATCTAGTTGTTTAAAAAAAAAATATGTCGGTTATCGCTCCAAAAAGTATACTATATCCTTCCTAAGGTTTGTCAATCTCCATAAATTTAATCTCAATCGGTTTAGCGGTTCAAGCGTAAAACGTAACAGACAGACTGATAGACAAACAGAGATACTTTCGCAATTGTAACATTTTATGGGAGCTTCCTTTAAAGTTCAAACTATAAAGTTAAGTGCATAAGTAAAATTATAGTTTTAATAAATCGATGTGTGATACACATGAATACGTTATTTTTTGTTGAGTTTTTTCTAAAGGTCGACATAAGGTCAAGCTCATACAGCCATCTTTGATGTATTTTTTTACATTTGGCGCCAAATATATGGTACTCTGTCTCCATGACACTTCTTCGATGAGGACAACTAGTCAAACTGAAAGTTCTTTTAAAAACGGAGCAAACTAGCAAAGTGATAGTCTAACATTTTTTTTTAAATATTGTCCATTCACATCAATACGTCGCTGCATCCGATAGGACCACTGAGAAAAGCACTTTGCCCACTCGTCCATATTGGTCTCTTTGACGGCCTTTCTAACTGCAGACACTGTTTCCGCGGCGACCTTAAAACGTTTCCCTCGAAGTTTTTCTTTTATTATAAATAAATAAAAATCGCAGGTGCGAGGTCGGGGCTATACGGCAGGTGACCCAGTAATTCTTCTTCTGATGTCGCCAAATACTTCGTACTGTGCGGTTTCAGAGAAACTTTCTCCCGCGTATGCTCAGGTTCTTCAAACATGGGGTTCTTCAAAAATGGCTTGAAAAGGTTTTTACAGGGTCGGCAACGAGGAAGTGATACCCCAGTGTTGCAGGCGTCCATAGGTTACAGTAACCGCTTACCGTGAGCCGTAGGTATGCTTCAGTGCCTAGTGGTGTACAAAAAATCTTCAGTCGATGCAGTAGAAGGCCGTCCCCTATCGGTAAGATAAGTGCGACCACGTTTAGCTCGTCAAAGCATCAGATTCCAGACACAATAGATTTTTCAAATGTCATAGACCTCCAGAGGTATAACATCGCTTGAAAGATTAAACTCATAAAACCAGCAAACATATTAGGCCCCAGGATGACAACGCACCTGCAATATCAAGCGATTTTTCCTTGTTATTGCAGGTGTCTATAGGCGGCGGTAACCGCTTACCATCTGGTGGGCCGTCGACTTGTTTGTTATCTAGTGGTAAAAAAAAACAGTGGCACGAAATAGAGCTTGATTATGAAAGACCAATCGAAGTGAATCATAACTTTCTTGTTGCCTTAAATGACATCGAATGTTATAAAAAATAATTGCACGAAAAGTCGCGTTAAATTCACGCTGACGTGACTCAGATCATATTTTATTTGCCGGCAAATCGTGAAATGACAAATGAATGTAATACATACACAATAATATTTGCAGAGTTCCATTTTCAAAATTTTGTAACCAGGTTCTAAAATTACCATTGATCAACAAGGAAATTCACGTCTTTTAATTTTTAAGATATTTTTTTAAACCTTAATGCAATTATTAGCAACTATTTATATTGTTAGTTTACATATTTTTTAGTGGTATATGCATGTAAGACACAATAGATTCCAAACAATCCATGGCCTTTAAAATATCATTCGAAAAAGTAGTTGTCCAATGTAAGCGATCATCGAAAAATGCACGGGATCAATTTTTTAATATCATTTTTAATTGTATAATTTATACGTTACTATTTCACTTAGTAACAGATAAAAATTTTCGTAGTAAGCACTCACTAAATAACTTCATTAAGTTCCAGACTAGACATTGGTGAAATGTTACAGAATGTAGAATGTAGCTATTATTGATCAATAGTAAATGAGTCGGAGATCCATACTATATTGAGAGCTTGATACATTCAAGTATTGAACCACAAACCCCAGCTTAGTTTAATGATGTGCGTTACAATACATCGAACGTGTATATCAAACATAATCATAGTATACAATAGTCGGGTTATGAATATTTGTACACGACCCGATAATTATTAAGCACGGTTTAATCCGGTGAACACTCAGCTTCAATTAAGACCCGCTATCTAATGCCGCTAATTTTAATACTCAGATCAATTTTGTAAACGGAATAGATAGGTACCTATTAGGCCGCGCGTGCTTATGAACTCAGCGGCGAGCGTGGCGGGCGGTGGCAGCGGCGCGGAAGCGGCGCGGAAGCGGCGCGTTCTAATATTTAGTTTTAATTAAATAGAAATGGAACTGCTCACGAAGACAGCGGCGTACGAGCAGCTCACGCCAGTTACGAAGTGCGCTGCGACTAGCGAGTCGAATATTCGCCCAACGCGAATCTGACGCCACACCCAGTGACGGTAGTCGCCGCGATCAGTATAGAACATTGATGAAAGCATTATGCTTTTATCAACGTTGTCTCGACACTGTTTGTAGCCAAGATATTATATTTGGAAGGGAATGTGGTGTAAGTACAGTTGACAGCACATCACGAGTTACAATTGCACAATATATTACGAACGGAATAAAGCGAAATCAAGGTGAAACTGCTATGATTGATGTGCTGTCGACTGTACGCGAATTGAACAAAAATCGATGCATAGACAGAAACTTCTAGAAAAAAATCAAGATGTTTAGATTTTATGCAGAAAAAATATATTGTAGAACTAGCCTATAAATGCGCACCTACACTTGGGTTTGAATGACTTCTTGCCACCTAAAAGGAGTAAAGGCGTAAGTCGTCACGCGGTCACCGCTACGCGTGATATGCTTAGTATATTTCTAACATTTGTTTTCATTCGCGCGAATAGAAGCGCGAATATTCGCCGCACTAAAATTCCCATGGCCATGCCATTAAGCGGTGCCCGCGCGTCTGCGTTGAAGTAGTGTTGTAACAAGTGTAACACCGATATGCAGAGACGTTTCCTCGAAACCGCCTCCACTCGACCTTAGTCGAAGTCACCTCAAGGAAATCTTAAAAACATCCTTAAAATCGGTATGTTCAGTTACGGCTTCATCCTCCACTGAGGAAACTCCAGTAAAGTCGGGTTGAGGTTGAGTGAAGGAATGACGTCATGAAATTTCTTATAATTATGTTGGCAAAGTGTTGATAATATGTTTATGGTTCACTTTTTTCATCTGTGGGCTGTCCTTCTCTGAGATTGTGTTCTACTTCTGTGACGTATCTTTCAGTTCTGCCATTATTTGTCATTCAACTCGACTGTCGACTGCAAATACTGCAATGCTTAATTTTGATTTATTTGATTTTATTCGTTTTTCGCGTTCAGTATGAAAATTATTATGGCCGGGAGGCAAGTTTTTAGTGAAATGGTAAAGGCGTGCTTGAGGGAATTTATCATAAAGTATAAATTAAACACCGCTGTCGGTTGACATAATTATATTTGCATCACATTATCTAGGTAAATTAATAAAGTTGTATCTAGCACATATACTACTCACTTGAAAGTTAGTCAATAAAATCATAGAAATCAGTCAGAAATAACCTCAGAAATAACGTGAAAAACACTGTTAACAACCTTTGAGGAGACCTCAAGGTAGATCGCGACGTACCTTGAGTTTGACAGTTCATTACTCGACTCAACTGAGGAATTTGCTCAAGTCGAGGATAGTTTTTTGAATTCTGCATACCGATTTTATCCTTGAGGCTGAGTCGAGTAACAGTCGAGTGGAGGAAATCTCGAGGAGCCGACTGTGCATATGGGTGTAAGTGTAATATGGCTTTTATCGACGCCGACGCGACGTTTCAAAATGCTTACGGACGTGTTGGAGAACAGCAAAATAGTAAAACAAAAATAGGAGAATTATTAACCACTTATAGAAAGTAATAAGAAACAAACTACAAGTATTTTAAGGGTTGCGTTTTACCCTCAATATACAGTCAAAAGTTTCTATACTCATTCTATAGTACTAGATTTATTATGTGGTAGTAGTTTCTATACATAGTCTTATGCTATAGTGTTCTCTATGTATCATATATTTTAGGTATACCACAGAATGAGAAACTGAGGAGTAAGCCAGTGTCACTTCTCAATTTAGGTACGTTCGACCGGCGGTGCATCTCGGCAGGCGTATGGCAGTAGGTTGCCGCTCGGCCTTCGGACACATTGGTACAATTTCCATCGCTGCATCTCGCGAGCAATTAAACATCTTTTCTGTCATTTTTGCAATGAACAATGACTTCTGAATGATCTTATAATCGGTATAAAATATATTTTACACGGGTGTCGGTAAACTGAGATGTCGCCGCATCCTCGAGATTTTCTTATTCACCGAGTAGTCCACTCTTGTAGGTACTAGGCATCGAACTCATTTTCGTAAATTATAAAGGGTTGTAATCACTTGTAAATAAAACCCAATTCCCCTGTAGTAGGACGACCTTGGAAATTTTTTTACTTACTTTCGAACATAATTTTTCTCGAACTAACATTATGGGAATTGAAGGCTCTAATTTAATGTAAACAAATTTAATCTCTAATAAGCAAATTGTCTTACTTAATTAAAGTTGCAGAACAATTTGGTTATATCGAGGAGTACCTAATCAATGAATACCTTAGGTCTAACATTTGGGTCGACAGGGGTCGAATCCAACCCCTTATAAATATTAGTCATCTAATAATTCAATACGTTTGCATATTGATGCTGATATTCAAAAGACAGACAAATTGTAAATTTATTATAACGTTCGTGAATATTTAAGCTTTTACCGCCCACACAACACTGCCTTTAGTTTCTTGGAAAAGAAAATACTATCTATATACTTACATTTTTATCGGAGACAGGTAACTTAAATACATTTTTAATGGACTGCTTCTAAATATGAGTGCTAGGATTTCCGACTCACCGCCGAAATACAAGTTCAATATCTTATGCAAAATTCGCTTGTATTACGACCGAAGAAGGTTGATCAGACGTTAAAAACACCACCATTGATGACTGGCATCTGTATCTACGGAACGTAGAACAGTGTCTACAAGTAATGGTTGGCACCGAATTTGTAGTAAAAGTTTTATACCTTCCTATTTGTCTTATAAATTGAGATAAGATTTTGTTTTATTTATGTAAAGCTATAGTCGGATATTTTTTTCTTTCAAGCCATACAATAAGTACTTACAAAGTGTTGTTTATAAACTCTTTTGTTTGCTTTTGCAACTGAAAAATAATTAATATAATCTTCATTCATTTCATCACAATACCTATTCAAATTAAAAGGATGCCATCTTCATTTCAATCTATAAGCCCATGAACTTTAGTGGCTAATATTTGCATAAATATTTATTTATTTATTCAGAATACAAACAGCTATTTAGAAAAATTTAGAAAACTTACAATTAACATCAGAATGCCAATCTCGGGACATCACAATATGTGGACACATTTTATATTATTGGGTGAAAACTATACACACTACAACATAACTTGCACATTCATACAATAAATACACGCTCAATCTGCGTATTAGTAACCTATCAATAAAGTACTTAATTATCAAAAAGTTCTTACATCTAAAAGACTTCGCCTACACACAACTGGTATTAAATAAAGGATAATAATAACTTGAGCAACAAAAAAACCGAGTGGGCGACAAAAATCATGAAGTGGCATCTAGTCGTTGAATAGATGCCCGAATCTGATTTTTTAGATGCCCACTTAGTATTTTACGAAGTTTCAACTAAGTTTTCGTTGAATTTTAATATTTGTTAGATATTGGTTTGTATTATTTTTTGTCCTGTTTATATGAAAAAATATTTATTATTTTTTTCGGTGGTTAGGTTAGTATGATGCTCAGTTAAATACCTTAAGAGCTAGAGCCTTAAATAAATCTATGTGCAGCATCTTGGATACTGTATTGAAATTGTTAGCCGCACGCCAAAAATATGTATTTTGTCTCTATGTAGTGTGAAATTAACAAGGGACAGGAATAGGAATGGTTAGAATCTAAGTGACTCAATGGGAACTTTAATGGGTACTAGAGACACTATTTCCGAAAGTAATCTTCAATCAATAAAAATACTAAGTCTGAAATTTCACGAGGCAGTCCTAAAGAAAGTAGTGGAGTTTTTTACATAAAATCTATACTTATATAGTGTCATAATCGTAATATTTATGCCTTAAGAGGACATAAATATTCGATTACCTAATCATTTTTGTTCTCGATTCGCGTAATATTTTTTACTGTAAAATGTAAAGGACAAGTTCCGAAAATGTATTGAGGGTGACTTGAACTCCATCCAATGAGTACTTTAAAACACATAGGTCCTTAAGGGAAATAAAGAGATTCATAATATTGACAAAAATGCCGCAAATAATTATAAACACAAATCCCTAGTTAGGTATTCGAATTAACTGCTATGGCTATTTTACAAAAACGTGGTCTTTGTCACAATCTACAAAACTAAAAGCTTGTAAAGATTCCCAACTAAGTATACAGAATGGTGCCGTCAATACGACAATAAATTGAAATATGAGCTATCTTAGTTCATAAAAATTTTTGCAACTTTTAAATACATCTTATTCATTTGATAATTTCATAAAATTTGTATGAAATAATATAACATTTATTACTACATTATTTCATACAAATTCTATCTCGTAGGAAAACACCTATTTTACAAAGCTCATTCTATACCTCGTTGGGCTACGGTGAAATTTCACAACCTTCAGTAAGCGACCATATTTCACAGCCGTATGTCATAACTAGCAACACAAACTGTGTAGATTGCGTAAACTTAGGAGATTGCGTAATTTTTTGCCCATTCCCACCAGGATTGCACTTGCACAAGCTCTCCTCTTTCCCATTCTAGATTATGCAGATTGCTCTTACTGTGACCTCTCTGAACATCTTCTTGACAAGCTGGAGCGACTTCAAAATCTGTGCATAAGATTTATATATGGCCTGCGCAAGTATGACCATGTGTCGGAATATCGCTCTCAACTCCTTTGGCTCAGTATTCGACAGCGCCGTGATGCACATATCCTTTCCCTCCTTTACTGTATCCTTTTTAATCCTAAGACTCCCCCATATCTGAAGGAACGCTTTTGCTTCCTTCAGCCATCCCACGGCAGGAACACTCGCTCCGTCGACACCCTTCTCCTTGTGTTCCCTTCCCATTCCTCTCAGGCCTATAATGAATCTTTCACTGTACGTGCTATTAAGCTTTGGAACAGTCTTCCTCTCCATATAAAATGTGCTCAATCTACATCTTCTTTTAAACATCTGGTGTATAAATATTTCCTCACTCTCAGATCCTTCTTCTTCCTTTCTAATTTCCTCCAATCACTTTGTAATTACCTAATACCTACACTAAATTTCCTTCAAATGTGAATATATATTTATGTATTATTATTATTACTATTTAATATATATTTATATATGTATAATTTTCAATTAATTTTCACTTTTTTCCACTTTTTCGTACCTATCATTATTGTTTAGTAAGTAAACTCCCTACCACAAGGTTGTCTGGTAGAGATCGCTTCTAGCGATAAGACCGCCTATTTTGGCATATTGTTTTTCTTTTATCTCTGTGATGTTTATGTAAATGTGCAAAATAAAGAATTTCTATCTATCTATCTAACTGTTCTAAGACTTTCGACTTGAGGCACTGAGGAATTATATGAGTAACAACCACTATATAATACCGTAACGCAAACTCTGGTACACCCAATCGTTTTAAAGTAGTACATGACTTCCTGTATGCGATCGTATTTATCTCTCTTTACTTTTGATCTCAATGTCAAAATACCTCATACTAGCACAACTCTTTTGTATAACAAAGTATTACCAAGGATGATAGAATATTTTTGTGTCCGTGGTATTACGGAAAAGAAAATATAAAATTCTCGTTAAAGTCCAGATTTACTTAGTTCCTTATTCAGCTATCATATTTTTTTTGTGATCTAACATGTGGCAAGTATCCTGATCTCGGGTGCCATGTGCAAACTTATGCTTTCGAACTTTCATATTCAGAATAAAGTTTTGGACCTACCAAGTGATATAAAATAGCGCCATTAAATTATACTTTTCTAGAACGCGACACAAGCAAGTATTGTTATTTATATCAGTAGGTAATCATAAAAACCCAAGTAAGCTTTTAAAGATGCTAAATTTGGACTAGGTAATAGCTAATAGAATTTTTTTCTAGTTTAGATATACCTATTTTAATAACTAAGTAATTTTTCAAACATTTATAATAATGTTAAAATCAAAATTTAAAATAGGTAATAGCTGTAATTGAAAGAAATAATTTATAATCTTTAACGCCCAGATGTCATTATGGTTTTTCCTAATTCGATACGAGTTTTGATTATCGTTAATTCGTCAAACACATTTTTCATCAAATCCAGTCAAATCTATTCTATACTAATATTATAAAGTTGATGACTAATTCAAATATTTTTTTTTGTGTTGAATAGTCTATTAATCGAGGTATTATACAGGCTATATAACATTATGCTACGACTAATAGGAGCTGAGCATCAATGAAAAATGTTGCAAAAACGGAAAAACGGTTAAAGTTACGCAAAAATCATATTTATGCCGGAACTGTTTTCCTTTAAAACTTCTAAAAATGTCCGCGACCGCCATGTCTATCTTTTAAGATAGATTCACTATAACCTTTTTTTGGTAATCAAATTTGTTCTAACATAATGAATTATCTGCGAAGGTATTTTTGTAAACATGATATTGTTCCTTATCAAAATAAATATATTATTCATCATAAGTATTTAATTTTGTACAAAATTATTCTTGACATCATTTGATTTTAATGAACATCTTATTATGAGATATTATTATTAGTTTTAAAATAACTCCGCAACAAAATAAGTACCACGCACGCATTTATGATATCCAGGGCGGGCGGGCGCGAGCGGGGCGATCATGACAGGAGGGCGTGTGACACAGGTACACTATAATTCCATTCTTACTGATCATAATGTTCTAAAATAATTCATTAATTGTGAAGGTGTTTATATAAGCATGATTTAAATCCTAAAACACAGAAATACTTAAGTAAAATTATGTAACCTATTCACCTACGTACGACATGTTGTGATATACCGATATCCACGCGAACGAAGTCGCGAAGTCACGGCCAAGCTAGTTATTCATATATTCGGTCTTAAAGAGTATATTAATAAGCAATACTTAAAAAAACATAGGCAACGAGTCCTACTCATCTTGAACAAACAACCATAAATGTTGCGTCCAAGTCAGAATACTTATGTAGATCATGAGGTGGTACCTACGTCTTTTAATTTCGAATCAGTTCTTTGTAATTCCCTGTAAAAGAAACGATAGCTAGTGCAATTACAGGGCATGGGAATCATTAACACATCTTATCTCCAGAATAACAACGCACCTACAATATTAAGTGATTTCGGTACATGATATTGTGTAGTGTATAGGCAATGGTTACCACTTACGGTCGAACACAGAAATAGCTTTTTTCTACACAAAGCACGGCAAATGACTCAACACCACCTGATGTGAAGCGGTAAGAAGAGTCCTTATGCGGAGACAGCTAGTGCAGCTTGAAACACACTGTTCTAGCCGCCCCCACCTTGCCGGCCCATAAGGTGTCTTTCACGCGTATTTTGAAGGAACCCCTGTTAGAGGAAGGAGGAAACACATGTGCTGGCAAACGGCAAATAATTACAAGTTTTGGAAGTCCGAAAAAGAAACGAGCTACTTAACTTCATTGTGCGCGATGTTGAGGCGGAGACTGTAAATTTATGACTCCGAAGACCGGCACGCGAGCTCCTGAGTAGGAAGGGCGAAGGTAGGATAGGGTCGGAAACCTCCTCAAAACACTCTCCATGACAGAGCCGATAGAATGCACTTGGTGATGCAATGTCACGACGAAAATGTAGAGGCTCTCACGAGAGCTTAGTGGCAAGTCACAATAACTATGAGTTCATTCACACTATGGCGTAATGGTGGTGTGATCTACGAGGGCAATAGTCGGTGTGACAGGGCAGAAAAGCGTTAAGACTTCTGTGTTTGACTATACCATTAGGTGGATCAGCCGTTGGTTTGACATCCTTTGATTTGACAAAATCACAAATAAATAAAATCATTTTAGAACGTGGACAAAATTGGGCAAATAATATTTACCTAAATCTCATTAATCTTACACTGTGATTAAGTAGCAAAACGTAATACGACTGTGAACCATTCGCAAGTTAAAGGAAAAGCTACTAGTAAGTGCCAAGCAAGATGGATAGCCATGAAATAGATTAGGTACCTCCGAAAACCAATAAAGCCTAACTTGATATACTTCCATTAGTAGTCTATTATCAACCAATTCAATGACTATTTATTAAAAAAAAAATCTAAACCAAAAACATATTTATTCAAGGAGGCCCCCCAAGAAGCAAAAAAAAATACAACTAAAAATTTAAAATTAACTATTTAAAGGTAACTAACAGTGTCATAATGTATGTCTGTCTGTCATGTCTGAATTTACACCAACCGGTTTCAAAAGTTGATCAACCGAGATAACTCCGTGTGTGTCCTTTAAGTGTAGGTATTGTTTAACTGACAATAAGCATTCTTATTAATCCACTGATTAAAATAATTTATTCATTACAATTCATTTCATTGATACCAATACAGGTTTATCATCCCACACTCGTAAATTACCCAGAAAAAATATCATAAGTTTTACTAATTTCTTGATATACATAATAATAATCCAATAAAGAACATTGTTTATTGTATTGTTTTTATGTTTATTGTAATAAATAACACAAACTCATAACGATGCTTATTTGGATGCTTAATTGAACAAGATAATTTGGTGTAAGTGTATTATATTTATATATTATTATGTATTAATTATAATGACATTACTTTCAACTCTGGTAAAGTAAATCCCATTGAATTATGCACACAAAATGGTCACTGTATCATATTTTGTCTTGAAAGTTTTAACACAATATTTGTTCTAATATACCACTAAGACTCATAAATGTTTGAAATAGGCCTCTGGCATTAATCTGCTGCGATACTTTACCCAATACAGCCTTGGTTGACATTAATAACCCGAGTAAAATAAAGATACCTAGTAGACATATTAGGACCTCAATAACCAATATGATCGGAATTGTAGTAGCAGTGTACTGTACATAAACAATAATACCCTCGTTGACCTTTAACCTTTGTCCATGACACAAACAACATTAACATGTCACGAAGGTACGCCTGGACTTCTGATTTAGGACTTATCGATAAAAACTACAATAGGGTGATGGTGAAACCTACAACTCTAATTTATGATTTAAAATTCGTTTTGTAAAAATATTTACAAATTTTTTCTTACATATAATATTTATAGAATTATGGGCTCATTCATTCCAATAACTTAATCCAAATTAAATCACTACTTTTTTTTTCAATATGTCAATATATTTTCATATTGGAGGAAATAATTTTCTTAAAACAGATAGCATTCTTAAATTAAGGAATCATATAGAATCCATAGATGTTTGAAAAATTACTTAGTAATTAAAATAGAATAAAACTAGAACAATTTCACGTCTTGAGGCAGGAATCGAACCTGCGACCTTTCGCAATCCGGGCGACTGCTCTGACCACTGAGCCACCCAGGACTTGGGATATCCCTGTGAAATTCTTCTAGTCTATCTGTATTTGCGTTTATGAGCTAACGTCCACCCTACAATGTCGAAATATTCTATTTCAACATCCGAAACGAGTATTTTTACAAATACCGACGATTCGGTTAAGTTGGGGCAATGCTTTCAAATATTCTTAATTTTTGATTTTAACATTATTATAAATGTTTGAAAAATTACTTAGTAATTAAAATAGAATAAAACTAGAAAAATTTCACGTCCTGAGGCAGGAGCATTGCCCCAACTTAACCGAATCGTCGGTATTTGTAAAAATACTCGTTTCGGATGTTGAAATAGAATATTTCGACATTGTAGGGTGGACGTTAGCTCATAAACGCAAATACAGATAGACTAGAAGAATTTCACAGGGATATCCCAAGTCCTGGGTGGCTCAGTGGTCAGAGCAGTCGCCCGGATTGCGAAAGGTCGCAGGTTCGATTCCTGCCTCAGGACGTGAAATTTTTCTAGTTTTATTCTATTTTAATTACTAAGTAATTTTTCAAACATTTATAATAATGTTAAAATCAAAAATTAAGAATATTTGAAAGCATTGCCTCAACTTAACCGAATCGTCGGTATTTGTAAAAATACTCGTTTCGGATGTTGAAATAGAATATTTCGACATTGTAGGGTGGACGTGTTAGCTCATAAACGCAAATACAGATAGACTAGAAGAATTTCACAGGGATATCCCAAGTCCTGGGTGGCTCAGTGGTCAGAGCAGTCGCCCGGATTGCGAAAGGTCGCAGGTTCGATTCCTGCCTCAGGACGTGAAATTTTTCTAGTTTTATTCTATTTTAATTACTATGAATCCATAGATTTTAAAAAGCTTTGTTCACATTTTATTTACGATCGATTACACCAATCTAAATGAAAAGTTATTTGTTGGCTGCCCGCTTTTTCCCTTCTTATGTGTAGGTACCAATTGTACGTTCTTACTTAAATTTAGATTTAATAAGTTTAATCCAAATATACAAATTATCAATTCAAAATGGCTAATTTGTAGGTGGTAGGTGAATAAAATGCTTTTTTTTTCAGATAGGGCCCCTACCTGATTTGCCATGGAACTATGGACGGTCGAGATTGCCCGACAACAGAAAAATATCCATACACGTCACTCCACCCGATGGAGACGAAGATGAGGAGTTTGTGCCTCCACTGAGAGCGAGGAGGAAGCTCAGCACCCCGCTGAGCGTTCTACCCAACCCAGAAGGCTTGTTGGCTGCGTCAAGTAAGTAAATTTTGTCTTATGCCACAAGGGTGGCAAACAACCATACATATTATAATAATAATAACTTATTTGACTACAAAGATTTACATATGAAGCACTTAGAGCCTATAAATTACATGCTATATTCATACATTTAAACATGTAGCAACTCTTGCCGAACTAGGTAATAAATAATCTGTATTTCAACATACATCGCCTCTTGCCTCGGAGTAGATAGTATACATTATTTATAAACTAAAATAGTACATACATTTTTAGAGAGTCCTCTCGGTGTGTAAAATGTGATTGAGTGGGTGTATTGTGAGAGGGTGCGAACTATCAATTTTTATACTACTTGCAATGTTTAAAATATTTTCACGTCGATATCATCATCATCATCATCACCAGCCTATACACGTCCCACTGCTGGGTACAGGCCTTCCTACATGGGAGAAACACATAAGAAGTTTGGGCCATAACACCACCACGCTGGCCCAACGCGAGTTGGTGGGTTAAAGCGGTTGCAGCAATAACCGGGACCAACGGCTTAACGTGCCTTTCGAAGCACGGAGGAGCTCGAGATAACAATCTTTGATTGACCCATCCCAGGATCGACCATGGCGAAAGTTGCTTTGTTTTTCGTATCGAAACCAGAGCGCTCAAACCAATACGCCACCGAACTCCTCCGTTGATATCACTATAAATAATTTCAAAAACTAAAGTATCTGCATATAAAATATGTTTCACAGAGATGACGTGCACTTCACCAAGACGCTCACTCTCTCCACTGGACCGGACTAAGCGACGTTTTAGCACCATGGTGTCCAGCGCTACAGCTGCTGCTGTGTCCCGACGACTCTCTGCCACTATAGGGTGGTGCCTCGCCACCCCCACTCAAGTCAAACCTCAAATCGTCAGACAAGGCCGAGCGCTGTGCCTGCAATACATTAAAAGTCAGATACGAAGATCTTCTTTATGCGCAAACAAGGTAAATAAAGGTAATCTGAAGTTTGTCTTGAAAGTTTTAAGCAAGCATAATATATCATACTAGATTGTGAGCAGAACTTGAGAAACCAGACTCACTTTAATTTAAACACATAATAGTAGCATTAAAGATATTTGTGTGCTTTTATTTTACAATTAAACAGTTGTGTGAAGTACCCGGCATATATCAGGTACAATAGATAATCTATTGTGGCTTGCTTGTGTGGAGTAGATACTGTAAACACAAAAACTAAGTGCAAACTATTGATAATTATAGCATATTAATTTATTTATTCTATATTGAACACAGAAACATCTAAAAACCAATTTACAAAAAATCGCGATGTACACACGACAGCACATCAAGTGTAACAGTTGCATTACGAAAGCCGCCTTTACTACTAACGGAATCAGGGCGGTCTCAAGTCATACTGTTACGCTTGATGTGCTGCGACTGTACACAGGCGAGCTTAACCAGACTTTGCTGGTCTGCATGATGTGCACGATAGATTCTACACTTGTGCAATTCTATTATGACTCCATATACTTTACGTTCTGTGCGTTCTTATACCAAGCGCTATAATCTGGAGAATAAGTAAATACTAGAATATTTAGAATAGCCAAGTTATGCTCCGTTAGTTACAGGAAACACTTTTAGATTTACGTATACCTGTAGATTAAATTAGTTACCTGTCCCGACATTTAACAAAACTAAGGCACCATTTGATTTTTTCCAGCCCGCTGGCTGGCGGACCCACACACAGTTAAAATCCTTTTGTATCTGCAATATGCGAGTGCTTAAAGCACTATGTGTCCTTCACGAACACTTTCAGCACCATGCTGTTCATGTTTTTGTAATTAAAGTTATAATATTGGATAATGAAATACAATAAAAACACAATTCTTAATTTATTCACTGCTGAAATTCATGCTGCATGCATATATTTGTAAATTTTTCAACATTGGTGTCTAGAGAAAAATTTAAGAAAATTAATGGCTACAAGTGAAGGTAGTAAAATTGAAAACTTTATACCCGAGTGATTTAGTTCCAGACGGTTCAGACATGCTGAAGTGCCTACCACAACTTGATAAAAATCTTATATTTAGTTGCACTATTATTTACCCTTTATTCAAAAAGTTCTGAACCTAAGTACGTAACTTTGTAACTTTTACCATAACGGACTAACTTCTAACAATAAACATAGCTAAGCAAATTATTTTGATCAAAGCAAAGCGAAATCAGTAATTACTCACTTTACAATTTCAATCAACTTATAATTTGCATTTTAGGTTTATGGTTTATTCGTCGAAATGATTTAAACGTAGAAAAAAGTCTGCAATCGATCCCAAATAACAATTTGGTGATACAAATAAGTAGTTGATTTGTGAAATTTGACGTTTGTATCAATAATATTTTTGAGAAAAAATGCTTTGTAAAAAGTCTTGAATTACCATTCTTTCTTAGATAACATTACTGTGTAATGTTGGTTAAAAACCATTCTCTACTAAGGTTCGGGCACTTGCCAACTACTGCAGAACTACTTTACTCGCTTGATAACATGGTGAGGTATTTAAACACCATCACCGGTAATAAAAACTTAAATCGTTATGACGGAAACCGTTTTCGGCCGCCGCGACGCGAATCTCGTAGTAAAGTTGTCCGTAGCTCCGTAGCACTATCTAATCTGTGCCGTAGCAACGCTTGAACGCGAAAATTTCTGCTACGCGCCCCTCCCCTTCCTTATTCACAATCACAACTGTCGGAAAAGATTCGAATTTCGAAAACTCGATACCTGTCACTTTTTATCACGGTGCGTCTAAAGCGAGACGGGATATGACTTGTCGAATCGAATCCGTGATACGACAGTGTCCGAATAAGAGGGCCGGTTAGGTTTCGGTGTCTCCGATGGTACATATATCATGTATTCATATAGGTATGCATCTAGTCCATGATATCCTGTCCATGACCTTTGATTTTCATGTTTTAACTGTTTTGTCTACCCAGTAGGTACTGTTATTACTTTCTGGTCCTAATAATCAGTAAAGTGTTAAAGTATTCTTACAGTCTTCTAACCTTTCGTCCCTTAATAGCCCGACGGTGTTGACACACAATAGAATTTGTACTGTCTGATATATGGGTATGTCACAGACCATTAAGAATTGTACAGTCTACAGCATATCAAGCGTAACAATTCGACCTTGAGACGGCCCTTACTGCGTTCGTTATAGAGGCGGCTTTTGTAGTGCAACTGTTACACTCGATGACCTGTCGTCTATACTATAAAGTCAATATGAGCTATGAATTAAATGTCGATGCTAACTAGCAACGATATTAGTGCTCTTTGATTTAGATCAACATTCCTTAGTTTCCAGATTTCAAAAAAATTAAATCTCTGATTTTATGCCCCGAACAGCTAATCGTAATGAAGCGACTACAGCGCATGATAGAAACTGAATGTGGAGAAGAGGCAACAAGCAACATGGAGACTGGTGTCTTGGCAGCACTCCGAGCTCTCTGTGCAGCGCTTGAGAGAAAGCGGCCAGACGCTTTTTATCAGGTGGCTCGGCAAGCGACGCGGGCGCCAACCGCCATGCTCCGATCTGAGACGGCACTAGGGGAACTTGCCTTAGCGTTAGCAAAGCGCATTACAAGAGACAACATTACATGGTCAAAAGTAAGTCGCCGTTATTGCTATTATATTCTTTTACTATTAGTTCGCTAAGTACTTCCTCGGTGCACTGGATTGCAGCGTCGCGCTGTACGTGCACTGAAAAAAAAACTGAACTTTCGACTACCTGTAGCTCAAAAAAGTGACTACATCACTTATTGTAACACCATTAAAAAAATAAAGTTCCGTTTTGTTAAATAAAATAAACTAAAATTACACCTTGCCAAATTTTGGTTATTACAAATATTGTGTTAAATTAAAGATTACGAACAGCCTAGAAGAAGAAGAAGAAGAAGAAAAATATTTTTATTTGTCATGCACATAACATACAACAACATGAAGCTTAAACAATAAAACAAAAAAAAACAAAAAAGAAATAAACAAATACAAACAGTTTATACTTAACAATAAGTGCAGTCAACAAGGCCCTATCTTAGCATAAAACTTTTGCGACATTATAAAAAACGTCGCAGAAGCGCTGTTATTATGATAGCCTGGAACCTTAACAGTCGACCCTTCGTGTTCAAGAGCATGCGTGTCGACCTCCGGATTCATCAATTTTCTCCACCGCAACATCTCGCACAAAAAGTACTTTATTCGTATTTATCTTTCTTCCAAAATTTGTTTTTTTTTTACCAGCACATGTATTGTATCCTTCCTTTAACATGGATTCTTTCAATGAAGTAGCATTTAAAGGCACCTTATGGACCGGCAAGGTGAAAGCGGCTAGAGTAGTGCGTTATGGGAACGCACTATATAGCCATACACTAGGGATATAAACTAGTACTAGCTAGACACCTAGAACCAGCAGAGAAGCGGAAAAAGTAATAAGGCGAAGACTCGCCTTAGGACTTTTCCCGCTTCTCGTCAGATGGTGTTGATTCATTTGACACTCCTAAAAAAAATAATTTTGCTAAGTAAATATTATTGTTCTTCTCTTTGTTCATATGCCGTAGTTTGTGTGTTTTACTAAATAAAATGATGCAATGATTTGCAATTAAGACCTTTGTGTTGCCTATAGCAAAAACACAGATTATGTTACATTTATTTTTATGCCCTAGTCCCTAAAATATACTGATTCATAATATAATTAACCAATATTATCCATCCATCTTAAGCGCCCTTTCAGGTATAATGGTGTGACTGTGAAGTCCAGAATCTTCACACTTAGTGTCGCGACACATCCGCGAAACGTACGGCGCCGAACGTTCGGTTGAATACGCTTGCAGTGTTTTTAAGTCTCCTATGACACCAGCCGAAATTACGTCGCGTTTAGCGTAACGCCGAACCTTCCTTCGGGCGATTAGTTCAGTAAATACGCATTCAATGTATTTTGCACAGCAAGCGACACATCACGCGACGCGTTACGCATTATTTTCCCTCGCGTAGCGCGCTGAACAAGACGCCGCGTTCTGAGCGTTTGGTTTGTCATAGCAACGGAATATTACGACAGAAACGTCAGTCGCTGAACTTTCGGCGCCGTACGTTCCGCAGGTGTGTCCTTACCCTTACACGCTGAGTATATCGACCGTATTAAATCTAAATTATCCCCTTTTACGAACAAAACATGACACCAAATGAAAGCTATTTCTTACAAATTCATAAACTCATTTCAATTGCGTAATTAATTGTGCAGTCAGTAATTTGAATATTTTTAGATATTTTTATAATATTGAGTTCATTTGGTGCACTGCGACAGTTAAATAATTTGCGTTCATTACAGAATGTTAACAATAATGTTTGATTAATTGTAAATAAAGGTTCGATGTATCTTAATTTATTTATTTAAATATTTTCGGCGTAATTAGCATCAAATCAAGTTTGTATTAAACATACCCTATTCACGCTGTACCTTATTAGCGTAATGTCGTTCGCTAGTTACTGAAATTAACTAATTATTTTAAGCTAAACAAGGTACCCCATTGATTTATAATTGGTTAATGACTGTTTGCTGTTATTATTCTCAGTCTGGATCAATACAGCACTGTTCTATTATAATGCAAATTCAACTATCAGAATAGAAATTATCCCGAATCGACTAAGGCTACGGAGAAAGGTTCATATATTGTTTTGTTCTTATTGAGTTTAGGATATTCAAAATAGAGATCACAACGATTGCCAAAAATTCTAGAAGTCGTTTTTGGTAAGCATTTAGTCATTTCAGTTTCTTTTGTTGGTTATGGTTTGATTAAGGCGAACAGTTAAATGAAACTTTACGTGGGAATTTACTGAAGCTACATGTAAATGGCAGTGAAATTGGTCGTAATAGTTTTGTGGTCATATAATCCAATCGTAGCGAGAATTTGGCAGTGTATTTCCAATATCAACTGTAATTTTATAGTTATTGTCATCGTTTTCTGAACCGTGTTCTTTTATTAAAACTTTCGGATAGTCTATAAAAAGATTTTAAATAGGTAAATACTATACTGGTGGCTAAATTAAATAAACAAAACAAGTTTATACTTTCAGTGAATTTAGCAGACAATTTACTACCGGCCTATCTTAGAAATCTTTTATAGTATAACGGGATTCCTGGGACCCCTGAACGAGTAGCCTGTATAGTAAGACCACTAACCAGCCGGTCGTGATTTAAGTATGTCTCATGGTTTTAGAGATACATTTTTTCTTAAAAGTAACCTTCTTTCATAACAGATATTATCATCACTGGATATTATAGATGCTATGCTTATAACGCAAATCAAAATTGAGGTGACCGTATGTAATTGGGATGTTGCCTAAGTTTGATTATGGCGCTGTTTTTCACAATTTCCCAAAACACGCTACTGTTACCTATAAAAATAATTCAAACTTCAAAGATATGGCATATTGTTTAAGTTGTACTGTTTAGAAAAGTCATAAAATTGGTCATTTATTTCCAAATTTTATCAAAAATGTTAATGATATTAGATGGCTGACACCAATCAAAACAACTATTATTATGACCACTATGAATAAAAACATTCATTATTACATAGTTATTATTAATTTTGTCAATATGCCCTACATTTCTCAGTAATATAGCATTTGACGTCACCAGTTCCGTAGATTTTCTATAAAGTGTTTATGGACGTTGCGCCGCAGGCCGCAACAGAACACATCAAACATACCACTATATCTGTGAAACTATTGATCTGGTCTGAGGCATACTATTTCTTTTGCAATTTTTCTTTATGAGTTCTAAACTTCTTATTTATGAAATAAAATTTAGAGGGTACCTATATTTAATTTTTCCAGATAGGAGTAGTATTCTGCATCTGCGGTGCTCTCTCTAAAGAAGCAGCCGAAGCTGCGGATGGTGAACCGTCACTAGAATTGATATCGACCCCCGCTGCTGCCATCGCTGACCTGTTACACGAAGAAACTGGCTCGTGGATTGCCAATCACGGTGGATGGGTGAGTACACAGTTTATACAATATGCGTCCTTTTAGAATAACAAATACTACAGGGACGCAACTTATTCACTGGAGTGTAATTATTTTTCTTAAAAAATGGTGTGCGGTCGCGAAATGAAAATGTTTGTTGAATACCAAGACCTTAACGTGATAATAATTTGACATACTCCTACGGCTCTAAGCGCTAACTTATTCTGATGGCTATAATGACATCCGCCATGTTCTTTGCTAATGATGATCGTCTGGTCGATGACGACCGTCGGATCGAGCGGTGTGTACCCCTTGCTATACAGGCTACTCGGTCAAGAGGTCCGGGGGTCGAATCCTGGTTAAAGCAAATGTTTGTATGATTAGTACAAGCATTTGTTTACGAGTCACGAGTGTTTATTTAGTTTATTTCTAGTATTTATATACATATTATTATAAATATATCTCCGTTATCTAGTAACCATATAACACATAATTAAGCTTACTTTGGGCTAGACAATAGATGTGAGTGTATGAATATTATTATTACTATTTTAAAAAAATAGTAGTGGATTTTCGGAGAACTCTGTGAACTAATGTCACCGATGAAGATAACACAATGAAACAATAGCGTCATTGTGCTATCTTGTCTTGTAACTGTAACATAGCAAGGAATAGGAAATAACACAGTGGCTATCACTGACTCACTCACTTTGACGACCGACTGGCCGAGTGGTCTGTACACCTTGCTATACAGGGTACTTGGTCAAGAGGTCCCGGGTTCGAATCCCGGTAGGAGCAAATGTTTGTATGATGAATACAAGCATTTGTTTACGAGTCATGGATGTGTAAATGTTTATTTAGTATATTTCTTAATGTACATATTATTATCAATATTTATCCATTAGCTAGAATCCATAACACAAGCTCTTAATGATGCTTACTTTGAGCTAGATAATAGGTGTGAGTGTATGATTATTATTATTATTTTATCACTTAAACTGTCCATCATAAGTGAGTGATTAGGGCTAACTGAGGGGCTAACTGTGAACTTCGATAATTTTTAAAAAGTAGAATATATTTGTGCTAAAAATGACAAATCATGAAGTAGTATTTTTAGTCCGCGAATATTACCTATTATTATTATTATGTTAGTAGGCAATTAATTTAATAATAATTTGTATACCAAAGTACGTCCCTGACATAGTGACATTATTATTTATGCATTCACGTCATTTTGTGTTCCGTTCCGAAAATTAAATAAAGTTCGGCGCAGTATAAGCCAGAATCTACGTTTAAAAGTGATTTCGAACTAGTCCATGCTACGAGAAATCGGAACACACTATTATACCAGGCTGCTACGAGTACCCGGAGTTTATAAGTATGAGAATAACTTAAACTAGACGCAGACTTCGAATTATTGAGGTTCGAATCCTAGCAGAATGTTACTTTGACGAATACAAACAATTTGATTTACAATTTTCTTATTCCATTTTAGATTTTCGAAAGATGTTTAGAAAATGATCTAGTGTTTTATTGAATTTGACCGAGCCCGCGACCTTTGAGTCACTGTCACCGAGTAGAGTGAAAAGTCGCTTTCTCACTCGTCTTTCTCAGGATGTCGTATATTTTCATGATAAAGTTCAGCTCCTTAGCAGTCAAGACGTAGCAGAATGCAGACAGATAGAGTTACTTTTGTTTGTTCGAGCAAAACAAGTCACGTGATTAACAAAAGATTTAGCTTCGAATAAATAAAATAAAAGTATGATTTTGAAAATTTTCACGGCCTCAGTAATCATTTATCTAACACCATCACATTGAGACTTTCTTATTCATGAGCCCAAACACGCTATATCTGCTGTAAGTTTCTACAGAAATAAGCATTGCGCAGACATTTTGATGGTATAGGATCAGCTCAAGGTTAGTATGTCATGGGAATATCACCGAAGTGACAATACACTAAATTTCAAATCATTCGGATCTGTGAAAGTTAATAAAACCCTTTTATCATGTAGAAAATGAGCTGATAGTCATCAAATGCCTGAACGGATCTTCATAAATTATAGCTAAGAATAAACCATCCTAATCACATCAACTTTCAAACAAAAAAAAAGAAATCAAAATTCGTCCACTCGTTTAGGTGCTACGATGCCACAGACAGACACACAGATACACATCCTACAGATACACAGACAGACACGTCAAACTTATAAGACCCCTCTTTTTCTCTAATTATTTAGGATAATTATAATAAACTCAAGGTTTCGGCCTTATATGTATACCTACTCGTCCCATCAGAACAAAATTTTAAATTAAAGTACGCATGGTACTTTTTCTCCTACCCTGCTGCTGATCTTTTGAATTGTTATTGTTCACTTTAATTCGCCATCACCAGCCTAAAGACATCCCACTGCTGGGCATAGGCCTTCCTATATGGCAGAAACACACAAAGAGAGTACACTTGAATTAAGTACCGTCACTTCATTTAAAGATCATTCTATCTTCAAAAGGTTTGCTGGTAGAAAACACCTGTATCTGAGTCTTTTGAGTTAAGCTCGATTTTTTATGAATCAAATTCAAATTCTGTAGGTTACTACAGTTAAAATAAAAAACAAAAATAAACTCCAATTCAAGAAGCGTAATTGCTAGCTAGACCGACTATGACTTTTCCACTTTATAAAAGTTTATAATTCTTTGGTTAACTACTTATGCAGAATACTTATTAAGAAATACATACCTACTACATCCGGTGGTTGCTCTAAATAAAATAAGTTATTTCATGTTCCGTATTTCCGCAACATTACGGAAGAAAATTTCTTTTTTCTTGTAAGTGGTGGTAGTGTTCTGTGGTGGTGGTACCCACTTGGATAGATAGGTAGATTCAAGGCTACTTTTATGCTTCATCGAAAGCCACCTTCTTTTTTCAGTTTAGTAAACACTAAACCACATTTTCGCGGAAACAGAGAAAGTTTTATCTAAATGTTGTAACTTCTATAAGTGAATCATACGATTCAGTTATAAAAGTTACAACATTTAGATAAAACTTTTACGTAAGTAATAATGTCTTATTAAAATCAAAGCCGTAAAGGCGTACTCACACCGTGTTCAGACGGGTAGTCAAAGTGAAGTGTACGTGCTCTGTGCAGTGATATTCTTAACTTAACTCTGAAACTTCAGAACCCTGGTACACCTTTATGAGACTTTCTAATCTAAGTATCACCGCAAAATGTTTAAAGCAGAATAAATATAGAAAACTCTTATAAATGTATGTTTGAGTATATTGGAAGGTTTTTGATTCTGAATTATTGAGCTACACCATATCATTGTGTCTATTCTTATAAACCCAAGCACGCTATATCTGATGTAAGTTTCTGAAGAATTAAGCATCCCGCAGACTTTTTGATGGTATAGGATCAGCTCAAGGTTAGTACCTATACCTATGTCATGGGAACATCACCGAAGTGATATAATAATAGACCAAATTTCAAATCTGTTCTGTCCGACAATTGGATCTGTCCGTCAATCCGAATCACGTCAGATTTCAAACAAAAAAAAACAAATCAATATCGGTCCATTCGTTTAGGAGCTACGATGCCACAGACAGACAAAAAGATACACAGACGGACACGGGGCTTCAAACTTACATTGTCATAAAAATTACAAATAAAGAAAGAAAACGATGAAAAATTATATGCTCCAGACGGGAATCGAAGCCGTGTCTCCTGGGTCCGGCCAGACGCGATCACCCTTACGCCAGCGGAGCACTAGGTGTAACCTTATAATTTCTACACCGCTTTCTACCCTTTTTTAACGTTTTCATAGCAACATTCATAGTATAGCATAGCATTCTGGCCAGACCCCAGGAGACGCGGGTTTAATTCCCGCCTGGAGCATATAATTTTTTCATCGTTTTCTTTCTTTATTTGTAATTGTTACAATAACGTAGGCGTTATAAACGCACAAAATCAAACATAAATGTGATTACATTGTCATCTAATAACAATATAACATTATTGAAAGAATTTTTATATTATCAAAATATTTCACAGGAAGAAAGACCACACATATTTTAATTCAATTTTGTTATTGTAGGATTAGGATTAGGCGAGTACTTAATATTTCAAAAACTTTTATAAATTTTTGAAAATAAAAAATAAACTAAATCTTTTTTATATAATATTTGTTAAGAAAATTACTAGCTCTCCTGTATTATAATTTTCTTAACACAATAAGTATAAATCAATAAATGACCTTTCCAATCTATTTCTAGGTCTCTTCCGACAAAACATGGCATATCATAAGATTACAGGTGCCACTATTTGAATGTAAAAACTTTCTTTTTCTTTTCTAGAATGGCCTCATTGAGAGACTTCGTGAAAGCGAAAGCGACCAGCACCCAGAGAAAACTCTTCGAGTGGTGGTGTCCTTCTTTGTGGTTCTCTTCTTTACGCTTGTGATACTACGGTGGGTGCTCCACATTCACCCTGGCTACCACAATCACCTATGATGAAGAGCTATAATTAGTATCAAGGCTTCAAGAAATTACGGCAAACGTCAAATTAAGCACAACTCTAAATTTATGCTGGACTTTAAACGTTTGAAGGTATTCGGCCGTTAGTCTCTTAAAATATCTAATATTTTCAGTAAGTAATCATAAATGTGTTAATGCTGAATATGACAATAACTTATATGAAATGAAAATTCGTTTGGGTAGGATAGAACTTTTTTATACTGGATCCATACGGTTAGAATAGTTCTACACTGAAAAAATATTTAGGCAAAGTACTTCGGCTACATTAGTTATAACCAAAATTTAACGAGGTGTAGGTAATTATAGTTTATTTAATTGAACAAAACGGTGCATCTCTATCAACTTTATTTTTGGGGAAGGTGTTAGGTACACTATGCTATGTACCTAGTCACTTTTTTGAGCTATGGAGAGTCGAAATTTCAGTTGTCATTTTTTTCTGTGTAGCCACTTCTACCTGCTCCGCAGGCCTATGAGTTTCTCTTTGAAGAAACCCACATCAAGCATGAAAGAAAACATGTGCTTTCAACGACGAATCCTAGGTTTTTTAAACCACAATAAACAATCCGCGTCTCTATATTCGTTTGTGTTTAATGTGGAGGCAGAGACAGTAATCACTGAGTCCGGAGACATGAGATCTAGCTTAGAAAGCACGAAGATGGAATAAAATCATACATTATATATAATGAATGTATTTGGACAGCAATCCATTCAATATACAGGCTGGTGCCGCCGTCAATCAATACGACAACAAATCAAAACATGGACCATATTAGTTCACAGAAATGTTTTGCCACTTTCAAACACATCTTATTCATTTAATTATTTCATAACATTTCTATGAAATAATGCAGCCAATATATTATACTGTTGCATACAAATGTCATGAAATTATCAAATGAATGAGATGTTTTTGATAGTTCCAAAACATTTCTATGAAATAATATAGCCCATGTTTCAATTTACTGTCGTATCGGCGAGTCGTATTCACGGTACCAATCTGTATAACAGGCAGGCATACAGGCAGTTAGCACTACCGTACCTACCTGGGGCCCAAGTCTGCTAATTTACAACTATCGCAATATAATAACAATAGTGTCTCAATGGTACAATTTTTGTAATTTCGTATTCTGTTAATCAATAACGTTCCAATGGCTTACCACTGAATTACTACTCCACCGTTATTGAATCAGTTGGTATTCTACTATAAGTTAGTGGCCGATGTCTTGTCAGTGGCTTCATAATAACGTATTCTACTAATTATTTAAACAGTTTGACATTTCTATCAATAACGTCGTGATAGCATTTTTATCATTCAACTACTATTGATACGCCATTGTGCAGAGACACCACCTTTGGTACATTTGCTTACATGAATATTAATTATACGAATTTCGATCTTTGTTTCGATGATTGAAAATTGCTTCGGAGTACTTTTTGTGCAGTGATCGTGGTGTTATTTTTAATCGACTTCAAAAAGGAGGAGGTTCTATGCTCCACTATATGTAGGCATTTTTTTTGGATGTATGTTCAGCGACTTCTCCGTCAATAGTGAACCGCTTTTTAAAATTCTTTTTTATTTGATAGAGTATACTTCTGACGTGGTCCCGTTGTCACCAAGTCAGGATCGGACGATGGGATACCAGGGAAATCGAGGGCAATCCACCAATTTAATGGGCACGTATGAAATTTTTTACTTTTTCCAAAGCTGTTCAAGTATTTGGTACTGTCAGTTACTATCTTATGTTGATGAGCTGCTGACGGAAGGTACAACTCCTTAACGGTTAGGAGTAGGAAGATAATTGTTTAAATATAATAGAAAGGAAAATAGTTAAATTTAATTACTATTAGTTATCTCCTAAAAATGTGTTTTTTGAAGTTGGTGCTAAGCTGTTACCAGACACAATAGAAAGTGAAGCACCAACTCCAAACAATATATTTTTAGCAGATAAGTACCTACCTAGGTTACCTACTTAAATTTAATATTTTTTTTCCTTATTAGTGTTTTGAAGTCGGTTTTATTTTTGTTATGCGTATGCTTATGCTTCTGCATCAATAGTTTTTGATGCAGAAGCATCCGCATTGACGAGCAGTTAAGAGAAATCTCAGTGCGGGAACAGTATCCTAAAGCCAGCTGTAATAAAATCCATCAGTGAAGAATAAATGATCTATACAAACCGACGATGACATACTAAAAAAATATTTTGTATGTTAGGAGAGAGAGATCTTAAAATACTTATAAACTTTTAAGTAATTCAGTTTTCGCAAATAGAATTCCAGTTTACCCTATTTATCAAGCATTCATAACGCTATGTTTGTTAATTAAGTACATTTCTGGCTTAGGTAAATGGTTAAAAATTAACTTAATATGTATTTGTTACAATTATAAATTCTAAAAAGTAGGTTTAAACAGTGTCTAAACACGATGCATAGAAATGCCTTCACTGTTCCGTTATTTCAATAAGTATATTAAAGTGTATACTTCCTACGTATGTAGGTATTTAGATGTTTCGTATTAAAAATAACTTTCCAAAACTCCAAATAAGAAACCAAAACTTTCACAATTTCATTCCTAACAGGTTCAGACAGACAGTTTTTACAAAATTTTAAGCTTTTTAATAACATTTCATGTATGTATAGGAGATTTGGTAAATGGGTGCCTCGAACGCATTTTTCATGGATTTTTTCCAGTGTCGAGAACGCGGCTCTATGCATTGTGGGCTCTATGCGGGTGTTGTTATCTTGTTTTGTCATGAAAATTATTATTATTTTATGTTCAATGTAAATTTACTCATTTTTGTTTAAGAAATCGCTTATTTAAACACTAAGCCTCTTTCTGCCGTCAACAAGTAATAATACTTGATTATGTAGCAATGAATTTAATGTATAATTCGATTATTTTCGCTCATGAAAACAAATAAAGATTCATAGATGAAAATAGTAGGTTTTGACAGGCAACATTGATAACAGTACCATTGAGACGCCATTGCAAAGCAATAGCTATCCCATAGTCATAGCGACGAGACACTGTTGTTATTTTATTAAGACTGTCAAATTTTTTGTAGAATACCTATTTTGACAGGTGTCTCAATAGAATAACAGTAGAATAACAATAGGATAGCGATTTGCTTAAAATAAGAGAATTAGGGCCCTGTAGGTACCTTTATAGCAATCTTTACTATTTATGATTTTTCAAAAGCTTATCTCTAACGGTCAAATACTCAAACTCAAAAATTCATATGGCAAACGTCAAATCAAATTCCCTTATTGCGTGGCTTAAAAATTAATTGTATTCGATCCTAAAGATATCTGTCAATAAAAAGTCTAAACTATAATATTAAATCAAACACTAAATAAAAGGAATATTAAGTAGGTTTTCTATCTATAAGTTTATGAATATACATTAAATAAAACTTGAATATTATTATTTTTAATTTTGCTATAAAAAGGTTGGCTCAAAACAGTTCATATGTAAACGTGTACTTTATAAAAAATATGAAAATGTTACCATGCATTGTTTATTTACTTTATACCTCTTATCTGCACTATCACTCGCCAGACAACTTTCCTCGCATAGGAAATGAGTTTTATTTTCCATTTGTCCAGTTTCGGTTTCAAAGACAAATAAAATCGTGAAATAGCTGCTACTTTTATATATAACACTGAAATAACGTCGAAACTTCGTAGAAACCGAGTATTCCCGTTAGCGTTGAAAGAAAAATGCTTACAAAAAATATACGGTGGTGACGACAATAAATTAAAACATGGCCTATACCTACTACTTCAATACATCTTAATAATTTGATTATTTCATGACATTTATGTGAAATAATAATAATATGATATTGGCTGCAGTATTTCATAGAATGTTATAAAATTAACAAATGAATAAGGTGTATCTGAAAGTTGCAAACCATTTCTATGAACTAATATAGCCCAAGTTATAATAAAATTTACTGTCGTATTGTCGTCACTGCCATTAAAACATAGGTTATATTAGTTCATAGAAATGGTTTGCCACTTTCAGAAACATCTTATTCGTTTGATAATTTCATGACATTTCTATGAACCACCACACGGGCCCAGCAGAAAATCAAGCATTGTGGCTCTGCGTAGCCATGACATCATGCTGAGCTGGTCACCCTTTTGGTTACATCTGGTCTCATATTATTCTCTTTTGGAATTTCCTAAAATTGTGACCAAATAAACTTCTTTTCTTTCTTTCTTCTTTCTTTAAATAATGCTGCCAATGTTATATATATATATTATTTTATACGATGTCTTGAAATTATCAAACGAATATGATGTTTTTGAAAGTGGCAAACCACTTCTATGAACTATATAGCCCATGTTTCAATTTATTGTCGTATTGACGGCACCAACCTGTATGTGTTCCGTCTAGGAGGAGAAGCAAGTGAGATGGTGAGTCATGATTCCGGAAGATGCAAATTGGTTTTTAATTTTCATAAGAGGGTATTATGCAGCTTGACAAATTGAAATATAGTATGTATCCGTAATCCTTACTAATGTTATAAATGTGAAAGTGAGTTTAGTTGTCTGTTACGCTTTCACGTCTAATCCACTAAGCCGACTTAGATGAAAATTATATGGAGATAGTTTGAGAACCTGGATAGAACATAGGATCTTTATGAAGCGATATATTTCAAGTCAATTAGAAGTATTAGAAGTCAATTAACAGTGTTCATAAAAAATGTCAGGTGTAGGTAATGCTAATATTTTATTGTGAAAAGATCATCATCATCATGACATCAGCTTATGATGAACTACTACCACTACTGAACAAAGAGCTCCCCCATCGATTTCCAAAGGGAACGGTTCTGCGCAGCCTGCATCCAATGGCTTTCCGCGACCCTAACCAGCCCCCTTATACACAACCGTCGGATAACGAATTCGATTCGAGAAGTAACATCCCGTCTGGTTTTGACGCGCCGTGGTAAAAAGAGACAGGTATAGAGTTTCCGAAATTCGAATATTTTCCGACAGTCGTGAATAAAGGGGCAGGTCGTCTGTCCATCTGGAGTCTGGAGGCCGTCCTACTTTGCGCTTTCCGGTACGTGGTCGCCAATATAGAACTTTAACGCCCCACCGGTCGTCTGCTCTGCGTGCTATATGTGCCTGCCCACTGCCACTGGAACTTACTAATCCTATGAGCTATGTCAGTGTCTTCGGTTCGCTTGCGGATATCATCATTTCTAATTCTATCTCACAGAGAAACACGTAAAACACTCCTCTTTTGCGTCGGGGGTTAAAAATTACCATCTACTTGGTGGTAGGCCCGTATTTAGGGTCGTATGGGTAGGTAAACAGTTCGCTGTGTTTCGGATTGAAGGGAAAGGTAGCCAGTGTAATTACTGGGCATTGGACGGCATTTCATCTTAGGCTTCGTGATGACAACGCACCTACAATATCAAGTAATGGATGATGATGACCATGGATTAGCAATAATTTAAAAAATATGATTGAAATTAAAGATAGCCTTTTTAGAAACTGGAGAAACAATCCTACTAATAATAACTTAAGATTAGAGTACACTAAATATAGAAATAAAACAAATAAATATTAAATAAGGCTAGAAATATGTACAGGATGCAGGAAGTAAGTGAATGTAGGGGAGATACGCGTAAGATATGGGGTAAAATTAACAAATGGTTAGGCAGGAATAAATCTTCGGTAGATACTATAATACAAAAATATATGTTACGAACAGAAAAACCAGACATAGTATGTAATAAATTTTGTAAAACTTTTACTGACGAAATTGATAACCTTAAGCACAAATGTAGTAAACAATTTTTAGACAGAAATAAGTATGTACATGAATCTTGTGTCACGTTCAGATACACACCGGTATCAGCTGAAGATGTGTCAAAAACGATAGATAAGTTAGACTGCAACAAATCGCCGGGATCTGATCATATTAGAGTTTTAGATATTAAAGTCATAAAGAAGGATATTAGTCCTCTAATTGCCAAGTTTATAAATATGTGTCTTAAAAAAGGTACTTATCCAGTAGAATTAAAAAAATCGATAATAAGACCGATTTATAAGCAAGGATCATATCAGGAATACACTAATTACAGACCAATCGCTATCTTAAATGTATTAAACAAAATAACAGAAAAACTAATTGTAACTCAAATATCAAAATTTCTTGAAAAATATCATATTCTTTCCGACGCACAATACGGTTTTAGGACTAACAGGTATACTGCTATGGCACTTTCAAATTTTACCGACGATGTCAATAACGCGCTCAATGAGAAAAAGATGGTATTCGTCATTTTCATCGACTTTAAAAAAGCATTTGACACTTTAGATCACGACGGCCTGTTGCAGTCAATGGACGAATGTGGTATACGGGGACCGGTGAAGACTTGGTTCCAAAACTACTTAAAAAATAGGACACTAGAAGTGAATATCGTAGGAATCAATAGTGAACCAGGGGCTATAAAGTACGGTGTACCGACGGGGTCTGTATACGGGCCCGTCGGATACATAATACATGTCAACAGCATGATAAACGTAATACAGTCGTGCACTACATATATGTATGCTGATGATACGTGTTTAATGTACTGCGGAAAAGATCAGAGCTCCATGCAAAATGTAATGCAACAGGATTTTAACAACATCACAAAGTGGGCACATGACAACGGAATGAACAATATAGAAAAAACCAAATGTCTGTTGATATCGTCTCCTTACAGCCGGAAAAAACAAAATAATATTATAATAAAAGGTCATTCATACGAATGCTTACATAGTTACTTTAATAATTGTTCCTGTCGTGATATTGAATACGTCAACTCTTATAAATACCTAGGACTAACAATTGACAAACATTTTGTATGGAACATACAGGTTGATCGAGTATGCGCGAGGCTGCGGAGTATAATGGGTAAATTGTACTACTTAAAATTTATGGTAAATAGAAGTATGCTATACCTTCTGTACTACGCACTCGCAGACGCAACTATTGACTACGGGCTGGGTAGCTATGGCCTCACTTTTCCTACATACATAAGTAAAATCAAGTCCCTACAAACAAGAATATTAAAGCTACTAGTGGACAAAAATGTTAAAAAGCAATGTAATAAAGATTATGAAAAATTATATAAAATATGTAAAATCGTACCAATTGACAAAAAAAATTATATGAGGTTAATATGCGAACAATATCATAATAGCGAGTTCAAAACAGAACGAGAGTATAGGTACCCAACCCGGCAGGCCAAACAAACGAAGTTCATGATACCGAAGGTACACAATTACTACGGGAAACGCACTAGGCGATGGATTATCCCAACAATACACAACCAACTGCCGCAAAACCTACTTGATAATGTTATAACAAAAAATCACCTAAAAGGCATTCTCAAAAAAACACTACCTGTCACTGTGTCCGTAGTAACTGTCCCGTGGGAAAAGTCGTAAAGGCTGATTTACACTTGCATAAGTACAGTAGCGAGTTAACTTGCGGTCTTGGCGAGTTAAGTTCTTAACATTGTTTGGACGGGAATTTGAACTTAACTCGCCAAGACCGCAAGTTAACTCGCTACTGTACTTATGGAAGTGTAAATCAGCCTTAAATTGTATACTTAGCTGTAGAATGTATATAGCATACTAAAAAAACTTAATAATTATGTTTATGCGGCTGTTTATTATCTGTACTGACCGAGTGGTCCGACCGAGTGGTCCGACCGAGTGGTGGTGGACGACTGGTTGGCCGAGTGGGGGCTTTGGGCTGGATAAGAGGTGTGAGTGTATGAACATTATTATTATTATTATGCCTAGTATAGCTTATATGTAGGTATATCAAAAAAAAATGTATTTTATGTGATATAAAAAATAAGTTATGTTGTTGTAACCATTGCTGATATATTTAGAGGATATTGCATTGGATGTAACTAAAGTAAGGGCGAGAACTACTGCCGACAAACTGTTACGCAGTTTGGCAGACGGGAATGTGATATATGAACTGTACGTTTTTTGATAACAATAAATTAACAATAAATTAAAAAAAGTGATTTTCCCTTGTTATTGCAGGTGTCTATGGGCGGCGGTAACCGCTTACCATTAGGTGGGACGGCAGCTTGTTTGTCATCTAGTTAGTTCTAGTTAAAAGTGCAAATATTAAAATTGGAGGATGTAGCGTCTTTATTATACTGGAAAGACAACTGCCAGTTTTTCTCTCAACATTTTTGAATACAAGTAACAGAAAGAAGCACGAAAAATGTTGTTGATTATCGAGCAGTTTATTTAAGTACTTAGTCCTTATCGCGCGATCAATCTTGATGTCTATCAACAGACTCCTAAGTTGAATATTCTAGTAAAACTCATGAGCGTAAAAAATTATGTAAATTCTCTTCTATTGAGAATCATCATCATCAGCCTATATACGTCCCACTGCTGGGCACAGGCCTTCCTACATGGGAGAAACACATGAGGAGATTGGGCCATAACACCACCACGCTAGCCCAATGCGGGTGGGTGGGTTAGAGCGGTTGCAGTAACAACCGAGACCAACGGCATAACGTGCGTCCTAACGTGACTTCCTAAGCACGGAGGAGCTCGCGATTATATATTTGATTGACCCATCCCGGGACCGACCATGGGGAAATTTGCTTTGTTTTCGTAATCGAAACCAGTACCCTTACCATCAGTTATATAACAGTGAATGCGAGTCCATTCTAGCGTCGGTGTAAAAAGATTCTGTGAGAAAATGTACAGCGCCTCTAGCGCTAACTTGCAGAACTAAAATCACTAGTATGAGTCAACATTTAAAAACCTATCGAAATCTATTCGCTAACGAGTAACGTTTTGTAGCAGTTTCTATAAGAAAACGGTATGTTATATTAGATCACAAATTACACAGATGTCATCGAAAAATTTCTTTACGATTGAATATAAGTAACTCACTAGCTGATTGAGACGTGAAAATGTGTCAAAAGCACTTAAAAACTAAGAATTTTGTTAAATCAAACAAAATACTTAGTTTTTCAGTGCTTTTTGTGAAAATTAAGTGTGTGTGTGTGTGTGTGTCAAGTGGTTTTTAGTTCAGCAAGAATTTATTTCGCATGGAATATACTAACGGCGGCTACTTATTAAGATGAAGAATGCGAACAAGGAAATTTTCAAGCTAACATGAGAAAAAGAATTGAAAATCTCCTTGAACACATTAATGAAAATAATTTTATAAAAGAATATAGGCTCATTAAGGAAGCTTTTGACATTTTGTGTGTATAAAAAAACTCTAAAGAAAGATCTACCAAACACATTGCACAGTAGCGCAATCCTTCCTTTTTTTTTTGAAAATTATAATTTGCCATTAAGTTATTATTATCTTGTATTTGGGGCTTTCCGGTCTTGTAATGACTGATTTGTCACTGCGACCTAAAAGATCTATTGTGACTTGCCACCACTAATTTATAATTAAGCCTTGATTTGGGCACTTTCCATAAATTTTAGGATTTTCCCAACCTCAAGGGTCTCAACTTCAGTTGGGTCAATAGTGTGTCTCCCCAGATGAAGGCTTCGTTTGTGGATAAAAGGTCCACAGTTGCAAAGGAGGTGCATTGGGGTTTCGCGCTCCTGTGTACAGAATCTGCAAACATCCGAATCACTTAATTTTAGGTTGAATAAGTGTCTGTTCAGTTTGCAGTGGCCTGTCAAAGCTCTAATCATGGCACTCGCGTTACTCCTGCTGAGCTTTATCAGCTCTTCAGTTCGTTTAGCATAGTAGCCATGTATCAAAGACTTTGAATGTATCAAACCAGGTGTCCTTAGCCATTGTTCGGAGGACTCCTGTATGAGCCCCAGCTCTAGCTAATTCATCGGCCTTTTCGTTGCCTATGACGCCAGGGTGACCAGGCACCCATCTCAGAGTGATTCTGTTGTTGAGCCCCAGTATATTTAATTCCTCCACGCCGTCTTTTACTAGTTTTGAGTGCAGTGCCATTAGGTTACCCTAATGGCAAAATATAATTGTCAAAAAAAATTGTCTTACAAGTTGAGCTCTATGCACTGCTCTACGACGACGTTTAAAATAAGTAGGATTATTGCTAGCTACTAAGCTTTTGAGGGACTAACTATCGTACTCTGTCTTAAATGGAAAGTTAGAAAGAAACAGCTATATTGGGCGTGAAGTTAGACACGTGTGCAATACGACACACCAACTATCGAGCTATCGCTAGCGAGTATGGTAAACGTTAATGTGACTCATGGTACGGGTTTAAACGAAAACTATTCGATGCGCGTTTGTGTACGCTATCGACTGTAGTAACTTAATGTCAATTTTCGATATCAACTCATGGTAGAGCTACAAAGCGCTCTAAAGAAATAAACAAGTCGGTATCGAAATCCATTATCGACTTCACACGACTGCAGCCGACCGCGTAAAGTTGATATCATAACTGATCGAAGTCAAACGGAAAACTTCATGCAGTTGAATATATCGACTACGTGCGATTGCTGCGATGCAGTCTGTCTGAGGGCAGCCTAAAACTCAATATTATATTACTTTTCCTAAGATTTAATAGTATCTATGTTGTTCACCAAGGATTGAAAGCCACCCACTACAACTATTTTGTAATAATAAGTGCGTAAACAAAGGCTAAAAAATAATTACCTAAATTAAATATGTGAATTTAATTGATTACATAATGAAAATATTTTTTCTTCCCACTTCGCAATAATTTCATCATAACTAACCTTAATAGCGAGAACAAAGCAGCACTTTACTGCTTCAGAGTAAACCAGTGCAGTAAAGTATGTATTAAACTCTATTAGTGCACTACTTTTACTTTTGTTTAAAAACAGTGCATTAATATGAAAATCCATTACTGCATTGTGTTTGCCCTAAAGCTATAAATCCCAGGTGACTGTCCAATCGCAAGCTTCATCTTTACAATCATGGCCAACTAGATTTATACCAGCCAATCAGCGCTATTCTGACCACACAACAGGCTAATCGCAGGCTACAAGCATAACCAACTAGTTTTCTACCAGCCAATCAGCGCTATTTTTATTCCCGCGAACAATGGCAGAATAAATGTAAAACCATTGCCAAAAAAAATATTCCATATAAATTGTTTCTACAAACTTTATTTGACTTCAGTCAGTACTTTATTCGGTAGTTAGAAAAAGTAGATTATGGACCTCGCAAAAGTGACGTTTATAATTGCACTCGTGTTTTAGAGCCCTCTCTAAAGCTCGGGCGCTCCAAACTAATACTCGATGCAATTTTATGACCCTTTCTGCTCGATGCAACCACAAAACACTAATTTTGATGCAAAAATCTTCTATTCTTCCCCAACCAACTTTCTTTTTTATTGTTGCGTTTAAGATCTCTACATTTCAAAGAAGGCAAGGGGAACTAATGCTCATACAGCCATGTTTTAATTTTTTAAGCGACGCTATACTGTAGTATTATTTTCAATAATACTGCCTATCTTTCTACTCATTTGTAAAGCTGTGTATATAAATAACTTTAAAAGATATTCACCTGTTATATATCTTTATTTAATCATTAGAATTTATAACATTTCACTATAAACTATCACCTTCACGTTTTCCATTGTAATATATCTTCCTATGTAAATATTCCACTGTTCACGCTTGCCTTGCACTTGTATTCTATCCATTTTTCACATCTTTTTATAATAAAATTTAGGCTTGTTATTATTGTATTCTCTCAAAATTAATGTTTATTTATTATTTTGACATTGTCACTTCTTTTGTTTGACAACTGCTTTTCTTTTTTTTTTGTTTGTCTACAATTTCCTGGAAGTTCTATTCTCATTTTAAATTCGTAGTCTTGTATTTGGCGCGGAAGAATAAGGTCGGGCGGTTCGTGAGCTGCGAGCCTCGCCCGGCCGCCTGCTGCGTGCCAAGTGCGTGGCTCCACGCGCCGTCTCCGTGCCCTCCGCTGTTCATCGGGCCCAACTTGCCTGTCTACGGCGCGACTGTTGCGCGCCGCTAACTTGCATGACACTAACTTGCATACTACTAACTTGCATGCCACTAACTTGCATACTACTAACTTGCATGCCACTAACTTGCATGCCACTAACTTACATGCCACTATCTTGCATGCCACTACCTCGCATGCAACTACCACGCGCTCCCGCGCGTGCCTGCTGCACCTCCGCGCCGCGCCGCCACTGCCGCGCGCGCCACTACTGCGCGTACCTGTTGCATCTCCACGCCGCGCCGTCCGCTTCGACTTACGCTGTTTTTTTTAACTTTCTTTGTATCTTTAGTTTTAGTGTTGTGTTGTGCTACCTCTTTTTTTTCCTCCGACGTGTTATTTTAGTTCTGTGTATTAAACTTATAAATACTAAATTATTTTTCATTTCTTAAGAGTTTCATGACAATACTTAGGGATTGCAATCCCGCGGGATCCCGCTGCATTTATCAATCTGCTGGATCCCGCACCTTCAAAACGCGGATCCACGGATCCCGCAAATGAAAAATTTAGTGCCTCGTTTCTTTGTCGTACTTCCAGAACTTGAAATTCTTTGCCAGCACATGTGTTTTCTCCTTCCTATTACATGGGGTCCTTCAAGAGAGGCGTGAAAAAACCATTTGGGCCAGCAAGGTGGAGGCGACTAGTGCAATGTCCATTGTGCACTAGCTGTTTTGGTATATGGACTCTCCTTACCGCTTCACATCAGGTGGTGTTGGGTCAATTGCCGTGCATTGTATGAAAAAAAAAATTGGCGCAAAAACCTTCGCGTCAATGGATAGTAGCACGAGCGCGACGTTGCAGTTCAGCACAGCGCGCTGCAAGCGACCAGCGGACGGTTGGTGGCCTGCGCTGCGCACGTCTTTCTGAAGATGACTATTGTTTTGTTAGTGTATTCACCGTCTGGCGTAAAATATAAATAATTAAAATTATCAAACTATTGTTAGGAGTAAGTGTATATATAGCTAAAATTATTAAACTGTTGTTAGGAGTAAGGGTAAAATTAAACAAAACTATTAAACTATGCCACACATTTAAAGATGAATCTAAGAAAACGGATTACTATTAACTTACTTAATTAATCCGTGAAGCGGCGTTATCCCACCAGAGGGCTGTGACAATTGAAAAATCAATTGTGTCTGGAATCTGATGCTTGAGTAGTCAATAGAAACGAAATTATTTCTACAATCAACTTATATGTTTAATGTTTAATATAAGTTGATTTTTACACAAAATCCGTAGTTTTAATTGGATTATATAACATAATTTTTAAGGTGCGGGATCCCGCGGATCCCGTGTGGTATTGAGCTATCCCGCATATTAATCCCGCGGGATCGAAGGAGCTGCGGAATTGCAATCCCTAGTTATATTGTAGTTATACCCCTGAAGGTCTACGACAATTGAAAAATCAATTGTGTTTGGAATCTATTTTGTTTAATTCTTTAATTATTGCATTAAAATGCCGGTGTTTTCAATGCAGAAATTGGTCAACGTCAATAAAAGTGTTTTTGTTGATGTTAACCAATTTCATTGATTCATGTTTTTCCAGTTTTTACATGTTCGCTCAAATACAATTTTGTATTAATGTAATAAATCTTGACCGTCGTCATCAAATGGCGTCAGTACTCTCCCCTTTTTCTTTACCTTTATTTATGTAAATTTTTTAGTACTTCCTTTGGTCAGGCTTTTCGACGCTTGTTTTCGCGCGAGATACAAATACTTATTATTTGTACAAAATAATCCACATCATCATCCATCATGATACTTAGAAATTGAGGTATTTGTATTTAATCGGCTATATATCGATAAGAATGGCAAATTGCAACGTCGCAATATTTATGAAGGTATTTCGAGTGCGTGGCTCCACGCGCCGTCTCCGTGCCCTCCGCTGTTCATCGGGCCCAACTTGCCTGTCTACGGCGCGACTGTTGCGCGCCGCTAACTTGCATGACACTAACTTGCATACTACTAACTTGCATGCCACTAACTTGCATACTACTAACTTGCATGCCACTAACTTGCATGCCACTAACTTACATGCCACTATCTTGCATGCCACTACCTCGCATGCAACTACCACGCGCTCCCGCGCGTGCCTGCTGCACCTCCGCGCCGCGCCGCCACTGCCGCGCGCGCCACTACTGCGCGTACCTGTTGCATCTCCACGCCGCGCCGTCCGCTTCGACTTACGCTGTTTTTTTTAACTTTCTTTGTATCTTTAGTTTTAGTGTTGTGTTGTGCTACCTCTTTTTTTTCCTCCGACGTGTTATTTTAGTTCTGTGTATTAAACTTATAAATACTAAATTATTTTTCATTTCTTAAGAGTTTCATGACAATACTTAGGGATTGCAATCCCGCGGGATCCCGCTGCATTTATCAATCTGCTGGATCCCGCACCTTCAAAACGCGGATCCACGGATCCCGCAAATGAAAAATTTAGTGCCTCGTTTCTTTGTCGTACTTCCAGAACTTGAAATTCTTTGCCAGCACATGTGTTTTCTCCTTCCTATTACATGGGGTCCTTCAAGAGAGGCGTGAAAAAACCATTTGGGCCAGCAAGGTGGAGGCGACTAGTGCAATGTCCATTGTGCACTAGCTGTTTTGGTATATGGACTCTCCTTACCGCTTCACATCAGGTGGTGTTGGGTCAATTGCCGTGCATTGTATGAAAAAAAAAATTGGCGCAAAAACCTTCGCGTCAATGGATAGTAGCACGAGCGTGACGTTGCAGTTCAGCACAGCGCGCTGCAAGCGACCAGCGGACGGTTGGTGGCCTGCGCTGCGCACGTCTTTCTGAAGATGACTATTGTTTTGTTAGTGTATTCACCGTCTGGCGTAAAATATAAATAATTAAAATTATCAAACTATTGTTAGGAGTAAGTGTATATATAGCTAAAATTATTAAACTGTTGTTAGGAGTAAGGGTAAAATTAAACAAAACTATTAAACTATGCCACACATTTAAAGATGAATCTAAGAAAACGGATTACTATTAACTTACTTAATTAATCCGTGAAGCGGCGTTATCCCACCAGAGGGCTGTGACAATTGAAAAATCAATTGTGTCTGGAATCTGATGCTTGAGTAGTCAATAGAAACGAAATTATTTCTACAATCAACTTATATGTTTAATGTTTAATATAAGTTGATTTTTACACAAAATCCGTAGTTTTAATTGGATTATATAACATAATTTTTAAGGTGCGGGATCCCGCGGATCCCGTGTGGTATTGAGCTATCCCGCATATTAATCCCGCGGGATCGAAGGAGCTGCGGAATTGCAATCCCTAGTTATATTGTAGTTATACCCCTGAAGGTCTACGACAATTGAAAAATCAATTGTGTTTGGAATCTATTTTGTTTAATTCTTTAATTATTGCATTAAAATGCCGGTGTTTTCAATGCAGAAATTGGTCAACGTCAATAAAAGTGTTTTTGTTGATGTTAACCAATTTCATTGATTCATGTTTTTCCAGTTTTTACATGTTCGCTCAAATACAATTTTGTATTAATGTAATAAATCTTGACCGTCGTCATCAAATGGCGTCAGTACTCTCCCCTTTTTCTTTACCTTTATTTATGTAAATTTTTTAGTACTTCCTTTGGTCAGGCTTTTCGACGCTTGTTTTCGCGCGAGATACAAATACTTATTATTTGTACAAAATAATCCACATCATCATCCATCATGATACTTAGAAATTGAGGTATTTGTATTTAATCGGCTATATATCGATAAGAATGGCAAATTGCAACGTCGCAATATTTATGAAGGTATTTCGAATGCGACTCCAGTCACATGTCGCAGCCGTCTGATTAAATCAGCCGCTTTAACTGGACGGCTAGCCCGTTGATTGAATGCCGGCATCCAATCAAACGGCTGAAATACAACGAGCCAAGTCATTGTGCGCAATGTTTAACCAGATAACTAAACGTCGTGTCAGCCGTCTGATATAAACTATTATTAGAATAAAAGTGATTATGGTGTGAAAGACGATGAGAACTTTTTTGTGGATATCCTCATCAAATAGCATCATATGGTGACTGTCATCATATATTTCGCCTCAAATTCTCCGGTGCAACACCAGCATTTCAATGCAATAAATGAAGAAATAAAAAAATACTGAAATCATGGCTGTATGGATTTGAGTTTCCTTTGCCTTTCCTTCATGGGGAGAATCGAACAAAAAAAAGCATTTATGTATAAAACTGATGAACGAATGTGAATGTTCTATGTATCAAACGTTGTCGTATCTTGTCTATGGTTTGGAGTGTTTGGCGGGATTTAGGTGGTGACAGTCAAAATTTTTAAGAAATTAATAATTTGGGATGTTGCCTAAGTTTGAGTATGGTGCTATTTTTCATAAATTCGGAAAATATACGCTACTGGTACCCATAAAAACTTTAAATATATGGAATCACTGCACTGGACAAATTGCAGCATCGTGCTGTCCGTATCATTGGCGATGTAAAGGTCACGAACAACCTTGAGCCTCTACATTTGCGTCGAGACATTGCGTCGCTTAGCGCCTTTTATCGGCTTTATCACGGAGAGTGCTCTGAAGAGCTTTTCGACCTTATCCCAACTTCCCCCTTTCTGCTCAGAAGCACGCGCGCCGGTCTTCGGAGTCATCCATTTACTGTCTCCACCTCAACATCGCGCACATAGAAATTTCGTTCCTCGTTTCTTGGACATACTTCCAGAACTTGAAATTCTTTGCCAGCGCATATGTTTCCTCATTCCTATAATATGGGGTCCTTCAAGAGAGGCGTGAAAAAGCACCTTTGGGGGCCGGCATGGTCGAGGCAGCTAGTGCAATGTCCATTCTGCACTAGCTGTCCTCGCATATGGACTCTCCTTACCGCTTCACATCAGGAGATGTTGGGTCAATTGCCGTGCTTTGTATAAAAAAAAATGTTAAAGTTGTACAGTTTGGAAAATTCAAAAAATTGTTTTTTTTCCAAAATTAATCAAAATAGTTAAGGACATCAACATTGCTGACATCAATTAAAATAACTATTACTATGGCAACTATGAATAAAATAAAACCTAGTATGTAACATACAATACATAGTTATTAATAATTTTGTTAGTATGCCTATACATTTCTTAGTAACAATGGAACATGTGGCGTTCCGTAAATTTTCTATGGAGCGTTTTTGGACGATGCGCCGCAACGCAACACATCAAACATACCACTATATCTGCGAAACTATTGATCTTAGACATACTGGGCCTAATTCTGGGAACACACTTTAATTCTAAATTTAAGTACAGTATATCTCTTTCTCGCAATAAGTAATAGGAAAAAGATAGCAAGAATCTGTTTAGAGCTGTCACTTAAATTTAGATAGAATTCAAAGAAACCATAGACAATTTTAGACGGCATGTACGGAGGTGCCTCCTAAACACTGCATTTTAGCACGTTCAATAAGGTTGAAAATTGAACGCACCTTTCTAAATGTCAATTTTTATGACAGCCATCCTTTTCTTTTTCATTTTGAGAGAAAGAAATAGACTGAACTTTTTAAACTTAGCATGTGTTCGCCAGAATTAGGGCCACTATTTCTTTTGCAATATTTCTATATTAGTTTTATCCTTCTTAATTATGATATAAAATAAAAGGTCTCAACTACCCTATTGTATCGGAGCCAACGTTGTGTTATAAAGGGGTAGTTATATAAGAAGATAATTATAATAAAAGTATTATAGTGTGAAAGACATTGAGAATTTTATCGTGGTGATCTATAAAATTGTTGTAGGTTTGATAAGCAAGTGTTTTTGACGTGCAAATCGTGCAATGAAAATCATTGAAATAAAAGTGAATATGATGTGAAAGATGTGTTGTTATCCACCTCTTCAAAGTAGCTTCTTGGAGGATGTCATCATATATTTGGCGAGAAACTCTCCAACTCAAGAAGCAGTAAAATGTGTTATAACTCATTAAAATGCAATAAAGGTAGATAGAAAATACATTTATGACTGTCCTATGGTATTGAACCGTAAAACTATTATTTGAAAAAGTAGAATAAGAGTGTTTGGCGGGTTTTAAAGGCGTCGGTCAAGATTTTAATTTTAATAATTAAACATTGTGTTGGAGCGAAGTCTGTGTTATAAAAGTGGTGTTGTTTTATACACAAAGTGTTTGTGTTGACGTACAACTAAAAGGTTATTAGAATAAATTGATTATGGTGTGAAATACGATGAGACATTGGTGTGGTTATCCACCTCATCAACTAGCACATATGGAGACTATCATCATATATTTCGCGAAAAATACTCCCAAGATGCATTGAAATGCGTAACGCCAGTATTTTAAAGCATTTAAATTTTAAATATAATAAATGAAGATTATCTGAGCAGTCGCCCGAATTGCGAAAGGTCGCGGGTTCGATTCCTGCCTCAGGACGTGAAAATTTTCTAGTTTTATTATATTTTAATTACTAAGTAATTTTTCAAACATTTATAATAATGTTAAAATCAAAAATTAAGAATATTTGAAAGCACTGCCCCAACTTAATCGAATCGTCGGTATTTGTAAAAATACTCGTTTCGGATGTTGAAATAGAATATTTCGACATTGTAGGGTGGACGTTAGCTCATAAACGCAAATACAGATAGACTAGAAGAATTTCACAGGGATATCTCAAGTCCTGGTTGGCTCAGTGGTCAGAGCAGTTGCCCGGATTGCGAAAGGTCGCGGGTTCGATTCCTGCCTCAAGACGTGAAAATTTTCTAGTTTTATTATATTTTAATTACTAAGTAATTTTTCAAACATTTATAATAATGTTAAAATCAAAAATTAAGAATAAATGAAGGTATAAAAAATACTAAAGACATGGCTGTATGGACATTAGTTCCCGTTGCCTTCCCATTGTAGGGAGAATGAACAAAAAAAAGTAGAATAAAGTAAAAAAAATGTCTATGGTTTTTAAAACAAAAAAGAAAGAAATGATAAAACTCACTACATTTACTTTTATCACAACGAAAAACTAAGTTTTGGTTAAATAATTACCACTGGAACATTTAAAGTGTGTAAGTTTTAAAATTTGTTAAATTTTTACATACATGAATTTGCTCCATTTTATCGTGAACCAGTTTATTTTATCCAGTGAGCGATAGTTTAAGGAGTTTGACGTATGATAGACAGAGACATCAGATAATAAGCGCAACTGTCATTGTCATCTTTTTAATTGAGTTTCTGCCCATCTTTCTTGTGTTGTAGAAATAAAATATATTTGGCTAATCAAAACATATTAAGATACTGTTATGTGATATTGGTAATCTACTAATTACAAGTAGCTTATACAAAGGGCTACATAAAGTAGAGACGTAGGTAGGTGTATGGATATTTACCTCGTATCAAACCTATGACGTTTGCGTATAGTCTCATTGAATAAACTATTTTTTTAATTTCAGATGTGTAAATGTGAGTAACAATGAAGTATTCGTGTGACTGCAAATGAACAGTGAAGGAACCTATAATATATTTATAATTTTGTTGGTATAGAAGATTGTAGCCGCAACAATGAAGAGTGCATTGCCTAAAGAAAAATCGGGCAAGATGAGGATCAGAGCTTTCCCTGTAAGTGTAATCAACTCGCGATGATTTAAATGAACGCTGATTTTCAATATTTATTTGTAATTCATGCCCCTTAAATCATAATATTACATTGTGCATGTAACAATAAAGATTTAAATCCTTTTAGAAAGGCTAGTAGTATTTTTTATAGCATCCTAACACAAGATTTGCTTTGGCTTTCTAAACATTAGCAGAAAATCTATTAAAAAAAAAATAAAGTAACAATAGATTGTAATGAAACAGTACTTTCTTAAAAGTAATGTACAATAAATTACGAAATATTATTGTTAACCTCTTTGTCATAAAAATAATCAATATTATGGCAATTCCAAAATGACATTACATTTAAAAATAGAAACAAGTTTTTTTCAGTTTGGAACAAAATTTTTGTATTTTTATGTCATATTTATATTTATATTTTGATATTTTGACAAGACTGAAAAATCTTATCAGATGATTTATTTTGTTTTGTACAATGTTTGTGTAAGGCTGTTATAAGTTGATAATCAATTTCCAACATGACCAGAAAATTTCAAGTATGGAACTACTCAGAACCTTATTACCAAATGTATCCAGACACTTGGGTTTGTAAACAATACCTACATTATATTATTATATTTACCTACACTATATTATTGTTCCTGCTAACTAGTACAATAGTTTATTTATTCAATAATTATAGTAGTCCTTAGTATTCTGAAAATGTTTAGTGTGTTACATTAGTAACAGGTGTCTTGAATAAAATTTCTAAGTTTATTACTCAATCAATATTACTTCTTTATTTTTAATTACAGATGACTATGGACGAGAAATATGTAGAAAGTATATGGACTCTTTTGAAAAATGCAATACAGGAGATACAAAAGAAAAACAACTCAGGTCTCTCATTTGAAGAACTCTATCGTAATGCATATACTATGGTCCTCCACAAACATGGAGAAAGACTGTACACAGGTTTGAAAGAAGTAGTAACTCATCATTTGGAAAGCAAGGTAATTACTTAAGTAATTGTTTTCATGTCAACTTATTTCAAACACATTATCAATAAACAAAAACTTTTGGCTTTTAAACTTGCAATATCTTTTATGTCACTAACATGTGTATCTTTTATATCACTGAAAGTGTAAATGGCTTCAAAAACGATAATTCAATGTCTTTACTGCAAATAAAATTACTTGCACATCACTGCATATAAAAAAACATAAGCAAAATAAATAAAGATTTTCGTATTTGTATTGTTACTTGTACCTGATATTGACAGAATACAGGTGTACTTTCCATGAGAATGTTGTTGGCAAAGTCGGAAACTATAAGTCTTGGGGCATAAAACCCATTAAAGTTTTACAAAAACTTCTGTTATTACACCAGCCAATAGTTCTGCTTTTAAGGATCAAATTCTGTGTAGTGATCTCAGATGGCATGTGTGCCATACACTTGGAATATTCATCTTATATATTTTAATGTGTGAATTTTACTTTATTTAATAATTATATTATTGTTTCAAAATCTGTTCAGTATTGTTTTATAACAGACAAACTGTAATCCATACTACTCTTATGGTTATTGATTACTTGAATTTAATGTTTTGACTATTTCTTTAAAAGTATTAATATCTATTTCAGGTCAGAGATGATGTGCTAAAAGCCTTACATAATGGTTTCCTTCAAACTCTGAATAATGCATGGACTGATCATCAAACAAGCATGGTCATGATCCGTGACATATTGATGTATATGGACAGGGTATATGTACAACAGAATGAAGTTGATAATGTTTACAATTTGGGGCTCATTATTTTTAGAGATCAGGTTAATATTTTGTATAATTCTTTTCACCGGAGATATTTTCAATGTGATTTATGGAACACTAAATTACTTGTTTTATTGTAAAAGATTCAAACATACTTTTTTTCAAACCTACACATAGCCATTTTTTTTTACTGTTCAGGTTTTGGTCAACAAGTCCTATAATAATAGAAAAGGGTTTTTATGAGAACAAAATATGTAGAAAATAGAAATGGCCTTTTATTTCGATTTAATTATTATTTAAATATTGATCTACAACTAAAGTATTGATGGGTACTTTAATTTAAAAGTTAGTTATTATTTAACTAATAAAGCTGAATCTTACAATCTAAAATAAATAAATAATAATATATGTATATATTAAGTTGTTTTATGCAAGAGTCAATCTAAATTCAAGTCAATCTACTAGGTGGTAGGCCCGTATGTAGGGTCCTCTGGGTAGGTACCACCGCCTTTCTTATTTCAACCGTGAAACAGTTCGCTGTGTTTCGGATTGAAGGGAAGGGTAGCCAGTGTAATTACTGGGCATGGACGGCATTTCATCTTAGGCCTCAGGATGACAACGCACCTGCAATATCAAGTGATTTTCCCTTGTTATTGCAGGTCTCTATAGGCGGCGGTAACCGCTTACCATCAGGTGGGCCGTCAGCTTGTTTGTCATCTAGTTGTATAAAAAAAATAAAAAAAATAAAAAAAAATAAAAAATCTACTTTGATTATGTTATAAAATAATAATGCTATTTTGATTTTTGTAAGTATTATATTACATGTGTTCACTTTTCAGGTGGTTCGCTATGGCTGCATTCGAGACCACCTCCGGCAAACCCTACTGGAGTTAGTGGCCCGAGAACGCCGTGGAGAGGTGGTAGATCGGCTGGCAATCCGCAATGCGTGCCAAATGCTCATGGTGCTAGGCATCAACTCTAGATCTGTTTATGAAGAAGACTTTGAAAAGCCCTTTCTGCATCAGTCAGCTGAATTTTATAGAGTAAGTACAAGCTAAACTGCTTTTATTTTATCCAACATTGCATTTAAGAAATTTTGCAATTGTAAAATCCTATTAAAATGTTTTTTACATTGAATTGACTGAGTGCATTCATATGACCTTAATTTTACATTGTATTTGGTGAGATTACTTTAAGTAAAGTTTTCTATGATTATTAGGGTATACTTTATCAAAAAACAAAAACTTTATAATTGATAGACAAAAATTTAGTAACCTCCTGCACTGCTGTATTAAGGCTGCTAAAAATTATTCCTGCAATCCTACGAAACCACTAGCTTAAATAAACTCAAAAGTGACAGACAGACTCATACACATCATACGACACTTTCTGGGCGAGTCGCTCCTTCCGCTGTAGCGTCGACGGAACGCGCTCCCTCTTCCGTCCGATACGAGCTAGAGTCCCTCAGGGCTCAATGCTATCTCCTTTACTCTTTTCACTTTATGTGGATAACATTCCTAACATCCCGGACGTCGAACTCGGACTTTTTGCGGACGACACAGCCTTCTACATGTCGCATCGAAATCGCATATTCGTTGCCAAAAAACTCCGATCTGCTGCGAACACTTTAGGCGATAGGTTCCGTAAGTGGAGAATCGAGGTAAACCCTAGCCCCTATAAGCGCTGCTATTTAAACTGTTGTCAGGCTCGAACCTCTCCCTTCTCCTATCAACCTATTTGACCGCCCCATCGCCTGGGTGAGTAAATTCAAATATCTGGGTTTCATCCTAGCTGGATCATACAAATCAGTCCACGATCAAACCTTTTTCGTTCACGGGCTGCTTTACCACCTCCTGGGAAAGTGAAATAAAATGTCTCTTAGAAATAAGACGACAATTTACAAAGCTGTTGCCCGCCCCATTATGACCTACGCTACCGTAGTGTTCGCCCATGCCATGTGCAACCTCTGGTACATGCGCAATGTCGATCTCCATAGGGACTTCGACCTCCCAACCCTTACCCAGGTCATGAAAGACGCCTTCAGGCGATACTTTAACAAAGCTCTCCACCACTAAGCCACTCATTGTAAGAGGCTCCGAGTACTCTCCCGACGTAAACGCCCCGACCCGTTTATGTAGCCCAAGGAATGTCCTCTTTGCCCCTCAAGGCTTGAAGACTAACCAAGGTTCTCGCCTCCTTAAAACCCCAGTTACACTGTAAAGGCCATCTGCGGCCAACAGCAGTTAGAGTGAACTTCAATTATTGACCTAAATTTACCATTTATTGAAGATGAGGTCTAACAATGGAATGAGTTGTTGAGCAAACTCGCTAAATTAAAAGGAAAAAAACTGATAACATTTGGGTTTGATTTGAAATGAAGTATCAAAACTTTGTGAAATACCTGGAAATGTCTGGTTAGTGAACCAGGCACAATAGATTTTATACTGTCGAGGAGACGCCGGCGAGCTGGTAAGAAATGAAAGGTTAAAATGTAGTGTTCATGGGATGGAATATTAATTTGATTATTAGTTTTTTTTAGTTATATGTATAAAGCTGGTTTATTACAATGTGACTCCCCACAAAAGATAACAATATAGAAAAGGGGTTGTTGTATTCCACTATCATTCAGGGCTCTGAGAAATAAATGGGTACTTTTCGTATCATAAAAATAATTATCTTTTTTCCAAGGAATTTATGCAATAAAATGTTTGTCTTATTGTTTTGTATATGTAGCATAATAATAATATGTATGTATGTGTAACCTAGAATAAGAACCAATGTCACTAACCAAATTGAACCATATAAGTTACTTTAATAAATTACTTTAATTTAATAATACTTTATTGTCCAGATGGAATCTCAAAAGTTTTTAGCGGAGAACAGTGCGGCAGTGTACATCGCTCGGGTGGAGTCTCGCATCGGCGAAGAAGCGGAGCGCGCGCGGCACTATCTGGACGAGACCACCGAGCCTCGCGTGGTCTCCGTGCTTGAACACGAGCTTATCGAGCGGCATATGAAAACCATAGTTGAGGTATTGTTCATGTTTTTTGCCTCATATTTTATTATAGTTATTTCTGTAAAAAAAATCTCATCAAAAAACATAGATCTGAAATAAAAGCCAAGTTCCGTGTAGAATAACGCGTCGTTCTCGACTTTGCCAACAATAGAATCGAAATTTATATGGGTGCAAAGTTCTGTGTTCACTCAAGATGTAATTGAAGCCCAAGATTTGACTCGGCCATTTTTTAGTTACTGGCTATATTATACATACAAGTGTACTTCCTGCTTTTACTGGACTTACACTAAATTAAATTTTCGTTTGTTGTTTGTCGTATTAATAAATGACTTCCTATTGTAAGTACCGACTACTTAAAAAAAATATCTTAACTAAAAAATCTGACCATCTGAGCTATCAAGGACTTGGAATAAACCTGTGAAATTATTTTAGTCTTATCTGTATTTACGTTATAAGCTAATGTATACCCTACTTCTTATTAATATTGTCTTCAGTAAGATTATGATAATAATTGTATTAGTATCAATCAACTAGCTGCACGCACTTATGTTAATAGTTTTTATTTAAAAGAACTTTACTTGCGATTAAGAAAATTTAAAAATCCAGTCTTTTTCAGACACATTATTTTTTGTGTAATTAATGCACAATCTTGAAGTGTTTCGAGTAACTTAACGCTCACATAGAACTCATTCTACTCTACAGCTGACAGCTGTAGAGTAGAATGAGTTAAATGAGAATGAATGAGACAGCTGACAAAGGCAGTCGCGTTAGCGACTACATTCATACAAAAGTCAATCATAAATGAATGTTTAAAAGGATTAAAGTTCCGTTGCTTTTTCTTCACTGGATGATACGGCGATGTACCGCCGGTATTATTGCGCCGATGTACGTTTGACAACGTCGCAAAATATAAGTGACAAATTTTAAAGTATTATAATTACAAAAGGCATTTCGGAACCCTTGTTTCTTGGTCTTTTTACATTATTTTTATTAATAGAATATAACCTTAAAGTTATGGGATATCAACAAAAACACGTTGTATATGAAATAAAATTTTAAAAAAAGTTGGAAACTACCCTATTCGCGATGTTCGCCAGATGGAGAACTCAGGGGTGGTGCATATGCTGCTGCACACTCGCACAGCAGAGCTGGCGTGCATGTACAAGCTGTTGTCGCGCGTGCCCGAGGGGCTGCGCACGGTGGCCGACGCCGTGTCCGCGCACCTGCGCGAGCAGGGCCGCGCCCTCGTCACCGACACGCACCACAACACCAACGCCATCGCCTTCGTGCAGGTACCGCCCTAGCGCGCCACACCCACCTCGCCCGTGGGTCACAGCATCGCCTTCGTGCAGGTACCGCCCTAGCGCGCCACACCCACCTCGCCCGTGGGTCACAGCATCGCCTTCGTGCAGGTACCGCCCTAGCGCGCCACACCCACCTCGCCCGTGGGTCACAGCATCGCCTTCGTGCAGGTACCGCCCTAGCGCGCCACACCCACCTCGCCCGTGGGTCACAGCATCGCCTTCGTGCAGGTACCGCCCTAGCGCGCCACACCCACCTCGCCCGTGGGTCACAGCATCGCCTTCGTGCAGGTACCGCCCTAGCGCGCCACACCCACCTCGCCCGTGGGTCACAGCATCGCCTTCGTGCAGGTACCGCCCTAGCGCGCCACACCCACCTCGCCCGTGGGTCACAGCATCGCCTTCGTGCAGGTACCGCCCTAGCGCGCCACACCCACCTCGCCCGTGGGTCACAGCATCGCCTTCGTGCAGGTACCGCCCTAGCGCCCCACACCCACCTCGCCCGTGGGTCACAGCATCGCCTTCGTGCAGGTACCGCCCTAGCGCGCCACACCCACCTCGCCCGTGGGTCACAGCATCGCCTTCGTGCAGGTACCGCCCTAGCGCGCCACAGTCTACTTGCCCGTAGGTCACAGCATCCCTTCGTTGCAGGTACCGCCCTAGTGCGCTACACCCACCTCGCCCGTAGGCCACAGTTTCCCTTCGTGCAGGTACTGCCCTAGCGCACCACACCCACCTCGCCCGTAGGTCACAGCATCGCCTTCGTGCAGGTACCGCCCTAACGCGCCACACCCACCTCGCCCGTGGGTCACAGCATCGCCTTCGTGCAGGTACCGCCCTAGCGCGCCACAGTCTACTCGCCCGTAGGTCACAGCATCACTTCGTTGCAGGTACCGCCCTAGTGCGCTACACCCACCTCGCCCGTAGGCCACAGTTTCCCTTCGTGCAGGTACTGCCCTAGCGCACCACACCCACCTCGCCCGTAGGTCACAGCATCGCCTTCGTGCAGATGCCTCACTAGCAGTTAAACCTAAAATACCGATAGTCTGTCGCTAGAGTACCAATCCACTGTAAAGATTCTAATTGTGTTTGAAAATTCACCTAAGGTATATTCTGCGGGTGACCATTCTTCAGTTTGCGGAACCAAGATTATTCAAAATAGTTATTATAATGTTCATTAAGATTGCCAATGGTGCCAAATAGTTCTCATACATTTATTTTTAAATACGGGGGTGATGGACTAAGATTATTTGCGTCGATATATTAATTGTAACAAATTATTCTATTTCAGAATCTATTGGATCTCAAAGACAGATTCGACCACTTCCTGCAGAACTCGTTTAACAATGACAAAATATTCAAGCATATGATCGCATCAGACTTTGAGTACTTCCTCAATTTGAACAACAAATCTCCAGAGTTCTTATCACTGTTCATCGATGGTAAACTCAAGAAAGGTGAAAAGGGTGTAAGTATATTATAGAAAGGACATTTCTTATATGATTAAAATAATAATGAAAATTTACAACTTTTTCGTTGACAAAATCCATAGTTTTCATAAATAATCTATAGCAGAGAATTTTGAGTATCTCTAAAGTCAAGACTTTGGCTTTCAGCCAGCATAGGCGGGACTATCTCCTTTTATTTTCTTTGGATTATATTTTTTATTAAGTATGCGTCAAGCAAAATACCTAATGTCGCCATACAAAACTGATTCCTTAACTGACCTTAGCGTTCTTAAACCATTGTTCCCGTTGAGTCACACCATTTTGTGTCACACTGTTACACATCGGGAAAAATATTCCCGATGAGTAACACCATAACTCAATGTCACTATTTTTTCCCCGTTGAGTGACTGTGTAACTAAACAGAACGCTGTATTCCCGTTAAGTAACACCTTCTTGGTTAAAATCATTGTTCTAATTCGTATGTATTTAGCTGGATCATCCCCTGAAGTACCAGGCTACCGTAGGTATATGAGAGGTTATTTATTGTACCCCTACGATTATTATATAAATAAAATAAGAGTATGCTAAACATCTCCTACATAGATATGGTAGCCTGGTATTTCAGGGGATGATCCAGCATACATACGGGAAAAAAATAGTGGCATTGAGTTACGGTGTTACTCATCGGGAATATTTTTCCCGATGTGTAACAGTGTGACACAAAATGGTGTGACTCAACGGGCACAAAGGTTCTTAAATAGTACTACTACTAAACTTGAACACAAAAAGGTGTGTGCTATAGAAAGTGTCTGCAATTCTTCTCTCCACAGATGAGTGAGCAAGAAATAGAGGCGGTTCTAGACAAGACAATGGTGTTGTTCCGCTTCCTGCAAGAGAAGGACGTGTTCGAGCGATACTACAAGCAGCACCTGGCCAAGAGACTGCTGCTCAACAAGTCCGTCTCTGACGATAGCGAAAAGAATATGATCTCCAAATTGAAGGTAAGAAGTTATTTGTCTATAGGAACAAAATACCCCAAACGACTTAAACTACACTGTGACATTTCACAAATTTCTTGTCCGTTGTTTTATTTGTCTACTTCAAATGGCTTAATAAATATTATAATAAAACTGAAAAGAAATAGACGGTATCTACGGTTATTTTGTAATCGGATTTTTTTAAATAATAATACACGCGGCTTGATATCTGTGAGTAATCTTCGATAGCGCATAGCTTTCTGACGAACGTACATTTTTCCACTGAAAGTTCGGTCGACTGATATGCGCAGATTTTGGTACAACATGTCCCTAGTTTAGTTGACAAATATCGTCCACTTTAATGAACGGACAGCCCAAACATGAGAAGAAAATAAATAGCTTAGCAACTAAAGTACTTTTGTTTTTTTTCATATTTCATTATCATCTATCAATAATTATTTTTTTATAGTCAAAAAGCGTACGGACCACCTGATGATAAGCACTAACCGTAGCCTATAGATGCTCTCAGCATCTTGGGCACTACTTATGCGTTCTGTAAAAATCAAAAGAAAGTGTTATGTTTTGACAACTTAGCAAGGAATGCTATTTAGCTGCAATTTTCTGTAAGGTGAAGGTGCTACCCCTGTCGGACGTTCATAACTGAGTGGTAACTACCGCTAAGTCTTACCTCGTTTATTCCAAATACCAAATAAAAGCAAGAGTCAACATTATAGTAGTTTCAAACTTTCCCAGAAAGAAGGTTTGTTAAAGGACGTGGAACCGCGAGACTTCCACTGTATAATCGGTGATGTCTCGCAAATTGAGAACTCTGTCAGTGATTAGTGGCGTCCTGTACCAAGCTCTCCGCCCATATTCTGCAAAATTCTTTACAATTACCATACGGACCTTTTTTTCGTAAGTGTCCATTGACAAGCAATTCTATCTCGTAGAAGTTTTGGAGACAATCTTGCTTAAAGTCTTTGGATATTATTGGTTTTTATTTTTTCTTCTGGTTGTCGATAAGTTTTCTTTGCAAATTAAAAGTAAAGAATTTTGCGGAAAAGACTTTAAGCAGGGTTAAATTATTTTGATGAATATGTAGATAATATGTTGGTAATATTTTGAAGCATTGTAATACTATAAGTAGATAATAATTTGATTTAGTATACATATTATTACACAGCACAATTTTTACGAGATCACCTTTTGTGTCGGTGTTATGCCCTGGCCCTGGATAGAACTTGACTGAGTCTTTCTACTCAGAGATATGGGTAATCTTATAGCAGCTTTACTGTGTACTCAGGGAGAGTAAAAAAAGGGGAGACACAAAAGAACTCAACAGTCGAAGTGCATCGTCAGCCGTGGCGTTTGTCATTGCCCCCCATAAGAAGATTAGATGAGATACATATTAATAGTCATAATTAATTTCAGACTGAATGCGGTTGTCAGTTCACATCAAAACTAGAAGGCATGTTCAAAGACATGACCGTCTCTAACACTATCATGGAGGAATTCAAGGAGCATGTGCTGTCATCCGGAGTGAGTTTTTTTTTTCTTAAAGTTAAAAGATTTTACCGAAACTGTTTTTCGGAAGTCGGCATCATTTGCTAGAAATACCTCATTAAGTTTAACGTATCTTAATTGTCAAATCCGTTAGAAACTTGCATGTCAATTTGAAAAGCTGTAGATATAATTTTCTTTCGACTAATGGTCTTTTGTAGTTATTTTTGTAAAAATGGTCCTTCGAGTCAGGTTGGACAGAAATGCTTTTGGTTTAATTTAAAAGATTCAATAATTGTTAAACTGTAGTTTTTAGGATAATGTAGATTTTTCCTCATTATTCCCTTTCTTGCATTTTGTAATAATAATGTGTTACATGATAGACCAATCTTCACGGTGTGGATCTGTCTGTGCGCGTGTTGACGACCGGCTTCTGGCCGACGCAGAGCGCGACTCCCAAGTGCAACATACCCACAGCACCACGAAGTGCCTTCGATGTTTTTAGGAGGTAAATGGATAGATTTTTTTATATGTTCGCTCAAATTCAATTTACATTGCATATTCTCCACCTCACTAAATTTGATAATATTATTTTTTTATTCGTTCAAGCTTATATTCCTGCCACATTCCTAAAATAATAATAATAATAATCTTAATAAAAAATAATCTACTAGAAAGACATTAAAACATGAAATAAGTCTCTTATATCTCAACATTCAAATGTTTCGACATAAACAAAACGACACTTTTGATATAGATCATGGAGCATGCATAAAATTCTATGCCTATTTGTATTGATTCTATTTCATACCAAATATGTTTAATAAAATAAGATCATAAACTTCAAAAGATATTATAAATTTAATTAAACTAAATCTTGCAAAAACTGACAAACAATATGTTGCAATAGAATCTTTTCAAAGCGACTGGATAGTGTGGATGTATCCATTTGTATAAATTTAATTTAATTTACCTTCTTTCTACTAGGCTTTTTTACTAGGTGGTAGACCCGTATGTAGGGTCGTCTGGGTTGGTACCACCGCCTTTCTTATTTCAGCCGTGAAACAGTTCGCTGTGTTTCGGATTGAAGGGAAAGGTAGCCATTTAATTTCTGGGCATGGACGGCATTTCATCTTAGGCCCCAGGATGACAACGCACCTGCAATATCAAGTGATTTTTCTTTGTTATTGCAGGTGTCAATAGGCGGCGGTAACCGCTTACCATCAGGTGGGCCGTCAGCTTGTTTGTCATCTAGTAGTTTAAAAAAAAAAAAAAACTTCCTAAACATTGTAGTTGTAGAACTATGCTCTTTTTTACATGGGAGTCTGCTAATGCTTCCGATTGGACCAATTTACTCGTATTATCTTCGAAAAACAAATATATATATTATTTTTAGATTAATTCATATTTTATTTTTATATAATATGGATGTTGAGAGCAAATAAAAAAAAACACATATATTTCGAAACAGTATTTTTTTGATATGCTATAAATTTTATTTTCAAAAAATTGCGAAAAAAATATTACAAAAATTATTTAAGCCCTTTATAACTACTGATCTGTGTGTATAGTCCTGTATAGTCCAACCCCCCCCCCCCCCCCCCCAATGAGAAAATGTGTCCTATGTTGTTTTATTTTTAGAAATAACAATACCTGCATTCAAATATTTATCAATATTCACTTACCTGAGCCGAGAATCGAACCCGAAAAATGAAGAAAATATAATTTATTATTTTGATTGATAGGGTCCATCATAAGGTACAATTCTCTCTAATCAACATTATTTGTAAAATTTAGGGAAGACTAAAAAATTTCACAATGTTACCCACATTGTAAAATTTTATGGTCTTCCCAAATTTGTCATAAGAAAGGTTTCATGAGACACGAAGAAGGACCAATTTAGTGCTTCGTCGTGTCTGTGCTGCCACTAACTCCTATTGGAATTACTCAAGGGTTCTTATTTTAGATTTGGAACGAATAACAAGTCGAGTTTGTTTAATTGTAGGTATTATTTAGCAATCTAACCACCTGTATAGGCTGGTGATGTGTGACGTATTCGTGTATTTACCAAGCCAGGAACTGAGTGTGATGTGTTGGTCAGTTTCTACCTAGCGACGCACTCCGGGCGGCATCTCTCCCTTAACTTTGAGTATAATTTACCAACTTCAATATTTAGTATACTTTCCCTCCAGAGGGCATTGGTTTGTGTCACCTGTATAGGCTGGTGATGTGTGACGTTTCGTGTATTTACCTAGCCAGGAACTCAGTGTGATGTGTTGGTCAGTTTCTACCTAGCGAAGCACTCCGGGCGGCAGCTCTCCCTTTACTTTTGAGTATAATTTACCAACTTCAATATTTAGGATACTTTCCCTCAAGAGAGCATTGGTTTGAGTCCCCTATATAGGCTTGTGATGTGATTTGTGTATTTACCAAGCCAGGAACTCAGTGTGATGTGTTGGTCAGTTTCTACCTAGCGAAGCACTCCGGGCGGCAGCTCTCCCTTCAGCCGCAGCTGGGCAGCGCGGACCTGCACGCGACGTTCCGCGCGGGCGGCTCGTCTCCGCCTCAGTCGCCGCCCGCCTCCGCCTCCGCCTCAGCTGCCGCCTCCGCCTCCGCGCCCACCGTTCGCCGACACATTATACAAGTGTCCACGTTCCAGATGTGCGTGCTGCTGCTCTTTAACAAGCGCGAGCGGCTCACTTACGAGGTGAGTGCTTACTTTCAACTGCGGCATAACTCGGCAGTACGCTTCAGTACCAAGTCGCAACTTTTGCGTTCATATTCGTAAACTCTTAAATAGGGGTTGACCGAGACAGGGTGTTCGTTCTTGACCGAGACTGAGAAGAGATAAATCAATAAATAAATAAATAACGACGAAATTACATGTGTATACATGGTTTTTTTTATGAAAGAATGGCACTGTTGCAATATTTAACTAAAACCTTTGTCAGATAAAGGTGGTGTTGCTAATAGTGTTATTATTGTGTATTAAATGTCCGTTAAGTTAGTTTTCCACTGTTAACATATTGATACTGTTTATTATAGAATTAATGTATTTTTAGAGAATTTAATTGTAACCATTGTTCTAAACTCAAGCTAAGAAACACCGCAAAAGAATCGGAATTTCTGCACTATATTCATAAATGAAATAACTAGTAATAAAACAATGTATTCTGACAGGTCTTTTATTGAAATTGACTGCAGCATTTAATATTTAAGAAGTTAGTCTTTGTATAGCAGCTTCGCAAAACAATTTCTTTCTTGCAACACTATAAACATGTGACAGTTAGGTATAAGATCGAGTATTTACTATTGCCCAGGAAATCTTGAACGAGACTGACGTGCCAGAGAAGGATCTAATCCGCGCACTACAGTCGCTGGCCATGGGCAAGGCAACACAGCGCGTGCTCATCAAGCACCCCAAGAACAAGGAGATCGAACCTTCTCACCAGTTCTACGTCAACGACGCCTTCACCTCTAAGTTACACAGGTATATACCATCCCTCCAACCCCTAGCACTCATCAAGCGCCCCAAGAACAAGGAGATCGAACCTTCGCACCAGTTCTACGTCAACGACGCCTTCACCTCTAAGTTACACAGGTATATACCATCCCTCCAACCCCTAGCACTCATCAAGCGCCCCAAGAACAAGGAGATCGAACCTTCGCACCAGTTCTACGTCAACGACGCCTTCACCCCTAAGTTACACAGGTATATACCATCCCTCCAACCCCTAGCACTCATCAAGCGCCCCAAGAACAAGGAGATCGAACCTTCGCACCAGTTCTACGTCAACGACGCCTTCACCCCTAAGTTACACAGGTATATACCATCCCTCCAACCCCTAGCACTCATCAAGCGCCCCAAGAACAAGGAGATCGAACCTTCGCACCAGTTCTACGTCAACGACGCCTTCACCTCTAAGTTACACAGGTATATACCATCCCTCCAACCCCTAGCACTCATCAAGCGCCCCAAGAACAAGGAGATCGAACCTTCGCACCAGTTCTACGTCAACGACGCCTTCACCTCTAAGTTACACAGGTATATACCATCCCTCCAACCCCTAGCACTCATCAAGCGCCCCAAGAACAAGGAGATCGAACCTTCGCACCAGTTCTACGTCAACGACGCCTTCACCTCTAAGTTGCACAGGTATATACCATCCCTCCAACCCCTAGCACTCATCAAGCACCCCAGGAACAAGGAGATCGAGCCTTCGCACCAGTTCTACGTGAACGACGCCTTCACTCCTAAGTTACACAGGTATATACCATCGCTCCAACCCCTAGCACTCATCAAGCACCCCAAGAACAAGGAGATCGAACCTTCGCACCAGTTCTACGTCAACGACGCCTTCACCTCTAAGTTACACAGGTATATACCATCCCTCCAACCCCTAGCACTCATCAAGCGCCCCAAGAACAAGGAGATCGAACCTTCGCACCAGTTCTACGTCAACGACGCCTTTACCTCTAAGTTGCACAGGTATATACCATCCCTCCAACCCTAGCACTCATCAAGCGCCTCAAGAACAAGTAGATCGAACCTTCGCGCCAGTTCTACGTGAACGACGCCTTCACTCCTAAGTTACACAGGTATATACCATCCCTCCAACCCCTAGCACTCATCAAGCACCCCAAGAACAAGGAGATAGAACCTTCGCACCAGTTCTACGTTACCGACGCCTTCACCTATAGGTTGCACAGGTATAATATCACTCCTCCCGGCCCCGCCACTTAACAAGCATCCCTAGAGCCAGTAAAGTAAATTATCACAAGTCAAGCAGTTCCACAACAGCATGATCAGATTCCAACTACCCAAAGACCACCACCACAAACGCCTCAACACATTTGCGTACAAAAGCCCAGCACATATTTCCTGTAATTTTATTGTATGTATGCGACTCTAAAAATATTTGTTCGTAGCCGAAATACCATATGTCTATTTTACTGTCGTTTCTTTACAAGCCTAGCGGCCTTATTACAATTTAGTGTCTACAAAAAATATAATCTAAACCTAATTGTCTACAGAGTGAAAATTCAGACAGTGGCAGCTAAAGGCGAGTCTGAACCCGAACGGCGGGAGACGCGGAACAAGGTGGACGAGGACCGCAAGCACGAGATAGAGGCGGCCATTGTGCGCATCATGAAGGCCAGGAAGAAGATGCAGGTAAGTTACTGGGCGCTGCCCCTTATTTTATTTTTAACATCACAATAAATATTTGTAAGATCAAAAAAGTATAAACTACAAATATTCATGTTCTGGGGTTCACTATCCTGGTGACAGCTAACCATCTAAGCTACCGTGACTTGGGATGACCCGATGAATTTCCTCTACTCCATTCCATCTGTATTTTTGTTACTAGCTAACGTATTCTCACAATGTCAAAATATTATATTTTAATACCCAAACGATTTTTTTATCAAATGCGATTTATTACGATTTCGTTACGTTGGATATTGCTTAAAATATTCATAATATTATTTTTAACATTATAAAACTGTTGCAGTTTATTTACCTTCTTACGTTTCCATTTCATGATCTTCTTTTTTAATACGAGAAGGGTGTTAAACGAAAGTACGGTGGACGGAGGGAGGTGCTACATAATTTAAGTACTAACCACCACTAAGCACAACCTCTAATAATTTTATTCCTGATATGAAAAAATTCAACAACTGTCAACATTATGGTTACAAAACAAACTTTCGTAGTGCGTGTGTGTGTGTGTGTGTGAGAGAGAGAGAGAGAGAGAGAGAGAGAGAAAACATTAACTAATGGGTACCCATTAGTTAATGTTTTCTATATAATATAATATGTATTACTGAAACATTTTTGAGAGGCAAAATTTTCCAATATTCACTGACAATATCTTGTGCAGCATTTCTTTTTTTGAGCAAGGTAGCTAAGTAATCTATTGTTCCATGAGCAAGGCAGCTATACTTCAGCCAACTTAGATAAATAATAAATGTAACCAAACCACTGTCATTTTTGTATGAGTGATGAGCAAGAAAGGTAGGAGAGTAAAAAGGACAAACCTATACAAAATGACATTTCGTCGGTGGGCGTGCAAGACCGCTTAAGAGCAGTTTGCAATACCGCGTAATTCCAAATTCGCAAAATTGAAATATCGCGCCAGAGGGCTCTTAGCGCTGATTCTCTTATACCAGATTCTCATTAAATAACACCCAGAGAAATCCCAAACAAGTTCAGTCAAAGAGATGAGTAGAAATATCCAAGATATAACCTTTCTCTTTTATCCTGTATAACAAACAAAAAGCACATACGCGGTATTGCAAACTGCTCTTAGGCGGTCTTGCACGCCCACCGACGATTTGGTTTGTTTACATTATTTATTTAAACGGTTGGCCAGACTATCCACTACGATCAACTAAACTGATCAACTGAAACGGATCAACTATTGTTTTGTTCCCAACGAATCAACCATTTAGTTGATCCGATAGAAACATTTATTATTGTTCTTTTTTATTCCTATCCTATCTACACAACTTAATCGAATGATATAAAACCTTTCAGGCAAAAAGTTTATTTTTTCAAATTAAAATTCATTCGATAGGAACAAAAAGGAAAGAAACTTTAGTGAAAAATGTATCTAATCAACCACTCTGATCAACTAGTTGATTCAGTTGATCGGAGTGGAAGACGCGAAGTTGGCTCAAGTTTATGTAACCCCTTAGTTCCCAAAGTGGTCCAGGTGGACCCCCAGGGGTCTACGGGAGACTCAACGAAAAAACGAACGAAAAAAACGCTTCTTGTCGAGTTTTGGAAATATGCTAGAAATGTAGCTGCAGGGGGTCCACCGGATCCAGCTAAATTTTGAAAGTGGTCTATGAGAAAAAACTCTGGGAACCTCTGATGTGACCCATTGTTCCAGCACACGCTCCTCGTGACGGAGGTGACGGAGCAGCTGCGCGCCCGCTTCCTGCCGTCGCCGGTGGTCATCAAGAAGCGCATCGAGGGTCTGATCGAGCGCGAGTACCTGGCGCGCACGCCCGACGACCGCAAGGTCTACACCTACGTCGCATAGGTTCGTACGTTCGTAGCGACACTGCCGAGGCCCGCGCAACAACACTCGCGCCTAATGTGATCAGAAGCTATGTTACAAGCAGAGCTCGGAATTAGGTACAGTTATTTATGTACTCACATCGAAATGTTGATATTAATATGGATCTTCCCGGAATTTCTAACGGACATCCGATGTCGTTAATGTGAATTTAGCAAGGTCGCGCGTGCAGTGGTTTAAATTAAAAGTAAATAACTTTTTTTTAATAATAAATGACGGGATCTTTCTGCTCTTTAAAATTAATCTCGGGATTTGAGTCATGTACACTTTATTATTTTGCTGTGTGAAATCAGTGTAAGTACATAAATAACTGTACCTAATTCCGGCCTCTCGTTATAAGTGCTGTCAGCAACAGAATGACATTCAAACTGTAGCACCTTTTTTTCGGGGAGTTACCCGCCGCCGGCTAAGCGACGGGCGAGTGTAGGGATCTCCCCGGTACTTCCGCTTCGCGGGGTAGCTTGGGCCGTAGCTAAGCAACTCCACCAACCCACGCACCCCCAAAGATTAAAGTTTCAGTGTTCATACAAAATGTCAATGAGTATACCAATATGTTATTATGAAAACGTACTAAGGTGCTCACTTGTGTTGCTGACTGTACCACTTTTATATTTGTTTACTCTAATATGTTTGCAAACCCCGTTTTGAATCTCGATACGGTATCCTGTTTATAATCCCAAACTCAATGTTGCTCTAGTTAATTGAAAACTGGTGTGTTTAAAAGGAAGACATTTGTAATTTTCTATGTTCTATGAATTTGTCTTCATTGAACATTAATATTCGAGTTTCAACAAATAATACGAGCAGATTTAAAAAAGCGGGAATTTCAGTTTAGTATAATTTTGTTACACTTTATCACAGTTCTGACTACTACTTGAAATATCACTTGTCACGTCGCTTATAGTGAAGAGAACACCTCATAAATAGGTACTTAATTAGAGTGCATTGTTTCTCCTCTCGGTGCGTCGAACACCAGCAGAATTGTAAAGTCAGACTTGCTAGTTATAATAACCCAACGCAACGATGCGTCGCATCGGCGCGTAAGGGCCCTAACCACGCTTCAGTTGGTGACCCACTAATCAAATATACTAATAATGCATTACACAGGTACAGAATGATTTATCCTCGGTGTAAAAATATTGTAAATAGCAGTAGATTTAGATGAACTGTGTGTAATGTATCCATAAGACAGTGTTACATTTCCCTGGTCAGCTTAATTAAAATCTTCTTTTTTAATACTATCTTTTTATTCCTTAACCCCCAATTCAACCTTTAGTCGAGACTTTATGGTTGTCACAGTACATTCAGAGGCGTCTCGAACCTCACAATGGATTTTCATTTTCAGGCCAACATACTGAAGATCGTTTAAGTCCTTGAAGGGTGGACACCGGGTTAGAAGTGATAGAAGTAAAGTATTTAAATTATTACATAATAAAAATTATTAGTTATTATCAACGAGTTATTTTATTTGGTAATAAATTGTAATACAAAGCATCATAAGAGGCAAGTTAAGCTTATTCAAATACAATCCATTTGATAAAAACGGGAAGAAAAAATCCTTTGGTAAATGTATATTCAAATGCGGACCTGCAGCATATTCATACGCTTTAGGTTTTGTCCCGTCTATGAAATTTGTGTCTATGGTTAAAACAGATGAAATGTCATCGATATTGAACGTAATGTTCCGAGTTGTCACATAGATGTTTACTGCAATTATTTTATCTTCTCTTTTCTTTAGCATGTCACTGACATCTGCAAACGTGAAAACGTAGGACAATCTTGTGACTAAGTTGTAGCAACGCAATCTTGAATTATTGCTCAAAAACTGCCCATATGTTAACTCTTTGTCTATAATGTTATTCTGGACAGTCAGCCAATCATTATCTTTTACGTCTATCGGGTTTCCTAGTGGTGATACATATATTTTCTCTGTTAGCCCAAATATCTTTTTAATGTTACTTTCTATGTCATCACAGGCATTTGTACTATTTTGTGTAAAGATAGATTTATTGTAAACATATTTACACTTTATTCTCTTATTTATTCCAAACTTCACATATTCATAATTATTTGTCTTCGCACATATACCATCTTTATTTGTGGGTTGTGTTAAATATTTTAATCCTTTGTTAGTGCTGTTGACAAAATGAGCTGTTCGATTGTTATCAGCTGCCGATGCTATAACAGGCAAGCTATAAATGTATCCTGGATTCCCACTCATTCTAACAACTTTATCAATAGAGTCATTCGACAATAGAAACCTTACATTAATCTCTTGAGTCAACAGTGTAATATGGGAAGAAATAGTTTGCATATGAAATGCAATACTTGCGTTAGTTATTTTTAAATCAGAATAGTAAAAAGTGTAATCAAGTCTAAAAGCGATATTTGTGCAATAGCTTTCTGAACAGGACGGTTCGTGTAAGGTCTTATTATAATCTACACACTTATCTCCATCTTCATTGCAAACTACTATAGTCCAATTTGTACAGTGAAGTGTGGAACAATTCTGAAAATATAAACATTTTCAAAATAATTATGGCATTAATAATGTGCCGGCGAGGAAGTCTTTCACTGTTTTATATGTATGACTCTAAAATCATAGTTTTCAAATTTTACGGTTAGTTAAGCAGCATCAGAATTATCTAAGCTTTCCGTGTGCTGAAAAATAACTATGATGTGTTGGAAAAGCAACTGTATTACGCAGAATTAGAATCGCCTTTCACTTCTTAAAGATTTGAGTGGTGATACAAACATACGATTCTATCATTGTACTGTTAGAAATGTCTTTCTGAAACAGCGCAGCAGATATTTTTATTCACCCTGAGAGCTCAGATGATTCTGATTCTGATTCTGACTGTTCCTGGCTGGTTACGATACTATGGAAGTCATTTAAAAAACCTGAATCCTGCAATTAATAAATTATTTTATGAAATGTACTCTATGGGCAGGCCCCCGTCACTCTCGAAATGCAGCGTTAAAAGTACCGGCCGCTAAGTGGAAATCTGGCGATCCGACCGGCAGTGGGCCGCCGCTAGCGAGATTGAACGCACGCTCTTTGAACGTTTCCCGCGCAAAACGCAACGATACTCACGGCTCACCGGCGACCGATAATAACATAGACGAGTAACTAGCCCATCCAAAATGACACCCCGAAAGAGACTCCAAAGTGGGCGGGGCTTAAATCGGACTCCGCGCCATGATTTAGTTTGTCATTGTCTGCGTCACGTTGATGTACTCGTAAAAAAACAATAAAATCTCAGTAAATATGTCCAAAAGTGAAGTAAAATGGTGTGTCAGTCTTGTAGGTGAACATAATAAGAGCACTGGAATCAAATTTTACATGTAAGTCTCTCCTAAACCTTTATAATCGAGTCAAATATATACAATAATATTGGCCGCCATGTTGGGCCAATATTTGTGGACGATTTGAACAAATACACGAGTGGATGGTGTTATGCAGTCATTTGTGTGTGACAGTATCTATTTATTTTCAACTAAACTTTTAACTCTGCAAACTTTTATGACGACTTATTGTTATTGTGTATGTTTAATAGTTAATTTACCTACTAATAAGCAATTATGGCTTTATACAGCGTTGCCTTATATGATTTTTGTAAGAATGATAAACAAACCTCCAATTGATGGATATTTTGCCACAGTTCCTTACAATATTATGCCACTTTCAACACATTTCTCAATAAATTTAAGCATTATTATTTTAACATGTGTATGTTTAATTATTACTTTAATAATTTACTTATTTACTAAATGATCTGGAAATAGTATAGGTATCTATTTTAAACTGTTAAGGATAAGTCGTAGTAAGTAAAGTTGTAAACTGCAAGATTGTTTCGTGAGGAGATTGAAATAAAACAACATCATAATTTCAATACAGAAGATAGTTGGACCACACCAGGTTGGGATCTTATCATGAGAATTACAAAGTTTCAAGCTCGTATTGACTCCTCCCGACCTTCGGACACTGTAAGCTCCATGGCGTAAATCGGAACACTCAAAATATAACTATAAAAATATGACGGTAGTAATATTAAACTTATCAAAGACAACTGACATCTTTACTTCAGTCTTCCCGTGACCTTGATCGCTATAAAGTAATCGAAACATTGTGTATAAAAATCATAATGTGACATCTAATTAAACGCAAGTTAAATTCGGTAAAATGGTTTTATTTCTAGAAATAAAACCACTTGATGACAATTTAATTTTTTTCTTGTCCTTAATACAAATAAATAATATCATGACAGATGTTTAGATTTTTTTTATTTAAATGAATGAGGCGAACCCATTTTATTTCTAATCTTTAAAAACAGATAATTAAGATATTACGTTAAATTGACAGTTTAAATCATAATTTTTCGTCTCAACTCTAAAATTGAATAAGTGAAACGATTTACAACGTTGCTATATTTATTAAAAATGACGATATATAATTATTAAAGTCGTTGAAAATTTTGCATGGTTACGTTCTGCATATATGACCCATCCGGCGCATGTAAATCAGAAGACCGAGAGGGCGCTATACAATTACGATATTAACCGATTTTATCCAACGTGCTCTTCCAGCCGCCGAGGGTACCCATTTTGCGACGAGTTTTGTATGAAGTTATGCTTCTAGGCTCTCTACGTTCGCCGCGGCTCACGGTTACTTTGTAGCGGAGTTATTTTAAAACTATGATATTTTTTAAGATATCCATTGAAATCAAATAATGTCAGGTACAATTTTGTTCACAATTAAATACTGGTAGTGAATAATGCATTTATTTTGAAAAGGAACAATATCATGTTTATAAAAACACCTTCGCACCTTCGCTAGTGCATTATTTAAGAATAAATTTGGTAAGAATAAAATTATAGTGAGCCAATTTTGAAAGATTGACATATGCTGTCGCGGTTTTTTTTTAGAACTTTTAAAGGAGAACAATTCTTACTTACATGTTTTTTGCGTAACTAACCATTTGCGCAGCGCACGCAACTAAAGCTCTGAAAAGGAATATTTTTCCCCCGTTTCAGCAACATTTTTCATTGATGCTCATCTGCTATTAGTCGTAGCGTGATGTTATATAGCCTATAAAATACCTCGATAAATGGACTATCCAACACAAAACGATTTTTTTTCAATTACGTGGATGAATTAGAAAAAATATTTTTGAAAATTTTTGATAGTCTTTACGAACCAGCCGGGAAGCACTTCAATGAAACTACTACAAGAAATTGATTTTATTCCACCTTGCCCCTGTTTTCCAAAGGATTACTTGTTAAAGTTATTTACACGATTTAGAATATTAACGAATGAATACAAAGATGGGAAAAAAACATTGATCATTTTATAAAATTAAATCACATTTAAGTGACCGGCTTTCTTTGCATTCACTTCATTGCATTAGATGTATAAATAAAAAAAATAAGTCCTACTTCAGTCATTTTATTTAATTTATGGTCGTGGCATAACCCTTACGTTTTCTCTCGATGACGCAATCACGCGGTGTACGCGGGATTCTCAACTCTCGGCACGCGTTTGTAGAGTATATTTCTTCTCGCGTCGTCTAAAATGGCTAATAATAATAATGCTAGTAGGCTAATATAACGAAATTATTTCATCATTTGTATTAGAGTGAAGTATCTGTCCTGTTATTAATCTGTGCTATGGGTGAGTACATTTTTTATACGGTAATAACTACCTACATTGGCCATATTCATGCAGCTAATAATAAATGAATAATGAGACTACACAAGTCAAGTCAATAGTAACAAACCCTAATTGATGGAAGGTATATAAATAAATTGGTCTACTTAGGAATACGAAAGAAAGTATTCCTTTGTCTAACTAGGTGGACCACAAGGAAAAAATCCCGTGGCCCACCTAGGTTTACCACGGGTAAAAAAAACCATGGTCCAACCGGGTGGAGTGCGCGTGTGGACCACAGACAATAAACTATTTGGAAAGACAAAATGTGACAGTGGGCCTAATGCTGACCACTCACTCTAAATATAAATTTAAGTACAGTATATCTCTTTCTCTCAATAAGTATAGGATAAAGATAGCAACAACAATTAGAGCTGTCAAATAAATTTCAATAACTACAAAGAAATCATAAACAATTTTAGATGGCATGTACGGAGGGTGCTTCCTAAACCCTCCATTTTATCACTTTTATTAAGTTCGCAAATTTAAAACTTTTCTAATTGTATGAATTTCGAGAAAGATATGATGACTTACATTTAGATTTAGCAGTTGTTCTGCAGAATCAGGCCCAATGAATAACTAGAGTATAGTTAAAGGAAAAGAACAAAGACTGATCAAACAAATAATCTAACATATCACAATCAGTAGTCTTATTATTTCTTACCAATGCTGAAGAATTATAAGATTTTTCAGTGACACTTATACAAGAAGCTTCTTGCGATGTTTTGAGAATTTGTAACATTTCAAGATCCTTGATGTAGACATCACATGTAGTACTTTCTTCTTTTAAAAACAATATTGGCTTTCTACCATTGCAATAACTATTAACTGTTGGAGTCGGAATGTCTATGAGAAAAATAATAATATAAAATTATGGAATACAAATCCTTTTTTATTAAATTTATAACAATGACTATCAAAATATGTAACATTACCAATATACCAAATAGATCCTTCTTTTAGAACCCAAATAGCATCACCATATGTATATGGTTTCCTCTGAAAGTCAGTATGTCTTGACAGCTCATTATTGTGCCATTTATAGGAGTTTTCAACTGTAGAAATATCATACTGCAATAAAAATAAATACTTTAATATAATCTAAGATAGCATTTTTTTAAATTGTAGGAAAAATAGCATACCTTTTTTCTGTTAATATCTCGCTTGTCAGGTAAATTAGTTTTAACAATACAAAATAAATTATCAAAAAAAATATTTTCATGCTTTCTTCTAGATTGCTCAAAAGGATAACACAAATGTGGAGTCTCTTCGTTTATATTGACATCTTTGCAATGAAGAAACAACTTTGTTTCCTTTTCAGTACAATCACTATCGCAGCAACAATTAATATCACATATTTGGTACTGTAAGAACAACCAAATCAGTTAATAAAAAGGTACACATAAGTATTTTGTTATATTTTTTTGTTACTAAATTTTACATACCAATAAATCACATTCACACTTTGAGTTCCTTGGACTTTTCTTTGGTATTTTCTCTTTAGTTGTAGATTGATTTTTTTTCTCAAACAAGGTTATTTCTGTAATATTATCAATGTCGGTAGTTGTGTACATTGTTTCTGTTGTGATGGTATCTTCAGTAGTTGAAACATTGTCATCATAAAACTCATCTAATATTGTACCAGTAGACATAGTTGAAAATTCTGGTTCGGGAATAGAAATGTTGCTGTAGATTTTAGTGGATGAAAAATCTTTCATTTCTGTAATTTTATTATTTAAGTTGGTGCGGTAGTAGAGTGCGTGAGGTTTATGTTTCACACTGTTCATCATTTCATCAAATGTTTTCTTCTGACTAGTAACATTGGAATAAATTTTTTCCTTGTCATAATTGTTTTTCTCATTTATGTAGTCCATAAAACAAAATTGTATGAGGACTGATACTAAGGTAAAACCAAGATAAGTCATTACTTTCATGGCTATTTATACTCTACACCAAACTGAGTGAAATTCCTTAAAATTATATCTAAATCTAGGTTGATGTTGCCTTTGGACTGAGTCTTCAATTTAAACCTGTTGTTAAAGAAAATAATACATTCAGTTGCTATGAAAATAATTCTTATAAAAATACTATTTTTGTTCAGAACAGTGTTGTAAGACAATGGGCTCTCAATACTGGATATCAATACTCAATCAAATCTGTTGTCTGGTAGAGATCGCTTCTAGCAATATGACCACTTTTTTTAGTACTCTATTTGTTTTATTTCTGTGCTGTTTATGTAAATGTCCAAAATAAGGAGTTTCTGTTCAGTGTCCAGTGCTTTAGGTGTGAAACTATAGCAGAAAAACAGTCTGAGTTATTTTCGCTTTTATAATATCAATATGGATAATATACAAAAATACAAACCAATTAATCAATGGTTTCTATAAGTGTTGTTGAGAATTTAAGTTTGTTTGACAGTTTTAACATTTATGCTTTTTCTTTCCATACACAAATTGAGAGATAGAAATGTACTGTAATATCTATATTTTCAGTGACAATAATACCTGTCTGTGCCTATATTAATTATATCAGTTTGTAATAACTGATGAGAACCACCAAGGAAATATTCCTGGATCCTTCCAGTCAGTGTTGTGGCTGCTGGAAGCCAGCATGGTACATCTAGAACATGATGGCCAGGAACTACAGGCAAACTGCAGCAACTGTAACCTACTACCCACGTGCGGCCTATAGAATCTAGACATCCAACTTGTAATATTATTTTAGGCCATCCTGAAATTTGCAAAATATTTTTACATTTAAATATTCACAACTTTAATAAAATCATTTAAAATACAAGAAATCTACTTACCCTGCAATCCTTTGGAAATGTAATGAATATCAAGAGGGTGGGCCCAGATTACAGTGTTATCATAATCAGGTTTCCCTGAAACAGTTTGACCCTCAGGGCAACCAGATATAACTGTCCAATTTTGCCCTAAAACATAAATAAACCATCACATATCATTATGTTTGACTTTCGTCTACTAAAAAGTATACATAGAAAACATTTTACCAGCTTGGAAAGAATATCGACAAAACAAGGAAGAGGTTTCTTTGAAATTACAAACACTCTGGAGCTGCCCCAATATATGGAGTTCTGCCATTAGATTTTAGACAAGAATGCTCAAGTGATTAACCGTTACATTATGTTCAGTATTATAGAATAAAATTTTGAGACGAATACGAACCGCAAATAATATTTTAAAGTGTATGAAGAAACGAAAAGAGCAAGAAACATATTGATATTGACAGCTTGTTGACATTACAGTAACCATAGCAACGAATGACGGATAACATTCGTGGGGTGCATTCCGAGTCAATGAGGAAAAGGAATATTATGTGATCTAAAATCTAAAAGAGATGTTCCAAAAATGTATGCAGACCCGACTAGAGTTCCTAGTATTTTCTTAAGCATATATTATTTTAGTGTGAATTTGTAACCAAAATATCACATTTCCCTTGTGACGTCACCGTACACATGACATGACTAAGTGCGCAAAAGAACGAAGTTTGAACTCCTGTAGAAATGAAGTCATAGTTTAATGGCCACTAAATTATTTCAAAATATTTTTAAAGGTTTTATTGGAATTGTGACGAGATGCCTATCGATATAATCGCTATCCCTATCGGTTGTAAGACCTTGTCCAGAAGGGGCGAATTCGCCGCGAATCGCTTCGCGCAAGTTCATCATACCATACGCGCGTAGTTGAGATACTAGGCGCCAATACATCGCGTTCACAAGCATAATCGCGCGAATGAAAAATACGCGCGTAAATCGCGTGCACTACGCCAGACTCGACTCGCGCTTGATTCGCGCGTATTGCGCGCGAGTGAAATACTAGGGACGCCTTGTGCGACTGTATGTATCGAGGGAAATGGAGCGCCAAAATTTTTATACGGAATTGTTCATAGACGAAATAGAAATAAGACCGGCGATATGGGATTTGGAATGTGTGAATCGGCCACCAACACCAATTTGAATTCTGACGACTACACCAAAAAAATGTTGCGATTTTGTCTAATATATTTCGCCCACATATCTGATTTTGTCGGACCATGGCTTAAAAGTTATAGGGGTATATTAGTGGCCCGGCCGGGACGCATTTGCCCTGTGTCGACCACCTCAATATCTCGAAAACTATACCACCTAGCAAAAATCTGTTTCATCTCAAAATATGTCGCGAAAATGTCGCGATTATTCGCAATTAGAATACAATCTAGATATTATTTTGAATGTTTCGCGTATTACTTGTTCACTGTCTATAGTAAAATTCGCTTTTTCAAGTGGTGTCTTACGTAGTTTCTTACACGATGTGGTGATATTAAATGTGAGTTTATTTTCACCATTATTATACATAAGATACCATTTTACAAAAATAATAAAAAAATACAGTATTGTAACAATTACAAATAAAGAAAGAAAATTATGAAAAAGATATATGCTCCAGGCGGGATTCGAACCCGCGTCTCCTGATTACCGGCCAGACGCAATTACCTCTACGCCACCGGAGCTGTAGGTACAAACTACGAATTCTTCACCGCTTCTTTTCCAATTCCAACGTTTTTATAGCAACGTTTTCTTTATTTGTGATTGTTACAATAAAGTAGGCGTTTAAACGCATAAAATAAACATTAAAATGTGAAAAAAATACATATTAACTAGGTATTTTGCGCGCGAGAGAATCGCGGCGATTACGCCCCTTCTGGAAAAGCTCTAAGCTAAAATGCATAGCACAGATTAATGTATAGGATTTGACATATATATGCTCTCGAACGACATTTGTATTTGACATTTCCCATAGATTTTTCCCAGGTACAGGTAAACAGCGCGGGTAGAGCACTGGCAACAAACGATTTTTCATTTAGCGGTAACGATAGCGATTGTCAAGTGGCATCTTGTTGAGGAGCTCGGTGGGGTAGTGTGGGTTGAGTGAGTACTATTTTATAAGAGATAATCTTTTACGATTATAAGAATAAAACACAAAAATCGTAAAAATGCAATTTTATTGCTTAAAAAACATAAGAAAGTAAGTTTTAAATACTAAAGATTGATTTTTTAATATCAGGACAATCACACATTAACACAAAAAAATGGCCGTACAAACAGCAACAATCTTAACTGCAAAGACAGAAAGGTAGAAAGAGATGAAATTATTTGCACAAATAATTTCATCTCTTTCTACCTTTCTGTCTGTTGCGTCTCGAACGGGTAGTTAAGATTGTTGCTGTTTGTACAGTCGGCAGCACGTCAAGCGTAACAGTTTGTCCTTGAACCTAGAGCGCAACGCACAGAAAATTTGTGCGCAAAGGATAAACATATGTCTCTCAGCGCCTCTATCTAACGTCTCTCTCTCAAGTACTCTGTACCTACAATACTCGCAGATGGCCTTGAACGTGATCGCGACGACTATTAAAAGTATTTCTTCGTTATAGCCTCCGACTAAATATGTGTAGGTTTATAGGTAGCTATAGCTACAGCTAGCTACGTACGCGGCCTACTCTCTTCGCTTCGTTGTTTCAACTTGATTTAAAATTAAAGTACGGCTAAGACCATTGCATTAATTTAAAACAAAAAGTTTTCTACATATTATAATGGCTAGTTATGATATTTTATTTACGCTACCTATTTATCAATAATGCTCAGCGTACTTAATTATTTCAATCAACTATTATTATACCTATTAAAATACAGGCTTCCTTATTTATTCATTGTTATTAACTTAAAAATATATTTCTATTGTCAGGTCATTATTATGGTCCATTGTTATGGAGAGAAATTAAAATAAACCTAAGTAAACACTTAGGTTTGTTTTTCTACATTTATTTAATGTTAATAAAACAAATAAAAACATTTATAACCTTAATTTTTGATTATGACATTATTATAAATGTTTGAAAAATTACTTAGTAAGTAATTAAAAACAGAATAGAAAATAAAAATAGAATATTTCGACATCGTTCATGAGCTAACGTCCACCCTGGACGTTAGCTCATGAACGCAAATACAGATGGACTAGAAGAATTTCACAGGGATATATATCCCAAGTCCTGGGTGGCTCAGTGGTCAGCAGAGCAGTCGCCCGGATTGCGAAAGGTCGCCGGTTCGACTTGTGCCTCAGGACCTGAAATTTTTCTAATTTTATATTATAATTACTAAACATTTATAAAGTTCACCACCACCTCCTATCATACCTGTAACTACTACTCATTCACAATATTTTAAAGAGCTAACATTCTACTCTACAAATGTGAATAGAATACCAAATAACAATTTTGAAGAAAATAGACCTCACACAAAATCTTCGTGAATTTTAGTGTTAAAATAAATTGACATAAAAATGTAATTTCTGAGATTTGAACCAGGTTCCCCAAGAGTGAAGACGAGCATGTAACGCTATCGACCACGGGTGTTGATAATTTCTTTTCCAATTTATTCATTGTATTTTACTAGACCCAGTGATGTGTGACGCAAGCAATTTTGAAGCTTATTACATCACTTTAAAGTTGAAATTATAATGATTGTAGCTTCATTTTATATTTCGGCTGTGAGCTATGATGGCTGTGTATACTAGTAAATGTATAAAATTGTAATGACTATCAAAAAACTATCAAAAAACTAATACTTACTTAATTGGATGTGAAGTAGGTATCATAGGTATGGTAGATCAATGTGGTAGATAGGTCTTTGTGCTTTGTTTTTTACTAATATACTTACTTGAGTAGATTCTAAATACAGTAAAAAGACCAATTTTAATTTGAGCTACCCTTTTCTATCTAGGTAAATTACCATACGACATAATATTATATGATGCAATGCGGTTACGTTTTCAATGGAATTTCGACTTTATATCTGATACTTTAGGTCGATTATTAATTACCAAGGTATGGCTCATGATATTTTTATCAATAGGTAGGCATCAAATTCGCCATTACTTTTTGATTTGTGTTAGTAGAGTTTATGGATGGTCTCAGGTTAGGTTAGGATTTGTGAAAGGATTGTGTAAAGTCGGGGATTATAGTTTAAATACATTTCAAAATTTATAGTTATATACTAGTCTAAGTTATGGCCATCTAAGTAAACGCTTCTAAAAAACTCAAAAGATTATCACTTAGATTAATTGTGTATAAATCTAAGGAATATCTTTAATAACTTTATAGGATTCAGTTAAATCCTCTATAGCTCAGTGGTAAGGTCGCGGGTTCGGACCCACGAGCACTCGTAGAAGGTAGAACGGACCGTGGACAAAATCTCTCTCCACCACCACCTGTCCACATATTATGAGACAAATTAATGTGTTTTATTTATATAATTCTCTCTGACGAAGAGAGATCTTTTATTCACTCCTCCCGGGAGTTCGCCATGCTATGAGCGCTGAGAACATTTTGTTCTAGTTGAAACATTTTTCACACCATTATACCTAGGTACTTTTCTAACAAAAAATGTTCAGTCTTTTTCAAGATCATCATACTTACCTACTTAGGATCGATTTGTAATTTTAAGATTCAAAATTATTCTCATGTGTAGGCAGTACAAGACCGATCGGTTTGGAGGTCCTTGCCCAATTGCTTAAGCTCAGCGGTGGGTATCTCTTATCTGACATGATGATTATGTGTAGGGATTTTAAAATTAATTGAAATAAAATAATAGTAGGGAATTAATAGAACTTGGATTCAAATTTTAATACAAGTTTTTTAAGCTAAGAGTGCAAACAAGATATTAAGTCGACACACACAGACAGACAGGTAGACTGATCTGATGCTACACCCCATGAGCACTGGAGAAAGTTTTTCAGTCCATTAATTCATTTCATCTATTGACACCTAATAAATGTATATTCCCAGTCTGAAGTACCAGGCTACCATAATAAGTATATCTCCAAGAGCTCTGGCGACCTCACGAGGCGAGGCTCTGGCGAGGTTGTTAATATGACTAGTTTAAGAAGCTAACAGCTTTGTTGACAATTCCTAGACACTGGTCGCTACTAGTTCATCTGTGCCACTGGTGTCAAATTATTGTGTTAAGATAAATAACTAAAAGTAGTAATAACAAAACTGAAATTACAGGTGAAATAGGGAAGTGCTGTCTCTTGAATGTAAAAACATTTGGATTAGTAATTTTATAAGCCATAAGTGTATTATTGCAATTCAAATTGCATCATTATTCAGCCAAACACTCCATTAACATTCTGAAACTGCTACTTCGGTCTACTTCTCTGAGGTGAACTCTTTTAACCTCAGTACAAGTGAGGGTTGAATCATGACAATAAAATTACTTAAAAATACATTTTTTTTTGGACAAAACTAAAAACCAATTGTTTTTGCAATCCATGATTTGACAGATAAAAGAAATTCTTTATTTGAGAGCAATCAGGTCTAATTGGGAATGTGTAAGAAATAAGAAAGAGTCAAAATTGATTAACATGTTTATTTAAAAGTTAACAATATTAAATCATAATTTTAATTACCCCTCAGCCTTGTCTTTGAAATATCACTAAAGTAAGAGTACACCAAATTTCAAAATAATCGAATCTGTGAAAGATTATCATCTAACGCCTGAACAGATCTTCATAATTCAAAGTCAAGAACCATCTCAACCACATTACCTTTCTAACAAAAAAAATTGCATGGCTGACGATGGCACAGACAAACTTACAGATACAAAGACAGACACATAAAACACCCCTCTTTTAGGGTCGGGGGCTATAAAAAATAAAAAGTAATCTGTAGGCCTAGGGTAATTTTATGAATAACTTAGGTGCCTAATATTTAAATGGAATTAATTATAACAATATGCAGTTAAGTAGGTAGGTAGGTAGATATTAGTATTTTTATCTCCATTTTTCCTCCCTTATTCTTTTTTATTATTATTTAATGAAATCCAAAATAACTTTTAGAAATCTCTCTTTTACTAGTAGAGTTAAACATTTTTTTGTTTTATGCTAGTAATTTATTAATCTGTCAAACGGCATTATCCCTCTGGATGGCTACAACAATTGAAAAATCAGTTGTGTCTGGAATCTGATACTTGACAGGTATAGAAAAACCATTCCTATGATGTGAGAAATATTACTACCTAACCTATAAAATTGCCTAAGATATTATTAAATTTTGAACACCATTCTAAATCAAATAACCATTGTAGAATTCCCCAAAAATGATTCTTCCTGGACTGGGCGTGTGTGTGTGATAAATAAAACAACCACAATCCAAGCAAAATGAATGAATATTTTAATCAAAAGTAGTTACTATCATATAAGTACAGAAAAATCGAAACAGCGTGATTTACAAAAATGCACCACATTTCACAACGCCATCTATGATGATCTGTACGAACTAATTTACAAACAAGATTTAACCTAGCTTACAAACTATACATACCGCCCACTATGGACAGCATGTCCATAATCTAAGTATCTTAACAAACAATACAAAAAATCAAGGTGTATTATGTAACTTAGTTATTCTAGTAACTTAATTAGCAATCAGTATGCAAAGGAAGAACACACAATTTTGATACGGGTCTCTTTATTATAGTTCCTTTACAACGCAACGACACAACACGAGTAACATTGTCCGAGCCGGAATGTTTTCCTACGATCATTCCGTGTAACCATCGAGCAGGGGGAAGATCATCTTCCTTCACCAACACAATATCTCCTATTTTTGGTTCACAAGTTTGCCTATTCCATCTATAACGTTGCAAAAAATGTGTCAGGTATTCTTGCGACCATCGTCTCCAAAATTCCTGAACCATTCTTTGACAATATTGCCATCTTTTTAAAGAGTTAATATTCGATCTCTCAAAATTAAAATCCGGTACAAGCAACACGGGCTCTCCTATCAAAAAATGACCTGGTGTCAGAGGTAATGGTTCCTGTAAATTATCGCTTACTTGTGTTATTGGTCTCGAATTGAGACACGCCTCAATTTGAACCAACACAGTTGAAAGCTCTTCATATGTAAGCGTAGAAGTGCCAATTACCCGCTTAAGGTGATACTTAGTAGACTTTATTCCGGCCTCCCATAGCCCACCAAAATTAGGAGCATGGGGTGGAATTTTGTGCCATTTGGTTCCATTAATAGAAAGCCAATTGGCAATATCAACTGAAACACCAGACCTCTCTTCTTGTAGTAAGGCTTTAAGTTCCCGCTCGGCTCCTATGAAATTAGAGCCGTTGTCGCTCCATATTTCAGCACAGTGTACACGTCTTCCCACAAACCGTTTGAACGCTGCCAGAAAAGCTTCAGACGTTAAATCGCTAACAGCTTCTAGATGTACGGCCCGGGTGCACATGCACACAAACAAACATATATATCCCTTTGTAGCATGATGGCCTCTACCCTTTGTAGTTCTGATTGCGATAGGTCCCGCGTAATCAACACCGCTGTTCTCGAATGGTCTAGAAGGTGTTACTCGCGCTGATGGTAACTGCCCCATCATTGGATTAAGCTTCTTTGAAGAATAGCGTAGACATATAATACAATTCCGTACGTAAGCTTTAATTCTATTTTTCAAATTTGTCACCCAATATTTTGAGCGTATAAAATTTAGCATTAGTAAAGGACCTCCGTGCATTGTCCTCTCATGAGCCTCTATAATTATTAGATTCGCTAAATGAGATGCAACAGGAATAATAATTGGGTGTTTGGTGTCGTATCTTAATTCTGAACCGTCCAATCGACCCCCAACCCGCATTAGGCCTTCTTTACATAGGAAGGGACTTAAGGAAAGAAGTTTGCTATTTTTACTAACACTTCCAGTATTAAATAAACTAACAATGTCTTCTTGTAAATGTTGACTTTGTATCCTTTTGATGCAACTTTTAAGCATATTTTGCAATTCTGTAGCAGTGAGCCAAATCGGAAAAGTGGCACCGGGAACACATTTCAACCGTATGAATCTATTACAGTATGAGAGAACTCTTAACATTTTTCTTAATGAAGAAAATCGAGATATAAAATTGTCCGTAGCATACACCATTGCTGTTAAACAAACTTTCTTAGCCTTTTCTTCGAATGTTGTTTCCCAAACTTGACCTTCACCTAGTGGACTGTAATTGATAACTGTATCGTGCAGCCAAGTTGGGCCATCTTTCCATAAATTTATTTCATTAAATGCGGTTGCGTTAATACCCCGAGATGCGCAATCGGCTGGGTTATCCTTCGAACGAACATGAGACCAATGACTTCGATCATAGAGATCAATTATATTAGACACTCGATTCCCCACAAAAGTTTTCCATCGGCACGGGTGGTCACTTAACCACGCTAAGACGACAGATGAATCTGTCCACGCGTGAACATTTTGTTTTGTGATACTCATTGTCGATGCAACTTCAAACAATAATTTGGCAAGCAATTGAGCTCCACATAGTTCAAGTCTTGGTATTGATATTTGCTTTACCGGAGCAACTCTTGTCTTTGAAGTGATCAAGTTAACATACACTATACCATCCAAACTCACAGTACGAATGTAGACAACAGCTGCATAAGCGTTACTCGAAGCGTCACAAAACCCATGAAGTTCAACCAGTTTATCTAAAGGGGACCTATGAATCCATCGCGGTAGATGGAAGTTAGTAAGTTGTGTCAGATCTTCACGATAAGTTATCCACTGCGCAAGTAGATTTGGTGGCAAATGGTCATCCCAACTCAAGCCTGACAACCATAGCTTCTGAATAAAAATCTTTGCTTGCACTATAACAGGAGAAATCCAACCTAAAGGGTCAAACAATTTGGATATATCCGAAATTACCTTTCTTTTAGTCACCGGATTACTGATTTTGGAAAGCTTCACTGAATACATTAAATAATCTGTTTCATTATTCCAAGAGATGCCGAGTACCTTTCGGATTTCCACTGAATCTTTGATTGATCCTATTTCGTGATCGTTCTTTGAATTCTCCTTACCAATATCATGCAACAAATTCTTACTATTAGTGTCCCATTTTTGAAGTTGGAATCCACTTCTTTTCATCATCTCATTCAACTCCATGTATGTCTTAACACCTTCATCTACCGTCGAACAGCCGCTCAATAAATCATCCATATAAAAATCAAATAAAACCTTATCAGCTACTTCTTTGGAAATTTTATCCTTACCAGGAAATAAGCAATTATCCTCGTAGCCAGCGCCGACATCATAAGCTGCTTGCTGTAATGCTCTAACTGCTAAAAAGGGTGCCGAGGCTGTACCAAAGGTGACACGTAACATTCTGTAGTGCTGAATGATACCGTGTTTGTCTCTGCACAAAATGCGCTGAAAATCTGCGTCCCTTCTTGATACCTTTACCTGGCGATACATTTTTACAATGTCTGCTATGATTCCAATTGGATGTTGACGCCATCGCATTATGATGTGTCTCAAAGTAGGTTGGAGTGTAGGTCCTATTAATAAATCGTCATTTAACGAGACACCATTACTATCGCGGCAAGACGCATCAAACACCACACGAATCTTTGTTGTTGTCTTGTCCTCGCGAATTACAGCATGATGTGGTAGATATAGTGATCCTTTCTTATGTAGATCCTCTTTAGGCACTAATTCCATGTGATTTAAATCTAAATATTCTTGAATTACAGCTGTGTATTGGGTCTTAAGTTCTAAATTATTTTCCAATTTTCGTTCTAAAGATAGAAGTCTACGTGTAGCAATATCTTCCGAATTACCAAACGCACACCTGGGATCTTCGTCACGAAATGGAAGCTTTACAACGAAACGATTGTCATTATCTTTAGTTGTGGTTTGTTTAAATATATCCTCACAGCGTTTTTCATCTGGAGTCAACCTACTTCCAACTTTCAACTCGTCAGATTCTATTTCCCAAAATCGTTTTAACAGCTCGTTTGTATTTTCGTTATATTGAATATGCATACTTATTGCTTCGCTATACTCGTGTGTTTCAGAATCCTCTGAATGAATTCGTCCAGATAGGATCCACCCTAACCTTGTATTTTGGGCAATAGGATACCCAGGTGGGCCCTTGATTATTCCATCAACAATAATCTGGCCGTATACTTCTGCACTCAGTAGCAAATCAATTTTACCTGGTGTATGAAAAGCAGGATCTGCTAATTTCGTATCCACTAAAGCAGGCCACAAACCAAGTGAAACCTTTTTAGAAGGAAGAAATTTTGTAAGCCTATTCAGTACGTGAGCCTTAACAACAACTGTATATTCAGGATCGTGAATAGACTGCAATTTGATCAGTACGGAATATTTTGAATTTAACGATTTATTTTCTTCTTGACCCACACCAAATATTGATATTTTATTGGGTATTTTCTTCAATCCCAAAGCTTGGACCGCAGACTCGGTAACGAACGATGCCTGCGAGCCCTGATCTAATAGGCATCTAAATACTAACTTCTGACCTGTTCTCGACTCAGTGTTGACTAACGCTGTTGCTAAGAGTACTTGGCTGAAAGTGTTCGAGAAACATGTCGTTACACTATTTAATTCTACTTGTGATTCAGTTGCATTTGAAACTACTTCCTTTGCAACTGTAGTACTAGTCAATTTGCTAGGATTAGGTGGTGAGACATTGTGAGGGTGAAGCAATGAATGATGCTTCCGTTTACAAATTTGACATCTAGTAGACCGTCGGCAAACATAAACTGTATGATTTGGCCCGAGGCAGTTAAAACACAGTTTATTATTTTGAACAAAGCTACGACGTGCGTCCACATCTTGTTTTGAAAATTGTTTACAATTTAACAGCTTATGTTCCTCCTGACATAGTGGACAGCAAGGACTTGAAACATCAGTGCATGTGTGTACTGTAAAATTATTTGACTTCATGCTGCCAGCCTTAGACCGCTTACAATCCAAAAACTCTAGAGATCTATACTTATGTTCTAAAAATATTTTAAAATTCTCTAATGAAGGTAATGACTCCACAAATTCATTAGCTTTAGCTTCCCATTGCTTTCTTGTGTCGGAATCTAACTTTTGACTCATTAAGAATATTATAATAACATCCCATTTATCAGTGGGTATTCCTAAGTTGTCTAAGGCCTGCAAACATTCAGACATTGTATCTAACAACTCTTTGATACAGCTTGACGACTCTGATTGCAATTGCTTAATACTAACTAAACGTTTTAAAATATGATTTGACAAAAAGCGTTTGTTATCATATCGATCGCACATTTTTTTCCACGCTGTTGTATAATTAGTACTAGTTACAGAAATATGGCGTAAGAGTTGTTCAGCTTCTCCTGTTAATTGCCCTTTCAAATAGTGCAATTTTTGAACGTGATCCAAATTTATATTATTATGTATTAGAGAAATATATAAGTCTTTAAACGTTGTCCATTCTAAGTAACTTCCAGAAAATTTAGGTATATTAATTTTTGGCAATTTTATAGAACTTACAGAATTACTATTTTTATTAGCTTCATTGGTTTCTGTAAGCTTGTCACTAAGAGATTTCTTATATTTCAAAATTGCTTGCTTTAAATCAGTTTTATAATTTATGTACAGTTCTTCTGTTTCGTCATATATATTATCCCTTACATATGGAGACTTTAAATATTCCTTTTCATCTATGTCAGTAATAAAGTCTAAAAGCCACTAAAAACTAAGAACATTCCGTAGAGGCTTGGATCTTTGGTTCCATTAGGGCTGCAACACATAAGTTACAAAGCACCATCTGCATAATAAATATCTTTTTTTCTGTGATAGCATCAGTTAAGGTAATAATGGACAGCCGCAAGAAAATGTCAACGCAAAAAACCAGGATAGCTGATTTGCTTCCAGATCACCTGAAGCGGGAGCTAAACTCCACAAACATGGAACTAATAGCAAAGGCAACGTTAGCAGACCCCCAGACATTAGAACAAGAGAAGAAGTACACAGTTGTGTTAGATAAAATTGCCAAAGAGAAGATCACGATAAGGTGCTTCTCTCAGCCTGAATACACGACCTACCAACATACACTCCTAATCTGTAACACCATGTGCGAGGTATTTTTGGGGGATAGCACATTGGACAATGATGCTGTGCGAGTATTCCTTCAGGCCCTTGTAATGATATTTGGGAGGAGGGTTTTGAATACACTGGACCAGGCACTGTCTGCGGCGGGACTGTCTATTATTATAGACGAAATAGATCCTCGCGACGAGGATGCAATCAGGGAGCTCAAGGATGACCCAGAAACAAAGACATGTCTTGATAGAATGAAGCTTGGGTCCACCAGCAACCCTCGGGTTGTGGCACTAGCATATTGTGGATCGGTCTTATTGCTTGCAGGAAAGCAATTATCAGAGGCTTCCTACAAAACATGGACTGAAAGGAGGGTGAGGGGTCTGGCTGCTAGCATGGGTACAGCGATAGATACCTCTATTATCACACATTTTGATTTACAATCTGCAGTGAAGATTTATCAGAAACTTAGCATGTTGGTGCCACTACGGGCCACGTTAATACGTATCCTCTTTGCGGCAGCGGGGGTTGGAACGGAAGTTGCAGCTTTGTCTGCCGCAATGCTCAATTTATTAGCGTGGTCGGAAATGAACCACATCCGGATGATTCAGGAATATATATTCGGGCGATTCCCTGAGCTCCTCGCAATGAAACAACTACAAGGCTCGTCCATAGGGGTTTTGAGAACTGCATGGGAATACCTAAACGGTCTTGACGAGCGGGAAAGACCCTATGCAAAATTACTATATAGCTCACAACAAACAAAAGCTTTACAGAGAGACAATTTTGTGTTGATAACAGATGCTGCGCATGCAGTAGGCACCTACCTACACAGTTCCCTTGCCAATTATCAGGGAGATACCCAGGGTACAGCGGGAGCCGCCGTAAAGAAGATTGTTCGGGAGTATTTGGTTAGCCTAGAGAGAACAGGTCAACTGGTGGTGCAAGCGGCACAGTACGCCACCATGGATGAACGATTGGTTGATAACATCCCCAAGGCCGATCTGCTATTCCGCCAGCAACTTGAAGAGCTTGATACAGAGGTGAGGGCTTTGGTTCGAGAGTAGGATAGCCCAATGCTGACGAGAGACAGACCCACCGACCACCATCTCAGTATTAAGAAAAATTGATAATCAAGAAGAAAAATACAAGTCTAAATGACACAAAATTCTTAATCAATTAGCTGTCCCTATTCGGATATATTATTGTTCACCTTTCTAAGTGTACCATCTTACAATAGCAACAATGTTCCAATCAAAAGAGCCGCAGAAACCAGATGTGGAGATTGTAGAGGAGAACATCACCACCATTAATACAATGACCGATGAACAAGTTTCTCTTGCCCGGACTGCGTTATCATTAGTATCCTCAACAGATACCCTGGAGGAGAATCGTGCTAAGCTGCTTGGAGCTGGAGTGTACCCGGGTCAACAGGGAGGTCAACCGCACCCACTACCAAGCCCGCCTTTAGAACTCTTGTCAGAAGACGAAGCAGCTATTGCCAATAACTTGGCAGAATTTACCCTCCAAGGGGAAGAGATGGCCTCAGAGCAGATTGATTGGGGTGCAGATATGGATGAGATAGAAGATCCGAGTCAAGCGGATCTAGATGAGACGATTCCCGAGGCTCCAAAGATGAAAGAGTCTGAGCGGGATGATGGAGAGCTGCCCTCGATCCCTGTGGAATGGGAACAATTCTTCATGAAAAGCTTTTCCACTCTCTATACTAATCTAAAGCAGGGAATTGATGCATCACTAACTGCGAGTCTCGAAGTCAAAGCAATGGTGCAGTCACTTGTAGCAGAAGTTAAATTTGTTAGGGATGAGCAGACCAAGATAGGGGCTCGACTCCTAGAGATCAACAACAGGGTAGAGGCTCTACACCGTGCAACCATGGACAACCAGTATGATATTCAGGAAACTAAGCAGGAGGTGAGCATCTGCACGGCTGGGTTTTCTAAGATAAATTCTGCACTCCTTCAGATGAATGCAGCTGGGATTCCTCAAGGAACTATCCCTTCTTCTACCAATTATCAGTTCGCAGCTAATCCGACAGTCGCAGCAATGCAGGACGGGCAACGAACAACTCCCATATCGTACACTCGAGAGAAATTGCAAGACATTTTGGGAAAATTCCAGTTCTCTCCGTCAAAAATCCCCATTATGATATCTATCTTGGAGAATAGGACCCCGAGATCCCTTGCCATGTTGCTCCCCCAACTAAATCCTAGCACTGGACTTAGTGACGATGCCGCCCAGAGAATCATTGCCTTGCCAAACATTGCAGATAAGGCAGAACTAAAAGCAGGGGCTGCAACACATAAGTTACAAAGCACCATCTGCATAATAAATATCTTTTTTTCTGTGATAGCATCAGTTAAGGTAATAATGGACAGCCGCAAGAAAATGTCAACGCAAAAAACCAGGATAGCTGATTTGCTTCCAGATCACCTGAAGCGGGAGCTAAACTCCACAAACATGGAACTAATAGCAAAGGCAACGTTAGCAGACCCCCAGACATTAGAACAAGAGAAGAAGTACACAGTTGTGTTAGATAAAATTGCCAAAGAGAAGATCACGATAAGGTGCTTCTCTCAGCCTGAATACACGACCTACCAACATACACTCCTAATCTGTAACACCATGTGCGAGGTATTTTTGGGGGATAGCACATTGGACAATGATGCTGTGCGAGTATTCCTTCAGGCCCTTGTAATGATATTTGGGAGGAGGGTTTTGAATACACTGGACCAGGCACTGTCTGCGGCGGGACTGTCTATTATTATAGACGAAATAGATCCTCGCGACGAGGATGCAATCAGGGAGCTCAAGGATGACCCAGAAACAAAGACATGTCTTGATAGAATGAAGCTTGGGTCCACCAGCAACCCTCGGGTTGTGGCACTAGCATATTGTGGATCGGTCTTATTGCTTGCAGGAAAGCAATTATCAGAGGCTTCCTACAAAACATGGACTGAAAGGAGGGTGAGGGGTCTGGCTGCTAGCATGGGTACAGCGATAGATACCTCTATTATCACACATTTTGATTTACAATCTGCAGTGAAGATTTATCAGAAACTTAGCATGTTGGTGCCACTACGGGCCACGTTAATACGTATCCTCTTTGCGGCAGCGGGGGTTGGAACGGAAGTTGCAGCTTTGTCTGCCGCAATGCTCAATTTATTAGCGTGGTCGGAAATGAACCACATCCGGATGATTCAGGAATATATATTCGGGCGATTCCCTGAGCTCCTCGCAATGAAACAACTACAAGGCTCGTCCATAGGGGTTTTGAGAACTGCATGGGAATACCTAAACGGTCTTGACGAGCGGGAAAGACCCTATGCAAAATTACTATATAGCTCACAACAAACAAAAGCTTTACAGAGAGACAATTTTGTGTTGATAACAGATGCTGCGCATGCAGTAGGCACCTACCTACACAGTTCCCTTGCCAATTATCAGGGAGATACCCAGGGTACAGCGGGAGCCGCCGTAAAGAAGATTGTTCGGGAGTATTTGGTTAGCCTAGAGAGAACAGGTCAACTGGTGGTGCAAGCGGCACAGTACGCCACCATGGATGAACGATTGGTTGATAACATCCCCAAGGCCGATCTGCTATTCCGCCAGCAACTTGAAGAGCTTGATACAGAGGTGAGGGCTTTGGTTCGAGAGTAGGATAGCCCAATGCTGACGAGAGACAGACCCACCGACCACCATCTCAGTATTAAGAAAAATTGATAATCAAGAAGAAAAATACAAGTCTAAATGACACAAAATTCTTAATCAATTAGCTGTCCCTATTCGGATATATTATTGTTCACCTTTCTAAGTGTACCATCTTACAATAGCAACAATGTTCCAATCAAAAGAGCCGCAGAAACCAGATGTGGAGATTGTAGAGGAGAACATCACCACCATTAATACAATGACCGATGAACAAGTTTCTCTTGCCCGGACTGCGTTATCATTAGTATCCTCAACAGATACCCTGGAGGAGAATCGTGCTAAGCTGCTTGGAGCTGGAGTGTACCCGGGTCAACAGGGAGGTCAACCGCACCCACTACCAAGCCCGCCTTTAGAACTCTTGTCAGAAGACGAAGCAGCTATTGCCAATAACTTGGCAGAATTTACCCTCCAAGGGGAAGAGATGGCCTCAGAGCAGATTGATTGGGGTGCAGATATGGATGAGATAGAAGATCCGAGTCAAGCGGATCTAGATGAGACGATTCCCGAGGCTCCAAAGATGAAAGAGTCTGAGCGGGATGATGGAGAGCTGCCCTCGATCCCTGTGGAATGGGAACAATTCTTCATGAAAAGCTTTTCCACTCTCTATACTAATCTAAAGCAGGGAATTGATGCATCACTAACTGCGAGTCTCGAAGTCAAAGCAATGGTGCAGTCACTTGTAGCAGAAGTTAAATTTGTTAGGGATGAGCAGACCAAGATAGGGGCTCGACTCCTAGAGATCAACAACAGGGTAGAGGCTCTACACCGTGCAACCATGGACAACCAGTATGATATTCAGGAAACTAAGCAGGAGGTGAGCATCTGCACGGCTGGGTTTTCTAAGATAAATTCTGCACTCCTTCAGATGAATGCAGCTGGGATTCCTCAAGGAACTATCCCTTCTTCTACCAATTATCAGTTCGCAGCTAATCCGACAGTCGCAGCAATGCAGGACGGGCAACGAACAACTCCCATATCGTACACTCGAGAGAAATTGCAAGACATTTTGGGAAAATTCCAGTTCTCTCCGTCAAAAATCCCCATTATGATATCTATCTTGGAGAATAGGACCCCGAGATCCCTTGCCATGTTGCTCCCCCAACTAAATCCTAGCACTGGACTTAGTGACGATGCCGCCCAGAGAATCATTGCCTTGCCAAACATTGCAGATAAGGCAGAACTAAAAGCAGCCATAACTTATTTAAGGGTGTTATATGAGAAGCCATCAAAAGTGGAGCCGATAGCAAGCTCATCTGCTGCCCCGCCATCTTCCGCACCCGTATCAGAGAGCACCCCACAAGGAATACAGCCCCTGTTGCAATCCACAAGGATTAAAAAATGCATGAATCCATTTGCGTAGTGGAGACCTTTGCCCTCTGTCTGTGATATTCTACAAGCTTGAGGAAGAAAAGATAAAGATAATAAATATTTCTAGCATACCACTGATTGTATATAAAAAAAAAAAAAAAAAAAAATCGAAACAGCGTGATTTACAAAAATGCACCACATTTCACAACGCCATCTATGATGATCTGTAGGAACTAATTTACAAACAAGATTTAACCTAGCTTACAAACTATACAACCATTGCAATGAGAAGTAAGGTTTTTCATCTTGAATTTAAATAATAATAAACAACAATAGTAATAGGAGAAAATATGTTAGAAGACTGTTAGGTTTAGAAACTATATTTTATTATAATTTGGGCTAAGAAAATAATGATTTGGGTGAATTAACGCCATTGCTCTTTGAAATTATATCAATTTCTTATCATAAAAATCACATAGATAATTGGATGGCTATCCAATTATTACTATTACTGTTACTGGTAAGCATTTGAATTTACAGGTCATGACAGTTACACTAATATCATGTAGGAACTTGGAAAACTGCTGTTGCTGAAAAAGTATGTACGTGTGAATATTACAGTTGTCTAGGCAGAGCTAGGTAAAGGAACCTATAGGGACAACTCTTCCTAACCTACTTTGTAATGTGGTGGTGTTATTAGTATTTTTACCAGGCCCTGTTGATCTTATCACCCCATGAAACAAAAACTAATGTAATTATGTCTCTGGTTGCTTATGTATTGATTTAAAGTGCTCACTATTGCTAAGCCAAAATGTTGAACTAAGTATCTAAAAAAAATATCTTCAATAACCTTACATTTTTTTCGAAGTCAGTCATAAAATTATAAACTGAAACTTACCCTAACCTCTATGTGATGGTCATTTATATACTTTTTGTAAAAAAAATATTTATGTCTGTAGCTTTTAATATCTGTCAAGCGGCGATATGCCACCGGGGGCGATGACAATGGAAGAATCAATTGTGTCTGGAATCTCATGCTTGACGGGTTAATATCTAATAAAATTCCATAAATATTGACACTGGCATCCACTCAACAATAGAATATCTCTTGTCTGGTTTGTGGTTACCTACTTAGTTATTTCACAGACATAGGTATAGAATTCACTAATAACAAGAATTATGTGAACAAATACACCACACATCAACACACTATCTTGTAGCCTCTTAAACAGCCTGGATCTTCATCTCATATTTAAAAACCAAAAATATATGGTCTGCCCGCCACCTGCAAAGTAATATTTGTTTTATTAACCTGTTCATAAATGAACTGGATTGAGTCTTTCAGCTACTTAATATAAAGATGTTTTTAATTAGAAAACAATAGTAGCTGGAATCATTTTACAAATATGATTAGTTGGTTTATATATACCAAATAATCAAACTAAGTAACCTAAGTAACCTTGCTAGGTTAATTTGTTTAGCAAGGAAGTCTCCTAACCTAACCAAATACTTTTCATTTTGTTAGATTAGAAGTTGAAGAAAATCAAATGACATTGACCAAAACCTGTTTCGTATACATATAGGTAAAAAATAAATGAAGCAAAATACTTTCATAGACTTAAATGGCGTTCATTTGAATGTTTACATTCAAAAACACGAAGAAAAGCGCAGTTTATTTAAAATATAGGTTGGTATGTCCCTGTTCTCTTAAAAACAGTAGAACAAAAGTAGGCGTTTTAACTTACCGATATTCGGTCGGATTTTCATATTATCTACCTATTTGTGTAGTGCCACTATTTTATTTTTATTCCATTCAAGTGCGTGGCCATTTCGTATATTACTTTACTTGGATATTTTTTTCAAAGAAACTAACATTTATCTACAAATAAAGTAAACAAGCAGTCAAAGTTGATTTTGTGATTTCGTATTCAATAGTTTGAAGTTCAAACTATTGAATACGAAATCACAAACTTTGAACCCTTAATATTAGGTCGCCCCATACAATTTAGGTCTCAATACAAAATGGACGAGATTTTTCTATACTCAACTTTTAAATACCACAGATACAAAAAAAAAACTTCTAAACTTGAGCCCCAACTTCATACTTAAAAAATGCGATGTCATAGAAATTAGACTAAACTCTGCGTACAAATAGCGTTAGCTCAAACAATTCGACCAATTTTAACCAATAAACGCTCGAAGCATTCTGACAAGCTCTGCTATTGGTCAAATTCTAAAAGATGGTTGAAGTTGAACCAATAGCGAAGAGGGTGTGCTTTCTTTCTAATAGCTATACATAGCGTTTACTAGGGTTATATATACTGTTACGCTTGATGTGCTGCCGACTGTACATACTTACTAAATAGTTTTGAAATGACATAATAGTAGGTACCTACTTAATAAAATGATAGTTGTAATCATTATCAAAAACAATTATCAAAATGCTCGGAATCGAATTCCTTTTAGTCATCGTTTTCCCATAATAAATGCTAAGCCTGTGGGATTTTTTACTTACATGGAAAACTGTACGTACAGTGAGCAATAAAAGTCGATTAACACTACTGCCTTTTCATAATAACATATTGGCTTAAGCTTAACAATTTGCATGAACACTGTGAATGACCAAATGTGACATACTACTAAAATGTTAATAGACTTATGTTGCTGCTCGTACAATTTGGTTATTATTATTTAACATAAAAACCTACCAGTGAACAAACTTTATCACAATTAGGTATTAGTTTATCACGATGCAATCACAATTGGAGGCAGATAATTCTAATTCACTTAAAAAGTTTAAACTTAAAATTTTCATAATAAACATGTTGACAGTAGTTTGTAGCAGGGGCGCGTTCCGAGCCTACAATCCAAACACTCCGAGTTGTTTTTTGTCTTGCTCTAAGGTGTGGAACGACTAAAGTTGTTTTTATAACCTCAAATTTGGACAAGGACTTCTATTATTATCTAAAGGCTTTCATTCCGCATTAAATTTTCTGTATTAAGTCTGTATTTAAACTTTTATTGAAAGTAAACTAAAAATAAGAAGTGCCTTTTCTGAGATTTGACATACCCCATCTCATTTGACGGATGTTATGACGTTTAAAACGTCAGTGTTTTTTAACCGTCAAAAATTATCGCCAAAAAGTTGCGACTCTCCGAGGCTCGGAACGGGTTAGTTGTGACAGCCAAACGTCATGCCCGAAAGGTACGGAACGGCCTTAGAGTAAAAAGTTGTAGGCTTGGAACAAGCCCCAGTTCGTTACAAATAAGGTTGCCAGCCAGGGAACAGACGGGAAAGGTTGCCAGGATCGGTGGCTGTGCTGATAAGACGGGCAACTTGGCCGGGCACGGCGACGCCGCCGGCGACCCCACCTTCAGTACCACTTAATTTACTGCTCACGGCCAACAACGCCCGTTCTGCGAGACCGCTATTGGATCCGCTACCTGTATGTAATTACCAGATCATTTCATTTATTTGCCCATGAAACTCATTATATATAATGAATGTAAATAGCTGCAGAAATAAAGAAAATACATTTTTTTTATACAACTAGATGACAAACAAGCTGACGGCCCACCTATGGCTGTATAGTTTTGGCCCTTTGCCATCCCAGAGAATTTGGCGGGATTTTGTGGTGTCAGTCAAGATTTTTATTACAATAATTAAAAATTGTGTCGGAGCGAACTTTATGTTATGAAAGTGGTGTAGTTTTATAAACCAAATGTTTGTGTTGACGTACAACTAAAAGATTATTACAATAAAAGTGATTATGGTGTGAAAGACGATGAGAACTTTTTTGTGGTTATCCACCTCATTAAGTAGCATGATAAGGAGACTGCCATAATATATTTCGTGTCAAATACTCCTAAGATGCATTGAAATGTGTAACACAGCATTTCAATGCAATAAAAGAAGAAATAAAGAAATACTAAAGACATGGCTGTATGGGTATTAGTTGCCTTTGCCTTCCCATTACAGGGAGAATGAACAAAAAAAAGTACCAGGAGTTATTACTTGGATAGGCATTTACGTTTGATAAGTTTTAACACACATCACACTCTAAATTTGAGTACTGTGATCTCATTCTCTCAATATTTAGAGGAACAACATTGCAAAAATTAGAAATGACCAATAACTTTTTAGACGACTTTTAAAGTAACCATAGACAATTTTAAAAGGCTTATACGGAGGGGGTTGCTAAAACCTAAACACGTGTTATTAAGGTCTACAATTGAACACATTAGACTGAGTTAACTAGAAAATTTCATACTACAAAATCAGATGGGCGACCGCCTAAATGAATTGGTTTGAAAATTGGTATTGCTTATGATGTAAAATTGTCATTTCGTGCCTACGAAAATAACGTGGCTTTCAAAGCAACTACTAATACCAAATACTATTGATATGGTTTAAAATAAGGCAGTCGCCCCACGGAACCAGTAAAAAGCATGGAAATCGCTTATTGGTCAACGATGTTTAGTCTATCTATAGGCATTTCAATAGGTTTCTACGTACAAACTGTTGTGTTAGGAGCCGGTTGCGTGGCGGCCTGGGCGGAACTCAGCGTCCAAGAGTACAGCGGATCACATAGCAGCACCTCCAAGATAGTGAGGAGCGTTTCTTGGTTGTCCCGGAGTAGTTGCATTGTTTTTTCACAGCATCTATAATTTAACAAAAATCATGCAAAATAACAATGTCGGCAAACTGGTTTATTAATGTTTGGCCAAAAAACGTTTCCTAAAATATCACATCGCAAACTATTTTACGCAAATTTTCATTTGGCAAATTATTGTTTGGCAATGTTTATTTAAGCAGGTGTTTCATTTGGCAAAACTTAACTTACTATACTTTTCGTATACAGGGTGGTGCCGTCAATGCGACAATAAATTTAAACATGGGCTATATTAGGCCATAGAAATGGTTTGCCGCTTTCAAAAATATCGTATTCATTTGATAATTTTATGACTTTTGTATAGAATAATGCTGCCAACGTTACACTATTCCATACAAATAAAATAATCATGTTGGCGGCTCTATGTACTTGTAAAAATACTGTCAAAAAATTGTAAACAGCAACGAACTATTTACAATTTAACTTATTATTTTCCGATGGTTTTTTGCAGGAAACCGTCAAATTGTGAAAGAACATGCCACATTTTATCACCAGTAAAATTGTGAACCGTCCTTGATCAGTCTTAGCAGTAGCTTGTTCATCCATAGAGATAGGAATCAACAAAAGACGATGATACGAACAAAAGACGAAAGATATTCATCGGCTAGAGAAAATTCACATTAAGAGAATAGTGACGATCAACCAATCGACGTACGCGTCCCTTCGGATACAAGTTTGACACAATTAAACGGTTTGCAATAAATGTCTTGTAAAATAATTACTTCATTGTAAACGGTACCCCAAGCACGAAACACTATCGTTCTCGTTATGGTAATGGTAATCGTATTATTTTGTATGAAAACCAGAGCAGCGCCACTACGGTCGTTTACGGAACTAAAATTCACTAGCACGAATAAACTAGTCTCGTAATCGTAATCGTAATGGTATAGTAACCGAAGGTCAAAGTATGGGAATCGGCAGCACGAACTCATTTTTGACGGATCGTATCGTTTTTGTCGACAGCTAGCTATCGTATTACCTCTCACCGAGTATTTTGCAGTGAGAGAACTATCGTTACGATTGTTGTGCAATAAAAAATTGATGTTTTATTGATAAAAAGCAATTTTAGTGACTGAAAATTATGTGTATTATGTGTGGGAAGCCATTCTTTACGTAGTTACTACTTACACTGGCGTTTAGTAAATACTCTTAGAGTAGAAGACGACGAAATCAGAAGGTATGGTAATTGTGTTAAATTAGTGAATTTATGCATACTTTTGCAAAATAATTAGGTATCTTTTTATAAAGAGCAATTTATCCAAGTTATCGTTTTATTTTTGTTGTATAAACAGAGAAATTCAACAAAGAATTTTACTGATGAAATGTTGAATAAGTGATGTTACTATTCAAATGAAAGAGAGTTTATAAATAGATACCGCCTCAGTAAATGCTAATTAAATCAACAGTACTAAAATAAATAACAAATATTGAGCTACAATGAAAAATAAGTATATGATAATATGTATCTATATAATATATATTTTTTTTGTAGGCGATTCTGGATATTCACAGACCACAATTGATGTCGCCTACTAGTCGATAAGTAATAGTTCTATGGCAGGCATAAATACAACTCCTATGGAAGGAACATGGAAGGACAAGGATGGTGATTGAACGGTTAAAAAACTGCTGGAGGTGTCTTTGCAAGGATCGAACATAACATAAATTGCATTGCATCATAAGATTATAATAAGAATAATGCTAGTTATAATTCAAATAAAAAATAATAATAATTTAGAAAACTTTATTAAAGGTTCACAAAATAATTGATTGCGACTTTAAGTATAACCTATTTTTAAAATATTAAACATTAATATAGTTTAACACATTTAAAAATATATTTTTCTTTTTCATCACTTCAAATCATTTATCTCTACTTTTATTATACATAAATTTCTTGAATAGCTACACTTAAAGTTTCACTAATGAATGCAAACCATTTGAGTTGCAGTTCTAGTTCAAAATATATTTGCGATATTTTCTCTTTCTTTAGTTTAACATTCATTTTATCCTCATCTCATTCAGCTTTTAAAAATCCATCCTTCATATATTCACTCCTTGCGTCGCGAGTCTTTTAAGCTATACATAGTATAGTGGGATCCATTTCCTAGCTGGTGCTGGACTTAGTTCTTGAGGTGGTTGATATTGTCTGGTGCCAGGAAGGTTTAATTCTTCTTGCCCAATCAAGTTTAGGAGTGGGTTCCATCCCCAATTCTTTCTCTTCTCCAGGGAATTCAATTTGGCTAGAGTCAACATCAAGATAAACCAACTCCACTTCTTTTTCACCTGTAGATATGAAAAAAAAATTAATATCATATCTACCTATGTATTCAGTATTTATTGATCTACAAGAATCTATCTATATCCATAGATTTTACACCTAAACTTTTATTCATCCTCCAAAAAGTAAAGTTTTTCCATACCAAGTTTCATCTAAATCAGTTTAGTGGTTTAGGTGTGAAACTGTAACGATTGAACAAAGAAATTCACTTTCCCATTTATATTAATAGTTAGGATTAAAGTCAAATACGGCTAGCTAGCAGCTCCGCTCGCGTGGATGTAGGTTATTGTTCCAAAAATATCCTACCTATGTCCTGTCACTCCATCCATTTCATTTTTTTCACTTTAATTAGTTCAGCGGTTCAAGCGTGAAAAGGTAACAGGCAGACAGAGTTACTCACGCATTTATTAATGAGATTAGTATGGATTTCAATATGTAACCCAACATTATTGAAGCAAATTTTATTAAAATATTTGGCTATCAGCAATTTGATCTAAAATAAACTTATCTACAGAATAAATAAGTGATCATTCAAATCTAACCTTTTGTCACTTTTCTTGCGTTTACATAATACTAGAATAAGTTTTGATAGTCACACACAAAATTGGAAGTATTTAGAGAGTAATATACAAATGAAACGAACTCACCTCTTCATGAAATCCATCATATTACCTACAAACTGTTGGACTATTCCATATCGTGACAAGATTTACAAACAATAAATATTGTGTCTTAAAACTTATTTCTTCATGGAAAATTTATATACGCTTCTTTAACTTCGACCATAATTAAATTGCTTGCACATGTATGCACATTAAAACCAATAAATTACACTTCTTTTTAACTAATAAGGTCGAAAGATTCCACTTGACTCGACGAGTTTTTGTTTTGAGAGGTTTTGTCATATTCCTCTATGGGTTTTGTTTACAGTTGGCATTGAAGAATTGCGTACGTTCAGAAACTGTTTCTAAGTCGCTACCAAATAAAACAAGAAACCTTATTATTATGCCCTAATTATAAATTTAACTGGAAGATTTGCTTCGCATTAGTAAAAAAGTGAATAAGTTGTCATTTTTTCAATAAATATCAAAACATTGAGTAGGTTTTTCATTGATTTGTAACACACAATGTTGCTGCAGTGATTTTTGAACGCACTTCGTGTCTACTTTGTCCAGTTGTGGCCGGCCTAAGTTTACTATAGGTATCGTATTACTATCGTGTTGACGATAGTTTCGTAGCATTGTTTCATGCTGTCAGCTTAGTATCGTGATCGTTATCGAATAGTAAGAAAATACGATTATTATACGATTACGAGAATGTTTCGTGCTTGGGGTACGGTTCGTTGCTATTCACAATTTTCTGGAAGTTCATAATGGGCCTAATTCTAAATCACGCGTTTGAGTGATATCTCATTTGTGATATTACGCGCATTACTTACACATGTCTAGTATAAATAAACCATAGATAATTTTAGACGGCATGCACGGAGGTGGCTCCTAAACCCTGCATTTTATTAGGTTCAATAAAGTCTAAAGTTTAACACACCTTTTAGTCAAATTTTAAGCCAGTCCTTTTTGTATTCATGTAGAGAATATAGAGATATTGTTTTTTTTGTTATGTAAATTACCTTCTAAATATTCCTTCGACTCCACTGCACCCGAAACCAGCAATAATATCTTGAGTTAATCGGAATGGTATAGTCTCTGGGGTGGGTAGAGCTTTCCCTTGGTCAAACGCAATACCTACGACATAAAACAAATGAAGTCTATAATAATATATAGCAATATTATGATGTATGGTTGGTGTGGTATCCTGATCCTAATGAGTTAGATGCATGTTTTAGATCCAGCCTGGATCTGAAAGTAACTGAAAATATGATAGATGTAACAATGTAGTCATCATCAAAATTATGTACCCATACTTACATTGTCTCATAGTTAAACGGAATAGGTAGGTGTAAGTGTAGGTATCAAAATCGGTTACATATTTTTTCTGCTGACTGCACACCTAAATCAAGGTTGGAAAAAAAAGGTTGGAAGGTTGGAAATTCTTACCAAAATCAATATGTATGACCTCGGCAGTTTTCTTATCTATCAGAATATTTTGCAAGTGTCTGTCGCCCAAGCCCAAAATGTATCCCACCATAGATGATGTAGCAACGCTAAAAATAATTAAAAAACTCAAATTTTTGTTTACATATTATTGATGACAATATATAGGTATATACTCTTTATTGCACTTCAAAAATTAACATAACATAATTCATAACATAAGTTAGCAAAGGTGGACTTATCACCACCTGGCTGGTGGTGGTGGCTATGTAAATTTGTGTAGTATTTTCTTAATATAAAGTAATTTTTATATAAACAAAATACTAGATACAAATACAACATCGACAACGCTTCTAAAACTTCATGGTGGGAAAAGACGTAAAATGTGAAAGTGCGAAGTAATTACTCTTTCTGTGTCAAAAATAAATAATAAGATATTTATTTTTTACAGTTAAAGTATCAACGAAATAATGAAACATATATAGATATTAAAGAGCTGATTTTTCAATCATCAGATAGTGTATAATTTTATATTTTTGACAGAATTTATTTATAAATTAAGCTTTTTAGATAATAGATGAAACTTTTTACTTTGTACTTTTATTTTTTATTAGAACTGTCAAAATGACAATTTTGTTCTCTTTATCTGAGGAAATTCATATTAATGACCCATTATATCTATATTATATTTGCTGTTAAGAAAATTTTACGTAACTATTCATTTCCTTTGTACAACGACTGTTATATTAAAGTAATCATAATCACCTTTTTGTATAAGCCAGTCTCCTTTCATACCATGTGACGGGATCAAGATAATGTTCAGTGAAAAAATAGTGGAACACTGGCTTAAACTCTTTCAATATTGCAAGAAATTTAGTTAATTTTTCTTTGTTGCTTTTTCTCTGTTGATGACACCTGGTTAACATTTCACGAGCGATACTACAAGAAATATCCTGAAAGTACCAAAATATATAAATCTACGCACTTTTCATGCAAATGAAAATATTTATTATTATTATAAAAATAAACAGAGTAAATTAAAGCGATAGTTGAATTATGCATCGATATGATTAGTACAATTTATTGGATTTGTCACGGTCGGACACGAGCAGCTGCCCTACTAATGTATTTTTCCTGAATATTTTTATTGCATCGTATCAATCACGGATTTATTACTATGAATAAAACTGGGAATTTATTCTGTTGATTATGAAACTTTTCCCATCATCCTCCTATTATGACAGCTTTTGGTAAGTTTCATTCAATATATCTTCAGCCGGTACCGGTTTATAGTGGATTAGCGTCTTTTGTGGTCTTCTGTAAGCTAAAGATTGTCTGTAAGCATCAGACCTGTGAAATAAGATCATTAACATATTACCTTTGGACGGAAACGTGCGTGCGCGCCGGGTTGATTAGAGTGTCCAACTAAGTAAATGCCAATTGGTATTGTTCCTACACACCACTCGAGCACACCGGACTGATGAGACATCGGCACCACCTAGATAATAGTTATTTATGATACTAGCGCGGTAAGTTGGTTTATACAAACGAGTAGACGAATGTAAGGCCGAGATATAATATCATACAACGTTTTTCAGCAGATTTGCAAGAAAGAAGTACAATAGTAATATCATTTTGTTATTAAATATCACTCGGAAAGACTACAATATTTGAAGTTCCTAATATGAACTGGCGCACATTTGCAAATAGCGCCACTTGCGCGTGTTGAAAATTAAAACTGCACCTTTCATCTCTTTTTTCTTTAGTATTAAAATGAGACAACTGTATTTTTTTTTTTTTTTTTTTTTTTTTTTTATACAAAGCACGACAAATGACTCAACACCACCTGATGTGAAGCAGTAAGAAGAGTCCATATGCGAAGACAGCTAGTGCAGTTCAGACACTACTCTAGCTGCCTCCACCTTGCCGGCCCGAAAGGTGCTTTTTCACGCCTCTTTTGAAGGACCCCATGTTATAGGAAGGAGGGAACACATGTGCTGGCAAAGAATTCCAAGTTCTGGAAGTTCGACAAAGAAAAGAGCTACTAAATTTCTTTGTACGTGATGTTGAGGTGGAGACAGTGAATTGATGACTCCGAAGACCGGCACGCGTGCTCCTGAGTAGGAAGGGGGAAGGTGGGATAAGGTCAAATAGCTCTTCAGAACACTCTCCGTGATATAGCCGATAGAAGGCGCTAAGCGACGCAATGTCTCGACGCAATTGCAGAGGCTCAAGGTTGTTGGTGACCTCTACATCGCCAACGATACGGACAGCACGACGCTGCAATCTGTCCAGGGCATCGAGTAGGTACTTGGCAGAGCCATCCCACAAGTGCGAGCAATATTCCACGCAAGACCGGACCTGAGTTTTATACAGCAGGCATAATTGGTCAGGCGTGAAAAATCGACGCACCTTGTTCAGGACACCGAGCTTCCGTGAGGCTGTTTTTATCACGGTTTCGATATAGTTCCTGGAATTCAGATCGCAACATATCTCCATACCTAGCAAGTTTAGGGAGCCCTGTGCCGAAAGAGTCGTGCCCTGAAGAGACGGAAGGGGAAGGAACGGCGACATTTTGGCTGTAAACGCGCACACCTGTGTTTTCTTAGCATTGAACTCAACAAGATTGTTAGATCCCCATTCAGATACGAGGTTCAACACCCTGTCGAGCTCAATGGTAAGATTCTCTCTCTCCCTCTCGGTTTCAGCGCGCCCAGCCCCTGGGCGACCGTAATATCCCCCATGAACTGTACTGTCATCTGCATAGCAATGAATGTTTCCTAACGGAATCATGTCATTGATATGAAGAAGAAAGAGTGTGGGGGATAGAACAGAGCCTTGTGGTACACCAGCATTCACTGACATGAACCGCGAAGCGCATCCATCTGCGAGGACACGGATTCTTCGCTCATGCAGGAAGCCGGCGATCCAGTTACAGAGCTGAGCGGGCAGACCGTATGCCGGGAGCTTGGAGAGAAGAGCCTTGTGCCAGACCCGATCGAACGCTTTGGCAATGTCAAGGCTAACTGCCAGTGACTCACCACGTTTGTCAATAGCTTCACCCCAGACATGCATTAAGTACGCTAGAAGATCACCCGTTGACCGGTTCGGCCGAAACCCGTACTGTCGATCATTAATTAATGAGTGATTTTCTAGGTATCGGATCAGCTGGTGGTTTAAGATCCGTTCCATGACCTTGCAAAGAACTGAGGTGACAGCTATCGGGCGGTAGTTAGCTGGGTCTGATCGGTCTCCCTTTTTGGGGACCGGTTGCACATTGGCCTCTCTCCAAGAATCCGGCACACACCCAGAAGAGAGAGAAAGACGGTATAGCCGCGTTAAGACAGGAGACAACTCCGCTGCGCAGTTTTTCAGTACTATCGCTGGAATGCCATCAGGTCCACTAGCTTTCCGGACGTCGATTGACTGAAGCTCCGCACGTACATCACATTGCCTAATACGAATATCGGGCATTGTGTGGCCACAGTGGGAGAGTGTTGGTGGCTGTAAGTTGCAGTCGTCGATTCGGGAGTGAGCCGCAAAGAGTTTTACCAAGAGATCGGCTTTCTCTTGCGGCTTGTGAGCTAGCGAGCCGTCAGAACATCTCAACGGGGGCAGCGAGGGTTGACAGAAGTTGGATTGCACGGCTTTGGCCAGACGCCAGTAGCTACGGCTTCCCGTAGGATGCGTAAGAAGTTCTTGGCCAACTCGTGCAACGCGCTGTGCATCCGCTCTGATGAAGGCCCTTTTGCAGGACTTGGTGGCGTTGTTATAGACTGCTTTCAGTGAGTCAATGTTGGGATCCCCGCAAGCTCGGCCCCTGATCCAAGCGCGGTATGCCGACTGTCTGTTTTCAACAGCTAAGGCACAATCGCGGTTGAACCAGAGGTTACGCCTACCCCTACTGATGAGATCGGAGTGAGGGATATAGTACTCCATCCCTAACATGATCTCATCAGCAACAGCAGTAGCGCTAGCGTTCGGGTCCAGCTCACTGAAACAGCGCTGCCTCCAAGGGACAGATGCGAAGTAATCCCGCATACCGTCCCAATCTGCCGACGCATAGTGCCAGATGCGGCGTTTGGCAACCATAGGTACCGGTGGCGACGCCCGTGGCACCCCAGCGGATACCAGGCAGTGATCCGATGTTCCTAAAGGAGCACGAACCTCTAGCCGATATCCATCCGGGCGAGTCGTCAGCAGAAGGTCCAACAATGAGGGCGCGTGACCGACAATGTCTGGAATCCTGGTGGGCTGGTTTACCAGTTGGGTCAGGTCGTGCGTGAGAGCGAAAGCGTAGGCAGTTCTACCAGCATGGTCAGTTTTAGAGGAACTTAACCACGACTCGTGGTGACCATTGAAGTCCCCTAAAAACACCAATTCCGCGGTTGGAAACTGCTCCTGCGCAACATCTGCCACCCGACTAAGATGTTCGAAAAGTCGAGTTGTCTCCATGTCACCGCTGTGGGATCTATAGAGGCACACGTAGATTCGGCAATGTGTGCCCAGGTCCACATGTACCCCAAGAATAGAGTAGGAAGGGTCCTCCAAACAGCGCAGACGGCGACAGCAAACATCCGCCCGGACAAACAAGCATACCCCGGCCTTCGCTTTGAAGGACTCTTCAAGAGCGTAGCCGGGGTAATCCAAGTAGCTAGTGTCTGCCGGGCGGAGTATTTGCGTCTCCGTCAAAAACAGCATTTCGGGTCGAGCCGTCTCGAGATGTTGGTGGACGGCATTGAGGTTAGCATGGAGCCCACGGATGTTAGTGAGCCCGACCTCAAACAGCGTGGTTGTGGTGGGGGTGTGCACCGCTGAACGACCGGAACTGTTTTTGAGCGCTGCCATAGTTGAAGATAGAAGGAGGAGAGGCGTGAATTGGGGGGACGTTGCCGCGATATATACGGTCAAAGCGTGAGGCCTGTTTCCCCAGGTAATAGCCGACAGTAGAGAAGCGCTGACCCGCCGAACGGAAGGGCCCCCGAACCCCCCCGGGAATGGCCGCCGGGACCCCACCACCCGGTCACCAACCGGCACGACGGACCACCCCAAGATTATGCGTGGCATGATAGGGCAGCCTCACGAACTGGTTAGGTTCGCTTGGGCCCCTGTACTGTACCACGGGCGGCCAGCGGAACAGCCGTTTCTTCGGGTCTCCCTGGTCGGCGGGTCAATGCAGTCCACCTGGCTCTGGTTAGACGGAAGCCGTCACTGACCGCATCCATCGCCGCAACGTCTCCCCAAGCTCTGGTTGTACGCTGACTGATCCCGGAACGCGACCACAAGTGGTCACTTGGCGGGTTTTACGCCATGCGTACGGTGGTCACTAACCAGACGGGTGTTCAGACCCTACCACCAGTCGAGCAGTTGGTAGCTCGGTAATCCCTTAGTCGCCTCTTACGACACCCACGGGAAGAAATGGGGCGGTGAATTGTATTCTTAATCCGTCACCGCACGGACAAATAGGTTCCAAATAGGTTCGATCGTTCAGTCTATTTATTCTCATAATGTGAAACTCTTTAGTGGAATTCTTATATATTAATTTAAGGAAATTTAAAAAAAAACGTAAAATAAACGCACGGCGCCATACAACGGAGGGAACGGTAAACCCTATTTTACCGCAATCTCCGTTGTATGGTGCGTAATATTTAACTTTCGAACAATGTATACAGGCTTCGAAAAATAATTTACCGGTAAGTATTTACAATATTTTTTTGTTGCATTGAATATTTAACAGTTCGGGACAATGAAGGTGTTATAAAAAAACTTAACGATTATATTGCTTCCACCTTTAGTAATATATGTGTAGCTAAGGCTGACTTATGCTTATTATTTTTTTGGACGAAATGACACTTCACTTGCATATTACTTGATTGAAATGACATGGAGCTTATTAATGCGCAGGCCACACCGCCAGCGGGCGGGCTATCGTTTCACCTATTTTCATACTTTGGTTCACACCGCGAACTACAGAGCTAAGCTACGTCAGCGATGCAAACGAAGTGAACGAAATATCCAACGATTCCAGCGAAGCAACTCGTTCACCTCGTTAGGCGCGCCCGCTTCGCTAGCTCGCTCGCCCGCCAGCCCGGTTAGGTCGCCCGTCCTCCCCGTTTCGGCTATGTTTTTTGGACTAGTTCTCCCGCCCGCTCCGCCCGCTCGCTCGCCCGTACGTAGTTTTTGGTGTGAACCCCATAGTTAAGCTCGCCAATATTCCGCATAGTTTGTATAGTTTCCTTCTCTCGCTTCGCCCGCCCGCCTTGCACGCTCGCCCGCTCGCTGGCAGTGTGGGCTGCGCTTAATAGCGTACTTATACTTCATTTACCTTATAAGTTCTAATAAGCAACTTATTTTTGCTTGTAATCGAATTTTTCTCCAGTAACGTGTTAACAATATTAAATACTTGCTGCATAACAGCATCCTGTCTAAGATCGTCTTCGCCCTACAAAGAGATATAATATAAATATAAAATAATTTTATAAATAAAATGATTATTTATAAAATAATTATCTTAGTGTCCCATTTTACCTTTATCAGTAGAATGTCCTTTGTACCATTAGAATTTAAACAATTTATTTTCTTTGGACAATTAATGCCTCCAACAAGTTCAAAATAATTATCAAATGACACTAAAGCTGCAAATAAAAAACAAATGCTTATTATTAAACAAACATTAATTATATTACCTTGTAATTAGAACCCGCCATTTGGCCCTTCGACGTAGTAGATTAAAAAGGAAATATATCTTATTATTATAAATATTTGAAACATTCTTAATTTTATTTTTAACATTATGATAAATGATTAAAAATATTAGAAAACCTCGTTAGATCAGTCGTCACACCAGGGATTGTGAAAGGTCGTGGGTTCGGTTTCCGCCCCATTTTAGTTTAGACATTTTTAAGGTAGTTAAAATAAAAAACTTAACTCACAACTTAGATAACTGTATTTGCAGTCGTTCCGTACAGGCACTGTGGCTGTGGGAATAGGTATGGAATCTAAATTATGTAACTTTCGGATTCTCTCTGCCGACGGTATTTTTTGTTTTTGCTCTTTCCCTTTGGGTTTATAGTTCGCGAAACTTATTGTAGCTGAAAGAAACATTTATACGTGAAATATTTACAATATTTTAAGTACTGATCTTTCGGGGTGCTCTAAAATTACTATGACTTTTTAAAAAAGCAACCGTATTACTATAGAATTAAAGACGCGTTTCGCTTGTCAAACGTTTTAGTGATGCTACAAACAACACACGACTCTATAATTATTGTAGTGTTAGAATTGCTTTCCTGAAACAGTGTAGATATTTTTGATCACTCTGAGAGGTCAGATAATTCTAATGTTGCCTGTGCTGGTATTGTTTTTATGTTTTCAACACACAAACGAAAAGAGTGCTTTTGATGCCTAACTCACAGCAAAGTTGCATTTTGCTCACATTCCAAAAAGGGGTTGTAGTATTAGGGTGAAAACATAAAGCAGATTACTAGCGCCGACAAGTTTATGTGTTTATTGTTTTTAACCAAAGGGTGATAATATAATCAAGCAGGCTGTTTATAATCACTTAATGAAGCCAAATTTAGGCTAAATAATATAGGCAGGGACTGAAAAACCGCTTTAACAGGGAACACAAAATTCAGGTATCATTATAAACGGTAGCTGTTACACGCGATCGATATATCAAAATACCTAAACTTATAAATTAAGGGTATCTGTATTTAATATACCGATCGCACAAGCTGGCAACGTTACGTATAAAAGCGTTTTAAAATACGGCCGAAATATTAAGGTACCTCTATTACCCTTTAAATTATGGTATCCTTTGAATTATGGATAAGTTATCTAAATTTTGGAGTACCACCGTTACTATCGGAATTTGAAAGTCGGTCGGGTACCGAAAAAATACCGTTTTATCAGGTACCGTTACTGTCGCTGAGTATAAGTATATCTTTATAAATATAGATATAAAATTTCTTTATGAATATATGAACTTCATACCATCACATAGCTCCTCCATCTGCGCTACAATAACAGCATGCACGGCGCTTTCATTCGCTATTTGTTTCGCTAGCGCCTCGGCGGCGAGCACGCGCGGCTCTGGCGCGGTACTGCGCGGCATCTTCCCGCTCACTGCCTGGCTAGCGTTTAGAATATACTTGTCCTTATCGGAGTTCTTAAGACTGAATAGGATAGGTAGTGTATGATGTGGATGTTCTAGCGCGCATCGTTCTGAGGAAACAATCAATCGTGTTTAAATGTGTGTTCCCCCTATAACATGGGTTCCTTCAAGATGCGTAAAAAATCACCTTTGGACCGGCAAGGTGGAGGCGGCTAGAGCTGTGTCTACACTGCACTAGCTGTCTTCGCATATGGACTCTTCTTACCGCTTCACATCAGGTGGTGTTGGGTCAATTGCCGTGCTTTGTATATAATCTTGCCGCTTATTGCGTAACTAGAGCTGTCCAATGAAACGGGACGCTTATTATATTTATAAAACGCACTACATAGAGCATAATACGAGAGATCAAGCAATAAGGGGTGAAGTTTAAAATAGTATTATCCAGTCGAATTTACCGCACCTTACAGATCGCTACCAAATAACACACCGTTGCGGTGAGGTTTCCAAAGCTCATAGAAGTTAATTGTGAACGGAAGACTCGTCTTCTGCTGTGGACATGACGCTTCATCTTTATTTTTACAGGATAGGCCACGTGTGAGTAGTACCTTTGGTGTTACAAGCACTTAAAGCTACGATAACTGTTCACCATCAGCCGGGGCTTACGGCGAATTATATTTTTTGACTCAAGAGAGAGACCTGTCCATTTTTTTACTAGCATATGGAGCCTATACTTAGCAACAAGGTCAGCAAAATATAACGATTGGCGTACTTATAATTTTCTTCAAGTTGTCAGCAAATTCGTTACTCTCGTCAGTAAGCCGCGGTGCTAATTGTGGCAACACTGCGATAAACTTGCGTGAAGGTATTCCGTGCAGCATATGTTCGAAGGATTCGCCGTCAACGTCCAGCTTCAAGCTAGGGTTGTCGAGCCATAGGGATATCACTCGAAACACTGATAAGTTATTATCTTCACATTCTCTTAAGGACAGCAAGTAATATCTACAAGAAAAAAATATAGATTAGAAATTAAAAGATACTTATTCAAATTAAATTAATGTAAGAAATATTATATCAGAAACAATAATACTGCTAAATATAAAAAAATACCTCATGGCCAATTGTAAGAAAGTCTGCTTCTCAGTTCTTGTGCTAGCTATGTCAGTTTCTTCCAACTCTTTGAATTTTTCGTTTGTTATTAGAACTTTCCTTTCATCTCTAGAAATTTAAATTCATCAATAAAAATAAACCGTATTAAATGATTAATCATACATATATTTATAAAGTAAAATTAAAACATACCTAGTTAACAAAGACTGTTGAGTCAATCTAAGAGTGGAAGCCGTGTCTTTCATATTTTCCAAACATTTTACTTTGTTTTGAAATATAGAAGAATTCATGTATGTCACCACCTGGAAGGTTCGTTAATTTCAAGTATTATACCAGCTCAAATCGATGACTATACATGATGTAAGGAACCGCCCTCGAAAACGAAGGCAGATGACTGACTAGTGATCCTATACACGACTTGTTAATACAAAAAGCCATCTGTTCCATACAAACTGATTACAATTGGGATGTTGCCTAAGTTTGAATATGGTGCTATTTTTTACAAATTCGGATAATATACGCTTCTGTTACCCATAAAAACAATTCAAACTTAAAAGATATGCAATATGTTGAAGTACTCTTTAGAAAATTATAAAAATAATCAATTTTTGTCCAAAATTTATCAAAAATGTTAATGATATGAGATTGCTGACATCAATTAAAACAACTTTTGTTATATGAATAAAACATACATATTACATAGTTATTATTAATTTCGTCAGTATGCCCATACGCCCATACATTTGATGAACATGTGACGTCACCTGTTACGTAGAATTTCTATGGAGCGTTTTTGGATGATGCGTCGCAAGACATCAAACATACCACTATATCTGTGAAACTATTGATTTTAGACATACCATTTCTTTTGCAACATTTCATTATTAAAAATACTATTACTATACTATAAAAGTTTGTCAACAACCCTATTTAGTATGAAACAGCTGATTTTTTCGCTATCGTGTTCAGGGTCACCAGCACTGCCATTAGGCTTTGTTTTTGAGAGCGTCCCCTTTACACCCTGCCGTGATAAAATTATATTAGGAATTATTATGAACCTGCTTATATTCAGCATCAGCAAACTTGGCAATGTCAAAGTAGACTTTCTGTCTTGTTTTGTCATCATCCCGCGTCAGCACTTCGAGGCTCTTTTTTAAATATTTATTGATAATATCTCGAGCATTATCAGATTTGGATTCCGCCATCCACAGACCATACAGTCTAAGTGAGGAAAAAATTATAATAATATATTTAAAAAATACGGTTTCAGTGCAACGAAATTAAGTTATCAATTCACATTAATAGGTTACCTGAGCGACACAGCGGTTTGCTTCACGTCAGATGATTCAACATTGAATGGAGTACACACAATATTACGCAATAATGAAAGAGCAATGTCTTTTTGCCCCTTAGCCCAAGAAATTTGGCTTTCCAACAGAGTTACTTCATTAGAAACTTGTAATTTCTTCACAGCTGCTAAGAGTCGTTGGGACATTTGAATCCGTTGATTTTTTAAGCTTAACTCTGGAAAATATATATTTTTAATTTTCCTCGCAATGAAATTAAGATTACTATCGAATATAAAAATAATACAAACCTGCATATTGTAACTGTAAAGATGTAATATCGTTTAAGGAATTCGCAAACGATTTAGCGGAGTGTTCCAAAATTATGTTACGCTGTGATATCAAATCTTCAAGGTGTTTAAAATCTTGGAAGGCTGGTAGATTGTCTACCCGCCACTTATCGAGCAACTCATAAAGTGGTAACTTATCACATCTCACGGAAAAATACTCTTCAATATCAGTAAAAAGGTGTAATTTAGACAAAACTTTATAAACACTCTGGCAGTTTTCCATATTCAGTTCCTGGCATAATTTGGAAATGCCCATCTTTGCCCTACTTAATGGTTGTACAAGTTTGTCATGAAATTCGGGCTTAATCTGAATGTTTAGACATTCCTTGAGACACGCATAACGGAATGCTTTCAAGATGGATTGGGTATCATAATTCAAATCTGTATATTTTTCTTCCAAGTCTCGAGTGTCTACAAACTCACTCCAATCACCTGAAACAAATTAAACATCTATTTTGGTTAAGATAAGATAAGACGAGAATTGGAATTGGAAAAAGTTATATATTAATATAGAGAGAGATCAGGTAGAACGAATAAGGCATGTTAAAGATATCCGGTAAATATTGATTTAACGTATTGATTTAACGGTCATGTTAAAACATAATATTTTTTACGTACCTAAAGATGACAGACACTCATATTTTACATCGTTTAATTGTTCGTTCTCTGGCAAAGACTTAATGTACTGCAACGCCAAGTGATGCATGCCGGACTTGTGCAAGGAGCGAACTACGCCATGTTGCATCTCAAGGTCACCACGAGAGTACGAAAGAGCTATGTCGTGCATAAGCAGGGCGTCCAAGTATTGTCCAGTGTTGATAAGGTGTTTTCTCTTCTCGTCTTCTATGGTTAAGTGGGCTGTGCCACACCCATCAATCGCGTCCATCTCAGCTATCGACACGAAACTCTAAAAATGTTTATGATCCACTTTGAAAACGTAACTTTGAAATTTTGGACGATCCTAATAGACTGCTTATTCGGCAGAATTTGTAGTTTACCTACTACGATCGTCCGAAATTGTTTAGGACGGTTATGTTTATTTTTATAGAACTAGAGGACAAACAAGCAGAGTGGTAAGTGGTCACCGTCATCTATAGACACCTGCAATAACAAGGAAAAAATCGCTTGGTATTGCAGTTCTGCATGCTGCATGCATACACCTACAAAAACAATGAACAAATAACTTGGTAAAAAAAATTGGTACTGTCATCCTGAGGCCTAAGATGAAATGCCTTCCGGGCCAGTAATTACACTGGCTACCTTTCCCTTCAATCCGAAACACAGCAAATGGTGTCAGGGCTGAAATAAGAAAGGCGGTGGTAGTACCTACACAGACGACCCTACATACGGACCTGCCACCGTACCTTTTCTACTTTTTTGTCTTTTCAATCTTTATTATGTGGCATGCAAGCATACAGCCCGCCTGATGGTAGCGGTTACTGTAGCCTGCAGCTGTTGCAACACTAAAGGTACTATTGACACAATATTTACCCTGTTAAAATCAAGCATTATATTCACTGCACACTGCACAGGAGACAAAAACCGCTGCTACCGATACAACGCCTACATTTTATGTATTACAAATCTAAATGTGACAATAACAAACCTTTCTCAATATCCTTTGCAAATCCTTCCCTCCGCTCAGAACGAGTGTCGCCTCGGGGGACGACGGCGGGACACCATCATTCATAGCTACTGTCCACAGCTCGCCATAGAAAATGGCATACAAGTTCTGATCCGCCACTGTTGCCGCCCATGACACTTTATCGTAATCCAGTGACAGATAGTTTAAAGACTCTCGGCGAGTTGGTCCCTGAGATCTTGATTGAAAAAAGATTATGCAGTGAATTGAATGTGACGAGATCACGCTATTGTTTCAATTTATCAATCAATCAATCGTTTTTTTGCATGAATAACAACATAAATAGTACACACGTGTACATTGCAGGGTATGAGCTACATATTATAATCCCTAAAGCGGGGAATTTACTAGACGGATATGTTCACGGGCATGTCTGTCAGCAGCAAACGTGCAAATGTTAATATTAAATTAAGTAGCTGTATTTCCACCTAGTCGAAATAATCATGAAATTAGGCAGCATTAAATTAAGCTTTAAATTACATACATACTAGTTCCATAATAAGGCAAGTAGACTATTATAAAATTATTATTGTTAATTGATGATTCAAAAATTCAATTGTCAGTATTATAATTAGTCAATTAATGTCATAAGTATAATTACAATATTAAAAATATGATCAAAAAAATTTTTTTTACAATATTTAATGTCATTATTGTCAATTAAATTCAAAATATTCTATAAAAGTATATATGTTATTTAAGTTATACAATCCTGTACCTGGGTTTGTAGTACTTTCTTTGCAACCTAACGTAGTTCACAACGTCCAACATGCACTGTATGATTAACTTATGGCTTTGGTCTAATGCATTCATTCTACTGTTGCTACTAATATTAACACTGTTTTCGACTTCATCGTCGAAACTAATTTCCCAGATGTATTTAAAAAATTGGTTGATCTGATCTGCAATGATCTGAATATTTTTTTCGGAGGAACAGTATAATGATAATCCCACCAGAGCGGGTAGAACACTTTGACACACTGAAGGCTGAAAAATAACAATTTAACTAAGTATTACATTGTACGATTAAGAATAAACTGTTCCTAGTGGCCACCAGCGTGGATGTCGGTTTATGTCCTTTCTCGGGATGTAAGTTATTTCCATGCTAAAGGAGATAGTAATGTTTTGGGCCTTCTCATAAGCACAATTTTAGGTTGTAGCCAAAATCAACTGAATAACATGGGTTCCATTAATTATTATTAACACAAAACTATTTTAATTTATTGCAAAGAAATAACAACAAAAATTAGCTACAAAGAAGTCACCAAAGTGCCCAAAAATCCATAGCCATAACGACACAGTTACAAAGTTGAATTTAATTTTATACTTATTGACATTTATTCAAATTGTCATTCCGTGCTTAGACCATGAATTTTTTGACTTCGCTTGAGTGTTTTGTGGATTTTTGGAATAATTTGACCCTGGCTTCATAGCCCCATTTATTTCTTCACAGGAATATTCAAAATATTCAACGTAAAGTCGTAAAAATGTAAACTGTATTTTGACGTGGACATTGCTTTCTTCAAAATGGTCTATGTACCTACTGTGATGTTTTTCAGAAAATTACCTAATACGATTTTTTGCCGCCTAAATCAGTCAAGATGAATGGAAATATGTAGTTTTTATGTTTTCTTACAAAAATAACTGTACGAAGAAATAGTGCTCATGAGCTGTCCTAAATCGGATACAAACTTTTACCATCTCCTTTAATCTAAAACAGTTCAGTAGGTACCCTAGTGTAAGTTTCAATCCAGATATAAAATGTGGTTTCTAATAATAAACAACAGATGCGCTGCTGCCGTTTTCGTACGATTTGACAGTTTTAGTTTAAATTCTATTGAAACATACACTGAGGGTACAAGAGTTAAAACGTGGTAGACATGTCTGTCTTAGTACTTAATTTCGTATTTATAATATTAGTTTGGGATATACTATAGATATGTTGTTTTTTATAGGATTATTTTTCACTTACCTTTAATAGGCATACTTCGCTCAACGAATTGAAATAATTAGACTCTGACCCAAGAATTTCTAGAATAGCAACAGTATGTTTTATCAACCATTGATTATGGGTTTCTCCATCATCTGGTAACATATAGTTTATATCAACATGAGCATTGAACTTGACGTCGTCTATTTTGAACAAAGCATATTCAGGCTCATTATCTGATGTAAAAGGTTTTAAAATTTGCTTCTCAATTTCAAATGAATCTAAAATAATAAAGCATAATTAATAAACGGTACTTTTATAAACAACAAACTAAAGGTGGAAAACAAGCCAACGGCCCAGATCTGATGCTCCATACGGGCCTTATGGTAGGCAGCACGTATACAGTTTACTGATCAAGAAGTCAGATTCGGTATTTCGAGGCCCTAGCGCAGACATTAGACGTGGTAAATACATTTTTACAAACAAGCTCGCTTCTTGACTGGAGCGCTCACAGGGGTTATTACCACTAACCACATGCTTCACAAAATGGCGGGCTGCTGTTATGTCAATGCGATGCCCTGGCCATATAAAGTTAGTACTCGATAGTTTAGGAACTTAAATATGCCTAAAGGAAAAATATTTCTAATCTAATCTAATCTTTTATTATTAATTTTAAAAATTACACTTTTTAAACTTACCGATAGCTTCAACTGCCTCTTTAAACTTTAATAAACGATTCAATGTTTTCGCTACATTATTCGTGACCACTGGATTTTCATCAAAAAGGACTTGAGACAGAGTCGAAATCACAGCAACGGCAATAGCATGCTTTGGTTGTGCGGCAACGACTGCTTTCGTATCTGCAGGCGGGACTGTAATGAGCGTCTTTAGATCGTAAGTTCCTATTTCGGAGAGACAGTTGCAAGCTTCCATGATTGTCTGAAATATTTATTTTTGGTTATTTTCTAGCTAGCCACAATTCGATGATAAATTATAAAGTTAGAATCACATAATAAGGCACAAAGAAATTACAACACGAGGAAAAGGTATTAAATACATGAAATCGTACCTTTTGATCTTTGACATTTTTCATAATATTATTTAACTTATGTATTACTTCATGTATTGTACTAGCACCACAATCTTCCGAAAACCTCAGAGATTGCAAATTTTTGCACATACTATTTGTAAAGTGCCTGTTGATTTTCAAGAATTGTTTCAAACTTAACAATGACTCGTAACTGGAAAAAAGATTAATATTTTTAATTAACTTACTCATTGGAATTCATGTATAAAAACTTTAAATAACAACTACATATCGCTAAGGAAAGTCGGATGAGGTGTTTTTATGTAGTTGAAAAAGTACTCAGTGTACTAAAAAACGGTTCTTTACTTTAAAAACATGACATTTGAAATAAAACCCGTGTAACTCGCGTTGGATTAGATGTTATATTATTATTTTATTTATACCCATTTATGACGTAAACTAGTGTTGTACTTACGCAATACAAGGTAATACTAAATACTGTACAGATATTATTATCTAATAGAGAAAGGAGATTGGTGAAATTGGGATATCGATTCAAAAAGCTAATCTTGTTAAGAAACAAGGAAATTTAATTAAGGACGGGTAAAATAATAGCTCATTTTTTCAATATATCATTTTAAAATAAAACTCATGCTTTAAAAAGGAATTAAGAAATAAACATTAATATGTCATGAAATTATCAACTGAATAAGATGTTCTTGAAAGTTGCAAACCATTTCTAAAATAGCCCATGTTTTAATTTAGTGCTGTATTGTCGGCACCATCCTGTAGATAGATAATTTTATTTGTAATATTATTATAATGCACACTCCTCATGAATTTCTCCTATGTAGGAAGGCCTGTGCACAGCAGTGGGACGATTATAATAAGTGCTTACCTGGGACAATTCAAAGCCAATTTGTACGTTTTGAGCCTCTCTGAAAATTCAGTTATTGAAAAACAATGTATGTTTTGAACAGAGCGTTGGGATGACATGGACTTGATAAAATCCACAACATCATCTTCCTCTTGTAAATAATCTTTCATATCAACAACTAAATAATTCAACAAAGCAGTGCTCTCCTTCTCGAAGCCCTCTTCTTTTTTGATAATTAAAATAGACAGAAGCTGTGATAGTGCCTTCCGTAATATGCTCACTTCGCCAGGCAGAAACTTAACCAATATTGATCTCAGGCCTTGCGTTAATATCTTGAGTTCTTCATTATTTTTTGATGTCTTAATCGCGAAACCAAAGCAATTACAAACATAGTTGCAAACAAAAGCTTCTGAAGGTGGCACTAAGGGTATGCATTCGACAAATGTTTTGAAGGCATGAATGGCCAACACTTTCAACCCCAGAACGGTTTCTTGAAGCACGTTCTCCCACAACTTAAATAGAATTTTAAATATTGCAACTGGTTGATTTTCACAAAGATACTGCATGATGTTTCCGTCGGTCAGTTCCTTGAAAACAATATTATATTGATAAAACATTAAGACAGTTCAAAATTATAACAACGGTAACAATTTAAAACGGTATTACATACTTTCTTAACATTACACTCACGAAACGTAAAGCACATTAATTCATGTCTACGCATTTATGACACGTGACTATATTCAGTAAGTAACTTAAGAACAGACAACAGTGTAATGTATGAACTTACTCCAAAATAATTTAGTATAGCCAAAAATATTTTCTTTGGATATAAGTAACTTTCAGCCTGTGTAGGGATCACCACTTGAAATTGTTCTTTTGCTTCTATATCATCACATAAGTGTGTCGCAGTGAGTAATAGCAGCTCGCCAACGTTTTCCACAAACAAATTACTCCATTTCTCATTATCCAGTATTTGTCTCGTTAGTTGGTACATTCTGTTTGCATTTATCATAGATTTCTTAAAATTATTTTCACCTTCAGAATTAACGTACCCTAATTTGTATTTTTCTGTCACAATATAAGGTAGGCACAGAACGATTATGTTGCAAAAACAAATCTGTAAAGTTAATAGAAAATAATTTGATGGACGGTAAGCAATAGTTATATTTTACGCCATTTCGAAAGGATGATCGTAGATATGTCGCCGCCGTGCCGTCTGGTCAAATTAGCCGCTAAACCCGGCTAAACCGGCCGATTGAACGCCGGCATCCAATGAAACGGCTGAAGGACAACTAGCCAAGTCATTGAGCACAACGTTTAATCAGATGGCTGAACATCATGTCAGCCGTCTGGTTAGATTAGTCGTTCAATTGGACGCCTAGGCGGATCGTTTAAATCAAAGAGCTTTTCTGTAACTGTTTGTGGGATTGGTAGGTGTAAAGTTATTTTTTTATGACCCAAACAATGTCGCTGATGGTCATAAAAAATAACCATGAACCCACCAATCAAACTAAAACCATTCGGTTCGTCTAATAAACGAACCTTTCAATACGCCAAGTCGTTGAACGTTAAGTGAGTCTAGTTCAATTAACTATCGGGCTAAGCATTTGATTGGATGTCGGCGTTTAATCAACGGGCTAGGCATCCAATTACGCGGCGAATTTAACCAGATGGCGGCGACAGACATACCACTGTCTTATTTACCTCAATAAGCTTACTTTCAGGTAACTTAAGTTTTGTCTTTAATTGTTTCAATATTACACTATCATTAATATTCCCTCCGTGCCGCCACAATATATCTGCAGATATAAGCCATCTCATATGTTTATCGATAAAGTCTGTTTCATTAGTAATATTGAAAAATGTCAATGGTAAATCGTTTAAATTAAAATTCTCCGAAAACCAGAAGTGAAGAATAGACAGGATATTTCTGTTCAAGTACATATCAATTGTTTTATTATCAACTTTGGTAGTTATAATATTCAACACTTTTTTAGTTATCATCTTATCAAATGATTTTTTGTGCTGTAGTTTGAGCAATAAAGTTACTATTTTATGTATAAGCGATTTATTTGTCGTCGCTAACACCAAACAACTGTGTAAGACCGATAATGTTCTGTTTACGGACTCGTCTTTCAACATAATTTGTTGCCTCTCTGGAACCTGTAAGAGTAGACGACAAATTTAATTAGATATCTACCTCATTTACACTGCTTCGAAAACTAAAACAATTCGAGTAAATAAAATACATACATTTATCAAAAATATATCTGCTATACCAGATAAATACGTCTCAACATCAAAATTAGCATGGTTGATTAGTGTCTCTAGTAAATAGCTGCAGTATATACGAATGCAATGGATGTCTCCTCTAGATTTCTTTATTATATATTTTAGAAAACGATCAATGTCATTTATTTCTCCATTATTTAACAAAATTATTTTTGTGGCACATTTATAGATCAAAGCTGCTAATTTAGGTGGATAAAATGACTTCTCGCAGCGGTCCAAATAACCACGAATCATAATATAAGAATTTTGTTTCATATCATTGTCTAATGTCCACAACCGATCTAACATTTTCAACAAAATACTCAGCAAATCGAAAGTAGCATCTGGCACTCTGAACAAGTATTTACATAAATGTTGCATAAAGACGAAAATTTGATCTGAAAATATAGAAAATTACAGTTAAACTTTGGTGAGTTTTAAAAAGAAATGTTTAAAAAATGTATGGATATCCGGCCAGTTATATGTCCAATATACTAAAAATAGGTAAAAATATGCAGAACAGTGTTCAATTGTCGATTTTCTTTTTATTTGCTTTATTGCGTGGTACAAAATACGAATTTTTAATAGAAAAAACTGCAACACAGCCAAATATTCATCATGACGCCTTTGTCGCTTTGGTGACGTTTAGTTGACTTCTATGTCGCGCGCCATAACGCCATATTGAATAACGGTGAAATCGACGAAAATTCTCAACTTTTGTACAAACAAACTATGCATGAAAACGAATTATTAGTATTTTTCCAGGATTCAGGAGATTTTTTCTCATTTTTGATATATAAAAATTCAATAGTACCTACATATACCTGGCCGGATATGAAACATCTCCTTTATGACTACTATGATGTTAAATATTACCTAGTGGCGCTTCATCTGTTTTAGATTTTAAATTTAAAATATCAATACACTGATAAGCACATTTCACATCCCAAACTGAGGAAAAGTCATACAATTTTTGGTCGAGAATCAATTCTAATAGCTCCTCTCTATAATTCGCGCGAACACGACAATATGCGGCAAGAGTGTAGATGCAGTTGTATTTCATTGATGTTGCATTAATTTCATTCTCATCGTCATCATAGGCTATCACATCGTCAAGTTCTTTCTCCGAAGTTAATATATTGTTGACATAATGAAAAAAATCCTCTGGTACGGACCGACGTATTTCCGAGCTAAGCAATGGTTCATATTCATAGATCATCATATCTTTAACATATTGAAATAATTCTATTTTGATAGGAATGGTTGCACTGCTCTTCAGCGTACTAACCAAACACTCAAATAGTAACTTCATACATGTTTCCAATTTTGTGTACAGATGTAATGTTTTAATTTCATCATTCGATAGAAATTGATATTTCAGCATTACATCCATATAAGTGATAACAATTCTTACAGATTGCAAACAATGCAAAAGATCCACGGTTTTGCTTTTAAGCTGTTCAGTATGATGGAAAAGTTTTTTTTCCAAATATTGTTGAAGAAGTTTATTTGTTTCCGTATTCATTTCCGATTTTCCATTCATTTCTTCCTTAGAAGTATTCAATGTTTCTTTCTCAAGTTCGAATTCACTAAATAATATAGATCGATCAATTGAGTTAAATAATATGTCAAACAACGGATCATTATCCAAAGCTTTAGATATTTCCACAATATTGATGTTGTCATTGGCTACTAGCCTTATTATTAACTCTTTTATATTTTCTACATCAACTGAAGCAACACCTTCACTAAACCAATTTAAGAAACTTGTCCGTTGTTCCACGGAACTACATTTATTGAAAAAGTTGCTAAGTATTATATTCAGTGTCATCACGGTGTTGCTATTAACAGGCATGCCTTTTTCTAAATATAACTTTATTAATGGCTGCACGTTTTGATATTTCAAAGTTTTAGTCTTTAACAATACGTGCATTATCGCATGTAAAGATTTATTAGATGTATTAACGCCAGAAGAATTTCTAGAAAAAAAAAATGAAATAAAATGGGACAGTAACCGAAAAATGATAATGTGCACATAAATCTGCCGGTAACGATTCCGCAAAAATGACGAATAATTGGCACATTAAATATTATAATATGCACGGTGGTGCCGTCAATACGACGATAAATTGAAACATGGGCTAAATTCATAGAAATGATTTGCCACTTTCAAAAACATCTTATTCATTTGATAATTTCATGACACTTGCATGAAAAATTATATAACATTGGCTGCATTACTTCATACAAATGTCATGAAATTATCTATTGAATAAGATGTTTTTAAAAGTGGCAAACCATTTCGATGAACTAATGTAGCTCATGTTTTAATTTATTGTCGTATTGACGGCACCATCCTGCATAATCCGCTGAGGAGCTGCGTAGTACCAAACAACTTTCGCCATGATTAATCACGATATACAGGTGGTGCCGTCAATACGACTATAAATTAAAACATGGGCTATATTAGTTCATAGAAATTGTTTGCCACTTTCAAAAACATCTTTCTGACTTGATAATTTCATGACATTTTTATTAAATAATGCAGCCAATGTTATATTATTTCATACAAATGTCATGAAATTATCAAATGAATAAGATGTTTTTGAAAGTGATGAAACATTTCTATGAACTAATATAGCCCATATTTCAATTTACTGTCGTATTGACGGCACCACCCTGTACATGAGGCAAAAGTGTTTAATGAATTGCCTCGTAAAAAAACATATTTTTTCCTAGATTGACTATATTGAGGAGCTCGACAGTGTAGTGGTTTGAGCGCTATGGTTTCGATCACGAAAACAAAGCAATCCAATCAGCCTGTGCGCTCTTGAGTAATAGGGGTAAGGTGGAAGGTCAAAAAAAGATCTTTAAAAAACTCTTCATGTTACATCTGATCGAAGGCGCTAAGTGAGTCGCAATATCTCCGCTAATTATAGAGGTTCAAGGCTGTTCGTGACTTCTTACATCGGCAATAGTGCGGACAGCGCAACGCTCTGCAAAAAGTGCGAGCAACAGTCCACGCAAAACTATACAGCAAGTATACAAGCATAATCATGAGTATGTGCATAAGGTCCCTGCAGAGGTTTTCTCGAACGAGTACAGCATGGGGTTCTTCAAAAAAGGCGTGAAAAGGTTTTTACAGGGTCGGCAACGCGCAAGTGATACCCCTGGTGTTGCAAGCGTCCATAGGCTACGGTAACCACTTAACATCCGGTGGGCCGTATGCTTGATTGCCAACTTAGTGGTATAATCAGTCAGGCGTATAGAATTGACGCACCTTGTTCAGGTCACCGAGCTACCATGACGCTGTTTTGACTCCAGTTTCGATGTACCTAATTCCTGAGATTCAGATCACAACGAAGGATTGATATCAAACAAAGTGACACTTATCAGTATCGCCAGAGTTGTGCCCTGAGGATATGGAAAGGTAGTAGCGTAGATGTTTTGCCTACAAAAACGCACAGCCACAGACGTTAATGTCTGTGAGCAGTGTTTTCTTAGCATTAAACTAAATTTTAAAAGAATTTAGCAAACATTGATAAGAAATTGTCTCACCTGACACACGAATTCCATAAGGACAAGAAAGCGTCATCCAAATCATTCTTGTAAGTTGTTGAATATAATATTAGGTTGTTTACCGTCAGGCATGCAACATCTTTAAAAATTTCCCAATCCAAATGTTGATTACTACTATTTATAAGGATGTCCAATATTTTTATCATAGATAAATAATCTATGCTACTGATCATCTTGCCATATTGTTTTATATATATACGTATTACCGCCAACCTGACAAAAAATTAAGTATTAAAGTAAGTAGGCAAGAACATACTTAGTTTTTTATTTAAAAAAACTTACTTAGTATTTATGAGGCAAATGTGTGAAATGAGTCGAGTTTGCCTCGCGAAAATTCATATAAGAAAAAAATCACATATGAATTTTTCCTACTTTGCCTACATTGAGCACGGTGGCGTAGTGGTTTGAGAGATATGTTTTCCATTACGAAAACAAAGCAACTTTTGATCTCGGGATGTGTCAATCAAAATTTATAATCTCGAGCTTCCTCCGTGCTTCGGAAGGCACGTTAAGCAATTTGGTCCAGGTTGTTACTGCAAACCCTTTAACCCTCTAATCCACATTGGGTCAGTGTATTGGTAGTGTTATGGCCCAAGCTCCTCATATGTTTCTCCCATTTTCATATTATATAACAAAACAAATTTTCTTAATTATTTAGAATTGTCTTAATTTTTGATTTTAACATTATTATAAATGTTTTAAAAATTACTTAGTAATTAAAATATAAAACGAGAAAAATTTCACGTCCTGAGGCAGGATTCGAACCCGCGACCTTTCGCAATCCGGGTGACTGCTCTAACCAACTGAGCCACCCAGGACTTGGGATATCCCTGTGAAATTCTTCTAGCCTATCTGTATTTGCGTTTATGAGCTAACGTCCACCCTACAATGTCGAAATGTTCTATTTAAATGTTCTGTTAACTTAACCAAATCGTAGGTTTTTCTAAAAGACTCGTTTCGGATGTTGAAATAGAACATTTCGACATTGTAGGGTGGACGTCACATTGCTGTTCAAAATTATTCGAAATAAAAGCCCAAAAAAGGCCGGTTCCTTTGACCTTATGGAAAAATTACTCTTTCTGCGTACTAAGTATAAGTAATACGTGGAAGTTAACTTCTGACAAAAAAAAAACAGTGCATCTTTATAAATACATACCAAGGTACATGATTGATTTGTAGCTGATATATTAAGTCCGTAAATGTTCTATACTTGTTCAGAGCAATTTTCTGCCTTTTTGTACTACTACCGGTTTCAGAATCATTTGTTGGATCGGACGTCAAATGGAAATTCTAAAACAAAATTACAATAATGTTAACAAAACTGTAAGTATTTAGGCATCAAACACGGTTAATATTATAAATGTGATATGAAATGTTCCAAAGATAAATAAATGTTAGAAAAAATGTTCTTTTTAGTCTAGATAAAACTATAAAAAAGAAATGGGTTGATTGATGCTTTATATGCTGTTCACTATGGGGTTGGCTACGCAAAGCTATTGTAAATGGCGCTGCGTACGCGTGTTCCTGAATGGCGAACGTTTGACTGGATAATTTGTAAAAATAACGAAAAGGAATATTTTTTTGATACTAAACTGCAAAACGGAAGAAAAACCTTATTGTTCATGTCTTGGTGCGTTGACAAAGAGATTATAATTATAAAACAACACATTTACGTTATTTATCAATAAATACTTTACTTCCACAGGTATAGTACAGATAGGAGAGAAGTAAGAGGAGAGGGGAGGGGGAGGGCAGTAAGGGGGAGGAGGGGAAGTAAGTGGGGAGGGGAGTCAACTAGATAATTCTCATCATTTTCATCAAAATGATCTAGACTTATTCTGGCAGTTCTTGTTGGCGGAAAGTTTCTAAGTAAAAAAACCTAATACTTAACTATATATTTTTTTTCTGATGGACAGATCTGTAGCAAATTTGTGAATTCTAGCATTTTTACACCTAATTACGCATCACTTGGGACGTTTTAGAGCCAAAATTAATTTATAGAAATACACCCTTCGTTCTGAAAGATGTTTTTGAACAAGCGTACACAGCGCCACAGTTGACAACCCTATTGTACCCTAGCGAGATAGATTAAAAACTAAAGATGTTCTTTAATAACAACATGACAAGATGGCAAAATAATTTTTTGAAAATAGTAGTTTGTGAAACTGTTACCTAATGAAGGAGTCATATTAAAACAAAAGTGTTTTATACCTAGTTATCTTAGACCATACGAACAAGATAGACCGAACTTTCCGAGCAATGCAGTGAAGCAGTTTGTTAGCTCTCTGTGCGTGACCTACAAGTACGTATATGAATATCATCGTAATCATAATAATCATAATCATAATCATTTATTTATTTGTGATACACAGGTAAAATTAAGATGTGAAGTAAAATACAGTGCAAGCTGTGATCAGCCTTATCGGCATACAAATGTTACAATTAATATAGCTAGTAGCCAGGTCAACATTTAATTTAAATTCATAATCACTAAAATTGAAATTCAATAATAGCTTATAATAATTAATAATAAATATGAATAATTGAAATGTCAACATTTAAATTAAATTAATAATAAAGGAGTGGTCAGATCAAAATATAGAGGCAATCAGACTAATTTACAAAAAATCAGAATGTCAAAATTAAATTGTAATTTATTTTATTATTTTAATTGTAAGAATTCATTAATTGAGTAGAAAGAGTGAACAATTAAAAAATCGAATAGTTTTTGCTTAAATATACTAAGATCGTTGAGTTTTTGAATGCTGCTTGGAATTTTATTATATAACATATTCGCGGTGCCATTGCAAAAACACTCTTGTTATAAAGAGCTGTTTTATAAGGGACCGTATCCACTGTATAAAAAACAACCCTGCTACGGGACTTTTGAGTATTTAAAAATAAGGCTGGGTTTTTTTTAATAAAAAGTGCTATCTCAAGTATATAGAGACCGGGCATTGAAAATATATTTAAGTTCTGAAAATATGATTTGCAGCTATCGGTTCTTTTTAAGCCACACATAGCACGAATGCAATTCTTCTGACACCGAAAAACTTTGTCCCAGTTGGTTGCATTACCCCAGAAAATGATTGCATATCTCAACTTGGAAGCTGCAAACGCATGATAGGATGTCAGCAGTGTATCGATGCCTACTTTTTTAGATAGATGGTAGAGACTGTAGGAGGCTTGGCAAAGTTTCTTGCATACAAAGTCTATGTGATTCTTCCATTTTAAGTTATCGTCTATCAATAGACCCAAAAATTTGCCTGTCGACGTCAGTTTGATCTTTCTACCTTTATGCTCTATTGGTAATGTTAAGGTTTGGATAGTTCTCTGCTTGAATTCCATTATTGTGGTCTTTTCTACATTCAAAACTAAATTATTATCCTGTAGCCACTCGACTATACAAGAGAGGCTATTAGCTATATCATTTTTATAATTGAGAACAACTGTGCAGTCATCCGCAAACAGAATCATTCTATCATTAGTAGATTTTGGGATGTCATTTATATAAATCAGGAAGAGAAGAGGCCCCAAAACAGGCCCTGTGGAACCCCATATGTAACTGCCCTTGGAGTTCATCGTACATATGTTTCCTGCATGCATATGAATTGAGTTCTGTTACTCAGGTAAGAGCTCAATAAATCCAAAGCACTACCTCTAATGCCATATGCTTCCAATTTGTTCAGTAGAGTGTTGTGATCTACAAAGTCAAATGCCTTTGACATATCCATATATAGAGCATAAACGGGACTTCTGGGAGTCTACTCTTTTATATATCGGACACAAGAAATCATATAGGTATAGCTAGATCTATAGACATGGATTATTTTCCGGAATCCTTTTTGTTCTATTGCAAACAGAGAATGACTTTCAAAATAATGATACAATCTATTGTATATGACCCTTTCAAATATTTTAGAGAAAATTGGAATTAGTGCGATAGGTCTATAGTTCTTTAGGTTAAATTTATCATCTTTTTTATAGAGCGGTTTAATAATTGTAGTCTTTAGCATTGTCGGAAAAACATCCTGTATTAAACTTAAGTTTATGATATGGCAAAGTATGGGAGAAATTATATTACACACATATTTTACGACTAATACACAGATGTCATCATAGCCGGTAATTTTTGTTTTTTTTTTAGTTGTTTTATAATAGTTAATATGTCAGAAGGGTCAGTTGGAATAAGAAAAAATGAATTGGCAGAGTTATTATTTATAGGATACTGATTTACCAGATTCTTGTCAGTGTTTTGGGGTTTTGCTAGGTCCACGTAATAGTTATTGAATGTTTCTGCTATTAGCTTAGGGTCTTTGATTGCATTATTTTCAACTAGTAGTTTTGTAACACTTTCTTTTGGAAAGTTCTGTTTATTTCCATTAATAATATTCCAGGTCGTCTTAGATTTATTTTTTGATTTTAAGATGTAGTGGGCATTTTGCAATCTCTGTGTCAGCTTAATTATCGTATTATATCTACTAGAGTAATTTTAAAATATTTCTTTATCAATTGGGTTTTTTGAGAGTCTGTATTTCCATAGAAGATAACGTTTTCGCTTACTACAGCTTTTGATGCCACTGGAAACCCACTTTGGTCGCAGTTTTATTTTATTTTTTATTTTCAAAACGGGGAAACATAAATCTTAGAATGCTAAGATAAGTTGAAGAAGTCAGAAAAGGCAATCAGCATCATATGTCGAAAAAACATCACTAAAGGTAAGCTGATTGATATATTCTGCAAATTTTACCACATCATCCTTTGAGTAATCACGTTTAAAAGAGAACCAATAATCAAATATACATGATTTTTTTACAGGACATGTTAAAATCTGTGCTTTATGATCAGATGTGACATTGATATGACATTTCGCGCCTCTAATATTGTGAAATATGTTATCTATAAAAGTCCCGCTGCTTGGTCTAGTTGGTTCAAATATTGAGGCCTTTAAGTTAAATCTAAAAGTTAGCTGCTCTAATTCAGATACCATTCTACTTCTTTTCAGCATATCTATATTAAAATTGCCACAGACAGCAACTTTTTTGGTGCTGTTTTTTGTCAAAAGAGTTAATATATCATTAAAGTTGCTGAAAAATGTGTCAAAGTAACAGCTTTTCATTTTAGGAACTCGATATAGACACAGTATTTTCAAATTGTGATCAATTAGTTCCACAGCAGAGCATTCAATAACATTCGGGACAGAATACCTTTGCACGTCTTTCAGAACGACAAATTTTAAGTTCTGTCTCAGCAAAATGCAAGCTCCACCTTTGCGTTTATTACGACAAAAGTGTGTAGCCTAAATAAAGTTTGGTATAAATAGAAGTTCAATGTCCTCAACTGTCAGATTATGTTCAGTGAAGCACATAATATCAACAGCCTTACCCGCCTCTCTAAGATCATCAATACAAACAGTTATTAAGTCAGATTTTGAAAGCAATCCATTTATATTCTGGTGTAACATATTAAGGTGTTTATACACGAAAAAAATTGTTGCATGATACATCACGTCCAAGCTGATATTTGCTTGTACTAGTAGTATCTGTCTGAGTGCCCCTATCAACAGATGTTTCACAAAATTCAGTGTTAGTAGTTACCTCAACTAAAGTGTTAGTAGTATCATGTAGTTTTAACAGTAGGGCTACTAGCCATTACAGTGTTATCGGTTACATTAAAAGTATTCTTACTTAAAACAGTTGCATGGTTATTCTCATTAAAGAACATTTTACGTTGATATGCATAACCCAAACAAAGAATTTCCCGTAGAATATATCGACTTACATACAATGAAAAATGTCTAAATTTTGGTACAGTTCTATGGAAGTTCATATTAAGAAACGTTGAATTTTTGTATTTTTCGGAAAGTTTATATAGTTCAATAACCCTGTATAATAACATAGCTGTGAAATGAGACATTACCGCCTTACTTTTGTTTTTCAGAACAGTTTTTACACTACTACAAAATATGTTAATACGGCATATTTAAAGGAAGAAATACGACGTCTCGGAAGTTCTGATCGAAGTAGCGTGCGTTTTGTTTTCGGATGAGTTTGTGCCTAACGTTCTGTCTATCTTGTTCATAGGGTCTAAGCTAGGTATGTGCATACACAATTCATACACAACTTTATCTTTACTTACTCATACATTCATACATAACTACATTCAAATAAGTCTCACATGAAACATTTTTTAAATTGATTGTCGAAAGAGGATTTATGCTTATATAGAACATATTGTCATTATATTTTAAGAATAATTTGGTTTGTCAATTTGAATGATGTGAAGATATATGTTTTTTGTTTTTTTATACGAATAATACTGAATACAGTTGAAACTATTGAAAAGAGATATTGTTTAATTAACACCCGTATTCACAAACGACACTATGAGGTCTCACAGTGCCCGCGGACGCACAGGGTGCCAAATTCCTATTCATAAACAATACTTGAGAGACAATTGGCACTATGCGTTTATCATAATGAACACTTAGCTAAGGGAGCCTGATAGCTATATTAATCAACGCATAGTGTCGAGCTCACCATAGAGAATGTAATCACTACGGAGTTTACGATAAAAAGCAAACAAACAATAAAATTGAAATGTCAGTCAGTGAAGTGAACTACGTAACACTAATCAACCAATCACAGAGCTATATTTAACGCTATGCGTCCGCATAGTAAAGATTCGTTTGAGTATTGTTTGTGAATTGAAAGGCTTGTCAAAGTGAACGCACTGAGAAATGCCTTACTTCGCTTAGTATTGCTCCTTCACTTACATAAGTATCGTTTGTGAATACGGGTGTAATTCTCCCACGAGATCACATCTGGCGCCCGACGTGTTGTTTTATAGACAAAATAGCGCCAAATGTAAAATTCATATTCACTGTGTTAGCGCTAAGCCACAGTATACTTACATATTGGCTACATGCTGCGCGCGCATCAAGGTTTAGGTTCTATTAGGTTTTTGAAATGCTAACATAGGTTTGTTATTTTATAAGAAAAGTAATTGTAATAAAATGAGTGGAACCCATGCTCTAATGGTCATTACATTACCTCCCCTGCACAATTATGTACCTACTTATTTTCTGGTATATCCCACGCTTTGGAGTGTCATTAAATAGGTCTTTCAAAAATATTGCTGGCGTATGAAAATCATGTTTTGATTCCAAAGTCAGGAACAAACGGCAGGTTAGCATATTTTCGTTTTTAGGGTTTTTTTACAATTAATAAGTTAATAATTGGTAAATACCTATTTCATTTTTGCACCCACTGAATACAAATTTAACGGAAATTCAACGGAAGGAAAAACCTAGTATATTAAAAAAGAGTATACTCTAAGCTTGACTTATTCATCATCTCGCCCGAAAACAACTCGCCCGATCGGGCGACTTGGCACCTTTCGAATTTACGTAATATTTCTGTGGTGAACTCGCACGCTCATTACAAAGTACAGCCAGGTAAAAAAAATTTAAACTAAATTTCAGAAACGACTTCGATTAAAACATTAAATCTTAAAATAAAGCTACTGAGTAGTTTTTATGGTCGTTACCTCACATATTTATGGTCGGGCGAGTTGACGACAGAAATATTAGGTGAATTCGTAAGGTGCCAAGTCGCCCTATCGGGCAAGTTTTTGTCGGGCGAGATGGCAAATAGCTCATAAGCTTCATTCCTTTAAATGAAAGCCGTTTGGAAAATATTATATATTTGCTTTTTACAAACTCGTTACTATGGTAAGCCCTCGACTTCATCTCGGGGCTACATTAGTCTATTAGTTTGTAGAAAAATAACTTACCGCACTAGCATCATATATTACTATTATTTAATTTGTACTTAACATTCATAATTTCCTGTTTTTACTAATATTTGTACGCCGATAGGCTAACATAGCTGTTCTTTTTTTACTAATTAAGACCTAATTATACAGTACCTATGTTGACAAATAAAGGAATTTGAATTTTGAATAAAAAGTTTTTACCTGATAATATACAGCCGCCGCCAAAGAATAAAGATGTGAAGTGTTGCTCTCGGAAAATTCGTTCTGTTTACGAAGTTTTTGCAAGTAAGTCACTTCTAAAGTTATTATTTCCAATATATTAGCCATCTGCCTATCCCACGTTTGCCAGTTATTTGCCAAACTGCCGTCTTCATTACGTACTTTTCCTCCAGGATGATGTAGCACGACAGTTAATTCCAGAAGTTTAAACAAAGCATTCTGTAAATAAATAATTTTATCTCAAAACCATTTTTCCAATAATTACTCAGTTCATGTCCTCCACGTATCGCTCTTGAAAATACTTTACATAACTCCTAAAATAACAGGCGATTGTTGAAAAGTTTCGATAATTATGGCCCAGTCAAATTTCGCGCAGATTTTAATCGTTTGTTATACGTTTCAAAATTATGTGTTTTAAAATTATATCAATCCATCAGTGTTATATTAAACAAAACTATATCATTTGATTGTATATGTTTTGATCATTATATGATATGTTGCTATATTATACATAACACACCCGAGTTAAATCAGGTAAATTGGTTTTATTTCAAATGTGTAGTGCTCGCGAAAATATAAGACAATATTTTCTACTATGTAAAGTCGTATTAGAATCGGTTTTTTCGTTTTCAATATTTACTTGATTTACTAGAAGACTTTGTATGAAAAGCCATGCGGCGTAAACTCTCTTATATGTTCCAGATGACCCAAATATGAGAGACATTCTTACCTTCTTTTTGTTTTCAAGACTGTGGTCATAAAAATTTAATATCAGTGGTATAATACACTCTGAAAAGTCGCACATTAACAGGCGGTACTCTGTTGATAACTGCAACAAATATTAAAAAATACTTTTTTATATAACATCTTATAAAAATCATAGTTGTTGTAAGGTAATAAACAAAAAACGCATGTGTTAAGTTACCATTTCAAGTAAAAGTATCATTATTTCGATCACAACTTCTTGAACTTTTTTATTATTTTGAAATTGAATAAAACACTTCTTTAGTCTTGGTAATATATCCCTTAGTGAATTGATAAATTGGCAATAGTTTGATCCATTTTTAATAACCAATGATAGCAACCTTAACTTAGTGAAATTATCCAGTTTCAGATCAGTTGATAAACATATAGAAGTACAAACATTTAATAAATCTGAAAAAATATTTTTCGTAACATATAATAATAATAAATAATACTATTATCTAAATATTGAGCTTGCTGCTGTGTCAACTGCGAAATGGTATGAATGGCTTAAATTTATTAAATTTTGGATTTGTGCAAGAGTTGTAGCTGTAAAAAACCCTGAGATAAAGATAAAAGTGATATAATTATGAGGTTTACAAGTGGTTTATATTTTTACTCTGTAACACACTTTAGTAGTTGACTTAATGAAAATAATAATATAAGTATAGCCATTCGTTTTTAAGATATTATATCTGTTATTTATTTATTAGATCTTATTATAGGTAACTACAGTACTTTTATCTCATGAAGCGCCGCCTGTGGTCGCGCGCTTTAATTGTGGTAACCAAACACGCCAGTGCGAATGTGTGCGTGAATACGAGTGGACGGAAATAAGTACTATATTATTCGAGGTTAATGTCCACTCACTGTGTAACTTATTTTTCTGTATGTTTAGTGACTTTGCTGAAGAATATATAAATTAATGGTAACTTAAAAAAAAAATCTATTGAAGGTTCTTAGGCATTATGAACTGAATAAAATAAGACTGTGTTCTTACATTAAAATATTTAATTAAATCAATCAGAATCACTCTAACCGTTGCATCGGTTTGTCAGTTAAAAGTCATTTTGGAATCGCGTTCACAATACTTTATATAATCTTAATTTTTTTCTTTCTACACTGGCAAGTTTTGCTCCACGTCCTGCCTTGGATATTTTCTATGCTAGGTTTTATTAATAAAATAAAATTAATAATAAAACAAACAAAAAACTTTTGGACACATAATTTATCTATTTTATCTAATGTAAATTATCATCATACAGGCCGATGACTATGACGTCCACTGCTGATCAAAGGCTCCCCCCATCGACTTCCAAATGGATCGGTTCTGTGCAGCCTGATTCCAACGGGTCTCCGCCACCCTGACCAGGTCGTCTGTCCATCTAGTGTGTGGCAGTCCTACTTTGCGCTTTCCCTCGACAAGCTAGAACTTTAACGCCCCATCGGCCGTCAGTTCTGAGATCCTTTCCTGCGTTGGGTCTTGCAAAACTTAAAACCCACTGGATAGTTTTTAACCAATCCGTTATTTAACTCGTCTACTGTAACGCAGCTCTTCAGGCATTCGAAGCGTCAGCATTCGATTTTGGACTTGAACTGGTGTCGGTCGGAGAATAGACCTCGTCAGTTTCACTTTCTAATCTGACGTTGATATTTAACGTGCCTCTCACCATACGGTGATCGCTGCCGATTTGAGACATCGACATCCTCTTCCCTCTCTTCAGGGCACTACTCTTTCGGCACAGGTCTCCTTACACCTGCTCGGCATGGAGATATGTTATGATCTGAATTCCAGGAACTACATCGAAACCGTGATAAAAACAGCCTCACGGAAGCTCGGTGTCCTGAACAAGGTGCGTCGATTTTTCACACCTGGCCAATTATGCCTGCTTTACAAAACTCAGGTCCGGTCTTGCGTGGAATATTGCTCGCACTTGTGGGATGGCTCCGCCAAGTACCTACTCGATGCCCTGGACAGATTGCAGCGTCGTGCTGTCCGTATCGTTGGCGATGTAGAGGTCACGAACCACCTCGAGCCTCTGCAATTGCGTCGAGACATTGCGTCGCTTAGCGCCTTCTATCGGTTATATCACGCAGAGTGCTCTGAAGAGCTTTTTGGCCTTATCCCACCTACTCCCTTCCTACTCAGGACCACCCGTGCTGGTCTTCGGAGTCATCAATTTACCGTCTCCACCTCGTCGTACTTCCAAAACTTGGAATTCTTTGCCAGCACATGTGTTTTCTCCTTCCTATAACATTGGTTCCTTCAAAAGAGGCGTGATAAAGCATCTTTTGGGCCGGCAAGGTGGAGGCAGCTAGAGCAGTGTCTGAGCTGCACTAGCTGTCTTCGCATATGGACTCTTCTTACCGCTTCACATCAGGTGGTGTTGTGTCATTTGTCGTGCTTAGTATATAAAAAAAAGCGTTAAATATCTGTCTTTTAGTGGTCATGATAAAGTCCATCTCGTTTCTAGTGGAACCATTGTAGCTTATCTAGGTCTATTTTCTGCGCGGCGGCTTCTCGAAGAAAGAGTTCATCATGTAGAGTCCCTCCTTCACCATGAAGTTAGCCAGCGGCTGTCCCCTGTCCCACTGCTCAAAGCCAAATCTCAGTTCATGCTCGCTCCGTTTGCCCAGCCTTGCATTGAAGTCCACCATGACAACAGTGAAATGAGTTTTGGGGGTACGTATGGCCCTAGACATCTCCTAATACATACTTTCTACCACATTATCATCAGGATGTGTCGAGGTTAGCGCGTTCACTTGTATGACCTTCAGCGAATACCGTTTAGTTATTCTGAGTATGAGGTATACTATACCCTCGCCAACACACTCCAAATCGTCACAATATTATTAACGGGGGACTTGCGGAGAAGGAACCTTAAATCACCTTGAAAAAAACGGTCGCCCTCCCGGTAATAGATCAAGTCAAGTTACCGGATTTGAGGATTATCGTGTCCTCCCCCTGTCTTTGGACTTCAGACAATCCTATAATATTCTAGTTAAACTTGTCTATTTCTTGTGTCCTCCCCCTGTCTTTGGACTTCAGACAATCCTATAATATTCTAGTTGAACTTGTCTATTTCTTCTTCCCGCTCTACTATCTTTTCGTCAGTCCTCAATGTGCGCGTGTTTAATGTTGCTAGCTCTAGTCGTCGTTGTTGGTAGCCTAATCCCTGCCCGGGATTCTTAGCACCCCCTGCCCCGCCGTTACCGTGACCGCTACCGTAGTCCCGAATAGCGGAGCCGCCGGGGCCTGTGGGGCGATACCGATTCATGAGTGGATTTTGCCATAATCACTATGCTTGGCAGGCAAGTTGGTGATCGCAGCGATTAGCCTGTACCCAGATAATGCTGCTGCCCGTCACGTGGGGAAGATTATCCTTAAGTTGTGAGATATAAGTACTGTAGCTTAATTTTAACTGGCCTTTATAAGTTATTTTTTAAATATTAAGAAAAAGGCTCTTCATCCCTCACCAACCTGCTAGAATTTCCTCAATGGGAAATCTGCCTGGTTTTTAGTTCCTTCACAAATTAATGTAAATTGAACCCTAATCCTAAAACCTAATATAATGTATATGTATTTTTGTAATAATTTAATAACAAGAAATACCTTCCCAATTTGATGGAGTAATAAAGCCTAAGTAATAATCACAGGATATAACATGTTTATATAAAAGATTTATGTAAGCGTCACCAATAGCTTTTGTGAGTCTGCTGTTCCTTAATATAAATAAACATGCCTCCAAAACTTTGTCACATTTTAGATATGCTTTTCCTGCAATAAAAATAAATCATTATGGTGGTCAGTATTTTTAATTTGTCTTATTTATGTTAATTGTGTTAAAACATTCCTATATATTATCAGTATTTTACTTTATTACAATCATCTAAAATAATCACACACACGCTGCGGCAGGTTATACAGAGGACCGAAGAGTACAACCTGCCATAGTGCTTAGCGTTTGTGGACGTCATCGCGTGACATCGGAGCATGATGACCGTTTTATCGTCACGACGTCACTGAGAAGTCGACACCTGAATGCAGTTCAGTTGGGCCAACAGCTTCAACGAGCACGTAACGTAAGTCGCTAGACAGTTCGTATAAGACTGACAGCAGGTGTCGTTACTGCACACAAACCTGAAACTAGTCCAAAACTGAGTCCATACAATGTAGTTGAAGTTGTATGGTTTAGAAAATGTATAAAAATTGCCAATGATTTTTGGAATATGATACAGTAAACACAAATTTTACAATACCTATAACATATATTTGAATTATTTTGGGCTATTAAATTGATAAAACTGTGTGGTTATCAATAAATTTTAAATAAATATCAAATGTTATCTTTTTTTAGCCGATCCAGAAGGACTCACACTAAAATTAAAGTCAACTTTTCATTTAACAGCTTTGTTGTGGCTTTTATTACTTCTATGTTGCCAAAAAAAATATTATAAAACTATTTGTCACAAAATTAATTTATTTAGTATAATAATAAATCTAAAAAAATAAACAAAAAATTCAAAATACTTAATTAATCTCACTATGACAATGGACATTCTGCAATATTTATTGTCTATTGTGATAATATATAAATGTGATGTGTAACAAAATACAGGGTGGACGGAACATTGACGTCCAAAAAAAAATTTAGGTCCCTCGTATCGTGGGGTATCCGAATCACCCCCATGTATGTCCCGCGACTTTTTATAGTTTTCAAGTTATGAATTTTTTTTCGAATTTTCGACAGGATCAACTTAAAAATATCTTAAAAAAAAGTAGAAGACTTATTTGTAGTTTTTTTTTTGCAACTGAGTCCTCATAAGTTGCACTTTTATGCATAAAATAATTAGCTTTTTACCTTTGATGAAAGTTATGAAAATGTTGATCCAAAGTAAAAAATTATGTTCAGTGAATTATGACTTAAATTTTCAACTTTAAATTAAAAATCTAAACAGGTGACTTTCTGGTTCTTTATTAGCCCTTAATAGTGCCTCTCAGCTTTCATAATCATTGAAAAAGATTAGTACTTAAGAAGGCTACTTTTGCTAAAATCGGGCTTCAAAGACAGTGTTAGGTTTAAAACTTATGAATTTCTGCCGCCCTATTCCTACCCTCTCTATCCCACCATTATGTTTCCAAATATCCAATCCTAAACACGGGTACTTGGAATATTCTATTGGCGACCGCTGTCAAGAGCAGCGGCCATTACGTTTCGGTCGTTGACGGTGTCGAGAGGTGCGCATCGGTTCAGATCGGTCGACTACGCTAAGTCCCATCTGCTGTGATTACTGAGCTCTCGGTCTTCGCGATCATACCGTAATCAAAGGAAAATCACCGAAATATAAACCGGACTGCAAGGCAGAATCCCGCGGCCACCAACATCCTGCCCGCACTACGGAACCAACATAGAACCAGCGCAAGGTACCGTGTTTCCACCCTTTCTTTGCCGGTTTCATATTTTCCATTGGTCCTTCGAGCCGGATATTTTCATTTCATAAGGTTTTAAATCATAATTATTCGTTTATCTAAGGTTTCTTACTAAATATAATTTTTTTTTGTTCATTTTAGAGGGTAGTTAACTTGGGTAGTTCAATTTTAATTTTTCGGGTGTGTTCTTTGTCCGTTGATTCCGCTGACAATTTCACAATATTTTGCATAATTTTATCGAGCATTTTTGCAGACAGCAGTGCGAGCATGGATCTTTCGGTAGACATATTTATCGATCGATAAACTCACTTTATCTATCGAATTATATCGACCAACGCTAGCATGAAACTAGCCTCGATAAGTTTTATCGAGATGTATATTTTGTCGTTTTTTTATCGATCATTCATTCGTCATTCATTCTTTTATGATCATTTTTTTCATAATAAAGCTAAGGAATCTTGTCCATGCAGTCATAAATAATACTGAAATAGTTTTCTGCACCAATATGTTAGAACCTTTTTTCAAAATGACATTAATGTCATTAAACTATCAAAACAAACAAAGATAAATATTTCGTATCGTTTTCTTATCCCCGAATTTTATGTTTTCTTATATTTAAAATAGATAACTAACTAGTTCTGCATAAAGTGTATTCTATATAGTGATTATAATATTACAATCACTTTGATGCTATGATGATGTTACTGAAAAAGTATCGGAACGCTGAAGCCTCAAGGTAAGCACGCCGTCTCTTGCTAATATTATAATATTTTAGTTTTTTAATTTTACTTAGTAAAAAATGTACAGACAAAAATGCTTATTGTTCTTTCTTTTCCTTTTGTATAAACTAGTATGTAGCCGATAGTTAAAATAAAAACATAATAAGTACAAATTTACTTTAAATATATTTCATTGTGATTTATTTTCAATTGATAAATTCTATTACTTCCTGCCTCTGGGTTAATGGCAAGATATTCCATCATCTTCATTCTTAAGTTCCTCACATCAGGCAGTGGGAATTTTTAATGGAAACTTAAGTTTTAAATAGAACACTGAGCTTGAAAAAAGCAATCAAACTTAGTAAATAGTTGGAACATTATTTACCTATTGTAATTGTATTTTATGTCTTATTTTATAATCATTCTTTTTATTTTAGGATGGAGCGACATCAGCTTGTTGGAAATCAAGTTGGCCAGGAAGTGGAGATGTTTTATGAGGAATAATAAATTGTAAATTTACAAATGACTTTTATTTTATGTTATGTACCTAGAATTAAAAATATCTGCAATACATTTTTGGCTGTTCAATTTCTAATGATACAGTTTGTACACTACCCACTAAAAATTAGAAGACACTGTGTTTTGATTTTCTTACTCATTTATTAATGAAGGGTATTTAGACGCTTATAAATAATGCGTTCGACCAATTAAATCATAATTATGGTATTATGTCGGAAGGCTCTTCTTGGTTGTTAAAACTTCACAAACCACTTATCTCACTGTTTGCTTAGCTATATTTAGTTCTTGTCTATCACATCGTTGGTATACTTCTCTCATAAAACAAAGAATCCCTCTGCAGCGAAAATAGTAGCTTTCTTTTATATATTAATTACGACAATATGCACTGGCAATTCGTATGAGTGAATTTTTATTTTTATTTTTATTTTATTGAGAAAACCAACTGCGCAATACACAAATTTTCTTATATGGTACTTATAACTATGAGTACAGCTAATTACAGGTTTTCCTTCATTATACCATTTGCATATGACGTGAAACAAAATGCATATGACGTGAAACAAAATTATCCACAAATTTGGCCGAAATCCATTGTAATAGCAACCTAAAGCCATATTACGTAAAATATTAGAGTATCGACAAACATATCGTGCATATTTAAAAACCCGATAAATTTATGTCAAAATAGACAAAACAAATCTATCTCGTATGTCAAAATTATGATCCATGCTTGAGTTTATCGAGAAATTCGGTAAGATTAGTCGACTTTGTCGAGAGATCGATAAACAGAGTTTTGTGCTACCGAGATCGATAAACACTCGATAAACTACCGTTTTGTCGAATTTTAATGTCAAATAGGCTTATCGAAAGTTCTGTGCTCGCACCACTGTATCGATTAATTTTTACTAGTGGAACACTCCCTAGCAACCATTTTGTTTTGTTACGTCAAATCAAACTTGACATTTTAAAATCTAGTACTTTTAATGTCACGTTAAATTTTTTTTACATATTTTCTTTTTATTCAACCATGGGAAAGGATGATGTTTCGCATGACAAACCCATTAAGCAGTCACAACAACTCATTTCGATGTCTATTTGTGAAAACTATATTAGTAGTTTGTACAAGTTAGCTTGTGAAATTAGCGGTAACCTCGAAGGTAAACAAGAACATGTCCCGGCTTTTAAAGCTCGCTACATGGATTTAGAAAGGTTTCGTGATCGTTATGATGACGCGTATGTTAATTGTTCTACACATTGTACTTCCGCGGCTAGAAAGGACGAGATTGATTTTAAATTATAACAAGTTTTGTGATATGTATTATTCTATCCAAGTGATGAAGGAAAGCATTATACCGGTTTCTTATTCACAAACTGATACGAACCAAAGGCCAAATAGCGGAGTAACAAACAAAAGTAGTAATTTTTGTTTGCCCAAAATTGAGATTAATAACTTTTCAGGTAATTACACAGATTGGCCCAATTTCATAGCACTGTTTGATAGTTTGATTCATTATAATCAAGATTTAGCTAATGTTCAAAAAATGCACTATTTAATTAATTCACTTCCTAAGGAACCCTTAACACTTATAAAACCTTTAGAGCTGTCAGAGAATAATTATTTAGTTGCTTATTTAATTTTAAAGGACAGGTATGACAATAAGCGTCTTATAGCGGACAAACATTTGGAATCAATATTATCATTGACAAGTTTAAATAATTAAGGGAGATTAAGGAAATTTGTTAATATTTTGAAGGAGAACTCTCAGGCACTCATGGCTTTAGGTTTTGATGTCAAGTCATGGAGTTTTATTCTACTTCATATGATTTTAAGGAAATTACCCTCAGATTTTCGTAGTAGGTTTGAGCTTACTTTAAGTTCTCCCAAAGACATTCCAAGCTTTGACACACTGTTAGAATTTTTGGAAAATCAGCTCAGAGTTTTGGAAACTGTTGGTGGTACGAAGGTTTCAAGCGGTTCTAGTGGTACCAACACTAACCCCAACAAATCATTTACTGTTAGTACATATTCTTGTTCTGTTTGCAAAGGAAGTCACTATATTTTTAGTTGTGACAAATTTAATGAAATGACACCTGCTCGTCGAAGGGAGCTGGTCATAAGAGATCATTTATGCTTTAATTGTTTACGTCCTCATTCAGTTAATAAATGTTTATCAAAAAGCCGTTGTTCAGTATGCCAAGGGAAGCATCACACTAAGCTTCACATTGAAAAACAAGGTTCTCATCCTATTAATAATTCTGCTCCAAAGGTTGCAGAGGCTGCTGTGTCGTCTTTAAGTTCCACAGTCCATCCTTCAAATTACAATTGCATTCCTGAAGGTTCAACTATGCTCTTAGGTACTGCTATTGTTGGAGTCCAGGATATTAATGGGTATCTTCATTCTGTAAGAGCTCTCTTGGATAGCGGTTCCCAGGTTCCAATTATAACAGAGACTCTTGCTCAAAGGCTGAAACTACCTCGTACAATGTCAGGTACTTTATTAGGTGTAGGTGGTACAGCTAATCAGCGTACCAATGGTAGGGTACAATGTGCCATTCAATCACTACATGACAAAACACACATGCCTTTGGTAACCACAGCAGTTATCATGAAGCGCATTACTAATTTTTTACCTAGTGTACCGGTTTCCCCGGTGGTGCTGGATAAGTGCATAAGCGGCTCTTTACATTTAGCCGATGAAAGATTTTACATCCCGGGACCCATTGACATACTCATAGGTGTGGATCTTATTAATGAGGTGTTTGATGGTAAGCGGTGTCCTCTAGGTTCTGGATTGCCAGTGGCACATAGTTCCATTTTTGGCTGGGTTTTACTAGGGAAGGCTCCCACCACACATACATACAAGGAATGCAATACCTCATTACATTGTGCAATCGATTTGGACAGTGCTCTTACTAGATTTTGGGAGACAGAGGAGCCACCTGTTTCAGCTGTGCATGATCCTGAAGATTTATTATGTGAGCAGCATTTTGTAGATACTCATTCACGCGATGTGTCCGGTCGTTTTATTGTCAGGCTGCCTTTTAAGCCTATTCGGAAGCCGATTGGTGACACACGCTGCAACGCCTTAAAACGCTTTTACAACCTCGAACGTAGGCTGCTTAAAGACACTAAGCTCAAGGATAGTTTACGTAGCATTCATGGCGGAATATCTGGAGGCGGGTCACATGAGGCCGATAACTGTCGACTCATCTGATAATAGGTATTATATACCTCATCACGGGGTACTTAAGGAAAGCAGCAGTACCACAAAGCTTCGCGCAGTCTTCGATGCTTCCTCTCCCAGTAACTCAGGAATTTCACTTAATCAGGTTCTCATGTCCGGACCAAAGCTTCAGCACAACGTAGAGGATATCATTTTAAGGTTTAGGACACATGCTGTAGTCTTCACCTGTGATATAAAACAGATGTATAGACAGGTACGACTCCACAATGAGGATTGTCTCTATCATACCATATTCTGGCGCGAATCACCTGAAAGGCCTCTACAACAGTTCGAGCTGACCACAGTGACATACGGTGTAACCAGCTCTGCTTTTTTGGCAATGCGCGTTGTTCATGAGCTGGCCAGGTTAAATCAAACGACTCATCCTGAAGCTGCTCTTGTTCTGCAGCAGGATACCTTCGTAGATGACATTGTGAGCGGGTCCTCAAATATAGAGTCGGCAAGAGAACTCCAGCGTCAGATAGTTGAGGTCTTGTTTCAAGGTGGTTTGTCTGTAAGGAAGTGGGTCAGCAACGTTAAGGAAATTTTACAAGGATACCCCACTGATCATCTTGAAATACCCTATCGATTCGAAGAATCTGGGGACAAAGTTTTTAAGATTTTAGGAGTGGAATGGAGAGATGAGATAGATAGTTTCATTTTTCATATAGGCTCAATCACTCCATGCTCCACTAAGCGACATATTTTATCAAATATAGCAAGGATTTTCGACCCATGTGGGTTTCTCGCCCCGGTAATATTTTATGCGAAAAACATTATGCAGTCCCTGTGGTTGCGTAATGATATATCCTGGGATGACCCTCTACCGGAGGACTTATTTCAGAAGTGGATTTCTTTTGCTGATAGTTTTAGCCTATTGAAGCTTCCTCATATTCCTAGATTCATTCTATGCGAAGATCCTACTCTTTGTGAGTTAATGGGCTTCTGTGACGCCTCTGAAAAAGGTTATGCTGCCGTTGTATATTTAAGGGTTGAGGATTCTAACGGCAGTGTAAATGTTCACTTGCTCCTGGCCAAGACTAGAGTCGCTCCAACCAGACACAGGCGTACAATTCCACAGCTGAAATTATCCGGTGCAATGCTTCTTGCGGAATTGATTGCGCACACTAAAGATGTGCTGCGAGGAAAATTTGTAATCTGTAAGACTACTGCCTGGTGTGACTCTAGCATTGTCCTAAGCTGGCTTCGCACTCTACCCCATAAGCTTAAGGTTTTTGAAGGTAATCGAGTCTCTCGCATTCAGGGTCTTTTACCTAATATTTCTTGGCGACACGTGCCCAGCGATCTCAATCCTGCTGATTGTGCCAGTCGGGGGTTATTACCACAGGATATTGTTAACCACAGTCTGTGGTGGTCACCGGCGTGGTTGAAGGAAGACCCTGAAACGTGGCCAATTAATTTAGTTTTTCGTCCAGATACCTTTGAGTCCGTAAGTGAGGTTGTAATGAAGGCTTCGATAGACCCTGTCCCTGACACATTTTTATGTTATATTATCACTCGGTTTAGTTCTTATTCAAAATTATTAAGAGTTCTTGCGTGGTCACTTCGTTTTATTTTTAACTCACGTAAGGCAAATAATTCAAGGTCAGGTTTTCTTAGAGCTCAAGAATTGGAAAACGCTACCCATAGAGTTATCCGATTGGTGCAAGAGGAGGTATTCAGCGATCATTACAAATCGCTCCGTTTAAATCGGGCTTTGAAGGGTCCAATTTGTCGTCTCAACCCTTTCATTGATTCTGAAGGTTTGTTGCGGGTGGGCGGCAGACTCTAGCACTCCAATCTTTTGTATTCGGGCAAATATCCAATCTTGCTTCCTAAGTCACATCATTTAACGAATTAAATTATCGATTATTATCATCAGCTGCATTTACATGCTGGAGCTTCATGCTTAATCTCGATTCTTCAGCAAAGGTTTTGGATTCTGTCGGCTCGTCGAGTGGTTCGCCACCGAATATTTCAATGTCGACGTTGTTGTCAACTTAGAGTCAAACCTCTGGAACCAATTATGGGAGAGTTGCCGCCCGATCGCGTTCGTCAAGTTAGGCCTTTTATTAAGGTAGGCATCGACTTTGCAGGACCTTTCAACATGAAAGTCTCGTCTAATCGTAATGCCAGGATAGGAAAGGCTTATCTCTGCGTCTTCGTGTGTCTCGCTGTTAAGGCGATACACTTAGAAATAACGTCAGACCTAACGACTGATGCTTTCATGGCCAGCTTCCACAGATTTGTATCTCGGCGAGGAACGGTGTCCGATGTGTATACGGATTGTGGCAAAAATTTCCAAGGTGCTAAACGCTACCTTTCGGAAGCTGCGGCTTTTTTAACAAAATCTCAAACGGATCTAGGCAATCATTTTTCTATATTAAGTGTAAATTGGCACATGAACCCACCTTACAGCCCGCACATGGGTGGACTGTGGGAGAGTTCTGTGAAGTCAGCAAAGCAGCTTTTTAAGCGAACTATCGGTGATAGGCCTCTTAGCTTCGAAGAGCTATCAACAGTGTTCGCTAGGGTTGAAGCTGTGCTCAATTCGCGACCATTGTGTCCTGTTTCAAGCGACCCCAATGACCTTGAAACGCTTACTCCTGGTCACTTTTTAATAGGGCAGCCTCTTACGACTTCACCTGAGCACTGCTTTGAGCACGTTCCGTCGTCTCGCCTTAACCGATGGCAACTAGTCCAACAAATTTCTCAACATTTTTGGCGCAGATGGCAAACCGAGTATCTGCATAATCTGCAACAGAGGTGGAAATGGTTTACTGACAAACCAAATCTTGAGGTCGGCGATTTGGTCATAATAAAGGAGGACAATTTGCCACCATTACAATGGCGTATGGCGCGAGTGCTTAAATTACATCCTGGTAGCGACGGTGTGATCAGAGTTGTAGAGCTGAAAAATGGTACAGGTTCTTGTCTGCGATCAACAGCTAAAGTGTGTCCGTTACCCAGATATGACACAAATCACGATCAGACATCGTAATGAGTTGCTTATTTTCATAAAATTCAATTAGAATTAATTAATTAATATCATTAATACAAAGGAAAATCATCATATGGAACATCAATCTATCAATATCTAATATTTAAGGAATATCATCTCAAGGAACATCAACTTAGTTATTTATCATATTAGTTTATAATTTCAAGGATTTTATTTTTAATTTCAAGGTTCATATCTTAAGGGTTCAATGAAAGAGCTGGGTAGCTCTTTAGGGGGCGATTATGTTAGGTTTAAAACTTATGAATTTCTGCCGCCCTATTCCTACCCTCTCTATCCCACCATTATGTTTCCAAATATCCAATCCTAAACACGGGTACTTGGAATATTCTATTGGCGACCGCTGTCAAGAGCAGCGGCCATTACGTTTCGGTCGTTGACGGTGTCGAGAGGTGCGCATCGGTTCAGATCGGTCGACTACGCTAAGTCCCATCTGCTGTGATTACTGAGCTCTCGGTCTTCGCGATCATACCGTAATCAAAGGAAAATCACCGAAATATAAACCGGACTGCAAGGCAGAATCCCGCGGCCACCAACATCCTGCCCGCACTACGGAACCAACATAGAACCAGCGCAAGGTACCGTGTTTCCACCCTTTCTTTCCCGGTTTCATATTTTCCAGACAGCAAGGTGGAAAATTCTTATGAAAGGCAGATTAATTATTTTTTTTGGGCATTTTATCATTTTTAAGGTTAATTATTGATAGAGAATACTGGAAACTCACCAACAAATAGCTTCAGAGGTTTGGTAAGAAAAGTTTTAAGTAAGAAGTGGTATTGTTAATAAAATATAAAAAGATGATGTGAAAAAAATATTTGTTCTTAAAATTTTCAAAGTGGCCATCTCCAACAGCAATACACATTCTACACATATGTAAGATATTGTGTTTCAATCGTCTAAAAGCTTCTCTGTTTTCTCTCACAACACGTTCTGCTTCTGCAATCTTTTGTCTCAGCTCTTGTTCACTCGAACAGTCTCGGGCATATGTTGTTTCTTTGTAATAGCCCCAAACAAAGAAATCTATGGGGTTGAGGTCAGGTGAGCGTGGAGGTCACCTAATTGGTCCACTGCATTCGATCTGTTATATCGAGCCTCCCGATTTAGGTTTTAAAAAAGATTTAAAATGAAACACTAGATTAAGAATTGAAAATAGTAGGCAGCCGTCACGAGCGGTGGTTATGAGGAGACTGACGCGCTCGGGAAGCGGGCGCGTTGGCTTGGATAGTAAATGCTGATGCTACAACATCAGCTAAGGTTGTCAGCATTAACCCGAGCATTCTAGGGATGTAACACCTCCCCCCATTAGGAATAAAATTCGGGGTGAATATTCCGAAGTTTATTTATATTAGTTTTACTTAAGTAAGTAAAGTAGGTAAGTAAATGTTTTAGTTTATTTAGTTTGTAAATTGATTTTCTATTATTTATCTTTGATTACATTATTTGGAACTATTATCGAAATTGTTAAAGTTTAGTACGAATTTTAGGGGAACGGGTTTCAACTGATTCCGGTTCTGTATGTTTAGAGTTTATTATTTCTACTGTTTCCTCTTTAAAGACCGCTTTAGGTATGTTAGGTTGCTGGTGAATGCTGCCTGCGATATTTATTTTTTTATACAATACATACATTATAATTACAATCACGATAATAATAAGAAGTATGGCGAATGTAGAGTAGTGAGCTCCATATTTTAGAATATGTGGCTCGTTCATAATCTTGTCTAGTTCCTTAACTATATTATTATTTGCGTTTGAAGTTTCCTTCAAATGCAAACTTTCCAGATCTAAGTTATTTAATTTTAAACTAGGCACATTACTAGCCATTTCCTTGAATTTTAACAAGTTACAGCAAGAATCATTTATTAAGTTAAAATCTAAGTTGATTACAGGTGATGTTATATTTAATACATTATGATCGGGTAAAAGCTTTGTGCTTTTACAGTATGCCTTACAATGGGTAGGAATGATAACTATTCCGGTTCCTAATACATTGGTTTCGAACATATCTGAATCATAACAATCTATTGTCAGTTTACTGGATGTGGATTGTACAAATATCCACCTGTTATTAGATATAGGCTTCCATATATCTAAGTTTCCTTGAATGAATTCTGTTTTACATTGTAAAGGAAGGGTTGTGATTACTTTGGATAAAAGTTCACTCTCGCAACTAGGGTTGGCTGTAGTCGGATACACATTCATTATTTTACAAATATAATTTTGGTAATTTACACTTTTACAATTTTCTAATGAGTTGATGGTGCTGTAATGCGATTTATCTATAGTTATAGCTATATACTTGCTACTCGGGACTATTACACTAAATGAGTTTGGGTTTGTTACATTATGTGACATAGGTAATGGGACATTATTGTACAAATAAAAATCTTGAGGGTTTACTAAAGGGATCAATAATACAAACATCATTTTGTTATTTAAATAGTAGCTAATTAATTTTGACATATTCATAATAACATGGATAAAGCCTAGATTTAAGGGTACTGCAAACTCCAAGTCTGCAGGTAAGTACTTGTAGTTATCGGTAAGCTCTCTGTATAACTCTTGTGGTGTTATAATAGATGGATGTAAAATGTTAACGTTACTGAGCAATATTCCGTTAGTAATATCTTCGAGTTGGAAGGAGACCGCAAGAATTGATGTTTCTAAATTATTAAGGACAATGTTTATTTCGGATACGATTAATAAATTGTTGGTCGTATTTGATAATTGGTTTAGGTTAACGGAGAGCTTGTCGATGGCTAGATTAAGGTTATCTTCATTAAATTTTAACTTATGTAAAGTTTCGTTGTATTTTAATAAAGTGGATTTCGTAACGAGAATATGTTCTTTCATTAATGAAGCTAGCCTTTTTTGATTGTCGTGTACATAGTTAATGGCATTATCGTATTTGATAGCATCATCCTCGTCTAAAGTGCCAAATATCTGTTTTAAAGCGGTACCTATGCCACCTATCCAGGCTCCGCGTCTAGCTCTATTATCAATTAGGTGGGTTAAAGATGTATATTCCTGTAATAAATCTTTATATCGAGTAGTTAGAGGTGAAAGTAAATTTTCACACATGGTATTGTCTAAGACTTGCGTTTGTTTACAGTTGTACCTTACTGTACCTAATACTGAGTTAATGTTATCTAGTTGTGGTAGTATATGAGAAATATCTATTGGGACAACTATACTCAAGTGTCCATTCATAATTTTGGTTTTTCCCACATAGTCAAAGTAAACGCCTGGACTGGATGAGATTTGTTTGACAAATTTTGGTGTTGCCAAGGTTGACACACTGAAATAAAAATTAAAAAAAATAAAATAAAAGATATTTGTCTTTTAATAGCTACTTACTAGTTTGTTACGTTCATTATATGCGCATTAGTTTATCTAATCTATTTTATAACTACATTCGCGTATACATATTATGTGAATGTAAGTATATATAAATATATATATTTTAGTATATATTCTATTCAATTGAAACTTAAATTATCCTTGAAATACAAAGTAAATCCTATTACCTAAGCTTATGTGATACTTGATAGGTGTTGTTTATATATTATCCGTCAGAGGGAAAGTGGAAAGTAATTGGTAATACTGAGTAATATTGTTATATTCTAAGGAGAACTAGGATGGACGCCTGCTAGTTTTACTTCGTCGAAATGGTGTCTGGCATGGCGTCTGTTTATCAATAGGGTAAGTGTATTGTTGTTATGAATAGCTATTACTTTATATGGGCCTTTCCATATTGGAGAGAGCGCTTTTCGTAGTCTCAGATGATTTTTCAGGTATACATAATCACCGACCTTATAGCGGATTGGTCGAGTTCTACTGTCGTAATAAGTTTTAGATCTTTCCTTTGATCGCTCTATATTCTCTACAGCCTTTTCCCAAGACTGTTTGAGGCGGTGTTGGAGCATTCTGACGTAGTCGGGATAAGTGGTGATGTCTTGATTATATAGTGAGTTAGGGATGAAGGCCTTATGTCCAAACAATAGTTCATATGGTGAAAATTTCGTTGTGCTGTGGACAGCAGTGTTATAGGCTAATATTGCCGTGTAGACATATCGAGGCCAGTCCTCTTGATTTTCGTTGACATAAGATTTTAAATATTCTTTAAGGGTTGAATGACTCCTTTCTAGTGCCCCTTGCGTTTGAGGGTGGTAAGGAGTAGACCACAATTGTTTTATCTTTAAGAAGGTGCAAGTTTTCTTGAAGAGGTCGGCCGTGAAGTTAGTACCTTGGTCAGTAAGGATGGCCTGTGGGATTCCAAACAAGGAAATAAAATGGACGAGGCAATCTGTGGTTTCTTCTGAGCAGACGCTTCGTAGGGGGTAAGCAACGGAGAATTTGGTCAGGTCATCTTGGACAGTCATTATATATTTAAGTTTGGCAGGGCCTGACTCGGGCAATGGGCCGACTATATCTAGACTTATTCTTTGAAAGGGGCTGGTAGAAGTGGTAGTGATTTGCATGGGTGCTCTATTAGTCTGCCTAAGGGCCTTATTTTGTTGGCAAAGAGTACATGATTTTACGTAGTTCTCTACGTCGGTTTTCATTCCCTTCCAGTAGAATTTTTCCTTTATTCGATTTAGCATCCGGTTACATCCTAGGTGACCGGCGATAGGAAGGTCATGATTGTCTTTAAGGATTTTCTTGATGTCGCTAAGAGACGGGTACATGATATTATTGTGATATATGTTTATGATGATATTAGAGTCGTGGAAAATGTAAAGAATTATGTTATAAATTTTGACGAAGGAATGTTTTTCGAATGGGTTTTCGAAATCTGAGATAGCGATTTCAGAAACATTAATTGTGAGTAGGTGACTCTTGATAGCTTTAATAGTTTTGAAGATTTCGGGGTATGTGCACTCATCGAAGTGATGAACCTTTGTGAACATAAGGTAAGTGTTCTTATCGTTACAACTTATTTTCTCAAAGGAAAAGAGATGCTTCTCTTTACACAGCATCTCGTTGGGGTTAGCAATAGTATCAAGAATTTCTGAAATGTAAGAATTCGACTCATCTAGGTCGATAGATGTAGGAATCAAGATCGTTTGGCAATGAGTTTTCATTAAGGACTCATTGTGTTCTAAAATTTTGGTATTGAAACTTTTGTTCTTGTCACTGATATTTTTTAGGAATTTGGAATACTCGTCATTAGTTGTAAGCTCGCTTGGAATAGAATGTGATTGTGATATAGGTTGAGTGTTGGTAGGAGGATCTAGTATTGGGTTATAAGTTTCAGGATTTAGTGGAGAAGATTGTACCAGTGAGTCTGCCTGGCTTGGAGGTTCTTGTAAAAGAGGTTGTTCAGGTAAGTCTGGTTGAAAGCTTGGAATTGGAACAGCAATTTGTTTGCTGGTGGATGGTAAGGACACGTCTGGTTTCGGTGGTTCTTCTTCAATAGGTCTTGGAATTTCAGGTGGGCTGTAAGTGAGCGGGAAGTTGTAGTCGTCTTCCTCTAGGAGATCGATGCAAGGTAAGCTGCTGCTATCATAATTGGGAGTAGTAGGGAGGCTTAAATCTAAGTCCTCTAGAGTTATAGGGCTAAACGGGGGTAGTATGTTGTTGCTTTCGTTGTCTTGTGTAGGAGAAGCCCTTGGTTCAGCTTGTTGAGTAGAGTTAGTAGGATTTGAGTCGGTGAGAGGTAGAATAGGGTTAACAGGATAACGTGAAAGTGCGTCAGCGACTGAGTTTAATTTTCCTTTTCGATATATGATTTCGTATTCAAACTCTTCGAGTTTAAGTCGCCAACGTTGCATCTTGCTGCTAGGATCTTTATGATTGAACAACCATTTGAGAGGTCTGTGATCGGTAATGATTTGGAATTTTCTCCCATACAGATAGGGACGGAAGGTCTTGCATCCGAAAATGATAGCTAGAAGCTCCTTTTCGGTAGTGCTGTAGTTACACTCACTTTTGTTTAATGTACGCGACGCGAATGCAATTGGGCGATCGTTGTTAATAGGGCCTTGCGATAGGACAGACCCAACGGCGTGATTTGAAGCATCGCATGTGAGTATAAAGGATTTGGTGAAATCTGGGTAGCAGAGGACAGGTGCAGTGGTTAGCTTTCTTTTCAAAAGGTCGAAGGCTACTTGTTGTTGATTCTCCCAGTTGAATGGTATGTCCTTCTTGAGGAGTGAGGTAAGTGGTTTAGCAGTTTTAGAGAAATCTGGGATGAATCTACGGTAATAGGACACTAGGCCAAGGAAAGATTTAATGTCTTTGGGAGAGTTTGGAGTTGGAAATTTGGTAACACATTCGAGTTTGGCGGGGTTAGGCTTTACCCCGTCAGCAGAGATTATGTGGCCTAGATAAGCGACTTCGCGCCTAAGGAACTCGCATTTATCGGGTTGAAGTTTGAGGTTAAATTCCCTGAGTCTTTGGAATACCGTAGAAAGATTTTTGATCTGTGAAGGTAAGTCATAAGAGTAGATTACTATATCATCAAGATATACGAAGCAGCGGATGCCTTGAAGGCCGGATAGGGCTGTGTTCATCAGCCGTTGAAATGTGGATGGTGCATTTTTTAAGCCAAAGGGCATGCGAGTAAATTGGAAATGGCCTTGGGGAATACTGAAAGCGGTTTTCTCAGAGTCATTTACAGGGATTTGATGGAACCCAGATGCTAAGTCTAGTGTGGAGAAGTATTTGCTGTTGCCCAGTTGATCTAGTATTTCGGTGATTTGTGGAATGGGGTAGGTATCACCGATGGTTACGTCGTTCAGCTTACGGTAGTCGATGACTACGCGCCATTTTTGATGGCCAGACGCATCTAGTTTTTTCGGTACCACCCATATTGGTGAAGACCAAGGTGAAATGGACGGTTCTATTATTTCCTGTTTAAGCATTTTGTTGATCTGTTCTTCGACTTCCTTTTTGTGGATTTCGGGAAATCTGTAGGACTTAGTATGGATGGGTTCATCTGTTATGGTTTTGATGTCGTGTTTAATAGCATGAGTATATGTAAGCTTTTCATCTGGGAGATGGAAGATGTCGGAGTAGTCTGCGCAGAGTTGTAGGAGAGCATCGGCTTCTTCGCCGTTCAGATGTTCTGTTCTTAACAGATTTAGGACGTATCGGGTTCTATCAGCAGAATTTTCTGTTTCAGGTTGAAGTCCAGAGTAGTTAACAGGGATAGTTTCAGAGAGATTTCGTATGCGATTTTTCATATCGACGGAGGTAAGTTTTAGATTAAGATTCGTTTTCAGAGACACAGGGGATTCAGAGATGTTAGCGACTGTAATGTTAATTTTCTTATTTTCCTTGACGCGTACTAGGCAGTTGGCAATCAAGAGATTTTTAGAGGGAGTCTGATCTAGGATAAGCCCTTCGCCAAGACTAGGATTCGAGACAGTGCATTCTACCACTTTTTCAGTGCGTGGTGGTATTACAAAGAAAGGGTCGGAAAATTCTAATTTTATGAAAGTTTTCCCTAGTTTCAGGGTTTCATTGGTAAAATTGATGCTACTTTGGAACTTGTTAAGCAGGTCATTGCCGATAATACCGTCATAAGGTAAGTCGACGTCACCTATTACGTGAAATTTATGTTTTATATAATTGGTAGATTTGTTGGAAAGGATTTCGAGAATGAAGGAGCCTAGTGTAGGGATTGTGTCGTCGGACGAGCTGAGTCCTTTTAGTTTAAGGATTTCCTTGGACAGCAGGGGTCTTGATTTGAATGCTGACGTCTTTATCAGGCTTATTGAGGAGCCGGTGTCTACCAAGAGGGACAGTGGTGAGTCTGAGATTTTGGTGTTAACGATAATGTATGGCAATGACTTTTTTGATGGGTCGAATGAGATTTCGTAGATTTTAATTTCCTCTTTGCATGCAGGATCGGTGAATGGAGTGGATGCAGTGGACACAGTGGGTACAGTGAATTTATTGTTGGATACAGTAGGTGCAGTGGATACTGCGGATACAGCGGATCTGGTATTGGATACAGTGGGTACAGTGGATACAGCGGATACAGAGGATCTGGTATTGGATACAGTGGGTACAGTGGATACAGTGGATACAGCGGATCTGGTATTGGATACAGTGGGTACAGTGGATACAGCGGATACAGAGGATCTGGTATTGGATACAGTGGGTACAGTGGATACAGCGGATCTGGTATTGGATACAGTGGGTACAGTGGATACAGTGGATACAGCGGATCTGGTATTGGATACAGTGGGTACAGTGGATACAGCGGATACAGAGGATCTGGTATTGGATACAGTGGGTACAGTGGATACAGCGGATACAGCGGATACAGAGGATCTGGTATTGGATACAGTGGGTACAGTGGATACAGCGGATACAGCGGATCTGGTATTGGATACAGTGGATTTGGTGTCTTTTATGGGAGAGCGTCCCGCGCGACACCCGAACGAGACGTAGTTTAGTTTAAATCCTTTGAGTGTTGGATTTCATCGAGGTCTACTTCTTCATTTTCTTCTACCTCTTGGTCATTGGCAAAGTTTACTCTTCTAAACTGATTGGGATTGGAAGAGCTAGGTAAGGGGCCCGATTGGTTTCTAATTCGGTTGTTATATTCCCTTTTCCGGCATTGCTCGATACTGTGACCAGGAAATTTGCAATATCTACATATTATGTTTGTATTGTTAAAGTTACGCGACGGCTGTTGAGGGGGAGTTGAGTATCCTCTTTGAGGGTTTGAGCTTCGAGTAGGAAAGGTGATGTTGGAATTTCTAGGGTGCTTGTCGAGAGGTTTCTCACCTTTCTTATAAAGTGTTTGTTGAATTCGTTCCTCAGAGATTGAGAAGCTTATTGCTTCGTTTAAGTTTTTCGGTGATTTGCACCGGATGATATTGGAAATGCGTGGTTGAAGACCGATTAGGAAGTGGTGCAAGGCTAATTCCTCCATTGCAGCACTTCGACCTGGCAATTCTTTGACTTTGGTGTTGCTGAGAGATATTTCTGTGAGGAGTTGTGATAAGGTGGTCTCGATCCTAAGTGCAAATTGACTAACGTTTTCGGTCGGAAGCTGTTTGCTCTCTTGCAACTCCATTAGGAGATGTGAGGAATGCTTGCGTTCACTGAATTGTGTTTTGAGAAAATCTTTGAGTTGGTCCCAATTTACAAACTCCTTTATAGAGCAAGCAACTTCCGCCTTGCCTTGTAACTGGCATAAAATGTATTTAAAAACAATGGGTTTTTGTATGCTATTCGCTAATTCGTAAGCGTTATTGCAGTTGATGATGAACGAGTTGAGTGTCTCTCTACTACCATCATATGATTTAATGAATTTGAGGATCACGCTAAGGTCTAGATTCTCAGTTGTTGGGGAGCTTAGTGTTTTCTTGCCTTTTCCTTTAGGCTTATCTACAGGGCTAGCCGCCCTTTCATCTTCCGTGTCTGATGGTAAGTTTAGAGCAGATGGGAGCTGGATATGTGGATTCGACATTTTAGATTTGGATTTCACAATGAACTAGTAATACGAAACAATGTATACAGTGAATATAGTAGAAATAGTAGAAATAAAAACGATTCGGAAAGAGGCACGAAATGTTTAGTGTTAAGATTTAATTACTAGGATAGAGTTCTGATTGAGTTACGCTTAAAACTAACACTGGATTCTCACTAACTTTGGAGTAAGTAATTTAGAACAAAGCACTCACAGTACGTAGAAGGCGACGGCGAACGCGATAACATTCATCGCGCTAGGCACAATGAGTCTTGTGCTGCAACAATGTTGTGGCCCCTGACGACGACGAGTTAGGATAACTTTGTACGTTATCTTTTTCAGGAACAGTGATGTAGGTATGACGCACACGGTTATTCTTAGTATGCAAGAAGTGGTAAGTATGGAATGTATTCTTTCAGGGTTTATAGAAGATCAGTTCTGAGCGTATCACTTCACGATTTGGTAAGTACGTACTTTCTTTCACATCGAAGAGATGGTGATGGGTGAGCTATTTCGTTTAGTGCACTCGAAATAGTAGGTAAAGGTAAGTCACTTGATTTTATGCACTTCACTTCACTTTGGAGCTAGTAATGCGGTGTAGATACAGAGACGGCGATGGAGATACGGTGTAGGTACAGAGACGAACCGAGGATCCTACTTTTTGGATCCCTTTACGCTGCCACCAAATGTTATATCGAGCCTCCCGATTTAGGTTTTAAAAAAGATTTAAAATGAAACACTAGATTAAGAATTGAAAATAGTAGGCAGCCGTCACGAGCGGTGGTTATGAGGAGACTGACGCGCTCGGGAAGCGGGCGCGTTGGCTTGGATAGTAAATGCTGATGCTACAACATCAGCTAAGGTTGTCAGCATTAACCCGAGCATTCTAGGGATGTAACAGATCCATCTGTTGGGGTATGCTTCATTTAAGTAATTTCGGACTTGCGTTGCGTAGTGACACGGGGCACCGTCATTTTGAAACACCATGGTTCGTCTAAGTTCGAGGCTCACATCACCCAGCAACAATGGAAGTTCATTTTCTAAGAAGTTCCTGTAGGTTTCTCCGCTGCTCATCTCACCACTGTGATGGCAATAATTCTGTCTCTTATCCTCTCGGTCCATTGCAGGTAAAAGAGTTGCGCCCATGTTTACATCCCATGATCCGCGAGAACGGATCGCGTAAAATTAATTAAACTAAAAAAAACCTCCAAATGTTTAAATTTTAGCTTTCCTGTAGTCATTTTTAGTTAATTAACAAACTAATTAAACTTAGGAATGATAAAATTACTAATTTTTTTTTTTAACCAAATGGCTATTTTTAAGAATTTTTTACCTCACTATCTTTGAAGCCCGATTTTAGCGAAAGGAGCCCCTTAGGTACTATTTTTTTTAATGATTATGAAAGCTGAGAGTATGATGCATTTTTAAGGGCTACTTAGGAACCATAAAGTCACCTGTTTAGATTTTTAATCTATAGTTGAAAATTTAAGCCATAATTCACCGAATGTAAATTTTTCACTTTGGATCAACATTTTCACAACTTTCATCAATGTTACAAAGCTTATTATTTTATGCATAAAAGTACAACTCATGAGGATTCAGTTGCAAAAAAAAAATAAGAAAAAGTCGTCTCCTTTTTTTTAGATTTTTTTAAGTTGGTCAGGTCGAAAATTCCCGAAAATTCAGAAAGAAATACATAACTAGAAAACTATCAAAAGTCGCGGAACATACATGGGGGTGATTCGGATACCCCACGATACGAGGGACCTAAAATTTTTTTTTGGACGTCAATGTTCCAGCCACCCTGTATACTTTCAATTATAGATAAATTTTGATAAAATACACATTAAGTATATTAAATTATATAAAAAAAGAATCATATTACTGTTCAGTGACATAATTGTCAGTAATGTAAGTTTTGCTAGTAATATTTTTTATTGTGTACAAATAAGGAGTGGGATTATCTGCTAGCTATTACAATTTGAACCAGTTCTTCACAGTGGCAGCTATAAATTTTAAAACCCAGACATCATAAATTTATGACATAGACAATTAAAATTTAATTGTATCTGTGTTTCTCTACCAACCATAGAGTTTGGTAGTTTAACACTGAACCAGGCCATGCACTATCTCAAAAGCAAACTCATACAGGAGTTCTCCGAACAATGGCTAAGGACACCTGGTTTGATACATTCAAAGTCTCTGATACATGGCTACCATGCTAAACGAACTGAAGAGCTAATAAAGCTCAGCAGGAGTAACGCGAGTGCCATGATTAGAGCTTTGACAGGCCACTGCAAACTGAACAGACACTTATTCAACCTAAAATTAAGTGATTCTGATGTTTGCACATTCTGTGCACAGGAGCGCGAAACCCCAATGCACCTCCTTTGCAACTGTGGACCCTTTATCCACAAACGAAGCCTTTATCTGGGGAGACACACTATTCACCCAAATGAAGTTGAGACCCTTGAGGTTGGGAAAATCCTAAAATTTATGGAAAGTGCCCAAATCAAGGCTTTATTATAACTATTGGTGGCAAGTCACAATAGATCTTTTAGGTCGCAGTGACAAATCAGTCTAAACAAGACCGGAAAGCCCCAAATACAAGATAATAACACTGCCCCTCAATTGAACAATTAGACCATAATGTTAAACAATAATGTAATAAATAAATGGTCTCATGTGAGATTAGCGGATATAAATTAACACACAGAAACATAAATTAAGTTAACTCTAAGCACCTTATAAAATATTCATGTTTAACTTTTGGTAAAGCCTTTGTAAAAAGATCTGCCTCTAATTCATTAGAAAACTTGTATTTTAATGAAACTAGGTTACGTTCAACACACTCATTTATAAAATGGTGTTGAATGTCAATATGCTTCGTTCTTTTGAAGCATTCATTCTCTACCATTTTCAATGTGCTCCGATTATCATTGAATATAGTTATGGGCGGAAACTGGTCCCTATCACTAAGCTCTAACAGAAAATTCCTAATGAATTTTGCTTTTTTACAAAACTACCAAGTTGTGTGCTGTTTGTGGCTATGCCAGTTAATAATATTGTGGCCATTCCTACTCAAAAAACCAGAATAAGACCACCTACTATCATTTGTATCCCCTGCCCAATCTGCGTCGGATGATATCTCAACTTTTTTACTACCTCTCCTAAAATTGAGTATAATTCGCTCATTTCGCATGCTGTCTGGGAACTTGTTGACAGGCCAAAACTGGGAATATTATCAAATGTAAATGGGTGTTCAAGGAAAAAGTAGACCCAAGCGGTAATTTGGAAAAATATAAAGCCCGGTTAGTCGCAAAAGGTTTTACATAAAAGTATGGTGTTGACTATCGAGAAACTTTTGCACCTGTTGTAAGACATAGCACATTACGTCTGTTGTTTGCAATTGGAGTTCAAACTAACATGGACATTGAACATGTTGATGTCAACACACCTTTTTTAAATGGAGATCTTTCTGAATGTATTTATATGGAACAACCTCCTGGATTTATTATTGAGGGGCAGAACAAAGTCTGCTTACTCAAGAAAAGTTTGTATGCGCTAAAACAAGCCAGTAGGAAATGGAATGAAAAAGTTCAAAAAGTTCTTGTCAGCAATGGCTATAAACAAATAAAGTGTGAAAAATCTGTTTATGTTAAAGACGAAGTTACTATCGCACTATTGATGATTTCTTCATATTTAGTTCCAATGAGGAAGAAAAAAAGGCTATATAATTTGCTTAGTTCAAACTTTAAAATTAAATTGCTTGGTCCCGTTAAACAAGCATTAGGCATGAAAGTTGAAAGGAACAAAGAACAAGGAACTTTAAAACTATTGCAAAGCGAGTATATTAAAAAAATATTTTGAAAAAATTTGGAATGGAAGAATGTCACAAAGTCGCAACTCCAATGTAAGCTAATTTCAATTTACCTAAAGCCGACAAAGTTGACATGCGCTTTCCATACCAAGAGATTATTGGAAGTTTAATGTATTTAGCAGTTTAATAATCTAGTATGTCAGGTTTAAACAGGTGGCTCTGTTAGACTATTACCTCAGTGGCATTAGGATAAAAACGAGTTACCATATTATAATTGGTAAAAAAAAATTAGTACCTTTATTAGCTCCAGCTATACATCTATGAAGCAGACTCGTACAAAGAGGGCCAACAACATTTTCAAATGTTTTAGATGTCTCAAATTTTTCTGTTTCCTGCAATATATTGTTAAAACTTTCTATACATACAATTATAATGATCATTTCAATTAAATAATAACTTTTATTTACAAACATGAATTCTAACCTTCAGCACATATTCGTTGATATTATCAAATAAATCATTCCAAGAGAACCCTCTCTTTTTAAGTGTATTTTTCGATAAAAGCGTTGGTAAAGCATTTCTTGTAAGTAAATCTTTCAGAGATTCTGCACTTTTCTTTCGCTCATTTGCTTTATTAGATAGGAGCGCAGCACTAAGTTCTCTAGAAGAGAATTCCAATGACTCCAAATCCATATTTATTTAGCGTTTAGATAGCCGAAACTTTTAGTAAGTTACAATATCCCCGATTTCTTACAAAAACTTATTAAAACAAAAGTTACTACAATCAGAGGCGGAAAATATTAATATGGAAATTAATTGTAAATCATTTTGACAGAAGAGCTGAAACCACAGACTAATATGAGATACCAAAGAGTAATGTCAGTGTGAGATACTACCTATGACGAAGAAATACTATGGACTGGCCCCAACTACCTACTTCGCGTGCCTACCTAAAGTTCTTAGACCACTAAAGATGGCTGCCTCTTAAGTGTAACTCTCTATGTGCATATGTTGTCGATATAAAATTTAAAAACTTATGGATGAAGGTACAAAGATAGGTTTATTATTAATGAAAATATATATATATATAAGAATCTTCTTTAGTAAGTCAGTTTACGTGGCTAATTTCAAAAGAACTTATAAATTACAACGTGACAACAACAAAATATCGTTTGTCAAAAAAATATTTTAGCTCCGACTAGCTAAAACTCGATTTTGAATTACCTTTTATATTACAGTCTTAAGTGATATTTTACCTATAAATTATTCCGGGAGTTTTAAAGTAATTTCATAGATTTTGATGTGTTTTTTCCGAATTTCAACTTTGTCACTAATTATTTTTACTCATGCCATCATACTGGAAAAATTTAGGCTAAAAGTAAGTATTTTACAGTATCTTGTTTCTTAATAATTTCACGATAAAAATATTTATTTGCAAAATTAAATATGACAAAGAATACTAAAAATTTTGGCATTACCTTTTTTCCGTAAAATCTATAGCTCTGTTGTACGGGCGACGCAAAGTGTAGTTCAACATGCATTTTGGGCAAAAAAACTTATTTCCATACTATCTTGAGGTAAATAAAGCGCCACGATTTTTTTTGTAGGCATACTGGGGATATCACGATATAAAAATACGCCGCTTACTATTTCTAAAGGTGGTAAGGAAATTAGGTTTATGTCCAAACGTACGTTGGATGGACTACACTTCCAGGCATTCGTACACCAAAACTGTTGATTTTACGGAAAAGATGGTTATAAATATAATTTCTCTAGTATTTTATTTTTTAAAGGTAATTCAAAACTCCATTAGACTTATCTACCTTTTACAATAATTCTAAATTTGAGTAACTTAGAGTGAAAAAATATATTTTAGTATAAAATATTTTTATGCGTTTCTGAACAAAATTAATTAATTAATATATATACGACACTGTTTCAGTGGCCTTCTTCCGTAATATCGGAACCTTAAGTCTATATAATATTTTATCATCAATTTTATGAGCAGCAACCGATGATCGACGTTATGCTATGCGAGAAATCTTCTCATCACATCTGCGGACGTTCGTGTTCAATGCTCTATTTTTTTTCTTTAACAAATGACACTTTCTCGATAGATATTTCATTTTGACATTTTTGTCTTCCAATCAATAAAAATAAATAGCGATTAGCTACCAGACCACTCATTTCGTTATGACATGCAAAACGCCAGTAAATCTAAGGCTCCGCGCAAACCAACCACCGGTGGCTGTTACGCTCCACTTAGTTTGGTGATTAAATAGCGCATGTGGCTATCATTTACCTAAAAGGTGGTGGCTCGATTGCACGGAGCCTTAAATATGACAAAGTTCAAATAACAACCAATCCTATTATACGAACTTAATGAAACTAATTAGGTGGTAGGCCCGTACGTAGAGTCCTCTGGGTAGGTAAAGAAGCCTTCAAATGGTATTATGCTTACTTACTTACTTATTTATTATAAATGGCTTATTGTGCATCTTAAGCCTAACCAACATTTGTACACCATTATATTGGTGAAATATATTCGATACACACAAAATATATTATTTAACTCCATCTTAAGTACCTTCACATTCATTTATTATATTTTAGCAAATAAAAAAATATTTATTCTATCGATACTTCAAGATCGTAAAGTCCGCACTATGTTATTGTGTGTGACAGCAAATGTACCACGTGACTTGGCGCGGACTGGTTTCAAAGGTACATGCAAATGACATCACAGGAAAAGAATTGCCAAAAGAAGTACTCAACAAGAAATATTTATCCCTCTTTCCAAAGGCAACATTTGCTTGGTTAAAAAGAGACAACATGACGTTTGACGTTTTTATGACGATCTGATAGATATTTTGCGATTATTGGATGCACAAAGAACTCCCCTGTCTTTTAAAAAGCTATAGAAAACTGATTAGTTTACCATGCCCAGTATACCAGTTCAGGCTTAATCCCCTATTCGAAACTCCTTATCAAGCTATAATCTACCGACCAGACATAATCCTAGATCTAGGTATCTCAAAAAATTCCCTAGATGCAAACAACAATCGTAATGAAAGGATCTCCACCGAGTGGAAGAACTGGCTTACTATATACACGGACGCGTCAAAAACATCGAATGAAGGACACGTGGGATCGGCAGTCTGGATACCGAAATATAAGATTATTTTAAATTTCAAAGGTTCTATGATGACTTCAGTTTTCACTGGTGAGGCTATTGCAATTTTGGAGGCAATAAAATTTGTTAAATCTCATAACCTTAATAAAAGTATTATTTTCTCAGACTCAAAGAGCTGCTTACAAGCACTCCTTAGCAACCAATTCCGAAATAAATTAAAATTTAAAGTTTTACTAAAAATCAAATCTGCCATGCTCGAATGTCATCAGCAAGGAATTCGCGTAGTTCTTGCCTGGATTCCAGGTCACACAGGCATTAAAGGCAATGGGCCTAATTCTGGCGGCACACTCTAAGTTTTAATTTAAGTACAGTATATCTCTTTCTCGCAATATGTAATAAGAAAAAGATGGCAAGAATTCGTTTAGAGCTGTCATCTAAATTTAGAGAGATTTCAAAGGAACCATAGACAATTTTAGACGGCATGTACGGAGGTGCCTCCTAAACACTGCATTTTAACACGTTCAATAAGGTCGAAAATTGAATGCATGTTTCTAAATGTCAAATTTTAAGTCAGCGATCCTTTTCGTATTCATATTGAGAGAAAGAGGTAGACTGAACTTAAATTTAATCTTAGCATGTGTTCGCCAGAATTAGGGCCAATGAAACACCAGATGCATGCGCTAAACAAGCGACGATCAAAGGTTGCCCCTCCCATTGTGGAGTATGCACCTCTGATTTAGCACAGATTGCCGAAGGTTGGCTATTCCTCAGCTGGTCTGATCATTGGAAGAAAAGTAGAAACGAAAGGCTCTCATTACGCAGGCATTCAGCCTGATATACCTCACAAACCATGGTTTTTTAAATTTCCAACTGCTAATAAACGTGTTACCTCCACCATCTGCAGACTTAGATTGGGTCATGTATGCACCCCCGTTTTTCTCGCCAAAATTAGGGTTAAGGACAGTTCCCTTTGTGAATGCGGTCTTGATGAAGGTACTACCGATCACATATTTTTTGATTGCCCTAAATTGAACGTTGCCCTATATTCCCTCCTTCCTTCTTGGGTTCCTCGACCCATCAACTTAAAAACCCTCTTAACGTATGTCTTGTGCTCGTATATTAATTCTAATGACACAAAGTTATAGCTTTTGTCAGCTATTCTAACATACTAACAATCTGTATTTTTTTTCAGGTGATTCAACAGTTTCAGGTTTTACTTTTGCTTTAATAAAAAAAAAACTGTTAATAATTCCTCGCTAACAATAATTCGCTCTTGTATCTGCACAACGCCTGTCTACATGCTAAGCTGAGCGGCGACCGATAATAACATAGACGAGTAACTAGCCCATCCAAAATGACACCCCGAAAGAGACTCCAAAGTGGGCGGGGCTTAAATCGGACTCCGCGCTATGATTTAGTTTGTCATTGACTGCGTCACGGTGATGTACTCGTAAAAAAACAATAAAATCTCAGTTAATATGTCCAAAAGTGAAGTAAAATGGTGTGTCAGCCGCGTAGGTGAACATAATAAGAGCACTGGAATCAAATTTTACATGTAAGTCTCTCCTAAACCTTTATAATCGAGTCAAATATAAACAATAATATTGGCCGCCATGTTGGCCCAATATTTGTGGACAATTTGAACAAATACACGAGTGGATGATGTTATGCAGTCATTTGTGTGTGACAGTATTTATTTATTTTCAACTCAACTTTTAACTCTGCAAACTTTTATGACGACTTATTGTTATTGTGTATGTTTAATAGTTAATTTACTTACTAATAAGCAATTATGGCTTTACACAGCGTTGCCTTATATGATTTTTGTAAGAATGATAAACAAACCTCCACTTTATGGATATTTTGCCACAGTTCCTTACAATACGATGCCACTTTCAACACATTTCTCAATAAATTTAAGCATTATTATTTTAACATGTGTATGTTTAATTATTACTTTAATAATTTACTTATTCACAAAATGATCTGGAAATAATATAGGTATCTATTTTAAACTGTTAAGGATAAGTCGTAGTAAATAAAGTGGTAAACTGCAAGATAGTTTCGTGAGGTTATTGAAATAAAACAACATCATAATTTCAATAGAGAAGATAGTTGGACCACACCAGCTTGGGATCTTATCATGAGAATTACAAAGTCTCAGGCCCGTATTTACTCTTCCCGACCTTCGGACACTGTAAGCTCCATGGCGTGAATCGGAACACTCAAAATATAACTATAAAAAATATGACGGTATTTAATATTAAACTTATCAAAGACAACTGACATCTTTACTTCAGTCTTCCCGTGACCTTGATCGCTATAAAGTAATCGACACATTGGGTATAAAAAATCATAATGTGACATCTAATTAAACGCAAGTTAAATTCGGTAAAGTGGTTTTATTTCAAGAAATAAAACCACTTGATGACAATTTTTTTTTTCTTATGTCCTTAATACAAATAAATATTATCGTGACAGATAATTACATTTTTTTTATTTAAATTAATGAAGCGAACCCATTTCATTTCTGATTTCTGATCTCAACTCTAAAATTGAATAAGTTCACCGATTTACAACGTTACTATATTTATTTAAATGACGATATATAATTATTAAAGTCGTTATAAAATTTTGCATGGTTACATCCTGCATATATAACCCGTCCGGCGCGTGTAAATCAGAAACCGAGAGGGCGCTATACAATTTCGATATTAGCCGATTTTATCCGACGTGCTCTTCTAGCCGCCGAGGGTACCCATTTTGCGACGAGTTTTGTATGAAGTTATGCTTCTAGGCTCTCTACGTTCGCCGAAGCTGAGTTGTTAACAAACGTCCAAATACAACAAAGATACACAGAAACTTGACACTGGCTAAATTATAGCAGAAAGCCATCAAAGAAGAAATTGAATTAATTAGATATTTCTATACTCACGATATGTATAGAACATTAGACCACCTCCATATAATCCTTCCTCATTGGATACTACGAACGAAACATTATTTGAATTTGGGGCTTTTCGGTCTGTTGAGCACAGTCATAGTATAGTGTTGAGACCGATTTATCACTACGACCTAATGTGACTTGCCGCCAATAGTTTTAAAACAATTCTAATTTATGTTATATATTTTTAAAACAATTACGAATTAATTTGATAGGTTAAGAGGAGTATTCAGCGGGTTTTTGTGGCGTCAGTGAAATTTTTTATTACTATAATTAAAAATTGTGTCGGAGCGACCATTGTGTTATAAAAGTGGCGTAGTTTTATTACACAAGTGTTTGTGTTGACGTGCAACTAAAAGATTATTAGAATAAAAGTGATTATGGTGTGAAATACGATGAGAACTTTTTGTGGTTATCCACCTCATCAAGTAGCACATAAAATGACTGTCATCATATATATTTCGTGTCAAATACTCCCAAGAAGCATTAAAATGTGTTACGCCAGCATTTACACTGTAAATTTGAGTGGTTGTTTTCCCGCAACTATATAATAGTTCGTTTCTCATCAATAGTATTGCAAACTATTGGCTATCGATAGTATCGATACTATGGATACTCCTATCGATATTGTGACTGTTTTTCAAGGCCACGATAATATCGATAGACTATCGATATTTTATACTATTGTTTGCAAAACACTAGTACAAATTCCCTGCACAAATCATTTAGTAGGTAGTTGTCGAAGATGTGGGCCACAGACTACCGTAGTGGCACCAGTTATCGACACTTTAAGAGTCATGCACTACATTTTGTTACACAATTTTCATATTTGACTTGATATTGACTTAATTTTTGTGATTTGCGGTAGTGTACAATACTAATGAATAATTGCATCTATGACATCAACGTATTAATAAATACATTTTGAGAAAATAATGAAAACATTTTTCACACTGAAAACTCCAATAATCGACAGTAAAAATCCATTGATCGACACCCTGTTATCGACATGCAAGCCAATTAACGACACTCAGTTATCGACATGCTAACCCTATTAACGACACTCAGTTATCGACACACATAATTATTGTAATTATTATTAGCAAAGTTTGTGGTCACGTGAAAAATAAGAAATCAGTACCTACTTTAAGTAAACAGCCTTTAATAACAAACAGTCTGAATGATAATACCAAAGGTAACCTATCATTTATCTCTTTCAAAGTCTCTTTGTTTCTTTTTACGTGATGTTGAGGTGGCGATAGTGCATTGATGACTCCGATGTCTGGCACGCGTGCTCCTGAGTAGGAAGGGGGAAGGTGGGATAACTTCAAAAAGTTCTTCAGAGCACTCTCCGTGATATAACCGATAGAAGGCGCTAAGCAACGCAATGTCTCGACGCTATTGCTGAGGCTCAAGGTTGCTCGTAAACTTAACATCGCCAACGATACGCACAGCACGAACGCGGCAATCTGTCCAGGGCATCGTGAAGGTACTTGGCGGAGCCATCCCAAAAGTGCGAGCAATATTCCACCCATGAACGAACCTGAGCTTTGTAAAGCAGGCATAATTGGTCAGACGTGAGAAATCGATGCACCGAGCTTCCATGAGGCTGTAAAATAGCCTCATGGAAGCTCGGTGCGTCGGCGACCAGGTACTACATCAAAGCCATGATTGTCGGCGATCATGGTTTTGATGTAGTACCTGGAATTCAGATCACAACATATCTCCATGCCGAACAAGTATAGGAAGCCCTGTGCCGTTGTTCACAAATGCATTGGAGTATATGTTCAAGATGCTAGACTGGAACGGACGGGGTATTAACATTAATGGTAAGCGTCTCTCTCACTTGAGATTTGCAGATGATATCGTCATTCTGGGCGCAACGCTGCAGGATCTACAACAGATGTTGCATGACCTAGCCGAATCATCTCAACGCATCGGTCTCCGGATGAACTTGGATAAAACCAAAATTATGTTCAATGAACATGTGATTCCGGAACCAGTTATGGTGGAAGGTGCTCCCCTCGATGTTGTCAAAGAGTATATTTATCTAGGACAGTCTCTAAAACCGAGTAACAACAATGTTGGGGTGGAGACCAGTAGAAGGATTCGTCTGGGTTGGGCAGCATTCGGCAAACTACGTCAAGTTTTCTCATGGCATATCCCACAAAGCCTAAATTACAAAAGTCCTCAATCAGTGCGTCCTTCCCGTCATGACATATGGTGCTGAGACGTGGACACTCACTTTACAGCTGGTACACAAGCTTAGTTGGAATTCGGAATGAGGTGATCCGACAGAGAACTAAAGTCATCGACATAGCCCACCGAATTAGTAAGCTGAAGTGGCAGTGGGCCGGCCATGTTATCCGCAGAACTGACGATCGTTGGAGTAAGCGGGTACTTGAGTGGAGACCACGGATCGGCAAGTGCGGTGTGGGACGTCCTCAGGCTCGGTGGAGTGACGATCTCCGCAGAGTGGGTGGCAGCAACTGGATGAAGCTGGCCATGGATCGAGCCAAGTGGCGTTCGTATGGAGAGGCCTATGTCCAGCAGTGGACTGTTGTGGGCTGATGATGATGATGATGATGTGCCGAAAGAGTGGTACCCTAAAAACAGGGAAGGTAAAGGAAACAGAAAGAAAAAAGGAACGGTGAAATTTTGGCTGTAAACGCGCTGCGTTTTCTTAGTATTGAACTTAACGAGATTGTAAAATTCTTATTTAGATTTGAGGTTCAGCACCCTGTTGAGCTCAATGGTAAGATTCTCTCTCATTCAGTTTCAGCCCCTGGGCGTTCGTAATATCGCCCATGCACAGTACTGTTATTCGCATAGCAAGGAATGTTTCCTAACGGAAGCATGTCATTGATATGAAAAAGAAAGTGTGCGGGGATAGAACAGAGCCTTGTGGTACACCAGCATTCACTGACATAAACCCCAAAGTGCATCCTGCGAGGACACGGATTCTTCGCTCATGCAGGAAGCTGGCAATCCAGTTCCAGAGCTGAGCGGGCAGACCGTATGCCGGGAGCTTGGAGAGAAGAGCCCTGTGCCAGACCAGATCAAACGCATTGGCAATGTCAAGGCTAACAATTACTGACTCACCATGTTTGTCAATAGCTTCACTCCAGATATACATTAAATACACTAGAAGATCACCCGTCACCCGTTGACCGTTTCGGCCGAAGCCCGTATTGTCCATCATTAATTAATCTTCTACGTATCGGATCAGATGGTTGTTTAAGGTCCGTTCCATAACCTTGCAAAGAACTGAGGTGACAGCTATTGGGCGGCAGTTAGCAGGGTCTGATCAGTCTCCTTTTTTGGGGACCGGTTGCACATTGGCCTCTCTCCAAGATCCCGGCACTTAAGTATCTTGTAATACCTAGTTAGGTACCAATTACCATTTTTTATTTTTTATTAATGACAATAATAAACTTCTCAAATAATAACAAAACCAACAATCGCAAATTGTTGAGGAGTGTAATTCTTTTCAGGCGCCACCTAGAACAAAAATAGAGAACCCAATTAGCGACATCTAGTCATCGACACTGTCGATTACTGGTAATATTGGATTAATTTATAAATTAAAATAAACTATGGAATTATGAAGAAGTAAACATTTAAATAGCATTTACAAATCATCAAATCAAAAAAGGATTTAGTTTCGACACATGTCGAAGACTGAATTTAGACTATATAACGGAACCAATAAGCGACACCTGGCTTTAAAAATGAATGGAGTATATTTCACTGTATATGTTAACCGATTAATATTCACAATCCTTGGAAATACCAAAAAATACTAACTCATTTCAATACATACAATAATGAAGATATTAGAGATTTAGTTAGTAATTCCAGATTTATTTTCAAAACACCGACGCGGAGAGGTTTTTAATTTACCATTTTGAAGCCAAATGTCACATTCCAATAACGCATGTACGTATGTCAATGTTAATGTCACTGCATACATTTAAATGTAGCTAGAACTAAAAATAATGGATACGTTCCTTATTTTTCTGTCGTAAAAAATTAAGTGTCGATAACTAGGTATCTGTCGACTACTGGTTCCACCACGGTACTGAGGAGATACGCGTGGGCAAATAGTGACGTCATTCGCAAGGAAGCGGCCATTTTTTTTAATTTAAAAACTGGATGACAATTAACCTGACGGCCCACCTGGTGGTAAGTGGTAACCGCCACATATAGACACCTGCAATAACAAGGAAAAAATAATTTGGTATTGCAGGTGCAGGCCCAGTAATTTCACTGGCTACCTTTCCCTTGAATCCGAAACACAGGATCGAACTGTTTCACGGCTGAAATAAGAAAGGCGGTGATACCTACCCAGACGACCCTACATACGGGTAGTAATTAATAAATAAAACTATAAAAGATATACGCAATCATTCTTTTTGTAGTCAAAATATAGTCGTCGAGAATTGAAACATTCAATATCATAAAAATTAAAAAGGACGGTACAGTCAAAAGTTGTAACATTAGGTACACACACTTTGGAATTCATGTACGTACTAGAAGTAGCTGAACACTTTAGTACCATGTCACACCGATCTTGTACACGTACTTTATAGTTGCTACCGTACTATATTGACGCTAGAGTCGTTGTGACATGGTACTAAAGTGTTCAGCTACTTCTGTGGTCGACCTCTCTCGACCTCAGATCATAGAAACAGCGAGATATTATATTGTGGCTGCCGAATCATTCCCGTACCGGAGTCGCCTCAGAACAATAACTATAACTAAAGCATAGAAACCTGGTTAATATAGTAAGCGGAGACATATACTCTCCCTGATTATCTTACGGCAATCTAGTACGTTATGGAGAGGTGGTATATCTATATGAGTTTAGTTATTATCTATAATAGATTAGAGAAAGCTTGATTTTAGACAAAAGTTGGCCGAGTCTTACCTCCTATGTAGAATGAGGTGTATGTATGTTTAAGAAGCGTCTCAGTTCGTTCATCCACCTAACAAAACAATTCCGTCAATAGACAACATATTATTGGTATAGCAGAAATAGTTTCCAGGTGCTCAAATTTCATATTTATTTTCATTATGAATGTTGATCTAATTTTATACATAAGTAGCTAAAATTACGACACAAAAATATTCAGTCTCCAAAATTGAAAAGTTCGAATTAAAAACATTTAAAAAAAAATCAACTGACACTTATTGAAGCCATTGATTTATAATAAAAAAAGAATACTTACAATATTTTTGATAATATTTTCACTTTTTAATCCGAATATTTTAAAATATTTTAATAAAATGGCTTTACCATGGCATATTCCTTTGGAAGCCATTCAAAATCTTAAAGTGCAAACTCCACCGCAACCGTCGTTGCTCAAGCATTATTGCAATCTAAACATTCATGAAAACCCCATTGAAGAATTACAAACTGGTCTTATGTGCGACATTGGAAGAAATAATAGAGAGTCATCGACTATACAACGATTAATAGCGTGTGGTATGACAGTTGCTAGATTAAACATGAGAGATCTTGAACCTGATGCTTGCGCGCAGTTAATTCAAAGTGTTAGGCAAGCAGTTTATAACTACAGTGCCGAACTCGAATATGTCTATCCTTTGGCACTTATTGTGGATGTTCGAGGCCCAGATATTGTTACGGGTGATTTAAAAGCTGGAGCACAAGCTACTGTTGAAATAATCCAATATGAAGTTATTAGATTAACCACCGATGTTAGTTGGCGAGAAAATGGCACAAGTGATTGTTTGTATGTGGGATACGATCATTTGACTGACTTAAAACATGGAGATATAATATATGTTGACAGTTTGATTCCTGGGAAAATTAAATTGATTGTTTCTGAAGTTGGTGATGATTCTATAGAATGCTCTGTTGCTACTGGTGGTATAATTGGTTCCAAAATGACTGTCAGAATTTCACAAGTTCCACGGGAAATTGATAAGTTTCAAAATAGTAAAGGTGAAAGTCTTCAATCCATTTCTGGTAGTGACGCTTCACAACAACCTTTTGAACACATGGATGAACAAATAGCATGGGCAGTAGCTTCAGATGTGGACGCTGTTTTAGTTCCATCTTCGCAAAATTCTAATGATATTCGTCAAGTAAGAGATTTGTTATCTGAAAAAGGAAAACACACACTCGTGTTTGCATGCATAGATACAGTTTTAGGCCTGGATAATATTGGAGATATTTTGAAAGAAGCTGATGGTATTTACCTTGATCGCAGTGTTCTGAGTACAGATTTACCCGTTGAAAAAATTTTTATTGCACAGAAACTTATTTTAGCAAAGTGCAACGAACTTGGAAAACCATGCATTTGTAAAGCTGTTATAAATGAGCAAATTCCTACGTTATGCGTGACTGACATAGCAAACTTGGTGATTGATGGTGCAGGTGTAATATCTTTAGAACTTCATTATGATTCACCCCTGAAAAAAATTTTACCATCTTATGATGCTGTACGCATGGCTGAGCATTGTTTAGCAGCTGCAGCTGTAATATGTAGGCAAGCGGAACGTATATTATGGCATCCGAGAATTTATGGCAATATGGAATTAATGCAAAGTCCATTAGAAGAACCAACTAAAGCATTATGTCTCAGTGCTGTGGAATTAGCAATGCGCTCTCGAGCATCTGTTATATTGTGTCTTACTAATTCTGGACGAACTGCAAAGCTTCTTTCTTACGGAAAACCACTTTGTCCGATAGTAGCTGTAACAAGAGCCTGTCACACTGGAAGACAATTAAGATTTTGGCGCGGAGTACGTGTCGTTCATTATTTTGAAGTTGCTAGAGGAAGCTGGATTTCGGAAGTAGAAGCAAGAATCCACGCCGCCCTTGATTATTGTAAAGCTAAACGTATTCTCCGTGCTGGGGACGCTTACGTGATTGTTACAGGCTCCCGACGTGGAGTAGGGTATTGTGATTCGGTGAGATTATTGTACGCAAGTTCTAGAGAAACAGTACTAGTAGAATAAATTCCTTATAATAAAAAGGGAGCTCTAGGTGTACGTACCTTCTTATATTATTATGCGAGAAAAATTACTACCTACCTACCTTAGACGTGTCTACACCTAGCGATTGACCATATCCTGTGGGCTTACGAATGCGCTAGATAATTATATCTATATGAATTCTATCGAAGTATATGTATTAGGTACATACATAATTCGTTCAGTATTTGTTTTTTTTTTAAATTATAATTGCAGCCGTTAGCCAGCGATGTATGTAGTACTTTTGTACAGCGATGTATGTAGGTTTAGGTTAGGTTAGTTTAAACTAAACAATCAATAGGTTTAGGATAGGTTAGAATATGAAAAACAACGCACGAGCCCAGCGAGAGAACCGAGCGTGCCGCGTCAGCGGCCGGCGAAATGCCAGAAAGCTAATCGCTTTTTAGGACGAAGGCGTTAGGTTGAATTTGTACGGAAGCGAATATAATATGACATTGAAATATTATGTTAAATAATATTATTGCAATAATTAATATTATGGATAACAATAAGTATGGCATTCGTAACATTATGGAATCTAATGTTCGGGTAAATAAGAGTATGTCACATGTCTTTTATGGTAAACAAAACATTCGGGCAAATGAAATTTGGGCATATGAGTATTATTGCATACATTCTTAGGGCAAACAATAGACAACCAAGATTTTTATTACAATAATTAAAAATTGTGTCGGAGCGAACTGTGTGTAATAAAAGTGGTGTAGTTTTATAAAACAAGTGTTTGTGTTGATACAACTAAGATTATTAGAATAAAAGTGATTATGGTGTGAAAGACGGTGAGAACTTTTTTGTGGTTATACACCTCATCAAGAAGCATCCTAAGGAGACTGTGATCTGTGATCATATATTTCGCGTCAAATACTGTTAGGATGCATTGAAACGAGTGTAACACCAGAATTTCAATGCAATAAAAGAAAAAAATAAAGAAGTATATTGAAGACATGGCTGTATGGGCACTAGTTCCCTTTTCCTTCCCTATACTGGGAGAATTGAACTTAAAAAAAAGTGTTTGGTGGGATTTTGTTAGTGTCAGTCAAGATTTTTTTTTATTTACAAAAAATTGTGTCGGAGCGAACTTTGTGTAATAAAATTGGTGCAAGTTTTCAAAACTAGTGTTTGTGTTGACGTGCAACTAAAAGATAATTAGAATAAAAGTGATTATGGTATGAAATACGATGAGAACGTTTTTGTGGTTATCCACCTCATCAAATCAAGTAGCAAATAAAGTGACTGTCATCATATATTTCGTGTCAAATACTCCCACTAAGCATCGAAATGTGTTACGCTAGCATTTTAATGCAATAAAAGAAGAATTAAATAAATACTGAAGATATGGCTGTATAGGCATTCGTTCCCTTTGTATTCCGTTTAAAGGGAGAATTAACAAAAAAAAGATTATTAGAATAAAAGTGATTATTATGGCGTGAAATAGGGATGTTATGGATATGAAATTTCGGATCTGGATACGGATACGGATATAGAAATAATATTTTACCGGTATCGGTTACGGTTACGGATATGAAATTATTTAGGATTATCCGCTAGTTTCGGATAATTTCGGTTACGGATATCTAGTAGAAAATTGAGTATCCTTTTCCAGTAACAACAGTTCTTCTTAATTAACAATGTGTTTCAGAGTAGTGCTGCCTCCTTTGGCTGAAAAGTTTTTACCGCACTGTTTACATTTTACAGAATCTACATTAATTTCATTGTAACAATCACAAATACGTAGGCGGTATAAACGCGCGAAAACCCTCTAACTCCCATATGACATTACCTAATGCCGTGACAATTAAAATTTAATTGTGTCTGGTTTATCGGGTCACAATGGGTAACATTTTTAATGTGATTACATTATTTCATCGAAAATATCCAGATTAAACTAGACTTTCTTCTTTTTATATAAAGCACGACAAATGACTCAATACCACCTGATGTGAAGCGGTAAAAAGAGTCCATATGCGAAGACAGCTAGTGCAGTTCAACACTGCTCTAGCTGCCTCTACTTTGCCGACCCAAAAGGTGTTTTTTCACGTCTCTGTTGAAGGAACCAATGTTATAGGAAGGAGGGAACACATGTGCGATGTTGAGGTGGAGACAGTGAATTGATGACTCCGAAGACTGGCATGTGTGCTCCTGAGTAGAAATAGGGAAGGTGGAATACAGTTAAAAAGCTCTTCAGAACACTCATCGTGATATAGCGGATAGAAGGCGCTAAGCGTTGCAATGTCTCGACCCAATTGTAGAGACTCAAGGTTGTTCGCGACCTCTACGTCGCCAACGATACGAACAGCACGATGCTGCAATCTGTCCAGGGCATCGAAGAAGGTTTTACTCAGGACACATTTTGCCTCTTGCCAAGATTCTAACAATGTACTTACACAACACTTTTTAATGTAATAAAAGAAGAAATAAAGAAATACCTACGACATGACTGTATGGGCCTTAGTTCCCTTTGCCTTCTTTTTATAGGGAGAATTAACAAAAAAAAAAGAAAAAAAGTGAGTTACACCGAGCTACCTTGACTGCGTGTCACGTTTGTTCACAGAAAAATAAAACGCGTTTGATTTTGTTTTCATAATATTTTCATGTGGTTAGTTGTAATACATAAAAAAACGTAATTTGTTTATAAAGTGATAATATTTCGCAGTGATTTACCAGAACAAAACAAGTTTATGTACAAAACATTATTTTTGTACCTACCTTTTATACCTACTGTGCGACCGTGAAGGTTCAGAATGTTACGTCATTTTGCTTTTGGTGTGTGTTGCGGACCTATGTAGTTGGACACAAAACTGTACAGTGTTTTTACCTAAAAAGTATATTTATATAGTGATCATTATGTTTGAGTGTAAATTATTTTAAAGGAGTTTAAACACTGTTAGACCGGCTGCGACAAGATGCCGCCATGTTATTTAGTTTTGCTGTCAACTAGTGATCGTGGTTAGATCTGCAAACTTGGATATTTTTTCTCTCACTGAAGGAAATAACGTAAGTTTTATTTGCAATTATACTCAAAGATTGTGCTTCTAAGTTAATCTACATAAACTTAACTAGACGTAATTACGATTCTCCTAATGATTTATTGTTTACCATGTTATATTGACTGTCAATGTAATGACGTCATTGTATTTAAGTAGGTAGGTAACATTTTATGCTTGCTGCTTTGTTGATATATATTGCAAATTGCAGTAAAACTATGAATATAGAATATGTTTTGTTTATTGATAAGTCAAATCATGTTTTCAAGGTCCAACATAGTCTTAAATATATCTTTTCTGAGGTTATTTTGTTCCAATACTAACTAAAACTAGATGGGTTTAACAAATATTTTATTTGTATTCAAATTATAATTTTGTGTATTATCTGTATCCTTTTCCAGTCTTGTCCAGCCACAACTCTAGGAAAATACATAAATATCAAAAACTCTATACTTGTCACATTTTATTGTGGTGCATCAACTTTGAATCAAATCTGTGATTTATTTTCCTCTTGTTGGTGGAGTATATAGTCCCTTACGGTCCTTAGTATGCAAACTTTACTCACGTTATGAACAGTACAAACATCTTTGGCCAAATTGAGTATGGTGCTATGTCTGCTGTTTGTGTGCATCAAATTTGGACCCAATTTTCGCTCACTTGAGTGTAATCCTGTTAATGTCAGTAACAAAAATGTTCTAAGATCTTAGGTTTTTGTCAAAGAGTAAATTTAGGAAGTAATTATTTATTCAAAAATAAAATGTGTTCATCATTTTTCACAAACTGTCATAACCTCACATTTTACATTTGTGCACACATTGCATTATCTCTTTTTTGTGAGCAGCATTAGCATGTCTTCATGATGTCACATTACTCTTGCAGGCACTAATACATTCCATTCTATTCGCTTGTAAGTGTGCTATGTGCGCATATATTTTTTTAATTTTTTATATTATTAGGACTACCAACAAGATCAACCCTGATACAAGTCAAAAGGAGAGGACCACAAATGTATGAAGTCTGGGCTTAATATAATTTTAATTTTGAACAGCAATCTGGTTGAGTAGGTATAATTATTTGGACAACAGTAAAGTAGGGTGAGGAGGTATAATTATTTGGATTTTTTTTAAAACAAACATGAAAACACCATACTACAGTTACTTTTTGCGTATTGTTATTGCATTAATGTAACAACCACTACTTTTTACTTTTAAAGTATAGAGCTGGAGCTAAAACCATAGTAAAATCTTAAAATATTTACAACAATAAATGCATTTGACATGTAAAACGTCTGCGACTTGAAAATCGAGGGAAAAAAGGAAATCTGCGGTTAGTTTCTGCTGGAACATTATTTACATTTTTAGACAAACGGGGGATTCAAAAAATCTGATTGATTTAAAATCAAGTAGCTTATGAAATTACCATTGTAATGAGGTATATCACACTGCTGTTAAAAATTATTCAGATTAAAAGCCCAAAAAAGATGGTGTTCTTTTAGAGACAAAGAGAACTTAAAGCTAAGTGCTATCTTAACTACAGGTTGCCACGGCCTGCAATGTAGACTAGAAATTACCTTAAAAAAAACTAAACAGGACTACTGCTACTATTCAATTAACTAACTTTGTTTAACTTAAACATTAATCTAGATTCTCATAAAATATATTGTTGAATATGGACCGTATGGCTAATGTTCTTTAATCTTTCATCCCTTATATGCCTACCACTCCACCCCTTACCAGTTCCACCTGTTATGTCTGATATGTGGTAAACAAATATTTTAGAGGTGAGGCGTATTTATCGTAACAGAGAAAAAAAACAGGTATTTAAAAATAACAGATAACAGCTGTTCCTTAGAACAAGACATACCTGTTAATGTAAATAACAGGCACCCTTGAGTCACAGTTCCTTGGAACAAGCAATACTACCTGTTATTGTAAATAACAGGAACAACCAGTCTCTCTGTAACTAAAATACCTACCTGTTAAAAAATAACATTTTGTATCTCACTCTTTTATATTTGTTCGAACCTTGTTAAAAAGAGAGGCACCTAGTATTCAAAAGTCGAACAAATAAAATTGTTAGTGTTTTACAAACTTTAACTATAGAATACGATCTTTTTCATTTGGTTAGGTTATCTGTTACATGAGGCCTGTTATTATTTTTATCTCATTCTTGCTTAGGTGATTGAATATTGTTAGAAAGAGATGCACCTATTTTTTATTATTCTAACAAATTTAATTGACTTCCACAAAAATGAATGACAACTTCATTTGGTCACCTAATTTCGTTGTTGTTGTTTAGTTTTCTTTATTACAGAGAAGGCAAGGGGAACTAATGCCCATACGGCCATGTCTTAGATTTTTTTTTTACATCTGCAACTAATGGATTGAATTGCCAGTTCAATGCATCCTAAGAGAGTTTGGCGCGAAATGTATGATGACAGTCTCCATGATACTAATTTGATTAGGTGGATAAGTAAGATAAAATTCTCAACGGTTTTCACATTAAATTGTATACATAATCAACACACGATGTTTGCTCAGGCACAGTTTTACAGTTATTGAAAAAAAATCTTGACCGTAGTAATTAAACGGCGTCAAAAACTAATATTTTTTTGTTGGGGAAAGGCAAAGAAATTTAGGCCATACAGAGTCATCTTCAATTTTTTTATTTTTCTATACCTCGTGATTAATGTTTTCGCCGACATGTATAAGGATAAAGATAATTATGACTTATTAGCGTGACAAAAAGGACCATAATAAGCACATGAACTATTCATGTTCCTTTGCTCGGGATTTCTCTGTAACTGTTAGGTGGTATCTAAAATAAAAAACAAAATAAAAGGTTTGGCGGGATTTTGTAGTGTCAGTCTAGATTTTTATTACAATAATTAAAAATTGTGTCAGAGCGAACTTAGTGATATAAAAGTGGTGTAGTTTTATAAAACAAGTGAACTTTTTTGTGGTTATCCACCTCATCAAGTAGCCACATATCATATATTTCGTGTCAAATACTTCCAAGAAGCATTGAAATGTGTTACGCCAGCATTTTAATGCAATAAAAGAAGAAATAAAGAAATCTTGAGACATGACTGTATGGGCATTAGTTCCCTTTACCTTCCCTTTATAGGGAGAATTAACCAAAAAATAAAATAACAGGCTATTATTTTTTAACAGTTACTTTGTCCTGTTATTTTTATGTAACAGTAACAGGCATAACAGGTATGGAAATTTGCCTGTTATAGCCCGTCTCTAAAATATTTAGTACAACACAACTTTTTTCTTTGCTGGGTTAACACTAGAAAGACCAAGGCTGTCAATTTGACAGCACAGAGTTTTCATACTCAAATATTTTACAAACCATGTTTTTGTTTCTTTTCATATTTTATGAATTTTCCTAATTTGTTATTTTTAGCCTAAATCTATAAATAAAACTAGTAAATTATATGTAGTATATCGGATTCTTTTACAAATACCTACTAAGACCGCTCACCATCAATGTGACAGCATGTGAAGGCAGCGAGAAGAATAGTAAACAGTTGATGAGCAGTTATACTCCATGTCCATTTTTACAATATATTGCAACAACAAACCCAATAAATTATAAGGCATAAAGTTTTGGCTGCTGGTCGATGTCGAGAGTAAGTATCTGTGTGGAGGATTTCCGTACCTAGGAAAAGGCGAGATCAGTAATAACAATACTTCACTACTCAAATATGTGGTTTTGAAACTGTACAACCCTATTTCAAAAAGGGCCGAAACATTACCACTGACAATTACATTTCTAAATTTAGGTATAAAAACTTATAGTCAAAAAGACTAGTAGTGTTGGAACACTGCATCGAGCGAAACGAGAAGTACCACCGATTTGTAGAGCTATTTGTACTACAGGATATGAAACATTTATAATGCAAACAGAGACCGATGCAACCTTTACTGTCTATCAAGGAAAACCAGGAAAAAAAATATTATTTGAGTACTCTGCACCCCAATGTGAGCATAGATATTGGCCAAAAAAAGCTACCTGAGACATTTGAATTTTATAATAAAACAAAATTAAGTGTGGACATCATCAATCAAATGGTACGAAAGAACACTGTAAGAGCTGGAAGTCAGAGATGGCCTGTTCATGTTTTTTTATAATATACTTGATTTAGCACTATAGATTCATGGTTTCTGTGCCGAAAAGTCACAGGAATAAATATTTCTTGCCATGGATGACGGATAAAATCTTTTAACTAGTGAGTGATCTATGTGCAGAGTATGTTAAAAATATAATAACTTCAGCTGTGACTCAAAGACAATAAAGTAATTCTGAAACAAGTTAACGGTGTACTACAAACAATAAGAGGCGGCAATGTCAAGTCAATTGTTATTGTAAAAAATAGAACATGTGAAAACTGCACAATCTGTAAAAAACTGTTTGAGGAATATTTTCCCCAAACAGCTTTTTTACAGATTGTGCAGTTAAAGAAGTGAAGAATTGTGTTGATAAAAGATTAAAAAAAAAACTGTTATTTGTTGCAAATGCTACTCAGTTTAAGTACTAAAATGGTTTATTATTGATAAAAAATAAAATAAAAATAAATTATTTTTGTTTTATTTTAAAGCAAAATACGCAATATTTTTATGAGTATTCTGACTGAATACCTAGTGCTGTTAAATTGACGGTTACGGTCTTTGAAGGTATAGTATGAAGAAGCCTGAGTGTCAAAAAATTTTCTTAGTCCTCTCTTTTATCTCTTTCCTTCATTTTATGTTTCATCAAAAATTGGTCATGTTATTTCAGGTGGCCCACCAATTCCACCATATTCTCTGTAATCAATCATTGATTTTTGTCTTCCACTATCATAAGTGCCTCCTCATTGCTAATAAATTCTATACAATTTATCCGTGGCCCACCATTCCCACTAATAATAATAATAGCCTTTATTCAGATATAATAATAATGTTACAACAATATCCGTTTTTTTTTTAGTTTCGATATATAATTATTTATCTGTTTGCTCCTTGGCAAAGGCACAGTTGGGAGAACTGTCTCCACAACATCCTGTTCTCAGCTTTCCTAGTCCACAAACCGCCTGTCATTGCTTTGATTTCATTGGCCCAGCGCTTGAAGGGCCTGCCTCTTTTCCTTATCTTGTTTTTAAGGTACCAATGAGTAATTGCCTTGCTCCACTTTTCTGTTCCTCTAATTATGTGTCCTGTCCATTTCCACTTTAATCTCTTGACTGTTGTAGTGACATCTTCCAGTCTAGTGTGTTTCTTTATTTATTTATTTAAACTTTAATTGCACAAAATGAGTTACAATTTGGCGGACTTAATGCCATTAGGCATTCTCTACTCAGTCAACCGGAAAGTTGAGTTCAAAATAATTAAATAGGTAGTGCAAGAACAACTGTTTTAAAAATTAAAATATACAATAACAATGAATACACTATACTACTTTATAGTAGTTGTCCTTATTCTGTCAGATTTCTTTTTCCCTAACATGCTCCTCTCTCAGGCCCATCTTTTCCATTGGGCACTGTGGGCAAGTGCCCAGGGCCCCGCGATCTTTGGGGCCCCAAGTTCCCTTTTTGGAAATTAATATTTTGATTAAATTTCTATGGAAATATGGATGTCTAAGTATATTGTATAAAATAATTGAATTGATAAACTACTCTTTTTTTGAAGTCGGTTAAAATAATAAAGTGCCCAGAGCCCCCAATAGGTTATAGACGGCTCTGTCCTCTCTATCGCATTTTGGCACACCTCTAATTTTCCCACATGAGCTTTAGTTAGGGCCCAGGTTTGAAACCATATGTAAGTATTGGTAAAATACAGCTATTAAAAATTTTTCGTTTATGGTCTATTTCCAATCTATGATTTTTATGGTCTTTTCTTATATTTGATTTAATTTGTTCACTAATCTCGGCTATCTCTTTCCTAATACTTTTAGTTTTGCTATCTATTGTTAGAAGATCAGCTCTAGTTTTTAGCAGTTTTTGTGTTGTATTTGATACCCATTTTAGTTACATATACTAAAATGGGTATCAAATACAACTTCTTTTGACCTATTTGTTCCCTTAGTACTTAGGAGTTCTTGGAGCTTATTATATCTTTTTTTTTTTTTTTTTTTTATACTACTAAGGTGGCAATCAAGCATACGGCCCACCTGATGGTAAGCGGTTACCGTAGCCTATGGACGCTTGCAACACCAGGGGTATCACTTGCGCGTTGCCGACCCTGTAAAAACCTTTTCACGCCTTTTTTGAAGAACCCCATGCTGTACTCATTCGAGAAAACCTCTGCAGGGAGGTCATTCCACAACCTAAGCGTACGCGGGAGAAAGTTTCTCTGAAACCGCACAGTACGAGACCATTTTAGTTCCAATGTGTGAGGATGAATTCCCTGCCGATGGCGAGCGGTGCGATGGTAGAAAGAGGCCGTGGGCATCATGTCAAACAATTCCTCAGAACACACCCCGTTATACAAACGGTAGAACACACATAAGGAAGCAAAATCTCTCCTTAGGCTTAAGGGTTCAATACCGCTTGTGAGCTCGGGATCGTCGATAATTCTCATAGCGCGTCTTTGAACTGCGTCAAACGGTCCAAGCTGGTATCCAGGTGCTCCCGCCCATAGGTGGCAGCAGTATTCCATATGGGGTCTCACTTGAGACTTATATAGTAACAGTCTTTGCCCCGAAGAGAAGTACCGCCGCGCTTTATTGAGCACACCAAGTTTCTTAGATGCCAGCTTGACTTTATTTTCTAAATGACCACGGAACTGCACGTCACTAGAGATATCGACACCAAGGATCCCTATACTCTTAGAGATGGAAAGGGGTGTGTCAAGGAACCGTGGAGACACAGCGAATGGGTTTTTTTTAGCGGTGAACGCGCAGACTTGTGTCTTAGTGGGGTTAAATTGGACTAAGTTTAGTCGTCCCCAATCGGAGACTCTGATTAGAGAACTCTCAATTTCAGACACAAGTCGACCGCGACTTTCCTCCACTGTAAACCGAGGGGTATTGGCACGGCCCGTATAGTAGGCGTCTCCAGTACTGTCATCCGCATAGCAATGCATCCCACCAATAGACAGCATGTCATTGACATGTAGCAGAAACAGTGTTGGAGACAGCACCGAGCCTTGTGGGACGCCAGCGTTAATGTCCATGCTATCCGAGAAACTGCCATCAACGACGGCTTTTATGCATCTGCCGGACAAAAAACTAGCGACCCATTTGCACAACCCCTCAGGCAGCCCGTAAGTTGGTAACTTCGAAAGAAGACCCCTGTGCCAGACCCGATCGAACGCCTTCGCTACATCTAGGCTAACAGCCAATGCCTCACCTTGACTCTCAATGGCAAGAGCCCAACGGTGTGTCAGGTACACTAGTAGATCACCCGTCGAGCGATTGTGTCGAAAGCCATATTGGCGGTCGCTGATTAGGTCGTGATCCTCTAGGTATCTGAGCAGTTGCGTATTTATGACCCGCTCCATTACCTTTGAGAGAAGGGAGGTTATAGCGATCGGCCTGTAATTCGATGGGTCTGATCTATCGCCCTTTTTGGGCACAGGGTGCACATGGGCAGTCTTCCACAAAGACGGAACTTGCCTGGTGGAGTACGAAAGCGCGAAAAGGCGCGTTAATATAGGACACAGCTCAGGAGCACACTGCCTCAGCACCACTGCCGGTATACCGTCTGGCCCGCTCGACTTATGAATATCCAGAGATAACAACTCACGCCGTACCTCCCGTTGCGTAATGGAGATCTCAGGCATAGAGTTGCCGCACCAGGGGATGGTAGGTGGTACAGCACCTCCGTCATTCAAAGTCCAGTTCGAGGCAAAGAGAGCACCCAGTAAATCTGCCTTCTCTTTAGCGCTGTGGGCCAAGTTCCCGTCAGGCTTACGTAGTGGCGGCAAGGACGACCTACAAAAGTTTCCCTCGGTAGCTTTGGCGAGCGACCAGAAAGCACGACTCCCAGAAGGGTATCTCGCAAGCCGATCACCAATTCTACCGACGAAATCGAATTTCGCTCTGGCAATTACTCTTTTACATAGCCTCGAAGCAGCATTCAAATTCCGCTTCACGTCAGAGATGTTTGGATCCTGATTGATTTGAGCCGTGGTCCAAGCCTGAAACGCAGACTGCTTGCTAATGCGAGCTTCTCTGCATGGCCGTTTAAACCACGGTCGCCTCTTAACCCCTGCAGCTACTAGCGTGTTAGGAATGTAACATTCCATACCCGCCAGTATAGTCTCAGTGACTGCTGCTGCACAGGTATCAGGATTATCTGACGTGAAGCAGAGCTGCTTCCACGGGTACGATGCGTAAAACTCACGCAACCCATCCCAGTCTGCTGACTTGTAGTGCCACATGCGAGGCCACCCAGCGGGTCGGGGTGAATCGGGTCGCGCGCTCTGCACTTGGGTCCGGACGAGGCAGTGGTCCGATGAGCCTAGGGGCGCATCCACTGAGATGGAATATCCGTCCGGACGCGTAGTCAGCAGAAGGTCCAGTAAAGAGCTCGTATGGTTCTCGATATCTGGTATTCTTGTAGGACAATGAACCAGTTGCGAGAATCCATAGGCCAGGGCGAATTCGTGAGCAGACCTTCCCGCGTAGTCAGTGGACCGAGAACTGAGCCACTCGACATGGTGGGCATTGAAGTCTCCTAATATCACTAACTCCGCGGTAGGGTACTGCTCGAAAACTTTGTCGGTCGTCAATTGCAGGTGCTCAAAGAGTCGAGTCGTGTCCGAGTCACCGCTATGGGACCTGTAAAGGCACGCGTAGATACGGGTGTGGCCACCGTGATCAACACGAACCCACAGAATCGACAGGTCCCTGTCTTCAAGGCCGTGAAGACGGCGACAGCAAATATCCTCCCGGACATACATACACACCCCGGCACGACGCACAAAATTGTGCTCGAGCTTGTACCCGGGGTAGAGTAGGTACGATGAGTCGGCCGGGCAGGATATTTGAGTCTCCGTAAGAAAAAGTAGGGTCGGTTGCGCAGTCTCTAGATGTTGGTGGACTGCGTTGATATTACTATGAAGTCCCCTGATGTTGCAGAAATCCACTCCTAGCGTGGAAAAGGAAGCCGCTGAGTAACCATTTTTCTTATTCTTTTTTCTGGCCATTAAGAGTTGAAAAGGATTTTTTTTTTTAAAGGAATCTCCGTATTAGCAGCAAAATAAACAAAAGTGCGGTTAGAACCCGTCATGGTACATTGCAGGGATTGCAGCGTGCTGGCACGGCGGGCGGAAGGGCCCCCAGTCCCCCCCTGTGGCAGTAGCCGGGTCCACTCCGGTCTCCTCCTCCGGCACGACAACTACCACAGAGATTTTGCACAAACTGGCGGTTCAGCCTCCCAGGGCGGAGATTAAGTAATCCCTGGGTTCGGGAACCCGTTCAGCCTGCGGGCGGCCAAAGAATATAAATATCTATCTTGAACATTTAATTGGGTAGAGTAATTTATAAATTCATTTAGGCTTTTCGCTGTTAGATTAGAGCTAAGATGTGTTGATATTTTGGTTTTTGCTTTAAATGGTCTAGTGTGGCCTGATTTGTTGAGTTTCATTTTTGTTCTAATCATTCTGTGGTTGCTCTTGAAATTCAAGTTTTTTATTACTCTACAATCCAAGAAGACGTTACTTCTATTAGTTAAAATAAAATCAATTTCGTTTTTGTGTGGGTTGTTTGGAGAAATCCAAGTCCACCTATTATTTTCCTTATTATAGTATACACTATTCAGTATTATTAAGTTATTTTCATGGGCAACTTGAATTAGTTTCTCACTGTTTCGCGTTCTATGCCCATAGCAATAAGGGTTTAGTATTGCTTCTTCTACTTCTCTTCTGTGTCCAGTTCTTGCGTTGAAGTCGCCCATTACTATTAAGTTATGGTGTGTGTGGTCTTTTATGACCTCAGTTAGAGTGGAATAGAAGGAGTCTATATCAGTGATACTAGATTGTTCTGTTGATGAATATATTTGAATAATGGTCCACAGTGCACTATTAGGTGGTAATTTTATGTTAAGTATGGCAATATGTTCTGATATACCAATGAATTCAACAATATTTTCTCTGAGTTCTTTCTTTACTATGAATCCTACACCATATTTGCCTGGTGTATTTCCTTTGTAATAAAATACAAATTCATCATGTTCTTCTATGCCCTCTCCGTGGCGTCTTACTTCACTCATTCCTATTATTGTCCAGTTTACATTTGCTAATGACATCATTAACAATTTTCTGCTTTAGAAGATCACTTTCTAATCATTCATTTTCAACTCTGTTAAGTTTTCATTTTTTCTTAAAGTTAGGGTGTTATATGTTGCATGCAATGTATAATAGACTGAAAGGTGACAGGATTTTTGATAACGATAATGGATACGGTTTAATTTGCATTTATAGTTTGTAGAGTAGTCCCACAAGGTGAATGATATTGGTCTGCCTGTTCTCAGTGGTTGCAACTTCGAGTTATAGAGCTTACAAGAGGGGTCATTGTTGCAAAAATAAAACGATCAGAGAAATGGTCAGTTTTAGTACATATTCAAGGTATGGTGTCTCCACAGATGAAACAAGTTGGTCTGGCAGCTCTCAGTGGTTGCATTTCAGAGTTATGATGCGCGCAAGTCACTGCATTGTTGCGAAAAAAAAAACGATAACAGAAATGGTCAGTTTTAGTACCTTTAAAGAGTATGGTGGCTCCACGCGTGAAACGAGTTGGTCTGCCTGTTCTTTGTAGTTGTATTTCAGAGAAGAAAAAAAATAACAGTAATCAATAAAATAATAATATAAATCGAACAAATCCAATTTTTATTAATCTAACTTTCATAATCTAATCATCTTTGAGTAAAATCACAAATTAATCACTTTGTAGAATATTGCAAACGCCTAAAGAGTTAAATATTTACTTACTTCAAATATTCTTTTAATATTTTTTTGAGCTTTTTCATTAGTCACATTAAAATCTATACTAAACCACAATATAAAATATGTAATCCAGTTTTTTATAAATATTTAGCTTGATATATAATCATAATAAAATCATCATATAAAATCATCTAATATTTTTTGGGTAAAATCACAGATTCTTCATTCATTCCTTTTAATTTAGATTTCGTCATCGTCAAATGCGCAGCGGAGTTGTCTGCCGTCTTAATGCGTCTATACCGTCTTTCTTTCTCTACTGGGTGTGTGCCGGAATCTTGGAGAGAGGTCAATGTGCAACCGGTCCCCAAAAAGGGAGACGGATAAAGGATCCTAAGCAACCAGCTGATCCGATATCTAGAAGATCAATCATTAATTTATAATCGGCAGTGCGGGCTTCGGTCGAAATTAATGCATGTCTGAGGTAAAGCTATTGACAAAGGTGGTGAGTCAGTGGCTGTTAGCCTTGGCATTTGATCGGGTCTGGCACAGGGCTCTTCTCTCCAAGCTCCCAGCATACGGTCTGCCCGTTCAGCTCTGCAACTGGATCGCCGGCTTATTATTCCACCTTCCCCCTCCGAAGAACAGCACGCGTGCTCCTGAGTATCTCATGAGCACGCGTGCTGTTCTTCACCTCAACATCACGCACAAAGAAATTTAGTATCTATTTGAGCCTCTTGTTTTTACATAGGATATTGTAAGGTTTTTGTTTGCCCTTTCTATAAATACCGACTTCCTGCATGAGTGAAGAATCCGTGTCCTCGCAGATGGTTGCGCTTCGCGGTTCATGTTATGCATGGGGGATATTACGGTCGCCCAGGGGCTGGGCGCGCTGAAAACGTGAGAGAGGGAGAATCTTACCATTGAGCTCAACAGAGTGTTGAACCTTATATCTGAATGGGGGTCTAACAATCTTGTTAAGTTTATCGCTAAGGAAACACAGGAGGATAGGTTGAGAAGAGCATTAAGGGCTGCCGCCGGGGTTGTGCGCATAGCACCAGTTGCTATCAAGCACGCGGTGTGTTGCAAGCTGGTTAGCTTATTGATGGTTGTTATTTGCATGACATTTTTCTCCCAGACTACGCAGGTATACGTTAGCATCGGCCTTACGATGGTGGTATAAAGCCATAGGGCGATTTTGGGGTTTTAGCCCCATCTCGTCCCTGCAAGGCGGTGACATATTTCTAAGGCAGTTGTTGCCTTTTGGATTACGTTGTTTAAGTGCGGTTCCCAAGCCAGTGTCTTGTCAATTGTTATGCCCAAGTATTTGATTTCTTGGGGAAAAGGCATGGATGTTCCTTTAATAGTTAGTGTAGCAAGCCTGTTTAACTTGCGCTTCCTAGTAAAGGACACTATAGTTGTTTTGGAGGGGTTAACTCCCAGTTGGTTATCTGCGCACCATTTGACAATAGTGTTCAGAGCTCTTTGTAGTATTGATAATACAGTGCTTTGGCAAGGACCTATAGGTGGCTCAGTTGGTTAGAGCAGTCGCCCGGATTGGGAAAGGTCGCGGGTTTGATTCCCGCCTCAGGACGTGAAATTTTTCTAGTTTTATATTTTAATAACTAAGTAATTTTTAAACATTTATAATAACGTTAAAATCAAAACTTAAGAATTTCTGAACTAGGAGCACTTAAAACATTTAACAATTCCTAACAGAATGTAACAATTCCTAACATTTGTTAGTAAATGTATTAGTGTTAGAAAATGTTAGTAAACATTTTTAAACAGCAGTGTGGCAGCACATTTAAGCGCAGGCGACACCGCCAGCGAGCGGGCGAGCGAGCTAGGCGGGTGGGCGAAGCTATTCGAAAGACAAGCGTCGACTAGTACGAAAAACATAGTCGAAACGGGGAGGACGGGCGAACTACCCGGACGAGCGGGCTGGCGGGCGAGCGAGCTAGCGAACCGGGCGCACCTAACGAGGTGAACGAGTATCTTCGCTGAAGAATCGTTGGATATTTCGTTCTCTTCGTTCGCATCGCTGACGTAGCTTAGCTCTGTAGTTCGCGGTGTGAACCAAAGTATGAAAAGAGGTAAAACGATGCTTGCCCGCTCGCTGGCGGAGTGGCCTGCGCATTAGCACGGCTTCGTGACGTCACATTACTCTTGTTGGCACAAATATGTTCCATTTGGTTCATTTATTTGTCAAGACGACCGGCTCGTCTTGACAAATAAATGAACCAAATGCCGCCCGCCAGCCCGCTCGTCCGGGTAGTTCGCCCGTCCTCCCCGTTTCGACTATGTTTTTCGTACTAGTCGACGCTTGTCTTTCGAATAGCTTCGCCCGCCCGCCTAGCTCGCTCGCCCGCTCGCTGGCGGTGTCGCCTGCGCTTAAAGGTGCTGCCACACTGCTGTTTAAAAATGTTTACTAACATTTTCTAACACTAATACATTTACTAACAAATGTTAGGAATTGTTACATTCTGTTAGGAATTGTTAAATGTTTTAAGTGCTCCTAGTTCAGAAATTCTTAAGTTTTGATTTTAACGTTATTATAAATGTTTAAAAATTACTTAGTTATTAAAATATAAAACTAGAAAAATTTCACGTCCTGAGGCGGGAATCAAACCCGCGACCTTTCCTAATCCGGGCGACTGCTCTAACCAACTGAGCCACCCAGAGATATCCCAAATATCCCTGTGAAATTCTTCTAGTCTATCTGTATTTGCGTTTATGAGCTAACGTTCACCCTACAATGTCTAAATGTTCTATTTCAACATCCGAAACGAGTATTCGAAGATTGCGAAAGGTCGCGGGTTCGATTCCCGCTTCAGGACGTGAAATTTTTGTAGTTTTATATTTTAATTACTTAGTTCAGAAATGTTTACTAATTTATCATCATCAGCCTATATACGTCCCACTGCTGGACACAGGCCTTTCTACATGGGAGAAACACATGAGGAGCTTGAGCCATAAGAACACCACGCTGGCCCAATGCAGGTTAGTGGCTTAAAGCGGTTGCAGTAACAACCGGGACCAACGCTTAACGTGCCTTCCGAAGCACGAAGGAGCTCGAGATTATAAATCTGATTGAACCATCCCGGGATCGACCATGGCGAGAGTAGCTTTGTTTTCGTTATCGAAACCAGAGCGCCCAAACCACTACGCCACCGAGCTCCTCATTGGTCATCATTGGACCTTTATTTTATTACAATTTGTTAACTAGTTCAAAAATTACTTAGTAATTAAAATATAATAAAACTAGAAAAATTTCACGTCCTGAGGCAGGAATCGAACCCGCGACCTTTCGCAATCCGGGCGACTGCTCTGACCACTGAGCCACCCAGGACTTGGGATATCCCTGTGAAATTCTTCTAGTCTATCTTGTATTTGCGTTTATGAGCTAACGTCCACCCTACAATGTCGAAATATTCCATTTCAACATCCGAAACGAGTATTTTTACAAATACCGACGATTCGGTTAAGTTGGGGCAGTGCTTTCAAATATTCTTAATTTTTTATTTTAACATTATTATAAATGTTTGAAAAATTACTTAGTAATTAAAATAGAATAAAACTAGAAAAATTTCACGTCCTGAGGCAGGAATCGAACCCGCGACCTTTCGCAATCCGGGCGACTGCTCTGACCACTGAGCCACCCAGGACTTGGGATATCCCTGTGAAATTCTTCTAGTCTATCTTGTATTTGCGTTTATGAGCTAACGTCCACCCTACAATGTCGAAATATTCCATTTCAACATCCGAAACGAGTATTTTTACAAATACCGACGATTCGGTTAGGTTGGGGCAGTGCTTTCAAATATTCTTAATTTTTGATTTTAACATTATTATAAATAATTTTTCAAACATTTATAATAATGTTAAAATCAAAAATTAAGAATAGTTCAAAAATGTTTACTAACATTATGTAACATGCAAATATTTTCTAACATTGTGATTTCTAAACAAATGTTTACTAACGTTAGTAAACATTGTTTAACAGCAGTGTGGCAGCACCTATGTTTACAAACAAAATATAACAAATGTTTTATTTTGTTACAATTTGTTAACTTGTTCAGAAATGTTAACTAACATTATCTAACATGAAAACACTTTCTAACATTGTGATCTTATGTTTTCTAACAAATGTTTACTAACGTTAGTAAACATTTTTTAACAGCAGTGTGGCAGCACCTTAACGCTGCTCACGAAAAAGAGTAGTGTGTGTGCAAATGTCAAATATGACGTTATTATGAAATAGAGTTTAGGAAAAATGTTGTAAATATTTTATTTATTTTTGGATAAAAACTTGATGTCATACATTATTTGCTAAAAATACCCTAAATTTACTATTTGATAAAAACGTAAGATCTTAGAACGTTTTTATTATGAACATTGACAGGAGTACACACGAATGCCCGAAAACATGTTTCAAATGATTGCATGCAAACACAGCATATATCACCATATTCAATTCAGCCTAAGGCATTGCATGCATTGTTTGTATTATGGAGCCTAAGGTACCTCGATGAAGCTAGTCAAATTTCTAAGAAAATGAGAACACATCATAGGCAATGCCTTATTAATTTTAAAGGACAAATGTTGTGCTTAGTAAAATTATTCTGCTAGAACGGTTTGGTATGCATATTTAAATAATTTTCTTCAAAATTTTTATAGGATGGATCCGTATTAATTGTTTTTTTTTGTTTTAGGATTATGCTGTATTTGCACATCTTTAGATTTTCACATTTCCAAATTTACAGTTTACCGACCGTTTATTCAATGATTTAATTATCTATTTTCGCATTTTACTGACCTCAGATTTCAATAGCAGTGTTCTGATTGCAATTTACAGCTTACCCACAATCTTAGTTGGACATTATGCTCATGCGTTCATTTGGGATATCCAGCCTCTATTCCCACTAGTTCAGTTGATGTAGTTCAGTGACTGAACTAGTGGGAATGTTTTTCTTACTAGTTCAGTTGGTTGAACTAGTGTTTTTTTTTCTCTCGCTAGTTCAGTCTACTGAACTAGTCAGAACAGTTAATAAGAAATAAGAGTATGCTAAACATCTCCTACATAGATATGGTAGCCTGGTACTTCAGGGGATGATCCAACTACTTATATACGAATTTGAACAATGATTTTACTCAAGATGGTGTTACTTAACGGGGCTACAGCGTTCTGTTTAGTTACACTGTCACTAAACGGGGAAAAAATAGTGGCATTCAGTTACAGTGTTACTCATCGGGAATATTTTTCCTAATGTGTAACAGTGTGACACAAAATGGTGTGACTTAACGGGAACAAAGGGACTTAACTAGCGAGTTGGCTATTCAATACGACTGTTTCCCATAGGTACTCGATTGGTTATAATGTATATTGAACGCGTATACTATATACTCTTTACTTTTATCTAAGCCTGAATAATCCTCGCCACTTAAAATCAAATTTACGTAAAAGAATTGTATGGTATGCCATCAATATTGTTGTCTGCTATCATCAAGTGTTTTATGGATGAAAAATGGTATAATTTTAAAACTATGAATAACTGTGACATCAATATGATTAAAAGAGGCGTGGCCGGGTTCTTGTTTGCGAAGGATATGGGTATTATCGAGTGTGTGTATATGACACAAACAATAAGAGTTTATAGCGGTGTGCGTGCTTTTCATCCATAAAACACTTGATGATAGCAGACAACAATATTCATATTGACACACTATTCAATTGTTTTACGTAAATTTTATTTTAAGTGGCCAGGATTATTCAGGCTTAGATAATAGTAAAGAGTATATAATATACGCGTTCAATATACATTATAACCAATCAAGTACCTATAGAAAACATACGTATTTTATAGCCAACTCGCTAGTTAAGTCAACTGAATAAATGAGAAAACCATTCGGACTAGTTCAGTAGACTGAACTAGCGAGAGAAAAAAAACACTAAGTAGCTCAATCAACTGAACTAGTAAGAAAAACATTCCCACTAGTTCAGTCACTGAACTACATCAACTGAACTAGTGGGAGTAGAGGATATCCATGGTAACATTAATTACATTTAACTTTACAAAGTAAATTTATATATTAATTGAAATTTTAAAATTTATAAATTGCAATAATAAAAAGTTCATTTTGCTTGTTTTTTGAAAAATATAAAGTAAATTCATTCATTATTGACATTTTTAAAATTAACCTGTCAAGCATCAGATTCCAGACATAGCCCTTTGGTGGGATAACCCTGAATTTCATTTTTCAAAATTTCATTTTTCACGATTTATCTATTCTTGGTATTGGTCGACATTTTACTTAATTCTCGGGCTAGACCAAGTACGAAAATGCAGTCTCGGTCGACCCTTTTTATTTTTTGTTGCTACTAATACTATTGATTACAATTTTCCTCCTGCTTTTACAGGTCACATAGAATTTCAATTAATTCTTTGTTTAAGGATGGCTTGGATCTTACTTATAATGTCGCAGCCTTCTTTGTTTGCTTACCTGTTACATCATAGCTACATAATGATTTGCTTATGAGAAATACTGCTAAACATGGTTATATTAAGCATTCTGATTTTTATTAAAAATCTAGTAAAATGCCATTTGACAGTAAGTCTTGTGTTAAAGAATTTATTTTAAATTTTGAAGAGTAGATTATTTGAAAGTATTTTAGTTATCTAGAAACTATGCATAATCTACATGTAGAACACACACATCTACATGTACATGTAGACATCTAGAAACTATGCATAATCTAATAGTGTCTAGAAAACTAAATTTAGTAACTGTTAAAGATTCCTATCCATTACCATACACATCTTATATTTTTGATAACCTTAGAGATGCCATAACTGCAATTTATTTATCTAAAGCCTTTTTACAAATGTAATTGGAAGTTTTTCACGATAGAAAACATATAAGGAATACAAAATGCATTTTGTATTCCTGGTAAAGGATTGTTTGAATTTATTTGCATGTCATTTGGTCTAACTACTGTACCTGCTGAACTACAAAGATTAGTAGATAGATTGTTCGGTCCTTATTTGCTAAGAATATGTTTTATTGTTTAGACAATTTAAAAAGCATTAGTCATACATTTTCAAGTCATTTAGAACTTCTTAAAAGAATACATAAAGTACTTAGATGCCGGTTTCACTATTAAATCAAAAAGTGTAAATTTTGTAAAGTTGTTGATAAACCAATCCTATTAAATTAGATGTTATCAATAATTTTCCTAGACCTTTTCTTCTTTTCTAAGTGGCAATGTGTTATTTTGTACAGGATAACAATTCTGCCAGCACTGTGCTTTGATCGAGCATGTGAAAATGTGGAAGCAATAGAGATGTAACTAATTTGTAGAACCGATGTGACGACTTGGGTTAGTAGTTGGGTTATTAATTAGAAAGTTTAAGCGATTTTCAACATTGTGATATTGAAAAATTAAGCGACAGTGAAAATCCCCAACCATTGTTTAACTTTTAGATAGTTTACATATGAATAAAGAATTGTTGTATCAATACACATTAAACTAGGTACATTGATTGTGTCGTTTTCGCAATAGGATGTTTTTTGCGAAGATATAAGGAATTGTAAAAGCGTGACAGATGCTTTAACTGCATCTGCAACAATCATGCACAACAAATATTATACCCTCCTAAGTCATAATAATTACCATACCATACTTTATTTTATTTTATTTAGTAACTTACCGATCAGTCTTTCAACTATAAGCAGATTTGTTGAGTGAGTTTAGAATGTCTGGTGAAGTTATTCCCCAATGGGAATATCTTCATAGGAAACAAACTCGGAACCAATACGTCTTCAGCGAGGTGTGAGATAGAGCGATGTTATATCGCCGAAACTGTTCACTGCCGCGTTGGAGGATGTGTTTAAGCTTTTAGACTGGAGAGGACTTGGCATCAACATAAAGATCGAGTACATGACTTACCTCCGTTTTGCGGATGATATCGTAATCATGGCTAAAAACCTGGAAGACTATGCTTGACGACCTCTGTAGAGTCTCCCAACAAGTGGGTCTTAAAATGAACATAGATAAGACGAAAATTATGTCGAATTCCCATGTCGTACCCACTCCTGTAAAAGTTGGAAGCTCTACACTGGAAGTTGTTGACGAATATGTTTACCTGGGACAAATAGTCCAACTTGGTAAGTCCAACTTCCAGAAAGAGGTCAATTGACGGGATACAACTCGGCTGAGCAGCGTTCGGGAAGCTTCGCAGCATATTCTCGGACCAACTACCGCAGTGTCTCAAAAAGTGGAAGTCTTTAATTCGTGTGTGTTGCCAGTGATGACTTACGGAACTGAGACGTGGCCGCTTACAATGGGCCTCATAAGAAGGCTCAATGTCACTCAAAGGGCAATGGAGAGGGCTATGCACTGCGATAAATAATGAGATCCGCAGGAGAACTAAGGTCACCGACATAGCCCGAAGAATTGCGAACCTCATGTGGCAGTGGGCAGGCCACATTGCAAGGAGGAACGACGGCCGCTTGGGCGGAAAGGTCCTCGAGTGGCGCCCGCGTTTCGGGAGACGCAGCGTTGGTAGGCCTCCCACAAGTTGGACCGACGATCTGGTGAGGGTCGCGGGAAGCCGATGGAGGCGGACAGCGCAGAACCGATCTGTATGGAGATCTTTGGGGGAGGCCTATGCCCAGCAGTGAGCGTCTCTCGGCTGAAATGATGATGATAATGATGAAACAATTAGCTCAGTGATTAACGCCAACTTCGAGTGTCCTGCGAAATTTCAAATGATTGATGCAGTCTGGTACGATAAGCTGGGAGGCCAGTTAGTTAGAATGGCTTTTCAGTCTACTCTGATATTTATTGTCGCATGCCTTCATTTCCTCCTTCACTGTTTGTATTTTAAGGTGTTCATGGACTTCTGAATTTCCTATGAACTAAGGTGCATTACAAATTTGTTAGATATCTTACCAATTCATTGTGGGGGAGCTCTCTGCCGTCAAGGTTAGCTGAGGGACATGTTTCTCTACAGTAAATGTGACTTGAACTGATTTGTTAGCTCTTGCTCTTATTCTCCACTTACTGAACCACGCATTTATATCGTTGAGACTGTTCTGGAGCTTCGTTGATGCTTCGTCAGGAAATTTGCTGGTGGCTAGGATACCTGTGTAATCCGCATATGTTGTGATGATGACACCTAGTGTTTGGGGTAGATCTGCCGTAAATATAGTGTAGAGCACTGGGCTAAGAACGGAACCCCTGCACGTATTTCATAGAAACCAAACGTGCAATCTGCTTCCTTCACTTGAAAAATTCTTCGAAATATGATTCCAAAATTCGATAGAAATTGTGCGGTAGGAGTAATTTGATCTTGCAGTTAAGTCCTCTGTGCTATACCCGATCAAAACCCTGTTGAAAGTCCACGTTGCATGAAAGCTGAGGAACAATATTGTTTCCTATCAAAGCAGTCACTAAAAACTCTGCATACCATATGGATCTGATCGGTAGTGGCGTATTCTGATCTCAATCCAATTTGGTGGTCGGGAGTCATATAATTCTCTTCTATCACTTGTAGTATATTTTCAAATAGCTTGGAAGTAAGTGAAAGCAATCTTATAAGTATATATGAGGAAACTTCATGGACTGGTTATTTGTGAGACCTTCCATATGGCAGGGAAGTATCCCACTCTGATCATGGAGTTGAATAGAGGTGTCAAATAAATGACTGCTTTTTTGGTGAATTTTTTGTTCTCTAGTTGTAGGATAGTTCTCTGAACTTTTTCTCTTTTGTTGCCACTGTTTTTAAGGGCGATTCGAGTTGATAATCTTGTTGGAGAATGTCTCGAATGTCAGTATTGTCTGAGCCAGGGTTGGCAGCGTTGGGAACGAAGACTTTTGCGAGGTGTTTGGCAAATGCGTCTGCTTTCTCTTTTTTAGACCTGACCCAATTGGGATGTTGCCTAAGTTTGAATATAGTGCTATTTTTTACAATTTCGGAAAATATACGCTCCTGTTACCCATAAAAAGATTCAAACTTAAATATATGGAATATTGTTGAAGTTATACTGTTTAGAAAATTTATAAAATTAGTATTTTTTTTTTTCAAAAATTTTTCAACAATGTTGATGGTATTAGATTGCTCAGATCAATTAAAACGAACTATTATTATGATCACTTTGAATAAAAACTGTCATATAACATAGTTATTATTGATTTTGTTAATATGCCCATACATTTTGTTGTAATAAAGGAACATTACATTTTGTTGTAATAAAGGAACATGTGACGTCACCTGTTCCGTAGATTTTCTATGAAGCGTTTTTGGACGATGCGCCGCAACACATCAAACATACCACTGTATCTCTGATACTATTAATCTCAGACATACTATTTCTTCTGCAATATTTCTTTATGAGTTATAAACTTTTTATTTATGAAATTAAAAAAAAAGTTGTCAACTATCCTATTCTTGCTCTCTACATGCAAAGGTGGCTTTGGCTATACCATACCATACCTACTTAGATTTCAGAAACTGATGGGCAAATTTTTTACACTTTTACATAAGATTTAAAATTTATATTTTTGATTAGAGGAAGATAAGTAAAGTCCCGTAAAATAGTTTTCATTTAATTTTCTGTTTTTTTTAAATAGTTTTAATCCATGTAATAGAGATATTCTCAGAAATTCTTTTGTTGCATTCAGGTTGGAAAAAAAAAGACCGTGGTAGGAGGAAAAGTACCCTTAATATTGATGACGGCAAATTTTACTGAAATTAAACATTACTTTATTTTCAAAAATAATTTAACTGCATTTTTTTGTAAAATCACATGCTTGAGCGGGGAATCGAACTGGTGAAATGTGAGAAAAAAAGAGCCTGTATTTATTGTATGATATCAACCGAAAGAGTCACTCTAAGGATCTTTTTTTTTAAACAACATAGGTAGTATCTTAATTTAAAGAAAGTCCAAGAATAATATTTTTTTTAATGTAAAGCTTACTCACTATATCTAAAGAAAATAGGAATTTGCTCAAAATGAGACCCACTTTAACAAATGCACAAATATATTCTTCGACTGAATTCGCTACGTGTCGCCTTTTATATCGAGCTGTGGTGAATATTTAAAATAATAGTTCAACTTTTCAGTGATATGTTATTCGAAATGCAATTACAATATTTTCATAAGTTTCCAGTAGAAAGTTATGAAATTATTGTAATTGCATTTGGTTATCTGTGCACCCTATCATGATGAATATTTGGATGTGTTGCAGTTTTTTCTATAATAATTCTTGTTTTGTACCACGCAACAGAGCCCATAAAAAGAAAACAGACAATTGAACATACATATATATATATGTTCTGCATATTTCTACTTTTTTTTCAGTATAGTGTAACATAGACCTGGCCAGGTCTCCATACATTATTGGAACACCTCTTTTGATTTTGATTCTTTAAAAAACTTGTTTTATTACTACACTAATCCGTTTATTTTGAATTGTGTAGTAAGTAATTAAAAAAATATAATAGCAACAAGTGCTATTATATTAGGTTGGGGAAAAAGTCTTTTCGCATTATAGTATGTATGAACTTGTAATAAAATTTCTTTGGCTGTACTATTTGTATCTGGCTGGTTTGGGTATCATTAAAAGTTTAGATTTCAAAAAAGATAATTTCAAATTCAAATTAGGAAAATGTGTTTTTCATTATCTTAACGCTCCGTTCCCTATAATATGGTTGAGCGGAGCGATGGCTGGCACATGCGTCATACTTGTGAACAGGTGCCACTAGTGGAAATGGTCATCTCTAAGCTTCCTTGATTTTGTAATAATTTACCTACATATTCATCAATAGTATCATTTTTGAGAGATTTTTAAGGTATATGGCATTATATGATATTATATATAAAACAATACAATTATTATTGTAATGACGTGGTCAAACAAGTGTTTAAAATTAATGAAAGATGATTGGCTTTATTAGGTTTTTGTATATTAATTGTTGACCTTTGTGTATTGTAATACCTATTTTTTTTTATTTTTTATTTATTTAACATGCAAATAATTATAACACAAATTAGTACATTGTCGCATTATTAAACCACTAAGGTTTGTAATGGTGCGACTTGAGTTAACAGTTGCTAACAGAATAACATAAATCAGCTCGAATAATTCAATATAAATAAAAAATAAAATTACAATTTAAAATGTTAAAAAGATACACGGTCAATGTAGATGGAATGAGTAGACGCATTATTACTTGAAATTAAAGATTAATACCTAATACCTAATATTGTGATGGTGCATTGTCGGACAGCCTTTAAATACAGTAAATATTCTTGTCATTAGGTACCTTTTTTTATACTCTGTGCGACACTGCACTGCTAAATACCATTACTGTGTAATTAAACATTGTAACTTAATAATTGAAAAGAATGACTACACGAGTTTGTTGCCGGAATCTTCTCGGTAGTTCAACTTTTGGAACCGGTGTAAATTCAGACAGACTGACAGACAGACAGACTGACTGACTGACAGACAGACAGACAGACAGACAGACGGACCGACGGACCGACAGACGGACCGACAGACAGACCGATAGACAGACATCATAACATTCTTAGCTTACGTAGATCCAGATAAGACAGAGAGACAAACATAATGTCATTGTTAGTTAGTTAATATTATTTTTATGTGATAGACATAAGGGTTTTTTTGTTGACGAGTCGAAAGTGCTTCTTGGGGGGCCTAATTGAATAAAAATATTTTCATTTTCATTTTCATTTGTTTTTCGTACGCTCAAAATGAGTGAATTTAATGAAGAAATTCGATACATTTCAAAATTTTACTACGAAAAAGGTAAAAATGCAACGCAACCCGCGAAAAAAAATTGCGATGTTTATGGACCAGGTGCAGTGTCTGTGAGAGTAGCACAAATTTGGTTTAAGCGAATTTTTTTTTGTGTTAAAATTTCCGGATTGAAACACAGTCCGGAAATTTTGATGTCAAAGATGCACGTCGCTCTGGTCGCCCTATTACGGATAAAATTGATGCCATTTTTGAAAAACTGGAGCAAGATCGGCATATCAGTAGTTACGACGTAGCTGAAGAACTGGGAATTGACCACAAAACAGTTTTGGCGCATTAAAAGAAAAATGGGTACACAAAAAAGCTCGATATTTGGGTACCCCACGAGCTCACTGAAAGAAACCATATGAACCGTGTACTCATTTGCGATTCTTTATTACGACGTAATGAAACCGAACCATTTTTGAAGAAGCTGATAACTGGTGATGAAAAGTGGATCACGTACGACAAGAACGTGTGAAAAAGGTCGTGGTCAAAGGCCGGTCAGGCTTCACAGACTGTGGCGAAACCCCGGGTTAACTCGCAACAAGGTGATGCTGTGTGTGTGGTGGGATTGGAAGGGTATGAAGGAATTCATTATGAGCTGTTACCACCAGGCAGGACCATCGATTCTGAACTCTACTGCGAACAACTGATAAGATTAAAGCAAGAAGTTGAGTTTTTGGTGGTTTCTTTCAGTGAGCTCGTGGGGTACCCCCACGAGCTCACTGAAAGAAACCATATGAACCGTGTACTCATTTGCGATTCTTTATTACGACGTAATGAAACCGAACCATTTTTGAAGAAGCTGATAACTGGTGATGAAAAGTGGATCACGTACGACAAGAACGTGTGAAAAAGGTCGTGGTCAAAGGCCGGTCAGGCTTCACAGACTGTGGCGAAACCCCGGGTTAACTCGCAACAAGGTGATGCTGTGTGTGTGGTGGGATTGGAAGGGTATGAAGGAATTCATTATGAGCTGTTACCACCAGGCAGGACCATCGATTCTGAACTCTACTGCGAACAACTGATAAGATTAAAGCAAGAAGTTGAGAGAAAGCGGCCGGAATTAATCAACAGAAGGGGTGTGGTTTTTTATCATGATAACGCTAGACCTCACACATCTTTAGCCACTCAGCAAAAATTAAGAGAGTTTGGCTGGGAGGTGTTAATGCATCCGCCGTATAGTCCTGACCTTGCACCTTCACATTTCCACCTATTTCGCTCTCTTCAGAATTCTCAAGGCAGTGTCAGGTTAACATCACGAGAGGACTGCCAAAACCACTTGTCGCGGTATTTTGATCAGAAGCCCCAAAATTTCTATAGCAATGGGATCATGTCCCTACAAGATGGCAAAAAGTTATCGAACAAAATGGTACCTACATACTTTAGTTAAATGTAAATAACTATATTAAAAAAGTTTTGAATTTTCTTAAAAAATGCGAAGAATGTTTTTCCCACGATTCCAGTACCGTTGGTCAAAATAGTGATTTTCTCCATGTCTCGTGCTAGGTTCTACTACAGGATTCATAAGATTCATAGGGTACAAAGGGTGTTACATAAAATATAGGTATTCAAACATGACCTTGTAAGTGCACTATAATAATAATACAATACAAAATCCAATATCCCTAGCCGCTTAAATCTATTTATTAATATCTGTTTTTTGTTTTCATTAACCGTACACCTTTTTTTTGACGCTGAAGGGGGAGAAGGGGGTGTGTTTGGGACAACTTCTACCGCTTTTTGACGAGATCACGGGATGGCCCGAAGACATTTCATCATCAGACCCCCCACTATGGGATCAACCGGTAGTTTCCATCTCAAAAATCGATAACACCTTTGTATTGCTATATTTCGATTTGATGAATTTGTGAATACCTAGGCTATAAAATAAATCAAACATCATCTTTTAAAAAAATATATTAATTTTGTAAAAAAAAATAAAGAAAATGAAGTCATGCAAAATTTCATACAAAAAAGAATAAAGTTTTATTAAAATAGCAATAAACGTTACACTTTTGTTTAAAATAAGTTGAAAACTAAATTATGAGTATAAAAACAGTTACAAGATAATAATTTAAAAAATTTCAGTGCTTATCCTAGGATACTAGTCATCATTTGTTATTTCCAATAATTCTTTAAATTCGTCAAACAATTCTTTGGAACTAAGTAAACTTGGTCTATTTAAGCTAGATATAATTATAGGGATCAGATGTATTATACCTAACAAAATATGAAGAACGTAGATTCGTTTGTTGATTTGTTGCTGATCTGAAACACTTTCTAGCGCGATGTAACCTATATTTCTTATAATCTTTGTTTCGAGCTTTCTTAGGCATCTTCGGATAATTGTCCTATAGGCAAAACTGGATAATGTTCTATTATTTTAGCACCATGTATAAGTAATTAACCGACTTCAAAAACGAGGAGGTTCTCAATTCGGCCGGTATGTTTTTTTTATTACTGATCCGATTTACGTGATTCTTTTTTTGTTCGATGCGGAATAGTTGCCATTTGGTCCCATAATTTTAAAAAAAAATCAGTGTGGTAGTTTGATTTTCAATAAATAAAACTGAAATCATTAAGTCGCCTAAGTATGCGAAATTGCGAATTTTTGCTTTCCTATGACTTTTTAGTGAAACGATACGATAGGAGTAAACAATATAAGTTGACGGTCATCCATCTAGCTTCAACCTTAGAAAGTTATCACTAAAAAGCGTGATTTTTTTTTTAAAACAAAATTTCTGACTTCAAAAACTGAAAATGATAAAATAAATTAATTTAAGTAGGTACTCATCCCCAAGAAACAAATTTTTTGTAGTTGGTGCTAAGTTGTTTCCAAAAACAATAAAAAGTGAAGCACCGACTCCAAAAAATATGTTTTGTAGGGTATGAGAACCTACTTAAATTTAATTATTTTATCCTTTTCAGTTTTTTAAAGTCAGTTTTTTTATGGATTGAAGATGGCATTTAGTACCAGTTATATTTGCTTACATATTTTTATAATAATTCATAATACTCACAATGGACGCTTCGTCATTTTCACCCATCGATCGTAAACCTTGCACATAAGCGTTACGCACATGTCCTGTGCCATTCCATACTCTTGGACCAATTCCATATTTTTGAGTTTCTTTGTATTTTCCGAACACTAGTCGTATGGTTTTTTGGTCTACCACGAGTATTTAAACCAGAATTTTTAGATGTTGAGGTCCTCACTATTTAACCAATCTAAGTACAGGCGCTCTCGAAACGGGCTGGCTTTCTTTGATTTTTGTTTCATTTCTGGTAGCAACTTGAGGTTAATTTTTTTTAATGCTCGGTATTAACGTCTGTTTCCGATAGTTGATATGTCCCACAAACACTTTTTGAGATCTGAAGTACTTTTCCCGCTTATTATTTGATCACATAGATTATATGAATTTTTATCAGTTAGTTGTTATTGAAAAAAAGTATCTGAAGATTTTGATGAATAGTATGCTGAAAACTCGGGTACTAAAAAGTCCCATATTTTGGTGCCTTGTGGAAAAACCATGCGACAATTGATTTAAGCGATTCTCACCGAAATCAATACTGATTGTATTTACCTCATAATATACTACTCTGTCAAGAAAATACCGGGAAAAGATCAATAATACACAAAATGTAAGTTATTCATCCAAATTTATTTTATCACCTTCAAAGTATGCTCCTTTAGAAGCGATACACTTACGCCAACGAACAATTCAATCATCAAAACATTTTTTAAACGCTGTTTCCGGAATTGAGTTCAGGTCTCGCCGCGAATTCTCCTTTATGTCTTCTACCGATTGAAAACGGGTGCCACGAAGTGGTAATTTGAGTTTAGGAAAAAGAAAGAAGTCGGCTGGAGCCATATCTGGTGAATATGGTGGTTGCTCGATAGTATTTGTTGAGTGTTTGGTCAAAATTTTGTTTACAATGATGGCCTTGTGCGAAGGCGCATTATCGTGGTGCAAAATCCAAGAATTTTCTTTCCACAAATCTGGCCTTTTTCGTGGAATTTGCTCTCTTAAACGCCGCATAACGCTCTTTTGTCCGTGCGGTGACGGATTAAGAATACAATTCACCGCCCCATTTCTTCCCGTGGGTGTCGTAAGAGGCGACTAAGGGATTACCGAGCTACCAACTGCTCGACTGGTGGTAGGGTCTGAACACCCGTCTGGTTAGGGACCACCGTACGCATGGCGTAAAACCCGCCAAGTGACCACTTGTGGTCGCGTTCCGGGATCAGTCAGCGTACAACCAGAGCTTGGGGAGACGTTGCGGCGATGGATTCGGTCAGTGACGGCTTCCGTCTAACCAGAGCCAGGTGGACTGCGTTGACCCGCCGACCAGGGAGACCCGAAGAAACGGCTGTTCCGCTGGCCACCCGTGGTACAGTACAGGGGCCCAAGCGAACCTAACCAGTTCGTGAGGCTGCCCTATCATGCCACGCATAATCTTGGGGTGGTCCGTCGTGCCGGTTGGTGACCGGGTGGTGGGCTCCCGGCGGCCATTCCCGGGGGGGTTCGGGGGCCCTTCCGTTCGGCGGGTCAGCGCTTCTCTTCTGTCGGCTGTTAACTGGGGAAACAGACCTCACGCTTTGACCGTCTATATCGCGGCAACGTTCCCTCAATTCACGCCTCTCCTCTTACATCATCTTCTATGGCAGCGCTCAAGAACATGAACGGTCGATCAGCGGTGCACACCCCCACCACAACCACGCTGTTTGAGGTCGGGCTCACTAACATCCGTGGGCTCCATGCTAACCTCAATGCCGGCCACCAACATCTCGAGACGGCTCGACCGGCTATGCTGTTTTTGACGGAGACGCAAATACTTCGCCCGGCTGACACTAGCTACTTGGATTACCCCGGCTACGCTCTTGAGGAGTCCTTCAAAGCGAAGGCCGGGGTATGCTTGTTTGTCCGGGCGGATGTTTGCTGTCGCCGTCTGCGCTGTTTGGAGGACCCTTCCTACTCTATTCTTGGGGTGCATGTGGACCTGGGCACACATTGCCGAATCTACGTGTGCCTCTATAGATCCCACAGCGGTGACATGGAGACAACTCGACTTTTCGAACATCTTAGTCGGGTGGCAGATGTTGCGCAGGAGCAGTTTCCAACCGCGGAATTGGTGTTTTTAGGGGACTTCAATGCTCACCACGAGTCGTGGTTAAGTTCCTCTAAAACTGACCATGCTGGTAGATCTGCCCACGCTTTCGCTCTCACGCACGACCTGACCCAACTGGTAAACCAGCCCACCAGGACTCCAGACATTGTCGGTCACGCGCCCTCATTGTTGGACCTTCTGCTGACGTCTCGTCCGGACGGATATCGGCTAGAGGTTCGTGCTCCTTTGGGAACATCGGATCACTGCCTGATATCCGTTGGGGTGCCACGGGCGTCGCCACCGGTACCTATGGTTGCCAAACGCCGCATCTGGCACTATGCGTCGGCAGATTGGGATGGTATGCGGGATCACTTCGCATCTGTCCCTTGGAGGCAGCGCTGCTTCAGTGAGCTGGACCCGAACGCTAGCGCTACTGCTGTTGCTGATGAGATCATGTTAGGGATGGAGTACTATATCCCTCACTCCGATCTCATCAGTAGGGGTAGGCGTAACCTCTGGTTCAACCGGGAGTGTGCCATAGCTGTTGAGAACAGACAGTCGGCATACCGCGCTTGGATCAGGGGTCGAGCTTGCGGAGATCCTAACATTGACTCGCTGAAAGCAGCTTATAACAACGCCACCAAGTCCTGCAAGAGGGCATTCATCAGAGCGGATGCCCAGCGCGTTGCACGAGTTGGCCAAGAACTACTCACCCATCCTACGGGAAGCCGTAGCTACTGGCGTCTGGCCAAAGCCGTGCAGTCCAACTTCTGTCAACCCTCGCTGCCCCCGTTGAGATGTTCTGACGGCTCGCTAGCTCACAAGCCGCAAGAGAAAGCCGATCTTTTGGTAAAACTCTTTGCTGCTCATTCCCGAATCGATGACTGCAACTCACAGCCACCAACACTCTCCCACTGTGGCCACACAATGCCTAATATCCGTATCAGGCAATGTGATGTACGTGCGGAGCTGCAGTCAATCGACGTCCGGAAAGCTAGTGGACCTGATGGCATCCCAGCGATAGTACTAAATAAATGCGCAGCGGAGTTGTCTCCCATCTTAACCCGGCTATACCGCCTTTCTCTCTCTTCGGGGTGTGTGCCTGAATCTTGGAGAGAGGCCAATGTGCAACCGGTCCCCAAAAAGGGAGACCGATCAGACCCAGCAAACTACCGCCCAATAGCTGTCACCTCAGTTCTTTGCAAGGTCATGGAGCCGATCATAAATAACCAGCTGATCCGATACCTAGAAGGTCACTCATTAATTAATGATCGACAGTACGGGTTTCGGCCGAAACGGTCAACGGGTGATCTTCTAGCGTACTTAATGCATGTCTGGGGTGAAGCTATTGATAAACGTGGTGAGTCACTGGCTGTTAGCCTTGACATTGCCAAAGCTTTTGATCGGGTCTGGCACAAGGCTCTTCTCTCCAAGCTCCCGGCATACGGTCTGCCCGATCAGCTCTGCAACTGGATCGCCGGCTTCCTACATGAGCGGAGAATACGCGTCCTCGCAGATGGATGCGCTTCGCGGTTCATGTCTGTGAATGCTGGTGTACCACAAGGCTCTGTTTTATCCCCCACACTCTTTCTTCTTCATATCAATGATATGCTTCCATTAGGAAGCATTCATTGTTATGCGGATGACAGTACAGTGCATGGGGGATATTACGGTCGCCCAGGGGCTGGGCGCGCTGAAACCGAGAAAGAGAGGGAGAATCTTACTATTGAGCTCAACAGGGTTTTGAACCTCGTATCTGAATGGGAATCTAACAATCTTGTTGAGTTCAATGCTAAGAAAACACAGGTGTGTGCGTTTACAGCCAAAATGTCGCCATTCCTTCCCCTTCCCTCTCTTCAGGGTACTACTCTTTCGGCACAGGCCTCCTTGAACTTACTCGGTATGGAGATATGCTGCGATCTCAATTCTAGAAACTACATCGAAACCGTGATAAAAACAGCCTCACGGAAGCTCGGTGTCCTGAACAAGGTGCGTCGATTTTTCACGCCTGACCAGCTATGCCTGCTGTACAAAACTCAGGTCCGGTCTTGCGTGGAATATTGCTCGCACTTATGGGATGGCTCCGCCAAGTACCTCCTCGATGCACTGGACAGATTGCAGCGTCGTGCTGTCCGTATCATTGGCGATGTAGAGGTCACGAACAAACTTGAGCCTCTTTGCCTTGAGCCAATTGCGTCGGGACATTGCGTCGCTTAGCGCCTTTTATCGGCTTTTATCTTCGGAGTCATCCATTTACTGTCTCCACCTCAACATCACGCACAAAGAAATTTAGTTCTTCGTTTCTTTGTCGTACTTCCAGAACTTGGAATTCTTTGCCAGCGCATGTGTTTCCTCCTTCCTATAACATGGGGTCCTTCAAAAGAGGCGTGAAAAAGCACCTTTTGGGCCGGCAAGGTGGAGGCAGCTAGTGCATTGTCCGTTTCTGCACTAGCTGTCTTCGCATATGGACTCTCCTTACCGCTTCACATCAGGTGGTGTTGGGTCAATTGCCGTGCTTTGTATAAAAAAATAATAATAATAATATTCTTTATTTACAGTTTGACCTTCCGGCAAGAATTCACAACAACACAACACCGCGAGAGTCAAAGAAAACAGTCAACATGACTTTAACTTTTGTTCGACTTTGCCGTGGTTTTTTCGGTTTCGGTTCAGTTGTATACCTATTTGTGATGTACTGACGGTTAGGAAGTTATATATTTTAATTCTATTTTAAAATTACACAAGTCACTTACATATGGTCCTAAAGTAACAAGTAAGAGAAGATAGGATAGAGTTATTACTACTAGACTGGTAAACACAGTTTTTGGTTTTAAACAATTTAGCGGACAATCAGACTTTTTATATAATAAGATTAATAAAAATAACATTTACCCTCTAAACTACTATCGATGTAAGAAAACCCTTATACATTGGTTAAAGTCTCTTAATTACTCACACACAACACAAACAGAGGATCTACTATAAAGGTTAAAATAAAATTCTTGGCAAGGTGGTGAAGTCAATGCGACAATGGATTGAAGCATGGGCTGTATTGGTACATTGAGGTGGTTTGCCGCTTTCGGAAGCGTCTTGTTCATCTGAGGATTTCATGACATTTGTATGAAATAATATAACATTGGCTGCATTATAATAGGTGTGAGGGTATGAATATTATTATTTCATAGAAATGTCATGGAGTTATCGAGTGAATGGGATGTTTTTGGAAGTGGCAACCCATTTCTATGACCTAATGGAGCTCATGTTTCGGTTGATTGTCGTATTGACGGCACCACCCTGTATATATTTATATACTTGAGTGATATAATGTTAACTATACTAATATGAAACCAAATTAATTAATTCATAAACGAACACACTTTTTTATACATACATACACATGCACACACGCACACCCACACGCGCGCACACACACACACACACACACACAGTTTCTGTTACGTAATTGTATTTTGTTATTTTTGATATATTTCATTTTACCAAAGAATAAACGGACCGGAAGAGCGGTGACTTCCTGATACAGGTATCTTTATACTTACTAGGAATGTCACCACAACAATCGATCGACTTTGGCGTGGTTTTTTCGGTTTCGGTTCAGTTGGAAGGCGCCATTTTGAAGTTTGTTGACTAGTTTGCATGACTAGTAAACCCACGTCTCGTCAGCAGTAACAATGCGTTTAATGAATGTTGGGTCGGAATTGACTGGTTCTAGCATGTCTTTAGCGACTCATGCGATTGAGTTTTTGGAAAAAATTCATGACTTTTGGGACTAGCCGATCGGCAACATATTTCATACCCAAGTGATTATTTAAAATGGTACGGATCGACTCGTGAGATACAGAAAGTTCGCCTGCTATCTCTCTCGAAGTTGAATGAGAGTTTTCAGTCACTTTTTCCCTCACTTTTGCGATGTTAACTTCAGTTGCAGATGTTGATGGTCTACCAGAGCAAGGCAAACCTCCATCACATCACGACCGCGTTTGAACGCTTTGTACACGTGTTTTTGATAAAGTCCAATCACCTTTAAGCCTTCTGTAACATTTTCAGGGACTCCGAGCACGTAATTCCATTGGCAATGCAAAATTTAAGACAAACTCTTTGTTCGATGTTTTGTCCATTATGAAATTCGCAATACACACTATATATGATATAACTCAAAACAGCAATGTATTTAATATAAATAACAGATGCAACTCAAACTTCGCGCCAAAATGGACAGTTGTGCTAATCTAACAACAACAAAAAAATAAAAAAAATTGAATTTTGACTGAATGTATAACAATACCACAGTGGATAAATAGTACATACGTAGTAATAGTTTATCATACCTGTGGTTAAGGTGATTACTGCAAACAAAAGTGCCATGGGAAGATTTTTTCAAATATAATAGTAGTTTATTATTTTGTTTTTTTTTATGTATATATATGCTTTTATCTTAGAAATGGCAAAATTAAAGAATATAACTGTCAAAATACAATAATTAGAGAGACAAAAGAATAATCGTAATTTTCTAAGATTTCTTGTTTTTCCCTCTATTGACATTATAGCTTTTAAATCACTTTGGCGCAAAAAAGGCGCAAGTTTTTTTAAGTCTTATATTACTGAATAGGCAAGGTCTCTAATAGAGTGATTACCTAGACACTGGTAACTTTCGGTAACAAGGAAAACTCCAATTGAAATAAAAAGAATCCGAAATATTCTTAACTTCACAAAAAATATATAAAAATATTTATTACAAAAACTAAACGTAGTTGCAAAGTGTACAATTCTAACTAAGCTATCTAATGACGTATAACACTAACATACTTCGCTGGAAAACTTCCGAAAAATTTTACGTTGAACTTCCTTAACGGCATTTTATTTGGCATAAAAATATTAATGTCCAATGTTTGAGGTTCATTTTAAAAATGTAAAACTAAGATACAATTTCAAGTTGGCCAACTAAATCGCAGAATGTTTAATAGGCATAGAATCTTATGATAGCCCGCACATTATATCCAACTAAGTCGTTCAACAAAATAGTTGGCCAACTACGGTAAGATGCACTATGACCAGACCCGTGCGCGTGATTTCCCCACGCTTGAATTTTTGCCGACTGGCACGCAGCCGCCCAGTCGATCTCTACATTCTTAACTTGTAACAAATGAAAAAATAGAACTGCTGATCGACGAAGTCCAAAAAAGGCCAGCCCTTAAAAAACTTATCTGGGTAACATCACACCTTACATTCTTGTAAGGTATGATGTTTCCTACGCTCTAATCTGTCACTTAATATCGGATGCACCCTAAATGTTTTGTTCTGTTTTCGTCTTCTTTTTATTAATTTAAGAAGTAGTGCGTTGTTTTTCCGCATTTTATCGCAGACTTCACCGCGCTAGTAACACTGTCCACCAACTAAGTCGGCGAAGTGTGCGGCCTATGAAAGCACGCAATTTAGTTATTTGATAGTTGGCCAACTTGAAATTGTATATGTGCGGTATCTCTTAAAGTTTTAGTGGTTTTTTGGAAAGATCCATTCTTTAAAAATATAACACTATAATAAACTTTATGGAATTACGACATTCGTAAAAACCATTTTTGAGATGGAAAATATCGTTTAGCCCCATAGTGCTCCGCCCCCCTAACTTACTAGTCGCGCCGTGCGTAGGCGCGCCGACTGGGCTGTGCAAGCCGGGAAACGGCCCCCCACCGTTCTCGGAGCCCAAAGATGATACCGCCCGAAGGCTTGTATCCTCCGTCCTGTCCTTCGGCGGCGAATGCCAGAGGTGGTGGCTGTTTCCCGCACACGCTTTCCATCTTCCTTCCTTGACATCAAGTAAAAGAGGACCGCCTGCCACGACCTGTCACTCTCAACCATCTTCTTGATGGTGGTCGGAAGGGAGAGGTCCCCCACAATGGCATTCAACACCCACCGTTGCTCCGCCCACGCAGGGCACCACTCCAGCCCGTGGTGTACTCTTCGTTGGGGCAGCCGCCGCAGTGGTGACAAGTGGCAGTCGGTTCCCTTCCGGCGATCTGACACGGGATCCTCCGAAGCACCCGTGCTCCGTGAGAACCTATGCCATGCGGAATGTCAAGACCCTGTGCTGCCTAGCCAATCACTACTTCAAAACTAGAGCGACTGCCCCGATCGTCCGGGCTTCAGCGCTGACTTGCGCGGGCCTCCGCACCCATACCTCCAGCGCTTCCTCTTGCAGCAGCGCCGGTTCTTCATTCCGGTATTGGACGACCGGTTGGCCGAGTGGTCTGTACCCCAGGCTACTCGGTCAAGAGGTCCCGGGTTCGAATCCCAGTAGGAACAAATGTTTGTATGATGAGTACGAGCATTTGTTTACGAGTCATGGATGTTTATATGTTTATTTAATATATTTCTAATATTTATATACATATTATTATCATTATTTCTCCGTTATCTAGTAAGCTATCCTAGCTATCCATAACACAAGCTCTTAATGATGCTTACTTTGGGCTAGATAATAGGTGTGAGTGTATGATTATTATTATTATAATTCCACGTGGCGATGGGTCCCGTCCCTGGGAGCGCGCCTCCTCACGCTGGAGTGAAGGAAGCCTCGCCTTCAGCTCCCAGTGGATAGAGCCCGCCAGTACGACCGCTGCTTCTCCCGATACCGTCGGGCCCTCCCCGTATGACCCTCGTAGCCATCGCTCTCTGCGGCTTTCGCAGGAGAGCGATTTCCCGTCTTCGAGGGCCTTCGCCCAATTAGCGGCACCATAAAGGGCCATTGACCAGACGATGCCGGTGTAAAGCCTCCAGCACACCACTTCTGGACCTCCCATATTATGCAGCAACCAACCCAGGGCTGCGGCCACCTTCAACAGCTTGGGGACCGGTAATTCGAGACTGGCACTGCAATTTTAGCGCCAATCTATCTAGAGCCCCAAGTATCGGAATGACCTCCTCATGTCGATCTGCACTACTCCAACCACTATTGCCGACCCACTCGGCGGGGATCTTCGGGGCCCGTGGAAGCAAATTGACTCCGACTTCTCAAGGGTAACCCGAAGCCTGAGCCGCCTTATGCGCGCCACCACCTGAGCTACCCCGGCAGTCGTTAAAACTCGGCGTTCCTGTAGTGCTTTCCTCTAGCGAGCACCAGCGTGTCGTCCGCATAGCATCAAGCGTCCGCCAAGTTTACGCCCATTAACATCGAGTCGTAGCCGATGTTCAACAGGGGTGGCCCCAGGAATGACCCCTGTGGTACACTGCACGACACCTCAGTCCTACCCAGACCCACGCTAGTCTAGACTACCTCCCTTCGTGCCAGGCAATCAGCCACAACATTGTGGAGGTAGTGGGCCACTTGATGATGAACAATCGCCCCCTTTATGCTTTTCCATGGGTGGGTGTTAAAGGCGCCGCCTCCTCCGTCTCTGCCTTCACACGCAGGATAGCCCCCAAGGTAGACCAAATACGCCAGAATCCATACTGGCGCTCAGACAGGTCTAGCCCGACCTCCTCCAAATGTCTTCTGGGTCGGACGGCGATGACCCGCTGCAAGAGTTTGCCGGCTTCGTTTAGGAGAACGATCTGGCGATACGCCGACGGCGAGTCGGGTGGGTGACCCCCCGAATAAGCAGAACTAAGCGGCCTATCTTCCACTGCTCTGGGAACTTGCCCTGCCGTAGGCATGCCGAGATATGGCGCCACATACGGTCTTCTAACGGGCCCAACACGAGAGCCCAAGCTTTGCCGTGGACACCATGAGGACTGTGAGCGGTGTTCTTTGCTTTCATGCGCCACACCGCAGCACGCGTCGCACGGGTCGCCAGCGCTTCCTCCCGAGCACGGGCCTTGGCCACAGCGATCGCCACCTTGGAGGACATCCTTGCAGCGATATAGGCTTCGTGGAGCTCCGTCTTCCTTGTAGCGTCCGTCTGTCTCCGCCTCCGCCTTCGGCTGCGGGTATACTGGCGGCGTACTGCGGTACACTCTTGACGCAACTGCGTCAGCTCGGCCGACCACCAGTACACCTGGTTTCTGGGTATGAACGCTTTGCCCCGAGGTATGGACGCGTCATCATTAACCCTTCACCTATCCTATTGATTTTGAGCATTGTATCCAACTCCCATGAGTTAGGTATTATGACAGATTTAGGTAGGCTGACTATAATTTATTTAACCTCGTTAATTCCTTGGTTTTCGCAGATTTTTAATTAATTTTGAATTAGTAGTAAGGAGCACAGTACATACTCAATTCTTTAAAAACAGACTAAATGATTAGCCACAAGTAAAACTATTTTAAAACGATTAATTCTATTTCGATCGTAAATTGTTTCCTAACGGAATCGGTTATTCTCACTATCGATTTGTACACACCCCATCAATAAAATACAACCTTCAAACCTTTTAAATTATTTTGAGTTCTTTGCTAGATTGACGATTAAAATAATTAATTATAGTTGGCTCTGATCAGGACCCTATCTTCTTCAGTTCACTTATAATAAATTGGGATGGATTTGACATTGTATAATTTATTGGGGGCTTACTGCAAATAAATAATATTACGAGTATCTCTTATAGAAATGTCTTATTGTTACAGGTGATCAGACTAGTAAAAATATAACTAGCCACGGAGCGCCAAAGGTCGGCGCTGACTGGCGCCAATCATAATATCAATGAATCATTTATGCCAGTTGTGGCCAATGAAAATGCAAGGTAAGTCCAAATTTTACGCACCCTTCCTTACGGGCTTTCATTGTTGGATCCACTTTGGGGCTCAGTCATTTCACAACGCTATTATTTACCTACTGATGCTGCCTAAATAAACGCTGTCATATGGGCTGCCAGAACAACATTCATTCTAAACTAAAATTGGTTTACAATTTGTACTAAATGGAAATTTTAACAAAATTGAGTGGGTCAACAATTATAGCCTGTTTATTTTATCTTTTATGGATTATTTTGTAACTTTTAATATTATACAATAACGCATGTCACATAATCATGCACCGTCTGTTTTGTTGATTATTATTATTATTAATATATTTTATTTGTGATCTTTCTTTGATAAATATTTGAAATTATAGTCTTATCACTTTTATGTGTTGACCTATCTACCTACTTAACCTATTTAAAATATAAGATGATGGCGAGGCATTATGTATAATAATATACGAATCATACATTTGTTGGCTTGAAAGTATCTACCTACCTTCTTAACCCAACGTAAAAAGAGGAGTGCTAAGTATAAGTTTGACATGTCTGTCTGTGGATCTGTGATTTCTTTGTTAGGATATCTTCAACCTGTCGAGCCACAACGAACGATCGAGCAACAAATAAAACAAGTCCACAGGTTCACACATTTGGTTTTTAATAGTCATAAACGTCCCAGGAGTCTTAATCTTTCTTGGCAATTGTTAATGTCGCTTATTCAAACTTTATACGATCTACAAGAAAGACTTTCATAACGATCTATTTTATAATTCCTGTTTCCGGATCGTGCTTTTCTACAATAGCTGCTTTGAGTTTTGTTTTGTCTGACTCATTTAAAAAATATATATTTTTTAATAATTATAATTATTAAAAATACATATATTCTTAAAATAAGATAGTAGCTAAAATTAAACTCTAGATAAAGAATAATAAAAATAAAGATGAAAACTCTTTACGTCCAGTTTTTGCTGTATTAGTTATCTTTATCTCTTAATTATAATTTACGAGTACCTTACTAGTAAATTTTAACTTTAATTACTGCGGTGTGATTACTAGAGTTAATTATTAAATTTAAGCATAAAGTGATCTGATTTTCACACAATAAACCAAAAATTAAAAATAAAGCCCATGTTTAAATCAAACTATATTATGTTTAAAATATTATTATCCTAATCTGTGAAGTAATTAGGTAGGCTAGCGTTTTTATTGGATGTGAATATTAAATAAAAACGCTAATGATGGCGTCGGTCGTTTCGACGACAGCAGCGATAGACGGTCTCCATGACGACATCGGAGGCAGCCCGTAGCTCCAGGCGGAGTACGGGAACGATCAATCCCGCGGAGAAAGACCGCTCCCGCCGCCGCCACCATGCCAGCGCCGCCGCCGCCGCCGCCCGCCCGCCCGCCGCCGCCGCCGCGCCGTGCCGCGACGTCCCCTCGCGCGCATTCCGCCCGCGCACTACGCGCCTAATATGATGCGATCTGAATCCCAGGAACTACATCGAAACCATGATAAAAACGGCCTCAAGGAAGATGTCCTGAACATGGACGTCAAATTTATCACGCCCACGACTAATTGGCCGCCCCTGTGGGGTGGCTCGTCTAAGTACCTACCTACCTCCTCAATGCACTAGACAGATTGCAGCATCGTTCTGTCCGTATCATTGGCGATGTAGAGGTCTCGGACAGCCTCGAGCCTCTCTACAGTTGCGTTGTGACATTACGTCGCTTAGCGCCTTCTCTCGGCTTTATAATGGAAAATATAGGTTTTGAAGAGGTTTTTGACCCATTCCCACCATTCCTATCCTACACAGTACACGGCCGGTATGCGGAGTCATACTTTACTGTCACCACCTCAGCATTTTACAAAAAAATAGTAATTCGTTTCTTTGTCGTACTTTCAAAACTCTTTGCCAGCATATGTGTTCCCTCCTTCTATAACATTGGGTTCCTTTAAAAGAGGCGTGGAGGGGCACCCTATGGGCCAGCAAGGTGATGGCGGCCAGAACTGTGTGCATGCTGCACTAATTCTAACAGCCTTCGCATATGGACTCTTCTTACCGCTTTAGATCTGCTGGCGCTGAGTTATTTAACATTCTTTGTATTAGAATAATTATAATGACGATACAGTTATACATATGACACGGAAACGTGACGCCCGGGTTCATTCAGCTTCGTCATTAGGAAATATATAATTTTTTTAACCGACTTCAAAAACGAAGAGGCTTTCAATTTGGTTGGTACCTATGTTTTTTTTTTATGTATGCACACCGATTACGCCGAGATTTCTGATTCGATTTTGGTCCCATATTAAAAGAAATCGATTGGGTGGGTAGTTTGGTTTTTAAATCAAAATAACTGGAATCAGTAAGTTGTCTACGCAAGCGAAATTGCGGATTTTTCCTTTCTATGACTTTTTAGTGAAACGATACGATAGTAGGAAATAACATAAGTTGACAGTCACCCTTTGCCGGCCGAACTTTGCCGTTAGAAAATTATCACTAAAAATTGTGAAACAAAATTAAAAAATAAATAAAATAAAACTGCCCTAAAAGAACTGAAAAGGATAAAATAATTAAATTTAAGTAAGTTCTCATTCCCTAGAAACATATTTTTTGGAGTTGATGCTAATTTGCTTTCAGAAACAATAGAAAGAGTAGCACCGACTCCAAACAATATGTTTCTAGGGGATGACCACCTACTTAAATTAAATTATTCCTTTTCAGTTTTTAGGTTTTAAAATCAATGCTTCACGGGTTACCTATCATAATTTCGTATTTTTTAACGAATTTTACTTTGTCGAAATCTTTTAGATACTCTTTGTTTTTCATCACAAAATGGTTTTTTTTGTTCCATATGTGTCATTTTCGTTCTCAACGTTTGGCCGAACCTATTAATGCTAGATGGTGTATTTGCTAGAAACATGTTTCCAATATTATCAAACATAACCTTTTGATTGATATCTAATTGAAATCCATCCATTACAAATATTACGTATCTTTTTTGTTAAATGGCTCTACAATTGACATTAAACCACTATCGGATTTAACTCGCGATTTATTTATTTATTAGATGAGACATTATTATTATACCTGTACCCGAGTTTTGATTATTTTACAGTGATTGTGGTCACGGGAAGACCACGATCGCTTCCCGAGACCACGATCGCTATAAAGTAATCGAAACGTGTCAGATAGGTTAGGTTGTAAGGGGAACGCTCGAAAACGATGGCAGTGCCGGCGATCCTAACACTTGTTAAAAAATAAATAGGAAATCGCTAAAAAAACAGCTATTCCATACAAACTGATCGTGTAGGTAATGATGTATTGCAATTTAGTATGATAAAGTTTATTTTGCGTTTTCAAATTGTTGTTTCGACGAGTCTTGTTCGTTAAATATTCAAAAGACTATAGAAATAGTTGAGAAACGATAGTACTAATTATATACAAATGTTATTATTTTATAGGTAGGTATGTATGTGCAAATCCACTCGCAGCCTGTATACATCTACGAGAGTAAAAGTGATAGTTCCTTTTTTTTTTTTTTTACGGGGAGAAATCCGATTACAGACCTACCCGCCGCTGGCTAAGCGACGGGCGTGTGTGGGGGTCGTCCAGCGCTAGCAGCACTGGAAATACCCACTAAAACTCCCCGGTAACTCCAATGCCCTTCGCGGGGGTAGCCTGGGCTCTGCCAAAGCAATTTCACCAGCCCACCCCCAGGCAAACTGACCTTGTAGCCAGGTTTCGCGCCGATGGAGATTACCCAGAGTCACTTGGGTAATCCCAGACGTCGCGGCTTGTGCAATGCGTGCGTGGGGGCCAACCACGCACGCGGCCGCGCTTAGGGCGCAGGAAGACGGGCAGTCACCGCCCGTCTCCTCACACCCACCCGTCTACGCCGGATAGGGGCGGCTAGAGCATCCTCCTCCCGCTCCCTCTCCGCTGCCTCCTGCGTGAGCACAGTCTCGCAGAAGGAGGCGACAGCCTCCCATAGCCTCTCGCTACCAACCATGGCTCTTACCATGGTTGGTAGCGAGAGGTGACCGCCGCCGAGCGCCACACGAAGTTCGTGGCGCTCGTTTTGCCAAGCCGAGCACTCCACAAGGGTGTGCTCGGCTGTGTCGTCGGGGGAGTCGCAGTGATGACACCGCGGAGTCTCCTCCCGACGGGCAATACGGTACAGGTAGTGACCGAAGCATCCATGTCCGGTCAGTACCTGTACCATGCGGAAGGTGAGGCTGCCCAGCTGGCGCCCAACCCTCTCCTCCAAAAAACTGATAGTTCCTAGAAAAAAAAAACTAGAGCAAACAAGCAAGCAAGTTTTAGTTTTTTAACCGCCTCTGTGGTCTAGTGGTTGAGACCACCTACCTCAGGTCTAGAGGTCCGGGGTTCGATTCCCGTGGGGGCAGAAATTTCTGCGCGGTTTGGTTGCTGGTAGGGCTTTTCTAAGACCGCCTGACTAGCTACCAACATCTTACCTAAGTCTGCCGCCATATTATTAATGTTTGCATTGTTGTGTTCCGGTAGTTGGAGGTAAGATAGCCACTTTCTCTGTGGTTGAGGAATCCGGGTGTAACTCGTTTCCATCGTCGGCCTTATCTTCACTTAATATCAGGTGAGATGAAGGCCAAGAGTTACCCCGTTAACCTTAGATAAAAAAAATAGTGTCTATTAACATCAATAAATACATCGCTGCATCCGATGGCGTCACTGAGAAAAGCACTTTGCCCACTCGTCCTTAAATTGCGTTAAGGATTTTTGAAACGCAGCCACTGCATCCTCGTCGTCCATGCAACATTTTCCTCGAAGTTTTTCTTTTATTTTCGGGGATAAATAATAATCGCAAGGTACGAGGTTGGGGCTATACGGCGGAGGATTCACAGTAATTCTACGTTTGACTTCGCCAAATAGTCGATTGTTTGCTTGGAGGTCTGGGGACGAAGCGTTGTCGTGGTGAAGGAGAATCCTACTGCGTGGTCGTTTCTCCTCGTTTTCAAAATATTGTCTCTCTCTTCGTCCAAGTGAAAGAAAGAGTTAAACACATTTTCTCTTATAATAAGCAGACATACAGCCCGCGTGCTACGGGTGCAGTACATATAGCACACGCGGACTAACCTTGTACGAGCGGCGTCTTTAATTGTTTTGATTTGGTGAAACGTTTTGTCTTAAATAGGTACTTTTTATCAAAAGATTTTATTTATTATTATTGATAGCCTTTACATTGATCTTATCTTTTATTAGATAAGACAAAATTTACTAAAGGATGTAGTAAAAGTTTCTATGGGATTTGAGCTAGATCATGAGCACCATTTTTTCGTACAGTTATTTTTGTACGAATACATCTTTTTTTATACAACTAGAAGACAAACAAGCTGACGGCTCCTGACCTAATGGTAAGCCGCCGCCTATTATAGACACCTGCAATAACAAGGGAAAATCACTTGATATTGCAGGTGCGTTGTCATCCTGAGGCCTAAGAATGCCGTCCATGCCCAGTAATTACACTGGCCACCTTTCCCAGTATTATCATTTCAATAAATATTTAAATTTCTCTTATAATAAGTCGCCTTTTTGAAGAAAACAAAATGGCAATGTCATAATACAATTTTGTTTTTTACGACTTTACGTTTGAGTATTGTTGTTTTATTTCTTCATAGCCAGGATCAAGCAATTCTTATTGAAAAAAAAACTTCACAATTTCTAGCACATTCACGGTTGAAAATGACAAAAATTTTTGTTTCGAAATTTTTCGCTAAACACTTGCGAGCGTTATTGTTGTCTTTAATTTTGCGCCCCGAGGAGTAGTCATAATTATCTCTTTCCTTCTCTATCTCGGTCGAAACAACGTTTCGAATTATCGCTTTAAATACGACAAAACTGTATTAAAATATTCCTGAACCAACGCATATTCCTGGACACGGTCACATCGTAGGTATCAAGCAAGAGGCTCTCGTTCGAAGCAACGTAGTTCGTACGTATTCTGACAGGTGGCACTGAATTGGCTTGTATGAAGACTTAGTTTTAAAAATGTTCGTTGGGGCGTATCCTTCCTTTTTAAATCATAGATTGTTTAAGTAACCAGTTTTAAAAACTTATAGTGACGCCTTCGTAGTAATAATTATATGTAACATTTAATTAAACGCGAGTTAAATCCGGTAAAATGGTTTTATTTCAGATGTAGAGCTCGCGAAAATACTACTTGGGTCTAACCAAAATATTAATTATTTTATGGTTATCAGCTTCTAAAAGTAGTTATGAATGACAATTGCAAAAAATATTCATGCATTCTTGAACATCAGTAAACCATTAGTTTTGTAGCAACTTTTGTGACCCTCTTTACGAAGTTAGGCACCAGGTAAGAAAGCAGCATCCAAGCAAGCGAGCCACATGCAAGTAAGCGTGAATCATGCAAGTAAGCGTGCAAGCAAGTATGCAACATAAAGTGAAATATCTTCAATATTAATTTTACATTTAAATAACCTAATAAATAAAACCGCCGCCTCAGGACGTGAAATTTTTCTAGTTTAGAATTTTTTTATTAGTAAATAATTTTTCAAACATTTAACTATAACAATGTTAAAATCAAATTTAAGAAATTTTTAAATAACCTTTTTAACTTCATCATGAGGAGCTCGGTGGTGGAGTGTTTTGAGCGCTCTGGTTTCGCCATGGTCGATCCTGGGGTGGGTCTATCAAAATTTATAATCTACAGCGCCTCCGTGGTTCTGATGGCACGTTAAGCCGTTGGTCCCGGTTGATTGATACTACAAGTACTACAACCGCTTTAACCCACCAATCTGCATTGGGCCAGCGTGGTGGTGTTATGGTGTTAAGCTCCTCATGTGTTTCTTCCATGTAGGAAGGCCTGTGCCCACCAGTGGGACGTATAATAGGCTGGCGATGATGATGAACTTCATCATAATATATTTAGAAGTTTAGGTTGATTTCGTGATTTCTCATAATTATGTTTAATAATGCATTTTCAGATTTAGTCTTACAATAAAAATAAGTAACGCGACAACATCTTAGGTGCTTTTTTTTTTGCTTTGAATGTAATGAAATAATTACAAAATTAAAAATTTTAATAAACCACCGGCGTCATTAATTATCTATCTAACACCATCTCATTAAGACTATTCTAGCCCAAACACGCTAAGTATATCTGCTGTAAGTTTCTAAAGAATTAAGCATTTCGCAGACTTTTTGATGGCATAGGATCAGCCTAAGGTTAGTATGTCATGGGAATTTCACCGAAGTGACAGTACACCAAATTTAAAAGAAATCGGATCTGTAAAAGTTAGTAAAATCCTATTATCATGTAGAAAATGAGCTGATAGTCATCAAACGCCTGAACTGATCTTCATAAATTATAGCTAAGAACCATCGTATTCACATCAGCTTTCAAACAAAAAAAAAACAGAATCAAAATCGGTCCATTCGTTTAGGCGCTACGATGCCACAGGCAGACACACAGATACACAGATCTATACACAGACAGACACGTCAAACTTATAACACCCCTCTTTTTTCGTCGGGGGCTAAAAATATATCTATAGGGTAGGAAACGAGACAGTTTTATTTCCTAGTCAAAAGTTACTTCGATCTTTAGTACCTACTAGTATACAAAACTGTAAAAAAAAGAAAAAAGCCCTTGAAATTCGGATAACTGGTTTTCGTCAAAATGAAATATAAATGAGAAAATAGTTTTAGGGACTAACAAAATTTATAAATTAATCTGGTATTTGAAGCTTTAATATATTTTATAATTTTTATATACTATAAATATAATTATTTCTCCGTTATCTTAGTATCCATAACACAATCTCTTAATGATGCTTACTTTTGGCTAGATAATAGGTGTGAGTGTATTATTATTATTACCGTTTTCGAACAAGTTATGATAGTTTAATAGGTTACCTACCTACTCCTACTACACAGTATACACATAACAATTAACAAAACTGAAAGAATTTGAGAAAAATATTGATTTACTATTAACCCGTCTTACAGCCACTTAAGGTGCGTGCTAGACAAAGAGATCCGATATTAACCTTGACGTCACAATATACGTCCGCCATATATTTTTCATATAAAAAGTTGTTTTAGAAATAGACAGGTATACTGCAAATATCTCGGGTATTTTTTTTTTGGAGAAAATAAATTCTATTTTCACTAAAGCAGTGTAATTTTAATTTTTTTATGAAACTATTGTTTCTCGTGTCTGAAACCGTGTCATTAGAACGGTGTCTAGTAAGCAGACAGCTTTATTTTTGCAAAATTGTAATACATAGTATAGCTTAATATTGTGTGTGGTGTTATTTATAATAGCAAACAATGTAGGGGTGCTAAACTGGTCTGGGGCTATAAAGTATCATCTTACTACTCTTGCACAATTACGCAGCGTAACAGCAATAAACGTTTTAGGCTTGTTTTCCTGATCTTGGCATTGATTCTCTGTAATCGTAGACTGCATAAAGATCGTTCTTAAACTATGTTTGGTAATGTAAATTATTCAAATAGATTCAGAATTTAGTCTTTTGTGACAGCAATAATAATTATTCTTATAAAGGTACTTAATTTGCCCAGCATTTGCCTGAAATAAATGTTATTATTATTTAAAAATAAAATTAAAATTCCTTCCCTCCTCGGTCCCTCGACAAATCGAGGGAGGCGACAAACCTTCGGCAGAGGTGACCAGACGACCGCGGGTCAGGGCAAGAGAAAGAGGAATCGGTGGAAAATCCTGGCATTATCGAGCAAGACGGCCCACTTAAGCCCCGCTATCACTAGTGCGTCACGCAGTCTTCAGATGGTCGCGAAGAGAGTTTGGGAAGAGGCCATTGGCTGCGACTACGACTGGTATGACCTCAGACTGAGATCATACAAAAAGTGAGTGACGTCCACTGAGCCTCAGGGGACGTCACTCTCCACATATCAGTAATCTCGTGTGCTAGGTTTAGATATTTTTTCTTTTTGTCTAATTCGGTTTTCATGAGGTTTTTCTCGGAAGATATAGTGACGTCCACTAAGAACATCCGTTATTCTACCCGGTCCATCAGTACGATATCAGGCTTGTCAGCGAAAACCGTCCTGCGCGTAATAATGGACCGGTCCCAGCACAATCGAGCGTGGTCGTTTTCGAGGACCAACTCCGGCGAGTACCTTTTTATAAAACAGTTCCTTTTTACCTTTGAGGCCTTACTTGAAGGCCAGCTCAAGATAAAGTATTTTGGCTGCTTGTTATGCCTGTGCAAATATTCGATATTGGCTAGTACAGGACACCCGGAAGTAATATGCCTGAGTGACTCTCCGGGAGACAGACAGGCTCTACATAATTCCCCTGTCCCATCCTTCAGGATATATTTCCGGTAGTTACGGGTCATAATGACCTGGTCCTACGTCCCACTGCTGGGCACAGGCCTTCCTTCATGAGACAAACACATGAGGAGATAGGGCCATAACACCACCACGCTGGTCCAATGCGGGTTGGTGGGTTAAAGCGGTTGCAGTAATAACCGGGACCTTCCGCAGCACGGAGGAGCTCAAGATTATAAATTTTATTGACCCATCCCGGGACCGACCATGGTAAAAGTTGCTTTGTTTTCGTGATCAAAACCAGAGCGCTCAAACCACTACGCCACCGAGCTCCGAGGTCGCGACAAAGTCCAAGCAGCGACTCTCTGCTTCAGAGTCATCGACCCGTTCCGACACTACAATTTTTTTTAAATATTAGATGACAAACAAGCTGACGGCCCACCTGATGGTAAGCGGTTGCCGCCGCCTATAGACACCTGCCATAATAAGCAAAAATTACTTTATATTGCAGATGCGTTGTCATTCTGAGGCCTAAGATGAAATGCCGTCCATGCCCAGTAATTACGATCCAGGTCGGGATGTGCGAGACAATTCTATTCCCGCCATTGCCCTGTAAAGGAATCGCATCACGTGTGACCTTGCCTTGCCTGACCTGAAGCTTATCAACTAGGCGCAGTACAATACTGCGCCTAGTTTTACTAAGCTTTCGCTTCGCCTTCTACTAGCGGGACTAGCGGACAGTGTACGACACACACAGCCTTGAGTCGTAGTCGACCGAGTTCAGCATGAGTAAAAAGTTCTCTCCTCAAAATACGAACTCTCGACTCTATCTATTCTATCTCTTTACGAACTTGATCTGTCAAATTTTGTGCCGTGCAAAGGCTTTAGGGCTTGAAATTTATTACAAGCTGTGTGCGTCAAGGTCGCCTATTTCCTTGATGGATCCGTGTAGAAATATTGCACCCAAAGTGATGGCAGATAGAAATAAAGCACGGACCAGCACTTTACGCCTACAAAGCAACACATTGGGTGCCGACTGATTGCACTGAAAGAGTAGCTCCGTCACTAGAGCTGCTCTTCTATGGGCGGTGGGTCGTCAGGTCGGCGGTGGCACGCCTATTTTTATTATGCCTGTTATTATTATTATTTTTATATGTTATTGCCGGTTTTCATGCGGTGAGCAACATTTAACCACTACATAGCAATGAGCTTCCGAACCGAACAATTAAGAAAGTCAATTAATATTAGAAAAATTTTTGATCTACGAAAAAGTAACCGAAAGTGACGAGGATTGTGTGTCACCTGGACGTGGCCCAGTGCGGTTTGGTGGGTGAAAGCGATTACAACAATAACAACCGAGCTTAAAGCTTAAGTTATTTAAAAATTATTAGTTACAAAATTTTCGAAATCTTTTTGTGTTTATTCCGAAACGATGATATTTTTAAAATTGAATCAGACAAAGGCAGAACTATGTATAACTTTTAATATTAGGTAATACTACTATTATAATTTTTTCGATACGGGATTCAAATCGCGATATGATTAAAGTACTGTTAATATTATTAATTGGTGTAGTGGTGAAGGCGTGAAAGCTTAACAAACAAACGAACTCACTTTCGCATTTATAATATTATTTAGGATAAGGATTAGGTCTTTGCCTAAGAAGTTGCCGTTTTTTTTTCACATTATATTCTATTTGTTACTTTTACGTATATAATTTTTTCCTACTTAAATTTTTATTGTATCAATAATTAAAGTATGTTGTACCTTTTAGATCTTAAAAATGGTATAGTCAATATTACGATAAGGATATGGAAATCATTGAAAAGACCTCTTTCAAAGTGTCGTCTCGAATTAAATTACTTCAACTAGGTATATTTTATCATTAACTTGGTTTTTGAAATACGCAGTGCATAGCTTTTTCTCCATCTTACTATAGTTTGCAATGTCACCAAAATCTGTTTATTTTTTTTGGAATACCTATAATTTTTTTTTTGTATGAAAATATCATTTCAATTTCGTTTATACAAACCGGCTAATGGGTAAAAACCCATTGATTACCTATTGTATTTTCTCAAAACGAGATGCCTTAGCGATAGCAAAGATTCATAGATTGCCTCTGAATCTAAAGTTTCCATTACTCACTTCGTTATTTCCAATTCGGCATAAAATTAAATGAGGTAGGCATCGCATATGTTGTTTGTTGGCTTGTATTAGTGACTTACTTAAACTTTTTCTCAGACATTTTTTATTATAGTATTTTTTTTATGTCCTTGGTAGCTCAGATGGTTAGAGTAGTCACCCGGATTGTGAAAGTTCGCGGCTTCGATATCCGCCCCAGGACGTGATTTTTTTCTACTTTAGATATTTTCCTTTATAAATATACTTAGCATTTTTGGTTTCGCTATCATAAACTGTTGTTTGGTTTGCAATAAATTATAGTAACAAATTTTTTGCTGTTGCGAGTGCTGTAGGGTTACGCATGCTTTGGCGGGAAGAAACGTGACCTTGACCCTAGAGCATAGGCCTAACCTGCCCCAAAAGCGTGGAGTTAAAAGTTAGCGGTCGATATGGGGAGAGGATCGAGTTCGCGCACGCGCTTGTTCTCGCCCGCCCAATCGATCCACCCGCCCACGTGACGCAACGCATTTGCGGGGATTCTTAGTGGATAACTTGTTTAACAATTAACTACTAAACTTATTCAACGTCATATTTTGGATACACGACAATGACATGTCATCCGCTGACGAATATGAAATTTGTAGATGTAGAATTTTGTATACATCGTTTTTGGTTATCTTCATAAATTATTTTTGTTTTTTAAGATGTATTCTTACCGGAAATAGTTTGTACTACATCATAAAGGCACTTTTTCCACGCGGCGCCTCGGCGAGGAAGCGATTAGCTATTCTCATTTTAGTTTGAGGGTATATCTTTTAAAAGAAATGTTTCAAAAATGTATGGAGACCGGCCAGGTCTATGTACAATATAGGTACTGAAAAATAGTTAAAAATATGCAGATGAGTGTCCATTTTCTTTTTATTTGCTTTATTACAAAACATGATTTTTTATAGAAAATACTGCAAAACAGTCAATTAATCATCATGGCGTCTATGTCACTCTGGTGACGTTTAGTTGACTTCTATGTCGTCCGCCATATTGCCATATTGAATAACGGTGAAAACGACGAAAAATTTCAAATGTTGTACAAACAAACTATGCATGAAAACGAATTATTAGTATTTTTCCCGCATTTCGGAGATTTTTTGAAATAGTTTAATAAATACCTGGACGGATATGAAACATCTCCTTTAAATTTAAATTTTGGTAAAAAATACAACACATAATTCTTATTAGTAGGTAATGTCAATTGGCTGCGTACCTACGTAGCGTGTACAGGTACGCGCTGGACCTGGATTATCCGTCCCGATCCCGAGTGGGTGATGCTAATACTAGGGTCAAACTGAAAGTACTTAAAAATAAAAAACTGAGCAGACTAAGTAGTAAGCTATTAGTTTTATTATATCTTTTCCAAATAGTGTCCATTCAAATCAATACATCGCTGCATCCGATGGAACTAGTGAGAAAAGCACTTTGCCCACTCGTCCTTAGGAGTCTCTTCGGTAGCCTTTTGAAATGCAGCCTCTGCTTCCTCGGCGTCCATAAAATGTTTTCCTCGAAGATTTTCTTTTATTTTCAGGAATAAATAAAAATCGCAAGGTCGGAGCTATACGGAGGGTGATCTAGTAATTCTATACGGCTGACGTCTCCAAATAGTCGATCGTTCGCATGGCGGTGTGCGACGAAGCGTTGTCGTGGTGAAGGAGTATAGGATAATACTTTGCCGTAACTGTTTTTCGATCCTCTAAAACAATTGTCGCGTAATGAGCTATCCTTGTGAAATGCGAGGCAACCATCATTTTTCCCTCTCTCTCTCTCTCTCTCTTCACTTTAGTTGGCAACTCCTCAGAAGGACAGATCCACTGAGCAGACTGCATTTGCATTATTATACAGGTGCTTCGTTTTGAGCCTTAGTACCTAGTTTCCTTTTCGTGGACTACATTAGTTTTACAGTGGATGACTGATATGTGATTGGTGTTACTCCAATGTGCTCCAAGTTTCCAACCTCTCCAGTGCACTGTGCATGATATTGATAACCGGCACTGTACTAGGGAATTTCCCATTAGCTATTATATCCAAGTCATCGCCATAAACAAACAACTGTGTAAAGTGGTCACTCGTTTAGTATTACCACTATAGAGTTTGCTACAATACAAGGCTCAGCGGTAGGTAATGGAGACAGTACTTCCTCTTGAAGGCTGATTCTTGTGTTTCTGTTAACATGTCCTCAACTAGTTCTTTCTTATAATGCAAGTTATGATTATTGATCTATTAAAATCTGATATTCTTTTAGTTTTTTATGCACTTTGTATAGGTACATTTTTTACAACCCCCATCTCTCGGGATTTGCTCCAGTGTTTTGGCGCACTGACTGTACCTTCTCCGAAAACATTGATTTCTCATGTCATTTGGGTGTGAGTCATTTATAGGCTCACTGAATTTTTATATCGATAACTAATTTACAATGGAATCAAAAAACAATGCTTCATGCTTCATTTTGTTGTCGTTATTCTACGGATTTATCACATGAAAATATAGCTCAATCCATTTTAAAAAAAAATATAAAATACAAATTAAAGTTTAATAGGTTCGTCAACAATTTATTTACTTAAACCCTACCTAGAAACTTTCGGTATTTTTCAATTAGAGCGAGTCACCCGTGGAGAAGCGAAAAAAAGTTTTTCCCATAGAATGCTTTAGGGTTTTAATATAAAATGACGGTCTTATAAAAATTATACGGTATACCTAAGGATATTGTCTAAAGAATGTTCTATACTTACCCTATTTTTAAGATGTAAATAAATATGGCGTCTAAGACGTTTATACACAGATAGAGATGGGAAAATCTTTAGTTCGGAAATGACTAAAATAGTTACATTTAACAAATTTAGGCAAATAACAACGACTATAATATTTAATATTTACGTATTAGAATAAGTTATTTATGTGTAACGGGGTAACCGTCTAGCAATAAATCTGCTATTTGAAACCATTTTTGTGTTACAAAGGATAAATACATGTAAAGAACAGTTTTATAAATGTTAGAAAAATATGTTATTGGCATATTTATTAAATAAATAATATTTTATAACCACAAAGAATTAATATGACCTAACGCCTATTTTTCCAGTAATTTATTTTACCGTAATATTAATTTCATAGATTCACATTTTACCTCTAGCAAAACTTCTTATTCGCATAATTACCGGTTTGTGATTTTTAACGGAAGAAAATTTACGAACATATTTATTTTCTAATTTTCCTTTAAGCAATATTTCCATACATGTTATTCAAATTACATATAAGTCTAATAGAACGGGAAGGAAAGCAACAGGAATACTACATACATATATAATAGTATTATATACACACAATATGTTGTTTTATTCCCCTGAAAATAAGTAGCCATGCTTTAACGCGACTAAGAAAATTTGCGAATGTTATAATTTTTGTATTTAGAATATAATCTATTAGAAATCACCTGATTTAGAAAAAAGGTGTATGAGAAATTTTGCTACCCTTCAAATGTACACAAACGAAATTATCCGCATGATATAATAAATTACTGGAAAAATAAGCATTCGGAAATTTCTATACAAGAAAATAGAAATATCGGGAAATCTATCTAACAAATCATTAATATACTTTATCAGAGTAGGTTACCTATCGGACTCTGACAAAGACGACGAGTTTTTCAGATACATGTGTGTCGTCAATCAGCCCGTCAATTTTTTTCCCTCAACTTTCTTTACATGATTAACGCATATGCATGCTCTACATTGCTCCCTTCTGATTTAAGTACTCTTGTTTGTCCTGATTATTCTCGGATGTGTGAAATAAATTAAATTATAGATATAAGTACTGAAGTGCCTCTATACCCCCACATTTTTTTTTATAAAACATAGGTATTCTTTAGTTAAAAAGCAATTTCATAAATCTCCATAATTTAATAATATAGGGTAAAGTCACCGGTTATCGACCACTTAAGCGACTTGTTAACTTGCCACTTCATTTTCATCATAATTTTATATGAAAACACTTCTTTCTAATGCATTAATAATATTTTACAATAGACCTAATTTCATAATAAAAAAAAGTTTATAGACGAATATTTAATAGGTTATTTACAAAAAAATCTTTAATGCAAAACAAGCGAAAACACTGGTTATCGGCCATTTGACTCAGATGTCGACCATCAGTGTACCGGTTATCGGCCACTTAATTCACAGTAGAAAAATAACTTTTAACTACAAGCACATAGGGTTGAAATTAGAATAACAGGGAAACATTCTAAACAAGGAAGAAAAAGTCCGGATGGCGCAACGAAAAATGAGATCGACTTCATCATGTCGACTAAGACTCGTATATTCAATGATGTCTCAGTGATCAATTCGTTTAACACGGGGTGTGATCACCGAATGGTCGAGGCACATTGAATCTCAATGTGAAATCCGAGAGGTATCGACTGATGAAGTCTACGCTATCCAGATCTAAACCCCCGAACGCTTTCAGCTCGAACTGCAAAATCGCTGCGATTGCCTGGAGGACTGCACAGATGTGGACACGTACAACGACAGGTTCGTGGAAGCTGTTCTTACAGCGGGTTCAGGGCTCTTCAAATCCAACCGTAACAAAAGAGGTAAAAAATCTCTACGCCAACTTTAAAGCTCATGAAGGAAAGACATGCACTGCAGTCTTCCGCAGACGCTCGTCGGCAACTCAACAAACAGATCTCCAAGTCATTGACCCGCGACATACGCCACTTTTATACAGAATGTATTAGAGCGGCAAACGAGCGAAACAAAGGTTCCAAAGTGTTCGCCCGAGATCTGTCGATAGGACAGAGTTTGCTGAAGAAGCTGAAAACGGAGGTTGGCAGATTCATTACATCCCGACCTGAGCTCTTGGCCGAGATTGAGAACTTCTATGGACAGCTTTACGCGACATCACGCACACCTATCACTAAGGCCACCGATCCAAGAGCCAAATTAACCCGATATTACACGGAAGATATCCCGGACGTCAGCCTGTACGAGATTATTGTAGCTCTCAAACAACTTAAGAACGACAAGGCGCCGGGCGACGATGGAGTTACAGCCGAGCTTCTGAAAGCAGGTGGACGACCGGTCCTGAAAGCTCTTCAGAGGCTATTTAACTCCATCATGCTCGAGGGTAAAACGCCAAAGGCATGGGCGTGGTGGCACTCTTCTTCAAAGAGGGTGACAAGACTCTATTGAAGAACTACAGACCCATTACGCTCCTGAGTCATGTCTACAAGTTGTTTTCGAGGGTTATTACTTCCAGCCTCCCGAACAAGCCGGTTTCCGAAGAGGCTTTAGTACTTTACACCATATACATACGCTGCGGCAGGTTATACAGAAGACCGAAGAGTACAACCTGCCATTATGCTTAGCGTTTGTGGACTATGAGAAATCCTTCGATTCCGTCGAGACCTGGGCCGTGCTTCAGTCACTCCAGAGATGCCAAATAGACTATCGGTACATCCAAGTGCTGCAGTCACTGTACAAAAACGCCACTATGTCAGTCCGCCTCCAGGACCAAAACTCGAAACCAATACGACTTCAGCGGGGTGTGAGACAGGGCGATGTTATATCTCCGAAACTGTTTACTACCGCGCTGGAGGATGTTTTTAAGCTTTTGTACTGGAGGGGACTTGGCATGAACATAAACGGCGAGTCCATGACTTACCTTCGTGTTGCTGATGATATCGTAGTCATGGCTAAAAACCTGGAAGACTTGGGCACAATGCTCGACGACCTCTGTAGAGTCTCCCAACAAATGGGTCTTAAAATGAACATGGATAAGACGAAGATTATGTCGAATTCCCATGTCGTACCCGCACTCCTGTGAAGGTTGGAAGCTCTACACTGGAAGTTGTTGACGAATACATTTACCTGGGACAAATAGTCCAACTTCTAGAAAGAGGTCAATCGACGGATCCAACTCGGCTGGGCAGCTTTCGGGAAGCTACGCAGCATATTCTCGGCACAACTACCGCAGTGTCTCAAGACGAAAGTCTTGAATGCGTGTGTGTTGCCAGTGATGACATACGGAACCGAGACGTGGCCGCTTACAATGGGCCTTATACAAAGGCTCAAAGTCACCCAAAGAGCAATGGAGAGGGCTATGCTTGGTGTTTCTCTGCGTGATCGAATCAGAAATGATGAGATCCGCAGGAGAACTAAGGTCGCTGACATAGCCCAAAAAATTGCGAGTCTCAAGTGGCAGTGGGCACATTGCGAGGAGGACTGACGGCCGTTGGGGCGGAAAGGTCCTCGAATGGCGGCGACGTACCGGGAGACGCAGCGTTGGTAGAGGCCCCCCACAAGGTGGACCGATGATCTGGTAAGGGTCGCGGGAAGCCGTTGGATAAGGGCAGCGCAGGAACGATCGGTTTGGAGATCCTTGGGGGAGGCCTATGCCCAGCAGTGGGCGTCTCTCGGACGATATGATGATTATTTAATTATTTTTCTGGGCATGATATATAAAATTCGCGTTATGATAAAAAAGATAAACCTTTTACTAGCTATCTCAGGTAGCTAAGGTAGAATATAACCAACGGCCGGAAACTGGATTTGTTTTTCTAGTTATCGGCCATCCTTAATTCACTACGGCCGGAAACTAGATTTATTTTTACTAGTTATCGGTCTTCCTTATTTTACTATGGCCGAAAAGAGGTGTAATTTGTACTAGATATCGGCTACTAAAATATCGATATTTCTAATGATTACAGTTTATAAATTATGTAACTTTATAGCGGCCGAAATCTGGTTACGAAGTTACTAAAATCCAACTGTTCGTAAATATAAAGGCAACATGTTAGTGTATTTAAGATTTCCTAAATATATTAAAAATAAAAATAGAGTAAAATATACCAGTTATCGGCCATATGCCGATAACTGAATTTTAAATGTAACAGTAACGTGTTCCCCGGCCATCAAAAATATCGTAAACAATTAAGATATTAAGCGTTTTAGTGCTTGGATATTAAAATTTAACATGTTATATGTGCGCAAAACCAAACCAATTGACAATTCATCAACAATATCATATTAAAACTTACCTTGAAAGTCAATCCATAAACTAATATTTCTCTCTAATTTGACACATTTTCGCACACTCAATTTTCAAATAGGGACTGACAGCACAGTGTGCTGAGTACAAGGTTAAGCCGCTACGTAATAAATCGTCAAGTTCTTCCGAACCTAATGGTGCGGGAATTTTAAAAGATTTGTAGAACAGAAGGTTAATATTCAAAATAATGTGTGAAAAGGCCGATAAATGGTAGTGGCCGGCGAACAGGTGCTTTTACCCTACATTCTATAATATCGAAATCACAATACAAGCAATGATATCACAATAATTCGCTCATTCGAACTAAAAACACCCAACACTATGGTTCTGATCTAATTAAAAATAAAAGCTTGACCGCAAATGTTCATTTTTTTCAATGCTGTATTTTTTGACGAATATTTAGTGTTTTCTTTGTATATTTTATTATTTCGCGTATGTTGCAGTAAAGCAAGCAGTAAGTGCAAGCGCTTTACTAGTGGTAACCAAGTGTCAAACACGCTGCGAATGAGTGCGTGAATACAAGTTGCGTTAGCATATAAATTTTAGCAGATGGAAATTTTCATTAAAATTTTATTATTATTAAATGTGAATTTGAATCTATAAAGCTTATTTTAATTACGTTAAGTAACCAGGGGGGGGGGGGGGGGTAACTATTTTATAGATTAACTTAATGTACCTACTTAACGTTCTTATTAAGCGTTAAATGTTGTAGGCAGGTAGTATGCAAAACTTACGAAGCCAAGTAAGAACAATTAAGCTTACTTAAATGTTCTGAACCTACGGGAACATCTTTTATGCAGACTTTCTTTGGTCAGCTTACGTTATCTGTGTGTGAAAGCGTTTGGTAAGCGACAAAAGTTTAATTCTTTTTATTGGACAAAACCTGCAATTAATAGTTTATAATTTTATTGAGATTGAGAAGTGATGGTTCGTCTAGTACTCTCGAGCCACTTGATCCCCAACCAATATAATACTCCATTTATATTCTCATTACTTGTTTCATATGATCGAATTATTTACTCTCCCTCGAGATGTCAGCTCATCATTTCTTGTAAGCACGGTGTTAGTAGAGTTCCATTTAAATTTACCAGGACGTAAGATAGTTTTTATATCGATGCCCGCCTTAATGAAACAACCGATTTTAGATACATAATTAGTAATTTTAAATTAACAAACGCTTATAAAAATAAACTTATAGAAATAGTCGCCACAGAACTAGGGCTATTGACAAACACAACACGTACTACCTATTCCTAATTATGATACGAAAAATACTTATGTAAAAGAACTAGGCAAGTATTCTATTAGTTAGTGTGTTTAAACGGGGTCTGTTAAAAAGTACACGGACATTTGTCATAATAATAACAGAGTCACGGCCGATGTCTTTGTTTAATAATATGACGTTTGACACCGATATGGGCGTTTTGCACTTATGCTGGCGACACATGAATTTGTACTTATTTTTGTATTCGTATTAATAATAATATGTATATAGTTTTCATTCATTAAAATAATTATTATATTCCGTGTTTGTTTAACGCAATGTACGTGTCGGAGCCATCTGGTTAAATTAGCCAGTTAATTGGACGGCTATGCCGTTGATTAAACAACGGCATCCAATTGAATGCCTGGACCGATAGTTAATTGAACTAGACTCACTAAAAGTATAACAACTTGGCGTTTTGAAAGTCACCTTAATTGGACGCCTTAGCGGATCGTCTTGTACTGAAGAGTTTTGGTGTGATTGGTAGGTTCAAGGCTATTTTTTATGACCACATAGAACCATAACGATTTCGGTTATAAGTGGTCATGAAAAATATAACCTTTAACTTACCAATCACACAAAAGCTCTTCGATTTAGACGAGCCTGCCTAGGCGTCTAATTAAATGGCTAAATAATCCAGATGGCTGACACAACTTTCAGCCATCTGATTAAACGTTGCGCTCAATGACTCGTTTTTGGCTTTGTCCTTCAGCCGTTTCATCAGATGCTGGCGTTTAATTAACGGCCTAGGCGTCCAATGACGTGGCTAATTTAACGAGACGGCTGCGACATGCAGGTAAGTATGTAATCTATAATTGAAATTTTAAATTACAAAATGAATGAATTTTGAAACTTATAAAATCCGCTCAATAAATTAGTAAATCTGCATACTTATGAAAATATGTATGTTTTATTGGTGAAGCACATACATAGATTGTCTCTGTTTATGTGAACTTTGCGGCTACGAAATGTTAATGTTTTTTTTATACTTTTAAATTAGCGATACTTATTAGTCTTTACTTAAATTGTATAATTATTTTACGTATTATGATGAGTAATTAATTTTCATTATAAAATTGTGTAATTTACCTATTTTCGCGACATCCTTTTACTACTAACTAACTAAGGAAAATCCAAATCCAAGTTAGTATGAAATAAATTAATATTCTCGCTAAAATGGTGTGTTCGTATTGCTCATTCTCACGTGAATAATATTTCAGTCGGTCAATGTCAACGATAAGCCAACGCAAAACAGTCTTTGCCGATAAAGTCGGTCTAAAAAGAGATACGATATAATTTCTTTATTTGCTACATATGTGGATAAAGGCAGTTAATATGTTAGGGCACAAATAATAATGTATAGTTAAATGAAGACACCGGTGAAGCGGAATTAGAATGAAGTGCGCGCCGCCGCGACTCGCCGCGGCCATGTGCCACGTCATTGCCGTGACCCACTGACATAGATCCGCGGGGCCGCCTGCACCGATATCTGCACGCGCTGCGCTCTTCCTCTACACTGCCCCCTTACATTTTTTTGCATTTTGTCATGTATACTTAAGTAAATAATATAATACCAGTGCAATTATGTTGCAAGTCGGATTTAATTAAAACAGCTCATTGCTCACGCGATGCGACCAATCTCTACTTCTTTCACTTTCAGATGATAATTGCGGCTAATAATCCACTGAACGTTATGAAAATGCTATTAAGATGCGCAATTTATCTTCAATACTATTTTAAATAATTTTGGTAAGGTATGAACTGTTTTTATATTTATTTCTAATGATTTCATGATAGGAGATGTTTTGAATAAGGCTAAATTGAACACTGTGAGTGTTCAGTTTATCCGTACCGTTGTATTGTGTTATGCAATAAATGACCTCGTTATCTAAATTGTGCACTTGACACGAATACTGTTCCATTTCACTTTCATGTAGGTATAGGCAGCTACGTCACACAGCTCGTTGTTCCGTTGCGTCTGTTGCTGTCACTGTCATCAGATTAAACTCTTGCTTTTACAGCTAAACATTGCAGATGACTAGAAAATACGAGTTCACGTGAAGAAATATTTATATTTTTGTATATCTTACGTAAGCTCCATTTCGACCATTTCCTTTTTTTTACTTGCAGGATAAAACTTATGATTTCGTAATATTGATCAATTTAATGTAGGTCATATATTAAATATTATATTTTTGAAAATTGTCAAGTTTAGTAGATAAGTAGCAACTAGATAGGTAACTACATAGTTTTTGTGTGAAATATTAAAAAAAAAACAATTTCATTTTTATTGAATAAAAAAAGGTATATTTATTTCTAGCTAGGGTTGTAAATTTTTTTATTATACACTATAATGCACTTCAAAATTACAACTAACAAGTAATGTACAAAATAAGTAAGTGAAATAAGTTTTTGCGAAATTAAAAATAAAATTAGAAATCTAATTAAAATTTTACTGATTGATTGTTTATTATTACATAGTTCTTGCTTTTATTTTGCAACAAAAAGGTGGTAGTGAATAAGCAAACAAATTTTGTGAAGGTACATATCAGTGTTTATACGTCGCGTCGTATTACCTAATTCGTATAATGTCGGCTTTATTCGACTACGTATCAACGGTTGTCGTGGTGGCGAGCGAGATCGTCTGTTCGGAAAAATAGAAATAGTGTAGGTGTGACTGGAGCAGCGATATTTTTCGCGTTGAGTACTGTAGACTTGAGTCAGTCTGGCTTCTCCCGCCCGTAGCCTCCGTCGCTGCCGCCGCTGACGATCTGCGTCGTGTCGCACAGCGCCCGCCGCTGTGTTGTTAATAATTTGTGTAGCGGTGAACGAAAAGGACGTATGTATATGTACGTCTCGTCTTTCAGTTGACTTTCATCGCTGTTTTGTAGCGAACGTTTTGCACGGATAACGATATAAATTTGCACTACCGATACGTAATAAAAGTTGACGTATATTTCGCCGTGACATTACGTTTATACAGCATAATGGTTGCCTAAAAGTAACCGGAAAATCTTGGAGCTTTTAGTTTTTGTGTTTTACAACCTCTACGATAAAAAATAGCGTCTCGGCCAGGCTGGCGCAATGCAGTGTGTGTTTGGTTTCGGTTACATTGTACAGTGTTTAAAGTTGTTTCACGGTGTGGCGAATCATAAATACAGTGGCGGCAAGCACCTGTGGAATATGCTATAGTCATGCTGCCCATGGTGCAGCCGGAACCGGTGATCTTCAACTGTGGAGGTCACTCCGTTGATGGGGCCGCCACTCCATCCGACACCTTACCTCCCTGCCTCACACCTGATTCTGAAGTAGACGAGTTTGTAGACATCTTCTTTGATGTCGATGTTGGCGATAACACATTTCCAAGGTAATTTCGTAGTTTATTTTGCACTCATAATTGGGATAAGACGATTCTTCGGTTTCAAAATACATAATAAGAATTATACAGATTATACGTCCTGTGTTACGATAGAGACATTTAATTTACACTATAAATTTATTCAAGACTGTACATGTAGGAGGTAGCTGGTAGGTAAAAGTTATTTTAATATTTATGTACATATAACTTACCTTTATGAGACCTATCTATGATGTGAATAAAATATTATGAAGGTACATACTTAATTCTTTGTAATGTCGTAAAACTTGTAGCACTACAATAAAAAAAAAACAAGGCAAGCAATTTAAAACCGTTGTATATATATATTATTAGTATCAACTATATGAAATATATTTCTACTTGGTATCTCCAAATACCTAATTATAAAAATGAAAATTTTATGTAACCCCCGACTATATTAACATCTAATAACACGTTCTCATTGAGACTATTCTTATGAGCCCAAAAACGCTATATCTGCTGTAAGTTTCTAAATAATTTAGCGTCCTGCAGACTATTTGATGATACAGGATCAGCTCCAGATTAGCATGTCTTGGAAACACCACCGAAGTAACAGTAAATCAAATCAATGGGATCTGTGAAAGTTAGGAAAACCATTTTGTCATGTAGGAAATGAGCTTTTAGTCATCAAACGCCTGATCTGATGTTCATAAATTATAGCTAAGAACTATTCTGATCACACCAGCTTTCAAAAAAAAAACCAAATCAAAATCGGTCCATTCATTTAGGAGTTACGATGCCACATATATACACACAGATACACAGATGCAGACACACAGACAGACACGTCAAACTTATAACACACCTCTTTTTTGTCGGGGGTTAAAAATAGAATGCAGCCAAAGAAAATAAAACTGATTTACTTGGTGTCCACTTCAGTACCTACGATTAACAATACAATATTAATGTCATGAACACTAAGACCCAGAATGATTGCGGGTCACTCAAAGTAGATAAAATTCATGCTACCAAAGATAAGAAACGACTTTACTAACATACTAATCCAAACATATTGTGGAATTTGTGGACTATTTTCTTACACTTGCTGTGCATTAACATATAGTGTATTAAATTGCATTATTCTATTAAAAATAAACTGCTTTAATCAGAAGAAATACCTAGGAAAGCACGCGATTTTTGTGTAAGTAAAAATAAAAATTTGGATTTTTTATCAGTACTTATTTTTTACTCATAATGTATTTAACAGCTAAGGTGACAGCGGGGAAGTCCGTCTATTGGGCAAGCCGGTATAAGGTATAGGCAGCAAAAATGCAACTTGGAATATTTTTTTTATATTACTAGATAATAAACAAGCTGACGGCCTACCTGATGGTAAGCGGTTACCGCCGCCTGTAGACACCTGCAATAACAAGGTAAAATCAATGTGCGTTGTGATCCTGAGGCCTAAGATGAAATGCCGTCCATATCCAGTAATTACAATTTACGGTCATAGTAAGATAAAACTCCATTTGAAATTTTAATGAAAAAAAAAGTTCATCGTCGCTACATAAATATAAAAAAATAAAAATCGGTAAAAGTGGAGGTTTTACAAAAATAGGAAAAACTTTGTAGATCGGTAAATACTTTCTAAAGCTTGTCATTTAATTGGTTTTTTGAAAACCTTGTGGCTCTAAAGTTATTTGTAAATAAAAATTCTAACGTCAAAATAAGATTATTGAGGAAGTCTGGCTGGCTCAGTAAGAGGCATGTCCGTCATATGCCGGACTTACCCCAGCAGAGCAAGTCATAAACCTTTTTGTGACCAAAAATCATTTGTTTCTTATGCCAAGCAATACTGTACGTAACACTGTTGTGCGGTTCAAAATGAGCTTTTCCATATGATACAAACTAGAGACTAGCACTAAATGGGCATTATTCTCTCAATAATATACAAAAATAATAACTATGTCTTTTTGTAAACAAAACCAATTACTGAAAAACATCTAAGAGCAGTTGTATGAAATCATTTTTAAATTTGTTTTCAGATAGCTGAATTCCGTTTTTAATTAACCCTTGCCTTCTTGTCTGCACCATCTGTTACCAAATAAAGTAAAAAAAGCGCTATGGTTATGATCTTCCGATGAAGAAATTCGAAAGACAGACTAACTTAATGATTGTATCTAAGTATGCTGCTGTCGGTAATATAACACCTCAACACCTGGACCTGTGGTGTCTTCAATAAATTGGTATATTTTCTTGAAAATACGGCGCAAATACGCTGTAGCTGTTTTCTAGTTTCTTATAAAATTCTGCATCTTCCTATATATGTGATCATTATTATACCACGAAACAAAGCAAATTAAAATAAATTGGACAATATTTTTTTTTGCATATTTTTGTCAATTTTTTAGTATATTGTGCATACACCTGGCCGGGTCTCCATACATTTTTGGGACAACTCCTTTACTTTTTATTTGCAGTCTCTTTAACGGTGGCATAAATATTAGTACCTACTTAGTCCAAAAATTGAAGATCTTTGTACACCCACTGTCTTTTGTATCACTCACTCAGTTTTCGTAGTAACCGATTTTTAAAACATTTTCCCTACAATAAACAAAAAATCTTTACTACAAACCTTGTCCCGATGATAGCGAATACTACTTTAAAAAATCCAATTTCGTGCATTCTTTTGAAAGCTATGGGCGTACATACACTTCGACGGTTCATTTATATTAAGACTTAAATTAAAACTATGTTTTATCTGATGTTTCATGAAGTTTTTTTTTTGTTCATTTAGATGACAAACAAGCTGACGGCCCACCTGGTGGTAAGCGGTTACCGCCGTCTATAGACACCTGCAATAACAAGAAAAAGCACTTGATATTGAAGGTGCGTTGTCATCCTGAGGCCTAAGATGAAGTGCCGTCCATGCCCAGTTACACTGGCTACCTTTCCGTTCAATCCGAAACACAGCGAACTGTTTTACGGCTCAAATAAGAAAGGCGGTGGTACCTACCCAGGCGACCTTACATATGGGTCTACCACCTAGTTCCATACGAGTAGATGACAAACAAAAATTAAATTTTTATTAAGATAACTTCTTTTCTCATAAAAATATCAACTATCCACCGTAGCAGTACATCAAATCACTAAACAAGCCCATGGAGTTAATTACGTTATACACACGCCACTTTGCTGAATTTTGCTTTTAAATTGACTTTATTTGTACACAGTGATATTCTAGTAATGTAACGCGCTATGAGAATTGTCGACGATCCTGATCTCACAAGCGGTATGGATAGATTTTGTCTCCTTGTGTGTGTTCTACGCGTGTTCTGAGGAATTATTTGATATGATGCCTATGGCTTCTTTCTATCACCGCACCGCTCGCCACCGGCAGGGAGTTCATCCTGACTAATTGGAACCAAAGTGGTCGCGTACTGTACGGTTTCAGAAAGAAAGAAAGAAAGAAAGAAAAAATATTTTATTTATATAGGCCACAAAGAAGCACTTTTAAATCGTCAAAAAACACATTCTTATAACTATTACAAAAAATATATTAACTAACAACGTCTAAGAGAAACTTTTTCCCACGTACGCTCAGGTTGTGGAATAAGCTCCCTGCAGAGGTTTTCTCGAATGAGTACAGCGAGAAAACCTCTGCAGTAAAAAAACGTTGCAAGCGTCCATAGGCTACAGCAACCGCTTATCATCAGGTGGGCCGTATGCTTGATTGCCATCTTATTGGTATAAAAAAAGACAATGTCGCGACGGTGAATGGAGGCAAGAGTTGTCAAAAATACATAATATTTGGTAATTTACGTACTTCATTATTTATTTTAGAGTAATATCACAATATCGAATTTGAATAAAAAATTCTAATTAACTTTCGAATCTTTCTTAAATATGAAGTCCCAGTACCGACATGATAGGTCTGCGATCCATATGCTATGGATCGCATGTCGCAGATATACGCTTTCAAAGATTTGGTCACGTGGTCACATAGACGTAATGAAACTATGAAGTTTGAATACCTACACGATGGATCTGCGATCCATAGTTAAAGACATTTATGCTTTAAAAAATTATCAAGTAATCATATAGGTAAAGGCGACATATACGCCAAATATATGATGGCGACTCGAGGTGTCGCTGATATTACATTGTACTGTATTTAAAAATTATACAAGAAAAGGATAAGTATCAAGAATTCAAGTCGCTAAGTCAGGATAAAACAAACAATAATAGTCTAGACAATATTCTTGGCACGGAACGATCAAGAATACAAGAAATCGACATAAAATAGTTCAATATTTAGATTCTTGCTACTATTCTTGCTATTATAAACCAACAATAATTTGAAATACCTTTAAGAATGAGAGAATCGACACATACATCTAAATTAAAATTGAGTGATCACATAATATATTAGTGATAAGCTTATTATCTAATTATTGTGTAGTTAAAAGTTTTCTTCAACACGTGGAAAATTATATATAACTCATACAATTCTAATTGTCAATTTTTACAAAATATGTTAACGACGTTTGTATTTTAATATAATTACACTTAACTTTTAAAGCGGGGCTTATGGGTGACTTTCAACTTATATTGTTTCCTACTATCGTATCGTTTCACTAAAAAGTCATAGGAAAGCAAAAATTCGCAATTTCGCATACGTAGACGAAGTAAACGATTTCAGTTTTTTTTTATTTAAATCCAAACTAGTTACCCAACTGATTTTGAAAAAAATAATTATGGGACCAAATGACAGCTATTCCACATCGAACAAAAACAGAATCATGTAAATCGGATCAGTAATCTCGGCGTAATCGGTGTACATACATAGAAGAAAAAACATACCGACCGAATTGAGAACCTCCTCTTTTTTGAATTCGGTTAAAAAGTAGCGACAGTGTCTAGAGATATACTTACGCTAAATTTTAAAAGTATCGATATTTTACTCGATACCAGTATCGTATCAAAAGTATAAATACCAAAAAAGTATCGATACCTGAATGTATCGAGTACTTTTTAATCTATACTATTATTATAAAGCTGAAGAGTTTGTTTATTCGTTTGTTTGTTTGGTTGAACGCGCGACTCTCAGGAACTATTGATTCAAATTGAAAAAATATTTTTGTGTTGGATAGTCTATTTATCGAGGTAATTATATTGATGGTAAACCTATCAGTTTACCATCAAGCGGGCCGTATGTTAAAAAAACTAAAGACATGTTTCATTGTCAATTATATAGGCTATATAACATCACGCTACCACCAAGAGGAGCTGAGCATTAATTAAAAGTGTTGCAAAAACGGGGGAAAAAATATTCCTTTTCAGAGCTTTCGTTGCTTGCGCTGCGTGAACGGTTAAAGTTACGTATAAATCATGTATGCAGGAATTGTTCTCCTATAAAAGTTCTAAAAAAAAGTCCGCGACAGCATATGTCTATTCTTTGAAATTGACTCTCTAGAACCATTTTTTGGTAATCAAATTTGTTCTAAAATAATGTACTAGGTATCTGCGAAGGTGTTTAATTATTTACCACAAGTATTTAATTTGAGGCTTGAGCAAAATTGTTCTTGACATCATTTGATTTCAATGACTATCTTAAGAGATATCATATTTTTAAAATATCATGCACGCGTTTATGATTTTCAAGGCGGGCGGTAGCCGGGCGGCGGGGCGATCAATGCATTAATTGCAAAGGGTTTTATAAACATGATTTAAATCCTTAGCCTACCTACCCCACCGTTGTTATTTTCCGACATCCACGCGAACGAAGTCGCGGGCACAGTGAGTATATTTATAGCAGAATAAATAGCAAAGGGCAAATTTTTACAAAATTATTATTGCACTAAGAAGATACTAATTAGTTTCCTATTAACCTACACTAACTACAATGATGGTCTTGAATGTCATGCTAGCAAAATATAAAATTGGTAATTTAACGCCCAGACGTCATAAATGTATGACATAGACAATTAAGAATTTATTGTGTCTGGTATATCGGATTTGGAAACCATCTCATTGAGACTATTTATGAGCCCAAACACGCTATATCTGCTGTAAGTTTCTAAAGAATTGAGCATCCCGCAGACTATTTGATGGTACAGGATCAGCTTAAGGTTAATATGTCTTGGAAGAAATACCACCGAAGTTTTAGTAAACCAAATTTCAAATCCTTATAGAATTAGAAAATAAGCTGATAGTCATAATACGCCTGACTGAACAGATCTTCATAAATTCTTAAGAACCATCTCGATAACGTCAGCTTTCAAACAAAAAAAAACCTAATCAGAATCGGTCCATTCGTTTAGGAGCTACGATGCCACAGACAGACACACAAATACATGTCAAACTAATAACGCCCCTCTGTTGTGTCGGGGGTTAAAGAGAGATAAAAATATCGCCGGCTTACTAGCTGTTCGCCCTTCTATAGTCGCGTTGTATGCAAGATAGAATTAAGATACAGCTGTATATATGACATTATTAATAATATTATCACTAAATAAGATGCCAAAACCAATAGTTCGTTCAATCGCCAAGTCGTCTTTATCACCAGTATTAAATTAGCATGTTGTAGAAAGATTACAATGCAAAAAAATATCTCTGACTACAATAAGCGTGCGACCCGTTCTATGTCCCGTGAATGTGTGGACGGACGGATTATCTCTTATTATACATTTTGATCTTTGATTTCAACACCCTATTTTTTATACAAGTTTTAAGTATAATGCTAAGCGCTCTCGTAAACGAGGGCAGATGGCAGTGCTGCAGTGTAATCACTTTATCAGAAATATTCGACATTGAGCTTGATGACTGACAAGACGACGATATGCCATTGATTTTGACGTTTGGGCACAGCACTGCGCGTAAGCGTATTCATTCACTAATCTCTACGTCGATCTCTTGCCTGTGTATGTTTTTAGCTGCTTTGGATATACGACATGAAGTACAATCGATATTTTTCGATTTGTTTAAAATGTATCGCAATGAATTCATTCAAAATTTGATTGCCTTTTCATAAAAAAATTAAAAAAAAAATAAAACCGACTCCAAAAAACTGAAAAGGATAAAACTGCTTCACTATCTATGGTTTCTGAAAACAACTTAGCACCAACTCCAAAAATATGTTCCTAGGGGATGAGTGCCTACTTACTAAAATTTAATTATTTTATCCTTTTCAGTTTTTTGGAGTCTGTTTTATTTTTTGTTTAAATTTTTTTTCACAATTATTAGTGATAACTTTTGAAGGTAAAAGCTAAATGGGTGACCGTGAGCTTATATTGTTTTCTACTATCGTATCATTTCACTAAAAATTCATAGGAAAGCAAATATCCGCAACTTCGCATATGTAGACGACTTAATTTTTCCAGTTTTTTTGATTTAAAAACCAAACTACCCAATGGATTTCCAAAAATTTTTTATGGAACCAAATGGGAACTATTCCGCATCGAACAAAAAAAGAATCATCAATAGCGGTTCACCCAATCAAAATTTCTGAGGTAACAAACATAAAAAAACATACAGACGAATTGATAACCTCCTCCTTTTTTTGAAGTCGGTTAAAAATATGAAAATAGATAACTTTTTATCTCCAGCTCACGCCGTGCTCGTCTTCAGAACGCTAGTGTTGCCAACGGCTGGCAAACAAACGCCATAATGTATGACAGCGCTGCCGACAGCCACGAATTCAAGGCTGCTGACTTGAGAGAATCGCATAGCTGGTCATCCTGAACACGACTTGTTAAAAAAAATTGGCAATCAAGGATAATAAACCCAGCACTGCCATCTGCCTTAGTGTACGAGAGCGCTCCTACTTTGGACACCTTATGTACGATTTGAAAATCCAGAGTATAAGAATTCATGATAAAAGGATAAAATATGGGATACAATCGTTCCAGTGTTTGGAAAATTGCATGTAACAAATCTTTCATACAATTTTCGACTTAAATGCTTTTGAAGAATACTTAGGCCTTTGTATCACATATCATCTTTATGTTCACTAAACAAATGAAGTTCGCGGTATAGAGAGGCCTGAATTCTTATGATTTGGAGCCATGTGTGTTACAAACTTATTAATAAAATGAACGAAAAATCAACACCCGACCCTGCCTGGCCAATTATATTCGATACTACCGTAAAATATTGGTATACAGTCAAAAAAGTATCGGGAATGGATGATTTGTTTATGGTTCCAAATTCATTTTTTGTTTTTTATTTCTTGTTGTTAGATTGGCACAACTGTTTTCCATTTTGGCGCTGAGTTTGAGTTGCATCTGTACTTTATATTAAATACAGTGCTGTTTTTAGTTATATCATATCTAGTGTGTATTGCGAATTTCATAATATACAAAAAAATCGACCAAAGAGTTTGTCTTAAATTTTGCATCGCCAATAGAATTTCGTGTTTGGAGTCACTGAAAATGTTACAGAAGGCTTACGGTGAATCGACTTTATCAAAAACACGTGCTTATGATTGGTAGAAAGCGTTCAAAAGCGGTCGAGATGTGATGGAAGATTTGACTCGCTCTGGTAGTCCATCAACGTCTGCAACTGAAGTTAACATCGCAACAGTGAGGGAAATACTGACTGAAAATCCTCATTCAACTTTAACAGATATAGTCGGCGAACTTTCTGAATTTAAATTCGACGAAAAACGCCAGATTTGTGGAAAGGAAATCCTTAGATTTTGCACCACGATAATGCGCCTTCGCATAAGGCCATCATTGTGAACGAATTTTTGACCAAACACTCAACAAATACCATCGAGCAACCACCATTTTCACCAAATATGGCTCCAGCCGACTTCTTTATTTTTCCTAAACTCAAATTACCACTTCGTGGCACCCGTTTTCAATCGTTAGAAGACATACGAGTAAAGGAGAATTCGCGGCGAGAAGTGAACTGAATTCCGGAAACAGCGTTTAAAAAATGTTTTGATGATTAGATTATTCGTTGGATAAAATAAATTTGGACGAATAACGGAATAACTAACATTTTGTGTATTATTGATCTTTTTCCGGTACTTTCTTGACAGAGTAGTATAATCCTAAACGTCCTGCGAGCATGAAACTATCGTTGAACAAAATGTAATTCGAATACTGTTTGATTTGGATATTCACTTTTTGGTACTAGTCTATTAATTCCAATAGCAAAGGCTTTTCAATTATAATTCAATGACGAGTGCCCATAAAATTTATATTAAAAAATTTTTTTTGAGGTAGTGCCGTTTACTCTACCCGTATACAACAGACTATAGTAAATGGTGCTGTAATGTAAACAGTAGAGTGAACTTGTCTATCAATTTCGAGTACTCGGTCAGTTAGTGCCTATTCTACTCTACCAAGTTAGTACTCTAGTTAGTAGGTACTCTTCCGTGCTACTTAATAGTTAATTCTACCAATGGACAGTACAATCAACAGCTAGAAACCCTACCTAAACAAGCCAGTCATGCTCTTTATCACTTTCTTATTCATTTATAAGATACTGTAGGTAAAACTAGGTAATATGGCGTTCTCGCAGGAACCCCACCCTGGAATCTCGACGCTCTTGCGCTATCTGAGGTTTTCAGGCGGTCCGAGAATGTTCGAATAGAAGGTGCCCGTCCCTCGCTAGATTTAATCCGGCGCTGGCTTGAAAGTACACAACGTGTGCTTATCTAAGTACGACTGGCGGCTAAAGCTGGAAGCTCCAACCAGCGGCTACTGGATGCCGGCAACACGACTCTCTGTCCGATATGTCCTGTCTGGCTTGTGCAGATATTGTCAGGGCACGGCCGCTTTGGCCATTATCTGTACTGGATTTTGAGGGAGCTGGAGACCCCGTGCTACGAGTGCGGTGAAGACGATGATACGGCACAGCACCCGCTGGCTATCTGCCCAGCGTTGCCTGACCAGCGGGGTGCCGTCATCGCAATAGCTTGGGCAGACCTCACGCTGCCGACCATAGTCAAAGCTATGGTTGGTGGCGTGACGTTCTGGAACGTAGTCGCCTCTGTCTGTTAGCTTGTAATTACTGCGGAAGATACAGCCACATTCCATCGCCTGCTGGAGTGTCCCAGTGATAGAAGGATATCCTGCATTTACCCGGGATATCTTTCACCCCATGCATAACGTGCATGCTTAGGCTAACCACGTAGTAGGTAGGCAGATCTGTCGGATTTAACCAACACCATTCGACTTTTAATGTTTTGAGTAATTCGTAGGTTAACTAAAGGCCTTCTGTGCAAGTTCGCAGTCGCACAATGAGCTATGGAACGAGCTATGTTAGGTGTTTCTCTGCGAGATAGAATCAGAAATGAGGACATCCGTAAGAGAACCAAAGTCACTGATACAGCTCATAGGATTAGCAAATTGAACTGGCAGCGGGCAGGGCACATACACATAGCACGCAAAATGGACGGCTGGTGGGGCGTTAAACCAGATGACCTGGTTAGGGTCGCGGGGAGCCATTGGATGCAAGCTGCGCAGAACCGTTTTAGTTGGAAAGCGACGGGGGAGGGCTTTGTTCAGCAGTGGACATCATAGGCTGGTATAATGAATATCTATAAGTTACCTACCACCTGCCTAGTACAGTGATATAAATATAACAGTGGAATAATGTGTGGAATAATAGAACAATGTATCTGCATAAATAATTAAACTCCTGACTACAATTAAATGGTATTATAATCATATATTGTAACCAATTACACGTTTTTTTCATCCATCGTAAAACCATGGTGAGATTGGTTTGGTGAGCCTGTTTCTCGTTTCGTTTATTTTTTTGCTATTTTTGATAAAATGCGAATCTAGTTTCGGTCTTCACGATCCGTGGTCAATCAATTTTGGCTAGTTCTCTTTTTTGCATAGATAAGTGGCGATTGCTCATTTTTATATATTTAGTCACAGCACAAAAGACCTTCCTTAGACTACCTAAATTAGATCATTGTATTTGTGCAGTAGTAGTAAAAACTTTATCATCAAATTATTATTGAAATATCTATGGTAAATATTTAAATTCAATATTAGAATATATACAATATTCCAATACTTAATTTATTTTATCTTTATCTTATTCACATTTTTAATGTTTTTGATGCGTTTTAAATGCCTACTTTATTGTAACAATTACAAATTTATATGGTGTCAATAGGCGGCGGGAACCGCTTTAAGAATACGAAATAAAGAAAGAAAACGATGAAAAAATATATATGCTCCAGGTGGAAATCGAACCCGCGTCTCCTGATTTCCGGCCAGATGCGATTAGAGGTAATCGCTTCTGGTCTGGTAAGAATACTCACCTTACTCACACTTTTCTCAACATGTTTGCCCAGGACCTGTACTTGGGGTGTGCTTAGGGTACAACTTTAGGACGCTACTTTACAGGTCATAAAATTCAAAGTGTTTTAATTCCTTCATGACCTTCCGCTGCTCAATCGTTTCTTTAATAGCTTAAATCTAAAAAAATACATACCTAAATCTAGTTTTCTACAGCAATTTTTTTAATGTAGCAGTTTTTATTGAATTATGTTTTTTCGTTGGTGACGCAACCTTTGCGGAACACATCAGTATATGCCACTGTTGAACAAAGGCCAAACGACTCCCCACGACCCTGATCAGGTCGTCTGTCCATCTAGTGGACAAGCCGTCTTGCTTTGTACTTTCCGGAGCAGGGTAGCCAAACTAGAACTTTGATGCCCCCTCGGCCATGCTCACTGCAACTTCAACTTGCTAATACTATGAGCCAGGTCACAGACTTTAGTTTTCTTATGAATTTGCTATTTTTTGATTCTATCTTTTTTTTCTATTTATTTAAGAACTTTTATCTTGTAGGGAAACGCCAAACACAGGCAAAGGGACTTAGAAAGCGACTTCGTTTCATAGCCATATGTTATCACAGGCCACGCACACTGGTCGAAGGCTTGTGACTTGAGGCACTGAAGAACTTCAGACAAGAAGATCTTAAGCAATTTACTTCTTTCTCGAAGTTGGACCTTGCTGAACCATTTGTCCGAGGTAAACGTACTCGTTAAAAACTTCGATTCACAACTCTCCAATGATCTCCACACCGATCGGTTCTGCGCTGTCCGCATTCATCAGCTTCCCGCGACCCTCACCAGATCGTCGGTCCACCTTGTGGAAGGCCTACCAACGCTGCGTCTCCCGGCACGCGGCCGCCATTCGAGGACCTTTCCGCCCCAACGGCCGTCAGTCCTCCTCGCAATGTGGCCTGCCCACTGCCACTTGAGGCTTGCAATTATTCGGGCTATGTCGGTGAACTTAGTTCTCCTGCGGATCTCATCAATTCTGATTCAATCACTGGTAAACACACGAAATGGATAATCGACATAATCTTTGTCTTGTCCATGCTCTTTCTTGGCCCAATCTGGCGGGACGTTCTGTGTAGGTCACCGAGCATTATGTTCAATTTTTACGGGAATTCTTCAATGATTACGTCATCGTCGGCAGATTGAAGATGAGTAATGTACTTGCCATTGATGTTGATACCGAGTCCTGTCTAGTCCACTAGTTTAAATACGTCGTCCAACGCAGTGGTAAACAGTTTCGGGATATTTTAACTCCATGTCTTACCCCTCTCTGCAGTTGGACAGGCTTCGTATAAGTATTGATTCTCTATAGGGACCGACATAGACACGACTCATAAAAGCATCTCATCACCTCGATTTACCGATAGATTGTTCTATTTTTTTTTTTATGTAAACTTCACGCACTGCTGTGGCTAATCCATTAAGAAACAATAGATATCTCAAAGGCTAGATGGGGTAGTTTTTTAATCAAGCTTCCTTCGTCAGGTATTCTAACTGCCTTCAGGAACTGGATATCTGACTTCTCAAGTGAATGGACGGTAAGAGTGGTAGTTGACGGCTTCTCTTCTGATCTAATGGCCTCCTCAAGGGTCTTTTCTCTCTGCGACTCTTCCTGTTTCACATCAATGACTTGCTTTTGCCTGGCAGTGTTGTGTATGCAGATGACGACAGTACTGTCATGGTAATATACACATCCAGTGTAAAGGACAGTTCCACTGATGTTAAATCCCTACGGGAGTATACGGTGAAAAGAACGGAGGAGATTTAAAATTTTGTCTCTGGCTGGGGAGACGACAATCTGCTGAAGTGATATGTCTCTAAAAAACAGGCGTGTCTCTTCACCGAAAAGAAGAGTCCATTTAATGGGGCTCCTAATTTCTGGAGTACATTTAGTCAATCAAGTCACCATCAAGTCCAGAGCTCTAATTGCGGCCAAGAAACTGGGCATCCTCAATAAGGTACTTCACTGCTGGACAGCTTCTTTAAGTTCTTTTTTACTCTTTATGAAGCCGAAGTCCGTTCGGGCATGGCATGGACTACTGTTCTCGGCTGTATCTCGAAGTCCTCCGTACTTCGGAAGGCACGTTAAGCCGTTGGTCCCGGTTGTTCCTACTATCGCTTTAACCCACCATCCAGCATTGGGCTAGCGTGGTGGTATTTGGCCCAAACTCCTCGTGTGTTTCTCCCATGTAGGAAGGCCTGTTTCCAGCAGTGGGCTTATATGTATAGGCTGGTGATTATGATGATAATGAATACATTTATTGATTGAAATAAAAATGAAAATTGTTTTGAACTATCAGATAATGGGAATTCCGCCACATTATTGTCAGATTATGTATGAGTCAGAACGACAGAAAGACATCATGCCGAACCGTTTGTATATCAATCTGACATGCTTGTGTGTTAATGTCAGGTTTTTTTTGTATGTTTTGGTAAATTTTCTTCCCCTTCATACGGCCATCCCCGCTGTGTAAACTGGCAGATTAATATTCCTCCATTATCAGAACCACGTGACGCGAGTGCACTATTAACATCTGACGCGCCAAAGTATTTCTTTGTGACTTTTTAAATTTTTCAACAATCATTTTTGCACATACTTCTCCCGCGAGTGAGAGGGATAGTAAATAAATTACATAACTTTTTTTCTTTCTTAGCATCTAATCTTCACAATCAAATGAGTCCCGACGACGCCCCCATTAGCACCGTGGGCTCTTCTGCCATTGGATTACTCAAATCAATCTGAAAGTTTGGTACCATAGTTGTACATCAGAATGTACAAGTGTAGTCGTAGTAAAATAGAACTAAGACAATAATCTATACATATATGGATTATTTTGTGCTTTTTGATATTTGTTATCAAATTATGAACATAAAAAAAACCCGAACACAATGAAATTAAGTTATTTCCTTATTAAATAGATCACTCAATTCGGACATTTAGAAATTTGGCTATGACATGAATCTCTGCAAATACTTACTCTGTTTACAAATTTTCATGTCAAAAATTTGTACACAATGTTCTGTGTCCTTAAAAAAAATCAAAAATGACAGTTTCATTGGATATCTCAGTTCTGCCTGGTTCATTTGGATTGAGTGATCCTCAAATAGGGGTTAAAGTTAACGTCATAGAGAATTGATTTCTTCACCGAAATCTGTGAAATACTCATACCTGTCATGTTGTACAAAAAAAAAACAAAATCTAATCGATAATGGACTTCATTCTGAAGACACACTGGCGCTAATTCTAAAGACACAATCTAAATCTAATCAATCAATCACAAGGCACAAGAAACAAAAAAAATAATCCTTATCTAATCTTAATTTAAGTACAGTAGGTATATGTCTTACATATTACATATTACATACAGGTATTCTCTTACATATTAGTGTAATTAATGCAGTGTTATACGAGACATTTTACCAGGTATAAAAATTTTGAAACAAAGATTAGGATTACATATTACTGAATGATTATAAGAGGTGTTTTATGAAAACTTAGAGACATACTTAAATATCTAAATTTTAAAATAAATCATTAAATTTATGCATAATTCGCCTAAGTGGCGCTCGCTGACCTGCGTTAGTTTTGCAATTTCTATATAGGGACTAAAAAATTTAATTTTTTGGCATTTACCATGCGAGGTATGCGACTAACTAAGTACACGATAATGTATTTGATTAACCATAGATTAACCATAGGAATACAATTAAATTTGCCATTACAGATACTATACGATAAGCACCATTTGATCGGAGAGCAATCTTCTCTTTTTAAGAGACAGCTAGGAGAATTTATTTAACTAGTTGATATATGATTTTCTTTACATGAAAGCACCTGTAATTAACTAAACGAAGTTTACGTTAAACTAACTCTATGCGTTCACAGTATTTTGCGTTATAAGGATTCCAAAATAATAGAACAGTATTCAAATTGAGATCTAATAAGTAAGAGACTTGTAAAGCAGAGTAGGTAGGTACTTATAAAAATATCTAAACTAGAAAAATTACACGTCCTGAGGCGGGGATCGAACCCGCGACCTTTCACAATCCGGGCGACTGCTCTAACCATCTGAGCTTATGGGCAGCATCTGAGCTGCCCATAGCTCAGATGGTTAGAGCGGTCGCAGCATTAGAATTTTCTGGTAGAATCTAGGGACTAGGGATAACCCTGTGAATCCTTCTAGTTAATCTATCTGTATTTGCTAAATAAGATAACGTCTACCCTACAATGTCGAAATGTTTTATTACAACATCCGAAACGAGTATTTTTACAAATACCTAAGATTCGGTTATGTTGCCATTGCTTTCAAATATTCTTAATTTTCATTTTAACATTATTATAAATGTTTGAAAAATTATTTACTTATAAAAATATCTAAACTAGAAAAATTTCACGTCCTGAGGCGGGGATCGAATCCGCGACCTTTCGTTTTTGGTATTTTAAATGAACTAGAAACTAAGCCATACATTTGAATCGCTTTGTTGGTAATATGAATATGAATATTAAAATGCGGTTTTGAGTCAATCATTAAACCCAAGTCATCTATCATTGAAACTCGCTCAAAATTGTGTTACATGGTTGATAATCATAATTTTATTAATGTTGTTTATTTTTTTGGTAAAAGTAATTGATTTACATTTTTAATCTTAAAATGCAATTTATTAACAGTACAATAGTCAGAAAAGCGGTCAAAATCAGTTTGAAATCTAAGGCAGTAATGTCTTTAATATGAATATAATTATTAAATCGTCAGCGTATAATAGAAATTTACTGTATTGAAAGCAATCATTTACCTCATTTATAAACAATATAAATAATAGCCTTCTTATTTCAGCCGTGAAACAGTTCGCTGTGTTTCGGATTGAAGGGAAAGGTAGCCAGTGTAATTACTGGGCATGGACGGCATTTCATCTTAGGTCTCAGGATGACAACGCACCTGCAATATCAAGTGATTTCTCTTTGTTTTTGCAGGTGTCTATAGGCAGCGGTAACCGCTTACCATCAGGTGGGCCGTCAGCTTGTTTGTCACCTAGTTGTATAAAAAAAAAACTGCCTGCATTACACCAAGGTACAAAAATTGATCTGTAGACGTGCCTCTCAATTTTAGACTAATATCTATTTAGACGTTGTCTCTAAATCATTGGAAAAAATTGTTTACATTTGTATCGTAGAATATCTGAAAAAAAAAAACAGTTTACTATCTAGCAGACAGTTTGGCTTCAGGAACAAAACTTTCTACAGAAAATGCAATGGAGCTTCTTACTAATCTCGCCTCCTCCTATTGGGATCATAGTCTAAAATATATCGAAGTATTTGTTGACCTTGTCAAGGCCTTTGATACGATACGATATCACGTATATCATTCTTTTGAAAAGGCTGAAATGACTAGGAATTCGTGGTGTGGCCCTGGAATGGTTCATTAGTTATCTTACCGATTGAAGTCAAACGGTGCGTATAGACTTCTATAGACAATCACATCAGCAATTATCTACCTATTAAGTTCAGCGTGCCCCAAGGCAGGATTATTGGTCCCTACACTCTTTAACGTATACACAGCCTATACACAGCCTAAATATTCCCTGAAGTGACATAATTTGTTATGAAGATAATACTGCAATCTTGCTTAGAGGTACAGACTGGAGAACCACAATTTCAGCGGAGCAATCGGGAATGGAGCATGTAACTCAATGGTTACAAAAACAACATTCTTAATCTTACTGTAAAGAAGTCACAATACATGTGCCTTCATAAAACCCTTGCTTTCTTTCCCCAGAGCTGTGTCATAATTCGAATCCACACTTGTTCTTATTATCAAGATTGTAAAGAGAATTGTCACTGTTCCCAGATTCAGAGAACTGGAAGTCATTACAAACCTCGGTGTCTCGCTAGATTGAACACCTCAACTTTTAGGTTGGTATTTATTATTTGGCTAAAAAAGTAAGGAGATGCATTGATATTTTACGCTTCGACTCTAAGGACCACACGCATCATGTGAAACAAAAGATTGTAATCCACGGAATTATAACTTTAATATATATTAAAGTTACAATTAAGAAAAAGAAGTAATAATGTTATTACTTCTTCTTATTTTTTTCAACCTGTCTAGCCACAGATTCCAAACACAATTGGATTTTAATTCTCGCAAGCCCTCCGAGGGTATTCAACGGCTTGACAGAGCATGCACTATGCTGAATTTAAAACTGAATCAGAAAAGCAGAGAGCGCTTTCACTGCTTTTATGCTAATATTTTCGCAGTGTTGGTATTAATAATATTTACACTTTAGTTAAATTACTGTACTAAAAACTATTTAACAATATCGACTCGACGAATATTCTGAAGTAAGTTCATAACTTGATACGATTTAGCGATTGTATGAAGTTATGAACTTACTTCAGAATCAGGCTCACTAAGAATTCGCTGACGCGCAGTTAAAACTCGGATGACGAATGCCTACCTGTTGAGTAACGATTGAAAAAGCGAAACCTTCGACCGGCTACGGAACGCTTGCGAACAATACCTACCAACTTTCACTAATTTTGACTCAAGTGTCAACTGAATAAAAGTTTACATTACATCATAGACGCTAGTAATAAAACCCCCAGTCAAAAATCTGGATAAAACGGCTCGCCGACACTGTTTCCGGTTTTTGGTGTTTTCCTTTTATTCTTTGTTCCACCTACAAATGAAATCACTACTTCGTTAGAACAAAAGAACATCCCAAATACAGACAGGATGTAGGCACTAGGAACTGGAGGTTTAAAAAAATTTCGAGAATTATTTATTATACTATTTCTGGTCACGCTTATGGCGCGTTGTTGTTATTCCGAACATTATTATTTCAAGGTTGCGCGGCCGTCGCAGTGAGGTTGCGTAGTGGGGCTCCTCGGTAGGCGTTCGACGGGTATCTCTGTCCCTCTTTCGCATTAAGCTTCACTCAGCTTGCTCTGTACTTGGCATTTGATACGTATGAGTCGCGTCAGTATAAATATATCTAGTTATTCCTTGATAGCCATTTCTTTTTCATAGATAAAGTAATTAGCTAGGGTGTAATACTAATAGTTTTTTTTTACACCGATTACTTACAAGCTTGACACTATAATCCTTACCATCTATACAAACGTTCTATAAACACAATAGCAAACCGAATAACTCGCTTAATAGCAAACATGAGTCATACTTTTGCACAACAATAATTATAAATGATTTGGAAAATCGCTAAGATAAAGATTATATTAACCCACCTAACGACCGGCCGAGTGGTCTGTACCCCTTGCTATACAGGCTGCTCGGTCAGAGGTCCCGGGTTCGAATCCCGGTAGGGGCAAATGTTTACATGATGTATACGAGCATTTGTATTGGTTCACGAGTCATGGATGTTAATATATTTATTTAGTATATTTCTAATATTTAATACATAATATTATCAATATTTATCCGTTATCTAGTATCCATAACACAAGCTCTTAATGATGCTTACTTTGGGCTAGATAATAGGTGTGTATAAAAAAAAGAATATTATGTGGAATGATTCTTATATGTAATACAACGAATGCCACCATCGCATTAGCTTTATTTAAATTATTATGCATGAAAATAGTATAATGTAAAGTTTTAGAATACAATTCTTTAATATTAATTCTTTATCACCCAATAGTTTTATTCAATCTACATTATTCACCTATCATCTATTTGACACCGTCTGTAATAATTTCATTATTAGCGTTTATCTACTTAGAATTCAAACAGCTTGTCTTTTCAATTTTAGACTTTAATTTTTTTTAATAATAGTTTATTTCTTTGCTGCTTCTGTAGAATTGAATCCTGTGACCTCCAACTGGGAGACACATGGAGGGGGATGCAAAGCAAGATGAGCGTGACAGCGCCGGTTAAGAAGATAAGAAAAAAGTCAGACAATAAGCCACAATCGCAAATGTACGTATAGTGCGCATAGGGTGTATAGTTTCTTTAGTAAAATTATTATCAACCTTCAATTTTATTTTTGTGTTTAAGGGTTTTTAAGTATAGTAATTGAAACTCTGTTTCTAATATATCCTTTATTACACACATAAAACACAAAAAAATAATCAGAATGAAAATTCATGTACAAGGGTGAGCCTATCTCTAAAAGAGATTTCATGCAGCCAACCTTAATAATCTTTTTAACTTATAAAACTTATTTTTATGGGTTCTTGCAATACTACCTTTTGCTAATATAATAAAATTATAAGGCATATTTGAAAGACACACTCTAGAATTCGTATATGTAATTTAATTCAATCAATTGTCAAAGTAGTTTAGATGCAATTATACTTATTCAATCATTAGATTCATTAGTTGTAGAATTTAGTGTGAATTTCTAACATTATATTTCTTTGCAATAGTGTGATGCTACTTAAGTCTACCTTCCAAATAGTGCAATACGTATGCAAATAATTACTGATTCATTATTCAAAATTAATCAAAGTTTAATATTTAATAATACAGTGCTGTTTTAGTTATATCATATCTCTAGTGTGTATTGCGAATTTCATAATGGACAAAAACATCGAACAAAAAGTTTGTCTTAAATTTTGCATCGCCAATGGAATTTCGTGTTCGGAGTCACTGAAAATGTTAAAGAATACTTAAGGTGAATCGACTTTATCAAATACACGTGCTTATGAGTGGTAGAAAGCGTTCAAAAGCGGTCGAGATGTGATGGAAGATTTGCCTCGCTCTAGTAGTCCATCAACGTCTGCAACTGACGTTAACATCGCAAAAGTGAGGCAAAAAGTGACTGAAAACCCTCATTCGCCTTCCAACTGAACCGAAACCGAAAAAACCACGCCAAAGTCGATCAAAAGTCAAAGTCATGTTGACTGTTTTCTTTGACTCTCGCGGTGTTATGCCCTCGGAATTCTTGCCGGAAGTTTAAACGGTAAATAAAGAATATTATTTGAGCATTATGCGGCGTTTAAGAGAGCAAATTCGACGAAAAAGGCCAGATTTGTGGAAAGGAAATTCTTGGATTTGCATCACGAGAATATGCGCCTTCGCACAAGGCCATCATTGTGAACGAATTTTTGACCAAACACTCAACAAATACCATCGAGCAACCACCATATTCACCAGATATGGGTCCAGCCGACTTCTTTCTTTTACCTAAACTCAAATTGCCACTTCGTGGCACTCTTTTTAAATCGGTAGAAGACATAAAGGAGAATTCGCGGCGAGAAATTCCGGAAACAGCGTTTATGAAATGTTTTGATGATTGGATTATTCGCTGGCGTAAGTGTACCGTTTCTGAAGGAGCATACTTTAAAGGTGATAAAATAAATTTGAATGAATAACTAAGATTTTGTGTATTATTGATCTTTTCCCGGTACTTTCTTGACAGTACGATCTTATGTACGAAGGTTCCATAAAGTAGGCACGGTGATGGTGCTAGTAGGTTGCTTGTTGAAATGAATGTCTTAAAAGTCAACTATAAGGGCGATAGTAGGCATCGTGCTACAAAATCGAATTACATTACATTACAAATATGTACATAATTCTGTCAAACTAACTATTCTAACAAATAAACATAAAATTGTTTTAACGTCCTAGTGAATTTAAGCGATGGAACGGTTAATATTAATAATAAAGGGATTTAATTTTATTTCTCTCACATCTTGGTTTATTACTATAAAGAAGGGATGGTGTGAATTCTGATAAACATCTATGAAATTAAAACTAAACAAGGATGGGACTTTTTGGTTTGTTTTATAGCTTATTTATTATTCATATCAATTATCAAAAATTGAAATCTATGCCCGTGTGTAGAAAGTGTAAAATGTTCTAAAATACAAATTTGTAATTTTATTTACAATTACTTGCCAAATGTACCTACTTACTTCGTTTTTTTTTCAGTCTTGTAATTTCTAAACCTATTTTATTACTATAACATTTTTTTTTATTCCATTTTGCATATAGTATTCTTTTAAGAGCAATAGGACGATCATATTGAAAATATAGTAAGAATTCAGTGTTAATTATTTTTTCTGGAATTATTTTTAATAGGAATGCCTTATTAACTTGCGATGATGCGCCACACAGCAGGCTAGCCTGGTGTTAAAATTTTATAACCGCCTCTCGGGCCTTTTATTTGACATGGCTTGTTTAAAGTCTTGTACAATCATACAACAGTAACCGCGACCAATACAGTGCCACCTCATCCGGGCCCTGGCCGCTTTGATCATAGCTTTACTTCTGCGATCATTACGTGAACGCACAAACTCAAGCCACTACGCCACTGAGCTCCACGCTGTTGGGAGTATAGAAACATGCACAATCACATTACGTTTGGGCTACTAGGAATTGTTTGCCACTCCAAGGTCTTTTGTTGAAGTGACCCTTGGGTCGTAATTCGTAAATAAGCTTACAATAAGAGTAGATTTCATAAAAATCTTGAGTAAAGTAATGTGGTAGTCTCTTTAGTTTTGGAACCATTTAAAAGAGTTTGAACTTTAGAACACGTTATTGCGTTACATTTTTTTAAATTTAGAGAAGTATCTCAGAACCGACACTATAATATTTATTGTGTTGGTTTCTTTTATTTTACGTAGGTATTTAAAAATCTACTGATTCCGTTTGAAGCGGAATTTATAAAATTTACGGGACATACTAAAAAAATGTAACAAATAATTTACGCACAGGAAAAGATTATGTATTTTAATAAATATAAACCAAATCGATAACTTAGAATTTAATAAGCTTATAAAATGTTTTCCTTAATGTATTTGTATTACTTTAGGGCCGGAAGTTCCCGAAGCGAAGCCACCTGCGACCTTGTATATTCTCTACCAAATTATTATCGAGACACGTTGATAACAAAATCGCTTGATATAGTCCACCTATTATTTAAATTGCGAATCTTGTTTGAAATATTCTTATTTACTATTTCAGTAATAAATGCTACAACGAGAAAAAAAGGCGGGAGCTTGAGAACGAGACTATAAATCAATTGGAGGAACTCTTGGGAACTTGCCTAGCGGAGGTGAAGCAGCCCGACAAGAACGGCATTGTTCGTGAGGCCACGCGCCAGATCCAGGAGGTGCTGCAGCGGAGGCGCGAGTGCCCCGGCGAGTGCCCGCTGCGCATCCAGTGCCTGTCGCCCGTGCAGGCCGGGGAAGTTAGCTCCACCCAGCCACAAGCGCTTAACTCCGCTCACCATTACTCAGAGCTCACTACGCTAATCGAGGTAATCACATAATTCTTGTCAAACGTGTGATCATCTATTTCCGACATTAACATAGTGTTCGGCTGTCAACAAAGTATGTGCCAACACTTCCGGACTTCAGTAATGGACTGAAAACGACTAAACCTTATCGTGAATGACGTTTAGTTGACTTCTATGTCCATATTGCCTTAATAACTAATGGTGGAATTGACGAAACACTTTGAACGAGTAAACTATACATGAAAACTAATCATTAGTATTTTACCGGATTTGATTTTTTAGACAGTGTAGATAGATACACCCGGCCGGATATGAGAGATCTCCTTTATTAACACTTTAAAATATACCGGTATTTTCAAACATGATGTTATGATAATAAATAAATACTATCATTTTAAATACATATAAACAATGTGTAAATATAATTATAAGCGTACCCAACGTGTATTTGATAGACCATATTTACCAATAACATCTTTATTTTAATTACTTAGCATACATAGTAGAATTTAGACAGAACAATCTCATAGCTGCATTAGATGTTAACATTTTATGCATTTAATTTTATTCTATCAAACTAGAATTGTTCTTTGATTTAAATAGATTAATTAATTCTGATGTTCTTTTTTTGCAGGCGTTAAAACATTACACCAGTAGTCTCGGCTGGGTGTTATTAGAGATAAATGCTGAAGGAGAAATTGAATGCGTAACAGAAAACATTAAAGAATTTACACTGCAAGACAGAACCGAATTGTACAAGAAATCTATTTTCTCTTGTCTGCATGCCAATGACCATGCAAAGTTAAGACCTCTCTTGAAGACCATTCAGACATTTGCCTGGGGTTCTGGTGAAGTCGATAGATTTCACGCCGTCCAAGTTCGACTACTTGTCAAGAATACTAATGGGACTGAAGGAGCAAGGTGAGGATTTTAAAAAACTTAGCATTTCAATACATTGCGCCTCTATACTGTTACGAACTCTTTGAACGTCGACACTGGCCGGGAGAGTGAAGTCTTTGATTAATTGATGACATTGACTGATGGTGAAAGAAAACTACGACTTTTTCTCCCGGCTTTGTGTTTTAATTTATTTATTAGTTTGTAATAAAGTAAAGTCTTAAAGATGACGACGCCTTTTCCTCTTTACTGTGATATTATTTTAATACATCGTGTAAGTATATTGAAATCAACAATCCCATTATAATGCACATGAAAAGCTTGACGGTTTTATTACTTTTGATGTTCCGCTTTGTGAAATCAATTATGGAATAATAACACGCATTTCAAATTGTATATCTGGAGCTGAGGATATGAATTTTAGATTCATTGCTTGTTAGTTATTATAATTATATTATAGATATGTTAACATTTTTTTCCTATTTCATTGTGATAGTCGATTGTGACGGATGAACGATAAGGGGCCGATTACCCACCTATTTATGTATTTGTATGGAAGCTGACATAAAACAACAAACTGTAGATATTGCTAGGATATTACGAATTGTCAAATGGGATTTTTATATTACATATTTTATTTAAAATATAAGAATACTCACAAAATTTTAATAAACTTATTATCATATCACTAACTTTGCTTTGTAAAGGAGATACCTAGTAAAAGATTGTATATAACCTGGGCCAGCTCCTGGGCATCAGTTTTTTAGTAGTTTTTTTTTGTAAGAAACCATCCTAACTTATCATTTTCACAAGTCTTGACCGATAGAAGCGGCAAAAAAATACAATTTTGTTTTTTACGACTTTAATTTGAATATTGTCCTTTTTTTATCCATAATAGGTGACAACCAAATCCGAAAAGCAACAAAAACACTTCAATCGCCAAAAAATCAGTTGAAAATACGGAATGTCAATTTTAATAAATTTCTAAATGTCATTAAAATCTTCTTTTTAACAGCGTCATTGTGGCTATGTTATGAACAGTAGACATGTGTAAGTAATGCGCGTAATATCACAAATGAGATATCACTCAAACGCGTGATGTTACGTTACATATCACTCCGAGAAATCAAGTATCACTTTAAACATCACGCGAAATAACATTACACTAGCTCCGAGCGCGAGCGAAAGGGACCGACCGAGTATAGCTGTGATGTGATGTTTCATCTAGCGCGCGTTGCGTGCGCATCGCACGATACGCAGCATCACATCTGTTCGGGTGATGTTTCGAGTGATGTGATATCTCAGTGTAATAAGTAATAGCTGTGACCATGTGATGTTTCATCTAGCGCGCGTTGCGTGTGCATCGCACGATACGCAGCATCTCATCTGTTCGCGTGATGTTTCGAGTGATGTGATATCTCAGTGTAATATTACGTTTTCGTAAAAGTGATGTGATATAGCATTACTTTTTGAAGCACTGTTTCGCGCATGTCTAATGAACAGTTCACTTTTGGGCACTGTTATGCCTTCTGTGTTGCCATTTTAAACAATAGTTATTTTATTTGGTTATTTTTGCAATAAAATAAAACAGTGTGTTAATTAAAGGAAACCATGTTATACAGTACATTTTTGTGTACAATCTGATCAAGATTGCGTGTTACCTATAGTGCGTTTGAGTTTTTCTGTAACATCCATTTATACATAATATTATTCAATATACACCATATATTATTGTATTTATCATTATTTTTGCAAATTACCTCTTTACACAAAGTTAAGTATTATGAGGGTAGTTAGGGTATCTGACTTTATTATCACTGTAATGTAGGTACCATCTTCAGCATGGTCGCCCTTTACAACTGGAGGTTACCCTGCTGTTCTGTTGTAATCAAACCAAATAATTGCGTTATGCTTTTTTGATATGGTTAGTAACCAACTTTTTGAAAGGTATTTAATTGGATGTCTTTTAAAGTTTAACATAACATTTAGTATGTTATTCAAAGTTAAATGACTTTACACACTAGTATGTTATTTAAAGTTAAATGACTTTACAATCTGTTATAATAAGATATGAACTTAGTCTATGAAGCCTTTAAATTTATTTATTGTATAGATTTAGTTTTAGTGATAGCTAGATGAATAGGTAACTTTAATGGAAACTAAAGTAGTTAATCATAAAACTTTAATATCAAAAGTATGAAACTTAATACAGATCATTTCAGCCAAGTTTTTTCTCGTTCCTTAAAACAGTGTTATAGGACTTAAGTTATTATGTATGACACGCGTTTAGGTTTCTCATGGTTTAAGAATGTATACTCTTGAATAAAGTTAGAAAAAATCCCGCACGGTGGCAGCGAACCACTCAGTCGCGATTAGCGGCCACCGGTGGCGTGTCGCGGCCACTCAGTCGCGATTGGTTGGTACTTAAGTCACGAGTGGATTCGCGGAAAACGTGTTCAAAATATGAAAATCATGTAAACTGCTTGTCGCTAGTCACCGGTGGCTGCCGCTGGGTGGGTCGTTTGCACTGAGCCTTAATTGTCGCCGGTACCAATTAGCACAGGTAAACTGCTAGTTGAAGTAAGTGGTGCAGTTGTATGTCCAGCTACGTGGAGAGCGTGATCCACGCTGCGCCGGTGCGCGGCCCATCCTCGGAGGAGGCCGGCTCCGTCATGTGCGTCATCCGGCGCTGCGAGGACGCGTCGGCCGCACTGCTCCCCGTCGACGGCGGCCCGCCCGCCATCGCTGCCAAGCCCTCCGATCACATTGTCTTCAGATTAGACAGCAACTTTAATATACTATGTAAGTGTAATGCATTGATTTCGTCCCGCCTTTGGAGTAGTACTGGGGGATATTACAGGATTACAAGATGATAACTGCATGAGTTTTGTAGTGAACAGTTTACATTTAAAAATATACATTTATTTATTCATCACCAGCCTATACACGTCCCACGGCTGGGGAGAGGCTTTTCTATATTGGATAAAGATACGAGGTGTTGGGGCGATAGCACCACCACGCTGGCCTGATGCGGGTTGGTGGGTTAAAGCGGTTACAGTAATAATCGTCATCATAACTATGCTTTATAAAAATTTAACCAGACATTTAGTTCATTATTATAAAGTATTAGGCCAACATCATGTGATTATCTTATAAGAAAGAAAGAGAAAATTGATAGGTTTTATAATAAAAAATATTAAACAAAAAAGTGCAGTGAATTACGCGGGCGTCCCCAGAACACCCTACCAAAGTTTCATCACAATCTGATCAATGGTTTCGGAGCGCTTATGGGACAAACAGTGATTATTATTGATAACATATAAGCAGTTGAAACGACTGTTAAATAAGTATCTGTATCTTGTAACTGTCAACTATTTTTTTTTGTTTGTCCTAACCTGTTGTTTATTAAATTGGTTAGTGTTTCATATAGATATATTTATGGTGTTAAATGTAATATTCAATCTACGCTGCATTGAAAACATTTTTTTATGTATACCTATACAATTATTATTGTTATTATGTACTACAGTATACGATTTTTTTTTCCAGCTTGTGATTTAAGTGCTGTGGAAAACAATATAAACTCTCCTGTGTCTCTCGTTGGTACTCGTTATTTGGAACTGGTTGAAAGTAGTGATAGACTTCGCGTAGTCGCGCATTTGCGAGAAGCTCTGTGTTATCCCGCGCCCCCTGCAGTGAGTGATCCTTTTCGAATTCGTATCAAGGCCAACAGATCTTGGTTAAGAGTCAGCGCTCGATCGCGACTGTTTCGGGCTAAACCTACGTCCGGGGACCCTGATTTTATAATGTCCACGCATACCGTACTCGGCGACGAAGAGCTCGATTTGCTGGAAGCGGAGGCTCCTAGACCGCCGGTCGGTGGACCCCTAATGACGTCGGTCGCTAACGGAGAGTCTTCCGCGTGTGAACCTCGATTTCGGTCGCCGATGAGCCCCTCCGATCCTCCCTTCTCAATCAACGACTTCGATCTGGAGCCGTGGGCGTCGTCGTTTCAACTCGGTGACATGTCCAGCGACGACTCAAAAGATCGGAAGGACACAGCGTCGGAGGGCGGACCTTCGACGCCACTGACGCCGCGCGCGCCGTCGACGCCGGGAGACGCGCCGATCGCAGGCGCTTCGGGCGAGGAGCCAAATCGGTTGCGAACTCTATTGAGTAAAAAGCCGACGTCGGCTGAGACGGCGACGAACTCAAAGAACCGAATCCTGAAGGATTTGTTGAAGCAGGAGGATGAGGAGGCGACGGGGAGCGAGACGTCTGCGCCGCACACGCCGCTAACGCCGCATACACCGCACACGCCGCATACGCCGGCCGCGGCGCTCTCGCCGCTGCACTCGGCGCAGGCGCACGTGCGCCCGCCCCACGCGCCGCACAACGCGCACGCTGCTCATAACATGCAACACTCCGATGTACTTTTAAAGGTAATTTAAAGTTTTCTATTATTTGTCCTTACAATTAAATAGTGGTGATTTTACGATCCCCACACTCTGAGAATTTTGTCAATTTGTATATTAAATATGGGCACTTTTTTCGTGTCGTGTTTGATGTTCGTTTAGCTAGAGGTCTAATGAGGGAATGGAATTTTACTATAATAGTAATTTTAGTGTTGACAGAAATGGTGAACAATTATTATGAGTATCTACAAAGGACAGGCCCATCTTTTCCATTGGGCACTGTGGGCAAGTGCCCAGGGCCCCGCGATCCTTGGGGCCCCAAGTTCCCTTTTTGGAAACTAAGATTTTGATAAAATTTCTATGGAAATTTGGATGTAGGTATAGGTATATTGTATAAAATAATTGAATTGATAAACTACTCTTTTTTTGAAGTCGGTTAAAATAATATAGTGCCCAGAGCCCCCAATAGGTTAAAGACGGCTCTGACAAAGGAAACAAACTCTGGTTTGTTCGCAGTAAAGCTATTTATCTCAGTAAACGAATGGGGTTTTGTTTATAATTTCTTATCATATTAATTAACAAAATTAATGCCAATGTGTTAACGTCAACCGTTTACAATGATTTCACCATTTTAGGGTTCTGTAACTATCGAACACTTTTTTTATATTATTACAAAACTCACCACTTCTGTATGTCATTACGAAACACTTTCTTGCCTTTACACAAACCGATGAATGTTTGGTCTAACTTTAGCCATGCAATCTATTTGTCGGTAAAAGGGGAGAGTAGCCTAATGTAAGCCTTGTACCAAATCAAGTCAAAGTCGAATTTATATTGGCGATTATAATTGGCGAGGATAACCTATATTTTCGTCATCCTTTTAATTGCGTTGTTATACTTGGTTGCCTTGATGATCACTGGTTGATCATACACACATTACATCAGGTGCTATAAAGCACCTGATGTAATGTGTGTATGATCAACAGCTTTCCTACAATGTAGAAACACATAATAATATATTGAGTTTAGGTCATAACACCACGATGGCTCAATGCGGGTTGGTGGATAAAAGCGATTGCAGTGACAACGGTGACCACGGCTTGACTTTCCTTTTGTAGAAATGAGGAGCTCAAGATCACTTTATTTTTATTGACACATGCGCAATCAATTACGGCGAGTTTACTGTGTTTTCTTAATCGAAACCAAAGCACTCAAACCACTGCACCAGCCAGCTCCGAGCACTGATTTATTATACAATCTGTCGCAAGACCAGAGATAAACTCACATGTTATTTTTAATGTAATAGTATCTTATTATACTTGTGTATGTTATGGTCTTACAGTTTCAAGGTTTATGCTTTTGTTTTGAATTTTATTATTTAATTCACAATGGGTTGGTTGTAAACATTTACTTTTTTTAAAATTAATTTGTAAAGTACCTACAAATCAGACATAACTAGTCAAATCAAAATAAAAAAAGTAGTTTGTTAAACTTCACAACAACCAGAGCGCTGCTGTCGTTATACGATAGATTTGACAGCTGACGGCAAACGCGAACGGCTCGTTTCGTTTTGATTGAAATTTACACTACTTTTACATGGTAAGCGGTTACTATAGTCCACATAACACCAAGGTTATTTTGAAAACATAGGATGGCAATATAGCGGGCGAAAAAGAAGTCGACTAAACGTAACCAAAGTCACATAAGACATAGGCGCCATGATGAATATTTGGCAGTGTTGCAGTTTTTTCTCTATAAAACATTGTTTGGTACCACGAAACAAAGCAAATAAAAATGGACAATTGAAAACTATTCTACATATTTTTACCTATTTTTTAGTGTAGTGTACATAGACCAGTACCTCTGTGGTTGAGGAATCCAGGTGTACCTCACTTTCATCGTCGGTCTTATCGCCATCAGGTGACATGATGGCCAAGAGTTACCTCGCTAAGAATTTAAAAAAGTAGAAAATATCAATATGTGTTGCCTTATTAAAACGTTCTTGTTTTTGTAGATATTAAATGACAAATCTGATGAGGACTCAGAAGAAAGAAGAAATGCTGGCGATGGAGGACGTGGTCTGTCGCAACCAAGCGCACTACTTTCACAGTTGCTGTCAAGTAGCAACGGACCCTCCGGCAATGGACGCTCTCAAGAGGGGACTGACAATTACCTGGAAAGAATTGCTGGCGTTAAACGCAAATTAGAGGAAGCTAAAGCAGCCGCTAATAATGTAAAGAGGGCTACGCCTGAAAACCAACAGGTATTGTTTATTTGATGCAAGAGATATAATAATTTGTATAGGGGCTGATTTTCCGATCCTCAGATAATTTTTATCTAGAGAATAATTTTGACGTTTTGACAGATTTTCTATAGATTAACTGTCAACTTGTCTGCTGGACCCCAGGAGGAGCGAGTGCGATTCTCGCCTGGAGTATACAATTTTTTCATCGTTTTCTTTCTTTCTTCTATAACTATGTCCATGTTTACAGTTATTGTCCAACGTATTTATCTATATTTAAAAGACCCACGACTTGTTAATAAACTTCAAGGAAGGTTAAAAAATAAATTGCCAATATTTTAAATTGAACATTTCGTTATTGCGCAGGTGACATCTAGCGCGGCCTCCGCGGTGTCGTCGACGCCGACGTCGACAGCGACCAGTCCAGCTACGAGCATGAGCCCGCTGTGTCAGAAGAACCAGATACTGGTGTCGCTGCTGGCGCGGCAGCAGACGACGCCGACGACGCCGCCACCGCTGCCCAACCCAAACCTGCGCGCGTACTCTGCGCCCGTACGCCCGCGGCCGCCGCCCCCCTCCCACCACCCGCCGCCGCAGCGGCACCACTCCACGCTGTCCACCATACTGACCGCGACCACGCAGTGAGTACTATACACACCTAACCGGCCCCGCCCCCTCCCACCACCCGCCGCCGCAGCGGCACCACTCCACGCTGTCCACCATACTGACCGCGACCACGCAGTGAGTACTATACACACCTAACCGGCCCCGCCCCCTCCCACCACCCGCCGCCGCAGCGGCACCACTCCGCGCTGTCCACCATACTGACCGCGACCACGCAGTGAGTACTATACACACCTAACCGGCCCCGCCCCCTCCCACCACCCGCCGCCGCAGCGGCACCACTCCACGCTGTCCACCATACTGACCGCGACCACGCAGTGAGTACTATACACACCTAACCGGCCCCGCCCCCTCCCACCACCCGCCGCCGCAGCGGCACCACTCCGCGCTGTCCACCATACTGACCGCGACCACGCAGTGAGTACTATACACACCTAACCGGCCCCGCCCCCTCCCACCACCCGCCGCCGCAGCGGCACCACTCCGCGCTGTCCACCATACTGACCGCGACCACGCAGTGAGTACTATACACACCTAACCGGCCCCGCCCCCTCCCACCACCCGCCGCCGCAGCGGCACCACTCCGCGCTGTCCACCATACTGACCGCGACCACGAGTGCGTAATTAGGCCCAAGCACCTACAAACAAAAAAGTTAAAAAAGGACACTCTCCCCTCATGAGAACCTTTTAAAGTACGTGATCCAATGTTCCAAACCGTGAACTGAAAAATATTCCGCAATATTAAGTCTACATAGTTAATAAAAAGTACTAGTATTTTACTAGTCCGGTGCTGTCAAACAGCAAAATAATTTGCGATGACAGCTAAAAACGTGCCTTGTGTCAGGAGTCTGGCTTGACACGTTAAGAATATTTAAAGCAAAGCCCAACATAACCAAATCATAGATATTTAAAAAAATACTCGTTCTGGTGTTGAAATGGACTAGAGGAAATTCACAGGGCCATCCCAAGTGCTCGGTAGCACGGAGCAGTCACTCGGGTGATGAAAAGTCCCCGCCTGAGGGCATGAATTTTTTGGGGTTTTAATACTTTTGTTCACGGTGCTAGATAGAAAACTGCATACACTATTATTCAGTTCATTGCGCATTTTCTACAGTATCCTTAGCGGTGGAGCTGTGTGCGGCGACTAATGTATTGTGTTTGTTTCAGCCGAGCGAGCAGCGTGAACGGCGGCGCGGGCCCCGTGGCGGGCGGGGCCCCGGGCGCGGAGCTGCACGGGGCCCAGAGCCACCTGCAGATGGTGCTGCAGGGCGCCGCGCGGGGCGCCTACGCGCCGCAGCCCGCGCCCGCGCCCCTGCACTACGCCACCACGGCGCCGCACCACGTCTACAACAACCATCCACCGTTAGTACTGCCCATACCTAATCCACAGGTCGACTCTTGGGACTAAGCTCTCTGCTGAAGTCGTGGCGTTGGCGACTGTTCGTGTAGACTTCTGGAGTGTGCGGAACACCTTATAATAAAAGACGCAACGCGCTTCTCGGTGGCCTGCGACGGCGAGACGGCGCTTTGACTCTTCTTCAGTGGGCGGACAACAAGCACGAGGGCAACAAGTTGTTGAAAGTGGTCCATGATTTTAGCCATTGACTGTAGTGAATGTATGTTTTTTTTAACAATTTAAAATAAAGGCAAGAATAGTCGAATTAAGATTTTACTGAAGGCCGCGGTTGAATCCCCATATAAATGCTTAACTATGGAAACATACCGCCTATAAAAACTGGTAAAGCAACATGTCGTTTGAAATGACGGAATTTCAGCGTATATCGTTCATTAGCTATAATGATCAATCGCGTCATACGATTTCGAGTAAAACAAAACTTAAACAATATTTCAGAAGCGGCAGCTCTCACGCTCAAGGCAGTGGTGTTGCGGGTGACTGCGAGATGCCTAGCGACCAAACGTTGTCCGACATCTTGGACTCGTTCATCGACAACATGCCCGAAGCTGACCGGACGCCATCGGAGGTTTGGCTTCATAATATTATCATTATATTGCACATTTCGCTCTTTTTCTTAAAAATCTTACATTCAGAGCGTTCCGATGTCATGCCTCACCAGTATTATTTAGTTTTGTCAAATTAATTTGGTTTTATTTACAGTCGTAATTACAAATCATAAATATTGTTACAGGGTGTCAAAGAGAAAAACGCCATGATAAATGCGATAAGGCAAAGCCTTATGCAATGTGAAACTGCCAGTAAGAGCCCTGTGTCGAGCCCAGGAACCCCGCCTGTTTATCCTGTCCAAAGTCCGGTAAGTTAAGAATTTCTCTAAAGGTATAGCCTAGTGATATTTCAGATCTTCCTTTATGGAAGAAATCTAACGGGAACTCCCCGTATAACGAATGTTTAAATAAAATTTGCTCCATAAATGATGATTACTTGTGATTCATCACTAATAATAATGCTCATTATGATAGTAGTAGGTCTTTGTAGGTTTGAATATTTTGTATACTAGTATGTTCCACAACGATGCACTGCCATTAACTAGAATTTACAACATTGCGTATGTTTGCGTTCCGTTTTAAACTTTGCTGGCCGCATCTATGATCGCATTCACCAAGGCTGCGGTCCGAAACAGATTACAGCGCTCACAGCGCTAACGATTATAATCGCCCGGTCCGATAGAAAATGCGCGATAAAAGTGCTGACAGAGCTTTCAGCGTACTCACGATTTCGGACCGAAGTTTTAGCGTGTCAACCTGTCAATTGACAATTTTCATATCAATACTATTGCATTTGAATATTCGAGTCTAAAACATTGTAATCTGAGTACTTACTTTTGTGTTTGTGAATTCATAATTACAATACAACTTCGCTTTTCTGGACACCAACAATGCCGCTTACCCTAAATAACCTAAAATCAATAAACAAACCACAGTTTGACAGTTCGCTTACAGTGATTTTCCTTGAGAGCATTAGCGTTGTAAGTGTGCTACGATGTCATCGATGACGTCACGCGGTTCCCCACCCTCGGCTAATGTTAGCGCGGTTACAGCATTTCGGGACGCATTTGAGCAGGCTAATACCGCTGATAATTACTTTTAGCGTAAAGTAACGTTTTGTGAGCACGCTCAAGCAAACGCCAACTTAAACATCTACATACTCGTACATATAACATCGTTTTAACAATATGACACGATTATTTAATATAGTGTTTTTAGTCTAGTGGGGCTAAGACCTATATCAGATCTAGTGAACCGGGGTACAATTCCCGTCGGGGTGGAAATTTACTGCTAGGTTTGTTTAGTGGTAGGGCTTTTTCTAATTCTGCCACTATAACAATAATATTAGCAGTATTGTCGTTTTCCGACAGTTGGAGGCTAGATAGCCAGTTTCTCTGTGGCTTCCATTTTCGACCTAATTATTAGTTACCGTGAGATAAAGGCTACCCTATTTAAAAAATACTCTAGGCCCTAGGCTATCCTACTAAGAAAAAAGAAAAAAGAAATCTTCGACAGTAAAACACTAATCTCAGTGTATGACTTGTTGCCAAATAAATATTAGAAGCTGTGAAAAGGAAAACCATAATGGGCATGGACGGCACTTCATCTTAGACCTTAGGATGATCACCTGCAATATCAAGTGATTTTTCCTTGTTATTGCAGGTGTCTATAGGCGGCGGTAACCGCTTACCATCAGGTGGGCCGTCAACTAGTTTGTGATCTAGTTGTATAAAAAAAAACCATCGGTCAAAAAAACCAATGATAACTATTTGGGGCTATATTAGGTACATAAACACGACATGAAACCGCCAAAATTGGTTTAATTGGTCAACGTTCCTATGGCAAGTGGTGTTTGTGGCAGGGAGCGGGCAGCGGCGGGGGTGCGGGCGCGGCGCTGTACGGCGCCAGCGAGGCGGCGCACGCACGCGCGCTCGCCGATCAGCAGCGAGCGCAGCGCGCGCGCCTGCTACAGATGCAGCGCTCGCAGCAGATGCTCGTATCGCCCGAGGTACCAACTGACTAATATTTAATTTTATTATTCATTTACTTACATTTTATTATAGTTTCACTTTACTTCAGAACTTATGAGGCCAGTGACACTTAAGTTTTGTACAATGGGGAATATGCATCAATTTTTTTAGGTTTTAAAATGAATTCTACACTTGTTACAAATTGCAACTGAATTTACAAAACTGAAAGAATATTAGAAAAATATTGATGAATACCTGACTTAAAACCACATAAAGTTGCGTGTTAGACAAGGAGATCCGACATAAACTTGACGTCACATTACACACCCGCCATACATATTTCATATAAAAAGTAAAAAAAAAAATATAACCTAACTTGTCCACAGGCTGCAGAACAACCCCAGCAGGATCTGGGTTCAACAATTAGCGCACTCGTTTCGGCGACGCCTCCTAATGTGGCGTTAACTCGCACTGATTACCACCACATATATCACCCTGCGAGTGAGTATTATCTAATTTTCTCCCATCATTATTTGCCCTGAACGCTGATGTTAATTTTATGATATGTTTTTTTACAGATCAAATGGGTTCAAATTATGGTACAAATAAAATTACTAATTCACAACAAAACCCCATGCTTAGCCGGCAATTAAGTGTAAGTTGTATTTACGTTTTATTCCAATTCAATTAACAAAAGACTACGAAAGTATTTAATTTTGTTTAAAAGCAAAAACAACACATACATTTATATACAGTCAACAGCACATCAAGCGAAACATTTTGACCTTTAGACGCAGTAAGGGATTACTGCGTTCGTAGTAGAGGCGGCTTCCGTGGTGCAACTGTTACACTTTATGTGCTGTCGCTGTACATACAAAGCATATGTTTAATTTTAATAAAAGGGTTGATTATTTTAAAATAATTTTTGGGTTTTGTGACATTATTTCAAATAAAGCAAATGCATGCAATATTAATATGAAATAATATGCAGGGTTCTGGATCAAGCGGGTACTCCCACAGCGTGGGCATGGCGGGCGGGGTGCATACGCCGATGACGCCGCAGTATCACCGCGCGCCGCGCCCCCAACTAGGTAACTATGCCTAAAACAACACAAAAACTTACCCTATGATACGTCATTACGACTACTACGAACTTGTCATTAAATACTATTAAATCTTTTTCGTGTTTTCCAATCACTTCGTGGTTAAGGAAAAAGGGATGGTAATTTGAAATTCCACTTTAGGAACAAATCTTCAGTCTGATCCAATGGTTTCTTTGTATGGTATGCTTCTTATTGAAAACATTACTAAAATTTTCTTTTAAGGTAGACATAGATTAGACTAGTTGCCGCCGAAAGATTTTATTTTTATATAAACCGCATGACTCTTCCGATTAAAAACGTATCTTTCGCATGCCCCGTAGAATATTAGAAATAGTGTAATTTATCATATTCGGGGACATACCTCCCGAAGACTCGTATTGAAATAAAACTAATTGCATGACTTTGGCTTCATTACTTGACATTTCTTTTCAAAAACCAAAAAATTTTGAATTGAATCGCGTGGCCCTCTTTGAGGTTTTCGCATCTTCGACGCTGAGAAAATGAATAATTTCTTTATATTTTTACTTAATACTAGCGCGATAAAAGCTTATGTATATTCTTTGAAATGTGTCTTTTTATTCTCCATTAATAAACTTTAGGTATATTCCAATTAATTCAAGGGTTTTTAAAGCAATTATGATAATTTAATTTAGATAGTACACCAATGTTTCATTTATTTTACTAAAATAATATATTCTTTGAATTTTGCCACACACACAATATTTAAAAAAAATAACATTTCTAAGAATGCAATAAGAACAATCCGCTAATATTTTTTACAGTTGTATACATATCTTTTACTTTGATATGCACAGTTGGTCTCTCGGCGTCGTGAGATGTGGTAGGTAGGTTCGTTTCGCGGCGGTCGTATCGGAGGGCAGAGCGGACGGTATAGGTAGGTGCACACGCGGGCGGTGTAACGCGGCGGTGTTTATAACCTGCGGCGTGTGTGGCAGTGGCCGGGTACTACGAGGAGGGCGGCGGCTACTGCGGCGAGTACGCGCGCCGCACGCCGCTCGCGCACGCGCACGCGCACCACGCGCCACTCGACGCGCACCTGCCATGTAAGTACCTTAGCACCGCGGACCACACACACACTTGACCTCTCGCTATACTTTATTTAACACCTCACCTTAGTTAGGGGGTTTGCGCTGCACGTTTACTGATACACACTTTCAATTATTTGAAACAGTTCGCTGTGTTTCGGATTGAAGGGAAAGGTAGCCAATGTAATTGCTGGGCATGGAAGACATTTCATCTTAGGCCCCAGAATGACAACGCACCGGCATTGCCAAGCGATTTTTTTGCTTGTTATTGCAGGTGTCTGTAGGTGGCGGGAGCCACTTACCACTAGGTGGGCCGTCAGTATTCTTGTCATCTAAATGTATGAAAAACGTCATCACTAGCTTATACACGTCCCCACTGATGGACGCTTATAAAATAATCATACTGGTGCAGCGGTTTTACTACTCACTTCACACACAGATAACATGCGTAACTGTTAAAAGTAGGTTAAAGCGGTTGCAGTAACAACCGGGACCAACGGCTTAATGTGCCATCCGAAGCATAGACAATAGCTTTTCTATAATTATTGTTTAAAATTTAAATAGTTTGAAAAGTTGAAACTTGCTATCGGGCAAATTGCCACAACGTAAAAATTGTATTCGATTCTAATAAAAAACATTGAAATCAACACTATTAGGAATCGAGTTTAATGTTCTGTACAAGCGATACAATGGTTCAACTTATTAAACAACAACATGTTTACTTATTATTGTGACGTTGTTATGTTGAAATAAACCAGATTTATTTATAATACTTATCACTTTTATTTTTAATGGTGTTAATTGACTTTTAATAAGAAACATTTCACATAGGCGGTAAGGGAATATGTTGCAACACTTCTGTTAAGTGCACCTAAATCTGGAATTTTTATTATAATGTATGAATATTCATTTATATGTACCATACGGACATAAAAGAATTTCATACATACCTACCTTACATACTTACCATTTATTCTCACGCTAAAAGAATGTATAGTGAATCAACAGAGCATTAAAAAACGCTGCACATACACTCTATGCTTTATGATCAGTTTCGCAATAAGTATTCCTACAGTTATAAATATGCGTAAAATAATGCATAAATGTGCCCTGTGCAATATTTTTAATCATATCAAAGGATATTACAATCTAACTTTACTATAGTTTTCGTAATTTGCACGGCTCGACATTGATTGATTAGTGCAGATCTTTTTATTATAAGTATTATTATTTATTGAATCGCAATGACTCCGCTTACTAATTGGCTCCGATTCTATGTTGCAACTCAGTAATTTATATACATATTGTGTTGAGTGCATTTTTCTTTCAAAATATTATTGAACATGTTCGAAAATAATTCTAAGGTTTAAATAAATTTTAGCTGATATGCATTTTATTATTGCCTTGATTTTTCCAACCTTAAAATTATTCGAAATAGTTAACTAATAATTTTTTTGTTCGAGAATGTATCTTAGAATTGGTACCAATACCTATGTATATTTGTATTTATCCCCTCTCACTTGCTAGTTTCCACACGAAAACTTTTTTTTTTAACCAGGAGGTGAGTAGATTTGTATCGACGACTTAATACTTAATACTTCCTCACTCTGCATGTCTTTTGATCTATGCACTTCTCGCTTGACCGGCTCCGCTTCGAGAAGTCCTAACTAGAGCACTTCGCACTTCATCGGTTTGGATCAGTCTGAGATGGGGGTGGGACCTTAGCGGGCGGAGGAGCAGTTGTTGAAGGTTGTTTTGTAACAGGCGCTGGCAACGGCGGCGGGGTGGTGAGCGGGGCGGGGGCGGGCGCGGGGGCGGGGGCGGGCGGCACGTCGGAGTACGTGCGCAACGAGCTGCGCGCAGTGGTGGGCGCGCGCTCCGCCCGCCCAGACCTCCAGCCCCAGCTGCAGCCGGACCTCGACCAGCTCATGACCTTCGACATGTCCGCCTCGGGTGAGCCACATTACACACCTCTCTACCCCCTTTACTAAACATTAGGGCTTTAGCAGTCTAGGTATATTTTCGGAAGCACCAGATAGAAATAAAACGATAGAATCTTCATCATAACCTTATAGATTACTGTACTCTTTTTGACGTCTTACAAATAGGAAATATCCATTAAAAAAATATTGGCTTAACACATTTGTAATAAAATATTGCTAACAATGAAAAAAGAATTGATTTTAAGATATTTGAATTAGAAATTGCTGTATTCTTCTCTCTCTCTCTCTAAAAACACTTGTATGGCGAGTGTGAAATGTAATGTTAAGTTAAAATCGGATCTCCTTGTCTAACTCGCAAGTTTATGTGGCCTTAAGTCAGAAATACATCAATATTTTTCAAAAATTGTTTCAGATTTGAAAATTATAACTGTGTAGGATTAATTTTAAAAGCTGAAAAATGATGATGGGGAATATGCATCTTTTTTTTCAGGTTTTAAAATATAGATACCACACTTATGACGTGAAAAAGAGTATAGCGGTTATTATGTTAGGTCTTTAGTCATAGGTAATTACATGAACTTATCATCACTTATATTAAAATATCACTGCTAATAGAAAATATACCTAGAGTGCCTTGATGATGATGATCGAACAAACCAAAGCTAAGTTAAGTGATTATAGTAAATTATCATTTAGTACTTCTCCACAATCAACTTAGCGGGTTTGGTCGGCCCTATCAGTTCCCTGTGTTATGTTTAATGTACATAAATCGGTGTGCGTAGTTTAAGGTTATTAGTATGTATTTAAATAAATGGTCAAAATATTTGTTCTGTCTAGTGGCAGTTCAACTGATACTATCTACTACCAGACGTTATATCGAAATATCAGCATTTTAGACACAGCATTAGAATATACGAAATAATTTAATTTACTGTATCATAAATTACAATTCAAACAAAAATAGTAGGTTAACACCAGTGGCCCTGCCGTTTGAATGCATTTCTTTCAAAATTGCTATGGCTTATGACGTCATTATGTCGTTTCGTACAGCCTACGAAATCAATATTGTTCTCGTTCGATGCATTCAAAGTGGTCTTCGTCCCTAAAAAGTACTTGCGAAAGCGATATTGTACGTGGTACGAAATAACAATACAAAATACGACGTCATAAAACATAACCAGTTTTAAAATACCTAATGCATTTAGGTGGTAGGGCCGCAAAGCTTTGCAAGGAAGCTATGTGATTGCCCTAATGTGCTACTTGACTTCTATTTTAAGAATGCCAATCAAAATTAACCAGGAATTTATATGATAATGAATAAAGAAGATATACGGGTGGTGACGACAATACGACACAAAATTAAAACGCGGGCCGTATTGGTTCATTGTCATTCTATGAACTAATATAGCTCATGTTTTAATTTATTGTTGTATTGTCGTCACCAACCTGTATAAATGATGTCATAAAATTATTTCGTAGTATTATAAGATTACCGACCCTTTAGGTATTATTAAATTAATTTATGTAAATACCTTGTTGTTAATTGTATACAGACTGTCCTTGGAAGTGTAGATTAAACGTAATAGGGTGACAGGAGAGGATATTATTGGATTTTTTCCCACGAAACACTGGGATTTAACTAACGGTTAAATGTCTTTTAGGTAAGTGAACAAAAAAATCTCTTGAATATTATGAGCAGACATGATCAATTATTGTTTTGGATTTATAAATTGATTTCCCTATCACCTCGTTTCTTTGGATCCACACTCCATAGGTCACGCTGCATAAATTGTTAGATCTATCGAATATGCCGAATCATTTTTCGTGCATTTGGGTACTTTCGAGAATGTGTGACCATAAAATTGAACAACGTATCAATGTTAATGGAAGAAGAGTCGACCAACATAAAATTTTCAAAACTTCCATATAATTATGATCAACTGCGCAATATGGTATTGGCGGGTTACAACAATACATTTTAGGTTGATCAACCCATGTTCCGCAAAGAAAGTTATTCATTTTCATGGTTTGATACATCCTCAAAATTATGATAATGTGTTATCTAATAAATAATCCAGTACTCCCGATATAGATGGATCTCAGCAAGTCGGTATTCAGTTGTAAACTACGGTATTTATTAGTTATTATAATGACTGTCCAACTAATATAGTACTTGCATATTGCTGTTATAAATGTTACTCGCGAAGGCATAGGTTCAATCAGAGATAATTATGCATCACGTTGAGATGAACATTAAATGGTAGCTAGCATTCGGGATCGCGTCTGATGGTCGGGCATTGTCAGTGTAGGTTTGGTCACTGCCAATGTATTGGTGTGTACGTACGTAGGTGGCGGCAGTGTGGTGGGGGCGCGAGCGACCTCGACGTCGGCAAACACTTGGGAGTCGCAACAGAGCACCCCGGTAAGATTGGGATCAAGCAGCGAGACCAAACCATTTAGTCACTCCACTTACTTTTGTATCGGTTTTCATTATTTCTGTAGACAATCTATGATTATTACGTATTGAGTCTGCTCTGCTGCGTGTGTTGTCGAGTCGATCATCTTGATACTTAGCGCTGATCTAGAGAAATGTGCCAAGATTCTCCCAATCATATAGTTCACTTTTGATGGAATCTGTAATTCGCTTTTTAGGAAATCAATGCTATTAAAAGTGAACTTTGCTTTTATATTTTGTTACATATCAGAATTAGTTGGGTTGGTACATTTCATAATATCTTTAGCTTTTGTGATGTGATGTGTAATATTTCTTGAAATAGTGAACCTATTTTATTGTATAAGTATTCGAATTTCTAATACATTTTGTGGTATGAGATAAAAAACATGATAAAATCGATTTGCTTCTAGGTTTTTACATATAAGGATTTGTAAGCTTTATTTAAGATTTTGGAGAAAGTCGCATGCGCAGACGATGAACTGGTGAAGGTTTTGTGATGTTGTAGTGTTAACACAATACAACAGTATTTTGTTTTTGCAATAGTAGTCTCGCTTATATCTGCTTTTAAAGTGTTGTAATAGTCTTAAGATTCTTTCATCCGTTGAGTACCTATGTAGATTAAACTAAATTGATTGCATGGTTAAATTTAAACCTTCCAGGTTTGTCGGATGTTATAGGTCTCCATTACCTTAGCTTTCAGAGAGTGATGAGACGGGCAAATGTCGGCTTGTTAAGATTTTATGTCCTTATTCTGAATTAATGATTAACTGTAATAAAAAAAAATTACTTACAATTATAATTGAATTGCTGTCCCTTAGTCTCATTATGATTTTGAAGCGATCTGGGGCCTATTCCAGTAAACAAATTTGTTTTTTTTTTTACTTTTCAATCATTTTTTCTAAAATGCCATTTTGGGGCGTAATGAATTTGAAAAAAATGATTAACAGTACTATTTGAGAAGTCCAGAGTAACAGAGTAGTTCCTTGGAATAGGCCTTTAGTCATGTGAACTTATAAAAATGCTTTTACAACGTCATACATATTTTATCATTAGAGGCTTTCTTTAAAAGGAAATTCATAAAATAAAAGTATATTTTCAATCTTGGGATTGAGTTTGCGTCATCACCAAAGACATTAGGCACTAAAGGGTCACGTTTCGTTGGGCCATATGGAGGGAGTTATTTTCTTGTATTGTATGTGCAGAGTACTACGGAGGTGGTCTCGGCGGAGGCGGGGTCGGAGGCGGGCGGTGATGAGGCGGGGGCGGGGACGGGGGCGGGGGCGGGCGCGGGCGCGGCGGCTAAGGCCTCGCTGCTGCAGAAGCTGCTCTCGCAGTAAGCCTCTCGCGGCCCAACCACGCTCATGTTTGCATTTATTATTTCCTCCCGATAGCCGGCTCATCGCCCACGACTCCTACCCACGTTCGTGATGACGACGCTCCGACATATGCTCTACGTGGTACCTCTACGGCTGTAAATCTCATTCGCGTGAGAATAATATAGTACACGTATTTATAAAAAGTAAACCTTAAATGTAGTCTAGTAGTGCTAGTGATATTTCGAGTTGTAGAATTCGTTTCGTTGAGGACTCCTCATCTGTTTAATTCGATTGCTCGGAAACGATGTTAGGATTTCTGTATCTATAATATTAGTTTATCTCGACGAGATACGATCGATTCGAAATACGACGGTAGCTTCCTGTGATGGAATAAAAATTAAAACTGTTTACAATATTATTGACTCGTACGCCTAACGCATACACAATGTATAATAGAAATATAACGCGTGCAATATTGTATAGAAATAAAACACATATTTTGGCGTTGTGAACGTTATGTATCATAGTGTGAAAGTCAGATGTTACCTGTTATGACAAAGTAATTTGTATTATAATATTATGAAGGAAACGCGAATGAAACGGTTTTCTCATCTGAGAATATTATTTTTAAGTGTGTAAATAATATGTTGTTAAATTATAACTGTTGCTTTATTGTAAATATTTTGTTAAAATATTTCATTGTGTTTCATGTATGGTATATTTTTCTTGTAATTTTAAATCCTTATTGATATTGACTATTCAATAATATTGCTTATTTTATCAATTTACAAAATTATTCTTATATTTTGCCTGGTCGGTTGCATTGTAAAATGATATGAAATGCTTTAAATAATCACAGAAAAAATAATACGGGCATTATACTTATTTTTATCTTTCGCTCATAGTTTATTATTTCATAAACATGAATATAAAATACAATTGATGAGCAGGAATACCTTACACGGTTTTAGGAAAAAAGCCTAGTTTTTAATGCAGAAAAAAATTCACTTACTGTATAATGATGAGGGTCTTGTTTTTATCTTTTTACCAACAAATATCCAGTGGTCGATGGAATACAAATTGCAGGTTTTTTAGTGCTTTTCCTTTTTAATAATAATAACAAGAAATGTTATCTTGTAGAGGTTTACTTTATTTATATTTGTTTGTTTATTATATTTTGTATGTATCTTTTTAAATAGATATTTTTAAAAGCACGTCATTTATTATTTGTTCTCTTTTTGTCTTAAATTATATTATCTGTGATTATAAATAAAGTTTGATGTTGAGAGGTTGAAAGCCCCCTTATTATTTCGCTATTTTCCTATATTTTTTTATTTGCAGACATTACCAAAATGTTATCTTTGATCCAACAGTTGAAATCATAGGTAACAAGTTAAAAGCTAGTGCGACCATAAATTGGAACGTGTGCATGTATGAATGTCGCATGTGAGATGTAGTCATTCGTTAACTACCATATTATTCTGTTTCTAGCTTTAAAATATTAGGATATTTTCGTTTATAATGTAGATTCATGAGGCGGATAAAATTCGCTAATATGGGCTAAATGTTAATTCGTGATTAATTTTTATATAAAAAAATCTGGTAACTTGATATTTTAACAGCATGTCACTTTCGCTGATCGCTTGTGTAGTTATTTTTCAACAAAACAGAATACGACAGACTATGTGTAATTACTAACAGAAGTTGAGGAAAAAATGTAAATGTTAAATGTCATCTTGTAAAATAAAATTAGTATTAGGCACCAAAATTATTAGCAGCGTGTTTGATTTTTCGGATAGTGACATCGGCAAGATGTGTTTGTGACGTGAAACAACATCACAAATGTGCCCGCTTTTGAAACGCTAGCTCACTGTCCGAAAAGTTTAATGGTCTCCTAACCGAACATTTATAACTGTAGGATTGCACAATGTTACATATATGATAAATTACGAAATATATGTTGATATCTTTATTGATGCTACTAAGTGCTAAAACATTAATGTGGTGTCATGGTGTGCGTTTTCTAAAATAACGTTGTGTAGGAAGTGCAATGAAATTAATTACAGGTTAAGATGTTTGATCCATACCAATGTCTAACGTTGATCCCTTACTTATTATTTTGGGACCACACTTTTTGCATAAAACCTCAAAACAGCGAAACTAATGCCTTTTTCGCCAAACGTCTCCTAGGCTTACGTGATTCTTATCGACATTTATCTCTATCTTCTCTAGATAGACAGAAATAAATATCTGTAACACACTTTAAGCTAGGAAACGACTGGAGAAATCATGCACAAGTCTCTTAGCACGTACTTAGAAATTCTTCGTCTTTGTATACCTTTTCATGTTTGCATGTAGTACTACTAAGTTCTAGGAATAAAATCGTTAAGGTGTCTTGATCGGGGCTACTTACCGAGATGTATATATTAGGCGTGTGACATGCATGTTATAATACACGGGTATAAATGTCAATACTATATAAATTGAACTTTGTAGTATCCCAATTTGTAACTACGTAATTTCACATAACATCTTTTTGTCTATGGCTTTTAGGGGATAACTTAATGCGGACGTAAAGTACTTAAAATTGATGATTAAATTTACCTCCTTGCTAGTTTTTTTTGTGATAAATTCCGCAACTTTATCCGACTTTCAAAAATAGATAATAGAGTGACAATTTAAAATTGTGATTTGTAATATTACCTACATAATGACGAACGTACAAATAATATGTATAGAGTACCCATAAAACCGACATAAACGAGTAAACAGTCTTAATAAAAATAAAAATATTTTTGTACCAATGTGAAATAATAGTTAAAACGCGTAGGCTATTGAGCAATTTAATTTTCTATGTTATTGAATTAACTTGAATTGGTGAAATATAAGCCTAGTGAGAATTAGCTTTACATCGTCCCAAACAGTAGCAGTATAACCATTTCATTCCATTATTTTGTTATGGGTAGGCAGTTATAGATGTTTTCCGATAAATATGTAGTTTTCAAGTAAGTAAAGTACAAGCGATGGCCTTTAACGCGACAACATAAAGCAAATAGTTGAAATATAGTCAAGTCTACCACGTGATAATATGAATATGAAAAGTAAGTTATTGATCCGCTAGTGAAGCAGCATTTGATGCCCTCACTTATAAGCAATGTCTTCTCAATGAGGAACGAATGTTACACAGAAAAGGTTATATTTTTTGCAGATGTACGATGACATAACTAGAATATGTAAACAGTAAATTAATAATACAATGTTTTGGAAACACGTCCATTGCATATATGAAATTGGTTTCTCATGTTAAAAGTAAGTGAGTCAAGCTGTAATGATTGATGAATAGGTGCCTGAAATTATAGATGAGATATTTTTCAAATTCACCAAAAGTTTAAAAACTAATAAGAAATTATAATAATAAATAATATTTAAAATAATGTACTAAAACTACATACATTAAATAGTGATGGTTATAATTAAATAAGTCTGCGATTGCATAGTTTCAAGTGAATTTTATTATATAGAATTATAAAAATATCTAGCTCAGATAGTATAGTGATGAATCTGTAAAAATAATATGGCATCGAAAAAAAATTGGACAATAGGAAAAGAACATTTTATTGTAATTTTTGCAACGTAAATTATCACACAATGAATTAAGAATATTTATGATATTATGACTAAATAGCGGAGTCTACCTAGTCTGTTGACTGCTATATAAAACATAGTCTCATAAAATTGTAACAGTAAGGATCCTTCGATACTTACGCATTTGATAAGAGAACAGCCTATTGCAAACATTGGTAAAAAGAAACGTCTTCCACTATATGGGCAATTGTAACATCGACAAAGATGCAAAAGCAGTGCCTACTATGCTTGTCTAAAATGAGAGAAATTAACATCTATTAAAAAATCATGTAGTCTATGCATAAAAAACACCAACGAGTGATATTCCTCCAACAAAAATATTTTGATAAATGAAACATTACTGTTAAATGGGCTTTATATTATCGTATGCAAGTCGTCTTCTACTATGGAACTTTGCAAGTGATAAACAACTTTGGTGTTTTAAATCTATACCTCAATGAAAACAGTCTGTTTAGCTCATATTGAAATTGTACAAAAACAAAACGTTTAATTTATTTTCAATCATTTCGATCGTCAAATAATTTACCATACTAAAAGAAAGCCATTGGTTATGGTTTCAATTTAATTGTTAAATGTAAGATTTATTGACATTTCAAAGAAATTAATGGTAATGTCGAAAAATATTAATAAGGGCATGATTTAGATTTTACACTACATACTAATTATATAACAATTCTGGAGAAATTGGTCTATATTGAAATGTTATGTATAAATGGAATTCTATGTAAGAACATTGATATGATAATTGATTTAAATTTAAGATATTATTAGACCATTGAAACAGAGTGAGTTAACCTAATTAAAATAAATCAATTAATAGGGTCCAAACTTTCCATCCAATATGACAGAAAATAATAAAATTGGACTGTATTAACAAATGTGATACGTTGATATAATAGAAATATTTTTTTATCGTGACAATTCACTCTGTTACAATAGACTAATAAAATTCACTTGGCTTGATGTAAGCAGAAACATGGATGTGTACGGGAATCTTTGTTTCGATGGGAGAAAGCATAATTAGTTTCGATAAATATTGTCCTTTATTAATATAGTACATAGTCATGTATTAGGTATTTCCATTACATTAAAGGGATTTGTAAAATTTTTCTGTGTAAAATTATGTGTGATAAAAGTATTTATTTGTAGTGAGATGACAGTTGCTAACACAATGAGGTATATCCCGTACTATACCGATTTTATTTTTTGTATAAAATCATGCCTCTTGTCTTGGCCTGTCGTCTGTGATCAAGGGTTTTATATTATGTACATTTCTTAGGTTTAAACATTCTGTTTTAGATGAACAAACTAATTATGTTTTTCCAAAACATTGCAAAGTGATTTTAGGGGTTAGAGACTCGCAGAAAAGCTTTAGCTAAAACAAATAATGGACGAGTTGTAATATTGAATGCGTCGGGTGGCATGCCACCTGCGGCGACGTCGAAGGCCCTGCGCCGGCGCTTCCGCCGCATTTCCCACACCGGACCGTCTCGAGCTAGTCTTGCGCTAGAGTCTTTTCGGCGAGCGTCTGATAAATCTGTGTTATTTAGTTGTCAGATGTTAGTTAAGGCCTTTTGTGTTGCTGTGCATTTCTACGCATTGTATGTATGTATGTTTATATACTGTAAATAGCTAAAATACATATATTTTTACGATTAGATTACACAACCAAAGTTGTTATAAAGTGATGGTTGATTAAAGAATAAATATAATATAGGTCGTTATGTTTATTTTAGAAAAGATACAAAAATAAAACTCTACAGCTGTATATCGGTACATCCATTATCTTGTCGAAGCCTTTCAACGACCGGATTTTAAAGAATACGAATTTATTATTTTGGTATAAAAAAGAATGTTACAAAACCAGATAGTAAAAAAAAATACCAACGAAAAGTATGCCTGTGGCTTATACTCTGTCGTTCCTCGCAACTTGTTCCAGATTACGACGATTTGTATTTGTCAATTATTGAAATCGACATGTACCGCTTTCTCAAGACTCTTTGTCTAAGATGTTTCTATTCATCGATAATCGGGCGTTATGAGGACATTATATTAAGTTGTATTTTTTTGTACATTTTAGATTCGAAAATATATTAATATCTAAATAATACGTGTTTAATTTACATTTCCAGTTTATACCTCAATATATAAAAAATGGTGTTGCATTTACAACGCTTTGACAATAAGTAATTAAGCTGTCCATAGGCCGCCAAACTAGGAAAGATTTATCGGAGCCTTTTTTTCAGCGATTTTCGCACTGATCATAAGACCTTCCCTATCAAGTGCATTTTCTGCTAATAAGTGCAGGCCTCATCGCGAGCGAAGCTGTAAACGAACTAAGCGAAGCAAAGCTAGCCGAAACTTTGACGCGGATGAACTAACTATATGTTTTACGCTGCACCAGCTAGGATAGTCGAGATTTCGTTCACATCTTATAAGACGCTACCGTATCTAGGCGGACCGAAGTATGAAAAGATGAGGAACTATGGTTGCCCGCCCGTGCGCCCACCTCTCTTACGCGCTCGTGGTGTGACCTGCGCTTTTTAGTCTATGTTAGCTAGCCTTTTTTTTCTCGCTGAGGGAAAGCTCCACCGGGTGGTGGAGCTTCCCCTCTCCACCCTCTCTCTGGGGAGAAGTGTGTGTGAGGCTCTCACCCACTAAACCCCTCAGCGATGCACCCCTTTCCTGCATACTGCCGACCGTGCGGGTATAGACGGCAGACACTACGTCCCCTTGATGTTCCCCTTTTCCCAGTAGTTTTACCGAGTAGTCTTACCAGTTGAAATACTGCAGTTACTTCCCAATAGACTTACTGATAGTAAGACTTTGCTGCTGTTATTTTTTTCCCATTAGTTTTACTTTATCAAAATTTATAAAACATAGACCTCTTAATTGATAGACAGTCGTTTTATTAAGTCTAAGAGAAAAAACAAAAATGTTAGCTAGCCTACACTAACACATACCTTATTATGTTTCGTATAGATAAAATTGAAAGCAGTGCTATCTATTTATTTAATCAAATGTCACATTTCTCTTTTGTAAATATTGATGATTTTATAAATCATCTCCTTTCAATTTTTATTAACAAAAATTGAAAGGAGATGTTTCATATCTGCCCAAGTATATGTACACTATCTCTAAAAATCAGGAAAGATCTCCTGAATCCGGGAAAAATACAAATAATTCGTTTTCATGCTTAGTATGTTTGTACAAAAGTTGTAATTTTTCGGTGATTTCACAGTTAGTCATAGGGGGACATAGGAGTCAACTAAACGTCACCAATGTGACGTAGCCGCCATGATGAATATTTGACTGTGTTGCTGTTTTTAACCGACTTCAAAAACGAGGAGGTTCTCAATTCGGCCGGTATGTTTTTTTTTTTTTTTTTTTCTATGTATGTACACCGATTACGCCGAGATTACTGATCCGATTTACGTGATTCTTTTTTTGTTCGATGCGGAATAGCTGCCATTTGGTCCCATAAAAATTTTTTCAAAAACAGTTGGGTACTTTGGTTTTAAATTTAAAAAAACTTAAATTATGAAGTCGTCTACATATGCGAAATTGCGAAGTTTTGCTTTTCAAATGACTTTTTAGTGAAACGATACGATAGTAGGAAACAATATAAGTTTACGATCACCCATCTAGCTTCGACCGTAGAAAGTTACCACTAAAAATTGTGAAAAAAAAATTTTAAACAAAAATTAAAACCGACTTCAAAAAACTGAAAAGGATAAAATAATTAAATTTAAGTAGGTATTCATCCCCTAGAAACATATTTTTGGAGTTGGTGCTAAGTGGTTTCCAAAAACAATAGAAAGTGAAGCACCGACTCCAAAAATATGTTTCTAGGGGATGAATACCTACTTAAATTTAATTATTTTATCCTTTTCAGTTTTTTGAAGTCGGTTTTAATTTTTGTTTAAAATTTTTACTATAAAAATTCTTGTTTTGTACCACGCAAAAAGGCAAACAAAAAGAAAAGGGACAATTAAACACGGTTTGCATATTTTTACGTATCGTTCAGTATACTGTTCATATATAGACCTGGCCGGGTACACATACAGGATGGTGCCGTCAACACAACAATAATTTAAAATATGCGCTATATTAGTTCATAGAAATGGTTTTCCACTTTCAAAAACATCTCATTCATTTGATAATTTATGACATTTCTGTAAAATAATGCAGTTAATGATAGATTATTTCATACAGATGTCATGAAATTATTCATTTGATGCTATTCATTTGATATATATTTTTTTAAAAGTGGCAAATTATTTCTATGAACTATTATAGCCCATGTTCTAATTTATTGTCTTATTGACGGCACCACCCTGTACCTATACATTTTTGGAATACCTTTTTTTAAGTAACCCCCAGCCTCATTAATTATTTATCAAACACCATCTCATTAAACTAATGCGTAGGTAAACAGCCTCTTTTAGCAGCCTCTGTAGTCTAGTGGTTGAGACCGCCTACCTCAAAGCTAGAGTTCCCGGGTTCGATTCCCGTGGAGGCAGAGTTTTTCTGCGTGGTTAGGTTGGTGGTAAGGCTTTTCCAAGTCCACCCGACTAGCTACCACCATCTTACCTAAGTCTGCCGCCATAATAATGTTAATAGCATTTTTGTTTTACGGCAATTGGAGGTGAGATAGGTACCTATAGCCAATTCCTCTGTGGTTGAGGAATCCGGGCTTAACCGGGTAGCTTGCTTCGTGGACCTTATCGTCACTTACCATCAGATATGAGATGAAAGCTAAGAGTTACACCATTAGATATTATAAAAAAAATAAGGACAGCTCGTCGTGCCTTCATGCCTTACCAACGGGGTGCTAAGAACGTTGGCACTGTACGGGGCTCCAATGTGGGCAGAGTACCTATCCTTCAGCACACGGACCCGCGGTCGTCCCTGTCGGGCTTACCGGTCTGTTTCGGGGCTGTATGATTCTGTCCAGGATGTATCAACACCGGGTCGCGGCAAGAGAGTAGTGGGAATGAGGCGGGCTTGCAACCTGGCGCATAGGTGCTGCCAACACGACTTTGCGCCAATGGGGTTAGGCACTCGCCACTCCAGCAGCCGGCCACCCGACGATCGAAGCTGGTGGGATTGGTGAAATTGCTTTGGCAGAGCCCAGGGCTACCCTCGCTAAGAGCAGTAGAGTTTTAGTGGGCATTCCCAGTGCCGTTAGCGCTGGGCGACATCCACATAATAATATGCCCGTTGCTTAGATAGTGGCGGTTAGATCTATAATCTGATTTCGCACTGGCTACGGCCCTGGCTCTAGTCTTAATAGTTTAGGAGAGTTTTAAAAAGTTTGCAACGTTAAAAAAGCTTTTTTCCCAAAAACTATAAGTTTTCGCAAAACGTATGCACAGTATAATAAATAACTTTGTAAAAGTACCCATGATATGACACTTTGCGTTGCAGTTAATATATAAAAATTAAACTAATTAATCATTCGCGACTAAAATTAATAAAGAAAGTTCAGTCAGCTACAAAGTTTTTGGCTTATCTTACTAGAAATTATAGATAACTATGAATTGAATAATTAAACATTTTATTAAGAACGTAATTTTTTTTTTTTTTTTATACAACTAGATGACAAACAAGCTGACGGCCCACCTGGTGGTAAGCGGTTACCGCCGCCTATAGACACCTGCAATAACAAGGAAAAGCACTTGATATTGCAGGTGCGTTGTCATCCTGAAGCCTAAGATGAAATGCCGTCCATGCCCAGTAATTACACTGGCTACCTTTCCTAATTCCTGGCAATTACATTATTCATTGTATGAATAATGTAATTATTCATACAAACTCAAGTCAAAAATATTGTACACACGACAGCACATCAAGTGTAACAGTTGCTCTACGAAAGCCGCCTCTATTACGAGCGTAGTAAGGGTGGACTCAAGGAGCGTAGTCCAACGGTTTCGCTTGATGTGCTGGCGACTGTACACACCGATTCTAATAAGACTTTCCATGCATATCTACTTAAGCATATGCATGGTAATGGAATGGAGAAAAGTAAGCTGACTAGCTTACTTTTCTAAAAACAGTATTTCAGGTAGTGAGTAAAACAAGTTTTGATAATAGGTAGGTAGTAGGTAGGTACCTAACTAGTTACTAATAAAAATTGCCAAAAATTACTTTTTTACTTTTATTTCTAACTGTTAATTGGAGCGGATATGAAACTTGCCAGTTGCCCTTACACGAACTAGCGCTGTCATTGAGATCAGTCTGGCTCTAATTTATTTATTTATTCGATATGCACAAACTCAAAAATATGAAAAATATTACTTTTGACTTCGAGAAAAAAGATATGATTTTGGAAGATTCCGTAGTGTATCTGATTTTGACTTTATTGATAGTAATATCAGTGCTCATTTTGTACAGTGTAATACGATTCATAGTTATCATGAGGAGGTTAACCAGGTGGCAACATAGGAAGACAAAGCAACAAAAGGTAGGTAAATAAAGATAGAGATACACTTGACGTGTTATTTTTTGGAGATATTCAGATCGAAGTAGCTTTATTTTCAATCTTAATTATTTATTACATGTCATTGCTTAATCTCAGAACTTTAACTTTGTCACATTAAAACGACCTACTTATCCCATGGCGATAACTTTGATGTTATTTGAATATTATATTACTGTCTTGTTGCTTATATATAACATAAAACTATATAAGTAGGTATGTATAATAGGTAGATATGTTTTACTGCCCAGACGTCATCTATTGATGACATAGACAATTAAATTTTAATTGTGTCTGGTTTACCTGGCTTGAAATTGAAAGGGTTATGAAAAAAAATGAGTCAAGGTGTCCATAAGTAAATAGAATTACCCAAAATAATTACCCTTATTTTTCCGTGTATGGGACCTTTGAATCCATAACAAATGTTTTTTTCTGAAGAGCTTACCATATCAAAACAACAAAACAATACTTAATTAAAATTGAGGCATTTCTAACATGAGGCATAGGTGTTTTTTTTCGATAAAATTACTTAGTTGTAAAACACACCCTTATGTAAATTATCTGTAGGTACCCTCTCATTGGCAAGATTTATACATATTATTTGTTAAACTAGGCTTAAGATTTTACACAGACTCTTAGCCCTTAGTTAGAAAAACTACAGACCTTGTTCTTATGGTCTAAGTTACAGACCTTAAAAATACTTAGTAAGCTACATATTTGGTTAGGAATCGAAAAAGATGATTGGGTTATTTAATATTATTACTGAGACAGGGTTAAGTCTTACTTATCACTAAATTTAACAGGTTTCCTGCTCACAAACCACCTAACCTTACCAATTGCTAAGATTCTGGAACAGTGAATGGGTAAACTGGCGATAGCGCGATAATTGTAATATAAACTCAGTTCCTAGCTATCGTTTATTGGTTTTATTGCCTTCCGACTTCAATGCTAATTCGTTCTAATTACCTTAATGCCGATAAGGTAAATTAATTGATGAGGTCAGCTGAATTTACAGCAAATTGGCCTAAATTTGTAAAAGCGGATGCGCGGATGTAGGTAGATGCCGCTCCTACTGTTACGTTATACAGGAACGAATGAACGAATAAAACTGTGCGTGTATGTAGGTATCTATTTAAGTACCTAAATATGGATACATACCTACTTTTTACTACTATTAGATACATAGGTACTTGTATAAAGCATTCAAGTGTAGGTATTTGATGCAAAGACTGCAGAGAAAGGAAATGACCCATTTACAGTGAAAAGGAGTAAGTATGTACATAAGTATTTTATTTTTAATTTCAAATCAACTAAATTATATTGAATAATAAATAGTAGGTACTCAAGTATCCACAATATATGGATAATGGAAAAGAAATATATATATGTCTACGAGGAACATTGTGTCAGAGGATAAAAGGGTAACAAGAATTAAGAATGGAAGAAGAAAAAAAAGAAACTGAGGATGGGTTATAGCTAAGGAAATATTCTATTGCTGAAGAAAAACAAAATAAAAAAAAAGCAAAGACTGCTAGCCATCACGGATGGGCTCATGTAGCCTGTGTTGATGTTGATGTGCCGGAATGGTCAGATGCAATCGCTACAATATGTTTCTACTAATGGATTTTTGTTGGATCAAAAATTATATGCCAAAGTTTGATTAAAGTTTTTAGGTATGAAAAATACGTAGAAGTTACCTTTACAGGGACCTTACAACCATCTTTATAAAAACGATTCATATTCCGCTCGGTTCAGTATTGGTTCCTAAACTGTATCGCTGTCATAGTCGTAGATAGCGTCGTAGTACAAATTAACGATTCTACTCTGTTATGGTCCTAAACTGGATCGCGATAAAAGACGGTGGTACGGGTGCTGTTCATTTATTTTGATTATTTAGAAATATTAATACCTTGGTTAATCTTGCGGTACTTTTTTATTTATTATTAGAAGACCTTGAGTATCCACCACCAGGGGAACTCCCCCTATTGATACTAATATTATAAATACGAAAATTTAAGAAACTAGCTCTGTTTATCTGTCTGCTGCTCCTAGACCTCTGAACCAATTTAGATCAAATTACGCCATCGAGATAGGTAAATCTTAAAAAAGACGTACGCTACTTTTTGGCTCAATAGCCGAGATCCACGCAGGCGGAGCGCAATCGGCCACTAGTTACTTACGAATTTACGACTAAGTATATCATTACTTAGTCGTAAATCAACAACAGAACACGCTCTAGAGACTACAGTGTAAGAACTGAAGTCTAGGTACTTATCAATCTAATCAAACAGGATCATCATATCGTAATTATCATCATCATATCAGCCTATGATGTCCACTGCTGTACAAAGGCCTTCCCCCATCGATTTCTAAATGGAACCGTTCTGCGCAGCCTGTATCCACGGCTCCCCGCGACCCTGACCAGGTCGTCTGTCGTCTGTCCATCTAGTGGCTGGCCGTCTTACGTCGCCAATCTAGATCTTTAACGTCCCACCGGCCGTCTGCTCTGCACTGCCACTTCAACTTACTAATCCTATGAGCTATGTCAGTGACTTTAGTTCTCTTACGGATGTCATCATGTCGCGTTACACCTACTCCCAGGAGGAGAATAGGGGTAACGGATCAGTAGAGAAAACTGGAGAGATAAGAGGAAGGGAGGAAATAGGGAAAGCTCTATACTACAAAGATAAGAGAGAGGTTAGGTTAGCAACAATATGTACATTTATTTTAAAAACACAAATCTGTATACCTAGTGTCCCTAGGGGGTAGCACTCGCGACGGAGGGACAGAGCGGGGAAATGGGGGAAAAGAGTCCGGCACTCACGTATTATTAATTCGGCACTCGCGATGGACCACCGGTGGTAGTACGGAAGGAATATATATAGGTCAGGGAGAGGGGTACGGAGTGTAGAGTACGAAGTCCAGATCCTAGCCCAGCAGCAGTGGCTAGGCGGAGCAGTCAGGCCGATCAGCTCAGCGGTATCGACGCCTTGGCGCCGCGGCCCAGTAGTGGTGGTGCTCACAGCACCCGGAGCTCAGGCGACGGGGTCCAGCAGCAGCATCCGGAGCCTCGTAGTCAGATGTATCTTCAGCCACAGGCGTTTATTCAAAGGCGAGAGGTTACGCGGAGCCTTCTTGAGTCCCGGGCCAATGCCAAATGGCCCGGGAACGGCCAGCACCACAGTGCGTAGTGTGCGACCTCATTTATACGGCCGTCGTTGACACATAATTTTGAAAAAGACAAAGAGAAAAGCAGCCAAAATAAATGAATTACGAATTTAGAATTTCGAAGAAAGAAATATGCTGTTCTCTCGGTAGCCATATTAGAGAAAGAGATGGAAATATAATTACTAAAGGTGGGGACAGCCGGCTGAGATTCAAAAACAAAAGATTAAAATTACCTGGTTGAAATGGCATAGTCCGAGATTGAAATAAAATAATGAATTATTTTGTATGAAAATTTTACAAAATTAAAAGTATGATAAAGATAAAAACAAACTACACAGAACGAAGTAAAATAAATATATAAAGAGAATGCTACCGAGAAAAAGCTTATTTTCTTTAAATTTAAGAAGTTATTGCCAAAAAAACACTTACTATCCTACAAACTTAAAAACTAACTTAAAGGTAAGCGACAGCAGGACGCTACAATCATTTCTGATTCTATCTCGCAGAGAAACACCTAACATTGCTTGTTCCATAGCTCGTTGTGCGACTGCGAACCTGCAAAAACAGGATAATTAATAAAATTGTTCTGTGGCACAATAGTAGATTGCTATAAAAGGGTGAAAAGGAATCAATCCCTACGAGGTTGTTAGACTATAGGCTATAGTCCGAGTAGAGTTTGATTCCTTTTACCCGTGCGTAGCACTCTACTTTTCATTTCAAATGCAAGGAAAATTAAAAATAGTTTTTCTAAGAAAATTTATTAATAAAAATACTCCTAGCATATAGAACCTATTCAAAATTAATTTTAAATTTGGAACACATCGCGTTACCGCCTACAGGCCATTCAGCCGAATCCTTTTTTTTTTCCTTGACTGTACCACAGATTGCACGTAACCAAATTCAGTTCTATTTTTAAATTTTTTATTCCCGCCCTAGGAAAGGAAGCAATTAGTATGAGTTTTTCCCGCCCGGTGGTGGGAACTAGCGTTTTGAAAAAAAAGCGCGGGAAACGTTAAACTTGGCGGTTCATTTTTTTGGTCTTAAATTAATATTTAATAATATAAATGTAATTGGATCAGATAAGTATTGGACAGGATTTATATTTAATTTTCTTTTTGTCTTAATTATATATTTCTTCAATTTATTGGTAAGTTCTTTATTAATATATATATTCTGGTATGTTTGACCCTGACGACCCTGGGGGCTCAGGCCCCCAGGTGTCGAACATTGTTACTATAGATTATAATTACTCGGGAATGGAGACAGAGGGTTCCCTTCTTGATACTACTGATTGCTCAGATTCAAACAAAACAAGTAGTAAACGCAGGAGAACCTCTACAAAGATCTGTAAAAGTTGCAACAAAAAAAAGAGGAGGCATCATAAGTCTTCTACTAATTGTGATCTGGATTGCAAATGTGCACTTGTTTCTAATGCTTGTACCATTAATAATAAAAATATTAAAATTCAACCTGAGGTCCCCTCTACATCAGCATCCAATAACATACAAAGTGTAACTAACACTAATTCCGCCTTACATGTACCAATCGGCAGATTACTTTATCATGCATCAGATGCTACCCCATACACAGTTCATGTACAAAGGATACAGTTAAACCCTAATGACAACTCCTCCATTCATCCAATTTCATTCGGGTACTTCCTAAAGAAACATAATATCAAAAATATTTTGAATGGCAGTTTGAAACGAATTGGTAGAAACAGAATTATGCTTTCTTTTACCCATTTTGAAGATGCCAATGCTTTTATAAATAATTCTGCATTAAAAACAAATAATTATAAGGCATTCATCCCCGTAAATAATGTTACTCGTATGGGTGTAGTGAGAGGGGTACCAGTTGATTGGTCTGAAGAAGAAATTTTAGGAAATATCTCTGTTCCTATGGGGTGTGGTTCCATTTTAAAAATTAGAAGGTTAAATAAAAAACAAGTTGTTGATGGTAAATCTAATTTTATTCCTATAGAAACAGTGGTATTGACATTTGATGGGCAAGTTCTGCCAAAAAGGGTGTTCATGTGCTACAATTCCTTACCTGTAGATCTTTACATTTTCCCTACAATACAATGTTTTCAGTGCTGCAGATATGGTCATATAAAATCTCAATGTAGATCTTCCCCTCGTTGTTTTAAGTGTGGCAATGGCCATTCTGGTGATAGTTGTACTATTAATGATGAAGATGTTACATGTTGCCTTTGTTCTGGCTCACACTATGCTACCAATCGTAAATGTCCTGAATTTCTTAGGCAGAAATGCATAAAGGAGTCCATGGCAAAAAATTGTATAACTTATTCTGAAGCCCTTAAATTACATCATTCTATCTCCAAATCCTATGCTGATGTTTTATCAACACCTAAATCTGTTCATCCTTCTCAGTTTAGCTATAATAGTAATACAAATGATGACAATTTTATTAAATCTTATAAAAAAACTGTTTTTGCTAAACCAAAGTCTCCTGTGAAGCTTAGTGAGGGATATGATAAAGTAGCTCATGCTAAGTTGACTAAAGAATATGATATTCCTTTACCATCCGTTGGGGGTGGTTATGATCACAACGCTCTTGAAAATTTGACGACTCGCGATCTAATAATATTTCTTATTAATTCTCTTTCTCAATCTCCTCAGAGATTATTACCGTCCAACGCTGCTTTCAAAGGTTCTTTATTAAACTCAGTAAGTGGACAGTCAGTCTCTGATAACCCAGAGGAATTATCAAAGCATTAAAATTAATAATTTTGTAATTAGCTATATTTTTGGAAAATATTTAGACTTGTAAACAATTAATTAAATTTTACTACCACAGATTACTATAAATCACATATTAACATGTGCTACTTTTTTACAAAGATATACTTTTTTTCCATTAACTGTTGTGGTGCTGATGTATTGGTGTTTTTTTTTTCTTTTCATTTTGTTTTGATTACAGATTTTTGTTGCCTACGTCTACTAAGAATACATTTGTTTTCCTCTTCCGACTTCCATAATATTTTATTATATTCTATCTATGAATACATATATTTTTTATATTACCTACTTTCCTGGTACTTGTATTACTTTCCTGATCCGATTTTTTGTAAATTACGTCCCTTAACACACCTTTCATATTTCCTACCCGTTTCCCTACCTTTGTAACCCTTGTTGTGGCAGATGCACAAACCGTGCGAGCCAAATTAGAAAAGAAAAAAAAAAAAAACTAGCGTTTTCCTCCCATTACTCAGATCAAGAAAACGCTACTTTCCGAGCATGAGAAATGAAAAACAATATTACTTTTAAATATTTCTTTTGCTCTGTGGCCGCTCGCTACGCCTGCTACGACTACTACGAGTAGCGTATTCGTAGCTTTTAAATCTTCTCGTGCTTTTATTTTTTTACTTAGGTATCGGAGGTATTAGAATTAGAATCATAACAAATTTATTTTGGGTTCTACGTTACTATTCAACATCAAAAACAATATACACGGTAAAAATAATAATTCTATAGATACGTATAGTTCTTTTTGGCGTTAAAAATATTAAAGTCAAAATTAAATTATACTTACACGCTTCATGATCTCTAAACAAATGGGCCTTAAAATGGGTTTCATGTTGGAAAAGAAAAAAAATTGTCGTAGTTAAATTCTCTGAACTGAAGGCCTATATAGCTATACACACGTATGGCTCTTGGCGAAGTTGTTGACGAATATGTTGACGAATCCATGTGACAAACAGACCGGCTGGGTAAGTTTATTTTGAACAAGAGGTTCCCTCGTCAAATTCAACCTTCCGTTATCCAGCAGTGGACCTCTTTCGGCTAAAATGATGCTGAAGATTTTTTTTATTATTAAAATGAGCTTACTTTTTTACCCACTCTTGCTCCGAGTGAAGATGATGATGCATTAAAGAGTGCAATTATACATAGGTACCTTCGTTTTCGACTGATTTTATTCATCTGTAAAGAATCCACATAATAATATCAGACACAAGATTTTCTATATGAGCGGGTTCGGTAAGAAGAGACGAACAGTTAAATCGAGTTTCACAGTGACTACGGACGAAGCAAGGAATTTAATCACTGATATTGACATGACGAAATTACGGAACGGTTGCAGCGTAGGTACCTACTTACCTACACTGACCCAAAGCAACTTTCGCCAAGGTCGATCTCGAGATGGGCCAACCGACATTTCTAATCTCGAGCTCCTTCGAGCTACGGAAGGCTCGTTAAGCCGTTGGTCTCAGTTGTTACTGCAACCGCTATAACCCACCAACTCGCATTGGGCCAGCGTGGTGGTGTTATGGTCCAAAGTCCTCATGTGCTTCTCCCATGTAGGGAGGCCTGTGCCCAGCATTGGGACGTATATATGAAAAAAATATTCAACCAAACTACTTCGGTTATATTTTGAATAACCAAATTTTAGAAAGGTGTAGGTAATTACAGTTTATTTGATTTAATAAAATGGTGCATCTTTTAAGCAACTTTATTTTTGGCTTATTGTTAGTTGGCCCTAAGTTATGTAGTTATTTTTTTTGAGCTACAGGTACTCGAAAGTTCGGTGACAGTGGCAGTGAGTCGACAGCACATCAAGTGTGACAGTTTGACCTTGAGACCGCCCTCACTACGTTCGTAGCAGAGGCGGCTTTCGTAGTGCAACTGTTACACTTGATATGCTATCGTCTGTACCTACAAATATAGGTAGCGAATTGATGAACCTGCATGATGAGTAAAATTTCATTCAGTCGTGAAAAAAAATCCATCAGATTACAAATTTTGATTGACCCATCTAGTTGCTGTAATCAAGCAACAAGAAGAACTCAAACCACTATTACTAGCGAGCTCCTCCTGTGGTCTTCAATCAAATTTGTTGTAATGTGAGTCAATTCTTATCTCACAAAAAAGTGTATTGCAGAAATGGGAATCTGAGTTATTTGACGACTTTTCATAACTACAAAAACAATGTTTAAGTACATATTAAGCCAAAATAACAAAAGAACCTGTTCAAAACCGACTTCAAAAAAGGAGGAGCTTATCAATTTGGTTCTGTTTTTTATGTTTGCTAAATATAAAAAACTAATTAAACTTAATTTTAAACCGATTTGGAAAATTTTTTTTTTTCATTGAAAGATTATGTTTTTGATTGGTCCCATAGAAAATTTATAGAAATTGATTTCCGTAGTTTGGTTTTTTAATCGAAATAACTGCAATATTTAAATCGTCAATGTATACGTAATTGTGGATTATTGCTTTCTTGTGACTACAGTGGTACGATACGATAGTGAGAAACATAAGAAGTATATTATGCTGACAGTATCCCATCTAACCTTACAAGGTTATCCATAAAAATCGCGAAAATAATTTAAACAAAAATAAAAACTGATTTCTAAATTCCTACTTAAAAGGAAAAAATAACTAAATTTAAGTATTTAAGTACTTATTCCATAAAAATATATTATTGGAGTTTTCCAAAAATTTTCTTTTTAATGGATTTATATCTATTTATCTTTTTTGTACTTAACCTAGTAAAATAAATACTAGAATTGAGGAATTATAGGTTACTTATTTTAGGTTAATATTTGATCAAATAAATATTAGCTACCAGGAGTAGAAAAGTTTCTAAGAGTAGGAGGTAATTACGCCTGTTAGGGGGAATGAACTTAGAATAGAGCTGCGCTTCAATGTCGATTATTTTATTATTTTATCAAAAATAATTAATTTTTCAGCATGTAATAATGTCATACTACAGTTGTCATACATTGGTAATAAACTCTACACAAGGGACCCATTTATACCCTTTTCACTTTATTTGTATTTTTGGTACACTCTGTATAAGTATGTAAAAGAGATGTCCAAAAAATGTATGGAGACCCGGCCATGTCTATGTACAGTAACAAAAAATAGGCATAAATAGGGAACAGTTTTTTAATAGACCATATTCTTTTCATTTGATTTGTCTCGTGGTATTAAACAAGTTTTCAAAGAAAAAACCGCAACACAGTCATAAGAAAATGTGTAGGTACATTCTCCGACAAGATTACACCTAGTGCTTCTTTCCATATTTACCGCCAGAACCAAAAAGTCTTGGTTTCGTACCAAAGAGGTTATTAGAATGAAAAACACTAGCCCTAATAAATCCACAGTCAACACTGAAAATGAAACTGAGCAATTAGCCCTTAGTCGACGTTATAAGTGTATCCATGCCACTCGGAATTTAATTTGTCATTACGAGATACTATTTTATTCTGTAACGAAACTCGCAGCTCATTTTGTATTCAATTGTTTGAATAAGTTTGAATATGGCGCTATTTTTCACAAATTCGGAAAATATACGCTACTGTTACCCATAGTAACAATTAAAACTTAAAGGTATGGAATATTGTTGAAGTTATACTGTTTAGGAAATTTTAAAAATTGACAACTATTTTTCCAAAATTTAGCAAAAAAGTTAATAATGCATTTAGATTGCTGACATAAATTAAAACAAATATTATTATGACAACTATTAAAACAACATAAATATTATATAGTTATTATTAATTTTGTGAGTATTCCCATACATTTCTTAGTATATAAGAACATGTAACATCACCTCTTCCGTAGATTTTCTATGGCTTTTTTGGACGATACGCCGCAACACAGTGGGCCTAATTCTGGGAACACACTTTAATTCTAAATTTAAGTACAGTTTATCTCTTTCTGGCAATAAGTAATAGGAAAAAGATAGCAAGAATCTGTTTAGAGCTGTCACTTAAATTTAGATAGATTTCAAAGATACCATAGACAATTTTAGACGGCATGTACGGAGGTGCCTCCTAAACACTGCATTTTATCACGTTCAATAAGGTCGAAGATTGAACGCACCTTTCTAAATGTCAATTTATATGACAGCCATCCTTTTCATTTTCACTTTGAGAGAAAGAAATAGACTGAACTTAAATTTAAACTTAGCATGTGTTCGCCAGAATTAGGGCCATTAAACATACCACTATATCTGTGAAGCTATCAATCTGTTTTGCAATATTTCTTTAGGAGTTTCAAACTTTAAAAAAAGTTGTCAACTACTCTATGGTCAAACAAAGCAATTTTTCGTTCATTTTGACAGATAAAATCGAAGTGACTGGTGAAGTAATGCGCTATTTTTGTTACAGAATACAACGTTAGGAAATGAATTTACCTTTTTGCAAACTACGCATTATTTTGCAGCACAGACACATAATACTTTTACTCCAGCACAGCACAGGTTTTCGAACTAGAGTTACCGCTTACGACTCGAGTTCTTTTTAGACTCGAGTTCGTGCTTTGACGTCTCATGCTTAACTCGGTTCTACACTCATGAATGTTTAGTTTATTTCACCAAGGATTAACAACATATTTTTTCAGTGTTTTTAAAACCCTAACCATTTGTATTTTATATGAAATTAAGTGTGCTATTTTTTTTTACTTAGCTCAAATTTAAAATTCAAATTAAAAAATAAACATAATAGAATATGCATCTAAGTAAATATACACAGGTATTACCTACGCATATTTAATGCAATTGAAAAAATAATTGAAAAAATATTTTAAGTTTTACAGTGATGTATCAATAATTAGATACATACCTAACTATTTATTTTTACAAACTAACTTTCGCAGAAATTCTTCCTTATATGATCGTTAAAATCCACATTTATGTTGTCTATTTAATGATGATAATCATCTGCGTTTTTGTTAACTTTTATTTTTTATTTAAGATTCAAGTTGTGTATGTAGAAATGAGTAGCTATCTTCGTCAGTTTGACATTTTTCTATTTAAACCACTTCGGAATTTGGTACGATATGGTATGGGTATTTATCTGGCTGTCGCACTTTTGATCCTGCGTAGCGGGGGGTGCGACCGACGGCGCGTCCCAAGTCGGGAGCGGTCGGGACTCGCAGGACTTGAGCTTCTGTCGAGGCCCAGAACCCGGCAGCCGGCACCCAACAGGCCTAGTCGGGAGCCGCGCGGCACGCCGGTTGCACGCATGCGTCTGTATCATTATCCTGTTGCACGCACTACGCACGAAACTACTCTTCTCTACTGAACCCTTTCAAATCAGCCGTGCTGATGTCGATGCACCGCTGTCATTGAATTGTACTTTTGGAAAATGTGTAAAAACTTAAATAGAAAAAATATTAATAATCAAGTTTTAGTGTTGGAAATAAGTGTTAGTTATGTGAGAGGTCAACAGTGCAGAGACCGATCGTAAACCTTATTATTCGTATCAGGATGCCGTGGAGCTGCCCGTGGTCGCGCGGGCACCAGCAGCCGCTCGCGGTCAGCCCGCCTCTACACTCAGTTTTGAAGGTTCGCTTCCTGTTGTGACCCTTACTCCCACAGAACGATTGATTGCATTAACAATACGATTCTGGTTAATTTAAAAATAAAGCTACTTAACCATTACTTGTTACATTGTATGCGATAATTCTTAGTAAAATTAGCGTTCTAACACTTCTTGAGTTTTATAACATTGTATCTAATGTTTGTTACTGTAGTAAATGTTTTTATTATGTCCATTTGCTTGTATTTTCCAAAGCTAATAATAAATTATTTGTATAGACACTATACTTTGATAAATATTTACTTACGAAATTATGATATTTTTAGTTAAAAGTTACGTCCTAGTAACGCACAATAAACTATACAAAGACACGATATGAAACAGTGAGCACGAGAACTCTTGCTATTTATAAAAACATTCTTGAGATATGCTAGATACTTATGCTCTCCGTGTTACATTTACCCCAGTCCCACGATGGACTAGTTTTATTAGGACAATATTCAGAGATACCATTAGTCAATGAACCCATTACAAAAATGATATGAGATACATATAGGTACTTTACGAAAAGGGCTCTAGTAATTTAAAAGTTATAATATCGTACACTCAGCCGAGATAATGCTGGTAGCCAGACATAATCCCGGAGATTTGTTTTAATGGATTTAAAGTGTTGTATGCATGTTAATGTCATGTTCATATAAAGTGACCCGATATAATGTAGCTACGACAGCGACGGGCTTGGTATAGTTTTACTTCATTTTATACACAAGATTATATGTAGAAGTTCGAAACTTTATAAACTAATACAGTTCTTGCTTAAAAAGCTGTAAAAATACCAGTTCGTGCGGGCGCTCGTAAAATGTTCTGTGAAAATTCCTAAAGTAGGTACCTAATTTAGATACTTGAATGGATAAAAATTTAAAAATAAAATAGAAACCGACTTTAAACAGTAAAAAGGAAATATAATTAAATTTTAATTAGGTATAAGTACTTATTTCCTAAAAAGTTATTTTTTGAAGTTGGTGCTAGCATCAACTCCAAAAAAATACTTTTTCATCCCCTCACCTCGGAAAGAGTATTTTTGCTCTTCGATATCGGAGTGCAAAAGCCGTTTTTATCCGCTAGACTAGAGGATAAAATAAAATTGAATTTTGTCTATGACATAATATCTTTTTTATTCTCTCTATCTGTCTGTAGTGTAACGATGACAGCTCATACAAAATATATTTAATTTTATCAATTATCCAGTGGTTTTCTCTGGTCAATACACAACAAAAATACACACAAGTAGTGTACGAAACATGGTGCCGAAACCCGGGACATCGTGTGCACTAAGTTTGTGAATTCAAAACATCATTAAACCTCTTTACTTCTACCTCCGTGGTGCTGAATTTATCATACAACCTTTTTCAACTTGTTAAAAACACAGACTCGGCAGACTCGGCTCCTTCTTGGTGTACTTTTTGTTTAATTTGCTATGCGCGCGCCATTTTCTTTTCACGACATATTTGTTTAATCCATAGGTTTAAAACAAAAAACTTGAAAACAAGTAAAAAACCTAAAATGAGTGATTCTAGCGTCGAAGAAGTTTATTAGACGCCAACAGAATTGACTGAAACTGTTAATAATGCGCAAATGTTTTTTTTTTGCATTGAGTCATTTCCTCGTTGAGGTGGGATGAAAAGTTACGTGTTGCACTCGAGTGCAAAGATTTTTCACCTCGAGCTCTTCTGATTCCCTCGCTAACGCTATTCTAATCATAGAATAATATTACTCCAAGGAGAAGAATGACAACTTCATAGTTAAAATATTTATTTCCGGTTTTAGCGGAAGTACAACACTCTAGTGCCAGCTATAGTTGACCCACCGTCAACTATTTCAGCGGCAAAATATAAATTTCATGCAAAAATATTTATTTAAGTTTGAATGGAGGGATGGGCAATTTCACTTGTAAGAAAACTAATTTTTTTTAGTTTTCTTACAAGTGAAATTGCCCAAGCCTCCATTCAAAAATAGTTTGCCCATAAAAGGTAAAATAAAACAATAATTTTATGTTATGGAGCTATTTATTTCTTATGTAGTACTTCCACATAACATACATAACCTAAATTAATCCAAGTTTCAGATAAAACTAATTCTGTTGCATGTCATATGTCTTAGTACGGTGTAAATAGCACACAAGTACGTACCGCAATAGGTTAGGTTTTAGAAAACGAAAATGTTTGATTTCGTCTAAGGCAGGTGATTTGCCACACTTAGAACATTTTCTTCTGCTTTCCTTTTTAATAGACATATTGCACCGGTTTAGAGTCACTGTCTCGTAAATAAATAATCAAAGTCACTGTCTTGTACGAATCTTATCACTGATCGATCACTGAGGAGAATTCAGGAACAAAAACATAGACGGAGGAACTCAATCAATTCGACGTCGTATGCACGTAAAACTTATGAACTTTATTTATACGAGTACTCTGAAAACTAAACCACATGAAATTGAGAGATCACGAAATACAAATGAAGACAGGCCGGCAAACAAAAGCAAAATCCGCCATCATTGTTTACGTCCGTCCCACTTGTAAGATCGGTCTTGCCAGCGTACGTGGTAATTTATCTACCATCATTTTATCAACATACGAAAAATAAATTGTTTTTCTTTAATCAAATTAAATTTTTTATCACATTTTGCTTTTAAAAATAGCAACGCATAGAGAAATATTGGTCTAAAATTGTTTTGTTGCCGATAAATTGAATGATGAAGCAATATTTTCTTCACAAAAATCTACTTACAGTATTCAGGATATAAAAAAGGGTATCCCCAAGGGATACCATAATTAAAAAAACGACATTTTTGAAACTAGCAATGAGAAAAGTTTGCCCCCGTAGGTATTTAATATTTGTATAAGGAAAGTTGACACCCCCTGATTCTAATCCTTCGCTGCTCGGTCATCATAATTGAGCACGCGGTTAAAAAGCAACTTTGCACTTTTGTATAACAAATAAGTAACTATTATGAAATACTAGCTGACCCCGCAATCGTTGTTTTGCCTTTAAAAAAAATATCAAAAAAAATAGATAGTAGCCGATTCTCGGACCTACTGAATATACATATAAAGTTTCATATAACGGTTAAGCCGTTTCGGAGGAGTATGGTAACTAAATTTGTGAGTCGAGAATTTTATATACATATAAGAAGTACATACCTAATTAAACTTATAATAGGTGTTTGAAGTCAGTTTCTATTTTTTCTTAAACATTTTTTTCTTACAATTTTTAGTGATAAAATTCGAAGAACTTGCGTTGGAACTACCAGGTTGCTTGAACCTTATTCAAGCAACCTGGCAGTTCCAACCCAAGTAGAATTATTATAAGTATACAACGGACAGGATAGGTACTAAACGGTCCGTTGTCTGTTATCGAAGGAATAAAACATTCAAAAGGTTTAGGATTTAGTAAGTAAGTACTTTGTAAACATGTGTAAAACTTAAATACTTATTAGCGCGATGTAAAGGTACTTAGCGATATCTACTGTAATACAATTTGGTAACGAGTTGCTAATACGGTTTATGACATTATGTTACTGATTTATAGTGCAGTATTCGCTCAAACATTAGGGATCACTGAAAGTATCAAGAAAGCATAAATCCGCAATTTCGCTTACATTGATGATTTATTTATTCCAGTTATTTTGATTTTAAAACCAAACTAGAAAATCGATTATAAAAGAGATTTTAAGGGACCAATACGACAATACTTTTTCAATTAAAAAATCAATTTTCTAAATCGGTTTATTAATGACGGAGTTCTAAGGTGACAAACATACAAAAAAACATACAGGCGAATTGGTAACTTCCTCCTTTTTTGAAGTCGGTTAAAAAGTGTTTGAAATACGCGTTCTCTTATCTTAAATAAGAACAATTCTATTTACAATATATTGACGAATTACGGAAGTAACAAAATAGACAATTTGCTAATAATAGGTTGGCAGCAAACACTGAGACCACTGAACTTGCCAGTAAATAATAACTTTCCCAGCCGACTTACGCCCGACAGTAAATTAGACACTTTATCCTCACTACGTCTTTTTGTGGTAGATAACTAGATATTGTTGTCCTTATACGATGATAAATGAGGGTTTCTTTTGAAATTGCTAAATATACTTAACCACACAATAGGGTAGCTGATAACTTTATTTATTTCATAAATAAGAAGTTTATAACGCATAAAGAAATATTGCAAAATAAACAGTATGTCTAAGATCAATAGTTTCACATATATAGTGGTATGTTTGATGTGTTGCCGCGCATCGTCCAAAAACGCTTCATAGAAAATCTACGGAACAGGTGAGACGTCACATTTTCCGACATTAGTAAGAAATGTATTTATTGAAATACATTATTGATAACTATGCATGTTTTTATTCATAGTTGTCATAATAATAGTTGTTTTAATTGATGTTAGAAATTTAACATCATTAACATTTTTGATAAATTTTGGAAAAAAACAAATTTTCGAATTTTCTAAAGAGTACAACTTTCACAATATTCCATATCTTCTAGGTTTTTATGGGTAACAGTAGCGTATATTTTCCAAATTTGTAAAAAATAGGGCCATATTCAAACTTAGGCAACATCCCAATCAACAACATCCCATCCCAACATTAAGCATCCCAGCATTCCTAGGCACATTTTATGCTAGGAAAAGAAAATATTAATTATAAAACAATATTCTTTACTTAAGAGTAAAGAATATTGTTTTAAAATTAATATGCGTGTGTGTGTCTATAGGCGGCGGTAACCGCTTACCACCAGGTGGGCCGTCAGCTTGTTTGTCATCTAGTTGTATAAAAAAAAACACTATATTAATACTCACACTTTATTATTTATCAAAAACAAACCATTATTAAGAGCTTGCTAAATGGATATAATTATAGATAACGGAGAAATATAGATAATGATATGTACTCACATAGATATTAATAATAAACTAAATGAACATATAAATATTTATGACTCGTGAATAAAATGATCGTATTCATCATACAAACATCTGCCCCTACCAGGATTAGAACCCGGGAAGTCTGGCTTAGTACATTAGGCTAATGGCAGACCACTTGGCCACGAGTAAAAACAAAGAAATTAAGTACTTCGTTTCTTTGTCGTACTTCTAGAACTTGGTATTCATTGCCAGCACACGTGTTCTCTCCTTCCTATAACATGGGTTCCTTCAAAAGAAGCGTGAAAAAGCACCTTTTGGGCCGGCAAGGTTGAGGCGGCTAGAGCAGTGTCTGAACTGCACTAGCTGTCTTCGCATGTGGACTCTTCTTACAGCTTCACATTAGGTGGTGTTCAGTCATTTGTCGGGCTTTGTATAAAAAAAATCCCGTTTCCATAGGCTACGGTAAGCAAGCGCTTACCATTCAGGCGAGCTAGTTTGTTATTACACAATCTTTTGACAATGTATTTTAATACAATATTTAAAACAAAATTGTAAACTACTACTAAAGACTTCAAAACACTATTTAAAATGGCCAAAAATAATTTAATTCAAATAGGTGCTATGTGTATCTGATTTAAATCTATTGTTGGAGTTGGTGTCTAAGTATGCAGTCGACCGCACATCAAGCGTAACAAGTAGATTTTGAGACCGCCTTTACTCCTTTTGTAATAAAGGCGACTTTCGTAGTGCAACTGTTATGCTTGACATGCTGTCGTGTGTACTTCCTATTGCTTTTTGAAAAATCCTAGCACTGACTCCAAAAAATACCTTATTAAATTGACTTACATTTTTTGTTTAGTTTTGGGGTCGGACATATTTTTGTTTTTATATGTCTTTCAATTTTTTGTATTAATTTTCTAAGGTCAGCCCTACCCATCCAGCTTGGACCTTTGATATTCATCACAAGCCATCAGCATTAAAGACTTGCTATCTCTGGTTGAAATACAGAATAATGTTTTTTACTATCGTTTGACTTCGGCACTACTAAGGGTGATTGATATTGGATGACATATACTTTCCAGGTATTTTCACATAGGAAGTAGAAAGCAAACTACTGACTTGATATTGACAAAATTTTAAGTAAGTTTTTTTTATAACATTAAGGTGGCAATCAAGCATACGGCCTACCTGATGGTTAGCGGTTACCATAGCCCATGGACGCTTGTAACACCAAGTATTACCTTTTCAAGTAAGATTCGAATTTTCCAAACCAGTTTCTAAATGAGATGAGTCATAAAGAAGAGAGAGGAGAATTGAGAACCTACTTTTTTTTAAAGTCCATTGAAAAATATTAGTTTTTTTAATAGGCAGAGAAATGAAGCTTTGAAATTTAATGTCTGTTACATTTTATTCAAAGTTTTTACGTTAAATGCCGAATAAACACTGATGTTTTTGTAACATAAATAAGAAAATTATCGTTGCTTAGCCGTAGTACATTCTCAAAATAGTGAACTTTTCAGGTGAATAAAAATTTAGTCTTATTTAAAAATTTGACTAGATTTTTGCTCACCTACTGAATAAGACTTAATTTTACCTACGCTATTTTAGTAACAGCATAAATACTGTGGTGACTGGTAACGTTGCCTCTGGTTCGGAGTCAGTAGTATGAGAGTTCTCCTTTTTTCATATTTTTTCAACCAAAGAATATAGAAGAGGTTGCTGTAGATAGCTATAACGCCATGTAAGGCATGCTTGGTCCTTTGATCCAGCTCATAGCAAAAACAAATGCCTATATAGCTACGTAAAAAATTGAATCTGTAACCATGTATACATGTGCTTAATCTATACAAATTAATCTTAGATCGAGGTCTAGATGGAATTATCTCAGAGCAATTTCTGTTGTGCTCCTCATACTAATTAGTATCCACCGAGGTCCGTGGCTGATTGCAGATCAGCTGGTTGGCTGACTCTATCTGTGGACTCCACGTTCAGTCGGGTCCCGCCACTGTCCCGCGCCGCCCGCCTGCTAGTCGGATCGTGTATCCATATCGATAAAACACACGCTCGCAGCGCCGAATAATTTGAACATAGTGCCGATGTTTATGATAGTTTCCTCGATATGCTAGTACGAAGACTTAAAACTGTGGTCTACTCAGTGCCATAGCGTTCATAATACAAATAAACATAATTATGCACCAAAGATGCCCTGGAACTGTTTTTGGGGTTACGAACCCCCAGCACCCACTTGCAAAGTGAGTGGACCCCTGCAACTTATTTTACAGGTAGGTATTAAAAATTATTTCAATATAAAGATGATTGGTGGAAATACCTCTAAAGAATATATCTAATAATGATGTTTTAACTTTAAAACATTTAAAGAATTTAACTTAATGCTACCTATATGTTAGCATATAGAATTATTATTCTAAACAAAATATAATGTTATAAGTAAGCAATTTAACAAAAATTACTTCCACAGTCGCATAACATACCCATATCCCTAATTACATTTTTTATTATATCAAACAGCTTTACATAAAGTTGAATTACTTTTTTCTTTATTAAAATTGTTTGTTTTCACCACTTCACTGTCAATGTTATTTTATTCGAAAGGCAACAATATTAGGTAATAGTTTTAGGTCAGAGTGTAATAGTTTTTATGAAGTTAATACACAACAACCACTAATGTTTTATATTAATAAAATAAACTACGGCTTTAAATAAAAATGCATTGATTTTCCGTTGAATTCAAAATAATATCATTATATACGTAATAATAACCAAAAAGGATAAATAAACAAAAAGACTTACTCACTAAGCTGCAACCTCTTCAATACTACAACAATTTTGTGAAAAGCTACGTAGTAGTTATACTTATCTACGAGACAGTTTTTCTTATTCGTTTTCGTTATAATATTTTTTTTATTTAAGAGAGTTTAATGTGACCATTTTTTTAGTTATTAATTTATACCTTTTACATATAAATAACGATTAAGTATGTATACAAGTTGTTAACGAATGAATAATTGATCTAAGTGAATAATTTAACTCGTCATTCCTAAGAAATATGTAGTTACTCACTAGGTGGTAGACCCATGTGTAGGGTCGCTTGGGTAGGTACCACCGCCTTTCTTATTTCAGCCGTGAAACAGTTCGCTGTGTTTCGGATTGAAGGGAAAGGTAGCCAGTGTAATTACTGGGCATGGACGGCATTTCATGTTAGGCCTCAGGATGACAACGCACCTGCAATATCAAGTGATTTTCCTTGTTAGTGCAGCTGTCTATAGGCGGCGGTAACCGCTTACCACCAGGTGGGCCGTCAGCTTGTTTGTCATTGAGGTGTATAAAAAAAAAAGTTAAAGTGTAACTTATTAAGTACCTACCAAGCACCTATTTACGTTACCTATAAAAGTTTGCTAAATATTTCAAAAACTTATAACAAGAAGATATTTTTAACTTTGTATATTTTAAAATAAAATAGGTAATAACATTATGGGAACTTGCTAATGTCATCACAATACAGCATAGGTACTTAAAAATAGTGTCCGTTTCAACTTCCATAATTTATAAGACAATCATTTTGGAATATTTATAATGGCATCTCTAAACCCGCATGCAGGTCTTAATTTTTTGCTAACTTCAATAACACCATCCTAATTTGTCAGATTTGATATTTAGTGTACAGAGACCCTAATATAGTTAAAGGTACATAAGTAATAAAGTAATATTTATCACAGTAACATATTGCAAAAACTTTAAAAATATCACTAAATATTTCATATTTAATAACTTTGAGACTCTATAAGCAGACATTTTTAAAAACACAGTATTGGCATATATTATTATCAAAAACGAAAAATAAACTGAAAATATCACTTCGAAAAATATTAATAACAAAAAATGTAAAAATAATTGATACTTAGGTAGGTACTGTAATTTCATTAAGATTGCATCAAAAATAGTGATGTTGCTGTAGTAATTAATTGGGCAAGGAATCACAGGGTATCATTATGCAGTAATTACGATGTACGGTATGGTGGTTCTTTAAGTGATTTCTGTTCGTGGAAATTATGACGATAAAGTGTTATTAATAAGCGGGAATTTCGCAATAAATAGGTCACAATCGACAAAAAAATACTTTTAATCTCGGTGAAAATAAGTATATTTATGATGGCTTAAAACTTTAAGTCTAAAATGGTGTTATATCTACATGAATCAAAATCTTTATTTGCAGTGAATATCGTTGTTAAAGTTCTAGGAATGTTATAAACTTACTAGGCATGGATCACCACATTCTACCATTGAAGACTTCTCTATTTTTTAACCGACTTCAAAAAAGGAGGAGGTTATATGTATGTTCCACTGTATGTATTTTTTTTTGTATATGTCCATCGATTTCTCTGTCAATTGTGAACCGATTTTCAAAATTTTTTTTTATTCGATAGATTGAGTATACTCCTAAGATGGTCCCACTTTTACGAAGTCAGGATAATATGGGATCCCAGGGAAATCGAGGGCAAACCTCACATTTTATAGCCATGTTTTCTTTTCTAAAGCTATTGAATTATTTTGTTTCTGATAGTCGTCATCTCATGTTGATGAGCTGGTGATGGAAGGTACAACTCCTTAACGGTTAGGAGTTGGAAGATAATTAGATAATTCTGTAAATATTATAGGTACACGTATAAACCGATAGTTGAAACCATGTGAACTGATGATGGAAGGTAAAACTTCTAAAAATGTCTAGACTTCGACTAGACTTGATTCTTGCATTTCTTAAAAAGCGTCTGCGTCTGTGAATTACCTACTACTATACATATCTTAGGATAAATTTTCTTTAAGAATCCGGTATACGTAACCATTTAAGAGTATCTATCGCATGACATAAACCTTATAATAAAGACACAAACTATGAAAGACTAAAGGATAATGATTTCCCACGAGATGAAATCTAATGAGCACAATAAGATATAATTGGTGCAACGGTGCCGACCACCCGGCGGACATTACGCTTTCATTCTCTATGCTCCTCGTAAACAGCATTCTTTTTCTTTTCACATCTAACTCGAGTAGTATATTAATGACGATGACGTTCTGTTTTTTCATCAATTTAAAGACATTTTTATGTACTTATTTATCTATGACGTGTATTTCTCACTAAATCTTTGTTGATCTGTGTGGATCCAAATCATCTATTGATATTATTTTTATTGATCAAAGTATCATAGTGCAATAACGTAACATATTGTAAACTTATTCCTTATTTCGGGGAGTAATTATAACAGAAATAAAAATAATTTGAGTAGTGTTTATGTGGTTCCAGGTATATAGATGTGGTGTTTACAAACTACATGAAGAATACCAACTGTTCAAGTCTTCTTTATGAGAATTTAACTTGAAATTTTGAATTCCGGGAGTTAATTCCCGTTGTCATTTATATAATTTTTATATATTTATTTAGGAACATAGTTATTCTGTTCTGTAAAAAGTTTAAACGAATTAAGATATTTAAAACTTTTAGGTCAAGCAGCTGAATACTTACGGCGTCCCTAGAATTTTAAGTGCTAAGGAGAGCTTATTTTGACGTATTCCAATTCATATTTTTGATTTTGACAACACTTAAAATATTTATGAGTCAATATTTAAGAGAAATATTTAATCGGCCACCAATCTTTCCGTTAACTTCTATGTAGAGCATGTGGAATACTTTTTTCATAGTATTAACATTATTTACATTGGATAAAGTAGATCTAATTGATCATTCATCAACAACTTCAATACCTACGTTTTACAGGGCTCCTTATATCCGTACTAAAATAATAAATGCAAAAGTAACTCCGTTTTTCTGTTACCTTTTCACGCTGAAACCTCTAAACTGATTTAGATGAAACTTGGTATGGAAATAGTTTAAGAACCTGGGAAGGACATAGGATACGTTTTAAAGCGATAACCGACATTCACGCCTGCGAAGCCGCGGGAGGACAAAGCACCGGGCAGGCTGGTAGAGACGAAAGGTAAATTGTTGGCCGATTTAATTGTGCTACGTCAATGTGAAAAGTCAAAGGGTAATTTTTATACTTACGCTTGTAAAATTTCCTCATATTAATGTGCATTATTATGTGCAATTGTGGTTATTATACACAATGTCGAGAGCACTAACTAATCATTATTACTATGACCTATTGTATAAAGTGTATTTCGTATAGATACGTATGACACTGTATGAATGTATAGGATAGTCTGGTGCGTAGTTTGATAGCAGATGTTTACGAGTAGATATCAGTAGTTTAGATTGGTTTAGCGGTATTAACATTCATTTTTTAATATCAATTTCTTTTTGATGCAATATAAGGACGATTAAGTTAGCCGTTGTACACTTGTATTATTTAACACAATAATAATGACAAAAATTGTAACCACGCAACTATCACTGCCACGAGTTTCGATACTTTGAAAAGATTAGAACGGACCTATGCTACCGAATTTACAATAAAATTTTATTCGTGGATTACGTCATAATAGAAAAAGACTGCTCCATCAGTGTTGTCAGTACTGAATAGGATTTTTTGTAAATAACATCAACACGTGCGGAATATGTCGCTTTCTATTTATATTTTGTCATTCATAGTAGGCATAGTAAAGTGAGAACATTGTACCGGGCGCGAGTCACTCGTGAACGGCCGATGTTATCCAGGAATGCGCCTGCGCTCAACACGGCCCTTGTTGTTCACGGATTGTAAGCCTTGCATATAAAATTGGTGGAAAGTTACTTTCTTGTAGCTTGCAATAAACATGAGAGTAAATAAGGAAATCGCTACTGTAGTTCGTTCTGCGTCATGTAGAGCAAGCCACAACATAGAATAATAGTTTTGCGTAGCATGCATGTTGTCGGAAAAAGGAATGTAAAGAAACTTCGCGTGGATTGATCTAGTGAATTTAAAATCGTTCTAAGATTAGAGATAAAATAGAGTCCAAGTAATATCAAACAATACCTAATTAAAAGCTTAAACAATATACCTACCCACCTCGCGAATATTCAGCATTTTATTAAGGTTTTAATTTTTTTTCTACTAGGTACTTTTGTTCTTGTTTTTGAATATGTAAGAGTTGACTCACTAATAAAAAAAATATAATTCTAAAAAAATCTCGGTAGAAAAAATATTCAAAGATGATCCCTTTTTTCGTTTCATAATCAAACGGACGAAACGAATAATTAAAACCAAAACTACGTTTATTAGAAGGGTATTAACTAATTAATTTTACTCTTTCATACCCGGCATGGCACACATGATTAAATTTTAATTGTCAATAGCATGATATCATGGCGTCTGGGCGAAAATAAATTGTTTCCAATCTGTCGCATACGTTTTACGTTAGACGCGTGCGTTACTGTCTTTTTTCTTCGAGCTGAGAAGTCATATTTTTATCCCTTTCTGTCTTGGCCAAAACAACGAGATATCGCCATAGACAAATAGACAGAATATAGATATCCTATTGTAGGACTGTACTACTGAATTTTGAAACTCGAAATATCGAATTATGTACTGTATTCATAAAGTTCATAAGTACGATCTACGTAGGCTAGAAAGTATTGAGCATATAATAATTATTATCTGTGAGTTGTGTTGTACAGTACTTAGTGTAATGTCATAGAAATAATCCGTAGATAACGAAGCCAAAACAAATTCAAGCTGTTTGGATGAAAATTATAGCATTCTCAATTTCTCATAATAAAGCCAAGTGTGCATCATCACGTCACGCTAATAGAGGTTTAATCGAGCCATGATTACAAATTGATGAGCGGTTAACAATTGCAAAGCCATAATAATTCGTAGTTTGTATCTGGCTTGTTTCTATTTGGTATGTGTGACATGGTTGGGTTACCTTGGTGCTATGGAGGTAACGGTAGAATGCTAATGCGAGGCGATGTAGTAGCATTGTCGCTGCATGCGCACCCGAGCTCACCGAACGTTGCGCAAGATTGTCGGGCGGCGCAGAGATCGCAGCAGTACCTTTTGTTTATTAGCTTTGCCACATAAAAATACCAAAAAAGCTTTAAATATGTAACCTATTTGAATACATTATCATATTAAGTAGGGTTTATAGGTAATAGAGGTGGTATTGCATGATTAATTAATGCTTAATTGATACGGTAGTCAAAAGCGCTATTGTGACAACAGACATTATCATTGGGACGATTTTTTTCTATAAAGATTATGTGTATGTTTTACATCAGCAGCATCCGTAACAAGATACTTACCTTCTATGCTTCCACAAGGAGCTTTTAGACTTTCTTAGTCTACGAATACGACTGCATTCACGACCGGCTGGCCGAGTGGTTTGTACCTCTTATTACTCAGGCCCGAGACCCCTAACTGAGTATCAGGAGTCCCGGGTTCGAACCCCGATAGGGACAGATGTTTGTAGGATGAGTACGAACGTGTTTATATGCTCAAGGTATATTACTGATATTTATATGCATATTATTATCTATATTTATTCGTCATCTGAAATCCATAACACAAGCTTTTGATGATGCTTACTTTAGGCTAGATAATACGAGGGCGACACTGAAAGTTTTTAGAACAATAAAAAAGAAATTATTTTTTTGTCAGCATATTTTAACGCGAGAAAATTTTCGTGCAATGATTTTTTATGACTTTTGGTGTCATTTAAATCAACAAGATAGTTATGATAGACTTTCTTGTAATGATAGATTGGCCTTTCATCATGAAGCCCCATCTCGTGCCACGGTTTACAACTGGTTTAATGAGTTTAAATGGATGTTATTATTACTGCTTAAGTTTACTGTAGAAAATTCGACTGAAAAACAGCTTACTATATCGCGGTGCTCTAGCCCACTTCACTGTATTATTCAGCACTGTAATTATTATGTCATTCATTGTACACTTTCCTCATAAGTCATGGTTATATGTGTATAGGCTTCTGCTTATCTACGATTGTTTAATAAAAGGAAAACATTTATCAGTATTATTAATCTAACCAACGTTTTGACTCTATAAAGGTACTTACTGTAAGTGCCTATTTACCACAGCGAGTGCTCCGCCCACGACTTCACGCCAACAGCAAACACAAGTTCATTGTCACCTAATTCAATAATTGACTGCATACCTCTAACATTGGAAATTCCAACAAATTTCTCTCAATTATTACCTATAGACTGCTTATTGATGAACATCTAAGGCAAAGCAAATTAATACCGATATCAAGGAGAGATAAAGTAAAGATTAACATAGAATGATTTCCCGTTTCATGCCCTTATTGGCAATAATAAATCTTTCAGTAGCTTTATCTGTGACGACGTAAAGGCAGTTGTTATGAGTATGTATTCAACCATGTCTTATCTATCCCACATTGGTAATTAGCCGCAAGCGCGGGGGTGCGTGCATCGTGCGCATACGCAGCTCCGAGCACAATAAAACCTTTCAGCAGGCGGTCTCTTTGACGTCCTCACAATCAAACTAACCTTGTATCGGCTTTTATTGTTCAACAGCATCATTGTCAGATATTAACATACTATGGCGCTGTTCATGCCATGATTGATGGATGAATAACGCTAGTTTATATTGATAAATTAAGATTAGAGAAATAGAAGGAAAATTACACATTGTCCATTGGTTGGTTCCATCTGTATATCCTGTTTATAATATAATTTTCATATTTCTATATGGTTTAATATCAGTATGGCATACTATATAGAGATCTTTGATAGTTTTATGACCCCTGCATGGTAACGGTTCAATTGTAATTACGAATTCTTTTTTACCTATGTTTATTTGTCCTCCATTGCATACCTAAAACAATAGCTGCTGTGCGGTGGACAAAATTTCACTTTAGAGCCGTAGCAAATTCTTAAGGCGCTGCTAGCATAGTTCAACGTTCAACGTCAAATTCTAGCCTACTTTTTAGCCTTTTAGGTTAGAAAGTACTAATGACAATGTCGCTTAGACAAATCAAGATAATCCTAACTAATATTTTATAAATGCGAAAGTGAAAGTTTTGTTTGTTACGCTTTCACGCATAAACCACAAACTAGTGTGAAAAGAAATTACTTAGCAAATACTTAAAAAAAATAAGTTACTTGTGAATTTATTAAAATCTTGTTAATTCGTATGTTACTTATTTTTCCAACGCTCAGTAGATACTATAAATTGTGGGGAACACAGATTAGTCTACAATATTTCTTACATTAAAAGGGTTATAAGAAGTTTGATTTAGTCTAGGTATGAATCAAAATTTTTCAAGTCAGTTTTCATAGTGTTACCTCGTTGTTAACATTGTAATTTGTGGTTAGACAGTATTATTGGTTAGGTTACAGTTCTGTAACTAAATGTGTTGATTTTTGATAAGCTGCAGAGCGCCGCTCCACCTCGTCACATCACGACATCATCAAAACACCAGGTCCTCGTCTTGCTTCAATGCTTGTTGAGCTCGAACTATTAACTGATAGACAGGCGTAGGTAGTAATCGACACCTCTATGTTTGATGTAAACAAAAACTGCCATTGATCTATATCACATTCATGTTAAAAATTTGATACCTACTTTATTATGGTCTCGTGATCACAGAGCGTGGCTTTCGTAACGCTAAAGCAATATTTTTAACTCTTTAACTGCTCTCCAGCTTTGTAATTATAAATTAAACAGCGTAACACTTACTGTTAGTAAGATACTTTTTGAGTCACATAACTTTGGTCAGTGAAATATGCTTGTTCTGTGGGGAGGCATAGCAGCGGGCGCGGGCGCAAGCTCATTCTTTGGATGATTTACGGCGCATTCCGTCGCAAAGGTCTCACCAGTCTGGTTCGTACGCGCATGCCTGGGAAAGAGATTACTTACCATTCTTTCTGTTCTACGATGGACAAAACGCTTGTCCGTATTAAGAGCGTCTGGATCGATTTAAGCGGATTAGTCATCGAGTGTGGCCACCACATGTACAAAATTAAGTACTGAGTAAGAACACATCATATGCGACGTTAATTTTTCTAATACGCGACACTTAAAGCTATTATAAGCTTCTGTGAAAGCTTTACTGTTCGGCAGCGTGTTTTGTTAATTAATATTTTTTATTATAGTTATCCAACAAGAAACTGATAAATTTAAACGTCTATTAAACATTTTTATGGTTAAGGAAATAAACTATAAATAACCCAATAAAGACTTTTAATAAAGCCGCAGCAATAAGTTGTTCCAAGAAATTAGTAAAGTTAATGATTGAAACCATTATTTTGTAAATTATTCGGGATTGCGAACGGATGTTGTGCAATGGCGGAAGTGGCAAAGCGTTTGTTGACCGGAAGCGCAGTCCCGGGTGGGTGACAGGCAGGTACCCGCGATGCTTCTAATAAGCGCGGGCTCGGAATGGCCATGCACAATGTGCGAACGCGTAACACGTTGACCTCATAATGTGTCAATGCGTTCACGTGACGTAACGTGAAATTTGACTAAATAATAGGATTTTTAAATTTACTTAGTTGATAAAGTAGGTATAAAATTACACAAACAAAAGTCTGAAGTACTCCATTCCTCTTGTTTCGTTCAAGTCGCTAATTCAGTAGCTTGGTAAAGTGTGCGTTACCAGAATAAGATTCCACAGCTGAAATTTAAACCGAGTGCAAAACACCAGGCCTCGCAAAAAATATCACGCTTCGCAGCCCATGCCTCACAGCTGTCGACGGGCGTCCACACTACTTCATTGCTTGAAATATACAGATAAATCTACCTCATCTTCGCCGCTTGTGCTCGCACAGAATAATGACGATAACGTATTAGATGCAGATCCTATGAATCAAATAATTTAAACAGGAGCCATAAAATATATTTTATGCTCTCATTGATGCATAAACATTACACTAAAAATAGCGGCGGCCACCTGGTGCACTTTTACTTCAAACTTAGAGAGAGCGGGGCGTGATTTATGGCACCATAAGTTGAACACAATACAACCGCAAACATAACCCTTGACTATATTTTTTCTAGGGAACAAATTGTACCCGAATAACTATTTTGCTATTTCGAGTGGCTGCTACTTCGACTGTAGGTAGGGACGTTTATTGATAATTCCCCTATACAATGGCATACGGCGACAATAAATTAATTTATCATTGTTACGAAGTCGAATCGTAAGTTTTATTCGTGCACTATGTGGAACGGCACGCCGCGCCTTGCCCTGGCATGGAGGATTTAACTTTTTTATTTATCCTTCGACTTTATCCTCACTTAACTCCTATCAAAAAGTTGCATTCGAACAGGCTTAAATGTAGCCGAATATTTTTTCTAACTTTGAATATTTGTGAACGCAATTAATTTTTTTTCAGATGTTCTATGTGATACCTATCTACTGTTGAATAATAGCTTGATTGTGATCAGTTATTCACGGTTGAATAGACACCAATTATCCCGAATGTCCAAGTTGGTAAATTGGTATATTATAGATGTTAATTCTCAGCATACACATAGAGGCACATATGGACAGCCACGTGGGAGGTCTCGCTGTAAACTTATATCTACATATCGACGTCATTATGAATTAAATTGACTGAATACGTGAACACTGATAATATAATCTTAATTTATTGACAATCATAATTTATGTCATAGACTTCTCTAATATGATATCTAGAATCTTATATTCATAGTACAGTCGAACACAGAAGTAGCTTAAAGTTTAGTACCATGTTTGAGCTCGTAAGTAGGTACGTACTTTATGAATGCCACATAGAACGTAATTATGGGTAAGTGTATCAATATTTATGTACATAAATGTAGGTAAGTATACCTACATTAATGTACAAAAATATTGATACTTATTTACAATTTTCCTAACTAACTAGGCATTTATTGAGAGTAAATAGCTGGTAATACTAGCTTTAAGAGCTTTAAAGCAGTTATAACATTTACTGATTGGTAACTGATTTGCATATTATACATACTTAGAAATGTTTCTGGTTTGGCAACTTATTTAACGGTGATTTTGAACATTTCTAATTGTGTTCGATATGATAAACTTAAATGAATTCTATTAGCGTAGTTGTTAAGCGTTACGCTGCCAGACACAATAGATATACTATTGTTGATGTTAGGAAACTCACCGCAGGCTGGTAGGGGATATAATAAGTTACATAATGGTAACATTAATAACAAATATGTTTACTTCAAACGTTGTTGGTAAAGTATATAATTATTTCTTAAAATACGCTACAATTATTAGATAATAATAGCGGCCAATGAAAAGAAATGCGATAGCCACAGGATTATTGACGTAGCTTTTGAGTGGCTCTAAGGACTTACAGCCACAGTTGACATAGGGTTGTCAGTGGAATTCTCAGAAGTGCCAATTGTTTTTATCCCCGGTCCGTTCGAAGCGGGCGCCTTCTTTATAACCAAGGAACTCTATTTTTTTAAGATTCATTCTTCGGAAGGAGTGGCGTCATTTATTTCGCGTAGATTTACTTTAAGATAAAAACCTTTTAACAGTGTTCCTTTTGTTAATTGTAGAAAATAAAGAAAAATAAAACACAAACGATTTTGTAAAGAGATACACTCAAGTTCTTATCTTTTTCATTTGTAAGTGTCTTACGCAACGAATAGGGCGTTTTCTTTCTACAGGAAATTTATAACTTGTGTTTTTGTTAACGTAAATTTATAATTTGAGATGTTTTAACGAAAGTATTTTTCAACATGAAAATATTGCAGCGAAGTTGAAATAAATAACGCCTTTAATAGGTTTTACCTTGCCCATGAAAATAGATTTTATGTATTCATCCAGTAAACATTTTTCATATTGTTTCAATGTTCGTATACCTAGTTCTAATAAAATCCGAAATGTTATTATTTTTACGAATAGCTTTACGTCGAATCTGCCTTTAAAGAGACGCATAGAAGATTCACCAAGTAACTAATATTCATGTAGGCCTTCAACAAGAAAAGAACGACTCATTTTATTTTACTACTGCATGGCTACACCTTATCAATGACAATCTTGCTATTTGTTAAGTTAAAAACTGTTTCATTCCTATTTTTTTGTTATAATTTTTTTATGTGAAAGTCTGTAGACCGCGCGCTCATCGCGCATCCGTCACTATGATACGCCGTCATGTCGGTAGTGTCGTGCCCCGTCAGTCTTCCCGCTCGCTCCATTTGCTGACATTCCCTGCTATTAACATGTCATTACTTGCCATAAGTGGGACGTGTTGAGAGTAAACAGTAATTTGTTTTGTGAATCAAATTAATAGCAGCAGACTGCAATGGAAATATACCCGACTAAGTATATTAATCGTGCGTGTCTACCTGTAATGAAATAAAACCAACTAAAGGAACAGAGGTAGGTAATATTTTCGAATTCAATGATTTATGTAAAAAGAGTTATTTAATTTGTGGTTTGAGCTGTCGTTGACTCATCAAATATTTTCATAACGTTATTAATTTATATAGTACAAAGTTATTAGTTACACAAACATTAATTGATATTTTTATTTCATTCATCGATTCATGGAAAATCACAGTATTGGTGAGTAAGACTTATGCCTACAATCGAAGTTATGGTCATGCAAGAGTCATGTCAAAGACTAATATTAAATACTATAATATTATTATGTATATCATAGGATGCCGTTCACAGGTAGAGTCAACGGCATTAGCACGCACGGTAGTTTCAATACTAACTGAAACGGTAGAGGTAGAGTACTCGAAACTAGTATAGTAGAGCAGTAGCCAGTTGACTCTGCTCTACCCGTCGTGGACAGTACCCCAAGCGTAAGTTTCAATACTTTCAATCGAATCGAAACGAAAACTAAGTGTTCGTGCTAGGGAGCACTAACACTTTTAAATTTCGAATCGCCATCGTATCGAGTAGGTTACGTTAGCTTTTGTCTGGATTTTGTTTGAAATTTTAAGCGTGCGGGAATGGTACGATTACGATTCGAAATTTAAAAATGTTAGTGCTAGGGGTACTAAGAGGTAAACACGACGAAGATCGTTTTCGTTTCGATTCGATTGAATCTTACGCTTGGGGTACTGTCGACGGGTAGAGCAGAGTGAACTGCACCCGTACCACCATCTTTTATCGCGATCCAATTCAGGACCTAAACTGAGTAGAATCGTTTAATTCGTACTACGACGCTATCTACGACTATGACAGCGACGCAGTTTGGGAACCAATACTGAACCGAGCGGAATATGAAACGCTTTTATAAAGATGGTGGTAAGGCCCCTGGCTGGTACAGATCCATATAAAAAAGTGGTTTCCAACGATTCATAACAGAGGCGCTGCTGCCGTATCCATATATTTGACCACGACGACGAAGGTTTTCGTTTTAATTCGATTGAAACTTACACTAGGGGCACAGCACCCTTTTCCGCCTGAAATTAAAGACTATAATAAACAGAATAATGATATTATCATTATTTTGTTAGTTAGAGCCATAACACCATTATTTGAATAATAGGTTTGTATTAAAAGACCTATGCCCAGCGGTGGGTGTCTCTCGGCTGATATGATGATTAAAAGGCAATACCTACATACTCAACGGCAAAAATTTCTTAAATTTAATCAATAGATAATTATGATGCAATCCATATTGTACCTACTTAAGTATACCTTTTTAAAAATTATAAACAAAGTGAAATAAAGCTGCTTTCAAACTATGTATAAGTAGGTGTGACGTGTATCTTTAATATTACCGTAAATTTGTATATTTAGTGCCGCTGTTTTATAACATGATATTTTTTGGCTTAAAAGTGTTTTTTTCTTTTCTCAAACATACTTGGACATGATGGCGTCGTGTTAAGACCAATTTAGATGCGACGCTGATGTAAGTTTTACCAAAACCTTGTTGTCTTTTTCGCGGTAAAAACCGAGGTCTCGGTGCGTTTACAGTCTATATAAGGCATGTCTTTAGATTATTCATGCATATTAAACGATTATATTGTCTTAAGAATAATGGACATTAAAAGGATCTTGATGACACTTTAAAACTTCATCTGAATGTGAGTTGCGTAAGTTTAGGTATCTAGAAGGTTGGTACTAAACTAATGTGTGGTATGGCATGACGTCAAAGTAGTTTCAACACTGGTTAAACAAAGCCGCAAGTCGAGTTACCAGCAATGTGTCCTCATTAGATGTAAACAAAGAATTGTGCTAAAAAAAGTATGGAACTACATGATTCATTTAATAGAAATAATTTCACAATCACCCTCCAAAAAAAAACCACTTTGATATAGTTATGTCACCCGTTCGCATCTGAATGCAGCCCGTATAGAATTGATTTAATTTAATTGGAGACCTGTAATAAGAGCTTTTTAACGAAGATAAATAGAGTTTTGATGGACTAATTCAACTGTTTTCATGGGTGTTGAAACATTGAGAACTCAAGTGGTTTTCAACTTTTCTGTGATAAAAGAATTATGTAGTTATACGTATAAATAAAATTGTGAGTGTTTACCTATTTTGTCTATGAGACTCTAATTGTGGGTACTTCACAGATTAATAATCCTGAAATTCAATGGTATTTATAAAATAACAGGATAGCAATCAAGCTATTTTATAAACTTATTAAACTTTATTGTTTAGTGAGGTTACCAATACAAGAATCACAATACACGAATACCAAATCAATAACAATATTCTAAGTCAGGATTTAATTAAATTGTAGCTTAAATAAAGCTATTATTTCTATTCTTTCATAGAACAATTCTTTTTATACTAATATCCTATCATATAACGGAAAACATTAATTTAATATCCGGACTCCGGACACGTTATCCGAAGTCAAAGTGCGCCATACATGGCCCGCACAAATACGGACACATGATGCTAAGCCATTCTCCACGGCACGGGTGGTCTCAGCACTGAGAAATCGACAATTAAGAAATTACAAAACGCCTTACGATGACACCAAAGGCAAGGTATGTACCTACTTAACTACCATAAGATCGCTTATTGCGAAATTTGTCATCAATATAAAAAATAAGCGGCACTGTGTGCGTACTGAACAATGCTCACAAAGTAACAAGACTTATACCTAATTAGTTTCACAATTGACGTTAATAATTATAAGTGTAACACGGCTGGTTCGACAGCCCTAATTGCAGTTTTCATATTTGCCATCCTAGATCTTGCACGCTTACGCGGAAGGGGCATCGTGGAGAGTGTAGTAGCCTAGCAACGGTTTTGGGTTGATTTCCTTTTATTTTAATATGAAGAATGTAAATTATGAGAATAAAGTATGCTGATTGTTCTGCCAGCTATTATATATAAGTCTAATATTCTCATCAATGAATCGTTTGCATGAAGAACCTTTGCATGAAGATCACAGAGATGCTGGTATTAAGTATCTAATTACGAATAAGGATATAATTTTGACCAATAAGTTTGTATACTCGTATTTATGATTACGTAAGAGCTTAATTATTTAAAAGCGACAATGGAATACGGTATTTCAATAACAAATAAATTCAACTACTAAATTGTGTTCTCTGGCTGTAATTTTTAACCGACTATATTGAACTATTACAGTATCATGGTCCGATGCCGACCCTCTTATTCAATTCTGTCCAATTGATTGCGGTCAGGACGATGATTTAATTTTCCTAATGCACTTAAATGTCTATTTGCTCTGTAGTGAAATTGCACACTGTTTATTTTCCTCTCGCCACTATTCAGTCCACCCGCGTTGTTGGTGGTAGAGCAATTCTAAAAGGCATTTATGTATTAACGTTAACCGTTACTTCGTTAAGTTTTAAGCTTTCAATGAATCTCAATAAGATTTTAATTTTCTGTTAAAAAGATTAATATGAAAAATTAAAAAGTAATAGAATAAAATGATACCGCCATCAAGCTAAACATTTTATAATACTAAAGAGTTGTCCATAAAAAGGCGGTTAGGTCAAAGGTCCACTTGGATAATTAATGGCATTACATTAGGCAATTAATTTACCTCGAGATTTGAGGCAATCTGAAGACAAGTCTCAGATCTCAGCCAAAGTAAATTACTCTGTCAATATTTATTGTAGATACAGCTAAGTAATAAATGAGTATGAATGGCAGTTTACAAGAAGACAAAATTATAACCGATCACCAACTTTACGTAATTATATTTTTACGTAAAAAAATATTTAAATGATACAAAAACTAAGTAAGTTATTTTGTTTGTGGTTACATAAATTAGTTACTTACACGATTTAAAATTATAATATTTTCTACTGGATATAATATTGTTATTTCGCAGTAATATCTTACCGCAGATAAGGCTATATTATGTAAATTGACTAACTAATCTGACTTCTATTTAATTTTTATTTTCTTATTAATATTAGTCAGAATGACGTCAAATAAGGACATGTATAATGGCAGTTACTTACTATAACCACAGCTATAACTTTATACCGTCTTAAAGGTAATAGCAAGTAAGTGTCATACTAAAAGTTATTAATTGACGTCAGACAGACAGACTTTTAATTATTTTCGATAAAACTTGAAAATTTGTTTAAAAATACCTTCAGTGGCACTATAGTGTGATTGTACATAATAATAGGTTAGGGAAAAAGTTTCTTCGCATTTTTTAAGAAAATTCAAAACATTTTTTAATATAGTTTATTTACATTTAACTAAAGTATGTAGGTACCATTTTGTTCGATAACTTTTTGTCATCTTGTAGGTAGTGCGTGATCCCATTGCTATAGAAATTTTGGGGCTTCTGATCAAAATACCGCGACAAGTGGTTTTGGCTGTCCTCTCGTGATGTTAACCTGACACTGCCTAGAGAATTCTGAAGAGAGCGAAACAGGTGGAAATGTGAAGGTGCAAGGTCAGGACTATACGGCGGATGCATTAACACCTCCCAGCCAAATTCTCTTAATTTTTGCTGAGTGGCTAAAGATGTGTGAGGTCTAGCGTTATCATGATAAAAACCACACCCCTTCTGTTGATTACTTCCGATCGCTTTCTCTCAACTTTTTGCTTTAATCTCATCAGTTGTTCGCAGTAGAGTTCAGAATCGATGGTCCTACCTGGTGGTAACAGCTCATAATGAATAATGCCCTTCCAATCCCACCACACACACAGCATCACCATGTTGCGAGTTAGCCCGGGTTTTGCCACAGTCTGTGAAGCCTCACCGGCCTTTGACCACGACCTTTTTCGCACGTTCTTGTCGTACGTGATCCACTTTTCATCACCAGTTATCAGCTTCTTAAAAAATGGTTCGGTTTCATTACGTCGTAATAAAGAATCACAAATGAGTACACGGTTCATTAGGTTTCTTTTAGTGAGCTCGTGGGGTACCCAAATATCAGCTTTTTTGTGTACCCATTTTTTTTAAATGCGCCAAAACTGTTTTGTGGTCAATTCCCAGTTCTTCAGCTACGTCGTAACTACTGATATTCCGATCTTGCTCCAGTTTTTCAAAAATGGCATCTTTTATCCGTAATAGGGCGACCAGAGCGACGTGCATCTTTGACATTAAAATTTCCGGATTGAAAACGCTTAAACCAAATTTGTGCTACTCTCACAGACACTGCACTAGGCCCATAAACATCGCAAATTATTTTTCGCGGCTTGCGTTGCATTTTTACCTTTTTTGTAGTAAAATTTTAAAATGTATCGAATTTCTTCATTAGATTCACTCATCTTGACAGTACGAAAAACAAATGAAAAACACACATTTTCCTAATTTGAATTTGGAATTATCTTTTTTAAAATCTAAACTTTTAATGATACCAAAACCAGCCAGATACAAATAGTACAGCCAAAGAGATTGTATTACAAGTTCATACATACTATAATGCGAAAAGACTTTTTCCCCAAACTAATAGATAATAGTTACTATTAGCTACCATTTAGCTACCCAATGTATTCAAAAAATAAAACGAACAATTTTTTAATACAATATGTAAAATATACTCTTTTTCTTATTTCTTCAAAAATATTACTCTTTTACTCTGTTTTACAGAATAAAGTTTTTATGATCAGAGGTAAAAGTACTAATAGAATGCTTTTATTTTATTTCAAATATGTCATGTAAGCAAGCGTGCATAATCAAAAATAAAAAAGAGTTTTTTTTGTATTTTTATGTTTTGTTTAGATTATTCTTTACTAGCGACCCGCCCCGGCTTTGCACGGGTGCAATGCTTATGTAAATATTATGCATGTATTATACATATAAACCTTCCTTAAGAATTACTCTATCTATTAAAGAAAACCGCAGCAAAATCCGTTGCGTAGTTTTAAAGATCTAAGCATACATAGGGACAGACAGCCGGCGGATAGCGACTTTGTTTTATACTATGTAGTGATTTATAATGAATTTATTGTTAAGTGTTATTGATCAATAAAACTGAATAGTCAATATCTACCATCACACTGTCTTCACATCACAGTTAAGTCTTAGAGGCTCCATTTATTGTTTATTTATTTCATTTATCATGATTGCGGAAACTATAGAAAAATTGGCTAATATAAAGTTCCCACGTCATCGGCATCGTAGCAATGACGGGACTGTCATCGCGGTCACTACATGCAGAAGAATGCAAGGGCCTTGTTGATATGCATTGTGCGCCGAGAGCTGAGCGTGACTGCTCTTTCTCATTCTGCACCCAACATGGACAAAACGACTTACATGAAAGTAAAACAACATAAAACAAAACTATCCTACATAAGTTCGCGTAACTGCACAACTGCAGTTCCTTAGAATTATAAATGAATTTTATGTACCTGTGTGTAACCCATGTGATAAAATTCTATAAGTAGTAGAATTAAATATTATGGTTCGCTTTCAATGGTTACCTTAGATTTAATTCAACTAAGTCTCTGAGAACTTGCGCAATAAATCGTTAATAAACCGAATACCGTTAACACCGTCTTGATTATAAGGAGAAAATCGTCCGACTTTTCCTCGATGAGGGTGCTTCAGGCTATATTTTCGTCAAATTATTGATTAATGAATTGGTTTTAAATTGACATTGAAAACGTATAATAATTTATGACATAATTGTATTAATAATTTAAATTTATATTTTATTTTCATAATTCATATATTATACAATTAACAATGTAATTGTAATTTTCTAAATTTTGACTTCAATTATTATTTAGTGGATTTCTAATTATTATTCTCAAATATTCACTATTATAAATTTGACATACCTAAATTACAATTTGTATGCTAGAAATGGCAATAACATGCTAGAACATCATTAAATTTTTTGTAACGTCTGATTATATGTACCAACACTAATGTTTTTACAAATAAAATATCTTTATCTTACAATACTTACACCTATTACGGTTTTCGGAGTTCAGACGCGACTGAGTTATTTTGAGATAAATGGAAATGTGTTTCATTTTTTTTAAACTAATAATTTTAATGTTCTTTATTAACTTAAATCGTAAACGGACAGCTTTTTGGTGTCTGCTTGTAGCTTTTCGGGTTATACTTAGACTTTTATGTTATTTTTACAAATATGGACTTTCTATTTCAAACTAAGTATTCAATAAGGTTCCTTCAATAAATACATTGTTTCAAAGCCTTCATCCCGATTGATTCGATCTCATCTCAAAGAAATTGTATGGCGGCGTAACATTTCTTGGAGTTATTATCCATATTTATATATTGGCCTCACAATTCCAATAACTGCCATCGATATATTGATGCATAATTTTCTTAATTTTATTTTTATAAATTACTTGGTAATATTATAATTCGTTTTTTAGGCTCCGAAAGATAAATTTATGATAAAATTAATTGAAACTTTATTATGTAGGTATACCAAATTGACACCATTTAATTTTTACAATGTGGTAAGTACTTATAATGAAAAATACGTTCGGGATAACTCTAGGAATTATTAGTTTTTCAAATTAATATGTTTCTTGAAATAAGAAACATTATTTCAAGAAACATATTTTAGAGCATTTAGTTATTTTTAAGTATTAAAAAAATCATATAATTTTGAATAAAAGCCTAATATCTAAGCACCTAATGACCAATCTACCTTTTCCAACAAATGCAACATCGAGTTTATGAGCCATAACAAAAGAAGCAATAAAATAATGCGTGTATCTGAGTAATCATTATTTATAATGGAAATAAAAGACGGTAATTTGATAATTTGCGTTTCATACGGTAGGGGCCGTGCGTGCATTAGCCTGGGTGGTGCCGCCCACTAATAATGACTGCATTACGTTATTTAGGGGATATTCATTAAACTAAACGAGTTCTAGTACATTTACCAGCAAGATGTATTGATTATGTAATTTTTAATATATCTTCATCTATCATATTAATTTTATTTACACACCGTATTAAATAAATTATTTACAGGTGCGTATTTGTATAGTACCTAAATATTAGTTAAAATTAATTGGATATGTATACTAAATATTAGTTAAAATTAATTTGATAAGTAATCTTATCGTGTTCATGAAGGAAATGGGATCTAATTTTCGTAAACGATAAATTTCATATCGTAGGAGGAACTCAGTGGCGTATTGGTTTGAGAACGAAAACAAAGCAACTTTCGCCATGGTCGATCCTGTGATGGGTCCGCCGAATGGGTCAATCAAAATTTGTTATCCTGAGCTCTTCTGTGCTTCGGAAGGCACGTTAAGCCGTTGGTCCCAGTTGTTACTATAACCGCTTTAACCCACCAACCCTCATTGGGCCAGCGTGGTGGTTATGGCCCAAACTCCTCATGTGTTTCTCCCGTGGAGGAAGGCCTGTGACTAGTAGGGGGGCGTATATGGGCTAGTGATGATGAAATTATAACAGTAATAACAGTATTATCACAAAGCTTAGTAGTTTCTATATTCTGTATTCATCACCATCAAAATCCGCCTAATACGTCCCATTACTGGGCTGCGAAACACACGAGGATTTTTTTTAATACAAAGCACGACAAATGACTCAACACCACCTGATGTGAAGCGGTAAGAAGAGTCCATATGCGAAGACAGCTAGTGCAGTTCAGACACTGCTCTAGGCGCCTCAACCTTGCCGACCCAAAAGGTGCTATTTCATGCCTCTTTGGAAGAATTTGAACCATAGCACCACCACGCTGCGGCAGTAACAACTGGGACCAAACGACTTAACGATCCTTCTAAAGCACGGAAGAGCTCGAGATTACAAATGAATGACCCATCCCGGGTTCGACCATGGCGAAAGTTGCTTTGTTTTCGCAATCGAAACCAGAGCGCTAAAACCACAAACACACCACTTAGCGCCTCTGACTGCATTCATTACTTGATAATAAATAAGTTATTACGTGATAATTAAAATTATTCGCTGTCACGTTCTTCCCAAAAATATTACTAAAATAAATCAACTGTTTCGCCTTCATAATAATTTTAAATTACATTTCTGAATCCACTGTCATTATCGTAATTAAACGCTTTATCATGTACCATTTCAGTTTTATTTGTGTTGCATTACGCATTGTAAGCTGGTTCGAAATGCAGTCGGACCGATAAATAAGTTCAATAGTTCATCGCTTGTGATCCGGTCATTTGAATGTTACAATGTTACGTAACAGAACTCACCTTTTCTTTCCTTACCTATAGTCACCCTCATAATCTGTATAGGGACGAACCCTATGTCTAATCGTAAAGGGAGTGTCCGCCCATCATCAGTCAACCACCGGGCGATGAGGGCATTTATTACTTAAAAACCATTTCCAACGACTACAAATGTAATACTTAAATCTTTGTAGTCACGCGAGGAAAGAATGTAGATCTTATTTCTGAGGATATTGTTCATATTTTAACTATGAGCAAAAAGTTATTACTGTAAACTTACACTGAATAAGATGAAATAAAGAAAAAAAAAGAAATTTAACAAAAATCTCTATAGCAGAGCGTGGTTTCGATCCACGGACCTCTGGGTTATGGGCCCAGCACGCTTCCACTGCGCCACTCTGCTCGTTGTTAATTCGACGAAATTGTTGGTAAACCTCAACAAACATTAAAATATCAAACAAAAGAGAAAACACGGAAGACAAAATAATTTAAATTGACATATTTTGTTAATTATTTAAAATACTAGTTTTCCTTCGACTATTGTTCTTGTTATTAAATATACGAATGCTGCGAATGCTATAATAATAATAGTTAAAACATGAATAGAATAATTTTCTTGTTAGGAAAAATCCATTAAAAAAATTAAATATAATTCTTCCTTCCAAAATTGTTTTTTTAATTATGACAAAGTTTCGTCCTCTTCTATAGATTAAAATGCCAGACATCGGTAAAGTAATTACCTAAGCTTAATTAGACTGCATAAAAATTTTCATTCGAAGGAGTGCATTACCTGAAGAGGGATTGAAAAAGCGATATGGCATCCATTGGTTCGTTTCTAACAAAATCCCGTGGAAAAGTTAAATATCGACCGCGACCCGACCGGCACTGACCGTGACGTCTTCATACCAAATAGAAGAAGGGACGTCGTTAATTGGACATAATCATTAATTACGACGATCAAGGAATGTTGCTCCAAATTCTCAATAGATATTGTTTTTCTAGTAGCAGGTAGCACTTACCTAAAAACCAATTATCAGTCGAGCTATCACAAATAAATGCATGAGGCTAACTCTTACTATAACCGTTAGTGTATATTATATTCTTTGCTATATATAACCTTTGTATAAGGCCGGACCTGAGTTACCTACATATTGTTTAGTCTCTTTTGTTCTAAATTCAAAATAATAGGTCTTTATATGAAATTTCCGTTTTTTTCCAAATAATTTTAAATGAATGTCTACCTAAAATATAACATTATTTAAATTTATATTCAAAGTTCAGTATACCAGCAGAATTTTACGAATGGTATTATTATTTTTTGTTAAAAATTATTAATTGTAAATGAGGGTTAATTAGAGCTTGTAGAACACGAAGCCGATTTTAATGTTTATTTTGTTTTATGTTATTTTATATTGTTTAAAAATGTTTTTTACTGCATTATCTTAACAACAAATGTTATCCATAAAATTCAATAAAATCGGTGAAGCCAATTTCAAATTACACAAAAACACAAAATACTTCGTACAAAACGACTATTTCATACATAAAAACCTAATGTTGCGTTCATCAATGTGTGTAAAATGAATGATACATGCCTTAAGTACTATACAATAACTGATTTTTTTTCAATTTTATTGTGATTTTAATAAGTAATTTGTTTGCGAAGTTGTAGAATATGTTTTTAGATAATACTGATTTGACTTATTTTGTGTTTTAAATAGCGACATACTTCAAACGCAGCATAGGTACTTACGTAAATGTTATATCTAAGTACCTACCAATGTTCAAAGGTCTTTTTTACTGACGGATAATTTTAGAATCATCATTTTACATTGCTAATTAGGTTAGTGGCAGTACCTTAGTTCTTAATTATTTAAATCGTTTTCCGGTTTGATGGCGCTTAGAATTCATGACGCTCAGCGACATTTGTAATTGCATAATTATTTGATATTTATAACTACTTTTAAGGTTGCTACTGCGATATAGGTAGATACTTAGACATTTCTTTTTATCTAAGTACTTATTTAATAGAAAAATGTACAAATTATATTCTGTTAAAAATACCAATTTAAAAACTATTTATTAAATCAATTATTTATAAATTGTAAACTTCAAAGTCTCTAGTCCACCTTCTGAAATAAATCTCAAAAAGAATAAAAAATATAATTATTAATATTTTAACCTTTCCTCCCTTACTCGCCAGAAAACTAGTTGTGTCTGGTTTGCAGATATTTCATAAATTTCGTTTTAGTTTTTAAAGTAGCTACCTACCCACTAACCAGATACAATAGGTTGTCTACTGTATATTGACGAGGAGACGTCGACGAGCCGCTAAGGGACGAAAGGTTGAGAAAAATATTTATGTTTATTCTGTTTTTATAAAAGGGTCCAACATTTTAAAATTATAACAGTCATACAGAAAATATGTCAAATATACCGTAAGCTGAAAAGCATTCTCATATTAGTATTAAACATATATAGGTACACATACCCCCGGACCAGGGGTCGAAAGGTTTAATAAAATTGACATAATATCACCAAATATTAAATAAATATATAAAGCTCTTCTTGCATATTCTAGTCTATTTCAACCTTACTAAAGAAACTACAGCCGCAAGCGTTGTTGTGCGTGAGAATTTTTTATTTCGGGTCAATAGAGCCTATTTATTAAACGGATGTCACGTACGGTGGGCCTGTGAAAGCGCCGCCATTCGTACTGCCACTGTTTCAAGAATGCCATTGCTCCTTTAGTGGATTTCCTTGTTATTCGTTAAGACTAAATAATTACTTTAGATGTGGTTCTAAAGAATTGTAATTAAAAAACAACTTTCGATATGTTCAATCCCGGGATGGGTCAACCGAAATTTCTAATCTCAAGCTCCTCCGTGCTTCGGAAGGCATGTTAAAGCCGTTGCTCCCGGCTGTTATTGCAACCGTTCTAACCCACCAACCCGCATTGGTTCAGCGTGTCGGTATTATGGTCCAAACTCCTCATGTGTTTCTCCCATGTGGAAAGACCTGTCCCCAGGACTGGGATGTATATAACATAATATTACATAATGAATTGAGGTCTGGAAACACGCATTGCATCTTCGGATGCATGCACGCAAAGAATCTTGCTGCAATTACATTTTTCACTTTACCATTTTGTGATTATGTCCCATAAATTTCAGCATATTTCACAAGACAAGTTATACTTACCTAGTTACTAGATTTTTTTCTGATAGCTTGGTAAGTTGTCAAAGGACGGAAGTGAAACGGGTGTATCTTATTATTAGTATTATATTTCATCTTATTATAAACGTACTTCTGCAGTCAACGACATAAATAAGTAGATGGTTACTGACAGCTCAGAGCATAGCGGTGTTTGTCATTCAAATTTGCACCTGCCTGGTGTATGAAACACTTTGATCAATAGAGATTTGGATCTATAATTTTTAGTCTAATGTAAGCATATTGTTGATTTTAGTTAGAGTAGCAAAATGCTTAGCCCATTACTGATAGCTACCTAAATTTTAATTATCGCTTAAATCATTCAATGTAAAAATTTTGAATCCATTGTTAGACTTAAATTTTTAACCCCCGTCAAAAAGAGGGGTGTTATAACAAAGATACCTACAATTTCAGTAAGACTCAAAATCAGCTTGTAATATAGACTGCAAATACTTATCAATTATGGTTATGTTATTGTCTTGGATAGTTATATTTACACACGTCGAGATATAAATGCTACCTCGTTTACAAGTAACCAACACTGCGCACATGTAACGATGTAATTCAAAATCTTGCCACGTGCTAGTTCATGTTTACAAGAAAGATAGTGTGGAAGTGGAACAACACTCGGTGCTGTACGTTATCGTGATTACCGCAACTTTACTGTCCGAATTTATATCGCGGCATGATGTAACCTAGCGTAATAAAAACTGGTCAGGCGCGACTTTAACTTACGTAGACGGTAGGTAGTTACTGATTCTTTTTTGCGTATTGATTCATTTTTGAATATTATCTAAAATTCTTTTAGTTTCTGATTTAACTGGTGGTTTTTTTTTATACAACTAGATGACAAACAAGCTGACGGCCCACCTGGTGGTAAGCGGTTACCGCCGCCTATAGACACCTGCAATAATAAGGAAAAGCACTTGATATTGCAGGTGCGTTGTCATCCTGAGGCCTAAGATGAAATGCCGTCCATGCCCAATAATTACACTGGCTACCTTTCCCTTCAATCCGAAACACAGCGAACTGTTTCACGGCTGAAATAAGAAAGGCGGTGGTACCTACCCAGGCGACCCTACATATGGGTCTACCACCTAGAGTTGGTTGAGTTGGAGATGGTACATTTAATTTTAATATTTTCTGTTTGCAAACTTAAGACGACCGTCTGGTCGAGCGGTCTGTACCCCTTGCTATACAGGCTACTCAGTCAAGAGGTCCCGGGTTCGAATCACGGTAGGACCAAATGTTTGTATGATTATAAAATCTAAGGTGAAATACTTATGAACTTAATGTACCTACATATTATTTTTAACCTTTGAACTTTTAGTTTTATAAAACTGAAGTTCAAAGTACTTACAATCCCATCGTAAGTGGAAGGTGGTAGAAGTAGCATAGTTTAATCCACCTTATCAAATTTCCATTAAATATTTACTATCTAAGAAAAGTCTTACATTGTCTACTTTGTGCTTTAGAGATACGGTACCCTAATATAATTTGGAGTTCTGCACGAGTGAGCCGCTTGGAGTTTTTACTACTTATGTTGTTTTCAGTAACAAAATCTTTAAAATGCCAGTGAATAACCTTTCGCTGCTCAGTTGATATGGAGGACGATTTGTCCTCCATATCAACTGAGCAGCCAGATAAAGTTTACACGTGAAGTCATTTATGAAATAGCTATAATATTTTATGCTTACATGATCTAAAGTTTCATTTAGTCTTGCCGCAAACAAAAATTGTAATACTTTTCAAAAAATTTTTGATTCGTCGTGTTATTTGCAATTTCCCAAATGCTAAACAATTACTATTATTTTTGTAGATAACAAGGTCAATCCAATTAGTACAACTTATTGATTGCTTATTCGCTATTAATAGTAGGTTCTCCTACTGAATCGAATACATATCTACTAATAACACTTAATGTTAATTTATTAATATTATTAGTTTAGAATAGAATAGAATTGATTAATTTGCTCAAAATGTAGGTTTATGGTTATGATTTTTTTATTCTGTTTCATAATATAATTTACTCATTAGTAACCCAAGCTGATCTATTCAGTCTTCATTAAAGGCTTTGCAAAGAAATAGGAATACAGTAGGAGCAATATTTTTTTGAGATAAATATTTTTTTCTTGTACATTTGAGCGTCTACTTAGTACCTACAGCGTATTATGTTTACTAAACCCCACTTCTTGACGTTTGATGTCAGCAAACGAATGAGCCTTCCACTATCAGAGTTTGTTTCACAAAACTGCACTTTTGACCGGCATAAACAGTCTTGAAACCAGAGCCGTATAACAAACTGCGTCGAATCTAAAATTTAATAATTTAATTAGTACTTAAGTTGTTAAGATACATCGGTTACTCAGGTATTGCTATGTGGTCGTAGCAGGTCGTAGCAAATAAGGTTGACTGCCTTTTAAAAATTGTAAAGTACCTACAGAATTTTACTTTAGGTTCCTTCCTACTCTATGTACTCTGTGGTATGTCAGTGGGTCGGTATGTATGATACGATGAGGCTGGTATGACTTAAGTCTGTAAATTAGATTTTAAAAAAGGATAAGCTGTCATGTACAGTAATATTTGTTTAAAGCGTGACTCGGGGAAATTTTGTTGAGTTATGCTTTTGTGCATGATTACAAAACAATGGCGGATCACATCAAAAGGGCCGCTTCCGTTGATTTATCGTCAGCGATTCTGGTCTTTTGTTTTAAGATGGCTGGATCATGAAGCCACTGGCCGTTCCGTGTTGAGATCACTATGTATGACTATCAGAATCATTTACGGTTCTCTAAAAACCTGACCGGAGTAGGTAACATTAATAATATTTTTATAACGACGTTGCGCGCTGGTTATAATAACTATACTTATTTTTTTAGATTATTATGAAAAACTAATAAAAAATCTTAAATGAAACATATTATTGTTTAATGCTAACTAAACATTTCTATTTCTCTTATGGTGTTAGATTTACGTACGCAGGGCCAGGCAGCATTAAACAGGTGCTATTGCAGTAAAAATCAAATTGCCATAACTTTGCATAATAAAAGTGTAAAGGTAATAAAATTAATCCTCGATCGTTTGGATTCTAAACTTGTTTACGCTGATAGCTGAAGTTGTGCTACGTACCTACTTACTTTAAATTCTTATTCACTGAAGCATCTGTCTACAATAGAAAAGTTAAAGAAAACAAATTGTTAATGAAATGGTAGCGAATTTCATTGTTTTTTACATAAACAGGAGTTCTGGGTGGCCACTGGACATGAATGTATAGAATACGGTTGAATTAACTTCTATTATTTTAATTTGCACTAAAAGTGTTCGATAATATCGAAAAAAATAAAGATGGTGGTGGCTTAAACAGTCTATTTTAGTGTTGATGCTAGGATCGAAGTATTAAAAAAAACGCGCAATTTCGTGTGCATATCCTGTTAAATTTTGTGTTTACCTTATTGTCGTATAAAAACACTTTATTCAATTTCTAATATGTAGGATCCCTGATCGTGATTCTCGTATATATCATCTTCGGAGTGCAGTTCTAATCCAGAATTGTGAAAAAAAATTGGTGTCGCGTTAGATTAGAGAAAGATTGATTTCAGACTTAGGTTAATCGTGTCTTACCTTCAATGTAGACCGAGGGGCACAGGAAGCGTCTCTAGTACGTTCATCCACATAATATACTCCGTCAATAGACAGTATATTATTGATATACAGCAGAAAGAAACGGCAGACACAACATAACAACAGCATAATATCCAATTAACTACCATCAACAACGGAGCTTATGCATCTGCTGGACATAAAGCTAGTGACCTATTTAACTCTGCACAGACAATAAACAGCCCGTAAGTTGATAACAACGCAAGAAGACCACTGTGACAAACCTGATTGAACGCCTTCACTTCATCTAGGTCTAGGTAGGCTAAAAGCCAATAACTCAATATTCCACGCAAGACCGGACCTGAGTTTTATAAAGCAGCCATAGATTACATTGCAGTCATGGTATGTTTGATAATAGGGTAGCTTAAAAGTTGAAATTTTGCCAAAATGTCTCCTAAACAAGGAAATGTGAGATTTGGTTCTTCATAAAGTTGACATAATATCGTGTAAGTTTTTAAAATTGAGTAATCATTGAAATGGCACTCACTTTTTTTAGCGTTTCAAAAATAGTTTACAATAATGGAGTGCCACGGGACTCTAAAAGCATACATATCTAAAAAGCTCCTGGCTAGATTTCCTCATAAAATATTTGAGTGTATCTTTTAGATTATTAAGATATTCGTTGTGCGCCCACACCGCGTTCGCTCCTCAGCTTAAGATTTCCATCCTTTTTTTAAGAACTTTGTAGAGTCATCGGAAGATATAACTCAATCCTAACAGAGACACCTCCGTAAAAAAGGTTTGTTGTTACAAGCTCAAAGAAACTCCGTTGTGCCTTAACATTACTTATTATTACAACCCTCCTGTGAGGGCATTTTTCAACACGACGTGTTGTTCCGGCTTAATTTGTTATTAGAATAAACGATATTAGTTAGTATGTCATCGCGTGTCTCCCCTTTGCCTGGGATTAGGCAGTAATACACATTTATATGCTTACTGCCTTAATATTCCCCCGGGAACGAGTCATGAATTCGAAATTTCCAGTCTAGCAAGATGTTGCACAGTAAAATGAGGTCCGCTGTATACAAATTTCATAAGTATTATATTAGGGAAGTTAGTACTTACCTATCTACCTATGTAAATTTCAAGTAATACGATGCCATTTCCTCTGTGGACATTAGCTTTTGTTCCTAATGTTACTTTTCTGTGTGACAATAGAGTTTTACGTAAGTTGTAAAAGCCACATTACCCTCGAGCACTTTAATTAAGAGAATAGAGATATCCATTTGTCGGAACAGTGGGGTCTCACATTGTATTTGAGCACGTAACCAGCTGTTCAATGAAATTTGATTTAGATAGCTAATGGTGCGTGTGCGATGGTTTTATTGTCGGTTGTGTGTCAATCTTCCTTTTATGATACTTGGTGTGTATACTGTATACGATTTTTTGTTGCAATGCGTTTGGCACGGGCGCGGGCGCGGCGCCGTCCGGCGCGGGGGCTCCTGGGCAGGTGACCGGCACCTCGCATGTGTTGCCACATTCATGTGTGTGTGTGTGTGACAGCTTGATGTTATTTGTTATTATGTTTGCAAGAGCATTCTTAATTTTGTCCGAATCTAGTTAAAAGAATCTTGTTCGTAGAAACACGTGGTGTTCTCGTTAAATTCAAACCGTGGGTATGTTGTGTAATGTAACTTGTTGAAATACTGAAATAGATGAATATAGTACTCAAAGTTAATTATAACAAACCAAAGTAACAGAACATAAGCGAACAGACAACCACTTGAACAGTGGTTGAGCAGATAAGACAGTAGAATGATTTATTTCAGACTTACGCTGCGTAAGTCCGCCGGTCATGTGCGCTGCAAATGTGGCGCCCGCGCCGTATCAGTCGGGGCGCCTGCTCCGACATTCTACGCAAATTTTAAATATATCTTGGTCGGTATAGTATTGCGTACTCGTAATTACGAGAACAGTTGGTTTTCAAATGTCTGTACTTGACTTGCAAATTGCTCACGTGTTTACAACGAAATCCCTGCACATACCAATTACAATACCGGCAGATAGGTTATTTCCTTACTTCGGAGCAAACCAGACATAACGAGATCTGATTTGTAGCTGTCAGTTACAATTTGCTAACGAGTGTAAAACATGTCAGGGCTTTAACTGATAAAGATCATGGCCTGCCAGTGTATTATTGAATGCAAATTGCAACTAGGAACGTTCGTACCTATGGCGTAGTGGTTGGAGCTAGATTGAATGGAAACTAATTATTTACTCACGCATTGTGCTGTCGACAAAGTGTGCAATGCAAAACCTGTTTAGTGAACTAAGACTGATCTCGTCTTAAATTGAAAATGTGTTGATCATTGTAAGAACATTTTTCTTATATTGAAAATGTGTTATTTGAGACGTGTTATTTACAAGAGTAAGTCTAAAGGATTATTTAGATTTACCTGTGCTATGGTATCTTGAGACAATTGTGAGATATATTATAATGTTTTAGAAAGCAATTTGAGCACACTATCTATATACGCTATGAATTAAAAAAGGATAATTGCCGAGCGCGTTCGTGTTGAATGGGCTCACCCACAGCTCGCGCTCGTTTCCATTGTACAGCTAACGAAGCGGTCCAGGTAAAATAGTGCCCGACCCAAGATTCGGCTTCCCCATCTTTTGCCGAAAGCACTTAACGTTCGGTTTATGTGAAAACGTTTGAACTTTTTAAATAGTACGACCCATATATGTAACATTTTTTATTGTAGCATCCTATTTTACGAATTAGAATTTGTATAGTACAGTATCTATTTTTTATGTGTACATTATTTTAAAGCAAGGATGATTGGCGAACTGAATACTATTTAGAACTTCCTACCAGTCAACCAGGAAGTTGAGTGTTTAATCCTTAACTCCATGTAGCAAAAACTTATGCTTAGACTTTTATATAAGATGGGATTTATTTAAGGATGATAAAAAATAACTTACACCTACAAGGTATATCAGAATATAATATGTAAATCCAATTTCTAGCCGAATGGCGAAAGCTTCTCCGCCGGCACTAGATAAAACAAAGCTAGGTGGTCGTGCCTCCATAAATTCCCAGCGGCCGCTTCGTCCGTGGACCCTCAACAAAGCGCTGTCATTTCACGCGTTCATGCTAAACGGTCCCTAGTCTGCCGCGAGCCCCGCAGCTATTTGTTCGCTCGCATCTGCGGGAAGTTAAACTGTTTACCAAACTTGGCCAGCCCCGGATGAGACGAATCGCTGGACATTTGTATTGTATCAGCCGTATACGGGCATCTATTGATTGATTTCATGCTTAATGTATTAGCTGACCATTCGATTGATGTGTACCATTATCGTCTTATATACTTAGATTCTTACATTGATTCTTGACGATTATCTTATAAATTTATACCTGCTTTTATCTTGACCGAAATTTCTTCCGAAATCTTTCTGTTTAATTTCTAACGGGTCTAGAAAGTCTAGACCCGTTAGAAATTAAACATAAAGAAACATTGTTTAAAGATAAAATAGATTAGCTAGATTGAAAGAAGTTGGGCCCTATGAAAAATTGTTGTGCCTCTAAATTTTATTTTATATTATAGGAAAAACATTTTATTTTCATAGTTAGAAAAAAGATTTAATTTACTTACCCAAGTTTAACAGATATCTACTTTTATCTTTTGTTATAATATAGAGGTTGTATTATTATTTACCAACTGAATTGTTCATAGTCCTCTAGGGATGAGTATAGAAACTAAAACTAAGAATATATCTAAACTAGAAAAAACCACCCGCCCCAGGACGTGAAATTTTTATAATTTAGATATTTTTCGAAGTAAGTAAATATATTTTCCACCCATTTGAAATAATGTTAAAATAAAATTAAGAATTACAAAAACTATTTTTAATCCTAGGCTCGACAAATAGTAACATTTATGTAATGGAACTAAGCAAAATACAATAATTTTATTGGATTTATTTCATTAAGGCACATTGAATTGCCCAAAGGCCTATGTTTGGGCAATCTCCTTTGACTACTTGCTATTGCTTTTATTGATTGTGTAGACTAATATAGTCTAAAAAAGTATAAAAATACTATAGAATACTATACTATAAAAAATAAATGAGTGATTCATGAACTACTTACATATGTAGTTCATGATTCATGAATCAATAATTTATTTTTTATGACAAAGAATAAGAATTCCAAAATCTTGTGAGATTTGATCAAACAGTCCTTGGAAATCCCTTTCTAATCTACGACCTTATAAATATTTGTTTATTTGTTAGTCTAACAAAAATACGAAGTGTAATATTTGTTAAAGATGTGAAATATCTTAAGTTAAAAATTGACAAGTGCAGTTACCGTTCAAATTTACATAGGTGACATGAAGTACTTTAATTATCTAAAATTATTGACGGGTATTTGACACGATTTTTAATTCTATACTTGGCAACTAATAATTAAATTTGTTTGCAGAAGGAGGGCGCTGCGCAAGCGCATGCGTTTCGCAGCAAGTCGTTCCGAAAGCCGAGGCCTTGTCACTGGTGCCATCAACCAGTCCACACGCAAGGCTCATGCTGCAGAGGTAACAAATTTTAATTATAATAATTACAAAAATAATAGTTCTTAACGCAGCTGGATTCCTTTTTAGTTTACGTAGTAAAAATCTTATAAGTATTTAAAAATCGATTTATAATTTATTAGTTAACTATGTAATTTAATTATTTAATTTGTGAAAAGTCTGGACATAAAATATGTTATTTTATTTGGGAGATGCCATTAAATTTTGTTATTGTATATGCTTACAGGTTGAATTTTTCAAGTGGGCGTGCATGGTTAGATCCGAAACTATGAGGAATAGCGAAAAGTAGTACTTAGGTACTCAATATCGGGGATTTGATAAAAATACTTGAAAAATTTACCTTGTTTTACAAATAAGAAATACCAAATACAAATAAGAAATATAATATAAATAAAAGTAGAAAGTAATGACACGTATACGCATACATTTGTATTTATTATTTCTTATGGAAGGGACGCCTCTTCCAGCCACGAAAACCATATGAAATGAAATTAAATAATTTATTCAGTAACACATATTTATGACTACAGAAGCCAAATACAACACATTTGAACAAAAAAACAATGTAATTATGTCATATGCGTAATGGTCAACAAGATTTATGCGCGCCACCGACTTTCTGTCCGTCTGCCAGTCTGTGGTTTACAGTGGATTACCCTTTGAAGCCCGATAAACTAGACGCAATTGAATTTTATTAGTCATGTCAACTTAAGTTGGCGTCTGGGCATTAAAGGATTAATTCCGTCACATTTGCATCTACAAAAAACCTAAACAAACAGTTTAAAAAATATATGAAGTTGGATTTGTTTGAATTTGCTATGAAACCTTTAATTCGTGTTCGATTAATCACTTGGACAGTTTTGTAACTCTAAATATGTATGAAAATAAAAATGCTTTTCAGTTAATTCTTTAGGTACAGTTTTTTAAGTTTGAAATAACACAGGTTGGTAAAATAATGGTGTATTTAATGACTAAAATTTTAAGCTTTTATCACATTTTCCGGGCGATATGATCATTTGACAAATACTACCAGGCCAGCAGCACAATATGTAACAAAAGCATTATTAGACTTAGTTCTTTACCAGCTGATATTTAAAGGTTACGATGACAGGAGGTACAACGTTCTAGACGGATTGTTAAATGTCACGCTCGACAATTGGTTTTGTACAATTCGCTTTCACGATTATACTACAAACTTAACGTGTGATTACAGTGACTTGACAAATGATGACTGACGTTGTATTTAACTACGCCTTGCATAGCTATTATCAATTCCGAGGCAACATTCCACTAAAGTATACAAACAAATATCTATATACGATGTATAAGCACGTCTGAAAAGATGTATATATTTTAAAATATGCATACGACACTTTATTGCTACTAACGGCTTATAATAAAGTCAATATACACATATTTGAAAGCTTCGACTGAGTACATCTTTTCAGAAAAAACTGTACCTAAAGAATTGACTGAAGTAATAATATAAAACTACATTAAATTAGTGGCAGTGCAAAAGCCATCTACAGAGGTCGGTCGTCATTATAAAAAACAATAAACTGTATACAGAATTTGATAGGGCTTACAGCTTTTTTTGTGCTTTAAATGACGACTCTACAATTAAAAAAAAAACACATCATTTCATATTCTACACAAGATAGGGTACAACTTTTTCGTACTGACGACTCTATACAATTCTACACAAACTTTTAATGTTGTGCCTGTACAAAACGAATATAAATTAAGGTTGTGCTAATATTATATTATGCATAGGTGCGTTGGCACTACTATCAATTGTTTTCCATTATTATGAAATGTTTGGCTGGTTGTAATAAATATTACTCTGGCGACGGTACTTTACGGTCTTACATGTGGATGATGTAAGATTATTATCTTATGTTCCTAAGATGAGAACTATATTATGAACTATAAATTAATCGATAGAGTCGATTCAAATGAGATCCATAAAATTTCACTGGGTTATAATTAGAACACATTTGGGCAACTTGGTGCATTTTCTGGTACTGAATGTGTTTGAGTAATATATTTACATAATATTTACCCAGTTGGCAGTCTAACAAATGAATAATAATTGAATCAGTTATGTCTTGTAAATGCTAATTGTTTTATGTTATTGACTGCAGCTGTAGCTGTAGGAAGAACATTATCTCGAAAATGTGGAGTCAAATAAGATTATTCAGAAACTAATAATTACTTAAGTTTGCAAACTTTTATCTTTTTTTAACCGACTTCAAAAAAGGAGGAGGTTTTCAAGGCGTCTGTATGTTTTTTTTAATTTTATTTTTATGTTTGTTACCTCAGAACTTTTGACTGGGTGAATCGATATTGATGATTCTTTTTTTGTTCGATGCGGAATAGTTCCCATTTGGTCCCATAAATTTTTTTTGAAAATCCATTGTGTAGTTTGGTTTTTAAATAAAAAAAACTGGAAAAATTAAGTCATCTACATATGCGAAATTGCGGATTTTTGCTTTTTCTATGAATTTTTAGTGAAATGATACGATAGTAGAAATCAATTTAAGCTCACGGTCACCCATCTAGCTTTGACCTTTAAAAGTTATTAGGTACTAAAAATTGTGAAAAAACAATATTTAAACAAAAATTAAAACCGACTCCAAAAAACTTAAAAGGATAAAATAATTAAATTTTAGTAGGCACTCATCCCCTAGGAACATATTTTTGGAGTTGGTGCTAAGTTGTTTCCAGAAACCATAGATAGTGAAGCACCGACTCCAAAAATATGTTCCTAGGGGATGAGTACCTACTAAAATTTAATTATTTTATCCTTTTCAGTTTTTTGGAGTCGGTTTTAATTTTTGTTTAAATATTTTTTTCGTAATAATATATATTTTTTTTTTATACCATCAAGGTGGCAATCAAGCATACGGCCCACCTGATGGTAAGCGGTTACCGTAGCCTATGGACGCTTGCAACACCAGGGGTATCACTTGCGCGTTGCCGACCCAGTAAAAACCTTCTCACGCCTTTTTTGTGGAACCCCATGCTGTACTCATTCGAGAAAACCTCTGCAGGGAGCTCATTCCACAACTTGAGCGTATGAGGATGAACTCCCTGCCGATGGCGAGCGGTGCGCTGATAGAAAGAAGCCGTGGGCATCATTTCAAATAATTCCTTTAATAAAAAATAATTTGATTATTGGCAAGAAACTTCATTACTTATAAAATGCTGTTTTATTTGTTTCAGTGTGCAAATATGTCTGTCATACGGCTTGCGAGAGTAAGGTATGTATACTTTTCGCTGCCTTTGCTTTGAAATTTTGCAAAAGAGATTTATTTACGGTTAAAAATAACGTATAAATATGTATAACAATATAGTAGATAAATAATTGTTATAGGTCATGCATGTCTTGTGATGAAGGCGAATCTTCCGCTATTATTATATACAGGTATTATTTAACATAACAGAGGGACTCAAGAACCATTGTAATTATCTTCTTTGTTATGAAATAAACCTTTTTAATTACTGGGACTATGCGTCTGCATAGTCACAGGAGTGCTGGACTCAGCAGGCAGGTAGGTCCGCCGCCGTGATCGCGACATAGGAAATATCTTTTGTTGTAACTCGCCACTTTAGTGACCACGTAGGTAATTAATTTACTCTTGAAAATTTCCAACGAATGGCATTACAAGGTATTGACTTCAAGATTTTAAAATATTAATTCAACAGAAAATAGTCACAATAAATTTATACTTTAAGAGTATGAAAGTTTGTAATAAAAGAAGTGGTGCCATCTAGTGTTGCCATTTATATTTTGTCGGATTATAAAGCTAGTGGCATTGATCAGCCTCGCAACGCGTGCGCGACACAGCCACTTTCAACATTTGGTTCATACTATAAACACAAGATGGCGTCATAAGTATCTTTAAAAATATAAGGTTTATTCAATTTTTTATTTTAATAGATCAGTGCTAACAAAAGTTAAGTGTTGAATAAAAAATTAAATTTATTAAAAGTAAAAGTCTGCTAAACACATAATAATGAAACACCTTTTAAATCGTTCGCCGCTTTAGAATTGTAAACTTAAATTGATACATGAGAAGAGAAAGAAAGCTATAAAAACATTGAAAAAATACACCATACCTACACAATTTTGTAGCGCGTGGATTTGATTCCAAACAAAGGGGCACAAGAAAAGCTCCGAGTACATACAAGTTCCGATTGATGGATATTAGAAACAATGAAAGTAGATACCTACCACAAATATACTGAAACCCGATCTAACAAATTTCAATTTCATGACCGTTTACGGAGAATCGATCCATAAATACCTTAGCATCTATCATGATGATATACTCATAGCTCTATTATTTTGTTTTCATACTTTACAATCATTTACTAAGTGGCCTATGAAAGACAAGTGACTACCGGTGTTATGAATAGTCCACGTATATCTAACGTATGGATAAGATCTTTCGGTACATACATGTTTCATTAATAAAACTTCTATTCAATTCTCGCACAATGTTGCCATTAATAGCGGTATTGTGAATTTCGTGACACAGCCAGGCGTTTGGCATTCTGTAAGCGCTTATCCGGCTTATTTAAATTTATTCATAAATAGATAATAGGCCCTGCGCTTGTAGGAGCTGGTTTGATGGCAATCACGTGTTTGCGGGTCACGCTTTCATTGTTCCCTGTTTCACCAAAATTGGACTTTAAACAAACAATACACACCCGTTGAGTGGATCATTTGAGACAAATTTACGAACTTTAAACATGTCTTTGTCTCTGAAGTGTTTGAAGTTAATGAGGGGTACTATAGAGATGTTGCTACGTTAACTTTAACAGTTAATCGCTGAATTCGACTTCAGAAATCTTAATAGTTTTTTTATATGTTACGGGTGCTAAACAAGCATATACTCAAGCGTTGTCTACCCTGTTTATAATCAAGGTCAAGTGAGTGAGTTTGGTGGAGGAGCTCGGTGGCGTATTGGTTTGGTTTCGATACGAAAAACAAAGCAACTTTCACCATGTTCGATCCTGGGATGTGTCAATCAAAGTTTGTCATCTCTAACTCCTCCGTGCTTCGGAAGGCACGTTAAGCCGTTGGTCCCGGTTGTTAATGCAACCGCTTTAACTCACCAACCCGCATTGGGCCAGCGTGGTGGTGTTATGGCCCAAACTCCTCATGTGTTTCCTCCATGTAGGAAGGTCTGTGCCCAGCAGTGGGACGTGTATAGGCTGGTGATGATGATGATGATGATGATGAAGTGAGTGAGTTACAGTGAGTTTGGATCGATTATTTTTTATTATGTTTACTCCTAAATATCCTAGAATCTTCTAGTGTCATGTACACACCTATTTCCGCTTGCATTTGCAATGATTTATTCCCATCATCATTTCTGTTTGATGTCAGCTGTCTGTAGGCTGCACCCAGCTCACCATATACAGAAACAGGCGTACCCATGTGTTTCCCTATTTTGATCTAAGTATCATATACTTAGTTGGTAAAACAGTAATGTGATGTTATGTTGTCACGTTCGTATTCTTTTATGTTTAATTCAACAGATGTTACTCGTTATCATACTATGACAAGCCGTACAATTAGCCGTTACAATTAAGCCGTACAAAGTTGGTAATTATTACGTAATTGTAATAACTGAAATATCTCGCCCCCGAAAATGAATTTATATGTATGTACTAATGATCCACATCTTTGATTCGAATTCATTCGAAAATATGGATTTACTTTCCATAAAATAATTGGAATTTATACATATAAAAATAAATAAAGCTACCAGACCACGCATGCTACTAAGTAAATAACTGATAAATATAAAATTATTGTATTGTCAACGAATACCGGAGCATTATCGTGCTCTCATAACTGTTATTTAACTCTCGACACAAATTAAAACTCAATTGGGTGACGAAGTAACATTTATTTCGGCTTAAAGTGACTTATACTTTTGTGTCAGAAATTTAAACGTTTCCTGGCGCACTGTAAATTTGCATTGCAAATGAAGTAGCTCCTTCGGTGCCCCTGAGAATTATAGACATTAATAAGTTGTAAACAAATCTCACTTTTAAACGGTTTGAAATGGTGTAAGGCGGAGTTCATTTTCTCATCACTCAAAAATAGTGTTTCTGAGGTGGAAAGTATTATTAGTGTTATTGCGGCAATTTATTGGTGTAATGCAAGCTATCATTATAATATGATGCATTTGCCATGCTATCATAGAAGACTTAATGATGATCATTAGAATGTAAGTAATATACTTTATACGTAATAAACTTTGATGAGGTAATAGAAAATGATATCACTACAAGTATATGCATATTATATTATATGAACTAACTTATTATGGTCATCTCGTGTAAATGAATATTAAAAACCATTAATCTTACAAGACGGCGCAAAAGCTTGAAATTCAGGTCGTGCCAGTCGCTGGCCCCTAGTAATAGATCATTATTCATGTACTTCGATGCGTTGACAAACTGCCTTATCGTCGGTGCTGACACTTATATCAGTTTCGCCGCGCCTTTTGACGCCGGTTCATGTTCGCCTCTAAATAAAAAATCAACTCATGATCAATTGTGTTGAAAGTTATATTCATAAAAGTGACCGCTGCGACTGTAGTAGATAGTTGAAGTAATTGCTGGACGTTGAGTGGGTGCTGTTATTTTCCAAAAGAGGCAGAACACTTGAGGACCGTTACTTGCTTTTTAAATGTAAATTGAATCGTAAAATGGTAATAAATTTTAGTGGCGAGCGTAGGTGTGTGGGGCACGCGAGCATAAACATCGATAAAGTATAAACCAGTTAAATAGACATCAATTGTTGCAATGGGACAAACAATATATACTTAATTATTTCAAATTATCATTGTGGTTAGTTGTTTTTTATTTGACCAAATAAGATAGGTATAGGTAGTAACAAATTCATACTAGCTGACCCGGCCAACTTCGTACTGCCTCAGATCAGAAGCAATAAATCTTGTGGTTTGTAAAAATTGCAAGATGCTAATAATCGTCATTTGTCTGACTTTAGCTTATAATACCACTTTGCCTTTTCTTCTTAGCATCACGGACAAACATCACTATAGTTATACTGGCATGATAATTACTGACCATGAAAGGTATTTCATCTTAGTCCTCACGATGACAACGTTCCTGTAATACCAAGTGATTTTTCCTTGTTATTGCAGGTGTCTATAGTTGGTGGTTGCCACTTATCACCAGGTGGGCCGTCAGCTTATTTATCATCTAGTTGTTTAAAAAAAATCCGTATCGTAAAGTCGACATCACATCAAGCGTAACAGTTTGACGTTGAGGCCGCCTTTACTCCTTTTGCAATAGAGGCGGCTTTCAACGGTTATACTTGACTAGCGACCCGCCCCGGCTTTGCACGGGTGCAATGCTTATGTAAATATTATGCATGCATTATACATATAAACCTTCCTTAAGAATCACTCTATTAAAAAAAACCGCATCAAAATCCGTTGCGTAGTTTTAAAGATCTAAGTTTTATATGTAGGGACAACACAGACGGCGGATAGCGACTTTGTTTTCTACTATGTAGTGATATGCCGTTGGCCATACATCCAAAACTTGGAATTCCTAAGCAGTACATGTTTACCAGGAGGGATCCTTCCTATAAAATGTATTGCATGCTGCATTTTCATAATTATTTCTAACCTGCGTTAAATTTTATCACGTGTTTCTTTGATAGCTAGGCTTCTGCTATTCAGTATATCGTTATCGGCAGGTAAGTAGTTTGTTATAGCGTTCTTAAAATAATTTGTTTTCCTTTCTATAGTTGGTGGTGCAGATAATCGGAGTTGGAATTTTTCATTAAGTTTTGGTTGTGAGTTGTGAATTACATAATTGATAATTGATAAGTGAAGTGATAATTGTTGTAATTTCCATGCTTGTTTTGTTGGTTTTTTGTTGACACAGAAATTCAAATATAAAAGTCATATTGCTCGTTCCTTAAAACAAAGAAAAATACATGCTTACCATTTCATTCAAGTAAAAAACAAGTAAGGTGTTGTCGAACATTAGTGATCTTGAAAATACCAATATCATATCTGAATATTGTTTGTCACGGGCACCGACTCGGGCGCCCAGCATAACAAGCCCTGTATCAGACACGATCAGCAATACCAATACATGTATTTTTCTTTTCTTTTATAGCTTGTCCGCCGGTGTGAACGAACATTGCCGCCGCGCCGCAGCGCATTGATTTCACGAACGATATGTTTAAATTGGCCAATACATTCTTAAAAGCTAAGAATTTTTATTGCTTCTTATAAAGTAACGCATAATCAAAGAGTTAAATATTAAAGTTGAGATCTTTGGGGAAACACAATTAGGTACATATATTCCGATATAATTTTGATAAGATCTCGCAATTGAATGATTGAAGTATTTATATATTAGACTAACGTATCTCTAAATGAAATTCCATTGCGAGGTTTAATTCCCGTTTACAATCCCGAAACTGTCTAGTTAAAATTTCACAAGTCTGCTGTACAATCCCTGGGCGGCCGCAAAATTTTACTGAAATGTTATGTTAACGCCTTCTCCCCACGACGGGCGGTTTACGAGGTAACTCCTTGGCTACGTTCCGTGATATTATTGTACTAATATTTGATTTCATCGTCTATTCTTGTCACACTTTTCAATTTTATGAGGTGGTTTTAACCGGTGAGTTACGACGAAGACTTAAATTTCGGAATTAGGTGTCAGGGTGATTTAACAGTTTCTTTTTCTGTACCTTTTAAAAATAAGGTTCATTGTATTTTCCTATTTGATTTCATTTCTTTAAATGCACTTGAAACTCAAATGATGAATAACATTGTTTCTTACATATTTATGGTCACTGTTTAATTTCGTTAAGATAGTTGATAGTATTTTTAATATAAAAATTTTTTTCTGTACATTATGGGAGGCAAAGAAGCTTACGGCCCTCCTGATGGTAAGTGTTACCGTAGCTAAAGACGCTCGTAGCACCTTGAGCACTACTTACACCTAAACTCTCAAAAATCAAAGAAAGCGCTATGTTGATAGTTTGACAGTCACTCTGCTCCCAACATAACGCTTTCTTAGTGAGCTCTGGCGACCTTACTCACCGCAGGAACAGAAAACTATAAAGTAGTGTTTGTTACTTAGCTGCGATCTTGTGTGATGTCGAGCTTGAGCGTATGCCTACCTAGTCTCCGAAACTTTAAGCGATAAATAGGCAAATGTGCAAACAATGGGTATAGGTACACCGCTGTGTTGACAGATATTATCAATAATTAAGAATTATTCTTGCTAACACTTGCTCATGTTACAACTGGTTTTTAAAATATTAGGTTAGTGTAAAGATAAGTATTTTTATACTTTATTAGAATGTTATTACTTTTACACATTGTGCCTAACTTCTGACAACTAACTTCAATACTGTAAGACTTCGTGTTGGTTAATTAAGGTTCTAAAAACTCAATGAAATAAAGTTCGTAGTTGATTTATGGTTTTTTTAACAAAACTTTAGTAAAATTACAATTAGGGTAGTAGTATATAGAAGCACTTTCAGTTTTTAACAGAAATTCGAAGCTTATAAAAGGTAGAAATTTTAATATTCCTGATAAATCATTTATGTCCTGTCCAATTTCAGAGTTTGACATTGATGGATGAATGGTATTATGACAAAAACTCCGTCGAGAAGTACTTAAGTAAATAACTGTATCATAAAACTTTGATCATTTGCGTTGATGTTTTCACAGTGAAAGTCAAATATACATTTCTGAGCATTGTTATGCAAATTTAAAGGATTTCATGACGGCTTTCATGACGGGCAGGAACCTAAATTATAAATACAGTTTGTATTAAAATTTGTTCTATCGTATATACCCTTTATGTTTTATTATGTAGGTTTATTTTAAGTTTAAAAGAATTTAACTTCAAATTAACAATTCTTACTTGATTTAATTATTAAGCTCTGCTATGTAATTTCGTATATTTGTGTATGAAACTTTTTCAATTTTATTGTCCTAAATTGATGGTGTATTAATACGTTTCTCGTAAGTTTCGGCGCCCATGTTTGAGACGTGCGGTTTAATGTTCTCCCAGTTACCACCGGGCTGCGGCGCCACCTTGCGTTTTATTTTAATTAAATTTATCTCGAATACCTATAACTTATCACAAATGTCTCCTATTGGACTGCTTAGATAATTGAAAAAGTTTTTATTTCCAGGTACAAACATTACCATCTAAAACATTTCACGAATTGTAGGTTATTTATCTGTAATTAGGTATAAACAACATTTAATTGAGCTAAAAATTTATTTCAAAATAATAACTTAAGGAATATTGAAATGAAATGAGAAATGTTTATCTGGAGTAGACATATACTTAGCAAAATATGAAAAACGAAAGTACTCAACAGATCTGCAACTAAAATGGTAGCCATTCAGCTTGTGTCCTAGAAACTTTTTACCAATAGAAAAATATGTCAATTAGAAAAAATCATGTCCTGCGTCGGGATCTGAACCCGCGACCTTTCACAATCCGGGTAACTGCTTTTACCACTGAGCTACCAAGGACTTGAGATAACCATATGAATTTCTTATTTTTTTGATAGACTATTTAGTTGGCACATAACTATCTTAGATAGACTATCTATATTTGTGTTTTAAGCTGACGTTTACTTACCTCTCGAAACAACAACAACTCCGACAACAATTAAACTTTCTGACCGACATTTTTTTTGAAGTCGGTCAGTAAGTTTAATTGTGTGTGGTGTGTTTTTAATTGTGTGTGGTGTGTGTAATTGTTGTGTGTGTTCAATTATGCGGAGGAGGCTATCGTCTGTCTATGATTTTTATATATGCTTACAGATATTCTTAACGTGGTGGACCAATTTTAAAATATATATTTAAGTTACCCTGTATGTAGGTAGTCCAAGTTTGTAACACAATTTTCGCAAACTCTTATTCTTTGACGTTAATCTCCTTTGCGCATTTTTTATCTCGCGAACTTTTACATTCTCAGATCTCATTTTGTTCGAAGCAGAGTTCATCTGTCGTCGAAAGTTACTGCACAATTCACAACAATAGGTATTGAATAAGTAAAAAAAAATCTAGCATATAAAGAAATATCCTCTGGTGGGAACTGACACCGCGACCTTTCACAATTCGACCGACTGCTTTGATCACTGATCTACCGAGGACTTGCGACAACCCTTGAATAAATAATAATAGGTATATTTCTAAAATTTATTATAATGTTACAATATTATGTAGGTAGGTAACATTATAGTTTCTAAATTAAAAATCAACACGTTTTATTTCTAAGTAAGTTTATGTTTTATCAATGTAACTAACTAATGCTAACAGCGTAAACAATAGTCTAGCGTCTGGAAAAAACATGACAAGAGAAAATATAGTACCTAGAGGTAGTAGAGCAAAGAAGACTAATGGAAAATGGAATAAGAAACTATGACAAAAGTATGCTGTGGAAAAAAGTCTATATGAAAATTCGTGATGAAGAAAAATATGGAAGAAAAGTTTCAAGGAAAAAAAATGTGTTTGGGAAAGCAAACAAACCTTTTTGGGATACATCATACGCAACTTTTAACTAAAAGTGCCGTATAAGTTTTCATATGATTCATTTGAAAGTTGATCTGTAACCTTTCGCAAAATATAAATCACTTATTCAGGGAACTCCTTGTTAAAGAACACACTGGTGAAACTTATGGAATTTAGGGAAATGAGAATCATAAAACTGAGTTCGATGGCTTCTTCAAAAAGACGGGACATCAAAAAAGGAAAAGTTGTAGACTCTATATTTGAACTTAGTACGTTCAGATTTGAATTAAATTACCTACCTTATTGGAATAGCAAATGAAGAAAACCATAAAAAAGTACGAAAGTAATGTGTCTGAGGCTTCTAAATAAAGCGAAGTCATTGAATAAGTGTTTGGGACCGATCTCACAAATAACAATGCCGAACGGTATTCCCGATTAACGGTTGATAATATTTCAAAAGCAATACTTACTTACATAAAAAGAAACTGAAAGCAAACAGAAGGGTGTCCTTGTGTATGTGCTGTTATGTGCCAACGGGTTTCTGACGTCACGCGCCATTAAACACTTGAACAAACAACTTGTTACTCATATACCTAATATTATCTGTCCTGTAGCCGTTTTTTGTGGGAGTTTATAGTTATGGGTATGTTGATTGTGTACTTTATGGACTTATTGAGTTACCTAGATGCCTTTTTTTTCGGAGTGGAATCCGCTTACGGACGATACCCTAAACAGCTGGTTAGGTGGACCAGCGGACCGTCGGCTAGACGTGGGCCTGTGCAGGGGTCGCCCAGCGCCTGATCATAGCGGCACTGGGAATACCTGCTAAACCACTCCGGTTTCCCCATGCCCATAATGGAGACGACCCGGGGTTTGCCGAAGCATTTCACCGAGCCGCCTCCGGGTGAGTAAAATGCCTACGCTTATTGAATGAATGACAATGAATCTTAACAAAGCCTTTGCACGGGAGCTTGTAGCTTCTTGTGATATCAATTTATTGTAATGTGCGTTATTAGATTTCACAATTTTGGCAGCCAGCTGTTCGAAAAGTCAGTAAGTAACCTCGAGAGAACATAATTATTCTGACTTCGGGTCATGGTAGTTTGACATTTATGTATAAAAGAGATGCCCAAAAAATGTATGGAGACCCGGCCAGGTCTATGCAGAATATACTGAATAATAGGTAAAAATATGCAAAACAGTGTTAAATTGTCCGTTTTCTTTTTATTTTCTTTGTTGCGTGGTATAAATAAAACAAGAATTTTTATGGAAAAAACTGCAACAACAAAGCCAAATATTCATCATGGCGCCTATGTCACTCTGGTGACGTTTAGTTGACTTCAATGTCGCCCGCCATATTGCCATATTGAATAACCGTGAAATTGATGAAAACAAAATTCAACTTTTGTAGAAAAACCTATGCAGGAATATAAATTATTAGTATTTTTCCCGGATTCAGGATATTTTTCCTGATTTTTCGAGATACTGTACATATATCTGGTCGACCGGCCGGCCGAGTTGTCTGTACCCCAGGCTACTCGGTCAAGAGGTCCCGGGTTCGAATCCCGGTAGGAACAAATGTTTGTATGATGAGAACGAGCATTTGTTTACGAGTCATGGATGTTTATATGTTTATTTAGTATATTTCTAATATTATATTATATTATTATATTTTATTTTATTATATTATTTTATTTATTATTTTATTATATTTTTTTTTTATTTTTTTTTATTTTCTTTTTTTTTTATTTTTATTTTTTTTCTTTATATTTTCTTTTTATTTCTGGGCATGGACGGCATTTCATCTTGGCCCCAGGATGACAACGCACCTGCAATATCAAGTGATTTTTCCTCGTTATTGCAGGTGTCTATAGGCGGCGGTAACCGCTTACCATCAGGTGGGCCGTCAGCTTGTTTGTCATCTAGTTATATAAAAAAAAAAAAAAAATTATATACATATTATTATCAATATTTCTCCGTTATCTAGTATCCATAACACAAGCTCTTAATGATGCTTACTTTGGGCTAGATAATAGGTGTGAGTGTATAAATATTATTATTATTATATCTGGCCGGATATGAAACATCTCATTTATATAACATTTAAATATAATGTATGCAGGTTAACGTAAAGAGTCCTATTATGTCCAGCTAACGCCTATTACGGAGGTATTGTTTTTTCTTGTTTGTATAACCAAACAAGACTAAACAAGAAAAAAAAATACGGTATACTTCATACTATGTATTTTATTCTTTTTGGATAACCAAATAAGAACAAAACACGAAAAGAATATACCTACCTTCGTAATAGGCGTTGATTTTGATTACCGCCGTATTAGGACTGTTTAGCTTATAAAGGGACGCTTTTTAAACTAAGGTAGATGGCAGTGCTGATCATCCTAAAGAAGAGTCGTTAAAAAGTACTCAAAGGTCAGCTCTTCCATACTATTGTAATACAGTACCTAGTATGAAAGTATTACAATAGTATTTTGGTATCACAATAGTATGAAAGTGCTGATTTTTGAGTACTATATAACAACTTGTCTTTACGATGATCAATCAGTACATGTTTGTTTGAATGAAACAGCAGATTTTTATTTGTGATTTTTTGACAAGTCGTATGTACGATGACTAGCACGGCCATCTGCCTTCGTTTACCCGTACAAAAAATATCTGGATAAATATTTAGACCAGAAGAAGTTCAATGGTCATCGCGCCACACCTAGATTGTGTGAGGTTCTACATATACTTTTTTAAAACATATATTTCATATAATAATTGTAATGTATGTTTATCTGATATGCATAACACACATTCTTATGGTTACTTTGGGGTAGGTAATTAATTGGTAATTAGAGTTTAAATTCAATAATTAGTGCTTAGTAAGATATTTTATATAATATTTTGTCCGTCCTCCAAGAAAAAATCACATTAATTGTTTTCTTTTTATTTCGACACAATTTATAATATTGGACTCTGGGAATTTGTGAAAGTAGAACGAAATGTTCACCTTGAGTATCTGTTATTGTAGTATAGTAGTATATTTCAAACACTTTCTCATGCCTTCTCCGTATGATATTATTTTTAGAATAAGTCTCCCTCTGCCGATTTTTCATCAAATACAGACTCTACTACTCAATAAAATTAAATAGAGAAAAATAGCATCAACACGTAAGACGCGCCGAGGTTTTTTTCAAACGTAACTAGGTAACTGTTACTTTTATGGCGTTTTTGACAATGGGTGCTATTAGGTACTGCTCAATATTTCATAAGATTTCATAGTAGTTTTAAAAAAGTCAAAACTGAACTGTTGACCTCAATTTTCCATCATTGTTATAGGCTTACGAGTATAGCTTCACCTACATTGATAGATTTAATTAAAATAATGTTAATAATTTATACGTCGGTATCACAAACCTTATGGAGGCCTTGTACCAGATCCAAATACATTAAATCGTCCCCCAAGGCCACACTACAAGGCCGGGGAACTCTGTGTCTAGTTTTATACACTGCAAACTGCAACTGGGCCGGCATCTTGGCAAGCGTCAAGCATTTCTCTGTAATTCAAATTAAGACTACCTACCGGTACAGTAAATAAAACTGTTTATCAATGTCGTGTTATTGATAATTTGGCATGTTTCAAGTTTTTAACCGACTTCAAAAAAAGGAGGAGGTTATCCATTCGTCTGTATGTTTTTTTTTAAATCAAACACACGGTACTATTTTTCCGGAAGCTTACAAACGGATACTCTTTTTTTTTGATACACGTGCACGTGCATGACTCTACATACGAGGTATGGTTTTAATCCCTTGTCTATCATTGGTCATAGGTAATGGTGATAGATATGTAAGTATTCATGTACGATTTTTTTTATATTTTTTCATAATTCTGTAATTAAAATAAAATTGTACGAGTGCAAGTAAAAGCTTTGTACTTAGCAAGTACCTACTTCCTCGAGCTTTTCAATGCTTACTTGTTAGAAATCTACGTTTTATTGAAATCAATAATTTTGTTTTACAGCTTTTATAAAAAAAGCGAACCATAAAAATATGGCTAAAACAAGAATTGAACCCATTGAAATTAGAATAGTGCAAGCACAACATAATTTCTCATCCAATTCATTGAGTACAAGAGTTACAGAGGTCCTATTGATTTTATCAAGAAACCTAGCAAGGTTTTTGCTTCCTAGATCAAAATTTATTCCTACTTATTAAGCGCCATTACTGATACGGTCACTTGTTCCCTTCGGCATGCGACAAGTACGTGGTTTACTGAGAAGCAGAGCGTGCTGGCACGCGGCTGGGATCACATCTGACCAAGGAGGCTGAAGACGGCGCCGCGGGGCGCGCTCTCGCAGGTGCAACGCTCGCGCGTGGTCGCCGCAGTGCCGCCTCGCGCGCCGCCTAGCCCACGCGCATGCGAAATCACATTCGCACTATCCGCGCGAACCGCAAAAGCTCCCTTAGATCCTTTTACAGCGTCTATACTCCAGCTCTATAAATAACGGTAACTTTTAGCGGTGCGCGAAATCTGTGCAAATGTTGTTATTATGTTATAAATTTCGACATAATGGACTATTAAGAGCTGAACCGAATAAGGAGAACGCTAGCCGAACGTCTCGGGGTGATTATTCTTAATGGTTACTCTTGTTTATGGTTATATGGATTTGGGTTTCTTAGTTGCGAAATTTAATATAATAAGATATTGTTGAAATGAATAGAAGAAATATTTTTATCTGCTTAGCTTGAAATGAAATTAGTTCTAGTATTATCTTTTAACTAGAAAAAACAATAACAAATTTAATTTATATACTTATCATTGTCAATGATATTATCTGTAACACGTGTGGCCAAGAGATAAAGTAGGTTTCGGGCTGCCATTTGCAATTTCCACATCTCAAACACGAATTACTTATATTCAATCAAATATTAGCATCGATAAATGACACGAATGTTAATCAATCATACATGTAAAACTTTCAATACATCAAATCATAATACTTACAAGGTTTAAATTTCAAGGTGACAGGAATTTTTATTTTATCATACGAAAATAAAGTCCGATATATGCGATTGCCGATTGTAGATGATAACCGTGTACTACGCTTATCGATAACACTTCTCCTTGAGTCACGTATGCCATTGCTTAATGTACACGGTGAACCTCGAACTGGTTAACTTTTGTTATTAGTAAATAAAAGTACAAATAAAATTACATAACAATCGCCGAATCATCTGGCACTTTGCATAATATCGCTTAACATTAGAGAGACGAGATTTTCCATAGAGTTAGTGTCTTAAAACATAGACAAAAATGTAAAACGCCAACCACTAAGATGATGTGACCGTTTACAATTGAAACAGAGTGATGTTACAAGACTGTGGTGTGTTAATGACTGCTAAGTGAAGAAAGCTAGCCTGTAACAGTGTAGTGAATTGCGTTTTCAGAAAACACTTAAGACAAATTAGAAATAACAGTGTTGGTGTCAATGATGTACCGCAACGGACGGCTGGCCAGTAGCAGCAGTACATCAACGTCAGGCTCCTCTGATTTACGGGTAAATAAATTTTCTGAATTTTTTTTCCTACATTTTATTTTTATATAAGGCCTCTACAATCTGGATGTTTTATGTTGATTTGAAAAAGCGGTTATTTAAAAGTGTATCTTTAATTAAAACTTTACTTTAGATATGTATAATGCGGGTTAGGGAAGAAAAAGGATGATTGTAACACAGATTTCACTTTCTTTTGGATGTGGTAATTTTTTTACATGTTTTTCAGTGAAAATGATGTCCTAAAATATTTAAGCATTGATGTGTTTAAGAATTAGCATCGATATAAGCATAGATGTATATTTTTTGTATTTTGGAAGAGTTCGCTCTTAGCCAGGCCGCCCATTGTGCATTTCTTTTATCTATTTACTTATGGGTGTGATGTGTGTTGTATACAATAAACTATTAAATAAATAAATTCTTAGAAGTTTTAAATTTTGAAATGTGTAATATTAATCATATTTTTTAAAAATTTAAAACTTTTTATGAAGTAGTAGGTAGAATAAAGATGTTTTTATAGAAAGGTAAACAAATAAATCTAATAACAAATGCTTACTGTAATTTGTGGACACTTCTATTTTAACACCCGTCAACCTGATTAGGTGGTAGACCCGTATGTGGGGTCGTCTACTCAGACGTACCACCGCCTTTCTTGTTTCAGCAGTGAAACAGTTCGCTGTGGTTTGGATTGAAGGGAAAGGTAGCCAGTGTAATTACTGAGCGAGCATGGACGGCATTTTGTCCTAGGTCTCAGGATGACAACGCACCTGCAATACCAAGTGATTTTTCCTTATTGCAGGTGTATACAGGCGACAGTAACCACTTACCACCAGATAGGCAGTCAGTTTGTTAGTCATCTAGTTGTATAAAAAAAATACCTAGGCAAAATGTCTTTCTTCATTCTATCATCCTTGTCACTATTAATTATTCGAAAATTTATGGACTTGAGATAAGCTTTCGATCGACGTTTCCAAGGCGAATATCAAATACCATACATTTCCGTTTGGCGATAGCGAATATCGAAACTCATTTAGTCTGGGGCTTAAGAGGCGCGTTGCCGGTAGTGAAAATATGATGCATTGCGCTATCAAGGTGAGAAAAAGTTTCCTGCTGTAAACACGACGCTGTATTATTTAAATGGACAGTGAAAATATTCGTATAAATTTTCCATTACTAACTACATGGCTAATTATAATATTTGATGTTATGGACAAAGTAATAAAACTGAAAGAAATTAATTGACTAGAGGTATTGATAAAATTTAGCAAATAAAACTATTTCAACCGATACATAACTTAATTTCTTCTTAATTATGATCCCTGATAAAAACATACTTTACATTTTATTCGAAATAACGTAATAAGCCTTGTATTAGTAAAGTTGCTTTGTCACGTTTGTTCGTATGACAATATGAATGAGAACAAAAGAGAAAAAATAATTATTATTAGTAAGGCCGTTAAAATATTTATCATAGATTTTATTCAAAGTGTCTATCAATTCCTTCATCACGAAATTATGCTAACTTGGTTAATACAAAGCGCTCATGCTATATTTAAGGAGTATAATATAATATAACCTTCATTAGTTGTGAAGGCAGGCTTTCTTGACCGCGTACTTGTGCTCATGCAGTTCAATAAACCGAACGTAAGCAAACTTAGCCCGTTGAACAAATAAAATGGCAAGACCACGACTCCGCTTTGAAATACGTGGGTCACATGACACTGACATCGCTAGGGTTACCAGCTACAATGCCATACAACATGCCAGCTACATTGAACCAACAAATGTTATTATTTGATTTCAAAAACGCTAAAGACATGTAAATTACTCATAAACTAGAAACTTATTTTTTTACTTCACCGTGACGAATTTAATAATTATTTACTAAATCTTCGTCGATTATTGTTGAAGATAGGATCACTCAAACACACACCCACACAAATTTCCTTTTAATTTATTATTCGTAATTAAGTACGTACCTATTACAATGTAACAAAACGAGCATAATATGCTTGTTGTAATGTAATGTAGGTGTGTTGTTTGCGCGGAAGTAGGAAAAAATAAACTTGTATTTTAGTCAAATTATTACATTATAAAGGAAGTAAAAAGTATAGTTATACTTATTTAAAGCCAAGCAGAGAGTTGAATGAATACCAGAGATTAAAAAATATTAACTGATGCAAACTCTTGTAGGAATGCGCTCACGCTTGCACTCACTCGCCTGTGCCTGCGGGCCGCTGCACCAAGACACTAAAATGCATATTACGCCGATATTTACTCCAACTAATAATAGGTTCGGCTAACAATTTGAATGAATAATTATGGGTTTTCCAAGTGACCAAATACCTCAATGAATGTGTACTATTTATGGGTCTTACCGACTTCACAACGGCCCTCTATTTAAATGTACTGAAATTCAACGTAAGTACTAACGCCACGTTGAATTTCAGTATATTTAAATAAAGGGCGCTAATATTTTGCATCATGTTTTTTCTCCTATAATAAATTACAGAGTATTGTCAGATTAGACAACATTTATAGGAAAAAACGAGGTCTTTCGATTTTTTCAATAACAAAAAAGGCCCTTAGATTTTTAAATAAATATATATTACGAGTAATAATTGTATTGGGAAAATAGAAATAGGTAAATAAATAAATAGGAATCATTTTTATTGCAGAACATACAGACTATATGTATACCGATTTATTTTCAGGTATACAGATATTGGACATTATAATCAGTAATAGCGGGTCATGTAAGGTGGCACTTAGATAAATCACCAAAGTAATTTATTTGGTACGAACAAACAAATTGCTTTTCAAATTTAAACGAAGAAATTATATTTAAGCGACCCCAAGGGGATCGGGTACATCAGTTTGTCGAATTACTTTGTCCAAACCGGTGTGCCGGGCGTTCAGTCACGTCGGGCATCAATTTGGCGAGCAATCACGGCTTGTTTTGGCTAAATTACCATTTCCTACATTCGTTCGACTCGTGACTTAAAATAGACGAATTAACGTATTCTGGAACATAACATGTCAAAAGTCGCAGCTGCGTATTCGATTCCAAATTATTACGGAATTACTTTTACGGGATTTTGTCTTACTTAAGTTGCAGTCGAACTGAAGGTTTGACCTCTCAGTTCACTCATTAGCGGTCCAGTAAGAATGTAGCTATGACAGTTTTACGTAACATTCCAGCAAAATGAATGGAAGCTTGCGCCCATAACAGTAATTAACTGTTGGAAGTTGCCTATGATCGAAACACCTAACTGGTATCTATGATTATATCTCTGAACGATGTTTTTCAATATAAAAATGTGCTAAAGATAGCATGCTTTACTACCCAAGCGGTACCCAAGAGATAACTTTGCACAATACAACATATTTTGTGAATCAACAGGAGCAACGTTATGTATCTGTCGCAGCAATCTGATAGAATTAGCCAGTTAATTGGGTGCCTAGGGCGTTAAATAGAAGCCGGCATCCAGTTAAATGCCTAGGCCGTTAGTTAATTGAACTAGAATCACTCAACTTTGACGTATTGCAAGTCAGCTCAATTGATACCACCCAAAATGATTTCGGTTATAAATAGTCATAAAGATAACGTTGAACCTAGATACCAACCAATCACACAAACAGTCGCACAAAAGCTCTTCGATTTAAACGACTGCCTAGGCGTCCAATTGAATGGCTTATTTAACCAGACGGCAGAAGGGACGTTCAGCCATCTGGTTAAATGTTGCGTTCAATGCCTTGGCTAGTTGTCCTTCAGCCATTTCATTAGAAGCCGGCGTTCAAACAACGGCCTAGGCATCCAATTAAGTGGCTGATTTTACCAGAAGGCTGCGACATATCTACTGCAACAAAATAATGAAACTAAACTTCGCAAGTCTACAGGTAACTTACGCAATATAGTTCAAATAAAATTTAATTGGTTTATTAATTGCGCACATGTGTCTTGTAAGTATAAAATATTATTGACACTGCTATACATATTGCTTGTCTAAATTTATTTAATAGTGTCAACAGTGAAATAGTTTTTATTTTATTTAACGAATTTTATACACTTCTGAAGGAAACTAGCACTTATTATAACTTTGAAATGTCGTTACGTGTAAAAAATATTGTGCAGCGCTGCATTGCAGAGATTTGAACTGGATTATTATGTCGCACATACATGCACCTTGGATATGTAAATAAAACTGACTTTGGTACACCACATATAGATAGATATTCAGCGGATTTTGATATTATAATGTGTTTTGAAAAATATTTTTGGATTCACAAGTATTTACTCTGTCCAATTAATTAATAACTAAGGTACTCAATCTAGAGCACCACGCTATGTGGACTACTTAGCTTTGTAAATATTGGTATTTAATATCCTATGTCCTACAAAACTGTTATGTATTATACATGTAATCATTTTATTGCGAAATATTTGTAAACTTGAGCGGCAATTGGCGTATGACGCAAATGCGCGTCTAACTAGTTTAGGTATCTGCTTTCGGATTAATATAATCAATTTTCGCGAAGTAATAGTACTTAACGCTATTATTCAATAAAAATTTAAGTAGTTGGTATAACATTGTCATTAAGCTACAATGACAAGATGAGATATCCATTGAATCTTTTGCGTCCTCATGGTAACAATGCGTCTCGTGCGCAGATTTAACTCGCACAATGCTATAGACAATTACGTCTTTAGCGAACCGCAAGTCGGTCGGCTGTAGCGCATTCGTTATGTCACTGCTCCAGGGTGTGGCAAACTTAATACCTTTTCCGGTAGGTCGCTCGATATTTTAAACGTCACCCAGTTTCCGGGTGCTATGCCTCCCCGAGAGATTAAATTTTGTGTCAACCACCGTGCAATCACAGGCTAATTTTATATTCAAAAAGACCCAAAGCGTGCCATTGTGTTGAATGGTTAGATCAAATAAAGATTTGATGCGTAATATGTATTTATTTATTTTAGATAGGTACACTTATAGATAATCGTCATTACATGGTTATAGGTGTAATAAATACAAACACATAAGCTAGACAGTTATCAATTGTAGCCGTAGACTCTACACAGCAATGGCAGTTTTTTTTAAAAGTAGAAGTTGTTGCAGCTATTAAAAGAGCATGTACATATTTTATCTACCATCAGAAATAAAGAAGAAGCATGGTGAACATTTTTTCATATCTGACAAGAATTGCAAACAATCGTACGGCGCGCTGATGGTAATCGGTTACCGTAGACCGTAGCCTATAAACGCTCGTAGCACCTTGGGGACTTCTCATGCGCTGCGTAACCTATAAAACTCAAAGAAAGCGTTATATTAATAACATAGGAGAGGAGTCCCGTGTTCCCAACAATATAAAGCTTCGCTTACTCACAGCAGGTAATAACAGTTCTTAGTACCTACTCGTAATATTTGGTATATTACGAGTACAAAGAACTGATATTAGCTGCGATCTTCTGTAAGGTGTAAAGTAGAGGCGCTTAACATTCGTACAACTTTCGTGGTGAACAACACTTTATCCTTCATCATCATCATCATCACCAGCCTATATACGTCCCACTGCTGGGCACAGACCTTCCTACATGGAAGAAACACTTGAGGAGTTTGGGCCATAACACCACCACGCTGGCCCAATGCAGGTTGGTGGGTTAAAGCGGTTTTAGTAACAACCGGGGCCAACGGCGTAACGTACCTTCCGAAGCACGGAGGAGCTCGAGATTATAAATTTTGGTTGACCCATCCCAGGGTCGACCATGGCGAAAGTTGCTTTGTTTTCGTATTCGAAACCAGAGCGCTCAAACCAATACGCCACCGAGCTCCTCTCTTTATCCTTCCTCTCCCTAAAACATGGAAGGCTACCAGGGTAAAGCCACGACTTGACCGCACGCGCGTCCTGTGTGTTGCGTCTTGGCAACCACTGCGCGGTCCTGAAGACGAGCTGAAAGGCCGACATAGAGACAGCACGCAGTGGTTGACGAGGCGCGACTCGCAGGACGCGCGAGTGGTGATGTAGGGTCAGTTGCCGTTCGCCCAATACGATCCTTCGACAAGCTCTAGAAGCACAACAGCACTAAAGATATTTGGCAATAGCAACAATCTTCTTTATAAGAAGTACTTTCTTTCCCTAGTCGGGTAACTCCAGAATATAAGTAAAAATAGATACCACTATGAGCTATCTCTCATAAATACAATGAAAATAAAGCCTGCGTGAGTGTAGCGCTATGTGTCCTACGTGAAGAGATTAGCCTACAAGAATTCAAGTTTTGTAGATCGTTCGTTTTGAACATATGGCAGGACTGCTTCTCGTCCCACGAGGTTTTGCGGTAGTTCGAGATTGCATCCGCATGTCTATTGTTAATCTGTTCAACTAAAAACAGGTCAAGTGTGAACCGCGATGTAGTGAAAGTAATATTACAGCGTCAATATAAATGGCTGCGGTGATTAATTTGATTGCAATAAATCGATCTCTCGCTTTATTGAATGATTGATTATCTTATCAAATGAATCGGCATTTTAGCGATGTGACTATGAAGATACATTTAAGGTGCATTTTAGTTTGTGTTTGCTTGTTAACCTTACTGGTTGTAGTAGCGAAGTATTAGGCAATTCTCAGATAATACTGGGTTAGGAAACTGGATTTGTGATATGACCGCTACATACAGTGTCAGTTGTACTGTACATCCGTTCACTGAGGTGCTATAATGCTCGATTTTACTAGCATTCGCTTAGCATTAAAAGTCTGTTAGCGATTTTTATCTCAGTCTATCTAAAGGAGATAGAAAGAGACAAATGTCGTACAAGAGTCACCTAAGCCTAGGGAATGGTTAGAAAAAACAGACATAAGTCTAAGTAATTAAAACCTACTTCGACTAATATTTATAAATGCTAAAGTTTGGATGGATGTCTGTCGCTCAATCACGTCAGAACAACTAATTGGGTCGGGTTAAAACTGGGCATACTATAGATTACAGTTTGAAATAACATAAGTATAGGTTATTTTTATCCCGGAAATATGTAAGGTTCCCCGTGATATAGAACCGGTATTTACGCGGACAAAGTCGCGGGCAACGGTTAGTTAGAGTTCATAATTATGCGCGTCTTTGGTAAACTACATATTGTACAGCTTTCATCGTTCTACAAAATGCGTAACAAAAAAATAAGAATATATTTCTTTATGCAGCATGTATGGCATAGCAAACAAGCAGACGGCCGCCTGATGTTTGGACCGTTAACGCCGCACGGCGTGTCATACAAACTTTCAAGTCAAAAATATTGGAAAAAAGAAAAAACCGGTTCTGACTAAAAAAAGCCTTATTGTCGAGTAATATCAATTTTACGCTTTTGATACAAACCGCAAATCACTAATATTTTCTTTACTATTAAAAAAAAATCATTTTAAAATGTTTGATTTTGTTTATAACGCCTACTTTATTGTAACAAATAACAATAGAAAAAGAAAATGATGAAAAATTACATGCTCCAGTCGGGAATCGAACCCACGTCTCCCGGGGACCGGCCAGACGCAATAACCGCTACGCCACCGAAGCACTAGGTGTCAACTACCAATTTCCTCACCGCTTTCGTTTAACGTTTTTACAGCAACTTCTATCTCACCACTCATTGAAGTTAACACCTCTAGTGCTCCGAAAGCATACTTTTACAAGCATTTTTAAACTTCCAGTAAAGGCGAGAAAAGCCATTTTAATCACATTAAAAAAAAACTACACAACTCACAGAATCAAAGATTTAAATTTTTTATTTTTATTTATTTATTTGGATCACCAACAGTTGTTACATATTGGCTCTTAAAATGAAGAGAGGTGAGGCGTAAACGCTCATAATCAGTTACCGTAGCCTTATAGACCTTCGTAGCACCTTGGGCACTACCTCAGATCATAGAAACGATCTGAAGGCTCTACATAGGTGTTGCCTACTTTGAGAAGGCGTTATGTGGAAAGCATAGGAGACAAGTCCCTTATAAGCGAGCTCTGGCGACCTTACTTACGGCTGGAACGCAACACTACAAAGTAGTGTTATTTGCGTATGGTCTGCTGTAAGGAGGAGGTAAGTTCTAGCTCTTTTAAAAATTCTTATTAAAATTTACAACGGCAATGTGTAGTAACATAATAAGGCATCACAAAGCCGCAATAGGTCATTGGTCCTGACATAACGCCCGTTCACAGTCGTTACCTTCCAAGCCTCGGCAGCTTATAGTCTCATGATGCAGGACTAGCATAATATCTCTTTATAACTAATGAAGTTAACCCTTACTCTGATATCTCTTTGTCGACATACCTTAGTATGATAATTTAGTCCCTAAACGGCCGTCTTGATATTAGGAGTAAAATATTAGACGCTTTATGTAATTTACTCGTTGGCTTAACTAATTTATTACTTTAAGTACTAACAGTACCTACGTGACGCAGTTAAACTTGTAGTCACAAGAGCAGAATACTTTCTTGCAGACTGCACTGATTCCGATATCTCATAAAACAGTTTTAGTATTTCCTTCATTTAGAAATATGCAGAAAGATTTTTGATAAAAGTGATATGATAAACGATACCTACTTACACAATTCCCAGTGTTCGTAATGGTATAAATCATATTGCATCATCGACTACACGTAATAGCACACGAAGACGGCTTCTTATTAAATAAAATAAAAAGAAATATAATATCTATCTCATCTCACGACGTCGTCGTGTCGCTGCGATTCCTTATTCATGCCGAAAAAGTCTGGCTCTCACAATGCAAGGTCGTTCCGCTCGTTTGTGGAACTTGGTCAACCACAGGGTAGCTTTGACTCGGTATATCTCCACGAGAAATCTGCCAGACAATATTTTATTCAAAATAACAATTCGTAAGATGAAAGTTTGGAAATGCATAATAAATTCACGGGATCAGTGAAACACGACGGTTTATTTATATCAGACGCTATAATTCACGGCCGTCTGCGGTATTCGCCGATTGTATTAGTTTGTTTGCGTGCTTGTGCTCGGTTAACCACACAAATAGTTGACTTTGCTGATTCTGCAGTTTGCTGCGAATTTGGGTTCTATTGCATTTTGCCGTGAGTGCGATTCTAGTGCGATGCGTGTTTCTAATATTTATAAGTTCGCTGACTTTCAGGATATTCGACCTGGAGGGAATCTTGAAAATGCTGAATGAATGACTGAATATGTACAAATCTGAATCACACCTAAATCCAAAGGAGTATTTTACAGCTTTTGGATGGAGAAGTGTGACACTTAAAGAATAAAATACGATTTAGTTTGGCACTCTTAATTTTATAAAAGACAACAATAATTTAAAAAAATTAACTACTCACACATTTCGTATTCTTTATCGTTCATTATAAAACCTACACTTCGTGATTATTTGTATTAATTATACCGAAGTAGGCAGTGCTTTCACTGTAACTCATTATCTTGCCTCTCGTTACGGCATCTACCTGAATTGACGGTAATAGCCGTAAACCCGAGCGTGTATTGTGACTTTACCTCACTATGAAACGGTTTTAGTGTTAAATAATAAATGAAATTATCCTCCGAATCTCACCACTAATCTGGATTAAGGCTTTTGTTCACCTCTGCTTGCAGAATGTAGGGGACTAATATTCTCGGGTGTTTTTGGAAAGATATCATTAGGATAATTTAGTAAAATAATATGGGCTTAATTAAACATAAGTAAAATTCGATAAAGTGGTTTTAATTCGGACGTGTAGTGCTCGAGAAAATATAAAACAATAGGCAGGAACTTTTATTCTGCTTTAAACAGTTAAACCAGTGAATACCAAAATCCGGGTATAAAATAATAATGTAATATCTAATTAAACATGAGTTGAATCCAATAATGTGGTTTAAATTCAAAGGCCAAGTGCTCGAGAAAATATAAAATAATATGTACTTTTACTCGGCTTTAGATCAGTGAATACTGCCAGATTTAATAAGATACGGGTATTTTCTTTATCATAAAAACTTTCCTTTTTGGCCACACGCACTCACTTCACACTCGGGTAATAGTTGTTGAAAGCTTCTGATAACTGTAATTCCTTTATATGTAAGTAAAATAACTATTATTTAACGACTTACATTTATATATGTAGATAGAGTTTTACAGAACCCTAAATCGGTTTGCTAACAAGAAATCGATTATCGACTTTTCAATCTGAATGTAAAGCGTCGAAATCGTGATTTGGCTCCACAAAAAAATCGCTTGTCATAAGGCGATTAGCGGTTGGCACAAGTGGGTACACAAATGGGACTTTAAAATAAATCTTTTTTATTTCATGATTGCTTTAAAAGCGCTATTAAATGATTATTTTGCGCTAACGAGAACAATGAAAGCATTTTAGGTAAGTATTTTATTATATCGCTTTTATGTGTTATTCATAAAAATATTAAAAAATTAGTATAATTAAATAAAGATAATACCTTATTAATTTGACTAAATGGGATTAATTAGTCAATTGACTCCAAACTACCCAAATCTAACATATTCATAGCAATCAAACTAAGAAACATTTATTTTTATTTAATTATTTTGTAATAAACCGAGAAATACTACATACTGCCATTTGTATCGTAACGTAATACATTTTTAAACCTTTGAATTAATAAAACTATTTTCAGAATGATATACTTATATTATTTTTAATAACAACGTAACAAAAAAACCTCATATCTAGTCTAACTCAAAGCGTGCGCGGCCGCAGTATGGACTGCTAGTTCCGGGTCATTCGGAGCCTATTGATGTTTTTCTGGCACTGTTATAATTAAAGAATGATGATTTCGGACATGAAAACTGACGTAATATAAATAGCCAAAACCTTTTTTATGACATATGGCAAAAGATGATAAAGATCAACACGAAAAATAAGGAGGATGTTTTAAAAAATATTCAATAAGTAATTGTGGTAATTGTCAGTAAAGCTCTATAATATCGAACAAACACACGGACTGTCTAATAGCGGCCAAGGATAGTCTAGTATAAAAGGTAGGAAAAATTTACTCAATATCTTTTAATTTTGCTTTCCTTGAAGATAAGACCATATCACCGGTTTTATCAATCCATAACAGATTTTTTTTCAAACAAAAAAAAAGATTGTTCATTCGTTTAGGAGCTACGTACGATGCCACAGACAGACACACAGAGACATAAATACACAAATACACAGATACACAGACAGGCACGCACGTCAAACTTATACACACGCAAAAAGAGTGACTTTTTGCTTTGGGGGTTAAATTATAGAAAAATCTTCGAGAGAAATATGTATGATAAATAAATGTATTAAAATAATCTCAATTTAATTAATTTACTTACATACATACAACATAAAAAACATTTAAAATCATTACAGAATTAAAAATAAAAAACTTATGCCTATAAATAAACTAAAATTAACCAAACTTATAAATAAAAAACACCATCTAAATCTTGTGAAAGAGGAAGTGTACCAATAATTGAAATAATTGATTATTATTAAATTGACGAAAAGTAATCCGAAAAGAATGCGACTTCTTTGATTTAGCGATGATTAAGTGCTTTAAATGCTAGGTACATTATTTATTACTTTATACCCGGATTTTTCGATAACTTTCCTGCGAACATTTAGTTGTCTTTGTCAAGTTTTAGTATGTTCCGATTCACACGTACTGAGTACTACTGAGCTTACTATGTCCGTTGGCCAGGCAGCTGATGGGCTTGTGTCTTTATTAATAGCATGGATAGGGTCCCAAGTTGGTAGTGGTACTGCATAAGTATATCTTCTCTATTGAATTTTGGATATTTCTTGATTTCGTTGACATCAAACTGACGTTGATATTAATAAAGTATGATGATTATGGCGATACGAGGCATTAAAGAGGATTAATATCAGTAAAGAAGTCACATAACAATAGAATTGGTCGACGTGATCTATATAACAATTCTCGTGGTTATTTCATAGAACATAATGATACTTAGTTTAATAAACACCTTTAACCATTTCGAATTCAAGATAAGTGTGCTTGTTTAGCCTTCCGCTCTTTATTGAAATTTTAATAGCAGATTATTCTACTCATTAACTAATATTTTAATAAAAAGGGTAAAAGTAGCTTAACCCGTCAGGCATCAGATTCCGGATACAAATTATTGATTTGTGAATTGTCATAGCCCTCCGGAGAGATAGCGCTGCTTGACAGATTAAATTAACCACAATTATCTTTTTGTTTTATCGAATTGTGTAGAGGTATTATTCTAATAAGCCTACGATAAAGTAGAATTTGATATATTATGTAAATTAATTATTATACACACAATCAAACGCAAGTACCAGAAATCAACATATTTATTTAATCGGCTTGACCTTCATAAGTGAGATTTTAGCAGTATTGAGCGCCGCCATCGTGTTACCCGTCTCCCAAAGCGGAATCGGCAGTTTGCTTATTTTCGTTTCATCCAAATATTTGGGTCGGTCCCTTCGGAATTTATTGTGACGTGCGTATCGCAGAACAGTTGGTCGGCCAGCGATGCCCTACCTTAGTCTCAGACAATTTAGTTCACCATTGGGATCGATCTTTACATATAATTCGCAACAATATTGTGAACTATTTTTTCTTTAGCTCATTGTTTGTGGTAAATCGACATCGACGTGATTAAATAACTATCCTTATGCCCATTAGGATAGTTATATATTTAATTTTCTCGTAGTCCTTTCGAGCTTTGTTTTTTAATCAAAAATATGTTACAAAATAGAGGAGTAGCTAAGATCGATTTTACGTTTAAAGATCGTTTATAAGAATTTTTTGCGCTCCATTACGAAGTCCATGGACGTGCATTTCGCATTTCATCTTTTATTGTTGTTTATTTTATCGGTCTTCAGAACTAGTTCGTTTTCGAACTTCACTCTTCATTCACATCATTGAACGTATATTGTGCGCCTTAATTGTGCCGACAGCCGATGTCTCTGAGAATTAAGACGTTGTCGGCGAATGCACACAGAGCTTAAATACTCAATTATTTAATCTTACGTGTTTCACGTGAAATTAAGTTGTGTTGTGAATTTTGTTGTTGGTCACCTTTTTGGATTGGGAAGAAGATTTCCAAAAAAAAGTTACTTAGTCGCATGCTCGAAATTCCAACTGAAATATCACTCAAAAAAAGCTTTCAATATTTTACTATAGAAAATTGCCACGAAGATCCACAATTTTCTTCCTTAGAGGAATAACCTCCCTTCCATATTTTGAACGTTACTATCATCACCAGCCTATATACGTCCCACAGGAGTTTGGGCCATAACACCACCACGCTGGCCCATTGCGGGTTGGTGGGCTAAAGCGGTTGCGGTAACAAACCGGGACCAACAAGTAGAGAGAAGCTCGAGATTAGAAATTTCGGTTGATCCATCCCGGTATCGACCATGGTGATAGTTGCTTTGTTTTCGTAATCGAAACTACGCCACCTAACTCCTCCCGACGTACGTTACAAAAGTCTATATTTAATTTAGTTCCGACTCTATGCTGTAAGGGTTAGACATCATAAATAATCCTTTTTTTTTCGTTCTTTAAAGATGTGTTATACCCATAATTTTACTACCTTATTCAGAAACGATCAACAAACTTGTTTTAGCTGTTTTATATTTTATAATAAGTTTTGGTTTTTTATTTTGCATAAGAGTGAAAGAAACAGAACCCGTTACACATCATAAGCCCCAAATAACTTCACTTGTTTCATGTATAAGAATCATAATCCCTAAATTGCAAATGAAAGAAGGGATCCATTTTAATATCGCAAATATCTAGATTGTGTTCGGAAATTGGCCTGTCAGAAGAGACGAGGAACAAAACGAGCGTCAGGCTCTTGTTTCAATTAAAACCGACAGAATGCAAATTCTGGCTTTATATCCATAGTTGTTCTTTTATACGTTTTAATCTACGACAATTGTTTATGTAACGATCAAAATATCATTTGTTTCTTTTACAAATTTAAAACAATGAAAGCTGCTTATATAAAATACTAGGGACCCGCCCCGGCTTTGCACGGGTATTATACATATAAACATGTATTATACATATAAACCTTCCTTAAGAATTACTCTATCTATTAAAAAAAAACCGCATCAAAATCCGTTGCGTAGTTTTAAAGATCTAAGCATACATAGGGACAGACAGACGGCGGATAGCGACTTTGTTTTATACTATGTAGTGATATTTAATGTAGAGCTATAAGGCTAATAGAGCAGCTAGTTTTGTCAATAAGACGACTCCTTACTTTATATGGCCCAGTTGGTACTTATGTAGGTATTAAAGTAACTAATATACAGAATGTTTCAATAAAGCCCATGTACCAAGCAGTGAACGTATGGCGGCGAAGTGCTTACTTGATTAAAATCGATCGTGTACTTACCCACTTACTTATTTTCGTCACGTAATTCTGAAAGATGATAAATGTGCCGGGGTGTATTAAGGATTATTATTTCCATTCAGTTTGAAGCCTGTGCTAAGCTAATAGAGTTGATTGTCAATATCAACAATATATTTATTCAAGTAGTCTCCCTAGAAGTTTCGGGGTTCGATTCCCTTGGGGCTGAAGTTTTCTGCTCGGTTTGGTTGGTGGTAGGGCTTTTCTGAATCTGCCTGGCTTGCTATCCCATCTTAACTAAGTCTGTCGCTATAACAATAATGTTAATGGCAATGCTGTGTTCGGGCAGTTAGAGGTAAGATAGGTATTACCCAGTTCCTCTCTGTGGCTGAGGAATCCGGGTATTGTTCGCTTCCATCGTCGACCATATTTTCACCGAAATAATTTATACAGATTAATTAATCGTCATATCTTCCTTTGATGTTCTTCATCCCTAATTCGGCGAGATCACAAAACTGGCCAATTATAAGGGCCAAATGGAAATAGCCATGCTATAATATGTTCGCATATCTCGATCGGTCTTTTATGAGGCCAGCAAGTGGGGTCTGCAGTGGCTCAACAGACGCAAATGGCCCCGATTCTCCTGGATTGAGTTAATGTGGTTTATTTATACGGCAGTGCGCCACGTGGCCCCACTACTTGTTGCTGTATTAACTAAAATATGTAAAAATGAGAAATTCGGCGGAATTTTGTACCTTCATACGTTAAGAACTTTAAGTTAAGGTTTTCTACGGTGAGTTTATCTTTGTGATATTTTTTTTCAGAGATTTTCTGGCAGTTCATATACGTATATAACATTATTCATGAGCGTTCATCTTACGGCTTTTCATACTAACTTTCAAGTGACAATTTTGAAAACGAGCATACCGATTCTTTAAATACATATGCAAGTCAGACCAGTCTAAATAGTTGTCAGAGGACTTTTCTTAAAACAGATTTATAGTTGAGTAATAAGAGTAATTTCTAGCTTTTCATACTAAACAAAAATCGCCAATAGTTTCCTATTTTATTAGACTTTTCGAAAAAGTCTCTAATATGATTTTTATGCTACTGTGTTTTTTTAATTCAGTGTGAGTAATGATAACTATTTTATTTTTTTCAAATAAAGCGTTGTTAGTGCGCTATGTCACGTTCAATGACTTCACCAAACTGATCCGATTAACTGAAATTGGATCCCGTAATGTTTCCAAGAAAAATGTCCGCTGTCGTGACAGAGATTCCATTTGGTGGACGGTGAGACGTGGCCAATCAAGGTTTAGAGTTTCGATTATAATATGAGCTTTGCCAAAACGTTTGTATATTCTATTGTTGAAGAGTCGCACCGCTGGCAGGTTGGAAAGGAACAAACGGTTAAATTAATTATAGTCAAATTAGTAACTACTTATTAGGTTGCACACAAATAAAAACAAACTAGATTATGGTAGCCAATATTATTCATTAATATCTATAATACATGTTAATACAAAAGCTGAGTCCCCCTTGTCCCCACAGATACTTGGATAGAATTAATAAATTTATTGTGATTGGATTGGATTTATTCAATTTCTAAACAACCATTCAAATGACTGGAATTTTTTGACATCGAACACTTTATACAGGATTCTAGAGATAAAGAGATTAAATAATATCATTCTAAACGAATCTTGTTAGATCAAGACTGTACATTTATCATGGTAAATTTTTCGCTGATAGAATGATTTTTCCTGAAAAACCAGACACAAAAGGTATTCTTTTGTTGAGGAGTGGCCTGCGGGCCGGTAAAGGTTGGAAAGATAAAATTGTTAAAGAAAAAATAATTCGACAAAATGACATAAGGTCTATAATTGATATTATAAATCGTACTATTAAAGGTTTTGTTCTAGTACATACACAAATGACATGTGTACACACAATTATCATTTTTTAAAGCATGCATTAAACTGTTTGTTTAGATGTAAATACCAAATTAGTTTCCTATGAATAACTAAGGAGGTCGTAGGTAGGCACTTGAAGGGCCGAAGAGAAATGAGCTCTTCCGTTAACAATGCCTTGCCTCCCATATTATTTTTATGTCACACCTCAGAGCACAAGCCTATGTAATGAATATGGATGGTGGCTCTCATTAGAAGGGCAGGGAAAAATGCGCAGGCGGTGGTAACCGATGGGCGGCTATAACTCGCCAGATGACCATCTCATTTCTACTTTCAAACAATAAGTACTAATAATACTAATAGGAAAGTGAGGCTGTCTCCTATAATAATACTTATCCGAATAACAGATCAGACACTGACATGAATTCATTATGGCGGGATAGCGAATTACGTTGCATTAGTGAGCAGTAAGATGAGCACATATTAATTAATTATGTAAGTAGGTACAGCTTTATCAAATAAATGAATCTGTAATTTAATTATTTGTGATAAGTAGGTAAATCTATCTTGAAATTTGATTTGCTTTTTTTTATAAAAAGCACAGCTATGGATTCAACACCACCTGATGTGAAGCGGTAAGAAGAGTCCATATGTGAAGACGGCCGGCCTCTTTTGAAGGAACTCTTTGTTATAGGAAGGAGGGAACACATGTGCTGGCAAATAATTTCAGGTTTTGGAAGTACGACAAAGAAACGAGCTAGTAAAGTTCTTTGTGCGTGATGTTGAGCTGGAGACAGTGAATTGATGACTTCGAAGACCGGCACGCGTGCTATGACCTACCTTTGTGAAGTCCGCCACGCTCCTGTATTATCCTGAAAACCAATTTTGTGTATATGGCGAGTACCAAACACCCTGTGGTGTTAACATAGTCATATAAATACTAGTGTTAATAAAAATTCAAAATTGGAAAATAAACTTCAAATTTCTTCATACAAATAGTTTGGTCAGTTAAGCCAAATGTATGGGAAATTTCAAAATTAATTTCAGAATTTAGAACTTTTGATAACACCGTTAGTATTTATATTTTAACTATGTTAGCATGGGTAGGTGCCCGCTTGTTATACCGGGTATCAAACACTAGGCTTTGTATAATCCTTGATTTTCTATTCGTTTTGGTAACAACGTAGCACCAACTCCAAAAAATATGTTCTTTAAAAAGTATCTTAAAAGTACCTACTTAAATTTAATTATTTTATCCTCTTAGTTTTTTTGCTTAGTTTTCATTTTTATTTAAAATTTATTTCACAATTTTTAGTGATATCTTTCTAAGGTCAAAGCTGGTGGTCGTCAGCATATATTGTTTCCTGTAATAGTATCGCACTACTAAAAAGTCGCAGGAAAGCAAAAATCTGCAATTTCGCATACATTGACGACTATTTTGATTTAAAAACCAAATCGATTCTGATAAAATTTCTATGGTTGGTTCCATTTGAAAGCATAGGTACTCTTTCAATAAAATAAAAGAAATCTAAATCGGTTTATATGACGGACTTCAGAGGTAACAAACATAAATATAGCCAAATTGATTAACTCCTTTTTTTTTGAAGTCGGTTTAATATATCTGTAAAGTGTAAGTTAAAATACGATATGGAATTAGCGTCGGTCCGATTTTATGTATGAAATATCACCAGTCATCCAGAACACATCCAGATCACTGGAATACTGTAGGAAACTCTTTAAATATTTCTAGCATAAGTTTTAGGGAAAACAGGTCATAAATATGATATTATTTTCGCAGAAAACTCACTACGCGAAAATGAGCCCTATCTTTTTTAATACCTGCAAGTGATATCGACCTTAGGAGGTCCAGCACTTACATCGGTTGGTAGACTATACAAAGGAGCTCCTTGTGTCAAGGTCACGACCCAAGCTGAGCGCTATTGAAACGGACGTTTATATTCCCCGCGCTCAAAAGTAAGTATCCATATTTTTTATGTATTCTAAATCCATAGGCGTATGAATATTATTGAGTGTATGAATATTATTATTATTTTAATATATATTGGGTTGACGAAATATTCTCTTCTTAATTTTAAAACGGTTACACAGGTTTGACCCAGATTTCATTACAAACCGCTTTTATTATTTATGGACTAAATTTTATGCCACTATACTTTTTACAATGTCATAAAGCGAATTATAAATCTTAGTGGAAAAAAAAGACAAATTCATTCATTCATTCAAATTTAAAAGTTCACCTAAAAGTAAAAACTAAAATAATCGATTTGATAAATGAAATGTACCAACAAATCAGACCAACAGATAGATACAACTCATTGTTCTGTCCATTAAATTGGTTTGTCTATTGTTAATTGAGTTAAGGAGCCTATCTAAACAGATATTTATTACTGGTTTCATTGATATTTACGTTTCAAGCATGTTCATTAAATTAATGTTAATAAAAGAAAATATGTACCTATCTAGAACTTTAAGTGCCTGTAATGGTTAAGTATCCAAATATTTTTTTATGGAAAAAGTCAGGCAAATTGTCTGGCTTTAGCAGTCAAACAAGAAAAACTATAACTTTTGACCTAGCAAAGGCATATAATATTTTCAAACAACAGAAAAAATCTATATACTTAGTGAAAAAAATATAAAATAACAAGAATAAAGTTCTTTGATTAACATTGGCCCGACGTCTGCACAGTACTTTTCATTGCAGTAGACTGAAAACTTCCCCTCTTGAAAGAATTTAATGAATTCAAAAGTTACGTAAGATCTTTTTTGGTAAGTTATGCCTGAAACTTTCCTGGTTAAATTCCTTTCGATTATATAAAAGGAGATATTCCGCAACATTTAAGCAAATAATTATAAAATTAAATCCCCACATTATAATAAAAAAGAAATATTCCAAATAAAACTCAGTGGCAAAGTAAAATATACGACAAGACACTCAGTTACTCAGATAATCTATTTGTAAAACATTTTAAAATAACCGAAAGTGATAAAACTCTACGAAAAAACTTTTTCGTGTTAATGAATGAATGAAATGAATGTCGATTCAAATATAATTATTATTTTCAGTACATAGTTCTACAATATGTATTACTACTGTAAACATGCTGAATGATGACTTCTGTGCATGGTTTTTTTGCGTGATATTATTCTCTGGCAATTAAATTAAAAAAGTTCACATAATATTATACGAAAAAACAATGATTAAAACGAACTTTCTATATTTCATTCACAGGCAAAAAAAATACGTAAAAATATATTCCCAGAAGCTATCATTCAGCATTTTTACAGTCACCAACAAATCAAACTATAGTATTCTCACTTTATACTTTAGTGGCTTTTATTTACCATTTGAACAAATCACATGGTAAATACACCGAATATAAATCTAATTCAATATTATTTATTTTTTTGAAGAGACGTTGTCGGGCTAGTAAGACATAATTTGTTAGATCATTCATCGTGGAAGGTTTTCTAGTACTCTTTCGTAACATTCCTCGTCCATGGATTACAAATTTCGTAGAAGCAATTACAAATTATATGTTAACTTCATAGAAATATTAATACAATAAAACTGATTTTAAAGTATTAAAAAAAGTTTAAGGTACATTATAAGACATAATTCCTCTCAAATTGTCTACAATATTCATCACAGATAATCTAATTAGCGTAAGCTACAAGACACGTAGTGCAAAGTTTCTTGAAGCCTTCGTTGTTACATGATATGGGATTCGATAGAGATCTTATAACTTTTCATCCGATATAGTTATGAATGCTGTTAGGGAACGTAACGCAACGTTATTATTGCATTTTATCCATAAATATACGAAATTAATAACTGTTTGCACACCTCGATAATACCTAATAATACCTAATTATCGTCGTAAAGGAGCTTTTACTTGTGTCGCCTATGGAGAGAATCCAGAGACACCGTTAAAACATTTGGTAATTGATATTAAATCTACATGCCTTCAATTCAAACATTTATTATGATGTTAATAAAACAATAAAAAGCTAACTCAATCGAATCGCCGCGTAGCGTCGGTATTCGTAAAGTAAAAATATTTTTTATCTTATATAAATGTACAATGCTTGCTTTAATTGTTAGGTACTTTTTAGTCACCCTATTTCTAGTTTGTTAAAAAAAAACAGGAGTTGAATATTTTTTTTTAAAGACGCGCTATTATTAACTACAAATAAGCTATACTTATATATTAGCTAATTAGCTATATATTGGAATATTATCAAAATATATTTTGTAATATCGTAGACATATTCTTTGCATATTATCGAACAGAATACAAACAAAATTTTTTTAAGAAAAAATGTGTTCAAAGAGATATATATATAATAATAATCATATACTCATATCTATTATCTAGCCCAAGGCAAACATCATGTTCTAACAAGAGCAGATATATTGATAATAATATATAAGTATATAAATATTACGAATAAACTATAAACATACAAACATCCATGAATCGTGAACAAATGCTCGTACTCATCACATAATCATCTGCATTACCTGTTCATCATCAAAATGTCTTAACTATGTATTATAAATAACAATGACCGCCATAGTAAATCGGTTCATAATACATACGTCATATAAAATTAGCATGTCTATGTTTCAATTCAGACATATTGTAGTTTCTTTAGGTATATGCAAAAATATTACTCCCAGGCCATTTTACTTTCTTTCTTATCGTACATTTCTGCTATGAGGCGGCCCCCAGTGTACGCCCGCGGTCGGTCTTCATATAATTGGGGTAGCGGGTGTAGACCAAATGGGCGATACAGACTATTGCAGACTAGCATGGCGGATGTTTCCCCAATTTGCTTGTGATGATAAGATGCTAGGTAATAAGAAATGAAATCTGGTATAAGTTTTTCATATACTACCTACTGGGGTGGCGATTTGGAGAACAAGCATACGGCCCGTCTGGTGGTGAGCGGTTAACGTAGCCTTTTGGTGATATTGGCACACTTGCAAAAAGAGGAAGCGTTATGTTACCCGCTGGCTCCCAACGCAAATCTTTCTCGATGATCTCTGGCGACCTCACTCATTGCAGATACACAACTTTTACTTTATAAATACTAAAACATCTGGATTGGATTTGACTCAAGTTGACTAAGAGTTTTACAAGTCCCGACATCTTGAACAACATCACAGATAAAAAAAAAACACTTACAGTTGCAATATTTAGTAGGTACAAAATCTTTTATTGCGCAGGTTTTTGAATCTATAAAATTGTTCAAGATGTTTGCCGGGGATTACTTTAAATTCATTTAGTATGACGTTCGTAAAATATTATAATTGCGTCTGCGTTCAACTGTCGAATCGTATAAGCACGTCAACAGTGCCTTCATCTTTTGTGAAGTATTGGAAAACATATTTTAATATAGAATCTATACGGTAAACTCGGTAGGTATTTTAATTTGGCGTAGAACGCTCAGTGACGCAGATATTTTTAACCCCGACGCAAAAAGAGGGGTGTTATAAGTTTGACGTGCCTGTCTGTGTGTCTATCTGTGGCATCGTAGCTCCTAAACCAATGGACAGATTTTGATTTGTTTTTTTTTTGTTTAAAAACTGACGTGATCAGGATGGTTCTTAGCTTTAATTTATGAATATCCTATCAGACGTTTGATGACTATTAGCTCATTTCCTACTTGAAAATAAGGTTTTACTGACTTTCACAGATCCGATTGAATTGAAACTTGGTTTACTATTACTTCGGTGGTATTTCCAAGAAATTCTAACCTTGAGCTGATCCTGTAACATTAAATAGTCTGCGGGATTCTCTGTTCTTTATAAATTTACAGCAGATATAGCGTGTATAGGCTCATAAGAATAGTCTCAATGAGATGGTGTCAGATAGATGTTCAATGAGGCCGGGATTACTTAAAATTTTCAATTTCTTATTATTACCTATCACTCTTTTCGACTACATTTTATTGGTAAATGTATCTGTCGCAGGGATCCGAGGAGACTTGTGATTTTGTGAAAGTCCGGCTTTCCGATTATAAGAGGTGATAAAAATACTGTCCTAAATATCGGGTTGGTTTTTTGATGACCACTTAAAATCCAAATCCACATAAAAGATATAATATAACATTTAGTCATCTTCCATGATTTCACGGAATTACTGGTATTTTCATTATCCCTGCGACATAATTTTAGATTACTATCAAAGAAAAGCCCAAAGTTGACTCTCTCCGCAAAGAAAATTTCAGAAGCATTAAACTAAAGTGCAAACTGGCGCTTCACCGAGGTCGTGTCACAGTTAATTGCGACACTGGGTGTTAAGCTAATGGCCGGAAAGACACGAGACGGTGAGGACACAGACATATAGACTGATATATTTTTTAATCATTGTTATTTACATTGAATACTGATACCTAATATTTTAATATTATGATACCGTGTATTGACATGACCCAGGCGTGTCATTTTTGTACCGGAATAAACAAGGAAAAACAAACATTTTAGTAAACAATTTTGAAGTAATTGTGAGCAAAGTCCTCGCTATCGCAATCCGAAGATTCATGTTGTAAAATATTCTGTTTTACTTACTTAGGGCACTGTTTTATTTCATGTGCTTTACAAGTTTTAGTGCGATAATTAGAACTAAACAATTGAGCTATAATTAATGGTTGATGCATTATTTATTCGCTATATCATAATTGTAACCTAAGGTTAATTACTTGACTACAAGACTTGTTTGTGTCAGCGGATATAATTTCTTCTCCTGGCTAGCCTCTGGTCTGGCTTAGACTGTCATATTTATCACAAGATTACACTACTCATGACCGGAGATGAGATTTTTAATTGCGTTAAATATATGTATCCCTCCATCGATTGTGACTGTGTCGTCCACATGGCAACCTTGTAATATAGCTGTTGGTCTGTGTGGCCAGCTTATGAAATAATACGTGTTACCGCAGTTTCGCCTGCACGTACGTTATTAAATCATTAAAGGAGAGAGTCTTGAACATTGGAGTCTTTCACGTAAAACAATTACAGAAATTATTATGAATTATTTATTCTGTTCCCGTGTGAGCAAAGTATTGGTTTTACTCGCCGCTTCGTCGCTTTGAAAGCAAAAATCTGTAACGTTGGTAAGAAAATACCTATTCGATTTCATATAATGTATTCATGATATGCATGTAGGTTAATTAATAAGTAAACATACATAGGTATGTTCACTATGTTTGTATATACGTTTACAGGCTATAACATTGAGAGGGTTAGTGTGGGGAGTTCAGTAACTATAAAAGATAAATAAATATTATATTCAATGTATTTTCCCGTTGTTTAGTTTTTTATACTTACTAAGACTTTTTTTAGGAAAAGTAAAATACTTGCCAGTTCATTCGATTTATATATTTTTTTGGAATTTGGATATTTTTTACAAGGATTTTTTGATCTTTACCAGCCCGCAGGCGGGGAATCTATTGTATATGATAGTTATTTATTTTATTTATTTAATCTAAAAAGCACAAAAAAGCGTACTATTGGCGGACTTAATGCTTAATGGCATTCTCTATCACTCAACCAGGGAGTAAGCATAAAAATCGAAAAGCCGTGCACAGCAATAAAAAAAATATATTTTGAAAAAAAACAAAGGTGTAATAGGTCTACATGTACAACAAACTAAGTAAATATATAAATATAATATCATAAACTACATTAACTCTTACATATATACAAAGAAGATTAAATAACATACTACTAACTAACTACTTAAGTGATTAAAGAAATATTAAATATAATATATCCTATGCAGATTACCGTAACATTGACATTGTGATATTAACTTTAGAAAACGGGGACTTCATAGATAATGGCATAGTAATTTTTGCGAAAAACTACTTCATGCGCACTAAAAAGAAATTCATATGCACGACCAAATCCCGGCGATTTTCCAGCATCTGTTATTATACAAAGTGACCGAGTTTCGCAAAAACACCATGCTCATACCTACAATTCCACATACCAGTGGAGGACTAGAGTACTATAATTTATTCTCAATACGCCTGGAGAAAAGCTGCCGGTAAAGGTTCCTACTGTTACAGATAAATCACAAATTGTGGCACGAGCTTAGAAATAACATTAGATAGATGAAATTAAATTAAAGACGTGCTTTCTATTTGACATATAGTTCGGTGTAGGTACTCCAAATAGATATGACTATATGAACCTGTCTATGGAGCAACCTAAGAAAGGAGGTCAGTAAAAATATTACGTAACAATAAGGAAAAATTTGGTTGAGAAAATTGTTACCCGTGCGTGGGTATTTTATTTAAATTATGTTTTCGCTCCACCCGCGCGGATGTCGGTTATCACCCCATAAAGTATCCTATGTACTACGGAAGGTCTTAAAATATCTTCATACCAAATTTCATCTGAATCGGTTTAGCGGTTTGCGTGAAGAGGTAACTGACAGGCAGACACACTTTTATAATATGAGTATGAATATCACGCCATTTCTATTTACTTATATTTTTATTTGACCGGATATTTTTATTTATAACCTAATAATCCGTGAAGCACATTCAGTCGAAAATGATTTCTTTTCTACGACCGAGTGGCAAGCATTTATCGTGGCCCATATAGGCGCACGTAGCACCTTGGGCACTACTCGCTCATACCTTTTTTATTTTTGGGGAGAAATCTGATTACAGACTTACCCATCGTTCGGGAGTGTGTGGGGGGTCGCCCAGGGCTGGGAATAACCACTAAAATTCTCCAGTAACTCCACTACCCTTCGCGAGGGTAGCCTAGGCTCTGCCGAATCAAATTCACCAGTCCACACTCTCTCCTACCCTGTTAAATACCCTGGAAAAATCAAGAGAAAGCATTATGTCGACAGCGTAGGAGACAAGTGACCCCACTCCCAGCATAACGCTTCCTAAACGAGCTCCAGTACCTCAAGCACGAACACTTTTAAATTTCGAATCGCCATTGTATCGAGTAGTTACGTTAGCTCTTGTCTGGCTTTTGTTTAAAACTTTAAGCGTACGTGAACGATACAATGACGATTCGAAATTTAAAAATGTTCGTGCTAGGGGTACAGACGGCCTTACTCATCGCAAGAACACTATAAAGTAGTTTTATTTAGCTGCGATCTTCCATATTTATATATTCTCCAGTATGGACTGTCAAAAATCCTTTGTATTTTAGGTATTTTATGTATCATTGATCATTGGAGAGATTTGATGAGTTCAAGTATATCATAAGAATTACAAAGTAAAGTGTACATTAAGGAGTATTAATTTGTAACTTTCTATTAAGTTCATTTAAATTTGTCAATACGCCCATAGAAATAAGCATCCTTCAGAGTAATTTTTCAAATATTTTTGTCACACTACGTTAAATTGCAAACAATAAATTATGGTTAACTGTTACAGGTCCTTAGATACCTATGTTTTAAGCTAGGTTTTCTATGACTATTGTAAATTGTTATTGTACTATTGTAAATATATCACGAGCATTTAAAACGTATACTGTCGAAAATATAGTTCTGACAAAATTTTATATTGTTCAATTGGGTATGAAAATACAGGTTCCAAAAAAATAAAAAGCAAATTTATGTTCGAGCTATTTTTTTGCATAGCGCTATATTTAAATTGTTTACGACACGACATCCCGATGTACTCCCTCGTGACAAACCCCGAGAGATATCGGTAGACAATAACAGCAAATTGTTGCCCTGGGGCCCTCAATCTGAACAATACACGTAGCCAGCCTAAAGCGGTAATGCCTTACAGGACTATCTCTGCTATTTATCACTTTCACCTGATTTTGTGAACATCGTAGGTATCTCTGCTGGTGCTGGTATTATACGAGATTATGGCAAGAGCTTTAATTATCTTCAGACTTAATATTTTGGTCTTTAGCAATTCCGAGAATGAAGATTTTGATCTTATTTGGACGATGCGAACTTTTTGCTATAGTAGACATTTGCTTATTTTTTTAATACGTAATGTTGAATACGTTTCATTGATCATAATCAGCCGTCCTTCCTTATACTGTCGCTTAATTTGGTTTTTCGTTTTATTTCCACCAAGAAATACGCTATTTGCTCAATAAGTATTCCATCCGCTCTTTTTCAAGATAAGCATGTAAAAAGCGAACGATCCAAAGATTTAAAGTCAGAGATTGCATATTTACCTGTATTTTATGTTTCTTACAGTTACACCCGTCATAATACATACTGAATTTATTTTAACTTTTCAAAAGTATTTATTTTGTAAAGTACGTCTAAGATTGTTTTGATTTAAATACCTACTAAGTATTACTGAATTTTGAATATGTCAAGTTTGTATTATAATGGAATACCTTCGTCTAAAAGTGAAAATATTTAGGTAGTCCAACGCTATCCGAATAATTCAAGTAATTTCTGATTACAGGTCTCCGGGGCTGTGGAATTGGCGGACCCGGCTAACGTCGACCAGCTGCTGGCACACCTACAAAACTCAGTAAGTGGCTATTGAAATTAATGTTATTCTTATTAAAGGGAAACTTTTACATAATGACAGAGAGAATAATTACATAGTACCTAAAAGAAAAGAATAAGAACAAAAGAAATTGAACTAAAGCGAATTGCAAATTAAAAAGATTTTAAAGTTAGATTCTGCTATTTACAAAAATTTGCCATTTAACGATAACACGTTACTGCCGTTAATAATAATTACATGTTCCGGAGTATATTAGCAGCATAATACATAACATAACATTAGCAGCATAATATAAGGAGTTAATGAATTTTTATCATAGCTATCAACGTACGTGATCGTTATTTTATGGGACATGCAAAAAATTACAGTAAGTAAACCTTTATAGATGTCCGTTTAAGGTATACTTCTTCGATAATTGAAGAAAATTTGTAGTGTAAATGGATTCACAATAACTATTTCGGTGAGTACTCTCAAAGGCTTTCAGTTATTAAGCTGCACGTTTTCGATGTGTCCTGATGGCTCGTCGCGTGTTACGGCTGATGAAAGAGCCTCTTTGGAGTTGGAAATTGCTGATATTACCTCCCATTACGATTATGGCTCGTGAACAAGAAAGTGGCGCGACCGCGACGGGTCAGAGCGTGGCCAACGCTCCATCAACTTAATTTTCACGCCTTTGCTGAAATTTCGGCTTGTATAATACAATGCGCTAGTCCTACCTTGTGATCAGCGTACAATCTTTGTCCAGCAATAATTTTTACCAAATATTTCTTTGTGACAACTTAATAATGAGAAATGCTTTGAAGCGACTTAATAATGGGTAATCAAAATGCTACGTATACCTTTGCTGTAATTAAGATATGCACGTAATAATTTATCTGCTAAAGTCTCGACGTCTGGCCAAGTCGTTTTCTCTCAGAACATAAGACATCTCTTAGATTTATGGAGTTAGCGGGATTGAAGATAATAGTGACTGAGATTTGTAGACACCCATCTAGAGGATATCCAGCGACTGTGAAATGTAAACTATTATTGTTCATGCGTAGCAACAATTTATTAAAAGGATTTTATATTTGACTACATTAAATTTACAAGGTAGGTATATATAAATAAAGACAAATTCGGGTTGACATCAATTGTTACAAATATATTAACTTCAGATAAATATTATACACGTCAACCGCTGGGTCAGAAATTAAAGTATAAGCCTTTAGTAAGAAGAACTAGCATAAAATTAAAAAGGGTGGCATATTTTTTCAATCTGTTAAAAATATGAATATGAATTACACATAGAATAAAATACTTGAAAAAAAACTAGGTACAGAAGCTATTAAAATTCATTAATAACAATAAGTTTATACATATCTTCTCGGTAATTGAACTTTTGGAACCGGTGAAAATTCGGACATGCATGACAGACAGACAGACAGACCGATAGACAAACAGACAAAAAATTACGCTGTTATCCCTAAGGTATTTTTTTCTTTTAATCAAAACCTTTGGATAATTTACTCATTTATGATTTTTATTAAAAAAAAAGTTAATTTAATTTAATATTCGCCAATAATAGCGTGCACAAAGTTCTTTGCTACTATTGTTGGCATAAATAAATCTTTGTAAAGGTGAAAAAGGTATCTACTCTACCTTATCGTGTAATGTAAATTATAGTCCAGCTGAATAAATGCGCCACACATATTATCTGCTGACAAACTAAGGTGATCAGTGCCAAAATAAAGTCTGAGCCAATTTTTAACAATATTACATTATTAACCAGACTTTCAATAGGATTTGGTGTTTTCTACCTTCTTTTAAAATTTATTGAGCGCACGTATTATTAAATAAACTTTCCTTCCATTCCCTTTTCCTTTCATTTCCTTTCTTTTTTATTTTTTACTTTCTTTATTTCGGTATTTACGTTTTTATAAAGTCAACGTCGCTCGCAAAGGAGGAGCTCGGTGGCGTAGTGGTTTGAGCGCTCTGGTTTCGATCACGAAAACAAAGGAACTTTCGCCATGGTTGGTCCCGGGATGGGTCAATCAAATTTATAATCTCGAGCTTCTCCGTGCTTCGGAAGGCACGTTAAGCCGTTGGTCCCGGTTGTTACTGCAACCGTTTTAACTCACCAACCCGCATTGGGCCAGCGTGGTGGTGTTATGGCCCAATCTCCTCATGTGTTTCTCCCATGTAGGAAGGCCTGTGCCCAGCAGTGGGACGTATATAGGCTGATGATGATGAAAGTCAACGTCACTAGGTAATGATTACTTTTGACAGCTCATACTTATTACCAATCGACTGTACCTAACTCACTTTATTTTATGTGACAGAAAAACATGCTTTTGTCTTACTGCATCACGATTCGTTTCTTACAACTGCATCGACACTTCAAATGTTCATGTAATAAAATGTTTGGCACATAGTTGCACCCACACCGCACTAACTAAATTGTATTCTAACAGCATTTTGGCAAAACACTGTTACAGTCGGAATGCAGTCCGATTGGTGACACACTTTACTGTAGTAGGTATGTAATAAACTTTAGGCAAACTCATAAAGCTTTCCATAAGTCGAGGGACGTGCTGTGCTAGCTGTAGTATACGTGGCTAAACTCAGTCACGGCAAGGATTTAGAAAGTGCTAACCGCTGGACAAACACTGGCGGTCCACACTCGCGCTACATTCCGGCTCACATTCCTCTTCCTGTTTGATGTTTGTTCAAACTCCAAACACTAATAACCGTTTAGATTAGAAGGACAATATGGGATGTATGAAGTTCGAAAGTTAAGGTTCACTTACGCATGAAACTAACAATCAAATGTAGAATTTTAAACCGAAAACAATTTTGAATACTTCATTAATTAGATACGATAGATTTATAATTAAATTGATACCGTTAATGTCAGTTTCAAGTATTAAATAACAGAAATAAAATCATTTATATTTATTATTCCATTAATATTCTCATTTTAATATAAAATACCTCGTTTATATTTCATTCGCTCAAAACGGATTAGGTAATTTAAATATTTATCACCGTTTAATATCATTTCTCTGATGCCCTTTAAAAGGTAAGACCTGTTCCCGGTAGTGGAAGTCTACAGATTTTTGCTTAATTAATTCATCACCTTTTTGGACGTAGGTATTTTAATTTGTTTTTAGAAAGTTAGGTTATTGCAGTATTTTTCGTTTCCGTGATTATTTGAAGTCAGTTCATTAGTGAATAAGCTCTATCTATTAATAAATGAAATGAGATATTCTGTATGTATATTATTGTTAATTGTCAGCTCAACGAATCCTTATTTCATAGTGTTTTAAGCTTTGGTTTACCTTACCAATAGGTATTAATAATTTAAAATTTAAAAAGTTGCCGATTCGATTTTTCTTATGGAGCAGCATGTGAAGTGCTCTGACACGACGCTAGTTATCACCATCATCATTTCTGCTTATAGACATAACTGCTGGACGAAAGCTTCCCCTAAAAATTTACAAGACGATTCACGTATGTTTAGATTGAGGAGCTACTTTTCGCACCCTAAAAGCCTTAATACAGTCATTTAGTGGTAGCTTTAAAAATTATGTAGCCCCGAGCCTGGTTTCTGTAGTGGAGTACTTCAAAAGTTAAATGAATAGGTATAACGGTGACTCCTTAATTGAGGAGCCACCTCAGAACCAGGAATAATATGGATGAATGTTTATCAGAATTTGGTATGATTAGAGTGGATTTAGAGATATGGCGCAAAGCGCTAGTTATATAGGTAACGACGATATTGTTATTGTTACAGAACTCTAAATCTAATTGAATAACGTTATCCCTTAGACCATAGTTCTTATGGTTTAAGCGTTAACCATTAACCATTAAACGTTTTGTATCCGCGTTTGGCACCCTTAATTGTCGTATAAAAGAAGAAGGTCACTTGTGTTATATTAATTTTCAACAACTAGGGTATCAAAAAATAAATCTCTATTACACCCGGGAAAATACATCATTGAAGTCGGTATGGTTTATGTTATTTATAAGTGAAATAAACGGGCTGCCTGCTCGGAGCGCAGCACTCGCAATCAATTACAGTTTATTGCTCACAATGAAATATTTGCGAAGGTCTCGCAAATGTCATGATTCGCTGGAGCTCCCCGATTAGGGTAACCAGAAGATTTTTAAGATAAAGTTTACAAACCACAGTGACTACTGTAGTTTATGAAAGTTTGACATTAAATAATAACATAAAATAATTCTCAAACTTACATTTTTTTAACGTAAATAGATATCGATTTTAGTCACATTTTTAACATCTGAGAGAATATGTGAACTAATATCTGATTTTTTATGGTTTGTTTCTTTTTTGTACTAAATCTAATATGTTTTATCTAATACATGTTTGGTTTTGAAACGGTAATGATTTCGACATTGTTAAGGCAAATGTTAGCTTACATCGTAAAAAAAGCTAGAAGAACTGTTTTTCTAAGTCCTCGGTAGCTCAGTGGCTAGACCCGGAATGTGAAAGTTCTCACACGAACCTGAAAATATTGTCTTAAGTTGGGAAATTACTATAATTCAATCATCCAAATATCATTATAAAAAAAATAAGGTTACGTAGGTTTTATCTATCAGTAACTGAAATGTTCATGCTTGATGATTAATTGATCATCGAATTGATCGAATTGAAGGAAGATTGTAAGAAATATTGACGAAATACTGTGGATAGTGAATAAAATGTTTTGGATAAAGTATTGTTAAAAGTACACAATGCCCATATTTTTTTTCTGTTCAAGAAAATACCTTCTAGTATACGCGTAGTGGTTTGAGCGCTCTGGTTTCGATTATGGAAACAAAACAACTTTCGCCATGGTCAATCGCGGGATGAGTCTATCAAAAAAATGTTATCTCGAGCTCCGCCGTGCTTCGGAAGGAACGTTAAGCCGTTGGTCCTGGTTGTTACTACAAGTGCTTTAATTAACCCACCAACTCGCATTGGGCCAGCGTGGTGGTGTTAGGGCCCAAACTCCTTATGTGAGAAACCTCCCATGTAGGCAGTCCCAGCTGTGGTACGTATATAGGCTGGTGATGATGATAATGGTTAATGTAGAGATTACATTCCTAGAATGTTATTGATTATCTTAAAAACCTAAATTACTTAGAATAATTAGATTCAATCTATCAAACAAATTGCTAAAATTGCTTACGCATCTCCAGGTTTTAATTTTGCTATTTTTCTAACTTTTCATCTCTTGCTTTTAGTTATTTACGTAACTAATTTGTGAAGTACCCACAAACCAGACACAAGACACAATAGATATTTATGAATACTGTAAAATGCATGATACATTTTTTTATAAAGTTTTTAATTTGCTAAATTGAATACATTTACCGCTAATACATAGATTCATTGAATTGACACCTATCAAACGCAGGCGGACTCTACTCCAGCAATGTCTGTTCCATTTTGGAACTTTGTTTATGGCAGCAGCGGATGCTCTATTTATTAATCATGACGGTTAAACGCATGCTATTTAAACGAGTTTCAACAACCAAACATTTTAAATAAGTCCGCTATCGACATCATTCGTCTTAATAGAATAATATTCAAGGTTTTGCTTTCCGATAAATTAGATATACTTAAATAAAAAGTCAGAAACAGTCCAGTGATAGGGTTCATTCATCATTCCTCGAAGACCATTTGCTATAAAAATGTAGAGCACGTAAGACTTCCTACATTCAAAGATGTTTGTATTCTTTTTATTCTCTGGATAAGATTTTGTAGCTAATATTAGGCTTGTCAATTTATATTCAGGTGCCTATCCTAAATTTTAATTTTATTTGAACTATTTTCAATTATTATTATCAATCAAGAATAAGCGATTATACTAAGGGATCACCTTTCATCATAATAAGCGATTACTTTGCAGTATTTTATCTAAACCTATCATATTTCAGTAAAATATCAATATTGAACATCATATGAAGTTTTTATTATACTGACCAATTTATTTTATCTGTTCTTCTGAAATTTCCCAGAATATTCGTTTCACCAAATCCTACGTAAAAAGCCTATTGCGACTGCTGATTATGATTGATGGGAAAAAAACGTCGGGGTGGGTAGAGCTACGCCGGACGTATGGTTAATGCCATAAAAAATCAGGTTCTTTTTAAACGATATTCGACCGTATAGCGTGAAATATAAACATTTGCAGTGTTACCTTTGATATGTTTACCGTATGAAGGTGAGGCGAAGCCGGCGGACCTCGCGTCGGGCGAGCAGTGCGCGCCGCGCCCGCGACCGGACCGCACCGCACGCTCACGACATGCGCGCGTAAACAATACCACATGTGAACACCCCTTAATAGTGCGACGCGAGCGCGGCCAGTTTGCGCGGTTTTATAAAAAAACCACGTTGAACTAGCCAACAATGCTAGTGAAGCTACAAGACTTTTTCTTTAATCAAACCAAAGAAATACAGTCTTGTTATCTCAAATCTAAAATTCAATTATAATTGTAAAAAAGCTGTGCAAAAACGCGTCGCTGCGCCTAGCGAATGTTAAGATGACATTTGCTTAACGCCGCCGGCGACCAAGGCTTCAAAGATGAAGTTGTTCAAGAGGAGGCTGTCGTTCAGCGGAGATAAACACAAACGAGTTTCCCATACAGACGATCCCTTTGAACACGAGGTAGGTGAAGCCCACACCTTCGAACAATAATAGCTGCTTTGTGGAGCTTATTTCGTCCCACAGGGGAAACTTTCTCTATGAATGGATATTCACTTTCTTTGTGAAGAATAAAATATATTTTTTATGAAATTGAGTTTACATTTGAGTTGTTATATATACCAAATACACAGTAAAATGTGATAAGCATTAGTAGCTGTTTTTCTAGCCGGTGCGCGGGCGCACGTTTAGCAAAGTAAATTGAAAGGCAAGGTTATCTTATCAGCAGAGGCCGCGCTCCACAATGTTTAGCCACTTACGATTCAATTCTGCGAATCGAATAAAACAAATGTTTTCTGACGCTCCATCTGCTTTCTTAGTATTTATGAATGCTTGTGGCGCTAACTGTAATGCTGTTTACTGTATACTTAATAGGGCATTCATAAGACATTAAAACACATATAGGTAGGTAGCTAGTCACTTATTTATTAATTAAAATAAATAGAGCTTTTCAATTTTACAAAAAAAAACTTATGAAAAAAAACATTAAAAAAAATACATATATTTATTTATTTTACGCTTATCAATTTCAATAATTTACTTTAGAAACATATTTATGCTGCAACAAAAATAATTTACTAAGAAACTTTGTTTTATTATTGCTAATAGGTATTTATTGATACCCGTAAATATTTTATTTATGTATGTTTTGCATTTACGTGTTACATAATTATAGACATTCTGAATTTGATTCTATGCCGACATTCTGTATCTAGGTATTAACTACAGTCAATTTAGAACCTTTAGACAATTAAACTAAGTCCCCTACACTGCACTTATGTTCTATTGACTAAGATGTTAATTCAGTACGTCGTCAATGCCAAATTAATAAGCATCGCCTCTACTACCGGTAGGTATAACGAACGAGTTTTATTATGAGCTAAGAGTAATACTTAATCACGATTTAAGAGTATTATTTTTTCTAGAACATTGTAACAGCGTTTAATATAAAATATTAGAAATTGTTTTTATTTTAAGGGATTACCAAATAACAATATTATCATTACAAACAAATAGTTAATAACCTTATTTTGAAATTAATCTGATGTGTTCATTCATACAAATAGTTGCTTGATTTCTCTTATTCCTTAAATAATGGAAAATAAGGTTTAATATTGTTAGCATAGTACCCACCTAGTGACATGGTATTAAACAAACAATAATAAAAAATAATTTCATTTCGTTTGCTCTACTTTATCAATTTACCAACTGATAGCGTCGATAATACCTAACTGTAAATTTTCCGCATTAGGAATTTGCAATGATCTTAGAAACCAAAACTTGATAAGATTTATATTCAATGTTTCCCCTACACAACTAAGTCTTCTATAGTACATTTCTCCACAATTACAACAAATATTAACCTTTTCAATATTCTCTATAGTAGGGGTATTGAAGTGGCATGCGTCGGTGGTATGTGACAGAAGGATTATTAAATAAACAATAAAAATAGGTACCGTTAGTACCTACGGCGCATTAAAACTCAGCCAAGTAGACACAACGCAAGCTTGCATACCTTAAAGTGTTCTTTTAGTAATTCCAATATGTAGGTACATAAATGTATAAGTATATAAGTAGTAAAGATACCGAGTTTACATTGATATTTATCTAAGTAAAAATATTTCTTCTGTTATACTATTAACAATATTAATTAGTCTGTGCAGTACCCACAAATCAAAAACAATATATTTTTTTGTTGTTGAAGACACGCGATTGGGCTCGAAAAGTTCAAAATAAAAATATTTTAATTTCATATTTTAAATAAGGTCACCAATAAGAATACTCCGATGGTTATAAATGGTTATGTAACTTGAAACTTGCTTCCTACTATAAAACTGATATTTATGTGCTTGATATTATTTTTATGTTTCAACTAAGGTTTCAACTAACCCATATCAGATAGATCGTCCGTAAAACTATTTCTCTTCTTCGCTCGATTTGTCCTAAAACGGAAACTATTCCATGGTAATATTATAATGTAGGTACTTCGTGAACAAGCTACACTTAGCACTTTGTAAATGCCATTTGAAAAATGATAAGATCTTAGAATGTTCAATTAGCGAAAGATTTCTCTAGTAAAACAGCCGTGGAGGAGTATGTGCAAATGAGGGCGAAGGCGTTCGTCTATTTGCAATGGAAGGCGGCTACCACTGATGACATAAAAGGATAAAAGAAGCCCGGAAAGTAGCGGAACACGACTGCGAGGGTGCCATTCATGAACCGGTAGATTACTTTAAATGGATCTTAGAACAAAAAAGAAAAGATTGTATGTTTTTTTTTAAAGTTTGATGCAAATGAGAGCAAATTAACGATAAACGTCGGGCTCTTAGATACCGTTTAGTAATTGGAATAGTATAAATATTCTAATGTTAGGCTTTTGAGAAGAAACGATTTTTAAACAGAAAGTTTCTGTCTGCTAAATAAAGCAAAGGTTAGAGTCCCGGTACGGGCAGATGGTTTTAGGACGATGAATATTTTAAATAGAGAGATTCTATATTTTTGACTTTTGAAAACAACAAACAGATAAAAGTAAAACAGAGTCATGGAGGTTCATAAGTTTATTTAGGTATATTTCTAGTGTTTACTTAGGTATAATTTATTATGAATATTTATCTACGAGGTTGAGTACGAGGATAACATTATTAGTGATGGTAGTTTTTTATGTCAACTTATTATAACTTTTGTTTTCTTTGTTCATCGTTGAAATAATAACTACTTCGTTATTAAAACTATTGTACCTAAGTTATACGTATTAAGGTAGAGTCATTTCTTTTCTGCGCGAGAAATGACACGTTGTTTTCTTTGCTTTGAAAGTTATCGAACGATTCTTGTGTAAATTCGTACAAATATCTCCGTGTACGATCTCGTTAGTACCTAATGCACACTTAACAATTATTGTCCTCGGACTTTGTTTGTTCGTTGTTCACACTTAATAAACATTTTATGTACCTATATGCTCGAGTAGGTAGTTAAAATGAGTAAAATTATTTTTTTAATATTAAAGCTATTTTTTTTCTAATTTAATAACAAATTTATCTAATTAACGTGTGCTAATAACTTTAGTATATTTAATGAAGATACAGAGTTGTATTTGCAGTTTAATAACACTATAAATATAATATGTAACAAACCGAGATCATTCGTGTTTTAACTATTTTAATGTCTTTACTTGAAATAGGTAATGTCGTCTATTAACGATACATTTTCCCGGAATCTGTATCATTACGATAGTGGAAGATTCTCACGTCGTTTAGGTTTAATATCCTAACTTTTATGGTCAGACTTAAAGTTCTATCAATGTAATCAAGTGTGAAATTACTAGCATAGGTACTATAATCCTTAAGCTGTAAGATTTTTTATTCAATACACTAATCGATTTTAGTACTGTATGGACAGTTAAAAAAAACAAAAATTTTAGGAAATAAGATCTTCATCAAGGAATCTACGAGTGGAATAACGATTTGAAGTCTATATTAACGATTGAAGTTCTGTGCATAGCACATAAGAAGTGTCATGTTGAGATTTTGAAATAACATTAAAGTCCTAATACAACTTTAAAAAGCAATTACAGTCTTAAACAAATACGATAAACAAGATAACTCTGTCATTACCTTCTCGATTGCAATAATGTGATACTTTTATTTCGACCGTCATAAAAGCTGGAGTGCAACCAACGTAAGCTGTAAATAGCTTTGTTAATTCTTTGTGCATTTTATCTAGAGGAAACGTGTTGAAAAGTAGTAACGAAATGTTGAGTGCATGCGCCCACGCAAGACCCGAACGCAGCGCGCGCCTATGCGACGTGCGTACAACCGTGCGTCCCATAAACTGCGGTCAACGTTAAAACTTCTAAATCCACCTTTTACACCTACACAATAAGAACCAGCTAGGCCGTAACTATGAACTTGCATTGCAGACCCACGTGGGATGTTTATTATCTTATCTACCTGCTGTGCTATTTTCACACATTGGTAGAGTGGAGAGGTTTTGAAACAACCTGCCCTAGAATACGTGTCTTGCCTTCTGGCAAATAACACCATGTATCACAGTCTGTAGGCAGCTCGTAGCTCTTTCCACTATGAATGAAGTAACGACGTCAAAAAAAAGTCAATTTATATCAGTCATACACACACAAAAAAAGCGGAGAGTTACGTGCACTACCTGCGTGAATAACATTTTGAGGAAAACAAAGTCTCGCGAGTAATTCCCTCGCTCCCAGCCTCAAAGTTACCGAACCAATCATTATTCAATTCCAGTAAAATTATCTGGATGGAATCTCGACATGTTTGCTACATAAATTCCAAGTGCCGACATTTTTTCAACGCGTGGAGAGCCCAAATTGATTTAACGATATAAAGTAATGTGTGTAATCTATTCATAAAGTATAGAATAAATAAGTGAATTTAATTTATAACCGCTTCTTTAAAATAATATAACTTTTAGCTTTCATCAAAGAAACTATTATATGGAACTAATTGAGCGGCACTAAATGTTTGATAATCCCAATCATTTCATTGTTTTGTTAGACTATTGTTTTTTTGGGTCGTTTCGTCAGTAGCTTGATCTTTGATGATGAAAATAATTTCAGAAAAAATGATTCTTAACAACAGATGTCTTGGAAAACCAAGTTCAGTTATAGTATAGACGCCTGAACAGTATGTCATTAGGTTACCCAGTTGTGAAGTGACTGAAGCCTTTTTAGATTGGACATAGCCAATATCCTGTGCGAGCGCGGTTTGTATTACAAAGAAGTCCAGTTGAGAGGTAGCTGCGTGACATGAATGCCAAATAGCAATATTAGATAGAACACAGTGAATCTCTAGCGCATATTGAAACTGCACTTAAAATGTAGAATTACAATTTACATTCTTTGGAAAATGCCACGTGATTAAACGTTAAAATGTCTATGCTATTCGAATACTCAATTATTTTATCAAAAGCCACCTTGTGTTACTGCTGACCTTACTGATGATGCTGTAGAAAAAAGATTAAATACCGTTAACGTTCTTTTTTTATTACAAAGTAAACAGATGCATTTTATTAATATAAAAATTGACAAGATAGTTGACTCTCTACAATCAGAAGTTTGATCTTAGACCATTATTGTTAGATACATCTATTTTCGTTTGCTTATAATTAACTTGCTGGTGTTTGAATGCAATTTATAAGCCTGCATGTGATTGAATATATAAACAAATAAAGTATAATAGAAAAACAAAGTGAAAAGGCGACATTAACCTGTCAAGCCATACATTTCAGACACAATGGGTTTTCGATTTTAATATGCTTCCGGGAGTCTTCTACGGCTAAACTTGTCCACAAAGGACGAATTCTAAAAATAAATTATTTTAAAAACATGCCCTGACCGCTTGACTCTACACACAACAAGATAATTCGCTAATTGTTAAATGACCACCGTTTGATTGTTCACAGGATAGAGCAAGGTTCTCGGACACAAGCTGGCAGATTCACCGCACGTGGGCGCGCAATGGGGATACGCTTCCGCTGTCGCCTCCGCCTCGGGGAACCGTGCCCGCTCCTCTACCCTCTAACGTCACCACTATGGCACCACTGCGATCCGAACAAAACAGCATTTACGACACCATCACGGTGAGTGTGAAACTAACTAGAAAGTATTAGGTAGGTCTTTCTCCAGGACAGGTTCGTTAAAGCTATCAAATTGTAATAATTTAAACTGTTTATGCATAGAATACGGAAAAGAAATGGAGAGTTGAGTTCGTTTTTCGCAATGATTTTGGTATTCTTTGCCGTATTCGCTAAGTTTATCAACGTCGCCACACCTCGAATCACGTATGACATTATCGCGGCATGTTCTGCATAGCATATGAGTGGCCTTAGATTATTTTGCATTGTAACTATAATTGGCCGTAAACACTGCAATGTCATTGGATAATCAAATGTATCTTTTCTATCCGCTTTGAGCACGCTGATACTGTAATAGAATTCATTCAATATACGAAGGTCGCCACTAACTTTTAATGGAACAATAGAGCTTCCAATGCCGTTTTCTCTCTCTTTAGTTATGAATACTTAATGTTATCTATAATTTTTCAAGCCGCGTAAGACTTCTGAGGATCTTATGACCTTTAAAAAGCAATTTTATTGTGTCTGGAATCTCTGGCTTGACAGGATAGTATAAAAGTTTAGTCTTTATAGAAAAAAATACTTTTTATATTAGACCTTTGCATCCCTTTTAATTCGTTTATTAGTTTTTATTAAATATACATTGATTTTCTTGATAACCTGATCTTGGTTATCAGTTCGTGATAAAGAATTAATATCCTGGCTCTGTTGTGGTAAAGTTACCTGCTTCAATAGTACCTAAGTAATAATTTCATAACAGTTTCTTATTGAAATATGCTACACGAGAAACCTTTTATAATTCGACACAATGCTCCTCACAATAGAGCGTGCATTATTGAAAATAATAAGCTGCTACCAAGAAATTTGTTTTGTTTTCATTCCAACGTATATGTGAAGGTGGTGTAGAGACTTAATTTTCTAGTTTAGTGGCTAATACCTAGACGTGGTAACTGTCATAATTTTAAATATACTTTAATTTGAATAATTCGAAAATTCTGGACTTAGATATTTAGTCAATTAATGTAAGTATTTATTTAAAAAAAAATGATAAATTGATGATTTAAAAACAAATATTTGATGGCGCTAAATTTATGTAAGTACTAATCATTTGCCATTTTACGCTCATCTAAAGTCTAATCAATAATTACACGTTATCAGTATTCTTAATACAAAATTATATCATGGCCATCATTAATGTGACTACGTCATATAAATTGCTATGTTATTACGCGTGCAAAAATCTTTTGCAATCTATAATTGCATTTCAAAATGCTAATCGAGAATGTACTATGAGGTCTATGAGTTAGAATAATAATATCATGTTATGATCATGTTTGTTTTTAAGTCATATTCCAAGGTATTAATCAGTCGGTTGCTCAGTTGATGGACGTGCGCGCAATTTGTCGCAGTCCAGAAAATTGATCCTGTAAGAGGGTACTTGGCAACCCATGTTATTAACTTGCTCCGGTCTCTTGGTGCACACGCTTCGAATACCTTAACACGATTATTTTAAAAGGTTCTTTTTATAACAGAGATTGTTTTCAGCCTAACTTGTAGTACCTTTGTTTGTTTTTGTGTTTTGTATAAGTCAAAATAAAGTTTGTGGATTAATCACATTTTTAATGTTTTTGATGCGATTAAACGCCTACTTCATTGTAGTATTTCTTTCTTTATTTGTGGAATAAGTTTAAATAACATATGCCGATACCTTTTTTTTTTTTTTTTTTTTTTTCGGGGAGGAATCCGCTTACAGACCTACCCGCCGCTGGCGAAGCGACGGGCGTGTGTGGGGGTCGCCCAGTGCTTGATGGTAACGGCACTGGGAATACCCACTAAAACTCCCCGGTAACTCCACTGCCCTTGCTGGGGATAGACTGGGCTCTGCCGAAGCAATTTCACCAGCCTACCCCCGGGCAACCCGGCCTTATGACCAGGTTTAGCGCCGATGGGGATTACCCAGAGTCACTTGGGTAATCCCAGACGTCGCGGCTGTGCAATGCATGCGTGGGGGCCACCCACGCACGCAGCCGCGCCTAGGGTGCAGGAAGTCGGGCGACCACCGCCCGCCTTCTCGCGCCCACTCGTCTACGCCGGATAGGGGCGGCTAGAGCATCCTCCTCCCGCTCCCTCTCCGCTGCCTCCTTCTGCGTGAGCACAGTCTCGCAGAAGGAGGCGACAGCCTCCCATACTCTCTCGCTACCAACCATGGCTCGTACCATGGTTGGCAACGATAGATGACCGCCACCGAGCGCCGCAAGAAGGTCGTGGCGCTCGCGTCGCCAGGCCGGACACTCCATTAGGGTGTGTTCGGCCGTATCGTCGGGGGAGTCGCAGTGATGGCACCGCGGCGTCTCCTCCCGACGGGCGATACGGTACAGGTAGTGGCCGAAGCAACCATGTCCGGTCAGTACCTGTACCATGCGATAGGTTAGGCTGCCCAGCCGGCGCCCAACCCACTCCTCCAACACCGGACGGATCGCTTCGATCGTCCGGTGGCCGGCTGCTGGGGTGGCGAGTGCCTCACCCCATTGGCGCATAGCCTCCGTCTGCGCCAGGGTACGAACCCGCCTCACTTCGTCTAGGTCGAGTCGTTGCCCCCGCTCTCTTGCTGCGACCCGGTGTTGATGCACCCTTGCCAGAACCAGGGCATCAACCTCCCACGGGAGCGTACCCGCTAAAACGCAGGCAGCTCCGTGACTGACCGTACGGTAAGCCCGCACGGCCCGGGTCGCGATGACCCTCTGCGGCTGACGCAAGAGGGCCCGTGTGCGGAGGGAGAGGCACTCTGCCCACACCGGGGCTCCGTACAGTGCCATCGACCTTATCACCCCGTGATAAAGCCGACGGCATGACGAGCTGGGCCCCCCTACATTCGGGAGGACTCGTCCGAGTGCGGCTGCGGCGGCGCACAGCTGGGGTGCGAGGAGCTTAAAGTGCTCCTCGAATCTCCACCGAGAGTCCAGAACCAGGCCGAGGTACTTAAGGTGAACCTCGACGGGGATCCGGACTCTCTCCACTCGGACTTCGAGCCCCGGTGGGGTTCTGCGTCTCGGGGCGTGAAAGGACATGGCTCTCGTTTTGGAGAGAGCCACTTCTAGTCCAAGGAGGCGGATGCGCCGGACGACCATGGTTGTGCCAACCGACGCAAGGTGGACCGCCTCGTCCCATTCATGGGCCCTCGCCGCAACCAGAGTATCATCCGCGAAGCAGACGACATCTACCTGCGGCAAGAACTCACCACGCAGAACCCAGTTGTACCCCAGGTTCCATAGTAAGGGTCCTAGTACGGAACCCTGGGGCACACCTGCCGCCATCGTCCACGACTGAACGCGGCCCTCCGCGTCCTCGTAGAGGACCTGTCTCCCGCGAACATATGCCGATACCTACATTGCTGGATGCTTTTCAAATATTACCTATGTATAGGTACCAAAAAAAATTGATTATTTAAATTAAACCATTGCACAAAACAGATAAATCGTTGAATAGAACTTTCGAACTATAGATCTGCATTAACTGCTCATAAATCATAATGGAGCGAGTCCACCCGGCTCCGGACCATGCGCTGTTCCGTTGTTCTTCTAATACGCCTTTGTAGTGTGCTCGTAAACATAGGGTTAGTGAACGGAGACCAATGCCGATTGTCACTGAACCCTGGACCTTTATTTGCATATACTAACCGAGCACTAAAGTGCAAGGTAATTATTGTCAAAGTTAGAGAAACGAGCGAGACGTGAAAGCACAAAGTTTTCTTGAACATGTGTTTGCAAAATAAAATATGTATAAATAACACTTGAAATATGATTTAGGATATAATAAAGGATATATAAAAATATTACTTAGTATTCTTTTATTTATAATCTTTAAAAAATATGTTAAAGGCTTAAGTATAACTAAGTTCATCTAGGTGTTCAGGTAAAGGTAGAACAGACAAACAGTATAGTTATATTTATTCGTAAGATAACGAAGCCAGTGGCTGATAATACCTGGTAGCCGAGAGGTCCATAGTTCTCTGGCTGGTCTTTTGTTTTCCCACTTGGAGTTAGCACCCACGCATTTGTGTCCATTCCAAACAATTGCCATTGAACAATTTTGCGATATGCGCGCACGCAGCGCCGGCATTATTGATACCGGTATGGTGATATATTATTATTCAATATTCAGAATATAAATTTAAGTGAGCATTTCGGTATTTTTCGTTCAATTCTAAAGCCAACAAGCAAATATTCACAGCTGAATTGAAGTGTAGCTCGCTAAAGCATCCCGAGAAATTATCGAACTGTCCCCTAAGCTACGAGTGTAACGATTTCAAATCTTTAGTACCTACTTAGATTCGCATGTAGGTCTAAATATAAAGTATATATATTGATAATCAACGGGCATGGGAGTCGCTTTATCACCAGATCAACATGATAGTTAATATGTATTGGAAACCAAGAACAAAGAAATAATAATTATAGCCTATTGACTACCGAGATACATTTGTGTTTTGCACTATGGAACTACCTAATTAAACGTCTCATTTTGTTACCTTTGACAAATAATTATATCTTGGGTTGTGGCATTTCACTTTACAGTACCAAGTAGGTATAATTGACAGAAATCAAGAATTTTGTGAAATCAGTATTCTAAATGGGTATGTCTTCAATCCGTATTCAGTGTAAAAGCACGTAAATGGGAATTGCGGTGTTGTTTTTAAGCAAATACGTATTACAAGTTGTTTTTGTCAATTCAATTGTGTTTTGCATTCTCTATATTCACATTCGAACTTGAGCAACTGCTTGTGTTAGTAGTCATCGCTTGTATATTGATAGATCAATGATGTCACTTGTATAACATCTAACAAAATTGCTAGTTGTAATATTATTGTTGTGTGTTTTTTTTGAAAAGGATATGTGTTACGTACCTGTTATTTATTTTATAACGTCTTGCTAATGATATAAAAATATTTGAAGGTATTTAATTTGTCAACTTTATTGCGAATTGATAAATTGTTTTAATGAGATGTCGCTGGTATAGTAAAGTTGTGCTTAGGTCCATAAAAACTATATTAAATTAGTAGAATAGATAGAACAACCTAGAACAAACTATTTAATTTGAAATTTCACTTGATGTCAAAGGGCGCGGAACAGTGACCTTGTATAGAGCACTTCAAGTCCTGAGTTCATAAAGATATAATGTTTATGTCGTGCAATGGAAAATTTATTTTTGTGGGTTTTAGTGTGGACTAAACGTAGAGTTAAGAGAATTTGAATCAACAACCTTATTTTTAAATATAGGTATACTTACCTACCAATATTTCATTAATTACTATCGAGTATCCAGTACTAGATAAGTTGTGATGTACGAAAATAAAAGTAATTAAGTATTGCTTATACTAATTTCTCTAGTACTGAATACTTCTATAATTTTTTTTGTTAGTCCTTAACAATATATTTTTTTTTAATGGTAAAAGCCTTGATTTTGTATAAAAGAATGTGCTCCCATCTGTTTCTATGCGTTCACATTTTGCGTTTCCTTCGTAAGTCGAAGCGTTAGTAGTTGTAACTGTTTCCGCGGCGGAAAAGTGTCGGTTCGATGCTAATGGGGTAATTGTGCGCCGAGTAATTGATGATCCGATCCATCCTCCTTCCGATGCACTAATGCGATGGCGTGTGTAGCTCATCTATCTATATGTCACACCTACTACAGTCGGCCAATAATACTCACACCGACATGTGAATGTCTATTGTTTATTGAGGATAGTATTTGTTTATGTTTTAGTAAGTTTCTATTTGGCTGAGTTTACAACTTCAAAGAAAGTGAACCGGTCTTCGTAAAAATCTAGCAATATTCTCTGTTTCAAAAATTGTGTTTTCATCCAAAGCCACTCGACGTGTTAGTTTTATATCCGTTTTTATTCAAGCTTTTGCCCTAGTTTTGAAATGTTTGGAGCGCCAGATTATATTTTCTGAAGATATCAGACTGTTTTAAACTTTCGTACATCTCCAAACTTGCTATCTTTACGACCGTAAGAGGAAACCTTTGTGGGCACAAAAAGACAAATAGACTTGGTGACAATTTACACCTAACTGGCAATCCCATTCTATTGTTTTGTGATTCTTTACGTAAATAATATCGTAGATACATTATCACTAATCTGTGAATAATATTGCGTATTCCTAGCAGTGAACTTTTGTTAATATAACTTAACTTTGTTAAGAAATCAAGGACGATACCACTCGGCACTTTCTACTGCTAACTGATTGTCATTACAATTGTTTACCGAAAATGCATTTCATTTTACTTTTACTGACTTTTCATATACATATTGATGACTTTTCGTATGCATAAATGAATAAACTTCGCTAGGTAGTTCTAAAGTTGAGAGATATTAATTAGAAAATACTTACAATTTGCAACTTACTGCTAGATTTCTCCGCAACTTTCTCTACGCCAAAAAAAATAAACAGAGAAAATAAAATTAAACTTATGTGACCCGTGTAGAATTATCCAAAATATTAAACTTTAAAAAATTAATGGTTTTTATTTTATAACCATTGACAACTCTAATATAATGTATTTCCAATCATACAATCAAAGGGCTTTAACTGAAGTATTGTCAATTTTTTATATCACGAGGTTATAAAACAAGAGCATATCCCGCCTGATGATGGTAAGTGGTTACCGTAGTCTTATTAGATGCCGTCCACACTTTGGAAACTACTCACGCGTTGGCTATCAAAGGCTACTTGAGATGGCAACCCTGTAAATCAAAAGAAATCGTTATCAGACACTCATGAATCCAGCGTGTATTTTCCCGATGTTAGTAAAAAACAAGTAAATAAAGTTACAGTTGTTTATCTTCAAAGGTTTACTAGCGATAAATAAAACGCCTGACTCTTAAAAAACACTGCATTGTCAACCGCAAAAAAAAATGCCATAGTTCATGAATAATTCACGCGTTTAAAGAAAAGGGTATATACGCAGATAAGACAGTATTTTCTTCCGAAGTCAAGAATGAATAATTTAGTTTATCGAGGGACGAAGAATGTATGGCATCCTATGTTCTTTATCTTGTTATGGGGCTTACTACAGAGTATAGATTAGGTCAGTGGGCTTAATCAAACCTGTAAAAGTGAGTTCTATAAATTCGATAAACGTATATCGTACATACATAATCGATCGTATCGTAATATTTCGACATTGTAGGGTGGACGTTAGCTCATAAACGCAAATACAGATAGACTAGAAGAATTTCACAGGGATATCCCAAGTCCTGGGTAGCTCAGTGGTCAGAGCAGTCGCCCAGATTGCGAAAGGTCGCGGCTTCGATTCCTGCCTCAGGACGTGAAATTTTTCTAGTTTTATTATATTTTAATTACTAACGTATATCGTAATAGATTGTTGTTATTATCTGGGAAATTACGAATATATGCCGAACTTATATAACTAAAACGATTATTCTCTATAACTTCAACACACCGAAACAAAAATGTTAGTGAGCCTAATAACCATCTAGGCGTCTACTTTTGAATTCTGAGAATTTTTACAGCAAAATCAAGAAAACGATGATGATGATCCGAAGTAATGTCCACTGCTGAACAAAGGCCTTCCACATAGATTTCCAAATGGAACGGTTCTGCGCAGCCTGCATCCGACGGCTCCCCGTTATTTACTTACATAACTTATTGTAATTCTGTCCACGTTTTCGTACTAAGTATTTGAAACACACATTGTTTCGATTCGAGTAATCTAATGCAAAATATTTACCATCTCTCCGTGAACAACATTTTGAGACGGAAGTAGCGTCGCGGCTTAAGGAATTTTAATTCCTCTCAGTTTGTGTTTTGTATTACCTACTTGTATTAGAATTGCAAATGCTGTGATCTAATCAATTTTGTTACAATGACGTTCGAGCGATGAAGGAAAATTTAATATTTGTCTTATGTACCTAAATATGAAGGATCTCTGTACCGGGCATTACAGAATTCGGTAATAAATTTGTAATAAATTTGGAATCCTGAAAATATGCAATAGTACTTATTTTTTAGGGTTGTCACGAGCAGGACAATGTTTTTATTAATTTAATCGGACAATAAATGTGATCTGAAAGGTGCCAAACTTTCAGAGGTAACTTTTAACCTTTTCAAACCCGACATAAGAGACACAATTTAATTTTAATTGTTGAGGTCATACGTCTATGACGTGTGGGCAGGACGTATTACCAGGGAACACAAACAACCCCATAATTTTTATTTCGGACCTTCGGAACACACTGACAAATTTCACTGATTGCCATTGTCAATGTTGGATAAGTCGGACAAAGAATAAATATGTTAAATACGATTCTATGTGATGACTGATGATACCGCCCTTAATGGATATGAATTATTTGTCAAACTCGATCTTTTTTTTTGTAACAAAGGAGACATAACCTCTTTTACTTTCTTTCCTAATCTCTCTTGTTAATATGTGAATCTTGTCTATCCTAGGTTGTTTGAAGAGATCCCTCTTAGCTTGAGGTGAAAAAATAAAACCATAATGCTACGTTGTAATTTCAGTAATCATTGTAACAATTACAAATAAAGATCCGGTGGCAAATCGGTTATCGCGTCTGGCCAGACCCCACGAGTCGCGGATTCGATTCCCACCTGGAGCATATAATTTTTTCATCGTTTTCTTTCTTTATTTTTAATTGTGACAATAAACTAGACGTTATTATCGCACAAAATCAAACAAATGTGTTCAGTAAACATCTAAATAAAGTTAAAAATTTAATTGCCATTATTCATAAATAAGCACGTTTCGTGCACTTTATGACTGTCCTTGAGGCGATTCGTCGTATAACGTTAACTTTGATCTTAAACTAAATAACATTACGCCATTAGCTCAGCGGGTATTAAGATTTATTTGTGATATGATGTCATTGCACGAGAACGCATCTCAGAGACTGAATTTATTATCATAGTAGTGTGGAGACAAAAAGATAATTTATTTTCTTATGAAAAGTAGGTATGTATATCAAAATTGCAAATTAAACATTTGTTTTTTTATTCGTAACAATATTGATAATGTATCAAAATATGAGTCTTATTTAACGACAGACGCGGACTTAATTAACGACGATACGATAACCGCTATTCTGGTCTCGACTACTGTCTTACAAAAATATAAAAGATCGCTTCTATATTTTTGTAAGACAGTCAGTCAACAATGACATAGGTTACATCAGAGCTTAACGCACAACACAACAGACCTCACGCCTTGATAGTAAAATTAAAACAAAACTAAATTTGAAATCGAAATTAAAGCGACTTTGATAAAAGTACCTTACAACAAGGAAATGTTAGTTGAATTACAAACCTGTATAAATGTAAACCTAACCAGGTATATAGTCCGTAAATATTTGTATTTCAAACACTTTGTGAAAATAATGTTATTTACATAGTTTTAATTAGGTAGGTACATGTAAAATGGAATACCTACCTGCACCAAAATATCTGCACCCATATCAGCTGTAGTATAGAATGCATACTGTACTGATCAAAGCAAAATATTGGTACAACACAGAAGTTATTTTAAAACTGAGTAAAACAAGACTTGAAAAACAAAGGAAAGTGATATTTTTTTATTACTTAAACAAAAATAGTTAAAAATAAATTGAAATATAAATAATAATAAAAATCTACGCACTGTGGATCATTTTAATTTTCTCTCAAAATATTGTACACTTAACCAAATCCAAATATAAAAAGCAACTTTGTTTTTAAGGAAGCAAACATCTCCTAAAGTGTTTTTTATTAAACCATAGTGTAAAATTTTGATTCAAATGAATGTTGGTACCTACTGAAGATTAAATAAATAATAGTAAAAATCATGTTAGTATTAAATTACACAAATAAAAAAATAAAGAGAATTCTTTCTTAAAAAACCAACAATGGAATTTACTAAGCAAGTATATTGAATACCTGACTTTGATCACGATATTACTAAAAAAAAGGCTCCACTGTTTTGGTAATACGACACCATCGGCGATGTTAAACCGATACAATGGTGACAGGGTTCATTCATCATAATGTGAATTCCGATAAAAACTTATTGTAAAGTGCACATTATACATTTTGTTTTATGATTAGAAAACAAAAAAGGTTTAATCTCGACCACCTCGACGGCAATGTAAAAACATGATTTACTTACAAAGCTCGTAATCGTGCATCTAATTAGATTAAGCCGAGCAGGACGAAGTTCAATGTTTTGTTTTTTGTAATTATTTTATTTTACTGTATTAATTCAAACTATATGATGTTTGATATGGTTCAAAAATACTTCGACAGAACTCGAAACATTAACACGTAGAAATAGTTAAGTAATCGAACAAATAAACACGTATCACAATTAATTCAATTTTTTAATGATAATTTACCAAAAAAGGATGGAAAGTACAAAAAAAATTCATTCATTCAGGAAAGGTAAAAGAGGTGGGAAGGAAATGTCTGGGAATATCTTTATTTACGGTCTTTATTGTCAATGCATCATATTAATAAATCATTATTGCATTAATATTTTTTACCGGATCATAATTCACTTGGTAAGTATAAAAAGGTCGTAAAGATCGGCTGTTAGCATTGACTTCTATTTATGTGTTTATTTTGGATTAATGATTCTAGTTAAGTATATCATAAGTCTCAGAGTTCACTATAATCACTAAATACCAAGCTATACCATGAATATAAATTCGTGGTAATATATATTACCACGAATTTATATTCATGGTAAATAAATATTATAAATGGCATGTTTCTTATGGTGGTTAATTTAATTACTTAATACGAAATTAAAATTATACTAATATATATTTAATAATTATGAAAATTATGAGGTATCTGCAATTCGGCAGTTAAATACTATTGCTGAGCTGTTCGGTGTAATTAGACCGAACAGTTAGAAATAAAAAAAAACAGAGTCAACGCCGGATGCATTGTTCCCTACCGCATATTCCTTCAAAGTTGGATTAAATAGGCACCTTCTGGGTAAGCTCGCTACATTGTTCGCTCCCTTTTCAAGTTCTCTCGGATCAAGAGTGAACCCATTTTAATAAAAAAAAATCAGTACACAATCATCGTGTATATCTGTCATTTTTAGCTAATAACTGCATAGCACAAGAAGCGTGTTGGGTGCTTATACTTAAGTACTTAGTTAAAATAAAAATACAAGCGCAACCGCAATCGGATTCCACATACATAACTTTCTAATTGAATACAGATTGACCAAATAACGCATGGTCGTAATTAATAAGTAGTTATAAAGTTATAACCCGTCAAAGAAGCCGGCCACTAGCTTATTCGTCGGTTTTATATTATGTAGCAATTATATACATTTAGCATATTTTTCACTATTCCTATTAATAGAATTTATGAATTGAGTAATTATAATAAAACTACGTGTTTTTACGAACAAGACGTAAAATTACTAAATAACAACACTTTATCAGTCTCCATTATACCATCAAAGAAAGACCGCCGAAGTAGGTATTGTATTACTATTTACTACTCTACTACTACTTAGTACATATTTGTTGTCTACGTAACTAATACTTTAGGTAAAACAAAGTGAGGCTTTAGGTGACGCCTAAATGTTTAATTTACCCCTTAAGCGGCGCTAACCCACCGGAGGGCTATGACAATAGAAAAATCAACTGTGTCTGGAATCTGATGCTTGAGGGGTTAAGTTTAATTTGTGAATGACTTACCTACAAACCAGACACAACATGACACATTGTCCTGTTTTCTCAATAATAAATTATGATGTATAGACGGTGGCCGGCTGGTAAGGGCCAAAAGCACGACTAATCAAATACATATACATAATAAATTAAAATTTCGTTTTCAGAATCGGAATAAAATAAATAACATTTTTATTACAATTTACGTTATTACTGGGCATGGACGGCATCACATCTAAGGCCCCAATAATACGACATCTGCAATATCGAGTGATTTTTCCTTATTGTTGTATGAATCTATAGGTGGCAGTAACCGCTTACCACCAGGTGGGCCGTCAGCTTGTTCGTCATCTAGTGATATAAAAAAATATTTGAAAATAAATTGGCAATTATGCAGTAGCAAGGGTAGACTTATCTTTAAAAGAGATCTCTTCGAGCTAGCCCATGAAAGAGTGAGATATTTCTAGTGACAACTGTGATAAACAGGCGAGACAAAGTGAATTAAAATCAATACTACAAAGTATACTTACAACAATAAGTTAGAAAAAATTAATATTTAATACAAAGATATATAAACATATTACTATAAATAGTATATAACATAACGTAAGTTAATTTATTTTATTTAGATAAACTTGCTAATAATAATAATACTACAGTTAATAATGCTACAGTTTGTAAAAAAATATGTTTTTCAATTAATGACGCAACTAGGTTACTTTTTATTCTCCACAGTCTTTTGGACTTCCTAAAAAGCATTATTCATGTTTAAGGTCTCATCTGCTTCAGGAATACCAATAGGGACGTTAACGATCGCGAAAATTTCTCACGATATTCGTCGCGATACCGCTGCAGCCCGCGGCGTCATGTCTACCTTCAAGGATGCCGAGAATTATGATCCTGGCTTCTTGCGCCTAGATAAGCCACTTAAATCTAACTGCGATCTATCGATCTAATGGACGCAGTATGACTATATAGTCAATATTATTGTAAGGATATTAAAATACCAGTTTCGTCGTGTATTTACTTCCTATTTTCTTAATTTTTGATTTTAACATTATTATAAATGTTTGAAAAATTACTTAGTAATTAAAATAGAATAAAACTAGAAAAATTTTCCTGCCTCAGGACGTGAAATTTTTCTAGTTTTATTCTATTTTAATTACTTCCTATTTTGTCACGATAAGTACGAATCGATGAGGAGCTCGGTGGCGTATTGGTTTGAGCGCTCTGGTTTCGATAACGAAAACAAAGCAACTTTCGCCATGGTCGGTCCCTGGATGGGTCAATCAAATTTATAATCTTGAGCTCCTCCGTGCTTCGGAAGGCACGTTAAGCCGTTGGTCCCGGTTGTTACGGCAACCGCTTTAACCCACCAACCCGCATTGGGCCAGTGTGGTGGTGTTATGGCCCAAACTCCTCATGTGTTTCTGCCATGTAGGAAGGCCTGTGCCCAGCAGTGGGACGTATATAGGCTGGTGATGATGAAGTACGAATACCTATTGGTACTTATCGGAACAAAATATAAAGTTTTGTTCCAGTGTGATCCAACAAATACATTAAATATCATCTTACTCAAATAACATAAACTTTCTCTACTCAAGTTCAAATTAATTATTTTAAAATTGAAGGTATTACATAATAATAGCTTTATACTGCTTATACATCCATATACTACGTGATACCAGCCGACAACACTCGCTACATCATTTGTTTTGAGTTCATAAAACTGACAATAGAAAAGAATGTAGTCGACATAGACATAACTTTATTAACAACTCTGGCACACAATACACCTGCAAATATTATAAGTGTTGCTAATTGCTAAATACAGCTTAGGAACAATCAAAACAGTATCAATCACTGCTCAATGCATGCTTCGCAGCAAACATGGTCTCAGCTCATTTGCTCCACGTAACCGCAAAGATCTGGTATTTTGCCGAAACCCTTTCTATACCCAATAGAAAGTTTATTTGTTAAATGAATATGAAATAATATCGTGTATATTAAGACAACTAAATATTTACTCACGTGCCGAAGATGATGCTGCGCGTTACGCTTCTCCATCCGCTTTTAAGGAATATTTACACTGGTGGCCAGACAGGTTTGTAGCTCTGTCAAATGCACAAGTATTAGTCTTAATTTGTAGCCTGATTTTTTCGTTGTCTATGAATTGGTTTAACGGTAAAGCTAAGTGGGCTTTTGAATAATCAAACATTAACATCTGTGACGTACCTAATCACATATCTTACACAAAATATTTTATGTTGTGTTAACTTGTATACTTAGCCTTTCGTCCCTTTCGGTAAATGACGAAAGCCTAATAAACCTATTTAATGTAATGAATCTCTAAATAATGATTTATTTTGTATACTTAAAAACCTCCATGGAATAGTCAGTAGGTGATTTGCGTTTTCAATTATCAAACACAAAACCTTTTCTCTTTACTCAACCAACGGATACTGGGCGTATTACAAATAAATAAGTACGTATTAGGAGTGCCTACATCATTATACCATAATTGGTAGGAATACCTGCATATTGAAATCAGTAAAGAATCTTGTCATTTTCTCACGCAACTTTGACTTTTCAACAACAATTCTTACTGTATACGGCACGAAATACATCAACCATCTTCATAAGGTGAAAATTGTATCTCACACACACATGTCTTTCACCATTAGACAATCGACTTATTTCAGAGAAAGTGTTTTCTAGTCTCGTTGCCGAATGTGGCAATTCGATAGACCCCCAGACCTTCCGATCGATCCGACTTATCTTTCTTTACTCGGATTATATACAGCGTTTTAATACTCTTCATAGCAAGTTCCTTTAATTTAATATCAGATATCGAAAGGTGTGTGGCGTACATAAATCTATCCAATAAGCCCCAGGCGAATGATTGCACGTGATCGGTGTACACGATCGGGCCCTTAGCAGCACTCGACAGGTGTCGTGAGAACTTTAGGGTCTCTAGACATATATCGTTATCTGAACTATGATTGGTTGTTGATAGACTTATTAAATAAGTAAATTGACGACCGATTGAAGCTTCATTGTTGGATATTACAGAAAATTTGGACTATTCCAATAGATAATCTATCATCAATTAAAACATATCGAAAATGACTAAAACTGAAACCATTAATCCTTTTGAGTTTGAAAACTGTTGTCACAGTGTTGAAATTATTAATCGACCCCTTTGGCAATAAGCAATAAATCTTTATGTAAACGTCCTTTCGTTGACGTAACTCTCAATTCAAACTCAATACCGTATGATGGAAATGTGTTGATCAAGTAACTTTATCCACACTGTCTCCTGTTGGATTGACGCCAAAGGCAGTAAAGCTAGTTTATTACCAGAAAAATGTTCTATTAGTTGGAAATATAAAAGGAACAGTTAATTCGAACACTTTATAAACACGACACCAATCATGTTTATTCGTTTTAGCTGACATAAATACAATTGTTTATTCGCAATCAGCTAGCAAAATAATTTGTACAGGTCTACAGCTCTTCTTTGTAATAAATTGAGCTGACCCGTTCATATTCAGTAGAAAATTAAGACACTTGTCTGCTGCCGAAATATACTTATTCAAAGATCATTTTCATCGCAGTACTTTAGAAATAACTCTCAATAATTAGAAAATATTACAATATTTTTGATTAAAACTCATTACATTTTATTGTTTTTGCTGCGTTAAAACGCCTACATTATTGTAACAATTACAAATAAAGAAAGAAAACGATGAAAAATTATATGCTCCAGGCGGGAACCAAACCCGCGTCTCCTGATGTCCGACCAGACGCGATTACCACTATGCTACCGGAGCACTAGGTGAAACCTACTATTTTTTTTAACGTTTTTATAGCAACTTTTATCTCACCACTCATTGAGGTTAACACCTCACCACCACCGAAAGAATACTTTTACAAGCATTTTTAAACCTCCAGTTAATTTGAGAACAGCTCATTAATTTACCCGCACCATGCCTATTTAAACACTTATGTTTATGCTTCATTTGTTACTTATAAGTTACATTAGTTACAATTTTTTAATATAGTGTAAGTAGGTACATTGATTTTAGTGTATGAACCATTGTGTGAGAGACTGGAGCCTAAGATAGGTTTTCAAAAGAAACCCGTAGTACAAATTATATTATTTTAATGAAAAGATAGTGACATGTGAGGTAATATAAAAAATCATAATCTGGAGAGATATTCAGTCTGCAAATACTTAATTAATGATAAAATAACGGTAAAAAAGTCAGTTCAGTATAGAGCTCTACCTCATGCGGAGGCGCGGGCGTGCCAGCGCGCACAATACGCCCGCGCCGCCCCGTACAGTTCACATAAAGTTTGTTTACGGAAGCTCTTGCGTCGCCGCGCCGCTGCCCGCCTTGCTGTGACCGCCTGACCGCCCAATGTGTGCTCGAAATACAGTTTTAAAGGGAAACACCAGTTCTCAGAACAAGTTTATTACAATTTGATGATTCAAATTACAGCGTTACAGTTAAATAATTTGATTATCATTCTTTTTACCACCTTCATTATCAATTGCACTGAACTAAATATTCATCATCTTTATTCAGCCGAAAGACGTACACAAAAATATATGTTAAAAAAAATAAAGCAAAATACTGCAATGATAAAATGATTTGTGATTGATGCATAAGTTAGTTGGCTCCTTACTTAAGTTATTAACTTTTCGATGAGAATATAAAACAATAAGCGCTCTAATTTTGTTATAATTGTAGGTATAATAGGCAACTTGTGTCTCGTCACGTAAAATTACCATTGTTATTATGTAATCATTTTTGTACAAATCTACATGAGACAAATCCTTGACGGATACTAAACTTTATGTTAATAGCATTAACATTTATAACAATAGAAAATTACTTTTTCTAAATTATTTTATGATTTTGCGTCATGTGATTTTCCACCTGCTTTCGTTTTCGAGAGCGTCTCCCTTACATCCTGTATTATAGAAGTTTAATATTTAATGTATATGTAGGTTTATTTAAATAAGTAGTATGCGGGGTCTACTGATAGTGTTTTTTATAAAATAAGAAACGCCTTTGGACATTTTCATCTCAAAAGACGCTACTTATTTTTAAGAACTGTGTTAAAAATAAATTTATAAAAGTTAAATATACACTCACGCATATTACCTAGCACAAAGGAATTAAGTGTAATCAATAAATACTAGAAAACGGGCAAATATACACAATAAATTTTGTTTATGGTATTTTTCACGTCAGAGTTAAGTCTGAATTTGGAGCACGTAAATAAGAATGAATAAAACTCGTTGCATAACGGCTCACTGTAGGGAATGCGTGTTAATCTGTTTGTTCACTATGCAGGCTGTGAATAAAATTGTTCCGGCTTTGGCTATCGAAATTCGACACATAAATAAATCACTGGCGCAACTATTAGTAGACAGATTTAAAAATAAAACGAAATGAAAGAGCTACAGCAGTACCTGATTATGGTGCAGAGTTTCTTCAGCTGAACTGAACTTCATCAGTTTTTTTTTGTAATTATTAAAAGGATTAAAGTAGAGAGAAAATAGGCTAGGTTATATGACATTTTCCGGCCGTCCCAAAAATGCTTTTTATGATTATTTTTATTTATTTTAAGTACCCACATTTTAGAAACCATACGTTTTTCTATTTGGAGTTAACGCCGCGTTGCTGGTACATGTATGACGACAGGTTACCTAATAACAAATAAGCAGGTTAATGTGGGCGCAAAAATGTGTGATACATTGCCATAGAAGTATACGTCCAAAATATTTGTACTTAATAGCTTTTCTATTTTTATTTGCAAACAAACAACATAAATAATTCGTGCTAGATAGATAGAAACAAAAGATTCAAATGAAGGAGTTCCCAAGTTGCATTACAGAGATCCCCATACGTCACATCGTAAAAGTCTCGTCGGGCATTGCGTGCGTTGCTAAGCAACGCGGCGTCGCCAGAGAGGCGGCGAGCGTCGGGACGCTGCGGTGGCAGCTACGGCGCCAGTGCCTATCCCGACGCGCCGGCTGCACCGCGCAGCGGCATATACCCTGACGCATAATGCACTAAAATAAGACAAAAATCGCCCGTGTGATTGTCGCAAAATATAGACAAAATTAAGTGCTAATAGTGAAGTGGTGATGCCATTAAAATTATTTTTAAAAGTTTGAGAGTTTTTTACAGACGCGTGTGATTGTCATTTAATGAATTTTGTTTGTGTAATAATTTGTAATTATTGTCTAACATAGTTAGTTAGTTAAAAAAAAACAATTTTATATACTGAGATAAACAACTTTTAAAAATTAAAAATATGGATAATTAACAATTAGCTAATATCACTATCAGAAAAAATTTTGCTCAGAAAATAATTATGACATAGTTATTTTCAAGATACTTACATAATGTTATCACCAATAAATAAATTACACCAGTTACTAAGTGGCTTAAAAATCTTTGGTGCCAATTGGTCATTGCCAAACATTCCCAATATTATTTGATGGCACTACTATCATTTATTTGGAAAACTTGTTCTTTAGATTAGGCACCTTACTGTTAACTTTTTAACAAAGATGCTTAGGCACCGACCTATATGAAGGTAATATATGTCATTATGATAAGATAACAGTGTGATATTGCAGTGGTATTATCTAAATGTACTCAACGATTATATATGCTATGCAGATATCAAACATTATATTTGATAAAGGATGAGTTAGGTGCTCATCTATCAGCGCAGAATTTGTCTTTTTACTTCAATTGTGTTTTTGAAGAAGATAATGTATTTCAAAACTTCATATATAGTTAAAATGAAACTATATAAATATACTGCGTAAATAAGGCATATGTGAATGGCTTGCATTTTAGAAAACTCCTTTTCAATCTGTCCCGTAGCGACCATTTACGCAATCTCTGAAAGCTACACAAGCAAAAAACAGCTGAATTCGAATGAAAGAACGTCTCGAGCCGGTGCAGTGTGAAGACGGCTTTTTATTTAGAGCCACCCCCGAGGTCATCGACCCCGCTCGTGCTCCACGCGTGCGGAAGGTCAGGGTTATGCTTGTCACTGTCACGCCCTCACAATGCCAGATAATGGCATTTGATCCGTGACGTACTTTCAATAGTGACTTAAATGTGGTTTATGCACATTTTTCATTGATTTTCACCTTGAATAGAACCTAAGAGTTCTTTTAGTGCTGGGTGGCCCAAAGTAATCGCCCTATTTGATTTAGCCACGTTGTTTTGCTATTTAACCTGTCAAGCCACTAATTCCAGCGATAAGATCGTCTTTTTTGGCCGTACAGCGCTTGCTTTATCTCCGTAATTTTCATGTCTATAAATTTCAATGTGCAAATTGAGGATTTTTCTATCTATCTATCTATTGCAGACAATAGGTCTATAACTGTCAATATTTTATTTGTACCATTGATTTTCATCCGATTAAGTATGTCATGCTGATCTCAAGGTCATGAGGTCAATGCAAGTTTCAGCCCTTATAATGATATTTGTCATTACATCACATAAATGTATTTTTCTTATTAAATTTTGTTTTTCGAGCTGCAAGAGACTTTATGGCTTGTTTACATAAACCACAGATTTCATAAAACTCAAAAGAAAGAAGTCTGGTGATGTTCGATCGGTTTGTCCTTCCGCCCCAGTGCGAATCGCCGACGCAGGAAATAACACTGCTTAGAAAAGTGTCCTTCTATATTTCGACTGTATTCTGCATTCTTGAGGATTAAGACACACCATCTTAAATGTAATAAGTTTTGTAGTTGTGTCACATAGGTGCAAATGCTAAAATTGCGGAGGACGCTATTTATAAAAAATGTATAAAATTTCTATCGTGCCACTACTTTTGCACCACCCAGTATTAAGAAAATTTTAAGTTCTTTTATAAATTTCTTTTGCTGCGTACATTTCACTAATTGTAAATTACTTTGGCGTGTCTTGGTAATGGCAAACTGGAACTATCTACGTAAAATAGATAACATTAGATATTGTTTCATATTAACATTTACATTAAGTACAATAATAATAACTTGAGCATACAATAATAAAACAATACAGAAATACTAATATATACAACTTACAAAACATGCGATCTCTTAGTTCATTGTTATTCTGGAGTGCACATAATGAAACAGCGTGTAAGGAAGAAGAGGCGTCTTTAAAGTCATTACTAATTTTTTGTGGGATGCCGCAGTGCAGGGGCACACGCCCCGGGGCGCGCTCCATGCTTCTCACACGTCGCGTCGTTGTCACAGTACACCACCGACAGATGGAAAACTTCAAAGAAGTCTTAAAACAATAATATATGCACAGAAGCCACGTGAGATATATCTAGATTTAAAACTAAACATAACGCAGTTTACGGTAAAAATTTCCCATACGTACAATTTTTAAATAAATTTAAATTCATAAATTCAGTAAGTAGGTATTTCAGACTCTTGGATACCCAGATCTCAAAAGAGGACTTATTAATTTAAATAATAATTAACATTTCAATCGATCTGCAAATGATATGTAGGTATTTAGTTAGAGCTTACTTTACTGTGTATTTTAACACTGTCATATAGTGTCACGTTGCAGTGTCGTCTCGCTATGAGTGCGTCCTTTGTTTTGTTGACACATGCAATTGTGCTCAACCTACCCATCCTACTACTTGCCCCATTAAGATTTATGGACCTGATGAGAACTTTACAGCCGAGTCTACATTAAAAAGATAAGCATCTACAAAGTTTTAAACCGCATTTGTTATCAATGTGCTTTTAATGAAAAATGCTCATGGATTAACCGGCGCATAAAAGTTTCTCGTAAAAGCAATTATTTTAAAACATCCGTCACTTCCATTAGGTGTGGCCTTTGTCCAGCAGTGGATATCTTTCGGCTGAAATGATGATTTGTAGATTGATTACATTAGATTAGATGATTGGGTAGTTGACAACTTTTTTTATTTCATCAATAAGCAGTTTAAAACTCACAAAGAAATATTGCAAAAGTAATAGTATGTCTAAGATCAATAGTTTCACAGTTATAGTGGTATGTTTGATTTGTTGCGGCGCATCGTCCAAAAACGCTCTATAAAATATACAGAACACCGTCACATGTTCCTATATTAGTAAGAAGTGTATGGGCATGCTGACAATATTAATAATAACTGTGATATGTACCTATGTTTTCATTCATAGTTGTCATATTAATATCTATTTTTATGAATTTTCTAAACAGTACAACTTCAACAATATCTATCAAGTTTGAATTGTTTTTATGGGTATATTTTCCTAAGCCTAGTTTTTGTATTATTATCATATATTTAGCGTGGAATTTGTGAAAAGTGAAAAACAGCGCCAAATTTAAACTTAGGCAACATCCCAATTGAAGGAAAACTATTTGTGGTTACAATATACTAAAATATTTTTTTTAACTTAAGTTTTTTTAAAATGAATGAGATGAGGAAAATTTCAATTTCTTTCGAAATTTTATTCGTAATCAGTGAGGCACAGACCTTTTCGAACTAGGGTTCACTCAGGCGGCTTTTGACCTATAGGCGGCCACTATAAATTATCCCTCATGGCTCGAACGCCCTGGAGACTCTAAGCGTCAGCGTGACACCTTCCCCGGAGGTGATACCTGGCAATTAAAAATCCTCCAGAGGCCAATCCGCCCCTCAAGACTTGAGGACTCAACAAGGTTCTCGCCTACTTAAAACCCCGGTTACGCTGTAAAAGCCATCTGCGGCCAACAACAATAGTCCGTCCAAAAAAAACAAATAAGTAAAAATTTTAAAAGAGATAATTTAATCACCTACTATTTTTTTAAATGAAGTAGTGGCATTGAACTTACATTTTTTCGGATTTTATTGACAGTACACAAATTAAACTATGTGTCTGTCGCTCGTGTTCTTGTTTTAAGTATAAGTACCTATATTAAGAAGACTAAATATTTTTTCTTCCACAAATTTAGGCCAAATAATATTAATTGGAAGCCACCTACATAACATTTATATTTATGGTATTAATAATTATTATAAATGATCGTAATGTCAAATATCTATGCACTCTTGATAACATTAAAACCAAAGTAACTATTAATGCTAATCTAATAATATACAAATGGAACCGTGAAGTGTGAAGAGGACAGAGGTGTAAGATGCGCGTACGCAAGCGCGCTAGTAACGGTGGCTCGGAGGCGGCGCGCGCGCTGCACAGGCTCGCGTTCGCTTTATGGCGGGCGGTGTTCTATCTACAGCGAGCGCCGAGGGAAATGCGCGAGCGGTCTCGCAGCCTAGTCACCGGGACAAGAAGGAAAACTGTGGTGTGTTTACACGAAAATTAGTCAACCTATTTAAAATAAATAACGTTGCTATAGTCTTTACATGTTCAACTAAAAGCAAATATCACTCTGAGTTGAAGAACTTGAAATTCATTATATCACAATTTCAAGTAACATATTGCGACTATTCTAGTTAAAAAAAAACCGATTCAAAGAGTTAAACAATGTTTTTTCCTCTTTTTAGTTGTAGCTCTTTTTCTACAGTACCTACCTCAATAAACAATACAAATTATTATTCATTTTATACAACGATAAGTATACCTAAGATTGTAAGATTTGATACAAAGTTATACATTTCAACTTACTGTTGTACCTACTTGGATATACTTACAAGTGTTGAGTCATTTTTTTGCTTCTTAACAGTGTGTTATAATTATAAACAGGGCACGCGTTTGTAAGCGAAATAAAGCAAGTTAGCATAATAATTCATATCAATATTATGTCCTACTACTAGTCATAGCATAAATTGTTAGTCGTTATCTTATTACTATCCCCAGGCATTTAAAAATCTATCCATTCCGATCGAGTGAGACACGGTAATATCCATAATGCAGCTAATACGCCAATAAGCGCAACAGCTGCAGTAATCACTTAAGCCACACCTTGCCGTATAATATCAACCTCGTTGGGCTCGATCGCCCATCCGGCCGAGCGACGTAGACTCTTCCTTAATGTCCGTAGGCCTATTATAACACCTATTATTTTTAACCGACTTCAAAAACGATGAGGTTCTCAATTCGGTTCTTATCAATGTATGTTCACCGGTTACGCCGAGATTTGTGATCCGATTTATGTGATTCTTTTTTTGTTTGATGCGGAATAGTTGCCATTAAGTCCCATATTTATTTTTAAATCGATTGGTAAGTTTGGTTTTTAAATCAAAATAACTGGAATGAGTAAGTCATCCTATGACTTTTTAATGGAACGATACGATAGTAGGAAACAATATAAACTGACGGTCACCCATCTAGCTTTGACCTTAGAAAGTTATCAATAAATATTGTGAAAAAAAAATTAACAAGAAATAAAAGCGACTTTATTAAACTGAAAAGGAGGAAATAATTAAATTTAAGTAGGTACTCATCCCCTAGAAACAAATTTTTGGAGTGGGTGATAAGTTGTTTTCAGAAACAATAGAAAGTTAAGCGCCGACTCCACTTAAATTCCTACCACTTAAAACCTTCCGAATTCCTACTTAAATTTAATCCTTTTCAGTTTTTTAAAGTAGGTTTTAATTTTTGTTTAAAATTTTTGCTGCTACAAGTCACTTGTGAAACAGACGTAAGTAAGAAAAAACGAAACGTATAAAATTGACTATGAGTCTTCAATTCTATACGTTTTGTTTCAGTTTTACAAGTCATAAGACTTGAAAGACAGGGCAGAAAGCAAGTGCTTTCGCTGTTCTAGAAAAGTGAAGCAGAAGCGAGCTACAGGCAATAGTGTGCAAATTGTTATTACCTACCGATGAACAAACTGTACAGACCCATATCGATATCAAACTGCAACAATGGGTATTAGCAGCTGCTGAATAGCTTGACACGAAACATTAACTATTATCGTAGTATAAGTAGTTAGTTTGTGGTACATAATTTATATTACTTGCTTTTTATGCAGTAAATAGTAAAGCTAATACAAACTATGTAACAAAAAGGTACCTACGCCAGGAATTTTAACTTATTTTAAACTGAAAGAGCACAATTATTTTTTGGTCTTCATTGATTTTCGCTTTTAACAGTTTATTGTTGAAATTAACGGCTTTTCGAATCGATTTTTTTTTTATACGAAGAACGGCAATTGACCCAACACCACCTGATGTGAAGAGGTAAGAAGAGTCCATATGCGAAGACAGCTAGTACAGTTTAGATTTAGACACTGCTCCAGTCGCCTCCACCTTGCCGGCCCAAAAGGTGCTTTTTCACGCCTCTGTTGAAGGAACCCACGTTATAGGAGAACACATGTGCTGGATTTTCTTTGTGCGTGATGTTAAGGTGGAGACAGTGAATTGATAACTTCGAAGACCGGCACGCGTGCTCCTGAGCAGGAAGGGAGAAGGTGGGATAAGGTCGAAAAGCTCTTCAGAACACTCTCCAATCAATTTATTCAATTACATGTAGAGTCTGCTATTCACAGCATAAGCTTGGACGCCTCATGTCTTATTCAACATTACGTTCACGGTGTTATTGCAATAGTTTTCAATAGGCCCATCTAAAGTAAATCTTTGTTTAAAATTATTTACGATATTACTTATCACAATAAACATTGAAAAAGTTACTTAAAAAAATATTACTGAATTGAAAATTAATTAAAGATTGTACAACACAAAATTACAAAGGCAAGGGTCATCAAATTCATTTCTGAAACTCATTATCTCATAACAACTCCGGAGGCCTGCATTAAAAAATGACGAGAAATAAATTACTTAGAACTTTTGATTTCATTTTAACGACTGTGCCGACCTTGGGAGCGAATTGCGAGCTTAATTCGCGGATACGATATAGTATGCAGATACGACACAGGAGCCTTCGGCAGAGATTTGTCATGAGCTTTGTGTTTTGTTGCAGAGCCGAGCGGTGAGTGCACCGGCGACGCCCGCCACACTAGCATTCTCCAGGGAACAGGTGAGCTTATTACTTTTTAGTTAGACATAGACTGACAAAAATTTTATTTTACGATTAAAACGTGCGGCCTTTTAGTCCGGTACCGCTAGGTTTTGAGGTTCCAAAAATATTAAAGTTTATGATTTTTTGCATACAGTTAGTATACTATTCGACCAACCCAAATCATGATTTTGTGTCATTTTTGTTGGTTGCTAAGGTCACAATTTAGGTATTTGTCTTTTTATGCATTATTTCGTTGAAAAGAAAATTAGAGTTGAAAATTTAACTTCCATGATGATAACAAAGTCATAACTGATATACATAAGCTTTTTGTGCCATCTCACTCCATTGGAATACTGGTTTTACCCAAATACCTTACCCATCGCTGTAATAGCTATAGAAAAATATTAAAGTTGATGAAATAAGTGTTAACGGTTCTCTAACTCTAGTATCTATTGTTTAAATCATTTTGTGTCATATTCATCCATGGTGTTCGGAACTATATTTTTTTTCCTATTTAACCCCCTGTAATAGCCATAAAAGAAAATTCAAGTTATTAGAGTTTATGTCTTTATTAATATTAAGGTAAAACGAAGCTCTATGCTTAATTTGTGTCGTTTTAATCCATGGGTTTTTGATTTATATTATTTTCAACGTTTTGGTGCGAAGAACACTAGCGCGGCCACAGCGCGCGTGGCAAAGCAGCGCGGAGGCAGTCACTGGCTCCGGCGACCGGCTGCCGGCCGGGAGTGAGGCGCTATTTGTATGCTGTTGTACGAGTAGTGACTTGTGATAATTGCGTAGAAAATGGAAAATAATAAAACATGTCATATTTGTGGGCTAATGTTGGGTGGTAAAGCTGTGTTTTTTTCTATGTATGTACACCGATTACGCCGAGATTACTGATACGGTTTACCTGATTCTTTTTTTGTTCGATGCAGAATAGCTGCCATTTAGTCCCATAAAATTTTTTTCGTTTTCTCAGTCGTTACCACAACTGCTTTAACTCACCAAACCGCTTTTTATATACAAAGCTCAGCAAATGAGTCATCACCATCTGATGTGAAGCGGTAAGAAAAGTCCATGTGCGGAGACAGCTAGTGCAGTTTAAAAACACACCGGATCAGTATCCGGTTTACGTGATTCTTTTTTTGTTCGATGCAGAATAGCTGCCATTTAGTCCCATAATTTTTTTTTTCAAAATCAGTTCGGTAGTTTGGTTTTTTTTAAAAAAACTGAAATCAGTAAATCGTCTACGTATGCGAAATTTTTTTAAACAATAATTAAAACCGACTTCATAAAACTGAAAAGGATAAAATAATTAAATTGAGTAGGTAGGTACACTCATACCCTAGAAACATATTTTTTGGAGTTGGTGCTAGATTGTTTTTAATTTAATTAATTTATACAGTGATTTGAGTATCTCGGTGGCAATAGCGTAGTGATTTGAACGCTATAGTTTCGATTGCAATAACAAAGCAACTTTCGCCATGCCCCGAGATGGGTCAATCATAATTTATAATCTCCAGCTCCTCCGTGCTTTGGAAGGCACGCTAAGCCGTTGGTCTCAGTCGTTACCACAACTGCTTTAACTCACCAAACCGCTTTTTATATACAAAGCTCAGCAAATGAGTCATCACCATCTGATGTGAAGCGGTAAGAAAAGTCCATGTGCGGAGACAGCTAGTGCAGTTTGATAACAAACTGTTCAAGCCGCCCCCACCTTGCCGGTTTTTTAACACCTCTTTTGAAGGAACCCATGTTATAGGAAGGAGGGAAGCCATGTGCTGGCAAAAAATTCCAAGTTTTGGAAGTCCGACAAAGAAACGAGTTACTATACTTCTTTGTGCGTGATGTTTAGATGGAGACAGTAAATTGATGACTCCGAGGACCGGCACGCGTGCTCCTGAGTAGGAAAGGGGAAGGTGGGATAAGGTCGAAAAGCTCCTCAGAACACTCTCTATGATAAAGCCGATAGATGGCGCTTAGCGATGCAATCTCTCGACGGAGTTGTAGAGGTTCTAGGCTGTTTGTGACCTCTACGTCGTCAATAATACGGACGGCACGATGCTGCAATCTGTTCAGCCCATCGAGGAGGTACTTGGCGGAGCTATCCCACAGATGCGAGCAATATTCAACGCAAAACCGGACCAGGTCAGGCGTGAAAAATCGACGCACCTTGTTCAGGACACCTAGCTTCCGTGAGGCTGGTTTTGACCACGGTTTCGATATAATTCCTCTGATTTAGATCGCAGCATATCTCCATACCGAGCAAGTTGATGTAGCCCTATGCCGAAAGAGTAGTGCCCTGAAGAGAGGGAAGGGGAAGGAACGGCGACATTTTGGCTCACCTGTGTTTTCTTAGCATTGAACTCAACAAGATTTTTAAATCCCCATTCAGATAAGAGGTTTAACACCCTGTTGAGCTCAATGGTAAGATTGATTCTCTCCCTCTCGGTTTCAATGCGCCCAGCCCCTGGGCGACCGTAATATCCACCATGCACGGTACTGTCATCCGCATAGCAATGAATGTTTCCTAATGGAAGCATATCATTGATATGAAGAAGAAAGAGAGTGGGGGATAGAACAGAGCATTGTGGTACACCAGCGTTCACTGACATGAACCACGAAGCGCATCCATCAACGAGGACACGGATTCTCCGCTCATGCAGGGAGCTGGCGATCCAGTTGCAGAGCTGAATGTGCAGACCGTATGCCGGGAGCTTGGAGAGAAGAGCCCTGTGCCAGACCCGATCAAAAGCTTTGGCGATGTGAAGGCTAACAGCCACTGACTCACGTTTGTCAATAGCTTCACCCCAGACATGCATTAAATACGCTAGAAGATCACCCGTTGACCGTGTCGACCGAAACCCACACTGACGATCATTAATTAATGAGTGATCTTCTAGGTATCGGACCAGCTGGTTATTTATGATCCGTTCCATAACCTTGCAAAGAACAGAGGTAACAGCTATTGGGCGGTAGTAAGCTGGGTCTGATCGGTGGCTGAGAATTTCAGTCATCGATTCAGGAGTGAGCAGCAAAGAGTTTTACCATGAGATCGGCTATCTCTTGCTGCTTATGAGCAAGTGTTCCGTCAGAGCATCTCAACGGGGGCAGCGAGGGTTGGCAGAAGTTGGATAGCACGGCTTTGGCCAGGCGCCAGTAGCTACGGCTTCCCGTAGGGTGCGTTAGTATTTCTTGGCCAACTCGTGCAACGCGCGGAGCATCTGCTCTGATGAGGGCCCTTTTGCAGGACTTGGTGGCATTGTTACAGGCTGCTTTCAATGAGTCTTTATTGGGATCCCCATTGACTCGACCTCTGATCCAAGCGCGGTATGCCGACTGTTTGTTCTCAACAGCTAAGGCACACTCGCAATTCAACTAGTGGTTACGCCTGCCCTTACTGACGAGATCGGAGTGAGGGATATAGTACTCCATCCCTAACATTATCTCACCAGCCCACTCAGAAGTAGCGCTAGCATTCGGCTCCGACTCACTGAAACAGCGCTGCCTCCAAGGAACAGATGCAAAGTAATCCCGCATACCGCCCCAATCTACCGACGCATAGTGCCAGATGCGGCGTTTGGCTACCACAGATACCAGTAGCGACGCCCGTGGCACCCCAGCGAAAATGAGGCAGTGACCCGATGATCCCAAGGAAGCTCGAACCTCTAACTGATATCCCTCGGGGCGAGTTGTCAGCAGAAGGTCCAACAAAGAGGGTGCGTGACCGACAATATCTGGAATCCTGGTGGGCTGGTTAATCACTTAAGTCAGGTCGTGCGTGAGAGCGAACGCATGGGCAGTTCTACCAGCATGGTCAGTTTTGGGGAAACATAACCACGTCTCGTGGTGAACATTGAAGTCTCTCAACAACACCAATTCCGCGGTTGGAAACTGCTCCTGCGCAACATCTGCCACCCGACTGAGGTGTTCAAAAACTCGACTCGACTCGAAACTTGCCTCCATGTCACCGCTGTGGGATCTGTAGAGGCAAACGTAGACATGGTAATGACTGCCCAGGTCCACGTGCACCGCTGTACGACCATACACATTACTTGTCGCTGTCATGGATGCATATAGGCAGTCAAATCGTGAGGCCTGTTTCGCCAGGTCAGCAAAGTCAAGTCAAACAGCCGACAGCAGAGAAGCGCTGACCCGCCGGACGGAAGGGCCCCCGAACCCTCCCGGGTATGGCCGCTGGAACCCCACCATCTGGTCACCAACCGGCACGACGGACCACCCCGAGATTATCTGAGGCATGATGGGGCAGCCTCACGATCTGGATAGGAAAGCATGGGCCCCTGTACTGTGCCATGGGCGGCGAGCGGGTCAACGTAGTCCACTTGGCACTAGTTAGACGGAAGCCACCATTGACCGCATCCATCGCGGCATCGTCTCCTCAAGCTCTGGTTGTACGCCGACTGATCCCGGAACGCGGCCACAAGTGCTCACTTGGGGGTTTTGCGCCTTACGTACGGTGGTCACTAACCAGGGTTTTCACACCCTACCACCAGTGGAGCAATTGATAGCTCAGAGATCCCTTAGTCGTCTCTTACGACACCCACGGGAGGAAATGGGGCGCCGCACGGTACAATTTTAAACCAACTTCAAAAAAAGGAGGGGGTTATCAATTCGTCTGTAAGTTTTTTTTATTTATTTTTTATGTTTGTTACCTCAGAACTTTTGACTGGGTGAACCAATATTGATGATTCTTTTTTTGTTCGATGCGAAATAGTTCCCATTTGGTCCCATAAAAAATTTTTGAAAATCCATTGGGTAGTTTGCTTTTTAAATCAAAAAAATTGGAAAAATGAAGTCGTCTACATATGCGAAATTGCGGATTTAAGCTTTCCTATGAATTTTTAGTGAAATGATACGATAGTAGAAATAAATTTAAGCTCACGGTCACCCATCTAGCTTTGACCTTCAAAAGTTATCACTAAAAATTGTGAAAAAAAATATATTTAAACAAAAATTGAAACCGGTTTTTTGGAGTCGGATTAAAAAAAAATTTAATTTTTTTTTTAATAAGATTTTAGAGATATAACTGTTTTATTACTACTATTAATAAGTTTACTATCTCTAGAATTGTTCAATCAGCTTCAGAGAGAAATGGGATGTCCATATTTCTGAGCACTAGTCTTTGCCTCCCGCAAAAAGAAAAGAAAAAAAAAGGTTATACAGGGTGGTGCCGACAATACGACAATAAATTAAAACATGGGCTATATTAGTTAATAGAAATGGTTTGCCACTTTCAAAAACATCTTATTGATTTGATAATTTTATGACATTTCTATGAAGTAATGCAGCCAATGTTATACCTACCATTCCTATGAACTAATATAGCCCAAGTTTTAATTTATTGTCGCATTGACCGCGCCACTCTGTATAAATTTATTATTATATAATTTCGCTCACAACACGCGGTACCCGCACTTGTTTTATTTATCAAATAAAGTATGCTCTTAAATTTTTCATTATGTAGGGCTTTATAACGGATATGAAATTATTTCGGATTATCCGATCTAACAATTAATAATGTGCAAATGTTTATAAATAAAAAATAATATACCTACTTTTAATACGAACTTGTTATGTTCTGTACACTATTGTCACAAGAATTAATAAATTTATACCTAAATGTAAAACTACAGACTACAGCACATCAAGTGTAACAGTTGCAATACGAAAGCCACCTATATTACGAACGCAGTAAGGGCAAGCTCGAGGTCATACTGTTACGCTTGATGTGCTGTCGACTGTACAACAACAGCAGGTCAGGTAACCGTAATATGAGAAAAAAATCCAATCAATTTTCAACCTAAATGAAATCGAATTAAAGTACAAAACGTTTAGCTTAATTTGGGCGTTTGTGTTAACGTGACCTTCGGTTGACTGTTCCTACTTGCTACTCTTAGCAAACGTGTGTAAATGCTCCGTGCGGTACACAACGCGCGAGCGAACTAATATTTATGTATGAAATGAAATATATTTTTTAAGTATATCATGGATTAAAGTGACACAAATTTTTATAGCAGATATATTATGCTTTTATGATATTAATTATGCAAACTCTAATAACTTTAATATTTTTTTACAGCTGCTGTGGCTTGGAAAAGCTAAATTATTAAATATCTTAATAACCCATGGCTTAGTTTGGCACAAAATCACGCTTGGGTCATATTTAGGTGCCCTGAGTTAGGTTGTATTTGTTTTATAAACTATAATATTTTTTTGACACTTTAAACATATATTGGGCCCCCTGTCAATTTGCACTGGACGAAAACGACACACACTTAGTTTGCACACAGCCTAGGCTATTTTACACTCAATATTATTATCATTTGACACATTAAATTATTTTTGGTAGTTTTATTTATATTTTAACATTTAAGTCACAAAATAATGAATTACTAAAAAAGCAATAGCAAGATTTGACACAAAAATTAAATATAAGCTTTTTAGGTAGCAGTGTATCCCCTTGCAAAAATTCAGAAACTTTAGAATTTTTGTAACTTAGCACCTCAAAATCGCCTAGCCGTACCGGACTATTTATAAAAACTAGCTATGCCCGTAAAGAGAAAACTGTAAGGTTTTGGAATAAAAAATTAAATTTTCACCTCTCCAGCAGCAAAATAGCTCTTTTGGTTCGTAAAATCTCGAAGGAAAACCGGTTTTTGCAGCGAGCGTGAGGCAAAGTAAAGTTTTAAATAAATTTGAGATAGGCAGTAGCGCGTTCCGAAACTCAGGACTAGCGCTAGTCGCACAACTATGTAATTTAATTATTTTAGTTTATAAGCTTAACTATTTTAATTTATGGACGTTTTCTTGAAAAATAATAATAACTATATAATTCAGTAAACAATAATGTCACGTTACATCAAAATTTAATTAATATTTACTTTTAAAAAAAATTACATGCACTGTAATTTCGGAACGCAACTCAAAAATAGCACAGCGCATATAACGCACATCGCTCGCGCATCGTTCGCTCGTATATAGCGCATATATAATCTGTGGACAAAGCGGGAAAAATAAATTCAGATTGTTTTGATTTTTAGTCTTGTGTTTATTTTGTTAATTAAATAACAAAAATGAGTTCACCGAGTGATGAAAATGATTGTTTAACGCCTGAATTAATATCGTTTGTGTATCTCACATATAACAATATTCTTGCTGGAGAGGTGAAATGTTGTATGTTTCACACGAGAGCAAATTTTTTTTGTCTCGTGTCTCTAAATCACTCACTGCGCTCAGTAGTCTAATTGTGAATCACTCGCTATGCTCGTGATTCAATTTTAGACTACTTCGCTGGTTCGTGATTTAACATCAGCACTCGCTACAAAAAATAATTTTGCTCACTTTTTGAACAAATAACCATTAAATAAAAAAATATAACCCAGAAACCTTTACGGGCGTCCCCAGAACATCCTACCAACGTTTCATCACAATCTGGTCACGGTTTCGGAGCGCATAGGGGACAAACATACAAACATTGTTTTTTTAGTTATATTAGAAGAAGATAGATAGCCGTATTATTAAGAGTTATTAAACTACAATATAAAGCACTCTTGCCTTATCTACGTACATGTGTACAAGTTTGAAATTGTCTTTTACTAAAGATTTAACTTCTTGTTAAATCATGTTGTTATAATAATACAGTGTTCTATATGTTCTGTAGTTTTCTTAGGGTTCGTTACAAATAACTTAATGCTTAAACGGCTTTAATCTACTTAGTAACACTCAAGAGTGCGTAAGTTGACTAGACAAATCGGATTAAGTGCATCGGCGTACAACTCGAGCGGCTGCGCCTACGCGTGTCACTTTCCCGTCGCCCGCGCAGTAACGGCCTTATGTTTGATGTGACATGACTAAGCCAGAGCCTGCCAGGGCAGTTGCCTTTAGTTTTCACTATTTGTTTTGGAGTTTTTTTCACATCATACATAATAAATACTTATATTTTAATAAAATTCCATTGATCATAAAAAAATTGCTTATCAGTATACATATTCTCCATCAATTTCTATAGGTGCGTAAATATACGCTCTTGGAAAACGAATACTTACAAAAAACCGGCCAAGTGCGTATTAGTATTGAGTATTAAGTATCATCTGTAAAATTTTCAACTGTCTTACTTTCACGGTTTATGAGATACAGCCTAGTAACAGACGGACGGAAAGCGGAGTCTTAGTAACAGGGTCCCGTTTTACCCTTTGGGTACGAAACCCTATGATATGATGATGCTTTATGATATTCTAAAGCCTTTTTATGAATTCAACATAAATCAAAACCCATATCTTGATCTAAATAAATGTCAGCGTTACTGCATCCAAGAATTTAATTATTGTAGCAGCAAGAAAGTACGCATTAGCATGAGCTAATGGTACATATTTTGAAATCTTAGATCAATCATAAGCTTTATTAGTGAGCATTTTCACGTTGACATTTATAATCATCATTTGAGATGTTGGAATGCAAACTGGTTGTTTACTTGTCACAGTTACGTTGCAACACAACAAATGATTGTGAAGTCGGCTGCCATGTAAATTATGTGATTTGTCCCTGAGGTCCCTGATGAATTTTGACACTGTTTAACAATTATAAATGTTGTGGGTTGAAGTCGAGCGGATCTTTTTTTTTATCTAAACGGGGTAACTCTTGACCTTCATCACACCTATATATGTGAACATACGTATGTGAAGAGAAGGCCGACGATGGAAGCGTGCTACACCCGGATTCCTCAACCACAGAGGAACTGGCTATCTTACCTCTAACTGCCGGAACACAATGCCGTTAACATTATTGCTTTGGTGGCAGACTTAGGTAAGATGGTGGACTTAAAAAAACCCTACCACCAACCAAACCGAGTAGAAAATTTCTACCCCCACGGGAATCGAACCCCGGACCTCTAGATCTGAGGCAGGTGGTCTCAACCACTAGACCACAAAGGCGGATCTTGATCAAATTACATATATCAAAAGCTATTTGTGAACTTGGACGTGCCAAGGACAACTTTTCTATTAAAACGAAAGCTCTTACGGGTTGTTTGCTACTCACATACTTAAAGTTAGAGAGAGTTTTCTTTACATAGCTAACAGAGACACGCAATGAGTAGCGAGCTTGTAAGTGCTACTTAACTTTTTAAATATTGGAGCAAAGAGGAAAGTAATAGATTCACCATCATCTTTGCTAGCATACCACTGCTGGGCACAGACCTTCTTCCATGGGAGATACACATGAAAGTGAAAGTACCTAATAGTTTACTTTTTGGTTATCCACAGAATGGCCCTCGTTCCATGAGCTACCCAGGCGGCGGCGGACCAGCCAGTTCCCGGCTGGACCTGTGCTATGTGGCCGAACGCATGCTCGCGCTGCACCTTCCCGACCGAGACGCGCACGCTGAGGCCCAAGCTGCGCATATGCTCACCAATAAGCATGGCGATCATTTCATGGTAAGTTTATTTACTTCAAATCAATTAACGCAAAAGACAGGAGGAAATCATCATCACCAGCCTATATACGTCCCACTGCTGGGCACAACCCTTCCTACATGAGAGATTAGGAGTTTAGACCATAACACTACCAGGCTGGCCCAATGCGGGTTGGTGGGTTAGAGTGGTTGCAGTAACAACCGGGAGCAACGGCCTAACGTGCCTTCCAAAGCACGGAGGAGTTTGAGATTAGAAATTTTGGTTGACCCACCCCGGGATTGACCATGGCGAAAGTTTCTTTGTTTTCGTAATCGTAAGCAGAAGGCTTAAACCACTACGCCACCGAGCTCCTAAAGGAACTCATAGTAATGAATATGTTTTTGATTTATTCAATAATCTTCAAAGTTATCATAAAATTATATCTTGGATGAAACTTAAATTTCCTACATTGCAGCTTTTGGTTTTTCTCAGCTGGTAGGGGATGAAAACATCAAAATGATCACTCCATCAACCCTTAAAAATATAAGTAGGTAGTATTTAATTTGTTTCATATCATTAACGTAAATGTAATGACAATTAAATTTTACAAGTCGAATACATTAATCGAATATTCGATTCATTCATAATTCATAAAAGCATTATTATTTTGTTCGCCACAGGTATACATTTATGTTTATGTGTTCGTATACAAAAGTTACAAACGTAAAAATCATTCTCATCTTTCAGGTCTTCGAAGTTAGTAGCGGCGATGGTAATGGAGATGAAAGAATTGCGCGAAGTGTGTTTGGGCGCGCAAGGTCGTTAGGCTGGGCCGGGGATCTAGCCCCGCCGCTGGAACGACTGTGCGCCGCCTGCAAGCACATCGAGAGCTGGCTAGCTGGACACCCAAAGAACGTTGCCATTTTATTAGCATGGTAAATATTCTATTATAAAATACCGATAACAGCAATCTCTATTTACCTATCTAAAATAAAAGTTATATTTATACCTACCCACATTTGGTCGTTTCCATTAGCCATTTTAGAACATCTACTTTGGCCAATCAACCACCCAATAATTATTCAATCACTACAAATTTTATTCTAGACATATAGCCCATTTAGGGCTATTTTAACATTAATATACTGAAGACTAAAATAATCTTATTGTTCTAAGTTTTCGTAAAAGTCAGAAGGCTTTTCTATAATTAAAAAATAGTTTCATATGATGAACACTCACAACACTCGTATGTGTGTTTTGAGTGTATCACTCAAACACACTCACATACTCACTCATTCGTTCTTATTCTCACACTGCAAAGCTTTTTACCGATAAAACTAATTTATTTTTTTAATTTTTTACAGGGGAAGTCGAGAAAGGTTAGGAGTATTGGTGGCAGCATATATGCACTACTCAGCAATCTGTGGCGCACCAGAACACGCCTTGGACCGATACGCCATGAGGAGATACCTCGATGATCGCGTACCCATATTCCATCTACCTTCAAATAAAAGGTACCTTATTATTTTTTTCATATACTTTTTAAGGGAAAAAATATTACCTGTTGTAGTTAGAGATAAATGTCCAAATATGATTTCTAATTAAAGCTAACTAGCACCTTACTTGTCGACGAGACGTTCAATAACCATGTATAGTATAATTGTAGAGCTCTCACTGCAGTGATGATACTCTTCGCAAAAAATATGGCGTGAAGCAAATTCTCCTTATGGCAGTTATATTAGGAACTGGTTATGAGGAAATTGAGACGTTTGAAAATCCAGCCATCAGAGCTTCAGCAAGCCTTGACGTGACGTGCTTACCACGATCCACCTGTACTTGACGTTTGATATAGTATACCTATTACACCTAGCTAGTATATTAAAAAGAGTATACATAGTTACGTATTCGATATTTTTAATTTGTTTATTATTTTATTTTTATAACTTCAATATATTACAATTGTTTTGGTCTCTACGATGTTAAACATAGCTTAAATTTTCAGATACATTGACACATTTGCGGGTCTCCTCGCGGGGCAAATCAGAGTGAACGCGGCGCCCCTGCACCTCACGCACGTGAGCGTGGCCGGGTCGCTGGCTTCTCCCGCCACTCCCACCATCGCCTTCCTCAAGATATACGAGAACTTTGTCTGCGTTTATACTTCAGGTATTTTATTTAAACGATAAGAAGTAATTTTCTCGTCTTGGCCAGTTTTTTCTTTTGAACTCTCCGTTCTGAAACTGAAATAAATAATTAGGTCGAGTAAACCACCGATGTCTCCCTTTTAGAAACTGTCTCTTTTTGGTAATTAAGGACAATACTGACGGAAGAAATAAATAATTGGGTCAAGTGAACCACCGATGATCCTGCTTACCAGGACAGATGATCAGTGACTTATGTAACTCAATACGTAGTAGTGAAAAATTGTTCATAGCGTAGTGGTAAAGTGTAGAAACTTAACCTTTCGTTACGTAAATTAGTTTATTAATCTGGAAAACAAAAACAATAAATTACCTGCGTAACAGTTATTTTACGAGTATGATATGCAGTTATTCAGCATCTGAATAAAATGCCCGATAGTTTTGCCCAATAAAATCATGCAAGACCGTGTAATCCAACTATTAGCGTCACATGTAAATCTAATACATTTGAAAATGAAAGGAAAATATATGACATTTTTTTATTCTACATTTTCATCCTACAGGACTGTACATGGTGAACGGTGGAGGCTGGACAGTAGGCGTGGGCAGACTAGCGCTACGGGGCGATGTACTAGTACGCGCGTACAGGCGACCTGCTCACGCGCACGCTATTCAGCGACACCTGGTGTTCGCATGCCAGTTCCATACATGCGCCGTAGCTGATCATACGCTTTCGTTCACCAAGCAGCAATTAGACCATGCTGCTCATGGTAAGTTCGTCTATTTAATTTATCAAGCTGCGGAAGAGCCCCGGTGGTCTTACGGCGTTAAAAATCAATGGGGAATATGCATCATTTTTTTTAGGTTTTAAAACTAATTCCACACATTTACAAAACTGAAAGAATTATAGAAAAATATTGATGAATACCTGACTTACAACCACATAAAGTTGGGTGTTAGACAAGGAGATCCGATATTAGCTTTTACACACCCGCCATACATATTTCATATTTTAGAAAGAGACAGGAATACTTCAATTACTAATTCAAATATCTTGGGTATTATTTGGCCAAAATCAATTCTTTTACCACTATTAGCAGAATATTTTAACGTATTTTTTATAAATGTACTAAGCTAGTATATTTTTTAACATGGATATTCTCTATTGTGTCTGAAATCTGTAGCTCTAGCTTGAAAGGGGAAAAGTGCCTAATTAAAGTTATTCAGAGTTTATCTGACATTATAATAACCGGAGTTTTTTTTATCAAAAATGTTGTGTTATCTTTAAATAAAATCTACCTAGTAATTAAAATATAATAAAACAAGAAAAATTTCACGTCCTGAGGCAGGAATCGAACCCGCGACCTTTCGCAATCCGGGCGACTGTTCTGACCACTGAGCCACCCAGGACTTGGGATATCCCTGTGAAATTCTTCTAGTCTATCTGTATTTGCGTTTATGAGCTAACGTGATTTTAATTACTAAGTAATTTTTCAAACATTTATAATAATGTTAGAAACAAAACTTAAGAATAAAATCTACCTGTTTTCCAACTCTAGTTTTCGTAAACTGAACTTTTACATAATTTCGCAAAAGTATTTTTTACAAGATTATCACACTAGACTACATAATGTCTGAAATGCTCTAGAGTCTATAAGCATTATCTTAAGGAGTAATTCAATAGAATTATTAATAAAAAAATATTAAAATTGCTGAGACCATTAAAATTGTCCTGAGACCTCAATTACCCTAATAATTAAGGACATGCGATAGTTATGTTATCCCACGCTACACTTTTTTCATAAACTGAGCGGCCTAAGTATATCACTCAGTTACTCGGCCGCTTAATTTATGGAAATGAACCAAAAGAGGCAGGATGGAAATTATCATATTTCTACATATTTTTTTATTTCTCATATTTTCTATTAGATCCATCATTTCCGAGTGACGGCGCGGTAGAACTAGTGTTTGCAAGAGGTCAGGGCACGGGGGGCGCTGCGCCCGCTCCGACGCCCGCTGCTCCTCTTCGCGCTGCTCCAGATGCGTTAGCCAGGGCGGATTCTTTAGAGCATCTTAGGCCACTGTCAACGCTTACCGATGATGACCCTGGTGAGTACTTTTATGCAGTTACCAAAGTATATAATACTCTATATTGCACTTTAAAACATTACAAAAACATAATTTATAACATAAGTTAGAGAAAGGTTGACTTATCTCTATAAGAGATCTCTTCCAGCCAACCTATAAATGTGTGAGACATACCTACTTTTGAAATGTAGGCAACACGAAGTGCATTTAAGACATCGATAGAAGGAACTTAAATCTCAATTAATAGAGAAAAAGAAAACAAAGAAGATTCAAGTAGAGAAAAATATTCAAGTAACTTCAAAAGAAACCTTCAATTTTTTTTTTCTTTAAGTTTTATTTTGTGTTAGTAATAGCAGGCTATCGTGACTACACGCTAAAATCTCATCGCCAAAAGACGCAGCAAAATGCCTTTCTCGTGGTCCACCCGCGTTGTAAACCTAGGTGGACTACGCGATTTTTTTTGACAACTTCAATTTCGTACACACTTGTTTAATAATAATAATCATCATCAAAATAATACCCTACGAAGTCTACTGCTAACAAAAGGCCTCCCCTATCGATTTCGAAACGTATCGTGTTTTGTGCAGTGCATCCAACGGCTCCTGCGACCCTGACCATTTCTTCTGTCCATCTAGTGGGAGGCCGTCCAACTTTGCGCTTTCCAGTACGTGGTCGCCAGGGTAGAACTTTAGGCCGTACGGTCTGCGTGCTCTGTGTCGCGCCCACTGCCGTTAAAACTTGCAAATCCTATGAGCTGTGTCAGTGACTTTAGTTCTTCCACGGATATCCTTATTTCTGATTCTATCTCGTAGGGAAACGCCTAACATAGCTCCCTCCATAGCGCGTTGGTGACTTGAACGGACTATTGTAAATTAATAAGACGTCCAAGAGAAGTACGCATAGATACCAGTCCGGTGTTCGAAATGGGGTAGAAAAAAAAGAAAAAAACACTAGCTTGTAGTGTTGTGTTCCTGCAATGAGTAAGCTCACCAGAGGAATGTGCAGAAATAACAAAGGACTATAAGAGAAAAATAAAAATATACATCCTTTAACTGATCAGTATTTACGTCCCAATTGTATTAATAAAAATATTTTACTGTTATTTTCCAACAAAATTAATCGAGCTAGGTAGCAATGTGCTACAGACAATTTGTCCAGTCGCTATAATTGACAGTGACATTTAATGACACTAATACACGTTAGAATCTATCAAAATGCCCAGTAACAAGATATCTTACGACCATTAAGCGACAATATAGTAATGTGAAAATTCATTGGTGGTAAATCTTAATTTTAAATGACTATAATATCTCCTAATTTAAAAACCCAGGGAACATTAGGACCATTTTGTAATAACTGTAAATACTTTAAGAAATTTCTGTTTCTATCTTTTGCTTTAGTTATAGGATACAGGGCCCACATTATCTCATATGCTGTCAACATAAGGAATACCATTGGTAACTAGATTAGATAATAGACGTGATAGACTTCAGTAACCACCTCTCATCAGGCAAGCCGTATACGTCTGTTATTCACTCTTGTTGTATAAAAAATAACTTGTTTTTTTAAGATTAATTAACATCATAAATAATCATTAATATTATCAGAAACTAAAAAGCATATATGTATAGATCTACATTTCCTTTATCAAAGTTGTGTGTACCTCAATTTTTGATCAGAACTAGACTGTTTTTGATAATAAATACAATTATTTACAACAGTTACAATTTTTGATAGTACGCTTACGATTATGTCATCATCATGATCTTCAGTTGTTTAATTTCATCACGAATTCATATGTCAACTCGTTTCGGAATACTACAAGACACCAAAGTAACTGAGTATAAAATTATAAATATATCTAAACTTATAAAAAAACAGGTCTTACAGTGGGACTGAAGCCACGACTTTTTTTAATCCGGGTGACTGCTCTACCACTAAGCTACCCAGAACTTGGTATAACTAACTCTATGAATTTCTTTTAGTTTATTTTGCGTTTATGTATTCTGTTGCTCTATGTTAACGTCTACCTACTAACTACTCTAAATATCGAAACTATGACAAAATGGTAAAGAGTAGTTTACAAAAAAGAGATATATGGATGCTATTTGTTTGCTTCTGGTTAACGTTTTCCGATCGATGGGACTAAGAGAATTTGTGATTCCTCTATGTCTGATAAATCGACCCAAAAGTAAAAAAATAGTTTACGTAGTCCGATCTATCGGACCTCTCTTTCCGACGAATCGGATCAATAATATAAAAAATATAGTCCGGTCAATAATAAAAAAAAATCACGTCGTCCGACCCATCAGAGTAAGCAGTCGGACCAAGTGTTCACAAGGAAAATATAAAATTGAAAATTTTTAATAACCGGCCTCAGTAATCATACACCATCTCATTGAGACTATTCTTATGAGCCCAAACACGCTATATCTGCTGTATCTTATCTTATCTTATCTTATAGTGGGGCCATGACTAAGCAAGACAGAATTTTCTTTAATCAATGAAAAATACAATTACTGAATAAATCTTACTACAATATAGACAAGTTTTTAACGATAAAAAAATGTAAGCAAAGCATAAAATAAATGAAATACCTACTTATTTACTGATCGGCGATAAATTATTTGACATTAGGAATTGCCATTTTTAACTCACTAGTGACATAATATATTAAAATTTCTCTGTATATTTGACTAAAAAAATATTATTATACTTATTATATTGACATGTTGTAGTAGATTACTTCAATTATTGTTTTTATTTTTAATTAAACTTAAAATTTAATTCATATATGAAATTTGGATGAATATTGCGGTACCCTTATAGGGTTCATGTTTGACACTATTCAGTTTTACCATCATTGTATACAACATGAGAGCAATAAATGATTGAATTGAATTGAAGTCACAGTGCACTTCGACCCATTGGGATCTTTTGTGCCTCCCCTGCGTTTACTCTTCTTGTGTCCAGAATATAGATGAAATTAAATTAGCCTTACTATACTTTAGGCAGAAAGAGCCTGTAGTCTTCTGGCTTTGGATATGCCACTTCCAGAAGACTCATTCTGGTTCTAGCTGGGGCATCACAATGACACAAGATATGCATCTATGATTCCTGGCATTCACCACATGCTCGACCAAGTTGTGTTGGAGAGAGTTGCATTTTATGTAGCATGTGGTTAGTAGCAAATTGCTATGTGAGCGCCCCAATCAAGAAGCGAGCTTTTGTTCTACCGTTTGCATAGATGTATTTACTCCATCCTCCTACCTCCTCTCCTAGGAAGGATTTGGAGTGTTTTAATCCCGGTATTTTATTCCACTCAGATTTATGTCTGTTTTTGACATGCTCTTTAATGGCTCTGATTATGAAACTTTGTGAAGGTGCTAGAAAAGACTCGGGACCCACGTAAGTGTTTTCCGAGCCCTTCCTTGCCAATTCATCAGCCTTCTCATTGCCCAGCACTCCCACATGGCCGGGCACCCAGATCAATCTTACCCAGTTATGCCTACCAAGCCTGTTAAGAGCTTGTACAGCATTCAGGACCAGATCTGAGTTGATGCGCGGTGAGCTAAGTGTCTTGAGAGCTGGTTAGCTGTCACTAAGAATGTATATTGTTTTATTCTTAGTCCATTGTTCTATCTTTTTCATTACACATAGGATAACAGCATACATCTCCGCTTGAAAAACAGTTGCTTAATTGCCCATGCTTTGATATAGTTATATATCTTTATGGAATGTGACCGAAGTGACAGTACACCAAATTTCAAATCAATTGGATCTGTGAAAGTTAGTTAAACCCTAAGATCATGTAGAAAATGAGCTGATAGTCATCAAACGCTGATGAATGGTCTTCTTAAATTATAGCTAAGAACCATCCTAGTCACATCAGCTCTCAAATAAAAAAAACATATCAAAATTGATCCATTCGTTTAGGAGCTACGATGCCACAGACAGACACACAGATACACAGCCAGACACGTCAATCTTATAACACCCCTCATTTTTCGTCGGGGATTAAAAACTATTCCATATCACCCGATCGAGTATTTTCTCAATTACCTCAGGCAGATATTGCTTTTAATGTTTTCTACTGCGGGAACCGAACTCGCGATCCTTTGGAATCCGGATGATTGTGAAAGGTCGAGACATTTTTCTCATAATTATGATAATGTCAAAAATAAAAATAAAATATATTTCAAAGCTCCAACCATTTCTCTAAGGATCTTTCGACCATTTATTCTAATGTTTAAAAATAAATTTGGAATATTAAAAGCAATTCCTTTAGAAACAATACCTACTTGTTTGGCTATTGTAATATTATTGCAAATAAAGTGCTTACAAGTAAACTTTTACAATATTTTTGAATTTTGAATTTGAATATCCCCGCCCCAGGCAATTATTTTTTTCTAGTTTAGATATTTTCTGTGGGTAGGGTTGCATCTACACCTCACCGGAAACATTATGTTGTATTTTATTCGCTTGGTCATCTATCCTTGCAGGTAGGCATCTATCCTCAAATAAACAGTTCTGCAAAAAGTTGATTTCTACAAAATCTGTAATTGTTAGGTAAACAAAAAAAAAGTCTTAATTAAAATTTAAAGCTTTATTAAAAGTTTTTTTTTTAAAATATTTATTTCATTATTTTACAAAATACATTTACATGTTCTGTAATGGTGTACATGAACCCTGTAGGATTTTTCCGTACACCACTCTGTGTTAACATTTATGTAAGGTAGCATTATAGGTAGGTAGTATTATTAGGGCTAAATTAGAAGGCCTTTTCAAAAAGTGCGGCATCTATCCCGGTTTTAACCTGTATCTTTTAAACTGTTAAGCCGCAGATTCCGCACGCAATAACTGGTAATAACATTAAGAATTAGTTTGATGTCTTCACTCAATACATGTAAATCTGTTTGTCTATTACTAATATTTAGAAATTATTTACCAAATTTTATTAACAAAACATTTTCGAACTGTACCCACCTATAATTGCAGTTTTTATACGGATTTGACAAAATCAATGAATTGTAGGCCTTTTATGTTATTTTGTCTTATCTACTATTAGTTTATAAGAGGTTCTACTAATATGTGGGTAGTTTAGTTATATTTGATCTACAAAAATAGGTAAATAACGTCGGTGTCTAAATTACAGCTACATTTGGCTTCCTGTAAAATATCAATATACTTTGATGTATAAACTGTATTTGACAAACCGTAAGTCAATGTAAAGTAACGAGTGCCACAAAATTAAACGTTAATTTTACGAGTCGACAAACGCTTTACTGACTCTACATCCGCGATTTTGGTCTATTCTTGTTCATAGTCGTGTGTAGGGCGTGCTGGGCTGGGAGCCCACGTGTTGGTCTCCGCATTTCCGTTGAGCGTAACTTGTGACTTTGTTTACTAACCGCAATATAAGTACATTAGATAACAAAGATTTAAGCAAGTTTTATGAGTATATTTATTTTTACTTGCCTTTATCTGGATTTAACTGATACTGTATTTATAATGTAGATATATTATATTTTCTTAAAATTCTTGTAGTAGATTACGTAAAGTCCATGATTAGGTATCTAACTATTAATTACTAATAATTTTAGGTGTATGGAATTTATTGATAAAAATCAAACTAAGTAATTTAACAAACATTTATAATAATGTTAAAATAAAAAATTAAGAAAATCGAACTACATAATATATAATTTCATTACCGTTTTTACTTAAACAGCAATAATATCAATAATGATCATCTGATTACACATGATTTAAATCCGGTAGAGAAGTTATATTTAAACACTCATAGCGTAAGTAAACATAAAAAAGCTTATGCTTTAGGATGACATAGCTAACAATGACCTACTAAAAGTTCAGACATTAATAAATCCACCTTACGTGATTGTAATATTTGTAATAAAGAACTATTTAGATTAGACGAAAATAAAAATATTGAATATTTGTTTTGCATATAAATTCCAAACCTAACTCTTTTTTTAAGATAATGCTCATAACCATTTTTTAAAAAGACAGCGAATGGTTAGTTATGGTATACAACCACAGGCAGAAAGTGGACAACTGTGCTATTTTCTAAAATAAATATTATTCAAGATAACTACGACATTATGAAAGGTTTATTAACTGTATATTCATTATTGTTTATCACCACAATAACATAAAATCATTATAAAATAGGATTGTTGGGTATTTATGTTCAGAAACCATATTAGGTTTAATTTCTTATTTTTAATTTCTTAATCATAAATTATCATTGCATTGATATTGTATATCTTTACTCCCTTACTGGTCGACTGGGAGAGAATGCTGTATAGCATTAAGTCCGCCTTTTGTACTTTTTTTGTGCAATAAAGAATAAATAAATAAATAAATAAATAAATTAGGTAATATGGTTACAATATGCAAACCTTGTCTCTGTACATCTACTTTACAATTGGGATGCTGCCTAAGTTTGAATCTGTTCACATTTAAAAGATATGGAATATTGTTGAAGTTTACTGTTTAGAAAATTTTAATTTTTTTTTTTCCAATATTTATCTAAAATGTTATTGATATTAAATTGCTGACATCAATTAAAACTCATTATTAATTTTGTCAACACATGTTCCTAAGTTACTAACAAATGTGTAGACATACATTTCTTAGTAACTTGGGAACATGTGACGTCACTGTTCCGTAGACTTTCTATAGACCGTTTTTGGACGACGCGCCGCAACACATCAAACCTACCACTATATCTGTGAAACTATTGATCTTAGACATACTATTTATTTTGCAATATTTCTGTATGGGGTCTTCTTATTTATGAAATAAAAAAAAGTTGTCAACATACCCTATTCACCAGGCGTAAAATCAAAATATATTAAAAGAACTAAAATGAACTCCTAAACAGATTCAACATAGGTATTATTACAATACTTTCTAAAAAATATATATCTATCTACAATAAATAGTTTATCAACTTTAAGTTTAAAAACAAACCAAACTGCTCCAAAACACACTTTTCCTGGAATTATTAGCATAATATCTTTCATGTTTGCTTCCGGCCCAGAGGAACATCGTGGAGAGATTATCTTGAAATAATCACTTGTCGATTACAACGTTGCATCGCTGTAAAGCTAGTGTTGCAACTCACATAATGCCACGAGATTGAAGCTCAGCAGAAGTGCTACAAAAATGATAGGATTACCCAACATAAACCCTTGATATTTGTAGATAAACTCATAGTTAAAATCAATTAATTGAAGGCTGTTAAGAGAAACTTTTTGTACTATTTTTACCATCGATTAAAAACTATAATTAAATATTATTATTGTAAGTAAAATTATTGGTTTATATTTATTCAGATTAAACTCGCATATTTTGTAAGAACAATAATAATATACTAATGTAATATCACATACATAATATAGGATTAATGTAACATGAAAGTAATATTAGTTAATATCTTTGATAAACTTCATGCGCGTGAATGAACCTTCGTAATTTAAATGGTCAACCTGAAAATATTACCAAGTTATAACTTCCAGTTTTGACACCTCGCATTTGTTTCTGTTGCTTAATCCCTACGATTTTATGCTACATAAGTTTTATTGTTTTATTTTTGGTAAATACTGAACTCGTTTATAAAATAAATTTTCCATGCGATTTCATTTAGGAGTTTGAAATAATAATGTAAAAAGGGTACACAAAAGTGTTATAGTTGGTTGACAATGTGTGTATAGAGGTGGCAGCTTAGGCAGGTGCCGCGTCTATTTCAGGCCAGTAGCGCGCCCGCCCGGACGCGGCCGCCCGCCCAGTCGCGCGTCCGCTCCGCCCGCCGCGCGCTCATCGGCAACAACCACATGTGCCTTCATTTACGGCACATCGCAAATATTATTCAACGTTATTATAAACATACACTAAACTTATAATATAAAAGCATTCCCACCTCTGTGTTAGTAAGACCGGCGCACAATTCAGAAGTTTTGTATTCAAAACCCAGGTATGTTTTAACAATTCACAGCTTTAATTACGGTTAACTAACACCTGCCTACGCTCGGATATTGCATAATAAAAACGTTTCAATCAAGATTAGTGATCACAAAGTAATGTTTGTGTTATGAAAAGTGTGTTGAAAGCATACACACGACATTTAACAATAGCGCTCATGAGTGAACTAATGTATTGTCATTTATGTGGACACACGAGAGGATTGGTTCCGCTGGGACGGCGCCTGCCCACTAATTGATCGGTGTGGCAAATCGGTGATGTACGTCCGCTTTGACGCCATGCCCTAAGGGCCGACCATTCGTTACACTTCAGCTTGATTAGTACAAAGAGAAAAGTCCAACGGTCATAATATAGATACTATAGTATAAGTATTGAGTCGAAGACCATATAAAATCAAATCAATTATGTCGGTGATGATTTGTAATAAAATGGAACGATGGCATGAAGTGCGGTGTAGGCAAATAGTATATATTGGCTAAAAAGACTATACAGTACTATACACAAAACGATCGATACATAATGGTATCCAGATTAGTCAACGTAACTTCGGTTCACACGCAAGGCATTTTCGCCTACATTGACGTCACCCCTGACAGTGCGAAATGTATCTACCTACTATTGGGTGTATCCCGTCAAACGCAGCTTGAAATATAATTCTATTATGTGTAAACTACTGTTAGGCGTACATGAAGACAAGTATAAGTAAGACATCGAAACGGGTATAGAATAATGATGTTCTATTTATTTTGACATAAATAGGTAGAATATGTTGTCATTGTAAGTAAGAATATCTTTATTGAGTTTTTTAGTACAGCATGTAAAGCCACAAGCTTTAATTGTTATACCTCAATCAACATCAATCAATATAATTTCGGTTTTGAGAAACGTTTTAAAGCTGTGTGAATTTTATAATATTTCTCAAGACATTTATTACGGTTTTTGAACGTTGAAAGCTTCTTATCAAAAATGTAGGCAGGTAATATTTTTCAATTTGTTCTCATATGAGAATAAATCGGAAAATCTTTATGCCCCAAATATATTTTCTACTTGAACTGCGCAACATTTTTTTTTCTTTGATTCCGAGTTGTTATCCCCTTTGAAGTGGTTAAGTTTATCATGCGAAGCCAGGCCACGCTATCGGATCAGCATTAATTTATCGCAGAGCTTTCAGACTTTATGAACAGTCAATATCATAAGTGGAGGTATTGTGGACGTGTTGTGTTCAGTTTTATTACTGTGAGAAAACAAGTATTTATGCAACGGGACACCATCCAATTATTTGAGGAAAGATTAAGTTTTTGATTACACGGAAACTTATAAAATACTGCGGCTCAAATTTTAAATGGGTAAGCGATTGAAACCTGGAATATTATGAAATACTAATATAGACGTCGCTTAATAACTCACCAAAAAAGTGTGTAAGTAATTAAAGAAAGATCTGTAATTGACTTACAATATATAAGGATGTTTGGAGAGTCTTTGAAACGAATGTCCATGAAACATGCAAATTTAAAAACTGGTCAATACGGGTTAGAATCTTAAAACAGGTTGCAAATCACCTAAAAAATAAAGGCCCGAGATAGCGAACCGGGTGGAATAATAATATAGAGCTTAGTTTCGTAGAAACATAAGGTGGAGCTGCCCGATGACATCATAGCGACCCGCCGTACGCGTTCACCTTCGTCCGTATCTCGTAATATTGCCACAAAGCCTGCGAGGATAAGCGACGTTACTGAATATTACAGTCCAGACAAAAAATATTTATCTTTGCGTGCTCTCATTCGCATTTCCGATCTGCGGCGTCGTATGGCGGTCACGCTCATTTTGATCAGTTAACGAAGTTAAGGCCTGGCCGGTGTTTTCATTGACACTCGGGCAGCGGCGTCGCTCTGATATTACAACCGTAACGAATCTATTTACTGTCATAAATTGGCTGTTCTGAGTTAGGACGTGGAATCAAATTGTCGTGCAATACATCCATTGGGAGTTGACGGAGCGTGCTGCGTGCGTAGGGCGGCCACAGCGTAGTGCTCACATCCTCTTCCTGCGGCGCCAGCGCACATTTCGTAACAGTAGCATTCACGTTCACCCGAACCGCGTTATTTTCGTTGACATCACAGAAATAACCACATCTTCCTTAACAGCGGCCGACCGACGGTCACCAGACGCTGACGTTGATATCTTTACACTAATTGCGATATTGACAAGCTCACTTTTTTTTAGTTCAGTTTCGAAACAGACGCGCGCTGACGATTAGATACATTACTGTGGGCTATATTCTTCTATCGCCAGTAGACACAGAAAGTTCAAATATTTTAGTTTACGTTTATTTATTATGCAAATGGAACGTGTGGTGACGGCGGAACGTCCTTATTTGCATTCAGTATTCTGATTCTATTTACTCGTTTTGTACGTTCTTTAGTGCGGTTGTCTTGTTAAAATGTTTCAAGTAAAGTGTAAATAGTTATGTGCGAATCTACTAACGTCAAAATAAAGCTCTATATCAAATTTAAGCAGGTACTGCTGCTTCTGCTGCTGTTTATTTACTAATAAAGGTGATTTTATTATAACTATAATTAATTACCTATAAATAAATAAATAAATAAATAAATAGGTGCATAAATATAATTATAATTATCCCTATACCTACTTTTTATTTTAAGAGTGGTAGCAGTATTTTTCCACTCGATATTTCACCCCCTGGCTAGGGGGATGCATCCACATTACAAGAGATAGTGGTAGCCGATGGTAGCCAGATGATGGCAGCCGACGGCTATTTTTGAGTATAGTGTTCCTGCAGTGAGTAAGGTCACCGGACCTCATTGAGAAAACGTTATATTGGGATTAGTGGGACTTATATCCTGTGAAACGTGTGTGTTGTTGACTTGTTGACCGCCTTTAAATGTTTAAAAGGAAGTCCGCGGTAGTCCACGGTACGTTGGTGACTACCGTCTATAGGCTATACAGTAAATTAGGGTAGTCGCTTATCATCAAGGGGCCATAATATATTTGTAAAAAAATAATAATAAGAAAATACCGACGTAGAGTCCGCTATCTGATAAAATGAGAATCAAAACTTTTAATTTACTACGTAATATTTAGCATTTTGAAATACCTACATATTTATTCTAATTTTAATATATAAAAGTTTTTGTTCTAAAAATTAATTTTAACTAATATTTTTCAAACTTATCAAAACAAAATACCTAATTTAACTTTCTGCGCGTTGTTTTCAGAGGTCACAGCAATTTATTTATCAAAACTGATAACTGGTTGGGTTAAACTTTACTTTGGTTGGTACAATTTTAAAGATGACAAACATAATAAAGAATAATATATTTTTATGAGGCCACTTCCTCGAGTACTGCGAGTCGCCTTGAACCTCCAACTTGCTTTGAAGCGCCTCTTTGTATACATTTCGAATGATATCGAGGTTATCTGTTTTACGTCACAGTTTTAGCGAATAACGTAAATTTAGGCAGTTTTGTGTTATGTTTTTGTGAAATAATATATCAGACAATATTAAAAAAGATAAAGTTGTAACGACAATCCTGCCAAACGTTGTCGTTTCTTATTAACAACGCAAAAAGAGATATTAACGAATTTTTTATTATGTAGGTATTGGCAGCACCTTTATAAAAATCAGAAGAAAAGTTTTCAACATACAACATTAAAAATTAAATATAGTTTTTACCAAAATTTATGATGTTAAAATCAATAATTAAGAAAATTTATGATTTTTTAAATTACCTGCTAAATAACTACCAAAAAGCGGTCTGTTGTACCTACTTGTACAACAATATACATATATCAAATTCACTGGTAAAAAGGCCTAAATCAAACCGATAGTGAGGTTAATAAGCATCCTCATTCCGATAGACAACGGTGTTCACTCCTTAGAGCTGCCGGGATAACGGGAGACGAGTCCAGTCCTTTTAAGGACCTGGGCCAGCCGCTGATATGCAACTGCGTGTCTCTTAGAAACATCGACTTGACTGTTAATTAATAGTTAATTTCCGCACTAACACATGTGCATTTCCTACAATAACTAGTAATTAATCGCACTAAAACGCTAATTGATTCTGGCCTCAAGGAGTCTGATAGAAAATTACACGTGTTCGCTTAGATACCATCTCGTTACGTCAACTCCCACTTAGTTTATTGGAGCGCATCGAATCCAATTTAAAAGCTATTCGTAATTAAGCCGATGCTAAATTTGTAGCATCGAGAACATCGTCGAAACGTATGCCATTATTAAATAGTTTATTTTTTAAATGTAGGTGAAAACAACGGCAGCGCTGAAGGTTCGGGTTCGAGTGGCGAGGCAGGAGAAGGTGGTGAATCGGCGCACACGTTCGGGCCGCTGGACGGTTCCATCTACGCGACCGTGGTGCGCGCGGGTGGCGGGCCGGCCTCGCCGCTGAGCGCGTCCATGGACTCGGGCATCTCGTCCGCGGGGCGCCGCGCCGCCCCCAGCCCGCCGGACGAGCTCGACGCGCTGCTTGGCGACATGCTGCGAACTGTGAGCGCGCTGCCCGACCCGCCGCCGGCGTCGCAGTCGCGCGCCGACCGGGTACAAGACATACCGTACCACGCGCGCGCAGACTCTACGCCCTTCACCTACGGAGCTCCAGGCCTTCGCCCCGGCATGCTGCGCGCGCCCAACCGCCTCGCGAGCCCGGAGCTCGTGCGACGCGCCCTCGGTGGCGATAGGTCTTACCGCCCTATCGAGGATGACGACGACGAACGCACTGCAACCCCTGAACTACCATCGCCCCGGACTCCAGTCTCTCCCAGAACTACAAGAAAACTTACACACGAAGATGTAACAACTACTACCTCACCCGTGCCACAAAACTCTACTGTGAGAAACGGAAGGTGAGTGATCCTATTTAGCAAATATAAAATAATAGTTAAAGATACTGTATGTAATACAAGAATGTAAAATAAAAATGTCGGTAGTAAAATCCCGCAGTGCGAACTAGAAACTGGTCACTTGATCTGGAATCATAGATTAATGAAGCACTTAGCATAAATGCCAGAAAGCTGGACGAAACCAGTTCACTTGGAAGTAAAGCGACCATAAATTAAGTCATTTTCATTCATTACTCGGTATTTTAGCATGATCTCGATGGACTTACTTAATAGATACGTTTCAAGGATGTCTTCATCTTTCCGCCTAAAATTATTAAAATCATCGACTTTAATTTTATTTGTCAATACACGTAAGACTCCCTGGAGTCTCATAAATCAATTTACACAATAATCTATTCTGAGTACCTAATTTTACTGAACCTGACAGGTTACAGCCACATATTCCAGACACAATCGGTTTTTAATTGGCATATGCTGCCCGAAGTCTTACGCGGCTTAACAAATTATATTGATAAAATTTACTAAAATTAACAGATCTGTAAGTAGATTCAAACATGTGTTCCTGTAGCGTAGGTCGCGTGGAGGCCGCGCGCCGCCCACGCCCGCAATACATTTGTTTACATTCATAGCCTCAATATTTACAGTGCATTTTTAACGAATTCCACACCTTTTACCCGTACATCGTCTTTAAACCGCCAGTGGTAAACTCAATCTACAGAGTGTTAGGTACTCACCTTAACAAGCGGGCACCAACCCATGTTAACATAGTCATAATAAAAATACTAAAGTTTTAACAAAAATATAAAATAGTAAAATAAATTTCATTTTCTTTATCAACATAGATCGGTCAGTTAAACAAAATGTATAGGAAATTGAAAAATTTATTTTAGAATTTTGAACTTTTGATAACACCTTGACTATGTTATCGTGCTCGCTTGTTATTCCAAATACCTCGTATAAGTTGTATTTTACCTACCAAACAATGTATTGTGGGCTGAACTTTTAATTTAATTTGTTCCGCTCGACCCACTTCTCGTCGATGAATAAGGGCATTAAAGTAAGTAGTATCTTACAAGATCTCAGGCCTCCGTCACAGGCGCCCTTTGTCATCTTTACGGCTTTATCATTCCAATTCCAAAGGCCACTTCACTGTACCTTTACAAATTATGTTCGCAAACTAAATAATAGGAGTGTCTCGCAAATAAACTTTTCCTCTTTTGATGATTTTACATAAATGCTAGACTAGTCGAAGAAACTTCAAGCGGCACAAAGATCTTAATACTTTAATATATTTAATCATATCGACGTGTAATTAACTGAAAAATGTTGTATAATATTTCACGCTAAACCTGTGTAAACATGAATTTCATTTGAACCATTAATTACCCACATTACAAATAAACATCTTGTCAAACGAGCTCTACATAGAGTTTGTATATTTTATATAATTCTTATATACCTACGCCGTTGCATAGACTTTCAGAATGTTGATTTAGTCAGGATAAACCAAAAACGGATACCATATCTTTTCATTCAAGACACGAAGACCGTGATCAAAATAGCCTCACGGAAGCTCTGTGTCCTGAACAAGATGCGTCGATTTTTCACGCCTGACCAATTATGCCTGCTCTACAAAATTCAGGTCCGGTCTTGCGTAGAATATTGTTCGCACCTGTGGGATGGCTCTGCCAAGTACCTTCTTGATGGACTGGACAGATTGCCGGCAAGGTGGAGGCGTCCAGAACAGTGTGTTTCAAGCTGCACTTGCTGTGGTTGTGCTAGCCGTGCTTTCATAAAAAATAAAAGACATGATAGTAGTTGTCTTTGGTTTCCACAAAAGGTTACAAAAATCCATACTAATATTATAAATGAGAAAATAACTCTGTCTGTTTGTTACTTGTTCACTCCTAAAACGCTGGGCCGATTTCGTCAAAATTTAGTATAAAGATAAATTGAAACCTTGGGAAGGACATAGAATACTTTTTGGCGCGATAACTGACATCCACACGGCCTGCATGAGCAGCAGCCCGCTACTAGTATTTTAATATTTCTAGAATCGTTGTTATTGTGTGATTATTTGTTTTACACGTAATAAGTTTTAATGAGGGGCTCGGTGGAGTGGTGAGCGCTCTAATTGCGATTACTGAAACAAAGCATTTTTTGCCATGGGATGAGTTAACAAAAATTGTGATCTGAAGCTCGCTCTTTCGTGCTTCGGAAGACACGTTAAGCCGTTGCACCCGGTTGCCACTGAAACCGCTGAAGCCCACCAACCCGCATCGCGCCAGTGTAGTGGTATTATGATCCAAAGTCCCCGTGTTTCTCCCATGTAGGAAGGTCTGTGCCCAGCTGTGGGATGAATATAGCCTGGTGTTGATGATGATTAAGTTTAAATGTCTTTCTTGTCTACAAATTATAGTTACTCCTGAAATAGATGACTAAATACTTACTATGTTCAAATTCAAACTAACACGTATTACTCTACCCCTTGATCACTCTTATCCTTTCATCACCAGTCTATATACGTCCCACTGCTGGGCACAGGCCTTCCTACATGGGACAAACACATGAGGAGTTTGGGCCATAACACCACCACGCTGGCCCAATGCGGGGTGGAGGGTTAAAGCGGTTGCAGGAACAACCGGAACCAACGGCTTAACGTACCTTCCGAAGCACGGAGGAGCTCGAGATAACAAACTTTGATTGACTCATCCCAGGATCGACAAGTTGCTTTGTTTTTCGTATCGAAACCAGAACGCTTAAACCAATACGCCACCGAGCTGTGTTATCCTTTAATGAAACATAATTACCTTTATGGAAAATACCTATGTATGAATCCGCCAAAATGTCATGTTATTGTACGGTCAGGGTCACCCTATTAAATTTGATTTAATAGGGTGACCCTGACCGTACAATAACATGACATGTTTAATCATAATAATGTTTGAACTTTAAACAACAGTAACTGTACAATGTAGAGTAATCATCAGATCATCAGAGAATGACCTGATGAATTTTAATATTGACTCAAAATTAAACATAATTTGAAGATCGTTGGATAAATATGTAAAGTGGTTCAATTCACAAAAATACAAAGCCCAATTAAAATAACATTATATCTGTAATTATTCTAAAACAACAATAATAATTACACTTATGAGTTCCCAGGGAAATATACTTTAATAGATATATCATTATTTGTCCAAGCAAATAATAATATAGATACCTACCTAAATAGATATAACCGGTCTACCTAACATAGTTTATGTTCAATCAAGCGACTTGTCAACAGTAACAAGGAGCAAATTACTGTTATTATCCCAATATAGCGTGTGTGGCATTGGTATTATTACGTAGAGGACCGATCTATACTCTAAAAGAAATAGGCATCATTATGTGTACATAACGATGAATTGTTAAAGTTGTGGTAAGATTAGTGTTAAAGATTAATTAACTAGTTAAATTCAAATGAACAACAGATATTGGAAATCGATTGAAAGAAAAGTTAATAAATAGGTATTACCTTCATTATTATTCCAATATAAGAAGAATCTACTCTTGTCACATTTACAACGCCTACTTTATTATAGAAGAATCTACTCTTGTCACATTTTTAAACCCCTACGTTACAAACGAAACGATGAAAAAATATATTCAAAGCTCAAAAATATTAAAATGTGATTGAAATAGCTTTTATCACCTTAACTGGAAGTTTAAAAATGCTTGTAAAAGTATTCTTTCGGATCACTAGAGGTAAGTATTAACTTCAATGAGTGGTGTGATAAACGTTGCTATAAAAACGTTAAAAAAAGGGTAGGAAGCGGTCAAGTAATTTAGCGCTCCGGTGGCGTAGTGGTAATCGCGTCTGGCCAGACCCCAGGAGACGCGGGTTCGATTCCCGCTTAGAGAATATAATTTTAACATCGTTTTCTTTCTTTTGTTTGTAATTGGTACAATAATTCACTCTTGTTTTAGTATTGAATATTATAAATCATTTTCATAAAATTACGTATTTACTACGCAAAGCTTATCTTCTTTCAATAAATATTTTTAAAGTTGGAGTAGAAAGTAGAAACTGCTGCTTAGATACCAACGTTAACTACGTATAGTACCTATCTTGTTAAATTTAAAGTATCTAAACATATTAGATACTTACTCTATATTTACACTCAATGCACGTAAGGCCAAATTGAATGCGTATAGGAACTATTAACATTCGCGCAAGGTAAACAAAACACTGTCATGTCGTCCAACCCGTATGTGCTCATGTCGAAATTGATCGACGGGAGATAATTGATCGATATCAACCCTGTCAATCAAGACCGTTGAATGTATTTTAATAACATGTCCTACAGAGCTTTTAAGTGGCACTCGGCAGATAGGCAGCAAAATCAGCGATTATGATTATGGCTATGAGGAACAATTTTATGCAAATAAGTTTCTGAAAAAATAAGCTTAGTAATTTTATGCTTCATAGATTATATTGTTATCTTTTTTCTACTTAAAAATAAACTGATAGATACCTATATTATGAGATACGACTAGTCTTAAACCATGCAATGTTAACATGGTCGCTGTGCACGAAGAAGACACAAAAGAAAATCAATTGTTTTATGTATCGTGATTACTGGCACAGAGAATGGTTGTTTCTAAGCTCATGTACCTACGTTTTCGTCTTCGAAAGCATTACGTCATAGAAAAACTTACTTCGAATGTTAGTCGTACTTTTTTACAATTCGCTAAATCTTCGGACTTTTTGTTTTTTCTTGTTATCTTAATATGTTCTGTTACAAGTAAATACATAGAACTCGAGGTATTGCATCTTAAAATAGAACTTGCGACATAGTTCTTCAAGAAACAACTAATGGCATTACTTACTTACATTGGTTTCCCACAAACTAATGTACATAAATTACAAGTACTCTTACATTGCTTAGTGTTGTGGCTTGATGCTAATAACATCAATCTCAGAAGACACAAACGGAAGCGTAGATGTCTGTAATTGAGTCAAACGATAGGCGTGGGCTGGATTATTGAGTGGCAGTACCCAATACCGGCGTTCTGCTACATTGCACTCCGTATGCGCTGCAAACGGTTGCCATTTATTAATGCTACGACTACTTAATAATTTCTAAAACTTTAATATTCTGAAGCACGTACCTACTCGTTTGTGTGTCAAAAGCTTTCTAATTTTTGCGGCAACAATATTTTAAAAGCAACTCCACGTTTATTACTCAATAACATTTAATCGTTCAAGTAGCATTACCTTACATGTGCTGGCCATCTATGAAGCTTGCATCGAAAAGCAAACTTGAATCGCGTTTCTGGGATTGATTTGGAGCGATGGCGTGTGATTGCGTCGCCGCCATGACCCAAACAACTTGCTATTTCGAGATAAACGTCGCCATAAACGGAGGGCGGCCGGCAAGCCCCTTGAACGCCGCCTCGACAACCACAATCATATGTTACTTTCTAATAAATGCTACTGTTCTCTCGTATAATCATAAATATTAATTCCCTCGTTATTTTATCGCTCTATTGTAAAGTAGCAACGTCTTGATGCAAATTAAGCACTATGTATGACATTCCATTCCTCGTTATTTACGGAAGTCTATTATTATTCTCATTAACAGTTTGTAATGTGGGTTATCCTTAACGCTCGACACCCACTGTTTATGGCAACAAAGGATTAATATACGATACCGTATTCGTGATGTAACAAAACCTTACAAGTTCGAGTCCTACGCGTAACTAAACCTTAAACGATAACATAGTACATCATAACTTGACGCAAAAAGTTACGTTCGTATTTAATACCCGTGATCCATTAAACATTAAGTTATGATCATATTATTAAATTATCTAGCACATTAATGATCACCTTATTAAGAAAAGTTGTGTTTTTACTGACAGATGGCTAAATGGCGAGACTGAGTGGGTGGAGCGGCCGCCGAGCAGCGCTAGAAAAACGCCTGAGAACGGAACGTGGAGATCGGCGAGCACTTTAGGTTGGCACGAAACTTCCCGGTCTAGAGAACCAAGACGATCTGAAAGTGCGTTGGAAAGTAGTTCTGGTCTCACGTGGCTCCAACGACAGCAACAGAAGCTTCGAGAAAGGAAAGAAGCTAGAGAAAGAGTTGCACGACTACCTCTCGAATGGGATGCTCCATCACGGCACGTGCGTCGATCGGCCAGTCACCGGTAAATATTAATAGTAACCATGCCTACTATCTACCCATCAACCTGCACCATACCATGACCACTATAACGACATGCGGCATATACAAACATATTTTTTATCAATTAAGTAATATAAAACACCGCCCACTATATTATTCTGTCACCTTGCTGTGATCGGACCAACAGCTAATTCATCTAAGGCGGTAAAGGCTCGTGAATATGCAGCAATTTTATTATGAATTCCATCCTTTTTTTCTTTACAACTATTGTTTTCAGATGATAATTCTAGTACCTTTTAAATTCAGACATTTTGGTCGCATTTTGACATATGATCTTTATTTGTTGTGTTTTTTACGCATAGCCTAGCTTACCACAATCTTTTCTGAATAAGGCTGTAGAGATAGTGTTCTGAGGAGCTTTTTAACCTCATTTCTCCTTCCCCCTTCATTCACTGGAATACGTGTGATGGTATCATCATCCGCACACTGTCTCTACCTCCACTTTTCTCATACAGAAATTAAATGCCGCGTTCCTCTGCCGTACGACAAAAGTATGGAGCTCTTTATCATCGTGCGTTTTTCTTCGTCGTTATGGGTTTCTTCAAACGAGGCGTAAAAGCCTTAAGGACCGGCAGGATAGGAAAGTCTAGATCAAAATGATTCTTGGTGCACTAACTGTTTCCACATTTGGATTCTACTTACCGAATAAAATCAGATGGAATGGCGACACAATTATTTGTCGTGCTTTAAATGAAAATAACCTATTAAGGTATTTGATATTTTCAGTTCCCTAGTGCAAATTTCCATCGAATTGAAACGAAAAATTTTGTCGTCGTGATAACTGTCAAATTGTATGAAAACGGCAGCAGCGCCTCTGCTGTGAATTATTGGAAACAAATTTTGAAAATGGATTTGAGAGGTGAACCAGGTGATGATCGTTTATGTTTCGGTTCGATTGAAACTACACTAGAGGCACTGAAAATATCGGATACCTCGATAGGTTATTTTTATAAGCACGACAAATAATGACGTCGCCACTCCATCAGGTGTTATTCGGTAAGTGGAACCCAAATGTGGAAACAGATCGTGCACTAAATCATTTTGATTTGGACTTTCCTATCCTGCCGGTCCTTAAGTCCTTTACGCTCTATCAGTATACTAGAAAGTAACTTTAAATTTTCTGAATCCATTAGAGAATATGCCTTTTAATACGTTTAAAGCACGTAGGTACATGGTTTGATATAGTCTATTGGGCAGAATTTCAATTTGCTCATTTCAAACATTTTACTTAAATCTCAATTTTTAGAGTGGACGGCTACACCAGCGATACGACAGCTTTCGCAGACGATGACGATGACTTCAGTGTACCTTTGCACGTTAATACAGCACGAACTCATCTCAGAACTGACAGCTTAAGTCCTCAGGCACCAGACAGGTACTAACTTACTTTATTAGGTGCTTTACGTTTTTGTAGACTCAAGTTATTACCTAGAATCTCTAGCACCAGCATAGGTTTCTTAACTAGAGAATAAATTTTGGTAGAGTCGGCTATTCAGTACCTATTCTAACTCAGAAGTAGACTTTTAGTACCTTCTTGCAACTAATAGGTACTGTACAAGCAAAATAGTTGGTGTGGCACGGTACCAAAGTGTAAATCTACTTCTAAGTTGGACTGAACATTTCAAAATCACTAAATAATTTTATTTTTATTCTTTTCAGAACCTCATCTAGAAAATTCATGTACGAAAAGATGACGATACGCGACTGGAGTACTAGCACTACGCCTACGAGCACTCAAGCGCCCGGTTTACTGTCACTAGCCGAACCCGTCACCAACGGAGACATTGTAATTATCATACTCTTTAACAAAAGTTAAAAACCTTTTAAAAATCACAAAAATACTTATTCAAAACATTTGTTTATGAAAAATTGAATATATAAATATTTAGTAATTTCTATTTATACAGAATGGTGCCGTCAATACGACAATAAATTAAATAATGCAGCCAATGTATATTAATGTATAGCCAATGTAAAAAATGTCTTAGGATGTTTTTGAAAGGGGCAAACCTTTTCTATGAACTGATATAGCCCATGTCTCAATTTATTGTCGTATTGACAGCAGTTACATTAGTTATAACCAAAATTTAGCGAGGTGTAATTACAGTTAATTTGACTTAACAAAACGGTGCATCTCTATGCAACTTTATTGTTGGCTAGGTATCAATAATTATCTAGTCACTTTTTTGAGCTACAAGTAGTCAAAAGTTCTTTTGTCATTTTTTTCAGTGCGCGTCACACCATTACAGAAAATTATATGTAATTTTTTTTTAAAAATTAAAAATTACGTGTATAAATGCCTGTGTCTCCAGGTGCGTGAGCGGTCCGAGAGTTGGTCGCGGTCGGAGTCGCGCGCGGGCACGCCCGCGTTCCCGACGCACCCGCGTACGCCGTACCCGGCCACGCCCACGCCCTCGCTCAGCGCCCGCCCGCCGCGCTCGCCGCCAGTCACCAGGTAGCTTACACGGAAACAAAACTTATTTTAATGTAGAGTATCAAAGAGAGACCTTGAAACAAAACAATCTTGACATCAAAAGATATTAAAAAAATATTTACTGATAAGCTTTCGGCCGCGACTTAGGGAAAAAGTATCCGATGATTTAATCCAGACTTTATCCTATTTCTGTCAAATTTCAACCCGATCCGCTCTTACGGTTAGTCGTTATCACATGATTGTGTAATGAATATCCATCTATGCTAGCTTTCACATTTATCGAATAAGGTACATAGTAGATTTAATGTCACATAATAAGAATAAATTGCTGCTTTGTTTTGAATGTTTATGACATCGAGGGCCGCGGTTACATGAGATCTTAAATTCAATTTGCCTTAAAACTATTTAAGAAACTGTAAGTCTCATCATCACCAGTTTCACTGCTGGGCACAGATCTTCCTGCATGGGAGACACACATGAGGAGTTTGGGCCATAGCACCATCACGCTGGCCCAATGCACGAAGGAGCACGGAGGAGCTCGAGATAAAAAACTTTGTTAGATAGTTTTAAGGCAAATTGTTTTTCGTATCGAAACCAGAGCGCTCAAACCAAAACACCACCGAGCTCCATATTTTATTATAACTTTTAGTCTAGTTGAACAATATCTTGCATTCTGCCTGTAAATTGTATATTTATAGTTCACAGAATGCAAGTGTTTGTTTTTCATTAACCTAAACAAATAAAAAACCCATTTCTTGCTCAGAAATAGGTCATTTATTGTTTATTCGATATTATTAGATTATTACTACTTTTGTCACGTCAAACAGTTTACACGTGCACTGTGTTTTGTTACCACTGATATTTATTAAAATATATAAACTAGAAAAATCACGTCCTGAGGCGGGGATCGAACCCGCGACCCTTCCCAATCCGGGCGACTGCTCTTCGGCCGATCCGGGGATTGCGAAACGTCGCGGGTTCGATCCCCGCCTCAGGTCGTGAAATTTTTCTAGTTTAGATATTTTTATAAGTAAATAATTTTTCAAACATTTATAATAATGTTAAAATGAAAATTAAGAATACCACTGATATTGTAATAGGAAAGAGCGCGAAGGCAGCCCCGAATCTGAGTACCGCGCGTACAATGGCAGCTGCGGGTCGCGGCGCTCGAGCCTCGGCGGCAGCGCGGAGCCGCAGCACGTGGCGCCCGACCGCGTGCGGTTCGCGCGCGACACCAGCCACTACTGGTACAAGCCCAACATCTCCCGGGACGACGGTAAATCACACTTATATTATACTCTTTATTGCACTTTAAATTTACAAAATGTATTGGATGTAACTTATGTTAGCAGAGGTGGACGGTGGTGGTGGCTTGAGGTGGACTTATCTCTTTAAGAGATCTCTTTTCTTCGCTTTATATTCTCTGAAAAAAGTTTCTTATTCCTGGTACTTAAAAGCCTCTTGCTTGTATACAGAGTGCAAGAGAACACTCTCTGAAACGAAAGCAGATGGCATCCTAAACAACTTGTCAAAAAATAATTTAGAAATCGCAAAATTATACGCATTACAAATTAGTATGAAACAGCACATTTTTGTTGCGGTGTCAAATTTTTTTCTCAACGAGTCGTGTTTTTACGGTCCTTAGCACTTGTTATCTGCCTTTGTTTTCGGAAGCTTTCCCCTTATAGCCGGTACCTATACACCTTATCATGATTAGGACACTAAACTGATTAGTATTATAAATATGACATGCTTAGTAGTCCCTACTGCTTATAACCTGAGTTTCTTAAAAGCTAGCTTAAATAGCACTTAGGTACCTTCTGGGAAGCTCGCTACATCGCCGACCCCCTTGTCTATCTATCATAACGAAAAGTGGGTTCAAAAGCAAGCCCATTTTTAATAACACAAAAATGAAATTTTAAATCGTGTTCAGAAAAGAAAATACTTTGACTTTCATTTGCAAATAAATGTTAGAGACAAATCCGGCTCACACAGCGCACACTCCTTTACTCAACGTTTGAAAAAATAAATGATTATAAGGTACCACCAACTTGGAAATATACTATCAATAATTATCTCATTAATTTTCCGGGTTCCCAGCGGTGTCAGCACTGCAGCCTCTAGAAGAAGGCGCTTTCATCGTCCGCGACTCGAACTCATTCCCGGGCGGCTTCGGGCTAGCGGTGCGCGCGGGCCCGGCGGGCAGCGTTCGCCACTTCCTCGTGGAGCCTACGGCGCGCGGCGTGCGCTTACGCGGCTGCAATGACGAGCCCGTCTTTGGTTCCCTCTCGGCGCTGGTATACCAGCATACTGTTACGCCTCTAGCGCTGCCTGTGCCGCTGAGGTTGCCCGACAGGTTAGTTTATGACATTTTTGTTTCGTTAACCACCCTACAAAGATTATCACTGCACATTAACATTGGGCCTAATTCTGAAGACACACTTTAATTCTAAATTTAAGTACAGTCATCATCAACATCTCTTTCTCGCAATAAGTCATAGGAAAAAGATAGCAGGAATCTGTTTAGAGCTGTCACTTAAATTCAGATAGATTTCAAAGAAACCATAGACAATTTTAGACGGCATGTACGGAGGTGCCTCCTAAACACTGCATTTTATCACGTTCAATAAGGTCGAAAAGAAATGCACTGAACTTAAATTTAGACTTATCATGTAGTTACGACAAATAGGGCCATTATAATTAAAACATGATGACCATGTAAAAAATAAAAACAAACTTTACAAAAACAGCACTGATGATAATCACTCCTTCTCTACACTCAATGCTCCCCATAGAAGCTCTGGCAATTTCACTAAATAAACACAAAATTACAACAACAATGATATTTGACTGCCAGTGAAACTATACCTCCCTGTTTCCGATTCATTAGCTTGGTAATATCGTTGAAAAAAAATTACACATAAATCTTTAATCTACCACAACACACAATGTACATTATGAATGGATAAATTAATGAGTTTGAAATGGATAAAAAATTGGGTTGAGTAACCACTCTATTTTTATTTTGTTTTCACCGAGCAGAGATCCGTGGACGGGAGGCAGCGCGAACGCAGCGGCGCGCGCGCTCCTCGCGACGGGCGCGGCGTGCCACGTGCTCCTGCTTGGCTCCGAGAACACCGAGGCGCTCACCGGGCCGGCCGCCGTCAAGCGGGCTGTACACAACCTGCTACTGAAGAAGGTTAGACATCTATGTGGACCGCATTGTGCTGGCAGTCACCAGTATTATGTTGACAGCAGGAGACAAGTCACCACACTGCCAACACAACACTTCCTCGGTAGCTATAATATGGATTGTGCAGGCAGTGCCTACAGTCCGCGGAAAAATGATGCATACGTTTTATTCCTAATTTCAAGTGATGGGAATCAAAATATAAGTTTAAGCCGTTATGCATCAGATTCCAGACACAATTGATTTCTTAATTGTCATAGCCCTCCGGTGAGATAGTGCCGCTTGAGGGATTAAATATTTTTTCTAAAATAAAGATTACAAAATTAACATAATATTAAAATACTTATCCAATATATGTTATTGTATTTTTGCAAACTTTTTTCTATTTCTGCACATATCGCAAAATAAATATCTCTTAATAAATTAAAGCCCCAATTATGCACCATAAGTCAGTATTCCGCTAACTTATGGTGTAGGTATATTCGGGGTTTAGTTGGATACAGACAAGGGCTCGTCCGGCGTCTATCGTTTTTCTTTGAAAATATTTAGCAGTTATACTCGCAGTGACGTATAATTTCATGGGCAGACGATTAGGTACGGACGGGGCGCTGGGACAAGCCAGTGTCTTTAATTAACTCAACTTTCACTTATTTACCTACTAGTGAATCAGTGTTCCATTATTTGTGCGATAAGTTAAGTTGGATTGCTCCCATCGTACCGCTTCCTCGATGAGGTTACAAGCAAAAATACAAATACTTAGGTATCTATTCATTTTTGACCAAAAGTAAAACTTAAAGCTAACGTAATCGTGGTATAACTATTCAGCCCTTTATCGGTAAGTGTAGGCCCTTAATATTTAAAGTAAATTTTATTCAGGGTCCAGCGCATGTGGTGAACTTCAAAGTATTCGGCGGCGGAATCACACTCACTGATGCCGCGAGGAAGCTGTTCTTCCGGCGGCACTATCCGGCGGCCGGCGTGTCGCACGCCGGACTCGACCCGGACGACCGCCGGTACACCTACACAGACAACGGGACTAAGACAGAAAAGTAAGTTGATGTGGCCAGTTCCCAAAACAGGTTTTTTTTAGTATCTGGGTAAACCAGTTCCATTACATATAAAGAAATAAACATATCAAGCGTTATTATTTTGCCCACCTAATTAAAACAATACGTCACACATAAGTACATATTTTTTTTATAAAACTAGATGACAAACAAGCTGATGACTCGTCTGGTGGTAAGTGGCTATACCGGGGCCATAGAGACCTGCAACTACAAGGGAATAATCGCTTAGTATTGCAGGTGCGTTGTCATCCTGAGGGCTAAGACGAAATGCCTTCCATGCCCAGTAATTACATTGGCTGCCTTTGCCTTTTAATCCGAAACCCAGCGAATTGTTTTAAGGCTGTTTCACATAAATACGTGTAAATACTAACAACAAAAATAATAAAATATTAATATTTATCATTTATTTAGCTAGTATACCTAGAGGATTCAAAACATTGAATTCTGAGTAAAAATCAAAACCTTGTCCTGCGCAGGCGCATCTTTGCGTTCGTGGCCCGCGCGTCATCCGGTGCTGACAACCAATGTCACGTGTTCGCCGAGCTGGAGCCTGAGCAGCCCGCCACCGCCATTGTCAACTTTGTCAATAAGGTAAACTCCGCCGATCCAAAATGACAGCACATCAAACTTAACAGTTTGACCTTGAGATCGCCCTTACTACGTTCGTAATAGAGGCGGATTTCGTAGTGCAACTGTTAGGTACACTTGGCGTGCTTTTGTCTGTACATAGTTTGTTTGGTAGTATTTCTACCCAGTGAATCTACTCTACCATCAATCAAAAGAAGTCAATTATTAGGTTTGCAAAAAAACACACTCGTCACCTTTTTTTTATACAACTAGATGACAAACAAACTGACGGCCCACCTGGTGGTAAGTGGTTAACGCCGCCTATAGACACCTGCAATAACAACGGAAAATCACATGATATTGCAGGTGCGTCGTCATCCTGAGGCCTAAGATGAAATGCCGTCCATACCCAGTAATTACACCTTTGTTATGTTTACTGAAATAATAAAAAAATCTGGTAAACAAAACCTTAGTAAGTAAGCCTTTCCTATTGGTACCTATATATATTTTCCTCTCTGTAAGCATTTCTCCCTGTGGATAGGATAGCATATGGGAGTCTTAAGGTCACAAGTCAATCAACCACGAGGATGCGGACAGATTTTACTTGGTGTGGTCTAGTTTAAAGATCATTATTAATTATTACGCCTATGTATGCAAAATTTATACTTTTATTTATAAGTTTATTATGTTTTCTTCTAAAGGTCTAATTTGAAATTTTTTGTTGTTTGCCAGGCACTTCTTGGAAATTCTCAGAAAAGGGACATGCTCTAATCTGCTGGAGCTGTATGAAACCACACGAGTTTCTTCTGGACGGGATACCTACTTCAAACATTGTCAACAATCTCGGCAAAAGTGTTAAACACGCCATTTATTTACATAAGGAAAAATGTTGGAACATGTATCTTTTTGCAAAATGTAAAAGAAAATAATTTTCCACGATATTCTTTCCAATACGCTTCGTTTTCACCAAGTACAATTAACCATTTAAATATGTTAAAATACTATTATATGAAATATTACCTATATTAATATTAGAATAGGGGAGAAACTAACTAGTCTCATATTGATTTAATAATATTTTAAAGTAGTGATATTATGTGTGCCTAAAATAATTTTGTTAAGAGTAGGTAGAACATCCAAAAACTGCGGTTCTGTGGTGTCGAAAAAGATTAACAGCGTCAATTAACCCCTACTACGTAGCATTTTATAGGGTTCTGTTTACGGACCTGGATATAGACGTTCATCCCTGCTACACATTTGCTTGACATTATGTTATGTGAAGCTTAGATATGACACTTTATTGATTGAGTACAACGAATTTTATAGACGACTTAGAGTACAATTTACTTTTTGAAAGGACAGTGTCGGATTTGATAACGTAATCTAATTAATTGCATGCTAATCATTTTCATGTTGAAATTTGTGACTCTACCAAAACGACATCTTTTAAGACAGTATGGAATACTAATTATAATACTTAACAAATGGTTAGATTTGTTACATCGACAGTGGGAATGGACAGAATATTTATGAATGTGTTAGGATATTGTATAATGTGAATAAATTATTTAAATGTTTATTAGGGAATAACTAGAGCCATAGGAAAATGCCTTAACAGTGATCTTTAATGTTAAATTTAAATATATTTTAAATGTCTACGGCGATATCCAGTTCGTAATGAAATAATTTAATATAACACATCTATGTAATAAATAACTGTTTTAAATGTATTTATTGGTTATATTACATTCATGAAATCTATAAAAGTGTTTTATTTTATTACTAACATACCAATATAATAATAAAGTTAAAATATCAGTAACATGTCTGAAGTACCTACACCTGAACAAATGTTATGTTGTACTAAAGCTACTGCAAGTATGTAAATATTACAAATATTCGATAATCCTAAAACTATTTATGAAATATCATTCCAGCCAATTGACATTTCCAATTACATTTATAAATGTGTTCTACTCTACTTAATAATATTTAATAGCCACATCGCGTAAGTGTAATTTAAACTTTATTATGACATGATTTGTGTTGCGTCCTGTCGCTGCGTTTGAGCGTCGTAAGCCGTTTGTGGTGCGAGCGTCAGTCCTCGGAGCGGCCGAAGCGGAGGTGGCCGTAGTCGTCGAAGGCGTCGTCGGCGCGGGCCGCGCGCCTTATCAGGTAGTCCCGGTATAGAGGCCGCGGTCTGAAGTCCTCGTCATCTTCGGGCAAGCTCAGCCCACGCAGAGCGGCTCCCTCACAGCATCGCAGGAATAATGTCAGAGTCACTGCCAGCGCCAGCGCGACGATTGTTACGACTCGCATTTTATTTGCCTATTGAACATAAACAAATGAAAGCTTGATTAAATTTGAAATAGATAAGCTGCTAGACTACAGGTAGCTTTTTCATTTATTCAACACGAATATATTAAAGGTCGAACTATAAAAACACCATAAAAGGAATTCGTTTTTGGTTATGTAGGTATCATCTAGCATTATCTAATCATAATTCACGTTTTATGATTCGCGTGACTTTGTTTAAAGTAATAAATTCATGCAAAAAAAATATTGATAAAGAATTACATCCAAAAACTTAAAAATATATTAATTATATAATTATGATATTTACTTACGATTATTTCTTTATTTTTGCGAATTTTCTTTCAATAAAAAAAAATTCTTTTGTAATAAAAATCTAATAAATGGAAATGTAGTTCTAGCTACCTCTTTGCTTTCCACTTACCTCAATGAACGAAAGCCACAATGAAGAATGGCCGGATGAAACAATAACTGGTGCTTATATACTGAATTCACCCCGTGGAAAAACATCACTCCCCCTGCTTTAATATTCCCCTCGCGGTACGTTTGCTCTGAAAGCAGAAAGTAAATTGACACATTTCAATTATTTTAAACACTCTAGATTGATGTTATTAGCGGCTGAAAATTATTTTCTGCTGGATTTACCTTTCAATACAATTTTTTGAAGGCTTACATCGGGCTCTCTTCGTTCGCCGGCTTACATTCGTAATAATATTCTTTTATAAAAAAATATATATTTAAATAATCGACGGGCATAATAAACTCCTGTAGAAAATAATTAGTACTTGCTTCGGCAGTACATATACTAAAATTGGAACGATACAGAGAATCTTTATTTTAACATTATCTAAATGTTTAAAAATATATTTACTTATAAAAATATCTAAACTAGGAAAAGATATTAAATAAAGGTATATTATTTAGATATCTATAAAGGTGAATATGTTTTTCAAACATTTTCACCTTAATTTTATCAACAACAAAAACAACAATTATTCTAAATTTTATACCCAAATTTAGAATAATTGTAAGCAAAGAGGTATTTTTAAAAATATTCGAGGACCTTGAATTTTTCTAAGTAAAGATATTTGAAAGCAATGCCCCAACCTAGGTATTTGTAACATTATTTACTCGTTTCGGATGTTGAAATAGAATATTTTGACATTGGCCCTAATTCTGGTAAACACATGCTAAGTTTAAATTTAAGTTCAGTGCATTTCTTTCTATCAAAAGGAATACGAAAAGGATAGCTGTCATATAATTTGACATTTAGAAAGGTGCGTTCAATTTTCGACCTTATTGAACGTGATAAAATGCAGTGTTTAGGAGGCACCTCCGTACATGCCGTCTAAAATTGTCTATGGTTTCTATGAAATCTATCTAAATTTAAGTGACAGCTCTAAACGGATTCTTGCTATCTTTTTTCTACTACATATTGCGAGAAAGAGATATACTGTTCTTAAATTTAGAATTAAAGTGTGTTCCCAGAATTAGGCCCATTGTAGGGTAGACGTAAGCTTATAACACAAATACAGATAGACTAGAGTAATTTCACAGGGTTATACCAAGTCCCTATCGCAGATGGTTAGATTGGAGCAGTCGCCCGGATTGTGAATGGTCGCGGAATCAATCCCCGCCTCAGGACGTGAAATTTTTCTAGTTAAGATATTTTTATAAGTAAATACTTCTGTAATCTCTATTACCGACCTCTTACTAACTCTAACTACCGACTCAGCTACAAAATAGGTTTATCTACTTACCTACTCTATTTAATACCTAGATAAAAACCGAGAAATAAAAACAATATTTGAATAGAAAAAAGACATAAGCGGTCAGCAACAGGAATTGCCACTTAAACACTGAGCCGATTTATATGAAATTTAGTATGGAGATAGTTTAAGATTCTGGGAATGACATAGGATACTTTTTGGAGAGACGATAACCGCTTCGTGGCGTGACGTGACGTGAGCCGCGGGCGGCCACTAGTATGTTATAACAAATTCATTTATTTTGACCATCTTGGATCATAGTAGTTATAAGTATTAAACTCTTCGACTTCTTTTTAAATTTTTAATAGACTTGAAACGAAAACGATCATCTTCGATTCACACAACAGAGGCGCTGCTGTTTTGTTTTCATACAGACGTTTCAATTTTGAAACTTATACAGGATGGTGCCGTCAATATGACAATAAATAAAAAAATGGACTTTATTAGTTCATAGAAACGGTTTGCCACTTTCAAAAACATGTTATTTATTTGATAATTTCATGACATTTCTATGAAATACCTAATGCAGCCAATGTTATATTAGTTCATATAAATATCCTGAAATGTTTATATGTTTGTCCCCTATGCGCTCCGCAACCATTGATCCGATTGCGATGAAACTTTGGTAGGGTAATTTGGGAGGAAAATATTCTGGATTATAAAATCTTAAAAAATACTATAAAACCAATCAATTTTCTCTTTACGGGCATTACAAAGCATGCCGAGTGCAGCTAGTATTAGATAAAAACATTTGAAACTAAAACGAACAGTTTTAATTTAAAAACAAAGTATTTTTTAAACATTTGTTTTGGGGCTTCTTTGTAAGTATCATTTCGTCGGTTTTATAAACAAAAATCGTACTTTATATTAAAACTGTATCTATGTCGGGCTACACAATACATGACTAGTTTCAGTTTCAGGGGGAATATTAGGTAATAGGTACCTACCTAATATACTTCACATTTTTACCTACTATTTTTTGTGAAGCTAAAGGTAACTTAGTACTCATTCGTTATAGTTTGCTATAGTGAGTCCACCTATCCTGTATACATACAGAAGTCTTCGAATGAAAATATCTGACTTATCATAAAAAATTAAGAAAAAGAGTTTAGATGTAAGATTGATAGAGTCAAAGTTTCCTTTGTCTTTAAATAATTTGTTAATAAAGTTAGAAATGCGAATGGCGGCATTTAATGACGGCGGTCGAGATTATTATTTGTACTAATTTTGATTTATTTAGTGTTGGCGTTTTGTAAATAATACAATAAAAGGAATAATAGATTAAACATTAATTTGGTGTCAAAGCACATAGAGAATATTATCGTTTTTTTTGGGTTGCTTTACTGACCTATGTAAAATCATCTCATCTTGGATTGTCATGTTTGTGTCATAATCATAATCTCTCACGCACGATGCGTTACAATTTGTTACACCCGCATTTCAACGAAATAACTGAAGAAATCACATTTTATAGTCATAAAAATGACTGGCTCAAACCTCTTGAAGCCAGAGCCAGAAAACAAAATATTTTAAAAAAGGAGTAGGTAAATATTTTAAAAAGTTTCAAATCCCGCCTCCAGATTTCCAAAACGAAGGAATTAGGAACACTAAGTATTTTTTTCTAGTTCTATGCCCAAGTATTTCTCTGTGAACCTATAGATAGACTTGACATTCTCAGAAAAATGAAAGACTTTAATAACTTTGAACAGTTATTCTTAGAGCTGGTTGGCGAGTTTCAAACAGTTAGTGTAAGTAAATTCAAGCTTTACCTATTGCTGTTTAATATTTATTTCATGCAAAAATTCTAAGTAGGCACATCTATATCCTGCCTACTTCTTACCTATATTAGTATCGTCATGGACTCGTGAAAGATTTATTCATGAATAAAAATTTATTTTATTTCTTAGCGCTTTAAAGGAACATACCAAGCTTTTGACGTACACGCGCATACGTTCTATATTTTTATGCTAGTATTTTTTTGTACTAATTACAAATAAAGAAAGAAAACGATAAAACAATTATATGCTCCAGGCGGGAATTGAACCCGCGTCTCCTGTGGTCCGGCCGGTAGTAATTTTTATTAATTAGTTATCTTCCTATATTTTTTTCAATTGCAACTTTAGAATTAGTTAAAAAAATGAAATTTGGATATTATATCGAATTTTCCACATTTTTAAAAGTCTATGCTAGTATTTTTGATACTTACCTATTCATATTATACAAAAATTACTAATCACAAACGCGATATAAAGTGTTAACGAGTGGATATTGAAAACGAGATAGGTAGGTACTAGATAATAAATTCATCTTAAGCAGCCTATACACACGTACCTTACTTGGGCACAGGCCTTCCTGCATAGGAGAAATACAAACACACGAGGAGTTTGTTCTTTTCATAAAGATAATAAAATCATCATCATCATCACCGGCTGGTGATGGTAGGAAGGCCTGTGCCCAGCGGTGGGACATATTATAAGCTTATACGACGGCTTAACGTGGCTTTCGATGCACGGAAGACCTCAAGATAACAAATTTTTGATTGACCCATCTCGGGATCGACCATGGCGAAAGTTGTTTGGTTTCCGTAATTGAAACCAGAGCGTTCAAACCAATATACTAAGACGTGTCTTAGGGTCGGATAAACTCTTGATATTCACAATCCTGCTGACTGCTATAATCATCACCGAGCAGCCGAGGAATCGTCGGTAAATATATTTAGAAATTTCGATAATTTGTGTAGGCAAAACAAATGAAAAATTTCACCCATTCCTTAGTGGTAAAGGTTTTATATTTATCTTCATTGACTCAACTAAATAAATAAAGAAAGAAAACGATGAAACAACATATGCTCCAGGCGGGACCCGAACGCGCGTCTCCTGATTTCCGGCCAGACGCGATTACCACTACGCCACCGGAGCACTAGGTATAACCTAATAATTTCTTCACCGCTTTCTTTCCCTTTTCCAACGTTTTTTAGCAACGTTTATCTCACTACCTACTCATTGCCCGACCCGACGAGATTTGCTTTCTGGATACGACGGCTTGCGCAACTGCAACCTTCCTAGCGATTGTTAATAGACTTAAAAAACAGGATGGTACATTTGATGCTACTAAGTTGCAGAATGCCAAGATACTGTTGCTGCCGTGGGGACAGATGAAATCGTTTTCTGAAGACATACACCTCTGGAAAGAGAGGGCACCAAAGGATGAGACGCTTTTGACCTTGTTTTGCGAAGTAAAGGCAATCGTTAATAGCCGACCTGTTACCCATGTTTTCGTCAACCCCACTGATGCAACCTTGACACCATTTCATTTTTATTGGGTACTTCGTCACACTTGGTGATTGACCCGTCTTCTGAGCAGAGTTACTGGCCTCGCGGAATAATTGGTGCCGTCTATCCTGGAGCTAGCGGACGAGTGAGGGAAGTTGACGTGAGGACTCTGCGCATCGCTTGGCTCGTTTACCGCCAAACTCCACGGGGGAAGAGTATTAGTGATGTGATTGAAAATATATTGTGTGTCACTGTTGTCAATGTCAATCTGTAAATAAATGGCTAAACTCTTGATAATCTTATAATTTCCTCGCACAATAGAAACCAGCTCTCCAACGCCAATAAGAACACCTCTAATGATCCGAAAAAATATTTTTAAACTTCCAGTTAAGGAGAGAAAAGCTATTTTAATTACATTTTAATGTTTTTGATCCGTTTAACACCTTCTTTATTGTAACAATTACAAATAAAGGAAGAAAACGATGAAAAAAATCCCGCCAACCCCCGCCCCGCCTGGAGCATATATTTTTTCATCGTTCTTTATTTGTAATTGTTTCTATAAAGTAGGCGTTTAAACGCATCAAAAACATTAAAATGTGAATAATAGATACTTTATTAGATATTAGTAATTATTACACAAAGTGCTCATTAAAGTCAATATTTCGAACTCCTGCTAACTCGAGTACCTAACTGGGTACCTAAGTTAAACTTTTGATCAAATCCGAGGCACCAAAAAGTCTGCGAAGCGTTAGACAGGTTTTTAAACGTAAGTCATGCAGCCCTAGGGTTCACGACCAGGCCGACCATAACCCAGCAGTCGTTACGTTTAGTTTCATAAATGTTTTACTAACGTTCACGTTACTAAAGGCATCTGAAGCAAGACTACGTGAGGCCCTTCGTGCAGAGTCTACACGGGCTGAAACCGCGGAGGCGGCCAAAGAAGCTGCAGAGCGCACCGCTACTGAAGCCAAAAACAGCGCCACAGCAGCTGCTGCAAGCGCTACTCAAGCCGCTTCAGCACTGTCTCATGCACAAGAAGAACTCACGGGCCTTAAGATGCAAATAGATTTAGTGGTAAAATAAAAATCCAATTTCATCACTATATTTATTTATAAAAACTGAATATGAGGAGCAGTAGGTACCAACGTAACGTGTACAAATTTATGAATAAAGTAGTATACTATATATGGTACCTATACAGTATAACTAATAACTACTAATAACAGTCCTAGACCTTATTACATACTCTTATATACTTATCCGTTTCAAATCCGTCCGGATACTCGTACTTTAAACATTACAAGAAATTCTCTTCTTAAAAGTGTGAGCGTATCAGAGGTACCATAACTCGTAGCAATTTCCAAAAATTTGATAACTTTTTAACCTTTCGTCCATTGCCCGCAATACAAATTCAAATGTGTGCACTTCACAGAAAAAACTCATTTTTTATAGAATTTTAAGAATATGATAGAAATGTAGCTGCAAGTCCATCTGAACCAGCTAATTTTTAAGTGGTATTTGAGGAAATAAAGTCTGGGAACTTCTGCGTAGAAGTACGGCAAAGAAACGAGATAATAAGCTCTTTATTTAATTTGAGGTGGAGACAGCTAATTCTGGTTTACTGTTTCTGGCTTGTTACCTAACTAGGTACGTCGGTACAGTCCACCACAGAAGTAGCTTTACACTTTAATACCATGTCACACTATTTGCGCTCGTTTTTAATTGCCACCGTACTTTATTACCGCTATAGCTATTGTGACATGGTATTAAAGTGTAAGATGTATGTTAATAAGTGTACGTAGGTTAATAGCGTTATACTTATAACAGAAAACAGTACGTCAAGCTTGCCGGCGCAATAAACAGACAAGCTCTACATTTTTGCATCGATTCTTATGAAATTCGTGTACTTACTCCACATTCTCTCCCAAATAGTCTTAGGCTACTCTACAAACAGTGTCGAAACAACGTTAATAAAGCTTGGTCTACCTACAGGGTGGAAAAAATCTATGGGCCCTGAAGGGGAACTACTTTAAACCCTTTAATTAGCTCATTTTACTGAAAGGAAACATTCCTTTATTTTTGAAAAGAAACAAAACTGTTGTACGAGATATCTATGAAATTGAATATTTATTATAGTTTTTAATTCACTACCTAGTATCTAGTACTGTAATGTTCATTTGTAACAAGTAAACCATGCGTTAATTTTATTATCTCTCTAACATCCAAAGATATCGTATGAAGTAGGAACAGGTTTGCTAATGTTACCTATTTATGCCTAAGTACCTACCTTATTGAAGACTTCGTTAAGAAAACCATTAAAATTATAATAATAAATTAATGCACAATTCGTTCTTACACTAGGCCAGGGATAGCTAACCTTTACGTATCAGCGTGCCATTTTTTAAGGAAATGTTTAATGAGGTCATAGACGTACCATCAAATCAATTTTACTTTGTGATTATTGGTAAAATAATACTAATAAATACTATCAATTAACGTAGGGAGGGATCTCTCGCGTTCGCCCGTCATATTATACCTACTTCACACTGTTTTTCGTAGTGAATAATGAATTTTATGATCAGTGACGTGCCACACAATATTGTGTTGCGTGCCATTAATGGCACGCGTGCCATTGGTTCGCCATCCCTGCACTAGGCAATCTGAGGAAAAGTAAAAAAATGAAACGCATTTTTAATTACAACGCGGGGCAATAATTTGAAATTAGAACGACAACTTTCAACATTTTTAAAATCGCTAAAAATGTTGAAAGTAGGTTGATATTAGTTTTTACTTTATTTTTATTTCAAATAACAAATGTTTATTGAACAAATTTTATCCTGTAAAATAATCTTACCGATTCGTATAAAAAAATGCGAGGGCTTACTTCTTAATTGGTACCAACTTGGAGGTTTATAGAACCAACTAAAGTTGGTTCCATTGCCGGGTGAGACAAGCGACTTTTAGAAGATCTTTGAATGCAGTTTTGTTTCTTTTCGAAAATAAAGGAATGTTTTCTTTCAGTAAAATGAGCTAACTAAAGGATTTAAAGTAGTTCCCCTCCAGGACATAGATTTTTCCATCCTGTATACTGATCGCGGCGACTATCTCTGCTGCGCGTGGCGTGAAATTCGCGCCAGGCGAATATTCGTTCACCTGTCGCACCGCCCGTGCCGTCGCCGTCGCCCAATCTCGTGGCCATATCGTTAGGTCATAAAATAACAACAATTATGTTCTGATATTCTTCTTCTCTATTCTATCTACTAATCCTCATGGCATTCAACTTATTTTTTTATTAGGAGCGCCAACGTTCACTCTTAGAAGAGCGTTGTTCAGAAATGTCACATCAAGTATGCTCGTTGGAGAGGGAACTACAACAACTGCGGCCGTTGCAGGCAGCGCACCCAATTTTACAACGACAATACGTAGAGCTGCAGGATCGGATTAGACTAGCTACCGACGACGCACGCAAGTAGGTGTCAAATCCTATGACCCACCCCCACCACCAGATCAAAACACGATCAATAACTAAAGTCGTTCAAAACATCCAAGTTCTCAAATCTTCATGAGTAGGAATAAAAAGTTGATATCAGTGAATTACAAAATTAAATACCAATACATTTTCCTGCAGTTATAATGATCCGTGTGTGAATTCGGTTTTGGAATTAACCGACTTTTTAAGTAATTTCGTTGCTATGACACCTTTATTATTTTATATTGTCATCTGACGACGGACATGGACTTGAGTATAAATAATAATAAATAATCATTATTCTTAATTTTATTTAACATTATTATAAAAGTTTGAATTAATTAAAAAATAATTTGAACTATAAAAATCATGTCTTTGTACGGGATCCGAACCCACAACACTATTTTAATCATTTATATAATTAAAATATAATAAAACTAGAAAAATTTCACGTCCTGAGGCGGGAATCGAACATTTATAATAATGTTAAAATCAAAAATTAAGAATATTTATATAATGTCAATAAAAATTAATAATAATTAAATGCAATACCCAACTTAACCGAATCGAAATACTCGTTCGGATGTTAAAATAGAATTTCAACATTGTAGGGTATACCGTCTAACCATCTGAGCTACCGAGGCGTTACAAGTTATAGCAAGTATTTGCTATAGCTTGTAACGCCTCAGTAGCTCAGATGGTTAGATAAAATAAAAATAAATAAAAATGTTATATTTTGGTAGAGAATCGTCTCGATTGGAAGCAGAGTTGCGGAGAGTGGAAAGGTGCGCAAGTGGCGGCTCGGAACTACGGGAACGAGCGCGACTGGCTGCTGCTGCCCATGTTCGTGAAAGGAAGCTTGCTGCTGCCGAGCTGCAGCATATGACAATGGAAATGCTAGCCGCTAAATGTAAGTCACGAGGATTAACATGTGGCACAAATATAGTGGATCCCCGGTAATCCGGCGCCCCTTGTAATCCGAAACGCGTATCAATATTTAATATTTTCATGCTTCTGAAATAGATTGGTTCATATATTCATGCTTTTCGATTATTAATATGAAACACTTAAATTTGCAGTACATTGGTTCTTTATTGTTCCAGTTTATAGGGGGTCTGTTGCGGTACTCTATAATCTGACAAATTCTATAGCTCAACACCGCCCTGCAAAATAAACATTTACTTAATTTAAATGAAGTAAACAGACGACTCTATCACTCTAATGTGACTTATATTAACTGTGCCCCTAGTGTAAGTTTCCATTGAATCGAAACGAAAACCTTCGTCGTCGTAATAGCTCTCAAATTGTATGAAAACGGTAGCAGCGCCTCTGTTGTGAATTATTGGAAACCACTTTTTATATATGGATTAAAGAGTTGAACACGACGATGATCGTTTTCGTTGTGTTTCGATTGAAATTTATGCTAGGGGTACTGACCGAAGAGTAAAACATGACTGATTGCAACAGGAACTGATATCCAAAACAAACGAAAACTTTACAAAGGCGTGACTCGGCGATACAAATATGTGCTAACCATGTTATGGCTGTCAAAAAATATAATATTTTTCTTCCCTTTACACCTATGCCTAAACGTAGTGTTATATTCTCTTTGCCTATGCCTATGTTGTAATTACTTATCCTTTTTTACAGCTGAAGTTGTAAAGCTGGGAGCATTAGTATCAGAGCTTCAATATCGAGTTTCGATTACGAAAAATGGTGCAAATTATAATGGCGATCTTGATCCTACGAGTGTTGCAGAAATCAGAGCTGCCCTAGAAGCAGAGAGAGCAGGCTCAGCACGACTGGAACAAGCGTTAGCGGCAGCTTTGGCTGACAACGCAACTCTGGCCGCGAGTGTGCACGCTAGCGATAATATGGCGCCCATTTTGAAAGAAGCTCCTATATTAGAATCGGCTTCTACGACTAATATTTGTGCTATAGACTCATTTCTTGCCGAATAAAATGCTAATTTCCACTGTCATGGTCATTCTTAGTGAATCGCAGTTTTAAATTTTATAATGATTCGTACCTAATTTGAAAAGTTTTGCTACCTATTAAACTTAGTTTACTACTAAAATGGAATTTTCACTGCGCAATTTCTAATAGTGTGTGATATGTAGGTAATAAATTATTAAATGTAGGTGTCATGTTCCCTTACAGACCTTACAGTGGATGTTGTTTTTTATTGGTATCCTTTTTTTTCTTAAAGTTAGATAGAAATGTATAACAAAGCAATATACTCTGATATCGTATGGTTGATACAAATACAGATGCTGTGGTCACACTGAATACACAACAGACACGACAACACAATCCCCTCCAAATAAAATATGTAGGAGAACCTGTTGATTACGTATTCCAAAAAAAACGGGTTTTCGACATAAAACATGCTCAAACCCACTACCTCTCATAGGATTTAATAATAGTATAAGAGTTGCATAAAGCATTTCATGATATGTATTTATATTGATAGGGCGTTTTCATTTCCTCTAGAATCTAGATCAACATTTAGACTTTAAACAGAACGAAGTGACCGTAGGTACATTCATGCGTTTATCTCTGTATTCTATGGTAGATGCGCATGGCGGCCAATGCACTATAATGCGCTAAAACTTGTTCTTAGGTACCACGTTTATTCTACTTCGATCTGCGGAGAATGCGTTGAGTAGATTTTACCACGATATTAATTCATGCGTAAGTACTGTGAACTAGCAGAAGGCACTGTGGTACCTTAATTGTTTAAAAGTAAAATACAAGGTAATTAATAATATTTTAAATAAACGTGGGCAGTTACTACTCAATGAACTTGGGGCGTTTGTAGGCAGTTTCCGCAGTATGTGATGCCTGGTATACGGGATGTGGGTGCACTGCGCGGTCAACGGTGGCGGATTTTAGCAAGGCTTCGCGGGCGCCCCACTTAGGCTGCGTAGGCGCCGCGCCTCAGTACCACTGCACACCGCGGCCTCTGTGCGCGCCTCAACACGCTGCGTTCGCCACACGAATCTATCTGTGATATAGTGTTAAGTTGTTTAATAATTAAGTACTGGATTTTTAAGTGAAGTGTCCGACAGGTGAGGTCAACGCATGCATTACCTTTATCATCCCTACCATTCTGTTCCGCATACGTGAATATGTAACTCCGAGAATCGTAAGCTCTACCTTCACACCTACAATTAAAAGTTTATAAATTGTGTCATCAAAGTGCATTACGCGATTTGTCTGGTTCTTGCTAATGGTAAAATTGTGTGAACAACTACATGCAGACGTAAGAAACGATCATTGTAGAGTCGCGCTATCCGGTGCAGCGATTGTTTTGTTGATGGAGGAGGTAAACACCGCTCTCTGCTACGCGTGTAGAGAAAGTTTGTTCATACCAACGTTTGTAGTAACCAACACATACTTATATTTACGCTTCTATTTTCATTCCATTCTAATTCAAAGTTTATTCTGATGGAAAAAGTATACTTACTCCTTAATTTTTTTATTAAAATTTCTAATGGGTCACTATTCTAGATGTACCTAGAACACATTAAGTAGATTTGTCCTTATACTTTAAATAACATTTTCCAACACCTGACCAAAAAGGCTGTTCCGCCAACGCAAGATATTGTCATAGTGAGTCAGACGTGCAAAGACGCAAGGACGGTGAGCTCAGTCGTTGTGACAAATATGTTAATTCAATAAATATGTATTTAATGGCTCACCCACGGCTTGTTGTGACATAATACCTAACAAAAAAACCGTGCAAACTTTTTATAAATACAAATATTTCAAAATATGTACTAATATGCACACATTCACAATTTTCATAACCGGTTCAGTCCGTCTCTACCATAATGTTTATGGTAGAAACGGACTGAACTGCACGGCGTTCAAAAGAAATAAATCTTTGGTGATGTCGAGTTACTTCTCTATATTATTATGACATATAATAATAGAGAAGCCAGATTTGTAAAAATTCTATATCTCATGTGTAAAATAGTCTCTAATGTGTCTAGTGTGTAATAGACCTCATAGAAAGAATTTGGTGCGTAAAACTTGATTAAATTGTCTCAAAACTTATTTTATTTTAATATTCAAAATAAGCTTTTTAGTGTCTACACTAGAACATGATATTGCCTACTAATGAGACAAGCTGAAAGCACAAAATACTTAAATATCTACATTTATTTTTAAAATAGTACGCTTACAGCTTTATAAATAATGAGAAGTTGTTAATAGTAGTAACATCTTAAACTAATTTAATGAAAAGTAAATGTTACTACTACGTTATTAGATTTGAGAATCCGATCTAAATAGGCCCAGGTCTATTTAGATCCAGAAGTTGTGATGATATAGTCACAACGGGATATATTAACGAGGTGGTGGTAGAGGCGGTGGTGAGGTAATGCTGATTCTACATTCTATTCATTGGAACAGCAAAAATAAACAGAATGAGATTTTCTAGCGAAGACTTGTGTTTCGATTTGCCCAAGGTGTTACGAACAGTTATAGCCTACGACAAATGCTGATGGTGTGCGCTTACGCTTATTTGGCACACGTGTGGTGTCATATAAATATATATTTCAAAATAATAAAAAAAATCAGTTTCATATTTATAGATAAACAAGTATTGTTTTCAATCCGTTACAAATAGTGGCATAAAATAAATTGTTTTAGGTAATAAAAACTTATTTTTTTTCAGAATGATGACTCAAATATTACTCCGTAGTTTCATTGTAGTTCTGACGGCCCCGGCCCTCATACAATGGTAGGTTGTTGTAATTACGTAGTAGGTATTCTCTATATTTCAAACATTAATACAGCTATGATACACCTGTACATATTATATAATGAGTGTTTACTTGTATTCACCTGCATACATTTTGTGTTGTGTTATCGTTGTGATAGCTACACATACTAAATTTCATGAAACATAATTGAGCTTTTACCCCAATCCAAATATAAAGAGGCATGTCTTGTTCAACAGTATACTTTTTTTTATAAAGTACGCAAATTTATAATTGATAAGAAAAAAATTATAACAGCTATTTACTTTTTAAGCATATCGGTGGTAGGACCACGAGTGCTGCGTCCATTTGTCTCATACAGCGTGGCTATTGCGGGAAGCACCCGCGCTTACACCCTCTACGTAGCAGTGGAAGGTCGCCGGGATAATGGGGAGCAATTCTCGCAGGGGAGACAAGTGCAGGTCCCGCCCGCTACAACTAGGCAGGTGGAATTTGATGTAAGTAAATTAAAATATTTCAGATATTACGTGTTTCGATTTCATTAAAGAAATGTATGACATTTGTTCTTCAAGGATCTGATAGAAACGGATTAGAGTACCGCAGCATGGAAACTATCGTGGTATTACGAACAATTACGTTGCCAGCTAACCCATGAACGTGTCATTCTTAGAATAATATTAATCTAAGGTGTCATTATTCTTGTAGGAATTTTTCTAAGGATTATTTTAGGACTGACTTTACAACGAAAAGAAGTGCGCGACATTTTTTACTCATAAATGCACATAGCGACAGGCATCAGCTTGAGAATAGGGATCATAGATCCACGAAAAAGACAACTCCGACAGCACTATATGCATATGTTTGACTATATTAATTAATAATAATAACAAAACCAAATGTGCTGTATACACAGATCGGTGACCCTGGCCCTGGGCAGTATTCACTAGTAGCACGGTCTACCTCTGGGCCCCAGTTCTCGGCCGCCACGCCGCTCATCTATCAACCTCGAAGTTTTTGCATTTTTATGCAAACTGATAAAAGGATCTACCAGCCCGGGGATACCATCAACTTTGCAGTAATCGCATTGGACAAGTAAGGACAAAAAGCATTATCTAATATAATTTAAGAATAGTAATAAAAATCTTTGGTTTCAACGCTAATATTTTTTTCGTAGATTTGGTTAAAATACCTATCAGTTATTCTTCAGATATTTGTTTAATGAAACTTTAATAGCCACAAACTTATGTTCTGAATTTTTTTTCTTAAGCCTAAGTATTTAATTGGTCAAATTAAAATATTTAAAGAGAACTTTGTCATTGGCACTGTGATTCCGTACAGAAACGTAAAAGATTGATTAATAAGACCAGCCAAAGACACTTTCGTTTTCGACGGCATCACCGGCACTGAGTGTTCGCGTGAGACGTGTTACGTGTTATTGTGAGAGGTCGTTGGCTCGTTGCCTAGGTACCTGCTGCCGCTGTCGTCGCCGGTGGACGTAAGCCTGCTCGACGCGGGGGGAGCCCCCGTCTGGCAAAAGCTGGCCGTCGCCTTGGACAGAGGAGTATATACTGACCAGTTCACCATTGCTGATGAGCCGGCGCTCGGAAAATGGACCATTCAGGTGAGAGTTTATAATAAATATGTAATACAATCGTTCATTTGCTAGAATATGTGAAAAATAATTGGATACTTGGGAGTTATCTTACTTATATCGATAAATGAATTCGAAAATAAAGTTGCACTATGCTATCCATTACAATCCATAACAACCTGTAGCTAGCATTCAAAAAAAATATCCCAATAAAGTTGAATAAGATAAAAGATTAGGGACCAGCATTGGTAACTTAAAAATAACCATTCATACCTTAGAAATTTACGAGTCCATGAACATTGTTCTACTCAAGTCTATAAACAAAATGCAGTGATTGTTATCGTTAAACGTGACGAGTGTGCAAAGTTGTCGTATTATTGATTTACAGATGAATAAAGTACCTAGATGTTCAGGAAAACATCGATAATTTATTATCGAAATCTGTAGAACTGGATACCTACGTTATCATTAGGACCTACTCCGATGATAGATGCAATACCTAGTACCTTTTTTTATACTACTAGGTGGCAATCAAGCATACGGCCTACCCGTAGACTATGGACGCTTGCAACACCAAGGGTATCACTTGCGCGTTGCTGACCCTGAAAAAATCTTTTCACACCTTTTTTGAAGAACCCCATGCTGTACTCATTTAAGGAAACCCCTGCAGGGAGCTCATTGAGCCAGGAACCTGAGCGTGCGTGGGAGAAAGTTTCTCTGAAACCGTACAGTACGCCACCACTTTGGTTAGATAAAATTTGTGAAGATGAACTCCCTGCCGGTGGCGAACGGTGCGTTGATAGAAGACCTTAAAAATGTCTGCATAAAAACAAAGCTAACAAAAAACTGGTGTTTGTTACGGTTAGCCGCGTTCAGTCTATGATAGTCATAAATTAATAGGAGTATCTATTAATTTAATTCTAACTTATTTCGTGCAATTAAAGTTTAAATAAATCGTGTGTAATAGATAGGCATTCAACTACAACAATGCTTTGTTTCAACAGGTGGAAACGCGAGAACAAACCTACTCAAGGCAGATCTTAGTCGCCGACTACGTGATGCCCAAGTTTCAGATGGACATCGATTTGCCAAAAGAGGTCCTTTTCACTGATGGCCGCTTCACTGTAAACATATCAGCGAAGTAAATACTTTTCTTTAATAGTTTTAAAAAAAAACGCAAAAAGTAATACCTATAATGGAAATTACAAAAATTTCATTTTCTTTGACCTGTCTGTAGTAATAATAATTGATTTTGATAGATATAATACAATAATAATAAAATAAAATTATCTATAATCAGTCTTCAATTGAAGGAATATCTAAGAAATTGTTATTACTGAATTCCCCGAATAGAATCTCGTTATTCATAACTTTATTAAGCGGGGGTAATTGGCTGCAAAGTAAAGCAGAGGACGAAATGAGTTTCTTTGTTGTTTGTTTATCTCTAAATAATGAGAAAAAAAATCGATTTGAATCAAGTTTGTTTTGTAAGATAAGTATAAGAAAAATAATATTTTGAACAACAACGCATCAATTAAATTTAGTAAAAACATTCAGGTGAATAATGAAAAATAATTTTTTTTCAGACACTTCAACAATTTGCCCGTCAATGGCGAACTAACAGTATCAACTTACGCCGTCTTCTTCTCTCAACTTCTACAACCAGTATTCTCACCACCAGCCCGCAAAGTCATTGACTTCAACGGAAACGCTCAAGTTGTATATGACTTTAAAACTGACCTCGACCTCGCCGTAGACGCAGCGAGGCCGGTCGTCGTCGAAGCGGTGTTGGAGGAAAAAGATACACTCATAAGACAGAATGTCACTTCGAGGATACTGCTCCTTAGAACACCATATAGGCTGAAAATAACTGCGCCCGATTATGTCAAGCCGATGTTACCTTATAATGTGCAGGTGAGGCCTATGTTGATTTTATGTATCCATCATAGATTTGATAATTGTAATTTGAATAATTGTTACTTATCAGACCTCAATCACAAGCATTACATTAGTATTGTGCTTATGCCAACAATATTCTTATTTTTTTTTTATACTTAAATTATATTATTGTTGCGTATTTTTTGTGTCATAGTTCTTGACGTCAAATGCAAAACAATTGACGATTAAATATTATATGAATTTCATAACGATGTATTTTTTTTTAATATAAAATATATAATTTTAACTCGAATTTGAAATAAATAAAATCGCATTTTGCTTCTTTTTTCTAGATCGAAGTAGTAGACTCTTCAGGTCAGCTGATGAACATAAATGAAGATGTGACGGTAGAGCGACTTTGGGACGACGGCGCCCCAGTTAACGTGACCACTCTCAAACTGAAGAATGGTGTTACTACATACACTCTGGTGCCCGATGCGGCGCATGTCAACTCCACGCTTAATTTAGTGGTGAGCAGTAGTAGGTACAGTATGTTACAAAAGTACGAAATAAAATTAAAGGGGTGGTTGTATCCCTTGTCTTGACAAAGGTATCAAAAGGTTTGACACCTTTAAAACCACTTTTATTTTCCGATTGAATTAATAAAAACACTGTCACACCCTCGCAAACAACCCTTAAAAATGCGTACTATCGCGTATCGTGCGACCCTCGCACATACTACGATATTGACCCCTCGCTACCCTAGAATTCTAAATTTTATTTCGGAATTCTGTAGCACTCGGTACACTTTAAGCTTCTTTAATAAAGCCATTAGATGTAAGTTTATTAATTTGATCACAGTTTTCTTTTTTGTATATTTAACTGTAAGGCTAACTGTAAGGCTATCGACAACTTCGTTTCGTGTTCTTCTCATATTTAGTCGCATGTACTAAAAAACCTTTCAACGTGGGAGAAACACATGAGGAGTTTGGGCCATAGCACCACCACGCTGGCCTAATGAAGATTGGTGGGTTAAAGCGGTTACAGTAACAACCGGGACCAAGCAACGGTCTAACGTACCTTCCGAAGCACGGAGGAAGCAGGATAACAAATTTTGATTGACCCATCCCAGGATCGATCATGGCGAAAATTGCTTTGTTTTCGTCATCAAAAACCTGCAGAGCAATCGAACTACTATGCTACCGAGCTCCTCTATCATGTCATTTAAACATATCATTTAAAGTATGACTCTGTTAACTCGCCCTCATTTCTTTAAGCCTTCGTCCCTTACTAGCCCGCAACCAACACAATAAAAACCTATTGCCTGATATGGGACTGCTTAACAGATTAAAAACGTATTAATTATATATTCTTTTTCCAAGATAAAATACAAAGAAGTGACCGAACGAGTGGTAAACGTGCAAAGGAATAGTGATTCCGGTGGGCAATTCTTAACAGTGGAAATGCTAACGCGAGGCACCTCCGCGGGAGACGAGATGCGAGCACGGATCACCGCAACGGAACCAATGGACCTGGTGCACTATGTCGTCATTGCACGCGGAGACATTGTCGCTGCCAAGACTCTTGAGGTACGAATACAATAATTTTAATGATTACCCTGACCCACTATTAGTTCAATGATGAAAGTCTCAAACGCATTAATTCAGACTATATTCTGGATGATTTTAAGACCCATATAGCCGTATAGCTTATGCCAAATGCTTTGAGATAAATAAAGTTAGAGATATAACCACAAATAAATATTTTCGTAATATACAGCTAGAATACGATTCTAATAAAGATTCTGATCCTGAGGGATCAGAATCGAATTTGCATACCTATACTTTTGAGATGTTATCACCTTTTAAGTAAAGATAGTGGTTAAGTTATGATAATTTAAAGGAAACATAGTTGAGTCCATTTTCACAGTGATCCGGATTTTAATCACTCCCAAGTTTAATGCTATGAAGAGCATTAAATGTCTGAAAATTCAAACTCTAGTCTATGAATTTTTAAATAGTCTCAATTGAGACTAAGTTTGGAAAGTTAATGGTTCTTATGTTATTATGACGATTTTAAGGAACTTAATATCAGTCTATTTAAACACAATGCTTTTGAATTTTGTTTATTTTGATATAGAGCATTAAAGTTATGAGTGTTTGGTTTATCTACGTGTGAAAATTTACATTACTCTACTCTACATTACATTTTACTCTAGTCTATTAATTTGTAAAATCTCAATTTATTTAGAAGGTTCCACCTATCTTATAAAAAATTCCTTACCTGTAATCCCATGGTGTAAAATTTACAGCTAAATCCAGCCCGTCGTAGCGTAGACGTATCCGTTGAAGTGACTCGTCAGATGAGTCCTGGCTGTGTTCTCCTGGCGTGGTACCGTCGCCTGGACTCCACCAGCACCATGCTCTCTGCCGCGGTCTACGCGCCACAGAAGGATCTGTTGCAGCATAAGGTAGATAAACTAGAGGAAGGTAGTCCTTTAAGAGCTTCTGATTAGATTTAGCATATTCGTACGGTTGGGAGAAATATTTACTCAGTAAAAACTTTGATAATATTTTTAATTCTGCCTGGGTGTAACCAATATCAGTCTAAAAATACATAACCATATGTGATTTCCCAATTCAAAACAGTAAGCTTTTAAAAAAGTTGTCCGATTTCATGGCATTATTTGTTTCAAAATTTGTTTCACTTTAGCTACTATCTATCAAAAATATATACTTGTCATGGAACAACTTTTATTCACTTAATAGGGTACACTATCCAATTTAGTTTCAAATGTTTCCCTTTCTTATTCTGCAGGTGTCCGTAAAGCCTGTATCCGCATCAAACTACCAACCAAACACCCTGACTGAACTTCAAGTTTCGGGAGAGGCGGGATCGCGAGCCGTTGTCCTTGGGGCAGACTCCAATGCTATTACTGCCGGTCTCGCTGATCAGAACGGATTGGGCAGTGGCCTTGATATGCATACGGTAAGACCACACGAAAAATATGTTTACCTACTGTTCATAATACCAATCGCCCGTCCGCTCGTCGCTAATCTAAGATCCGTTAGGTTAGATGATAACTGATAAAATGATTACAACAATCGAAATCAAGAGGTTGCAGCGTATCATCATTAATTGGAACATCTTTGTAAAAGCTGCTGTTTTCGGTTTCATAAACAATACCATTACCATTCATGTAACGAATATTTGTATACATATATCTAACAATTGTACTGATGATTATTTACATGGTTTTTGAAACCGTAAATAACAGATCTGACGAAGATATTCAAATATAAACATTTTAAACAAGACATTAAATTTTATTTCTAAATTATTTTTTTCTATTTCAGATCCAACGTGAAGTTGAGAGTTTCACAGGTCTAAAACATTCCTTGTTCAAAAACGAGGAACAGTTGCCTGGGCTCGGCTTAGATCTAGGCGGTTATACTTCCCGAGATGTTTTCCAAGTTTGTACCAATTCCTGTATTTGTTGATTTTACATGATCAATTTTTGGACAATACTAAACGTAAATGCATTTATTTCAGAATGCGGGAGTAGTCATATTGACTGATGGAGTTATCATCTCCAATAGTGGTGGAGGTAAATACATTTCTGGCTTATTAAAATTGTGTTGGGCTGGAATATATTTAAAGATTAAATCGCTAGGATTTTTGGATATGTACTCAGTACTTACTTTATATTTCGTCCTTTTTGCAGAGGACCCAAAACACGAGGAACCAGAGTCAGGAACTCGGCCACCACTAGCGGGTCCCTACGCCTTTAGCAGATTGCCACCGCCACCATCGCCTAGATACTACCTCACTGTCTCGCCTCTACCCACCTGGGCATTTAGCAATTTCTCTCTAGAGTGAGTACACCCTAGGATAAAAACTCTTTGCCTTAAGAGCTTTAACAAAAATGTATCAACATCATCAAATTGCTTGAAACCACCAGATTCTTCTCACATTATTTATCGCTTTTCACAATTATGTTTACCAAAATAAATTAATAAAATATTGTGGTTTGATTAGTCTTGGTTTACTTTTGCCGATACGAGAACCTTGATTTTTCAGCAATGACGGCAAAGGTTCCACTGGACGTTTTACACCACCTCCTCAAGTTCCAGTAACGTTGAAATTAGGAGCGTTTGCAGTAGACTCTACTCTGGGTCTTGGCTTAGCCACGCCACAGAGCTTTGCTTCGTCTGTTCCTCTGTCCATCAGCTGTGAGCTCCCAGCCACTATGCAGCGGGGGGAAACAGTGGCTGCTGTCGTTGTACTAAAGAATACACTAACAGTGGACGCATCCCTTGAAGTCACTATGTACAACACTGCACAGTTCTTCGAATTCGAACCTTTAGAGAATGATATTAATGCGACAAAAAGTAAGTTTATTTCTTGAATATTCCACCACTCTGCTAAAAAAAATGTCCGACTTCCTCAATAATCATTTAATACACAGGTGTATCATGTAGGTATCAATATTATGATACAACGTCAATTTCTTATAACGATTATACTATATCAAAACATATAAAAGGAGCACTATTTGTTTTAGAAATCGAAACCTTCAGCCGACAACGAATATCAGTGCCGGCACAAGGTTCAGCGAGCACTGCGTTCTTGATAACATTGGTACAATCCGGCCGTGCAGAGGTGCTCGTCGATGCCAAAGGCTCGGGGGTTTCTGCCACCTTTTCCTCGACCATCGACGTCACTGTGAGTATTACAGTGGGTGATTTAAATTACTTTAACCAAGCTTTCAATCCAGAGTAAAAATTGCAAAGAGAATAGAGATTCCAAAATTATTTCAACCGCAAATATTTTCGATCGTCGTCATTGGCGTACAGGTCACGGTATCGCTTGTCAGCTATAGCCAACTGAAGCGGTCCAAAAGGTTAAAGATATATCAGAGACATGAATTGAAACTTGCACTTTACCCAAGCCAAGGTCAGACTACATGATCCCTGTATAAAACTACACCGATAATAATACCCAAATTAGCCCAGCCACATGTGTGTGACTCACATAAAAACTTCACAGCTAATCGTAGCTAAATAATAGCCAAACCTAATGTGACTTCAACTAACTGATGCCAATTGACTAGCTAAACCAATGTGATCGCAAACAAAAACAGATCCCAAATAAAATTGCACAGCCCGTACATCAACCTGAAAGTTATTAAACCTCATTAAAACGATAACGTTTTCATTCTTTCCAGGACGGATATGAAGAAGACATCTGGGTGTGGAGTTTGCTGAATGCAAAGAGCAATGTCGCTCGAGCCAATGTGACCTTGGAGCCTGTTGCAGGCATGCGACTTGGTCCAGTATACTTGCAAGAAACGGGAGAATTACTAGCATCGGCTCTCCAAGCTATAAAGAATCCTCCAGTCGCCACTGGTGACCCCCCACATGCTGTGCGACCTTTGGCTGTTGCTTGCGTGCTGCTGGAATATTTGCAGGTTCGGAAATTGAAAATGATTTACAATTTTACACATATTACTTTTCACCACCCCCGTCCATCCACCGAAATTATCTGAATAGCTAGTTCAGAATTAAAGACAGCTTTCTATAAATTCTACTTTTTTTACTTTGCAGAATACAAATCACGAGACAGTATCGATAACGAAAGACGCTCTCGCTATGGCGTCACTTGGCTTTCAACGGCTGATGGCGTACCGGCGCGCTGATGGTTCCTTTGCACCAGAGACTGACAAGGATGCCAAAGGCGATGTTTGGTATGAAGAAAATCTTTTGATTCTGAATTATATTCTGACACGTGAAACACGTTTGATTCTATTTCTAATATCTGATGTAAAACAGATTCAATGAGTTTTCTGGCAATCTAAAGTGGATATCGCAGATTAAGGACTCATTCTTAATAATACTTTCAACCTCTACCAGGATGACGAGCGTCGCTGCTCGTTGGATATCCCGTTGCGCGCGGTTTGTAGAAGTAACCCCTACAGCCGCTAACACCGCCGCGGAATGGCTGGCAAGAGCTCAGCAACCAGACGGTAGTTGGGGACCAGCTCCTGTCCTCAAGAATGACCCTAGAGCTCAGGCTCCAATACCAAATACTGCGCACGCTTTGTTAGCTCTCATGCAGTCTAAGGTACATTTAAAAATATTACAAAAAATGGCTAATGATGTTTAACAAAAACAAAAGCCACGCCAGAAATTATGTCATTTCAATTCTGTGTAACGACACTATAAATGAATGTAGAAATGTTACCGATAAAGTTTCACAATTATTCATAAAGATTCACTCAATATCTCAGGGCAAAGACATCCATTACAAGAATAACATCAATAAAGCTGTGGACTTCTTGGCCAAAGCATTAGACCCTACCCTGGATGCCTATACGCTCGCCATCGTTGGAAATGCGTTATCTGTTGCAAAACATCCTGAAGCTCCTCTTACTCTTCAACTTATGGATAAATACGTTAACAACACAGGTAATATACAACATCATAATATTTTAGAAAGGTATGAGGAAAAAGTATTACCTATTTCATTATTTATTCAAAGATAATCAAGTATTTAATTAAGTAGTACTTAATTAATTATTATTAAGTTTCTAGGGTAATTCATATCCTCCTCATATATTTTTTTTGCCAAACAACTGCGACCGCTTTTTATAGATATTATTAGTATATCATCCACGTAGTTCGTCATACTTTGTTATGGATTCTGACTTACCTTGGTTACAGGATCCACATTATTCTGGTCTAGAAAGATTCAAGGCTCTGAATGGCGCAATCCTTGGCTAAGGGGCAATAGTTTCGAAGCTAACACTGCAGCTTGGGGCTTAGGAACTATGCTAGCCAACCGTCTGGAAGACAAAGCTGAGCCTGTAGCCAAATTCCTTTTGCAAGCATACAGACCACATGAGCCTGATCCAGATGTGGTAATTATATTTCGTCTATTCCACAAAGTTCAACTGGTAGTTCAACTAGTTGAACTAATTGGACAAAAATATTCCAACTATTTCAACTTTGTAATTTATTTTAATAGTTGAACTTTCTGGACTAAATTTATCCTATTAGTTCAACTTTATAATTATTTGTTTGTTTATTTATTATTAGTATTTATTTGTTTGTTGCTGTGTTAAAAAATCAATTAGCTTAATCGATCTCAGATCTATCGTTTCAAAACCATTTATTACCGTAGGCACTACTGCTTGGCACTACCAGTAGTGTCATGGGAAATTTTACTTTCCTATGACACTACCGGTAGTGCCACTGGTAAAAAAGTATTTCCTGTGATACTGCTACAGTGGACTTAGCAGTGTCACGGAAAAATTAATTTCCCTTGGCACGCGATGTATTATCTTGTCTTCACAATAGTTCCCTTAGTAAAAAAAATTAAAACAGATCTCAAATCGAAATATCATAAGTATGTAGCTGGCTCATCTCCTGAAGTACCAGGCTACTATATCTATATAGGAGATGTTTAGCATACCTACTGTTAATTTTATTTAGAGGTATGTATAATAATCGTAGGGGTACATACAATAAATGACCTCTGACTCCAGATTGGAAATATAACGAAAATTTATAATGAAAATTTGACTTAAGTGACATTTGAAACTGCATGAAATATATTAATAATTAATTGCATTGAATATATTTGTTATTTTTTGGTGTTGAACTAATTGGACAAAAATATTCCAATTTTTGTAACTATTAGGAATGATTACGATAGAGTTGAAATAGTTGGAATATTTTTGTCCAATTAGTTCAACTAGTTGAACTACTAGTTAAACTTTGTGGAATAGAGGATTTTGCATTGCTCCTCGCCTTAGCAGAAATCAGATATATACATATATATACTATATAATATAGATTGGAAAGCATCGTATAGCAACATAGATTGGAAAGTTTCTAATGTAAACAACTGACATTAATTTTGCTTGTAGCTAGATGCCCTGGCGCATTACGCTGAAATAACGAAGACGGCCACAAAACTGAGGATATCGATTAATGTAACTGGATCTCCAGAACTAAGACAAATCCAAATCGGCGAGAACAACCCACTCATCATACAAAAACAACAGGTATATTTATAGCAAGATATTGAACAACATTTTTACTAAATGTGAATGTTTCTTCGTAAGCTCCATTACTTTGTAATAATTTGACAAATACTTCTTAGTACCACTGATAAGATTACTGCATCACAGATAGGAAGAACCCGTTCAGCGACAGCGGTGACGGAAGGTCGGGGCGTAGCCCTAGTAGGCCTTTGGTCACGCGGAGCCACCAACGTAACAGGAGCATGGCCGCGATACACACTCGACCCACGCGTGGATCAGGTCTCCACCAGCTATCGCATGCAGCTCTCCATATGTATAGGGTAAAACAATCATGATAATTCAAAGGCAATGTCCTAAACCCAAGTTACCTCACCTGAAACAAAATTTCCAATTGCAGGTACGTCCCACAAGGTAACGAAACAGAGAGTGGTCTTACTCGGCTGACAGTGCAGCTTCCATCCGGCTACCTGGCTGATATCAATACAATCACAGAATTGACTGTAAGTTAATTGTAAGAACGTTTGTCGTCATTAGCAATAGAAAGTGTTCACTATCTTTTAAAAACTATTTTCTTCTTCATCTATGAAACTAAAATCAAACACATTACATAGTTATAATTAATTCTGTCATGACGGTTTCATTTGATAGTAAGAAGGTACATGTATGTTCCTCAGTAAATCAAATAGTATTATGGCCCGTATGGCCGTAATAAATGTGACCTTATTGGTATGTAGCGTAGATTTTCTATGGAGCGCTTTTTTATTAATATTATTCATTTATATGTCAATTGGTACAAAAAAATTTTCCTTAATCTAAAACCTCACCAACCTGTGTCCAGGTTGTTGGCAAGTCTGCACTCGTAAACATATCATTACTTTCGCGATATTTCCTTATGAATAAAGTATATGCTTCTATTTAATGAAATAAAAAGTACTCAGTAAGTACTCTATTGTGGTGTATAAATAAGTGTTTGTTACGGCAGGCTTCGCGCATGATCCGCGCCGCCCGCCTCCAGCAAGGCGGCGCGCGCGTAGTGGCGTGGCTGCGGCCGCGGCGGGCCGAGCGCTGCGCCACGCTGGCCGCGCCCAGGGCGCTGCCAGTCGCGCGACAGAGGCCCGGCTGGGCCAGTTTGGAGGACCTCTATGACTCCAGTAAGGAATATACTTATACCCCTTTGCATAATAGATCAAATGTTGCCCTAATAAGTTTCTATACGACTCTAAGGGTCCTCTCACTTGAGTTACAAAATTAAAAATATGTGAATAATCCTCTAAATAAAAAATTTATTTCTCCAACTGTTTTGATGACTGATGGCAAATTATTTTAACGTCATGCAGTCATACTAAGGAAGATTGGCGAGAAATAATAAACCTAGTCGAAAATAGTTTACATAAAGAACATAAATTTCTTATTAGAATCAGAACACACATAGGGTGCCGTCACCTATGGATTCCTCGTACCGCTCGTGTGAAGTCATTAATACAGTGACGACCAATATGTAACCATTTTTACCTCTCGCATCCTATTCCTTTACAATAAGAGTCATAGACTGTCAAAATACGGTAAATATCAATGCGCTGTCTTTATGTACAGTCGACAGCACATCAAGCGTAACAGTTTGACCTTGAAACCGCCCTTACTGCGTACGTAATAGAGGCGGCTTTAGTAGTGCAACTGTTACAATTGATGTGCTGTCGTGTGTACAGTAAAGTACTTCAATATGGGACCAACTGAGGGCAAAATATCCCAAAGTAAATATAATTCGATAAGACATACAAAATGTAATTTCTTGACATTTAAACACTAAACTAGTCAATGACCACAAAGGGATTTGAAATTTTCAACTTTTTTGCTTTCATAATATTCATAGAATGGACCATTTATACCAACATGAGATAATCCACTAAGCCAATCCAGAATGTCATCGTCTAAATGAGACTCGAGGAGCTCGGTGGCTTAGCGGCTATATCGCTCTGGTTTAGATTAAAAAAACAAATCACCGTTCGCCATAGTCGATCCCGGGATGGGTCAACCAATATTTCTCGAGCTCCTCCGTGCTTCGGAAGGCACGTTAAGCCGTCGGTTGCAATCGCTTCAACCCACCAACCCGCATTGGGCCAGCTTGGTGGTGTTATGGCCCAAACTCCTATGTGTTTCTTCCATGTAGGAAGGCCTGCGCCCAGCAGTGTAACGTATATAGGCAGGTGATGATGATGAAATAGAGACAATCCTTTGCATTAGATTGTCCCATCCAATCCAATCTCTGTTTAGACGATGCCAATACTGGATAGACTTAGCGGATTGTCTCGCGTGTAAATCTTCCATTAATGTTCGTGACCGTACATTTATGTGACTTGTTGCCAACTCACTCAGGCCACCGTGCCCGCGTGTTTTTCCGGCCGCCGGCCAGCACCGCGTGTGACGTGTGCCGCGCGTGGGCCGCGTGCGCGCGCGCCTGTGGCTCGCCCAGCGCGCAGCTGCCCGCCGACGCGCCCGCCGCCGCCCCTGCACACGCTCCACCCACCACGCTCGCACCCACTACTGTGGTAATAACGCTACTTACCCTCTCTAGCATATTACGATACTAAACTGACATTCAAAATGCTCATCAGGGATGTTAACAAAGGAGATCGTGGGCCTCGTGCGCCTTCGCATACCCACCACACTTGCACCCACTACTGTGGTACTAACGCTACTTGCCCTCGCTAACATATTACGATATTAAACTGGCATTCAAAATGCTCATCAGGGATGTTGACAAAGGAGATCGTGGGCCTCGTGCACCCGCGCAATACCCAACACACTCGCACTCGCTAGGTATTGTTATACTTACACTACCTGCTCTCGCTAACATATTACGATACTAAACTGGCATTCAAAATGGTCATTAGGGATGTTGACAAAGGAAATCGTGTGCCGCGAGCTACCTCGCAACACCCACTACACTCGCACCCGTTAGGTACTCTACAAACAATACTTGCTCGCTAACATATAAAATACTACACTGGCAAGTGCTCAATAGGGACAAAGGAGATTGTGTGCCGCGTGCGCCCGCCCACGCAGCATCATCCACAATAGAACCTACTGTTGTAATAACATTACTTGCCCTCGCCAACATATCACGATACTAGACTATCATACGAAATCCTCATTAAGGATGTGTTGACAGAGGAGATCGTGGGCCACGTGCGGTTACACAATCCATCGTAAATGTGGCACTGGCATTTGCACTATGATTTTTACACTGACGATCACGCCACCTGTCCGGTGTCCTTAACAATTAGTTCTTACAGTACCTATTCATAAATTCATGCTGCTTCTAGGTTTGGATTAAACAAACTGTTAGAGATGTAACAAACCTGTACTTAAAATTAATAATCATAATAATCTATAAGTACCCACAGATCAGATACGATGGAATTTAAATCTGTGACATTCTGTATGACCTTTTTAAAAATTGATTGCCAATTTACGAGTATTAAAACCAATGTAAAAAAAGTCGAGTTGAGCTGTGTTTTTTTTGGGCAACACTTAGTGTGTACCATAATAATGAATTTATTTGGGTATATAATATAAATGAATAAATTGTTATACTGGCCATGTTAAAACTATATTAAGTATGTATTATGTCGTTTTAGTGTACATAGATAAGTAATTTACATTTTATATATGTATAAGAATAAAATAGTAACAAAAATAAATTGTCATTTTATTTCTTTGTATAATATTTATTCCTCTTGTCTATTAAATGCCACAATCCAGTAGTATATAAGTCGTTAAATACTTAATGATAATTCACTATGAATAGTGCCGAATAAACATATTATAATGTGTAATACTTAAATATGTGAATTCACGGAACAGTCCTTTACCTATATGTCAAATAAAAGTGATGTAAAAATAAAGAGAACACTGTCGATATGAAATCATATAAAAGTATTAAATAAAATTGCTATTATGGAACTTAACTATATTTCCATTTTTCTCATCATCCAATAGAAGAATCCCAAGATAGAAAAAGACATTGTGAGTGGTATTGCGGAGGCCTTTATCCACGCCCACAAGCTTATATACCCAAATAATGAATTTATTTGGGTATATAATATAAATGAATAAATTGTTATACTGGCCATGTTAAAACTATATTAAGTATGTATTATGTCGTTTTAGTGTACATAGATAAGTAATTTACATTTTATATATGTATAAGAATAAAATAGTAACAAAAATAAATTGTCATTTTATTTCATGTATAATATTTATTCCTCTTGTCTATTAAATGCCACAATCCAGTAGTATATAATTCGTTAAATACTTAATGATAATTCACTATGAATAGTGCAGAATAAACATATTATAATGTGTAATACTTAAATATGTGAATTCACGGAACAGTCCTTTACCTATAATATGTCAAATAAAAATGATGTAAAAATAAAGAGAACACTGTCGATATGAAATCATATAAAAGTATTAAATAAAATTGCTATTATGGAACTTAACTATATTTCCATTTTTCTCATCATCCAATGGAAGAATCCCAAGATAGAAAAAGACATTGTGAGTGGTATTGCGGAGGCCTTTATCCACGCCCACAAGCTGAAAGTAAGAATTTTAAACAAATTTATTGATGTATTTAATAATCTTTAATGCACAAAAAATGGTTTAAATTTTTTATTGTAGGACTGCTGCATTTTTGTGCATTTAACCTACACCATTACATTTTGGTTTTCATTTTTAGGGTTCCGAACCCATGGAGTAAAATGGGACCCTATTACTATTACCCTATTAGACTCCGCTGTCCGTCTGTCTGTCACCAGGCTGTATCTCATGAACCGTGTTAGTGACAGTTGAAATTTTCACAAATGATGTATTTCTGTTGCCACTTTAACAACAAATACTAATAAACAGAATAAAAGAATATTCTTAATTTTTGATTTTAACATTATTATCAATGTTTGAAAAATTACTTAGTAATTAAAATGATATAAAACTAGAAACAGTTTCACGTCCTGAGGCAGGAATCGAACCCGCGACCTTTCGCAATCGTTACGATACGTTAGCTCATAAACGCAAAAACAGATAGACTAGAAGAATTTCACAGGGGTATCCCAAGTCCTGGGTGGCTCAGTGGTCAGAGCAGTCGCCCGGATTGCGAAAGGTCGCGGGTTCGATTCCTGCCTCAGGACGTGAAAAAAATTTTCTAGTTTTATATCATTTTAATTACTAAGTAATTTTTCAAACATTGATAATAATGTTAAAATCAAAAATTAAGAATATTTGAAAGCACTGCCCCAACTTAACTGTATCGTCGGTATTTGTAAAAATACTCGTTTCGGTTGTTGAAATATAATATTTCGACATTGTTGGGTGGACGTTAACTCATAAACGCAAATACAGATAGACTAGAAGAATTTCACAGGGATATCCCAAGTCCTGGGTGGCTCAGTGGTCAGAGCAGTCGCCCGGATTGCGAAAGGTCGCGGGTTCGATTCCTGCCTCAGGACGTGAAATTTTTCTAGTTTTATATCATTTTAATTACTAAGAATAAAATAAATATTTAAAGGGGCTCCCATACATCAAAAGTGATTTTTTTGCTTGTATTTGCTCGATATTGATAACGACAACAGGTAGACGCTTGTTTATAGATAATGGTACGGAACCCTTCTTGCGCGAGTCCAACTCGCTCTTAGCCGGTTTTTATTTGTAGTCCTACACTATTTAAGCATGGTGCATTATACAACAAACATTAAAAATAAGTAAGTATGTTAACTCCTTTTCTTAAAAAAATCTATTCATCGTAGCAGTACATCTTGTCACTTAACAAGTCTACTTAGTTACATTACTGGTGAGAGTGTAATGCCCAACAAATCATTGGTAAATCGTACGTAGCCAGATCAAAGGAGTTGGAGACCAACATACACAAACAGACCCTCCACGCATCAGTGTGGTCATTTCACTCAGGCAGGCGAGGCAGACATGTGACACGCCGCAATCCCACTTGTAAATTATATCGCGCCAATTTTATTAAATATGACTCAGTGGAGCAACAATACTGTACTGAACTCTTAGTTTTGGAGTTGTATTATGGGAATAACGAATCAGAAGCATCCACCGGGAATCGAACCCGGGACCCTGACCGAGTAGCCTGTATAGCAAGGGGCACAGACCATTCGGCCAGCCAGCCTGTCGTAAATAAAACTATGTAGGTACATATACTATATTGGAATCCACCATTTTTTTCCATCGTAATTTTTTATTATTTTTTTTGGACTAGATGTAGTCCAACTTAGGGAACTGTGCAAGCCTCATCGGTTCAATGGATGGCTTGCACAGTTCCCTAAATAGTTTTTGCGATAGTCACTAAGAAAACGTATAATTCTAAAACTTGACAATATGCATGTTGTTTCAATGATTGAAAGTAGTAAGGCTATAGCTTATTAAATTGTAATTGAAGATAAGTACCTACATATCTCATAAAAAGGTATTTTTTGGAGTTGGTGCTAAACTGTTTCAAGACAGAATAGAAAGTAAAGCACCGACTCCAAAAATTACCTTTTTATGAGGTTACCTACTATCTCATAAAAAGGTATTTTTTGGAGTTTTTATTACTACATTCTCAATCTATAGAAATGTCTGACTTCAGTACCTAACTTCGATTTCATTATTTTTCGGTTAGTCGGTTTAAATTTTTAAATTATTTTATATATAAAACTATAGGTAGGTATGTACTTACTCATATGGGTCATCCGATATGTAATAGGGTTGTGGAGTGGGTACTAATCCACAATCAGCAATGTAAACTCGTTTGGTAGGACGGTCTTCGACATCAGTTGATGTGTGCTCCACTAAATGTACAATATGTTGACCTTCCACTACCTGAAATTTTGTTTACTGTCTTTTGTCTATACGGTAGATACCAGTTCACGAGTATTATTATGTACACTATTATTAGTGCAGACAGTTAAATCTTTTATTATTAAAGATAAAACGGATAGCTTTTTGGCCGGATAACGGATATTCGGCCAACCATGTAGGCAGCGGAATAACCGGATATCCGTGCGAACATTGCCGTTTGGTGCATTGTAAGAAGCGATATTGCGTAGATGGCCCCACGAACGATCGGGTGGAAACAGTCAAATTCAGTTTATGAGTGAAGTTCAGCAGCTAGCCAGTCTCGCCATGATGAAAAAAAAACGCGATTGCATGTGAGACTGCGAAATGATCGCGATTGTGGCCGGATAAGTCGGATAGCAGAAACGGAAAAAGTCTACGACTCGCTTACTCGGGGCCTTCTGTGCAAGTTCTCAGTCGCTCAACGAGCTATGGAACGAGCTAATGTTAGGTGTGTCCTGACGAGAAAGAATAAGAAATGAGGATATCCATGATCCATAAGAGAACTAAAGTCACTGACATAGCTCATAGGATTAGCAAGTTGAAGTGGCAATGGGCAGGGCACATAACACGCAGAACTGACGACCGATGGGGCGTTAAAGTCCTAGCATGGCGACGACGTATCGGAAAGCGGAAAGTAGCACAGCCTCCCACTAGAGGGAAGGACGACCTGGTCAGGGTGGCGGGGAGCCGTTGCATGCAGGCTGCGCAGAACCGATCCATTTGGAAATTGATAGAGGAGACATTTGATCAGCAATGGACATCATAGGCTGATGTGGTGACGATCCCTACTAATATTATAAAATTAAATGCGAAAGTAACACAGTGTGTCCGTTACCTTTTCACACTTAAAATCAGCGGTGCTGATGTAGATGAAATTTTAAATGGTAACAGTTTTAGACCCTGGGACAAAGGACACTTCTTGGAGCAATTGGATTGGATTAGTAACACAATATATTAAATACTAGCTGTGCCCGCGACTTCGTTCGCGTGGATGTCGGAAAGTAACAACGATAGGGTAGGTAGGCTAAGGATTTAAATCATGTTTATAAAACACCTTCGCAATTAATGCATTGATCGCCCCGCCCGCGCCCGCCCGTCTTGAGAATCATAAATACGTGCATGATATTTTAAAACTATGATATCTCCTAAGATATTCATTGAAATCAAATGATGTCAAGAACAATTTTTCAATTTGAATGAGTAGTTCCTGAGAATAGCGCGTTCAACCAAACAAACAAACAAACTCTTCAGCTTTATAATATTAAGTATAGATTCTCTAAATTATTTAATATTAAATATAAATATTATGAATAAATAATATTATTGTTGTTTATTATGTATGTATCTTATTGTGCAATAGAGAATATTTCATTGATTGGTTGAAATAGTAGAAAAGAAAAAGAATCAGTACCTACATAAATGAAATACTTTGCGGCTTGAGTATAATTTTATTATTGATAGCAGACCTATATTCTCTAGATAAAGGATATAGAAATGACTACACTAATGTATTGTGCAGTATAAACATGTACAGTCGACAGCACATCAAGCGTAACAGTTTGACCTTAATTGCGTTTGTAATAGAGGCGACTTTCGTGGTGCAATTGTTACCGTACCGCCATCTGTATAATATCAACATCAAATATAACACTTAAGGTCTCCACCACCATACCATCAAGAACTAAGGAGTCAAGTAGGTTGACTGCCATTTCAATTATTGTAATTTATGAGTAAAAAACATACCTTGCCTACAACTGTGTGCAGGTTATCCAACCATGGAGTTCCAGTAGTTGTTATCAAAAACTGGCACCCATTAGAATCTTTACCTGAAAATAATTAATAAGGATTTTAGTTTACTATAGTTCAAAAAATAACAATCACAATATAATGCTCATCTATGTATAAAATTTACATTTTCGCACAACTGAAATTAAAATTTTGTTTTGGTATAACTTACCTTTATTAGCCATTGAAACAAATCCTGCACCAGTGTGTTCAGTGTCCAAGTTCTCATCGGGGAATGTTTCTCCATATATACTGATAGAACCCATTCCATCGTCAGAGACTACATCACCACCTAATAAAACATTTTTATTAAATTTTACTTAAAAAGTCAAATAACTGGGTACTGGCTACCTAGAATTTATTTCTAAAAATACTGGAAAACTAACTTACGTAATAAAATCCTATTCATATAAATAAATATTAATAAATACCCAGGTACTAGCAAATGTGGGCAGGCCACATTGCAAGGAGGACTGACGATCTGGTAAGGGTCGCGGGAAGCGGATGGGTGCGGGCAGTGCAGCACCGATCGACTTCGAGATCATTGGGGGAGGTCTATGCCCAGCAGCGGGTGTCTATCGGGTGATATGATGATGATGATGAATAAATGTGAAATTTTGGATGTTTCTCACTCAATCACGCAAAAATAGCTTAAAGGGTTTGAATGAAATTTGGCACACAGATATTTTATCTATTTTTTCCCATGGGATAAAGCAGTCGAAGTTGCGGGCGGAATATAGTGTGTACATAATTTACATACCTTGAATCATAAACCTCTTAATGATTCGATTGAATGATGTTCCTTTATATGACTTCCCTTGAATTCCTTTAGTTGCAAGAACTTTGAAATTCTTTACAGCCTTAGGAGCTAAGTCACCAAACAAGCCAATCACAATGCGCCCTATAGCTTTATCTTCATTGTGAATATCTAAATAAACTTGATCAGTTACTCTGAACTGTCTGGCCTGAAAATAATACTTCATTTCAAAACTCTGCTCTACACAAATATCAAACAGTATATTTTTTGAGCTTACATTGACATAATGAACATTTTTCCAAAAATATATTATACACAATAATGTACAGATATTCATCTTTTATTTTCACATTCACTGCCTTGCAACTTAGATCTGACTGGCTTGTTAATTAAATAAGCACTTTGGTGTTGAAGCCCTACAAGTGTAGTTACAGTGTAGCATAATTACCTATGTATAAGTTGTTGGTAACCTCTCCAAACACTAATGTGTATTGAAGTATCTAAAGCAAATTATGGAATACTTAAGATTAGACGGTTTTGGTATACCTACTTATTTGTTTCAAGGAAAACATATTTGAAAACTTTCCCAATGGTTTTATTTATTTATTTATTATTTATTTAACAATTTATGTACACACAATAAAAAACAATAATGAAAACATAAACAAGGACAACAGAGTACAAGGGAACTGCTTCAGGGGGGGTTTGAAGGGGTTTTCTTCATTTTCTTTGAATAGGTAGTCGACAATTTATTTTATTCGTAGGTACATTCTGTTAGTGTGACTCATAGACTGATACATTTATGTTTATCAATTCTACTAAATTCTTTACTGCAATTTAACGAATCCTAATGATAAACACAATATTCTTGTCTGATGTGATTTCAAGTCTCTTTCGAACCTTGCCTGTTAAATGCATAGAATACTAATAAATGTTGACTTGCATAATGTTACAAAGGAATAGTCTCTCTCCATGCCCATACAACAAATACTTATATTAAACTTATACTTATACTTATATTAAAGCTTTTATTGCAAATTAATGCTGCATTAAAAAAGTTTGCATTTTCTCCACGGGCGTAGCTGCCGCCGTATCAACCGTTTCAATGATACGGGGCCTCCGGGTTACAGAGGCCCCGAATGTGTAAGAGAAAAAACCGTAAAATATTAGGTAGTGCTTCCCAGAAAAAAAAATGTGATCCACAAGAAAACCATCGATAGAGGGGCTACCCGAAGGAGGGTCCTTCGGGTAGCCCCTCTTTTTTGCTTTCTTGTTTGCATTTGCGAAAATTGATAATAAATTGTACATACTTAATTGTTGAATATGTAGAGACAAAATATTTTTTTAGACCTTAAGACCATTGTGGAAAAGCAAAAAAGTTGAAATTGAAATTGAAAATTGAAATTGAAAATTGAGTTTTCAAGAAAATAGCTTTTTTAGTTACCTACCCTAAATGTTGCATACTTTTTTAAATTTCTCTTATTCTACAGGCCTAATTTTTTTTTGTTAAAGTGAATATTGAATGCGGCAATTAGAGCAGTCGCCCGGATTGCGAAAGGCCGCGGGTTCGATTTCCGCGTGAATTTTATTTCAGTTGGATATATTTTAATCACTAAGTAATTTTTTCAAATATTTATAATAATGTTAAAATAAAAATTAAGAATATTGAATAAGTCCGCTACATTAGTAATAGTGTTTGTTTAATTCGTGCTAATAATTTGTAGGGGAAAATATTAACTTTTTTTTATTATGATGGTATTTATATAAATTCTTATTTTAGGAGGTTTATATAAACAAAAATGTAGAAATTTATTACATCCCTCGGAAAACTTAGAAAAATGATTTTTACAAAGACATAGATTTATTATTTAGTGGTACAAAATACTTATATTAGTAAGCAGTGTCGATGGCCTGAGTATGTGATGAGAGAAGTATTATAGTAGTAATCAGTGATGAGAAGAGAGAGATTAACTCGAATTGCTTGATACAACTGAATAAGAAAACTTAAACTGTTTTAGATTATTGATCTGATTCATCATCATCATCATCACCAGCCTATATAGTCCCACTGCTGGGCACAGGCCTTCCTACATGAAACACATGAGGAGCTTGGGCCATAACACCACCACGCTGGCCCAATGTGGGTTGGTGGGTTAAAGCGGTTGCAGTAACAATCAGGACCAACGGCTTAACGTGCCTTCCGAAGCACGGAGGAGCCACCGATCTCCTGCGCGCAGTGGAAGCGTACTGGGTTATTAATCTGTGGTACTGGGCCCATTGATCTCATTACACTAAACAAATTATTTACTTTCACTTGGTACGAGAGCTTTCGGTGGGATTTGGTAGTGTCAGTCAAGATTTTTATTACAATAATTAAATATTGTGTCTGAGCGAGCTTTGTGTTATAAAATTGGTGTGGTTATCTCATTACACTAAACAAATTATTTACTTTCACTTGGTACGAGAGCTTTCGGTGGGATTTGGTAGTGTCAGTCAAGATTTTTATTACAATAATTAAATATTGTGTCTGAGCGAGCTTTGTGTTATAAAATTGGTGTGGTTTTATGAACCAAGTGTTTGTGTTGACGTCAACAAAAAGATTATTAGACTAAAAGTGGCCCTAATTCTGGAGAACACATGCTAAATCTAATATTTAAGTTCAGTTCATTTCTTTCTCTCAAAATCAATACGAAAAGGATAGCTGTCATATATATAATTTGACATTTAGAAACGTGCGTTCAATTTGGACCTTATTGAAAGGCTAAAATGCAGTGCTTATATGCATTGTATAGGAGGCACCTCCGGTGCCGTCTTAAATTGTCTATGGTTTCTTTGAAATCTATCTTAATTTAACTGTAAGCTCTAAACAAGTCATAGCTGTCTTTTTCCTATTACAAATTGCGAGAAAGAGATATACTGTACTTTTTAGAATTAGAGTGTGTCTTCAGAATTAGGCCTAGTGATTATGGTGTGAAAGACTTTGAGAACTTTTTCGTGGTTGTCCACCTCATGAAATAACATCATATGGAGACTGTTATCATACATTTCGCGTCAAATTCTCCCAAGATGCATTAAAATGTGTAGCACCAGTATTTCAATGCAATAAATGAAGAAATACTTAAGACATGGTTGTGTGGACAATAGTTCCCTTTGCCTTTTCATTACAGGGAGAATGAACCAAATTAAGTGTGGCGGGATTTTGTAGTGTTAGTCAAGATTTTTATAACAAAGTTTTATGAACCAAGTGTTTGTGTTGACGTACTGCAACTAAAAGATTATTTCTAGAAGTGAATATGGTGTGAAAGACGATGATAACTTTGTCATGGTTAGCCACTTCATTAAATAAGATCATGAGGAGGCTGTCATCACATATTTCACGTCAAATACTCCCAAGATGCATTGAAATATGTAGCACCAGCATTTCAATGCAATAAATGAAGAAATAATTAAGACATGGCTGTATAGGCATAAGTTCCCTTTGCCTTCTCATTCGCGGGAGAATGGAATGAGGCAAAAAACAATCCGTTCTGTGTACGGTTCTGTGGTATTAGAGCCACCGCACATATACAATGGGCCTAATTCTGGGAACACACTTTAATTCTAAATTTAAGTAAAGTATATCTCTTTCTCGCAATGAGCAATAGGAAAAAGATAGTAAGAATCTGTTTAGAGCTGTCACTTAAATTTAGACAGATTTCTAAGAAACCATAGACAATTTTAGACATGTACGGAGGTGCCTCCTAAACACTGCATTTTATCACGTTCAATAAGGTCGAAAATTGAACGCACGTTTCTAAATGTCAAATTATATGACAGCCATCCTTTTCGTATTCCTTTTGATAGAAAGAAATGCACTGAACTTAAATTTAGACTTAGTATGTGTTTACCAGAATTAGTCGCACGGTAAGATGCAGTGTGACCAGACCCGTGCGCGTGATTTCCCCATGCTTGGATTTTTGCCGACGGGCACAAGCCGCCGCAGCCAGTCGATCTCTGCATTCTCTTCTTGTAACAAATGAAAAAATAGAACTGCTGATCAACGAAATCCAAAAAAGGCAAGCCCTTAAAAAAATTATCTGGGTAACATCTCAGTTTAGAATGTAAGGTATGATGTTTCCCACGCTCTAATCTGTCACTTAATATCGGATGCACCCTAAATGTTTTTTTCTGTTTTCGTCTTCTTTTTATTAAGCTATGAAGTGCGTTGTTTTTCCGCATTTTATCGCAGACGTCACCGCACTAGCAACACTGTCCATCAACTAAGTTGCCGAAGTGTGCGACCTATGGAAGCACGCAATTTAGTTGTACGATTTGAAATTGTATATGGGCGGTGGCTCTTATACTGGAGGGGTGTTCGGAGGGTGGGGTGGCACGTACAGATTAATGAATGTATCCGGTACGTTACTATCAGAAAACTTATTTTATTTGTTTTTCGTAAAATAATAGTTCGTCCGCAATAAGATCTCAAAACTACGAAAAAGATAGTTTTCATTTGGTTATTTATCATAATTATGTAATACTTACCATTTTTATTGGAAGTTTTTTCTGCTCGTTCTCACTTCACTCTTGACAGTACGTATGTTACATACGTTCGTACGGTTACACAGGGGCGCGTTCCGTGCCTACACTCCAAACACTCAAGAGTTGTTTTTTAGGTGTGGAACGACTCAAGTTGTTTATATAACCTCAAATTTTGACAAGGACTTCCATCATTATCTAAAGGCTTCCATTTCGCATTAAATTTTCTGTATTAAGTCTGTATTTAAACTTTTATTCACTTTTATTGAAAATAAACTAAAAATAAGAAGTGCCTTTTTTGAGATTTTACGTACCCTATCTCATTTGACGGATGTTATGACATTTTTTAACCCTTAATCGGCCATGGCTTCAAAAAAGTTGATTTTAATATATCAGTACGGGGTTATATTGAGATTAAAGACTTGAATACTAAAAAATAAATTAGTAGGTGGTAAGTAGTTTGTTTTTGCAGTGGGAAATTATTTCCCTATAACCGTTAAAAGTTATATTTTGTGGGAAATTATTTCCCCATATCCATGACCATACAAGTGGGAAATAATTTCCCACTTGACTAGATTTTGTCTGCGTCGTTACTCGTCGATTTTTATAAAGGGACAAAAAAATAAAAAATGCTACAATTATATGAATTATTTATTAAAAATTCACCAATTATGCGTCTTAATAATTAAGTAAACAAAAGAAATATCTAAATATGAGAGTCAGATAAATGGAAATTTCTGAAGCAAACTTGTGCACATAGAGAAGCGTTACAGTGGCAACATTTGATGTTTGTTCGTTTTATCTTTGTAAATAAAATTGGTTGGCGTTTTTTGGTAGAGAAACATCTTGCATCTGGTTAGTCGGATAAACCATCAACGATTTCTTGTAATTCTTTTTCATTAAATGTTATCTTCTTGGAAAACGGCGGCGCCATTATCTAATAATGAAACGAAATTTATGTTTAAAAAAACAAAAAGACAAAACAACTTCAATTATATATAGATAAACACTTTGTATTCCTTATGGGTTATAGGGAAACCATTTCCCACTTGAAGGCTTCATACACGGCTATAGTTTAATAGTTTTTAATTTCCCACTATTTTCGAATGAGAAAAAATATAATAACGTAACAGGTTTCGTACGTTATCTTGTTAGTAATGGATAAAACACATGTTCTACTTTACGAAATAAAAACAATAGCATACTTACATGAATTTTTCTGGGCGTAGTTTAATAATCATAATCTTTATTTACTAAAATATGGTACAAATAGATGTTTCAAAAACTATTTCAAGCATCGGCAGAAAATGGACGTAAAACGGAAGATTTCACTTTGATTGAATAACTATTGACATTGACAGATGACGTTTAGAAAGAAGTGTTGCCAGAAAAAAAAAAACCGATCTTAAGATGCGTTCAATTTATTTTATTGTATCTGTAAAAGTAAAAAAATAAAAAATAGATTCGTGGGCAACTCTGAGGTGGGAAATAATAGGTGGTTTATTAAGGTTTAACCGTCAAAATTTATCGCCAAAAAGTTGCTCTCTCCGAGGCTCGGAACGGGTTAGTTGTGACAGCCAAACGTCATGCCCAAAGGTACGGAACGGCCTTAGAGTAAAAAGTTGTAGGCTTGGAACGAGGCCTAGCACATAATTTAAGTAATCTGTGCAACTGACAAGTTTGTATAATCTGCGAGACGAAAAACTTTAGGTATGTTAATTTAATCATATTTTTAAAATGTAAATTTTAAATTTATTAGATTCAGGCACTTACTATCAGAAAACTTATTTTATTGGTTTAATTACAGAGCAAACTAGCACATACTCTATCTAATCTGTGCGGCAGACAAGTCTGCGAGAGAAAAAACATACCTAGACAAGTGATCTGTGGAACAAACTTAGCTATTATTTGTAAATCTTAATTTTTGAAATCTAATAAACTCTAAATCTATAAAATTCAGGCACTGGTAAAGTAAGGAATGGAATTTTAATCCTGACAAACGATCATTCAAAGCACAAGTCAGAAAGTATTTATGGTGGATACAATGACTGTAAATAATACAATTGCCCACCAACGCTTGATCTTGAGTGGTGATCGTGAAAGGTAAAAAACTTGTTTGATAACCAAATTGTTTGTTTTGTCTTACAAATTTTAGAGCATCAGAATTGCATGTTACGTATAGTTGTTTTTGTGAAGATAACCCATTGATAACATTAAGACAAAAAACATTAGGTACTTCTAGTAATGCAACATGTTGAATATATTATAAAGATTTCACTTTTTTTAGGTTTAAGGAATTGTTAAGACGGCGTTTAATTGAATGTGGTTGGAGAGATCAAGTAAGGATGCTATGCCGAGATGTGGTCAAAGAAAATGAGACCAGTAATGTGACATTTGATATGTTGGTCACAAGGGTTACACCTCGTGCTCGAGCCTTGGTACCAGATACTGTCAAAAAAGAATTATTGCAAAAAATCAAAACACATCTTTTAACTCAAAAAGATCAGTAAATTAATATGTTTAAAACATTTATGAATTAGGTTTTCTGTAAGCTTTAAATAAAATATATATTACAACCAACAGTATACTTTAATTATAAACATTTTACATTATGGCTAAACAAAAATAATATATATGTATTGCTTATTCATAATACTGCTATTAGATCCTATTTGACTGTCATGAAGGTATTGCTGCCTGACAATGTCATGGATTGTGTAAGACAATTTATGAATACTTCTGTGAGTATTCTTGAAAAGTAACAATACACAAGTTAAAAATGGTTCTGCTATAAAATAAGAGAATACATACATACAGATTAAATAGCTACACATAAACATTAAATAGGTAAGAGATACTCTAAAGAAATATTGTATTTGAGCTAGTATTGCATTATCAAAAATATGTTGAGCAAGTAAACTGTGATAATAAATATGGAAAACCCAATACACCATAAATCTATTTCAGTAGACTTAAATGCAATGCTTATCTTAATTATAGTCACACACACATCTGTAGATTTGAGTGAGGGGTGATGTTAGGACTCCCAAATGTTATAAAATTAATCCTAAATAATATTCACACTGAACAAAATACAACAACAAAAACAATAATAATAGTTTCATAAAGCACATATTTAGCAAACAGTGATCATAAATTGTAGATAAAATAATACATAAAATTAACTAACATATTTACTATGATGCCCTGGCACCAAAAAGATAAAACCAGTTATGGGATATTAAAAGGAACACAAAATTGAGATCATGTAGTATTAAACATTCTGATGAACTGCATTGTTTTTTTATATTATTTCAGAAATTGGATAAATAGGTGAATGAAGGAATTTTAAACTGGTTTTATCTTATACTATTTGATATTTATTATAATTTTTTATTTTGTTGATCCACAAAATATGACACATCAATCATTTGTATGAGAGGTTTATCTAATTGTAATATAAATTTTTAATAATTAAATAAAATGTATGCTTAAATGCATTACAAAATTAAATGTAAATTGAGAAAATTCAAATTGAAGTAGGTAGGTATAGTTAGGTGAGCAATAAATTTTCTTAGTGTATAATATCCTTAAAGCTTTGAAATACCTGATCTAAATTTGATAAAAGAATATTACATTAATATTATTATGTACAACATATACAATGGAATGTAATTTGGACTTGATTATACATTTGATCAAATATGTACCTTAATAGTTATATTATAACAATATCAGTACTCTCTTATAAAGATAGAGAACTACTTACAATATTAATCAGTAGTTAGCTTAATCTTAATATTTCTTATAGTAGAATTTAGCCAGTTATTTAATTATTTGACCAGAATCCACCAAAAACACCACATTATAAATTTTATTTCGTTACAGCAAACACATTTATTTTATCATTATTGCTTTTACTAACATTTACTGTCCCTTTCTATTAATAATACATAATTTATCAATTACAAACGAGGAATTGATCAATCCATTTTCACAATACTGTAGATTACTAATGAGCATGATAAGAAAAAATAGAAAAATATTTTGATTTTCTTAATATAGCATTATATGTTATATGTCTACATATATAATATTTTATAATGTAGCAAACAAATGACGTCATTTTATGAAAGTCCAAAAAAACTTTTTTGATAGGTAAATACAAAATTAAATGTTTACATTTTCTTCTACAAATTCATCCATAGTTGCTAAAATGAAATTTAACTAAAATAATAATACATATGAATATTTAATACAATGTAGATAATGTATTATTTCACACAAGATATGAACTGTCTAAAGGGGTCACTTATTTTTGCTGTCGCTGTACCTACCATAACACATCACAAATCACAATATTTAGGTAGCTGCTTATAGCTAAATGTAGGTAGGTAGGTTTTAAGAATGTATTCTACATTCACTAAAGTACCTATGCAGGCGTATTTGTATTAAAATGGGTATTTATTTAAATTGGATATTTTTATATGATTATTTAAATACAGGTAAATACCTATTATTAGATCTCACTAATGGGACCTAAAATCACTGGCATTTCGAAACTAGTCATTGTGTATTGTTCATGTTCAGGGTTCGTCACATTATAGCGAATACCGATTTAAATTAAGCAAAATACCTACTCAGTGTGATTTTGTCGGAGCATGTTTGAAAACAAATTAAACAAATTTGCGGTAGTTAGGTGTAGGTAATATGATATGACTTCCAACTTTGTTTAGCAACCAATTTAAAAGTGCAGCATATTGCAACTTTCGCAACTCGTGCCACAGTTCTATACAGTGCAGTGCGTACCGCAGTAAGCAATAGAGCAAGGATAGTTTTTATATAGGTAGGTAGAACTTAATTACTATCAGTGGTTAAAAAGATTTAAAATTTCGTATACTTAAAAAAGAAGACAGTAAGGTGGAAAATGACAAAAAAACATATTGGTAAGCTGAAAGAGTTTTCAGATTCTCAATCTATTTATATATTCCTAATAATTGCTTAAGTAAATACATAACGAAGGTCAAAAACAAGGTGTTGATTCCTTCAAGAAATTCCTTGAGCGACGCGCGACGGAATAAAGATAAATAGCCGGAATGAAATTGCGCGAGCTAATACCGTTGAATAAGTGGCTAAAAACTTACGTGGCACTCATGTTTATTTGACAGCTACCTATAACAATTAAGAATTGAAGTTACGATTCTAAATATCATATTCCATAGATTTATCATTAGTTTTACCGGGTTTAATATCATAAAATTACTAAACGGGAATACATTTAATAAGTTAAATAAAAATAGAAAAAAGAAAGTAAGCACTGGACTGTTGCAGAAAGCAAGAAATAACAATTAGTACCTACCTTAAATTATCTTTTTGTTAACATATCATATAAAATGTGCAGAGGTGTCCCGCCACGAGAACAAGCGACTTGATTATGTTTTTTTAGACAACTAGTGACAAACAAGCTGACGGCCCACCTGGTGGTAAGCGGTTACCACAACCTATAGACACCTGCAATAACAAGGAAAAATCACTTGATGTTACACAAAATCATGAGAACCGGGACCAATGGCTTAACGTGCACTTGATATTCCAAAATTGTTGATCAATCCGGCACTTACCGTGGCGAAAGTTGCTTTATTTCCATAATAGAACCCAAAGCGCTTAAATTAAAATGCTACGCAGATTTACATAATTTCTTCGTTCTCGTGGTGGTGAGTGGGTATAACTAATAGGCAGGTTTGATGGCATCAGCACTAGATGCTACTCTGGAGTGGATACACGTGCGTCGGTAGTTTAATGGTAACGATCAAATGTTGGGCTACCGCCGCAGTATTGAACATTGAGTGAAAATAATGCTGTCACTTACATAATAAAAGGCATTACAAAGATACCTACTTTAATCACACAAAATAGTTACCTATTTGAAATTCCTACGTTAATTCATATTCATAATAAACTTCAATGACAATAACTCTTGGTTAGGACGAACGTCGCCACAAATAGGTTTTTTTAAGTTTATTGTTAATAATGTTCAAAATAAAAAATAAGAATATTGTGCTGAATGTAAAACTAATGAATACTTAGAAAAAGGAACTAAATCGGTTATTTGTGCATCTGTCGTATTTTAAAGTATTTGAGAAAATAAATATAGCATAATATAATCATGAAAAAAGGATCATCCAGAGAGGTATCAAAGTGAGTGCTACTTTGGACGGTAACATTTAAAATTAAAATCTTTAGCGCCTCACAATAACTACCTTTAAAGTGGTGAGATTCGTCTCAACATCTATAAAATCAATTTCCTATATACACATACAAAAACATTTTAATCTAATAATATATTCGAATCGAAAATACCAACCGATAGGTCTGCTAAACTATTCGATATTAGTATCAAATCGTCATCACATACTTGCCAGAGATTCAAAATCATTGGAGAAGGAATACAGAAGTCTACATATTTCGTAGATTATAAGCAATGAGTAAAATTTTATAAGCAAACAGTAAATAGTATCCATGATATTGAATTTACTAAGTAATAAACATTTAAAACATTGTCAGCTGATAATCAGTAACAACATGATAAAACAGCTTGTAAACATTATAATCATAAAATTTTTAAGTCATCAACACAATAACTATCGAATATTCACAACCTGTTCAATTTTGACTCCTTTGGCTCTTTTAATGAACGGAAACCGTAAACTCAACACGGTGAATGACGATGGCAATGAAACAATCAACTCTGCAGACCATCTCTAATCACACATTGTTTAAATCGGAGACCAATGTAATCCCTCATAAAAATAAATAAAAAATATATCCTTCAAAAAAATTTAACACATCCTACAGGCTCAATAATAGCAAGATACACTGAAAATAAATCAGAGAAATTATAAATTTTAGATATTGCACTTTAAATATAACACCCGCTGTGATAATAATGTCACTTTGCAATATTAAATAACTATAATTGATTGTGTTGTTTCATAAGTTCATAAAACCAAAAAATGAACAGTAAATATATGTGTGTTTACAATCTGAACAACGATATTCATAAGAACAGAACGTAACATTTTTTATAGACCTATCATTAACTTGAATACCAATCTACTTGTAACACCATGTTGCAGAAGGCTGTGGTGTGGCACGGAACCTTAATCAAATATAGCACATTAGCACATGTTCTAGGTACAGTTTATGGCGTTACTAAACTCGAGGCGGAGGCGGAAGCTAGGGCGCACTGGGTAGGCACACACCAATATTGCTTGATTTACGCACGATTTACGTACTTGACAAGATCACGATACTATTAAACAAAGAGAACATAACACAGTTTTGCCCTGATTTTATTAATTTATTTATCTGGATTTTTGTAAAATTCCGGAAGATGGTTGTAGTTTTTGATTTTGTTTTAAGGAGTTAAAAGGTAAAGGGTTTTTTTATGACTAAAAATTTAAAGCTGTGAAATGAAATATAAGTAAGTAGGTATATTCGTCATTCCGCTATCTTCGGGAATTTCGCAAAAACGAGAATGTGCAATTGCAATTGAAGACAGTATAATCTCAAAAGATTCTGCTAAGCTGTAGGTAAATAAAACCAATCGTTTATTTTCAATACAACTGCAAAATGAACTGAAAATTATAAGAAGAAGCACCTTCCCTATATAAAAAGTAGGTACAATATTTTCCCTATATTTTGGCATTTATTGACATGTATTTTAAAAACAGTGTATCGATCTGTCAAGTACCACATGTGAATGTATGGCATCAGCACGTCACTCACGGGTCTACGTGTGCGGGGCGCGTCGAGTGCGCGGCTGTCGCGGGCGCGGCGCCGGCGCACGAGACACGAGCACTAGCGACGACGCTAAAGCGAGGCGAACAGGCGCGCGGGAACCACCTGGGAGCCTATCAAATAAATAAATATGTTATTTATTTATTTCAAAGAGAAAAGATTTTGGTTCATACTGTATTAGTAAGTATAACAAGAAAATCATTTTTAAAAACAGTGTTAGCAAGAAGTAACAATACTATTGGACAAACATTTCTAATCTGATTTGTTTCTAAAAATTATAAAGCGTGTAGGTACACAGGCGCGCACCAATTTATATTAGACACAAATGAAATGACTTTAATGAAAATCTTAACCCATTTTAAGAGCATTTAGCCATTTATTACAATAAAAAAGATCTTGTAATTTTACGACTATCTTAAAAATGCAACAAAAGAACCACTATTTCCATTATAATTAAACCAAAAGCACTCTTTTGTGCAAACCACGACAAAGAATTTTATAATGACTGACATTGAACGAAGCCGTGGATTCAATGGCGAGTCGCACCTGTTGCGTTATCGCTCCGCCAAAAGAACGTACGCTTCGCCATATGTCTAACACTGACCTGACAAGGACCGTAGTGACGGCAGCCCGGCCGTCGCCCGTGGGTTCGATGGCGACGGGGCGCAAGTCGGCGGCGCGACGGCGACGTCCCGCGCCTGCCGCGTTACCGTTCACCACCACGATGACGGAGGCGAATGGACGTTTTGCCATGTGGAGCATCTGTAAGAAGGAAAGTTTGGCTATGATCTACGAAAGTGTGAGTTGTAGAGAGCGAATGACGATTAAAAGTATTTTATTAGTGTATAATCATCATCATCATACCAGCCTATGATGTCCACTGCTGAACAAAGGCTCCTCCCATCGATCTCCAAATAGAACGGTTTTGCGCAGCCTGCATCCAACGGCACCCCGCGACCCTGACCAGGTCGTCTGTCCATCTAGTGGGAGGCCGTCCTACTTTGCGCTTTCCGGTACACGGTCGCCACTCCAAACCTTAACGCCCCACCGGCCGTCCGTTCTGCGTGCTATGTGCCCTGCCCACTGCCACTTCAATTTGCTAATCCTAAGAGCTATGTCAGTGACTATGGTTCTCTTACGGATGTCCTCATTTCTGATTCTATTCTATTCGTTGTGCGACTGCGAACTTGCACAGAAGGCCCTTAGTGAGCGACCAATATGTCGCCGCTCTCTGGTTAAATTCGCTGCTTAATTGGATGCCTAGCACGATAGTTAATTGAACTAGGCTCACTAAACGTTTAACAACTTGGCGTATTGAATGGATCGTCTTGTACTGAAAAGTTTTGGTTTGATTGGTAGGTTCCAGGTTATTTTTTATGGCCACTTATAACCGACATCGTTTTGGTTCTAAGTGGTCTTAAAAAAATAACCTTGAACCTACCAAACAGTCACACCAAAGCTCTTTGATTTAAACGACATACCTAGGCATCCAATTGAATGGCTAATTTAAACCAGACGGCTGACATGACCTTCAGCCATCTGGTTAATCGTTGCGCTAAATGACTAGGCTAGTTGTACTTCAGCCGTTTGATTGGATGCCGACGTTCAATCAACGGACTAGCCGTCTAGTTAAGCGACTGATATAACCAGACGACTGCGACATATATACTATCTGTATCGTGCAAATCGTGCCATGCACATTAAGCGACGATATTAGAAACACCCGCAACAAGGGTAAATTAGATTTACTCACCTCCACAACATGTCTTCTTCTCGCTCTTCTAACGTCAGCTGCCTGTTTCGCCTTCCAGGCAACCACACATGCAGCAAGGAATAGGAAGAAGCACGAAAAGAACACAGAGAAGAACACGAACAAGTCTATGTGAAGCTGGTCCTGTCTAAAGAATACGACGCCAAAGCTCGCCGCGCCCTCGTCCATGTTTCTAGCTTTGATTATCAAATAAAATTTCGTGTGTGTTAGGTCATGTATGTTTTGCGGAAGCGTCAACACGAGCCGATTTTGCAGGTTTCGAACTCTGAGCAAGATATTCCTTCTATCCACTGTAACATAAGTAGCCAATTCTTTCGCTTTGTAATCGGCAAGGGTGTATTCTGTTTTGTCGTACCACCACGTCAAACGCGGTTTATCCGGCACATGATCATCAAAGGAAGGCATTTTCCGGAATGGTTCGTGCTTATAATACGTCGTGTCTAATTCCACTGCATGAGCACCGTTACTCGAATTCACGGCTACGACGAAAGAGCTGTCATTCGGTGATAAGTATAAGTCGACCGCACCTTGTGTGACGTCTACAATCACTCGGATATCCACATTCATGTATCTGGGGTTCACAGAAACGAAGACCGTTTGGCCAGGGTATAACGGGCGTGGTTTGATCTTGCATTCGTCTGAAATTAATGTTAGATTTTATATAAATGAGAGAAGATGCTCAATTCTGTTATATATGAAGGTAGCACATAGAATATTTAGTAGATACATAACTTATTATTTATAGTGGGTAGTCTGCTGTACAATTGTATGTGGCCCCCGCGCAGTCGGGCAATAAACGTCTGACTAAGCTCCCGTGTATCATTGAAATATATTCTTAATTTTTGATTTTAACATTATTATAAATGTTTGAAAAATTACTTAGTAATTAAAATATAAAACTAGAAACTTTTCACGTCCTGAGGCGGGAATCGAACCCGCGACCTTTCGCAATCCGGGCGAGTACTCTAACCAACTGAGCAAGCTCAGTTATATTCATTGAAATATCTCAAATTCATGCTTTATCATCACCAGCCTATATACGTCCCACTGCTGGGCACAGGCCTTCCTACATGGGAGAAACACATGAGGAGTTTGGGCCATAACACCACCACGCTGGCCCAATGCGGGTTGGTGGGTTAAAGCGGTTGTAGTAACCACCGGGACCAACGGCTTAACGTGCCTTCCGAAGCACGGAGGAGCTCGAGATTATAAATTTTGGTTGACCCATCCCAGGGTCGACCATGGCGAAAGTTGCTTTGTTTTCGTATTCGAAATCAGAGCGCTCAAACCAATACGCCACCGAGCTCCTCATGAATTCATGCTTAATAGTAATCAATCTTAGAACGTACCAATAGACTTTCCATCGAAACACAGTTTATTTTCAATATTAATAGTTTTGTAGCACTGGTGTCCATTGCGCGGGTCGCCCATATATAGGTCCTTGCACTTGACGCATTGGTAGCGCCAGCATTCCTGTGCAGAATTCTTGCTCGAGCTGGTAGTCTGGCAGGAGATATCACTCTCAGTATTGTTGCCACAGTTGCACTTCTCACCCGTAACCGGATCACATGTATCGCCATGTCCGTGGCATTCGCAGCTGTAAGAATTATTGTTATTTACAAAAAAAAAATGTCTAGGTGGAATAAAAGCCTTCCTTCAATAGCGGCATCATCAAGAGATAGCCACCATAATATGAATTATTTTGCAAGCAAAGCGAAAATATATTTCATTTTTCGTAACAATAAAGCGAAATCTAAACTACTCACGGGCGACACGGGTCGCGAAAATCTTCGGACCCTCTAAAGAATCCTTCGATACATCGCTCACATCTCGGCCCATCCGTGTTATTAGCACAACGCACACATCTCGCCTTCACCGCGGCGCCGTCTCTGTAAAAGTCGTCCAGGTCCGACGTGCTGACGTCACGCGATGTTTGCGACGCGTCGGACACGTCGTTCGTGCATATAGACGTGTGGCCATGGCAGAACATGGAGCAAGGCACGCATTGGCCATTGTTGGTTGGATCCCCTACGAAGTTGTGTTTGCATTTCTCACATTGATTACCCTATAAAAAATTGATTTTGTACATTTTCTTGAGTAGGTAGAAATGTTGATATGTAACGCATCAACTGCGAAAATTTATTCAAAGTAAATATAAATTAAAGTATCATAATTTAGTTTTTACTAAGTTCTTCTTTATTGTCATAATCTTAGCCTTGCTGCCGCTTCGAAGAATGTTTTAGCTGTGGGGAAGAAGCAACGCAAGGAAATCCTTCTAATGTTTATAATGACATTTAAAAATTATTCATACCGTTACGTGCTAAGATTATTGCATTATTTTTTATGTATCTTCTTTAAAGAATTACAGATCATTATATTATTATTACACGATACATTTTCCAATTGCGTAGTTAGCCTGGTTGTATCACGTACTTGGCGTGCGTACTTACCATAGTATTATTGTGGCACTCGATACACTTGTCGAGCTTGTCGGGCCCCTCGCAGTGCGAGTGTCCATTGCACTGGCACTGTATGGTGCAGTTGGCGCCGACGTAGCCGAAGTCGCACCGGCACACGTCGGGTTGGACGCAGGAGCCGCGCACGCAGCCCTGCGAGCAGACCGCGGCGCAGCCCCCGCCCGGCGCCCGCTTGTGGCCAGCGCCGCACGCGCACTCGTATCCTTCGGGGAGATCTCGACATACCTACCACATATTTGATGGATAATAATAACTTTATTCAACCAAACAAATAAACAGGTACCAGCAATTTATGTAGGGTACTTAAACTAAGGTTGTATAATTGTGTGCAATAACCTATTTAAGCCCCCGCCGCCTCCTAAACTAGGATAATCCTGTATCTTAGGAGTCAGTGATTCCTCTAAGACAATGCATAAACAATTTAATTTTGATTTACAAGCCAAAGCAAATAAATAACAGAAAATATACATTTATAATAAAAACAGTGAATAATAAGTATGATGATGCAGTTATATTTGTGTGTGTGAGTACGTGACTGTTTCTATCTGCTCAATTTATTCTGTTTAGTGAATAAATTGAGCAACTAAAATACTAATGTCTGTTTTCACTATTCCCTAGGCTTAGGTGACTCACGACATTTGGCTTTTTCTATCTCCTAGAGAAAGACTGAGCTAAAAATCGCTAAGAGGCTCTTAACGCTAAGCAAATGTTGGTGGAAGAAAACCAGTAAAAGTGGCCTGCTAAAAATAATGAACTGGCATCTAATCGTTCAGTAGGCGCCCAAATCAGATTTTTTAGATGCCCACTTAGTATTTTTGTTGGTTACGTTAGGTTAGTATGATGCTCACTTGAATACATGCCATATTTGAATAGTTAATTTTTAATATAAAGCTACTTTTTTACAGTGTGTCAAAAGTCCGAAATAAAATTTAAGGATGTATTTTTTTTTTCTTTTTATTTTTTTAAAAGACTTTTATCCTAACGGATATGTCAGTCCTATTGAAAGTGTACTGAACACACACACATACAAACACATCCCGAGCATGGACTACGATATTGACCCCACGCAAGCCCAGAATTCCAAATTTTATTTCGGAATTCAGTAACACGCGGTAAATTCTTTATTGCACTTTTAATACACATATTAAGTTACATGTAATAGGAAATTTGCAAGGGTGGACTTATGTTTGCTTAGATTTGACTATTATGATTATTAATAAATATTTAGAATGCAAGAGGCAGCTAATAGCGCTCTTAAAGATTGGAGTCACTGTAGTCGCTAAAGGCGTACCACATCATTTGAGAACATCTGCTGTAGCAATGCTGTTGACCTGCCTAATGGGCAGTAACATATTATGTGGGAAATAAATTTCAAGTAAATGTTATTTATAACACTATATCATACCTCAGATTCCGCTTTACATTGATGATGATTGTTCTCACACTCATTCTCCGGTGGACATCTCGTGTAGTGCCATGAGAATGTATTGTTTGTTTCATTCAACTGATGAACGTTGTTATATACAGCAGCGCAAGTAGTGCGAGTAGAATAATCGAGTGGCGTGTCGATCGAGCCTTCTGTACATACACCTTCGCCATTCGCACCTTCTATTGCGCACCAGCCACAATGCGAATGATGAAGACACTCCGAACATTGCTCGAATGTTCCGCACGGAGCTGGGCACTTATTCTTGTCTGCTTTAGTCAAAACGAGCCCACACACTCCCCCGGCACAGTAAACAGGTTGATAGGCGGGTGATATACATTTCCCGAGATAGGTCGCCCAATGGCACTCAGAGTAACCGCCCTCTGCTCCATCGGAACTAAGGCAAGATTCACAATCGTCATACATATGACAGCGACTGGGGCATTCCTCTTTAGTTGTAGGACGCAAACTTATGCGACCTTGTTCTTCAATCAAATTACACGTCCAATTAAATAATTCTGCAGGATCTTCTGATATCCTTGTTAACTGACCTGTAAAAAAAGTATTTAGTATTTCGAAAAAAAAGCTGAGCGACATTAGACATTAGAGTTGCATTACCTTCTCTGCTAGCCTGTCTAGTCCATGTGCATTGGTTAGATACACATTTTTCACAATCTGAAGCTACACATCTTAGTTCAGGACATTGACCCACGTCACTTATGTATGTTGTTCCTGCATTACATTTAATACTGGTGCATGACTCGTCTGTCGGTACACATTCTCCTAAAATACAACACATAACATAATAGGTTGACATGATTTAAGATTGATCTTTTGCACAAATTATTTGTAAGTTATGAGATCATAATATTCATCACCAGCCTATATACGTCCCACTGCTGGGAACAAGCCTTCCTGCATGGGAGAAAAGCATGAGGAGTTTTGGGCCGTAGCACCACCACGCTGGCCCAATGCGGGTTGGTGAGTTAAAGCGGTTGTAGTAACAACTGGGACCAACGGCTTAATGAGCCTTCCGAAGCACGGAGCTCAAGATTACAAATTTTGATTGACCCATCCCAGGATCGACCATGGCGAAAGTTGCTTCTGTTTTCGTGATCAAAACCAGAGCACTCAAACTACTACGCCACCGAGCTCTTCAAGGATAAAAAATGGTTATGACATTAAATAATTGATATTCTATAAACAAATAATAATAATAATAATATTTATACACTCACACCTATTATCTAGCCCAAAGTAAGCATCATTAAGAGCTTGTGTTATGGATACTAGATAACGGAGAAATAATGATAATAATATGTATATAAATATTAGAAATATACTAAATAAATATATAAACATCCATGACTCGTAAACAAATGCGCGTACTCATCATACAATCATTTGTTCCTACCGGGATTCGAACCCGGGACCTCTTGACCGAGTAGCCTGGGGTACAGACCATTCGGCCAGCCGGTCGTCCGATACGAACCTACAGCAGCAGCGCACGATTCACACCAGCGACATGCTGGCTTCTCTTCTGGATATAAAGGCCATGCAGCCAAACATGATGAACAGGTAGTGAAATTCTCGCAAGAGCGCCTGGATACAAGTTCAGCGTCGCAAGCCGCTCCGGTATTAGTGGATACTCTGTCACTTCCTTCACAACCAGGTTTATCAACTGAATAACATTTTGAAGAATTGCCCGTGCTACAAAAACTACATCCCATATGACTCCGACACTCCATCTTGCTTGAACTCCATAATGAGCAAAGGTCTTCAGGTAGAGATATACGAGTTACTTGGCAATGTGCGCTGCCGGTCCAGCCACCAATAACGTATATATAGCCATCGTTTTCTGTCTCAACATCAATGGCCATTGCGTGAGCAATTGTAGGGGGTGGCGGGTGGCCCACGATACTTACACCTAAAAATTAACACACGATTTTAAATATCAAAAATTAATTCTAAAGAATATGTATAACCTATGACAAACAACATTAACTAACCTTTCACTAGTCTCACCCACTGGTTACAATTATACACATACGCGATTAATGAGTCAGACTTGTTATCAGGATCACTTCTGCCCCCGAAAACTATCATGTATTCGTTTGTAGTAACAGCAGAGTGCAAATAAGTAGCTTGGGGCAAACTATCGTAATGGTTTAGATTAGGGAATGTAGGAAGTTCGCTCCATTTTTTGGTAGGATAGTGAAAAGAAAATAATTTATTCGACATGGATGTTCCATTGTAAGCATATAATATACCGCCATACACATACAAGCTTTGAGAAGGAGCATGATATACAGTACTGTGTCCAATTAAACCAGATGGTTTAGCACCGGCACAGATTAGCTTTATCCATTTATCGTTATCTAGATCAAATTCCCACACATCGGCCATGAAACCGTTCTCCATAGAGAAACCCCCTATCAACACCAAGCTTTCATAATCCTGATACTTCTGTAAGGTTAAGGAATGCCCAGCTAAAGGAGGAGGTTGCTCTTCTTTGGTCTTAATAATACCCCATCTTTGGTCTTTCAAACTAAACTGCCAAAAATCATCAAGAGTTTTATTTTGGACACTTTTTTCTTGTAAACTCAATCCTCCATATATGTAAATATTTTGTTTTGAATGATAAATTTCAGCTGCGTGAAAATATCGGCCTTCTGGCATTTTAGCATCGGGTGTGGCTTCTACGGTAACTTGCATCCAAGTATTATTTTTGGTATCAAAAAATCTTATATCGTTCAATGGGCCATGCGAAAGAGAGTAGCCGCCGAACATCCACAACCCTCTTCTATCTGCAACCAAACTATGACCAAATCTTGGTAATGTTTTTCGAAGATGATCTAAGCCTTCATTTAAATATTCAGAATTAAACAGTTCTGTGAATACCAACTGACTTCTATCCAATTTGATGGAGCAATCATCACCACCAAAATCCTCATTACAAAGACAGCGACCATAGCTTGTATCGCATATTCCACCAGTAATGGATATACTACAGTTATTTCTGCAAATTTCCACTTCACAATCTGGGCCTCCAAACCCTTCACTGCATACACAATGTCTTTTATTACAAACTCTTGGCCATGGGCAATGACCCTCGCATGCTAAAACTTTATATACTCCTTCAAAACCTTGTTCAGGTTGACCTTGTTTGTAATGTACTGTTAAATTTCCACTTCTAGCTTCAACTACACCGGAAGATGCTCCATTGCAAAATACACCCAAAAGTTGACTTTGTTGATTGTTACTCATATCAGGGACACCACCTAATCCGTCATATACATAAACCGCATTTTCATCACATGGCACATCTGAAGTAGACGAATTAATAGTAAATTGAATGAGAGCGTCTTTTATGTCATCAGCAGAAATAATCCACAAACATTCTTTAGAAGGGCCAATAGTCTTGATGTCAGGATCACTCTTATATGAGCCGATACCTTCTGTTTGCGAAGCGTTCAGCATTCCTCTGGGTTCGCATTGATAGTAGCATCTACCGCCGTGTCTCGGGTCTCCATAAAATTTAGGCTTACAACGTTCACAATTCTGACCTTCAGTATTATCTTTACATATACATTCTCCTGTTGTAACATCACAAACCCCATGTGTTTCATCGCCATGGTCATTACAGTCACAGCGTCGACATCCCTGTCCAGTAGTTGCATTACCATGGCTGCCTGGTTTACATGATTCACAAAATTCTCCTTCTGTCCAATCTTGGCACTCATCACATCGACCTACGCCTGTTTTACATGTCGAATGATTATGGCAACCACAATTTATGGAGCAATCTGCTCCAGTCCACCCTAGATCACAATGGCACTTGTATTGTGGAGCTCCAAGGCAATAGCCGTGTATACAGTTGTTGTAACATGTTCTCATACAACTTTTTTTGCCATCTCCAATATAACCCTGTTTGCATTTGCAAGTGTATGAACCATGAGTATTGTTACAAACAGCGTGCTCATGACAGTCATGCAGTCCGAGCCCGCATTCGTCAACATCGGGGCATTGAGCATACGCCCATCCTGCATCGCTGGAAGTAACATTTAGCAGGGATGCACAATCAATATGTGCTCGAGTGAAATCCCCTTCAGTGCAAACTCCGTTTATAGGATTTTCATGCGAATGACACCAGCCACATCCCATGCTACGTAGACATGTTGAGCATTGCACATGACTTTGACAAGACTTACATTGGCCGGTTTTCCTTGTGGCATTATCACTTGGCGTAGTAGCCCGATCGAGCCATTCACGACACAGTCCAAATTGGTATTCGCTAGTGTATACACTGAAACTGAAGCACTGGCGAGTAGCTTCACACCACACACAACGGCCACGTTCATCAAGACAGTGTTCACAATCAAGTCTCATGCGACAAGGTGCAGGACATTCGCTATTATCAACTATAGCGCCACTGGCTCGACCGCGCCTAGCACACCTCGCTTCATCGGCCCACCACTCACAGTAATTACCAGCGACACATCGCTCACAACTAATATAATTTGAGCAGTTAGGGCAAGCTGCTGGCTGTAATGTAAGATACCGCCATTCTCCGTCGATGGAACATACCACTTTCTCATCAGTATATCTTAATTCGCAACGGTTGGTCAACTCACACCACCCACATGCAGCATCAGATAGACACAGCAAGCAATTTCCGTAATTGGAACATTGACCATCTGAATATGGTTCTAAAAACTCAAACGTGAAAACCTGTAAACAATAAATATCAATACATAAATTACAAAATAATTCTTAGAAAAACTTTTAAATATCTTACTCTTAACCACATAGAAATAGTAAGAAGCAAAATAAAGCATATTTTGTAGCATATTCGTTTCAATATTTAGTATGAGTTGGCAGTTGTTTATCACCAAACAAGAAGTAAAGACACTATCAACATTAACTTATAATGATATTTTTACTGAAATACTGATAATTTGATAGGAAAAATACTGTATGTATACTTAGTAAGCATTAAATAACAAACATACCTTCGCACTCTCCTGTGATTTGTTATGTAATAATTCCATTTTAGCATGATGGTGAGAAGGATATAAGCCTGTATGTAAGGAATCATTAGAATGCATGTCGACAAGCAAACGGCCAGGAAACAGTGCTGGCCAATCTACCAGAGAACACGCTGAAGTATTCGTTGTTAAATTTGCTACTGATTCAATGCTATCCCCTAGATTAAGTGAAATATTCGCATAACCAGCACATATGTGTAATGTTTCTCCCGTCCCATTCCAGTATTGAGGTATGTGTAACCACCCTTTTAGTCTTGATTCACTAAATCCACTAAAAATATTATTACTGCCGCCTCCTGCTCCCCAATCGACTGTCGTAGCATTAACAACTGTAACAGCATCAGGATGATTCCAATCAGCAGGTTGTTGGTATCTAAGGAATGTTAATCCAGGGCGTTTGTCGAGTATTTTGCATTCTTCTGGTGTAGTTACTTCTGTACCAGTAGTACCCCACCAACCTGGATTTTCAGATGGGGTATCTTCGCCACAAACACCATAATTATCTAGAATAAAAAAAACATAGGTTTCTTTAAGTAGGATTATTTGTGTACGTATTATAAAGATATAAGAAAATAATGCATACCATCTTTATGGTGACAACGAGCATTTTGGACACACCAACTACATTTGTACAGGCCTAATTTAGTACTGACAGAGGGTAATGGTGTCCGGGTGCTATTCCCTCCTGGTGGTGGTCCATGGATCAGACATGAATGGCAATCTCCTAGTGCGGGACATATGCCTCCACACCGAATCGATTGCAAGTTTGTAGTGCAATTTGATCCAATCGTTCTTCCATAACAAATCTATAAAAAACAGTATGTTGCAATGACTTTCGGAGTCATTGTGTGTTATTCCTATGTAATGACATAGGAATAACACACAATTACTTCAAAATTAAAAACACACATTAATATCACATCATGAATTCACTTACGTCATCTGCAGAACACCATCCGCATTCAGGGTCTGCTAGGCATTCCGGTTGGGTGTGATGTTTTGGACAAGCTGATTCCGGATTATCGTTACTTATACCCGCCTGCCAACTAGGTACTACGTACGCCAGTAAATCGCCTGTGATAACATCATATTTCCATGAGTTAGTAAAAAATTAAAACAACACAAATAGATACGTATTTTTTCTTTCTTTCTTTTAATCTGTCAAGCGGCGTTATCCCTCCGGAGGGCTATGATAATGAAAAATCAACCGTGTCTGGAATCTAATGCTTGACAGGTTAATAGTAGATACTACAATTATATTTACCATTAACATTTCCATGATATCCACCAGCTATAAGTAAGGTAGATGGTGGTTTCAAGGCTGCCGCATGCGCAAATACACCTTGTTTTTTAGGATAAAATTTTGGAACTTTGCCTAAAACATCTAATGGTATCCAGGAATGACAACCCAGGTGATACAAGTACATCTGGCCGTCATAGCAAATCTCTTCTCTGTTGTGACGATGAGAATATCCACCAAATACAACAAGGTAATTTCCTGTAAGAAAATTATTGAATTGAGATAGATATTTGATTTACCTTATACTGTTGATTAGATTGTAGTTTTTAATTACCAATAACAGTAGAGGTATGAAAAGCCCTCTCTCTAGGTACATAAGTGTCACGTAAATGGGCTCTAGGATAATGAATTTCACTCCAATGTTTGTAGTCTATGTCAAATGCAAACATGCGGTCAGATAATTTGGAAAATCTGAAAAAAAATTATGTTAATTGTTATATTAAAGTATTACAATACAAAATAAAGTAAAGAATTTATACAAATACACGAAAACAACTCTTACCTAGCCACACTTGCAACCACGCCACCATAAACTAAAATAGAGTTACTATGGGAATGATATACTGCTGTGTGAGCAACTACCCGCACATCCAATTCTTTACCACCTCTTACATGAACTTTTTCCCATAATTCAGTATTTACATCACCCAGTTTGATCTTGTACATACTATAAGGAAAACACGATATTAAATTCACTTCCTTAATTGACAATGCAAATAAACTATAGGTAAATACAACCATCACCTTGAAGAGAATTCCCCTTCTACAGTACTTCCTCCAAAAACGTAAAGTTCATCTTTGATAGCGGTTATAGTGTGCCGCGTCAAACCAGGTGGAGTTAATGTAGAATTGACGGCTCTCAAGGTCCAAATGTTCGTTTTTACATCAAAAAACCACAATTCTGATGATAAACTCCCATCTGACAATTTTCCTCCATAAAGAACAAATCCATCTCCAAATGCGCAAGCCGAATGACCATATCTTGGTTCAGGTTTAGTGTAATTTGATTTCAGTGACGAAATCAACAATTCTGGCCTATCAGTAAATTGTAGATAGCTTTCCGAGTATGGAGTTGGTGAATGATACATAAGAGGCAAAGTTGTTTTGTCCTGGTTTGACAATGACGATAAAATCAAAGTGAATAATGAGCTTCCATTTCCAATATGCCAGCTGCCATCATTATTTCCCTGTAATTAAATGTGTTATTACCAAAAGCTTATGAATAAAAATGCCTGTATCTCTTTAGCCAAAATCCTTTTAAGGGATCAGTTCTAACTACTCTAGTATTACAATAATCTTATCTAATAAACAATTTTTTACATGTAATAGATTAGATTGCCCCGCCCGCGCCCGTCTCATTATTTTGTTGCAGAGTTATTATAAAACTATGATTCTCGTATCTCTTAATTAAGATATTCATTGAAATCCAATGATATCAAGAACAATTTTGTTCAAAATTAATTACTGTGGTTATTAATGTATTTATTTTGATAAGGAATAATATTATGTTTACAAAAACACCTTCGCGTTATTTTAGAACAAATTTTATTACCAAAAATGGTTATAGTGTGTCAATTTCAAAAGTTAGACGTAGGCTGTCGTGGACTCTTTTTTAAGTTTAAAAAAAAACAATTCCTGCATACATGATTTTTACGTAACATTAACCGTTTACAAAATATTCCTTTTCAGAGCTTTCGTTGCGTGCGCTGGCGCAACGAAAGTTCTGAAAAGGATTATTTTTGCCCCGTTTATGCAACATTTTTTATTGATGCTCAGCTGCTATTAGTCGTAGCGTGATGTTATATAGCCTATATAATACCTAGATAAATGGACTATCCAACACAAAAATATTTTATTCAATTTGAATCAGTAGCTCCTGAGATTAGCGCGTTCAACCAAACAAAAAAACTCTTCAGTTTTATAATACTAGTATAGATGTAATAAATTATGGCTTAAAATAAATTTGTAAATGATCGTCATTCTATTATAATTAAAAAGAATAAATTATTAATAAATAATAAATTACACAATGTAATCATAGTTCATGTCATTAGAATTAAATAAATAATAGTATTAAAGTAAATGTCAGTCTATAAAATCTTAATATTAATAGAATTTTAATACATCAATGTCAAATATTTTTTTATAGTACATAATTCTATATCCAACAAAAGATTTTTCAGTTGGTGCGCAAACATTTAATCTTCGAGTTCAGTTTTTAAATATTACCCACGGATTTTTGGTTGCGAGCGCCATGCGTCGCGGAACACTAGCTACCTACCCGTATTTCTGTGACCATACCTATTGCTATCTCGCTGGTTAAATACATTAATATTTCGACGTACATAAATTATAATATTATAAATATACGAGTAAAAGGTAATAAAATTCAAACATTGATTTACATTATAACTATATAAAAAAGTAAAAATATTAATAAATAAAATCTTATCCGAATATTTGTTATATTTATATTAATTTTTCAACTTTTCAATATCATCTCCTCGACAATAGAAAGCTACCGTATCTAGTTTGCAGACTTTACGAAATACGAATAAATTAAAATGAAAAATAAATTAATTAATTAATTAATTAATGATAAGGATACTATAATTAGAAAAGTCTTTAAATTAAATAATAATTAAAGTAACTCAGTGTAGTTTTGTGGATAATATACCAAATTGTTTTAACTCACCTTTTTAAATAAAGTTAATAAAGATTTATCTATTTCTTCATTTGTGGGATATCTTCTCAAAATTCTTCCATTCTCATCATACCATTGACTAGTAGAAAACCTATTTTATAAAACAATAACTAGTAGATTATTTTGAAATTGTTTATAATGTTACAGTACTTTTATCACATTAAGTGGCGCTTGCTTTACTTGTGCTAACCTAGTATACAAACACACTGCCAATGTTTGGGAAGGCATAGGAGCTCTCAGTGCCATCAGAGACACGGGCGAAGTAAGATGTGTATAATAATAATAATAATAATAATAATAAGCCATTTATTCAGACTATTGCACAAATAGAAATTACATTTTTAATTATAATCTTCATATTTCAAACATTATTAATTTCTTCGAAAAATTTAATTCATAATAGCAGTAGTATTTAAATTGCTTGTTATTGTTTTAGTAATCTATTATATGTTGCTTACTGCTCTTTTGTATGTCTGTTTGCCAGTCGGCATAGGCCTCCTCTAATCTCTTCCATTCGAGTCTTTCCTGTGCTACCCTATTCCATGTTATTCCAGCTACCTGTCTTATGTCATCATCCCATCTTTTTTGTGGCCTGCCTCTCTTTCTTTTTCCGTCTCTTGGGTACCACTGAGTTATTCTTTTACTCCATTTATCTTTGCCTCTAATGATGTGTCCTGACCACTTCCATTTGAGTCTTCTTATTTTTAGTGTGATGTCTTGAACTTTGGTCTTTCCTCTAATATTGTTGCTTTTTATTCTATCTGTTTTCCTAAGGCCTAACATGCTTCTTTCCATCGCACGTTGGGATGATGCGAGTTTATTTGTTACCTTTTCTGTTAGGGCCCATGTTTGACTGCCATACATTAATACAGGTAACACACAGGTATTAAACAGCTTGCTCTTTGTAGAAATGTCTAGATCCTTATCTTTCATTATTTCTTTCAAGCCCCAGTATCTCTTCCAACCGTTTGCTATTCTTCTTTCAAGTTCTTTATTTATAGTGTCTTTAGGAGATATTATTTGTCCTAGATATATATATTCATCTACATATTCTATCTGTATTTGTCCTATTTTTATAGGGAGTTTTTCGCCATTTGTCATTACCTTTGTTTTATCAGGGTTCAGTTTTAGTCCCACTCTTTGGCTTTCTAAAGATATGTCGTTCATCATAAGACTTAGTTCATTAGGTGTTCTGGCAAAAAGGACTATGTCGTCGGCGAATCTTAAATGTGTCAGTGAGCAACCATCCACATTGATACCTAGGTTATCCCATTTAAGATGTCTAAAAATCATTTCTAGTACGGCTGTGAACAATTTTGGTGATAGGGGGTCTCCCTGTCTTACGCCCTTTTTAATGCTGAATAATTCCCCTTTCTTTTCTAACTGAATACACGCGGTACTATTTTTATAGACGTTTTTAATGAGTCTTATATACTTATGTTCGATACCCTGGTCTCTAAGTGCTTCCCAAATTTTCTCATGAATTAAAGAATCGAACGCTTTAGTGTAGTCAATAAATGCTACATAGTAGGTAAGGTGATACTCTGTGTATTTTGCAATGACTTGTCTCACAACGTGGATATGGTCTAGCACTGAGTAATCTTTGCGAAAACCTGCCTGTTCTTCTGGTTGTTGCTGATCTAATTTGCCTTCTATCCGTTTAAGTATGATTTTTGCAAATACTTTGTAAATGTTAGACATCAAGCTGATTGGCCTATAGTTTCCAACATTATATTGATCACCTTTTTTGTGTATCAGAACTATGTTGGATTGTGTCCATTGACGTGGGATGATCTCCGTGTAGATAATTTCGTTAAAAATTTCTGTGAGTATAGGTACTATGAATGCCTTTGCAGTTTTCAGGATTTCATTACTTATGCCATCAGGCCCTGAAGCTTTGTCTTTGCTTTGAGTTTGGATTGCTTTTTCCACTTCCTCGTGTAATATGTATGGGATGTCAGATATTTCAGGCAGTTCTATTTCTCTTACATCTAAGCCGCTGTCGTAAAGTTCCTTGTAGTACGATGTGGCAATCTCTAATATATCTTTTCTTTTACTTTTCGCCATTCCTCGGTTATTGTTCATTTTTACTATCCAATCCTTGGTCCTGGTTAACTCTTTGTATGCTTTCTTAACACCGCCCGTCTGTCTGATAAGGTTTTGTATTGTTTCCATTCTTCTCTGTTTCCTGTCTTTTCTTATGCTTTCTTTTATTTCTTTGCTGATTTTCGTAATCTGTTTTCTTCTATCTTTAATATTTTTTTCTTTTAATAGTGTCTTTCTTTGCGCCAGTAATTCAAAGGTTTTGCTAGTCATCCACGTTTTATCTTCTTCTCTGTTATTTGTAGTATGGGTGCATTGCTTGATGGTAGATTTTATTGTTTTCTCTAGCCATTCGTATTTATCTTGCAACTCCATATTTACTGTCATATTCGTGAAGTCTCCTGATTTGTTTAATAATATGTTGGCTATTTGATCAAATTGATGCTTATTAGGTTTATTACCGACTAATTTTCTTCTTGGTCTTACTTTCCTAGGTTGTTTTATTTTGAGTTCAGCTCTGATCATACGATGGTTGGTGTTAAAGCTGAGTTGGTTGATGACACTCATGTTTGTAAAATAATAAGACCTGTTAGTCATTATAAAGTCTATTTCATTTTTTGATTGTCAATCAGGCGAAACCTAAGTCCACATCTTTCTCCTGTTTTTTTTGAATTTAGAGTTTAGTATTGTTAGGTTGTTTTCGAGTGCGAAGTTTATGAGCTTTTCACCGTTTCTACTTCTTATTTATTGTTGTATGTAAATGGCCCCAGCACTGAACTTTCTTCAGACTTTCTTACCCCGATTTGACCGTTGAAGTCGCCCATTACTATCAGGTTATTGTGTGCATGTGTTTAGATGGATTCGTTCAAATCGCAGTAGAACTTATCGACTTCCTCCCTGTCTGCTTGTTCTGTAGGTGAGTAAATTTGTGCTATTGACCATGAATCTTTGTACTCTGGTAATTTCAGGTTTAAAAGTGCAATGCGTTCGGATATGCCAATAAATTCCTCGATATATTTTGTTACGTAGTTTTTAACCATGAATCCAATTCCATGTCTACCTGGAGTTTCACCTTTGTAATACATCAAGTAGTCTGAGTGTGCAACAATATGCTCTCCCATTCTTCTTACTTCGCTTAACCCGAGAATATCCCAATTGATTAGTTGTAGTGCGTATGTCAGTTCTGTGAGGCTCTCTTCAGATTTCAGTGTTAGAACATTAAGAGCGGCAATATATATTTTTGATTCTCGACGATTCTTCCTTATATTATTATTTTCGTTCTGGTTGATTTTTTTTAGAGGGATGTGTGTATATGGGATCTGTATTTAAGTGTCACTTCAAGTACCATCAGTATGGAAAGATTATAATATAATATAATAATATAATAATATTTATACACTCACACCTATTATCTAGCCCAAAGTAAGCATCATTAAGAGCTTGTGTTATGGATACTAGATAACGGAGAAATAATGATAATAATATGTATATAAATATTAGAAATATACTAAATAAACATATAAACATCCATGACTCGTAAACAAATGTTCGTACTCATCATACAAACATTTGTTCCTACCGGGATTCGAACCCGGGACCTTTTGACCGAGTAGCCTGGGTTACAGACCACTCGGCCAAGCGGTCGTCAAAAACCGCGGTCGGATTGAAAAGTAAATGTCGAAAAGTTATACATCCATTGTCATAGTGATGTTATTTTAGCATTTTTGGATTTTTTGGTCAAGCAAAGATAAAATAAATTGATTTGGTCACAAAAAGTTATACATTTTTTTTTTAATTAACAAAATATCCAAGGTTAAACATTGTTAAGCAAAACTTTTCAAAGTGCAGAAAGAAAAGAACAATATTATGATTTCGCTCAAATAACTATCAGCTACATCTGATTTGTTGTGTAATTTTATACACAACAAATCAGATGTAGCTGATAGTTATTCGAGTGATTCTGATTGATTCAATTAAATATAACACAAGTAAAACTTTTATGGTTTTTAATGTGTAAGAACATTCAAAATATCATGATTTATAACTTATCTACTTATCTATTTATTTTATATATGATTTAGTTACAGATTCATATTCACACTTCATTATAATAAAATTATAATACCTACCTATTTCCATCTGTTAATATTTATATACTAACGCCACTCATATTCACGCACACATTTGCAGCTTGTTTGACACTTGGTTACCACAAGTAAAGTGCTTGTCACTGCACATCAATTCGTGAGATAAAAGTACTATACTTAAATTTTAATGTAAAATCGATAACATATCAAACTTCCAATGTACAACAATGAACAGGTAGAAATATCAATACATTACAAAAATAATGTTTAGTCCTATTGATAATCATAATTTTGAATAATAGTTTTGAATAATATTTAAACAGATAAATAATTAAGTGTATCATTACTTTTATAAACTAAATATGGCACATTGTAATAATATAATATGATGACAGTTGTAAGTTATATTAATGAAAAATAAACATACCTGTATACCTCCAAGAGGCCAAGAACCTTGTTAAGATCATATCCACCAAATATATAAAGTGAATCAGTATGATTTACATACACTGCTGTATGGGCAGCCCTTCTAGTCATGCCTCCTTCAGAGCGAGAAAGCCAGTGCCAGCTATTTCCTTTCTTGTCATTATTCTTTAAAGAACATGACTCTCCCGAATACCTAAACCATATAAACTTTTTTATAAATTACAGTTACTTTTAGAATATAATCAAACAACCATAAATATGATGTTACAGCCTAATAATATTACCTATATAATAAATGTTCTGTAAAACCTGCATATCAGAAACATTAGTGTTTTATTTTCTGGCAGCAGGATTTTAAGGGTTGAAAAAGGTTAAACCTTTTTATTTAAAACACTGTTAAGTATGTCTGTTTCATTTGACATAATGTAAGAGAAACATGTTTTAACAAAAATAAATAGTTATGATTATAAAAAAAAGTACTGAAAAAATTACATTCACAGATTACAGGAGGCACTAACACTATCTTTTCAGAGACACAATAGTGTGATTGGTAGTAAAGAAAACTTAATAAGTCGGGTAACAGGTCAAACTCTTGCTATGTCTCTTACAGTAAAAAATTCTAGATTTTAGCCCCTGGTCTTTCTACATAGCAGAAACAAATGAGAAGTTTTGGGCCATAATACCAGCATGCTGGCCATCTGTGCAAATTTAGTATTTGAACAAATTTTAAAGGAATAATTACCCTTTTTTACAAATACATCTATCGCCTTTACAGTGTCCATTCCCTGAACATCCACTAGGGCATAAGTCCACACTGCAGTCCAGGCCACCCCACCGGCCCCAACAGAAACACTTATTAGTCACACATTCACCTTGACCACTACAATTGTTGGGGCAGTCATGTATAGCATAAGTTGCTCGAAATCCATCCAGCACATAATTTGTATCACTATATAATAATATTAACATCTGAAATCGATAGAAAAAAAAATTAAACTGGACATAGCATATGTATCTAAACTTTATTGAATGTTAAATATTTTATTTAACTTACATAACCACTAGAAGCGGTAACATTTTGTGGTTCAGTCTTTCCACTGAAACTTCCCAATAGTGGAGCATCAAAGGAATCACCATCATAAACAAACACATAATCATAGGAACATTCTGTACCCATACGAATGAAACTCAGGGTTATAAATTGACTCTTGTTTGCAGCTTTAATAAGCCATTCACAGTGGGAATCCTGCACAATGGTGAGGCAAATTAATTAGAATGGAATATATGTTTAAGTAAAACATTGTCATTTTAGATGTGTAGTGAGAGACTAACTTGGGTATAGTTAGAGTTAGTGGGTCCATCGGTGATAATGCCGTTTTGTTCAGTGAAAACCCTGCGGGTCTTGTCGCAGGGAGCAGTGGACGCGGCGCAGAGGACAGCCAGACAAGTCCAGCTGAGGACTACTAAACCAGCTCCTTTCTCCCGAATACGTGGGTAAAACATGCCTCTTCCGAATTATTGTGAAACATAAGTCAAATATCAAAGCCATATAATCGTAGAAACGCAACTAATATCACTAAAATGTAAAATAAACAAGACTCATTTAAAGATAATAGATGACATCTACTTCAAGGTTAACCACTTAGATGAATAACGCCACCATGACATGTAAATCTCTTGAGTTAGCTGGTTGGATATATCAGTTCTGTGAGATATTGGCATTTAATTCTTACTTTTAATAGTTTCCTAATACTTTCTAACGAGTTTTTCTTACAAACAAACAATTCACAGATCCATCACAGTATTTTGACATTTGACGATTGATTTTGTTATTTTTAAATTTGAATGTAGTGGCAAAGGTGATAGAGTACATTCCGTCTCAAATTTCATTTTATTTTATAAGAGTTTTTGGCGAGTTTTGATGGTGAATTGAATGGTGAATAGAATTGTATGAGAAATACGTTGAGAACTTTGGTGGTTATCTACCTCATCAAAGTAGCATCAGTGAGACTATCATCATACGTTTGGCGCAAGAATCTGAAAAATGCGTTGAAATGCGTTATATCAGCATATTAAGGGGATACCTCGTCGACACTAGCGACACCACTTGATTTATATTAATTGTGGTGAATATAGAACATAATATATAAGAAATTCCTCTACATGTAACCTATTTTTTCATTATTGCCTAAAGTTGCCACTTTTAACAATAATAAAAAATTTGTTTACTTATAGGTAGACAATGGCCCTAATTCTGGGAACACAATTTAATTCTAAATTTAAGTACAGTATATCTCTTTCTCGCAATAAGTCAAAGGAAAAAGATAGCAAGAATCTGTTTAGAGCTGTCACTGAAATTTAGACAGATTTCATAGAAACCATAGACAATTTTAGACGGCATGTACGGAGGTGCCTCCTAAACACTGCATTTTATCACGTTCAATAAGGTCCAAAATTGAACACACGTATCTAAATGTCAAATAATATGACAGCCATCCTTTTCGTATTCCTTTTGATAGAAAGAAATGCACTGAAGGACTGTCAACTCTGTTGTCAAGGTTAGAACACGCGTTACTCAGTTCTCAAAAATTCTTTCACAATTCTGTTTAGTTTTTGGCGTTATTGTGTTACCTTTAAGTGTTTTGTGTACTGTATATTGTGTGCGTAAGTATTTTATGTGCTTTAAAACCGGTGGGCATTGACGACCATGTCGTCATTCCCGCCCGAACCTCCAGATCCCGGCCCTAATCAGAACTCACAATCTACCCGCGACGACCCGGTTACAAATGATCCCGAAATGGACTTATCACAAGCTAGTAATCCGTCAAGGCGTAAAAGACCAAATGACCATGACCTATCTGGTATCCCTAACAAAATTAACCCCTCAGATAATTCTCCATCTCAATCAGTCCAACACATTTACACACATCCTAGCCTACTAGAAGAGAAAAAATATACAAACTCAGACAAAGGACCTTTCATAGTCCATGTGTCCCGGATGGAGGACCACCCAAAGTCCGGGACCACCATTAACCCAATTTCATTTGGAAAACTACTCACAAACCTAAATATTAAAAACATATCGAAACAAGGTATTAAAACTATTGGCAGAAATAGGATATCTGTGGAATTTCTGTTGGGGGAAGCTGCTAATACCTTTTTGGCTAATCCCATCCTTAAATCTAAAAAATACTCAGCATCAATTCCATCATACAATATCACCCGTATGGGAGTTGTTCGCGGAATCCCTATTGAATGGTCTATGGAGGAATTTGTTCAGGCAGTCGAACTACCAGAAGGTTGCGGAAATATAATTAAAGCCAGACGCTTAAACAGAAAAACCTTTCGTGAAGGTTTGATCGAATGGGCTCCAACCCGCACAGTAGTCCTGTCTTTTAGCGGCCAACTGCTTCCTGCAAAAATATTTTGTTTCTACACAGCCTTACCTGTTGATACATATGAACTCCCAACGATTCAATGCAACAACTGTTGTCGCTTTGGCCACATTCAAAATCAGTGCCGTTCTGAATCGCGCTGTTTCCGCTGTGCCCAACGACACCATGGCAAAGAATGTGACGAACCTGAATCGTCTGCAACTTGCACTTTATGCTCAGGAAGACACTTTGCCACAAACTTGAACTGCCCGGAACACACTCGCCAAAGAGCCATAAAAAGCACAATGTCTCAAGAACATTTATCATATGCAGAAGCATCATTGAAATTCCCCCCGGTAGGTAGGTCCTATGCCAATGCTACCCGTGAGGTTAATGTTATAAGAAATTCTTCTGTCATCCCTTCTCCAAATAGCCCTCGTGTTCTGTTCACCCCAAGAAAGTCCCCACAAACACCCCAGTCCACCTCCAGCTACAGACATACAATATCAACCCCAGTTCGCCCAAGGACGCAACCCAATAAAGGTTATGACAGGGAGGCCCATCAAGCATTAGTAGCTGAGTATGACCTGCCCCACTCACAAAACGGTACTATGTTCCAAACCCCACCGTTTCCAAGAACTGAAAACTTCATGGATCTTCTGCTGTCTCTAGTGCTAAATATGATGAACAAATTCTCTGACATTTCCCCACCGTCCAACGTTGCAAACAAACTTAACGAACTCGTCGGATTAGTCTCTAAAATTCACGGTAATACAGTGGAATTCACGTAGCCTACTCCCAAAAAAACACGAAATTTTAGACATGATTAATGAGTTTAACCCAGCAGTTTTTGCCATCACGGAGACCTGGTTTTTACCAGGTACCCATTTCAGGGTCCCTGGTTATTATTGCATACGTGATGACAGAGGTGATGGATATGCTGGCGCCGCTATCCTAGTTAAATCCTGCTATAAATTCTCCCGCATAACCCTCCCTACTATCCCTACAGGATTTAATGCTGTAGCTATAAAAGTTCTAAATATGTCTATTCTTTGCATATATTTACCTAACCCCAATATTGTCTCAATTTCAGATATTAATGTGTTGTTGTCATCTATGTCTGGATCTTTTCTGATTCTCGGTGATTTTAATCTATCCCATCTTTTGTGGGGTGGTCCTCACTATGACCCGCTGGCATGCGATCTGGTGGACCTAATGGATTCCCTGCAAATTTGTCTCCTTAATGATGGATCCCCTACTAGATGCACCAGGCCTAACTGCAATCCCAGTGCCGTTGATCTCTCTATGTGTTCTGCTGATTTGGCCTCATTGATCACATGGCAAATTCTCAAGGAATCATATGGCAGTGACCACTATGTCATCTCTCTTTTTGTAGCTCACCCTGGCGCTGAGACTAGGGCATTTGCACCTCTCCTAAAATACAAACTCTCTGGAGCTAAATGGGACTCCTATAGTATTGACACTGATAGCCAAGCACGCAGTATCCCCCCAATTGACAAAAACAATCTGAGACATGGTTATGACCTGTTTACCTCATCCCTGACACAGGCTGCCGATGTGAATTTCCCGCTAAAAAAAGCAAAAATAGGACACAAAGTTTCTCCACCTTGGTGGGATGCTGAATGCACAGAAATACATGGTCGACGGAAAGAAGCAGAGAGGACCTACTGTAATATGATGACAGTAGAAAACTACTTAGCATTGAAAAAAATATCAGCTGCTGCAAAGCGCCTATTCAAAAAGAAGAAGAAACGTGGTTGGGTCGACTTCTGCCAAAATCTCTCTCCTCGTACCCCATCAGCGTTACTTTGGAAATCGATCAAACGGTTTAGAGGTTCTTTTTCACCACACCCTGACTCAAATGATTATAAAATTTGGATCGAGGACTTCCTAAATAAGTTAGCACCGTACGATGTACCAAATATAGACTGCCTTCCCGCTCCTTACCCCAATAATATATCCTCCCATCCTTTCAACGGTCCCTTTATCATGCCAGAACTCACAATGGTCCTTAACCATCTAAAGGACTCTTCTCCTGGTCCAGACGGCATACCCTACTCCTTCATTTCAAGAGCAGGGCAGCAAACTAAATGCATATTCCTTTTGTTCTATATGATAGTACAGCACTGGCAACACTGCCTTATGTGGTTGGATCATATTATTATTATATAGGACTTATAGGAGCCTACAAGATACAAATACAGGAAGATGCACAGCCTGTCGCAAAACCCATCAGAAGAATTCCAGTAGCCATTAAGGATAGGTTAAAAGAAACTTTGATTAATTATGAAAAAAGAAATGTAATTGGAAAAGTGGAGGGTCCCACCGAGTGGTGTAATAATTTAGTAATAGTTGAAAAACCTGATAAATCCTTAAGATTATGTTTAGATCCGAAAGAATTAAACAAGAACATAATAAGAGAAAAGTATCAAATTCCATCTCCGGAAGAAATTTATAATAGTTTAGCAGGTAAAAAAGTCTTTAGCGTTCTAGATTTAAAAGATGGGTTTTTTCAAATTGAATTATTAGATAAACATAAATTATGTACTTTCGGCACTCCTTTTGGTAGATACAGATTTTTGAGGATGCCCTTTGGCATTTCCTCAGCTCCTGAAGTGATGCAGAAAATTAATTCGCAGATATTTGATGACATCGAAGGTGTTTATGTGTACTATGATGATGTAATCATAGGAGGAAAAGATTTAGAAGAGCATGACAAAATATTAAATAAAGTAATAGAAAAGGCCAGAAAATATAATGTTAAGTTCAATGAAAACAAAATACAATATAAATTACCATTTGTAAAATATGTAGGTTTGATTGTTTCTAAGTCAGGTATACAAGTAGATCCTGATCATGTAAGATCTATCACAGAATTAAATCCACCAAAAAATATTAAAGAATTACAAAAGTTTTTAGGAATGACAAATTATATTAGTAAATTCATACCAAATTATTCAAAAGTTACAGAGTCACTCCGCTGTTTGTTGAAAAAAGACATTGAATGGGTTTGGGACTTTGAACAAGAAAAGGCATTTAAGGAATTAAAACAGAGGCTTAGTTGTGCTCCGACTTTAGGCATTTTGACAAAAGAGGGTTCAGTAGTCATACAAACTGACAGTTCTAAAGATGCATTAGGGGCATGTTTACTACAAAATGGACAACCTATTTCTTTTTATTCCAGAAGCTACACAGATTGTCAAAAAAGGTGGGCGCCTATAGAGACGGAGTTGTTTGCTATATGCGCCTCTCTAGAAAAGTATCATCAGTTTATTTACGGTAGAAAAATTGTTGTTGAAACTGATCATAAACCACTTGTATCAATTGTTAACAAAGATATAAATAAAATAAGTTGTAGGTTACAAAGAATGGTATTAAAACTAGTAAAATATAATTTTGAAATTAACTATGTTCCAGGTAGTAAAATGTTCATAGCAGACTATTTGTCTAGAAATTTTCTTAAAAATAATGCTAAAGTAGATGCCTCTTTAAAAGAGTTAGTTCATAGTATTAACACTGAAAAGGTGTATGGAAGTGATTCTGCATTGTCCATTTCAGATAAAAAATTATTGCAATTGATAACAGCAAGTAAAAATGATCCAAATTTATCAAAAATTTTCTCTTGGTTTGAAACAGAATGGCCCAAAAGTGATAAGCAAATTACTGTAAAAGAATTAAAAGTATTGTATAAATTAAAAAATTATATTTCTGTAAAAGACAATTTAATATACTATAGAAATAGACTTGTGATACCAACAAGTTTAAGAAAAGAAATGATGACAATTGTGCACACTGGACATTTAGGTGTTATCAAGTGTAAAAAACGCATCAGACAATCCTTGTTTTGGGTGGGCATGTCAAGGGATATAGAAAATTTTGTTCTATCTTGTAAAGTATGTGAAAAGTTTAGAAACAGTAATTGTAAAGAACCATTAGTAAGTCATGAGGTTCCTTGTATTCCATTTTACAAGTTGGGCATGGATATTTGTTTTTATGGGGGAAAAGATTACCTAATTGTGATAGATTATTACTCAAAATGGATAGAGGTTAAAAAACTTAAGGATAAGACTGCTATTTCAGTAATTAATAGTTTGAATAATGTGTTTGCCACTCATGGCATTCCTAAGTTTATAGTTTGTGATAATATGCCGTTTAATAGTTTTAAATTTAGAAATTTTGCATTAGAATTTGATATTCAGTTGATATTCTCAAGCCCACACTACCCACAGTCAAATGGCCTAGCAGAAAAAGGAGTTGGGATTGTAAAAAGTATAATGAAAAAATGCTTAGAAACCAAAACAGATTTTAATATGGCTTTGTTAACTTACAGAACTACACCACTTAGTAATTTAGAATACAGTCCTGCAGAGTTATTAATGAGTAGAAACTTGAGAACTATGTTGCCCTGTAATATGGATATGTTGAAACCCAGAGTACCTGAAAATGTATTAGAAATTTTAAAAAATCACAAAGATAAATCAAAGAAAAATTATGATAAAACAAGTAAACCTAAAAAAGAATTGAGGATAGGGGATAATGTAAGGGTACAAAACTATAGGAGTAAATTGTGGGAGCAAGGAAGGATTGTAAATAAATGTGAGAATAATCCAAGGGCGTTTATTGTAAAAAATGAGCAGGATAGGGTATTAGTGAGAAATTCAAAGTTCATAAATCCTAGTAAAAATAAGTTAGTTATTAGTTCCAAACCAGTTTATTTTTCTTATAATAATAAAGGTAAAGAATTGCGTGAACAATGTTTGACTAGCGATGCAACAGAGGAACAAGGAATGTCTCAAAACTCTAACAGTAGGGTGACCACGCGATCAGGACGTGTAATCAGGACACCCTTTAGATATAAGGATTATCAATTAAATTATTGATTGAAGTGTAAAAGGGGGGATGTTCTATATGATAGTACAGCACTGGCAACACTGCCTTATGTGGTTGGATCATATTATTATTATATAGGACACGCGATCATAAATGGAGATCCGTGTGCTTGACTTGCATTGTAGATAATTAATAAATAAAAGTTATCAGTTAACTTAGCGTCTTAATTATTTGATTACCATACAAAACACCTTTCACTCCTAAATGGGTTTTTTGAAACAGGATTTGTACCTGATTCTTGGAAAAAACAACTTATAATTCCAATCCTCAAACCAGGAAAGGATGCATCATTAGGTTCCTCTTACCGCCCAATTGCCCTAACTTCAACCCTTTGCAAGATCATGGAACACTTGATTAAACGTCGTCTGGAATGGTTTGTAGAGAACCAAAAAATTTTGCCTACCTCACAATTTGGCTTTAGGAAGGATATGGGAACAATGGACAGCCTCTCCACCTTGACTACCGACATTAGGATAGCTTTCTCTAAGAATCATTTTCTCATTGGAGTATTTTTGGATATCTCTGCGGCATATGATAGTGTTTTGCTTCCGGTTCTCAGGCAGAAAATGCAATATCTGAGTATCCCTGAGAGGTTGATTTACTTTATATGCAATCTCTTAATGGAAAGATCAATCCAAGTTCGTGTCAATAGCGAAAATCTTGAGCCTAGACTTGTGTGGAGAGGCTTGCCTCAAGGCTCAGTACTCAGCCCACTTCTGTATAGTATCTATACCTACGATTTAGACAGAACAATGAACTCCTTTGCAGAAGTATTACAATACGCAGATGACATTGCCCTATATGTTTCCTCAGACTCTGTAACTGACGCCTCCCAGAAACTCAACAGAGCTCTTTTCTACCTAGAAGATTGGCTGGTTGACCATGGCTTAAGCCTATCTGTCTCAAAGAGCAGTGCGGTTATATTTACTAGGAAGAGAGTGTTCCCAGACATAGACATTCAGTTTGGTGGCAAGCATATACCTATCAACAATAATGTTAAATTCCTAGGCGTTATACTTGACAAAACTTTGTCCGGTAAACCCCATATAAATTATCTTTCCCAGAAATGTGAAAAAAACCTAAACATTCTTCGCTGCTTAGCAGGCGTTTGGTGGGGTGCCCACCCATACTCACAGAAACTGGTGTACAATGCGACTATCCGCAGCGTTGTGGAATATGGCTCATTTATTTTGGAACCCGCCAATAAAGAAGCTCTTCTCCAACTTGACAGAATACAATATAAATGTTTGCGTATTATACTTGGTGCAATGAAATCGTCCCCCTCTAACGCCCTCCAAGTTGAAGCACAGGATCCCCCTTTGTACTTACGTCGCTGCTACTTATCTGACAAATTCTTATATAAAACCGTGCAAAACTCCAACCACCCTCTAATACCCAAACTAAAATACCTAGCATCTCTTATCCCCGAAAATAACTTTTGGAATAGAAAGGTCCCTCCCTGTCTAGTGAAAAGCTTTCACAAATTCTCCGATCTCCAATATAAACTCTATCAAGTCTCTTTACCACCCCTCTTTTCAGTTAATTACCAAGCCCTACTATATACACCAAATGTAATACTATCTATGGGAATACAAAAAAATTGTCCTGGTGCCAACACTATATTTAACAACAAGCTCGACACAGACTGGAAGAACTGGTACCACTTTTTTACAGATGCATCCAAATCTGACGATGGAGTGGGTGCTGCAGTATGGCTACCGGAATATCATACTTTACTGACCTTTAAATGTCCACCTTTGTGCTCTGTTTTTACTGGCGAGTCTGTTGCGATTATGGAAGCTCTCAAATTTATCTATTCCCACAAATTAAATAAATCAGTAATTTTCACAGACTCTCTCAGCTGCCTCCAAGCAATCATCTCCAATCCATTCTCCGCTGGCAACAGATCCCCACTAACACTTAATATTAAACAGATATCCTATGAATGCCTAGTCAACAATTTAGAAGTGGCTCTGGTATGGATTCCCAGTCATTCAGGCATCACAGGCAACGAAACAGTGGACAGTTTTGCCAATGATGCCATATCAACTGGCTGTTCCAAGGAATATAAAGTTTTCTCTCATGATTTATTCTCAATGGCGAGGTCTGACCTAATGACTGACTGGAATCAACTTTGGGAGAACTCTAAGAAAGTAAAGGGTAAATATTATGGAGACATCCAACCAGATATCCCACATAGACACTGGTTTTCCCTTTCCCGCTCCATTGACAAACAAACAACTTCAGTCATCTGCCGTTTACGCCTTGGACACTTGTGTACACCTCAACACTTGTTCAAAATCCAAGTCCGAAACTCCCCTATCTGCGACTGTGGTAATGAGGAAGGTACCACTGACCACATCTTTTTTAACTGTCCTTTGTACCGCGATTCCTTATATGACTTACTACCCGTTAACATACCCCGGCCCATTAACATGAAGTCCCTGCTTCTTTATACAAATACTCCCTTTTTAAAATTACTGTGTAAATATATTAGTACTCATAAAATAAAATTATAACTTTTAACATATGTGTCCTATGTATTTTCTTTGTACTTGTACGTAACTAGCTTAGTAATGTTATGCTTTTTTGTGTCACGTCTTTGTGGTGTCAACTTTTGTATTGTCCTTTCCTCAGGTAACCCAAAACGAGTGTGTAACGTTTGGCTATTGGTACCGGCTATTTTCGCAAATACGTGTGTTTCTCCTAACTTGAGTCTGGCAGTAATGGTTGCTCACATAAGAACGACCGATTGCCAAATATTTAAAGAAGTGAAGTGAAGTGAAGTGAAATGCACTGAACTTAAATTTAAGCTTAGCATGTGTTTGCCAGAATTAGGGCCAATTTATACAAGATACATCTTTAAAAATTACAAATACCGATCTTTAGCAAAGCGTTTTTGTTTATTATGTTCTAAATTCACCATAATTAATAATAATCAATTGGTGTCGCAAATATTGCTTTAAGGGGATACCTCGTGCATACTAAGCAATATTTGCTGATTTAAAAAAAAATCTTAAGATAAGGCTAATATGGGCATTAGTAACCTTTGCTTTCTCTGTAATAGAGAGAACATCTAAACAGTTCCGGAAAAAAGAAATAATGGATTTGCCATTAACTCAGCGATTATTACTATTTGACCGTGTGATAACCGCAATCGGCGACTATCCATTATCTCATTTTGTCAGTCAATGTCAGAGCCACTGAAACTCTTCAAGATTCGACATGCCAGGGGGGTGAACTATGAGCTCTCATTTCCAATTAGACATGGACCTATTTCTATTTTTGCTTTACAGTGAACTCTATTAGTAAGGTCATAGATTTCACGGAGAAAAAATAATAATAATGCTCATAATGATCTTGGTATGCAGACACTGGCATGACTATGGCATAATGGCTGTATGGGCTCAGTTCCCTTTGCCTGCCTAAAAAAACGTTTAGTCAAGCAGCAGTGGATATATACTCTGTCTACGGTGGATATCCCTCAGACAGATATCCACAGAACAATAGCTAACTAAAGCCAAATGTCATTTCCAAAACAGGATGTTGGCCGAAATTAATGATAATGAATTATGTATCTTATTGTTGGCAATATCCGGCCGGCCATGTAACACTAGCTCAAAAAATCAGGAAATATGCCCTGGATCCGAAAAAAATACTAATAATTTGTTTTCATGATTGTATATTCACTTACATAATTCAAAATGATTCGTCAATTTCACCATTCATGGCTTGAGTATCTCTTGAGATATGACCATCATTAAATTATGTTACTACATATTCACCATCATTAATACCTCATCATCATGTTAGCGGGAACTAGCGGATATTACCTATTTGTAATATCCGCTAGTTCCCGCTAGATGTCGCTCTTTTTTGTAGGTAAAGTTATTTTATTACAGGATAATTTATTTGATATTAAAATGAGTGTTTTGCGTAACTTTACAAAATTTGAAATAAAACAACTTTACCAGATTTAACTCGCGGTTACATACGAAACTATCAAAACAATTTATATACCTACTAGAGACAATCAGCAACAAAGGGTCAGAATTTACCAAATATAGGATATATAGGTAAGAACTAGGAAATAGGTACTTGGGACAGTCAGCAACAAAAACTGATAATTGATTCTTTCATAATAACTTAACTTACCTATACCATAGACTATTTCTCCTATCAACTTTGCCCTCTATACATTAACACCACACCGACGTCATTTGAAAAACATGACTTTTCATGGATCCGCTTCCGAGTTCAGGCTAATAGAATTTATATAGGTTGTACTAGGGACAGTCAGCAACAAAAACCGATTAACGCTTTAGTACTTACTTTTTCATAATAGCTTAACTTACCTATATCATAGACCATTTCTCCAATTGCCTACAGGGGACGCTCTCGAAAATGAAGGCAAATGGCAGCGCTGGTCACCCTAAGCACGACTTGTTAAAAAATAATTTTGAAATCCCGAAGAAATCACCTGTTCCATACAAACAGGTCGTGTAGATATTAAATTTTGTATGAAACAGCAGACTTTTCCCTATTTCAAATTTTTTTTCTTACAAGTCGTGTTTAGAGTGACGCAGCACTGCCGTCTGCCTTCGTTTTCGAGAGCGTCCCCCTAACATTCTGTATATTTATTAACCCTTTCACACCGACGTCATTTGAAAAACGGGACTTTTCATGGATCCGCATCTCAGTTCAGAGGCTAACACTTTTTTAAATCTTTGGATTCATATTGTTTTTAAAATCAAAATAAAAACCGACTTCAAAACACAAAAAAGACACTACACTTTCAATTGTTTTTGGAAACAACATAGCACTCTAAATAATATATTTCTATAAGTAGGATAAGTAAGTACCTATTTAAATTGTATTATTTTATCATTTTTAAGTGTTTTGAAGTCGGTTTTTATTTTCGTTTATATTTTTTTGTTCACAATTTAGTGATAATTTTCTAAGGTCAAAGCTAGATGGGGTACCGTCAGCATATATTGTTTCTTAGTATCGTATCGTTTCACTAAAAAATCATAGGAAAGCATAAATCCGCAATTTCGCATACATAGAGGACTTAATTATTCCAGTTATTTAGATTTCAAAACCAAACTACCCGGTCGATTTTATTTTTTTTATGGTACCAAATGGCAACTATTCCACATCGAACAAAAAAAGAATCACATAAAGCGAATCGGAAATCTTGGCGTAATCGGTATAAATAAGTACATAAAAAATAAAAAAAACATACCAACCGAATTGACAACTCCTCGTCTTTAAAGTCTGTTAATTATGTCTTCTTCTAGTAAAATTTTCTATCCAAAATATTTAAAGATTTTCCTAAAGGGTGTCATAAACCCTGATTCCCTGTCCTGTAGGTATAACATAAATTGCTATAAATTGATACCAATCAATGTTTCTAACACCTAAGTAGATTTTGTTCGAAATGAATTTGTAATTTGGTAGGTACCTAGCCTTATTCACTTGTCTTCATAAAATCATTCGATAACAAATAGGCTAGAGTACTAGGGTCCACCTAGGGCCTAGAGATATAATGTATCGATCGGGCGAGATGCTATCTCGGCACTCTACAGGACGTCATGGTGCCCCAGCTTACGCACTCGGCCCACTGCACAGCAGCCTACCTACAGACAATTTTTTTATACAACTAGAGGAGAAGCTTGCTGACGGCCCACCTGATGGTAAAGTGACTAACGTCACCTATAGACACCTGCAATAAATATTGAAGGAAAAAACACTTGGTATTGCAGGTGCGTTGTTATCCTGGGATCTAAAATAAAATGCCTTCCATGCCCAGTAGTTACACCAGCTACCTTTTCCTACAATCTGAAACACAGCGAACTGTTTACGTCCCAAATAGGAAAGGCGGATAATTATGGAGAAAACAAGAGTCAGAACATTATAAACTGAATGTCTAGGGTCCGCCTAAGCCGTGGCACACGTCACGTGGTAGGTCTATCTATAGGCATATCTGTGGATAGTGTATTGAAACCGGCCGTAGAGATGCAGAGATGTTTCATGTGGAATATGAAACTCCAATCTTACTCCTGGTCTTTATTAGACTCTCTGAAAATACTGAAACCCATGCAGCTACCTTTTGGATTCGTCAAAGAAAACATAATTTAAATTTAAATGAATATTCAGTACCTACATACCTATTTGTAGACAGCTTAGGTATCTAAAAAATAAATGTATAAAAATGTGTCTCGGATGCTGCGAATTGCGAATCAGCCTTTAATCAACTTTCGGAGAAATTATACAAAACACACAGCACACAGGTATTGTAGCAACTATTTTATTAAACAAAAGCCCGAGTAGGCCGAGATGCGTAGATATCGATTGCGTATGCCGCTGAGTCGGCATTAGCTGGGTCGCCTGAGCCACTCCACCCCGGGCGGCATCGGCGGGCATTTCGAAGCGCGCTGAAAGTTTTTATAAATAATAATAAATTATCCTTTATATTTAATTCTTTTCTAATAATAATACTAATTTTCTTGTTTGTAAATTATTCTCAGGTGTTTTGTCGTAATTTGATCGTATAGCACCGGATCTAAAAAAGAGAGCGGACTAGGAACATAATCAACAAAGACATAAAGTATTTTTTTTATACGGGTATAGGAAGTTAAGAGAGGCAGGGCATAATGGTTTAAGTAAGTATTTAGCGTTGTTAGAATTTTGAGCGAATGACCGTCAGTTTACAGAAGATCGCAGCTAGTATTGTGTTCATGCAGTGAGTAAGGTCGCCCGACCCTGATCTAAAAAGCGTTATGTTGCGAGCAGCAAGGGTATTTGTACTCGTGATATGCTGTCAAGTTAACGCATTGTCTTATTTTTTTTTACCGAATGGTGCCGTAATTGCTACGAACAAGCAACTATCTATAGGCTACAAATAACCGATTATCACTATTCGAATACTAATGTCTAAAAAGTCGTAAGTACCTACTATTTTAAAAAATGCTACGATTTCACTGGTAAAATAAATGTTAAAATGCGGGGGTGAATAGGTTAATTACTAACGCGGGGGTAACTCGAACGCAAATACAGATAGACTAGAAGAATTTCACAGGGATATCCCAAGTCCTAGGCGGCTCAGTTGTTTAGAGCAGTCGCCCGGATTGCGAAAGGTCGCGGATCCATCCCCACCTCAGGACGTGAATTTATTCTAGTTTTTCTAGTTTAGATATATTTTAATTTTTTCAAACGTTTATAATAATATTAAAATCAAAAATTAAGAATGTTTTATAATATTTGTTTTTTGACATAATGTAATTGTTTACTTATTAACTTTCTTTTTTCTTTTTTTTATCTTACTAGCTGACCATGTGTCCCGAATAGCAGAATAAGTATTAAAAAAAAATTAAGAATCGACTGTTAGGCGGTACGAAGTTCGCCGGGTCAGTAGTTAGTTCATAGATATGGTTTGCCACTTTCAAATACATGTTATTCATTTGATAATTTCATGACATTTCTAGGAAATAATATAGCCCATGTTTTAATTTATTGTTGTATTGTCGGCACCAACCTGTATAATATATCATTGGAGAAAAATTGGACAGACATTAAAATAGTAAACTTTCTTAGAAATATATTTACTTGCGGGGATCGAACCCGCGACTGCTCTAACCATTTGAGCCACGAAGTCACGTGCTGCCTACCCTATAAAAATCATATCAACCCTACATAAGTATAATATGAGACGGGGTCTCCTGCCCTTAACACTATCTGGCAACCTTATTCACCACAGGAACACAAGACACTATAAAGGCTGCAATCTTATGTAACCCGGAGGTGCTACCTACCTTTTTTGAAAATATTTTTGCGCTGCATATGCAATCTATATTAAAGAATCAAGTGTAACGGTGCGTGTCTTACAACTCAACACCTAAATAACACTATTTTATTATTCAAAATGTGAAAATCACCTGTCTTTCACGATCACGAGGAGCACTTCTCCCAACTGCGACATCGGAGCTCATTATAAAGGCAGAGACCATATTTATGAAGGTAAAAATTAATAAATCATTAAGCGCACGTGATAGGAGGGCTGTTGAAGTTTTTTCACCCGGAATGAAGTGATAACCGCTAATGACGCACTTCACTGCCGACTCATCCGCTGTATCACCGGACTAAAAATTTTAATAAGCTATGACTTTATTTATTTATTAGCACTTATTCATATTATACAAGGTGTTTGGTACATGGTACAACAAGCGGCCACCTACCTATGTTAACATAGTCATATAAATACTATGGTGTTATCAAAAATTCAAAAATGTATTATTTTGAAATTTCCCATACATTTTGTTTTGGTAGCCGAAATTTTTGTATGAATAAATTTGAAATTTATTTTATTATTTTGAATTTTTGATAACGCCATAGTATTTATATGACTATGTTAACATGGGTAGGTGGCCGCTTGTTGTACCATGTACCAAACAGCCTGTATATATATCTGCTAGCCGCCCGCTCGCCTCGGCTTTGTATGGGTGGTGTAAATTACAGTTAAAATATAGTAAAATTTTATTAAAAGGAGGTACTTTATTGTAATACCTTAAAGGTAGTAAGTACTTAAACAATATTTTTAGTTTTTTTATTATTAAACTTTTTATTTGCAGTCTTCATCAGTAGGTACAATAAATATGCCTACAGCGTTTTGTCAAAAATTTAATATCTCCCACTGACTTCTGTCTCACTCACTCACACGTTTTTCATTGCATAACTAAGATTTTTCCTGCGTGTTTGTGTGTGTGTGTTTTTTTATATAAACCATCTCCTGACAATAACAAACACAACAACAAAAAATACAGTTTTTCGGAAATTTTGCGGATATAGTGTAAGAGAAGACAGATAACATACAAAACTCACACAAATATACACACCGTACACCATGATATTGTTGTAAGTATACATTAATAGGTACCAGCGGCCTGTCCAGAATAAATCTAAATAATAATAATAAAATTATTATCATTATTAGTATTATTACCTACTATCACACCATTACCTTCTGCTTAGCCCCTGGTTGACTGGTAGAGAATGCCATTAGGCGTTAAGACCGCCATTTGTACATTTTTTTTATTATTATTGTGCAATAAAGTTTAAATAAATTACTTAAATTTCTTTAGAAATGCAGAGCCGATTTACTTATTTTTCTCTATTGTTTTTATTTCATGAATATCTAGCACAAATCAGCAACTTTGAAAAAATAGAACTAATAATTTCCATAGCTTTTGAATAAATAAATGTTTGTTTGTCATCATACAAACATCTGGTCTCTGGTTTAATAGAAGCTAGCCGTCATATTTGTTCCTTGTAAAAGTTACATATCGATTTCTCTTGATTATTGATAGGGTGGGCAACGCGCAGCACTCAGCAAGTAGCAGCAGATATCCTTCGGTTTACATGCTGCGTCTACTACGCTATGTTACCGCATTACTATTAGATTGCACTGGTTTGCCACCTTATTACATAAAAATACTTCGCTATATTAACTAATGGTTTAATCTCTTGCTTTGGAGTTTTTGTATATAAAAATTAAAAGTTACAGAGTAAAACGAGTACCTACCTATAGTATAATATATGATTCTACTAGGGTAGTTTTAAAGTAGAATAATAATAATAATAATATTCATACACTCACACCTATTATCTAGCCCAAAGTAAGCATCATTAAGAGCTTGGGTTATGGATACTAGATAACGGAGAAATATTGAAAATAATATTAGAAATATACTAAATAAACATATAAACATTCATGACTCGTAAACAAATGCTCGTACTCATTATACGAACATTTGCTCCTACCGGGATTCGAACCCGGGACCTCTTGACCGAGTAGCCTGCATATCAAGGGGTACAGACCGCTCGACCAGCCGGTCGTCAAGAATAAAAAAAATGAAACTTATTTACATATGGTTTAATATGTATAACGTTTAATAGTTTGTTGACGTCACGCAAGTACCCAAATAATTCGTACAATAAATTTAAAAACCCTTTTATTATGACTTCTAAATTATATTTTCTATTTTCTCAATGATAACAATAATAATTTACAAACCACGAAGAAGAGCAGTGACGTAAATGTCTGCAAAATGGTGTCGGTGGTAAAGCGCGCGTGCCTGCCCATTCTAAGCACACGTTTACCATTTAAATTAACTGACCACCGCCACCGCCGCGGCTATGCTCGTTTTTTTTCACAAGCAAACATTACCGCTGTTTACACTGATACAGTGTTCTGTTTTAGTCACGGTCCACGTCGCCTGGCTTTAGTCGTTTTTAGAATTTTACAACTTAGAAATAAGTCCTGCGAACAGCATAAAATATTTTTTTCAATTTTATAAAATCTGTTTAAGTTTTTTATTGATACTCTGATACTCAACAAAATTTAACTGACATTTAATATTTTTACCGGAAAAATAACATGAAAATATGTATACTACCTACATCTAAATTTTTATACTTTCTGCACGACTCGTAGCTTCCGTCGAGACACTTCGTAGTTCGTAGTCGTGCTACGAAATATATGTTTTTAATATGATTTTCAATTATTGAAAATTTGATAATTTGATATGAATGTCATTTCTGATTTACCCCCAGGTTATTCTCAGTGACCTCACTGGCACATATTATAGAGCCAGGGAGCGGTCGGCCGGCGGGCATCATCATACAAATGGCGCATTAGCGCCGCCCGCCGGTAGCCGGACGCACCTTATCTGCTCTCAACTATATTTGTTCTGCGCTGGATTACCCGAGATTTACCACGGTCACCGGACGTTAACACGGATTAACCGTCCTCTACAAAGAAAAGCTAAATTTAATTGCAACTTACGAGTTGGACATTAACCTTTCTGACGCGTAGAACGTATTTACTGACTGAGGCTGACATAATATTCTGAGGAATCAGAATATTATGTAAGTACCCAATATTTTGAAACTATTCCTAGTTGATCACAGTCTTCGAAACTGCGTCTTTGGGTGTATTAATGAGTTTCATTATTTGCCTGCATTTACTTAATGCTTCCACCTGTGCAAGTTATAGAGTCGTGTTACAAGCAGATTTTGGATATTTTTCAATTATTTTACCTTGTAAATAAATTACTGTATTAATATAATAAAATATTCCTTTGAGTTAGCGTAGACACATTGGCTGGCTGTGAGACAAATGTATCGGGTCGTCGGGCGCGATAGTGCGGCCCGCGATAAATCAGGTGCTGTCGATGTGGGGCCGCCCGTTGCAGCGGCAGGGTTGATTTGTCGCGGCCATCCCATGTCGATGTATGAGCCATAGTGATGTGATAGTTCCACACGCTTGCTTGTTTATTGACACACATAAAATAGAATTTGATAGTATTGGCAATCAATAAAAATAATAAATATACCTAATGTTAAAAAGATACTACTGGTGGAAGGCCCGTATGTAGGGACGTCTGGGTAGGTAACCGCATTTCTTATTTTAACCGTAAAACAGTTCGCTGTGTTTCGAATTGAAGGGAAATGTAACCAGTGTGATTACTGGGCATGGAGGGCATTTCATCTTAGGCCTCAGGATAACAACGCACCTGCAATATACAAATCAAGTGAATATTCCTTGTTATTGCAGTTGTCTATAGGCGGCGGTAACCGCTTACCACCAGGTGGGCCGAAAGCTTGTCAGCCGTTGGTTTTTTACACCGTTAAACCCAAAAGTTATTGTTGAAGTCGTGAGGAAAAAAAGGCATGACACTGTTATTTTATCGACGTTAAAATATCTACAAGATTTCCACTTCACTATTCGATAGATGGGCATCTAATAAAGCGTTTGGTGGAGTCACCCCACGGTCAAGAATATCTTACTTACTATTGTGACTGCTTGCATAATCACATGTCATTCCCCGACGTAAACAATGACCCAATTGACTATTGTACTGTACATTCCCTCGATTTTTCCAATAGATTAAATAAATTTCACGTCAAAAATTTTCTGAAATTTCAAAATACCTGTTTTTTAAAGTTTTTGATTACATATTCTTAAATATTATAAAGGATATAACTTAGGGTCCGCAACGCGCAAGTGATACCCTGGTGCTGCAAGCGTCCAAGCTACGGTAACCACTTACCGTATGCTTGATACCGCCGTATGCTTTCTTAATACCGCGCTATGCACTTACCGTATTCGTATGCCGTGGACCGTATGCTTGATTGCCACCTTAGTAGTATAAAAAAGTGAATACATAAAATATAGGCGAAGTGTCATCAATCTGACGACACATCAACAGGTTAAGTGTAAGCAAGGTGAAACTATGTCAGTGTCGCTCGAAATGAAACGTGAAATCGTACGGTGACCCTTCACACGGCGTGTAAACTGTGACCTAATTACAGATTAATACCACTAAGCGGAAACCTCACTAAGTTCGATGGCAGCCGGAAAGCCCGCGCCGTCACAAATGAGCTAATAGCTAACAATGTTTACTTCACTTCTTGATTCTTCTCCATTACGCAAGTTGGGCGACTAAGTAGATTTATAGTTTCCGCCCCGTTCATTACTTGTATTGAACAGTCTCGAACGCGTGGCATAAATCTGAATGAACAGTCCGCCCGGCCAGAAAAGTTCCCAACTCGGATATAAGTTGTGCAACTTACTGAGTTCTACGAGTCTCTGCATACAACGTCTGAGATAAGTGACGATAAAACGACGATAACTCCCAATATTGTGTGCTAATAACATGTGTGCACAACTTTGATGTTTTTAGGAACTCCAACAGCATTATATATCCACTCAGATATTATTTAGTACGATACATTTAATTGAGACAATGTAATTTTTTCCTTTATTTACAAAATTCACAGCACTTATTACAACATTCGGCAAGGGAAACTTTCACAATCTGGACAACTGCATTTAACATTGCGTTACCAAGGACACAAAAAACACCAAGAATTTATTGTGGTCTTCCTGTTTCTACCTAACGGGTCTACCTTCGCTGAATCGAAATAATTACGTATGTTTCAACAGTACTCGCCTAGAGATTTAATTATTACGGGTAATGTCAAAAAACTGTTTCAGGCAAAATATAATACGTAGGCATGTTCCAAAATGTCAAGTTTTTTTAATACTGTACTTTACATTTAATAGGTAGTTTATCCTGTATATATTACCATTATTTAATTTATCCTACAACAACCAATAATCTATGGTGGTCAATACCCACCCATAACAAAGAAATATAGCGGAAGCCATAACTGGCGGAACAAGCAATCCTTTCAATGCGACTTCCTAAATATTCTGGATTTTCTCTCCGTTAGCATTTTTTCATGTAGTTAAGAAAAACAAGGAGGCCATAACTCTCGTGCCGGTTGATCAGATAACGACGTAATGGCAGTAATGGATCCTGGTCAGCGGCCCGCATGCAAATAAATCTGCGGCCCGATGCAATGATGTGTGGAAAATGGTGCTCACCCCTTGCCCCGTGGCCGTCGCCACTGCCATGCACCATACAGGTCACATTATAAATAAAACAAATCCTTATTTCTTATTCAATTAAATATTAATTCAATTATAGTGCAAAAAAATACGTAAAAAGTTATATGTTTCAAAATTTTATTTTTATTATATTCAAACATTAGTACAAATGATAAAATTTAAAATACAGTGGAGTTCATTCCGACAATAAATATTATACTTTTAATAGCAATAAAATAAATGGTATCAACAAATGGTGTATTATTTTAAAATCGGAGGGTCAAGGTTAAATAATAGCTTTTCGTGACTCGATCGGAGGGCCCCCGCCAATATTAGGGATTGACAATAAAGATCGGACAGGGGCCCAGTATTAGCGCAGCCGGACAAAAAACAGGTAAGTCTTGTGTTGTTTTGCCCAGGAAGTGGGTAGCGATAAAAGTCAGAACAAATGGCAGTCAATAAAATAAATAGCGATGGCAGGGTGTTCTGTAAATAAGTCGGTGCCGGCTCGGGGCGACGATCGTCTTTTTTATTGGCGCCTCGATTGCTCTCGAAACAGCGAGTGTGAAGAGACGCGCGCCGCGCATATTGCAGCGCACCGCTGACTCCGCAGATTATACTCGGAGATTAGAAATGGAATTCCCCGCTGTGTTGTCTCCATTGAAACACTTGAGAAAACTGTAGTTTACTAAATCATAAATTTCAACTTTTTATACCATCAATTATCACAGTAAGCATCTAAAATCTTTTCTGTTATTGTAAGATAATCTATCCAATATAGGTATGTCACGTTAATGCTGACAACCCTCTCAAAAGCACTCAATGTCAACAGACAGTCTGTACAAATCGTGTTAGTAAAAGCGATATGGTATTCCGCTCGTATCGTGGCCGCCTAGAGGAGGTGGCTCCAAGATAGATGTATTAATTTGTAAGAATTTGTCGCCCAACCGCCGACCCTCGCTTCTGCGTGCATTCCAATCACGCACAACAAGCGACGTAATTGTACCTAATCATTTCTTTAAATAGCTACGATTGCAGTAGACATTTAAAGAATTATACGTACCTATAGATACGATCATATAATCAATAATTTAAGAACATAAATAAATAAAAAAAATTCAAATTTAACTTAATCATTATAATAAATGTTGCATAATTTCGTAAAAATCAAGACTATACTGTTGTAATGAAATAATTTAAATTTTAAACATGACGACGGACGATAGAAGTTCTAAGCTAGATATAAGTAGTATAAATAAATAGATTAGAAGAAATTCATGTCTCTAGCATTAGCCCGGATTCTGAAAGGTCGCGGGGCGAAGATCTTTTTTGAATACGCGCGTTAAGTTTCAGATGGTGTATATTCATATACATACAGGTGGTGCCGTCAATAGGACAATAAATTAAAACATGGGCTATATTAGTTAATAGAAATATTTCGCAAGTTTCAAATACATCTTATTCATTTGATAGTTTTATAACATTTCTATGAAATAATGCAGCCATGAAATAATTTCATACAAATGTCATGAAATAATCAAATGAATACGATGTATTTGAAAATTGCAAAACATTTCCATGAACTAATGGCACCACCCTGTATCTATTAGATTTAATTTTTTTCAAAAAAAGTGAGGAGTTCCATAAGTGTTTCTCCCACGCAAGAGGGCCTGCCTCATCAGTGGTACTCATAGGCTGATGAATATGATAATGAGAAAAAAAGATAAAAAAGAATTGATGCTTTAAGAAATTAATTCATCGTAAAAAAAACTCCATCCATAGACTTTGTCATTGATCATAACCTAGTCCTATAAAATCACCAGTCCGGATTGAACTGCCAATAAAACAAAAAACATAAAACAGTTTCATTTGTTTCGTTTACGAGGTCAGAGTGACCGGAGTTGCGTATGAGAGGAGAGGCCGCGGGCATGGTCCCGGGGGCCTCGTCAATGTACGCTGAAGCTAATCCAATCACGGCGATGGAGGATGCACACGCCTCCTCTTAACCTGAACGACAGGGCCTTGGACATCGAAATGACATTTCAGATTGTCTTGCTTTGGAAAGAATTTAGACATTAAGCCACATATTAGAATAAGCACGTAAACTACCTTTTTTTCTCGCAGATTCTAAATCACCAGCTTATCTATACATCAATTTCGTCATACTACATGATTATTATGTAAATTTATGTCACTTTGTCAGCCATCCCTCGATGTCGATACAATATATTTAAAAGTAATAAAAATGTATTTCAATTCAGGAAAGTAAATAATAAATCTGGAAAAAATATTAGCATAGTCGGCAGAAAACTTAATTGGTTAGAAAATTGTTGATTTATCGATCATTTGCTGACAAATTAGATATTTTTTTAAGGTAAGTTAGGTTGGAGTATCATATAAATACCTTTGATTTATTTATATATGTTTAGATGGAGCATGCCGCTACAAAACAGAAGAAAGAAACGGGTAAGCTGTCACACGCTTGTGTGTACGGCTACCGTGCCGCGTCAATTATGAGTTTCTATGTATAACATAAAATCACTCATAAAAAAATCCTGTTAAATTGGGAAAATTTGCATATTTAAAAATTAAATTTATTTTCACAGTACAAATCCTTTTGATTTAAATAATAAAAAGTAATGTTCATATTTCAACCGCCTCTGTGGTCTAATGGTTGAGATCACCAGCCTCAGATTTAGAGGTCCGGGGTTCGATTCCCGTGGGGGCAGAAATTTTGTGCTCGGTTTGGTTGGTGATAGGGCTTTTCTAAGGCCGCCTGGCTAGCTACCACCATCTTGCCTAAGTCTGCCGCCATAACAATAATGTTAACAGCATTGTTGTGTTCCGGCAGTTGGAGATAAGATAGCCAGTTCCTCTGTGGTTGAGGAATCCGGGTGTATCTCGCTTCCATCGTCGGCCTTATCTACACTTACCATCAGGTGAGATGAAGGCCAAGAGGTACCCCGTTAAGATTTAAAAAATATATATAATTTTCTCACGGGCATTGCACTTTGCTGGGAAAAATAATGCATGTAAGTATAAATATTGAATGCAATAGATCACCAACGGCCAATTTACACGTACCAGTGCTGAGCACAGGCCTTCCCTCAAAGGAAAACCACATGAGGAGGATACAATAGATAGCAAAATAAAATCCTAAACACTTCCGCTGTGATACAATTTACTGATATAATTATTAGCAATTTATTATTTAACAACCCCTAAACATACTACAACTGAATTTAATAGTAACTAATATAAATTTTACTTGCCCAAAAAGTGTCAGGTATCATTTTTAAATGGGCACGAATAAAAAAGCGGAAATATAAGTAGGAAGTAGGAGTACGAAAATAATATTGATACAACTTGTAACTACATCATCGTAGATTATAATTTTCACTCAGGAAATTTAAATACAAAACATACAACACTGAAACCATTGCAACAGTACGGATAAAATAATATACAGAGTGGTGCCGTCAATGCGACAATAAATTTAAACATGGCCTATATTAGTCCATAGAAATGGTTTGCCACTTTCAAAAATTTCGTATTCATTTGATAATTTTATGACATTTGTATGGAATAGTGTAACGTTGGCAGCATTATTTCATACAAAGGTCATGAAATTATCAATTGAATACGAAATTTTTGAAAGTGGCAAACCATTTCTATGGACTAATATAGCCCATGTTTAAATTTATTGTCGCATTGACGGCACCACCCTGTATAATTTTAATTAGTTATTCTTTAGTTATTTACCGAAAGGTATGTAATGTTTTTTGTTGATTCATCTCTTTCCTTGTAATTCATAAATACTATGTTAGTGCAAATATGCTATAATGACACTTTTGACACTGAGCAAGGAGTTACAACTATTATCCATTATTGTTTGATATTAATTCCGAAGCTTGACCGCTGTCGACGCTCTATACTCTATCTAGACATTATATAATCAAAGTTAAATAGATGCCTCAAAAATACGAACGGGTATTCGAACCCAAAGACACCCAAAATTTAGTATTTACGTCAATAACTGATAAACTCTTACGCGACGAGCCTGCTTGCTACGGCGTAGCGCGCTCGTAGACGCTCTCCGCGATCATTGCGCTTAATTTAACTAAGCACCTTACTGCTATCTGTTTTGCGCCCGCGTCGGCTTATGCTAATGACGCAGTGTAATTCCCTTATCTAGCTTTGTGTAGGTACACAATGCTATTCGGGAACAATTAATATTATACGAATATTATTTTCTAATGAAATATAAAACCCACCTAAGGAAAATAGCAAAGGTATTGATAGAGGTAATAACCGTAAATCTACGGCTAAGATAAAGTTACTGGCAACGCCTACGCCCAATTAGTCACGAAACGAATTGGGAGACGGTAGCGAATGATGAGGTGTATTAGTTGCACTGCTGGGAGAATTTGTCCCCGCGCAAGGTCGAACGTGCGAATCCCACTTTGTACACCGGTTGGACGGGAGGCACACACCAGTGAAACTTTTTGTGTATGAAGCATCTCTTTCGTTCAAGAGAGTCAGTATAGTGTTATGTGTCGATGCCACTACGTGTGTGTGAGTATGATTCGTGAGTTAGCTTTGAAGTTGAGTCAGTGTTAGGTCCGCGTTGCACCACAGGTCGTATAATAGGCGCGAGACGAGGGGCCGAGCCATAAGTCACGCGACCACCCGATATCAGTGAATCAATGACCGCCCCGCTATGATACATGGGATTAGCCGCCGTTTATAGTTTTAGCTATGGTCAACGAATTAATACTGCGGAAATATCTCGTATAAATTTTTATGGACACGCCAAATGGCTTTCCTAGATAAATAAATTTGATATTACAACCCCAAAAACAATAGAATTTAATTACTCTGCTTTGCAGCGTAATTTATTGATTCGCCATAATCTCCTAGGGCTTCTCCTAATAAAGTGCCTTCATATTTCATAACTGTAAAATGTCCTTATTGTTTTCTTCGTAGTACTAGTTTAAGTAATTGGTCCGTTATATTGGCATCGAATGGCCTATTGGGACATGAAGAAAGGTAATATGAAAGTAAGCGACTTTAAGCCTCATAACTAATTATACTAGTAGAAAAGTAAAACACCGTTACATTATTTAATAGCAAAAACACATAGCATTTTTCATACTACCTTTCGTTATAACCCAATAGGCACCTGTCAGTAGCATTGTTGTCAATTTACGATTTAACAGTTAAGGGTGTGTTTCAGTGAGGCCCGTAGCTTGTTAGCGCGACTGGCGACGTGCCGCGCGAAGTATACACGCGGGCAGATTCGTCCCGCGATTGTCGCTATAGTATAATATAACATACTTGTGGATCTTACTCCCCGTGTTTCCCGCTAACTAGAGGCGCCGATCACAGAAATAAAAGGAAATACGGGTACGTATTGTCTTTTAAATGTTACGATATTTGCAATGCTCCTTGATTTCTGTAAACAGAATCGGTACCAGCATCACTGAATTGACGAATGACTGATGCGATACAATATTACAAATTGTTATTTAAAAGCTTGACGTTACCCGCCCTCCGGTGGGTTCAGACACAACAAGGATCTATTATGATCTGATATGTATGTGTGCATTGTACGACTTAGCCTGTGTTAAATGTTTTGATTGACAAAGAATATAATCGGTTAAAATTAATGTTCTTCTTTGTGGCCTACTTATTTAAATAAAAATATTTTGACTTTGACTTTGTAATGTAGGTAGCATTTTATGTAGGTATATAGAAATAAAAATATTTTTAGCAATATATAATAAAAAAGCACATACTTAGTATCTTGAATTTTAATAGGAGTTCAAATGTATGCGGTTATTAATAAAAATATGTTATTGGGCTAGTTACGGTGCGAGAATATGAAAGATCTTGGCACATTCTATTATCACATAACTCTAACCTGCACGAAAACAATTATTGCTTTCTGTATGCTGTGTGATTCAGTTACACTCAGATTTGTAGTGAGAGAACAGTAATATTTTTTTTGCGAAAATCTTTTTTTTTTCAATCCTCTTATTTCTAAGTAAGTAGAAAATATTATTATATTTTTATTCCACGTAAAAGTCTGATCCGAAAGCGCGATATTCGGTTAGTTAGGTGCAGTTTACACTGTGGGAAGCCAGTGGTCAGCTAATGATTTGAGTACACCCGCCCTCTGTTGGCTTTGTAATACAATCACGCGGGAAAGAACCTGAGCTCTACGCGGTCTGCATACGATTATTCCCTGACACTGGATTTAGAAATTGTTGCCAATTGGGATGTACGTAAAGTTATTAAGAGAATTATGATTGATTATTTTCCTATAACAAAGTATCTATATGTCTTTTATCAATAGTATTTGATTAGCGGCCGATTCTGTGATTTGAGACTTAAATAAATCAGTAAGAATAAAATTACTTTAAATGAAGACAATTCTCATTTTGTGTTAGTAACGTAGATTTATAGCGGGGAAAATTTAATTAGCAATATTTGTTTATATCTTTACATTTATTTATGCAACTAGATGACAAACAAGCTGACGGCCCACCTGGTGGTAAGCGGCTACCGACGCCTATAGACACCAGCAATAACAAGGAAAAATCACTTGGCATTGCAGGTGCGTTGTCATCCTGACGCCTAAGATGAAATGCCGTCCATGCCCAGTAATTACAGGGAAAGGTAGCCATACCTTTCCCTTCAATCCAAAACACAGCGAACCGTTTCACGGCTGCAATAAGAAAGGCGGTGGTACCTACCCAGACGACCCTACATACGGGCCTACCACCTAGTAAACACACATACACACATGCTACGTTACATATTTGTGTTTGTCCAGTTTAAGAACTCATTCTGTACAATTTTAAATTACGTTTAAATACTATTAACTCATCGAAAAAGTTATATGAAGATCAACAGAATGTTTTCAGCCAATTCGAGTATCAAGTACTCTACTGTGATGGAGTTACTGCTAGACATAGTGACAAAAAAAAATTCATGAAAATGAAGATGGAAAATGTTTATTACCTGGGGTATTTTCATAGAACTATAGAAAATGTCTTTGATACTGCTTACAGTATCAGCATAGCATTAAATAAAAGCTAATGCAAAAACTGAGTATTTATCTCTCTCATGGGTGAAATAGGCAAACTTGCAAAATAGGCAGAAGGTTATTAAAAATAAATAGCTTTAAGAGTACTCCCCATATTGCAATTTCTGAAATAAGAGAGATAGAGCATTGTGTTGTTTTCGTCTCAAATTTTAGGCTTCTGAATGGGGTAGCACCTTACAGAAGATCGCAGCTAAATTGTGTTCTTGCGGCGAGTAAATTAGGCCGTATAGTTGAGATTGGGAGCACGAAAGGAGGTCTATACTTACAAAACAAAAAACTACAATAGTAAAAAAATATCAAAATGTTGACATTTTCAATTAGTCGCTTCAAACGCGCCTGAAGCCGAAGCGACAGAGCCGTGAGCCTGTTTTATAATAATTACAAGAATTTAATATAAAATATGAATTATTGAACTTGAACGATTTAATTAAATATGCACATGTATCTTACATGTATAATTTATCCTTTTTGTCTAATATTCCCATTTTTTTCCAAAGGTTGGAATGGGTGAGTGCTGGAATGAAAGAAAATTCATTCGTTTTTTTGTAACATAATTGCATTTGTTTTTTTATTATATAAAATATACAGCAACAATATAATAATAATCATTTTTTATCCACATCCATTTATTCACCCATACTTTTTTTAGCGCATGTGAACGCATATTGAGTAGCATGGAATAGAATATATTGTGATTCTACGTTTTTCTGTTTTCTTTTGTTTTTTAGGCGCCAAACCAAACAAAATAGAACTATAAAATCTTAGATCTGGTCTAGATCTAAGATTTTAGAATTGTATAAAATTATAAATATAAAACTACTGTCACGTCCATAGACAATATTATTAGGTATCACTTACAATATAAACAACAGCAGGGGCTTTGGTAGAGACAGGCACCGTATCAATTTATTTGTAAAAAATAATAATAAAGATACATTCATCTCTATCAAATCTGACAAATTTATCCCACGCATTATGATTTAGTCTCGTAGTCTCGTGTGATTCCTGGCGTCGCGTATACGTATACGTACCGTTTTCCAAGCACTTGCTAAAGGGGTTTTATTATGTTTAGAGTGTGCGCTCGTTTGCACGCGAATGGGCCACTTAACTACGGAGACGAGCACCGCTGTACTGCGCGCTTCCTCCTTCACCCGATCTAGGTACCTATATTTACGACAAGGGTTATAGTTCCGCCACGCTTTTTTCATGTTTCCCATCACTGATTTCGATACTGAAACCCGTCGATAAACGACTTAATAAAGCGATTAAAGCTTTTGTTTCAACGACCTTCCGTGCTTAATGCTTTCATAAAACGAACACGAGTTTACGATACCTACGTTGGGGCTAGCTATCGAGTCGTTATCAATAGTCCCTGTACGCAGTAAAGGAGACAGAGGATCGAATGTAACGTAGGACGTGACTGGGATAACGAGATGGAATTTGTGAGGAAAGTGCACATGTCCATTTGCACCGAATATCTCTATATTCGTTTCTGTCGGTTTCTCATTTAGATATAGCTAATACAAAATAAAACTCAGAAACCTAAGATGTATCATAATATCGACCACTTAATAGCATAAGCAATTTTTATTTAAAATATAATTGTGGGTCAGATTGACATATCAATGATATCTCAAATACAATGAAACTAACTCCAAAAAATATTAAATAACCATGCAGTAGCAGAATTAAAATGTATACAACTTACTAATTTCAGTCATATCACAGCGCTACTTCAAGAACACGGAGAGATTATTGTTATTTTGTTACTAAAATGACTCCCCGCTACGTCTAGCAACACTTTTTCTCTGCTCTATATGTATCAATTCAATGCCTGTCAAATTTACTACACCCCAACCATTACCATAGTTTACACGATGGATCCACTGTCTTTATCATTCAATGTTGCATTTTTATGGAATTATAGTATATTCGAAGTTTATTGCTATCTGTACTTTTTAAGTTATTTGAAGTACTCTCCTTTCGCGGGTCTACTGGAAGCTCAGATCAACTGGAAGAGTTTTTTTAGAAATAAGTAGCACCCTTGTATGTTCTTTCCATTCCTATGTAGGTATCACTTTATCTAGTGTGAATGTACATACATTGTTAAATAAATAAATAAGAGCCATTTATATAGATTGTAATGTTCTTTTATTTCAATAATAAGCAAAACAGTCATGCTACGAATACTTTTAATTAGAGCAACCAACTCCCTAAAGTCATAATAATAAGTATTATGGTTTAATTTGTATTTATTAACCGTTAAAACGCGGAACGTTTGTGCGGAATCACTAATTTCCTACCCCTCGAGTCGCGGTGTCTGCGGCTCGTTGTGTGAACATCGAAAGCTTTTGATTCTTATTCATAGCACAGGGGTCGCCCAACCGCGGCCTAACGATTTGATAATGTATTCACTTGATAAAGCGGAAGGTGGTACTTCGCGAGCGCGCATTAAAAAACCAATTACAGCGTGACTAAATCGCGCCGCCGCTCCCGGCTATTTGTCAGACTCCAGAGGGATAAAAAGTATATTCTAAATTTAATTTCACGCAATTTTAAAAATTGGGGGACACTAGGAAATATTATTTTTTATTGTGCGCCAGTTATAGGGTTTATTAATAGGATGTCATGCTGATGGACTTGTTGACTACGAAGGGAAGTACCAACCTCCCTTCGAAGTATTATGATACAGTAAGGAATTGCTTATTTTCAATAAGTATTGTTAAAACAACTAATCGAATCGAATCGAATTAATATCATTCAAGTCTACCATTAGATATTTGGATTCGTCCGACCACGACAAGCTATCGTTATGACATTGCTATGAAAACTGAGAGTCGGCATTGGATCCTACAGATCAGCGCCGTTTCCACAGCACTGATGATTAGGATACTACAATCTACAATCACTGATTATGAAAGTACAAAAAAATACTTAAAATTAAACTATTCAGAATGTCCAAGTTACTTGATTAAACACAACAATATACATAGATCAATAATTACAGAGTTTAATTTTACCTTTTAGTAATGTCTTAGTCCTAAGCGTTTATAAAATGTCTCCAAATCCTCCCAGTGGTAAGTACCGAATTATACAGTCCCCGGAGACTCATCTCAGCCCCCGTTACGAAATATATCCCTGTAGCCTGTCCCTGTATTAGCACTCACTTAATTATGTCTTTATAACAGAACTTTATAGCTTACGCATTACTCATTTAATACAAACTGTAGGCTATCATTAAATTCGTTAGTAATAATAAGCACAAGTAATTTTACTCATTCAAGATATAAATAAATACAGGATAAGTCAAACCAATGCCCCTTGGAGGGAAAGTGCCCTAAATGATGAAGTTAGCAAATTATTCTTCAAGATACATTCCTATTTTTTTTATAAATAGCAATAAATGCGTTCTAAGACTTACCTGAGCCAGGAATTGAACCCACTAAATGAAAAAAATGAACACTAAGTATTATTATGTACCCAATCGATAGGGTCCATGTTATGAAAGAAATCTCCCTGGTAAACTATGTGTAAAATTTTGGGCAGACCATAACTTTTTACAATGTAGGTAGGTATCTTCATGAGACACGACGAAGCACAAAATTACTGCTTCGTCGTGTCTGTGCTAGACAGTAATTTTAATTTTGGAATCACTCAAGGGTTCTTGTTTTAGATTTGCGATGAATAACTAATCAAGTCTATTTACTCGTAATAAAACAATACAATTTCCTCTAGCATAAGATTAAGTATAAGAAATTATAATTACTTGTATTAGAGAATTGCAATTGTTAACTAAGCGCGTACGTGTAAAATTCATGAACCGTAGGTACGTTTATTTGTATTTACTTCTACTATTTCCTTATCGTCTTTTAATTTTAGAGGCTATGTTTGTAAGAGAGATTTGTTCATTATAATGGATTCTATCGATTGGGCAAATGATATATAATTATTATCATTCTAGAGAGTGGACGTTTGGTATGTATTACAAAATTTTATGTTTGGGTGGCAAAAAAGGAGGACAATCTGATAGATAGCGGTTACCGTAGCCAATATACTTAGATACTTTACCCAGTAATAATTATAAAGACCCGTAGGTTTTTATTTTATTTAATTCATAACGGGGATAACTCTTGGCCGTCATCTCACGTAATGGTACGTGATGATAAGGCCGACGATGGGAGCGAGCTACACCAAGATTCCTTGACCACAGAGAAACTGTTTATCTTATTTACAACTGCCGAAACACAACAATGTTGTTCACATTATTGTTATGGCGGCAGACTTAGATAAGATGGCGGTAGCTAGCCAGGCTTAGACCGAGCAGGAAACTTGCCCCAAAGGGAATTGCCGTGGGTTTATTTCAGAAAAATATGTCCAAATGCTCCGAAAAAAATGCTTAATTCCACAATCTTAAAATATTGAATCTCAGAGAGGTTTAGTTGAGACACTCACGAATGTCTTTTTTGGGCAATTTTGATACGCCCTGTGTCAAAGTCATCTATTATTTTTTGCAACGATTTCAGTGTAACGTTCTATAATCTATGAAATAAACAAACAAAAAGAAACTAAACTCATTCCGCCTCAACACAAAACGTAAATCAAGTGCACAAGTGTCACAGAATAACTAACTAATAGCCTGTGTGGACTTATTTTTAACCAACTTCTAAAAAAGAGGAGGCTGTCAATTCGGCTGTAAGTTTTTTATGTCTGTTACCTCAGAACAACTTGCAAATTTTCCCTATAGAAATTTTCACTAAATCGATTCAATAATTTGGTTTTTAAATCAAAATAACTGGAATAATTAAGTCGTCAATGTAAACGGTATCAGATTTTTGCTTATCTGTGACTTTTTAGTGGTGTTTATTATAATTCTATTTGGGTCGGAATAAGTGTCAACCAGGTTAATCCGCTATCGCTATAACTCAATTTCGCCTGGATCTGATGAAATCTTCGAAGATAGAGAACTTAACCCCAACACTTAAGCTAAACGCCAAGTCAAACGATATATGAAACAATAATATTTATACATTAAAGTTTAAACGCATCTAAAACATTAAAATGTGAATAATATTTATTTTAACCAGAGACTAAAGAGAACAAGTCGATAATGGTGACGGTCATCCATCTAGATTTGACCTTAGTAATTTATCACGAAAAATTGTGGAAAAAAATATTAAAAATAATGAATGACTTGTAAAAGAGACGATTAAAAGGGAAAAGAATAATTAAATTTAAGTCTATCTATAATATATTTAAAAAAAATATATTTTTTGGAGTTGGTACTAAGCTTTTTCAGAAAAAACAGAAAATCAAACACCGACTATATACAATACCTTTCTAAAAGAATAAGTGTTTTTAATTATTTTACCCTTTTAGTGTTATGAAGTCGGGTTTTATATTATTTTAAAAATTATTCACTTCACTTTTTAAATTGCCATAATTTAATCGGTCGTTCTTATCAAAACAACCATTTCTGCCAAGCTCAAGTTAGGAAAAACACTTGTATTGGATAAAAGCTGTTACTGCAACATTTATGGCGTACTTACTACAAGTTGACATTTGAAATTTTAAATCCTTCACTTAACAAGTAAAGAATATTCCAATTGAGCTGAGACCTTTTTTAAAAATAAAAAGTGGTCCAACAGGGACTGAACATTAATTACTTATATGATTATTTTCCTCTATGACCGAGCTGCACCCAATTTTAAGGGGTGGGAAATGGGAAATATTAACATTTTGATTAATATGCTAACTACAATTTTGAATTTACTTAAATAAATTAAAACACGGCGAAAAATGAAGCTAAAATCACGATTAGTTGGTAGATTTGTTGAAAGCCTACTTTTATGAGTTTTTAAAATATTTTTGAAAGTCTTTTAAATAGTGACAGTGACTTAAAGAAAATTTTCTCAATGTTAGGGCAGCGTATTGTGACGGAGCGCCCGCCCTAACACAATATCGGCGTCGCCGGAACAAACTGCGCTATAAAATATCACCAGTGAATAAATCAACCTGATGCGACCCTCCACCTACAACTATCAGATTTATGGTCATGGAATATTATATCACAGATAAAAATATTAATAGCCTCATCTTTAAATATCTGTGCTAATTTTATTTTATTACATTCATATAAACCGCTTTACGTTCTCTTAATAATTTTTCTCTGCAACATAAAATATATGATCACTATATAATTTGACTGATGATTTTGCACAAAAAAAACATAATGTTTCTAAATATTTAAGAAAAATAATGAAAGGTATTTTAATAAAATATAAATAGATACTTTTTTATATAATTTATCTAGTAAGTAAGAGTAGACACTGCTAGGTGTAGCGAAATAAAGTAAAATATACCTGCAAAACCTAGCTCCTGCCAGCTTTAAGCTAGTAATTTATATGAATTAAATTTTTACTTATGTATCTCTTTATCTAATCAAATAAGTGCATAAAGTGAAATGAAACAAATATGCACGTCATAGCAAGTTGAAAAATATTCTGTATAACACTAGGAGTTGCAGAGGCGTGATGCGTGAACCTCGACATCAGTATGCGGGGCATAGAGCGTGAAACAGCACCGCGGGGCCGCACTGATTGAGCCGCGACAAGTTAAACCATTTGAAACAATTTAATAGAGATCAAAAATTTGGGACCCCGCCTTCCCCAAGCACTAACTTTTGAAGTTTTTCCCTCGCTAAAGGGATTATCGGTGAGCGCGGGCTTAGGGGGATTCTTTATGGGATTTGTGGATATTTTTTCCTATTTTTCCCAATTGCACTTGTTTTAATAGATTTCGGTATAAGTATAATTGATACACCGGACATTTTATGTTCAAATAATATACAATATTATTGCAAAAATTGAAATTATTGTTACGTTATGTTATTCGCCTATGTGGGCTGGTGATTGAGACCATCTACATCAGATCTAGAGGTCCGGGGTTCGGTTCCCTTGGGGACAGAAATTTTCTGCTCAGTTTGGTTGGTGGTAGGACTTTTCTAAGTCCGCCTGGCTAGCTACCACCAATTTACCTAAGTTATAACAGTAATGTTAACAGCATTGTTGTTCTGGCATTGAAGGTAAGATAGCAAGTTCTGCTGAGATGAAGGTTAAGAGTTACCCTGTTAAGACCTAGATTTTTTTTTTCGAAGTAACTATTGTCTTACATTTTCGCGAGCACTACACATTTGAAATAAAACCAATTTACCGGATTTAACTCGCGTTTAATTAGATGTTACATTATTATTATACACCCGACGTTTCGATTACTTTACAGCGATCGTAGAGAAGGGTCATCCCGTGACTACGATCGCTGTAAAGTCGGGTGTAGAACTATAATAATAATGTAGCATCTAATTGAACGCGAGTTATAACCGGTAAATTAGTTTTATTTTAAAGTTACTATTATTAGATTTTTTCGTCATTCATTACTATTACACCCTTAATGAACTATTACTACTGTAGTTCGTGTTGTTCGAGAAAATTTGCGATATACTTAGTTTTAGAGCTCAAATTAAGACTTTTTAATGTTAAACTAATAAATAATATCTGCAGTTAAATTACTTGTGAACTTCAAAGCTTAGTATGAATATTTGGAAAATTCCTCTTAGTCTAAAAGTAAGCAAAACTTTTTTCCTCGATTAAACACTTTTTAATATTACAAATAAAATTTAAGAATCTAATAATGATAGTTGAGAGTTGATCTAATTACTCTGACAAGATTCTAAGCAGCATGAGCAGCATCTCTTAGACCTTCGAAATCTTTACCCAATCCATGCCACCCGAAAAGATTTTATCAGTACAAACTTACCAACTATATGTATTTATAATAATCTAGGTGCACTCTGCGTGCTTTGCAATGCCCGTAAAGAGAAAACTGTTTTTTTTAGAAAGCACGGCAAATGACTTAACAACACCGATGCGAAGGGGTAAGAAGAGTCCATATGCGAAGACAGCTAGTGCAGCTTGAAACATACTGTTCTAGCTGCCTCTAACTTCCCGCCCCATATGTTGCCTTTTCAGGCCTCTTTTCAAGGAACCCAAGGTATTGTAGGAAGGAAGGAACACATCAAAGGAGGGGTGGAGGCGACTAGAAGTGTGTTTCAAGCTGCACTAGCTGTCTTTTTTTTATTATTTTATTTTATACAACTGGATGACAAACAAGCTGACGGCCTACCTGATGGAAATCGCTAACCGTCGCCTATAGACACCTGCAATAACAAGGAAAAATCACTTGATATTGCAGGTGCGTTGTCATCCTGGGGCCTAAGATGAAATACCGTCCATGCCCAGTTATTACACTGGCTACCTTTCCCTTCAATCCGAAACACAGCGAACTGTTTCACGGCTGAAATAAGAAAGGCGGTGGTACCTACCCAGACGACCCTGCAATCGGGCCTACCACCTAGTAGCAGTAGTAGTAGTCTTCGCATATGGACTGTTCTTACCGCTTCACATCAGGTGGTGATGAGTCATTTGCCGTGCTATGTTTAAAAAAATGGTTGTGTGCATTGTTAGAGAGTATCCTTAGAGATATTGCGAACGGGTCATCAGAGATCTAGTTTGATTACTGGAGTCAAATATTTACATACAAGCATATTTGTTTAACTCGTAGATATAGGAACTTGAAAAGGCGAAATGTAACGCCTTCAAGGGACGATATTTCTTTTACTTTTTTTATCCGAAAGTGCTATGGAAACGTTAAGAAAATAATAAAATAATAAAAAATATTTTCATCAACAGCATACGTCCCACTGCTGGGCACAGTCCTTTCTACATGGGAGAAACACGTAAAGGAGCTTGGACCATAACACCACTACGCTGGCCCAATGGGGGTTGGTGGGTTAAAGCGGTTACAGTAACAACCGGAACCAACGGCTTCAGAAGCACGGAGGAGCTCGAGATTATTGTTTGACACATTCCGGGACCGACCATGGCGAAAGTTGCTTTGTTTTCGTAATCGAAACCAGAGCGCTCAAACCACTATACCACCAAGCTCCAGTCCGCCTTAATTAATTATATTTAAAAAACATTTTAAATATAATTATTAAATTAATCTTGTAAAATTCTCATGTCAAAATTTAGTTCCCATACTCCTCCGAAATGGCTTAACCGATTTTCATGAAATTTTATATGTATATTCAGTAGGTCTGAGAATCGGCTACTATCTATTTTTTTTGGACTTTTTTTTAATGGTAAAACAACGTTTGCGGGGTCAGCTAGTATTGATATAAAATTAAAAGGTGTTTAATTCGACCTTTACTTACTGTACCATTTTATGAGTCATTTTATCAGGAAAATAACGAGAGCTTTGCATTATTATTGTCCCCGATCGAGTTCACGTATCTACTCCACTTCCAGGCTATCAACGTAAATATCTGCAGATTTCTGACTGTATCCCTTGCACAAGGTTTCATAATACGAACCATTGGGAATCCCACGCTTACTGTTTATGAAATAAGGTTTATGAAAACGTTATTTGCAATATGTGGAACCGTGTCGTAGTAAGGGGATGCGATTGCGTTATGATAGGATCAGGACTCGTCGGAGCGTGTACGTTCGGAAAGGATCGGAGAAACTGCTCCGGAGCACGTCTCAGTGTGACGCTAATGTAGTTTTAAACGCGGCGAACTCTTTGTGCCTTCAACAATTTGTGGTTATTGCGATTGAATTTGACAGAGCAAAGGGCTACCGAAATTTTCTGCAGTCTTTGTTTGATTGACAAGTTCGACTAAAGAATAAATAATATCAATTTTACTCACACTATTTGTGTAGCACGTTTAACAATAGGAATACGAAAAGGGTGTTGCGGGAGGGTGATCCCACACATGAGCACTAAAAAGCTTATTTCACTGCCAATCACCAACCGCGGGATCTGATGTCGACTAGAGTTGTTATATTATCTTGTCTTCAATGATTTTCATAATGTAGTAATTTGTGAAGTACCTACAAACCAAACGTAAAAGCAGCGTTGCCAGAATGTTACTTTTGTAACATTTTATGTTACTTTTGACCCTTTCGTGTTACTTTCATGTTACAGGACTCAAAATGTCACTTTTACGTTACTTTTGGGATTTAAACAAAAGTAGCGAAAAATTTCACACACCGATTAGTCATAAAACTGCGCTTATTGAGTAGCTTATAATTGCTTTTTTTTTGTTGAATAGTAAGTTTTACGATTTCAAAATATTGTTACTTTTCCAAGTTTTTAACCGACTTCAAAAAAAGGAGGAGGTTATCAATTATACGAGGTTAAAACCTCTGCTGATTTAGGTATAGGATAGAGCAGAATGTGCACTTCGCAAAATGTACACTCAACCATTTCGCATTCCATGCACTTCTCATAACTTCGACGGCAGACGTAAATTAATATCGCCCAGGAATATTATAACATACTGAAAGCTAGCTCAACTTAAAAAAAACTAGATTCAAGATATTTATTGGATTCGGTTTTTTTTTATGAAAAATACCGTTTGGAATCACATTAATATTTTTCGCTAGTTTTACACCGTCGCGTCGCGTCGTCGCTGCCTCGGCGAAGTAGTGGGTGCGCGGGAACTTTCCAAGTATACATTTAAATTTTTTGGTTATTTTTAGTGGTACCGTACCTCAAAACGAAAATATTAGTATAGGATAATTTTGCTGTCCGTCTCTCTGTCGGTCAAACAAGATTATTTTTCTCAGAAACAAGTGGAAGTTAATATCAGAAGCTATTAAGTCCTCGGTCCATTGAAGCTTAAGTTTCTAAGTCAACACATTAAAAAATATGGTCATACATACTTTGACATTTCACTTGTCAATATATTGAAACCTATGGCTTCTCTCGTTCTCTTAGAATCATGAAATTTTGCAAAATTGAAGCAAGGTATCACAACACATAAAGGAAAGAAGCCGTTAATCGTTAAAATGTAGTGTTGTCACATTGAAAATTATTGTTCTATTACAATTTGAAGGAGCTTACCTACTTATAGCGATGTTTAAGTAAGAACATTTTGAAGTTTAATTACAAAATTTCCCTTCAATCCTAAAACTATCATAATACATGTTTTACGGAACGCTCCGTGCACATCAGACTCGCATACCTATTTATGTCCCAGTTTCTTAGAACTGGAAAAAGCGAACTGAATTTGAAACATACATTTTTTTATTTTAATACGAATGATTTGAAGCTGCAAATGGTAGCTGGTACGTAAGTCGATCGCGGTGTACAATGGGGCAGAACGCTCCTGCGACGGCACAACCGACCGGAACGCTCCCTTCACATCAATCGCACTATTGATTGTCAATGGAAATAGAATTGTACCAATGTAAGTGTCGTGGAAAATTTTGATTTTGAAAGAGTAGATATATCAACCATTGCATTTACTGGAGTTTCAGTTTCAGTAACCAACTGCAAACAGCAGACACGTCCAAAAGATTCATTACAGTGCCAGTGGTACTATGTATTTACCTTAAAATACAAAAAAAAATAAAAGTATATTAATAGTAAAATACTTAACACTTTTTCCTTTTAAGCGGGGATATTTCTATTAAAAAAAAAACAAAATTCGTATGATTCACAGTTTTTGTGCACCTACTTAATAACTATATGTGGTATGCAAAACTGACAGCTTCATCATCATCATCATCATCAGCCTATATACGTCCCACTGCTGGGCACAGGCCTTCCTACATGGGAGAAACACATGTGGAGATTGGGCCATAACACCACCACGCTGGCCCAATGCGGATTGGTGGGTTAAAACGGTTGCAGTAACAACCGGGACCAACGGCTTAACGTGCCTTCCGAAGCACGGAGAAGCTCGAGATTATAAATTTGATTGACCCATCCCGGGACCAACCATGGCGGAAGTTGCTTTGTTTTCGTGATCGAAACCAGAGCGCTCAAACCACTACGCCACCGAGCTCCTCGACAGCTTAAAGATAAATTATTACATATTCATGACCGTCGAAGTAAAATAATCCATCAGATTAATTTTCCAGAAGCATCTTAGCAACAGATTAAATTCCAAGAAAATCCTCCAAAGTCTGCGTCCATTTATTTCCTTTGATAACTCTCAATCCTTTTCAACGACTTCGGGCAGCATCAATTCCGCTCGGCTCGCGCGCAGTGGGATTATATTTTTATAGTAGCAACACAAACACAATCATGACTAATCGGATCTTGGCAAATGGCCGGTGATTTGGGCGAGCGATCGGACTCTCGGAATGTCGGGTGACTATCTAAAGTATTGAGATAATAGGCCGGGGGCAGTCCCCCGGCCGTAACGAATAATGTAAGTGTCCACGGCGACATTTGCACCGAACTGCCGGCGACCTACGCTCTTACTTATGCGGTTTTTAATATTTTTATTGAATGCCTGTGGTCAGTTTGGAACAACAAGTGGGATAGATGCGTCTATAATTTTTATTTAACGTCATATAAGTCAATAATGTCAAAGTACAGTATTCTAAAATACTTATTAACATAACAATTACAAATAAAAAAAGTTTTTTTAATAAAAACAATAAAATGTGATTAAAATAGCTTTTCTCACCTTAACTGGAAGTTTAAAAATGCTTGTAAAAGTATTCTTTCGGATCACTAGAGGTGTTAACTTCAATGAGTTGTGAGATAAACGTTGCTATAAAAACTTTAAAAAAGGGTAGACAGCGGTGAAGAAATGTAGGTTAAACCTAGTGCTTCGGTAGCGTAGTGGTAATCGCGTCAGGAGACGCTGCCTGGTTCGATTCTCGCTTTGAGCATATAATTTTTTACCTTTTCTTTCTTTATTTGTTATGCTTGCAATAAAGTAGGCGTTAAAACGCATCCAAAATATTATAATGTGGTTATTATTAATTCCAATCTTTACCACTTGATGATGACCACTATCCTTACGAAGTTAACCAGTATATAATTACAAGGTATAGGAAACATTGTGTACTGACATAGCTATATGCATCTTTTTTTCCTTAACCCGTCAAGCATCAGATTTCAGACACAATTTTATTTTACACCACCTACACACATTTAAATTGGCTGCATTATTTCAAAGAAATGGTAAAAATTATGAAATGAATAAGATGTATTTGAAAGTTGCAAAATATTTTTATAAACTAATATAAGTCATGTTTTATTTTTTTTGTCGTATTGTCGTCATCACTCTGTATAACAATTGAACAAACTAAATAAATATCACTACTTAAATTATTTTTTCCAGGAAAGAACACACATATCAACATACAACAACACCACTAACAACATTACGATTTGAATATTAATGCCCATAAAAAAATCTACAATAAATTTATTTAATCATATTTATTGTAGCACTATTTAATTAATGTTTCCGGACTCAGCACTCTGTCTGATAGGTACTTAGAGCATGCCCGATGTCTGCAGATTGTTATGTGCACTATAAAGTTTTAAAAAGTAAATTAGTAACACGGGCAAAAAAATATTCAGAGAAAGATTGTTGTCGATTCTGTTGGCATTCTCTGAAACTAAAGTAAAATTATCTGCTTAAGTATCTGTAATTTGAATTAAATAGGAAAGGAATAGAATGAAACTTAGAAACGTATTTTAATCAGTATTTCATTCGAAATCGAATTAAAATGCTCTTAAAAGTTTCATTTTACAATGGAAATGAGGTCTTTTCTGGTCGAATTGTAATGAAAAAGTAGTTCTGAATTTAAATTGATATTTTAGTCGGTGTACATAATAAGCTCCCGGTTGATGCCAATTATTTTATTTAAAAATTTAGTGGTGTTTCTATTCAGTTCCCTAATTCGTCTCTTTTAGGTAAAGGTTGTAAGAAGTGGTGTAAAAAACAGCTGCTGCCTCGACTCCCCCGACTGGCCGTTACTTTGGCGGCGGCCGTAACTGCCAGTAAACCTACACGGCCCCCTATCAGATTATTTATTGAATTCTTATTTTTAACTAATAAATATTATCTATCACTATAGAATAGGATTTGTTTCCGTAAGCAACATAACTTTCTTATCTCTCATCATCAATTTTATTTGAAACACCAAGAAAACTGTAAGTATTGAAATACATTTACATTTACTATAGTTTTCCATCCGGGTATCCTGTAAGATAATGCTGAAAAGTAATCAAAACTTAATATCGTATACATCAAACCACTACGCTACCGAGCTCTTCAACTATATTTTATTTTACTACATATCTTCTTACCTGAAAACAATGTAAAATATAAAAAGGATACAAAATGATATACAAGGATCAGAGAAGATTAATAAAACCTCCACGTGCACGACTGGACATAATATATGAGTTGAAATAAAATCTGTCAGTGACCATTTATGGCTCAGGAGTCCTGTTATTAAAATGTAGCGGAGCGGCGTCACCGCGCCGGGTGCGGCGCGCGATCTGATTTATGCTCCGGGGCTGTATGCGCAAAATACTAGACTCGATGTATTTGAGTTAATAGAGAACATGCAAAAGCGGAAGGTTTCATAAGTACGATAAGAATAATAGACGCGCGAGCTACTTACTATTGGTTGTAAGTAGATAGTTGCATCACTTTTGAATTACTCACATAACTCACATTACTTAATTATGTACACAGTTGACAAAAATCTTTTTTGTGTAGGTACTAACTAATATTTCTATAACTATGCGGATTAGACTTACTAAAAATTACCGTTGTAATCAAAGCAAACGTCAATTACAAGACTTACAAGGATTCTATCGCTTCACGTATAGACCGCCTGATTTATGCTCCGGAGAGCAGTATTTTATTCGACGGGCGCCTCAAGAAAACTATAAGTTTCCGTTCGGCAGGGCCAGGGGAGGAGTCCAGTAAATATTGTCTCCGTTGCATCAATACAGACAGATATCTGTATTTATTGCGCTACTTTCTAAGATAATTTAGTAATGGATCGGTGTCATTACATTCCTGGTTTCTGATGTTGCGATAATATTTTTGTTAATTTGAGGGTGTTGGGTTATTAGCTGGACTACACTACAATATATTATTAAATGAGCTATCAAAAGATAAATAATTGCTATAAAATAAAATGAACCATTACGGCTACCTGCAGCCACACGCATTGCGTTGCGTTAAATATTTTTTTATCACTTGATAAGGTAGTAATTTGTAGGTATTATTATTATTTGTTTTATTTATTATTTAGATAAAACGAAGTAACTGGTAAAAATGACCGTCGTCAAAATCAATGGCCTTGCTGTAAATGACTAATTAGTTATTGTATAGGCACATAAACCTATGAGTGCATCAACAATAGCATCGACTCCATAACTAAAACTCACGACTATTGAATAATTTTTAACCGACTTCAAAAACGAGGAGGTTCTCAATTCGGCCGGTATGTTTTTTTTTTCTATGTATGTACACCGATTACGCCGAGATTACGGATCCGATTTACGTGATTCTTTTTTTTTTCGATGCGGAATAGCTGCCATTTGGTCCCATAAATTTTTTTTTAAAAACAGTTGGGTACTTTGGTTTTAAATATAAAAAAACTGAAATTATGAAGTCGTCTACATATGCGTAATTGCGAATTTTTCCTTTCCAATGACTTTTTAGTGAAACGATACGATAGTAGGAAACAATATAATTTGACGGTCATCCATCTAGCTTTGACTGTAGAAAGTTATCACTAAAAATTGTGGAAAAAAATTTTTAAATAAAAATTAAAACCGACTTCAAAAAACTGAAAAGGATAAAATAATTAAATTTAAGTAGGTATTCATCCCCTAGAAACATATTTTTGGAGTTGGTGCTAAGTGGTTTCCAAAAACAATAGAAAGTGAAGAAGTCGGTTTTAATTTTTATTTAAAATTTTTTTTTCACAATTTTTAGTGATAACTTTTAATAAAATACAAAACAACTCTGTCATTTAAAAAATAATGGGACTATACCCGTCAAGCATGAGATTCCAGACACAATTGATTTTTCAATTTTCATAGCCCACCGGTGGTATAGCGCCGCTTGACAGATTAACCTATTTACGACATAAATACATATTTCTTTGCTGTCTTAAGCATTTTTCCGGATGGCTCTGTGTTCTTTTCCTATTCTCCAGCAATAGGCTTTTGTAAGACATTATGTTTATACAATAGATACTTTATTTGAAATTCGGTACACTATTCTTATTTATTTATTTAAACTTTAATTGCAATTTGGCGGACTTAATGCCATTAAGCATTATCTACCAGTCAACTGGAAAGTTGAGTCCAAAATGTTTAAATAGGTAGGTAGTGCCAAAACAACTGTTTTGTTAATATTTATTTTTATAATCAATAATAACAAAAATAAATATTGTTAAGATATACCTATGATTATTATGGATAAATTCGCAATTAATAAATCCTTATTTAATAAATATTCTTCCTTCTTCCGTACGAGCGCAACAGTCGTCGGTTTCCGCAAATCGACGACTGTTGCGCCCGTTTTGCGTCGGAGGGTGTAGGCTGGTTCACTCCAACCATCCCAGCATCCCAGGAAGGCACCCAGCGCCTTGATGTCGCCAAACACCTCCTGGATGCTACCCGGAGATCCCAGGTAGGTATCCCGCACAGATCAGATATTAGTAACAAGCGTAGCCCGGTAGCCGGTAGTTTGCAACTCCACTCTAATCCAGCAGGACGTGAGCGGCTGTTTCCTCGACCTCCATACATGCTCTGCACAAAGGACTTCCGTGACACCTAAATTGAAAAGATGCCTGTTAAAATTGCTGTGACCGCTTAGTACACCCGTTATTTGACGGAGACTATGAATACTTAGCTGTAGCAGGGTTTAAGAGAGTTTAGGCTTGATTCGGGGTAGAGCGAGTCTCTCTACAGTACACTATACTTAACAATAAAAGTGGTTTTAATTGAAGACCCCTAGAGGTGCGTACTAAACCCCATATTTTATATTTTACGAAACATTTTTAAAGTAATAAATTACAGCTCTTTGATTCTTTTTGACTCTTTAAGACTTATCGACTAATGTGGGAGAGGACATGAAAATTACATTTGTAGAACTAAAATAAATAAATAACTCTCGAACTAAGGCTTAAATAAAATTCTTACAAAAGTAATTCTTCGCCGGTGGAGTCATAGTTGAACGGGGTCTAAACATCGGTCGTTAGGTTCTAAACGGTAGATAAAATAGCGACACTGATATTCATGAATTAATACTATGAAGGTTAATAATTCGAGACAAATATAAATATATCGTCACAAATAAACGGTAAGTGAACCGGTAGAATATACGATTGTCGTCACGTCAGAGTGTCGGCGACAAACGAAGCCAATTTGTCCGTCACGCAAGCAGTGCGGAACCCTCATCGTTACTACGGACGCCTTACTAACCTGCTTGCCGTAACAATTGGACTACTCAAGGGAAAACTTGAAGGAATATTTACAATTACAACCTTTTGTGAAAATTGCTACTTATAGAAATTTTAACAAAAAGCAATAAACGATCAAGTTTATTTTGTTCCATTTTTAGTATAATGTTATACGTGCACTATATTCGTGTTACACCTGCTCATGACATTACACAGAAAGATTACATTCTAGCCAATACATTAAATTGATTTGGTATTAACCTCCGAAATGCCTGAGACTGAAAGCTACCTACTTATTACCAGCTTGCCAGTCGTAAATAATTAACCATTAAATAAAAGCCTACTTAATACCAATTAAGACTTCGTGTAAATCGAGCGTTCCTACTCTCAAATACACCCTATTTCCCTTTATTCAAAGTGTTCTGAAAATCGCAATAATTACTCGACAAAAGCGCATCATTGTCAGCCAGTGATTAGTGACCTATGACACTAACGAGTGTCAGTTGTCACTGTCAGCAGAACACCGGGAGCCGCCCCTGCGCAAATGACGACCTGCCCGCCCGCCCTGATTGACAGAGCACCGCTAATATATTTAATTTGTCTTATCCAAAAAAAGCATTTAATCACGATAATAATTTATCTATAAAGTTAACAAGGCTTTTAGTTGTAATAAAAAATAGTCGCAGGTAATACATTAAATTTTAGGTTACAGAACAAACCTTTCAATAAAGGAAATTAATAAAATTCGAAAAAAAAACTTGTCATTATTATAATTATTAAAAATAATTTTAGAAAAGTGGTTTTGTAGACTTTTTCTCACATAATATTAAGCTTGAAATGACATTGTATTTTCAACATGATCCACACTTATATTTTCTACAAAGGCGAAAGTAACTCTGTCTCTCTGTTTATCCTAAGAAAGGACTTAGGCTATCTTTAAAAATCAAAAAGACAATAAATACAATTCATCCTGGAGATTAGGTACTATACCCATATATGGGCCGAAAACCCTACATGTAACTAAACATTACCTATTTAAAGTATGATAAGTAAATACTTTTTTAAAATGATTTAAATAACTATAATTACTACGAGTATGAATTCGTCTGCGTTTCCCTTGGCTACCTAGCTTTTGTTAGAGGTTACTGTGCAATGAAGTGCAGAAGCCTTGAAGCGCTAGCTTACCCGATAAAGTCATTACCCGGTCATAAATAAAGGCAAGTCCAATTACCTGATTGGATTAACCCGGCATTAGCTCATCGTCGTAGCGGCGCCTCAGTTTCGCAATCATTATTATCTAACGCTAGTGTTTTGTTTAAGTCCAGCAATATTATTTTATTTTATTTATTTTTATTTTATTGGTAGATCAACAGTTTTATATTACAAAAATAAGACAAATAAGTAGAAAATAGTAAACCAGTTACAGATCCACACTAATACACATCGAAATACAGTAGATAAGTAATGTTAAACAAACAGAGAAAAATTTAATATTAACTCGATAAAAAAAGCACACACGCACCTAGCATATTATAAAGCAGCACAATTATATATATAGCAGCATATCACTACAAACTAAGCCAGATAAAACCTTATTCAAGTAAAATCTATTGAATTTTCCTTTTTCTTTTTCAATTATATGTGGGAATAGGGGATAGGCCATATAGAACCGAGTTTGTATACTTACATTATTTTATAAACTACAAGTGTTTAAACAAGCGTACAGCACGTCTGATGGTAATAGCGGTTACCGTAGCCTATAGACGCTCGTAGCACCTTGGTGGTCCACCCAGGTGGACAGCGCTGGTGGACCACGGGCAATAAACGCTTGCTTGGGCACGACACAGATGTTGGCAATATGTAAAAAACCGGCCAAGTGCGAGTCGGACTCGCGCACGAAGGGTTCCGTTCCATTATCTATAAACAAGTTGCCGCAACAGCTACCTGTTGCCGTTATCAATATCGAGCAAAAACAAGCAAAAAATTACGTTTCGTGTATGGGAGCCCCCGTAAATATTTATTTTATTCTGTTTATTAGTATTTGTTGTTATAGCGGCAACAAAAATACATCATCTGTGAAAATTTCAACTGTCTAACTATCACGGTTCATGAGATATAGCCTGGTGACAGGCGGACGTACGGACGGACAGCGGAATCTTAGTAATAGGGCTTAACTTAATTACCGTTTTACCCATTGGGTAAGTTTTTACAAAGTTCATTTTTTGTATGATGTAGATCTTATTTTTATTTAGTATATTTATTTATTTTAAGCGTGTGTACCCAGTCTACCCTTGTTTATAAAGCTCTCCTTTAGCGAGTCTACCGGAAGAGATTTCTTTAGAAATAATTAGTACCCTCGTACTTTTTTTTTATTACTATGTGTCACTTTGTGTTGTGTGTATGTACACACAACAACACATCAAGTGTAACAGTTGCACTACGAAAGCCGCCTCTAATACGAACGCAGTAAAGGCGGTCAAACTGTTACGCTTGATGTGCTGTCGTCTGTACATAAATTGTGAAATAAATAAATCTTAGGCATCGAAATTTTCAGAAAACGACGAAATAAATATTACAAAATAAGTTAAACTTTATTAACTTTATACTATTCGTTTACTCACATTAAATGTAACAACTTTTTATAAACTAACATTAATTACGAAGATAAAATGCCCATGCGCCTATACATATTCGGTAGCCAACAATTGTGACGTCACAATTCAGCATTATTTTCTATGGAGCGTTTTTTGACAACTTGTATAACACAAACGTATATTGTTATAGGCTACGGTGACCGCGTACCATCATGCGTGTAGGCATGCTAGCCATCTTTGTTCCGTAAAAAAAATGTTTATGAAAATATTGTCAGTAGAATCATCCAACATTACACAAATTCCAAAGAAAGTAAACCAAGGAAACTTAAATCGTGACTTCTTTACCGAGTCATTGCCCTCTAAAGACATTTACTCATTTATATTTTGCAATATCAACACTAATTATTACATTATAAAATTGTAAACTCAGCTTCAAAAAGATGTTACGTTAATTAAATAATTTTTGTGCACCGTTTTTAGATATTTCTATTTAAGCCCTTCGTTGATTGGTAGAGAGTGCCTTAAAGTATTAGGTCCGCTATTTGTACACTTTTAAGTTTAAGTAATAGTTATGTGAACTTCACGATATAAGAAAAATATCCGAACTGGAAAAAATATGACCTGAGGCGAAAACCGAACCCACAACTTTTTACAATCCAGTTGACAGCTCTGATTACTGAGCTGCCGAGGGCTCTACGACATAAATACAAATCAATATTTATTCTTGGTAAATTAAACAAAATCCGATACTAGTACTTACATTAGAGTTTAATAAATTAAAATCTTCTATATTCTTGTTGTTGTAAGCATGCGTGTAAATTGATTATAGAATAGTAAGATCATTAATTAATTTGATTTAAACTTTAAGCTTTCCTAAATATTTTTGGATCTTATTTGGATTATGCAAAATCAGCTTGTTATATACCTTCTAAAATAATCTATGGTTTATATTGATCTGTAAAGCACATAGATTTTTTCGGTATGTAAGCCTTCTAAGACCTGACTTTTAGGTGTTTAAAGTTATCTTATAATTATTGTTGTTCCTTTCCTAACTTAGCCTGGACTTTAATTTAGATTAAGTGCGTCTTAAAATTGGCTCCATTACATGGTACTTAGACAGAATGCTCTACTGTTAAAACCGTCTTAGATGCTAGTATTGTTTATTTAGCATTGAAACTCTTGTCGATGTTTATTTCATAAAAAACACATAATCAAATTATGTTTAACGTGAGTTTAAACTTGTTTTTTTTTCGGTGGTTTAGGTTTTACATTTTTTTTATTGTTCACATTTTACAGCAGGAAATACCTAAATACAGTACCCAGGATTTCCAGCTGAAACACCGTCATCCTTTCATCTGCCTATACTATTATGGCAGATGACCTGACATTTTAGCGCATAACGGCTAATACTGAAGTACCTACTTCTTACAGTAAGTCACTCTTTACTATGTTATGTACTTATTGTAGAGTTTAAAAATGTATAGTGGGAAAAGTCAAATTCAGCACTCTCTCTCACTCTCCTTATAAGTGGTATCTTTTATTGTTGTGTTTTCCTTAAAACCAATAACGGAGGTACCTGACGCTAGCTGGTTGAGTACTACTCGTCTTGGGTTCGAATCCCGGTAGGGGCCAGTGTTATGAGTTTGTCCACGGGTAATCTAGAATCGATAGCAGACTCCTAAACTGGGCTAGACAATTGGGTTAAGAATGATTTTCTGCAAAATTTTGCTAAAAGCATAGGAATCTTGAACTTTTAGTACCTACTTAGTCTTAATAAACAGGTGAGGATAGTTATTTTTTCACCTCTCCCAGTGAGAAAAATATTAGGTTATAATAGTAAAGTAAAATCAGTTAACGCAATATTTTATATAAATAGGTATTAAAGCAAAAATAACCCTAAATATTCATTAAAAACTGAAGTAGCTGTTGTTAGTAGTTAATAAATATTGATAAAACTCGTTATTCAAGAGGTGAATGTACCTCTTAAAAATTGCTTTGTAGTGTTTTTATCTATGTTCAATAAATAATTGAAAATTTTTGACTATAAATTGAAACCAGGCGGATTATTATGAATTTTTAAACATAATTAAGATTTTTCTAAGCTTAAAGCATATGCATCCAGGTCAGTAAAGTACCAAAAAAGTAATTTAAATTAATTTTGCTTACTTGTGCGCAAATGCGTGCGTGTTTATTATGCTACGAGTATTTTGGCAGAAAAAGCACCCTTTTCGTGCTAGGAGAGGTGAAAACTTATTTTCTCCACTTATTTAATTAAATTTATTTGGACACGAATCCATCTCAATCTGTGTAATATAATTAATAAATACACATCATTTTATCTAACTTACTGTACTCAATATTGTAAATATACCTACATAAAACTATTGGAAACGTTTGCGAAATTCCTATTAAAACTTATAATAATAACATTCAGCATTAACTATTATCAAATTAAAACAACGAATGCGAATTATTAATTATTAATTAGGCGGGTAATCATTTAAGTTTGTTTTAAGGATGCCGATAGGGTTGTAAGCTTCTACAGAGTTAAAAATCTAGAAAAAATTTAACTCTGTAGAAGCTTACACCCCTATCGTATGGTATTTTGTGAATTACATCGTGTGTTGGGGGTCATTAGAATTCATTGTTTTGTGTTTTGTATAAGGTTTTGTCATTCGCAGTCATAGTGTAACAAATTCCTTTGTTCAGCATTTAATGCTAACAATTGCAAATAGTGGCGGTGGTAGCTCAATTATCATGCCATCCGACCTAAAATTTAGACGTGCATGGAGCGTTCCTCGACTATCATTGTAGAGTCGCCCGCATAACACGTTATACACATCACTTTAAAATTATTAGATAGAAAGAAAAAAGATCAAAGTACTTAAATTGATTTGCAAATTCGAACTAGCGTTGCACAGGAGACGTTGACAATGTACCCATCTAGAACTATCAGACACTGTGGCCGCATGCGGCTTCACTCGCGTGGATTGGGTTACGCGCCAAAAGATAATCTATTTCAGGACGAAATATCTGTTCATCGCAATGACCTTGTTCACCAGCTTAGATGGGAAATAAATATATTCCTGAATTGAAAAATAAAAGATCAATTCCCACCAACCTGCCCATGGCCTGTTGCAACCGTTCGGTTATGCAGGTCGAATCGTAAGAGATGCACGCGGAACCCGAGACTTAACGCTACCGCGCTCAATTTTTGACTCTCTTCAAATTATATTCTGTCTCCATGTCCCTATGGTCGTTCTCCCCCTTCTGGGGCGGACGTACATGAAACGCCTTCGGTGCCTTCCGAAAATAAAAGGTCAGTGGAACAACGGAGATAAGCTTCAATTCCGTAAAGACATTGATCTAGTCGAGTGCTGAGCAACCCCCAACTACTACACCTGAGGTCCCGGGTACCTAGGGTAGGAGCGTCATAGATGTTTGAATATTTATTTCTAATATTTATACACATATAATTAACTATATTTCTCCGGTATCTAGTATCCAAGTCGCAGCCGCCTGGTTAAATTAGCCACGTAATGGAGAGCCTAGGCCGTTGATTAAACGCCGGCATCCAAGGAACGGCTGAAGGACCACTAGCCAAGACATTGAGCGGCACGTTTAACTAGATGGCAGAACGTCGTTTCAGCCATTTAGTTAAATTAGCCATTATTTTTTATGAGCAATCACACCAAAACTCTTCAGTACAAGACGATCTGCCTGGGCGTTCAATTGAGTTGACATTCAATACGCCAAGTTGTCAAACGTTGACAAAAAACGAAACTCAGATAATCAAATGTTCCTTTCTTGATTGTTTAAAAACGAAGGGGTGAAGTATTGGAAACTGATTTTTATATGTAAAACAACAATGATGAATCTCTCACACCTATCATCTAACCCAAAGTAAGCATTAATAAGAGCTTGTGTTATGGATACTAGATAACGGAGAAATATTGATAATATCATAATATTATATAGCACTTACAAACATCCATGACTTGTAAACAAATGTTCGTGCTCTTCATACCAACATCTGCCTCTAGCGGGATTCGAATCTGGGACCTCTGAACAAGTAGCTTGTAGTTGGGGGTACTGATTCGGCCAGCCGGTCATCCGTTATATGAATTTGATAGCGGAACATATCGAGATCGAGATAATCGATTCAATTGCAACTTACACTATGGGCAATGTAGCACGAACATTTTTAAATTTCGAATCATAATCGTATCGTTCACGTACGCTTAAAATTTCAAACAAAAGCCAGGCAAAAGCTAACGTAACTACTCGATACGATGGTGATTCGAAATTTAAAAGTGTTCGTGCTAAAGGTACTGGTTTGGTTGTGTCTACCCTGTGTCATTACCGCGTTAACTCTAGATGTCGCCCGCCTGACCACACACTGATTGAGCGCTTGTTCAACTCCATTAATCACAAACCCACCTTCGTCTCTTAATCGTCTATATTGACATCCATGTAATGTTTCTACTGTCTACACCACAGCCGGATAATGGGTGGGAAAAGACAGTAGTAGGTAATCCTATACATATGACGTGAGCGCAGGATTTTATAAGTTAAATGTTTTATGTCGTATTTTACTTTGTCTTATTAGACACTTTCGTGTTAATATTGCATTATTAATGCAATTTTATTTAAATATTAAAATAATTCAAAAATTTCGTTATTTCATTTAGCAACCAATACTTAGCTTTTTGTTTTGGAACATTATTAAAATATATTACGGTTTAAGAGAATTACTTTAGAGGTTTATTATTATTATTAAATATATTACGGTTTAAGAGAAAATGAACTGTACATTTGTGAATCTCAATGTTTAAAGTGTGACTCGTGTTATGCATTTTCAATCAATAACTGTATTTATTTACACGATATAGGAGACAATTAAAATAACGTTAGAACACAAAAGTAAAGACAATAATAAGTAGTGGTTCATTCAACACACTATGTAAAAAATGTATTCGTAGTGTTTATTTTCTACATATAGGAAAATTAATTAAAGTTTCAGTTGACAACTATTCAGCATTATACCTATCCCATTTATGTAAAGATTCTCACAACTACCAAAAATTTATCACACTTTACAACATGTTTAGGTAAGTATATCAAATAAGAACAATCGTTACTCAACTTTACAGTGCTAGTGTAAGTGAAGAGAGTGTAATATTTCAGACCGATTATAATAAGGATTCCAATGTCGTGATGTTATGAAACGTTCACCTTGGGCTTGAGCAACTCGATCCGCCGACATATTGTTTTCGTGAATGTGACCCGATGACTCGATATCATGCGCGGCCACATTTGTACCTCTACGTTGATTTTTGGCGTACACGTTACAACCATAAGTACACCACTCACTGTAAACAAAGATTAGAGAGAATCATCAACGTAATTAGGTTAGGTTACATTTCAAAATATACAGTCGTGCTTAAGAACTTATAATAATATGATGAGTTGCCTGAGGCCTATTAATAATAATCGAATTCAATGCTTATTCTGGTGTTTATTGACAGATTTTTTGAATATTTACTAACAATGTTATAATTGAGCCCAAACCAATTGAACTGCGTTAAAAAAAAGGTAAATTACTCTATCATTTAATAGTCAGCACGTATTAGCTAGTAGTTTTATAAAAGCATTATTCTCTGATAAACAAAATCTCATGTGCGGATGGATTGGCGCCTTTCTTCGGCAGGCATTCTGAGATCGCTAAGTGATGAGAAAATGGTAAAGAGTAGATACAGCATGAAGGATTACTTTAACGAAATATACACATACTATCTGGTGTTCATAACATCGCTTAAATTTGTAAAGCTTGCATTGTGTCTGGTACTAAATATTAAAAGCAATTCATGTATCATTATTGAAATAACAACCGATAAATAAACTGGCTTACAAATTATAAGAACTCTATCACCTGAGCGGTATAGGTAATACCTAATTACAAATAGATGCTATTATCGCCGTCGTTCCCGGCTTCCAGGTATTGAACAGGATGTCACCTGAAACCTAATACTTCTTACAATGTTGACTGTTTTAGAAAATAATAATAACATTAAATGAACTCTCACTGCATTGAATCAAAAGTTATATTTGCAAAACAATTCTCCCGATAACAGAGTAAGCGTCGTATATTAAAAACCTCTTTTAGGTAGGTATGTCTGATTAACATTGTTTTCGCATGGATATCAAATTATTATAATTTTTATTATAATTATACATGACGTCCTGTTAATATCATATTTCCAAATGTCGAATTTCACATGAATTATGTAGGTATATTATTTTTTCTTTGTTTTTCAGGTTCAGATTTTCCTTTTAAGGTATTGTTTTCGTGTAGGCACTGAAATTTTTTTTTGACGCAGATAAAGAAGTGTTTTGTCGGCAATAAATTTGCACCATTGTAGCTAGACTTTAAAGTAGGTAAAATGCAGCAATAATATTTGTAACATTATTTCAATTTATAATAAATTTAATTTGTATCTATCTTTGTCACTATGTTTTTATTAACTCTCCAATTTATATTAAAGCTGAAAAACTTGTTATTGATAGAAATCGATCAGCGATTAGGTGATACTAATTTTATATTTGAAAATAATTGAAAAGATGTCAAACTAATAATCGTCATTCATTAAACTAATCTATATATATAAAAATGTTATGTTGGTTTGTGTACGCTTCAAAAACTCAAAAAGTTCTGCACCGATTGAGTCGAAATTTTAACATGATATAAAATCCGCATAAAGGATTGTTTTTATCTATTTTTTGCATCAGTCACATATCTGCGACCGCGAGAAAACAGTTTTTTTAACGATCAGCTGTGTACCAGTGACCGCGCCATCTGCCAGAAGCGAGGAAAACACTCGCTGACAACCGCAATAGTAATGTCGCAGTCACATGAGAAACAATTTCGTTCCCAATTACATTGTTTATTTACAAAAAAAAATGCACCTGATTCTGATTATTATACAATCTGAATTAAATATTCACTTAAATCAAGAATTATCACATTCTTTGTTTTGTTTCTCATTTCTCAACCATTCAATCACAATGTGCCACTGCGAAGCGTGGCAGGGTACAGCTAGTATAATATATATATGAAATTCCCTACAGTATTTGTTCATTAGTAAATAAAACTGTTGTTAAGTACAAACAAGGATTCCATGGCATTAGAAGACATAATTCCCTTCGAATATGTTTTGCCTTGACAAACATGATAGAACTTTATGAGATTCGTTTTATTTACGAAACCATGTAAAAACAAAATCATAGAGCAGGGAATTTTCCGACAGTGAGACAGGTGGTTCAGTGGTGGCGCGGCTGATCGGTTCGTTTGGTCACAATCAAGTTTGTGGCTCCCTGCGGCTCTGTTCTGTGCGTACCCTTACTTGTCGGTGTATAGAGTGGAAATGGTGTGGAAATGGACTTTAAGATCTACCGATGTTTTATGATTGCAAAACAAAAAAAAACATAAAACTAACCTTATCTGTTGTGTGTAAAAACTGGGCATAGAAGGTATTTCATCACTTGCAAAACAACTCTCCAAGAAGAATCACTTGGTACAAATAAAACTACTTGGAAAAAACACTTGGTATTGCAGGTTCACACACGCAAATGATTTTTCCATGTTACCGCAGTTGTCTATAGGTGATGGTAGCCATTTACCACCAGTTGGGCCGTTAGCTTGCATGTCATCTAGTTGTATAAAAAACTTATCTACAAAAAAATATGATGTAATATTATTTTTATGAAATATTATTCATTCAAATGTAGTAATTTGGTAATTATGCTGTCCATTGATAGTATCATACATAAATTCACCTTTAAATATTATTATTTATTTTGGAAAAGTTAAGGTAAAACTGTTAAAATTAAATAATCTATTGTGTCTGATTTGTAGCCATGTAGATTGGTAAAAAGCGAAAGGCCAATTTCAATAACTTCAACATTCAAGCGAATCCAACTCGTTATTTTATACTAAACAACCGGGATGGGTCAATCAACATTTGTCATCTCGCGCTTCGGAAGGCAAGTTAAGCCGTTGGTCTTAGTAGTTACTGCAATCGCTTGACCTACCAACGCGCACTTGACTAGCGTGGTGATGGCGCAAACTCCTCATTTGTTTTTCCCATGTAGCAAGGCCTCTGTCCGACAGTGGGACGTAAATAGGGTGCTGCTAAACGAGAAACTAGGCGAAACAGTACAACATAATTTTAATATAGGCTCTCTCAAATTTTCGACATAGTGGTAGAGCCTCCTTTGTTATATTTACTTCATAAAATACTCGTTTCTTTCTATGTTTGTTTAGTAATATTATTATGGACGCCAACAAGTACTAAGATAAGTCTTTGTAATTTGAATTTGATTGATTTGAATTTTATCAACATTTTTCACACAAAAGGACTTGAATACACGACTGGCTGACAAAAAAGTCGTGTTTTATTTCTGTACTTCCATGTTCTATTAAGTACAACTGAAGTTTTCAGTAATAATGTAATCAAAAATATAATACGTAGGTACCTACTTTATCAGAAGCTATTTATAAGCCTATAAGCTTAAAATATTGAAGCACTCAATTGATTTGTTATTAAATACGTAGCATTATAATGTACATTATTATCAATGTTCCTATGCCCTTACTAAACAAAAAATATTTTCCATATTACTGAGCATGAGACAAAGCACCGCCTTTGATGCGGCCTCATCGACGCGTTCGGTAGGAAGCGCCGCCGCCGCCCGCCGCCACCACGTGCCATCCTGGGGCGCCTCGTAATTCACTTAAATCACGCATTCAAGAACCTCACACTTTGTGTTCTCACGGCTCGAGTGTGATCGGCGAACCTCACACCGTTACCTAACTTACTTAAGTTTTTAAACGGATATTAACTACTTCGTTACACACTTAAGTTTGCGTAACCTATTTCCGCTTCTTATTAATCATAAAGGTAAGTATGTCAAATAATAACGTAGAAACGTTCAGAAAGTCCAAATAGATAAAAAAAAATTATGTGGAACATAACAATAATAATGGCTCCAAACCGGATCATCAAAAAATATCGAAAAAACACGGCTGATCCAAAAATCCCGCAAATAAAATTCCAATTACAAGAGGAAGAAATGACATATTCGGTTTGCACAAATCCTTAAAAAGTCATCCAGATATCCATTACATGTCTATTAAATCTTACGACATATATTTGTGGGGCTCAGTCAGCAGCTCTCCCCTCGCAAACAGCGCGCCGATTACGGGCCCGACCGACCGAAGTAAACGAATATAAAACACATGCGGGAAGACGAATGCAAAATGTACTCATCAAGATTTTGCATAGGTAAACAGATGGATACCGATCACCCCTTTGGCTAGAAGCCCCGTCGATTTGCACGCGGATAGACAAATATTCGATCGTTTTAATTTTACAAAAGATATCCTGTGTAGAGGGCACGATTGCTGTTAAACAGCGAAGTGTCGCGACACGACAGCTCTCGACGCGACAAGGGCTTGTGAAAGTGAAGCCTATTTCCTCCGTGTTCGTCAGTTGACGATTATATTAGGGAATTGTTTAAAAAAATACTTATAATTTAATTGTGAAGTTCCCTAAGTTTGAAAATGGCGCCGCTATTTTTCACAAATGCGGAAAGTATACGCTACTGTTACCCATTAAAACAATACAAAAATACAAATTATAAAATTAAAAATTTTAGGTAACCCCCGACTTCATTAATCATCTATATAACACAGATGGTGTTATATAGATACTATTCTTATGAGCCCAAATATCTGCTGTAAGTTTCTGAAGAATTGAGCATCCCGCAGACTATTTTGATGATACAGAATCAGCTCCAGGTTAGCATGTCTTGGAAATACCACCGAAGTAACAGTAACAGTAAATCCAATCGATCGGATCTGTGAAAATTAGCAAAACCCTTTTGTCAAGTAGGAAATGAGCTGATGGTCATCAAACGCCTGAACTGATCTTTATAAATTATAGCTAAGAACCATTGTGATCACGACAGCTTTCAACCGAAAAATCGAAATCAAAAGCGGTCCATTTCTTTTGGAGCTACGATGCCACCGATAGACACACAGATACACAGACAAACACGTCAAACTTATAACACCCCTATTTTTTCGTCATGGGTAAAAAATAAATAGAATATTGTTGAAGTTGTACTGTTAAGAAAATTCATAAAAAAATCATTTTTTCCAAACTTTATAAAAATGGTAAGGATAATAGATTGCTGACATCAAATAAAACAACTATAATTATGACAACTATGAATAAAAACATACATAATAAGTACATAGTTATTATTAAGTTTGTCAGTATGCCCATACATTTCTTTGTGTGGGAATATGTGACATCACCTGTTCCGTAGATTTTCTATGGAGCGTTTTTTTGGACGATGCACCGCTCTCTACACATCAAACATAGTGGTATTACTTACCACTATATGGCGTTTAATTGCCTACTTTTTTTTAAATCAAAATAATTTAATTAGAATTAACCTAATATTTACAAAGCTTAAAACGTGGCAATAAAAAAAAGAACTTACAAATAATAAACACCACCTAAATCTTGCGAAACAGGAAGTGTACCAACAAGGCTGGTCGCATTACCTCGCTGAATTGCGATGCTTAATCTTTGTGCGAAATATATACCAGCCTTATTGTCACCTAAAAGTTTCACAAAGACGACCTGCAATGTCCCTAAAAAGTCGATGAGCTCCTGGCCCCCAAGGTCCTAAAGTCTCGTCCCCAAATGGCTCAAATATGTAGTCCCCAGATAAACCAGCATATTTGCGCCGCCCCACTATATTATCTGTGGAACTATTGATCTTAGACATACTATTTCTTTTGCAATATTACTATATGAGTTATATACTTATGTTATGTACTTCTTATATAAGACATAAAAAAAAATGTCAACTACCGTATTTTACTAGCCATCACGAAATTTTTACCTATCTTCCATAATTAAATTTGTTACCATAGGAAATACAATGCAACATAATCTCCTGTAATAAAAATATACTAAGCATGTTAAATATAATTATTATGTGCATCCATGAACTTAGATAACTTTAGAATCTTGACCATTATATAATTAAATGAAACAGATCATTATGATTTCCCTGCTAACTATGTAAGTAAAAGCAAGGGCGGTCATCACCCTTTCTTGTCTTATCACACGACATTAGCTTAGATAGTTGCAATATCTAATAAAGTCGACCGGTGGTTACTAACTACTGTAAGTTTCTGTTTCTGTTTCCGCCTGGAGCATACATTTTTTTATCGTCTTCTTTTCTTTATTTGTAATTGTTACTGTAACTTTACAGTTTACATCAAATATTCATGTCTTTATCACAGATTTTTGGTGAAAGTGATAAAGAACGTGAATTGTAAAGGTTTTTTTGAAAGCAGTATTATTCTGTTAGCAGTTATAATGGGACAGAACCTTGATAAAATAAATATATAATTTCATCCGGTATCGAGGTAAAACTTCATGCTTATTATAATATATGCATTTTTGATGTTCCTAATTGACACTTTAATTTATCCCAAAATAAAATTTTCATTTGATTCTACGACCCCTTTTTTTTTGTTTATCCATCCCATGAATCCCATCTGATAGCCAGCGACTAGAAATAATACAAACTACACCCCATCATCACTATACTGTGGGTACTGAGAATATCTTCCACACATCAACACAACGGTTTTGTTTTAAGTTAAATCTGGCATCGACTACAGTATGGTGTATCTGCAGCAGTTATTGTATGTACTAACACACTCTTTCATGCCACAGTTCATTCTTGATGGTCTGAAACTCTGAAGTATCGACAACAACGATCGTCTTTTATTCGAATTCAGACGCTAAGCCGTAATGATGTTCACTCTCCCAGATTACTTAGATACTTACTTAGATTTAAATTATTCTGAAGGTATGCAATGGAATTGGTCATATCCTTATGTGAGCGACATCAAAAATCTACAGAAAACCGAACTCCTGCAGGTGGCTACATTGCGTGCACGTCAACAACACCACGTGGAGACAGACCAGCGAAAACCTGACCTACAAAGCTAATTTGAAGGACATCGAGAAAAGGAGAGTGACCTGACGTAGCAGCAGCTAAAGTGATGAGTCGCGCGTGGCCGCCGCTCAGCTTTATCGACAAAAATGCTAACCAGTATAGCAACTTTTAAATTTAAATTTCGGTAACATTTTTTTTAATACATGAGGATGCGCTAATACTAATAAACAGTATTTTATCTTTTGTGGGACTATTGCTGCTGTCCTGTACATAAGATAGGAGTTTAATTGAGTTACAAAAGATAACGATCTGAGTATTCTCGTTGACTGTGCAAGCTCAGCGCGAGTATCGATTGACAATAGTGCCTAGTTAGCGATCCTGGCGCCCGCCCTCCCGCGCCGCCGCCCGCCCTCGCGCCTCTCGATCTCGAACTCTTTGCGTGAACCCGTTCAGACATCTATTAATTAAATCACTTGCTGAAATTTAAGTGAATTTTCTGCTATGATTCTTTTTCATTAAAAGATTATGATAAGTATATTTATGGTTTTGTGCGCATCAGACGAAAATGTCAGTATTGACCTCAAAGTATTTTAGAAGGTTATCAAACATTAACGAAACGTTAGAATCAAGCTGAAAAGCGTTTACTTTTATATTTTACATTAAACACACACACATATCTTACAGAAAAATGGCATAAAATAAAACTAGCAAATAGTGTACTTACCTAGTAGGTATGGCGTTATCATTCTTTGTCGCAGTGCTTTGACGCGGGATGGGATTTGAGTTTTCGAATCTAATCCATATAACGACAGTTGTGAAACGGTGCGCCAAAATTTACGATTAAGCCCGAAAATATCAATAATAAGTATGACCAGTTTATCGAATGAAATATTTCGAGAACCTGACAAAGAAAATAATTTTCAAGAAAATCAAAATTTATTTTATTTTTTCCAATCCCTAGACATTTAACCTGTCCCAAAAGGTGTACAATAAAAAACCCCACCCCGCTACAAAAAGCTGATGCATGATTCTGAATAGAGTCAAGGCCAAAGGAGTGTCGACCGCAGGCTGCGGCGTTGGCACTACCTCAGCAGTCACCCACCACCGGATTATGGCATCAGCCCTTTTACCGCTGGCCTCGCGCAATGGAATAGTTGTTGTCGGTGTAAATATAAAGTGTAAACAATTTCTTTAAATGTTTTAGGCTGGTACTTCGTTTTATGTAAATCGACTTAGTAATAAAACCAGATATTTTAGTTGTTTAGAACATTTCATTTCATAATGTATGATGAGTATTAATCATAAAAGTAGTAAACATTTTTTATATTTATAAAAGTATTATAGGTATATCATAAATATTTTATCAATATCTAATATCCATAGCACGACCTGTAATTAATGATGGCAACGCACCTGCAATATAGGCGACGGTAACCGCGTACCACCAGGTGGGCCGTCAGCTTGTTTGTCATCTAGTTGTATAAAAAAAAATCTTTGTAAAGTATGTTACTATGTCTGTATCCCATATACATGGAAGTAGCGTAATAATCAGGAGATTGAGCCGCACCTACGACATGCTGGCTGCAATGACTGCGTGTTGGGTCAATCCATTTGTAGAGTCAACCTGGATGTAGAAAAAAATAATCAAAGCGATACTATGAATATGGTTTTGGCCAAGACAATGAGGGGTAGAAAAAGAGATAGATATTCAGATAATGAGAGATTTGAAGTAGATCGAGAAGAGAACTTATCAGCGCGGGGCAAAAAGGGCAACAATAGCGCAAGCGCGTGGAACTTAAGCGACGAATTGGAAATAATTTAGGTACCTACTTATAAATAATCTAAATGAATTATAAAAAAATGAATAATTGAATAATAAAAAAAAAAAATTTATTTGTTTTAAATATTCATCAGCTTGCTTAATAATTATAATCTATGAGAATGAGGAAAAGGATCATCTTTGAATCGAGAGAAAAGTGAGAAAATTGCTTCCATTCAACTCAAATATACATATTTGAAAACCAGAATACTTACTAGGAAAAATAGGATAAGTCTTGTTAAAAAAGTTAAATATTCGCTAAGTAGCATTTTAATCTTACCTAAGTATATATTATATAAAATTCTCGTGTCACAAATTTAGTTACCATACTCCTCCGTAACGGCTAGACCGATTTTCATGAAATTTTATATGTATATTCAGTAGTTCTAAGAATCGGTTACTATCTATTTTATTTTTATTTATTGGACACTTTTTTTTTATGGCAAAGCAATGTTTGCGGGGTCAGCTAGTAATATTTGTATAATATAACAGTCACACCTATTATCTAGCCCAAAGTAAGCATCATTAAGAGCTTGTGTTATGGATACTAGATAACGGAGAAATAATGATAATAATATGTATATAAATATTAGAAATATACTACATGGAGATATTTTAATAATGTGTCTTCTCAGAAGCATAGAGAAGCTCAAGACTACATTATCTTTTATTTTTCGCTAAATACTTATTTACGTCAAAATCCGATACTTTTGTAATGTCAAACTAAGGTCTTGCCCAAACACTACAATTGTCATGCCTTAAGTGGAAAGCATGGTCGCCCTTTTTTGAAGCTATACGAACTAGTCGTTTTGATATAATGAAATTTGATACAAATAATGTTGGTTGATTTTAGGTACCAATTCTAACATAAGAGTGACTGATTGAAATTTGTATTTTCGTATTATAACTTTAGTATGCATGGATAATTTATCTATAATTACATACACTTAATGCCATTATAAGAGCCTTTCAAGGAAACAGAACTTTTACCGTGTAACGTATTTACGGAATCAAAGCAAAACTAGTTATAGCTGATGTATGTTATGATGTGAACGAAGCCAAGGACAGGGTATCGACCGCAAGCTGCGGCGTTGGCACTGCCTCAGCATCAACTATGGTGGAATCAGCCCTTTTACCGCTTGCTACACTGAATACAATTCGCGTTGTATACCGATATTGCGTTGAAGGACTTATAAATAATGAAAATATTAACATTATTTTACTAATTCCCGCGATAGGAATTGGTATATATTTTTGCCATTGTTAAACCTAGCTACAAAGGTGAATAATAATGAATAAATAAATTCACTGATTATGAATTTTAATTACCTAAGTGATGAAAATTAAAGAAAAAAAATTGCACTAAATTGAGGTTGCAGTACTAAGTATTAGTTATTCTGTGATAATGCGATCTAATGGCGAATAAAATCTCCAACTACAAATAAAATGTTGATACCTAGTTAGTTCCTTTTTAATCATGCTAAACTAACAAATATCATTTTCCAGTTTCATTAATAAAGACTTCTTTGAGTCGGGGTTATATAGTGCTAATCGAATATAGTGAAATATATACACCCAGTTACCAGTACTTACTTTAACTAGGAGTTAGTATTTTTATAATATTTTACGTAACGGTGGCGAAAAAGGCTAGGTGGGACATTAAAATAAATGTTTGAAAACATTAGATCAGTAATAAAACTAGAAACAAATCTTTCTCAAGCCTGAAGAAGAACATGATTTTTTTCACCATAGTTTAACCCTTAGCAACACTCGCTATTTTCAGCGTAGGTACACAAATTCACTTGTGGGGGACTAGGTCCCCATGAACTTATGTTTAATAATTTAATAAATCCGATAAAACTAGTTTTTTTTTTTAACCAAACTTGATTTCCTTTACGAGCGGAGAATCCGTGTACTCGTTGATGGACGCGCTTTGGGGTTCATGTCAGTGAACGCTGGTGCACCGCAAGGCTCTGTTCCATCCCGCATTCTCTTTCTTCTTCATATCAATGACATGCTTCCATTAGGAAACATTCATTGCTATGCGGATGACAGTACAGTGCATGGTGGATATGTCGGTCGCCCAGGGGCTGGGCTTATTTAAACCGAGAGGGAGAGAATGAATCTTACCATTGATTTCGACAGGGTGTTGAACCTCTCATTTGAATGGGGATATAACAATCTTGTTGAGTTCATTACTAAAAAAACACAGGTGTGCGTTTTCACAGCCAAAATGTCGCTGTTGCTTCGCGTCATCTTATATCTGGTCGCTTAACAGACTATGGTTAAAAAAATAATGCTTACTCATTGTGCTATCAAAATTTTAAAAAATCCATACTAAAGTAATCAAGAAATTCCACAGCAACGCGTACCTCGTCAACCAATAACGTCAGCCGGGTGTATACCGACCGACCGATATATAAGGGCCGACTTACCGCGACCTCTTGGGCGATACTAAGAAATCATAGGCTCCATGTATTTTCAACCGACTTCAAAAACAAGAATGTTCTCAATTCAGTTGGTATGTTTTTTTTCTATGCATGATCCGATTTACAAGATTCATTTTTTGTTCGATGCGTTGTTGCCTTTTGGCCCCATTAAAATTTATTAAAAATCGATTAGATAGTTTGGTTTTTAAAACAAAATATCTGGAATGAGTACGTCGTCTACCTATGTATGCGAAATTGAGGATTTTTGCTTTGCTTTGACTTATTAAATTAGTGAAACGATACGATAGTAGGAAACAATATATGCTGACGGCAACCCATCTAGCTTCGATCTTAGAAACTTATCACTAAAAATTATGAAAAGAAAAATTCAACAAAAATTTATTATTTTTGTTTTAAGAATAGTATCGAGCGTGTAAGACCTTAAAATAAAAGAAATAATGGCGATAACCTGCTTGGTGGAGACTCTACTCCCCCGGGAGTGGTGTTCAGGGTTAAGTTAAAAATCTTAAAAAAATATTTAAGTGTGACTGCTGACTGTTTTAGTGGACCACACCCTGTCTACGTACTTAGCCAAAGCAAGGTCCGTATTCGAATCCCTATATGCCCTTTATCCGGGATTTACTAATATTTATACTTATAACTAAATTTAATTTATTGCATTATTATTATTTATTTGTTGTACAGACGACAGCATATTAAATGTAACAGTTGCACTACAAAGGTTACACTTGATGTGCTGTCGAGTTTTTTTTACTTTAAGAAATTTTCACTTGAAATATATAGTGTACCTACACTACAATTATTTCAAGTGAAAATTTCTTTCTGTCTTTATGAATAAATCTCCGTTGTCTTTTAATATAGGAGTAGCTCTTAATAATACTAATTTGGGCTAGATGGTGGGTGTGAATGTGATAATATTATTATTATTCAGTAAAGGTGATGACCTAGTGGAGGGAAGTATCGACCGCACATAAACCTGCGGAGTTGGCGACTCGTCGATGCTGAGTCAGGGCGAACGCGCGCTCGGGGACTCAGCCCTCCATCCTAATACTGCTATTACACTATTTAGTAGCATAAGCTTCTTTATCGTATCTTCAATGACATTGTTATTTTACACGCAATTGAAAACCTTTCGAGTGGACACAGTTATTGTAATAATTCATTATCTATAAAAACTTCGAACATTGCTATTTCATTTACAATTTATTATTTAGAACCATTTTGTATTTACTTTTTTTTAATGAAACATTTTGTATTTATAGCCATATTTTTAATTTTACTTTTAACATCATTGTTAATCTTGTGTGTGTTTTCTTTATATTCGGATAGCACAGAGCACAGTCCACAGCAAAATTAGATGATTGTTTTAATTATTCATGATTATTTTTACAAAATAAATAAGGGGTTACGAGCTGTCTAAAGTAATAGTGCTTTAGCTGATGACTGTACCTAGCACCCAGCGAATGAATCAACCCTTCAGTTATCAAGTCTCAAAAAAATCCCATGACTTTCTATAACTAATAGGAAAGACCTTCTACCATCATTATCATTTCAGCCGAAAGACATCTACCATGAGCTCCTATAGCATTCTTAAGCTCGTAGTTAATTAAGGTTTATAGAAAAACTAAGTAACCAAATTTTGAAATAGCAAAGATTGCTATAAGATTTAATGGTTCAGGGACACCATTCTGGCCGACGACCGGCTGGCCGAGTGGTCTGTGCCCCTTGCTATACAGGCTACTTGGTCGGGAGGTCCCGGGTTCGAATGCCGGTAGGAACAAATGTTTGTATGATGAATACGAGCATTTGTTGGAGTCATGGATGTTTATATGTTTATTTAGTATATTTCTAATATTTATATACATATTAGGTACTATCATTATTTCTCCGTTATCTAGTATCCATAACACAAGCTCTTAAAGATGCTTACTTTGGGCTGGATAATAGGTGTGAGTGTATGAATATTATTATTATTATTATTCTAATTTTGTAAAACCCTAGTTTTTTATACTCCTATACGACAAACAAACTGACGGCTCACAAGTAAGGGTTACCACTGCCTATAGACACCAGCAATAATAACAAGGAAAAACCACTATGTATTGCAGTTGCGTTGTCATCCTGAGGCCTAATATTGAAATGCCTTCTATGCCCAGTAGGTAATTACACTGGCTACCTTTCCCTTAAATCCGAAACACAGAGAACTGTTTCACGGCTGAAGTCCCTTACTTCAGCAGTGAAACAGGATTTTATCAAACATACCTTGTGAATTAATTTAAAGTCGAAAATTATAAGCCCGTAACTTGGAGCTACAGCGACACCTATGTAAGTTCCAGGTATAGCGATGAAGGCTTGGGCTTTTATCTAATCCGTGATTTGGGTAGTCTTTAATACAAATGATCTTCATTTAGATATCTATTGGCTTTAGGTATAATACATATCATTATAATATGTAAGTATTTTGGTTCTAGCAAGTGAGCGATTAAGTGTTAACTTAAATTGATAATATTGCAAGTTAATTAAATTATTTATTTTTGTTGATATCGGGTGCAGATTTGCTGCTATCGGAATTTTATAAAAACATTCATTTTGAATCATTTACAATGCAATTAAGTTACTTAAGTCGAAATATTTCGCAGGTTTTATCTGCACTGTAGTGGCGGTGACTCAATCACTTGTATTACGCTCGTATTTTTGAATGTTCATAAATTGACTTTCCCAGGAAATGGAAAGTAGAGTGTAAGTGACGTCACAGCCGACCTTGCTACTGGAAAAATGTGCCGCGTCGCACGGCGGTGCTGGCTCATCACAACGCCCGCCCGGACATCGCACCCGACCGGTTACACCCTACTAAATAACACATAAGATAACAATCTGAACACAGAAATATCTTTATTATATGTTTTAGTGTAATAGTACCTTTTTATAATTAATAGGAAAACATTTGACCACAATCAGACCTGATGCTAAGTGATGATATGGCCCACGATGGTACATGTTTAGGTACCTAAAAGGTGCCTATATTCACTCTAGCTTTGAAAATATTCAAATTGTAGTTTTCGGGAAACAGATGAGCAGGCAGAGAGTTCTACTCCTTAGCAGTATACACGCATCAGAAATGATTTGGCAAAATGCTTTGTGTGGATGGATCATGATGGAATATCCACAAAGTAAGTAAGGGTGAAATGCCATTCTGCGTCTGGTCCTTCGCCGGTAAAAGTTGATCTATAGTTAGTTGACCAAAGAGTGCATGAATGCAAAATTTAAACATAAAAAATGTATCTATGCTAATCCTTATCATCATCATCATCATCATCATTAACATCCGCCCACAACAGTTCACTGCTGAACATAGACCTCTCCATAGGAACGCCACTGGGCTCGATTCATGGCGGATACTGTTGGTTAGCCTTTAATTGCTACTTAATTCCTGCCTATTGTACAATACCCTATACCCTACTGTATCTTTGAATTCCAGTAGCCTAGATATAGGAAATTATTAATTTTGACATCACCATTCCAAATTAAAGCTATTTTATTTTTCAGGTTATACTCTGACACTTATTTCTTTATTAGTATTAACTTTTTTTATGAGTTAAGGCTTCTTAATGAATTCGTTATTGGAAAAATATTTCTAATGGAAGTTAAGTAGGTACTTACTTATTTCGTTGGTAAATTAAAAAACAGAGACATTTAAATTTTGAAAGCACTGTAAATGCAGCAATTAATTAATTTATTAAAACAGCATATAGAAGACTTTTTGTAAACGCATTCATATATGCAGGCCAATAGCAGTGCAGGATAAATTGTGCCATTTATTATTATGATGTACGCCTACAAAATGGGCTATTATGGAGCCGGTCGGCAGTAACAATGGCCATAATTCTCCTCGGCTTCATTAACAGGCCTCCATTTGCATGACAGCCTCCACTTGTGTATATCTATATCCATCACAGTATACTCGGTCATATAAAGATCATTCGATTTGTATACTCGGAGAACTCGAAGCTGTCTAAGATTCAACTCTAAAATGAGAGGGGTAAGGAAATTGTGTAAAATGTCGGAAGGAAAGTGTTTGTTGGTTGTGTTGCCGGTGGGTAGGCGGCGCTATCGTCATCTCTCTCTGGCGGGGCGTGGCGGCGTGGTGCACGCCCCTCTCCCCCTCCGCCCGGCGTACTATGGCCAGCTAGGTCGATGGACACCAAAATATAAAGGTTCCTATATGACATCACAATGAGACACCTCTGCTCTGGCATTATCTGAAACTGGTCCAACTTATGCTAGTCTAAATAAATTTTGCTCATGCTTTACATCTCTGTAGAGGCTATTTCAACAGTCTTGTTTTATAATCTTGTTTTTATTTACTCACAAAATAGGTATCATACTATTTCTTTAGATAAGTGGCCCAAGTAAGTTCATAATTATGTGATTAAGTAGATATTAAATTGTAAAAAACAAATTAGGAAACAAATTAAATTTGCCCTATAATAATAATAATACTTATTCATACACTCCCACCTATTATCTAGCCCAAAGTAATCATCATTAAAGAGCTTGTGTTATGGATTCTGGATAATGGATAAATATTGATAATAATATGTATATAAATATTAGAAATATACTAAATAAACATATAAACATCCATGACTCGGCCGGCATTCAAACCGGGGACTGTTTGATCAAGCAGCCCGTATAGCAAGGGGTACAGACTACTCGACCAGCCGGTCGTTCTGTGAAGCATCAACATAACAGACAATCTCTAGGTTTTTCTATTGTATGTAAGCACTGCAACGGGCTAGTAAAGGGACAAATGGTAAAAATTAAAAGATAAAATATTTTCTACGTATACAAAATGTCTACTATTACATCCTTAAGCACTTTCCAGATTAGAGCTTAATTTTTCATCGGTTGGGGTTGTGGGGTACTTATACTTAATTGAAATAGCTGGTTGAAACAAATACCACGTAACAATATCTAATTACCTAATGCTTTTTTACTATAGCTTGACAGTTAATGTTGATAAGTGCCGTTTATAGATCAAAGATTGTTATCTCGAGCTCCTCCGTGCTTCGGGAGGCACGTTACGCCGTTGGTCCCGGTAGTTCCTGCAACCGCTTTAACCCACCAACCCGCATTGGGCCAGCGCCAGCGTGGTGGTGTTATGGCCCACACTCCTTATGTGTGCTCAAATGTAAGAAAGCCTGTGCCCAGCAGTGGGACGTAACTAAATAGGCTGGTGATGATACTAAATAAATGTGAAATAAAATTATAGTCATAGATATCAACGTATGTTCCGAAAAAAAAGCTAATTAGTGACCGTTTAATTGTTTAGCGCACTACAATGTGCGCATCGTAACGTTTTTGGTTTAAATGTGGTGAATACGTTGAAAATTAGCGCAATCAAGGTCCTGGTTAAACGTTCTGCTCAATAACTTGGCTAGTTGTCCTTCGGCCGTTTCATTGGATGTCGGCGTTTAATCAAAGGGCTAGGCATCCAATTAAGCGACGAATATAACCAGATGGCAGCGACATACACACATACCTACACACAAATAAAATACAATGAAATTAATATCCTCCTCCTTTTTGTAGTTAGTTCAAAATTAATATTATGTGTTGTCTATAATACTATGCCTACTGTCAACCGAGTATGTTGGCTCATTGGCTGAAACGCAACACTTTGTAATTTGTAAGTAAGTAACATAGGTACCTTAGCTCTTTGAAATAAGAGTCAATTTTCTAGTAAAATAATTTAATTGTGTGCGGCCATTGTACGTCGAAATAAAATAAAATTGCACTTGTAATTCTATCCCTGCACACACAAACGATGCACTGACTCGGTCACTTCCAAGAACTGTTGTCACATCGTCTCACAATGTTTAAAACTACAACAATTAGAATTGTATTCAGGATATCATTCACCAGATTTCTAATTATCTGACACAAGTTCCCGATATTAACATAAGTTTTTTTTTATATACAACAAAATGACAAACAAGCTGACGGCCCACCTGATGGTAAGCGGTTACCGCTGCCTATAGACACCTGCAATAACAAGGAAAAATCACTTGACATTGCAGGTGCGTGGTCATCCTGAGGCCTAAGATGAAATACCGTCCATGCCCAGTAATTACACTGGCTACCTTTCCCTTCAATCCGAAACACAGCGAACTGTTTCACGGCTGAAATAAGAAAGGCGGTGGTAGGTACCTACTCAGACTACCCTACATACGGGCCTACCACTTAGTAATAAGTTTATGTTTATTATATACTTACTTATTCATTATGTTCTAGTTTGTGCACCCGTCTGGGACAGCTAAATGACAATACTGTGTTGTGTCTGCTTGTGGTGAGTATAAGGTCGCCAGAGTTTATTTATAAAGCGCTTTGTTGGGAGAAGTTGGACTCTTCTGCTTATGTTGTCAACATAACGCTCTCTCATGTCATGATTTAAAATTGGTACTAACCAAACAACGCTTGAATACTACTGATAAGCATGAGGGCCAGGGGCCTTACTATACAGGGTGGTTCCGCCAATACGACAATAAATTAAATCATGGTCTATATTAGTTCATAGAAATGGTTTGCTACTTTCAAAAACATCTTAATCATTTTATTATTTCATGACATTTGTATGTAATAATATAACATTGTCTGCATTATTTCATAGAAATATCATGAAATTCTCGAATGAATAAGATGTTTTAGAAAGTGGCAAACCATTTCTATGAACTATTATAATATAGCCCATGTTTTAATTTATAGTCGTATTGACGGACCCACCCTAAAGCATTCTAAAATTCATCACACCTCTATATTATTCTTTAAAATTGTTGCTGACTTTATTCGAATCCAAACTTAATTAAATCTTTGATTGAAATAGGCTTCATTTATAAAATCAACTTCTTAAGTAGGTAGGTAACATGATTTTAATGATATTTTATGGGCTCTTGTTTACGATGAGAAACGATTCCTAAACAAAATATATTTACTAGGGAAAAATTACTTTCGAAATTTTCAAACTTATCTAGGTACTTAATTAACTATCAAAGATTTAGATATTTATAGTTAAGTTAGTCGCAAATAAAAGTCAACTGGGTATTATTTTCTCTACATTAGGAATACAATAAAAGCTTTATAACTTGGTTTAAAATACCTATGCATATCTATCGAGGAAATCGTGAAGTTATTGTCTGATAAGTATTATTCGTTGTATATAAAAATACAAAAATAAATATGGGTTGAAAACCATCCATGGATCCTTCTTTTAAAATCATATTTTTATTTTGTACTAGTTGCACCTACTACAATCGAACCCGATACCCAGCTAGTTTCATGTCTAGCATCATATTATGACGATTTTATATTGCAGCTCATTTAGGTACCTATACTCGGGCATTTGCAACAATGTAGGTTTCCTGTTTACTTTCTAATGAAGCGATAGCAATAGGTACGTGTACTCTATCGTTCTTGAACCTGAAACCTCTGAGATTGAGAACGAGAAACAAAGGAGCATTTAAACATTTTATTATCAAATTTTACTAGCGGCTACTTATGCCATAAATACTTGGATTTTTTTATAAATTCAGGACTTCAAAAGGCAATGGAATGTAGGTATTCATTTATAATAATAGAGTCATAAAAGTTACACTATAGAATTTCATATAAATCCTTTGTATATGACATTATGAAACTCAGCCCTGTTACATATTTATTAAAGTACGGATAAATGAACTAAAATGATTCTAAACTTTGTTTAACTAGTCTTCTTGGGTTGGCGGCAAAGTACCTTTTGGTTTTTATAGGTATTATGTGCTTGCAGTGGAAGGTAAAGTCTCAAGGGTTCCTTCAGTCGTTTTTTGAGCAGCAAGGATTCCCTGTGAATACGTGGTCCGATAACTTAGTCGCTCGATTGGACGAAATGTATTTGTTCATAGTGCTCCGCTAGCTGTGACCGCATGAGGTATCCTAAAATTTCAACGAAGTTACCCTTGCCGGGAGGTAGTATCGGTATTTGAATTTAGTTACAATCTTTTTACAAAAACAGCTAAATACAAACGAATTTACTGAACCCGTGACCTATCACAACAGGGGTGACTTGCTCCGACCACTGAAATACCGAAGACTTGAGAAAAGCCTATGAATTTCTTCCAAACTCTGTACGTTCTCAATGTCAAAATGACATTATTCAACACTCGATCGAGTTAGTATTTTTACCGCAGATACATTTTTCCACTGACGGATCGCCGCTGGCGAAGCAGCGGCCGTGTGCTGAGATCGCCCAGGGTCAAATCCCTGGGACTACCTGCTAAAATTCCTGGATTACTCCCATGCCTTGAGCGTAGGTGATCTGGGATCTGCCAAACAAGATCACCAGACCATCCCTAGTTACCGCAGATACCTAGAGGAAAACGACTACCTAAATATTGGATGTTTATTGTTATTATTTATCATGGGTCTGCACTGAAAAATAAGCAGTGTACAAAATTCAGCTCAAGAAAATTCAGCTCAAAAAAGTGATCAAATCAAAAGACGAACATGGCTAAGCAGAGCGAAAATTGGAACGATTTTTAAATATATTTTGATGATGTAACTAATATATTAAATAGAAAGATTAAATTATTTATGATAAGTACATAAAAGCAATTTCCGTCTAGAGAGACTGTCTTTGCAGCATTTTCTTGTTTTCTGTGTTTCCTTTCATACTTCCTCAGAAAAAACTTAAACTCTTGTCCATAATACATTAAAACTACCATTTGACCCATAGATGTATGCCCGCTGAGGCTCCCAAACAAATAAAAAGTTGGGTATTGTTTGTGGGCTACCTACTTCAGAAAATACAATATTATAATGTACTTATTCTAGAAAGTATATATCGTTCATTATGAGATAAATAACAATAAAAAAATATAAATAATTTGTAGTGAGTAAGTTCTTACTTACTTACTTTTTTTGTACAGTATATATCTTCTTATCATTGATTTTGAACTTTTTATTTCTTAAATTACCTACCCTACCTATGTTAGAAAACTGTTCATCGTTGGACAGTTTATTATTTAATTGTTTCGTTACTAGCTTTTGCCCTCGACTTTGTCTGCGTTATGTTAGTAATTTGGGTAGCTGCTTTATCATAAATCTGCTTACTATTTAACCCGTCAAGTATCAGATTCCAGACACAATTGATTTTTCAATTGTCATATACCTTAGTAACATAATATTGAGTTTTATTCCTTACTTAAAATAATATAGATTGAGATTTTTGAAATCCCCCATTAAAGGAATGACTAAGTGGTCAAAAATACATAAACATTCTTTATTTCTAACGAAGAGTTAAATGATAAAAGTCTTAAAGTCCTTTTTTATTAATTCTCTTTACTTTATACTCCCATTTTCCACTTTCCTTAAGGGATGATTTCAGGGATGAAAATTATTAAATATCCTTCCCAACAACTCAAACTATCTCCATACCAATTCATCTAAATTGGTTCAGCGGTTATTGACTCCCCATAAAAATTTTCCGTGAAAATGGGGGTCCTTTTCACTGGGATAAAAACTATCCTATGTCCTTTCTCGGCACTCAAACTATCTCTATACCAAATATTATTTCATTCGGTTCAGCTGTTTAAGCTTGAAGAGGTAACAGAGAGACATACAGACGGACAGACAGTCACACTTTCGCATTTATAATATTTAGTATGGATTATTTCGCTTTATTCGTATGAAGTTCATCTTGCAACCACGAGTACAATGGAAGTCCGCAGTCAATGTACTTACAGTCGACCTCGTTACCCCGAAGTCTTGCAAGTCTTAAGCAATCGCGCTGCGCACCATTCTGCACCGTAAGCAGTAACTTTGCACGTTGATGGACTCGATTTCTACATACATGTGAACAAAATACCTATAATAATGCTTCAATAGCCGACACCTTTATAATGAAGTTTAATTAAATAATGAAATAATATTTAGCGAGGTTACTAGTGCTCGAAGCTTTAACTAACCAAGTAAAATTTTGCTTCTTTATTTAATGATACAAAACAATACATGTCTGTGGGCGGGATACGAACCCTTGACCTTTCACAATCCTTTTTTTGTCATTTTTCCTAGATATTAGAGATTAAGATAAATTTGATGAGAGAAAACACAAACAATTATACAAGCTAGCTGCACCCGGCAAGCTTTACAATGGCCGTAAAGTGAAAACTGTTAGGTTTTAAAATAAAAAAACAAAAAGAAATCCAGGAACCTTTGCGGGCGTCCCCAGACTACCCTAGAAAAGTATCACACAATCTGATTAATACTTAGTTTCGGAGCGCATTGAGGACAAACATACAAACATTGATTTTAATTTATATTGATATGTAATTATATATAGATTAATTTACAGATATTATATATAGGTAATAGACTACGGTAACCGCTTACCATCAGGTGGACGGTATGCTTGATTGCCCCCTTAGTGGTATAAAAAAAATTAAACATATAATTTTACATACTTCTCGAATCTATTTTAGCTGTAAAATAACAAACTCTTAGGGACCTAATTAATGTTTCAGAGAAATTGACGTTAAATAACCATATAATATATTTAAATATGGCAAAGTTACCTAAGTTCGTATAGTGAAAGTGTTAACAATCTGTGTTTTAGTCCAACAAAAGTAATTGCATAATAATAGGCGTGTTTCTAAAGTAAGTGATTTGGTAAATCTTTTGAGAAATTAATAAAGATCTTTAAACATAAAATTTGAATTTTTTAATTGATTTTCGCATTTTACAAAATATGATTGTAAAAGTGTAGCCGGCATCCAAGGCTTTCCCAGGGTTGTGAGCACTGTCAACAGTGTGTGATCAGTCACTCAGATGAAAACAGAACTCGAACAAAATTTTGTTACTATGGATTTTCATTAATTGATGATCTCTGTTACCAGTTTCACAGCACAATCATGACATTTTGATTTGATGTATATCTTTGATACAAAGTAACTTTGTTAAGTACCTTTTATTTAACCCAAATTAAGCATCATTAAGAGTGTGTGTTATAAAAAGTAATAGTTTGTGTTATAAAAAGCAGATCTATGTCACAGAAATATAGATTATTGTTATATATGTATGTATATTTTCTTATAAATATTAGATGTTTACTAAATAAACATACTATCTCCCATGACCTGTGAAAAAATATTAGTATTTAACATACTTAACAACATCTGCCCGCTGTCTGTGCTCTTTAGATTTCGATAATTTTTAGTGGTTTTGTAAAAAGCCTTTTTACAATCTAAAACGGCGTCTAAATCTGTATAAAAACAACTACTTTAACTTGCATATTTTATCAGCTCGCCGGAGTTTTCTCGCAATATAAAGCCTATTGGTACTTGTATATTTATTCTGTCATTGAATGTCTAATATCTGTGAAAGATTAATTTAAGTCTTGATGCGGCTCGAAATTATGTTAGTTTTATTAATAAGTGATTTTAATATCATGTATTACACACATGATATTAAAATCACATACACTGATTCATATTGCTTTGGTGACCTAAATATTACATGGGTTTGATAATGAATTTATTAGATATTAATAATGAGGTCCTAGTAGGTTCGTTTGATGAAATAGATTGAAGGATTGAAGAACTACCTATCTGTTGATAAATATTGCAAATATATTATCTTTAGGAAATCAGCAAATCAGTGAGACACTGAAATAAAAGAATTATTTGATTGTATATTTTATTAGGAAAACACAAATCCTCCTATAGATAATTTCGTAATGTACCTATTTACAATTATAGAATAATCAGTTTTTGGGAGTTATATCAGTATTAACTTATATTTACTTTAGTAATACATAATAGTATTTCAACGAAGCTATGCATATGCATATTTTACGACACAACCATATATTTAACACGGTGTCGACAGCAATTCCTGACGGAACGTCACTGTCAAATTGTTCCACCATAATAAAAAAGAACTATAAAACTGGAACTGATGATAATTAAATTTCAAACTTAACAAAATCACGGATGTGGCGTGTGCGAGGTGTGCGCGGCGGAGGCGTCGCCTCAGTAGCGCTGCCAGGCGCAGGTGTTGGACGCGGCGGCGGCGGAGGCCCGCGGCGCCGCGCCCTGCCGTCACAGCTCCGAGAAGAACTCGGGCGAGGAGTGCGGCGTGGGCGGCGCGTGCTGCGGCACCGCGTGCTCGCGCCCTACCAGCGCCAGCCGTTGCTTGAGCACGTCGCGCTCGTGCGTCACGCGCGCTACCTGCAGCTGCAGCACGTGCAGCTCGTCCTGCAGCGACCGGTTTGTGAGCTCCAGCTCCTGTCTCTGTTGCAGCCTCTTGCTGCGGCAGTTCTGAGCGTACCCCCGGTTCTTAAGTGTACGCCTCTTCTGTTTCAGTCGCGTCACATCCTCACGGGGAAATCCATGGAGCCGTTTATTTAGCTCACGCACACTTAAAGTCATTAGAAGATCGTCGCCGATTAGGTCATCACCACATGATGATGTTTGGTACGACTGGTGCTGACCGATGCGAGGTGAGACCGCCGAGCAGGTACTCGCCGGTCGAAGTGCCACTTGCTGGATGTGATGGTCCTGCTCACGCCACTCACGACGATCCCACTCTTCAAAGTTTCCGCAGGGTACCGTGCGCATGTCGAGAGGTTCACGCATGTGAGGGAGCCACAGAACATCGTCAACTAGTGCCGCACGGCAGGGGCTCCGACCGACAGGGGCCGGGGGTGTCTCTGGAGGGGTACTGGGATCTACAGCAATAGCGACATGAGGCTGGGGGTAGGGACCCGCATCAGGCCACGGGCGGCAAGCGCGGGCGCAAGCCGGTGGAGTCTCCATGAGTTCGTGCCATCCACTGCGTAGGGGCTCGCGTTTGACGAGGTGGTGATCCTCGAGGTGGTCGAGCTCGAAATTCTGCACATATTCGTCTGCGAGCTGGTCTTCATCAGCGTCGCGATGAGGCGGAGGCGGAACGGTCTGCATGCCGCTCGCCTTGGAGCAGTCGACGAGCGCGTGCTCCACCATGGGGCCGTGCGGGGCGCGCACCGGCCGGGCTCGGACTGCCGTCGCGTCGCAGGGCGGCGCGAAACTCCGCCCTCCGACCCAATGACGTCGCGAGACGCGCGCACATACTTGCAGTCTTTTATTTTCACGACTATAAGTACTCTCATTGCCTGAATTTCTTATAAAAATATAAACACAACACGTCAAACATTCACACCATTCGTCTTAAGCAAGTGTGTAATGTAAAGAGAATTAGCCAACAGTGTGTGGCACATAGTAACGTGCCGCAATGAAAATTAAAAAAAAATCTAAATCATAATATTTTTATTTCAACAACCAATATAAAACACCTTTTTCATATTATGAAAATAATACACTTATTTTCCTTGATTTATATTTGTTTTACTCAGCCAAAGTGCTATTGCTAAAAATACATATCAACTAGATATTTACTTACTTCATTTACGTAAGTAAATAAAACATACAAATTGAAACAATGCATACAATCATACATAAAGTACATACAAAGTCGCCGCGTGCATGCTACGAGAATACTCGTAGACGTAGACGTCTACGGTAGACTGTGCTACGAGTACTACGACGTTTTTAGCGGTATACGTTCATTATGTCCAAAGTAAGTTTTCACTTATAAATTATTGATTGTGATGGAAATTAATTATTTTATTTACTATGTCTCTGTCTCTAACTATGTCAGCCGGCTGTCGCTTAGATTCTAATAAGTACTTGGGAGTATGGCGACATTTTTCTATATTGGAAAAGTCTTTATTTCAGGTCCACATTTGATAAAAAATTATGCTGAAAAATTAAGTAAGGGACGAAAGGTAAACTTTTAGATTGTCGTATCCTAATGGGTAAGTACCCATTCATTAACCTGTAGGTACGGTCGATCACAGAAGTAGCTGGACACTAGTACCATGTCACAACAACTATGGCATCATTATAGTACGGTAGCCACTAAGTACGAGCGCAATAGTCGGTGCGACATGGTACTAAAGTGTTAAGCTACTTCTGTGGTCGACTGTATAATCGCGGTCTTGAAATGTTCACCAGTTTTTAACCGACTTCAAAAACGAGGAGGTTCTCAATTCAGCCGGTATGTTTTTTTTCTGCTATGTATGTACACCGATTACGCCGAGACTACTGATCCGATTTACGTGATTCTTTTTTTGTTCGATGCGGAATAGTTGCCATTTGGTCCCATAATTATTTTTTCAAAATCAGTTTTGTAGTTTGGTTTTTATATGAAAAAAAAAACTAAAATCATTAAGTCGTCTACGTATGCGAAATTGGCGGATTGAAACGATACGATATTAGGAAACAATATAAGTTGACGGTCACCCATCACTAAAAATTATTACTTTTTAATATTTGTGAAGCATCTATTTATCAAACTGATTTCTCAATTTAAAAATTGACTCATTTAAAATGAAATTACCTCGTTTCTTTACCAAATAATATTTTATAATTTTTAACAAAAAGTCCTTTCTATAATATCCTAGATAACCATCATAATAAGACCGATTTTCTAGTTTGCTCTATATCTAATTAAATTATATCATCGACCTTGGGACATGGATTTGTGTTGCAATTATCAACCTTAAGGTGGTAAACATTTATAGACCTCGATTGTACATGCATAATTTAAATTGAACAAGAAATGTTTATATTAATTCCCATAATATTTGACAAGGCTCATCTACAAATGCCTGTTAGCTTTATTTGCGAAAAATTATTCGTTATGGCATGGCAGGCAAGAGGCCAAAAGGGCCCGCAGTAGAACAAAATGATTTCACGCGTGGTTGGCCGCGCCAAGGGTTAAGCCAGCGTAATACAGAATCAGCTTTAATCACCGCCACTTTAAACATGTAACCCCTTCCTTAATTCATACCCAATAACATAATTCAATCCATGCTACTTTACGTGCAATATTTTAAGGCCAAGCATCACAAGTCGAGATCGCAAAACAAAGCCTTTTAATTTAAAATAAAAAATAATTTCACAAGGAGGTGTAATAAATTAGGCTTCCTTACTTATTTTGGACTTTGTTACAAATGTTAGAAGATATTTTTTTAATAAGATAATAAAAGATAATGCTATTTATTTTGTCATCAATTTTGGATGACATTATATGTTTTTTTAATATATTTATTTTTGAATGACATTTATTTCATTTTGGTCTTCAGTACACTTCCTGTTTCGACAGATTTAGGTATTGATTATTATTAGAATTAGATAGTTTATTTATAAGTTTGTATTTTTTAATGTCACGTTTTAAGGTTTGTAAATATTAGGTTAAAGTGTTACAAAGATAAGTTTTATTATATTTAACTATGTTAATGTTATTACTTTTCCTCTGCAAATAAATATATACTTCATTTTGGATAAAATCAAATCTAAATAAATCACGACAAGAGTGGGGAACAACCATACTTCCATACTTCCTACAACCATACTTCCTATAACATGGGTTCCTTCAAAAGAGGCGTGAAAAAGCATCTTTTAGGCCGGCAAGGTGGAGGCGGCTAGAGCAGTGTCTAAACTGCACTAGCTGTCTTTGCATATGGACTTTTCTTACCGCTACACATCAGGTGGTGTTGAGTCATTTGTCGTGCTTTGTATAAAAAAAAAACGGCCCGCGCCTGATGGTAACCGGTTACCATAGCCTATCGACAGAGGTTGGCAAAATATATGCTTTGCTTAATTAAATACAAAATACTGTCTAGCATGTATTTAAAACACGAAATACACAATATATTTGAGTTGTGCATACAAATACAAATCACAAAATATACCCGTCAAGCATTAGATTCCAGACACAGTTGTTTTTTTAATTGTCATAGACCTCCAGAGGTATATCGCCACTTGACAGATTAAGTCCGATTTTAGGTTAGAACTAATCCAGCCCAGAAGAACTTCCTTATTGTTCACATAAGGAAATTCTTCTTTTAGAATTAGATTTATAAATTTATATAAGCTAAATATTTCATTGTACCTACTTGCCGACAAATAGCCTTTTTTTGGGGAATGAATGAAACCTGCTAAAGAAAAAAATCTTCTTACAGGTCTTGCACCTGTAGCATCGTCTGTGGACAAAGTCTCTCTAGCTAGACCCTTATCTCTCGTCACTTAATAGGAGACAAAATCCGTTTTATCTCTTTGTTTTTAACCGCGGTCTAGTGGCTGAGAGGTGAGACTACCTACTTCAGATCTAGAGGCCCGGGGTTCAATTCCCGTGAGGGCAGAAATTTTCTGCTCGGTTTGGTTGGTGGTAAGACTTTTCTAAGTCCGCCTGGCTAGCTACCACCACCTTACCTAAGTCTGCCAATAATTTTAACACAGGTTTGTGTTCCGGCAGTTCTGTTGGAGATAAGATAGCCAGTTCCTTTGAGGAATAGAGTAAAAGATTGCACGAAGAGAATCTCCTGTTTTCATACCTATAAGCATTTAAAACTTTGTTTATGGACCATCAGGGAATATTATGTTCAGGTATAAGGTTCTTCGACAGTGCAATAATTCGCAAGCAAATTAGGTAGCTGATTTCTACAAGTTCCAGACATTTTCTTGGAAATAAAATTCCACTCGGAATCATACAAACGATTGTAGGTGGAGATAGGGTTGCCGATGCGGCTGACGCAGCCACCGCTGTTTGGCCTCGGTCAACATTGTTAGCAGGCCCTCCGCCGCAAATGTTATTACGTGATTAACCCCCTGACACGTCAATCCGACCTCGCTTATTAATTGCCCTCTGACTAAAAGTGTATCTATCAATTATTTCGCTACGCATGATCCGTGCACAATAATTAACTGCTATCATAAGAATGTACATATTTTATTAAAGCGTCGAGGGTGTATTTTTCTGCTTTAGTTTCTTTCGGAATCCTCTATTCAGACACCCTGGTCTCATATAGAAAGTACTAATAGAACTTATTCCGAAAAAATGTGACAAACTGGCGCGCACAGAAGCAGGTACTCTCGGAAGAGATATTAGAAATGACGTTATGAGATTAATAAAATTAATAGAACTAATCTCATATCTCTCTCTCTCTCTCTCTATCATACCTTATATCTAAAATACCTAATGTACAATACATATTGATTCATTTCATTATGGGATATTTCACTGCAATTTGTAATTCTCTGACTTCAAGTTTTTATTGAGCTGATTAATTTGCTTGAGCTATTTGTTTTTGGGTCTTTAGTAATTAAAATTTTACCCCTTTCCTGTTGATAGATTGATCTGATATTTCGTACACACCTTTAGTTCTGATGACAATAAAATTTAATATATTTAGTATAATTGTAAATCCAAGATTAATTCTTAGTCTAAACATTAAAAGTGGAATTTAGGTCATAAATTAATACTAAAAACTTGAAATTATCATTATCTTATCTTACTGTGGGGCCATGACTAAGTCACAGTGCACTTCGACGCATTGGGATCTTTTGTGCCTCCCCTGCATTTACTCTTCCTGTATCCAGAATATAGATGCCATTAATCTTACCACATCTTTAGGCAAAAAGAACCTGTAGTCTTCTGGCTTTGGATGTGCCACCTTAAGAAGGCTACGCTACAAAAAAAAGAAAATGGTGATCGATATGACTAAGTTTTGATTAAGCACCCTGTAGAGGTTCTCAATTCGAGAACATTATCAAGCATTCAAAAAATACATACAATTGCCAAAGAATATTATACACTAACGCGAATCGCACTAAGACAAATTATCAAAATAGAAAACAGAACAAAACTGAAACAATACAATACGCGGCTTTGCTAAGCGCTATCACTTTCTGGCAACATACAGTTGCAGGAAAAGAAAATGCAGTTAGAACGAAACTACGAAGGGGTGAAAGAAATAACATTTAAAAGAAATTCGAGTGTTTCCTATTTCGAATGTAAAACAATTCACTGTGTTGTGGATTGACGGGAAAGGTAGCCAGTTTAATTACTGGACATAGAAGTCAGAAGGCATTACAACTTATTGCATTCTATAGCCGAACGGCAGGCTTTACGATCAATTCCCTTAAAGTAGCAAAACGTCTAACTACCCAAAATGTCTATGGAACAATATTAAATATTGGTATTTGTAGCAAAACGTCTAACTATTGAAACGTTTATTTAGAAAAACGTCTGAATAGATAATCGTCTAAAGTCTAACAAATTTTAAGTACTGTCGTAATTGTTCTTTGTTAATCAATTTTAATAGAATGGGTTAATAAAAATTTGAGATCCTCATTCTACGGCCAACATTTAAAAAATTGCATCGCAATATTTTTTCTGGCAACCATTTTCTTTCAAAATATACATACAAAAAAAACATATCGTCGCTTCCTTCTGTCATTTCAACAATGGTTATCCATACAATGGCGCTCTGGTTTCGATTACGAAAACAAAGCAACTTTCGCCACTGTCGATCCCGGGATGGGTCAATCATGGCTTTGTAATCTCGAGCTCTTCCGTGCTTTGGTAACTGTTGGTCCCGGTTGTTACTGCAAACCACCAACCCGCATTGGGCCAGCGAGGTGGTGAGTGGTATGGCCCAAGCTGCTCATGTATTTCTCCCATGTAGGAAAGCCTGTGCCCACCAGCGGGAAGTATATAAGCTGGTGATGATGATGAATCCAACATTGGTACCCATAATAATTATATTTGCGTTGGATTAAGTATACTGTACTACCAGACTGGCCCCATTGGACATATATCTAAATTTCGTCTGGATCTTATGAAAATCTGCAGAGATAGAGAACAAAGTATTCTGTGTAGAGAACGGAAATACACAACAAACAACAATCAAGTAAAACGCCAAGTTAAACGGTTGTAAAAATCAATCTATGTACCAGAGACTGAGAGACAGACAAGTTGAAAAAAAAAACAAAAAATGCGATATACATACTTAATCCGACTTCCAAACACTAAAAAGGCAAAAGTTTTAGTTGAATAGTAGATAAGTACTGGTTTCATATATATATATATTCCAAGACGACAGTCAGATCAACCATTTTTCCCCTTTTTTTGTGTTTTGACAGACTGTTTTTATTTTTGTTTAAAATTGTGTATAGCATTTTGATAATTAGACTATTGCCAGTTAGACGTCTTGCTACAAATACCATTGAAAAAGTTCGCGATTTAATAGTATGTAATGTCATATGTCGCTGAAAGATCTTAGGGATCTGAAAATCAAATATACATTTCTTCCTATCTTCATCTAGACACGTGTAGGTAAGACAAATACTTTCACGCTGTTTTAGTACCTTCCTACCTACGTCTACGGTACCCACCTATTGTTTAAGGACGGAATTCCAACTGGCTCTTACAATTTTTAAAATATTCTAGTAGACCATGAATGTAAAGAGATAAAGTAACAATGGGCGGGCGGGGCTGTGAGAGGGCGAGCCCGCGGCGGGCACGTTCGGGCGGCTATCGACGCTCTTCATCAATTGATCTCTCAACTGCTCGCGAGGACAACGCTCCTCGCCCTCCGCTAGGTCTATGCTTGAAAAGTGAAATAAAATATTTTTCTTGAAAGAGAACGTTTTACAGGTAGGTAAGTAAATACATATATTAGTATTAACAGCCAAGATTTTCAATATAAGTTATTTTTTCGACTTGGATTTATTTCATAATTATTATTTTTTATATTAAATATTCTTGAATGAATGTTACAGGCAGACATCGTCACCAGCCTACGAGTATATACGTCCCACTGCTGCGCACAGGCCTTCCTACGTGGGAAAGAAACACAATAACAACAAGAGTTTTGGGCCATAACACCACCACACTAGCGCAATCATCATCATCATCATCATATCAGCCTATAATGTCCACTACTAAACAAAGGCTTCCAATTGAAATGAAAATTTTACATATGGGCGTCAAATAGCCAAAAGGGGTCCTGAAAGCGCCTGAAAGTACCCATAAAGTACCTATATTAATATTGGATATTATAGGTTTTGAAAGTAAAAAAATATGAAGGTGTACCTACATAAAAAGCTAGTATCGGTTTTTCTAATATATTAAGATTCTATTGGTTAGTTTTCAACTAAACGAGGTCGTGATTTTGACTCTTAATTTGAACATAGGTGGAAATGGTGGCATCGGATTCGTTGGCTCCTAAAATGACCTGAAAATGCATTTTAGCCTGCTGACGTCTCTAAGTCCGCAAAATTGACTTCAAAGTTGCGCAAGACCACCACGCTAGGTACACCGCCGTAACTCTGCCCCCTCCTTAGACATACTCGTCCGGAGCATCGTTCTCCCCATAGTAGCGAGCCAGTCGAGCGACATGTACAATCTTAGGTTAGTTGCGTCCACTCTTTTGAATTCGATAAGTCACATTCAATTCAATTTAATTTCTTCTTTGATGGCTTTATACTGTAATTTAGCCAATGTCAAGTTTCTGTGTATCTTTGCTATATTTAGACGTTTGTTAACAACTCTGCTTAGTAGGTAGACAGGCGTTGTGCAGGTACATAATAAGTCACATTATTGAGCTTTGTGACAGTATACGGGCCGGCCATCCCAGTCTCCTTGCAAATTTGTTAATTTTCCTTTTCGGTGAATCGGATTGTGTACCTAGCCACGTTTAAGGTCCTTCCGTGAAGCCTTCATGGTTTATTTTTCTAGCAATCTGTGTTTTCATCCGAGTACTTGCCTGGAACTCTGATTTCCTTATGTGGTCTTGGACAACATTCATCCAATTCCGATGGTGGTTTGCATAATTAGTAATGTTGCTAGAAGAGTTTAATTGGTGGTCGTCCTGTATGGTCTGCTGGTAACCGAAGTTCTCTTCCATAATTTGCATACGCTGGAGTTACTGAAGAATTCTTATGCACTGCAGTCCTGTAGGCGAGATGTGCCAATCCCAGACTTTTTGAAGCTTATCGACGACTTTCGCCAAATGCCTTTCTAGGGTCTGATTGAAACGTTCCACCACTCCATCGGATTCAATCGAAACGTGGGCTGTGCCACACTACCACATTGACTATCGGTACATCGAGGTGAAGAGATACTTATATGTACGTGAGCGCCACTATGACGGTCCGAGTACAGAATCAGTGTAGATAACCTATCCCACTGTACAAGTTCACAGTCACTACAGTTACTCATCGATCTATAGAACGATATATTTTGGGTGTTACCCTATGAGATAGACTCAGAGGAGATCCCTAAGAGAATCAATGACACTCAAATAGCTCATAGGATTTGCAATTCAGTGTCAACAGCTGGGGCTCATAGCACTCAGAATGGACAACCGGTGAGGCTAGGTTTTATTGTTTTATAAAAAAAATAGTTACCCACTATTACATAACCTATATAATAATATTTCACGTATACAAACTTTCATACAATAGACTCCTTGACTGTGTTTAAAGAATGTACACCTACACGAGTAGGGTAGACCAGGGACAATAGTAACACGGTTCAATAGTAACGTTGTCAATATTTCGGTAACTTAGCAAGGTATCAATGTGTAAATGCGAGCAGCGACAGCTTATGCGCTTAGTCTTGCTCTCCAGTCAACCGCGAGCGCAGTGTAAGCCGGAAGCGTGCTACGCTTAGGTACTTCAAAATTCGAAGACGTAAGTAGGTATTACTACGCTGATTAATTGTTTGCTTACTTCTTAAATGGTACGTTTCAAATAGTTGTAAGTACTATATGTTTAATTAGATTAGAGAATCTAATAGGATATCTTTTGACCATTTCTTTCGTTTACATGACTGACTTTTTTTACATTGTCTCCAAAATGGCTACCCAGGCAAAATTGTATCAGTTTTGCCGGGTCGGTTGTAACGTTACAATTAACCCCGTGGTACCAATGTCTCCATTTGTTTTAATACCATTATGCTAAGAATTATTTGTTAAACATTTTTATAAGCAAATTATGTTATATAAATTTGTTTATTATTATTTTTTTTCATAAGCTTTTCCATTCCCAGGTACCTGGTTATCCTTGAATCTTGAAACACGTTCTATAAGAATTACCTACAACAACTTATTATTATTATTTTACAGATGCCAAGACATCGAAACAAAACAATAGACCGAGGATCAACAGATTTTATTATTTACACGAGCACACCGCCGAATTGGTACAGTCAAATGCGTCATACTCGGACAGATAGCACCGATACATAGAGATATTCGCGGCGAGCTGAACTCAATTCCGGAAACAGCGTTTAAAAAATGTTTTGATGATTGGATTATTCGTTTGCGTAAGTGTGTCGTTTCTGAAGGAGCCTATTACTTTGAAGATGATAAAATAAATTTGGATGAATAACTAACATTTTGTGTATTATTGATCATTTCCCGGTACTTTCTTGACAGAGTAATAAATCAAAAATAATAATAGTTGGTCAGCAATATGCCGACAAATTAATAATTTGTAGATCATTCCAATATTCTGATGACCACGCTAGTATTTTTGGCGATACATTTAAAAAAATGCTAATTAAATATAAATTATATACATTTTAGGTGTACCTACATATGTATGCCTTTATAGCTAATTAAAATTATTGTCTAATGGTTTTCTTTGAGACAGTCGAAATTGCATTAACTTGGTTTTATTAAAATTTATTTGTAAATTATGGTCAATCATCCAATTGTCAATATTCTCAATAATTTCATATAATTTGGTATTAATATTTTCATTACCTATTTCTACAGTCCGTCGTCAGCGAACAAATGCAGGTCTCTGTTAATGTTTTTGGCAGATCGTTTTGTATAATTAAGAAAGAATAAACTGCCAAGGACACTTTCTTGGGGGATTCATTGTTTCATGAGTAGCATATCTGATCTGTTTCTTTGAAATTTCCCCGAATGATAGTCGTAGGATTCAATTTCCACATATTCCACTATATGTATTTTTTTTGTATGTATGTTCACCGATTTCTCTGTCAGTTGTGAACCGATTTAAAAATTCTTTTTTTATTCGATAGAGTATACTCCTGACGTGGTCACATTGTCACCAAGACAGGATCTGATGAGGGGATCCCAGGGAAATCGAGGTGCCCTCAAATTTTATAAGCACGTATGACGTGTTTTCTTTTTTCCAGAGCTATTCAAGTATTTGTTTCTGTTAGTCGTCATCTCATATTGGTGAGCTGGTGATGGAAGGTACAACTCCTTAACAGTTAAGAGTTGGAAGATAATTCTTTTACTATTATAGGTAGGTACGTATTAACGAATAGTTGTATTCTATAGGGTTATTCGGGTAAACTGATGATGGACGGTAATGGTTACCGTAACGGTGTGTGGAGTTAGATAATACTTTTTATCAGTGGTACGATAAGATAATATGAAACAATTATTTTTATTTTATTTTTATACAACTAGATGACAAACAAGCTGACGGCCCACCTATATTAGTTCATAGAAATGGTTTGCAACAACTTTCAAAAATATGATAATGTGATAATTTCATGACATTGTATGAAATGGCTACATTATTTCATAAAATGTCATGAAATTATCAAACGAATAAAATGTTTTTGAAAGTTGCAAACCATTTCTATAAACTAATATAGCCCATGTTTTAATAAATTGTCGTCACCAATTTACAGTAGGGCAAAAAGCATATGACTATAATTATGCTGTTAGGCAAATTATTTATAGACCAAAAAGCGAATCAGACAACATGCCATAGGTAAGGCAAATTACCCACAGGAAAATATACGACTATACATAATGCACACGTGACAAAACACGATCATGGCAAAATGCGATTAGGGAAAAAATCTCCTACCCGATGAAAAATGTGTTCGAGGCATCTACCAAATCGCTGTATTGAATGAATATTATGTAGTTTTAGAAATCTAATCTATTAGTTTTCGATGGCAAATACAGGCCATGGCATGGAACCTCTAGCGGGGGTCCGCGAACAGCAGTGCAGTTACCGGAGACTGCTGTACATCACTCATCTTAGATTCGTCGACGATATAGTTAGGCGAGGACGTTAGGTATGTCTGAGTAATTCTTCACACAATAATAACACCAGGTTTACAACAACTATTAGAAAGCATTTTATACGTTTGTTAAGAAAACTAACCTCTATTAAAGGGGTACTTAATCTCTAAAAAGATAAGCTAGGTATTGAAATCACTGGCTACGACCAAGATGTCGCGCTCCACACTATATGTATTAAAGGACAGTTGAAATAATAAAATTTTAATAATGTATTGTGATGAAATCCGATTTTATTTCATACAAAAAATTGTGATTATAGAAAAATATAAAATTATATGAATTAAAACAATATAACAAAAAAGCTTTACGATCATTCAATATAATATGTACATAGGTTATTAATAACACCTAATTTTTAACACAAAAATGCAAAATTCATGCAATGTTGTGAAACTGAATTCAAAATCATTAGCATCATAAATAATAATTGACAAAGGCACTTTCAGTCTTAATGTTTATAGTTAAAAAAATATAAAAAAAATTTAAGTAAGTATTTATAAATAATACACCAATTACCAAAAATACTAAATGCTATGCTAGTTTTAAAATTGTACATTGTATATTTGCACCTACTTCATTTATTGGCACTTGTAAGCATCCCAGCATAGGATGATTATTTGTAGCATTATTCTGTTAGTTTACTTACACTTTATAACATATTACTATTATTATTTTCATGTTAATAATTGAAATAGACCTATGTAACGCATGATTTCGATATATTTAAATTAAATTTCGACTTAAAGAGTCTGCATGATTAAAATATAAAATTAATAGAGATATCAGAGAAATTTATAAAAATAATAATGGTAGTGTTAAATAACATTTATACCTACTATATACTTGTATACCCTGATTAATAGTTAGTATTTGCTAATACACATTATCATTCCATAAAGAGTAAAATTATTTGTTAATAAATTGTTAGTATATAAAAGATTGCACATTACTTCATTAAAAACTCATTTTTCTGCCTCACCCAGGGTGTGGCACCCAGAAACAGCTATACTATATTCACTGATGAATAATCTAGCATAGTACCTATACTGTAACTGTTATGCATGCAAATACGGTTCTGACTGGACTCCTTTTTTTATCATCATGGGGAGGAGAAAATAAGGATACTTTAAAACCGCTCCCTAAACTGAAAACTTACTTTGCCATTAAGTCTATTTTGCATACAATCACATTATTATTTTTAATATTGCTATACATTTTATCTATAATACATGAACATACAACATACGATTCTCATGATCATTATGTAGCGTTTAAACTAGTAAAACCTTTATGAAAAACTGTAAAACAGGCTATGGAGGCATGGATCTCTCGATAAACAAAGTATGATGTTCTTGACATAAAAAGTTAATTAACTGTCGAGATAAAATGTTAAAACCTTTTATTATAGAAATCATTATATCGATTTTTAATGTCAACTTTCCTCACGTCCGTCATTCCGAAATATTGGTTTTACAAGTGTCTGGTAGCCATGTGTCTAGCAACTCTAGCACCAGTACGTGCAATTTCACCTGTCAATTACACAAGATTTTTCCATAGATTTTGACAGTTGAAATTGAAGTGACTTGCGAAGTTAGGTCCGAGTTTTATTTAAAGCCTAGGTCCGACTAATTACGACACTCGAGTATGGCAATTATGTTTCAACCAAACTGAGTTACTGATTGACACTTGATAAACGTAATCACCACACCATAGACACGTGTATTTGTTGGTATCCCATAACTCCTATGTTATATTCTGTGAATAAAAATAATGTAAAAAGTCTAAGAAAAATGAGTTCCAAAATGCATAGTTTCGAAGATAACACAGCATTTGTAATAAAAATATTTCAAAAATTGTCACTAAAATATTAAAGAGTCTTTAGTTTTGTGATGTTGCTAAACGTACTTCGGCGCAAGATTACGCGCGGTGCGTCCTTGCGCCATCCAATGAAGAGCTACGGAACATTGATCTTTTAACTATGCAGTTACGGTTGACTTTTGTATGAATGTAGTCGCTAACGCGGCTGCTTTTGTCAAACTGACGAGAACAAGAAGACAATTGAGTTCTATGTGTGCTTTAAGTTATTCGAAACACATCAGGGTTGTGCTGTGCATGTCTTACACAAAATAATGTGTCTGAAACAGAATGTACATTATTAAGTTTTCTATATTTTTTTAAAATAAAAATGATTAACATGAATGCGTGCACTTTAGCTTAGGACACCAAAGACAATTCTTATCATAATCTTACTGGTAATTTAATAAATTCACTTCATAAATAATAAACAGAACAATTTGCAACTAATTTTAACGATAAGATATTTATTATTACAAATTGAATTTAAAAATTGTATTCTCTTTTTCAGAAAAAATAATTAAAAAAGGTGAATTTGTAAAGTATTATTCCGGACAGTGAATGCATACTAACGTGGACTTGGTTATCAAGCATTGGCTGTTTCGATTCTTTTTTTTTTGAGTAGCTTTACAAACGGGGGGCTGAATTTACAATCGTTGGAGAATTTTTACTAAAGGCTGACGCACCCAAAAACTCAGAATCCGAATGTGGTATGTGGTGGTGGTGAATATACACGGGACCGCATAACTCAGCCGGCAGTAAAAAACAAACGCACAGATCGTCAAAATTTTACGAAACAAAATGCGACGACGTCGTTCTTAACTAAAAAGTTATTTAAATGGGAAATCTTATGTTTGTGGAATTATTGTGTATGTAAACAATAATAATAAAAAAAGAAAAATAAATTCATATGTCATTGTATTCTCTATGGTCTCATTAATAATCTAGAGCTATGGGATATCAAAAAATTGATGCACGCGGAGCGATAACACAGTGAATTGAATGTAGATTTGGCGTTATTATGTATAAGTAACAATATCAATTTCTAAAAAGGTGATGTTAGTGTGACTTATTTACACACACACTACACTTATACATTCATCAATACATTTTATGAATGTATAAGTGTAGATAAAGTATTGTACCTATGTATATGCATATAACTAGGTATTAAAACACATCCTATATCATACATAAACTACTATTATACGTATTAATAATGGCAGAGTTTTCAGTAAGCAGTGTGATTAGCTAAAAATGTGTTGGATCAGGAAAATGAGCAAATTGATGAAGAAAGCAACAAAATAAACCATTTTTGTCTAATATTTTCGGAATCCTTATAGTATAGTTTTGAGCGTTTACAAAGTTTATATATCACATAGGTTTGAAATGTTCGAGAGCATAGTCGTGGTAGTACATCATGATGGCGAGTGGCTGTCCGAGGATGAGTGAACTCCACACCATAATGTTTCCCCAGCGATGCCCAAGTTTTACCTCGGCAAAGCGAGATATCACTGCTAGAGGGGGTTGTACCATCATACCAAGGAAAGCCCATATCCTGAACATTTGTAGTGGAACACTAACCTGAAAAAAACATATGATTAGTTAAAATGTGATATGATTAGCATTTAGAAGAAAACACGTGTACATAGTAAGTGCTACAAGCAAATAGGAATCGAGTTTATTTGATATGCAATATCGACTTTCATGTTTAGAAAAAAACCGACTCATCTAATCTAACACCACACGCAGCGCATTCTGCGGTGGCAATAAGAGTTATTTCGTTGTTATCATCGTCATACCAGACTATGATGTCCACTGCAAAACAAAGGCCTCCCCCGTCGATTTCTATATGAAACGGTTCTGCGCAGCCTGCATCCAACGGCTCCCCACGATCCTGACCAGGTCGTCTGTCCATCTATTGAGAAGCCGTCCTACTTAGCGCTTTCCGGTATGTGGTTACCATTCTAGAACTTTAACACCCCATCGACCGTCTGCTCTGCGTGCTATGCTCTATGCTCTTATGAATGTTTTCATTTCTGATTCTATCTCGCAGAGACACACATAGCTCGTTCCATAGCTCGTTGTGCGACTGCGAACTAGCACAGAAGGCCCTTAGTAAGCAACCACGTTTTACAGCCATATGTTATCACTGGCAACACACACTGGTCGAAGACTTTTGACTTCAAGCACTGAAGAAATTTCAACGAGAAGATCTGACCCAATTTCCCGAACGCTGGCTATCCGAGTTGGATTCGTCGATTTATCTCTTTCTCGAAGTTGGCCCACACTTAGCTGGACTATTTGTCCGAGGTAAACGAACTTGTCAACAACTTCGAGAACAGAACTCCCAACTGTAACTGGTATAGGTGCGACATGGGTATTGGACCTAACCTTTGTCTTGTCCATTTTCAGACCCAACTGTCGGGAGGTTCTGCCTAGGTCGTCGTTAATGTTGATGCCGAGTCCTGTCCAGTCCAGTTGTTTGAAAATATCTTCCAACGCAGTGGTGAACAGTTTCGGAGATATTACATCTCCCTGTCTTACCCCTTTCTGCAATTGGATAGGTTTCGTATACTGATTCTGTACACGGACCGACATAGTAGCGCTCTCGTAAAAGGATCTCATCCCCTTGATATACCGATAGTCAATGTGGCTCCTGTGAGCAAACTGAATCACGAGTTATGTTTTGATCGAATTGAAGGCCTTCTTGTAGTCCACAAACGCCAAGCAAAGTGACTGGTTAACCTGCTGTAGGGTATATATGTTGTCTACGGTACTAAAGCCTTTACGGAAACTGGCTTGTTCGGGAGGCTGGAAGTTGGCAAAACTGCGCGCGAGAAGATTCGTGATAGCCCTCGAAAACAACTTGTAAACGTGAGTCAAAACCGTGATGGGTCTGTAGTTCTTCAGTAAGGTTTTGTCACCTTTTTTGAAGAACAACACCACCAGACCTCCGCTCCATGCTTGTGGCGTTGTACCACCGAGCAAGGCAAAATTGAATAGCCTCTGAAGGATTTTAAGTACCGGTGTACCATCTTTCAGAAGCTCTGCAGTAATTCCGTCCTTCCCGGTGCCTTGTTATTCTGAAATGAGTTTTGGAAGTACGTATGGCTCTAGATATCTCTCCATACATACTTTCTACCTCATCATCAGGATGTATCGAGGTCGGCGCGTACACCTTACCGAATACCGAATTTGGTGATTCTAAGTATAAGGTATACTACACTTACTGTCCCTTTCCGACAAACTCTGAATCGTTACAATATTGTTGATGAGGGACTTGTGATCGAGGGACCCAACACCACCTTAAGAAAGACGGGCTACCGTCTTTCTTAAGGTGGTGTTGGGTTCCTCGTCTAGTAGTCGGGTTCGGGTTGGGTTCGTCGGTAGAGCAAGTTACCGGATTTGAGAATTACCGTGTCCTGGCCTTGTCTTCGGACTTTAGACAGCCCCATATTTTTTTTTATATACAACTAGATGAAAAACAACCTGACGGCCCACCTGATGGTAAGCGGTTATCGCCGCCTATAGACACCTACAATGACAAGGGAAAATCACTTGATATTGTAGGTGCGTTGTCATCTTGAGGCCTAAGATAAAATGCTGTCCATGCCCAGTAATTACACTGGCTACCTTTCCCTTTAATCCGAAACACAGCGAACTGTTTCTGTTTCTGTATTGTTTGGTTCTGTTTCTGTGTTTGAATATGCCAGTGTAACTTGTCTATTTCTTCTTCTAGCTCTGACTGACGAGAAAATATCTCATCAGTCCTCAATGTGGGCGTGTTGTCAGGTCCAGTCGTCGTTGTTAGTAGCTGAATCGCTGCCGGGGATTCGCGACGTGAGTACCCCATGCCTCACCTTTACCGTGACCACTACCGTAGTCCGAACTGCGGAGCTGCCGAGGGCTGGGGGCCCGATATCGTGTCGTGTTAGCTATTTTGAGGGGATTTTGCCATAATGTCCACGCTTGGCAGGCGGTTTGGTAATCGCAGTGATTTGCCAGTACTCAGACGATGCTGCTGCTCGTCATCCGGATAGGATTCTCCCTGAGTTAGTTCTTACGACACCCATGGGAAGAGATAGGGAGATGATATTCTAGCCCACACACAGTACAAACCAAAAGTAGGTAGTATATTGTAATGCATTAATTGTATTAGTAATTTAGAAAAGTCAGATATTTACCAAGTATTCGTGAAAGAAGGCTGAAATTAAGAAAACGAAAGTGCTAGCTACAGCTTTGCTGTATCCCTTTTCCGTAATGGGTATATACACGTGACGGACAGCCCAAATATGCACGGGAAGGTTCCACGTGCTCCAGAATACGGTCAAGTTGTTGGCATTCCACCAATCGCCGTAGAACTTGCGATCAGCGAAGTGAAGTAATTCGCCCATCAGATTCAGGAACGAGTGGAAAGTCAAGTAGAATAAGCAGAGCCATATCAGGTGGTTTGGTACCTGAATAATCAAACATCTCCAATCAAAATAGTGTTATTTTATAAAAACATGCCTGGATTGTACTATTTAACAGTTTTTGACTGATTGATTGACGTAATAAGCTTCTGTAATTGCCTGACTGTTTGTAATATTTTTTTATATCACTTTCGCCTTCCGTTTAACAGACTAGGCATGAAAGTATTGTATTTTTTTACCAATATTCATCAAGAAAGGTGATTAATACAAGAACAATGTTGATTATGAAACTGAGGCTTTATTTTGTTGGAAAAGAATAACATAAAAGTGCTAGTTTGGCAACACCGGTCAAGAAAACAGTCTTAACACCATTGCCATGTTTTACCTAGGCAGAAAGAAAAACTATACTTACAGAAAGTTTGAGCAATCTCTCAGTGATCTTGATGGGGTCCATTTCAGAGAAGGTATCAACAGAATTAATAACGGAAGGTATCATCCATTGTTGGAAAAGTGCCAGCACGAGGTTCCATCCGAATACAACTTCCATCAGGCGTTTCACAAGGAACCGCTTCCTGATCCTAAAAGATGGCGCACACCATTTTTATTATACAATAAAGATCCATTCGGTAACAATTAAATAAATATACTAGTATATTGGTACATAATTTACAATCTATTACTTGGTAGGTACTACTGCAAGCAAAGTCTTAAAACCTTAACCACCTTATTTACCCAAAACTAAATATAGAAGAATTCAAGTCAATGCACAAAGAGAATCATAAATTCATTTCATTCATTTTAATTCTAAATCTACAACCTAAAAAACGATATCTCTAAGCAATCAACTATTTCACAGAACAATCTAATCCAAATGCAGTTCTAGTTTGAACCCTCAATAATTTTATTTTACAATGACTTCGATTGTGCCAAAAATCTTCTTTAAAAAATCAAATAAAAGGAGTAGTGCCATTATACTTCAAAAGCTTGGGCCCCAAATACTGAGGCTTCTACTAACTTGTTGTTTAGACTTGTGATGAATTGTCGAGATTTCTGGAAAACAAGTTAATTTTGGCAAGCAAAGTAGGTATGCCAATAGTCTCTTCATTAACTCTTCTTTCCACTTCAAGGAACAAAGGGGACGTTTTCTGTGTGTTTTAGTCTAAAATGTAATTAAATGCTACATCCAAATCGTTATTTTGCATATTTGATCTAATATCTACTCTAAAAAGGGGCAATAATCTATTTAAACAATAAAAAACTGACTTCAAATTTTAAAAAAGATAAAATAATTAAATTTTATCTGATCGGCGTTATACCTCTGGAGGTCTATGACAATTGAAAAAGCAATTGTGTCTAGAATCTGGGCGCTTGACGGTTTAAGGTACTTATGCTGTAGAAACATATTTTTTGGAGTGGCTGCGTCACTTTCTATTGTTTCTGGAAACAACTTAGCACCAAGTTTAAAAAATATGTTTCTAGGAGATAAGTACCTACTAAATTTAAATATGTTTTAAAAGAATTTGTATGGGACCAAATGACAACTATTCCGCATCGAACAAAAAAGAATCACGTAAATCGGATCAGAAATCTCGGCGTAATCTATGTACAGACGACAGCACATCAAGTGTAACAGTTGCACTACGAAAGCCGCTTCTATTACGAACGCAGTAAGGGGGGTCTCAAGGTCCAACGGTTACGCTTGATGTGCTGTCGACTGTACATACATAAAAAATAAAAAAATATTTGAGAACCTTCTCCTTTTTAACTTTAAACTGATTATGAAAAACTGATATTGATATTTACATCACATCACCAGCCCATAGCTGGGCACAAGGTTTCCTACATGGGAGAAACACATGAGGAGTTTGGGCCATAATACCACCGAGCTCACCCAATGCAGGTTGTTGGGAAAAGCAATTGCAGTAACAAACAGGAAAAACGGCTTAACGTGCCTTCCCAAGCACGAAGGAGGTCGAGACAACACATCTTGATTGAACTGTTCAGGGATAGACCAAGGCGAAAGTTGCTTTGCTTCGTGATCGAAACCAGTACGCCTAGTGAAAGTTTTAATCGAATCGAAACGAAAACGATCATCGTCGTGTTCACCTCTCAAATAGTTACATATAAAAAGAAGTTTCCAATAATTCACAACAGAGGCGCTTCTGTAGTTTTCATACGATTTGACAGTTGTCACGACGACGAACGTAGGTATACTAGAGTCCGCGCCACAAAAGAAGTCCTGTAGACACGGCGCTGTTAGCAGAGGGAAAAATGTTGCCAACATAATGTCCTTAATTTACCCACTTGTGATTTTAAAAGTAAGAAAAATATCAGTTATTTATCCAGGACCACAAAATCCACTATGCCGACCTACCACCTGTTGGTGGATGTAAAAATTGTGTCTTTTGTTCCATAGTGGGGTACTACGGATTTAGTGACCTCTCCTACGACACTCAAGGAAAGAAATGAGGTGGCTAAATTCTAAGTACGAAGCCTCATACTACTATAAAGTGGGTAACATGTATAATTTATTTACAACAATAATAAATCGCCTAACGGTTAAAGAAATGAAAACTAAATTAAAACAAATATTCCTAAAATGTGGGTAATTATCAATACAGTGGCAACTTTAACTCTGCGTCAAACTTTAGTTCACCTTTTCGACGCGGGACTTCTTTGGTGGCGCGGAGTCTAGGGGCACAGAGCGCTCAAACCACTGCGCTACCTCCTTATATTTATATGTATAAAAAAAATATTATTTGTCAATTGTGGGTGATGTTCAATAACTGCCGATTCTAGGTATCAATTACTATCATGTGGGCCGTATGTAATAATCTAGTAGGCAAACATTTATTCCCATTCTATTTAGAAGATTCAGTGAATGGCCCTAATATATTTTTTAAAATAATGGCACTATTGCTAAAAGAACACTATATGAAGATATTTTTAGCATTAACGAAGTCATATAACACCGATAGTAAAATTGGTGAGGCATCTAACTAGATGTGTAATAAGGTTTTAATTCTACATAAAAGTTAAAAGCCAAATCATGACAAGTTAAGAACATGCTGGAGCGTACCGTGTCGTGCGAGGGAAATTCAGTTCATAACAGAGTGTGGGAGCAAACAGGAAATAAAACAAGTCTTTGAGGTTCAGGTTATCGGGGTACTTGACCAGGCGAGCAGCTGCAATCGCCTCATTTTTGTCGTCGTCGAAGCTCTCTGAGAACATTACGTGACAATATGCATTATACAATAAATATATCATAGGTACTTTGGTAGGTCAGTGTAGAATGGTATGCTTACAGGGTGGTGCCGTCAATACGACAATAAATTAAAACATGGGCTATATTAGTGCATAGAAATGGTTTGCCACTTTCAAAAACATCTTATTCATCTGATAATTTCATGACATTTCTATGAAATAATGCATCCATTGTTATATTATTCATACAAATGTCATGAAATTAACAAATGAATAACACATTTTTGAAAGTGGCAAAGCATTTCTATAAACTTTTTTTTTTTTTTTTTTATACAACTGGATGACAAACAAGCTGACGGCCCACCTGATGGTAAGCGGTTACCGCCGCCTATAGACACCTGCAATAACAAGGAAAAGTCACTTCATATTGCAGGTGCGTTGTCATCCTGGGGCCTAAGATGAAATGCCGTCCATGCCCAGTAATTGCACTGGCTACCTTTCCCTTCAATCCGAAACACAGCGAACTGTTTCACGGCTGAAATAAGAAAGGCGGTGGTACCTACCCAGACGACCCTACATACAGGTCCACCACCACCACCAATATAGCCCATGTTTTAATTTATGGTCGCATTGACGGCACCAATCTGTATATCTATAACATCAACACACATAAAAGATGTTTGGTACCTGGTATAACAACCGGGCACCTGCATGTAGTCATGTTAATAATACTATGGTAGGTATTATTCAAAATAGTAGAATTAATTTTGAAAATTATCATACATTTTGTTTTACGGACTGAACTGAATTTGTATGAAGAAATCTGAAATTTATTTTAAAATTTTATTCTGAATCTTCGGTAATACTATACTATATATTATACCAAATATGTTAACATGGGTAGGTGCCCATAGGGTGTAAATTAGTCAATTCTCACAGAAACCTAAACAGTATTTCTATGAATAGTTAATGTGTCGCATCATCAATTAGCTCTCTAGCCATTTTAATTAAAAAACTTAGTTTATAAAAAAACTTCTTAACAGCGAAAGCAATAAGTTCGGTTTTTCAATGAACCATAAATATTTATAATATAAGAATGCTGTAACAACTCATAATAAACAATCGCCAATCTTATTCTGTTATACTTTCATATTCCAGGTTTTTTAAACCTAGAAATCAAGACATTGCCTTGTCTCTGAGCATTAGATTTTAAATTAATTTTAAGCTACTTTTTTGTACATTTATTATGTGTTGTAAATTATGACTTAATTAAGGATTATTATTATTGTTTGTGTAATTATTAAACAGAAATTTAAATTTAATTGTTTTTTGATACTCCTTTTTGTTGCCTTTCTAATGATATCCAACACTATACCTACTCTAAATAAGGTTTGAATATTTTTGAAGAAGATTTTAAAAAGGGTGCGATTTTTTGAAGCCGAGTGTAGTTATAAAAAAACCTCCTGAACGTTGCCGACTTACGCCGCCGCTTCATTTCACGTGTTGATGATGGCGTCAACAAGTATGATAACCTTAATATTTTATTATTATAGCATCGCCCAGACCCAACCATTCTAGCGAAGATTTAGTGTTTGTTATGAAATAGTGTGTCACAATTGACAAAAAGTACCTACTTGTTTATAACCTAAAATTAAATTATTTACCCTCATCCTAACTTTATTATTTATCAAAATTGAAAAAGCAAAACTTTAATTGGATGTGTGACCACAGATTAGATGTGTGACTAAGAAGCAGATACGAAAAATGACCACACATTGCAATGATCTATTATCAACGGTTTCATGGTTTCGACAGTATCGAAAGATAAGACGATAACAGAATTTAATGAGACTTCTGTTAGATAATTTTGGTTAATCGAATGATATCCGAATAAATGTGAATTTAATGATTTTTCTTTAAGCAATCAAGTTGGTTTAATAATTAATTTGGTTAGTTTGGTTGGTATTGGTTTATTATTATTATTATTATTTTTTTTTATACAACTGAATGACACACAAGCTGACGGGCCACCTGATGGTAAGTGGTTACCGCCGCCTATAGACACCTGCAATAACAAGGAAAAATCACTTGATATTGCAGGTGCGTTGTCATCCTGGGGCCTAAGATGAAATGCCGTCCATGCCCAGTAATTACGCTGGCTACCTTTCCCTTCAATCCGAAACACAGCGAACTGTTTCACGGCTGAAATAAGAAAGGCGGTGGTACCTACCCAGATGACCCTGCATACGGGCCTACCACCTAGTTATTAATTATTAAACTGCGTGAGACACGTAACTTCAACAACAGAAAAGACAACTATCAAAATGCCAGCAACATTCGCATTTCCTTGGGCCTTTGTGTTATGTCATTTTTGGCACGAGTGCCGATTTTAAATCCCGACCTAGGAGCGTGATCAAAGATTCTAAAAGAGACTGGCAGAGAGTTGATCTAAATAGAAGTATAAGCATTTGTTCGGTCTATTTAGTTGATCTAAATAGACCGAACAAATGCTTATACTTACGTTCCTAGCTGGACCGTTATCAGAGTACATAGGTACTCGTCAACAACTTACAGAACTGTGTAGCTGGTATCTAAGGCGATGAGGTGTAAAAATAAATGGACCAATAAACCTCCATTATGCTTTTATAAGTTCAAAACTATGCACAGAATGCAATCCTAACATTTTGCACACTCACCTCCATCCAGCGCGGCTTTGGGCGCCCACAATATTATTATATTGTTTTTTACAGTAAACTTTTTAAAATTAACCTACAGACGGCTGTGAACCATATTACAAATACTTAAAGTAGTAAATTTTTCAGTCAGTCTCTTTAGCCTTTTAAAACTGCTTGTTTGTTAAGTTTAACACCGATTTGTTTGAACTGAGTACATTTTCATTCTTAAATTTTAATAGTTGAAGTTAAGTATCCCACTTCCTTAAGTTTCCAATGTTCAAATTTTACCATTTTATAAATATCAATAACTTTTTTAATGTACAAAACAAATAACAATACATAAAAAGTAAGGTAAAATGTTTAAGTTTGAGTAAAAAATATGAATATTGAGCTAAAAGGTGAAAAGTGCTTTCACAAAATAGGCTTAAGCTTCTCAGAGTTAAAGCAATGCCTACTTAAAAATAACATATACTATAAATTAAATAATACATATAATAACGTACAATCATCAAACACAATGCGGGAGAAAAAGCAGGAAAAAAATAAAAACGAGAAGTATGAATACGAGAAGTATGAAGAATAAGACACCAACACCAGGCACAGCAGGCAAACAATAAACCTACAAAATTATTTGACTTACGCTCTTGTACTGCGTTCATTAATTTGTCTGAAAATATGAATATTCTATTAAAAATATTTTAAATTATAATTCAGTTTATTTGAGCCTTATTTAAGATTTGTTTAGGAATTGAGTATATGTGCACAATAATTATAATTAAGATTTGTTCAGGGATTGAGTATACAGGATGGTGCCGTCAACACGACAATAAATTGAAACATGGGCTACATTAGTGCATAGAAATGGTTTGTCACTATCAAAAGCATCATCATTTGATAATTTTATGACACTTGTATGAAATAATATAAGGCTGCAGTATTACATAGAAATGTCATGAAATTATCGAATGATTACGATATTTTTGAAAATTACTGTCGTATTGACGGCACCAACCTGTATGTGCAAAATAGCATTTAAAATTAAGTTGTAGCATAACATTATATAGCTTACTTGCAAATAGTCAGATGATTTAATTTTACTGTCAGTCTAGGCCTTATATTTTATATAAACTTACTCCAATTAGGTGCAGATAAACTTTGCCGTCTGAGTTTAGTCATAGCTAATTTCCCTTTTAGCCGAGACCTGCACCAATGATTCGTTTGTGTGTAACTCCAAAGTTTCAAGAAAATAATAAGGTAAATCATACACACACTTGTAATTCCAACTGCAATAAAATATACACTAATCATTATAATTTTAGTCAACAACAACACTAGGAGCCCCAACGCAAAAGAGTTCATGTAGTCACGTAATAGTCCCTTCTCTTTTTATACACTCAAAATCTAAATTTAAGTACAGTTTATCTCTTTCTCACGATATGTTAAAGCAAAAAGATAGCAAGAATTTGTTTAGAGCTGTCTACTAAAAGATTGATTTTAAAGAAACCATAGACAATTTTAGACCGCATGTACGGAGGTGCTTCCTAAACAGTGCATTTTATCACATTCAATAAGATCGAAAATTGAACACCCTTTTTTAAACTTCAACTTTATGACAGCCATCCTTTTTGTATTTACCTTGAGAGAAAGAAGTGTACTGAACTTAAATTTAGATTAACCAAGTGTTAACCAAGATTCTCCAGAATTAGGGAAAATGTCAGTTATTTTGATTAGTATTTACCAAAGTTTTACTATGTGTAAAATGTGTGTATTAACACATAAAAATATCTGTTTTGGACAGTTTTACTCCATTTTTTTACAAAGTAACCGATTTACAGCAACAAAAACTATAATTACTTCAGTAGTAAAAAATCTTCTGTTAAAAGACCGGACGTCATTCTATCAACGCCATAACGATCGTTAGATAAATCGGTTTAATTAATTTTTTGAAGCAACTACGGTCACACTACCCTGCAGACATACGGTCGCAGTGTCTACGGGCAATCCCGTGACGGATGTCGCCAGAAAGCAGGAAGAGGGGTATCACTGAATGGTTTAGTGGGCGAGCGAGAGCCACACACCTTCCTTCTATTCCCGGGAGTTGAGGGATAGGCTGGTGCTTATATTCTCAACGAAAAAAAGTTATTTCTGCAACAACGGTGAAGACGAGCAATGCGAAATATACATGAAAGCACAACTCGACACTATGGTAAGTTAAAAGTTATTTAAACTTTTTGTGCCACCTTGGTCTTGCAGACAGGTCACTAACGGCGGGTTGAAGATAAAATCATTGCGATCTGGATATCAGTAACCACAGATGATATGTGTATCTACGACCAGTTACCATCGATGAATTTGCGAAGTTAGTTGACACCATGCCACTCAGAATAGGTACACATTATTATGTACGAGAAAATAATACAACACAGTGGTACTAAGTAGATGAACTATTTAGCTTTATGTAAAAAAAAAAATGTTTAGTGTTGTCTTACATTTTCGCGAGCACTACACATTTGAAATAAAACCAATTTACCGGATTTATTTTCTAATTAAACGCCAGTTAAATCCGGATTTTTTTTTTATTTCAAACCATTTTTAGTGTTAGATAATGTGTGTGTAAACTAAAAATAAAAATTGCATACCAAAACTAAATTCAGGTCCTTTGTAATGTAGTACAACGACAGGCAAAGTAATTACAAATAATATGTTTGATATTTGTAAGCTTAGGCCAAATTTATCAGATATCATGTCCTACAAAAACAAAACAAAATTATTATTAAAATCTATAAACATAGGTGTAAATTGTAATAGATAGAGGCGAATTTGCCAAATTGGCGAGGATGGCCAAGAAAACTAACAAATAGTCCAAAGGGCCGATTCTGATAAATATTTAAACTAGACTAACATTTTTATTTTACAGCTGTACCCGCCACTATCGACACCCGACACGCATCGAACAAAAGAGGTGCTATAAAGTTAGCGGTTTGTTTGATATTACTTTACAGAATTTGATCCTTTTAAACGCGATAAACATAGGTATATGAATAATATATGCGACACTGTTGGCTGTGTAATAGTTCCGATAATTATTTTTCAAAAGCGGGTTTGAGTGCCGCATGCCAGCTAGGAAACTTCATACTTATATAAATCTAATGATGTAGTAGCTTTAGATTTAATCAAAATCGGCTCCTTTTTTCGCTTTAATATTCTTAAAGTTGCGGAATTGACCATCCACACACACACTTGGAAAATTCTTCTGTGTTACATAACTTTATTTTCTAACTAAACTTACCACTGCAATGCCTTTTTCTATTAGCAGACTAGTTACGGCAGGAACTATACTAACTGAAGAAAAAAAATAGTGTCAGTACAATTTATTACATTAATAATCTTAATGACTTCCGTAGATAGTTCGGTACTAATTTATGGTCATTAAATAATTATGAATATCAGTTTTCTTCAATTTTAGTATCAAGTCTTGAGTGACTCATTTTTTATATAGGATAAATTAAATGAATAAATGAAAAGTAAAGGACTGAACCGAGTAATGAAAGAATAATTTGCAATAATAGTGACATAATTTGTGACAAAAAAGGGTGTTTTTTCGTTGGAGTGAGTGGAAAAGTGATGTCGGTTACAAATAAAAACTTACAAATCAAAAGAATAACAGAGGGGTATTGGTGACTGCTGCCTTCACTATAACCAGTCAGGACTATGATCCACTCTAAGGGGTTTACACGGATGCCATATCTAAATACAACAAAAATACATAATAGGAATACAAGTATTACTTATCTTAAAAATAAAAGAATTCATTTACAGTCCATGAATATAATATATTATTTTTTATAGTTTGCTTATTTAGGTTTTCTTCAGGCTTGATCCACTTGAGATTACCCTCTTGAACATCAGCGCCCTCTATTATGAACTTTGAGCAATTATCGCAGAATCAGTATGAGAATAGACGAATATCTGCCGCGGCCGAAGCTGCGGTGGTGACCGATAAGCATCTGCGACGATTTAGCGTATCAGCTCGCGTGGAACCGCCAGAGCCCTGCAGCGCCGGAGCCGTAACAGAATGCTGCATGCCTGCTTGCATGCTGCTCTTATTATTCGTTGTGTTTAATATTGTTACAGCAATTATGCTTTTAAAGAAATTATGCGTTAAGATATTATTCGTTGTGATCATTATTCCTTACATAAGTTATGCTTTTAAAAAATCTGCATAGAGCTACTCTGCGTTTCAAAATTTATACCTTTTAATACTTATGACAAACAATTTTAGTTTAGCCTACACTATATTAGAGCTTTTAAAATTATGCGTCGAGTTAATATGCAAGACGATGATTATTCGTATTAAAATTATGGAACATGATATTATGACAATAAACGTTATGCTTAAAATTACGGAGCCGTTCGAAGGGTCGTCTCAAAGACTTTGTCACTGACGCATTGGTCCTAAAGATCACAGCGTCGCACGCTGAGGTCGTATTGATTAAATTACGTGGTCGAACTCGCTAGTATCACATACACTAACTCAAACATCAGAGTAGGTACCACCTAATTGTTGATGGTCGCATCAATCATACGTCTAGTCGTATCAGTTCATACCTCTGACACAACGAAGTCATGCGTCTAGTCGTATCATTCGATACGTCTCGCCAAGTTAAATTACATCGTTCAATTGTATAAATCATACGTCGGTCCCATTAAATTGCAATTGACCATGACTTATAATAGTTCATACGAACATACCTAACGCATTTATGGCATTTAATCTTTACAGTTCTCATGGCGACTACAACAATGGGCGCCCTTTGCGGAATACAACCACCGCCCGAGGAAAAAAAATACTGGCGACGAGGAAATAGAAACACCACCATTCCTCTCAGCCGAATTACCTGAAACCTGTCCATATGCTAATTAGCCTAACAGCTCGGAAGAAGACGCCCTTCATGCCCAAACCCCCAAACAAGATTTTGAGCGATATTTTGCACGGTATACCTCCTTCGACTACACATTTTCGGAGGCGAAGCTGACCGACGCAATAAAAAACCAGGGGGGAGCGCATAAGTTCTTCCCTAGGAAATCCTTTTCGAGCACATCCACAAATAATAAACTAAATAAACTTGCTGTACCTTAAAAGATACCACAGAAAATCCCTAGGGAAACGTATTCAAACAAAGCAGCAATCAAAAAACAGCACTTTGGAAATTTTTTCGAACCTCTGACAGACAAGATCATCAACAAAACAACATGTCCTTCCTCAAATATTACAAGAAAGCCCTAATCCGCAAGTATTCCTTGCCGCCTTGCCGGGCAATTATTACACTCTAAAGTTAGCTTGTGGGAATCATTAGGCGCGTCACCTACGTTCCAAAATGTCATAAAAGGCTACCGGATACCGTTTATACGAAAGCCGCCGACCATGCGCCTCTCAGAAACTTCCACAAATTACAATTTATTCGACACATAGAAATCTGAGAGAATGGACCAGCAAATTAGTAATCTTTTAAAATTGGGAGCAATTTCAAAAAATAAATTTAAGAGTGGTTTTATATTTCCAGTGTTCCTCCGACAAAAAAAAAGTTTAGACTGATTGGCCTTAGGAAAATCTCTCAAATAATTGAAAAAGATGACTATCTAGTAAAGATAGACATTTCAAATGCATACTATCATGTTCCAGTCAATCACTCCCTTAACCAATTATAGTTTCTAATGACCAAATATACAACATAAATTGCCTTCCTTTTGGGTTGTCAAGTGCCCCTTCAATTTTTAGGATCCTGATTCGCTGGAGCAACAAACGCAACAAGCTACATATTTGCAAATTACAGTCATTAGACTGGCACATAAATATTCCTAAATGAAACTTAATGCCTAAAAAACGTATTGAACACCTAGAACTTGTATTGAACACAGTAAAGAATAAAAAATAATTACCTAGCACAAAAACTCACGCCAAAAAAAATTGAGCTGGTCAAGCGCGAAACACATTATGAGGAAATTAAATTTCGCGGCTAATGCAATACCTTTGGGCCTTCTACAAAGAACATCGAAGCACCTCCCGGACACGCAAAAAAACATGACATTTCAAATACCGGAACGCGTAAGGAGGAGAGGAGACGAAGAGAACTCGATTGGTGGCTACAGAATGGTTACCTATTGAAACGCATAACGTTTTTCGCCATAAACTGACAATTCATAATATTACTGGCCATAATAGTCACTTGCCATAAGCCATTATAGCATAACTTCATTACGCATAATATCATATGGCTGAAACCTGTAATGCATAATCATAGAAAGGTATAATTTTGAAAAGCATAAGTAATGAAAGGCATAATTTTTGTTGGCCATAATATTCAAAATACATAATATTCAAAAAGCATATATTTAATAACAATAACCGGCATTAAAGAACAAAAACAACAGGTTAGACCTATACTACTGGATACCAATACTTATAAACCTATCAGCATAACGTCGTAAAGCAAATGTTTCTCTATCCAATTTGTTTATTCTATATGGCTGGATAAAACTTATTTTGAAGGAAGCCAACATCAATGACACACCTGGCAGCTTTAGAGCGGCAGTTGCTAAGGACAACTGGAACATTCAAACCTCGATATAGACGATGTACTACGCAAAGGGAACTGGCGTAGCGCAAACACATTCTTTTGACATTATTCCAAAGATATTCGGCCCAAAAATCCTAATAACAGGACTTTATCTACATCCACAGCCTACATCGTTAATAAGAACTCATTTGTGCTGTGATTGAAAAATATAAATGATAAATTCAAATATCATATCAGATCTACTTACCCAGTCACAGTACGCAACTAACAACAGCACCAGCAGATAGGAAATATCTCAAGTGGGTCAAGCCTGAAGGCTCGAACACCTGAAGGCCTGAACTAAATAGACAAGGTTTTAAAAAACTAATTTTTAGGTTTCAACCGAAAGGCTTAACCCACCAATATTACTCCTTGTTGGTTCTCACTTCCTCGCCTCAATTCAAATATCAGATCAAATAGGTACTGAATAAAATGAGGACTGCCTCGCACCGGCATGCAGATATTCGTCTACCCTCATACTGATTCTCCGATAGTTGCTCAAAGTTCATACTAGATGGAGCTGATGTTCAAAGGGGTAATTTCAAGTGGGTCAAGCCTTTCGGCTGAAACCTAAATAATAGTTTTTTACCCTTCAGGGAAAATACTTGTCAATTTGTTTGATCGCTATTGAAATATAAAAGTTTGGTGAAGGATAGACATAGGTATCTTTTTATTTATGTATATTATTGATATTCTTTTTTTTTTTATATACAACTAGATGACAAACAAGCTGACGGCCCACCTGATGGTAAGTGGTTACCGCCGCCTATAGACACCTGCAATAACAAGGAAAAATCACTTGATATTGCAGGTGCGTTGTCATCCTGAGGCCTAAGATGAAATGCCGTCATGCCCAGTAATTACACTGGCTACCTTTCCCTTCAATCCGAAACACAGCGAACTGTTTCACGGCTGAAATAAGAAAGGCGGTGGTACCTACCCAGACGACCCTACATACGGGCCTACCACCTAGTATTCTGAATTAAAACAGGTTTTTTACATAACAACAACAATTCCTTATATTAATTTTAATTCGTTAAAGTTCGTTAGTTCAAAGAAGTACTTAATTGTAGTTGTAACTTAGTTTAGGCACTATTGGTCTATAATATCTTAGTAATATACAATATGAGAAATCAGTATTTTTGTTGACAAAATAAAGGAAAAAAATTAAGTTCCCACAAACCAGACAAAATGACAACCGCCTGGCCGAGTGCTCTGTGCCCCTTGCTAAACAGGCTACTCGGTCGAAATACAGTAGAAGCAAATGTCTGTATGATGAATACGAGCATTTGTTCAGAAGTCATGGGTGTTTATATGTTTATTTACTTTGATGATATAAGCATACTCACACCTATTTGGATAATAGGTGTGAGTATGCGTAGGTAATTATATTATTATTATTATTGAAATGCCGCCCTGCCCCCGTCGTCCGTTATGCTGGCAAGGAACAAAAAAGTTAAAAATTCACAAAAGACGTCTCTTGCGAAATTAAATCACTTACTTTAATATGTTTTCAAGAAATAGGCGAAGTCCTCCAATGGTCAACATGAGAAACCCCCAATTAACTAATCCAGTAAAGTTTGTAAACTCTGAGCTCCATGAGAACAGAGAATCTCTTGGTTTGTGACATCTGCAAAAAAATTAAACTGGGTATGACTTTTATAAATTTGCATTTAACAATATACAGGCCGTCCCAGAAGCCGACGTCAAGCCGAGAGCAGGTGATAGACTAACTCATATAAGTTTTCGGAAAAATATAAAAAAAAACTAAGTCATATATTTTGTAAAAAAATCTAGAATTTAAAAAAAAAGATAAAATTTACACCCTGTGACGGTTTTTTCCACTCTTGTTGCTACAAATCTTGACTTTTCTAAACATTTTCTTTTGTTTTGTAATCCTGAATAATGTTTCTGTATACTCTAATCTAAAATTTAAAGCCAGCTGCTCCAGATTAGAAGAATATGCCATTTTTATCTAAATTAAATATTCAAAATTAATTTTTCACATAGCTTTACCAAGCTGTACTGAAAAAAAAATGTACTATGCGAGTTTGGCAAGTAACTACAAAGTTGGCGCATTCAATAAGGATTCCAAAATGGTATGATACTTGGTAGATAATTTCTACAATTGCAGACAATATTTTTTTTCCAAAAACAGGCAGTTTTAAACAAATTTTTCTTACGTACTTAAAATTTATTCTAATATACCCATGCAACTAAACGAGTTGAATGTTGTATTGAAAAAATAGTGGTAATATCGAACACTTACTAACTAAAGTTAAGGATTTGAAAACAATGCGCGCAACAGGCGCGCTCAGGTGTGCGCGTTTACAGCTAAAATGTCGCCGTTCCTTCCCCTTCCGTCTCTTCAGGGCACGACTCTTTCGGCACAGGGCTCCCTAAACTTGCTAGGCATGGAGATATGTTGCGATCTGAATTCCAGGAACTACATCGAAACCGTGATCAAAACAGCCTCACGGAAGCTCGGTGTCCTGAACAAGGTGCGTCGATTTTTCACGCCTGACGAATTATGCCTGCTCTATAAAACTCAGGTACGGTCTTGCGTGGAATATTGCTCGCACTTGTGGGATGGCTCCGCCAAGTACCTTCTCGATGCCCTGGACAGATTGCAGCGTCGTGCTGTCCGTATCGTTGGCGATGTAGAGGTCACCAACAACCTCGAGCCTCTGCAATTGCGTCGAGACATTGCGTCGCTTAGCGCCTTCTATCGGCTATATCACGAAGAGTGTTCTGAGGAGCTATTTGACCTTATCCCACCTTCCCCCTTCCTACTCAGGAGCACGCGTGCCGGTCTTCGCAGTCATCAATTCACTGTCTCCACCTCAACATCACGTACAAAGAAATTTAATAGCTCTTTTCTTTGTCGAACTTCCAGAACTTGGAATTCTTTGCCAGCACGTGTTCCCTCCTTCCTATAACATGGGTTCCTTCAAAAGAGGCGTGAAAAAGCACCTTTCGGGCCGGCAAGGTGGAGGCAGCTAGAGCAGTGTCTGAACTGCACTAGCTGCCTTCGCATATGGACTCTTCTTACCGCTTCACATCAGGTGGTGTTGAGTCATTTGTCGTGCTTTGTATAAAAAAAAAATGCATTTTATTCATTTTAGACATCATGTTTTATAGTAACGTTTACTGCTTAACACTTACACAATCGATATCGAAATAGAAATAGTATTAGTTTTATTTTTCAAAAAGTCCGGGTTTGATTCCCGAGCTGAGTACACGTTTTTTTTAAATGTATGAATGCAGTTTTTCTTTTTACTAAAATCGATGACATGGTTCCTAAGAAGAGATTTTCGTACGTCTTATAGTTTCAGACTTTCCCATACTGACCGATCTAAATGTGCCACCCTGTATACTTTTGTGGTATGTTTATGAATTAATAGTATGTTGTATTAATTTAATAGTATCTCCTACATAGTTATGGTGGCCTGGTACTTCAGGTTGGAAATATAGATATACATATTAACTCATCAACTGAAATAACGGAGTGAATGACTATTAATGTCGGCAATGTTATGGCAAAATGGTGAAGAGTGGATTACTAAAAAGAGATATGAGGAAGCTATTTGTTTGCTTTTGGTTCACGTTTTCTGATCGATATCGATCAGAGTAGAGGAATTTGTGATTCCTCTCTGCCCAATGAATAGGAGCAAAAGAAAATAAGTCCACGTCGTCCGATCGATCGTACTAAGCAGTCTGACCAAGTGTTCACAAGGTAGGTATTTAAAAAAAATTGGCATTAGAAAGAGTAAAAACATGTGTCAGTGCATAACTCGAAAAATTATGGCTTGCTCATTGCGAATGACCGCAACGCATGGAACTGCAATGATGAGTCTATGTACTATATAAATAGACTAGTCTATGTATGTCGTATCGTTGGCGATGTAGAGGTCACGAACAACCTTGAGCCTCTGCAATTGCGTCGAGACATTGCGTCGGACTATCTAGACCTGGACCATAGAACCAAGTAGAATGCTTCTATGTTCCTCTTATTTACTTGTTCTGTAGGCATGTATATCTATATGTTAGTCCATTCTTTCTTGCTATGTCGGAACTTAACATGTAGTATTGCTATTCATTCTGATATTTCTCTGAATTCCTCTAGACTCCCTTTATGCTTCGACTTCACAATAAAACCAACTCCTCTATGTCCATCCTTGCCACCTTTGTGATATATGACATATTTGCTTCGCTCTTCAATCCCCTCTCCTTTTTTCTCATCTCTAATTCCTATCACATCCTATTTTAATTCAGATGATAGAACTTCTAGTTCTTGTAGACTTTCTTCTATCATCAACGGTTAAATATTCAGGATACAGATATACCTACTATTTAAATTATATTCTTTTTTCTGTTTTTTATTTTTGTGCAAGTTGAGTTTAGTTTTGGCTGCATTTTCTTTGTTAGAGAGTTTTATCTGTTATTAAACCATAATAATTATTAATACTAATACTGACCAACCTCTCCAAAGCTTACTTTTTTCTTTATATGGAGTATTTGTGAATACTGACAATTTACCAGAACAGTGTTTGTTAAACTTCATTTTTAACATCAAGTTTGAAGCTCTAATTTTTTAATACCATTGAAAAAAATAACTGCTTAACTATGTGCTCATCGTTAAGGAATCATTGTACCGGCCATAGTGCTTCCATCCTAGACAATAATTATAGGTTTTAAATAATTCTTCTAGAAAGTTCCTCTGTTCTGCTTTGAAACTTACCAATTTATTGTTATCTATTTACTTATTATATGATAATTAAAACAGCATAAATGTATACTTTAATCAGTTTTGCTCTTATATTAAAATATAAGTAATTAACAAAGTGGCTTTTCGGGATGGAACACACAAAAGTAGGTAAACAAGAAGTCAAGCGCAGTCGACGGCCGGAACCAAAGTGAGGCAGTTCGGCAGTGACGGCCGTTCTCTCGCCACCTGTCAAACCGCTTCATGACGTCACGCACGAGTGTTGCCAACATTATGAGCAATGGCTGATTATGTATATGTTTGAAATTCAGTTGGATCTTTACTAGACATGCCCGAAACAGTGCTTCAAAAAGTAATGCTATATTACATCACTTTTACGAAAACATAATATTACACTGTGATATCACATCACTTGAAACATCACGCGAACAAAAATGAGATGCTGCGTATCGCGCGATACGCACGTAATGCGCGCTAGATGAAACATCACATCACAGCATCACAGCTATTCGTGCGCTTCGGTCGGTCGGTCCCTTTCGCTCGCGCTCAAAGCTAGTGTAATGTTATTTCGCGTGATGTTTAAAGTGATACTTGATCACTTCTCGGAGTGATGCATAATGTAACATCACGCGTTTGAGTGATATCTCATTTGTGATATTACGCGCATTACTTACACATGTCTAATCTTGACTTTTACTGTGCTTTGCGCAAGGAAAGTCCCGCTTATTAAATTTAAAACTACCCCAAATTCGACACAAGCGTAGCCGCAGGGAAAAGCTATTCCTTTCATAATTATTTAACGCGGGAAGGTTGAAACTTTAAAAAAGTCACAAGATCAGGTGTTACAGCATCAGGATTGAGGTACTTCGTTCAAGAGAACTTCTTTCTAGTAGTAAGCAATGCAAAATTTAATTCATCAATAATTTTATTCTAATATTTCGATGCCAGAGTAGTTTTTACGTAAACGCAAAGTAAAGGTGTGAATGTAAAGCTGATATATGCTTTACAATAATATAAAATTAATTTATTATAAGTTAGCGAGATTATACGGTCTTAAAAGCACATAGCTGCCTGTCATTTTCAATATCTTTCAGACTAAGGTAGATTGCCGGCACTTACGGTTTATCGTACTGTAACTTGCGAGCCTTATTTTCTTTTTCAGTTATTTCCTCTGCTTTTGTAACACTTTGTGCCCTACGAAGCCTTAAAGATTTTTCATCTGATTCCGAAGTCATTGTGATAAAAATTATCAAGTTGGTCAGAAAGTTATAAGAAAACAAATAGTTATAAAAAATTTACACTGATTTACTCATATCACAATTCTCACAGTCAAAATGTCAAAATCACAGACAGTCAGACACAGATTAGAAAGAGTATGTCTATCACAGACTTTAATACTCATAGACCACAGAAGACACAATGACATGTAGGTTCATGTAATATCCACAGATTGCTAATATAGTGTCACAGCTGTCACATTTCACTGTCTTTAGACAGACTCTTGCTAATCTGTGCATTTCACAAACAAGCAGGCCGTCTACACTGTTGGCACTATTGTCGCGATTCTGTTGGCACAAACTAGACCTAAACTTAAATAAAATTAGGTTTATGGCTGTCAGATTGCGTTTCCTATTCTGTAACGGACTAAAATGACAGCAGTAAATTTAATTTTAATCTGACAGGAATAAATTGGTTTTAGTTACTCAATTTAGCTATTCGCTATTCTGTTGTGTACACGTTCTATGTCTAAATATCTCTAAAATAATAAATTTCAAGCTAAATTTATACAGCGGCCCTAATTCTTGCGAACACATGCTAAGTTTAAATTTAAGTTCAGTCTATTTCTTTCTCTTAAAATCAAAAAGAAAAGGATGGCTGTCATATAAATTGTCATTTAGAAAGGTGCGTTCAATTTTCGACCTTAATGAACGTGATAAAATGCAGTGTTTAGGAGGCACCTCCGTAACAATATTTAAAGAATTATCTTCCAACTCCTAAGCGTTAAGGAGTTGTACCTTCCATCACCAGCTCATCAACAGACTTGGTGACAGTGGGACTACCTCAAAGGATACTCTATCGAAGAAAAAAAGAATTTTGAAAATCGGTTTACAATTGACAGAGAATACGATGAATTAAAAAATTTAATACAGTGGATATTAATATTAATTTTACGATATAACTTCCTCCTTTTTACGATGTGGGTTAAAAGTCGCCGGCGCCGCGTTGAAAACGGGCTGTGTGTGACGATATACGGAGCTAGTACGTAACGCCCGCCTCTCTTACCGGGCGCCGCCCACAACTGGTGACGTCGGCCCTCAGAGCAATTATATCAATAGAGTCAGTCTATAAAAGCGGGAATAGAGAGATGATCTATCTGGTCTATTCACTCTTATGATGTAACAACGTGAGAGAGTGAACAAGCCTATCTACCTCTGATTTATAATCGTATACACTTGCTGTTGTCATTTGGTCATCTTGGTCATGCAATTAAGCAACACTTTAAAAAGTTTCTATCGTGCATTTATTATCTGGTCAAGTAGTCGCCATTCTGTTTTAGTCGTATAATATTGACAGCTCAATTCTACGGCGGTTCGTAAAACTCCGTACGCAATTTAATAAAATTCTTATGGTTATCGTTGGATTTTGGAGGCAAGCGAGTGATATATGTTTTGCGAAATGGCACGGTTCATATCTGGATACAGTTCGCATTCGTGACGATGTAAGAAAGAAAGTAGTGAAGGACAACAAATTAGCTTTCACAAGTAAGTACAGTTTTATGATTTTCTATTCAAAATTAGCGTTTTGGAGGACTGGAATTATTATTTTATTAAAGATGTAGAAGTAGTACTCATTCGTGGTTATAAAAAACGAAGCTTTTTGTTGAATTTAAATGGTAATAAACGATTATCGTAATATGGGCTAGTGATGAGGTCCTTCTGACATTTTCTAAATAATGTCGATAGTTTTTGCCAATGATTCTTAATAGATATTAAAGTTTACTAATGAAATAAAAATAACTGCAAAATTAAAGTAAAGTATTACGAATGGTAGAAAATTCGTGATACTTAAATACTAGATACATACTACCTATATCATACTGATAAAGAACAATATATAAATGTTGTTCTTTACCAGTATGAATAACAGTTGTCTGATATCTATAGTATTTTAGGGGTGGTTGTGTGGGAGATGTGCTTAATTCTTATAAATATTTTATTATATTTCAGTGAAAGATCGTGATGGATTTATATACCCCTCAAGAAGCGTCAGTAACATTTGCAAAGTGACTGAAAGAATGCTGCGCGAATTTCACAATTAAACACTGGATCAAAATGCACTGGAGAGCACAGAAACATGTCCAAAATGCGTTACTCATACTGTACTTGACACAACAATATTTGAAGAACTATAGGACCATGGTACCTTTGACAGCGATAATGTCAATGAAAATGATTAAACTTTACATATCAAATTTATAAGGCTCTTATTCCTTAATGTTAGATTTATTTACGTAACATAAAAACTGTCTTTCTCAAAAGAACAATTAAGATATTTTTTTACTAAAACTTTTATTTTATTTTCATCTAAGGCACATTATCTGTATCGTATTTTAATAAAAATTTTGTTTTAATTTTAATCTTGTATTTATTGCTCCATTCCACACCCATAAAGAAGTAAGGTGGCCAGGTACATCAGGTTACGCAAATCAGTCAAATTTCTACAATTGATCTTGATCTTTATCCCTTATCCCTTTTATTAAAAATCATATTGCATTGTGTAAATTTGACATATGGATAATGTAGTGTATAGTTGCATGTATCACATTATCCATGGATGTAGACTTTTATATTCATAAATTCAATGGAGCGAGAGATTTTTTCTAATTAATTTTGTCCCACTTTATCCACTGACTACAAATAATCGCAAATGAAACAAGAATCACATACGGCACTATCCCACCTAGTATGTTTATAAGTTACCGTCACTTGACTTGGAAAATTTAATTTAATTTTCATTCCAGTTAAAAATATTTTACAGTCAGTCCATTTTAGTCACTATGCTACCGCTGCCTTTTCTATTCCGGTTGTAAAATAGTTCGCTGTGTTTCGGATTGAAGGTAAGGGCGATGGTAGCCACTTATCACCAGATGGGCCGTCAGCTTGCTTGTCATCTCGTTGTGTAAAAAAAATCAGCCAGTAAATGTCGCCAAAGAGCAAATATATAATTATTGTTGTCTCTATTGATGGATACTTGAAAGCGAGTTTATCTATTAAAAACATGGTCAGTGTGCAGTTCCGGTTATTGCTATGAGATTGAGATACGTCATAATAAATCGCAATGGACGTAGTTGGACAAACACTCCTAGTTTATCCATCAATGAATATGTGAAAGTGGTATTCACCTATACAGGCCACTGTAGGTTAGGTACAAACTAAGCTGCATCGAGAGGGTACAAAATTTTAAAATTTCCTATAATGCTGTATTTTATTATACCAAATATCCAACTAATTTTTATCGACTAATCACATCACTATCAATTTAGAAAAAGTGTACGGCGTGAGTACGTCTTGGTTGACTCTATTGGTTTATTTGCTCTGAGCGTCGGCCGGTGGCTTGCTTAGGTACCGGGCGTTCTTTCCGTTTCTCACCGCTAGGTGTGTGACGGGTAGTATACATACATTTTGTATTGCATTCTTGCCTTCTGGTTTTATGATCCTTTCTAGGTAGAATGCAAGAACCGGCAGGTGTGTGACCGCGCTTAGGAGCGAAAATTGTGTTATAAAATTGGTGTCATTTTGTGAGGCAAGTGTTTATGTTGACGGGCAATTGAAATTTTATTTGTTGTGAAAGGCGTTGAGAATGTTACGTGGATATCCACCTCATAGTAGCATCATGAAAACTGTCATCCATCACATATATCGCACCAAATTGAAATGTAATACTGCAGCATTTCAATGCACTATTTTTAAAATTAAAGAAAATACTTTAGATATGGCTGTATAGGCTTGATTCCCTTGCCGTCCTGCAGACGGATTTCAAAAACGTTTTTTGGCGGGACTTGATGGACTGTCAAGATTTTTAATATTATACAAAATTGTGTTGCAGCAAACGTTGTGTTGGAGAAATAATTAGAAAAGTTCTGAAGCAAGTGTTTGCGATGACGTGCAATTGGAAGATCATTCTATTCTAAGAGCATTTGATGGGTAAGACGTTTAGAATTTGATCATGGTCATCCACCTCATCAAAGAAGCACGATGGAGACTGTCATAATGAAATGCGTGTGTTCACCAGCATTTCAATGCAATTTTTAAAGAATTAAAGAAAATATTTAAGACATGACTTTATGGGCGTTAGTTCTCCTTGCCTTCTCTGTAATAGAGATATATTAAAAACAAAAAAAACTGTCAATCTTATCAATTTTCCTTTCTCGTTCTTTTCAGTAGAATTTGGAAAGGTTTTTATTTGTCAACGTAATGTGAGAAAAGTTAGTAGATATTTAAATCAATTTAGAGATATAAGGTTTATCTCTGATTAATCATCATACGAAAATACTATAAAAATGAAAATTTGGACATCTGAACATACATTCAAGTAAGTTGTTTTCAATGACGCAACATGTTACTAGATGTCTATGTACCTAATGCACTAAACTTTACATTCGGCAACGCAAATCCCACTCATAAATATATATTTCTTTGTTTTAAACTCTGACCAATTAATTTATTAAATCGAAAAAACGGTATTGAAGACTACCTATCTGTATTCTAAAATATCTACAACGAAAACCGATTCAGTGTCATGGTTTTGTGCAATTCAAATTTTCACTTTTTTCAATAATTTTTGCAGCCATCCATGGGAAACAGTTGCTCAAGCAGCATGGAGAAAATATCCCAATCCAATGAATCCAGCTGTCATAGGGACAGACGTGGTTGAAAGAAAAGTTGTAGATGGAATATTACATTCTCATCGACTGGTCAGTTCCAAATGGTATTTTCCAAGATGGGCTCAAGCGGTAAGAATTTTTTTACCTTACTTTTGCGGTTTGCCATTTGCAGAATAATATTTTGAGTCTTGCACTACTACCTGGCCCAAGGATAAAAAAAACTTTATCAGATAAACCAGTGGTTACATATTTGCTTACTACTTTTTGAACAAAAGAACAAACCCCTCAGTTTAATCACAAAAATCCTAAAAAATCATTGTTTATATTTTCAATTTTATCTTTTTAACTACTACTTTATGGGGTTTATATACTACTGTATTATCCATGAGATCTATTGGCTAAAACTAAACTAAAACTGCTAGATGGTGTTTGTTATGTTGAGTATTTGCCCACAAACACAATCAAGCTTATAAACACTCAAAAATTTTCTCAAACAGAAACACATAAATCCTTTAAGCATCAGACTTCAGACACAATTGATTTATCAATTGTTATAGACCTCCAGAGGTATACTGTGAATATTTTTTAAACTAAGTAGGTGAATAATTATATCAAATTAATCAAATGCATGTCATTCCACAAAGACACATTGTACAGTCGACAGCACATTAAGCGTAACAGTTTGACCTTGACAATGCCCTTACTGCGTTCGTAATAGAGATGGCTTTCATAGTGTAACTGTTACACTTTATGTGCTGTCGTGTGTACAATAAGCATAGTTAAATTCCTAAACAATAATTTAAGAACAAGGTTATTGTTCTTGCATTCCTATCTCAAACCTACTTCCTTATGACATACTGTGCCAACTAATATTCTTGGCTATTCTCTTGTGAGGTGTTAAGCTATCTGAGCATCTGTAACAAATTTTTCCATTTATTTTTATCTTCTGTTTTAAAAGTTTATACAAAATAAAGAGCACTCAAACCAGTAAGTTGCATCAAACTTACTATCCATCTATTAAATATTCAACCCAAAGTAGGCATTATTATGACCTTTGCTATGGATATTAGATAATAGGTATTAGGTTATGGTGTTTTTTTTTACCAAAATCAATGGGTATCATTCCTGGCTAGAAAAATGAATTTTCATGTAGTTCTAGTTTTTATTCCATTTATTTACATACATAGTCTCAGGTTTGGAACATTTTGTGTAAATTGCATATTTTTCGCATTTCAGCTTATAGGCACTGCTAGAATATGCTATGCTAGCGAAAAATCAGAAGTAAACCCATCTCAACGACAGATGACCCTCAAGACTTCTAACTTGACTTTTTGTAGATATATTGCTGTTGATGAAACAGTGAGATATACACCACATCCCAAAGACCCAGCAAAGACTCTTCTTACACAAGAAGCAGTAGTAACTGTGCAAGTAAGTACCTCCTATATTGCAGAATGAAACTATTTATATACATTACATTTACAGATTGATAACTAACAATTAGTTAGTTAGTTAGTAATCAACAAAAATAGCCTTTATTGACATACATGAAATAAAAATGCTTACTTAACTATTTACTGACATCAGTATCCATACACTCAGGACATAGGCCTCCTCCAGATTTGGCCATTCTTATTTGTTGCCAGTCTTATCCAGCCCTTGGGTAGCTCGTCTTCCCATCTTTTCTCCAGTTTGCCTCTTTTGCGTTTGTTATCCTTGGGGTACCACTAGTTTATTTCCTTTGTCCTCTTATCAGTTGACCTAAAGATGTGCCCAGCCCATTTCCACTTAAGTTTTCTTACTTTCCTAATGAAAAATCACAACATTAGTTCACTTTCTTATTGCTGTGAGTTGAACTTTGTCTCTCAATTTAATGGAGAGGAGTAACTCACCATTAATGATTGACATACTTATAGCCGTTGTGTTGTGTGGTTGGTGAAAACTGGCAGTATGCAGATGTCAAACACTTTTTTCTTTTTTTTTTATACCACCAAGGTGGCAATCAAGTATATGGCCCACCTGATGGTAAGCGGTTACCGTAGCCTATGGACGCTTGCAACACCAAGGATATTACTTGTGCATTTCCGACGCTGGAAATACTTTTGTGTGCAATGGATATAGACTTGCTCTCTTCATATGAATATTATTATTATTAGTTCTATAACCTGTCCCAAGTATATGTATGTATGAGGGTGACACTGAAGGTATTTTTAACTGGTTACTGGCAAACAATAGGTACAGTAAAAAAATAACTTTAAATTTTTTAATTGTTTCCATTTTAAATTTTATATCAAAGTTAAGGAGAAACAACCTCGCAGTAGATTCATCCTTCACCACGACAACTCCTTCGTTGCACACCGCCAGGCAAACGATCGACTTTTTGGCGACGTCAGACGTAGAATTACTGGATAACTGGGTCACCTGCTCTATTGCCCTGACCTCGCTTGCGATTTTATTTATTTCCGAAAATAAAAGAAAAACTTTGGGGAAACTTTTATGAACGCGGGGGAAGCAGTGGCTGCGTTTATAAAGGCCGTCGAAGAGCGCCCTAAGAACAAGTTGGCAAAATGCTTTTCTCAGTGGTTATACTACTAACATAGCGACATCAAGAAATCCCGAATTAGCCATGGTCTGTCACAATTATTTTATTTTATTTATTTTATTTTATTTGGAAAGCTTACAGCATTATTCACAAAATAAATTTTACAGTGGTTAACTATAAGCTAATTACAAGCTTCCACATATAGCGTTTATCTAACACAACAACACAACTAATATTTTATTCTGCTGGATATTCCATCTCTGTGGATGCGCCTCTAGGCTCAGATTCAACTGACCAAAGTGCATAGCGCGCGAACTACCTTGGCCTGCTGTAAGGCGTCGCGTTTGGCACTAGAAGTTAGCAGACAGGGACGGGTTGCGTGAGTTTTACGCATGGAAGCAGTTCTGCTTCACGTCAAGTAATAGCTTTGAGGCTAGTACTACGGCTCAAATAATTCATTGCATGATATAAACATCTCTGAAAGAGTCTGACATGGAGCGGAACTTAAATGGTGCTTGGGTGTTTTGCAGTTATGCGAAAGAGTGATTGCTAGAGCAAAATTCGATTTTGTCGCCAGAATTGGCGATTGGTTAACAGATGCCCTTCTGATAGTTGTGTTTTCTGTTCGCTCCGCTCACCCAAGCTACTGAGCGAGACATATTTACGTAAACCGTATGAAAACTTAGCCTGCAGTGCTTAAATGGGCTGATAATAAGAGCCGATATATTGGGTATACTCTTTGTCTCGAACTCTACTTTAACCGATGTAGGCTCTGCACTACATACCATCCCCTGGTGCAGTTACTCTATGCTAGAAATCTCCCATTTCGTGACTCTCATCGTACCTCCCGTACGGGGAGAGTTTCATTTTTTTGTTATTCTTTAGTTTTTACGATAGGTATTCATAGTTCGGGCGGGCCAGGCGTAACGTATGCCGGCAAAGGCGCTGAAGCAGTGGCCTTAATTCTGGAGCACACACGCTAAGGCTAAAAATTTTAGTGGTTTTTTTTTAGTATAAATATGAAAAAGATGGCAGTCATATAATTTGACATTTCAAAACGTGCGTTCAATTTACGACGCTAGTGAACGTGATAAAATGCAGTGTTAAGGAAGCACCTCCGCACATGCCATCTAAAATTGTCTATAGTTTCTTTGAAATCTGTCTTAATTTAGTTGACAGCTCAAAAAAAAATCTTGCTATCTTTTTCCTATTACATATTGTGAAAAGAGGTATACTGTACTTATATTTAGATTGTATTGAGAGTGTATTTTCAGAATTAGGCCTAAGTTGTGTCGTATTCTAACGTGCATTTTCGCGCTTTTATATTCTACCCAGCAAGCTTCGTCTTGATGAAGTCTTGTATGCTCTGCCACAGTTGCTCTACAGGTGATTGAGTCAAGGTGAAGCATTGGCTGTTAGCCTAGATGTAGCGGAGCCATGCGATCGGATCTGTCACAGTTGTTTTCTCTCGAAGATACCAACTTACAGGCTGCTTGAGGGCCTGTGCAAATGGGTCGGTAGTTCCTTTTGTCCATCAGATGTATAAGAGCCGTTGTTGACGGCAAATGAATAACATGGACATTGACGCTGATGTCTTTTTAAGGGTTTGTGCTGTCTCCAACACTGTTCCTGCTGTATATGCAATGTTATGTTATCTATTGATGAAGTAGGTGTATTCTTAAGCGGATGACAGTGCTAGACAGGCCTACTAAACACGTCATGCTTATTTGCCCTCGGTCTAAGTAGAGAAAAGTCGCGGGTCGAGTTTTTCTGAAATCAATATCTCTCTAATCAGCGTCTCCGATTGGTGAAGACCAAACTTGGTCGCACGGGGCCATACAACGGGGCGTGCGGTAAAACAGGTATTTAGGTGTGAGTATTTTACCGCACGCTCCGTTGTATGGTGCGTAATATTTAACTTTCGAACAATGTATACAGGCTTAGTAAATGCATTTTTTGAGCAAATGTGCTGAAAAAATACTTCCCTAATAGGCGTTGAATTTCATTACCGTCATAATAGGACGTTTACGGTAACCATTGTAATTGGAGTTATGTAATTCTTATTTTCATTGTATTACTTTGCCCTACCTGGAACCGACTCTGCCCTACCTTAAATTCAACTCCAGCCTAGGTCCCGTTTTTTTTCTAAGAACTTTCAGTTTGACCCTTGTAGTCTTCGACGCATTCTATAATCTCACTTCCCCTAGGATGTCAGTTTTGACAGTATTTATTGAACTTTTCCTTCAGCTGTTTCACTACATGGATATGGTCAATGGTGGAATAGTCTTCGGAAACCAGCTTGCACCCTGGGTTGCTGTTCATCGAGACTTTTTTCAGCCTTCCAAGAATTATGTTGAGAAGCATTTATAAATGTTCGATATTAGACTGGTCTATACTTGTATAATAGTATTTAATGTAATATAGAACTTGTAAAAAACTTATGTAGGTACGTACAATACAATATTATCATTCATTGTCGTTAGTCAGTATGTGATAAAATTGAAGGTCATTCTAATGGCCAATAATAGCCTACACATTGCAGAGCTGTTATTGATAATCAAAGATGATGTAGTCCGTATCAAATGATTGAAAATAATCTGTAGGTAAGTATGTAATATTTTTACATTATTAACCCAAAAATTTAAATCTTTGTTCTAACCCATTTTTGGTGACATCACCGATCACAGGGTATATCAGATATATGAACATATTCAGAAATATGAACTGAAGTTTGCCAATTATGAACTTAACTCTTAACAGTATTGAAATAAATAAATCTACATATAGAGCCCAACAAGATGTTTCATTGTTCACTTTGAAAAAGATATTAACTATGAGAAAACAAATATTTTACAATTAGGGCATTATTATTAAAATCACCTTAAATATTAACATTGTTTATCAAGATACGAACTGTCGAGATAGAAACTGTAGTCATTTAATCTTTTAGGATTACATATTCATACCTACTTAAACTGGAGTCACACATTGAGTCAGTAAAATCTTAGCTATCGAGATTCGTCTATGCTCTGTTTACAATTAAGCTTATCATCACCAGCCTATACAGGATGGCACATTTATATCGGTGAGTATGGGAAAGTCTGAAACTCTATGACATGCGAAAATCTCTTCTCAGGAACCATGTCATCGATTTTAGTAATAAGAAAAACAGCATTCATGAAAATGAAAATGAAAATATCTTTATTTTCACTTTCGAATCGTCAAAAAACCCTTATGTCTATCACATAAAATAATATTAACTAACTAACAATTTCATAATGTTTCGTCTCTCTGGCCCTAATTCTGGTAAACACATGCTAAGTTTAAATTTAAGTTCAGTGCATTTCTTTCTATCAAAAGGAATACGAAAAGGATGGCTGTCATATTATTTGACATTTAGATACGTGTGTTCAATTTTCGACCTTATTGAACGTGATAAAATGCAGTGTTTAGGAGGCACCTCCGTACATAACGTCTAGTTTCTATGAAATCTATCTAAATTTAAGTGACAGCTCTAAACAGATTCTTGCTATCTTTTTCCTTTGACTTATTGCGAGAAAGAGATATACTGTACTTAAATTTAGAATTAAAGTGTGTTCCCAGCATTAGGGCCTCTGTCTTTATTTATGTAAGCTAACAATGTTAAAGGTAATGTCAGTCTGTCTATCGATCTGTCTGTCGGTCCGTCTGTCAGTCAGTCAGTCAGTCAGTCAGCCAGCCAGCCAACCAGCCAGTCAGTCAGTCTGTCTGAATTTACACCGGTTCCAAAAGTTGAACTACCGAGAAGATTCCGGCAACAAACTCGTGTAGTCACTCTTTTCAATTATTAAGTTACAATGTTTAATTACACAGTAATAGTATTTAGCAGTGCAGTGTCGCACAGAGTATAAAAATAGGTATATTAACGTACCAATAAGTACCTAATGACAAGCATATTAAATTTATTTAAAGGCTGTCCGACAATGCACCATCACAATATAGATATTATAATACACAAAGGTCAACAATTAAATATACAAAACCTGATAAAGCCAAACATCTTTCATTCATTTTAAACACTTGTCTGACCACGTCATTACAATAATAATTGTATTGTTTTATATTGGTGAATAGGTAGGTAAATTATTACAAAATCAAGGAAGCTTAGAGATGACCATTTCCACTAGTGGCACCTGTTCACAGGTATGACCTCAGAGAAAGAAGGGTATGACGCATGTGCCAGCATTCGCTCCGCTCAACCATATTATAGGGAAAGGAGGACATACATTTAAAAAAACGTGTACTCATATCGGGAATCGAACCCGGACGTTTTGAAAAATAAAACTAACACTATATCTATTTAGTTATCGATTGTTTAGGTCTTAAGCAGTAAACGTACATGATGTCTAAAATGAATAAAATGCATTGTTTTCATCCTTTAATTTATTTTAGTTAGTGTACGAAATTACCACTTGAGGTTTACCACGCCTCTGTTCAAACCAATACGTTCCATTTTCAAATGAGATTTATCACGTCTTCGTATCTACATACATATTCTAAGTGAGCTTTTCAATTGATTATTAGTGTATGATTAATAAGCAATTACAATCATAGATAGATAATATAAACTCAGATATCAATATAAGATCTACAAACAACCATAGAGACAATTTTACATACCTTAACGAGATGAATGTTGTATTGAAAAAATGGCGAAGAAATATTTAGTTTTATTTTTCAAAACGTCCGGGTTCGATTCCCGAGATGAGTACATGTTTTTTTTAAATGTATGAATGCAGTTTTTCTTATTACTAAAATCGATGACATTGAAGAGACTTTCGTATGTCTTAAAGTTTCAGACTTTCCCATACCGATCTAAATGTGCCATCCTGTATACGTCCCACTGCTGGCCACAGGCCGTCCTACATGGGAGCAACACATAAGGAGTTTGGGCCACCACAGCACTACGCTGGGCCAATGCGGGTGGGTGAGTTAAAGCGGCTACACGAACAACCGGGACCAACGGCTTAACGTGCCTTCCGAAGCACGGAGGAGCTCTAGATAACAAACCTTGTTTGACCCATCCCAGGATCGACCACGATGAAAGTTGCTTTGTTTTTCGTATCGAAACCAGGGCGCTCAAACCAATACGCCACAGTCCGAGCTCCTCAATTAAGCAATGCATAATTCAGCAATGCACAGATGAAAAGGTAACTTTATCATACACCTACACATGGCTAAGATATTTTCCATATTTGAGCATAATAATACTTAACGTAATTTATTAACAGTTGAAAACACCGATAATTTCAATACGTGACACAAAACTACACTTCATTTACCATCTTCAATAGTAAAAATGCTTAATGACAGCTCTGCCATAAAAATTGTTATTAAACAACCAACCAATTTAAAAATGAAATCATTATAATGTTATAGGTTTTGTTTATTACTAAGGCTGTTGTAGATATGAAACTACTAATGATTTTTTTTATATATATTTTTATACTACTAAATGACAAACAAGCTGACAGTCCACCTGATGGTAAGCGGTTACCGCCGCCTATAGACACCTGCAATAACAAGGAAAAATCACTTAATATTGCAGGTGCGTTGTCATACTGAGTCCTAGGGTGAAATGCCGTCCATGCCCAGTAATTAATAATAATAATTTTAGATTGATTTTGATTGTTATTATTGATCTATGAATATGATTGTTAACTTGCTCACTAGCGGGTGGCAGTGTCGAAAGTCATGAGTTTTGTTTGACACTGCCACCGGTAAGCAGGTACCACTTTTAATCCAAAGTCCTTGAAAGTAACGCTTTTCAGTATTAGTAAATGTAAAAATCATTGTCATCTATTTTTTACAGGGTGTTCCTCTAAGCAGTTACATGGAAGATCTATTAACCAACAGGATTTCTCTAAATGCTGGCAAAGGGCGACAAGCAATTGAATGGGTCATAGGAAAGCTGGACTCTGAAATTAAAGAACTAGCAACAACAGCTTGTAAAAGCACAGATGAATTACTAACTCAAACTAAAAAGTCCATAGATGACATCACATCTACAGCCAGGAGATCAATGGATGACATATCATCAAAGGCAAAACGGTCACTGGATGATATTGAGAAATTCACAAAAGCAAATACAAATCAACGGAGCTGAAAAGAGGAGTGACTCCTGATTTTGTTTTCATTATATAGGATGTGTGTATTCGAGCACAGCAAAAGCTATGCAGATTATATTACCTGGTTTGACTTATTTATTATTGGTAAAAAACATTATGTAATATAATAGGTTATTTATAATAGCACAATTATTTTTGTAGTAGTGGTGTGGTGTGGTCGATCTTGATGCCTTGAATTGTACAAAGAACAGATAATAGAATAATTAATTGTGACAATTAATGGAATTATTGGTCTGTAATCTTTGAAAGGAAGAGTCATTCATTATATTTTCATTTTATGAATAACCGAGTGTCACTAAATATTATAACATCCCACTGGTTCATCACATATTTCACTGTGTGGGTAATCATTCCAATCTAAAAGATGCAGAAGTAAATTACACTGAATAAAAAAATAGTAGCAACATGTAAAAACACAAAAAATTATTAACATGTTCCAAACCAGCGAATGCTACTAAACCAGCAAAATGTAAAACAAGTTGTTTTAAATATTAAATCTTATTTATTTTTTAATACTAAGGAAAGTAGTTGCTAATTATTTACAGAATTAAATGTTAATGTTACAATACAGAACATGTTGGAGTATATTATTTTTTCTTATTTTTATTGAGTCAAGAGAAACAGGTATTAAAGTAACAACTAGGTATGTACTTTATTTCAAAATCGACCGTGAAATCTTTTGCATCTAACATGCCATGTATGTTGATTGTGGAAAATAGTTTTTTTTACCTTGTCAGTCTAAATAAATTTCTGTTGCAAATTCAATTTTCTTTCATTTCCCCGGTAGGGGCAAATGTTTTTATGATGAGTACAAGCATTTGTTCACGAGTCATGGATGTTTATATGTTTGTTTACTATATTTCTAATATTTATATTCATATTATTATTATTTCTCCGTTATCTAGTATCCATAACACAAGCTTTTAATGATGCGTGAGTGTATGAGTATTATTATTATTATTATTTCAAGTGTAACAGGTGCACTACGAAAGCCGCCTCTATCACGAACGGAGTAAGGGCCTCAAGATCAAAATGTTACGCTTGATGTGCCGTCGACTGTACCTACTTATACAAAAAAGGCGTCTGTAATGTGTTGAATTTACGACATATAATGGCTTTAAAAATTGTTATAGCTGTTATAAAATACAATTACAAATAATTTATTTCACAGAAATTTGTTACAAAGTGCATTGGTACTAAGTCTAGTTCTGCAATAGGTAAATGAACTATGCAACAATACAGGAGATCTAACCTGTAGGTCCCACATTAGGAAGCCCTGTGTCGTGGGCACCCAGTTGTTCGTACAGTTTGCAACAGAATTCTAATTCTATTAAAAAATTAAAAATGTAGTTATTATAGTTTAATAGTACTTACGTTAATGTTTAATACAATAATTTGAAAAGTGAAAGATGACTGGATACCTAAGAGGTAAACGATGAAATGGTGGTTGCGTGTGTGTATGTGTGTGTGCTATGCGTGTGTGTAGGCCTAGTCGTCCATACTAGAGAATGCAGAGCAAGTGGAGAAAGATATGCAAAATGTAAGTGGAGTAACCGAGATGTATGATTAACATAAGGGCATTATTGTTATTTATTTAATAATTCAATATAATCAATTAAATTATTTATTTATTTTTATTTTAGGTTCTTTAAAAGATAAAATAATGTTGTTGTCCTTTTTCTATATACCTACATTGAGAAAAAGAGATGTACTTACGATTACAATCAAGTTAGCTTTACCCATGCCACCTACATGGTAAAAAGAAAATAATAATTTTTGTTTGTATAGCATGGGAGACGAGTCCCTTTTCCCTGGCTCCCTTACCGTGTGCTCTCAATGTTACCAGGCCCCTATCGGCTCGGGTCACACTCTTGCCGGTTCCGCCATTCTACCTAGATGATAAAACCGGGCTCATCGTTACACACCGGTCGCCGGGCATTCTTATTTAGCGTTCAGTCGGTATCGAGCGCTTGCCGAGAGACTTACTAGTATACCTTTCTTTACCTATATTATATGAACATTTAACGTAATCGGTTCATCCATTAAACTTATACAGGCTACAAGAATGACACAATTGTACACCGATTGAGGTAAATTAATAAAAATATTAAAAAAAAATTTACAATGAAAATTAATAATAATATTCATACACTCACACCTATTATCTTATTATAGCAAGTAGCTCGGTGGTGGTTTGAGCGATCTGGTTTCAACTACGAAAACAAAGCAGCTTTCGCCATGATCGGTCCCAGCCCCCTTATTCTCAACTGTCGGAAAGTATTCGAATTTCGAAAACTCTATACCTGTCACTTTTTGTCGTGGTGCGTCAAAGCGAGACGGCATGTGACTTGTCGAATCGAATCCGTGATCCCACAATTGAGAATAAGGGGGCAGGATGGGTTAATTAAATTTATAATCTCGAACTCCTCCGTGCTTCGGAAGGCACGTAAAACCGTTGGTCCCGGTTGTTACTGCAACCGCTTTAACCCACCATCCCGCATTAGAGCAGCGTAGTGGTGTTATTTATGCCCCAAACTCCTCATGTGTTTCTCCCATGTAGGAAGACCTGTGCCCAGCAGTGGGACTTATTTAAGCTGATGAAGATGACTCACCTATTATCTATCCCAAAGTAATCATTAAGACCTTATGTTATGGATACTAAATAATGGAGAAATATTGGTCATAATATGTATATGTATAAATATAACATATACCTACAAAATAAACATAAACATCCATGACTCGTGAACAAATGCTCGCACTCATCATACAAACATTGCCATCATTAAAATCATACGATGAACTGTTTAGTTTAGGTGTTTAATGGGCCTAATTCTGGGAACACACTTTAATTCTAAATTTAAGAACAGTATATCTCTTTCTCACAATAAGTAATAGAAAAAAGATAGCAAGAATATGTTTAGAGCTGTCACTTAAATTTAGATAGATTTCTTAGAAACCATAGACAATTTTAGACGGCATGTACGGAGGTGCCTCCTAAACACTGCATTTTATCACGTTCAATAAGGTCGAAAATTGAATGGCATGTACGGAGGTGCCTCCTAAACACTGTATTTTATCACGTTCAATAAGGTCGAAAATTGAACGCACGTTTCTAAATGCGTTAGAAACGTGCGTTAGACTTAGCATGTGTTTACCAGAATTAGAACACATGCTAAGTTTAAATTTAAGTTCAGTCTATTTCTTTCTTTCAAAACGAATACGAAAAGGATGGCTGTCATATAAATTGACATTTAGAAAGGTACGTTCAATTTTCGACCTTATTGAACGTGCCAAAATGCAGTGTTTAGGAGGCACCTCCGTACATGCCGTCTAAAATTGTCTATGGTTTCAATGAAATCTATCTAAATTTAAATGACAGCTCTAAACAGATTCTTGCTATCTTTTTCCTATGACTTATTGCGAGAAAGAGATATACTGTACTTAAATTTAGAATTAAAGTGTGTTCCCAGAATTAGGCCCAATGTCTTTTGAAGTATAATAATAATCCTAGTAGGAAGGCTAATTTAAAGAAATTATTTCAGCTTTCGCAAGTCTCTATTTTGAGTTTGTATTGATATAAACTATTGATCTTCGAATGCTTCATGCGTGGCCGCCATTTTTAAAAATATAATCCAACCAAATGGCGGACGACACTTTATACAAAAATATTCAAACCCTCTTAGATTTAGCGTGTGTTCTCTGTAAGATTTTATTACTAAAATACAAGCTTGTTACGCTTAGGTCTTCAGATAGGAGAGAAATAAAAATCTTCTGACTGTTATAGCTTTACTTGCAGTTTTGTACAATGGTTTTTAGAGAGAAAGTTATCGATACGTTGTATGAGAGGTAAGTAAGTTTGAATTTGAATTAAAGTATCAAAGTAGGGGAGGGTCGCGGTAGCCAATCAGGAGGGTCTTCCGTTCGGCGCGTTCCTTTTCACGTAGACGCCGCGACATGCCCCCGGCCTTGGAAGCACCAGGTTGGTTCCAATGTCCTATGATGATGCGTCCTCTTGAAACAAAGGGCATATTTTTGAGAATGCCCGCCTGACGTTGCCAGCAGCTGTGCGTATATCCGCCACTCGAGAGACTCCATCCTGGCCAGGTACAATGCCAACAATGCGTCCTAAACGCCAGTTTAGAGGAGGTAGGTTATCATCCTAAATAACAATGAGAGTGCCAGGTTGCAGTGAGTCGACGTTTTCCTTCCACTTGCATCTACTTTGCAGCTTCGATACGTACTCGTTCGTCCATTGAGACCAGAAGTGGTGACGTCTAAAGCGTTTAATAAGGTTTCCCTGATGGTTTCGCATATCCTCAAATACTGGCGCTCTACGGAAACGACCAACCAAGAAATGTGCAGGAATAAGGGGTAGGAGGTCATTAGGGTTCGAGGATATAGGAGAAAGAGGTTGTGAGTTAAGGGATGCCTCCACTCGAGTTAGTACTGTGGCAAACTCTTCAACGGTTAAATGCGCGTTCCCGACAACCCGCATTAAATGATGTTTACATGACATCTCTCCTGCTTCCCACAAAACACCAAAATGAGGAGCGTAAGGTGGAATAAATGTGAATTTAATAGATTGACTAATTGCGTATTGAGAAATGTCTTTTGGACAGTTAGATAAAAATTTTGAAAAATCTGTTATTGCCCCAACGAAGTTTTTGCCATTGACTGAGTAAACTTCAGCTGCCTTTCCTCGCCGCGAAATGAACCGCTTTAAAGCTAAAATGTATGACTCTGAAGAAAGGTCATTTATAAGTTCCAAGTATACAGCGCGTGTTATGGAGCATGTAAATAAACAAATTAATGAATCAATAGTTTTCACGCCTCTGCCTTTACGAATTAGAGTGAGCACCGGTTCCGCATAATCGACGCTATAGAAAAAAAAGGATAAGTAGGACTTAAACGTTCTTTAAGTAAGTTATCCGTTACAATCGGGTGCAATGCTTCACCTAACAATCCTTTGCAGGTTACACAACATCCGTTACACAAACCTAGAATCGACCTAACATCAACACACGCATCATACACCCTTTGAGAAACGCCCGTAAATATGTGCAACTCGAGACTCGTCGGCTTGTGCCCTATAACGTGTCGCGGAATACGAATATAATTCTCACGCGCAGACAAACTGCTAGCAAACCGGTTCCATTCGGCTGTGACGTTGCGCAGAAGCGCGTCGTCAGTGTGTAACCATATTTTTTTAAGCAATACTTTGCCTATCATGATCGTGGGACTAAGTAAGTCTAACGGGTCGAACATTTGTGGAACATAAGATAATATTGTTCGCTTAGAAAACTTGGCTTCTAAGGAGATATCTTTCGAAATCGCTTTCCTAGCGCCACGATTCAGGCAATCTGTCGATAGTCGTTTTAATAAACACCGTACGGCCGAGAAGGGTGCCGAGACTGTGCCATACGCCTTTCCGGCCACCACACACGCTATGTATATCGCATTATCGCATTGTCGAATTATTAATGTAATAATTAACAAATCGCTTTGTATCGGAGGGCCCACAAGTTGAAGGTCGTTAGAGGACCGCTCGGAACTAAAACTAGCACTAGCGTCGAACACCACACGCTTTGTAGTTATGCTGTGTTCACCGAAAACACCGTGATGTGCCAGTACATAATTTGGGGTTCCGTATGTATCAACACGCGTCATGTGACCCAACCTTAAATACTCGTGTATAAAGTCGCTGTATATTTTTTTATATCTTTCAGTTCTTTGAAGACGCCTTTCGGAAGATATAAAGCGCTTCAGGGCTTGAGGATACGATTCGCCTAAGTCATGTGGTGATAATTTCAGAGGTATGCTGACACAAAATCGTCCGTCTTTATTACGCGTCGTAGTTTTTACGAAATTATTTTCGCATGCCCTCTCATCATCAGTTAGCGTCTCACATGGCTTTGTCACTTCCTCAAGCTCCCACAACTTATGTGATTGCGTTTGTAATATGCTGTGAGAAAAGTTGCATTGTAACTGTCCCGTACTACGCATATTGACACATACGGGACCCGAAACTATCCAACCTAAACGCGTATTCTGAAGGAACGGACCATTAGGTAATCGCATTCTACCACTAATTAGTAAATCCCAAAATTTATCAGCGCCTATTAAGATATCAATATTATGAGATTCAAAAAATAATGGGTCCGCCAATTGAATGTGCTCAGGTATAACAAACTTTGCGTCTTGTTCAGATATACCGGGCAACGTAGAATTTATGTGTGGTAACACAAAACATTGTATGCGCGTGACGTATGTGTTAGTGCAGGATTTAATTTCGATTTCACAGATTTGCGAAGACTGTGTTATCGAGTTACCGACACCACGAATTTCTTGTGTGGACTGTATCATAGGTAATTGTAATATTTCGCATAAAGAACTCGTAATAAAACAACGCTCGCTTCCCGAATCTAAAAGCGCGCGCGCCGTGTGATAATTATTATGTTTATCAATTACTTCGACTAACGTAGTTGACAACAAGACCGGTTGCACACTAGAGTAATTCGGGCACGCTTCTACATGCGTATCTGAAGAGGTGGGAGCGGGACGCAAACAGTAGCGCCGCGAAGTCTCCGAGAGGGAGGAGTGCATGGCTAAAACCTGTTTGTTATTTTCGCAGTCGCGTGAAGCCGGCAGCGAGATCGCTTCATTATCTTTGTGCAGCAAAGAGTTATGTTTCCTATTACAGTGCTTACACGGGCCGAATCTACACACACTAACGACATGACCCGAGCGCAAACAGTTCTCGCATAGCTTATTATTGCTAACATATTTAATTTTCGTATCTAAATCAGTGCTTAGAAACATTTGACATGCGTATAGTTGATGGTAGCCGTTATTGCAGAACAAACAAGATTTCTTAAAGTGATTTTGTGCCTTATCGGTGGAAACATTGCAGTGAATTTTCGGATAATAGTTTTGTGAATGCCGTTTGTTGTCAGTTTTAATGTTACTGTGAGATACGTGCAATGTTTCCAGCATATCCGCCCTATCTTTAAGAAACGACAGTAGCACGTCTACCTTCAGTCTTGACTTGGAGTCGCCAGATTGTTTAAAAATTGTATTTTTGTACTGTTCCCATTCGCGTTCCGTAATTTTATCTAATTTGGTAACAGCTATATAAATAATAAGTGTGTCCCAGGCGTCAACCGGTTCACCTAAGATTTTTAATGCGCGGAGATTCTTTAGAATTGTGTCAATTAAATTTCGCAGTGAATCTGGCTCCTCTTTGGTCAAGGGCTGGATGTTGAACAATGCTTTTACGTGGTTGTGCACTAATAATCTGCAATTATTGTAACGGTTCAGCAGTAGCTCCCATGCAACTGAATAGTTATCAGCACAAAATTCTAACGAATCTATTACCAGTGCAGCGCTGCCCTTTAGCGAAGATTTTAGATAATGAAACTTTTGAATGCTACTTATCTGAGTGGAATTATGCACTAGAGATAAAAACGTATCCCTAAATTCTAACCACTGCTCACTCGAACCATTAAAGGTAGGCACAGAAATGGTAGGCAATTTGATTGAATCGTTAGAACACGACTTAGAACTTGAAGCATTCCCTTCACCATTCAGCATACACTCAGCTCGAGCCATCACACTGTAATAGCAATCTTCAAACTGTTCGCGCTCATTAAATTGCTCTTCTAAGTCTATTTCTAATACTGATTCTTCTAGCTTAGTTTGAAGATCGCTAAATTCAGTATAAAGGCTAACGGCTCCTTGAATTCGCAATTTCAAATCTACCTTCGTTTGGAAGCTTAACATTTGCTCACGATCAAAATTATTGATAAAATTGCGAAATCTAGTTAATCGCCCTTTGACAATAGCACGTTTTTTGACTAGATCGCGAATTAACTGATTAGTGCTATCGTCGTCCGTTACGGTGATTTTACATGGGGACTTTGAACGGGACTTACTGTTAGACTCGACCGACATTTTGGTGGCTAGTGAAAGTTGGAGTATTTGTTTTGATACAGTGGTAGCTGGTGCTAGCAACGGCACGCTACTAGATCAAAAATGATAAAACTCACTGCGTATCAATCACTAAGTACCTACAACGGATTATTTACCACAGTACCAAACACAAGCTAGCTAAGGAGATGGCTAAGACGGGTAATGATGGGATAACTGGTGGTCGTACCTTATGTGCGCTTTATTCTTAGCTTGATCACCAGCATCAATGCGATTCTCCCTGCGTTTTCTTAGCCGTTCGCTTTTTCTAACTGGCCGCTGTCTTTTTGCGTATTTCTCTTGAGATCCGGCAATCGAAGGTCCAAAATGTTACGCTTAGGTCTTCAGATAGGAGAGAAATAAAAATCTTCTGACTGTTATAGCTTTACTTGCAGTTTTGTACAATGGTTTTTAGAGAGAAAGTTATCGATACGTTGTATGAGAGGTAAGTAAGTTTGAATTTGAATTAAAGTATCAAAGTAGGGGAGGGTCGCGGTAGCCAATCAGGAGGGTCTTCCGTTCGGCGCGTTCCTTTTCACGTAGACGCCGCGACAAAGCTTTAAACTTATCAAAAAACTAAAATCGAGAGTTAATCTTTTGATATCTAAAATTTCCCGAAATGTGTTTATTAATAATATTAATGTATTGAGCCGATTTGAGCTCATCGAGAAAGTCTTCGCAGTAGGATCTTCCTTCACCATATCAACACGATAACGCTTCGTCGCGAACGATTGAATATTTGGCGACGTCAGACGTAGAATGACATGGTCTCCCCCCGTATAGCTTCAACCTCGCATTGCAGAGACGTGTAAGACATGGAGATGTTATATACTTCATCAAAATAGCATTAGGTATATGGAGACTGTCATCATATATTTCGCGTTAAATTCTCCCAAGATGCATTGAAATGTTGGTGTTACACATTTCAATAAATGAAGAAATACTGAAGACATGACTTTATGGGCATTAGTTCCCTTTGCCTTTCCTTTATGGGGAGAATGAACAAAAAAAAAGTATCTCCACCACCGGCCGCACACTCCGCGCCGCCTGGTGTCGAGCGCGACGCTCAACATACATTGGTCTCTGGTCTATGGTCTGGTTTGCGGGTAGTTCCTTCTTTCATATTTAACAGTTAGCTGCTAAATAAGGCGATAGTTAGCTACTATTTGAAACATTTACTTAACTAGATATTAAATCCCACACAAACATGTTTAACAGAGATTATTAGTACAAGAAAAAACTTTATAAGACACTATTCTTTATTTTACTTTAAATTAAATTAACTATGTATTAATATAAATTTAACTTATTTCCTATGTACTAGTTCCTGATGACGTCATATTGCCATTCGGTACAGCTCCAGGAGTGGACCGGTTAACAGAAGCCAAATGAGATGCTTTGAGACGGTCCAATTCATTCACCCATGATCGCACATGTTCCAGTCTGTGCCAGGCCATCTGCAGAACTTTTTGAGAAGCATAGCCTGAGCCTTCGTGAGGTTGGCCTGTAGAGACTTGCGTCAAATAATTAATTTGATCACTTAATTTAGTTTCCACTTGGTTTAATGTGCGAAGAAATTGTGATGTATTTGTCTCTGCTTGCTTTTGACCAGATTTTTCTTTGCTCAACTCCAAAAGCGCTTGAGCTAAAAACAAATTAAAAATAAATGCTTTCTACAAATTCAAAATGAAAGTGGTAACAAATTTATAGTAGTGAAACATAGAACTACAATTAGGCGCTTTGTTTTTTATTTGTGACACTACTGCTGTATTACCCGTCATCGCCTTGGGGGGCCCAAGGCATACAAATGTCAATGCAATCGTTCCAACTGAGATTATTTTCCTCATAAAATATATATTTATTTTATTAAAAATTCTTCTCCGATAGTGTTAGTGAGCAGCGGCAGCGGTGAACATATAAGCATGTATTCTTCAAAAGAACTTTCATATGGATAACTCACGATAACCAGCAAGATAGCCAGACCACGACTCATCTATTTGCAAGACGAATCGTGTTTTTTTAGACGTGTAACTAGTTCTTGTTTGAAGTAGCTTGCCAGATCATGAATTCGCCTTGAAACAGTATTGTTTGATAGCGGCACAGTAGAAAGATGCTTTGCAGATTTTTCATCGAGCAATCAGTTTGTTATGTCTAGTCTAACACACATGGTTTCATTAAATTCTCATCGATAGTGTACGCTTCACCTGCTAACTAAATATGATGCCTCCGTGGCCTTTTCATTAATAGTTTGGGTTACATGCATCATAGTTTTTTAACTTTCCAAGGCTATGTCAGCGACCTTAGTTCTCCTGCGGATCTCATCATTTCTGATTCGATCACGCAGAGAAACAACAAGCATAGCCCTCTCCATTGCTCTTTGGGTGACTTTGAGCCTTTGTATTAGGCCCATTGTAAGCGGCCGGTTTCGTATTCGTCTCGGTTCCGTATGTCATCACTGGCAACACATACGAATTAAAGACTTTCGTCTTGAGACACTGCGGTAGTTGTGCCGAGAATATGCTGCGAAGCTTCCCGAACGCTGCCCAGCCGAGATGGATCCGTCGATTGACCTGTTTCTGGAAGTTGGACCAACCAAGTTGGACTATTTGTCCCAGGTAAATGTATTCATGAACAACTTCCAGTGTAGAACTTCCAACCTTCACAGGAGTGGGTACGACATGGGTATGACATGTCAGTATGGTGGGATTAAAATAACGCACGATCGTTACTGCGTAGAAGAGTTTAGTCCAAAGAATAAATGTACAAAACTGATACAATCAGAATACAGCAGTAGAGCAATAAATAAAAACTTTGTTTCTAGCAGGTACGTACTTATCGCTCCAAACGCGAGGCGCGATCGTCGCTTTTATAGTCCTAGCCTCGATCTCGAACATTCTCAAAATGCTTGTGTCGGCGCCTTTGATAAATAAAGGTCTATTCACACATATCAGTGAAGCCACAGTTCCGGCACAGTTCCGTATCAGTGCGAAATATTATTTCATACATTATCTATGAACGTATCTCCACTTGTCCGTGTCAGTGACGGCTCAGTGCTCTCAGTGGCCGTGCCGGCACCGGCAAGCACGGAAGGTATCGTCGACAACGATATTTTTTGCCGGACGGACCGATCACGGACAGATCACTGACGGATCACGGACGCCGGCATCAACAAAAACAAAATAGAGGACGAGCGATTAATAGAATTGGTTCGTGAAAAAAGAATTTTATATGATTTATCTCATGCAAAGTATATGGATACGAAATACAATCACGATTGACGACGGACACGTTTTCACTGAAGCTCCGTGAACTGAGCGGGCACTGACATGTGTGAATTGAATCACTGACGCAACACTGAAGCACTGATACGGAACTGTGCCGGAACTGTGGCTTCACTGATATGTGTGAATAGACCTTAAAAAGCCGAAATAAAAATAGAAGTACAAAAAATGCGGTGTAAACAATTTCGACTTTACGTTTTGAAGTTAGAGCCGAAAGTCGCTTGTTCACAATTAGAGCGACTAATCTCAGAGGCGGCTTTTATCAAAGGGACTACGCGCTCACAAGAAGATATCGGCGGTGGCGGCATAGTAAAATTGTACGAGGCTACTAAGTTCGGCTGCCCCTCGTGACTCGTGAATCTTGATACGCCGCGTCAGAACGGTCGACCAGAGGACTTAGCGTCGATAAATGCCTAATTCTTAAAATGCCTAGCAGTCTACAAATGCCTAGTTCTAAAAATGACCAATTCTTAAAAGATTTTTTTTTAAATGCCCAATTCGTAAAAGGACTGATTCTTATAAAGGCCAATTCGTAAAATGACTAGTTCTTAGAATGGCATATTCGCTAAAAGGCTGGGTTTCTTAATTTTTATATTTCATAAAAATATTTTTTTTTTATATATATATTTTTGTTTTACTTATACAGGGTGGCACAATTAGATCGGTCTGTATAGAAGACATACAAACATCTTTTCTTAGGAACCATGTCAACGATTTTAGTAATAAGAAAAACTGCATTCATACATTTAAAAAAAACATGTAATCAGCTCGGGAATTGAACCCGGACGTTTTGAAAAATAAAACTAACGCTATGAAACATGATGCCTAAAATAAATAACATGCCAAGTTTTCATTTCCTTTAATTTATTATAGTAAGTGTTCGAAATTACCACCATTATTTTCAATACAACATTCAACTCGTTTAGGTGCATAAATTGTCTGTATGGTTGTTTGTAGCTCTTTGTTGGTGGCACAACTTGTTAGATACATTGCTTTACATATTTTTATCTGCGATAATATTATCTATCTTTGATTGTAATTGTAATTGCTTACTTCTACTTACAATAATCAATAATTGATAAGCCCACTTAAAATAAGTATGTAGATACAAAGACGCGATAAACCACATATGAAAATAGAACGTCTTGGTTTGAACAGAGACATGCTAGACCTCATTTGTAAATGGAACGTCAATTTTGCGCACCTAAACGAGTTAAATGTTGTATTGAAAAAAATGGTGGTAATTACGAACACTTACTAAAATAAATTAAAACATATTAAAACAATGAATTTTATTCATTTGAGACATCATGTTTCATCGTAACGTTTACTGCTTGAGACCGACACAATCGATATATAAATAGAAATAGTTTGTTTTAATTTTTCAAAACATCTGGGTTCGATTCCCGAGTTGAGTACATGTTTTTTTTAAATGTATGAATGAAGTTTTTCTTATTACTAAAATCGATGACATGGTTCCTAAAAAGAGATTTTCGCATGTCTTATAGTTTCAGACTTTCCCATACTGACCAATCTAAATGTGCCATCATTACCATCAGTTACCATTTTTTGTAAATTTTTTTTCTTTTTCTAATTTATTTTACAATATTTTAATTTTTTTGGCTTACTATGTGTTTTCTTTTGTTTTTCTATGTATCAATTTGGTATGTATCAGATTTGATTTTTGTCAATTTTGCAACATTTTTATTTTAGACTAGATTTGCATGTGTCCTGTCCTTTCCAGGGTCTCATAATTTCATCTAATCAACGGTCAACAGTTTTAGCGTGAAGAGATAACAGACATACAGACTTACTTTCGCATTAATAATATTAGTATGGATTTTTCATCATTAAATACATATTTATAAAGAAGTATATATGTATTCTATCCGTTATATTTTGTGGCACCACTGACAAGCTTAGCTGCTTAGGTTTGCTTAAAAAAAAATCAAAAAAAAATAATTCCTTTTTGTAATTGACTTTTTTAAGAATTAGTGCTTTTAGGAATTAGTCCTTATAAGAATTTGTCTTATTAAGAATTGGTCTTTTTAAGAAAAAGGAAAAATGGGTATATCAAGAACTAGGTATTTAGCTAATTAGTCACTTTTTAGGCTGTTGGGTATTTTAAGAATCAGGCTTTATCAATCTCCGCCAAACTGACCTGAGAGAGCTATTTTGATTTTTTTCTAAATTCTTGCGGAAACCATACAGGAACACACTTAAAGTAGGTTTGGCTGTGCTACACTGCTACCATCAGGCGGGCTTGCCACCCTTACATATAAATAGAGATTGAAAAGACGTACAAAAGGTACTACTAGGTGGTAGGTCCGTATGTAGGGTGGTTTGGATAGCTACTACTACCGCCTTTATTGTTTGCTGTGTTTCGTATTGAAGTATTTCTTGTTTAGCAATATAAATTGATAATCATGGATATTGACATTTACAAAATAAGACACTAGGTTTTCAACTAATCGTAGAAAGAGACGGATTTACAGTATGTCGATACACACAAACTATTATAGTGTATTTGGCATTAGAGAAGAGAAAAATTTGTAGTTTGTATCCTGTGAACGAAGCTCGATAATGTGTTCTTACCTGCACACTGTAAGCAAGTAATAATGTCCTTCTCGATGTCATCAAGAACTTGGATTCTTTCCATAGGGCCAGCCATTACAATAAAATTATAACTAAATGAACAAATAAAAACTAAATTTATATTCTATTTTTTATATTTATTCTAAATTGCATTTGTTGTAGTTTGTAATATCAAATTGACAATGACATTTACATTTTTTTTTCGTTAATTCTCCCTATAAAAGGAAGGCAAAGGGAACTAATGCCCATACAGCCGTATCTTCAGTATTTCTTTATTTGTTCATTTATGGCATTGAAAATGCTGGTGTTACACATTTCAATGCACGTTTGGGGAATTTGACGCGAAATATATAATGAGTCTCCATATGATGCTACTTGATGAGGTGGATAACCACAAAAAAGTTCTCATCGTATTTCACGCCATAATCACTTTTATTTTAATAATCTTTTAGTTGCACGTCAACACAAACACTTGGTTTATAAAACAACACCACTTTATAACCAGTAATTGAAATTGGGTGAGTATATTTACCTACAGTTTGTAGAACAGAGATAAAATTCCGAGACTTCCTAAAAATAAATTTTTTACCTTACCGATAATTTACCGGAATTTTAACTACGAAAATTCAAACATCAAATTAATTAAATAGAAAGTTCTCTTGCGTTAATATTGTTCCTTCTAAATTTTTTCAAATGGCTCTTCATTTTTAATAACTAAAAAAAATGGTTTTCATTCGACTATTTTTGATCTATTTTTTTGTATGTTTGTTACGCGGTAAATATTAATAATAAGATGTTTAAACTCAGGTAATCAGGCAAATTACCGGTAAATAAAAATATTGTAGGGAAGTCTCCAATTTTTATCTCTGTTCTACAAACTGTAGGTAAATATATAAGGTCTACCAGAATCTCATGGCAAATTGGGGAATGAAAAATTGTAGATTGCAATACTGGGGAAATTGGACTAAACTGTCTTGATACTTGTTAATTTTTATTTGTTTTTCAGATATATCCATAGATTAGAGATAATGATATATCAGTAGACATAGGTAATACTATTTGTACTAGGTTAAGATATGAATAATTATCGCTAACATTTTTAATTCATCTTAAACATCACAGAAATGCACGTTAGCGGCGATGGGCTCTCTCCCTATCACGTGTGCATTTCTGCATAGCTTCAAAGGTGAAATGTGGAAGTTGTTTCAAGCATTTTGTTGTTTGAAGCACCCAAAAATATATGTTCTCTGACCACCCCATTTGGGGTCGTGACGTTATGTATGTATGTAATTTCGGCAGATCAATCAATCGGAGAATCAAACTGTCGCTGTAACATTTTTCGATGAAACGTACTATAGAGGAAACAAACTTCGGCAGATGAATCTTTCGTAGTATAAAGGCGTCGAGCAATAATATTTTCGACTAATCGTCATCGACGAAACAACATTCGTGAAATAATGTTTCGAAATGGCGTAGGTAATCCTATTATGGATTTCATACAAATGTCAGTGCTAAAGGTAGGGAATAGTTATTTGTTCAACAAGTGAGCAATATAATTTTTTGTAGCGAGTGCTGATGTTAAATCACGAACCAGCGAAATAGTCTAAAATTAGACTATTGAGCGCAGTGAATGATTAAAGGCACGGGACAAAAACAATTTGCTCTTGTGTGAAACATACAACTTTTCACCTCTCCAGCGAGAATATTGTCTTATCTGAGATTCACAAAAAGTATTAATTCAGGCGTTAAACAATCATTTTCATCACTCGATGAACTCATTTTTGAAATGAAATTAACAAAATAATCACAATTAATTAAAGACACAAGTCGAAAAATCAAAACAATCTGAATTTATTTTCCCCGCTTTGTCCACAGATTATATAGACTGTTTTTGAGTTGCGTTCCGAAATTACAGTGCATGTCATTTTTTTGAAAAGTGAATACTAATTATATTTTTATGTGACGTGACATTATTGTTTACTGAATTTAGTTATTATTATTTCTCAAGAAAACGCCCATAAATTAAAATAGTTAAGCTTATAAACTAAAACAATCAAATTAGAACATAGTTGCGGTAATCTGTGGTTGCGGTAAACATCAAAAGAATACGCTTGTTGCAAACATTGGGCCTGATTCTGGGAACACACTTTAATTCTAAATTTAAGTACAGTATATCTCTTTCTCGCAATAAGTAATAGGAAAAAGATAGCAAGAATCTGTTTAGAGCTGTCACTTAAATTTAGATAGATTTCATAGAAACCATAGACAATTTTAGACGGCATGTACGGAGTTGCCTTCTAAACACTGCATTTTATCACGTTCAATAAGGTCGATAATTGAACGCACGTATCTAAATGTCAAATTATATGACAGCCATCCTTTTCGTATTCCTTTTGATAGAAAGAAATGCACTGAACTTAAATTTAAACTTAGCATGTGTTGTTTCCAACTAAATAAATTTAATTGACAGCTCTAAGCAGATTCTTGCTATCTTTTTTCTATGACTTATTGCGAGAAAGAGATATACTGTACTTAAATTTAGAATTAAAGTGTGTTCCCAGAATTAGGCCCATACTGTACTTAAATTTAGATTTAAAGTGTGCTCCCAGAATTAGGACCAATTTTGGTGGATACGCACCTTACAGCGCTCGGCGACCTAACAATTTAGGGGCTAAAAGATACCAATAATATAATGTTTCGATATGATACATAAAATATAAAATTTTAAAATTATTTAGACATAATAAAGGAAAACAAAATATTAAACAATATGGAGATAATATTCTTTGACAGTCAGTTCGCGTTTTGTTCCGGGCTCCGGGCCAAAAGACCAAACTTAATGTCGGGGTTGCGGACGTTGCGGTTGCAGATGAAAAATCGGTAATATTTGAAAGAATGATTATAAAAAAAACGATATTAATAGATTATTTATAAAAATAAAATCACGTTATAACATCGTTTGTCATGTGACTTGAAAGATTCTATGTCTATTAGAGACATTCTGCGATTTAGTCGGCCAACTTGAAGTTGTTTAAGTGCCGTGTCTCTATTGTCGGCTGACTGTGAAATCGACAGGTTGTGCACATCCACAGCCATCTGACAGCATCCATTTTGTTTTATCGGGCCGGCGTCCACGTTTTCTTCGGAAAACGAATTCGTCTTGCCCAATCACATTAATTTTACTTGAAATTGGCAAAATACGTAATAACGAGAGGCCATTAAATAAAGAAGAAGAAGTTCTAAATAGTCGATTATTAATCGATTATTTCCATAATCGATTTTTACACATCCCTATTTACCATTCGACATTTTCTATTCATCAAGTCTGATGACTGTCTAAAAATACGGCCATTTTTGCTGCGGCTGTCCTTCGAACATGGTGAGTTCTCTCATAAACCTAATCGCTTATTATTGCAAGAATCCTATTGTTTTCGTCATTTAACTGTACAATTAAAATTGCAAAATTTCTTAGTGTTATTGTGGAGACGAATATTTCTTAAATTAGTTTGAAAGTAAAGAAATGTGCAAATGATGAACAACCTATTCAATTCAATTACACGGTTAGAACCTGAATATGTGTGAAGATTATCTAGGGCGGACTGATGCATCTTTTTCAATCAACAAAGAACTAGTAAAATTGTTTATTTGAAACTTATACGAAGTGTTTAATTTCAGTCGCACAGGAAGTTTTCGGCACCACGTCATGGGTCCATGGGATTCTACCCTAAGAAAAGGTCTCGCCGTCATCGTGGTAAAGTAAAGGCATTCCCCAAAGATGATCCTAGCAAACCGGTACACTTAACGGCATTTATTGGCTACAAAGCTGGTATGACCCACGTGGTCCGCGAACCTGACCGTCCTGGATCAAGTAAGATATTTTCAACTTCCAATGTTAGATGCAGATAAACCTCTTGTATCACTGATACTTAACTGATATCACTGATTTTTATTACACGGAATGGTTGACAGATTGATGAGAGTGATTACTTTTATTAAATTATTCTTTTCATTATTCTTACTCAGATTGACAACACATGAATGATAGTGTACATAATAATGCTTACATCAGTCTGTCATCAGTCAGCCCTCGCAGTCTTTTGGAAATTTATAACTTTAGCAAATTGATGATAATTCCAGAAATTAACAAGAAAGAAATAGTGGAGGCAGTGACTATTATTGAGACTCCACCGATGGTGTGTGTCGGCGTGGTGGGTTACATTGAAACGCCACATGGTCTTCGTGCTCTACTGACAGTATGGGCGGAGCATATGTCCGAAGACTGTCGCCGTCGTTTCTATAAGAATTGGTAAATTTTCAATTTTTATATCCTCTCAGTTGTTGCTAAAAGATCATAGTAATTCACGAAGTTACTGGTGCAATAAATAGTCCAAAAAATATTGAAGGTTGTCTTACCCCTGTTGGTTATTTGTGACCCTTTGTGAATTAGAAATTTTATTATCAATCTGTGTAGACTTGATTTTAATTTATTACATCTCAAAAACATGTTTTATTACTTTTTACTATTCTGTTTAGGTTAGTGTAGACCAAACATATTTGAGTTAGTCTAGTAATTTTGAGTTCATAGAGTTCGCTCTAAGTTTCGTCTACATTGAAATATATTTTTTCTCAGTATAAAGTATGGTAGTCTCAAATCAAGAAAAATTATTACATTTTGATTATATAACTGTTTTGTAACCACTTGGAAGAAATTGTCTTATTGTCTCATAACCAAGTTACAAAGGGGGTGTCTTTTTTTGTAACTTTTTGGTATCTACTGCATTTTCTTAACAATTACTTCAGAAGAAATTGTTGGTTACCACTAGCTCCATTGAATGTACTATTGACGGGACAATGGCAAAAAAAAATATCTAATCATCTATCATTCATCACTCATTTGCTAATGGGAATACTGAAAATATTTTTCACTTCATTTTTGTTTTTAACCATTAACCCATCAAGCATCAGATTCCAGACAATTAATTTTTCAATTGTCATAGACCTCTAGAGGTATAATGCCGCTAACAGATTACTATAGAGTGATGTAACCAATTGTTTCCTGTGTTACTACTACTATCAGAAGTCATTACTCCTTCATTATTATCATAACATTCTTTTCCTGACAATTATAATTTAAATACAATTACACATGTATATTTACAATCTGAAGTACCATTATATTTATATATAGATGCCTAAGCATGCTTCCATATTGCTTCAGTATTCTATAAAATACTGTTAATCTGTAAAGTGGCAATATACCACTGGTTGGTGATGACAATAGGTAAATCAATTGTGTCTGGAATCTCATGCTTGACGGGTTAATTAATTTATATTATAATATTGATATAAATAAGTATATCCTCTGATATACTAACGGTAGCCTGGTAAATTTACAAGTAAAGACAAAATCTTTATATGTTACTTGGTAATGAGAAAAGACACCAACTTCTTCATAAGTAACTGGATACAAAACAGTGAGTGTCATGTTCTTAAAATACTTTATTAATAAATTATTTCTTATCTTATTTCTGTGTAATCCTGATGTACTTGGAACTAATATTCTCACACCTGGATTTGGAGTTAGAATATTAGTTTTGTTTCATTATAATTACTAATAAATACCATAACAGCTCTCCTCTCGATGGATGAGGGCCACCACACAAAATGCCTGGGCCATGTTTGTTACCAATGCAGTTTCCGCTCAACGATGAGACTGCTTGGTTTTTCTTGCAGCACCATCTTTACTTTGTGATTCAAATAGGTACAAATGCAAGAAGAAGGCATTCACAAAGGCCAGCAAGAAATGGCAGGATGAGTTAGGTCGCAAGTCCATTGAAAAGGATTTTAAGAAGATGATCCGTTACTGCAGTGTTATCAGGGTTATTGCCCACACCCAAATGAAGTTGCTTAAGCAACGCCAGAAGAAAGCCCATATCATGGAGATCCAAGTAAATGGTGGCGCCATAGAAGACAAGGTTAAATGGGCCCGTGAACACCTTGAGAAACCTATTCCTGTTGACTCTGTATTTGCTCAGGATGAGATGATTGACTGCATTGGTGTTACTAAGGGCAAAGGGTACAAAGGTATGTTAAATCAATGAATATTATCAAAACTGAAGCTTGCCATTTTTTTTAACAATTTGGTATTCGCAAAGATGATCTTAATGTTAATTTGTTTGTATTTCAGGTGTCACCTCTCGTTGGCATACAAAAAAATTGCCGCGTAAGACACACAAAGGTCTTCGTAAAGTTGCTTGTATTGGAGCATGGCATCCTTCTCGTGTCAGTTTCACTGTAGCCCGTGCTGGTCAGAAAGGCTACCATCACAGAACTGAAATGAATAAGAAAATCTACCGTATTGGACAAGGTAATTAAACATGTTTTATCCTTTAGTTCATTTGTTCAGTTGTTTATACTGAAAATCTTTCACTTAACCTGTCAACCCACATCCCAGACACAGGGCTCTCATGGCTTAACAAAAAAAAAACTGGAAAACTGACACCTACTTTGTGGAAGGTTTTGACAGTTGTTGATAGTTCTCTTCTAATTGCACTTCACTATTAATAATTTTTATTTTTCATAGGATATTCTTCATTTTTATATTTCATGTTGCATCAATATGTTATTTAGATGCAACTTATTTCCCCTGATCGGTAATGAAATTCTTGTCTTTTGTATTAATAATGTTGATAGAATTATTATTACACATTATTAAAATAAAAATTATGAATACTGAAAATATTTTACTTAACTTGTCAACACGTATCCTAGACACAAGGGCTCTTACAGGGCTTAACAAAATGAATACTCTATAAATAAATTGAAAATATAAATTTTATTAGTAACAGTTATTTAAATGTAAAGTCTTAGATTATAATGTACATATAATGATTAATTTATTCAATTGCTAATATTAATGTGTTGTAAACTGAAATAGTAGAATATTTGTTTCTAGTTATTTACTGTACAAAATCTCGCACACAGTTTAATTACTTCATTAACCCGTCAAACATGAGATTCCAGACACAATTGATTTTTCTATTGTCATCGCCCACCAGTGGTATATCGCCGCTTTACAGATTAATTTAAAATCAAATCAATCAAATTAAAACAATTGATTCAATTTGTATTTTTTCCATTATGTTATTTTATAGGATTTTAATATCTTCATAATCTTTTAAAACTGCCCTAAACCCTGTTATTTATTGATAGCTAGCTGCTTTCAATATTCTGTCAGGCATAGTGCTGTGTACTCCCATTATCTCTAACCCAAATAAACATGCCTTTATTTTATATTAGACTATCTGTGCCCGCGACTTCGTTCGCGTGGACGTCGGAAAATAACAACGGTGGGTTAGGTAGGCTAAGGATTTAAATCATGTTTATTATACACCTTTGCAATTATTAATGCATTGATAGATCCACCCGCGCCCGCCCGCCTTGAAAATCATAAATGCGTGCATGATATTTTAAAACTATGATATCTCTTAAGATATTCATTGAAATGAAATGATGTCAAGTACAATTTTGCTCAAAATTAAATTCTTGTGTTAAATAATGTATTTATTTCGATAAGGAATAATATCGTGTTTACAATAACACCTTCCCAGATAGTACATTATTATAGATCAAATTTGTTTACCAAAAAATAGTCCTAGCCTAGGAGGTCAATTTCAAAGAACAGACATGCTGTCGCGGACTTTTTTAGGACTTTTAAAGGAGAACAATTCTTGCATACATGATTTATTTTATACCTAACCGTATAAAAGCAGCGCATGCAACGAAAGCTGTGAAAAATTAATATTTTTTCTCCGTTTTTGCAACACTTTTAATTAATGCTCAGCTCCTATTGGTGGTAGCGTGATATTATATAGCCTGTATAATACCTCGATAAATGGACTATCCAACCAAACATGTCATTCTACCAAACAAACAAACAAACTCTTCAGCTTTATAATATTATTATTAGTATAGATAAGTAAAGCCCAAATGAAAAAGGGGTATACTGGATGATCAAACTGTGCTTGACGGAGTCTCTAGTTATACGCTTTTTAAATGAATCAGATTAATAATTAACGTATTTTAAAATGTAAGGAGCATCTTTGAAAATTATTGTAACCCTTTAAACTATTATTTTATTAAATTTTATTTTATATCATAATGGAAATCTTATTTCATATTGCCTAATTCAATCAATTGAATAAAAAACCACCATAAAAAATATATGATAGAAGAGTAAAGTGAGCAGTGTAAAAACTTTCAATAGAATATTAAAAGTGTCTATTAGCTAATATAACCTAATTTTCTTTGTAGGTATTCACACCAAGGATGGTAAAGTCATCAAGAACAATGCTTCCACTGAGTATGACTTGTCTGAGAAATCCATCACCCCCATGGGTGGATTCCCCCACTATGGTGAAGTCAACAATGACTTTGTCATGCTCAAGGGTTGCTGTATGGGACCCAAGAAAAGAGTTATCACTTTGAGAAAAGTATGTTGAAAAATATATTAAAAATGACTTTTCAAATCATTATTGGACTTGGAAAACCGAGAATTAATGACAAATTTGTCCCTTTTCAGTCCCTTCGGGTACACACAAAGAGAGCCGCATTAGAGAAGATCAGCCTGAAATTCATTGATACATCATCCAAATTCGGTCATGGTCGTTTCCAGACTCCAGCTGATAAGGCTGCCTTCATGGGTACACTCAAGAAGGATAGGGTTCGTGAAGAAGCTGCGGCGACCACCACGCCAGCTGCTGCATCACAGTCCTGAACCTCTTTGGGCTAATAATAAAATTATATGAAATATTTCGTTTTTCATTGTTATAATAAAACCTATGGAAATGTTCTAGTTAGGTCTATCGATAGTATCGATACCATTGATGCTATCGATAGCCAATAGTTTGCAATACTATTGATGAAACCTAAAACTATAGATGGTATCGATACTATTTGAATTTACATACAGATAGTAGCGATACTATCGATAGGTAAATTAACTACTATCGATATTTGACTAAGAAGCAATAGTATTTATCAGAAAGAATTGACGGAGTGCGTTACCCCAGCAAGAAAATATTTGCTAGGTGACATTGAGTTATGCCAATAATTAGAGTGTAATGTGGTGTAAATGTGACCCAAATAAAAAATTTGTGTATGCTGTAGTTTTGGAGAAAAAGCAAAAAAACGAGTGCGTTACCCCAGCAAGAAAATATCTGCTAGGTGAAATTGAGTTATGCCAATAATTAGAGTGTAATGTGGTGTAAATGTGACCCAAATAAAAATTTTGTGCGTGCTGTAGTTTTGGAGAAAAACCAAAAAAACCGAGTGCGTTACCCCAGCAAGAAAATATCTGCTAGGTGAAACTGAGTTATGCCAATAATTAGAGTGTAATGTGGTGTAAATGTGACCCAAATAAAAAATTTGTGCGTGCTGTAGTTTTGGAGAAAAAGAAAAAAAACCGTTCCTGCTGGAGTAACGCTGTTCCAGCAGGAAGATTCTAAACGAATGATCGGAGGGAAAAGTAAAGTACATGAGCAGGTAGGTTATATTTGTGCATGAATGTGCGCCAAAAATGAGATTTGTGTGTCTTAAGGTCTTAGAGATATTCGGTTTCCTGCTGGAGTAACGTTTTGCAGAATCCGGTATCTCGGAAACCTTTGATTGTGCGCACGTAAAATAAATGTATTTCAGTAGCTGTTGATTTGTGCGTATTTGTGAATCAATAAGTTATTAAAATATATTTATCGTTTTAAAGTAATCATACATTTCTTAAATAACAATAAAAAATTCTAGCGCTTAAATGAGCAAACGTATAAGCCAACTGAAAATGGAATTCGCTTCTTCTTGTTAATCTTCTTGTCCACAAAAAGTTTCAAAACTAAATATACACACGTTTTTGAATAATTTAACTTTAATTCAAAACTGACAATGACATAACTCCAACTTCAAATTACAAGAACCAGTATTAACCAAATACAATTTGGTAGTAACACACAATTAGAGTATTTCGTGAAATATAAATGCTGAAAATTTCAGCTTCATATGTCTCGTATTAATGTAGATATAAACAAAAAACCAAAATAACCACTAGATTACCGATAATCCGACAGAATTCAAATGACCACTAAAAAGCGACCGTTTCATACATATTGATGACCTTCATAAATTGGCTCACAAACACGTGTGAACATTTGGTTCCTGGGTACACTGAAGCACAAAACTCTTAGAGAAAGTTATTAAAATGCATATTAGTTTATATAAAAAGTACTTTACCTATGCTGGTATGTGACAATGGCCCTAATTCTGGAGAATACATGCTAAGTCTAAATTTAAGTTCAGTCCATTTCTTTCTCTCAAAATGAATACGAAAAGGATGGCTGTCATATAATTTGACATTTAGAAACGAACGTTCAATTTTCGACCTTATTGGACGTGATAAAATGCAGTGTTTAGGAGGCACCTCCGTACATGCCGTCTAAAATTGTCAATGGTTCCGTTGAAATCTGTCTAAATTAAATTGACAGCTCTAAACGAGTTCTTGCTATCTAAAGTGCGTCCGAGTTCACGCTTCTGCCCCCTTATACTCAACTGTCGGATTACGGATTCGATTTGAAAAGTCACATGCCGTCTCGCTTTGACGCATAGCGATAAAAAGTAACAGGTATAGAGTTTCCGAAATTCGAATATTTTCCGACAGTTTAGAATAAGGGTGCAGGTCGTATGAATACCTAGTCAATGTAATTGTATGGCAGCAGCAAGGCGGAATACTACATCAGTCATTCATCCAGGGTTGAGATGCCATTTTCATGATATAAATCACATCGAGTAACTACTGGGAGGCTGTTTCATAGACCTTTTCTCAGTCACAACATGAGTAATTATATGTAATTATAAGTACCTAATGCTGGTAATACAGAAACTTTTAGTAAAAACAGTACTTGTTTCAAAGATACTCTTATTAATTATTATACCTACCATGCTCGTAAATTATTTGGAGTTGGTGCCGCCTGAGCTGTTTTTACAGAGCGGACTCTCGCTGCAGGGTTGACGCGCGGGAAGGCGAGCGGCGAGAACTAATGTATGGCGGATGAAGTGCAATCATGCTTAAGACTCAACAGCGGCTGCGGCGACTCAGCGGCGACTTATAAACAAAATATTGTTTATAAGTTGGTGCCGTCAATGCGACAGTAAATTTAAACATGGGCTATATTAGTCCATAGAAATGGTTTGCCAGTTTCAAAAATTTCGTATTCAATTGATAATTTCATGACCTTTGTATGAAATAATGCTGCCAACGTTACACTATTCCATACAAATGTCATGAAATTATCAAATGAATACGATATTTTTGAAAGTGGCATACCATTTCTATGGACTAATATAGCCTATATTTAAATTTATTGTCGCATTGACGGTACCACCCTGTATTGAACATATTTACTGTGAAGAAAAGAGTGAATTATCTTTTAGATCTAACCCAACCTGACCTAACTTATACCTTGTCGCCTACTAATGTAAAAACACGAAAATGTAAAAAAAATATAATTACGAAATATTCGATTGGCCAAATTATAGCTACCACTACTGAGTTTAAAAAAAATGTCTAACTACGTCCATCTCTATCGTTGCCGCTAAACGTTACTGACTGACCCTACTGGATTGGACGTCGTCGGTCGCCCCTACCCAATAGTCGTAGCCAGGACGTAAATGTTTTTCTTTTAAAAAAAAGGGTTCTCTTAATACTAATTATAAGTGGGGCTTAAAACACCCCTCTGTAACAATTAATAAATATACTCTCAGCACATTATCAATATTTAATAAATACATTATATTTAATTTTAAAATAAGGATAGGTACCTACTACTGAACATAATGCACTACTAAAACAATACGATTGCCTGTAAACGTTATGAACGCGATTGTATGGAGAATAGAATACTATAATGCTGTTCTTTCAAATAGGGCCTCAAAATGTATGAAACGGTCGCTTTTTAGTGGTCATTTAAATTCTGTCGGATTATCGGTAATCTAGTGGTTATTTTGGTTTTTTGTTTATATCTACATTAATACGAGACATATGAAGCTGAAATTTTCAGCATTTATATTTCACGAAATACTCTAATTGTGTGTTACTACCAAATTGTATTTGGTTAATACTGGTTCTTGTAATTTGAAGTTGGAGTTATGTCATTGTCAGTTTTGAATTAAAGTTAAATTATTCAAAAACGTGTGTATATTTAGTTTTGAAACTTTTTGTGGACAAGAAGATTAACAAGAAGAAGCGAATTCCATTTTCAATTGGCTTATACGTTTGCTCATTTAAGCGCTAGAATTTTTTATTGTTATTTAAGAAATGTATGATTACTTTAAAACGATAAATATATTTTAATAACTTATTGATTCACAAATACGCACAAATCAACAGCTACTGAAATACATTTATTTTACGTGCGCACAATCAAAGGTTTCCGAGATACCGGATTCTGCAAAACGTTACTCCAGCAGGAAACCGAATATCTCCAAGACCTTAAGACACACAAATCTCATTTTTGGCGCACATTCATGCACAAATATAACCTACCTGCTCATGTACTTTACTTTTCCCTCCGATCATTCGTTTAGAATCTTCCTGCTGGAACAGCGTTACTCCAGCAGGAACGGTTTTTTTTCTTTTTCTCCAAAACTACAGCACGCACAAATTTTTTATTTGGGTCACATTTACACCACATTACACTCTAATTATTGGCATAACTCAATTTCACCTAGCAGATATTTTCTTGCTGGGGTAACGCACTCAAAAAAACCGTTCCTGCTGGAGTAACGCTGTTCCAGCAGGAAGATTCTAAACGAATGATCGGAGGCAAAAGTAAAGTACATGAGCAGGTAGGTTATATTTGTGCATGAATGTGCGCCAAAAATGAGGTTTGTGAGTCTTAAGGTTTTAGAGATATTCGGTTTCCTGCTGGAGTAACGTTTTGCAGAATCCGGTATCTCGGAAACCTTTGATTGTGCGCACGAAAAATAAATGTATTTCAGTAGCTGTTGATTTGTGCGTATTTGTGAATCAATAAGTTTTTAAAATATATTTATCGTTTTAAAGTAATCATACATTTCTTAAATAACAATAAAAACTTCTAGCGCCTAAATGAGCAAACGTATAAGCCAACTGAAAATGGAATTCGCTTCTTCTTGTTAATCTTCTTGTCCACAAAAAGTTTCAAAACTAAATATACACACGTTTTTGAATAATTTAACTTTAATTCAAAACTGACAATGACATAACTCCAACTTCAAATTACAAGAACTGAGCTGTCAATTTAATTTAGACAGATTTCAAAGGAACCATAGACAATTTTAGACGGCATGTACGGAGGTGCCTCCTACAGAAACTTGACACTGGCTAAATTAAAGCAGAAAGCCATCAAAGAAGAAATTGAAAATTGAGGTGCCTCCTAAACACATTATTTTATCACGTTCAATAAGGTCGAAAATTGAACGCACGTTTCTAAATGTCAAATTATATGACAGCCATCCTTTTCGTATTCATTTTGAGAGAAAGAAATGGACTAAACTTAAATTTAGACTTAGCAAGTATTCTCCAGAATTAGGGCCATTGTCACATACCAGCATAGGTAAAGTACTTTTTATATAAACTAAAATTAAAACCGACTTCAAAAAACTGAAAAGGATAAAATAATTAAATTTAAGTAGGTATTCATCCCCTAGAAACATATTTTTGGAGTCGGTGCTTCACTTTCTATTGTTCTTGGAAACCACTTAGCACCAACTCCAAAAATATGTTTCTAGGGGATGAATACCTACTTAAATTTAATTATTTTATCCTTTTCAGTTTTTTGAAGTCGGTTTTAATTTTTGTTTAAAATTTTTTTTTCACAATTTTTAGTGGTAACTTTCTACGGTCGAAGCTTGATGGGTGATCGTAAACTTATATTGTTTCCTACTATCGTATCGTTTCACTAAAAAGTCATTTGAAAAGCAAAACTTCGCAATTTCGCATATGTAGACGACTTCATAATTTAAGTTTTTTTAAATTTAAAACCAAAGTACCCAACTGTTTTTGAAAAAATTTTTATGGGACCAAATGGCAGCTATTCCGCATCGAACAAAAAAAGAATCACGTAAATCGGATCAGTAATCTCGGCGTAATCGGTGTACATACATAGAAAAAAAAAAAAAAAAAAAACTAGCCGGCCGAATTGAGAACCTCCTCGTTTTTGAAGTCGGTTAAAAATGCATTTTAATAACTTTCTCTAAGAGTTTTGTGCTTCAGTGTACCCAGGAACCAAATGTTCACACGTGTTTGTGAGCCAATTTATGAAGGTCATCAATATGTATGAAACGGTCGCTTTTTAGTGGTCATTTGAATTCTGTCGGATTATCGGTAATCTAGTGGTTATTTTGGTTTTTTGTTTATATCTACATTAATACGAGACATATGAAGCTGAAATTTTCAGCATTTATATTTCACGAAATACTCTAATTGTGCGTTACTACCAAATTGTATTTGGTTAATACTGGTTCTTGTAATTTGAAGTTGGAGTTATGTCATTGTCAGTTTTGAATTAAAGTTAAATTATTCAAAAACGTGTGTATATTTAGTTTTGAAACTTTTTGTGGACAAGAAGATTAACAAGAAGAAGCGAATTCCATTTTCAGTTGGCTTATACGTTTGCTCACTTAAGCGCTACAATTTTTTATTGTTATTTAAGAAATGTATGATTACTTTAAAACGATAAATATATTTTAATAACTTATTGATTCACAAATACGCACAAATCAACAGTTACTAAAATACATTTATTTTACGTGCGCACAATCAAAGGTTTCCGAGATACCGGATTCTGCAAAACGTTACTCCAGCAGGAAACCGTATATCTCTAAAACCTTAAGACGCACAAATCTCATTTTTGGCGCACATTCATGCACAAATATAACCTACCTGCTCATGTACTTCACTTTTGCCTCCGATCATTCGTTTAGAATCTTCCTGCTGGAACAGCGTTACTCCAGCAGGAACGGTTTTTTTGGTTTTTCTCCAAAACTACAGCACGCACAAATTTTTTATTTGGGTCATATTTACACCACATTACACTCTAATTATTGGCATAACTCAATTTCTCCTAGCAGATATTTTCTTGCTGGGGTAACGCACTCAAAAAAACCGTTCCTGCTGGAGTAACGCTGTTCCAGCAGGAAGATTCTAAACGAATGATCGGAGGGAAAAGTAAAGTACATGAGCAGGTAGGTTATATTTGTGCATGAATGTGCGCCAAAAATGAGATTTGTGCGTCTTAAGGTTTTAGAGATATACGGTTTCCTGCTGGAGTAACGTTTTGCAGAATCCGGTATCTCGGAAACCTTTGATTGTGCGCACGTAAAATAAATGTATTTCAGTAGCTGTTGATTTGTGCGTATTTGTGATTCAATAAGTTATTAAAATATATTTATCGTTTTAAAGTAATCATACATTTCTTAAATAACAATAAAAAATTCTAGCGCTTAAATGAGCAAACGTATAAGCCAACTGAAAATGGAATTCGCTTCTTGTTAATCTTCTTGTCCACAAAAAGTTTCAAAACTAAATATACACACGTTTTTGAATAATTTAACTTTAATTCAAAACTGACAATGCCATAACTCCAACTTCAAATTACAAGAACCAGTATTAACCAAATACAATTTGGTAGTAACGCACAATTAGAGTATTTCGTGAAATATAAATGCTGAAAATTTCAGCTTCATATGTCTCGTATTAATGTAGATATAAACAAAAAACCAAAATAACCACTAGATTACCGATAATCCGACAGAATTCAAATGACCACTAAAAAGCGACCGTTTCATACATTTTGAGGACCTCTTTGAAAGAACAGCATTATATTATTCTATTCTCCATACAATCGCGTTCATAACGTTTACAGGCAATCGTATTGTTTTAGTAGTGCATTATGTTCAGTAGGTACCTATCCTTATTTTAAAATTAACTGTAGTTATTTGTCATCTAGTTGTAAAAAAAAAACATAATGTATTTATTAAATATTGATAATGTGCTTAGAGTATATTTATTAATTGTTACAGAGGGGTGTTTTAAGCCCCACCTATAATTAGTATTAATAGAACCCAAATTTTAATTTTTTTTTAAAGATAAACATTTACGGCCTGGCTACGACTATTGGGTAGGGGCGACCGACGACGTCCAATCCAGTAGGGTCAGTCAGTAACGTTTAGCGGCAACGATGGAGATAGACGTAGTTAGACATTTTTTTTAAACTCAGTAGTAGTAGCTATAATTTGGCGAATCGAATATTTCGTAATTATATTTTTTTTACACTCGTGTTTTTACATTAGTAGGCGACAAGATATAGGTTAGGTCAGATTGGGCTAGATCTGAAAGATAATTCACTCTTTTCTTCACAGTGAATATATTCAATACAGGATGCTGCCGTCAATGCGACAATAAATTTAAATATAGGCTATATTAGTCCATAGAAATGGTATGCCACTTTCAAAAATATCGTATTCATTTGATAATTTCATGAGATTTGTATGGAATAGTGTAACGTTGGCAGCATTATTTCATACAAAGGTCATGAAATTATCAATTGAATACGAAATTTTTGAAAGTGGCAAACCTTTTCTATGGACTAATATAGCCCATGTTTAAATTTATTGTCGCATTGACGGCACCACCCTGTATAACAAAACCGCTCCAAAATCGTCTAAAATATTTTGTTTCTAAGTCGCCGCTGAGTCGCCGCAGCCGCTGTTGAGTTTTAAGCATGATTGCACTTCATCCGCCATACATTTGTTCTCGCCGCTCGCCTTCCCGCGCGTCACCCCTGCAGCGAGAGTCCGCTCTGTAAAAACAGCTCAGGCGGCACCAACTCCAAATAATTTACGAGCATGGTAGGTATAATAATAAATAAGAGTATCTTTGAAACAAGTACTGTATTTATTAAAAGTTTCTGTATTACCAGCATTAGGTAGGTACTTATATTTACATATAATTACTTATGTTGTGACTGAGAAAAGGTCTATGAAACAGCCTCCCAGTAGTTACTCGATGTGATTTATATCATGAAAATGGCATCTCAACCCTGGATGGATGACTGATGTAGAAATCCGCCTTGCTGCTGCCATACAATTACATTGACTAGGTATTCATACAACTGCCCCCTTATTCCCAACTGTCGGAAAATATTCGAATTTCGGAAACTCTATAGGTACCTGTCACTTTTTATCGCTATGCGTCAAAGCGAGACGGCATGTGACTTTTCGAATCGAATTCGTGATCCGACAGTTGAGAATAAGGGGGCAGAAGCGTGAACTCGGACTTAATTTAGATAGCAAGAACTCGTTTAGAGCTGGCAATTAAATTTAGACAGATTTCAAAGGAACCATAGACAATTTTCGACGGCATGTACAGTCGGCAGCACATCAAGCGTAACAGTATATATAACCCTAGTAAACGCTATGTATAGCTATTAGAAAGAAAGCACACCCTCTTCGCTATTGGTTCAACTTCAACCATCTTTTAGAATTTGACCAATAGCAGAGCTTGTCAGAATGCTTCGAGCGTTTATTGGTTAAAATTGGTCGAATTGTTTGAGCTAACGCTATTTGTACGCAGAGTTTAGTCTAATTTCTATGACATCGCATTTTTTAAGTATGAAGTTGGGGCTCAAGTTTAGAAGTTTTTTTTTGTATCTGTGGTATTTAAAAGTTGAGTATAGAAAAATCTCGTCCATTTTGTATTGAGACCTAAATTGTATGGGGCGACCTAATATTAAGGGTTCAAACTATTGAATACGAAATCACAAAATCAACTTTGACTGCTTGTTTACTTTATTTGTAGATAAATGTTAGTTTCTTTGAAAAAAATATCCAAGTAAAGTAATATACGAAATGGCCACGCACTTGAATGGAATAAAAATAAAATAGTAGCACTACACAAATAGGTAGATTATGAAAATCCGACTGAATATCGGTAAGTTAAAACGCCTACTTTTGTTCTACTGTTTTTAAGAGAACAGGGACATACCAACCTATATTTTAAATAAACTGCGCTTTTCTTCGTGTTTTTGAATGTAAACATTAAAATGAACGCCATTTAGGTGTATGAAAGTATTTTGCTTCATTTATTTTTTACCTATTATGTATACGAAACAGGTTTTGGTCAATGTCATTTGATTTTCTTCAACTTAGTTTCTAACAAAATGAAAAGTATTTGGTTAGGTTAGGAGACTTCCTTGCTAAACAAATTAACCTAGCAAGGTTACTTAGGTTACTTAGTTTGATTATTTGGTATACATAAACCAACTAATCATATTTGTAAAATGATTCCAGCTACTATTGTTTTGTAATTAAAAACATCTTTATATTAAGTAGCTGAAAGACTCAATCCAGTTCATTTATGAACAGGTTAATAAAAGAAATATTACTTTGCAGGTGGCGGGCAGACCATATATTTTTGGTTTTTAAATATGAGATGAAGATCCAGGCTGTTTAAGAGGCTACAAGATAGTGTGTTGATGTGTGGTGTATTTGTTCACATAATTCTTGTTATTAGTGAATTCTATACCTATGTCTGTGAAATAACTAAGTAGGTAACCACAAACCAGACAAGAGATATTCTATTGTTGAGTGGATGCCAGTGTCAATATTTATGGAATTTTATTAGATATTAACCCGTCAAGCATGAGATTCCAGACACAATTGATTCTTCCATTGTCATCGCCCCCGGTGGTATATCGCCGCTTGACAGATATTAAAAGCTACAGACATAAATATTTTTTTTACAAAAAGTATATAAATGACCACCACATAGAGGTTAGGGTAAGTTTCAGTTTATAATTTTATGTCTGACTTCGAAAAAAATGTAAGGTTATTGAAGATATTTTTTTTTAGATACTTAGTTCAACATTTTGGCTTAGCAATAGTGAGCACTTTAAATCAATACATAAGCAACCAGAGACATAATTACATTAGTTTTTTTTTCCTGGGGTGATAAGATCAACAGGGCCTGGTAAAAATACTAATAACACCACCACATTACAAAGTAGGTTAGGAAGAGTTGTCCCTATAGGTTCCTTTACCTAGCTCTGCCTGGACAACTGTAATATTCACACGTGCATAATTGTTCAGCAACAGCAGTTTTCCAAGTTCCTACATGATATTAGTGTAACTGTCATGACCTGTAAATTCAAATGCTTACCAGTAACAGTAATAGTAATAATTGGATAGCCATCCAATTACCTATGTGATTTTTATGATAAGAAATTGATATAATTTCAAAGAGCAATGGTGTTAATTCACCCAAATCATTATTTTCTTAGCCCAAATTATAATAAAATATAGTTTCTAAACCTAACAGTCTTCTAACATATTTTCTCCTATTACTATTGTTGTTTATTATTATTTAAATTCAAGATGAAAAACCTTACTTCTCATTGCAATGGTTATTTGATTTAGAATGGTGTTCAAAATTTAATAATACATCTTAGGCAATTTTATAGGTTAGGTAGTAATATTTCTCACATCATAGGAATGGTTTTTCTATACCTGTCAAGTATCAGATTCCAGACACAACTGATTTTTCAATTGTTGTAGCCATCCAGAGGGATAATGCCGTTTGACAGATTAATAAATTACTAGCATAAAACAAAAAATGTTTAACTCTACTAGTAAAAGAGAGATTTCTAAAAGTTATTTTGGATTTCATTAAATAATTATAGAAAAGAATAAGGGAGGAAAAATGGTGCTAAAAATACTAATATCTACCTACCTACTTAACTGCATATTGTTATAATTAATTCCATTTAAATATTAGGCACCTAAGTTATTCATAAAATTACCCTAGGCCTACAGATTAGTTTTTATTTTTTATAGCCCCCAACCCTAAAAGAGGGGTGTTTTATGTGTCTGTCTTTGTATCTGTAAGTTTGTCTGTGCCATCGTCAGCCATGCAATTTTTTTTGTTAGAAAGGTAATGTGGTTGAGATGGTTCTTGACTTTGAATTATGAAGATCTGTTCAGGCGTTTGATGATAATCTTTCACAGATTCGATTATTTTGAAATTTGGTGTACTCTTACTTTAGTGATATTTCAAAGGCAAGGTTGAGGGTTAATTAAAATTATAATTTAATATTGTTAACTTTTAAATAAACATGTTAAATCAATTTTGACTCTTTCTTATTTCTTACACATTCCCAATTAGACCTGATTGCTCTCAAATAAAGAATTTCTTTTATCTGTCAAATCATGGATTGCAAAAACAATTGGTTTTTAGTTTTGTCCAAAAAAAAATGTATTTTTAAGTAATTTTATTGTCATGATTCAACTCACTTGTACTGAGGTTAAAAGAGTTCACCTCAGAGAAGTAGACCCAAGTAGCAGTTTCAGAATGTTAATGGAGTGTTTGGCTGAATAATGATGCAATTTGAATTGCAATAATACACTTATGGCTTATAAAATTACTAATCCAAATGTTTTTACATTCAAGAGACAGCACTTCCCCATTTCACCTGTAATTTCAGTTTTGTTATTACTACTTTTAGTTATTTATCTTAACACAATAATTTGACACCAGTGGCACAGATGAACTAGTAGCGACCAGTGTCTAGGAATTGTCAACAAAGCTGTTAGCTTCTTAAACTAGTCATATTAACAACCTCGCCAGAGCCTCGCCTCGTGAGGTCGCCAGAGCTCTTGGAGATATACCTATGGTAGCCTGGTACTTCAGACTGGAAATATACATTTATTAGGTGTCAATAGATGAAATGAATTAACGGACTGAAAAACTTTCTCCAGTGCTCACGGGGTGTAGCATCAGTCCGATCAGTCTACCTGTCTGTCTGTGTGTGTCAACTTAATATCTTGTTTGCACTCTTAGCTTAAAAAACTTGTATTAAAATTTGAATCCAACTTCTATTAATTCCCTACTATTATTTTATTTCAATTAATTTTAAAATCCCTACACATAATCATCATGTCAGATAAGAGATACCCACCGCTGAGCTTAAGCAATTGGGCAAGGACCTCCAAACCGATCGGTCTTGCACTGCCTACACATGAGAATAATTTTGAATCTTAAAATTACAAATCGATCCTAAGTAGGTAAGTATGATGATCTTGAAAAAGACTGAACATTTTTTGTTAGAAAAGTACCTAGGTATAATGGTGCGAAAAATGTTTCAACTAGAAAAAAATGTTCTCAGCGCTCATAGCATTGCGAACTCCCTGGAGAAGTGAATAAAAGATCTCTCTTCGTCAGAGAGAATTATATAAATAAAACACATTAATTTGTCTCACAATATGTGGACAGGTGGTGGTAGAGAGAGAGATTTTGTCCACGGTCCGTTCTACCTTCTACGAGTGCTCGTGGGTCCGAACCCGCGACCTTACCACTGAGCTATAGAGGATTTAACTGAATCCTATATAGTTATTAAAGATATTCCTTAGATTTATACACAATTAATCTAAGTGATAATCTTTTGAGTTTTTTAGAAGCGTTTACTTAGATGGCCATAACTTAGACTAGTATATAACTATAAATTTTGAAATGTATTTAAACTTTAATCCCCGACTTTACACAATTCTTTCACAAATCCTAACCTAACCTGAGACCATCCATAAACTCTACTAACACAAATCAAAAAGTAATGGCGAATTTGATGCCTACCTATTGATAAAAATATCATGAGCCATACCTTGGTAATTAATAATCGACCTAAAGAATCAGATATAAAGTCGAAATTCCATTGAAAACGTAACCGCATTGCATCATATTATATTATGTCGTATGGTAATTTACCTAGATAGAAAAGGGTAGCTGAAATTAAAATTGGTCTTTTTACTGTATTTAGAATCTACCCAAGTAAGTATATTAGTAAAAAACAAAGCACAAAGACCTATCTACCACATTGATCTACCATACCTATGATACCTACTTCACACAATTGAAAATTATCCAACTAAGTAAGTATTAGTTTTTTGATAGTTAGTGATTTACACCAACAAATCATTACAATTTTATACATTTACTAGTATACACAGCCATCATAGCTCACAGCCGAAATATAAAATGAAGCTACAATCATTATAATTTCAACTTTAATGTGATGTAATAAGCTTCAAAATTGCTTGCGTCACACATCACTGGGTCTAGTAAAATACAATGAATAAATTCGAAAAGAAAATATCAACACCCGTGGTCGATAGCGTTACATACTCGTCTTTACTCTGGGGGGAACCTGGTTCAAATCTCAGAAATTACATTTTTATGTCAATTTATTTTAACACTAAAATTCACGAAGATTTTGTGCGAGGTCTATTTTCTTCAAAATTGTTATTTCGTATTCTATTCACATTTGTAGAGTAGAATGTTAGGTCTTTAAAATATTGTGAATGAGTAGTAGTTACAGGTATGATAGGAGGTGGTGAACTTTATAAATGTTTAGTAATTAGAATATAAAAGTAGAAAAATTTCAGGTCCTGAGGCACGAGTCGAACCGGCGACCTTTCGCAATCCGGGCGACTGCTCTGCTGACCACTGAGCCACCCAGGACTTAGGATATCCCTGTGAAATTCTTCTAGTCCATCTGTATTTGCGTTCATGAGCTAACGTCCACCCTACAATGTCGAAATATTCTATTTTTATTTTCTATTCTGATTTTAATTACTTACTAAGTAATTTTTCAATCATTTATAATAATGTCAAAATCAAAAATTAAGGTTATAAATGTTTTTATTTGTTTTATTAACATTAAATAAATGTAGAAAAACAAACCTAAGTGTTTACTTAGGTTTATTTTAATTTCTCTCCATAACAATGGACCATAATAATGACCTGACAATAGAAATATATTTTTAAGTTAATAACAATGAATAAATAATGAAGCCTGTATTTTAATAGGTATAATAATAGTTGATTGAAATAATTAAGTACGCTGAGCATTATTGATAAATAGGTAGCGTAAATAAAATATCATAACTAGCCATTATAATATGTAGAAAACTTTTTGTTTTAAATTAATGCAATGGTCTTAGCCGTACTTTAATTTTAAATCAAGTTGAAACAACGAAGCGAAGAGAGTAGGCCGCGTACGTAGCTAGCTGTAGCTATAGCTACCTATAAACCTACACATATTTAGTCGGAGGCTATAACGAAGAAATACTTTTAATAGTCGTCGCGATCACGTTCAAGGCCATCTGCGAGTATTGTAGGTACAGAGTACTTGAGAGAGAGACGTTAGATAGAGGCGCTGAGAGACATATGTTTATCCTTTGCGCACAAATTTTCTGTGCGTTGCGCTCTAGGTTCAAGGACAAACTGTTACGCTTGACGTGCTGCCGACTGTACGGAGGTGCCTCCTAAACACTGCATTTTATCACGTTCAATAAGGTCGAAAATTGAACGCACGTTTCTAAATGTCAAATTATATGACAGCCATCCTTTTCGTATTCATTTCGAGAGAAAGAAATGGACTGAACTTAAATTTAGACTTAGCATGTATTCTCCAGAATTAGGGCCATTGTCACATACCAGCACATGTAAAGTACTTTTTATATAAACTAAAATGCATTTTAATAACTTTCTCTAACAGTTTTGTGCTTCAGTGTACCCAGGAACCAAATGTTCACACGTGTTTGTGAGCCAATTTATGAAGGTCATCAATATGTATGAAACGGTCGCTTTTTAGTGGTCATTTGAATTCTGTCGGATTATCGGTAATCTAGTGGTTATTTTGGTTTTTTGTTTATATCTACATTAATACGAGACATATGAAGCTGAAATTTTCAGCATTTATATTTCACGAAATACTCTAATTGTGCGTTACTACCAAATTGTATTTGGTTAATACTGGTTCTTGTAATTTGAAGTTGGAGTTATGGCATTGTCAGTTTTGAATTAAAGTTAAATTATTCAAAAACGTGTGTATATTTAGTTTTGAAACTTTTTGTGGACAAGAAGATTAACAAGAAGAAGCGAATTCCATTTTCAGTTGGCTTATACGTTTGCTCATTTAAGCGCTAGAATTTTTTATTGTTATTTAAGAAATGTATGATTACTTTAAAACGATAAATATATTTTAATAACTTATTGATTCACAAATACGCACAAATCAACAGCTACTGAAATACATTTATTTTACGTGCGCACAATCAAAGGTTTCCGAGATACCGGATTCTGCAAAACGTTACTCCAGCAGGAAACCGTATATCTCTAAAACCTTAAGACGCACAAATCTCATTTTTGGCGCACATTCATGCACAAATATAACCTACCTGCTCATGTACTTTACTTTTCCCTCCGATCATTCGTTTAGAATCTTCCTACTGGAACAGCGTTACTCCAGCAGGAACGGTTTTTTTGCTTTTTCTCCAAAACTACAGCACACACAAATTTTTTATTTGGGTCACATTTACACCACATTACACTCTAATTATTGGCATAACTCAATGTCACCTAGCAAATATTTTCTTGCTGGGGTAACGCACTCGAATTGACGTGCCTAGTCAGCCAGTAGTCAACTTTGACTATTATTAATAGTCAGTGCTTTGATACTAAAATTTTGTGAACTTCAGAATGGCCGGTCAACGGTCATATTTAACTTGGAAATTGTGTCTAAAAATTAAAATTGCTTATATTTCCTTATCATGGTGTGGGAATTGCTTATTGCGTAATTTAAAAGAATTAAAACATTTAAGGTTGACCGTCCATTCTGACGTCAGGGTGGCAGATCAGTCTCCTTATAGTAGTAATTTTTATATGTAATAATAAAATTAAATTATAATGGCTGATTTACACTTCCATAAGTACAGTAGCGAGTTTAGTAACCGGACAGTTGAGCAGTAAGTAATAAGTAGTAAGTATCGTCCAAACGTTGGCTTAGCGAGTTAAGTTATAAGTGTCAGTTCCGCGACTAAGATTGTACTGAACTGTACTAAACTCGCCCGTCTACACGCACGATGACACTACGAGTTTAGTTGGCGGGGTGAGGAAGACGCACGGGCGGGGTGCACTTGCACTTAACTTGCCGAAAAAATAGAACATCATTCTATTCTTTGTACTTAATTGTTAAGTTACTACTTAACTAGCAAATTCCCGTCCAAACAATGTTAAGAACTTAACTCGCCAAGACCGCAAGTTAACTCGCTACTGTACTTATGCAAGTGTAAATCAGCCATTATGGCTGATTTACACTTATGCAGTTCAGTACAATCTTAGTCGCGGAACTGACACTTATAACTTAACTCGCTAAGCCAACGTTTGGACGATACTTACTACTTAGTACTTACTGCTCAACTGTCCGGTTACTAAACTCGCTACTGTACTTATGCAAGTGTAAATCAGCCATTATGCAGTACTTACCGCAGTTAACATTTGGTGATGGTTATTGCTTTCATTTAGGTACTTCAACAGCGGCGTCTACTAAAAACTTTACACCGTACCGCAGCAAATAATAGTGTCACTCCCATGACTGACTTGACATTGGCAGTATTCGATAAAACGAGAAGCCATAATATTAAAGAAGAAGAACTATGTAAAATTACTGAAATTTTCATTGACCAAAGATTGCTTATTTCACAATTTGTAAGCCTAGACACCCTTATTATTTCCATAATCAAGGTACGAGCGTTTAATCCCCAGTGCCTGTTGAAATCATGCCTATAATTGAAAGTGGCTCATATTCAATGTTCTTAAAAAATAGTTTTGCAGATGCTTCATACACAGAAATACATTCATCTAATATTTCAAAACATATAAGATTACGTAGGACCAGTTCAAATGTTTTTAAGCCGTTGCAAGAAGGTTTACGACATAGTGTCGTGTCGGGATAATTTAGTAATGTATTTACAGCTTCCTGAATTTCAGTTGCACGTTTATCGTGTAAACGTAATACTGATATTTTTCTTGATACCTTATTTACAGGACAGTCAAAATTAGTGCAAACATCTTTTTCTTCCGCATTCTATCAGAATTCGATCAAAAATATACAACACATTGCATACACAATCAACTTCTATAGAAGCTTCTTTTTTAACTTTTTTGAAATATGTTTTAGCTAAGGTTGTTCTAATTTTATAAACTTCTTTACTGTTCTTTTCACACATACATTTGATAAGCTGGCAAAGAATATGCTCACTTTCTAGTATAATTTAATTAAAAGTACTTAAATATTTTAAATCTTTTAAATTATGCATTATGCAATTCTCACACCATGATAAGCAAATATAAGCAATTCACAGGTAATTTTAAGACACAATCTCAAAGTTAAATATGTCCGTTGACCGACGATTCTGAATTATTGTAATAAAAATCTTGACTGACACCATAAAATCCAGCCAAACAACTATTTCTTCTTTTATTGCATTGAAATGCTGGTGTTACACTTTTCAATGCATCTTAGGAGTATTTCACGCAAAATATATGGTGACAGTCTCCATATGATGCTACTTGATGAGGTGGATAACCACAAAAAAGCTCATCGTTTTTGACACCATAATCACTTTTATTCTAATAATCTTATAGTTGTACGTCAACACAAACACTTGTTTTATAAAACTACTACACTTTTATAACACAAAGTTCGCTCCGACACAATTTTTAATTATTGTAATAAAAATCTTGACTAACACCACAAAATCCCGCCAAACACTTAGAAACTTCTGTAATATAAACGCAATTTCGAACATACGTAACTTTGCTCTCATGATTTCAACAGGCACTGGGGATTAAACGCTCGTACCTTGATTATGGAAATAATAAGGGGGTCTAGGCTTACAAATTGTGAAATAAGCAATTGATAAGCAATCTTTGGTCAATGAAAATTTTAGTAATTTTACATAGTTTCTACTTTATGGAGATTGACCTGCCATCCTGACGTCAGAATGGACGGTCAACCTTAAATGTTTTAATTCTTTTAAATTACGCAATAAGCAATTCTCACACCATGATAAGCAAATATAAGCAATTCATAAGTAATTTTTAGGAACAATTTCAAAGTTAAATATGACCGTTGACCGGCCATTCTGACGTTCACTTAAAAATTGTGTCGGAGCGAACTTTGTGTTATAAAAGTGGAGTAGTTTTATAAAACAAGTGTTTGTGTTGACGTACAACTAAAAGATTATTAGAATAAAAGTGATTATGGTGTCAAAGACGATGAGCATTTTTTTGTGGTTATCCACCTCATCAAGTAGCATCATATGGAGGCTGTCATCATATATCTCGCGTCAAATACTGAAATGTGTAACATCAGCATTTTAATGCAATAAAAGAAGAAATAGTTGTTTGGCTGGATTTAATGGTGTCAGTCAAGATTTTTATTACAATAATTCAGAATCGTCGGTCAACGGACATATTTAACTTTGAAATTGTGTCTAAAAATTACTTGTGAATTGCTTATATTTGCTTATCATAAAATGAGAATTGCTTAATGCATAATTTAAAAGATATAAAACATTTAAGTACCATTAATCAAATTATACAAGAAAGTGAGCACATGCTTTGCCAGCTTATCAAATTTATGTGTGAAGAGAACAATAAAGAAGTTTATAAAACTAGAACAACCTTAGCTAAAATATTTCAAAAAAGTTAAAAAAGGAGCTACTATAGAAATTGATTGTGAATGCAATGTGTTGTATATTTTTCATCGAATTCTGATAGAATGCTTTCTTTACAGTGCGCAAGAAAAAGAGTTTTGCACTAATTTTAACTGTTCTGTAAATAATGTATCAAGAAAATTTTCAGTATTACGTTTACACGATAAACGTGCAACTGAAATCTAGGAAGCTGTAAATACATTACTAAATTATCCCGACCCGACATCTTGTCGTAAATCTTCTTGCAACGGCTTAAAAACATTTGAACTGGTCCCACGCAATCTTCTATTTTCTGTGTATTTCTGTGTATGAGAAGAACCTGCAAAACTAGTTTTTAAGGACATGGAATGTGAGCCGCTTTCAATTATAGAATTTGTTCCGCCTATTGTCGGTAAAATGGGCCACTATAAAGCACACTGCAGGCGTGAAAATGTATGGCAATGGTACGACGATCTAAGTACAAGAATTATATTAAAAATCTTGACTAACACCACAAAATCCCGCTAAACACTTAGACCCTTTTGTAATATAAAGGGAATTTAACGCTCGCACCTAGATTATGGAATAATAGGGGGGTCTAGGCTTACAAATTGTGAAATAAGCAATTGATAAGCAATCTTTGGTCAATGAAAATTTCAGTATTTTTACATAGTTACTACTTTATGGAGATTGACCAGCCATCCTGACGTCAGAATGGACGGTCAACCTTAAATGTTTTAATTCTTTCAAATTACGCAATAAGCAATTCTCACACTATGATAAGCAAATATAAGCAATTCATAAGTAATTTTTAGACACAATTTCAAAGTTAAATATGACTGTTGAACGGCCATTCTGACGTTCACGATGTTTTCCCGCAACTACATAATAGTTCGTTAGTTTTAGGTTTCATCAAAAGTATTGCAAACTATTGCCTATCGATGGTATCGAACTATCGATAGTCCTATCGATATTGTGACTGTTTTTCAAGGCCACGATAATATCGATAGACTATCGATATTTTATACTATTGCTTGCAACACTAGCTCAAGCTGTCTGGACAAATCTTCAAAATAGCTTACATTTAAGTAGGTCAATAGGGCATTTTATGTGACGCCTAAACACCCTTATTTCAGAATAGGTGACGCTACAGAATCTTAGATAATCGATCGAAAACGTGTCCAGCCAGCTTGAAAAACCACTTTTCGCTGGTCCCTCAATATCGGCAACGGAAGTGATTTTGACCACTTTTTGCATATCAACGGGCGTCACATAAAGTGACGGGCATCGAGCTAAAAGTTTTGTAATACGTACAGCGGTTTAGTAGAAAAATGCAAAAATCTGTGTCCAGCCAGCTTGAATTTACGTATAAATCTTCTGGCTGGACACTTCTGAATCTCAATAAAGGGAGCGTTTTCGAATATGGTTCTTCTACTAACAATAGGTGACGCAAATCGTCAGAGGCGTAACTATACCATCTGGGGCCCGCGGCAAATTCTTTTGATGGGACCACAGAACATAGAGAGTAGTCTAAAAATCGTCACGTTGTACTTAGTTTAATTTTAATAAACCACTTTAGTTCATCATCATCATATCAGCCGGGAGACGCCCACTGCTGGGCATAGGCCTCCCCCAAGGATCTCCAAACCGATCGGTCCTGCGCTGCCCTCATCCAACGGCTTCCCGCGACCCTTACCAGATCATCGGTCCACCTTGTGGGGGGCCTACCAACGCTGCGTCTCCCGGTGCGCGGCCGCCATTCGAGGACCTTTCCGCCCCAACGGCCGTCAGTCCTCCTCGCAATGTGACCTGCCCACTGCCACTTTAGACTCGCAATTCTTTGGGCTATGTCAGCGACCTTAGTTCTCCTGCGGATCTCATCATTTCTGATTCGATCACGCAGAGAAACACCAAGCATAGCCCTCTCCATTGCTCTTTGGGTGACTTTGAGCCTTTGTATAAGGCCCATTGTAAGCGGCCACGTCTCGGTTCCGTACGTCATCACTGGCAACACACACGAATTAAAGACTTTCGTCTTGAGACACTGCGGTAGTTGTGCCGAGAATATGCTGCGTAGCTTCCCGAACGCTGCCCAGCCGAGTTGGATCCGTCGATTGACCTCTTTCTGGAAGTTGGACCTACCAAGTTGGACTATTTGTCCCAGGTAAATGTATTTGTCAACAACTTCCAGTGTAGAGCTTCCAACCTTCACAGGAGTGGGTACGACATGAGAATTCGACATAATCTTCGTCTTATCCATGTTCATTTTAAGACCCACTTGTTGGGAGACTCTACAGAGGTCGTCGAGCATTGTGCCCAAGTCTTCCAGGTTTTTAGCCATGACTACGATATCATCAGCAAAACGAAGGTGAGTCACGTACTCGCCGTTTATGTTGATGCCAAGTCCCCTCCAGTCCAAAAGCTTAAAAACATCCTCCAACGCGGCAGTAAACAGTTTCGGAGATATAACATCGCCCTGTCTCACACCCCGCTGAAGTGGTATTGGTTTCGAGTCTTGGTCCTGGAGGCGGACTGACATAGTGGCGTTTTCGTACAGTGACTGCAGCACTTGGATGTACCGATAGTCTATTTGGCATCTCTGGAGCGACTGAAGCACGGCCCAGGTCTCGACAGAATCGAAGGCTTTCTCATAGTCCACAAACGCTAAGCATAATGGCAGGTTGTACTCTTCGGTCTTCTGTATAACCTGCCGCAGCGTATGTATGTGGTCTATGGTACTAAAGCCTTTTCGGAAACCGGCTTGTTCGGGAGGCTGGAAGTCGTCAAACCTGCGTGCGAGACGATTCGTAACAACCCTCGAAAACAACTTGTAGACATGACTCAGGAGCGTGATGGGTCTGTAGTTCTTCAATAGAGTCTTGTCACCCTTTTTGAAGAAGAGTGCCACCACGCCCCTGTGCCATGCCTTTGGCGTTTTACCCTCGAGCATGATGGAGTTAAATAGCCTCTGAAGAGCTTTCAGGACCGGTCGTCCACCTGCTTTCAGAAGCTCGGCTGTAACTCCATCGTCGCCCGGCGCCTTGTCGTTCTTAAGTTGTTTGAGAGCTACACTAATCTCGTACAGGCTGACGTCCGGGATATCTTCCGTGTAATGTCGGGTTAATTTGGCTCTTGGATCGGTGGCCTTAGTGACAGGTGTGCGTGATGTCGCGTAAAGCTGTCCATAGAAGTTTTCAATCTCGGCCAAGAGCTCAGGTCGGGATGTAACGATTCTGCCATCCTCCGTTTTCAGCTTCGTCAGCAAACTCTGTCCTATCGACAGATCTCGGGCGAACACTTTGGAGCCTTTGTTCCGCTCGGTTGCCTCTCTAATACATTCTGTATTAAAGTGGCGTATGTCGCGGGTCAATGACTTGGAGATCTGTTTGTTGAGTTGCCGACGAGCGTCCTCGGAAGACTGCAGTGCACGTCTTTCCTTCATGAGCTTTAAAGTTGGCGCAGAGATTTTTTTACCTCTTTTGTTACGGCTGGGTTTGAAGAGCCCTGAACCCGCCGTAAGAACAGCTTCCACGAACCTGTCGTTGTACGTGTCCACATCTGTGCAGTCCTCCAGGCAATTGAAGCGATTTCGCAGTTCGAGCTGAAAGAGTTCGGGGTTTTGGATCTGGATAGCTGCAGGGCGGAGCGTAGACTTCATCAGTCGATACCTCTCGGATTTCACGTTGAGATTCAATGTGCCTCGTACCATTCGGTGATCACTCCCCGTGTTAAACGAATTGATCACTGAGACATCATTGAATATCCGAGTCTTAGTCGACATGATGAAGTCGATCTCATTCTTCGTTGCGCCATCCGGACTTTTCCAGGTCCATTTTCGATGCGGCCGTTTTTTGAAGAAGGAGTTCATCATAAAGAGTCCCTCCCTCTCCATATAGTCGGCCAGCATTTGACCTCTAAAGTTCCGGATTCCAGCTCCAAATTGCCCCACTTTCAACTCATCGTCGCCACGTTTGCCTAGCCTTGCGTTGAAGTCTCCTATGACAACGGTGTAGTGAGTTTTGGAAGTATGTATTGCCCGAGAGATATCCTCATACATTACTTCTACTTCCTCGTCGGGGTGAGTCGAGGTCGGGGCGTATACCTGTATGACCTTCAACGAATACCGTTTGGTGATTCTGAGTATAAGGTACGCCACCCTATTCGACACACTTCCGATTTGTACAACGTTGTTCACGAGAGATTTGTGTACAATAAACCCGACACCACCTTGGGACAGATCTTCGCCCTCCCGGAAATAGAGCAGGTTGCCGGATTTCAGGACCATCGTGTCCTCGCCCTCTCGTCGGACTTCAGATAGTCCGACTATACTCCAGCGAATCCTGCTCAATTCTTCCTCTAGTTCCAGCAGCTTCTCCTCGGTCCGCAATGTCCGTGTGTTATAAGTTGCCAGGGCCAAGGTCGTCTGACGGGATATCTTCACCACCCGGGGATTCTTGGCACCCCTGGTCCCGGCGCCTCGCCAACGTCCGTCGCCGCCGGCGCGGCCTCCGGTACCGCCGGGCACTTGGGGCCTTGTGTCGTTCTGTGAGTTCATGTTTGGGGGGGTTGTGGGCCGTCTCCCACCACGCTGGCCCAGTGCGGGTTGGTGGGGAGCGCCAGAGCCTCGTCTGTTGAACAGCAGGGTGCACCACGTGCAGGTGAGGTTGGCTTGGATCCCGTGAGGTGTTATCCGGGACCCCTTACACCCCCCGGTGTAAGGGGCGGTGTAGTGTTGGGTAACTTTAGTTACCCAACACTAATAACAATTTTATTTTGAAGAGCGTGTGTCTCTACATTTACAATTAAATAACAATTTAACTTCGATATGATATATTTATTAAGAAAAATCTTTTTTCCGAGCTTTCTGTTCCGTAAAAGTATCTACAGGTTGGTGCCGTCAATGCGACAATAAATTTAAACATGGGCTATATTAGTCCATAGAAATGGTTTGCCACTTTTAAAAATATCGTATTCTTCTGATAATTTGTATGGAATAGTGTAACGTTGGCAGCATTATTTCATACAGGAGTTGTAACAAATAACATTAATGCAGTGCATACTTCAGGAAAGCTGTAGGACAGAAAATGATTATTAGAGTCTAATACACGAAGAACCGCGAAAAATAATGTAGAAACCAATAGATATGCGTTCTAAAATTGATCAATATCTTTTTGTTATTGATGTGTTGAAATCCTAATGGTTAACTTGAGTTCATATTATGGTCTTTAGTTGTCTCATTTTATTGAATTTTAAGTAGATACTTAAAAAAAATAATTTCTAAGTAAATTAAAATTTTAACACGATACAATAACTATTAAAAATGTATTTTAACTAGAAACATTTCACGTCCTGAGGCGGGGATTAGTAAAAAATTTATAATAAAGTTAAAATCAAAATTAAAGAATACAGGGTATACAATGTTAAAAATTTACTTCTGAGCTCTCGGCCTCTTGGGCCGGGGCCCTTTTAGGTCTGGGGCCTGTGGCATTTTGCCAGCCCTGCCACCCTGTAGTTACGCCACTGCAAATTGTGACGGTAATAACGTTTGATTTATGGCGTCACGTGTAAGGGTTTACGAGAAATCAATTATAAACTAGTGACAAGCCAGCTTGAAATTCAAGCTGGCTGGACACATGTATCTCCGCTGCCTGATGGTCTACGGCGTTCGAAATATGTTCAAGAGTTGGTGACGGGGACGATAATGATAATCTGAATTTCTGATGGAGAAAGTTTACGTAGTTTCAAAGATATTGATCAATTATTTTTTCATACATTCATCTATTAATAATGTGGGGTGACCATAATTTTACAGACATAAAGCATTTCTTTTTAATCGACTTATCGGGCCGGTAGTGGCCACACCTGCATTGTATTTGCTTTTTTCGAGAGATTAGAAGGTTTTCCTACAGTAAAAAGCATAAATATGTCTTAATTCAAAATAATAATTGACTAACATCGCTGCCTAAAAAGAGCCCACTTATTATTTTGTGTTACTTTTTGCCCATCACTGGTTTAATTACGAGTTGAATAGTCAGATTGTCAGAATAGTTTTTTTTCCTAATTAAGTCCGCCATTTGTATATTATCTACTTACTCCTCGATTAGGGGCCAGGCTTCCAAGTGAAAGCTTTCGATGACTTTTTAGTGAAACGATATGATAGTAGGAAACATAAGAATAAGATAAGAAAGTAATCATTAAAAAGTGTAAAAAATAAAATAAAATAAAAATTAAAACCGACTTCAAAAAATTGAAAAAGATAAAATAATTAAAGTAGGTACTCATCCCCTAGAAACATATATTTTGGAGTTGGTGCTTAGTTGTTTCCAAAAACAATAGAAAGTAGAGCACCGACTCCAAAAAATATGTTTCTAAGGGATGAGTACCTACTTAAATTTAATTATTTTATCCTTTTCAGTTTTTGAAGTCGGTTTTAATTTTTGTTTTTTTTTTAATGTATTAATGCAGTTTTTCTTATTAACTACTAAAATCGATGACATGGTTCCTAAGAAGAGATTTTCGCATGTCATATAGTTTCAGACTTTCCCATACTGACCGATATAAATGGCCCACCCTGTATACTTATATAGATTTTAAGTAACCTTTTCAAAATATCCTCCGCCTTGTACAGCGTTGTTTTTGCCGCCGCCCCAAGTATTTGAAGCGCAAATGAAGTCGGTGGTCATCATCATAATTATTGTAAATGCTTAATGCTGAAAAAATACAAACACTGCAGTAGGGTTACCAATATTGTGCGGCGCTCGGTGGTGGTCACCTCTCGCTACCAGTCATGGTAAGAGCCATGGTTGGTAGCGAGAGGGTATGGGGGGTTGTCGCCTCCTTCTGCGAGACTGTGCTCACGCAGAAGGAGGCAGCGGAGAGGCAGCGGGAAGAGGACCCGCTGGCCGCCCCTATCCGGCGTAGGCGGGTGGGCAGAAGGAGGCGGGCGGTGATCGCTCGTCTTCCTGCGCCCTAGGCGCGGCCGCGTGCGTGGGTGGCCCCCACGCACGCATTGCACAGGCCGCCAAGTCTGAGATTGCCCAAGTGACTCTGGGCAATCTCCAATGGCGCAAAACCTGGCCGTAAGGCCGGGTTGCCTGGGGGTGGGCTGGTGAAATTGCTTCGGCAGAGCCTAGGCTACCCCCGCGAAAGGCAATGGAGTTACCGGGGAGTTTTAGTGGGTATTCCCAGTGTCTTTGGCACTGGGCGACCCCCACACACGCCTGTCGCCTAGCCAGCGGCGGGTAGGTCTGCAATCAGATTTCTCCTCGAAAAAATAAATAAAAAATAAATAAATAAAGGGTTACCAATATTGTAGGTATTATGTAGAACCAAGTATATTATTTTAAGGTATTTTCTTTAATGAACGAAAATCCGTGTATTGGTGATACTAATACGTAGGTACAACTGTAGGTATTTTAATCGATAGAAGACAAAAGCGTAGACGTGTTGAAAGGGTTTTTTTTTGTTATTGATTATTTACGTGCAGATAACTACTCTTTTTAGTGGGTAAGTATTGGTGTTTTTCATGGTAAGTACGGTCGAGGAATCTTCCGGTGTACCAGTTGCAGGCGAAAATCGCCTACATCTGGTACACCGAAAGATTCCACGACCGTACATACGTAGATATTGTGTCAGGATAACTAATGTTGGAAGGTATTAAAATCAAAAAATAGTGTTTGCTGTAAATAAAATGACATTTATTTATCGTATTATACAGGGTGGCACATTTAGATCGGTCAGTATGGGAAAGTCTGAAACTATAAGACAAACGAAAATCTCTTCTTAGGAACCATGTTATATATTTTAATAATAAGAAAAACTGCATTTATACATTTTAAATAAAACGTGTACTCAGCTCGGGAATCGAACCCGGACGTTGTGAAAAAAAAACTAACACTATTTCTATTTAGATATCGATTGTGTAGGTCATAAGCAGTAAACGTTACTATGAAACATGATGTCTTAATCTGTCAAGCGGCTATATACCACCGGGGGGTGATGACAATGGAAAAATCAATTGTGTCTGGAATCTCATGCTTGACAGGTATTGGACCATGGTGAAACCATCAGTCTCTATGGACACATTTATGTCATGTTTCGAATTATTTAAAAACTATTGTGCTATCTTGTCGTGTCTTGTCTGTCATAAAATCTTGCAATAAAATATATTTCTAACAAATGGTAGCAGAGCGTGGTTAAATTTTTTTTTTTTAAATGTCTACGCATTACAAAATCGAGCCGTTACATAAGGAAAATTATGATACTTGGAGCATTCAAGCTCAAGCAGTTCTTATAAAGGCCGATTTATGTAAATATACAAACGGTGATGTATCACCCGGAACATCAGTTTCTGGAAAAGAAAAATATGCGCAGCAAGATATGCTTGCTCGATCAGAACTGATGCTATTGGTCGCACCATCAGAGTTAAAGCAAATAAAAACCTGCAAAACCTCGAAAGAGGTATGGGACAAGTTGAAAGAACCTTACCAAAGTCAGGGACCTGCAAGAAAAGCGACCTTACTCAAACAGTTGATACTAAAGAAAATGCCTGAAGATGCATCAGACATCCGTGATCATTTAAACAATTTCATGGACATAGTCGACAAGCTCTCAAACATGGGCATAGACTTAAATTGCGACCTCCTGTCAATTATAATGCTATACAGCTTGCCATCAGCCTTTGAAAATTTTCGTGTTACGGTAGAATCAAGGGACCAGCTCCCTGCCCCCGAAGATTTAAAGATAAAAATCATCGAAGAATATGAGGCAAGAAAACAATCTAGCAGCTATGACAGAACAAATGAAGGCGCATTATATGCTAGAAACAAAAACGTAACGTTTCAAAATTGTGGTAAGCGAGGCCATCCTACTGAATGCTGTTGGAGTAAAGTAAAATCCACAAGAGGAAAAGGGAGACATCCAAAACCAAGAGATAACCAAGTAAGCCTGAACGTATCCTTATCTCTTGTAAACGAGGACGTAGATGGAGACTTATGGTGTTTAGATAGTGGATGCACCTCCCACATGAGTGGACAAAGACAAAGAGTCAACAAGATCTAAAGTGAAGAAGGCACTTTAAAGCTAGCATCGAACTCTCAAACTACAAATATTAATGGAAAAGGAGATTTACCAATTAAAATCGGAAACAACAGTTATAATCTGCTGAATACGTTATACGTACCTGATTTGATGATCAACTTGATGTCAGTCAACAAGCTCACTGAAAACGGCATGACAGTAACATTCAAGAAAGATCAAGCATATATCAAGAATATTAGAAACAAAGTGGAGTATGTCAACTACAAAGATCACTGTATGGGCTCAAGCAGTCAGGCAGGCAGTGGTATCTGAAACTCGACAGCAAACTTCAATCTATGGGTTTCATACCTTCACCATCTGACCCCTGCGATTACCTACTCAAAAAGGGAGGAGACAAAATAGTACTGACTGCGTACGTAGATGACATGCTCCTAGCTTACTCGAGCGACAAAATTCTAAAAGAAGTCCAATTCATGCTCAAAGAAAACTTCGAAATGAAAGATCTTGGAATACCTAAAGAACTATTGGGAATAGAAATAACACAAACAAAAGACTCTGTAAAAATCAACCAAAAGAAGTATATAGAGAAACTATTGGATAAATATAAAATGAGAAACTGTAAACCGGCAGTGAGCCCAATTGAACCCACTCTGAAACTAGAGAAAGAGGTCGGAAACATTGACCATACCATTCCATACCAAAAACTGATTGGATCTCTGACGTACGTGGCCGTAGCGACAAGACCAGATATAATGTATGCTATAAGCTACTTATCTCAGTTTAATAACTGCTACGGAGAAACGCATTTTAAATGCGCCAAACGAATCCTTCGTTATTTGCAAGGCACAAAAGACTTGGGAATCACATATCGAAAGTCAGATGAAGAGTTGTACGGAATGGCTGATGCTGACTGGGCATCCTGCACCATCGATAGAAGATCGTACTCCGGTTACTGTTTCAAGTTAGCCAGCGGTTGTATCAGCTGGGAATCCAAGAAGCACGGACCGTAGCCATGTCAACAGCCGAGGCCGAGTACCTTGCGCTAACTGAGGCGGCGAAAGAAGCTATTCACCTCAAAGGTTTATTAAACCATATTGCTGATCAAAAGCAAGAAGGAATAACGTTGTATTCTGACAGCCAGGCGGCGATTGCCATTGCCAAAAACGATGTGCGAAGTGCGCGAACGAAACATATGGATTTGAGAGTCCACTTCCTGAAGGAGTGTGCACAAAGCCACCACATTGTCCTCCATTATATGTCTTCGGATGCTATGGACGCTGACCTTCTGACCAAAGGACTACCAGGCCCAAGGATAGTGAGGCTGAGAGGAAGTCTGCTGGGGCTATAAATGTGAGGCGGCGTATTGGACCATGGTAACACCATCAGTCTCTATGGACACATTTATGTCATGTTTCGAATTATTTAAAAACTATTGTGCTATCTTGTCATGTCTTGTCTGTCATAAAATCTTGCAATAAAATATATTTCTAACAACAGGTTAAATGAATAAAATGCATTGTTTTCATATCCTTTTATTTATTTTAGTAAGTGTTCGAAATTACCACATTTTTCCAATACAACTTTCAACTCGTTTAGTTGCGTAAAATTGTCTCTATGGTTGTTTGTAGCTCTTTGCTGGTGTCGCAACTTGTTACATACACTGCTTTACATATTGCTATCAGCGATAATATTATCTATCTATGATTGTAATTGCTTACTTCTATTAAACATGCTTAACTAATAATCAATTGAAAAGACCACTTAGAATAAGTATGTAGATACAAAGACGTGATAAACTTCATTTGAAAATTGAAAGTCTTGGTTTGAACAGAGGCGTGATAAACCTCATATGGTGGTTAATGGTGGTAATTTCGAACACTTCCTAAAATAAATTAAAGGATATGAAAACAATGCATTTTGTTAATTTTAGACATTATGTTTCATAGAAACGTTTACTGCTTAAGACCTACACAATCGATATCTAAATAGAAATAGTGTTAGTGTTATTTTTCAAAACGTCCGGGTTCGATTCCCGAGCTGAGTACCTACATGTTTTTTAACCGACTTCAAAAACGAGGCGGTTCTCAATTCGGCTGGTGTGTTTTTTTTCTATGTATGTACACCGATTACGCCGAGATTACTGATCCGATTTACGTGATTCTTTTTTTGTTCGATGCGGAATAGTAGCCATTTGGTCCCATAAAATTTTTTTCAAAATCAGTTAAGTAGTTTGGTTTTTTTAAAAAAAACTGAAATCATTAAGTCTTCTACGTTTGCGAAATTGCGAATTTTTGCTTTCCTATGACTTTTTAGTGAAACGATACGATAGTAGGAAACAAAAGAATAAGATTTAATTTAAATTTAATTTTAAAAGGTTACTTGAAAGCTATATAAGTATACAGGGTGGCACATTTAGATCGGTCAGTATGGGAAAGTCTGAAACTATATGATTTTAGTAATCAGAAAAACTGCATTCATACATTTAAAAAAAAGCGACTAATAAAAACTGAAAAGGATAAAATAATTAAAAAGTAGGTACTCATCCCTTAGAAAAATATTTTGGAGTTGGTGCTAAGTTGTTTCCAAAAAGAATAGAAAGTGAAGCACCGAATCCAAAAAATATGTTTCTAAGGGATGAGTAGTTACCTACTTAAATTTAATTATTTTATCCTTTATAGGTACAAATCTTCATCCTAGCGAATATCCCAGTTGCATTTCGAAAGCTTTCACTTTGAAGCCTGGCCCCTAATCGAGGAGTAAGTAGATAATATACAAATGGCGGACTTAATTAGGAAAAAAACTATTCTGACAATCTGACTATTCAACTCGTAATGCTTTTTACTGTGGGAAAACCTTCTAATCTCGCGAAAAAAGCAAATACAATGCAGGTGTGGCCACTACCGGCCCGATAAGTCGATTAAAAAGAAATCCTTTATGTCTGTAAAATTATGGTCACCTCACATTATTAATAGATGTATGAAAAAAATAAATGATCAATATGTTTGAAATTACTTAAACATTCTCCGTCAGAAATTCAGATTATCATTATCATCCCCGTCACTAACTCTTGAACATATTTCGAAGGCCGTAGACCATCAGGCAGCGGGGATACATGTGTCCAGCCAGCTTGAAGTTCAAGACACTAGTTTCCAATTGATTTCTCGTAAACCCTTACACGTGACGCCATAAATCAAACGTTATTACCGTCACAATTTGCGTCACCTATTGTTAGTAGAAGAACCATATTCGAAAACGCTCCCGTTATTGAGATTCAGAAGTGCCAGCCAGAAGTTTTATACGTAAATTCAAGCTGGCTGGACACAGATTTTTGCATTTTTCTACTAAACCGCTGTACGTATCACAAAACTTTTAGCTCGATGCCCGTCACAAATTTATGTGACGCCCGTTGATATGCAAAAAGTGGTCAAAATCACTTCCGTTGCCAAGGTTGAGAGACCAGCGAAAAGTGGTTTTTCAGGCTGGCTGGGCACGTTTTCGATCGATTATATAAGATTCTGTAGCGTCACCTATTCTGAAATAAGGGTGTTTAGCCATCACATAAAATGCCCTATTTATTATTTTCTCATTATGGTGAGGAGCTCGGTGGCGTATTGGTTCGATACGAAAAACAAAGCAACTTTCGCCATGGTCGATCCACCCATCCTGGGGATGAGTCAATCAAAGTTTGTTATTTCGAGCTCCTCCGTGCTTCGGAAGGCACGTTATGCCATTGGTCCCGGTTGTTCCTGCAACCGCTTTAACCCATCAACCCGCATTGGGCCAGCGTGGTGGTGTTATGGCCCAAACTCCTCATGTGTTTCTCCCATGTAGGAAGGCCTGTGCCCAGCAGTGGGACGTATATAGGCTGGTGATAATGGTGGAAAAAAAGAAAAAACAAATTAACGACGGTAAAAAAAATATTTTAATTAGGTACGTACATACCTTATTTATTCCTTATTTCACAAAAAAGAATAGATGTAGGTACAAATCTTCATCCTAGCGAATCTCGAGTGCGTTACCCCAGCAAGAAAATATCTACTAGGTGGAATCGAGTTATGCCAATACTTAGAGTGTAATGTGGTGTAAATGTGACCCGAATAAAAAAAATGTGCGTGCTGTAGTTTGGAGAAAAAGCAAAAAAACCATTCCTGCTGGAGTAACGCTGTTCCAGCAGCAAGATTCTAAACTAATGATCGGAGGGAAAAGTAAAGTACATGAGCAGGTAGGTTATATTAAATTAAATGTTTTTCAGTAGCTGTTGATTTGTGCGTATTTGTGAATCAATAAGTTTTAAAAATATATTTATCGTCTTAATTTTTGATTTTAACATTATTATAAATGTTTGAAAAATTACTTAGTAATTAAAATATAATAAAACTAGAAAAATTTCACGTCCTGAGGCAAAATTTCAAGTCCTGGATGGCTCAGTGATCAGAGCAGTCGCCCGGATTGCGAAAGGTCGCGGGTTCGATTCCTGCCTCAGGACGTGAAATTTTTCTAGTTTTATTATATTTTAATAACTAAGTAATTTTTGTGGTTTTTAGGGGTCCACATTCTGAACACAACATCTATTTTAGGATCTAAGATGGCGGAACCAACTTTGAATAAAAAAATCAATATGGGTATCATTTTCGTGGTTTGCGGGGGTTCCGATTCTGAATACAACACCAATTTCAAGATTCAAGATGGCGGACGCAACTTTATTATAAATAATCGATATGGGTATCATTTTCGTGGATTTCGGGGGTCCCGATTTTAAATACAACATCAATTTCCAGATCCAAGATGGCGGCTGCAATTTTTTTGTAAAAACTCAATAAGGGTATCATTTTTGTGGTATTCGGGGTCCCGATTCTAAATACAACACCAATTTCAAGATCTAAGATGGAGGACGCAACTTTTTAAAAAAAAATCAATATGGGTATCATATTTGTGGTTTTCAGGGGTCCTCATTCTGAATACAACATCAATCCTAAGAACTAAGATGGCAGACGCAACTTTAAATAAAAAAATCAATATGGGTATCATTTTCGTGGTTTTCAGGGTTCCTCATTCGAAATACAACATCAATTTTAAGATCTAAGATGGCGGACGCCACATTAAATAATAAAAAAAAATATGGGTATAATTTTCGTGGTTTTCGGGGGTCCCGATTATGAATACAACACTAATTTCAAGATCCAAGATGGCGGACGCAACTTTTTTATAAAAAATCAATATAGGTATCATTTTTGTGGTTTTCAGGGGTCCTCATTTTGAATTCAACATCAATTTTTGGATCTAAGATAGCGGACGCAACTTTAAATAAAGAAATCAATATGAGTATCACTTTCGTGGCTTTCGGGGGTCCCGATTTTAAATAGAACATCTATTTCCAAATCCTAAATAGCTGACGCTACTTTTTTTATAAAAAATAATATTCCGCCATCTTGGATCCCGAAACAGGTGTTTTATTTGGGATCAAAACCACAAAAATGATACCCATATTCATTTTGTATAAATAAAGTCGCGTCCGCCATTTTGTATCTTGAAATTGATGCTGTATTAGGAATCAGAACCCCTGAAAACCACAAAAATGATACACATATTGATTTATTGTAAAAAGTTGCGACCGCCATCTTGGATGTTGAAATAGAAGTTGTAATCAATATCGGGACCCCCAAAAATTAAGAAAATTATACCTTTATCGATTTTTATAAAAAAAAGTTGCGTCCGCCATCTTGGATCTTAAAATTGGTGTAGTATTCAGAATAGCTACCCCCGAAAACCACAAAAAAGATACCCATATTGTTTTTTTATAAAAAAGTTGCGTCCGCCATCCTGGATCTTAAAATTGGTGTTGTATTCAGAATCGAGACCCCCGAAAACCACGAAAATGATACCCATATTGATTTTTTAATAAAAAAAGTTGCGTCCGCCATCTGGGATCTTGAAATTAATGTTGTAATCAGAATCAGGACCGCTGAAAACGACGAAAATGATACCCATATCGATTTTATATTAAAAAGCCGCGTCCGCCATTTTGGATCCTGAAATAGTCGTATACCTACGGAATCGGAATGCCACGAAAATTACACTCTAGAAAATTTATTTATGGAGTAAACTCCAAACATTACAAAATGTGACAACACATTGAGTCAACACAAATGTGAAACCACATTTTTTTTGTCGGCGCATGGATCGCAAATTCAAAGGCGATGGCCCACTGGTTGTAGTTACACTGTGCCAATTTCATATTAATTAGACTAGTACCTCTCTCGGCAAGCGCTAGAGAACGACTGAGCGCCAAATAAGAAAGGCCGGCAACCGGTGTGTGTGTGACGATGAGCCCGTTTTTATGATCCTTTCTAGGTAGAACGCCGGAACCGGTAAGTGTGTGCCCGCGCTTAGTAGTGCATAATGTTCAATAGGTAGTAAGTACCTATCCTTTATTTTAAAATTAAAATGTATTTATTAAATATTGGTAATGTGCTCAGAGTATATTTAGTAATTGTAACAGAGGGGTGTTTTAAGCCCCACCTATAATTAGTATTGATAGAACCCAATTTTTTTGTTTTAAAGAAAAACATTTACGGCCTGGCTACGACTATTGGGTAAGGGCGACCGACGACGTCCAATCCATTAGAGTCAGTCACGTTTAGCGGCAACGATGGAGATGGACGTAGTTAGACATTTTTTTTAAACTCAGTAGTGGTAGCTACAATTTGGCGAGTCGAATATTTCGTAATTGTAATTTTTTAACACCTTCGTGTTTTTAGATTAGTAGGCGACAAGATATAAGTTGGGTCAGGTTGGGCTAGATCTGGCGGCCGTCTGCTGAGGACTGGCAGCCGGAAAAGGTGCCCGGCTAGCATGCCTGGTGCCACTGATGGGCCGGTAGCGGCGAAGGTTGTTGTTTCGTCTCGGAAGAACTCTCGCCGCCGTCGTACCAGCTTAGCAGGTACGGAGAGCATGGCGACGACCCCGGGGTACCACTGCCCGCCACGAAGAAGTCTGCAGCGCCCTCGCAGAGCTCGACACGGACGAGGAGATAGAGCAGCTAGCAAGGATGGCGTAGAAGTCGTGGGAGCGATGCCGCATGCCGCCCCCAGGAGAGCGGCCGAACGACCCGGCGCTCAGCATTCTCAAGTGCCGGGCCAACGACGACCTAAACGTCATCAGGGGCGTGGCGACCCGCTCGAAGAACCTCAAGGGCACATGGGTGAAGGCCCTGAAGGATGCGTCGGACCGCCTCCAGGACACTGTTGAGGCCCTGAACAACAGGACGGCCACGGCAGAAGTCCGGCGACTGCAGGCAGACAACGGCCGTCTGCATGAAGACATCTCGCTTCTGCGCTCCCAATTAGATGTGATGCGCGAGGAGTACCAGGGGCTGGAGCGGCGGATGGCCGACTTAACTGCCTCTGCTGTAGCCCCGCAGCCAGAGGAACATCCAATGGAAGAAGACGGTTTCACGCTGGTCAGGCCGCGTGGGAAGAACAAGCGGAAGAAGACCGCTCCCGCCCCAGACAAACCATCTCAGCCGTCCGTGCCGACCCGGCCGCCCAAGCCGCCCCAGGCGCCGCAGCCCGCCCCTGGGCAGCAGAGCGCAGCGGCGAAGAGGGCTGCGAGAGCCAAAGGCAGACCTGCACGAGCCCCAGCCCCGACTCAGGCCCCGGTGCCGGCCCCGGTGCAGAATGCGCCTGAGGGGGGGAAAACAAAGCGCAAGCGCAAGCGCCGGAAGCGCAAGCCGAACCCGTATAGGGAGCCGGCTACAGCGGCTATAGGGTTGACTCTTTCGCCCGAGGCAGAGCAGCGTGGCCTAACGTACCTGGAGGCTCTGACCCGGGCGAAGGAGGCCACCAAAAACGATCCGAATATACCGGCCCTCAGGATCCGGGCCACAAAGACCGGGGCCCGGCTCCTGATGATCGGAGGTTCGGATCGCGTCGACGACGTCCGTGTCTCCAGACCGGTGAAGTCGGCCCAGTTCCGCTTGGCCGGCCTGGATGATTCGGCAACCGAGGACGACGTTCGGGATGCGGTAGTCCGCGTCGGCCGTTGTCCTCGGGATAGCATTCGTGTTGGGGGGATTCGCCGTGGCCGGTGGGGCACTGGATCCGTTTGGGTAGGTTTTCGGGGGTCCCAATTATGAACACAACACTAATTTCAAGATACAAAATGGCGGACGCGACTTTATTTATACAAAATGAATATGGGTATCATTTTTGTGGTTTTGATCCCAAATAAAACACCTGTTTCGGGATCCAAGATGGCGGAATATTATTTTTTATTAAAAGTAGCGTCAGCTATTTTGGATTTGGAAATAGATGTTCTATTTAAAATCGGGACCCCCGAAAGCCACGAAAATGATACCCATATTGATTTTTTTATTTAAAGTTGCGACCGCCACATCGTAGATCTTAAAATTGATGTTGAATTCAAAATGAGAACCCCTGAAAACCACAAAAATGATATAAATGGTGTTGTATTCAGAATCACATCGTAGATCTTAAAATTGATGTTGAAATCAAAATGAGAACCCCTGAAAACCACAAAAATGATATAAATTGGTGTTGTATTCAGAATCGGAACCTCCGCAAACCACGAAAATGATACCCCTCCCCTATTGATTTTTTTATTCAAAGTTGCGTCCGCCATCTTAGATCCTAAATTGATGTTGTATTCAGAATCTTGAAATTGATGTTGTACATCAATTTCAAGATCCAAGATGGCGGACGCAACTTTGTTTTGTTGAGGAGCTCGGTGGCGAATTGGTTTGAGCGCTCTGGTTTCGAATACGATAACAAAGCAACTTTCGCCATGGTCGACTCCGGGATGGGTCACCCAAAATTTATAATCTCGAGCTCCTCCGTGCTTCGGAAGGCACGTTAAGCCGTTGGTCCCGGTTGTTACTGCAACTGCTTTAACCCACCAACCCGCATTGGGCCAGCGTGGTGGTGTTATGGCCCAAGCTCCTCATGTGTTTCTTCCATGTAGGAAGGCCTGTGCCCAGCAGTGGGACGTATATAGGCTGGTGATGATGATGATGATGATTGATTTTTTTATTTAAAGTTGCGTCCGTCATCTTGGATCTTGAAATTGGTGTAGTATTCAGAATCGGGACCCCCGAAATCCACGAAAATGATACCCATATCGATTATTTATAAAAAAGTTGCGTCCGCCATCTTGGATCTTTAAAATGGTGTTGTATTCAGAATCGGAGCCCCCGCAAACCACGAAAATGATACCCCTCCCCTATTGATTTTTTTATTCAAAGTTGCGTCCGCCATCTTAGATCCTAAAATATTTTTATTTATTTATTATACAACTAGATGACAAACAAGCGGACGGCTTACCTGGTGGTAAGCGGTTACCGCCGCCTATAGACACCTGCAATAACAAGGAAAAGCAATGTTGTATTCAGAATCAGGACCCCTGAAAACCACAAAAATGATACCTATGTTGATTGTTAAAAAAGTCGCGTCTGTCATTTTGGATCTCGAAATATAATACAACTGTTGGTCAATACGTACATATAATATTTAAAGAATTATCTTCCAACTCCTAAGCGTTAAGGAGTTGTACCTTCCATCACCAGCTCATCAACAGATTAATATTAATTATATAATATAACTTCCTCCTTTTTACGATGTGGGTTAAAAGTCGCCGGCGGCCGGACGCCGCGTTGAAAACGGGCTGTGTGTGACGATATACGGAGCTTGTACGTAACGGCCGCCTCTTTCTTACCGGGCGCCGCCCACAACTGGTGACGTCGGCCGATGGCTTGCTTACCGGGCGTTCTTTCCGTTTCTCACCGGTAGGTGTGTGACGGGTAGTACATTTTGTATTGCATTCTTGCCTTCCGGTTTTATGATCCTTTCTATTGCACTTCATCCGCCATACATTTGTTCTCGCCGCTCGCCTTCCCGCGCGTCAACCCTGCAGCGAGAGTACGCTCAGTAAAAACAGCTCTGGCGGCACCAACTCCAAAAAATTTACGAGCATGGTAGGTATAATAATAAATAAGAGTATCTTTAAAACAAATACTGTATTTATTAAAAGTTTCTGTATTACCAGCATTAGGTACTTATATTTACATATAGTTACTCATGTTGTGACTGAGAAAAGGTCTATGAAACAGCCTCCCAGTAGTTACTCGATGTGATTTATATCATGAAAATAGTATCTTAACCCTGGATGGATGACTGATGTAGTATTCCGCCTTGCTGCTGCCATACAATTACATTGACTAGGTAGGTATTCATACGACCAGAAGCGTGAACTCGGACTCACTTATTGTAACTGTTTGTTTACTTACCGATCACAAATTAATGATTTATGTACCTATCTACGTTATTACGAATAACAGGTGTCGAGCGATCTATCTAAATTCGGAACTCCACCCATAAGCCGTTGTATTAAAAAAAATGGTGGTAATTTCGAACACTTACTAAAAAATAAATAAAAGGATATCAAAACATATCCATTATTAACAAACATTTTATTTTATTAGCAAACATTTTATTTTATTTATGTTTCATAGTAACATTTACTGCTTAAGACCTACACAATCGATATCTAAATAGAAATATTGTTAGTTTTATTTTTCAAAATGTCTGGGTTTTTTTAAATGTATGAATGCAAGTTTTCTTATTACTAAAATCGATGACATAGTTCCTACGAAGAGATTTTCGTATGTCTTATAGTTTCTAACTTGCCCATACTGACCGATCTAAGCGCGGTCACACACCTACCGGTTCTTGCTTTCTACCTAGAAAGGATCATAAAACCGGAAGGCAAGAATGCAATACAAAATGTACTACCCGTCACACACCTACCGGTGAGAAACGGAAAGAACGCCCGGTAAGCAAGCCACCGGCCGACGTCACCAGTTGTGGGCGGCGCCCGGTAAGAAAGAGGCGGTCGTTACGTACAGGCTCCGTATATCGTCACACTTTTAACCCACATCGTAAAAAGAAGTAAGTTATATTGTATAATTAATATTAATATCCACTGCATTAAATTTTTTTTGTTCATCGTTTTCTCTGTCAATTTTGAACCGATTTTCAAAATTCTTTTTTTCTTCGATAGAGTATCCTTTGAGGTAGTCCCACTGTCACCAAGTCTGTTGATGAGCTGGTGATGGAAGGTACAACTCCTTAACGCTTAGGAGTTAAAAGATAATTCTTAAATATTATATTATGTACGTATTGACCAATAGTTGTATTATAGATCCAAGATGGCGGACGCGACTTTTTTAACATTCAACATAGGTATCATTTTTGTGGTTTTCAGGGGTCCTGATTCTGAATAAAACATAAATTTCAAGATCTAAGATGGCGGACGCAACTTTGAATAAAAAAATCAATATGGGTATCATTTTAGTGGTTTTCGGGGGTCCCGATTATGAATACAACACTAATTTCAAGATCCAAGATGGCGGTCGCAATTTTTTATAAAAAATAATATTCCGCCATCTTGGATCCCGAAACAAATGTTTTATTTGGGACCGAATCCCCACAAAACCACAAAAATGATACCCATATTCATTTTGTATAAATAAAGTCGCGTCTGTCATTTTGGATCTTGAAATTGATGCTGTATTAGGAATCAGAACCCCTGAAAACCACAAAAATGATACACATATTGATTTATTGTAAAAAGTTGCGACCGCCATCTTGGATGTTGAAATAGAAGTTGTAATCAATATCGGGACCCCCAAAAATTAAGAAAATTATACCTTTATCGATTTTTATAAAAAAAAGTTGCGTCCGCCATCTTGGATCTTAAAATTGGTGTAGTATTTAGAATAGCTACCCCCGAAAACCACAAAAAAGATACCCATATTGATTTTTTATAAAAAAGTTGCGTCCGCCATCCTGGATCTTAAAATTGGTGTTGTATTCAGAATCGAGACCCCCGAAAACCACGAAAATGATAGCCATATTGTTTTTTTATGAAAAAGTTGCGTCCGCCATCTTGGATCTTGAAATTGATGTTGTATTCAGAATCGGGACCCCCGAAAACCACGAAAATGATACCCATATTGATTTTTTAATAAAAAAAGTTGCGTCCGCCATCTGGGATCTTGAAATTAATGTTGTAATCAGAATCAGGACCGCTGAAAACGACGAAAATGATACCCATATCGATTTTATATTAAAAAGCCGCGTCCGCCATTTTGGATCCCGAAATAGTCGTATACCTTCGGAATCGGGACCCCGAATGCCGCGACAATTACACTCTCGAAAATTTATTTATAAGGAGTAAACTCCAAAAATACAAAAAATATGACAACACATTGAGACAACACAAATGTGAAATCACATTTTTTTTTGTCGGCGCATGGATCGCAAATTCAAAGGCGTTGGCCCACTGGTTGTAGTTACACTGTGCCAATACGTTGTACGTTCATATTGAATCGCTGCCGGGGATTCTTAGCACCCCCTGCCCCGCCGTTACCGTGGCCGCTACCTTAGTCCGGAATAGCGGGGCCGCCGGGGACTGGGGGCCGATACCGTGTCCTGTTCATCATATGAGGGGATTTGCCATAATCACCACGCTTGGCAGACGGGTTGGAGATCGCAGTGATTCGCCAGTACCTAGAAAAAGCTGCTGCCCGTCATCTGGGGAAGATTATTCCTAAGTCGGTTCTTACGACACCCACGGGATGAGATGGGGAGGTGCTATTCAAGCCCGACACCACACGGGACGAATACGTTTACCTGGGACAAATAGTCCAACTTGGTAAGTCCAACTTCCAGAAAGAGGTCAATCGGCGGATCCAACTCGGCTGGACAGCGTTCGGGAAGCTTCGCAGCATATTCTCGGCCCAACTACCGCAGTGTCTCAAGACGAAAGTCTTTAATTCGTGTGTGTTGCCAGTGATGACTTCGGGAACTGAGACGTGGCCGCTTACAATGGGCCTCATAAGAGGGCTCAATGTCACCCAAAGGGCAATGGAGATGGCTATGCTCGGGGTTTCTCTGCGAGATCGAATCAGAAATGATGAGATCCGCAAGAGAAATAAGGTCAGAGACATAGCCCAAGAATTGCGAGCCTCAAGTGGCAGTGGGCAGGCCACATTGCAAGAAGGGCTGACGGCCGTTGGGGCGGAAAAGTCCTCGAGTGGCGGCCGCGGACCGGGAGACGCAGCGTTGGTAGGCCTCGTACAAGGTCTACAAGGTGGACCGACGATCTGGTGAGGGCCGCGGGAAGCCGATGGATGCGGACAGCGCAGAACCGATCGGTATGGAGATCTTTGGGGTAGGCCTATGCCCAGCAGTGGGCGTCTCTCGGCTGAAATGATGATGATGAAGTAAGGAAATATAGGAACTTACAAGGCCTACTATACTATATAATAGCGCGTACTATACTATACAATAGTGCGTAATACCACAGAACTATTACCTATTTATTACCTACGCACTATTGTATAGTATTAGTACACTTTTCATGATAAAACCTTCGAATCAAATCAAATTAAATCACAACTATATTTATACCCAAGCATGAGATTCCAGACACAATTGAGTTTTAAATTGTCATAGCCCTCCGGTGGTATATCGCCGCTTGATGGATTACGTAGTCTCTATGAAGCTCTTTCGAATAGTGAAAATTCACAAATCATGTGTATACATCTATTTAGGAAATGGTCTCACGATGTCATATTGTCTATCTGTGATGGCTGAATTTACATATTGTCTATCTCTTTGTCATGTCTGCTTTTACAATTGATTTGAAATATTCATAAATGTCTTTTCATATTAATTTCGTCACTGAACAATGCAAAAGTTTCTGCAATCTAGTGTTAGTCAAGCGGTTCGACGTGTCACGAGAAATTGTTTAGTTAAAGATAAATCAAGGTAAAGTAAAATAAAAATATTTAATCAAATTAAAGTTAGGAGAAATTGGGAAACATTATTATGACACATGTTATATTATTCTTTTTCCATTATTTGTGAGATAGGTCGGTCAAACACAAATTTGAGGAAACAGATATTCTATTGTTAAGAACACGCTGTCGGGATGGGAGGGAAGGGCAAAGGGTTTAAAAAAAAGGGATAAAGCTCGATTTCACCAACATATGCTTAGCGTTAAAAGAGTCTCTTGACGAATTTTATCTCACGCTATCTAAAAGAGAGAAAAAGACAAATGCCATTACAAGTCACCTAAGCCTAGGGAATGGTTAGTGAAAACGAACATAGGAAATTTTTTGGAATTTTAAAATCTAACGCTTATTTATTCAAAGAGGTCAAAATTATAGGTATTTCTTTGTAACTGCTATTGCCCACTATTGTCTTACAATTACTGTGCAAAAAGTGTCATGCTCACAATAATACCCGCGTCAATTTTATACACATTTTGTTTATCTCTAATCGCATAATCTGTATTAAAATACAGGTCTTTGGTGTTAGTGCCTATATAACAAGAATTATCTGTTTCGGTGTTCTTCATTGAGCCACCGGCTGTTGTGAGCTGAGAACACGTAATCTGGTACCTACATAGTTATTTTTCCTTGAGATTTGTATACCTTCCCATTGGAAGGTAACACATGGAAACAGATTTGTTTTGTTTTAAATTTTCGTAGGAAATCTCACTTAATTTTCTTCAGTTCTAAGATTAAATATTTTACGGTCGTAGGTATTTATTCATCGCCTTTGCCTATTTTATTGTGTGACGTAAGAACGAATTTTATGTGAAATGCCGCGCCGATAGAAACCAAATAATAGTTTGTTGCAGAAATGGCTCCAAATTCAAACAATGGTGATGGAGGAATTGAAGCAGACGTTGCAATGGATACACTTAAACCCAATAGTGCTGCGCCCATCAATCATAAGATGCTGTATGTCAACACGATATACTTCGCCTATTGGCACTTAGCAGCGCCATATGCTTTATATTTGTGTTTTACCTCAGCAAAATGGCAAACCGTTGTGCTTGGTAAGTGTTATTTTATTCCAAATTTTAAAAGTATACTCTTAATTTGTTAAGCAGCGAAAGACCCCCGGGAGCATTATGACTTTCCAATTATATAAAGACCTCTGTGATTCAGAAAACTAAAAAAAAATTTTTAGTAAACCCGCCGGCTTTGATCATCATCTATCTGGTGTCAGATAGATGATGATCAAAGCCATTTAGACCATTCTTACTTTTTGTTTACCTATACAAAAAATGACTACACCACCTGATGTGAAGCGGGAACAAGAGTCCTTTATGCGGAGACAGCTAGTGCAGTTTCTCCACCAAACACTTGGGATAACCCTACGAATTTCTTCTCGTTTATATTTGCGTGATTATAAGGTAACGTCGACCTTAAAGACAATGTCAAGATATTATTTTCAATAGCAGAACATATATTTATTAGTTTAGATAGTATCTATCTAACTATGATGCTTTTGGAAAACTGAAAGCAGCTGTATTAGTACATAATTAGAATAGCTTTTCACTTTTTAAAGGTTTGAGTGATGCTACAGTCAACACACGACTCTATTATTGTAGAGTTAGAAAAGCTTTTCTGAAACAGTGGAGATATTTTCGGCAACTCTGAAAGCTCAGATGACTGTACGTGTTACACAGAGACTGATTATAGCCTAAATTTTTCTTCCCACGATGAAATATTCACGAATCCAACCTGTCAGTTACATACCTACATAATTTTTGGCTGTCAGATATCGGCGAAATAAATACCAAGTGCTGCTTTTTAAAAGTACCTAGTTACTATTAGACTCTGAATTCGAAGGAGTGTTAAATATGCATTTTCAATTAACGTATGATAATAATATAATAATATTTCAAAAACACCAAAAACGATTCAGAAAGTTAAATCCAAGTACATACCTACATATAGTCTCTTGTTTGAATTTTTATAGTCATTATTATTTGGGTACATTTGTACCTACACAGAAACTATTTCAGTCATTTCCGTTCTAAAAATTTTTTACTTTTCATTTTTTTTTCTAGTTGTGTCATAAACGTCATAGACGCCATATTTGTTTACATCTTGGGCTCAAGTGAAATAAATAGGGTATACTCACTCACGAATGTGCCAATACTTAAGAAGGCCGTTTACTACAATACCTGCCACCGCCTTTCCTATTTTAGCCATAAAACATGGTAAAACCAGATCGCGCTAATTTACATTGTAACATTGTACCAAAGCAAATGTGAAACGTTCCCTTGCGCACAAATTGTGCTGTGTTGGACAGCGGAAAATACGTTCCTTTAGATGGTTGCCATAGTAACGTCTTTGTATTTAGGAGCTGTCAAAAACCGATCGATATATTTACTCAATTTATAAAGTTTTTATTTGGTTAATTAATGTTATTTGAACTTAATAAATATGCAATATAATTATAATCAAAGATAGCAACGCCCGAAACGTTCCGAAAAAAAAACCTAATTGGTGGCCGTTTAAATGTTTCGCGCATCAGAAATTGTGCGCAAGGGAACGTTTCACATTTGCTTTGGTAAATACAATGTAAATTAGCGCGATCGAGGCACAGTACAGGTCGTTTTGTTTCGGATTAAAGGCAAAGGTTCTCAGGGAAAGTTCTTCAGAAAGGTTCTCAGGACTCAGGATGACAGCGCATAACTGTGAATACCAAGTGAATTTTTCTTTGTTATTGCAGATGTCTATAGGCGACTGTAGCCCGTTACCACCAGTTGGACCGTCAGCTTGCTTATTATCTACTTGTATAAAAAACATTACAGGTTTTATCGTGTACGTGCTAGCAGAACTAGGCATTACAGCAGGCGCACACAGATTGTGGACGCACAAGTGCTACAAGGCGAAGTTGCCTCTAGAGATACTCTTGATGATATTCAACTCTATGGCGTTCCAGAACTCAGTGATACACTGGGCAAGAGACCACAGACTACATCACAAATACTGTGACACTGACGCTGACCCTCACAATGCTACCAGGGGCTTCTTCTATTCGCATGTAGGATGGTTGCTGACTAGCAAAAATAAAGAAGTCGTGAAACGAGGCAAGACATTAGATTTGGCAGATTTATATACTAATCCTGTTCTGCGTTTCCAGAAGAAGTAAGTATAACATTTAATTCCATTTAAAATTAATTTTATTATTTTTTGCATTGTTTTCTTTAATTTTTATGTGTCAAAAATCAGTCTAAAAATCTGGTCGGTCCACTTTTGCATGATCTTCTTTATTCTATGTAGTAAAACCAATGCATCTATGTAGTATGCGTAGCTGCATAGCACGAGCTGATTAGAGCTAGTCCTACACACACCCACTACAATAATCTGGACGATTAATAAGAAGAATGAATTTTTATTAACATACACCTAACTTGATAAAAACTTAATAAAACAAGAAACAGAAAAAGAATAGACACTTAACGGTGCAGTCAACAACACCCTTTTTATTCGCCGAGGGCAAACTCTCTAAGGGGAGTGAGGGGTGTGTAAGGCTCTCACCCACTAGCCCACTACACCCCTTGATTGAAATTGAACTTGAAAAGTCATTTATTTTCTTCACAATGTATGGCTTAGATGTATATTACTATGCTATGGTACAATTTTGATTTTAACCACCGCCGCCGCCGTGACATTGTGAGAGACTGGTGCCTGATGTAGGTGTTACAACTCCTGTATTACAGCCTTACAGGTCACCAGTGCCCTCCCGCTGTGGATTTGTGGGATTCTTATCAATACCTAGCTATATATTTATTAAATCATTAGGAAGGAATACATGAGGAACACTAACATAAGAAAAAGTGAAATAATAGTAAGTAGAAAGAAAATAATATAGTAAAGAGAACTAGAACTCATAGATGTGTAATGAATATGAGTGCATGTGAGTGTGAGTGTTGTTGTGTATTGGTGTAAAAGTGTAAATGCATTGTATGGTGATGCTAAATGTATTGTGTTTATTAGTATGAGTGTGTGCGAGTCAGTACCTATGTGTCTGATGATGCACCACTTTTCTACTTTCTGCCGACCATGCCGGCTAACCCTGATTGTAACCGCTTTTCGGCAGGGCACTGTGACCCGTAAAAAGGTACCGTCATATAGATGGAGGAGGGGAGGGCAGTAAGAAGGCCTCCTTTCATTGCTACTATGTTGTATGGATCATTAATCATACACCGAAGATAAATGTATGTGTTAAGGTATACGAAGGACGTCAATTAAATGACAGAAAGCAATTAGCTGTTGATTAAAACACTTTGACCTTTTTGATCGTTGATCTCAGGTCCCCGATATTCAGTTATGGGTATACGAAGTGACGTTAATTAAATGACAGAAAGCAATTAGCTATTGATTAAAACAGTGTGACCTTTTTGATCCTTGATCTCAACAGGGCCCCGATCGCGCTATTTTACAATGTACATGCTATAGTCAATCCTCGAAGCTCCGGCGCTCCTAGGTTTGACTAGTCAATCCTTAGGTCGGACTTGCAGTCTTAGTTAAAACGGTGTAAATTCAGACATGCATGACAGACAGACAGAGACTATGCCGTTGATAGTTAATATATTTTTTGTAATAGTTGTAAGAATGTGTTTTTTTGACGATATAAAAGTGCTTCTTTGTGGCCTATTTAAATAAAATATTTTTTCTTTCTTTCTTTCTTTCAACAAATGAAGATTTTCGGCCTCTGACTAAAGAATTTTCGTCAAACCTAGGAGAAACTAATTTGGTCGGCAAACGTCAAAACGCAATTTAATGAAATCGGGGTTTGACCAGTCAAACTTCAATTAGGTATTAGAAAGTCTTAGTTTGTTAAATTTGGTGTTATAATAAAACGTATTTTATTTTATTTTAATGTTTATTGTTGTTATATTGTCATAGTTTTGAGTCCCGAACATGTTGCCGAAAACCATTTTACTAACTAATAGATCCCATTGATTTTTTCACTTTTATAATTTTCATCGAATGAACTGTAGACCAATAACTACACGTTTGACCAAAAAAGAAAAGAAAAAATAACCACGAAATCTAAGGCGATACCTACCACGGCCGTGTCGGACTTCCACGGACAGTTCTGTCTGATCTCGTATAGGTACCTACCTAGATTTCGTGGTTATTTTGTTTTTCTTTGTTGACGTTTGACCGAGTCTGCCATTCGCTTCTAGGATCGACTAGGCAAAGCCCGAAACAGATTATTTTACTTTCGACGTTTGACTGAAAATTTGGGAACTTCTAGGTTTGACTAAAAATACTTTAATCAAAGGCCGAAATTAGAATTTAATTTGGGGTTGGCCCGAAGGCTTTGGTTAAACCTAGGATAAACCAGTCATTCCGCGAAGGGACTGCATATCGACCTTTGACTATGACATATATACCAAAGCTAAGCCAAAACGTTCCGTTTCGCACAATTTGTGTTGCGCGAAACATTCAAACAGCCACCATTTAGATTTTTTTTCTGAAAATACGTTGATTTCTTTGATTATAATTATATTACATATTTATTAAGTTTAAATAACATAAATTAATTAAATAAACACTTTCTAATTTGAGTAATTTTTGACAGCATCTAGATTCAAAGAAGTTACTATGGTAACCATCTATGAGAACGTATTAGGTTGGGGAAAAAGTCTTTTCGCATTATAGTATGTATGAACTTGTAATAAAATCTCTTTGGCTGTACTATTTGTATCTGGCTGGTTTTGGTATCATTAAAAGTTTAGATTTTAAAAAAGATAATTCCAAATTCGAATTAGGAAAATGTATGTTTTTCATTTGTTTTTCGTACTGTCAAGATGAGTGAATCTAATGAAGAAATTCGATATATTTTAAAATTTTACTACAAAAAACGTAAAAATGCAACGCGAGCCTCGAAAAAAATTTGCGATGTTTATGGACCTAGTGCAGTGTCTGTGAGGGTAACACAAATTTGGTTTAAGCGTTTTCAATCCGGAAAAAGATGCACGTCGCTCTGGTCGCCCTATTACGGATAAAATTGATGCCATTTTTGAAAAACTGGAGCAAGATCGGCATATCAGTAGTTACGACGTAGCTGAAGAACTGGGAATTGACCACAAAAAAGTTTTGGCGCATTTAAAAAAATGGGTAGGTACACAAAAATTGTTTGTGATTCTTTATTACGACGTAATGAAACCTAACCATTTTTGAAGAAGCTGATAACTGGTGATGAAAAGTGGATCACGTACGACAAGAATGTGCGAAAAAGGTCGTGGTCAAAGGCCGGTGAGGCTTCACAGACTGTAGCGAAACCCGGGTAAACTCGCAACAAGGTGATGCTGTGTGTGTGGTGGGATTGGAAGGGTATTATTCATTATGAGCTGTTACCACCAGGCTGGACCATCGATTCTGAACTCCACTGCGAACAACTGATGAGATTAAAGCAAGAAGTTGAGAGAAAGCGGCCGGAATTTATCAACAGAGGGGGTGTGGTTTTTCATCATGATAACGCTAGACCTCACACATCTTTAGCCACTCAGCAAAAATTAAGAGAGTTTGGCTGGGAGGTGTTAATGCATCCGCCGTATAGTCCTGACCTTGCACCTCCAGATTTTCACCTGTTTCGCTCTCTTCAGAATTCTCTAGGCAGTGTCAGGTTAACATCACGAGAGGACTGCCAAAATCACTTGTCGCGGTATTTTGATCAGGAGCCCCAAAATTTCTACAGCAATGGGATCATGTCCCTACAAGATGGCAAAACGTTATCGAACAAAATGGTACCTACATACTTTAGTTAAATGTAAATAAACTATATTAAAAAATATTTTGAATTTTCTTAAAAAATGCGAAGAAACTTTTTCCGCTGTCCAACAAACATTTTTGACGTTTTTTGAAAAGTTGTAGCGAATATCGGTTGCTTTAGCGCCTTCGCACACGGCTCGTATGATAATCGTATCGTACACTACGCGTACGCTGCAATGTTCGTCCGACGCGGTAAATATGTTCCCTCCCTTAAATGGTTGCCATAGTAACGTCTTTGTATCTAGATGCTGTCAAAAACCGATTGATCTATTTACTTGATTTAGAAAGTATTTCTTTTATTAATTTATGTAATTTAAACTTAATAAATATTTAATATACGTATAATCGAAGATTGTTGGCCGTTTAAATGTTTCGCGCAACACAAATTGAGCGCCGCGGTACGTTTCAGTTTTGATTTGGTAAATAGTTACCTACTACAATGTAAAATAACGTGATCGAGGCCGAGGTAAAAACCAGAAGTTTATTGAGTGTTCTTGTTCATTTCTTTAATAACATATGATTTGCTGACTAGGTTTAATCTATAGTTATTAATAAATTTATTTTGCTATTTTTTGTCCTTAATTTCAAGTCTTCATCGCTCCTTTATTCGTTCCATAAATCTTGTTACCTAATCTTTTAATCTCAGTGAGCACATGCTCATAATAATAATTTAGACTAAATAACAGAGCTTATCTAATAAAAATATCTAATGTACAATAGACAGCACGTCAAGCGCAACAGTTTGACCTTGTGAGCACCCTTATTTTATTCGTAATAGAGGCGGTTGTCGTACTACAATAATTGTTACACTCGACGTGCTGTCGTCTGCACTTACACAAAAAACAAAATGTTGAAAAGCAGGCAAACAAAAAATCTAAAAATCGAGATTACACCTAATTTTTACTGCCTACTAACATAACTTACTAAGACGCTGCTTATTAAAAATATTATTATATTTATTCTTTGTGTTTGCCGAAGTTTTATTATATAGAAAATGAAAATTTTTTAAGCAAGTTTACCAACAAGCTTTATGAAGAAATATCGGTTTTGTTCCTAACTTCCGCCGAATGGTTTCCCTCAATCGGGATAAGTTAGGTTTTTTCGTTTCATCTTCCCACGAAATCGAATTCGGGGGAAGCAAAAGTTTAATTTGCTCCGAAATATTTTTAATCATGAAATTAGTTTTGGAAACTTCAGGAAGTAGGTATCATCGTGCTCAGTAGTCTCAAGATTACTAATAAATATTCTAATAATTATTTTCGATTATGTGCTGACCTTTCTCATAAAAATTAATGACGTAGTCTTTATTTACTTATTATGATATTAAAAATTAAACGATCATATTTTTAATAATCAACAAATTGGAACTAAAAATAATTTATATACTTAAAACAACAAAATTGATACTTAATATTTATCACATCATGCAAAATTATACATATAAGTACACATCAATAGACAGTGTAAAAATTATTTTTATTGTAAACATCTTGTTTAAAATTATTTTATTATATCATTTTCAAGCGGTTTAATGTTATGTGTTCATTTACGAAGTGCATTTGACATTCTTTTATGTAAGTACTGGTCATTCATTAAAGATTTTTGTGTTTGTTTCACTCGATTTCCTACTTCTTTAAGCTTTGACTTCTTTGAATATAAAAAGATGAGTCTTTGCTTAAAAAATCTAAAAGCTGCAATAAATGAAGATTTTTAATTTTAAACAAGAAATAACCAATAAAAATAACTTTTATTATGGTCTGTTGATAAGTACTTTTTTTAATAATCTGTGATTTTGCATGATGTGATAAATACTACCATGTGATAAGTACCAATTTTAAGTTTCAAGTTGTTGATTTAAAATAAAATGTTGAATTTTTAATATTTATATTAAGTAAATAAAGACTGTAAATCGTTAATATGAGGAAGGTCAGTAAATATAAAAAAAAAAAAATTTAGTAATTAAAATGTAAAACTAGAAAAAAATTACGTCCTGAGCCGGGAATCGAACCCGCGACCACAAAACACAGAAAAATACAGATAGACTAGAAGAATTTCACAGGGATATCCCAAGTCCTGGGTGGCTCAGTTGGTTAGAGCAGTCGCCCGGATTGCGAAAGGTCGCGGGTTCGATTCCCGCCTCAGGACGTGAAGTTTTTCTAGTTTTACATTTTCATTACTAAGTAATTTTTCAAACCTTTATAATAATGTTAAATCAAAAATTAGGAAAAATATTATAATTTTTTTTAGTAACCTTAAGAATACTTTTTGTAGAATAATAATTATTGAGCCATTATAATGATAATAATAATAATAATAATCATACACTCACACCTATTATCTAGCCCAAAGTAAGTATCATTAAGAGCTTGTGCTATGGATACTAAATAACGGAGAAATAATGATAATATTTAGTATATTAGAAATATACTAAATAAACATCCATCACTCGTAAATAAATGCTCGTGCGCTCGTTATCATTGTCATAAAATTAAGGTATAAACTAGCGAAAATAAGCACACAAATTATAATAGTATTTGCCAACGAATTCAGGTTTTGGCTACAGTGCTTTTTCGTTTTAGTGATTTGGATAGGTACAATAATCCAAACTATTGATTTTCGTATACTTTTTTAATATATGTATTTGTTGTTGTTTTAGATATGCTGTACCAGTCTTCGCAACTTTCTGCTTTATCCTCCCAACAGCCATACCTATGTATTTTTGGGGAGAGACGTTCAACAACTCGTGGCATATCAATTTACTGCGATACACGATAAATTTGAATGTTACTTTCCTAGTAAATAGTGCCGCTCATTTGTGGGGCCACCGTCCTTACGATAAAGACATACTCCCTGTGCAGAATCTTTACGTTTCTATAGTAGCACTTGGAGAAGGGTTCCACAATTTTCACCATGTTTTCCCATGGGATTATAGAACAGCTGAGCTTGGAAATAATAAGTTAAACTTTACAACACTGTTCATAGATTTAATGTCTAAAATTGGCTGGGCTTATGATTTGAAGACTGTAGCCCAAGATGTCGTCAAAGTAAGGGCGAATAGGACTGGCGATGGGACTGATTTGTGGGGGTGGGACGATAAAAATTTGACCGAAGAAGATAAAAAAGACACTAAAATACTCTAAGAAGAATTAAATTATTAATTAAGGAGAAATGTGCAGGAATTGCACAGCCAGGTGCCAGGCGGGTCAGCTTGTTTGTCATCTTGTTGTATAAAAAAAAAATTGATAAGTATCAATAATTTTTGTAATAATTTTTACAGGGAATTAGATCTAAAAAGATAAATACTGATGAGCATAAAATATGCAAGCCACCAAACGTAAAATAAGTAATTAGTAAGTATTAGTTTATAGGCGTACTTAATGCGAATAATTGCATCACTAAGTAATAACATCTTTGGTCTTACAATCAATTGTTTGTCTATTTATTTTACACTCATATTGATGAATGACACAGCCTTGGAAGTTAAAAAACCGAAAAAGATTAATAAAATTTATTTTAAAAATTAAATCACAATTAAATGTCTTAAACTAGATTGACTCGTTCGAAGCGTGAAATTCAAGTGGGCGATATTCGGTGGCCACGCGATGTCCGTCGGCTGCGATGACGCAGTGGGCTCGTTCCGCGGCATCAGCGTTTCCGTGCTCTAGCAAAATAATAGGTTGGGGAAAAAGTTTCTTCGCATTTTTTAAGAAAATTCAAAACATTTTTTTATATAGTTTATTTACATTTAACTAAAGTATGTAGGTACCATTTTGTTCGATAACTTTTTGCCATCTTGTAGGTAGGACATGATCCGATTGCTATAGAAATTTTGGGGCTTCTGATCAAAATACCGCGACAAGTGGTTTTGGCAGTCCTCTCGTGATGTTAACCTGACACTGCCTAGAGAATTCTGAAGAGAGCGAAACAGGTGGAAATCTGAAGGTGCAAGGTCAGGACTATACGGCGGATACATTAACACCTCCCAGCCAAACTCTCTTAATTTTTGCTGAGTGGCTAAAGATGTGTGAGGTCTAGCGTTATCATGATGACAAATCACACCTCTTCTGTTGATTAATTCCGGCTGCTTCCTCTCAACTTCTTGCTTTAATCTCATCAGTTGTTCGCAGTAGAGTTAAGAATCGATGGTCCTGCCTGGTGGTAACAGCTCATAATGAATAATGCCCTTCCAATCCCACCACACACACAGCATCACCTTGTTGCGAGTTAACCCGGGTTTCGCCACAGTCTGTGAAGCCTGACCGGCCTTTGACCACGACCTTTTTCGCACGTTCTTGTCGTACGTGATCCACTTTTCATCACCAGTTATCAGCTTCTTCAAAAATGGTTCGGTATCATTACGTCGTAATAAAGAATCACAAATGAGTACACGGTTCATTAGGTTTATTTCAGTGAGCTCGTGGGGTACCCAAATATCGAGCTTTTTTGTGTAGCCATTTTTTTTAAATGCGCCAAAACTGTTTTGTGGTCAATTCCTAGATCTTCAGCTACGTCGTAACTACTGATATGCCGATCTTGCTCCAGTTTTTCAAAAATGGCATCAATTTTATTCGTAATAGGGCGACCAGAGCGACGTAACGACGTAAGTAACAGATCTCGCGGGTCGACATGTCCTAGAATTAAGTCAAAGGGGTTGCATTTTGTGAAGCTGTGTATGGAACTGTTATAGGCCAAGATTGCATAAGGCATAAGGTTGACTACTGGTTCATTATGTCGTTGCAAACGTAAAGTGAGTGAATGTTCGAGTAAATTCGGGTGAAAGCGTTCTATGTTACCATTGTCATTAGGTGAGTGTGCAAGGGTCTTATGATGTGTGATTTTATGAAGTTTTAGAAATTCTGAAAACATCTGGTTAGTAAATTCGGTACCTTGATCTGTGACGATAGTTAGTGGTAACCCATGATGCGTTGAAAAGGTTAGTAGAGCTTGAATTATACTCAGGCTTGTGTCTTCTCGCAAGTAATAGGCTTAGACGTATTTAGAGAATACGTCTATAGAGGTAAGATATTTACGGGATAGGGCAAGGTAATGCTACCTTGCCCTATCCCGTAAATATTACTGGCCTAAAATTAAAGAACAAATAGTTAAATTCATAAATAACTGTACGATTTGCGGTCAAGCAAAATACGACCGTAATTCAATATTGTAGCACCTTCAGCTAAACCATTTGAAATTTCACACATGGATTTATTTAGGGCCGTAAATGAGAAATATCTTACCTCTATAGACGTATTCTCTAAATACGCTCAAGCCTATCACTTGCGAGATGGCACAACCCTAAGTATAATTCAAGCTCTACTATCCTTTCGGTCATAAATAAGCGTTCTGTTCGTAGCAAGTCTCCGGTTCGTAGCAGTCAGGAATGTTGCCGTAGTTATAGTTATTATAATAATTATCATAAGTGTAACAATCATTTGAGTTGACGTTACGTGTTTTAAAATAGTTTGTATGAGGGTTCAAATGCTTACGCCAATTATGTCCCGAAGGTGGCAGCTGCTTGGTTACAAAATGGCTAACCCCACTCATAGGACGTGGTCCAGAATTAATATTGTTATCCCCTTGGCCATTTTTAAAAGCATTGTTAAAATTAAATGGCTGAGGTCTGAACATCTGTGGAGTGTTTGACTGCATACGGAAGGGCTGTTTAAATTGATTGTTAGGTCGGAATGGTTGTGGTTGCGGGATAGGATGTTGCCAGTTTGGGGTAACACGTGGTGGTACAAATGGTGGGAGATCGAATGGCTTAGGCATATAAGGGTTAATGTTATTAGCATGGATATATAAAGTTGGCGGATTTTTATTAGTATGATTAGAAGTGGATGGCTGATGGTTCTTATGCGCGCTATCATTCTTCATATCCGCCGGAACACATTAATGCTGTTAACATTATTGTTCTGGTGGCAGACTTAGGTAAGATGGTGGTAGCTAGCCAGGCGGACTTAGAAAAGTCCTACCGACAACCAAATCGAGCTGAGAAATGCTACCCAAAATTTTATTTTCATTTTTATCTTTCTTTGAGTCATCAAAAATAATAGACATCAATCAATATGGCTTTCAAAAGAAGTCTAATACCCATGCAGCGTATTCTTTAGTTGAAAAAATCTTACACAATGTAAACAAAGGTAATTTTACATAAGTTTTATTACTTGACTTCTCGAAAGCATTTGACTTCGTGTCACACAAACAAATATAGACTTGGTACAAAATCGAATCAGAGATCCAGCGTTCAACTAGTAGTTGAACTTATACTTTAAAAAATCGTATGCAATTTGTGGAAATCAAGCAACTAAAAGTAAGTACTGTACAGGTCTATAATTCTGAATTTCATGAAATCCACTGTGATGTACCGCAGGGAAGCGTCCTTGGGCCATTCCTATTTTTTCTGCAAGTAAATGACTTAACTTAAGTAACAAAGCATAAAAGGATCTTATTTGCAGATGATGTTTCCATAATTTTAACTACCTACTGATAAAGGCAATACTCTAGAAAAATATAAGAGAGATATCGTTGACACATTGACATCCATAATAAGCTGGTTGACAAAAAATAATTAATACAAATAAATTTAAACTAGAGAAAATAGATTTTTGATTTTAACATTATTATAAATGTTTCGATGTTAAATGTCGATTCCCGCCTCAGGATGTGAAAATTTTCTAGTTTTATATTTTAATTACTAGATAAAATTGGTTAACTTCAACAATTTCAAAAATAAAACAATTGTCATTAAATTTAATGACCATGTATTAAGACATGAAAACAATGTATTATTTTTAGGACTAACTATAGAACCATGCTTAAATTGGAAAGGGCAATTAGAAAAACTTTGCAATAAAATAAACGGATTTTCTTTTGCGCTTTTTAAACTTGCAAAAATTGCAAATAAAGCCACAGCACTTACAGCGTATTTTGCGTATGTCGAATCACTGCTAAGATATGGCTTCCTAATCTGGGGTAACCAGGTAGGAAAAACATAGGGTAGAGAGGTAGAAAAAAAAATCGCAAAAATGTGCATACGCGCAATTTATAATATTGCTCCGGATGTATCATGCAGACGGTACTTTAAAGATCTAAATGATCTTAAACTGCTTATATATTATGGAAATAGCTATTTTTGTAAAGCAACATTTACAAAGAAAACAATACTAAAAACTAAAAGTTTCCAATCAAATGCACTGGCAAAGGTAATAAAGATTTTCAATAAAATACCAGAAGAAATAAATTAACTTCCATAGAATAAATTCAAAATAAAGTTTATGGATTGTGGTAAATGAGAAACAGGTAGATATCGGTCATTCATATTTTGTGCCTTTTTAATTATGAAAAATATTTATTTCTATTGGATATGCTAATTTTGAAAATAGTGACTATTAATATAGGTCTTAAATTATTTCTGATTTTACTGACTCATAATCTATTGTTTTTTTTATTGTTATTATGAAATGTAAATATTTTTATTATAATATGAAATAAATTTTGACAAACGACAAAGTTGTGGTTACTTTTTTGCATTGGTACTTTGACAAGGGGTATTGATAGTTATGGTGTTTATTGAAGCTGTATTAAAATTTTGGTCCAAGGAAACAGTAAGTTTTGTGCGAGAGAGCAGTGTTATTTTTTTAGTGTGGCTCTCTTTGTCCTTCCTCCGTTTATTCCGATTCTAAAATTAGGGCTTTCAATTCTTAGACCAAATTATAATGGTGGCAAAACAATTCATAGGCGAAACATTAACTGTTTATTTTAAGTTTAGGCCAATACGGTTTGGCCATGTAATATTAGGACTAAAATTTTTAGGCGAACTGAAGGGCACCCGATAGTAAGCACATCGCACTGTTTACAAAACTTGTCAGTGGGATAGCGAAATGGCAAACCAGCACTAACTTTAAGAGTGGTCTCTCTATTAGCAGACTTTTTGCTGCACCACCCTGTTGTACCACTCTCTAAACTAAACTAAAAAAATCTCTAATTTTAATTTAATTTTAATTTAACCAACTTAATTTAGTTCTTTTTGTTTGACAGGACGTAAACTAAAGGAGTAAACCTTATTTTAATCTGACAGGAATAAATTGGTTTTAGTTACTCAATTTAGCTATTCGCTATTCGGTTGTACACGTTCTAGGTATGTCTAAATATCTGTAAAATTAGAAATGTCAAGCTAAATTTAGACAGCATGTAAATTGATGTCGATTAAAATTAGTCCTTTGATTTAAATAGTTTTTTTTCTTTGAATCATTTGTAATAACCAAAATAAGTACTTAGGAAAGTGGTAGGACTTATAAGAATCATTAGTGTTGATAATTTTATGATAAAATTTTGGATTTTAAAATAGATGTTGTAATCAGAATCGGGACCCCCGAATACTACTTAAATAAACACTACGTAATGCTTTAATATAAAAAAAGTAGCGTCCGCCATCTTGGACCTTGAAATTGATGTTGTATTCTAAATCGAAACCCCCGAATACTACAAAAATGATACCTATATTGATTTTTTGTAAAAAAGTTGCGTCCGCCATTTTGGACCTTAAAATTGATGTTATATTCAGAATTAAGACCCCGGAAAACCACGAAAATGATACCCATAATGATTTTTCATAAAAAAAGATCCGTCCGCCATGTTGGATCTTGTAATTGATGTTTTATTCAGAATCGGGACCCATGAAAACCATAAAAATGATATCCATATTGATTTTTTATAAAAAGGTCGCGTCCGCCATCTTGGATTTCCGAATGAAGACCGCCGAAACCCAAAAAAAATGATGTTCGTCTGGCCCGCCCAACCCCGCGACTTTGGAAAACGAGATTTACATCAATCTTATGTACTCTTTTACCCAACCATATGTACAACTTTCATTTTCAATGTAACGCTAATACAAATAAGTTAGAAGCATCACTGGTGGCCGGGCCAGCCTGACGTTTTCAGCCCGGCCTCTTCTACATCACCACTACTACAACAACTAGTGACAATTAATTGTTAGAAAACTAATGTACTACATAAAATACATACATTCAAGCCTTTATTTCATACTAAAATGCAATATCTTAGGAGATATCAAAGTAATGTGGGGCCGGGCTGAAATTATTGAAATAGCTAATAACAATAAAAATACAAAACCTAAGAACCCATATTCTATGTGTGTGTAATCTCCCAGAGGTGCAGTATATATGTACAACTTTATTTTTAAGTTACATTATTTAAATATAAAAATATGAGCACTAGAAATTATTTCAGCCCGGCCCCCTACAATCGTTTATATCTTTTTAGCTATTGCATCAATCTGCACAAAACGACAATGTGTGGACTCGTATACGGTAGTACTTTGATAAATTTTGGCTCATGAATTTACTAAGATTATATTCGACGAGATAATTAAAATCTAAGATAGTACTAGTGGAGTGACCATCAGTCACGTGTCAATTTCAGGACATGTGTTTTATCGAATGAAACAAGTAATAATTAGAGTTTTTTTTATTAATACAACATTTTCAGATTTATGAAAATCAACAACCTTCGTATTTAAAATTATTAATACGTAATAGGGATATTGACAACAAGTAAAAAAAGTAGGATTTTCACTTAAATTCAAAAATACGAGTTATTTTATTTACAAAAATACTTGAAGAGCACATATTTTTATGTCATATTAGTCTTGCTATTTGCAATTTTTTAAAAATGACGAAATAAATAAAACAAAACTAATTATGGTAACATGGCCATATATAAAGTACTAAGATGCTATTAAACATTCAATAAAATGTTGTCAAATACCCTATTAATTAACTTCCATATAATCTATTAAATCACAGTCTTTCATTAGGTACTTCAAAAATTATAACTTATTAAAGTATTGGTTAATATTTGGTATACATATAAGTACATATAAGTAGCAATTACTTTTATAATCTAGGTAACTTCAATAAATATGGTACGGTTGTAAATATTATATTATACAATAAAACATTGATATAAACTTATATCTATGTATAAAAAGACTAATATTCTTATATACCCTAGTAAATCACAGCTTTTCGCACAAATATGTGTCTACAATTTAAATATAGATGTATGTTTATCATAATAAAGTGTAAAAATAAAAAAATAGAATGAAATCCCGGGATTCCAAGGAAAATTTGGTAGACCAGTCGCCCGAAGTGAGGTTAGCAGGTTAACCTCGCTTCGGGCGACTGTTCCACCAAATTTTTCTATGTAGCTCAGTTTCATTAGTTTACTACATGGAGCAAATTTTCAATCATTTCTTAAAATATCTAGATAAATATTAACAAACAGATCTTAAATTCTTGAATATTAAAAAATCAAATGACTGTTTATTACACATTTAGGTGTTCGAGCCTTCAGGCTTGACCCACTTGAGATTACCCTCTTGAACATCAGCGCCATCTAGTATAGAGTTTGTGCAAATATCGCAGAATCAGTATGAGGGTAGACGAATATCTGCATGTCAGTGCGGAGCAGTCCTCATTTTATTCAGTACGCTTTTGAATTTCAGCGTCGTCAGTTGTCCATCGCCTACGGGCGAAATTTATTAAGAATATCTTTTTTACTAATTGTGTAAAACTATTTTTACAGTGTGAAAGAATGTCCTTAGTTTGTTAAGGAAATCATTCTTACACGAGCATGTACCCTAACACACGGGCAAAACAATGTAAAATAATGCTTACGAGTATTATGGGTACCATGTACCACTATTTTGTCGTCTCGCAACGAACGACAAATTGTCATCGCAACCAACTGACGCAATGACATTAAATTTTGCCCGTGTTCGAAGGGTCGTCTCAAAGACTTCGTCACTGACGCATTAGTCATAAAGACCACAGCGTCGCACGCTGAGGTCGTATTGATTAAATTACGTTGTCGATCCGACTAGCGAATGTACTCATCCTTGATAGTACCACTCACACCAACTCAAACCTCAGAGTAGGTACCACCTAATCGTTGATCATTAGGTGTCGTCGCATCAATCATACATCTAGTCGTATCAGTTCATACGTCTGACACAACGAAGTCATGCGCCTAGTCGTATCAATCGATACGTCTGACACAACGAAGTCATGCGTCTGGTCGTATCAATCGATGCGTCTGGTCGTGTCGATCGATGCGTCTGGTCGTGTCAATCGATGCGTCTAGTCGTATCAATCGATACGACTCGCCAAGCTTAATTGCAATGTCTAATTGTTTAAAACCATACGTCGGTCGCATTAAATTGCAATCGACCATGAGTTATAATAGCTCAGACGAACATACCTAACGCATTTATTGCATTTAATCTTCACAATTCTCATGGCGACTACAACAATAGGCGCCCTTTGCGGATTATAACCACCGGCCGAGTGAAAAGATTTATTTGATCGAATAATCAGCTTGGTGACAACCATTACCTACAAGGCTGGGTATCCTGGCAAGTGAAAAATTATTCCTATACAGAGCTATTTGGCGACACACCAATACCACTTAAAACGGAAGCTAAACTTCGCTTTGCAATACCTACCGAAGGGTTAGCCTGGGCATACACACCAAATGACCTTACGCTCTCCGTAAAAAAAAAAAAAAAAAAAAAAAAGTTTCGTTCCATCAAAAGAAAAATTCTTTAATGGCTCCTGGGGCGCGCTCTATTATATGCCCCACATGGCATTATGGAGAAAATCCACCCTGACTCATATGCAATATTTATGAACACAGTTAGGACACTAAAATCGAAATTCGCCTCGAGAGGAGCAACACCGAACAACTCCATACAAAAACGGAGATCTACATTATCATCAGAAGCTTCCTCTTCGAAATCGACAAGATATGAACACAACATAGACAAAAACCAACAAAGGGCATTTTTTGTAAAAAATGATGTCAGTCCTGACACATCAAACGAAAACCACTGAAAATGTAGCCTCACAAGTGGCCAACGTAACCGCTCGATATCACGAACCGAGAGAGGAACAGGAGTCAGACTACGAAAATGGTGCCTCTTGTTCCGAAACCGGCATTAGCATTACTGGCGACGAGGAAATAGAAATACCACCATTCCTCTCAGCCGAACGACTTGAAACCTCTCCATATGCTATTAAGCCTATTAACAGATCAGAAGAGGTCGCCCTTCAAGCCCAAATTGCACAAGCTGAAGCAAGATTAGAGGCTCTACAAAATAATGAGTTATCGTAGGCGGACTGCGACTTCTCGCCTAGCACAACAGAACCAGAGACCAAATTAGCAATGGCGGATCCACGACTGGTAGAATATGGTATCAAATGTCAACGATTAGAGGAAGATGGCTGGAAAAGCATCAGATATGCGGGAGTGCAAAAAGCATTCCACTGCTCTCCGGTGTTCGCCCCCCTCACGTTGAATAACCTACTCGCCCCACATACACGAAGATTGCCATCCCTAAGTCACTTAGAAAAGACAGACTTTACTCTTGGAGCAATAAACTATGGCCTTTTTCTACAACGGAAAGTTTTTGAAGAAGCTTGGAATAAACTAAGTCTGTCCGCACAGACTGAGGTTCAAACCCATTCCACCCAAGAAAATATTCGACAGTCTTGTCCAATACACTTGTGGTAGAAGAGCGGAAGTTATTCAGTCGCGCAGAGAAACGTTCAACCCAAACAGGGTATTGGGCGATATTTTGCACGATTACATATTCCTTTCCTTCGACTACATATTTGTTTTCTGAGGAGAAGCTGACCGAAGCAATAAAAAAACCAGGGTGGGAGCGCATAAGTTCTTCCCTAGGAAATCCTTTTCGAGTACTCCCACAACTAAACAGAAGAAATTTGCTGTACCTCCAAAAATACCACAGAAAACCCCTAGAGAAACCTATTCAAGCAAATCACCATAAAAAATAATAATAAAAATAAAATAAAATAAAAACAGCATTGTCGGAATTTTTTCGTACCTCTGAGGGTCAAGATCGTATTACCAACAAAACAACATGTCCTTCCTCAAATATTAAAAGAATACCCTAATCCGCAGGTATTCCTTGCCGGTCAATTAAACTCTAAAGTAGCCTGTAAATCATTAGGCGCGTCACCTACACTCCTAAATGTCTTAAAAGGCTACCTGATACCGTTTATACGGAAGCCGCCGACTATCCGCTTCTCAGAAACTCCCAAAAATTACAAATTATTCAACACAAAGAAATCTGAGAACATGGACCAGCAGATTAGTTATCTATTAAAATCGGGCGCAATTTCAAAAATAAATAAATTTAAGAGTGGTTAATTATATCTCCAGTCTTCCTCCGAAAAAAAAAAAAAAAAAAAAGCCAATGGTTCTCACAGGCTATTTGTTAATTTAAAAATCTGAACTACTTTGTGAATTATTCAAAGTTTAGACTGATTAGCCTTAGGAAAATCTCTTAAATAATTGAAAAAGATGACTATCTAGTAAAGATAGACATTTCAAATGCATACTGTCATGTTCCAGTCGGAGGCCAGAGGATAGGAGGTATAGGAGATATTTATCAATAATGACCATGACACAACATGAATTGCCTTCTTTTTTGGCTGTCAAGTGCCCCTTCAATTTTTAGCAAAATTTCAAATTAGGTAGCATCCCTACTTCGTAGCAAAGGCATTAGAACTGTAGTTTACCTAGACGATTTCTTACTCCTACATAAAGATCCTGATTTGCTGGAGCAACAAACGCAACAAGCTATTTGCACATTACAGTCATTAGGCTGGCACATAAATATTCCTAAATCAAACTTAATGCCTAAAAAAAAAAAAAAAAAAAAAAACGTATTGAATACCTAGGACTTGTATGGGACACACAAATAATAAAAAATACTTACCTAGCACAAAAATTCACAACATCACTGCCCTCATATTGCATACCTTACGCAAAAATAAATGGAGCTGGTCTAGCGCAAAACATATTCTGGGGAACTTAAATTTCGCGGCTAATGCAATACCTTTGGACCTTGGAAAAACGACATTTCAGATACCGGATCGCATAAGAGGAGAACTCGATTGGTGGCTACAGATTATACACAAGTCCTCGACGATTCAAATAACTGCACCAACCACTTTCGTAACCACCGATGCTTCAGATCTCGGATGGGGAGCGATTGTAGACAGCAAAAAGCTTTCAGGGCATTGGAAAACCTCTCAGCTACACTGGCACTGCAATCAGAAGGAATTTATTTATTTATCCAATCCGACAATCGCACATCGCAGCAAAAATATTGAGTATCGCACATCAACACAAAATCAACTTAGTCCCGAAGTATCTACCGGGCAAATACAACGGTCTCGCGGACAGCCTATTCAAATGTAAAACGCACTAAGAAAGGCATCTCCGTTGCACTGGTCCAGTCCATAATATTCAACCGCAGGGGAGCTCCAGAAATCGTCTTATTCGCCTCAAGCGCTTCAGCAGTAGTTCCACGATACACCCAGCGAAGATCATAGGGATCTAGCGAGCGAATTCACGGATGCGTTCAGCAGACAGTGGAACTACAGTCTGGCATGGATCTTCGCTTCTCCAGCATTGATCCCCCGGGTACTCCAACATCTCCAACGCTCCCACGGACTATACATAATGATAGTACCCAGATGGGAGAAAGCATTTTGGAGAGCAGAGATGAAGAAGAGAGCAATTCAACCCCCTCTTCGCATCAGGAACCTCAAGAAACACCTGCTAGACCTGCAAACAAGACTACCACCTCGAGGAATCCAACAGTTATCTTTAGAGGCCTGGCACATACGGGCTGGGCCGCTGAACTAAATTCTTGGAACGAGCAAGAAAAGGGACTTTTAGAGACTGCGTGGCGGACTTCGACTCTCAAAACTTATAAACCGACCTGGCGCAGCTGGCTACAGTGGTCTGAAGCTAACAGCCTATCTCCTTCAACGCCTGTCCGTAGCGACATAGCTAATATTTAATATTCTTATTTGAAACCCGCAATCTAGCTGCGAAAACCATTTGCGTTCACAAATCTGCTATATTAACCTTCATTAAGCCATCCCTTAGCGAAACATATAGCAAAAACCCAACAATAAAGAATATTATAAAGGCAATAAGTTATAAAAATCCTCCGCAGCATAAGAAAACAACGTGGAATGTTCCCAACCTTACACATTGGCTTTCCATACAGGATCATAGATCAATCAAGCCCTTTCCGTCTCTCACAACAAGTAGCTACGCTACTTTTGTTAGTTTTCGGGCGACGTGTACATGATCTAACTCGGTTGCACATAAGTAAGGATCATTGTCAAATTTACCCAGATAGAGCAATATTCTGGCCAGAGTTTGGGTCCAAAACTGACAGTGCTAACTATCGTCATTCGGGTTGGTGTCTGTTGAAGAACGAAAACAACAGGTTAGACCTATACTATTGGATACCAATACTTATAAACCTATCAGCACATCGTCGTAACCCAAATGATTCTCTATCCAATTTGTTTATTTCCACGAGAGGTAAAATTAAAGCAGCCACAAGGACAATCATGTCTGGCTGGATAAAACTTATTTTGAGGGATGCACGCATCAATGACACACCTGACAGTTACTACGGTCAACTGGAACATTCGAAACCTCGATATAGACGATGTACTACGCAAAGGAAACTGGCGTAGCGCAAAGACATTCTTTGACATTATTTTAAGAATATCGGGCCCAAAAATCCTAATAACGGGACTTTATCTATATCCACAGACTTCATCGCAATGTGATTCATTACAAACTGATTATGACGAATTGGCTTAAATATATAAATGTTATGATTGCGTCGTATACGGCATACATAATACAAAAAAAAAAAAAAAAAAAAAAAGGTGATTCGTTAATAAACCTATGACCTATGTTAATAAACCTACCACCTACTCATGTGCTGTGATTAAAAAATATAAATGATAAATTCAAATACAAATTGTTGAATTTACTATGATATCATATCTACTTACCCAGTCACAGTACGCAACTAACAACAGCACCAGCAGATAGAAAACATCTCAAGTGGGTCAAGCCTGAAGGCTCGAACACCTAAATAGACAAGTTTTTCCCCCGAAGGGTAAAAAAACTAATATTTAGGTTTCAGCCGAAAGGCTTGACCCACCAATATTACTCCTTGCTGGTTCTCACTTCCTCGCCTTAATTCAAAAAGGTACTGAATAAAATGAGGACTGCTCCGCACTGACATGCAGATATTCGTCTACCCTCATACTGATTCTGCGATATTTGCACAAACTCTATACTAGATGGCGCTGATGTTCAAGAGGGTAATCTCAAGTGGGTCAAGCCTTTCGGCTGAAACCTAAATATTAGTTTTTTTACCCTTCGGGGGAAAAACTTGTCTATTTTTATTATAAATGTATATATCTTATGACGGGGTAGATGCCCGTCATAAGATATATAATATTTGTAAGAAATGTAAGAAAATTACTAATAGGCAATCAATTACTGGTCATTGTTTAATTACGCTTGTATAAGTATTAAGACAGCCTTAAGACAGTTCGCTGTGTTTTGGATTGAAGGGAAAGATAGCCAATAAAGTAATTAGAGGGCATGTACGGCATTTCAACTTAGGCCTCAGAATAACAACCGAACTGCAATATCAAGTGATTTTTCCTTATTAAAGCAGCTGTTTATAGGTGGCGGAAACTGTTTACCACCAGCTGGGCCATTAACTTGTATATCATCTACTTAGATCATTAAAAAAAATGTCCTGAAATTAGCACGTGCCTGATGGTCACTCCACTAGTACTATCTTAGATTTTAATTATCTCGTCGAATATAATCTTAGTAAATTCATGAGCCAAAATTTATCAAAGTACTACCGTATACGAGTCCACACATTGTCGTTTTGTGCAGATTGATGCAATAGCTAAAAAGATATAAACGATTGTAGGGGGCCGGGCTGAAATAATTTCTAGTGCTCATATTTTTATATTTAAATAATGTAACTTAAAAATAAAGTTGTACATATATACTGCACCTCTGGGAGATCACACACACATAGAATATGGGTTCTTAGGTTTTGTATTTTTATTGTTATTAGCTATTTCAATAATTTCAGCCCGGCCCCACATTACTTTGATATCTCTTAGGATATTGCATTTTAGTATGAAATAAAGGCTCGAATGTGTGTATTTTATGTAGTACATTAGTTCTCTAACAATACATAGTCACTAGTTGTTGTAGTAGTGGTGATGTAGAAGGGGCCGGGCTGAAAACGTCAGGCTAGCCCGGCCACCAGTGATGCTTCTAACTTATTTATATTAGCGTTACATTGAAAATGAAAGTTGTGCATATGGTTGGGTAAAAGAGTACATAGGATTGATGTAAATCTCGTTTTCCAAAGCCGCGGGGTTGGGCGGGCCAGACGAACATAAAAAATGTCAGCTATTTAGAATTTATTTAGAAAAATTGCGTCCGCCGTCTTGGTTCTCGAACTAGGTGTTTTATTTAGAATCGAGATCCCCGAAAAGCACGTAGTTAGGGTCACATACCTTTAAATACTATCAGAAGAATTTTAAAAAGTGAAATATTTTATAAAAATAATTCATTTAAATAAGCGTACGATTTTTATTTTTTTGAATTCACCTAACATGTTTTATTTATTCTGTGGTTTTTTTTGTGCGTTTATTATGCAATCAGTCTTGGACTATGAGCAGATGTGTGGAGAGAATTTGGCATGTAGAGTTGAAGTCCTCATTAGGGCTCCACTCTTTAAGTTACTACAGTCAGCTACAATTACTGACTATCTAGTTCCATAATTTTGTGTCTCTTTAATCGTCCTATGATCTTAGGGATAGTAAGTTTGCACTGCTAAATGGTTAGGATGGTTTTTAGCCTTGTTTTATATCTGGAGCTGTGGAGTCTAATTTCATCCTTTACTGTGTTTATATTCAGGTACTTATGAAGCTCATCAATTCTTATAAACCAGGGTGAATTTGCTGAGTGCTTTAAAATACAGTTTTGAACTCTCTGTATCATCATTATGTTTGAGTCAGAAGCTGAACCCCATAATTGGATGCCATAGGTCCATATTGGTTTGAGCACGGTCTTATAGATCAGGAGCTTGTTATCCACTGATAGTTTTGAGTTTCGACCAAGTAGCGAGTACAGCCCTCTATGTTCTAGGTTGATCTCATGTCTCTTGGTATATGCTTCCTCCAAGTCAGCCTTCGATCCAAGTGTATTCCTAGGTATTTCACTGATTCCTGGTGAGGAAGCTGTTCACCACCTAGAGTGACTGGTGGACAGTTTTCCCTTCTTATTATCTGGACTGACTTAGATGCACTAGTTCTGATTCTCCATTGCTTGAGCCATTTGTCTATCCTGTTAAGACCGTTTTGTAAGATTTTGGAAGCCTCCATAGGACACCTACTAGATGCTACAATTGCTGTATCATCTGCATAAGTTGCAACAGTCACGTCTGGAATCTTAGGGAAGTCGGATGTGTATAATGTGTATAGTACAGGCCCAAGTACTGAGCCTTGTTGTACTCCAGCTGTTATGTTTTGGAATACGGATGTAGCACCATCCTCCTTGACCTGGAAAATTCTTTCTGACACATATGATTTTAATATGTTGTAGAAATTGTGTGGTAGCAGTGTTTTAATTTTGCACAGGAGACCTTTGCGCCAAACCCTGTCAAACGCCTGTTGTACGTCAAGGAATGCAGAGGAGCAATATTGCTTTTGTTCCAGTGTAGTACTTATTAAATTATATACTCTATGGACTTGCTCTATAGTTGCGTGTTGTTTCCTGAATCCAAACTGATGATCTGGGATAATGGACCTTTCAGCAAGTGTTTTGAGAAGTCTGTGTAATAAAACCTTTTCAAAAAGTTTGGATGTAATAGGCAGTAAGCTTATTGGCCTATAGGAGGTTACTTCATGGATAGGTTTGCCAGGTTTATGGATCATTATAATCTGGGATACCTTCCATAACGCCGGATAGTAGCCAATCTTCATGATGGCGTTAAAGAGTATGGTCATAAACATTATTCCTTTATTATTAAATATACATGCGAGCTTACAGATAGACATCCAACACACTAGCATGCTACACATTTAACAAAATGGGGGAGTTTTGAGAGCACTTTCTTGTCCATCAAACCAAACCAAGTGCTTCACCGTTTTCCATATCTTTATCTATGCATCTATTGATTTCATGAGGTGTTACAGTTCTTAGTGGCAATTCAAGTTGAAAATCTTCATTCAAGATGTCATCAACATCAGAATCGTCAATATTGGGGTCAGCTTTATTACACGCGAACACCTCAGCTAAGTGGTTAGCAAAAATCTGTCCCTTTTCCTGTGGTTTAGCGTTTTGTGGATGGTTAAAGTTTTTACAGGCACGCCATAGTGAATAGTCAGTGGCCTTAGTGGCTGTAAGTGATTCTAGGTGGGCCTCCAGAGTGCTATCATTCGCTGCTTTAATAGTTTCTTTTAGATCACGGATAACTCTGTTGACGGATAGAGCAGTTTTGTCTTCTGGATGTCGGCTATTATGCCAAACCCTGCGTAGCCTTCTTTTATTTAGGATTTTTTGTCTAATGTCCCAAGGTACAGTATGTTGTCTAGGCGTTTTGCTAGAAGCATCCGGCGTACTTTTCCAGCATGCCGCGCCGCTTGAATCACCGTTGTGAGTTATCGGGTAGCATTGTCTATATCAGTTTCAGTTTTCAGCGATATTTTTAGTTTTAGTGTTTTATCTACCATTTCTCGAAATGCGTCCCAGTCTGTGTGTTTATTGTATAATGTTGCACTCTTTTCACTACTGAGAGTGGTAGTGCTAACTTTTAAGATAACTGTGACATGATTAGTAGAACTATCCAAACAGGACTCAACTGACATGAAGTATCTAGATAATCCCGTTTGTATAAAGAAGTCCAGAATATCAGGCAGTCTATTGGGATCACTGGGCCAATGCGTGGGTTCTGATGTCGCAATAGTAGAAAGAAAGTTTTTGTCAACGCATTTCTTAAGTTCTCTGCCTCTAGTTGTATTTAGTCTGCATCCCCAGTGAACATTCTTTGCATTCCAGTCTCCTCCAGCTACAAAGCGTCCGCCTAAGGTCTCTATAAACTCAGTAAACTGTTCCTCAGTTATTCTGTGCTTCGGAGGACAGTACACCGAAGAAACATTAAAACCCCCATTTTTATCCTGAACAGCAACGGTAGTAGCTTGGATATGTTGAGTTTTAAACTGTGGGAGCTCATAGTGATCGATTGAAGATTTTATAATGATTGCAGCACCTGCATGGGCATTTCCATCTGGGTGGTTTGTACAATTTAATTTATAGTTTTTTATTCTAACATCACTATTAACAGTGAAATGAGTTTCCGAGATTAATAGTATGTCCAGTTGATGTAGCTGCAGCAGAGTTTCAACCTCATATTTGTTGGGTGCTAAACCATCTATGTTCCAGGTTGCAATTATTAAATCAATTTTCTCTGTTTGTTTTATATATATGTCTTCCATGTTTTTCAAGGTTGTTGTGAGTGGATCTGTATAACAATTTTCATTTTTATATTAATGTTTACTACATGAGAATATGATCTTCTGTCTGTGTGATAAGCCTTTCTTTCAGCTTCAGATATTGGGTGTAATTTGTCTCCTCCGTCTATTCTAGTAGTTAATATTTCCTCTAGAGGTGCCGATTGTGATATTTCTTTAACTGTTTGTTGGTTCATTGTCTTTACTTTTTTTGATGTGTTGGTTGGTTAAGTATTAGTTATCCTGGCAAGTATTTCCCTAAATACTTCACATCCTTTATAATTAGCTGGATGTGGGCCATGGCATAAGGCACAGATCGCTGGTATACTTCTATCTGTTTTTGGACAATCTGATGTTTTATGAGGTTTCGCACACTTGACACATCGATAGGGTCTCATGCAATAGTTTTTGGAGTACCCATATTGCTGGCATGTCTGGCATTGCACAACTACATTTCTTTTTCTTTGGGTCCTCAATAATAACTGATTGGTGGTGTATAAATTTGATATCTTTGGCTAGTTTGTTGTTTGGACCAGGCTGAAGATTTACAAAGATTGTGGAAGTAGGTTTTTTGTCTGGCCCATATTTAGCATTGATAATTTCACCGGTCACAACATTCCCAGTTCTTTCAAATTCTTCCTCTATTGCATGTGGTATTGAGTGGTGTAGGTTTTTTATAACAAGTCGAAACAATATTTCCTGTTTATTGTTGAATGTGTGTCCTATAAGATTGTTTGCTCTTACCACAGATACAATTTTCTTATACACCTCCACATCGGTGCTATGGATTCTCAGCTGGTTTCTATTAATGATCTTATACGTAAAGTGTGTTTTCTCTACAGATTTTCCTAGGAGGGCTATCAGTGCATTAACATACTCAATGCCATACAAAATTATTGGAGGTGGTTTACTTGTCCTTTTTTGTTTTTGTGGCTCTTGATCTTCATCAGTCAAGTCTAAAGGTAGTCCGCTAAATCTGTTAGAGGTATTGATCTTGTCCGGTGAAGGTGTTGGCGACAACTTCATTTTTTTATTTCCTTTAAATTTTGAGAAGAATTTTTGAGTTGGTACTCTGCCATGTGGGAGGAGCGGCGTTGTTTTGTTTTCCCATTGGTTCTAAAGAGTCTTCATGAGTTTCTTGCGAGGCATACACACTGCTAATTTCCTTTAAATTTCCTAGTGACGAGCTCCTAGGTCTTTTTATGAATAAGCTGGGGTGGAAAGCTTGTTGTACAATTTTTTTTATACCAGTAGCATTACCTAGCATGGAAGCCTGGTCACCCGCTTCCATACAGTCTACGGTAGCAGATTTCACACCGTCTGGCCCGGGTACCAGAGAGCGCCGGGGGTTAGCCGGATCGCATGACATAATATTCTCATTATCTGACATTTCCATAATAAAAGGTGTGGGAAATTAGCTAGAACACTCTCCCAAGGTATTTCTGCTATGTTTTTTGGGGTATTTAGTTCCCAAGGTCCATAATAGCCTCCTCTAAGTAGTTGCCCACTTAGGTTATACGGCCACTAACTCGGTCGCCACGCGACATGGTATACGCCAAGCCGCCGCCCTTCGGCGCGTGCAGGTGAGGTTGACAAATGGGCCAAAGTTAGTAAGTAACAACTTACTAACTTTGGCCCATTTGTCAACCTCACCTGGTTCCGTTCTCCCCTTACTCCCCGACAGCCTAAGGCTGTCCGCCCACGTCAGACTTTTTGTTGCACAGATTATGGGGCCGATTTTTCTTCCCGATTCTTATGACCGATTTTGTGGCCGACTCAACGCCTACGTCCGTCACTTTGTCTGTGGATAACGAGGAGCAACACGACATGGACGGAGAGAATCTTATGAATATAAGGAGGAAGGTGGATTTACAGAGGAAGGTTCTTTAGTTGTACCTTTATGTAAAAAAACCCTATACATAAAAAAGGTTGTTATAAAGATACTAATAACTATAGACCTATTACAATATTGTCATGTATAGACAAAATAATTGAAAAATATTTTGGTAATAAAAATAACTCGGTATATATAGCAGGAGAACATAGTGAATTAATACTATCATCCCATGGCACAGCCCAAGGATCAATAATCGGGCCAACCGAGTACCTACTTGATATATGTTAACGACATGTATAATGTGTTCCGACTTTCCGACATGCCTCTGTGTACCAATTTGCTGATAACACCTGCCTGATAACAGCGCATAGTGACGTCGAAATGACTCAAAATATGATGCAGGTAGAATTTGATTTGTTATGCAGGTGGGCCCATGATGTTGGACTAACAATAAATTATCAAAAAACTAAGCTAATGCATATACAAGCGCCATATATAAAGGCTAGCTTGACTCCACAGATAGTGGCTCATGAACATAAATGTATGCACTCTAGACAGATCCCTTGCTACTGCAAACCACTAGAAATTGTAAAACAACATACATATCTTGGCTTAAAAATTGATTCAAACTTTAATTGGGGCCTACATATTCATCATGTTTGTAATAGACTGAGAGCTATATTGGCTAAACTTTGTATACTTCATCGTAAGATGCCCTACACTACACTAAGATTGTTTTATTTGTCTATGGCAGATTCTATAATAGGATATGGTGTTTCTAGTAATGGAAGAACATTCAAAACATATTTAAAAGATATTTACAACTTACAAATAAGATTGTTAAAAGCCATAGTAGTTACCGTTAAAAATTAAATACAAGTATATAGATGATTATGAAAAATTGTTCCAACATTATAAGGTCATGAATGTTTATGAGAAAATTGAAATGGCTTTAGTATCTGAAAACTTTGAAAAAAAGTCAATTAAAAAAAAAGAAAAAAGTTGAGTAGCATGCGTAGATAAATTACAAAATATTATAATTTAAAAGATTTAGAACATTTAAGTACTATTAATCAAATTATTCAAGAAAGTGAGCATATGCTTTGTCAGCTTATCAAATGTATGTGTAAAAAGAACAATAAAGAAGTTTATAAAATTAGAATAACCTTAGCTAAAACCTATTTCAAAAACCTTAAAAAAGGAGCTACTATAGAAGTTGATTGTGAATGAAATGTGTTGTATATTTTGATCGAATTCTGAAAGAATGCTATCTTTATAGTGCGGAAGAAAAAGAGTTTTGCACTAAGTTTGACTGTCCTGTAAATAATGTATTAAAAAAATTTCAGTATTACGTTTACACGATAAACGTGCAACTGAAATTCAGGAAGCTGTAAATACATTACTAAATTATCCCGACACGACACCATGTCGTAAACCTTCTTGCAACGGCTTAAAAACATTTGAACTGGTCCTACGCAATCTTATATTTTTCGAAATATTAGGTGAATGTATTTCTGTGTATGAAGCACCTGCAAAACTAGTTTTTAAGGAAGTAGTTTTAATCAATTCAATTCAATCAATTCAATTATAGAATTAGTTCCGCCTATTGTCGGTAAAATGGGCCACTATAAAGCACACTGCAGGCGTGAAAATGTATGGCAATGCTACGAAGATCTAAGTACAAGAATTATACGAAGTGCCAACAAAAAAGTGATTCCACATTGTATTGTTTATGTAAGGAAATAATGTCATATATTTTTACCGCCCAAATCAATGTACAAAAATAAATAAGAACAATTATCATACAAATTACAATCAAAAAATCATGTGTTTAAGTCATATACCTAACTATTAAGCTAATTTTTCTAATCAGAGTCTTCAGGATCTAAATAAAACAATACTTGTGCATTCCTATAGTTTTCGCAACCTCGTTAATTTGTTGCCCTCATAATTTAACAGACACAGGGGATTTTAAGCTTGTACCTTGATTATGGAATGAATAAGGGGGTCTAGGCTTACAAATTGTGAAATAAGCAATTGATAAGCAATCTTTGGTCAATGAAAATTTCAGTAATTTTACATAGTTACTACTTTATGGAGATTGACCAGCCATCCTGACGTCAGAATGGACGGTCAACCTTAAATGTATTAATTCTTTTAAATTACGCAATAAGCAATTTTCACACCATGATAAGCAAATATAAGCAATTCATAAGTCATTTTTAGACACAATTTCAAAGTTAAATATGACCGTTGACCGGCCATTCTGATGTTCACATTTATTTAACTCAAATGTATTATTATTTTGTAATTTATGCATGTTACTCAACTCAAATATTTTTAAATTACGCAATAAGCAATTCTCACACCATGATAAGCAAATATAAGCAATTCATAAGTAATTTTAAGACACAATTTCAATGTTAAATATGACCGTTGACCGACGATTCTGAATTATTGTAATAAAAATCATGACTGACACCATAAAATCCAGCCAAAGAACTATTTCTTCTTTTATTGCATTGAAATGCTGGTGTTACACATTTCAATGCATCTTAGGAGTATTTGACGCAAAATATATGATAATAGTCTCCATATGATGCTACTTTTTGAGGTGGATAACCACAAAAAAGTGCTCATCGTCTTTGACACCATAATCACTATATTCTTAATGTTTGATTTTAACATTATTATAAATGTTGTTGTATGTAATGTTGTGTGTGTGAAATTTTTCTAGTTTTATTCTATTTTAATTACCATAATCACTTTTATTCTTATAATCTTTTAGTTGTACGTCAACACAAACACTTGTTTTATAAAACTACTCCACTTTTATAACACAAAGTTCGCTCCGACACAATTTCTAATTATTGTAATAAAAATCTTGCCTAACACCACAAAATCCCGCCAAACACTTACCTAGAACCTTTTGTAATATAAACGCAATTTCGAACATACGTAGCTTGAAATAGAATATTTCGACATTGTAGGGTGGACGTTAGCTTATAAACGCAAATACAGATAGACTAGAAGAATTTCACAGGTATATGCCAAGTCCTGGGTGGCTCAGTGGTCAGAGCAGTTGCCCGGATTGCGAAAGGTCGTGGGTTCGATTCCCGCCTCAGGACGTGAAATTTTTCTAGTTTTATATTATTTTAATTACTAAGTAATTTTTCAAACATTTATAATAATGTTAAAATCAAAAATTAAGAATATTTGAAAGCACTGCCCCAACTTAACCGAATCGTAGGTATTTGTAAAAATACTCGTTTCAGATGTTGAAATAGAATATTTCGACATTGTAGGGTGGACGTTAGCTTATAAACGCAAATACAGATAAACTAGAAGAATTTCACAGGGATATCCCAAGTCCTGGGTGGCTCAGTGGTCAGAGCAGTCGCCCGGATTGCGAAAGGTCGTGGGTTCGATTCCCGCCTCAGGACGTGAAAAAATTTTTCTAGTTTTATATTATTTTAATTACTAAGTAATTTTTCAGACATTTATAATAATGTTAAAATCAAAAATTAAGAATATTTGAAAGCACTGCCCCAACTTAACCGAATCGTAAGTATTTGTAAAAATACTCGTTTCAGATGTTGAAATAGAATATTTCGACATTGTAGGGTGAACGTTAGCTTATAAACGCAAATACAGATAGACTAGAAGAATTTTACAGGGATATCCCCAGTCCTGGGTGGCTCAGTGGTCAGAGCAGTCGCCCGGATTGCGAAAGGTCGTGGGTTCGATTACCGCCTCAGGACGTGAAATTTTTCTAGTTTTATATTATTTTAATTACTAAGTAATTTTTCAAACATTTATAATAATGTTAAAATCAAAAATTAAGAATACGTAGCTTTGCTCTCATGATTTGAACAGGCACTGGGGATTTAACTCTCGTACCTTGATTATGGAAATAATACGGGGGTCTAGGCTTACAAATTGTAAAATTAGCAATTGATAAGCAATCTTTAGTCAATGAAAATTTTATTAATTTTACATAGTTACTACTTTATGGAGATTGACCAGCCATCCTGATAGTATAATTTAATTTTAATAAATAAATAAAATATATCAGTAATCATCCATTTAAATAAATAAATAAATAAACTAGAATTTTATGAAAGGCATATTTCTTCCCATAATGTTTTCTTTTCGTTTCTATCGTGGTACTCAGCCAATCCTGTGTCGTATAAAGCAGGCCGCTTTTCTACTTCTTCTATCATACTCTCAATATCGACCTCCATCGCTGAGCAAAGACACTGAGACGTGCGTTACGTGGGCGGACAGCCCTAGGCTGTCCGTCCACGACAGTAGACACGACTTTTTGTAGGACGTGTGCGTTCTCCTACAAATATCGGTCACCGATTATCGGACGTGGGCGGACAGCCTTAGGCTGTCCTCAGATTTTTTATAGGACAGATAATCGGGCCGATTTTTCCTCCGATTCTTGACCGATTTTGACCGACTTTTTGTAGGACAAGGATGACTATTGCTATAAGTACGTTCTATTTTTCTCCTACAAAACCGATAATCCGTGACCGATTGGTCATTGTTTATCGGACGTGGTCGGGCAGCCTTCTGATAATCAGAAGTGGTGTGTGTGGCGGAGAAAGTTTAAGTTAGTTTCAAAGATATTGATCATTTAATTTTTTTCATACAATCATCTACTAATAATGTGAGGTGACCATAATTTTACAGACATAAAGGATTTCTTTTTAATCGACTTATCGGCCGGTAGTGGCCACAACTTGAGGTATTTGATTTTTTCGAGAGAATAGAAGGTATTCCCGCAGTAAAAAGCGTAAATAGGTATCTGTTAATTCAATATAATAATTGACTACCAGCGCTGCCTAAAAAGGAGTGCGTTACCCCAGCAAGAAAATATCTGCTAGGTGAAATTGAGCTATGCCAATAATTAGAGTGTAATGTGGTGTAAATGTGACCCAAATAAAAAATTTGTGCATGCTGTAGTTTTGGAGAAAAAGCAAAAAAACCGTTCCTGCTGGAGTAACGCTGTTCCAGCAGGAAGATTCTAAACGAATGATCCGAGGGAAAAGTAAAGTACATGAGCAGGTAGGTTATATTTGTGCGTGAATGTGCGCCAAAAATGAGATTTGTGCGTCTTAAGGTTTTAGAGATATTCGGTTTCCTGCTGGAGTAACGTTTTGCAGAATCCGGTATCTCGGAAACCTTTGATTGTGCGCACGTAAAATAAATGTATTTCAGTAGCTGTTGATTTGTGCGTATTTGTGAATCAATAAGTTATTAAAATATATTTATCGTTTTAAAGTAATCATACATTTCTTAAATAACAATAAAAAATTCTAGCGCTTAAATGAGCAAACGTATAAGCCAACTGAAAATGGAATTCGCTTCTTCTTGTTAATCTTCTTGTCCACAAAAAGTTTCAAAACTAAATATACACACGTTTTTGAATAATTTAACTTTAATTCAAAACTGACAATGACATAACTCCAACTTCAAATTACAAGAACCAGTATTAACCAAATACAATTTGGTAGTAACGCACAATTAGAGTATTTCGTGAAATATAAATGCTGAAATTTCAGCTTTATATGTCTCGTATTAACGTAGATATAAACAAAAAACCAAAATAACCACTAGATTACCGATAATCCGACAGAATTCAAATGACCACTGTTGGCGATAGAACTGGCTGTTTTCCGTCTATGCCTTATAGACCTTTGTGATTTGACTAGAAGCTTGTCGTTTGGTTTTTATTTCATGTTATTTAGGCTTTTAGATAGTTCTCTTGTAATTTCCGATTTAAATATACCATTTTACTCCGTTCACCGGGCTTTTCCTTCACCATCGCCTACATTGTTGGTCCTTCGGCGGTTTTAATTTTGAACTAGTAAATTGTAAAATTTTTAATTATGATCACTCGATCAAAGAGTGTGGTGGTGAAAGAAATGCCTCTCTCAACCGAAGTTGGAATGGGAGAGGGAGTAGCGGAAGATTTAAAGTCGGTTCGAGGAGCCGGGTCGGTCAGATCTGTCAGTTCAATGACCTCGAGAGCTTCGACTATAGTACGGGAGAAAGCCGCGGCTTTTAAATTTCAGAAAAAGATGGCCTCTTTGAAATTAGAGGCAATCGCAGCTCAGGAGAAAATCGCTCAGGCCGAATTTGAATCTGAAGTTGCGATTGCGAGGGCGGAGGGAAGCAGTCGGCATTCCCAAAGGGAAAGTCGACGTTCTCATAGTAGCGTAGCCACGAAAGCCTGGGTGGAACAGGTAGTACAAAATATGCAGGTAAGTGGGAATGACATTATTGACAATCAGAACGTTTTTCTAAGCCATCAAGGTTTAGGATTGTGTGGTACTTCACGGGCCACCCAAAGTGCACCTGGAGTCGATGTGTTATCGCCAGAGCTGCAAGTACAGGGTAGTGGAACCGCTCAGCTCGCCACTGCCATCAATTCTTTAGTCAGAAATTCTGTCGCCGTAAGTTCTAAGCCAATAGTAGAGCTTCCACTATTTGGTGGGAATGTTCAAGAATGGTTTTTATTCAAAAGAACTTACGACGACACAAAAGATAATTTTTCTAGCATTGCAAATTTGTCTAGGTTACGTCTGGCAATGCGAGGAGAGGCTCGTGATGCAGTTATGCCTTTATTGTTAACATCTGTAGATCCTGAACAGGTTTTACGGGCTCTAGAGCTACGTTATGCCAGACCAGAACAGATAGTGAGTCATCAGATCGTATTAATAAGAGCCCTACCAAGACTTGGGAAACATTCAGCGGATATCCATTTGTTTGCTACGACTATTAGGAACTGTGTGAGCGTAATGAAAATGCTTGATCAGGTTCAATATATTTATTCACCTGAGATTTTACACGGACTTATTCTGAAATTAACACCACTTTTGCAGAATAAATGGTGCGATCATGCTGCCTTCCATAGCACTCCAGGTCAACCTCAGTTGGAACTGCTGGCCAGCTTCTTAGAGGAGGAATCCAGCAAGCAGACTCGTTTTGGAGGCAACGAGTTGTTTGCCACACCGTTGCCTGCGGCAGGAAAACATGACGTCACACCTTTTATAAATAAACAGCGATCACCGGTAGTTCATAATGCACCGGCTCACCATAGTTCCACTCATAAGCCTAGTACATCGTATAACGTTGTTTCATTGCCACTTCCAAAAACATCGTATTCATTTTCATGTGTGTTTTGTTCATCGAATCATAGCATCAAACAATGTGAGAAATTCATCGCTCTTACAGTTGATGAACGGGCGGCGTGGGTTCGTAAAGCGAAGATTTGTCCGCGATGCCTGAAAAGGGGTTTTCACAATTGGCAAAAATGTCCAAAAGTTTGTGTTATTTGTAAATTAGGTCATAATAAGCTTCTTCATGTAAATATTTCATCGCTTTCTCATAATGTAAATAGTGTAAATTGTCAGAATCTGACAGAAAATATTTTTTCAAAACTGCCAGAGGCTGACAAGAAGCATGGTGGCAATAGTGGTACGGAAGAAGTTTCAATATCACATGTAAATAGTTCAGAGTCTATTTCGAATAATAATGTTAGTTTTTCTTCTAAGGAGGTTACTCACCGTCGTAATAGTTTATTAAAAATTTTACCCGTTGTTCTTCGTGGTCCGAACGGCGATGTTAATAGTTTCGCCTTGCTAGATGACGGTTCCACTACTACTTTAATCGATGCGGACTTGGCCGATTTTTTAGGTCTTACCGGAACTGAAGTTAAAGTAGCATTGGATTGTATTAACGGACGTAAAGACGGTTTTGTATCCAAGTTAGTTGATTTTAGTGTACGTGGCAGGAATAGTGCGGAGTTCTTCGAGATTCGAGGTGCGAGAACTTTACGAGATTTAAAACTTGCTACTCAGTCAGTTTACTTAGATGATTTGAAGCAGTTCGATTACCTTAAGGATTTTATTGAGGAGCTTGTCTATGAGGACGCGTGTCCGAAAGTTCTCATAGGATTGAGTGACTGGCATCTTCTGGTCACTAGAGAGAATAGAGTAGGATCACGCTCGCAACCCGCAGCAGTACGTACGGCTTTAGGATGGATACTGTATGGTCCAATTTGTAGGAGTACTTCGGCAATAAATTTTATTAATCATGTTACGTTTTCGGGAGTTGAAGAGAGACTTGAGGATCTAATTAAAGATAATTTTCGACTCGAGTCTATTGGTATTAAGTTACATGATCCTTATAGCAAGCAAGAACTAAGAGCTCTTAAAATTTAAGAGGAAACGTCTCGCCGCTTACCCAGTGGCCGTTTCGAAGTGGGATTGCTTTGGCGAGAAGATGCTCCTAGTATACCTGATAGTTATCGACAGGCCGTAGTGAGGTTGAACAGTTTGGACAGGCGTTTCAAAAGAGATAGTTCCTATTTTGATCTATATAAATTAAATATTGAAGCCTATGTATCCAAAGGTTATGCTAAGATGTGTAATACCATTCATAGCAGTAAAACAGATCTTCGACGGTGGTATTTGCCACATTTTGGGGTCACGCACCGGTCACGCACAAACCGGGTAAACTTAGAATAGTTCACGATGCGGCTTCAAAATGCTTCGGTGTAAGTTTAAATTCGTTGCTGTTACCGGGTCCAGACCTTTTACAATCTTTATTAGGAATTTTATTTAGGTTTAGGAGAGGTCAGATAGCCATGACAGCCGACATTCGTGAGATGTTCCCCCAAATTAAGATTAGGCGGGCTGATCAGGACTGTCAACGATATTTGTGGAGACCTAACGGTCCGAATAGGGAGATTAAAGAGTTTAGAATGACCTCTTTAATTTTCGGTTCAGTATCTTCACCCTGTTCAGCATATACATTAAAAACAAAAATGCCTTGGAATTCGAGAGTCTGTATCCAAGCGCGGCGAAGGCGATAGTGCGTGAGCATTATATGGACGACTATCTGGGCAGTGTAGATAGTCTTCATGAAGCAGCGCAGTTAGCTTTAGATATTGGCCATAATTCTGGAGAACACATGTTAAGTTTAAATTTAAGTTCAGTCTATTTCTTTCTATCAAAAGGAATACGAAAAGGATAGCTGTCATATAATTTGACATTTAGAAACGTGCATTCAATTTTCGACCTTATTGAACGTGATAAAATGCAGTGTTTAGGAGGCACCTCCGTACATGCCGTCTAAAAATGTCTATGGTTTCTTTGAAATCTATCTAAATTTAAGTGACAGCTCTAAACAGATTCTTGCTATCTTTTTCCTATTACTTATTGCGAGAAAGAGATATACTGTACTCGAATTTAGAATTAAAGTGTGTTCCCAGAATTAGGCCCATTGTGGAGGTACACCGTAAATGTGGTTTTGAAATGCGGGGTTGAGTGTCGAGTCATAGAGATGCTCTGAGGTTACTTTCTAAAGAGCTGGTTAAAGAAGAGTTAACTAATATAACCATGGATTTAGGAAGTTCAGGTATTAGGGTCCTGGGTATGTCCTGGAATCCACTTAAAGATGAGTTTTCTTTTAATGTAAATTTAGGTTGTCGGAACTTAGATATGTTAACTAAACGACAAGCCCTGCGTGATCTCATGACAGTCTTTGACCCATTAGGTCTACTAGCACCGATAATCACAGGTGGTAAAATTTTATTCCAACGAACGTGGAGAACCGTACACGAGTGGGATAGTGTGTTGCCACAGCTAGACCGTGATCAGTGGAGAATGTGGTATAAAAGCTTAGAGGATGTGCAGTCGTTAAGTATTCCTCGGTGTTATTTTCCTAAACATGGCTACGTTAAGCTGGAGCTACACACTTTCTGTGACGCGAGTGAGCTTGCATATGCGTGTGTAATATATTGGAGGGCTATTTACGATGATGGTTCAGTATTCTTAACTTTGGTCAGTAGCAAAACAGGCGTATCTCCTTTAAAACCCGTTTCGATTCCTAGGTTAGAGCTGCAGGCAGCTTTAATAGGCTCTAGACTGGCGCGGACTGTCATGGATGAGCATCAATGGAATGTAGTTAGTAGATTTTTCTGGTGCGATTCTAGGACAGCGTTAGCTTGGATACGCAGCGATGCTCGAAACTATAAACCTTTTGTCGCGAACCGCGTAGGAGAGATTTCGGAATTAACAAGATTATACGAGTGGCATTGGATTCCTTCGGAGTGTAATGTGGCAGACGATGCTACTCGTGTAACCTTTAAATTAGATTCACTTGCTAGATGGCTTAGAGGGCCAGAGTTTTTAAGGTATTCTGAGGCAAGTTGGCCTGTGGAGCCTCAGGAGTCGGTACCAGAATGTGTTTCCGAGATGAAATGTAAATATGAAAGAGTTATTGTAAATAATTTAAGCGAAGCGTTACCATGTTGTAGTAGATTTAGTAGCTGGCAAAGGTTGCTGCGTGTGACCGCAAGATGTTTTCAGTTTGTACGTTTTCTCAGATACTCCCACCAAGATTCTGAAATAATGTGTCAGCAGAAAGGGCTGCGTCCGTTGATGGCGCAGGACATTAGACTGGCAGAGATTTTTCTGCTAAGGCAGAGTCAGGAGGAAGCCTTTGGTGTGGAGTTACAAGCGTTGCGCAGTCAGAAGAAATTCCCGAAGGAGAGCAGACTACGGAATTTGGATTTAAAATTTGACGATGATAGATTGCTGCGCCTTCGTGGACGCATAGATGCCGTACAAGAGGTTGCCATCAATGTAAAGGAGCCTATAGTGTTAGATGGCCGCCTTCACCTTGTGAAGCTTTTAGTAAAGGACTACCACATCTGGGCTAATCATACTAGTAATGAGACGGTGGTAAATGAGGTAAAGCAACGTTATTGGGTGTTGAGATTGAGACCAACTGTTCGCACCATCGCAAAAGACTGTCAATTTTGTAAGATGAGGAAGGCTACAGCGACAATACCTTCACTAGGCGATCTTCCGGAGCTGAGATTGGATCATCATGTGCGTCCGTTTACAAATGTGGGTCTAGATTATTTCGGCCCTATTGAGGTAATGGTTAAAAGATCCAAAGAGAAGAGATATGTGGCACTTTTTACGTGTTTGGTTGTGAGAGCGGTTCATTTGGAGGTTGTCGGTAGTCTCACTTCAGATGCAGCAATAATGGCCCTGCGCCGTTTTATGGCCAGGCGTGGATGTCCTTCCATTTTACTCTCCGATAACGGGACAGCTTTTGTTGGAGCCGACAGAGAGCTTCGAAAGGCCTGGCAAGAGATGAATCACACTGAGATTCGAGATTTTGTAGCATCAAAAAGGGTCACCTGGAAGTTTATACCTCCGGCCTCTCCTTTCATGGGCGGTGTTTGGGAGCGTCTCGTGAAGACTGTAAAGTGTGCTCTGTCGGCGACTTTGAGGACAAGGGCACCGCGGGAGGAGGTGCTTTTTACTCTGTTGACGGAAGTGGAGCATATTGTCAATTCTCGTCCCTTGACTCATGTGCCTGTAGCTCATGATAGTGAAGAAGCGCTCACTCCTAATCATTTCCTTTTTGGTACATCTTCCGGGCTGCAGATTACTCCTCCACTCGATGACAGAGATCTATTAAGACGCCCTGATTGGAGAAAAGCTTGCCGCTTAGCAGATCATTTTTGGACTAGATGGGTGCGCGAGTATCTGCCTTGTTTAGTACCTCGACGTTGTATAGAGGGCAGTACCTCTTTGCCAGCTAATGAAATTTCTGTGGGGGACGTTGTTTTAATTGCAGATTGCAATTTACCTCGTGGCTTGTGGCCTCGGGGTCGCGTTATTTCTGTCTATCCGGGTAGAGACGGTGTGATTCGTGTCGCCGAAGTAGCCACGTCAGGTGGAACTTTAAAACGTCCCACTAGGAAATTAGTTAAGTTAGCTTGAGGTTTTTACAAGATGTCTTGATTATGTTTTCTTTTCCAAGACAGTTGGATGTTACTTTTATTTTGTTTTCCCTATAATGTAAGCTTTTTCTATCGCCATTGTTTATTATTCTGTAAGGCAGATGCCTTACGGAGAGGGCTATGTTGGCGATAGAACTGGCTGTTTTCCGTCTATGCCTTATACACCTTTGTGATTTGACTAGAAGCTTGTCGTTTGGTTTTTATTTCATGTTATTTAGGCTTTTAGATAGTTCTCTTGTAATTTCAGATTTAAATATACCATTTTACTCCGTTCACCGGGCTTTTCCTTCACCATCGCCTACAACCACTAAAAAGCGACCGTTTCATACATATTGATGACCTTCATAAATTGGCTCACAAACACGTGTGAACATTTGGTTCCTGGGTACACTGAAGCACAAAACTGTTAGATTAAAGTAGTAAAGTAGTAGTAGTAAAGTTATTAAAATGCATTTTAGTTTATATAAAAAGTACTTTACCTATGCTGGTATGTGACAATGGCTCTAATTCTGGAGAATACATGCTAAGTCTAAATTTAAGTTCAGTCCATTTCTTTCTCTCAAAATGAATACAAAAAGGATGGCTGTCATATAATTTGACATTTAGAAACGTGCGTTCAATTTTCGACCTTATTGAACGTGATAAAATGCAGTGTTTAGGAGGCACCTCCGTACATGCCGACTAAAATTGTCTATGGTTCCTTTGAAATATGTCTAAATTTAATTGACAGCTCTAAACGAGTTCTTGCTATCTAAAGTGAGTTCGAGTTCACGCTTCTGGGTCGTATGAATACCTAGTCAATGTAATTGTATGGCAGCAGCAAGGCGGAATACTACATCAGTCATCCATCCAGGGTTGAGATGCCATGTTCATGATATAAATCACAACGAGTAACTACTGGGAGGCTGTTTCATAGACCTTTTCTCAGTCACAACATGAGTAATTATATGTAAATATAAGTACCTAATGCTGGTAATACAGAAACTTTTAATAAATACAGTACTTGTTTCAAAGATATTCTTATTTATTATTATACCTACCATGCTCGTAAATTATTTGGAGTTGGTGCCGCCTGAGCTGTTTTTACAGAGCGGACTCTCGCTGCAGGAGGGTTGACGCGCGGGAAGGCGAGCGGCGAGAACAAATGTATGGCGGATGAAGTGCAATCATGCTTAAGACTCAACAACGGCTGCGGCGACTCAGCGGCGACTTATTAACAAAATATTTTAGACGATTTTGTAGCGGTTTTGTTACACAGGGTGGTGCCGTCAATGCGACAATAAATTTAAACATGGGCTATATTAGTCCATAGAAATGGTTTGCCACTTTCAAAAATTTCGTATTCAATTGATAATTTCATGACCTTTTTATGAAGTAATGCTGCCAACGTTACACTATTCCATACAAATGTCATGAAATTATCAAATCAATACGATATTTTTGAAAGTGGCATACTATTTCTATGGACTAATATAGCCTATATTTAAATTTATTGTCGCATTGACGCCACCACCCTGTATTGAATATATTCACTGTGAAGAAAAGAGTGAATTATCTTTCAGATCTAACCCAATCTGACCTAACTTATATCTTGTCGCCTACTAATGTAAAAACACGAAAGTGTAAAAAAATATTATTACGAAATATTCGATTCGCCAAATTATAGCTACCACTACTGAGTTAAAAAAAATTCTAACTACGTCCATCTCCATCGTTGCCGCTAATCGTTACTGACTGACCCTACTGGATTGGACGTCGTCGGTCGCCCCTACCCAATAGTCGTAGCCAGGCCGTAAATGTTTTTCTTTAAAAAAATATTAAAATTTGGGTTCTATTAATACTAATTATAGGTGGGGCTTAAACACCCCTCTGTAACAATTAATAAATATACTCTAAGCACATTATCAATATTAATTAAATACATTATAGTTAATTTTAAAATAAGGATAGGTACCTACTGAACATAATGCACTAATAAAACAATACGATTGCCTGTAAACGTTATGAACGCGATTGTTTGGAGAATAGAATAATATAATGCTGTTCTTTCAAATAGGTGCTCAAAATGTATGAAACGGTCGCTTTTTAGTGGTCATTTGAATTCTGTCGGATTATCGGTAATCTAGTGGTTATTTTGGTTTTTTGTTTATATCTACATTAATACGAGACATATGAAGCTGAAAATTTCAGCATTTATATTTCACGAAATACTCTAATTGTGTGTTACTACCAAATTGTATTTGGTTAATACTGGTTCTTGTAATTTGAAGTTGGAGTTATGTCATTGTCAGTTTTGAATTAAAGTTAAATTATTCAAAAACGTGTGTATATTTAGTTTAGAAACTTTTTGTGGACAAGAAGATTAACAAGAAGAAGCGAATTCCATTTTCAATTGGCTTATACGTTTGCTCATTTAAGCGCTAGAATTTTTTATTGTTATTTAAGAAATGTATGATAACTTTAAAACGATAAATATATTTTAATAACTTATTGATTCACAAATACGCACAAATCAACAGCTACTTAAATACATTTATTTTACGTGCGCACAATCAAAGGTTTCCGAGATACCGGATTCTGCAAAACGTTACTCCAACAGGAAACCGAATATCTCTAAAACCTTAAGACGCACAAATCTCATTTTTGGCGCACATTCATGCACAAATATAACCTACCTGCTCATGTAATTTACTTTTCCCTCCGATCATTCGTTTAGAATCTTCCTGTTGGAACAGCGTTACTCCAGCAGGAACGGTTTTTTTGCTTTTTCTCCAAAACTACAGCACGCACAAATTTTTTATTTGGGTCAAATTTACACCACATTACACTCTAATTATTGGCATAACTCAATTTCACCTAGCAGATATTTTCTTGCTGGGGTAACGCACTCCCTAAAAAGAGCCCACTTATTGTTTTGTGTTACTTTTTGCACATCGCTGGTTTTTACGAGTTCAATAGTCAGATTGTCAGAATAGTTTTCTTTCCTAATTAAGTCCGCCATTTGTATATCTACTTACTCCCTGATTAGGAGCCAGGCTTCCAAGTGAAAGCTTTCGAAATGCAACTGGGATATTCGCTAGGATGAAGATTTGTACCTACATCTACTCTTTTTTGTGCATTAAGGAATAAATAAGGTATGTAGTTGTACCAACTTTAAGCAACAGATGGCGACACCAACATTTAAATTCAGCATTTCAAATAATTAAAATGACGACCGCCCACCGACCACCGACTTCATTTGCGCTTCAAATACTTAGGGCGTGATTTTCTTTACAGCACACATTATTTTTTGATCTAAATACCTTCCAACATTAGTTATCCTGATACATTATCTACGTAAGTACGGTCGTGGAATGTTTCGGTGTACCAGATGTAAGCGATTTTCGCCTGCAACTGGTACACCGGAAAATTTCTCGACCGTACTTACCATGAAAAACACCAATACTTACCCATTAAAAAGAGTAGTTATCTGCACGTAAATAATCAATAACACAAAAAATGACCCCCTTTCGAAACGTCTACGCTTTTGTCTTCTATCGATTAAAATACCTACAGTTAAACGTATTAGCATCACCAATACACGGATTTTCAATTCATTCAAATTCAGATTATCATTATCGTCCCCGTTACAAAAACTTGAACATATTTCGAAGGCCGTAGACCATCAGGCAGCGGAGATACATGTGTCCAGCCAGCTTGAAGTTCAAGCTGGCTGGACATTAGTTTATAATTGATTTCTCGTAAACCCTTACACGTGACGCCATAAATCAAACGTTATTACCGTCACAATTTGCGTCACATATTGTTAGTAGAGGAACCATATTCGAAAACTCTCCCGTTATAGAGATTCAGAAGTGCCAGCCAGAAGTTTTATACGTAAATTCAAGCTGGCTGGACACAGATTTTTGCATTTTTCTACTAAACCGCTGTACGTATCACAAAACTTTTAGCTCGATGCCAGTCACAAATTATGTGACGCCCGTTGATATGCGAAAAGTCGTTAAAATAACTTCCGTTACCGAGATTGAGAGACCAGCGAAAAGTGGTTTTTCCAGCTGGTTGGACAAGTTTTCGGTCGATTATGTAAGATTCTGTAGCGTCACCTATTCTAAAATAAGGGTGTTTAGCCATCACATAAAATGTCCTATTGACCTACTTAAATGTAAGCTATTTTGAAGATTTGTCCGGACAGCCTGAGCTACATTCTACTCCTGGGGTGGTCCCATTGTCAGCAAGTTAGGCTCTGATTATGGGATCCCTAGGAAATCGAGGGCAAGCCACAAATTTGTAAATTGTACCCTGTACTGGATGTTTCCTTTTAAGGCAGGCATGTAGGATTTGAAATTAGCAGGCTTGTATTACTTGTAAGATATTTAATAGATAATATGGTTTTCACTGTCAACTATAATATTAAATATTATATTTTATCAATTGTATTATCAAAGAAATTGCTTTTAACTATATGTCTTATACATTGTAGAACAATATTTCGTTCCTGCTGTATTTCTCTGTGCAATAATTTTTGTAGTAATGTGGAAGGAACTTTATGCTTTAGATTTTTAAAATATTGTTTTTTAATGGTACTACTATGCCTGTTATCATTTTTTACAGTTTTATTTGTGTTTTTAGGCACAATTATATCTTTAGTGTTGATTATATCACTTTCAACGTCTCTAATAATTTTTACTTCCTCAGGTCCACTTTCATCACCACTGTTCTCATTAATAATACCTTTTTGTATTGCATCCGTAGCTTCACCACTTTGTATTGGTTTTTTTTCTGTAAATATTTTAGGCTCTAATTTAAAGTTTTCATTTTTCTTTGCATCCATAATTTTCGTATTTGATTCATCAATTTCATCTTCTGAGGATATATAGTTACACATCAATGAAGACAAAGCACTACATACTATTGGCACAGAATTCGACGGTTCTGTAGGCTTATCTACATCGAGATCTTCATCATTTATTTCATAATTACATTCTACTTGTTCAATTTGGTCTTCAGCACACTCTATCATAATATCTTGAATACCAGCAAATGGCTGGAGCTTCCTAAAATTATTTTTATCTTCAATAGAAGAATCGAAACTTTTTTTGAATATTGTGGGTCGTTTGTTGTTATTATGTGTTGGTGCCCTATTTTGTATATTTGGTTTATACCTCTTCTGTTGTTGGTTTTGACTTATAAAACTTGGTTTTCTTTTCTTATCACCTGAAAATACATTCAAAATAATTAATGTAAGTATAAATGTTTAGGTAAGTAAATAAAAGGTTGGTTGGTTAGAGTAGTCGCCCGGATTGCGAAAGGTCGCGGGTTCGATTCCCGCCTCAGGACGTGAAAATTTTTCTAGTTTTACATTTTAGTTACTAAGTAATTTTTCAAACATTTATAATAATGTTAAAATCAAAAATTAAGAATATTTGAAAGCACTGGCCCCAACTTAAGGGGCTACCTCGTGCACACTAGCGACACTAATTGATTGTTATTAATTATGGTGAATTTAGGACATAATAAAAAAAAAGGCTTTAGAGAATTGCTAAAGAACGGTATTTGTAATTTTTAAAGATGTATCTTATACAAAGTGTCTACCTATAAGTAACTATTTTTATTATTATTTAGTAATTATAATAGAATAAAACTAGAAAAATTTCACGTCCTGAGGCAGGAAACGAACCCGCGACCTTTCGCAATCCGGGCGACTGCTCTGACCACTGAGCCACCCAGGACTTGGGATATCCCTGTGAAATTCTTCTAGTCTATCTGTATTTGCGTTTATGAGCTAACGTCCACCCTACAATGTCGAAATATTCTATTTCAACATCCGAAACGAGTATTTTTACAAATACCGACGATTCGGTTAAGTTGGGACAGTGTTCCTGCCTCCCGAGATGTGTGCGACGAGCTTCCTCGGTAGCGCCCCACAAATGTGGATAGCGGGTACAGTCAGTTTTAGTGGGTATACCGGCACTTTACACTGGTGACTCCCACATAACCCAGGAGGCAAGCCTCCGCCATTCTCCCTGGGTACCCATAAAGGGTTGCTGACTAAAAAAAAAAAAAAAAAGTGTTCCTGCCTCAGGACGTGAAATTTTTCTAGTTTTATTCTATTTTAATTATTAAGTAATTTTTCAAACATTTATAATAATGTTAAAATCAAAAATTAAGAATATTTGAAAGCACTGCCCCAACTTAACCGAATCGTCGGTATTTGTAAAAATACTCGATTCGGATGTTGAAATAGAATATTTCGACATTGTAGGGTGGACGTTAGCTCATAAACGCAAATACAGATAGACTAGAAGAATTTCACAGGGATATCCCAAGTCCTGGGTGGCTCAGTGGTCAGAGCAGTCGCCCGGATTGCGAAAGGTCGCGGGTTCGTTTCCTGCCTCAGGACGTGAAATTTTTCTAGTTTTATTTTATTTTAATTACTAAGTAATTTTTCAAACATTTATAATAATGTTAAAATCAAAAATTAAGAATATTTTTTATTATTGTTAAAAGTGGCCACTTTGTGCGACTTGCCTCCTGGGTTATGTGGGAGTCACCGGTGTAAAGTGCCGGTATACCCACTAAAACTGACTGTACCCGCTATCCACATTTGTGGGGCGCTACCGAGGAAGCTCGTCGCACACATCTCGGGAGGCAGGAACACGTTGGAGGCAGGAGGACGTTAGCTCATAAACGCAAATACGGATAGACTAGAAGAATTTCACAGGGATATCCCAAGTCCTGGGTGGCTCAGTTGGTTAGAGCAGTCGCCCGGATTGCGAAAGGTCGCGGGTTCGATTCCCGCCTAAGGACGTGAAAATTTTTCTAGTTTTACATTTTAAATACTAAGTGAATAAAAATTTACTTTACTACCTGCACACATATTATACACAATAATTAAGCTTCAGCCAAACCCGCACGTAAATTACACGGGACGCGGGAATGAAGTGGGAGCATCTTTTTTTTTTTTTTTTATACAACTAGATGACAAACAAGCTGACGGCCTACCTGATGGTAAGTGGTTACCGCCGCCTATAGACACCTGCAATAACAAAGAAAAATCACTTGATATTGCAGGTGCGTTGTCATCCTGGGGCCAAAGATGAAATGCCGTCCATGCCCAGTAATTACACTGGCTACCTTTCCCTTCAATCCGAAACACAGCGAACGGTTTCACGGCTGAAATAAGAAAGGCGGTGGTACCTACCCAGACGACCCTACATACGGGCCTACCACCTGACGCGAAACTACAACGCGAAACGACCTGCGCGATTGCATATGTAGAATCGTATACTCATTAATTGTTTAGTGAATGGTGATAGAATATTGAGAGAGCGTGTGGCGAAAGTTTAAATATTTCGATGGTATTATTAAAAGGTTTGATTTGAAAATTGCTTCAGTTGTTCTATTGTATGTGTGCGAAAGAGGAATATTTCGTCTATTTCAATAACCTTCACACACGGGAACGCAAGTCGAAATTTTGAAAATGCTCCGTGAATAACTGCTCTTGAGTTCCCAAAGAGTCGGGGGATCCGGATCCTGAGACCGAACCTAGCATTTTAAATGGTCCCATAGGTGCTCTGTCGGATTCAGGTCTGGACTTCTCGCCGGCCACTGCATGACAGAGATCCCAACCTCTTGAAGGTAGTTCGCAGCGCACAATCATTGTAGTGTGAACGCTAGCGGTGGTCATCCATATCAATGTGAACACCTCGCCAACAAAACCTGCATAGGGAACCTCTGTGATGTACTGGTTAGCAGTCAGCGATCCTTGCTCGCGACTCGCGAGCACCTTGAGCCGGAGACGCAAACAAAAACTGACCGGTTCTGCCGTCCATCGAACTGCCTCCCCAAAACATACGAGAACCGCCACTACTTTGGGGTGCCTGTGGACCTGGGCATACATTGCCGTGTCTACGTGTGCCTCTATAGATCCCACAGCGGTGACATGGAGACAACTCGACTTTTCGAACACCTTAGCTGGGTGTCAGATATTGCGCAGGAGCAGTTTCCAACCACGGAATTGGTGTTTTAGGGGACTTCAATGCTCATCACGAGTCGTGGTTTCCTCTTAAACTGGCCATGCTGGGAGAACTGCCCACGCTTTCGCTCTCACGCACGAACTGACTAAACTGGTAAATCAGCCCACCATGATTTCAAACCTTGTCTTTCCCGCGCCCTCATTGTTGGACCTTCTGCTAACGTAGCGCCCGGATGAATATCGCCTAGACGTTCGTGCTCCTTAGGGAACATCAGATCACTGCCTGATATCCATTGGAATGTCACGGGCGTCGCCACCGGTACCTATGGTTGCCAAACGCCGCATCTGGCACTATGCTTCGGCAGATTGGGACGGTTTGCGGGATTACTTCGCATCTGTCCCTTGGAGGCAAGCCCCCTTTCGGGAAACGGGGAAACCGCTCGGGGCAATGGTCCTCCACACACAAACCCGTCCGATAAGACGGGGCTTTGTGTGTGGTCTTGCCGGTAGTCTGCTTACTTCGGGCCGCTAGCGAGATCAAGCCCGCTGAGTGGAACCTTTTATGGGAGCCCAGCGAGCGACGCTCCGAGCCAGCGGTCTGGTGTCTTCTTTCCATGGCTCAGTACTAGACTTCGGAATAAAGATCAGCAAGAGCTCGTGAGGAGCTCGATGGCGTAGTGGTTCGTTGTCGAAAACAAAGCAACTTTCGCCATGGTCGATCCCGGGACTGGTCAACCAAAATTTCTAATGTCGAGCTCCTCCGTGCTTCGACAGGCACGTTAAGCCGTTGGTCCGTAAATTACCGCAACCAATTTAACCCACCAACATGCATTGGGCCAGCGTGGTGGTGTTATGGCCCAAACTCCTTATGTGTATGTTAAGGAGTTTCAAAGGAGTGTCACTAGAAATCCCGATAGATTAGTTTTAGACAGGTTGCCAAAAACGAATCGTTTTCAAAAAAACTGCTATGCAATGTGTATAAAAATTTATAACCATATACCGACTCATATCAAACAAGGACATAAAAATAGATTTAGAAGCAGTCTCCGAAAATGGCTATTGATGAACACATTTTATTCGGTGGAAGAATTTTTAAAACAATAAAATTGACAAACTAATTTTATACTGACAATGCATTGGTTTATTTTGTTACACTACTTTCATTCTTTCCTTAAAACCTAACCATAAAACCCAATAGAACATTAAAACCTAACCTTATAATTAATTTGACGTGATTTCCTATATTATTCATATTACTTTATCAGCTGACATTGTATAAATTTGACATTGATTTTATTATTCTTTTACATATTCCTTGAAACCTGAAAACTGTTTAAATTTGCATGTTGTAATGCTGTATGTGTAGCTAAATAGGTTAAGCTACTCTTAAAACATAAAAGCAACTTTGTAATAACCCTATTTAAATCGAATAAATTTGATTTGATTTGTGTTTCTTCTATGTAGGAAGGCCTATACCCAGTAGTGGGACGTATACAGGCTGGTGATGAAGAGCCCTGAGGATGGTGGGGACGGGTTGTCTCCTCGTTGGATGGTCTGCAGGACGCTCTGGAACACTGCGAAGCACTCGCCGATCAACTGCATGCACTCCGGGATCGCCTTTTCCGACGTGAAAAGGCAATCGCGGAGTGCCTCAACGTGGGCGCAGTCGCAGGTAAGGCGGCCTTCGCACCTTTGCGGCGCCGGCGTCGTCTGCTTTTGGAGGCTTGCCATCGTTTGCCGTAGCCATCAAGCTATTTGGGACATCTACTTCGTGGTTCTTCTCCTGCCGGGACAGGAGGGGGAACAGATGCATGCTGTTATTCCGGCTTTCCTGTTTCTGGCTTCATTGATGAAGACAGGACAGGCGGCGTTGTTCGCCGTGTGGGCTTCCTGGCAGCTAGCACAGGTGGGTGGCTCTTCAAAAGGTCAGCGGCAGTCCCTGGTGGCGTTTTCTGCTTCGCATCGAACGCAGGCCTGTTTTAGGTGGAAGTTGAGAGAGGAGTATCGAAATAAATGGCATCAATAGTATTGTGCCAGTCCCTTTCTCCCTCTCCAGGCCTCGATGCATATTCCCGGCATTCCTAGGATCTCGCCAACTTCATAGATTGTCAGGATCGTTTCTGCAGTCCTCCTTATCTGCGAGTAGATATGCATATCATATGGCGCTTCTCGCGCGGACCTGGCGTTCATATTCTGTTAGGAATCCTGCTTCTCGAAGGCCGTCTTCGATGGCTGGCGGTGGGGGATTCACTGATAGCCCCCTGATGGCTACCTTCATGCTTCTTCCGGCTGGCGGCGAGTAGCTGATTGACGAGATCTTCTCCACCTTCTCGAGGTTCTTAAGTCACCACTGCACAGCACGGTACTCGGTTTCCTCTTTGGATTTCTTTCCCGTATGGGTAGCGGACGCGGTTATCGCACGAGAGGCAGGAGCAACAGCGCACTGTGCTGGTGCGGGCGCGAGGCGAGAGTTGCGCGGTCAGTGGTGGTTGCTCGGCGGCAACGCTCCAGCCGCAGTCACGAAGGACGGTCGATGTCGGTGGCGCGTCGCGGTGGGGAACGCGGTTGGTGAGCCGCTCTTGGGCGAGGATTTCTAACGTGTGCGGTCTCGGTGAGGCGAGAGATTCTCCTCCTTCGGCGATAGGCATCAGCGATCCCTGGGCGGCTGACTGCAACAGATGCATCAGACTTTGCGCTTGGTTCCCCTGTTGCGCTTCCCGACGAAAGCAGGGGCGTGTCAATTTACGGAGCGTTGGTTGAGGCAGCGGTATGGTTGGTGGCCTCGTTCTCGTTAACCCTAAAAAGGGCTGTTGATATACCCTCTCCCATTACTCTAGTGGTTAGGTTGCGGTTACAGCGACAGCATTACTCCTGTGATCGTAGCTGTAGTTATGCTGCTAACACGATCCATACGCTTGCAGCATAAATAAAATCCAGATCCCGATTAAACCTGTATTTTGACCCTTTTATAGCCATAAAAGTTAGCGGAACTAGCGACCTTTTTTGAGGAGCGTGGTGTGTGGTTAGCGTTTTTATGAGATAAAACATTTTTTTAAATTAAATTTATTGGGCTTTCAAATGACACTAATTTTAGTAAGATCACATACGCGTATTATGGTGTAATAATGATAACCATTGAAAGTAATTTTTGGCAGAGGGGCGACTTTTTCACGCCGATTGTATTTGCGTTAGAAGCTAGATATTATCTACACTTGTGAGTGTAGATAATATATGTTAGCTTCTAACCCGCGACCTTTCACAATACGGGTGACTATCGGTAGATAAGATACTTATATCACAATATTCTTAATTTTATATTTAACATATCATGTTTCAAAAATTAAAAAAAAAAGAAGAAAGAAAATTAGAAGTATTTTAACTAGAATAAATGCATCCTCGGGCGGGGACTGAACCCGTGATCTTTCACAATGCGGGTGACTGCTCTAACCATCTGAGGTACCGAAGACTTAGGACGACTCAAGTAGTCATCCGTATTGAGAAGGTTGCATAAGTACATTTTTAATATTTTTCAAATATAAATATCGTAAAAGTTAAAAACAAAATTAAGAATATTTAAACGAATGTCCAACTTAAACGTATCCTAGGTATTTGAAAAAAATACTTGTTCAAATGTTCTAAATGGAATATTTCGACATTGTGAAATTATATGTTAGCTTCTAAGGCAAATACAAATGAACTAGTGGAAATTCACAGGGTCATCCAAAGTATTTGGTTCAGTTCAGTCCCTGTCTGAGTAAAATGATTTTTTTTCGAGTTTACATACTTTTCTAATGGACTCACAACGTCGAATTTTTTTTTCAACACCTGAACGAGTTTTTTTCAAATACATACGATTAGAATAGGTTGGGTATTGCTGGCCTAGTATCTCGGGCATATTAAAGTGCTTAAAGGTTTCAGGGCCTATGTAGAGATTAAAATCATTGGAAGGGATACATAAGACTGTCTTTCAATATTAACTGATTAAGATGCAGCAATACCTGGTTTGTATTTTCTGTTATGGCCATCATACTTCAGGCCCAACTTTTCACCTCTTTCAATTTTTTCTTTTAACTCTGCTTCTTTCTTGTCAATATTTATTTTAGTTGGATACTTCTTCTTTCTTTCTTCCCTCCACTTTTTTATCTCCTCTGGATTGTTTAAATTTGCAATTTTTTTATAAATCCCAGAGGCATGCTGCATTTGAATGTGTTTGGTAATAACTTTAGGATGTGCAATAAATTGACATCCATCAATATTACATTTCTGTAACAAAAAAAATATTAAATCAATATTTATAACCTTGCAGGAGAATTAGTACTTCTTTTGAGGTTGTAGTCAGTACTGCCAAACGTGCAGCGAGTGGCGACCATTTGAGACTGACTGAGTGGCTGGCACCGCGCAGCTCCGACTGTATAGTAAGTTTTAGAAATTGTAGCGGTCACCGTCTGCTGTTAGCGCCACTCACGCTGATGGCGGCATCCTTGGTGTAGACACCACAGTAGGTATCCCTCAAGTCCATATTAACTATATAAAGTGGTTTCCTTTATTTCATAACATTTATTAGGCAAAATCAATTCCGATTAGGCGATCAATGGGTATAAAATTTCAAACTTAGATATCTTAGTAAGAAATACTGTGAGTTACATAGTCAAATAATTAAAAAACGTATTTATCTTCACTAATTAGTTTTTTAACCGGATATTAATTAAAACTTCAAAAAACAATGGCAATATCAGCAAAAACCATAACTCTTCAAGCCGGCTAATCGCCGTGGGGAATCAAGACCAAACCCCTCAAAAGAAAAAGATAAAGACTTTCATATAGCTACTATAAATGTGAGATCATTGAGTACCTCCGAAAACTGACTGAACTTGAAATAGCATTATACAAATTGTCTAAAATGGATGAAAAAATCGAACAACACAAGGATACATTCTCTTTCTTATAGGAGAGACTCCAAGAAAGTATGGGGTAGGTTTTCCGATTAAAAACATCTTACAGACATGATAGAAGAAATTACAGTAGGTTCAGAAAGTATAGCTGTTCTTAAGATTAACATTTCTATTATTCAAATCAAAACAGAACAATCAACAATAATTCAGGCCGACAGAGTCAGTCACGATTTGCTAATTAAGAAGTTAGGAAGGACAGGCATACAAGGTTCTGCACTTATTATGTTTCGATTCTATTTGTCAAACAGATCCCAAATAGTAAAAATAGATAATATACACAGTGTAAAACTACCTATAACCAGTGGCATTATCCTGGGAGCGATTCTGGGACGTCTTCAAAATATACATAAATAATACTTATACGTGAATTAAATATGACCTACATGGTCATCTTTTTTTATATTACTAGATGACACACAAGCTGACGGCCCACCTGATGGTATAAGCGGTTACCACCGCCTATAGACACCTGCAATAACATGGGAAAATCACTTGATATTGCAGGTGCGATGTCATCCTGAGGCGTAAGATGAAATGCCGTCCATGCCCAGTAATTACACTGGCTACCTTTCCCTTTAATCCGAAATACAGCGGCTGAAATAAGAAAGGCGGTAGTACCCAGACGACCCTGCATACGGGCCTACCATGTACTACTCATGGTTCAAATATAACCTTACAATAAATGCGTCAACGACCTGTTTCGTAATATTTAAAGCAAAATATAATAATTATAAAACCATTAAGTAAAGTAATCAATCTCTCAAAATCAACAATACAGAATTAAAGCAAAACAGTTGTGAAAAATATCCCGGACTTAGGATTGATAGCGGCTTGACGTGGAATGCACAAATCGTAACTAATAAACTCTCTTAAGCTACCGCATGGTGCAGATACTGACAGTACATGGTTGCTTCGGTCACTATCTGTACCGTATCGCCCGTTGGGAAGAGACACCGCGGTATCACCACTGATTCCCCCGACGACACCGCCGAGCACACTCTGTTAGTAGCACTCACGCTCAAACAAGGCGCTCGTTCGAGGTACTCGGCGAGTGATGCCGAGGCGAGTGGTACCCCTCTTCACGCTCGATCAGCTCAGTTGCTGCCTTCGGCAGCAACTGAGCAGAACCGTTCATCAAGATGGAGGTTGAAAAAGTCGCTGCGGCAACGGCTTCTTTCTTCTTAAATGGGATCTAAAAGTAGCCATCAGTTTCTTCTTTTTAATGAAAGCTATAGGCGCATTGACTTGGCTAATGCGTCCTCAAGCATAGTTAGTTATTTTTTATCTTTGTGAACCGGGTGCTTAGGGGTCCCAAATAACCGGCTCACTTTGGTAAAGCTCCAAAAAGTACAAAGTTGTCTCATTTGACCATTCGTCTTCCATTCTCGCTATTTTTTCCGCACGTCCGCACACTGTAATTTCACTCTGAACACTGAACTGAACCACGCGAGCGTGTAGAGGCCCCGCTCGCGCTCACCACTCTCTCACCAATCTCCATCGACGCGAAGCCGGGCCGTAAAGCCTGCCTCCTTATTCTCAACTGTCGGAAAGTATTCGAATTTCGGAAACTATACCTGTCACTTTTTGTCGCGGTGCGTCAAAGCGAGACGGCATGTGACTTTTCGAATCGAATCCGTGATCCGACAATTGAGAATAAGGGGGCTGGTCGCCTGGGGGTGGTCTGGTAATTTTGCTTCGCAGACCTCGGGCCACTTGCGGAAACGGAAGTTTACAGAAGTTTTAGCGGGTATTCCCAGGATCAATTTAGACGCTGGGTGAGCCCTGCACACGCCCGCCACTTAGCCGGCGGCGGGTAGGTCCATCAATGGATTTTTCCTGGTAAAAAAGGCTCTCATAAGCAAATTGCTCGGTGCATCCCGCGTCGTTTACGCTACACCATATATAAACTCTGGTCAAACCGCGTTTATTATACCTATTGAAGATTTTGGGAAGTGTTGGTAAAACAAATTTGGTTCGTCTTCAGGCTATACAAAACAAAACTATAAAGTGATTTTTTTAATATCACTACTCAACACCAACGTTAAAAATATACACGGATACTAAATAAATCAACATTACGCAATGAAATAGTTACAACATTAGCATGATAATAAGGAAAATTTTAAAAAGCTCTTTCCATACTAGCATTTCTTTACTAGGTGGTAGGCCCGTATGTAGGGTCGTCTGGGTAGGTAACACCGCCTTTCTTATTTCAGCTGTGAAACAGTTCGCTGTGTGTTTCTGATGAAGGGAAAGGTAGCCAGTGTAATTACGGGGTACGGACGGCATTTCATCATAGGCCTCAAGATGACAACGCACCTGCAATATCGACGATTTTTCCTTGCTATTGCAGGTGTCTATAGGCGGCGCTAACCGCTTCCCATCAGGTGGGTCATCAGCTTGTTTGTCATCTAGTTGTATATAAAAAAAACTAGCATAACCTTAACAGCTGCTAAAATCTCATGAAGTGAGGCACTCGCCGTGCTAGTTTTCTCGTATAACAAAATACCCTCACATATTTTTTATTTTATATTTCAACTTCAACTTGTACAATACATTGTAGAAAGTACCTAAGTAATTAAGGAATGGGCTAGATGAGTCCTGTAAGTAAGTACTAATAAATTTTTGAACGACATATTAGTAATTTTATAAGTTATATGATGTTCTCAAAGTGACTGTAATTGTCTTTTTCGAGAATAGATTTCTCAAGCATATTAAATTACCATGTAAATTAAGAAATTCATCACTTGAGTATAGTATTATTTTCGACCTTATACATATTAGTAATCTCTTCGTCTTGATGAATTTAATGGTAATATGGTTGCCTAGTTACCAACCATTAACTTGCAGAGGAAATGAAACACTTATTTCGATCGCGTAGAACAGTTTACTGGAGAGGGTTACACAGTAGGGAAATAGCGATATTAAAAACATAAACTTGTATCAAAACACATGCACAATAATAATTATTTAGCGGAGCAATAAATATCTCATGCAGTTGACAACGGACATCAGAAAAGCAGAGAGAACGGCGAACCGCGCATGCTCGCGCACCGTCAATCCAACATAGACTTATTGCGTCACAGCGGTCAAGCAAAGTTGTTTTGCTAGCTAGCTAATTCACCTGACTTTGCCCGCTGCCATAGAAAATATAATTAAACTAAATAAACTGATGTAACCCTACAGTTTGATCTGGAATTAACCGAAAAAACTGGCCAGATAAATTTTGTATTTCTATAGTACGTAATACAAGAGTATGCCAGCGATGTATGGCGTTTGGCGTACAATTGTTTTTTTTTTGAAGAAACTAAAAACAACAAATTACGTAATACTGATAGGTCGATAGGACTAATACAGGTACAGGCGCATCGCTAGGTATAGACACATTTTATCCTATTAAATTTGTGATCCAACAGTTGTGATGTGAATAAGAGTGCCTTATTCACAACTCCTCATGTGTTTCTCCCATGTAGGAAGGCCTGTGCCCAGCAGTGGGACGTATATAGGCTGGTGATGATGATGATGATTCACAACTGTTGGATCACAGATTCAATTTAAAAACTCACATCCCATCTCACACACTACAACAAAAAGTGGCAGGAGTAGTGTATCAGATATTTGACTGATTTCTAGTGCACGATCGATTCATGAGAATGTTGATTCATAATACAGACTAAATGTAAGTTAAAATATCTTTCTCAATGTGTATAGAAAAAAGATGGCAAAAATTCAGTCCCGAACATGTTTTCGAAAATGATTTTATCAACTAATAGATCCCATAGATTTTTTTTCACTTTTATAATTTTCATTGAATAAACTGTAGACCAATGCATGTTTGACCAAAAAAGCAAAATAAAATAACTACGAAATCTAGGCAGGTACTAGGGATGTTATGGAGCTCCGTAACAGTAACCGAAACTATCGGAAATCCGAAATAAAAAAATATCCGTAACCGTAAACGAAACCGATATAAAAGTTTCGGATAAAGGCGGTGTCTAAATGACAAGTTTCGACCGGTTTTTATTTGTTTTGTCTCAACCGAGGCGTCACTTGTCATTGTCACACAGCCACGCGTGTCTCCTACAATTTGCATTGATTATGATTTATTTTGTGATTGTGGGTGTGAAAACATTAAAAACTTATTATTTACTAGTGCCTACTTATTTTGTTTCAAAGTGTTGTGTAAGTGCATTGTTAGAATCTTGGCAAAAGGCAAAATGTGTCCTAAGTAAAACCTTCGATGCCCTGGAAAGATTGCAGCATCGTTCTGTCTGTATCGTTGGCGACGTAGAGGTCGCGAACAACCTTGAGCCTCTGCAATTGCGTCGAGACATTGCGACGCTTAGTGCCTTCTATCGGCTATATCACGGTAAGTGCTCTGAAGAGCTTTTTGACCTTATCCTATTTCTACTCAGGAGCACGCGTGCCGGTCTTCGGAGTCATCAATTCACTGTCTCCTCCTCAACATGACACATGTGTTCCCTCCTTCCTATAACATGGGTTCCTTCAAAAGAGACGTGTAAAAGCACCTTTTGGAGGCAGCTAGAGCAGTGTCCGCAGAAGCCCGACACGACTGTGGTAGGTTAGAAGCGATCGCCTTAGATTTCGTGGTTATTTATTTTTCTTTTTTGGTCAAACGTGCATTGGTCTACATTTTATGCGATGAAAATTATAAAAGTGAAAAAAATCTATTGGATCGATTACTTGGTTAAATGGTTTTCGGAAACATGATCGGGACTCGCAAAAATTAGAAAGTGAAAACTTGATAAGGTATCTCTAAGGTATATCTAGGGAGATGCAACTTTTCAATCCGATTCTACATGTAGGATGAATGTGCAGGACAGTTGGTTTTATCATTTACGATATCAAACATCCAGTTAAGCGTGTACAACTGGCCCGATCCTATAATTAGATTCTTCATCGGAAGGTGTTTAGAGAAATCAGAGAAGTTCAACTAACGAAATCACTAGCCGCTGCTAGAAATTTGGAGGTAGTTTTTCCACAGCAGAATTATTTAGTTTTGGTAGGTTTGTTTGCCACCCAACGAATTTAAAAAATCATATTTACCTGATGTTGGTTTTTGTGTTTTTCCAAAAGATCATTCGTTCCAAAACTACGATCGCACGTTTCACAGTAGAATTCAAAATCATAGTTTTGTGGATGTCTTTGAAAATTTTCTTTTTGATAGTGAAATGGTATTCTGGTCCGAAAGTCTGGAACACGGGGGTAAGTGTTGATTGGCGGAAATCCACCTTGATACATGTTGATTGAGTATAAGTTTCTTGGTCTGTAAATAACAGAAAAACAGAATAATTATTATTTCATTCATACATTTATGGATGTCACAGATCGAATTTAAATGTTTTTCTTCTTCAATATTATGGCTTCTCGTTTTATCGAATTCTGCCCCAATGTCAAGTCAGTCATGGGAGTGACACTAATATTTGCTGCGGTACTGTGTAATTTTTGAGTAGACGCCGCTGTTGAAGTACGTAAATCAAAGCAATAACCGGGATCCTACCCTTTCGCAGCAAAATTGTTAGGCCGATTATCACTTGTAACGTTTTTTTTTTTTTTTTTTTTTTTATACAACTAGATGACAAACAAGCTGACGGCCCACCTGATGGTAAGTGGTTACCGCCGCCTATAGACACCTGCAATAACAAGGAAAAATCACTTGATATTGCAGGTGCGTTGTCATCCTGAGGCCTAAGATGAAATGCCGTCATGCCCAGTAATTACACTGGCTACCTTTCCCTTCAATCCGAAACACAGCGAACTGTTTCACGGCTGAAATAAGAAAGGCGGTGGTACCTACCCAGACGACCCTACATATGGGCCTACCACCTAGTAAAAGAATTCGCAGAATTTTCTCTTTGACAACTAACGATTGTCAAATTTTTGTATGACAACGTTTCATATGGTATAATTATTGTTAAGCCGATTATTATAATGACACAACACGTTCGGGGCACTTATCATTCGTCAAATCCTTCACTAGGCCAGACAACTTTTAGACGAATAACGTTTCGTCTGTGTAACAGTTCCCATTTATATTATGATTGTCCACGCGCGGACTTAGCGCCACAGGATACCGAGGGGCGCGGTGTGAAGGAGCGGGGGCGAGCGGTCAGCTGATCTGCGTGACAGAACCGGTCACTACTCCACACCTTAGCTTCATAGCGATCGGTCCAACCTTTTTATTGAATTCTTAATTGTATGCTGTTGGCAATAAACCGTTTTATTTTATAATAGTTATACAGTCCACTTATTTACCATCATCACTATCGAGGTATTAACATATTGGTCCTCCAACCGACAACAAGAATAGTGCCGAAATACGATGGTGAAACAAAACAGCTGCGGCTAACGGACTTTGACCGAACGGACACGCCCTGCCTATCTATTGCGCCGTGTCATCGCTGGCTTCGAGTGAAGATTTTGGAGATCCTGGAGTCACCTGTGGATATTTTGGACAAGAATCAGGACGCTTTGTGAGTTCGTTCCAATCTTTCCTACCTAAATTCCACATTTTTGTGCTTTTTTTGCATAAGTCCAATTCATATCACTTTTTTCTTCCCTTTATTTGAGTTGGCGCAAGTAAATTATTTCGCACGTCATTCTACTCCGCTAGCGGCCGGCACACTGCTGATTGTGGCTATTTTTTCATTATTTAAATATCGCAAGCGCACGATCACGTAACTGTGTCATTCAAAACCTATAGGTATTTCATCCTTCTAAGTACCGTTATACGGGGACTACATCAGCTGTGCGTTCATTCAACTATTATTATCAATAGCTAAGCGCGTAATTTACTTACAAATTTTGTAAGCGCTTATTTTGGACGATTTTTTTTCTTTTTCTCACTACCCTTTCGTCGTTTCTTTTCTTCCCACAATGGCTGAAAAATTAATTAGGAAGCGCAGTTCAATTAAAGCTAAGCTCACTAGTTTCACCAGCTATATTAATATATTAAAAAGCTGTAATCCATTGTCTGACCTACAAGTGCTAGAACTAGAAGGTCGATTTGGTAAATTTGAGGGCTTATATGGTGAATTCGATGAATTACAGACGGAGATTGAGCTGCTATCGGATAATCCCGAAGACGCCTACATCGAGCGTTTCAAGTTTGAGGAGATTTACCATCCCTTGGTTGCCATGGCGCGCAAGTTACTATCTGCTGGGCAAAAACAGCAGGACAAGTCTACTGCAGGTTCCGTATCAGGCTCCGAGGAATCAGGTGGGACAAAGAACAATTTTATTCGTTTGCCTAAAATAGATTTACCCCGCTTTGATGGTGGCTATCAGTATTGGCTGGAATTTAGAGACACTTTCCTCTCCTTGATTCACAATAATAATAGTATCGATAGCATAAACAAGTTTCATTACTTGCGTGCTTCCTTAAGGGATTCGGCCGCGGAAATAATTAAAAATATCGATTTTAAGAGCGATAATTATGCGTTGGCCTGGGACTTGTTGTGCGATCGGTATAATAATAGCCGCCTCCTTATTAACAATCATGTGCAAGCATTATTTAACGCTGAACCATTGGCAAGCGAGTCAAGCGTTTGTTTACGTCGTCTTGTCGACATTATAAATAAAAACATACGTGCATTAAAAGCGTTGAATGAGCCTACACAGCATTGGGATACGCTTATCATATACATGATGTCATTAAAGTTAGATTGTATTACCAGTAGAAATTGGGAGGAGTATCGCAACCCATTACCTCATTCACCAACCTTGTTTCAGTTTTGTACATTTATTAATAACAAAGCTGACTTACTAGAAACATTAGAGGACAATAAAAAATTACATAAAAATCAAACAACTAATTTTAATAAAACAAAAAGCTTTGTTATCACCTCTACAAACCCAATAAATAGTAGTGTACAAGACAGAAATAAAATTAGTTGTCCTTTGTGTTCACAAAATCATTTTCTATATTCGTGTGATGCTTTTAGAAAATTAACAGTAGAAAATAGATTACAAAAAGCGAAAGAATTTAGAGTTTGTTTGAACTGCCTACGTGTTGGACATGTAGAAAAGCGCTGTAGATTTTCACGCTGTAAATATTGTAAAAATAGACATAATACTTTATTGCACTTAGATCAACCAGAAACTCAAGTAGTTTATAACCCTATGCCTACTGCTTCTATTAACAATGTTTCGCTTTCTGCAAATATACAGCCTACTTCTCATCAAAATATTTTACTGTCCACAGCTGTGGTGAAGGTGGTGAGCGACAAAGGCGAAAGGTTCAGTGCCAGAGTCCTGCTGGACAGCGGTAGCACAGCCCACTTTGTTACTGACAGCCTTTGCAGTAAGCTCGGATTATCTCGAGTTGGTACCAGCTCAAAGGTTACAGGTATTAATAATTTGACCAGTAACAGTACACAGTCTTGCAACCTAACTATCGAGTCTTTTTACGATAATTATTCTTTGTGCATTAACTGTCTTATACTACCAGAAATATCTAAGAGGTTGCCGGCTTCCTATATAAATATTGAATGCATACCCATTCCCACGGGATTAATTTTAGCGGACCCATCTTTTAATATTCCGTCAGACATAGATATCTTGTTGGGTGCTGAACACTTTTGGGATGTTATTCAAAGCAATAATATTAATCTAGGTAAAAACTTACCAAAATTATGTGAAAGTAAACTCGGATGGATAATTACGGGTTCCGTACCTACTATTAATTCACATAATAATATTATTAATTCTCACTTTTGTAATTTTTCTAAAATAGATTCAAAACCCGAGTTAAGCAAATTTTGGGAACTTGATTCGATTTCACCCAAACATTGTTTTTCTTTAGAGGAGCGTGCATGCGAAGAAAGTTTTCAATTAAATACTACGCGTACTTCGGACGGCCGCTTCGTCGTCACTATGCCACTCAAAGCGGATCCCAGCGTTCTCGGTGACTCATACGCTATGGCTAAACGTAGATTTTTAACATTGGAGAAACGCTTTGAGCGTGATCCTGTTTTTAAGCGCATGTACTTAGAATTTATGCATGAGTACGAGGCCTTAGGTCACATGACTGAGGACACCGATTTGTCGTGCAGTGATCGAAATAAAGTTAGCTTCTTTTTGCCCCACCATGGTGTTTTACGGGAATCCAGTAAAACTACTAAGTTACGGACAGTTTTCGATGCGTCAGCCAAGTCAACTTCTGGGATTTCACTTAACGACATCCAACACGTAGGTCCCACAGTACAGGATGACTTATTTTCTATTTTGATAAGATTTAGGCAATTTAAATATATTATTACTGGGGACGTCGAAAAAATGTTTAGAGTTATTGACTTGAACCCTAATCAACGATCCTTACAACGTATTCTATTTCGTAAAAATCCTTCTGAGCCGCTCAAAACGTACACTCTAAATACGGTTACCTATGGGACGGCGTCTGCGCCCTATCTCGCGACCAAGTGTCTCGTGAGTCTTGCTGACGTCACGGATAATCATCAAGTGAAACGCAGTATCCAGCATGATTTCTACGTTGATGACTATTTAAGCGGATCAGACACAATTCGCGAAACAATTGATCTATGCCAGGAAGTTAAATCAATATTAGCTTCAGCAAAATTCAATTTAAGGAAGTGGCAGTCGAATAGCGCTGAAATATTGAAGGAAATCGTCGATGTCACAGATAATTCTAGTCTCGATTTGGATTTGTCTAATAATTATTTATCCAAAACTTTAGGGCTGTTATGGGTCTGTAAATTAGATATTTTATCATATTCTATTAATATTGATTATCAAAAAATAATAACAAAAAGGCATATTTTATCTATAATTAGCCAGATTTTCGATCCACTAGGCTTAATCGGTCCCTGTGTCGTCGAAGCGAAAATTATAATGCAAAAGTTATGGCTTTATAAGTGCGACTGGGACGAGGTGGTACCTCAGGATATAGCCGATCAGTGGTTGTCATTTGTGAACGCTTTAAAATATTTAAATTTTATAAAAATTCCCAGGTGGGTCCTATGTAATGAGCATGTCGTTCATGAAATACATGTATTCACAGACAGCAGTGAAAAGGCATACGGTGCTTGTTTATACATACGTTCCATTGATAGGTCTAATGCAATAACAAACCGCCTATTAGCGTCTAAAAATCGTATAGCCCCGATAAAGCCCACGACAATGCCCAGATTGGAGCTTTGTGGTGCACTTTTGGGTGCAAGATTGTGTACAAAGGTCAAAGAATCCCTTACCTTACCGATTAGCCGTTGCATATTTTGGTGTGACTCAACAATAGTATTGAGCTGGCTATCTACACCATCAACGCAACTTAAACCTTTTGTAAGACATCGTGTAAATGAGATACAGGAGACTACACTAGGTTCTAAGTGGAACTACGTACCAACGAGAGATAATCCCGCAGATCTTGTTTCTCGAGGGGTGAAGGCTGATCATATCAGCGATTCAAAACTATGGTGGTCAGGCCCCACATTTCTATTGCAGGATGAATGCCATTGGCCAACATTATCTAAAGACATCGTGAAACAGGATCTGCCCGAATTAATTCATAGCTTTGTAATTAAGTCAGACACTGATAATTGTCAAAATCTTCATATAATTAATCAAACTATTATACAACAATTAATTCACAAATATTCTGATTTCAACTATTTACAAAGAATCTTAGCCTACATAAAAAGATATATTTACAATTTAAACAATAAAAATAATAAAATAAAAGGTTGTCTTACAAATAAAGAAATTGAATTATCATTAAAGTGTATTATGCGTACTGCTCAATGTGAAATGTTTAAAGATGAATATTCAATTTTAAAATCAGGAAAATCTCTGCCTTACAAAAATAGACTAATCTCTTTATCTCCTTTTCTGGACTCTGACGACATTATACGTGTCGGGGGCAGGTTAGATAATTCCCCTTATGATTATAATGTTAAGCACCCTATACTTATATGTGGTAAACATCAATTAACAAAGGTCATGTTTCAAACTGTTCATAAAAAATTATTGCATGCCGGTCCTCAGTTACTTTTGGCAAATATACGCCAAAATTATTGGCCTTTAGGGGGCAGAAACTTATCGAGGCTCACTGTTCAAAAATGCATTTCGTGTTTTAGGCACAAGTCACTAAACATACAGCCTATAATGGGTCAACTTCCTAACTCACGAAGCAACCTTGAGTTTCCCTTTCTTAATTCCAGCGTCGACTATGCCGGTCCAATACTCATAGCTGACCGAAAGGGGAGAGGTTGCAAACTTATAAAATCATACATATGTATCTTTGTCTGCCTTGCAGTTAAAGCCGTTCATTTGGAGCTTGTTACGGACCTAACTAAGGAGGCCTATATGGCCGCCTTAAATAGGTTTATTGCACGCCGCGGTAAGCCCCGTACTATATTATCCGATAACGGCACAACTTTCGTCGGTACTTGCAATCAACTTCGCCTGTTTTTGCATGATTCAAATATTGCATACGACGTTGCTCAGGAAGGAATCGATTTTGATTTTGTGCCTGCCTATTCCCCCCACTTCAACGGAGTTGCTGAGGCCGCAGTTCGTTCGACGAAACATCACCTAAAGAGATTACTTAAACTAACTCACTTCACGTACGAAGAAATGTCTACGTGTTTAACTCAAATAGAGGCTGTTCTTAATTCCCGACCTCTTACTCCTTTTTCTCCCGATCCACTTGACTTTGCTGCCCTAACTCCATCGCATTTTTTGATTGGAAGGTCACTCACATCCGTTCCACATCCACAGGTGTCTGACGTCGGAAACATTTGCCGACTCGAGCGATTCCAACGGGTGGAATGTATCAAGCAACACTTCTGGAAAAGATTTAATACCGAATACATTTCTCTGCTGCAGCAAAAAACCAAGTGGTCTACAACATCGGGTGACATTGTTGTGGGGAGACTCGTCCTAGTAAAAGATAAGGCACTCCCGCCGCTCTGCTGGTTACTGGGTCGCGTCGTGCAGGTCTACCCTGGCTCAGACGGCGTCGTGAGGGTTGCTGAGTTGAAGACTAAGAAGGGGACGATTCGGCGTGCCTTCAACAATATATGCCCACTACCACTTTCTTGAAGTTCCCACTTCAACCCGGGGAGCATGTCCACGCGCGGACTTAGCGCCACAGGATACCGAGGGGCGCGGTGTGAAGGAGCGGGGGCGAGCGGTCAGCTGATCTGCGTGACAGAACCGGTCACTACTCCACACCTTAGCTTCATAGCGATCGGTCCAACCTTTTTATTGAATTCTTAATTGTATGCTGTTGGCAATAAACCGTTTTATTTTATAATAGTTATACAGTCCACTTATTTACCATCAAACACTATCGAGGTATTAACAATGATAAAAAATAAACTAATGGTCTTGAACTTGCCTGAAATAAATACAAATTTTGTAATAAGTATAGTAACAGAAATCTACAATAAATTATACACATTTGCAAAATTTCAAAGTGCGGAACGAAGTTTAGGTGAAATCAAAAGGAATCGGTTAGGTTGGGTTAAAATTGCGACCAACAATGCCACAAACAAATCGCTTTTGTTTCACTACATAGGGCACTTGAATATGTGCTACAAACAATATACAACTAAATGAATATTACTCTAACTGAAACATTCGCTACTTGAAAGTTGGCCTTTTGAAAAGTGTCATTATAAAAGGCAGACCAAACGTACAGTTGGCAACTGTTAGGTTGGGAAATAAAACAAAATTATGTGATAAGTTGGCAAATGATTATTCGGCGATATAAAATTCTACGAAACGTTAGTTGGCAATTGATAATCTGCCAAAAATTTTCTGCGAAAAGGCAGAGAACCGCAATAACCATCGTTTCGGGCCGTATGGGAATTCAAAAACCCGAACCGTACTCTACTGTACTCTAATCCAAAATCCCGTTTAGTAGCTGGATACGAAATAAGACTTATTAAACCATTTCGTAACCGACTTTCGGAGCCACCTACCGAATTCACAACCCCGTTTAGTAGCCAGATACTAAATGAGACGAAAGCTGACGGGATTAGGATGGTTCTTAGCTATAATTTATGAAAATCAATTCAGGCGTTTGATGACTATCAGCTCATTTTCTACATGTTATAAGGCTTTTACTAACTTTCACAGATCCGGTTGATTTGAAATTTGGTTTACTGTTATTTCGGTAGTACTTCCTAGACATAACTAGAGCCAAGGATGATAGAAGCATTATTTGGTATATGCAAGAGCTAACTTTGAGCTGATTCTGTGTCAAGAAATAGTCTGAGTAATGCTCAATTCATCAGAAACTTACAACAGATGTAGCTCTGGGCTCAAAAGAATAGTCACAGTGAGATGGTGTTGGATAGATGATTAATGAGGCCGGAGGTTACAGTGAATGAAAATCGACGAATTCTACTCTACTCTAGATTTTTTGTCACTAAACTTTAATAATAATAATCAAGAAATGTACAATTACTTTTATACATTTATGGATGTCACATATCGAATTTCTTCTTCAATATTATGGCTTCTCGTTTTATCGAATTCTGCCCCAATGTCAAGTCAGTCATGGGAGTGACACTAATATTTGCTGCGGTACTGTGTAATTTTTGAGTAGACGCCGCTGTTGAAGTACGTAAATCAAAGCAATAACCGGGATCCTACCCTTCCGCAGCAAAATTGATTGGCCGATTATCACTTGTAACGTTTCGCAGAATTTTCTCTTTGACAACTAACGATTGTCAAATTTTTGTATAAGCTTTGAGAATTGTTGGGGGTTTTATCAGGAGTTCACCAATTCATGTCATGCAAAGCGAACTGGCAATACCACCTTTATTTATAAGAAGAAAATATCTTGCTTTTTAAAATTGTCTTAAGTCTTGGTCATGGTGCAGTAACAGTATGGTGAAACTTTTGATGGAACTTCATGCACATTTTCAAAATACGTACTGGAGAAACAAAAACAACCTCTGCTTCCTCTACTTGCGCATGAAACCGCTAATTGCAATGTTTATGCATCGGATCCATTGGATATGTTTACTTTAAGTGTATGGGTGATGCATATTAATTTAATTGAACTTGTTCAATTAGACTTGGGAGGTGTGAAGGGAGCCAAAAGAAATTATGAAATGAATTCATTGAAACTAGATAAACAAACAGAAATCAACAAAAAATATTATGGTTGGACTAAAAATATTTTCCGTCTGTATATAATACAGACGGATCAAAGTCTGCAGTTGGATGCGGATCAGCATACTTCTGCCCGAGCAGAGGAGTCAAGAAATGTTTTGAAACTATATCTTATGTATCCATAATGTCTTTGGAATTATTTGCTATTCATGAAGCTTTGTTGTACACTATTGACGTGGGTTTTAGGCAATTTGTTATTATTACAGACAGCAAAAGTGCTCTTCAACATGTAATCCGATGCGCCTCTGGACACGGAGGTGTATTCTTGCTATGGTGGCAGAAATGGTTAAGATGGTGGTAACTTGCGAAGTGAACTTAGAAAAGTCCTACCACCAACCAAAGCAAACAGATCCTTTTTGCTTCCACGGGAATCGAAACCTGGACCTCTATATGTAAACTAGGTGATCTCAAACACTACACTACAAAGGCGGTTAAAACAGTTTCTAACTCAAAAAATAGGTGCAACAGTCATTGATTTGCGGAACCCGCCCATACGAAAGAAGAAAGAACTGTTTCTAACCAGGTTCCGAAGTGTTTCTAATCAGTTTCCTGTTTTTAATGAGGATCTCTAGTTAGGTAATCCTTAAAAAATCTAAAATCATCTGGTACCAAAGTATTAATCTACACAAAATTCATATGAAATAGGTAGTTTACTTTTGTGTTAAGAAATATTCTTTACCTAGCACTTTATTTTTATTGCTATTTTAATTATTTACTCAACCAGAGGTTCTGGGTTCGAATCCCGGTAAGGGCATATGTTTGTTTACAACATTAGTATGATTACAACCGTAAAATAAGGTTAATTCATAAAAAAATTTTTAGAGACGTGTTAGTTAATAATATTGAAATGAAATTGAGATTGAGAGGACTGCGTGTTCTAACTGATTTATGATCGTATTTAGTACAGTGTGAAAGCTGGCTTTTACATTATGTTTCTAGTTAAGAAATAGGAAATCAGATAGGCGATAAGTGACGATACAAGGATTAAAACTTACATCTAGCAGCAAACACAGCCGACGTCTAAGGTCAATACAAATTATTACAAATTTACAAGCAGAAAGACCACAAACACAAAGTCCAATAATCAGGATAGGATAGGGACAAGGGACAACACGATCACAGACATTATAGTGATGCTACGCATAACACGATTTCAACCACAGATTAGAAAGAGTGATTTCAACACACTTCAAACAACTCACAGAACGCACAGAACTTAGTATTGGAATCACAGATAGAGAATCACAGATTACTGATAAAGAATTGGAATAAAATGTGCAAAACAATTTCTAAGTTTTTTTTAACTATTCTCCCTATTTAGGGGAAGGCAAGGGGAACTATAGCCCATACAGCCATGTCTTCAGTACTTCTTTATATCTTCTTTTATTGCATTAAAATGCTGACGTAACACATTTCAATGCTTCTTGGGAGTATTTGACACGAAATATATGATGACAGTCACTTTATGTGCTACTTGATGAGGTGGATAACCACAGAAAAGTTCTCATGGTATTTCACACCATAATCACTTTTATTCTAATAATCTTTTAGTTGCACGTCTACATAAACACTTAAATAATAAAACTACGCCACTTTTATAACTCAATGTTCGCTCGGACACAATTTTTAATTATTGTAATAAAAATATTGACTGACGACACAAAAACCCGCCAAACACTCCTCTAAGTTTGTATTTCTTCCACAGAATACTTTTACTCCAATTCCAATTTCTTCACAGACGTCGTTACTATTATCTCTAGTCTATGGACGGTACAGTGATGGTGTGTACTACGTACTATTTTAAAGAATAGTCCAACCTGCCACACTAAAGATCATTTTTGTACAAAGGTCGTCAAGTAACTGCCACCTACTTGGGGAATCATCCACCAATAAAATTTAAGAGTGTCTCTGAAAAAGTTTTGGCAATTATAACAATGGTAAAATACTAAAACAAAAACTAATATTTTGTTTTTGTCACAAAGACATCTGGACCCGGAATGTCTTTGCGACCAGCCCCCTTATTCTCAACTGTCGGATCACGGATTCGATTCGATCTCACATGCCGTCTCGCTTTGACGCAGCGCAATAAATAGTGACAGGTATAGAGTTTCCGAAATTCGAATTCTTTCCGACAGTTGAGAATAAGGGGGCTGATGTTTTTTGAAAACAATAATGAAGAGCAATAGCCTTTCACAAAAAAAGGGTTTCCGATTGGTCAATAATTTAAGGGCTAGGGGCAGGCTAAAGTACCCAGTTTCTACTATCAAGCGAGAATGTTTTAAAATTGGCAGGTTGGACTATTGATGGTACCACAGATTAGAAATATTAAAGAGGTGAGGCGTATTTATCGTAACAGAGAAAAAAAACAGGTATTATATTTAAAAATAACAGATAACAGCTGTTCCTTCAAATAAACAATACTTGTTATTGTAAATTGTAAATAACAGGCACCATTGAGTCACAGTTCTTTGGAACAAGCAATACTACGTGTTATTGTAAATACTAGGAACAACCGGTCTATCTGTTACTAAACTACCTACCTGTTCCTGTTCCAAAATAACATTTTGTATCTCACTCTTTTGTATTTGCTCGAACCTTGCTAAAAAGAGAGGCACCTATTATTTAAAAGTCGAACAAGTGAAATTGTTAGCGTTTTACAAACTTTAGCTATATAAAATAAGACCTTTTTTATTTGGTTAGGTTATCTGTTCCGTGAGGCCTGTTTATTATTTTTGTCTCATTCTTATGTGATTGAATATTGTTAGAAAGAGATGCACCTATTATTTATTATTCTAACAAATTTAAACTTCTACAAAAAAGAATGACAACTTCATTTGGTCACATAATCTGTTTTTTGTTGTTGTTGTTTTTTTAGTTCTCTCCATTACAGAGGATGCAAGGGTAACTAATGCCTAATAAAAAATAATATTTTTTTGTTGGGGAAAGGCAATCGGCAAAGTAATTTAGGCCTTACAGAGCCATCTTCTAATTTTGTATTTTTCTATACCTCTTGAATTATGTTTTCGCCTAGATAAGTATAAAGATAATTATGACGTATTAGCATGCAAAAAAGGACAACTATAGCGCGTGAACTATTGATGTTCCTTTGCTCGGAATTTGTCAGTAACTGGTAGGTGGTATAAAAAAGAAAACAAAATTAACAGGCTGTTATTTTTTAACAGTAACTTTGTCCTGTTATTTTCATGTAACTGTAACAGGCATAACGGGTATAGAAATTTGCCTTTTTTTTAGGGGGAAAAAAGACATTTACGTCTACCCTGCATTATACGGAAAAGTACAATGCAGGGTTATGTGGGACTCCTCGGTCAAAGATGGTAGAGACCGAGACTACCCACTAAAACAAGCGTCCAGGCTACAGCTAACAGTTGCCTTTATACCATTTGATAGAAATTTGCCTCATACAACCCAAAAGATGGTACGCATGTTTCTATTCACAGATTAATGATATATGTAGTATCCTGTATCTACGATATTTCTATTTTAAATTTTTATTAAATATTTCGGATTTCTAATTATTGGTCTGTAGGTAACAAACAAAAATGTATATAGTTAAATTATTATTTTTTGATTTTAGTTTGGTTCATGCTCCCAGTAATGAGAAGGCAAGAGGAACCAATGCCCATATAGCCATGTCTTCAGTGGCCCTAATTCTGGAAAACACATGCTAAGTCTAAATTTAAGTTCAGTGCATTTCTTTCTGTTATCAATACGAAAAGGATGGCTGTCATATGATTTGACATTTAGAATCGTGCGTTCAATTTTCCACCTTATTGAACGTGATAAAATGCAGCGTTTAGAAGGCACCTCCGTACTACATCCCGTCTAAAATTGTCTATGGTTCCTTTGAAATCTCTCTAAGCTCTAATCGAATTCTTGCTATCTTTCATATTGCGAGAAAGAAATGTACTGTTCTTAAATTTAAACTGAGAGTGTGTCTTCAGAATCTGGTCTAGTATTTCTTTATTTCTTTAGTTATTGCATTGAAAGCTGGTGTTGCACATTACATTGCATCTTGGGAGAATTTGATGCGAAAATTATGATCACAATCTCTATATGATGCTATTTGATTGCCCTTTCTATTGCCAAGGGAAAAAAACACTTCTTTTTTAGTGGTTCATTCTCTCTGTAATGGGAAGGCAAAGGAAACTGATGCCTATACAGCCATGTGTTCAGAACTTCTTTATTTCTTCATTTATTGCATTGAAATGCTGGTGCTGGTACACATTTCAATTCATCTTAGGAGTATTTGACGCAAAATATATGATGACAGTCTCCATATGATGCTACTTGATAAGGTGGATAACCACAAAAAATTTCTCATCCTCTTTCACATCATAATCACGTACTTGCAACACAAACACTTGTTTTACAAAACTGCACCACTTTTATAACACAAAGTTCGCTCCGACACAATTTTTAAGTTAGGTAATAAAAATGTTGACTGACACCACAAAAACCCGCCAAATACTTAGATAGATTTTTTGTAATTGTCGCAATAACAACTGTCAAGTGTCAAGCTGCTGTGTCAAGCGAGCTTGACAGCTTGACTTGACATTGACAACTTGAAAAATGAATAATTCTGCCGCCAAAGTAAGTTTTTCTTTAAAAATAAAGCCATACAGTATATTTTATTTTAAATTTGTGTTACACTACACCGAATCAATACTTTTTTAACAAGGTTTTAATCACAAAATGAATTATTATTGAAAATTTATGTATAAGGGGACTTAACTGTACGAGATCTTTTCAAGCCAACCCTAAAATCATAAATAGTGAATAAATTAGAATGAAGTGCAATCAATAGTCATAAATGGAATTAAATAGTTAACTCACTCACACTATAATATTAGAACATAAATAATTTTTTTTACAAATAAATATGTTTAAAGAAAGTATTTTTGTTATAAATTTAAAACTGAAGGATAGACTAAATATCATAAGTGGAAAAAGTTGTGTTTTGCTTTCGTGGGAGCCCAAACATCTGAGTAAATCAAGAATAATTTTGTCAATAAGGTAATGTTAATAGCAGGAACTAGGACTAAAATTAGAAGTAAAGTTTAAATATTATAAAAAAAAATTAATGACAAAAAGAATGTGTACAATACAGTTATTTCGAAATAGAGAACATTTTATGTGCATGAATATTAGAACCAAAAATAAAATGGTAAGGAAAATTTTGCATGTTTACTATTTTGTTAACCGACTTCAAAAACGAGGAGGTTCTCAATTCGGCCGGTATGTTTTTTTTTTTTTTTTTTTCTATGTATGTACACCGATTACGCCGAGATTACTGATCCGATTTACGTGATTCTTTTTTTGTTCGATGCGGAATAGCTGCCATTTGGTCCCATAAAAATTTTTTCAAAAACAGTTGTGTACTTTGGTTTTAAATTAAAAAAAACTGAAATTATGAAATCGTCTACATAAGCGAAATTGCGAATTTTTGCTTTTTCAATGACTTTTTAGTGAAACGATACGATAGTAGGAAACAATATAAGTTGACGGTCACCCATCTAGCTTCGACCGTAGAAAGTTATCACTAAAAATTGTGAAAAAAAAAATTTAAACAAAAATTAAAACCGACTTCAAAAAACTGAAAAGGATGAAATAATTAAATTTAAGTAGGTATTCATCCCCTAGAAACATATTTTTGGAGGTGGTGCTAAGTGGTTTCCAAAAACAATAGAAAGTAAAGCACCGACTCCAAAAATATGTTTCTAGGGGATGAATACCTACTTAAATTTAATTATTTCATCCTTTTCAGTTTTTTGAAGTCGGTTTTAATTTTTGTTTAAATTTTTTTTAAGTATCTCCTCACCTCAGTGACCCGCAGTACAGTTCATTTATTTCATGAAGTGCCACACAGTGGCAAGCGCTTTATTTGTGGTAACCAAGTCTCAAACCAGTCTTGCCAGTGGCCAATAGTTTATACCCATAGATCCTCAGGATTCCACGGAAGACTCGACTGAGTTCTATATTGGTGTGACAAAATGACAAATTGTCCAGTTTTGGGAGATAGAAATGTAGGAGCACAGGAGCTCTCAGTGCTACTGAGAGCTCCTGTGCTGTTAACTCTCACATTCGCACGGTGTTTGTATACTAGGTTGCCACAAGTAAAGAGTGTGTCGCTTTGTAAGACAAAAAGTACAGTAACAACAAATAGTTAAGTAGCTTATCTGACTGTAATTTAATAACTTTGATTTCAGGTTGGAGAGATATTCACTGAGGCTGGTGCAGCCTTTAATAAACTAGCAGAAATGACTATGTTGTTACATCCTATTGCTGACACACCTCCCAGGTATTAGATTAATTGAAAAATTTCCTTCAAGAGAACTATCATTATAATTTTCAGTCCCAGCATCGCAGTGCACATAGCATGAGAAACTTGAGAAGGTTTTTTATAGAATGAAATGTCATCATAATATACCAGCTCGCCTAGCATGACCACCGAAACGCGATATGATACGATATGATAAAGCTATTTATCGTTTCGAACTGTCAAAAATCATTGGATATAAGCGCCATCTTAAAATTTTATCGAAACTGCGAACTTGTATTGTATCTAAACATGTTCGCAGTTTCGATAAAATTTCAAGATAGTGGTTATATCCAATGATTTTTGACAGTTCGAAGCGATAAATAGCTATATCATATCGCGTTTCGGTGGTCATGCTAGGCGGGCAGGTGTTACATAATTGCGAAATAAAAGTTAGAATTCTGGGGGGGGGGGGGACAAAACCTTTCTTGAGTTTCTCACACTGCATTGGCAATAAATAAATGGTGGCCAGTAAATAAAATTGTTGCTGTCACATTGCAAAATTAAACGTAATCATACGTTCCGTTTTACTAATACTTACAGCTATACAGCTACCTAGCTAGGATAAATAATTTCGGATACATCAGCAGTAAGATACGTTATAATTTAAAATTTTTGATAAATACCTTAGTATTTAAATATGATTATTTTAAGTTAGGCACCTACCTAACTTAAAATGAGTTAAGATGAACTTCGTACTAAATGAGCTGTCTACTAGGAGACCAATTAACTGGCTAATTTAATCAGATGGCTGACCCCACGTTAAGCAATCTAGTTAAACGTTGCGATCAATGACTGGGCTAACTGTCCTTCAGCTAGTTAATTGAATGCCGGCGCATAATGCACGGCCTAGCCGTTCAATTAAGGCGATATATTGAAAAAAATCGCACTTTTATAAGTAATGTCATATGTTTCTGAAAGATCTTACGAATCTGAAAATCAAATATACGTTACTTCACATCCTTATCTAGATACGAGTAGAACGAAAACACGATTAAAGGAATTTGCCTCGATACTTTTTATTTCCGAAAAGACCTCTTATAAACAAGAAAACTTAAGATTATTGGTGAACGATAATTTGTATTCAATAGGAAATTACTTTAAATAGTAGATATCATTAATATTCAGAATCGTGTAGAAGCGTTTATTTGTAGTCCATAAGGTTATTTTTTAATAAAATAATTTGTGTATTTCGTTTACTTTTCACGCGCGATCGCTGTTTTGTCTTTTTTCCTCCCGCTGAGTCAGCCATATCTCTATCCCTATCGGTCTTGGCCGAAACAACGTTTCGATAGATCGCCTTAACTGGCTAATTTAACCAGATGGCTACGACATAATCATTATTGTCACTATTATTTGATATAAAATTTTTATTTTCGCTGTTTAACAGGGCTGAGTATACACCATGCAACACAAGAACTCAGTGGCGTAGTGGTTTGAGCACTCTGGTTTCGATTACGAAAACAAAGCAACTTTCGCCACGGTCGAACCTGGGATGGGTTAATCAAGATTGGTAAACTCGAACTCCTCCGTGCTTCGGAAGGCATTTTAAGCCGTTGGTCCCGGTTGTTACTGCAAGCGCTTTAACCTACCAAGGGTTGGGTCAGCGTGGTGGTGTTATGGCCCAAACTTCTTATTTGTTTCTCCCGTGTAGGAAGACCTGTGCCTAGCAGTGGAACGCATATAGGCTGATGATGATGATGATTGGGGAACATAAGAACCAAAACTCTTATCACGTAAATACCTTGTTATCGTCCGTGAAAAGGCACCAAGTCCACAGCGCCACGTAGTGCGTGAACCTCTTTATAACTTGCACTAAGTTTCTTCTGTGTTGATTAGTTTTAGTTTAGGTGATCGGATAACTTTTTCGGTGCATTAGAACTAGGAAAAAATAAATTTGTTGATGGATAATAATTATTTCAGCATACAATCTAAACCGCCAGTAAAGAGAAAGGCTGCAGAGGAACGACCACCAGCCATTATCACACAACAAACTCCACAGGTCCAACACAATATTCATGCGGCTCCAATATCGCAACAGGTAATCTTAACTTTGGTGTTTAATTTATTTATACACATTACACTGCACCATGTATAGCTAGCAGTGTTGTTGCGAAAAAAAAGTAGTTATATTATAGTTTTAACAACAAAAAAAAAATACTGAACTAAAAAGTAAAACAAAAATCGACTTCAAAACAGTAAAACTAAACAAATAATTAAAATGAAATAGGTAGGTAGCAGTGGCGAGGGGTCCCTATAACACCATTCCTGTCGGCTTCCCTTTTGAAATAATACTCACCTAACAATTTCGCCGTTGTTCGTCACACCGTGTTACTATTAAATATGTAATTACACTAATAATTTAGTATTTAACATAGTAACAAAAATGATTAATTCTTAAGCACCTATTATAATTCTCATAGCAATATCCGCCGCAGCGGCATAGACCGCTTTTTTTGGCATATTGTGCTTGTTTTATCTCTGTGATGTTTATGTGAATGTGCAAAATAAAGAATTTATATCTACATGTTGAATGGCGAACGGCTGGCCGAGTGGTCTGTACCCGTACCCCTTAAGGGGATACCTCGTGCACACTAGCGACACCAATTGATTGTTAATAATTATGATGAATTAAGAACATGAGAGCAGGACGAGGATGAGGGCAGCGCAGGACCGATCGGTTTGGAGATCCTTGGGGGAGGCCTATTCCCAGCAGTGGGCGTCTCTCGGCTGATATGATGAAGAACATAATAAACAAAAACGCTTTAGAGAATTGTCAAAGAACGGTATTTGTAATTTTTAAAGATGTATCTTGTTTAAATTGTCTACCCATAAGTAACCAAATTTTTTATTATTGTTAAAAGTGGCCACTTTCGGCAATAATGAAAAAATAGGTTAGCACATCTCTAAAAAAATACAAATAGCATTCTTTAGTCATTCTCTAAAGCGTTTTTGTTTTTTATGTTCTATATTCACCACAAATAATATAAATCAAGTGGTGTCGCTAGTGTCGACGAGGCATCGCCTTAATATACAGGCTACTTGGTCAAGAGGTCCTGGGATCGAATCCCGGTAGGAGCAAATGTTTGTATGATGAGTACGAGCATTTGTTTACGAGTCATGGATGTTTATAAGTTTATTTATAATATTTATATACATACTAGCTGTGCCCGCGACTTCGTCCGCGTGGAATATTGACTTTTTCCATACAAACTTTCATCCCCTATTTCAACCTTACAGCCCTTTTTCGCATTTAAAAGTAGGTAATGTCCTTTCTCGGACTGTAGAATATCTCTGTACCAAATTCCATTTAAATCGGTTCAGTTGTTTAGGCGTGATTGCGTAACACTTAGACATACAGAGTTACTTTCGCAGTAAGGAAGTAAGGATTAGTACCTAAGGATTATTATCATTATTTCTCCGTTATCTAGTATGTATAACACAAGCTCTTAATAATAATTTCTGAAGCAAACAGCGTGCACAGAAAAAGAATATGATAGGAAATCAGTGGAGTGAGCAACAATGACCAATGTAGGATTAAAACAAGAACACGAAGGGCGAACTAAAGAAGAGGAACAAAAGGGGAAAACATTATTTAAACGGTTGTAGAATCAGGAGAACTAGCCAAGTAATTGAGCGCAACGTTTAACCAGATGGCTGAACGTCATGTCACCCGTTTGGTTAAATTAGTCATTCAATTGGACGCCTAGACATCAGGTCGTTAAAATCGGAAGACCTTTTGTGTGACTGTTTGAGTGATTGGTAGGTTCAAGGTTATATTTTTTAAGACCAAATATAACCAAAACGATGTCGGATAAAAGTGGTCATAAAATAATAACCTTGATATAACCCACCAGTCAAACCAAAACTCTTCGGTACAAGACGATCCTTTCAATACGCCAAGTCGATAAACGTTTAAAATAATAATTAAGTATTTTTGATTCACTAGTCTGCATAATTTACATTCCACTTATATGAATAATGTGTTTAGCTGGAGTTCTTCTGTATTAATTTTATCCTTATTGCCGTATAATGTTCTTAATTGCAGTTAGTTTGTTTGAATAGCATCCACTTCGATCGTGCCTGTAAAGTCTTGTAAGGTAATTGCGCGGTTTGGTGTTACTTCGTATTTAATGTTTGCATTAACATAGGTAGGTGGTGTAGGGGGGGTCGTTATAAACTTATAATTTTTCATCTTTTGCTTTCTTTTAAAGTATGCATTATAAAAGCATACTTTATAAAAGAAACTACAATAAAGTATGCGTTATAAAAACACAAAATCAAACATTAAAATGTATTAAAATGGCTTTTCTCACCCTAACTAGAAGTTTAAAAATGCTTGTAAATTTATTCTTTCGGATCCCTAGAGGTGTTAACTTCAATGAGTGGTGAGATAAACGTTGCTATAAAAACGTTAAAAAAGGGTGGAAAGCGGTGAAGAATTTGGTAGGTTACACCTAGTGCTCCGGTGGCATAGTGGTAATCGCGTCTAGCCGAACCCCAGGAGACGCGGGTTTAATTCCCGCCTCAAGCATATAATTTTTTCATCTTTCTTTCTTTATTTGTATTTGTTACAATAAAGAAGGCGTTATAAACGCACAAAATCGAACATTAAATTTTAAAGTTTTACATGGCATTCTTTTGACGTTTGTGGAGAAGGCCTGCGGTTCATGCTTCTGTCCTATCCTGTAGATATGTACCGGTACATAAGTCGAGGTAATAATAGGATACTTGTACACGAGAGCGCCACCGTATTGGTCCGTATGTTAGGTATATGCAACCTATCCAACTGCAGAGAGGGATAAGTCAGGAAGATGTAACATCTCCGAAACTATTGGACTCTGTATAAACATCAACGGCGTACATCACCTTATCTTCGATTTGCTGACTATATATCAGAAGTGGCAGAATTTCTGGATCGATTGAGAAAAACGCTTGGCGACTTTTACAGGACTATCCGACAATTCCGACAGGTGGTTCTTAAAATTAACATGGACACGACAAACATTATGTCTGCTATCAATGTCCTAATTAGATATAGGTACCTACCAGTTGCAGTATAGTTAGGACATGGAGTTTTGTTTTCGAAGTTGTTGACGAGTATTCATTTATACTCAAGGAGTGGCGTGAGGAGCTCGGTGGCGTAGTGGTTTGAGCGCTCTGATTTCGATTACGAAAACAAAGCAACTTTCGCCATGGTCGGTCTTGGGATGGGTCAATCAAATTTATAATCTCGAGCTCCTCCGTGCCTTCAGAAGGCACGTTAAGCCGTTGGTCCCGGTTATTGCAACCGCAACGTGGCGTGGTGGTGTTATGGCCCAACCTCATGTTTCTCCCATGTAGGAAGGCCTGTGCCCAGCGGGACGTGTAATGGCTGATGATGATGATACATTTATACATAATACCTTTGTCCAGCAATGCGGGTTCCTCTTACTTCGAGGAAGAGGTAAATCGACGAATCCACTCGGTTGGGCAGTGTTTTGAAGCTTGCTTAAAATGTTCTCGTCTAAAATTCCTCAGTGCTTCAAGGCTTCGGCCATTATGTTGCCAGTGATGACATAGCTGTGACACGTGTTCGCTAAGGGGCTTCTGTAAAAGTTCACAGTCACTCACCAAAGTACGGAATGCGATATTTTAGGGGTTTCCCTACGAGATAGAATCAAATGAGGTTATCTGTAAGTGAACAAAAGTCACTGACGTAGCATATAGGCTTAGTAAGTTAAATTGACAGTGAGCAGGGCACATTAGCACTTACAACAGATGACCGATAGGATGTTATTTCTAGCAGGGCGATCACGTACCGGAAAGCGCTTGGTAGTTTTCGTTTGGGAGTCAATAGTGGAGGTTTTTATTTAGCAGTAAACATCAAAGTGGGGCAATTTGGAACTGGAATCCGGAACTACCGTGGTCAAATGCTAGCCGATTATATGGAGAGGGAGGGACTCTTCATGATGAACTCCTTCTTCAGGAAACGGCAGCATCGAAAGTGGACCTGGAAAAGTCCGGATGGTGCAACGAAAAATGAGATCGACTTCATCATGTCGACTAAGACTCGGATATTCAATGATGTCTCAGTGATCAATTCGTTTAACACGGGGAGCGATCACCAAATGGTAAGAGGCACATTGAATCTCAGTGTGAAATCCGAAAGGTATCGACTGATGAAGTCTACGCTCCGCCCTAAAGCTATCCAAATCCAAAACCCCGAATGCTTTCAACTCGAACTGCATAATCGCTTCGATTGCCTGGAGGACTGCACAGATGTGGACACATATAACGACAGGTTCATGGAAGCTGTCCTTACGGTGGGTTCTAAGTACTTCAAACCCAACCGTAACGAAAGAAGTAAGAAAATCTCTGAGCCAACATTGAAGCTAATGCAGGAAAGACGTGAAATGGTTCCGCAGTCTTCTGAGGATGCTCGTCGGCAGATCAATAAACAGATCTCGAACTCATTGACTCGCGACATACGCCGATTTAATAGAGGCTCCAAAGTGTTCGCCAGAGATCTGTCGCTTGGACAAAGTTTGCTGACGAAGTTGAAGACAGAGGACGGCAGAATCCTTACGTCACGACCTGAGCTTTTGGCCGAGATTCAAAACTTCTACGGACAGCTTTACGCGACATCACGCGCACCTGTCACTCAGGCCACCGATCCAAGAGCCAAATTAACCCGACATTACACCGAAGATATCCCGGACGTCAGCCTGTACGAGACTAGTGTAGCTCTCAAACAGCTCAAGAACAACAAGGCACCGGGTGACGATGGAGTTACAGCAGAGCTTCTGAAAGCAGGTGGACGCGTGGTCCTAAAAGCTCTTCAGAGGCTATTTAACTCCATTATCCTCGAGGGCAAAACGCCGAAAGCATGGCACAGGGGCGTGGTGGCACTCTTCTTCAAAAAGGGTGACAGAACCCAATTGAAGAATTATAGACCCATCACGCTCCTGAGTCATGTTTACAAGCTGTTTTCGAGAGTTATAACGAATCGTCTCGCACGCAGGTTCGACGACTTCCAGCCTCCCGAACAAGCCGGATTCCGAAAAGGCTTTAGTACCATAGACCACATACATACGCTGCGGCAGGTTATACAGAAGACCGAAGAGTACAACCTGCCATTATGCTTAGCGTTCGTGGACTATGAGAAAGCCTTTGATTCTGTCGAGACCTGGGCCGTGCTTCAGTCACTCCAGAGATGCCAAATAGACTATCGGTACATCCAAGTGCTGCAGTCACTGTACGAAAACGCCACTATGTCAGTCCGCCTTCAGGACCAAAACTCGGAACCAATACGTCTTCAGCGAGGTGTGAGACAGGGCGATGTTATATCGCCGAAACTGTTCACTGCCGCGTTGGAGGATGTGTTTAAGCTTTTGGACTGGAGAGGACTTGGCATCAACATAAACGGCGAGTACATGACTCACCTTCGTTTTGCGGATGATATCGTAGTCATGGCTAAAAACCTGGAAGACTTGGGCACAATGCTCGACGACCTCTGTAGAGTCTCCCAACAAGTGGGTCTTAAAATGAACATGGATAAGACGAAAATAATGTCGAATTCCCATGTCGTACCCACTCCTGTAAAGGTTGGAAGCTCTACACTGGAAGTTGTTGACGAATATGTTTACCTGGGACAAATAGTCCAACTTGGTAAGTCCAACTTCCAGAAAAAGGTCAATCGACGGATCCAACTCGGCTGGGCAGCGTTCGGGAAGCTTCGCAGCATATTCTCGGCCCAACTCCCGCAGTGTCTCAAGACGAAAGTCTTTAATTCGTGTGTGTTGCCAGTGATGACTTACGGAACTGAGACGTGGCCGCTTACAATGGGCCTCGTAAGAAGGCTCAATGTCACCCAAAGGGCAATGGAGAGGGCTATGCTCGGGGTTTCTCTGCGTGATCGAATCAGAAATGATGAGATCCGCAGGAGAACTAAGGTCGCCGACATAGCCCGAAGAATTGCGAGCCTCAAGTGGCAGTGGGCAGGCCACATTGCAAGGAGGACTGACGGCCGTTGGGGCGGAAAAGTCCTCAAGTGGCGGCCGCGTACCGGGAGACGCAGCGTTGGTAGGCCTCCTACAAGGTGGACCGACGATCTGGTGAGGGCCGCGGGAAGCCGATGGATGCGGACAGCGCAGAACCGATCGGTGTGGAGATCTTTGGGGGAGGCCTATGCCCAGCAGTGGGCGTCTCTCGGCTGAAATGATGATGATGATGATGAAACATCATAGGCTGGATATGATGTTCAGTTTTAAAAGCGGGTTTTTGAAAATATATTCCCCTTAACCGACTTCAAAAAAAGCAGGTTATTAATTCGACCTGTATGTATATAATTTTGTCAGAATTGCACAGTTTTTGTACATGTTAATCAGTACTAGCTTCTAAGCATGGGTGCAACATTTTTGAAGTGTATGTATGTTTATTTACATATTTGTATGTTTGTCCCCAAATATCTCAAAAACTATAAGTGTGATTACAAAATCTCTTTTTATTAGTTGGATTATAGATAATGGTACGGAACCCTTAGTGCGCGAGTCCGACTCGCACTTGGCCGCTTTTTTAATATTGTGTGTATGTACCCGAAGTTATAAATAATAAATAAATAGGCTCTAGCTAAATTTTAAGAATGAAGAAATAAATAGTAATAAAAAAATCAAACTGACTTCATGACACTAAAAGTAATAAAATAATTTAATTTAAGTACTTAGGTACCTATGTTAAGTACTTATTTGGAGTTGGTGCTATCAGTTTCCAGAAAGAATAGAAAGTTGAGGACTGACTCCAAAAAGTACCTTTGATGAGATAAGTAGCTAACTTTTTTTCTGTTTAGTATTGTGAAGCCGGTTTAATTTTCTAAAATTACTTTTTTAGCCTTTATAATTGAAACTTAAATTTATTTTCACCAATAGGATACAGGTATGTACCTACCCGTTTGTTAGACTGAACTTTAGCCACATTTTAATACCTGCTTTATCTTTCAGGTAACATTGAACATGTTAAATGCGCAGGAATCTGAGATGGATGTAGAGGGTCTGAATAATGAAATGAAACTGGAATTTGAATCCAGTACAAAAGAGGTAGCAACTTGAAACACAAAGGTCATAATAATTAAAGTGATTTTATTGTAAAATTTTAAAATAAATTTTGAAAACAGTTACTTTTATTTTTTACTATCAACAAATAAAAATTACAGAAAACTTTAAAAACATTCTTTAAACATATTTTATTTTACATAAACACATTGTTTTGTTCCTCACATTTATCCAATGAGAAAGACAAACCTTGTTTAACTGTTTTTGCTAATATAGCTTTATTAGGTATGTAAGTAAAACTGTACTAGAGTTATACAAGGAAACTAACATAGGATGTCAACTTATTTCTAAATTATAACTTTGTATCTTTCTATTCCAATTAGAGTTTGCTGATTCAAATATTTTCCTATGTGTTTTGTTTTGTAATAGAATGCTTTCAATTACAGAATTTAAATTATTTCTCAATTTTAATTTGTCATACAAAGGAAATGTATCACCTGACTTCTTTACTCTTCTCTGTGCATTTCGATAACAGCTCCATGGCTGTGGTTCTATAATAATAGTCTTTGATGAATTTTTCAAGTATTGCAAGAACTTTAATAATTCCTCATCACCATAATTAATATGTATCCACATGGTAACAGAAAAGCAAAATGTTATATCAAACATAGTACTTTCATGTTTAGTTAAATATTCTTGAATTATTATACAATCTGTCTTGTTCATAATGTTTACAGCTTGGTAAGAGATATTATTATCAAAATTTGACTCCTGTGCTCTTTCTATGAGGTTGGGGTCTATGTCAATAGCTAGCATGTAAATATTTGTATTTGGGTAGATATTTCTTATATATTTAAACAATTCATTTGTAAGTTCTCCAGTATTACAACCAATATCTAAGCAGAGAATTGGTTTGTCAGATAAAGATGTAGGAAACATTTCAGGATGTAGATTAGCAATTCTCTGTGTAGCACTGTGGAAAGTATAATAGTTAATGAAATTCCCATATTTCACTGCTCCGGGATCATTGCCGATAAAGTTTAATTCTTCTGTCTTCATGTTATTGTAAAAAAGTTAAACTGAAATAAACAAAACCCCTTGAGGCCAGGTAAACCAGACACAATTATAATTTAATTGTCTCTATGTCATTTAATGATGACGTCAACATATTTATTGCTAGATAATTGGGAAAGATGTATGTTTACTAATAACACTAGCACTTTTACAGCAAACTGTAACTGTAAAAATATGCTTTTGTAATTTAACCTGAAACCTGAATTATTATTTCCAATTTTCCAATTCCAAGGGCAAGGGGAAGGAATGATAGATTTTTCTCTAGTCTATGACTACTAGTGATGTGAACCGGTTTCACAAAAACCAACAAACAAAATAAAAAAATGTTGTAATTTTTGTTTAGTACTACTACTTTCTAAAACTTGAAAAATAAATAATAATAAATGCAATGCCTATGATTAAATATTAGCGATTTTTTTTTCAAAAAATAAATAATAATAAATGCAATGCCTATGATTAAATATTAGCGATTTTTTTTTCAAAAGCCTGAAAAAACCATATAAAACCGGTTTTATAAAAAGTTATCGGTGCATCACTAATCACTAATGACATTATAGGTACTTTTTTTTGTTTATTCTTCCTATAAGGGGAAGGCAAAGGGGACTAATGCCCATACAGCCATTTCTTGAGTATTTCTTTATTTGAAAGAAAGACAGAAAAAATGTTTATTTAGTGCAAATGTGATAAAATACAGAAAATAAAATAAAACACCAATAAGATAAGACATAACACATCTGCAACTAAAATGGTAACCTCTCAGTATTTCTTCTTTTCTTGCATTAAAATGCTGGCGTAACACATTTCAATGCTTCTTGGGAGTATTTGACACAAAATATATGATGACAGTCACTTTGTGCTACTTGATGAGGTGGATAGTGGATGGATAACCACAAAAAAGTTCTCATGGTATTTCACACCATAATTACTTTTTAGCCCCCGACGAAAAAAGAGGGGTGTTATAAGTTTGACGTGTCTGCCTGTGTATCTGTGTATCGGTGTATCTGTCTGTGGCGTCGTAGCGCCTAAACGAATGGACCGATTTTGATTCGTTTTTTTTTGTTTGAAAGCTGATGTCGATGGTTCTTAGCTATAATTTATGAAGATCAGTTTAGGCGTTTGATGACTATTAGCTCATTTTAGACATAATAATAGGATTTTACTAACATTTTGGTGTACTGTCACTTCGGTGACATTCCCATGACATACTAACCTTGAGCTGATCCTTTACCATCAAAAAGTCTGCGAAATGCTTAATTCTTCAGAAACTTACAGCAGATATAGCGTGTTTGGCCTCTAATGAATAGTCTTAGTGAGATGGTGTTAGATAGATCATTAATGACGCCGGGGGTTACTTAAAATTTTTAATTTTGTAATTTTAATCTAATAATCTTTTAGTTGAACGTCAACACAAACACTTTTTTTTTTCTCTTTATTGTTTAAGGAGATTTGATCAAGTATGATCATGCCATCTCCATAGGAACACAAAACACAAACACTTGAATAATTAAACTACGCCACTTTTATAACTCAATGTTCGCTCCGACACAATTTTTAATTATTGTATGTAATAAAAATCTTGACTGACGCCCAGTGTTACCAACTCTACTGTTTTAACAGTAGATTTGCTGTTTTCACATTGATGCCCCTGTTTTCTGTTTCATTCCTAATTTTTACTGTTTTTCAATTAGGGTTTAGCGCCACCTATTACAGTATGCAAATATTTTTTGATAACCACTATGTAATAAAAAAACCACTTAGCACCAACTCCAAAAATAGGTTTTAGGGGATGAATACCTACTTAAATTTAATTATTTCATCCTTTTCAGTTTTTTGAAGTCGGTTTTAATTTTTGTTTACAATTTTTTTTTCACAATTTTTAGTGATAACTTTCTACGGTCGAAGCTAGATGGGTGACCGTCAACTTATATTGTTTCCCACTATCGTATCGTTTCACTAAAAAGTCATTGGTAAAGCAAAAATTCGCAATTTCGCTTATGTAGACGATTTCATAATTTCTGTTTTTTTAATTTAAAACCAAAATACCCAACTGTTTTTAAAAAAAAATTATGGGACCAAATGGCAGCTATTCCGCATCGAACAAAAAAAGATTCACGTAAATCGGATCAGTAATCTCGGCGTAATCGGTGTACATACATAGAAAAAAAAAAAAAAAACATATCGGCCGAATTGAGAACCTCCTCGTTTTTGAAGTCGGTTAAAAATAACAAAAATATGTATGATTTTAAAAAGAAAAATGAGTGTGAAAATACTAGGGTTGCTGAGGATTCCTCTTCTGCTTCCTCATAATGCGGAAGTTCCGCAATATTATGAGTTCCTCAACCGCTTCCGCTTCCTAATAAATAAAAATTAAAAATTCCTCTTCCGCTATCGCTTCCTCAAAATTTAAGAGGAATTTAAGAGGAATTTTTCTGCCCATTATGCGTATTCGTATTCATGACAACGCACACGCCGCGCAGCACGATGCCGCCCGCCGGGCCGAACGGTATACGAGCGAGCCATCCCGTCCCGCCACCCGCGATCTCCTTGCTTGTTTTGACAATTGACATAGCGTTGTTTTGTTTAAAATTAAACGAACATTTTCCAGTGGACCATTTAAATTATACATTCAGTATACAAATTACAAAGTATACAAGTACAAAAAAGTATCGGGAATGGATGATTTGTTTATTGGTCCAAATTATTTTTTTTGTTTTTTGTTGTTGTTGTTAGATTGGCACAACTGTTTTCCATTTTGGCGCGGAAATTGAGTTGCATCTGTTATTTATATTAAATAAAGTGCTGTTTTTCTTAAATTTGTCTTAAATTTTGCATTGCCAATGGAATTTCGTGTTTGGAGTCACTGAAAATGTTACAAAAGGCTTACAATGAATCGACTTTATCAAAAACACGTGCTTATGAGTTGTACAAAGCGTTCAAAAGCGTTCGAGATGTGATGGAAGATTTGCCTCGCTCTGGTAGGCCATCAACGTCTGCAACTGAAGTTAACATCGCGAAATTGAGGGAAATAGTGACTGAAAATCATCATTCAACTTTGAGTTAGATAGCCGGCGAACTTTCTGTATCTCACGAGTCGATTTATACCATTTTAAATAATCACTTGGGTATGAAACATGTTGCCGCTCGGCTAGTCCCAAAAGACCTGAATTTTCTACAAAAACTCAATCCCATGAAAATCGCCGAGGACATGCTAGGAGCCTAGAACGAGTCAATCCCGACCCAACATTCATGAAACGCATTGTCACTAGTGACGAGACGTGGGTTTACGAGTTTGACATGCAAACTAGTCAACAAGCTTCGGAGTGGCGCCTTCCAACTGAACCTAAAAAACCACGCCAAAGTCGATCAAAAGTCAAAGTCATGTTGACTGTTTTTTTTGACTCTCGCGGTGTTGTGCACTTGGAATTCTTACCGGAAGGTCAAACGGTATATAAAGAATATTGTTTGAGCGTTATGCGGCGTTTAAGAGTGCAAATCCGACGAAAAAAGCCTAATTTGTGGAAAGAAAATTCTTGGATTTTGCACCACAATAATGCGCCTTCGCATAAGGCCATCATTGTGAACGACTTTTTGACCAAACACTCAACAAATACCATCGAGCAACCACCATATTCACCAGATATGGCTCCAGCCGACTTCTTTCTTTTTCCTAAACTCAAATTGCCACTTCGTGGCACCCGTTTTCATTCGGTAGAAGACATAAAGGAGAATTTGCGGCGAGAACTGAACTCAATTCCGGAAATAGCGTTTAAAAAATGTTTTGATGATTGGATTATTCGTTGGGGTAAGTGTATCGTTTCTGAAGGAGCATACTTTGAAGGTGATAAAATAAATTTGGATGTATTATTGATCTTTTCCCGGTACATTCTTGACAGAATAGTATATTTCATAACATCCTCTTCCTCATCCGCTTCCTCTTCCGCTTCCTCATCCACATCCTCTTCCTCAAAAAAATATCCTCATCCGCATCCTCTAAATTTGTGCTTGACACTTCCTCTTCCTCCTCCTCTTCCTCATAGTCACTTCCTCAACAACCCTAGAAAATACTGAAGATGAGGCAATTGAGAATGAAAGTGGAAAATAGTTTTACTTTGATTTTAAATTTTTTTGGTGTTGTGATTATTAATAAAGCAATGTATGTGAGTTCTGGTTACCAAGAAAATTGTTTATTGTTTTAATCTTACGAGCAAAAGTATGAAATCAGCCATTTTTAACCCCCGACGAAAAAAGAGGGGTGTTATAAGTTTGACGTGTCTGCTGTGGCATCGTAGCCCATAAACGAATAAACCGATTTTGATTCGGTTTTTTTTTAAAGCTGATGTGACTATGATGGTTCTTAGCTATTATTTATGAAGATCAGTTAAGGCGTTTGATGACTATCAGCTCATTTTCTACATTATTATAGGGTTTTACTGACTTTTACAGATCCAAATGATTTGAAATTTGGTGTACTGTCACTTCGGTGACATTCCCATGACATTGTCGGAGGTTTGTCCGATCGACATGCAATCTTCTTGAGGTGCGAGGTGCTCGACGTTCCAAACAAACAACTGTGTTGATTATTGTTTTTATTCCCGAAGATACAAAGGTAACAAGGTAACAAGTTTATCGACAATTCAATAATTAGCGAAAAGCAATAGCCGGTTAGTTCTGTGCTAAAAAGTATCTTTATCGTAGATTAGTAATTTAAGTGACCACAGATAAAATAGTATAGTTTTGCGCTCTAAATCGAGAGGCAATTCGCCACACCACCCACCCACGGAGAGAGACAGGTCAGTCTCTGAATAGTTTAAATCTAACACGCCGTCCAGAGCAAGTGGTAGTTTTTAAAGTTTTCCGCGGTAGCAGTAGGTAGGCGATGGAGTAGGCAAGATTTTAGCTGTCGGAGGCTGAGTAAATGATGTCGGCTGAGCAAGAGATGTCGGCGGAGCAAGAGATGTCGGCTGAGCTTCAGGAGTAGGTATTATCTGGTCAATAGGTTCAGTAGAAATCACTACAGATGAAGGAGTTATAAGTGGACCCGTATCCTTCCTGATGTAAGGTGAATGCAGGTTTAACTCGGTCGATACTCACTGTAACATCTTTACCCTTCAAGTTGATGGTCAGTGTCTTACCGTCATTGGCCCTTTTAATGATTTAATGGGGACCACTGTAGGGTGGTTGCAAGGGACGGCGCACAGCATCCTCATGCAGATAGACATGAGAGGAGGTAGCAGGGTCTCTAAATATAAAAGAAGTAGCGTCACCATGTCGAGACGCTGGGACAGGTCTTATTCTCAATAAATGTCGACGTAAGCGAACGACTAAATCCGAGCGATCTTCGATTTTCGATGGGCTGGCCGAGGAGACTAAAATTTCACCCGGGAGGCGCAAGGTCTCGCCATAAAGATTCTCGGCGACAGAACCTAAGTCCTACTTATAAGCGGAACGCATCCCCAAAAGCACAAGAGGCAGAGCGGTCAACCAGTCGCCACCGTGGCACATAATAGAGGAGGCTTTTAACTGTCGGTGGACGCGCTCGATCATGCCATTCGCTTTGGGATGATACGCGGTGGTTCTCAAACGTTTTGTGGAAAACATGCGTACCAGTCGACGAAACAGGTCAGACTCAAATTGAGTGCCTTGATCCTTAGTAATGATCGATGGAACGCCAAAACGAGAGATCCATCCTGTAACAAGTGTTTCCACTATTTCCTTTGCCGTGATACTCTGCATTGGCCAGACCTCAGGCCACCTGGTCATTCTGTCTATTGCGGTCAAGCAATAGCGAAACCCTTTGCAAGGAGGCAGAGTACCAATTATGTCAACATGAACATGCGTGAAACGGCCAGAGGGGGTATCAAAGTCGCCAAGCGGAGCGCTATTATGTCTTGACACTTTGCTGCGTTGACAAGGGTCACACAAACGAGTCCAGTCTCTACAGTCTTTGTTGATTGACGGCCACACATAGCGGTCGGTAACAAGGAGTACTGTGGCTCGAGTTCCGGGGTGATATAAACCATGTAATTTGGTGAAAAGTGTACGACGCAGATCTAGTGGTACATAAGGACGAGGCTTGCCAGTTGAAAGATCGCAGTACAAGTAGATGTTAGTGCCTGGTATGCTAACTTTGGATAGCTTAGGACTAAAACCCTCCAAAAGTTGGGTTATCTCCTTATCTGCTTCTTGCGATCTAAAAAGAGCTTCGTATTCCTGCTCCAAAGAAATTGCGTCAACACGCGACATAGCGTCGGCGACGATATTCTCATCTCTTTTAATATATTTTATATCAGTTGTGAACTGACTGATAAAAGTCAATTGGTTAAGTTGAGCTGGAGGAAGTTTCTCACGGCGTTGTATGAAAGCGTACAGCAAAGGCTTGTAATCAGTAAATATAGTAGCATGTTGCACCTCTAAAATGTACCGGAAGTGCTGTACACTTTCATACACAGCTCAAAGCTTACGATAATACGTAGGCCATTGAGACTGCCGTGGGTTTAGCTTTTTACTGAAAAATGCTATGGGGAACCACTGTCCCTTAATACGCTGCTCTAAGCAAGACCCTACATGGAGACTTGAAGCGTCAGTGAAAAGACCGAGATCCTGTGATTGATTGCACTTCAGAGAAACACAAAAGTAAAATATAAGATAAATATATTTACGTGTAAGCAATGACATACAAAAGACCGAAGCGAAAAAAACAATGTACAAAACTATCAAGTTTTGACACAACTCTTAATTTAAAGGTGACAAGCTGATGATTATAAAGAATATAGAACTGTATAAAACCACTTTGTTCTTACAGATTCGCATCAGCGACAGGATGGTGAAGTAGAGTTGCTTCCGAGAGACTCTTTTTGCAATCCTCGAAATTTTGTAACAGTTCAGGTATCCATGGATATGGTTTTGACCCTTTGCTATTAGTCGCTGCTAAAGTGTTGATGAGTTGGGCCTAAAATTTTGCGGCATGGGGTATAAACCCGCGATAATAATTTAGCATGCCAAGGAACCTCCGCATGCCTTGGACTGTTTCAGGTGGTTCAAAGTTTATTAATGCTTGGACACGATTTTGTGGAGGATGGGTACCTTCAGCGTTGAAAGAAAGAAAGAAAGAAAAAAATATTTTATTTAAATAGGCCACAAAGAAGCACTTTTAAATCGTCAAACACATTCTTATAACTATTACAACAAATATATTAACTAACAACGTCAAGTCTCTCCGTCTGTCATGTCTGAATTTACACCGGTTCCAAAAGTTGAACTACCGAGAAGATTCCGGCAACAAACTCGTGTAGTCACTCTTTTCAAATATTAAATTACAATGTTTGTAGTTACAAAAGTTTAACCTTGAGCAGTGCAATGCCGCCCAGCGAAAAAAAATGAAAATTAGAAAAGAAGGTAAGTCAACGTACCAAGAAAGGTACCCAATGTCAAAAATAATATCGTTATTTTCAGGCTATCTGACAGTGCACAATCACAGTATAGGTTACAGAGGTTAATAGTCACAATACTCGTAAATAAACATATAAAACATTTGAAATTTTAATGTGTCCATGCATTCTTATCATCTAAATATTCTTGGACCTTATAGTAGCCTTTTTTCATTAAAGTTTGTTTCACATATAACTTAAGTTTGTGAAAAGGCAGTTCAGTTACATTTGGTGGGACTTTGTTATAAATGTGTATACATTTCCCCATGAATGAGCGACTTATCTTGTGAAGTCTAAAACTTGGAACAGCAAGTTTATTTTTATATCTAGTGTTTAAGTTATGAATATCACTATGTTTTGAAAAGGTATGTTTATATTTGTGAACATAAATTATGTTCTCATATATATATTGAGAAGCAACGGTCAAAATATTAATTTCTTTAAATAAATCCCTCAGTGTATCACGTGGCTTGAGTCTGTAAATAGCACGCACAGCCCTTTTTTGTAAAATAAAAATATCTTCAATGTCGGCTGCTGTGCCCCACAATAACAAGCCATATGACATAACACTGTGGAAGTAACCAAAGTAAACAAGTCTTGCTGTTTCAACATCACACAAAGACCTTATTTTTTTAACAGCATAAGCAGCTGAACTAAGTCTTTTAGATAGGGACGAGATATGAGGATACCATTGTAAACGAGAATCTAACTTAATTCCCAAAAATACTGTAGAGTCAACACATTCAATAGTTTCTTCATTGATTTCAACATGAGTACTAACCTGCCTTACATTTGGTAAAGTAAATTTAATACACTTAGTTTTCTTTGAATTTAACAATAAATTATTGTTTTCAAACCAGGATAGCACTTTTGAAATGGCATTATTTACATCCTCAAAGTCAGTTTTAGTTCGGTCTATTTTAAAAATTAGTGAGGTGTCGTCTGCAAACAATACCGTCTCACATAAATTTTTTGAAAAGTAAGGGAGGTCGTTGATATAAATTAAAAAAAGCAATGGCCCTAATATCGAACCCTGAGGCACGCCCATATGCACAGGCACACCAGAAGACTCAGTTTTGTTTATAACAACTTTTTGAAATCTATTGGTCAAATAGGATTCAATAAGTTTTAATGAGTTTATTGATACACCATAATGCTTTAATTTACCTAATAATGTTTGATGGTCAACACAGTCAAACGCCTTGGATAAGTCGCAGAAGATACCTAGAGCATCCTGCCTATTTTCCCAAGCATCAAATATGTGTTTTATAAGCGCAATTCCCGCGTCTGTAGTATTTTTTCCTTTAGTAAATCCGAACTGTCTATTGTGAAGCAATTCATTTCTCGTAAAATGAGAAAGTAATTGGTTAAGAATAATTTTTTCAAAAATTTTGCTAAGAGTCGGCTGTGTGGGCGTTTGAGGATAAGAGGAAAGGAGAATATAAGCTGCACAGTACCTTTTCTTCCATGCAATGGCGGTTAGCCGGCTTACACTTGAAAACTCCAATTTCTTCGATAGTGGACTGTATAACTGGGTTTTGTTTATTCACACACAAGATCAGTTGGTTTTTGAGATGTTTTAATACACTCGCGGCGATCAATTAGCTTTATTATAGTTTTAGCGAATATTTTAAGCGGGAGCGGTTTATTTTCACTGATACAGCGTCGGTGCGGAGGTGCGGAGAGAGGGGCGCAAGGAAGCGCGGGAAAGGATCGTGTAGATGCGTTTTGAGTATGCGTGTGTAATCAAAATAGATACTTTTAAATATTATAAATATAAACAAATGAGGGATGAATGAATGGCGTTAACAACTCCCCCGGCCTAGAGGTTTCCTCTACCTAAGATAAATTAAATTAAAAAATAAAATTGCGTAAATTAGTATAATATGGTTTATATGGTTTAATAATAATATGGTTTAATCTAATAAATGTGGTATTTAAATTATTAAACTGTTACTGGAGAGGAAGAGGACAAATTCTAACCACTGGGCGGATAAAACTGCCATTTGAAGTTCGCACTTTTAGCGTTCGTGTGATGTTATCTTTACCGCGGTATACTTCCTCGACTACACCTAAAGGCCAGCAAAGAGGGTGCGTATGGTTGTCCTTCACTATGACAACAGTTCCTATATTGACAGGATTGGACGGAGAATTCCATTTTTGTCTTTGCTGGAGAGAAGTAAGGTATTCCTGGCTCCAACGGCGCCAGAAGCTATGCGTGAGCTTAGTTAAAAGCTGAAAGCGAGTTAAGCGGTTATCAGGTAAATTGGTAAAATCCTCAGCGGGAAGAAATTTAAGCGGAGTTACGTTCAAAAAATGATTGGGAGTTAATGCGTTTATATCAGTAGGATCTGAGCTAAGTACACACAAAGGGCGGCTGTTCAGTAGCCCTTCAATCTGAACTAATATTGTGTTCAACTCTTCATATGTCAGAATTTGTTTACCGATGGTCTTATAAAGGTGAGTTTTCACACAGCGGACATTAATTTCGCTCAACCCATTAAAATGCGGACCATACGGCGGACTATGCTTAAATTCAATGCGTTGCTCAGCTAATTGTTGACCTATAAAATTTTTATGCGACTCTGACTCTAGCAATGTATAAATCTCATCTAATTTTCGTTTAGCTCCTATAAAATTGGTGCCTCCGTCACTGTAAATCATTGACACGGGGCCTCTACGACTAATGAAGCGTTTGAAAGCGTTGAGAAAAAGATCAGAGCTTAAATCGGAGACTAGCTCGAGATGAAGAGCTTTTGTTGTTAAACAAACGAAGAGACAAATGTACGATTTATGACTTTTTATACCTCGGCGTCTAATATGAGTAATATAAAAAGGACCAGCGTAGTCGACTGCGGTGTAAACGAAAGCCTTGGCTTCAGAAACGCGAAACGCGGGTAAGTCGCCCATAAGAGGCGTCGGAGACTTAGGCTTAAGCTTAAAACAGATGTTACACTGATGTACTCTTTGGCGCACTAGGTTTCTTGCACCAAGAATCCAGAACTTTTGTCGAAGTAGTGAGTGTAAAAGAGCGGCACCTGTATGAAGGTTAGTGAAATGATAATCATCAACAATGAGCTGAGTGAAGTGATCTTTAGCGGGAAGAATCATCGGATGCTTTTGTCCGTAATTAAGTTGAGAATGAGTTAAACGACCACCCACGCGTAACACATTATTTTCATCAATAAATGGGTGAAGTTTTAATAGAGTTTTACTGACGCGTTTATTGGTTTTAAGTGCAGAAATATCATTAGCGAAATATTTATTTTGAATAAACCGAACTAGATAAAACTCGGCGAAATCGTAGTCTGAAGTCTGAATAGAACAAGAGATGGGTAAAATCTTGACAAAGCGTAAAACATAAATTGTAGCGCGTAATAACTTTTTGTATTTTGAGAATTTATCAATCAATTTTTGAAGCGGGTTATCATCATGCGGAAGAACATCTGTTAATAGCGTAACAATTTTTGTTTCTAAGAAATCACTTTCTCTTAGAGACGGTTGAAAAGGGGCTAAAGGCCAATTTGAAATAGGCTCAGTTAGCCAATGCGGTGCGTGAAACCACATAGTATTATTTAATAAACAACAAGGTGTCAAAGGGCGAGATATAATGTCTGCGGGGTTCTCATTACCGCTAATGTGATACCAGTGATTAGCGGGAAGTTTAGCGTTAATTTCGGTTATTCTATTTGCGATGAAAGTATGAAACTTAAAAGCGGGTGAATGGATCCATGTCAGCACGACGGTGGAGTCCGAAAAAGCGTAAATTGAACTTATCTCACAACGTAAACTTAATGTTTCATGAACGGCTGTAATTAAATTACTTAAAAGAAGAGCAGCGCAGAGCTCGAGACGGGCTAGTGAAATCTTTTTCAGAGGCGCTAATCTGGACTTAGAGGCGAGAAGATGCACGATACTTTTATTATTGTTATTATCAGTGCTCACTCTGATGTAAACAGCGGCTCCATAACATAGCTCACTAGCGTCTGCGAAACCTATTAAAGATATATGAACACCTGCCGTGATACCTACGTGTCTAGATATTTTTAAATTTTGGAGATATGGCATTTCCATGCGAAATTGATTCCATTTTTGATAAATACTGTCAGGGACAGGGTCATCCCAGCCAAGGTTCAACTGCCAGCACTGCTGTACTAACAGCTTCATATAAGCGGTTACTGGACCTATTATACCAAGCGGATCAAACAAGCGAGCGGTTTCTGATAAGATTATGCGTTTTGTACACGACTGTACTTTATCGTTTAAGTTTATTTTATACAGAAATACGTCATCGCTAGGACGCCAATGCATTCCTATAATTTTAGTATGTGAATTAGTGTCGTCAAAATTAACAAGTTGTGAATCTTTATGCGAATCGAGAATTTTATTCGTCAGACGCGGTTCATTGGATATCCACTTAACTAATTTAAAGCCCCCGGCCATGAACATGTCGACCATTTGATGGTATACCTCTTCGGCTTTAGCTACGCCATCAATAGAGGAAACGTAGTCATCCGTGTACATGTGGTTTTCGGCTTCATAGGCAGCGAGTGGATAGCGTTCGCGCTCGTCCGCGGCGAGCTGTCGCACGACACGCATCGCGAGATATGGCGAACTGGATATTCCAAAAGAAACTCTATTGAACTGAAAAGTGTCGATATCTGAATGGGAATCGAACCTATATAATATACGTTGAAATGGTTGATGATCACTAGTAAGTTTTACCTGGAAAAACATCTTTTCGATGTCAGCTGATAATGCGGTTGAAAATATGCGTAAATTAATTAAAAGAGAAAATATATTTTGTTGAAGGTTAGGCCCTACATATAGCAAATCGTTAAGCGATTTACCTGAGCTTGTCTTACAGCTAGCGTCTAGAACTACGCGAGTTTTTGACGTAATTTTATCGAGACGAATAACAGCCCTATGCGGTATATAATAAGACCTATCGTGAGGAGAAGCGGCATCTAATTTCGACAAATAACCTTGATTAATATAATCTTGAAGCGCGGCGTTATAATCTTTACGTAAGTTAGGTGAAGCGTTTAATTTCTTTTCCAAGTTAAAGAAGCGTCTCTTAGCGATATTATAAGAATCTCCGAGTTCCGACGGTTGAGCCTTGAACGGGAGACACACGGTATATCTACCGGTGTTATCACGCGAATATGATGATTGAAAGATGCGTTCACAACTTTCATCCTCCGGGCTAATGTGTTTTTTATTAGGAACATTTTCAAGTTCCCAAAAGCGTTGCGTTAAATTTTCTAAATCTAAATAATGCGTTTGCGTAGCACAAAAAAATGTTTTATTATTATTAATAATAGAACTGCAATGCGACGTTTCACATTCGGCTCTTCCCATAACAATGTAGCCGAGCGTAGACTCTAAAGCGACGACCGATGAGTGCGGCGAACATATTTTATTACTGCCGAGTAAGAAGGGGAATAACTCATTGCCTATGAGACAGTCAACGCCTGACGGTGAACAAAAACCATCGTCGGCCATAGGCAAACCACGTAAATGCGTAAGTTGAGAAACATCAATGGGTGCGTTAGGTAAATAGTCCGTGATAGTGTCTATCACGCGGGCTTTAATTGTATACTGACAGCGTTCGTCAAAGCGAGATTGAATCGTAAATGTTACACAACCAAGTGAAGTACTTTCCGCACAACCTATACCTTTAATCGTAGAAGAAGCGGGCGTAATTATTAAATTTAATCGATCACAACAATTTTTAGTAATAAAGTGACTCATTGAGCCAGTATCCAAAAATACGCGTAGCGAACGTTTATGTCCTAATTTATTATATCCATAGACAGATGCGGTAGGTAAAAGGACGGTAGTATTTTTATTATTAGGTAATTGAGTTGTAACTGATAAAGAAAGATTTCTAGAATTATCAACATGCGAATCTGAACCTTGAGTAAATGAGCGATTAGGTTGAATATGGTTTGGAGCGCGAGACGAATCAAGTGACGGGTCAACGTGCGAGACAGGAGCGCATCGCCTATTATTATTATTACTATGCGATGGTGGTGTACTATTCAGTGTATGAGAAGGCACGAACGACTGAACATGCATAGATTGATTATTATTGTTGAATGTATTTTGCGATTGATAATTATCTATATGTAAAAGAGTGTGATGTTTGCGTTTGCAAATCGAACAACGATTCTGAGATTTACAATATTTAACGTGATGGAAACCTAAGCAATTCAAACAGAAACTATTTTTCAAAACTAATTCATTGCGAGTTTGTGCGTTAACAGATAAGAACTTGGAACATTTATATAAACCGTGCGGGGGTTGAGTTTTACAAATTAAACAGTTACGTGACGAATGCATGTAGGTATTATGAGATTGATTAGTACTAGTAGATGCGTAATTATTTTGAGAATGAGAATTATTGTCATTTAAAACAAAAGAGTGAGTGGGTTTCGAACTTTTATACGAGTTTACGTTTTTATTAGGATGGTTATAAGTTTGTTTATTAGTGTTGCTAAGGGAACGTAAAGTGTGAATTTTATTTTGTTCTTTTATAAATTGTTTGAGATGACAGAAGGTCGGAATTTTAATATGTCTGTAAGTTTGTTCGAAAATAGTGAGAGTGTCTTTATCTAGCTTGCTAAGTGCAATATGCGTAATAATAAAATCGGAAAGGTCATCGAACTCTAAGCGTCGTAAAGCAGCTTCTGCTGAACAAAATTGGTCTAAAAATGTGTCTGTTGACTGAGATTTAAAATGTAACATTTGTTCTAAGTATGCGGAACCTTGCACTCGAATGTCCTGATACTTTTCAATGAGTGAAGACCAAATAATTTTGTAATTTTCGCCAGTAGGCGGAATGCCAGAACAAACGGTTAGGGCCTTTCCTGATAATTTTCCAATTAAATACTGCGCCTTTTCGGCTGCGGTGATGTGGCTGTTATCATGAATGAGATTTTTGAAGTTCTGATAAAATACGGTCCACTTACTAGGGGTACCGTCGAAAGAGGCTAATTCTAATGGTGGTAATTTTCTATGAATGCTAGGATTATTCTCTGTGTTGACCTTTAGTTGCGTGAGGGATTTTTCGACTGATTTGATGTTGCAGTACAAATCGTCAAAGGCAGAAATCACCGAGTAGGTAGGTTTCATTTCCTCGTCTAATTCCATGTATGCTAAATTTAAATTGTCAACCACTTCAAGAAAATCCGTTCTAGTTTTTTCTAGCGATAGAATTCGAGCTAAGAATTTACATTCTACTTTAGGATCGGAAACCTTTAAGCTAAGATCGTAAAGTTCTTGTACTCTTTGAAATAATGTTTCTTTTTTAGATTCTAGTAAATTTATTTTTCGGTGTAATAATTGTTCCGCCATTTTATAATAGAAAATAGCTGTATGCGATACTAGACTTTAAATATAAGAAAATAGAGGTTATTATTGCGTGACCAGAGAATTGAGATGAGATAAATTTTATTTTGTTAAGAGTTAATTTGAGTAAGCAGTGTATGTCTAAATTAATAAACACAAATATTTAATAATATGCGTAGCGGGAAATATCTATGCGAAAGAATTATCGTAATAATTTTATATGTTGGTAGGATGAAATAAAGTAAGCGTCTTTTGGGCGCGTAATGGCGGGTTGCGTTATCGAAATTTTTATTTTAGAAATGAGATGTAATATATATATAATATGCGTGTTTAGTGTATTATGCGGGATAATCAGGATCGTAAGGACCAGAAACTTGTGTGGGCGTTTGAGGATAAGAGGAAAGGAGAATATAAGCTGCACAGTACCTTTTCTTCCATGCAATGGCGGTTAGCCGGCTTACACTTGAAAACTCCAATTTCTTCGATAGTGGACTGTATAACTGGGTTTTGTTTATTCACACACAAGATCAGTTGGTTTTTGAGATGTTTTAATACACTCGCGGCGATCAATTAGCTTTATTATAGTTTTAGCGAATATTTTAAGCGGGAGCGGTTTATTTTCACTGATACAGCGTCGGTGCGGAGGTGCGGAGAGAGGGGCGCAAGGAAGCGCGGGAAAGGATCGTGTAGATGCGTTTTGAGTATGCGTGTGTAATCAAAATAGATACTTTTAAATATTATAAATATAAACAAATGAGGGATGAATGAATGGCGTTAACATCGGCAAAATAGAAATGGGACGGAAATTAGTGGGGTCATTGATATCTCCTGCCTTAAACAAAGGTATTATTTTACTTAATTTCATTTGATTGGGAAATACACCATCATTAATACATTTATTAAATATAAACGATAATTTAGGAGAGATAACATTTATTATCGAATTTATAACACTAACAGAAAAGCCCCATAAATCCTCAGTCTTTTTCATATTCAAAGACTTAAAAGCTTCTATGATCGTATTAACGTTGATTTCATGGAAATTGAAAGGAATATTGCACTTATAAACATTCGACTCTATGAGAGCAAGTGCGCGCTTAGTACACGAATTCAATTCTTTTGTGATTTTAATAGGTATTTCGGAAAAAAAAGTCTCGAAGGTATTTGCAACTCCATCATCTGTTTCTATCGTTTTGCCATTAACATTAATTTTAAAACACCTATCAGTAACTTTTGTTTTACCACTTTCTTGATTTATAACTTTCCAAGTGGCTTTTATTTTATTGTCTGATGTCTTAATTTTATTACTCAAAAAGTTCGCTTTAGCAGTATTACAAACCCTTTTAAAGATTTTGGAGTACTTTCTGACATAATCAATAAAAAATGGATCAGTGGAAGTGGACTTTTGATAGTATAGTTCAAATAATTTAATTCTACTAATATAAATACCCGGAGTTGCCCAATCACTAAACTTCCTTTTAGAACTGACTGTAAAAGTTTTTTGTTTAAAAATATTTTGGAATTCTATATTTAAATTATCAAATAAATTGCTATATAACTTATTGGGATCATCGGTTTCTTTAAGACAGTGAATTGTATTCATTACATTATTTTCAAATTTCTTCAAGCGACTATCTGTAATAGGCCTATAAGTAACTTTTTTAATTTGGTTAACATGATGGTGCTCAATAGCGACTTTCTGTCCACTATGATCATAGTTTACACAATTTATGATTGATTGTTCAAGTACATCACAGTTACAAAAAATATTATCCAAGCAGGTAGCTGATATTGGTGTAATTCTAGTAGGTTCAAAGAAAGTATGAAGAAGATTAAAACATCTAAATAAGTTAAGGAACCTATCTGAGTATGAACAAGATACTAAAATGTTTATATTGAAGTCACCACACACAACTATCTTCTTGTTATTGCTACATATTATATTTAAAACATTTTCCATTGAAGTCTCAAATAGATCATAGTTTCCAGAGGGAGGTCTGTATACACATACAACAATATGCTGCTCGAGTTCTACGCAGGAAATTTCAATAGTTCGCTCAATAGAGTGACGTACAATATCTGGTCGTTCTTTATATTTTATATTATTTAATAATAATATCAAGGATCCACCTCTAATAGTAGATTCTCTTGTAAAAGCACTTACAATATTATAGTTTTCAATACAGGTCAAAATTTCATTTTCTTTTAACCAATGTTCTGTAACACACAACACATGCACTTCCATTGTCTGCAAAAATAAACTAATTTCTAGATCTTTGCCAGAAAAGCCCTGTACATTTTGATGAACAATATTTAAATAATTAGACTTTTCTGTTGTTTTTATTTTGCCAGAGACTTTCTCTGTTGTCCTATTATCTAATTTAAATGAATTGGAATAGATTCCAAAACACTATCATTTGTCAATCTAAATTGCTCAATAGAAGCATTGTCAGAAGTAAATTGCTCAATAGAAGCAAGGTCATTAATACAAATCTGCTCAATAGAAGCAGAGGGTTGAACAGCCAAATTTCTGGCTAAAGTTAAAAAATTAAATCTTAGCAATTCAGCTATTTGTCGTTTAGAATACTTAGATCGATTTATTCTATCTTTACTCAGGTAAAATTTATTATTTAAGGTGGTCAATTTATTTAAGTCGATAACATGTATTTTGTCACTATAATGTGCCATGTTGGACAACACTACTGCGCTACTAAATACTATTACTGTGTAATTAAACATTGTAATTTAATGATTGAAAACAGTGACTACACGAGTTTGTTGCCGGAATCTTCTCGGTAGTTCAACTTTTGGAACCGGTGAAAATTCAGACAGACTGACAGACAGACTGACTGACAGACAGACTGACTGACGGACAGACAGACAGACTGACTGACGGACCGACGGACCGACGGACCGACCGACAGACCGATAGACAGACTGACATAACATTCTTAGCTTACGTAGATGCAGATAAGACAGAGAGACAAACATTATGAAATTGTTAGTTAGTTAATATTATTTTTATGTGATAGACTTAAGGGTTTTTTTGTTGACGATTCGAAAGTGCTTCTTGGGGGCCTAATTGAATAAAAATATTTTCATTTTCATTTTCATTTTCAACACTAAATTTAATTTATACCTAATATTATTTTCTGCTTGTGGCAAACTGTAGCAGTATGGCAATGTAAACATTACAATTTTTTTGACATTTAATCCATTTAGATAGTCAAGATAGTTTTGAAGCGATTTTTTGTTTACATTACCTCTGTTTCCAATTAAAATAATCAAATTATCATTTTTATTCAACTCATGATTGGATATTTTATCCATTATATTATTGTAGGATGAACCCGGACTACAGTAGTTTGTTACACTTTGTCCTAATCTGTTCTTTAGCATAAGGCCCAAATCTTTTCCAATTTCATCACTAAATATTATATTATTGTTATTGTTGTCTGTTTGTGTAGAAGAACTGTTTTCATTGCTGCTAAACATTTCGAATGTGGGTTGTTCAGAGAATGATGGCTCACACATTGACATGGACCATTCTAACTGATCCAAGGTGACCAGGCCTGACACCAAGGAACATCGCCTAGTCAAGGGGTGATTTTCAGTTTTGGAAGTGCTTAATAGGTGATTATGTGTTAATGTGTGTTCCCTCAAACCTTTTTTTGATGAATTATATTTATTAGAAATATCACTTAAAGATGTCTGCAGATTACTAATTTTGTCATTTAAATATTTTACATTATTATCATACATCTCTTGTTTTTCCTTGATTAATTTGGAATAAGAATCTAATTTGGTTAACAACACAGTACGTTCTTTACTAAACTTTAAATTTTTGGTAAAATACTTTTGCTTTTTGATCATAGTTTTTGTTTTCTTAATAAATTTATTTAATTTTAAATACTTTTTTATTTTGTTCCTGCTGCATTTAACCAATCCTTTTGTGTTAGATGTATTAATAGTCTCATCATTACAAGAAAAGTTCAATGACACTGCAGGATTTATATTATATGCAACAGAAACCATTTGTGGGGCACTATCTATCAATTCATCAAATAGACTCTGATTCTGTGAGGCGGTCCAGTTCAATTTTTCAGATTCTAAGATATTAATATTATTATAAGCCTCTTTTAAACATTTTTCCAATTCAGCGATGCGCCTGAGGGCCTGCTCATACTCATCACTGCACTGGTCGAATTGGTCTATTGTGTATTGTAATTTGTCCTTGTCCTTAACTAACTCTAAATTTTGAGTGTACAACTCACCCATGTCTAGAGAATCCAACAGTTCTTTTTCATTGTCATCCCTTTCCCTACTCAATTGCTTAACCAACTCCTTGGAAGCCTTTAATTCCTGCAAAGCCAGTTGGTATTCCTCCTGGCGAGCCAAGGCCTTACGGGTCATCATTTTGTTAAGATAGAAAACACAAATAAATTCTCAAACAATACCGTTATTTGTTCTCAAGAAGTTGTTCAATCAACTTAAAGTGAGGTTACTTTACGGTAAAAAATACAAACACTATCGATGTAATTCTATAAAGACTATTTAAACGACTCAATTAATAATAAATACAGACTAAAACTGTATTTATAATACAACTTACTTGAAAGGGATAGCAACGAAACCGTTTGACAACTAACTGTGATGAGTCACTCGCCGGTTTTACAATAACTTAATACTGCTATTTAGTCACAATTTGTTGTCACTACACATTAAAATACACTTTTGATTCTTTAAATATAATTAATATTTAGCGATTACTGAAAACGGGGCCGTAATTATTAGTAAAATAAAATATTTATTAGGAGCAAATTGCAACAGATGTTTATGATAGTGTTGCCACAAGCAAGCGCCGTTAATATGATAACCCAGAAATATAACCTCACTGGCACCAAGGACGCATTTAGAAGGATTTATCACAATGCCGTAGTCTTGCAGACGAGTGAAAAGGATTTGTAGATGTTTTATGTGGCTGACCTCAATTGCCTTTGTCATACATAAACCAGATCACAATAAGGTACTACAAAACTAAAGTTACATAACGTGTGCTCGGTCTACCAAGCAACAACTTGTGAGTGGGCAGACATCAATAACATTCACAGAACCATAATAGTTTCAGACAGCCTATCAACATTAACTGAATTAATGAATCCAAACTCTCATAATATACACACTGTCAAAACACTGAATCACATCAACAATATCGCTCATAAAAAGTGCCACGCGAGCTTCATATGGTGTAAAGCACATGTTGGGGTTGGTGGCAATGAGGATGCAGACAAGGCGGCTAAAAACGCGGCCTTACTGCAAAGGGCCACTGATTACAACCAGTTCCTAATCAGCTATGTGAAACTGCATGGTAACAAGGAACTAGAACAACAGAAAGAACAATACTACAATAAACCAAACCATTCATTGACAATAAAAAAAATATTTCCCACCTAAACAGATTTAACAAAGTTCACTAAAAAAATCACACCTAACTTCGAAATTACTCAATTCATAACTGACCATGGGTTTGTCAAAGAATACCTCTTCAAATATAAAATAACTTCAAACCCTCACTGTCCTTGCGACGACATTAATACACAAAATTTCGACTATATAAACAGGAGCTGCCCACGATTCAGCGAAGCGAGACACCAGTACTGTACCTGCTGTAGTATGCTTAGCGTAGACCCCAACAACGTCCTGGAGGTCATAGGCAGAGTGCAAACAGCGGCTGAACTAATCAAATTCATAACACACATTGTCAGAAATCTAAAAAAAATTAACCAAACGTAAATTATAAACCTTAAAATGTTATTTAAGCTACAAAGACAATTAAATATACATATCTATATAAAATTAAATAAGTTTATAGTTTAAACAACTATAAACTTATTTATAAATACATATCCAACCTCCAATCTCACATAAAAATATTAAAACATCATTAATCTTCAAAAGATCATCATCAAGCTAATATAACCAGGCGTAGTCCGAAAGCGGCTGGAAATATTTAGCATTTCAAGAGCTAATACACTAAGAAAAAAAAGACCTCATCTGGGGAGTATATAACAATGTCATCGATATATGGAAAGCAAAAATCGAGACCCCGTGTGACCTCATCGATAAAATGCTGGAAGGTTTGAACAGCGTTTCGCAGTCCAAAAGTCATGAAAGGAAATTCGAAGAGGCCAAACGGTGTAGCGATGGCTGTCTTCGGAATATCATCCTTGAAAATGGGGATCTGATGGTATGCTTTGACTAAATCCAACGTGCTGAACACCTTGGCTCCAGTGAGCTTATGAGCGAAATCATATATATGTCTAACAGGGTAGATCGCCGCATGGACGCCAGGTATTATCCTTTTTATGGGTCATGTGTAACGGAGATGACCATTCACTTTTAGATGGCCTTGCCGTGCCGCATCGGACCATGTCCTCAAATTCTTTTTTTGCTAAAATAAGCTTTTGCGGCGCTAAACGACGAGAACGGCATGTGACAGGAGGACCATCGCTGGTTTTGATGTAGTGCACAGTATTGTGCCTAATGAGCCTAGGTAGTCCGAGTGGCTGCGTTATGCCGGACATACTTAGCCAGTTATGTGGTATGTATTGAATTTGCTGCGGTTACAACCTTAACGCTTGGCTGGTCAACATTAGCGAGTGTAAGCGAGTAGTGCTGTCTATCGTTGTTGCGGCAGTCAGGTAACAGGTGATAATGTGCTAGAAAATCAGCTCCGATAATACCCTTCTGAACGTCAGCAACCACGAACTGCTAAACAAAATCTCGGCGCAGCCTCAAATTAAGATGAAGGTTAACCGTCCCAAAGGATCTGATTTTACTACCATTTGCGGCGCTGAGCTCATAGTCAGTGGTTACTCGTCGACAAGCAAGCCAGTTGTGAGGGTAGCAACATAAATCCGAACCTGTATCTATAAGAAATTGGCGCTTGGTCATCTGGTCGGTAATGAAGAGGCAGCGGCTGACAGGTGAGCAATCGGTTGCCGCCGCTACTGATTGCCTTTCAGGTTTTCCGACGATGCATTGCAAGGCGCGACGCACTTTTTAGCCCGCTGCCCAAACCGCTTATGGTACAAACAAAGTTTATTAGAAGCTGGCGATAATGTACGAGTGGAGCTCCTATAATGAGATCTACCACGTGGGCGGTTACGGTCGCGAGCGGTGAGCGCGTGCACCTGCTTGGTCAGCTCATCTACTTTTAATAGCAAACTTTGCATCGTATCCGTGGTAGTGAGTACAGCAGTAGAGCAGACTGCACTTGATGGCATAGAAAGCTCTATAATTTTGTAAGCTAAGTCTGCCAATTTATCAATTGGCAGCTCTGGCTGGGACGCAAGAATTGCTTGAATGTTTTGAGGGAGTCGACGCATCCACAACTGTCGTAAAATATTTTGGTCAGACAGAGAAGCACCAGCCAAAGACTTCAAGTGACGGAGGAACTGAGACGGTTTTCTGTCTCCCAGTTCCTCATCACTGAGGAGCTGCCGGACCTTCTGAGACTCTGACATTGAAAGCCTGTTTATAAGTTCGGTCTTCAGTGTAATGTATTTTTGACCTTTCTCAAGAGGTCGAGTGATGACATCTTCAATTTCGCCAGAGAGTTTGTGATCTATTTGACCGACTACATAATTATACCGTGTTGTGTCAGAGACAATGCCAGCAATTTCGAACTGTGGTTCCACCTGTGCAAACCATACAGCTGGCTTATCTGGCCAAAAAGGAGGTAGTTTGACCGACACCTTGCAGATGTCAGTTGTTTTGGGAGACACATTTTGCAACCGTTTCTAGAGAAACTGACTTAGCCTTCTCGGCCAAAATATTTTCTAACTGTTGTTTTAAGTCTTGATTTAGTTATGATTTAGTTATGGCAGTGATATAATAAAGATAAAAAAAGATATAACTTTAAAGCGAACTGTGTAAAGAGGAGTAAAGATTGCTCCGTGGGGAAATTTTGTGTTACAATATTATTAAGAATAATCTTAGTCACAAAACGTAACAATATTGGTTAACAGTTATCTTATTCTAATACACAAGAATAACACACATAAACAAGTACATAACACAATGATGACAAATTAAAATGAAGATAAAATATTATATATGTATTACCGAATCATTCATAGATAGTAGGATATGGATAGAAGTAGGAAAAGGAATACGATAGATATGTTATTAATGATGAGTAGAAAGCAGTGTTGTCATTCAAAGAACAAGCAAAAAATATGTGATTAGATCGCCAACTCCACAGATCACTTGTAAAGTAAAGAAAATCTTTTGATATAACGTGACCACAGATGCTTTAGAGTTAGACATACTGGGAGTGTTTGGCGGGATTTTGTGGTGTCAGTCAATATTTTTTATTACAATAATTAAAAATTGTGTCGGAGCGAGCTATAAGTTATAAAAGTGGTGTAGTTTTATAAAATAAGTGTTTGTGTTGATGTGCAACTAAGAGATTATTATATAAATATGATTATGGTGTGAAATACCATGAGTTTTTTTTGTGGTTATCCAACTCATCAACTAGCATCATATGGAGACTGTCATCATATATTTCGTGTCAAATACTCCCAAGATGCATTAAAATGTGTTACGCCAGCATTCTAATGCAATAAATGAAGAAATAGAAACAACTATTCTACTAACAAATACTGAAGACATGGCTGTAAGGGCAATAGTAACCTTTGCTTTCCCATTACAGGGAGAATGAATAAAAAAAATAATTAGACATATTCTTTTTAATCTGAGGGCCTAGACAAGATGCCATTCGATAATCGCTATCGCTGTCGCTTAGCGGAAAATGTATGGGATTTGACATAAGACATCGAATGACTTTCGATAGTTAATGTCAAATCCCATACATTATTCATTTAGCGATAGCGATAGCGATTGCCAAATGGCATCTTGTCTAGGCCCTCTGTGATCTAAAGAGAATGTAATTTTTATTTGGAATGCAATGAAATCACAGACCATTTTAAAAGTGATTATGGTGTGAAAGACGAGAACTTTTTGTGGCAATCCACCTCGACAAATGGCATGTGACTGCTATCGTGACGACGATGATTTCGTGTTAGCGTCAAATTCTTCAAAGGTGCATTGAAATATGTAACACCAGCTTTTTAGTGCAATTAATGAAGAAATAGGCATTAGTTCCCTTAGCCTTACCATTACAGAGAGAATGAACCAAAAAAGGGGTGTTTGGCGGGATTTTGTGGTGTCAGTCAAGATTTTTGTTACAATATTTAAAAATTGTGTCGTAGTGAACTTTGTGTTATAATATAAAAGTGGTGTAGTTTTATAAACCAATTGTTTGTGTTGACGTGCAACTAAAAGATTATTAGAATATAAGTGATTATGGCGTGAAAGACGATGAGATTTTTTTTGTGGATATCCACCTTATGAAGTAGTATCATACGAAGACTGTCAGCATATATTTCACGTCAAATTCTCCAAACGAGCATTGAAATGTGTAATACCAAAAATATAAATAGTGTGTGAAATAAATAAATACTAAAAACATTGCTGTATGAGCATTAGTTCACGTAGTATCATATGGAGACTGTCATCATATATGTCTTCAGTATTTCTTGGTGGTGTTACACATTTCAATGCATCTAAGGAGTATTTGACGCAAATATATGATGACCCGTGGGGTGCCGGGCTAGAATAGCACCACCCCATCTTGTCCCATTGGTGTTGTAAGAACCGACTTGGGGATAATCTTCCCCAGATGACGGGCAGTAGTGTTTTCTGGGTACTGGCGAATCACTGCAATCACCAACCCGCCTGCCAAGCGTGGTGATTATGGCAAATCCCCTCATGGCAAAAAGAACACGGTATCGGCCCCCAGTCCCTGGCGGCCCCGCTATTCTGGACTACGGTAGCGGTCCCGGTAACGGTGGGGCAGGGGCTGCTAAGAATCCCCGGCAGCGATTCGACTTCCAACAACGACGACTGGAAGTGGTGACATTTGACACGCGCTCATTGAGGACTGACGAAAAGATTATACAGCTGGAAGAAGAAATAGGCAAGTCACACTGGGATATCATAGGATTATCTGAAGTCCGAAGACAGGGGAAGGACACGGTAATCCTCAAATCTGGTAACTTGCTCTATCACCGGGAGGGCGACCAACTTTTCCTAGGTGGTGTTGGGTTTCTCGTCCGCAAGTCCCTCGTTAACAATATTGTGACGATTCTGAGTATGTCAGCGAGGGTAGTATACCTTATACTCAGAATCACTAAATGGTATTCGCTGAAGTTCATACAGGTGTACGCCCCGACCTCGACACATCGGGATGATGAGGTGGAAACTATGTAGGAGGAGATATCTAGAGCCATGCGTATTCCCAAAACTCATTTCACTGTTGTTATGGGGAGCTTCAATGCAAGGCTGGGCAAACGGAGCGAACATGAGCTGAGAGTGGGGCAATTTGGCTTTGGGCAGCGGAACCCCAGGGGACAGCGGCTGGCCGACTTTATGGAGAAAGAGGGTCTCTTCATGTTGAACTTTTTCTTTTAGGAGCCGCCGCACAGGAAATGAATCGATGGTTCCACTAGAAACGAGATAGACTTCATCATGACCACTAAAAGACAGATATTTAACGATGTTTCAGTGATCGCAACAAGGGTGAAAATCGGTAGCAATCACCGTATGGTGAGAGGCACGTTAAATATCAACGTCCTATTGGAAAGGTGTTTAGGTACTGATGAAGTATACGCTCCGTCCAGTACCCGTCCAAGTCCAAAACCCCGAAGGCTTTCAACTCGAACTCCGAAATCGCTTCAAATGCCTGGAGAGCTGCGTTACAGTAGACGAGATAAATAGCGGACTGGTAGAAACTCTCCAAACAGTGGGTTTTAAGCTCTGTAAGACCCAACGCAGAAATGGACCTCAAAAACTATCCGACCACACCCTTTCCTTCATGGAAAAACGGCGACACATGAGGTTGCAGTCTTTAGACGATGCGTCACTATATCGGCAGCTCAATAGACAGATATCGAAGTCCATGCGACACGACATTCGCCGCTGTAATACTAACTGTTTTAGAGAGGCGATAGAACGAAATAAAGGTTCCAAAGTGTTCGCAAGGGTAGTGTTTGTTGGGCAAAGCCAATTGACAAGCCTGAAGACTGAAGATGACAACTAAGTGTCGTCTAAGCCCGATATGACAAGGGAGGTCGAAAGGTTCTATGGAGATTGAAGAGTTATATACCACTACTACGAACCCCGCTATTAGTTCCGGTAAAGACCCATGAGCCCGACTGATCCGACACTATACCGAAGATATCCGCCGGACGTCAGCCTGTAGAGATTAGGGTAGCTCTCAAGCAACTTAAGAATAACAAGGCACTGGGGGAGGACGGAATTACTGCAGGGTTTCTGAAAGCGGGTGGTACACCGGTAGTTAAAGTCCTTCAGAGGCTATTCATTTCCGTCATTCTCGAGAGTACAACGCCACAAGCGTGGAGCAGAGGCCTGGTGGTGGTATTTTTCAAATAAGGTGATAAAACCTTATTGAAGAACTACAGGCCCATCACGCTTGTAGCCACGTTTTCAAGTTGTTTTGAAGGGTTATCATGAAGTCTCGCGCGCAGGTTTGACGACTTTCAGCCTCCCGAACAATCCTGATTCCGTAAAGGGTTTAGTACCGTAGCGTAGACCAAATACATTCACAATGCACAAGGCCATCATTGCGAACAAATTTTTGACCCAACACTCAACATCGAGCATCCACCATATTCACCAGATATGGCTCCAGCCGACTTCTTTCTTTTTCCTAAACTCAAATTACCACTTCGTGGCACGAAGTAAAGGATAATTCGCGGAACTGAACTCAATTCTGGAAACAGCGTTGAAAAAATGTTTTGATAATTGTTTATTCGTTGGCGTAAGTGTATCGTTTCTGAAGGAGCATATAGTTTAAAAATTATAAATTTGGATGAATAACTAACATTTTATGTATTTACTAGCTGAACCCGCAAACGTTGTTTTGCCATAAAAAAAATGTCCAAAAAAATAATAATAGATACCTACCTACGGAATATACATACATATAAAATTTCATGAAAATCGGTCAAGCCGTTTCGGAGGAGTATGGTAACTAAAACTGTGAGTCGAGAATTTTATATATATCTAAGATTGATCTTTTCCCGCTACTTTCTTGACAGAGTAGTATGTCGTTTTTTAACACTGTATTTATTTACGAATATTCCGTAATAATAAGATTACTTTTATGTGAATAAATAATCGAAGTTTTCTCTTAATTCTAATAAATAGGTATATTTATTTACGAATATTCCGTAATAACAAGATTACTTTTATGTGAATAAATAATCGAAGTTTTCTCTTAATTCTAATAAATAGGTATACCTTATCACAACTGCTTATGCAAATTGTAGACTACGGGCAGTTAGCGGAAGTGTTGGTGATTCGACCCGGTTCATTTATTTATGCGATCTACATTCATCCAAGTGAGAAGCTCATGTTATTATTAATATCTTGTTATGTGGCATATTTTCGTCATTTTTCCTTCAAAAAAATAAAAAAATCTTAACTTACTTTTTATGTACCTACCTACAATCATCAATGAAAGTCAATGATACCTACACATCCTCTGCTATATTAGTTAAATATACATTTTTATAACAGTATACAAATGGATGAAAGTGCAACCTTTAAAATTTTCAACATTTTAGGGACGACTGTTGAAGTGTCAGTCAGTATCCCTTTATATTAAAATCACTTCCTGGGTTGGAATTGGTTCACGAGTAATACATGTTTATAATATTATATTATATTTATATAATAATTTCAACTTCCTTAATTATCTATTTATTAAAGATTTTTTTTTATACAACTAGATGACAAACAAGCTGACGGCCCACCTGGTGGTAAGCGGTTACCGCCGGCTATAGACACCTGCAATAACAAGGAAAAGTACTTGATATTGCAGATGCGTTGTCATCCTGAGGCCTAAGATGAAATGCTGTCCATGCCCAGTAATTACCCTGGCTACTTTTCCCTTCAATCCGAAATACAGCGAACTGCGAATATATTAATAAACAGCATCTCCAAATCGGTTTGATAGGCAGTAGCTTGCTTTAGATGGGCCCTGTATCAAAAATTTTTGGGGGTCCTATAATAATTACACAAAGTGTCGGGTTTCATGTGGTCTAAATGAAGACCATCGATGGAGGGGCTGATGGTTTTTTGAGAAAATATTTAAAGGATAAGTTTTTGAAGTATGTCGTTTTTATTATGTGATTTTTCGAAGTGAAAACCTCCTAAAATAAGAATATAAATATCATCCAAATAAAAAAAAAGTTTATATTTTCCCCCACAAATTATTAGTCCGAATTAAACACCGTATTGTTAATCTATACTGCGGCCTTATTCAATATTCATATTCACAAATAAAAGGGATGTAGAACAACAGAAATTTAAAAAAGTATGCAACATTATGGGTACCTACCTATTATCGACAATAAAAAACAATTTTCTTGAAAACTGAATTTTTCCAAAACATACATGGGGGTCCTTTGGGTAGCCCATGGGCCCCTTCATCGATCGTTTTCTTTTGGATCACATTTTTTTTTCTGGAACGCACGGCCTAATATTTTACGATTTTACTCTTACACGTTCGGGGCCCCTGTAATCTGGGGGCCCCGTATTATTGATACGACTGATACGGCGGTAGCTGTGCCCCTGTTGATAGGGTATTTAATATTCCAGCATTTTAATGCTCAATATACTGATAATAAATTATATTACTATACCGCATGTTAAAAAGAACGGGACAGCTGATTTACAGGGTTATTCCGACAGTACACACAAACAACTTTTGCTATGGGACCAACATCGAAATCGCGAAAAAAAAATCAGCTGTTTCATACAAAAGTGCAATACCACTTTTGCACTTTCGTATGAAACAGCTGATTTTTTTCAGTTTAATTTTTCAGAAATGTAAATCAGTTGTTCCGTTCTTTTGTACACCCAGTAAATCTAAATAATTTATCTCGAGAGCAGCTGAACCGATTTCGCTAATTCTTTTTTTATAATATTCCTTGAAGTAGGTACGAGGATGGTTTTTACGGTGAGAAAAGTTTTAAAAATTGCCTGAAAAAGTCTAAAAACAACACTTTTCTATACTCCCATACAAAAGATTCGTAATAATACTTAAAAGGCAATTTGAACTTTAATACCAAACCATAAAGTTTAAGTGTTAGTGGAGGGGTTCCGGGAAGGCAAAACAATTGAGTGACGTTAGTATCGTATTGGACACGCGGTACGAAGTTCGCCGGGTCAGCTAGTTATGAATAGTTATTATGTCTAATGTCCATAGATTAAATTGGGATAGATGACTTGTGAGAGTGTGATAAGATAATACTTATTATTATAATATTATTGTTATGTAAGTATGCTAATAAACAATAAGTGTGAAGGATTACGTTTGAGGAATCCTTCCCACTGTAAAGCTTGTGTTGTACTGTAGGCTGAAAATACTATGTTGTCTACACTACTTGATTTGTTTTCACAAGATACGTGCCTACCTACTTAAAATTATACGTACCTACACTACCTACTCCCTAAAGACTTCGTCTGTTGATCTTTTCTTCATTCGTTTGGAACGAACGTGATATGTATGTATCACTTGATATTTATGCCTTGTACCTAAATGTTGTAATAGACATTAATTGTTACTTCAAAAATAAATATATAATTTGCCACAATTAAAATTAAATAACTAGGTAATTCACTGACATGACTCGGTAGTATTGCTTTTACTTTCCATTAATCGTAAATAGACAACAGTTCCTTGTGTGTAATGTCTGTACCGTTGGCGCGCATCCTCAGCCACGCCACCCGTAAGCATGCGACCCACACCGAGCCAACGCAAACCGACCTTGCACCCTGCGTACGCACCGATAAAGACCGAAATAATATTTCCCGCACCTATTCAGTCGACTAATAGACTGAAACCGGTCGTCCGTGAGTGAAATGTGGGACTGAATGGTCCTCATGATACACGCAAGCTCATCTGTAATTACGTGGTTTGCGCACACAAGTAAAACCAAGACCAACACACAGCGCAATCGGCAACAGATATGTGTCTCGCTTTTTGCCGTGCATTTTATTGGAGAAATTCACTTGGAAAATGGCTCTCGATCATTTTCAAGTTCAGTTACGTAAGTACGCGACTACGCGTGTGGAGAATTAGTGCAGAATAGCGGATGTTTGGTGGTGCTCAACGGTGAAGTGGCGCACAGTTATAAGCTCTCACCCGCTCCAATGCCCGTCAGTTGCCGCCAGATCACCCTCGTATACGTTGATATTTAGTTTTTAGTGCAGTGTGTGAAAATCGAAATAAACATGTGCAACCCTTTCCGGATAGCCATCGTTTCTGTTATCTGTGTGGTCGTCGCTTCGGGCCATGTTCATGGACCTCGGAGATCTCGAGTTTTGGATTTAGAGGATTATGCACAAAATGAAATCGACAGCGGAAGAGCTGATGAGAGCTCATGGTGGCCTTCAGCTGAATTTTCCGTCCTACAAAAAATTTACGACGATTGCAGTGCGCAGAAACAGTTCACAATGTGTTTGAAGGGAAAAGCTCTGACGGCACTCACTAGGGCTGTGGAGCAGGTGATACTAGTGTTTTTTTGGTGCAATGAGATTGGTGTAGTGATGAGATCGTGTATTAATAGTTTTTTGTGTTGTACAGGAGAGCGTTCAGCTTGCCGACGGCTTGACGTTGGTTAAGCAGGCTGACGCACCCTCTGCGGTAGCCGAGCCCAGGTTCTTCCCCGGCATGTCAGCAGAAGACAAGATCGACACTATGTTGCGTACTAAGTTCGAGCAACTGATGAACAGTCACACCATTTCTATGGACCTTGCTTCTGAAGGTAGAGGTAGAGGTGCGTATCAAATATTTCAGTAATTTATGATTATAGTTCTATTTTAAATATTTTTTGAAGAACATCAGTTAATTTTGATTGTTTTTTTATTTAGGTAAAAAGGTACTGCCCTATTTGCTGCTTGGAATCTTCACGACTGTAAGCATTGTTGGCGGTATGGCTTTGAAGACCCTAGCAGCCATTGCCGGCAAAGCGCTGATTGCCAGTAAGGTAGCACTCACTATTGCCGGAATCATCGCATTGAAGAAACTGTTCAGCCACGACGGAAATAATGGTGAAACAACATTCCAAGTTCATGCAGATGGACACCATAGGTAATGCATATTAATCAGCTTCAGTCTGAAAAAAGTATAGATTCCCATTGTAACAAAATATTTTTTTAATTCGTAATGTTTTTAATTCTAGTCTTTAATTCGAAGGCGGAATCTGTATGTGGTGAGGCCAGCAAACCCCGGCCTAGTGGACCCGTACCGGTATTATGCGGAGCAGACGACCGCAAGCGCGTAACTTCTTCTACGTTGAGCTACTGAACCTTTGAGTCGTCGCGCTGCTGTCCGCCGAGCTGCTCAGCTTGAGCTGCCCGGCGCACACGCAGCCAAACCGCCGCGCTACCACCGGTCAACTCCATCGCGCCGACACCCACGCAAATAACCTCATACCAAAGTCTGTCCAATTTGGACATCCTTCTTAGACGAATCGGTCGTCCACTCTCAGTTTCAAATCTATGTCAATAAATTATTTAATGTAATTTATTTATTTGTGACTACGGTTGTACGTTTGAATGTAAATTAATTTACTAAGTGATGTAAGATAATATGAAAATAAAAAAATCAATACATACAGTCTTGTTTCATTTTTCTCATTAGGTATTTTAATGTTATCATTATAAACACAATCAAAATAAGAAGTCCGGAAAATGATAAAACAGATCGTAATCTATGATCATAAGTTGCATAATAAGAGTAAAAACTAAAATCAGAAAAAAAGCTATTGAGCTGTTAAAGAATTAACTTTATACTAATAAGTAAATTTAATAGAAATAGGTACGTTCTGATAAGCTATAATTAAAACAACGCATAAACGATTCATCTAGAAGCTCATTAGAGATACGTAGTGCTGCTTACGCACAGTATGCTTATAGGTTTTAATTAATTACTTGGATACATGAGTAACCCGCTTTCTTTGTTCGCTCTAGTGGAGAGGAGTCCGTGAAATGTGTCGAGATTTTCCGTTAAGTAGGTGCAGCGGGTATGAACGAGGAAAGTAGAAAGTCTTAATCGATTGACTGCACATGCACGCATGCTGATAGAACATGACTGTATCAGTGCTGCGTTATGATCTTTTCTGGTTTATTGAATATCGGGGTAATGGCGCACATATTTGCTAAAACTTAACGAAAATGGGGCCTATTATGGAAATAAATTAGAAAATTGGCTTTAGACACACTATTTGTGTAGTTTGACGAGGAAATCGCGTATCGACTTGTTAGCGGACTATGAAACATTTTACACAGAGAGGAACATCGCAACGTCGGGCAGCGTTTGTTGGGTGCGGAAGGTCAGCTCGTTGATTAGCCGTGCGCCGGTAAAGGCCGACCGCAGCGCGCTTGTGTCGCCGGACGCTGTTTATAATGCAGATATGTGTTTGCCCAATCGCTGCACGCTACGCTTGCTATATGGCATCGTTAATGCGGCCGGCGTCTCTTTGCATACGCAAATATAGGGCGGGCGGTCCAGCGCTGATTAAGCGGTGCGCCGGCGGTGAAGCTGGCTTCATTTCTGCCAGGATTAGTGTGTCAGTTAATTAGTTTTCAGGCTCACGTCGCATTGCCAGGTTGAGTTTTTGCCCTCAGTAAATACTGCAGTTTAATTAGTATCAGTATAAAAAAATCTTTTTAGAAAGATATTAGAAAACGTTAAAGTTGGTATCATTACTAGCTGAATCGGTTTAATGTGACAAAAAATAATATTCGTTCATAGGCTTACCTGGCTATCTACGTCCTCAATCAGATAGCCATTAGAATAGTAAACTTTGTACTAAATAAATCTGTTATAGTATGTTAGCCGGTCTTTTGTGGTTTTATGTAACTGATGCAATGACATATTGATATTCTCTAATTTCCATTGGTTACTTGTAGATATCCACATAGGGTTGGAGGATGTCAGTGTGGTAGCTAGATCCCTGGAGACAAGCGCCTGTCAGACGTCCTGGCTAATATTACTTACGGCGGCTCAGGTGTCCGCGCTGGCTTCAATACTTGATGCCGTCTACGCCTCGAATTGGAGCAACCATCACGGGATGTCTCAACAAATTACTGATTTATTAGCGTAAATTGGTGTATGTCTCATTGCTAATGCTATTTGTGCATGTTTCCCTTGATTTAGATAGATATTGAGACTACTGTCTGGTGATTAATAATTCTATCAAGAAACGGTATTAATCATGACGGATCTGATGTTGTGTGTGTAAGATTGTAGCAACATGCTTTCTGGCACGAAATTGTACTACTCTAATAATTATTCTGTTTTAATCTTTTCGACGTTGACGTTGATGACTGTTTAGTAGTTTTATTTTATTTCATTTGGCTCACAAAACTGGTTACTTTAAAATCTTAAATAAAATACATCAAAGTCTTGCTTGATTGCACCCTACTTGATGCAAGCACAACATGCAAAATTACAATACATAGAGGGGTATCTATATCAATATGCTATGTTAAGAAAGAATTGATTAGGTATGTTAATACAATTACTTTTGTACATATTTATTATTTGATTAACGGATTATACGGATTATATTAAGCTATATTTAGGGCCTAAGTAATTCAAACTTTGTTTAGCTGAGGCCAGAGAACCGTTGAAGTTATCGAACTCAAACCTCACGGAATTGTATGAAGAACACATTTAACTTAAGCTACTCATTAAAGTTATTTTAATTTTTTCAGGAATTCTGTGTTTCAGATTCCACGATCTCAAAAGAGCACGGTTTTCATAACACGTAGGATATTACAAGGCCACTGGCGTCAGTCGTGTAGCGGAGTTAGTTCACGGTTCAATGGTCAAAGTGTCCGACATAAACCTATTTTGTTCTCTTCTTATATTGGATGCACGCTCCCTTCTTCCTACCCGCCACCGTCCGCTGACCTTTGACGTAGGGTTGACAAAATTTAAGATTTTCGTTTTCAAATTAAAATAAAGTTTTATAAAAACTAAAATTTGATCCTGCCTCAAGAATTTTGTAGCATCATAAATGGCGCATATAGGTAGGTATTTATATTTGAACCGTTAGGTATTATAATTTTATATTACTAAACAAAAATAATATATAAAATTTTAATAGATAGACGTTCGTCTAATCGAGCATCGTATTCATTTGATAATTTTATGACATTTTTATGAAATAATGCAGACAATGTTAAGATATGTTTTTGAAAGTGGCAAACCTTTTCTATGAACTAATAAAGCGCACATGTTTTAATTTCTTGTCGTATTGACGGCACCATCCTGTATAATTGATATTAACTATAAATATTACTTACATAAAGTTTTGTGTTCCAAACTAAATCTCGACAACCGGCTGCCCGAGTGATTAGTAGGAACCCCGAGTTAGAGGCTAAGTGGTCAGGGGTCCCGGGTTCGAGTCCCGACCGGTGTAGATGTTTGTGTGATTAACCCGAATAATTGATATCGGTTCACGGTTGTTCATACATTTATGTATGTATATTTCTAATTTTTATATGTATAGGTATATAATATAATATTAAATATATGTTTTCCGTTATCTAGTATCTATAACACAAGCTCCTTATAATATTACTTAGGGCTAGATAATGGGTGTGAGTGTATGAATATTATATTATATTATTGTTGTTGTTTTTTAATGATTTTATATTAAACAGTCTTGAGTTTAGTTGAGGCCCAGAAAATATGAAATATTAAAAGTGTCTCTGTGTCATTGTTTGCCGTAAGATATTGATTTACGGTATATCTTTTCCATCAGCTATGTTATAAATGGATTGAAATATTAAGAAGTTTTAGAATATAATGAATTTGAAAAGTTAATGAAAATACAATCTTAAATTCATATTAATGAGATATTTGGTACAACCCTGCCGTGGGTGGGTGTCTGTGAGGAAGTTTTGTTGGGAATTATATATCGGTACATACGAGCTGGAGCCATTATTGCGTTATAACTTTGTAAATAAATGTAATTGTATTTAAATATTTAATTTATGCTTATTTTCATTTTAAGGACACCTAAAAAAGTATGAAAGTATATTTTCAATATTTTATGCTTTATAAGTTCAAATCGGTGTAAAATTAGGATAGCCGTGCTGAGGAAGTAGGTTGTTTATATATAATTTTTACCTACTAATTGAAAAACAGGAAACATTTTGAATAAAAATAAAACGTAAGGAGATAAATAAATGAGATCATTTGTCATCAAACTAATAAGTTTATCACGGATTGATAAATTTAGCAGTTGTATTATACCATAGGTACCTATTTGTTACCTACCTATCTACATTTATTTGGTTACAATATTAGCGAATCACTCAAGTGTTGGCCTAAAGAAAATCCTGTTTTGTGTATGATAATGTTATCAATGTTATCATACACAAAACAGGATTTTCCAGTATTTTATTTGATTTCAGATATTTATAGTACACTTAGTTTCTATTAAATTTCATTTTAATTTCTCTAGGTACCTAACAGGAACTGTATTGTTTACAAAGAAAACTGGAATGCCTGTGTTAAGTTGCCTTCTACTTACGTAATTTAATAGATTTCGATAGATTCTCAATAATATAATTAGGTATTTAAAAATAATGCGTAGAGACGTAGTTTCAAACACAGAGCTATTAATACCCGTCTGTCGGATGTTTTTTGGAAACAAAAATGACTGCTAATTAATGATATTTCAGCGTTAATCAGACAGTAAATTTAATACGTGAAATGTAAAAAGTGCAACAAAGTGAAAGTAAACGGACACGCACGCGTTCGCAATGGAATTATTGAAATCAAAGTGCATTTCAAATACAATTGTGAATTGGTTACTTTACGTACTTTCCAATATCCATAATTGGTATTATATATTCATTAACGGACACTGTTCGGAGTCTGTAAAAATAACGATCAAGATCCTTGCTTCTTAGTTCGATACGTCGAAAAATTAGTCGTCGTTTAGTTAGCACCATTTCTTAAATAATAGGTAACAATAATCAAAAACCCTCAAGCAACTTAAGAACAACAAGGCACGGGGGGAGGACGGAATTACTGCAGAGCTCCTGAAAGCGGGTGGTACACCGGTACTTAAAGTCCTTTAGAGGTTATTCAATTCCACCATTCTCGAGGGAACAACGCCACAAGCGTGGAGCGGAGGCCTGGTGGTGTTGTTCTTCAAAAAAGGCGACAAAACCTTACTGAAGAACTACAGACCCATCACGCTTTTGAGCCACCTTTACATGTTGTTTTCGAGGGTTATCACGAATCGTCTCGCGCGCAGGTTTGACGACTTCCAGCCTCCAGAACAAGCCGGTTTCCATAAAGGCTTTAGTACCGTAGACCACATACATACGCTGCGGCAGGTTATACAGAAGACCGAGGAGTATAACCGGCCACTTTGCTTGGCGTTTGTGGATTACGAGAAGGCCTTCGATTCGATCGAAACATGGGCCGTGATTCAGTCTCTTCAGAGGTGCCACATTGCCTATTGGTATATCGAGGTGATGAGATCTTTGTACGAGAGCGCCACCATGTCGGTCCGTGTACAGAATGAGTGTACGAAACCCATCCAACTGCAGAGAGGGGTAAGACAGGGAGATGTTATATCTCCGAAACTGTTTACCGCTGCGTTGGAAGATGTTTTCAAACTGCTGGACTGGACAGGACTCGGCATCAACATTAACGGCGTGCACATAACTCATTGTCGGTTTGCCGATGATATAGTAGTCATGGCAGAATCCCTGGAGGAATTGAGCACAATGCTCGATGACCTCGACAGAACCTCCCGACAGGTGGGTCTGAAAATGAACATGGACGAGACAAAGGTTATGTCTAATACCCATGTCGCACCTATACCAGATTCAGTTGGGAGTTCTGTTCTCGGAGTTGTTGACGAGTACGTCTACCTCGGACAAATGGTCCAGCTAGGTAGGTCCAACTTCGAGAAAGAGGTCAATCAACGAATCCATCTGGGATGGGCATCTTCTCGTCCCAAATTCCTCTGTGCTTGAGGCCGAAAGTCTTCGACCAGTGTGTGTTGCCATTGATGACATACGGCTATGAAATGTGGTCGTTCACTAAGGGCCTTCTGTGCAAGTTCGCAGTCGCACAACGAGCTATGGAACGAGCTATGTTAGGTGTTTCTCTGCGAGATAGAATCAGAAATGAGGACATCCGTAATAGAACCAAAGTCACTGACATAGCTCTTAGGATTAGCAAATTGAAGTGGCAGTGGGCAGGGCACATAGCACGCAGAACGGACGCCGGTGGGGCGTTAAGGTTCTGGAGTGGCGACCGCGAACCGGAAAGCGCAAAGTAGGACGGCCTACCCACTAGATGGACAGACGACCAGGTCAGGGCCGCGGGGAGCCGTTGGATGCAGGCTGCGCAAAACCGTTTTATTTGGGGTTGATGGGGGAGGCCTTTGTTCAGCAGTGGACATCATAGGCTGATATGATGAACAATGAGCTAATAATTTGATTTTATTATTCTGGTACCCGATGAGCCTAAAAACAGAATAAACATTATTATTGATTATTTTTTTGGTGCTGTTTATGATGACCTTATCATGAGGCCACCAAAAAATCGACCCTTTATGAATATTGAACAGGATAATTTGCCAAGAAAAATTAACTTTTTTTTAAATTACAAGTGTGCAATCAAGCATACGACCCACCTGATGGTAAGCGGTTACTGAAGCCTATGGACGCTTGCAACACCAGGGGTATCACTTGCACGTTGCCAACTCTGTAAAAACCTTTTCACGCCTTTTTTAAAGAACCCCAATCTGTAAACCTCAAGAAAAGTTAAATACCATTTTTCTCGAACTCGCTGTCCGGAAGTCAGGTCGCAGTTCAATATGTAGGTAAATAATAAATAATATAAAATTGAAAATTTTAAATAACCCCAGGCGTCATAAATCATCTATCGTCATTTCATTGAGACTATTCTTGTGAGCGCAAACACGCTATATCTTCTGTAAGTTTCTGAAGAATTAAGCATTCCGCAGACTATTTGATGGTGCAGGATGAGCTCAAGATTATCATATCTTGGTAACACCACCGAAGTAGCAGTAAACCAAATATAAAATCATTCGGATGTGTGCAAGTTAGTCAAACCCGTTCGGAAATGAGCTGATAGTCATGAAACGCTTGATTGAACTGATCTTGATAAATTTTAACTAAGCACCATTCTCCTGATCACGTCAGCTTCTAAACAAAAATAAAACAAATTAAAATCGGCCTATTCGTTAAGGAGTTATGATGCTACAAACAGATACACAGATATACACGTCAAACTTAAAACACCCCTCTTTTTGGCGGGGGTTAAATATATGTCATGTTTTGGATTTTATTATAGTTGTTGCATTCATATATGTATTTAGAAATAATTAAAGACTGCTATTAGTCAATCGATCCTAAGAAGATCTTTTGATAAAACAAAAATAGAGATTTTTTAACTATTTTTTTTCAGGAAACACAACATTTGTTTTCTTGACAACAACAGCTTACCTACTTGTTTAATAAAAAGTCATATTCTGAACTTCTTTATGCCATTTACCGTAATGTTCCTATGTTTTTTTTTCAATATTTGATGTGGCGTGTTTCGTCAAGAAATATTGGTGGATTATCTTGTGGGGACAGGTAGTATATTTCTATTGCGAAAACAGTCTTTACTACTAGATGTGATGCCCAATTCTACAACCGACTTTCGACAAATACCTACAAATCCAATTTTTTATTTCCAGGTATTTATTATTTATTTTCATATGGCTACATCAAAACCTAGTCTATATAGTACCACTCGTAGGTCACCCCACAAAACCTAACGGTGCGATCGGCCGTCATGTCACGCAATACATCATTAAATGCTATTTTCTATCAGGCACGTGCACATTCATAATTTCTACTACAAGTGCAGTGGAGCGCCGATCCGCCGAGACTCCGCGCAGTGGACCGCAAAAGTAAAGAAAGTAACGTTCAGTATGAAATGTATAAAAGCAAATATTTTTCAGTAAGCCAAAAGTTTTTAAATAAAGTAGTATATAGTGTTGTTCTGCGTGGGTGATGGTTATCGTAAGTTTTTAAATGTTTAAATAAATATATTCGGAATAACAAAAAAATCTCGGATCTCTATTGTAGATTTTTTTGAAGGAATTTGAATGTTTTGCATTCAACAGTTCCCAATAATTATGGGCTGAAATCATAGGTTTTAATTGTAATATCAATATACAAAAGGATTTTAGTAAAAGTAATCTTTAAGCACTTTATTTGTGTGCGGAGTCTGTTTTTCTCATTTATCCCACCTCTGTTTTTCTCATTTCAAATGTCACCCGCTTACTGCAGTCGAATAAAATATTGATTTTGTCTCAAAAATCATATAAATATTAGAACTTGACAATGACGATCTTCTAAATCCGATCACAGGATGTTTGTATGAGGATTAAGAATATAATAATTACCATACCTATGTTCACGAGTCATGGATTTTTATTAAGAATATTATATTTCTCATAGTATCATTTTCTAGTATCCTTAACACAAGCTGCTTAATTATTTACCTAAATATAGGTAAAAACAGTATAAGAATATTATTATTATTACATAATTATATTCTTATACTGTTTTTGTATAGAAAAATGCACAAAATTAAAATTGCCCCAGCTTTGTAGCCAACCATACTTATTTATAGAACACTTTGCACAAAATATAATTTCCTTATCATAATTCTCTTGTGATTAAAATGCTTTCTTAAAGTCAACTGATAGGAGTTTAACAGGCTATTTTCGTCATTCGACAAAGGATTTTTTTTACTGAGTATAATAAATAGAATTAGTATTTTTAATACGCTTATATCTATCACATGCGTCAGTCTCACACGAACTATATTAAAGTAGCTCTTTCTTTACTACTATTGTAACTAAAATTCTGTACATGTGCTTGTGATGAGAAAATAATGTTTATTATCATTATTACTTCTCCTTGAAAACAATTAAACAAAAACATGAAGTAGGTATGTTACTTTTGGGCTTCATCATAGTCGGGCAAAAACAATAGGTAGGTAGATACAAAATGTAGAGATAGAAACGTTTATGGGTTATCTACTGTTAGATGATAATTTAAGATGATCTTGTTGTTTATCTAATACTGTTTGGCTGTATATCTAATCCTTTACTGGTAACATTAAAAAGTTCCAAATATTTTTTTCAATAATAATCTTGGAATGTCAAGTGGTTGAATAAAACGCAATATGAAGTTGTGCGCTTACTTGTTGTGTTTGTCTTTGAATATCATTATTCATCACTCTGAATTCTCTCTCTGATTTGTAAATTAATTACTGTGAAATAAAGTATCAATCAACTATCATTTCTGATAAAAGCCGTCTCAAAACATCTCGGCTTTAACACAAATATTATTAAAGGCACCTACTGCTTATTCACCATGTACTGTGTCTTCATAAAAAATGTAACATGGACCGCCTTGATCAGGTTTATAACATCACTATTCCGATAAATGTCCTTTAGCTGGTAATACTAGAAGAATTATAGCTAAACGTATTATATATTTTTTTATACTACTAGATGACAAACAAGCTGACGACCCACCCACCTGATGGTAAGCGGTTACCGCCGCCTAAAGACACCTGCAATAAGAATGGAAAATCACTTGATATTGCAGGCATATCGCCTATTTGTCAGATAGACAATCGGAACTAGGCCGAAAAATGGACTTAATATAAAGATTATTTTTATGTGGGTATAGTATATCAACTCTTCCGTACTTACTTGTGAAAATAATTGGAACGTTTCTAAGAGTGCCGCCGTGTTGTTTGCCGTCGAAGACGGAACTTGAGTATTTCGTTTAGTAGGCAGGCAGGCTCTGGCTTGGCAGTTTATAAACTGTATTAATATTTGGATATTGTGTCGAGTTGTTACTGACTCCAATTAGCTTTAGCGGGGTGGTCAGGTGGTCATCGTTGGCCGCGAATGCACCCAAACGGCTAGACCTCCCAGGGAGGACAGCCAACAGACCTTGACTGATGTACTATACATCTACAGTAGTCTTTAATGCTTACACTTAGGGACTAGAATTATATTCCTGGATGTAATACAAGTTGGCAGAGCTCCACACCCCCTGGCCACTAGCCCGGCCGTCATTATGTGTCATTAGTTTTGCGACACTGACCAAATGACTGGTCTGCGATATCGAATGACTCATTCAGTTTGTGATTAGCCTCTCTGGTTTTCTTAATGTCTATATGTCGATGTCCTTTAGTTAATCTTAACTAAACTAAATTATCATACAATACTGTATGTATTTTTCGTTCATTTTCTTTCATATTTTATAATTTAGTAACTATCCTGTTGATTTACATACATACCTATAAGTATGTATTATTTATTTCACTATAGGTACGTATTTTCAAACCCAAAGTGCAGTCTTATTAAGTTCAGCGAACGTTTGGTAGCTCTAATTATACCATTAATTTCACTTAGTAAGATCAATGAGATGTTATTGGAATTTTGCCATTAGCAATCCTCTATGGACGGGGATACATTACACGAGAGAAAGATTCATCGGAGATTGCTTTTTGGGAAATGAAATTTGTATTGGTGTTAGTAACAAAATTATTACTGAAAGTATTTAAGAAATTGAATTCAACGAAACAAACGCTTAAGAGCCGTGTAAAATGAAGAGTGATGTCCAATCAAAGCAACTCCTAAAACAAAGTAGGCAATTACACGCACGGCTAACGAGAGCGGGCGGTGGGCGCGTGGATTACGCCGCGCCGCCGGAGCCTTCCCGGCAATGTACGGCGCGCATCTGAAGGAAAACGCTTCATTCCCGCCGGAATATAATCGTCCGCTCGTAATTTATATTGTCTGCTGCAGAGGCGAGTCCCGCTGCACATTCATTTATTTTATGTGCCATTTACAATTGTCGGTCGATGGTCAAGGGAGCGGGAGGGGGCGAGGGTCTTAGGGGTGGGGGGTGCCGGACGCCGTTGCCTTCGCATTATAAAACGTGCGGTCATCTGCGAACTCCGTAATGGTATTTGTAATAGGGCCGCATGAAATGTGACGGCCGACGGCGGCCACATGGGTCTGATGGTTTATTTATAAGATTAATTTGACCACATCGGACGTGCGATGTCCATTAAACTCTGAGATGTAAATATATAACATGTATGTATTGCTTATTTGATTTCATAAAAATGTGTTTTTTCATGTAGTGTAGTTACTCACTTATTTTAGTACTACTTAGTTTACTGAATTACAAATTGCTTTCCCTTCTCCACAAATAAAAAAATAAGTGATTAATAATATGGATTAATTTTAACCCGTCAAGCATCAGATTCCAGACACAATAATTTTTTTTTCAATTGTCATAGACCTCCAGAGGTATAACACCGTTTGACAGATCAGTGAATTAACTGTCCAAATAATAAGTACGAAAGTAGCGGCCATTCTTGTCTCAAATTTAATTCTCAGCCGTTGCATTTTTTTCCCCATGAAAATCGAACAAGCAGCGGCGGCCAAGAGGCTGAGTGGCTCTGTATTCTTTTGTTTTTTAATTATAACGGCCGCGGCCGAGGGGTCGCCACCCCAAGTTCTGGTGGAGGTGCTTTCTTGTTAAGCCCAGCGGGCGCTCGACTCCTACGTGCCTCGGCCATTCATTTCGTGGAAACTTATAACCTGACCCGCGTACTTATGAGCGTCGCCAATAAATATAGCGATGACCGGAGCGCGCGGCCGTCTTGGTCTCGCGCGGGCGGTGGCGGGTGGTGGGAGCGGGACGACCGTGGTAGGTAGCCGTCGGTCGCGGAGCATTGTTAGCTAAATATCTAGGTGGTCAGTTGGGCGGGCGGCGGGCGCAAGACGGGCGGGCGGGGCGGCGGACGTGCGGGCCCGGCGCCGGCCGATGTATTGAGCGCGTATTGCAGACGCGGTCACGCGCTGCAATATTGCGTTCGCTCTACGATATTGCCCCTCGGTAACTCAATTTGATAAATTGTGCAAAGTTCGCCAGCTCCGCATAGCCATGAGCTCTATCGACGTATTGTTCGATATAATGAAACATGTTTCCACGTAGAAGTTGTAGAAATTCCGAAAGGAAGTAATAACTAACCAACAACAATAAAACAGGAAGTAATGGATCGTACCTATATTAATATGGAGTATAGATTTTCACTAACCCGCATTGGGCCAGCGTGGTGGTGTTATGGCCCAAACTCCTCATGTGTTTCTCCCGTGTAGGAAGGCCTGTGCCCAGCAGTGGGACGTATATAGGCTGCTGATGATGATGATAGATTTTAGATTTAGACCATATGTCAATCAATAAGAAGTGATACAGCTAAGAGTTTATTATGAAGGTCAAGTACGACACGTGAAGAAGACAAAAAAGTCCAAAGATATTTTTTTCCAAGCTTTGTACAATTTATTTATACTACTCATTACTCTCACACTCACATCAATTATCTATCCCATATCAAGCATTATAAACCTTTCATCCCATATTACTAGAAAAAATGACAACTGAACTTACGACTACCTGTAGCTCAAAAAAGTGACTACATAACTTATGATAACACGTAGCCAAAGATTTTGTTAAATCAAATAAACTGTAATTACACCTCGCTAAAGTTTGGTTATAGGCTATAACCAAACTTATTCCCCCTTATTATAAAACGCGGACTAAAGTTAGTCCTGGTCTAAAACTGATGCTGTCACTTATACTTGTTAAAAGAAAGACAGTGACAGCATCAGTTTTAGACTAGTACTAACTTTAGTCCGCGTTTTATAATAAGAGGGATTTAGTTTGGCAAACTAATTCCATTACATTACCTATAATTTATAGCTAAGTTAATGGAATTAGTTTGATTAAAAAAAATTCAGTGCATAAACAATAGATACCTAATGTAAACTATTATTTAAACAATTAAGACTATTTTTTAAATTAAATGCCTTATTTGTAAAACAAAACAGTACGTGTTATACGAAGAGACGTTTTTGTACGATACACTAAAATTTGCAATTGGCTGGTTTCTGCTATTAAAAAAAAACAGAGGAAAAACTGTTACCTATATTTACTGATAATTACAAAATACTTGGAATCTTACAACACTTATGCCTTACAATAGCTATAAAGGCACTTTACACAGCTGGCTTCAGGAAAATGCTTTTTACAATACATATTTATTTCAATTACGAATAGTTGCGTATCGTGAATGAATTGTGTTTGTTAATTTTATTAATAATAACAATAATAAAAATTGAGAGGAATATACTATCACTAACGTTAATAGGTAAATATTTTTTTTAGAGATTTTATTTAATAATTTTATTTTGTCAAGTTTATAATTGTATATAAGCATTTCATTTTTTTTATGACACCGTCAATTTATTGAATTCAATTATCGAATTTACCAAACAATTCTTGAAAGCAATTCCTGAATACAATTATTGTGTGCAATTATGGTATACAACTGTTGAATGCAATTATTGTATACAATTGTGTACGAGTCCATAATTAAGACTACACAATTAACTTTTCCTCATCGAGGATTACTCTGTATCTCTAATGGAAATATTTTATTGCGAGTTTGTCGCGCACTTACCAAATATAAATGGTGCATTTCGCACACCTCATGGTGTAAGGGCTATAAGCCATGCACTGTTTACCTACCTGTTAACAATGTATTTTTTTTGTGTCACCTCTAATTATCAGCAGCGGGTAGTGACTGTATAATTAAGCCAACACTACAGCGGGTAGTGACTGTTTAAATAAACCTACACACTACAGCGGATGGTGACAGTTTAAACAAGCCCTTACTATAAGGACAACGGTTGGAGTATTCAACGTATTTGTTGAATCCTCTGTTTGCTAGGGTCTGGTTTGTTGCATTATGAACAAACCATGACACTTTGTTTGATTGAGGAATGGTTGTAGCATGGATGTGAGCAATGAATTAGTACGTTGCCTCCTTATTATCATACCACTGTATATTTTCATTTTAGTTTACGTACCTCACCTCATCCATTTTTGTATCGTTTACTTTTAATTTTTTATATAAAATGTCACTTTTTATAATTTTCTTTTAGAAAAAACCTTTCGGTCCCATCCTCCCTCAGGATTTTTTCTTCCAGGCCGTCCGGGTATTGTAACGTGGTACTATAACATCACGATGTTATAGCACCTCGTTACACCTTCCAAATTTCCTGGCAATTTTTAAAACATAAATTCATAATTCAAATTTAGGGTCATTACCACCTTGGCGTTTGATTCGGTTTTATCTTCACAAATCATTATTTTGTTCACCACCAAAGGAGACGTATCTCCGTTCTTATACCAGTGTCTCGCTCTCGGCGATATTATAATAATATAGGTGCAGTAATTATAATAATACTTATGCGAAATAATAATTTCGGATTAGATACTAAACAAATATTTGTGTACTTATGAATCTCAAGGCACTTTTGTAAGTACATTATTTTTATAAGCCGATTCTAGTGTTTTTGTGTTTAAAGTGTTCTTTTTTAAGTTTGTTTTATCTTGTTACAGTGTGCCTTTATTTTTGATCATGAATATATTTTAAAGTGACGTAATCCTGGTGCCTTATTCTTCGGACCTTACCACCATACGTTACTGAATATTATATTCTAATTAGCATATCACCGAAATAATGAATTTTCTCACCTTCTTTCTGTATATACGTTTTAGAAGTATAAAAAATGGTATTCATAGGGCCATCGCAAGTCCTCGGTAGCTCTGATGTTTAGAGCAATCACCCAAATTGTGAAAATTGCGAGTTCGGTCCTTGCACCAGGACATGATTTATTTCTAGTTTAGATACTTTTCTAATCTTTCAAACATGAACTCATCATCACCAGTCCATATACGTCCCACTGTTGGGCACAGGCCTTACAAAAAGGGAGAAACACATGAGGAGTTTGGGTCATAACACCACCATGCTGGCCAAACGGGTCGGAATATTATAATATATAAATAAACTTAAATAATGATAGTAGGTAACTACCATGAACAAATATTCTTGTTGATCCAACAAACATCTGGGCTTACGAGGGCTCGAACCCAGGACGTCTTCTTTACATGTTACTGGTTTAAGGAGTAGCTGAATAATGGTTCTAATAAGACTTTCGTTTTCGCTTATTGACAATGGAAATTTTTAACAATAATTGGAAGGTGCTACTTATACTGTTTTATCTATAATGAAAATAGATAATTTTTATACAGCTGTAACTACGGCATCTCCTTGTAACTAAGAAGTATGTTCACACAAACATGGAAAGGTATGTAGTATAAATGCAGATGAAGGAAAAGTGGTCTGCTCGGAAATTTTCAGAGAAGGGGAATTCGAGCAGACATGTGCGCGAGATATGTGCATATTGCACGCCGCAAACATTTTCTTTTTTGTTGCTACGTTTGTGGTAGGCGCTCATCGGGCTTTATAGTTTTTATCACTTTACGAGCCGAATCAGAGACTTTTACCACGTGAGTTATGGTTGCTGTACAGTGGTTTATTTAAAATTCAATTTCAATAAGATATTTTAGAGTTGGTCGTGTGTAAAATGCAGGGTTTGAATTAATTCAGGGCTATTTACACTATTTTACAAATTCTTATGGTCAGTTGTGTTCATTAAAATAATTATTTAATGATGTTTCATCAAAATAGATTTTATTTACAGGGTACTGTATTAATCGGTGAAATATTTACTTTAATTTAATTTTAACTAATAAATATTATTTAGTAATAGGTATATTTATTTAGAAAAATGTCTAGACTAAATAATATAAAATTTAAAATTTTAAGTAACTCCCGGTGCCATCTATCTTTCTGCAATCATCAAAGTCAAAGTGTTTATTTGCATTCATGAATGTAAAGAAAAAACAGATCTCTCACTTGAAAACTACCAGTACATCATGTTACCCTTTAGGACAAAGCCTCTAATTAAAACTGAACGTGCAATGGATTTAGATGCATAAGACGCAAGCAAAAACTATTTTTATTAGTAAATTACTAGTTCTATAATTCATTCCAATTTTTTTATATACTATAGGTAGATTATCATTTAATATAGGTAGATAGCTTTTTTTTTAGTATTTAGTCAGGTTTATATAAAATAATTAGTCAGGCAATGAATTTAATTGATAATGTAGAATTATCATTTCCAAATTTTTCTTTTGTATTTAGTCATTTTTTAAAAATATATAGTCATGGTAATTAATCGACATTAATATTATTATAACTGTCTTATAATAATAATTGTCTTATTAACTTTTTTTTAAGTTTAACATTAAAGGAATATTTTATTAGATTTTTATTAATGTAATACATTTGTCATTTAGATATTCATTTAAATTAAAATTACATTTTTTAATCAAGACTTGCTTTAGTTTCTTCAGGTAAACGTCAACTTTAGGCTCCATTCTCAATTCATTTGGCAGATGATCATATACAGGGTTACTTTTGAGGCAGCGCGCAAATGTGATGTTTCAAAAATGTATGCGGTCTCTATACATTTTTGAAACATCACAATTGCGCCAGTTTGGCCAGGTCTATGTACACTGTACTGAAAAATAGGTAAAAATATGCAGAACAGTGATCAATTGGGATGTTGCCTAGGTTTAATTCCTGAGATATGTTTTACAATTCGGAAAATATACGCTACTGTTACCCATAAAAACAATTCAAACTTAAAAGATATGGAATATTGTTGAAGTTATACTGTTTTGAAAATTAAAAAATGGTGATTTTTTTTTTTCAAATTTTATCAAAAATTTGAATGATATTAGATTGCTGACATCAATTAAAACAACTATTATTATGACAACTATAAATAAAAACATACATATTTCATAGTTATTATGAATTTTGACAATATTGCCCATACATTTCTTTGTAATATAGGAACATGCCGAACATGTGACGTCACCTGTTCCGTAGATTTTCTATGGAGCGTTTTTGGACAATGCGCCACAACACATCAAACATACCACTATATCTGTGAAACTATTGATCTTAGACATTCTATTTCTTTTGCAATATTTCTTTATGAGTTATAAACTTCTTATTTATGAAATAAAAAAAAAGTTGTCAACTCCCCTATTGGACATTTTATTTTTGTTCGCTTTGTTGCGTGGTACTACAAAACAAGATTTTTTATAGAAGAAACTGCAACACAGCAAAATGTTCATCATGGCGCGTATGTCACTTTGGTGACGTTTAGTTGACTTCTATGCTATCTATCTTCACCATATTGCCATAGTGAATAACGGTGAAATAGACGAAAAATTTTAACTTTTGTACAAACAAACTATGCATGAAAACGAATTATTAGTATTTTTCGCGGATTCAGGAGATTTTTCCTGATGTATTGAGATACTGTACATATACTTGGCCGGATATGAAACATCTCCTTTAAGAATATGAAGTTCTTAAAAAATAAATACAGACATATTTTTCGTTTTTTTTTTCATGTTTTTAACAAAAATATTTAACAAGCATCACTCGAAGATATCCACGGGACTACGGTAATCATAGTCACCCTGTTCGGTACTTACCTACTTTTCCTTGTTCTTGATACGAAACTATTTTAGATTTTTTTTGATGGATACAGACTTTTGTTTGATATCAAATGTCAGCGGTCAGTTTTCGTGACAAAAATTAATATCGTATTTAATTTTCTGTTTAGTTATTTTTTTCTGATATTTTTGTTGAGTTGATCCGTGTAAGGCTTCTGGACTCCATTTGATTTGCTTATCTATTGCCTCTTGCTACGTTGTCATAACTGCGAAAGTGATTTCCAGCACAAAGTGTTGTGATCCAAATTGTGAGAAATGTCTGTAAGTTGAAGTTGCTTTTTTCATCTCGTTCCCGTTGTTCACGATATAACAGATACATGAATTTACATAAATTATGTTATAATTATTACCAATGTCAAAAAAAAAGTTTATAAATAATTATAAGTATTTTATTTATTATAATAAAACTTCAATGATTTTTCTAAAAAAATAATTTACGGAAACAAATTGGCAATAAAATTGAAATCTCATGTGAAAAATTTTGCTTACGAGGGAATAGTTTGCAAATACGGTAACAGATGTCACTTCATTCACAAACTGTTGACTAATAATAATAACTGTATCTCAGCATAGTTATTCAATCTACTCTATGGTTTCGCTGACTAATTTAATGTCACTAAACCCGCGCTGCACCGCACTTGTCATCCCCGCGCTTCCTGTAACCTACCCCTTTCACTACCAAATGTAGAGTGACAAGGTTACTTGAATTTTGTAGTGGTTGAAAAAAATATATGTTATTTTGTTCTTGAAATATATTAAATTAATTATACTAATTATAGAGATTAAAAAAGCGCGCTGTCTCTGAGGTAACCCTGTATTCTTATGGCACCAAAGTATGGGCTCCAGCTATACATTGCCATGCGGCTGTTCGGAAATCTATATTTATTTAAGTTATTAGTTCTAGCGGTACAAAGTGGTGAGTATGTTGCGTTGTCAAAAATATCAATCAGAGTTATACTTAATAAATTTACATAGTTCAAAAATATACATAGAAGTTAGAGTTAAAATTTTAAGTTTAATGAAGTGAGGCTTACATGTGTTCATGCCATCTATATTTACTATTATTCTTATGCATTTCTTTTGTTGTATGAAGAGGTCATTCACATCTGTACTATTTCCCCGGAGAATAATACCATAACTCAACCAGGAGTGGGCATACGCATAGTAGGCTGCAGTGGCAGTTTTTTGATCTGTGCTCAATTTAAGCTCGTACAGAGCATAAGTAAAACGCGATAGCATAGCGTTGATCTTCTCTACATCTCATTGAGACTATTCTTATGAGCCTAAACCAAAGACTATATAACCAATTGACTGCGCTTGCGGGGGCAATCTTCTCACTAAGCATATGCTAAAACGAGTTTATGTGCCGATTTCGGCTTCAGAGTGCTTCTAGCTGCCGCGGGTATCACACAGTGACGTAAAATATTATTTAAAGAGTCAAAATACGGTAAAAATGCCCAGTTGTGCTATTAAATGGTGTGGGATGTCGAGTTCTACTTCAAATTACAAAAAAAATGGAATAACCTTCCACAGGTAAGTATTATTTAGATGAAATTCGTACAAAATAATTTTCACAAAAATAAATTCTTTTTAATAATTATAAAATTGGCACGCGTTGATGTCTTTCTACCCCTCTCTCTCTTTCCTAGGTTTAATGTACTATGCATTTATCTCTTTCTTTCAAGAAAGTGCTGTTACGTGCACTTTCTTCTTGGTATCGATAATAAAATCATTTTGTAAGATTTAATTATATTGTTTTCGTATTATTCAAATCTAAATTCTAATTTGATTAATATATTTTTTATTTCTATTTACAGACTCAAGCCATGTGATTGATGTGATTCACTAAGGGATTTATTTAAAGAAATTAATATTTTGACCGTTGCTTCTCAATATCTAAAACTTGGAACAGCAAGTTTATTTTTATATCTAGTGTTTAAGTTATGAATATCACTATGTTTTGAAAAGGTATGTTTATATTTGTGAACATAAATTATGTTCTCATATACATATACAGGATAGAAAAAATCTATGGGCCCTGGAAGGGAACTACTTTAATCCTTTAGTTAGCTCATTTTACTGAAAGGAAACATTCCTTTATTTTTGAAAAGAAACAAAACTGCATTTAAAGATCTTCTCAAAGTCGCTTGTCTCACCCGGGAATCGAACCAACTAAAAATTAAAAAAGTAAACCCTCGCTATTTTTTTTATACGAATCGGTAGGATTAATGTTCAGGATAAAATTTGTTTAATAAACATTTGGTATTTGGAATAAAAAAAGTAAAAAGTAACATCAATTATTTACGATCGAATACATTCAACATTTTTAACGATTTTAAAAATGTTGAAAGTTGTCGTTCTAATTTCAAATTGCCCCGCGTTGCATTAAAAAATGCGTTCCATTTTTAACTTTTCCTCAGATTGCCTAGTTTAAGAACGAATTGTTCATAAATTTATTATTACAATTTAATGATTTTCTTATCGAAGTCTTCAATAAGGTACTAAGACATAAATAACATTAGCAAACCTGTATTTCATACAATATCTTTGGATGTTAGAGAGATAATAAAATTAACGTATGGTTTACTTGTTACAAATGAACATAGGTATCACGAACAACATATTAGTGTGTTTGCTAGACAAATTTTATCCTGCACAATAATCCTACCGATTTGTATAAAAAAATAGCGAGGGTTTACTGTTTTAATTTATAGTTGGTTCGATTCCCAGGTGAGACTGATGATGCACGTTTTAAAAGATCTTTGAATGCAGTTTTGTGTCTTTTCAAAAATAAAGAAGAAGAATGTTTCCTTTCAGTAAAATGAGATAACTAAAGGATTTAAAGTGGTTCCCCTCCAGGGCCCATACAAATATAAACATACCTTTTCTAAAAAAAATAGTGATATTCATAACTTAAACACTAGATATAAAAATAAACTTGCTGTTCCAAGTTTTAGACTTCACAAGACAAATCGCTCATTCATGGGGAAATGTATACACATTTACAACAAAGTCGCACCAAATGTAACTGAACTGCCTTTTCACAAACTTAAGTTATATGTCAAACAAACTTTAATGAAAAAAGGCTACTATAAGGTCCAAGAATATTTAGATGATAAGAATGCGTGGAGACATTAAAATTCCAAAATGTTTTATATGTTTATTTACGAGTATTATGACTATTAACCACTGTATACCTATATTGTGATTGTGCATTGTCAGATAGCTTGAAAATGACGATAATACTTTTGGCATTGGGTACCTACTTTGTTGGTAGGGGAGGTAGGGGAGGGACAGGCAGTCGGGAGACATGGGCACCCCCCTTTTATTCTGATCTGGTCACAGAATTTATTTTTTTCCTAATTTAATAGTTTACTTTACCGACTGATAACACTGTTCATCCATAGAATATCTGCGATTTCTGTCTGTTGTTAAACACAGACACGTTTGAAGGTTATGCGCTCGTAAAAGTGAATATTTTGTTGTGGTTTCGGATCGTAATAAAGAGACAACTAACGAAAGGTATGTCTATTCTTTATTATATATCTATTGTGTATTTACTAACTTATAAATTAATCTGAAATTCACGCTTAAATACCTAAATAAATAAAAATACCAGTAACTTATGTTGAAAATTTATACAGAGGGAGCAATGGGCATTCTGATGTGAGGGAGGCTTGGGCATGCCTAATGCCTCCTATACTCAACATTGTGTCCTTTAAGTTGAGTATAGGAGTATTTTTTAAAATTCTTAGTACCTGCTTTAATAAAACTATTTGAATTATATTTAATTACAGAAATATGCCGTTCAAATTCAAAAAGAAAGGTTTGCGACGGGAATTTCCTAAATATTTGATATTACGAGCAATAGAAGAGGTATCAAAATGATCAAAAATAAAAACAACTATACGATACTGTTTTATTTGTTGTTAACTTTTATTTTTCGATACTATTATGGATATAAAGTGTTTTATAGGCCATGCCCAAGCCTCCCACAGGGTGTGTCCAAACCTCCCTACCATAGGGAGCATCGGGCACTTTTGACCAATATCTGAAATTATCTCTTTATGTTGAGACTGGTTATAATTTTAAGAAAGTTATGTCTAAGATATCTAGCCAAATGTGTGCTGCAATAAGAAATGATAATAAATTTTGATTATCTAAAAAATCTGATTTTTTATGCATTAAATTGTGAAAAAGTGCCCATCCCTCCCCTACCTCCCCTACGTTGATATACATTCTCTTCTAATATTTTTTTTTTCGCTGGGCGGCACTGCGCTGCTAAAAGTTATATTTTTTAAAAAAACATTGTAATTTAATATTTGAAAAGAGTGACTACATGAGTTTGTTGCCGGAATCTTCTCGGTAGTTCAACTTTTGGAACCGGTGTAAATTCAGACATGACAGACAGACAGAGACTATGACGTTGTTAGTTAATATATTTTTTGTGATAGTTGTAACAATGTGTTTTTTTGACGATTTAAAAGTGTTTCTTTGTGGCATATTCAAATAAAATATTTTTTTCTTTCTTTCTTACGTTCATTCATTAAAATCGTACTAAGTTATTATGTTGTTTAATTACACTAGAAATTCCCTCGCACCAAAGTTGACTTATAGTTTTTTTTTATCGACAGTTGATAATATTTTTGGTCTACCTGCTCCCTACAAAAACACGTGTAATTGAACTGACCAATCAGCGAAGCCAATGCCTCGTCGCCCCCGCACCGCTAATCAGTGACCTGTGTTTCTAAGGAGGAATGCATCTATGCGCTCTCCACTGGCTAAGTACTCCGTGGCCTAAACACACTATATCTGCTGTACGTTTCTGAAGAATTGAGCATCCCGCAGACTATTTGATGGTACAGGATGACCTTAAGGTTAGCATGTCTTTAAAAAACTAGATACCTAAGTAACAGTAAACCTTTTAAAATAAATCGGATCCGTGAAAGTTAGTAAAACCTTTTTTGTCAAGTAGGAAATGAGTTAATAGTCATTAAACGCCTGAACTGATCTTTACAAATTATACCTAAGAACCACCTTGATCACGTCAGCTTTTAAACAAAAAAAAAACGAATCAAAATCGGTCAATTCGCTTAGGAGCTACGATGCTACAGACAGACACACAGATACATAGACAGACACGTGAAACTTATAACATTCCTGTTTTTTCGTTGGGGGTTAAAAAAGACATACTAGACAGATGTCTAGACGGGATGCGAAATTTTGAAAGTTGTCGTTCGAATTTCAAATTGTTGCCCCGCGTTGCAATAAAAAAGTACGTTCCATTTTCAACTTTTCGCCAGAACGCCTCGTGTAAGAAGGAATTGTGCATAAATTACCATTTAATGATTTTCTTATCGAAGTCTTCAACTAGAACTACTCTTACTACTTCTCTACTTAGAGATAAATAACTTAGCAAGCCTGTACTTCACACAATATCTTGGGATGATAAAGAGACAAGAAAATTAACGTGTGATTTACTTGTTACAAATGAACAATACAAACAGTACTAGGTCTTGTTAATAAAAAACTTGTACTAAATATTTAATTTCATAGGTATCTCGTACAACAGATGAGTGTAAGAGCAAATGTTTACCTATTAGACAAATTTTATCCTCAACGATAATCCTACCGATCCGTACTATAAAATGAGCATTTTACTGAAAGGAAACATTCCATTATTTTTGAAAAGAAACAAAACTGCATTCAAAGATCTCCTTAAATTTGCTTGTCCCGACCGGGAATCGAACCAACTAAAAATTAAAAAGTCAACCCTCGCTATTTTATAAATAATGGAATGTTTCCTTTCAGTAAAATGAGCATTTTACTGAAAGGAAACATTTTTGAAAAGAAACAAAACTGCTAACTAATAGATTTAACGTAGTTCCCCTCAAGGGCCCATAGATTTTTCCACTCTGTATATTACTTTGTATTCCAGTATTTGCTTCTGCTAGTCGTCATATCATGCTGGTGATGGAAGATGGAAGTGACATGCAAAGCTGAGGGTTGGATTCTTTAATTGAACTTTTTCAAAGTTGGAGCTTGTCTTTGTTGAAGATATTTATAACTGTCGTAATCGTTGCATTTCGCGCAACGCTTTTTCACCATGCGGTCTTTTAAGAAATTTGTTGGGCTCTAGGTCGCAAAGAGTAATACCGTCTAGTGTCTTTACGCGACAAGTGCTACATAAGGTTGGCCTTTGGCAAAATTTTTATTTTCTAAATCAGTTACTGCTTTGTTTAGGGTGGTTACTGAAGTTTATGCACCATAAGCGTCGAACTAAGTTTTAGCAGTAGCGGTTAGCCTGATAGGTTGTTGACACAGGCGCTATGGCTACTAATCCGACACTGTCTTTCACTTTCGCCTTTTCTTCAGAGACCTACTAATTAGACCCACCAGTGGGTCTTCGAATACAAATATGTCTTCACAGTCCCACTAGTGGGTTTAGAGACCCACTGAGTGGTGAGTCCCATGGTAGACTAGAGAGACGGCGCTCACCGGATATTACTTATTCTTGAAAATTCATAATTTGCTCGATTTGTGTAATAATGTGGAGCCTAGGTAAGAACAGAAAAACTTTTTTACTTTTTTATTCAAGTGATACCATTTTTACCGATCCTTTTGCGTTAATTTAGGCGCAAACAAATTCTGTGTCTGTGTGTGTCGTAGGTGTAATGTAGTGCAAGTCAGTAAATATTTTTCCTTTCATTCCACATTGCGATTTTTTATATCTGTGAAGTTAATAAGAAACAATAGGTTTTCTATTGTGTGTGAGATCCGCCTAGCTAGGCAATAAGGCACGAAAGGGTAGACTCGAAACTTACGGAAGATTTTAGTCAAATAACTCTACTTCTGTACCAAGGTCGCTTTAGCTGTTGCGTTATGCTTCTAAAGACGTCCAATTGATTTTTACAGGTAGGGTCTTAGACAAATATGTATTTTTTTAAACAATAAGGGTGTCAAACGAGAATACGGACCGTGTGGTGGCTAGAAGTAACTCAAAGCACCTTGGGGATTAGTCACACATCGCAAAACCTGTAAATATCAAGATTTTTAAGTAATTTTTTTTTATAACCTGGATACAAGTGTCCTTCAGTAGCATACATTTTACTTAAACCCTTAGACCATAAAAACAAGAATGAATTGAAAATTAAACATCAGGAGAAAGCGTATTCTTGACAGCCTTAACAGCCTAGGACATAAGCCCCGAAGTATGCTTTCAACATCTTAGCCTGTAGACGCTAGTAAAAGCCAAGAGTATCTGAGTTGACATGTGTACGCTATTTTGAACGTACCTTGATAGATAACAAATTGGAAATGATTAAATTAACGCAACTAATAACGAGATTATTTGTTACACCATTTACTAAGCTTTCATGGAGATAACCTACACCTAGCCGTGGACCTCATTCAACATTCAACAAAAAATATCTAATATATTATTATGGTTAGCGTTGTGCTTTGCCATAACTCATTTTAGCATTTGTCATAATATGTTTGTGTCCTTTGTTCTGGTAAAACATCGAGATGGAAGATCATTCATGGGATTTTTAGTAGGTGCCCGACACTCTCCCTCTTCTTTTTCTAAGAAAGAGGGATAGCGCGGCAGGGGTTTTTCCTGCTGCGCTATCCCGGGTGAACTATCCGGGTGAACTGATGATGGAAAAAAAAACTTCGTAACGGTTTGGAGTTAGATAATACTTTATCAGTGACACGATATGATGATATGAAACAATATTATGTATTTCAACCAAAGACTAAGGGAGAGACAAGTCTATAATACTGACAGTAATCCTTATACCTTCGATCTTAGAGTATGACAAAAAATGTGAAAAGGAAAAAAAAACAACTTCGGAACACTAAAAGAGAAATAATAATAAAAAATTTAAGTACCTAGATACTTATCTCATAAAAATTTACATTTTGAAGTTGGCGCCAAGCTGTTTCCATAAACAATAGAAAGTGAAGTACAGACTTCAAAAATAGATTTTTAAAAGATAAGTGTCTAGGTACTTATATTTAATTATTTTTTCCTTTTTAGTGTCTTGAAGTCTTTTTGTACGACCTTTATAAATTATTATATACTTATTTATGTTGGTGGTAAAAATGTTGATGTTTGAGATTTGTACTTTTTCTACAAATCGTGAATAAATCACCCGTTATAAAGTCTTAATTTTTGAAGTGCCCCCTTAACAGGTTTAATAGATTTTTAACCGACTTCAAAAAAGAAGGAGGCTATATGTTCCACTGTATGTATTTTTTTTTGTATGTATGTTCACTGATTTTTCTGTCAGTTGTGAACCGATTTTCAAAATTCTCTTTTCATTTGATAGAGTATACTCCAGAAGTGGTCCCATTGTCACCAAGTCAGGATCTGAACCGAAAGGAACCGGTGTAAATTCCGACATGCATGACAGACAGATAGAGACTATGACGTTGTTAGTTAATATATTTTTTGTGATAGTTGTAAGAATGTGTTTTTTTTTGACGATTTAAAAGCGCTTCTTTGTGGCCTATTTAAATACAATATTTTTTCTCTCTTTCTTTCTTTCTGATGATGGGATCCTAGGGAAATCGCGGGCAAACCAAAATTTTTATAGACACGTGTGACATGTTTTACTTTTTTCCAAAGCTATTCAAGTATTTCCTTCTATTAGTCATCATCTCATGTTGATGAGCTGATGATGGAAGGTACAACTCCGGTTACGGAGTTATACCTTCCATCATCAACCGTTAGGTTAGGAGTTAGAAGATAATTCTTTCACTGTGTATTTCAACCAAGGACTGAGTGAGAAACAGATAAGTCGATAGTGCTGACGGTCACCCATCTTACTTTCAAGATGAGTGATGATGAGTGGGTCACCTTAGGAAACCACTTAAAAATGTGTTTTTTTTAACAAAAATAAAAACGACTTCAAAACACTAAAAAGGAAAAAATAATTAAATTTCAGTACCTACTTACCCCCTGAAATGATTTTTTTGGGGTTGGTGCTTCACTTTCTATTGTCTCTGGAAACAGCTTAGTGTCTATTCTCTATTATATATATAAAATCTATATAAAATCTATTGACTGTTGTAACTTATCTACCCATAGCATGTAATCTGTGCCACGGTAATCTTACTTTGCTCTATGTCCTTTTTTTTTCACACACAGTCCTATTATCTAGCCCAAAGTAAGCATTATTGAGCTTGTGTTATGGATAACAGATAACGGAGAAATATTGATAATAATATGTATATAATATAATATGTATGTAATAATATGTATACAGGGGTACAGATAGCACCCCTGTGTACTAGACCAGTGGTCCCGGGTTCAAATCCCGATAAGAACAGATGATTGCACGATAAGTACACGAGTCATGTATGTTTGTACGCAACCGAGCTCCTCATACGCCAAGTGAACAAAATTATACTTACATAAATATATGCATACATTTAAAAATCTTACAAGTCCATAAACATATTCCTGTAATCCAAATCTAATATTAGTAAATGAGAAAATAATTCTGTCTCTCTGCTGTTATTTTTCACTCTTAACCCTTTGAAGCCCGATAAACCAGACACATTTGAATTTGCCGTCTGGGCATTAAAGGATTAAACCGCTGAACCGATTCAGATGCAATTTGGTATGGAGATAGTTTGAGCCCCTGGAAACATAGGCTACTTTTAGCAGCAATAACCGACATCGACGCGGGTGGAACCGCAGGCGGCCACTAGTGAAATATAAAACATAAATCCATTAACATAAATTAAGAGCAGACGAAATTGTTAGAAACTGTTCTTTAATTTAATTTTTAGGAGGAAACCGTGAAACTATCCTGAATGATTACTGGAAGCGTATTCCGCAATATAAGATCATTCTTTATTTGATTTATAATGATTTTATTGTGGTGCAACCTTCGTCCCGTGCGTATGCGGTGCGGTGGTGCGTCGCGGAAGCGGCATGCGGGCTGCGTGTGGCTGAGAGCGACTGGAAAATGATTTATATTGTTTGTGTAGAACTGGGCGGGGAGGCGCTTTCTAAGATCCGGTCCACTGCAGATATGGGAGAGAGGAGTATTATTATTGATCCGGGTTGGGCGGCGGTCGCCGGACGGTATTTCCTCATACTCAGGCGGGCGGGGACGATACACTTTAGTGTAAATAAACATCATGCTTTAATTTTTTATTTTTGCCACGATTTATGACATCTAAAGTTATAAATAAAATTAAAACATATTCGTAAACTATTTTGTATCGTCAAATATATTCGAAATAGAAAAAAACGCGAAGCCAAAAGCGTTTCGGTACATAGTAAAACTTCCATAGCAATAATAGTTTATATCTGTATAAAATCCAATATTAACACTTCTTTTTATATGTTTGTTATATTTTAAGCATTGATATCAAAAGTAAATTTCATTGTTAAGGCCCTCTACAAATATCCCACCTCGACAGTAACTTTAAAAAAGATCCCTCCAGATTTTCCTTTGCATGAGAGAGAAACCTATCAAATTTGTCTTGGTATCATTACTAAAATTTTCTGTTTACAAACTATTTCAAATTGATATAGTGGAAATAAGAGATTTTCTAAAAAAAAATGTCCTAATATAATAATGCTGTTATGAAACAAAACAAATTTTTAAAAAACAATCTTACCAGATTAAAATTAGACAGTGTTCAGCCCATGTCTTAAGTAGAATGACAGCCAGCGAAATTGAATCGAATCAACATTGGTTTTATACTACATATATGTCAAATAGATTTTATTTTGCTTGCTGTTATTTTGTTTCATTACTAACTCTTTGTTGTGAGGCTACGTGTTTAACATAACACGAGCATAGTTACACTAGCATTTAAAGTTGATGATCACTTTTGTTAGTTTACGATAAGTCCTTTTCTATAGACCTAGAGAATGGTTTTTCCGTCAATTTTATACGACAACAACTCGTCAACAACATAAATTCAGCGTGTTAATTAAAATTACGTGTCAGTAAATGGATTAGTGTAAAACGTTATCATAAAAATGTGATAGAATGACTTTTTATTTTTCCAACATATAGAGAAAAGTGAAATAATAAAAAATATATTTAAGAAGGAGAATGCCCGAATATGCCCATAGCATTGTGCAATTAGCAAATATAGTTCAAAAACCTGACGATAACAACAAGTAATTATTTCTATATAAATACGGGTGTTAGTTCGAATGCAATAAAGCCTACTAAATTAATGAATTCTATAGATATATCTAATTATAGGTACCCAACAGCTCCAAAAGATGTAGCCTGTTTTGATCTCAATAACATTAGCATAAAAGCCAGAATGTATCTATACAGAATTTTTATGCTGACTGTACACCGACAAATTTATCTTTAGATTGAAAACTACTCTTATGAAAAATGGCTCGATTTATTCGCACCCGAGTGTACCGGGCAGCAATGTTGAAGCGCTGTCTGAAGGTGCAGTAGCCTTTAATGAGGCGGGGGCGGCTCGCGCCTTAACCCCTCGCCCAATCCCCGCGCGTTATGATATTATATCAGCTCATAACGGCCAATCACAGCCTGTTATGATATTGTGGGCGGGCGCGGAAATGCAGCCGTCAGTTTTTCCTGTAGGGCGGGCGGATGTTATGATATTCTGTTATAATTACAGAAGGTAGGGGAACTTGCTTGTCCAATGATAACTCCCTGTGGTATTTATGTTTGTGTTATGATTTAAGAGAGGGTCCTATACTGCTTGTTCTTATAATATGGTATCTCATCCACATGGTAGGTATAACCTGAAGCAAAATTAAGATAAACTGTCTAAGTTACAACGGAGTAGTATGGAATCCTTACAGACGGTGGTGGCCTTTATGACGTGCTCTCTATTCAATAATACATTTTCCATCTTACCCGAGCGGAGTAACGTTTGATTTTATTTTCGTCGATTTTGCACAATCGTGACCTGGAAAACGAACGAGGACTTGTTAAGGAACTTATGTCTTTATTTTTTAGAAGGGCAGTCTATATTACGTCTATGTTATCGTTTTTGGTTGTGCTACTTGAAGATTGGGGAAATGATTCTATATGTTGTTGATATAGGTGGATTCTAATTCATTATGCTTGTTCTAATTCATTATGTTTGTTCTACATTATACCTACGTTGTACATATATAATATTACTACAAGAAGATAATAAAAGTATAGCTGAAAATCTACTGGTTTGGTTGGTGGTGTTAAAATAAAATAAAAAAATCAAGGTTAAGAAAATTTTATTGAATAAATATATGAGTGATATCCGAGTACCTATTTGTGTATGAATTTTTGGTACCTACTCTTTCTTTTGATGATGATAATAATTTCTATAGAGGCTATTTTTTCTAATTACAAAAGCTTGCTTACATTTGTCAGCTATTAATGGATCAGAAATATGTTGAAGATACCAGGAGAATATGTGAAGGTGCAATAGCAAACCTTGGATCGATGGGGGGTTAGTTTAGGTAAGTTACATTAATTTATACGAGGGATAATACTATGTACGCAATTAGAGTGGCACGTATAAACAGTTTTATGCTTTATTACCTGGCGGATATACCGGTACGTATTATAGCATCCATGGCCGGTCGTAAAAATGTTTTATTCACCCCATACGGCCTCGTAAAAGCGTAATAACGCGAGGAGCCATCGCCGAAGCAATTACCGATCTGTTATAGTTTGTTACAAAGGAGCTTGTTTATTATCGTTTTATTATCAACTCATTTGCCAAACAAGGACGCCGTTTAATTCAATACGCTTTTTATGTCATTAATTTCCCAAGCACTCGGGATAAATTAATTTACATCGAGTAATTGGTGACGCAGTCACGATTATGGAGACTATTGTTACTCGCTTGCTGACGACTCTGTGGGCCTACGCATACCCGCTGTTAAGTTTCAAGTCTGTCAGATAATTGTATTAAGTAACGTAGCCACAAACTGGATGCATTAGATTCGATGCGGAATAGTTGCCATTTGGTCCCATAATTTAAAAAAAAAATACGATTGGGTGATTTGTATTTTAAATTAAAATAAGAAAAACTGGAATAGTTCAGTAAGATTTTTGCTTTACTATGATTTCTTTATAGTGGGACGATAAGATAGCGGGAAACAATATATGCTGAGGGTCACCCATCTAGTTTTAACCTTAAAAAGTCATCACAAAAATATTTTAAAAAAGACAAAAATAAAAACCGACTTCAAAACGCTAAAAAGGATAAAATAATTAAATTTAAGTAGGTAGGTACTTAGTTATCCCCTAGAAGCATATTTTTTTGGAGTTGGTGCTAAGGTGTTTCCAGAAACAATAGAAAGTTAAACACCGACTCCAAAAAATATGTACCTATTTAAATTCAATTATTTTATCCTTTTTTAGTGTTTTGAAGTCGGTTTTTATTTTTTTCTTGTTATGTAACACTTTGCATCCAGGCCAGTAAAGCAACCACAAAAAAATATAACATTGTAATATTTGACAAGTTTGCTTACATTTTCACAAGTACAGTCACGAGCAATAATACCTTAGTATCCAGTTTTGAAATATCAGCATCCTTATTACCTTTGCAATAAAAGTCACCAACTGTCAAAAGTGAGTACACAATTAATTCTTGCGACTGTACCACGTAATGAGTCCGATGTACTCACAAAAACACTTTGATCGTAATGTTCTGTGAATCCCGTCTAACTCCTCAAAGTTCTTTTATAAGAGTTAGATAATTCAATATATCGAAGTCGGAAGTGGATACGTCCCAGGCGTGCAGCGCGGCGCGCGCCAGCTTGTGCCCCAGGTCACTCAAACAGATTGCGTCATACAGTAATGTCGTCCCACCGCGCTCACCAATTATACGCACCAGATGAATAAACTATCAACCATCCTCCTCCAAAATCTCCTCCCGCTTTATTTAGCGAGACTCTTTCTTTGTCATCTAATAGTACGCGCGGCAACATTTGCGAATGTGGATACAATATACTTATTTTTTTATTTTTTTCTCTGGGGACACTTTTTCGACCCTCGTCCGAGCGGCCTCTTTGAAAAGTGGACATCGGAACGCGAGGGAAGGAGCCCCCGAGGACAGCGGACAGAAAATGCGTTGTAAACATTGCGACTACATTCAATTTCCGTCATTTTTCAAACTGATAAATAATTCTGTCATCGACCGCTCGGACAGGGGTCGCTATGAAGTGATTGTCGACGGAAGGACGCCGTAAAAAATAGCGGCCGATGAGACGGTCGACTCCTCCATGTGTGCGATAAATTTCTTTTTTATTATCAGATATCGAGGGACTCGGAATCGAATAAAGCCCTCATATTTAATTCATAAGATACCGGCCATATAGCACTACGCTGGACTATTTTATTTAAGATGTTGAAAGATTACGGGGTCCGGGTCCATACAAAGTTTCGGACTTGCGATGTGACTGCCTTTAAAGGGATGGAAGATAAACATTCCATAATCCTCTAGAGCTTACATACATACAAACGTTCATTATTTTGTAAGAGTCGTTAAAACTTTTTAAACGTCATAGTAATAATAATTTAAATGTTACTTTATTTTACGATGTAAGTTTACGATGATTAAAATTCGAAATCATTTTACTCCTTAGAGACGTGTCTCACGACTGAGGTATACGTAAGGGAAGTTATTTAAATTCTTTAATTTATTACGTCGGGAGCAGATCCGAATGTCCGGCAGATGTGTTCAATACATTTACAAGACACAGCGAGGGTCACTCGCAGTATTAAATAGCTCTCCGACAGCTAAATGAGTAGGGGAAGGACAAGCGCGGGGTAATTCTAGAATGCGGAGTTGTCCAGATACTAAAATAAATTTAAATCAGGTGTATTCAACGAAATATAGAAGTAAGTATAAGTTACTTTTACGGCTGCATAACAAAGCTCGAAAGTTCGTATAAGTCAGGCTGGGCCGAGATTTATTGATAGTACCTATTTACTTACCTACATTTTAAAAATATTCATAACAGGGATGTTTCCTGTGTTTGATATGGCGCTATTTTTCACAAATTCTGAAAACCTACGCTGTTTTTACTACCCATAAAAAACTACTCAAACTTAAAAGTTATGAAATATTTTTGAAGTTATTTAGATTATTAATGAAAATGGTCAATGAATGAAAAATAATTTTCTAATTAAAATTTCTTCATTCAATTAGTTGGGGTAAGTAAAACAAAATGCATGTGAAATAACAAAACTCATTTTACAATTTTAAATTTTTGATAACACCATCGATTGATAGATTGATTCCTTTTTCGTCGTATTCCTGATTGGACATTTTCTTGTTTCGGCACATTCCTGTTTGGACGTATACCGTTTTCGGCACATTCTTGTTTCGACACATTTTTTTAAAAAAATTATACTATTAAATAATTGTGATTTTGCTTGCGTAATAAAACATTTTTAGTAAAATATTTTAATTTAACCATTTAAATTAACAGACAAATTTTACATTGGCTGCATTATTTCATAGAAATGTCCTGAAATTATCAAATGAATAAGATCTTTTTGAAAGTGGAAAACCATGTTTTAATTTATTGTCGTATTGACGGCACCATTCTGTATATGTATAACTTGAAAACAAAAAATAACCTAGGATTTTTGTTGTATATATTGATTTATGCCGAAAACAGAATGTGTCGAAAGAAGAATGTGCCGAAAACGGAATATCTACGTCCAAACAGGAATGTGCCAAAACAAGAATATGTCCAATCAGGAATCCGACGAAAAAGGAATCAATCATTTGAATGACTATGTTAACATGGGTAGGTAGGTACCATATACGTAACACTTTGTGTATGAAATGCGAAGAAACTTTTCCCCAGACTTTATACTCCCATAAGTTTAATTCTAAATATACGAAAAGATAAAGAAAATATACCGGAGAATAGCCCCATTGGATTTGTTACCCGTCGCGGTGAGAAACAATAAAGAAAATTACTATATACCTATGGAAACTTTATTGCTGCAACAATATAACACATAAATTATATTACGAGTTCCCTGGCGTAGCGCTTTGAACACTTTGATTTCGATTCCGAAAACGAAGCAACTTTTGCCATGGTTGATGCAGAATGGGTCAATCAAATTTTTTTCAATCTTGTGCTTTTCCGTGCTTCAGGTACCTTCGGAAGCACGGAGCTTTAAAGACGTTGATACCGGTTACAACCTCAATGTTTTTACACACTATAACTCCGGTTAGAATCAATTTAGATATTGAAAACAGTGAAATTAACAACGATTTATATTAGGTAGGTCAAGTATGATCGACTGTATGATTAGATGATCAACAAATCTTAGCTTGTAACCTATTGTCTTGTAATAGTAAGTACATTTAGTAACAATCGCCTTAGACCAATATGACCGCGGAAGGGGTAAATGTACTTACTATTACAATAGTATACAACAAGCGTTCGGTCTGCCTAATGGTAAGCGGGTACTGTAGCTTAGAGACGCTCATAGCACGTCGGGCACTACCCACGTGACACGTCTATAAAAATAAATAGTAAGCTTTATATTGACAGCATACGAGACGAGTCGCCCTGATCTCAAAATAACGCTTTTTCAATGCGTTCAGGCATCCTTACTCACCGCAGCAACAATGGGGAATATGCTTCATTTTTTTAAAATAAATTCTACACTGTTACAATTTAAAAATAGTTTTTTTTAGAAAGATTTTGATGAATAACTAACTTACAATTACCTAAAGTTGCGTGTTAGAACGAGAAGATCCGATATAACCTTTGACGTCTTATTACACACTCGCCATACATATTTCATATAAAAAGCTGTTAGAAAGAGACTAAATTAAAAATCTCTGGTATTTGGCCAAAATCAATTCTGTTTTCAGTATTAGCCGAATAATTTTGCGTATTTTTTTTATAAATGTACTTTTATACCTGTATATTTGTTTCCATGTAGGTATATTCCTTATTATTTGTCTGCAATCTTCTGAGGAGCTCAGTGGCATAGTGGTTAGAGCGTTATGGTTTCAATTACGAAACAATATTTGTAATCTCGAGCTCCTCCGTGGTTGGTTGTTACTGCAACCGCTTAAACCCATACCAACCCGCATTGGGTTGGGGTGGTGTTATGGCCCAAACTCCTCATGTGTTCCTCCTTTGTAGGAAGGCCTGTGACCAGCGGTGGGATGTATTTAGGCTGGTGATGGTGAATCTTCTGTAAAATTAAGGTGCTACCCAATTAGGGAGCTTTTTCGAGTGGCAAATATCATTAAGTATGGCCTATTAATACCTATTACATATTGTACGTGACTCGACCTTCCAATGCAATTTTGAGATTTCAGCACTGTTTGAGTTTTACTGATGATAAATATATACTTCGGTGGGGCTATTACAGGTTTTGATGCTCTTGGAGATTCAAACTCTGTCCTTAATATCTTGTCTTTAAAATATTTTAATAATAAAATATAGTGACATCATAAAACGAAACTTTTGTTGGTAAGGCCATGTAAAGCTATATTACCTTTACTAATATTATCATTGGCTAGGTAAATCTTATTCGAATGAAATTGATTGACAAAACACTGTCTTACTGATGATGCACAATGGTTAAATGGTAATCTACTATGGTTATTAACTTATAAGTAACTCCCTAAAAATTTATGCAGTAAACATTCGAAATTCGAAATTTCTTGATTGGAAAATATTTATTTCACTCTTGCATCTGATAACAAATCAAGGTACCTATTCTATTACCCAATAGTTTTCTTTTCTAGTCATAATAAAATTAGCGACCTCCGTGGTGCCGTGATAAAACTCTACACATAGCAAAGCAGAAAGACTTTCAGTTTAAGACGCCGATCAATAGATGGCGTAGTCGTTCACTTGTTTGAAGGCGGGCTGTTTCAGAATATATTGGTGATACATAAAAGTAATAACTGCCGAATACTTGAACGTCACGCAAATCCTATATATGTCGTTCATAAATTTTGAGTCCCACTTAAATTTTATGGAGTGTTCATTTTGGGAGCCCTCATTTTTCGGAAGCATTTGAGTTTTCGGCCGGTATACTTTGTTATATTTAAAATTAAGTTTGTATTGATTTTATAATATATTTGAATTTAATTAAAGCTAGCTGCACCTGGTATGCTTTTGCAATGCCTGTAAAGAGAAAACTGTTAGATTTTATAATCCAGGAACCTTCGCGGGCGTCGCCAGAACACCCTACCAAAGTTTCATCACAATTTAATCAATGGTTTCGGAACGCATAGAGGACAAATATACAAACAATATTATATTTATATAGATATGACAAATCTTTTAGAGTTTCTGATGCATAATATTAATAGTTTAATACTCGCATGTTATTTATTAGGTATCTTCTTACTTTTAGCTTTGAACAGGAAAACAAAAAATACTCCTTTATTCAAAACATAATTTAATTTGTTGCGAATCTTAAGAAGCTAGGTACCTGTGTGCATGTTTAAAACTGCAGAATAGAGTGCCCGTTCTATCTAGATAGCTTGCAACACCTATTCTATTTCAGAGATAAATCTCTGGGCAAGTTATAACAAATGTAGATGTAAAGATTTCTCCAAAATCCGCCGGGCGATCTCTCGTACAACTCTGATAGGAGTTCAGTTTATATTTTATTCATACATTGTATTGTTGGAATATCAATTGCCTCGCCCGGCGGTGGGTAAAGGGTACATTTCCAATCCGCACGGGATTCACTTAGATTTGAAGGAAAATAGATTTCGATTTCCAAAGCTGCGACAAAGCAATCCGATATATTTTTCAGACAGATATTGCTAGCGATTTCTTTTGAGCTTTGAAATATAGGGAGGGAGTTTAAAAAGATTCCGTGTATTTTCTTGTGTGTATGGAAGGGATGGTATATTTTCACGTTTTGGATATAGTTAACTTAGCTCCCTATTGTAGTTTTGTGCGAAACTTGTTTGGTTATAAGGACGTCTGCTCACTTTGACGGACTTGATACAGATGTCTCTGAGGGATTATCTCCCATTGAAACTTTGGAAGGGCATAAAATAAACATACTGCATTACGTGTATTGTGAGCTAAGTGAATAAAAAGAGTTTAAACGTCAGAGTTTTAGCCCATTTTTTGTCAAATGATTCGCATCTTATCTAAGATACATAACTAACCTTTTTCTTTTATATCTAGTCGTGGACAGAGAACGTGGTGGTCCTCGGAATTTTATTATTCTTCAGTTATTTAGCATAAATTGGTTTGATTTTTGGCAATTAGTTGCAAATAAAGGTTTAACAAGAATTTTTGAAAATGTTGACTGAGAATGTATGAGGCAAAATGTTCAATAACGGTCGTTAAATACGAGGTCGTTGACCTCCAGACGTAGACGAGTTGCTTCCTCTTTTTAATTTTGGCAGCAGACAATACAGAAAGAAAACATTAAAGGGGAGCATGAACCCCTTTTAGACGTGATAAATTTATTATGCTCTTTGTTTCTGTTTCGATTATACGTGATTATACTTAATACAAAAGCAAGGAGTGAGACTTACTGATTAGTATTTTTAATCCAGTAGTTTATTTTGTTCGACTTAAGTATTATGAAGTCATCAAGTAGTTTGGACTGGGTTGGACATGAGTGTAACATTAGAGGCGGTTATGGTGTGATAATGCTACTTAAGTAGGTTTAACGGTGATTGATTTTTTTTTTAAATTCTTATTATGTAGTTGATAGGCATGAATTTGCAAAAGCACAGGCATAAGTTATGTACCGAACCCGTAAAAGTATCACTCGTGCAATATAAAAGTTAACGACACAAGAAAACGCGTTTTCCACAACATTAAAGATAACAACAATACGGGGGCGAGCGAGTGTAGAGCCTCCCGGGGTGGAGGGCCGGGGGTCGAGAAAAATTCAATATTAATATGAAGGAGGTGCGAGCGAGAACCACCAACTGTCTCCCTCTCGCGGCCAATGGCGAGCCTTGCCGCCGTTGCGATATGATGAATTTATGGATGTAATAAAAGCGAGGTGTGCGATTGGAGGAGCGGTCAGGGCGCGTTTATTTTCTTTATTTTCATATTTGGAACGTCGGTCTTAAGTCGTTCGCCGTGACTTTGGACGTCGGACATTTCTGTTCTGGGGTTATGAGGCAGACGTGACGTATATAAGGCGCACGTCTCTATTTATGTACGAGGAGAGTTGAGCATTTTTGAGATTGGAGAAGTTTGCGGCGACGGTGGAGGGTACTTGCCGTACAAAGGCATTCGCTAGTTGATTGAGGCGTGAACGACGCTCGACCGCTGTTGGGTTTCTTTCTTGATTTGGTACTCGAGTGGCCGAAACGACACTCGTATTTGCATGAGCCGGTTTCGGGTATTTGTTTCGTCTTTCACGTAAACTAGACAAGACGTCCTTTGGTCGTGCTGGCATTTGTCTCTTTGAATAATTTAGGTATTCACTCACCTCGAATACCTTTACAGATATTAAGTAACCACTTTTAAGTTAACATTTCCATTTAAAGTGGTCTTTTATAGACCGTACGTAGACAATAACTCTAACGTACGTAGGTAATAAAATGAAATATCTCCGAAAACAATCGTAGACGTAAAACGTTTACCCGAAGAATTGCTATCTGAAGGGAATTGATACCGTCAATATAATGCTTTGGATATAGAACCGTTCAAAAGGCAGAGCCGTGACATTCGCAAAGACAACGCAGACAAAACAAATAGGAGGGCGTCGCGGCGAGCGGCGAGGCGGAAGTATTGGGGATCAGCCGCGAGCGCAGTTTTGAACTTCAATTATACCGGCAGGTGGCGCCCCGGGCCTGCCGACGACACCACCAGGACGCCCATGCTTCACTTACGATTGTTAGATTCATCTGTATTCGTGTATTGACTTAACAATACAATGGTGACATGAGAGAATAACATAAAATATGTGGGCGTTGTTCTTAGTAAAAAATAATATTCAGAAGCGATAATGAACTTCATCAAAGATTTAAAGAAACTAGGCGCTGCGCTGTGCTGCGTGATGCGAGAAAGGTACAGAAGACAAGGATAACAGTTGCAAACCCGAAACTAAACCGGATGAACCGAGTGAGGACGAAAGGTGTGTTACGCTTGAAGTTCTGTCGATTGTACACCTTTTCTGGGGAACTAGCGCAGATTTTATCGACGCTCGACTCTTCTGTCCTTGTATTGCACTGTGTGAAAAACGGATAAGGATCCAGCCTACAATATTTAATTGATTTTGAAATACATAATCAAGGAATGATCTAAAAAGATTACACGAATAATAATAAATGTATTTACTAACAGAAATTTATTCTTATTATGTGTATTTTTTAACTGGATTCTTTGTAGGTCATCCAAAAGCTGGAATTCTTTACCAGTACATGGGTTCCAACCAATTCGACTATGTTCACAATTGTTTTCGAGGGTTATGACAAATCGACTCGCACACAGGTTTGACGACTTCCAGCTTCCCAAACCAGCCGGATTCCGAATTGACAATCGGTATCCAAGTGCTGCAGTCACTACGGAGACGCCACTATGTCAGTCCGCCTCCAGAACCAAAACTGGAATCCAATACGACTTCAGCGTGGTGTGAAGAAGGGCTATGTTATTTCGTTGAAACTGTTCACAGTCGTATTAGTGAATGTGTTTAAGCTTTTGGACTGGAGAGGACTTGGCCTATACATGACTCACCTTCGTCTATTCTGATGATATCGTAGTTATGGCAAAATCCCTGGAAGACATGGGTACGATGACCTCTGTAAAAGCTCACAAGTAAGTTTTAGAATGAACATGGATAAGACAAAAAATATGTGAAATTCCCATGTCGTACACACGTCTGTAAAGGTTGGAAGCTCTAACCTGGAAGAAGTTTTTGAATATTTTTACTTGGGACAAATAGACTGACTTGGTAATTCCAATTTCCAGAAAGTCGAAATTCGACAGACCCATCTCGGTTGAGGGTTGCGGGAAGCTGAAGGATGCGAGCATCGCAGGACTGATTGGCTTGAAGATCTCTGGGGGAGGCTTTTATCCAGCAGTGAGCGTCGCTCAGCTGAAATGATGATGATGATGATGATGACGCCATGGTTTCCTTCAAAATAGGCGTGCTTGCTAGCGCATATTATACGGTAGCAAGGTAGAAGCAACTAGAAACAGTAGTGTGTTCGTGCTGCAGTTCTTCGCATTCGGGCTCTTATTATCGCTTCTCATTGGGCGTTTTTGTGTGACCAACAAAACATACATACAAAACTTATAATTCTTTGTTAGAATGGGTATTCGCCCCCATCTTATAATTTGGGTTCGTTGTTATTGTGTGAGAAGGTATCCTAAAGGTCATGTTGCTCTAGCTGTCAATTCATGGTTGTTTTAGCAAGATCCCTTTGCCTTATTGGTGGCGTATAGGAGCTCGGAAGCATAGTGGTTTCGTTTACGAAAAATAAAATAAAAACGACTTCAAAACAAGAAAAGGAAAAATAATTAAATCTACTGGCATTATCGACTTATCTGTCTCTTAGTATTTAGTTGAAATACATTAAATTGATTCATATTATCGTATCGTACCACTGAAAAAGTATTATCTAACTATCCCATTACGGAGTTTTACCTTTCATCATCAGTTCACCCGAATAACCCGATTGAATACAACTATCGGTCTATATACGTACCAATATTATTTAAAAAATTATCTTTCAACTCCTAACCATTAAGGAGTTGTATCCTCCATCACCAGCTCATTAACATAAGATGATGACTAACAGAAGCAAATACTTAAACAGCTTTAGATAAAAAATAAAACAAGTAATACGTGCCTATAAAAGTGAGGTTTGCCCTAGATTTTCCTGGGATGCCGTCATCAGATTCTGACTTGGTGAGAAAGAGACTACTTCAGGAGTATATTCTATCGATTAAAAAAAGAATTTTTAAAATCGGTACACAGTTCACAGCGAAATCGGTGAACATACATACAACAAAATACATACAGTGGAACATAGAACCTCCTCCTTTTTTGAAGTCGATTAAAAAACTTTTGCCATGGTTGATTCCGGAATGGAGCAATCAATTTTCGTAATCTCGAGCTTCGGAAGGCCGTTGTTACTGGTTGTTAATGCAACATTGCGTTCATTGTGCTTGTATTTTTTAGGATCGCGATTTAATACATTATAACGATTTATTGAAGCGAAAAAGTATTTTTAATAGTGCTTCTAGATACTAATATGTAACTGATTAGAAGTCCACCGAATAGCCAAAGCGATTCTAAGTCAAACGAGAAGCTAGACGGTGAACCTGTAGTTTTGAGCTCGTGAGTGCTCGCACTTCACTGGCACAGTACAGTACAAAGCCGAAGTTTCCCCGCAGCCGGATTCCTTTTTCTTTGTTTGGTGTATTTATTGTAAATCTACTCATACCACCCGCCCCCGCCCGTTAAAAGTATTCCGACATAACTTTTGGCGAGGAGCCTTATGTATCGAGCCGAACCCTCGGAAATGCTTTATAAATGTACGTTATTAGTTTCGGATAAGATTTATGTTATAGGTATTCCATTTTGTTATTTATTAATATGTAAGTGAAGATTTACAAGAATATATAGTACTTACATAACACTATTAAATACATGGTCTTGTTTATATTTAAATGAATAATTGCAAGTGTTTTATTTAAGTGCAATTACCACTTGGCAAATTAGGATTTGGTTTTCAGAATTAAAATCATATATTTTTTGGTTTATTATAAAATTCTTACTTTTTACATTTTTTTACAGTGAACAGAATATTTATAAAAGAAAGTAAATACTTACTTAAAAGTTTTTCTCTGTTTATAAATATACATAACTTCATGTGTTCACATTTTTTTATAACAGGGCTGGTTTGAGGTTGAGGGATGAGTGAAAGCGTTGGGACAGGCTTTTGGTCTGTCCCAACGCTTTGACTGAAATAATGCAGCCAATGGTATAACAAATTCATACAAATGTCATGAAATTATCAAATAAGATGTTTTTGAAAATTTGCAGTGTGACATACCACCCTGTATGTCACACTACTGGGCACAGGCGTTCCTATATAGGAGTAACACATGAGGAGTTAGGGCCATAACACCACCACGTTGGCCCAATGTGGTTTAGTGAGTTAAAGCGGTTGCAGTACAACCGGGACCAATGGCTTAACGTGCCTTCTATAGCACGGAGGAGCACCAGTTTTTTTTTGATTAACCCATCCCGGGATCAACCATGGCGAAAGTTGCTTTGTTGTCGGTATCGAAAGCAAAGCGCTCTAAAGCTCTAAAAGAAGATAAATTATATATACTTTGATTTTTTTGATTTTGATATATCTTTATAGCATTCAATGTAAAATAGTTAATCAAAACACCTAACTATTCCGTCGTTTATAATGTACAGTCTCGATACAGTTAATGCATGCACCGAACAAGTGTTAGTTTGCACAGGACGAGCTGGCGGAACTACCCTCGTTAATATGATTTGCGCGCACCGGCGGCGGGCGACACCGCCCGTGACGTTTTAACCAACTTAATAAACTCGCTGCGCATTCGTTTTACTAATTTTCAGCTAATACTAGCTGTGTGTATTGTACTTAAATTACGGCACACTGTCGCCTTTTGTTTTTGAGTGCTTCCAAAGCCAGGTCACAATGCCGGCGTTTTAGCATCAACACTCAAAATGATGATTAAGTATATTGGTATAAGGTAGATTGCCACTAGTTCCTGGTTAAGTCGTATGGAAGTAATGCACCGAATAAGTGATATATACTTTAGGTTTATAGAATATGTAAGATAATATTATTATCTCACATATTCCATATTTTTTTTTTATATATTTATGTCTTTAGATAGCACAACCGTTACTAAATCCCGATAGATTGATTGAACTAGCTTTAGTCTGTGTTTATTAGTAAAGATTATCTAAAGAAATAAAAATCAAATGAGATAATACTTTTGTAACATTGCAGTTTATTAGCTTAGTAGTTAGAGAAGTCAACCAGATTATCTAGTCTAAGTATTTTCAATTTTCTTTCTAAAATTTTTAAACCATAAAAAATCCCTTTTTTCTAAATTTAGTTTTTATTTTGTCAATTTTCGTTACCTTGTGATTACGATTACGAACGGGGTCTTTACATAACTATAATACGACTAAATTAGGAACAGACTGAAAAGTCGTCTTAATCGTTGTTAATCATGATAAATTCACCGCGTATTTATTTGGAACTCTTATATTAAATCTTTCGATACTAATGTAATGGTGAAGTTTCACTTTTGCTAATGATACAGATATACTAAGTTATCTGTGATGCTTACTGTTGATAGTCTTAATACTGACTAATATCCAATTTAAAAGAACATTACATATTTTCCTAGTATTAAAAATGCTGCTTTTGTATTTTCTACACGTTTGCCATTTGTCTGCCTCTTAAAGTGCCCTTAACTGAAGTGACTCTATCAAGAAGTTTATGTGATAAATCAATCCTGATAGACAGACGTCTAAGCAGTTTTTGGGGTTTATTTAGCGATTAACATAATGTTTTTTTTTGTATGGTGTCAATTTTCACTTCTTCTTTTGAAACATTTAAGCAAAGATGCAAAGCAGCAGATTTTCGAGATTTTATTTAAATAGCTAGATATTTTATATGTAACTTAACTGAAACTACTATACAGGGTGGTGCCGTCAATGCGACAATAAATTTAAACATGGGCTATATTAGTCCATAGAAATGGTTTGCCACTTTCAAAAATGTCGTATTCATTACATTTGTATGGAATAGTGTAACGTTGCCAGCATTATTTCCTACAAATGTCATGAAATTATTAAATAAATACTATATTTTTAAAAGTGGCAAACCATTTCTATGGACTAATACAGCAAATGTTTAAATTTACTGTCGCATTGACGGCACCACTCTGTATAATAGTACCTACATAATAAACGTAATACCGAAGTAACAAATTGATCTTATTTTGATATAATAACAATGATTACCGTGTCTTCCCGAATTTACCCGATTTAACTCGCGTTTAATTAGATGTTAAATTATTATTATACCCCGACGTTTTGATTACTTTACAGCGATCGTGGTCACGGGAAGACTGAAGATGTCAATTGTCTTTCATAAGTTTATAAGCTACCGTCACTTTGTATTATATTTTGAGCGGTCCGATTCACGAATACGGAGCTCAAGGTGTCAGTTCAACGGGCAGTGTAAGGACGGGCTCGGGATCTTCTGTCTGTCTTCTATCTATCTAATTTTTAGTTGTAATAGTTAAGCAAAAAATGAAGCTTTTTCAGTACCAGTAAGGGCAGGTTCATATAAAGTAGGTATACCCTCATATCAGACATATATGTGTGGGTGGTACATGTGGGTTTTTATTTTAAGATAGCGTGGGCTGGTTATTCTTAGTCAGAAAGGTAAAAAGAAGAGAGGTAATGACCGACCGATATGCGATATACATACAGATAGAGTACCCACTACGTCGGACGTCGTTGTTTTGGAGCCAATAATATAACAAGTTTCATATTAGATTGCAGCTAATAAGTAGTGACTAGAGTTGTGTTGTTTCCATAACCTTATATTGTCCGAACGTTTTTAATAAGTAAAAACCCTTGTTACACGTTCAAAATTCTATCGCATGTTTTGCTTCAGTAACCGTATTGTATTATGATAACGCTCCCAACATAACATAAAGGCCCATTAGATTCGATGCGGCCGGGAAGTGCTACAGAAGACGTGTAGTGGGCAGAGGGTGGTGGAGGTCCAGTCTTGAAGATACTTAAGGGGGCGGCCCCCACCGGACGACTTGCTTATTCTATCAAGCGTGGTCGCACACACGCTCGCCGAGCACACACACACGCGGCATTATACGACCGGCCACTCCACTGTGTCAATACAATACGCTCTCTTCGACTTAGATTATTTAGAAAGCACTTGTAACGTTCATATAAGAAGCGCCGTAGAAGACGCATTCACAATGGCCGGACGTGTCCGCTCGGCCCGAGCCCGGATACGAAAAAGATTACGATCCTAAAAAAACAGCGTCCACTCTAGTCTATACCTAATATTATTATCGACGATTGACTTCGATGGCGGTTTTGTATTTCGTGTTTTTATTTATTTTTCTACCTTTCAAAGAGGAATTATACTTAGGCTTAACTTTATCTCTGTTGAAGACGCGAGTTAAAGTATATTAACTCTCCTTTATAATTAGCTACTTGATTCCTTCCATATTATTTAATCATGCACAGCTGGTTTCTGTATGTATACATATTAATTTAAATATGTAATGAATAATGTATTTTATTTCATAATTTAGTAAGACAATTGACACACACCATTTTCTCCTTTTAACCCTCATTTTTCTAAGGTAGTACTGCTAGAATATTTCATTAAGAAATAAGCAGCGAACGGGTAGCACTTTTGTACAATTTCTCCTCCAATAATTTTTTCGATGTTATACATAAATCTTTAGATAATTTGAACTACTTTTATTTGATTTCTAAAGTACAAAATGAATATGTTATTACAACGATTACCTTGTTTTTTTTATTAATGCATATTGTTTTAATTTTTGGCGACAAACATGGTCGCATAGCTTTAAGCTGTGAGCAGTGAGGGTGCAAATCTCATTATAGTTAAATATGTATGCAGGTCTGTCAGATGCATTAAACATGACAGGGAAAGACCATCAGAGTCATATCGCGGAGGCGTGAGACTACGCCACTGGACGCGGATTATCCGCTACGTGGCTACGGCGTAGCACTTTCTGCTACGAGGAGCGTTAGTATGGAGGTAGCTATCTAAACATTTTTAGAACTAAAATTTGTTCAAAATGTTGTGGTATTAACGAAATAAACTACGAAATACACTGTAAAATATCAATCAGAGGTTTGATTTCGATGTACAGCAATAAAATTCTGAAAATATGTTACAATTTCAATGTTTGTTTAGGTTTATTTTTAAGTTTTACATGTATTAGTATATTTATTCATAATACGTGACTGATGTGAATGTCTTATTATATTGTTGATTAAAAATTTATCATTACTCAAAACACCTCGTATCTCAATTTCCTTTTCTCAATAGCACAAGTTTGAAATTTACTATAACCAGTTCCAAACTTATAGTTTTCCACTGAAATTAGTTATCGAAACTACTGCTTTGCTTATCGGAGTATCTAAAATTAATGGTCCTTTAAATTAATAAGTGTGAAAGTTTCGCGACGCCTGGGGGTGGGCGGGGGAGGCGCCGAGACACCGCTTCATGTGTGGGTACTTTCATAAATCTGTTGGGAGATATATGAGAGCGCAATTTCCGGTATCCGGCCATTAGCGCCGAGCTTTTATAAGCTTAAAGCTTAGGTTAAAGATTTTCTGGGTAGTTTAATGCGAATCTTGTAATAGGTACGATAAATTTTCCATAACGTATGTGATTGCATATTAGGTGTCGATTCGGAAACTTTTAATGTGTGTAACTTGGTCTAATGTCTGTTTGTATTACCTGGAGGATGTTAGTTTCTCCAATTACGGACGACTGCGCTATAATTTGTGAAATTCTAACAGCTCTTGAGCATTTTGTATGGTATTTAATTACGTAATATGGAGATACTCAAGCGCAGCTATAAATAAAACACTTCATTTACTTCCAATAAAAAATGTGTGGTGCCTTTAGGTGGGCGGTCGAGGAGGCGTGTGTCTGGAAGGGGGCGAAGCGACTTATTATTTTTATCGACCGTAAAAAGGTGCCGGACCTCGCATGGACCCTTTCACGACTCTTCTGGGGAGATTCCAATTATTTACGGATATTTTGCTCCAAATCCCGAAAAATACTGGTTCGCTCAAGGGTTGGTACTTATCTTATGCCTGATTAGTGTTTGCTAACTTTGAACTCTTTTTAACGAGTGCCATTCGTTTTAAAGCCCTTTCGCTTAAGTTGGAAGGAAGACTAAATTACTGGTAAAGGTGCTATCGACGTGAACTGGAGCATGGTTATGGCGTATTATGGTGAATGGCACGTGCTGATGCCAAATGTCAGGAATGAAAAGTGAAAAGGTTTCTTGAATAATTGATAAAAATTGAAAACATCTGTTCCGGCTGTCGTGCTTTCGGCCATGACGGTGACAGGGTAATCATGTGCCTGCAGCTGCATCCCTCACCCGCCGCCCGCTGCTCAATAATGCAACAATGCATGCCCATTGTTCTCTCCACTCACGAACGACCTACTAAACATAAACAATACTACCGACACACTTGTTTTGACACACCCGTCGTCCTTATATTGCACGATCATTTGTTTATCTGATCTACATTTCACACCGGAAAAAATCGTTTCCCAATTAAGGCGACAATCTTCATAAATCAATTTCCCCCCGAATTGAATGTCAATAAGTAGGGACGGCTGTTAAACGACGCGCCGTAAAATAAAACTTTCCGGAGGGCGGAAACTTCCGAGCAAAAAGAATATTTACATTAATTCTCTTCATTATGTTTTGAAGAATAATCATGGGCACCGTTTCCCGTTCCACTCTCCCGATTGAGTTTTTATTTGAATATTTTTTCTCCCGTCGTTCACTGAGTTCGTCTGCGCGCTACAAAAGGAAGTTTTTATTAGCATCTTAATGATTTTACGGCGAGTCCCCGGTTACAACAGCCTTTATGTCGTCAGATTTTCTTGAGTATTTTTTGTCGGGGTTTTTGCATCTTACATTATTAAAGTTTTCATTCCGTCGCTTAATGAAGCTCATTTCTTCTGTTCGTCCGAGCCTTGATTGCCTTTGTTTTGCATAAATGCAAGATTTCTATAGGTTTTCTTCTAAAAAATCGAGCAAGTTCTAAGACTAAGAACAGACAATTAATTGCTTTCCCTTTTTCTCATTGCCGTTTTTATAAGAAAAGGTAACTTTTTGATGCAGTAAAGCTACGATTTTAAAATTGTTAACTGGTATGTATACTAAATAATTGTATATATTTTTAAATAAAGTTAATTAACCCATTAAAGTTACTTAACCTTATTTTAAAAATTTTACTTTTAATTGCTGTTTTTATTTTTTACACATTGACATTTTTACATCGGAAGTTTTCTAGCAGAAATAATCAGTTCCTTGGTACTCAATTTTCCTTTTAGTCCGTGCATAATGTGCACGAAAGCACAAAAAAACTCTTTGTTATTTTTACTTTTATAAATATTTTGTCTTTTGTTTTTATTGTCAAACTTATCAATGTAATATGTGTTTTGTGTGTTCTATAATTTAAAATTACTAATTTCACGGTCAGCGTTGTTTTATTAATAAACTATAAATATTATTCAAATTTGTATATAACACTCGCGAGTTGACCAAAATAAATAAAAAATACATAGAAATCCTTCTGGTTTAAAAGAATAAAATCACGTTTAATGATAGTAAGTACTAAATGATTTTTATGTTATCCAATAATTATACTTGATCAACTGGTTTAATGTTTCACACGGATGGATTTTTTGAATCTAGCTTCAAACAGTAGGTAGCAAATCGCATCCAATGCAGATCCGATTTGTCTCGTCGTGTACGGTAATTGCATTCATCTCTGTTCCAGACTGATTTATGCTACGCCTGCTCCTTGCAGTAGCGCGATTAACTACTTTTCCTCGTGTCTTACGCACCACAAAATAATAATTGTCCGGAAAATCGGTGGAGGCTGTATGTAATGTTATGAGAGGAAGGCCGTCCGTTTTTCTCGGGCGGCAATCGAGTCCGAGATCTTGCTTTCTTTTTAATTTCCCAGCGGCCTCCTAATGAGGTCCCTGCGGCGGCGCTCGCCGTTATCTATGATATTCTTGAGGTTGATGCTTATTGTGCGTGTCACTGATGGCTTCCCTTTTATTATCCTCTCGAACACAATTCAGCCGCCCAAATGAGTTCTTCTCATTTGCTTTGCTCTTTTTATTTCTCCAGGCGGCTCTTTGTCTTGTGTCATGACTTAACTTGTTTTAAGTTTATTGAGATGGTTTTGTGTGGTTCTCTTGGCCTCCATTTTCTGTGTTTTACATTAGAATTACATCGATCTCATTTAAATGCTTAGTGAGCGATCCAGTTGATTACTGTATTTAGGGACATTACTAACGTTAGATTTAACACAATTTAGGTACACAAATGTTTTTACTTTAAGAACTTCCCTGAATAGATTGCTCTTTAATAGTACTTTGACTTCTACCATCCTTTAGTTATTTCATAAAGTATAATGATATCAAGATAAATGTAAAGTAAGCGTTGAATATTAATGCATTTAATATCCATGTAAATCCCGGTAGCTGTATCAACAAGCCGTACAATCATATTTCTCTTGTGATACATTTCTACCGTTAAACTGCCACACTAAGCTAACAAATCACACGACTCCGCCTCCACTTATCTATTAAAATGAGAGATTATTGTCGGCTCAAGCGTCACACAGAGGGCCGGTGTTATTTTCACTAGATTGTCCAATATTGTCACAATATCCATGGAAGGGCAATTAGAGACGTGTTGCGCGTGGCTGCCGCGTGCCGCTGATACGGCTCGCGTGCCCCTGGCTCCCACACTACCCTCATTACGACGCACTGTTTATACTGAGCGTAACGTGACCTTGCGACCTGATAACGATATATTTAAACAAAAATGCTCAACGGTATCTAAAATTCGACACGACTTATGTATCGTCAAAAGGAAAAACGAGGGGTAACAAATTATCTGAGTCTGTACGACGAATTCGGAAAATTAAAATGACAGATGTTGCTCTGACACCCCAAACGCGATTATGGGCGACCTCGCTGAATTAATAAACGGAATTGCAACTGAAAAATTTTGGGTATCAAGGAAATCCCCTCGGAGGAATTCGCTTCATTTAAATATCGCATTTTTCTTGAAGATTATACCTTACTACAGCCATAAAAGAAAACAGGCGGCCCGCCCCTCGATAATGCGACGAGCCTGAGGAATTTTGGCTCGGTTCAAATCTCTCCTGACATAGGTATATTTTTGTGAGATCGCCTGGAGATTTTAATACCCGATTTTATTTAAATTCGTTTAGGCGGTGCGGGTGACTCACCCCTAGACATTTATCGCGAGGGCGTGATTGTATTTATAAGTAGAAGGAATTTGGCACCCAGTGGATAAGTCTTTTTTAAATTATAATATTATCATGTTCCCATTACAGTTTATCAATGTATCACTTATTGTGTTATTTCCTAGAAGCTCTGTAAAACACCGCTTTCTGATGACATTTTTGGTTAAATAATTATATCACTTCAGACCTTCTGAGTTATCATGACCTGAGTAAACATGAATCAGATATAAAACTATAAGTAGTTACGAAAATATAAAACTTGGAAACTTTTAAACCATTTTTTTCCGTGTTTTTTGTAAGGACCGTTTCAATAAACGTTTATCGATGCCCTGGCATAGTCATCACTCACTTAGCCTGACACGTGATGCGTGCTCGCTGCACCTTGTACGTAATATACTGGTGCACTAGTGATCATTCTTCATTTGTCGGCTGCCTCCGTGATCCGCCGGACTAGAGATGTGCCAGATCCATTATAGTTATTTGAAAGCGACGTCAAAAAGCTAAAAAAGAAGTTACGCTAATGTTTCTTTAGGTACTTGATAAATGAATTTTATATGATATATTTTTACATACAAATATTATTCTAAAGCATAAGAGACAATAGATACTTATATATTCATTACGGTTCTTTAAGGTAAACAATATATGCTTTGTATTTTTATAACATACATAATACAGGATAAATAGGCAAGTCCAGGCGACGGCACATCAAGTGTACCAGTGGAACACGAAAACTTCTCCATTACGAACGGTTGGTTCTATGGGCAAACTGCTACGCTTGATGAGCTGTACAAAGTGAAAATTAAATACGTTTTCCTTTCCAACAAACCTTTGCACAAAAATAATGCTGACCGACATTACCGGTCAGCACATATTTTTTCTACTTGAAGCAATTGTCAGATCAGTCAGAAAAATGGCAGCAATTTATCGTTCCATTTTACTTCTTCCATCTCAATGAATTTCACCACCATAATTTTCCTTAACATTTGTTTCCATCGCGCGAGATCTTTTCGTATGAGGCGAGTTCTCTGTTAATATATGTGCCCGGAATACCGTGGCCATATATTACGCCGACCTCTGCCGGACCGGACATAACAATCCTCGATTTGCTATATGTTGGAAAAGAAAAAAAACTTATAAGCTTGTAAATGTATAATGTAACTGACAAAGCGATAGAAAAACAATCGAGTTTATTATGTCACAACCATAAATTGAATAACATAAAAAGGAATATAAAAACCACCAGTATTTCCAACATTCCCCCTTAATCAAGGTATGGTTAACAATAATAAACTATAAAAGACCTAATCCTACAACACACTTTTTGTGGTTTTGGCATCCTAGTGCCTTTGTCAAGATATCTGCCCACATTTCAGTAGTAGGAATATATCTTACACTAACTACATCTTTTGCTATCAGTTCTCTAATAAAATGATATCGTGTGTCTATATGTTTCGTCCGATTGTGATGAACTGGATTAGACGCAATTTTTTGTGCACTCTGACTGTCGTTAAAGATTTCAACAGTATTTAAATTACCTGTCAGATCGTTGAGTAGTCTTCTTAAAAATACAGCGTCTTTTGCTGCGCTACACAAAGACATGTACTCAGCTTCACAAGAGGAAAGTGCAACTGTCGCTTGCTTTCTGCACTCCCACGATACCGGACCTCCAGCGAGTGAGAAATAAAACCCGGTGTACGAGCGACGATCCGTGGCACAGTTTGCCCAATCCGCATCAGCATAACCTTTTAATTGACCGCCACCTTTTCTGTAAGTTATACAATAGTCTATAGTTCCTTTTAAGTACTGTAGAACTCTCTTAGCAGCTAACCAATGTGATTTGTCAAATTTTGTATTGAATTGGCTCAAATAACTAGTTGCATAAGCTATGTCTGGCCTCGTATTTACTGCTAAGAACATAAGGCAACCAATTAAGGCTTGGTATGGATATGAATACTGCTCACCAGTTTCATTCGGTAAAAGTTTATTATTTACCAACGGTGTGGAGACAGTCTTGCAATCCAACATATTAAATCTTTCCAATAAGTCTTTAATATAAGTATGTTGAGATAACTTGATTTTATCTTCCTTGCACTCAATATTCAAACCTAAAAAATAATTTAATTTTCCAAGATTTTTCAAAGAGAAAAATTTGTTTAAGTCATGAATGACAATGTCAAGTGACTTGTTTTCTTTATAAAGAATTACTACGTCATCGACGTACACTCCGAGTATGACAGCCTCATTATCAAACTTTTTAGTGTAAATGCATGCTTCCGAAGGAATTTGAACAAAACCTAATGAAGATAAAGTGTCATTAAGTTTTATGTTCCAAGCTCTTGCAGCCTGTTTCAGACCATATAGCGATTTCTTTAACAAGCATACTTTATCCTCTTGCCCTGCTTCGACAAAACCTTGAGGTTGATGCATGTAAACCTCCTCCTCTAAGTCCCCATTAAGGAACGCAGTGTCCACATCTAAGTGATGAATCTTTAAACCTGTCTCAGCTGCTAATGCCAATAACACTCGTAAAGATGAATTGCGTATCACAGGAGAAAAAGTTTCATGATAATCGACACCATGGATCTGATTGAAGCCTTTGGCAACAAGTCTAGCCTTATATTTGATGACTTCACCATGAGCATTCTTTTTCATTTTAAATACCCATTTACAAGGTATGACCCTTTTATCTGGCCTATCTACTAATTGCCATGTGTTTTTGTTAAGCAACGACCGGTATTCTTCTTTCATTGCACAGTACCAATAATCACTGTCTTCTGAATTCATGGCTTGTAGATATGTTGTAGGCTCGTTCAATGAACTGAGAAAGGAAATCTGAGCAGATACAAGACTTGCATCAGTTCCTTTAACTTTTCTTGGTCTCAAATTATACCTGGGCTCAGCAACGTCATCATCAAGAACATTCTGATTAGTTTGTTCTGATATTGGTATGGCGTCAGAATGAAAAGGTACATCCTCTGCATCAATAGAGCTAGTCCCAGCTGACGATTCGGTATTATCACCACCCATTGAAATCACTTTCGATGTAGAGGCTAAGGGTAAAGGAACTTTTGTAAGATTATTATCAGCTTCTGATTCTGATTCTTCAACCGTCCTCTTCACATCATGAAATGTGTTTTCAAAGAATACAACATCTCTGCCCTTTACTAGCCTTCTTGGGTATTTGACATCACGAAACATATAACTTTTTGTATCTTCTGAATAACCAACGAAAATATGTTCGCTGACCTTCACGTCTAATTTCTTCCTATGTGGTTCCGGGACATGTAGCAAAGCACGACAACCGAATACACGTAGGTGGGATAAATTTGGACTAGTTCCGTGCCATTTCTCAAATGGAGTTTTTCCTTCAAGAGCACGGTGAGGAGACCTATTCTTGAGGTAAACAGCAGTTCCTGCTGCATCCTCCCAATATGCCCTGGAAAGAGAACTACAAAATAGAATTGATTTCGCTTTTTCGAAAATCGAACGATTTGTCCTTTCAGCTATACCGTTCTGCTGTGGACTATAAGGAACTGTCGTTTGGTGCTTGATACCAACACTTTGTAAATAGTTAGAAAATTCTTTGTTTACATATTCCGTTCCGTTGTCCGTTCTTAGCCCTTTGATTTTCTCGCCAGTTTCCCTTTCTACTAGAGATTGGAAAATAAGAAATTTTTTCTTCACATCAGCTTTTGAAGATATAAAGAATACAAAAATCATACGAGAATAGTCATCTATGAAAAATAAAGCATACAAATTACCCTGAAATGAGGTTTCTGACATAGGACCACAAAGATCCGAATGAACCAACTCCAAGACTCTCGTTGTTTTTGAAGACGATGATTTCTTAAATGGTATTCTACTATGCTTAGCTTCAATGCATGGTATACACGGCTCCTTGTCAACATCATCAAAATCTATGCCAACTGCTTGTCCCTTTTTGAGTTGATCCATCCCGATACGGCATAAGTGTCCTAGTCGCCTATGCCAAAGTTGGAATCTGGAAACATCAGAGTGCACATCATAAGCTGATAATTGACGCGGTAAATTGACAGAACAGTCTAAAGTGTACAGTCCACCACATATCGGAGCATGTAAAAGTACTTTACCACTACAAGAAAAAACATTAGAATTATAAAAATTACAACCATTTGTATCAAAAACAACCGTAAAACCGTTATCCACTGCTTTCTTTACAGAAATTAAATTACAGTTCAGCCTAGGTACACAAACAACATCTGAAATTTTCTTAATATCACAAACATTATTACAACTTGCTAAAGAAATGTCACCAATACACCTACTTACTAACTTTTCACCATTAGCAATAGTAACGTCGCCTTTAGATGACTCTTTGACATTTTCCAACCAATCAAGTCTTGATGTCATATGCGCAGAAGCCCCAGAATCCACATACCATCTGCCATTTTCAGCTTCAGTATTTACTGATAAAGCACTTAAGCTCTGGTGGTTTTCTGGTTTCCTTTTCTTTTTACCTTTCTTTAAAGGACAATCTGGACGTTTATGCCCTGGCTCTTTGCAATCATAACATACAATGGGCCTTTTGGATTTTGAAGTTGAAGTTTTATCTTTGTGACTGTACCTGGTCCGTAAAGCAGAATCTGGTTTGCTCTTATTCATTTCATTTAACAGCTTTGTTTTTACTAATTCTGAAGTAATCTCAATGTTAGAGTTCTCCAAGGCCATGACAAGCGGATCATATTGGGGTGTTAAACCACCGAGAAGTATTGCAGCTATTGAAGCATCTTCTATTACTTTGCCAATGTCAGCCAAATCTAATACAGTAGAAACTACAGCGTTTATATATGATTCTATGCTATCAAAATCAACAAGACACAATCTATATAATTGACGTTCGAGACTAATGCGACGTCCAAGACCTTTGTCTTCGTAGGCTGCTGACAAAGCATCCCACGCCTCTTTTGCTGTCTTAGAAGTTCTAACATGGTTTATAGCAAAATTATTTACAGTTAAACAAATTTTCGACAAAGCTTTCTGATCAGCTAGACGCCTCTTTTCTGTTGATATAGGCGTATCCGCCGGGTAGCCAACAATAGTTTCCCATAGTTCTTCATGAAGAAGACACATACGCATTTGAAACTTCCAAACGCCATAACCTTCTCTATTTATTAAAGGTTTTATAGATGCGAGTGAATTTGTTGACATACTTACGACTTGTCAGATTCAAACTGAAGAAAATAACAAATACAAGAAAATCACTTTCACAGTATTCACTAACTCACATTAAATACGTTCGTAATTCCTTTTAATTGAATTACTTTTATGTATATTAGAGCCTCGTGCTGATAACGTGTTGGAAAAGAAAAAAAACTTATAAGCTTGTAAATGTATAATGTAACTGACAAAGCGATAGAAAAACAATCGAGTTTATTATGTCACAACCATAAATTGAATAACATAAAAAGGAATATAAAAACCACCAGTATTTCCAACACTATAATATCGGTCTTGCGTCCTTGTCTGCGGCGGGCGAAAGAGCGGCATAGCTGGGTGCGGGGAGCGGCGTACGTGCCGCGTATAATAAGCATTTCATGCACGGGGCGCGGGCGCGGGGTCTGAGGTTACGGACGTACCTATTTCCCGTAAGTCGTGTACCTAACCGGACCGTATATTATGAGCCGAGGGTCAGCGCTTTTCGAGCGCCGTCTCTGTCGCGCTCGCCACACGAGCGCCGGCTGAGCATAATTTCGTGTGATATATCGTAGACCGGGAATCCGTGATGGACCTCTATGAAAATTGTCCGACCTCCTTCCTTCGAGTCGCTATTCGCAGTCGGGGTAACGACAGTTTGTCCGTTTAAGGCTCCCGCTCCTACGAATATTTAATACCTACGTTGTACTAAACGCTAGCTGGCCGGTAGCAATTTGCATTAATACGTAAAAGGAACGCCGTAAAAGTATTGGCTATATTGATAGCGGTCGCTGTACCGCTGAATTCATCTTCTATCTGTACGATTTATACACGAGGAGGCCGTAAAACGGAACAATAAAAACCCAAAACAGCAATAAATTTCAAGCAATAGAGGCAAAGGTTCGAGCGTGCCTTATCAATTCCCTTCACGCATGGGACTAGAATCGCGCCATAAACTTATGACGAAAGTGTCGATCTATGTAAAGTAAAACAAATATTGCTAGAGAGTGATCACAACATTGTTATTGTTAAGAATTCGTTAAATGTAAATACTTAAAGAGAAGCGGTGTTTACAAGCAATCAACACTTAGTACAATTGTACGAGGGTTTCCCGCAGGTAAAACAAACAGTGGACAAGTCCAGTGCCACCTTGGGGGTGGGTCCTCTTAAGGACAAGGAGCGAGCGCGAACACCGCAAGATGTTCTTTATGCATTAGTAATAGCATCTAATTGAATCAGAATTACGATTTTGACCACTGTCGCTAATCTGAAATTCAGTGAAACCTCTGAATCAATAATAAGTTTCCTTTTAGTGGACAATGATGGTGGAGATTTCTTAGAGATTAATGCTAAATTTTAATAGAGAGGTGGGTCAGGGCGAGTGTAAGGCTATTAATAATTCGTGAGTGTGGTCGGGCGTGCTTACGGCGCCGATTCATTATAGTTACGGTCACTGCCCGACGGAGATCTACGATATAGCTCTCTGATTGACCCCGCATTAAAAATTACATACTAACAGTAGAACCGGAAGCTAATACTTGTGTTATAAAGAGTGGTTCCGTCAATACGACAATAAATTAAAACATGGGATTTATTTATTAGTTTATAATTTCATGACATTTCTATGAAATAATGCAGCCAGTGTTATATTATTTCATACAAATGTAATGAAATTATCAAATGAATAAGATGTTTTTGAAAGTGGCAAACCATTTCTATGAACTAATATAGCCCATGTTTTAATTTATTGTCGTATTGACGGCACCACCCTGTAAAAGAACTTTCTTTGTTTCGATTAGCCTCCGAGACTTATCAAAAATGAATAGACGGCCAGTGGTGGATCGATTGACGTTGCGGGTAGAGTTCATAACGTAATGGTCATTCATATGTAGTACGTAAGAACGGTTCGGGTGTTTAATGGCTCCTTTGATTCGTTAGGTTAATTTTGGAGGGGCTTGGGCGTCGAGCGCAGCAACGGTCGCCGGAGGGTCGAATAAATATGTCCCAAAGAGTTAAGTGGTAGAGAAGTGCGGAGCGGAGACCGCGTCCGACGTTTGCTCTTCCACTCGTGTTGTTGCACCACTTATTACACACAAAGTTCTGTTAAAGTTTTCTCCGACACTCGAGCGCGAGTTTAATTTACTCGATAGTGTAAATAAAGCGGGCGAAGTGGGAAGTTTCGCGGCGAGCGGCCCCCGGCGACACTCGGCTGCGGTCGAGTGATAATAACGTGCTGCCGCGTGGGACTTCCTTATTAATCGAGAACGACAAATTTTAACGACAAGAATTAATGAATCTCGTTACACGGGTTAATCCCCCGGTCGTAAAGTGCGCTCGGCGGCAGTTAAGGCGCAGGGCGGGCGGCGACCACACACCTAACGGCGCGCCACCTGTCTGCTCATGTTCATTTGTATTGTTATAAAATCAAACTTTTCAAATGAATATCGTCTACATTTTTGACCTTGTATTCAAGAGCAATGTTTTGTATTACATTGTAAAGCAATAGGCAGGTTATTTAAAATGTTGTTTCCATTGACATTTACTTAGTTGTCCCATTTTCTACATGTATAAATGTGTGGGATAAGAGTACGAGTATAATATAATTAAATTTAGAATATTAATTCATTATTATTACTTGTTATGTTACACTTCAGCAAACATTACAATACTTAGATATTATGTGTTTCTCAAAGTACTAAAGGTGTTAAGTATAATGATGGCAAGATGAAAGGAGGCTTAAAGACGACAGCCAGCGGCCGGAGTGAGAGAATTTAAGATATATCGTCCAGCTAACGAGCGTGTGCGAATGGAACTTTATTGTAATTGCCTTTTGTATAAGATCGGGACTGGGTCATTACGGGTTGTCCTCTCAAACAGACCTCCCGTTTGTAAACTTTCTTTACAAGATATTCGGTTGTCTTGCCTCTAAATTTTCGTTGATATATACATTTGGGTTTGTAACGAGGACGCTTCCGTTTATAAACTCAATTAAAGGTTAAATGTGATGTTGATATTGAATTCTATCAGAGTGGTAGTGTGGGCCTATTCATCAGGTGAAGAGGTGCGGCACATTAGGGGCCCGAGCGGCCTCAAAGCCAGAAGACTGATTATGTCTATCCGCAATTTCTCTTCGGTTCTATTCTCGCGAGCGAAAACTAGCGAGTTTTCCACCACGCTATTAAGCGGTCGCTTTTACATTTGTCCTTATAATGGAAAATGTGTTACTAATTAATTTAAAGCGAAACTCATTTATGTCGAAATGCGTGTCTATTAAGCGATGATGGGATGAGCGCCTTTCAGATCTACTCCGCGTTCCGTGCGAATCGTTTAATTGTTTCTGGATGGGTGGATTTAACAGATTTTCTTTTGTTTCTGTGCTCTCGCGGAATAGTGAAAATTATACGTGTTCTTATTACAAGCCCTCACCCCATTAAGTGAGGCGAGCTCATTCTCGGTAAGACTAATCAAATAACAGTCTCCCCACCGGGCCCGCGCCCCCGCGGCGCCCCCTCGCGGCCAGCGGTCATCTCTCTTATCGATTGTGGTGGAATTCGTGCACAGAATGCGATATTTCCCAGCAAGCGCTACACATTCTTAGATCCAATCGGAGAAATATTATCTTGGTTTCCTTTGTTGGGATTCTTTTGTTACCTACCTATTGGCAATACTTATACCCCTACCTACATAGGTTTTGTAGTGCTTCTGTATATTTATAAATACGTAATCAATTGTATTTGTAATATGAGTTTCCTTTTATCTCATTATACTTAAGGTTTTACAGTAATTTCCGTGTAGTTGGTATTTGGTATTTAATTCAACTGGTAACTTTTAATCATGGCGCCTTATTCAATTAGGATTGCGTTGTTGTTAGACGCGGGAACGTATAGAAACTATCAGGCGCTGTCAATGTAGACCTATACTCAAAATCAACTTGCATACCGACTGAACAAGCATGACTTGCTGATTGTATTGTTTGTTTCGTTTCATTATTTTACTTAACAGCGTAATTTCCGTATATTGTTGTTATATAAATATAAAATGTAGAATAGGGTTATTGTAGACATTATTTTATTGTTTGTCATTAGATAGGTATCTATTAGGTACTTAGGTAATATAAACACGTTGGCAATTTCTTCGTGTCGTTGTTAACTATGTTATGTTTCTAATAATAAAGTTTGCTTCATACAATTTATTTATTTTATTGTTTATTTATAAGATAATGGTTTCAGTCTTTGGCTTGGTAGGAAAGTTTGTGAGTCTGCTTAAAATATAACGGATATAACGAAGTTTGTTATTTATCTTGTTATTCTACAGGAGAAGTTATTGTCCCTTACCAGACCGCCCGCTGGCGACCTCTTAACAAGAGAAAGCCTTGTTTACAAAGCTTTCTCTTGTTAAGAAGTCACACAATTAATCATAATTATTGTTATCTAAACTGTAAGGCAAACATATTGATATCAACCATAATAGTTTTTATACAAGTCGAATACTCAAACACTTCATAAGTTTAAGGCCCTCTATATTGTCAAAGTCAAAAATTCTATTGACAAACGTTAGATTGAGCACTCCTTTGATTGAATTTAAACGATGCTTAAAATATTAATGATGTTTGTGTAAATCGGCTCTACCTAGGGGTTGAAATGTTATTTATATGCAACAATATTAATTTACAAAGTAAAACCATATAATGTCGGTCCATTTTTACAAATCTGAAATTGCTCCATTAGCCTAAGGCATGAACAGCAAAGAACATGCATTTTTACCACGTTCTTTACTGTTCATGCTAAGAAGTAGTAGATCTATGATAAATTCAGTGACATGTTGAGTTATTGACGTTTAAAGATAAGAAAGACAGAAGTTTAGTAACTTTACTTTGTCTTACTTCCAGAACTTGGCATTCTTTGCCAGCACATGTATTCCCTCCTTCCTATAACATATATTCTTTCAAAAGAGGCGTGAAAACGCCCATAAAGACCGGCTAGAAGGACGTGGCTAGAACAGTGTGTTTCAAGCTGCACTAGCTGTCTTCGCATATGGACTCTTCCTACCGCTTCACATCGGATGGTGTTGAGTCATTTGCCGTGCTTTGTATAAAAAATCTATTTGTAGTCAGTAGAATTAGAGTCAAATTAAAAAAGCAATAAAACAGGAAGCACTGTAAATTAAGTGTAACAAAGTGTTCAAGGCGACATGAAGCTGAAGCGATCGTCCAAGTAATAGATGAATGCATTAACGAAGTTTGTTAGCGCTAGGACATGTCCACTGTCTGTCCATGAATATTGATGCACCCAGTTCCGTTCCACCACTTAGCTCGGCCATACGTTACTGGCGTGTCCCTAAACTGGACCGCTAGAGATAACCGGCACATATGCAGATGGATCGTTCTACAAAACGTGTTCATGGATTACGATTTGAGTTCTGGAATAATTTTTATTGTAGGTATTCTATTTTTGGGAAGACGGTAAAACGATATCATCTTTCTCAGTGGAAGCTTACAAGCTTCCACTTACAATTTAACTCAATTCAATTACTTCAATGCAATTCCACTTGCAAATTACAATTTGCTTGATAAAAAAAACTCTTAGAAGTTGGCAATACGTTATTCCACAGCCGGTGCTTAGATTCGAATGACTTCGACGATAAAGCTTAATTTATTTAAAAAATTAAACAAAATTATATACTAACTATCTAAACACTAAAAGCCAGCCTAGTCGCAACTTTTTTTAAATTTAAAGTAGCTATGTCAACATCATCATCATCACCAGCCTATGCACGCCTAACTGCTGGACACAGACCTTCCTACATGGAAGAAACACATGAGGAGTTAGGCCATAACACCACCACGCTGGCCCTGTGTTTTGGTGGGTAAAAGCGGTTGCAGTAACAACTGGGACCAACGGCTCGGAGGAGCTCGAGATTACAAATTTTTATTGACCTATCCCACGATTGACCATGGCGAAAGTTGCTTTGTTTTCATAATCAAAACTAGAGCGCTCAAACCAGTACCTATGTTATCATCATCGTCATCAACATCATCATCATCACCAGCCTATATACGTCCCACTGCTGGGCTCAGGCCTTCCTACATGGGAGAAATACATGAGGTGTTTGGGCCATAACATCACCACTGGCCCAATGCGGGTAAAATAATAATAATACGGTAGTTGACATTTTTTTCATTTCATAAATAAGAAGTATATTATTCATAAAGAAATATTGCAAAAAGTATGTCTAAGATCAATAGTTTAACAGATATAGTGGTATGTTTGATGTGTTGCGGCGCATCGTCCAAAAACGCTCCATAGAAAATCTACGGAACAGGTGACGTCACATGTTCCTATATTACAAAGAAATGTATGGGCAATATTGACAAAATTAATAATAACTATGAAAAATTAGGTTTTTATTTATAGTTGTTATAATAATAGTTGTTTTAATTGATGTCACCAATCTAATATCATTAAAAATTTTGAAAAAAAATATATTTTTTTAAATTTTCTAAACAGTACAACTTCAAGCAGACGCTATATAGTCTAGTTGCTTTTTGAGAAGTTTCATTCGCTATCTCCAAAAACCTTCATCAGGTTAATACGAAAAGAATTTTCAAAATTCTTTAAGCTTTGTCGGAGATATGGCGTAACATACACACATTAAGCCCGCCAAATTGAAAATCTCCTCCTTTCTTGAAGTCGGTCAAAACGCTTTATAATTTTTCCCGAATTTCATACACAATTTAGGAATTATTACATTAGGTACTAACTTCCTTTTAATATAAAATTAGTACTTTGTATTGTAGAAGACCAGTGGTTTTGACATTTCCTTCAATAAGAAGTGGATACTTTTTTAAACAAAGCACGGCAAATGATTAACCCGACCTAATGTGAAGCGGTAAGAAGGTACATATGCACAGACAGCTGCAAAGACAGCTGGTGTATCATGAGCTCACTGATTCAGCTGCCTCTTTTGAAGGGTCTCACGTTATAGGAAGGAGGGAACACATATATAATATATTCACTGTAGAGGACGGATGAGGCGGTGGGTGCCGGCCGGTCCACTCGTCCGGCATGTAATTCTAATGAGTATTAACGCCGCTCGTCTAGTGCGCTTCGGACGCTGTCCTGTGGAGCCTCTGTAAGCTTGCTTACAATTTTCCAGTTGCGAATACGGTTTTGGTAAATGGTAGGTATTCATCAACATTAAATTGCAATCATACAAAGAACAAGATTGCTTTTGTCTAGATAGACATTGAACAAAAAAGTAAGCATGTAAGTACATGTGAATATTACTGACCGCAAAGAAGTTATAGTAAAGTTTTATGATTAAGTAGCTAAAATATATGAAGTGTACCTAAGTGAGAATGAATTAATGCATAAAATAGGATAAAGTCACATGGGCCACAGGTATGTATTACAAGACTATTACAAGGACACAAATAATATTTTTCTGTAAATATTAATAATAATAATAAAATATATAAGTAAGTAAGAGAAAGTCGAGTTACTCGAGGAAGCCTTATCTAAGCAGATTTGTTTTCGAAGCTGCTGGTATAAAGAATACTATTCGTTATGGTTGACAATGAGCGTGTAATTACTGTTAGCATTCTGTGTTTTATGTCAATGCGAAAGAGATCAAAATGGTTTACATCTTTTGGAACAGAATGTACAGTCGATAGCATATAAAGTGTAACATTGAGCCACCCTAACTCCGTTCGTAGCAGAGGCAGCTTCCATACTGTGACTGTTACACAGTAGGTAGGTACCTACGCTTGATATGCTGTCGTCTATACCAGCGGACAAATGTGGACTTATTTGTATGATCCGTTTTAAATATGAGATACTTATTTTCAATGCATCCCAAATCTATTTTGTTGTCCATGATGAGATAGATTAAACCAATTCAGTTTCAGTACTGTATAGTTACAAACGTAAAACTGAGGTACAAAATCTATCATTAGAAAAGCTGACAGCAACTATGCAGCGTAGCAGCTTTGTTGCGGACCGTACACCGCTTCACTGGACTGTGAAAATGATTTTGATTTGACCCTTTGGAGGGCGCCTCCACCGCAAAATTACATTTCCATCTGTGAATTTGCTTATGTATCTGACACTCCATTATACATCGTCGTAATTGGGAGAAACGATCATATGAATACCATGTTTTCGATGACGACTCGAACGCCATTCATCGGAGTAATTGGATTTCACTTTTTGTGGTGTGATTGCTTTTATCGAGTTACAACATAGTCGAATATTTTGATAAAAATGGAAGCAAATCTACAGCAATCTACTACTTTGATTAAAATATTATTTGTCTTCAGCTTCTTCTTTCAAGTGCAAGTGCAGGTAAAATATTGTCGTATAAATTTTATTGCGAAAAATAAGGGAAAGTACAATGACTTGGTATTTAATACTTATTATTCAATTCCCGGTAATGTATAAAAGGGCGTCGGGCGCCGCTCTTTATCCGTAAATGTGGCGTCGTAAGAGATAATTTTATTCTGAGAGTATCTCTCTCACTGCTGATATATTCAACAGAATATTCCCATATGTGCGTAATTCTGTGGAATGGCAAAAAAGGTCTGTTTGAGGGGTGAAATATGTAAATTTATTGTCTTGGGCGGCCCCGGCGCGCTATAGTGGTGCCCCCATCATACGCCGACACGTAGGATAAAGGAAATGTTAATGCGCGCCAATTTATGTGCTTTTCTATGATTTCGCTGAATCGGGCGCGTCGTTTTCCCCTTTATAGCTGAGCGGAGCACGCTTTAGAAATTGAAGTGAACGAGTACTACCCGTACCTCCGGAGCTTTCATAATCGTTCCAACGAATGATTTTGTTTCTCTTTTCAAGTACATTGACATTTTATAATATAGATTCTTCTAAAGCTTTATGACATATTAGCTTAGTACAGGTAAATCTTTCTACTATTTTCCTGGGATTAGAGATAATAAAATATTTAGGTACCAAGTAAGTAAAAAAGTTCCTTAATGTGTAGGTACCCCAAAATAAAAACAAACAAATCACTTCATTAACATATAAGTTACATTTTTATTATCTCTGTAATAAATCTACATATCTGTACGGCTGGTTAACTACGGCGGCAAACACCCAATCTGTTCCCCTAACGATTCGCAGTGACTAATTCACAAAGGCCAAATGTGACATAATACCAGCATAATTCAATGTTTTGCTCACCATATTGTATTTTATTTATGAGTTATGCTCTGTCGAGTGTTATTTGTCTCTTTCCAACGTTTATACATTTGTATAGGTATCCCTGTCGCTGCTGACAAGAAGAGGGTGCAATTCATCGTAGCTGTATGAAAGGATGGTTAAATAGTACGAGTTAACTTACACCGCATCGGCTACGCGTCATTTAGGGGTGACGTGGAGCGCTTTATTCATGAAACAGACAGTGAACATTTATATTTTTTATTTCATGGTTACATCGGAGGCTCCATTCAATTAAATCTAGATTAATAATGTAAATGATTAAAAAATAGCGTCGGTCTGTAAGGCCAAGCTTAACATGAAAGGTCCGTCGATTTTCGCTCAGCCATGGTACAGTTACCAGTAATGATGAAAGTCACGAATTGTCAAAGTAATCAATGCGAGTAATCAAAGTACCTTCACCTTTGACAATTCATGCGATTGTCATATTTACTATAGAATTTTTATTACGAGAAATAAGAGCCAACGAGCTGCCAATAACGTTCAGTTAATAGGTAAAATGAACAATAACATTATTAATTTCACACTTTTTTGTACACATTACACAAATAAAGTAACTGAAAAAGTAATAATATATTGACAATGTTTGCTTATCGCTACTAACGATATCATACGCGTTTATAATTTTCAAACTTAAAAAAAATTTAAGCGCTACTTATTCACACACCTACATAAGTTATGATTAAGCCACAACAAAGAAAATGATTTTCATTAATGTTCATTGCATGCATAATGCGATCCTTTTAAGACAGTTAGAAACGATACGCCGTAAGCGGGACAAACGGTATGAGGGATTATGTTTCGCCCTTGATGCAGATATGACATTTTGAAGGTAAGACTTATTTTAATTTGGGAAAGTTCCATCTGTCGAAATTTTAATTTTTAAACGTCGCTCTGGCGCGGACTCGAGACTCGATACCAATTTGTTTGTACAAATTTGTCTGACAACAAAGTTGTGATTGAGTTTGTTTTTATGGACATTAATAAAGTCATAGTGTCGTAATATTTCAATGTTTTTTATAGATTCAACTAGTTATAGTTGCTTTTCTTTTGTTTGTGTTATTTATAAGTGTAACTTTTTTATTTAGATCTCAATGTTAATGACAAAAGGTGTGTTGTCAGTGGTAAGGTAAGTGTAGGTGCGAGTGTACAAAAATGTTATTGCTAGAGGTTAAAATTGTTATTACACAAGTAGTAAGCTATGAATATTCTTAAGTGGGCCCAAGTACTATTTACAAACACAAACATTTATTCTCCCTTCGACGTGGGCCCGGGTATATCTGGCATTAACTATAAGGTAAGGTCCATGACATCTACCTGGTGATTACAATCCAAAATGTAATAAATTTTTTACAAGCAATTGAGTAAAATTATGTTCAAACTAATATTGTCTCTATTGCTACACCAAGATATTTTTATTGCAAACACTGTCTGTTTATTCTCCCTATCTAAATAATAAGTGTGGTTAACACGACAGATGATATAAACAGGCAAATTGTCTGTCGGTATGGCAACATGGCATTAAAATTAATAAATCTGACAAAACGTGTTTAGCGGCGCGTGCGCACGGCGGGGGGCTTTTATACTGGTGGGGTTTATTAACCAATCGTTTTAGGGAAAAAATGCTTCACACTTAATATTTTAATATTTGCATAATAACTGATAATAATATAAATAAAATTAAGTGCACTAAATGCGAAACTGGATTTATTAATATTATTATTATTTATAAGAAGAATGATTTTTAAATGAATAAGTAAATATATCTACATATAATAGAAATGTTTTCATTTTATTGACTGAAGGACAGCCTTGGATATCTCATAGCTAAATACTCTACAGTTGGCAGGCGAAATAAAAATAAGTAAAAGAAGTTAGTATTTTTACTTTTTGGGACTTCAAGCATAAAATAATATGTTAATTACAAAAAAAAAACAACACAAACTACAAAAAACTGAATATATAATATATGAATAACTAATAATGCTGAATTCAAAATGTACTGCATAAGTAACGCACAGCAGACGTGCATTATGGAATCCTTAATATTTTTTATCGATGATTTAAAATAAAAACAACGCAACGGACAAAGAACTTCTTAATATTTCTTCAATATGCTCTAAATTAAATCCTTCCGCTGTATGCGAGTATATTTCAAATAGCTTGTTTCAGTTTTACCAGTTGATGCCTCTGCGCAAAATTTATAACTTCATGTACAATCGTCAGCACATCAAGCGTATCAGTTTGGCCTTGAGACCGCCCTTACTACGTCTTACTACGTTCGTAATATAGGCGGTTTTCGTAGTGCAATCGTTACACTTCATGCGCTGTTGTCTGAACACACACACATTATTAGAAAATAATAGAATTTATACAAAAATATTAGTACAAAGGCACTGCTTATTTCTAAAGAAAATACATAAAAAATTTGAAATTCCATTTCAAAATTTCATCTTAGTGAAATTATTCGCCAAACTATTTGATAGTCTAAAGTGATAACCACCAAGTTGATTGGCTATCCATTGCTGCGTTACAAGGTACTTGACATGACGTCATACCAGCAAAGGGTTGGTCAATAACTACAATTTACTTTAGATTATAAAAATGAGTTTGCGTATAAGCCCCCAGGGAGGGTAATGGTTTGGCCACAACTGTAATACTGGCAAATGTCTGCATATAATACAGACGAACGAAAAGACGAATAGTTAGGAAACAGTTTCTTTTGAACAAAAGTGCAGTTACTTATCGGCAAGTAGTGACGTTGATCTTAAGGCGAATCAAGGGCACCTCTTCCTTGAAGTTGTTATTATTGATAATGGTCGTCTGAATTATTTAAATAGTATCTACATACAACGCCAACTAGACTGTGTGCGGCGGCGGAGGACCAGTTAATGTTGGTACAGGCCGTAATCACATCAGCGCGCGCCGAAGTGCGGATGCGACGACGACGAGCGACACCCGCTCGCCCCGTGTTAATGCAAATTATGGCATTAACGTTATGGCCGCGCTATCTGCCGCATCGTATCCACGCAAGGATTTACCACACCATGATTTATCACCACCATCATATTAATCTCACCACTTTGTTGTACCCCGGCAAAATTAAGCCACTGAATTTCAAAAATCAACGCCGCTCACAAACTCAATTTATATAGCAAATATCAACAATGTTTCTGCATAAATAAATAATTAAGCAACTTGGTAAATAAGCGTGGCGGCCTCATTTATTATTCTTTATAAGGAAACAAAGGCGAGGGTTAGCCGTAATAAGGCTCCGCCACCTCGCCGGCTTATCTTTATTGCCTCCAACCCACGTAGAATAATAAATCGTTTTCATCAAAAACAAATACTCGACAGTTTTTGTCGGAGTCGAGCGAACGGGCGAGAGGGTGGCAATTTTCCACCCCCCATAATACAATATTTTCCGACATTTTCCACGGGAATACAGCTTCGAATCGCTCGCTCGCGAGCGGCAGGTTCCTTTAATGTGTATTTTTCGTCCAATCAGAGAGCGGCGAGAGTCTCGATATTACCTCAACTGTCACACATAAAGTGGAAAATATGGTCGGCAGATGTGGGGGGCGCGCGTGGGCGCGGGGTCGGCGCGGGGCGCGGGGCCAGGCGCTGCTTGGCAGTCGGCGCGCGTACGCGACGCTCCGGCGCGCCGGAAGAAACGCTCCACGCCGAACAGGTTTATAGCTTTTCTTTCAGCTCCACTCAGGTACGGGCCGTATCATAACAGGGAATAGCGGCGCGTGATGTGAACCCGTGATAAAATAAATGTCGAGATAGGCTTATGTATTGTACTGTTTATCTTAATAATGGCCGCCCGGAGAAAACTTTCGATTAAACTTTTGCCTTTTTGCGAAAGCTTTTCTTGTTTTATTTTTATATCACAATAATGTAAACAGTCGCTTAGGCGTTATCTCTTTTTTCATTGTCAAGTTACGACTATGTTAACCTGAAATAAAACACAAACATTCGTCATTATAATGTTGACAGAAATGGAAATAACGCAAAGCGCCGGGCCGCGAGTCAGCGAGTGGTTCTCACGCCGCCTGGCTAATTCAACTGTGGAATTGCCGGCGGCGGATATAAATCGCGATTCATTTCTCATCGTAACTTTTTGTCGGTTCTTATCTGTTAGACTTCACTTTTCATCATCCGAGGGGATTTATGTAATGCCTAGTCATTTCTCGGCGTCGAGCGAGGCTTATCGGCGGAGCGCGAGTTCGCTTGATTGATGAGCGCGCAAAAATAAATGTTCAGTTAAATTATTCGATAAGTTGGAAACGGAAGTTAAACGGGAATTATCTTTGTCTTGCCCCTGAAGATTTCACGGTTGTAGCTGTTATGTCGGGGTGATTGATCGATCGAGGTGCTGTCTGTTTTATATTTTAAGGCTCGGTGGGGCTCTATGACGTACTTTGGTTACTGAGGACTCAACTTGAATGACTTGACGTTACGTAGCTGTAGCGCTACGAACGTAGCAAGCTGCTACGAACGTAGCAAGCTGCTACGAGATTCTGTGTAAAGTAAACGTAGAACCGTAGCAGACTAATCACGTGCGTTTAACCGGGATTTCAATTGCAACTGTCAAATGCAACTAATTTAATTGACTTGTGGTCATGTTATGACTAAAATAATTCTGTTATCTATAATTTTAGTGAAAATTAATTGCTATGTAAGTAAAACTGATTTATGACAAAATTAATTAACCGTCTTCTGTTCATCCACAATATGTCCTTTGTGACATATGTCGTGATCTTGACCACAGTAACAATGGATCCAGGGGTGAAGTAACGACACAAAACAGGCATGAAAGCTAATGCCATAATTAAAGGCAATCGGCTCCCCACGCCATGATTTATGGTGCTCGCGTTGCCACCCTGCCTTCCGCATCTTTGAAAAATGGTTACTTTTGTTGCTTTTTATTTAACATTGAAAATAAAAAGTTTTTCAGAGATGAAAGATTGACTAAGTTTTATTATTTGCTTGCTTGTTGAATTTGAAAGTAACAGTAAAATGAGCCAAAACAGTTTTTTAAGTTGTTAACTTTTACGCAAAAAATATTGTGTAGACGTAAATACTTTCTCACTCTTATTATTATATAAAATGAAAAATGTTGGTTGGTTGGTTGGAAAAAAGTGTTGGTGGTTTAACTAAAATAGGTTTAATAATCTTGTATTATTAAGACTAATAATAATTTATATTTAATATTTAATAAGTCTACAGGTTACTCTACAGGCTACTTAGTCAGGGGTCCCAGGTTCGAATCTCGGTATGATAAGAACGAGCATTTGTTCACGAGTCATGGATGTTTATTTAGTATATTTCTATATTATATACATATTATTATAACTATTTCTAGAATCCATAACACATGCTCTTAATGATGCTTACTTTGGGCTAGATAATAGCTGTGAGTGTGTGAATATTATTATTATTATTATGATTAAGTTGACGGCCGTCTGGTCGTGTTGTCAGTACCCCTGCCTACTAAGCTAGAGGTCTCAAGTTCGAATCCGGTAGGGGTAGTTGTCTAAATGTAGAGTTCTAACATTAATGTTCACAAGGATGTTTCTGAGTTTATCTAGATAGATTTGCAGATACAAACAATATCTAATATTTATATGCATACTATTATCTATATTTCTTCTTTATCTATTAGTATCTATATTACCAATACAGTCGACAGCACATCAAGCGTAACAGTTTGACCTTGAGACCGCCCTTATTGCGTTCGTAATAGAGGCGGGTTTCGTAGTGCAACTGTTACACTTGATGTGCTGTCGTGTGTATCTGTTGAATCTTACTTTGATTTAGATATATTATGTGTGGGTGGTACAATATTATTATATTTTGAAAAATACTAAAGTATTTTATACCAGTTGAATAATTAAATATGATTTTATTTTCTCCACGTCATTGTAATAGTCTTAAGAAGGCTCAATGTCACCCAAAGGGGAATAAAGCGGGCAATGCTCGGGGTTTCTCTGCGAGATCAAATCAAAAATTATGAGATCCGCAGGAGAACTAAGATCACCGACATAGCCCAAAGAATTTTATTTTTTATTTATTTATCCATTGATTTTTTTTTCTTAATCCAAAACCTCACCAACCTGTGCATCAGGTTGTTGACGAGTGCACTCATTTACAGTTATTGTTTAAAATAATTTAATAATTTACTTAGTTAATTATGATTTCACTATATGAATATTGAACAGGCCTTGCAAGGATGCGGGCAGCGCAGGAGCGATCGGCCTGGAGATCCTGGGGGAGGCCTATACCCAGCAGAAGGGTGTCTCTCGGCTGAAATGAATGAATGAATAGTAAAAATTATGATATTAAGATTTTAGGTAATTCCAACGGTCTTTAGTATTATTAAATAAGCTTAATAAGCGCGGCCCTAACTTAATAACAACATTTTACAATCGTTGACCATGAAATTGGTATTTCTTACATAATCAGCTATTGTATCTACCTAATAGATTGTCATCGCAAGAAATAACTTTTTCTGCTATATGCATTGGTACCTATTATGGATCCTTGAGACGTTACATGCACACTTATTTCATCCATGACAGGCAGCAGGAGACGCGGGTTCGATTCCCGCCTGGAGCACATAATGTTTTTATCGTTTTCTTTCTTTATTTGCAATTGTTACAATAAAGTAGGCGTTTAATTAAACGCATCAAAAACATTTAAATTTGATTTACTTGTGTAGTTTTGAATGTGAACATAATTATGTTTACCATCATAGATATTACCTCAAAAAATATGCAGTGGAACACTTTAAATTTATTATCATGTAAGTAGGTAAGAAAAATATTAAAAAAGCATATTTCAAGCAATGAGCTTTGAGTATCTATCAATATTATAACCACCAATACCGTAACTGATCGTAATTTCTAAAAAAGTTTATGCTGGTTATAACCAGCATCATCGAAACATAAGGTCCAACCGCAGGGAAAGAATAATGATATTTTTACAGTAACTTACTAAGTACCCAAACTAATAATAATTATGATATCATAACGATAACAACATCCTGAAGGTGGAACATAGGACTCGCCTATGGTTCAACTTTGGATACATCACAGTAGCGACGGGTACTTTTACCTAAATAAAATTAAAAATAAATAAATAATAGATTGAATTATTAATTATTTTAATATAATTTGACACTTTAATTGTACTATTATTTTGAATTTTATATTTTAATTCTAACTTTCTAATCGATTTTATGTAGGACATTGTAACTTTAGTGATTGTTGTTTTATTGTTATTATTTTATTTTATGATAAGTTTAGAAATGTGAATTATGGTTATTATTATTGTGTATATGTGTTCAATGTTTATATAGGATAAATATATTATACTAAAGTAACGTATTAAATTATATTATACAATAAATGTAAATGAGTGCAGACTCAACAACGACGCACAGGTTGGTGAGGTTTTAGATTATGGAAAATGTTTGTATATTACTTTGGTTATCATAATTTTGCAGGTGTCATCCTGTGACGCCTAAGATGAAATTCCGCCCATGTTCAGTAATTACACTGGCTATCATTTCCTTTATATTTTTAAAAGTAAAATATACTTTTAAGTTACTATAGCTGCAGTAATTTGAAAGATATATTTTTATTTCCTTAGGTCTTGTCTGACAAATGGTGACCAAAACTATATTCATTTGTTCAGTTCTGTTGAAGCTCCTTCTTGTGGTGTTTGACTAATTTCAGTCTTACATTAAAAATACAACGAATTAATATAAATTTTAAAGCCCGGGCGTGAACTTATAACAATAATTAATTAAAAATATATTTCAATTATCTTAATCAATTGGCGCTCTACATTCTGCCATAATGATTTTTTATAAAACATTACTATAAGTTAGCAACTATTTCTAGCAATGAATGGAACTATTTAGAATAGATAATCATTTTTATCAGTATTTTAAACCCTTAATATCATAGATAACTATCATAACAACGATAGCCGAGTAAACGCATTTCCATTAAAATAGACATTTTTTTAGACATTTTAACTAGTTCTCGTTTCTTTTTGAGGTCGTTAATAGAAAATGACAAATATTTATATTTAATCCTATTACTGATCCATAGCTAATTCGCTAGAATTGTGAGGACATAAAAGTATAAGTTTATATAATACTATGCGTGGTCATCTATGCAACTTTACATAATAATTTGACTATCTCTGTTAATTATTGTATATTTAATTGGATTCACGCATAGTAATGCTCATTTAATTGATAGTCAGATTTCTGAGGTACTGATTTTTATAAAAACTCTCAATATACTTACTTCAGCACAACTTAATAATCCTCTCGAATGCAGGAATCAGTATACAAGTGTATACGACGGTAGGAAAACATACAATAATATACCAATATCTACTTACACTACCTGTCATAAGATATAATCAGGCTCGACTGTTTATAAGAGATTTTTCCCTTTCTTTTTCGTGTCTGTCGATCACCATCACTATTCTTCATTTCAGTAAACTCCTTACCATATTTTATGGTTGTTTAATAGAGATCGGTGGCGTAGTGGTTTAAGCGCTCTGGTTTCGATCACGAAAGCAAAGCAACTTTCGCCATAGTCGGTCCCAGGATGGGTCAATCAAATTTATAATCTTGAGATCCTCCGTGCTTCGGCAGGCACGTTAAGCCGTTGGTCCCGGTTGTTACTGCAACCGTTTTGACCCACCAACCCGCATTGGGCCAGCGTGGTGGTGTTATGGCCCAAACTCCTCATGTGTTTCTCCCGTGTAGGAAGGCCTGTGCCCAGCAGTGGGACGTATATAGGCTGATGATAATGATGAATAGAGATCGCTTTTATTGATAAGACGGTCGTGAAACAGTTTGCTGTGTTTCGGATTGAAGGGAAAGGTAGCCAGTATAATTACTGGGCATGGACGGCATTTCATCTTAGGCCCCAGGATGGCAACGCACCTGCAATATCAAGTGATTTTTCCTTGTTATTGCAAGTGTCTTTAGGCGGCGGTAACTAACTATCAGGTAGGACATCAGCTTGTTTGTCATATAGTTGTATAAAAAAAGACCGCCTTTTTGCAAAAGTAACTCTGTCTGTCTGTCCATCTGTCTGTTACGTTTTCACTTCTAAACCACTCAGCCGATTTCGATGAATTTCGGCATGGAAATAGATCACACCCTGAGAAAGGACATAGGAAACCTTTTATAGCAATAAGCGACATAAACGCGGGCAGAGCCGCAAGCATCCACTAGTTTTCTTATAACTCTTTAAACGGTCGGTATTAGAAACAACAAATCACTAACAGAAGCGAAGCACATACCATCGGTCGGTGATGAAAACAACTGAAACAGAAATTTTAATATTTTTAATTAAATATCGTGCGACATAGTGATAAATTTAAGATCTGAATTATAAAGAAGACATTTTTAAGATTATGAATAAATTAAAACACTTTTACTATTATAACAGCTTATATATAATTTATCATTAGAAATAAATATCTTAAACCGTATATAACTTTCTAAAGTCAAACTGAAGTTAGCTTAAACTGACGGTAATAGGAGCGTTTACGTTATATCACTTTTTTAAAAGGTGCTCTTTCACGCCTCTGTTGAAGAAACTCATACCCATTCCTATAATTACAGCGAAGAATGTTTGACGTTAGGTTGCGATTGTTATTTAATAATTATATTTTCGTACTTAGGTCGAGATACTTTTGTAGTCTTTACTGTCGCAAATAATAGTTACGTAATCTGCCGTTTCGTGGTGCGGAACGGCTCTCACCTGTTAAAACCTGCAGGTTCGGTTAATAGCCAAACTTGTATTCTAGATTCTTAAATTGCATTTGGGAGTGCAGGTAGTCCACTTAAAAAGAGCATTGTGGCTAATCTCTAGCGACACATGTACAAACAAAGTTTAATTGTGAGCGGTGCGGTGTGCGGTGTGCTGCCCCGGGCAAAACCGATTACAGTCTTAACGGCGCTCACCTTCGATTCCTGCCCGCCACCCCCGCCCACACACATATTCAATTCCAATCAATCCGCCACACATATTTATATGTAGACGGGCGCATGTTTTTATTGCGGACTGCATCGAATGACGGCCGCAAACATTGCATCCGCCCCCTCGGCTGCGTCGAAAAAACCTTTTATTTTTAATTTCGATTTTGATTTTTTCCGAGCGCGCCGTGTCGTTCTAGTTTTATTTTGTTTCATTTCATAGCGCAGGGTGGGTGCGCGACAGATCGGAATTTCAGATATGTACAATTTAAAATCGTGTAAGTACGGTCAGCGTGCGGCGGAGGGCTGGGCGGCGGGAAGCGCTCGCTCCCGCTAGACTGACGCCTGTCGGTTTGTTTTCTTTGCTTTTTTACGAATTCTATTTTCATTTGATTGCATTTGAATTTCCGCCGCCAATATCCGCTAACTAAACACGATTAATGCGGAGCGGAGATGGACAGGCGGGCGGGGCGGCCCCGCGACTCCACATCAGGGCTTTGTCGTTTTTTTTTATTAGAAACCAGCTAATTTATTGCAAACTTCGATACAAGACTCCTCTTATTATGATAGCATAGCGCAGCTCGTAACATTACACAGCATTATAATGTATATCAGAGTGCTGATCGGAGCAAATGATATAGGTGTCGGTATATACTCGTATGTGTGTGTTTGGATTAGGGTACAAGGATACGCGCTATAATAAATCAGGCTTGGTTGTGTTGTTATTTACCTTTATACAGTCACAAATAAATTCGATTGATATGACACGCATTGTAACACGCACACCAATTATACAGGGTGGTGATGGCACTACGACAATAAATTCAAACTTGGACTAAGTATATTAGTTCATATAAATGTTTGAAATAGAACCAATTTACCGGATTTAACTCGCGTTTAATTAGATGTTACATTATTATTATACACCCGAAGTTTTGATTACTTTACAGCGGTCGTGGTCACGGGAAGAATGAAGATGTCAATTGTCGGTAGTTAACCTCAAACTTATCAAAATAAGTTTAACTACCGTCACTTTGTGTTATATTTTGAGCGGTCCGATTCACGCATACGGAGCTCACGGTGTCAGTTTGTCGGACAGTGTGAGGAGGGGCTTGGGACTTTATTAATCCAACCATCTTTTCTATTGTAATGGAACCATGGAAATGTTTTGCACTTTCAAATACATCTTATTCATTTGCTAATTTCATGACACTTCTATGAACTAATATAGCCCATATTTTAATTTATTACCTTATTTTCGTCCTGACCCTGTATGTTCTGAAATTAATGAATTACAAATTAAACTCATTGAATTAGACGTAAATAAGTTTTACATTATTATATTGTTATGGAAATTTTATTTCATATTTATCTAACATTCAGATAAACAAGAAAGTGTAAAAGGTGCTATAAGTATATTATCTGATCGTGTTACACCATTATGTATATTTTATTGTTTTATTTTTACGAACTTAGTAATAAAGTACACAATTTGTGAGCAATAAAGCCGTTTAATAAATGCTTTTGTATTCCTCCGTCTACACAACAAACAGAATTATAATGCGAGGACAACCGAGGGCAGGGAATCGATCACGGCGTCCCGTTATTGGCAAACTTCTCCGCGACACGGGCCTTGATTAAAAGTATGCAAATTTTATTACCAACGGTGCGGCCCGCACTCGTTCCGGTCAACTAAATATCTGTTCCGTAAATGATGACTGAGCTTGAGACGTTGTTGTCGGGAATATTAGAATAAAATATGTTTACACCATACAATTCAAATTGCTAGCCGTTATGTCTGTTTTTATAGAATATCTTGTTGAATTAGTTATTAATCTTAGTAGTGAATTATTATGTTTGAATGATAACAAATGATTATTGAAAACGTTTATGATTTTCTATCTTTTAACATAGTAAGTATCTTAGAGATATGTGCTTCTAAAAAGCACACAACTTCTAAAGATAATATATACGTAGTAAATACATGCATGATGCTAACGTTAGAAAACAAAAGATAATAGTGAAACGAAAAATTTTACATTATCAATCGTAGGCATAAAATACCTAGCCGTGTTTGTAATAAATAATTCGAAACAGCGTGTACTAGAGTGGGGTTTTGTTTATGTCAAATTGTAATTTATTGGTTACTCGGCTCGACTTGGATATTACGACGGGCGACCGCCCCCCACCCCAGTCCTGGCTCCATGAAAATTTTATATCACCGTGTCGACGTTGCGTCATTCCGTTTTTTTCTTGCCCATGACCAGCCAAAGCGATCTTTTGATTAAATTAAGGGGATCAACGAGAATTTTTATACTGATTGATAGGTTGACACAGCGTTTCAAGGAACATTGCCGGAATTTATATTGGATATAAGTGATTGAGCGCAAATTTAGCTTTCGTGTAATTTATACAGTTAATATGCATTAAGTTCGATGTTCATCAATCACATGCGATTTAGAGGAAGTTTTAAAATTAGTGAGTTTAAAAGCGGGCAATTAAAAAAATAAAAGAAGTGATTAGTTTTATGTAAAAATTAAGTGATTCAATGTAATAAGAATAGGTGCCTATACCTTTAGGTTCAATAAGATTCAAGATACCTAAGCAAATTACTCAACATAGATGTGACAGAAAACTAATATAGCAAAATTTCATATATTTTTTAAATCTTACCCCCTACTATACAGGCTGCTCAGCCAGGGGTCCCGGGTTTGAATCCCGGTATGGGCAGATTTTTTTATGATGAATACGTTCACGAGTCATAGCATAGATGTTTGTATATTTATTTATTAAATTTCTAATATTTTTAGATACATTATTATCATTATCTGTCCGTTATCTAGTAACCATAACAGAAGACCTTAATGATGCTTACTTTGGGCTAGATAACAGGTGGGATTGTATGAAAATTATTACTATTATTATTAATAATTTCATTAATCTTTATATAGGGTGGTGACGACAATACGACACTAAATTGAAACAATGCATAATATTATTTCAAAGAAATGTCATGAAATTATCAAATGAATGAAGTAATGAAGATGTAGATATTCGAAAGGTGCAAAACATTTCTATGCACTAATATAGCCCATATTTTAAATGAGTCTCGATTGTCTTTACCACCTTGTATATTTAGGGATTTTTATTATTTTTATACGTTAAACCGATCGTAGCCTAATGTAATGATTGATTAATAAATGATCACCTAGACTACTCAGTTTCAAGGCTACATTAGAAGCAGTATGCAGGATGGTACATTGATGAGGTTATTTTAAAACTACTGATAAATAGCTCTCTCTCTCTTTCTTGTCTGTTCTTAACACATTCCATCAATAGGTGATAATAATACCTAATAATAATATTCATACACTCACACCTATTATCTAGCCCACAGTAAGCATCAAGAGCTTGTGTTATGGATACTAGATAACGGATAAATAATGATAATAATATGTATATAAATATTATAAATATACTAAATAAACATATAAACGTACATGACTCGTAAACAAATGCTCGTACTCATCATACAAACATATGCTCCTACCGGGATTCGAACCCGGGACCTCTGGACCGAATAGCCTGAATAGCAAGGGGTACAGACCGCTTGAGCAGCCGGTCGTCAAGGTATTGTAGGTACATCTACTTGTCTACAAACGATTACATAATTTATCAGAACAAATCAACAAACAAACAAACAATCTATACTTACTTCTATAAAAAATGTGCCATTAGACAAATATCTAAATATTTACATCCCAATCGTTAAATTTATGTCTATCTACACAGTCCATAACCAATTAAATGCGTTCATGTTGAGTTCGAGAAATCAATGACAACCATTAAATTTTCGCCATTTATCACCAGGGATGCTCCTGCGCACGATGTCTCATTTATCCCCACGCTCCCTGTATCAATGCACAGCTGTATTGAGCGCGATGTCAAACATTTGACCCGGGCAGTCACCCCATTGTTACTACTTAGTATAAAAATGCATTCACCCCACGTGATCATTACAAATTTTCGCCACGCATTTTAACGGTATAAATTGAACAGAAGGCTATCAGGTTGATGGATGAGCATTGTTTCTGACGCCGTTCTAAGGAACAAATTGTTTTATATTATTTCTAAATATATCTATAGCTTTATTATTATAAATAGGTACATAAATAATTTGTATAAATAAAGAATTCGTCACAGGTAGGTATTTAAATATTTCCTATTTTCATCGTTTATAAATTTATTTATTAAACTGATTTGTACAAACTTACATAAAATGCAATTTAGTGACAGCTGAATGACTCTTTACATTTCTATAATTATTTGTTAACATAACATACTATTTTTTACTATTCCCTTTATTAACATTATCCTGATTTGCCGAAATATCATTTCATAAATATTGAGCTGTGAAGTAAATTAAATTATTATCTATTCAATTCTAGTAAACTTCATTGTATCCGCCTTAACAATATTGTGTACCAATTTTCAAGTCTCATGAAAACTGACTCTCAGAAATTAGTTGAAACTCGCGTTGTCGTCGAACTACGGTCGGAATTCGTCAACTTAAACCATTTCCACTTAAACTTGTACAACAACTTATAATAGAATAACTTTGCAGATTAATCTATTTTCTGTTGAAGGCTAAGCACCTGAGACCGGAATAACTGTTGACAATATTGGTAGCCTATTTCCAGTGGCGCTACTATACGTTTTCGTTTTAACTAATCTTATTTATCAATGGACAGAAGCGAGAGATGGTTGCAAAACTTTCTTGAGTGGCTCTGTAGTCGACAATACTTTTTGCTCGGAGTGACCCGTGGGTCGGTACTCCCGTTGATAAGCAGTAAATTGCTTTTCTTTCCATTTCTTAAATAACCGACCCCCTCCCGCCTCACCTCCCGCTGAAAGGTACGCTCGCATCGCAATATTCTTTTACAGCTCCTAAGAAAAGTTTAATTACGGGACTGCTTAAAAAGGGCGAAGTCGCGTTATGTTCTAATTATTGTACGAACAATAAAAATACGCAAACGAGTGTATTATACAATTAGACACTTCTCCCCGATCGTTAAAAGGGAAATTTAAATGGAATTTTTATGTCCAGCAATTAAGGATAACGTCGGCGTACTAGACATTTTTGTAATTACAAAAATAAGATTCTTGAAATGTAGCGTGAAAAAGAATTGGGCGGAAAATACTCCGGGAGCTACAATTGACAGATGAAATAGCTAAGTGGGAAATGTTTGTTATTTTGTGTTTTATTATAAGTTGAGACATTAAAAATACGAGTCTTACTGACTTGTTAACACTTATTTGGCCTTTGCTGTTATTATTATTTATAAAGTTCTATAGCACATATTTAAATGTGTATTGACATCCATCGCTCAGTCAAATGAGATTTTACGAATTTTTACTTAGGTACTGAATTTCGGTCCATTCTTAAATGCTTATTAGTGTTTATTTTTTACTTTTGATTGCCATTATTTTTATAATTTATGATTTACATAAATACTTTAACGGTACTTAGGTAGGTACAGTCGACTTTAAAAGCTCATGTAACTGCAAAGGGAAAGGTAAGTGTCATTTCTGATATACTTCCACAAAACTAAAGGTAAATAAGTTATAAGTCCCACTTTCGCTCCATTTAATTTCTTTCAGAATACGATATCAGTGTGTAATAGATAAATAAAAATATAAATTTTTAAGTAACCCCGGCCTGATTAATTGGCTACCTAACACTATCTCATAGAGACTATTCTTATGAGCCCAAACACGCTATAACTGCTGTAAGTTTCTGACGAATTAAGCATCCCGCAGACTTTTTGATGGTAAAGAATCAGCTCAAGGTTAGTATGCCACGGGAATGTCAACGAAGTAAGACAACAAATTTCAAATCCATGAAAGTTACTAAAACCCTTTTATCATTTACAAAATGAGCTGATAGTCATTAAACGCCTAAACTGATGACGCCTTAGACGACCGGCTGGTCGAGTGGTCTGTACCCCTTGCTATACGGGCTGCTCGATCAAGAGGTCCCGGGTTCAAATCCCGGTAGGGGCAAATGTTAGTATGATGAATACGAGCATTTGTTCACGAGTCATGGATGTTTAAATGTTTATTTAGTATATTTCTAATATTTATATACATATTATTATCAATATTTATCCGTTATCTAGAATCCATAACACAAGCTATTAATGATGCTTACTTTGGACTAGATAATAGGTGTGAGTTTACGAATATTATTATAATAATTATTATTATTATTGTTACTGATCATCATAATTTTTAGCTAAGAACCATCCTAGTCATGTCAGCTTTCGAACAAAAAAAAACAAATCAAAATCAGTCCATTCGTTTAGAAGCTACAATGCCACAGAGTCTGTGTGTTAAATGGGATTTTATACAATTATTCTTTTATTTTAATTTTTTTTGCAATAAATTATAAGACTTTTGTGTAAATTAAAGTAAAACGTGTTATTCAGTAGATTTTTATCTACAATCTGAAATGCTGCTCACAAAGAAACCCAAAAATTTGGTACATTTTTGTCACCAATCTGAATTTTTTAACAAAGAAATCAAAAAATAACAAAAAGTGTAGTGTCCAATCTGTCCACAGCCACAAAAAATGACCAAAATGTACTGTCCAATGTACTATCCTAGCCACAATGACGCTTTTAAAAACTTGACTCTATAGTTGTATTGATAGTCATTCCGTACTTCAACATTAGACTGGTTTTAACCGTGAATGATTTGGGAGAAGTATTTGGATTTTTCTGAATTGTTCGACTTTTATGCCGCTTTTATTAGTGAAGTTTTATGAAAATGATCAGTTTGAATTCTTTGGTTGGTAGGAATCTTACAAAAATATTACAGAAGTACGAAAAAATGGTGCTCATGAGCTTGCCCAAGTCTCATACAAACTTATACTGTCTCCTTTCTATCCAAAGGACACCCCCGTCTTCCATACAACTTTGGGCCTGATGTTACAGGGCTGGAAATTGGTAAAAAGCTACATCTCCTAAAAGGTATAGTGAGCCCAATTTTCAAGTCAACATAATTAAGGTGTTATATAATATTTTAGGTGAAACTCTAAATAAATGACTTTTTCAACACACTTCCTCATAAAGTGGCTCTAATCCCATGGCAATTAGGCACATAATGACACCTATAATCAAACTGTGACTTTTTCATTACTATTATTCACTAGTGAGTAATAGTTTTTTTTTTAATAATTAAAATTGCCAATATATATTTTTTTTCTTTTTTTGTTGTTAAATCTCCCTGTAATGGGAAGGCAAAAGGAACTAATGCCCATACAGCCATGTCTGATGTGATTGAGTTTATGTCACTTATCTATATGTATATGTGTAAGTATATGTATTTTTTGTATTTATGTATATGTGTATTATGTATATGTGTGTTATGTATATATGTAGTTTAAAATCCAAAGTCACGCCCAAGGCCCTATCATAATAACAGCGCTTCTGCGACGTTTTTTATAATGTCGCAAAAGTTTTATGCTGAGATAGGGCCTTGTTGACTGCACTTATTGTTAAGTATAAACTGTTTGTATTTGTCTATTTTTTTATTTTTTTATTGTTTAAGCTTCTTGTTGTTGTTTGTTATGTGCATGTCAAATAAAAATATTGTTCTTTCTTTCTTTCTTTCTTTAATATTATTGGTTGAGTTACGCTTACATTTGCGCTAAAAAGCTATCCGCGAAAAGCCCAAAAAAAAGAAACCTCATTTTTCAGTCTATGGCCGATGCGCGCGCATAGGAAAACTGATTAATTTTTCCCGCCATTACGAAACATTTTTCACAACTCGTCTCGTTTTCTCTTTTGAAGTTATTTAGTTAGTTATTAATTAAGATGTCTGCAAATACAATTTATGAAGAAAATGATTTATGTTGTACACCGCCCGATATAAGATGTGAAGCCCAGAACGTTATGGAAAGTTTACTACCAGAAAACTCAAAGGAAAAATATTTATTAGCGTACCAAAATGTCATACAATGGCAGAACAACAAGAATACGCAGTCTTTTTCAGAAAATGTGTTCATGGCGTACTTTAAAGAATTATCTTCTAAGTACAAACCTAGCTCTTTGTGGTGTATTTACTCAATGTTAAAAAGTACAGTCCGAACAAAGAATGGAGTGGACTTAAAAACATACTCGAATTTGTCAGCTTATCTAAAGAGACTATCTGATGGATTTAGAAGCAAAAAATCAAAGGTTTTATCATCTGACGATATTGAAAAATTTATTAAAGATGCTCCAGATAACCAATATTTGGCTACAAAGGTTAGTTAAATTAATTTTAATTAAATATTTAATAGCAGCTTGTTGACTTTAATTATTGTTTCTTTTGTTTCAGGTTGCTTTAATATTTGGGGTAACTGGTGCCTGTAGGATACAAGAATTAACAAATATAACTGTAAAAGATATAGAAAACCATGGCCAGATGCTTTTGCATACGTAGAAGATTCCATACAAAACAAGAAGGAAATTTGTGCGAAAATCACAAAAAGAATTAAACTTGATTCTGAGACGCATCCTACTAGCGAAATACCAAGTACATCCAATGATTGGATTTCACCTACCTACACGAATAATGAACCATCACAAATAACAATAGAACATGAAAGTATTTCAGTAAATAATCTATCTGATGAGACCGCTATATCATCAAAAATAGTTAATTATAATTTTACTAACTGCACATTTACTAATTGTTTCTCTAAATAAACTTTTTATCTACTATGTAAAATGGTTTTTTATTTAAGTATTATTTTATTCAGAAGTGTGTTGAAAAACGTTGTATGATACACGTGTGTATTGATGATTACCGTCCTCGGCTCCTTAAGACCCTCGCCTGACGGCTCGGGCCTCAATGCGCCTCAGCGGTAATCACCAACATTACACACTTGTACCATAATGTACTATTTCAACACACTTCCTCATAAAGTGGCTCTAATCCCATGGCAATTAGGCACATAATGACACCTATAATCAAACTGTGACTTTTTCATTACTATTATTCACTAGTGAGTAATAGTTTTTTTTTTAATAATTAAAATTGCCAATATATATTTTTTTCTTTTTTTGTTGTTAAATCTCCCTGTAATGGGAAGGCAAAAGGAACTAATGCCCATACAGCCATGTCTGATGTGATTGAGTTTATGTCACTTATCTATATGTATATGTGTAAGTATATGTATTTTTTTGTATTTATGTATATGTGTAAGTATATGTAGTTTAAAATCCAAAGTCACGCCCAAGGCCCTATCATAATAACAGCGCTTCTGCGACGTTTTTTATAATGTCGCAAAAGTTTTATGCTGAGATAGGGCCTTGTTGACTGCACTAATTGTTAAGTATAAACTGTTTGTATTTGTCTATTTTTTTTATTTTTTATTATTGTTTAAGCTTCTTGTTGTTGTTTGTTATGTGCATGTCAAATAAAAATATTTTTCTTTCTTTCTTTCTTTCTTTAATATTATTGGTTGAGTTACGCTTACATTTGCGCTAAAAAGCTATCCGCGAAAAGCCCAAAAAAAAGAAACCTCATTTTTTAGTCTATGGCCGATGCGCGCGCATAGGAAAACTGATTAATTTTTCCCGCCATTACGAAACATTTTTCACAACTCGTCTCGTTTTCTCTTTTGAAGTTATTTAGTTAGTTATTAATTAAGATGTCTGCAAATACAATTTATGAAGAAAATGATTTATGTTGTACACCGCCCGATATAAGATGTGAAGCCCAGAACGTTATGGAAAGTTTACTACCAGAAAACTCAAAGGAAAAATATCTATTAGCGTACCAAAATTACATACAATGGCAGAACAACAAGAATACGCAGTCTTTTTCAGAAAATGTGTTCATGGCGTACTTTAAAGAATTATCTTCTAAGTACAAACCTAGCTCTTTGTGGTGTATTTACTCAATGTTAAAAAGTACAGTCCGAACAAAGAATGGAGTGGACTTAAAACATACTCGAATTTGTCAGCTTATCTAAAGAGACTATCTGATGGATTTAGAAGCAAAAAATCAAAGGTTTTATCATCTGACGATATTGAAAAATTTATTAAAGATGCTCCAGATAACCAATATTTGGCTACAAAGGTTAGTTAAATTAATTTTAATTAAATATTTAATAGCAGCTTGTTGACTTTAATTATTGTTTCTTTTGTTTCAGGTTGCTTTAATATTTGGGGTAACTGGTGCCTGTAGGATACAAGAATTAACAAATATAACTGTAAAAGATATAGAAAACCATGGCCAGATGCTTTTGCATACGTAGAAGATTCCATACAAAACAAGAAGGAAATTTGTGCGAAAATCACAAAAAGAATTAAACTTGATTCTGAGACGCATCCTACTAGCGAAATACCAAGTACATCCAATGATTGGATTTCACCTACCTACACGAATAATGAACCATCACAAATAACAATAGAACATGAAAGTATTTCAGTAAATAATCTATCTGATGAGACCGCTATATCATCAAAAATAGTTAATTATAATTTTACTAACTGCACATTTACTAATTGTTTCTCTAAATAAACTTTTTATCTACTATGTAAAATGGTTTTTTATTTAAGTATTATTTTATTCAGAAGTGTGTTGAAAAACGTTGTATGATACACGTGTGTATTGATGATTACCGTCCTCGGCTCCTTAAGACCCTCGCCTGACGGCTCGGGCCTCAATGCGCCTCAGCGGTAATCACCAACATTTCACACTTGTACCATAATGTACTATAATCCCACTTAATGAGAAAACAAAATTTTTTCAACTTAAATATTTTTTTTTTGGTTAATTTTTCCTAACTTTGATGAGGTGGATAACCATGATAAAATTCTTTAAACCTTTACCTTAACCTAACCTTAACTTAACCTAACACCTTTCACAGCAAATTCACTCATTATATTTATTTTTCATATTACGCTTTAACGAAAACACCCAAAAAACCCTCAAAATATAAAAACTTAGCATAACCTGTTTCGTATGCTGTTACTTGAATATGATTTAAAATAAACGAATGGGAACTTTTTCTACTTTCCAGAGAGTGTTTTATACGTAAAACACAATCATTATCGAATGGTTAAGTTTTTATCCATTTAGGCAAGAATCTATTATCTACCGTTTGATATAGACACCATTAATTAAGGAGCTTGAAGGCTTTTACAATAGAACCTTCATTATGATATAAGTGCGGTAAGTTAAAAATTACAACCGAGGCGATATTGCTACGACGACTACAAGAAAGCAGAGGCTGTAATTATCAAAGCGCACGTATATTATACGACGTTTTATACCATATTTGCGAGGAAATAAATAAAACTCGGACTTTCTTAAACGAATAAATCCTTAATCACTTGTTAAAGCAGTTATAAAAATTTGAACAATTTGGAAAATTGATTATTACGGTGCCAGTTGGCATCTTTCATATTGTCAAGTAAATTAATATTTTCTGTTTTTGTTACGGATAAATGGTTGCACACAATAACGCACAAGTACGTAATGAGATACAATACAATATTGAAATTGGTGAAATAAGAGACCCTTTACGAGCAAATGTGTTATAAAGATAAGTAAGTACGTTTTCATCCCCCCATCTCGGAAAGAGTATTTTTGCTCTTCGATATCTGAGTGCAAAAGCCGTCTTTATCCGCTAGAGGATAAAGTAAAATTGAATTTAGAATATCGTATGCACTAAGTTTGTGGATTCAAAACATCATTAAACCTCTTTACCTCCATGGTGCCGAATTTATCATACAACCTTTTTTAACTTGTTAAAAACTCAGACTCGGCACCTTTTTTTTAATTTGCTTTGCGCGCGCCATTTTCTTTTTATGACATATTTGTTAAAACCATGGTTTAAAACAAGAAACTTGAAAACAAGTAAAAAATCTAAAATGAGTGATTCTAGCGACGAAGAAGTTTGTTTGACTCCAACAGAATTAACTGAAACTGTTAATAATGCGCAATCTATCTGAGAATCCTTCGCTTGCTCCGTCATCAAAATTGAGCACGCGGTTAAAAAGCAACTTTGCACTCTTATATAACAAATAACTATTTGAACAGTAATGCATAAGGTAGATAAAAGTCTGTGCAATTTACTGCGACATGACTGAAGCGTTTGACTACGTAGATCACAGGACGTTGCTTAGTGAGCTTGATTCCTATGATATCCGAGGAAATGTATTGGAAATAATTCGTTCATTATTTAAAAAGCTTAAATGCAAAATAAAACACAGATCTCATGAACGTAACGAGAAATATGGTGTACCTCAGGGCAGTATACTCAGTCCCAATCTTTTTATTTTATATGAAAATGACATTATAAATTAAGTCAACCAACCCTTGATATTATACGCTGACTATAGCACTGTGATCATTAAATATAAAAATAATGACATTTATGAAGAGGACCTAGATAAGATAATACATGAAATGATAAATTGGTTAAATAGGATTAACTTATAAACAAATCTAGACAAAACAAGTTGATGACTTTTTGTCAAAGAATACCAAAGTTTGATACTATGATTATTCAATATAATAATAAAAATATAATCGAAACTAATACAAATATTTTTTGGGTTTAACTATTTCAAAACGTACCTACCTTACTATAATTAGGTGCGTTTACGAGGTAAGTCTTAGTTTTAATATACGAAATAAATTGCGAGTCTAATATTATTTTGTGTAAAGCAACGAAAATGGAGGAATTTTTCGCTCCCTAATTTAATCGTGTAATGTTGATCCCGAAATCAGGGACCTCCTTTACAATTTTACAAGTTTTTAAATTATCTTCAAACTATAGATACCAATGTTAATGATTTATACGATATTCTGGTTACCTTGCAGACCTATCACACAGATGATGTTGGAGTGTATATGCGTTGACTGAACGATATCGTCTTGATATCAGTGCGAAACTTTATTTACAGCAAAAATCTGTGACATTTCTGTGATCAAAAAGTCTTTCAAAATCACAGTTAATTTATCATCCTGGACCATTTACCCACGGTATCTGTTTCTTAATATGGGTTAACATATGATATAGACCTAGCCCTTAATTCGATTAATGTCTGAAAACAAAGTAACAAACGAAAACAAAGTATTTCATATATTTTATGATTATAAATACATTTTATTGATTGTACTGAACAGTTCATACATGAACGCCTTCAAGCTTAATTTTCAGAAAAAATGATAGCAAATCATTGTATTTTCGAAAAATACTTTTGAAAATTGATATCGTCATATAACGGTATTCCGAAAATCGTTAGTTTTCCCGATGCGCTTGTCCGTTTATTTTTCGGAAACTTCTGAATAAATAAAGTTAAGCGATCTTTGGGTCCTTTTGGACCCAAATCTAGTGATATAAATGTAAATAATTTTGCTATTTACTGAGAACAAACTTTGGAAAATATTGCAGTTTATCTTTCACAATGTTATTATTAAAAAAAGAGCTTAAAGGCCCATTCATTAATAATTTACTAGTGGCCGCTCGCGACTCCGCTCGCGTTGATGTCGGTTATCGCACTATGACAGGTAGAATGACACACAGTCAGTGTTACTTTAGCATTTAGGTACTAATAATATTAGTAAGTATTATTATTACACTAAGAAATTTAATGATTTATCTAGGCTCTGAAAGTTTCTGTATCAACAGTGTGCAGAGGTATTACATGATTTTTATCGTAAGGTTTTTAAACACGATTCACAGTTCAATAAGAGCTGCAAATCCCAGGGAGCGTTTCATTGTTGCATACACAAACAGGTGTTTGTAGCGCGAGCAGCCAAGTTGGTATACATGAAGATGGAGAACGGTTAAGAAGCCCGGGGGAGTTCCGGATTTATCGCCGCGCCGCGCCGGTACGCCGCCCGGCCCCGGCCGCGTCGCACCGCATCCCGCCGCACCGCACCGCTGCCGTCTGCCGCTCGCGCTGATTTATACCGCGCAATCTCGCAAAACTTACTTCACATTTAAATTTCCAAACTGTCTAAGCTGCTCTTAACGTCGACCATATTATCTCATTCGATCGCCTATAAATTTTATGAGCTGACTCGCCTTTGTCGCATTTTAGCTTTGACTTGAATTAATAGTCCGAAGGGATCTCACTCTTTTTGTTTTTATGGGCTTCACTTCACCTCAGCTGAACATTATTCTTTAAGCACAGTTTGATTGAAGGGTGACTCGGTGAGTTAAACGTAATGCTAAATGTAGTTAATATTAAGTACCTACTGTACACACTTAAATTTTCTCATAACTGTAACGCGCGCGCAACGGTTTCTCCGTCGCGATTTACGAAAAGAGCAGAACCAAGCTGCCTGTTATGAATATCTAATTTAAATTTGGAATTCTCTGAGTGTGAGACCGATGTTTGTTGCCGTAACAGTCTTGTGTAAACATTCGCTTCTGTACCACGAAACTTTGTCACTTTAGATTTGCTCGCACACGCCGAGGCGACTCCCTTCCGATGTGAATTCCTGACGATAAAGTTCGCTTTGATTAAATCTTCGCGACAATCTTGGTACGGAGACCATCGGCGCAACCCCTCTCATAATTTAGTTTGAAACTTTTTAATTAGCTTTATATTTGTGTTTGCAGATTGAGACTTCGCCGTTCAGTTTGTCATTCCCTTGGCTGCGGCTAAAAAGTTATATTATTATAAATGTTTGTCAGTCGGCTCCTGCATATCTTCTTTTAGAGTAGAGTTAATTAAATTTAAAGCCCTGTGCATTTTAAAGTACGTACAGTCAGTAAGTATGCACTTTAAAATTGATGCATACACCCTTGTACTATATTCATAAAACTACTTCGGTTTAATATAACATTTGTAACTATGACTGTATAGGGGTTTTTATACAACTAGATGACAAACAAGCTGACGGACTACTTGATGGTATGTTGTTACCGACGCCTATTGATTGTTATTTATATACATATATTATATGTTATTAGTGGAAACATCTTCAATCCTTATCCAACCTGAAATTAACGAGAAAAACTTGTTTAGAGTACACAGGTTTTTCTCATGACCAACCATGACTCCTATAACCCAGGATAATTTAAATCAATACATATAGTATACCAGAAAGTCCGACATAACGGAGTAAAAGTATTCTGTAGACATAACCTCCTCTGCGGAATCATCACAGAGCAGGTATATATAAAATCTTAACCATCGAAAAAATAAGGATAATTTAAATCGACAGCCTCCTGGCCAGGATAGCTTGCGCACGAGCAGGATCAAGGATTGGTTGTATAAAATCATGTTAAAATTTCATAGGATTTAAGTTGAAAAGAACATGCAACCTCCATGAAGATCACACAGGAGAAAGCAGAATATCTACATTCTGAAATCCTGTTTAATCGTCGTTCATAAAACAACCGATGGGTAATTGCTGCGAGTTTAATGTTGTATTGTCCAGACAATCACGGATTAATTTGACAGTTTTATTTAAGATATTTAAAAATAAATACATTTAGAAAATCAGTCATTTTGGGAAAAGATTGTATCAGGATTTGTTCTTTCGAAGATTTGTACGAAATAAAAATCTGTCTTAATAGACCGGAAGCGTTTATTATGAGGATTAAAGTTATATTCTCTAATATTTTCTTCTAGCACACGGTCACTTACTAAATAAAGGACGACGAAAACTATTACGATTAATAGTTTTCATCTTACGTAATTGTGTCTAATAGGCATATTCATAGATTATTAGGCCTGTTATAGCACATGTGGACATATGATATTAGTAGGTATATGTTGAAATAAATTATACGTACAAAAGGTTTATTTATTAATAGTTTTATTCCCTCGCTCCGGTCCGTACAAACTGTCGCAATATAACTGTTAGGCCTTTTTGGTACTTACCCTTATTAACTGATTTAGTTTTGGTCACTTTATGTATTATATTTTTGATCATGATATTCTCTTCAATTAAAAAAATACTAAATTAAAAAAGTAAGAATAAGAAAAAAAAATGTTTCATCGTCTCTTTAAGATGGTGATGGTATCGTTAAAAACATATTTTTTTTATACAACTAGATGACAAACAAGCTGACGGCCTTCCTGGTGGTAAGTGGTAACCGCCGCCTATAGACACCTGGAATAACAAGGAAAAAGTCACTTGGTATTGCAGGTGCGTTGTCATCCTGAGGCCTAAGATGAAAAGAGATTAGATGAAAATGGCCTTCCATGCCCAATAATTTCACTGGCTTACTTTCACCTTGGCTTAATTTAAAATCATTTAGCCCTTCAAAGTTTTCCTGTTTCTTTAGTTCCTTATTTCGTACACAATAAAATTAACATGATATTTAGTGTATGAAAAATCCTGCATTTTCGTAACTGTTTCTGCTGGTTGGGTTACATTGGGTTCACGCCACTGCTGCGGCACTTAGGGAAATACATGGGAAGTTCAAAAACTGTAAAAATTGTTTACTAAAATTACAAAATTCTAATATTACTTGGAGCTTTTCATGCAATACATTCTGGTTGTTTGGATTGTTTGACGTATTTAGACGATATCTATTGTCATTTTTAGGGGCCCTATTACTAAGACTCCGCTGTCCGTCCGTCCGTCCGTCCGTCTGTCACCAGGTTGTATCTCATGAACCGTGATAGACAGTTGAAATATTCACAGATGATGTATTTCTGTTGCCGCTATAACAACAAATACTAATAAACAGAATATAATGAATATTTAAGGGGCTCCCATACAACAAACGTGATTTGTTTGCTTGTTTTTGCTCGATATTGATAATGGCAACAGGTAGACGCTTGTTTATAGATAATAGTACGGAGCCCTTCGTGCGCGAGTTCGACCCGCACTTGGCCGGTTTTTATTGAAATTAAATGTGGTCAGTTTACTCGCTCATCAACTGCGGAGCTAACTTCAACATATTTGGGCATATGATTAAAATTATAATGAAGGGCATTTTTATTCAACAAGGGTACCAAGCGCACATACGGCCCTAACAACTTGACTTACTACAATGTATATATTTAACTCCATCTTCTTTACTCACCCTAGTGGAGCTTCCCCAGTCTGGTCTGTTATTAATCTGTGGTCTGGTGATCAATATTCAAGAAAATACTTTTATGCGCGACCTCTATTTGACTATTATCTAATTAGTTTTTGATGCGGTTAAGTCACTATAAGTAGTTATTTGTGCCTCAAGTGTTCAAATTGAAAACCTTAGGCAACTAGCTTAACAATAGTCAAAATTATTAGAAGTTTATTTCAAAATGACAATTCAACTATATTATTATAATGATTGATCATTTGTTTATTTTCACATTCAATTCCTCAAAGCCTGTAGCGTCAATGGGAGAGCAATGCAAAACTTTGTGCTAAGTATATTTGTATTTGTCGAAGGTTAGAAACATGTGTGCCTACCGTTGTTCGGTCTCGAGTCTACATGACTAGAATTTCTACCGGGGCAAACTAAATTTTATCAGGGGACAAACACACCTGTCTTCTTGTTACGGCACCTAAATGTGATTTAAGACGACCAACACAAATATTGGAATGTCTTATTGGTTGGAGCCATCTAATTAGGTAGGCTCTGTCCAGATCTACACTGAATAGTAATGAGGCACAATTAGATTCATCGCTGCCTCGATGAGCTGCTGTTGATTTAGTTATTGAATAGAGAAATTGTTGGTAATAGGGATGTTGACAAATTTTTGTAAAGCGTTTCGTGTCTTGTATAAGTACCTATTATTATTATCTAAATACGACTAATTTTTTAAAATCATGTGTCTAAAATGCCGTTTTTTCGCTCCAATTCGCCAATACCTTACGTGACCGCTGCGACGTCACCTGTTAACAAACACTGATAGGTTGGTATTTGTGTATCTCTGTGTATGTGTATCTTTGTTTCTGTCATTGGCATTGTTTCTCCTAAACGAATGGACTTATTTTAAATTCATTTTTTTTTGATAGATGAAGTGATCGAGATATAAAGACAAGCGTCAGATGACTATCAGCTCATTTCCTACTTGACAAAAACAAAAGATTCTTACTAATTTTCACAGATCCGATTGATTTGAAATTTGGGTTACTGTATAAACTTTTGCGGTATTTCTAAGCTGTGCTAGCCTTGAGCCGATTCTGTACCATCAAATAGTCTGTTTTATCATGATCATTATCATTTCTACCGAAAGACGTCTACTGCTGGACAAAGGCCTCCCCAAATAATTTCCATGACGATCGGTCCTGCGCTGCTCGCATATAATAATTCGTAATAATATTCATGTCAAATATTTCTAATACGTGTATAATTAATAGTTTGCAAAATTAACGTAAACCACGTAGAAACATGTCAAATTAAAATAATAATAAAATTTAAAATGTCCCGCAAATGTAAAGTCTAAAAAATTCGTTGTTACTAAGTATACAGCATATAGTTTCAACGTATTTGTTAGACTTGTGAAAATGTAGAATTTATCGTTGTTAATTTAATTTAATTTTACTGGGTACATTTTGGACATAGTTTTTGTATTCTTAAATTGATTAAGTATTATGATATATAGCAGGTAACACTTCCGACACAATTCATAAACTTGTCACCTATGCTGTAAACATAACGCTTTCTTCTGTTTTTTATAGGTTTTACTTTTATTTATTTTTTCGACTTTATAGGGTAGACGTAAGCTTATAACGCAAATACTGATAGACTCGATAAATTTTACTGGGTTATCCCACGTCCTTGGTGGCTCAGATGGCTAGAGCAGTCACCCGGATTGTGAACGGTCGTGGGTTCGGTCCCCCCCCAGGACGTGAAATTTTTCTAATTTAGATTTTTCCTAATTTACCTATTAAAGATAAAATTAAGAATACTTGGTAAGTACCCAAAACTAGACATCTAATATTGAGGAGATGCCTCCCTTGCTGTAAAGAGTACTCTATAAATGCCAAATAAACATTTTTACACCTACAGAAATATTGTTCGATCTACATAAGCATGTGACTATTTCTGGAAGACCGAATCAATGTCTCACAGGGACACTTGTTTAGTGTATCAGAAATCGATTTTCGGTTTAGTAAAACCAAGCTTCTAAACAAAATGTAAAGGTTCTCGATGTAGAGTGGCTGAAAATCTTGTAGCTTAAGCATACCTAGTTGGAGAAGTTATGGAAGTCCCGTGGTATTCTCCAAAAAATTAAAGCCTAGTCATTTCATTACTCTACTTTATATTCTTGTACATCATAATCATCATCATCATCATCAGCCTATATTCGTCCCACTGCTGGGCACAGGCCTTCCTACATGGAAGAAGCACATGAGGAGTTTGGGCCATAACACCACCACGCTGGCCCAATGCGGGTTGGTGGGTTAAAGCGGTTGTAGTAACAACCGGGACCAACGGCTTAACGTGCCTTCCGAAGCACGGAGGAGCTCGAGATTATAAATTTTGGTTGACCCATCCCAGGGTCGACCATGGCGAAAGTTGCTTTGTTTTCGTATTCGAAACCAGAGCGCTCAAACCAATACGCCACCGAGCTTCTCTATTCTTGTACACTGCAGTGAAATGGTGCTAAAAAGCGCGATGAAGCAAAATTGATGCTTAATATAGTGGCGCTACCAATCCGCATTGGGCCAGCGTGGTGGTGTAATGGCCCAAGCTCCTCATGTGTTTCATGTAGGAAGGCCTGTACCCAGCGGTGGGACGTATATAGGCTGGTGATGACATAGTTACACTGGAAAATCTAAGGTAGGTTCAAATACTTCAATTAATTATGCCCTTGCTTCATAATACAAAACATTTCTATGTCATCCGCGACAAAAAGAGCTTCAGATATCTATAGATATATTGCAGACTCAAAAAAAAACCAGTGAGGTCTCTAAGCATTTGACGAAGCCCACAATGATGGGCCTATATACTCATATATTGGGGGCATGAGCGTCAGGGAGAGAGCACAGCCATGCAGGACCTAGGTTTAGGACCATTGACCTAGGTCAGCGGGCGAAGAAGGCTATATAGCTGCTGTGCTCAGAGACCCAGCAAAAGGATGGATGATAGAGACTGAATATAATGGATATCCTCAACAATAAGGACCAGGGATGAAGTGTAATCACAGATTGCAGAGTCGTGACGTCTGTATCATTGACGACGTAGAGGTTACGTAAAGCCTCTACAGTCCCGTCGTGACATTGCTTCGTTAAGCGCCTTCTATCGGCTTCATCATGGAGAGTGTTCTAAGAAGCTTTTCGAACTTATCCCACCCCCTTCCTACTTATGAGCATGCGTGCCGGTCTTCAGAGTCATCAATGCACTGTCTCCACCTCAACATCACGCACATATAAATTTAGTACCTCGTTTCTTTATCATCCAAAACTTGGAATTCTTTGCTAGCACATGTGTTCCCTCTTTCCTATACCTACACAACATACATAGGTTCCTTTAAAAGAGGCGTGACTTTTCACGAGGCACCTTATGGGCCGGCAAGGTGGAGGCGGCACAGTTGAACAGTGTGTTTCAAGCTGCACTAGCTGTCTCCGCAAATCGACTCTTCTTACCGCTTCACATCAGGTGGTGTAGAGTCATTTGCCGTGCTTTGTATATGAAAAATGTTATTAAGATTTAAGTTAGATATGTAAGAAATGCAGAAAAAACCGTTGACAAATTTTGCAGAAGCTTGAAAAAATCATGCCGCGTAAATCTCTGCTGCTGGAACCACCGAAATAGTTAATCCACCCACAATAGTCCTCAACGTTTATGATTTTACATGTAAAGTTTGCGTTGTGTTGGGGCGGGTATCATAGCAAGGGGTTCCTCACGCACGAGCGGCGATGTTTACACAGCATACCAACAGCCGCGTTGTGAACGTATGACACCACTGTTATTGTTGGCTACATGACGAATTGTATTGATTGTATGTAAATGTTCAAACACCGACTTTGTCATTATACTTAACAAGTCCTAGGTTTTTTTATACAACTAGATGACAAACAAGCTGACGGTCCACCTGATGGTAAGTGGTTACCGCCGCCTATAGACACCTGCAATAACAAGGAAAAATCACTTGATATAGCAGGTGCGTTGTCATCCTGAGGCCTAAGATGAAATGCCGTCGTGCCCAGTAATTGCACTGGCTACCTTTTCCTTCAATCCGAAACACAGCGAACTGTTTCACGGCTGAAATAAGAAAGGCGGTGGTACTCACCCAGAGGACCCTGCACACGGGGACACGGGCCCACCACCACGTAATCGTTTGTACCTAACACAAAGTTTATAAATGGAGCAACTTTGATATGACGAGTGAGCCCAGCCTGGCAGTATCGTCTCCAAGACGGAAGTTGCCCGCACCATATTTTTCACCAGTAAATAATTTCCCAGTTTTTTTTAAATTCTTAATAGGGTAGCTCTTGGCATCTCACCTGAGTAAGTGATGATAAGACCGAAGATGGAAAGTCGCTACACCCAGAATCTTAAACCATAGAGGAACTGGCTATTGGCTATTTTACCTCTAACTGTCGAATACAAGAACTTTGTCATTATAGTCCTAGGTATACAAAAAGTATAGAAACGGAAGTATTTTGTTATACATAGTTGATCAATTAAATTCACGACACTTGACTGATATTAGACTGCTAATTCTGATTAGGTTCTGTCCAACTAATGAAAGCATTCATAATTAAAAGTGATAATAATAGTAATATTTAAAGTGTCCGTTACTTTCTACATTTATTTACGGAAACAAACAGTCACATTTCAGTACCGACCTCGTGTTCATTACCTACTGGCATCGCTTCGTTTAAAATATTTCAGCTGTATGTATAATATTTTATACAATATTTTAGTGATAATTAAGATTTAAAAAGTAAAGATTCAGCTAAGTCAATCTTCTCAATTAGGCATGAAATTTGTAAGCTTAAATTTTTTACTTTGGAATCGGTAGGAAGTATACTTAGTAAAAGCGTATGTAGTTATATAACGCTGAGTTAGCATTTTCTTCATGTAGGACGTAATTGACATTGGAAGCGATTAAGTATTCCCAGAGTAAGTATTGGATGAAATTAATCGAAGTTCGGATTACGGGCACCGGGTTTAATCTGCTGCGACGGTATCGGGGCGAGGACTTGTTATCTGCTTAATGTCTGGTAAACAACGGGATCAAGGGATAAGGAACGTCCTTTCATATGGCTGGCCCTACGGCGAGGATTACTTAGAGTTCCACTCGAGATTGCTCCGGACACAATGCTGAAGTTCGGCGATACGTGCTGATATTTATGCTAGTACGACTGTGCGAGGCACCTATTTCACAAGGAAGATATATGTATTTATCTTTGTTCTTCTACTCCTTGATTCCTTCATTCTCTATCAGAAACCTGATAAATAAATGGGCTTCTAACTTCGATGTAGCGTGCATGGCTCAATAGGCTCAACTGCGTAATCGTCTCCTAACATTAGGTAAACTAGTAATTGTCCAGTGAATGAGTCTGCCGTTGCGACTCAGCCGTCGACTTAAGACTCCATGCAAATTCAATTTCGTGCCCAAGCAATCCCGTAAGGCCAACCAAACATATTATTGCTGGATTTATCTTTATTGCTGCCGTAGAACACTCGAACTAACTTCGACTGTCGAACTTGCGCCATTAGTGAAGACACCGAGATACAGGATTGTTTTGGTAGGGGCGGAGTTGTAAGTCTTATTGCTCTTAGTAACCTAGGGCTGGATTGTTTAATCTAAGGTGTATTGTTTCTGGATTACGATAGTTCTAATGGAGTAAACTCACTGTTTAAATTATTATGCATTACAAATGCTAAAGCGAACCGCATGCAAATAAGATCTAAATACATATAAAATTTAGGACAAATATTTTCCAAAGAAATGCGCATTGCCTCAAAAACTGTCACCGACCTGCATTTCTATAGACACAATTGTGTAATCAAGGGTAATCCTTAACCAGGTATAAGCATGGATCCGGCTTAAGTGACGAGTGCTTTTAACATCGGTTAGTAATACTGCTTATTAAAAATGGCGAACAAAAAGGCAGGATGTTTACAGCGATGACAATGTAAACATAGAATTCAATTTAGAATAAAATAGCATGACAAAAAGCGTACGAGAGTACATCGGTGCTTCACTGTTATGACATAATACGCGCAATGCTGGTCATGAAAAAAAAAATTAATAACGGTGGGTTCCTATAAAAAGACGTCGCCGCCGGCCAGCAACAAAAGTAGATGTCATGAGTTAATCCATCCGTAAAATGTCCCAAATCTCGACAAAAAGCGTCCGACAAAAGTGTTGTTGTATGAAGGTAAAATGAAATTTAATAAACACGCTACAATGAGTTGGACTGTTGATATTTTTGCTGAGATCAGATTGTGAACGGCAGATAAGCTGGCAAAAGGTTGCAGGCGCTGCATGTTTGATGTTCGCTCTTGTCGGTGGACCGTGAACGGTAGAGGGCGAAATTGCAAGTACTAATGGCATCTGTCAGTTCACCACTCGACAAATAGATACTTTTAATTTCGGATATGGGATGTCATTGATCCACTATTATTATTGTACAAAACATAGTCATCTAATAAAAATAATTAAAGTGATCTCAAAACTTGCCTACACAATGTTATTTAGTGGGTACTACCTACCTACTTACCTACGTTTTTTAAATATACTTAAAAAAAAGGTAAAAGTTTATAGATTTTTCTTAATAATATGGCATTTATCCAAAGTGGTTTCTTTTGTTGTTCTTAATATATTTATAGTATAATTCGCTATATAACTGTTGGTTTGAGACATGAAATAAAATAAAAGTATCCGGTTCTTCTTTAAATACTTAGGAACATAGAGCAAAATAAACAACTTCTAAGAAAAAATTAAAATATAAAAATTAGAATAAATTTAAAAAGGATCTCGTTGCTTTGTAAACAAAGTTAGATATCTAATCAAGAATAGGCAACTATAACAAACAACCTACAAACACGAGGGTTTTATCAAATAAAATAATTAATTTCGTCGGAATCGCGCAATCATTCCAGAAGTGTATTAGGAGATAAGTATCAAACGTTTCTATTTAACTTCTCCCCGGAGCGGAAATTCCCTGAGCGCCATATTGAAATGTTTATAATTAAATTACATAAAGACGAAGAAAATTAATTTCACAGTGCGAAGTGGCGAGCGAAGCTCGCGTCTCGAGCACAAAAGCGGAAACGCTCAAAGGAGGCGCCACCATCGCTAAATTTAATTTTCTGGATGTTTTTGGAAATTGCTGAGGAGACGAATAATCACGTTATAACTTAACGGTATTAAATTTTATACGTTAAAGTGTTAATATTTCATTTTCAAGTTTAATTTAATTAATTCTAAAGTTAGCGGGCTTGGAATGAGAATAGGGTTCTGTTAGAAGATAGATCTTAAGATTTCCAAAAAGACAAAATGAAATTTAGTTTGACTTTTAGCATTAATTTTGAAGTCATTTACGATTTTTTTTTGAAAAGGAAATTCAAGTTAAAATAGATTTAGGTACCTGAATTCTTAAAAACTCAAAAAATCAGTTGAACCAGTATATGAGTAACAAATAAATATAAAACATGGTGTGATAATATAACGCCAGACAACGTCAAAGGCTAAATGCCTTTGACGCTGTCTGATAGTTTTAAAACTATTAATAACACTTATAGAAGTGTTTCTATTTGAGCTTTGTAAGATTTCTGAGAAAAGAACGTTCTCAATACTAAATAATACATATTATTGATTGCGACCTAAATTAACTTGACTGTGTAATGATCATGGAAAAATTAAAAAGTGCCTTAAGTAATACATCAATATAAGGCAGTTCATATCTCAAGATTTGTCGTTGTATTCCCTATGCCGCTCACAGAAATCCTTAGCCGGCAGCTCGGAGCTTCGCGCGACGAAACAAATTGATGTACCCAAATAATTATTAATGCCTCACGAAATTTAATTGGAAAAGTTGAATTTGTATCGCGCTCACGGCGTAGGTGAGCGATTCGACTCGCAGGCGCCCGCGCTCAATGTTTACGAGATAATTAATCTCAAAGTATTTACGGCTTTAATCGAGCCACCCAGATGGGGGCGAATAATTCTCGTATGTAATAATGTTGCCGTGTTGCCTACGACACTGTTTCGTTTAGTTGCTGTAAATAGTCTGTCTGTGATAACATTTATTATCCATGGTAATTGGAGCCATAGAGATTCTATAGGACGCATGTTGGCTACAACGGACGGAACGGAACTACAATGAATAAAAATGAAATAATCTTACCACAAAAATGTTAACTAATGCAAGAAAATAATATGTATGTAATTATATTATTATGTACAGAAAAATGACTGCAAGCAAAATTGAATTGAAATAGTTAACGAAGTAGGAAATAGAAATAGTTAGAAGTACTAAACCGAATTGACAAATGGTAATTTGTCAATTCGGCTGATAATGATAATTCACTATAGAATGCTGATTTTTTTGTGGCAAGACTAAAACTATTTATACTTTAGTTTTAGTCGTTTAGGATGTAGGTACAACTACTAAATACAGAAAATCATCAAATTTTTTTTTTCCGATACCTAAATGCTATCTATCTATACTTATATTCTGGTCAACAAATATAGAAACCTAATTTTTTCTTCAAATGAGACATTGTCTGTTGATTTGGTTACCACTAATCATCAGGAAGGCCACCAGTTTGTTTTACATTAAGTATTTGAGGCAAAAAGGTAGCTCTTAAACTTTTCTGTTTCACTCTGAGCGAAACACAATAACATAAATACTAGTAGGTACGTGTAAAGGCCAATCCTTTACACGTACTAGTATTTAATAGTGATTAACTGGATATTTAAGAATAGACTCACGTAATTTTAAAAGAAAAACTTATATTTGTACTGTAAAGTTCTTCTATCCGCCAATAGGTGGCGCTACTTGTATGAATGGAGGACTAAGCATGTTCAAGATATTAGTTCTGCCTTTTACCGCCTCAATACAGCGCCACGCGATATCATATTCTATCTATGTTCTAATTTATTTTTATTTCAACCACGAAAACTGTACTAAACATTAAGTACAATATTTGTATTAAGTTAACATGAAAGTAGTTACAGGATTTATTTAGTATTTATTTAGAAGTATCTTGATCGTGGTAGCAGGTTTTGTCTGGCAGGGCACAGCGCATGGGCCGTTTAAGCTAATTAACAATAGATCCGACTGCTGCAACAATGAAAAACGAAGAATAAATGTCAATTTCACAAACGCCGAGGAGGGTTCGGCTTTAATCGAATTCCGTTTAATAATAGTATCGCGTTAGAGTTGAATGCACTCTTGATAGTGCGATAGTTTATTGTCATTGTTGTGTTCGTATATTGGAATATCGACTTCGTTATAATGTATTCTCCGCTATTGCAATGAGAACATTACTGTAAAATCATGTCTAAAATAAGTATTATACACGAATCTAATTTACAAATTTCGCTCCATCATTTCGTTAAGCTCTCAAGGTAGGTAGGCATGTACAGTTATATCAATAATAACTTCTATTGTAAGTACACGGTAGTTACCTACGTAAGACCTACCTATATCTAATCCAATTATGAGAGTCAATTCGTTCTAATTAAAAATAATAACTTTAATAACAATATTACCCAATATCATCCGTAAATCATTAGACATCATTGATAAAACTAAAGTTCAGATATAAGAAAACTATATCCTTCTAAGCTTCTGAAACTATGTAGTTATATATGTTATAACATGGATTTCTTAGGGACTTCTAGAATTAATTTTCTTATGGACATTATTGTTAAAACTATCTAGGTAAATAACATTAGTGATTAGAAAAAGCATTCAATAAAAACCGCTTTAAATCAACAGCCGTTTTTAAGCTTCCGGCCACAAAATAAACGTTTGCTATCTAGCCGAAAAGAATCGGATGAGGCCCCTTGGTCGTGGCTCCGATTAAGATCAGTTCATTCGTTTCCAGTATAAAATGAGCTGGGAATTGGTGAAAAATCTGTTTGAGATTCGCACTTACCTTTTTCGACGTACAAAACAAACACTTACAGTTTGTTTTGTTAGTCATATGATGGCCGATGGGTCTAGAATAATTTATGGGCAGCCAGAACTTTCTGTTCTGTGAATGCGCATTTGATGTGCATAATCGACATATGAGCTGTAAACATAGCATTTTAAATTTCAAATCGTAATCGTATCGACATCTTACGCCTAAAATTTTAAACAAAAGCCAGATAAAAGCTAACGTAGCTACTCGATACGATGGCTATTCGAAATTTAAAAGTGTTCGTGCTAGAGGTACCTACTAAATTCAGTAAAAGATATACCTACAAAAGACAAACACTGCTGATTTTAAAAGACTTACGTGTACATACTTACTTAACAAGTATTTTTTATATATAAATACTTATTAAGGTGATATTGGAACAAATTCGCAGATCAAACGGATCTGAAAGACAGACATACCTACATTTCTTTATATCTTTATCTCGACACGTTTAGAGCCAAAACACGATGAAAGGATTTTTTTGCCTCGATACATTTTATTTCCGAAAAGACCTGTGAAAATTAGAAAACCTAAGATTATTGGTAAACGATGGTTTAGATATTTTATATTCAATAGAAAATTACTTGAAATAGTAGATATCATTAATATTCAGAATCGCGTAGAAGCGTTTTTTGGAATTATTATACATATTTTTAATAAAATAATTTGTGTATTTTCGCTTAATTTACACGAGCGATCGCTATTTTGTCTTTCATTTTTTATTACGTAATTTTTGATGTGATTGGTACCTGTCATAAAATCTTATATTAAAACACATGTTAACCTAATACATCAGTAGTGGGCACCCTTATTAAGATAAAGTATAACATTAAAGTTAACTCGGTCCAGCACAGTGGGAATAATTATAAGGGGGGTGAAGACGGTGTTACGAATGACTCGAGTATGAGGAACGGTCACCCCTACTCCCTACCCACTGGCTGACCGCTTACCCCCGTTGCCTAGCAACCATCCGCCGCCTAATCATCATAAACAGATAACCCGCCATCTTTGATAACGTTGCACAATGTTGAGATGAGGTATTGTATTCTTTGTTGCTTAGTTAACAATATCTAGATAGTTGTTTATAAGCATTCTTGTTTATTTTGGTTATAAATTGAAAGATACCTGTTGGTAGACTCGGTCACATGAAGGCCTTGTCTTTTGGGTCGAGTACTCATACGTCATTTCAATTTTCAAGCGGAAAACTTAGATAGTTTTCCTAACTATAACAACTTACCAGTTTTTGGTGGCAGGTGATGTCACGGTCACGTGACATGTATTGGCGTTTGGGAGCGAAATCTGAAAAGGAATTTAAAAAATACGACGGAGGACTAATGTTTTAAAAATCAAGAATCTTACATGATTTTTAAAACATTACACGTATTGACATAATTATGATCACTAATTCGGGCTATAATAGGTACCTACTTATAAGCGATATGAAACACTTTCCCATGTTTTGTTAATATTCCGATTGTCTACACTTACTGTCTATCCTGTTTATGACCCTGCTTCACAATAGCTCCTGCGACCCTACTCAACGCAGAACACAGGACTACAAATTACTGTTATTTAGCTGCGATCTTCAGCAAGGTGGAGGAGTTACCCCAGTCAGGCACTCAACATTGGATTGATAACCAACCTCTCAGAGACCACTTAACGAAACAAACAAATAAATAAACATAAAAATTTAATAAAACACCTCAAAAGAAAACAGGGTAAAGCAAAGCCAACGACTTGGATATCCAATAATCCTTTCGGCTGAGCGTTTAACCCCCTATTTACCGTTTAAGCCGTCTGAATTTTTAATAAATTTCAAAGACATGTCAATGGAGTGTTTTATTTTGCATAGAGCTTAACCGATCGCAGGGGTGTGCGAGTAGATTTCCCTGTACGTCATTTGTTGTGCCTCGCAGCGCCCTCTCGCGGACGCACCCTGCAACTGCACTTATTGTTGACAGAATATCAAATGATATTCTAATTGTGTACATATCGCTGTATGAGTGTTTGTACTGTTTGAGGGTTGAAAGGAGGTGTAATAAAGTGGACTCTAAGTGATTTATTTATGAAGCAAAAAAGATTAATTACAGAGTGGAACGAAATGTACTACGTATTTCATATTAATGAATTATTTTTATTAATATTAATAATTGTAATTTATTATTTTTTGGTAGCGAAGTTCTATTTTTAACCGACATCGCGAAAAGGAGGTTATCAATGCGCCCCGTATAGTATGTAATATTTTAAGAATTTTTGTACTCAACTGTATGTTTGTTTGAATATTTATATTATTGTAGGTTTGTAAACGTATTTCTCAAAAATTATAACTCAGATTGCTTTTTTTTTTTGTTGGACTCTCTATAGTCCAACTTAGGGAACTGTGCAAGTGTTATCAAATTCAGTTCAGTATTTTTTGAGATAAGTAGAGATTAAAGCGTGTAACGTGTCGTTGCGCGTTGGCTTAAACATGTTATTATGCATGTTTTTTCAATCATCATCATCATCATTATTTCAGCCGAAAGACATCCACTGCTGGACAAAGGCCATCCCTAATGATTTCCACGACCTTCACCTGCGACCTTCACCAGATCGTCGGTGCACCTTGTTGGAGGCCTTTTTTTTCGGGGAGGAATCCGCTTACGGGCCTACCCGCCGCTGGCTAAGCGACGAGCGTGTGTGGGGGTCGCCCAGTGCCTGATCGTATGGGCACTGGGAATACCGACTAAAACTCCCCGGTAACTCCACTGCCCTTCACGGGGGGGTAGCCCGGGCTCTGCCGAAGCAATTTCACTAACCCATCCCCAGACCTTGTTGGAGGCCTGTCCATGCTGTGTCTTCTATTTTTTCAATCATCACATCATCACCAGCCTATATACGTCCCACAGCTGGACTCAGGCCTTCCTACATGGGAGGAACACATGAGGAGATTGGGCTATAACACCACCATGCTGGCTCAATGCGGGTTGGTGGGTTAAAGCGGTTGGAGAAACAACCGGGACCAACGGCTTAATGTGCCTTCCGAAGCACGCAGGAGCTCGAGATAACAAACTTTGATTGGACCATCCCAGGATCGACCACGGCGAAAGTTGCTTTGTTTTTCGTATCGAAACCAGAGCGCTCAAACCAATACGCCACCGAGCTCCTCTTTTGCATGCAACCATTTTTTCAATGGTTACGCTATCATCATCATCACCAGCATATATACGTCCCACTGCTGGGCACAGGCCTTCCTATATGGGAGATACACATGAGGAGTACCTCCCATGTAGGAAGGGATACAATTAGACTATAGCTAAATAAAATTAAAAAAATTAAGAGATAAAAATTAATTTAAAAAAAATTACCAACTTCAAAACACTAAAAAGAAACAATTTATTAAAAAGAAGTAGCTAATAGGTACATAACTCATAAAAATGTATTTTCGGAGTCAGTGCTTTACTTTTTTTTGTTAAATTAATTTAGTAAGTCACTATTAATCATTTCGCAAAGGGTTCCTTCCATGTTTTAAAAAATGTAATAATGGTGTTTTATTTTAAAGTAGCGTTTGTTGAGATGAGAGTGAAAATTACGTATTTATCATAATTTCATTTGAAGCTATGTATATCTAAGTGACTTTTTAATGGATAATTTGAATCTATATACTTACATATACCTATGTTTCTTATTTAAACTAAATCTGTACACATAGTATAATGCGGCTAAATCAAAAATGCAGTCTTCTTATAGATTAACAAGTGCAATCCAAAGTGCATCAGTCAGTTACAGGCTTAAAAAGGGTAATAGATGCATGTCTTGTCGGCTATTGTCTCGGCCGGGTAATCGCTTCCGTGAGAGAATCGGCCCTCGGCCAGTGATCGGCCGATCTGACAGTTCCAATTTGTATGCCGACCACCACATCGGCCACCCTACTAGTTCTCACGCCACCACTTTATTTTACCTAATTATAATTTAACTTTTTAACGCATAACACATGTTCCGCTGTTAACAAACCTGGAGTCGTGACGGAAATACGAATAATATCGATATTTCGATTATTCCGAATGCCGTTTTGTGCGTGTTGAAATTAACAATAATTCTGTGTTGTAATAAGGAACAGTAAGGCTTTCGGTTGCATAACAATGTAGACATGCAGTCAATGTTTCGTCATTACGACAAGCAGGTACTTAAACAATATATTCAATTTGTGTAGGAATAGCAACAAATAGTAGTTTTAATTTCTAATCATATTTAAGACAGCACTGTGCACTGTCACTGTCACTCTCTCTCGCTACCTTTACCTTTGCAAGTAAACATAAAACACTGTGCACTGTCACTCTCGCTCTCTCTCGCTACCTTTACCTTTGCAAGTAAACATGTAAAACTCGTAAGTTTTTTATTTATTTATCCAAGGCTAAAGGCCATCCAGCGCCATAGGCTCAAAAAGATTTGATACAATCCACAACAATTTGATACTATTTTACAGATCAGCTATATGAATAGAAAACTCTCGAATTTAAGTATACAAAAAAATATAGGCATATCTTCCAAAACATACTAGAAGTTATTTATTTAGAAAACTAGAGACAATTTCAGCTTAATTTAATAAGAACTGATGGAACAGGAAAAGAAAGGTACCTATTTCTGGTATACGGTAAAAAATAGAAATAAGATTAAGAAACTCAAGTACATAAAGAAATTCTAAGGAATAAAGATCCTTATGAGAACTTTTAATATTAAAAAAAGAGCATCAAAAAATCATGGATCCCTCATTAAGAAATGACTAGTGATACTGAAGTACCTAAATGCATGCTGAACTGAAGCATGAAGAATATTGGCTGTGAGAAATACCCTTCTTCGTACCTACCATTTAAATTGAATTTATTTTGCTGGCAACCTCTACGAGAAGTCGAGACCGTATTTAATTTTATCTTTGAATGTCAAAGTAACTTAGTACTTACATCAATGAGGTTGACTATGGGGAAGAATAAGGTTGATTTATTGGTTGCATGAGGCTGACTATTGAAAAAAAGTATTTTGTAATTCATTATTTTTTGTAGTTATATTACATATATTTACTTAAAAGTAGCCTAACAATTAAAAGCATGTGATTTTATACGTAGTAATAAACTTATAAACTAAAGTTACAGAAACTCTTAGGCAGTCAGCCCACTGGGTGTTTTACCCTAAGTAAAACCTCTTCGATTTCAGTCTAGTCATTGCTTAGAAATATGACGTAATCCACAAACAGTGTTTATTTAAATAAACAAGAATTACCACCGGACCTCAGTGTTTAAAATATTTCATTCACTTTTTTATTATTTGACAAGAACATGCCCGCAAGTTATTATTCTATTACAATGAACACTCAGACAATACAATCGCATTCCAAATTTAGCGATGCTTTCCTGATCAGCAAATAATTATGTGAACGATTATTCGTATAAGGTAAGCCATTATAGGCCATTATCATCTATTCGCAAGATGTTTTTTCCCGCGCAATTCTTTCGAGCGGCCCAGTGTGGGGCAAAATGGGCTTAAAACACCAGCGGTCGCTTTGAGACACTTTGAGTGATTGAAAAAGTGACCGTAGATCGATATAATTCTAGAGATGAATGAACAGAAATCGTATGCACCGAGAGGCAGCGAGCACGCTTCGCCACTTGCCTATTCAGGATGTATCGGTTATGGTATGGATCTAATGACCGTTCCCTTTTTGGCGCTACTTTGAAATACGACTTTTTGCTGATTTTCTTGCTTGGACGTCAGCGGGCGTCCGCAACGGGACGTCATATAACGGCGACGACAGGCATTTAATGATAAAATTCGTATTCGTTTTCTATCTCCTCGGACATGGTGTGATATGAAATTCTTGTTTTTATTAAGCTAAATATAGAAGAGAGGCTGTACATTCTCAATCACTTAAAGTGGTGTAGCTTGCAGGAACTACATGCTAAGTTATCAATTAAGTAGATAATTAACTATCATAGCTGTTTCTATTATTTTTTAATGTAATTTATTGCAAATAAATTTAAAACCAGTGCCATCTGTTAGATCTCGTATGAACTAAGTTGATTTGATCGAGTGAGTCTATACCTACGATGTGGCTTTGTCTGTGCGTTCAGGAATATTCTAATACATTTTGTTGTATTAAAGCGATACTTCTAAACGTTGTTTCGGCCGAGACAGAGATCAATAGAGAAATGACTCCTTAAGATGCTAGAAAAAAACAACAATAGCAATCGCTCGTGTAAATAAGCGAAATATTTTTTTGTATACAACTAGATGACAAACAAGCTGACGGCCCACCTGGTGAAAAGCGATTATTGCCGCCTATAGACAGCTGCAATAACAAGGAAAAATCACTTGTATCTTGATTTGTAGAGCATACTCTTGTGTTTTTGTTAAAAAGGGCTTTTTCTTTGTTTCCGAATATTGCTACTCCATATCACTTTATGCACTGCATCATTAGGGAATCTGTAATTATTTGCGTCGTAATGAGTCATCGTATATTTGTATAAATGTTAAATAATTTTAGTAACATTTTCTATACTAAAAACGACATCAAATTTGAAGTACAAAAATGAAAAATTATACAAGCAAATAATAAAAGATGTGAACGAATTTTTTATAGTGTCAGAAAATAAAATAGCTTCAAAAAGTACCAATTTATGGTAAAACGTTTTACCAAATCAAAGCAATTAAAGAAGTCACTCGTACAAGGTTAGTCCCCGTGCGCGATTATTATATGGACTGAACTTGATGTCAAATTATTGTGAGTTTTAAATTGGCTTTATTTATTACCCATACAATAAAAAAATGCAAGGTTACTTATCGGTAAGTAATACTACACACTATGTTTTTAAGTTTGGTATCATAATTTCTACAGCCGATATTCACACAACTAGGCATTTTTAGGAAGAATTAACTGACATCTCCCAGTGACATAAAAACTGAGTGGCATTGGCCCTAAAAGTATATTTTAGAGCCAGCGCGCTGGTGCCATTTCGTTGCGCCGTTGGCTCGGTCCTTACGCTATTAATATAAAAACCAATGCTTCAAAGATTTGTTTTAGGGAACAAGTGATACGAGTACGAAGGCGACACTGTAAGATTTTCACAAAAATTTACGTGCGATGAATTTTTATCTCATAAAAAAAAACGTTATGACAGACTTCGACTGGCCTTTCGTGATGAAGCACCATCTCGTGCCACTGTTTACAACTGCTTTAATGAGTTTAAACGTGGCCGCACTAATCTTACCTATGATCTGCGTGAGGGACGCTTTTCACTGCGACGACTGAAAATAACATCAGTATTGTGCGGGCTATGATAGAGACTGACAAAAGAGTGACCTATCAGCAGATTCGGATAAGTTTAGTCAATAGTACTTGTGAGTCAAGTGCACAAAATCCTCCATTAACAGCTAGGGGTCTGGAAGCTTTGTGCCCGGTAGCTACCTCATAATTTGACCGAGGCCCAAAAACTCCGTGGTGTTGATTGGTGCTGTAAAATGGTTCAAAGATTTAACGGAAGTGACTCAAATGCTGTGTTTTACATACTTACGGCTGACGAATGCTGGATTTACAGTAATGATCCTGAAACCAACAAACAGTCTACTCAGTGGGTGTTTTCTTCCGAGGAGTTGCCAACTGAAGTGAAGAGAGGATGGAATGTGGGAAAAAAGATGTTGGCCTCGTTCTTCGGTAGGACAGGTCAATACGCGACAATTGTTTTAGAGGATCGAAAAACAGTTATTGCAGAGTGGTACACTAACAATTGTTTGCCACTTTTCTTGGAAAAAGTTCAGGAGAAACGACCTCGTAGTAGGATCCTCCTTCACCACGACAACGCTTCGTCGCCCACCCGCCAGGCGAACGATCGACTATTTGGCGACGTCAAACGTGGAATTACTGGGTCACCCGCCGTTTAATCCCGACCTCGTACCTAGTGATTTTTATTTCTTCCCGAAAATAAAAGAAAATAAAACGTTTTATAGACGCCGATGAAGCAGTAGGTAGCGTTTCAAAAGGCCGTCGAAAAGTCCTCTAAGGACAAGTAGGCAAAGTGCTTTTCTCAGTTGTTGTATTGATGTGAACAGACACTATTTTTTAAAGAAAACTAATAACTTGCAAGTTTGCTCAGTTTTGATTTTTTAAGAACGTTCAGTTTGACCCTCGTATTCCACGTAAGTTTTTCCTAATAATTACTTAATAATTAACTACCTTTGCATAAATATGAATAATTTCCCAAATTGCATAAAAGTTGTTGCTATTAAGTACTTATTAAATACCTTTTTATGCGAGCAACGTAACATAAATGTATATAGCAAGAATCACATTAGCGGCATTAAATCCTCCTTGCATTCGTTAACGGCAGCTCTGTATGGCAAAATATGCGCACGGACCGCTTCTGCTATTTGCGCCGTATGATTTTCAGAAATGGCTACGGCATATAGGCAGAAAGGATACAATATTTTTATGCGGTGCGTTTTTCCTTAGTGGTTGTTTTTACAGCCATTACCGTATCTAAAGTAGGAAAATCGCTTGAGATGCTACATTCTAATGATGGCTGGAAGGCGCGCGCGTGCGCCGGTACTCTTTGCCGATGTCTAGGGTTAGGCTCTATTATATTTTATTCATATTATAATACACATTATTTGTAAAGATATATATCTTTATAGTGGACGTTGAGCCTCACTAATCATCGCCTTACTATATATGTAGTCAGATTGTTGAATTGCTAGATCGTAAGCAGCTTAGGTTTTTTGAGGTCGATCGCATCATCTAGTACTGAAGACTGTTTGTGTGATTGGTAGGTTAAAAGTAGATAAATACTTAAACCTAAATCATTTTGGTTTAAAGTGGTCATAAAATTAACCTTCAACCTTCCGATAACACAAACACTCGTCAGTACTAGACGATGGACCAAGGGAGATCGCGATCTAGCCAATTTAACGAGTGGTTAACGATTAGGTAAATACCGGAAATGGGAATGACTAAAGACTTCTGATGAACGTCAACGTCGACAACCCTACCAACTGTGCTGCACCTCTACAGATAACACGTAGCACACAAATGAGAGTACCGAGAATGTATAGGCATTGATCAATATTAATGCAACTCATTGGCTCTGTAGCACCTCCAATATTATACTTACACATTGAAATTTTAGCTCCTTTCTTTTGATGATGAGACAGTAAAATATTCTTCACACCTAATGATTCCAGATATTTTCTATTACATTTTTCAGTTTTCCTTAACCTTTCGTCCCTTATCAGCCCGCCACACCGGCGTTCACATAATACGAAATCTATCGTGTCTAATAAATAATCAATAATTTATTCGCCAAAAATACGGTACATGGGTACGGTAAATAAGTACATCTTCGTAGATTAAACCATTTAATTTTATTCTTATTATTCTAAATGCTGTCCTGACAATCCTTAGTGATACTAAAGTTATCTTCGTTTTATATGAGAGCTAACAGTGTGAAAGCGGTTTTATAATTAAAACTGGACATCTTGACACCACCATAAGACAAGAATGGGACTAGATCGCAATTAACAATTTATGATATGCGTTCTTTATTCAATAATTATTACTTACCTAGCTATACTTAATTATGATAGGTTTCTTGATATTGGTTTGGAGCATTAAATCGAGATTAAAATACCAATTTTAGCATTTTCTTTTTTGGTTTAATTACGCATATGAATTTTATTGCAATGTAAACGGCATGCTTCTTTATAAAATTGGATGTTTCTCCATATCTACTGCTAAAAAGGTTAACAGTAGATAATTCATTATGTCACTCTGAAAACAAATGCTATCAGAAAGTGGCTACAATGTAAAACACATCTTGAACTGGAGACGTCATAAAAAGAGTAAAAGGCGTGGAATCGTTTAGCTCGCTAATTTGAAGGAGCCGAGCGGAGTGTCGTAGTGAGAATGATGGCATCTTCACGGCTTACAATAGTAAACAAATGTGTCGCACTGGCGCAATTACATCGGCGCAGCCGCAGGAGAGCGGGCGCGAGTGCGGGCAGCGGCCGGCGGCGCGGCGCGGCGGCGTGTCACGCCGAGTGCCTGCGAATCGCGCGCCCATCACGCTGTGCTCCGGACTTATGCTAATGGTCACAGCACCGCGTAAATTGGAGTGAGCCTGATGCAAAACAAAATGGGTCCGCCTCTTTATCTTATTACACTACCGCTAAGAATCAGTACTCGAAGCCGCAAAATCACACCTTACGCGAAAGGCCCAAGTCTCCATTTGAAACAACCCAGACATGTGAACTTCCCGCTCGCCAGTGCGCCCGCAGATTGCTACAGTGAAATTCGAATACAAAAACTAGCGCGGGAAGGAACGTGAAACCGATTAAAAGGCCGCATCACGATTTTGTATGCACTTTGCACTCATTCGATCCCATGCGGATGGTACTGGCTACTTCACCAGATACTTTGATTTTATGTTTAGCGCAGATTAGTCGAAGCTCTTTATAATTACGGCGCCAGGCCCTGTGATTTATTCTCTATTCTTTCATGTGTTTAACGAGTCTCTTCTAATTACGGGAGGTAGTAAGCTTTGAATATTTTTTATTGTGTTCTTTTGTTTTGCTGACTTTGTCAATTTGATCGCAAAAATAGAACTGTAATTGTATACGCTAAGAATTCATCAAGTAGCAAGTGGCATAATGATTGAATATTGATCCGTAGATCAACAATAATAGATCCCATCAGTGGCCGGTATGTGGTATCACATTGAATATAATAAGAGTTCAATACGTCTCACCGTGAAATGTGTCGACACAAAAACTTAACTAACTATAACTGCTAACGTGTGAATCGTATTAAAAAGCTGTTAAGTCATTCGGCTTCATAAATAGGTGGCATTCGATTTGTCGTGATTAAATTTCGTCCATTAGGACACCGTTAGGCGATCGGTGAACGCAAGTGCGCGGATAACGTGTCTAATAATCCAGCAAATAGAATTTTGATATCATGCGCTGTTATCGGATGATAAATTAATTATACCTACACATGTTGATTGAGGTTTGTACCGTTACAGCTCTGTGTTTTCAAAGTTATTTCAGGAAATATTTTAATATTATGACATTTTATTTGTTTCTTATTTAAACAACCCATTGACAAAACCCATTCAAAAACTTCCTATTGGCATAATATTTCAGAACATAATTTTGTTAAGTACTTAATACAGGCGACATCTCAAGTGAAATTTGTGTTGTCCACGTGATTGACACAGTTGACAATCGTCAAACAAATGAAGCATGAACTGAGGCGATTTGCTACACCGCGCGTCTAATCGGTGAAAAAATAATCTTCGCTATTTCTGGAGATCTACCTTGAATATGACACCTCTACACATCTATGACACATCTAGGTAGACACCTAGTATATGAGAATCATCAAATAAATGAAACATGAACTAAGGTAGAAATTCATAAAAAAAATCTTATAACGTTAATAATAACAATAAAAAAATATGAAAACATAATTGTAATAATAATATTTATTCCAAAAACTGTGTACATATACAATGTGCAGGTGATATTGCAATACATTAAGATCAACAGTATACTTAATTTTTGATTTTAACATTATAATAAATGTTTGAAAAATTACTTAGTAATTAAAATAGAATAAAACTAGAAAAATTTCACGTCCTGAGGCAGGAATCGAACCCGCGACCTTTCGCAATCCGGGTGACTGCTCTGACCACTGAGCCACCCAGGACTTGGGATATCCCTGTGAAATTCTTCTAGTCTATCTTGTATTTGCGTTTATGAGCTAACGTCCACCCTACAATGTCGAAATATTCTATTTCAACATCCGAAACGAGTATTTTTACAAATACCGACGATTCGGTTAAGTTGGGGCAGTGCTTTCAAATATTCTTAATTTTTGATTTTAACATTATAATAAATGTTTGAAAAATTACTTAGTAATTAAAATAGAATAAAACTAGAAAAATTTCACGTCCTGAGGCAGGAATCGAACCCGCGACCTTTCGCAATCCGGGCGACTGCTCTGACCACTGAGCCACCCAGGACTTGGGATATCCCTGTGAAATTCTTCTAGTCTATCTTGTATTTGCGTTTATGAGCTAACGTCCACCCTACAATGTCGAAATATTCTATTTCAACATCCGAAACGAGTATTTTTACAAATACCGACGATTCGGTTAAGTTGGGGCAGTGCTTTCAAATATTCTTAATTTTTGATTTTAACATTATAATAAATGTTTGAAAAATTACTTAGTAATTAAAATAGAATAAAACTAGAAAAATTTCACGTCCTGAGGCAGGAATCGAACCCGCGACCTTTCGCAATCCGGGCGACTGCTCTGACCACTGAGCCACCCAGGACTTGGGATATCCCTGTGAAATTCTTCTAGTCTATCTTGTATTTGCGTTTATGAGCTAACGTCCACCCTACAATGTCGAAATATTCTATTTCAACATCCGAAACGAGTATTTTTACAAATACCGACGATTCGGTTAAGTTGGGGCAGTGCTTTCAAATATTCTTAATTTTTGATTTTAACATTATAATAAATGTTTGAAAAATTACTTAGTAATTAAAATAGAATAAAACTAGAAAAATTTCACGTCCTGAGGCAGGAATCGAACCCGCGACCTTTCGCAATCCGGGCGACTGCTCTGACCACTGAGCCACCCAGGACTTGGGATATCCCTGTGAAATTCTTCTAGTCTATCTTGTATTTGCTTTTATGAGCTAACGTCCACCCTACAATGTCGAAATATTCTATTTCAACATCCGAAACGAGTATTTTTACAAATACCGACGATTCGGTTAAGTTGGGGCAGTGCTTTCAAATATTCTTAATTTTTGATTTTAACATTATTATAAATGTTTGAAAAAATACTTAGTAATTAAAATAGAATAAAACTAGAAAAATTTTACGTCCTGAGGCAGGAATCGAACCCGCGACCTTTCGCAATCCGGGCGACTGCTCTGACCACTGAGCCACCCAGGACTTGGGATAACCCTGTGAAATTCTTCTAGTCTATCTTGTATTTGCGTTTATGAGCTAACGTCCACCCTACAATGTCGAAATATTCTATTTCAACATCCGACACGAGTATTTTTACAAATACCGACGATTCGGTTAAGTTGGGGCAGTGCTTTCAAATATTCTTAATTTTTGATTTTAACATTATAATAAATGTTTGAAAAATTACTTAGTAATTAAAATAGAATAAAACTAGAAAAATTTCACGTCCTGAGGCAGGAATCGAACCCGCGACCTTTCGCAATCCGGGCGACTGCTCTGACCACTGAGCCACCCAGGACTTGGGATATCCCTGTGAAATTCTTCTAGTCTATCTTGTATTTGCGTTTATGAGCTAACGTCCACCCTACAATGTCGAAATATTCTATTTCAACATCCGAAACGAGTATTTTTACAAATATCGACGATTCGGTTAAGTTGGGGCAGTGCTTTCAAATATTCTTAATTTTTGATTTTAACATTATAATAAATGTTTGAAAAATTACTTAGTAATTAAAATAGAATAAAACTAGAAAAATTTTCACGTCCTGAGGCAGGAATGCATGCATTGCATTCACATTTACATTTCAGGGATCCTACCTACGGGCAGCCGCCTACCCTGCTGCTCCGTGCTGTGCTTCGTGCCACACTACCGGCCGAAGCTGAACCCACGCCGACCACGCTGGTAGTCGACGTGGCCTGTTCCTACTGCTTCCTTCGCTAACCGTCGAAGCTAAGTCCCCTTTTTTTCCACTGGGAACCACCGAGCTAGGACCTATTATCCACGCCCTGAGCTAATAAATAGTGTTAAAGTAACTATTCTTTTATTTCGTTCTATTCTGCACACCTGGCCGTGCTTCACACGGCTAGAGCGTGACAGTGGCTGCCTCAGGACGTGAAATTTTTCTAGTTTTATTCTATTTTAATTACTAATCAACAGTATAGCCATATGCGTATGCTAGATATCGGGTATGCAATATAATAAACTTTAACTAAGTAATAGGTATAGTACAATCACAATTTTGTTTTGTATTAAAGTATTCATTCATACTGTAAAATACATTATTAATTAGCCAGTTCTTTAGTGTATGTTTAAATTTTGACATCTCAAGCCTTTTAATATTTAATAGAAGTTTGTTTAATTACAGCTAACAACTGAAAGATACAATGAAACATACTTTAAAATTTTTGAAATTTGGAATTATGGTCGTTCTAATGATTGTGAATAAAGTCTTCGATGTAACAATACAATACAGAAAAAGAACAAAGAACTGGATACTTGATCGCCAATATATTATATAGATACAGAATTCCGTTAAACTAAGTAATTTCGTTCAATTGTCTTACAGCGCAAGCGAGCAATAAACAATCGCTCATAGTGAATGAACGGAAACGTCCGTCTGGAAATTAGCTTCGAACAAGAGAAAACCTTTAAAAGCACCGTTTATTATATTTAAAACGGTTGAAATTGTAGAAAGCTGTTGTTCTGTGTTGGCTAATGTGTTTAGCTTGTACTCGCATTGTAGATGTTGACCTTCTTTGTAATTATGACACATTTGATAGGTATATAGGTAGGTACTTACTTATGTTCGTAATTGTTTTTAAAAGCTTTTTTTAATATTAAAAAATATTTTCCGTATTTTCTACTATAGATAAATCCTTATTAAACTTCATCGCTTTCTGAATTTGACCATGTAGCTACGTAAAAACAATAAGTAATGCAGCATTTTATTTATGTTATCATACTATTACTGACATAAAGATTCTTTTATGAGTATATGATGTATAAACCATTCATCACATCTTCACATGACAATCTCCTGGTAGCCTATCATTCCTGCGGTCATATTTTAAACTTAATTAGAATCAGTTTAGAGTTCATGTCTTACTAAATCGCACTTGGTTGATAAACACGAGTTACATCTCGATTAATGTATACAAGTAAAAATCATGTGGAAACATTTCCTGAGTGGAATTTTTAATGGCATTATAGCTTAAATAAAAGGTACTATGATATTTAAATATTAACTGGTAAACTAATCGTTATTCTTTAATCCCTCAAGCGGCGTTAAACCACCGGAGAGCTATGACAATTGAAAAATCAACTGCGTCTGGAATTTTGATGCTTCATGGGTTAAACTAAATATATAAACAAATTTATACTCTAACGGAATCTCTGCCAAGTATATCTCTATTCGGAATTCTATCTCGAAACGCATTTCACATACAAATACCTAATTTCGAAGTAAAGTACGCACATTATACAGGCGGGTACGCATTTAAATTATTCCGGCGGATCGTTTATAGGCCATAACCGAATTTGGGAATTAGCCATAAAACAACATTTGATAGGGGCGGGCGCAGGCGGTTGCAATTTGAATGTTTCGCCCGCTTCAAAACTCATTGGCTTGCGCGCCGCGTCCGCGCCGTTATCCCATATTGCCACCGGCACCGTAACACCGAACTTGCAGGCAGGCTTTGGCAGGTGCCACTCATACTTTCATCTTGTTTAGGTTGCTAAACTTAATCATATCGTTTGGATCCCTAAAAAGGAACAAGATCTTCTTTGGGGGACAAGGGATACTCAAACCTACGGTATTGAATATTTAGAAGAGGACACCAATATATTTTTAAATTTAAGTTAATAGAATCAGCAATTGCTTTCGTGGCAAACCAATATAATATTTTAATATAATCTATTTCAATTCAATATCTACACCCTTACTACAAGAATTTGAGCTTATTCTTATAACTTTCGTAGTATTGATCTTTGAAATTGATAGCAGGGGAAGTATTAAAATAAATTTCTGCTTAAAGAGAAACGGAGGACTTTTATTAGACACAAAATACAAAATAACATTAAGCCCGAGAGTATGATTACATAGAAGAAGCCCCTAACAGGCACGAATTATAAATAAATATAATTAACCGTCGTGACTTCGGGAAGAGTTTACTGTAAGCGAGCCTGGAATAGTTTAAGGGAAGCAATACTTCGCAGCAATTTAAATTCCATTACAATGAATATAAAAAGCCAATTCAAACCTTATACCTAGTCCTTAGCAGCGCCTCCACAATAATTTGTTTAAAATAGTCCGCTATAGTTAAGTAAGTTTTATTGAGCGGTAAAGAACAGGTAATTTAAAATGTTGCTTCTATTTTATGCAATGATGTTTCACAATCGATGCAATAAACATTAATTATGAAAGTATTGGAACATATTGTCTTATACACTACATAAATTACTGGGAATGCGCATTAACATTAAGAAAAGGTTACTTTCAGAGTTGTTTTTATTTTGAATTCTTTCGGACTGGCGAGTATTGTAGTAGTGATTACTCTTGAATGTTCCTGACTCATATTACGAAAGCAATAAGGTTTATCAATTGACCCTTTACTTTTACTGATGTCTGTACCTACAGCTTAGTTAAAATAGGCACAAAGTAACCCTAAAATTAGAAGTTCATTGAACTGGTCCATTGAAATTTTATTTTAATTTATTTATTTATAGTTAAACTATGTATTCAGTTAGACAATATACCAACTATCTGCGACGTTCACAATTGACTTAACAATTACATTAGAAGTAGGGCTTGTCATTCAAGAGGCGTAAGTACACTCGGATGGTTGGCGTGTGAATGGCGAAACCGGGTATTAAGCGGGGCGAGCAATTTCGCAAATAAAACAATAATGATAGTGCCCTGTAATAATGTTTCCTCTAATTCCGCGATAATCGTGACGGGCGTCGAACAGCCCGATATTATTCCACTAGGAAACCAAAACGTCCGCAACCGCTTTGATCGTTTGTAAATGCAATGTTTTTTCGTTTAGTTAGATTTTTTTTGTGTTTATGGGCACAAGTTCTGTTATTATAATGATAATGTAACTTGCTCAGAAATAATGGATGGTTTAGGCACAAGCACCTAAAATGAAATGACTTAAATTACATCTTATTTTTTTTACTAAAGTAGCGAAAAGAGTATTTTACATAATACGTTATATATAGTAATACGTTACGTATTAAGTGTAATGTAAGTTTTTTTAAAACAATTTTGGACAGATCGCCCTCGGGCACAGGTATAGATAAGTGCTAAATATTTTATGACCAGTTTAATACGTGACGTGGGTAATAAAACTTTGTCTGATAGATGATGTGTTTAAAATCTAGTTTTTAAGAAAAGTTATTGATTGGTTGTTTTTTTGATACGAATTTTAATTATTTCATAAGCTGGATTTAATTGAAAAAAAAATCGAAATCATTTATATTTGGTCTATTGGTCTATCTATAAACAGTGATTGTGAAACATTCACAAAAGGCATTCAAAAATACCGGTGTGATGGTTTAATTTTTTTAAAATAATTGTAAATATTTTAGTCACTAATCTTTATATTTAGGATATGATACTTACTAATACCCTACGGCTGTGTTGTTGATGTTAGATATCGCAGTACTTTACGTAATTTTACATTCGTTAATAATGCTCGGTTGATGTCCGTCTGTTACTCAGTACAACAGTATTGCTTGTTTCCGACTACACACGCACCTGTCTTACATAATGCCATTTTTAATTTCAATTCTAATAAATAATCTGAATTGAAGAACATAACTAAAATTGACTGACCTTTAAACACCAAAAATAGAGGTATTTTTTGGTATCGGTGCTTTACTTTCTAATGTTTCTGGAAAAAGCGTAGCTCTACCATCAAAAAATACCATTGGGTTAGATAAAAACTTTTTAGTCTTTATAGTGTTTTAACTGAACCTTACCAGGTGGATGTTGTAACCTCGATGATCATTTATCGTCAAGTAAAAAAACTACCAACGCAAATGTTGTTTCATTCCCATTTCTCTGTGGTAGTGTTAAAAGTGATTTCGTTTACAAAAAAAGCTTTGTATAATTTTATGGTTGTTCTAATATATTTCCGTGTTCATAATTTTTGAAATAAGATATAACTAATTTGAAGTCACGTCACCGCTTTCTAATGTTCATTTTAAGCAAATTCTATTACTTAAAGTTTTGAACTAGCACTGAGCGTGCTTTATAGGTACTTCTCTATTGTTCTTTTTGAGGAATAAATATGTCTTCAATTTAAATTTGAAGTTCTTTCTGTATCGAGTCGAGCTGATATGTTCACTTATATCACGACTTAGGCCTATTCCACCCTATACTCCTTTTTATTTATAAATAAGCATATTAATATTCTTGACACGTGATTGACGTGAGGATGAGCCGTTTTGAAATAGGTCATCAGGTGGCCCTCAACATTTTGCCTCCGGTTCCTCAGGCTATACTTTTAATATTTGCGCAAATTGTAGCTTATTGAGATTTAGAGGTTATTTTAAATATAATTAACGCTTTTAAAATATGACAACATAATTATTAACTTTTCTAATAAAACTTCGTTGTTTTTATTTTTGCCTTGTATATTTTGTTAAGGAAATTTATTTGTAAGAATTGTTTCTTCATTACCTATATTTATGAGTAAAAATGTTATTGTGTTATTAAGAATAGTACTTAGTTGAAAACATGGAACTTAGATATTCAAGCAACAGATTCCAGACACAATTGGTTTTTAATTGTCATAAGCCTCCCGGGAGCCTTACGCGGCGTGATATATTAATAAACCACAACTGAATGATTTGATTAATCATTGAGTTGTGGTTTATTAATATATCATCATCATCATCACCAGCCTATATACGTCCCACTGCTGGGCACACGCCTTCCTACATGGGAGAAACACACGAGGAGTTTGGGCCATAACACCACCACACTGGCCCAATGCGGGTTAGTGGCTTAAAGCGGTTGCTGCAACAACCGGGACCAACGGCTTAACGTGCCTTCCGAAGCACGGAGGAGCTTGAGATAACAGGCTTTGATTGACCCATCCCAGGATCGACCATGGCGAAAGTTGCTTTGTTTTTCGTATCGAAACCAGAGCGCTCAAACCAATACGCCACCGAGCTCCTTCAATGATCAATAGAAATTAAGAAATAAATTAGTGGAAAGATTAGCAATTCCACTTGAGATAATTTGTATCAGGATCTTTCGAAACAATTAATCTTAACCTACATAGATACAATATTTATTTTCGTAAGATATCACGATCTATTTCATAATTCTATTGTATAAATAGAGAATCGTTTTGATATTATCATTATGTTTTTAACCTTGTATTGAACTATACCTAATACTTAAAAAATGTTCAAGTATTTAAGCCTACCATTATTCTTTTTCGTCACGTTATGTGCAGGGTACACAATACCCTCATCAAATGTACCACCTAAAGCACGAGGAGTAAATTTACCTCAAGAATTGGAACAATGGGGTATTCTCATCAACGAATTCTTAGTATTGATTAAATTAGAAGAGTTGATGTCAGTTGTTTTGGGCTATCTACATGACCCAGAAGTGGTGAACTTTGCTATGTTTGTACTGAGCGCAGAATTTCATGAAATGCTTATGGAGTTTTTGTCTATAGATGAATTTAAGGAGGTAAGGCTGTATGAAATCTTATTTGTCGTGGTATATTTTCATTTTTCTTACTATTGGCTTATCTGTGCTAACTGGCGTAGTTGCGAAGTTGTGTAAACATATTTTTCATTGTATGGCGTGACGTAATGAGAGAGTATTGGATTTCTATTCGAAGCATGGGCTTCAAAATACATATTAGGTGATCCTGCTCAACTAAGATTTGGAATTCTTGTTGTTAGACTAAAATGTTTATACTCGATTCAATGTGAATAATTAAATTAAGTAGTATTTGATAAGAAATCTTGACGCAATAACCCTATTTTATCTTTCAGATCAATGCATATTTGGAATCTAAAGGATATGATTTAAAGCATTTGAGTGAACTGCTTAACTCCATATCAAACGCACAACCATACAAGAATAATAGTCGTAAAGGTATGAACGGGCTATTGCAAGACTTAATTGAAACTCTTCCGATCGATGCATGGATAAAACTCTTCCAAAGCAATTTGGAGACCAGTCCTGCGTTTGCAGATTTATTTGAAACACTTAATTCTGAAGAATTCATTGACATTTTGAAGAGAGTTATGGAAAATGAAAAGTTTTTAAAACTGGTGGAAGCTTTGGAGAATCACGGCTTTTCTGTCGGGGAGATATTTGTAATGATTAAAAATATGTTTGGTGATAAACAAAATATTAGATTCTTAAATTAAAACATTTCTGGTATTATGTATTTTTTATAATAATATGCTAAAAGGGGGGAGACTTTAAGCCATAAGGACTTAGCGGCAGATATGAAAGTTATAGCATCTAAATTTTATAGTAATTTTTACTATCATCACCAGCCTATATACGTCCCACTGCTGGGCACAGGCCTTCCTACATGGAAGAAACACATGAGGAGTTTGGGCCATAACACCACCACGCTGGCCTTTGTGGGTTGGTGGGTTAAAGCGGTTGTAGTAACAACCGGGACCAACGCCTTAACGTGCCTTCCGAAGCACGGAGGAGCTCGAGATTATAAATTTTGGTTGACCCATCCCAGGGTCGAGAACTGAGCTGCCCGAGAACACAAACTTTTCGCTCTCAAGTCACTGCTTCGGCAAACTCTGCGAATGCAACCAAACAAGAATAAAATACGAAAATAAAAATACTTATTTTCGTTAATCAGCGCCTTTTACGATGGGCGTTGACTTCGACTACCGCTGTATCAGAACTGCTTAAGTTACCAAAATTTTTAAATTTTTGAAAAATAACCTTACAATATACCTTTATGTAGGCATAGTGGCATTTTCAATAATTCAAAAATTTTGGTAACTTAATCAGTTCTATTGGTGACGATAATACGACAATAAACCAAAACATGGGCTATATTAGTTCATAGAAATGGTTTTACTACTTTGAAATATAATGTCTTGACATTTATTATTATTATTACTATTATTATTTCAATAAAATAATATAACATTGGCTGCATTATTTCATAGAAATATTATTTCATAGATTCGTTTGATAACGAATAATATGTATTTGAAAGTTGCAAAACATTTCTATGAACTAATAAGGCCCATGTTTTAATTTAGTGATAGATTGTCGTCACCACCCTTTATAGAAACTTCGACATTGTGAACCATCACAGTGTCGAAATTAATAATTCTTTAAATACGAAATTGCCGTTTTTGTTCTAATGCGATTTTTTTTTAATCATTTTAAATGAATGTCTATCTAAAATGTAACAGTTAATATTCAATGTGTATACTGATACAAGCAGAATTTTACGAATGAAATTATTTTTGTTAAAATTTATCAGTTGAAAATGAGAGTCGATTAGAGCTTTCAGAATACGTAGCCGATTTCAATGTTTTTTGTTGTAATTATTTTCTATTATTGAGAATAAGTTTTTTTTCAATGCATTTACTTAACAACGAATAATTTAAGATATCCTCGAAATTTCAAAAAAATCGTTTGAATCAATTTCAAATCAAAAACATAGTATGATAATTCCAGTTTGCACAAAATACTTCACAAATTAGGCCTTTATGTATGAAATTGCCGTAATACAATACGGCAATTTCATACTTAAAGGCTATAGCTTAAATTTGTTCTATTTTTATCTAGGTAAGCTTATAACATAAAAACAGAACGACTAGAAGGAATCCATAATTATTGTTATCCCAAATCCTCGGTAGTCCAGTGTTCAGAACAGACCCAACACGCTGGTTATTTTCAAGTTTAGATGTTTTTCAAAATCACTAATTAAAAACTTATTATTTCAAACAGATCATAGACCAAAAGTTTTCTCTGCAAGAACATACCCAACGATATTGATATCAACGTCAGTTCTTTATACCTGTATATCAGATAAGAAAGGAACATCAGAGATTGTGTTATGTCAGAACTGGTTACCATTGTCGGAGATAGTTAGTGAACTCATTAGGGAAGTCAGTTCGTACACCGGTCCGCACTCACGCCTCACGGTAGCCTGCAAACTTAAGTATTATAGTTAGATATTTTATACAGTTATCAATAGGTCCGAGAGTGAGCTAAAGCTACTGGCAACGTCATAAAGTTATTGCTAGACTGCTAATTTAAAAAAAACATATGTATACTATATTTCATAAAGATTATACTTAGATGAACTCCTAGATTCCCTCCTCCTTCGATTCCTGGACGAACACGAAAAGGACATGGTTAAAAGATCAAACCGGTTGTAATTTTTGGTATTTTATTTGAACAGTTCTATTAGATCAAAAGTTGTCAAGACAAAGTGATGAAATAAACACAACAAAGCTGATAGAGCTACTGGATTTTGTACTAGTTTTATCAAAAATTATGTCAGTCTGAATACCTGATTTTGACTTTGACAATATTTGAAATTATCAAATATAAGCTGCACCCAGCTTGTTGTGCAATGCCCGTAAAAATGTGTGAGGTTTTATCAAAAATTAAAAAAAAAGTTTTTATAATCCAGGAACCTTCGCAAGCGTAACCAAAGTGTTAACACAATGTGATTAATTGTTTTGAAACACATTACGAGACACACATACAGAAATTGATTATTATCTACTTAGATAAAACTACAAGAATATTTTAGCAAAGATTATTGTTTTGTGAATTCAAAATACAATGCCAAGAGAAGTTAAGGGCTGTTAATAAACAATTCCGAATGGCTTATTCGAGAACAAATTAATTTTGGGCGGCACGCGATCAAACCGCCTGTTTAGTTTTGTAACGACTCTGCTTGATGAAGTTCACCCCACTTGTGGTCGAAGTGAGGTTAGGTTATTTGATTGGGCCACAATTTTTCGATTGTTATCGCAAAACAACAGGTCAAAGACTCTCTAGTACTAGTTAACTGTCATAACAGTTATTTTTATGCTAATAGGGATTACTAAAGCAAGATGGTAAGCTGTATGCCGCAGCCTGTAGATCTGGCCCAATCCGAGGAGTATTTTGGTATAATTAAAGAAGTCCTCTGTAACGATTCCTGGACGAGCTTCTTCAATTATGACAAATTATGAGCGGTTACGTCGCATGGCGTTTCATGCAAGCTTTCAACTCGAAAATTTTGGAAACTAATAAACCGATTCTAATATTAAGACTTTGATGTCAGCCTAGTTTAAATAGTTATCAGAGGATTTTTGAAAAACAGTAATACAGTTGAGTAAAAGAAATGTTTGGTTCTTTTACAAACCAGAAATAGCCAATAATTACTTTTGTAAGTACTAAACTTTTAGATAAAGGGTTTATCTAAAAGTTTAGTACTTACAAAAGTAATTATGTTATCTGATATCTTTTTAGACTACCCTGACTTAGCCTGCTTATGCATGGCATGTTTTGCTAGAATCGGTTTATTTGATTCCAAAATTTTGTTTACGAGAGTTTGTATTAAAAGATGTGCGACATAATTGCTCAAAAAGTAACTAGGTTTGAGTCTTCTTAAATAAAGAGCTTTTTGATTTTGATTTCGAAAACAAAAATTTGTTTAAAATTAGTGTAAGCCAGGCTGAGAGAGTATTAGTAAATTGTTTGCCCTCCCGACTTTACTAACAAACAAAAACAGATTAATAAATGGCGATAGACCATCGTAGTCTGTGAAGCACCAACGTATCGGACACAATAGGTGTTTTACAGTGTGTGAGTCCTGCAGTATCTCTGCAGTATGACATTCCAAGTATATCTCTCTAAAGTCTCGCTAGGTCTTCGCGTTGGCCTTCCATCTTATAATGAGTAGTGTTATTTGGCAAGAAGCCATGTATCTACATCATGCATGATAAAAAAACCCTTTCTTCTGATTGAGAAGGATGCCTATTTTCAATGCCAGGTATTGTTATCTTTTTCTGTCACGATATTAATGGCCTCGTTCAGAGTTACCCCGCTCGTTCGTTCTCACCCAACTCTAGCCTATTCATCAAGGTGGTTCTTTTTTTAAACTTCACCAGTGGTTCCAAACTTGTGCAAAAAGCTCACTTTTACTGCTTCTTTTTACTATTATCAGACTTAACAGTATATTTAACTGCTACTATTAGAATATGACTTTGCTCAATAAGTATTTTTTTCCAAATATGACGCAAAAGAGGGTAGTTTTGCACCCCGCTGAGATAAGTGAAGGCGCGCACCGGAAGTGGGCTCGTCCGGCGCCATGCATCGCTTCCGTTTCAACTGTCGTCACATCCGGTTCCGGGCTAGCCTGTATACTTGACGGAGCGCGGCCCGCCCATTTAAGCGATATTTTTCTAAGTAAGCTTTGAATTTATTTGCTTGTCAATTTCAGGAAAACGCCACGCGTCTTCCTTTAGGGTTTGTATCGTTCCAATAAATCTGGAGTTAATGTCAATTTTGGACGCCTTAATAGTTGTATTAACATAACTTTTCAATAAGATATTTTTTATTATTAATTTATATATTGATATAGCAAGTAACAAGCAATACAAAAAAAGATTAATCGCAGATCAATTTAGGTGTAAACTTAAATGAGTGGTGAGATAATCGTTGCTATACAAAACATTTAAAAAAGGTTAAAGAGCGGTGAAGAAATTGGTAGGTATGGTGCACCAGCATGGTGCATGGTGCATGGTGGACACCAGGGGCCGCGGGTTTGATTCCCGCCTGGAGCATGTAATTTTTTTATCGTTTTCTTTCTTTATTTGTATTTCTTACAATAAAGGAGGCGTTTTAAACGCACAAAATCAAACATTCAAATGTGAATAAACAAGTAACTCAAAGTCTATTCCATTAAAGCCCGATAAACCCCTTTGAAGCCCGATAAACCAGTCACAATTGAATTTTATTTATCATGTCAACTTAAGTTGCCGTCTGGGCATTAAAGAATTAAACGGCAGTTCAGCATGGATCTCGCTATGAGCAGACTTTGACGTTGTAACGTAAAAGCTCCTATTACGACGGTAGTTAAAATCGGCTCCGTTTACAGCGGTATTTTTATTTTCTTATTTTATTCTCATTTTAGTAAGATAAAGTACTTTTACATTAAAATGGAAGTTACAAATTCACCCGTATTCCATTCCATACGCGAATATAGCGCATAAAATAATAAGAAATATAAATACCACTAATTTTCGAGCCGATATTAACAACCGCCGTAATAGGAGTTTCTCACGTAGCTCTACAAAAACTATTTTCTTGAGTTGTATTGTCAAAGTTTGTATTATTGTCAAGTTTAAATGTCAAATTTTGTCGATCGATTTTGCTAAAATATACCGCTTTAGATAACAACATTAATTATCTAAGCAAAGCCAGGAAAATTCTATAATCCTTACATCGGTGAAACAAAACGTTGATTGATACATTAGAAAGTGTAGAGGAAATGACAGTACAGGAGATTATTCATTTGATGCACCGCGCAGATAAGGTGATTGGTGGCAGATCCTGTTTATAGCACAAATAATGAATTTTGCGCCTTATTCGTTAGATAATAGAGTAGGGATTACAGTAAAAATGACTGTCAGTAGGGTTTGGGAGATATTCGCGGCTGATCACACTGCAGGGTGTCCTGCCAAACATGTGGACAATCTTTCACGCTCATGTGTGCGCTCACCCTTTTATTGGATTGTGTGGCTAATGGCGTAATGTGGATATGAACTTTATAATTTGTCAATATTAATTATAAGGTTGTAAAAGTTCTTGATTTGACAAAACTTTAAATAGCAATCGTTTTATTAGATTTATCAACAAAGTCGGAAGTGATATTGCATTGGTAACTCTACTTACAGACAAAACTTATAACTACAGACAAAACGTTGCCGACTTCAAATATTTAACTGCCATTTCACAACCACCATTCAAAATCCAAATCATATTTATTTGCGAATTTCACCAAAGTATGGCGTTCATATTCGTTGCGTTGAAACACGAAATTTTTATTGTTTTATAGATAGATATTTTTAGCAGATAAATTGAAAGACTGAAATATATCCAAGTCTTAAATATATATCTAACAAGCAAGCCGGCAGGGTTAACTTGTGATAACTGTTATCCAACAGTTATCACAAGTTAACCCTGCCGGTTTTATTTTTATCTAATATTGTTATGAAAAATGCTGAAAGTATTTTAATATTTCTCAACAATTCACTGACATTACCTAAGTCATCAGTGTTTAATATCACTTGATCGGGTTCCACGCTGTGTCTACACACCCCCTGATTAAGGTCCAGGGGGTGCGAGGAAGAGACCGTGAAATTGTCTGCTCACTTCTGTAAATATAATTTGCCGACAAAAGGACTATAAATGATACACTCAGGGTCAGACACAATGTTCCTGTTACAATTTGACACCCCTTTTGGCGAATGTTGTAGGTTAGTGTAAAGTGCAAGTGCAATTTAAAGTACCTATTGCATTTTTGAATGAATTTGTGTTAAATGTAGCTAGTAAGGTAAAAGCTCTAATCGGCTCCAATTACGACGGTAAGTATTTTTGTTTTCGTATTTTTTCTTTCGACAGCAAATCATATCAAGCGTAACAGTTTGACCTTGAGAGCGCCCTTACTGCGTTCGTAATAGATGCGGCTTTTGTAGTGCATCTGTGACCTGTGTGTGCTGTCGTCTGTACATAAAAATGGTATTAACTATTCAAACAACGTTTTCCAAATGCGAAAATCACGCATTTGAAACACGAAATTAAAAATACCGCCATCATAGGAGCTTTTACCTTACTTATATAATTAAACTTTTGTTTATCCATCACCGGAAACGAACTTAGCTAAAATGGTTATGATAATAGATTTCACTTAAAAAAAGGAATAGAAAAGTTTCGGACAAAAAATAGACTTTATTCTCATTTTGAAAAAAATACAGTTCGAAGTTTTTAAAGCAGTTACTTTTCTTACTCTTACCCAAATTAAGATTAAGTTAATACTGTCTGTTCGGACACAATTATTTTATATACAACTAGATGATAAACAAGCTGATGGCCAACCGGCAATAACAAGGAAAAATCGCTTGGTATTGTAGATGCGTTGTCATCCTGAGCCCAAGATGAAATGTCTTTCATGCCCAGTAATTTCACTTTCCCTTCAATCCGAAACACAGCGAACTGTTTCATGGTTAAAATAAGAAATATGCCCGATTATAAGATAGATAAGAAATATGCAATATAAAAGATACTTAGCATTTAAATATTGAGAGTAGTCTAACTAGACTGACTGGCTTAGTCAGGTACTTACTACTTAAGTTTGAGAAGTTTGAGTCCCCTTCAATACGTTTTTCATTCATAGCATTGTCATTAATCTTTTGTTCCATTTGCATCGAAGATTTCTCTTAAATATATCAACAAAGCTAAATGAGCTTTGTTGATATATTTAAAAAAAATATTTTAATAATATTCTTTTCTGTGACATGACAAAAGATGAATATTAGGTTGAACTACTTATTTGTTTTCCTTTATCTGCTGTCAGCTTTTCGGTTCGTTTGTGTAATAAGTTCGGCTCCCAGCAAAAACTGATTTCTCATTGTACCTAATCAAACACAATTTATGTCATAAAGTAATGAATCTAACAATCAATCGGCAGACAGTTATTGTTGATCTGTATTCATTTCACGTAAGCAATTGGACAGCTGTTGAACACACGAAAACGACATGCACAGTATTAACTCAACGTCTCAGTATTCGCGGAGTCCTAAATCTTCTTCAATCAATTTGCATCACAAAATCTTACTCAATGGTGCCAAAACTTGCGCTTTACTTGTGTTGATTAATCAGAAGTCTTACATCCGACTGGGTCGAATATTCGCGTTCGCTTTGTACCCGCTTATTGAATTAATGCATTACACTGTGACTAATGGAATCACAGAACAAATAAAATTAAAATGTAAATAGCAGAACGGTGAATGCTAATAATAAATTTCTCCATTTTAATAACTGTTACAACGAGGGGAGCTTCTGGCCTGTTAAGTCAATATAACACTTCCATTACTCCAAATTAAATTCCTCGGGGAGTGAGATCAAGTTTTTGTTCGCAGTACAAAGTCGGAAGAAGACTGGTCACATAATAAGTTACTAAGAATATGACAACTGAACTTTTGACTACCTGTAGCTCAAAAAAGTGACTAAGTTTATAAATCGTTAGTCCTACCTATCCACATATAAAGTTGCAAAGAGATGCAATGTTTTGTTAAATCAAATAAATTGTAGTTACATCTCGCTTAATTTTGGTTAGAACTACATAATATAACCGAAGTGTTCCTAATTTAATTTAAAATTATTATAAATCACATTTAAATGTTTGATTTTTTGTGTTTATGACACGCCTACTTTATTGTAACAATTACCTACAAATCATCATTGTTATTTTTTTCATAGTTTTCTTTCTTTATTTGTAATTATCATTAATATCTAAACAAGAAAAAATTCATGTCCTGAAGCGGGGATCGAACCCGCGACCTTTCACAGTCCGCGCGACTGTTTGAACCATCTGAGTTGCCCAGGACTTGGGATGACCCTGTGAAATTCTTCTAATCTATCTGTATTTATAAGCTAACGACTACTACCCTACAATGTCGAAATATTCTATTTCAACATCCGAAACGAGTATTAAGAATCTTGTATTTTTTGAATTTCACAGAGTTAAGTAGAGATAAGGTAGCCTCCTGTGGTTGAGGAATCCGGGTGTAGCTCGCTTATGGATGTCATTTTTCGATGCATTTAGTATTTTTGGATTTGTTGACTAATTGAACCTACAAACCTTGAACCACAAAGTATACTTTTTTTCTTACCACGGTAGATATTGACCTTCATCTCACCTGATGAAAAGTGATTATAAGCCTGTAGCCATCTGCAGGCTTATAATCACTTGTGAGATACCACAAGTGCGATACCAGAAAGTATACTTTGTGGTATGTAACTCCTATTTGCGCTTATTAAAATATTTCGAAGTAGGTTCAATTAGTCAACAAATCCAAAAATATTAAATGCATCGAAAAATGACATTCGGCGGACCTTTATGAAAAGTTATATTGCTTGCTAATACATTTTAAGCTTTAATGGACCTAAAGATACTCCTCAATTTAAAAAAGATAGTGTTAAATGACTGCTCGATTTTATTTTAGATTGCTAGTATTTAGACGTAGAATAAAAAAAATTGATAAATTTGTTAATTGGTGTGTACCTACTTTTGTCCTTTTAATTAAAAAAATCCACAGCACTTAAAATTCTTAAAAGTTAGAAGCTGGTATTGATCATAATGCCAATTATGGATTTTTACTATATAAAATTGTATTGTTATTGCGGCCAAACATATTTGTTAACACTATGCATTCAGAAACAAAAAAATCGAAAAAAATCTGAAACGTTAAAGATATAAAATTTAAACACTATATACCCATTTATGTGCGGGTGTGTGTGGTGTTTGTCTGTATGTGTATGTAAAGTCATGTACCTGTAAAAATAATAACTTTCAAATAAAAATTGACATTCCCAAAAAAAACAATAGTTATGATAAAACGTTCTATGAAGTCGCGACACTGTGCGACGGCATTCACTTTATATATACATCTGTGTTTGAGGTCCATCTTCTAGCGAATATACAAGAAAAAGTTTAGTACTGATGTTCTTCATTCATTTAAGCTTCATTTAATTAACAAAAGCAATAGGTGTGTTGCTTTTGTAAATTAAGTTGAAGATCTAAAATATTGTATTAAAAATTATTTAAAATATGTAATTTTATCAGTTCACAAGTACTTAGGTAATAAATTTATTTTGTAATTATGCAGTTGGCACAGTAATTAATAAGATGGAAATAATATGTAACAGAATCAAAATCTGGAGTTTTCACTTTCTTTCTTGCGCAAAAGTGCAAGTTCTGGATTTAATATATAATATCATCAAATAATATCAGAAAATACAGAGAGTAGGTCAATCAAAATAAAAGAAAATGAAGTCCTTAGCTGAAAAAGAAATAGTAAACATTATTAACATTATAAAATACCAGACAGATACTAAACGAGGGCGCGTCAAATCCAACAAACGCTAAACAATAGCGCACTTGCGTGAAAAATTTCGATGTAAAGTGCAAGTGTGCATCGGGTGCGAAGTATTAATATTTCACGGGATTAATCATTATAATCCTTCTGGCAAACAACTCAGGGGGCGCGAACAATATAATGAAGTTGTCATTTTTTAGGCTACGGGGGAGGCTGGAGGAAATCCAAATTGAATCATGCGGCGAGGGAATTGTGCTATTATGTTATTAAACAGGCGAGGGCGGGCGCCCCGGCTAAGCTATTTTTTGCGAGGGCGAAGCGGAGACAGTTAACAGTTTTCACAATAGAATTATGATATAATTTGACACAACAATGCTTGAAGACGGGCTCAGTAAATCTGATTATGTGTTCACTTTATCCGTTTTATAAGAAATGTTCGTTTTTATCTTTTCGAGTTTGGTACTTTGGGTTCTTTACTGAGGTGACAATTTTAGGCATTAGATATGAGCAATTCCTACTAAATATTTCAACTTCAGTCAAAAACCATTTTTTTTTAGTTTTACACACACAATTCTAGGTCTTCTTAATACATACAATACAAATAAAAAAGCAACTAGAGAAATCCTTCAATTTACCAGAATTTTATTACCTGAGCTTGTCAAAATTTTGTTGTGAACTTATGTGGCAAGCGCCATGTCCGTCATATAATGTATAAAATTCACAGGTACCTATTACTTACAGTTATACCTAATATCTCATGTGTTTCTCCTATGTAGGGAGGCCTGAACCCAGCAGTGGGACGTATATGATGATGATGATGATACCTATATCCATATGATATATACATATTGATGAATAAATAATACCTGTTTATGAATGATAATAATACAGTTTTACTGTTATCTATTATCTCCAGTAAATATACGACTCTGCTAAGTAATACCTATCCTCATTCACTCAGTCTACTTATACTTATATGACACTCAAAAGAGCTAAGAGCGAAATGAAAGCTTTTATCCATATGTCGGAGTGAGTACTTACAGCGGCTTATTGTCACCCCCGCTAGAGAATTTGATAAAGCGTGTGCGAATATTAACAAAAGGAATATCTTGTTAAATTGATATTGCGGCCCCCAGCAAGCGACATTGAACTCAAAAAGCATGAAACATGCAGCGTTAAAAGATAATATCGTTTGTGTTTCCCGTATGACATACGTCGTTTAGACGAAAATAGCGTGAAATTGTCTCCGCTCGAGAATGTATAATTCAAAGGGGAAGATTAAAATATTATCCATGTTAAGTAAATATTCAAATGAATATTTTCCGTGTTAGACAACAATAGGCGCTTTCGAAGGGGAAAGTGGCGTAATTTGATAGATACCTATCTACAAAACGGTCTCTTCGTTAAGGGACCTCCCTGTTATTATAAATTATAAGCGCGATTTGGGAATTCGCTGGAATTAAACGGTTCAGAGAAGTGGGTGGACACCTCTGGCTAATGTTTTATTGGAATTTATAAAAAATTACCTTATTCAAGGAGGCCGCATAAGTATGGTTACTAAAATATCATATTTTGTTTTTATTTTCATAAAGGAAAACATGAATCCTGTTATAATTCAATTCAATGTAAAATTAATATAATTAGAGTCATCATCAAACTGGTATCTAGTAAACATAGATTTATTTATTGACACCGAAATAAAATATGGCTGGTCGAGTGGTTAGTATGCTTTACTATACAGGATACTCTATTAGGGATCACGGGTACAAATCCCGGTAGGGCCAAATGTTTGTATGATGAGTACGAGAATTTGTTCACGAGTCATGGATGTTTGTATATTAGTTTATTTATAAATCTTAATTCAAAAGTCAGATTTCTTTTAAGAGAGTATTCTGGGATAAGGGGTACTTGTGTCATATTCTGTCAACATAATGCTTCCTTTTGATTTTAACTACGTTGGCAAGGCGTGAATAAGTACCCTTGGTGTTACTTTAGGTTACGGTAACCACTTACCATCAGGCAGGCTATTATGCTTGTACGCCACTCTTTTCTGTAAAAAATCTACCCTAAATAAATAAAAAATACAAAAAATGATACAAAATAAGGAGTTGGAATTCAATAAAACAATCTCCATGAACGAGTGCAACTCGATGTGTCGCGTATATTATACACTTGCTATGGAGTCCTCCCTCGACGCGGCCTCCTCTGGGACCGCCTTTTGTTATAATAAAATGCCATCTCGCTGTATGAGCGGCACACTCACACGGAGAAGTGATAATAAGATTGAGAATTAATTATTTTCTCATTTTTGACAATAAAATACCGCCCTAAGTTTTAAATTATATTTTTCTAAAATTTAAATCTTTTATTTTTTTTATTATTGAATAAAACACTAAAATAGCAAAAATAAAAATGGTCGCTAAGAGACGCTGGTTCACGTTCTATTGTATTTAGATATAGACTACCAAGGATAACTTTAAATTTATATACCTAAGTACTTACCTTTTTAAATATTATTTTTTGGATTTTAGTAATTCAAAGTCAGATATTTGCCTTACATAAAAAGCCAGAATAAGTTATATAAAAATCTTTAAGTAACAAATACTATCTATTCATATAGATCTCTGAAAAAATATAATTATCTTCAAGCACTTCTCCAAAAGTGCTAAACATGTTATAGTAAACAGAGTTCAAAACGTTACATAAACGAAAGACAAACACGTCGCGCGCCAATATAGCCTGTGGGTGTACACCGTAAGGGTGTAACATGTTTATATGTTTATTTTAATACGCGTGTCGTGCGTATAATACGGAATTTATTACGGCGCGACCCCCGGCCGGATTAATGCGATACGGAAGATTTGAATTCGGAGCATTAACTTGGATTGGTACGTTTTGCGTGGCGAGGGGAGGCTGTTGCCTGCTCGCGTACTCGCAGCCAACTTGTCATACTGATTAATGTTTCATAATTAGTGCCCTGATTGTACCCTTATATTGATCTGTTATAGAATTAAATTTAATAGTATAATTAAAAACTTACGGAAACCGTAAGATTAATTTAGAGGTATAATATAAGGTATGTATAATTAACATATACCTGCCTACTATCAGTAGCTTATTCATAGACATTTTCGAGTGACGTTAGGTGTTCATAATGTCTAGAGGATATAAACTATTAAGCCCTGATTACTCTCTAATGTTTTTGTAGCTCCTCCTGTGTTTCTTCCATGTAGGAAGGCCTGTGCCCAGCATTGGGACGTATATAGGCCGGTGGTGATGATGACTGTATAATGAAGGAGAATATTTATATGAGTAGCTACATTAACTTCACACTGTAGCTGAATGTAATATACTATAATTTCAATATAAATCAAGACAACTGAAAAAAAAAACATACCAAACGTATGTATTATATTATGCATATGATAATTTTATGTTTAGTTGTAATATACAGTTTTACTAGGTGGTAGACCCGTATGTAGGGTCGTCTGGGTAGGTGCCACCGCCTTTCTTATTTCAGCCGTGTAACAGTTCGCTGTGTTTCGGATTGAAGGGAAAGGTAGCCAGTGCAATTACTGGGCATGGACGGCATTTCATCTTAGGCCCCAGGATGACAACGCACCTGCAATATCAAGTGACTTTTCCTTGTTATTGCAGGTGTCTATAGGCGGCGTTAAGCGCTTACCATCAGGTGGGCCGTCAGCTTGTTTGTCATCCAGATGTATAAAAAAAAAATGCAGTTTTTAATAACAAAAACATAATTTTTCAATTTGACTCGCCTATGGTAATTATGGTTCTCTGGTGAATTGTTGTACAAGGAAGTTTGTGAAGAAGTAAAATAATTCATAAATGTCAGTGTAAGTATGTATATTATAACATGGATTTTGTGGCAAAAATTTATGAGTTGGTTGTTTCGCAGCCTAGAAGTAAGTGAAGGGAAATGTGTGAAGGAGTAAGCAGTATATTATTTTTTCCTCCACCTCAGTTCTTATTTAAAGGATGAGCCGGCACGGATGCTCAATGATTTACGATCACTAATAACGGGAAAAACTGGCTATAATCTATTTCCATTTGTACACAAATCGGTTGAACAGAAAACCATAAAACAACACACAAAGAATCTTTAGGTAAACATAACAAACATAAAATAACTGTTATATCTGTTGATTTAAGTCATTTCGAAAGTCATTCATTATTGAGCATTGTTATGGTGTCGGTTATTGCATCGAGGCCATTTGTACCTATTAAAAGACTTTATTACGGGATTTGTTTGTGCCTGTTTACATTTTACATCTATGTTCTTCTAGTTGTTACATTTGTCTTGGTTATCACGTATACACCAGCAACATAATCTGTGATGGTTATAATTTACAGTGACAGCGTGAAGAAGCTTAAAGTTAAAATCACACCTAAAAAAGAATATATCACAGTATTTATGGAAAAATTGAATGTGTTATGGAAAAACTAATCAAGAAAAAATAAATTTAAAAACCCACCATCATCGATATTAGTAATTTTATCTCGATAAACTCAGTAATTTTTGGCCTTTAAGACAAACAAAACAAAAGAAACAATTAAAAGACAGTTGTTGATTTTGTTTCGGACAAACAAATTTAATTAACATTGGCTTATTTCCCCGCTTGATCCGAGAGACAAATAGTCTAAGTAAAATTTATGTATCGGAATCAAATTCAATTTCGTCTTTGCATTTTTTACTTGATTTTTAAGACCGTTTTGCTTTAAGCTTGACACGTAAGGAAGAAGTGGATGTTCCCAGACCTAAATGTTTAAAATTTTTTGAACCCGAAAGGAAAATTTTACTTAGAATAGATTAGAAATATTTAATTAGGTACTAAGAATTAATTCTTAACTCAAGTCTTACGTATGTTTCTATTGACATGTATATAACTATCAATATTTAAATCTGTTTTATAGGTTGGCTAAAGGCAAACCTATTACTTTTTTTTGTATACATTTGGAACAGTTCAGATTAGCCAAAGTTTATAGACAGGGAGGGTACTTGTGAAACTATAGTGAAGTCTAAAATGTCTATTACTTTGGACATGAAATAAAGGAATATTATTGAACGTTGTTCTCATTTACGACAGGATTAACGTGTCATAAATGAGCAAAGCGTCCTCATGTGTTTCTCCGATTAAGGCATGTACCGAACAGTAAAAAACAAGCAACACTCTAGACGTACACTCTATAAGCGGTCCGAGGGGGAAGAGTGCCTGTGCCCAGCAGTGGGACGAATATAGGCTGGTGAGGATGATGATGATGATGAAATGAGTAAAATGCTTTAGTATAATTAATAATTATGTATTGTCCAATGTTATAATTTAAAGTTTTTTTTATACAAACAAGCTTACGAGCCGTCTTATGGTAAGAGGTTGCCGTAGCATATAGATACTTTTAGCACAGGTAGGTACTACTCACGCGTTACCTACGCTGAGCTGTAAAAAACAAATAAAGGTATATGTTGACAGCAACTAAAGCAATTTGTAAATCTATTTTAATATATAAGCCATTTTTATATTATTTTTAATACTGCATACCCATTGCTAGTAATTTTCTTCTATTTAATTTGTCTATGGAAACTATTTGTCTATAGTTTGAAGGAAGCAAAACTGCCAAAGTTTTTAGCGGGGTTTTATAGCACTAGAGAGGTGTTTATTTTATATTGCGACATAAAATAAGTGTAGTTTACCTAGCTAAAGTCTTTCCTAAATACTCAAACCAGGTACTGCTGACATAGAACAAATGATATTAACTTTGACACTTAATTAAATAGTTTGACGTGGTAACTTCAGTGGTTTGCATTACGCGGTTATATTCTTCACACACAATTTTATAATTTGTCACCGAAATCTTCCAACATCCATGAAAACGTTTTAATTTCAAATTAGGGACTTTCTGAAATACTTATCTCTAGCCTCTGTTGAGATACTTTTGCCGTTCCACTAAGGAAATAATTTGAAGTGATAAAATAGTTATATTTTAATTTACAAACTGCGATCAAACTGTTTTGATAAGTCTGTTACGATATGTTCAACCAGTTTTAAAATCTAAATGGATATTCGTTGTCCACATACGTCGCTTCTTATTTATTTTTATGACCTATTGAAAGTTTGAATTTTATTATTGTTGCCATCATTATTATGTATTTTTAATACCTTATCAAAAGAAACCAGACGTCAAAAGCTTACGTTTTTTAGACCATCCATCGTCTGAGGTCCCGCTGATATTTCGGCATATTTCAATCACTTCTGCGTATCTCTTTTGACATGCATCATATATTTATTAGTTTCAACAATGAAATTAATATTTTTTTTTCTAATTTAACATTTTATTCTTTTGTGTTGGAATATTAATAAAAAAGTAATGTTTGAAATTTTGGATTTATAACGATACCCCACACTCTTATCATAAAACCAGTAGTGCAGAAGAATATACCTACTTCCACACCTTTCGATCACGTGAAATTTGTTTTCTTACAGGATTTTTCTAATCTTCCTCGGCATCGTTTATATTGATTATAGCGCTTCTCCCGCCTAATTTATATTCAGCTTGTGTTTTTTCATCACGCCCTGTGCTTAATATCGCAATTTGTACTGTAGTTGGCGTAAGCGGAGGGGACCTGTCACCTCTGCTCTCGGACGCACCGGCTTTCTCTCTCAATGCCTATTTTATTACCCGCTTACACATAAACAAGTAAACTTTACGATCGTTTTTACATTCACAAATCAGTCATGGAATGTAATAAACCAATTATTAAATGAAGATTGAGGACAACGCGACGACGGCATCCGTAAATGAGTATGATTATGAATCGGTGTTCTCTGATTTATGTGGTCGGTGACGTTCGATGACAAAATTATGTCCCCGTCATAATGTTTCTCGTGTTGGATGCCGCTGATGATAATGATCGGTTTTTTCTATGAGCGGTGCGCGGGCGCAGCTCGCAGGGCCGCCGCCGCCGCTCCGTGCGCGACCGCCGCTCGCATACATTAAACATTCAAGTAGTTGCACATGCAATATCCACAACACATCATAAATACCACTAGTTGAAATATTGGTTTTTGTGATATTTTGTACCTACTGTTTTAATTAGTTTTGTTGCTTTTTCAGTCACATTTGAAAGTTTTTAAATATGTTAGGTGGTGTGTGTGAGGTGTTACAAAAGGACGTAGTCATATTTTAAGGGCTTATTCTACTCATCAATACAAACAACTTTTACTAAGAGGACAACTACGAAATCGCGAAAAAGAAATCAGCTGATCCATAGTAAGGTTCAACTCGTAGTCGACGCAATATATGGAACAGCTGATTACTACTTGTATTGATAGGTTGAATAAGTCCTTAAAATATAACTACTTATACCTTTTTGTAGCATTTTGTATATGTACTCTTTTCTAGTAGTAAGTGATGCCCCTGGTGTTGCATGAGTTCATTGGTTACGGTAACCGCTTACCATCAGGTGGGCTGTATGCTTGATTGCCAACTTAGTGATATATAAAAAAATTAAAAGGTAATAAAATATTGTATCCATATTTTCAAAGACTTTTTAGACGAAACATATTAAAATGTTAGTACATAAGATAATTAAACTAAAGAGGATATTTTTGCAGTGCATACTATAGTAGCAGTAAAGCACAAGTTGGCAACCACTAAACAAACCCCAAAATCTTTTTATATCTTTATTCCGTTAATAAATTCCTTAATCAGATTTGGTTTCGGAACTGAAAAACTGTGGCGCCGCAGATCAATTAGTTCCAAGTAATAAACAAAGAAAATATGTCCGATATGAGAAGAATTTGGCTGTCCCCAAATTTCTTTTGCTACATCAATCAAAATCATACTGATAATGAAATCATCATTTGGGTGGCCATAGAGAAGTTGGTTCGGAGAATTCCGTCTCAGGGTCCAGGCTGAATGTGCACCAATGTCATTATCACATTCCTGATTTATTAATTAGCTGTTAGGACTTGAGGAGACCACTGAGAGAAATGTAAGAAAATAAAAATAAACATATCTACACTGATTTAAATAAAAAACCAAAAAAACGTTGCATCATTGTGTGATTAATTAGTTAAACTACAAAATTGGTACATTTGACTCAGCAACCATAATATTATTACGTACCGTATTATTTTTATTAGATAATTGGCTGAAACAAAAATGATTATTTATTAACAAATTAATCAAATAATGAAAACAACACAGTGGGTTCTTAGTTTTTTTTTGTAATTAAATACTAAAAGCAATTACCCATTTTCTATTATAGCGCGCAACGGATTATATTGGAAAATATTTAATTAGATTTTAATGTCGTTTCATGATTTTATTGTTTTATTTGTTGCGAATAAGCGAGATTAATTTTATCACCATATTCTCATTATTATAAAATTTTGTATTTTCTCATGGGTTGAAAATCAAAATGAAACTTATCGTTTTACTTTTGTTGTGCACATCTATTCAATCGTTAAATGGTACAATTATAACTAACTATCTAACTGTAATTAATCAGATCTAATGTAGTGAGTCTAATATATTCTAGTGTTTTTGCAGATACATTCAAAGATTTTCGAAAACACTACGGCCTCAGCTTCAATGTTTGCAAGGACTATCTGAAAACCTTTAAATGCCTCAGTGCTTGCAAAAGTATTGGCTTCCAAGTGTTCCGTATGGATAGACTATGCAGATGCACATGTCATGAGATGAAAACAACAACTCCGTTGCCTTTCTTTATTTGGAGGACCAATGGCACGATAAGAAAACCTCCTTTGACGTTCAGTCCACAGCTATATCAGATCGTTGGGACATTGTCACCCGCGACTAACGTCTACAATGATTATGAATTAGGAAAAGACACGGATATTGTTAATGTGACAGCTCCCATAATACAATGTGAAAATAGTACCGTGACAGGTGCGGGTGCTGACGGAGTCAGAGGTGATAACTCTACTGGTGGAGGTAACGAAACCACTACAGAGGCCGCGGCAGACAGTACGACAGTACCTTAATGAGACATGCAGCCTAAAAATAATGCAATAATGTACTATAAATGATATCTTTGAATTTATTTTAAAAGAGATTTTTATTCGTTTAGTCTCAGAATGTCCAAGTCTCAAAATGTCAAGTGGTATCAAAATGTCCAAGTCTCAAAATGTTTATTTACCAAAACAGTAGCCTATTAATAACATGAATTTTAACGCTTAGGTAGATGAAGGTTCCGTAAAGTAGGCATGGCGTAGTAGGCTACCGATTGCTTAAAAGAATTGAAAAGTTAAATAAGGGCGATAGTAGACATTGTCATTAAGGCTCGTATCTAAAAACATATTTTTATGCTATCGACATCGACATCTTATCGATATTTTAACATTGAATTAAAACGAAAAATTTTTGTCGTCGTGATAACTGTCAAATTGTATGAAAACGGCAGCAGCGCCTCTGTTTTGAATTATTGGAAACCACTTTTTTCTATGGATTTGAGAGGTAAACACGACACGACGATGATCTTCTTCGTTACGTTTCGATTGAAACTTACGCTAGGGTTGCGGAAATATCTTCTTCAGTACCTACCTCTAGCACGAACACTTTTAAATTTCGAATCGCCATCATATCGTGTAGTTACGTCAGCTTTTGTATGGCTTTTGTTTAAAATTTTTAGCGTGCGTGAACGATACGATCCGAAATTTATAAATGTTCGTGCTAGGGGTAAGTACACTTTCAGTTGGAGTAATATTCCGTAGTGGCTCTTACACTCGCGGTTTGTCGACTTCAATTGAATATTGTATTATGATGTAATGCAGCCACAATGAACTTAACGAAAAATAATTAATCGAGGATTTATTGCTGTTAAAAAAATTGTTTTTTCACATTTCAAGTGACTTCCTTAGGTCAAAGCTAGATGGGTGACGGTCAGCACTATCGACTTGTCTGTCTCAGTCAAAGACTGACTTTGGTTAAAATACATAATATTGTTTCATATTGTCGTATCGTTCCACTGATAAAGTATTATCTAACTCCAAACCGTTACGGAAACTGTTACCTTCCACCATCAGTTCACCCGAATAACCCGATAGAATACAACTATTCGTCAATACGTACCTATAATATTTAAAGAATTATCTTCCAACTCCTAATCGTTAGGAGTTGTGCCTTTCATCGCCAGCTCATCAACATGAGATGATGACAAACAGAAGCAAATACTTGAATAGCTTTGTATAAAAGTAAAACGTCACACGTGCCTATAAAATTTTAGGTTTGCCCTCGATTTCGAATTGGTGACAATGAGACCACTTTAGGAGTATCTATACTTTATCGAATAAAAAAATAATTTTAGAAATCGGTTCACAATTGACAGCGAAATCGGTGAACATACATCCAAAAAAAATACATACAGTGGAACATATAACATCCTTCTTTTTTGAAGTCGGTTAATAAAATATCCTAGTAATCTTATGAGAATTATTTTAATCGAATTTGTTAAGCTTCCGTCCTCTATGGTCATTAACGTTTTTAACTTCAATCTTCAGACATCCTTTCTGGTCCTTTCATAATGGAAGCATTTTGGATCTTTGACGCCATGTCTGCTTTTTTTGGTGATTTGCCATTTGAAATAGTTCTGCCATGATATTCTTAAAGCGCAGTTATAAATAACTTATGTCGGTTTTTTTGCAAATTTCAAAAAGGCCATGAAATCAATTTTTTTCTATTAAATCTTTAAAATACGAGTACCTATACCACTATATATACGTGTATACATAATATGTAGTATTATGGTCTTAGAGCATGGATTTATCAATCAACATACATAATTTTATATTTAAGCTCGACATAACAGTTTTTTTCATTAATTTTTTACTTGATAACTCGTTAAAATGATCTTTAGCGAAATAAACATCAAGTTATTTTTATTTAGAGATTAGCAAGTACAGCATTACTGCTGCATCTTGCATGCCGTCCGACAGCACTCAACACATTACGAGTGATGTTAATTAGGCAATAGCGATTTCAAAATAAAAATATGTATGCGTTTCGTTTGATTTTCAGATTTGGTTCGTAACATAAAACTTACTAATGGTATACAATATACATACTCTTATGATTTTCCTAGGAAATTTACTAACACTATTAGATCGTTCGTTCTGACTCAAATCGAACTATCTAAGAAGTTGAAAGTCGGCATACCTAACATCGTGATTATTTTTGGGTGAATGTCATGGGATTCTAAGGCTAAATATTATATATGATCAAGGAAAACCGAGAAATAAATTGGTCAAGCCAGTATTTTAGTACGTACGAAGCTATAATTTAACGCTACTTTAAGATTAATTTAGTTTCATGAACGCATATCGATTATTGAATCATAAATCTACGTACATATCAGAGCTGCTACAGTCGCTATTAAAATTACTCACTGGAATTACAATTAAATTTTTCAATTGTAATAATCATGAAGAGATTTATTTTGATTTTATTCATCATAATATTTATTGGAAGTATAGCAGCACATCCCTCAGGAGAATCTTTTGTGGGTAAGAAAATGTGCTTTTTAAGCTAAGACATGTTCCACATAAGTAAGTGGTAAGCATCATCTATAGATGGCTCAACATTTAGGAAATCATTGATTAGAAAGGAGGCTAAAAAGTTATGATAATTCTAGTAGCCACCCGCGGCTTGCGTGGATATCGGTTCTGTAACTATGTATCTCCATAGCAAATTTCGTCTAACTCGGTTGAGCAGTTTAAGCGTGTGCTTTATTATGTTTTTATGTGCAATACAGTATATTTATATTGTATTGTATGTTTACCTAAAAAAAAATCGCAAACATTTCAATGGTGCTCATTTTCTATAAACTTTTTTAAAAAAAATTCAATAAATAGGTAGGAATACATATAGATTTTACAACGCTTTGTCACCAAAAGAACTAAACTAGACCGTTATTATTTATTTCAGTAAATTATTGATAAAATAAAACTATACAAATTATTAAACGTCTTCCTTGATTTGTTAGTTAATCCGTGAAGTTCAAACATATCAGGCACAATATATTTAGCTGGTTATAATATTGGAAATATTATAAAAAATTAAATTTCTCATTGCAGTACCAAATAAAAACCTTCTTCGCTATGGATTCCACAGAACTGAAGAATGCACGAATTTCGAATTGGCATTTCTATGTATTCGCAAATGTATTGATTTGAATTTTGAAATCGCTCACGCGGACAAAGAGTGTGGTTGTACTTGTTACCATGACAGAATTAAAAGCAAATATATGAATAAAAAAAGCAATGTCACAAAATGGCGTTTAGGAGCTCCCACTACAAAATTACCACTGTGGGCACAAACCGCAGTTGACAAAAGTGTCCAAGATTTGAAAGATGATGATTCACATCATGATTATCAGATTGAGTCAGAGCATGAGGGTGACCAAAACATTGATGTCGATAAATCAAGCAGTGTTGACATAAACTTAAGTACTAATGGAACATCTAATGTTAGTCTTAGCATGGGAGAAGTTCATAATATTACTTCATTTATTGCTGACGTCACTGATGTCGATATAGATACCGACGCAGCTAGTGATAATGTTGGTGTAACGAACGCTAGCTCTGCCGCCGATGTCGCTGTTTCTGAAAATATAACAGAGACTGAAAATGGTGAAAATGCAGACACTTCGCCTTCACCAGAATAATAACGTCAGTTAAAATTTAAAAATAAAAGGAAATGTACAAGCTTTTAACAGAATTTAAATCATATTCTAATCAGGTGGTAGCTTCACATCAGGTGGTGTTGGGTCAATTGCCATGCTTTGTATAAAAAAATGCTACATATGTTTATAAATAGGCTATGGTAACGGCTTACCATCGACAATTCAACAAGCAAGAAATTATGCAAGCATGTAAGCAAACAAGCACGTGCACAGCTTCTCTCACGGCTTCAATGCTGCGGGGCTCCAGTGTCGTCCCATGTATGCTTATCGTCTTAGATGGTTTTAAACCGTCAAACATCAGATTATTCAGACACAATTGATTTTTCAATTGTCATAGACGTCCTGAGGTATTAAGGCTCACCACCGCAGCTTCGGCCGTGGCTTCGCCCCTCTTCGCTTTCGTAGCTCTAAATTACACTCTACGGGTAGGGCAACTAAGACCTCGTGGTGTTAGTTCCTCGGCAATTCGTTTCGGTCCCTGACTCCTGTGTACAAAATCAAAAGTATAAAAATAATTCAAATTTTGATAAAAATATTAAAGATTTCATTACCTATAGCATAATAAATTTATGATTAAGCATTTGAGGACTATCAATATTATGTCAGAAGAAATTAGGAATTTTACTAATGATGCCTTTGGATAACTATGCATAAAATTATGCGAAGAAAATATTAAGAGACGCTAATGTTGTGCTGTTGGAGGATTATGCTTAGTAAGTTATGCCATGAGTCTTTATTTATGACAAACAAAATTATGCGAAAAGATAGGTCCCCATTTCGCTCATATACCTACATAGATAAGTCGTTGCGCTAGTGTATGTGATGCGAGTAGAATATTTACGAAGACTAACTGAAATAATTATCAATATATTTTGCTTAACGGCCGCATTAGGGAAATATCTTCCTCCTCTCATATAATATTAACGCTGATATATGTTGTTTACTGATTTGATACATCGTATTAAAGTATAATTTTCTGATCTTTAGTAAATAAATGTAAAAAATGAACGAAGTTGCACTTCATATTATTTATATTTCAACATCTAAACTAATCGAAGCCATTTATTACGTACTTATGCGCCTTACCAGCCTCACAATAGAAAACGTTTTGAGTTTGATATGTGGAATTGTGGATATTTCGCAGATTAAAAAGAAACAATTGAATTGAGATTGAGGAAAACTATACATAATTAATTCGGAACAGTTCCTGTCAGAATTAAGTAAATGTGTTTTTCCTGTCTTGTCATTTATTATGGCATCAACGATAATTATGATTGAAATGTAAGTAATCCTTAAATTAGAAATGTAACTTTACTAGGTGGTAGGCCCGTATGTAGGGTCGTCTGGGTAGGTACCACCGCCTTTCTTATTGCAGCCGTGAAACAGTTCGCTGTATTTCGGATTGAAGGAAAGGGCATGGACGGCGTTTCATCTTAGGCCTCAGGATGACAATGCATCTGCAATATCATGTAATTTTTCTTTGTTATTGCAGGTGTCTATAGGCGGCGTTAGCCGCTTACCATCAGGTGCCCTCCTGATGGTCAGCTTGTTTGTCATCTAGTTGTATAAAAAAATATGTACTGGTTATGAAGTAATAGTTCAGACAAGTTAAGATATTGATTCACAAGGTAAAAGGACAGGTCCACATAAACTCCTGTGGGATTAGCTGTCAATATTCATAACGTCGTGACGGCTGTGATCGAACGTTTACTCATACTCACAAAACTTGAATATAAAGAACGTTATTCATAGGGTGGCTCGTGGCGTGGTGATTTGTACATTCATGTAACGATAGCAAAACTAAGTATTTTTTAACGTAGACTACGTTAAATATTACTTAGTTTTGCTATTGTTACTTAATGCATCCAGATTGGTAACTGAAAAGGTAGAACCGACCTTTAGACTGGCAATTGAAAGTATAAGAACGATGATACCCTGGATGGTGATTTCAAAATATATAATCCATACTAGGTTCGTCAGAAGATTAGTCACCACTTTAGATGAAGTAAATACAATTACAATTATTTAAGTAGATTACTGAATTACATCAACACATGTTCCCTGTTTACAATGACATGGGTTTGTTGAAAAGATGCGTGAAAAGGTACAAACGACAGCACATCAAGTGTAACAGTTGCATTACGAAAGCTTCCTCTATTACTGATCTCTCTCCCCTGTTCGAAGTCTTAGACCTCTATCAGCTCTAAGACTTCGATCAGGACATATGTCATTAAATAACTTTACCTTCCTTATGAGGAAAGTATAAAGACTCTCCAAATTGCACCGAATGTGAAAACTTGGAGGATGTCTATCATGTTTTAATGAAGTGCTCAAGGAACCATTCTAAAAGGTCGCGTCTTATTAATAGTTTCGATGTAATAGTGTTTTATCCTTTTCTTTATCTAGGCAGTCCAAAATGTTTTCTAAACTAGTTAAAATACGTTTGAAAAGAAGATGTTAAATAATTTGTGTGTGATAAAACTCTCTTTCAATAAATACTTAAAAAGAAAAAAAGGGTAACAGTTGCACTACGAAAGCCGCCTCTATTAAGAATGGACTAAGGCGATCTCAAGATCAAACTGTTACTCTTGATGTGCTGCCGTCTGTACAATACTGGCCGACAAGAGCAGTGTGCTCAAGGTGCACTAGCTATCTTCACTTAGGGTCTCTTCTTGCCGCTTCACATCAGCCTGTCGATTCTGTAACGAATCTCGCACCTCACTTCGCAAGTCACTTCGAATTCAACTGTCAAATAGAGCAAATTTTCATACATTTTTGCTCTATTTGACAGTTGAATTCGAAGTGACTTGTGAAGTAAGGTGCGAGATTCGTTACAGAATCGCACCCCAGGTAGTGTAGAGTCATTTGCCTGGCTCTGTAAATAAAAAAAGGTAATAAATTATTTAGATAATTTTCGTGCATTGAAAATATAGTTAAGAAAAAAATGAATACTTTAATATTGTTCCTGATCGAGGAGTGGACTGTATAAATGAAACTAAGATGTGATGTGAAATGATGTATAATGGAATATTTACAATGCAATAAAATTATAAAACTAATACTACCCGATTGACACCCGTACATGTATTCGGTATTGTGACACTGACATAAACTATCAAAATGAGGTCTACCATGGCTTCTAACCATGGTATGATCCAGCCAGTTGCCAACAAATATAATTATGTCAATTTTTGAAAATCAAGGATGCCGCCCTTATATATAGATATTCTTATTTATGAAAGACTAATGAATTTGCAATTCACTAGAAGGTAGGTCCGTATGTGGGGTCGTCTGGGTAGGTACCGCCGCCTTTCTTAGTTCAGCCGTGAAACAGTTGGGTGTGTCAGGATTGAAGGGAAAGGTAGCCAGTGTAATTACTGGGCATGGACGGCATTTCATCTTAGGCCTCAGGATGACAACACACCTGCAATACCAAGTGATATTTCCGTGCTATTTCAGGTGTCTATAGGCGACGGTGACCATTTACCACAAGGTGGACCGTCAGCTTCTTTCTCATCTGGTTGTAGAAAAAATATTAACATAGATCATTATTATTTTTAACGGATACGTTTGATAAATATCCTTGATCTAAAATAAGCCATTTTTTCGTAAAAAGAAATTCACAGGGTCGTCCAGAATCCTCAGTAGCTCAGAATGGTTTAGATGGTTCGAGCCTGAGAACATAATATTTTTATTTTTCTAGTTTAAATATTTTTAAACATTTAAACATATAATGCTAAAATAAAATTAAGATTATTTTCTTGTTAGAATGTCTTATCATCATAGTAATATTAGAAATACTAGCTCACATTCTTCTTGCCAGCAATGCAGCATTGTGGCAAAAGTAATCTACGTGTGCCTCTGCGAACATCCCTGATGCACTACAGAAGCGAGGCATCCCCAACCGTAATTTGGAAGCGACCCGAAGCCGCTGTTTTTAAAGTTAATCTAGTCCACATATTGTGCACACGACAGCACGTCAAGTGTTCACTACGAAAGCCGCCTCTATTACGAACGCAGTAAGAGCGGTCTCAAGGTCAAACTGTTACGCTTGATGTGATGTCGACTGTACATGTAAAAGGTTGTGAAAGTACCTATGCTTTAAATAATTACAAATAATAGTCTATAACTTGTCAATGTGTCATCTTTCCAAATATATGTGTTTTACATAAGAAACAAATTACTGAACAACAAGTAAATTGGTCAAAGAAACTAGTTTAATATTTTATTTCTATTAGTACGTTGAAAATTAATTACTCATAAATTTTCGCTCAGTTTCCTCTTTTCGTTTGTGTGTGAGGTACGTTTGTCGTGTAGGCTACAGAAACTTTTTATGCAATACCCGAGAGGCGATCGCTGACTGACGGCTATGACGTATCGCTACGATTTTTTTTATCAAAAAACATATTTTTGCTTTTATGTCAATATATCAATTTCTTTTATCCTGTTAGACGTTGTTTGTAAAACTATTTTGAGAGACACATTTTGTGAGAAGGGTATCGATTTTATGTTTGTGATACCAAAACAAGCTTTATTTATTGTGCGTACTTACATTACATTAGGCACCGTTCAAACTGCTCAAAATATGTATAGGTACTGAAAACTGACTGAAACGTTTAAGCCATATTCCACTTTAGTTGCGACAGACGGTTGTCTGGAGCATTTAAAATATCTGCCATTACATGTCACAGCTTGCAAAAAAGCTTCGGTATCAAACGAATTATTTTTTATAAACATTCCAATTATCTATTTTAAACTCTGACTGAAATATATTCAGGGTGGTGCCGTCAATACGACAATAAATTGAAACATAGGCTATATATTTCTTCATAGAAATGCTTTGGCGCTTTCAGAAACATCTTATTCATTTGATAATTTTTATGGCATTTGTATGAAATAATAAAACACTGGCAGCATTATTTTATATAAATGTCAAGACAGTATCAAATGAATAAGATGTTTTTGAAAGTGGCAAACCATTTCTGTCAACTAATAAAGCCCATATTTTAATTTATTGCCGTATTGAAGGCACCAACCTGTATATAGGTAAGCATAGCATTACTGTGTAATAAAGGACGCATTCAGGCTCTGTCACCAACTAAATATCACCAAAAACATTCGCCCAAAGTTGTCGAAGATGCAACCACTGCAGCGCTATATGGCTTACCTAAACATCTTGCTCTATTCCACTAAACGGATCGTTCAATCTAACTTCGCTTAGCACTTACTACAAAAGACTCCTCCTTTACACAACCTTAATTTGTCAAGCGGCGTTATACCTCTGGCGATCCATGACAATTGAAAAATAAATTGTGTCTGGAATTAGATGCTTGACGGGTTGAACACAACTTCTAGATAAAACGGTAATGGAACATCCCAATAGCAATTGTAATAAATCCCGATCCCTGTATCATAAAACAATATTTCTCGATATGAAAATCAAACCAAGAAATATCTACCGTACGATAAATACACAATATCGGGGATCGACTGCTGTCCATTTTGATAGTTTTGGCGCTTCGTCACTGGGGGCTCCAGTTATAAATCTCGCGATGACCCTCCCGGATACATATGCGATATGGGTCATCTGGGGACCCAATAAAAATTCGTTTGTCGATATTTATTAAGAAACTTCAATGTCATGAAAATAAGGACCAGCGATTTATTTAGAATTCACAATATTATTGTTGTTAGAGGACTCTCTTCAGTATTGGATCTCAAAGCAGTATAACTTTCTACGCAGGTTTTAATAGCATCATATTAAAAGTATCAACACGTTTAAATAAAGCCATGATAATTAGAAAACTATTGGGTACTTAGGTAGTGTGGTTAAAAATACTGTAAATATGTCTTATTTGGCACGATTATTACCAAAGTTAATTATGCCACTAAGTCTGATTCGTACATGCACTATATTATGGGTAATATTTTCGTTTCACTAATAAATATAATATAAAAACATATAGCAGCTATAATACATCAAAGAATAAAAAGAAAATATAATTAAGCTCCTACGAATTTCTGAGGAGCCGTAACAAAGAGGAAAATGTCTTCGTAGGATAAGTCGGCTAATCCGAAAAGCATACTTTGATTAAAGATTGATTTATTTGTAATAAAACGCTTTGGTCTCCTTTTATCTGTCTGCACACAATCGGGGGCGAAACAAGAGAGGAAGGCAAACAATAAATCCACCTACATAAAAATTGCAACAACTTTGTTCATAATGCCGATGGAGGCATCATCAAAAGTTGGTTCGCTTCGCACCCTCGCGGCCATTCGTGCAGAGATTACCAATAAATCCAATACGGGATAATTGGCCGGCTTAATTCTGTTCTATCTTTCTACTTAGTTCAGTCGTCAGAATGTGCCAGCTCAGTTCCCCAGGGAGAGTCCAGTCGGGAGTACTGGCACGACTATTCTGCCAAACAAAAATAGTACCTCATCTATTCTACTAAAACAGATTTTCTGTTGTTGAATCACATAATAACAAAGCTGAATGTACGTTAAATGAAGAAAGTAGCACGGTTAATAAGGTATTTTTAGATTTTTACGCTTGGATGTAACTTGATGAGAATGACGTCTGGTAATTATTTCATTTATCATATGCATAGGCATTGAGAGTGGCAGTTGACGGACGAAGGTGTCGTTTTTCCCTCGTCTAATGGATGAGAATTATGGAGTCAAGGGGTGGCATGGATTTGATATTCGCATCAGTAGCGGCCCTCGGGACCGCTGTGACGTGACTCAATACCGAGTTCTGCGATCGACGTATTTATAAACATTCAGAATATGGGATAAGCGCTACGTACGATAAATCGGCTGTGACTCCTTTAATACCCCAGGTGACGTTTTCTTTAGTGGTAAATGTTGTCAATCTACTCCTTGACATTTTAACGTACGTTAGCTTGACAAGTTTTTTTAATAAAGAATTTGTTATTATTTGTCTCACTGTAATAAGTCAATAATTATGTGAATATCACAGTCTATAATAAGGTATATTATAGAGTACACGAAGAGAGAGATACACGTAGAGATGAACGCTTTAAAACATCTCACCCCAATGACGAGTTAGAATTAAAACGTCAGTCAAAGCGGAAAAATTCCGTTCCGAAAAATTAGCGAACAGAATTCCAACAAATAATTAATCTGGAATAATCATACAAAACGATGCGAGTGGGATGCCCGGCCATTATTACCATTCATTTCAAATCAGCCGTGCGGAGGCGGAGGGCGAGGGGAGCCGTGCTCGACCTGAATAAGCATACATTTTCCAATCAGGCCACGTATCATTAAACTCGCTATTAAATTCGACTTCTTCCCTCCGAATTATTATCTTGCCAGGAGATCCACGAGTGTGTAAGTAACTACCTGTCTATCACTTCCGCCGGCCCGCTCATTCGAATTTATACGGAGGAAAACTGAAAATTCATAGCTCTTTTCGACCTATTTATTGTGTGGCGAGCATTCACAAGATGGAAAGGAAACACGAAATGTTTTGCTTAAAGCTGAATACTTTTAATAAACACCGTCATAACATTCATGCTTAAGACCTTTTACAGTAATTACTCGCCTTCTGTGCGCCGGTTGGGGGTGAATTAGAGAATTAAAATTTTATAAAAGGAGTCTTGGTTTTTTCTTACACCCGTCCGTATGATTTGCTTACAGCTGGGCATCTCAAAGGCAAACGGAGGCTTGCTTTATTGCATGTAAAAGAAATAGTACATAAAGTTTATTAAAGAAGCATTACCTATAGCTAAAAAGTTTATACAGATACTTATGTTGTGTGTCTTCAGTATCGCGATGAGTATGACATGCTGGCACGCGCTGCGACACCTGACACCGAGTCACCCGACCTCCCCTACTTATTAAATTAATAACTTTAACACCGTCATTATCCGTCTAATTGGAGGGGCGATGAGTTCCTCTTTTAACACATTACCTGAACGATTAACGCGAGTTTTATGAACTGTGTAATTAATATTTCCTGGCTCAAGAGTCAAGACGGCAGCGACAACGCAACGTTATAAAAGAACTTGTAAGCTCATTTCTTTTAAATGTCATAAGTTGACTCTATTTAGGGCAATAACTTAGTTTCCATGTATATTTTTTGGACATTTGTTTGGACTGTTTGGATATTTGGATTTATTAAATTTATCAGAATTTAAAGGAACAAGTACAAATATGCATTTTAAAACAATGTCCATTCTGTTTCAAGTAGTTAAAAAACTGTGGTGCATTCTGCTGGTGTGCAAAATAAGCATGCTTTTATTATGTGCCTTCATTTTCGTTACTTCCGTTATTATTGTTAAAGGTAATGTGATGCTCGTGAGCAAAATGAGCCTTTGTCACAAACGAGGATTGTTATCAAAAAGTATAATTAGCATTTAACGGTATAATATTCTAGTTATTTACAAACATATCATTTTGCTGTTCTGTTAACGCTCCGGGCTAAATTTTACTTAGAAATTCAAGAGATATAATTAAGAATTTTGCAGAGCGCAATAATTTAGGGATCTCCTAATGAATGATATCAGGTTCCAAGTAATTAACGCCAGGGGCACGAGCTATTGTTTTGGTAGAATATAAATAATAACATATTTTGTGATAAAATTCTAATCATTAAAAAATAGACACAGTAAGTTTCGAGAATTCGTGAATTGAAAATTGACTGAATTATAAATCTTTGAAATATATTCAGAAAAAATCTAGACGAGAAAAACAAAATTATGTCTTCGGTTGGGATCTCAACTCGCGACGTTGCTCAACCTGTATGATCCGGGTGAAGGAGGGCTATTTCCACCCCAGGACATAATTTTTTTAGACTAGATAAAAAGTATCTAGCTAAAATTAATTTTCCAAAAGCCATGTCTTTCTTAATAGAGAATAAAAATATTTTTTCATTACAATAAGCAAATTTGTACTTACTTACCAAAGTAATTTTTTCTTTCATTATACTATGAACACTTTACCATAATTTTGTTTAGGAACTTATTTACAATAAATAATACTAACGATAAATGTTTGTTATTGCATTTAGGGCTGATTTTTCAATCCTCAGATACATTTATCCAGAGAATAACTTTGACAAGTTGACAGTTAGTCCATAGAAAATCTGTCAAAACGTCAAAATTATTCTCTAGATAAAAATTATCTGAGGATTGAAAAATCAGCCCTTAGAAGAGTTGGAGAAAAATGCAAGCGTTTGACTTTCTTCATTAAGAATAAACGAAGTTAATTATAGACATAGATCCATCGTCTAATTGGCTGTAAACATGATATTATACAGTAAGTGGATGTAATGTGTAGCGAAGACCTTGGCTACCGGTGTACGTTTCGCCGTTGAGGCCCTACAATCGCAAGCGTGATACAAATATACACATAATTTTAATGCCGGGTGAAGCATTAAAAGTCAGGGATCAAATGCCTTTAATACCGTATGGGGGAGGCGCAGAGCCGCCTCTATTATGTTACGGATAATTATAAAATATTTTAATCTGGTAATGCTTTTGTTTCTATGCTTCTGATTTGGTGTAGTTAAAAGGTTACCTTTTTTTGGGATCATTAATAGAAAGTAAGTTATTTAAATTTAAGCTAGTGGTAACAAAAACAATTTAAAGGAATAAATAAAAAGTTACTACTTGGTATATTTTAAGTAAGTAAAAATATAATAAGCCCACGAGAATCGTGATTATGATTACGATTATGAATAAGAGGTTAGTTATTTCATAAATACCTTTATTTATTTTATTTGGTAAACTTAACATTATTTATGCAAAAAATAACTAAATATATACTAAATCAGCTATCAGATATGGGCTTCATTATGGAGAAGATTGAATAAAAATAAGTAAGTATTCCATAAACAAGGAACCTAAATGAAAATGTTTCTTTTAAACACTATCAATATCATTTTAAAATAATATAAAATGTAGGTAGTTATTGAAAGTATAGCAAAAAGACAGAAATAAAATATTTCTGTCTTTTTCATTACTGTAAACAAAACCATCTAAATGTAATTTTTACAAAATAAAACGTGATGTAACAACACAAATTGCTCAAATTAAGCTTCTTTTATTATCCTATGATTCCTATGATACGTTTTTCATATCGACGTTTTTACTCTTCAAAAGCATAAAATTATCATGTCAACCTAATCATATCCTAAAACTGAAAGATATTTTTTTTTAAATAACAAGATAATTAATTAGTCACGCAAAACCATATCACACATAGTACTGGCTATATCAGAATTTAGTTAAGCTATCGCTAATATTTCCTTCCTCTCGAAGTTTACAAAACTCCCCATACTGACCCCTCTCAATGTTTCAACTTGTATAGCGTATTGAAAAATGGCTGCCTTTATTGATTGAACGTTTTCATAGGAAATGACACAGCGGTCGTTCTTGGAGGAAGCAGGAAAACAGATTAACAGAGCGTTAGCGTGGAATGAGACTTCTCTTAGTATCTGCATACATAGTGGCCATACAAAATTACTGATTTTAGTTTCTGTGGCAAGCAAGTTACGGACGGACAAGCATTACTATAATACTGTTTTGTCATTAGCAAGCACTGTATAAATAATTAGAGGACTCAGGCTTTGAAATTTACATATCAGAAGACAACAAATAATTTCTTTCAGTATTTCACAATGTACACAAATGATAAAAAATTATAAAGGACTCGTGAGTGAATTTTATAACGCTTTCCGAAAAAAAAAAATTATTTTGTTACTTGAACAGGCACCTTACTTAGAATCTCCCTTAATGAGTCTGATAACTACCTGCCTATATATACCTACGTATTGACAACAAACGAATACTACGAATCAGCATCGCTATTATCTATCATCAAATATTCAGTCTAAATCCGCTCACATATTAAGCATTCGTCAATAGGGTTTGAACCGTCACCCTTTTAATTTAGAGCTGGACGAGGGGTCATTAAACAATAAAGTGTTGATTAAAAGCCCCTATGCAGGGCGCGGGAGGGGCAGGCGGGGGCACGCGAATAACTGCGTTTCCTGCGTGCTACTATTATTTTATCACCAATGATTGGCACTAGAGTGCCGTGATCCGCTCGCCTCAATCGATGAAGATTATTTATGCCAAGGATGGTGCCATTGTCGTGGACATATAAATTAAAAATATTTGCTGTATAGGTAACTTAAGTAGCTTACGTTCCTTTACATTCTAAAATATTACATCGAAATATCTTGCTAGGAATTCTCGCATAGGCTTACGGCGTTTGAATGAGCAGAGCTATGGAATAAATACGCGGACATTGACGTGTTATTCCTTATTATGCGAAATGCAAGTGGAATGCACAGATAATCTGGTGAACCATTTATGGAAATTGTATACCAATCGTTAAAAAGAGAAGCGTCCTGTTAACAGATTTTAAATCATTGCCGTCACCAGCCGCCATTGTAACGTCAGGTTAGTTCAAAAGCGGTCTCACCGGTCGAACAAAATGATCTTTGCGGATCGGATCTGTGGTTCCACACCTCGCGGATCAATAGATCTCATTCAAATAATAATAAGGAGTTATAGATCAGCGGTGCGAGCTGTCAGGCTGTGGCGGCTGACGCGCCGCACCCCGACCTGCGCATCATTGTATCCACAGTGCTCGCATTTGAGTATGGAAATGGATATTTATTTCGCGTCTCAGACGCCCGCCGTCTGCGGTGATCGGCGAAGATGATAACGCTTCGATTTATATATTTCACTCGATGATCGGTAGCTGCTACTAAGTTCGCCATACAACTGCCAGCGTGCGTGTTCGCTTATACAGGACGTTAGCTCGTCACAGCCTTATGGATCACGAATTCATGAAAATTTACTCTAACTCCTTCGGAATCACTACTGAAGGCTGATTTATCCCAAGTATGGAATCTTAGCCACTTAAGATTTTGTTAAAGTAAATAAACGTAATATTGCCCGATTCTTTTGGGTACACAGGACTAGCTTTAATTATTTATTTATTTGATATGAAACCTATGAAGTTCTCATGAATAGGTACTTAAATGAATATCGGTGTATGTGGTGTGAGTCTACGTCAAACGTAGCTAACTTACAGTATGGATGCCATATTAAAATATGGTTGCTAAATACTTCAAAATCTCTTCTTGCGCTGCTTTCGTTTTCATGTTATTAATAGTTCAACGCAGATGAGATACAAACTTTGCACGAACGTTAAAACTCGCACGTATCCCTCCTTTGTTTCATTTAAAGGTAAATATCAGTTTAAAAGGCTGGAACATATTTATCTACCAGCCTTATTGGTAAATCTTCCGTCTTTCATCTAGTCTAATAGAGCAAATACCAAATTGCATTTTGGTTTACCAAATTCCTGCGCTTTCGTATCTTCAGCTATTTCACACTAGTAATTATCCCGTGAGTTTTTTTGGAAAATTACATTATTTCGTCATGTTTGTGGCACCCAAAATGTTGATACAGAGAACTCAAACTTTGCCGCACATATTAAAGTACATCCATTGAGTCCTTAGTGAGCCCTGAACATGGCATACTGGATGACAATACATAAGTTCATTTGAAGTAGTGGTACAGAAACCAAGATTAGAGGATAGTACCTCTGCTGCTAGTCTTTAGCTATTTTTACGCGACTGCCAGTAAGGACAAACCAAAATTACAAACATAGAGACGTATGTAATAATGTATAACATAGTTTCAAACTAAATTATTTTTATAAAAGCACTTGTTTTTCTCTTTTCAGTTATTTATTTTTTAACTCATGCTTTTTATATTTTTCATATTGATGTGTTGTCTTTTCAGGTAGGTATACATATTTTTTATACACCTATCACATAATTTTTAAAATTCATCTATTTAACTCGGCTATTTAAATAAATCAATTTCATGCAATAAAATATTACAGCCTGTACACAAATAACTGGATATTTATTGCATGCAAATCTATGGATTCCCATAAAATTTTACCCGTGGTTATTGTTAAAAGATCGCAGACTAAAAAGAAATGCATATTTTCGTCATACTTTATACGGATTATTGAATGTCTCGTCGTCGGCCATATTCAATATTCGAGATTAGGCGAAACAGTCCGATGATGTCAGCGATGGAAATATTGAGGTTGTATTTTGATTATGACCTTTGCAAGAGGTGCAAGGTAAGGTACTATAATTGGGAAAGATACTAAGCCCAATCGAAAGATTAAACTAATTGGCTCAGTTATTTGGGCAAAGAATATTATGCTGTGTTACGGATTGAAGGCAAAGGTAGCCAATGTAATTACTGGGCAAGGAAGGCATTTCATCTTAGGCCACAGGATGACAACGCACCTGTAATACCAAGTGAATTTTTCCTTGTTATTGCAGGTGTTGACAGGCGACAGGCCGTGAGCGTACTTGTCATCTAGTTGGTTAAAAAATGACAAAGAAATAAGGTTATTCATTTTCCTTGAGCACTTTTCCTTTACACATGAGCACTTGTTTAGAAAAAAAAAATATTTTAAGTTCTTATGGCCACTGATTAAAAATTTATAACGCGCAGTGTCACGTCGGGTTAATTAGGTGTCGCGGGAGCATTTGGAGTGCGGCGTGCGCAGGAGCAGCCTATTATTTCCACTACTGAACCAATGGACTAAGGGGCGAGTAGGACATCTTCGTATTTTTATCATGGTTCAGAAGATTAATAATACTTTGACACTGTAGACATCATGAACATTTGACATGTAACAAAACATGGTCTAAGCTTAAACTTGGCTTCAAACTGATGCCACCCCATTTTTATTGAAGAAATGAAACAGTGTGAAAAATAACTTCAAACGCAAAATGAAAAATAGTCATAGGCTGAACCAAATCAACCCCATGCCTAGTTATAAAAAAAATATTTGTAAAGACAATAGACGACATTGACGTTTTATACTATGTCTGTGATGTGTCACATTTTTTTAAATGAAATTTTTCATCTCTGGATAACAGTTTTTGACCAGAATAAAATGTTATTTTTTATTTATATGCAGGCATTAAAAAATATAGTTTTTGTCTCATAAATCTCATTATATTCTTAAAAATATACTCTTCCTTCTGATATAACTTTTGTCTTGGGTGGGGGGTAGCTGAGTACCAGCCACCATACATTTTCAGAAAATGTCCTTTTGATATGATTTCGACCCTAGGCGATTTTCCACCAGAGGGGCGAGACGAGAAGACGCGAGACGATAATTGAAATTTGTATGGCAAATTTTCAATTCTCGCCTCGCGAATCTTTGTGGAAATAGTCAGGGCTCGCGCGAGATGCTTTTCCACCAGAGTAGCAAGATGAGGATTGAAATCGCTCAACAATACACCTATCGCGAGAAGCGTGTTTCTGTTGCAGAGTTAATTTATACTCTATATGGGAAGCAATACGGTTCATTTTTACACAAACAAATATTTCAATTCATGTCTAGCACATCCTCGTCAATCCTGACTATTTCTACCAAAGATGCGCGAGGCGAGGATTGAAATATTTGTTTGTGTAAAAATGAACCGTATTACTTCCGGTATAGAGTATAAATTAACTCTGCAACAAATTTCAACTATCGTCTCGCGTCGTCTCGTCTCGCCCCTCTGGTGGAAAATCGCCTAGGGTTCGAAATCATATCAAATTTCACATTTAAATTTATACTATATATCGTAAGAAATATGGTTCATTTTTACATAAACAAATATTTCAATTGACGCCTCGCACATCCTCGTCAATCCTGACTATTTCCACCAAAGATGCGCGAGGCGAGGATTGACCGGCGAAATTTACCATACAAATTTTAAATCTCGTCTCGCCTCGTCTCGTCTTGCCCCTCTGGTGGAAAATCACCTTGAGTGTATGAATATTATTAATATTGGTCCGTTTTTATTTCTATTGTGTAGGTAAGTTCGTTGTTATTATATTTAATTTGAAATTTACTTTTTTTTCTGGTTTAAAGATTTATCCGTCCTTTTTAGACTGCATAAATAATTGGACTTAATAAAATCCCACGTCACTGCCCCCATTGTTTTGCTACTTTTCTTTGACTATGATTGCATACACGTATGGCGCACAGAATAATAATTATCGACCTCTTTGCCGCCTCTACGAACATTTTGCATACTTAACGCAGAGATAAAAGTATATTTTATTGAAATGTTTGCAATGTTTTCGAATACATTTCGCTAATGAAAAGGGTAAAATGTTTAAAATAGATACCAGATTACGCGTATATTATTTTAAGGAAATGTTAATTGGTTTGGATTGTAAATAATTATAAATAATTAAATGGTACTTACATATTACTCATTTCATTCCTACTCAGGAGCACGCGTGCCGGTCTTCGGAGTCATCAATTTACTGTCTTCACCACAACATAACGCACAAAGAAGTTTAGTCACTCGTTTCTTTGTCGGATTTCCAAAACTTGGAATTATTTGCCAACATATGTGTTCCCTCCTTCCTACAACATGGGTTCCTTCAAAAGAGGCGTGAAAAAGCACCTTATGGGCCGGCAAGGTGGGGGCGCGGCTAGAACAGTTTGTTTTCAAACTGCACTAGCTGTAATTAAAATATAATAAAACTAGAAAAATTTCACGTCCTGAGGCAGGAATCGAACCCGCGACCTTTCGCAATCCGGGCGACTGCTCTGACCACTGAGCCACCCAGGACTTGGGATATCCCTGTGAAATTCTTCTAGTCTATCTGTATTTGCGTTAATGAGCTAACGCCCACCCTACAATGTCGAAATATTCTATTTCAACATCCGAAACGAGTATTTTTACAAATACCGACGATTCGGTTAAGTTAGGGCAGTGCTTTCAAATATTCTTAATTTTTGATTTTAACATTATTATAAATGTTTAAAAAATTACTTAGTAATTAAAATATAATAAAACTAGAAAAATTTCACGTCCTGAGGCAGGAATCGAACCCGCGACCTTTCGCAATCCGGGCGACTGCTCTGACTACTGAGCCACCCAGGACTTTGGATATCCCTGTGAAATTCACTAGCTGTCTCCGCATATGGATCCTCCTTTTAACCATTCTCTACTAAGCCCATGTCACCATCTCAGCTATTTGGACCGAACTGCTTCAAAATCTGGCAATTCGGTTTAAATTTGGATTGTGCTCAAATGGCTGCCAGTTCAGGGTTGCCGTAATATGCACATCCTCTCTAATATCCACAAAATCCTGAATGGTATAAATCCCACTTCCTACCTTCGTTTTCGGTTCCAGTTCACTACACCTCCTTTTCGTTCTAGGCGGATATTAAGATACTCGAATTACCTTTATGCCCAATTTTCCACTTTACTTCTCTTGCTGCTCAATTGTGTAACAGTTTTTCTTCAGCCATCCAAGAGAGTACTATCATTGCGTTACTTATAATTAGGTTGATGAACCACTATTTTTCATAAGGTTGCGTAAAGTATTCATAGTAATATGTAGATAATTTTATTTATTTTATTTATTATAAATAATTGTTATAAGTGGTTTTTAGTGATATTCTTAATGCGCTTTAATATATCTGCGTAAGTATACCACTAGTCTAGAAATATCTCACTCATTCATGGGATGACTGAAAGAAATCTCTTTTTAAAGATAAGTCTATCCTTTGAAAACTTCTTACTTTTGGTATTGAAACGGAATGTAAGAAAGGCAGATAATTTAATTTTTAAAATAGAGAATGACAACAGAATCGATAAGTACCATTGTCGAAATGTCTTAGAACCTCCTAGTTTCTAATGCCTTTAAATATCATCCATAGCTTTTTGTCTTTATTACGTGTCTGTTTTTTGTGTGCGTTTCTATTTTAAGCGAAGTAACTACTTATATGAGAATGCTGTAACATTATATCACCCAATAACTGTTACACATTAAAGCTGATTTAAAACTCGCGATATAGAACCGATACGGACCTTTAAGTCCTAAGTGATTACGATGCATTAGTATCAAGTGATAAGCTGTCAAGTTATAAATTATGAAAGGTTAATAAAACAGATTCTGCGTCGAACGCATATTTCCAACATTAATTGGAATATGGTGATAACTCGCGCGGACTCGGCTCTTCATCATTAAGATAATATGCAAATAAATGTAAGGAAACCCGTAGTAAATTGTGCTGAGACATTGGTGATCAGGGCTGATTGATTCGAAGCTGATAACGTGGGCGCGACGTAAGCGTTCTAAACAAACTGTTGACGTCTAATATGGAATACGTGAGTACTATAATTGTTCATGTACTTACTGTTATCTATGATTTAGTAAGTGATTATATATTATTACGAATTATCTAACTGTGCCCATAATTCTTAAGTATAATTTTTGAACAATTTTTGTTCCTACAAAATATTACTTTTCAAGCAAATCTAGCATGGGAAAATCGCAAACGACATAAGTATAGGTATATTTTTATTTAAATAAAATACGTTAAATTAACTGATTTAAAAATTATTTATTATGATGGTTTTGAAACTAATATTAATTTGTATACAATTGTTGCCAGTAGGTACAGTGGATAACTGCTGTAGTGCTGTCATTTTGATATAGCAAGATAATAAAGCAGGTAGGTATTGCTTCTTACTAAATTAAATATTTTCGGTCAGTCCTACCACAGACAAATGGGAGTGAAAAGGTAGAATCAGCGTCCGAACGGTTAAAATATTTTAAATAAAAAGAATTGCGAAAATGAATATCATTATATACTTACTATGTAAATAAAACATATCATTATATAAACAAAGAAACATAAAAATTATTTAATTTCTTTTTTTATCAAAAATCAAACCGGATGAAAGGAATAACATGTAAATCACAGCATTTGCGAAGCACATCACCTCGGTATACTTATGTTACTATGAATATCCACAATTTTCTTAACTTAAAATTATATAGAATATGTAGGTAAGTAAATGCAGTGCTTGTGCAGTGCATACTTCAAAGGAGTATTAGAAAATACTTTACATTTCTCTCGTTACTTGGAATTTAATCGGCAGATTAGCTTTATTCAGTATGATAATAATTTACAATATAATTAATTGTCGAGAATTTCAGACGAGAACAGTGAGCCATTTCTAACAATGCGGCAATGGGCGACCCTTGAGCCTTCGGAACTATGGGTTTGTTTTATATTATGTATATACATTGTTAATGGATCAAGCTGGGTCAAGCACATTGAATATTTAATAACCTTATTATTTTCAATCATTTATTGTTTAAAAGCCGACAGATATTTATTTATTTTTATTAAAGATTAGCAAAATTTAGCAAATTTTTTCTTACTTTAAGCTGCACATGTTTGATGAACACGAATTTTCATCAAACATGAAGTAGGAACGTGAAGTAGGAGAAAGTACATGAATTATTTATTTATTTATGGATCACAAACAAAGTTTTCAATATCTCTTGCACTGCAATAGGGAGTATTCACTTTAAGTGATTGCAACTTAAATAACAGTAGGCGACCACCGCTTGCACTAAAATATATATACCTACATGTAGGCAAGACGTGTACCAAATAATAAGAGGATACAGATACTATTTACTGTCTTCCTTTTATATTTTGGCAGGGAATCATCAAAATTATGTCTAAGTTATAAATTTTACGGGAAATGTCATTGTACAAACGAGACTGGCGATGATTGGTATTGTAGAACCGAACATTAAATATATTTATTGCATACTATCATTACAGATACAAATAATTTAAAAGTATACTTTATGAACTAGTAAATTAGTGTCTTTGTTAACCTAGGCCAAACATATCATGGCGTGAAACTAAGTCTCGCTATTGAGATCTCTCGTATCTGGTTTAGCTGCAAATTATCACACGAATTCTAAGTAAATAAAAAAGTAGATGCTAGGATTAGTTAACATTAGTTCCAACTTTACCAAATAGGTCGGCAACAAAGTGTTATTTCCAAATACAGTTGCAGTGCAAGCTATAGATACAATTATTGTTAAGAATTTCAAGTAAGCAAGACAATGCGGCAGGCGACCCTTGCGCCCGCGCACACCGGGCGCCCTTTCTCGGACTATTGTACGGAAATGTTGGCTTGCACAAACAATTCGGTTACTGTAATATCTGCATACGCGAATGCGAATATGCGAGGATTTAGACGATCATTGTGGCCAGGATTAAAACAATATATTATTTAGAAATAGAAGAAAATAACATTAGTTTCCACTAGGGCTGGTGATAAAATAAAAAGAAAATCGGTTTACCGAGGGTCGTTAGACCGCCTATGAAATGAGAAAATACGAAGTCACAAAGTGGGTGTAAGATTTCAATTTCTCCGTGAATGTAAACTACTACTTTTTTTGGTTTTTATAAAACTTCATTCATTATCAGCATCTTGATCCACTGATAGACATAGGCCACGAAGGTTCTTGCCTCCTGAAAAACCACGGCGACACTATAATCATACCTAATTTGGTTTAAGGTAACGCGGTCTCTACTCTAGAATATTTACGGAATATGCAAATAGCGCTAAATCTTAAAATTGTCTCCTTCTCAAAGCTACGTCTACTTAATGCTTTCTCTAAAATTAGTAATGTTATGCCTGCCTGGGCCCACAAACATGCAATACCAAATAATAAGATCTTTAACACGGTAATGTTATAAGCGTGTCTTTATAATGTTATTGAAAGCTGCTACTGTTATTTGTTGGCATTACCTTTGCCTTAGAATCTTCGATTTAGTTTTGTATGTCTTCTTTATTAGTTGGCATTTGTTAATTATCTTGAAGAGCGTCAAAGAGGATACCTACTTATTCAATTCTTAATAGTAACTATCTAGATCGTAAGATATTTCTCTAATAGAACATAAAAGTTACTTTGTATTAAAGAAGCGAGAGACAATGAAGATACCACAAACACCTAGACCGGAATCAAATATATTATGTTCTCTTAACAAACATTGTATGCGCGAATGGAGCTCATGACCCTAGCGACCTAAGTTCTTTACTGCTTCACCGATTTTAAGTAGTTCCTCCTGTACTTTCTAAGACTTACCTATGTGGGTTAAATGTTGATTTATGTAATTGTAAAATATAAAATGCCCTACTATTAGATTTATGTGTGAATTTAGACTTTCTTTTAATTACATTACATTTTACAATAACAGAACAGTTCCAATTGAGATCCCTCATTGTTGCTTTGTCTAATAAAATAATAAATTGCACAGTACACTCGGGTACGAAATAAAAAGGGCGCGCAATAAATTGTACCTACATGCGAAGTCAATGTCTCCTGACAAAAACAGGCAGACGGCAAAATTTGTCATTGGAAAGCACGTAATGTAAATTCTATTATTACGGTCTTTTATTTTTCAATTACGGCCCGACCCGCCTGCGCCTCGGGGCACACTTTGTAAGACCCCGACATATTTTTTCGTATGCTATTTTTTATTCAATAATATGCTCCGAATTCTCAGGTCATACTTAGGTGTAAGATTTTCTTTTAGTTTAGTATGTTAAGTGTTTCACATGACAAATGAGATATCGGCTATGATAGCGTTATTTACAGGTAAAAAAGAGAAAATCATTATGTAATAGTATATTTTAAAATCGAATTCAGAGCGGCCGACTGGGTTAGTACATTCAACTGACAGAAGATCGCAGTTAAATAACATTTCTGTGTACTTTTGGGTTCCTGCAGTTAGTAAGATTTCCAAAGCTTACCGAGAAAGTGCTGTGTTTGGAATAGAAGGTGTTATCTGTGATGCTATCAACGTAAAGCTTCTTCTTGATTTTAACAGAGTAGGCAACACATGAATAGTTCCTATGGTGTTTATAGCCTTTATAGGATACAGTAACCATCACTTACCAAACGGTTTTCTTTGCAACACTTATTGTAAAAAGGCGCGGTAATAGTTGATAATATTTAATAATAAAATATTTAAACTAAATAGTAATCGCTTCTAATAGTAGATCTTATATTATAGATCAGATCATACGTTCTTTTAAAAATCCAATATCTCATAAGAAATTACATTTCATTTCATTATTAGAGTCTAATCGAGGATAAATCGAAATGATTCGCGTGTTAAGTAATACAAACTCATAAAACGATGGTATCTACGTGTTTGAGCGTGATTCAAATATGTAATTGAGCACCAATTACGTGCACAATAGAGCCGGTAACACGCCACTCGCCCTGGGCCCGTTCTATCGCAATAAGTCAGGAGTGCATAATATTTGTAACTCCCTACAGGCACTCATCGGAAATTAAATCATTTTCTATTTTGACAGTGATTGTACGCACGCAATGCGACACGTTGTCATAACAAGGATAACCAGATAAAAAGCCCGGTAATAAGAAAATTTTCTTCAAAAAAATGTTAAGGGAAGCTTTTATTATAATGTTTAGTACATTTAACACAAACAACGGGATATCTTTTAGTATGAAAACTACAAAAAAATAAATATGTGAAAAATGGAACATACCTGGATAATTGTGTTATCTGATAAAGAGGCAGATAATAATATAATATTTATTTCTTTACCTATAATACAATCTTCTTCCATTTTATGCTAGGCAATATCTTTAGAAGTAGTGGTATTGAAACCTTACAACAAGTCCAATCTTGTGCTATTTTACTACAAAATTCTATTTCGTAAATGCACACGCGATAAATGTCAACATAATAAAGACGAGTTGCCTTTGATGATCCCAAGTTTTTTTGAACGAGCCAATCAATAAATCAACAAATATTAACAGTCTCTAAGTAAAATGTATTAATTGATGTAGGGAAATTGTATTAATTGATGTGGAAATCTTGAAACATGATAAGATATTAAGTCTCATAGGCAATATTATTATATTGAGTGATAACGCTCAATATCATAAGATTGCATTTGGAGTCAGACCCCATATTGAGGCTCTTTAAATATTATTTTGTGTCAGTTAAGAATCAACTGAAATAAAATAATATTTAAAGCGTGGCTCTTAAGTTTGGTAAGTAATTATATCTGCAGCATTGGACTTCAAGATCGGCGTGTACCACCTAACGTACGGTTACTACGTTACTACCCACATATCAGACACAACAGTTTTTATTTAGTGGTTAGGCACCGTATGGAGACGAATGTCTCAGCAGTAAGTTCTATAATTCAGAGCTATATTTGACATAGATTCGATGTTTCAGTGCTACATATCGGCACCAGCGGTCTTATCCAACATCAACTAAAATGTCTATATTTTATATCCACACCCGGTCACGATTCGTCAAATTCATCGAGGTGTCGGCTGTCGTGCTTGTTAGCAGTTAACTCGCAATCGATATTTACATTTCGAATCACAATTTATTGCCGACGAACCGATGCTTGCTGATTACGTAGATATTACCAACTGTGTAGACATCGAATTATTTATTAATACATTTTGGGAAGTATTTCAATATTTAGGTGCCGTGAAGATTAATGAGCGTCAACATAGCGGTGAGCTTTGTAATCCTATATTATAGATTAAGAATTATTAGGATTTTTATGGAGTAATCGAAAGTGTATCTAATATTGTCCGTGTGTATGTTGTATGCAGTATAAGATACGATCGTATAGATCAAGTGATCCATCGCGTATCGGATATAAATCTAAGCACAACGAGAACATAAAATTTTATTCGAAACGACCACTTGTTAACGTATGTTATCCGTGTGTCGCAATTTCACAACAAGCCGCCCGCGCTGGATCACGTACTCTGAAATCCACGTCCAGAACATAAACCATTTACTCACTATTTAATATTCAATACGTGATTGCAAAATACGCCAAATTATTGCATTAGCAGCGAATAGGGATTCCCGATATTGTGGTTCAGCGATCGGTGCTCACACCGATATGCGGCATAAATAATTTAATAATTCGCAATACGGAATTTACCATACAGAGTGTCGGACCGTTCGTCTACTTCGTATTCAATATGAGTATTTGATTCTCATACTACTGTCGCATTGGGCAACATTCATACGGTTAGTTTTAACCAAGCGATACGGTGGCTTCCGTGATGGGTGTAAGGTGTCTTTTAGTTGCACCCATGCCACTGGGCTGGGATCTTTTCAAATTGCAAGTGTTGATATGTAGGTGAATAAAGCACGTCTTTACATTTCAATATCGGGAACATCCGTGTTATACGCGTGACCTTGCAAATCACAGCCTGCTTTCCAAACGACTTCGCAGAAGCGCCAACCGGCGTCTGTGTTTCGTGACTGTCGACCACTATATGGAATAATAATTCGATCACATTAGAATCTTGTAGTTATATTTGGAAGACATTTATCAAAGAAAAATAAATCTGACATAGACTAGATATAATAGAGATACAACTTACTTAAACATAGTGGCAAATACTAAGGGAAGGACAACCAAAATATGACAATTGTAATTCAGGATATATGGTTCCAAAACCGAAACAGACTAGTAGACAGAACACACTGTGTTGGTGATTATTATGTGTGAGGTCTCTGCTGAGCCGCTGCGTAAAGTAATTAAATGTATAATATTTTAAGAGTCGAATTAGCGTCAAAAGCATTGTGCAAAGGAGCGTCCGACTGGGCAACCAACTCCACTTTTTAGAGGAACGAAACCAAATAACACTAGTTGTGTTATGCTGTTTCAGCGGTGAGTACCTAGGTATAGCTGTCTTGTAAATATTTGTTCAGCGACCTTATGCTCTAAATTGTACAGTTTGGGCAAGCAAAAAATACCAATGGTGTTTCAAGCGTTTAAAGGCTATGTTGTTATCGCTTACCATCAGGCAAGTCATTACTTGTAGCTACCATTAAAAAGTGAATAGAAATAACATTGCCTACCTATTAAATAAAATTTGGTAAGTAGTTCTTATTTATTAAATTTGAATTTAGGTGCTTTTGTGTACATTAAAGGATAAATAAATAAATAAATAATACTTGACGCGTTTCTTTTGCAAGAAATGAGTGAGTCATTTAATATGCGCAATAGAGCTTACACCAAGTTTGTTGATGACGTGCCTGCTGTCATGATTCAGTTCTTGTGCCCAAAGATTGATGTATTTGATTTGATTAAAATTGAAAATGTGTTGTTGAAGTTTCAAGAGTCAATACTTTTAAACAATCTGTGAATGTAGATGAGAAAAAAGAACTGGAATTGGGGCCGTAGCGCCTGCAGTAGGCCAAATGTGGGTTGAGGTGACAGACTTTTTAGTCTTCATACACCATATAAACCAACTTCCTAATAGTAAAATTAGCTATTATCAGTATTTGGGATACTTTGTTCTAATCAGCTATATTTTTTCTGGCAAACAAATATAAGTGTACCGACTAGTAAATATATGTAACCTTCTAACTTATTATGAAATATATCAAAATAATATGATTTCCTAACTTAAATATAGTTAAATTTCTACAACAGTTCAAGAATTCACTCCTATAGTTGAATAATAAGATTGTTATTAAACGTTGAACGCGTGCCAGATTTGTATAAACACCGTTACGTACCGATATTTTGATCCTTTGTATTCTTATTCCTTACCAAATTCTTCAATAACGTATTCGCGACCATGGGAAAGGAGACAATGGCCGTCATTGACCCCGTTTATGGGACCTTGTTAACATCTAGGCTATAGCGGCATTCCAGATAAAGTAGAAAATATTTATAGAGTGTCTAACGTATGAGAAAGGATAGAATCTATTGTAATGGGTCTCATATTAGACAATTTGATATAATGGGCGTGAAAAAACTTATACTTCAGGAATTGATTTATCATTTGCTAACGCTTGTCAATAATTAGATTTACGAAGAATTTGAATTAAACTATGTTTGTTTTATAAAGTCGTAGGTAATCAATGATATAAATGACTATCGGCTAGTCGAGTGGTCTGTACCCCTTGCTATACAGGCTACTCGATCAATAAGTCCCGGGTTCAAATCCCGGTAGGAGCAAATGTTTGTATGATGAGTACGAGCATTTGTTAACGAGCCATGAATGTTTATATGTTTATTTAGTATCTATATTTTTAATATTTATTCACATATTATTATCATTATTTCTCCGTTATCTAGTATCAATAATACAAGCTCCTAATGATGCTTACTTTGTGATAGATGTGAGTGTATGAATATTATTATTATAAATAACGTTATTTTTCAAACCTTTTGAGTGACTACGTTAGGAAAACGATAGACATACAGCATTGCACTTCCACAAAACAAGTCGTCATCTAATGGCCTACTTAAGTTTTTTGATAACCATAAATTTATCTATTCCCCAAAAATTATGAATATTGTATACCAAAAAAATGAACCGTTTGGATAAAATTTATCCGACTAAAAGCTTTAATATGAGTTCATATCTTAATTACAGCAATAAAAGTTCCCAAAACCTGTGTAGTGAAAAATGGGTGGAGATTTTTTATGTCCATCTGGGATAGCTGACCAATAGATGAGATTATATAGTGGCGGATCTGGGGACACTTTAAATGACGTTATTACATCGTATATTTAAATTGTCCTAAGATTCTATTGAACATAGGTAAGATTTTAAAGACCATCGTGAATGTGATAGACACCAATGGGCTTCTTACGTAATAAAAAACCATTAAAACAAAACACTAAAATATGATTTTCATTTTTCATGTCACATATTTTGAGTATAGGAGACAAAAGTGATTTTAATCCAAATAGGCTTAAGAGCGTTATTAAGAAAGGGCCCAAATATTTGGCCACTCGTGCGTGATTCAAAGCTTAGAAAATATATTACTTACTTAAAAATATTATTAGCGAGGGACCGAACTCGATAGCTCCGGCTCTGTAGCAAAGCATATATAAGTAAACCAATGCCTGTAGTCTAATGAGATACCTGGCGTCTTTTATTTAGATATGTAGAAAATATATCCGACGCGGATCGAATCTTTGTTTAATATTAGCACGGCAATTGACCCAACACCACCTGATGTGAAGCGGTAAGGAGAGTCCATAAGCGAAGAAAGCTAGTGCAGAATAGACATTGCTCTAGGAGCCTCCACCTTGCCGGTCCAAAGGCGCTTTTTAACGCCTCTCTTGAAGGACCCCGTGTTGTAGGCAGGAGGGAACGCTTGTGCTGGCAAAGAATTCCAAGTTCTGGAAGTACAAGAAACAAGGTATATTTTGTACGAGTACTGTATTGTCTTGCGACTCGTGGATATTCAATTACACTTTTATAAGTTTCAATACATACCGTAGTCACAACATTATAAACATGACGTAGCGACTTAAAATCTAAAAGCTGCCCCAATATTACGCACTCGGTCTCGGTATCTCTATAGTAAAATAATTTAGCTTTCGTCTGCAAAACGCGTACTTACTTATTAACAAGTTTAGAGCGTGTAAACTAAAATTTATGTTTGAAAGATTTGTTCGCCACAAATAAGCTTGTCAGCGTGTCTTATCTACGGGATCGTTAATTAATTAGAGAAATTGAGCGGCGGCGGCGCACGGGGACCAATAACTCGCAACCCGCCTCGTATCATAGCCTCGTTCACTTTTATTTATTTTTACCACTCACGTAAGCAAAATTGAATTCAAATAGGTGGAATAGGGACAGTTTTATGCAGACGCCGTCAGTACACAGTATTTAAAATAACAGTAAGTTATTTATAACTCTTGTTGTATTAACTCCAAGATCAACTCGACATATCGGTTATTATTTTTAATCAAAAATTGAATAAACATTGTAGCAGGATTCTGGCATTTATTTTTGTTATTAAGTATTTACCTATAATAAAATCTCACAGGTTCTTGGTTCCACAATGTTGAATGCCATTCTTTTACTGAACTTATATGTGACAAGGTGTGACAATGTTAACAGTACCTTATCACTCCAATCAATAAGAGCACTAATTGACTTGTTGTATACATCCAAATATATGGTGTCACCGCTTGTGCGTCCATTGAGTTACAGCCCCCGAGGTGTAGTGACTTTTAGCCGAATAAAAAGGTTAATTACACTAGTTTATTGGTTAACATGTTGATTGGGCGTGTTAGTGATCTCATTGCTTACATTAATTTACATTATTCTAATTTTAGCTTTTCGTGCCTTAAAAGCCCGCCGGCGGGCGTCACAATAGATTATGAACACAATATGTTTATTGTAAGAAATACAAATAAAGAAAGAAAACGATAAAAATCTTCAATGAGTAGTGAAACAAACATTGCTATAAAAATGTTAGAAAGTCGTGAAGAAATTGGTAGGTTACACCCAGCGCTCCGTTGGCGTAGCGGTTATCGCGTCTGGGTGGACCCCAGGAGACGCGAGTTCAATTCCGGCCTGGAGCATACAATTCTTTTGTTTTTTCATCATTTTCTTTCTTTATTTGTAAATGTTAATACCGATTCTAGAAAAAAATTATTTAAATATTTTAGGGTCGTTTGGGTAGGTAGCACCGCCTTTCTTATTTCAGCCGTGAAACAGTTCGCTGTGTTTCAGATTGAAGGGAAAGGTAGCCAGTGTAATTACTGAACATGGACGGCATTGCATCTTACGCCTTAGGATAACAACGCACCTGCAATATCAAGTGATTTTTCCTTGTTATTGCAGCCCGCCTAGCATGACCACCGAAACGCGATATGATAAAGCCATTTATCGCTTTGAACTGTCAAAAATCATTGGATATAACCGCTATCTTGAAATTTTATCGAAACTGCGAACTTGTATTGTATTTAAACATGTTCGCAGTTTCGATAAAATTTCAAGATAGCGGTTATATCCAATGATTTTTGACAGTTCAAAGCGATAAATAGCTTTATCATATCGCGTTTCGGTGGTCATGCTAGGCGGGCAGGTGTCTGTAGGCGGCGGTAACCGCTTACCATCAGATGGGCCGCAGATTATGGGTGTCATCTAGATATAAATAATTATTTCAAATAATTCAGGCCAAGTCTAAGATGTGTTTGTGTGTACAGTAGAAAAACAGTTTTGGCAGGTATTGATTATTTGGGCAGTAGCTACGTATGTACGTACGGGTACGTGTTATAAGACTACTTGCAATCAAGCGGGCTGTATGGATTTCTATAATTTACAGACTTTATCGCAGTAACTAAGAGAAGTTATAGATAGAGCACTGTACTATCGACAGAGGAATAATCGAACCGATCTGAATAAATGCGTAATAGCAAATGCCTACTTTTACATCTTGCCACAAGCAATCTTTCTCCGAAATAAACACATACTTTCATGTGCTTTAAAAGCTGAATAGGTACTGAACAATCAATGCATTTTGACAAAGAAATAAACAGTGATCTGCTGCGCAGAGAACAAAACGGACCGATAAAATCGCGGAGCATAGACAAAACGCTACAATAACATCAGAACGGGAACGAATCGCCAGTTTACGACAGCGCAACGACCGAATGCTCTACAAATGAATAAGCCATCTGTTCTAATGGATGCAATTAAATAGCCGCCCATCGGTGCAAGCTCACGGTTAAGAATCGATATGGGACATGAGTTTACCCAAATACAAGGAAAATGTTTGGATTTTGTACTTACTTTGTTCATGTATTTTTCTGTGACTTGTACTTCTTGTGCGAGTTACCATATCATTATGTCTCCTCATTAACAATCTTAATTATGGTTTCCAATTTTTTACCATAGAAGCGCTGCTGTCAACAATTTGACAGCTGAACGCTGACGTAACTAATAGTAACATTTTACGCTCGTTAAAACTCACAGAAAGACCCGCTTTATATTTTGTAAACACGAACTGTTATTTTTTATTCTTAGCGGGGTAGCTCTTTGCCTTCATCTCATCTTGTGGTAACTGGTGACAAAGCAAACCAAAGCTCTAAATCGGAGGTAAGTGGTCACAAACCAAATCACATAGGCGGGCGGTTAAAATTATAAGCCCATCCAAATTTTTTTTACCAACAACTGAAAATAGTTATAAAATGGCTGGCCTGTTATATCTGGATCACTGATTAGAACCTAAAACTAATCCTTGTATTATTGGCAATAGAGTATTTAGTAATTAAAATGTAAAACTAGAAAAAATTCAAGTCCTGAGGCGGGTATCGAACCCGCGACCTTTCACAATCCGGGCGACTGCTCTAACCAACTGAAAAAAAAATCTAGTTTTTAACCCACGACGAAAAAAGAGGGGTGTTATAAGTTTGACGTGTTTGTCTGTGTATCTGTGTGTCTGTCTGTGGCATCGAAGCGCCTAAACGAATGGACCAATTTTGATTCGGTTTTTTTTGTTTGAAAGCTGATGTGACTACGATGGTTCTTAGCTATAATTTATAAAGATCAGTTCAGGCGTTTGATGACTATCAGCTCATTTTCTACATGAAATTAGTCAAAAAGCGCCGTACTCGTAACATTTATATTAAGAAAAATTCTCTATTTAAAAAATTGTTACATCAATCCAGGTTATCAGTTTGGCGGATTTTATCATTAAACTCATTTACCTACATAAGATCAGTTACCTTTGATAACCACAATGAATTAGTTCTACGTATTCATTCAATTGAAGCGAAACAGGTTCTATCTTACTGCCAATTCTTATAAAAATATTGAGTGTTCTTAACTTATCATTCACGATCAAACGCATCATTCTGCGTGTCTAATTTAACGTAACATACTTAAGTTTTTTCGCATCAGCTTGCTTCTTTATAGGGAGTCCCGGAGCATGCCTGTTTTTTGACCGCGCTGACCAAAGGTATCAAGTAAACCATTCATATAAGGCAAACTGTCATAATTAAAGATAATAATGAGGCCGCTTCGATATTTTTTATCGATCCTGAGAACCGTCATAACATTGTCAAACTGGCGGGTAGCGTCTTGACTGAAAATGGTCTGAAATGAATTAATTGCCCCCCACAAAAAGGCAAAAACTTTATACGCGGCCGCCGCATCTACATACGAGTTGTAGTTACAATTATTTTAATTGTAGACACTTTAGCCGAGCACAAAAATGTTAACGAAGTTCATGTTACTTAATGGAATTAATATAATGTAGCAGTAAGTACCTACATACTTATGCATTTCGTTAATGCTAACATTATTAATTATACGAATTGGAGTTTCTCGGAGACTTTTAAGGTTTACATTATATGGTAAAATATTAGGCTTCGTACCGATTATTACTAGTTCGATGGTAGGTAAAGATCTAGTAGGTGATAATTTTACATCTGATATATAAATTAATAATTTTAATTTCATTTGCTCTATAGGAACTAGAAATTTCATTTCATCTGTGAAGTACGTAAATAATAAAGTTTCATGTTTATATTTTAACTTAACTTCGTAACTTCATGTATCGAAACTACTAATTATATCTTTAAACATTATTAATTTAAAGGTCCAAAATATTAAATGACACCCTCTAGCTCGATTAAATATTAATATTTATGATCATCCCTGGGATACTTTATTCCTAATACTGTCTGTGCTTACGTGTGTGGTACTTACCTACATGCCTGTATACTGTTAACTGTCTGTCTACCAGGCTAACTGTTCTTTAACTCGCAAGTGATAGCAGTCATAAACATGACATAGTTGTTGTACTCTTACACACTGCATCATTTACCGTTAAGTATTTCCTGCCGAAGATTTCTTCTGAAATTTACTTTCACAGTCAATGGAACGTATAAGTTGCACATAGGGCCAATAAAGTGATGTTCACGTATATATAGGGGTTAATGCCTAAAGACAAGGCGAGCCGACGGCCGGCGGCGCAGCCTCCTCAGTTGACCTGTAATTGCCGACTATTTTATTGCACCATCTCAGAAGTTTTATGTCATCCAATCCACAACTCTTAATTGAATAAGCGACATGAAATTTACAACCGTCATACATTTAGCCCGCTCTAGCTAAGTATCTTTGATGTCGCCAATGAGTGCGCGCGGATTTTAATGATTGTTGATGTTGGAAATAACCATTTCGATATAGTTCTGGTTGTATTTGTTGAGATAAGATACATTATGATTTGTCTATTTCTTTGTTGTCAATATTTTTTATCTCCTTTAACGTCTTGTAATCGATTAAGATTCGCAACGCGCTAGAAAATCGTCTACATTTCTAATCAGTAGGTGACCATTTAGAAATTTGTGGTGCTCAATCAGTTATTTTGGTTGATTAGTAATGTTCGAATTCATCATTCATAATCCACATTTCGAATAATATAGTTAATTCGAAACGAGTATTATTAACCGACTTCAAAAAAAGGAGGAGGTTATCAATTCGTCTGTATGTTTTTTTTACAAATACCTAAGATTCGGTTATGTTGGCGCCAAAGACCAGTTTTGGGGCTATTTAAAAATGTAAGAATAATTTACAAATTCAAAAATATCTCATATTAATAGTTTTACTTTTGACTCTGTATATTATTAACATTATTCCTGGTAAGCTCTAATGAAGGTCTATAATCGAAAAGAAACAAATGTGCTGGCTTCACCCAATTAAAGTTGAATCTTGGCGAGGATCATGCGACAACATGCCTGATGATATATTGCAAACGGGAATGGTTGGCTCGATAAGTTTTGATACTTAGAAAATGATTGCCATTGTTATTAGAAACATTAGTAGACCATAAATCGTTTTTAACACGACATATGATTATAAAAAAATATATATATAATCTTCTAAATAAATAGTCAAAGTAATAATAGAAAAAACATCGCTTAATAGTATTTCAATCAAATACTTAACTGCAAAGGAAACACTTTGTTTTAAATAAACTATCTTTTTGCTTATAGGTACTGAACTATTTAAAAATATTAAAATATGGAAAGCGACACGCATTTCGTTCTTACAATTTTGGTCCTTTGCATTTTATAATTTTATAGATTAAAGTACTTACTACTAGAAAAGTATTAAAGTAATACTAAAACACAAAGTAACAAAACAACAAGGACCAAAATTTTAAGAACGAAATACGATTTGCTAAGTTCCTAAAGTGGACTGACAAACCAACGCGGGTTCGTACATATTATAAATATCAGGATGAACTATCGTATTTATATTATAATGAGCATTAAAAGTTGTTCCACATCCCAAAAAGGATGAATGTTTGATGGGTCGACTCATATTTTAGTCTGATCCTGAGCCGAAAGGACATATAAATCAATGGCATCTCCGAAAGAGCTGCGCCCGCGCCCCACGTTCCTGTAATTGCCGCAAAAACACGCATTGTGCGATTTTTGAAGACATTGGCAAATTTCGGTATAATTTCAGTGAAACTAAGCGTTTACGTGACTATGTATTGCATACTAAAACATACCTTTTGATAGATATTCAATGAAAGAATATGATCGCTCGAATCCTCTGTCCTTAAAATATATTTAATCAATCAGTGAAGTGGTATTGTACAACAAAAAGCTAGCCCTGTGATTGTATTGTCTTCAAAGAACTCACGGGAGACAAAAAGAGAGAAACGTTAGTATGTAGATAGGTTATAGCTCGCAAGCCGGGAACTGATTAGAGAAGCCTGCGCAGATCTCTCAATGGGCCGGCGTGCTCGCTCTCGGGTGCGTCATAAATTTCCATTGATTGGATTAATCTGATTTGGATGTCAATTTTGCAAGGAAAGTACAGGCTCTTTATAAGAGAATACAATCATGGACCCCTCGAGAGCTTATATATTCTGTTCCCGACGCATAATAACAAAATATTGTAGCATTGAGGCGAATATCCCTACGCTTGTGTGCCCGACGCAACATAACCATTTTTTCGTTTTCCTTTTTTTGATGCAATCGTTAACGAAACAAAGAAGATTTATTTGTTCATCATTTTGTCTTATTAAAAATGATGGCCCCACGTTTCCTGTGAACAGTGAGTAGGATGCAAATTTAGAGGCTTACAACTTTGACTGAACTTGTGTTTAACTAAACGAGGACTTTTAAAGGGCTGGCCTTTACTTAGAGATTTACCGATTCTCTCTCATAATATGTTTTAAGTGCGCAATACTAGCGATATGATTCTGATGAATGCTGCCCATTGTTAACACCATTTTGTCTAATTAAATTGTTCATTATAAATGTACAAAGTGTACCTATTGGAATCGTTTTGCAAAATGCGCATTATTATATTACATTTCTACTTGATATGTCCTTTACGTCAATCATAGTTATTATGTTCTTAATTCATTAACAGTTTGTCTTATTTTAGGGTTCCGTACCCCTTTTTGCTCAGGAACGCGTAAAGGTATCATGTTGAAGTTAATATCAAATGCTTAAGTCTACAAACCTTAGAGCCGAAATAAAGATCATATACCGTACATTTTGTCACACGCCAATAGATCAAAACCAGATAGAAGATAGAATTGATTGTATCGTAAGTATACTGATGTATGGTAGAACTTTTTCAACGACAAAGATATTGTTTGCTATTAAATCCAACTTATCTTATAAATGCAAGAACTTACTACGCACAAATTTGTACGGAACCCGCAGTGCGCGAGTTAGGCTCACACTTGTCCTGTTTTTAGTGTATTTTTGATATTTATAAGTATATATTTTGCTGCGTAATTCTTTGTTTTTTTTTTATAATTTTCTGTGTGTATTTCTATATTTGGTGTGTTTTGGTGTATTTCGGTATTGCTTTAATATTAACATACTTACCCATTTAAATTAGGTATTCGGTACGTACCTAAGCATATTTATTCAATATATAAATTTCCATTACACGAAAGTCTAGTGATGCCAGCCAATGTCATCAGCATCATCATATCAGCTGAGAGACGCCCACTGCTGGGTATAAGATCTCCAAACCGATCGCTCTTGCGCTGCCCGCATCCATCGGCTTCCCGCGACCATCACCAGATCGTCGCCGCGTCGGTCCAAATTGTGGTGGCGTACCAACGCTGCATCTCTCGGTACGCGGCCGCCACTGGAAGGCCTTTCCGCCCCAACGGCCATCAGTCCTCCTGGCAAAGTGGCCTGCCTGCTTGAGGCTAGCAATTCTTTAGGCTATGTCAGCGAACTTTAAAAAACTGTAGCATATGACTCAAAAGCTATAATTTTTAAAGGTATTATTAAATAAACAATTAGATTTATATCTGAACGACCCTATTAGGAAAAGGAACTTTTACTATTTTTAATATTTATGAATTCTCGTTGTGCCAAGTTAAACCTACTGGACGTAGTGTGATGACGTCCAGCAGGTTTAGCTTGGCACGCGCTAAGTAAAATGCGACCTCGAGTGCTTTATAAAAAGCGGGTGTTACTGGAAGCTAAAGCAGCCCGTACCGTTCGTACACCTACCTACTACCCGGACATTGCATACTATGTTCCCTGTCGGGCTGCTATATCCATAACCGATGCTTATTATGACGTTTTTTATCGCCGCCATCCCTAATCAGATATCTTCTTATAGCCATATCGCATTCTAAACAGATATGAACGCTAAAACTTGTCTGTCAATATAACGGTAGTCGCGGATAGGTACGCCGCGGATATTGAATTATGATTGAATTATGCAACGTCGGCTACAAGTGGAGCAGTTCTATAATTCATTGTAAAATTTATAGGCATCAGTTGCCTACCTACGATCACAAACGAGCATATTTCCCACGTCAATTTTGATTGCAATATCATAGTGAACGATGACATTTGAGTACGTACTAATTTAGTCGAGCGCGCGGCGGTATCTGCGCATAGATATAGGGCTGCGCGAGAGTTGCGAACAATTTCTTCTCCTATTTCTCAACATGAAAGTCCAATTTTGAAGTAACAGCTTGAGAAAGGTAATCACGCAATGTTGGCCTCTTAGCACTGAGTAAACAAATCTTCGACATTGTATCTGTACGCCTTAACTCTCTTTATTCAAAGGAACATTGTCAAGAGAATGTACGATTATTGTGGTGTTTCTTATGGATTGTGTTACGAAAATATATAACTCGTGGCTACACTAAGGGCCGCTATCTTGTGATTTCATGTTGTTTATCAATTTGAACGCGCCAATAGACGTATTTGTTTCCTGTAATCTATGTCTGTGTGATCACTAGGCTTGCCATCACCCTTAACTTAAGCTTTATTTGATTAGACATAACCTAGATTTAGATAGAGAAGCAGATAAGAGGTGAAATGTAATCTAGATTAACTATTTATGCTGTAGATAAACAACTTTATATACCGAGACTACTTGAAATGTGTGGTCAGAATCAAAAGAATTTACCTTTCTCACAGTCTGCAACTAATGCCTGCGGCTTGAGACAGCTATAAATTTCAACAATCATACAGTCGGTCATCTTTCTTTGTTATCATATTAAAGGGACGACATTCCATCTGCGTAATTATGCAAAAAGCCGGACCATGGCCGCGGCGGCTACCCTTTGACAGCCGCATCATTATAGTTGACATAAACTAAGATTTATGCGATTGATTTATTTAGCAAATATGAATTATGCCCGTTTATGTCTTAAGAAACATTAATAACAGGAAGAGGCTCATAAAGATGTCTATTTATCTATCAAAAAATTATTTGTTTCAAACTCGGCAATAACTCGAAGTCGATCTTTAATTCGGCGACGCGTAAAACAGTGGTTAAATTAGCTGACGATGCGGGCGTCTTTATAGTCGCTTAAATTGGCAAAAAATCGAAACAAGCTCCGAGTGACACCGATCGCGGAGGCATCAGCGAAACAGGTGTTATCATAAACATACATTTTGTGATAAAAACAAAATAATTTTCATGAGTGGCCGGCAGGCGCGAACTGCCGTCCGTGTCGCCGACACAATGGCGATTTCATAGTTTTTTTCGGTTCGTCGCCAGCGTAAAAGCCGACGATATTAAATTTAGTAAGCGGAGAGGTGTCCGAAATCTCACGCAGACGTGCGATCCGCCACACATATTTCCATCCTCACAAAAAGCGGAACTATAGCCATAAATATGTCCAAATAAACATTAGTCGTCCACCGACGGAATAGGGTTTCGGAACGTCCAGTGAGCGACAATTATTTTGCTATTTTATTGGTGGCGATAACAAGATTCGTGGCTTTCGTTACTTTAAAGCATTTCTTATCTGTGAATCACTTGACATAAGCCACGAATTGATCCAGTTTATGATTTTCTCAATGCCGCCGAAAAGACAAGAAGCTTAAAATATAATATTAGCCTTTGATAATATTTTCTTTCTTTCAATCCAGGTGCAGAAACATTTAAAATTGTTGAATCAAAGTTTTTGGATAGCATCAGTTCAATACTTACAGCAAAAGGGCATACTTACATAACTTATTATCCTGCGAAAAGTAATTAAAAAATTGTATATATTAAGTTAACTAATTGAAATATTATAACAACTCTTTACTGATATGGTAACAAGGAACCGTTGTAATTTGATGCAGGCATCGTGTCCCGTACCAACTCGTTAATTGGGAATTTCAATTGAAAGACGATTAAAAATCTGTAAATCGCGGCCACAATCATACAATTAAGCGACAACTGAATAAGGTGAGAAAAAATCAAAAGGTACAACAAAGGTGTGAGGGGCACACGTTCGTATTGTGCGCGCTAACAACGGGACGGTCGCTGTTGAGCGCGCGGCTATGAGATGACAGTCGCGCCTCGCCCGCCCGATAATATGTGTACATATGTAACATTAAACTGCACAAATAAAAGACACTTTCACACTACATGGGTTCAAGAACAAGTTTTTCCATAACACAAAAGACGACACTGAATAGTTATAGCTGCTTCGCGTCCTCGCCGCATAATCCAATAAAACAATCCACGGAATGTACCGTCAGAGGAATAGCGAAACTAGTGTAATGTTAGTATTCATAAGGCTTTTGCTATATTAATATTATAATCTTGCTATATTATGATATAGGTTTTAGACCGAGTATGAAATGTTAAGAAACAAAATTAGAGATACATAACACGTGAAAGGTAGATACAAAAAATCCCGAAAGGTTAAAATACAGCTCCACGATAAGATAAGATAAGATAAATAAAAAACAGGATAATCTTATGAAAGACTATTGAAAACATTTTTACAAAGCTTTAATAATATAAAATGATTTGAAAGTAATTTCTATTCCACACAAAGGTTTTATTGAACAAACTTGCTGTAGTCATAGCAGATTGCACGTCGAATAATAATTACTACACAGCGTCACTACCAATTCATAATTGCTATACTTTTTACCTATTTAGAAATCGGTGATAGTTTGTGGAAGTGGTCAAGAAGCTTAGTTTATTAGAATTTAGATTTGATAAATTAAATTATTTTCAACAGACCTGTCAGTAGCTATTCCAAAACTAAAGCTTTTAAATAAAAAATCAAATTAAAATTCAGCACCTACTACAATTATTTTTCTGTCTGTACAAATGAAATTGGCGACTGAATCTCAAAATATATGAATTTGATTCAATGGAAAGGCAGCGGCTCTCCTTTCTGCTACTCAAGGGCTGCCACCGGGGCATGCGCGGGCGCATTTTTTTTACTTTTCCCATTATATATGGCCACATTATGCAGCCGCCAAAAATATTCCGTCATATTTTGCTTCTGTATGATAAATATTAATTTTCCATCGCACTGAACGGGCTTTGTTGCGAACGAACGATACGTCGTCAAATTAGACCTATTGGTTTTCATTCGAGTAATAGTTATCAGTATCAGAAATTATCATACACGGTCGATATAGTTACGGCAGTTTTGGTCAGTAACTTAAACAGTCCTTATTGTTACAATTACAACTAAATAAAGAAAACGATGACAAATTATATGCTCCAGGCGGGAACCTAATCCGCGTCTCCTGATGTCCGGCCAGACGCAATTACCACTACGCCACCGGGGCACTAATAGGTATAACCTACTAATTTCTTCATTGCTTACTATCCTTTTTAACGTTTTTATAGCAACATGCATGAACACGAATTATTAGTATTTTTTCTGGATTCAGGAGATTTTTCCTGATTTTTTGAAATAGTGGACATATACCTGGCCGGATATGAAATATCTCTTTTACTTCCGTAATAGGCACTGATTTGACAATCATCGTAATAGGACTGTTTACGTTATAGTGTCCAATTAATTATTTGCTAAAACTACAAAAATATCACTTCATTTTATCACACAGTCCGCAATTAAGCTTTCTACACCCTGACAAGGCTATGACTTATGAGGTAGGATGAAGTTCGGAATAAAATAAACAATTTAGTTTCGTGTAAATCCAGCTCAGCAGTGTTGAGTTGACATCACACAAACACCTGGGCAGGTGTCCGTGTGATTCCACTCCAACAGCTGATCATCAAATCCGTAAAATCTGTAAAAGTCCGAAAAAGTAATGTACCTCCTTGATTAAATTTAAAATATTTCTGTCACTACTTTGTGGAAATTATATGAGCAGGGCATCTGCCAATGTCAGCAATGCACAATGCAATGCATATTTGGGGACATAGAACGTAAGATAATATTTATTATTTGGTATTAAATTTATCATTACTTATATTTTGGATTTTTTATGATTAGGTACCACGAAAAATAATTAATTTATTGCTATACTGCTCTTAAAGATAATTTTAAACGTTATCAATTAAATAAATAACATAGAATAAGGTATGAACCTTCTCGTGGCATAAGTGCTGCCTAGTTTATTTGTTGAACTCCAGCAGAGTACGACCCTGGATCATCCATTATGCAAGTGCCCACTAACACGTGTAGAACTGGGCATCGGCGACACCTCGCCTTCCATAATTGTCTCAATATTATACTTATTGTTTACAATGCTCAACTTTAAGTACATCACACTATTACTTTTTTTTGTTTACTCCCGTCTGGCGTATGATTTTTTAAAATAGAATTACATTTATTAACGTAAGATCATTATTGCTATCACAAGTGTTCACTGTAAAGTATTTGCAAAGCTTTCGTTACGTTCTAACTCTCATAGGAGTCAGCTATTTTCTCATTTGCATTGCATTTTAAGCAATAATTGATTCAGGCGCGTTTTTTCATTTACCATTTTTAGTCAATGTATGCATGTCACTTTTACATTTGCAAGTTCTTTTTCATGTACGCGTTCTTAGATCATCATTACATACTTAAAAGGCGGTACGCGTATGCAAGATGAGGGGTGCACAATGACCATACTAGGAAAGCTCGCCGTGTCATAATATTGGACTCGTTCAACTCGTCTACGCTTGTCGTTGGGATTTCTCTCAATTTGATTTGCTTTATTTTTATTCGCACGGTTCCACGTTTGCCCTCTTTTTGTCTAACATAAGTTTCTATTGTAACAGCTGTCATTGTTATGCCACCACCGCCAAGACATCAAATAGTTATTTCTTTAAAACAGTTCGCGCCTTCTTTGACAAAAAGGAACACAGCGTTAGTTGGAGTTTTGCCGTAAACTTGTATAGGTATTTTTATCAGCCGTTAAGGAAAACACTTGGGATAAACGAGCAACGACTTATAAGCAGTATAGTAAGTAAGTATTCATTAACTTTTCTTATGTTTTAAGTGTTGTCTCTTCATCACCTTTTAGGGTCAATGAGGATTCTTCACGTGCTTAGTGTTAGCTTGGTGTAGATTGAGACTCCCGTAAGGAAGTGTATCTTCAGTAACTTTGATTCCGTATAGACTGCTCAATGTTGTTCTTTATTTACTAATTTAAACTTAGGCTTTCTGGTTGACAGTAAAGCCAATAACTCCTTTAGCGTCATATTTTATAAAGAATATATGTATATTAAGTTATTTCCTTGATTTAAAAGGCAATGGTTGTTTTTATTTTCCTTTGAACTGTTTCCATAACTCTGTTAAAGACTAATGCACAAGCCGTGCAAGTTTAAACATGAAAAAAGGCGATGGTTACACTTACCAGCAGAAATGGACCATCTGCTTGTTGGACATTCTTTGACGTAAAATTAGATTGTTTCAACTACCAAATAGATATTTTCTGATGATTATTGATTTGTAAGTAACGATTTTTAATAGTCGTCATGTTAGGTTCCAGAACGAGTACGTAATAAGTTTCTTCTTTTTAAAAGGAGTTTAGGAATTACTTTATTTTATTGTTAATGAAACAATCAACCTGATTCAAATAAACACATTAAATAAAAATGTAAGCGTGGTTCACCTCGTTCTATCAGTATAAATGAAAAAATAACAGCTGTTAAATAATTTCACATTTAGAAAGGTATCTGAATGATAATATGTAGATAAAACGAAGGTTTTAGGAAAAATTTTCCCACATTCAATATGTCTATGATTCCTTTAGAAGCTGTCTAATATCTAATTTTTGTTATCCTTTTACTATACATATCAAGAGAAAGAAATCTACTGTACTTAAATTCTTATTTAAAATGTGTCTTCAAAATTGGACACATTGGAATGTTTGAATGTAGTGGTGCAGGAGGCAGTGACGGGCTTGTTTTTAGTGGTAGTAAACGCGCTTAATTCTAGTTAGTAAATGATCATCGTGTCCGTGGTACTTATCACTTTAAAGTTTTTCCTGGAATAAAGCCGTTTCTTCTTGGAAACTACTTAGAGTGAAAGGATTCCGCTGAGGATTCGAGTGAGATGACTTGTTAATTGCTGCGTACACAGGGCACGTATCGTCACTGACATATCACAAAACGTCTGCCACCGGCCGCGGCGATCCCTCAACGAATTCCAATCGAGAAGAGCGAAAAAGACACGAGCCGAGCATGCACGGGTAAAAAGTTGCGGATCGGGAGCAGCGCCGCGGGAGGCACCGCGCTGCCTGCGCCCGCACCCCGCCACCGATCGTCGCTTGGCGCGGCTAATGCCACCGCAACTGAATTACGCGATTAAAATGTCCACCGTACGATCGCGCAACACTATGACCGTCCATCAATCGAACCGGCGGCCGTTCTTCCGCTGCAACATTCTTTTAACAGCGTCATTACGGTAACGCACGCTAAGCGAAGGAATGTCGCAGCCGTTACTGGTTAAATTAATCAATGCGTTTGTGAAATACAAAAAACACGGATATTTGCTTTAAAGTGTGCGTTGGCGACTATGTATCAGTATCACGGACAAAATGTCCTAGTTCTCAGTATTGAATCAGTGAATATTTGGAAGGGCCGGTCGGCGCGCGCCGCGACTCACAAAAACAAAACCGTCTGGCAAAACAAAAGCGCAGCGCACGCGCGACTGTCGCGGCAAGTTCACGTACTCTCGCAGTTCCCGAAATCTGCGGAGCACCGCGTCATGTGCGCACAATGCACGCCGCATGCGGAACGGCCTACTTGCTGGGCCGTGGACAATCATTCCGGCATTCCTAATTTCAACATCGTACCGGTCTAATGAAGTAATGTTTTGTAAATCAACGATTAAGGTAAATGTCACAGTAAGAAAATGCGTATGCGCCTTCAGCATGGCAATTGGCAGCGAGTGGAGCGCGATGCGAGGAGACGTCGCCATCATACGAATGACGCGATATAACGGATCGACCTGATTATTTCTGTCCATTTCACGACTGTTTAATAGCAATGTTAAACTCGACGAAAGCAAACATACCCTGTTTATCGAATATTTTACGATGTTTCACGGATTCATTTTAAAATGCTTAGCTTTGTGGAAGCGGCTGAAAGATTGTTTGATTCCAGCGCGCGTTTCTAGTTTACTATTTTAGATATTTATATTACAGTTAGTCATTTACCATTCTGATTTACCTGCATGTATGTTTATTCTGATTCTATGTTTATAATACACAAAATACTTTATAGCAAACAAGATTTACAGCTCTCTGTATAATTCGACGATGTAACGTCTGGTGGTGATTTGCTAAGTACACTTTGAGTAACATCTGCAACGGTTCAAATTCAATAATCCGCTTTAACGGTAGAAATTATTTTAACATAGTTTTAGACTAAATAATCAAACGCATCCAATCAGCGATCTCCGCTCAGATGCAGGTAATGACGTCATAAAATAAGTAGGCTCTTTACCAAGTAATTATTGAACTTGTTTGTTGACATCACTATAATCATCTAATTAATTTGATACATCTTACTTGTGAGTACCTAATTGTTTGTGTATCTTCACAATATTATCTTTCTTACCACTTCATTATTAGCCAAGTGTAACATTTGTTTGTCTCGACCATTAATGTTATGCATAACCGTCTATTGTTTTGGGTTATTATAATTAAGGTGGGCAAACTAATGCTGTTTTTGTGTTAACTAAATCGAGTCGCTTCCGTTCAGGTGACGACTAGCGATAAACATCACGAGTTAAATGCACGTAAAATATCTACACCACTGTGTCATGTATTCGTGCTTTTAAAATTAATAGTTGAATAGATATCAGCTGATTTCGTGGTTTACACTTGGGAGCGAATATATCCTGTTTTCATTTACATAAAAGGTAAGCCTTGGCTGTATTCATGCGCGTGAATTTGTTTATGTTATACCTTATCGAACAAATGAATAAATAATGCAGTTCGCCAATGGAAAGGTGTATTTCAGCTTAAATTGATAAATGGTTGATAGGAGATGGGCTAGTTCAATACCTGCAGAGACGCTTACGATATTCGATTTATATTATTTTAACACTAAAGTGTAAACGGCCAAATATTGTAACGTCACATGAAGGAGTATTCAAGTTGACGTTTGCCCATACATTGACAATACTTAAAATATTTAATTTAAATATTAAAAAGGGCTTTTAATTTAAGCAGCGTTTGAGCAAATACTCAAATGTCAGGTCATCGGAGCTCGTCGAAGAAGCGTTATGATGGGAGTTGATTTGATAAATGCTTCATAAATTTAATGCCCTCTTCGCCCAAAAGTTAACCCATAATTAGGTAATATTATTTGCTATAAATTTCAATTTCAGTATCTTTATCATACATTAAATATAAATTTAACTTTATTACATTTGTATCAATCTAGCATAACGATCTCAAGAATTTAAACAGTCAACTTAGTAGTTTAAATGAAAAAAATACCATAGCCAATTATAAAAGGCCTATACCCCATAGGCCTTTTAAAATTGGTGATGGTTTTTTCACCTCTCTAGGTGCCTCCTAAAATTAAACACATTATCTCGATCATTATCGTCATTTTTTTTTATACAAAGCACGGAAAATGACCCATCACCACCTGATGTGAAGCGGTAAGAAGAGTCCATATGCGAAGACAGCTAGTGCAGCGTGAAACACACTGTCTTAGCCGCTTCCGGCTTGCCTTTTCACGCCTCTTTTGAAGGAACCCATGTCATAGGAAGGAGAAAACACTGCTAGGAAAGAATTCCAAGTTTTGCAAGCCCGAGACAAAGAAACGAGTTACTAAACATTTTTGTCCGTGATATACACTTTTCTAAATATCAAACTATATAACAGCTTTTACTTTCGCAGTCCTATTGATTCGACGACTGCTCGTTCAGGGGTCCCGGGTTCGAATCCCGGTTGGAGCAAATGTTTGTAAGATGAGTACGCATTTGTTTACGAATCATGGATGTTTGCATATTCATTTAGTATATTTGTAATGATTTTAAAGATACAAATTCTTATCAATGTTTCTCCGTTATCTAGTAGGTATCCATGATACAAGCTCTTATAATGATGCTTACTTAGGGCTAGATAATAGGTGTGAGTGTGTGAGTGTGTGATTATTATTACATTGAGAGAACGATATGCGTAGTGCATAAATTTTAATTTGGATCTAATTTTTCATTGTGTTACTACATAATGATTCATAGGAGAACCCAGTCCAATGAGAAGCTTCTATCTCATTTTAATATGAGTGGAAAAAATGATACCCCAGATTTAGGATTTCTTACTTAATATTTGTTAGTTTTAATTCTTTCACCGATAACTATTAGATTGGGGAAAAGTCTTTTCGCATTAAATTATGTATGAACTTGTAATAAAATCTCTTTGGCTGTACTATTTGTATCTGGCTGGTTTTGGTATCATTAAAAGTTAAGATTTAAAAAAAAATTAATTCCAAATTCAAATTAGGAAAATGTGTGTTTTTCATTTGTTTTTCGTACTGTCAAGATGAGTGAATCTAATGAAGAAATTCGATACATTTTAAAATTTTACTACAAAAAAGGTAAAAATGCAACGCAAGCCGCGAAAAGAATTTGCGAAGTTTATGGACCTAGTGCAGTGTCTGTGAGAGTAGCACAAATTTGGTTTAAGCGTTTTTAATCCGGAAATATTGATGTCAAAGATGCACGTCGCTCTGGTCGCCCTATTACGGATAAAATTAATGTCATTTTTGAAAAACTGGAGCAAGATTGGCATATCAGTAGTGACGACGTAGCTGAAGAACTGGGAATTCCCAGTTCTTCCCAGGTCAATTGACCACAAAACAGTTTTGGCGCATTTTAAAAAAAATGGGTACATAAAAAAGCTCGATATTTGGGTACCCCACGAGCTCACTGTAAGAAACCTAATGAACCGTGTACTCATTTGTGATTCTTTATTACGACGTAATGAAACCGAACCATTTTGAAGAAGCTGATAACTGGTGATGAAAAGTGGATCACGTACGACAAGAACGTGCGAAAAAGGTCGTGGTCAAAGGCCGGTCAGGCTTCACAGACTGTGGCGAAACCCGGGTTAACTCGCAACAAGGTGAAGCTGTGTGTGCGGTGGGATTGGAAGGGCATTATTCATTATGAGCTGTTACCACCAGGCAGGACCATCTTATCTGAACTCTACTGCGAACAACTGATGAGATTAAAGCAAGAAGTTGAGAGAAAGCTGCCGGAATTAATCAACAGAAGGGGTGTGGTTTTTCATCATGATAACGCTAGACCTCACACATCTTTAGCCACTCAGCAAAAATTAAGAGAGTTTGGCTGGGAGGTGTTAATGCATCCGCCGTATAGTCCTGACCTTGAACCTTCAGATTTCCACCTGTTTCGCGCTCTTCAGAATTCTCTAGGCAGTGTCAGGTTAACATCACGAGAGGACTGCTAAAACCACTTGTCGCGGTATTTTTATCAGAAGCCCCAAAATTTCTATAGCAATGGGATCATGTCCCTACCTACAAGATGGCAAAAAGTTATCGAACAAAATGGTACCTACATACTTTAGTTAAAGGTGGGGATTTGAATTTTCTTAAAAAATGCGAAGAAACTCTTTCCCCAACCTAATATATCTTGTTTTTGTAAGACTGTTATGTCATGAAATCGCAAATTGCACCTATAATGTTTATTTTTCTTGACGTTCAATGAATTTTAATATCACTTTCTTTATTATAATCTGTGAAGTACCTACCCACATTGCAGACACATAACACATGTGTGGGCGGGCTGGTAAGGGACGAAAAGCTAAATTTACGTTAACTCTAAATTTATTTATTCAAACAAAGAGTACGTCATTCAAAACTGATATTTATTCAAAAATAAACAGTTTTGAAGTAATTGCCAAACAACACATGGCTCACGGAATATTAATTGTCATTGTAATGACGTATAATTATCATAGAGTAGATTATGAGGGCAGACAATTGTTCGAGTAATTTTGCTCGTCCGGAAATCCTAACAATAGTCAACATATCTTTATAAGCATTGCTTTTGTTAATTTTCCCTGATATTATTAAAAAATATGCAAATCGATCGCAGCGACAGGATGTTCATTTTAGTAATAATGTTGCTGTATTTGCATGTAAATGTTCGCGGATGTTAGAATCACATATTGTGGATGTGCATCGTCATAGCAATAAACTGCAGGGCCCGATGCTCCAATAAAATTATGCAGGTTTCGTATAGCTTCCGTCCGAATTAAACTTTGTTAATGTTGCGGTTTATTATGCCATGAATGGGACATGCTTGAAGTGCGGACTTGCGATTATGAGGAGATAGCGACGAATGAAATTGTACTGATAATCGCGCCTCAATACAAATTGGTGTAACATTTCCGATAAAATTCTTGTGAAGGATGAAGTATGGATAATTTAAAGTTTAATTTTTGCGAAAGCATTCTGCGTGTGTATCTATATTGTAACATTTGGTATATTAAGAGAGAGTGATACTGAACGCGGGGTAATTCTGAACGAGGCCGTGTACGTTATGATAGAAATAGTTGATAATGCCCATGTTCAAGGTCAGGTAAGAGATTGGGTTCTTTATCCCTTTAAATATAATGTCATTCAACATTAGGAGAGTGGGGTAGGTACCTAATTCCGAACGTGGGCTGCGTTTGGAATTAGGTACCAGATGTGGAGTATGGTACCTATTTATTGCGACCTTTTGGAGAGGCCACTGCTTTCGATATTGATAATTGGCCTAACCGTCTGGCAGTAGTTATCATTCTGCAAAACCTTCAAAAATATTAATAAATATCTAGCCTACCTATTATCTAGCCCAAAGTAAGCATCATTAAGAGCTTGTATGGTGGATTCTAGATAACGGAGAATTGGTAATTATAATAATATATTTATTTATAAATATCAAAAAAACGCGAGTTATAGACGTTTGTAAATAAACATACAAACATCTATAGATGACTCATGAACAAATGCTCGTACTCATCATACAAACATTTGCTCCTACCGGGATTCGAACCCGGGACCTCTGACCGAGTAGCCTGCATAGTAAGTGGTACGGACCACTCGACCAGCTAGTCGTAATGACCCAAAAACTCCTTATGCATTTATTGCGATAGGCTGGTGTTGAATAGACGTAGAGCTGAAAAAACAATAGAAAGATGAAAAGTATTTTCTTTTCAACAACTCTCTCTTTCTTTTTTGTTCTAATAGAGGTTTACCTCAACAGAAGTTAGTTTGTTGTTACCTGAAGATGATGCAAAACATGGGTTGTGTGCATACAGTCAAACAGATGAATTAACATGAAATTGCGACGGGACCCAAAAATGGGTTTCTGCATAAATGTACATTTATATAAAAGGAACAAAAAGCGTTATGATGGTGGTATAATATAATTATAGTCCAAAAATATAACAGTATGATAAATGAGAAAATGATAAAAACCCAACCCATAAGCACTTCCATATTACTGAATTCGCATTCAATTATCAGTTCTTTATCGTGTTGTGTTTCTGCGGTAAATAAGATCATTAAAGCTCATTGAGCAAGCTTCATTTTGGTAGCAGCGGGCTTGTCGAATAGTTATTTACGTATTCTTTACTATACACAAAATCAACTTTTCAAAATAAAACATGATGTACACAGGCGAGCTAAAACAAAACTTTGGTGTCTACGAACAAACCTTTGAGTTCAGAGAATGATTTTGATAGGTAGGTGGAAGGGAAGGAATTTTTTACTTACCTCCTTAACATGAAAAGCCCAGGACAAGCATACCTAAGTAAGTGAGTCTATAATATTATGCTGTCAAGATAACTCTTCCTATTGATTTTACAGGCTATGCAATTTGGTTTGATTTTACAATCATTTAAGACTGCAGCATCCGCTTGCCATCGGGCGGGTCATCTATAACTGTTTTACACTATGTTTTTATATTAAAAAAACCTTTTATTAATGAATACTAACAATCACTATAAAAGGAAGCTTTCTAGATCAAAAATGTTTTTTTTTAATTATTGATTAAATTTTGTACTTTTTTAAAACACTAATCAATGTCATAATAATTAAATATTTCTTTATTAGATATAATTTTTTAGTGTAGACAACAGCAACGGAAAAACTATTTTCACGATTTACAAAGAAAATACTTATTTCGATATTTATTTATGAAAGACAAAAAAGATACTTAAATTGAATAAAATTATAATAATACATACCTAAATGACCGGGGGCTAGACGTATACTTTTTAATGTCATTGTACGCCGCCCGATCAAGCTGTCAGTACGCTAAGTTCATTTAATTTTCTCCCCACCTTACCTCTCATAAATAGTTTAAAAAACATTTATAAATTAGATAAACGAGACAACTATATTTTTTTAGGCCGCGATTGAGAGCAAAAAATGTAATATCATGACCAAAGTCAATGTATTTAGTTCCGCTATCCAACGACAGGTGGCGCTAGAGGTATCAAAACAAACCGTGTAAGGCATTTCACTTTAAGTAGACTAATGCGACTTAGCGTGCCTGTGTAGCCTCGTGTTTTATTCAGAATTAAGTTTTTTTAATAATTAAGAAGTTAAGAGGGTTACACCTATTTTCTTTAATTTATTTTATCTAAGCCGTTGTTAGTATGGACTTATACGCCAGCTACTCTGTGGCGTGCGTTCAAGCCGAGTGCAAGTTGCAGGGAGGTCACGCGCGATGCAAGCCGCACGCCCCAGTCCCGCCCCACGGCACCCGCCCCGCGCCCCCCACCTTTTGATTAGGGCTACCAATTCGAAATATTATATTTGAATGTCTTTTGTTTGTCAAGGCGAACAAAGCTTTTAGGTCCATAATATTACACAATGATAATGATTTTGTAGATTGAATATTGAAACATGGTAATAATTGATGTAAAATTGCATTGCTTTTATATGATTGAAGTAAATTTGAAAGTTTAAGATTATGAGTAGACTTTCAATTTATAATTGAACAAAACTTACTTCTCTGTAAATTACTTTACTGGATATCTGTTAAGAAAGACGACACAAATAAGTATGTAAGTAGATATAAGTTTTACTTAGTATTTTTTCACATAAATTAGGTACGTATTTAACAAATTGCATCAGGCTTATTATACATCAGTCGCTATATGTAATTAAATTCTATGGGTACGTATTATTCTCAGTCAAGTGCTAACCCTATTCTCGTTCACTTGTTTTGATGTAAGGTGTTCACTGAATAGCCACTGCCTATGCCAAACTCATGCTAGATGTGGGAAGCTTTTTATCCTTGTCCTTTTGTCAGACATGAAAGTTTGGTATTAGCATTTCGCGCCACTTATAAGGACTGGACGTGTGTGTCGGTACAGATGGAATTCTTCTCATTTTAGTAAATTCTTTTAAGTTTTTTTTGATAATTTTTAATTTATTGCAATGAATTGGTTCGCAACTTTTATAGAATATGTTCGTAGCATTTTTAAATACAGTTTTTCGTGGTAGATTAGTTAAGTGGGTATTGAGTTATGTGGGTACTTAATATTAAACGTAATGTATGAAACTGATTCGTAAAAATTGGTAGAAAATAAATGTCATTTACCAAAATATTGGTAAGTAGATATATTATAGAAAATATGCGATACCGAAGTATTCACGAACAAAATTAATTTTGTAATATTATCAAACGACTGTGTTTCATTGTTGTTTTTCAGAAAAAAAAACAACGTCTGCCAGACGAAAATTTCGTAATTTTGTGTACTTATCGTCTTATTGGCTAAAAGAATTTAAAAAAGTTTAGATCTGGCAGGTAAGAGGTTATATTTGGGAAAATTGAATCTGTATAATAATATCACCATAAAACTCGTGCAATTTGAATTTTCTGATGCAAAGATTTAACCTAACGGTTAGAGACAGAAAAAGTACGGCACGCGTAAAATACGCCGTGCGTGATGTTTGCATAAAGCTGACCCGGCACGTGGCTCTTTTCTAGTTTTTACTGTGTCTACGGTACAGGGAACCAACATTCGGTCACAAGATTTCTAACTGTGACTTCGTTACTGAGGCTGTACGTGATACTATGGTGTTTGGCTAAACTATAGAAATTCATTTGAATTCAAAAATGTTTATTCCACTTAGGTATTTTTTGGCATGCGTTCACAAATGTGCTGGAAGGCCTCGCTATGTGAAAAACGGGAAAGAAACCCATTGCCTAAGGTATTCTTCCTCGTACTTGTAAATTATAACAGATTGAACAATTTTTTTATCCTAAAAGGCCAACTTAACTAGAATATAAAATTTTGTGGTTTATGATCTATTCCATTACAATAAATTTTTGATATTATAAATTCATAGAGGTATGAAAAGTAATTTACGTAATCTTAATGGCGAATGGCGGTGTATGTAAAATCAAATTTTATATAATTTACCAATACTTAATTTAATACTATACGTAGGTAAATTATTTAATTATCTTAGGTGGCAAATAAGTTATGGTTTTACTTCTAAGGTGAGATTCTTAATAATTTTATAAACTAAGTAATTCCAAACACAATTGATTTTTCAATTGTCATAGATTCCCAGAGGTATATCGCCGCTTGACAGATTAAAGTAAGTAACTTAATAAAACTTATAAGTCCTATTACGGCGGTAGTCATAATCAATGCCTATTACGGAGTTACTTTTATTTTAGTGTTTTAAGTATTCTTGTTTGGTCACTTGCTATTAAATCATAATTGTTGGCTAAAAAATGCTCACGTATGTTACCTACTCAAGTCTCAAGCCTGCATACGATTTTGAAGTGACTTTTTTGTCTTCGTTTAATTGTTTTTTAAAGAAGAGCAGACGGATGCCAGCAGTATCTTGAGGAATTGCTAAAGTATGTTTACATGACACGGCGATGTATTATTTTTTACTGTGCGCACACGCAATGTAACTTGATTGTGCTTCGTCGCGCCCAGGAATGACGTTGGACTGAACCTGTTAATTGCAAAAAAATAACTTAATTGATTTCGTTAGTTTTAGTCATACTAATTTACTGATGAATATTTATAAACGTCTGTAAACGTTGCCGATACGTTGACAATATTTCCTTTTGTATCAAACTTTTTTTCTGCAACTGCGTTGATTTCTTTTTAGTGTCGAATTTATTCTTAATAACTATTTTGATGTACATTTAATTGAAAATAACATTTGCAGCCGTGTATGTATTTGCTTTTTTTCTGAATTTAGGCATCAGCTGACGATTTATTTATCAAAGTACCTACACAATAATTCATTCTGTTTTTGTATTAGAAAGCAGTAGGAAAGGAAATCATTGCAGAAATTTATACATCTAAATACGAGTATGTTCGTAAAAAGTAAACTAAAGCCGCATTCAGGTTGTGTATCCAGTAATAAATAAGCGAGCAGATCATTATGAGTTTTTTTCAAAGCGTCGCGAGGCGGAGCGGCGCGCCCTGCGGGTGGCGCAAAGTGAATCGCGTCGTTCATACATTTTTCATAATTAGCCCCTGTTATGAATTGTATAAATGTTTCATGAAACATCGACATGGACAGCCGACAATTAATTAACTACTGAGCAATGCTTATATTAATTAAGGACATGTCAAGCGCGTACGTCATTCATTATACATGGGTTAAATTTATGAATATGATGTTATGTTTCAATAATTCAAATTGAAAAGTGATTTAATTTGTAGTTACGAAAGCGAAATTCTTATGTATAAATTATGTTCTAGTGTAGGAGGTATATTTTCAGTCATGTGACTTATAATTCCTGCGAAATATAGGTACAGGTAGGATATATCATATTGTAATCTTCATATCTACATAAAAAAATGATTATTGTTCTTGTAATTTTTGTTATGAATTAATCAAAGTGCCGAAATTCATCTCGTCTCATTTATCTATTTTTGAATAAAAAATGTTTAATTTCGCATAAAATAGCTACTTAATTACGTACTTATTTATAATAATATAATATTTCCTGCACTCGAGTTATTTCATCTGCTCAATTTTGATTGATTTCTAATACCTATATTTCAACAATTTTAGGTTTTTTCGGTCATCATAAAACCTTTTTTTTTAATCTTAACGTGGTAGTCCTTGGCCTTCATCTCACCTGGTGGTAAGGTCGAAAAGATAGAAGCAAGCTACACCTCAGATTCCTCAACCTCAGAGGAATTGATTCACGAGGACGAAATGTTTCACGCCTAAAATAAGAAAGGCGTTGGTACCTACCCAGACGAGCCTGCATGCAGGTCTACTACCTAGTTTTTTTATACAACTAGATGACAAACAAGCTGACGGCCCACCTGGTGGTAAGCGGTTACCACCGCCTATAGACACCTGCAATAACAAGGAAAATCACTTGATACTGCAGGTGCGTTGTCATCCTGAAGCCTAAGATGAAATGCCGTCTATGCTCAGTAATTAGTTGTAGAATTATAAGCATAGTTTGCCAAAACCTCATGAAATAGTATTTCAATGAGTATATTTTTCTACAATGATCTAACAAATTCTAAACATATAAATATATAGTCGGTCGTTTTGAATTGAGAGGTATTTTAAAATATCGTGTGTATTATAGTTAGCATCGAATAAACCATAACTCATTGTGGTTACTTTGGTCCAATGTAATAGGTGTCTTAAGAGGAGTTTTTTACTTTGTAGGTAATCAGTTATCTACAGATGCTTTATGAATCATAGAAATCTTTTTTTAAATTAATTATTTGCAAAATAATCGGTCTGTTTATTTTATAGACCCTTGCTTATTTATATGCATTTTCGTAGAATCGAGTGCTATTATGACTTTATGCTTCATAATTTGACCCTAAGTTTCATTCAAATTAAGATTCTAACAACATTATAAACAAGCAGTAAAATTTTTTGTTGAATTATCGAACGATGAGATTTGTTAAGAGTGAACATAAAAAGCGACTTAAAGCCATTAAAACTAAAACAAACAAGCAAACTGAAAATAAATAAATAAAGACAGAATAAAATTTATTTTATTCGCGTTATATTGCACACCAATAAATGGCCAACATTAATAATCAAAGTAGAATATTTCATTAAGACGGTAGAGACCACTGAGTTTTACAACTTAATTGCTTTCGCAAACTATAACAGGGTCGGTTTTTATTGCTTGCCCACAGACGATGGGCCCTCTGGAATCTGAACGGCGATCATTCATAATCGTTTATTTTTTTATAGTTCGTCGCCATGAGAAATTTCCCCGTCGTCATCTCTATAGTTTTATTTTAACGGCGACGTCTAGGACCAGCGTCGTCGGGCTATGACTACCTGATCGCGATACACAGTCCGCGAACATCTATGAGCCGGGACAATCCGCCGGTTTGGTACTAAATATTCTAATCGTGCTTGTTTAATCTGTGGTGTATTTTGTTGCAATATTGCGCATGTCAAGAATATTCTGCACAATGGGCCGTGGGGTTGATAAGGCTCGTGCGTCCGCGCCGCTCGATTGTCGGACGATCGGTAATTTTCCCATGATCGTGGCCCTGGGCCTGAGATACGACATTACGTTTTCTTAGACTGTAACCTAGAGGCGATCATTCAGTTTTATCGATGTTTATTAACTCGGACACATGACAAGACTTCAGATGGTACCAATCATGCTGTCACAACTGTTACATTTGAACTTCAAGAACAAATAGATGATTGAAGTTTTCTATCAGGCAATTCAGTGTAGTAATTTCCAAGTAACCTGCTATTATAAATCTTAGATACATTTTTTTTTAAACTAAATACAAAACCGATTTCAAATCACTAAAAATAATAAAATAATTTTTAAGTAGGTACTTATTCCCTTGAAACATATTTTTTGGAGTCTGTGCTTCACTTTCTATTGTTTTTGGAAACAACTTGGCACCAACTACAAAAATATGTTTCTAGGGAATAAGTACCTACTTCATTTTTTTATTTTATCCTATTTAGTGTTTTGAAGTCAGTTTTTATTTTTATTTCAAATTATATTTAAATATGCACATTTTAATGATAACTTCAAGGTCAAAGCTAGATAGGTGACTGTCAGAACTTATATATTGTTACCTGCTATCATATCGTTTTACTAAAAAGTCATACAAAAGCAAAAATGCATACATAAAAGACTTAATTACTCCGGTTATTTTGATTCAAAAACCAAACTACCCAATAGATTTTAAATAAACTTTGGGACCAAATGGCCACTATTCCGCATTGAACAAAAAAAGAATCACGTAAATCGGATCCGAAATCTGGGCATAATCGGTGTATGTACATATAAAAAAAAACATAACAACTGCATTGAGAACCTTCTCCTTTTTGGGGTCGATTAAAAATGTAATAATGTAATGCTTCCTTTATAAAAATACCTATATAATATATATGAATAAATAATTCCTCGTATTCAGTAGCTCATAGCAAGCTTTAGTCTATCGCCTTCGTTAAAAGCCTGGATTTATAAAAAACAATTGGATCGCGCTAAAGACTAAAGTTAGCCTACCAAGTTGCAATTAAAAATGTGAAGATATTCCAAGCGCCGGCATTGTGTATCCTGTACGCACGATATAAAGTACAAAATGCTTTGGCAGAACTTATCTAAAACATTTTGAAGTTAAGAAAGGCTTCCACCTATTCAGTTAAAATAAAATGTGTAAAACAAACGGTTGTTTTTAAAGAAAATTAAAAAGCGGGAAGTTTTGCCGATCGGGCCCGTAATCTGCCCCTGTAAAGAAGAAATTAAAACAACTTTCTTGGATATTTATTACTCTACTTTTATTACCCCTTATTTTCACTTTGCAAGACTGAATTCGAATGGAAGAAAAGCTTGCTAATTAACCATTTCAGTGCATAGAGTTTCAATAGGTATTGTCCACGTTTTTATTATATAGAATCACAATACATTAGTAAAGATAGTAAGGTCTAGTTTCCTTTAGCATAGCTATTTTCATTACAATTTAACTTCGTGCGTTCCTGACGTATATATGTTAGAGATAAGAAACAATTTCTGAGTCTATATAAATTATTTTATTTGTAGCCGACTTCAAAATGTAGGAGGTTTTCAGTTCGATTGGTATGTTTTGAAGTCACATGTGTACCAACATACCTATATGTGTCATGTGTGCATGAGAATGCTGCGGGCTGGCAAAGGTCAAAATATTAAAATAATTGTGAATTGGTAGACAAATTATTTATATGACATTGCCAATGTTTTCAGAGTCAGCACCTTGATAGTGTTAATATGTAGTTAAACTCCTAATCAAGTCAAAATAAAACCTTTTCACATTTTTGGTAATAATTTATTTTAGCCTCCGGAAAGCAATGCCAATAGATTATTTTGTCACGTAAAAAAGACTCAAACGTAGGTACATAATTTAGTAATCAGTACATAAAAGCGTAGCGTGATCATGGTCCCAATGTCAATTAATAGTAATTACTACAATGGCTCATTACAAAGCGCATTGTGAATTAAATGCCAATAGTGCATACAAATGATGTGAAATATTTAGTTTTTTGTGTCTGGCTTTGTATATTTTACTGTGTAATTAGGTTGAAAATATTTGTAATCATTTAGCTTAATATATCAAAGAGCTATCTTTTAAGGAACTCAAGTAATAATATTTGAAATAAGTATAGCATTTCCTTTCAATAATTATTCAATTTAAATTAAACAATAATTTTACCTAGATATGAAAAAGAATAGGAAATGAAAATGAAAAAAATATACAAAAAAAAACATTTTATTTGCAATAATTATTCCTTTAAAAACACACATTTTAAAGGTAGAATGTGAAGTACAGTAACTATTAATTATTGTTATGCCTAAGAATTATTACAACAAGACTGCTGCAAACCGGCTTTCTGACCTTTTCAAATTTCTATTGACGTTAAATTATAAATAAAATGTAAACGACTCTTGTTAGCACACTTATAACAAACTTACATTGTATTTAGAGTCATTATCGATAAACTTTTTAAAAAAATATTCAGACACAAATTAATATTGCTTTATAAAATCGACAACGTTAATGAGTACACCTGTGTTGTTAATTATGGTTCCCTATATTTAATCTTTTATATCTTAAAATACACAGCAGATATTCGCTCGTGATACTAAATAAATTTAATTAAATTCAAGCTTGACTGTGTAAAATGGTACGATATTTTATATCCATGAATTAATCTCATATAGAAATTAGCATGCGATCTAATCTGGCTTAGATTTAACCCATCAAATTTTATTGATGTGGTCATAATTTTGTTTAATTTTACAATTTTTAGTGCGGTTTTGAATTGTGATTATATTGATACACCATAATTATAATCCAAATTATACAAGTTTTAATGATTTATTTATATTGTAAATATTTAAACAATGAAGTGTCTATGAATAAATATTACTATTACAATACGTGTTGGAGAGTGTGCGTGTAAATATTGGCATTCTTTTATCTGTTCAAAAGAAAATAAACGCGAGACTTTACATAGATTTCCGTATTTATTTAAAGTTTTACTTTTAACTTAGACATAAATTTACCTTCGACACGTAAAAATTCAACTCAGCTATTACTACTAGTATCATTTCCTAAGCCCAGTTTTACAATCCATATAACGATCTAACATAGACAAACTGAAGCTTATCGTAGTGAGAATACGTAAAGTAGGGTAGCGATGGCCGCCCACGGCGCGGGTGGACGAAAACACCTGACAATTATCGACATTATTGTATTACTGTTAATGATTTAAATTATTATACTGAACAGAAATAGAAGTTTATAGCTGAGAATTGAACTTTTAATTTGTTATTTAAGTTAGGGATCAGAAAAGTGTATCGATACTTCTCTTAAGACATTCCTCACGTAGGGATGAGTGGGCATTAGTTCCTAGATGATTTCATGTTATAGTGCTGCCACGATGATATTATGTTGTATAAATAGAGTGTTATTTGTAAATAAATAATAAATATTCTAACCTTAGTGGAGACTACCATCATTTCTACACCAGATACATAGTGTCTCGCTCGTCATATACATTGACACTGGTGACCCCGAGTGACGTGATGTGCTAACACTTCTATAACGAAGCCTATGTGGCTCTAGTGTGTTTGTAGGCAGGTACTACTTGATGTTTAATTTGAAACCTAACCTGGCAAGTCCTCACACATAACACTCTCTATTTTCTATTGTGGCCGCCGATGGACTTTAAAGTAATGACAATCATCTCATTACCTTTGTTATTTTCTATAATTGTCTTTGGTAAGATAATTTATGTAATGATAATTTATGGACTCAGATCTCATCATCGTTTATACGTAGAATATAAATTGAAATGCCTTTGTCTTTATTACGTGAAGCAAAAACGAAATTTGACAATAATTACCGCAGTTTACATTATGAATATGTTTGATTTTGGGTTTTGGATTTTCATCTTATTTAAATTCGAAATTATCCAAGTTTACCCATACTATCTACTGTTATAGAAATGTACTTCTTTTCAAACTGCATCGCTGCATTCTGTACCTTCATCTGTATAATGAAAAAAATATTGTTACATATAATTTATATTGTACTCAATTCCAAATGATCAAATATTATTTTTCGTAATGTAAACACTAACTGAGTACTTATGTGGTGGTCGAACACAGGTACTAAGAAACGATAAAATAGTAATAAATACACCATTTCTACGTCACGAAATTTTTCATACCTTCCGTGATGTTGTAATGGTGTTTTTTATCATTTAAGTTAGAAGAAATCACTTCGCGGTAGCTACAAAAATTGCTGCACATTATCGTCATTTCGGCAGAAAGACTTTCCCTGCTTAACATGTAAGAGGGTAAATACCGTTATGCTCTGTCTTAGGAATTTCGCTAACAATTATTTCATGGATTCCACTACACACGGCATTGTATGTAGAGTTTTCCAAAATGATTTTAAATATTGTGGCGTATCATTCAAAACATAAACTAGTCACGATGGTGAATCGTGTTGATAAATTGCTTAGATTTTATTCATCAAAGCCACGAAGGCATAAACATAAAATACCTTTGAATATCAGATAGTAAAACAAGTTCTTTGTTTCTGTGTTAAAATTTTTAAATGATGATCCTTTGAGAAGCTTTAATGAGTATTGATTTAAATTATTCCGATTAAAAAATCTGGGAAAAATTATAAGGCGAGGAGGGCAACATCAAACTGTTGGAACGATATGGATACGGGAGCTTTTTTATACAATGCTACTATAATAATAATTCTGGATTTATGTATCAAACGTAAAGAAAATTTTAGAAAAACAACATGTGAAACTAAATTAGTATGATATAGTTTTATTTAATATGTAAACTGTACAGAAATACTGTTGATATCATTATCACCTTTGTATAAATACAACTAAATTTATTCAGAACCATAGCTATTTATACCTAATAAAGCATTGTTGCAACGTGTATAGATGAGGCGCGAGAGGATGTAGAGTTTTCATCTCAGTGTAATGGTTTATAGGAGCACGAGGTGTAGCGTAACCTACTAATTTCTTCACCGCTTTCTACACTTTTCAACGTTTTTATAGCAATCGTTACACCTAGTGCTCAGGTGGCGTAGTGTTAATCGTGTCTGGCCGGGCCCCAGGAGACGCAGGAACGATTCCCGCCTGGAGCATATAATTTTTTCATCGTTTTCTTTCTTTTTTGTAATTGTTACAATAATGTAGGCGTCTTAAACACATCGAAATGTCACCTTATCCATGTTATGCCTACATTAATTTTTTCAAGAATAATGGAGCGGACATTTTTATAACAAAGGTCCTTGGCCGTGCATCTCGATCTCAATGTTATCTCTAATAGGCCAATAAATAAGGGGCAACGTGCGAGCTTCGGCGACACGAGGGTTTATTCAAACAAAAAATAAATGAATCTGACCCGTTCACAGTAATAGGGTAACTTTTATTCATATTTTAATAGTTGAGTCATTAAATTGTGGCCATTCAAGATATTTGCTCATTCGGTTGGGCTCAAGTATTTTACAAATTCGGCTGATAAAATGGCGGAAAAGCTAATGTCTTTAAGATTATTTCTTAATTATATTAATTATCGCTTAAATTTATGTCTTTAAATTACATCTTTAATAATCATCACAAATATACACAATTCAAAATAAAGGATCTATGTCATAAAAAGGATTCATACTAAAAATTAAAATATAAATTACTTGCTTCCGCCCGCGATTTCGTCTGCGTTATCTCATGAGAATGGATTGCCGGGATGAAAAGTATTCTATGTTTTAATGCGCATTATTAACTTTATGTGTGCCAATTTCATCCGAATAAGTTAGCCGATCTGACGTGATTGTCAAATAAACATACATCTATCCAGAATTTCACATTTTTAGTAGGATATTGAAGCTTCAATCAAAAGACAATTAATTATACCAGATTTTAAGCTGCCGCAAAACGATGGCCATTTTTCACAATCATATTCGTATTCTTGCGTTATCATCCCATCAGTAACGGAGTTCCTATTAATCGACGTTTACGGGGAATACAAGTGGTATAAATATAAAGTCAAGTTTACAACAGGCTAATCGGACTTATGAATGAAATGTAAACAGCCGCAATGAATTGATATAAATGATAGGCGGTCCACGGCGCGGGGCACAATCTCCACGCGGCATCTACGGGCAGGTCCGCTTTATGACACTCTTTTATTTAGATATTTGAACGGATCCCTTCATTTTTATTCCACCGAAAATACATTATTATGCATAAATAAATACTCTTTTATTTTATTTCCATCGTTATTTTAATACGTTTAGCTTGGGAGCGGCGTTCGTCACCTCTGTTTGTGGTGCCGCCCGGGATGTGGCGACAATATTTAACGGATTCGAGATAAGGTGCTTGTGGTTTGTTGTAACTCGATGCTTTACTATCGATTCTATTTATTATTTATAAAGTGTTCGATTTTTTCTGGAATTGTAATATTAAAAAAATAATAAACTATGTTCGACCTAAGAAAAGGTGACTCAATAGTTTTGATGTTTAATTCTTAAATTAGATTTTCAACATGCACTTTGAATACTTAAGTATGTTAAAATTTTTAAAAAACAACGTTGTGCAGGCTGACGAACCTCTCGATATGTGTTTTTTTTTAAACAATAATAAATTATGTCACATCCTATAAAATGAACATCAATATTCTTATTCAAATAATAAAGTATTTTTCAGTGTGAAGGCGACACTGCGAGGTCGACCATTACAATTAGGCAGCCAAGCAACGGTAGCGGTCGCCTGCTGCGCCCCGCGGGGAGCCGTCGCGTGCCGCTCTGTTCATACACAGATATTTAATATCTTAATAACCGATTACAGCTTTAAATAATTAGATAATTTGTTTGACAACGGCATGATGGCCCGCGATTGAACGACTGCGACTAAAATTAACGACATGATTTTTGATAAAGGGGTATTGATTTTGTGTCACGGACAGGTGCATGTATCTGATTATGGTTGATTTGCTACTTCGATTTTTGACCTAGTTGTTTTATAAGAGCTATGAATTTCTAATAATCGGTTGGTTTCACAATATCGTAATGATAGACTAAAATTATAATTTCAATTGTTCGACAAAGACGTTGCGAAACTGCTAAGCCGCGACGTGCCAAGTGGTATTAAATGACCCATATAATGAACCTGAATGACTCTAATAACACGTCTCAAGATTTCACTTCAGGGTCTGCGGTGACCCCGTCTCATGACAAATATCGGCCGTAAGGGGTCGTTAATGGCTCGAAAGCCGTGAGCGGCGCGGGCGGCCGGCGGTGCGCACATCATCTATTGACTGCGATTTGGGCAAGCAGCCTCTATACAACTACATGCGTCTGATTTACGAGACTAACGTTCTGCTAGCGTGTGCCCTTTGTACTCCAGCTGACTAATGGACGGACGCTCACGGACATTTATGTAGATTGATTGTATAAATTTTATTCACAATGTTAATACAGTAACAGATTTAGATGTCATTTAGAAATGGCTTTAAAGTTGTGCAATTTGGGCCGTGAATAATGGATGACGAATGGTTAGTCTCTGTGCCGGCTTGTGCGAGGTGGGGCGCCGATTGTGCTTGCCCTGAAAGCGTGCTAGGACGTCAACTAATATAGTTCTGTTTGAATAAGAGCTTGTGTAGAAACTGACATAATTCATTGCCTTCAATGTAAAAGAGTTAGGCAATCACATATAAAAATTACGTTATGTCAAGCAGACGTCTAGGTATATGAATAGGTATATGAATACACATAGGTACTTCAATAACAAAAAGGTGGAGGCGGCTAGAGCAGTATGTTAATGCCGCACTAGCTGTCTTCGCATATGCGCAGCTTTGTATAAAAAACATCAAGTGAAGTTCACTTAAAAAAAAAACAATTTTTAAAGAAATAGGTAGATATACCTACATCTTTAAAAAAAATATATACAAAGCACGACAAATGACTCAACACCACCTGATGCGAAGCGGTAAGCAGAGTCCACATGCGAAGACAGCTACTTAGTGCAGTTAAGACACTGCTCTAGCCGCCTCCACCTTGCCAGCCCAAAAGGAGCTTTTTCATTCACGCCTCTTTTGAAGGAGCCCATGTTATAGGAAGGAGGGAACACATGTGCTGGCAAAGAATTCTAAATTGTATTTTTTAAGTTGGTCTCCTCGATAAGTGATATCGTAGCCGATTGTAATAAAAAGTTTACTTGCTGGTGTGTAGTGCAGACAGAACAAAACACAAATGCGCAAGCAACTAGCAAAATCTTCGTCATAGTGGTAGTAGACCCGTATGTAGGTTAGTCTGATGGGTTCCACCGCCAGTGACATTACTGGGTTTAGAAGGATTTTTTTTTTGTTATTGCAGGTGTCTATAGGCGGCGGTTACCACTTACCACCAAGTTAGCCGTCAGCTTGTTTGTCATCTAGTTGTATAAAAAACATCCATCATCGACAAACCTTGGCTATTGACTGTTAACATCGCAACACCATGAAATAAGAGTACCTACTTAACTTATTTGGCTAAGATGTTCCACATGACCATCAAGTATTTTAGTGTTCAATACAAATTACAGCGTACTTATATTAAAAACAGAGGTATCTGCCGCCTCGGCATCAAGTTCTTCGTTTTATATCTTGAAAAAAGTAATAATCCAGTAGCGATCAAAAAGGAACTGCGGGGCATTCCAGATATTTCGAAGATAATGTTTTAATATCTATAAGGGCTGATAAAAAATATACAAAACGTTTAGTTACGGCTCGGAGAAAAAGGACAATGTGAGGACTTGCAGAGTCATCTCATCGACACGCATCAAACGTTGTTAATCAAAAATTTTAATGACCATAGTTCGGAAAATAATAACTTTTCTTCAGCTACCAATATACAAACGGTGCTCAAGTAGTCTTGATGCTCGTAAAAATCTACTTCGTAATTTTACAATTTTATTCTGCGCTGCCCTTAATCAAGTTTATTTTGTTATGAAGCATGTCTAATTTGAATTGATTAAATATTTTAACAATAAGTTAATGTTCAGAAGTCTAAAGGTAAGGTTTAGGTTCAAAGGGCTAAATACAGAACCCTCGGTGTGCGTTTAAGGCTAATCTTGATCGCACACCGAGGGTTCCGTACAAACTAGTGTGTAATACCGAGTTGGTAAGACGAGTCGTTTTGAAGGATCAACTTATCACAGTGGTTCCAAAAATGGTCTCCCATTAACCTCCATAGGTCACAGTCAATTCTCCAGCTGTAAATGTCAATTAAATCGCAAAAAGTTTTAAAAGTTTCTAAATAATAAAATGATTAGGCATAAATGGCCATGATTTTTGATTGCGTTGTATGAAAAACATCATTTTGCAGCTCTCCAAGTATTTGTGGTAATTAGGTATACAACTAGATCTTTCTTGAGAAAAAAAAATTAAACAAAAATTAAAACCGACTTCAAAAAACTGAAAAGGATAAAATAATTAAATTTGAGTAGGTAGGTACTCATCCCCTAGAAACATATTTTTTGGAGTTAGTGCTAAGTAGTTTTCAAAAACAATACAAGTGAAGCACCGATTTTCATTAAATTAACTATTTATTTAGCTTTTGTTTACTTTCTCATTTCGAAATAAAAAGTAGAGTGCTTACCTCGGGTGAAAGGCATCATTTTAGCCTCATATTATTAAAATATTTCGGCAGAAACGGTGTCTTTCATCCCTTGGTTAGCAATCTACTATTTCAACATCCTAATGAGTATTTTTTACAAATAGCTACGATTCGGTTAAGTTGGGGAATTGCTTTTAAATATTCTTAATTTAATTTTTAGCATTATTATAAATGTGTGAAAGTCCTCGGTAGATCAGATGGTCAGTGCAGTCAGAAAGATGAAGTGCAGAGATGCAAAGATTGTGAAAGGTCGCGGGTTCGATCCTCACCCCAGGAAGTGTTTTTTTCTAGTTTAGATATTTTTCTAAGTAAATATAATATAAATTTAATATTTTTCAAACATTTATAATGATGTAAAAAATAAAATTAAGAATATATGTTTTTTTGCCTTGTTAAACATTAAACTAGGTCAGGTAAAAAACCCGTCTTTCTCTCAAATAATTAGTCTTTATCAAGTATACGTGTAGACTTTGTTTCGGCTTATCGATGTTATGTTCATCTACCAATCTATTTAAAAACTTTTCCTATTCCTACTCCTGATTATAAACCATGAACTAAATGTATGTATTAAATAAAAAGATATATTTACAATATTAGATCCTTAAGTATCAATATCCTTGATGCCTCCTGCATCGGTCACGGTGTTCGGTGACGCGAGACAGTTCGGCATTCAGCCTATTGTGTCAGACTCCGAGTTATTGACTGGACATCATCACATCGTGCCACATGATCCTCGTTGCCGTCCACACCACTTTTTATTTTATTGAAAAAACCAGCGATACCAAAACGATATGAAATCCTTCTCACAAGAAAAGTATAGAACAGATTTACTTATAAAAATGGGTTTTATGTTTATAATGTTCAAGACCATATTTTTGTTTTTCAGGAAAACAAAATCGTCTCTCATTCATGGATTGCTTAGTATAGAAGTCCAATAACAAGATGATCAAAATTTTGTCTTCATTTCTAGTTTTGAGTTATCTAATGGAATTTTTACAATCCAGTACCAGAATGTCATGACGAAATGAAAAAAATCGTCTACGAAGCGGAAGTGAGTAATTACGCCATTTAATATTGTGTGTGAGCCATATATAGCCACTATTGATTTTATTTATATATTGAGATGCCAAACACTTTTTCATACGAGGGTCAATCTAAAAGTTCTTAGAAAATCAAAAACTGAAAAAACTAGTAAGTTATTGGTTTTTTTTATATATTTTCAAAATAATGCCCATCCACATCAGTACATGACTACAACTACATCCGATGATGTGGAACTACTGAGAAAAGCACATTGGCTACTCGTTCTTAGGAGCCTTTTGGAACGCAGTCACTGCTTCCTCGGCGTCCATAAAACGTTTTACTCGAAGTTTCTCTTTTATTTTCGGTAATAAATAAAAATCGCAAGGTGCAAGGTCAGGGCTATGCGGCGGTGACCAGTAATTCTACGTCTGACGTCGCCAAATAGTCGATCGTTCGCCTAGTGGTGTGCGACGAAGCTTTGTCTTAGTGGAGAAGGATCCTACTGGGAGGCCGTTTACCCGAATTTTTTCCAAGACAAGTGGCAAACAATTGTTAGTGTACCACTCTGAAATAGCTGTTTTTCGATCCTCTAGAACGAGGCCACTTTTATTTCACACCTCGTCCTCTCTTCACTTAAGTTGGCAACTTCTCGAAAGGAAACACCTAATGAGCAGACTGTCTTTTGATTTCAGGATCATAATGGTAAATCCAGCGTTCATCACCCATAAAAATGTTAAACAGAGCACTTGAGATACCTCTGTTAAATCTTTGAACCATTTCACGGCACCAATCAACACTACGAAGTTTTTGAGCCTCGGTAAAATTATGAGGTATCCACCGGCACAAAGCTTCCTGACCTAACTATGAAGTATTTTGTGCACTTCACTCATACCAATGCCTTAGCTTGTCCGAATCTGCTGATAGGGCACTCTTTTGTCAGTCTCTATCATACGCCGCAGACTACTATGGCATCGGTAAGATTAGTAAGATTGGTGTTACCACGTCTAAACTCATTAAACCAATTGTAAGCAGTAGCACGAGAAAGGGCTCTATCGTGAAAGGCCAATCGAAGTCTATCATAACTCTCTTGTTGACATAAATGACATCAAAAGTCATAAAAAATCATTGTACGAAAATTTTCAAGCGTTAAATTCATGCAGACTTGACTCAGAAAATTTTCAATTTGCCGCTAAATCGTAAAACAAATGAGAAATGACTCTACATACTCAATAATATTGGCATGAATATCGATTTTAAAAAAAATAACTTTTTTATAGTATTGTTTACGAGTACCTAACCAGTTTTAAAAACTTTGAGTGTTGCCCTTGTATTGCAATATTTCATATTTATCTACACTAGACTTAAGAGTTCTAAAATAGCAATTTAAAAGTTGCCAACATGTTATTAATGTTACTTTTTCAAAGCAGGATGTATATGTCGTCATCTGGTTAAATTCGCCGCTTAATTGCATGCCTAGCCTGTTGATTAAACGCCGGCATCCAATTAAATGCCTAGGCAGATATTTAACTAAACTCACGCAACGTTTAACGAGATTGCGTATTGAAAGCCCGCTCAGTTAGATGCCTAGGCGAATCGTCTTTTACTAAATAGTTTTGGTGTGATTGGTAGGTTCAAGGTTATTTTTATGACCACTTAGAACCAAAACGATTTCAGTTCTAAGTGGTCATAAAAAATAACCTTTGCGACTGTTTTTGACCACAAAGCTCTTCAATTTAAACGACCTACCTGCCTAGGCGTCCAATTGAATGGCTAATTTAACCAGACGGCTGCGACATAAGTATCTAAATATAATTTTACAGATGCTGTCTGAAATCCAAACTAAACTAAAATAATATAAGGGCACATGAGTGAGAGAAGCTTGGTAGCGGAGCCTGTAATCGATTAGCCACGGATCAATAACAACCTTGAGTCGATAATACGAATCAATATTAAGAAAATAAAGAACCATTATACGCGTTAATTCAATAAGTTTTAAATGTTGAATGCCACGTTTAATTAATGTCGGCATTCAATTGTATTTCAATAAAAAATGTTGATTATATGGGATTATAATTGAATTTCGCTGTCATTATTTTTGTTATAAACAATTATACACAAACAGTTATAAACAATTATATTATCCCATAAAAAAACTATCAAATACTGAAACTAACTGAAATATAATTAAATAAAAAGGCAGTCAAGCGAATTAAAGATAATGGCGGCTTGTCTTGTGGTGTGAGTTTTACGTCGCAAGTTTAGGTTACTACCACGGAATAAAATAAAGTATCTAATGCGGTTACTGCGATGAACATCGCGTGAACTCAATACAGAAAGAATGGTTTTCAATACTTCTTGATAAAATCGTTGCTCACGTTTCCATACAATTTATCCACCCATTGCAGGTTTGATAGTAGGACTCTCAAAAAGTCAGAACTTGTATTTGAGCTTCGGAAAGGTTTCGGACAACAAAGGTGACAAAAATGTTATGGGAAACGCAATCGTTTCCCATAACATTTTTTTCACCTTTGTTGTCCGATTGTTGCATTAATCGATAAGTAGAGCTGCAACGCAAACTAAACACAAAATTGGATAACTTGTAAGCTAGTAGTAAAATGTAACTTGGACTCATTAACAGCGTATAAGTGTCTCACTGCTGGGCACAGGCCTTCCTACATGGGAGAAATACATGCGATGTTTGGGCCATAACACCAGCACGCTGGCTCAAAGCGGTTGCAGTAACAACCGGCGTTGCAACGCCTTAACATGCCTTCCGAAGCACTGAGGAGCACCTTTTATTTACCGTAACTTGGACTACTAATTATTTATTTTTATTAGAAAAAATACATTAATTGATTAATGTTAAATTATTTTTAACTTTGAAGTCTTAGAAAAACTTAGTGAAACAATACGAATTCCGTATCATGTCGAAGTACGGAATACCTATCAAATTGACAAATAATTATACCTAAGTACTAAATGAAGTCGGATATCAAGGTTTTATTTTGTGTCAAATGTTTCTTGAGTTCTTTTGAAAATTGGGACAAGAGGACGTGATTCCTATTTGTTCGGACTATCTCAATAGTGTACCTGTTTCACGAAACATAATCACGCGGCGGATCGTCGTGCTACTGCACAAATGAAAAAAATGATGGTCACGTACCCCACGAATTATATGGACGAGCCAAACGGTCACCACAAAAATTGTAAAAACTTGCTCATCTAGACCGAGGTATATCTAAGCGTTGACGCGGACGTGACATGACTTTTTATTTTCAAAAACTTACCTATTATTCAATCACTGGCTGTTGAAATTAAGCACGCCCCACGCCTACAGCAGTTAGTGAAATTTAGCTTGCATGACGTAGCATGCCTCTCCGTGATCTTAATTATGTTTGTGGCTAATTCGAAGGCGTCATTAGATAACGCAGCGTGGAGTTGCGTCATCGCTTGACTCTCGTCATAATGGGTCTGATGCACAGGTATCTGCAAATAATGGCGGGCGCGGCGTGTGCGCTCCGCTGCTGGCCGCATTGTGTTCTCCGTTATAAATGGCAACAACAGGTGAATAACTAATTTCACTCATAAAATTAGCTCTTCATGGGTGGAGTGCAATATTTATCCGTCGACTACATCCGTCCATTTATATCATATTATGACCATGACAGATACACGTGATCGCGCCGTATTCAATATAAGCCGATCAATTGTCATCAGGACTTATTATACTATGAAACTCATTCAAATATCATAATAGAGCTATCGGCAGCTACATTCCAAAAAAACTGATATTCGTTAGTGAAATAATTTCATTATGGAAAATGGGTGCCGTGTACGGAGGAAACGAGGGAATCAAATTGCCTGTAAAATATTCCCGGACATTGTTTTTGTCTCAATTAAATATGCAAAACTCAGAATGAAATATTTGATGCGGTCGGAGCCATTATATGAAATGGAATTATTCATGGCGTCAGACGCCGGAAAAAGCCAGCGAAACTCGACAATTCATTTGTTTATGCGACTGTTGCGGCTTCATTGACATTTGATGGCTTCGACGAAAGTTATTTTGTGTTTATTGAATACTTCAAACTAATACCTCGCTCTGAGTTTATGAATATAAGATGACAAAAAAAATGACTTAGTTGGCTTAGAATTTTCCAAATTGATAACGTTGTTGAAGCTATGATAATTTGGTGATTTCCTTCAACACTTCCTCATATGTAAAATAGATAGGTGCTGTAACCCTGCGCTCGCTCCCCACAAGTGTTCAAAGCGGGCGAAACGACTAGTCAACCCTTTGCCGCTCACTCGCTCGTGAAATCACTCAAATACTGAATATTTTAATCTGAGCAGATAACGAGCTCGCAATTCTATTAGATGAAACATAGCTGTGTTAACACGGGGCACGGCGGCCCCCAGTGCAACGGCACGCGCTTTGCTCATTCGCTCTCTCGTATACAGCAATCAAACGCGTCTATTAACTACCTAGGTATATTTACTTACGTGACACATGACTGATTATATTTAATAGAATTTTTAATTAACGTACGAAAAGTAAATTTATAGGAAAGCGAGGAAGACAATTAAGAGAAGTAGACTTAACCTGGTTTAAAAAGGGTAGAAAGCGGTGAATAAATTGGTAGGTTACACCTAGAGCTCTGGTGGCGTAGTGGTGGCGCCTGACCGGATCTCAGGAGACGCGTGTTCGATCCCGCCTGGAGCATACATTTTCATCTTTTTCTGTCTTTATTTGTAATTGTTACAATAAAGCAAGCGTTATAAACGCACAAAATCAAACATAAATGTGATTAAAATGGCTTTTCTCACCTTAACTGAAAGTTTTAAAATGCTTGTAATAGAATTCTTACGGCTCACTAGAGGTGTTAACTTCAATGAGTGGTGAGATAAACGTTGCAGTAAAAACGTTAAAAAAGGGTATAAGGCGGTGAAGAACTTAGTAGGTTACACCTAGTGCTCCGGTGGCGTAGTGGTAATCGCATCTGGCCGGACCCCAGGAGACGCGGGTTCGATTCCCACCTGGAGCATATAATTTTTTCATCGTTTTCTTTCTTTATTTGTAATTGTGACAATAAAGTTATGTAGGGTCGTCTGGGTAGGTACCCACCGCCTTTCTTATTTCAGCCATGAAACAGTTTGCTTTGTTTCGGATTGAAGGGAGAGGTAGCCAGTGTAATTACTGGACATGGACGGCATAACATCTTAGGCCTCAGGTTGACAACGCTCTTGTAGTATCAAGTGATTTTCCCTTGTTATTGCAGGTGTCTAAGCATAGGCAGCTGTAACTGCTTACCATCAGGTGGGCCGTCAGCTTGTTTATCATCTAGTTGTATAAAAAACAAAATTATTGCACAAAATCAAACATAAATGTGATTAACCAGGGTGTTTTATGTAAAATTTACTAAATATTTATTTTTGTGACATTAATTGTTTTAAATGTTAATAAAATGTCAATGTTTATGTTTTCGGAGACAAATAATCATTGCTTATGCCTTGTATAGTTCCACGGTGCTTTGTCACGTTCGTTCGAATGACATTTTGAATTCGAACAAGGAAGATAAAACACTGTGTATTGACGACCGGCTGGTCGAGCGGTCTGCACCCCTTGCTATGCAGGCTACTCGGTCAAGAGGTCGATTCGAGTCCCGGTAGGTGCAAATGTTAGTATGATGAGTACGAGCATTGTTTATTTAGGATATTTCTAATATTTATATACATATTATTACCAATATTTATCCGTTACCCATAACACAAGCTCTTAATGATGCTTACTTTGGGCTAGATAATAGATGTGAGTGTATGAATATTATGATTATTATAATAACTGAGTATGACGTTTATTAGTAAAGCCCCAAGTTTTTAATGATATTGTTTTATAATAATAAAATAGAGTTCTTATTTCCTTTTGTTTTCCTCCATATTTCAACTATATAACAACCCAAGAGTCTTGATTATTAAAGCTCATTAAACCTATTTTAAAAAGTGTCTGAACTAGAAAAAAAACATGTCCTGGGGCAGGGACCGAACCCGCGACCTTTCAAAATCTGGGCAACTGTTCTAACCATCTCAGCTATTCGCCAATGATGTTCTATACAGAAAGTTAGAAGCTAACGTGCCTCTTGACGTCTTATCACGTATGATAAAAATGGTTTGTCTTTTTTATTTGACATAATAGTGTGAAACAAACATGTTTCAACAGGTCTAATTAAAGTTTATAAATACGAAGTGTATTAGGTAACAGGCACCACTGTTCCGAAAATAAAGTGACTAAGTAAGAAAGACATTAAAATTCCCTTTAACGAATCCACTAAACATTCAAGGGGTTGCAATTTCAAAACAGTTCCAGCAACAATAACTCTCCGAAACCAAGTTCATTTTAAAACATGTATAAATATATCACGCCGAGCAATAAAGCTATCAAATATTTACTAATCTGGAACGGTGAGAGAACCCCTTCTGCGCCCGACTCATAAAATAAATTGAAATAGTCGCGCCGCCCCCCAAATTAAAATATTCAAATGGGACGCACGCGCAAGAAAATTGAAAATTGTCGTCTATCGTCCACAAATGAAACCTATAACTCCTCGTGTATACTGGCGGCCATGGAAAACATTATGAAGATAGATATTTTCTGTAACAAGTTGTTTCACAATGTTCTCGCAACTTCTCTGTTAGTTTTAAAACACCTTAGATTTTCTTTTAAACAATGTGGCTTTATTTATTTATTTTTATTTAATTAATGTCTGCCACATTTTAACCAAAAATCAGTTTTAATCATAATACGATAAAAACTGATTTTTGTTTGCTCACGTTTATTGTCAAATTATTTCAATTTCTTTTTATTTTGGAAGGTAAGTATCTAATTTGTTAGTTAATATTATTTAAATAAATAATTATAATGATAACTCTAGTAAGTACAACTTGTCTCTTAAAGATTTATGCCAATTTTTTCCCCGGCTACTGCTGTTACGTGCTGCCTGATTAAATTGCACTGTACTGTACGATACAGAGTGTAGCAGTTCCGTCCGATACGCTGCCGAATAATGCCATGAATGGTCCTCACTTTTATGACTGTAATTTGGATTCAGATGCGGAATTAGTATTTGTTTTATGCAAGAATAGCTTTATAGATTTGGAATATAATAGCTTTAAGGGTGAATTTAAGGAAAGTAGCGAAATTTTGCCGTTTTTTCTATACAGGAATTCGTTCAATATTTAGACATAGCTAGACCTAAAATAAAGTTACTTACTATTGTAGATAAAAGATGAACAGAAAATCTGTTATCTTTAATGATAATAAGTTCTGATTATAGTTTAAGCCAGTTCACTGTTACTTAGATGTCAGCATGAAATAGCAATATAAATATAATTATTTATATAGAAACTTGCAAATACAAAATACAATTACAGACACATATAAAGAAAACGATATTCAAATCCCTCGTAAATTGAAACGGATCTTATGCTTTTTAGAAAACTAGTCTGAAAATAAACTGCCATCAGAATGACAATAGATGATAATGTTGCATTCTGTGCTCAAGTCTGTCTATGAAATCAGGTGTTATTTATCCTTTGGTTTACTGAACTCTAAATAGTGGTAATAAGGTTGATATCAGCATGTTTGCAGAAGTTGATGAGTACGTGAGAGAGTAGGGGAGCGACGGTAGTGGCTTCCGTTGTTTTGCGGTGACACTGATTTTGTGGTTTCATTTCGCGTAACTTGATAGAGACAATACTGCTTGCACATCCTTGTAATCTATCCAGTGGTGGACTTTATCGATAACTCAACTTTCAGACATACCTACTATGTTTTTATCGATAAAATATTTAATTTGTTATGTTAATTTCCAACCACACATAAATTCACCCGTCAAGCATCATTTTCCAGACACAATTGATTTTTCAATTGTCATAGACCTCCAGAGATATAGCCCTGCTCGACAGATTAACTTACATAGAGAGGACTATATAGCTGTCGTATAGAGTATAGTATATATTTTATGCCCTGTGATATACAATGAAGAATCTTCTTCATTTGATCATGCCAGAGCGGTCGGTCGGCATGGGACTGGGACTGGATCATACTCGTTCACATAGATCACCTGTCATCAGCGTTCACTCGTTCGATATGTCGATCGCAAGAGCAATTTGCTACGAGGTTCCACATGCCTTTGTCTTTTTAAATGCTTAAGTACTAATGCTTTCCTAATTTTTGATTGGTGGCTTTTTTTTGGTGGCTCTGTGGTCAGAGCAGTCGCCCGGATTGCGAAAGGTCGCGGGTTCAATTCCTGCCTCAGGACGTGAAATTTTTCTAGTTTTATTATATTTTAATTATTTACTAATGCTTTGCTAGACGTTTTAGTGAGTGTAAGTTCATATCGAGTACGTCGACTATTCTTCTCGGTAAAAGTTTATCGGTAGTGATTTTTTTCAAGGTGAATTACATAGTATATAAGTTGTTGTAGCTTCATGATTTTTAGAACTGACATACAGATAATTCTTTGTCCCGGGCTTGAATCTCGGTAAGGACAGGTATTCGTATGATGAGTAAGTACTAGCATTTTATCACGAGTCCTGGATGCTCATATACTTTTATCTATATTTGTCACGATTTGGATTAGATACATTATACGAGAAAAATATACCTAGTGTTAGAATATTTTGTATTACTTAGATCATTATTGTCTTATAAATTAACTGTTTTAGGAAAAGTTTTATAGATATGTAATATCATAAGTACGTCACTTGTCGATAAATTATCACATTGTACACGATCGGGTAAAGGTACAGCAAGCGTCCGGTGTTTGTGCAACTGATACCCTGGGAACGGACCGCCTTCCGCCGACCTGGTGCGCTTCCCAGGCTACCACCCGGAGTTCCCTTTGACCTTGCGGATGACGACTAGAAAATGGAAACTTGTGCAAAAAATATGTTATTGCATGGTGTGGTTGCGATATGAGTGCAATATGTTTATGAAATGGCGTGTCTCTTCTGTTGAAAATACCTCGTACTATTTTAAATTCGTATCTTGGGATTGTTCAGCTAAGTTAAGGACTGTAGTCACTCATTGCGACCTGTATTCCTCGCATTAACATTTGAAATTTACGTATTGTCTCGTCAGCGTTTGTCTAAAATTTTGGTGGTGGGCAGTTCAGCAACTATTTTTCAAAACTTTCGTCTCGTCATCGTATCGTCTTCGAGCGTGACGGTAAGAATTGTATGGGAAACATGACAACGATAGCATGGCGTCATTTTAATATATCTTTTAAATATTCGATAGCCATTAGAAAATATTAATGCGAATACATCTTATCGAGTGACGTGACGATAACAATACAAAAATTTTGAGTGTTCGTGTAAAGAGGTACTAAAGATCTATTGTAAATTGGCACCAAAAAAATTAAGTGTACTAAATTCAAGTTTTAGGATCTTTCCAGCTTCAAGTGTTATATTTCCATTTGGGTTGACTAATGCAAAATCCGCAAAAGTCACAAATTGACATGAATAAAAAGGCTATGGCCGGTTTCTGAGTTGGAAAGCTAAGCCAGGTCAGTTTAATTCAATTTTTGTTTTTTGGCCTCTATCAGATTTGACAAGATTCGGTTTTGTAAATTAGGTACACACATTTCATGACAGTGAAACATAAAGTGAGACTAAGATAAATTAAAAAAAATCCATAGAAATTGGTTAATTTATGTTATACTAAGTTTACAAAAAAATAATACTAAAATGTAAATAGGATATTGTTATAAGATGTTGAACAGTGCTATGATAATAAAATAAAATAAATTTAACAATATTATAAAAACAAATTATCCCAATACTTATAATATTTATTTATTGTACAATTTTACGGGTGGCCTTATTTTGTCTTAAGTAGCTTACTTCTTGTTCAAAATTAGAATATGAAGTAGTTATTTTGATATTATTTATTATTTTTAAGACTTCATAATTGAATCTTTTTTACAATGAGCGCGATCCGCATTGCATAATAGCATCAAAGATCTCAATAAACATGCGTAAATTAGCTCATTAATGTGCTAGTTTTGTTCTTCGCACACGCAAGAATCCACAGATTACGGCCACTACTAAAATGTACAGACGACAGCACATCGAGTGTTAAACTACGAAAGCCGCCTCTATTACGTACGGCGTAAGGGTGGTCTCAAGGTCAAACTGTTACCCTTGGTAAACTGTGGCTGTACTTTCTAAAATTATTTCCACGGTGGTTAACCGACTTTAACCGGCGATGACAGTCAAAATCCCTTTAACACGTACCAATTTAACGAAACGACCTAAACCTCAACTTTTTATACATTTCGCATCCGAAGATTTAAAACATTTGCCTCCGTTCATAAAATTATTAATGTGATCGTAAAATTGGGCAAATTTTATTGTCTCGAAGACATAATGGGAAACTAATGTAGCGTGTTATTATTCAGATCGGCTTTAGCCGTAAATTACGAATGTTTGTGTCGAGATGCGTCGCTGGCCGGGATCGGTTCCCAGCGGAAGCCCCCATTGCTATTTGAATATCAAACGTCATTCGGTCAAATTTCATAGTACGTAACAGTTATGATTTCTTCCTTTACGTTTCTATTATGCGTGAAACGAATACAGGTACATGTTAATTTGAACGGGTCAAAGTTCTCCAAAATTAGAATCTGACGTTCCCGTATTCGAATAACATCACCTATTGAACTTGCACGAAATCGATGATCCACTTTGGTCATTTTATAATAAAGGTATTGTTTCGTTTTGGTTAACGATTATGAATAACTTGAAGAAAAAATCGGGAGTATTGTATGTAAATTTTAGTGCGTGTTTAGTTGCCTAATGTGGCCTCTAAAGGCACCGTGTAATATGGAATTATTTATCGGGTTATGAGTAAGTCTGTTTGCTGTGGAGATGGCAATCGGCAGCTTCACAGAACCGCACAGAGGGTCATCTGTTTGCCCTTACGGTCAGTGGGCGCTGCATCGATATGAAATTATTATAAGAAACACATGCCTTCGCTCCCTTCACAAGGAAACGTTTAAATGCAATTCCAATAGCTACAATTACAATGTAATCATCGGTGGACATAGTAATGTATGAGTAATTGAATCTCTATTAAATGTACGTAGCACAACTGTAATTTAGTTTTAAAAATTTCAATCAATATAACAAGAAAATTTAGGTCTAAGAAAGAAAGAAACTTTTCACACTTCACTTTTTCTTTCTTACACACTACGATATCCAGGTATAATAAACAAATTAGTGTATGGGTGTTAATATTTCTTTTTATATTAGGTCTAGATATATTGTAACTAATTATTTAGTCTTTAACTTATTTTTTTATACTTAGAAAGGTTCAACCAATGACAGTAATTTTTTAAAGGACAAAAACATCGGCATTATGATACAAATTAATGATCGAATCCAAGCTAGAGTTTTTCATTACAAAAACCTAATATAAAATATTATAGGACGCGCTTATACAATATAAGTACCTATGCATACAATTCAATCAAATAAATAATTGGGGTGAAAATGAATGTATTTTTTAATGGTTCAGATGTCTAAATTTGTACAAATTGACATGAAGTTAATATTAAATGCAGTGGTTAAAGTAAATTAAATAAAATAAATCCTGATCAAGATAAGGCGAAAATGCGATTGTCCAATTTATTGAAAGTTTATCGCGGAGACTTGAACATTCGTGGATGCCCGACTAATAATTGGTGGCCAAAAACGAGTGGTGGCCGAAGTATTTCGGATAAAGGAGATAAATATTAATAAAACAGCACGACTCTCTCGTTCTTTTCCTTGAGAAAATACGCAGAGGAAGAAACAATATGCTTTTGTATTTCTTTATTGTTATTGCCGTAAAACATTTAGCGGGCGCGGCTATAAAACACATTATTTTGTGTGACAAAATGTCGAGCTTCATGAGAAAATACTGACCCGCAGATAGTGGAATAAGCGAATTATTGGAGATGGCTCACACGAGACGGAACCAAGTTTTTGTTTCTAATTCAAAAGTGCGTGTGATATGTACAATGTTAAAATACAAGCGGAGCAGTTAATTTTCTCTTGAAATTACATCAGTTGGTCTCAAAAACATAAAAAATACAAATTATTTTTTCAAAATTAATTATTTCCTTCCAACTCGAATAAGACTTTTAAATAAATAAACATTGGTACAAAAGTACACTATTACTTTTCTTATTTATGAATACCTATTCATTTAACACTTAATGTACACGCAAAACAGAAGGAGATAGACAAAAGGAAAAAAAGTAATTATACAAAGGTACTGCTTATTTCTAAAAAAAAACTCATAAATAGTAGCCTCTCATTAAGTAATAGAGAAAAAGGAGAGGTAGACGAGTGTGTATAATTTTATAAATAAAATAAATATTTGTAATACAAGTACAGTATAAATGATCAATATTGTAAACACATTCATACATTAATTTATACTGATACTTACAGAAAACTAAAATACTTATTAAGAAAGTATCTTAATTTAATTAGGCCCCCAAGAGGCACTTTCAAATCGTCAATAACCGCATTTGTATGACTATCACAAATGTCTGTCTGATATATCCGAATTTACGTTAACTAACAATGTAATAATATAAACAATACACGCTATTATACAAAATTAAACAAAAATGATAGCCCCAATTTTTTTTTGTTAGAGAAAGTAACAATTCTTCTTTTTAAATTATGGTTCCCTCTAACACAAATAGTCCATATGATAATGTGACGAACAATAAATTGGCTACTAATAAGATAATTGGCGGTGCACTATACCCACGTAAATCAACATCTTAACAGCTGTATATCGGACTGCCTCTCGATCACGTATAGTAACCAAACTGAATAGGGAAGTTGACAAAAAGTAAAAAGCTTTTTTTTTTCAAATATATTTCTAAAATATGAATTATTTCATTTAACAGGTGTTATAGAATTCCGAAATACAATTTATAATTCTAGGTTTGCGGGGGGTTGATATCGTAGTATGTGCACGGGTAGTGAGTTTGTGGTTGTATAAATAACTGTAGTGTGTAGTACGATACGCAATAGTATGCATATTATATTTTAGGGTTATCACGAGCAGGACAATGTTTTATTAATTTAATTGGAAAATAAAAGTGGCCAGAAAAGTATCAAACTTTCAGAGGTAACTCTTGACAGAAGACACAACTACCCCCTTAAATTTTATTTTGGACTTTCGGAACAAACTCTTTCATATTTTTAATACACCAAATCTAAATTTAAACGTATTAATAACAAAGATATCGTAAATTTTGTCCATGCCCCATACATAATTTCCACTGCTGTGACGTCACAATTCAGCATCATTTTCTCCAGCATCATTTTCTCTTTAAGAAAATATTGGTTGCAGATAATTATACTATTGCTTCTGCAATAGTGCAGTATTTATAGTCAATAGACATTTTTTATCATGAAATAAAAATAATAATAAATCAAATAAAAAATATTTTTTGGCTATTTAGCAGCTATTGGCTTGGTGGTTCTGTCATGCCGTGGAGTCTAAGTTTCTAAATAAAAATTGTAATCTTGATGAACCAGAAGAAATTCAAATACAATATAATATAATACACTAATAATAGTAAGACTTGGTTCAAGTCCCCCATACAAATAAACCTCTCGGATTTATTTTATTTTACTAGATTTTTTTGGGATAATTAACAATTTATATCAGAATTTAACGTCTTCACGAATAGTAATGTTCACATAAAATATATTATTATTTACATAGGCACATTTTTACTGACGCAAAAATAACATGATACTTATTCGATTTTTAATAATAGTTTGCAGTTCACGAAAAATTCTCAGAAAAATATCACGTAACCAAATCTGCTTGACATTAACTTATTTTTATTTATTCGTCTCACACTTTTTAAGACCGTGATTCACTTTCAGAATGATTAAAGATACTTTAATCTTAGTAAAAAGTAAATTTGGATAGTTCTAATTTTAAATTTACGAAAATCTTAAACCATGGACATCCCATATTGTATGATTCACTTTATTGTTAGTTTTGGAGCGATTTGAAGTAAACAATCAATTAGTTTTAAATTACAGAGCGGCCGATAATAGAGGATATTTATTGTCATTGAACCATTTTATAACCGTTTTATTAATTTAATTGATATCGATGAGGTCGGCTGGAGTGAGTGGGCAGACAAATGGGTTCCCAGTTGGTGCATATAAGTAAGGGCTTTTGTGTTTGGGTCAATTTGAATATTTCATTCGATTTTCAATTGTCTTTTAAATCATTGGAAATAAGTAAAAGCAGATAGTTTGTAGGTTTATAAATTCGAAAGAAGATATTATAATAACAGGTAGAACTTGAAATAAAAAAATGCAGTTGCTATCTGCATTTTTCAACAACTTAAGTTTGCTTCTCCCAAACATATGCAAACTACTAAAATATACAATATATAGAATTCAAATGTAATGGTGTGTATCCATTTTACGATATTTTCTGGGATCGTTACAATAAACCATGGAAATCGGTCATAAAAGAAAGGACGTTGGAACGTTAATATTAGAGTTACCATGTAGTAGCCGGCGACAATTCGCGGCGCACGATAGCATCGACATTATTTGTCAACGCTCCACTGCGTCACAAATGCTTTTTGGGTCAACAGTTGATTGGGAAACGATCTGTCCATGTAGTAAAATATAAATAATTTGTTTGAAACGAAATGAGGGCCATTTAGAAACATGAGGGTAATAAAACTAGTGCGTGTCATGTAAACTCGGTCGTAGGCCTGCGGATAGTGCGTCCAGCTTAGGTTGGCCTCTAGGAGTTCTTCCATCGATCCGGCTGATAGCCTTTGTAGAATGTCTCGCGAGGGGCAGGGGAGGCCTCACTACGATATTTAAGGCACGAATATGGACGGACGAAACGTAACGACGTATTAGCATTCTATACGTAGATGGACGTACGTGCGCTGCGGGCAATGCTCATATAATAATATCCTTGTTTTCAACATAAATGTAGTTATTGAATACGTAATAATTTGATTGCATACCTTTTTGGAGCAATGTAATGCATCGATGTGTTCAGAAAAGTAATTCTTCTATTGGGTTTTACTTATATTTATGTATCATGATAATAGGTATCGGTTTCGAGACATCAGACATTCGTGTTACGGTTTTCTCAATATCATGAAAGATAGTTAGGTAGGTCATTGACACATTAGATTGGTTGCTGGCCTCCTTGAGATCTTTAGATTTACGTAAGTAGAGAATAGTTACAGGCCTTTCAGCGAGATTTATCATTGTTGGAAGATGCTATTTTATCGAAATTTAATCCAAACACTCTAAATTAATAGTCAGGAATATAGTAGATATTAAATTATTTTAAGTGTCATGATAATGATGATGATAAATTATTTTAAAAAACCAATTATAATGTTTTTATTTTTAATATACTGCTACTATATTTTTTGTCCAGCTAGGTAAAGCCAATTTCGGGAAAGAGGTAAATCGACGAATCCAACTCGAATGGGCAGCGTTCGGGAAGTCACGTAAGATCTTCTCGTCCAAAATTCTTCAGTTCTTGAAGTCGAAAGTCTTCGACCAGTGTGTGTTGCCAGTGATGGCATACCTTCTGTGCAAGTTCGCAGTCGCACAGCGAGCTATGGAACGAGCTATGTTAGGTGTTTCACTGCGAGATAGAATCAGAAATGAGGACATCCGAGAACCAAAGTCACTAACATAGCTCATAGGATTATTAAGTTGAAATGGCAGTGGGCAGGGCTCATAGCACGCAGAGCAGACGGCCGGTGGGGCGTTAAAGTTCTAAAATGGCGGCCACGTACTGGAAAGCGCAAAGTAGGACGGCCTCCCACTAAATGGACAGACGACCTGGTCAGGGTCGCGGGGAGCCGTTGGATGCAGACTACGCAGAACCGATCCATTTGGAAATCGATGGGGGACGCCTTTGTTCAGCAGTGGACATCATAGGCTGATATGATGATGATTTTTTTTTATACGAAACGGAGAACACTTCTTTGAATGGTTCAATGTTGAAAGTTATAATGTTTTGAGATTGAATTGTACTTCTAACACTATCTGTCCCAAATTAAGCATGATTAATAGCTTGTTAATACAATAACGGAATAAAATACTTAATAAATTATAAACCTACTTATAAATATTCTAATTGACTAAAAGTTCGTATCTTCTTCAGAAAAACATCTGTTTTATCAGTAAGATTATTAACTGCTCTGAATAACCGACAATGCAAAAATTCCAAAGTATCTGACGACAAATTGTAATGACATTCTGTCAACGAAAATTTCTGCATACTTATTACATTAGCAATATTTCCGATGATTACGCCAGTAATAATTTTAGAACGAATTCAAGGAATCCTCCTTCATAAACGATATATCATTTGTCCAGGTGTAGATAAAATAAACGTGAGGGAAATCCTAATGGATGTTCAACGAACTATCCTCAAACTTGACTGGCTTATAAACTTAATTTTATCAGAGACTTCTACATTCAAATATAGCTAAGGTATATTGAATAACGTTAGTTCAGAATAAACGTCATTTTTGAGTTTCTCGACGTGAGAATAGGATAAGAGTAAATCGACTTGTGAATAGAATTAGAGCAGTCAGTACAGGCGGTGGACACGTTAGGCTTAAGTAACATTTTGTTAATACAATATTGAGTCAGTCCAGTGGCTTAACATGGCCTTTACATGGAAATGGAGTAGGTATTGTGAATAAGGCACCAGGGGCCGTGTACATAACATAGTGCGCTTGTTGCATACAAATATTGATATTTTATCATAGTTGTAATAGAATTTGGGAAATAAAACGATTTTAGTAGATACCCTTTAGACATCTTACTTACGTATTTATTGATTATCTGCCCAATTTTAATAAATAAATTTAATAAAAAAACTATTTTTAAAAATAGAAGGCCTTTTTGCTAATAGCTATTTCTTGTCGCGCAATCTGAATGGACAAGATTTATGAACTAGAAAATAGAGATTTGTTACGAAAATATTAGGACAGAAGTCTAACGATAAAGATAACTAAACTATAGAATTCTTGTTCCTTTTTATAATATTATTCTTCTTCTATTTTCTTGGTAAAAACAAAGAATAAAATCGGATTGTTCTATAGTATAGTGCTTTTTAAAAAAAACTGATTTGATTTCCGGTACAAAAAAAATTGTTTAGGTTTAGTTAGTTTTGTCTATTGAGTTTTTTAAAATGTATAAAATATGTCTGTAAGATATTTAATTGGGATAACCCTATAAATTTTTTCTAGTATGTCTGCTATTGTTTCCTTAATATATAAATTTCCAGAAATCCTTATTTCTTTTATGAAATTGTGGTTAAGAAGCAATAATTCTTGCAGATTCTGACATTAAAATGCCTTACTTTAACTTTTAACGGCCGTCTAAGTATATAGTCAAGTAGTCATTGCAGTACCGATATTAGAGATCCCGGTTTCGAACCCGGTCGATGCAGATCTTTGTGCGATTAGTACGAAAAATTTTAATGATTATATTACAATGATATAGCTATTAAGTTATTATTCGAGTAGGTATTTATTTATCTATAGAAGTTCGATGAGACTTCTTTTCAGTTACATTAAAGTGTTGGTGTGTACTATACTGCTCAGTAACGGCTGACGCATTCTTGCAGATTCTGACATTAAAATGCCTTACTTATCTTTTAACGGCCGTCTAAGTATATAGTCAAGTAGTCATTGCAGTACCGATATTAGAGATCCCGGTTTCGAACCCGGTCGATGCAGATCTTTGTGCGATTAGTACGAAAAATTTTAATGATTATATTACAATGATATAGCTATTAAGTTATTATTCGAGTAAGTATTTATTTATCTATAGAAGTTCGATGAGACTTCTTTTCAGTTACATTAAAGTGTTGGTGTGTACTATACTGCTCAGTAACGGCTGACCAATGATATTATAAACTATTATTATAATATCATTGCGGCTGACGCATTCTTGCAGATTCTGACATTAAAATGCCTTACTTATCTTTTAACGGCCGTCTAAGTATATAGTCAAGTAGTCATTGCAGTACCGATATTAGAGATCCCGGTTTCGAACCCGGTCGATGCAGATCTTTGTGCGATTAGTACGAAAAATTTTAATGATTATATTACAATGATATAGCTATTAAGTTATTATTCGAGTAAGTATTTATTTATCTATAGAAGTTCGATGAGACTTCTTTTCAGTTACATTAAAGTGTTGTTGTGTACTATACTGCTCAGTAACGGCTGACGCATTCTTCGAAAGTAAGTCTAATGTGTATCTTTGATATAGTGAAATAAGTTAATTAATTTTTATTCACGAATGCTTTAAGGACAAAAACATGTTCGATAAGATTATAAAAAATAGCGTCCCATAATAATCGTTCATGAATAACCTTATGATGTGTCTAATGAAAGTGAAATAAGTTTGTTATGAATTTCTGAGCTGCTAGCCTCGTTGCAAGACACGTGATTCGACGAACGTAATATTAAAGCACCACGTGCTTATTCGCGCGGCTATGTTCGAGTGGCAGACAATATAATTTTGATCGACACTTTTAGTATGAAAATTATGTATTTGCAAAAAATACAGCATAAAATTTTTTGAAATACTTCGTGAAGGTATAGTTATAGTCATAGAACTATTTTATGACTTGTGGTTATGAAATTACTTTGGTATCGAACGGACACATTGACGTATTTTATTCATTATTCCACCTCAATATCGAGGTACACCATTCTATTATGAATCTGTAACCACTGCGTCAGTATCTAATCATTATCATAACGTTTCATGTTTTTCGAACAAATCTCCTCTATTTTGACGTGTAAAAACTGTTATGCGCTGTTTCATAAATTTTAAAATTTAAATGATAAAATATTGTCTGTGTGCCTTGAATCGATCACATTGGCGAAATTATAAATCATTGTTTTTAAACATTTAGTATACTTTGTGATATATCTATAATATTACAGATATTATAGAAACAATAAAACTCAAACTACTTGATAGGTATGAATAATACGTAAGCCTAATTAAAGTGAATAACTTAATAAATATAATTAATTAGTGACGTGGCAGCGCTTGCGTTTACTTCGGAGGCGTAAATCATTGTCTTGCATTCTGCTGCTAATTAATTTAACGCTTTCTTTTTAATAGCAAACAAGGGGATGTGAATGAAATTCCAAAACGCTCAAATGGACGCGCAGTGTATAAGTTATCGCTCTGCTCATTAAGCACATTCCGCGCTAGAGACGTGTGCCGCACTAACCTGACTTAATAGAAAAAATTTACTTACAATTATACCTATTTATTTCACTGTGAACTTTTTAGAGTCTCTCACTTCAAATGATTTCTACCTCGGCGGTGCATAGACGACTATGAAAGTATTCTGATTTTAAGCGGTCTTCCTATTGAAACTGGCTAAGTTTTTTAGAAGATACTTATGCAGATAATCATCGGTAGGTATCATAATCCTCCCATGACAATAATGGCTACTTTTATCAGTTTTGCCAGTATATTATAATACTTTCTAAAACATTGCTCTCAATAAAAAAAACGCTTGAGGCGCCACTTTGGTACAAACCTGTAGGTGATGCCGTCAATACGACAATGAATTAAAACATGGGCTATATTAGTTTATAGAAATGATTTGCCACCTATAAAACATATTATTCATTTGATAATTGCATGATATTTGTATGAAATAATATAACATTAGCTGCATTATTTCAGAGAAATGTCCTGAAATTATCAAATGAATAAGATATTTTTGAAAGTGGGAAACCATTTCTATGAATTATTGTAGCCCATGTTTTAATTTATTGTCGTACCACTCTGTATAAGATAAAGTCTCAAGTCGAAGCAATGTCAGACAAAGCGTTGACCGACTTATCGGCCTGACGATCAGAACTTTTTATTACTGATTTGCCGACTTCAATCATTGAGACCTTCCCTACACTATCAGTGCGTTAGCGCATTACCTATATGATCCACCAAATCGGTCGGACATCAGGTGGGCTGTCTAATGTGTCCGTCCATGATTTAGAGGCAAACAAACATAACCTTCGTCATCATCATCATCACTAGCCTACAAACGTCCCACTGCTGTGCACAGGCCTTCCTACATGGAAGAAACACATGGGGAGTTTGGGCCATAACACCACCACGCTGGCCCAATGCGGGTTGGTGGGCTAAAGCGGTTGCAGTAACAACCGGGACCAACGGCTTAACGATCCTTCCGAAGCACGGAGGAGCTCGAGATAATAAATTTTGGTTGACCCTACCCGGGACCGACCATGGCGAAAGTTGCTTTGTTTTCGTAATTGAAACCAGAGCGCTCAAACCACTAAATACGCCACAGACCTCCTCTCCTTTTTTTCGCAATATATATATATATATATATATATATATATATGTATACAGAATGGTGCCGTCAATGCAACAATAAATTAAACATGGGCTGTATTGGTTATAATTTCATGACATTTGTATGGAATAGTGTAACGTTGGCAGCATTATTTCATAAATGTCATGAAATTATCAAATGAATACGATATTTTTGAAAGTGGCAAACCATTTCTATACACTAAAATAGCCCATGTTTAAATTTATTGTCGCATTGACGGCACCACCCTGTATATATATATATATTACTTTAAGTACCTATTGAGCGTGAGCACCAGCATCTTAAAAGCAACTTCGTGCCTTGAGGTAAGCGGCACAGAGTACTTTGGCAAGATATTTATGAGACACCTGTTCATCAAGACGTGCAGCGTACGAAGGTAACTCGTGCTTTATCTTTTATCATAAGAATGTAATATTGCTTAAATTTGCTCAACAATTAATAAGAAGAAACACTCAAACTTATTCCAGCAATTGAAAAGGTGATTCTAAAACTGAATGGCAAATTAAATAAAAACTTTGTCATTTGTTCAAAATGTTTAACTTCGAAAACTAGTCAGTAATATTATTCAACTCTTTCACCGTAGACACATTGCACGATCGAACACCACCAACGATGGAAATATGGTAAAATGTATGACGAGTGGTTAGCCCAGCGTGACAGGCAGGCGTCATCCCATGATATACAGCGCGCATTGTGTGGTAATAGCAACTTTTAATTGCCGTTCCACTGTGGTCCGACACCAGAGACTAATTTATGGAGACACCTCGAACAGCTACATTTTAAACGGCGATTTATCATCATTAGAGACAAGAAGTCATCCGTTTGATGTACGAACCGATTTGACTGCGAGCTGTACATCATAGGACTTAGACGCCGGTAATATGCTCAGATTCAAATTAAGACTTCATTGGGTTATTTATTTGCATCTCAGAAAGTCTTTTTACTTCACTGTGCAGTTGCAATATTAAATTGTACCATATTTATTGCTTTCACAGACGAACGAGACTTTGAATATCTTTTATTTTATTATTCGTGGTATTTGAAGCTCAGATTATGGTTAACAAGACATATTATAGGACATTTGTGAATGATTATACGAAGTTAAGCACGTTAGCACAATTTGCTATCGAAACATTATTACTCGACCTTTCTAGAAGGTTGCACTGGACAGCTGACAATGAAGCTTGACGCCTATAAGAAAACAGTAGATAGATATTTGAAATATTTTCTTTAGGATCAAATTTTAAATAGGTATTTATTATGAATTCCTTGTGAATTTCAAAAGTGATCCACCTTAATAATTTTTAATGTAATACCTGAAACTAGGTTTTTTAATATAATTACTTCAATCAGTATTCAACAGTGTCACTTAACCTGTTTTTATTGAATATATAAGAATTTTGAAATAATTTTTTTTACGTGGCTTGCATAATAAATTGTTGCATGTTTTTGGCGTTAAAGTAGATACCTATATACGATTATATGCGATTATGAATATAACAACCATTAACGACAAAATAAAGTAACAAAGTGTTATTGCTCATAACTATTATTTTGCTTTAGTTTTATATATCTACTATAAATATCTAGACGAAATCAGGAAATGATAATCATTCTTCATTTGAGCCACTTTACAGCATCTCTTTCTAGGAGGTTAACAAAAAAACTCTTTTCACCATAAAATGATCTGATCGGTTGTCAATCACCAGCGATGTTTTGAAAAATCTTAATATTTATTATGATAAAACTAATATCTCATTGCTACTCAACGCATATCTACTTTACAATATTAAGTTGATAAAGAGATATCTTTATAAAATATATCAAATGTTATCGAGAGGTACGCATAAGTAAAATAAATATAAACATTAAATACCTTCATTAGTCTGACAACTTTTAAACTCTATGAAAAAATTTAGGAGAATCGATGGAATTAATCAACAATATTAATAGACATGGAAATGCTACACTATTTTATTTCAGGGTGTAGAGTCGGTCTCATAAATTATGTTATAAAATTAAGTGACGCCATACAAAAAAAGTCGTCTCAAATATGAAATGAGTTAAATCGCAGTTAACAACATAATGCGAGCTTTTTGTGACACAGCGCCTCTCCGGCATTTCCTGCTTCCACATGCGCCATGAATGACCATAGTCCATATTATACCTTACGCCCTTCACTGGTAGGTCCAAAACAGTTCAACGAACACTTAAAATATTTGAGCAGACTAAAGTGGTGATTAATAATCTTATAAAATACATTTATACGCCTGTTGTTGTAGTCGTGTCATCTTAAATGTTCCACAATAGGTGTTTAGATACATTGTGGCTACTTTTCCTCTGACACAAATACTTATTATTGGTGAAGTTCTGCATCGAATTAATGATGAATTCGGAGGATAAGATACAAGGAAATGTCCAATTAGGCAGCGCTAGACATCGTAATGCGATAATTCTGCGAGCTCAATTGATTTCGCGTCTGCAGATAAACAGCTGGATGTTGTCCGCGGGGCATGTTATCAGATCGACGTGTCGTCGCGAGCGCCGCACACCGCCCACCACGTGGGAAATCACTACGCACTAGGAAAACCACGGTCCTTAATAACTTTATGGACTCATTTCAACTTATAGCCACTAATTAACATTTAAATTTGATCAATCTTTGTAATTTTCACATAAAACTCCCTACACGGAGACATTGGGCTTCTATGCATACAAACAAAAAACATTCAATTATGCTAATTTTTATGGCTATTTACGGAGCATTTCGAGTTAAAACAGAATGTACGTTGTGCTCTGGCATCATATTTTACAACCATAAAAAACGTATATGGAGCAATATGTGCATAAATGTCAATATTTATCCGAAAAGTGACCGGCGCGGGATCGGTAAGCTCGATTTATAATCGACATTTAGGACCTAAGTCGCGTCGGCGGGCGGCGCGCACAGCGGTATACCGCGCGTTATAACCTCCAGCATCGTAATTGTCGATTAATTATCTCGTTTCAATAAAACATACGCCATATAGATGATATTGTATAATTTTAGACAGTAAACGTCGCTAATAAGGTATAAGCGCTGCGGCCGCCGAGAATTTTTATATCTCTTGTTACCGAAGAAAATGGTAGCAATAAATATTTCGTAAGTAAAATATTTCGATCTTTATGGTTGTGAAGGTACGTAATATTTTTATGACAGTTATAGCTAAAGTAATAAAATATATGACAAAATTTTATAAGTTACAAAATTGTAGTTGATTTTAAAGGTCCACCTCGTAGAACATGTACCCACCATATTCATAAATTGTAGAATCCATTAAACTGTGTTTGAAACGAAGACTGTCTCATTTGTATTGATGATGACGACATAATTTTAAAGCCAAGTCTAACTTTGGACAATGTTTTGTAATAAGCTCAGTCTGGGCAATTTAAAAAAAATCCTAAATTAAGTTAAAGAATGCAATGAATTAGAAAACTTCATGTAGGTAAATACACATGTGTGTGGTTTAGATCTAATCTAAATTTTACAAAACGTAAGTAACTCTTCGTAGAGTGACACGAGAAATCATTTCCCACGTACGAAACAAATAAGACATTGTTTCTAAATATTAGTTAGGATGTGAGAATAAAGCTGTACAAGAATTTATGTGTTCATTAATTCAAGCTTGTGTTAATAACGACGGCTCACGTCTTCGGTTCACAAGGTACTGTATCAAGCCATTTATATTCCGTCAACTCGGGTGCCGTTTAGATTTGGATTATGTTTGGTCATTGTCATTCAGCTAACGGCAGTAATGTTTGCCTCATTTGAGAAATAACAATAAAACAATGTTAGACTAATGAGAATCGATTACGCGTTTTCTACTCTCTACACGTCAGAATTCGTTGGAATTCCTAAAATTCTTACCGAAATTGTGATGATTATATAGGTATGTGGAATAATCAATATAGACTAAACCGAATATGAAATATGTATCAACTGTAAAATACTGATCAATTTAATCTGAGCAGCAATTATAAAAACATCATTTCAGCAGAAAGACGTTCATTGCTGGTCAAAAACCTCCCCTAATGATTCCAACGACGATCGGCGCTGCACTCTACGCATCCAGCGGCTACCTTGTTGAAGGCTTGCTGTGCAATTCTCTTGAGTCAGCAGCCTTTAATTCGTGACTCTTGGGCAGCGGTGTCATACCTTTTAGCGTTTGTTTGACAACCATTTGACAACCGTTGGTGACACTAGCGCTCCGACGGCGAAGAAGATGTGATCCGGCTCACTCCGTGTTCGTCGTCGGAACGCTATTACTCTTATATCATTAAGTAAAAGTCAGTCAAATATTGAAAGTCGTTATGAGATATTTTAAATACAATAAAAACTAAATATTATCCATTGTACTTACTTCATGTCGTTTATCCAAAACTGCGACAAACATACACAACCAAGAGATCGACGTACAGATTAGTGAATATGCGAATACGCTTACGCACAGCGCTGTGTTCAAACGTCAAAATTAAAGGCGGTGCGTCGTCTTTTCAGTCGTCAAGCTCGATGTCGAATAGGTACTTCTGTTAGTGAATTACACTGCTGCCTACGCTGCGCCTTTTGTTCTATGGTCGACCGACACTGTAAAAAATTAAATATTAATATTACCTAATGTATTGTGTTTAAGGTAGCGGTAGCCACTTACCACCTGGTAGATATTAGCTTGTTTGTCATCTAGTTTAAAAAAATATTATTAACAATACATCATTAAACTAATCAAAACAACTGTTACCTGTATTACGAGATACATTGTTATGATCCGGTGCAACTGTTACACTTCATGTGCTGTCGTGTGTACAATAAAGTTATAAATAAATAACATGAAAAGATGACTCAACTCATATACGGTGGCAATAGACTTTCTTATCATTGGGACTGGGACACATAGAGAATATTTATTTTACTAATAACATGACATGCTGCACAAAACCTAACTATCATCGACTAAAACGTGCTGAGCGTGTCCCCAACAGAACATTAATCTCCTCAAAGTAACTTAAAATTAACATGGCAATGCGAGTCTCAGAATGAAATTTCTCATAATCAAACCAACACAATCGTGACCGCGACAAAATATCGTTGTGCATCACCTCTCGGTGGACAATATTATAATAGCAAAAGGACAACCCCTGTTTCCATACAAATTTGGGCCTGGTGTTACAGGACTAGAAATTGGTAGAAAATTACATTGCCCATAAATGTTTAGTCAGCCCACTTTCACGTCTAACAGCAATGGCCAAATACATAAAATGATACATTAAACTTAATTATAGGTTTGACTTGGTTCCTATAGACGTGTTATTTAATAAATGACGTTCTTTTATGCAGATCTTTAAACAGGCAATAACCTATTTTAGTTTAAATACTGTTAAAATAGTTTTCATCAGACTAAAGATGAGAGAAACAAATCATTTTACTGAAATGAAATTAATTTTAGGTTGAGTTTTCTGGTGTTTTCCCTATATAAAGGAAGGCTAACGGTCTAGTTCATACAGACATGTCTTCAGAGTGATTTCTATATTTCTGCATTTTATTGCAATGCAATACGGATATGGGAGAGTTCGCCGCTAAATATCAATGATGATACTGCTACTTCCATGAGGTGGAAAACCACGATGAAATTCTCAACGTCTTTCACACTAAAATCATTTACAAAGATGTTACGAGTTAACTCAATGTTAAGAATAAAGTCGAGGCGATAAATCTTCATTCTCTTTAACTGTGGTAATGTCGATAAATATTGCTTATAGGTATTAAAGACACTGTTTTTATTTCAAATGGTGCAAACATTGCCACCATTAGGTGAGTTTATAAAGTCTTAGTTTATAGTATAAGAGATAAAATGTGATTTTCTCCCTTTGGCTGTTGCTATTCAGCCTTATATTTTTTGGGTTAAGAAAAAAAAACAAATTTTTTGGTACTTAATTTGATTGTGTGACGTTGGGCCCAAAATCGGTTTTCTTTGGTTCTATATAATTTTTATCGAAATTATCATGCTGCAATGCAACTCCCGACACAGACGATTCGGTTAAACTACACATCACTATTTAATATTTCCTAAATTTTTCTCAAAACAGCACGAGCTGTGGACAAAATCTCTCTTCACTACTAATGTCCACTTTTGGGACACAAAACGTGTTTTATCTCTTTCTTTCTCTAGAACAAAGAGAGAGACAAACTTTTGTCTACTCCTCAGGGAACTTGTCATGCTGCGGCTGCGGACATGTCTTTTTCTAAGCAAATAAGGTATCTACCCAACAAAACGTTTCAGTGACCTTACCCACCGAAGGAACATTTGATTACCAAAAAAATTTGATTACCAAAAAAAGGTTATAGTGAGTCAGCCTCAAAAGATAAACTTATTCTGTCGCGGACTTTTTTTAGAACTTTCAAATGAGAATGATTCCGGTGCACATGATTTTTACGTAAAAGCCGTTTAGGCTGCGCTGCGCACGCGACACAAGCTCTAAAAAGTAAGTTTTTTCAACATTTTTCATTGATGCTCAGCTTTTATTAGTTATATAACTGTCCTCAATAAATGGACTATCTAACAAAAAAATAATTTTTCAATTTGAATGAGTAGTTCCTGAGATTAGCGCGTTCAACCAAACAGACAACCTTTTTAGCTTTTATATTTTAGTATAAAATATATTACAGGTGAAACCTTTGCAAGCGTTAGTCACCCAGTGCTTAATTATATGTTTTTCTAGTTCTCCGCATTATAACTAGCCGCCCTGTAAACATGTTTTCACTTAATAAGCAAGTTTTTATAGACAAAGTTATCCTTAATTTACCTTTGTCAACGTCTTATATCAATCATCAGTAACATAAATACTTGGTATTCCGATGTTAATAACTTCTATTATAGCGAGTGAGAATGACAAAAGGACATTAAAGCGGAATGAGAGCGAATGACAAATTATATTAATAGGGCACACCTGCTATTCTTTTGATCCAACATTTCTCTCATTTATGACGTTAATTGAGCGGAATGCTCTCGTGTTAACATAGTTTTGTCTCCAACAAAGCACCGCTTTCGAACAATGCCTGTGCACTTTATTCATATTTTTTGTATCACATAAATTCCCTTTCATGTGGCTTAATTTTAGATCAAACTGTAGTTCTTACAATTTAGATCATGTCATTGTCCGTGCGGTGACGGATTAAGAATACAATTCACCGCCCCATTTCTTCCCGTGGGTGTCGTAAGAGGCGACTAAGGGATTACCGAGCTACCAACTGCTCGACTGGTGGTAGGGTCTGAACACCCGCCTGGTTAGTGACCACCGTACGCATGGCGTAAAACCCGCCAAGTGACCACTTGTGGTCGCGTTCCGGGATCAGTCAGCGTACAACCAGAGCTTGGGGAGACGTTGCGGCGATGGATGCGGTCAGTGACGGCTTCCGTCTAACCAGAGCCAGGTGGACTGCGTTGACCCGCCGACCAGGGAGACCCGAAGAAACGGCTGTTCCGCTGGCCGCCCGTGGTACAGTACAGGGGCCCAAGCGAACCTAACCAGTTCGTGAGGCTGCCCTATCATGCCACGCATAATCTTGGGGTGGTCCGTCGTGCCGGTTGGTGACCGGGTGGTGGGGTCCCGGCGGCCATTCCCGGGGGGGTTCGGGGGCCCTTCCGTTCGGCGGGTCAGCGCTTCTCTGCTGTCGGCTATTACCTGGGGAAACAGGCCTCACGCTTTGACCGTATATATCGCGACGACGTTCCCCCAATTCACGCCTCTCCTCCTTCATCATTTACTATGGCAGCGCTAAGAAACATTTCCGGTCGTTCAGCGGTGCACACCCCCACCACAACCACGCTGTTTGAGGTCGGGCTCACTAACATCCGTGGGCTCCATGCTAACCTCAATGCCGTCCACCAACATCTCGAGACGGCTCGACCCGAAATGCTGTTTTTGACGGAGACGCAAATACGCCGCCCGGCAGACACTAGCTACTTGGATTACCCCGGCTACGTTCTTGAAGAGTCCTTCAAAGCGAAGGCCGGGGTATGCTTGTTTGTCCGGGCGGATGTTTGCTGTCGCCGTCTGCGCTGTTTGGAGGACCCTTCCTACTCTATTCTTGGGGTGCATGTGGACCTGGGCACACATTGCCGTATCTACGTGTGCCTGTATAGATCCCACAGCGGTGACATGGAGACAACTCGACTTTTCGAACATCTTAGTCGGGTGGCAGATGTTGCGCAGGAGCAGTTTCCAACCGCGGAATTGGTGTTTTTAGGGGACTTCAATGCTCACCACGAGTCGTGGTTAAGTTCCTCTAAAACTGACCATGCTGGTAGAACTGCCCACGCTTTCGCTCTCACGCATGACCTGACCCAACTGGTAAACCAGCCCACCAGGATTCCAGACATTGTCGGTCACGCGCCCTCATTGTTGGACCTTCTGCTGACGACTCGCCCGGATGGATATCGGCTAGAGGTTCGTGCTCCTTTGGGAACATCGGATCACTGCCTGGTATCCGCTGGGGTGCCACGGGCGTCGCCACCGGTACCTATGGTTGCCAAACGCCGCATCTGGCACTATGCGTCGGCAGATTGGGACGGTATGCGGGATTACTTCGCATCTGTCCCTTGGAGGCAGCGCTGTTTCAGTGAGCTGGACCCGAACGCTAGCGCTACTGCTGTTGCTGATGAGATCATGTTAGGGATGGAGTACTATATCCCTCACTCCGATCTCATCAGTAGGGGTAGGCGTAACCTCTGGTTCAACCGCGATTGTGCCTTAGCTGTTGAAAACAGACAGTCGGCATACCGCGCTTGGATCAGGGGCCGAGCTTGCGGGGATCCCAACATTGACTCACTGAAAGCAGCCTATAACAACGCCACCAAGTCCTGCAAAAGGGCCTTCATCAGAGCGGATGCCCAGCGCGTTGCACGAGTTGGCCAAGAACTTCTTACGCATCCTACGGGAAGCCGTAGCTACTGGCGTCTGGCCAAAGCCGTGCAATCCAACTTCTGTCAACCCTCGCTGCCCCCGTTGAGATGTTCTGACGGCTCGCTAGCTCACAAGCCGCAAGAGAAAGCCGATCTCTTGGTAAAACTCTTTGCTGCTCACTCCCGAATCGATGACTGCAACTTACAGCCACCAACACTCTCCCACTGTGGCCACACAATGCCCGATATTCGTATTAGGCAATGTGATGTACGTGCGGAGCTTCAGTCAATCGACGTCCGGAAAGCTAGTGGACCTGATGGCATTCCAGCGATAGTACTGAAAAACTGCGCAGCGGAGTTGTCTCCTGTCTTAACGCGGCTATACCGTCTTTCTCTCTCTTCTGGGTGTGTGCCGGAATCTTGGAGAGAGGCCAATGTGCAACCGGTCCCCAAAAAGGGAGACCGATCAGACCCAGCTAACTACCGCCCGATAGCTGTCACCTCAGTTCTTTGCAAGGTCATGGAACGGATCTTAAACCACCAGCTGATCCGATACCTAGAAGATCACTCATTAATTAATGATCGACAGTACGGGTTTCGGCCGAACCGGTCAACGGGTGATCTTCTAGCGTACTTAATGCATGTCTGGGGTGAAGCTATTGACAAACGTGGTGAGTCACTGGCAGTTAGCCTTGACATTGCCAAAGCGTTCGATCGGGTCTGGCACAAGGCTCTTCTCTCCAAGCTCCCGGCATACGGTCTGCCCGCTCAGCTCTGTAACTGGATCGCCGGCTTCCTGCATGAGCGAAGAATCCGTGTCCTCGCAGATGGATGCGCTTCGCGGTTCATGTCAGTGAATGCTGGTGTACCACAAGGCTCTGTTCTATCCCCCACACTCTTTCTTCTTCATATCAATGACATGATTCCGTTAGGAAACATTCATTGCTATGCAGATGACAGTACAGTGCATGGGGGATATTACGGTCGCCCAGGGGCTGGGCGCGCTGAAACCGAGAGGGAGAGAGAGAATCTTGCCATTGAGCTCGACAGGGTGTTGAACCTCGTATCTGAATGGGGATCTAACAATCTTGTTGAGTTCAATGCTAAGAAAACACAGGTGTGCGCGTTTACAGCTAAAATGTCGCCGTTCCTTCCCCTTCCGTCTCTTCAGGGCATGACTCTTTCGGCACAGGGCTCCCTCAACTTGCTAGGTATGGAGATATGTTGCGATCTGAATTCCAGGAACTACATCGAAACCGTGATAAAAACAGCCTCACGGAAGCTCGGTGTCCTGAACAAGGTGCGTCGATTTTTCACGCCTGACCAATTATGCCTGCTATATAAAACTCAGGTCCGGTCTTGCGTGGAATATTGCTCGCACTTGTGGGATGGCTCCGCCAAGTACCTACTCGATGCCCTGGACAGATTGCAGCGTCGTGCTGTCCGTATCGTTGGCGATGTAGAGGTCACCAACAACCTTGAGCCTCTGCAATTGCGTCGAGACATTGCGTCGCTTAGCGCCTTCTATCGGCTATATCACGGAGAGTGTTCTGAAGAGCTATTTGACCTTATCCCACCTTCCCCCTTCCTACTCAGGAGCACGCGTGCCGGTCTTCGGAGTCATCAATTCACTGTCTCCACCTCAACATCACGTACAAAGAAATTTAGTAGCTCTTTTCTTTGTCGAACTTCCAGAACTTGGAATTCTTTGCCAGCACATGTGTTCCCTCCTTCGTATAACATGGGTTCCTTCAAAAGAGGCGTGAAAAAGCACCTTTCGGGCCGGCAAGGTGGAGGCGGCTAGAGCAGTGTCTGAACTGCACTAGCTGTCTTCGCATATGGAGTCTTCTTACCGCTTCACATCAGGTGGTGTTGAGTCATTTGTCGTGCTTTGTATAAAAAAAAAAAAAAAAAAAAAAAAAATTATTGTCTCTGTTGACTATTGAACTTAGATTAAGAGTGTTCTAAAAGTAAAAAGTTAGCTTTCAAATTTCAGTTTTAATTCGTTTGATTTTGGTGTCATTTTAGATTGTTACCAACTGGTTGTATCTAATATCTTCTAGATTTACATTGAGATAAATAATAAGCGGCATTGCTTACAGACCGGTGTATCGATGTCGCGTGAACGTTTACGCGCTAGTCGCGGCTCGAATTAGTGAATTGCTGCGTACGCGCATAGAGCAGGTTTAGTCTAGCGCGCTTCTCTCGAGCATTAATCTTTTCGTTCGAGATGAAGCGATATGCATTTGTCATCGTGTCGACGATCAACTTAGAGAAACTCTTTCTATTGTGTTTATTCAATTCAATTATTATCTAAGCCATGATATATCCAAGGCAATGCGCTTAACAATATTATAATGCTATTAAGTATAGCAATACCTTGTGGACAATCGATTCGTTTCAATTATTTAGTATGCAATGACCAAAATCGATCTTCTTTGTGACATGAAAAGGTAGATACTGAAATCACCATAATACGATAATAACCACGTAATAACTTAGTACGCCATAATAAAATTAAACATCAATTTAACTACGAAATTTTCTTAGTTTTACTTTTAACAATATACTTAGTGCTTTAAAGAAATTAAAAAAAAATATTTTCTATGTCTTCATTCTTAAACTTTATAGGAAAAAAAGTTGTAAAAAGATATCTCAGTAGCAGTATCAACGGTAGAAGCTTCTTCATTGAATAAATTAGTCGGTCGTTAGGCGGGCGGCACACATCTCAGAAATATTATGTGCATGAATAGCGCTCCATATGACGGACAGCAGAAAGGGTTGCCCTTAAAGTTACCTTGTATTATTTTGTCATTATTAAATTCCCCTGTCACGACCATTCTCATTTCTCCCTAAGAAAATATTGTATGCAAAATTATATGACATTTGAATGAGCATACGAGGTCGCGTTGAGGTTTGTTTACAAGACTGTCTTGAAGAATGTTTTCTATGGCCGCTTGAATGACTCGTTTCTCTATTAGTATACTAGACTTTCGCTGCGGCATTGTAATTGACAGCTTTGGAGCACGATTTATTGCAAAAATACTTACGAATATTGACCCTACGAGTAAATGAACTCTCAATGCACTATCCATGCAGAAATGCCACTAATCAAATTAAGTCAAGTTCAAACAGTTCAACGAATCGCTCCAAATGAGGCACTCGAATCGTTAACCACCCAGAATGGTTAGAAATAGATTAAATGAGGCGAGGCATAAGAACAACAATAAAAGTTCTCAAGAGGCAATCAGCCCATCACGCGTTATCGGCGAGTCTCAACAAGCCGCAAAATGAATTTTCTCGATGCCGTCAATCATTTTCCCCTCATGAGGACACCCTGCTACTCCACAGGCAGAAGCTGTGGTCCAAAACAAGAGACTCATGGACAGTTGTATTAGTAGATATTTACTTGATGTTTTTGTTGAAAACTGAATTCAACATGACGTTTAGATGAAATATAAAAATACTAGCTTCTGCTTGCGGCTTCGCTCGCGTGGATTAAAGAAAACCAGTGACATTATTTTTTTAACCTCCCTTTTCACCCTCTTAGGAAGGAACTTCTAAAAAAACCTTTCTTAATGGATACCTACTCTTCACAAAGAACATACCCTCTTCATATATCTCTAGGACCAGCGGATTAGACTGCGTCGATATTTTAGTCAGTCAGTTAGTGAATTTTATATGTATTTTTAGATACAGCTACATACTAGAAATAGCATACTAAAATAAATACAATTAGAAAATAAAAACAGACGTAAGTTTGACATTCATCACAAGTAACATCTAGCGTGAGAGGGCTATGATGATAAATCCATACTATATAGTCAATAATGGTTGTATGTAACTTTTTTATCTATGTAAATAAATATCAAATGGCCCTATATTTGAAGGAATGTAATAAACTGAGCAACTAAAAATACTAAGTTAGCGACTAAAAATCAATCTGTTTTGGTCGACTATTCAACGATTTGTCGCCGAAATCAAATTTTTAGTCGCTCCCTTAGTATTTTCGTTGGTTATGTTAGGTTAGTATGATGCTCAGTTAAATACAAGCCATATTTAACTAACATTTTCATGGAAAATTACACAACGGACGCACAGGTCTTAAAAGAAAACAAAGTGATATATTTATCTAGCATTATGTAAGATGAAGCTTCCAAAAAATTACTCCTTACATTGTTTAGTACAATTTCGAACGTCGCTTGTAAATTGTACCACAAACTAAAGGTAATCGAGACATTATTCCGGTGCGCGAGTCCGTCCATCCACCACGGGGACATAACGTGAACTACTCTTGCTTCAACTTTTTCCACCATTTCCTTAGATAGGCAGTAAGTGGGTAAGTGGAATACTAATAATGTATAAGTAGTAATAAATTCTTACAAAGTGATTTTGATTATTCGTTATAATCATTTAGTTTACTGAGCATATTTAACAACTTAGGTACCTATTGGAAATTTTGATTATGTTAACTGAAAATACTGAAACTGTCTGACTTTGATTTATATTATGTTATTCTATATACTTACTAGCTGACCCCGCTAACGTTGTTTTGCCATAAAAAATAAAAGAAAAATTGACCAAAATATAATAAATAAATAAATAATAGCAGATTCTCAGACCTACTGAATATACATATAAAATTTCATGAAAATCGGTCAAGCCGTTTCGGAGGAGTATGGTAACTAAATTTGTGAGTCGAGAATTTTATATATGTATATGATAATACTTTAATTCACACATTTCTGAATCACTCGTTTTTAACGAATTCCGATCACAAGAGATTATAAATATACCTACGCATGCACGCTGACGGGGTGGAATTATTTTAAGTTATTTTTACAATCATTACCAAGAAATAAGAATGTTTCGTTAGCTTCAGTGCAAATAATTTATGGTGCTTCGCTAAATTTCAAATGTATTGAAATAAAATGTGTCGGCTCTCACAATCGCTGGCTGTTCCGCCGCAGACGGAAAAATATTCCAGAATTGAGATTGATGCAGCACGCATGTGCAGACGGCCTGTCTGAGAGTTTATGCAAAACAGCGCGACACCAAAAATAGAACTAATTTATGTCCATACCGGCCGATTATAGATAAAAATAACCAAGCTACTCTCGCCTCTCATAATTTATAGGTTTCAGTAAAGATAAAAGATTTACTATTAACTTTGATACTTGGCTTGGCAAAGATGCGGCCTGACTGATGCACATGATCGAGATATGTATTACATGATGCAGAGATGTAATAAAACAATTATCACGTTTATTTATTACTCCGAAGGCAAAATATTTCACGCTGACTTTATTGATAATGCGATTTCTTACTAAGACATCGTATTATTGATGAGTAGTCAAACTTAAACTTAAACAGTAATTAAGTAAGTATTTGTTAGTGAGTTAGCCCAGAAACTAATTTCGATATAGGTAGTCACTTACTGAAAGAGTTGCAGTAATATAAATAAGGCAATATGTACTGGATTAAAATTAAATAATAACTGCATTGACAAGTTAGGTATAATTTCGAATATAATAAGTGCATTGCTAATAAATGATTAAAATAAATCCTATTTAAGGGTAGGCTCCCACGCGATAAGAGGTGTTATTTATACTCCCTCCTCCCACAAAGGAACCGCTGCCGAATATCACCCATAAATATTGGACTGAGGTGTAATTTTTCACATACCACGTCTCAGCGTCGCACCTTTAAAATAAATGCAAACAAAATTTAATAGGGAGAGATGCGCGGGATCGCTCTTCAGGTAAAAATAAACGATAGTCGACCAATCGTTGGAGACATTTTGTCTTTAAGAAAGTATTTCTACTGAGCGGTCACATAAACTTGAGTATGTTTTATGTGACATCCATTTTTTACCTTAATAGGGCTACGACATTTTTTACATAACTGTTATTCCAGGCATACGACGGTATCACAAATACTAGTACAATACCTTAATTTAAACTTTTATTACTATGGTTTATGACTGACATTTTATTAGATTTACTTAAATGCAGTTTCTTTCAGAAATAATATGAAGCCAAAAAATATATTTCAGAATAAAACAGTCAAGTTATCACCAGCCTATATACGTCCCACTGCTATGCATAGGAAAAACACACGAGGAGCGGGTTGGCGGATTGAAGCGGTACAACCGGAACCAACGGCTTGACGTGCTTCCGAAGCACGGATTATGATTGGCTCATCCCGAGATCGACCATGGCGAAAGTTGCTTTGTTTTAGTGTTCTAAACCAGTGCTCTCAAACCACTACGCCACCAAGCTGTCAAGCAAAATTTTACAAATGTGACAATTTCTGTAGTCAAAGCAAAAGCTAATGGAGCCATCTTGATCATCATCTATCTTTTCATCTTTACATGGTCAGCAATATCGTCACTTATCACTTATTCGCCACCCTTTTAGCCCTAAAAACTACAAGAGTAATTTTCTGGAAAACATTTCCACCAAATCCAGTTCAACTATCGCTTATAATTTCGCTGATGTACGCTCTGCGACGGTCGGAAGGGCCGCGAAGTATATTTATTTACGATTATTGGTTATGGACAGCTAAGGCGAAGCTCCCGCGAGCCTCGTAACGCTCGGACGCCGGCCGAGGGCGCCTGACGGATATATCCATCTCGTGGGGATAACTCCGCCGTTTGCAAAATTATGAATCGCTAACGGCCATTGTCCGAGAAATAGCTACTTGCTTTGAACTGGTTGAACGTTTTAGTTGGAAAAAAGGAGTTCAAGGCAGTTTTTACATTTTTGGTGTACCTAAATGCTGAGAATGCTGAATTACACTAAAAAAGGAAAATGCTTTTCAGACGTCAATAATACAAAACTCTTACGGGTCGTGTCTCTACATCAAACTGAAGGAAATCTGCAACGCAAAGCTTGCTAGTAGGTAAACGATAACACACCATACGCCTGCGATAGTTATAATGTTCATCATCATCACCAGCCTATATACGTCCCACTGCTAAGCACAGGCGTTCTTACATGGAAGAAACACATATTCGCGTTGTGGTGGTTATAACACCACAACGCTGGCCCAATACGTGCCTTCCGAAGCATGGAGAAGCTCGAGATAACAAATTTTGATTGACCCATCCCGCGATCGACCTTGGCGGAAGTTGCTTTGTTTTCGTAATCGAAACCAAAGCGCTCATGACACTATGCCACCAAGCTCCTCATAAGGTTAGTTAAATAAATTAATATCTCCATGAACTTCTTAGCAATACCTAAAACATATAACAGTTCACAGAAGAAATAAATCCTTTGCTTAGATTCCAATAATGAAATACAGGCAACTGATATCTCTATTTGCCACAAAATAAGCTAGTTTCCATCAAATAATTCGACGACAATAAAAAACGTATAGAGCCATCGCACGAATTTGTAATAAAAGTCGCACCATAAATAACGATCATGAAATATAATACACCTGCAATCTTCGGGAAATGGGAAAATTATTTTCCGAGGGCGGGCGCGGTCCGGCGTGATATTGTTATAAATGTACTTTTCTTAGGGCATAAATAATAATGTTGGGCAGCGCTGGACGCGGACGAGGTACGTGGCTCTGTATGGATAAGGCTACTCAAGATAATTTTTTACGCTTCATAATCTGTTTTATGGATCTAAACAGCAGTAAGAATAAATGAAAAAATAATCTCTTTGGCGAAAACAGAATAATTAAGATCGAACATCACTTAGTAAGTTTGTTTGATCATCTGTAATTCAACATAATTGATCATAATTGATAATTGTCATTATTGAATACAGTTTTGTAATATAAGTTCCATACTTATAACATTATTTTATCACGAAACCTAATTTTTAATCGAAATATAAAAAAAAAGTATTATCAACTTTTTTGCAATAATAACTTGATACGCATCGTAGTTTTACTCTCAGAATTTGTTTTACTTTGTCTAGTATTGTTTCATATCAAAACATTTAACTTGATTCTGTAGAAAAAATAATGCTTTGAATTTAGCTTGAACGCAATTATAGGTTAACTCTATTATAGTTTATATTCTTTTCAACTCAACTTAGCTAATGAAGTTTCCATACCATTTTATAGAGTAAGTACTGTAAACTCAAGCGTGTTGGAAAAGAGCAAAACTCTCACTGGGGCCATAGTATCAGCTACGCACTTTTCACAGTAGCGCGTTGCTTCGTGTCGAGTCTACGTACTCGAGAGTCGCCGCTGGGAGTCATTTCGTTCCGACAGCCTGTAAATTCTCCATTACGCGATATGAAATATGCCCCGCTCGCCTCGCGTCTCCGCCCTACGTTAATGTCTGTTATATTAAATCTTGACTTATCATAATAGTTTGAGAAATATATCCATAAGACTTCTTGCTTAATTATTTTCAAGCCGAAGTATAGACTGCCAAACATAAAATAAAAAAAAATGAAAAAACTCGCGTCTTTAAACAAAACAAGGTCGTTATCAATCAGGAAATTTAAAATAAGAAATCAAGATCGCCCTCTGATGACCTGATACTTAAAGTAAGTATCGCGTATATGAGAACATCAAGACATAAACTCAGGTGAGATGTGTTAAAACGTCACCTCAGCCGCATGCGTCAAGTAAATAATTATACCTTTGTACGTCTCTCGCATAACAATATTTTGAGGTTTCAACGCGAAATTCGGCTTTTGTTCTCGGGGCCGTGTAATGTCTTTATGAGGCCACTAACGTGATATTATTTCAATTAAGACCCTAATTTAGCGTCGCCGGAAAAACAACACAATGAGGTGCAGACAATTGCACTGCGAAAATAACGAGAAATGAACCATCTGATTTGTGCACATAAATATAATGCACGTGACAAACGATTAAGCCTTGTAATCGACCTTTAAAGTCAGGTCGTAAACTAATAGGCTTATGAAAATATTATGACTAAGAATAGCTACGGCATTAAGAAACATGTCTGAACAATTAAACACGTCGTCGCTTGTCTTGTAAGACATCAAAATAAAATCACAACTATTTATGTATCTGAGAGTGTATTAACAGCAGGCAATGCACTCTTATAATGTAATAAATCGTCTGGAAAATATAACAGTCAGCGCTCTGTCATACGCACTGAGATGCTCCCGCGCAGGCCCGCCCGCCGCCGCCGGCTGCGCCGCGACGTCACGCATCCATACGCCATAAATCCTAACAACGTAAATAAAATCTGGCGTTCCATATTTTAAGACTTTATTTTAATAGCCCCTCTATTCAACGAGAAATTAAGACGTGTTTATTAGCTCCGCTCTCGTAATACACACAAACTTCCACTTCATGAGTTACTCCGCTGCTCCACGTCATAAATCTGTAATCGAGTTAAGTTACGACATAGAATCATTCATGTTGTTAGACTATCAACATCTTACAATAAATAGTTATTAAACATTCACTTACCAAAATAATTTTCATGTTGATAGCTGTTACACGCGAACATACATTACAAAACGAACGTGTAAGTAACAAAGTTTCTGCAACAAACAGGCGTATTAGATATTTTTACTAGCAACTAAAAATACTTTCCATGGTAGAAGGCTGTACATTTAATATTTACGCAAAAGATTGTACCTACCTATGCAAATACCAATCGGGGCGCGGGTTTATTTTGCGGAAGAAGTGTATGGGAAAACTTTTCTCTGAATTGTATTCGGTAGTTGTATTAAATTCCATAGACAATAAATCAGCAGTACAAACGTAGTAAGAATCATTTTTCGCGAACCGCTAAGTGCTTCAGGAACAAGCGACAGCTGTCCAACTAATCAATTGTGTCGCGACCTCGTAATATGACTGTTCTTTAGGCGTCTATAAAATTGCCACATATAAAATTTTTATCTGTGCCAAAAATCAACATCATCTCGGGTGGAATGTTAACAACACAATATTTTTCAACGTGTTCTTAATCTACACAAATTGCTGGAAATGAAAATATTTAATCTTGGGCATTCAAGAGAGCGAATGTGTTGATTGTAATTGTTCATTTAATATTGAGACGAAATACATAACAAAATAATTTCTGCTACTGTTACTGTTCTTTAAAATAGGAACACAAATAAGGAAATATTTGTCATTAATTTTATTTTTTCTCGATCTAATAATTATTATTGTCTTTTATTAAATGTTAAAATGATGTAGGTATTGAAAGTATCGATCGTAAATTTTAAAAATATGAATGGCCTTATCACAAGAAAATTAAATATTCAGCACATGTTTAAGGCAATAAAATAATTATAAGCAAGAATTAATTAAGTAATGAAACTCACGTCAACATCAGCTTTTAAGTATATAATAACATGGACGGCATTTCATCTTAGGCCTCAGGATGACACCTATGATGAAATGCCGTCAGGATGACACGCACCTGCAATATCAAGTGATTTTTCCTTGCTATTGCAGGTGTCTATAGGCGTCGGTAACCGCTTACCAACAGGTGGGCCGTCAGTTAGTTTGTCATCTAGTTGTATAAAAAAATATGTATTAAAAGACTCATTCAAAGCGAGCAAATTGTAGCCTTCTTATAACCGCGCGGAAAACTTCGTGAAATTTTTTATTATGAAGCTTCTCAAAGTACTTCATTTTCTTCGCACATAGGTGGTTTTGACGGTAATTCTATAACAATAGTCGAAATCTTAAGATAAAACAATAATTTAATTTGCCTCGCTTTGAATCGATGCCAAAATGACTAATTCGCGTTAACATATCGTGATTCTCTTTTAATTTTATTACATACATTTTTGAGTACTCCTGACGTACCCTCTATTAAAATAATTGCTTTCTATCGCCCTATAAATTTTCTAGTAAGTGTTGTTGATGCTTCATTATATCTTTCAAAGACTTAATGTGATTATGTGGTGAGATTTATGTTATAATTTCTTAATCTCTATAGATAATATACGCTTTCCAATTGGAGTCATTAGGTAGCATTATAAATTTTATTTTGAACTACAGCAACAACAGGAAATTGTACGAGGTAAGATTGTTGTAACTTGTTTATTTGCAGACAACAATGTGTTAGCGTACATAGTATTACTTTGATTTTAGGATGGGAAATCTTCATTTCCGTTTTTTGTGTACATGTGTACTAATTACTATCAGTAGAGTGTACACGAAAGATCAGTCGATCTTACTTCTTTATTTTATACTAGCTGTGCCCGCGACTTCGTACGCGTGGATGTTGGAATATTTTTTCCCCGTTTTTGCAACATTTTTCATTGATGCTCATCTGCTATTAGTGGGAGCGTGCCGTTATATAGCCTATGTAATACCTCGATAAATGGACTATCCAACACAAAAATAATTTTTCAATTTGAATCAGTAGTTCCTGAGATTAAAAAATTAAACCGTACCGCAGCAAATAATAGTGTCACTCTCATGACTGACTTGACATTGGCAGAATTTGATAAAACGAGAAGCCATAATATTAAAGAAGAAGAAGAAGAAGTTCCTGAGATTAGCGCGTTCAACCAAACAAACAAATAAACTCTTCAGCTTTATGATATTAGTAAAGATAAGAAAGACAAGTTACACAGGTGTCAGCACAACATATCCACAAGCTCTGGTGATCTTATTCACCGCGACAACGCAACGGTTAAAAAACTATTGTAATTAGGCTGCCATCATCTACGAGGAGGAGGGCTTTGCACTATGGAACGAGGTACACTAATAATAATAATAAGCTGTCATACTAAATACGTGCAGAATCGTCCGCATATTTTTCTCGTCGCAGTAAATACCAAAATAAAATCATTTTCGTTTGGCCAAAAGCCCGCGTCTGTGATTTACAACCTCAGAAATGGGAGAATTTATAAAAATATAATAATAATCACACGCAATAATCACACCTTTTATCAAGCAAGCATAAAGTAAGCATCATTAGGAGATTGAGTTATGGATACTAGATAACGGAGAAATAATGATAATAATATGTATATAAATATTACAAAAATATACTATATAAGCAAATAAACATATACCTACACATTCATGACTCGTTAACTAATGCTCGTACTCATTATACAAATATTTGCTCCCGCCGGGATTCGACTCGGGAGCCCCGACCGAGTAGCCTGTTTTGTTAGGGGCACAGTACTCTAAACTATGTTAGGTGTTTCTCTGCGAAATAGAATCAGAAATGATGACATCCGTAAGAAAACCAAAGTCACTGACATAGCTCTTAAGTAAGTTGAAGTGGCAGTGGGCAAGGCACATAGCACGCAGAGCAGACGGCCGATGGGACGTTAAAGTTCTAGAATGGCGACCACGTACCGGAAGGCGCAAAGTAGGACGGCCTCCTACTAGACAGATAGACGACCTAGCCAGGGTTGGATGCAGGCTGCGCAGAACTGTTCCATTTGGAAATCGATGGGGATGGCCTTTGTTCAGCAGTGGACATCATATGCGGATATGATGATGGTGATGATGAATTTGAAAACTCAACAGGTTTTTAGGACAACTATCTTACAGTTAGATATTACGGTGTTAATAAGAAAGAATCCTTTCTTTCTTTTTAACACCGTAATATCTAACTGTAACATGTATAGATTTGTGCAACACAATTTGAGGGTATATAAATATAAAGAAGTAATGATAATCAAACAAGTATAAATAAACAATAAGTTAAAAAAAACATTGATAAATGCAAAGCCAGAATACTTTAGCCAACGAAAGTATCACGACAACAATTAATTACTTGGTCCGTTTAAAAACACAAAAAAAAATTATCATCACAGTTTATGTAATGTATGAGAGACTTGGCATGAAAGTACCACTAGCCCTATCTCTCTCAAAATTAGTTGATCTAACATTGTAATTTTTATAGGTGTCCAGCGGATAAAGCTTGATAATAAAGACAGTATTTTTTAATTGAAATATGAGGATGTTATTTTATCATGTGTTGTTACATAAACGCTTACTATGAATATTAATAGAACACAACGGACTAAATATATGTCTGACATACAAATTTTATAACATAACTACACGACAGTCACTATACTAACACGAATATGGCCGCCCGAGAGCGATGAACAGCATTCGCGACATTCCACCGGCGAGCAATAAAGTTTTATAAAACAGCGGTTATCGTAAACAGAACAAATAGCAATGTTTACGAGAGGTTCGTCTCGGTTTTCCATTTACATGACAGGAGTATGACTGTCCTTGTATTAACGAAAGTCTGGTTTTCATATATCAAAGAAGTGGAAGCCTGCAGATGGTTCTTATTTTCATTTTCTTTTTTTCTTAATAACATTTATACACTCACACCTATTATCTAGTCCAAAGTAAGCATAATTAAGAGCTTGTGTTATGGATACAAGATAACAGGGAAATAATGAAAATAATATGTATATAAATATTAGAAATATACTAATAAATATGAATTGTGAACAAATACTCGTACTCATCATACAAACATTTGTTCCTACCGGGATTCGAACCCCGGACCCCCGACCGAGTAGCCTCTGTATAGCAAGGGGCACCTGCCATTCTGCCAGCCGATCGTCAATCAAAGGGTTCATCTGAGACTGTATAAAGTACCTTGTAATCATCTCCTTTTGTGCGAGCTATGCTTTATGTTTCACGTGATCACTCTAGGTATTTGGCTCAGATGGTGAATTGTATATGCAACGTTCAATATGCTTTTTATAGAAAAATATCTGAACTAGCAAATATATTTTTTCTAGGGCGGGAACCGAACCCACGTCCTTTCTATGATATGAGTGACTGCTCTGACTATTCAGGAGACCCTATCAGTTTGTTATAGTCTTTCTGCAAACGAAAAATAAAATAACATAAAATAAAATAGTATTATTTCCAACATTTATACCAAATGTAACACGAAAATGACGAAATAATAATATTTTTTACGTCATTATAAGTAAATTGAAAAAAAAAAAAATAATCAAAAATTAAAACCGACTTCAAAAAACTGAAGACGATAAAATAATTCAATTTAAGTAGGTTCTCATCCCCTAGAAACATACACGTACGTATCGTTTTACTAAAAAGTCATAGGAAAGCAAACATCCGCAATTTCGGATACGTAGACGACATTATGATTTCAGTTTTTTTTTTAATTTAAAAACCAAACTACCTAACTGATTTTGATAAAAAAAAATGCGACCAAATGGCAACTGTTCCGCATCGAACATAAAAAGTATCACGTAAATCGCATCTTCTTTGATTTAATACATTTTTCTAAACCTTTTTAAAACCATACTTTCCCATAATTAAATAATAATTAACATAAACAGTCATAATACGGCGGTAGTCAAAATCAACGCCTATTACGGAGATGTTCATCATCATCAACATCATCACCAGCCTATATACGTCCCCGGTCCCAACTGTCGGGCAGAGGCCTTCCTACATGGGACAAACACATGAGGAGGTATTACGAGAGTAAGAATAGGTATACTTAAGCTAAAGGCTATAAAAGACACGATAGTAATTATACCTCCATAATAAGCGTTAATTTTGACTACCGCCATAATAGGACTGTTTACGTTCAATCATGCAACGTCTTTAATATAAAAGTTCCTAGTGTAAGAAATACAATTGAGACGGGAATCGAACCCACGTCTCCTGGGTCAGCAGAAAACAAAGCAACTTTCGCCATGGTCGATCCTCGGATGGGTCAATCAAAGTTTGTTATCTCGAGCTCCTCCGTGCTTCGGAAGGCACGTTAAGCCGTTGGCCCTGGTTGTTCCTGCAACCGCTTTATCCCGCATTGGGCCAGTGTAGTGATGTTATGGCCCAAGCTCCTTATGTGTTGCCCAGCAGTGGGACGTATAAAGGCTGGTTATGATGATGATGATTTGTATTTTTTACAATAAAGTAGGCGCTATAAACGCTCAAAATCAAACATTTAAATATGATTGTAAAGTGTCTATGCTTGCTTACTTAATCGATCGTTCATGAATCACATATGAAAAATTTGAAAAGCAAGTCATTATAAACCGTCCCGCCCCGGTGTACAAATTACCGAGAGTTTCATGACTGCTGTTAGCACTTCAGCTCATAATAAAAACGTTCATCAACAAAAGACTCATTAAAAACTAAAAGTCATAATAATAACAGGAAACGTGATACAGTGGCCGGCTTTTTAAGGATCGCTCCTTTCATCACGAAGCCGCGGTGCGCGGCAGCTGGTGCTTACGTTTTATGTGGTTTTCAAGCAGCTCTTTAATAAGCCTGTTTATTACGAAAATGGAGCACCCGTATGAAAATTCCTATGAAGAGGTGTCATTTAATTTTTCATTGTCTGTTTTTAGGACTGTAACGATTTAACTTTTATTCGGTTTCGTATGCTGCCGACAGAGACAGTGTGGCAGATTACAAAATTAAGTTTCTGTAAGTTCTTATGGATTAATTAAATTAAAAAAAAACACTGAAATAAATTACAACTGAACTTTCGACCACCTGCAGCTCAAAAATGTGACAACATAACTTAGGGTAATAGCTATCCAAAAATAAAGTTTCTTATAGATGCAGCGTTTTGTTAAATAAACTGTAATTACATCTCGCTAAATTTTGGTTATAACTAATGTAACCGAAGTAGTATAATTAATTATTTTTTTCAGTGTATAATGAGTATGTGATAAGTGGGTGCTGTGGTGGTGATATATTTAAAAGACAAAATACTCATTCGGGTGTTGATATGATATATGACTTCGACATTAAATAATAAGCTAACGGACCACGCAAAAACAAAAAGACTAAACGAAAGCCATAGGATTATTCCAAGTTCTCGATAACTCAGTGGTCAGAGCAGTCACACAAAATGTGAAAGGTTGCGGGTTCAATTCGGGATTTTTCTAGTCTAGATATAGATATTTTCATAGTTAAGTAATTACCTATTGTTTTAATGTTCCGCAACCAAAACGACAAAAACAGAAACCTTATAGTTTCTTCCACTGTGTGTCTAACATGTATGTATTAGTGGAGACCTTTTATTAGCTCTCTGTTTTTATAAACGTTTTCCTACTTTGTATTTTAAGCTGTTGGTCTTCCAATAAGATAAATAAATAAATAAATGTACCAAGCTATTGTTTTTCTATACATAAGTACAGTATGAAAAAATCAATATAATAACTACATATAATGTAAGAAATTTTAATTTTTATGAGTAATACGTACCTATCGTTTTTAATCAAAAATACAGAGAAATAAAGGTCCACTCCAATCGACAACAAACCTTCTAGTATTCACATATCGTTTTCATTTCACGCGCCCAGTTCAAACTCATATTGAAGCTATATGAGGTTCATCTCAGCATGTTGTACAACACATAGTTAAGCGAGATAAGGGTAGTAAGTAATAGTGTCAGAGAGGAGCGGCAAGCAATAAGCCTCCTCGTCGGCTAATGACAACAGTAGCATCTCAGTGATATCTCAATATCGTAGGTGCGAGCTTAATTAACACATGACGCTTGTCGTCGAAATAGAATTCCTGTAAGCGGGTGCGCGCGCGCCCCGGGCCACGCCGCGCCCGCTCTTGGCCCAATGTTTGTTTACAACCGACGAGACTTCATTACGCCGCCGGCTAATGTATTCAGCTTCAGCCTCCACGTTAACAGCGACACTTCTCGGAATCAATATGCTCCTTGTATGTTTTGATTGGCTGATGCCAACACCTACAACCCAAACGCGCCCTAACCGCCGCGTCATAGAACACATTTCCCCCCGCAATTGACGCAGAAATTTAACGACACCGAATACAACGAACGGATTTCAGTGTTAATACTTACCCGAGATAAATTTCCTATAGTGGTAACGACCTCTGCATTGAACTTGTCCAATTTTAGGGTTAACGCGCATTAATTTGTTTTATTAAAGGCGTTAAACGTTTAACCGTTTCCTGCCTCTGTTTCGTGTCATTCCGACCGATTGTCTGCTATTTTTAAAAATACAATGGAAGCTGTTTCCCGGTGCACCATAACTCAAACTAATACCAGGAACTAACCTCATATTTGCCTCGAACAGCAAAGAATGACATGTCAAATCCGTCGAAGCGACTTCTGATCCCTGCGCCCCCAAAAATAATAATGTTTCATCTTATAAAAATATTTCCCTTACGACTGTCGCTCGGTATATCACGATATTTGTCACAGAGGATCACCCTTTATGTTCGTTTCCAGTCAAACCCCTTAGATAAGCGAGCCTTTTATATGCCAAATATAATATATTATAGTTTACAATTCATGCTAAAGACTGATATGGATGCGACCGCATTATTAAAGTAGACCTTGGCTGATTAAAATATTTTACAATTTAATGGCATTGGAAGGTTTGTCTTAATAACTCAGAATACATATAATAATAATATTCATACACTCACACCTATGATCTAGCCCAATTTAAGTATTTTAAGAGCTTGTGTTATGAATACTAGATAATGGAGAAAGAATGATAATAATATGTATACAAATATCAGAAATATACTAAATAAACATCCATGACTCGTGAACAAATGCTTTTACTCATCATACAAAATTCGGCCGCTACCAGTATTCGAACCCGGGTCTCCTGACCGAATAGTCTGTAAAGTAAGGGCTACAGACCGCTCGACCAGCCTGTCGTCAATAACACAAAAGCTTTGATTAATATTACTTAAAATAAATCACTTTAAAAACAATAACTGCGACAAATCTAATGCTTCATAAAATGTCATTTTTTTTTCATGAGAAGTATGCAGATAAAAGTAAATTTAGCGCTACATTTTTCGTTTCAGATTTAGTAAAAAATTACACAGCTGCTACTAATATACTTCAAAATGTCACATGAAGTAAGTTTAAAAAAAACAACCAATTTATGAAGTGTTTTGAGAAATATTAAGATTCTGGTTCGGAGGCGTATCCACAAGTAGCTTAAGCGCACGAGCCATTACTTCCAACATATGAGCAGCGCAAAAATATCAGCGTATTATGGGTTATCAGAGGCGAAGTCGCGTCTATGTCTCCGGTCGCCATTCATGTCCTGGCACGATTTAATGGATTGCCCGCTTTCATATTCCGAAACGTACACAATGTTTGCGCTCCTATGATCACGTACTGATTTAATGCCCTGTGCGTAATACCGACATCAAACAAACTTTCTCATACTGTCCTCTACCCGATAGAATCGATAATCGTAACAGTGGTAAACGATACAAAGAATTGAACATTAATTTTTGAAATTTTGAGAGGTATAGTTTTTGTATATATAACTAGATGACAAACAAGCTGACGGTCCAACTTGTGGTAAGCGGTTACCGCCGCGTATAGACACATGCAATAACAAGGAAAACTAAGACTGTATACTTTTAAGACTGTTACCTTTTTTACTGTGTACTTTTAAGACTGTATTGAAATATATGTTCATAAATATTGCGATTTTTATGGTGTGATAATAAGTATGTGAGATTATTCGATTTTTCTGTTCACATCGATCGAACCAAATCGATTTACTGAATTGGTAATAAACGTTCCTTCAAAAGGCAAAAATATCTTTTTTTAAGTAGGTACTGAATAAATATTGGAAAAATAAAATTTATATTCAATACCGGTAGCATTTCCCGATACAGTGCTCCAAGAGTTCTCACCCGGCTGTTTGTTGTTAGCTCCCCTTTCATATGAAAGACGAAAACAAACAGAGAATGTGCCAAATAGCAAACAATATTATACGGAATGCACAATAATATCAGTTCCGGCGATAGGGCGAACCAGGGCCGTTCCAAGGGGATGCCTTTCGGGAAACATGAAAACGCGGTTTTTAAATAAATTTACGAGTAAAATATTGCGACAAAACAGAAATGCTACCGAAAATTATTACCTGCAATAATTACTACTGCATTGCATATCAAAAATTTTAACAGCTAGAGGTTTATCATAACTTTTGTGAAACTTAAGACTAATTGCAGTTGTATCAATATTAGCCATTACATGTTTAACCTTTTTATATCGCTACCCTAGCACAACGCGCTTTTTGTTTTTTTCACGACACAGGGAAACCCCCTGCCACGACCCTGTTCTTCCTATTTGCTCCCACGAATAAATATGAAATTCGAAGACGCTCGCCTCAGAAGAGCAAATATTATGGAAGGTTTGCTTTGGTAAAATGATAACCGTCAAGATTGAAAATTTGGATTTAGCCGCCAGCGAGGGAGTAATGCCATTATTGAAAGTAAGAGCTTTGAGGGCACTTCGCATATCGGGTGGACTTTTCACAGTGTACAATACATTCGTATCATAATCTAACCTACAACAGATATAAAAGTATAAATATACTTTTTGTAAATATATCTATAATCGTACTATATGTTTAGGAAAATGCCATCATACTCTAGTACCAGGCAATCAATTTTGATAGTTCATTACTCTTAGTGAACTGCAAAAGAAATCACCTTATACTTTTGTTCTTTGACTCTACCCCTAAATGTAAAAATAACGAATAAGTTCAGGATGAATGACGTTCGTGTTTTTTTTCTTAATTTTTCACGTACGTAACAAACATTACAGTCTTGACATTTGTTTTAATTTTACTTTCACAATATGCATTTTTTAAATTAAGAAGAGTCTAAGTAATATGTCTACGTGTTGTAAATGTAAACCACAATTTCACAATATTTAAGATTATAATTACTGTTCAGTAATGCACGCACGAGGAGCTCGGTAGCGCAGTTGTTTGAGCGCTCTGGTTTCGATTACGAAAACAAAGCAACTTTCGCCATGGTTGGTCCCGGCATGGGTCAATCAAATTTATAATCTTGAGCTCCTCCATGATTCGGAAGCCACGTTAAGCCGTTGGTCCCGGTTGTTCCTGCAACCGCTTTAACCCACCAACTCGCATTGGGCCCGCGTGGTGGTGTTATGTCCCAAGCTCCTCATGTGTTTTTCCCATGTAGGAAGACCTGTGCCCAGCAGTGGGACGTATATAAGCTGATAATGGTGATGATGAATGCACACCAGCCAATGACACATATCGATGTTTGCCGATGTTTATTTGGCGATTGAAAGCAGCATGTTTCGTGCAGCAAACTTTATCTCAATTTAGTTAAATATTTACTCTAAAATAGCTCCTGCTAAAATAATAGAAACTGAATTATTTTGGTTTGAAAGAATGCTCTGTGTCTATCAAAATATCCGTAGTAAAGTACAATTCAACAAACTCTGAGGACGGATCGGTGGATCGGTCCCTTATCATCCCGCGAGAATAACTCCTAGATTTATGTTACACGTTAAACTTTATGTCGTTGTTTCGTTGCATGCAACTTATAAACACGAACCGAGAGTATTTTGTTTAGGGTACACTTTATGCAACTCAGTTGGAGTATAGAACTACCACTGTATATTTTTGCTAAAAATACTTTAAGAATTATATTTTTATTAGAGTCAAATGTTTTGTTTTTTTGGCACTTCACAGATTAAGGTAAGAGATAAAATGTTACCTAAACATTTTTCAGCTATATTTTGTCTCAGTCTTAGATGAAAAATGTAAAAGACAAACCAAAACTACAGTGTTTGTTCTAAAATAGATATCTTAAATTTCTCCAGAATAAAAGTTAAATGTGTTAGAAGAATTCCAAAGAAGTCAAAGGTGACAATTCTGTGAGACGAGTGGACAATAATAGCAAAACTCCTTTACGAGTTCGACACCCGCTTGACACATCAACACTACGCCGACAATGGCGCGTGATACTACATAGAGCTGCCTTTAGTATGTTTACTTTCAATAGAAATGTAACAGTTTAAGGAATAATCCTCAAAACAAAAACACTACACACTGTTATCGCTTTTACAGATCAATGTGCTACCAATGTTTTGAATATTCACTAATGGCTTACTCAAAACATTGGTAGCACATTGATCTGTAAAAGCAATAACGGTGGGCAAGCGTCAGTATTAATCTGTAAAGAGGCGATATACCACCGGGGGGCGATGACAATAGAAAAATCAATTGTGTCTGGAATCTCATGCTTGACGGGTAAATGATACTGACGCTTGCCCACCTAATATAAAAATGAATCGCTGAATGTGTTGCTAAGTGCAAATCTCGAGAGCAGCTGAACCGATTTCGCTAATCCTCTTTTTATAATATTCCTTGAAGTACGAGAATGGTTCTTACAGAAAGAAAAATTTTAAAAATTGCCTGAAAAAGTCTTAAAACAACACTTTTTTATACTCCCATACAAAAGATTCGTAATAATACTTAAAAGACAATTTGAACTTTAATACCGGTTCCGGGAAGGCAAAACAATTGAGTGATGTTAGTATCGTATAAATATTAATGCCAATATTTGTCAATATTTATACGATGGTAACATTACTCAAAAACATATTGTCTATGGTACAATGTAAATTGTCTGTGGTAAAATGTCACTTGAAATGTAATATTACTAAATCTAAAAGCCACAAATTTTCAATAAAATTAAAAAGTGTTGTGTGTTTGTAACTTACTTAATATTCCTCCTATAAGGCGGTGGACAAATTTAGGCAGAAGAACCCGAAATGCAACGAATCAAATTAATTATAAGTACTGCCCAGGAACGTGAAGATCACAATGAACGTGAATAAAGCTGTGTTTTATAAATAAACTAGCTGACAAGGTGTCCAGAATAGCAGAATAAAAGAATCGACTGTTAGGCGGTACGAAGTTCGCCGGGTCAGCTAGCTAGGAATAAATATGTTTATGTTGTTATATTCAACTGAGACAAGATAATAATACGACAAAATAATTGACTACTCTTTCTGCATGTTAATTATGCTTTTTACTTGACTAGTGATGGAATGCCAATTTATTATGCCGCCTATTATCTATAAATAGCAGCTCTAGAGAATCCAACAGTCACCCACCACTTTCTGCAATGTCATCGCTGCATATAAAAAGTTATGACCACTGGCAATATTTCCGAGAGGCGGCCGGGACTCGGAGGAAACGATATGCAGTAAACGGTCGGGCGTGCGGTCTCGCGGGGCCACTGTGCCCCCGCTGACCCGCAGACTTTATGCCAATTTTCATAAAAATAAATCTGACTCGCTGATTGAACCAGTCGCCGCTCCGGCCGTGATCGCCTTTCTATTTTATTGTTATTAGCTCAGTCGCGTAAGGGTACGAATTATTGTTTTGCCATTTGTTCGCCGAAAAAATCGAACCGTTCGACAGGTATAACTTTATGAGGAAGGGAGGGCGATTGGAATTACTTTTCTAGCAACAACAGATGTACAGGGACTTCAAGAAAATTATGTATAAAACGGGCAAAGATCTACACATAAAAGATGACATAGGAACGTGACTTCATCTCGGAATCATTACTAGTTAGAAATAGAACATGTGGCTCACGCCTATTGTTTTCAAAGAATGGTTTCCTTTGTGCTTCAATCCTCATGTGGGTAGATGGAATCAATCTGAAATGCTCAAATCGACAGAACGAGTCCGACGCATGTGTCAGATAAAAGAAGGTTTAGGGCTTCGATTATAAAGTTTGCTGGCCTCCGTATTCTTTGAAGCGGTTCCGTGGAAAAAACTGTACTGTGGACGAATGCAGGCGAGAATGGACCGTTTGGAGAGTTAATAATCGGTCCGCCAAAGCCGGAGCGATCGCAGTCGCGTTATCGATGTTAACATCAGATGGAACAAGTGTTATGGCATTGTGCGCTACCATATACGATTAGAGGCATTCCGTGAGATATTCCGATGGTTATCGGGGCCACACACGGGCGACAGTCTACGGGTGTAGCTAGTTGAAACCAAACGCCAATTTGCGACACTTTAACGCTCATAACAACATCTGATACCATTTAAGTAGGTTCAGTGGCAATACGAACCATTTACGATTTAACGTCGTCTTTATAGCAGAATATGGAATTAATTCCATTGCAGCGTGTTTATAACATGTGTCTCGAATGAGTCCAGACAAAAGTGCAGAGTGTAGTCGAAGAATCAGGCAGTCGTCCGTGATTTATAGTCGGTCGCTTTTGAATATTAAATAATCTTTAATGGGAGCGCATGATCGGCCCATTAGCCGACGTCGCTCCTTTCACGTTTAATAAAGACTCATTTATAAGCGGGCGACGCTTTTCCCTTATCTGGAGGTATGTCGCGCGCCTGTGAGGTGCCGCCCTATCAAAGTTAATTCATAATTTTATCCGTGAAGGTATGTACTGCATTTCGATGCGAAGCATTTCACGTACAAAGAAACGGTGAATTCCAGTAGCAAAAAGTGTAACGGTTTTGACCTTAGCACTTCTACACTCGGAATTAAATTTTACCTTAAAACAAATGAAGTAGTTTCCTTGTATTAGATTGTTTCACTGCTAAGTCTCGATCGTGATAAGTGTCTGTTCCATTCCCACGGTAGGTAATTGTAACTTTGTCTCACCATTAGTAAATGACTGCTTCCCTTCTCCGATACCGGGCGATCACCGCTAATGTGCTTCTCTGGACCTCAAACTCTCATCATGAGATGACTTACAAATAGGTTCGACTAAGGGCTGCTTCATGTGACCATACTATGTTGTCAAATTTCCCTATCTACCAAATGTTTATAGCTTTAATATTCACTTTATCTGTAACCGATCCCTATAGCTACACTTACTAAAAATGGCCCAATATTCTCTTGACCGCGTTGTAGGGATATGGTTGGGCATAGTTGAATATTATTTTCACTCAAGCGCCCGACCAGGGTAGCACCTCCGCCTTACAGAAGATCGCCGATAAATACCGTAAATTACGGAGGTACTTTTATTTACGTGTAATATTCTTGTTTGATTATCTAATCAAGAATAAAACATGAAAGTAAAAATAAGGTGACAGCTGTAGTCTATATATTAATAATAATAATAATAATCATACAAATGCACGACATGCAAATGACTCGTAAACAAATGCTCGTACTCATCATACAATCATTTGCTCCTTCCGGGATTCGAACCCGGGACCTCCCGATCAAGTAGCCTGTATAGTAAGGGGCACAGACCACTCGGCCAGCCGGCAATCTATGGGCAGTCTATGGGGCAAGTCCGTTTAGGCAGGCAAAATGCAACTTGAAATCAATTTATTTAATTGATTTCAAGTTGCGTTTTGTTTATTAGGTATGTATAGACAGGCAAAATGTAACTAGGAATCATTTTATTTGACTGTCAACTTACCACCTTAATAGGCGCCGTTTTTGACTACCGCCGTAATAGGACAGTTTACGTTACAAATACTTTGTAGTATTATGTTACTGTAGTGAGTGAGGTCACCAAATATTGGGAGCAGGAAACTTATATTCTATGACGTCAACACATTGCTCTTAATTTTTACGCTTGTTTGCCACCCTTGTCTTCTAAAAAAACTTATTGAACGACAAACTTTGCGATCATAATGTACCTACACACACCAAAAACAGTAAAAAATACCTAAATACGCAAATACGTGTAAAAGCGATTTATATACAAAGTATCTATGTCAATTGACTACCATTAGGGAACCATTAGCAACAATTTCAAAGTATAAAATGAACTGTGTACAAATACGAAGCTTTCCCGCTGCGATCAAATGAATAATAAAAGCACGACTGCATAAAGTGCACATATACCTGTTCATGGCGATATTGCAAATATTTAAGAAATGTCTTGATTTATCTTAGATTGAGCTAAAATTGGTTAAATCTCATAATGTGCTCACAAAAAGTGTACGTCATTGCTGATGTAAGGGCCGCGTAGAGTAATTATGAAGATTAATCTGCGATGTGAGTGCGTCGCTTAAGGGCGCACCGCTTACGACTTCCTAATGACACTTCGATCGCGACCGCCTCCCATTACCCAAGACATCCGATCGGGCAGAGTTATTCCTCTTAATATCTGCGGCGGCGCGGGCCGACGGGATATCGTCACGTATGCGCGTTCACCGCCTTAATTATATCGCCGCAATTAAAGCCCAACTAATATATTATAATCGTTCTGTTAGCAACATTGGTTTTTACCAGAGCTTGGGAGCCGCCGTTCGCACAGCGAGCCACGACACCCCATTACGACTGAACACCGATGTGATTGGGACGTTCTTAGGATTGCTCTATAATCTATTATGTACTGTAATTCTACTTTGTAAGTTGCCGAGTGATAGAAATTACAAAGTAACTTGTTCTACCGGAAGTAACATGTATTTAAAAAATAATAGAACTATTAAACGTACGGTTACTGACATTTCTACAAATCCGTAATAAATAACATAACCTCTTTGAAAAATTTGACTTTTATATTAATTAAAATATACTGATTTACAAGAAAACGTATCCCAACACCACTGTGTAGAGTGGTGTCATTTCCTAGATAGGCAAGCCTGTAAATAATATACCACCTCCCCAAAATTTTTGGTCTCTAGAAGCTGCTGTACGGGGTTATTGAAATCTCATTCAAGGAGTATTTTTTCTAACATTTTTTCAGAAAAAAATTGGGCCTCGAAGGACTTTTTCATTTTTTCATTATTTTTGTATTTATATTTTATAATGTTTGTTCAATAAATAAATAATTTACCCAAACTTTTATTCCATAAATTATAGCTACAAACAAAACCGAAATGGTTTCAAATTGTAGTGTGTTGGTGCGTTAGAGTCTAGAGATCACGTCACTGTGACTGCTTAATAAACGGCTCGGTTCAGGCTGAGTTTGATTTCCCAGCGATCATGAGAAAATTATGCTGAGAACACAGAGGGCGCTTTGAGAACATCCGACGGATAAGTATAATTACTTACAATGATTGAACCCTTATAATCCACTATCTATACAGGGTGCTCTGGTAATTCTTAAAAAAAATGCTTTTTATTGCACCCAGATAAAACAACATACGGAAATTGCGTGGCTTCTTAATATTAAAGTAAGAATTTGGAAACTAGAAAAACTAGGTTTCTTGTTTCAACTTCAATCGTGTTTCTTTACAGAGTTAATTTACTTTATTTCCAATCCACATCGCCCTGTGCAGTCAACAGATGTTAATCGGCGCGCTTGCTATAATTACGATTCGATTTCTGTCGAGAAAAAACGTTAACTCGCCACTATCGGAACACTGCGATTTATTTCAACAATATTTGCTATATTTACCGTTTTAAGATACAAAAAATGCGACGTATCCGACGAAATTAGGAAAGTAAAAGAAATACAAAAGTGAAGAGTAAACGACGAATGTAGATACAGTTGTCTTATATATATTTCTGATCCAAGGTTTGAATCTTGATAGGAACAGATATTTGTATGATGAGTATCTACGAAAAATTTTATTAAATGTACTTTACATTAATTTGTGATTGCATCTAAGCTTATTTATCTGTTATCTTTTAGGCACTGTTTTGGTCTTTATTATATTTAGTAGCGCTGCTTTTAACGTCTCTGTTTAGTGCTATAATAAATAATGAAATAATTTAAAATAAGTACAAATTATAGACAATTATTTGTGTAAAACTTAATTAAGGTTATGACTTACCTACGTGTTATTTAACGCAAATAATTTGTATATTAAGTATTTTATTGGAATTGAATGTGTTGTCATTCCTTAGAACTAAATCTAAGTTGTATGTCTCTCTCATTCCATTTCCTTCAGAGAGAGAGAGATAGATTGACTTTAAAAATGTCAGGTTAACATTTCTTTGAGGAGCTTGGTGGGGCTTTTAGCGCTCTGGTTTCGAAAACAAAGCAACTTTCGCCATGGTTAATCTCGGATTAAACTTTGTAATCACAAGCTTCTCCTTGCTTCGGAAGGCACGTTGAGCCGTTGGTCCAGTGGTTACTGTGACTGCTTTCACCCAACAATCCTCAGCAGGCCAGCGCGCGTGGTGATAATGTTATGGGCCAAGCTTCTTCTATGTTCCTTCCATGTAGGAAGGCCTGAACCCAGCAATGGGGCGTATATAAGCTGGTGATTATTGATTCGCAACATGTGTTTTATTTAAATCCATAGAGTTTTGCCTTATTTTAGTAGGCACGCTTGAGATCACGGGTTGCACACGATGTGTCTAATATAAGACAATAAGAACTTCTACGAGTCTTCTACACACTATCCGACTTAGGATAAAGACCGAGATTCAGATTTTGTAATGATAATAATAATAAAGCTAGGGTGACTGCCTTACACCTTACAGATCTTCCGATTTCATTCGATAATTAGAACTGGATCGTGTTGCATCGGATGGATGCTTCTAAAGACATTAAAATAGACAGGCAAGAAAAGAGTCGCATTAGAGGGTCTTTTATACAGTGCCCAAATAAAATATGTCCTAAAGCTAAATAATTATTGGACGAAAGATTAAGTATGACATAACATAGAAAATAGTAATTGGAATAGTTTCGTTATGGAAAAATAATTTAATCTTAGTTATCAATAATAAAAACTTCATGTACAATTTAACCTGATTTAGATGTGTTCAAAATTTTACAGATAGTTAATTTATTTCATATTGTTAATTCTTTTGATGTAATTTGATAAATAATACAATGTTGTTTGAAAAAAAAACAAAATTTTAGTAAAATTACCTAACATAATAATTATTTTAGTCAGTATACCGTAGATAGACCATACACTAATTAGTATACTGACAGTCAGTAAGTAAAACTTTAAAATCACCTATTGATGAATAAAGTAACAATTACCTACGAAAAGGAGGTTAAACAAAGTGTTCGGTATTTTTAGAAAAGATAATGTTTCTCAATCGACCATTTATATGCATTTTTCAGCAAAGTACAAAGCAAGACATGTTTACAATAAACGTCTCAGCCCAATTACCTCACAGTTTTATTGCTACACGAAGGCACCAAACTGTAACAGAATATTAACAAATTCTCAGATTATAAATCTAAGTAGCATCGTGAAATCGTTACAAAACGACATAAAACGGGGAATAGCGGTTTTAATTAGCGTTTCTATAAACGCGTCCGCTATCCGCTTTTTTTCTACATTTTTTCCATTGTATGCAAAGCAGATGTGGAGTGAATCCATCACGTCATATTTGCGGGCAGCCTCGTGCCGCCCTACTGGCCAAGCTCTAATTGGGATCACCGTTGAAAAAATACTGCACCTCCCCAAAAAGTAGAAATTATTATTTATAACTGTAGCCTTTGTTTCACACTTTTTATGAACCACCTGACAACTTTTCTACTTTTTCCCCTTCGGTATTAGAAATTTGAATGTTACAAAAACTTCGAAGCCGTCTCAGTTCCGTGATACAATTGTTACAAATAAACGTTTGTCTTTTTACGCGAGTTTTTTGTGAATAATAAATGAAAAATTACGTGCACAAAATTTTACTACTTATTTGTGGAATTTCTTTAAAATTTCTCTTATTCGAATAATGATGTCGTAAGTATTCGCTAGACACTAAAAACTATAGAGTCGCACTTTGCAATTAAAAGTATAACTTTTAACGTTAGCTTTTTACGTTCGTTTAACGTTAGTTATATTAGGCCATTCCTACGCAACAAGACCTTCCGAAACAGATATGCAGCATGTTCACTGTACGAATCCATCTTGCAGACACACCCATATCCTGTTAAACAAGAATATTTAAATATCAAAGTCATAATGCCATACGCGTGCTAGTTAACGCGCGCATGTAAATTCTAATCCTCGTTGCATTTAGAACGGGCGGCCTAGTAATTATGTGCTTTCATTTGTCTGTTGCTCGGAACAAACGAGCAGCACCGCCGTGTAAGCCCTCTCCATGTAAAGCAGTTAGCGGCACTCTAATCTCGCACTGCCATTAATTTAAAGAATACGTCTGCGTAACCAACTTTACCAACGTCGTCGTCGTCGAAACACAATTCTGCTTCACATTTTCTTATTTGCATATTAAAATAATTTCGAGTAAACGCTATACGTAAAGTCTCCTTGTGGAGACGCTCCCAATTTCAATAACGTCTTATATATCGCTTTCCGGCCAGCGTAAAGTAAACCGTATGCCATAATGAATGCAACATAATATCAAAACCATTCCCTTTTTATTATAAACTTGTTTGTTTTTAGAAATGTTGAGAACGATGACAGATAAAGGCGGGCTGTGCGCCCAAATAGATAAACTAGTGTGGAAATTAATGTCTACATTTACTGGTGCATGAAGTTTGTAGTTAATTATAGGTTTATAGCTATTCGCTTTTTAAATACGTATTAGAACCACAAAGAGTAACCATTATCATTTCAAAAGGAAGTACATAAATTATTTAGCTTAGTCCAGTTTTATCGCGACACATTATTAACATTTATCAAATTAAATTGGTATGTCTCTGAAGCATAAAATTGTGGGTGATTGTGCGGGTGAATAATTTTATTATTTATTTGCTTTATTGTATTCTAATAGGGTGATTGTGTGTTTTGAAAATGTGAAATGACCACTTAAGTCATGATAAGTGTGTGAAGTACAGAAATCAATGAGGTTTCATTAAATAATCAACATTTTTGACATTTAATTGAATATTTTTAGTGAGAGGTATGAAATCATCAGTTTTATTATACACCGAAGTCCATTAAATATATTTAATCAAATTTAAATTGTTAAGTTATTAAAAGTAGGTACATAAACCTTTTACCCCTTACCTACATACAATACAACCTCCCACGCGTCTCCTCTACATTTTAAGTTTTCGCTGTGTTTAAAAATAAACAAAATGTTAGTTTTGTTATTTATTGTTTAATTTACAGAGCTTAAATAGTTTTTGATATTGTGCATCTGTATTAAATAGACAAATTCTATTAATTAATTTGAATAATGAAGGCCTTATATACATAGAGTTGACGTGAAAACTCACACTAGAAGTGATTGAAAGATAAAGATGAAGAATTTGGGTTATAAGGAGCACAACCAGGCTAGCCTGATGGGCCCTATTGGTGATTAAGGGGCTACCTTGAAATTCTCAGCATTTTGAATTACATTTTAATTCTATTTTTTCTACTTCTGTTGTTCTCGATTTTAAATATAGTATAATTGACTAATCAATAAAGTCATTGACGAAAGCCAAAACATGAATGGAAACAATTTTCTCGATAGAAAATAAATCCAAAGTTGACCCTTCTTATTCACTTTTTTTGGTTTTATAAGCCAACGGATGAATATTTAAAACCCACATTTAGTTCATTAGAAATATAATAGACTATTGTAAACATTGACGAAATAATTTTATTCAAAAATCGTTTAGTTTTTTAATAAATAAATAATTTCCACTTTGTCGCTTACGACCTTTTATTAAGGCAATCGTGCGCTATTGTTGTCTCTTTCCTCGCCCTGAGAAGTCATATTTCTATCCCTCCATGTGCCGGCATTCAGTCGCCCGAGAACTTTGATTGACGCCGTACATGTACTCGGGGGATACGGATAGTGCTATATTTAATCGACAATCTTGTATTATACCTAGCTACTGTGCTCAAGCATACCTAAATTACTAAAAAGAAAAGTACTAACTTGTTTATCGTGTTGTTTTAAAATAATTAATACATTTAAATAATATTTTGTTTCTATCATGGGAAATAAACAAAAACCAAAGTTGAGAAAAAAGTGTAAATTTGAAACGGTTATGGGAACAAGCCAGTGATTTATCTAAGAGAAAGGAAAAAGTAAGTTATGTACAACAGTTATACTCGTACCTACAATACGATTTTATTATTTAGTTAGTGTTTTTGTTTTTATTATTACCTATATTATTTAATTTAATCGTAGTTGGGAAATAAGTCTAAGTAGGTAAGGTATCTAAACCGTGTTGATTAAAGTAAAATAAATAAATACCAATATAGTGAAATAAGTAAGTACTTCCATACATTCGATCAGTCACAAATCAAGCGTAGGTAATACCTACTTTGTCGTTTACTACAGCGGCATTTTCTTCTGTTGTAAGAACTTATTTGGGAGCAATGTGTTACGCATGATGTGTAGTCTTTGTCACTATTACTACTTATTTATATAACTTCTTAAAAATAATTTACGTATTCATTTTACAGGATAAAAATAGATCCAGCAAATGACACCAATAGTGATGACAATTTTACTCGCGAAAAATCCATAGAACAAAAAAGAGTGGAGTCATCATTACATGGTATGTAATGCGGAATGCATGAAGGACGATTATAAACAGTATATATATCTACTTTTAAAAAATTTTTTCCTGTTTTAGTAAAAATAAAAAAAAAATTTTAAATGTTGGTTCTAATTCTTAAAATCAGATGTTTTAATTTTCGTCTTCGTCATTTTAATCAATGTAAACTTATAACTTACAGAAGAGAAACCGAGGAAACAGTTTTACTGAACACAGCCTTATGGAATCGACTTCATGTGACATGCGATTTCCAACTACTATTAGAAATAAAAGCTGGGTATTAATTTAACGAAACAATCTGATGACACCTGACACCCTATGCCCTATAGGTACCTCGAGTTGGTAAGTACCTGAACCACCCGAATATTTACTCATTTCAATGTTCATCATGTACATATGCTATATTATGACCATTTTGTAGTGTTTGTTTGGTATACCTAAAATTTTGTAGCGTATACCTAATACTTATATAGTATACCTAATACTTATAAAATCAGACCACAGGTACAAAACATTTGGTGTCAAAAGGTGTCCGTTATGTTTATTCGTAATATTTAACTTAAAACAACTGATTTGCGACATCATTTGTTTATTGTATTTAATTAAATAAATAAAATTTATTATGTTGTTCTAGTTTACATTGTAATAGTAATCGTTACCGTAATGACCGAATCGTTGCATCTCTAATATTTATACATTTTATTACACATGTTTATGTGCCTTATTTATTATTTTTAGTTCTGGAACATTTTTATTCACTTTTCAGCAATAGATAGTGATTCAAGAGGAAGTTATACATGATTATTAAAGTATCGAAAAGCCGAAACGTTTTGTATGGATCGGGTGGTACGAAGTTCGCCGAATATTTTAACAGTTTGAGGCACCACATTTCGAAGATTTATAAAAAATTGTTTAACCCGTTAAGCATGAGTTTCCAGACACAATTGATTTTTCAATTGTCCCGGTGGTATATCGCGGCTTGACAGATTAAGAAAAAAGCTTTCAATAAACCAATTTTAAAAGTACATGTGTTTCTTTACTTTTTTTATTTCTAATAATAATTACTTATTACCATTATTTTCCCCCTAGTTTAGGTAATAGTATATTGGGCCTAATTCTGGCGAACACATGCTAAGGTTAAATTTAAGTTCAGTCTACCTCTTTCTCTCAATATGAATACGAAAAGGATCGCTGACTTAAAATTTGACACTTAGAAACATGCATTCAATTTTCGACCTTATTGAACGTGTTAAAAACGTGCTAAAATTGTCTATGGTTCCTTTGAAATCTCTCTAAATTTAGATGACAGCTCTAAACGAATTCTTGCCATCTTTTTCCTATTACATATTGCGAGAAAGAGATATACTGTACTTAAATTTAAACTTAGAGTGTGCCGCCAGAATTAGGCCCATTGTATCACAAGGGAACATAATTATAATATTTCTACGGCGAGGGCGCCTTTATAGTCAATATACGTCGCCCGAGGTAAAAATAATTTTGCGACTGAGTAATACACTCTGCTTTTCATCCCATCTATATGATTGAATATGAAATATATAGGAATATAAAATATATAGGAATATACAGGAATCGATTCCTGCCTCAGGACGTGAAATTTTTCTAGTTTTATTATATTTTAATTACTAAGTAATTTTTCAAACATTTATAATAATGTTAAAATAAAAAATTAAGAATAAAATATATAATTATACTTTACCAGCGGCTCCGGGCTCGATTGAACCCTGGCCGGAACAGATGTTTGTGTGATGAGTACAGATATTTGTTCACGGGTATTGGATGTTTATATGTTTATGTAAGTTTATTTCTAATATCTATAATTTATATACACCGTCTTCCTGAGGTTATACATTGACTTCGGCATGTTATTCAGACTATTAAATTGATCATTTTTTACTATGAACACTTTTATGAATTCCAATTTCTTTAACAATTTTACTTTCATACAAACTAAATGCTTAGATGTAATTTATCTAAAATGAATTACTCTTTACCTGAGCTGGCAACGTCACATTTAAAACTTTGGTCCATATACAAGTTCTTATGAATTTTAGGATTCTTTAGAATTTACGTACGGATTCATGTTTGAATTGCCACGTGCTTAGCGGTGAATGAAACATCGTGAGAAAACAAGGAAGAAAACGCACACAGTTTATCAAATAGCAAGGGTCCACTGTGTAGAATATGTTCAATACTAAGTCCATCGTGGCCCGGCGACTTCCCGCGCTTCATTTCGCGCACGCATTTAAATATACTATCGGGAGTGAGATAAACCTCCGGACGCTGGCCTAGGTGCGGACCGTTTGCGGAGGCGCGGGCAGTGGCCGACCCACCACAGACAGGCTTCTCCCCGCTACACTCTGACATTGTGCTATTCACATTGAAATAAGATGCAAACATATTAGCTATATCTTTAGTATTCTGACATTTGTTTACAAATAAAGGCAAAGTAGGTTTGCAGTTTAATTTACGAGTTGACTTCCGAAATTTAGAAAATTCCTTATTGTATCTATGCTTCGCAATTATTAACCATTGCATTGCATTTTTATCTTATGTTCATTATTAAGACACCATTTTAATTTATTTTTTTCTTGCAAAATGCATTTCATCATATAAATGTCCTTGACTCGGCCGACCGTTTAATACCTAAACTTGGTGTGCTAATCGAGCTTTTGAATGACTTTCTCGGACATGAAAATTCCAACCAGTAATTTGTTTTTTATGCTTAACTTTACAGTGGTACGTATCACGAGCCGCCCGAGTCAATACATTCACTATATTGTTATAGTACACATCACTCATTACTATTGAGTAACACAGTGCATTTCCCTGCCACAATTTTTGTTTTGTGTATTGGGACTTTAGGTAATACAATATTTGGTGTAATGAGGTCCACACTACACTTGACTGCCAATGGCAGATGATCAGACCAATACACATTGTCACTTAAAATAGAAACATCCTGCACAAGGTCAAACGCCGAAGTCGTACAGACGCAGTGGTCTAACCAGCTCGTCTTACCATTCACTTTACTACGAAAAGTATAAGCATTGGCTGACTCACCGAGAAGGTCCATGTCCGCACATACCCACTGCTGGTCGCTACAGAAGTCCCGCAGCTCGTCCCCAAAGCGAGCTCCAGGGGCTGCGTTGTAGTCGCCCATCGCCAACATGCAATCCCCCTCAAGGTCTTCTATCACAGCGCTAATACGCCCCAAGCACTGAGTGAATAGGGGCAAGTTGTCCTCACAGTCCGTAGGCATATATACTGACATGATCAGCAGACTTCGGTCTTTGAGTTTCATCTGTACTGCTGCAATACGGGTAGTTCCACAGCATACGGGAGTGACGTCAGTAAATTTACTTTTACGCCACATAACCGCGACTCCTCCATAGGGTCTCCCCCTTATTCTTCCAGCAGCCGTGTCCTTCGCTGACAGTCCATGGTAGGCGAAATCAGAGTGCACATTGCCCAGGAAGTCGATGTCATTTTGTAGTAGCCATAGTTCTTGTAGGCATATAACATCGTAATCCTTACATAGTTCCGTCACGTGTGCGCATGACCTCCTTGTACTTTTACAGTTAAAAGATACAATACTGATTGGATTCATATTAAGTGGTATGCGATATTTTGTCTAGCGCTAACCCTTGAAACGTCTGTATACTATTCCTAAAGGCCAGAACTCTTCACTTAAGAGCTTGTTTTCTTTATCTTTACCTATAGTGATTTAAAATGATGAAAAACCAGTGGGCTTATACGCCGTAAGCTTTTCTATGCTGTGTACTGTTTCTCCCAGCTCAGTCAGTAATTCCCTTACGTCTTTTTCCGTAGTAGTAGGGTCAAAACGCGATACGTATATGTGCGTTAACTTGGGTACAATTTTTGTGGTTGTTAAGATTAAAGTCGCTTTTCCGAATTTATTTTTGTTCAGTTTTCTTTTAGATTTGTATTTACCACAGTTTGAAAACTATCATCTGTTTCTGTGCTACAGATATCTTCAATATCGCTATTTCTATTACAGTCCGTTTCATTAATGTGGCTCGCTAACGCCGAAGATGTAGTTGCAGGTATGCGTGACCTTGATATACGCCCTGAGGGCGGTAGTGGTATCACTACCACTAGCACCAAATGACGAGGGACCCTCGCACAGGGGAAGGGGACGAGGTTACCAGCGGTTTCTTAGCCTCGTTTCGATGACGGCTTGTTTTATCTCTGCCACCTGGGTTTGCAGCTCTGTCAGTGAGGATGCCTGCGCAGAGTTTCGTTTTATGATGCAAGTTCTTGTTTTATCCGTGACAAAATTTAAAACCATATTTATCGATCTTCCGGGTTCTTGTGTGTGATAGATACATATCCAATAAAAAATATTTTCATTTTTGGTTGAATGCTTAAACCCTTAATTTATTCATCTGAGAAATTAGGTAGATAGATACAACTTTTAAAATTTTATTTGTGTTTTTTATGTTGACTCATATCTTGATTCTCACAACTTTACTTTACTTTACCGTTGTAAGTATTCAATAAAGTTATTTATTATCTATCTATATTTTTTGTACTTAGCCTATCAAAATAAATAGGTACTAGAATTGAGGAATTATAGGATATTTATTTTATGTTATTATTTTATCAAATAAATATTAGCTACCAGGAGTAGGAAAAGTTTATGAAAGTAGGAGGTAATTACGCCTGATAGGGGGTATGACCTTTGAATGGGGCTGCGCTTCAATGTCGATCATTTCATTTTTTATCAAAAATAATTAATTTTTCAGCATGTAATAATGTCACACTACAGTTGTCACACATTGGTAATAAACTCTACACAAGGGACCCATTTACACCCTTTTCACTTTATTTGTATTTCTGATACAGCCTGTATATCTGTGTAACTAGGTAACGAATAAATTGATATGTATACATTTTTTTTTATACCACTAAGGTGGCAATCAAGCATACGGCCCACCTGATGGTAAGCGGTTACCGTAGCCTATGGACGCTTGCAACACCAGGGGTATCACTTGCGCGTTGCCTATCCTGTAAAAACTTTTTCAAACCCTTTTTGAAGAACCCCATGCTGTACTCGTTCGAGAAAACCTCTGCAGGGAGGTCATTCCACAACCTGAGCGTACGCGGGAGAAAGTTTCTCTGAAACCGCACAGTACGAGACCATTTTAGTTCAAGTAAGGTGCTATATTATACATATAAAATAATTTATTCGTTACCTAGTTAGTATTCATAACACAAGCTCTAACGGTGCTTGCTTTGAGCTAGGTAATAGGTGAGAGGGTAAGGATATTTAATTTTAATTAAACATATATAATGAAATGGGTAACAAATAAATGTTTAATTACCTATATTAAAATTTGTTTATGTACCTACATAATATTCTTTGACTTAGGTATAAATAAACATTAGAAATAAACTAAAATATACATTCAAGACCCGTGCACAACAATCTTTTTTAATCACACAAACATTGTTCCGACTGGGGGGTTCGAACCCGGAACCGTTGGCTAAGTAGTCAGGGTCTCTGACCACTCTACAAAGAAATATGAGGCGCTTTTAGATACAACAGTAACTGTTAGAATGTATTGGGCTTAATAGATTAAAAAAAATATATTCATACAGACGAATATTTACATACTGAAATTTTCAATAAAATAGTGTGATACAACTCCATTGCTTTTTTGTTCTTTTCCATTGACCCTACTGACCCCATGACGGGCGTTCGGCGCGAACTTCAAATTTTACGTAGCGAGCGACGAGTGTAAATTGCGGGTCGCGGGGGTGAGTGGGCGGGGCCATTTAAAAACAAATTTCTCGAGGTATCGCCTTAAGGTACGCTTAAACAACGAATGAAAATAAAAGAATGATAAATTAGTACTACCATTAGTACCATTAGTATTAGTAGGGTGGACGTTGGCTCATAACGCAAATACAGATGGACTAGAAGAATTTCACAGGTATATCCCAAGTCCTGGGTGGCTCAGTTGGTTAGAGAAGTCGCCCGCATTGCGAATGGTCGCGGGTTCGATTCCCGCCTCAGGACGTGAATTTTTTCTAGTTTAGATATATTTTAATTACTTAGTACTATCAGTTCTTCTTGGCACTAACTTTATTTATTGTCTATTCTATTTGTAACTCTATTTCGATGATACAAATTGAACGAAACTCGGCTAAATTTCTAATGTTTTTAATTATTATAACTTTATATTACCTACTACCTGTACTTTATAACATCATTATCAGCAATTCATAGTTTATGTTCACACTTGTCTTATATGACGCTTATGACACTGTAAGCCTATTAACAACCTCGACAACACTTAAGAACGACCAAAGTTGTCAATCTAAAATGACTTTTATGACTATCTAATAAAGTTGGTTTTCGTTAATTAAGCGGTAAGACCCCTATGTGTTCAACCACCGTGGTATCGGTTTATGAACGAATTAATATTTACAGGCGTCACTTTACGCGATACGCCATCTAAAAATAACACTGTTATAAGTTATTACTAATAGTGGTCGTGCCAGGTGAGTGTTATAATTTTATGACGCCTTCATTTAACATGATCAGCAAACAGTGTTAAGTGAAGTATTTTGATAACAATCTTTATTGTAAATTCAAAATATTTTTATTCTGTGAGTAACAGAGTATATCATGTTTTTGTTCATGGTATAATAAAAGAAATTCACAAAGTACACTAAAGTGATAGTTTTTAGATGCCTAATCCTTTAAAAATGTCTCTCAAATCCTAGGTCTTTAGGTCTAGTCGAGACGATTAAAGTCTACCTTATTGATACATGATTTTTTGTTTGGAGGGCTATTATCAAAAACGTATGTATAACGTATAGTAATAGTGGTAATAGTGTCTAGAGGCTTATTGACAAACACTATTTCCTTTTTTTATATTTGTTTAGCAACTCGTCTTTTAGTCGCCGTTCCGAAACTTATCCGAAATGAAACTTTTGTTATTTTATGTATACGAAGCACGGCAATTGATCTAACACCACCTGATTTGAAGCGGTAAGAAGAGTCCATATGCGAAGACAGCTAGTGCAGTTTAGACACTGCTCCAGCCACCTTCCCCTTGCCGGCCTAAAAAGTCCTTTTTCACGCCTTTGAAGGAGCCCATGTTATAGGAAGGAGGGACCACATGTGCTGGCAAAGAATTCCAAGTTCTGGAAGTACGACAAAGAAACGAGGCACTAAATTTCTTTATGTGTGAGGTGTGCGCGTTAACTGCGTCGCCATTTATTTCCCTTCCCTCTCTTCAGGGCACTACTCTTTCGGCACAGGGCTCCTTACACTTGCTAGATATGTTGCGATCTGAATTCCAGGAAATCCTTTGAAACCGTGATCAAATATCAAAACAGCCTCACGAAAGCTCAGTGTCCTGAACATGGTGTTTCAATTTTTCACACCTGACTAATTATGCTTGCTTTAAAAAAATAGGTCCGGTATTGCGTGGAATATTGCTTGCACTTGCGGAATGGCTCCGCCAAGTGCCTCCACGATACACAAGACAGACTGCAGCACCATGCTGTCCGTATCATTGGCGATGTAGAGGTCACCAACAACCTTGAGCCTCTTCAAGTGACATTGCGTCGCTTAGCGCATTCTATCGGCTATATCACGGGAAGTACTCTGAAGAGCTTTTTAACCTTATTCCACCTTCCTCCTTCCTACTCAGGAGCACGCGTGCCGGTCTTCAAAGTCATCAATTCACTGGTTCCTCCTCAACATCAGGCAAAATAAATTTAGTACCTCGTTTCTTAGTCGTTCCAGAAATTAAAATTCTTTGCCGGCACATGTGTCCCCTTCACTTGCACTTGTGTTTCTTCAAAAGAGGCGTTAATAAGCACCTTTTGGACCGGCAAGGTGGAAGCGACTAGAGCAGTGTCTAAACTGCACTAGCTGTCTTCGCATATGAACTCTTCTTACTGGTTGACATCAAGTGGTGCTGAGTCATTTGCCGAGCTTTGTATAAAAAATCTTTACCAGCTCGTGGTTTCCCTCCTTCTTCATTTTGGACCGGACTTTTTTATGTTGGCAGCATATTCGCTCTCGTAACCTTACTCATTGGAAGAACACAGCACTACAAAGAAACGGAGCGTATTTATTGCCGCTTTGTGTGAAGTAATTTGTGCAAACTGGATAATTCCAGTTTGGTAATGGTAATCCATACTATGTTTTTTGTATTTAATTTGAAATTTCCTTGACCGATTTTTTTTAAATTTGTAAATAGTTTTTAAGATATTCATTGTTGTTAATGCAGTGAAACAATTTTTGAATAACAAAAAATAATTACAACAAATCAAAACATTGAAATAGGCTACATATTCTACAAGCTCTAATTGACCCATATTTTCAACTAATAAATTTAAACAAAAAGTAAGCAGTTATACAAACTACTGAATGTTAGGTAGACATTCATTTAAAGTAATTTTGAAAAAAGCGGCATTGAAGTAAAAACGGCAATTTCATATTTAGAGACCTATTATCTGCGCTCTTCTGTAAGGTGGCGGTGGTACACCAGTCGACCACTCAAAATCGAGTGGAGCCTTCGACCATACCCTTGTATGTGTGAAATATGCCCTACCTCTCTTTAATAAAACACTAACTAACATCGCGAAAATTATTAAAATAAAAATATAAAAAGAAAAAAATATATGTAAATATTCATGTTTCCTGGTAAACGCAAGCTCCATTACTAATTCATTAGTTACTCGCGGTAAAGAGATCAATGCAGATTATAATGCGTATACCTATGTCTGTTACATTATTTATTTCTATTTATTATCTTAGGATCGGTATGCGTAAATAAAATGTATGATGATTTAATGTGGAAAATTTTAGTGGCTTCGTATCGTGTAATATTTTCCCCTTCTGCCGCGTGACTGTTCACACTCCACCGGCTTTAACGTTTGTAGTATCAATTAATTAAAGAATGATGGGGAGCACTATCGAAGGTTACCGCGTAATAAATGAAGTCGATATCGGCTTAAAATTTGTTGCGCTCAACGGCGCGGTGGTCGCAGACCAGATAAAAACAGACAACACCATTTTATATGAAAGCTATGCAGATTAGTCGTGTTCTTATTACTGAACAAATCTTTACAAATAGACAAGACTAAGATGCTTTGTTTAAATTACTACGGATTCAATAGATTTTGTATCAGATCAAGATTATAATAATATCTTGAATTGACATTATTTACCTATTTATAAGCTTTCCAAATAAATGAGCCTTTAGGTACAAATGAAAGCTATTTTTTTATATGAGCATTTTCTTTAGTATCCGACGGATATTCAAATTCACTCGCATACCTTACTGAAGATAGGAATAAATAAATAGATCCTTTTCTGACTTAATAAAGTGTTCCTCGTTTATTATCTATGGCACAGACAAATTTTTTCACACATTCCAGGAAGGCGATAGCATGGCGAGGGGTGAAGGGGGCAGAGTAAAGGAGCTCGAGCGTGAAATTATTATCATATAATACCCGCTTTGAGCACAGCGCGATTATTCAAATGTTCGGCGCAGCACACCGCCCTGCAAGAATACCACAGTATGGTGACTAAATCAGTAACATAGCTTCAGTTTTAACTAAACACTTATTAATCATTGCATTAAAGAACAGTCAGCAGCATGTTTACGTTGACTCTTATGTCAATAAGATAGGGATCAAAGTCGATTACCTATATCTTTTTGATTCCGACAGTACAGAAATTGCTCACAGCAATAGACGTGGAGATAGTCGCTTGCACTTTTTACATCCAATAATCGCAGCAGTAAACGGTAAAAAACACTGTGCACGATTAGCTGTCCTTTTTCTATATATGTATACTATTGCTATTGTACGCAAACAGGGCCAGTATCAGATCATTTAAAAACAAAAAATATCATAATATGTTTGATTCGATTTTTAAACTCTGGCGCGCTGGGTGACATGTGTTTTGTTAAATAGTCCAATAAAACCCATAACAACAAACAAAAATGTTGTTTGTTGTTGTTCTAAGCAGAAATATCTAACATTTTATATACCTACCTGATTGATATTATGATAATTCTATCGGGTGTTACAGAATTTCTAAATAAAATTCGGAATTCTAGGTTTGCGGGTGGGTCGATTACGTAGTGTGTGCGCTGGCTTTTTAGGGTTGTCACGAGCAGCTCAACAATGATTTTATAAAGTTGTCAAACCTTAAGAAGTAACTTTTGACAAGGAACACAACCACCCCCAATAAGTTTTGTTTTGGACTCTTGTAACACACTGAACAATAATTAATTTTTGGCTATTTTCTATTATTTTCAGATTTGAGTTACTGCATCCCTGTCATGTGAGCGATAAGCAAATGACATAAAATGTTATGTAAATTCAAGCGGCAATAATGCCAACAAACACCTTTATAATGCGCGCCCAAGGGGGATAATGGTGGGAGCGTGAATTATTCTCGCAGATAAGACGATGCCTTTGTCTAAATAACAAATTATATTTTTATGTTAATATAAGACAGTGTAATACCTAAACGTTCCTTAAACTTTCTTTTGCTTAATTCTGTCTATTAGAGGCTTACATAAATAATATTATAATAGTAACGATTATGAGGGACGTCATTTGACTAAGAATCCAAAAGTGTTCACGTATTGTAACAATTACAAATGAAGAAAGAAAATGATGAAAAAATACCGCCTGGAGCATGAAATTTTTTCATCATTTTTTTTCCTATTTTTTTTGTAATTGTTACAATAAAGTAGGCGTTAAAACACGTATGCTAACAGTAAATTATTGTTTACCTGCTATAAAGCAAGGCATAATGATATAAGAGGTACTTTTTTTTGCTTACACTACGCTTACTTAAGCATAGTATATGCAGTTACAACTTACAAGTAATATTTTTCTCTAGTAAGTAATAAGTTTTTAAATGGTATGCTTTTAGCTGTACAAATACTTGCACATAAGTACCCATGCTTTCTATGTAGCTTTAATCAAATCATAATTAAAAGTTGCAAACAAATAGGTATACGGCCTAGGCCCTGTTTAATAAAACTTACAAATAGTAAATTGTAATTGTAATTTACAGGCTACAAGTGAAAAAGTTTCTGTTTAGTAAAAATCACAATTTACAATTTTGTAGTGGTGGAAAGTCTACTTTGTAGATTTGTAGCTACAATTTTACATATTCTGGTTTAATAAAACTTTTCACTTTACAGGCAAAAATCTACAAATTTGTAAGAAACACTCGTTTATCAAACATAGAATTGTAGTTACAAGTTTACATATTTGTAGAATTGTAATACAATTCTGACAGTTGGACTCGTCGTGTGTCAGAATTTTATTTATTCCCATAACCTAATTAGTAAAGATATTTATTTGTTATACTCAAAAAATGGTGGAAGTAGTGACAGTAGTGATGATGAATATGTAAGTGAACGGCAACAGCGAGTTTTTCGTCAAAGGATTAACTTTACTTTTGGTGTGACTGATACATTCAACGAAAAATTTAAATTCAGCAAAACTAAAGTCGAATTACCAAAATAGAACATGATCTTAAATACGATTCTAGCATAAATGTAGTCCTTGCACCCACTCAGAAAATTTTGTGTGCATTGCACTGGATAGGCTGTGGTGGCAAGGTATTTTCAGTCTTTGTTGTAGATGCACAAAGATTTTAAATGTTCCGCAATGTCTTGTCCACTTTTTTATTTTCATATCGTGAGTAAGTTTTTCACTAAACCGACCGAATAAAACATCTTTATTCTCGTATATTAGAGACAAAATCGTGATTTTGTTATTGAGCTCCATGACTGTTGTTATGATGTTATGAATCATCAAACAAATAGGAAACCAAATGGTAAAATCAAATTCTAAATAAGTATTTCATTTTTTTTAATCTACCCACGTTATTTTCTTCAATAAAAATTTACATTTTATGTAATTTGTAACTTACAACTACAAATTTGTAGATACAATATTTCATCGAAATCTACAGGCGTTTTCTACACATGAAAACGTTTATTAAACAGCATTTGTAATTGTCACATTTGTAGATTTTTATATGTAAAATTCTTACATAATTGTAAAGTTTATTAAACAGCACTTGTCATAAAACTTAACAAATTTGTCACTTATTTACAAAATTGTAGACTTGTAAGTTTTATTAAACAGGGCCCAGGGCGGCGTTCGGGAAGCTAAGCTATATAGGCCATATCTATACGTCCCGAATACTGCAGTATCTCTAAACAAAAGTCTTCGAACAGTGTGTGTTGCCAGTGTTGACTTACGGCACTGAGACGTGGTCACTCACAATGGTTCTCCTTAAGAGGCTCAAAGTCACTCAAAGCGCAATGGAGCGAGCAATGCTCAGAGTGTCTCTTAGGGAGCTAATTAGAAATGAGGAGATCCGTAGGAGAACCAAAGTCACCGACATAGCTCAAAGAGTTGCCAAACTAAAGTGTTTGGAGTCACCAAACTAAAGTGTCAGTGGGTAGGACACATCGTTCGCAGTATTCTGCGAGCGATGTGTCCTACCTAGAACCATTCCGCCCTATTTCAGCCGCGGGCGGAATGGTTCTAGAGTGGCTACTACGAACCCAAAGGCGCAGCGTGAGCAGGCCTTCAACAATGTGAACCGACGCGAGACGATCTGGTGAAGTTATGGGAGGTCTTTGTCCAGCGATAGCTATCAGACTCTTTTTAATGGTTTTTGATCTTTTTGTACAAGTTAAATTGGTCAGTTCCTTTTCTATATGTCTGTTTTTGAGAGTTGTCAATATATAGGTGGCATGTGAAGACGTGGTTTCATTCGTTCCCACTTCTCTATAAATATACAGTCCACAGGCTCCAGCCTAGCGTTAACAGACGTCTGAAATGGTGATGACGATTAATGTTAACCGTAGCCTTCGTACCACCTTGGGCACTACTTGTAAATACTCTTTCCTTACCCTGTAAGTAAATCAAGAAGAAGCGTAATGGAAACAAGTCCCTCTGCTCGCAACATAATGCTTCCGCCTGACTTGGGTTGCATCTTCACCTTAAAGAAGATCGCAGCTAAATAACACTATTTAGTAGTGTTGTGTTCCTGCGGTGAGCAAGGTCAACGTTAAACAGAAAAGTTTTATGTTGTTTGTCTTCTACGGTGTCAACCTAATGCTTTCTCTTGACATTTGCAGGCTTTAAAGGCAACACGTGTGTAATGCCCAAGCTGCTATCAAAGAGCGTGTAATCACTAACGGCCTGGCCCCGGGTACGGACGGCGGCGGCGGCGTCTCGGCAACCACTCCTCGGTCACGACGACGCGCTGCTAGGCTGACATCGAGACAGTGCGCAGTGGTTGCCTAGACGCTAGACGCACGACATCACCGCACATGTCGTGGCCAGGCCGTAAGTACGGTTTGCTGCTACGAGCGTTTGCGGCTTCAACAACAAGATAATAAATAATAACTATATTTATCTTCAATAGCTAGCAGAGTTTACACCTAAATAAATACTATAAAAGGAGCTTTTCTTGGTAACTTGTTTTATCAAATAAAATTCGTTGTAGAATAGCAATGAGTCATCTTTTTAATCTTAGTCCAATCGTTTTTAACCAAACCGTATAAGGGAAAATCGGAATCCGTCGAATCATAAAATAAGCCTTTACTTGGCTTGTTTTATGATTCGACGGATTCCGATTTTATTAATAGTACGCGAAACATCACAAATAAAACCAATATTTATTTGTTAATTTCTCTACAAGGGAAGGCAAAGGGGTCCCGATTCAAGGCAGGAAAGTCATAATAGATATTTGTGTTATAAATATACCCAACTAGCTGTGCCCGCGACTACGTTCGCGTGGTGTCGGAAAATAACAACGGTAGGGTAGGTAGGCTAAGGATTTAAATCATGTTTATAAAACACCTTTACAATTAATGCATTTATCGCCCCGCCCGCGCCCGCCCGCCCTGAAAATCATGAATGCGTGCATGATATTTTAAAACTATGATAAGTATCTCTTAAGATATTCATTGAAATCAAATGATGTCAAGAAAAATTTTGCTCAAAATTTAATACTTGTGGTGAATAATGTATTTATTTCGATAAGGAATAATATCATGTAGACAAAAACACCACCGCACAAGTACATATTTTAGAACAAATTCAATTACCAATAAATGGTTCTAGAGAGTCAATTTCAAAGAATAGACATAAGCTGTAGCGGACTTTTTTTAGAACTTTTAAAGACGAACAATTCCTGCATACATGATTTACACGTAACTTTCACTGTTTACGCAGCGCACGCAACGAAAGCTCTGAAAAGGAATATTTTTGCCCCGTTTTGTAACACTTTTAATTAATGCTCAGCTCCTATTGGTGGTAGCGTGATTTTATGTAGCCTATATAATACCTCGATAAATGGACTATCCAATACAAAAAGAATTTTCAATTTGAAGCAGTAGGTCCTGTGATTAGCGCGTTCAACCAAACAAACAAACAAACTCTTCAGCTTTTTAATATTAATATAGATACTTAGTAATATTCACATTGACAACTATTTTATCTAGCCCAAATTAACCACTATTAAGAGAATGTTTTATGGACGACGGAGAAATAAGGATAGGAGGAGAAATAAGGAGTACCTGTATGCATAAACATTAGAAATATACTAAATAAATATATAAATATCCATGGCTCATCATACCAAAATCTGTTCTTATCACGATTCAAACCCGGGACCTCTGGCTTAGTAGAAAGGGGTATTGGACAAGCCGGCCCTCAATGTTATGTTTTGTTGCTAACAAAAATATAACATTGAGGGCCGGCTAATAAGAACTTATACAGGATGGTGTCGATAACACGACAATAAATGACTGACTTGGGCTATATTAGTTCATATAAATGTTTTGCTACTTTCCAATACATCTTATTTATTTGATAATTTTATAACATTTCTATTACTTGTTTTTACTGTCCTAGTGTCGTCACCACACTGTATAGACGTCTCTAGTCTATGCTGTATAGTGTAGAAACACTGTCTAATAAATATCAATTGAAGTCCAACTCCGATGATAGCAATTATATAGTTAAAACTCAAGTAAAGGATAAATACACTTTTAGTTTATAACGGCTTATTTTCATTTGAACTACTCATCCCTGTTCACTTGATTATATTTTAAATATTGACAAATAACGAGTAATTTTGTCAGTAAAAATGATGTTAGTTTTCGAAATTAGGTTGTTCTGTGTTTCCTTTCAGTTGTTACGTGGAATTTGAATAATCTATGTACATTTTATGTTTTTTAAGTGAAAGCAGGAAGCGTTCGAAAAATCGATACATGATATTTTTCCAAGTAAAAATATTTTTCAAACATTTCTAATATTGTAAAAAATAAAATTAGGAATAAATATCGAAAAATGAATCAAAATGGGGAGGCGTCTATTTCTTTTAGCATTATTTCAGGTACAATAAGCTTTAATCTAAGGATAAAGCTAATATTTTCTCTGAGATAACCAAATTTTATTTCAGTAACAACTTATCTATCTTTATAAATAAGTTAGACACAATGATATTATAGTTAGACAGGACAGGATGCAAGGGGAACTTTTTTTGAAAACGAAGCTTAGCACTGCGGTCACTTTAAGCAAAACTTGTCAAAAAAAAATTGAAATCGCAAAAAAAAATATTAACCAAACTACTTCGGTTACATATTGTAGTGTTGTATTGAAATAAAATAACCAGAAGTCGGATATGCCAGAGTGTTCTGTATTTCTGATATTACACAATATTAATATTCACCTTTTAATCTAGATGTATTTGTGAAACTGAACAGAACAGGAAAGAGGGCTAACTGTAAATGGGGTTCCTTAAATACGCTTGGACCATAGATGGTAATATTCTGCTAAATTGTTACAGATTATTAAACCATTCGAGATCTGACAATTTTATTTTCGGCTAGATGTTACCCTAAGTTATGCAGTCACTTTTTTAAGTTACAGGTAGTCGAAAGTTTAGTTATGATTTTTTCCCGTATGGGATGACCAGCACTGCCATCTGCTTTCGATTTCGAATGTTCCCCTTACATCCGAGAGTAGTCTTATTCAAAAATAATAATATAGTTGACAATATAAACATAAATAAATAAAGTTTACACAATGCATCTCTGCAATATCCAGCAATATTTGTTTCTCAGACGGTAGAATCGAATTTTACGTCAGATGACTGTTATTAAAATTATACATGCAATTTAATCTCATCCTAGCCTACACTGAAATAATACATATATTCAAATAGCTGAGAGATATTCCTGGGCTTGTTACCTTAGTTTTAGTCACGTTGATTTTTAGGGTTCCGTACCCAAAGGGTAAAATGGGACCCTATTACTAAGACTCCGTTGTCCGTCCGTCTGTCACCAGACTGTATATTATGAACCGTGATAGTTAGGCAGTTGAGCACAGATGACGTGTTTCTGTTGCCGCTATGACAACAAATACTAATAAATAGAATAAAATGAATATTTAAGGGGGCGCCCAATCAGCTAACTAGATTTTTTTCTTGTTTTTGCTCGATATTGATAACGGCAACAGGTAGACGCTTGTTTATAGATAAGGGTACGGAACCCATCATGCGCGAGTCCGACTCGCACTTAGCCAGTTTTTTATGAAATCAAACTTAAATCACGTTCACGATAACAACAATAAAACTAACACTTTCTAGGTAGATACTTATATTTATATTGCTAATTAAGGAATAAAAGGTCACAGTAAAATCTGATAAAGACTATTTTATAAGCATTTGTCCTACGTAATGCGACTGGGGCAATTCCATCAATTTGTCTAAATGTGAATTACACAGGGCGTTTTCCATTGTTTTCGACAACAATTAGCTTTCTACTTTTAGTAAAGAACTAAAAAAAAACTAGTTTTTTGGTGTTTGTACACACTCTATGAGTTTTTTTTATTATAAACAACCATCACCATCATAAACAATGAATACACCTAATTATAAATTTTCCGACACTGTAAAATTGTAATTGTGATAGATACGACATAGATATTTAATTATTATCATTTTATTATAAACAACCATCACCATCATAAACAATGAATACACCTAATTATAAATTTTCCGACACTGTAAAATTGTAATTGTGATAGATACGACATAGATATTTAATTATTATCATTTTAAATAAATTTTATTATGACACAAATTAAATAATTAATTAATGACATAATTGTAATTTATAAATATACTTTCAAATTCTAAGTTCAGCATGACAAAATATTTTATTTTATATCTATTACTTAAACATATTGCAGCACCTGTAAAAACCTGTTACGTGTTTGTCTGTGTTGCTAAGTTGTAATGTATTTTATATTTTAAGACTTTATATACATTTATTTGGCAATAAACGAATTGAATCGAATTTAATTGAAGTACTTCACTGTTTTATAATTATAGAGACACACAGAATAAACGACGTTTTACAGTATAATTAGTATTTTGTCTGTTTAATACTATTTTCAGGAAGCTTCCCAAAAGTTGTGCAAACTTTATTAATTTTTAAATTGATGACATTACTTAAAAGAATTGAATAAAAATAAGAAAATTAGATGATATTAGTTAAATATAATTACGCCTAAGCATAAACAATTTTAAGTAAACGGCCAAAACGAAACATTTTCACAAGAACGCCGAAGGTTAACTCCTGACCCAATTATAAACTCAAAATCTAATTATAAAATAATGCTAAACTTAAATAAACTTGGTCCCTCCGCTCGGCCGAAACTTGACAAGTGGAAAAGGGCCCGAGACGTAAAGTAAGCTTTATCTACGAGTATATTTTGCTTCGGACTCTTTATGAGTTTCAAACGAGATCCGTCACGCGACGTTAACTCGGAATAGAAGTGATAAAGTGCCCGCTAATCTGTCCTATTCGGGCCACACTTAGTACACTTTATTAATCACAAAGCTTACAAATTACACTATACTTCCTGCGGCGTGACACCGCTATGGCGTATGTTAATTTTATTGTCGCTCTATTCGACGATTTGGTCAGCGCGACAACTTTTGTGGGGGTCGTGTACTTGAATTATATAAATTAAATCGCCTTTTGTTGTCTTTAAAATATGAAAACACCTTACGTTAATTTAGCTGAGTGAAATGTATTGTCCATAATTTATATTTTTTCTACGACAAAGGCGGCTACCAATCATAACGATTACGTACGCCAGACGCTCGTAGCAACTTGGGCACCGTACTCAGGCGTTGCTCACACTGTAAAAATTAAGAAAAATCGTTATGTTGGCAGCAGAGGAGTAATTCCCACTGCTCCCAACAAAACTTTCATAATGACCTCTGGAGATCTTATTCACCACGGGGACACATCACTACAAATCAGTGTTATTTAGCTGCGATATTCTGTAAGGTGGAGGTGGATTTAAAAAACGAAGAGAGCATTTGCCTCTGTTGAATCATGTACCTAAAAAACATATGTTCTTACTTTTCATAATTATACCATCAAACAATAAATTAATATGAGAAAACAAAAGCAAATACTAAGCAGGTTACTATCATAAAGCCTTTTGAAAAAGAGCTATTAATTTTTAATGAATCGAAATCTATTTTCCGTTACCAAAATTTGTCTTCTCAAAAATTAATATTACTTATTATTTATTTATCATAATCATGATGCTTAGTAGGTATTAGTAACAAGCCATTTTTCTAATTTTCCATGTATGTTTCAAAAAATAAATACTTATTTTTTCATGTCTTGATGACATTATCAAAAAGGATGATATTAGTCGTTGTTTCATTTCATTTTGACTCATCACTTATAACCATAACACTTACTGTTGCCACCTGTTTCCACTTTCAACTTAAAAACACAATTCTAATAACGTGTTAAATTAAGGACACCTTGAACCGACCTTCCGAATGCCAGAAATTATGTAGTTCACTTATTATTCTTATCGTAACATGTTTTACCTCCTTTATGTACAATTTTATACTTTAATCGCAAAATTTACACTTTAAACGTGGGGTTCTCGGCATGACGCCTTATGCAAAACAGGTGCTACCCGATACGTGAGGTTAACGAGGAATTACGAAACGTTATAAGTTTCACGAAAATTGCTTAGGCATTTTCCACTCAAAATATAGCAAAATGTATCATAATGTATTAATTGCATCGGCCATTTAAGCGAACCTTCTAACGTAGTCAAAGTATTTAAAAATTGCAAATCTATTTTTTTACATTTAGTGTAAGTAAGTTATAAGTCACAGCTTTGCCGTAATTTCTGCTTGAACTTGCGACGTTTTGAACTTTTACCTGTTTTATCGTCCGGTTATCGCGTAACGCCATCATAAAACAGTCATATTGGGGTTGGAATTTACTGAAAGATAAAAAAAATAAAACAAGAATATAAACCGAGTTAACTGTGTACGTAATACTAGCACTTATTAGTATTTGGAGATAAAATGAAGTTGCCCCGCTTTGGGCAATTTATTGGGGTAAGTTATGGGCGGCGCGGGCTTGAGCGGCTAATTTATTCGCCGTGCACATAAATTACTTTATTATGAATTCAACTTAGCTCCACTGAATTGTTTGTCTGTTGTTATAGCGGCGCTTTTGTAACAAACAACAGTGTTTAACTGTCTTCGTTCCCATGAAGAGTGTTATTTTCATTCGGGGCAAAGAACTGTCAAGTGTCATAAGATAAGGCACTCAGCAATGTTCCAAGTCTGTCATTAAAATGTAATAGGTGCTTATAATGGACGGCAAAGGACTTATGAGGAGCGAAAGTAGAAACGATCCCATAAAAAGCAATAGTGGGGATTATGTAGAACACCAATGGTAGGTAACGTGGAGTTGTTTTCGAGGCGGCACTAACGCGCCACAAGTCGCTGCAGCGCGGAATAATCGCGGATGCCCATAAAAGATGTAATTTCAGATAAGCTGAAACAGACGAGCCCCGCCCCGGCCCCTGCCCCCCGCCGCCCCCTCCCTCGCTGCCTACTTTCTAATGACTAATTATTATGCTGTGCGTTGCGAGCTTTAACGTCAGACTACCTGCTAGCTTGGGTTTGCAGGTTTCAATTTATGCGAGCATATCTTGATTGATTTTGTTTTGTACATTTGTTCGCTGTTTAAGTGGCATTTTATTTGCTATTGCAATATGATTAGCTTCTTTGGTGTTACTCATGGTTTCATCAACAGTGTTATTTTGAGAACTTGCTACTAAAACTTAAATCAATATTAATTATTGTAATTAAACTAATAAACTCTAAACCCTTACAGTTATCGCAAAACACTCCACATATACGAGGTATGTCGAGGTATATATTGATATGGATTCTGTCAACTGGAATGTCATGGGCGTGTAGGTATGGCCAAGTCGTGAATTTCACAGATAGATACAAGTGTAGCGATGACAGAAACATCTCTACGAGAACTAAAACTAAAGTCGTCAACACCCTAATATTCCCCATTTTTCTGAAAGAAAAGGCGCTTTAATGCGTTTGAGATGTCGTGCTGGAGAAGAATGCTCCATACCCATTTCCATGGACTGCACGAAAAACTAACGCATTAATAATACAGAGGTAACCAACAGACTCTCAGCCTCTTGAGCACTTTGGTCAAAGACTCAAAGTTCGTCAACTACTTATCTGTAAAATATAATTTTTACAAGCAAAATTGAAGAATTGAGTCTGAGGAGTTAATACACTAAAAACGTCACTGTATCAAGCCTTATACTTACCGCAGATGACAGGACCCGTCGGCGGGGTATCATTATCAACAAAACACTTTATGGTGCCTACACCATACTACCCTCAGTAATAGGTAAGCAAAACGACTTAAGGAAAACGTGTTCCAATTTCAATAGCAGTAGAATAATGATTCAATACTTTATTTGATTTGATTTGAACTTAGTCAAAACATTCATATGGGCAAATTCCCCGGACAGCTATTGCGCTATATCCTACTTCATGTATAGTTGTAAGGCTCTCGAGTTTTGTTGGAGAGTCCACAAAGAGCATAGTCGTTTATTTCACAAAAAAAAATAACTTCAATACGACTTATTTATTGATAATGTAAAAGTAGATAAAAGTTTTAAAAATCTATGATTAGGTCACAACCGAAAAACAATTTGAGGATGGTTATGATATATCTACAGCATATCTTACTAATAGTACTTAATTAATTGTGTGAACACTATGTCCTGGAAGACAAGAGCAGAGACTGAGCACGGCGCCGCGTCCCTCGATGCCTCCGATAGTGGGCGCCGGCGACGACGTGTCGATGCGTGATACCGCATTACCATACCGCTCGGACCCTATCAGCACAACACTACTAATGTAATTATTAGGGTTCCCTGCCTCAAAAGGTACAACATCTGATACTGCCCTTAATGTACCAGCCATTGCCATCATTGGAATTTACGGATAGAAATGAAATTGGCTGATAGTAATGATTTACTTCCAGACTTTATAAGACTTGCATCTTTATTGCGTGATATGCTTAAAGCGGCTTCATTCAAAACTCAATTAAGGAACTGATTATTATAGTACAAGAACACTTCATAACTTATGATGTTGACTTTACGATCAAATTCCAAGAAATATCATAATTGTATGTGCCTTAATTACGTTACTATGTCAACTGCATAATATCTACGTTAGGAATTGAGAATAATTTGCATAGCGTTGACACAGAATTCTATAGAGTAGTCTCTACGAATTTGTACCTTAGAAAAGACAAAGCGAGATTCACAAGATGGCGGCAAATCCAACGGGCAATTCGTCCGAATTATACAAATAGCCTCTGCCTAACTGCACCAGCATATTGGCATATGTTCGTGACTAGTTTACGAGTGGTACGACATTGCATATTAATTGGTGCCGCTATCGAGCTGCGCATCGGCTCGACCTAGCTTCCATCGACTATACGTGGAAGCACTTTGTATGTCTGACTATGGGGGTAGTTTTGTCGTATGTATGGCAACTCCCTAGCTTTGACACGATTTGCTAAGGCAAATTGTGCAACGTTCACTTCAGAAGTTACAGACTTCGTAACTAAGCAACATCGAGAGATTTTGATGGTAAGCTATTTGGCAGGGCTTATTCTACATTAAGTATTTACAAGATAATAATGTATAAGTAATCATGACAAAGAATACCAATGTTAATCAAATTGATATTAATATAAAAGAAACCTTCCTTGTTGCATTTATAAAATACTAATTACATTAAACATTTCCTACTTGTAAAGATTCGCTTAAAGAAATTGGTGTAATTTTGCTCATCCTCGATCACTCTAAGTGGTGAGTGGCACCCTTCATATTCAGATAGATTTAAACTGCACCAGCTCAGTCCATGGCGTTGTCCGAAGTGAACGCATTCTAATATGCAAATGTATTTAAATGCTAAGTCCTCTTCATTACGCTCTGCATCGATCTTAGATATACAATTTGTAAGTTGATATTCAATAAAGTCAAGCGAAGTTATATGTTTTTTTCCTGATCATAGGGTTACTTGTATTTGGATTTATTCCTTGTTATTTTAGAAAATAAATTTGTACACTTTCATTTTAGTCGCATCTTGTCTATTGAACTCTCAAACTAAATTATGAATATTGTGTCTGATGCAGTTCACAATGCATCGCCCATGATTATTTTAAACCTCTATTTCCATTCAGTTCAAGGCCTTGGCACCTACTTTTAATTTTGCTATTACAATAAACTACATTAGGATTGTCATAGAGTTTATGTTGTAAAAAAAATAAACGAGCATTAAAATGTATGATAATAATAAGAATTAAATAAAAGTACAAGAAAAAAAGGCAAATGAAATGTCACCCAAAGGGCAATGGAGAGGGCTATGCTCGGGGTTTCTTTGTGATCGAAGCAGAAATAATGAGATCCGCAGGAGAACTAAGGTCGCCGACTTTTAGAATTGAGAACCTCAAAGTGGCAGTGGGCAGGCCACATTGCAAGGAGGACATTGGGACGGAAAGGTCCTCGAGTGGCGGCGACAGAAAATCTGGTGAGGGTCTTGCTATATATACTATATGCCGTCAATACGGCACTAAATTAAAACATGGGCTTTATAAGATCATAGAAACTGTTTGCCACTTTCAAAAAGATCGTATTCATTTGATAATTTCATGACCTTTCTATGAAATAATGCAGCCAATGTTATACTGTTTCATATAATTAATAATAATAATAATAATATTTATACACTCACACCTATTATCTAGCCCAAAGTAAGCATTATTAAGAGCTTGTGTTATGGATACTAGATAACGGAGAAATAATGATAATAATATGTATATAAATATTACAAATATACTAAATAAACATATAAACATCCATGACTCGTAAACAAATGTTCGTACTCATCATACAAACATTTGTTCCTGCCGGGATTCGAACCCGGGACCTCTTGACCGAGTAGCCTGGGGTACAGACCACTCGGCCAGTCGGTCGTCAAAATTGTCATGAAATTATCAAATGAATAAGATATTTTTAAAAATGGCGACGACCTGCCTAGGCGTCCAATTGAATGGCTAATTTAAACCAGACGGCTGCGACATTTACATATTAAAGATTACAATACAATTAAACAAATCCTCAATCAAACTATAAAAATTGAATTTATTCACTTAATATACTTAAGTAGTCACTCAATTTTAAGTTTACGTAAGTGAAATAAATAGTTCATAATTTTGTTTTTATTCTTAAATGGAATTAGAAAAGAGTTAAAAAGTTTTCGAAAAAAAAACGAATGACTGTTATTACAGTATTGTCTAACTCTAGTTTGTCTCAATATCTTAAAATGTAACTAAGCCTTCCACAATCAAAGTTTATGTTCGAATAGAAAACAGTTCTTTAACGATCGTTAGTATTCTAACGAGCTGTAGTATCCAATCAGATTAATCTTAAATATTTATTGCACATAGTCTATTGGTAGCCGGAGCTAGGTGAATTAGTATGATGATGGTTGCGCTGATGGTGGGGAAAATGGTGGATATTTGCATCGTAGCTGACGTGGGTGGGCTGCCAGGTCTTGATTAAGCCACGATGAATATTAATATAAGCATCCCTAGCTATGACGGTAATGATATTGAGGCGCCAACGCTCATGTTATTTGTTACAATCACAATGGAAAATCGCAAGGCCTCGTTCACTTGCATGAAGAATGGGACGTGTGTCAATTTTATAACATAATTCATTGCTAGGAAATATAGGTACTTAAATTACGATGATCGTGACAAATTGCAACATGGCAATTGCTTCTGGTAGTTGCCAAAGATATTAGGGCAACATTGAAATTGATATTATTAATTATCGACAATCAGTTATAAATGAATCGCCAATTGCAATTGCCATTCTATTGGCAAAGTCTAAGTTGATCAAGGGTTTGCAATAAAAAACAGGACTGGCTTACGTTTCTCAAATTATTATTATACTACACACCAACCTTTAATTACTATTACAGAAGAACGTCTCGTACAAGACATCTAGTAGCATGAAAGCAATAAAAACAACACTTCCCCTTCCGTATCGGGAATCGATTAGTTCCCGACTAATCCGTAACCTACAGCGGTGGAAAAAGGACCAACAACCTCCACCTGTCGAATCTGATAAAAGTGTTTCATTTAAATTTCCTTAGGTTGCGACTCAAAAAAGAACAGAAAGCAGCATTTGTGTCTTATTAAAAGAAATTTATAGTTGGAATATTGTTGCTTGATTGACCTCGGTCACTGGAAGGACAACTGGTTCGCATGCAAAAATGAGTCCCCTCAGAATTGTGCGTCCATGGCACTTTTCAATTTAGTTGCTTCGGTTTTGAATTCCTTCCAATTTAAATCATGTAAGTAGCAGTGCCTATTGGTGCTTTCTTTGTTTTGGTGGTTTCAACGGAAATATATCAGAAATAAAGCAACATTAATTTATTTATTACAAAAATAAAATAAGTAATGCTCTTTGGCTACGTTTTATGAAGAGTTATTAAGAGTTATTGGCATGGTGTATTCATGCATCGCGACGTCTGATATGTACCTAATAGTTGGTATAATGAAGAATAATAATCATAAATTCTTCATTATTGATATCGATGTCGCCAACAAACGTTGTTAATAGCAAACTTTAAAGAGAATATTGTATAAAAACCAAAGTTATATGAAATACCCAATAAATAATAAACTACTTAAATGTTCTACGGTCACAATAGAATGTAGTGCAAGGTGCGCAGACGCACGTGCCTGCGCCCGCGGCTCACCGAATGTATCTTTCGAATTCAAATTCATGTCATACATCTTCATGTTTAGTTATTTAATATTATTATTATAAATTGGACTTTAGAGCCCCTGCTTAAAGACTATAATATGTAAAATAATAATGATAAAGGAAATGGATATTCAAAATAATATCACCTCGGGGTTAACGATTACCGGTGCGCGCATGTGCTACAGATGGTTGTATAAACCGACGTTTGTTTCCGCAGTGATATCTGAATTAATGGCGATACGAAATGCTCGAAAGGTGCTCATTACCATGATTTATGCAAGATATATTCAAGCATGTCCCTATTGTACTGATTAACGTTACAAATTGTGAAAGATTAATTATTATTTTAGAATGGATCATTTTCATAATGTTTTGGTTTCGGAACACAATTTTAATATAATGTTACTTATATCGGCATCCAATGAAATGGCTACCTTCGGCCGTTTCATTAGCTGCCGGCTAGTTGTCCTTACAACTTGGCTAAGTTGTAAGACTACCTAGTTTTACTTATAACTTCATTAAGTTCATTAGGCGTGATATATAATTAAAAAATAGAAATATTGATAATTATAAGGATTTCTTAGTATTTAGATACATAAATATACCTACATATTACTAAATTGGACATTGTAGCCATTCGATTGGACGCCTAGGTAAGTATTTTAAATAGAAGGGATTTTGTGTGACTGATTGAGTGATTGGTAAGTTCAATGTTATTTTTTATGACCACATATAACCAAAACGATGTCGGTTATAAGTGGTCATAAAAAATAACCTTGAACTCGCCAATCAAACCAAAACTCTTCGGTAACAAGACGATCCTTTCAATACGCCAATTAAATCGCTTAACGTCAAGTGGGTCTTGTTCAATTAACTATCGGTCTAGGCATTTAATTGAATGCCGGAGTTTAACCAACAGGCTAGGCATCCAATTAAGCGTCGAATTCAACCAGATGGCTGCGACATATACACAATCTCTATAGTGCCAAAGCTTGATAAACATTCGTCTATGAAAGTGTTTTTTTTTTATTTTGAACTGCAAGCTCAGCAAGCACTCAAGAGAGTCAATATCGATATACATATTTCTTCAATTGAAAAAGATAGCAAACATAGCAAACTTGAGAAATCTCTGCAGGCCTACCGTGAAACATTTTCCGAAGTTCCGACGGTACCTACTTATCTCATGAAAGGGTATTTTTTGGAGTTGGTGCTAAACTGTTTTTAGAATCAACCGAAATTGACGCATCGACTCCAAAAAATTCATTTTTGTGAGATAAGTACCTACCTACCAACTTCATTATAATTATTTGTTTCAAAGTTGATGTTTTGAAGTCGGTATATTTTTTTAAATTATTTATTTTAAAATGGTAAACTATGACTCATGATTAAAAGATAGACACACGCTATCGGTAATTTTCTGTGGGCCTTTTTAAAGATCTATAATTCCATATTAGACCATTTTTATACGTCATAAGGTTTAGCCAGCTTTTGCAATGTAAATGCTCGAAAATATTGTCGAAAATAAATATTTATATATAATAATATAATAGACTTACTGAAAACTCTTACTGCGCCTCTCCCTTTGGCTATAGCGTACACTAAAACCATCCTGAAGAAACCCTATACCTAACAGACACTATTCAATGTAAACGCTCGAAAATAGTGGCGAAATTACGACATGGCTTACTAAAACTCTTAATGCACCTCTCCTTTTGGCTATAGCATACACTAAAACCGTCCTGAAGAAACCCTATACCTTACAGACACTATTCAATGTAAACGCTCGAAAATAGTGGCGAAATTACGACATAGCTTACTAAAACTCTTTTCGTGCCTCTCCCTTTGGTTATAGGATACACTAAAACCATCCTGAAGAAACCCTTTACCTTACAGACACTATTTAATGTAAACGCCCGAAAATAGTGGCGAAATTACATGGAAACGAAAATGGTCATCGTCGTGTTCACCTCTCAAATCCATATATAAAAATTATTTCCAATAATTCGCTACAGAGTTTTCATACAATTTGACAGATATCACAAATAATAACGTTTTCATTTCAATTCGAAGGAATTTCTATTGGCACTGTCCAACGCAATGAAGATTTAATATTCCGTGACTTATGTCCGTTTTCACTAACCATTCCCTAGACTTAGGTGACTTTTGTCTCTTTCTATCTCCTTTAGATAGACTGAGCTAAAAATCGCTAAGAGATTCTTAACGCTAAGCAAATGTAAGTGAAAACGAGCATTAGCATCTATGCTTAATTAAGATCGTTTACGCCGCACGGCTTTATTATAAAAAAACTTTCAAGTCGAAAATATTGGAAACGAACAACCCGATTCTAATAAGACTTTACATGCATAATTAAGAAATTCGGCCTAGTCTAAATAGTTGTCACAGGATTTTTGCTAGAAGTGTTATTGTTGCGTGAGAGCAATTTTTAGCTTTTCATACAAACCAAAATCTACAATAATTTCTTTATTATTAGACCTTTTGAAAAATGCTCTGAAATGTTTGAAGCTAAACTAACTTGCTTGTCATGGCATGTTTTGTTAGAAAAGGTCAATCAAGTTTCGTTAATTTGTTCATTTCTAATATTTTCAACTTGAAAGTTTGTATGAAAAGTAAAAGTGAAAGTTTGTATGTTTGTTTCCAAGTAAATTAAAAATTCTTCAAGTTATCACTACGTAAGAATGTCGGAAATATTTTTGTACATAGTATTTGGTGTAATTATACCGGGAATATTGGTTCACGTAAGATTCGCCAGCACATCAATGTGTAACTAGTTGTTGCTAGGGCTGGCCGTCCATCTCGCGGCGCGCCGTTCACTGAGTACATTCCCGTGTAAGTTTTTACACCTATTATTTTATGTGTCGGCGAGTAAAGTTCGGTACGTGAGTTATAAACTCGCTCGCGCCTCTCTCGCCCCTACTTTATAGGTATTAACGACTTGTCCGAGAGTTTTCTTATAAATAAATTTGAAGGGTAACAAGGCTCGCTTTTGTCGGATTAGTAGAGTGGATCTTGTTACACTTTGTTGCGTAGTGGATCTTTTTTGTAGACAGGAAATTCATGAGCGATATGCCCTTTCGTGTGTTGGGATCTTCGCAGGAATTGGCTACGTTATTTCCAGACTAGAAATTTACTATTTCTACGTTACAATTACAAGATGTGAAATGTAAGTTCATACAATACGATACTTTAGAAATCCCCACATATAGGTCTATTAAAGATACCACAATAAATTAGATTATTTTTCTGTTTATCTTTACCAATAATATCGAAATAAATACCGATACCTAGATCAAGAAAACGCATTTATGATAAATGATTTTTTTCTATTCTAGATTATTTTTTTCGTATAGGTACCTACCGGTGTTTCGGACCCTGCCTTACATTTCTTGTCTCTACTTAGCCATAAGCTTAACCTTAATGATGTTGTAATTCTGTATTTAACAAAACTAAAATACTTTACTTAATTAGTTATGGTTAAGTATATAGTCAGAATTCTCGGGTTCGAGTCCTGGTCGGGACAGATTTTTATGCAACGAACATTGGTTCTCGAGTCGCGGTTGTTTTAGTTTTCCGTATATTTATTTCCGTGTATTACTAAAATTATGTAGAGATATGTTATCCGGTAAAGTATAAGTATAAATAGTCCAAGCTTACGGCCGAATACTAAAATTCTTCTTAAATTTGAGGCTCTCTGAAATATTATAAATACTGTCCATAAAACACAGATAAAAATACATATAAGCTAGAAGAAATTCAAATGGTCATCCCAAGTTCTTAGTAGCTCAGATGGTTAGAGCAGTCATCCTGATAGTGAAAAATCGCGAGTTCATTCCCCGCCATAGGACATGAATTAATTTGAGATTCCTTTTAATCTTTCTAACATTTATTAGGGGTGTAAGGGGTTCCGAACAACAGCTCACGGGATCCAAGCCAACCTCACCTGCACGTGGTGCACCCTGCTGATCAACAGACGAGGCTCTGGCGCTCCCCACCAACCCGCACTGGGCCAGCGTGGTGGGTAACGGCCCAAAACCCCCCATGATAAATCCTACTAACCCAAGGCCCCAAGTGCCCGGCGGTACCGGAGGCCGTGTCGGCGGTGACGGACGTCGGCGAGGCGCCGGGACCAGGGGTGCTAAGAATCCCCGGGTGGCGACGACTTCCCGTCATACGACCTTGGCCCTGGCAACATACAACACACGCACACTGCGGACCGAGGAGAAGCTGCTGGAACTAGAGGAGGAATTAAGTAGGATTCGCTGGAGTATAGTGGGACTGTCTGAAGTCCGACGAGAGGGCGAGGACACGATGGTCCTTAAATCCGGCAACCTGCTTTATTTCCGGGAGGGCGAAGATCTGTCCCAAGGTGGTGTCGGGTTTATTGTCCACAAGTCTCTCGTGAACAACGTTGTACGAATCGGGAGTGTATCGAATAGGGTGGCGTACCTTATACTCAGAATTACCAAACGGTATTCGTTGAAGGTCATACAGGTTTACGCCCCGACCTCGACACGCCCCGACGAGGAAGTGGAGGTAATGTATGAGGACATCTCTCGTGCAATACATACTTCCAAGGCTCACTACACTGTTGTCATGGGAGACTTCAACGCAAGGCTGGGCAAACGTGGCGATGATGAGTTGAAAGTGGGGCAATTTGGAACTGGAATCCGGAACTACCGTGGTCAAATGCTAGCCGATTATATGGAGAGGGAGGGACTCTTCATGATGAACTCCTTCTTCAGGAAACGGCAGCATCGAAAGTGGACCTGGAAAAGTCCGGATGGTGCAACGAAAAATGAGATCGACTTCATCATGTCGACTAAGACTCGGATATTCAATGATGTCTCAGTGATCAATTCGTTTAACACGGGGAGCGATCACCGAATGGTAAGAGGCACATTGAATCTCAGTGTGAAATCCGAAAGGTATCGACTGATGAAGTCTACGCTCCGCCCTAAAGCTATCCAAATCCACAACCCCGAATGCTTTCAACTCGAACTGCATAATCGCTTCGATTGCCTGGAGGACTGCACAGATGTGGACACATATAACGACAGGTTCGTGGAAGCTGTCCTTACGGTGGGTTCTAAGTACTTCAAACCCATCCGTAACGAAAGAAGTAAGAAAATCTCTGAGCCAACATTGAAGCTAATGCAGGAAAGACGTGAAATGGTTCTGCAGTCTTCTGAGGATGCTCGTCGGCAGATCAATAAACAGATCTCGAAGTCATTGACTCGCGACATACGCCGATTTAATACAGAACGTGTTAAAGAGGCAATCGAGCGAAACAGAGGCTCCAAAGTGTTCGCCAGAGATCTGTCGCTTGGACAAAGTTTGCTGACGAAGCTGAAGACAGAGGACGGCAGAATCCTTACGTCACGACCTGAGCTTTTGGCCGAGATTGAAAACTTCTACGGACAGCTTTACGTGACATCACGCGCACCTGTCACTCAGGCCACCGATCCAAGAGCCAAATTAACCCGACATTACACCGAAGATATCCCGGACGTCAGCCTGTACGAGATTAGTGTAGCTCTCAAACAGCTCAAGAACAACAAGGCACCGGGCGACGATGGAGTAACAGCAGAGCTTCTGAAAGCAGGTGGACGCGTGGTCCTAAAAGCTCTTCAGAGGCTATTTAACTCCATTATCCTCGAGGGAAAAACGCCAAAAGCATGGCACAGGGGCGTGGTGGCACTCTTCTTCAAAAAGGGTGACAGAACCCAATTGAAGAATTATAGACCCATCACGCTCCTGAGTCATGTTTACAAGCTGTTTTCGAGAGTTATAACGAATCGTCTCGCACGCAGGTTTGACGACTTCCAGCCTCCCGAACAAGCCGGATTCCGAAAGGGCTTTAGTACCATAGACCACATACATACGCTGCGGCAGGTTATACAGAAGACCGAAGAGTACAACCTGCCATTATGCTTAGCGTTCGTGGACTATGAAAAAGCCTTCGATTCTGTCGAGACCTGGGCCGTGCTTCAGTCACTCCAGAGATGCCAAATAGACTATCGGTACATCCAAGTGCTGCAGTCACTGTACGAAAACGCCACTATGTCAGTCCGCCTTCAGGACCAAAACTCGGAACCAATACGTCTTCAGCGAGGTGTGAGACAGGGCGATGTTATATCGCCGAAACTGTTCACTGCCGCGTTGGAGGATATGTTTAAGCTTTTGGACTGGAGAGGACTTGGCATCAACATAAACGGCGAGTACATGACTCACCTTCGTTTTGCGGATGATATCGTAGTCATGGCTAAAAACCTGGAAGACTTGGGCACAATGCTCGACGACCTCTGTAGAGTCTCCCAACAAGTGGGTCTTAAAATGAACATGGATAAGACGAAAATAATGTCGAATTCCCATGTCGTACCCACTCCTGTAAAGGTTGGAAGCTCTACACTGGAAGTTGTTGACGAATATGTTTACCTGGGACAAATAGTCCAACTTGGTAAGTCCAACTTCCAGAAAGAGGTCAATCGACGGATCCAACTCGGCTGGGCAGCGTTCGGGAAGCTTCGCAGCATATTCTCGGCCCAACTCCCGCAGTGTCTCAAGACGAAAGTCTTTAATTCGTGTGTGTTGCCAGTGATGACTTACGGAACTGAGACGTGGCCGCTTACAATGGGCCTCGTAAGAAGGCTCAATGTCACCCAAAGGGCAATGGAGAGGGCTATGCTCGGGGTTTCTCTGCGTGATCGAATCAGAAATGATGAGATCCGCAGGAGAACTAAGGTCGCCGACATAGCCCGAAGAATTGCGAGCCTCAAGTGGCAATGGGCAGGCCACATTGCAAGGAGGACTGACGGCCGTTGGGGCGGAAAAGTCCTCGAGTGGCGGCCGCGTACCGGGAGACGCAGCGTTGGTAGGCCTCCCACAAGGTGGACCGACGATCTGGTGAGGGCCGCGGGAAGCCGATGGATGCGGACAGCGCAGAACCGATCGGTATGGAGATCTTTGGGGGAGGCCTATGCCCAGCAGTGGGCGTCACTCGGCTGAAATGATGAACATTTATTATGGTGTTAAAAATAAATTAATAGTTTTTCGTTATACAAGGCTACAAAGTCATTTTTGGAGCGAGTACTTCTATTGAAACTTGAGCAAGCCGAGGATTCTAGGCTTATAATATAGAACCCTGAGCGTTTCAAAGGTACCTTTGAAGTACGTAGTGAGGGTTTCAAAGGTTCGAGACGCAAAATAACTTTTCTGCCGAGCGCAACACAAAATTTTTCACCTCACTGCAGCGAGGTGAATGCTAGGTGCAAGTAGGTATACTAGAAGCAAAAAACATCTCAAATAATATATTAAATTATTGTTTCTTTGTTTTAAATACTAATAGTAAAATTATTACAATTAGTAATATTGAAATTGATTAATAAATATTAGCAGTATTGAAATTAAAAAAAAATATGTAGGTAGGTACTTTTCACACATTTTTTCCGATAGAAAACTCAATTCTGCATTTTGTAACACTTGCAGTAACTCTTCAGTTATTAAAAGGTCCTGCTGGACTCGCTTATATTCTATGAAACTACGAAATCACGAAAAATAAATTAGCTATTCCATAGTAAGGTTCTATATCTACTCGACGCAATGTATGGACCAGCTAATTTCGTAGTTATCATCATAGTAAAAGTTGTTTGTATTGATGGGTAGAATAAGCCCTATAAATAAGACTGCACCTTGTATAGGAAAACTTATAATAAATATTGGCATGGAAATAGATTACATCTCGAGAGATGACATAATATGCTACCTTTAAGGCGATCTATCGAAACGTTGTTTCGGCCAGGACCGATAGGGATAGAGATATGGCTGACTCAGCGGGAGGAAAAAAGACAAAACAGCGATCGCGCGTGAAAAGTAAACGAAATACACAAATTATTTTATTTAAAAATAACCTTATGGACTACAGAAAAACGCTTCTACACGATTCTGAATATTAATGATATCTACTATTTAAAGTAATTTCCTATTGAATACAAATTATCGTTCACCAATAATCTTAAGTTTTCTTGTTTATAAGAGGTCTTTTCGGAAATAAAATGTATCGAGGCAAACTCCTTTAATCGTGTTTTTGTTCTACTCGTATCTAGATAAGGATATGAAGTAACGTATATTTGATTTTCAGATTCGTTAGATCTTTCAGCGACGTATGACATTACTTATAAAAGTGCGATTTTTTTCAATATATCGCCTTAACCGATATCCACGCGTGTGTCCACTAGTATTTTATGAAATGCTGTTAGTTTCCTTAATATGAATTATAAAAACTAGCTCTATCTACTGCCATGCAGCACATGCACATATTTTCCTATTAGTTCCATGTAGGAATTGATGTCATAGCGTCACTTAGACTTTGCTACTGAAAATAGTAGAGGGAATTTAGAAAATTATTACCTAGATAATTATTATGATCGTCACCTTAGTAGTCATGCTACTTCGGCCGATATCTACACAACTGTAAAGACGCCTCAAATCAGAGGATCACGTGACATTAGCCCATAACGCGTACCGCGACTATAAAACCGGGACATATGGAAGTTAAAAGCACTATAGTGAAATATCAGAGTAATAAAGTAAATGCAGCTGGGGACGTGACTCCTGGTATTAGTGGTCGGAAAAACTCGCTTCTATGAAGACGTATGTGAAAATAAACCGCCAAACTAGCGACCACTAGTGAGCTGGAAAACTGGACTTGACCAATTACGTTTAAAGTGAATCAATAAATTGATATTACAAAACTTGGCTGACATTTTATACTGTAAAATAAAATAACATAAAATCCCATAAGGGTATTTTAAATATTGGAACAAGTTCGTGAAACAATTATGCCATTTAAGTCTTTAACTTACAAGAACGAGTGAATTTCAGGAAACAAAAAAGGAATATTAAATCTCTAAAGATTAATGAACAAGAGAATTATGTGACTATAATTCAACAATAGATATTCTTAGAGTGTGTGTTATTACCAACAGAAGTCAATTTATGAGTGCACTCTCAAAGTTTCAAATATCCTTAATGGACCAAGAGTGAGCCGTTTTACATCTTCCCCCACAAACTGCATTATAATGTCTCTGCCGAAAATAACCGCACATAAATATAAAACAATGTGAAACCACTTAAAGCGAATAAAATACACGTCGACTCAGTAAAATGAATTTATTAATAACGGAGACAATGAACGTCTGAAACAAACGCTTATACTTTTTGTATTTTTAATTGTCCGCCGGTCGACAGTGAACACGCATTAGAGGAACCAAAATAAACTCTGGATCATATTCGACACTCGCGCCGGCCGGCGCGCCGCGGGCGCAGTGGTTTGGCTGTGCTCGCACGAATTATCGCGCGACCATCATACGTTCCCACTGCCATGCAAGCCAACAGTAAAGTTGTCATTAATTAAAAATATTGTTGCAATCTCTGACTTGCGCCGGGGCAATTATTGAATTGTAATTTCACGATGTGTCGCATACAGTAGGAGCGCGGCTCTTAGATGATATCTCGGACGTAATTAAAAATCTTGTCGTGACATTCAGAGGCCCGTCCCGCCTCCGCACTCTTCCAGCTCCTCAATATTGTTAGCGATTGAATCGCAATTAAATGTAACGAATCAAACTACACTTTATTAAGAGCGGCCGATAGCTCAGAATGGTCGGCGTATCGCGAGGAAGAATCGAGCGTGCTCCCGTCGAAATGCCAACCATTTTATTTATTCGCCTTAATTATGTATCTTGTCTTAATTTACGATTGGATCATACGATAATCTGTAACATAATTTATTATAGATGCCTAGGTATTCCAGCCGTTTCCATAACGAGATTTAGGATTACGCGGGATGATGTCGCGTTCGACTTCGGTCGCAGAGATTAAAATATATTATCGACATCCATTCGCATTTTGCAATTAAGTGAACGCTTGGATAGCGGCGAGGAACGGCGGCGGACGCCCGATGCGCGCGCTTCGATAGCGTCATCGCATTTAATTTTGTTATGTGTCGATGGCATGACGGCGGACGTCTCGATACGACCACTGTTCGCAGATAGCCCTTAATGAAAGTAATGGAGGTTTATTAACGATACATCGACAGCTCTTCTCGCGAATAAATATAGGCAGTTAATAGACGCGCAGCGGCAGGACGTGCGAGAGAGAACAAAGAAAGCCACATTTGCTAATTGCGGTTTTGCTCGTGTCGTGCGCTCGGGGGCTGGATCGTGAGCTCCAGAGATATGACGATAACACATTCATAAATAATTAGAGCGAAATTTTCTCATTTGTAAGACGACAGTCAAGATATTTGGAACCAGAGCCTTGAGTTCTGAGAACACGAAATCTAGATAAGTGTTTGTTCGACACGCCTCGCTCTCCGCTCATTTCGCTAAGACGCCAGATATTGGCGCTCGGGAATCCTAGTCTAGTGTTAACTAAATGTTTCACAGTGAACTTGCTTACACTCACGGCTAAGACATTCCGAGACAAAACACAATATGCCCCTAAACTACAATTCTGCACGAGAGACGCCTCATATTAAAATAAAAGTATTTTATCACATAAATAGATTTGTACAAAACTGATTCTAGTTCAAGTCAAGTAAAGACCATTTCTATAACGTCTATTGAAATAAAGAACAATGTAAAAGCAAATGTGAGCCGAAGTCTATGAAACATTTACTTGTGGGCTCGGTCACGGTCGGGGCCTCGCCACTCTCCATGCCAGGGTTCAAATTTCCACTTCCGCCGCAAACAATCGATATTGTTATCGCTGACTCTTCATTATAAACCAAACAAAAACAAATTAACAATTATAAAAACGCTGGAACGACCGAAAAAGTAAACGTCAACCGAATCAACATGGCCGCAATAGAATTTTACAACTATTTCGACCCTTATATCGTTTACATTAAGAGCTACTTAGAATATTAGCTAGATCATAATTATCCTACCTCACATTTTACAATGAGGCCATCGATTACAATTCAAATGTTTCATTTCCCTAAATCATGGAGCATCTGATTGTGTTCAAGACATCGTAAATCATCCGGAAGATAAAAGGTTTTAATTGAAAGAAAAAATCCGCAATACGAATGTTCAGAAGTTTTTGCTCCGTCACTCTTTGTAGATTAGAAATTCAGGCGTAACCAATCGTTGTTACAATTTATTAGTTTCCAATATCGGTCGTCTGATGTGTGTTTCAAATCACAATTGAATTAACCATTTTGTGGTCGGCAGACATCGCCCAATTTGTCAATTGGAACATCTGCCTATAAACATTCATTATTACTCTGTTTCATATCTATTTTCATATCATTACAGGTGTTTTTGTAACTTAGTTTAAGTATGAAAAATGTTTCGATTGTTAACCGACTTCAAAAGCAAGGAGGTTCTCAATTTGGTTTGATATGTTTTTTTTCTATGTATGTACACCGATTACGCCTAGATTTCTGATCTGGTTTACGTGGTTCTTTATTTTTTCAGAATAGTTGCCACTTGGTCCCATTTTTTTTAAGTCGATTGGATTGTTTTGAAACTGTAATTATAGATTTCTGCAAAGGGCCTTGTACTAAAAAATAGATTCATTTCAAAGAAAAAATATTAACACTGTCGACTTTACTACATAATTTTATGGCTTCGATTCGAATAAAGATGACAAAAGTGGAGGTGAAATAACAGAACTGATTTGCAAAACTGGATCCTAATAGTTTTGTTTGTGGTTTTGTCCACAGAAAGTTTTTTCATAACTATCTGTCCGTCAGTCTACGTAATTATGATTACAAACAGTTATCTAGAGGAGTTCTCCTCATGTCTTTCTTCTATGTTGGAAGGCCCGATACCTAATGGTGATGATCAAGAGAAAATTAGTTATTGTGGGAAAATTATTTACATATTTGATTTTTTTTATTTCAAAAACCACGCTAAAAAAAGATTGCTACGCATCTCTTGATACACGATACGTTCTAGATCGGAAAAAACATTGAAAACTTTTCTCTCGCTTTCATGTAACAACATTGTAGGTACCTATATTTCAATAGAACATTCTTCTTTTTTATTATCTCTAAATTATGATGAAATTAATTGGACAGTCAAAATTAGGCTAATAATTAGAAAAGTAACAGTAAAATTACCGCCACAAAAAAGGTCAAGCGGACCGCTCGCCCACTTCTCGTTAAACAATCACTCTGCTAAAAAAATTTCGTAACTTCCTCATCGTCGATTCTTTTTTTAACAAAAAACAGCGATCTCTTAAAAACAAACAATCTCGAGCGCATAAATTAAAATTTCCGCTTGCCGATGCTAGTGACAAATGAAGCATAAATACGACTGGGGGAACCGATGGCAGCTTTGACGATCAATAAACTTTGTTATTATTACCAATGACGATGCCTGTTGTCATTCTTTGTGCTTCACTGCATGTTCATTGAAAATGTTGAGCATCACATGCAAAAATTAGAAGTGTATTTTATACTCGCTTCTTAAAAATCATTCATTTAAAAGCTAGACAAGATGTTCGGAGTCGTTAATTACAAATTGAGTATCAGAAGAATAAAATCACTGGTAGAATGTGAACTTAAGACACTGAATGAATCAGTTACTTTTTCTAATGGGCTATTGACCACTCATAAATCGTAATTTTTATAAAAATCTGTCTTTTTGTAATCTGAATATTTAAATTCTAGTTCATTAACACAATAATATTCCATTACCATCTATCTCCATAAAATATTTAATTAGTTCCCAATAAAATACAGATAAATAGACGCATCAGGTATACGGCCTATCAATTACTTTAGTACACGTCATATTCATTTGTAAGTGCACTTGGGTTGATTAGTGGAATGCTCTTTAAAAGTCTCCATTACTATAAATAAGGAACGGCTTCAAAGTGTTAAGTGACTGGCGTCTATCAAAAATTACGTGATAGCGTAGACAATGCTCGTTGGTGACTTATGAAGTGATTAAAAGAATGTCAGGTACTGTCTGCAAGTAAATACTTTCTAAAATGACAAGTCACAATGTAAAAGTAAAAATGGTTTTACGCTTTTCATAGATTCACATTTATTGAGGAGAATAATTTTTGTAACAATTACTGATTTCCCAACATTGCAGCAAGTTTTCACGTAATTTTACCGAGGCCTAGGTACCAGTTTGACCTTGAGACCGCCCTTACTCCGCTCGTAATAGAGGCGGCTTTCGTAGTGCAACTGTTACACCGTCTGTACAAATATGACGTATTGTGCGATTTTCAAAAATTACGCAATTAAATATCTATGCTACTTTAATTTAGGTAATTTAAAATATAATTTAAGAAGTTACAAATTGACATTTTGTATTTGAAATTAAAATATAATTTTAATATTAATTTTCCTTATCGAGCATAGTGATTATTTGCTCAGTATTTTATGTTTAAGGCCCAGGTAATTGTATAAAACCAATATTTTTTACACCCACATGTAAGTATGTCATCCGTACCTAAATAAACCACAATGAAGATTTATTATCATAGTTATTTATTTAACACAGATTATCAACTATTTTTTTTATAAAAGAGATAATAAGAACACATTAGTCTAATGACACTAAATAGATTTTGATAAATACCTACCTACTTGTATTTTATAACAGATCTGTTTTTTATTGAGTTACAAGAAAATCAGGCTGGCGTGCAAAACTTTACTAATAGTCATAGAACCATCAATTTTCTTTTTTCTTGTACCGTCTTAAAATATTATAGTCTTTTTAGGTCTACTGCCTGCGTAGCGTCTCTTCACTCTCACGATTTCGCTTGTTTTTGTTCTGCCGCTTAAGCGAACGTCAAATAGTGATTCTTATTTTAAATCAAACTGTAAGCATAGATTGCTTCAGTTGACAATTTTCGGCAGATATCAACCGTTGTTACATAATTGGATAGCAATAAACTACTTCGCATAATTATGTAATTCTAATAAAAAGTAAAAAAATACACAGCAGGTAAGTAGTCAAATAAATAAAATATTATTCAATCCGGTATATCTTCAATATCCAAAAAGTATTGCTTTCACTCCTTAGGAAATGATTAACTGTCACAACGTTTTAGCTTATATTAACAAAAAAAATATATAATAAAAGATAAGTGTTATTATTAGCAAGTACTAAAATGGACAAATAAGTAATGAAAAATTTACACTTGTAGTTCATGACGAGCCGGATCTGTAGTAGATATTGCCAGATCAACGCGATTTTATTGTAACTAATTATTAAATTATGTGTAGTTATCATATAAATGAAATAATAATTGACGACTTAAGAAAGCGTGCTTACGTATAAACATGGTGTAAAGAATGCTCTCGCTCTATCGGTACCTGCGCGGGCGCCGGCCTATTACGCCGATAACCACAATCTGGTAACAGCCGCGTGACATCTTTATGATGCCTCCAAATCCATTACTAACGACACCTTTTTAGTTACTAGATAGCGGTCAATCCGTGAACAAAACGCCTCAATGTCAATGGCACCTGTGCATTGTTTACATAATAGAAGATGATGATGTAAGATCTGACCACAATATTTCCATACATCTTTATTTGAGAGAGACAAGAAATAGCGGTAATTTTTTCTTGCTATCGCCGCTGGGCTAGTGAAGCACGTTCAATGAGTTCGTGAATTAGAAGATTGTGGTGAAAAAGTACTAGTTTTGTAGGACATACTTACCTACTTATTGCGTTAGTCAGTACCTGGACTCGCATTTCCCTTCTTTTCGAAGATCAGGAATCTTCTTCATTCCTTGCCTCAGCTAAAAAAAATAAGATTAATAAACGATCTCCTGGCGCCCGCGAAATAACCGCGAATAAATCGTCCATTATGTGACTGAAAAAATATATAAATAACTGATTAAATATGAGCTTGCAACACAACCATACTGGGTAATAAAATAAATAAATTACGTCAAAAGTTAAATCCCGAAGAGTCGATGAGCGTCGTGGCGAACTCATGGTCATCATCACCTTTATGATATGATAAAATAGTGAGTACAAATATTTTTGTATCTAATTTAAACATACAAAAGACCGCTTACCAATTTCTGCAACAAATACATGGTATAAAAATACTTAAAAACTTAATTATTATACTTAATTACTCGTAACAAGCTTCGATTGAATATAATTATGTATATCATGTTAAGTTTCAAGTACCATATTAGAACATCTCTTTTAATAGGAATATATTAAAATTTATCAACACATTAGATAGTCGTATTATGTTAATGAACTGTTAACGGTTACGTTAAATACAACTCCAATAATCGTAAATTATTAAAAATCTGGCCATAATTCTGATATGACATCTGATAATTAAGCCAATCCTATTCAATTAACCAGTAGTGTTGCATTATTCATATTTGTTGAACAACTATTATATTTATGATATATTAATGTAACAAGATTCCTCGCTGTTATAGTAATTTAATCCAAATTAAATATTTTACTATTCATTTTGATCGCTTTATAAACACTCTGAATTTGGATTAATGCAAATTTACTTTTTTATGAATCTAAATGACACGGTAAATAATAATTTAATAAGCAAACAAATAGGTTTATACATACGTAATCTATTTGTATGTAAATATTTGCCATAATATCTACTTATATTTGCATGTAAATGTATCATTAATTAGGTACTAAGACTAAGCTAGTCATAACATCAATATTTTTCAATTATTCCAACTTCCAAAAGAAAGGACTTATAAAACATCCTGAAAAAGAAAACCAAATTTCATTCAAATTTTCATCAAGAAGGTATAACTATTCTTAAGATCAGTGTGTTACAAAAGTAACAGAAGAGTTACTCAAACCACTTTTTTTTCCAATTTAATTAATAAAATCATAAAATTACCTGCTCGTGACAACACTAAATAATGCGTGGTTACTATAGCGTATCGTACGCACGCACACACACACACACACACACACACATGCACGCACGCACGCACGCACGCACACACACACACACACACACACGCACGCACGCACGCACGCACACTACGATACTCGGAATTCTGTAACACCCGTATAACTGAAAAGTTTTTAGTATACAAATTGCACTAAACATAGGTTGGTAAGTTAAAACCTATAGAACCCTGATATAACATTTAAAGTTTACACTGTAAACTATATAAATATATTTGAGCGGCTTGACGTCCAGATGCCGCCCGTTATGAGAACATAAATCTCGAACCTTACACCGATTGCCCTCGGCCAACTGCCCACTACCCAACTGCCCAACTACCTCACATATAGAGCGAACTACCTGCAATATACTGCAGCAGATGATACTAGCCACAGTCGTATTCATTACCCTTGTGTTTTACGGGAGCGCTTCTCGAGGAAGTTTATTAAATGATGCGCTGCCATTTTATCGTACATACAGCATACGTGATAGAAATTTCAAGAAAAAGAAATATTTCAAAAAAGATTTATTATTATTCGAAAATAAATAAATATTATAGCGAAGTACCTGATATCTACTAGCAGACACAAAGTAATTGCCTTTCTTTTAAAGACACCAAAGTATTTATCTCATTTAAGATGAGCATGTCTGCATGGATCTCTCAATAAACGTTTAATGCTACTCGATAAAAAATATTTTAACGGGATGTAGGTAAAATTAAAATTTGTTTGAAAGAAACCGTTAGGTCGATTGTAATAGTTCCATAGTCATGTCCGTTCGTCTGACCACGGCTTAGTTTGAATATAGTACGAGAAACCTATAAGTTGTCATGGGTATATAGATATACAAATTAAACATGCCGACAAAATAGACCTATTACCTGTTCAAAATCATTAAAATACTATAGTAAAATATAGGTCATTAAAATATATGAAAGTATAACTTTCTTTGCACAGCCTCTTATAAATTAATAAATCGATTTTTTACCATAATTTATATTTTAGAAACCTGTTTGTATCGTATATCAAAGCCTTACTAATGGTGGTAATCGATTGATACATTATTGATTAGCTGATAGTCGAAAATGATGGGTGTGGATCAGACGTGAGTCGGTTACTATTGCTCGGAAAATTCAGACCACAGTATAAGTAAATGGGTTACAGTTTGGGTTTGGATTTTCATGATTATTTTAAACGACAAAAGACAAAAAATCTAAAAAAAGCGTTATGCACAGAAGATAAGTCCCTGATCCAACACAACATGTACAGTTGACAGCACATCAAGCGTAACAGTTTGACTTTGAGACCGCTCTTACTGCGTTCGTAATAGAGTCGGCTTTCGTAGTGCAACTGTTACACTTGATGTGCTGTCGTCAGTACATAGTAGTGTTCTTTAGCTGCAATCTTCAGTGGAGTTACTACCGTCAGGCGTCCAAAATTCGAGTGGTAAACACCATTAAGCCTTACCTCTCCTAGTACTGATAAATTAGACCTACAACTTATATTTGCCTTTTTCATTAAAGCTTGATTCACTTTATAGTTAAAATTTTGTGCGCAGGCAGTTCTGTAAGGTTCAGTTACATTTAGTGGGTTGATATTATGAATGTTTATTTTATATACCCATGAATGACCGTGCATAATCAACTAGCTACACACAAAATATAACACAAAGTGACGGTAGTTAAATTATAACCATAACAAAGACAACAGATATTTTAACGTGAGTCAAATCTGTGTATATGTGTGATACTCACGAAAATACCAGGTGTTACAGCATGACGAAATAAAATGTGGAATTTTGGGGTTATTTGTGTTTATGTGTATACGTACGCATTTAATCAGAAAATAAAAGTGGTCTGAAAAGAGTCAAATTTTCAGAGGTAACTTTTGACAAGGAACACAACCACTTTAAGTCCATTTAGGATGTTTGAATCACACTGTATAAGACAATATTTTTTATAGATTTGTCAAAGTAGTAATGATTCGTCGTGGCATTCATGAACAGTCAATAAAGTGCAGCCTAAAACCAAGAGGAAACATTGTGTTGGTGTAGAAGTCCCTTTGCTCCCTGCACATCCTTTTATTGTCGAGTTCTAGCGATTTTACCCACCATAGAAGGCCACATGTGATTAGACTGCTATAGTTTGTGAGTCGACAGTTTTTCCCAAGTAGGCCTCTGCAAATTTGAATGGAATGTACCACTACGCTATCATATTTTAGCATATATTTATACCTTCAAAAAACGGTACCCTAATACTTAAACACTGGTCTCGGTTGTAACGCAACCACTTTAACCCGCATTGGGCCAGCTTGGTGGTGCTATGGTACAAACTCCTCACGGGTTTCTTCCGTGTAGGAAGTCTTGAGCTCAGCTGTGGGACGTAAATAGGCTGGTGATGATGACTCAAACGCTTTTTTAATTTGAGAGCCTCTTAAATATTTTTGAATATTATCAAAGTAAATATACCAATGTATTTGGCAAACGTCATATTGAGCTCTTCTAAAATTTTAATCGGGAATTAAAAATTATGTGACTTTTTCCGCGGTGAACAGCATAAAATGCAAAGAAGTAATAGACTTTTAATTGCTACCATAAAGTGTGCACACTGTTTACACTACTCTATGTCCAATCGTATCTTCCCGACAGATATGAGCGGGCAAGCCGGTTATATTTTATCGGAAGTAACGGCGTCTAACGTACAGCCAATTTCATAATGCCTCGCCCGCCCGCCGCCGATGTGGCTCACTTATCAATTTGATATCTCGATCGGGGAAATAATGCGCGATCGATGAATCGTTGCACAGCTCACTGAAGAACTTGTCTGTACTGACATCACTGGATCTTAAATATTGTGATAAAGGTCTGTCAAAAAAATCTTAAGAAACATAAACTATTGTAATAACTACATTAAAATGAATATAAAACGGACTAAGAAACAAATACTGTTATTTTTATTGTTTCATAATGGGCAACAAAAACGTCTCTAATATTACTGTTCATCTTAATAACTTAATTAAAATGAACCGATCTTGCTCAGATCAAATGCGTAATATAACCTTACCCTACAAATAACAAACATTTCAACTAATCCACGGTTGCTGTTATAATATACACAACTGTAAAACAGACTGCTCACTCTGTCAAATAAGTCATCAGTGCGTCAGTTAACTCAATTACACCGAGATCAACACACGGCTACCGTGCATGATTAACAGTCCAAGCATCATGCAGAAAATTGCACCCAAATTCAACAACATACATTTCAAAATTGCTCAACCCTCTACTCTCTCAGTAATCCTCCTCCATAAATCATTTAATAACACAAATGTAGAGCCACACACTGAGCTATTCCTTCCGTTGTTGGAATATGAAAGACCACGTGCATGAAAAAGAACTTTGTACTTAACGTTTTAAAGTTACGTTTAGAATGAGATCGCATACATTTTAAGCCTTTTAAAAAGTAATTCTAAATAGATTCTCTGACAGAAAAGTAACATGTAACACAAAAACTTTGTTGGAAACAGTGCCCTGCGTCTTCGTAGCTTCAAGTTGTTTTAAGGGTTTGGGGTAGTCTAATGGCTTATCCCTGGGTTGGCGCGGACGTCACGAGCCCACGTCAACCCTTGACGTCTCGGATAAATTTGACAGATCATGCATGAAAATGATTTAAAGCACGTGTTTAGACATCCGTATTCTACTTTAGTATGTTGCCACGGACATGTTTATGACGGGTTAATTGATTTACAATTAAGTATACCAAAATTCAATCCAAAATTGATCGTTAAATATAATAATATTTAAGATAAGTATATCATATTTCACGCACATTAAAATTAGTAACAGCCTTCATAGTTCAAATTGTCATCATATTAATTATCGTTGGATGAAATATAATATGGCTTCACTTTTGTAATCCTACATATCATCTTCTATGCTAATAGGGTGTGCTATAACAGTTATATTATATCCGAATGATATTAACATCGTTGACCTTTCAATCAACGCAGAACAAATATTAGTATTTTCTGACACCACTTATGTTTAATCATGAGGAGAGCCGGAAAGTGATCATTAAATTGGGATAGTGTGGTGTCGTAAAAATGAAATATTAATAATTAGTGGCAGCAGGTTAATAGTCTATTAGGAGCGTGTTCATTTACACCCGGACCGGGCTCCCAATGCGCGCGCGCCGCCTCCCTACCGACACATCTTGATATTCATAGACATTGTTACTTTTTTATGAGTTGGACGTAGTTTTTTAATATCACACAAGAAATTAATGGGTATTGGGGCTTTTTTTGTACAAAAATGTAGTAAAATATTGATTTGTTATGGTTTTATTTTTCAATTAACATAATACACGGCAATATATCAAAATCTTACATTCATGAAAGCTAATTTAATTAAAACCTTAATGGTAAATCTTTGTTACAGAATATTTGGGCACAACACCATTTTCCCATTCTCAAAAAAAACTATCAAGAAGACTCTCATAATCAACGAGGTGATCTACTTCCCAAAGTCGCAATATTAAATCGTATAAAAAGATCGTTAATAATTAAAGCACCGGTGCTTTCGGGCAGGTGCGCTGTCCCCAACAAGAACAAGTCATCAGCCAAGAAAAAACTATAAAAAGAAAGAGAAAAATATAAAAACTATACCGTCACGTCGAATGTAAAAACAAATTATCGATGAAATAAAGACCGAGGAAGCGTCACAGTTGACTGTTCCTACAGATTATCCACAGCTGTATGACTAGATTTTGTTATAAAATCTCACTAGTGACGGAAACAGTCCTTGATTGTTTGATTTTTCAAATAATTATTCGATATAAAAACGACGGAAATCGAATGCTTTAATCGATTCCGTACCGCGCGTAGCAGTGACGTGGCACAGGCTGATTACTGAAATTATATGGCGAAGCGAATGTCGACAACTTTGTTTAGAGCATTGTTAATGTGACCTTCGGCAGACGCGAAAAATAAAAACTAATACAACTGCGTTATTGTTTTAGTCTTGTCATTATTATCAGCTACAAGGAAGTTAATTCACTATTTCAAGGTAAACAAAGCTAATTTCTGTGGCTTATTTTTTATTTTAAATTGTTTAAGTCATTAATCGAAGCATTATGGTTAGATTAGAAGTGTAATTAACAATCACATCGTAAACTAGTGGTCTGTTATCCAAATCGCCAAGGAATTAATGCTTACAGTATTTTTTCTCTGATACTCTTATAAGTTTATGAAAATTACTATGTACAAAAATAAAACACATCGACTACCGCAGATATACGTAATATGCCCCTCTTTATTATAATAACGTTTTTATGACGTCATACTTAATATATCCATATGAAAATACATGGTTTATTAATTTTAAATTGGCTCAACATTATACCCGAGTGGACTATCTTTGAAATCTTTGTATACAAATTGCATTAGACACGCCGCGTATGAAGTGTGCCCCGTGTCCACATTAAAAATTAATGTGAGACGAAAAGATGGGGCCACTCTGCAAAATTTATCTCACATCTCCACTCCACCAATGACAAGAAAACTGTTACGGTTTGCAACGGTCTGAGTGTAACATTAAAAATTCAGGCGTCTTACCCACTTGTGTGAGGGATTGCCGCATATTCGTTCTTGGACAGCATTTATATTTCCTTTGCGATGTGTGACGCTGAGCGGTCCATCAAAAGGGAATTTCAAATTTGATGCTCTATTTGGGACGTGACTAAAAATATAGTGCAAGCTGATGCCAAAAAGAAAGTCTTATTGGAATATTTATTGAAATAATAATTTGGCAATCAAACAAAAGCATATTAATTAGGTTTTTATTGTTATTTCTTGTGTTATTTTAAATTTGTATAATAATATTAGTATGTATTTGTTCTAGTAAACAACATATCTTATGTCCGTTCAGACGTATTTTAACGAAATACAATAGCTATAAGTGGAAGCTTTGTTGGCATTTTGTTAAATTCAATTGCTTATTTTTTTTTGTGTGTTATTTGTATTGATGTGTGCTTCACTTACTTAAATAAATAAAAAATACTTTTTTATAAATAGGATCATATTATTATGACGAATAATTTACACAAAACCAATCGGTCAATATGTGTTTAAATCGCATGTGTGGTGCCGAGTTTCTATATGAAAAAAATATTATAAAATTAATTACTGAGAGATTTTAATAATACTTTTCCAATATTAGATTTAACAATACAATAGAACAATGCTGTGTATCCTCAAACAAATAAAAAAACGCTTTTATTGTTAGGGTAATAACCGCAACTCGTATCAAATTTTTCCGTTGATTTTATACCCGTTCATTGTTTAATGTTACTAATTTTGACAATACTTATACCTACCGTAATATTTCTATAGCTAAAGTGCACTCTACATAAAGGCGTTTGTATGTATCGATAGTAAAATGTTCAATCGGAGACATTCTACATATTTTCCAGTTTGTGACTGCACATTATCATTTCCTATTTCATATTCATCATTTCCTATTTCGCCATTTCCTATTTCGCTTTTTTATTAAGCTACGTAGCCGAATAGCAAAAGCAAAACCAATTTACCTAGTTTTCGCCCATTGGTGTGCATACGCATATGCAGCTTACAGTCACTGATTAATGACTAATTACCCATAAGTAGCCGATATACTCGTATATCTCAAATTCCGTAATATTCGTTATTTACTGTAAAATGATTACAGTAATGGAGAAAAAAGGGCAGTGTTTACCTACGGAGGGCTAAAAATAAGTAAGTTCATATTTAAAATTTGAGTGTGTCTTAGATGAAAAAAGTTCCAAGAAGAAGTTAATCTTAGGACTCAGGATGACAACGCAACTGCAACACCAAGTGAATTTTTCCTTGTTATTGCAGGTGTCTATAGGCGGCGGTTACCACTTACCACCAGGTGGGCCATCAGCTTGTTTGTCATCTATTTTATGTGTTTATGTTTTACTGTGAATTATTGCTAAGAATTACAATTACAAACGAAAATTTATAAAGGAAATTCTGACGTCGATCCTTATGTCAATTAAATACTAGCCATGAATTTTCATAGTGCACTAGTTAACGGGTGTTTGTGATAGCTTGATCTATTAACACGGGTATCGACCTCCAAGACATTTCGCAGCATTCTGATTTTCGCACATCTACCTACCAGATAAATGTGACGCGTCCTTTTATTCTATTTCGAATTACCAAATCATTCAACAAACAGTTCTATTAGAACTGGTTTACAGGTCACTGATTTAGATTATTATCATCATTAACGTATTATAGGTGGATATATGCGTCTATCGCAGGCCCGGTTCATAGCATTTACAATGTAAGTATTTGTTACAGACTACAAACAACATAATGCCAGGTGCCTACCGCAATGTCCGGCAAATCGTTACGACTCAATGCACACCTTAGCACAATACTTGAAAAGGTTCGTATTATATTCCATTGAACATATCCATAGCTGTATCAGCTAAACAAATTTAGTGGTAACCGTAATTTAATCTACTATGAATTTGATTGTTCTAATAAGAAACTTGTTGGATCTTTTCAGGCATTTCTTCTTAGGCCTCAGGATAACAACGCAGTTCAACGCACCTACAATACCAAGTGGTTTGATCGTTGTTATTACAGGTGTCTATGGGTGACGGTAGCCACTTACCACCAGGTAACACGTCAGCTTGCTTGTTATTTTAGTTGTTGTATATATTAGTTGTATATAAAAAAAACTTAACAGCAATATTTTAGATATAAAATAGTTTTTTTTTAAATGGTGACAAACACGCTTACGACCCGCTTGATGGTAAGCATTTACTGTCCTAAGGACCTACGGTACTTACTACATACTTACGCGTTGACTACCATACAAAAATTAAGAAGTCTCCCTGCTTCCAATACAACGCTTCCTATAGGAGGTATTCCTCTCTTTTCTACTGCAAATAGCGTTATTTCGCTGCGATCTTCTTAAAGGTGGAGGTGAAGATAACCCAGTCACGTAAGTCAGAGTGGGGTAACTCCGATCGTGGGGTAACTCCGAAATATGTCGCTTTCACCATAATAGGATAGGATTATAAACATCTCATACTATGGTCGTTATCACTAACGTTTGCTTAGCGTTAAGAGTCTCTTAGGGTTTTTTAGCTCAGTCTATCTAAAGGAGAAACAAAGAGACATATGTTGATAAGAGTCTCCTAAGCCTAGGGAATGGTTAGTAAACTCTGGGTAATCTCCAACGGCGCGAAACCTGGCCGCTAAGCCGGGCAGCCTGGGGGTGGGCTGGTGAAATTGTTTCGGCAGAGCCTAGGCTACTAGTCCGGTACCGCTAGGTTTTGAGGTTCCAAAAATATTAAAGTTTATGATTTTTTGCATACAGTTAGTATACTATTTCACCAACCCAAATAATGATTTTGTGTCATTTTTGATGGTTGCTAAGGTCACAATTTAGGTATTTGTCTTTTTATGCATTATTTCGTTGAAAAGAAAATTAGAGTTGAAAATTTAACTTCCATGATGATAACAAAGTCATTACTGATATACATAAGCTTTTTGTGCCATCTCACTCCATGGGAATACTGGATTTACCCAAATACCTTACCTATCGCTGTAATAGCTATAGAAAAATATTAAAGTTGTTGAAATAAGTGTTAACGGTCCTCTAACACTAGTATCTATTGTTCAAATCATTTTGTGTCATATTCATCCATGGTATTCGGAACTATATTTTTTTTCCTATTTAACCCCCTGTAATAGCCATAAAAGAAAATTCAAGTTATTAGAGTTTATGTCTTTATTAATGTTAAGGTAAAAGGAAGCTCTATGCTTAATTTGTGTCGTTTTTATCCATGGGATTTTGATTTATATTATTTTAACGTTTTTGTGCGAAGAACACTAGAGCGCGGCCACAGCGCGGCAAAGGAGCGCGTAGGCATCATTCACTGGCTCCGGCGACCGGCTGCCGGCCGGGAACGAGGCGCTATAATTTGTTTGTTGTTGTAAGAGTAGTAACTTGTGATAATTGCATAGAAAATGGAAACTAATATAACATGTCTTATTTGTGAGCTAATGTTGGGTGGTAAAGCTGTAAAATTAAAAGAAAGGATTTTATTAACGCATTCATTGCCTTCCGTAAATACAGGTGTTTGGTACATGGTATAACAAGCGGGAACCTACCCATCTTAACATAGTCATATAAATTAGTATTTTTAAATTAGAAAATAAAATTCAAATTTCTTCATACAAAAAGTTCTGTCAGTAGAACGAAATGTATGGGAAATTTTAAAATTAATTTTACAATTTTGTGTTTTTGATAACGCCATATTATATGACTATGTTAACATCGGTAGGTGCCCGCTTGTTATACCATGTACCAAACACCTTGTATGTATACACACATTACCATTACCCCCATGCCGTCATGATTTGGAAGCGATATCTCGATAAAGTACCCAGCCGCCCATGGGTGACCTTGACATTCACTATTTTTTTATATGTTTTAAGAGCAGAGTGATTTGTTCGATTAAAGAGCGCATACTAATGTGAGTTAATTATTACAAAAAATACATTTTCATTGGTGTATTACCGTTATTTCGATGGAGTGTGAAAGTGACTTCTGCATTAATTTATAATAGTGCAAAATCGTGTCAATGTATGAAATAAATATTTTCCAAATAACATTTATATGCATGGGAAAATTTCCCCGTAAATAACAAATTATTTATATTAAAATTCAAATTATTTATATTTAAAAAATCAAAATCATAATATATTCATTTTAATTTAATTAAATTATACCGTGATTTGAGTATCTCGGTAGCGATGGCTTAGTGATTTCAACGCTATAGTTTCGATTCCAAAAACAAAGCAACTTTCGCCATGCCCGAGATGGGTCAATCAAGCTCCTCCGTGCTTTGGAAGGCACGCTAAGCCGTTGGTCTCAGTCGTTACCACAACTGCTTTAACTCACCAAACCGTTTTTTATATACAAAGCTCAGCAAATGAGTCATCACCATCTGATGTGAAGCGGTAAGCAAAGTCCATGTGCGGAGACAGCTAGTGCAGTTTGATAAGAAACTGTTCTAGCCGCCCCCACCTTGCCGGTTTTTTTAACACCTCTTTTGAAGGAACCCATGTTCTGGCAAAACATGTGCTGGCAAAAAATTCCAAGTTTTTAAAGTCCGACATAGAAACGAGTTACTATACTTCTTTGTGCGTGACGTTTAGGTGGAGACAGTAAATTGATGACTCCGAAGACCGACACGCGTGCTCCTGAGTAGGAAAGGGGAAGGTGGGATAAGGTCGAAAAGCTCCTCAGAACACTCTCTATTATAAAGCCGATAGAAGGCGCTTAGTGATGCAATGTCACGACGGAGTTGTAGAGGTTCTAGGCTGTTCGTGACCTCTACGTCGTCAATAATATGGACAGCACGACGCTGAAATCTGTCGAGTGCATAGAGGAGGTATTTGGCGGAGCCATCCCACAGATGCGAGCAATATTCAACGCAAGACCGGACCAGAGTTTTGTACAGCAGGCGTGAAAAATCGACGCACCTTGTTCAGGACACCTAGCTTCCGTGAGGCTGTTTTGACCACGGTTTCGATATAATTCCTCTGATTTAGATCGCAGCATATCTCCATAACGAGCAAGTTGATGTAGCCCTGTGCCGAAAGAGTAGTGCCCTGAAGAGAGGGAAGAGGAAGGAACGGCGACATTTTGGCTGTAAACGCGCACACCTGTGTTTTCTTAGCATTGAACTCAACAAGATTGTTTAATCCCCATTAAGATATGAGGTTTAACACCCTGTTGAGCTCAATGGTAAGATTGATTCTCTCCCTCTCGGTTTCAATGCGCCCAGCCCCTGGGCGACCTTAACATCCACCATGCACTGTACTGTCATCCGCATAGCAATTAATGTTTCCTAATGGAAGCACATCATTGATATGAAGAACAAAGAGAGTGGGGGATAACAGAGAACAGTGAACGCTGGTGTACCACAAGGATACACCACTACAAGGCTACATCAATCACGAAGCGCACCCATCAACGAGGACACGGATCTCCGCTCATGCAGGAAGCTGGCGATCCAGTTGCAGAGCTGAGTGGGCAGACCGTATGTCGGGAGCTTGGAGGGAAGAGTTCTGTGCCAGACCCGATCAAAATCTTTGGCAATGTCAAGGCTAACAGCCACTGACTCACCACGATTGTCAATAGCTTCACCCCAGACATGCATTAAATCCGCTAGAAGATCACCCGCTGACCGTGTCGACCGAAACCCTGACGATCATTATTTAATGAGTGATCTTCTAGGTATCGGACCAGCTAGTTATTTAAGATCCGTTCCTTAACCTTGCAAAGAACAGAGGTGACAGCTATTGGGCGGTAGTTAGCTGGGTCTGATCGGTCTCCCTTTTTGGGGACCGGTTGCACATTGGCCTCGCTCCACGGCACACACCCAGAAGAGAGAGAAAGGCGGTATAGCCGCGTTAAGACGGGAGACAACTTCACTACGCAGTTTTTTAGTACTATCGCTGGGATGCCATCAGGTCCACTAGCTTTACGGACGTCGATTGATTAAAGCTCCGCACGTACATCACATTGCCTGATACGGATATCAGGCATTGTGTGGTCACAATGGGCGAGTGTTGGTGGCATAGAATTGCTGTCATCGATTCGGGAATGAGCAGTAAAGAGTTTTACCAGGAGATCGGCTATCTCTTGCGGCTTATGAGCAAGTGTTCTGTCAGAGCATCTCAACGGGGGCAGCGAGGGTTGGCATAAGGGTGACAGCACGGCTTTGGCCAGACGCCAGTAGCTACGGCTTCCCGTAGGGTGCGTTAGTAATTCTTGGCCAACTCGTGCAACGCGTTGAGCATCCGCTCTGACGAGGGGCCTTTTGCAGAACTTAGTGGCATTGTTATAGGCTGATTTCAGTGAGTCAATATTGGGATCCCCATTGACTGGACCTGATCCAAGCACGGTATGCCGACTGTTTGTTCTCAACAGCTAACGCACACTCGCGATTGAACTAGTGGTTACGCCTGCCCTTACTGACGAGATCGGAGTGAGGGATATAGTACTCCATCCCTAATATTATCTCACCAGCTCACTCAGCAGTAGCGCTAGCATTCAGCTATGATTCACTGAAACAGCGCTGCCTCCAAGGAACAGATGCAAAGTTATCCCGCATAGCGCCCCAATCTGCCAACGCATAGTGCCAGATGCGGCGTTTGGCCACCAGAGATAGCGGTGGCGACGCCCGTGGCACCCCAGCGGAAATCAGGCAGTGACCCGATGATCCCAAGGGAGCTTGAACCTCTAACCGATATCCCTCCGGGTGAGTCATCATCAGAAGGTCCAACAAAGAGGGTGCGTGACCGACAATATCTGGAATTCTGGTGGGCTGGTTAACCAGTTAAGTCAGGTCGTGCGTGAGAGCGAACGCATGGGCAGTTCTACCAGCATGGTCAGTTTTAGGTAACATAACCACGTCTCGTGGTGAGCATTGAAGTCTCCCAAAAACACCAATTCCGCGGTTGGAAACTGCTCCTGCGCAACATCTGCCACCCGCCTACGGTGTTCAAAAAGTCGAGTTGTCTCCATGTCACCGCTGTGGGATCTGTAGAGGCAAACGTAGACATGGAAATGAATGCCCAGGTCCAAGTGCACCCCGAGGATGGATAAGTAAGGGTCCTCCAAGTGGCGTTCATGGCGACAGCAAAACATCCGCCCGGACAAACAAGCATACCCCGGACTTCGCTTTGAAGGACTCTTCACGAGTATAGCCGGGATAGTCCAGATACCGCGGATAGCCGGGCGGAGTATTTGCGTCTCCGTCAAAAAAAGCAGCGCTGGGCGAGCCGTCTCAAGATGTTGGTAGACGACATTGAGGTTAGCATGGAGCCCACGGAAGTAAGTTCGTGAGCCCGACCTCAAACAGCGTGGCTGTAGTGGGGATGTGCACCGCTGTACGACCATACACATTTACTTGTCGCTGCCATGGATGGATATAGGCAGTCAAATCGTGAGGCCTGTTTTGCCAGGTAACAGCCGACAGTATAGAAGCGCTGACCCGCCAGACGGAAGGGCCCCCGAACCCTCCCGGGTATGGCCGCTGGAACCCCACCATCCGGTCACCAACCGGCACGACGGACCACCCCGAAATTATGCGAGGCATGATGGGGCAGCCTCATGATCTGGTTAGGATAGCTTGGGCCCCTGTACTGTGCCATGGGCGGCCAGCGGAACAGCCGTTTCTTCAGGTCTCCCTGGCCGGCGAGTCAACGCAGTCCACCTGGCTTTAGTTAGACGGAAGCCATCATTGACCGCATCCATCGCGGCATCGTCTCCCCAAGCTCTGGTTGTACGCCCACTGATCCCGGAATGTGCTTTGCGTACGGTGGTTACTAACCAGGGTTTTCACACCCTACCACCAGTGGAGCAGTTGATAGCTCAGAGATCCCTTAGTCGCCTCTTACGACACCCACGGGAAGAAATAGGGCGCCGCACGGTACAATTTTTTAAATAAGATTATAAAGATAAAATTGTTTCATTAATACTATGTATGTCTATTAATAAGTTTACTATCTCTAGAATTGTTCAATCAGCTTCAGAGAGAAATGGGATGTCCATATTTTGAGCACTAGTCTTTGCCTCCCGCAAAAAAAAGATATAAAAAGGTTATACAACGTGGTGCCGTCAATACGACAATAAATTAAAACATGGGCTATATTAGTTTATAGAAATTGTTTGCCACTTTCAAAAACATCGTATTCATTTGATAACTTTATGACATTTCTATGAAGTAATGCAGCCAATCTTATATTATTTCATACAAATGTTATGAATTTATCAAATGAGTAAGATGTTTTTGAAAGTGGCAAATCATTTCTATAAACTATAATATAGCCCATGTTTTAATTTATTGTCGCATTGACCGTACCATCCTGTATAAAATTATTATTGTATAATTTCTCTCACAACACGCGGTAGCCGCACTTGTTTTATTTATAAAATAAAGTATGCTCTTAAATTTATCATTATGTAGGGCTTTAAAACAGATATGAAATTATTTCGGATTATCCGATCCAACCATTAATAATGTGCAAATGTTTATACATAAAAAATATACCTACATATAATACGAAATTGTTATGTTCTGTACACTATACCTATACTGTCACAAAGATTGAAATACTAATATGTACACACGACAGAACATCAAGTGTAACAGTTGCAATACGAAAACCACCTCTATTACGAACGCAGTAAGGGCAAGCTCAAGGTCATACTGTTACGCTTGATGTGCTGTCGACTGTACAAAACAACAGCAGGTCAGGTAACCGTAATATGAGAAAAAAAATCCAATCCATTTTCCACCTAAACCAAATCGAATTAAAGTACAAAAACGTTTAGCTCAATTCGGGCGTTTGTGTTAACGTGACCTTCGGTTAACTGTTCCTACTTGCTACTCTTTGCAAACGTGTGTAAATGCTCCGTGCGGTACACAACGCGCGAGCGAACTAATATTTATGTAGGAAATGAAATATCTTTTTTAAGTATATCATGAATTAAAGTGACACAAATTTTTATAGCAGATATTTTATGCTTTTATGATATTAAATGTGCAAACTCTAATAACTTTAATATTTTTTTACAGTCGCTATGGCTTGGAAAACCTAAATTATTAAATATCTTAATAACCCATGGCTTAATTTGGCACAAAATCATGTCAGGGTCATATTTAGGTGCCCTGAGTTAGGTTGTATTTGTTTTATCAACTATAATATTTTTTTGACACTTTTAACATATATTGGGCCCCCTGTCAATTTGCACTGGACGAAAACGACACACATTTAGTTTGCACACAGCCTAGGCTATTTTACACTCAATATTAGTATAATTTGACACATTAAATTATTTTTGGCAGTTTTATTTATATTTTAACATTTAAGTCACAAAATATTGAGTTACTGAAAATGCAATAGCAAGATTTGACACAAAAATTAAATATAAGCTTTTTAGGTAGAACTGTATCCCCTTGCAAAAATTCAGAAACTTTAGAATTTTTGTAACTTAGCACCTCAAAATCGCCTAGCCGTACCGGACTATACCCCCGCTAAGGGCAGTGGAGTTACCGGGGAGTTGTAGTGGGTATTACCAGTGTCATTAGCGCTGGGCGACACACGCCCGTCGCCTAGCCAGCATCGGGAAGGTCTGCAATCAGATTTCTCCTCGAAAAAAAGGAAATGGTTAGTGAAAACAGACATTAGTACCTAGCTTTGAGGATGTTCCCTCTTAGCGAACAGAAATAGTTTGTCTATTATTATTTTTTATCATGATGTAAACGGCCTTCCCCACTCTCCCCACTTCTGTTAACAATAATAATTAATATTTTTAACCAAACGTGACATATTGTTTTTATAGATTATATTATTTTTGATTAATTAAGGAATTGTTCATTATACCAAACATTAACTATAACTAATGTGTTTACCATTTTAAACACTACGAAAAAAATTAGAGTATGTATTACTAAGTAACATACGTGAAATTAAAATAATTTATCTTCGGTTGTTCATTAATAACTGTCACATCATTATTTTAGCGTTCACTTAATGGGACCATTGACCGCGCATAATATCATTTCGTCTACTTAACTTCAACACCATAGTCATTTTAAGGTCATTATTGACATAAAGGATTCAGCAGGCAATTAACACACGAAATAAAGTTTTATGGCAGGTAATTTTAGGGATGAAATTTCATTTTAAGTCGTAGATACAGAGAGTAGGTTATGATACAGAAACCGGTAGAATCAAGATATATAATATTACTCAATATAAAAGGTAAATAGTACGGAAATAAACATTTGCAACAATCAGGTATGTACTGAGTGTAAAATGATAAAATTAAATACAGAAACCAACACTTCTACGTAGATAGCCTTCTACATACAAGAAGGGTAATAATGTAGACTTGCGGTTTATTTGGTACCTACCTGATGATAAAGGTGCAGTACTAGCGGCGAAACAGTCCTTCTCAAAAATAGAGATTAAGCAACAAAAAACCACACTGTGCTGTCGGTATCTTAAAAAAAATATAAAACTCTTACGTAAATTTAAAAATATTCATAAATTCAGTTATTCAATTATTATTATTATTTTTATACAACTATATGACAAACAAGCTGACGGCCCACCTGATGGTAAGCGGTAACCGCCGCCTATAGACACCTGCAATATCAAGGAAAAATCACTTGATATTGCAGGTGCGTTGTCATACCGGGGCCTAAGATGAAATGCCGTCCATGCCCAGTAATTACACTGGCTACCTTTCCCTTCAATCCGAAACACAGCGAACTGTTTCACGGCTGAAATAAGAAAGGCGGTGGTACTACCCAGACGACCCTACATACGGGCCTACCACCTAGTAAATTATATTCAATAAAGACAACAAAAAAGAACAAAATCTTTATTCTATTACAATACAAAATTATTTTTATTGATTTTAATTTTACAGAACCAATAATAAAATAGTAAACATAACCATTAGTATGTATAACCTAGTAGTCTACTATAAAAAAATAATGTGTGTTTCAAAATGAGGTTATACAAAACGTCCTTGCATACTAAGTAGTTTTAATAAAAAATGTATGAGAGACGGCCACAAACTACTACAAGAAATGACTGAGGCTTTTATTAAAGTATACATAATAATATTAATTATTGTTTACTGTGATTAAATTTTTAAAACAGTGCTGTCAAAATAAAATTTAAGAAAAAATATAAAAAAAAACTATTTTATTTTACTTAATTATCGTTCATCGTAGAGCGATGTGAGAGTAAGTCCCATGCGCACGCGCCCATCATCTGTATTGACAGATCGGGGTGGCTGCACATGGCGGTTAAGTTGACGGCTTCCGTTTCATAAACTTTAATGGCGTGGTTGACCCTGCTTTGTTTGCTTTACTCCTCACAACTGCACTATTCATAGTTTCCAGTAAACGTTTAATTACATAACTACAACGACTGCGTTATTTTACCTACTTTAAATATATTTTAAATAAAACTATAATTTATGTTTCTAAGCTACTAAGTTCATTATCAAAAAATCGACTGGGTCTGTCATGCCTCATATATAAAATAATATAATTTCATCACTATCTGTCCAAATATCTAAGCATCATATTACCGAGAAATATCTATCTAAAAATCGCTGTTTATATCATTTTGTTATCTATAGACACTATCAAGATTAGTTTATTACCGGCTTTTAGCCGACGACGCAAAGTCTAGTAAAAGCGAAACCAGTTTGGTATTTTTTCAATCTAAGAAAGTAACATTGAACAGTACTCTATATAATGATCTCAAAGTTATGTTTTCTTTAATTAACAAAAAATCCTACGCCGTCGTTCAGAAATATTAGGGAGTTTTAATCAGTGGATCACATCTCTTAATATACGGAGGACGAGCGAGATCTGACACGAAATTCCCTAAAAATAATATTTAAAATGGTAATGGGCCCCTGTATTCATAAATTGCCACGCCATATGTCCCGTGCGTTGCACCTACCTACTGTGTACATAAATATGTCAAGTATTGAAACGACCTACGTCTGAATTGTTAACGAATAATCGTATTTGATACTTGAAACGGCAAATTTAACGCTCTGACACCTAAAAGTCGCTTTTAGTTTTAAAGAGGTATTTATATTCAAATCCAAAGTTGATAAATATTCAAATAGATGGCGCCAACTTAAGGAATAACAATATTGAAACTTAGCATCTATTAAAATAATCTATACCGACTAGTTTCATGATAGTAAAATTAAATCTATAATATTATTTGTGTTTGATCTAGCTGTATAATTAGCACACCTGTTTATCGATTTTAAATTAAGATTGGACTGAATTATTAATAATACATTTATTGATACAACAGTTCGTATTCTTAAATTTTCTTAAGTTTACGTCCTAGAGACCCACCGAGACCGAACCCACGACCTTTTAGCAATCCTGGTGACTGCACTTACCGCTAAGCTATCCAGGACTTGGGAAAACTTAATTTTATTTTATTTCAATTTCATATAATTTAATATCACATAAAATAATATTTGAGACGTCAAGGATTAACTGAAATGGTCGCAGTACAGTGCTGGTGAGTACTGAGATACAGCACGAGTCAAATAGGATTTTTGACACCTACAATTTTGCGTTTCCGGACATTTGTTTGTGGATGAATAAAAATAGTTTTCTAAACAATACTTAGCTCTTCCCTAGGGAAGGTAACAAGGGATGTTTACAGTTATTGACTATTTCAATTAACACACAGAGAATCGAGGTAAATGTTTTCGTTTTGTTGTGATTTACGTATTTGAAGTTTGTAAATGCAAGGTTTACGACATTTTAATAGTTTTGTACTCATTGCAATACGTTTTCATGCCTATTATTACAGAAAATAACAGCGTATACTTTTGCTGGCTTTATTCTGTGGTAAGAATCGTGTGTTCATTTGGGAAGGCTTTTAATACCAGCCTGTTCCAGCCGAGATGCTGTTATAGTATCGTACCCATTTATTTTGATATAACACACCAACAAAGAGCTTGCTTGATGGTAAATGTTATCATGGCATATAAAAACGCTAATAAAGCCAAACTTGCACATTGTCTTTAAGCTGTAAAAATTAACAGAAACGTTGTTTTGATAGCATAAGGGACACACAACTCTACAAAAATGAGGAATGTTAATTTTGGTATGATCTTGTGAGATGCTGGTACAGTAATATGGTGCCAGAAGAAATTCATAGGATTCAAGTAAAGTTCTTCAAGTCCTCGGTAGCTCAGGCGTAGAAGCAGTCACACTGTGAATCCCGGATCCTACTTCAGAGCATATCTTTTTTCTAGTCTAGACATTTTATCCAAATAAGTTCTGATATCTATAAAGACCTTACATCAAATGCACACGCGTCGCAACAGATGGTGATAATTTTAAGACCCTCAACGACTTACTTAAAGTTCTAAGGATCATAGTAATGAATTATTACCAGTTGGCATCCCTTCGCATACAAAAATAATGAAGCTTTGACACGTGCGCAAACATAAAAAAGATATATCTTCTACATTGTCAGAAGTAGAATAAACTGTATTCATAGCACAGTATTACGAATATCTTCCTTACGATGATACAAAACTAACAAAACTGAAATGTGGTGTCTTTTATTAGATACTGATTAACAATGGAACTAGATAAGTAATTGATCAAGAGAAGAGCAGACTCTTTTATCATCATATCAGCCGAGAGACGCCCACTGCTGGGCATATGCCTCCCCCAAGGATCTCCAAACCCATCGGTCCTGCGCTGCCCTCATCCAATGGCTTCCCGCGACCCTTACCAGATCATCGGTCCACCTTATGGGGGGCCTACCAACGCTGCGTCACCCGGTATGTACCGAATGGCGGCCACGTGGCCGCCATTGAGGTCCTTTCCGCCCCAACGGCCGTCAGTCCTCCTCGCAATGTGACCTGCCCACTGCCACTTGAGACTCGCAATTCTTTGGGCTATGTCAGCGACCTTAGTTCTCGTGCGGATCTCATCATTTCTGATTCGATCACACAGAGAAACACCAAGAAAAGCCCTCTCCATTGCTCTTTGGGTGACTTTGAGTCTTTGTATAAGGCCCATTGTAAGCGGCCACGTCTCGGTTCCGTATGTCATCACTGGCAACTCTTTTATATTATGATATAAAATGATAGTAGATATTTCTTTTTACACTGGCTAAAATGAGAGACGCGGTCATTTTTAATGACAGGCACTGATTTTTCTTTCTTTCATGATGGAAACGGCCTCGTTTGGAGTTACGCCCGGGTTTTGATTTACCCCACCCTCCCCTATTGCTTTCGGTTTTTTTAATAATTTCAACCAGAAGACATTCTTGTTATCAACAGAGATCTGCCATCTGACCGAAACGGTAAATCAAATAATGCTTTACAGGAAATGTGTTATAGGCAAACGGTTACAAATATCAGGTAATTCCTTTTTTTGGGTCAATCAAGCCTGTTGGTAAGTGGTTACCGTACCCTATAGATATAATAGAGAGTCTATTATATCTATTACACATGCCACATTAATAGTTTCTGTAGGTAATTTTACTTACACGTTGCCTACCCTAAAATATCAAGAGGAAGCGATATCCTAGCAGAGAAGCCCCTTCTTCCAACACAACGCTTCCTCGATGAGCTCTGGCGAACTTACTCACTGTAGGAATAAGTTACGAAACACTTACTTAATAATTTGCTTACGGCTCGAGCGCCCTGGAGACTAAGCGACATCGGGACACCTCCCCGGGAGGTGATGCGTGTCGATTAGAAATCCTGCAGAGGCGAATCGTTCTCGCCTCCTTAAAACCCAGGTTACACTGCAAAAGCCATCTGCCACCAACAGCAAAAGTCAGTCCAAAAAATAAATACTTCCCCAGTCTAACGCTATAAATTCCAGTGGAACATAATAGCTAGGTATACCTTGCATCTCTTGAAATAGTATCAAACTTTATACGCAATAAATGTAGATAGGTATGTCCTTTTAAAACTACGTAACTTTTATAACCTCAAAACACACTATAAAAAGAAATACAATAAATAACAATTTAAATACTTTAATTAACTGCCCTTACAAATGGACTTATTGAATGCTTCCTTATAAAAACCAATCTGCGACCAAGAAGGACTATCTCAAAATCCCTCAGCAGTCGAGGGGCCCGAACTATGGCTAAAGAAAACAATAAATCGTTATGACGGCACCCTCGGAAGCTCGCCATTTTGCCCTATAAATAAATGTGTAGATGGATTGATAAATATAAATATTAGGGGCGAAATGAAGAAAAACAATGTTTATGAAACTGGTGTCGTCCGCATCATAACAGTGAATTATTACTTCCGACGCATGCCGACATATGGGTCTATGCAATTTTTTCTAAGACAGCAGCTTCCAGTAGTAAATTTGAGCTTAGACAAAAATAGATTCATTTATTACAAACAGTGGACCATTATTACTTAAACACACAGCAACAAAACAAATTTTGACAATCCAAAAAAAATAATTTTTGTTACAAAATTTAAGCGTAATATTTTGACACAGCAGAAATTGTTTCTGGGAATCAATCAATTGCCACATTAGGTAAAATGCTATTTTTTATTATGGACACATGACAAGAGTCCATTTAAAAACTATTTATAAAAAAGCACTGCAAATACCGGCCATCAGACAACTACACTATCGAGAGCATATCAATCGAGGCATACAAAGAAAGTATTCATGAAATTTACGACTTCGCCGAGCAACGCCTAGCCAGACAAAATCAAACGGTATCCGTCAAACAGGTACCATAGCAAATAAATTATCCGTACATAATAAGATTAACACAGTGCTAGCGTCGATACTAAAACAATTGAATGTCTTATAACTCTCATGAGTCACGGGATCGACGTGTGCGTGCGACCATTGTACGTGTAACTTGTACAGTACGCATACAACATTGTACCGCGAAAACATATGAGATTGCATGTATTCTTAATTTTTGATTTTTTTAACATTATTATAAATGTTTGAAAAATTACTTAGTAATTAAAATATAATAAAATAAAACTAGAAAAATTTCACGTCCTGAGGCAGGAATCGAACCCGCGACCTTTCGCAATCCGGGCGACTGCTCTGACCACTGAGCCACCCAGGACTTGGGATATCCCTGTGAAATTCTTCTAGTCTATCTGTATTTGCGTTTATGAGCTAACGTCCACCCTACAATGTCGAAATATTCCATTTCAACATCCGAAACGAGTATTTTTACAAATACCGACGATTCGGTTAAGTTGGGGCAGTGCTTTCAAATATTCTTAATTTTTGATTTTTTTAACATTATTATAAATGTTTGAAAAATTACTTAGTAATTAAAATATAATAAAACTAGAAAAATTTCACGTCCTGAGGCAGGAATCGAACCCGCGACCAAAAAGGAAATTTTTCTAGTTTTATTATATTTTAATTACTAAGATTGCATGTAGTTGTAAATGCGGACAGGACACCAACACAAGCAAAACACGGCTGAGACACTTCCATAACGTTCTCGAGCCAGTACGGTAAACTCTACGATACCGAGTCGCCTCGGATTGACAGGACGTTAGTCACGACGCTATACTTAGACGATTGCATTGTTCTGAAATATCTATTAACGATTATTGACAAGGCATCGGCACGCGAATTCTCGCGAAAGGTGCGACGAACTGCTATTAATATATTTTATGTGCGATGCAGTGCGACGTCGAAGTGACATATTTACTCATGTGGCGATCGACGGCGCGAATCTCAAGATACTTGCACGTAATTAAATTTCCAACAACTATATTACTAATCAAAAATAAAGTAATTATTCGTCCATTTCCATTTAACACATTTTTATCATCTAGAGAAAATAAGTAATGCACTAAGCATTCCCAAGCTTGGTGGAAGCGTAATCATCAAACTTTCAAAGCTGCATATCGGTCCTAACCCCAAACGTAAACCTAATTCTGGTTCCGGTGAATCGTTAATCTAAAACCGCATGATCATATTAAATCATGTAAAACATTGGCAACGAGCAGACATATCAACTCACCTAACAAATTAATGAATTTCACGTCAAAATTGCAAATTGCGAGTTCAAATTGATACAATTCGACGATTAAATTGATTACAATATGCACACAAAGCACTATCGTGTCCACAAACACAGGCGAGCAGTCAGTGAACCGACGTCGATTCATATCGAACGAGAGCTTTTCATTTTGTATGTTAAATTAAATTTCCATGAAACAAGATTGAATTTTTCGCAATCAGCGAGTGAGTCCCGAAACGAACGCATGTAATTTTGTGTTATTAGGTACACGGTGTTTTTGTCAACCAATGATTGTATTCAGAAATGTGAGTGAGAGTTTTTAGGTACTCAAACTCGGGAATTTCAGAAATAGTCCATCTCGTTACAGCTGACATGACGCTATCTTTATATTGATGCCTGTATCAATGTCAAAAAAACACTTTTAGACCTCATCAAAATTTTCAAACCAGATTTCATTAATAAGGATCATTCAAAAAACCTCCTCTCCGTTGTGATGGGGGTCTAAAACTTTATGAATGTATCCTCGTGTATCCTTATTGTTGTGTTGGTTGTGGATTGATAACGTCACTGTGGTAAATAAAATGTAAAACTGACGGAGAAAATAGGTTTTGACATACAGACAAATAGGATATACGAAACTAAGCGTTTATATGTTAATACCCAAATTATTATTTGGCTATAATCAATCAATTGATTCAAACTTCAAACCGGAAACAACCATCGACTCTATATTTACTTCGATAATATTTACTTACATCGTAATAATCATGTTTTATTTTAGGCAGCTCTTTCATCGCCTCAAGTAAAGTATGATCCATGAATGGTATACCAAATAAATTATAGTAAACCCTTAAGAAGATGTTTTACCCGCAGATAAACTCAGGAGAAACAATACTATCATGAAAATAACGTGTTTTATCAAAGAGCTAACCGCGAAGCAGGGTAACCGCAGCACGGCCAGGCGGCAAACTGCTATCAAACTAGTTAATTTTAGTGAAAACTAGAATGAAAGATTAGCTTAAACAAATAATTGCTGCATTTCTAGATTGCGGCTTGTTTTGAATGCAATTAGAAACAAAGCAGTATAATTTAAAGAAGTTACTAATGAAATGAAACTTATGCTTTTATGTTTAAATGTGTTTAGAACTTTGTGTCCAGTGTGCAATCGTTTCGATCATTTAAAATAAATATTTCATCTAGAATAACTGCAGATATCATAATTTAAACATGCCACTTATGCATTAAGCATGTATATTATACTCATATTTAGCTTAATTGTTCTAGCTATTCTACGAAATCAATGATAAGTTCGAAAGAAGAAACGATTACCCTCAGCTAGGAAAAAGAGATAACCAACTTTCCTTTTTACCGATTTCAAAAAAAGGAGCTGGTTATCAATTCGCCTGTATTTTTTTATGTTTATTACCTCAGAACACCGATTTGTATTTTTTTTTAATTGATAAAATATCCATGTAACCAATCTAAAAGCATGCTAAATGCTTTCAGATTGTCCCTGGAAATTTCATCAAAATCATAGTTTGGTTTTTAAAACAAAATAGCTGGACTAATTAAGTCGTCAATGTATGTGATCTTTTGTTTCCTGTGACTTTTTAGTGGTATGATAGAATAGTAGGAAACAATATATGCTGACGGTCACCAATATAGCATTGACCTTAGAAAGTTAGCACTAAAAAATGTGAAGAAGCGATGATTGATGAGGGTGGGTTTTGTTATATTTTTTATTATTTTTTTATTTATAGTAATACTAAATAGCCGATATTAGCTAAAGCAAACCACAGCGAGCAGAACCGCAGCACCCAGCGGCAGCGAGCTAGCATCGGCTTAGCTAATTTACAATTTAATTATCAGCCGGGTGATGCGTCGTTAGCGCGCGCCAAACCGAGTTTATGCGACTAATCAATTGTTTGACGCGGCCGCTGCAATCACGAGCCTACCTGTTCGACTAAAACTATCATTGGCCCGAATATGTGCAGGTTGAATCTGTAGATGTCAGAAAATAATTCTTCATATAAATTACTTATTTCATGACCTAGCTTTAAGAATACAATATGATGCATTAAATAATATTTATTTTATTTTATGACTTGTTTTTAACCCCCCACGAAAAAAGAGGGGTGTTTAAGTTTGACGTGTCTGTCAGTGTACCTGTGTGTCTGTCTGTGGCATCGTAGTTCCTCGAATGGACCGATTTTGAGTGTTTTTTTTGTTTGAAAGCTGACGTGACTAGGATGGTTCTTAGCTATAATTTATGAAGATCAGTTCAGGCGTTTGGTGACTATCAGCTCATTTTCTACATAATAAAAGGGTTTTACTAACTTTCACAGATCCGATTGATTTAAAATTTGGTATGCCGTCACTTCGGTGACATTCCCGTGACATACTAACCTTTAGCTGATCCCATACCATCAAAATGTCTGGGGGATCCTTAATTTTTCAGAAACTTACAGCAGATATAGGTTTGTGTTTGGTGTTTATATGTTTGGGCTTTTATAAAAAGTCTCAATGAGATGGTGTTAGATAGATGATTGATGAGGCCGGGGGTTACTTATAATTTTTAATTTTATCTTTTAACTTCTTCGTAGCTAGAATGAATAGGTACATTCTAGATAAAGATGCATCACCACATACTTAAGAATATGGAAGTATATAAGTATGTAGAAACAAACATTATGTTCAGAACATCCCTTAAGAATATGTTGTGACATTAAACCCATAGTCGGTTCTTATCCATACCAAGCACCACCTGATGTGAAGCGGTAAGAGTCAGCTATTGCAGCTTGAAACACACTGTTCTAGCCGCCTTATTAAGTATTAGCCATTATGGGCCGGCAAGGTGGTGCCGGCCCATAATGGCTAATACTTCCCATCCCATGTCTCGTATTTTTGACTTGGTGCGACAAATGACTCCAACCCCACCTGATGTTGAGCGGAAAGTCATACAGTCCTAGAGCTTTGGGGCCTACCTGTAAGAAGTAAATTACTTACACTAAAATTAATGTTTTTAGTATACTTGATAGGTATTAAAATATTTGTGACATGACATTTTGAGAAAATTTGGATACAATAAAAATTCGATTTGTGAAGTACCCACATGTCAGGCACAATAGATTTGCCAGCGTGCTGATTTTATTAAGGGGTGATAGGGTAAATTAAAATAAATAATTTATATTAAAAATATTAATTACGCTTAATTTAGATTATCGTCAGTGATACTTACAAGTCCAAGTAGAAACAAGTACAAGTAGTATTTTACTTGTTTATGTATTTTATGTAATAACATGTACGAGTATTATTAAATATTATCGATCGTAATTTAAATATCTAAATTAATTATTAGATATGTTTTATATTTAAAATAAAATGCATAATATAAAATAACACATTTTAAACTAGCGAATATTTGCATTAAGTATTTTATTTTACATAATAATTAAGAATAATATTTCTCTGGTGGATATAAGATACTACACTAACACACCATTAACCACACCTCACATACTCACACACATAATAGGCGCAGTGTTTTTAAGAAATAATGATCATTTAATACAATGTTATTTATACTTAATTATATTACTGTGTCCTGTTATTTCTTTAACGGCATAATATTTCACTGAGCTGTCAACCATAAATAAGTAAATGGATATTGAAGCAACAACTGAATTTATTTCGATCTAATTTATAAGCATAGCTTGTAATTAATGGCATTTTCAATATTGGATCTCAATCAGCGGCTCATAAATGAGTTTCGATAGTCGTTTGAGGTATCAGACCGAGAACAATGCGCAAGCACAGATTAAATATAGCTCAGAATCCATCACGGAGCGGATCGATCGCTCTGTTGCTATGGATTTATGCGCTAAATATTCGACAGGTGCCAAGTGTGTCGATCAACGGGTTCGATGACTAACTACGCCCCAAATTTTATTGCAAATGTCAAATAATTTGAGCACCACTGGGTCTTGGGCGTGTCGCCTATTACAATGTTGTGTTACTGAAAAATTGATTGATTACCTTCGAGAACGTGTATTTAGAGCACTTCGTTACTATTCATTTAGTCCGGTTCATCATACAGTCTTGCCTTTGATTATCAGCATCATCATATCAGCCAGTGACGTCCACTGCTGAAAAATGGGCTCGGTCCCATCGATTTCCAAACAGAATGGTTCTGCTCAGCCTGCATCCAACGGCTTCCGCAAAAAAAGAAGGAAAAAAGGAAAGGACAAAATAAGAAGAAAACAACTCAGAAGGTTAGGAGACAGAACTAGTTTTATGTCTTAACCTGTTTTTCTTAGCCGTAATTTAGCCGCCTCTGTTGTCTAGCATTTGAGACCACCTACCGCGGAAGTAGAGGTCCAGGGTACAATTCCCGTGTGAGCAGAAATTTTCGACTTGATTTGGTTGGTGGTAAGGCTTTTTGTAAGTCTGCCTGGCCAGATACTGCCATCTTACCTAAATCTGCCGTCATAACAATAATGTTAATAGCATCGTTGTGTTCCTACAGTTAGAGATACCCAGTTCCTCTGTGGTTGAGAAATCCGGATATAAGTAGCGCACTTCCATGTTAGGCCTTTTCATCACTTACCTTGAAGGCGAAGACCTACCCCGGTGGAATAAAAAAAGCAAAATATTTTCTTGAAATTTTCGTACCAATAACTAAGTGATTATTTACCTTCAAGTAAAGGGTCTGCACGTGTAGCACAAGGGACAAGAGAAGCTCGAGCGAGACACGGTTTTGTCTACACCGTAATGTCATTTTTCTCGGGTTAAGACCGACAAAAATGACATTACGGTGTCAAAATGCGACAAAATTTGCCAGATCTCAATATGGAAACCTGTTGGGAGCAGGGGAACTCGTCTCCTATACTGTCAGGATCACGCTTGCTCTTGATCTTTGACAAGGTGCTATTAAGGCTACGTGTACCATCAGGCAAACTTTACTCTGGCTTAATTACCACAATGATTGGTTAAAAATCCATCATTTCTTCCGTTTTCAATGGTTAATCAATACAAAAATAAAGCCAATTTAATTTTGTCTCATAAATAATGGTCAACGACGGAGCATGCGGTAACCTCTCTCATTGCCTAAATTAGAAGTTACTACAATAGTCAAAAATAATCTTTTATACCAAAAGATACAAAACAATGTACCGCATTCACCTTGCCACATCATTTAACTATCTTTCTAATAACGGTAATCGATCGCAATTGCGCATCGTTAGAAAGTCACGAGGAGTTTTCATTAATTTATTAAGGACGTTTAAAATTAACCGCTCACGAGTGAGAGTCGTGCGACACAATCGTAATGTGAACACTCACAATTCGCTAATCCCGCGCCGCTACCGTTACATAAGCCAGCTGACTTGAATATAAATGTAAAACACAATAAATTTCATGCCCCGTAGGAAATGAATATTCATCACGAAATCGCCATGCATATTCTCTTTTGCTACAAAATTTCGTAGCCCCTAACAATTGCTTTCGCAAAAGCTAAATGTAAACCTTATTGAGCGGTCCTATCACACAGATTCGCGTGTAAGGAGGCCGCGGCTAGAGCCGGTGTCGGCGCCGCACCGTCCGAACTCTCGTAAATTTCAACATATAGTAAAGTGATTTACGAATAATTGTTGTGTTGGCGTATAGCTAGAGAAATCTTTCCGCTGTTTGCCGCTGGTTAATTTATATATGAGGCTTAGGTAATTCGCGGGCTACGAGTAATTGGTGTACAGAACAATAGCTTTTGTCATACCCTTATCTCGCTAGCCACGTTTGTCTCTCTCGAAGCGCCCTCTTAAAGCACAATAACATTCGCATGAGTGTTATCGCAAGTACTTTTATTTTTAAAACATAACTACGAGCTACTTTATTGCTATTCAACGGCCCATTGTTTAATAATAAAAATGAGATGGAGACACGACTTTCGTCCGATTAGAAATGTACGTATAAACTTTCTTTGGTAAGCAATAGGCGTTCTCCATTAGCCGTTTTATTTGGATTTTAAATAATTACATAGGTATTAGCAACTAAATGGCAAGGTACAACCTGCAAAATAGCTAGTTGTGTGCGGCGGCATGACCGGAGTGGGTAATGAGCACGGGTCGACATTAGCGCACACTTAATCGAAACATGTGTTTATCGTAACATGCGAATCGGCCTAAGGCGAATTAGTTCTCGCACAATGCAATTTGAATGCACATTACACAACGTCGAGGTACGAGTGCTTTTTATTGCGGCATCGTGAGATCTTATCTTGGAACTGCCACTTCCAGCAGGCAAATTTCAGATTCTCCCCGGCGATGCGTCGGTTTTGCGCCCTACCGTCGTCCGCACAGAGCGAATTATTGCTTGCCTTTTTTCGAACAGAACTAGTGTGGGTACGAACTCATACGTGGCCAACGCACGCACCCTACTGTACATGCTTAAAGAATTCAACATAAAATCGGCAATAAAATTGAAAACATTTTGTTACGTTTTAAATAAGTTTTGTAGTGTCGACCCGCGCTGTCAGGCGATTTTGATCTTTGTTTGTGCGACAAAATGTGCAATTTCGCGCAAGGGATCTAATTTTGAAATCATTTCGATCGATAAGAAGCGTTAATTTTACGAGCGAGTGATAATTTGCTAACTTCCGACAGAACATCGCCCTAGTCGAATCGTTCCAAACACTTGCCGCATAAAATTACCAACGGGAAAAGGAATATCTAAATTAGGTATCCGTGTAAATACATGTGCCTATTTGCTTCAGCAAAGTACATAAAATGGAGCAATAAAAGCTACACAACGAGTTGCTATGTCGCTAATGTCATGTACGTAATTGCTACATGGATGGAGAACTAATTTAATCAGACAGTAAAGTAAATCTTTTTCAACACGGAATACTAACGAGGGTTGTTACATTCATGGACAAGTAAACTAAGTTTTGCTGAAAAATAAATGCCTTATTTAATTTCTTCATTTTCATTATGTTTTTATTGTTTCCCCGTACAAAATACTTTCTGATGATTAGTGACAGTTTTATAATTATCAATGAAATGGCAACACTACAACGTCAAACTTCTATAATTATACCACTCAGAATATACAGAAGAAAGCAAAATACTTTATGCATCTGTTTAATCAGACTACCGAGTCCATAATTCCTTATAACTACCAAAAAAACAACCTAGACTAAAAACTAACGTTTTTCCCGAACCATTAAAAAATATGGACACAGATTCAGAAAATATTCAGAAAATATGTCTATATGGCCTCCTATATTGCCATATTGTAGTTTTTAATGGGCGCTTTAAAATACTTTTGTGCCTACGTGGTTTAACGGCCGAAAATATCACTCAAAATAATTTGTAGTAGTTTTATTTTTTTTTGTTATTTTTTAATGTAGTGTACATATTCATAGCCGAAAATGAAACATCTCCTTTATGAGTATACATTTGCTATCCCACTCAGCACACATCATACCTACCCAGATATACTTTGACATAAAGTTAAGTTCTACTTAGATATTCTATTTTGAACACTTAGAAGCAACATTCAATTAAAAGTGTAAAAATCAATGTAAATGACCCCCAAAAGTTAATTGACCCCTTCGCGTCGTAAGCTGTGGTTAGTAGTTCTGTGCGCCCGCGCATTATGTCTACAAATTTGCAAACGCGTAGTCAACAAGGTCGACCGCTTAATGACGCGGACTGAATCTCACTTTTTCATGATAATTTACAGCAAGTGCAAAAAAGACATACCTAGATAATAAATTTATAATATCTATCAATTAAAATAATAGATTTCTATTTTCTTAAAGTTGGAGAGAGGGGAAACTGTTCACGGCTAAGGGAAACCTCCAATAAAAGCCAGTATCATAATACTAATCAGTTCTCTTTCAGTTATTATTAAACTTTGGTCATTAATTTACTAAATCAACATAATAATTTCTCAGTTATTAAATAAAAGTATAAAGTTAAAAATAAAAACAAAACCCTTTTTGTATGTTTTTACCTAGTGCGTTCCGGGTATAATAAATACGGACATCAATTGGGTTAATTGCGAACAAAATTCAAAATTAAAAATATTTTTATTCAAATAGGCCACAAGCAAGCAAATCAAAATGTCACAAAACACATTTTTATAATATTACAAAAAATATATTGACTAACAACGTCATACTTAGTGTCTGTCTGTCCGTCTGTTTGTCTGTCATGTCTGAATTTACGTTAACTAACAATGTAATAATGTCTGTCTGATTTTCGTGTCTGAATTTACACCGGTTCCAAAAGTTGAACTACCAAGAAGATTCCGGCATCAAACTCGTGTAGTTAGTCTTTTCAATATAAAATTACAATGTTTGTAGTTACAAAATTATAGCTTTTAACAGTGCAGTGCCACCCAGTGAAAAAAAAATTAGAAGAGATGGTATCAAGGTACAATGAAGTAGATAACGAGACTATTCTTATGAGCCCAAACACGCTATAACTGCTGTAAGTTTCTGAAGAATTAAGCATCCCGCAGACTTTTTAATGGTACGGGATCAGCTCAAGGTTAGCATGTCAATTCAAATCAGTTCAAAATTAATATTTAAAGAATTATCTTCCAATTCCTAACCGTTAAGGAGTTGTACCTTCCACAATCAGTTCACCCGAATAAAACGATAGAATACAACTATTCGTTAATACGTACCCATATTATTTAAAGAATTATCTTCCAACTCCAAACCGTTAAGGAGTTATATCTTCCTTCAGCAACTCATCAACATAAGATGGTGACTGACAGTAGCAAATTCTTGGATAGCTTTGGAAAAAGTAAGACATGTCATACGTGCGTATAAAATTTGAGGTTTGCCCTCGATTTCCCTGGGATCCCATCATCAGATCCTGACTTGGTGACAGTGGAGCTACCTCGGGAGTATATTCTATCGAATAAAAAAAGAATTTTAAAATCGATTCACAATTGTCACATAAATCGATGAATATACATACAAAAAAATACATACAGTGGAACAAACCTCCTTCATTTTTTGAAGTCGGTTAAAAATAACACAACTGTCATTGCACAAAAACCACTTCGAAGAAATTTTCAATCATCGAAACAAAGATTGACGTCCGGATAATATTTTTTTATGTAAGCAAATGTACCAAAAAAATGGTGTCTCTGCACAATGGCGTTTCGGCGTATCAATAGTAGTTGAATGGTAAAAATGCTATCACGACGTTATTGATAGAAATGTCAAACTGTCTAAATAATAAGTAGAATACGTTATTATGAAGCCACTGACAAGACATCGGCCACTAACTTATAGTAGAATACCAAACGATTCAATAACGGCTAAGTAGTAATTAAGTGGAAAGCCATTGGAACGTTATTGATTAACAGAATACGAAATTACAAAAATTGTACCATTGAGACACTATTGTTATTACTTAGTCTGGCCATAAATACTGTTACAGTTGAAAATAAACAAAATATTACATTTGAATTTGGAATTACTCATTTTTATATGATTGTTCATTGTGTTTTCTCATTTTGGCGCCAATATATTGTACAAGGGGGTAAAATAGTAGGGTGGTAAAATCGAAACAACTACGAGAGCGGTATACGCAAAGGGAGGTCACAGAAAAATGTGGTTTAAGGATGGGAATTTTTTTACAATTAAGCAACATTTTAACAAACAAAATGACCGTATTCACGCTCAAAGCTCTAAGGAAGCTACCCAATTAGTCGACAGAGTGCAACGTGGGCACTATCCGACTTCAGTGATGGTTTGGTGGTGTATTAGCTATGAAGGAGTGACTGAGTCATACTTTTGTGAAAAAGGTATCAAAACATCGGCACAAGTGTATCAAGATACCATTCTTGAGAACGTAGTGAAGCCCTTAACAACACCATGTTCAATAACCAAGAATGGTCCTTCCAGCAAGACTCGGCGCCGGGTCATAAAGCTCGGTCTACGCAGTCTTGGTTGGAAAAGAACGTTTCGGACTTCACCGGAGCTGAAGACTGGCCGTCGTCTAGTCCGGATCTTAATCCGCTGGATTATGATTTATGGTCAGTTTTAGAGAGTACGGCATGCTCTAAACGCCATGATAATTTGGAATCCCTAAAACAATCCGTACAATTGACTGTGAAGAATTTTCTCATGGAAAGAGTGCGTGCTTCTATTGATAACTGGCCTCATCGTTCAAAGGACTGTATTGAAGCCAATGGAATAAGCTTTTTATATTTTAAATTGTTTTATATTTATATATTAAACTAACACACTGTAAAAGTAATAAATGTTATTTGCAATATAATTTTTTTTTTCTTTGTTTCAGTATTTAAGGCAAGACTAGGTATATTGCGATAGTTTTAAACTAGCAGACTTGAGGCCCAGGTATTCGTCGCGACGAATCAACGAAGCCAGCAGCGACGAAGTGAATAATAGGGTAGGGGACAACTTTTTTTTATTTCGTAAATAAGAAGTACATAACTCATAAAGAAATATTGCAAAAGAAACAGTGTCTCAAGTCAATAGTTTCACAGATATAGTGGTATGTTTGATGTGTTGCGGCGCACGTCAGATGTTCCTATATTACTAAGAAATGAATGGGCATGCTGACAAAATTAATAATAACTATGTAATATGAATGTTTTAATCTACAGTTGTGATAATAATAGATGATATAACTGATGTCAGCATACTAAAAACTATATTTCTTATGCCGACTAGTAGAACAATAAATATTCTTATTGGAATATCGAACGCATAAATAATTTTCATATTAAGCAAATTGGACTGAAATCAATTTGAGAAATTTCAATTATATTATTATTAAATATTTAATAATAAATACAACATCACCTAAGTTTCGTATATTAAGAATGGCTTCTAAATGTCTTATAACTTAGAGCAAGGCCACTAAAATGCGAACAAGCAGGTTGCAGGTAAGCGTATATCAAGCCTAAAAACTGGTCCGTTTACAACATACTTTTCATTTATACTTATTTGATTAATGCCTCCTCATTGGGGCGACATACCTCGGCGGTCGAAACGACTACAATGGGCAATTATTTCCGACGCATTTCGTGCGGTACAACCGAAACTGGAGTTTTTCAATTTTGTATTTGCAACTTTCCCAGAAAAGTACGTCGTGCTAACAAGAAAATTGCTTTATTACGTGTCGTATACGGTACTTACGGCTTAATGAATATGTGACCTGTACGTAATTAACGTTTTTATACCGCTCAAAGCGATTAAGTAGGCGGGGTTAGTGATGGTTGTCTTTTAAAACTTCCAAAGCTAGCAGAGCATTTCATTGGCCACGTGCTCCTTATCATTTTATTTTAATTATAGGTATATAGTGTAGTATATGCACGAGCCATATTAATTTCAGAAGCAAGTTAACGTCAATATAGTCAACTACTTACTTTTAGTTGGAATAAGAATCAATGTTTCTAATCTACTTCAAATGCAGCACTATCTACAAACATCTGACCGTTACTCAAACCCGGGACCTCTGACTTACTAGGAAGGGCTAAGTATCTTTACGACTACTGGCTGGAGGCAGTCGTCATAAAGATACAAAACGATTATTTCTACATGAATCATAAAAAGATATTTTATTTGGGAAGATTTGATTTTAGAATTATTTACTATTGATAACTTTTTATGACATTACCAAATTAGTAGCAATTTCTACAAAAATTATGGCTTCGCAAAGTTTACCGTGTCAATCAAACGCTGGACTGTCGCTAATCGCATTATACTTAATCTAGCTTACATAACCCGCCCAAACTGATTACAAGAAGCGATAAAAATAGTTGACCGTCATTTATCGGATTTTCTGCGCGTGAATTGCATATCGTCGGCATGCTAGTTTCCGTATTCCCGAATTTCGAGAATGATGGCACTTTCGAACGTTGGTGGCGTGCAGTTAGATAATAGCCCAGCGCTGGCAGTGAGCCAACAAGGTGAATGCCACACCACGCGTCCAACGCAACCCAGTTTACCCGATACACGGAAATATGTCCTGTGTACCGCGATTTGTGTCAGCGGGATGATTGTACACATATTATCAATCCGCGGGAATACAGCATCATACTATTGACTCCTGCTAAAACAGTCCAACACGAATGCCAAAATAATAAATAATCTGAGGGCCTAGACAAGATGACTTTCGATAATCGCTATCGCTATCGCTAAGCGGAAAATGTATGGGATTTGAGATAAGCTCTCAATTGACTTTCGATTGTAAATGTCAAATCCCGTACATTTTCCATTTATCGATAGCGGTAGCGATTGTCAAATGGCATCTTGTCTAGGTCCTCTGGATATTACACGTTTTAGAGACTGTTTTAATTGTCAATTATGAGTCTTACGCAGCTTAACAAACTAGAATATTGCCTATTCATTCCTTGTATTAGGTAGATATCTAAATTTAAAAAAACATTTGTGTGTAAAAAGGTTTATTCCTCTAGAATGAAGAATGATAATAAAAATGACTCACGCAAGTATATTCTGAATTTTTAAGCTAACAAACAAAAACGAGGAATTGATTAAGAAGTGGAGCATCTACAACCATTAAAAAACGATTAGGTATGTCTTGGCTAGCATTTCGTTTCATAGTTTCTTAAAGTTTACAAAATAATCAATTTCTAATAAGACTATATCATACAGTCATTTCAAGCTTTAATAATATGTGTAGTGCGAGTACGTTACCATTTGCAACTGTTTCCAGCGTTTATTGTTCGTCCGTGACATAATTAACATCTATCATGCTTAGCGTTTCCGATTTTAATCGATAGGCACGGTTATTTTCAGCATCTGAGTCATTTTTGTTAGCTTTTATTGCGGTAATCAATTTACTGTCTTGTTTCGTGTAAGTATATAACACATTCACACAATGATCTTGTGTTTCATCTTTGGCAAAATCACATTAACTAATTATTCTACGTTCTTTAGTACCGGGAGCTATCTGCTACCGGGAGTCTGTTACTAGTGAACATAACCTAAATTCCAATAAGAATATTTCAACATATCTTATTTGATTGGTTTACTTACATTGCATTTGTTCCAGAATTTTATTACAGAAACTTTCGTTAGTAACATTTTTTAAAGGGAAAATGACATTTGGGCTTCCAAAATACGATTATTACAGTTCTAAGCCCTACGTAGCCGGCATGCGGGGGACCCTGCTGAAATGCAAATTGATATAATGCAGGAAACGTCTGAGTGGGCCTCATAGCGGGCGCCTATACCGCATCAGTAGCATAAGTTCGTTTGCATACGACAGTCAACGTATTTGCATCCCAAATGTTCGGCGACCGCTCGTTCGCCCGACTTATCTCTCTTCGATGGCGAAATATTACAGTTTGTGCATCGCCACTCGCAATGTGCATAACTGAATGTCAATAAAGGAACAAAAAAGGCCACCGGAGGCGTTCCCGCGCAAAAGGCGGATGTGTTTCAAGCCAATGGGCGAGCGGGGCTCAGCATATTCATAACGATATTACCGCCGGCGGTGCCGCGGCGTCATCATAATTCATATATAATAACCCTTCCGACGCCGTGGAGCGCCGCGCCGCCCTGTGTCTCTTTCCCGCACCGCTCGCCATCTTACGAGAAAAAGAGACGGCAGCTAGCCCGAAATATCATAATTCATAATTTTATCTCTCCGCAAAAGCATATTCACACGTTGATATTTACGTGTAGCTTTCGATTCATTCCACCCAATGCTCTTATTCAACACGTGAACGAATCCATTGGAGAAGCGCAATTCCAAAATATTTGTATTTCTGAAAAGCATAATTAAATATTTGTAATTATTCATAAAATTACAAATAGTGCACGCTGGGCATGTAAAAGCGATGACAGCTATTTGTAATTGGAATATGACGGGACGCGTGCGCGTGCGCTCGGCGCGTCTCATTCGTCAGTTTATAAATAGAGCTCTGCGTCTGCGCCGTGACGACTCGCGCCATTAATTTATATGAAATAACTGTCGGCACTCGGAAAAATAAGTCTGACCGAGAATGGCCTTCTACACGATAATATTTATGTTTTACGAAGTGTCTGACGAGTCTGCTAGTGTTAACGTACGAATGTCAGAAGTTAGATACCTCGTGGGCACAGAGATAAATAATTTCTAATAGTAAACCATCCAACGTTTATTGTTTTAGATAGCACTACTGCTAGGTGCCCATATTAAAACAAAATTGGCATTCAATAACTTAATTTATAACACATCTGATTTAAACAGAACCCAAATAACAGCCATTCAGTTGTTTGGGTTCTTTCATAAATAAAATAAAGCTGTTTTAATGAAATACATAATGTATTCGACGAAAATTTTCTGCTACATACAACAGTCAAATGCCTATAAAAACACTTCATGTTACACTTTATAACCGTCACTGAATCCTCTTTCACAGTTCTTTTGTAAACCCATAAAGATTTAAATATACTGATTTCATGTGTTATATTATAATCAGAGCAAAGTGCTCGAAAGACATGCGGACATAAATTCGTTTGCGCGCATGTAATCGTCACGAATATACAAACCAATAACTCACGCGCATAAATTATAAAGTTGACGGCAGAAAGAACGTCTTATATAGCTATAACTCAAGCCTGCTACTAACGACAATACATAACGGCTGTAAAAATATTTCTGTACGTTACTCACTTAAAATTTCCAAACAGATGTAGGTAGTACATCTGTTTGGAAAGTACCTAGGCAATTATATATTCATCTCATGAACTGGTAACCTTATTAATTTAATTATCACCATTAAATGGTTTCCCATTGAATTCCCATTCATGCAAGAAGTTTTTTCGCATTTTTACACGCTTAGTTAGCTCACGTTAAACTTGGTATAAATTATGAACTATCTACTAGAACTCTCAATCAGTCAGTTTCTTGAAATATAAATTATTAATGTTGAGAAAATAAGGGGTATGACAAAAACTGCTTGGTTACAATCAACCCCTGAATACAATCTTAATTTCTAAACGGTATTTCAGTAATTGCATCTGAGTCGATATGATCTTGATTTACTTCATCGGTGAATATCTCCTAAACTAAACACATTGTAAATAAAAGAACTTATTTTGAGCGAACCAAGATAAAACGAACCACACCACTATAATTACGATCGCTCCCAATAGACGTCTAAACTGCACTCGGGCTGGAATTCTGACAAATTAATTACCTTAGATCTAAATTCAAAAGACCAATCCATACAAAAGATAACCAATATTAACCTAATGGATCCCTGAGTTACTCCAGTGAATGTATTTAAATCTACAGATATTTAAACACATCGGCCTCGCTCCCGGCTCGCCATAAATAAAATAAATACAAATATTCTCACGTAAGCGAGTACCTCGAAAGCGTTCATTTACATTTGTGAATGTAATAAATGGGGCATCTTCTTCTAAATACAAAAGTAGACTGACGAAAATAACCTATTTTTGAACGCAACGGTTTTAACGTAGTTCAACACAACCGAATTTAGATAATTAATCCCACAATACTTCCACTGCAATTGAATATAAGCCACTTGTATGTACTATAATTAATAAGCATAGTACCATTTTGCTATAAGCTCTAGCTATCTATAGGTACTTCTGAGCTATAAAAAATATACATCTCACTAAAGTTTCAATTAATATGTAAGGTTAACTCTACAAGAGTCATTCTTATAATTAAGTAATTGAATAAAATTCATTAGAGAGAAACCTAAATTTCGCATAGGTATTGTCATCCAATTGTGTGAATACACAAAAAATATATAACAGTGAAAAGTTGCAGGAAAGGGTTGACACACCTGCACATAACCGCACTCATACAGATTTACGACCGGGTATTGGGCCAACAAATGAAATCTCCCTAAAAATTCCCCCAAAAAGGATAATAAGAGCATCAAAAAAGCTCAGCAAGAGACGTCAACGTCGCCGCCATTGGTCGATGAACAAAGAAATATTACTGCAGACTTATCCTCCTTTATACTTTTTAGGAACTGCATACAATGAGGTTCTATAATTAAAGTCATTCCAATATAAAAATTTTCGTTTCAAAGAGAAAAATATCATTCTTTTTTATATTTACCTATTTGGAAATACAGCAACTTATTTACAATAATCACGAAACACTTATTTCATTGTTCTAACACTTACTCGTAAGCGCACGAGTTTCACGGCTAGATTTAATTACTTGGTCCATAGTAAGTTTTTAACAAAACATAGGTTGAAACGCAGATAAGTTGCAAATTTAGTTCCCTAAAAATCTTAGAGTCACCAGTAAAAGTATATATAACTTTTACGATTGATACTTAATTCAAAATTATTTTCTTATGCCTATTTAAAATAAAAGTACACGTGAATCAAAAGCAACGAGATTTAATTGACCATAACGCAAAGAGAAAAAACTTTACAGCAGTCCGTAGAATATCTTATTAATCCACAAATAAATCCTTTTCAAATAAAAATACACTAGAACGAAGTGCATCATAAAATGTTGTCAATAAAACTGGGAAAAACATCTTGTGAGAACTACACAAATATCATGATCCTAATTATTTAGATTATACTTATCTAGTTTATAACATATTTTAGTGTGTCATAAACAAACATGGCGTCAGTTTTCGTCCTGTCCTTTCGTCGTAGGGTACGGTGAGCCCATTGTGGATCTTATAATTTTTATTGGGGCAATCCGTCTGCCTTGATTTACTCCTTCCCGAACTGTAGGATCTTTTGTTTAATTTACGGCTCTGTCTTAACCTGAATGCAGTAAAGAGTTAGAAAAAACAAAAATTGCGTTTTAAAGTAAAGAGCTCGCAGCGTTTTGCTTATTTCTGCCTTTGCTTATTAATTGAGAGGTAATTTAAATACTAAGCATGCAATTCATTAACACCTGCCATCTCAAGAATTACAAAGCACGAGCAATATCACGATGGTCACTACTCACCATATACCACCAGGATTATCAGCTGGTTTGCCATTAAAAAATTAAAACAAGTTCCGAAGATATAATGAAAATTTTGACATTTGGACAGTGTTCTCAGTCTGAATTATTTATAACTATACGTTTAGTATAATAACAATAAGATATATGCTGAATGACGAATTTATCATTTTGGGACACAATATAGTGATGAAAATAACTGGACAAAAAATATTTAAGGAGGCCTTTAGCATACCTCCCTATAATATTTTTTTTATAGCAAAGGTTAATTTAGCGTATACGGTTTGCCTGGTGGTAAGCGGTTGCCGTAACCTTGGGTACTAGTACTCACGCATTAGATTGCGAAAACACAAAAGAAAGGGATATGTTGATGTCATAAGAAATGAGTCCCCTTGCTCCTAAAAAGAAGTCTCCTCGATGAACTGTTACGATCTTACTTACCGCAACACAACAATACAATGTGAATCATATCACCTGATCGGCCACCATCCGATCAATATTTTTGTTTGATTTCATTGACAAAAGACATGTTCTGGGATGAGATACGAACTTACGACCTTTCACAATCCGGGTGACTCTAACCACTGAAGTTCCGAGGAGTTGGGAGAACCCTATGAATTTCTTCTAATCTTCTATTTTACGATAAAAGCTAATGTCATTTCCCTTATAAATATCGAAAGTATTTCTCAACACCCGAACGAGTGCTTTTACAAATGCCTCGGGTAAGTTAGGCGTTGATTTTTGATGTTTTCTTTACATTTTGATTAAAAAAATGTTTACATTAAATTACTTTCATTTATTAATACCAGAGTTTATTTCATTTATTCTAAGAAGAACAATAATAAATTTGATACCTACTCGAGCTTAAAATAGTGGTAATCAATTTTATAAGTTACTAGACTGTTATAATTTTTTTATCTATGGAAAAAATACAGGTCACTGAACTTGAAACAAATATAGATTCGTACTCATGGAATACTTCGCATAACTTTCGTCTATACGGTATTACTCTGTATGATTTACATGACTAACAATCGTAACGAAAATTTATAGTTTATATTTTTGATGCAAATCTTAAGGCCACCCCGATGTGACTAGTGTCCGACAAGCATTTGGCACTCGTTCAGAGATAGTTATTATAATAACGACTCCTCCACTCATAATACAATCGCCTTGGCAAATGTCTTCATATCCTCAATAAGCCATAACTCCTTGGAACATTAACGTCGGCTTAGTCTGAATATTGCTTCCAATGAATTCTTTGATTTACTACGGCGATTACAAAAAATAAGCACAGACCTAAATATACCCACCACGAGCCAAGACCCTTTATAAGACAAACACACCTCGACTTGACATTAAAATTCATTATAAAAATAGTATTAAAAAAATTAATTATACGCAGCGAGATCATGACCGAGCCTACATTTACAAGTTCGCTGTGCGTCTCATTTGCAAGTAACAGAACGGGTATTATAGACCCACGAAGGCAATAAGATAAAAAGACTCTCAATAAGGCGCTAACAGAGGCAAAAATGAAATAAATTGCCGGTGAATAAGAGTTCTGTGTGCAATTGAGGCGAACACGCCTGCTCATTAGACGAGGGACACCGCGCCAGCCGCCCGCGCAGCTCCCGCTCCCCGCCCGTCGTCCATCTCTTACATACTATTAGCACTATTTTACCCATTTGTCACATATAAGCAAACAAAAACAAAAGTGATTTCAATTCCCAGAAAGATTCACACACCCATTACCCGGGTCTCGACAATGAGTCCAATGCAGCTCTTTTGCCGAAACGCTGTGAAATCTACAGAAATTACCATAACAACGATAGTGATTTACGATGACAAAGTATTGGGTCTACGTTCTGTCACTTTCACTTATCACGTAACATGGTAAAAACTGTCAGAGCGTTATATTTAAAATAACTAATTGTATTTAAGCTTGCGTCAATATGGTAACTTCAAAACCGCAGCCTGCAGAGAAACAATGTGACGAGGCCGGGAGCCACCGAACCGTGTCGTGACGAGACAAAAACTCATTTCACTCGGATATGGAATCGAAACCCGAAGAATAACGTAAGGAATCCCGCAGTTTGCATAATGCGGCAAATTAAAAGAAATTTTTGGTTCTGCTAAACGACTAGGAAAAAACCTTAGAGTCGCTCTCGCTCTGAGCTTGTGAACATGACATTACCAATTGATTCATTTCATTTTGTCAACTTGTAAATAATACATGTAGAGTTTTAAATGGGTGAAAATTATAATACTGTTTACATTGTCCGGCGTGTTGTTATCGACCGACATTACAAACACATTAAATTAATTAGAGAGTCAAATTTTTAATTATTTTGAAATACGCTTTGGCATATACTTACACATTTTGACTCATCATTTGTTACTTCTATCTACTCGCCGACATTCTCGCGACTAATGGAATACATAGCCGCGCCAGTAAGTAATGAGCCGATAGAGACGCAATGCTCAGACAACACCGTGATAAAACTAGATAATTTTAATGAATTTATTAGCTATCGACTCCATACTTGGCCATGTGTTAAACGTAACGAGGGCTGTAGTCGAGCGCACAGAGTCTACGTCACACGTCTCCACGCACCATTTGCATGCACCCGGCCGCATCCGCCACATCCCGCCCGCGACACAAATAGTATAATATCATATCAAATGACTAAGGACGCGTGCCGAGTTACACGGTCCTAACGTCGATCTATCTCTAACGACAAGGTTTCTCGGCAACACCCAATACATAAGCTTGCATAATCACAAAAACCCGACTAGGCGCAGGTAGCCTGCTTGTTCGAACAAAATCATTATGCACAACTGATAATAGGCACCTCGTCTACGCAGAACTGTAATAGAGACGACCTTTCAAAGTGTTAAAATTTTATTAACTTTAAACAATAGCAAAAAATTCTTATTGACCATCGGTCGAGCCATAAATTTTGTGAACGTCTCATTTTTTGTTTGTCAATTTCGAATAAATTTAAACTTTTTTCTGGTTCATGACTAATTGGTGATGCTACGGAACCGAGCGGCGGGGTGCACGAAATGGTTTTGTTCACTTTTGCAAATATAATAATAAAAGTTTATTACCCCGTTTCTGAAAGGGTTTGTCTTTAGTTCCCTAAAGGGTAGTGAGTGTAGCTATGCTCTGTACCGTCATAACTCAAAATGGCGATTGTTCAGTTGCACATCGTCATAAATCAGCTTTACAAAAATACAACTTAAATGGGCTTTTGACGTCGTTACTCAATACAAGATCATTACACAAATATAGATTTTGGTTGTTTGTGCACGTTCCATGGTTTCATTGTGGGTGGTTTAGAATTTCTCTGACAAAATGTTTGCAAAATTTTTCTACGAATAGAAAGTCCAAGCTGTAAAATTAAGACACCTGTCTATTACTTGTGCCAACTGCGCTCAGAACTTACTTCAATAACTGACAAAGACAAACGGCACTTTTAATATCAATACAACACTACATTTACCGTTAAGGTACCACTGTTTAAATTCATTGTTAATTAATGTTAATTAACCATGTAAATTTTATAGTATTCTCGACTGCTTTTTCCATATAAGTATTGTAAAGTTGCCACCCATGTTTTACAGTCATGTTTATAGCCAATTATTTACTTTAATTCATTTTATGACATGTAATTATACACAAATGATTTCTTGTGGGCATTCTCTATAATAATATAATAGACCAAATGTTCGCTTCGCTTTTATAACTGCTATGTAGGAAAGTTTTATGCTATCGAGCTGAACAATTTTAATTCTCATCGCGACCTGTTAAAGATAGCAAATTTTAAATAATAATATGTAGTTAGTGTTCCTCGAAGTTGTTTACTATATACTTGAAGTGAAAAATCGCCCACTTGGTAATTAAAACGCCACTTAAAACATTCCATCGCATTTAAATAATCAACAATTATGTTTATATTTCACGGAATCATGCAGTGTAAAATTGTTTTTTTTGTCACGTTCTGATATTGTTAGTTACCTAAGCTTTAAAAGTTTTCAGCAGAGCTTTATAAATGTTTTGGAGTTTGAATTATTAGTGTACAATTTATTGAGACTTATAGAAGATCAAATTGACTAAGAAAAGTCACCGCGTGGGCAAAGTTACCTTACGACTAATATAAAAAAACCCGATCAATTTTATGAGGTTAAAGTAGAGTCAATTTGTCGCGTAAGACTTCCGGAGGTCTTATGACAGTTAGAATAGAATAGAATATTAATTTTTAGTTAGTTAAAAACCAATTGTGTCTTGAATCTGTGACTTGATATAATAATAATAATCTTTTTTTAAACTTTCAAGTACCTACATTACATTATATGAGTTGGTACATCTTCTTTTAAGTTTGTAGAACCTGTATTAGAAGAGTACTTACTCTCTTCTATTAACTTGATAGGTCAAGGCAAGTAAGCATGTTATAACTAAATCATTCTTATGAATACCCTACAATCTAGAGTACCTACCTACAGTACTTAGCTAACAGTATGTATCCACAGACTCTAAAACATTTAGAAAAAACTATTATTTGTGTAATTAGTTATCATTCGGATCAAGAGCAACAGCTAGGTGTTCCCCAATAACGCGTGTCTTATATACACATAGTACGTACGAGACCAAAACATAGAGCATCTAGTCGCATTTAGATGACGTCGCGGTCGGAAGAATGATGACGCGGGTCAACCTCGAAGGTCGCGACGCCCGTGCGTCATCGCTAATGACGACAAATGACGCGACGTGACGTGACATAACGGATACATCTCAATGGTTCTCCCATTCTGTACGCTATTCACTACTTCCTTAAAACTGTAGGGTTTCTGCCCGAAATCGCGATTCCATATTTAAATAACCTATTTCTAAATGTGGGAAAAACGTCAAGCTCCAGTTTAAACCTAGTTAAATTATAAATTAATATATAGACTAGAAAAAGCAAGTCCTGGGGCGGAATGCGAAACCGCAACCGTACACAATCCGGGTGACTACTCTACCTCTAAGCTACTGAGGAGTTCTTATAAGTTTCTTCTTTATCTTTCTGTTTTTGTGTTTTAATCAGTCAAGTGGCGTAATAATTCTGGGGGTCTATGATAATTGAAAAGTCATTTGTGTCTGGAATCTGATTCTTGACGGGTTAGTATAAGCCAAAAGCTAACGAACGCCAGATCAATGTCGAAATTATTATTACTTCAACACCCGAACTAGTGTTTTTACAGATAAAGAAAATTGACACTGCTTTTTCATATTTTCTTAAATGTTACTTTAACATTATGATAAATCAAAATCAAAATCAAAAATATATTTATTCAAGTAGGCTCCTAAGAAGCTCTTTTGAATCGTCAAAAATCACAAATTATGTGTATCTATCTAAGAAATGGTTTCATAATGTCTTATTGTAAATCTGTCTATCATGTCTAAATTTACACAGGTTCCAAAAGTTGAACTACGGAGATACCGATAAGCGGTCGAAAGATCAGGAAAAATAAATTTTAAAAAAGAGATTTCCTGAGGCGGGACGGGATTCCGAGACCTTTCACAATACGGGTGACTGCTCTGACCATTGAACTACCGAGGATTTGGGAGAACCTTATGGATTTCTTCTAATCCTTCTATTTTTTTCATTATAAAATTTTATGACCTTTTGTTTAATTGTATGCAATTCCAAAAAAGTATAACAAAATAAAATAGAATCAATAGGTAGTAATCGCTCGTTCTCGTGTTGTAATATGATACATTTTTTTTTTGGGTTAACGCTTTATTTGCCTTAATCTCCCTTTGTGGTATGTGATGATAAGGCCGAAGATGTAAGCGAGCTGCACCCGGAATCCTCAACCACAGAGGAACTTTCTTACCTAAACTGTCGGAACACAAAAAACTACCACCAACCAAACCGAGCAGAAAATTTCTATCCCCACGGGGAATTAAACCCCGAACGTCCATATCGGAGCTAGGTGGTCTCAACCACTAGATCACAGAGGCGGTGAAAATTTATTATTGTACAATCGACAGCACATCAAGCGTAACAGTTTGACCTTGAGAACGCCCTTATTCCGTTCGGCATAGAGGCGGCTTTCGTAGTGCAACTGTTACACTTGTTGTGCTGTCGTCTGATAACGCATCGTCATTAAAATTAGTGATGGTACAATAAAATGATATGTTTTTTAGGGTTCCGTACCTAAAGGGTAAGTCGGGACCCTATTACTAAGACTCCGCTGTCCGTCTGTCTGTCACCAGGCTGTATATCATGAACCGTGATAGTTGGACAATTGAAACTTCCACAGATGATGTATCTCTGTTGCCGCTATAACAACAAATACTAATAAACAGAATAAAAAAAATATTTAAGGAGGCACCCATACAACAAACGTGATTGTATGGTATTGTATGGTATTGTGTGTATGTGTATGTGTATGTATGTGTATGTTCGTGCGTATATGTGTATATGTATATGGATAAAATGTATATATGCATGGTGATGTATGTGATATAAAAGTAAGGTATGTTATTGTGAAAATGTAACCATTGCTGAAATATTTTGAGGATATTTCATTAGATGTAATTAAAGTAAGGGCGAGAACTACTGCCGACAAACTACTACGCAGTTTGGCAGATGGGAATATAATGTATAAACTGTGTGTTTTTTGGTAACAAATAAATATAAAAAAATATTTTTGCTTGCTTTTCTTTATATTGATAACGGCAAAAGGTACACGCTTGTTTATAGATACTGGTACGGAACCCTTCGTGTGCGAGTCCGACTGGCACTTGGCCGGCTCTTATAAGTTTAGCACTACATTTCCTATCCAAAACTCTAAGCGTAGCCAATGTTGTTTGATCGATGCCGGCTTAATATTTCGAAGTATAAACTTCTAAGTTATCCTAGCTTGAATAAGCTTTATCTATAAATACAAAGGAAGCCTTTCTTATATTAATAATTCATTGATATTGTGTAGGCTATTTTTAGAGTGGTCACCGGTTCTGTCGCAGAACCGATGACCGGTGGAGTAGAAAGGTTTTCGAATGGAGACCATGCCTCGGCAAACGTAGTGTAGGGCGTCCCTCTGATAGGTGGACCGACGATTTAAAGGATCTGGCACGTGGTGGCTGCATGAACAAAACTGAAGATCGTGTTTTATGGCGCAGCCTTGGGAAGGCTTACGTCCAGCAGTGGACTGCAATAGGCTAATATGATGATGATGATGATTTTTAGACTGAAAGGTCTGTTTCTGTTGTAAAAGAAGTACAATTGACAATTTATGTTGGTTATTAAAGCAAGTTTTTATAGAAAACTAATCACAGCAATAGGTAATATGTATTATTTTAAACTAACGTAACTCTGAAACTCTTTGTTTCCTACATTCATATTATTTAATAATACAATGCATTTCCTGTTTCAGATTTTTAACACTGCGTAAGAGGGACAGAGGACTACTCCTATAAAAAAACGGGCTCATTTTTTAACAAACAGACGGAAGGTGTCACTCGTCACACTATCCATCAAGCATTCGCTTCCTGCAAGTCGTGACACATAAATTACATTTTAAAACTGTCCGACACTATAGAATATAGATTCACTGCAAATAAATAATGGAAGTAATACACTGTCGACACTTTGTATTTAAAATTATGCTCCGTATAACCAAGCCCCTACTTATGTTAAACATAATAATGTATCAATTTGCATTTCTCTAATGAAAATTTATCAATTTCCTAAGTAAACAAAAATGATCTGTATTAAAAAAAAATATTGTGCTGCACCTTTAGGTGTGTTTAATTGAATTCGCAGTTCAACCAAAAAGGTACGTAAAAAAATTGTGTCAAAAATATTACGGAAAAGTTCCTATGCTTGTGTAGGATAATTATAAAGAATGGGTGTCTATCGGCGACCGATAATAACAACGTTCGCCGGTGTCTATACTTATGCCATTTTATGAAAGTAGAATTTAAAAAAACTACCTAAGCCTTTCAGTATGCACGTCGGAACTTCGGCTGACTTTAATAATTTGATTATTGTTTAGGTGCCATATTTAAGTTGCAGTATTTTAATTATATCACTCATTATACAACTAATCTTGTATTTATCCAAGTACGTGTTTTATTTAGCGACATTAAAATAAAATGAGCGTTCATTATGAGTACCTAAGAGTAAGAACTTTTTCAACATGTTTTTGATAGGTAGTCACTTTAGTTGTGAATTATTTCTCATATTTTATTACGTTATTATTTTATATCCATTGTTTAACCAGATGTACAGTAGGTGTAGGTCCTTGAGGTTCTTAATATAAACCGAGTGTTTACCGACTCCGAAGTTCGGCTGAACCCGTATGTAAAACGAATTTTGGTTCATCACTATGAATTATGCTTAGAAACAAAAACGGGTCTATTTAAAAATCCATCTACGAAACCATTAAATTGTATCGGACATCAACTATAAATCTATTGCACTTACAAAAAAGTTCGAAACATCTCCCCTGCTCGAATGTCAAATACGAGTAAAAATGTATTTTGTTGGAAATCAAAATATCATAAATAGAGTAGAGGATAGGACAAGATCAGCAGTGAGACAGTTTCCCACAGAGATTTAGTCCGGCCGCCGGCTGCACGCGACACAAAAATAGCACACATTTGTCGAAAAATAAAATTTTCCCCAAATAGACCGAAATATACAAAAATGTGAGCCGCAGCGAGGGGCGAACGTGATGGCGTGCCGTAATGTGCGCCCCTAATTAAAACGTTAAAAACCGACCGCTTCTGAAAAACGTCAATTTTGAAGAGAAATGTGCCGTCCAAAGGATCCCCTTTCATACTTTTTTATTTATTTAAACGCTTAAAAGAACAAATGAATGACCTCATATGGTGAGGCAGACGTTATTCTTTATATTCTTGTTGAGAGAGTGTGAGAGAGAGTTCTAAAGTTAATTATAGGTACTTACAAAGTTGCGATACAGCAACTTTTATACTTAAAAGTACATTTTAATGAATTGTCTACAAAGTTAATAGAGTGTAGATTTCAGTATCGACAGATCGGTTACGCTGGAGCGGTAGATATTGAGTTACGAGTAGAGATTACAATCGTGTCTAGTCTATGCGTGCACAAAATCATTAAATTAGGAATTTAGTTAGCGTTTGAAACGCGGACAGGTAACGAATGGATAAATCTAGCCGTTAAAGCGATATGCAGATCTGCATCGACATTCATTACCTAATTAAAATCGCAAGCCCCTTCCGCTCGCTACATTTCTCCAGGCCGCTGCCAATAAATTTCATCCGCCAGTCGCCCCATAACGATAACCAGTTCCTCGGGAACTATCGTTCAATCTGCCGTCGATGCCGTATGTTGATCCGGTCGTGTACCCGACGCTCCTCGCAGACGGTGCTGTCGATACCTATGTATTATTTAGTGCGAGCTAGGGCCGGGCGCGTGTGTGCCGGCCCGGTGCACGCACACGGCTGCCGGCGCGGACGTCTTGGCCACGTCAGCCACAGATAACGAGCTCACATATTCATAAAGAATAAAGAATTATCCGAGGACCTCTCCGCGCCCCGCGGCCCACCACCGCCGTCAGGCTCTTCTCGACCGTAATGCTCTCATTCACACTCTCCCGCCGATCTCGATCTATCTGTTCCCTTCTAAGGGTCCAGCCAGAACGGCTCTCGAGCGTACCTCGGTGGAATTGGATTATAGACTTTAATTTATTCAGTAGAAGAAATATTTCATTTTTCGTTGGGCCGTGATCATGAAACCCTTTCACTCCTGGCAAGTGTCGTTCGAGCGGGTTCGAAACGATCACTCCGCGTCGAGACGGGGTGACCGGTTTTAATTCTTAGATACGAGAGACGAAGGATCATTTCGTGGTCTGGTCGGCGCAGCACAAAAGCTCGTTATCGCATTAACAGGTTCGCGGTCCAACCCTCGAGGCAGCATCTTTATGGGCGACATATTTGATTCGAAAACTTGTTATGCTTCGTCCTAAATAAATTATAACGAGAAATTGTAATCATTAAATGGATATATTTAATGTGTGTAGATGTCGGCGCGGCGCGATGGCGGGCCGGCCGCGCGGCCTATCTGCCTACACGAATGCTTGCGCTCTTCTTGAGATATCGCGTCCACGAGCAAATCTGCGCGACCTTGTGCACCGCTTTGTTTTCTTGTTACTGCACCTTTGTCAGCCTATCAACCAGAATACTTTTTTCCTACTTTAATGTTTTTATAACCTTACACGTCGTCATTAATATTTTGATAAATATACCTTTAAAATAATAAGTAAACTTTACGAAATGCCGCTCTGATTAAATCAAAAGATTAAGCTATTAGTTCTTACTAATATCTTATCTGTGTTTGATATATAGCCCGTTATAGGTAATTATTATTATATACCTGCTAGAGCCACAATAATTGAAGTATGTAGCTCTATTAAGTAAAATCTAGTAGCATTAATTTACTATCGAGACAAGCTTGTGCATAATTATGTGATATTTATAAATCTATAACTGACACCAATAGCGAATTGAAAGGTCGATATAAAATATCACATTTTTTATACAACAGTTTTATATTAATGCAATATTTAATCTTAAGCATTAACGTGTTACATATACATTAGACGCGTAATAAATTATGAATGTTTCTTTAATTGAATTGGATAATATCCAGTTTAAATGGGTCACATGTTTGAGTGTCCATGCATGTAGAGGTAATTGAAGATAATCGAAGACTTGATTCTTTCCGTTCGAGTTTGAAACTGGGCTTTTTATTAATAAATCGGCTCAATTAATTCTTAATCCAGTGAAACGGACATTAGGCCGCCTACTCATCAGAGGAAGTATTTTTGTAACTTAAAGCTAAAAGTCCAGTTTTTTCACCTTCCTATAACTGCCATATAGCTTGAGTCGTATTTTTTATCGAGAATTTAAAACTACGTACGAATTATCGCTAAGCTTATGTTGCAATACAATCCAATTATTATAAAACTTGGTTTAAAGTTAAGCCTGAATTAAAACCGAGGCTGCCTCATTTTTGCTAATAAAGAGACAGAAAGCTCAGGTTTGAACTAGCCCACTTATTTAATAACACCTTCAATAACGATGCGCTTCACATTAATTGTTTGACATTATTCCCTCGGCTTCTTTCCATCATCGCACCACTAATCACCGGCCGGCATGGAAGTTCATCCTCGCATGCTGGAACCAAAGAGGTCGCGTACTGTAAGGTTTCAGAGAAGCTTGGACTCGCGTACACTCAGGCTGTGGGATGAGCTCCCTGACATTTTCTCGAAGAGTACAGCATGAATCCTTCAAAATGGACGTGATAAGGTTTTTACAGAGTCGACAATACGCAAGTGCTACACTGGTGTTGCAAGCAACGGTAACCGCTCACCATCAGGTGATTCATATGCCTGTTTGCCACAATAGTGGTATAAAAAAACTACGTCTTAGTAAAGCAGTCGTGGATTTGAGACTTAAAATGATACCCATTGCCATTAATTACACCGTCAGAGTTACATTTCAAAAACCGGCCTAGTGCGTGTCGGGCCACGTGCAGTGTAGGGTTCCGTAGTTGCCTGTCACAATAAACGGACTTAGAAGGGGACTCGTTGTTTGATACCTACCTACTATAATGTAGGTGTTATTTTAGTTAATTTAGTTAACAGTTTAACAACTAATAATAAATTTGCATAGGTGCATTGAATAGCTGATAATATTTTGCAAATGTGAAAAAGGTTTGCAAACACCTCCAATATTTCCAATATTTATATTTTTTTAAAACTGGATAGGTAACACCATGGGATAAACGAAAAAAAATCATCCCCGCTCAAGTAAAGTTTTTTTGTTGAAGATTTAAGGCATTTATGACTGTTTTTATCTTATTTATTAGAAGTCGGTCTACGCTTATTACAGATTGTTAGCTGTTACTATCGGTAGAAGATAAAGTGAAATTGTGATTTTAATTTTAATAAAATCTTTTGTCATTATTATCTCAGTTTAAAAAAATAGGAATATTAGTATGTTTATGTGTATTTTTACATAGAAAAAAATGTGTCAAACTACTTCTCCGCAATTGTCCCATATGAAACTACAGTATGCAATGTTTCTTAAATTTTGACATTTATTATGACAAAAAAGTTAAAACGTGAGTTTGTTTCTTCGCTGCATTTTCTTTAAATAAGATTGACAAATTGCTACATAATAATGTAGTTTAATAAAAGCACATATTTTCGAAAAACGTTTCACCTAGATTTTAGCATGCAATTCTAAATATTTATGTTATTTTTTTAACTTTAATAAAAATCTTATGATTATTATCTTCCTTTGAAAATAGAAATCAAGGTATTTTATGTGTGTTTTTATTTAAATAAAATGTGTCACAGTCTTGATGCAGTATAAAAACCATTGCAATTACAATCGTAAAATAAGTATCTATGATGAATGAAACATTTATGTGGCAATGCGTTTCATCAATGTTGTCATTTTAATACAAAAAAAGTTGATAATATTTGATCAATCACAGACAACTCTTCTTTTGCCATCTCCAAATAAGCTCGGAGGAACAAATTAAAAAAAACCGCGGACTTTACCAGTAGCATAAAAAGGCTAAAGATAGAGATAAGGTCCTTTAATTATTTTAAAAAATTCTGGATATAAATATATATTTAAAACAATATTTTGATAAATTTTTATATAATACTATACCTAGAGGAAAGTATAACTATTTAGCTCCAGCCATACCGATAGTATACGACTTGTAGAGTCTACGAAATTTGTTACAAAAAAGTATCAACTTCTACATAACTTATTAACATCACGAGCTTTGACTCAAATCAGTTAATGCTAACAATGTAATGTTAATTAAGAGTGTTGCAATGTTTCAACGTCGATTCCATCCCATTTCGTATAAAAATGAACTGTTTGGTTATGCATAAGCGATTAATAAAAAGTTAAACCAACGACGTGTTGAATACACAAAAAAGAACGAGAGACGCCATGAAATAAAATTTTATATAGTGATCGTTAACACGGCCCGCGTCCGATATTAAATGGACATCGACGGAGTAAAAATTAAAGACAAACATAAATATAGAGATGGAACTTTGATTCAGGTTCCGGGACCTTTGACGATGTGTAATTTGATATTTTCGTAGTTCCATTGTCACTGTCGAAGCCCACTCAAATCGTTTATTAGCTCTCTATGAATGGGGGACAAATTGTACCTACGTTGCTTGCTTTATTTTTAATTTGTGTAGGACTGACGCCAACGTAAAATATAATAAATACTATTTGTATAGTATGTAACGCATACCTATATTGTATACCTAACCTACCTATATTATTTAACAAATCGCGATTTTATATTAAATTCGACTCAAACAAAGTGGCTTTTGTCAAAAGCTTAAAGCTATTTATAGCCGTAGATACTAAGAAATATTGATAAGTTAACATAAAAAGTCTATTATATAGATTTTTTTGATTATATTTAATAATTTATATTTAATACTTATAATTTATTTATAATTTATGTACTCTTGTGTTTTATGGCTTGAATTCAAGTCATTAATTAACTCCCACTTAAACTATTTTTTTATTATAGATTATCGCGGCAGGGCAGACTGCACCAAACTTGCTCGAGACCAGAGGAATAAATTAGACGTTAAGTTATGAGAGGACCGATCTAACGACATGAATGAACCGCGCCCCCCGCCCGTTGCCGGCTGGCCTGCGCGTGTGGCCTTTACCATGGTCATTGCAGTGCCGGATTTGGCCTTTCTCACCTCTTATTACTAATGACCAACACTTTATAACTGTAAAGATATAGGAAAATCTGTTCATTAGTAACTCCTTTCTATAATGATGAACTGTAGAATGAACCTAAATGGGTAGCTTTTTTTAGATTCCACGCGAAATTGATGGTTAAAAAAAGTTGGTGTCAATAAGAACTGTTTTCATATTGGTTAAAAATACCTAGACTACAAAAGTAGATAGTGTAAATTTCAAATAATATCTCTGCTAGCTGCAAGATTTTGTTTTTATCATTGCTTTTAAGTAATAATTTCGAAAAGCTATTTCAGAATATTAATATACAAAAAATCTGTAAAGTTTTACGACAGTTCTTGTTACCTTTAAAACAAAAACACTAGTTCAATTCGTCCCTGGTCAAAGGTGCGATGACGCGCTATCGTCACAAGTAATCTGAGCCCAAAATATTACGATTCAGAACATGGTCTGCACCTTGGTGCGGAGATGATACCGATTATCATAAATTTTTGATCATACTAAAGATATTTGATAAGATTTAAACGTGTTGTATCCTTAACATTTATAATAGTAATTATCTAATAGATCTAAAAATTAAAAAGGGATATCCATATTTTTTTTTTAAGTAAAATAAAAACTGTGACTTTTTTATATATATGTTACAAGGTGAACGAGTACACTTCGGCTAGTGTAACCTGGCCTAAATGTCGAGAACAGGCGTCAATTTTCTTTATATTTTCCAAAATCAATTTCATTTATTTTAATAAAGGCCCAATCGTTTATGATTTTTTTGAACGGGCCAAGTAATTTATAGTTCTATAAATAAAACATATTTGAAAACCCGATATGCCTATTAAAATGTAAATAATTGCAAAAACATTTACACGTGGTCATATTTTTTTTACATCAAAGTGATAAAACATTACGGAACATTAAACATTTGTCTCTTACTAACCCACTGACTCTCACAGACAAGAAGAAAATCCATTGTGTATACTATTGGTAATTCACAGGTTAAACTTGTTTTAGCTACAACGCAGATATAACATGTTTTGTCTTTTTCAATTTGTATACGAATAAACAGACAAAACTCTTAATCAACTTTAATTAAATACCTACCTTTTACCTTTAGTGAATAGAAAGTGACACTTAGACTAATGTATATTATCATAGTTTCTTTTGTATAACTTAATTATCTATTCATATAAGAATCTTAGAATATATTTGCGTCGTTGTTATCTGTGGAAGCTTGTTATTGGCTCTTCACAGCTTATTTAATAATGTGTTTTTATAAACCTCCCAAAAATAAATGAAAATAAAAGGAAATAAATTACTTCACTCGATTATAAGAATTAGACACTTATAGAACCAATTTGTAATATATGTTACTGGAACACTAATGTATAGGCTATAAGTAAACAAGCATACAGACCGTCTGACTTTAAACGTTTACCGTAGCTTAGAGGCGTTAGAGGCGTTTGAGGCGTTTGAAACACTTACGCTTTGTCCACCCTATATAATCACAGAAATGTTGACAGCACACACTGAAAAAATATTTAACCTTGTAACCTGAATTGAGCGAGGTTTACTAGATGGTAGGTCCGTAAATAGGGTCGACTGGGTAGGTATCACCGTCGACCTACCATCTAGTGAAACGTTTGCTGTGTTACGGATTGAAGGGAAAGGCCGTTAGTGAAATCACTGGGCATGGACGGCCTTAGGATGACAACGCACCTGCAATACCAAGTGACTTTTTCTTGGTTGTTGCAGGTGTCTATAGGGGGCGGTTACCACTTACCGTCAGCTTCTTTGTCGGATGAGATGTAATTTCACCTGTTTTTATACACTAGATAGTTGTATAAAAAAGAGGTGAACTTACAGTTTATTTGATTTAACAGAATGGTGCATTTCTGTCTATGCAACTTTATTTTTGGCTAAGAGTTAACCTAAGCAAGGTAGTCACTTTTTTGAGCTACAGGTCGTCGAAATTTCAGTTATCATTTCTTACAGTGTAGGAGAAAGTGACCCAAAAGGCGATATTATTTAGGTGCAATCTTCTATGCTCTAGATCACTTTATTTATTTTTTGCATGTCCCTATCACAACGTTGCCACACATACTCTAAGTACAATGATGTATGCATTCAACATGCAATTGACTTCGGGGAGGTGCCTGGAGACCTGTACTACGGGTTTATTTTGGAAACCTATCTCATGCTCGTCTCTCACACAAGGGTTCATGCCCTGGAAATCAACGTAAAATCAATGTACCTACTCTTTTAAATGAAATCGATTTAAACTTAGTTTAGAATACCGGAGCGTCTTGCTCCCACGCAAACGTATTAAGTCCCTAACAAAATGTAACCAGGAAACGAGCCGTCTTTAATAAAATAAACGTTATAACTCTTAATGAAGACTGTGGAACGTTAATTCTCCGATTTCAAACATATTCCGATGTTGTCTCATGTTTTATCAATAGGCACCAGATCTTGAGCTAAAGTTGAGGCACCAGAAACAATAACATCATTGATCTTTACTCCCTTACCAGCCTGTCTTGATCTCCTAATCAATATAAAACCTAAACACAAATTAAGAGATTTAAAAACTTAACTTTTACTATTCCGACTCTTTCTGTCGTAGATTACGTCACGTGCAAAAAGATATTACCCCGTGAGCCTTTGATATCTATTGTTCCTTATTGTCTTTGCATTAAGGGTCATAAAATGACAAAAGTGCATACAGTCAATTATATGTATTATATTTCACGTGACTATACGCGTTAAGTCCTTGATGTTTTGTCGTCTGTACAAGAGAGGAGACATTAAATGCCATAAAAAATCTGTTTATTACCATACCATTCCTTACAGGTTCCTACTGCAGCCCTGCACCCGTACCACCATCTTTTATTGCGAACCAGTTTAGGACCTAATCTGAGTAAAATCGTTAATTCGTACTACGACGCTATCTACGACTATGACAGCGATGCAGTTTAGGAACCAATACTGAACCGAGCGGATTATGAATCGCTTTTTTAAAGATGGTGGTAAGGCCCCTGAAGGACAAAAAATACGGTCGACCACAGAACTAGCTTATTTCTATAGTACCATCTCACAATACCCACCCACCTGCATTGGGCCAGTGTGGTGGTGGTATGGCCCGAACCCCTCTTATGTTTCTCCCATTTAGGAAGGCTTCTGCCCAGCGTTGGGACGTATATAGGCTGGTAATGATGATAATCTCACAATAAATAAGTATGGTGTTAATAAGTACGGTAGCAACTATTAAGTTCGAGCGCAACAGTCGGTGTGGCATGGTATTAAAGCGTTAAGCTACTTTTGTGGTCGACTGTACCTAACCTAGCCAGTGTTATAGGTACAAGGCATTGGAGGCATTAGCACTTCTTGTCTCCAGTCAGAATGTTACCGCATCTGACGTGTGACGTCATTCTAAATCCAATATGGCGGAATACCTAGGCGGAATACCTAGTTATTTTTTATGCACTTCTGCAATATGAGTATCAAATGAAAGGGCTTGCCGAGACTCAAAAACCTAGCCAGCGATAACTAAAAAATAAAAAATAAATTAAAAGAAAAAAAAATCTAAAAAGCAGAAAAAAAAATCCTTAAAATTTTTAACTATTAACTAATAACCTCATTATACACAATTTATATGATCCTTAAAAGTTTGTCGCGCGATTTACTTGTGTAAATAAACTAGTACTTACATATTAAATTGAGCGACAAGCTTTTATGATCATATAACGTAATAGGATGTTAATTCACTACATAACTGATCAACTGCAAATTAATTTCAGATACAAAAATATTGGTTGGTAAGCAATAAAACTTTATTAACTGTATCAACTTTCGTTGTTGAAACCGTTCATTTAATTGAAATGCGTTTTAAGCCCACGTTATATCACACGCACTAAACAGTGCCTTAGAGTCGCTACTGGTTTTGTTGCTTTGATTATGACGGTCAAATCTCTGCGTAATAAAACGCGATTAAAAGTTACAGCATCTCTCTGTTATGCAAAATTTAGAAATAAATATTGATTGATCAACAGAACTGGTACTATCGTCATGCACAGTGACCTATTGGACGTCCGACCCATTAGAATCACAAGCCCGAAACAAACATGAATTGTCAACCCTAAACGCGACAAACAAGTTCTGCGATTCAGTCGCGATATTGCCTTATTCAGCGACAAAACGTTGGCTATATATTAAGTGGGAGTGTAAAAATTCCGCTCCTCGTTATGTGTCGCGATTTAATTGAGATTTTATATTAATTAGAGTGCGATGTGAGGCAACGAGAATGTGCCTCTCGCACGCAGCCCTCGCACGCAACTTCACCGAGAATACCACAAGAGGATTCTACACCTCATAAATCAATTAACTTATATAAAAAAACTAATTATCTTGATGAGATTGTTAAATACTTAACAGGAATCAGTTTCCTTCACACTTTGCATGCGAGATTAATGGATAGAATTTTAATAAATAATCTCGAATGCCTATATTCGTTGGATTTTAACAAGTATGCTCAAACTATGAAGCAAACGGCCTAAATTAATGACGAGATGTCGGAAATTTCAAAACCTGCCTACGGTGTTTTCTCTAAGACATTTTTTACTGTAACGTGATTGTTGGACTTACAACTTTTTCCATTCATAACTGTTATTCAGAAGTGCTGAGACAATCAAGTTTTGATGTTAGTTTGAAAAACATATAAAAATAACCGTTGCTTGGTAGGATTTTTTCTAAATATATTTCTCATCGAAACTTGACTGCTTTACCTCTGCGTCGAACGTTTAATCAAATTGATTCATATGTCAAATCGGTAACTACAGCAGCGGTTTGAGTGAGATAATTAACTATCTATCAGCGCGTTACTTTGTTGGTAATCTTATTCGACAGAAAAATAATTCCGATACTCGTTGGAGAAACCGGTCGCTAGCTCAATATTTGTAATATAAATAATTAATTTCATTATAGTTCATCGACATTAGATATTTCCAAATTGGAATTGGACTAACGCAAATATATTTTCGTTTCTTGCGTGCTCTTATCTCCAGCTCCTGAAGTATCAATCAGCTTCAACATTAAGGCTATATTCCAGTTTATAATTACGTGCGTTATAGGGATGGTGGAAATCCATCGGCGCTCGCGTGCCCGGCGTGATATCACGTCACGCCTGTTTACACCGGCGTTATAACAAGTCGAACTAACAAGCACAATATCTGTTGGTCCAGGGTTGGCAAAAAAGAAATGGAAATATTTGAAGGAGTAACTTTGTCAAAAGATGCGTGGATTATGATGGACAGAGGTTTTAGAGTATTTGCAAATGTTATTTAAATAAAATATCAAAAGCTCTACAGGTATCTTTGGCTCCTAATTTATTTTTCCAAAGTGGGATAATCAAGTGATAATTAACCTTATTTAAGCCATACTATTCTTAAATATCTCATTTTTTAATTAACATTATTAATAATAATAATAGTTTAATTTGTAAGTTTAATTTTTTGTCTACGATGCTACGACGTAGCAGCAGAAAGCTGAAAATATTAGTATGAAATAATTATATCCTCAGTAACCACAGTACCCACTCTTGAGGGACTCGGGGAATGCGGGATAGAAGTTTGAGCGCTCTGGTTTCGATTACAAAAATAAAGCAACTTTCACCATGGTCAATCTGGGATGGGTCAATTACAATTTGTAATCTCGAGCTCTGTGTTTCAGAAGGCATGTTAGGCCATTGGCCCCGATTGTTACTGAAACCTCTTTAGCCCACCAACCAAGGGCTAGCGTGGTGGGGTTATGGCCCAAACTCCTCATATATTTCACCCATGAGTCAATTATAATGATGCTTAATTTGAGTTCGATAAATGTAACAGCTGTATTAAATATTGAATAAAGATGGGTATTAAAACACGAGTATTTAAAAACCGAGCCGTATGAGAGGTACTTAATAGTATCACACGAGTGTTTAAAACATCTAATTGAGCCGACTTTTAATACACCATGTTGTTAAACGTTGGGTGAGTCTAGTTCAAATAACCATCGGCCTAGCCTATGCATTTAGGCATTTAATTGGATGGAAGCGTTTAAGTAACGGGCTAGGCATCCAATCAAGGCTTAGGTTCTTTAAAATGTCGATTAAATATTTCAAGAGTCAGCTAATAACTCAATTTGGCTGTCTGTAATTTTTTTGTCTTAGTTTATTATATTTATTATAAAAAAAATAGTTGTAGTCGCACCGTTACGCTATAATGGTCATTAAGTTACTGGTTGTTATTTTGTAATTATCTGTGTTGAAAAGTATGTTAATGATTATGTTCTGTTTTGAGATTATAATACGAATTTAAAACATGAGTGTAGATAAAATCATTATTATTATTATTAACGTAAAAGTTACTGAAGGCAGCCCTAGGCTGTTTTAACTGAAGCATGCAAGACTTTTCTTGTACGATTTTATCATAACAGAGGCATTATTGAGACCTTTTTACTACTGCTGGTGTTTCTGGTAATGTTTGTTGGTCCGAAATCAATTAAGACACACATTTTCACACAGAACTGTGGAGAAGAAGGACCTAAAAGCAGCTTATCACCGTTTAAAAAAAAAAACATTTTATTTTATTTTACTGTATACTTAAAATAGATAAAAAGTTATACTCAGCTCGTGTAATTACCAAATAGATACCGTGGAATAAATGTAAACAAACCACTGTCATTTTTATATGAGTAATGAGCAAGAAAGGTAGCGAGAGAAAGAGACAAATCTATAGAAATTGACATTTGTGTTTTTTTTACATTTATTCTTTAGAGAAGTTGGCTCTAGTATAGGGATGAATATACTTAAATAAAGGTCCTTGTTCAAAAGTCTACCTTTGATAAGAAATTAATAATGTTGATAATATTTACGACTAACTTGCTATTGACGACTGGCTGGTCGAGTGGTCTGTACCCCTTGCTATACGGGATGCTCGATCAAGAGGTTCCGGGTTCGAATCCCGGTAGGGGCAAATGTTTGTATGATGAATACGAGTATTTGTTCACGAGTCATGGATGTTTAAATGTTTATTTAGTATATATCTAATATTTATATACATATTATTATCAATAATTATCCGTTATCTAGAATCCATAACACAAGCTCTTAATGATGCTTACTTTGGGCTAGATAATAGGTGTGAGTGTGTGAATATTATTATTATTAATATTTAGTTCATCCTACGACATCAAAAACCGATTTACGGACAGATTTACATTAAAAAAAAGAGCAAAAAACACACAATATTGGTATCTCTGTTTCTTGTTATATTGTACTAAAGTAGTGAATCTAAACATAAATTCAGTTTTAGTCGCTATGCAACAGAACTAAGGCCAATTTTCACTTTATAATTCTTTTAGAACACTTTGATTCCAATTACATTCCGAAAACAAAACTAACTATACTAAACCATACCCAGCTTCATTCTATAGCACTTCATACTTGTCGAATTCCGAGAACTCTTTATTTAATTAATTTAAAAGCCTGTGGCACAAACAAAAAAGTCTTGCGGTACATTGCGTTGTGTTTAATTCATATGAAAGGTTCACAAAAAATATGTCACCATTGTGCACCAATCTAATACCTCATAATTGTCGTAGTATTTCCTCTCCATTCAACCCAGGGCGCATTTACCAATAATTTGTCATATTGGCTTTTCTGTTTGAGGAATGGTACGTACACACAACACGGTTTTGTAAAGTTGCTCGTACTGCTACAGTTTGCTGTTTTACCAGCACTTTTAAGTGAGAAATACTTTTATTTATTTTAATTAGGTAATAAATGCTCTTCGTTTTTATTTGAGGAGATATAAGATACCGTTAATACAAATCAGTAGGTATGTTAAGAGAGACAGTTATTTGAGCATATACATATAATTTGCGATGAATAGGAATGTGATACATACTTTGATATATTAAATGATTAAAAAATATGATTTAAAACCAAAAAAAAAAACATTAGCTAAATCTAGAGGACGAAAAACACGTAGTGTATACACTCATTAGGTGACATAAGACGAAAAAGGACGACAGACAAAAGGCACAATAATGTCCCTTAAATATAATATTATGTGTCATGAAACCAAAGCTTTATGAAATCGGATATTTTTGTCATATCTTGTTTTATTGAGGCTCAATAGAGAGCGGAGCCGGGCTCAAAAAAAGCCATTCAATCTTCGCCAATACGAGGGTGGATATGAAAGTACTTACTTTGACAAATAAAACAAGAGAATGTCATAAAAAGTTAGGCATTATAACGGATATATAGATAACTTTATTTAAATATAGTTACTATTTATACACTGAATTTTTTAATTGAAAAGAGTCTGGTGGTTTATTATTTAGCTTATTCATTAACTAAGACCTGATTATTTGATTCACAGGTAACTAGACCAATAGTTAACCTGTTAAGCCACAGATTCCTGTTAACAATGGTTAATAGATAGTCGCTTCTAGTGATAAGCTGTTTTATTGTCATAAAATGGACATGGAGATAAAATAATTATTTTATTTCTTTGTTCTATAAGTAAATATATTAAAGAAATTCTATCTATCTAGTTAATAACTAGTGACGTTTTTACAGGTTTTATGCGTGTTTTTTAACGTATACAAAATGTTAAAGGCAAAACATATTTCCATTTTTAATATTAGTGTTAGTTTAACGAGCACTTATGGGTGATACCGCATATTTCTATGTAGATATATGTAGTTTGATTTAGTCTAACTTTGCAATCAAATTATATATTTTAATTTTCTTCTTATCTATTTTTCCTAGTGGCACTTTATAAAACTTTAGAAAAAATAAATTAGGCTAAGTACTAAGAGTACATAAATGTATAAAGAAACAATTATTATTTTTGCCTATTCGGAATCAGAATCATTAATTTGCTAAAATGTGAGTAGGTACAAAATGGTGTTACATAAATAGAGGTTCTTACACATTATATCCTTATCGGTTAGTGGAAACATCATATTAATAAATGAGAAGTCAAGTCACAATAAGATTAAATGTCAAGTTGTAATAAAATTAAAGGACGATAGGGTCTAAGCCCTTAGTTTTTCCTTAGCTCAGGACTAAATTATGACAGAATATTTTACATTCATATACTTTATTGTATTCGACAGACGTTGGCGTCGTTTACTTTAGACAGAAAACAATAAATAAAGAAAAAAAATTAACTTATGTAATAAATATTTAATTTCAGAAACCAGATCATCACCCAAATTCACAACTGTCTTAACACAGATTTGATTCAAAAACTCACATGACATCTGGCTTTAGCACATGGCAATAAATAGTGACAGGACTAGAGTTTCCGATATTAGACTGTTTTTTTGACAGTTTTGAAAACCTAAGGGTTCAGAATCCACTTGCAAAGTTATTCAGCATACCTATAACTCAAACATAGCTTTATTTTAAGATATTTTAGGATAAGTTAAAATTTTACTATACGACTAACCGTAAAAGATGAAACTTTTGAGATCTGAGTGATAAAAAAAATATTGCAACATTATGAAGCGCATATCGCCGATCCGCCCGAAACGAGACATATTAATCCAATAGTCTCATACAAAATCAGTGTGCGTAACAATTTCAGATTTTGCACAAATCTAGTCGCATTTAAAGTATTGTGTTACATGATGTATTAAATGGCCGGTTGACAATGTCGTGCGGATATTAACCCACAAAAAATGTCCTCGAACGTCCCGAGGATTTTCCGCTTTACGCAGTGGTGCACTCCTCGGCCCGCAGTCGGCAGTTGACAAAATATTGCATTGTTCCTATTATACGCGACGTATTTATTTAAAAACGTTATTTAAATGGATGATTTTAAGCCCGCTCCCTTGATGCGGCTTTTGTCCTCCTTTTAATAGAGTTACTATTTGCTGTCATGGCGGACGGCAGAGCGTCTTTTGATCATAAAATAGATACAAATAATTTTATCGATGACTGAGCACCTCAAAATGAACGATTATTACACGATATCTGTGTAACAAAAGTAATAAAATTAAAAAATAACCCCGAGTAACACAATGATTTTAACAAAAATCGAAAACAATTTATTACCTTTATTGGCTTGTTCACTTCGTTACAGTCATCGAGCTATCGCCGGTCGTAAATTTGAATTCACTCAGTGACATCCAATAAACGTAATGAAGGTAATCATTGACGAAGCCAATAAAATAATAGAAATAAATTTGATATGACCGACATATGGTGGGTCTAATGCGCGGCGAACCCTGTTATTGCCGTCAAACATGCGACAAATAGCTCAGTCTCCGAATTCAATGTCATATTATCGAGCGTTGATTACACAGCATTGGTCGGCTGGACGGCAATGAAAGCAGCCCGGCAGCCGACGCGTTCACACCCCTTCCCGCTCTGATTCAACGTCGCGAGCGATGACCAAAAAGTAAATTCCTGTTTATTATTATTCCATTACGCGTCGCCCCATTTTAAAAAATATGTCAGCAGATGACGAGCCGGGACTGGATGGGGTCGTCGAGGTCGCGGCCCGAGAATATTCAATGTGTTTATATAAAATAATTTTCGTGTTCGACAACTCGCAACACAATGGCGCGTATTTTTTGCTCTGCCAATAAATTGGCAGGATTATCATTTAATGGAGGGCTCATGTTTGCTGGGCTTGTCCCAATTCCCTATGACTGACGTGATTTTATTAACACCATATCGGTGTTCCGATGCGGGCTAAATAATTTCCACGTGACAGAAGCGCGCCGTACATAATTCACGCGGTTTCATTTCAAAAGGTAATGTGCCAATTTAACTTTAGGATGTGCGAGTTCAGTTATTAGTTCAATTTAGGAGTTTTAGATAGACAGTGTGGTAAAATATTCAGAGCGTATGCGGGCTTTCTATCGTATGACACATGAGTAAGTTCAATTGATAATTAAGTATTCACAGTCAAACATTTCGTTTCTAACGGAGTGGCATCTGATAAAATATTACAGAGAATAACTAGCTGATTCGTGATTATATTTGTAATATCACATTATATACACAATTGGAATAAAGCTTTGTAGATATTTTTCAACAAAAAAGTCTGCTTAAAAAAAGATAATCTCCAAAACCACTGCTGGAAGCAGTTTATACAAAAAATACACAAAATTCTCTGTCAATTAACGCCTTGACAATTTTAGTGTGAACTAGAGTAATTCCCCTAATCTCTTTTATGGGGTCGAATAAAAATAATTTCACAAATCTCTTGCTTAGTTGATTTTTTGCGTTATCATAACAATTTTGTATGCAAGTCGCATACAGATCTTATCTCCCCAGATCTCTGTGATGTTTACACTAAATATTGTGCGACACAATGACATTACATGACATCTGGAGCACAAATAACGGGAATATCTTTATTCATACCGCGGCGCGCAAACACGCTCCCCTAGTTTGCTCGCTGATCGAAACGTCTGCTTGTCAACTATGATACCATTCTATTTTAACAAATTGACAAAATCCTTATCTTATTGCCGGCTTTTTTCATTTTATTAACATGAAGTTTACTGTTTCCTAAGAAGTAAAATCAATAGGAATCCCCACCAGAGACTAGCTACTTTATATTAATATTTAATAATAAAAAGAAAGAAAAAAAAAGCTAAATGTTTTTTTTATTATCATTGTCATTATCATTACCAGCCTAATTATATATCCCACTGCTGCGCACAGGCCTTCCTGCATGTGTTTCTCACACATGAGGAGTTTGGGCCATAACACCACCATGCTGGCCCAATGCGGGTTGGTGGATTAAAGCGGTTGCAGTAACAACTGGGACCAACGGCTTGTCATGCCTTCCGAAGCACGGAGCTCGAAATAACAAACTTTGATTGACCCATCGCAGTATTGACCATGGCGAAAGTTGCTTTGTTTTTCGTATCGAAACCAGAGCGCTCAGACCAATACGCCACCGAGTTCCTTCTTTTTTGTTATAATGTTACGATAAGTATGTGAAGCAGTTATCCACAGTAGATTTTTTATGATAACTACTTAATCCTATTGATGCTTTTAATTTCCCAATAAGTAATCTGTGAAAGGCCTACATAAGCATAATAGGTGTTGTTATGTATTTAAGTTTAATGTGATGTGTTTCGTATTGTTGTTTGTCATTTTGTTTAACTGCACTAAAAAAATATTTAACCAAATTACTTCGCTGGCATTAATAAGTAACTAAAATTTGGCGAGGTGTAATTACGGTTTATTTGGTTCAAAAAAACAGTGCATCTCTACTTATATCTACCTTTATGTTTGGCTAGGTATTCATATTATATGTGTAGCCACTTTTTTATGCTACAGGTAGTCGAAAGTCCATCTTTTTTTTCAGTGTGACAGTAATAAAACAGGTTAAGAGCATGTCGGACCCTAAATTAAAGTTCTATAGCACTTCAAGTTTGTAACTCAATGATGAAAAATAAAAAATAATCCCTGCTTTTCTTTTTTTGGGAATCCACAACTTAATTAGTTAATTATTTTTGGGCCGGCAAGGTAGAGGCGGCTAGAGCAGTGTCTAAACTGCACTAGCTGTCTTCGCAGATGGACTCTTCTTACCGCTTCACATCAGGTGGTGTTGGGTCATATGCCGTGCTTTGTATGAAAAAATTTGTTATGTCAGTCTATCAAGGCACACAGATTTCGGGATATCATGCTATGTCTCTGGATCTCTCTTCAAAAGTTCAGTTCAACTGATTAACATTAACAATAAATATCTCTATTCAGTTAGTATGACTTATAGACAGAGATGTATCACAGCAAGACTTTTACATTCTTAAAAGTTTAGAGGGACCATTTTTCAAACAGAAGTTGCCTGGTTTACCAGCCCCCTTATTCTCAACTGTCGGAAAGAATTCGAATTTCGGAAACTCTATACCTGTCACTTTTTATCTCGCGGCGTCAAAGCGAGACGGCATGTGACTTTACGAATCGAATCCGTGATCCGACGGTTGAGAATAAGGGGGCAGGTCTCTTGCAAATTTAGATTGCGTTTTAGTTTATAGTGGTTATAATTCAGTTTTTACGGAGTGGAACGGAACGCTATGGAACTACGTAACTCCATATTAAAGAAACGTCGTTCTTACATCTTATTTTTGTTAGACAATAAAGATAGAGAAGGCATATCAAGTTTCAAAATTCTAACCATGTTTGTAAATAAAGTGGTTAAGGTAAAAATAATATCATCAGCGCCATGATAAAATATATACCTATCTTGTATTACCATATTAACCTTTTTTTAAAACTCACCTAACCAAAATGGCTAAAGCACACCAAAAATGGCTAAATGCTCACAAAATCGATTTTTCATAGAGTTTTTGATAGTCGTTCAATCAATTATTTTTAGAAATCAAACCGAAACCTTCAATAAACCCTGTGTCATAACGATAACAGACGCAGGCTAATAAACTTTTGAGCACATATCAGGTGTGTGATTCCGACCTCAAAACAAAAATCTAAAAGTAAATCAAAGATAGATATTGGGGAGGAGGGCACGAAAGCGATTTACAATAAATAACTTTAATATTAGAGCTACTCCCCCGTATTGATATCGGTAGCAGAACGACCCCACGAGCCTTCGGCGTTTCAGGGGTTGGCAACCTGTTTTTATTATTAAAAAATTGAAACTTGCGCAAAAAAGCCACTACAAAACTCACTACAAAAATAACCGAATCGACCAATCAAATACTATACCAAAGCATCAAAAAAATTCAAGTACTATACCAAAGTAAACAAAGTCACCAAATAAAAATATAACAACTTAAGAAATCATTATTTTCGATGCTACGTCAATCTATCAGTCAGCACTCTAATTATCAGTTTTGATAATTTGCATAAAAGAACAAAATAACGTATTGCAAGTTCCCACTCAAAAAAAATTGCTTAGATGATTTCTGAAACCGATATGAGCTAATAAAACGGTAACTCTAGAAAAAACAAAATAAGTATTTTTTTTCAACAGTTGGCCACCCCTGTATTCGCACAAAAATGATAAAGCAGTCGTAACATGTTGGCAAAGGAGCCACTATTAGTTTTCTTTACAACCTCTGTTGACAAATGCGCCACCGTTCCGTGTCATCCTCAATATGACATCCCGCTGAATAGCTTTTTTTATTGTCTGAACATGGATTTCGTGTGACAGCTATGGTTGTTCGCATAATAGTTTTCGGGAAAGTATATTGCGGTAAAAGAGTTTTAAATTCTGCGAGATTTTAGGTTAGCAGTGTATTTGTTTTACAGAATCTACGAAGTTTAATGTCATCCATCACTAGCTTTACTATAGCATAATAACATCTAATATATATATTGCTGAACTAGCTACCTATTTCGATGAAATACCGTGATACATAGATTATTTTATAATACTCAAACAAGCATTCAGTCAGCCTGATGGTAAACTGTAATTATTATTATCTTGTATAAACAGTTACCGTAGCCTATCATCATGAGTCAACTGCTGGACAACGGCCTCCCCTTATGATTTCCAGTCCGATCGGTCATGCGCTGCTCGCATACTCATCCAGTACCGCAGCTAAGACACGCAGTAAAACTCGCGTTGATCACCCAGTAAAATCAAAAGGTCACGGTTATGTTGACAGCATATGAGATGTACTTTCTTTTGATTTTTACAGGGTAGGCAACTAGTAAGTACCGTCGTTAGTGGTACGGTCGACTACAGAAGTAGCTGAACACTTTAGACCATATCACAATGACTACGGCGTCAGTATACTACGGTAGCAACTATAAAGTACGTGCACAAAGTCGGTGTGACATGGTACTAAAGTGTTCAGCCACTTCTGTGGTCGACTGTACAAGCATCTATATACGGGTGGATTTCCCAACAGCAAAATTTACGTGGCATGGATGAAATCGGTAGTGCTGAACGTTAATTACAGCTCTAATATTTTTTTAAAGGGCAATAAAAGTATTTCTTGATTAGATTTGCAGATAAGTATATAAAAATGGGTAAACCCCGAATTTATCATTGCGGTGGTTGTCCGCGCAGCACTTTTCAGTGTAATACAACAATAAAACCTCTTCTCGTACAACAAAAACTATTGGTTACGAGAATTTAGGTTTATGACTACTTTTAATTGAATTGTGAATAGTGATAGCGTTATTGCAAAGTAAAAGATTGAAAGTTAAAGATTTTCACGACGATATGTTGCACGCATCCAGCGGCAACCTGCGAGCTTCTCTACATAGTCGGTTCACCTTGTTGGAGTCCCGCCCTCTCTGAATCTTCCTGCCCGTGGCCGCTGCTGTAGAACGTTTTGTACCACAACAGCCATCAGTTTTGCGAGCGATGTGTCCTGCCCACTGCCACTTACACATTAATCGCAAGAATAATCAAAAAGCATTGATTTCGAGCTACTCAGTGTTTCCCGGTGCCGCTGCAGTATTCGATGGTAACCTATGGAAAAGCATAACGTTTTTCGTCATAAATTAAAAAAAATCATTAATGTCAATAGCCACAATCATCACTTGCCATAAGTCTTTATAGTATAACTTCAGAACACATAGTAAGTACATATTATAAGGCTGAAATATCTAAGGCATAAGCATAGAAAGGCATAATTTATGTTTGCCATATAATTGAAAAGACATAATGTTCAAAAGACATAAGTGATAAAATCCATAAGTTCATAAGGACGCATAGCGCACGCAAGCAAACATGCATTCAGGCAAGCAAGCATGCATGCAGGCATGCAACATGCAGATTTGACTAAAAACACGAGACTTCGACACTGCGGGACTCCGGCGGTCCCACGCGTGCTAATCGTCTCAGATTTTGCTCACCACCGCAGCTTCGCCGGCCAACAAGCCTCAGCCTCAGCCGCGGCATCTCGCTCGTGGCCAGCTAATTGAAATCCGATGAAAAACACCGAAGTTTCAGATCTTAGAAATTAGTTTCTAATAAAAGAATAGAATGTTAATGAGTCTTCTAGCTATTTATTTCCATAAACTGTGATTGATTGAATTATAAAATTCATTTCATAGTTATCATTAAATCAGTCTCTGTTTGTAAATTTTTAAGTACCTATATCATCAGAATATAATCCAGGTGACGTACGACAATGCGTTCAACAAAATTAAATCTACAAAGAAAGATGACGACAATAACAAAAAGGGCGCCTCTGGCGGAATGTCCGAATCTAACACAATTAAGATATAAATCATCGAAAGGGCCGCATTGTGTTTGGAGAACGTTATGACGGGTCGGGTTCGATTCCGGGTCGAATCACTCTTGCCCCAGTAGCCATTAGGAACGGTCACCAATTTATCATTACGGCAATTTTTGCAATAATTGTACGCCTTTGTGCGGCCGCACGCTTCGCATTGAGGAAAGCTCCACTTTAGAATACTCACAATATTTAGTTTGTCTGATATATTGACAATCTTTAACAACAACATTTGAGTGTGTAAGTTTGCTGTAATAAATAACACAGTGTATTTAAATTTTAGTATAAATATTCCGCTTATAGTCCGCTGTTTTTAGATGCATTTACCGAAAAAAAATTAAGCATTTACAATAATATTAAAAAGAATAAGCTTACAATAAAACTTTAAAAAGGCTACTTTCCTATTGGTGATAGCCCTTTCACAATTCTAATGCATATAATTCAATATACAGCTTTACTCGTTTATTACTTCACACGCGACCGAAGCTTCCGCATTTATTTTTACAAACTTTACATAGAGCAACTCACGCTACATAAGCGTAGTGGTCATCGGTCCACCCACGCGCGCAAGGACGCGTGGGTGCAAAGATTATTCCCATTCAATTGAGCGGCATTGTGCGCGCGCGCATGCCACTTTCAGCGGCCACCTCTTAATTACCGCGCAGCTGCTGACCCGCGTCCATCTGCAATCATCACCACCTACACTGCGGTTACAGGGTGATATACTTTGTGTAGGTGTATTACCTACATTTAACAGCAAGTTGGAAATGTTCAAAAAGTAATTTCTAAACATTTCATTTGAACCCTACACTAAGCTTACCTTCTAGAGATCTATAGCATTGCACAACTAAGCAACAAGCACTTATTGCTATTGCATTATACAAAGCACGGCAAATGACTCAAATCCTCCTGACGTGAAGCGGTCAAATCAAATCAAATCAAACTTTTTATTGTACAAATATGGGTACTTACATTATTGATCTTACATATGAAAACATAGGTACGTTTGCCACATTTTACCTATGCGGTATGAGGGGTCCATATGCGAAGAAGCTAAAGCCGACCCAAAAGGTGCCTTTTCACGCTTCTCTTTATTCTTTCAGAAAAGTAATAACATTTAAAAAAATAAGTAACCCCCGGCCTCATTAACATCTATCTAACACCATCTAATTGAGACTCACAAGAATTTGTGTAATAAATATGAAAAAAAATACTTGACAGACAAAAATGAGAATTTAAAAAACCACAATAGTTTGATCTGTGAAGCACCCACACACAGACACAATTGGATTTTTTCATATAAATCAGTAACGCAGTACCTACCTACCGGCGGGCTGCCACGGGGCTGAAAGGTTAGCCTTTCAGTAAAAAACAATAACAAGCATTTTCTTGCTTGTTGTTGCTTTTTTTTAAGGCGTAAGACGTTAACTGTCCATCCCTTGCCAAATCTCCGGTGTCCACATTGTCTAATAAGTATCTACATATCATAATAAGGTTTGAAATTCAGAATTTATTAATTTATTCAATTGTGCCTTTGGAATTAGGTAAAATAAATGAAACTCATATCGATCATGGAACAGTATAACGCTGTTAGAGACATCCTATAGTTCCCAATAAGCGTGATATGTTTCGCTGATCTGAGTAATATAAGGTGAGAGTATCCTGTAACAATGGAACATCGGTTTAGAGTGGCCAGACGTCCGGCAAATCTCATTTGTGGATTTATCATTAAACGCATTTTGTCCACCCTCATCTGGGAAGCCTATTAAGGGGGTATAAATTTTATTCCCGTCCATTGTTATTGTCTGCGGATGTTTATTCTTCATAAGTTTATTTAGAAATGAATACACTAGTTCGTAAATTGTTACAATATATCACAACTGAAAAGGATAATATAATAGTTTTATTGCAATCCGCAACCCTGATTAGAAAAAAGGTCTTGAATTTAAGTATGGTTAACAGCACATCAAGCTTAACAGTTTGATTGCTGTGATAGTAATAGAGGCGGCTTTCATAGTGCAACTGTTAGACTGTCGTCTGTACGTACATATTATTGACTAAAAAAATTAAAAAGTTAAATTTATTCTAGATGTATTTTTCACTATTACCAGGGAAGACGCCGCGACTTAAAGAATACCTTACATACTCATATGATCAGTCTTGTTTGGCTCAATGTGTTTGTTGAACCAAATATGACTTCACTCGACCATTCGGGTACGTTTTTACCAAAAAAAGGCACCGAAGTTCGATAAACTACTTAGATATTACTTTTTGATTAAATCATACAAATAATTGGTGTTTAATACAGACAACTCTATTACAATAAAAAAGCTCAGCTTTAGTAATTTACTAATTATAAATAAAGATTCTCTGTAGAATAAAATTATAAAAAGTAAAATTAATTGAAGGTTGACAATGAAAACAACATCGCTCGAAATCATAATCTGCAAGAATGTCTGTTGGCAACATAAATAAGTGCACATAAACTACAGCGATCCAATCTAGAAGTATGTCGTAAAAGTGGAAAAAATATTGGCCATATCAGTATTGCACCCGTCAGAACAATGAGGCGTGCCCTAATCGCAAGCCTTATCGATACTAGCTTTTGTCTTAATTCGACGACTCGTAATTTATTGCCGTGTGCAGACCACTCCTCATAAATAATGCTAGTTTACAGCACTAACCTACGAACATGTCAAATTTGACATAAATAATGAAGAAGAGACAAGATCTTATCGACCTGGGCAAGATATAAACCAAACCAGCGCTCTAATGACTGAATGAGTCCTCGTAAACCCACGACATTTACGCACGATTCTTTCAGCTCACCTTTTGAAAGGTTTTATAACTCGTCCGGGAGAGCTCCCCCGGTCCCCGAGCGCCTACGCCAGTCGCAGCGCTATATCTGATTTATTCATACCACCCAAAACACATGAACGGTTTTTCGGATATATTCGGTTATTTTTCCCCTGATCGCCAGACATCGTACTATGAAGCTTTCAGTGAACGTCAACACGTTAGATTTTTTATTCGATTCGCTTTGAAAATGATTCACAGCATAAAATGTTGGCTCCAGTAGGAGCGTAGCGTTTTCAATATTTTGCATTCTGGTACTATGCAGACTGGGATAAAACATTATATAGGTAAGCCATTTCAATTGGTCTTCAAAGTTAAATTCATGTTTGAAATATACAGAGAAAGATGTTACCCTAACAATAACAGATATCGGGTTGCAATTAAAACTATCGAACGCGTCTCGTTAACGGGAGCGTTGCGGAGAACAACAGCAGATGCGCCGACCCTTCTAACCTCCCGCTCACCCTTACACTCGCAATTAGCCACCTATTGCCGTCACCCAATTCTAATATCTCTATGCTCTCTCTACGCAGTGTTTTCACAGCAAAAGTAAAGGAAACAACAGTTTGGGAGGTCTGTTTCAGGACATATATGCGTCCAATAGGCGCCGATAACAATTCAATATTTATTGTCAACCGACGTTCGTCATTAAGATAGTGTCAAAAGTTTGTGGCACGCACACGGTCATCGCTTATGGAGGCGGACGGAGCACTCATAATTATTACTAATGCCTTAAATATGTCAAAACAGGAATCCAGGTAAAAAGGCGTAATTTACGCGCGGCCGATAGTGATTTGGCAGTTGGCGCCGAACTGCTCCGGCTGGCATCGCGAGGCGCCGAGTTTTTGTCAGCCATTGTCTTTGATATAAATTTAAAATAGGAAATGTCCCTTTTTATGGAGATCTAGTTTACGGGGCTGACAATGAAGGCATAAATCTAACGAGTGTGTCACTATACCTTACCGATGATCGATCGATAAACATTATTTATGTACTTCCGTTGAGTAGGTAGACACGATTGGATAGCCGACGTGAATAAATTCGTAATACCTACGTATTGAATAACGAGCTGGCTATTATACGTGGGAAACAAAAGTTCTAGATAGTTATTCTGTTACTTAAACATTACATATTTACAGCCAGGTTACTTAGATCAAGACTTACAGATTTTAAACATTTATACTCCTGTAACAGCAGGCCTGCTAATGTTTACTTATGAAAATATATCAGTCTTTTCTGTAATGTCAGAATATCGTATTAAATTTAAACGTAGTTAAGTATATCTACGCTTGTTTTATCATTGCATTATGTTACTTCCATTATACTTTGAAAAATAATCTTCCTTTCATTCATAGAATGCTTACTCAAAATGAACTTTTCACATTGAATGACAATGAAATTCCATAAGAAAAGTAAAACTAATATGGTCAAGTCCATAGTCAAGTCAGTCAAGTATACATTGTATCTTTTTGTCAGTCATATTTGGTTGAGGTATTAACCGGCTGTTAAGTAATTTACTGTACAAAATCGGGACACAAATATTTTTATGATTGATATAATTGACTAAAATGTAAATAAAGCGAACAAAGCTCGTCAATACGGACGGCCGGGCCCAATCAACGTGCCTCCATGAGAGCCTGATTAACGACAATAACTCGGCGACGACACCAACTTGCCCACGTTTATTTTTATTTTAGTCCCTTTCAAGTCGATCTCTAATGAATACAGTTTATCTTCAAGTTTATATAAAAAATAAATCGCTTTTAACTGAAGAATCACGCCTTAAAAAAGAAACGCTTATTAAAATTTATTTCTTTCTCTCCTCGCGGCACTGTCGTGTACACCGTCTCGAATAAAATTAAAAAGTCAAGAATTCTTATTTATTTTAATACAATAAACCGCAATCGCTGAATAAAGATAAATAAAAAGCAATAAAAAATAAAATCGCATTAGCAATAAACAAAATACTTCAGCGGATGTGGGCAGAGCGGACGCGCACACGGAAATGTGTGGAGAGGAATGTCCCCCTATGTCCTAACTCCCGGTGCGTTAGGACGTTAGCTTAGCACCTGTAGGATTTAGCGCGGAATAAAATTTCACAGTTCTTTTGGTTACTGAATCCTATGCTAATTTAGTTCAACATTTTTGTAGTATGAAGGTGCTGTCCATATAACGCGAAAATAAACATCCATGTTCAGAGTCGCGAGGAGCCTTTAGATGCAGACTGCGCAAAACCGATCCATTTGGAAAGAGGGAAGCCTTTGTTCAACAGTAGACTTTATAGGCTGATATGATGATATAATGAAACATCCATATAACGCGAAAATAAACTTTAGATAATCTGTGATAGATCCTAATAGATCGGTTGGTATATTTTAATATCAATATGGTGGATATTAAAATATACTCCATCCTATATCTAATCTAAGACTGGTATACCATTGCCTTATAAAGATAAAAAAAAACGAGTTTACACGAATGATGTAAAGTACAAATGGTAAACCAACTCCAAAAGCACCGATTTGATACTTAAAGTTAATGAGAACGTAATTTTAAATAAATAACTGTAGAAACTTAACCCTCGTCCTGAGCGCTAGTAATAGAAAACATTAGCCTCAATGAAGAATGTTCACACTTTTTGATTATACACTCAACATGTACTTTAATAAAAATTACAATTTATGATTTACTGATTCCCCTAAGTTAAATATCACGGGAAATTCTTATGTGGAAGAAATTTGTTTTTTTTTTCAAGACTGGTGCCACTGCATTATTTAAAATTTACATGTAACCAATTGCAAGCTAACTTAACTTATCAAAACATACTGGTTTTACAATAAAATTATATTTTCATTTATCACCTATAAAGTCATAGTAGTCCACTGCGAAATATTGTGCAATGATTTAATTACTTCTTCAGAGTTTCAATATTATGCATACTTAAATAAAATTATTTCTAATGTTATGAACTCAATATTATTTAGGAGGAGAAGTCTCCACGGGAGACCTTTCGCCGATTGTCACGAGTGCTACCCTGCCGGCGTTTTCTTAATTGTGCCGAAATATTTATTTGATTGCGAAGTTTGTAGCACAGCCGTGCAACCGAAATGGTCATCGGTATTTGCGATGCAGCCACAATGGCCACCGCCAAGACCTTGCCACAAAACATTGTTCTATTAAATCTATGCAAAACTATCTAACAAATGGAAATAATTATCTTCTACATATCTTTTCTTTCATTTGAACTCTTCTCCGGAAACTTAATAGCTTTCAATAAATTTTATTTGATATTAATGACATAAATTTTTATTTTAATAGCTATAATTTAGTGTTCAACTTCAAAGTTTTGTGGTAAGCATAAGCAATACAGCATTCACGACATAAATCATAAATGAAACAAAAGCCTTTGTCACATTCATTCACGTTAACAATTATCATACGCGTCGAATTATGCACGGCCTGGACACAATCAATTAGGACAATCACAATCCCATGCATATTCGAAAACGTTCCTTCATTCAAATGGAGTCGGCGGCGACGCGACGCCGCCGTCCCTGATGTCGACGTCGTATCGACCATCTAAATAGGCCACAATATCAGAACACGACGAGTACGCATCGTGCAGGTCATTCAAGCATGAGATGTAATACAGTATGAAACTGGCCGCTCGATGTGGCCAGTACAACCGTATGATGCCCGAGCCAACAATCGAGATGCGAGCAGCGATAACGAATGTCAACTAGCGCAGCTTGTCCTCGCCGTTCCCATGATTTGCGATGCCGTTCTAATCGTTATAATTACGACCTATCCATCAAACAGACGTATGATAAACATGCGACTAGGAAACCCAACGAAGAAATGGCAATCGTTATCAATCTTTCCCGACCGAAGACGTTTCGAGTTTGAAATATTCCAGAGATCATTTTTGCGGGTGACGTGTTTATGAACGGTCAGTATTTAAATTCGCTTTGATCTCATCTAATACTTAATGGCTTTAACGTTGGACATACAGATCTCCGTCTGATCATTTTTATTGATAGTATATGGATAGTCTTTGGAATGGGTGAACCGAATACTAATAATATTGGACGATACTCCTAACTATAAGCTAACTAATTGTCGCGGCACGGCGTGTCGTAAAACAGTGCATATTGACGGAATATAGAGAGGCCGGCACACACTGCTTAATGGCATTAATCACATTGATTTATTGTGGTTCCGAGTTATTACAGGCCGGGAGGCTCTGCGTGTGAGTGTATACGTCAGTACGGAGCCGCGTCTATGTATGCTCCTTGTGTAAATGTAATACGCAACTGTACAGAGTGTTACTGAACACCTGAGTTCTTATACTGCAATCTTTTAGATATTATCTGATGTGTAATCAGATCTGGACATAAAAGCAACACTTTTTCAAATAAACATAATGAAAGCTATATTCTTGTGGCCGGCATTAAGAATTTTACTCGAGATACACATTTAAATTATGGTTTTGGCACTTCGTAGCACTATACAATTATAAAATACACTTTAATTAGGTTTCTTTTTTTTATTTTATTTATTAAGGAACACAAACGATGTATTGTATAAAACTTCTTAAGATCTATACTACCTAAGGCTTTGTTCCAGTACATACACTAATGACATGTGTCCACGACATTCGTTTCTTATTTCAATAATAGGTACATAACCAAAATAGCACGACCAAAGTTTAAGTGTCTCAATAAATACAATAAGCCTACCTGTTATAAATATTGTATAATGACTCTTAATGCAAAAAAAATAACGCGCTCGAGATTCAAAACGTAAATGTTTTTTCAAGTGTATAGTTACATTACCTACCTGACCCCCGCTAGATATCAAAACAGTTCTGCCTTCAACAAATTGTCCATTGCTTTGTATTTTATGCACTTTAACGTTCTACTACTTAATAATTTTTATAGTAATTATAATTACTGTAAAAACTGGAACAAATATACTCATAATATATAGTTAGAAGATATGTTTTAGCTAATTTTAAACTCAAAGCATGTAAAAATCAAAACAATCAAAATGTGAACACTCCTTGTAACATAAACGTCGTTCACGGACTGGGCCACGCGTGTGTGCGTGCATGGCATTAGGCAACAATTTACGCTGTTTGCGGCGTGTTAATATTGATTGGCCCGCTTTATTTCGACTCGCGCGAATCTATCCAGGAAACTCGGCGTGATCCTTAATCCCTAAATATGTTATTACCCGTGTGTTATTAATGTAATTCATAGTAGCAAATTCGACAATTTCTATTATTTCCGGTGTGCTATTTTTGTTCTAAAATCTATTTTTTCCATAAATGTACGTACTATTAAGTCGTTTTATTTATTCTTTTTAATTCCACTGATGTTACTTTGTTGTAGCTATTCATTATTCAAGATGTTGAGACATTTTATGTTTCTTTTTTGGGAAGATTTACACCTTATTTTACCATTACTCAGTATTTAAACTTCGAAAATGATATAAATCAGAGCAAAAAACATGACTAAATAAATATAGCATGTCTAGATAAATTTAGAAAACCTGAAAGATTTACCTCCGTATGACCGTTTAAAGATAAGTATCACAGAGCGGCAAATGGCAGTGATTGAGCTTCTAAATCATCTCCAGCTATGATGAATTTATTTGAAATTCACCGTAACAGAAAACTTAGAGCAATAATAGCAAAACAGGACAATAGAGCAATTTATTATGATAAGTACGTACATGGGTAGAATCGATTACTATTAGATTCATGACACGACAACGGGCCGGAGCCGTCGACACAAATGGAAGATTTCAACCACGAGAACTTAGCAAGAATGTATCTTGTGACATAGAAAATTTTATACGGACGCAACCTGCAAGCGAATAGAACTATGGATATTAGTAGTCCAGCGTTGACAGTTTACGAAACTCTCAATACTATGTTTGTATGACAGACTCGAGTCGAGACTAAACAACTAAAAGCGAGGATTTCATTTGTTTCTGCATAAACATGATTGTATGTTAAGGCATTCATTACAAATGCCAGATTATAATACTTGTGGGGAGCATTAATTTGTCAGACTCTTTCAATAATTAACACAAATTATAAAGTAAGTAATAATGTCATTACTGGAAGATTGCCTCATACAAACCTGAAGTAAGTAAGGTATAGAAACTGAAATGATTTAGATTACATTAAAAATTTAGAGCGACCATTCGTTTTTTATGCACAATTTGTCAGTGCATCACCTATTATTGTTCACATAGAGAATACGAAGCAGTAAAAATATCACGTGAAAGTATCACGAGCACGTACATATGTGTCTACCTAATTGTAATGTCGAAATGAACAGTGATGCATTCTCGAAGAAAGGACGTGTTACCGGGGCTGGACACGTCTTTTGCCGGGCAAGCACTTGATAGCATAACAAACAGATATTATAATTTCATAATGCACGCTTGTCAACGTAAATAATACGCAAAATTTATGTTACGAGGTTCTCACCGTTCGATGTAGGTGCAAAGAATGCCTAATAAGTCATCATTAGTTTTATAACCTTTGAGTTTATAAAGCATAGGCTTGGAGACGTTGTAGACGCAGCACTCGTTTAGCATACGGAAAGACAAAAAACAAAAGTGTGATTATCCTTTGAAATAGCCAAATATACGAAGGAACATTCTGCGTGCTCATATACATAATCTGCACACACACACACACACCGATGACTTTGTATGTGTAAAACATAAAATTTAATACACATTAAGTTTAAATTCTTTTCATTTGTTGTTCATTTGCTATAAAGGTGTTGTTGAAATCGGTTTTTATTGCTTTATTTTGTATCTCCAACTTGAAACGCAAGTGTCAAATTCGACATGCAGTATATATCCATCGTTTGCTTAGTAAAGACGGTTGTGCAGTGATGTTTAATATAGCAGCGAGAAATAACAATTTAAATGATATTGATATTGAGACTGAAGTTACAAAATACGCCTGCCTTCGATTTATAAAATACGGTAATTTGGACATGAACATGTTAAAAAACAGCTAGACTGAAGCTGACTCTGTGTCTATTTGCTTTTCAATGGTATGAGTGAAAGTTATCAGTATTATCGAAATAAAATATTATAATCACAATTTAATATAGTCCATCCCTTAGCCTAGTTGGCAGTGCACAACTCATATTCATTTGTGGACGTGGTTATAAATTCAATTAAGCGTTGCACCTAGCTATAAAATCGTAGGCATATTTAACTCGCACACGAATTCATTTTCTTATTTGCATAAATGGCCGCTCAAATTGTTTTATGGTTTGTTTACTACATTATGTTGAAGCCCATTTGCAGCAGTCGAAGAAAAAATCCAAAGAGAGATAATGACAATGAAATATTTGCTACCGTTTTAATGAAGAGTCGATCAAATTATACGGTTAACTTTTTACAAGCAAAAAGACTATAAGTGCTCTAGCTTAAACAAGATAGTTTATTCTCGGTTCAACACTTAATAAATATACAACTATTATATTCAAATTAACTATTATGATGATTTTATGCAATGAGTACGTAAATGTCTATAGTAACATAAAATAATTGAGATATCCCATTATGGTCATAATGTAGCCACTGGCTACTTTAGTGTAAATATTTAATTAAATACTAAAGTAAGCATGGTCAACAGTACGTCAGGTGTACAGCTACACTGCAAGACTCGATCCTATTCCGACGTTCATAAGTGAATGCAGGTTTACCTGATAATAATAATAATAATAATATAATAATATTTATACACTCACACCTATTATCTAGCCCAAAGTAAGCATCATTAAGAGCTTGTGTTATGGATACTAGATAACGGAGAAATAATGATAACAATATGTATATAAATATAAGAAATATACTAAATAAACATTTAAACATCCATGACTCGTAAACAATTGCTCGTACTCATCATACAAACATTTGTTCCTACCGGGACTCGAACAAAAAAAATAACAAATTACAAACCAGACATAAAAGTTTGAGTATGAAAAGAATAACCTTATTAAAATGTAATCCAGTATATTAAAAAAATGTAAATGTAAAAATAAGCAGATTGTATTCTTCAAAGGCGGATTGTTAGGACTCAAAAACGTCTTATTAGAACTATTGCCAGTTGCGATATGATTAAGTTTAAAGTTTGTACTAGCTAGATTTCAGATGCTGATTACTATTAAGTTAAAATTTTGGCCAGAAATATACATAATATACGCTCCAAATAAACTTTACAAACTTCAAAAAGGATATCAGTATTTATCATTACCCAGAGACTTCTCTGACTACATTGTGGCACAAATTGGCTTCTACGCGAAGCGTCTAATGAATAGCAAATTAATGTTTATATTTCCGAGGTTTACTAATGAATGAGTCAGTTCTCAAGAAGAAGACTAAATAGATACCTAACAGCTTATGTTTTCGATTATTTAGGTAATGAAGATGAAGATGTGTCATTATTCAGAAGAAGAACATACATTTAAAATGATCATATTATAATAAAGACTTCAGTAAATATCCCGTATTAGGTCCCTTACCAGCCCGCCGGCGAGAGCTCACACACAGGTATAAAACCTATTGTTGCTAATAATGTGGTTATATACTTCACAAATTAGGTAGTCAACGTAAATACAACTAAAATATAGGTACACATTATAGTACCTATACAATATACAATAGACAGGTACACCATAAGATTTAAAACATATCTAATACCTAATGGCATTAAGTCCGCCAAATTGCAACTCATTTTGTGCAATTAAAGTAATATTTTCTGGAATTTAAAATCCTAACTAATATTATAAATGCGAAAGTGAGTTTGTTTGTTTGTTACGCTTCCATGCCTAAACCACTAAACTTATTTAGATGAAATTTGGTATGGAGACAGTTTGAGACCCTGGATAGGACATAGAATATTTTTTGCAGTGATAACCGATATCCACGCGGGCGAAGCTGCGGGCAGTTGCTAGTATGTCATAAGCTTCGGTTAGAGTCTATTTTAACACTCCGGAAAGCACGTTATACACCGTTGTATAAGCCGTTGGTCCCGCTGTTACCGCAACCGCTTAAAGCCACCAACCCGCATTGGGCCATAGTGGTCTAAACTCCTCAGGTGTTTCTTCCATGTAGGAAGGCCAGTGGATCGTATATAGGGTGGTGATGATAAGGTTGTAAATCATCAACGTCGTCGAAAGACGTCAACTAAGTATACTTAAATATTAAAAAATTAATCAGAAAAACGTTTAGACCCTTGCTGGGTGACTGCACTTACCGCTGAGCTTCTTAGTAGTTACTTGGGAAAACCTACTCCGTAAGGACACGTATTTTTTCTAGTGTACACTTTTTTTCTCATAATGTTGTAATATATACGTATACCTAGGCTGATATGATGCCATCTGTACAATATTAAGTAGTATAAAACCGATCCAACTCTAGATATAACAATCTGATAAGCGTAAAAGAGAACACGAATCACTTCGTAAATCTCAAAACATTACCACTTTCGACCTATTTACGCCAAACGGAGTGCCTGCCACTAAAAACAATCTACATGACATTAAAAAAATCAGTGGCCGCATAAAAAACAATGAGAGCGACAACACGCAAATATATCTTGCAGCACATTGAAATTAATGTTGATAAATATACAAACGGAATGGGAGTGCGGACGTCGAGTCCGGAAGTAGGGACATCCATCATGCCCGCCCTGGATAAAAACGCTCGTTAGACTCCCCCCACACCCCCTACTACCTGCCTCTCTATTAATGTTCCACTCAAGTGCCTCTATTACTGCTGTCATTTATTATATCCATTTTGGCAAATTGTCTGATCTCGCGTTGCGTAATTAACAAGATCTTTGTGTCCTGATGCTCGGTGTGAAATGAGGGCTGTGTTATGATGAGGGATGATAGATTTGGCTAAGTGAAATAAAAGCTCTAATAAGTTCGACTTCTATGCTATCGATTTCAACTTTTAGAAGTCATGCATTTGTCAAAATTATCAAAAAAAAAAGATTTTGTAATCAGCGACAAAGCTGCTTTTTTGAATTTCGAAAAAGCTTAAAATTTCAAACTAAAGCCAGGCAAAAGCTAACATAAGTACTCAATACGATCGCGTTTCGAAATTTAAAAGTGTTCGTGCTAGAGGTACTGATAAACCATACAAAAAATACCCATGTATAAGACTCTGTCACCTGTCATAAAACCTGAAATACTTGTTTACTCATGTAACGATACTAGTACTCCTGTGAAGTTTCGAATTAAATAATCTTACAAATCATTTTTCGCCATACAAACCTTGTACCCGCTTCCACCGCCTTAGAGGTTGAATTTTGAAAAATCCTGGAAAAAGGATCGAAAGGGCACTAAATACAAATTAAAAAACCTATTAGGAAAACGCGAGTCTCGTGCCATACCTCAAAATGAAAGAGGATGATAGTATTTCACATCTGCCACGTAGGATTTCAAAATCGTTGTTGTCTTTGTAATTAGCCATAAACCATACAAAAAAAAACCATTTTGATTGCAGACTTTGTCACCCCCATTTATCCTTTTTCGGGATTGAGTTTTGAAAAAACCTGAAAAAGTTGTAATAGTCTAACTAACGCATCTAAACTCCTTTGCCAACCAATCCTTCTTCCATCCAATCTTTTTCACCTATAGACACCTGCAATAACAAGGAAAAATGACTCGATGTTGCAGGAGCGTTGCCATCCTGGGGCCTTAGATGAAATGCCGTCCATGCCCAGTAATTACACTGGCTACCTTTCCCTTCAATCCGAAACACAGCGAACTGTTTCACGGCTGAAATAAGAAAGGTGGTGGTACCTACCTACAAACGGGCCTACCACCTAGGGTTCTTTGCTATAATATATGAAGCTCTGTTCAGGCGTTTAATGACCATCAGCTCATTTTCTTCTTGACAAAAGGGTTTTACTAGCTTTTACAGATTATATTGATTTGAAATTTGGTTTACTGTTACTTCGGTGGTATTTCCAAAACACGCTAACTTTGAGCTGATCCTGTACCATCAAATAGTCTGCGGTATGCTCAACTCTTCAGAAACTTACAGCAGATATAGCGTTTTTGGGCTCATAAGAATAATCTCAATAAGATGATGTTAGATAGATAGTTAATTACGCGGGGGGTTACTTAAAATTATTAATTTTGTATTATTTTACAACGATTTACTTTTAATTTTATAGATCAAAAATATCGAACTCCCAAAGCAGTAGTGCGTATATACCTACCTACCTATTCATATGTATTATAATTTACACTTGCAAAAAACAATACGTCAACTTTTCTCCCCAAGGTCTCATGTCTACAAAGAACGGATAAATATCATAGAGGGTGTAAAGAATCCTCCGGGAAGAAAGAGGGGAGCCTACTTATAAAACTAGTGGAGAAAATCCGCAAGAAGGGAATGTATTCGTAAAAATAACTTTACCGGTGGATTGTGTCAGAAATGCTACTGTCAAGTTGTCATAAAGGGTTGCTTTACGAGTATCCAGTACAGTCAGCACCAAAAAGGTTTTAAACAAGTTTGATTCTTATTATATTGACATAAAAGACAGAATGTAAACAGCATTTTGTTTCTGCTGTACAGGCGAAGGTCTAATGCCTAATTGATGAAATAATACTGGAAATCTGCAGTCCCTATTAATACTTGCATGTAATTACTACTTACAAACTTAACTAGCCGATTTTTTTTAAAAAGGCTATAAATTTGTTCAACCGCGTAAGACTCCCGGGTGCACATGAAACTTAAAATCACATATTTTGAAATTATATAAAATTTAAAGTAATCCTCGCCTTATTATATATCCACGTATCTAACACCATCTCATTGAGATGATCGTTATTAGCCCAAACACACTATATCTGCTGTAAGTATTTGAAGAATTGAGCATCCCACAGACTATTTATTGGTAAAGGATCAGCTCAAGGTGAGCATGTCTTGGAAATACCACCGAAGAAACAGTAAACCAAATTTCCAATCAATCGGATGTGTGAAAGTTAGTTAGACCCATTTGTCATGTAGGATATAAGCTGATAGTCATCAAACGGCTGAACAGATCTTCATACATTATAGCTAAGAACCATTTAGATCATATCAGCTTTCAAACAAAAAGAACTGAATCAAAATCGATCCATTCGTTTAGGAGCTACGATGCCACAGACAGCCACACAAACACACAGACAGCCCCACTTTTGCGTCGGGGGTTAAAAAAATTTCAAGCATACACAAAATTAGATGACGTGTAGCTTCTGACATTATAAAAAATGCATTTCTACTTCAATTTAAAGCACTATTATTATGCAAAAATTTTATTATTCACTTATCCGTCATCTATTTAAGCTTATCTGAATTCATTTTCATGCAGATAAGGTAATTTTAGTTATAAAAAAACAACATAATCGATATCATGCAAATTGAAGAAAGAATTGGAATTATCAAGCTTACCTACGCAATCAAAGCTCCGATTCGATTTCTTGAGGTTGTAAAATTATTATTTATGACATAATAAATAAGAACAAATACAATAAATTACGCGTTTAAACGCACCAAAAACATCAAAATGTAATAAATAAGAGTTGAAAAAAGCATACGACACACCTGACGGTAAGCGGTTACCACATATACTATAGACGCCAGTAACACCAATGATTGCTGCTTTGCAAAACTATAGGGAAATAATATTTATATTGGCACCACAAGGACAAAAAACCCCTACTCTAACCACAAATTTTCCTCAGCGAGCCCTGGCGACTATACTCACCGCAGGATCATAACACTATAAGCGTTGTCTCATTTGGCTGTGATCTGGAATAATGGGAAGCTCCCGTCGTTATAGATCACATTCAACGTTTTTACACAAATTTATAGCATCTTCCGCCCTAACTCTCTGTAGGAAACATAGCTAGACTGTTTTATATGAATTATCTATCAACAATTGATAAATTAACGACAATTGTCAAACATTTATAGGACCAATAAACAGTAAGTAAACAAAACCCCTGACACTACCAGTATTATTTAATAAATTAATTCTGAACTCTCGAAGTAATCAATAATGTAGAATATTTTATTAGAAAACAATAAAAAAGTATAATTGAAATGGTGGTTACCTATAGAACAGTGAAAATCTGAAATGCAGCGTATTAAAATTATTATGAAACCGCGCCACGATAAGGCGGGATGATAGGAGCTTAACACCACCGCAGGGGGGCGCCTCACCCCCACTATCGCACGGTACTCGAATGCCTTTTCAGCGTATATCTACATGAAAACTTGGGACTGTGGTTTATGCATAAATTTAGGTCGGAATAAATAAGAATAAGGAAACAGCTGTCAAAGTCTCCGTTGGGCAATTTGAATTAGTGTTTTTTCCGCTGAATACAACACTGAGGCTCGGGGGGAAATGTTTACGTGAAGAAAATGTTATTCTGAATTGTTTTAACAATTCAAACATCCTTAGCTATTAGTAATATACCTAAGGATGTTTGTATAGTTAAGACTTAAGATTAATAATATCTCTAATACTATATTAATTATTTTATATTAAATTTCCTGCGAAGTTTCTCTCGTGCCAATGTATTTTAATTAATGACATCTTTTGATCTCTAAATGTAACACAATCTACATAATTTTTCCAGCACAACAATGTCAACAAACTTAAAGCATTAACCAGATAAACTTATTCCAAGAATTTAACCATTCTAGCGAGTTTATGCAGAAACTGCATTGGTATGTCGAACGACAATTATAACTTTGGCCCCGGACGCGACAGAGCGTTCCGTTGCAACAAATAAAATATGTCCACGAAAACGCGCGAGGGGGACGGTACAGAGAAATTTCGTGCACGAGACAAAGATAAGCTTAACCAGCACGAAATTATGAGCGTTTAACTGTTTCTAGCTGTAGAATCTGGCACGGGCGCTTCGCCGGCTCGCCAACGCGCGTTATTTACGAGGGGGCTGCACCACCCGCTGCACCCGAGATAGTGCCTTCCCCGGAAAAGCGTCGCCGCCGCCGCAACTGCCGCGCGACACCATCCTCGAAGCCGACCCGCTATGCGAACCGCACCCCAACCGCCTACGTCTTAGGGTCCACTTCTCTACACCCGTACGCACGTCATGCCACCGCAGCACCTCACTTACACCTCGCGTCTGCTTGTGCAGATTGCTGCCAAGCCGTGCTTAACCGGTACTCCGATTTGACCTCTATCACTAACGCAGTAGGACGGAAATTTCCACTCGCTTCAACTCTTTAGACGTTACATTATAGTGAAGATGTCTGTATTTCTTGTTTATGATAGCATAAAGCTATGGTAGGTAAATTTATGCTGCTACATCGGTGTAGCAGTCTGGCTCGAGTGCTACGAGTATGGCACTACGCGGTTGTAGAGTCCGCTCGATAAACATTGTTAGCGCTCGTGTCTTACATAAAGGATTGCAAATTGCTTGTGAATTACTATTATCCACGACATTATACTTTATAGTCAATATATTCATTACTCCTATACATTTTCCTAAATGGAAAGTGTCGTGATAGTTGTCACATAGAATAATTTATCTAAGGAAGAATGTAACATTTCTTGAAGTTTTTGAATAGCGATTACTAAAATCTTATTCTTAAAAATATCACCGTAGAGATTTCGTAAGCATTCAGTTAAAAATTGATTGTCAGTCTATATTCGTCATCATCATCAGCCTATATACGTCCCACTGCTGGGCACAGGCTTTCCTACATGGGAAAAACACATGAGGAGTGCGGCTATTAGGCAAAGCGTAACCTACCTAAGATCACAATAAATTTACCTGCTTTGTAATTTGGTGTTTCTATTGTGAGTTAGGTCGCCAGAGGTTATAAGAAAGTGTTATGTTAGGGGGACTCGTCTCCCATGCTGTCATATACTTATAATTTCTCTTGATTTTTATAAGGAAGAGGCCACGCGTAAGTATTGCTCAAGGTGTTACATGCGTCTAAAGAGTACGGGGACCGTTTACCAACAGTTTGCCACCCTTGTATAAAAACCTATGCTATAAACGATTGGAATCAGTAGGAAGACATAATTGACAAGCGCTGCGATATCACCTACTTTGTTATTGCTGCAAGCCATGTCGCTAATGCCCAGTGCATGCATCTCTTAATATTGGAACGACCGAAATTATGCTCATATTTTCGAGGAGTTTGTTTGAGTACAAATTAAGCTACAAATAATTCAGAGACAGGCCACTTTAATCTTTTTATTTAATTTAGCACTATGAATTTAAGGTCAGGGTCTCTGTTTTTTTTTTTTACTACACAATAAAGTAAAACAATTATTCTTTCTTGGTCTGATATAGCTTTAGACACTTTACGATCATAATTTATGTATATAAGAGTACAGACTTGTATTATTTTTAATTTTTCCATAAATCAGAATTAATTAAAATCAATAAAGTCCGTGTTTTTCTTTTGTCTTGCGTAAGTGACATACACATAGTTACGAATAAACTGACTCCCATTACAACAAACAGATAACTCCCAACTTAACACAAAGCCGAATAATGGTACTAAAACCCACTTTACAATAAAAAAAACGTGTCGTTAACCGCAAACCTACATAAACTAGAGATGAGAGGGGTCACGTACAATGTCATTTAAGTGAAAATATACGACACGGAGAAAAGAGAAAAATGCGCAAAAACCGTCTAGAGCATTATACCGCGCGGCAGACCATTACTTTTAATATAAATAAAATAACAAAATATGAGGTGGAGGCCGCTGAGTGCCCCCAAACACTTTTATATTTCAAGAGCCGGACACTCGCTACGCAAGATTTATATTTCAACTTCGCCTAGTACTCATCCTTCCCTCGTTATAGCTACATAGTTTCTTTTTAATTTCGATTAACATAATAGTAGTTTGTAACAGCACCCACCTTATACTTATTGACATGTTATCGCTTTTTATATTATTAACGGACATGCTCATTACCTTCATTTCTTTAAACATATCTTGAAAGATACATACATCGCGTTTATCATATTCAAGTTTACAACTATGTAAGCAAAATCTGTGTAATTACCATTAACACGCACACAACGCCCGTTCACGGCCGTTCAAATCGTTTTGACAGGCTAAGTACCCGTTGTTGCCATGTCAGTACGCCATATTTTACTCCTATTGCAAAACTTCAAAAGTCAACATCTTAATTTTTAAAATATTTTAATAAGCCCTCGACACGTATGTTCGAAAATGTTTCATTTCATATTTTCATTTTAAGATAGATACTCTGTGTATCTATACGTAGATAAAGCGATTACTGTTAAAGTTTGCCAAATAATAAGAAAACATACTAATTTAGGAGCAATTTTAATTAATCTATCATCTTCACTGGAAACCTTTTTTGGAACAATAAATTGTGTCGGTACTTACCTAATTTGAAAACATTTATTATAAAACATGTAGATGAGTTTGTAAGAACAATACAGTAAACAAAATTAATTATCATTAGCTCAATGCTTCACTATTTGTAGATTGCCTGGCACACCGCGGAACCCTTGAGGTGGAGACGAACAAACAGCAACAAGGCGTTAAGTCAACGAGAGAGCAAAAGCACCCTGAGTACGCGACACAGCAGAGCGGGTTTAGCGCCCGCAGGGTAGGTATTGCATAGATATACCGTATTTATACAAGCATAAGGTTCAAAGTATCTTTAAATTACCGTGAGAACGGTGGCGCTTTCGTGAGTACGCTGCGTGAGCTTCCGCGGTGCGTGTCCTCTAGAACATCCTATCAATCAACGTCCACTTTTAATGACTTAATATTCGCATACTTCGCCTCAACATTCCTCACAATTTGCTTCATAAAAACTACCATGATTGTGTGATGAGTCTTTCCAATCACACCACCCCGCCTTAGGCTCCGATATTGTCCGTGGTCCGATCGTAAAGCGCGCCTAACAAAACAAAGAGCGTAACATACCTATAGAGGCGGCAATAAAACCGCGTGAAAATGGCAATAGCTATTCAGAGGGAGATATTAAAATCCATGGAAATAAATTCGGCGTCGCATTCGGGCGTACGGCTCTGGGGGTGCAGTAAAAATAAACAGCGGCGCCATTAGAACTCACTTCCATATTCAAATTTATGAACGCGCGGCCCGCCGCCCGCGCCCGCGCCCGCCACTCGTCGGCCCACCGGTCATTTATGCGATCACAATAATAAATTTGACGTTCAATTTAAAAATTTCACCCTCGCTTTGCCTATTGCGGATACCTACGTGTGCAAAAAATGGTTGGCGTTTTAGTAAACACTGTGGATTGATTTACATACTACACTGAAAAAAAAATTAAACAAAATACTTCAGCCACATTTGTAATAACCCAAATTATGCGAGGTGTAATTACAGTTTGTTTGAGTTAACAAAACGCAGCTATTAACAAGTCTATAAGCAACTTTATTTTTGGATAGTCATTTTTTCGAGCTACATGTAGTCAAAAGTTCAGTCGTCATGTTTTTCAGCCTGAAACTTTCGTTTGTAAAAGTTGTTTCGCTTGTAATAGATATTACTTAGATTCTTGTCGATTAATCTATAAAATAATTAAAAAATATGTACAACACGAAATATTGCTAATTAATGTAAAAATATTACTGAATCCAAACCACCCAACCATTTCGGTGCAGTAACATTTTAAAAGAATAACCAAACAAAATAAACGAAGACAAGAGCGTCCGCCGATGTGGGGCTTTCGCTTAAGTAAACAGACGTTTTCAAAAATTTGTATATTTAAATCGAATGTGACTTGTGTTACTGAGCTATTTCGGTTTTAACAGCATCCCTGACAGATCTGAAATAACACCTTGGTACTGCCGTACAGGGAGCTAACACTAATTTATATGGGATTAGGTGTCATCATAAACAGGAATTATTTAGTCAAATGAGGTTAGAAACAACAACATAACGCGTGGCTAATTATTTTCGATGGAATTATGGGCTATTAAGGTTTCTTTAAATAGCAATGGTTATTGTATCGTCTGGATAGTATAAGTTTAAAGCAGGACCTCTCAAGGGAGACATAAATCAAGATAATGATTAAACATGTCGGTAGAGTTTTATTTTATATAGTGTATTACCTATATTATAATTATTTGTACTAGCCAAAAGTTAATATTGTTTGAGATCGTATATTAATAGGGATATTTTTAACAAGAGATTAGCCTGTCGCCGCAATTTGTTGATGTCGAGATTTAAATTGTACTGTCTTTAGCAAAAAAATGTACCCTAAAATATATTTCGAGGTAGATATAGTGTCAAGTTTTCAATTATTTTTTATTGTGCAAAAAATAACAACCCAGTTTCATAAATTTATTGAATTCTAGACTGAATTTATCTGAGCTAACAAAATTGCTACTTATCCACCACACAATCAATGATTTGTCAACTATTATGGCACTGTTTGTGTGGTGGATTATTATAATTCACGACGTAAATTTAAAAATAAAATGGTGCCTTATCTATTAATGTCATATTAAGAACAGGACAGGGGAAGAATGTAAATAATTTTCATTTTGCATTTTTGCGTGTACTTTATGATATGAAAGCGAACACTGAAATATTCATAGTTGTCAGCCAGCATACATTCAGTTGCTCTCGTATAGCTAGAAAATATCTACGTACCTACTTTTCAAAAGCTATGGTTGTATGGTGATTTTGAGAAGTAGTAAATAGACAATTCAAATTTATCAGAGGAAGATAAGGCTACTTGGTTTCTTGTATTCAAAGGAGCCTGAAATCGCAATGTAACGGTCGGCGGAGAAGTGTCTTGGAAAAAAGAACGCTTTAAAGTCTAAATATCAGACGGTTAGATGCTGAAGTCCGTTTTCCTCTGGAGTGTCGAGTCTCGGCTGATGATACACTTGAAAAAAGTAGTGAAAGACCTACGAAGAATGTTCAGAAAGAAGAAAGATACAGAAAAACATGGTGTCAAAACAAGAGCACGGATTCGACTGTGTGCTTGATGCATATGCTCAGGAGCTACGGTCTATTGGTGAGACCAAGGAGGCTATGATTCATTCATTCATATTTCAATTATTTATCCATCACAATGACATTTTACATAATATATATAACTGACATAACTTAGATACTAGGCTGAACATAGTATAAAAGAATGCAAACATGCAATGCACTAGCCCTAATGAGAGAACGAAACCCGTAGGTACTAGCATACCCTTTTTTATGGAGTCCCGGCCCCCCAGTATTGGACCTGACCTGTATTATTACAATTTTACATGATTATAATACACATTAAATAATATAAAGCACAATGTAATAGACACTTTAGTTTAAAAGTTTGCCTAAATATATTTTTTACAATGCAGAAGGAATATCACAAGATTTTTTTTTTATTTGCTGGTATAACTGCATGTGTGTGTGCGTGTGTGTGTGTGCGTGCGTGTGCGTGTGTGTGCGTGTGCGGTGTGTGTCATGGATTGACCATGTTATTGTAGTACCCTTAGCATACTCTCGCATTCCTTAATAGATTGTTAATATAATACGAACTGCGTAAAAAACGGTAAGAATAAAGTCTGTTTCCCATGATAAATAATAATACTTGATAATTATTTCTGCCTTGAGAGGTGGGTCCACCCCAAAGAACCCATAGCTAGTTTCTGGCATTGAGCATGCTAATTATGATGTAAGCGGCCTAGTCCAGAATTCTGCAACTACCCCACTCTCCCTTACACGATTTTCAAAAGAACAAAACGTACGATAATTGATGTACTATCCCAAGCATCGAGTTTGTTTAGCAGGCACAAATGCAGTGTTTTCGCTTTACAGAAGATCATATCGAAATAATCTTAATTATTGGTAGTGTTTTATGCTAGTGGGTGAAGTCACCAGAGCACATCAGCACATTAAGGAAAAGTTTTGTTAGGAGCATAGGGACTCATACCCTATACTACTATTACCTTCAGTGACAAGCTTCTATACGCTATGACGATCATTTGTTTTATCCACTCATATGACACAAACAAACATTTTTCGTCATTTATAAGTTCAGGAGGTGAAAGGCCCCTGTACGGTCATCTGGGTAAGTAAGACCGCCTTACTTATTTCAGCCATGAAACTATTCACTGTGTTTCGGATTGAAGGTATAGTACATATTACTGCTGGGCATGGAAGGCATTTCATCTTAGGCTTAAGGATGACTACGCAACTACAAAACCCAGTGATTTTTTCTTGTTATTGCAGATGTCTATAGGCGGCTATAACCACTTACCACCAGGTGGGCCGTCAGCTTGTTTGCCGTCTAGTAGTATAAAAAAAGTCAGGAGACGTCACTTGAATAAATAAATACCCTTTCTTACTGTCAAAGATGAAACTGGATTAAATTAAATAAAAATAAAAGATATTTTTTAATGACCTATCCTGTAAATTGTGTTTGGCAAAGAAGAATTAATTAACGAATAAGCATAGTTTCGCTAGCGAAAAAGAACAAAAACTGATTCTAAATAAGTAACTCATACTAAGGGCCGGTATTTGAGTCGAGAATTGAAGCCAATAAATAATTGCTTGTCCCAATCTATACTTAATATGACATTTTTTATAAAAAGTATTCATTCGTTATATTCTATAAATTGAGACGTTTCTCAGATCTGAAACCCGCGCTATACAATTATTCATAAAAATATTTCCCAATTAAAATTCCGACTTTCTGATTTGTGAGCGTCATGATTCCCGTGTTAAGTTGTAGATAGTTAATCAGGTGGTAAGCGCTAGCTGTGTGACGAATCATACAACACTGACATCCTTAACTAGATCTCCGAAACTACTCATTTTAATTTTTGTAACGAGCCAATAAAAAATTGAGGCAATTTTATATTCTGGAATGGTTTGAGAGTTCCGTATAAAACTATATTAACCTGTATTTTTGTTAACATGAAATTCTACGTATTTATTAGTTTATATTTTTATATGTTAGTTTAGAATATTTTTTATCTATGTAGTTTTTTAAAAAAATAAGCAATTGAGTCTAATCTAAGAACTAGGTATTTTCACCAAACATTTTCTAATTTAGTAATATATTACTTTTGTTTTTATTTCGAATAAAATGATAATGATAAACAGCAGCTTGCTTGTAAAGCTCGCAATGTGAACTAAGGAATGACTTCAACAAAATGTCTATTAGGTACCTACTATTATTTTAATATAAAATATGCACCTAACGTTTTAATAGTGACATCAAATTACTAAGTACTAACAGTCTTCATTGATTAATGTAACATTAATTAATGGGCGCCAAAATTTATTAAGGCACTCAGTTCGAAATTTAATCTCTTAAAATTTCCAAAACCTAACTGATCCCCGAGAATAGGCCGGGAGCCATGTCAATCGCTTTGTGTGCTTTAAATTAAATATACGCTATACGTGTGACTGCATGTTCCCGACGTTCAATATTAATGCGATAGAAGTAATTTGAACAAAGCTGCCAGTCATCGCATCGGTTACGAGTCGCGATTAAATCATTTATTTTTTCAATAAATTCAATATTTACGAATTAGCTACCTGAATATTGTGCGATGACGTCCGTTTCGCGTTAGATTTCATTTTGATAGGTACAGGCCATATGGTAAACATCACATTTGTATGTAGGTACCTGCTTTAATAAATTAAAAATGAGATAACAATAAATATATATCCTATTTTGAAAAATAATTTTCCTAATCAATAGATAAAGACGTGGTTAATTTCTTGAATGATAGATACTAATAATAGTTACTATTACTCAATAAGATACCTAATAGCTTGTAGGTATAGGTACACGTTTCCAGGCAACCTTTGGAACGTTAACCACATGAAAAAAATAATTTTACACAATAATTCTACACTAAAATTGGTATAACACTTAAACTTTAAGTGTACTTCTGTATCAAATAGGTATATACGTTTCAAGATGGCATATGCTCCATACGACATCTAAATATGTCAGCAGATTCTAATCGTATTTCTGTTTGTACAGTCCGCATATTATGTTTGTTTAGATGTGACCAAAGACGTTTATAACACAGTAGCAAATAATTAAATTAAATCTTTAATTAACTGTCAATGGCTTTGAAGTTTTTATGTTACACTACTGCATATTCATCGCGAGCGCCCGTCTATTCGCCGGTATCAAATTGTCGACTGTTAATGTAGTTTTTTGTTGTTAGTTTTAGCTTTGTTTAATGTTATCTGTTTAATTTGCATTACTGGTTTGAATTAGGAATGGTAATTGTCCCCCATAAGGTACAATAATAATTGTAAGATATATTTCTTGCTAAAGGTATTTAGGTAATTTTCAGGAAAATACATTGGTAGAGTCTGCAAGAAATTCTAAAAAAAATAAGTTGCAGCACTACCAACTAATACTAAGTTATTTACATAGATATTTGGTTGTGAAAAAAAAATGGTTCATTGTATCGTGCACAACAGTTAGTTACTGCCATCTTGGTAGAGCGCTTGATATTTTTTAAGGTAAAAACTCTTTTGTAGAACATTCTAAGAATGCTATCAATAATATCCTAAAAACTTAATGTAGGTAAGTATCTAAGTTGTTGAATTTTTATATCTTCCTTCTCAATTTTATTTTTAACATTATCAATTAATCTGGAAATAAATTAAGTAGGCACAAAATTTACGATACATTTATTATAATAAATAATTGAAAAATATTTGGATAAATATCTAATAAAAAAAATGCCTGTCATAGGGTGAGAACTGAAACTAGGACTTGTATTATAATTTTGTAATTTGTAGGTAGTTAATATTTACCTACACCTTATGAAAAGAAAAATATAAAAAATATTAGCTAAGTTTCCTCGGTGGTAGGAGTCTTCAATGCTAGAAGTGCTCTTAACGTTTTTGTCCATTTTTGGTTAAATAGTGGGTGAAATTATTGTACCGGGATAGGGCCCCATTCTAATCGTGCCATCCTTCTAAAATAAAGCTTTGTAGATTACCGATTCGAGAGCTATTTTAAATTTGGATCAAATTGAGGAACCATATTACTAAAGCTTTCCCAATTATTTTGCAAATTTTCTAGATGGTAACTTCATGATCACTAAATACGTACAATAGATAGTCATCAAATAATGATACAGAACGTGTTGGCTTGCTACCAAATCTTTGTTAGGAATGCCTGCTTTAAGTACAAGTAAACTGGTACTAAAACTGTCTTGGTAAATAAGTCGACTCTACATAATTCAGATTTAATGATTTTTCGTTCTTGATATAAAAAATGTACTACCTACCTATATGATGAAAACTATGTTCAAATTTTACACTATTTAATTTTGTTTAAAAATAGTAATTTTTACAATTAAGATCTTGTAGATATGCAATTAAAAATAATGTCTTTGACATACCTAAAATGCTCGAAAGTTGACTTTGTGAAGCAATAGTCATATAAAAATTACGGCATAGCGACCTACAGCAGATCTTGACCTATGACAACAAGGGACCGTGAAAAACTACTAGTTACTGAAGAAACCTGCCTACCTAAATAGTAATTAAGATTCTAGTGCTTACTTAGAGATACTTAAAAATTTAAGTACCTAGGTAGGTACCAAATATACTTACTAAATATGAGTACCTAGGTAATAGATATCTAGATATAGGTAGGTACCTAATAGAAATATTCCCCAAACATAAACTTACAAAATTATAATATAAAAAGGTTTTAAAGTAGGTAGATAGATAGGTGTATCTACTTACCTTATGTCTTGCTACTAATAACTATCTACCTAATAGGTTATATTTGAGCATAGATTTTATTTATTTATTTTTTATTTATATTAAACATGTGTTTTCTTTTCTTCGTCTGATACTTAGGTAAAACTAGGTTACCTTATCTACTTTATTTTAAACTCAATAAAATTTCTATAAGATGCTGGTAAGTAAATCTAATCTAACCTATAGGTATTTATACCTAATTTAATTACCAACATCTATCTTTAGTATCATGAATGTATTTCTATTATATTAATATAATTTCTGAATTTTATTCCCTACCTAGATATCAACATTTTTAATAAAATTACAAATTATGACGTCCATAAAAAAGTTGAAATTTAACATGCGTTAAAACTTTTCTAAAGAAAAAAACTTTAAATGCTAGTCGGAAAGACAACACATGCACATGTCATTCTTTTGAAAAAGCGCCGACTCTACATTAACTGAGCGGCTCTACATGAACAAAAACAAAAGCCGGCTATCAAAACTTACATTTTATTAGTCACTTGTTATAACCGGCTGCAAACATAAATTTATGACGTGCAGCTTCAATTAGCGAATGTGGGAGGCTTCGCGGCGAGAGCGGCCGCCATCTAGCGGGCGTCTCCGCCCACCGGCGCCGCGGAGACACGTCGCTTATGAATATGAGGCGTTATGATTATGAAATATGCCCCGCCCTGGATATGGAATATGGAGGAGGGGGTGCTGCACCGCGTGCGAATGGGCGAAGTTTGATTTATGAGACGGGCGCGGCCCCGCCCCCGTGTCATAACCGCGTACCTGGTGCGCGCGCGCGCCGCCCGCCGCCCGCCGCCTCGCGATCAGTCCCGCTTCGGATGGCGAGCGGCGTGCTCGCCTGTAGCTTGTGACCGCCCGAGGTCTCGACAGTGGTTCGCGAGTGCCGCCGCCTGCCATGCGCCGGCCCTGAGCCGAGCCAGCGCTCACCATGCCGCGCGTCAAGCCCGCCTGCGTCCGCCGCGTCTCCATCGGTACCTAACACACCACACATTACATGGAACAGTGATCACGGTGATACTTACTAAGTTTCTGTTCGGTCGTTAAAATGATTCAGTTAGCGACGATTAAATTCGGCATCCATCAGAGAGCGAGCGCTAAAACTCGCTGCCAGCGCGGTGAGTAAACAGTGAAGTGAATTTTCCTCGACACGAGCGTTCAGACATCCCTAGGATGTGCATTCACGGCGTAGACAAACAAACCAAGTGTAGAGTCATGCGTGTGTACAACGTAGAGTCGTTGAAAGCTCTCTGTGTTTTTATGTTATGCGGAACCCGGAATTAGTTTAAAGTGAGAAAAAAAGGTAAATAAACTTAATTTAATGCTTTCTGAGAAGTGAGACTCCTGACGACTTTATATCACCAGGTAATTCTTAAAAAATATTTGTTGTTTTTATTTGCAATACTGCAATTCATTAGCGACAAACAACTTAAACTAATGTTTTTTATAGTTTCTTGCTATTGCCTGTTTACAAATTTTTATTAAAGTCAAAGTTTAATCGTTAAATATTTATTAACCGTAAAAGTAATGAGCTAACTTTGGAAGTTATCAACAAAGTCTCACTTCACTAGATTTTCAATGTCATTGCTCCGAGATTCTCGATATTAATCTAAAAATCTGAACTCTTCCGGGTACCTTTTGAATTTAATTCCATTGCACCGATTTACCAATATAAATACTGCCTATTCATAATTTATGGTGACAAATTAGGAATGGTTATCTACAAGTTTTAAATAATTCAATAATAATATGTAGCTGTTTTTAAATTACATGTTTTCCTAAGTAATATTATAGGCTTCTTTATGAAAAGTGGGTTATACTTTTCATAAAGAAGCCCATAATATTACTTAGGAAAACATTTAAATAATAATAATGTGTATAATATGTCACAATCTAACCTAAATTCATAATATTACTTATAAACCAACTTAGTTACAAAAATCAGAAATCTTAGTAGGAAGGTAATTAATAAAGTGGTTAAACTATGTAAAAACATATCTATACCTAATAGACGACACTCTATCCCAATAATTTACATCATTGTTACCTGTAGAGGCTTGTTATTGGTTCTTCAAAACTTACCTATATAGAAAAACTTTTTCAATTTAATCTGTTATCCCCGGCAAAATAAAAATAAATAATAATAAATATCAACTATTACCTATAAAATAATAAATGCCATTTACCACTTTTATTACTTTGGCCGATCTATTTTATAATTAATTTTATTTGTTAATTTGCTGTATAGTAATAATAGACTACTGCAGACTTTAAAAAAAATGGGTAGGTATTTCTTATTAATGACCCTAAAGAAGTAAGGAAGACATTTTACTTCATTTAGTTCCTTTGATAAAACAATTGGTTAGGTACTCATTATTGATTGTTTATTAAAATACCTTGATAAAAACATGTGTGTAAAGGTACTCACACATTGTGGAGAAGACAAGTTAGGTATACCTATATAGTTTGAATCTATATCAATATTTTTTTTTACTTAATCCTAGATTTCTGATTTATTCTTATTGCAAACTAAACTATTTCGTGACTCTACATCTTGGTGGCAGTTTTGAATTACTTATTTAAAGCTCGTTACAAATATATTTAATGTAGAAAAAATATTACCTATAGCTAGAGATACAGATTTCAATATAGGTAACTACCTAAATAATGCAGTCAATTTAGACTGTCTTTATATAATAATGTTATGAGTTTTTATACGTTCTTAAGTAATAAACTAATTAAATTTATTAGTGTAGGTATAAGCTTATCATTCATAACAGTACCTAATTATTATTAATAAGTGGGTACTTACATAACTAATTAATATTTACACAAAAAAATTACTTATATCTTGAAATAATTTGCATGTCTCTACTTTATTTGTATGAAATTTTGTCACAAAGCAGTGTATTTTTTTTTAATAATGTTCTTAATGTTTCTAATTTTGTTTGGGAATAATTTTAATTTCAACTAATTACAATTGCTTCCTATTTATTGATAATTTTCATAAATACCAAGATTTTTTTTTAGGTATTACTATATTATCTTCCTAATACGCCTAAGTTAGGAATTATATTTATCATATTATTTTTATTTATTTTAGACCTTTTTCAAGCGGAAAATGCAAGGTTTTTTAATGAAAATTTCGGCTGTTTTATGTTTGTTTATTAATATGACAGCGTTAGCTTATCTAACCGCTAAGTTTTACGATTGCTTTATAAAATATTGAGAGCTGCTTTATCTGCTAATGATAGAAATAACTCGCCATTCATATTCTTATGAAATATAAACTTGTGTTTGTTTGTCACACTAATAAATTCGGAAAACTTGACGGTCCGGTTTTCTAGTAATGTATCTATTGGTATATATTCATAATTATATACTGCGTCCATTCGCCTTGAGTGATGAATAATAAACTAAAATTAATTATTATTTTAAAGTGTTAATATTTAATTTTAACTATTCTGTAAGTAAATTAACATTCCTAATGAAAATTATTATTACTATTTCATTTGTTATTTTTATGATTGGCATGTGCACAGGCCTACTGCAACTTATTGATTACCCATGTGTAATTTTTATACCTAGGTATACAGGGTGGTGCCGTCAATGCGACAGTAAATTTAAACATGGGCTATATTAGTCCATAGAAATGGTTTGCCACTTTCAAAAATATCATATTCATTTGATAATTTCATGACATTTGTATGGAATACTGTAACGTTGGCAGCATTATTTCATACAAATGTCATGAAATTATCAAATGAATACGATATTTTTGAAAGTGGCAAACCATTTCTATGGACTAATATAGCCCATGTTTAAATTTATTTGTCGCATTGACGGCACCACCCTGTAGATTACCGTTATGTATGTTCACATGGTACCATTTTATAATTTAATAGATATAAAGTCACTTAAAAGGCATTGGCAGTATTTTATTATACCCTCACAACTGGGTAGGTATTATTTTCGATAGCTTAATCAATCATTTTTTATGCTCTTTAGAATTGTGACCATTTTTGTTGACACAGATAAAAAAGCTTAGCCTCAGATATATTATGGAACCTGGTACAATTTACAACCACTAACGAGACTTGTGTTACCTATATAACTGTTGCCACTAAAAAAATATTGAATAAAAGCCGCTTTTATTAGGTACTTATTTTAACTTACCTACTTGTACTAATGGGCTTTGTTCGTACTCATCGTCAATATTAATTATACACATGCATTCAGCTTGCGACAGATTGTTATTCGGTATCTCGTCCGACTAAAGCACCAAACAATAATTAGTGTGCCACTGACTCTTGTTAAGCATTGGGTACGGACGACCACAGAAGTAGCTCAACACTTTAGTACCATGTCACAATAACTATGGCGTAAATATATTACGGTAGCAACTATTAAGTACCGGCGCAGTAGTCCTACCTACTTCATATCAAAAAATAAGAAAGTGCACCGCAAGGTTCAAATTTCGAAAAAAAACCGTTGCTGTAAGAATATGGTATCGTACCTATATAAAGCTCAGTAGAATTTTTCCTATTGAGCTTGAGCTGATCTCGGCCCAGACGTCATAAAATTATGACATAGACAATTAAATTTTATTTTTGGCTGCTGTGTCGGGTATGGAGAGGACGGGATTGTATGAAATTAATCAAACAATAATAACCTTCATCGTCATCAACATTATCACCAGCCTTATGTGCCTCCCACTGCAGAACACAGACTTTCCTACTTGGGAGAAACACACGAGGAGGCTGGGCCATAACATCACCGCGCTGGCCCAATGCGGGTTGGTGGGTTAAAGCGGTTGCATTAACAACCGGGAGCAAGTGCAGAGGAGCTCCAGATCACAAATTTTGATTGACCCATCCGTGATCGACAATGGCGAAAGTTGTTTTGTTTTCATTATCGATACCAGAGCTAAATCAATACTCAAGTCACTACGTCACCGAACTCTTCTCATAAAAAGCGCAAAAGTGTTATAGGATTTTATGCTTTAGGCCTTTTCAATCTTTTAGAAACTTCACTTCACTTTTTTAAATTACATATGACAATCGGTCGTTGTAAGTCAAAACAGCTATTTCGATCTCCAGAAACATTTACCCGGAAAATATCTTTGTCTTAAATTGAAAGATACCTAAACCCTAAGTAAAACATCAAATTAATTATCTGCATAATGATTTTAGGAGGTAAGGTGACAGCGAGGAAATCCGTCTGTAATAACCAAAATACAACTTGAAATTAATCCAATAAATTGATTTCAAGTTGCATTTTAACTGCCTATGCGGACTTGCCCTATAGACGGGCGGGCGTCACCTTTCAGATTTTGGCCAAAAAACCTATCAAGCGCTAATACAGTAGTAATATTTTATTTATCATACCTACGTATATAGGTTATTCATTTGAATAACCTATTATTCATTACCTGCCCATTACAAAATTTCCGTTTTACAATCTTTGAAATCCTTTTGAAACAATATTCATTTAATATTACATTTGGCAGCGCAATCATCTACCTACCTACTCTAACCAAATAAATGAACAAAAGGCACAGGTAGAAAATGTATTTTGTATAAACATTGTATAACGATAAGGCAGTGGGCGGCACGCTTAATACCACAATGACACTTTTGGAAAGTCTTTTTTTTATTTCTGCGTAACGCAGCGGCGACGGACACTACAGCCCTTTGTATAATAACCATTGCGGCTTGCCTATGAACCTTCAAATTACTACAAACATCACTAATCCATAGACACTGAGTAGCGGCATCTCGCTACAGATATTAATCCTCGCCGCAACATTACCCAGGATTATGAAATGTTTTGTGTCGGTGTTCACTTTTTCGCTTGCATTTCAAAACATAACCGTTCCAAAAAAAGAAAAACTCATCGAAAAGGTTCATAATTTTTAAAGATAGAACTTCCAATTGAAAAATGTGTTTTGAAATATTAATCTTAGAGAAAGTGGAGGGCACAGATAACAGAATAATATTTTACGCTTCTAATATGTAATTTGTATGATGATAGGCCTATTAGCAGTAGTGGTACGGCTGTGTATCGTAATAGCTTCGTGGTAGGCCCGAACGGTCAACATCTAAATTTAATGATCACAAAAGTTTCAAAATATCCAAAACATTAGGTACCTACTTATACTAAAATATTATTTTCATAATGGACTCAATTATTACAAATATCTAATAATGTGTTTTCTTGGTCTCTAAATTCGGAACCTCTGACAAAATATGAGATTTTTTATTTCATAGATACCTATGTATCTATTTTTACTGTGTACTTTTGCAATATCTTGAACTGTATTGTCTTATATTTTCGCGAGCACTAGGACATTTGAAATGTAATCACTTTACCGGATTTATCTCGCAATTAATTAGATTCTACGTTATTTGTGTTGATTATAACATTGTTGTTGAACTGTATTGTCTCTAATTTAAATATACCCATCAATAAACTACATCCTAACATGAGGTACCTATATCTACCAAAGCTCAATGTAAAGACACGCTTTGCAAGAGAGAGAAAGAGAGGGATCATTAAATTTTCTATATCTATAAACAAATTGATGATATAAAATTATTTCTAACGTAAGGATACTTCAAAAGGATAAGGTTTGAAATTAATATATATTATATCTAGAGATATCAATAAAAGATGAAACCTAAATAATGTAAGGTCGTTATTAGGTATTAATTGAAGATTAGTGGAAATTTAATTCTTATTAGTACCTACTTAATTACTGAACTGGTAAAAAAAGAATTCCTTGATTTGTTTTTGTTGTAAATAACCATGACACAATATGTCGAAACAGACAACATCAAAAGAGTGTGTGAACAAACATATTAGGTACCTACCTCACATACAAAAAAAAAACTTTTTCACGTAGCTGTAAGTAGGTACCTATCATTCATTAGGTAAATGTAACCTAAGTAATATATACCTAAATGTAAGTTTACTATCTATTTTCAACATATAATAAAGGAAATACAGCAAAGTTCTAACAAAGAAATTTACATAAAGGTGATACATAAATAAATTATACTACATTGGGAATCTTCCCAGGGTAATATAATTTAATTATGTATTAACGATTTAATCTACTTACATTGTAATATCTCTAATAGGTATAGGTAGATATACCTACTTATTATAACAATATTATTGTGGCACGTGCAAACTATTTCTATTACTTACAGAAAAATAATAATGTTGAATCAATACAAACCTTAAGTCGTTTTGCATACGAAATATTTGAAAAATATTCAACTATTTCGACTTACGATACACATTAAAATCAAATCGCGAATATTGGCATAAATAAATACCAATGTTTTAGAACAATAGAAAATTAAATAATCTTGCTAGAAAATGCAATAAATATAAGCCGTTTAACTGTGTTTATATAAACTTACCAATGTTTGCCATACCGAAAATACAATTCGTTTGTTATTCGGGCGAGTCAACCGCTACGGATCTACAACTAGCGACATCTATCGACGAGTAGCGTTACTAGGCAATCATTCAAGATGTTCCGTATGAAAATTGAATGAACTTATGAATTGGATCATTTATTTCAATAATAATTTACTTTAATAACCTACGAATTATATTTTTGAATAATAGTATTTTAAATAAAGCCTTTGCTATGAATTAAGAATAATATAACGACTGAACGGAAGTTAGTAGGTAGTAGGTATACCTGAATCAGACATTTTTTTTCTATATAAATATTTTTTACTTTCTGATATAGCATATAATCAAACAATTTATATGTTACCATTATGATTATATTTTTTTATAAAATATACCTACTTACTTATAAATGTTACACTTTAATTTTTTAGACACTTGAAACTAGAAATATTTAGGATATACTAACAATAGGTTTCTTTGTTTTAGGTGAAAGTTCCGGTTCATGTTCTGACGAAGAAATAAATAATGCGTCGGATGAAATCAGAGACCGGCCCGAAGCACACATGTGTCCCCGCTGCCAGGAGCAGTTTGAGAGTTTACACGAGTTCCTTTATCACAAACGATTATGCGATGAGAAAGCGCTGCAGATGGGTGAGGAGAGGATGCACTCCGACCCAGAGGAGATGGTGGTCTCCGGAGATGAAGAAATGGATGGCCCCAATAAAAGACTAGAACAAGTTAGACGGCACAGACAAGATGCCGAAAATAACAATAGCCTCGAAGATGGCGAGGCAGAAGTGCCCGAAGCCGACGTACCGCCAGTAGGGTTGCCGTTTCCTGTCGCCGGTCACGTAACACTCGAAGCGTTACAAAACACGAAAGTAGCAGTAGCACAATTCGCCGCAACCGCAATGGCAAACAACGCTGACAATGAAGCAGCGTTGCATGAACTAGCCGTATTACAAAGCACACTTTTCACACTGCAGCACCAACAAGTTTTCCAACTACAACTAATACGGCAGCTTCAAAACCAATTGTCGTTAACGAGACGGAAAAGTGACCATGATCAGAGTCCGCCGCCGAGTGAGCCAGAGCCAAACTTACCTACGCCCACCGCTCGATCGCCGTCACCGCCTCGTCCGCCACGGGAGCCAACTCCTGCAGCACCCACTCCCCCTACTAGCCAAAGCTTGCCATCCACTCATGCGCATCTTACTCCTAAAACGGAACCAATTTCCATTCCTAAACTTCCTACATCCTCTCCACCATTGATGACACATCCACTCTATAGCTCCATATCGTCATCTTTGGCGTCCTCGATCATTACGAATAACGATCCGCCGCCGTCCCTCAACGAACCAAATACGCTAGAAATGCTACAAAAACGTGCACAAGAAGTGCTAGACAATGCTTCTCAGGGTCTATTAGCAAATAATTTAGCGGATGAACTAGCTTTTCGGAAGTCTGGCAAGATGTCACCTTATGATGGAAAATCCGGTGGACGAAACGAGCCTTTCTTCAAGCATCGATGTCGATATTGTGGAAAAGTATTTGGGAGCGACTCAGCGCTACAGATTCACATCAGGTCACATACAGGTGAACGACCTTTTAAATGTAATGTATGTGGATCTAGATTCACGACGAAAGGAAACCTAAAGGTTCATTTCCAAAGACATACCTCCAAATTCCCGCATGTAAAGATGAACCCTAATCCAGTACCGGAACACTTGGACAAGTATCATCCACCATTATTAGCACAGCTGTCTCCGGGGCCGATTCCTGGGATGCCACCCCACCCACTTCAGTTCGCTCCGGGTGCGCCGGCTCCTTTCCCGCCAAGCTTGCCACTTTACAGGCCACCGCATCACGACTTATTACCACCTCGACCCCTTGGAGATAAACCTCTTCCACCTCATCCACTTTTCGCCATGCGAGAAGAACAAGATGCTCCGGCTGATCTCAGTAAACCTTCTGCGCCGAGCCCTTCCCGTTCTGCACCCGAAGTTAAGTCTGAACCACAAGATGAAGAAATTCATAGAGAATCTGGTTTCGAAGAAACAGACCGTGTTTCACCAAAACGAGAACTCGACGAGAATGAGACTGCACAAGACACGGAACAAGAAAGATACCCTTCCACATCACCATACGATGATTGCAGCATGGACTCAAAATACAGCAATGAAGATCAAATCGGCAGAGATAGTCCACACATGAAGCCAGATCCAGATCAACCGGAAAATCTCTCAAGTAAGAATTCGTCGATATCTGGGCCAATTTCAATAGCGACGGGACTTCGTACTTTTCCTACATATCCTTTATTTCCTCAATCTCCACCTAGCAGTATATCCTCTGGTAGTATAACTCCTTTCAATATATCCCAAAATATAGTCGAGGCCGACCTATCGCGGGATCCCGTGTATTATAATGCTTTATTACCGAGGCCTGGTAGTAACGATAACTCTTGGGAAAGCTTAATAGAAATAACTAAAACGTCAGAGACATCGAAATTGCAACAATTGGTAGATAATATTGATAATAAACTTTTTGACCCTAACGAATGTATAGTATGCCATCGTGTACTTTCTTGCAAAAGTGCCTTACAAATGCATTATAGGACGCATACAGGAGAAAGACCCTTTCGATGCAAATTATGTGGACGCGCTTTTACTACTAAAGGCAATTTGAAAACTCATATGGGCGTTCATCGCATAAAACCTCCAACCCAAATGTTGCATCAATGTCCAGTTTGTCACAAAAAATTTGCAGATCCTTCTATTTTACATCAACATATTCAACTACATACAGGCGAACGTGTTATCGTCCCTTTTGATCCCACACGTAATATTGATATTAACGGCTTTCCATCATCGAACAATGGGCCCGAAGTCAACGACTATCCTTACCGGCCCGTGCCTCCTCCAATGTTCCCCACCCCGTCCACTCCCGGCGACCGACGGGCGGACTCCCGCGGGACCGACGATGAGAGCGGCCGGGACGATCGCGAGCCCGCTGTTCGGGAGTTCGACGACGACTCTGATATGAAGGATCGTCGAACTTCGCCGCTCTCCGTCTGCGCCTCGGCGTCCGAATGCGAAGTAAAAACCATCACCACAACGGCTTCCCTCCCATCGGCGACAGGTTCGGAGAGTGGGCGGAGCGCGCGGACCTCACCGCCGTCGCCGACGATGTCGACGCTGTCGACGCCGCCGCGGCCGCCGCCGCACTCACCGCAGCCCTCGCCGCCCGGACCACTTGCCGCGCTCGGCGCTCTCGGCGGATCACCCTTCAGCCCGCTCGGACTCGCGTTCCCTCCCGCAGGTATGCGATAGCGGGATCTAATAATTTCGTCCGCCCCGGTCGCCCGATATCCACTCCCTATATTTCAACCTCGATCACCAACTAATATTATCTCAATTACCGGGCGCTCGAATACACAATGAAAGTTGTCACGAATTAACAGTTAAGACTGAAAGATATTTTAAACTCATCCATTTCTCCTACAGTGTAATCGTGCGTTCCGACTTTACAATTAGTGACATTGAATTAGTATTGAACGGTAAATTTATTTGTGTACAGTGCGCGGCAACACAACGTGTAACATCTGCTACAAGACGTTCGCCTGCAACTCGGCGCTTGAGATTCATTACCGCAGCCACACCAAGGAACGACCTTTTAAGTGCTCCGTCTGCGATCGCGGTTTTTCTACAAAGGTTTGTTGCATTCCTTTCCAGTTTACAACCCTAGATACACACGTATCGATTTCTATTAGCGTTCCATCTCTTTTGTGGTGTGTAAATAACAAACAATATATAGATTAAACTGCCCCTAAAATGATAATCATGTAGTAGGTAGTCGAGTATATTGTCTTTGGCTCGCATCCAATTCATACTTCATTGTTACACAAATAGCTAATCTGGCGTATTTACGGTTACATACTATAATCTTCGTGAAAACTTCAAAAGTGATCTCAAACCGAAACAATTTACACATCGCGAGAATTTAACTATTGTTAAAACTTTAACAATATATGTGATAACTAATTTAAGTGAACTAAAATAGCTAACGTAAGATAAGCAAGAGGGAGGTGATGTATCCAATAAGTTCGCGCGCGACACGGCGTCAAGTCTAGCGAACTTGATGCGCCGGTTTCATTTCATCCAAGTTTCAGTGCATTAATTTTGCAAACAGTAATTACAAGTCTAGTGGACTCTAGTTCCCATTAGTTGGGCTGTTGTTGGCGCATCCGAGCTTCTTAGAGTCGCTGTAATTGACGGCCGCCGCTCCAAACTTGTAGGCTCGTTTGCTTCGATTTAATCAGAACTATGCGGCCATTGTGGTGAACTTGCCAAATTTAGCCGCCCCGGAATTAGTCAATTAAGAGTAATAACAGTTTATGTTAATTGATAACAAAGCGTCAAACGAATTTATGTCTTGACCGCACTACAATTCTTATGTAAATCTGGTTATTTTTATGGATATGAGACCACTTTTACTAAAAGTTTGCTAATAAGGATTTAAAATTTTACCTCATCGTTTTTCACGAAGGAAACGTTAAGATGATACTGTAAACGGGTCTTCACATAATTTTTTCATTTTATTTTTTATCAACATTTTGATAATCACTGTCAGAAAATAGTGTAAATATTTTAATACTCGCACCAATTTATCACAATCACCATTCTAACATATCAAGCCTCACATTCCAGACACACCTAATGAGTTTTTAATGGTCATAATATGCTCCCGGGAGTTTTAAGGGGCTTAACAAATACATAAATATTTAATACATGTGAAAATTTAAAAACATCTAATAGTTCTGTTCTCCGGTCACATTTAACGATAACTGCCGCAACGGTTTCAGGTCATTTGAACTAAACTACCAATTTAAGTCAACATAAGTAAATAGTCGTTCACAATAACATAAAATATAAGAAAGCAGTGCTACCCGTACTTTTTATTACGACATCAACACTGCTTTGACAGTACAAGACTTTTTTATTTCCTGCATTATGTTCTTCGTAAGCAAACCCTTAGAACCATTTGAAGTTCCTAAAATAATAATACAGTTTAAATTTTAAGTTACCTTAAAATTGAAAGCGCATAAGCATTTCATATGTGTATACGAGCAACATTTTTTTTGCCAAGAATTTTCAGAAATTACTGTTTTGTGAAAGTAACTAGGTTTATAAAATAATAAAATGGTGTCTCTTTACACTAATTTTACCTAAATTATTTTAAAAAATAATTAAATGTTACTTGAATTAGTTTATTTTTTGTTTCTACTAGCCGGTCGTATGTTTCTTCACCACTCTGGTAGTAGTAGCTATCAATATTTTAACGTGTGGCTTAAAAGTTTTTATTCATTTGAAATGGCAACAAACAATCGACAATTTCACAACATTTCTTGGGCGCACAAGACATATATTATTAAATTAGTTTAAAATAAATACATAATAAAAAATAAATTTAAAAAGTTAAATGACTCTACCATCAGAATAGCTACGCTATTTAAGTTTTCTTTGTACATTTTTATGTCTTAGTAAAAGACAACCACAAATAAAGAAATTACTTTAAAAGTTATCATGTAATAGGCAGCTCATAGTTTTTTTTATTTTTTTTATACAACTAGATGATAAACAAACTGACGGCCCACCTGATGGAAAGTGGTTACCGCCGCCTGCAATAACACACCTGCAATAACAAGGAAAAATCACTTGATATTGCAGGTGCGTAGTGCGTGCGTGCGATAGTAACTGATTTTAATAAATTTTATCAGTATTAAAGCGAAAAAACTAATAATAACTTAACTTTAATTTATAATTTCATAACCACCAAATCTTCACCTATTCTATTTTGCGCTACCTGAGTATTATTTAGCGACCAAATCGGACAGCCTGCTAATCGTACCAAATGTTAGATACTAAAGCAAAAACTGAAAAGGATAAAATAATAAAATTTAAGTAGGTACTCAGCCCCTAGAAACATATTTTTTGGAGTCGGTGCTTCACTTTCTATTGTTATTATAAACAACTTAGCACCAACTCCAAAAAATATGTTTCTAGAGGATGAGTACCTACTTAAATTTAATTATTTTATCCTTTTGAGTTTTTTGAAGTCGGTTTTAATTTTTGTTTAATTTTTTTTCACAATTTTTAGTGATAACTTTCTAAGGTCGAAGCTAGATGGGTGACCGTCAACTTATATTGTTTCCTACCATCGTATCGTTTCACCAATAAAAAGTAATAAGAAAGCAAAAATCCGCAATTCCGCATACGTAGACGACTTAATGATTTCAATTATTTTTATTTAAAAACCAAACTACCCAACTGATTTTGAAAATTTTTAATAGGACCAAATGGCAACTATTCCGCATCAAACTTATGTAAATCGGATCAGTAGTCTCGGCGTAATCGGTGTACATACATAAAGAACAAAAAATCATACCGGCCGAATTGAGAACCTCCTCGTTCTTGAAGTCGGCTAAAAATGGGTAATCATTAGTGTCGTGTTGTTATTTTATTATGTGTGTACTACACATAAAATACACAGGTTAGTATAAAATGAATTATAATTTATATTACATGAGATGACGGACTTTGTCAACACAACACTCCACAACTTATTTTAAATAGTATATTAGAACGATTTTTCGGTTGTAGGTACGCCTAGCGGGCTGTCAGATTTAAAGGATACGAAATTATCAGCTTTTAGTCATGTTCTAAAAATGAAAATTGTTACTCGTAGTCTAGGAGAGTGAACATCATTATGCCTAAGAATTGCTGGCCCGGAAGCTTTTAATGCCATTTCATGAAACCTAAATTTAAGTTGGATAAAACTTTAATTATTTTTAACTCATGACAAATTTAAGAATTCAAGTGTATTATAGTTTCAACAAAACTAAGAGATAGTTTATCAACAAATAGTCCGATACCTGGCTAAATCCTTGCATTAGATTCAATGTCCACTTAGAGAATTAATTATATATAAATATTAAATAATAAATAAAGATTGTTAAAAGCATTTTTATGGCGTTCCCTGTTTTATACTCTGTGTCGGTCAATATTTCATGCGAGTAGAGCTGCGCTTGCGCCTCACTCCGTCGCGTCGCACCACAGAAATGATAACTCATAAAAATAACGTCACGGAAAACGATCGGAATATTAATTGATGTCGTAAAATATTTATTGCTTATAAATCCTTGAGCCTTTACCTACGCTCCTCGTCATAAAAAGATTATTTATGTTGGACAAAGTAACATTTTTCGTATGTTTCCGAAAGTGTCCTGAGCACTTATCAATAAAATATAGTTTATTTATGACGGGGCGCCGCGCCGCCGCGTAATGTTCGAAACTGATTCCATCGCTCGGCGGCGCTTTAATTAAGTTCTCTGATAAATATGCTTACGGATAAATGCCTATGATATACATACGGCGTGACCCAAAACCCCAGATAACTTAAGCGAATGGCAATAAACACTCGTGCACATACCATTTAAATACAAGTAAATATATCCGTGCCACGGGTATGCCTGCTTAAATGTAAATTGCATTACAGTACGCAGAGAAAGTTTCTAACGGAAAAGCTACAAACTTTTCAGCTTTTTTTTCTAGGAAGTTACTAGTTATGACGAAACAGTGTTAAGGTTTTTTTTAACCACTTGAGCCGCGAAAGCTTTCGGGAGCCTAATATGACAGTTAAAACCAAATGTGATAAGGCGGCTTGACAGTGTTATACCACTTTTAGTAATCAAACATACTCGCTATTCTTTTGAATTTATGACACTGTACTCAGAGTGATTTAACAGAACTCTTAAAATGTAAAGTATCTCCGTCAGTATGTCACAATCACAAAGGAAAAACGAAAATACAACACAAAAAAAATATCTTAATATTATTTTAACATTATTATAAATGTTTGTAAATTAAAACCAAACCCAAACCACTTACAGCACCTATATCCTACCCCAACTATATCTTAATTTTTCTAGTTTAGATATATTTATGAGTAAATCAAAATTTAGTTTTGGGACAAATTGTTACGGTCACGCTCTACGCCAGAGTTAAATATTAAATACTATAGGTCCAGTTAAATTCGAATGATAAATATTGACTTTGTTATGAAGAAACTGGAAATAATAAATTAACCAGCTTTTTAATTTTCACAAACCTAGGTAGGTATATCAATTTGTAAAAATACTTAGAGAACTGGAAAAATTGTTACGTTACACTTACTTTCCTGCAATCAAACGCATCAAAATATCCAAAAACCTTCGAACTAGAGTCGGCTTGACGGAACTTCCACAAGACAGAACCTAACTCGACAACAATAGGGTTGCAACAACTTTTTTTATTTCATAAATAAAAATTCGTAAATAATAACTCATAAAGAAATATTGCAAAAGAAATAGAATGTTTAAGATCAATAGTTTCACAGATACAATAGTATGTTTGATGTGTAGCGGCAATCGTCCAAAAATTTTCAATTTTTATAAATTTCCTAAACCGTACAACTTCAAAAATATGCCATAACTTTTAAGTTTAGGTTGTTTTTATGGGTAAAAACAGCATGTATTTTCATAATTTGTGAAAAATTGCGCCATATTCAAACGTAGGCAACATCCCTATTGAAAAAATAATTTCCTTAGCGATGTTTTAGTCACTTTATATCCAAACCTAGCTCAATGTTCCCTGCAACTGGGAGCGCCTTGATAGTTTTTGCAGTCTTGTCTAGCTTCTCTCCGAACTAGTCCTTCACTGCTATTAAAATTAGCGTTAAGAATCTATAAACTTTGAGATAATCATAACTTATAAAGATTTTGGGAGAAAATCTCCCATTGTGAAAAGTGGGGCTGAAAACTATAGGCACCTACTTACATCATCGTGTTTATTTTATTAAAGAATTAAAAGCTTTAAATTTCTAAGCTTTGTTAAAATTTAATCTCATTACCAAATTCAACCGATCGTAGTATGCCTAAAGACTCTACCACAAAGTAAATTTCTTTACTTTGTGACTCTATTATATTCTTGTTCGTTAATAATCGCATGAATTACTTGTAATAACCTCTACATAAACCGACATCCTCTTTGTCTATGTTTGTTTTGTTAGATTATGATGTAGTTGATAACTGAAGTACTAAAGACTGAACCTCGACAGGACTAAAAAAACATTCAGTGTCAGAACGGAATGATTTATTCAATTCGGACAAGGTTCAGTCTAACAATGCAGTGTCTGTCGAACTTGCACCGAACTGAATAAAATAATAAAAAGGGAAAATATTAATTTTTTGATAATAATGTTACCTAACTAACTTCTCAGATAGTGATCGTAGGACCACAATCCCTATGCACCTCTGATGCAACTATAGACCTGTTATACCAAAATTAGGACCCTTAAGGTTGAGAAAATCCTGAAATTTTTGGAAAGTGCCAAATCAATGCTGTACTTTAAACTATTGGCGGCAAGTCACAATAGATCTTTCAGGTTCCTAAGCTAAGCCCCAAACAGAAATAACAATAGGTAATAATAATAAGGTCACGATCTAAGACGAACTGTGTCGTCTACTTGCTTTAAGTTTAAATTAATTTAAAAATCAAATGAACGACTAAATTCAATCTGTTGCTACAAAGTGCCCGTTTTCATAAAAATGTTATTTATACGGACAATTCACTTTAATCTTGGATTTGTTTCTCAGATTTAACGATTGCAATAAATTTCACCCTTTTTATATTTTATTACACGATTTGCGACTTCAGTCATTTTATACCTTCATTTAATTTATAATGGCAAACTACATATTCCACAATGTGGGGACTTGATGAATTTCTGTGTCCAGATAGTAATTAAATTTTTATTAGTAGGTACTGTGTAAATATTACTTAAAGTTGGATAAGTATTAATTATACTTTAAATGGGCTTATAGTAATAGTATTTTTAAAAACACCGGGATACCGAAAAACATATTTTATATTATAATATCTACCTATATTTATTTATTGGAATATTTAAATATAGGTATATAGATATGTAAACAAACATGACTACAACGCAGAGCGCGTGAAAATAATAAATTCATAACCAAATAAACTTAAATTAAAAAGTTAATTATTTTAGTTCGCTGTGTTTCGGATTGAAGGGAAAGGTAGCCAGTGTAATTACTGGGCATGTACGGCATTTCATCTTAGGCCTCAGGATGACAACGCACCTGCAATATCAAGTGCTTTTCCTTGTTATTGCAGGTGTCTATAGGCGGCGGTAACCGCTTACCACCAGGTGGGCCGTCAGCTTATTTCTCATATAGTTGCATAAAAAAAAGTTTATTTATTTAGTATACTACCATGACCCGAGAACAAATATTCGTGTTTATCACATAAATCTATCCCGGCCGGAACTCGAACTTCCTCAGCCAGGGGGGCTGAGGAACCTGTAGCTAAGGGTACTGACCACTAGGCCAGCCGGACGTAAAATTGTTATTACTATTAAAGTTATTGTATTTTTCTATGAACATATATCTAGAAAAATAGCTAAAAGAATGTATAGAGTAGATATAATACAAAAATTGAAATTTTTAAGTAACCCCGGCGTTATTAATAATGTATGTAACATCATCTCATTGAGACTATTCTTATGAGACCAAACGCGGTATATCTGCTGTAAGTTTCTGACGAATTTAGCATCCCACAGACTATTTAATGGTACAAGATCAGCTCAAGGTTAGTAAACATGTCTTGAAAAAACCACCGTAGTAACAGTAAACCGAATTTAAAATCAATCGGATCTTTGAAAGTTACTAAAACTCTTTTGTCAAGTAGGAAATGACCTGATAGTAATTAAACGCCTGAACTGATCTTCATAAATTATCGCTAAGAACCATCCTGATCACGTCATTTATCAGGGAAAAAACCGCATCAAAATCGGTGCATTCATTTAGGAGCTACGATGCCACAGACAGACACACAAATACACAGACAGACACGTCAAACTTATAATACCCCTCTTCTTTCGTCGGGGGTTAAAAAGTAATGGCCTGGGACGGATGGAGCCTGCCACCTTTAACAATCAGTAATTAGGTCAGATAGACGAATTCTGAAAGGTCGCGGGTTCGCAACCCGCCACAGGACATGCTTTTTCTAGACTACACGTTTTTCGATCTTTGTGAACTAAGTATTTCATTTTACCTACATACCTATATGTTTGAAATTTATATTTAAAAGTTTATCACAAGCCATTTTAGAAAGTAATAATTGAATCTGGTGTTAAAGTACTCAATGCAGATTTCACAGTCCACAGGTGTTAGGAGTGTACTTGCTAAATAATTAACAGAACTTATATTACCTATGAAATATAATTTTATGTAAGATATTAAATTAACGTCTAAACGAAACCTTGATAGGGAATTATTTAACAAAACATTAAAATAATAATTGAAAATTATCGAAATTACTTTTCAATTAGTCGGTGGGAGCTTGATGGAGCATTACCTTTTTACTTAGAATTGATAATTCATAAATTCAGGTTGTAATGGACTTTTAACTCAGTTGATTATATTATGGTGTATTGAACTTTTTTAGATAGTTTTATTATTTACTCACAAATAACGTTAATCATTTTGAGGTCTGAAAAACCTTCATGTACCTACAGATTTGTTTATAATTTTCCAAAGTACCTACTTAGCAGAAAAAAAATATTAAAACGCTTTTGACAGCAAAATTGTGCCCTTTTTAAAGTATGAGCCACACAAAAAATAGTGCCATTCATTCAATGTCACTTCGACATGGAAGTGACAGTCATCAATTGCGATTTCTCTAAAGTTAAATGAAAATACTTACATGTGGAATCCAAAAAACAGGCACTTCACTTCCCATGCACACATTATCAATGAAATTATGTATGTAAATATTATGATTTTCTATTAAATCTATTAGGGTAATAATTTTTGAGACGAAACCTCTATATATAACAATATATTTCTTCTTATTCTTTCGTAAATTTATTGTATAATGCTCGAAATATAAGTTTGTTGTTTTATTTATTTACCTATGTATAAAATATGATCTCCGGAGGTCTTTCGTTGACAAATTAATGCTACCTCATAAAGTATTTTTTCAATCTTATTTTAACGCCAGATACCGGATACCACATACATATTTATTTTCGCATCTGAATTTTTATTCAAAAACATTTTTAGCCCTCGACGAAAAAAGAGGGGTGTTATAAGTTTGACGTGTCTATCTGTGTATCTGTCTGTGGCATCATAGCTCCTAAACGAATGGACTAATTTGGATTCATTTTTTTTTTATTTGAAAGCTTTTTTTATACGACTAAGGTGGCAATCAAGCATACGGCCCACCTGACGTGATTTGGATGATTTTTAGCTATAAATTATGAAGATCTGCTCATTTCCTACGTGACAAAAGGGTCTTACTAACTTGACAGATCTGATTGATTTGTTTTTTTTAGTTTAATGATACTTCAGTAGTATTCCCAAGACATGCTAACCTTGAGCTGATCCTGTACCATCAAATAGTCTGCGAGATACTTCAATCTTCAGAAACTTACAGCAAATATAGCGTGTTCGGGCTCATTAGAATAGTCTCAATGAGAGTTGTTAGATAGATAATAAAATGAGGCCGGGGGTTACTGATTTTATTTATTTTTTTAACTTTTAATTAATTACAAACTTTAAATGTCGCACGAAATTTTTATACTCATAATTAAATTTGAAACTTTAAGCCTAAACTAAGTATACATATAAATATGGACTAAGAATCGAACAATACTATTTACCTACTATATTCACAGTGACAACCAAGCAGGTCTCAAGGCTCTCAATTCACCGGGAATCTACTCAGATCCAGTTCTGAATGCTATACATGCCCTAAAGCGGCTTTGTAAGCAAAACAGAATTAGACTGATCTAGGTAGATACTCGTCAGTGAGGATGATGGGCAATGAGAATGATAATGAATTGGCAGTCAAAGGCTCAAAAGACACACATGTAGTCCCTGAGTCGGTTTCAGGACTCCCACAAAATTTCTTAATACGAGAAGACGTCAAAAACAGGCTCAAGGTTAATGGCAATACCAATCCTTCCTAGGCGTGGAGGTAGCAGGATGGGGTAGTAACATCTATGCAAACGATAGACCACAGGCTCGATTCTTAGTTGGTGCGCACACTGGGCATTTTGCCACCAATCAGCACATATACCTACTACACAAAATGCAACTCTCTCCAGTACAACTTGGCTAGTAATAAATGGAACATCTTTTGTGCCTTGTTACATTCTCAATGAGTCCTTTAGAAGTGGCATATCCAATGCTAAAAGACTACAGGCTCTTGCTGCCCAGAGACACAGTACCTAAGGCAGTATATGGCAGGTATATTTCGGACATAGGGAGAGTAAAATCAGGGTAGGCACCTATATTATACCAGAAGATCCAGAAGGGTCGACGTGAACCGTGACATTTTTATGGACCCGTGATACGATAAGATCAATACATAAATAATATTTTATAAACCCATTATGTAACTTATTGTGTACGACAACCCTAGCTATTTATACGGCAATACAAAATAGAATATTAGAAGCGGAGCCTTATCCTAAGGAGAACATACAGTACCCGCTTACAAACACATTTAAAATTACAATAAGTGTCGCCGACACCAGTTCGACGAAAGTTCACGCGCCAAACAATTTTATCCATTATTCCAATCTTGTATACTATAACTTTGTCGTGCCTACTTTATTGAAACCTGCGCCTCGTTCATATATCTTTATAATTTATGCTATGCGCGAAGATACGCATAATTTAATGTGGCAAAATTATGCCGAACTAAGCGCAAGTAAATTTTCAATAGATAGAGCAACACTACACATATAAGCTTCTAAGAAACGTATCCGTATACGTAAGAAACATTCCCGGAACAAATAGATTTTTATACACGCTTACATATTTATTTAGGTGAACCGAAACAATTAAATAACATGTTTAAAAAACATCATAAGTAGGTTACCTACCTATACAATACAGTTGATATATTGACATTTTAATTACTTAATGGTGTTCCGTTACTTAAAAATAAGTCCTTAATACCTTCACAGTTATTCTAAATAACAAAAACAAATGTTATTGATGATATAAGCGTAAGGTAGCTACTATAGGTATATACAGTGTGCTAAGTCCGAAATGAAAAGAGATGTTCCAAAAAAGGTAGAAAGAGATCAAATTATTTGTACAAATAATTTCAACTCTTTATTCTGAAAAACAGTTAAAAATATAGAGACCGGTGTTCAATTGCCCATTTTAATTTTATTTGCTTTTTGCGTGCAAAAAAAAATTAAAGAAAAAACTGCAACACAGCCAAATATTCATCATGACGCCTATGTCAATTTGGTGACTTTTAGTTGACTTCTATGTCGCCCGCCATATTGCTTCGTTGAATAACGGTAAAATCAACGAAAAATGTTAATAAAAAAAACTATGCGTGAAAACGAATTATTAGTATTTTTCCCGGATTCAGGAGATTTTTCCTGATTTTTTGAGACAGTGTACATATACCTCGCCGGTAATGAAACATCTCCTTTAAGGGGGTGGCTGTGTTCCTTGTCAAGAGTTATCTCTCTAAGCTACGCACACCTTTCCGACCTCTTTAATTTTATGTTAAAAATAAAAAAACATTGTCACACCTGCTCGTGACAACCCTCAAAAATGAGTACTATCGCGTATCGTACGACACACTAAAGCTATACCACACACGCACACACAACTTTCGCATATTTACGATATCGACCCCCGCGCCCCCAGAATTCCAAATAATATTTCGGAATCCTTGTAACACCCAGTATACCTACTTAGGTTTCATTCTACATATTAAAATAAATCATACCTGTACCTGTACCTGTTCGCTGTGTTTCGGATTGAAGGGAAAGGTAGCCAGTGTAATTACTGGGCATGGACGGCATTTCATCTTAGGCCCCAGGATGACAACGCACCTGCAATATCAAGTGATTTTTCCTTGTTATTGCAGGTGTCTATAGGCGGCGGTAACTACTTACCATCAGGTGGACCGTCAGCTTGTTTGTCATCTAGTTGTATAAAAAAAACCTACGTGTTCATGAAGTCTACTTTGCGTTGTTTAAAATAAAAACATCAACGATGCATATGCTAAGAATTAGGTACATACTTAAATAATTGATTTATGACAAACTAAGGTTTCAAATTAGCTCACAGTTACCTCGTTTTATCTGTAAAAATACTTATTACAAACGATAATTGACCTTAAAATACCGATAACTACCTGGACCCCGATTGCGCTAATTTTCAATGTCTTTACAAAAGCAAATCAAAAACGTTACGTCGCGCACGATTTGTGTTGCGCTAAATATTTGAACGGCAACCAATTAGCTTTTGTTCGGAAGTTGATGTATTTGATTATAATTATATTATAAACATGTAATATAATTTATTACATTTTAATTAGTAAAATAAAACATTCCAAATTTTTGACAGCATTGAGATACAAACATGGGAACCATGCATAGAGGAAAATAATTACACCATCTATGGGAACGTATTTACCACTGTTGAACGAACGTTTTTGATTTAGTTGGTGCCTAGCAACTTTTGTTAGGTTGCAAACGTTTGAAACAACGTCCAAAATGTTTGTTGGACGGTGGCAAATATTTTCCCATCAATTTCCTATAAAATGGTTTCCATATAACGTCTTTGGATCTAAATGCTGTCAAAAGCGCAATACAGATTGTGGTCAGAGGAACGTTTTTGTTTTGCTTTGGAATACACGTTGTAAATCAGCGCGATCGGGACCCTGTACTTATCTGAGATTATGAGACAAAATGGCACATATATCATAAATTGTAGTATTTGGTATTATTATTTTAGGAAACAATATATGACTTTGAAAAATATATCAAAAAAGCATTCCATTGCAGTTGGATTTTTTGTGTAGTTTGAAACGTCTCTCTATTTCATGATAAATTCCATTTTAAATCATCACTATGCAATAGTTAATCATCTTTACGGATCGATTATAAATTATAATATAGACTAATTAAAATCATCAGAAACCCATCATCTAAACGTATGTTATATTTTTAACAGATTTCATAAAAACAACAACATTTTGACCAAGCATTAGCTGCTTTAATTAAAGCACACTTGAGATTTGTCACAATGATTGTCATGAGATCATGATTTCATGTCAGACGCGCTGCTCCATACTTAGATTAAAGATTATGAGTTAATTATATTTAATAACTTGAGTTTTTGAGTGTTTTGAGGAGCTCGGTAGCGTATTGGTTTGAGCGCTTTGGTTTCGATACAAAACCAAAGCAACTTTCGCCATGGTCGATCCTGGGATGGGTCAATCAAAGTTTGTTATCTCGAGCTCCTCCATGATTCGGAAGGCACGTTAAGCCGTTGGTCCCGGTTGTTCCTGCAACCGCTTTATACCACCAACCCCCATTTGGCCAGCGTGGTGGTGTTATGGCCCAAACTCCTCCCCTGTAGGAAGGCCTAAGCCCAGCAGTGGGACGTATATAGGCTGGTGATGATGATGAACTTGAGTTTTAAGTACCTAGCTACGTTTAACCTGTCAAGCATCAAATTCCAGAAACAAGTAACATATCCTTGTGGTGGGATGCCAACCTGAAAAATATAATTCATGATATTTTTTAACATACAAGTTCTAAAATATTTTTATTGACTGGAAAATATACATTTTGACTCTGACTACGAAATGCAATATAAATTACCTAACTACCTACATGATCTTGTCCAGCGTGTATTTTAGGAGAACTTTGCCCGATGTTCTTTGAGAGCGTCAAACTTTTAAAAATTTGAATTGGTTGTTAGAAAGGTAGTAAAAAAATAATACCTTATGTTATGAATAAACATGCGAAATTAATATTCATTATCATAACGGAAACCATACAAAATAAAGACTCTTCAAATTTTAATATATTCGAAAAGAGCGATAACAAAAATCGCGTCTTATCTAAAAGTAAGTAGGCCTATAATAAACATGTCTTAAGTTTTCAATATAAAATATTACCATTTACATCTGAGTTTAAATTAATAGATTTTCTAAAGTATTTCATTAATATCATATTGTTCTAACAACATTAAGTTACATTTAAAACGCTTTTTATGGTAGAAATGTAGGCAGGTACCTATACTATGATCTAAGAGTTAAATTCAGCAGACGCAATAATATTTATAACATCATTATGAAAGAATAAAACTAAAATAAATATTTACTTATGAACAAATCTACAAAAAACTTTAGGCACATGGCAACTCCATACGTGTTTGGTCAGCGTTAAGATGATAAGTAGCTACGCCGCGCCGTAGATTTACGTAGCCCAAACTATTATAAATTTTATTAGGATGACATACTAGATTAATAATGCTTTAAAATTCTTGTTATGAAAACAACTTTCACCACCTTTTAAATCACGTATCAAATATCATACTTAAATAAACTAAGATAAGACAGATGTCAAAACTAGTTATTAATTAAGTTATTTAAATTTATATCTCTTTAATGCATGTTTGTTAGTTGTTACCCCTTTCTTCCTTTTGTGTGTGTGAGCTCTACACTGTCATAGAGTTGCCGCCTCACTAAATTTAATTTGAGAAGTGTTTTAAATGTTTTTAGATGTTCGATTGTTGGTGGCAACTGTATGGTTGTGTAACTGTGTGTGTGTTTGTGGTTCCAGAGCAGTGGCGGCGGTTGCCGCTGCGGGAGGCGAGCGCGCCCACCCCGCCCTCCGCACGCCACTGCTTTGGATTTCTGGAACGCCTTCGTCTATCCGGTATGAACGGGCGACGCCTGAACGAATTTTATTTTTTAATTTAAAAAGTTTATAACATTTTTGCGCTACATGTAGATAAAAGCATGGTAGTTTTATAATAGTATTGCGAAAGCTTATCCTAACCAAAAATATTACCTGTAAGAAATTTATATTTTCTAATTCTACTTACAAACTACATAACTAATATTACTGCTTAATCATATTTTAGGAAAGGGGAAAAATTATTTCAGGTCATTAATTTGTAACATTCTTAAAAGTACCTTCCTACAATAATTTACGCCAAGATTATTTTTAATATTAAAATATATCATTGTCTAAAAGTCTAAAGCAATGTTGATCTCCCAAGTTCATTTCATTACCTACCAAATTAGTGGTAAATATTCAGCGCCACGTTTGCCTCGTTATCCTACAGTTGTCAAAACATTTGTAATTAATTTAAATTCGTCCTCAATTTCGCGCACGGGCGTGCTAAATGTCGTTGCTTTATGACTACATTAAATTTGTCTTTATTGTAAATTCTGTAACTTTTAGCATAGGTAGGTACCCATCTAGCTAGGTATCTACCTACTTGCCTATCGCGTAAACATATTTAGTCTTACTTATAGACGTTAATTAAACCTAATTAGTTAAAACACTGGCAAAACAGGTTAAGTTTCTCACTCACAATTATATCAAATGAAAAAGACAGAATGTTTGAGGAGCGTTTAAACATAAGGCCTATTATGTTTTTATGGACACTTACAGAATAGCAAGATTAATTAACTCACAAACAACCGCTCACCCAAACAGATAACGGCTCACCTTTATGTTGAAACTTGTCTCTGAAGAACAACATCAATCTTGATCAATTCACCTGCTCAATTGCCTGCGTAAATTAACTATCACCAAATTAAGCTTTAAGCTAGCCGCCATAGCGCATGATAAAAGTAACTAACTAACGCTTCAAATAGCTGCATAAATAAGAGTTAAGAAAGCTGGAGTCTAATTACCTCATTTCTCCTCAGGGCAACATGAAGCAGCATATGCTGACGCACAAGATAAGAGACATGCCGCCAGGGTTTGACAAAGCGCCCCCAACGCCCAACGAGGAGCCACGTGACCCGAGTCCTGACAGAAGATCTTCTCCCGACAAGATGGACCTCAAAAGGTCGCCTCCTGCTCACCCCCAGCCGATGACACACGCGCCGCCCATTGACATGCCCCCGCTACCAAAACGACCTACCGGTAAGAAATTACGATTCCTTGCAAAGAAATGAGTTACGAATGCAATGTTGAAGCACTTATACATTCAGGGGGATCAAAATATCTGTAGATTCAGAATAGCAATTCTAACAAGGAATCTATCCCTATATTGTTAGCGATAAATCGGAAACCCCAACTATTCCTACCATAGCGGATCAGCATCGGAAGATCAGATCGGGATGGAGCAGAAGGTTCCTTAGAATATCCCCACCGGTAGCGATAATTGAAATTACTCTAAGTATCCCTACCAGTGGAGATAGGTATATCAATCAGTAGAGATATATGAAATAGGGACTACCTACCCTAGGAAAGTTGATTAGTAGGGTTGAAGATTCCATATATATCGGTAGCGATAATTGGAAAAAAAATGGATGCGGACAGCGTAGAATCGATCGGTATGGAGATCTTTGGGGGAGGCCTATGCCCAGCAGTGGGCGTCTCTCGGCTGAAATGATGATGATGATGACACTATTTACTACCTACGATTTTTATTAGGTATTTAATTTTGTCTTTATACATTGTCAGATTTACAACTTATTATTTTGTTAAGTAAAAGCAGTAAATTTCTCACTTTCACTAAGGAACATTCCAAAGACATTGTTCGTGTTGTGCGTACACTACAATGACAATGTTGTAAATAGTAATATATCTGCGGTAACATTCTCTTGCCCTATACAGACAGCGTGAATTTGTTGACTGATTTAGTATGATAGGAATGCATCTTTTTTTAACATAAACGTCGCTATTTGCCTAACAAGCTCATAGAAGGCAGCTCCCGCCTTACACCTTTAAATTTGCATGCCCTCAATACTTTTCCTCTTCTAAATATCAATCAGTCAGCTTATGATGTAAACACGGTGTCTCTTACATACCTCCCGTCATTTATAGGGAGAAACTGGCCATTAACCGTTTCATTTGCATACACGATTGCAAGCTTGAAATGTGTTTCGCAATTACCGACTCTACAGACATAGCCAGAACGCCAACCCTAAATGAATAATATGGTTTTTTATACGTTCAACGCTTTAATTATTTACCTTCCTGGAACAGTGCCGAGCGGTCCGACCCACCCACCGCCTCCGCCGACGTCGTCCAAGCATCTTTGTGGCGTGTGCCGCAAGAACTTCTCGTCGTCGTCGGCTCTGCAAATTCATATGCGCACGCACACCGGAGACAAGCCGTTCCGTTGTGCGGTCTGTCAAAAAGCCTTCACCACAAAAGGGAACCTCAAGGTGAATACATGTCATTTTAACTGTGAAAGCGCAAAAAGGTTTTGTAGCCACATAGATCCTCACTTCAAACTATCTAACGGTTTTTTAGTTGTATGAAAAGCCCTGCGAAGTAAACGCTTTCAAGTCGAAAACATTGGAAACGAACAAGCCGACTCTAATAAAACTTGCCGTTCACAAGCAAGTCAGGTTAGTCAAAAAAATTACCGGAGGATTTTTTGAAATGCCTAAAAAAAAGAAATTATTGAAGAAAAGTTGAAAATTTGCTTTTAACCGCCTATGTGGTCTAGTGGTTGAGACCACCTGCCTCAGATCTAGAGATCCTGGGTTTAATTCCCGTGGGGGCAGAAATTTTCTGCTTGGTTTGGTTGGTGGTAGGGCGTTTCTAAGTCCGCCTGGCTAGCTACCACCATCTGACCTAAGTCTGCCGCCATAACAATAATGTTAACAGCATTTTTGTGTTCCGGCAGTTAGAGGTGAGATAGCCAGTTCCTATGTGGTTCAGGAATCCGGGTGTAACTCGCTTTCATCGTCAGCCTTATCTTCACTTACCATCAGGTGAGATGAAGACCAAGAGTTATCACGTTAAGGTTAAAAAGAAACTTAACTATATTACTGCTTTCCGATAAATACTCTGACAACTATTTGACTTTCTTATGCATGCTTACTAGAATCGATTAGTTCGTTTCCAATATTTACGACAAAAAGCACCAAGTATGCTGGAAGTAAGAACTAATTTCCAAAGACTCTATTCCAGGTCGATAAGTATTTATTTTGTTTATCAGGTCCACATGGGCACGCACATGTGGAGCGGCGGCGCGTCAAGGCGAGGCCGACGCATGTCCTTAGAACTCCCGCCGCGGCCGCTTCACGAGCCGCACGATCTATTGCGACGACCAGACTTGTTCTACCCTTACCTACCCGCGCCATTCCTCAACGGCATGCAGCAGAAGGTAAAAGATCTACTTTATATATATACACTATCTAAAATCAGCTCGAACCTGATCCTCAGAAATTCATGTTTGCTGATATCTATTTGGTTCAACGACAATCCACATAGGTATTATTTAATTTACTTAGGTTGACGATTATAGACCATCTACTTACCCACAATATTAGGGGACCGGACCTTAGACGACCGGCTGGTCGAGTGGTCTATACAGGCTACTCGGTCAAGAGGTCCCGGGTTCGAATCCCGGTAGGAGCAAATGTTTGTATGATGAGTTAGAGCATTTGTTTACGTGTCATGGATGTTTATATGTTTATTTAGTATATTTCTAATATTTATATGCATATTATTATCATTATTTCTTCGTTATCTAGTATCCATAACACAAGCTCTTAATGATGCTTACTTTGGGCTAGATAATAGGTGTAAGTGTTGGAAAATTATCATTATTATTAACATTTTATTATTCGCCCACAGCTGAACGAAATATCAGTAATCCAGCAAAGCGCGGGTCAAAACGGTGTTGCTGGGAAGTTCCCTGGCCTGCTCGGGTTCGGCGCTTTCGGAGGCGGTCGACCCGGCGCCGCCTCACCTTTAGAGCGGCCTCCTTCGCTGGATGGTGGTGATGAGAGACAAGCGGCGATGCGAGAGCTCGCCGAGCGGGGCCGAGAGCTAGCGGAGAGGAGTCGACAGATGCGTGAAGAGAACGAGTACCGTTCACCGCCTGCACACGCGCCTCTCGCTCCACCTCCGGGACAACCGTCTCCTCCTACGTCACACCACCCCCATTCACACCCCCTCGCCTCCCTCCCTCCGCCGGCGCGCACCGAAGGCCTCACGGTCTAACTCGACAATCTCACCCGAACATTCCAATACTCCAACAAAATCCCGGCATCGAAGATTTGTTAAGTGTCATGTTTATATTGTACAAAAATTTGTAGCGTATATGAAAATAAGGGACTGATAAATTACGACGAAGCGAGTGTCTATTGTAGCATAATGTGCAAAGTGTAGTGCTATGTAACAAATTGTTATTCCACGTGTTTCATACGCCTAGTATTATTGTAAGAAACTTATATGCACGAGTACGGGCCTGGGGCAATCGGGGGCTCGGCGAGCCCCACGTTTATGTCATTACTCTGTGATAGTGCACATACGAGAGGCTGTGTCTTCTGTACTAGACGACGTTTGGTAGAACACTATCGGCTATCTATCATCTATTGTAGATACAGTCTAATGTGCTATGACATCAAAATATTATTAAATTATCCCAAAAATTAATTATCTTTAATCTATATCTATTAATGTAAATAAATTGTATTATAGTGTCGAGCGTATATAGTTATATATTTCAATTTAAAAAGAAGTAAAATTATATTGTTGCTGTACAACTGTAACTGGAGGGCGATATGCATGATTTTTATCTCCACATTCCAACCAAATGATATCATTTATAGAGTACTCTCAATAAGGGAAGATACCTTATTATTTATATTTAAAAATTTATATTGCGATCAATCTTGATGAATATCTTAAGCTGATATTATATCTGAAAGTTTCCTACCAACAATAAATACCGAATCACATAAAAAATCTAAATTTGCATGTAAAACACCTATTGACAGTATAACGTAATCAATATTCGTATTACATTAAATTATTGTAACAGAGGTTAATGACATATTCATATCATGTAAATTATAAAAAAGTATTTGCATTTGAGGTCTACGTAGTTGTAAGTATTTAGAGTCATAGCTATAATATTGCTTTAGAATATTTCAACATATCTTTGTAAAAACGAGAGCGACTGGTGTTGAAACATAATATTACTCTTTAAACATTAACAGTTACTATTAAGTAGTTTCAACGGCATTATAAGCAGACTGACCTATGAGTGTCCATAACGAACATTTCTTTCCAAATATGCATTTTGTCAATGCTTGTTTAGATGTTTAGTCGGTTTTATAAGTTCACTTGGAATTATATTTACTATGATTTATACTTTGAGTACATTAATTATCTGTGTATAAATGTCCTACTAAATTATTTATAAATTATAAATCATGCATACACTCTTAGTATTAAACGGATGCTTGTGAGGCGATAGGCCTTCTTGAACAATTTAGTTGTTTAGGGTAAATTTTCATAGCACCTACAAGTTAATTTTCAAGTTGCAAATAGAAATAGAGAGTAGTATTAGTCATGATGTGTCATGTCATGTCAGTATAAATAATCATTGTAAATTATTAAATGTTTATGTAAATGTCCAAAAAGTATTCAAATTATTTAAAAAACAATTATAGTAATAATTTCTTTATTTTTCTTTTTGTTTTACCCACCTACATCCTGCCTGATTTCTGTTTTTATTTCAAAATAGATATACCTTATAACAAAACAGTATCACCTCGACAAATAAATGCATGTAGGTATGTAGGTGCAGTCTGAGAATTTAAATGTTTAGCAGGTTGATAATCGCATTTAGTCGTATAAAAGGGATACACGACACGAACTAGTACAAATAAAGTCTACGTACTAGTTCGTAAACAATTGACAATAGATGTCGTCGCAATTGCCGTTGTAAAACGACAAAATCAAAAAATCTTTAACTTGCTTATCAGTTAAATTCTCCGACTGTACTTTGGCTACTACAGAAATAGACCGTAAAAAGAACGTAAATACATTAACGAATAGGAATAGCATTATATTATAAAATTGCAAGCATGGTGAGGGGGCTGCCTCACCAGACACACTAGCTTGTCAGACAAATCGGTGAGGCTTTTTCCATATTACAACGCACACATCCCACAAAATATCGGTACATCCTGGCCGACGTACTTAACTCAGACTACTGCAAAACGCAGCAAACGCAGACTACTCAGAGATAGTGGGTCATATGCACTTGCTAGGAAAGATTTCAAAATAAGTGATAAAATCGCTAATATACCTGAAGTGAACAGGTAGAGCCTGTTAGTTAGGGTTCTATCTTGAAATGTTAATACCATTTGGTAAGTAAAAAACAGAAAATAATAAGAAATTTTCGTATTTATTAGTAAAGACCATTCTTAACCTAATCAATTAATAATTCGATATCATATGTATGAAACGGCGACGAATTCATTAATAACTGCACTAAAACTCAAATGTTGTCCTGACTCGGAAATGGTACCTGTTTGATTTTGAATATTTGATGACAAACTTCAATAGATTAAGCAATTAAATTTTAATAGCCACATTTTTATATTGAAGAAATTTGCTAAAAGAACATAAGTTGGAGACTGCCTGAGACTCAATTTACGCTACTAAAATTGTAATCATGTACCATGTTATAGTTTAGAAGTTGATGACACTGGCCAGTTTCTTGACTCTATTGAGGAGAAGATCGCCTTCTCGTATAGTCGCTTGGTAGAGCTGAGAGCGGTCCGCGTCTGCGCCGCGACCGGCACCGGTCACCACGCAACCGGCCACCGCGTCGATGCGGCACTGAAGCCGGCCCGCAGTAGTGAAACTAGAATTGAAACGTAAATTACATTTACTAACAACCAGCTGCACCCGGCATGCTTTGCAATGCAAAGAGAAAACTGTTAGGTTTTAACATAAAAATAAAGTTTTTATAATCCAGGAACTTGAAAACTTTCACCGGCGTCCTTTAAAGATCCTACCAAAGTTTCATCACAATCTGATCAATGGCCACGGAACGGATAGGGGACAAACAAATATTAATTTTTATTTTTATAGAAGATAGATAATCTTACACACCAACAATTATTCATCATCATCATCATCATCACCAGCCTATATACGTCCCACTGCTGGGCTCAGGCCTTCCTAATTGGGAGAAACACATGAGGAGTTTGGCCCATAATACCACCACGCTGGCTCAATGCGGGTTGGTGGGTTAAAGCGGTTGCAGAAACAACCGGGACCAACGGCTTAACGTGCCTTCCGAAGCACGGAGGAACTCGAGATAACAAACTTTGATTGACCTATCCCAGGATCGACCATGGCGAAACTTGCTGTTATCCATATCGAAACCAGGGGCGCTCAAACCAATACGCCACCGAGCTCCTCTACGCCACCGAGATCCTAATTATAATTATACAAAATAAATCTGTACAGAAGGCTTGGTCTATAGTCTATACAAATAAGAAGTCTGCGCTATTCTAACAGGCGAACAGCTTGAATCAAGTCGAAAATAAGCTATGAGACAGTGCCGATGCCGTTCATCTGTTAGAGGCGTTAGTAATGAGATAGAGCATATTTCAAATAAATCAAACTTGTACTTACTTAGAAATCTCTTCCTCGACAAACTCTCTAGTGACACCGAAGGTGTCAGCGATGTTGTCCAAGCTGAGCGAGCGGTAAGCGCGCAACAGCTGCACATACGCCTTGATGCGAGCCTCGCGGACATAGTGTTGATAGTGGGGACGAAACACTGGGTCCACACAGATTTGAGTCTCCACCTATCAATATATACTTTTTATAAATAACTCTTTTTGGATAATAAAGATTCCCCATCCAAAAGACCACCACCGCCCCCACCACATCACCATATCGGCATAAGAAAAAATACTCTATAGATGATTTGATATAACATTTCCGAGCTAGACTATTCCATCACCGATCAAGACCATGACTATCGTACTATGACCGAACTATTATTAAATTCACATTGTAGTCTCCATTATTTTTTTGTGATACGTTAATAACATGGTTAAGACACCATCAAAATTAAAATCAGTTTATTTTCACAGAGATGTATGACTGAATGTAATGGACGATTGCTTTTTTGTAATCCAGTTTTATTTTAGAAGTAACAAATTTAAAAAACCACAAAAGTAAACCCAGCAGTAGATTTCATATGTGCAAGTTGTTACTTGGTGGAACAGTATATTTTCAGTCATAATACATGTCTTACAATCATAGTGATTGCTAGCATCATCATACCAGCCTATGATGTCCACTGCTGAACAAAGGCCTTCCCCATCAATTTCCAAATGGAACGGTTCTGCGCAGCCTACATCCAACAGATCCCCGCGACCCTAACCAGGTCGTCTGTTCATCTAGTGGCATCTCATCACCTGGATATACCGAGAGTCAATGTGGCATCTCTGAAGAGACTGAATCGCGGTACATGTTTCGATCTAATTGAAGTCGACAAATGCGAAGCAAAGTGGCCGGTTATACTCCTCGGTCTTCTGTATAACCTACTGCAGTGTATGTATGTTGGCTATGGTACTGAAGCCTTTACGGAAACCAGCTTGTTCGGAATGCTGGAAGTCGTCAAACCTGCGTGCAATGCGATTCGAGATTACCCTCGACAATAACTTGTAAATGTGGCTCAGAAGCGTGATGGGTCTGTAGTTCTTCGATAAGGTTTTATCACCGTTTTTTAAGAAACAGACACCACCAGGCCTCTGCTGCACGCTTGTGGCATGTGTGGTGTGTGGGGAATACTGTCATACTATGTGCTAATATATTAGCAAAGGTTACAAAATAATGTTATGATGAATTGTCTATACAAACCCAAGCAAGACTCTTCATGAAATCAGCATAACGACATTCATGTAGTGACTCTACCAGCTCTCTAAGTTCTGGAAATCTGGACCTCAATGCTTGCACAGCCGCACCCTGCCTTCTTAGTGCAGCTTGTAGAGCATGTCTTTCTAACGCCAAGGCACAAGCCAAAACACAATACTGTATGATGGTGCCTGAGAAAAATGTAAAAATATAGATTAAGCCACAGGTCACAAAGTGCCCCAGGGCAGCATGAAATGAACTTAGACATAAACGTTACGTAACTACATTAACGTACACACGACAGCACATCAAGCGTAACAGTTGCAGTACGAATGCCGCCTCTATTACGAGCGGACTAAGGGCGGTCTCAAGGTAAAACTGTTACACCTCACATGCAGTTCTCTGTCCATAATAATAAATTAATTTTAAATTACCGTGAAGTTATCAACGTTTTTTACATAAAATATTATTAAAATTAATAGATTTTCTTTTTCATACTAGCATGAGTTTGGTCTCTATGGTTTCATTAAAACATTACTTTTAGGAATTTTGTTCCTATTACACAATCTGATTATTTGTATTTTAAGGGAATATATTATTTTTTAAATGTACCTGAAAACTAGAACCACCAAACAGTACCTTTTTAATTATTCTCACACATTGTTTATTTATTATTTTAATTCCATATGAATCAACATTGACACTGCACTGTTAATATTAGAAAAAAAAACCGACTACAAAAAACTGAAAAGGATAAAATAATTAAATTTTAGTAGGTACTCATCCCCTAGGAACATATTTTTGGAGTCGGTGTCTCACTATTTATGGTTTCTGGAAACAACTTAGACCAACTCCAAAAATATGTTCCTAGGGGATGAGTACCTGAGTATGGCCGCCAAAAATTTGACGACCGCCTGGCCGAGTGGTCTGTACCCCAGGCTACTCGGTCAAGAGGTCCCGGGTTCGAATCCCGGTAGGAACAAATGTTTGTATGATGAGTACGAACATTTGTTTACGAGTCATGGATGTTTATATGTTTATTTAGTATATTTCTAATATTTATATACATATTATTATCATTATTTCTCCGTTATCTAGTATCCATAACACAAGCTCTTAATGATGCTTACTTTGGGCTAGATAATAGGTGTGAGTGTATAAATATTATTATTATTATTATTATTATTATTCGGGAAAAAATCTGTGTCCTTCTCCTAATAGTATTGATAATTCCTTAATGTCATCTTATTTAATGATAAATTGTGTGGTTTCTACATCGCATTATATCATGTTTATTCATATAAATTATTTAAATTCATTTTGGTTTCATTAAATGAGCGTAAAAAATTTTTTCATTGAAGGTTAATTTAAGTACCCATACAAAAATCATGTGTCCAATACAGACATCTTATACTTTGAAGTTGAAAAATATGCATTAACTGTTTTGCAACATGTTAAATTTTGACATTTCTAAACTTATTTGTCAATTTGCTAAGCAGTACTATTTTCTTTTTAATAAAATAACGTAAAAAATGAAAAATAAACATATTTAAATATGTGTCTCGTTTTTGGTTCACGAATGTTACTTCACGTAAGTTACCGATATAAAAGACTGAACATGCTAGATTCCTGGCCTGTAAAAATGTTTTTAAGTACACAGGTAAGCCAAAATAGGCGAGAAATCGCCATTTTTTTCTCTCTGAAAGTGAACGTCAAGGTGGCCGGCACTTTTGTCTCGGAATTTTTGTGTGATTTCATGTGAAAATATGCACGGTAAGGATGCAAATTTATTACATTTATTTTAATATGTGCATGTAGAGGCTATTGGTTTAACAATTAAAACTATGCAGCGTATTCCATCTTCAAAACTGACGCGAATATATTTTTTTTAGGTTATGACCACAGTGATTTTAGTTCACGAATGATACCATGTGTTACTATGTGCGTTACGTAACATTCGTGATCGAATGTTAAGAATAGTATACACTATAGAACTCGAATTTATACCTAGATTTTTATTGGAAATTAAAATTTGTATAATAGTCAGATTTTTTTAAATATTTACTTGTGCATCTATCCCTCCATACACCATATATGCCCATTTACTAAGGGCATCTATCCCTCCATGCACCATACAGGGTGGAGCCGTCAATACGGCATAATAATTTCATGACATTTCATGAAATTATCAAAGTATTAGGATGTTTTTGAAAGTGGCAAACCATTTCTATGAACTAATATAGCCCATGTTTTAATTTATTGACGGCACCACCCTGTAGGTATATGCCCATTTATGATGTCAGTGTATATTTTAAAATTATATTTAGTGTTTTGTTATATTTTTTATGTATTTTTGTATATTTATTTATATAATTATGGTCTCTTTACTGATTTTTGCAGAACCATGCCACGAAAATAGAAAAGAAAAGAAGGAGTGCGTACGAGAGTATGTACTTGGACCGAAGACCAACTTATTAATTATTTTTTTTTATAAAAACAATTAAGAATGTTTCTTAAACAACGGTTTTTAAAATTTAATTATGATTATTTGTATAATTTTTTAAAAAGATAATAATTAAAATATTTTAAAAAACGTAAACTGATTTTTGTACTTCGACCCATGTTTCTTGGAGACAATTGCTGTTTCAGTAGTAGAACGACCTCATAAAATTTAGTTGGGTTTTTCGATTACACAGTATAAAGGGCATCTATCCCGCACTGCAGGCATCTATCCTTCTTAGTATTTTCATAGTGGGGCAACAATCCATACAGAACGAGAAGTTATTCATATTAATGAATATTTCCAAAATTGAGAGGTTTTTTAAAAAGTAGGGCATCTAATCCGGTTTTACCCTAACCTTTTTTGTTTTTAATTATTATACTAGCAATTACGATTTTTTTCTTAATACTTGTACATTGTACACTCGGCCTAACAAAGTTCACATGTGTTACTTTCATTCACGTATGTTACCGTGTGTTACTAATTCACGACTGTTACTGTACAATTTTTGGCGGCCATACTCACCTACTAAAATTTAATTATTTTATTCTTTTCAGTTTTTTGGAGTCGGTTTTAATTTTTGTTTAATTTTTTTTTTCAATTTTTAGTGGTATCTTTTTAAGGTCAAAGCTAGATGGGTGACCGTGAGCTTATATTGTTTTCTACTATCATATCATTTCACTAAAAATTCATAGGAAAGCAAAAATTTCACATACATAGATGACTTAATTTTTTCAGTTTTCTGTATTTAAAAACTAAAATACCCAATGGATTTTCATAAAAATTTTATGGGACCAAATGGGAACTATTCCGCATCTAACAAAAAAGAATCATCAATATCGGTCCCCCAGCCAAAAGTTCTGAGTTAACAAACACAAAAAAAAATAGTTGAATTGATAACCTTCTCCTTTTTTTGAAGTCGGTTAAAAATAAATAAAACATTTTTATGAAGTCAATTACAAATATTGCTTTAAAAATCATTTGTTTGCACTTATTATGCTGTATTTGCATTGAGAAACTGATAATGTGTATGTACATCATTTATACATTTTTTGCTAGTCTTTGCGCTCTAGGTATAGTAAATACCTCAACCCTTTCAAAAATCTAAAGATTTTTTTTTCTTAGAACACTTAGGTACTCCTTATATGCATACTCTGGTTCTAACTCTTACAGGTATTAATAGCTAAATGGTTATTCCATATGGTTCAGATTAATTTGATCTTGTGTTCTATCATTTCATTCATCATCCTGACAGGGCTGGATAATCAACAAATTTTAACATGAAATTTTGACAAATGTGATGGTTTCTGCCATACAAATTTTGACATAACACCTGGTACAAGGGTTTTGTTAAGTTCAAACAATAAATTTAGCTAATCGAGTAATCATTTACACAACTTGAACATTAACTCAACAATTTATTAAGCACATACCTACTATACATTGTAGAAAAGACTAAACAATAAAAAAACACACACAGTGTAGCTTATTTCTAAAATTAATTTCTTCCAACCCACCCTGATGATAATTAGTGTAAATGCAATGAATATCATTAGGGGCCGTTCAAGTATTACGTAAAGCAATTTTTCTTGTAAAACGTTACGAAGCGTTACCAGGGCGGGAGGGGGGTTCGAACAACATGTAACATAACATGTTTTTTTTGTAATTGAAATAAAAAACTAGGGAATTAAAATCATCTAAGTTGGCAACCCTTTTCGTTCCGTGTTTTACAGGAATTATATCGTAGCGTACATCAGTTTTATATTCTTGTCCCAACCCTTTTTGTTTTACGGGGAATCCCTTGTCAAATAAAAGTAAATAAAATAAACAATATAAGCAAGTAGGTATTAAGAGTTAAAACTTTCATGTTTTAATAAACAATAACAAAGGTATGTAGATGTCTTTCTAGTCCTTGTTAATTGTGTCTTTTAGCTAAAAAATGGTCCCTTGGGTGTTACGTAACGTTTAGATTGGGGGGGCCGAACTACGTTACGCCGCGTTACATGAGCGGGAAGGCGAGTCAAAAATCTTCGAAAATTGCGTTACGTAATACTTGAACGGCCCCTTATCATATAATCTTGTCTTATTCAAGTTGAAATAAGGAACACTTACCAAAATCAACCAGTTCATAAGATTCAAAAGTTGACACACAATCAATGAAGAGGTCTGCAGCTTTGCTGTAATCTCTAACTGCTAAGCAATATATTGCTTCATATGCCTTGAGCTTATTTCTTGAGCGCCAGTCACCACCTTTGTCTACTAACTCATGAGCCTGTAATATTTAAATTGAAGTATGTGTAAAAGATTATTTTTATTTTCAAGATATTATGTTGTTTTAATTTTCATACACATGAAACATTGTGACAAAAATTGGACGTAGTTATACACAAACGTTCCAATTCACAGATAGGTTAAACTGAGATAATCATGTTTTTCTGTTTTAAATGATTTCTTTTTTACCTTAACACACTCAATTTAAAATTAAGGATATTTAGAATGAATGATATAATTATTAATTTTCAGTTAGCTCCCAATTTTAAATAAAATCATATACATTTATCAAAAACTGTACTTGGAACATTCTTTAAAAATGGTATTTTGTATGGGAATGGTTAAAATGTTAAATTGTTAAAATGTTCCAGTTTTATTATTATAAATAATTTAGAAAATCAAGTAATTAATAAATTTAATAAACAGCATAACCTTTTATGTAGCTTATTTTGAAAATAAAATTCAATCAATAAAATAATTACTTGCTGTTAATATTGCCCCTAAATATATATTTTGCACATCAAACCTTTGATATAATAATTATGTTGGTTTGTATTTTATTTCGAGATTTTAGTACTTGAGTATTACTGTAGGAACATAAAATATTACTGTATACATTATGTATTATTAATACTATTAGTAGAGAATCATAATCAGATTAATCATTATAACTTTCTTGGGATTAAAAGAATTTATTGTCCTGAATAAAATCTTCCTATTGTTTTAAATTAGGTGTATAAAAACTACAATACTATTAGACAATATAATTAAAAATAAGAAAAATCAGATCAGTCGCTTCTCATTATGCTGAAAAAAAATTTAATGGAAAACAATTTTATTTAGCCTTCTGTATTTTGTACAAAGTCGCTTTCGCCGCAAAATCCATCAACGTCATCAATTGCTTTTTTTTAATTAAAAACAGACGTTTTTAATTTTTTTTAGATTTTTTTGTAAAATGGCATGCAGTCTGCGAGAACACCACATTAAGACTGTAAACTGTCAACAGCTACTAAAAAAAACGCATGTCTCATCCTGTCGTTATTCAACAAAGTGAGCCGCGGCAGGGAAACGGATAAAGAATGAAGGTTATGGCGTGCTGAAAAATTATATGTAGAAATAGATGACTTCCTAATCTTAACAACAAAATTCATATCTAATTCTTGGTTTACAGTTTGAACTGTTTTAACAATAATGTAAGTAATGAAAAATAAAGATATTTGAGACGTTTATCAGAGCTAATTAGATACATTTACATATCTTTATTATGTTCCAGTGTTTATGGAGCATTAGGATATTTACAAAAATTAACTACTAAATGTTTCAAATGTAATTGGAAAATTTATATTGTATAAAATGTGTACATTTATTTTTGTTTACACGTTTGAAACATAATTGGATCATTTTTATGGTATTAAAATGTGTTACATTTATTTTTGTTAAAATGTTCCATTAATTATAATAACACATAGCTTTACTTCATATCAGGCAATAAATGTTTCAATGGCAATTGGAATACCTAACATAAACATTAAGCTCAATCAAAATGTAGTCATTATCTAAGTACTTATATGTAAATGTATACCTAATTGTTTTCTAAAACAAGGCATTTTTTTTAAATTCTGTAGTTTGTGTATTTCACAAGTTCTTTTGCTATATAGTAGTTATGTGAGTAAAATACAAAAAAATTGTAAATGAGAAATTATGAGTAGAATAAATGCTCTCACAAGATATAAGGCCTAAGAGTAAACCTTTTGAATCATTGTGACAAGACAGTTTCTTTTATATTTTCACATACATATTTTTTGAATCAATTATTCTTAACAACAACAGGTATAATTGAAACAAACCAAACAATATAAAACGTTTTAAAGGGTAAAAATCATTTGATTTTTTTTTTCAAAAAGGTTCCAGGATTTATGAGTCATAAAGATCTTGCTATAAATCTATCTATGACAAAATGTTTCAAGAACATTGGTACGTTTCCTCTTTGAATAAATGTCTTTTGGATCATTATGTCATTTATAGCATTAGATTATTTCACAAAATATACCTATAAGAGAATCAGTATCTTTACCACTTGATGGAAGGGCCTAAAAGACATACCCTGAGCATAATATCTCAATTTCGACCACTTTGTGGAATGGAATGTTTGTGTATTACTACGTCCAATTATAACTTACCTTGTTAATTGCCTTGCCCATGTCTTTAACATTACACCCATGAAAGTATGCAATTCTAAACAATGCAAATATAGCATCAAGTCTTCTGTTGGTGGTTAGTGTAGCATCTTCATACTTTGTAGTTGCTAATGCTGTAGCTGCTTCTTTATCTCCAACGGAACAAAGATAATCAAGCCTGAAAAAATGAACTCAACAATGATGATAATGCAATAAACAAATAAAATAAAATATTAACACAACACAACACTCTGACCAAAACATACCTATCCTGCCAAACAGGAGTCTCTGAATCGTCTTCTTCAAATTTTGATAGCTTATCTTGATTTTCTTTTGTCATTTCGTCATATAATTTCTGGTCAAAAGGCCAGGCAAAATCTGTGCATACCTCTTTATAATATGGAGCCATGTTACCTGCTTTTATTCCTTGTAAAAGCTGGTCTTTTAGTTGAGGATTGTCTTTAAACTGGGGTAAACTAAGTTTGAATTTGATACCTGCCAAAGCCATATAATCGGGAGTTTTACCTTCAGCCGAGAGCTCCATCGTAAATACTATTTGCAATTTACTGCCAAATTTATTTATAAATCAATAAAATTTTGTTAGGTGCTTTTGTTCAATTAAGATGGACAATTTCTAACCACAATAAAAAAATTTGCTCTGTCATCGAACTGTCAGCACTTTTCTTTCTTTCTTTTTGTTTTTTATTGTTTTTTTTTTGGTTGATTCTCCCTACAATGAGAAGGCAACGGAAACTAATGTCCATACAGCCATGTCTTCATTATTTCTTATTTCTACATTTATTGCATTGAAATGCCGGTGTAACACATTTCGTTGTTTTAAGGGAGTATTTGACACGAAATATATGATGACAGTCACTTTATGTGCTACTTGATGAGGTGAATAACCACAAAAAAGTTCTTATCGTATTTCACACCATAATCACTTTTATTCTAATAATCTTTTAATTGCACGTCAACACAAACACTTGAATAATAAAACTACACCATTATTATAACTCAATGTTCGCTCCGACACAATTTTTAATTATTGTAATAAAAATCTTCACTGACGCCACAAAATCCCGCCAAAAACCTTTTTTTTGTTCATTTTCTCTATAAAAGGAAGGCAAAGCGAAATAATGCCCATACAGCCAAGTCTTTAGTACTTCTTTATTTCTTCTTACGTTCTTTCTTCTACCAAAATCACTTCAATTGTAGCAATCTTTTAGTTGTACGTTTTTCACAAACTCTAAATCATAACTACAAGTTTTACACTTGCGCACACACTACACTACCTTTTTTTCGTGAGCAGCATTAGCACGGCTTCACGTCATTCATTCATGACGTCACATTACTCTCGTTGGCACGAATACGTTCAATAGGGTAGTTGACAACATTTTTTTTATTTAATAAATAAGAAGTTTATAACTCATAAAGAAATATTGCCAAAGAAGTAGTATGTCTAAGATCAATAGTTTCACAGATATAGTGGTATGTTTGATGTGTTGCGGCGCATCGTCGAAAAACGCTCCATAGAAAATCTACGGAACAGGTGACGTCACATGTTCCCATATTACTAAGAAATGTATGGGCATACTGACAAAATTGATAATAACTATGTATTAAGTATGTTTTTATTAATAGTTGTCATAATAATAGTTGTTTTAATTGATGTCAGTAATCTAATATCATTATCATTTTTAATAAATTTTGAAAAAAAAATTTGACCCTTTTTTTCATTTTCAAAACAGTACAATTTCAACAATATTCAATTTATTTTAAGTTTGAATTATTTTTATGGGTAATAGTAGCGTATATTTTCCGATTTTGTGAATAATAGCGCCATATTCAAACTTAGGCAACATCCCAATTCCGTTCGTTTTTTAAGATTTTAACTGTTAATTATCGACGTCGATGAACAACACTAGAATATCGATAAAATTATTCATTACGTGTCACGTCACAGAGTGTATACGTATTAGTCCGCCTCCTAAACGTCAAGCAAGCCTCTCCCCGCAGAGCGCGATAGGGACAACTGCAGCTCGGACATAAAGTACTTACGAAAAGTAGACAAAATCAACGTTATGTAGTACCCTGTTTCCTCCTCCAAAACTGAACCGATTTTATTACTGTTTTCATTAAAAATTAAAGAAAGGTTTTGTCTGTGTTCCTATGTTTTCCTTTTTTATATATAATCTTATCAAATTAGTTTGCTGGATGTCTAAAGAAGGCGAAAAAACAAGCCATCTTTTTAGGTTTTTGAAGATTCATATCTCTTTTTATATTGAATTTATGAAAAAAAGGAAAACATAAAGACTCGGCAATAGTGGCCATAGATTTTTTGTGAAATAATTATTGCTGTAGTGGCATTATCCAGGGAGGAAACAGGGAACTACGTTTGTATGGAAAAGCTGCCCTGGTGTTTCCCTTTAATAGCGGCGTACAATCAACGGGCTAGGCATCCAGTTAAGCGGCTGATTTAATCAGACGGTTGGGATAATAATATATTAAACATATTATATCATACAATTAATTTTGTAGTGTGTTGTCCGAGCCTAGCAGCATCTGTTCTATCTGTAATGAAGGTTTATTTCCAGTTCGGGGTCAGTGTTGTCTGAGCCCGGGCAGAGCACTATTTATTATATAGAAAAAAAAAACATTAAGTTTATGTTAATTTATGTGTGTATTCTTTATTTTGTATTTCTGACATTGCAATAAGTATTTTAAATTAAACTAATTATTTTTTACAATTGAAAAAAAAGTGAACGGCAAGTTATACATGCAGTTGTATTGTCCAACGTATCACACGTTTGCTTCGCGTGATTGAACTGATTTGTGAAGGGTCTGTTCATGCATTTTGGCCAACTCCTTTGATCTAGGTACATTTTACACAGTCGGAGTGCTCGAAAATATTTTTTTAAAATTATTATACTATGACTGATTTGGAGTGAAAGTCGTTGAGAATTTTATCGTGTGTAAAATAAAACCACTTTACCGGATTAATATTAATACATTAATATTTCATTTTATCGTGATTTTTACATTTCAATAAATATTTGGTGATTAATATTTATTTCAATGTGTTAAACTGCAATGTTTACTGAAAACAAGATGACATATTCTAATTGAGAATGTTAATAGGTATGCCAAATCGGTTGAAAGTTTGTTACAGTAAAGCTTATATGTATACAAATACACTAGTTTTTGTTGTAGTCAAAAATACCTATTAGTTTTGATTTTACAGGCATTGAAACTTACGATAAATATCGAGTCCCGTTAACAGTCACGTGACCGCGTGTGACGTCATTTTGCAACGCTAGGCGTCAGTGGATAAGGAGCTTGCGCAGTATTTTGTATTGTTTTCATCCGCGTAAAAGTTTTATAACACGAATGAACATATGTGAATATAGGTAGGTAAATCTTCCTTTTCTTGTTGACAATTTTGAATTTTTCAGGAACTATACCCTTTTTAAAAGCTTTTATTTAACTTGCTTATGTTCGGGTGGAATCTTGCTACTTGATTTTGAAGCAGATATCTTCAACCGATTAAGCTGAAATTTTGTATACACGTTTAGTTTGGATGGCAATACACGATAAGCTTTGTGACGTCATTCTAAATTCAATATGGCGGACCATCCAAGATGGCGGAATAGTTATTTTTAATGCATTTTTCTAATATGGGTATTAAATCAAAGGGCTTGTTGAGAGTAACTCTAAAACTAATGTGACGTCATTCTAAATCCAAAATGGCTGAACATCCAAGATGGCGAAATAGTTATTTATTATGCATTTCTGCAATATGGGTCTCAAATGAAAGGGCTTGCCGAGACTCAGAAATCAAGCCAGCGATAACTAAAAAGTAAAAAATTAACAAATAAATATTTTTTTTTACAAAAAACTTTTATTTAAATGCTCTAAAAAGAAGAAAATATAATTTTCCTTTAAAATTTTAACTATAAAGTAATAACCTCATTATACACAATTTACATGATCATATATAAAAGCTTGTCGCGAGAAATACTTATAGGTACTTACGCAAACCTCGCGACAAGCTTTTATGATCATATAAATTGTGTATAATGAGGTTAATAGTTTATAGTTAAAATTTTAAAGGAAATTTTTATTTTCTTCTTTTTAGAGCATTTAAATAAAAGCTTTTTTTTTTTAGTTTTTTTTAATTAAATTTTTTAGTTTTATTCTATTTAAAAATCATTGTTAATCTAAAACAAGAAAAAATCTCATAAGCCAGATTTTTACTCAAGCAGAGCACTAGTTAAAGTCTAGTATACATTAAAAGTTGTGTAAAAAACAAAGGATAACGCAAAAAAGTTGCATTGTTCTTTAAATATTATAATAATATCTATTAAACATAACGGTAAACCTAAAAGTTCAGACACCAAAGGTTTTGCACTTCTGACCTGATTTTATGTTTATACGTAAATACTAAGTAAATGCAAACTACAAAAGATTATAATAATCATTATTATGTACTACATTAAAGATTGGGCCTAATTCTGGGAACACACTTTAATTCTAAATTTAAGTACAGTATATCTTTTTCTCGCAATAAGTCATAGGAAAAAGATGGCAAGAATCTGTTTAGAGCTGTCAATTAAATTTAGATAGATTTCATAGAAACCATAGACAATTTTAGACGGCATGTACGGAGGTGCCTCCTAAACACTGCATTTTAGCACGTTCAGTAAGGTCGAAAATTGAACGCACCTTTCTAAATGTCAATTTATATGACAGCCATCCTTTTCGTATTCGTTTTGAAAGAAAGAAATAGACTGAACTTAAATTTAAACTTAGCATGTTTTCTCCAGAATTAGGGCCATTATCAGTATAGGTACTTGCATCAAAATGGTCTTCACAACAATAAACTGTACTTTGATCTCCAAATGGATCTAATCTCTTCATAGCTTTTCTCCATTTCTTTCGCATTTGGAACGATAAAAAACAATTTGTCAGGGGCATTGGTGGTTGTATTTGTACATTTCGGCACAACACATGATTTCCTAGTATTTGGATTGGACATTTTTGAAAGAGTTTATAATTCCTAATGAAACGTAAGACGACACCGGGCTGAGAGCGCGAGCGGACTGAGCGCGTGTTGGAAAATGACGTCACACCATCACACGCATCGAGTACGAGTTCGCATCGCACGTTTACTTCTATAAATCGGAAACTAATTGACGTATCGAAGTAATTCTTTCACTTGTACTTTTTTATTTTTGACAGAGAATATGGAGAGCTAATAATCAAAAATTGTTAACATTCTTCATTAACACATGGCCTAAAAGACTTGCGTCCAGGACAGTAAAGCAATCTTCAAAAAATGGTTTTGACGTTTTGAGTTGAGTGAGTTTGACTTTGATTGACTTTTAACGTTGGCAATCTGTGGACTGTGGTTCCATTTTACTTTTTCATTTTGTGTAGATTTTGATAAAACTACTAAACTAATACCCTTTGGGAGTAAAAACGAAGAAATGTTAAAATCTACGAAATCAAATAACTATGTGGGATTAGAGTGATAAATAGTTTTCGGAAGTAAAAGAAACCCCATGATCTTTGTCACCTACATCAACAAACTCTTTGCTACTTTAGATAAAATCTAATGCAAAATGAGTGCCAACAATTTAAACCAACTTGTTAATAAAAACCAATCTATAAAAATAGTTCCATCCATTGAAGATTCTCTTCGTGGAATTGGACTAAATGTAAATTTAGATGATAACACTGAAGTTTGGTATCAGCAGTTAAAAATAACATGGAAAACTTGGAAAAAAAGTGCCACTCTTGAAAACCAATTGGAGTTATTTTTCACATCTATCACTGACCCATTTAGAGTAGCATTAGTGTTTGTTATAAAAAATGATGATTTTAAGGATTGTAAACCCAAGAGTTTGTCATTTTTCATTGTAGAAACACTTCAGAAATGGTCACAATTAGTAGGTACAACTTCAGAAGACTCACTAAAACTACCAGCATTCCATATTGCTGTACAACAAAGAAATTCACACTTTTTGAATTTGGTTGCTAAAACATACCACATTAGTTCAATAAAAGAAAATATTGTACCTATTGTGAGAGATATGATTAAAAATGATAATTGCAAAATGGCATCTCAAGTAATTATAGCTGTAGAATTATTTCAAGAAATACCTGTTGAAGATCTGCTTTTTCCGCTGATTCTGCAAGATAAAACAAATTTGATAGATGAATATCTATCACAATGCCCCAACCAAGTTAATCCTTTATTAATTTTTTTAGATAAGTTACTTGATAAGAGGGTAAGCCTTAAAGAATATGCTTTTAAATACATTCAAGAAAACAATATACATAATGTGAAAACTGAAAAGATTCATCATAAACCAATTGGAAAATTAGTGGCCCGACTGTGTAATAAATTCAATATTCCCATTGAAAATTGTAAGAATCTAAGTAAAAACCGCACTACGGGCGGATTAAAATATTTAATATATCAAAAATATGTAGAACATAATGTAAGTTCATCTGTATGGGATGATCTGGTAAAGGATTCTCTTCGACAGAATGCAGAATCTGCTCAAGAATTTATAGATATGTTAGTTGACCATGACAGGACAGAAGCCCTCAAATGGGCCACTTATTTAAATATGCCTCAAAGTAATTTACCTCTATCTTTAAGGGAAATGTCCCTGCAAGATGTAACAGAAGAAGAAAACTGGGATAGTCAAGTTGAAAACAATACACAAGGATATTACAAATTATCTTTAGATGGTGAACATGTTATAATGATAGACTCTGCTGAAAAATTTTATGATCTAATGATCAAATTAAATGAGTGTAAAGTTGTTGGTATAGACTGTGAGTGGAAACCTTCATTTGGTGCTAAGCAATCTCATGTTGCTTTGATACAGATTGCAACCAGTGGCAGTGTTTACTTGATTGATACAATGATCTTAAATAATCCAACATACTTAAGCTTTTGGCACAATTTTTACAAATCACTTTTGGATAATGCTGAAATAATAAAATTGGGCTTTGGTCTTGAAATAGATTTGAAGGAAATAAAAGCATCCGTAGTAGGTATGGGAAATATCAAAGTTAAAGGAGAAGGCTTATTAGATATGGCGGTGTTATGGAAAAATCTTATAAATGTTGGCATTTCATTACCTAACAGTGATGAGAATTTAGGCAACAGTCTAAGTTACTTAGTACAGTCTTGTTTTGGGCTACCTCTTGAAAAGTCAGAACAATGCTCAAATTGGGAACTTCGGCCTTTGAGAAACACACAAATCCAATATGCTGCCCTAGATGCATATGTTTTAATAGAAATTTATAATTTTCTGGAAAAAAAGTGTGCAGAACAAAAAATTAATTTTGAGGAAGTCTGTAATGAAACAATGACAGAATCAAAGAAAAAATCTGTTAAAAAACCTAAGGGCAGTGAAAGATTACAAACTTTTGTACCCAACATTCCTCCAAAATTTACAGATGATGTCAAGTTCATAGTAGAACCCAAATTATCTAATTTAATGTCTTATTTGAGGTACTGTGGAATAGATACTGTGGTAACACCGGATGCTATGTTATGGTGTGATACTGTTAATTTGGCAATATCTGAAGACCGCTTCATATTATTAAACAAATTCAAAGGTACACCAAGTTCAAATTTCCCTCAAAGTTCTATATTAGATGTAGGTGTTGGTAGCATCTTAGAACAGTTACAAACTGTATTAAATAGATTTAATATTAGAATAAAACAAAATGATTTATTTAAAATTTGTTTAAAATGTAATGAAAAAGATTTAAAAATGCTAAATCCAGACGATGTACATAAATTATGCATGGAGTATCAGTCTAGCAAAACTACAAACTACCAATATAATAGCAATATTGATTATGATGACAATGAACCAAATTATGATAATTTTTTAAGTGATTCTGATGGTGATGATGATTTCTATCAAATGGTCCCTACTGACATTCAACCAAACAAATCATGTAAAACCACTAAAGGAGCTGATATAGAAATAAATAATGTACATAATTTATCAATTTCAAATAAACCTGCTGTTTTATGTGAAAGCTGTGGAGGGCTATTTTGGGTTGGAGATGAATTAACAAGATCTGTTATAGATATAATATTTTCTTTGACAAATCTTTCTATAATGTAAATTATAGTAGGTAATAAGTTGAGTATAAGTAAAATCGACTTATATAAACACAGTGGATTAAAAAAACAAAGTCTTTAATTAGTGTTCATAGGCTTCTTAGTCGACATTAAATTATTTTAAGTATTAAGATTGTTATGAATTAGATAGCAAAACTTAGCTCTTGGTTCTAGCTCTAGAAGTATTTCATCATATATTTTTTTTCTTGTAGAGAAACTATTAACACGAGCTAATTTTTATACATGACTTAAAAATGTAATAACATTTATGTTAGCTTATTTGTTAAATTATTGTTACCATTTTAGCTTTTATTTGCTTAATTTTATGCAGAATGTTTTACCGAATAAAAGAGTGCACATGCCTAAAAAGCGCACGGCTGGGGTTTAGGGTCTATAGCACATTTTTAAGTAAATTCCTGCTCTAGCAGTCTGTAGTGCTAGAACAGTAGAGTACTTTTCTATAACTAAGAGAAGTCCTAATGTCCGCCCTTTAAAAAAATGTGCAACAATGCTCTGAACTCACACATATGTGTTTTTATAAATAAATTTAAACCCGTAACAGACGTTCCAACTTGGTTGGAAACGACTTCAAGGTCACTACAAATGGGAACGTGTTTAAGAGGTCAGACCGACATGATTATCATTAATACTGGTTGGAGTTAATCGGTTCCGACAAGCCGCCCGCTGATTGATATCGATACGACTGTAAGCTTCGTTCTGACTAGAGTGGCGCGGAATATATCACTTAAAAAGAAAAGAGTGATATACAATGTTACATCATTCATTTCATACAAATGTCATGAAATTATCAAATGAATATCATGTTTTTGAAAGTGGCAAACCATTTCTATGAACCAATATAGCCCATGTTTTAATTTATTGTCGTATTGACATCACCATCTTGTATATCTTTCAGATATATATATATATATATCACTCTTTTATATCTCTAACTCACTAATTCAGTTGATAATGCAGTCGGAACGTCTGTAGCAATGTCGGAATGGCCTCCATATTTGCTTCGCCCACTGAGTACATTAGTCGGTTCCGACAAGTTGGTACGTGTGTTATGGGTTTTACCGTAAACGTGATTAAGATAAGTATAAGTTAATTTTAAACCAACAATACCATAATGTCTATAACATGTTTATTTACTATTTCAATAAATTATAATCATAATTTTTTGGTAGATAGGTATAGGTACTTTATTTAAGATTTTGTCTTATAACTCTGTCATGTAATTTGGTGTAACGATATACCAAAACCAGCAACCGAACGCCCTATAACTATTACCAATTGAGAGGTCAGCACCACCTACAGTCACGAGCAGGTGACGGTATGTATGTTACCCATTTTTGACAATGCGTGACTCTTATTGCAAATGTGTTCAGGATACCCAAGTGTACAAGATTGAAAAACAATTTTCGATTTGAATAGCTGTCCACCATAAACATTGACTTTTGTTAACTTATCTACACGGACGCAAATTAACTATCAAATAGTGACCTATCTATTCTGTACCTTTTAGGACCAGGTATCAATATTTCAATATTACTTAATTATTATGTAGGTAAGTAGGTAATTAAGCAATAATAGTAAAATGATCATTCCTTTCCAAACTTAGCGGCAGTGAAAGCATTTGTGGGAATAATTATTATGACTGTATTAGTTTCATGTGGTATTTATTAAGTTGACATGAAATTAGTAGGGTTCATAAATTATATTTTTATACTAAATATAATTAAGAAGCTTTAACAATAGTGATAATGTATAAATGTTAGTAAATGATCGCCTTATTAAAACTTTGACCGTAATTACAACCTTGTTTTTGCATTTCTCATAACAAAAAGTGCAAAAGGTATCACCTGTACCTACGTCTCTATATAAATAAACGAACAGCGCAAATAAAGCATCGGATTTTGACAGTTGTTAAAACAACTTACATCAAAAACTGTTACAAACCACTGTATAACTATGTAGCATTTCGATTTTCAGAGTTGTCTCTCAAATCGAGCATTTTCTCAGTTCAAAAAGTAGCTTAGTACAAATAGACTTAGTTGTAATACTACATAGATAGCTGCTTGTCATGGGAATGATTAAAGGAATAAGTTTATTTGTTATAAGCCATAGTAAATTTAAAAAAAAATCAATCTCTTAGAGCATCAGGATCCATGGTGTTAACACTTCTAGTGATGTTCAGTTCTGCGGTCACTGAGAAGAGTTCGATTAACTCAATGGCGCCAGGCGTTACTTCTTTTCGCGTGTAGAAGTTGCAAGCCAGCAGGCCCCATATATACTAGGTACGGCTGCCACTATAGGCTAGAGCATCTATAAGTATAGATGAAAGCTTTAGGACAATGTAAAAATTATATTGAATCAAATGTAACGAAAAATTACTTACGTATAATTGTATTTATACAGAAAGATATCTAAAGTGTAAGATATCTAAAGTGTGGTATCACTCTAAAGTGTGGACTAGAGATATACAGGGTTACTTTTGGGTCAGTGCGCAAATTTTAGCTGTGTTCTTTAAAAATAAATAGAGACGTATTTGTTTACCATGTTTTTAAACAAAATTCACTGGGAAATATCCACATCACAGCGGTTATCATAGTCACCCTGTTCGGTACTGAACTAATTTTCCTGGTTCTTGTTACAAAACTATTTCATTAGTAATTATTTTATGAGAAAAATTCTAGATGGAAACAGACCTTTGTTTGACATTAAATGTAATCGGTCAGTTTTTGTGAAATATTAATGTCGTATTTAATTTTCTGATTAATTTTTTTCTGCTATTTCTGTTGAGTTGATCCGTGTTAGGCTTCTGGGCTCCATTTGATTTGATCATGTGTTGACTCTTGCTACGTTTTCTGAACTGTGATAGTGATGTCTAGCAAAAAAATATATAAAAAAGTTTGTGTCCCAAAATGTGAGCTCTCTGTGAATTGGAGTAGCTCTTTTTGATCTCATTCCCATTGTTCATGATATAGCTACCACATGAATTTACATGAATTATGTTATGATTACTACCTATGTCAAAATAACATTAGTTTAATAAATCATGTATTTTATTAGACTAAAACTTCTATGATTTTCCTAAAAAAATAGTTGACCGAAACAACTTAGCAATAAGATTGTAAATCCAATGTGATTTTTTTTAACGAGGAAATAGTTTTTAATCATGATATCAGATGTCACTGCATTTATAAACTGTTGTCTGATAATATCTCTTTACTTGTCACCCCCGCGCTTCTGTTAAATTAACGATACTAATAATGTGGAATAAAAATGGGCATGGTCTCCGAGGTAACCCTGAATACTGACTGGTGTGGTATTATATGAAAAACGGCCGATGGTTTTATGTATGGGTATACACTAAGTTCTTAGAGTCGTAATAACCTCAACATCGGCTTGATTTTCATTTCATTTCGCGTCTGCTTTAATTTATTATTAAAATCTGTAGCTGCCGATGTTGAGGCGTTTATGTTAAAATTTGTTCATATCTGTAATTATATTCTATAATAAAGTACCTACCTAGGCCTATCGTTTAGTAGAGATCGCGCCAAACATCTAGTTCGCTTTGAAATTCCATCGCGCTGTGTTGCGCAGCCGCCCGCAGCCACCGTTCATACCGCGTTGTTCCGCCGTTATATTTTGATAGTGGGCAGTGAATCTACTCGTGTTTAAGAACCAGAAGTTTGGCGCATACTCTACCTAGTTAATGTTAAAGTCATCTGAGAATAAATAATTACTAAGAAAACATGTCAATACAGTTATTTATGTTTTCTTATTGGCATGCCAGTGCATAAAATTCATTTCGCAAAACAACAGCAATAAATATTAATTATAGTAAAACCTTTTATTTGCGAATTTGCGAACTGCAGTAATCAGTGACATAGGGTATATACAATAATAATAGATTGTTACAGATATGTGTCACTGAGAATAAATAATAATTTTAACCCTAGATCACGAACCTTCGTCGAATATACGACGCGGATTCGATTAAACTGTGGTAAATATTGAGTGCGTGGCAGTGGCGAAGGGTGAATAATACCAAAAGGGAAGCCGGAACAAAATCAATCAGTGAAAATAGTAGTACCTAGTCTACCTACCTATGTTCAAATCAAGAGTCAAAATCACGACCTCTTTTAGTGGAAAACTAACCAATAGAAATAATATTATATTAGAATAACCGATACTGTTTTTGACGGAGACGCAAATACTCCGCCCGGCAGACACTAGCTACTTGGATTACCCCGGCTACGTTCTTGAAGAGTCCTTCAAAGCGAAGGCCGGGGTATGCTTGTTTGTCCGGGCGGATGTTTGCTGTCGCCGTCTGCGCTGTTTGGAGGACCCTTCCTACTCTATTCTTGGGGTGCATGTGGACCTGGGCACACATTGCCGTATCTACGTGTGCCTGTATAGATCCCACAGCGGTGACATGGAGACAACTCGACTTTTCGAACATCTTAGTCGGGTGGCAGATGTTGCGCAGGAGCAGTTTCCAACCGCGGAATTGGTGTTTTTAGGGGACTTCAATGCTCACCACGAGTCGTGGTTAAGTTCCTCTAAAACTGACCATGCTGGTAGAACTGCCCACGCTTTCGCTCTCACGCATGACCTGACCCAACTGGTAAACCAGCCCACCAGGATTCCAGACATTGTCGGTCACGCGCCCTCATTGTTGGACCTTCTGCTGACGACTCGCCCGGATGGATATCGGCTAGAGGTTCGTGCTCCTTTGGGAACATCGGATCACTGCCTGGTATCCGCTGGGGTGCCACGGGCGTCGCCACCGGTACCAATGGTTGCCAAACGCCGCATCTGGCACTATGCGTCGGCAGATTGGGACGGTATGCGGGATTACTTCGCATCTGTCCCTTGGAGGCAGCGCTGTTTCAGTGAGCTGGACCCGAACGCTAGCGCTACTGCTGTTGCTGATGAGATCATGTTAGGGATGGAGTACTATATCCCTCACTCCGATCTCATCAGTAGGGGTAGGCGTAACCTCTGGTTCAACCGCGATTGTGCCTTAGCTGTTGAAAACAGACAGTCGGCATACCGCGCTTGGATCAGGGGCCGAGCTTGCGGGGATCCCAACATTGACTCACTGAAAGCAGCCTATAACAACGCCACCAAGTCCTGCAAAAGGGCCTTCATCAGAGCGGATGCCCAGCGCGTTGCACGAGTTGGCCAAGAACTTCTTACGCATCCTACGGGAAGCCGTAGCTACTGGCGTCTGGCCAAAGCCGTGCAATCCAACTTCTGTCAACCCTCGCTGCCCCCGTTGAGATGTTCTGACGGCTCGCTAGCTCACAAGCCGCAAGAGAAAGCCGATCTCTTGGTAAAACTCTTTGCTGCTCACTCCCGAATCGATGACTGCAACTTACAGCCACCAACACTCTCCCACTGTGGCCACACAATGCCCGATATTCGTATTAGGCAATGTGATGTACGTGCGGAGCTTCAGTCAATCGACGTCCGGAAAGCTAGTGGACCTGATGGCATTCCAGCGATAGTACTGAAAAACTGCGCAGCGGAGTTGTCTCCTGTCTTAACGCGGCTATACCGTCTTTCTCTCTCTTCTGGGTGTGTGCCGGAATCTTGGAGAGAGGCCAATGTGCAACCGGTCCCCAAAAAGGGAGACCGATCAGACCCAGCTAACTACCGCCCGATAGCTGTCACCTCAGTTCTTTGCAAGGTCATGGAACGGATCTTAAACCACCAGCTGATCCGATACCTAGAAGATCACTCATTAATTAATGATCGACAGTACGGGTTTCGGCCGAACCGGTCAACGGGTGATCTTCTAGCGTACTTAATGCATGTCTGGGGTGAAGCTATTGACAAACGTGGTGAGTCACTGGCAGTTAGCCTTGACATTGCCAAAGCGTTCGATCGGGTCTGGCACAAGGCTCTTCTCTCCAAGCTCCCGGCATACGGTCTGCCCGCTCAGCTCTGTAACTGGATCGCCGGCTTCCTGCATGAGCGAAGAATCCGTGTCCTCGCCGATGGATGCGCTTCGCGGTTCATGTCAGTGAATGCTGGTGTACCACAAGGCTCTGTTCTATCCCCCACACTCTTTCTTCTTCATATCAATGACATGATTCCGTTAGGAAACATTCATTGCTATGCAGATGACAGTACAGTGCATGGGGGATATTACGGTCGCCCAGGGGCTGGGCGCGCTGAAACCGAGAGGGAGAGAGAGAATCTTGCCATTGAGCTCGACAGGGTGTTGAACCTCATATCTGAATGGGGATCTAACAATCTTGTTGAGTTCAATGCTAAGAAAACACAGGTGTGCGCGTTTACGGCTAAAATGTCGCCGTTCCTTCCCCTTCCGTCTCTTCAGGGCATGACTCTTTCGGCACAGGGCTCCCTCAACTTGCTAGGTATGGAGATATGTTGCGATCTGAATTCCAGGAACTACATCGAAACCGTGATAAAAACAGCCTCACGGAAGCTCGGTGTCCTGAACAAGGTGCGTCGATTTTTCACGCCTGACCAATTATGCCTGCTATATAAAACTCAGGTCCGGTCTTGCGTGGAATATTGCTCGCACTTGTGGGATGGCTCCGCCAAGTACCTACTCGATGCCCTGGACAGATTGCAGCGTCGTGCTGTCCGTATCGTTGGCGATGTAGAGGTCACCAACAACCTTGAGCCTCTGCAATTGCGTCGAGACATTGCGTCGCTTAGCGCCTTCTATCGGCTATATCACGGAGAGTGTTCTGAAGAGCTATTTGACCTTATCCCACCTTCCCCCTTCCTACTCAGGAGCACGCGTGCCGGTCTTCGGAGTCATCAATTCACTGTCTCCACCTCAACATCACGTACAAAGAAATTTAGTAGCTCTTTTCTTTGTCGAACTTCCAGAACTTGGAATTCTTTGCCAGCACATGTGTTCCCTCCTTCGTATAACATGGGTTCCTTCAAAAGAGGCGTGAAAAAGCACCTTTCGGGCCGGCAAGGTGGAGGCGGCTAGAGCAGTGTCTGAACTGCACTAGCTGTCTTCGCATATGGACTCTTCTTACCGCTTCACATCAGGTGGTGTTGAGTCATTTGTCGTGCTTTGTATAAAAAAAAAAAAAAAAAAAAAAAAAAAAAATACTAGCTTTTTAGGTAGCTACACCTTCATGATTTTCTACTTTCAAAACCTATAATATCTAATATTAATATAAGGTTCTTTATGACCAGCAACCAACTTCTAAAGATCGGCCATAATAAAAAAACTGCACTAGCAGGGTATTTTAAAAAATCTGATGTAACCTAAATCAACCTGAAATATCAAAACAAACAATAGTTTTATCTGAAACCGAATCAAAACCTACCTTATATCACTGGTAACATTTTTTCACACAATATTAAATAATCACTTATTTGTGCACCATTATAAAACAACAACAAAACACAAAAAACTCTTTGTTTACATTACTTTGCGCAACTCGAACGAAAATAAATAGAAAATTTTATTGGTGAATGATATTACAAGCTGGCAAAATTTAAAATCTCTCGGCCGAAAGCACGCCAGTGGATGGACGGACGCTTACTTTCTACTTGATAGAATAATAACTCAAGCAATAATATTTTTCCTTACTGTCTGTCGCAGTCACACTTACGGAATTTCGTAATGCTTTCCCTATCATAACTCGACAGCGACCGGCTTATATCGGCCTTTGATACGGCGTGTGAGAAAGAGACGGCGCATGAAAAAAAATAAATGCGTAAGAAAGAGATAGCCACACCAGTAAGTATAAGCATAATAACCCGAAAAATTACGGCTTACTCATTGCGAATGATCGCAACGCACGGAAATTGGAACTGCAATGACGACTCGATGTGTGATATTGCTAAAAGAATTAGGTAGGCGCTTAGATATGTGTTTAGGAATTGTTAATGTTTGAAGTTAAATACTTAGTTATTATAAGTGTAATAACATATTTAATAGTAACACAGTATGGCGAATAAACGTCGAATTTGTTATTAGGTGAGTATTATTTCAAAAGGGAAGCCGACAGGAATCGTGTTTTATGGACCCCTCGCCACTGGTGCGTGGTTAGTATTAGCGGTATAATTCTATCCTAATTTTCTTTCAACATGTTATGTTATATATCCGCTATATCACGAAAAATGTCAATAGTATTTATTATATAATATTCCTTCGAAGCCCATATTTTTACAGAGTAGTCGAAACGACGTAGGTTCATAATAAACATTGAAAAATATGGTTAGCGATCTAGGGTATCTATTTGTACAATATCGACACATTTTTGTCTAACATTTCGTATCAGAAAATAACTTTGTAACTAACGGTTTTAACTAGGTTATCTAATTCTTTTTTATCCAAATCATTGCCTTGTAAATCCAATTCTTCCAATTCCAAATCAGGAAAACTTTTTAAATATGTTATTTTGTTATATTTTAGTGATAATTTCTGAAATACAAAGTGTAATGTTAATAAAATTAAATAACTACATAAGTAACACTTATTTCTGTGTACTTATTTTATCACTATCAATATTCTTACCTTGCAATTCTGAAGCATGATCAATGACGGTAACACTTTAGAAGTGAGGTTTTGATTAGACAAATCTACAGATTCACAATAACAATAGTATTGTAAATGAGGTAAACTTGATATATTTTCTTTAAATGATATTTTGTATGTGAGATCATTGTTCTTGTAATCATCATACAATTGGTTTTCAATACACAGTCTGGTTTTCAAATCGTCATAGTACCCTATGCGTAACTTATCCAGACCCTGTAGTACTTTTAGGTTTTGAATAACTTCACTGTGGTAAAGCTTCGCATTTATGCAGTTTAAAAATATTGTAGTTGTAAGCAGAGTCCCTGAAATGAAAAAAAAAAGCCAGTGATTATTAGTTGTTGAATTATCTGCATTTTAAAAAAAAACTAAAAAAGGTAACTGTTACGAATAAGAGCGCCTTCACACTAGCGTTTGTCCAGCGTAGCCGTTCGATGAACGTATTGCGCAGACGCCGCGAAAACATATCGCATGCGACGCTCGCGTTACGTTGTCGCGGCGTCTTTTTTTTATACAACTAGATGACAAACAAGCTGACGGCCCACCTGATGGAAAGCGGTAACCGCCGTCTATAGACACCTGCAATAACAAGCAAAAATCACTTGATATTGCAGGTGCGTTGTCATCCTAAGCCTAAGATGCCTGAAATGCCGTCCATGCCCAGTAATTACGCTGGCTACCTTTCCCTTCAATCCGAAACACAGCGAACTATTTCACGGCTGAAATAAGAAAGGCGGTGGTACCTACCCAGACGATGACTAACAGAAGCAAATACTTGAATAGCTTTGAAAAAAAAAATTAAAACATGTCACACGTGCCTATAAAAATTTTGGTTTGCTCTCGATTTTCCTGGGATCCCATCAACAGATCCTGACTTGGTGACAATGGGACCACCATTGGAGTATACTCTATCGAATGAAAAAAGAATTTTGAAAATCGGTTCACAGGTGATAGAGAAATCGGTGAGCATACATACAAAAAGAATACATACAGTGGAAACTTTTTTGAAGTCGGTTAAAAATAAATTAATTCACCATTCTCGCGAGATGTCCTAAATGGCGAGATCTCGCGAGATTGGTGTCTTAGTATATTCCAATCTCGCGAGATGGATATTTCTAATTACATTCTCTACAGATAACAAACCGCAATATACGCATATACGCCCTGACAGCAAATCTGTTCTGCAAGCCCTGAACAATAACATCATAACTTTGAGCCTTGTGAATGATCACAAATGTCATCTGGGCCTAAACTTGGTAGGAACACTGAACTCTATCTGTTAATATTGCAGGGTGCATTGGATTGAAGGGCACAGCGGCGTTCGAGGCAACGACGCTGTGGATGAAGACAGTAGCCAGAAGGGGGTCAGGCAGGCAACCCTTTGAGCCTGAACCAATCATACTGTTGCCTCATAGCTGGTTCAAAGGTGGATTCAGTCAGCATACCTAAAACCGTGAACTTTGCAACACTTTGGAGGCTTACATGCAGGCAAAACTCGTTCTAACGCAAATAAAATCTAAGCTCTCTAAAGCCCTACTACAGCTAAGTAAACTCCGGCCCCGATTAACAGATATTATATAGTAACCCCGATAGCAACATTAATCCTTCAATGCGCAGACGGCAACTTAAATTGTCATAACAATTAAAATTTAATTGTGTCTTGTTTATCGGGCTTTGATGGGTTAACAGACATCTTTTCAATTTAAGTGTCATGGACAGTCCATAGTGCAGACCTTGCATGGAGACAGAGGAAACAGCTGCTCACGTCCGGCTGGAATGCAACGGAGTGGACAAAACACCTAGGATCTTCAGGTAGCCCCCGGAAAGTTTTCGACGACATGAATGGGATGGCTGGAATAAACCGGCCCCCACGACCCGAAACATGCGCAATTGGAGTCGATTTGCGGAGATAGCCCGCATGAAGAAGAAGGATATATGTGTAATTATTACTGGGCCTGGACGGCATTTCATCTTAGGTTCCAGGATGACAACGCACCTGCAATATCAAGTGATTTTTCCTTGTTATTGCAGGTGTTTATATGCGGCGGTAACCGCTTACCATCAGGTGGGCCGTAGGCTTGTTTGTCATCTAGTTGTATGAAAAAAAAGTAAAGTAGGTTCAGCTGTAACCTAATCGAGATCAAGACGTTTACATCAAATTTATGTTTGATTTTATGAGTTTACAACGCCTACTTTATTATAAAATTACAAATAAAGTTAGAAAAAAGATAAAAGGCGGGAATCGAATCCGCGTGTTCTGGGGTCCGGCTAGACGCGATTACCACTACGCTACCAGAGCACTAGGTTATTCGATTTCCGCCTAAAGCGTATATTTTTTCACCCTTTTCTTTCTTTATTTGTAATTGTGACAAGACATTTCAATTCGCATTAAAGTTACACTAGGAGTACAGAGTACATGCATGCATATGTTTAACAATAAGTGACAGCGATAAAAGGCTAGAGTACAAACAGAAAAGGTAATATTACATTTGTTATCTGGTTCCAACGCAAGAAGCTGGCGACAGGAATCCAACTGCTCTTTTAATTCCTTCAAAACCGGTTCTGAATAATGATTTTGGAAACTTATGGCATTCTTGCCAACATAATACGTTGACATATTTGATGGCATACATGGTATAATTTTCGAGCCATCTTCACATTCAAATTGGACCTGAAAAGTATAATATTAAGTTTTACTTAATTCACAGTGCCAATGCTATTGTAGGTTCTCCAAAATAAACTTAATAATATAGGAAGAATTTAAAAGATTTAATTAATTTCAGTAGATCCAAACATTTCACCTACAATATATTTAGATTTTTGAAATTAGATACATAGATAGGTTTGTTATTCGAATTAGTTTTTTAACGCCCCTTCTTGATACCATTATTTTGGCAAAGCCTTAATACCTTAATATCCATGTCAGCAACTATCACTTTGTTATGCTTAAATATCCATAATTTATCATACTGATTGCCACAACAAGATAACCAATCACCTTTGACTAATGAGTTGTTAATAAAAAGCCGTGTTTTACTGGCCACATATTCTTCAGGCACTTCTTGAGTAAATGCCATAATTGTTTTTGATGGGTTCACAGTGCACACTACTAAATCTATAGTATTTTTCACAGCATCTGAAATCATTGGAATTAAATGAAATATTGGGCCTGATTCTGAAGACACACTTTAATAGGTACAGTTTATCTCTTTCTCGCAATATGTCCTAAGAAAAAGATAACAAGAATCTATTTAGAGCTGTCACTGAAATTTTGATAGATTTCAAATAAACTATAGATAATTTTAGACGGCATGTACAGAGGTGCTTCCTAAACACTGCATTTTATCACGTTCCATAAGGTCAAAAATTGAACGCACGTTTGTTAATGTCAAATTATATTACTGCCATCCTTTTCGTATTCATTCATTTTGAGAGAAAGAGATGCACTGAACTTAAATTTAGACTTGGCATGTGTTCTACAGAATTAGAACCTGTCTCGTACAGACATCCAGTTAAACGCTGATATTTGTGGATACCTTAATCCATTGATATAAGAATCATTTTTCAACTGACATGTAACGCTTGATTAGCGGCGTCTGTACATCACCTGTCTTCATAAGTATTATGATGAAATTTGATAATTGGTATAACTGATGGTCTAAAACGGATCGCAGGATTGCTGTGGGTCAGGATTGCTAGGGACAGAAAGGAGTAGAAAGCCTTAGGGGAGGCCTTTGTCGATAGACAAACTGTTGGCTATATAAGGTTGCTGAGTATTTAATGTATTATACTTTTAAGATTGTAATGCTAACAGTAATAAAAGGTTTTATTATTATTATTATATAACTAATGGTCTGTGATAAGTTGATAACTTTAATAACCACAAAAATAGTTAAATAAGTACCAAAACCTAGCAGTAAAAGTGTACCTTTTGCTACAATATCATAAATTGTATTATAGTTATTTGTTCAACAAATAAGCAAAGTTATTTTCAATTTCACGCATAATGACATTTAAAATTACACATACGCATAATGATCAATTTTTTGCTGCAAGTGCTGACTTTAAATCAATAAATAGTCTACAATTGAATTACGCCGTAGCAAGTGATTCTAAAATAGACTATTGAGCACTGTGAGTGATTTAAAAACATACAATTCAAGCAATAAAAAACTTTCTCTTGTGTGAAACATACAATTTTTCACCTCTCACACCGAAAAAATATTAGATTGCAAAAAGTAAAATCAGTTAACATAAACCTTATTATAAGTAGGAAATAAAGCATAAAATAAACTTTAATATACCTATAAATTATTTAATATTATAAAAAGTTAAGAGTGAAGTAGCTGCAATTTCCAAAATTTTTATTATCATACACACGTCTTAAAATTGCATTTGTAGTGTTTTATATGATATCTCTGTTCAATAAATAATTGAAAATTTTTGGCTACAAATTAAAGGCAGGCAAAATGAATAGGAATAAGATTTTTAATGATTAGATCTTTTTGAGCTGGTCGCGCCTAAAGGACATGCATCCAGGCTAAGGTTGCCATCTCTAAAATTTGGCAACCAGGACAAGACGCGTGAAAACCCCGGATGTTAGAGCCCAAAACCCGGACACGTCAACAGGTTTTTTAAACATAGTCGATTAGCGAGTCGGTTCGTCGGTTATTCGCGGCTTGCGGGCACAGTGACGGGCACAAGCCAATTTTTAAACAGGACTACAAACAAAGCCCCGCCCGGACACTCCCCGGACGCCCACTAAACTAGGACAAATCCTGGGAATCCCGGACGGATGGCAACCTTAATCCAGGCTAGCAAAATACCCACTGGAGCATTGCGGGCTTCTGCGACCCAGCGCCGCGTCCTCACCTCATGCATTGGTGACGAACTCTCGCTACCAATCGTCGCGTCCTTCTGCGAGGATGTTATCTCGCAGAAGGAAGCCGCGGAGCGGGACCGCGAGGAAGATCTCCTTGCGGATCCGATCCGCAAAAGAAGGATGGCCGAAGAAGGCGGCGGGTGATGGGATGGGGCCCCCTGCGTAGAGGAACACCTTTTTTATTCCGATGGTGTTCTCTTGCTCAAATGGGCCCGGAAGCGGACAAAGTCGGTCGGCCTTTGGCGCATGACAGTGATTGCGATAATTACCCACCCTGTCGTGCATTGAAGCCTCGACGCAAGTGGAACACGTTAGTTTTTAGTGGTTATGCCGGAGACTAGCTCTGGAGAGTCCCACATAACCCAGGGGCAGCGCCACTCGCCTCTGGGTAGCTATGAAAGCTTTTCCCAACGTTAAAAAAGGCCAGTAAAATACCAAAAAACTCAGCTCCAATTAACATGATAATCCCATGTGTTTAAAAAAATATTTTGCTGATATGTGAGCAAAATGAAACTATGCTGCGAGTTTTTAAGCAGCAAAAGTACCCTTTTCGTGATGGAGAGGTGAAAAAGATATTCTCTTATTATTTTAATCGATTTTACACACCCAATAACCACCTCTGATAGAACCAAGCACTTGTGTCATCAGGGTCTGTAAATGCTGCACTTTGAACTAACTTCAATTCATGTTTGTGATGACTATCTTCAATAGGTCTTCCACCTGAAACCAAGACGAATTGGTATTATAAAACTTTTAAATTAAACTTAAATTTTGGAAGTAATAATAATGGTAGATAATTAATTACCATCAAGATCTGGGAATAATTCCACTAACATTTTACTTCTATAATGCCAGGCTGAATAGTTAGAGAAATTATCAAGTAACTTTTCTGTGGTAAAATCGAATTCTTCTTTCAATGGTGGCTTACATTGGCTCACCACAAAACGCCTGTAATCCCAGGTGTGAACTGTAAAAGTGTGAACCATTAGCATACAAATGTATCTTTTTAATTTATGAATAACAATCCCATGATTATTATTTATAAAGTTTAACATAATTATTCAACAAATTTCCACTACTAAATAACCTCATTATATGTCTTGGTAGAAGAGTTTTGAGATGATTTGTTTGTTAGAGAAAATAGGACTTGTCTTACAGTTTCTTTCATCAAATTTTAAATATTTGTTGCATAAGTTAAGCTCTGTATTCCAATCGGGATCTGATCGTGTCATTAGAACCCACTCCCTCTGATGCCATGATCCATATGATTTAGGATTTATCTTTAAGCAATATTCAGTCAACTGCAATTCAGAATCATAGAACATTGACATTGTGTCTTGCATGGTGTCATTTTTACTGAAATGAACAAAATAAAAAGCACAAATTGTTATAGCTATTTGTCAAAATTTTAAATCCTATTATACTAATGTGTATTAGACGGATGTCTGTTACTCAATCACACTAGAATGGCTGAATGGATTTGGACGAAAGGAAAGGGCCAAAAAACGTATGAAACCTGGCCTTTAAATTATTTTAATATTGAATAGCAATGCAACCTATATGTATATGGTGAAAAGGTATAATTATTTCGAATTTGCATGCATTGAAAAATATTTAATAATTCCCCGTTTACTTTTAGAACGAACATGAAAAATTGTGACACAACAGTTGGTTTTCAGAGCTCCTCACCATGTAAAATACAATAATTGTATTTTACATATACCAAATGTCTTAATTATTAAGACATTTGGTGACAGTTCATAAATATTTTAAAAAGTACGAAATAGACTTATGTCAAAGTGACATATCAGCAGGAGTACTTTCTTTTTGTATTTTGTTATTTCCTCAACTTCAACTATTTCTTTTAATAAAAATATGTAGCTGCAGCTAAAATTATAGTTGAAACTTAAAATATTTAAAAGACAATACAACAATTCTTGCATTTGAAAACAAGGGAACAAAAGAAATTGGCGTTTTAGTTTTTGTTAGAACTTTTTTACATTTTTAAGCAAACGGACATCTCGAAAAATTTGTTTGACCTAAAATCGAGTAGCTTGTTTAATTATCTTTGTAAAGAGGTATATCACATTGCTGTTCAAAATTATTCGAAATAAAAGCCCAAAAAAACCGTCTCCTTTGACAAACAGTTAGTTTATAATCTGGATTAAAGCTTGATACTTTTCTCACAGGAAGTTCCCATGGGATAAATCAGACGAAATTACGTGCAGAAGCTAGTGATTAATAAAAAATAAATTAAATAGAAACAATGTTAGGTATAAGTTATTATTACAAAAAAGACTATCATAATTATCAAATTACTTCATTATAATACTTACTTAAAAGAAATAAGAATTTGTCTTCTTATGTTCCACAAAGTGTAAATATCTGGATTTGAAGATAATACTTTACCAGTTAACTCTAGCAGTTCATTGTCAAGTTCACATTGTTTTCTCTGCAACATCAAAAATAAATATTATGAATTTTACTAGGATTATCTTCGAGCATTTCATGATTGATTTTATTATACTCGATATTTTTATTAGACTCATAAAATATATAATAGGAAATTTTAAGATAGAGAAATATGTATAATGAAATACATTCACAATACGGAAAACAATATTCCATACCTACACTTTGTATGTTGGGTAAAAAAAGATGCTAATGCGCATAATACTAATGAAAAATGAGAAAATGGGGAAAGCGGGCAATACTTGTTACATATTTAATTTAACTATATAAACATAGACAGGGTACAGGGACAGCGGGAAGTCATTTTTAATATTTAATTAAAGTGCCACTGTCGCCGTTAGACGGGGACAGAGTCCGGGGAAGACGGGAATACACCATTTAACCCCCCTTGCATGTTGGGGAGTAAGTATTATACAGCCAAATATAGTTTTAAATTTTTAATCTCAATTATTAGTAAGTCTTAATTTTTCCATTGTCATTCATATAGTAATTTAAATTGGTTGGTTTATTTACTCTGTAAATTGACTGGACATGGTCTTAATTGTTTAACTCTTCTTAATATAATTAAATTATTGAGTTAACGATAGTGACAGTGATTAGTTGATATTAGTTAATGAATGTTATTGTTTTATTGATTAAAGTGATCTGTAGTGCCAAATATGACTGAATGGTACATAAAAGTTTTTTGATTATGAGTGATCATATTCTAAGCATCTATGTATTATTATTAATTAAAGTAAATTTGACAATAAACATGTCCTTGATTAGCACTTTCACTGTAATTTTGAAGCGTAAATCAATTAAAGTAAATTCCGCAATAAATATGTCATTTAATGTCACTGTAAGAAAATGTATTTTTCTGTAAAATTCCCTGAATTTTTTATAACAATGCTGTATTTCAAACATGCAAAACACTGTATTGTCATTTTCTTAAACTGGCTTAATGTTTTTCAGCAAATATAAATATATTTTTGCTGCTTCCATCAGTTAAAATTTAAGGAAATGACATAATACAAAAAATGGTGCTCATAAGCTGGTCCAACTCCCATACAACCTTTTACTATAAGAATGAAATTTCACCATACAAAATTATGACAAAATTACTTAGCTCTAGCTCCATACTAAATGGCATCCGAAATTGGGTGATGTCCTGCACCCTTTTTGGGGCACCTTAACCTATTTTTTTTAAATAAGGTTAGCATTTAAAGTGTGAAAATGTTTCAGAGAGTTACTTTCCCTATGTCGAACGGGGCTATCCCTCCAGAGGGTGATGAAATATCTATTGTGTTTGGGATCTGATGCTTGAAAGATTAAAATATTTATTATATGGTTGGTGATGATTTGACTACCTGATAAATTTGAAGTTAGGAACGTTTTGCAGACACTGTTCACACTGTCAAGGAAAAGGTTTACAGAAAATAAATATTATTTTATATTCAATGTTTCTGCAGATGTTTTTTTTATAATAACCTTCTAAAAAACCCAACCAAATTCTTTAAATTGAGTTTAGCCTATTTCTAGTTCAATTTAATAATAGTTTCTCAACAAACCTTCTCTTGTATTTTATCCATGGAAGACTTAAATATTTTGAGCTTAGTTTGTCGCTCTTTGTCTTTGTGAGCCTTTTCTTCTTCGGAAGTGCGAACTTTAACTCGACCATGCTGTAATAATTCAATAAAAGTAAATTGCATGGAATCTTCAGATGGACTCATTCATTGACCAAAATATATATTGTTAAAAACTAAGAAAATTTACTAACCATTGTGAAGACAATTATTTAATTTTATAAATTACTCTGATTATTTGGTGTACATAAAACTTCAGGATGAAAGATCAAAAATTTTTTTTTTACATTTGCAGACGAAAAGATATTTGAGATTTTGATTTTGAATTTGATCTGATTTCACGGCATGGAATCTTCAAAGAAAAAATATAGACGTAAACTGCTTCCATAGACAAGAGGCGGTACTTTAGAGTTTGACGTTTTCTCACCCTCCCTCCTCCCTTTTACTTTGACGTTTGACAGTGACACGCCGTGTCGCCGTCCGCCATTACAGTTTTGGTGTTGATCGAGTGAAGTTACGTCGAGGTGTTTCTCCGTTCCTATCCTCTCGCATTCAAGACTGTGATATTCGAGTGTTCATTGTGTGTAAACATGAAGAATACTTGTTGTGTTCCGCATTGTAGAAGTAATCGTGGTAGTGTAATGCTACACCGTTTTCCAAAGACTAAGATAGGACTTCAAAAGTGGGTGGAAAGTATAAACTGTGCCAAATTGAAGAAGTTTAAGTATGAAGAGCTGCAATCGATGTTTGTCTGCCATAAACATTTTGAAAAAAGGTTTATAACTGCCAGCTCACGCCTTAAACGGTCTGCGCATCCTACCTTATTTTCTGATGAGGAAATTGATGCGGGAATACCTGCTCTTGCGCATTATAATAACGGTAAGTTGTAACGCCATTTTCGGTGCGGGTGCCGGCAATATGTGTGTTAGATTTATAAAAACTTTATCTTATTTTATTTTAAGTAAAGGTAATAAGGATTTTTTTATTTTCAGAAAACTTTAATCCTCTAATTGATCATGACTACAGACAAACAAGAAAAAGAAAACACAATGACCATAGTTATTGCAAACCACTACCGTTAAAGGAGTCACAAGAAATTAATGTTTCTCGTAAGTTCCAGTTAATTAATGATATTAATATTTATTTAGTCCTAATAGTTTTAGATTACTTTTATTGGCCTTTTATTTGTTTGTCATAGATAAACCGTTTTTGTAATTTATATTCCTAATATTTTGAATTTGTTTAATTCAGATTCCAATGTACCACCCACTTTGTTAATGAATGAAAATAAATACACACAAGTCCAAAATCTGTTGGGTAAATATTCATTTTAAGTATAAATTAACAAAGGCTTTCTTTACTATAACCACATTGTCCAAAGTTGTAATATTTTTAAATACTATTGTTTCTTAATATAATGATATTTTCAGACGCTCTCCCATCAACCTCTAAAAATTTTCAAGAAATTCCAAAAGACCAGGTCCAACCAGTAATGACAAGTAAGTAATTAAAGTAAGTTATTAAATTAAAAAAATATTAATGATTATATTTGACAACTATCTATTTCATTATACTTCATAGTAGTAGTTATACTATATTAGTAGTAATTTTTATATTGATCAGCTACTAAAATATTTGATATTATTATTTGTTCTACAGAAACAACTTGTCCTGAAACACCTAAAAAGGCTTTTAAAAAGCCTAAATATATCAACAAAAATTTGACTCCAAGGTGTCGCCAACTTCTTACAGAATACAAAAAAGCTAAAAAGCAGCTCAATTTTGCAGTCAGAGCTAAGAAGGCACTGAAATATTCAAAAAAAGGAATATTTGAAAAACTAACTGCTAATCTGAAACCACTTGCAAAAAAAATACTTTGGATGCAAATTAGTCAGTCTACTAAACAGACAAAAGGGCGGCGATTTTCAGATGATGAAAAGATGATTGCACTGGCTATCATGAAGCAAAGCCCTAAAAGTTACAAATTTTTAAGGCAAATCTTTATTCTTCCTTCAGTAAGAACTGTAAATAAAATGATAAGCACACTAAAAGTGGAATCTGGAATAAACTCTCATATATTTCATGCAATAAAAACAGAGGTATTTTATAAACAATGTAATATTAATCATTAACTAAGTATTATAACTATCAAAGTGTTGTATCTTATATTTTAAATTATAATTTCAGGTTAATAACTGGCCGGAATCAAAAAAATACTGTACTATAATTTTTGATGAAGTTGCTCTTGAACCAGGTTTATCGTATGACAAGCATAGTGACAAAATATGTGGACTTGTTGAGCTCCAAAATAAAACAAATAATTATGCTGACCATGCATTGGTTTTTATGGTACGAGGTGCTATTCATAAGTGGCAACAGCCTATTAGTTTTTATTTTTGTGAAGGTGCTACTTCCTCTTATATTTTAAAAAATATATTAAAAGAAGTAGTGACAGAAATAATAAAAACTGGGCTAATCCCTGTGGCGCTGGTCTGTGATCAGGGGACAGCCTTCCAATCAGCCATCAACAAATTAAAAGAGGATACCAGAAAGCAGCAGATTCTGTTGAATGAAAATATTGGTAAGTTAAATTTTATTGACTGTCTCTAGGGAGTTGAGAGCATTATCCCGAAATTATCTGACCGACTGATGGTTGGTCAGTCAAACTCCAAATGGTCATTTCGCCTAAATGAGATCTATTAAGAGTAAGCAATTTATTAAGTACACTGGACACTAGCATGCAAGCAGACATGTAAACAAGTATTTCTTAACGACTAGCGGTGGAACGAATGTTCGTAAAATTTATCAGGGGTGAAATGACTATTCGGAGTTTTGACGATCGGTCAGATAGTTTCGGAATACTTTTTTATCCAATCATTTTATTTTAATTCCTACCAGTTTTGTCAGAAACAGTTTGAATATGTGAAGCAAATGAAAGATTTCTTCTCATTTCAGATGACACAATCAAGATAGATGATTATAATATCAGCATGATCTATGATCCTCCCCATCTTATAAAAGGCATCAGAAATAATTTTTTAAATAAAAATATTTCTTATAATGGTAAAACATCCAAATGGAGTGACATCGTTGATGTCTATCTCACCGATTGCAAACATGCTGATATACGTATGCTCCACAAATTAAGTGACGAGCATGTTCTTCCCCAGAAACTTAAAAAAATGAAAGTAAGTAATTGATTTTATTTGTAATTATCAGTGTTCAAATATCATTAATAATTCTTTTTTTGTCATCTGGTTTGTTGTTATAAATACTTTACTATCTTTTCTCAAATTACAAATGTTTTTTTTTTAGGTAAAAAACTGCACCCGTGTCTTAAGCAAGACTGTTGCTAGTGCTTTGGCATACACCGCTAACTTTTGTAAGTTTTTCTGACCTGTTATATTTCACTTCCACTTACATGGTACTAATTACTAGCAAATTATTAAATTCATATTCATAAGAATTGATTTCTGATCATCATATTTTTATATTAATATTTAGAAGTAAGATAAGAAAATATATTTATTTTTGTATTAATTGTTTTTTATTGTTTTTATTTACAGCTCACTATGCTGACGGAAAACCTATAAGTGACACATTATTAAACACCTCCGAAACCGTGTCATTTTTTGATGAGTTGTTTGATTCCTGTAATGGATCAGCACTGAGTGCTAAAAATAAAGGAAAGCCGCTGCGACAAGCTGTCACAAGGAAATCGATGCATGAAGAATTTTGGAAAAATGCCATTGCCAAATTAGAAAAAATTAAATTTATTGACAGTAATGGCAGAGAATGCACTGTACCCTCCCAAAAAAATTTTATAGTAACTTTGAAAAGTTTGATACGGTTGTGGCATTTATTCAAAGAAAAAGGGTTCAAAATTATGCGTCCACGATACTTAAATTCAGACCCAATTGAAAACTTTTTTGGTCAAGTTCGTGCGTACAGTTTTAGGAATAATGATCCTAACTGTCAGTCTTTTAAAAATATATTCCGCTCCCTGTTAATCACAAGATTTATACATTTTCATTCCGATAGTTTTAATTGTGAGGATTCTTCAGGAGACCAAATAATAAAATTAAAAAATTTGTTTACAGAAAATTGCGAAGACAGGTTAATTTTGCCCCTGTCTTCTAATGATTCAATATCAATCTCATTTGAAAGTCACCAAAATGTGATAGAAGAAGCTCGAAAAGAACGATTAAATGTACACTCTCGTGCATACACTGCGGGATGGGTTGTTAGAAAATGTTTAAACAAATATAATTGTGTGGACTGCAAAAATTCGTTAACTCAGAATAATGAATCAGCAGTCCACAAATGGATTTCTCAGAGAGAATTTAAAGAATTTAAAAATAGGAGTAAATTAACCTATCCCTCAGAACATGCAGTGAGGTATTTCTCATATATTGTAAAAGAAGCAAACGAATATTTGGAATCAAAACCCATGTCAGATAACATTTCCAAACGAATAATATTAAATTTATCCAAATATTCGTTTGACTCTTTAAAATGTGGACAACACAAAGAAGCTCTTCTTGAATATTTTGTGTCTATCACAATTAAACTATGTGTGATTAACTGGTGCAGCATTATAAATAAAATATTAAGAGGTGTTGATATAATACGCTTAAATGTTGGAGATTTGCCTGAGATGCAGAGAAAAGCATTGGAAAAATATAAAAAGAAATTAAAAAATAAAAAATTGAATAAATGATAAAATCTGGTTTTATTTAGTATTATTTATTATGCCTTCTAGATATATTTTACCCAAAATAAATCCAGAAACCATCCGCAGTCCTAGAGCGAGCACCATATTTTTCACTATGGTTTCGTCTTTGCTCTGAGGTCGTATCCTAAGCACTATGAAAATAAAAAAGAAAAGAAATGTCAAACTCTAAAATACCGTGCTACAATTGGCTAATGGCAGTTTCCCGTCTGATACGTAGTATCCCCTTAGTAGTCTGTGTCTGATTTTGATTTTGATATATTATCTGTGTCATGTTGTCATTGTCAATAATAATTAGTGATGTGAACCGGTTTCACAAGGGTTTCACAAAAACATAAAAAAACGGTTTTTGTGAAAGCCGATAATCACCGGTTCTTATTGGAAAGACCGATTAGAATCATAAAATATGTATCCAAGTCTTTGAACATTGTTTTAGATTGCTTTCAGTTACAACTACGCTCTAGTTGCAACTTTTCGCTCTGAAACCGTTCGGAAACTAAAAGCGTAACGTTTAGTTGCAACAACTCGCCCATTCAATACTTCAGATTCAGACACAGTTGAGGACCTAAACAAGATGCCTGTCGACGATCGCTATCGCTATAAGCGGAAAAAGTATGGGATTAGACATAACCCCTCGATTGACTTTCGATTGCAATAATTAAATCCTATACATTTTCTATATAGCGATAGTGAATGTCGAAAGGCATCCTATCTAGGCCTTCAGGACAGAGAAGCGAAGAAGCCAAAATCACAAAAGCTGCTAAAAGGAGCAGACTGCAAGTAGATGCTGAAGAGCATATTTGTTTTATAAAACAGACCTGCCCCCTATTCTCAATTGTCGGATCATGGATTCACTTCGAAAAGTCACATGCCGTCTCGTTTTGACGCACCGCGATAAAAAAGTGACAGGTCTAGAGTTTCCGAAATTGGAATACTTTTCGACAGTTGAGAATAAGGAGGCTGGCATTAGATACAAACAAACACTATAAAAATTTTGCTTTTTTTGTTTAGCACTACTATTTTCTAAAATTAATAAAGTATATAATAATAAATACAATGCTTTTGATTAAATATTTTCGATTTTTTTTTTCAAAACAAAAAATATCATATAAAACCGTTTTTTTAATAACAGTAATCGGTTTATTCCAGTCTTAAATATTGTAATCGGTTCACATCACTAATGATAATATACTCAAGTAAAAAATATCGATTAAACAAAATATCAATATTACCAAAATGGTATTAAAATTCAATAGTTATAAAAACTCTGTTCATGCGTCGTCGATGTCAAATCATGAATCCTACCACTCCGATCTCTAAGATATGAAAAAAATAAAAATAGGCTCAGTTCCCTTCACTCAGTAATCAGTAATAATAACACATTATTTTTAGCACATCTATGTCATATAGGATTGTGCATCTAAGACAGTAATAAATATACTCATCTAAAGTTGGTGTCGATCAATTAATCGAATTTTATCAGGTAAAATTACGTATATTGGTGATGATGAAATTAAAATTGCATGTCAAGTGTATAGAAATAATAATAGACATAATAAGTATATTTGATTTTAATTTGATTAATAGTATACATATGATGTACTTCTAATCTTACCTATTACATGATATACAAGGTCTAAGTTTAATAGTTTCCGATATATATTTTAATAAGGATTCCGTATGTAAAATGGTAATTTAAAATTTCCCTTTTCCTGTAAATATCGGTAACTAAAATTTAGATCTTGTATAAAAAATGCAGTATTATTTTAAAACTGGGCCTATGTGGGTGTGCGGTTATACATGCACATTTAAACTAGGATGGCAATAACAGATGTCGCCAGCATAATATGAACTGACATTAGCGGTTGACAAAAAAATGTGAGAGGCAGCTCTCTATTCCCGGTGTATTATATTCCTCTATGGATATGTGTCATTTTTCGAATATTTTATAAATGCTTTTTAAAGGTTACCACGTATCGGGAAAAGACATGAGCTAACAACATTGTTAAAAACATGGGTTGGGTACTATAATGTAAGTGTTTTCAAAAGAGGCGTGAAAAGACACATTTAGGTCGGAAAGATGGAGTCGACTGAGAAATGCCTTACTTCGCATAGTATTGCTTCTTCACCTAAATATGTATCGTTTGTGAATACGGGTGTAAGTCAGGCTGCATAGGCATTAGGTCCCCTTGCTTTCTTTATAAAAAATTGAACATAAAAACAACTGTAGCTGTTGTAGTTTTATGTTCTCTTTCTTACAGATAACCCAAGGGAAACCATAGCCCATACAGCCATGTCTATGTAATTGTCATCATAGCCCTAATTCTGGAGAACAGACGCTAAATCTAAAATATTTAGTGCATCTCCTTATTTCAGTATGAATGGCTGTCATGTAATTTATTATCCAATTCGCAGAGCGCTAGATTTAGTGCTGCAGTGCGATATAAAAAGAGTTCCGTTTAGCGCTCTTCGAAAGATGCGGTTTGGCCGACGATCACTACCGAAATGAAAGGAAGTTAGTTAGTAAGCTTCGCTAGCTAGTCTAGTGTAATGAGTGAACTCCTTTTATATCGCACTGCAGCACTAAATCTAGCGCTCTGCAAATTGGATAATGTAATGGGCGCTTTAACGTTAAGAAGTAGTTAACAGCTCTAAACTAATTCTTGCTATCTTTTTCCTATCACATATTGCGAGAAAGATGTATAATATACTTAAATTAGATTTAGAGTGTATCTCCAGAATTAGGTCAAGTGACATTAAGTGGCTCTAGTACATGTAAGAATGTATGAAAGTATTTTACAATCATTTTATGCGGTTACAGGGCGCATACTTGATGTATGTGGTCTCAGTCAAGATTTTTGTTAAAAGAAGAAGAAGAAGAATAGTATCTTAGCAAATGTTGTGTCATTCATAAACCTCATCAGAGTGGCATCATGGAGACTGTCATTGTATACTTTGCGGCAAACTTTCTCAAACAAGATGTATTGAAGTGTGTAATAACACCAGCATCTCAATGCAATGCAATGAAGAAGTAATAAAGAAAATATATTTATGACTGGCTTAAAAGGTCTTGAAGCCTGGCCCGTAAAACGTAAAAAAAAATATTCTTCAAATCAACATCGTGACAAATTCTGCTAGATTTATATATTTTCATCAATTTAAAAATATGAATAATGCTCCGCAATTTTCTTTGCGCTGGAATAATTATGTTACCCACGTGACAGAAGCTTTTAATGTGCTACGGTTCGAAAATGATCTGGTGGATGTGACCCTGTGTTGTGATGGTGGTAAAATTAAGGCTCACAAAATGTTACTTTCAGCTTGTAGTAACTACTTCAAACAAATATTCAAAGAAAATCCTTGCCAGCATCCTGTGATAATATTTAGAAATTTCAAGTACGATGATTTAAATGCCATTATAAACTTCATGTATCATGGAGAAGTAAATATATTTCAGGAACAATTGGAGTCGTTTCTTATAACAGCTGAGCTTCTAGAAGTTAAGGGACTCACAGATAACGCGGAGGAAGAATCATCTAAGAGTCAGTTAAGGGTGAATGACAATGCCTCTCTAGATCTAAGTGCCAAGTCAAATAGATTGACTGAAGATATTGAGCCTGTCTTAACAGACGAACCAATAAATTTAGCAACAATTCAAAGCATTAAAGATGATTACATTCCGCAACAAATTGGTTTAAAAACCATCCAAGAACCAGTTATTCAAGAGATTGAAAAATCTGAGATATCTCCAGAAACTTCAATAATTGATCCTGACAACAGTGTAATAAAACATGGTCCAACTGAAGAAATGCAAATTGATTTACAATCTTCGTCTGCTGAAGATTTATCAGAAAAATCCAATTCTGGTATGTGCACTAATAATCTATTGATAACATTTGTTTAATCTTTTTTTCCATTTGTGGAGAGATTCTGTGTTTGAATCCCATTTAAGAGCAAATGTTTGTATGATGATTAGCACTTGTTTATGAGTCATGTATGTTTATATGTTTATCTAATATATTTCTAATATTATATACATTATTAATATCATTATTTCTCCATTAGCAAGTATCCATAACACAAGCTATTAAAGATGCTTACTTTGGCCTAGGTAGATAATAAGTGTGAGTGTATGAATATTATTATTATCATACACAGTAGGTTTTCTATTGTTGATACGGCACATGCCTTTTATGGGACGAAAGGTTAAATAGTATTGTAAGAATTGAAAATACAAAGTTTTGTATCTCAGATCATCAATTTTGTATTGATAGTTCTTGTGAGATACTGGGAAATGGTAGTGATATATTGTGTTTAAACACCTTCTTTACTGTAACAATTACATATAAAGAAAGAAAACGGTAAAGAAATTATATGCTCCAGGTGGGAATCAAACCCGTGTCTTCTGATGTCCAGCCCAACGCGATTACCATTACGCCACCGGAGTAGCAGGTGTGACCTAATTTCTTCACCGCCTTTTACCCTTTTATATCATTTTTATATCAATGTTTATCTCACCACTCATTGAAGTTAACTCATTGACCTCTAGTGATCTGAAAAAAAAAGGTTTATAAGCATTTTTAAACTGGACATCAGAAGACACGGGTTCGATTCCCACCTGAAGCATATATTTTTTTCATAATTTCTTTTCTTTATTTATAATAGTTACTTTTATATTTTGCAAAAGAAAATAAGGTTTTCAAAGAACAAACCATTACTGTCAGCATCTTATAAAATATCAAATGTGTCTGATATGCGGGTACTTCACAAAATAGCTTTCTATTTATTTTGGCTATTTTTTATATGATATGGCAATTGATAAACAAGTCTATGCTCCGCTTGATGTTAAGTAGTTACCATAGACTAAAGATGTCTATAGAATCTTGGGCATTGCTCATGTGCTGCTGCAGTTTTTATTATTTATTATTACTATTATTTAAAATGAAAAAAATTATATTTAAAATTGTACTGTTTCTTGTTTCAGAATCCGATATGGCTAAATTTCGATGTCAACTATGTCCCAAAGGCTTCAAGCATCCCACTTCTCTAACTTTGCACAAGGACTCTCATGCGGGTAAAACACAGTGTCCTGTATGTCTTCGATCATTTTCCCGTTCATATGATATGAGAAGTCACCTGCAAAGAATACATCAGGGTAAACAACTTACTATTAAAGAGATCAGATACAAAAATACTGACAATATTGGACCAAAACAATTTACTCATAATATTTAGCCTCATAGAATGGTAACTATTGTTATCAATATATGCACCTAGTGCAAAATGCCCATATATTATTATTGTATTGTTGTCACTATACATTAAGTTATAGAGTATATTGAAATATCATTACATAAGATGTTTGTAATTAATAAGTATATTTTATTATATTCTTAGTGTAAGTCACAAAAACTTGCTCAGTGCTCTAGCTTTTGGCTATTTTTGTACTAGTCTACAAATTCTATTGTTTTAATATAAAATTGTTTATATAAATAATAGTTTTTTATATTGGAAAGTGTTGACCCATTAAACTCATAACAACTCCTTGCTCCTTAACAACAAGCATGAAATTGACTTTCATAAATGAAAACGCATTCAAATGGCGAACCAGCATTCAGCCCACCTTTTTTTTTTCCGGGGAGGAATCCGCTTACGGACCTACCCGGCGCTGGCTAAGCGACGGGCGTGTGTGGGGGTCGCCCAGTGCCTGATCGTATTGGCACTGGGAATACCCACTAAAACTCCCCGGTAACTCCAGTGCCCTTCACGGGGGTAGCCTGAGCTCTGCCGACAGTGTTGCCACCTTAGATTTTTTTAAAGCGCTAGGTCAAAAGTAAAATTTCGCCAGAAATTACAGAAATTTGGATTAAAAGAAACCACCAAATTCCGCGAAATTTATTGGATTTGAATCTCAGACTAAAGAAACCCTTATTTAAATAAAAAACGAATAAATATGCATAAGATGCTAAAAAATTGTTGTTGATTTTATAGGCAGTGAAATAAAACCACATAAATATATTCATTTGTTAATCAAGTAAGAATCAAGAGAACAAGTTAGTCGGTTAAGTACGTAAATAACATTAAAAAAAATATGTGAAAGTCAATATTCCAGATTATCAAATGTCATATCTTCTATAACTTCATCATCATTCAGATACGCCGACGCTACTGTCGAAGACGCCGACGCCGATGCTGAACAGGTTGGTTGTGGTTCACTTTTGAAGGAGTATTGTTTTGTGTTTTTGCCAATAGCTGCAATGACGTCTTTTGGTAATTCATAATTGTAACATGTTACATTAGTAACTTTTAGTCTATTTCTGATAAAAATTATGACATTTAGAAGTGGACCAGCCATCTTGTTCCGTAGTTGGTTTTTCACAATACTCATGACACTGAAAATTCTTTCTATACCCGCATTAGCATAGAACATTATGAAATGCCGGAACGTTAGGGGTTTTCCCTCTCAAAAATGTGTTGCCAGATTCAACATTGAAAAACCGCTATAAACCGATAAAATAAATAAAAACGCTACATAATGAAAAAATACCACTACAAGCCTTGAAAAAGCACCAGTTCTGCTGGGAAAACCACCAAGGTGGCAACACTGTCTGCCGAAGCAATTTCACCAACCCACCCCCAGACCATTCAGCCCACCTAAGGATGGCAGACTTGGATATAATACCAGCCTTGATGAAAAAAAACTAGCATGCATGTAACACCAGTTCATATATCTAGTTTATACATATAACCTTAATGTATCGTTAAAATACATTTAACCTAATAAAATTTTAAATCATATCTCATTTGTAGAACAAGGGATAACTAAGTGATTTCAAAAACTGAGTGAATCAAAGAGAATGTAATCACTATATTTAGAATGAATGTGACACTAAAATATTGGGTAGTCGGTCAAAAAATTGGCCAAAATAACATTATGGTTCAAAAGTATGCGTTTTACATAAAATGGATTACGTATTGATGTATACGTAGGTAATGCATTATTTTATGTAAAAGTGGCCATTCATGATCGTGCCATTCAACCCGCGCGCCGATGGCGCGGCACGATGTAGCTCGCCGTAAAAATTTTGCTACGCGGGCTCACATTCACGACCGAGCCAATGGGGATGACCTTTCTCTTATGTTCTGTGGGGATGGCAATCTGTCAATATAGCGCTGCGTACTTGCTGCGTACGCTTGTTCCAAAATATCTGTCCAACCGAAGGGTATATTTGTATAAATTAATTTATCGCGTTATGAAAATGTTGGAATTCACATACTTCGTAAAGATTTCACTATCATTAATTAATGGGTAACAACTATCATAAATTAAAACTTTGTACCAACAAGCAATTCTAGGTTGTGTCGGGCTCACTTTGATGAAAATGATTACCAACTTATCTAGTTGAAGTAGATACTTCAATTATTTTCCATTTATTAAAATTTCAGTTACTGTATACTGAAATCTGTCGCTTATTTTGAGAACTGTGGGGGTAAGGGAAGTAAGCGAGGCCCTCCTCACTCACTTCCCTAAATTTTTGTCGTAAAGTTCTAACCTGGAAAATAAATGTAATAATATTACTACATTATAGAGAGGCGGGATTTTTCATTTTCAAATTTCAAGAGCCACCGCACATATACAATTTCAAGTTGGCCAACTAGCTAGCCAATGCTAACGTGAGAGATCTTTCTATGTTCTGTGTGCGAGACGCACAGTTTTCGTAGATAAATATTCAGTTTTAAGCGCTTATTACATTATCCTATTTCATAACTAGAAACAGAGTTAGAGACCTAAGTAGAGAGCCAGCGATCACACTTCACTTAAAGTATAGTTAATATTAATACTTCATATTGTAAATAATATTGTTAACATGTTGCTCTGTAATATTTCAGTTTACCTATGTCAGAATTAAGAGTAAGTACCGCGTAAAAGAATATTTCTCATAACCAAAAAATCTCATATGAATTTTAAACTTTTTTATTCCTAACAATTAAATTTTATTTATAATTATTAAGTACCCGCCTGGATATTGAATATCTCGTCAAAATAAGCCTATGACCTCTCTCACGGTGAAATCTACCTTCATGCTAAATTTCATCTAAATCAGTTCAGCTGCTAAGGAACGAAAACGTAACAGACAGGCAGTTACTTTCACATTTATAATATTTATGAATTCATTGTCTCGTTTTTATAAAAATTTCAATAAATTTTTGAACCGTGTAATAGGTATTGTCTTTTGGAAACAGAGACGTCCTAACTCTCTAGATAGGATTCTAACTCTCTCTAACGAGTTAGGAAATAGTATAATGGTGTAAGTAAATAGTAACATGCCGTCTAAAATTGTCTATGGTTTCTTTGAAATCTATCTAAATTTAAGTGACAGCTCTAAACAGATTCTTGTTATCTTTTTTCTATTACTTATTGCGAGAAAGGGATATACTGTACTTAAATTTAGAATTAAAGTGTGTTCCCAGAATTAGGCCCAATGTATTAAGCCCTTTATTAACGTGGTATTGACTCGTTGCGGAGGAAATTCTGTAGGCGTTTGAACAATAAACAATGTATTTATTTTATTATTCCGAGCTTCAAAAAATAAAACCGAACTCAAAACACTTTTATTAATGAATTTAAGTAGGTAGTAGGTACACTAGGTAATTATCTACTAAAAATGTATTTTTGGAGTCGGTGCTTCACTTTCTATTGTTTCTGAAAACAGCTTTACCAACTACAAAAAATACATTTTAGAACATAACTACCTAAGTACTTAAATAATTGATTTTCCCTTTTTAGTGTCTTAAAGTCGGTTTATAGATTTTGTTTAAAAAATTTTTTTTCACAATTTTAAGTGATTTCCTAATTTTTGCTAATTTTTGCAATGTCCATTCTGCACTAGCTGTCTTCGCATAGACGCATATGGACTCTCCTTACCGCTTCACATCAGGTGGTGTTGTGTTGGGTCAATAGCCGTGCTTTGTATTAAAAAAAATACCTACATTAGGCATCCGTCACATGAAGTGCCTACTTGTTGTGGCGTAAACAAATGAAGCTAGCGGACAGACGGAGTACACCGCCCTCGTTTTAATAGAGCGGTGTGCCATGCTACTAATGTAGGTTGGCCATGAATTCGGGACATTTGAGTCAAATTAGTTGTATGGCAAATAAAAATGTTAGGAATTATGCCTTAACTTAATGTAATTTAGGAACGCACCCATCCTATTATTTTCTTAATCTTTTTTACCTACTTGATCTACATAGTTTTGTCAGAATTGTCAGTACCTAACGTTACTGCGTAAAAAAGGCATTTTTTTAAAGTTTTTACCCTGAACATGGTGTAGTATAACAAAATTAAGAAGTGGTTCTAATTCTAATATAGGTAATTATCGGACAGTTGAGGCATTAGGACAGCATTAGGAAACTCAACAGCGTTTTTTTTAACAATCATGCTTAATACAACTTATACATAACTCTTAGCCAATTACAGAGTTTCACAACATACATAAATAACACTTACGAAGACACTTATAAAAAAAATCACTGAGTAATGAACATACGATATCAAAGTGCTACATAATAAATATATCTAATATAATATACTCATTTGTCTCGTGTAGCGATATTGATTTGGTCACCCTTTCTTGTAACACTAATGATATGAATGAGTGCACTTGTGCACAGCTGTTTTCCCTTTCCAACGGTGGCTGGTTGGTCTTCTAGTATCAATAAATATCCACGATGTATAATTACCACAAATAGGTAGAAATAGGACTAAAAATAACAATGAAAAAGAATGAGGATTGAAACACCTGCTCCAGTAAATGTGTTTTGTAGTGTTAGACAGGATTTCCTATTGTTTGACATTAAAAAGTAGGTACCTAGTAATAAGTAGTTTTATGACTAAGTTAACATTCAAAAATAATAATTAAAATTATGATAAAATTAAGCGAAACAAAGGAGAACAGCGCCCCAGTGTATGGTTCAATAGAATCCATAGTGCCCCTAGTGTAAATTTATTTCCATCGAATTGAAACAAAAACTTTCCTCGTCGACATAACTGTCAAATTGTATGTAAACGGCAGCAGCGCCTCTGTTGTGAATTATTGGAAACCACTTTTTATATAATGGATTTGAGAGGTAAACACGACGATGATCGTTTTCTTTTCGTTTCGAAACACTATGGGCACAGGCACAGAACGCAAACGAAATGCTCTCGGCTGGTTCAACTATTTGACAACAGAAAGTCTGAAACGTTTGTTACACTCGCAATATACTGTCAGTTCTTCGTTATCTAAAAGTAGGCTATTCGAAGGTAGTTATTCGTTGGTTTGTTGTTTGTTAGTTGTTGTTCATCATCATCTTACCAGCCTATGATGTCCACTGCTGAACATAGACCTCGCCCCCATCGACTTCCAAATGGATCGGTTGTGCGCAGGCTGCATCCAACGACTTCCCGCGACCCTGACCACGTCGTCTGTCCATCTAGTGGGAGGCCGTCCCACTTTGCGCTTTCTGGTACGTGGTCGCCATTCAAAACAAAAACATTAATGCCCACTGCTACTTCAACTTACTAATCCTAATGAGCTATGTCAGTGACTTTGGTTATCTTACGGATGTCATCCTCAAGTGCCATGTCATATAAAAATAGCCAAAATAAATATAAAGCTATTGTGTGAAGTATACCGCATTTATGATTCTACCTCGCAGAGAATTACCTGACATAGCTGGTAAAGCGACTGCGAACTTGCACAGAAGGCCCTTAGTAAGCGATCACATTTCACAGCCTATGTATGTCTTCACTGGTAACGCACACTGGTCGAAGACTTCACTTCAAGCATTGAGGTATTTCGGACGAGAAGATCTTACGCAATTTCTCGAACGTTGCCCATCCGAATTGTATTTGTCGATATACCTCTTTCTCAAAGTTGCCCCTATCTAGCTGGACTATTTGCACGAGGTAAACGTATTTCTCAACAACTTCGAGAATAGAAATCCCAACTGTACCTGGTATAGATCACACAACGACGGATAAAAGCTCTTTTTAACCCCGACGAAAAAGAGGGGTGTTATAAGTTTGACGTGTCTGTCTGTGTATCTGTGTGTCTGTCTGTGGCATCGTAGCGCATAAACGAATGGACCGATTTTGATTCGTTTTTTTTTGTTTGAAAGCTGATGTAACTACGATGGTTCTTAGCTATAATTTATGAAGATCAGTTCAGGCGTTTGATGACTATCAGCTCATTTTCTACATGATAATAGGGTTTTACTAACTTTTACACATCCGATTGATTTGAAATTTCGTGTACTGTCACTTCGGTGTCATTCCCATGACATACTATCCTTGAGCTGATCCTATACCATCAAAAAGTCTGCGAATTGCTTAATTCTTCAGAAACTTACAGCAGATATAGCGTGTTTGTCTCAATGAGATGGTGTTAGATAGATGATTAATGACGCCGGGGGTTACTTAAATTTTTTAATTTTGTATATTTTTGTATTCTTTTATCTGTTGTGTGGTATAGATGCGAAATGTTTACCTATTCGACATTCACTTTTGTTTCGTCCATGTTCATTTTTAGACCCACGCTTTCGGGAAGTTGTGTCTGGGTCGTCGAGTATTGTGCTCCATTCCTCCAGGGATTCTACCATGACTACTATATCAGCAAATCGAAGATGAGTGATGTACTAGCCGTTGATGTTGATGCCGAGTCTTGTCCAGTCCAGCAGTTTGAAAACTTCTTTCAACGCAACGGTAAACAGTTTCGTATACTGATTCTGTACACGGACCGACATGGTGGCGCTCTCGTACAAGGATCTCATCACCTCGATATACCGATAGTCAATGTGGCACCTCTGAAGAGACTGAATCATGTTTCAATCGAATCAAAAGCCTTCTCGTAGTCCACTAACGGCAAGCAAAGTGTCCTGTTATACCTACTCCTCTGTCTTCTGTATAACCTGCCGCAGCGTCTGATGTGGTCTACGGTATTAAAGTCTTTACGGAAATGGGCTTGTTCTAGAGGCTGAAAGTCTACAACCCTGCGCGCGCGACGATTCGTGATAACCCTCGAAAACAACTTGTAAACGTGACGCAAAAGCGTGATGGGTCTGTAGTTCTTCAGTAAGGTTTTGTCACATTTTTCGAAGAACAACACCACCAGGCCTACTGCTCCACGCTTGTGGCGTTGCACCATCGAGTATGGCGTGATTAAATAGCTTCTGAAGGACTTTATTAAGTACCGGTGTACCACCCGCCCGGTGTAGTTGTTGTTCGTAGACTACTTTCTTTATTCTGTGGCGCAAACTTTAAATGATAGTAGGTGTGACTCTGTGAGACGTAGTGTGAGAATATTATTTTTATTAATAATAATAAGGTAAGTCATAGTTACTTTACTTAAAAACAAATAGGTAAGAAATAGAAATAAAGAAAGAAAACGATTAAAAAATTGTATGCTCCAGCCGGGCATCGAACCGGCGTCTCTTCGGGGCCGGCCAGACGTGATAACCGCTACGCCACTGGGTGAAACCTACCATTTTCTTCGCCGCTTTCTTACTCAAATAATAATAATATTTTCTGTGAAGCACCCACATGCCCTCATCAGACAATAGGTTTTTAATTTTTATTTGCCTATGCGGAAACGTAGGTAGGTTCTTAGAATAACATATCTAAATTCTAAGCGTAGGTAAGTATAGAAAATTATTTACCCATTTTGAATCAGTCTATAAAGAAAAACTACATTAAAAGGAACAGAAAAGTACCTATTTATCTTTTAATACAATAAACTCAAATAGTGTGAAATGATCAATGATGGATGACTGATAAAAAAGTGGTAAGTAGGTAAAGGTACGTGCTGGACAAACATCAGACTTTCTCATTCAAATTTTAGATGGTTTCCTTGATTCATTCTACAGTAGGGAACTAGGTACTCATAAAATTTATGATGTGTACCTTACCTACTTATAGATATTGGGTAATATTATGCTGGCTGTCTGTTGCGTTTATTTGTTATTTAAATTATACAAAATAATTCAAATATTACTAGAATAAATCGTTTTTAGACTATGGTTTTTCATTCAACTGTTCGTCATCAGGCGGCCAACAAATAAAATAAGTAAAATATTTTTTCACATTTGACATAGAACTATTTTCTACATAGCCGATGCACAGTGCATAGGTACCTATTGCCAAATATGATAGATATATCGGAGTTTAGCAAAAGAAAGGGGAATTATCATAGTGGATGCAGCTTTGCAGAGGGTAGCGAAGGCGAAGCTCGTAGGAGCCGGGACAGGGGTGGCCTCGCGGGGGCGGCGGGCCGGGCGGGGCGCGTTCGATACGCGCGCGCGCCGAGCGACTGACGTCCAGTCGCGTTTCGTCGCTGTCCGTAAGCGGATTGTATGTTACCTTTCGCCCAACTGTCAAACATTCCGATATCGTAAAGTGTACGGTGAACCGTTTTCATAAAGTACGTAACTCCTTTCAGAAGGCCAAAAATTTAGAATTTTCGGAGCTTGTAGCACATTAAGATGCTATTAGTTTTGTTTTTTTCCTGATTATGGACTGTCGTTAATTTGTTTACGTTCGGATCACATGTTTACTACAGTGTTTTAGGTTAACAATTAACTCATATCGATTTATAAATGAAAATAATCAAAATATTCAGTGTCGTGTCGTGTTTTGAGTGTGTATTTGCGTGGTGAAATGTGCATTTACAAATTTTCGTGGTAGCGCCGTTTGTCTGCCGCCCAATCGGTAGAGCTGCATTGATTACTGAGAAGTGTGGATTCGCGTACGGCTATGCAAAAATAGCGTGAGCTGCTATTCAGTAAAATGAATGTGTGAATATTTGATGGTGTGTCGTGAACAGCAGCGTTCAGAAAGTCGAGATTGGCACAGAAAAAGGTCGCGCGACGGCGCAACGAGGGTATTGATCGGCGGCGGGCGGCGGCGACGAGTCGCGAGACGCCGGCGTCGCCGCCTAAATAAAGCTCGCGTGTATGCGCCCCGCTTGCCGACGCTCTTCGCTCGCCGCCCTACGTCGATCCACCCGGCGACGTGCACCGACGCGCGCTTTTCTTCATACCATTATGCTCACATCAGATAGGATTGCTAATATATTAATTATGAAGTTACTTCAATGCTACTTAAAATTTTATATCACGGCACCCTATGTCGTTTAAATTTTTAAAACAAATTATCGCTTATTGACGATCATTTCTTGAGGTCGACACTCAGGGTAAAGTTGACTTTTGTCTCGTAGACGTAGACGTAGAATTTATACTGTGCCTATATTTGAGGCACCTAACTATGTCACATGGATTCACGAGTTTTAAAAATTATATCTAAATTGTTTTTGTTAGACACTATCTATTTTTAGAAACCGTACATTTTTCGGAAAAAACATAGTATAGGTGGCTGTGCTATTCCTCACTAGTTATATTCTTTCTCTGTGACAAATTTCATCCAGATCCGTTTAACCGTTCTGGCGTGATTGAGTAACAAACATACCCACATCTAAACTTTCGCGTTTATTAACAGGATATTTTATACTATTGGATTTCATCATCATCGTCATACGTCCCACTGCTGGGCACGGGTCTTTCTACATGGGAGACACACATGAGGAGCTTGGGCACATAACACCAACACGCTGCCCCAATGCGTATTGGTGGGATAAATTTATTTGACTCATCCCGGGACGGACCATAGCGAAAGTTGCTTTGGTTTCGTAATCGAAACCAGAACGCTGAAACCACTACGCCACCGAGCTCTTCAATTATTGGATTTAATATTGGAATATTATGATTAGTAAGATTAGTAATAATACAGAGCAGCTACCTAATTCGTACAACCTGCCTTTTAAATAATCGTGAATAGAAAAGAAAACTTGATTAGGTCGAATAATCTATTTGTACTGATACGTTGTTATGTCGCAGCCATCTGGTTAAATTATCCACTTAATTGGATGCCTAGGCCGTTGATTAAAACGACTGCATCCAATAAAATGCCTAGAGAGGCCGAGGCCGATAGTTAATTGAACCAGAAAGAATCAGCTTATTTGGATGCCTAGGCGGAGCGTCTTGTACTGAAGAGATCATTATTTTTATGACCACTTAGAACCAAAACCATTTCGGTTAAAAGTGGTCATAAGAAAAAACCTTAAACCTACCAACCACACAAACATTCACCCAAAAGCTCTCCGAAGTAAACAATCTGCCAAGCTCCCAATTAACTGGCTAATTGAGTCAGATGGATGACACGACGTTCAGTCATCTGGTTAAATGTTGCGCTCAACACTCAATCACTTGGCTAGTTGTCCTTCAGCCATTTAATTGAATGCCGGCGTTTGATGCAAATAAATTTCAGTTCATTTAACTTGCTAATTTAACCAGATAGCTGCGACAGACATACTTACATGCTACATTTATTATTGTAAGAATAATCGAAAGTCACTCGTCAACCGTTTAGGTCCACATAATTATTTGATCCTAGGTAAACGCACCCAATAGTCAAATATCGTTCGTTACCAATGGTTAAATATAAACAATATGTGTATGATATTTTATTTTACACAACAAATATAGGTTGAGCTGGTTGAGTTAGTTAACCATGGATAAAAAACCGGGCCTAGGATTTGGGCGGACACGAACGCTACCACGAAAATGTTGCAATTTACAAAATTTTTGTAAGTTTTATAATTTTCCGAACTCACACACTCGTAAGACACACTCTTGAAAAGCCCTTGGTGGTTTAAGTTTCCACATTTATTCGAACACACAAATATTTGAGTGTGTGTAAAGTTATTTATTTTTACGTTATAGGTAATGGGATATATGGATAACTTTGGATAACTGTGAAAGACCCAGAAAATCATCATGGCGCGCACCGTGCTGGCGGCCGGAGCGTTGCTATGCGCACTGAGTATAGCTCAGCAAACGCGTGCGCTTATCCTGCTGCCGCACGACGTCCGCCCGGGGCACGCAGTCCGGCAGTTCATTGGGAATTACTCCCGATACACGATGCTCGACCCAGAGTACGCTTCCTTCTTTACCCTTCTCGACGATGGATTACTCATGACCACAGCTGATCTCGAACCGCTTCTCAATCAACCACTTAATCTAGCTGTTCTAGAACAAACCCCGTACAGCAGTTCAGCTCATTCTATCCACCTCCTTGTCGTGGATCGGAGGCGAATGCTACATTTTGCAACTGCTGACAAGCTACAAGGAGAAATACTTGAGAATTCCCCAGCGGGCACAGTTGTCGACTTACCACCTATAAGGGCAACAGCTCTCACGGACGTGGGCCTTATAGCATATAAAATTTTAAAAGGCAACAGTGAATCAGTTTTTTCTCTTCGAGACAGGAATAATGCCGATAAAATACCTTCTGTGAAATCGGTTATAACAGGAGGTGATGTCGAAATCATTGCCATGAAACCTTTAGATGCTGAAGCAAAAAGTTTTTACGAATTAATTATTCAAGCAACTGACCTGCATGGGACCAATAAAGCCAGCTTACCAATTCGCATAGATGTTATGAATGAGAATGATCATGAACCAATTTTCGAACAAGAAATATATTACTTTGCTGTGAATGGCACACCTAATGATAATGGTCCGAATGGTACTGCTCGTTGGCAAAGATTTTCGAGTATTGGCACAGTTCATGCGTACGACGCAGATGGTGATCGGGTATACTATTCTTTAACAAATCCCAGTAATCTTGCAGTAATTGTTCCTCAAACTGGGGAGTTGATTTTGGCTGGTGAACCGGATAATCATCAAGTAGAGTTAAGGGTGCTTGCTCATGACACGGGCACTCCACCGCGAAAGAGCCGTGCAGCGCGTGTTTTCTTAGAATTCGTGATTCGCGATAGAAAAGATTTACCAACGCTTCACCGCGAGAAGCGTCGCGTTACACGTGCAGTTCGACCAACAAAACGAATTGAGTTTACGGAGGCCGACGGTGAAGTAGAGGGACGTGCAGTTTTTACTCTGGAAAAGGAAACCGATCGCGAGACATTTAAAATCCGAGATGAAAATCCTTGGGTTACTGTTGAACCTAGTGGTGTAGTGAAAGTTAAAAAGAAGTGGGATTATGAAGAACTGGGCCCTGAGAAGACCATCGACTTCTGGGTTACCATCACCAACGCTGGAAATGGAGGTTAGTGTTCATGATAACAAGATTATTAAAAAAAATATTACTTTAGAATTATTAAATTTTACTGCCACATTACATAGTAAGACTAGTAAGTGACTTTTACTGCGAAGATATTTGGAATTAAAGTTTTTTCCGCGTGACCGTAGCTAACCTACTTTATAGATTTTTTATAGAATTACTAGAAGTATATTATTTTACAGCACATTAAAAATTTCAACCGAGTCAATACCTTAAAAATTTGTATCTTTTACAACAACTAACTAGAGAGCTTAGAAGTGTGCCTCAACAAAAACTATTATATACAAAAATATCACGGCGTAGCACAAAGTGTAGCAAATCGTCTCGCATCACATTTATTATTTCACTTTTTTCCCTTACCTTTTAGTTTTTGTTGAATTTGGAATCTCTAATCATTTTTAACGTCTCTATCTAGAGGAAATTAGGATAATGACGGGGAAAGAATAGGGGTGCCAAGAGTAGGGCGAGTATGAGTTAAAAAATTTACAATATATGCTGGTGAAATAGATTAGATGTCAGTCTCTGTAAAAATTGCACCTGGTTTTTACTATATTATATTGAATATCTGATACAGCTATATATTTTGGTTCTGTTTCAATTTTATATCTGTTTCGTTTTGTAATATTTTATAAACGTACAATATACATAATATTCGTGCTGAAATCGAGAAAATTTACAAAAAAACATTATGATTTACACAAAAAAGACATTGATAATAATTATTTGGTGTGTCATACTCATAACTACTCAATGTATTTCTTATCCACAAAATATGATTTCTTTATCTAAATTACAAGTGCATGCCTGTAGGGGCTCGTAGGTAACCCTTCCGTAGGGGTTTCTCGAGTTCAATTATACCGCTAATACTTTCCTTGACCTTTTTTGTTATAGTATATTATGTACCATACTATGGAACGATTGTATACATTTTTGTGATGAATGCATCACGACTCATTTTAACAATAATGATGCAATTATCTACTTAACGTATTTCATTTATAAATGAAATTCATTAACATATTTAAATAAAGTTACTTGCAAAGTTTTGTATTTCTTATCCGACTGACTGATTTTATAATAGTTAATCTAATGAGAATTCTATAATTTGTTTATACATATTAACAGAGATAATAGTACAGGGTAAAAAGTTAGTAGGTGGTACTTATTTCGATATTTGATAAAGCTCTCGTTGACGGATCTGAGACTTCTGGGTCTGGCTGGGGTATCTCAGTTTATTTATACATATACATAAATATAAAAATAATTAAGTACATATACATGTTTCAATGTAAGACATTTTTTCATCTTACTTACCCATAATATATCCAGACTCTGGTAAGCTAAATTCATAAATTTTACAACCGTAATATTATAATAGGTATTGAATTGCGAGGTTTATTTGCAGAGTCGAATGTCGCGTATATTTTTTCATAATAAACTGTCAAAAATTTAAAGTAGAAGACATTAATGTGAATCAAGTGAAGTACGGTATGCATGTCTCAGTGGGTGAGGTATGTCGCTGCGTCGTAGGTACACCTGTCGAATCGGAAAGGGCACTGAAGCATGACATCACAGTTCAGATATGTATTCAGTATATCTTCATTATTTTCTCTTTCCTATAATTATCATAGTATTGCTGAAATCGTATCTCAAACTCAAATAACGTTGTTTAATTGTTTCATTATTCAATTCATACATTCACTATGCTCATACAGATTTGTTCCAACAAGAACTTCTGAATTTTTTAAAATGTTAGCAGAGAATTAATTAAAATGTCGCTTCTTTAGCTTGCTATATTTTGTATATTGTCGGTAGGTTGCAAGATCGTGCTTAGTGTATCCATTTTCACTGTGATAAGAAGACTTGGCAGGTCTCGGTCGCAAGTCACGAATACTGTGCAGCCTCTGACGCTCCCATCACGATCCATTTCGACTACTAATTGTCGGGTTCGGTGAATTACGAGCATTAGCTACGATTTTAGGATTCCACGTAAATAAATCTTCGGAAAGTGTCTTATTTTATGTTGTTTTGTTGTATTTTCAAAATATTGCAGAACAATAAACCTACATGGAAATGTATTGTAATAAGCTATTAAGGCAACAAATACAAATCACAATTTTGAACATAGTTATGTTAGTTTTTCTGAAATAGCAGTAGCACCATAAAATAATTCACGCTTCTGAAATGAATTATTTCCACATTATAAAATGTTAGCCACAGAATTCTGTACGGGGCAATTTATTCTACAATTTCTGTAGGATTAATGTTACCAACACTTGTGTAACTATCTGAAGTACTGCAAAAACTCATCATCGCAGATTCCACGGCACGTTCTTGTCCTGAGCTAGATCAACAGTGGCACGAGAAGTATCAGTGCGCATGGAATTCCCATTAGGCACAATAGTTTGTAGTTGTTGGGACTGCGCGCGCGACCACCGTGCCCAATGCGTAGATAATTGGGGACCTGTCGCACGGCCCCGACGCCTCTCGGATTGTAACCGTGATAATCACAACGATGAAAGATGCTCAACTGGTTTTTTTATCAATAACCCATTTTACAAGCTTGTTGCAGTAGCAAAATAATATTTTGTTTAATTTGAAGTTAGTGTATTGTTCATTACTTTAATAAATATAACTTAAGAACGTGTCCAACTCCAAGACTCTTTAATATTGATAAGATTTTTCAAACTTAGCTAACCAATGTCCCAAGCAAAACAGTCACGCATTTTAAAAATAATTTCGCGTCGTGTATATTAATACACGAAGGCAAAAATATTTTATAATTGCATAATCATACTCATTTTTCCCCTGCCTTAACTGGCTTGCATAACCTTATTTTTTAAATAGTAACCATTTGACCAATGATCAGTAAATTACGGCACGTAAATGTCCAATTGTGTTATAATAAACATTATCTTCCATTACCAAAATATATAGAGATCTTGTTTAATTACCACATTTGGGTAGGCTTCGAGCCAAGGTGGGTGGCCGGCCCGAGGCCTCTCTAGAATGCCCCGCACCTTCGGAAATCTAATCATTATCATTATTACGTTGTATGGATAGCTGCCTCAATAGATTATTCTGAGCAGTCAGGATTTTTTTTTTCTGGAAAATAAGTTACCAGTACCATACTTCTTTTTTGTATTATTTTATAAAATATAAGCAAATAAATAAACACGATGAAACAGGAAATGGAGAGCTAAGGAGCAAAGATACTCGAGGAAGCTCGCCAAAACACCATTGTCTTCTTGAAGGGTAGGTATCTGCAAAAGAAAAGAATTTTGCCAATAAAAATTGGCAAATTATTTCTGTTCGCTTACGAAATGGTTTCTTTTGTATTAGCAATCGACAATTGCATTGAAGTGTTTTTCAAGAAATACTTATGATTACTTTAAAAGTCACATTCATTAAACCGAATTTTGTGTATTTGTTTTATTTTGTGAATATAAGCTGCAAAAATAGTACCTATATCTGCCTAATACTATTATAAATAAGAACCTGAGAGGACGTGACGTGAGGGAGTAGTGTGGCATTTTAATCCTACTAGAAAAATGTTGCAGAAATTGTGCAACACAACAGCACAACGCTGTGGTACTATCATACTAACACAAATAGAAATAAAAATACAAAATTAAAAATTTTAAGCAACCCCCGGCGGCGACATCAACCATCTATCTAACACCATCTCATTGATACTATTCATAAGAGCCCAAACACACTATATCTGCTGTAAGTTTCTGAAGAATTAGGCATTTCGCAGTCTTTTTGATGGTATGGGATCAGCTCAAGGTTAGTATCTCATGGAAATGTCACCGAAGTGACAGTACACCAAATTTCAAATCAATCGGAAGTGTAAAAGTTAGTAAAACCCTATTATTATGTAGAAAATGAGCTGATAGTCATCAAACGCCTGAACTGATCTTCATAAATTATAGCTAAGAACCACCGTAGTCACACCAGCTTTCAAACAAAAGATACCGAATCAAAATCGGTCCATACGTTTCGGCGCTACGATGCCACAGACAGAGACACATACACAGACAGACACGTCAAACTTATAGCACCCCTCTTTTTTCGTCGGGGGTTAAAAAGGATGGCAGATTCAGTGTCACTTCAAATATAGAGCGAGCTTTAGTTTAAGAAACCATGTGCATTATGTTAGACCATTATAGTGTTTAATTTTCTAGTAATTAGATTTTTTTATGAAACGGAAGAATAGAAAAATTGGAAAAATAAATATCCTAAAACAGTTCAATTTGCAAGAACGATACGCAACCGGACCGCGTCATCGGCCAAAGGACTAGCATCCAAAATATGCTATTAAAATTAATTTAAAAGAAAAATATCAAAAAATCTAAAATTGAATTATTAACTATTTCAATGTTTTATGCAATCTACAGAGTACTTTACATTTGTAGGTTATATTTCTGTTTATTTCAGAAACTCTATTTTTTTTTAAATATGCTCTAATTACCTTTATTTTGAATTAGACTTTGATCTATCTTTTAAGCATATTTCATCATGATACGTGAGCTATTAGTGCGATAGTGAAATTGCATGAGTCGTTGCCATTCTTTTTTACCATTTAAAAATAATTTATCTTTGGAACTTTAATCCAAAACACGTAGGCAAATCACTTTGACATGAGGAGGATCTGTCATCGGGTCCATCGACATCGTTCACTCAGTTATTGTTTTCGTAAATATTTACAATGAAAGACCCACTATGATTAAACTAACTCAGACACTAAGTAAATAAATGTTTATTATATGCTTTGTGATTGGATAATGTTTCTAAGCTAAATGAATGATTTCGACGTATCTCAAGCAATTTCATAATGAAAAAATAAAAAATAAGGGCGACGGAATGAAAATATTACGCAGTGGGCACGTAATTTATCAGGACGCAAATTCACTTACGTAAGAGGGAAACATTTAATAAACTATTGAACAGTATAATGAAGTAAATAGTTGGTTCCGGGAAATAGTGATTTGGGTGCAATTTGAGGATGTTCGGTTCAGTTTGGGGCTATTGGTATACGGAACAAAACAGAGTTTGAAGTATTTAATTAGATAGCTTGTTTGCTCTTCTACAGATCAAACGTAACACGAGTGTCATGTTTGTTCGGCAGCGGTAATTATTACCACCACAGTGTAGAGTACACTTATCGTGTACCGCTCTGCTCTCTTTTGGATAGATATTAGATATTATTGTTGTTTAGTTTGTGATAAAAGAGATGTTTCATATCCGGCCACGTATATGTAAGCACTATCTCAAAAATATTAAAAAATCTCCTGAATCCGGGAAAAATACTAATAATTAGTTTTTATGTATAGTTCATTTGTATTATTCGTAGATTTTACCATTATTCAATATGGCAATATGGCGGGCGACATAGCAAGCTTGTATCTTGTATCCAATGCCAATAAATTATTAAAAAACATAGCAAAGTGACATAGGCGCCATGATGAATGTTTGGCTGTGTTTCGGTTTTTTCTATATAAAATATAGTTTTGTACATTCTACAGCACATCAACAGTTTGACCTTGAGACTGCCCTTACTCCGTTCGTAATAGAGGTGGCTTTCGTAGTGTAACTGTAACACTTGTTGTGCTGTCGTCTGTACACAGACCCTGGGCGGGGTCACCAACATTTTTGAAACAACTCCTTTACAGCATTATCTTAAATTAAAGCGTTGATTCGTCGCTCATCTAGCCGATACCTAACATTTATCATAATTTAACTATTTTCATGAAAGGTCGTACATAGATCCAATTTAAAATTAGATTTTTTTATGGGCAGTTTATTTCGGTTTGTTTCGCGTAGTTTGTAAGAGTTAAATTCTCTCATTCATTCAATCAATGGCAATGGGTGCGGGCGTCGGTCGCACAACAATCGGCGCACTGGCCAATTCCCCTCATTGTGTCCGCTCGCCACAATTACGTACGCGCACTTCCTATGCTGCGTGACCCCAGTATGGCACTACGCACATCTGTCCAATTCGATCCGAACTTTACGAGGTCGATTTTTCTCTAAGATGAGGATGCGTCTTGTGCGGTTGACGGCAGTAAAATTTTAATTGATATGACACTAAGGGTCTTGGGAAAAGAAATAAAAAACTTGTGGTTATTTTATTGCGTTCAGTTAGCACTAGTTCCCCCTTAACTTCACATTATATTTATTTTTCCGTAGATTTTGCCCCTCTATAAGTTTACTTTCATTTGTGATTGTGATGGATTTTAGTTTTCCAGGGAGATCTCTTCAAAGCCCATAATACAATTTATTCGCCCCAACATTTGTCTTATTAATGTTTGTTATACTGTGCATGTGGTGGGTGGACCTTGATTATGTGCGCAGGGATGCTTGCAATTTGGGGTCGCTTTTCTTAATCTTAGTAACTAGGTTTGACCATTGGATTTGGGGTGAATACCGGATACCTGTACGTGAATAAATAGTAGATAAATAAGTTATTATTTACGAAATTCAACGAATTCTTATTGTCGTTATTCACAAATTAAATTAATTATTGTAAAACGAAGAACAAAAGTAATATGTTGGCAGCTTGGTTATTGGCTATTATATTCGAAACTGAAATTGATGTATAAATTTTTATGGAAAACGACGAGTAGACGAAAAAACTTACATCCGTAGAACTAGGTATATGTATTTATTTGTTTACCTATGATTGGATGTACCTAAAACACTGAACGTGTGAACATCTTTACAACTACAACATATCGGGAGTGCTATCCCCGCTTTGCGTGGGCTTTCACTATGATTGTGATTTGATTGGGGTCATTTGCTCGTCTTCCTAAACGCAAAGAGTGGTCGCGCAATGCGTTTACACACTGGACTGACGTGAGATCACGTTTATTTGCTGTCTAATAAATTGCCTAACCGTATTTGATGCTTGTCTGTCTGTACATTCTGTTTGAGTACCTTTTAAGATGTTTAGATAAATGTGCAGCCAGTATTTGGTAAAGAGTAATGCGTGTAGTTTGTTTTTACTTTTTATTTAAAGTATACACTTCCCAAACAATAATGATGATTGTAATGATTACCTACTGCACTGACTTATTTCAAGTACTTAAATTAAAAGTTAAACTTACAAAAACTTCTCATTATTTTTACTCAACTTTCTATTGTTTCTGGAAATTACTTAGCGCCAACTTAAAAAAATATGTTTCTAGGGATAAGCACCTACTTAAAGTTTTGAACTAGTGTTTTGAAGCCGGTTTTAATTTTTTCTCAAAAAAAATATTTCACAATTTTTTGTGATAACAATCTAAGGTCAAAGCTAAATGGGTGACTGTCAGCGTAATAATATACAGGATGGTGACGACAATACGTCTATAAATTAAAACAGACTAACTGAACTAATGTTCATAGAAATGTTTAGCAACTTTCAAGTACATACATCATATTCATTTGATAATTTCATGATATTTTTATGAAATAATAAAACATTGGCTGCACTATTTTATAGAAATGTGAACAATTATCAAACGGATAATGTATTTTTGAAAGTTGCAAAAGATTTCTACAAAATGATGTAGCCTATGTTTTATTTATTGTCGTATTGTCATCACCATTCTGTATAACGATTCAACCCATATTTGACAACATTGTTGGTTGGATCGTTTTGTCTTATATTATACCTACTTCTCTTGACAGTTTGTAGAAAGTGATTCCTTGTATTAAAATAAAGTAGCCATTTATTACAATTCAAATGTAACAAACACTTAATTTTTAGGGACCAAAACAGATTATAGTCGATTAATGTAAGCGATGTATCTCCGTCAATCGCACTGCGTGCGTCGAGGTCCGGTCATCAATATGCCTATGTGAGAGGATCGCAAGATAAAGTACCTTCGTTAATGTTACGACGACCTCTTCAAATATGAAACGTACAAAGATCAGCGTCACGTTTCGCAAATAAACCGCCCTACATTATACTATGCCTTGAAACGTACAAGTATGTTTTGTGATTTTCTCTATTGATCTACTAAGTGATCATTGAAAAAACTTTCTGTTTGTGAGACTTACTACTCTGTCAAGAAAGTACCTACCGGGAATAGATCAATAATACACAAAATGTTAGTTCTTCATCCAAATTTATTTTATCACCTTCAAAGTATGCTCCTTCAGAAACGATAAACTTACGCCAACAAACAATCCAATAATCAAAACATTTTTTAATCGCTATTTCCGGAATTGAGTTCATTCTCGCCGCGAATTCTCCTTTGTCTTCTATCTTCTACCGATTGAAAACGAGTGCAACGAAGTGGTAATTTGAGTTTAGGAAAAAGAAAGAAGTCGGCTGTAGCCATATCTGGTGAATATGGTGGTTGCTCGTTGGTATTTGTTGAGTGTTTGATCAAAAATTCGTTTACAACAATGGCCTTGTGCGAAGGCGCATTAAGTGATGCAAAATCCAAGAATTTTCTTACCACAAATCTGGCCTTTTTTGTCGAATTTGCTCTCATAAACGCCGCATAACGCTCAAATAATATTCTTTATTTACTGTTTGACGTTTCGGCAAAAATTCCGAGTGCACAACACCGCGAGAGTCTAAAGAAAACAATCAACATGACTTTGACTTTTGATCGACTTTGGCGCGGTTTCGGTTCAGTTGGAAGGCGCCACTCCGAAGCTTGTTGACTAGTTTGCATGTCAAACTCGTAAACCCACGTCTCGTCACCAGTAACAATGCGTTTCATGAATGTTGAATCGGAATTGACTCGTTCTAGCATGTCCTCAGCGACTCTCATGCGATTGAGTTTTTGGAGAAAATTCAAGTCTTTTGGGACTAGCCGAGCAGCAACATGTTTCATACCCAAGTGATTATTTAAAATGGTACGGATCGACTCGTGAGATACAGAAAGTTCGCCGGCTATCTCTCTCGAAGTTGAATGAGGATTTTCAGTCACTATTTCCCTCACTTTTGCGATGTTAACTTCAGTTGCAGACGTTGATGGCCTACCAGAGCGAGGCAAATCTTCCATCATATCTTTTGAACGCTTTGTACCACTCATAAGCACGTGTTTTTGATAAAGTCCATTCACCGTAAGCCTTCTGTTACATTTTCTGTGACACCGAACACGTAATTCCATTGGCGATGCAAAATTTAAGACAAACTCGTTGTTCGATGTTTTTGTCCATTATGAAATTCGCGATACACACTAGATATGATATAACTAAAAACAGCACTGTATTTAGTATAAATAACACATGCAACTCAAACTCCGCGCCAAAATAGAAAACAGTTGTGCCAATCTAAAAATAACAAAAAAAAAACAAAAAATTGAATTTGGAACCATAAACAAATCATCCATTCTCGATACTTTTTCTTGATACTGAATGTAGGTTAGAAAAGTCATAATCTATTGAATTTTTAAAAATCTATTGAAATTTTAATCACCATCCCAGTAAGCGATTTGTTTTGCAATATGCGCAGGTGCGTGCGTATTATCCAACCAAATCAAAAATTCGTTAGGGTTCGCTGCCAATTAAGAATTTAAACACATGCTTCCGTTTTACGGTCGATTTGACCGCATATGGTGATGTTGATATTACGTATTTACCTACGTGTATTTACCCATAAACAGTACCTAACCTAATGTGAATTTATAATATTAGGGCTACAAGTCAGGAATTGCGCCATCTGCAAGTTTTACATACAGTGCGTACAAGCACTTCATTTCTCATTGTTCAGGTTTGCAGTATACTTTAAACCACTCTAGGTACGATCGACATTCACAGTCGGCACTTAGTACCAGACTCACTAAGTCCCCTCGACTTTAAGAAGGCTTGTACAGCGAAACTTTGAGGGAGTCTCAAATACTAGCTTGGACTTGAGGTAAATAGAATTGCCATCACAACAGAATTCCGTATTATATCAACAGTTTTATTTACCCCTTTACCTATAGAAGTATTCCCAGACATATATTTATTGGGATAATATCGATTTTCAACTGTAATTTACTTTAAACAGCCACAGTAACTGCAACAACTGTTTTAGCCGCCATCATTCTTATGCAATCTGCAGATATTGTTATTTTTGAAATTGTCAGTTTATATGTTTCAATTTCAATCAATGTAACTCTACAGTCAATTAATGCAATTTCACCTTATATCAAGTCTGATTAGTTATTTGAAAATGTGGTTAAAATTTGGGAGCCTCAAAAATTATTTAGACATGGTTATATCGGATTATTATTCAAGTAGGTATTTAAAGCATCCCCTTATAAAAGTTTTAAAGGTTAAGGCCTAAGGCTCAATTAAAATTTTTAAGTAATTAAAAACTCTAATTTGCATCTTAAGTGCGTGTCGTTACTGCTATTGTCTTAGCAAGTTGTTTAAGTGGGTGTGGTTCATTATAAGTTACGTACGCCAAGTAGGAGGGAGAAACATTCGGCATCGCTCGGGGAAACGGGGAAACAAAAACGTTGTCTTCGATATCGGTGTATGTTAAATTCGAACTATCATCCTTCCTTAATTTGAATAAGCTTTCAATTACTTAAAGTTTTAGGTAAGCGGCACTAGTTACAAGTTCCAACTCCGTAAGTGCAATGTACGTAACTACATAGAGTACTTTATAAGGGTATACTATATAGGAAATGCATCTCTTCGCTGCACAAAATGCAATTTGAACAAAAAAGAACTATGATTTACACTTAGATTTAGAACTAATCATGGAATCTCTGAAACAGCGAAAACAAAAGCAGCTGTCTTACCACAACTGTGTAATATCTAGACTTTCTAGACGATCTTTTTGTGTGAAACAGGTAATTTCTCGCGATTTTATCTTCTCTGCTCTCTTACAAAAGTATTTCATTTTTGTTGGTGTTAAATGCCTCTGATTTGAATAAATAACTACTCAAAATAATCAGGCTTATGCTAAACTTTTGCTTGCTTATTGACATGGAATATCACTATGCTATTATTATTTATGATTCTTGTGTTGACTCTCTATTCTCGTCTCTGTCATCATTACTATCCTGTGGCTGGCAGTTGCCAGAAGGAAATAAGATAGATGAATATCTTCATGTAAAAAAGACTAACTTTAACTTAATTCACATAAGTTAGGTAGACTTATGTGAATTAACACTTGCTAATGTTATTTAAGTACTTAATTAGAGCCTTGGTCATAATACGCGCAGTGACTTATTTAAATGCCAGTACAACCTGTGCCGTAATGTGGATACTAAATAGATCTAGCTCGACGTAATTTATTAGAGCCTTACTCGCATACAGTACAGGGATGTTCAGGGCTTCGTTTTATTAAGATTAAGAGTACCTAAGGGATAAAGTAGCAATTATTAGACTGCTACCTACCCGGGGGAAATAATCGGAGGGCAATAACGCGGCTGCGACTTGCGACTTGTTACCCTCGGTGTACCCCTGTACTTGTCACGAACGCATTATTAAAATTAATCATGAATTGGGAGAATTTGCAGAAAGGAGAAAATGCAGCTGCGGGAACGATGTGTGCGTTGTTAGTGCTGTATTTCTGCAAATCACTCCTGTGGGCATAGAAATTAATAAGAGTGCTTTTACAAATTATTGGGACAGTGTAATATTTTCAAAAAATAATTACAAATTAAGTTTTAATAAATAACAAGCACTTAAGTAAATACCTATAGCTAAATGTGGTTGTATTTGTGACTTGTGATATTATATTTTCTAGCATTGCAATGTTTTTATTCAGCACACAAATCAGAATATCTACCCACTGTATGTAATAAAATTATACAAAATTAAATGTACGTAAATTTATTAAAAAAATATGATTTGGAATTACCTATTGCAGTCTTTCCACTATTGATTTATAAGCATATTAACAGGAAATTCATCAGTTCGTATTCGTAGGGAAAGAAAATTAATAAATTTAGTAACATTCTATCCACCAGACAAATTCCTAATTAAGACAATTTTATAAACGTGGCCGGGAACCCGTGGGAAACCTAGTAATTTTTACGTTATTATACTTACCATTTCTGACATAACAGGAGTAAAAAATGATAAAACCTCGTCCTGTCGGTGTTATTCTTTGTACATTGTGGCAAATTATTCGTTAATTACTACCGTCCAGAATTCTATCCTTTAAGCTTTAAGCGACGTAATTATACCAAGCTGTAGACTTGTTTTAATTCCGGAAACTGATAATTACAATGTCATATTTTCTATGTTTTGTATTTATTTACCTATGTTTCATCGAACAAAAATAAACTTACTCTATTAAAATCTTAAAGTAATGGGCATCGTTTTCTTGGCCATGGCCATTTTGCTTCGTTTCATGACTTAGAAAGAAACCCAACAAGATTAGTTTTCACCTGCCCATTTACCTAATACTAAACGGTAACTGCCCCCAGTTCGCATGTTGGTTGTGTTTACGAAAAGACTAATCGTATTAAGCCGCACTTGAAGTGTCTTGTTATAACATAGGTACTATGCAAAACAGTATATGGACCTTTTTAATACAAAAGAAATTGATTTTCATCGACCTACCGAGCAGGTCAAGAACATTATTTTTCTAAATATTTATAAATGTGAACAGGTATATTTGTAAAATTTATGAGCTACATAGAAATCCTCGCTATTTCCGCCGGTTGAATCATACAATAATTACTGACACGGATGGCCAATTCATCACTACACATTTTATAGAGCTTGTTTCCCTCTAATAACCCGTCGCTGTTTCATTTTGCTCTACGCGAGCTATATGATTAATCGTTTGGGAAAACATGCTAAGCTCAACTCTGTTATTTTGTATCTGCGGCTTCTAAATTGATGCAATTACTTTTTCGTTAAAGTAACAGGCGTTGATTATCGTCCGGTGTTCTGATTTGCGAGTGACATTTAACGGTCTCTGATGGTGATGTCGTGCTGCAACTATTTGGCCGATTCGTGTCTGACCATCAACACTGCCTGCGAAAGCAGATGTGAGCTTAGACACGGGCTGCGGTCGTCATACCAAATTCTCCACAGGCGTTTCGAACACGGTACTTTGAGATCCAATGGTCATGGACACGACTTTTGTAATTTACAGGTTAAGAACATAAATAAATGACGATAATTTACGGTCATGAATTTAATTCGATTAAAAGCATCCCGTTTTGAAACAAATTACAATGCAGAGTCGTATAGCTAAACATATAAAGTTGTCTGGGAATTTGACCTTTGTTTCCAACCCGGTAGGAATCTAAATATGGTTTTTACCTTTATTGTAGTTATCTTCTTGTGACCCTGCATAGATAACCCAGTGGGGGTAAGTCGCCTGCTGATTTCTAAATTCTTAAACTAAATAATGATTTTGTTTTACCAAAAAGTGGCTCCGTTTAATAACTTTCTGGTTAGTTCTCGTTTGTTTTGTTTATATGCTGTCAAGTCATAAGTGATGAGAGGTTGCGCGTGACATTTCTTAACATTCGTGTTAAAGGGCACTTGGGAGAGAGCGTACAGGTAACAATCGTGTCTTTCCCACCTTAGGACCGGATAGTCCACACGTAACCTTTAAACATGTGGTCAAGAGTAGAACAAACACATCATTGAAATAGTAATATCACCAACAACATCACTATTTATATCATAATACATATGAATTCATATAATTAAATATAACAATATCATTATTTGATCTAGAATGCGGTTTTTAATTTTATTTTGTTCCAACGAATAATGAGTTCTTCAATTTAAAGATATAAGTAGGCGTATAGTAAGTTTCATATACTTACTTACCTCATTAATCAATAAATGCCCTTGAACTAAAAACTATATTAGGTATACTACTTAAAAAAGTGACAGTATTCTGCCGATGCGTGGCGGTGATGTTTGATATTTTAGTCACTTATTATTATCTGAAATTAGCAATGTAAAATTGTAAATAATAAATTTACTGAAAAATAACTAAGACAAATGTGTAATTTACATGTTATTTTATCACGGTCACGGTATTCATGACCTAATTCTTATAACTTTTAAAAGAAAATTGAGGTTTTGGTATAAATAACGCACGCCCAACGAAAATTATCCCACAAGAAATCTGCTGCTTGGAAAGAAATTAGATTACTCAATCTTTATTCGCCTCGCTTGGCTTTGATTTTATAGGACTACGTAAAAAAGAACGCGTGCCACACATCCCCTTGTGTTATTTTTTCACATCAAACCATAACTGTGGGGTAGAGTACTATTGAGACTATTACTAACAATAGCGGAGTCCAATCTTTTAAATCTTAAAAGAGGGGACAATACCACAGATTAATGATAGACAATACTAAAACGATGAAACTGTGAGCGCTATGATCGAGCATCCTAATGGCATGAGCAACGGTATAGGAATCCTTTTTCGTTTATGGGTGAACCAAAGATCTGTTTGAAATGCCTTTTCAAACCCCATTTATCCAGTGACTGTATATTTATTCAATATTTCATTTTTTACAATGAATGATATAGCTCAAATTTGTTTAGTTTGTAAAATACGCCTTTATCAATTCAATTCCAAATTCTTTTAGCAGATAATTGTGATCTATAAAAACCTTCGTGGCTTCCTATTATCAAATGCAAAGTGATACGGCTATAAATGCGCATGTGTTGAGCACAGAGCATCACTCCATAGCCTTTAACCCGGCACGTGAATGATTTATCGTTTCATGGTTTCGACTGTGAGATAGTTCACACTGAGGCCGTAGCTCAAATATTAAATACAACTCTCTCTCTATCAGATTTTCGTTGCTGCAAAAGGGAACACACAATCAGACGCTTTTATAAGACAAGGCACGACTTAAAATTCAAACCTGAATTCGCTTATTTTTTTTTAAGGAATAGGATAGAATATAATATAAGTATCTAAATGATCTATTATTCAGACCGTTTCCGTCCGTAACATGAAAAGCTAAACATTGAAAATTTACTGCGATGGATAGATATCTACATAGTACACAAATATCTACCGCAATAGGTGAGATACATTAAGTGGATGCGAACCCAATGGAATTACACGAAACAATGCAATCGTGACTACTCCTCCCCCACTCCCTCATCTCGTATTTCGCGATATCTTCACCACAATCCTATTCTAGCCACCGGCAAAATTGCACTTCATTTGTGTGCGCCCCGCTTCTGAGCCCACTTAGATGTTCTCACGCCCTTGCGGTCTTAAGCCGACATCGAGAGAGAAGTAAATCACGAGTATTCCATCAATGATCGAGAGATCGTTATCTAGCTTCCTAATAAACCGTCGACTAACACTCCATACGCCATCAGATCAGATATAATTATCATGGAATCTGTTTGCGGTATGTAATTGAACCTGTCTATTAAACTACAATGCCGAAGTTTCTGTTGTGTCATCGACGATATTCGACTATTCTTTTGAATATAAGAGGCGGGCTCGCTGGCGTGTGTTTTATTCTAAGGATTGATAGAATGGAAAGTAAGCGTAAAAAAATACGAGACCGCGCATAGAAACGTGTTTAATCGACGAAGGCTGCGATGCAACGCCTGTCGGTCCATCCTGCGTGTGAAGCGGGACAGATATACCCATAATGCATAAGTTCGAAGAAGCTGACGATGCAGCTTTTGATATCATAATTAAGCCCGGCCGTCCGGAGGCGGGAGGATAAAAAAGTGTTTATCTTATGGACATAAATGGAGCCGATTTTAATAACTCAACACGTTTGGTTATTAAATCAACTTTTGATAGTGTTGATGATTACGTCAACACTTTCAGGAGCCCTAATATCTTTTCTGAGCGATAAATTGTGTGGGAAATGATATCGTTACATACTTCGAATAAAGGACACAGATTCAATAGAATTGTTAATGTAGGCGGATAATTAAGCCATCTTTTGTAGCGTTTCGATTTTTTGACATCAGTTTAGATTAGACAAAAGTTTTAAATTGAGCCGACGCCGCTTTGATAGTCTTGACGAGGTGGGTTGAGTTGACAGAGAGACGTTATTTATATCCTATATTGTAAGCTACTATGGGAGTGTGTGATACTATAAGATTAATTTTCTTGTAGGTGAAGTTTAATACGTATGTGAAAACTGAATAAAGAGTCTGTATTCTGAATGAACAAGATGTTGTTTCGCAATCAGTCTTTAAAACATTCTTAACTCAAATTATCAAAGTTTTAAGTTAAGTATTGATAATATTTGGTGATTAATCTATTTACTCACATAATCCAGACTCTATTTATTATTGTTTCTGAGTGAACGCTGGCGGATTGTTATAGAACGAAAGATTGAAGCAAGTACTACCTAATTAATTAAAATATTTATTTCTTCCTTATTGCAGAATAAACGTATGGCACAGTTAATGCTATTAAAGTATTATCTCCCAGTAACTCAGCAACGCGAAAAATTCTCATTAGTTTAAAGTGTCTTCAAAAGTCAAAACCAAGTAACATTCATATAATTTGATTCGAAAGGTTATTTTGGTCTCCATATCGGTCTTTACTTCGGCAGTAATTTTTTTTTTTTATACAACTGGATAACAAACAATCTGACGGCCCACCTGAATGGTAAGCGGTTACCGCCGCCTATAGACACCTGCAATAACAAGGAAAAGTCACTTGATATTGCAGGTGCGTTGTCATCCTGGGGCCTAAGATGAAATGCCGTCCATGCCCAGTAATTGCACTGGCTACCTTTCCCTTCAATCCGAAACACAGCGAACTGTTTCACGGCTGAAATAAGAAAGGCGGTGGTACCTACCCAGACGACCCTACATACGGGTCTACCACCTAGTAAATATGGTGTTTATAGCAAAGAGTGTTTTGATTAACGTACAATGTTCTCAAACATGAATTCGTATCTTAAAACTAATGTTTAATTACGCGTACCATAAATGCTAAATTTACAATAAATTACAAAGATTTGACCCCGTAAGCGGAATTAAGGGGTAATGGGTATTTGTGTCATGTTTTGTCGATGATAATAAGACGATTTTTATAAATAGTGGCTTAGAAACATGCGATATTTCGCAAAAATGGTGTAAAATACTGCTTAAGAAGGGTGCAGTCTTCCAAAAATAGCTTCGCACAGTAGTGGCGATGGCGGGCGGATGCACGTGTGCAGTTGCCGCCTTTTTGTTGTGGTTGCTGCGCCCGCGCCGATTGCCTGCCCGCAGATCAGCGTCAGAGATTCCTCTTTTGTTTCAAAATCTCATTCAAAGTTTGATCGGTATCTAAACGTATTGAAGAAGCCCATCTTTTCAATCTTTTCATGCTGTAGTAAATCCACCGAAGACTTAGTTTGGTTGCTTTTATTCAAAAAAGTGTTCTATTATTGTATTTTCGAATGTTTTACATAATAAAATTTACTTATTTAAAAATATGTATACAGATGGTCACACTCACAAATCATGCGTGGCATGACATGACACATCATGCTACTTGAATAATTACCTACTCTTATTACAACATTTACAACGGATTGAAGTCACAAATAATCATTAGATAATTAACTATTAAAGTAAATATTCCTTTTAATTTTTGATTTTAACATTATTACCTATAAATGTTTGAAAAATTACTTAGTAATTAAAATAGTAGTATTTCCCGCCTCAGGACGTGAAATTTTTATAGTTTTATATTATTTTAATTACTAAGTAAACAGTCCTATTACGGCGGTGGTAGTCTAAATCAGCGTACATTACGGAGTTAATTTTATTTTCTTGTTTTATTCTTGTTTGGATAACCAAATAAAAATAAAACGATTTATTAATATATTTTATCAGGTTTGGGACGAAAGGCTCAAAACAAAATAACATAACACTATTGGATCATTCATTCTCTAGACTCACGCTATACTTTTATAACGCAGTTATCGCACCATAAACTCGATTATCTTAGGAAGTCGCGGTAACGGATTTCTCATGTTCTTTTCTCCATAGCGTATCCCTTTTAGAGCTTTGTTGAAAAATATTTACGCCCCTTATTGAACGTGAAATTCCAAACAATAGAAAGCGCCGCCTGAGCATATGTGCGTATGCGCGCCACACGTGCGCCCTGTCAAAGATTAGTGGGCTAGTTATGTAAACAGAACGGACAATAGAAAAAAAGATCTTTTGTATAATGTTTTTTAGGGAGTTGGTAAGTCATAAAATAAGTATTCTTAACCTAAGTAATATTTTTTAAAATTTTAAACCTATTAGAATTGTTGTAATTTCGCCTTTTAATCTTTTATTTTCTAGGCTAAACACACAATATTAATTTAATAAACTTACAAATTAGCTTTTTTAGGTATTGAGTGTGATTTATATCAATGATCATCAACTTGCAGGTTGCAGTTATAGGTTTAATTTCGGTTAGTGTATTGTTAGTTTTTATGTTGTTTTCAACATAAAATTTGGATTAAATATAATAGGAACTGGCCGCAAAAATTTATTAAATACCTACTCAAATTATATCTCTGTCTCAATACCGATAGAAAAAGGACAGTTGTCAAATACTGGGACATTTAGAGGGGCGAATTCACTTTTAGTAGACCTATCTAGGAAGCTTTCCTTTCGTGTGTCACTTAGCCTTTTTAGAGTTTTGAGTTTGACATATCTAATATTGACTCTTTTTTCTACCAAAATTGAGAAAAGGAGATCTACTGAACTTAAATTTTAATCTTACTGAGTGTTCCATTGTCACGGTTTGTATTTTTTAACGATAAAAAAGTTCCTTAACTTTGACAATTGTACTTGTACAACGGTGTAGGTGTAGTACTTGTGAGAACTCTGAGAACGTTGTATATGCGCGGTTCCACGCTATGAATAACTTAAAGTCACGTTTTCGGACTAAGATACGGGTATAATAAAGTACTTATTTATAATTTCGAAATAATTCACCATTTTTCAAAATGACTCCATCAAATGTCATTTATATGTTCATTTGAATTTTCTAAATTGCTTCTATTACTACTGTAGCCGACAGCGGACCCTTAGATTACAAATTCAGTATTATAATACCGTGTGAATGCTAACATATTACGTATTCATCGAGTTACAAGCTTACGTTTTTTCCCTTGTACGAGTAGTGGGCGTGAGGCGGAATTGGAACTTGAATAAATTGAATTGTATGACTATGATTGCCTCAAGATGGAATCGTGCACACTATGCATCGTAGACCAAACAAGATCCAATATTGGTTTTTATAATTGAAACTATGAACGGTGCTCAGTCTAGATTTAAAAGTACATTTCAAATTAGATTTGTACCACATAAAGTAAAAGGTATTCGAATAAAATATACGGTACACCATAAGAGAGAGACAGACGAAAACGGAGTTATTACATAGAATTGAATTATGTGTCGTAATGGAAAGAAGTGCCCGTTGTCGTGCAAAGGCGGTATGCTGCGAGCCTGCGACCCGTCAAAAGAGGTGGCGCTAAAAGGCTAGGGCGACATTGCACGGGGTCAGGCAGGCAGGCGTCGATCGATCGCCGCCGCACATGTTGTCGGAACAATTGCCAAAACTTAATACTTTTTCTACATGACAAAAGACAAATATACATTTTTAACTCTAAATTGCCAAACATGCTTACTGTACCTCATTAGTAAGTGTGTGTACTGTATGTAATTAATAATTTGTACACTACACAATGGCAGTGTCGCTGCGCACAACTATGCAACATTTAATCGATGTTTGTTCTCCTTCTCCTACAGCGTACGGAAGACTTACTAAGTTTAGTATGTTGGAAATTCTTAGAGTTTTCTCAAGAACCGTATACAAATTTTCCCAAGAATTGCTTGGGCATTTGTAGAGATTTCAGTATTAGAGTATCACTAACTTTGTTGGTGAATTCTATTTCACTAAAGTTTGAGTAAAGTGCTGCCTGTGGTCATATTAATTTAGGTTTTATTCATAATATTACTAACACTTTCACTGTATCATCTATTACCTACATTGAGTATGATTGAAAAACGTATTGCTTCTCTGAATCATTTGTTAGTAATGATAGATATATCTAAATTCACAAAATTTAGGGTACAAATCTAAGAAGCCTTTGAAATATTTATGTATCAACTCGAACTCGATAAATTCCTGTGTAAATTCTCTTACAAAATGTCAGAGTGGTACAGTTCACAAAACAATACCGTTGTTGGTCGCAGTCGCACTGACACGCGATAGATGTGATTGCGGGTGCGTCCCCGGACCGGAAGGAAGTGAGCGGCTCAATTACCGCGGTCAGAGTAACAGCGGTCGTCCATGTGTACTGGACAACGGCACGATCGATTTTGTCTCTGCTTGTACATTCAATACATACATAAAGCTCTAGATTTTGAGAGACGTCAGTTTAGTATAATAATCAGGAATTACTGTCTAAAGATCTTCAGTTGGTTTAAATTAAATTGTACTGGGTACAAATAAAAATGGTAATATATTTATTTTCTACATAATGAAATAGGCCCGAAGTTATCGAAATAAATTCGCTTCCCTTTTAAAGAGTGCGTAGAACACAATACACAGCACTCTCGTGTGTACCATTATTTGCATCCATTTACTGTAGTATTGTACCAAACCAATTGAGAGGAGGCCGCTGATACTCAAAGTAGGTTGACAACACACAACTGACACAACTGAATAGTATGTTGCAATTTTATATTGCACTTTTATAGAAATAGTCTACCTACAACATCTACATCAGTTTATGTTGTTCAGATTTTAGTGCTCTGTCATTCAAAGCCAACAGGCAACATGTCGGAAAAGATGTAGCAGAATTTCAGTGCTCTGTCATATTGAGTTACGAAAGACGCCATTAAAGATATGACAAATTTAAGTGCTCCATCATCGTGAAGTATGAAGTTCTACAGTTACCGAGTAAAATGTTGGAGGTAACGACGTTTCTAAAAATTCCGTTTCACTAATATCTCCTACTTGTGTTTCTGTCTACTAATACTAAAAAGTGTATTATTCCGAGAAACTTTATTGTGTGAAATAAGTTTTCCTTATAAACATTATAAGGAAAACTTATTTCACACAATAAAGTGTACCCAGAAAAGTAAAATCGTGACCGTTCCGACGATCAGGAGCGATGATAGTTTGGCGCTCGGTACTATGTCTAAAGATCGGGGCATCGTGACTTGAGGGGATTTAATTGTGAAATGTGACTGCGATAATCCATCTGTATCTGTAGCGTTGCTGTTTATCTCTTCTATGATAGTTTTTGTTTAGTTTTTGTTGTTTTTATTTTACGTTTTCATTGCCTTTGTAGTAAATTATTAATCCTTATTGTATGTTCTCTTCTAAATATTTTATTCGGTCATTATTAGGGATAAATTACTCCATTGCCTGCATGTGTCATGATCATGCACTTCATTAGAGTTTTCAGTTTGGAAAATGGCTGAATTGCGACTTAGAAAGGTCATAAGGATGAACTCAGGTGATAGTTATAAAATTATTCGTGATTTCCGAAGCTGATAGAACATTCTGGGATGTTGCCATGTTTGCATTTCATGTAAATATTCTAAGCATATTAGTAAGGTATTGTCATGATTTGATACTATCGTGCCCGCGGAGTGTGAAGCGTGGGTATTACACAATGCGTTCGATGTTATACATTTTAGTTAGTATACACTATTGTAATGTCGAATACTCACATGTGAATAATCGAGGCAAGGTTTATATTGTTTGTCGATAAAAGCAGGTGATGCAGCATTAGATACAAAAGCAAATCTGTACCAAAGCATTGCTTAGCGGCTTTTTTTTGGACTTTATGTGATTCTATGAGAAATTAGGAGGTATTTTACAATTATGGTCCCTTTTATTGGACTGAGTTATCTACTATTTAAATTTAAAAATTATCTTTAGTTATTAGAATTAGATTAGTTATGGTTGCTACAAACACCACGTCATAGCAAAAAACAATGCGACATAGGTATTGCAATATTTTCATTCTTATATAATATTAATTCTAAACACTGCCAAACTTTTTATTTATTATCAAATGAATAATATGATATGTTTGAAATTAATCTAAATCTCATATAAAAAACTTTGTTGGGCATGATACAGAAAGAAGAAAAAGGTTCAAATTTCCATTTTAATGCCGACTTTGAAAGATCACATCACAAAAGTTGATTTATTTACTGATTGGCTGGAGTCTCTATATAATCTATTGTGACTATTTTATGTAGTTTTCCGATGAGTACTGGATGCTATTGGATAACATGACTGCGATTAAACTTAAAAGGAAAATTTTATGAAGCAAAATCATGTTATGTTGTTGATTCTACATCAGCTGTCATAATAAATGGTTTACTCGTATAAAGAATTTCACAAAACCATTCTAATAGAGGCGGCATTTCTTTCATTTCACTTTAAGAATCCTTCTGTTCCTTAATTGTTTAATTCGAACTAATGGTATCAGGGAGGGATAACAAACTGAGTCATGTAGTGGTACGGTAATTATATCCTCTATAAAGTTATTAGTGATACGATCACTTTGAATGTTTTATTTGCGTCTGAATAATACAAAATTAAATTAAATCATCTAGAATAAATAAACACGAATAAATATGCAACGATAACGAAAATGGAGAACAAAAACTCCATTTTAGAGTGTTTTACGGTAGTAGACGGCGACCGGTGGTGACTACGGTAATGAATGGCCATCGCTGAGCAAAATTAACTTAAATTTGCAAAACTTAATACTAAAACGCTGATTACGTTAATATTTTAATATCATAGACTCACTCATAGACGTACTCCCGTACAACGGTACGGGAGGACGGTATTCAAGAAAACGATGAAGGAATTTATCAGAAATTGCGAAATTACGTATTTTCTTTTAAAACGTCATTGAAACTTCCAGATGATCATAATTATTGTGAACTGGTTTAATATCCTCATTTAACTTAACTAAATAGAATACTAGAGTTGGTTTTGTACACTAATAAAAGCAAGCGTGCTATTTTTATCTGTCCCCGATTTTCGGAGCGATTCTGTCTGCATTATCATTGAAATGACGATAAAATCAGTAGCATATATTTATTCTCTTAGCAGAAGCAGAAGAGTCCGAGAAATGATACTTTTTAGACTAATTACCAATATCCACGCGAGCAGACCCACACAGGCGGTCATTACTTAACTATAAGGCCCTTTCAATTTTAAAATGTCATGTTGTCTCATATAGTTTAAAGCGAATATAAAGTAAACGTAGCATATCATGTTTGATTTCAGAGAGGAAAACGAGGCTTGAAGGGTTTATATATAAAACAGAGTATTATTGAAATGTTTTTAACATTTTAATACTTTTTGCAAACTGTATCTACAATTCTACAGGACCTTGTGCACATTGCAATTAATTGCTTAAATATGAGTCAGACAGTTAGCTCATGTTTTATCGATTTGAAAAGCACGCTTTGTCATAAAGGGAATGAAAACTATGCTATTTAATAAAATGATCATCATCATCATCATATAAGCCGAGAGACGCCCACTGCTGGGCATAGGCCTCCCCTAAGGATCTCCAAACCGATCGGTCCTGTGCGCTGTCTATCGGCTTACCGCGACCGTCACCAGAACGTCGGTCCACCTTGTGGGATCTACCAGCGCTGCGTCTCCCGGTAAGCGGCCGCCACTTTAGGACCTTTCCGCCCCAACGGCCGTCAGTCGCCCTTGCAATGGCTGCCCACTGCGGCTCGAAATTCTTTGGGCTATGTCGGCGATCTTAGTTCTCCTGCGGATCTCATCATTTTTGTATCGATCACGCAGAGAAACCCCAAGCATAGCCCTCTTCGTCCTTCGTCCTTCTTTCGTATGTCATCACTGGCGACACACACGAATTAGAGCGTAGAATTAAAATTTGTATTTTTATTTTATTAAGGTTGTAGATTTCATCTTAGGTCTCAGGATGACAAGGCACCTGCCATACCAAGTGATATTTCCTTGTTATTGCAGCCCGCCTAGCATGACCACCGAAACGCGATATGATAAAGCTATTTATCGCTTTGAACTGTCAAAAATCATTGGATATAACCGCTTTCTTGAAATTTTATCGAAACTGCGAACATGTATATATACAATACAAGTTCGCAGTATCGATAAAATTCCAAGATGGCGGTTATATCCAATGATTTTTGAAAGTTCAAAGCGATAAATGGCTTTATCATATCGCGTTTTTGTGGTCATGCTAGGCGGGCTGGTGTCTATAGGCGGCGGTAACCGCTTACCACCAGGTGGGACGTCAGCTTGTTTGTCATCTAGTTGTATATATATAAAAAGAAAAAGATTATAAAGTACAGCGACATGAATTAGAGCACAAAACTTCACTTTACAGTATATGCGGTTGGCAGCCCTGCTTATTGTAAACTACAGTAATGACTAATGATTGACTATTGATGAGCAAAATTGGACAGTTGGTTGACAAACAACTTGAATTTTGCAATACCTAACAAATACCAAAAAGGTAACTTTCTACGTAATTCATGATGAGAGGCATTGAGCTGTTTATTAGCTCAATGATGAGAGGTCTTATAGACTTCGTAGGTTAATCATTATTTGCAAACACAATTTATGCATATGATATGTTTCAGTCTCAGAACAATATTGTTCTGTTTCAGGAGGTACACAATTTATTTCTTTGCATGTAGTATGTCTCAAATTATCTATTTACTTATAGCATTATGTTTCATAATTGATAATGTTTAAACAATCACGTTATCCTTATTACAAGATAATAAATAATATGTAGATAATTCTGTGTTTATATTAATCTTGTTCTTTAATACTTCTATTGATTATATTTACAATATGTGCATTACACATGGAACCGCCGGACCGTCAACAACACCAATGTTTGTTTATTTTTAACCGGCACTACTACACTCGCATTTATTAATAAGACACTGGTGTTATTTACCATCGCTTTGACGCTTCACGGTACTTCTTCTATAGACAGAAAGATCATTATCGAGTGAAATAACCGATTCCCATAGCAAAACAAAATATTGCCGGTACTCATTACTGAGAACGGATGCAAAGATGACGAATCTTAATTCTGATAAATGGGATATGTATACAATAACTAAATTATATGAGGTGTAAATGAAATTTTACTTTAGTGCCTCCATTAATATCAGCTTAATGAATTTAAATAATATTTTTTTTATAATGCTCACAAAGTTCACCTTTCAATGTTAATTTTTGGCTTTTAATACCAACGGCCCAACGGCAATGATTGAGGATTGAGCAACAAATCGTTAACTAAAGGAAAATAAATCTGGCTTTGTACGTGTATTTGTTTTGTGGTTTTTTTAACGGGTAAGTAAATTCAATTCTATTGCGTAAACGAATAAAGTCGTATTTTTAGACACGACACAATTCCGATTGCACCGTTTCTGATCGCGTCTAAAAACAAAACGGTCCATCCGAAGTCGATTCACGGTTCACGGTAAACGCATAGGGAAAAAATCCAATGGGATACATAAACAGCGGGAGATTCGTGTCAACGGCCGCGGCTTTGTAGCCCTCCCCTCCTCTTACACCCATTTCACCCCAGCTATCCGCAGGGGTGGCTCGTCTGCAATATTTCCTCTTGATAACGTGTTACGCTTACCTAACGCTAAGACATTTTTAATAGTTTTAGTAATTTTTATTTTGGATGATGTCTCCAGTTATGTGTTTGCTATTGTAAAATTAGCAAAGATTAAGGAAACGAAATATGATGTTCATTTAATACTTGAGATTTAGATACAAAATAAAATAGAGATTTACTTAGTAAGTATTTAATTTTTCAATTTATAAATAAAAATGAAATAATAAATAAGACTCCCTAATATAGACACCCACCTGCGGTCCTTGAAGATAAAAAGCCCTGACAATGCTCAATTTAGATTAACTATCTAAAGCAATACGAGAAAAACGGGCAATGTCTTTATAAATGTCCGAAAATTACACCTTTTGTTCTATCGATCGCGTGTCGTTTGAGGAAGATACGTAAGGTAATTCTATTGAGTTTTGAATCAGGTGGTTTATACGTGCTTCTTAAAAACAAGTACTTTAAACGAATAAGTTTTGACACGGTTTTGATGTGCACAATAAACTACTGGGTACGCGGTAAATCGCATCGTTCAACTTTTGCGGTAGTGATGTGAAAAGAGACGCTTTGATGCCGAGCTGCTATCGATCTCCAATTTTATTTGCGGGCGAGATATCTTATTGCTCATAACAAGCTTCTAATCGAACTTTATCAACAGTAATGGGATTTCGTTTTTCCAGGACGCTCGCTAGGGTTGTCCATTGAGTCTACAGCGAAGTAGAATTTAATTATTCCTTATTCAGGTGCTTCCTTTTCATAAGGGGAATTTCCCCTTTAATATACTTTTAATGGAATTGGAACTATAGGTAATGAGGCTTAGCGTCGAGTTTCGGATTTAAGTAGGTGAATGATGAACGAGTTTATAAAGTAAATAGAACTTATTTATTTACCTAGAATTAAAGTAACTTCGTAGACAGGAGAATGTAGGTAATCGATACAGTTCAATTAAAAGGTTTCTTGCGTAGTGTTCAGTTTCCATCGTAGCGCAATACAGTTGAAAGGCAATGCTGTTCGGATATTTACGGCTCGCTTTGCTTACGTTAACATTTAACTCTACCACCTGTTCTTTGAGTTGGGCGGGAACGTGTAACTTATCCTCTTGTCTTGTTTCCTTGCTTATTTTAAAGCTTTGTCTTAGCGTGAACGGTCGTATTTTCTGGTAACATGGAATGGCTGTAGTTTATTTACTACCATTATTCAAATCCTATTTCGGGTCTGTAGTCTAGAGTTCACATTTTCCCAAAATGCTTTTATCGCAAATCGAATTAATCTTAAATAATGCCGAGGATTTTTGAATTTATTATGTATGAATGAAATTATCAGAAATATTTTTTTCTCTATTGAGTCGACTCACTCCGTACTCAGTTGCGTTTGATATAAAACTGTCACTGGGTTCTGTCCTCCAGATCATTGAAACTTCGTTCTATTGACTTGAGTTTCCATAAGATACAGAAAAAGCAAGATGCGCAAGATGCATAAGTTTGAAGTTGATTATTGAACGTATTAAAACAGTTCTTATTTAAGTCACAGTAAAATAAACAGATAATATCATCTCATGTTTAATGCTAAAATCAACATAAAATTCGAAATAAAATAAAAAAGTCAGCATCAGACCAGTCTAGAAGTAAATATATGGAATTGGAAACACGTGAGCTGATTTAGGCCATTTTATTAGATTTTCAAGAAATTATGATATTTCCTTAAATTATGACGAAGACGCAATGAATGTAGCCGTAAATTTACTCCATAAAATATTACTCCAATCAATACCACAAACAAATCGTCGTTTTTAACTCTATTTCAAATTGAAGGCTGTATTTTTTTACGTTTGGCGATGAATGATGAAATAGTACCAAATCAATAGGCAAAATCTTTTATAAAAGTGCACAAATAAATCAGATTTTGGATTGACAATAAACTCATTGAATTATTGAATAAATTTGTATTGCAGCTGACTTCACAAAGTTAATCGGTATTCGGTAGTTAGTTGTCGAATGTTTTGCCGATACTTCCTTACTTCTAAGCCATTTCAAGTAATTTCGACATGATCAGTAGGCGGAAACGCGAAACGTTATCGAGGGGTAAAGTGATATATCGACGCATTCCTAGAAATATTGTCGAGCGCACGCAATATAAGTAACGAGCCTTCTATGCGAGAGGGTGGACGTTTCCGAAAGGCTCTGGATGAAAATGTCTCGAATAAATCAAAGGGGAAACTGTGGAAACTTACTATTTTTAATATTAAAATAGAAAAGTGAGAATTTTTATTGTTGTGTACCTGATACTTGTGATATGTGCCAAAATTATAAAGTACTAAAGTTAGACAGTTCGTTTACAATGTTAAAACAGAAATGCTAAAATAAATTTATACAAATATAATATAATAATAATAGGTTAATCTATAAGGCTCTCGTAAGTAGTACGTACTGGGTAGCTCAGTGATTAGAGCACTCCCCCAGATTATGAACGGTTTCTGGTTCGCAAACCGCCTCAATATGCGACTTTTTATGAAGTCTAGACATTTTTTTGGATTAAAATCCTAAAATAATAATAAAAATACTTTTAACTTATCACAGCATCAGATAACCATAATGTACCCTACAAAAAACAAACAATTGTACATAAAGGAATATAAAAAAATATTTAAAGGTCAAAGTTAAGCATAATTTATTACCAATTTTTGGAAACAATGGTGTACGGTGACTACGGTGTTATAAAGTTGTAAATCTATCTATTTTCCGAAGTAGGATCCCCCGGCTGCTTATCACAATTCCGTTTTGGAAAGCGGCCAAAAATCTTATCTGATATACATATACCTAACCTAGTCGAGATACATGTGTTACTACAGTTCATCGTAATCCGACATTCGACAGTCCAAACTTCACACAAAAGAGAAATAAATCTCGCTAAATTGACTAATATTATTACACCAACCCTTTTGCGGTTTAGCTGAAAGGGCTGAAACTCCTTTGAATGACCCCGGAATGAAATTAAATATGTTACGGATGATATATTAAAACCACGAAATCACGCTTGATTATGGTCCTACGTAAATGGCGTTCTGACAATAGAACCGTCCCGCAGGTTAATGTTAGTTAGTTCTGTTCCGCATTGCAGTTGTTGCATGGGTTTATGTGCAACAGTAGTGAAGTGAACTGCTCGTATGTATGAAAGCCGTCCACGGCTTCGTAGAATAACTACTCCTACGTACTACAAATTAAATTAATGTACTTACAATAATTAATAGAATCACGGAATTTGAATATCAATTTGATATTTTCATATTAAATATTACTAAAGTAGCGATCTTTAGTGTGTCACGTAATTTTTTGGCTGAAGTATTTCTTAGTGATAATATAAATTTTAATTCACATAATGTATTGTGTGTAACGCTTATACAAAGTTGCATACATCAATTATTTCTTGAGCAATATTTAGAAACAATGTAGAGACAGAGGAACGACGATGAGGAGACGTGACCTTTCGTGAATTCATAGAAACTGTGCATAGATAAAGTATACAGATCCCGGCGGGGGAGACGAGCGGATGTCGCCGATTTACTCCCGGCGACATCGCTTACGAATTGATATTGTTCTCGACACCAAAATCAATAGTGACGTTATTATTTTGTCTAGTCGAATACCGGTCCCCTTGTTTTCGAATTCTTTGCCGTTCGTTGGAATTATCTACCCTAAAACAACGTTTGCTTTCGAAATTCGAATGGACTCGTTTGTTTTTTTTAGAATGTAAATAAATAAATATATTCGAATGTAGAGAAAGAGAGAGAACTTTATAATCTCTCTTAAATTGGGTAAATTTAATTTATTTTATTGGATAATAATTTTAAGTTTATTCTCTTTCAACTATCGTGTCTAATAGCAAGGATGATAGATTTGGTCCATGCTAATAGTAATAATAGTGACATGATCATCTTCATCTTCAACAAACAATTATTGTACGAGTACCTACATATCAATGATTACCTATGTGTATGTATGTTGTATCTTCTATCTGAAATTTTGTGCAGCTGAGTATTTTTCTTGAATAGCATAACAAAAATTTCATTATTTTATTGCGCCTACATAAGTGGTTTTAAAATAATTTCAAAACCGTCAAAAACATTAAAATGAGATTAAAATAACTTTTCTCACCTTAACTGGAAGTTTAAAAATATTTGTAAAAATATTCTTTCGGATCATTATAATTTCAATGAGTGGTGAGATAAACTTTGCTATAAAAACGTTAGAAAAGGAGAGAAAGCGGTAAAGAAATTATAAGTAGGTTATACCTAGTGATCCGGTATTCGAGTTCGAGACGCGGGTTCGAGTCCCGCACGGAGCATATATTTTCTCATCGTTTGCTTTCTTTATTTGTAATTGTTACAATAATTTCAAAAGCTTTTGCATTTGTCATTTTCCTTATTGTTTTTGGGTTGATGTTGTAGACGGTGTAATGACAATGGTGGTACCTACTTCCTGTTTAGATAATAATACTAGAATAATAATGATAATAATCTAACTATTCAACTCCAAGTAACTAGTAAGAAAGTAGTTCTTACTACAATAATTTATTATCTGGGGATGAGAAAAATGAAACTTCATTATTAATTACCTATTATTGTGATAGACAACAAATCTAAATCTCTGACTGAAACCTTCCCGATACACATTTTGGAGAGTACATACAATAATAATGAATTAATAGACATTAGAAATATACCTAATACCTATAGTCTTTGAGTATATGTATAGACATTTATAGAATGAAAGCCTATAATATACGTTTTGTTTGACACGTAATGGCATAAATAATTTATAAATGTAATTAAAATACAAACATTTAAAAGCTGCTGGAGGAGAAGGTATCACCGCTTGTCTGAAAATAAAAAATAAAACTTAGCGTGAGTCCATTGAGAATAAAGATGTTCAGTCTATGATAAAGACCTTTATAATTAAAATATATAAAGACCTTTATCTTGATTATTTCGTCTGTGGTAGAGATCTTATCAATCGATAGGTCTGTTTTTCTAAACAGTACCTAATATTAAAAGTTTAGTCGATCTTGGATAGGTCGCAAACCTGTAGTCGTAACTCGCAACCAAAAATCATCTTGAGCCGGGGCATACGGCTTACTTCCGCTGTATGTCCTGGTTGGTAATGCAACCGCTTTCACCCACCAACTGCACTGGGTCAGCGTAGTGGTGTTATTACCCAAAACTCCTCATGTGTTTTTACCATGAGTTACGTTTAGGAAGGCATGTTTACGGGAATAGGACGTGTATGTATGGGCTGTTGGTGGGCTTTTACTTTAGAAAATTTCATTTTGCACAATGTAGTTGTTTTTTTTTTTTGAAAGTTAATAGTCATGTATGACCACATAATAACGTTCACATCTAGGTATGCTTCGCTAATAGCTTGTTTGTGGTGGAGCTAACTAACAAGTGACAGAGTTTTGATGAGGCACCATTGTCGCGCTCAATTCAATTTATTATTTGTTTTACTTGCGCGCTGACTTTGCAACTTTCGCAGAGTCTGATATAACAACTATTTATCATTTTATACTTATAAAACCCAAAACCTTACAAAGCCCATTGTGGCGACGTACATACATACATTATAATTTTTAATTTTATAATAAACTCATTGGGATTACAAACATGTATTTTTCTATTACTTACACGAATTCGCATTCCAATTGGACATGTACACTAATAATAATTAAAAGCTGAGCTAAGCTAAGTTTGCTGATTATATAAACAAACACAAAAGCCAATTATGCATTTTATTAAAAGTATACTGGTAACAAGTATTCCACTTTTCTTTTTAATTTAACATAAAATCAACACAACTTTTATCGATGATCCAATTTATTGCTTGATAAAATTTGTATTTTGCAAGAAAACATTGAAAGATTATCCTAAACAAATTAATTAAAATGAGACTGTGTACCGAGTATAAAAGTTAATCAAAGATTGGTATTGTTAAACGATAAATTAATTGCACTTAACTACAAAGTTTTCATGTTCTCTATAATAAGGATTGCGTAAAGATAACTCGAAATGTCAGTGGTTCTAGATAGGTTTCAAATTGACCGCATAATGAATGGTTCCTGAAGTAGGTCCAAAAACTAACTACTGACATTTATTTTTCGTAGTATTATTTGGTCTATGGTAGTATCGTAGAACTTACCTACAGTAAACGTAGCCTAGTGGTTTGGTGCTGACTTCAGGGATACTGTTGACCCCTAAGTTTTATATTTTGACTGTAAATAACTTTTTTTAAACATGAAAACAAAGCGCTATTAATCTCTTAGGGCTGATTTTTCAATCCCCAGATAAGATTTATCCAGAGAATAAGTTTGACAAGTTGACAGTTATTCTATAGGAAATCTGTCAAAAAACCAAAATTATTCTCTAGATAAAAAATATCTGGGGATTGAAAAATCAGCCCTTAATCTACCCATGAAGTTCTTTTCAGAATACTATTGATAAACGCAATGAAAACATACAACTGAGTGATGATGTAGAGTCGCATACTTTGGTATAATAAGAATAATGATATTTCCTAGTAATAATAATGATATAGACAGCGTTGCCAACTTCCACGGTCTCGATTACCCAAAAACCTAACTGAAAATCCCCAATTTTGGGGGAAAAAAATCAATATTCCCCACATTTTCCCCACAAATTTTCAGTAAAGAAATAAAAGTACTGTTTCTATAAATCAAATATATTTATTACATATACTTATTAAGTATTTAATGATTTTCATCAAGGTATTTATTGCAGCTCTTTATTATGCCTTTGTTTTGTCAACATATCATCCGAAGGATCAAATTTTAATCCTTTCTTCTTTCTCCTTTCTTCATTGTGCAGGCGATTGTGTTTTATCACAAATAAAAAAAATTTAATTTTTTGAATTTGAAAACGAAAAATTTTCTTACGACAGATGCGTTTGAGAAAGTTCTCTGCGATACTCTGTCTAAGTTTGATGGACATAAATGTTGCCATAAAATAAACTGTAAAACCTTCCTGCCGGTGAAATTGCTTTAAACTTGATTTTTTTTTATACAAAGCACGGCAATTTACTCATTGCACTATCCGCCTCCACCTTGCCGGCCCAAAAGGTGCTTAAATAATCAAGGTAATTAAATATTCTTACATAATTTATAAATTATACTTACTTCTTACTACTTTTATTACTTCTAAGTTCAGTTCTAGCGTAAATGTCTTAATTCCCCGCATTTTCCCCACATAAACGCTCTCCCCTCAAATTACCCAATCGAACTGAAAATCCCCGCAGTTTGGGGAATTCCCCACAGATTGGCAACGCTGGATATAGACCTATTATCTAGCCCAAAGTATGCATCATTAAGCGCTTGTGCTATGGATACTAGATAACGAAGAAATAATGATATTAATATGTGTACAAATATTAGAAATATGCTAAATAAAAATATAAACATCCATGACTCGTAAACAAATGGTCGTACTCATCGATAAACAGTTCATGATAAAATAGGTTTTTTAAAAAAAAAATAACGGTTTTATTGAAAAGATATGATGTTAGTGTTATAAAAAGTTAAATAATAATTAGGTAGGTCCTCGGTACCAACCATCACACCACTCTCCTCGTCAATCTAGGACATATATGAGACTTAAAATAAAATCGTGGGGTGCAGCGTAAATTAAACACATACTTACGTAGGTATATAAATAACGTTTAAAATTATATGAGCGGGTTGACTGTTATTATGATATAGGTTAAAGTAGAGAGAGAAAATATAAGCAAAATTTTTGGTCCTACTGGAGGTATCAGAAAAACGGCGTTGTAACATTCCTTGCAGCCTTAAATTGTTCCAGCTTTGGATTAACGATTTCTCTTTGCAGTTTATAGCATGCAACATGAAAGTTTTCAAAAGAAATGCGATTACTTATAGCAATAAAGTGTAATTCAGTTCAGAGTTTAGTTTAGTTAAAGCAAGAAATAATGTAATTTATTTTTCATCAAAAATTGTTAAGTACTCACGTTTTTTATAAAATTGTCTAACCTTTGAATGGGTTATCTCGTCTTTCATAGGTAATCCTAAATATTAATTAGGGATTAATTGATGGCTGTTTTAGTAATTTGAAAGGTAGGCGCTATATAGGCATTGATTCTGTTGGAGTTGGTATTGTTTGTATTGAGCAGTCGGTTGCTACGTTAAAGTTCAAAGCTTGTTCAATATTACAAAGTAGTCGCTTGAGAGGATACTCAACTTTGTACACTCGACAGTAAACGGAGTGTAGCAGCTGTATTTCTAAAGCCGCCTCTATAACGAATGGAGTAAGGGCGGTCTCAGGGTCAAACTGGAACGCTTGATGCGCTGTGGACTGTACGACACTTTATTCAATATTTTTTCTCATTCCAATATCAAGTTTTGGAAGTCTTGATTCCTTAATTTTCTAGAAGTGAGATGCGGGAAAAATCTTTTTATGACTCCAGTAACTTGGTGTAAAATATTGTTGTGGAATAGGTAATAAATTATCAGGTGAATGTCATTTTTTTTTCAAAGAACATGAATGGTTTAGATAACCGCGATAAATTGCATTTTTTAGGGTAAAGAAGAGAAGATATGACCATATTTTTGTTAATTTAATCGGAAAATAAACGTGGTCTGAAAGGAACAAAACCACCTATCTTGTAAATGACATAGAGCTAAATTGGTAAAACACCTTCATAAATTAATGATTACGGACTTTTGTATCATACTGTATTGTTGTAAGTTTCTGAAGAAATAATTATGCTTGCTAAAGAAGCTGATTCTTTAGCAAACATCAAAGTCTGCTGTAAGATTAGCATGTCTTGGTAATACCACCGAAGTAACAATACACGTTTCAAATCAATCGTATCTGACAGACACGACAAACTTAATGACACCCCTCTTTTAGCGTCATCGGGGGGTCGTACCTACCTCGTATCGTACGTGATCTTTATTTTGTGGATCGATGTTTAGTGAGAAATTTTAAAGAGGTAGACGATAGTGACTTTACTGAAGATCGCAGCATTCGCAGCCATATAACATCATGTCGTAATGTTGGGAATAGGAGGCTTGGCTCCAATGCTGTTAACATAACGCTTCCTCGTGACTGTTTACAGGGTAGGCAGGCAACATCAATAATTACTCAATACTGTGTTTAAGTGACTAAATCGTGATGTATGTCTACTCTACGATTGTAAATTCAATTCTGGCCATGTCTGGCGTCTAGTGTGTACGAGAATCCATCGTAGAACAAAACACGCGAATGAATCTAAGAGCGCTTGTTAGTTGTTACGTAAGCGCACCTTTGTTTATGTTGCTTTATTATGTTCGCTTTGTCGTCGACTGTGGCCTAAAATCTCTTTCCAGCAAATTGCTGTTTTCTTACGAAGCGAGCCAAAATGCAATCTTGTGTTTGCTCTTTTTCCCGACTTTAGAAGAGTAAGCTGGTTTGTTGGTCAGCTTATCTTTAATAAAACCACTGTATCGTTGCATGAAGTCTTGTGAATCTATCTAAAGAATGGAAATATATTGGTCTTTTTTCTTTTGTCCAAAAGTACCAAAGATTATTAAATTTTATTTTTTTACACAAATAGGGTGTCAACGCTTGTACAGTGTTTGAGGTTGTATAGGCTTACTATACATACATCTTTTTACTTTGTATATAAGCTTTTAAATAAGGGCACCATTCTATGTCAATTTTTATATTTTTTTTATTGCTCTTTGTCTGTTCTTGTGTGTCACAATAAATATCTTTTGATTTCTGATTTTCTAAAGAATTTCATTAATTCTATCACTTTCTACCTACTATGTGAAAGCAAGGATGATGATAAAATATTATTTAGTCTATGGTAAAAGTCACGAGTGAAGTTTTATCCAACCCAATGCTTCCTCACCGAGTTCTGGCGTCCTTACTCACCATAGCCACACTACAGTATGAACTATGAAGCAGTGCGTACAACTCCATTTATTGCCGTTTATATGCGTCGGTAAATATGAGGGGGACCCTTATTTGACTACGATATTTTGTAAGGCGGATCTCTAAAATAGAATGGATAATACGACACTATACCTACACTGTTAGTTAGGTAGTCTGTGCCACTATGCTCTACCAACATACATCAAATAAAGGAAGTACAGTCAGGGAAATTATTGACAGTTTACCCTAATTTATTACTATTATAATAAGACTCATGACCGTCAATAGTGATTACCTCCTTAGGTAATGTAGGTGATAATGAGCAGTCTACGATTCTTTATTGGGATGATAATTATTTTTACTAATAAAGAACGAAATATACTTTCGCCTTAATTATGACTTTTTGGTAAAGAATGAAAAAGTATCATAATACGAGATTCCTTTGTAAACCTCATTCTCTCGCGTCGCGAGTTGCGTCTAAGCGTGCCTTCTGTATTTTCATAGCAATCTCGCAAAGTTGCGTAGATTTTCTCGCTATTTGTGAGGGTATAAAATGGAGAGTGATTTTGTTGCCGAGTAACGGTTGTTGGGATCGCATGAATCGTATCCCTCGACGTCGGTGTACGCATTCTCTTGGTAAAATACCCTTTTGAGACAGCTCCAAGAGATGAAGGAGACTATAAGTACCTGCGATAGATGATACTTGAAAAAACACATTCACGTTCCTAGACATTTTTTACCCCCGACGAAAAAAGAGGGGTGTTATAAGTTTCACGTGTTTGTCTGTGTATCTGTGTGTATGTCTGTGGCATCGTTGCTCCTAAACGAATGGACCAATTTTGATTCGGCTTCTTTGTTTCAATGCCGTGAACGTTATAGATCTTAGCTATAAGTTATGAAGATCTGTTCAGGTGTTTGATGACTATGCTCAACCTACTTGACAAAAGGGTAATATTACTGACTTTGGTTTAAAATTGGGACTACTGTAATATCGGTGGTATTTCCAAGACATGCTAATCTTACCATCATATAAGTCAGCGGGATGCTTAATTCTTCAGAAACAACCAACAACCTTGAGCCTCTGCAATTGCGTCGAGACATTGCGTTGCTTAGCGCCGCCTATCGGCTGTATCACGGAGGTGCTCTGAAGAGCTATTTGACCTTATCCCACCTTCCCCCTACCTACTCAGGAGCACGCTTGCCGGTCTTCGGAGTCATCAATTCACTGTCTCCACCTCAACATCACGTACAAAGAAATTTAGTAGCTCTTTTCTTTGTCGTACTTCCAGAACTTGGAATTCCTTGCCAGCACATGTGTTCCCTCCTTCCTATAACATGGGTTCCTTCAAAAGAGGCGTGAAAAAGCACCTTTCGGGCCGGCAAGGTGGAGGCGGCTAAAGCAGTGTTTGAACTGCACTAGCTGTCTTCGCATATGGACTCTTCTTACCGCTACACATCAGGTGGTGTTGAGTCATTTGTCGTGCTTTGTATAAAAAATAAAATAAAAAAACAGTAGATATACGTGATTGGGCTCATGAGTAAAGTCTCAATGAGACGGTGTTAGATAGATGATCAATGAGGCTGGGTGGTTACTTATACTTTCATAATTTAGCTGTCGTCATACGGTGAGAACAGAACGTGTTATTTGTTACACACATTTGGATGACCTACTCAAGATAAAGGAATATACTATCAGTGCCCCTAGTATAAGTTTCCACCGAGTTGAAACGAAAACGTTCGTCGTCGTAATAACTGTCAAATTGTATAAAAACGGCAGCAGCGCCTCTGTTGTGAATTATTGGAAACCACTTTTAATACAGGGTGGTGCCGTCAATACGACAATAAATTGAAACATGGGCTTATACTATTAGTTCATAGAAATGGTTTGCTACTTTCAAAAACATTTTATTTATTTAAAATTTCATGACATTTGTATGAAATAAACAACATTAGCTGCATTATTTCATAGAAATGTCATGAAATTATCAAATGAATAAAATGTTTATGAAAGTGGCAAACCATTCCTATGAACTGATAATAGCCCATGTTTTAATTTCTTGTCGTATTGACGGCACCAATCTCTATATGGATTTGAGATGTGAACATGACGATGATCGTTTTCGTTTCGTTCGATAGAACCTTACACTTGGGCATTGGGGTACGATGTGATAAGTACAGTCGACAGGACATCAAGTGGAACAGTTTGACCTTGAGACCGCCCTTACTGCGTTCGTAATAGAGGCCACTTTCTTAGTGCAACTGTTACACTTAACGTGCTGTTGTGTGTACATTTAAATAAGAAAATCAGAATTTAGCCGAAATGTCTGCCATTTGGAAGTTATGAAATTTAACAAATTTAAGTCTGTTTTTAATAATTCAACGCGTTTGCCGCTTGCATGCCGAATATTAATTAACAGTGTCAGTTTTTGAACGAGAACATTTAACTTGTACACTGTTCTGGACAGTAACTTTTTGGTGCTACTATTGAGTTTTCAACCAGTATTTTAATGGTGGCTTGAGTTTTGCGGACGTTGAATTAATGTGCACATACTTTTGTACAGTCGACAGTATATCAAGCGTGTCAGTTTGATCTTGAGCCCGCCCTTACTGAGTTCGTAAAAGAGGCTGCTTTTGTAGTGCAACTGCTACGGTTGATGTGCTGTAGTATGTACACGGTTGAGATAAAGTGTCATCATGACGAGTACGAACATTTGTTGACGAGTCATGGATGTTTATGTGTTTATTTAGTTTATTTCTAATATTTATATAGGTACATATTATTATCATTATTTCTCCGTTATCTAGTATCCATAACACAAGCTCTTAATGTATGTCTGAGTGTATGAATATTATTATTGTTATTTATTATTAGTAAGTACCTCATACAGCCCTAAATAGTTATCGTAATAATTTAATTATGATCTACACAGGCTTTGCATTTTTTAGATGATAATTAGATAGATAGATAATAAGTTTATTTGCTTACTGCCACTCACATAACATTGACAATATGCCCTTAATTCTACAAAATGTCAATAGAAATCATTCTACGATGTTTATTATGTATTCACATTTTTACATTACTTCAAATTCATTTATATAAACTAAATAAATAAGTTGGAAATTATAGTTATGATCGTCATCTTGACGTTCAGCATACTGCATAACGCATTCTCAAGAAATAATGATGACAGTTATTTACCGGCCGCAGGATCACAAAACACTTCAAAGAAGCTGCGATCTTTTGTAACGAGAGAGGTATCTCTTGAAGTGTTTTAAACACAAAAAAGTATTTAAACTAGTTAAAAAATTAAAACCTCAGGCTGAACCCGCGACATTTCACAATCCGGCAGAGTATTCGCGGGTCTAATATTTTCAAAAAATTATGTACTTAGTGTCAAAACTAAATTTAAGTGTCTTATAAAGACAATTTAAATGGCGTTTATTTTCAGACGATTCCTTGAAATTCTTTACTGATATGATTACACAACAGGTGGTCGGGAGTTGGGATACATTTTGATTGAGTCACAGATTTAACATGGCTATTTATTTTTAGAAAAGTGTTTTCATTGGAGGTTTTCGTAGAATTTATTTGATATTTTCTAAATAATACAAAACAGTGATAGAGATTCCTATCAGAATCGTTACTTGTCTCTTAATTTCCCGAGTCATATTTTATTTATTGACATAATTACTTGTCAAGCTACACGAGCCCGTTCCCGTTCACATTACAGACAGACACAATTGGTTTTTAATAATCATAAAATGCTCCCGGGAGTCAAACAAAGCAAAAGTCTGGAACGATACAGTATGACGTCTTACGAGTAATGGTGTCATACATTACATAATCAATGATAGAACTTGTGCCTTATTGCGGTGTTAAGAATAGTGTGGCGATAACTAGTAAGAAAGTTCCTCGTGGCTGCCTATTGCCGGCCGTTCTCAGAACCCGACTGATGAGTTTAGGAAGTTGTTCCGTTCCTCACATGGTTTTGTTCAGTTCGTATTCAGACTGTTAAATAGAATTCGGCATCTAATTTAGGTATGACTTGTAATTTAATTGAACTTCTACCAACTTGCACATAATATGTGATGAACACAATATTTATAATTGTGCTGTTTGGTTATCCGCTATCGTGGTATTACTGTAAAGTTCACAACTTAGTCCAACTTAAACTAATCGATTGATTTCTTACTAATAACTTTCGACTACTTTAACTGAAACGTTTCATATATTTGAGGCCCTCTTAAATATTTTAAGTAATGTCAAAGTTTTAGATATGTATTTGGCAAATGTTCTTCCTGCACTCAATATGAGTGCGAAAAGGACAGCTATTATATACATATATACATATATATGCACTGCAACTTAATTCAGATGTACTACAGAATTAGACCCATTGTCTTCTGTTTTAATTAGAAAGAATTATGAATACCATTGAAAATTAACTTAGATTCGACATTCAATTACAAGAGATGAGATCTTCTTAGCAATCAGTGGCAGTCAAATCTCATACAAATTCAGATTCAATAATACATAATAAGATTTATCTAAATTTGTTTTAGCACCCAATAATAATTCTTGGTAATATGAAACTAGTACAGTATAAGAAAGTTCTCACGAGTAAGCTGCCGGCCGCGGCCGCGCCGTGCTCGGGGCCAGCTGATGAGTTTACGAAGTTGTTCCGTTTCTCGTGTGCTTTTGTTCTGGTCGTGTTCCGAAAGCTAAATAGAATGTGGGTGCCAACTTGCTGCTGCATGATAACGTTCTTGTATTTAAGTAATTATAGGTAGGTAGGACACGTATTTTATTCGTAGAAATGGAACAGAGAAATGATATAAAAATTTATTTTATTTATTAGCATGTTTAGTTTTGTTTAAAAGTAGCCATTAGATGTAGCAAAAGCCTCTTTCTCCCTTTAGATCGTTTTATTTACTTTTGATAGAATATGAAGTTACATTTAGTTAATAACTGTCTAATTGATGATGAGTTAGAAAATACTTCATTAATAGTAGTTGAATAAGAATTATTACTCGAAAAAGAAGATGTAGCAGTGACTTATTGTATTGAAAATCGTATTAACGGGGAGTATTCTCAGTTCGCGCGTCTGAGCGTGTTTTGAGCTCTTGAATGCACAACCCTGCGAGCGCGAGACGCCGCGGTCGCGGAGACCGAGACGTTATTGATTTCAGCGCAGCGAGGCCGCGAGGGCGCAAACTTTTGCATTCGCTTCCTTTGCCAGACAAATTGCTTATCTTTATGTTCTTATTCCCGCCATTTATCTACATCTTGATTTAAAAGGTTTTTTTTATGATAAGATTTATAAGGGAAAATTTGTATTTTTATTGAAGATACTATTAATGCTACACGTGTTCGTTTGTAATGACAAAAAAAATCCAATACGTGTTGCGATGATAAAGTTTTATTGAACATTTGGTATTTTAGCAAAATTATAGTTATGATTCCTCATGTCTAAATTCTAAAGTAAAATTGGTCTTTAATGAATGCATATTGTGATGTAGTTATACAAGTATGTACCATTATTGTCAAAAATACTTTGGATATATTAAAAAAAATGTCGCTCTAAAACTGGCGTTAGCATATTTTTCACATAAAAATACGAGTGTTGTAGCTTTAAACTTTAATTTTTAATAAACAGCATGCTCAATGGGTTGACGTAGGGATCGATGCGTCAAGAGTCTAATGACTTGAATGGCTTCATTAAGAGAGTTACCCATGATACGTGACTGGAAATTAAAAGAGCTCTGGCCAGAACGAAGGTGGCTCTCGTTCAAATCTACTTTAGCGAGACTGTATTAGCATCGTCCATGTGGCTGTTTCGCTAAAAGGTCGGACTGTATTGGAAATGGGTGTATTGTTCGCGCCGCGCACGTGTTCGGTCTGTGGGTACGTACTCAACTCAACGGCTAGTACGGTTTAAAAATAGAGGACCGGACATTGAACCGGGGCGCCGGACACAACGGTAATGAAAGTGTCTCATCTCATAGTGCACAATTCGCATTTTCGCGACTGAACCAATTTCCCCGCTCCCGAAATAATCGGATTTTGTACGTACTATTGTTACTACGTACAAATTCCGATTACTCCTTTTTGCATAGTTAGTAGTAAAATTGGTTAATAATTATTTCTGGAATAAATAGATATAATATTTCAATATTTTGGATTTTTGGACATGTAACATTGGTCATATTAAGTATGAAAATAAATTATCAAAGGTCGTATTAATAAACGCCCTATAAAACTATTTTAGGTAATTAGTTGTTTTTATGTTCTATAAGCCTCTATAAACTTTAAAATATAATTATGAATGAGAGGGTAATTAACCTTTAATATAATTAGGTATTTTAAAGCATATTTTAGCATTACATTGCCAATGTACAGTGTGCTACTATTATAACTGGTCCATATTCGAATTAGCTCGTTAAATTAACTGTATACGAGTAAGTAATATAGGATAACAATTTAGTACCATTAAGTACGCCGTTAGCTGCCTGGTTACTTTATGGAAGTCTGTTATTACTACAGTATACGTTCAGGTAATAAACGACCACTATACTATTAGTTAAGGGAGCTCCTGAGTGAGAAGGTATACTATACTATTAAGTGCATGGCACGTGTCCTCACACCCACAGGCAGGTGATTCGTAACTTGCTATAAAGAAGGTCTGGTGATATTATTTTAAAATATATTTAGTAGCTATTGTCTCTGACTTATTCTTAGGTTGTATAGGTACTTGCCTACATCTTCTAAAATAATTGTAACACATTATAGGTACACATGTATAACTGATCTGATACATGAATTGTTGTTTGGGATCTTTTTAATATGCTCAGTGAAAGACGATAGTGAATAGACAATGTTGCTGTTAGACAGATTCTAAAATCTTTAAAGTGGGTATTTTGACATTTTGTCTCCAAGCGTGATTAATAGCATTTAATATATTTCCTTTTACTATGCTAATAGACTATCTCCATACCTCTTTAGTACTTGTGTAAATGCTCTATCTGCATAGATGTTTTAGGTGGCTACGTAGGTCGGCCAATTTGTCTAGCTAGGCGCCTTTTGATTCTTTCATGTACCAATATACAATTGTACTGTGATTGTCCACATTCCTCATCTATTGTCTAGTTTTGACCATATGTCATATTTTCATATGATATTACTTTTAATACTTCCTGATTTGAGATAAAAAGGTGAAGTAGTCGAATCTTAATAGCACGCATTGAATTGTCATGAAATATATAAACAATTAAGATTATTGTGCTTTAATTGTTGCATAAATTACTCATAAATTCTCAATATTTCGCCTGTATTAAGTGTATTGTTATGAATGATGTTGTTAGCTAAGATTGATAATAACCATGCCCATAATTAAATAATATTTTTGATGGCTAGCCAACCGCTGGCGCCGACAGCGCCGGCCGGCGCTTACACTCAATAGGAAATGTATTAATTGTGAGTACCTACTTCACAGATTAAGACATATTAGTAAAGCCTAAAGCTACACAGGATTAAATATATATTACGTAATTATTTAATATGAATACCTAACTGTATCATATAACAAAGTCATCAAAATAAAAACAGAATCCCAAAGGTGCATATCTGTATCCGCTAATGGTGTTACGATAGGCGCTACAGCTAACAACCACCGGCACCTTAAGAGGGCATTGTGTGATGGTTTGATTAGATGTGATTGGAACTACGAATTATAGACTTCTACAGACTAAGATAACGGACGTCCAAATGAATCGAACAATAGCCTAGTGACGACTGACGATCATACAAATCTGTAAATTAAGGGCAGTATCCGTGGTGTCTCAAATGTCTCTATGGCTTGTTTAATATTAAAAAGGTCAAAAAGATAATCCCACCCAGCTTATTGGTAAAATATAATTGTTGGAATTTTAATAATGTTTAACATATCACAGCTTTGTTATCTAGTTTACATTTAGCTTTATTACTTTATTTGAGAAAGTGGTGAACCCTTACCTTATGGTGGTCATACATACTCATTGGCAATATCGGATCGGTGCGGTGTTATGTTACCCTTGAAATCGGAAAGTGTAAAACGCGTATTATGTTCCCAAACCCAAAGCTTAAAGCTCTGAGCCCTTTGCCTTTGCTATGAATAAATTATTAGGTACCTATTGTAGCTTGCTTAGTCACTGACGTCACTGTTGCTTGTGTGATTGTAATGATATTCATATTATCATAAGGTTTAACCAGTTCTATTTTCATCAGCAGTCCTATAATCGGTGCCATTTTTAACCCTCGACGAAAACACGGGGGTGTTATATGTTTGAGGTGTCTGTCTGTGTATCTGTGTGTCTTCTGTTGCATCGTAGCTCCTTGACGAAACGACCGATTTTTTTTTGTTTTTTTTTTTGTTTGAAAGCTGACGTGACTAGAATGGTTTATTAATATAATTAGCTATAATTTATGAAGATTAGTTCAGGCGTTTGATGATTATCAGCTCATTTTCTACACGATAAAAGGGTTTTACTAACTTTCACAGATCCGATTGATTTGAAATTTGGTGTACTGTCACTTGGTGACATTCTTATGACATACTAACCGTGAGCTGATCCTATACCATCAAAAAGTCTGCGGGTGCTTAATTCTTCAGAAACTTACAGCAGATATAGCGTGTTTGGGCTCATAAGAATACTCTCAATAAGATGATGTTAGATAGATGATTATATAGGCCGGGAGTTACTTAAAATTTTCAATTTTCAAGATTTTATGGTGTTTCTATTGTAGTAGCCATTGAAAAAATTACCGTTTCTACATTACCAATGCCTACCATAGTAATAATGTATCCATCCATATATAAATAATAATAATAAGTATCAGCAGTTTGTATTATATTTTGAAGTACGTAGTTCTATATTTATAAAATTTTTAAATTTTTAATACTTGTTTTATGAAAAAAAAACTAATTTATAAAATTATAAAAGTGTCAAAATATTTAAAATAAAACCAATTTACCGTATTTAACTCGTATTTAAATACGGTACGGTTTTGTATTTGTAAAAATTCGAGCGATCCGAATGCGAGTTAAATCCGATAAATTGGTTTTATTAATTTCAAATGTGTAGTGCTCGCGAAAATGTAAGACAATACTATGTCAAAATATTTATAAATTCACTTCTATTATCTAGGCCAAATAAAGCACCATAAGAGCTTATGAAATTATGGATATTAGAAAACCGAGATAATAAAGAGATATAGGTATGAATATTAGAAATATACTAAATAAACATACAAAGTATTACAAACATCCATAACATGTGAACAAAATATTGTTCGTCCCTCCTTCGTACTACTCATTAGGTATACAAATTACAAACATCTGCTCCTACGGCCGGGCCTCAGCCGTCATAATAATATAGTATGATATGGCTGATATCATATCTAAAATTACTACTGCTGGGCACTGGCTCCAGCATGGATTAGGCATATGAGGAGTCTTGGACATAATGTACTCTATGCATTACATCACTTCTTATCAAGCGTAATGAGTTGCGGGGTGGAGAGGGACGGTCGGGAGTGAAAACTCACTCCCGATCTAATAGGAGCTATTATTTAATTATTGACGAATTTGTGCTACGGCTTAAGGCTAATGCCTACTACGCTGTCTCTTACCATGAATGAACATTCCATGACAATATTGGAAATAATCTTTTTGAATATCGATTATCGACTAAGCCAAAAAAGATTCTGTGTATGAGTTAATATGAATCAACGCCATTAGTGCGGTCCGGCATACCGCTCTACCGTAGACCATAAGAATCATGTAGTATAAGGCTATGACCAGATCCTGTAATTTGTTTTTCTGTCTGATATGTTCATAGCATGTTCATGTCATGGTAGGTAAGCAAGGAGGAGTTGGATATATGGCATAAAGGAGATGTTTACACTATCTCGAAAAATCAGGAAAAATCTCCTGAATTCAGAAAAAATACTAATAATTCCTTTTCATGCACAGTTTGATTGTATGTACTGAAGTTGAAATTTTTCGTCGATTTCAGTAATTTAGTATGGCAATATGGCGGGGGCGGGGGACATAGAAGTTAACTAAACGTCACCAGAGTGACATAGTCGCCATGATAAATAAACTGTGTTGAAGTTTTATTTTGTACCACGCAGCAAAGCAAATAAAAAGAAAATGGACAACTGAACACTGTTCTGCTTTTTTTTTACGTATTATTCAGTATACTGTACATACCTGGACGGGTGGGTCTCCATACATTTTTAAACATCTCTTTTTGATAGTCTTATAAGATATCTACCATGGCGACAGTAGCTTGGTTTTCGTGTTTCAAAATTGGAAACCAAAACCCTTAAACCTTTATGTGTGTGAGATCCTCAAAATAACGAGGCTTAAGAGACACGTTCAAAATTTTAATTTTTAATTTTTACATTTAGACCAAACCATACTTCAAATCAAACGTCACTGAGTTTCTACTTTACTTATATTACGCACATCGGATATAAGTGTATTATTTTTAAAGTTCACACAGTTAAGAATGGTCAAGATAACATTTATGGGCACTCAAAACAACGATTAAGTCTGACTGTAGCACAGACTGAAGTGACATTTATCACAAAATATAAGTTAGGGGGGTCCACAAATTACGTGAGATATTCGCCTTTCTTCCCGGATCTTGGTGAGATTTGGTAAAATTTGGTGAGGTGCATTTGCATTTGCAACACCGTTTGGATCGGTGTTCAGGAGATTGGGAAAAATTTATCAACACATAATTTGATGATGATGATTTTGCATCTATTCATTGTATGTGTGTTTAATATAATATTTATAATAATAATATTAACTAGCCGCGAGGTTATCGCGCCAAAAAGTAGCTTTTTCTCGGGATGCCAAACTTAACTGGGCACAGGCCTTCCAACATGGGAGAAACACATGAGGAGCTTGGGCCATAACACCACCACGCTGGCCCAATGCGGGCTGGTGGGTTAAAGTTAAGGAGCTGGTTGCGAGGCGACCGGCATAAAAAAGTGCGCTTAAATATTAACTACTTAGATTATTAGGAAAGAAAAAGAAAGAAAGAAAAAATATTTTACTTAAATAGGCCCACTTTCAAATCGTCAAATACACATTTACAATAACTATCACAAAAAAATACTATCAACGTCATAGGTAGTGTCTGTCATGTCATGTCTGAATTTACACCGGTTCCAAAAGTTGAACTAACGAGAAGATTCCGGAACTCGGTCGTCAGTCACTCTTTTCAAATATTAAATTACAATACAATGTTTGTAGTAAAAGATTTGTATAGCATAAGTTAGTTTCATAAAAAATCTATAAAAGCAGTCGAGAGCGTGTTTGGCTAATCATGCTTGGCATGCAACACTTGCAAGCGAAGTTCTTTTTTTTCCCGAAGAGGTGTTTTTGTTTGAGTCCAATTATGCATAGATAATCTGGTCGGCCTTATCTCATAAACTTTTAACAAGTCGTGTTAAAATACAAAGTAGTTTTAGTTGTAAATATTGTCTGCTAGTGTAGTTTTCGATTTTTTTATTTTAGGTTGTTAGCTATTTTGGAGTCGAATAACTACTCCAAAAAGAAAATGGACACAGATATTTAAGCGTTTCTTTTCTTGTCATGCGGCCCTATAAAATCAATGAACGAAGTTTATTTCCTTTGTTGAAATTGTTTTTCCGCAGACTGAAATTTAAATAAAGCGAATAACAGCCTTGAGACAAAGAATTCCATATTTGAAATTAGTTTTGCAAGTTTATTGTCGTTGGAACTGGCCAGTGTAGTTTGATCTTTCGGTTTTATTTTCGTTTAGGTTTTCAGATTTCAATTACACGTCCGAAATCCGGTTAAATTTAATTTGGACCGCTTTTGTCGTGTCTCGATTTTCGTGCGGCTCCTTGGAAGCGGTCATAGCAGTCCCAACCTTTCCACCGCAGAGAAATTTTGAAAAGCCAACCATTAAATTGTGCTGTTTCGAAAAGAGCTTGGCGCCTGCGATTTTATTCTGGAAAGACTTCCGGAAACGTGACTGAGGTTTGAAATAGGACATTTCTAATTATTATCCTTGGTTGGTTTTCAATATGATTCTTGATTAAACAAAGACTGCGACTGGAAATGCTGCCGTTTCTATTGCGACTAACTGCTTGCGTTTCATCTTGCCGCTAAAAGTAAAGAAAAGCGATAAATTGTTCAATGATTTAATTTAAGTATTTATTTCTAGGCGGGAACCAAAATACAGGGTGGTGCCATCAATACGACAATAAATTGAAACATGGGCTATATTACTTCATAGAAATAGTTTAGAACTTTAAAAAAAATTAATATCTTGGATATTTCTACACATTCCTTTGACTGAACTTCACTGAACTTGTTTGGGATTTCTCTGGGTGTTGTTTAATGAGAATCTCGCATAAGCGAATCAGCGCTAATAGCCTTCTGGTGCGATTTTTTAATTTTGTGACTTATGTAGATACGCGTATTGCAAACTGCTCTTACGCGGTTTTTCACGCCCAGCGACGATATTCATTTGATAATTTTTTGACATTTCTATTAAATAATGCAGCCAATGTTATATTATTTCATACAAATGTCATAAAATTATCAAATGAATATGATGTTTTTGAAAGTTTCAAACCATTTCTATGGACTAATAAAGCCAATGTTTCTATTTTTTGTCGTATTGACAGCACCACCCTGTATAACATATTATGAAATTCGGTACAGACGCAGAATTTCATAATATGGTCAAACGACTTGCTTTCATGATCGCGGGTAGCCGATAGGCAAAGGTCGTCTATGAATTTTTCGTATGACATATAAATCTATGTTTAGTTATAAATATACTTTTAAACTGTTACATGCTTACAGATAGTTTTACTAAGTTATTCTGTGCTTTCAGTTCCAAATTCGCAACATGTTGATCCTGAGGTTATTATCCTGAAACAGGTCGAAAAGAAGTACTGTTACACATGTAAATTTGTCAAAAATCGATTTGCCTGTAAAATAAATCAAAAAACAGGAACAAATCCAAATATAGGATGGAGTCGAGCGCATAAAACTTTATTGAATACTTAAGTAGTAAGTTCTCTATTTATGGTTATTCCTTAACCCGTCAGGCATCAGATTGTAGACACAATATTTTTTTAAAACTATATAGACCTCCGGAGGTATAAAGCCGCTTGACAGATTAATGTTACATGCAGTGTAACGAAGACATGCATAACGCATTGATTTCTGGAGTTTTCTTCACGAAATTGTAGTCTTAACTTCCAAGGTTACTTGTCGGATATAATTGATAGACACAGTCAGCGTTTTATTTGTAAAGGAAAAGGAACCCGGTACAAATAGATTGCAAGGTTCTTTAGTTCTTCGACTTGTATAGTGTGTATAAAGAAAATGGGTAGTATGGAAGTACTTTTTTGAGCAAATGAACACATTTACCTGTAAAAACATAAAAAAACAATATCTAATATGTATTTTACTTGCATAAGTACTCACCTAATGTAATAAAGGGCAATAAAAAGACAGCGATGAAACTTTCGGTGGCATAGTAAATTGAAAATTAGATAAATTTAACAAATATTTCATTGCACTACTTATAACGGCTTTGAACTAGATTCGGTAGTTGCAAAGATTTCAATAAAAATCTATGAAAAAGGACGCAAAAGACCAGAAAACTTCTACACAATATCTAGAAATGAAAAGACATAAATTGTGCTTTCTCGGATTAACTCGGTGCACTTAGTTCAATACCCAAGCAATAAATTTCAAAGTTTATTTTTCTGAATGTCTCTTGAAATAAGTTTTATTTTTGTCTGAAATGTTCCCTGCCATCTTATATTTATCTAAGCATATTTTGTAGAACGTATAGTTTTTTTAACCAAAATTATAACATTTCGACACACTTCCCCTGATTTCTTTACGCTAATATTTGACAAAGATCATTCTATCATCTTTGTAAAGAGGCAAAGTTAGAATATCAGATCATAATTATGTTTCTATGATGTATTGTAATCTCCGAAACTAGTCATCCTATTACAAAAATTCTTTCAGCATTATTTGGGATGAACCTTAAGGGTGGACATAGGATTGCAAAGACACGAGTACAGCTGATCTGTAATAATTTATATTTAACCCGTCAAGCATGAGATTCCAGAGACAATTGATTTTTCTATGGTCATCGCCCCCGGTGGTACATCGCCGCTTTGCAGATTACTACGGTCCGTATTAAATATAAATTATCAAATTGATTAAAAATCTTTAAAGTTTTTTCGCAATTTTCTCACCATTTGACAGTAATACCAATAGTATAAAAATAAGATGAAAAAATGTTATAGCTATATTTACACAAAGGAGGCAAAAGCATAGGTAATGAACCCATCAAAGCCCGATAAACCAGACACAATTAAATTTTAATTGTTATGATAACTTAAGTTGTCGTCTGGGCATTGAAGGATTAATGTACTCAATAATTAGTAAACTTAAATGATAAACAATAGAAAATATTTATTAGTTTGCAATTTTTTCTGTCGGCTGATTGATGGCAATGGTCAGCACGCCCGTATCGTGGCTAATGAAGCTATGCACCACCGTTTTAATTGCCGTCACTAAGCCCCCATTCTACACCAACCGCCCTAAATGACCCGACAAATTGACCGTCACACGCGATCCTAAACTTAGGTACCCCCATTTATTTTTTCAATATTAACTGTAAACATTCAAATTCTTTGTCAAAAATGGAAAATGTGGGACGGAATTCTTAGATTAGAATCTCTTCATTAAACTTTTACTGATTTGTCCAGGTGATTTTCTATTATGTTCTTATTGATTTATGATGTTTAAATTAATTTGTTTGATACCATGCTAGGCTTATCAATGAACATCATCAGTATCGTCATACCAGCCTATGATAACCACTGCTGAACAAAGGCCTTCCCCATCAATTTCTAAATAGAACGGGTTTGCGCAGCCTGCATCCAACGGATCCCCGCGACCCTGGCCAGGTTTGTCCATCTAGAGACCGTCCTACTTTGCGCTTTCCGGTACATGGTCGCCATTCTATAACTTTACCACCCCACCGGCCTTCTCTTCTGCGTGCTAAGTATCTACTTCAACTTCTATTTATTAAATCCTATGGGCTGTGTTGGTGTTGGTTTTTCAACTTTGGATCTCTTTACGGATACGTCATTTCTGATTCTATCTCGCACTTAACATCGCTCGTTCCACCTCTCGTTGTGTTGTTGTTGTTATTAATGAACAATAAAATTAAATACAAGCGAGACCTGACGTTCACGCCCGCGGCACTCCAAGCCGATTGCGTTTAAACGCAAACAAATTGAAACGCCGACCAGTATTCCTATGTTATCTATGGTCAGATGAGCAGGAAAATATTTCACACTTTTCATTATTTGTTACGTAGTAACTTTAAAAATGCAAATATATTTTTGGGATTTTGGTAAGTACTGAAGACAATAGGTACGTTTTTTTTAATTTTATTAACCCCCGACGAAGAAAGAATGGTATTATAAGTTTGACGTGTCTGTCTGTGTATCTGTAATTGTCTGTGGCATCGTAGCACCTAAACCTTGGAGTAAAAGTATTCTGTGAGCTAAACGAGTGGACCGATTTTGATTAAGTTTTTTTTTGTTTGGAAGCTGACTTGATTAGGATGGTTTGTAACTATAGTTATGAGCATCAGTTCAGGCGATTGATGAAAATCAGCTCATTTTCTACATGATAAAAAGGTTTTATTAACTTTCACAGATCCGAATGATATGAAATTTAGTATATTGTCACTTCGGTGACATTCCCATGACATACTATACTAACCTTTATTTGATCCTAAACCAGCAAAAAGTGTGCAGAATGCATAATTCTTCTAAAAATTACAGCAGATAAGTATAGCGTGTTTGGGCTCATAAGAATAGTCTCAATGAGTTGGTGTTAGATAGATGATAAATGAAATTTTCAAGTAATGGGTTACTTAAAAAAAATAGTTTCTATTTTTATTGTTTTGTTTTTGTAATTCTAATAAGTTAACAGACTTTATCACTAACATTGCAGATTTAAAGTTTCGTAGGGATTACGACGGATACCCAAAATTATAAACTGTGTAATATAAATTTACGCATAATTAATTGGGCGAACATTAATTAGCGCCATGTCGCCAACACCAATTGTAAGCGGTCCATTGGCCTGGAATGTGTCCCGCGAATAATTATTGTTCAACATAAGTGCACAATGTTTTCGTTCAGTAGCCATGCACTGTGCAATTTTATGACTTGATACGCTGCCGTAACTTTTATGCTATGTCATTTGAACTTCCTCGGTTATGAGCACGTCGGAAAATACGGTTCTTTATTATTCTGTCGCATAATCAGGTTAGTCTAATTTCTCGGTAACGATATGAAACTGAACAAATTTTTACTAAAAAGTACTCGGCGGCGCACAGCCCTGCCCCCTTCAAACTAAATCAAAATTCTTAACTGTCGGAAAATTATCGAATTTCGGAAACTCTATACCTGTCACTTTTTATTGCTATCCGTCAAAGCGAGACAGCATGTGACTTTTCGAATCGAATCCGTGATCCGACAGTTGAGAATAAGGGGGCAGATCTTCATAAAACTCATCCATCGACAAGAACCACAGAATGAAGAGAATTATACTTTTTCTAATTCTGGAACTTACTTATGAACTCTTTTTCGGATGATACTGAATTACGAAGTCCGATACCGTGATCCATATAAACGTAAGGAAAAAATTACCACCAGCCACCAGAATTCATTAGAGAATAGGTACCTATGCTATCAATCTCAAAAATAAGCAAAATGTTTCGATGTTTGATGATGATGATGATGTTTCGAACAAGAAACCATAGGCAATTTTAGACAGCATTTACGGAGGTGCTTCCCAAACACTGCATTTTATCACACGTTAATTAAGGTCGAAAATTGAACGCACCTTTCTAAATGTCAAATTATATGCCAGCCATCCTTTTCGTATTTATATTGAGAGTAAGAGATGCACTGAACTTAAATTTAGAGCTAGCATGCGTTGCGTTCTCCAGAATTAGGGCTAATGTCCTTTGAAAAGCGAAACTTGAGTTTGCAAAGCTGACATTATTAATTGTTCTTCTAACGAATTCCAAACTTTCTTCGATTATCTTTGTTCATTCAAGTTGAATTTTGTAATTTTTATCAAATGTGTTAGCCTGTTGTTATTTTTATCTAATGTGTACACGTAGATAAATATACATTTTACTTAAAAGTAAGTAAGGACTAAATAGTTATACCTAGATTAACGTTCTTTGAAAAGCGACATAGTTTTGTATTGAGTTTGGAAAGCTGTGTTTATTAATTTTACTCCTAACGAATTCCAAACCTTCTTCGATGATCTTTGTTTATTTTGAAATTGAACGTTGTATTAGCCTGTTGTAATTTTTCTTACTAACCCCTAGCATGTACGAATCTGTGTAACTAACTCTTATATGGACTCCAGACTAAAATAAAACATTTATTATTATAAGTGCTTGCTTGTAGGTATACAGGCTGGTGCAGACACAATACGACAATAAATTAAAATATGGGCAATATTAGTTCATAGAAATGGTTTGCATTGCAACTTTCAAAAACATCTTAATTGATAATTTCATGACATTTCTATGAAATAATACAGTCAATGTTATATTATTTCATAGAAATGTCATGGGTAGATGTGTTGGGCTTTCCCAAAAATATTTTATTTAAACTCGGTTATATTTACAAAACTAAATACTCCTATCAATCTGTCTGAAATAGTCGACCAGTCCGTTCGCCATAATTGCGGTCGCTGGTCGCTCATTAATATTATGCTAATGCCGTAATTTATAGGTAATGTAAATTTAATGATCATATTTTCCCTAAAAACCATAAGATTTTTGTAACGAACGTTTTCATTAACTAACTTTTCATGTTTTTGTTTCCCAGGTAAATATGGTGTCAGTTGATTGGGGAACTGGTAGTAAGTGGTAAGATAGAGAAACCGCCACTCTCGTAGCTTCTAAAATACGTAAGAATTTAAATTGGTATGCTATTCCAAATGGTTATAGCTTATAATTTAATAAGCATTCAGTTCATATATTCATAAGAAGTTGATAACTTATTGGTCCAATTCATTTAATTTATTGATTGCATTTTCTTTCCTCATGTGTTTCTCTCATGCCCGTGCCCAGCTGTGGGACATATAGTATAGGCTGGTGATGATTGCATTTTCACAATGAGTTATTAAAAGGTCTCGTTAGATAAAACACACTGTGTTTTATCTCTTTTGTTCAAATCCAAATGTAATTGATACGAAAACGGCACCAAATACTATTATTATTGAGGCCTTAGATATTTCTGATTAGTAAAGGGGTATAATTAGTCCGTCCTTCGGAAGGCACGCTATGCCGTTTGGTTCCGGTTGTTACTGCAACCGTTTTATTAACCCACAAACTCGTATTGAGCCATCGTGGTGGTGTTATGGCCCAAACTTCCCATGTGTTTCTTCCATGTAGGAAGGCTTGTGTCCAGCAGCAACGTAAATAGGCTGGTGATGATGATAATTAGTTAAAAAGCTTAAAGCAGGTAGATAAAACAATGAGAACTAGGTAATTGATACCATTGTTGATATTAACAGTAGCTAACGAACCAAGACCAAACATCATTATTTTAGTTCCCTTAAATCAATAAATTTCATTGTGACCCTCATTTTATTCTTTCGTTACAGTATATGATAAAAGGTATTAATTTGTCACAACAGAACAAAACGCTTTTTTATGTAATGGTTACTGGACCCCTTTATTATGCGCTGGGGAATAAATACAACAATTTTCATGATTTAAAAGGTCCAACAATTAGTAACAAGTGTGATTAAACAAAGTTACCAAGGACATCGTTAATTAGTGAGTCCGTCACAGAATAATAACTTAACGCCATCAGCATTTTAAAGGATAATAATTATTATATTTAGATAGGTACGTACTCGTATTCTGCTTTCACTAAATGTAGCTTTTGATACAATATTATTTATTATTCTATGAATATAGGTAGTTAGTTACATTCGTTGATTAAATTTACGTAACAAACATTTCTTTTAGACAGTAAACGAAATTTGAATACACGATACCTGTTTGACTTTTATTGAAAGTTTTGATAGGTACAATATATGCAGACTCTTGTATGCTTAATAACTAATATGAATTAAAAATAAACAAAGAAGAACATTCAGTAAAGTATATTGAATGGAATTAATAGTACCTACTACAAAGAAATTCAATAATTTCTGTGACAACTCACAAAACAAAATGCTTTCAGACATAGAGGTAATGCAGGTAATGCAAATTTCCAGCTGAATTTATTGTACCCAATATTGGAGCTTGGGACTCCTAACTCAACCGAGCGGACTCGGGGTGGAGAACGGATCTTGTAATATTGTAATAAGAAAATTCATTGCTGATATGAAAAGTCATATGTCTGCGTTGAAACATTTTGGTGCGATAATAATTAACTTTTCCGACAAACCCTCATTCATTACTATACGATAAGGTCTCTCTCTTAAGTTTTAAAAGCTTATTATTTAAAAATATTACGTCGAAATCTTGTTATTACAAAAGTTAATTTATATTTATCTAACTATGCCACGAGTTTGAGTTCTCTTCACAAACGCAAAAAGTATTGTTTCATACCTAACCTAACATACAGAAGCGTTTCCATATTATATTCAGAATCATAACATGTAGTAAGATTTCTTAAGACATTGATAAGTTTTCAAAACAGGATTTTCGGAATGCCTTTACCGCTATTTATTTATCATAATACATTGTTCATCGGGTTTTGTATCAGTATTCAGTATCAATAACTACAAAAACACCTTGTTGGACATGAAAAACGACTTTAGTATTTTCCGATTCTTGTAAAATTTGCTTTACAAAATCAGAACTGTTGCAGGCACGCCATTGGTATTACGTCTCGCTCGTAGATCAAGCTCGCCGTAAAGTCTAGGTAGATCCAACTTATTAAAGTTTCATGGCTTCATTGTCTGGCCGGTGCAGGCGACTCGACGCCCCTATTGAATGCTTTACATTTAATACCCACTTTGCATGCACTTTACCGGCGAATTATATACATTTTTAGGTGAGTTCGGATTCCCAAATGTTGTTATGTCACTTCCTAATTAGAAAAGTTGAATAAATCACTATCTACCTATATGGTAAAATTTGCACATATTATTTCGTAGCTATGTTTGTCAATTTGATATCGAACCGTAAAGAATTGTTACTTACTCTTCTGTTGTAGTATAATTTATGAATGATTTATTAATTAGTCGTTACCTTTACTTCATTACCTCAGATCATAGAAATAAGTTTATTACCATTGCATGGATTTTTTTAGCTCTTGTTGTGATTTAAGATTATGAGTGAGATGTAATGTACATACTTACTTAGCTTGACAGATTTGATTGAGATTCGATTTAGAAAATGATTAAACATAAGATTTCTGATGTCTCTAAATTTTATTCACGTAATTGGGCATTCTCTATCGGTCCGTCAAACTAGGAGTATGATCAGAAAGGGCATCAGGCAAAGAAAATGTTCAACACATTTTGAACATTTTATGAATATTTAAAAAACATTAGCCGTTTTACTGCAGTCTAACAATCATTTTATAAAAATAAAATTCAGATTTACTTCAATAAATGTACACACGACAGCACATCAAGTGTAACGGCTGCACTACGAAAGCCGCCTCTATTACGAGCGCAGTAATGGCGACGTCAAGATCAAAGTGTAACGCTTGTTGTGCTGTCGACTGTGCAATGATGTACTGTACCTTCATTTCATAAACTCTGTAAAATAATAGAATTCTAAACGTTACTTTTATAATGCATACAGAAATATTAACTTATGCCACAGAGTAACTAATAGTCTTATAGCCTTATGCGTCGTAGGTACCTACTATGAGTAAAAAGACAAATTTTAATCCATTATTGTAGGTATAGTTAGAAAGCGTAGCTAATTAAACTGTAGGTACCTATATCGTTGCCCAGGAATTTAATTCCATTGTAACCCACAACGAATACTTAAGATGTCTCCAAAGGCATTCCTTAAGCTTTGCCTTTAAACAGTTCACTTGAACTTGAATCATCATTAATCAAGACTGCTCAAGAGTTTATAATACAATGTATTGTGTCTTATGATTAATCGCATTTTTTATAATACTTTAGATTAGAAGCTTTAAGGGACAGTCATCGAACTGTGTTTACTTATGTCACATTCACATCACTAGCCGTTATGCGTCCCACTGTTGGGCGTGGGCCATATGGTAGGAAAACATGAGGAGTTTTAACACCGCCATCCTGGCCCAATGCGGGTTGATGGGCTAAAGCGGTTTTTAACCGACTTCAAAAAGAAGGAGGTTCTCAATTTGGTTGGTATGTTTTTTTTATGTATGTACGTACACCGATTACGCTGATCCGATTGACGTGATTCTTTTTTTGTTTGATGCGGAATGCTTGCTTTAAAAAGTTATTTATAATCGATTGGGTATAGTGTGGTTTTAAATCAAAATGACTAATAATCATTATCACCAGCTAAATACGTCCCACTGCTGGGTACAGGCCTACCTACATGGGAGAAACACATGAGGAGTTTGGGCCATAACACCACCACGCTCGCTGGCCCAATGCGGGTTGGTATAATAATTAAGTGAAACGATACGCTAACTTATCTAGCTTTGACCTTAGAAAGTTATCACAAAAATTTGTGAAAGAAAACTTTGAAACAAAATTAAAAACCGACTACTAAACACTAAAAAGGGTAAAAAATAAATAAATTTATGTTGGTACTTATTGCCTATAGAAACATATTTTTAGGAGTTGGTGCTTAGTTGTTTCCAGAAACAGTAGAAAATGAAGCACCGACTCCAAATAATATTATGTTTCTGCTAGGGTTATTTCCTCTTCTTAAATTTTATTATTTTCCTTTTTTAACCGACTTCAAAAACGAGGAGGTTCTCAATTCGGCCGGTATGTTTTTTTTTTTCTATGTTTGTACACCGATTACGCCGAGATTACTGATCCGATTTACGTGATTCCTTTTTTGTTCGATGCGAAATAGCTGCCATTTGGTCCCATAAAAATTTTTTCAAAAACAGTTGGGTACTTTGGTTTTAAATTAAAAAAAACTGAAATTATGAAATCGTCTACATAAGCGAAATTGCGAATTTTTGCTTTTCCAATGACTTTTTAGTGAAACGATACGATAGTGGGAAACAATATAAGTTGACGGTCACCCATCTAGCTTCGACCGTAGAAAGTTATCACTAAAAATTGTGAAAAAAAAATTTAAAAAAAAAATTAAAACCGACTTCAAAAAACTGAAAAGGATGAAATAATTAAATTTAAGTAGGTATTCATCCCCTAAAACCTATTTTTGGAGTTGGTGCTAAGTGGTTTCCAAAAACAATAGAAAGTAAAGCACCGACTCCAAAAATAGGTTTTAGGGGATGAATACCTACTTAAATTTAATTATTTCATCCTTTTCAGTTTTTTGAAGTCGGTTTTAATTTTTGTTTATAGTGCTTTGAAGTCGGTATTTAATTTTGTTTAAAATTTTTTTGACAGTAACATCCGGGACTTACGGCTTATCGTGCCTTCTGAAGCACGGAGGAGCTCCTAATATAATGATATACTTATTATAAATGTGCTTATGTATTAATTTATATTAGTTTTTGTGTCCCGGAAATCGCAACAACATGTCTAAATTATCTATGAAATCCATTATAACTAGTTAACCGCGTAGAAGAAGTAACAAAGCTACTAATTTGAATTAAAATTTGAAAGAATCAAAAACTTTAAACATGTAAATGTCCTATGTTAAATCGTTAGTAAAGTTCCTTTCTTACCTTACCTTCCTTCCTTACCTTCAGTGTAATAGGGAAAATCAAAGGCATTCAAATGATTAGTCAAAGCCAGTGACGTAAATCACATAATTGGATTGAAACTATCCATTGAATGTGCGAGAAATGAGAGGAGACCAATCCAATGTGCTTCCAAATTGCTGGAGGCGTTGATATTATTGCATTGCGTTTAGTGTCTTCCAAGAGTTACAAGACAATGTATTTATATTAATGTTGTCGTTGCTGTAAAAATGACAACTAAACTTTCGACGGAGTTAAAAAAAACTGGCCAAGTGCGAGTCGGACTCGCGCACGAAGGGTTCCGTACCATTACCTATAAACAAGCGTCCACCTGTTGCCGTTATCAATATCGAGCAAAAACAAACAAAAAAATCATGTTTGTTGTATGGGAGCCCCTCAAATATTTTTTTTATTCTGTTTATTAGTATTTGTTGTTATAGCGGCAACAGAAATACATCATCAGTGAAAATTTCAACTGTCTTACTCACACAGTTCATAAGATACAGCCTGGTGACATACGGACGGACAGTGGAGTCTTAGTAATAGGGTCCCGTTTTACCCTTTGGGCACGAACCCTAAAAAGTGACTATACTCAACTTAGCCTAGCCTTAACCTAGCCCAAAATAAAGTAACATAGAAATGCAGTTTCGTTAAATCAAATAAACTGTAATTACACCTTGCTTAATTTTTGGTTATTACAAATATAACCGAAAAAGTTTGGTTAAATATTTTTTTAGTGTACCGACAGTAATTTCTACTATACTAAGGTCTGTTCCCGTTAATGATCAACTTTAAACCCCTGGCTATTATTTTATAAATAATAATTAACTGTTATTGCTTATGAATAAGTATTTTTGGTGGATTTACCTCCAAATAATTATGCAGGTTCAAGTATGCGTTCAAGTATGATGACCAGATCCGAAATTATAGGGAATAGAGAAAAGTACCCAATTGATAACGGATACGGGACACATTTTGATGAAAACTAAAACCCTTTGGAAATTCGTTTCTGTACTTTACATTTCGAACCTTTTTTTTTCTTGGTTATGGTTAAGGACTTTACTAGACTAAACTATGAATTTAAATGATTGGTGAAATGTATTTTGTTAGCCTGATTGGCCTGATGTTCTTTTACGTATTTGATTTGATAGATGAAAGATTTTGGGTGATTTTTAAATAACAGTTATGTAGGTACTCTTACATAATTACCAAAATAATCATGCTATAATTATTTAAGTACCAAGTTTGCAGTACAAACGTATTTGCATAACGTTAAAAGTGTAAACGTGTTACGGTATCAGTAGTAAGGACCTTAGAACCTTTTAAAGTAGTTTTTCAACGCATGTTTTCGTTTCCGAGATTTTACGCAAGCTGTTTGATTTGCGTAGTGCTCTTACTAGGTAGTACGAATGATTTCCATCTGGCGTGCCATGCGGTCGCCGTAGGCCACGAGGAAAGCACGCGGCGTTATTGTACGCATGCGCACCACCCTTGGAAGTGGAGTGAGGCACACAACTCACTCCTACGAGTAACCTCCCCCCTTCCACCACCTGCTAAAACTCACACCTCTCGCTCTCGTTATTTAAACCTGCTATATTTCACGGGATTCAGACACTGTCATTTACGTTTCTATTCTCTGAACAATCAAGGAATCAAAATTGAATTTGCGATATTCACGTAAATCGGTGATCTGGAGCGAGATTGTAATTAAAAGAATTGAAATGTCGAATTTCCAATATCTGCAGCGAAGATCGATTTCAAAATTTCGTTTTAAGTACCTAGTTTATTTGTGATTTCAGCAATTCGTTAGAGGTTTTGTAAGTTCTTGTTGTTACAAAGTTGATATTATCAACGGTTGGCGTGTAGCCAAATAGGAAAACGTATGAGACTGACTCCCGTTCGGGAAGGCGTCCCTTGTAGGTTGTGCTGCATTTCCTTTTATATATTGTGTAGGTGTTGCTGAAGATAATTGAGTCAAAAGTCAACGTCAATATGTATTCATCAAAACTAAAATAGCACCTAATTTAGTAGGCAATAAAAGAAATGATAGGTATAAATTTAAATATTTTTATTTATTCAAAACGAGATTACATTAAGGTAAAAGTTGCAAATAGATATAGATAAACGTATTCATAGGAAGTTAATGTTTAACAAGATTATTGGCTAACTAAGAGGTTGCTAAGGGTCATCCCACATTGTCAATAAAATGTACGAGTTCCTTGGTATACACACAAACACAAAACAAATCAATGCCAGAAAGATTGGGAGGCTGTAGCTCAAAGCAAACAGTTCCTGCCTACATTGAAATATCTGGTCGCTTTAGAATGCTCGCGGTTATGTTACATAGATATGTCAAGATTTTTGGCTCAGGGCCAGTATACGTAGCTACAGATGCAACATACTAGGCCATTCGCCTTTTGTTTGCCAGACTATCTTGAATTATGTGAAACTGTTTGTCTAACTTTGTAATATTATATACTCAGTGCGCAATGCTTCATAAATTAAAGAAAACAATTCAACCTATACGCTTTGATTCACATACACATTTAGTATGTTTTAATAAAAATACATAGAATCCTTGCTAATTAGAAAAAAGGTGTGTCTCTGTGAGAACTGAATCAGATCATTTCAAAGGGATCATTCCACATGGGATAAGATTAGACCAGTAAAATAGTAAAGAGAGAATTTGGGCAACGATTTAATTATAAAACATGTAAATAATTACATTTAGCTAATTGCTGATAACCAACCAACGAAACAAGTGCTTAAAGGTCAATGTACTGTAATGTTCACTTGTGTGTGAATCCACCACCGAAACTAGATCCACAAAATAGGATTACAGCAAACTGCGGATTTATACTAGGGATTTCTCCAAATCCCTGGACAAAAAGGATACCACAAGGATATCTTTGTGTTACAAGCTATGTTTGATAATGGCCGCTATTGGCTTTAATATCTACTTACTGCAAAGTAATTTGGCTTTCAGGGGTATTTGAGGTAAACAATTATAAAGTGCGTTAGAAGTAATTACCCAGGCAGCCTAGGCTCGTAGCCATATAGGCACATTTCACATTCATAATCAATTTGAACAGTGTAATTTTCTAAGGTAAAGATAAGTTTAGCAGGAAAATCTAGTCCACAGACTAGTCCACACAGTTTGTTGATGATAACAGATTTTGTCCTATATTGATATACCTACCTACTCATAGAGAGAGATCCTATTTTGATACTTATACTTCCGATTTGATACATTCCATAATGGCCACAATTTCCAAAATTATTGTTTGACAAGCATGTAGATACAAAGTTAACATTATAAATAAATAGGTCCTAAAATATCAAAATATAACTACTATATTTTAATGCCTTGAATAAATTCGATGTATTTTATGGCAAAACTTCTAAAATGTTTATTTCAAGTGAAGTTTTAATATGTTGTTACCGCTAAAGTTCGAAGTAGGTAAATATGGTAAATGGATTAAACAGCTAACCAAAGCACAATACTATCTTTTTTTATTATTTATTTAATCTTTTTTTGACACGCTCAGGGGAAGCTCTACCAACCTAACTTCCAACTCCCAGGGAGAAGATACAAGGGGTGTGTGACTCTCACCCACTAAACCCCTCAGAGCGATGTACCCATGATGCTTCAGAACGACGATATTGCGGAGCCGCCAGGAGGTTAACATCCGCTATACCATCACACAAGCAGACGACCAAACACGGTCAGTCCTCTCTTGTATGGGGGCTCACCCTAAGACTTCGGTTGGTCCGCACGTTGATACATTAACACACGGACCGGGCTGTGCAAGCCGCGCATGGTCCCCTAACCATGCCCGGAGCCCTAACCATAGATGAAACGCCGGCCTAGCAGTCCGCCAATCCACAAGCTGCAGCCACACGTCTGCAGGTCCGTTGGTTCTGAAAAGGGCCTACCGCATCCATAAAGGACCCCGGCAACGCTCAAAATAGTCTCCTCTCCGCCTGGACCACGACTTACACAGACACTAAGGAGAAGGGGACGGCTTCTAAGTTGTGACATCAACCATGCGGTATGCCCCAAAACCGAAAAAGCTTACTGCCTGTACCAGCACGGATAGGAACAGACCGGACCGCCACAAAGTGCTGCTGGTTAACAAGGGCCACGGGGACGCAAGACGCACATCCGGGCATTCAAGAGCCTCGAGGCGGCTGCACGCGACCTAATAGGTCACCATACCCCGTCCCATATGTGATCAGATCACTGGGGCGAACAAATAAGGTGCACAGTGAAAACTGTTACAACAGCTCGTAACTGGTTTAACCGTCCACCTCGCGGGCCTAAAAGGCCCTCCATAATACGTCCCGAAGGACCGCTGGACTCACTAGGGGTCCCCAACACTGCCGCATTCCTTTCCCCTTCTGCCTGGCAGAAGAGTGCAGAAAGCAGCAAAACCGGCTCTTACGCCGGTACCCCCAAATCTGGGAAGCGATCCTCTATGCGAAACTCTGGGGATGCGTCCGATGGCGGTCTAAAAAACTGCACAACACTAACCTAACCTAAACTACCGGTAAATGCTATGAGTAATCTTATAATTTACCATACTTCGAGCTTTAGCAGTAGCATTATTAAGTTTTGTTTAGGCTTGGATGAATTAAATACTTCGATTTGACCAAGTACCTATTAGTCGAGGACTTATTTTTAACCGACTTCAAAAACGAGGAGGTTCTCTATTCGGCCGGTATGTTTTGTTTTTCTATGTATGTACACCGATTACGCCAAGATTACTGATCCGATTTACGTGATTCTTTTTTTTTCGATGCGGAATAGCTGCCATTTGGTCCCATAAAAATTTTTTCAAAATCAGTTTCGTAGTTTGGTTTAAAATAAATAAAAAAACTATATTAGGAAGTCGTCTACGTATTTTTTTTTGTATGTACACTGATCACGCCGAGATTACTGATCCGATTTACGTGATTCTTTTTTTGTTCGATGCGGAATAGTTGCTATTTGGTCCCATAAAATATTTTCCAAAATCGGTTGGGTAGTTTGGTTTTAAAATAAAAAAACTGAAATCAGTAAGTCGTCTACGTATGCGAAATTGCGGATTTTTGCTTTCCTATGACTTTTTAGTGAAACGATACGATAGTGAGAGTTGACGGTCACCCATCTAGCTTTGACCTTAAAAAGTCAACACTAAAAATAATAAAAAAAAAAATTAAACAAAAATTAAAACTGCCTTCAAAAAACTTAAAAGTATAAAATAATAAAATTGAGTAGGTAGGTACTCATCCCCTAGAAACATATTTTTTGGAGTTGGTGCTAAGTTGTTTTCAAAAACAATAGAAAGTGAAGCACCGACTCCAAAAATTATGTTTCTTGGGGATGAGTACCTACCTACTCAATTTAATTATTTTATCCTTTTCAGTTTTTTCACACAAATAATCTTGTAAAGTCATTGCAACAGGTTTATCAACAAGTATCGTGAATACAACACACATCATGTGTTAATTTTTTGTTCGGACTTCGGAATATGTTCCATTAGTGATAGATAATATAATTGTAACTTGTGACGATATTTATAAAAATATCTAGTGTGTACGAGGTATTAACTTATGAACAACTTTTAGTCCGGATAACTAGCCATGTCGGTACTTGTTTATTCATACCTATACCTATTTACTTATTTTTATTTGAAAAGAGGTGGCCGTTTCTCTCATAATAAGTAATTAAGACTACGGTATTAATACTAATAATTTACTAATTAATATTGTTATGATTTTTTTCATGCGAACTCAACAGTGGCACTGAAATGTAAGTATTAGGAAAATAATGTTTTATATATTGCTATGCTAAGCGCGTAATGTGATGCAATCTCATATTTACATTTCGCAAATACTACTTGTTTGTTTCAAATTGTCTTCTACTTCTTTCAACACAAAGAATGAAAAGTTCTCAGTTACATAGAACATTTTTCTCCATTGCCATCACAAAAGAGGTTACCTACTAAAAACATTTAAATTTCTTTTAACCGTTGGCATGCTCGCTTTAACGTTTCCTGTTGCCATTTAAAAGGCAATGGAATATATTTTTCTCTACAATTTGGGCAAAATCTTGTCGCAGCTAGAGGTTTGCACAGTACCTATTTTTGAATATGTATATTTGCGAATCTACATTTTAGATTGCCCCTTTACTGTGCTCAAACAAACGTTGGCATAGCAATAGTGTCAGTTATACGTTTAGGTTTGCTACTTCTTCATTATAAGTTAAGTATAACTATTTGAATGTTTAAGATAATGTTGTTTTTTTTTTGTGTGTGTGTTGCAATGTTCGACAGTTTACAACACAGTGAATACACTTGTTAACGTGTCTGATTCAGACTTCCGAGCCGTCATGTTTATCTAACTGCAGTTCGTGCAGAACGTGTATAGCAAGACTGATGATGACTGTCGATTGTTCCGTTTGCATACTGTTGTTGTATTCTCAATACACTGAAAATAGTTCCTGATGTAAAAAGTCTCCGCTAGTTTCACTTATTTTTTTGCAACATTTATTTTACTTCTAACTTTGCTGTATTTTTCTAATATTTTTTGTCGATCTACAGGCTGGCTTTTTACGATCAGTAAGATACGATTTGGAAAGCCATAGTAATTGCTTGCAAATTTTATATGTATAAGTAACTTGAAATTCCGTTTATAGATTATGTATTCATTTTTTAAATTACATGTCTCTTTTAATTGCACGTAGCAATTGACATTCGATTAGAATACCTAATGCAGAGTAAGGAATTTTCTAGAGAGGGTGCTGTACAGCGTATCGAGTTTTAATTATGCAATTTTCTAACGATTAACTTGCCTTACATACTTATATATGTATTAAAATAATTCTAATTTCTTTACCTAGTGTCCGACTTTTACTAATATATAATTAATGTTATAATTCCAGATACCGACAATCAGCGCGTCATCATCCACGTAAAGGACGTCAATGATGAACCACCTTACTTCATCAACCGTCCCCTGCCGATGCAAACAGTCGTTCAACTTAACGCGGCTCCGAACACCCCAGTATTCACGCTACAAGCTAGAGATCCTGATACAGACCACAACATTCACTACTTCATTGTGCGAGACCGCACTGGAGGTAGATTTGAAGTGGATGAGAGATCTGGTGTGGTCAGAACCAGGGGAACCGACCCGTTTCAACTGGATATGGAGTACGTGCTGTATGTGAAAGCCGAAGATCAGGTAAATAATTGTGTCAATACTGACTGTCATATAAGTTCATAAGAAAACAACTAAGTCGGTTTATTAGTTTCTTTGCTACATTGTCTCATCCACTAAATCAATCTTGTAACTAACAATATATAGAGGGAAAGTCGTATGAAACTTAAACACAAACCGATTTTACGCATTTATCACAAGAAGTAGTAATAATAATACTTAATTATTATCTGTAGATTTAGTTTGTATCTGTAATGGTGTACAGACGGAATAAGGCCGGTTTCAAGGTCAAACTGTTACGTTTGATGCGCTGTCGACTGTACAATATTACATATTCTATCTATTTATCTACAAATAATGTATTTAAACCTCCATAGAAACATGAAAGAATAAGTTTTTGGTTATCCCTTACTTTCTAATTGTATTATGTAAAAAAAATAGTACATATTTAGTTCAGTTAAATTTTAATTTTAAAGCACCGCAATATCTACTGCGATACTGCATCACCAGCTTATAACACGTCCCACTGTGGGCACAGGCTTTCCTACATGGGATAAATATATGAGGAGTTTGGGCCATAACACCACCACGCTGGCCTAATGCGTATTGGTGGGTTGAAGTGGTTGCAGAACAATCGGGACCAACGGCTTGGCGTGCCTTCCGAAGCACGGAGGATTAAAGGGGGACGACTCAAGATTATTAATTTTTATTCACCCAGCCCGGGATCGAACGTGGCGAAAGTTGCTTAATTTTCGTAATCGAAACCGGAGCCCTCAAACCACTACGCCACCGAGCTCCTCAATGATTGATTCAGATAATTCAAAATAGTCTGAACAAAATTTACTACGTAGAAAAATACAGTACTATGGCTTTGAGATAGGTGAGCGTAACAAGTCACTACAAAATTAACCCTTATTTCAAAGGACTACATATAAACGTCAAAGTGTTTTCTCTGCTGCCCCCTGTGATGTGAGCCACCGGCACCGTCCAAAAATCAGCAAATTATTATACGTTGTTCCTTCGTTCCCTCATTTGGCGGTTCTGAGAAGGAAACCTTTTAGTCCTAGCGGTAACTCAATGTGTTACACACATGTCATGAAATTAATAAACGAGTCAGTTCGGGATTACTTCTTCGAAATACTTATTATTTACAGAGAGTAATTTATTGTACATGCCTTGTACCTACATATCTTGGGTAGATAAATCTTATCTCATCTTGTCTCGTAAATATTTTCCTCTGTCGAACCAAAAAAGGTGAATTTAAGATTACCAAATTTTCTATTCAGTATCTCAAAATAGAATACTTAATATCCGAATCTTAGCCTTAGCGAAATATTTGTAGATAATTAGGTTTCTCATCATTGAAGTAATGGTTCTGCCTACACAATCTTGTATTAGGTAGTCTAATTTGAAACAACCGCATATTTCATAATATTATTTCACATATCAGTCTTACAACATTAAGGTAACAAATTGTTTAATTTTTTGATATTAATCGTATGATAGAACTACTATCTACGGTTCTACTGGCTATGGTGGTCCCCGAATACAATAATTAAAACAAACACGTCAAATACTGAATACTATTTCTTATTAAATAGTCTGAACAAAATTATTTAAATTAATGCTATTTTTAAACTGTAACCTAGTTTGTATGTGCACATGTCATTGTTAGAAATTAAAATGTAAAAAAATAACGATAAGGTAAATCATTCCAGAGTGGTCGTGTGGACGAGAGGCGGTTCCAGTCTACACCAGAAGAGAGACTTAGCATTGTTGGTGGAAAACGAGCTCCCCAGTTCTATCTGCCCAGCTATGAAGCTGAGATTGCTGAGAACCAAAAGAAAGATTCAGAGTAAGTTTTTTTTATACCACTAAGGTGGCAATTAGGGAATGCAATCTCGTTCTTGCGAGATCTCGGCCTTTTTTAGCGAGATTGATCTCCGACGAAAAAAGGGCGAGATCTCGCGAGTTTAACGAGATTGCACTTGACGAGCATAAAAACGTCTTATTCGAAGCGCGGACTGACACGGACAGAGTTTTTTTAATTGATAATAATATCTCAGTTTAATAGTCAACTCAACTTAGATAATAAGTTTCATTTTTTTTACTTCTCCTTGTTTTGTTTGTTATAAAATAACTGTTTTATTACTAAAAGATTTTTGTTTGATATTAGAACGATAGATACGCACGCCAAAGTTTACTACTTATAAGTTTATTAAAAAAATATAGACAAATACGTCAAACAATATTTGATGCATAAAAGTCTATTGAGAAATTCGTGAAAATAAATGTTTATCTTATAATACTTATAATTTATATTATTATTTTTTTATTCAAATAATGGGATTATTTGCAAAAAAAACACACAAAACTGCCAATCTCGCGAGATCTCGAAATTAGCGAGATCTCGTAGAATTGTTATTTATAAACTCGCGGGATCTCGCTTGAGCCCCCAATCTCGCGAGATTTGCATTCCCTAGTGGCAATCAAGCATATCTGATGGTAAGCGTTTACCGTAGCCTATGGACGCTTGCAACACCAGCCCCTCAATTCTGCTATTTATTTACCTAAACGGATCGGCAGCGTTTCGGTATCGAAACTATTGCGCTATTGATAAAAAAAGGTATTCCACTTACATTGCTTGTAAAACCGGAACGCTAACGAAACGCTCTCAGTTGGTTCAACTATTTGACAACTGAAACGTTGGTGACATAAACATATAAAAATTGTGAAATTCGGTATTTATTTCGTGTTTTTGGAAGTCTTTGTAAATCATATTTATTTAAAATAAAATTAGAGGGTTGATTCTGCTATTTGTTTACCTAAACGAATCGGCAGCGACTCGGTATGCGGTTGTGTTATAAAATAGGTATTCCACTAACAAGCCGAAACGCTAACGATACGCTCTCGGTTGGTTTAACTGAAACGTTGGTGACAGAAACTGTCAAAAGTTGAAAAAATCGGTATATACCTATACATATATGGTTTTTTGTAGTTATATTTGTTTAAAAAATACTTAAAGTAGTTTTAAAATAAATTAAATGGTAATTATATTACATATAAGTAAATGTGAAAATATTTTATTTTCCAAAAATATCGGAAAAAATAATATCTACATTCATGATAATTATGATGACTCGCCCAAGGTTTTTTATCCAAATTATACTTGATGCAATCCTTTAGGCACGCGAACTAAGTTATAGGGTACATTTAATTCTATTTTGCGAGATTAAATGTTATACAATTACTGCCGTTGTAAAACCGTAACTTTTGACAGTTCAACCAAAGAACTACCGATGCGTTTCGGCTGCGAGAAGTGTCAAATAATTTGCAGAATACAAAACAATCATTGAACCGAACCGTTCGCGTTACGTGTTTGTTAGTAGAATACCAAACTGATGCGTTTCGGCTACGTTTCGATTGCATTGTGTTAGCAGAATACAAAAACGTTGTAACTTAAGCGTTTCCGATTCGTTTCAGATCAAAATACAATAGCAGAATTGGGGGGCAGGGGTATCACTTGCGCGTTGCCGACCCTGTAAAAACCTTTTCACACCTTTTTTGAATATCTTGAATTCGGTATCGAATTGTCCTTTAACCTTAAAGAGGCCGTTGCCTTTGGTAAAAGTAGTAGGTATAGTAAAGACGTTGGTACTGTCAAACCAAAACCTTCACCTCCCTTTCCCGACATATCAGACACAATCAAATTAAATTTTAATTTTTTAAGCATAATTTTATAACGTCTCGGTGCATGGAATTATCCGCTGATAGTTTTCTGAAACACTTTAAAATATCATTGCGTAATTTACTTGTAAGACAAGTAGACTCTATAGGCGGCGGTTACCGCTTTCTATCAGGCGGGCCGTCAGCTTGTTTGTCATCCAGTTGTATAAAAAAAAGAGTTTTCATAGTGATAATAAGCTTTATACGACTTATCACATTATGAAGGTCTTAGTGATTTAAATTGTGTTTTATATAGGATGGTGACGACAATACGACAGTAAATTAAAACATGGTCTACCTATATATTAGTTCATAGAAATGTTTGGAACTTTTAAATACTTAAATCTTATTCATTTAATAATTTCATGACATTTCTATGAAATAATGCAGCCAATGTTAAATTATTTCATAGAAATGTCATGAATATTTCAAATTCATCTTGTATTTGAAAGTGCGAAACATTTCTATGAGCCAATACAGCCCATGTTGTAATTTATTGTAGTATTGTCCTCACCACTCAATACAACAATAAATTAAATGGGCTATATTATTACTTCATAGTAATGGTTTGCGACTTTCAAAAACATCTTATTCATTTGATAATTTCGGGACATTTCTATGAAAAAATGCAGCCAATGTTATATGACTCCATACAAGTGTCATGAAATTATCAAATGAATATGATCTTTTTGAAAGTGGCAAACCATTTCTATGAACTAATATAGCCCATGTTTTAATTTATTGTCGCATTGACAGCACCACCCTGTATAAATATTATATGTTAGCTGATATTTAGAGACGTATGTCATACTGTCTCAGACTCTTAGTTAAACTAGTTAGGAAGCCATTCCTTTTCATAAGCACTTGTTAACAGACCCAGATTTTCATTATGGTCCGTAATTTGTTGTCTACACTTGTGTCAGTATCAATTGGCGAGTAGCAATATAGTGGTTTCTTAATTAAGACTTGTTTGGGCGAGAGCCCGATACGTTACTTTTAATACTTCTATAGCTCATCTTCAATGCTCAATGATATTGACGAAACGAATGAGATAATAATGCCATAAACAGTGTCGGTAACATGATTATTATACCTTGCCCTGTAAGGTCCGGGAGCTTACGAAATCTAAATTTAAGTAGGTACGGTTAGCAAAAGATGTCAATTAACATTTTAGTACCTTGTCACACTACGTCATTCACAATATTCATTCATATCGATAAGAGTAGGTATACCAATATTAAAAAATATTTAGTATTATTCTTTTTTCAATTAATGAACATTGTTTAACGTTATATGCCGTTGGTATCCGTTGGTCCCGGTTGTTAGTGCATTGGACCGCTTTAACCCACTAATCTTCATTGGGCCAGCGGGGTAGTGCTATGGCCAAAATTCCTCATGTTTCTCCCATGTAGGAAGGCCGGTGCCCAGCAGTGGGACATGTATAGACTGGCGATGATGATGATGAACATTGTTGGGACCTTTCGGATTATCGTCTAGAGTCTAAGACTATATTAGTTACCAAAAGTTGATTTCTAATACATGTTTTTTGTCTTTTTCCAGCATTATATCGGTAAAGGCGAAATCGTTTGCTGATCGTGAGATCCGCTACACACTCAAAGCTCAAGGACAAGGCGCTGGCACTTTCAACATCGGACCCACTTCAGGGATAGTCAAATTAGCAAAGGAATTAGATTTTGAAGATCTGAGACAACCCCACGTTTATTCGTTAGTCGTAACTGCTACAGAAGATTCTGGAGGCTTTTCTACTTCTGTTGAGGTATGTATTATGAAACACACTCAGCTATTGTTACATAAGGGGAAAAGAAGAAAACTACTTAAGATAATTAATAATTATTATCTTCGGTGGTGGGCCCGTATGAAGGGGCGTCTGGGTAGGTACCTACCACAGCTTTTTTTTTTTAAAAAAAAGATAATTGAATTGAAATTGATCTACTCATTTAGGAGCTACGATACAGACAGATTCACGGACAGACACGTCAAATTTATATAACACCCATGTTTTTTCGTCGGGGGTTAACAATGAGGTAGGTACTTACGTAGTCTTTCGGAAACAGCTTAACGACTTCCTTTAGATTCCTCTTTACAAACACAATTGTCTTTATTACAAAGACCGAAGTAGAGTTATAACAAAGCTTAAGGTTATAAACAGCAGCAGCGGTTAGTTGACAGCTCATCAACATATTACAAACGCTTAGACCAACCTTATTCTATCCAAATAAGGAGTCGAGCAATGCACGTTTGACCAAAAATGAAAAACAAAATAAACACGATTATTAAAATTTTAATAGATTTCTAACCTACCACGGCCGTGTCGGGCTTCCACGGACAGCTCTGTCTGATCTCGTATAGGTACCTACCTAGATTTCGTGGTTATTATGTTTTTATTTTTTGGTCAAACGTGCATTGTCAAAAAGCTATGGGATCTATTAGTTGGTAAAATGGTTTTCGGAAACATGAATGTCACCCGTCACCCGGTTATTACTCCCAATGTTCTTACTTATCAGTATATGCGTTATTCATTAGTTTTTATATTGAAAGGCTAATTAAACGTTTCCAGCTAACGATCCGTGTCACTGACGTAAACGACAACGCGCCAAAGTTTGAGCTGCCCGACTACCAAGCACACAACGTGGACGAAGATATACCGCTCGGCACCAGCATCCTGAAAGTCAAGGCTATGGACGCAGACTCCGGGAAGAACGCGGAGATTGAATATTTGGTATCAGGTAAATTAACTTTTTTAATTCCTCAACTTTTCCAAAACATATATTTTGGTCAGAGAGAAAACCAAGGAGCTTTTGATTTAAGGTATCTTTAAAACTTAAGACATCTTATAATAATCTGCTATGAAAATGATCTTTTACCGTGCTAAAAGTTTATTATAAACAACCCTTTCTAAGGGTTGTATGTAAGTAACATAGTTACTTTCGAATCTTATCATCAATGTAAAATATCTCATTAGATTTCCGTTTAAATTAGGTACCTTAATAAAATAGACGCCGTAATGGACATGGCCGATTTTATGTAGCCGGAGTTACTAAGTTTTGATAATTATCTTTTGTACGTATAGTAATAACTATTGTAGAGCAAACACCAAGTAAAGACAACAGAAAAATTTCAAACTATACAACTAACGCCATCTATGGTTTCGTATTTGTAAACCTCAGTGCAGCCGTATTGATAATTAATTATCTTTTTTACGTATAGTAATAATTATTGTAGAGCAAACACCGAGTAAAGACAACAGAAAAAATTCAAACTATACAACTAACGCCACCTATGGCTTCGTATTTGTAAGCCTCAGTGCAGCCGTATTGATAATTATCTTTTGTACGAATAGTAATAATTATTGTAGATCAAACACCAAGTAAAGACAAAAGAAAATTTTCAAACTATACAATTAACGCCATCTAGGGTTACGTATTTGTAAACCTCAGTGCGTGTCTATGGTTTATAGCATTAATACATAATGTGGTCACCTGAAGTTAATCAAGTTAAGGATATTGTCGTTTATGAATCGGATAAGCTTTGAAGTTGTATAGATATACCTGTAATTTGAGCGATTATATATTATTTATATTTTAACAATTTTTTTAACAATGAAGAAGAGAACTACAACGTCCCTTCTTATTTTAGAGAAATCCTAATATTATTTTTTAATCTAATTCCTTACCTTCACATAACTGGAAGACTTGAAATTTGGTATTACTTGGAAATACCAGTTATTCTGCAGTTAACCTTCATAATGTATTAGATTATCGGTAATAAGTACGATGAATCAACCTTCATTGAATTTACATTTCATCATGTTTCAGATGACCACTTCAGCGTAGACTCAAACGGCATCATAACCAACAACAAGCAGCTAGATGCTGACAATAACAACGCTTATTACGAATTTGTCGTCACCGCTAAGGACAAGGGTGAGCCAGCTAAGACTGGAACAGCTACAGTAAGAGTTTATACTAAGAACAAGAATGACGAAGAACCAAAATTCTCTCAACAAGTGTACACACCTAATGTTGATGAAAACGCTGGCCCAAACACATTAGTGACAACAGTTGTAGCATCAGACAAAGATGGTGACAATGTAAGATTCGGGTTTGTCGGAGGCGGTACTAGTTCAGGGCAATTCGTAATAGAAGAAATCACTGGTGTGATTCGTCTTCATAACAAGGCTATTTCTTTGGATCGAGATAAATATGAACTGAACGTTACTGCTTTAGACGATGGTGCTTGTTGTGTCAACGGCGATGCGACTATACACACCTCGACAGCAGTTGTCGTAGTATTCATCACAGATGTCAATGATAATAAACCTATATTTAAAGATTGCCCGACGTATTTTCCAAAAGTTGAAGAAGGAGCTCCAAACGGTAGCCCAGTTATAAAAGTGCATGCTACTGATGAAGATAAAGGTGTGAATGGCCAAGTCAAGTATTCAATAGTTCAGCAGCCAAATCAAAAGGGTACAAAATTCACTGTTGATGAAGAAACTGGCGAAGTGTCTACTAACAAAGTATTTGACAGAGAAGGGGATGATGGCAAGTTTGTATCAGTAACTGTGAAAGCCACTGATCAGGGTGAACCTTCCTTAGAAGGCGTATGCTCATTCACGGTTGAGATAACTGACGTCAACGATAATCCTCCTCTATTTGACAGACAAGTAAGCAATTTGATTAGGGCAAGGTGCATACAACTAAGAAAAAAGATTGGGATTAGAAATGTAGATACTGCGTTGTTTATCACCTTTGGTACTTTCAATACCTAAGCCATTTCTGATCCCTTTGTTTTAACGGGTAGTATTGACACATGATTGCATGAGCACAATTAGATCTTGCATGTATTTAGTTTTATATCCGCAGGTATTTACTATCCTCTGTGTCTTACAGAAATATGTGGAGAATGTAAAACAAGACGCCAGTATAGGCACAAATATATTAAGAGTTTCTGCATCTGACGAAGATGCAGACAATAACGGTGCTATTGTATATACTTTGAGCGCACCATATAATCCTGCAGATATAGAGTATTTCGAAATCCAGCCTGAATCAGGCTGGATAGTTCTCAAGAAACCCCTAGACGTAAGTATGCTTTTAAGAATATAACATAGACTAATACATTTATACCAACGTGTGATCTTGTGATAAGAGTGATGAGTGAAAGGGAACAACTTTACTCATAAAGTTTGGTGGATGAGTGCTACCTACAGACCTTAGGATTCAATTGGCACATACTTTAAGTTTGTTTAAATGTAAATAGTTCTAAATTTAACTGACGCTGTAAATTGCTGTGAAGAGGGGTTCAATCCTGGCTGTGAGGAGTAGTTGTCCATTGAACGGCGAGGCGAGCTGGGTCGCCGCCGTGGGGCTTGTTCTTCTTGCAGCACAATTAGTTTATTTTGCCGCCAGCGCCGGCTCAGCACTAAATCTTCGTTAAGATTTATTTCCGCAGCACCATCTTGCATTGACTATATCTTACCAATCAATACGACCTGTGTATAATATCTGCTCATAACAGAGAATACTGCTGTAAATATTTCACCGTTGAGACCTATGTTTAGTTCTAAAACATGTACAGTTTCCGTAACAGCACTTCTGTATATTTCGCACAAACTAGTTTGAAAATTTATTTTATTGTAAGTACTTACTCGATTGATTTGGGAAGCTTACGCTTTTGAATATACCTATCAGTATTATTATTATGTATGTACATGTTTTGTTACTAATCTCAAATTTTGTTTTGCGGAGCAACCTGTGGTGCGGTTCGATCCCGCGCTGACCCAAGTCATCCAATCATTGACGACAACTCATGCATTGTCTACCAAAGTAATATCATGATAATCTGAATTTTTTACAGGGCGCCAGTATGTGTTAGATTGTATAATATTGTTAGTTGATAAACGAGATGGTCAGATTGCCTGTGGGGCAGTTTGGCCATCTGGCCAGTTGTGACATTATTCCTTCTGTGAAAGGGGCAACGTTCTCAAACCCGAAATTTGTACAGTTTAACCGTAACGTCCATCGTTTGTAATATATTTCATTTCAATGAGTGTCGTTTCGTTGTAGTATACGAGGTCACCAAAACCTTCTTAAGACAACCTGACCTTTCCGCCATGTCTTGTATGCAGAGCTGCATGCATTTTGCCTGCTTTTCGTTAAATTATTTTCATTTAATAATTAGTTTAGTTTAATTATATTATTGTACAGATTAATTAATTATATATAATGTACCTACATGTACAGTTTGTATTTTTCTTATTGTACATACAAAACAAAACTTGTAAAATACCAAAAAACATTTTTGTTTCCAGTTTCTTTTCTTGCACCACCTTAATATTGGCTACATTAAGGAATGTTCCTGTAAGTAAGTATGAGAGGTGCTTGCGGGTGGAAGCGGGTGTGATTGGTTGTAATTTTATAGAAAATTCTCTATACTTTTACTTTCCTACTTTTTATTTTGGCTTACTGAATGACTGAGCGACGACTGCGAGTGCATTGCAATTATAAACACAGACATCCTTAAACGGCCAATAAATAATATACAAAGTGGAAGAGAAATATACTTGAGTTTATTTTTCAATTATTTTAATTGTTTATTAGCCATGTGTTTATGTTTTAGTTGTGTTATGTTTTATTTTCCCCGCTGACCTCTGACCCGTGTATCTGTAGCGGGACAGGTACCGCCTGCGCGTGCGCGCGTCCGACAGAGGCGCCCCGCCCTCCTCCGCAGACGTGGACGTTGAATTAGACGTGGTAGACAGGAACAATAAGCCCCCCATCTGGGACATGACCACGTATGGCCCCGTTCACATCAAAGAGAATGTCACAGTGGGTACTGTAGTGACCAGTGTGAAAGCCAGGTTGGTATAAGGCGCAGCGGGCTCACGGGCCCGCCGCACCTCCTCTCCCTAACACTACTAACGACGTGGTTTTGTCTGTTTCCATCGACTCTTTCCCCGCTAGCGAGAAACGTACAAGTTGGAGGCTATGGCTCAAGACAAGGGTTTCCCGCCCTTGTCCAGAACCGTGGAGGTCCAGATAGACGTAGTGGACCGCGCTAACAATCCCCCCGTGTGGGACCACACGGTGTACGGCCCGATCTACATTCGAGAGAATTTGCCCGTGGGTGCCAAAGTGGTGTCCGTAAAAGCAAGGTGCGTGTAACTGTTCGGCACGGGCACCGCACGCAGCCCCGTCACCTGCACGAGTGTGCGACGACTCCGCGCGGCAGGCACGCATTCACTTCACTTTGGCATTTGGCTCGAAATCAAATTATTTCAAGATGATTCTTTTTTCACAATTTTGTGTGACAGAAAAGATCTCAGTTAGAAATTTTTAATTAAACGTGATAAATATATCTACAAATAATATTTTTTTTATCAAAGTAATGTAAGTAGGCGTTGATCTCTTAAGCTATTTGATTTATACACAAAATTGTGAATAAAATTTCAGTTTTTATTCAACATTTAAAAACACCTGAAAAGCCAAATAACAAACTAAAGTGAATTACGACATAGCTGAGAATTCTATAATTATCTTTCGATTCCAGTTGAAGTTTACTGCCTTGTCTATATGATGACAAGTAAACTTCAATTCGATTTTTACTGGTAATTTTAGAAGTCACGGTGTATGTTTGTCGCCGGGGTCATCAAATAATCGTAATTGTTCTCACCTGGTGACTTGTCAACGATACTGTCTGCGTCAACTGCATCGTCATTACACGGGACCTTCGAGTGCAATGGCCACTACCACCGTGCATTTAAGGGCTCACTGCTTTCATGGAACGGGGATCACATTAACTGTCGTTATTATAAATAAATAATGTTGTGAATTACGGTTCAATAATATAATAACGAATGCATTAATTTCTCACTTCAATATTACGACACCAATATCATTGGCTTTTTAAAACAATATTACTTTATGTAAAATGGGTTCGGTATTTTCAATTAAACCCGAAAATGAAATACTGGGTCTGATCTCTTCAGAGAACTTACGCTAGTATTGTTTGACAGACTACAGTGACGTTCACCGAGTTAATTCCAAATTCACTGCTTTTATTATTAAAGTTAATCCATTATCCATTGTCTAATATACAAACTTCTAATCATGCTTATAATTATTTGCATAAATGTAGGATTATGAATTATTTCTCAGAATAAAAGCCAATCCTACGGGATATAATATAAATTTATACGTAACTAAAATATCATAAAATAATACAAGTAGTTAATTAATTAAGCATTCATGAAACGATGGGCAAAATAAAATAAATAGATAGAAATTCTTTATTTTGCACAATACCTAAGAGAATCTAACGCAAATATTTCACTTTTTTTTTAAATTGAAGCGCAATTCACAATAAGCTTAAAAAATAAAAGCATTTAATTGTTCTAATTTAATAAAGTTGTTCAAAAACATCTTTTGAACTTGATAGCGGAAGTTTCAAAGATGTGTTTTATTTTCAAATTAAAATAATAAATTATTTGAAGTAACCAGTGCCTTCTGTGCATGTAGCCCTGACGCATCAGAGCATTAAAAATCATTTGAAATTAAGATCTAGGTTATTTAATTTATATTTTCGACGTTGACGCATGAAAGATTTCTTTAAATTTTTAGTAGTTTTTTATATGTGCTGAATTTTGTTTTGCGTCGATATATTTTCGGGTTAGCTTACAAAAAGAAAAGAAAGGTTATAGACACAAAAAACAACTCAAATTTCAAATAAAAAAAAATTCACTTGAAGAAATCAAATTTTCAAACGGACACGAAAAAATTAGAAGATTTGAAAATTACGAAATAGAAAAAAAAACACTTAGATATGACGTCACCAGAAAGTTTCAAAAATCCTTTGCTACACAAAAGGTTTTTCGATGTCCATGTTACTTTACCCACGTCATATTTTTAAATCATTTATGACGTTATCTGTTTCGTAAACAATGTTAATGATTAAGTATTACTAAAAAAAATAAACCATCGATTGAAGTAATAAAATAACGTAAAAATCTGCTTCTTACATTTTCTGCAAACGTTTAATTATTAATGATTCCGCAGCACTTTGCGTTTGTACCTACCTCTTTATTGAGACCAAATTAACTCAAATAATACAGAGGAGGATAACGTACAACTTTTTTAAACTAAGATGATAAAAATATGTTCACATTTTGTACGTACCTTAATTTTTTCAAATGTAGTCCATTTATCAAATTTTTAATAAGTATTTCAAGATGCTATTAGCATTGATTTGGAAATTCAATAGTAAGTCTTTTTAATATAAATTAGATGGTTGATTCAAGAAATTAAAACCTGCGGGCAGAATATTGGTACGGAATTATTTATTTTATAGGACTTTAGGTTGGTATAACCAAAGACGAAATGACGCTAAAATTTATAGAAAATGCTAGGAAGCTGCGTAAGTCAAAACGGACACGGTAGGTATGGTATGAGAAATCTCGCTAATAATGTTATTTTGCTCTTTTAGTTCTTTCTTTATTTCTAGGTCTTCATATTATTCGACCGGTTCAATAAATCAGCTTCTCATTTAGATTTTAGGTTTTTATAGGTTTAGTTTTTAGAGAAATCTCAAAAAAATATTAACAGGAATGTGCATCATTCAAGTGCCACGGGCCTTAATTTACCAGTAAATTAAATGCATTTTATGTTAATTTTTATTATTATTGCATTCGATCACATTGTGTGCCAATGGCAATGTTCACGTGTCTTATGTCTATCTGTTCGTCCTTAAACACACATTTCTGACTCACATGGTTGTAAGACGAAACCATTACTAATTCACTATACTAACATCATTACTATTTTTAAGTTTTATTCAGCAATTCATTTGTTTGTAGGAAGGTATATTGACAGCGAATCTACAGTATCAAATAATTTCCTTGATATTGTATTATAAACTCTTATTTTCATTCTGTTTAGGGCCTCATTTTAATTTTACTATACAATGAACTCTATTAATGGGCTCATAGGGTTCATGTTTCATTTAATTTAGACCTAATAAGGTCTTAAACTAATTGAAAATCAGAGTTTATAAATAAATCTCTTTGATATTATTGTCCGTTTCACTTTACCCATTCCCTAGGCTTATGTGCCTCTTTGACGACATTTGTCTTTTTCCATCTCCTTTAGATAGACTGTGATAAAAAAAGGTTAGATATTCTTAACGCTAAGCAAATGTTAGTGAAAGCGATCACAAATGCGATAGTTACCACTTACCACCAGATTAATCATCTGTTTTTTTGAAATTCTTTGACATAAAAAAGTACGAAAAATTTAGCTTCATTGCAATCAATCAAATCTCGTATTCTTTCAATATCGTCTAGTATGACTCTTGTTACATTAATTCTAAATAAGTACCTAGTACCTACTTAAAAATAAGCTAAATATTTTTCTGATGAGATAGTCTATTGGAAAAATATCTATCCACGTGTTACCATGATCGTGGAAAGCATTTGAGTGGCTAGAAATTATGGTGGCTTTAAAGGATATTTATCGTAATCGAATTATTTCTATTTTAGTAGGCATGAACTTTACTACAACTATCATTGAGTTACATGTGTACCATGTAAATACTCGAGAAATCACTGTGAAGACAATTTCAGAGTTTGTTGTTGTTAAATTGTACCGCAGTGTCCCAATTTTTGACGATTGCCATCCATGTCGAACACGCGCCATAGTAACTTTTCTGAAAGCACTAGATCTTCATTAAAGTTTCTATTAAGAGATTGTAAGAATGTAACAAAGAGTCAATTACATGCACTCAAAGAAGAGAGAAAAGACACAGGGAATCGCCCTATATTCCGATTCTACTCGAAGTTTGGAAAGCGGGCGACATTTTGGTTTATTAATTACATCATGTCGATAGAAATGCGAACAGGGTTTTTCCTGTGTCGATCGGCTATCATCGCAAAAGACTCATCTGATAAAATCTTTACTTTCATTGACGCGCGTAGCAGACATAAGGACATAATTTAATTGTGTACACTATCTTGCCTATCATTGTTTTACTTCATTTTATTTTTCTATGACTTAGAACGATTTGATACATTATTGTTTTTACTTTTTAATATATTTCTAAATGTAGGTACAGGCCCTGAAGTACCTATACCACATTATAATTTCACACATGGCAATAAATAATTGATATGGCAAGGTTCTCAAGTGTTGATCCACTTCAAATCCAGACCGTTAGGTACTCGTTCTTGTTATTATCCCTATTTAGAAATAAAACTACTTAGTACCTAGGTGTCGTTTGCCATTTTATTAAATAGAGATTTGGGCTATGATAGAGACTAGGTGGTTACTTGAAGTTTTGTTCAGGAGTCTCAGAGTTATCCAACTTTTTCAAACTATTTCTCTTCAATTTTTTGACGTCAGGTCATAAACCGTCTTATTACATAACATGGACTAACGTTAGTCCTGGTTTAAACCAGGACTAAGTTGACGCTGTCTCTATTTATGTATATTGACACAAGTGAAAGCGCACTACGTTTAAACCAAGACTAACTTTAGACCAGGTTTTGTAATAAGACCGAAAGGGTTTAAAATATCTACGAAAATGCCAAAAATACCTTTTATGTATCTCTTTTATCAAACAAATGAATTGCTCTACTCTAATGTCTTATTTAATTAATATTTTGTTATTACATTTAGTTATCATATCGTTCAACTAGCGATTCCGATTCATGTTTTATTAGATTCCATCAATTTATTGTTGTCAAGTGATTAAATGTTCTAGTGATTGTTGTGGGTAGAATGTCAGGAAATTTGGTTATAGTGTTTTATTATATTTCAGCTCGGGAATCGAGAACAATCCTACCGTATTTTATCGCCTGATGCCTGGATCGACGGCCCAAACCAATAAGTTCCACACCTTCTATTTGCAACAAAGGGCCGATAATGGATTCACTTGGGCGGACATAAAAGTCAATCATCCTTTAGACTACGAGAGCATCAAGGAATACAATTTGACGATTCGTGTTGAGGTGAGTTTTACACTCGTGTATTTATTTCTTGTTGTGATCAGACCTTTTTGCGGTTCGTTTGAGTTGCTATTGTTGTGTGAGATTAATAGTGTATGGACTAGCTATGATTGGTGGAGGTGCCACGCCAAAGTTGTTACCGAGTAAAATGAAATATTCCTCGCATAATATTTAGTCATCTTCCTTCACATAATCCCTTTTGTACGAAGGTATGTGTTTATTTTTTCTTTACTTATTCTGTTTCAAATCCATAAAAAACTGTGGTCTTATTTTGACGTTCAGAGAAAAGAATAATAATAGCGACTACAAAACACTCTACCTTGGTCCGAAAAGTCGTATAACCAAAATCTTATTAAACGGCTTTATTTAGCTTGACCTGTTTGTTTTTGGTTTGGGTAAAATAAGTCATTTTAATTTTACTTTACCACTTTCCCTTTGACAGATTGATCTGATATTTGGTGCACACTTTTAGTTCTGATAACAATACAATTTTATATATTCAGTATTATTGTAAATCCAATATAGCCACCGCTACAAAATGGTTGACTTCTCATCAATATAGGACATTGATCAGACTCAAAAATAAAGTCGGGAGGCTCTTGAAATGTCCATTAGTCAACCGCTCATAATTACCATTATAAATGCAGTTTATACATATTACTCAGGATTTTATTTTTGAGTCTGATCAATGCCCTATATTGATGAGGAGAGTGGTGTTCATCACACCTAATTATTTTTAGCTTTTGGTATATTTTCTAGATCATTATTACCTTTTAAATACGAGTAAAACCATTTAACTTAAAAAAAATCTTTACTTATTTATTCATCAATAAAATAGAAATAATATTACTCTCACACTTTAAATTTTTCTTTATCTGCCAAACCAGCCAATGTTTTCTTGTTTGATTGAGGCATGACTTTTATCTTAATTAAATGTAAGTACCTAAGTAGGTACGGAGTTAGCCAATAGTGGTTTGTTATTAACGCCATGGTAATATTTAAATATAATAATAGTGTTCTCGTCTTTAAAGACGACACTATTAACCTAATTTTAATGTTATTTTATAATCCTCATAGTCAAATTAATGATAATTTTCTTACACGTAAACTGTTTAAATGCCGTAGTCTTTAGATTACGGACTAAACCTCATGTTTTTATTTGCTTAGTACTGTGTTTCCAGTTTAGATGGCAAGTAGTCTGACTTATACTTATTACCAACCAGGCCAAAACGTAGAATGATTTGTGTTGATTACAAGATAGTATTCACCTATCTGACAGAAACACATATAGGTATCATAAATACCGCACCACTATTACTGTTGTAAAGGAGCCATAATTTTAGCGGAGGCGGGGGTGGAGGCCGTGTCTAGAGTTTAGCCTCTGCGGAAGCGGAGGTTGATGGAGGCGGAGTTGTATAGTTACCGAAGAAAAAAATCTAAAAGTATTTTTATTTAAGAAAAATATTTACCTATTGGTCCATAAGTAGGTGATCAAAAAATTTACGACATAAATTACATTCAACAAAAATAGTTTTGCAGCTTTGTAACCGTCTAAGCGATGTCTTAAGAGTGCGTAAATAAAATTAAACCAGCTTTAAATGCGACAAGTCAAAACACAAATAAGTACACCGTTAAAAACACGCAGAGGCGGATGCGGAGGCAGTGGTGTGAGTTTTTTGAGGATGTTTCGCATTAGCAGAGACAACAACAACCCTAGCTTCATCTTATTGTTGTTTTAGTTTTATTTAAACAACTCTTTACAGGATCCGGTTACTAAAATAAACTGTCTCACCTACTACGTCCTAGTAAGGAAATATTTACCCCGTCGCCGCAGTAAAGATGCTACTTCTATCTAAAATAAAAGATCAAAGAAGTCGAGGTTCTGTCTGATTAGTAGATAATAAAATAACATTATTTAATTTTTTTTACCGCAATATACTTAGGTGTCTACGGTTTCTGTTTATGTGCTCACAAATAGGTATTGAAAAGTTGTTTACAGGCGATATACATACTAAACTAATTAGCTAATTATCGTATCAAAGAGCTTTTGTGTAGCTTTTATGTTTTTTTTAGACAATTCGTATTTCGTATTCGTATACCTACTTGCCATAAAGTACAAAAGTTAAGGTTCGAGTTCTGTGGACATGTTAACTTAAACGGCCTTTTCCTTATAGATAGAACGAAAATTTTTATTTTAATCGTTCAATTTTAGAGGTAAATTTTATACCCGGCTATCAGAGGAAAGCTCTCAAAACCGAAGGCAGAGATGGCAGTGCTGATGACCATAAATACGACTTATTGAAAAAAAATGAAATCCCGAAATAAATAACAGCCGTGATATACTAAATTCCACTACCTACACGACCTGTTTGTATAGAACAGCTGATTTTGTTTCGGGATTTCTTGTTTTTTTTAACAAGTTGTTTATTAGGATCAGCAGCACAGTCCTCGGCCTTTGTTTTCGAGAACGTTCCCCTTACACCTTCTAAAGGAGGATGCTAATCTTAGTATGAAGCCTTGCCCCACCTAAAAACTGACACGTCCAAAAGTAATTTATGGCGCAATTAGATATTATTAGGACAAAGTATCTTTACATACCAATAAATTTTTGTTTAAAGATGCGATTTCTGAGATATACGTAAAAGAAAACTGAATTGTAATAACAATCAACACTAGCAATGTTTGTCATCTGTCAAAGTGCGTTTTGTTATTTTCTGCCTAGGTAATAAACTTGTTCAATCCAATTAACTGTATTTAATTATATCTTTATTGTAATAAAATAATATTAATAATATGAAAAAATAATGATAAATACATTAAAATACCTTTTATGGTTTTCAAAAGATAAAAAAGTATTTGTTTTCTATGAAACAAAACGCTCCGGTCAATGGTTTTCATTGACAAAATATTACAATTCCGGAATGAAAGATTTTTGAAGATTTTATATATGTTGTCAACAAAACCTTAGCCTTTTATTAACTCAAACTATTTCCAAAAATAATCTTTTTATTTATGAGGCATTATTGGAAATATTGTTTTGTTGGACATGAAAGTCATGAAACTTGGGTTGGGGCAAATATTGACATCCTCCTTTATATCAAAAACGAATATAGAATACATTGTTGAGTAATTACTACTTCAGTTGTATTACTGGTACGGTCGACCACAGAAGTAGCTAAACACTTTAGTCCCATGTCACAATAACTATGGCATCAATATTAGTACGGTAGCACTATTATGTACGGGCGCAATAGTCGGTGCGACATGGTACTAAAGTGTTAAGCTACTTCTGTGGTCGACTGTACCAACCAGTTTTATAATCCAAATTTAATTATTGCTTTTTACTTTTTTATAGTATTTGGCACTTGACACTGAGTTCTACTTTCACGTCCTAATAATGACTTAGATGTGGAATAATTGACAATCGCCAAAAAATAATAATTAGTATTTAGAGTACTTGTAAAGTCATTTTCTTGTATTAATACTTTTCTCAAACTCTTTATGTAGGTGGCAAAGAATTTATTCTGTAGACTCTTAATTGGTCTTGTATTATTTTCTGTGTATCTATTTCTACTATAACTAATAAAAATAAAATCAAATGAAACACTAAAGTAGGTGTGCTGTGGCAATTTGCGTGAAAAAATACCAGTATATTAAAACTTTTAACCAGTCAAGCATCAGATTCCAGACAATAGATTTTTCAATTGACTCCAAAGGTGTTATACCGTTTGGCAGATTACTGCCCACATTTTAGTGCACTTACTACATATACCTACATACCTTGTAGCTTTTACCTACGTTATATAACTGTAAACTGAAACTAAAAAAAGCTTCACGGAAGCTCGGTGTCTTGAACAAGGTGTATTGATATAACAACCCTGGCCAATAATGCCTGCCTTATTAAACTCAGGTCTGGTTTTGTATCTTGCTTGGAATATTGCTCGCGCTTGTGGAAAGGTCGTGCTGCCCGCTGCCCGCTCATTGACGATGACGAACATTGATCACGAACTGATTTGAGCCTCTACAATTTCGTCGAGATATTGCATTGGTTTGGGCCATCTATGTCGGCTGTAACATGGAAATACCTCTAATGAGCTTTTTGACCTTATCCCACTATTACCCTTCAAATACTTCTGAGTACGAAGGAGAGGAGGTCTTTTTAGTGCTCAGGCGGTGATGAGTCATTTGTCGTTCTTCGTATGAAAATAATAGATTGTTCATGATTACAAAGAACCTCTCAAGACTGAAGACTACAACTATTTTCTTTAAACACGTTATAAAAAACGAATAATCACGAACGTAATATCAAGAAATAATTTTTATTATTATACAGGATAGTGCCGTCAATACAACAATAAATTAAAACAAGGGTTATATTAGTTCATAGAAATGGTTTGCCACCTTCAAAAACATCTTATTAATTTGATAATTTTATACATTTCTATGAAATAATGCAGCCAGTGTTATATTATTTCATACAAATGTCATTAAGTTATCAAATGTATAAGATGTTTTTGAAAGTGGCAAACCATTTCTATGAAGTAATATAGGTTATGTTCCAACTTATTGTCGTATTGACGACACCAGCCTGTATATGAGATCTTAAGTAATTTATTCTGCATAATAGTTCATTATGATAATATCTCATGGTGTCCTGTCTCCGCCCCTTCGGCGTTAACCCTTGGTAGATTATGGAAGTTTAAACTACCCTCAGTTGGATTGCTCTTCCGAAAACAGTTATCGTTTCCCTTGCTATTTAGTTAACTTAGTTGTTTACTAGCTTAAGGTGAAACACACTCTGGGTTGCTTTTGTAAGGAACTTGCTTAACGAGTGCAGAAGATAGATTTGCCCACATGTGAATAATGGTACTAAATTATGCGTCTTTTTATTTAATAGATGTATATTGACATGTTTGTAAAAAGTAATACCACCAAATCGTTATGTGCTTAGTGATGAACAATATACCAGTGGAGCAATTATTATATGCAATAGTATGTATATAAATATTTAAAAATATTAAAATAGATTTGCAAATGTTTCAATGACTCGTGAAACGTAAGTTTTAGTTACTTACAGAATGAAAATTTCAGAATATAAGAACAAAACTAACTAAAAATTAGCAAAGTGATAATGAGGAATTCAGTTACCTGTCTTCATCAATAATTTCATCATCATCGGCGTGAGCATTCGCCACTGTAGTAGTCACTTTTCACAATAAACAATTATCATATAATCCATCAAAGTCTACTTCTGAACCTCACCGAACGGTTTTTCCCCGCGACCCTGACCAGGTCATCTATCTATCTATATAGTGGGAAGCCGAACATCAATATGAAACATATATAAAACATCAATAGCTGTGCTGCTACTGTGGGCTAGTTGTGGGCTACGACTTTCTTTATTATTCCTGCGCTTTCAGTTTTAAAATTTCAGGCATTAAAACTTATTATTCACATAATTTACGGCCGAATCCGTTGGGTTAAAATTGCCTATATCACGCTAAAAGAATTTTGGCGCATCCAAAGGATAAAGATATATAAATCACAAAATTACATGCAATTTTTATATCATCAAAACGACCACCTAACTTTTAGTATATATACATTTCAGGTCAATTATTATGCAAAATAGTCATTAGTAGGTACAATTTTATGAGGTCGTAATACCTAATAACAAATAAACATTTTGTTTGTTATTTGTTTATTAACAGCACCATTAAACACTAAATAGATACACTAGCACTAAACAAATGAGCAGGTATAAAATACTTATGTTGTACAAGTTTTAATCTAATTTTAACATACACCGCGGTTGTCGTTTCATTCCAGTGCGGTATTTAATGCCAACGTTTAAAACCACTTCATTATAATGCCTATCACTTTAAAAATAACTTTGTAGCTTGTATAATTTTGCATTTTGTAACACCACTACCGACGTTTTGTGGTTTAATATTATCAGTTTTAAAAACGTTGTATCTGATTCACATTTTACATATTTGATTAATTGATGCTTCATTGTTTATGATTTTCATTATTGACATTTGCTAAGTATTTTATTTAACTCTCTTTGTTTTTCGCGCTATAACCAAAAGGAGCGGCGTAGTGAAGCATGATGTAGTTTCGCCACAGTTTTCGACACATGGCTTACTCTGGCTAAACCTTGTGAGATACTTCAAAACAATGTCCTAATAATCATAGGTTCTAAAATGAACAGGCGGTGACAGCATGCATAAATCCAAAATTTGTAATCCATTATCCAATATGTTACATTAATTAATACGAGTAATAAACAAATAAACAATTTACAAACAAGTAGGTAAGTAGGTATTTGGACGGCATATATTATATTGATGAATTTTAGTTTTTAACCGACTTCAGAAACGAGGCGGTTTTCAATTTGGTTAGTATGTTTGTTATGTATGTACACCGATGACGCCGAGATTTCAGATCTGTTTCACGTGATTCTTGTTTGTTCGATGCGGATTTGTTGCCATTTGGTCCCATAAAAATTTGTTTAAAATCGATTGAGTGGTTTGGTTTTTAAAACCAAATAACTTAAAAACAAAAATTGTGATAAAATTTGTTTAAACAATAATAATACTAAAAAATAATTAAATTCAAGTAGGTAATTATGCCCTAGAAACATATTTTTTGGAGTTGGTGCTGAGTTGTTTCCAGAAAACTAATATGTTTCTAGTATATAAGTACCTACTCAAATTTAATGTTTTTATCTTTTTTATTGTTTTTTAGTCGGTTTTATTTTTGTTTAATTTTTTTTTATTAAGTAGGTAAATAGATGTTTTGTATAAATTTGGGAATAATCCAATTTATCGGATTTAATTTTCATTCAATTAGATAGGTTAAAAATATTTTGCACTCAAACGTTTCGATTACTTCTCAGCGACCTTCTTTCTGAGGCTTATTGACACCACTTATGTATTCCGCCAGTATCAAGCTTAAGCAATCTTTTCATAGACTCAGCTTATTCAAAAAGTGTCAAGAATTCACATTTTTTAAAATACATAACTATTATCTAAACTCAAGAATCTGTTGATTTATCTGAAACTTTACAGAGATCGTGATCACAAGTTTATAAGTTACCTACAGTACATTTTGTGTTATATTATATTCTAGATCCGTATGTAGGAACTGTAAGGGTATTATTATGCTCCGGTGCTCACTTTTGACTTCATAATGCGCATAATGGCACTAGAAGCTAGTCGGTAAAGTGGTAAATTATTGACGGCACCGTCAAAACGACAATAAATTAAAACATTTCCTTTATTAATTCATAAAAATGGTTTGCCACTTCCAAAAACATATTAATCATTTGATAATTTCATGACATTTTTATGAAATAATGCAGTCAATGTTACTTAAGTACATTGACTGCATTATTTCATATACATACAAATACATATTATAATTTCATACAAATGTCATGAAATTATCAAAAGAATAGGAAGGATGTTTTTGAAAATGGCAAACCATTTCGCTGAACTAATATAGCCCATTTTTTCAATTTATTGTCGTATTGACGGCACCACCCTGTAGTACCTACGTAGAACTTCAAAAATAAAACAATGCCTAATATGCAGTTTAAATGAAGCGCTATTGAACTGCAATCCAATTTAAAAATAGTGGTTTTATAGAGTAATTTTCTGCGGTGCGTAAGCCAGCTGTTTTGTTGGCAGCTGAAGGTTTTATCTCTAAACGCTGCAGGTGTAATACGCGTTAGATAGTTATTTTTAGGTACAAAGTTACAAGCATTACAATTAAAACTATGAAAACCGGTAACCATTGGCATGTAATTACATCGTATTTTTTTTATACAAAGCACGACAAATGACCCAACACCACCTGATGTGAAGCGGTAAGAAGAGTCCATATGCGAAGAAAGTTCAGACATTGCTCTAGCCGCCTCTATATTGCATATGGCTTCTCTCATATGTTAATAACAATAAATTCCTATGAAGTAATGGTTTCCATAAAAAGTTTGGTCCTTGATGGAAGTTGATCGCTGTATTCAGAAAGCTATAAGTAAGTTTATGAAGACGAAGCCTCGGACAAAAACTAATATGATACCTAAGCTTGTTTCGAAAACTTTTTACGACTCATAAAGTCGGACAAGGAAATCTTCTTCATTACTTTTAAGTATTTTGAGTAGATTTATAAGCGTGTTTTACTGCTCTGTATTAGCATAATTTATGCAATTACAAATAAAAAAAATATGCGAAGTTTAAAGATTTAATTTTGAACTAACGAATGGAACGTGCGGCCTTTTTAAAGTTGCGGGTAAATTCGGTTTTATGATAGGTATATTTTTATTTAATAACCCACGGCTTTCGAAGTTTGACAAATGATTAGTAAATGATACCAAAATCAATGCGAGATCTTTGCATAAGTTCCGCCAGACGCTTTCAGGCGTTTCAGAAATATATCTTTCTTTTGCTTATTAATTAGCAAAATAATTTACTTGATTAACGACATAAGCTACATCGGAGAATCAGAGTGCGAATGATAAATTAATCTGAGAGTTTTTCTTCTCGCATAAAATGTTATGTAGGTATCAGAAAAATAAGACTAGAAGGCCCAGTATGAAATGTTTTCCGAAGTTACATTAAAAGATGTTTTATTAGGGACCATATTCTTTTGTTTACAAGATTTAAGATTGGTAGGTAGATATATATATACATTTATATCTTGAAGTTTATATTTCCTAAAACAACAATAAAAAATGTATCCAATTTACTACGGAACCATATTTACACGTAAATAAACAAGCCGATAGGGAATGATGAATCGCTAATCGCGTCGCTATTTAATGGCGGAGCCCGGCTTGGCGACAATTTCAAAATTTGCTCAATCTTTAAGTAAAAGAAATGTTTATAATTCAGAGAAGGTACCTAAAGTAATCTCCATTAAATTTGGTCCAGAGATTAGGAAACATTTTAATTTGTTTAAAAGGCAATTTCACTTATTGAATTGGGCTTGAAAGTAAATTTTTCGAAGGAAATACACCAAGTAAGAAGACTATTTGTATTCAGAGTTTATTGCCACGAATTTGATTTGGATTCACATAATTCAATTTAATCGATCATTACAGAAAATAAGGCGACGGAAAAAGTCAAATATAATATTAGATTGATGACCGGTCTATTATTATATTGAGTGAAATATAATATTATATTGACGTTATATAGACGATCTGTACCTACCCCTTGCTATCCAGGCTACTCGATCAAGAGGTTCCGGGTTCGAATCCCGGTAGCAGCAAATTTTTGTATGATAAGTACGAGCATTTGTTTACAAGTCATGGATGTTTTATGTTTATTTAGTATATTTCTTATATTTATGTAGGTACATATTATTATCATTATTTCTCCGTTATATGCTTAATTTGGGCTAGATAATAGGTGTGAGTGTGTGAATTATTATATTATATTATTATATATAGATACAGAATTAGACACGAAACTTGATTAGAAAATTTGATTTGTTCAGAATAATGGCGCCCAGCAATTGGCTTCCGAAGCGACGGTATACATCATGCTAGAAGACGTCAATGATGAAATTCCACTGTTCACGGAGCGAGAACAGGAAACGGTGTTGGAAGGCGAGCCCATCGGTACCAAGGTCACCCAAGTCAACGCGATAGACAAGGACGGCACGTTCCCTAACAATCAGGTAAGTTTTAATGTACTAAGGTAATTTATAGTACAGCCGACAGCACGTCTGTCACACTTAATGTGCTGTCTTCTGTACTTACTCTGAATTAGGTATTATTTGTTGCTTCAACCGCTACCACCAACCAACCATCGGCCTAGCCAGCGTGGTGGTGTTAAGGCAAAGACTCCTCACGTGTGTCTCTCAAATGTAGGAAAACCTGTGCCCAGCAATGTTTTTTTTAACAACAAGATGACAAACAAGCTGACGACCTACCTGGTGGTAAGTGGTTACTTGCAATAACAAGAAAAAATCGCTTGTATTGCAGGTGCGTTGTCATCCTGAGGCCTAAGATGAAATGCCTTCCATGCCCAGTAATTAGGTACCTGGCTACCTTTCCCTTCAATTCGAAACACAACGAACTGTTTCACGGCTGAAACAAAAAAGGACCCTACAGACGGGCCCACACCGCCTAGTAAAACACGGCAATTATTTGTAAATTCTCCAAAAAGTAAAAGTAAAAAATGCTTTGGTACATATTTTTACACTTATTTAACGTCAATTCTAAGATCTCTATTCTTGTTTTGAAACGAATCGGCAAGAATTCATTAATGATTGCTTAAAAAATGATAATAAAAAAAACTAAGTATTTAAATAAAAAAAAATTATGAAAAATTGTGATTTTTTTAAATTTCCCACATCCACTTCACTCCACTTACACACATTCCAGTCCACATAGTCACTAAGCCGTAAGGATGTTTTTGGCTCCTAGGCACAGATTAGATAATAGTCCTAGGTTACAGAACTCTACATGTACAGAATCGGATAGCGATATATGATATTTTACCATTTTATAAGGAGTGTATAAAACAAAAATCGATAATTTAAGTTACCCCGGCCTCATTAATCATCTATCTAACACCATCTCATTGAGACTATTATTATGAGCCCAAACACGCTATATCTGCTGTACGTTTCTAAAGAATTAAACATCCCGCAGACTTTTTGATGGTATAGGATCAGCATAAGGTTAGTATGTCATGGGAATGACACCGAAGTGACATTTCAAATCAATCGTATCTGCGAAAGTTAGTGAAACCCTTTTATCATGTAGAAAATAAGCTGATAGTCCTCAAACGGCTAAACTAATCTTCATAAATTAGCTAAGAACCATCCTAATCACGTCTGCTTTCAAACAAAAACACCAAATCAAAATCGCAATCAAAATTGCAATCGCAACACACAAATACACAGACAGACACGTCAAACTTATAACACCCCTCTTTTTTCGTCGGGGGATAAAAATGGTTTGTTCTGCAGTAGGTGCTGTTAGTCATTCCAATTTGTTGAAAATATTTAATAAATCATCGTTTTACATTAAACTCTTGTGAAAATCTCCGTAACAATATTCATCCAGTGTTTATTTTTTGTAAAAATATTGCAGCCGCTGTTATTTACTTTGCCTATAATAATTTTTCGAAAGCGTGGGAACAAAAATGCAATTTTCGAGCGTTGTGATTGCGCTTGGATTGTGAATTATTAAATAGATTGCCTTCGTTTAGCATACCTCTTTATGCAGACAGTTTATTCCATTGCTAGCGAGGATTTTACGTGTTTAATAGACAAAATATTGTATGTTCAATAAATATTATTGTCAAATTAATCTCGTTATTTCTATCGGAATAATTTATAACTGTGATAAATTGATGACGTATAAATAACAATATCTGCGTTAGTAACATGTTGTTTAATATAAATAGGTTTATGCTTGAATAATTAATTTTAATGAGATTATGTCCTATTGTTTTAGTTACCTACCTATTGCTAGATATCGAATAAAATAGAGTTTTAAGTTTTAAATTATTTAATGTAAGACAGTTAAAATGTAATTCATCTTTCGTTGTTATATTATAGCTATTTATATAGTTGACCTTTTTGAAGTTTCCCTAAAAGTTGGTGAAACGTTTCATCTTACCAGCTTGGTTGGATTACCTCTTACTAAGATTTAACACAAATGTTACTACACCGGACAGAACTTGCTACTTCTCTGTTAGAAGAAAGTTAAACTAACTTTACCGCACTTATACACGTGGAAAGCATATTATATATGTAGGTATATGATACATACTTAATTAACAGGAGCGTGAAAGCTTTAACAAAAAAATAAAAATATTCTTTCACTCACACCAATTTATCCAGCCCAAGTTAAGCCCCATTAAGAGCATGTGCTATTGATACTAGTTACCGGAGAAATATGTACCTGTAGTAAATTATACCGACATAAATATTAGAAATTTAACCAAATAAACTAACAATACTCGTGAGCAAAATGATGAATCAGCCAGTTCTACGGGGTTATTCCCTGAGGATCACATTCCCCGAGGATCCTGTTCCGGAGGATCACGAATGCGATAAATGTGATTACATTTACTATGTTATTTTTTCTATTGTGTTTAACTTGTACCGTTAGCAAAAAATATATTAATTTATTATATTTGTAATAATTATTAAAAATAAATGTTAGATCGTAGTATTAAAAACACAATTAACTTATCAAAATTTAAAAAAAAAACTACAATATGACCAAATTATTCTAAACAAATTACATTTTATAATTCATGACTAACTACAATAATTAACATATTAAAATTTGATTGATCAGTTTTTCTGCTGATGGTAGTTTTTGTTTATGTTCATGAAGGTAAAAACAAATCGTGATCCTCCGGGACAGGATCCTCGGGGAATGTGATCCTCAGGGAATAACCCGTTCTACGTTAGGGGGTTGCATGGAAAGAAAAAAACCAACCCCAGTAGGCAAAATTTAATTAAAATAAAGGGTTCAGGATCGTAAGGGTCTACCGCCGGTTGCGTTGCTTTCCAAAACTTCCAATGTAGCCAGCTTGGTTAAGTACTGCCGTGAGATGATGGATCGACTCTGGTGATCGGGAGTCCGGAGTCCGTCAGGAACATCCAGGGTTGGCGACGGTGGTCCGTGTCTCTCCTTCCTCTTCCACTATCTCCAGCCCGGCCACGATAAATGGGCGTGGCCAGGGTTTCAACCCGTAAATTGGGATGTCGGAAAAGGTTCGAATACCGGAAACTCTATACCTATCACTTTTTATCACGGTGCGTCAAAGCGAGACGGCATGTGACTTTTCCAATCGAATCAGTGATCCGACAGTTGAGAATAAGGGGGCTGGACCTTATACATAAGGTACAACCCCCTTGGTCAATTATTATTATTATCTAATTAAAATACAACTGACAGTTTAATCGAACATTACATTAGCAGTAGATGAAGTTCGTTATATTGCATTATGTATGACACTAATTTAATACATAGGTGTATTTAATTAGTGTCATACATAATGCAATATGAAATCCTTTCTTGTGTGCTTATCTTGCCTACTTGAAGTGTGAACTTTGCTGAAAAAAAACATTGAATGTTAATTATATATACTGTTCCATCTTCTTCGTCTTTTTATTAAAAAAGCTATTACCGAAAAATATAAAATTAAATTTTAAGTAACCCCTGGCCTCGATCATCATCTATCTAACACCTTCTTATTGAGATTATTCTTATGAACCCAAACACGCTATATCTGCTGTAAGTTTCTGGATAATGAAGCATCAGCTATTGGTTAGCTTGTCTTGGAAATACCACCGTCGTAACAGTACACCAAATTTCAAATCAATCGGATCTGTAAAAAATACTGAGACCCTTTTGTTGACAAAAGGGTCTCAGTATTTTTTTATGAGCAAACGCCTGAACCGATCTTGATAAATTATAGCTAAGAACTATCTCGATCAATTCAGCTCTCAAACAAATAAAACCGAATCAAAATTGGTCTACCACGGAAGACCAGCGCTGTGGCCCTCCAGGTTTCAGCATACGCTGAGTGATGACCATTTGGTTATAAGATTTTGTTTTAAAATTCATGCTGTTTGGTTACTACTTTTATTTATAACCAATAAATGTTTTTCATTTTTATTTTCATTTCTACTGTTAGGAGCTATATGATGCCACAGACAGACACACAGATACACATACCGACACGCCAAACTTTAAGCACTGCTTTTTAAGCGTCAGCAGTTAATAAGAAAGACTAGATCATATCACAATCTCTACATCCTGTAAGATCATTTTTATGTTACATTTATTACACTTCCTGCAGTCTGACGGAACAGAATATCCTTATTTTAGTTATTACTTCATGAGCCAATTTTGTCATTGTTCTTTTGATTATAGTATAAACGGCAGCATAAAGTAAAAAGTTAAATATCTGCCGACACTGCCGAACATTTTGAACATATTCAAAGCTTGCGGGTTTTAAGCGCAAAATTGACTGTTTTATTATTAATAGAAATGCATAAAAGAAATTTTACTGCTACAAGCGGAACTGTTTTCGCAATTTATGGCCACAGTAAAATACATGTTTCAAATCTTAAGGTTTCATAATGCCAAAAATGTGAGAGTACTGACGTTAGATCTTTCGTTTTATTGTCCGGAAAATGAAGACGAGTGGATGTTTTTATCCTTTGTATCTGAGCATCGCCTTGAGATTCTGACATTTAAATAATGTATATCAAAATTCTGTTCTTTTTACTTTTAGTCTTATTGTACCCGATGTTTAAAAATAGGTGGATGAACAAGATACTTACCTGCAACTCTTAAGTTACGTCAATGGTTTATGAAAAGGACGAAGTTTTATACATATATTATATACTACAAGCAGTAGATACTTAGATAAGGATTTATTAGGGTTCCGTAAAACAGCCCTTAAAGTTTTGTCATGTCCGGTCCTATGTCGCAGCTGTTTTTACACATGGGTAAGAACCTAGTGTGGTGCCCCTCTGGCAGGTGGTGGCTGGATGAGGATAGCAGGAGACCATGTAAGTATAATGTCGCAGACTTTTGAGCCCTACGTCCAGCAGTAGATTGCAATAGGCTGATATGAAGAGCCTACTTACACGATGGTTCTTTAAACGAACGATTGGAGACCGCTTTTTTGATACGCACAAGCACATAAGCGTGCTGTTCACGGGTAGAGTAAACGGTAGAGTGAACTGGCTACTACTCTACTCTACCAAATTCGAGTACTCTACTAATTTTAATTCGTACTCTTCTCTTGTTATTGCAGGTGTCTATAGGCGGCGGTTACCGCTTACCATCAGGTGGGCCGTCAGCTTGTTTGTCATCTAGTTGTATAAAAAAAAAACCTAACGTAACTACTCGATACGGTGGCAATTCGAAATTAAAAAGTGTTTGTGCTAGGGGTACAGATTCAAGTACTGTGCTAGTATTAATTCGTACTTTACTGATGCTGTCTACATTGGTGTAGATAGTTACTCTACCGTGCTACTATGCCGTTTACTCTACCCGCGGATAGCACCCTACAGTTTGCGTGTTGATAATACCCGTGGTTGATATGAACGAGCGATGTTTGTTCGTTTTGAAAACATAGTGCGAATAGGTTTTACCCATGTGTAAAAATAGCATACATTTTTATGATTGTTTATCGAATCTGGCAATCGAAACTAGAAATAAAGAATATGATTTTCATCTTCAAATATCGACTGTATCGCCTTTAAAAATAAATTTGAAATTATTTTAATTTCTTTTCATTTTAACTTTAAAAGTATAAAATCAATTATGTTATCTTAAATTAGTCGTATTTCGAAATTGTTTCATCTGTTTTTTTTATTGTTGATTGTTACCTGACCAACTCCCTAATCACATTTCAAGATCTGTAGAACACAGCGAATATTCGGTTCCCCGTAGGAAACCTGAAAAGAAACAAGAATATTTTATTGTTATTGTATAAATTTCGAAAGTTTTTTTTTCCATTTGTCCAGGAAAATGACTTGGTGGGTACATAGAAATATAGTAGGTAGAGACTGTATAGTAAAAAAGTATTATTATAATAAAACCGTCTTGTTGTTTTCTTAAAAATGTTATTTATCTCTAATGACTTCAGCACACACAGAGAGTCACTAATCCCAAATTTCTTGTGCAGCCAAACTCTTCCTGAAGCCTTTTTTTGTCGAATACAACTTTGAAAACTAAACCCTGACATGTCGTTTAAATTGTACGAAATAGCATTATTTTTATACTACTTCTCTTTTACAAAATGGCGTTGTTTTTTACGCCGTAAGCAACTGGAACTAGTAAGGCAGCATTGCGTGTCACGTCTAAAATGTGTGTGTAAGGTGGTTACATGATTGGCTTCACTTTCCTCCTTTCGTTTCCTCCTTTCTGATGTCAGTAATACCTTACATTTACCATAGAAATCAAACCCTGTGTTGTTTTATCAAAAAACGCAGTTGTAGTTACGTAAATAAAGTACTCACTAAATAAACTTAAACTTTTTTTAAAAAACGTATCGCATAGCTTATGCCAAAAGGAAGTCCATTGTAAAATTTTATTCTAACTAATCTCATCATTAATTACGTATGTTTTCAAACTCAATAAGAAGATTTTTTCCAATCTGCTTGCATTCCGATAGCACGTACTGATAATTTATTGAAAGCTAGTTTACCCTTCACGCATCAGGTCAAACTCCAGCCGTAATAAAAATATGTTCCATACGTCATTTCGTAACACAAAATGGTTCGACGAAACGGTCATTTCATCGCTCCATTGCGTACTACGTTAGTGATAATACAGTCAATCAATCATACACTGCTTGTTGTGTACCTTTGACATTTAGAGCCTATAGGTCCCACTGCTGGGCACGGACCCCTATACGGGAGAGACACACGAGTAGTTTACCTTTAGGTTATTTAATAAAAATTATATCCTTGTATTTGCAGTGTTTTTTTTTGACAACTAGATGACAAACAAGCGGACGGCCCACCTGATGGTAAGCGGTTACCGCCGCCTATAGACACCTGCAATTTCAAGGAAAAATCACTTGATATTGCAGGTGCGTTGTTATCCTGAGGCCTAAGATGAAATGCCGTCATGCCCAGTAATTACACTGGCTACCTTTCCCTTCAATCCGAAACACAGCGAACTGTTTCACGGCTGAAAAAAGAAAGGCGGTGGTACCTACCCAGACGACCCTACCACCTTGTCATTACATTTGATTATTTTAAGTCATATGTATTATTTGATATACGATTTGTAAATACCTGTAGGTAGGTATTTATGGTATTACTTAAATACTTATGTATTGATTACATCTGCATGCAGATATGCATTTGCACATTCCTATTCATCTCGTTTTAGCACACAATTGCATAGTTATATGCTAAATGTAGGTATGTGTAAACCAATATCGACAGATTAGTCGGTGTGTCGTATTGGTTTAATTCTATGAAATTCGAGTCTGTGATGTTGTCTTGTGGTTGCCCTCTAATTATTATTATGACAGCAATTGGAGCGTGCTTATTTTGAAGGCTTTGTTGGCGTAAAATAATTATGTAAACATTAACACAGTGTAGCAGAAGACGTAATAAGCTTTTCATCTAATAGGTCATCATTATTTGCCTTCTACGTTTCATCCCTTGCCAGCCCGCCGGCGATGACACACAATAGAAAGTCTATTGAAACTGGCTCAAGAGCTTTTAAAGCAATCATTAATGTATTTTATTTATTTCATCATTTATTGATTTTGAATTAGAGTGTAACACATTTCAATGTATCTTATGAGAGTTTTAAGGTTTCAAATACCCCCCAAATTTCAAAGACTGATCCACCTGGGATAACCACGATGAAATTCACACTTATTTTATAACACAATGTTAGTTCGATACATTTTTTAATTATTTTTACTTTTTTGTAATAAAAATAAACGGCACAAAATATAAAAGTTGTCAGGCAGGTGCTGTGAGTGTTGTGAAAATACTCACGTAGACATGTGTCTTAGCTAAACTGGTGGCATATTTTTACGGGTGCTTGCTGGTGAATGCGGCAAAATATGTCGCAAAGTTATATTAAGACTGACCTAGTTAGGAATTGTTGATGAAAACTAAAATTCTGGTAAATCTCATGTGTGACATTTAGAATTTAACTTAGTAGGCATAAAATTATGCGTAGGTATATTAATTTTGTTAATAGAACTGACTGAAATTTGAAACCTCGGGTTGGTATTTAGAGTTCCTGCACTATTGAATTACCCAAAAAATACATTTTTTAAATCTTAATCTGATTTTGTAAGCAATTCGTACTTTATAAAGCGCTCATAAAATAATAACTGATATTTTTATTTTTTGTTAAGGTAAGTATGTCTTTAGTTTCTGTTCTTTGTTCTTTTAGTACAACTTACCAGAGAAGAAATTTTGAGGCCTCCTTTCTACGCAAAAAGGATATCATATATCAAATCCATATTTGATATTATGGAAAACAGTTTTAGTAGGAAATTATTATTTTCTCATAAAATATATTCGCACTTACTTTTGGGCTTTCATAGTGAGTATTTAATAATAAACTGAAGACTTATTAATTAATTTTACGTATCGACAAAGTCCGGGTTACTATGAGCGTATGTGCCTATTTCCAAATTTTTTAAATTAATATATAAATTTAAATATCACTATAATTTTATATTTCAATTATTATATAAATTTAAATATCACTGTTATTTTATATTTTAACTGCCATCTCTAATAGGATCACAAAACTGTATGATACTTGCATTCGCACTTTGGTAGATAATATTGCCCACAGATTTGCATACGCACATAAGCACGTTCACAATTGAACGTCCTCCTATTTTTAAATGTGTGATCTAGTTATGGTAAGAGTGAATTCGTTACTACTCTACCAGTTTCGAGTACTTCTCCAGTTTTTGCTAGTACTCTACTCTACCAATTACTCTCACTTTCTTTAAATATTGCCAGAAATATTTCTTTAAAAATTATAACATCGCAATGTTATAGTACCACGTTACATTCTAATCGTAGGAAGCACCCTTTATTTTAAAAAAGGGAGTGTTAAATGATTGTGATACCAAATACGTGTGGAAATATGTCTGTCTCTTAAAATATTTTTCATAATCAACTATTCTAGGTCAAATGGCTTGTAAAATAACTACGTAAAGGTACATAATTAAAGGTTTTGGAAGTTGTTTACAATATTTAATGTTTATGCTCGAGCATGTTAGAAGTTGCGTAAATAAATTAATAGGTTTACATGAACTTTGAATCAATAATTGGTCTAATTAGGTTCCTTTCAGGATATACTCGTAAAGTTAATTTCACATGAAAGGGATGATATATCTACATATAGAATATTTTTTTCTCTACAGCGCCTATTCCATTTATGCTGTTGTTTGTTACTAATGACATATTGTAGTTTGTTTTTTGTTCAACATTATCATCACCCTATATACGTCCCACTGCTGGGCACAGGCCTTCCTACGTGGGAGAAACACATGAGGAGGTTTTTTGTTACTTAGGACATATTATAGTGTTACTTAAGATATAAACTCACAGCCGAACCAATCGTACCTTTAGTATTTTTTCAGATTTGTGCAATATTTCTAAAAATACACAACTTGCCCTTGCTATTTTGTTATTGAAACCACCACAATTATTATGTTTTATTCCCATAGGTGTATTACTACATCGTGGACTCCCCACGTAATGAGGGCAAAGACTTCTTCGAGATCAGCATGCAGACCGGGGAGATCTTCACTAAGGTGGTGTTCGACAGGGAGAAGCAAGGAGCCTACGCCTTGGAGGTGGAAGCCAGAGATGGTGCACCTTCAGCTCGCCCGAATTCTGATAACCAGCCAAACTCAGGTAAGTCTTCTCAAAATATAGGATTATAAAATTTACCACTTCTTTTATCAGTATTTTAATGAAAATAAGATATATCTGGAAGAGACGCCTTTATTAGGTTAATATGCTATGTCGACTAAGATATACTCGTAATTCAAATTCTTAGCAATGTCTATACTGCATTAGCTGTCTTCGCATATGGACTCTTCTTACCGCTTCACATCAGGTGGTGTTGAGTCATTTACCGAGCTTTGTATATAAAAAAAAAATGTTTAGCAAGATGATAAGCAGTTAGTGTAGCTTATGATCATATCCAATCATAAATTTTATTCGATAAGCTTCATAACATTACTTACAAAACGTAATGAACACATGTACGCTAAACTAAATTGTGAAACTGTTTTTGTATGCATTCTTGATGTACATACATATGTATTTTTTTTATTCCTTAATTGTAAAGGGACTTCTAAACCTAACCGTTTTTGCCAGTCCCATTGTGACCTATTTTGGATCTATAAAATTAAAGTTGACTTAACAATTAGGGATAAATTATCTTTATTACCATATTAGCTGTACCCGCGAATTCGTTCACGTGGAAGTCGGAAAATAACAACATGTCGTACGTAGGTCACATGATTTTGAGTATTTACTTGGTTATGGTTTTAAATTATGTTTATAAAAACACCTTCGCAATTAATGCATTAGCGTAGAACAAATGATTAGTAAGAGTGGCGCTACGGTAAATAATGTCACGCGCCCTCATGATCGCCCCGCCCGCGCCCGCTCGCCTTGGATATCATATATGCGTGGTACTTGTTTATTATTTTATTTCGGAGGTATTAACTATGATGATACCTTATAAGATATTCATTGTAATCAAATTATATTGAGTGAGATTAATTTGGTTCAAAAATAAATACTTATGATGAACATTATATTTATTTTTATAAGGAACAATATCATGTTTACAAAAAACTTTCGCAGATAGTGCATTATTTTAAAACAAATTTGATTACCAAATAAAGGTAATAGTGAGTCTTCTTTAAAAGATAGACATACTCGTATGCTGTCGCGGACTTTTTTCTGAACTCTTATAGGAGAACTATTCCGGCATACAATGATTTTAACTTTAACCGTTTAAGTAGCGCACGCAACGAAAGCTATAAAACGAATATTTTTTCTTGTTTTTGCAACATTTTTCATTGTTGCTCATTTCCTATTGGTCATAGCGTGATGTTAGATAGCCTATATAGAATAAGGTAGTTCCTGAGATCAGCGCGTTTAACCTAACAAACAAACTCTTCAGCTTTATAATATTACTATAGATTATAAAGCATCCCAGCTTTATCAGATAAAGGACTAGCTAAGATGCTTTGAAATACTCCTATTTTGTTTCTACTTATTTACATTAAAAGTAAGATACAAGAAATTTTAGATAGATAGATAAATTGTTGGCTGTAGTTTTGGGTGGGTGGGTACTTAAAAGTTTTACGCATAAAAAAGATTTTTTTTTTTAAGCGGGTATAAAGGGATATTACAATTATTATAAAATTGTGTCTGGAGCGAACGTTGTGTAAAAAAATTAGTGTAGTTTTGTAAAGCAAGTGTTTGTGTTGACGATACAATTAGAAGATCATAATATTACAAGTGAATTTGATGTGAAAAACGTGTGTAACACGAATAAACTCTCAAATTTTATCGTGGTCATGCAACTTATCAAATTAGCATTATAAGGAGACTGTCATCATATATTAACCAAGGCGCCAAACTCTCTTAAGATGCATTGAAATGAATTATACAAGCATCTGAATGCAATATTTGCGGAAATAAAGAAAATACTTAAGACGTGACTGTACGAGCATAATCCCTTTGGCATGCCATCACAGGGCAAATTAACCAAAAGAAAAAGAAGAGTTTGACGCCATCTAATGGTCAATATTTATTACCATAATTACAAAATTATTGTACTGAGCGGACAATAAGTAAAAATTGAAAAAAATAATAATAACTGATTTAATGATATTGGTGTGATTTTTCTGAAAAAGTGTTTGTGTTGACGCGCTTTAGGGCAAATAATTGAATTAAACTTTAATTTGATGCGAAAGGATAGACTTGTATCGATGGCTCGACTCTTTGTCGACTTTTTTTTGGGAAGACTTAACAAAAAAAAGGAGTGTTCGGCCGGATTTTGTGGTGTCAGTCAAGATTTTTATTACAATAATTAAAAATTGTGTCGGAGCGAACTTTGTGTTTAAAAAGCGGTGTGTGTAGTTTTATAAAAAAAGTTTTCGTGTTGACGTACAACTAAAAGATTATTAGAATAAAAGTGATTATGGTGTGAAAGACGATGAGAACTTTTTTGTGGTGATCTACCTCATCAAGAAGCATTATAAGGAGACTGTCATCATATATTTCGCGTCAAATACTCCTAAGATGCATTGAAATGTGTAACACCAGCATTTCATGGCTGTATGGGCATTAGTTCCCTTTGCCTTTCCTTTATAGGGAGAATCGAGCAAAAAGAATATTGGTAAAATGCTGGGAAAGCAAGATTAAGAATAGTCTGAAATTATTTTCACTTATCAATTAATTTCGTTAGTTTAATTATTTATCTACCTTTTGTTTAGTTTCCTCGTATTCCGATTGAAAAGTAGAGTGCTTACCTCGGGTGAAAGCCACAACGATTTCAGACGCGAACTATTGGGGCTCTCACTTTGTTCGAGCGCCAAAATATGTCGGCAGAAATGGGTAGCCTTTATCCCTTGGAACAATCTACTATTCATTTCATTCGTCGAACAAATTGTTAAACCAAAAAGAATATGGTAGGAAGTACCATAGTTTCCTTATATTATGGAAGTACCGTTATGAAATTTTTTCCAAAACGTACAAAGGACAAAGTTAAGCAAAATTGTCATGAATACAGAGTTCATCGATATTACCGTTATGGTTGTGGTTTGCCGCGGCAGGCTTCGTTCAAGATAACATTTTTCTTATCCAACCTCAGACATTTTAAGAACATTTATTAAGAATATCGCAGAAGTTTCCGATACGCCCATTTGGTATTTTGTTTAAAGTGTCATTTTTATTTCTTTCGTAATTTGTAGCTTAGTTTGTACTACAGTTTACCAAAGATTCAAATCCGATTTGCATCGTTTTAAGGGGTGGCTTTGCGAACGTTTGATGTAACGCAATCGAACGGCATAGGCCTGCTCTAATATCAGCAATTGGCCGTCAGCGTTATTATTTGCCGTTCCCGGAATATTAGATGGCTAGCTAGTGTACTCGTAGTATGGATTAAATGGTAAGTTGTTTCCTCTCGCTTATGAGTGAAGGTTTATCGATATTTACTGTGACTCGTAGTTATTCTGTCTCTTATTAGTCGCAGACGGAATATTGTTATTAATTATGTTGTGTGCACTGTTTGCGACATTTATAAAAATATTTTATAATAATTAAATATATTATCTATGATAGCAATCCAGGTGATGCAACTTGAACTTTTTTTTATCAAACACAGTAATGGCGTTTTAAAGGATAACAAATTAAATCTAAACTCGTCTGTAACTTACGGATGTTCCAAAAATATCAATAAAGACATTCGACCCAATATATGAACTACTTCTTTGTATGAGTAAGATTTTGTAAAGCAATTCATGTCCCTTTCCTATGAAAGGTCATTTACCCAAATTTCCGGATTGATATAGGTATTCGTTTTGCCAATAGCGACGTTAGTTCTGTCACATCACTCAAAAAGCGTCTTTTTCTCAAGGATTTATATATCTGGCTATAAATTCGTTGCTTAAAATACGATTAATATGCTACAATACTCGTTGATACGTGAAGGTAGGTATGTTATATTTTGTCAATATAATTTGAAACATGAAGTATACTTTTATAACTACAGGAAGTAATGGCTATTACGCAATTATGCAAACTGCTAAAAAGGTAAGAAATTCCGTGCACCGTAGATTTTACGTGCTTAAATGTAGGGTCGAAGGGCTAAGGCCTCCTCCTCAGTTTGGACTAATCACTGACATGACCCGCATTCAAATTTGTTTTTCTCTGCTATTGTGTAAATTTTCTTCGGATTCCTCGTGCGAAAAATGTCGGACACCGGTGTCTGCGTAGCACTGACCTTCTTTGATGTTAACACATGTCGGTTTTATATTTCACACTGTTTTCTCTCGTGTCTAGAACTGATTGTATCGGTACACGCGACACTATAAATTGCCCGCTTTGGGCTCGTCCTTCTATTAGGCGAGCAGGTCGACGACGCCGTATCGCGTCATCGTAAATCAAGCTACAGAGTTATCGTCTGATTACTCTCAAAGCCTCAAGCTGTAATCTTGTTAAGCCACTCATCGCTATATCTGTCTTACGTGCACAATGGTGAGCTTCTCATCTCCTGTTTAGTGCCTGTATAATTTGGGCTCTATAATTCATACGGCACAATAAAACGTTCGAACTGAGTACATCCCGACCGTAAATTTATATTATCGGTGCTTTGCTTACGTGCCGGAAATACAAACACCATTCCGGGATTCGATGTTTACTTTAGGTAACTGCTGAATGAAAAGGATGATTAATTGGTATTTTAAAGTGCTGCATGATCGTCGTGGGACATATTTGGAGAAGCATAGTTTAATGGTGAATGCGGTTTTGGGAGGTTGGAGACATTATGGGTACATGCCACGTAGCAATTGGAGCATATTGCAGTAGTGGTGAGAGCGTAGTGTGCGCGTGGGGCGCATACAGATACAGCCTTCAAGCGGCACACCGATTCCGCAATATTGGCGCCAATTATTTCCAAGACATGTACGGCACTTTGAAAGATTCCATCGAGTTTATATTTTTCTAGCAATAGATTTTATTTCTAATTCGATACACGTTCCAGCCATAATAATATAAAACTATGGTCGATTAAGTTTACTTTAGATTTTGTTGGAATTGTCTCTTCATGTTTATCTTCCTGGTTTGGTAGTGTGTGCTTAGTTGCGATCTTACTTATTCTACATATTGTTTTAGTTTTGTGTGTAAAGGAACAAAAGTATTATTGTCATTTGACATCCTCTGTGAACGTATTCTGTTCACGTATCCGGCAAACTCGTATCGGGTGATACTTTTGCAGAAAGTTTTCTTATTTTGTTTGTGACCCTCTTCATGATAAATTGTTCGGTTAAACATAAAAATCGAGGCGGGCATCAGTGATTGACATTTTTAACCGACTTCAAAAAAGAAGGAGGTTATATGTTCCACTGTATGTATTTTTTTTTGTATGTATATTCACCGATTTCTCTGTCAATTGTGAACCGATTTTCAAAATTCTTTTTTCATTAGATAGATATACTCCAATGGTGGTCCCATAGTCACTAAGTCAGGATCTGATGATGGGATCCCACGGAAATCGAGGGCAAACCAATATTTTTATAGGCACGCGTGACATGTTTTACTTATTTCCAAAGCTATTCAAGTATTTGCTTCTGTTAGTCATCATCTCACGTTGATGAGCTGATGATGGACGGTACAACTCCTTAACGGTTAGGAGTTAGAAGATAATTCTTTCACTGTGTATTTCAATCAAGGACTGAGTGACAGACAATTCGATAGTGCTGACGGTCACCTATCTTGCTTTGACCTTAGGAAATCATTTAAAAATGTGAAATTATTTTTTTAACAAAAATAAAACCGAAAAATTTACCTTTACATTCATTTTAAGGTGTCTTCCTAACGATCTTAAAGTGTACTTCATCCCATTTATTAGAAAAACCTATTGTTACTACTTACCTAAAAGGATTAATGATGGCTACTTTTAGAAAAGAAAACTTTGTGTTTATTCCGGAGCGAGAGATGTGGCGTAGAAATACAAATTTTATATTAATTTCTAACATTTAATGAGTTGCTCTGGGTAACTTTGTTATTAAAAATAAGTTGTGTTAGAAATGTAGATTTTAATTTTTCATCAAAGCGTCTGCGGACAAAGTAAGCTAGATATTGCATGGAAAATAAATGCTTATAACTCACCACATATAAGCATACGCAGGTTGATGCAACCAGTTCTTTGATTAATCTAATCATATTAATATTTGAATAAATAAGGCAAAATTTACGCGAAAAGTTCACCGTGGTAAGCGGTTGTCATAGCCTATAGATAGACCAATTATTCCTAACATTTTTATATTTGCCGAGCATTTTCAAAATGTTATAAATCTCACGCGCGACGGTGAAGATCTGCTACAGATCCAAAAGCAGTGTATGAAACCGTTTAGAAATTGCTGTCGAACTACACTTTGTAGATGTATTCATGCGCAGGGAAGTCCCATATTAAATTTGTTTTTTAAAGCGTTTTCGGCTAAAGTATTCAAAGTTTATTTTGGACTTTTCTTACTGCTTCACATCACATTCAGTCATTTGTCGTACTTTGTGTAAAAAAAAGTTGAAATAAGTATTATATTACGTCATTTTTAAAGGGTAGACGTTACTTTATAGGCAATGCAAAATATAAATAGATTAGAAGAAATATTAGTTTCTTAGGTTTCCCTCGAGTCCTTGGTCGCTCAGTGGTGAGAGCAGATAGCCGACTTGTGAAAGTTCGAGACCTAGGATTCCGTCCTAGGAGCATGAGTTTTACTTATTGGGATGTTTTTAATAAATCCCCGAGAAATGACCTCTTAAATTCATCATAAGTATGTATGTATATATTTGGTTCATTGAAAACCCGTTTATTTTTATTTTTAGGGACTGCATTTCGATGAAGGTAATTTTGAAGTGACTTATTTTATTTTTGCTGTAAAAGCTTTTGGCAAGTCAAGGCCTTTACAGCTAAAGATACTTATTGTTAAAATTTATATATCAATAATAGTGTTTTCAACACTTTATGATAATTTTATAAATTAGTAATTAAAATATAATAAAACTAGAAAAATTTCACGTCGTGAGGCAGGAATCGAACCCGCGACCTTTCGCAATCCGGGCGACTGCTCTGACCACTGAGCCACCCAGGATTTGGGATATCCCTGTGAAATTCTTCTAGTCTATCTGTATCGAAAGGTCGCGGGTTCGATTCCTGCCTCAGGACGTGAAATTTTTCTAGTTTTATTATATTTTAATTACTAAGTAATTTTTCAAACATTTATAATAATGTTTAAATCAAAAATTAAGAATTTTATTAATCTACGGCCGAACAAATTAAACTGTCACGCACGTAGTCGTTGTTTACTAGATTCTGTTTGATTTATATTAATTTATGACATATTTTTATAAGTATGATTAGTCTTATATTTGGTAAATATTAAGATGGAGAGTTGGGGATTGTACTCGAAGGTACGTTCGATTCAAATTACACTAAGTATACGTAATATTGTTTTAATTACTACATAGTTCATCTTGTATTTTGTTAAATAGTTCTTGTTGAAGATATGAGGAAGTTAGGTTGGTGTAGGGTGAGGGAGAGGGCAGGTTAGGGCGGCTTCGCAGCATATTCTTGGCCCAACTACTGAAGTGTCATAAGACGAAAGTCTTTATTCGTGTGTTTTGCCAGTAATGACTTACGGAACTGAGACGTGGCCGCTTACAATGGGCCTGATATACATATCAAAATGGGCTATGCTCGAAGTCTGTGTGAAGGAACTATAAATGATGAGATCCGCACGAGAACTGGTCGCCGACTTAGTTTCGCCCAAATTGCGAACCTCAAGTGACAGTGGGAAGGCCACATTGCAAAGAGGACTGACGGCCGTTGGGGAGAAAAGGTCCTCCAGTGGCGGCCGCATACCGGTAGACGCAGCTTTGGTAGGCCCCCCACAAGCTGGACCAACGATCTGGTGAGGGTCGCTAGAAGCCGATGGATGCGGGCATTGCAGGACCGATCGGTTCGGAGATACCTGGTTAGGCCAGCAGTGGGCCTCTCTCGGATGAAATGATGATGATGATGATTAGGGTGAGGGAAAAGCCCCGAATAGGAACATAGCATACAACAAAGCATAGTGTTTTAACATATTTTTATTAATTTATTTTTATTAAATTTTTATTTACTAGAAGAAAACATTAAACTTTGCGTTTAATGATTTCTTCTAATTTATATAAGATACGCGTTGACTATAGAGTCAACGCGTGAGTAGTGACCAAGAAGGTAAGATTAACGATTGCCATCAGGCGGGCAGTAAGCATGTTTGCCACCGTTCTCGTTTATAAAAAACTACAACATATAAAAATTTTGAAGTGAAACGGAAACAAACTGATTAATTGACATACGAATTCAACCCTTAAATTACTTGCGTAAGAGGGATCGACAACTCGATGATATCTATCACTTTCGAGGGTCTGGGCTTATTTGGTTTATTTAGCTGGGTCCCATCCGATAGGTACAATACTCATCTGCTTATTTAAATATATTCGCACAATCAGGAAATGGGTTCCTTTTATAAAACTTGATACAATAGCACAATTTATTTAAAATATCCGGGTTTGTTTCTTTCAAGATCTTATCAGACATGAATACATATGGCTTATAATATGTATGAGTATGCTTGTTTCCGTACGATTCGAAATGATTTCTAGTTATGCTGGATAATCAAATATCGATAAGCTGACAGTTGTTTATAAGTGAGTGATTATCTTGTATAGAGTAATTGTTATCGATGTATTATAATTATGATACATAATATTATTAATTGAGTCACAAAGTTTATTTATACGGGGGGTCGACCTTTCATTTCAGAACGTATTCCTTTTATTTATTTTGGGTGGACAGTAGAAATAACATTTTTTAAATAAAATTATATGCAGAATGTGGCTGCAATATTGACGATACAACTTACCGGTGATGCATCGCTTACGTAGAAGTTTCTTTTTCGTAGAAGATTTTTTCTAAACAGCATGTGTCAATCTGTAATCAGATTTCTATTGCTGATAAGTTTTTATCAATCTGTTCTTTTTTTTTTTTTTTTTTTTTTTTTTTATACTAAGCTCGACAAATGACTCAACACCACCTGATGTAAAGCAGTAAGAAGAGTCCATATGCGAAGACAGCTAGTGCAGTTCAGACACTGCTCTAGCTGCCTCCACCTTGCCGGCCCGAAAGGTGCTTTTTCACGCCTCTTTTGAAGGAACCCATGTTATAGGAAGGAGGGAACACATGTGCTGGCAAAGAATTCCAAGTTCTGGAAGTTCGACAAAGAAAAGAGCTACTAAATTTCTTTGTACGTGATGTTGAGGTGGAGACAGTGAATTGATGACTCCGAAGACCGGCACGCGTGCTCCTGAGTAGGAAGGGGGAAGGTGGGATAAGGTCAAATAGCTCTTCAGAACACTCTCCGTGATATAGCCGATAGAAGGCGCTAAGCGACGCAATGTCTCGACGCAATTGCAGAGGCTCAAGGTTGTTGGTGACCTCTACATCGCCAACGATACGGACAGCACGACGCTGCAATCTGTCCAGGGCATCGAGTAGGTACTTGGCGGAGCCATCCCACAAGTGCGAGCAATATTCCACGCAAGACCGGACCTGAGTTTTATACAGCAGGCATAATTGGTCAGGCGTGAAAAATCGACGCACCTTGTTCAGGACACCGAGCTTCCGTGAGGCTGTTTTTATCACGGTTTCGATGTAGTTCCTGGAATTCAGATCGCAACATATCTCCATACCTAGCAAGTTGAGGGAGCCCTGTGCCGAAAGAGTCGTGCCCTGAAGAGACGGAAGGGGAAGGAACGGCGACATTTTGGCTGTAAACGCGCACACCTGTGTTTTCTTAGCATTGAACTCAACAAGATTGTTAGATCCCCATTCAGATACGAGGTTCAACACCCTGTTGAGCTCAATGGTAAGATTCTCTCTCTCCCTCTCGGTTTCAGCGCGCCCAGCCCCTGGGCGACCGTAATATCCCCCATGCACTGTACTGTCATCTGCATAGCAATGAATGTTTCCTAACGGAATCATGTCATTGATATGAAGAAGAAAGAGTGTGGGCGATAGAACAGAGCCTTGTGGTACACCAGCATTCACTGACATGAACCGCGAAGCGCATCCATCTGCGAGGACACGGATTCTTCGCTCATGCAGGAAGCCGGCAATCCAGTTACAGAGCTGAGCGGGCAGACCGTATGCCGGGAGCTTGGAGAGAAGAGCCCTGTGCCAGACCCGATCGAACGCTTTGGCAATGTCAAGGCTAACTGCCAGTGACTCACCACGTTTGTCAATAGCTTCACCCCAGACATGCATTAAGTACGCTAGAAGATCACCCGTTGACCGGTTCGGCCGAAACCCGTACTGTCGATCATTAATTAATGAGTGATCTTCTAGGTATCGGATCAGCTGGTGGTTTAAGATCCGTTCCATGACCTTGCAAAGAACTGAGGTGACAGCTATCGGGCGGTAGTTAGCTGGGTCTGATCGGTCTCCCTTTTTGGGGACCGGTTGCACATTGGCCTCTCTCCAAGATTCCGGCACACACCCAGAAGAGAGAGAAAGACGGTATAGCCGCGTTAAGACAGGAGACAACTCCGCTGCGCAGTTTTTCAGTACTATCGCTGGAATGCCATCAGGCCCACTAGCTTTCCGGACGTCGATTGACTGAAGCTCCGCACGTACATCACATTGCCTAATACGTATATCGGGCATTGTGTGGCCACAGTGGGAGAGTTTTGGTGGCTGTAAGTTGCAGTCATCGATTCGGGAGTGAGCAGCAAAGAGTTTTACCAAGAGATCGGCTTTCTCTTGCGGCTTGTGAGCTAGCGAGCCGTCAGAACATCTCAACGGGGGCAGCGAGGGTTGACAAAAGTTGGATTGCACGGCTTTGGCCAGACGCCAGTAGCTACGGCTTCCCGTAGGATGCGTAAGAAGTTCTTGGCCAACTCGTGCAACGCGCTGTGCATCCGCTCTGATGAAGGCCCTTTTGCAGGACTTGGTGGCGTTGTTATAGACTGTTTTCAGTGAGTCAATGTTGGGATCCCCGCAAGCTCGGCCCCTGATCCAAGCGCGGTATGCCGACTGTCTGTTTTCAACAGCTAAGGCACAATCGCGGTTGAACCAGAGGTTACGCCTACCCCTACTGATGAGATCGGAGTGAGGGATATAGTACTCCATCCCTAACATGATCTCATCAGCAACAGCAGTAGCGCTAGCGTTCGGGTCCAGCTCACTGAAACAGCGCTGCCTCCAAGGGACAGATGCGAAGTAATCCCGCATACCGTCCCAATCTGCCGACGCATAGTGCCAGATGCGGCGTTTGGCAACCATAGGTACCGGTGGCGACGCCCGTGGCACCCCAGCGGATACCAGGCAGTGATCCGATGTTCCCAAAGGAGCACGAACCTCTAGCCGATATCCATCCGGGCGAGTCGTCAGCAGAAGGTCCAACAATGAGGGCGCGTGACCGACAATGTCTGGAATTCTGGTGGGCTGGTTTACCAGTTGGGTCAGGTCATTCGTGAGAGCGAAAGCGTGGGCAGTTCTACCAGCATGGTCAGTTTTAGAGGAACTTAACCACGACTCGTGGTGAGCATTGAAGTCCCCTAAAAACACCAATTCCGCGGTTGGAAACTGCTCCTGCGCAACATCTGCCACCCGACTAAGATGTTCGAAAAGTCGAGTTGTCTCCATGTCACCGCTGTGGGATCTATAGAGGCACACGTAGATTCGGCAATGTGTGCCCAGGTCCACATGCACCCCAAGAATAGAGTAGGAAGGGTCCTCCAAACAGCGCAGACGGCGACAGCAAACATCCGCCCGGACAAACAAGCATACCCCGGCCTTCGCTTTGAAGGACTCTTCAAGAGCGTAGCCGGGGTAATCCAAGTAGCTAGTGTCTGCCGGGCGGAGTATTTGCGTCTCCGTCAAAAACAGCATTTCGGGTCGAGCCGTCTCGAGATGTTGGTGGACGGCATTGAGGTTAGCATGGAGCCCACGGATGTTAGTGAGCCCGACCTCAAACAGCGTGGTTGTGGTGGGGGTGTGCACCGCTGAACGACCGGAACTGTTTTTGAGCGCTGCCATAGTAGATGATGAAGGAGGAGAGGCGTGAATTGGGGGGACGTTGCCGCGATATATACGGTCAAAGCGTGAGGCCTGTTTCCCCAGGTAATAGCCGACAGTAGAGAAGCGCTGACCCGCCGAACGGAAGGGCCCCCGAACCCCCCCGGGAATGGCCGCCGGGACCCCACCACCCGGTCACCAACCGGCACGACGGACCACCCCAAGATTATGCGTGGCATGATAGGGCAGCCTCACGAACTGGTTAGGTTCGCTTGGGCCCCTGTACTGTACCACGGGCGGCCAGCGGAACAGCCGTTTCTTCGGGTCTCCCTGGTCGGCGGGTCAATGCAGTCCACCTGGCTCTGGTTAGACGGAAGCCGTCACTGACCGCATCTATCGCCGCAACGTCCCCCCAAGCTCTGGTTGTACGCTGACTGATCCCGGAACGCGACCACAAGTGGTCACTTGGCGGGTTTTACGCCATGCGTACGGTGGTCACTAACCAGACGGGTGTTCAGACCCTACCACCAGTCGAGCAGTTGGTAGCTCGGTAATCCCTTAGTCGCCTCTTACGACACCCACGGGAAGAAATGGGGCGGTGAATTGTATTCTTAATCCGACACCGCACGGACAAAAATGTTCATATTTTTGCTAATTATTCACTGAAAAAAAAATAGAAAGAAGAAAAGTGAATTTGTTTGTAATAACCAACCGATTACAGTCGATAAAAACAAAAAGTTATCACAAAACTTTTCAACGCAGCGTGATGCTTGAGTCACCACTAGTATTCCATTACTACCATTCGGTGACGTCACTGTGCGGAACTGCTTGATGAAGAAAGCATAAAAAGAAAAATATGCAGACTAAAATAAGTTTTATATTTACTTATAAGTTATAAATTACTCAAAAAATTGAGTAGGACATCGCGTAACATTTATTGCGAATTGCTGGAAAATCCACTACGTAAGGATGAAAAGCCAATCTACGTCTTGTTCCCGATGATGGAAAGAGGCTGGTGGAATTAGTTCGTGTAATCCCTTGTCTCCGAAGTGGATTTGATAAAAAACCTAACCTAAACGTAGGTATAACTTTACGACAATGTTAAAGATCTTGGACAGGTTAGCCTGTACTTGTGTTGGAGCGTTAATGATTCAATCCAGCTCGCTTTTAATTACTTTACATTTTACGAAGAACTGTGAAACTTATTAATGACTTATCCGATCTATTACATTTTCAAAGAATTATTTATTTATTACACGTTCATACTGTACTAATATAAACTTAATAATACCAAAGTCATTAAAGCATTGTTTGCCTGGTGTTTTATTTTCAGTTTCAAACCCGATCAAACTTTATCAACTCTTATTTTAAAATATGGGACGGATTTGTAAGATAAACTCCGTTTTTATGTAGCTATTCACAAATAAATTTTACAGACATATCGCAGACTCGTTACACTATAGTGTTGTCCAAATAGGCTTATAAATACTAGGTAGATAATGGTATCTACAACGTATGGACGTTTCGACATTATGGATATGTGTCCATACTTTTTTGGATCATAGTGGTGAAAATCGATTCATATGTAGCAATTCCTGCAAATATATTGTAGCATCGGAAAAAAAACATTTTTTTTTAAAAGTATTCCTGAATATTTTTCATTATTGTATGTCTACATACAATAATGAAAAATATGTCATGCTGCAAATAATTATACGAATGCAAAATGTGATGTATTGTCAACATTCTTATTATTATTTATTACCTTCCTATTTGTATTTTCGTGTTTTGTAATACTCACCTCCGTAATTGGCGTTGATTTTGACTACCGCAATAACAGGACTGCTTATTACAATATTTGTTTTTACCGAAATAAAACGCCTACAGTATAATAAATTAACCGTCTACTAAAAAAAATGACGACCTTTCCACGATCCGCGTTAGTGTTTTTACCACTGAGCTACCGAGGACTTGGGATAACTTAATGAATTTTTAAAGCAAAAACGGAAAACTAAACTGTTAAGTTTTTGCGTTTTATGCTAAAGTCTTTATCACAATGTCGAAATAATATTTCAATGATAATGTGTCTTGATAGGGTACATCAAAAACATTTATTGAACTATTTAATAAGGAAAATATTAAAATAACTAAATAGAATAGGAATAGTTCCGTCAGTCAGTAGGCTGAAATGATGAGTTCCGTCAGTGTTGACTATGAATATCACATATTCTTAATTATTGATTTTAACATTATTATAAATGTTTGAAAAATTACGTAGTAATTAAAATATAATAAAACTAGAAAAATTTCACGTCAAGTTTCACGTAATTACTAAGTAATTTTTCAAACATTTATAATAATGTTAAAATCAAAAATTAAGAATATTTGAAAGCACTGCCCCAACTTAACCGAATCGTAGGTATTTGTAAAAATACTCGTTTCGGATGTTGAAATAGTATATTTCGACATTGTAGGGCGGACGTTAGCTCATAAACGCAAATACAGATAGACTAGAAGAGTTTCACAGGGATATCCCAAGTCCTGGGTGGCTCAGTGGTCAGAGCAGTTGCCCGGATTGCGAAAGGTCGCGGGTTCGTTTCCTGCCTCAGGACGTGATTTTTTTTTAGTTTTATTATATTTTAATTATGAATATCAAATTAATATTTCGCGTTGTTAATAAATTCCGTATTTACAACGTGTAGGTATTTTGAGAACTTACTGACTTCAATTTTCTGCATCCCGATAATCAGCTCCTAAATGCAAATTTCGTACAAAATTTCAGTTTGTGTTTCGCGTGAAGAATAGCAGTCACTCAGCTTTGTTCTATGGCAGGAACTGTTTCGTACACTGATCACTTGTCACAGTAGGTACATAGTTTCAGGTTCCTGAAAGTAATTTAAAACCGTTTCCCAAAATTTGTTTACAAGTAAGGACTACCGAAACGTCATGGGTGTGCGAGTACTAATGTTCATTCGGCAGTAACATAACAATTACGCCGTATCGTAGAAAACTCCATGGGAGTGGAGAAAAGTTTGTCTCTTTCTTGGTTCGACAGTAATAAAGATTTAGAACGCCTTTTATCTCCTAATAAGTGGATATGAAGGGTGGAGAGAACATTTTGTCCACAGCAAAAAAATGTTCATAAGAAAAGATAATATAATAATTGAGATGAAAGCGCTAGGAAGTGCTTCTTTAATTTAGTTAGATAGGGAAAAACTGACATTCTATCCTGTATGATTGATTGGTGTCTAGGTATTTCTCAACAACGCTGCATGTACTAAAATAGAGGGGGAAAAATAGTGTTACTTTTCATCAGCTTTAATTATAAGCGATGGAGCTTTATGTCGTTTTCATGTTCCGTTAAGTTTCACATACCATAAAATTCCCTCCGGTTCCTTGGGATGTATTTCACGCATGAATACGATGGCTCCACTATTCACGGGACCCAATGCATCTCACGGATTGTGTAGTAAGGGGTATTGTCCATAATTCTCTCTACTAGATGAACACTGGTATTTGAAATGCCTAACGAAACGTTTAGCCTAATAATTTGCAATTCAATCGACAAGTTGGTGATATCTTATAAAAAAGAAATACTGGAACAAAATTTGCCTCTTTAAGTGCGTGACTGTAAACGCTATATGCGTTCACGTATGTTATTATACGGCTATTAAAAAAGATTATACGTCGGTTCACCTCGGGGTTGTTTTGGCAATTTAAAAGATGAAATACGCACATTCTGTTCAAATTACACACCATTGTTTTTATTATCGATGAAAGCTCTCATGAATAATTCAAAGAATTATATAACACGGAACGTGGCGTCAAGCGAAAAACAATGAATCTAATAATAATGAAGGCGCTACGTCATCTGACTACGGTTGTGCTGCGTAGCGCTGTGGCGTTACGGTGCTACGAAAGAGACGCGAGACGACGTTTCGCGACGATATTTCTCGTTTCTTTTTTATTTTAGTGCTCTCTGTCTCGGAGCTTTGCGGTTCGTTCTCTCGAACTACGCGTCCCCTGGTGGCACTTATCGTTTATTACGACTTTTTTAATTTGACTGCTCCTTGTAGATTTCTTATTGGACTTTTGAGCTTATTACTGTTCAGTGTTCTATACCCCAAGGCTTCTAGAACCGCTTTTGTGAAAATGTTATCCATCCGAGCGTTTTATGAGACATCTCCACATTTGTCAGTCTAGGGGATTTGACTACGCAAATTTGAAATCTTCAGATACTTTAAAAGTTATTGTCGACCTTTAGGTACAATATTTTAAATCCGAGGTCAATTTTTTCAACGACCTTTCGGAAGGGGAAACTGTTCTGTAGTGACTTTTATACGTACGGAATTCCTTTTATTGTTTTTATCTAAGATCGAAGTTCCCGGTTAAAGGATAAAAGAAGATTTTCTCTGCCTAGAAGTAACAAATTTTAGCGAGCGGATTTTGTTGTCCATAAAGGAAATAGGTACGTTAATCCTTTACTGTTGGATGCTGAGTCACGTGTGTTTGTTTCCAGGAATGTAGGTGCGCTGAAAATGTTTTATTGAACTTATAAGTGGGTATTTAGCACACGACCCTTGTTAGCATCTCTTAAGTATATAGCCTTGTATTGTCAGCCTGCTCCTCAGTGATTGTAGCTATACAAATGAGGGACCGAATTGGAAGTCCATAGAACTTGTTTTGAAGAGAACTGATTAAAGTTACTATATTACCCATTACTCGGAATCTGGGAGTGGCTACAATGGAGGAACTTATTTTGTTACGTCCCCGTAAGGAGATAAGTTTTCGAAAATACTGTTTCATTTGCCATGTAGACTTAGTTGCAAACCTTGCAGAACAGTTTTCCCATTTGCTCAATTTACTCATATAAAAGTAACTGTCCGATATATATGTATATCTGTATTAATCCCACTTGGTACTTGTATAGTGTTCTTAAATTTTTATTAATTAACAGTTATAGCTAAGATTGCGTGTTACAGTTACATTAGTGTGTAAAGATAAGTCAGATATACAAAGTTCATAAACTTAAAATCTTCATGGATATTATTTTTAAAATATCAGACCTTATGTTACAGAAGACTTTAAAATTGAAAAGTTTCTAAACTTCAAGATGAAAGAAGACTATGAAAAAGTTAGGAGCATAATCTGAACAAAGGCAAAGTTACGTAAACTTAGAAGTGCGACAAACGTAGTATACCTTAGCGGGGCGATGCAATGTAGCTTCGAGTCGTCTATTTCAACTATTTCCAATTACTTGGGCTTAGGGATGCTGCGCGACGTCGCCAAGTGACAAAGCAATATTCCGGCTAGTGGGAACTTGGTGGCCTACATTTAACGTGGCGCCCTCTAGAATTTCTGATGAGCGCCGACTGCAGGCTGGATTACTGTCACCACACTACTAAGTATTGCTGTTTACTAAACAATGCGCCATTATTACTAGCAGATTAATGCCGCTTTTTAATCCCGCAGCAAAGTTTCTGGCGCGGCGAGCGAGTGTCGCAAGTCGCAACCATAAGGGGTGTTTTATGAGTAGGTACCTACACACTTTTTACTATCAGGTGAAAGTATTTATATAATTGAACGTTTGTTAAAATATTTAAGAGTTTAATTAATAAAACTTAAGAGTTTCATTTAAAGAGAAGCCTGGTGTAGTATTACGTAGTTTTTATAGACTACTAGCTGCAGCCGACATGCTTTGCAATGCCCATAAAGAGAAAACTGTTAGGTTTTATAATCAAGAAAAAAAAACGTTTTACAATCCAGGAACCTTCGCGGGTGTCCCCAGAGCGCCTTACCAAAGTTTCATTACAATTTGTTTAAATGGTTTCGGAATGCATAGGAGAGAAACATACAAATATTCATTTTTAGTGATATACATTTAGTATACGTGTTCGTATTCTAGATATTTTCATATGTTTCTGTAAGTGCATTGTGAAATTAACCGAAAATAGCCAATTTAGAGTCGAAAACTTTGAAAAAGAGCGTTACGAAATGTATTAGTCACCAGTCTTTCGCAGCAATCGAAACAACACCTCTTTCAAAGAAGTGGCCAACCTGTTCAAAAGTGGTTGGCTTTTTTCTCATACAGAGCACAACAAATAACTTGTCATCATCTTATTATAAGTGGCAAGAATCGTCCACATGAAGTCCTCCACACTATCAGCCTATAAGGTGCAGTTTCACGCTTTTTTGAAGTACCCAGACAATGTTTTGGTTGTAAGTAAAAACAAGACAATACAATTTATTTGAGAGTGGTTAATAAAGTTTAGACCATAAGTAAATTGGTGAGTCCGGAGTTTACACGTGGTCCTGACTGAGAAGGAAGAGTTAGGTTAAGAATACATGGAGACTTGTTACGATGGGTGCAGTCTTATCTATCTAATCGATCTCAGGCTGTAGTGTTGGGAGGATTTAAATCCAATTACATTACTGTACCCTCGGGGGTTCCTCAAGGATCTCACCTTGGTCCTCTTTTTTATAATGCATACATCTATGACATAGGCAATTGTTTCTCTAATGCTAATCATCTCTTGTACGCCGATGATAAAAAAATATTCATGCAGGTACGTTCTACTGCTGACTGTGAATTACTACAAAGAGATTTAAATAAATTATTCGACTATTATCAATCTAATAATATCACAGTCAGCATTGGAAAGTGCCAATGCATTAGTTTCACCCGTAAAAGAAAAGTACTGAATTTTCCTTACAACTTTGATAACAGAATTATTGAAAGAGTTAATGTTGTGCGTGATCTGGGCGTATATCTTGATTCCAAAATGCTGTTTACCGCGCATTTTGATAATATAGTAAATCGTGCATACCGTAATTTAGGGTTTGTTATTAGAACTGGTCAGCCTTTCAAATGTAAATTTAGTCTTAAAGTCTTATATTTCGCGTATGTGAGAAGCATATTGGAATATGCTAGTCAAGTGTGGTCTCCTTTCTATGAAGTCCATAAAAAACGTATTGAGCATATTCAGAGAAAGTTTCTGAAGCATTTAAATTTTAGAGATGGCCTGTATTCTGAAAGCATGGATTCATACGTTTGTAACTGCCGCATTCATGATTTACTTACACTGGAGGAGCGCCGGGACGTGTTGGACACTGGACTACTACACGATATACTAAGTGGACGTCTTGACTGCCCTGACTTGCTTGCCCAAATCTCATTTAGTACGCCCACACGCAGAACTAGACACACACCTTTATTCAATGTTCCACCTCATTCTACTAATTATGGACGGAGCAGCGTTCTTAGTAGAATTCTTCACTCATACAATAAGAGGTTTTCGCACATAGATCCATTTATAAACTCTAAAATTTCTTTCAAATCCAAGGTAATCAAAACAATATTGGGACAAGAGCCATAAGCCTGTGGTAATAGTTATGTAGTTCATTCGCTGTGCTGTTGGCTGCGGACTGTTAGGGACCTAGTACATAGTTAAATTATGTGTAATGTGTATGACATGTTTTGCGGCTCGCCGTATAGTAAATGACAATATTTGATTGTGTTATTGATTTAGTTATTTATTGTGTATGTAAGTAAATATGTGTATGTATGTATGTATATGTGTGTATGTGTATATATATTATGTATTTTTATAATGTTTAGTAATTTACTTTATATATATATATATATATAATGTATTTAAATACAAAACGCAAATACTTTTCTAATTATGTATATATAATTATATTATAATTTAAGTGTATTATTATAAGTATTATCCTATTGATATATATAAAATGTCACAAATTTTCTTACTTTGTTAGTAGATAGTATAGTAGACAGGATACCTACGCGTTCATTCCTGTTAGATTATAAATACATTAGTGGGTAACTGTTATTGGCCCTATAGTTTAAATAATAACAATCTATTGTGTCTATTAATAAGTTGATGGCTGTTGTTATCCTAAATAATAAATAAAAAAAAAAAAAAAAAAAAAAAAAAGAATCTCCTTTTTACATGAAAAGTAGCTGCACCCGGCATGATTTGCAATGCCCGTAAAGAAAAAAAAGGGTTTTATAACCTAGGACCCTTCGCCGGCGTCCCCAAAACATCCAACCAAAGTTTCATTACAATCTGATCAATGGTTTCCGAATGCATAGGGACAAACATACAATTACATTGATTTTTATTGATAAAGATAGACAGATAGAACTTAGAACTAGCAAGACAGTAATTGACGGCTTCAGACATGTGTAGCTATTATCTCTGAAATAATCTTATTATTTGTGTGTTTTAATGCTACGTTTATTCCACATAACTTTGTCGAAGTCTAATATATGAAAAGGGATTTCCACTTTGAATTAAAACGTACATTCCCAAGCAAAGTATATTATTCCCCATTATTACGCGTGCGAGGATTTCTACCCTTTAATACATTCGAATGAATTTAGGTTAGAAAGAGAAATGTAAAACAGCAGAAAAATTAAAATAGTTTTTGGGTTACTGTTTGCTTTAAAAACTACTTTGTGGAAAAATTAAGTGTTCTTTTAGTAATTTTCCTCCGTGTTCATTGTAACTTCATATTTAATGTAAGTAGTCAGTAGTATGTCATCTAGTTGTATAAAAAAAAAGTAGCATATTATTGTAACAGAGTTCTAGAAAATTCTACAAAGATTTTCTCTAGTACAATCGACAGTATATCAAGTGTAACAGATCCAATACAAAAACAGAGTCAAAAATTGTATTTCGCCTGTATGTACAGTCGACAGCACATCTAGCGTAACAGTTTGATCTTGAGCCCGCCCTTACTGCGTTCGTAATAGAGGCAACTTTCGTAGTGTAACTGTTACACTTGATGTGCTGCCGTGTGTACTTAAAATAAAATGAAATCCGAAATCAGCACCGGCTTAAAATTAAACCAACGAATAACCCTTCCGGTGTTCTATTTGATCAAAAGCATTAAAACCCACCAAATATGAATTCCAAAGATTTGAATACTCTACCTCAAAGTGAGAAATTGAAGATTCAAATTCTAAACCATTTAATAGGTAGGTATAATTGAAATTTTGCAAAAGATTCAAATATGACCGAATCTAAATATCATTTCCTCGAAATATAAGTAACAAGGAAAAGTTTTCAAAAAGCTAACTTTAAAAACCATGAATTAATTGGAAACTCGGAAGGTACGAACAATAAAGTATAATTTAATTATGCTACAGTCTAGATATATTAGCGAAAGTACTTCGTTCAAGGAATTTATCTTTTATCATTTCCATTGTCAAACGTTGTTTTGTTATTTAATAGGTTTTTGTGTATTTCATAGGCACGTGGCACCCGTAAATTTTACGCAAATAAATTTATTCAACAAAAATTAATTGGTTTTGCTCTTATAAAAAAAATATTATTTTTAATGTGATAGCTGTTATTAGCTGCGATGCCAATAGTCTAGAAAAGGGGAGTGTGGGCAAATATTTGACTGAATATTGAATCTTGTTTGTCGTAAATTCATCAAGCAACAGTTTTTAGTAAGTTGTTCGACTTCTACACAATCTATACGGTCGCTGTTGTTACCTTTGTGTTAGTAACGATGTGTAAGCGATTAAATTGGTCGATGTAGGTATGGTGCGCGGACGCTCAAAATTCTGACCAACAAATTAGGGTACAAAATTGCATACTTCGGTTATAGTAATCGCTTAATTCTGAAGCGATAATCAGTGATGTGTAGATAACCTAAAATACGTACCTATTACTTTGATTAGTGATTAAATGTAAAGTTATTTATATCAAACGAGAAATGTTTTCACGAGAGAGATATTTCGTACGTACCTACACAATTATGCTTGAGCCTCTACCTCCGAGACAGACTAAATTGAGAGCTAATTATAACGATTGAAAAAGGCCAAACCCTGTTTACCAAATATAGAGTAATTTTATTAGTTTGTTGAGAATTTATATTAACTCAGTTTTGGGATGAAAACAGTTACAGCTGTTGCTGAGACTCAATTTTGGTCGGTGACACTCACAAATATCTAATTATAATACGGTAGCTACATAATTTAAATTTAATCAAGATGTAACCAGAATTGTTCCAAAAGAACATAAATTTAGTTTAGTGAAATGCAAAATTCCTACATACCTAATATTTGTTTCTGAACGTGAGACAGACTTATTACATGTTTTGAAACAAATTCACGATCTGTTCATTCAAATCCTTATATCAATAAGATGAAAATCTGAGTGAAATTAATCTTGGCTCGTTAAAATAACGCTGTTTATAATATTAGGTCGTTTGTTACAGAAATTTTCTTAGTCATTACGACAGCTATTCACGAGACGAATCTGGGTAATTTGAAAGCTTTCTTGGTTCTGGTTCGAGAAGGGGGTTATTCGGAGTTCTGCTAAGTCGTCGACTCGACGCATGGAGGTTTATAGATGCCATAAGTTTTAGGAATAACTGACTTGGTAGTCATAAAAATCTCCTAACACGCATGTGCTCCATTCCACCATTTTCACTTAAATATAATTTAACGAGAATCCTATATGGATCTATGAGCGTAGTTTTCTCGGTTAATACTTTTTGCCAGCTGTAAAAGTAACAACGTACTTATCGGCTGAAGGGCTAGTAAGTTTAATTAAAACAAACCATCGTTAGCCGGGCCACTTCGCTATCGTCCCGCCACCGGACTGTTCAATGAAAGGCTTTAATGAAAACACTAATAATTAATTCGCAGCATCGCACAGTGGGACATCCATAGGTCATAAATCTTAAAAACCTGCTTTCTTGTTTTACATTTTATTCCTTGTCGTTACATTGGATAGTTGCGGTACCTTCTGAAACTATAAATAGGTCAGTAATTAGAGTGCGCCTTCATTATCTATTGTGCATTCAAAGAGAGCGCATCGCCAATCGTAAATACTGTTATCAGTGAGTCATTAAAAAGCGTGACGTCATTTGTTGTCATTGCGGGACCTGTGAGTGCTGTGTGAGTTTTTTCTGAAATGGATATCCAAGAACAGGGTATGTAATAATTAATATTTTTATTTTAATTGTATCTTAGTATATATTTTCTTTAGTATGTCATTGCTACGAGGCGACTTTTCTTGGAGTATTATATTTTAATATTCAAAGTTTGAATAAACTTTTAAATATGTTCCCACTCGCTCCGACTATGGAGGTATATTGCACCATAATCTTTAGACTTTCTTATCTTAGGAAAATTAAAACTTGGCTGCCCTTATCTGCCCTTTTGGCGATGACAAGGGTGCTACGGTTGCCAGATTATCTCGTAGCATTTGCTACGAAATTAGTTTATTTAGTCTTAGTGCTTTGTGTAGGTTTTGTGACTGAATTTTAACCGTTTTTTTTTTGTTTTAGGTAATTTATATATATGCTCGTTTTCAAGAATGCATATTCTTGAAATATGGCTAACTGTCAATACCGATAATGACTCGGAAAAGTGTCGTCAAGTCCTACAAAGTTTGTTGACTACTCTGAACGATGCTGAGAACATTGATATTCATTATTTAGAGAAAATTGTTAATAATTTATGTAAAGCTATTGCTCGATTCTGGAAAAAATGTAATAGGGATAAAACCAAGCTTTTATATAAGAATTCCGATTGGTTTAATGTTATTGAAAAAATTCAACTTGTGAAAAATAATAAGCAATGTACTCCGTCTGAAACGTCGCCGTGTCATTCACGTGGTCGTCCTCGAAAACCTTTTACGCAATGTAGTAAAAGGACTAAACGTCGGAGAGTAGCTGATTTGTCAAAGTCTGATGATTCTACTGTGAGTGCATTGCTTGATGTTTCAGACTGTTCATTCGATTCGTGTATATCTAGAGTTAGCACTGATGATGTCTTGTCACTTGTGACTGATGCTCAGTTGACAAAACATCAGTATTTATTAATTAAAAACTTTGTTAATAGTAAGATTTCTCCTAATGTATTACCATGTTACCAACAAATTACTAAAGCGAAACAGAGATGTTACCCTTCTAATATAACTGTTTCCGAGTCTTCAGCTGAAGTTGAATTACAAAGTCTTTTTGATCACACAGCTTCTCGAATCCTTGAATCTCAAAAAGAGGTCTTAGATCAGATTCCTGATGATTGTTTGTCTAATATCTCTTTACTTGGGAAATGGGGATTCGATGGCAGCACTGGACATAGTGAATACAAACAATTTTTTTCAGATTCAACTTTAGAAGATAGTAGTTTGTTTGTAACATCTTATGTACCCCTTCAAATTATTGTAAAATTAGCTGAAGATAATTGTAAAATTTTATGGAAAAATCCTCGACCCTCTTCCACTAGGTACTGCCGTCCTATTCGATTTCAATTTTTGAAAGAAAGCACAGCAGTGTCTTTGCAAGAGGAAGCTTATTTTAAGGATAAAATTGAAAGTTTGCAACCTACTTTTATTCAGATCGACAATCGTGAATTGGTCGTTTCTCATAAGTTGCAGCTTTCAATGGTAGATGGTAAAATTTGTAGTGCTTTAAGTGAAACATCTACAAGTAGATGTTATATATGTAATGCTACCCCTAAAGAGATGAATAAAATAGACGAATGTTTACAAAAACCTGTAATAGAGAGTAGATACCAATTTGGATTATCACCACTACATTCTTGGATACGTTTCTTCGAATATTTTATTCATCTTTCATATAGATTAGACATAAAAAAATGGCAAGTTAGGCTAGATAGTGATAAACAATTGTTATCAAATAAAAAACAATATGTACAGTCCCAGTTTAGGGAACGATTAGGTTTAATAGTTGACAAGCCGCGTAGTGGTGGAAGCGGGACGTCTAACGACGGAAACACGGCCAGGAAGTTTTTTTTGGAATCAGCTGTATCTGCTGAAATTACAGGTTTGAATAAGGATCTCATAGATCGTTGTTGTGTAATATTACAAACGTTATCTTCTGGACATAAAATTAATGAATGCAAGTTTAAAGACTATGCATTACAAACAGCATACAGCCTGGTCGAGGAATATCCGTGGTATAGTCTTCCTGCTTCTGTCCACAAGGTGCTCGTACATGGATCAGATATTATAAGTTATGCATTGTTATCTATAGGAGAACTTTCCGAAGAAGCTGCTGAAGCGACAAATAAGTATATCAAAATTTATAGACGAAGTCACACTCGAAAAATGTCACGTGAAGTTACCAATCAAGATTTAATACAACGACTATTATTACATTCAGATCCTTATATTACAAGTCTTCGGAAACTTCCCCCTAAAAAGAAAAATACTCTGTCACAAAGTGTAATAGAATTGTTACATGTTTAATGTTGTTAGAATAAGAATAATTTATTTGTATTTTGTTAGTTGTTTTGTTTTTTTTGTATTTAATTAATTTTAATTTATTTATTTCTATTATTTTATTATAATTAAATAATGTTATCAATGTTTTGACTCTTATTTTATTTAAAATATATGTTTTACATTCCAATTTTTAAGTGTTTGTTCATGATAAATTTAGGTAAAAGTATGTTATTGTTTATATTTGTTTTTTACTGAAGTAAACGTTTTTTATTCCGTAAATACATGTACTTCTTTCATTTTAATGTTCCTAAAACACTTTTACAACTATAAGTCACTAAAATAATACAATGTATTGATAGTAACAGGACTTTAACTATTTATGACCGCCCTTGTATGGAGCGTGTCCCTCCGTGCATCGGTGCTAAAGACCAAATTGCTTTGTTCGATGTTATGACAAACACATTTTACTGAAGTAATTGTTTGGAATTAATGTGCTAATTTATTCTTTAATCTTTGTTAATAACTTTGCTTTAAAGGTTTAGATAACTTAAACAATATAATTGCTTAAAAAATTAACATTACGACTTATTGGAGAATAAATAAATAACCTCCAAATGAATATCTCGCCCTGTATCGATTAAAAAACTATTTAATGCCTTTTATTTGATAGAAAAAATTTATGCCTTTTATTTTATAGAAAAGATTATTTTTTAATGGCGTTCAGTGCATTTTTGAACTGAGACTGTCGCGTGCTACTGCTAAAAGAGAACTATTTCTGGAAATTACTTTATGTTTCCATTTTCTTATGTTGTAAATCTGGCATCGTCGCTTAGTCACGTGATAGCTATTCATAAATATATCGGCATCGTGCAATAAAATAATGCTCTGCAGTTCCTTGTTGTAAAAGTATGTGCTATAAAGCATCGAATCTTAAATGCGTCACACGTACGCTCGTTCAATCACTTCACTACGATATGATATTTTTTGTGGTTGAAGCAACGTACTTCTACCTTTGTTCATTTCAGAAATGTGAGTGAAATACATATTTTTTGTGATAGCAGTTAGTATAATAACAATAATAATAAATCTTTTTTGTACCAAGAACAAGTCACAACAGTAAATTGTAGCCCTGACACCTAAGCTAGTATGATCTGTATTTCAGAAGCCAGTTCCTTCCCAATAAAGTTCACAATATTATAATTCTTAAGTACAGCAAGAAAGTAAGCAAGAAAGATAGTAAAATTCATTTTTGAACTACGATTATTAAGAAGTAGTAGGTATGTTTGAAACGCAATGGAGCTCCAAATAAAAATCGGTTATGAGTACGGAGTCCCTAAGTAATAAATACCTAAAGGTAATTTGAAGCCCAATTTTATTCATGTTCTAATTCTCTTCTACGTGGACTTATTTTCGTCATGTCAAAAATATATTATGGACAACGATCACGTAAACCCTAATAATAAGTATATTGAAAGTAGTGCCGTTTTAGTATAATCTACGAAGTCAGCTATAAAAAGCTTCATAAGTTGAAAATTCGATCGGTTCTGGTTCATTAGGCAGTAACTGTTTCCTTGCTCGTGAGAGGCCATCGTGTATGTGTCAGTTTATTGTCGATGCCGCGAAGGCGACCGTATCAGGAGCGGGCGTGGCTTCGTGAGTAATGGAACTTAGAACTCGCGTGAAGAGGGTCCACTTATGTCGCGTGGTAGATATGATTGATAATGTTTCAAGAGTAAAAACACTGCTCCTTTGTACGTTCATACGTAATGGCCCCTAATATCTAGGTTGTCCTTCCTGGAGTCTTGTTCTGTAGTCACAAAGTTAATGAGTAAGAAATACACGTAGCTTTTTCAGTCAAAAGTGGTTCACTAGCACGCTAGTGAAAGGTACTTCGCTTCGGCTTAAAACGCCACAAAAGGAAGTGTGACTATGTCAAAAGTAGGAGAAGATAAACCCAAAGAAGGTTACGCAATCAAAATTTTTTTAAAAGGAAAGATTCAGTCTGTAAAGTAAAGTCTTCGTAAATTCTTTACATTAATACATGTAGGCCTTAGAGTTTGATAATTTATGTGCTGTAAACAAAAGTTTAAACGCGTAAATCGCTAGATTAGCCGATAAGCTGGCTCAAGTTTTTGTTACACGGCGCTGAGTCTGTGTACATTAAGAATATGTACCTATATATACATACATAATTATAGTGTCATACAATACAGCAGTCACGATCGTGGCCGCGCCGGGTAAATTAGCTAATGTGTAAAGTTTTTATGGCTCAGCTAATTAAGCAAAGGGCGGCCTAGGTATTGTTTTGTGACTGTGGACGACATCACGGCAACTAGGTTTATGTGTAAATTTATGTAAAAAATGAACTATTTACTATACACCGTTTTGCTCAACTCAATATCTTGGCACATATGAGATAATAGTAAAACAGATACTAGATAGACTAGGTGGTAGGCCCGTATGTAGGGTCGTCTGGGTAGGTACCACCGCCTTTCATATTTCAGCCGTGAAACAGTTCGCTGTGTTTCGGATTGAAGGGAAAGGTAGCCAGTGTAATTACTGGGCATGGACGGCATTTCATCTTAGGCCCCAGGATGACAACGCACCTGCAATATCAAGTAATTTTTCCTTGATATTACAGGTGTCTATAGGCGGCGGTAACCGCTTACCATCAAGTGGGCCGTCAGCTTGTTTGTCATCTAGTAGTATAAAAAAAGAGACATCACTCCTATACAAAAGCTGAAATATCGCTGTTATGTTATACTACTAGAATTATTATTCTTAGCAAATTTAGACGCTGCGAGAAGAAACGCTCTAAGAACGCGCGCCGAGAATCGAGATTCAGCGTACACCGCGTGAGTGCGTCATCCAGCGAAAACGTAAGGGCTGTATGTACTAAAGACATCAATTACATAAAATGGCTAAAGTAAGACTTAAAAGCGATGTTTCAAAAATGTATGGAGACCCGGCCAGGTCTATGTAGGTACATTATAATAAATAATAGGTAAAAATATCCAGAACAGTGTTCAATTGTCCATTTTCTTTTTATTCGCTTTGTTGCGTGGTACAAAACTATATTTTTTATAGAAAAAACTGCAACACAGCCAAATATTCATCATGGCGTGTATGCCAGTTGGGTGACGTTTAGTTGACTTCTATGTCGCCCGCCATATTGCCAATATCGGTGAAATCGACGAAAAATTTAAACTTTTGTATAAACAAACTATGCATGAAAACGAATTATTAGTATTTTTCACGGATTCAGGAGATTTTTCTGTTTTTTTTAAATACCTACTGTACATATTGTCGGATCGATATTGTCGCATCTTGTCGGATATGAAACATCTCCATTATTATTTATACATACAAAGTGTTGACAATACGACAATACATTAAAACATGGGCGATATTGGTTCATAGAAATGTTTTGCAACTTTCAAATACATCTTATTCACTTGATAATTTTTAAAAATTTCTCTGAAATAATGCTTTCAATGTAATATTATTGTATAATGCAATGAAGTGAATGCGACGGAAACCGCTTACTTAAATGTGCTTTAGTTTTATACAATATTTGATTATTTAATATTTTCTTTCTTTGAACTTTTTTCATGGATGAATTTCTTTCATGGTCATTATATATGGGAAATATTTTGAATCGTGTCAATATTTAAAAAAAAAAACATCTTTTGTAAAACAGGTGGCAGTGTGTTCTCAATCCCCCAATTAAGAATTATTCAAAAGTGATTTTATTCAAATATATTAGTGCTCGCGAAAATATAAGACAATATGATATGAATATCCGGTATGATAATGTTTCGATCGGGTTTTGATGAAAATGAAAATGGCTTTTCACCTATTTTGAATTTATTATGCTATTCCTGTCTATCAGTTTTCCTCGCTAATAGAAATTATTATTGGCAAAGGAGCGCTGGCTGACCAGAACGTATAAATATGTTTTTACGCAGATTCTTCTACTAGTTTTGGACTATTTTAATTCTTTAACATAGGTAGGTTAGCGGAGAAATATCAATTAGAGATTATTTTTACTGTGTGGAAGTTGGTGCTTCGACACGTTTTATTTTCCAAGATCGCCGGTCGATAGAAATTTATAATACCCGGAAGGGTGAGTCAAGTTAGAAGATTGTTGAAAGTAAAATTAGGGGATTGTTTGAATTCTTAGGGATGAAAATGGAGTGGAACTGTTTGAAGTTTTGCTGGAAAATTATGAAGTCGCATCTTGGTATCGCTGTTGAGAATACTAATTAGCTGGATTGTTTCGTCACCTTCAATGTTGGTTTGTTCATCTGTTTGGTACAAAGGATTGTATTTGATTACCAATACTTACCTATCACATAAACTATCATTTTTTTGTACCTGAATCATAATTATAAACTTTAATTTAAATAAAAATATGTTTGCCGAAATCTCAAGATACAATCATTATTACTCATGACTATATATGCTCAAGTGTGAGAAAGACAATCTTGAACATCATACGAATAGTTTTACTCGATCGTTAGATTCCTTAAGCGATGAGTTAGTTCTGTATTTCAGAAAAGCTTCTTCCGCCTTTGCTTTAAACTGTCAAATTGTATGAAAACTTGAGCAGCGCGTCTGATGGAAAGTTTTAAAAAGCTTTTTTGGCTATTCACTCTATTTCTGGCGTACCTACCTATTAGGTACTTGTGTTTAATAAAGCTCATATTCAGTATAATGCTTAAACAGCCAGTAGAGCCTTGTTTAATAATAGTTTGCTCTAATTTAATGCCGTCCGCGTAGTGCTTGTCGTGTCTGGTCCCCTAATATTATAGTGTCTTAAAGTTGGTGATGACAATCTCACAACAAACTTCAAAGTTATCTTGTCTCCAAACTGTTCGTAATTAAACCTTCGACAAGTGTTTATCTCTGTGAAATTGTTCATTATTTATCTTGGCCGTAAAATTGTATTCAACATTTATCTCTCCAGAAGATGCTAATTTAGTCGCCGCTGTTGCTGGGTCACGAAAGGTATCTTTAAAATAAAGGTATAGGGCGATTAGAATATTCACAGCTTAACCACTTTCCATTATGTAATATTTTTACTTTCGTTTTTCAATGTGTGTTTAGGGAAGTAGTATTATTTAGATTTTGTCCCGGCATCATTGTTGACACCATGGTGTGGTTGTGTCACGGCTGAAAGCATCTTCAACTGTCTTGTTATTAGTAAAAAAAAAACTAGTGGCGCACAAGAAACAAAAAAATACCGCGTACCTATCTAAGCGGTATCTTAGAATCGGATCTGTGAAAGTTAGTAAAAACCTTTTATCGTTGAGAAAATGAGCTGATAGTCATCAAACGCCTGAACTGATCTTCATAAATTATAGCTAAGAACTATCCTAGTCACGTCAGCTTAGCAAAATCAGTCTATTCGCTTAGGCGCTACGATGCCCTCAGACAGACACGTCAAACTTATAACATCCCTCTTTTTTCGTCGAGGGTTAAAAATAGGCACCGCTCTTGTCTGAATGGGCGATTACTAACCACTAAATATATATTTATATAATATATTTATTTATATGATACATTTCATAGCAATTACAATTTTTTTATAGGGATCAAAAACGATATTTTATGAGCAGAATAAATTGCCTTTCCTACGTAATTTTAAAGTGACAGCAAAAATATTCGTCGTAAGCAGGTGCTCTAATAAAAAGCTGTTTCAGTATCTTTCAACTCACGTTCTCAGCGAGTCGTAACAACCAGGCACTTTGCTTATATGAGATACAGCGTTTATGATTACATATTGTTATGTGCAGGTATGATCGTAATACAAAGTGTTTATGTGTTTTTGTTTCCCAACTTAGCAATGTGAAATATTTATTGGTAGTGGAAGCTTTACAATCGTAGCGATGAGCGGAGCGGGACGAATAGGAGCGCTGAAATGTCATTTATAGTACGTGCGCCTCTGAAGAATTATTACGCTGCTTTATAACACTACTTGCTTTTGGCCGCGTCTGTGCCCGCTTGGATATCGGTTATCACTCCAAAAGTATTCTGTGTTCTTCCCAGGGTCTCAAACTATCTCCATACCTTTCATCTAAATTGGTTCAGTGGTTTTGGCGTGAAAGCATAACAAACAAACCCACACACATTCATAACATTAGTTATGATTCAGACTGTCGCGAACTAGGTTGGAACGTCTTCGACAATCTCTGCTTCAAATTTCGCTAGTATTTCAAAGAAAGATCGTAGTTCCATAATCTTTAGTCATGATTAACTATATTTGTCCACGAAAGCACCGCTCCATTTATCTCTACTTCTGTGGAAACGCACCCTTATTATCCTAACATAATTGATTTTGATGACTAATGACCAATGCTCAAAATGTACAATATAACATTAAATTATCAATCAAACTTAAACTCAAAGAAAGTAAGTCGTGAGTTAAATTCAAACAAGCAGTATCATGATCACACGATGCTTACTGTTGGTTGGTCATTTCGCGTTTGGTTTTCTACTTTATTATTCGAAAATAAAAACTTTGAACTTTGACTCGAAAGTAAAACAGTGTAAAAACAGGGGTCTGATTTTCAACACGTCCGTGCCTTGATTGCAATCTGTCAAATTTGACATACACTACAACATCCATCGTACCATACGTCGCAGTAAAGACTGTAGTAGTAGCAATGAAGGTCGAATTGAAAGGACTGGCGATCACGACAGTCAAAAAACAGGTTAGCTGGTTTTGCTCTTTACAAAGACCGTACTGGAGCTGGCGATAGCGGTGTGAATAATTTCAACGATAAACTACCGTTTCAGTGCATGAAGTTAACTGTAGTTGGGGGAACTCGTATATCAAGCAAACAAAGCTCTCAATACTCACAAATGTAAGATAAAGAGCTTATATTCAGTAGTTCCCGAAACTTGCTACAAATAAAAATCTTTCTTATGTTCCATTTTTTCATGTTTCATTTTTTGTATTGATAACTTTATCATCTTAGGTATGAAACGACAGTAAATTCTACCTATTTAACAGAACATATTTAAAAAATGACCGTTGTTGAATGTCGCGTCGCCAGTATTTGGATACTTGCTAAATAGCAGATTCAGATATCTACCAAATACTACATTAACCACCACGGCCCATTTAATTAAATCTTAAATAACGGTAAAAACGTTAAATTCCTAAAAGTATGTTAAGGAATTTTATAGTCTGCTCTGTGCATGATCTTGATTACTGTAGTTATCGTAATGTCATCTTGGCTCTCTAATTTTAAGATGTTGCTAACCTAATTTGGAACTGTAATTTATCGAAACTCACACGTTATGAAAGTAAATTGTGTGTGCTAAATGGCGCAGCCACAATTCTCCTAATCGGGTTCCAGAAACTGAACATCGACGCCTTAACGGACCGAAATATCACCCCGAATTATTCGTGAATGAATGGCACCAGCCGGCCAGACATGGCCACCACTAAGATCGAACAGTATCTCATCTAAGAATAATTTATTTACTGAAACCAGAGCCAATAAAATATTCAAAGCAGAGTATTAAGAAGTCCGGTCTCAATTTGTAGTATTAGCTCTCCTATTCTTAGATTACACGGTAGTTTAATTAAATTTTGCTTTGTGTGCTACATGGTTTTAAAGGAGATAGTAATGTTTTGGACCAGCTCAAGAGCACCATTTCGGATTGTAGACAAAAATATACTGAATAAAATGGTTACCTTAAATTAACATCAAAGTATTTTTTTTAATGGAAATAAAATAACAAATCAAAATAATTAATGTATGAAAATGGGAACAAAGAAGTCACAAAAGTACCCAAAAGTGGTTTATGGACACAATGACGCTGATAAAAGTTGAATTAAATGTCAAACTGACATTTATTAAAATTGTCATTCCGTACAACTGTGTATATTTTGGATGCGCTTAAAGTGATTATGCGGATGTTAGGAATTGTTTGGCCGTGGCTATCTGAAGAAATAAAACTACAATATTCAACGTTAATCGTAAAAACAAATTTGTATTTTGACATTGTAATTTTGTTTTCTTCAAAATGGCTATTTATCAGTCAAGATTTGTGGAATAAGTGGTGATGGATTATTGCAAAAATAGCTGTACGAAAAAATAGTGCTGATGAGCTGGCCCAAATCTCAAACTATTACTATCTCCTTTCGAGAAAGCAAATTAATTTAAAGTCCAAACACGGGATTTAAATGCTACGTGGCGTAGAATTTTGTCTTTTTCCGGTATGTTACTGGCCTAGATGCATGTCCTTTAGGCCAGCACAGATCTGAAAAACGTAAACTATTGTTGAAAATTCTTAATAATCCTCCTGGTTTTAATTAATGGTCACTCACAGTGCTCAGTAGTTATTTTAGAATCACTCGCTACGCTCGTAATCAATTCTAAACTACTGCGCTTTTTCGTGATTTAGTCTGTTGACTAAATAGCTTTGCTCACTTGTTAAACAAAAAACTGATTTCAGTTAAATATTTTAAATTTAAATTAAATTTTTTTCTCAGCCAAAAGTTCTATTTGTTTCAGCGCTTTCAAAAATGACAACAAATCCTATATCCAAATAAAGTGATGTTTAAAATTTCTAGGAAGAAAAGTACCAAAAGTTCGTAAAATGTTTATTGACATCACATGTGATGCCACTTCGCAGTTTGTGACCAATATATTTTATCTGTCATACCTATTGACAGTCGGACACTTTCTCCGAGCGGTTGCAAATAAGAAGTATTTCGTTTGTTATATCGAGTGCAAGGGAGGGAAATGAAATATTCTAGAAATACTTTAAGTTGTTTCTCTATAAAAATACAAAAGAATAGTTTAGAGTGGGGTCCCTGCGGCAAATGCCGTCGACAGGTGCAGAGCGACCGCCGCCTTGCGCGTGACTACGCAACAATGGCTGCGGGAAATGATATAACTTTATTTATGTGGTTTGCTTTATTTTGTTTCTGTTTTTTGTATGCAGTCTCGCAAATAAGGTGCATGACAAACGTCTCGCGCGTTCCCAACCAGAAAGTCCTAAAATGAGTCATTAAAAATCTTAACGCTACTGTGAAGACGGTGGCAGAATAAATCCTTCACAACAATATTGAGTCCTAGCGGATTGCGTTAACGCGAAACTTTGTACACTGCCTAAGTCTTGGTAATCTCTTAGTAGATTTAGAATCGTACTATTTAATGTTTCATCTGAGCTTAAGCTCGGGATTTAAGTGCTCGTCACGCCGCTGTCAAGAGAGCTTAACTAATATTTCGAAACTGTCTCGATCTGTTCTAGTTTCTTCCATATAAGGGAACAAGCGAAGGTAGGTATCGGTACAGTCAACAGCAAAAAGTAACAAAAATCAAAATGTAAAAGTATACCTACAGATTTTTTATGTATTGCCTGATCGTAACGATTACCTACCTATTAATGAATAAATGCAGACTATTCTTTTCACTCACAATTTTGCTTTAAATTTCATTGAAATTCATATTACAAAACACCTTTCATCGATAGTTCGGGCTCAAAGTACGGTATAATGATAATATTTAAAGAGCTTTGCCTTACGGAACATTAACCCGTCAAGCATCAGATTCCAGACATGATAGATTTTTTAATTGTCATAGCCCTCCGGTGGGATAACGCCGCTTGACGGATTAATGCAACAAGCGGATTGCTCCGTCATTTATGTGCAGATCTCTGGATACACACACTTATGAAATATTGCTATTGGCAATCGGCCATGGAAGTAGGTGCAGTTATTGTCTTTTTATATTTTACCTATTATTATTTTATCGTACACATTTCACAAACGTGTTATCATCACTTTCCTCAGGTGTCACCAGCTAATGCAATTACTCGGGAATTTGCGGAGAAGTTTATTATAATGTTATTCAGGGGAAATTGCCGAAAAGTGCGACACGGAAATAAACCTTTATGACAAATAAAAACAGAAAGGATATTTGTTGAATCAAATTATTTTAGAGATACATGAAGTTCAGAATATATATAGCGTAATATAATATGAATTAAGGAGTTCCTTTTCTATACAGTACCCTTATTATAGAGGCTATACGACACCCACAGTCAAGGGTGTGTAATTTTAGCATATAATGGCGTAATTATAATCCGGCGAGGTCTGTCATTATTTTTGATAGTCTTTTGTTTGAAGTTAAGAAAAAAATAACGTTAGATTTTCTACAGTCTTTGTTTCTTTTCACTAAGAATATTAACATTTGCCGTTTCAATGAGAATAAAGTCCGTGCACACAGATTTAACTGCTAGTGCAACGTGCAATCTATGCGGAGGACTATTTTCTTGGAGGTTCAGGATTACCCAAGCGTGGTTCAGAGGCAAATCATTAAGTTTATCCGAGACTAGACTTGGCTGGCACAAATTTAGATCAATGCGGATTATATTTCCATTTTCTTGCTAGTTCTTGTCTTGGCTAGGTTATTAATTAGGCTCCATTTTTAATATAAATTTCTAGTTCCTCGATAAAATAGTTTAGTGAGTTTAATTGTAATAGATATTCTATAATTAGTTTTATTGTAATTAAATATCGCCGTGAAAGAAGGTAGGATAATAACTACTTACTTGTAACTCCTGATGATGCTTTATTATTTTTCAATTATTACTAAAGGTGTGTATTTCAAAAATATCTAAATCACCATAGCAACCTATCACTGTTCGGCAACAGGTGACATAAAAGCGGTCACATGACATGTATTGGCGTTTTGGAGCGAATTTAAAACGGAATACTTAGACACGACACGATACACTCCCAAAATTTGTCAACATCGCTATTGTTTTTGATAAAAAAGTTTACCTACGTAAATATCCAAAAATACAACCCAGTTATTTTCTCCTCATAAAAATACAACTTCGCCCAATCTCTGATAGTTTCAGACTTCCTATAAGAGTAGGTACCTACTCAATCGAATATAGTGTAATTAAGATTTGTTTTAAAAACTTTCTAATATAAAAATATCTGAATTATGTGTTGATTAGGAAAACTAATTTGCTGCAGTAAATAAGGTTTAGGTAGGTAGGTATATTTAGAGTAAAAAAAGATAAGCAACTCAGAGATTGCGGCAGCTAGACCGGCAGCGATTTCATGTTCTTCACATCCAACGAAATTCAATTGTAAAAACATACCGCCTAGTTTTTCATCAAAGTGCATTACACCTCTTGAACCTAAAGGTACTTTAGTCTTGCCATTGGCAGTAAATTGTTAGTGAAGGTCTTTTTTGTGTTCAAATTTATTAAAAAAAAAAAACACTAGTTCAGAATGCTATGCGATGTGGTAACGCGTGGCAGCTCCAACAGGAAAGAAAGTAATTGCTGACATAGTGGATGGATAATAATATTTGAAAATTGTATAACTGTCTCAGCCATAAATCATAAACACGCCGTACTACAAAAGGGCGCGCCGGATGAAAAGCCGGATTGTCGTGGCGACATGTTCTACAAAGCGGCGTCCAACGTTTACCCGTATTGTCAGCAAGAAGCAATATAGGGGGTATGTCGAAGGCCGATTGTAGAATCCGGCAGTTCGTTATCTACCGAGGCATATATCATCGAGTACTGGGAGATTGGTAGCTTCAAGGTTATTTTTTATAACCACTTATATAACCAAGCAAAATGATTTTGGTTTAAATTGGTTACAAAATACCACCTTGAACCAATCATACAAACAGTCTTCAGTAAACATTAGACCATTTGATTGTCAAATAAATAAATAAAGTGTTTTGATTATTTTCGATGGTAATGTACTATATGTGTACAGTGACGTTATGTATACCTACCTACCTAATTAATTTGAACTAAAAACAAATTAGTTCGACAACATTCTTATAAAATAGTACACTTTAGTTTTTCAGCCTCTAGTTTCGCCCTGTGGAGTAAATTAGGAATGGGTCCATTTTAAAAGGGTACTGCTATTTATCAGTGACACAGAGTACGGACTCAGACCGTTTTGTATTTTAGCGAGTATTTCTGAGTGCTTTCGAAATGAAAAGATTGGAATGGACTAATTAACTGCGTATTTTTTGAAGAGCGGGAAACGCTCGCTGATTTTCATTCATATTTCAAGAAAATATTAAGTAGAGCCTGTCTCATTACTGTGAAGCCTGTAGCTGGATGGTTTGGAAATTTACATTTCGGTCATTAGCAGGTATTTTCAAGTAATAAGACCACATAAACAATGCTAAAGTTTCCGGCTCGTATATGGTAATAATTCAGATAAACTATTGTTATGTTTGGAAACTATTAATGGAGACTTAAATTTCTAAGTGATTTTAGTGGCGAACAAATATTGTAACAAAATTATAACGGTTACATTAACTAAGTTAGTCAACTGTGGTCTTTTTTTATTGGTTGGTTGCCAAAGGAATATTAAAATTAACGTTGGTGCTTATATTGCTAGATCTTATATAATAAAGTGTTTATATTTTAATTATTTTATATAGTCAGTTTAAGACTTAAAATATTTAAGTTAAAATATGAAAATTGTGGATAGGGTAGAACACTTATCATTAAGATATTTAATAATATGTCGTCTTTATTATTTTCAGGTAAGCGAAAGCTAAGAATGGGGTTTCTTGATACGTTGAAAGGAAGGTAAGTGCATATTTTTTATGATGAATTATAAAATAATAATAAGTAGTTATTTATTGTCAAAGCTACTGCATTTCCAATTGTATACGATCACGTAGTCTGACTTATGTTAGTAGGTATGCTATAAAAATAAATGGCGGCAAACAGTTCTGTAAGTACTAGGTGCAGAACGAAATGTTAACGTCGATTATGCGAGTCTCCAGTACTGCTCTCTACCGTCCCCAATAGGGTTGCCGAATAAAAAATAAAAAAGCAGGCTGTATAACAAATCTTTAAAAATGCGGTTTTGTTAATTGCTCGATTATGCAAGCCCGGTATTACCAGCTTTCGCCCGACCCAAGCTGAAATATAGGGCTACCGCTGCTCAAAATGAGCAAATATTAAATATGTATAATGGCATTCGTCATCAATAAAATGACGTATCTCAGTGTAAAATTCACAGTGTATTCAGTTTTAATACGCATTCTGAATTCAAAATGAAATTACGTGTAAGCGGAAAGCAAGAAAAAGAATTTCTGCTTCTATATTATCTTCAAATAATATTTATAAAAAGATCTGTAGAATAGTTTTATTAAAAACCAAAGTTTTCACAATGGTAGCGACCCTACAGAGGACTGCTGGGTCCCTAATGACGGGTCACGCATTTAAATAACCTGATTCTACGCCAATCGGTTATCGGATACATATTCACATGAAATTCATTCTTTCATTTTCCCATCGGTACCATTTGACTTCCGTGCTACTTTCCTAGTAGCTGAAAATATTCGTTCACAACAAGCGACTAGCTGATTTATTCCAAACATGCATAACACCATTACGGTTGCCGTAATGCACCCATATACGCTTTTACTTAGTATTTTATGTTGGTGCGCTTTACAATTTCTCTCGCTTTCAATTGTAGACGATGAGAATAAACAAGCATTTACAGCGGATAAGATTTCAACACACTTATTAAGTAGGTGCCTATAGTAACTTTGTTGAATTAAATTTCTAAGCAACCCAAGTCCTCATGTGTTTTTTCCATGTAGGAAGGGCTGCAGTGTGATTCATAAACAGAATTATTCGACATGGAGCTTGACGACTGACAAGACTACGAGCCGCCATTGATTTTAACATTTGAGCACAGCGCTGCTCATAAGCGTATTCACTAATCTCTACGTTGATTCTTGGCTGTGTATGTTTGTCGCTGATTTGGATATACGACATGAAGTACAATCGATATTTTTCGATTTAATTATTCTTGTGTTTAAAATGTATCGCAATGACTTCATTCAATATTTGATTGACTTTTACGGAAAGATATAAAAATGATCAACTTTTTAGTTCTGGCTCACGCCGAGCTCGTGGTCGGAACGCTACTGTCGCCAACGGTTGTCAAATGGTTGCAAAATAAAACGCTAAACAGCGCTGCTGTCAGGCACGAACTCAAGGCTGATGACTTTAGAGAATAGCATAGCTGTTCCCAGCAGTGGGACGTATACTATAGGCTGATGATGATGATGATAATGACATATCTAAGTATTTTAAAGACATATCAATATTTATTTTCTCTTACAAAACTTTTGGCGTTGCTAATAAAACTATTTATGTTTAAAATACGGCTTGAACATCCACACATATGAATGTTCAAGCCGTATTTAAGTCTGCATTCAATTTAATTAATTTAATTAATTAATTATAAGATTACCGTTGAGACAACCTTTCATACCTTTATTTCTAGATGTAATGTCGCCGTATTTTCTGAAACAAGCTCTTTTAAAGTGTTCCCTAGAGGCATGTTATGAGCAGCATTAGTTAATGTCGCGGTTGAGTTTAATACGTTTCGTAAATAGTGTAGGCGTCTTGCCAAAATGCTAACAGAATGGGACATGGTCTTAACAATGCGGAAACGAGCTGCGCAGGCTACATCTTGTAAATAATGTAATGGACCACACAGTGTCCTTTAACGTCACAGTATCAATTATGTAAAGTCCTAATATATCAACGGATAATGTTCAACAGAAATATATAGTAGAACAATCTTAACATAGGGCTTTATTAACTGTTGACTTAAGATAAATATCACAATTCAGTGCAATTGATTCAGCCTACGCAACTGCTTACAGTCAAAACTAATATATGATTAACTCAAGTAGTTAAAAATTATAATGACTTACCAACCATTTGACACAACAATATATTTATTTATCATTCAATATTGAAACATTTTTTTTCAAGACATTGACTTAAATATTATTCAAGAGATTAAATATTATTACTTAACAAATAATATCTAATCAGTGATTTAATAGTCAATATAGACGTGAAACTTATTATTGAACACTTCATCATCATCATCATCAGCCTATATACGTCCCACTGCTGGGCACAGGCCTTCCTACATGGGAGAAACACATGAGGAGTTTGGGCCATAAAACCACCACGCTGGCCCAATGCGGGTTGGTGGGCTAAAGCGGTTGCAGGAACAACCGGGACCAACGGCTTAACGTGCCTTCCGAAGCACGGAGGAGCTCGAGATTATAAATTTGATTGACCCATCACGGGACCAACCATGGCGAAAGTTGCTTTGCTTTCGTAATCGAAATCAGAGCGCTCAAACCACTACGCCACCGAGCTCCTCATTGAACACTTAGTTCTTTATTATTATACATACAAGAAAATAGAAAGCAAATCCTTTAGTTGTGTATTTTCCTCAAGTATTGTATTTATGACGAGAAGCGAGCTACGCTCATGAAACATACTTGAGAACGGCGACGTCTTCTTCACATTACGTATTTAAATTGGGAACAAATAGCTGTTGTATCATGCTTAGTATGCTGCACTACCGTTTTAGATTTTTTGTACTTGGTTTGGATATAAATTTCATGGATTACGGTAGAAAAAATATAATAATTTAAATTACAAGAGCAGCTAGCTACTGAAGCACGTTTATCTGATGGAAACCCCGGTTTGAGGAACGTGAAAAATGAGAAATTTCATTATTTTTGTACGTGCCACTAGAACATTTACAAATTAAATTTATCATGACTCTCCAGCTATAAGTATGCTTGTAACAGTTTTTTAAGCGAAAAGTTTCAAACGATTATTAAATCAGGTCAGTCTGTTACCTAATTTTCTCTATTTAAACATAATCATATTTGCCCTTACAAATCACTCTTACAATCGTATGTGATGTGATATTCAATGGTTCATAGACTATAGGTGACTGTACAAGACCTGAACAAAATTTACAACAAATGAGATTTTTTTTATAATATCGATAACTTTTCTAAAACGACCTATCTTAAAAGTAGCGATTCATTTCGAGATAATGAGGCGATTTTGACGATTCATTGTCCGTTGTAAATTATTAGCTTCCTGACTCAACATAAATTGAAGTATCTTAAAATTCAAAGATTGGAAGGAAAGGGTGGGTTATCAGCTGGAGCAGCTTCGGAAATTCCTCTAAATTTTGTATTCCCTTTTCGCACTTCAATACACTTTGTAATGATAAGGACAATTGTAGTATGAGTGTTCAATATAAAAATACCTGCTTCGTATTTCAATTCGTATACTGTAAGATTTCTACTTAAATCAAGTACTTAGGTAACACATTAGAGCACACTATTAATGTTTCATTCTTAACTAATCAGGATTAACTTTTAAATACCAATTTGAATAAAACCAGCCGACACTAATTCGTATTAATCACCGGGTTAGAGAACTGCGGACTCTTAAGTAGAATCAAGTTCCCACAACTGGGCTTCTTGTGATCTGCTGTCGACAGGCCTAAGCATAATTTATATAATGTTAGCCAACCTTTTAGCGGGTGGTAGGCGCGCGGCGAGTTTGGGTCGTCGTCATTGTTTTGAAAGCAGTAATTTATATTGTGTTCTGGCTAATTACCGGCGCGCGGTAAGCTCAGGTGCCACCACGACCCATTACCTGCCAGATTTACTCCGCCCTGCTTTAAGACGAGTCATCTGTTACGTAATTATTACAGCTCATTAAAATCTATTTACTTTGCCTTTTTTTGGAAATTTAGTAATCCAGACGCATTTTTACACCATTGTTTATTAAAATATAGTTTTGGACAATATGACAGTGATCAGATAATATGACAGTCAATTTATCTTTATTATACCTATAGTAATTAAACTGAATACTTCGTTACAATAATGGGTTTTATTGTGCGATTAATTAGCGTCTTGTTTAAATGCCTTGCAGTGTTATCTAACTAGGTTACAGAACTGATTTAGGACCAAACTTAGTAGTATGATAATGAATGGTGTAATAGACAAAATTATTTTAGTTTTGGATTAATAATGATCTATTGACATGTAAATAATATCCTCCCTTCGTAATTATATTTAAATCAAACGTCGTATCTGAGAATTTTAAGTCTTAGCATTCGTTTATACCTACAAATAACTTAGTTAAAGCGCTGATGCTACTAATTAACCTAACATTTACTTATTTAGGTTTATCAACTTATTTACTACTGGAATAGCGTGGTTTTAAATAACGTCGTGATAATTCAAATAAAACTTAGAATCTTTAAAACTTATAACAATCTTAAAATATTTTATATCTATAGGTATATTTAAATATCATTTTGATATTGCAGCAGCCGGCATTGACAGCGTGTGTCTTTAGTTTTCAAGTATGAAATTCAATTTTCCATCTAAGAGTGTACACTGTTTCCCATTTTCATTTTTCTCAAATATCATTTTACTTTCAAAATACGGATCAATGTTTTTCCAAAAAATAAAATTCTTTTATGAATGTTCTGTTGTCAATTAAATGTGGAAGGTGAAACTTTATTAAAAAAAGCGGCTTGCCATAGAATTTTAATATTTGGTTATACAAAAGTTCGTAAAGCAACCTAAGGCCGACCGCTATTTTCGCTTGCACTGTCTCGTGAAATTTCAGCGCGTTTTAATGCGAATCCCTTTTTCCTCTTTTTGCGGTAATGGTGACAGGCTCAGAGTTCTCCCGAGCGACCATTTATAACGAGTTTTAATCGCGACACGGAAATTAGTTATATTACGCGTCTATCCGTTTCGCCGACTATATTATATGGTTATTAAGTCTGAACGACACTGGTGGCCGACGAGGGAGCAGAACATACGAATGAGAAATCATGATAATGATTTCGGGGCGCAAACACACGAATGTGCAAAATGATATTCGAAGTGTTCGTGTCATGTTTGAATTTGGATTCTTCATTCGAAATTTATTTTCGGTTATAATCCATTCTTCGTTTTCAACGTGGCGACCAATAAGTATGTATGTGGAAACTCGGGACGTGGGGATTGGGTAGATGCAGTTCTAAAATAACATTCCCGTTGGGGAGCGCTCCGAGCGAATTACTGTTCGGTTTTCAATTGGGGATTTCTCTATCAAATTCACTCTTGCATTGAACCAAGGCACTGGATAGGCTGTGTTTTGTTAGGTTATTTGAATAAAAGTATGACGTTGTTGCTATATAGTCTTGAGTTATACTAACTAAAACGGTCAAATTTTGCAGATAAATTACATAAAACACATACACCTTTATTTTTTGCTAATAACCAAAACAGCATATATGCAAAAAAAGTTGCAGTCCTTGTTTATTGCCATCATTTTAAAGTTGAAAGTGCCGAAAAAGAAGTTGGGACCCAAAAAAAGTGTTGCCTTTTCCTCCATATTCAAATGAATTTCGTATTTTCCCTGCAATACAAAAAACACACTTAACACTTATACGCATAATAATTAATAAACGTAATCCGTTGTATCTATAATAAATTAAGAAATTGTATGAATGATAAAAAACTGCAACCATTATAACCCTTACGATTAAAGTAATGATATATTGATTTCCTGCTAATCATGGGATCACTATGGAGTAATCATCATTATCATCATCACCAGCATGTGATTAATCAGCAAGTGTCTAATTTATAAATTAGACGACCGGCGACGACTTACCGTCCGGCTAGCCGAGTGGTCTGTGCCCCTTGTTATACAGGCTACTTGATCGGGAGGTCCCGGGTTCGAATCCCGGTAGGAGCAAATGATTGGATAATGAGTACGAGCATTTGTTCACGGGTCATGGATATTTATATGTTTATTTAGTATATTTCTAATATTTATACACATATTAGTATCATTATTTCTCCGATATCTAGTATCCATAATACAAGCTCTTAATAATGCTTACTTTGGGCTAGATAATAGGTGTGAGTGTATGAATATTATATTATTATATAAAATTGATGCAAATTCCCCATTTGTGACTATTGCGAAGGTATTAATTAAAACACTGAAATGTCTGAAGTGGGTTCATAGGTAGGTATCATTGTTCATCACTATACATCTGTGTGAAAAAAGATAGTTGATAAAGTCTTGGACCATAACACCACCAAGCTGTACCAATGCGGGTTAATAAGCGGTTGGAGTAACAACCGGGACCAATGGCTTAAGGCGATACATTGAGAAATTCGCACTTTTACATGTAATGTCATCGGTCTCTGAAAGTTCTTACGTATTTGAAAATCAGATATACGTTACTTCATATCTTTATCTAGACACGTGTAGAGCAAACACACGATTAAAGGATTTAGCCTCGATACATTTTATTTCTGAAAAGACCTGTTAAAAATAAGAAATCTCAAGATTATTGGTAAACAATCATTTTTATTCAATAGAAAATTACTTGAAATAGTAGATATCATGAACATTCAGAAACCTGCAAGCTGAGTCAGGCATATCTTTATCCCTATCTGTCTCAGCCGAAACAACGTTTCGATAGATCGCCTTAACGTGCCTTCCGAAGCACGGAGGAGCTCAAGATTACAAATTTTGATTCACCCATCCCGGGATCGACAGAAAGTTGGTCTATCTTTATAATCGAAACCAGAACGCTCAAACCACTACGCCACCGAGCTCCTCACATCCGATAGTGATGGTGTAACGAAATGTGTTAAAACTATTATTTTGGTTCTTAACGTATACAATTCTCAATTTTACTTAGTCCATTTGTTCTATTCAGTCCAGAAGTTTTTTAAGCAGGGCTTGTAAACAATCCACCAGCTGCCTTTATACGCTCGTCTCACCGGGGGTCTGCTAATACTAATACTGCCTACCCTGTAAAAAATCAGTAGTAAGCGGTCCATTGATGAACCGAAGCGACGAATCGCACCGTATATGGGACCCCTAAATGCTTGTAACTGTACATCATGGTAGAACCTCGAGATGGTCGAGAGGGAGACTCATGTTCGATGCCAGGCACTAAGTATGTGATGCTTACTCTTTCTTTCATGATATAAACGACCTCGTCCGGAGTTGCGCCGCGTTCGTAATTAACCTACTTCACTCACCCTGTCCCCTACCTATTTTTTATACTCTTACTCTCCAAAGGGTATGAAGTTGTACCTTTTTAACTTTGCAGCTGTTCGTCAAATTAAAAGCGCTCGCAAGTATGGGCCCCAAGACGAAATGTTGGCAGGGCTTTTCCAAACCGTAGTTGAATAGTTTTTTCGTCTCGTTATTACTCTGCAATGCTCCGATGGTTACTCTTGCCTGTTTGGGTAAACAATATACAGGTGAATTTTTCAAGTGGGCGTGGATGGCCAAATCCGAAACTATGAGGTATAGCTGTTACACTAAAATATAATGTGTTTGAAATTGTCGTTTTATAATAAAAGACAGGGTTGCTATCATTGTATGTCATATAAATAAATAAATAAAGTTTATTTAAATAAATATAGACCTATTTTGAACAATATCTAAACTAAAAACTCCATGTCCTATTAGAGCGGGAACCGATACAGTGACCATATAAACAAAAAACATAGAAACAAAGTCTGTATTTTGGTTTTGAAAGTCCAAATGACTTTTAAATAAACCCCTGTTCATATTAACCACATGTAGGTATACTATTTCTCATATCAGTTTATATTACTATAGGTAATCCAAATCTGTACTGAAATTATTTTATAGCAGATGTCTTTAAGTAATGTATTTTATACTTACCGTTGTTACTGGAAAATCATTTGCTATATCATACTGAAAAATAACATCCGACATATTTTTCCAGTCGGCAACCTCATATTTACAACAGTCTCTAAGTTTAGGTCCTTTACATTTTTCATATTTCAACCAATGTACCGCATAAGGACCCTGAAACAAGGGCAATAATACACTGTAGTAGTTAGTAGATATTCTGCTGATTAAAGTGTTTTCTGGCCATGTTGTAATCACATGACAATGGCGAGCTTAATCGGAACAATAATTCCTGATAGTGGCAAAGATCGTACATTTTTGGAAAGTACCCAACTTAAAAAAGAAACTAATATTGGCGGCGACTCACAAATTAACTTTAGTCTCACTGGCTACTGTCTTACTCTGGAATGCTTTCAAATTACATTTCAAGTAACTTGATTGGTTGTTGGATAAATTAAATGAAGTTCTACCAGCCAATCGCAACAGTTAATTACGGATTTGACAGAACTTTGATCAGTGTTCAAGAAACCTCTAGTAAAAAATATGCTAAATTCACGACGAAGGTAATTAATATCCGATCGTCATATTGATCGGAAGAGTTTTAAGTTGCTCTTTGAAGGAGGCAGGCTAAGCATACCGTTAATTTCCGCTCTTATTTGTAAACGCCCTGTGGGTTAAGATCCTTTACACAAGATAAAATGTAACAAATACTTATTGATGTGCAATTGATTATTTGGTTGATAGTTATCGGATAATCTTTTTGATACTCCTCCAGCGAGCGGTTTAAATGGAGTTCAGCTATTAACTTTTCAACCGCTTTGTTTTCCTTGATTCGTATCAGCCCATAGACGTCGACCCGTTCTTTTTTGGAAGCGTCTCAAGCTACTTTAACTTCTCCTTATCTTTCTTTGTAGATTTTAGGCTGCTGTACCCATTTAAGGCTGTTTAACGACTTTGATGTAAGATAAAAAATTTAACCTTTTATTGCAAGTCAAAAGTTTAGTGGAAAATCGTCACAAGGATGCGGGAATACCAAAATGTAACCACAATTATTATTTCTATTTATTAAATAACGTACAATATTTTGAGAGAATACTTTTACGATTTATATATATAACTATTTTAAACGGTCTTTTATAAATTTTAAAATTTAATAAATATTGGCAGAACATATTTGCATTGAGGGTTGAATTTATTTTGTTCAACTTTATTAAAGGCAAAGAAAATTTAAAGACATAATGGACAATAAATAGCGATAGAGACAAACACAGTGTTTTTACGATTAATATTAGAGATGATAATGGAACTTGGAAAGATTACTTTGACATATCAAAGAGTAGATAAATCGGCGTATGCACTCTACAAGTTGAGGTCGATCACGGATGCTGATCTGCAGCATACAATTGGCATCTATTACCGTTTAGTATTATTTTCTGGAGATTACTCCTACCCTACAAATAAAAGGCTGAGAAAAGATGTGCAACCTCATGCAGTCCTTATTTTATTATTAAACAGGTTAGTGCTGTCAATACGACAATAAATTAAAACATGGGCTATTAGTTTATAGAAATGGTTTGCCACTTTAAAAAACATAGCATTCATTTGATAACTTTATGATATTTTTATGAAATAACATAACATTGACTGCATTATTTCATAGAAAAGTCCTGAAATTATCAAATGTATAAGATGTTTTTAAAAGTGGTAAACCATTTCTATGGACTAATGTAGCCCATGTTTTAATTTATTGTCGTATTGACGGCACCATCCTGTATGTCATACCTTTCCATTTAAAAAAAGGCTATATTTAATAAAAATTGTCACTCGGTGGTGACCCGTATTTCGCACCGCCTTTCTTAATTCATCCGTGAAACAAACCGCCGTGCTTCGGATTGAAGGGAAAGGAAAGACAATGCAATTACTTACTGGCCATGGAAAGCATTTCATCTTAAGCCTCAGGATGGCAACGCACCTGTAATACCAAGTTATTTTTTTCTTGTTGTTACAGGTGTCTATAGGCGGCGGTTACCACTTACCACCAGGTGGGCCGTCATCTTGTTTGTCTAGTTGTATAAAAATAAATACTTAATAAAATTTCAGGCACACATTAGAAATACCAGACACTAAAATGTAATTTATAGTAAATGTAATATTAGTATTATAATTATTCAATAAAAAATAATTACAATAGAATGTTAGCACGAACTTTGAATTTCCAATGGTGATCGTATCGTTGACGGCCGCTCGAAATTTCATACAACACCAAAAAAAAACGTATGCGTATTCTTCAAAACTTGATACGGTAACAAATAAAAAAATAAATTTAATGTTTGTGCTACTAACCACAAACAAATTTTTGAGTTTTGAAAGTTGTTTAAATAATTTTAAGGTATTTTGCTATTTAGCAATATTGTTACTTCAAACAATAAGTGAAACTATAATTCTATTTTGTAATCATGAAATTTGAAGAAAGAATTTTATATGTGACTGCTTGTTTCCGTAAATAAATAATTAAAAAAATAAATGCCTTACATGATATATATATGTATTAAATTAATGAGAAGCAATACTTACGTAATTTTCTTTATTTGTTTGATTGATCACGAAATTGCATAATGCGAGCAATATCAACACGTCTACTACAATATACATAGTAAAACGAACGTGCCAATGAACGACTACAATAATAATATACGCATATATAAAATGTTCTGTGATGGGTTCACATACTTATTATTATTATTGTAAATGTTACATTACACTGAATTAGACCTTTTGTTGTTGAAAAAAATAATTTCCGGTGTATTATGTTATATTCCTTTTGTTTATGCCGGCGTAATAGGAATTCAATATCCAAAATTAAACATCATTATATTACAACAAGTTTGGAATATAATAACGCTAAAATAAACGGTTTTGCTGTTACAATATTGTGATATTTTTTTTTATATCAATTGATTACCTACATTCAGTGAAAATTATCAGTACCAATATGATTAAATAGAATATGGTCTCTATAGGTATTTAACTATAAGATGAAACGTCTGTCTTTATGTTTGTACGCGTATAACTTGAAAACCTGAGTTTGAGCCATAACACCACCATGCTGGCCTTATGCGGGTTGTCGGGTTAAAGCAGTTGCATTAACATCCGGGATTAACGGCTTAACGTGCCTTTCGAAGCACAGAGGACCTCAGGTATAAAAAAATTGATTGACCCATCCCAGGATCGACCATAGCAAAAGTTGCTTTATTTTCCTAATCGGAACCAGAGCGTTCGAACCGATACGCTCCTACAGGCTTTATAATCACTCACAATGTGTCAGTGTGTGTGTCTCTTTAAAAACCAAAATAGTATTAATAGCTTTATGTACTTCATTTGTTATAACTACCAGTCGCAGACGCAAAGACAGTTCTGCATCTAGTCGCAGTAACGAGACTTAGATGCAAGCGACAGCTCTGCGACTGGTTGCAAGGACGAGACGCAGCGACAAGACACACAATTTGTGGGATCTCTAAAAGGAGTGGCGCCTTATGAATGAATCAAGCACATCGAGGTTTTGGTAATGTTTCCTAGAACTCACATGGCTAACGCTAGCTAAGTATTAGATATAATTATTTATATCAAAACAAGTCACTTAAAAAAATGGGAAAAGTCCGCGATAGCATGTGTTTAACAGCTGAAGTAGACTTACAGTATCGATTTAAAATCTCCTCCCCGCGTGCGGAACCACGGGCAGAAGCTAAAACGAATTATTTCACCTAAGTAATTTTGATTCCTACTCAAATGAGTTGTTTCATATTCGGCTAGGTATATTTTTTTATTTTTATTGAAACATTGAAACATTTTTACAAATATAAGTATCTAAAAGACTGAAGGGGAACCTGAGGTCCAGTTACAAAAGTGCACAACATCCCATGAGTAATTTGACAGTAAGAAATACTTAACCTTAATCACTAAAACTATCTTCAACCACCCGGTGCGTTATAGAGTGATTGGAGTGATAGCCCTCCTAAACACCTAAGGACTATCGTTAAATATGTCGTATTCTGAACAGATTTCATTATAGTAATGACAATGACACATTCTGCTTATAGGATCATTTTTTGATACATTTTTTTTGACAATGGCATAGAAAACAATTTAGGATTACGCATACGCATAGACCCAGTCGGCACCGCGAAATGCAGCTTCAACAGCAAGCTACCGTCATAAGATCCGTTGGCAATCTGACGGAGACATGAATATATGTACACTACTTATCGCAAAAAATTCGGGAAAATCTCCTGAATCCGAGAAAAATACTAATGATCCGTTTTCTTGCATAGTTAACATGCACATAATTCAAAATAATTTGCCAATTTCATATGGCAATACATGTCACCAAAGTGATACGAGCGCCATGACGAACATTTGGCTATGCTGCAGTTTTTCTATTCTATAAAAAAAAACAATTTAGTACCACGAAACAAGGCAAATAAAAAGAAAATGGACAATCGAACACTGTTCTCAATATTTTTGCCTATTATTTAGTATACTGAAGATAGACCTGGCCTGATCTCTATACATTTTTGGGACATCACCTTTATTAATATAATTTTTGAAAGTCATCTATTTACGAATATTATCCGCCCGTTACGTCCAAGCGGATTATCCTTGTCTTCTAAACCAGAGGTCACGACAATTTTTAAATGGCATAATTACATTTTTATCACATATAATTAGTAATACATGTTCAAAACGAGCATAAATATATAAAACATCGTTAATGTAAATAGCGGACTGATATTATGTAGTTCCTTGCACGCGGCAACCCTGTCCTAAATACCTTTTAATGCGTTTCCCCATTACACGTCCTCTACGTAGAAAACAATTCTTTCAACATACCTACTTTATTATAAAATTATTGTTCCATAGTAGTAATATTCTTTTGACTTCTGTTTTCAGGGTAAGCTGTTGAATGGGTCCATTTTCCGGTTTAAACAAGCAGTGAAACTTAGTTTCACATAGTCGAGATTATGGTAGAATTTGAGCTTTCTCTTGTACTGACTAGTTGAGCGGCTTGCCTTACTGGAAATTGTTAAGTAGTATGAAACTAGACACGAGATAGAACACTCGGTTGCATAGTGTTTTGCCCGCAGACTTTCAACCCCACTCGCCAGCTTGTGCCGATCGCGGGGCTTAGCCTAAATTGCCAAACGTGAAATTCTTTTTTTTTTCTAAACCTGAATAGTTTGCTAGTATGAACATACTCGTAATTTCATAGACATATAAAATAGCTTGAATTTTTCACATCAAACTTTTATGAATGTCGTGTCATGAGCTGAACTGAGTCAGCTGTGAAAGATATATTGCATTTTCGTGCATGCTGAAGCTTTTCAATTTATATAATTTTATTTCTTTAATCTTTACGACTTTCATAGCTACTGAACCTTTATGATAATTTATTCAAATAGATTCAATTTGTTGAGACTACATCTGGCAAGTTTAATATCGGGTTGATAAAGTCACGGATCTGTGCAGCCGGGATGAACGTGAAGTCCTAATATAGCTAGCCTTCATCGCACACGTCGACCGCTGTCTGCCGAATAAGGGTTTACGTCATATTGTTCACCGCAGCACTGCCATTCATATGGAGAGTGCGGTGTGGTTTACATATTTTAATACACTTTCACCTTTCTATTTTGTCTGATGTAGGACCCATATATTAATATGAGCATAGTTAATAATTGTAATCTGTTAGTAAGAGACAATAGAAATCTATTGTAACTATCCATAGAACCTAACTTCATTTAAATTTCCATGATTGTAACTGACGAAGTAACGCGATTCTGTGTAGCAGAAAAATGCTTTAAATCCAAAGGTTGAAATTGAAAATCTCTTTTGTACTAAGGCATTTTTTATGATTGTTGTTTCGAATAATGCCGCATTTTTTGTTGATCCCGCTGTTTCGCTAGAAATGTTTTACAATAACTTTTCACTATGCTTTGTTGAGGCATAAAATATAGCTCCCTCTACAATGGCGGTGATCTGGGACCGAAGTCAAGTGTGAAGGAGACGGAATGGGGACGGTCAATCGTTCCAATGGCGGTAAGCTTTCCTCATCGCTAAGTTTTACGACAATCCCATCGGCTTTATGTTCGCCAAAGGTGCTGAAACCCGATCACCGGTAGCTCACGCTTCTCTATGTTTTCATAAAAAAGGGTTTTTCTCCTCGCCAAACGACAGCGGTCTAAGAGAAATTTTTGATTAGAAAATCAGATGCTTTGTTTTTATATTACTTTATTGTCAAAAAAGTGAAGATCTCATTTTACTTGGAAGCTTTGCAAATACAGTTTAAGTCTGTAAACAAAGTTTCCTCTTGGTTAAATATGCGAGATAAAATAATTCAAGATTGTTGTTGTTTTCGAACGAGTATTTGAAAGACCACTTTAAGAATAAGTATTTGGTTTGTAATTCATAAAAAAGTTTCTTACGTATTATTTTATGACATGATTTTTAACTCTAGATGTAAATTTTCTACATTAGTTTTTATTCTGCATCGAACCACAATATAATTTACGGCGTTTTTCTTTTGAAGCAGTTTAATTTATGTCTTTTTGATCATTTAATTCATTTGAGCAATATTTATATCGCCTCCGTAAAGCATTATTTAATTGATAATGATGCTAATGGATGCAAGAATTAGTAGTAAAACGTTAGTTTAGTTAGGTAAGTAAATTATTTTATGAGAATTTACTCTTGCAGTAAATAAACAATAATGATTTTACGTTCCGCTAGCACAAAAATATGTTTACTCACAAAATATACTATTGCTCACGTCTGCGATGTCGTCGCTCCATTTTGCATACTAACGACACTTCCTGAATCAATCATGTACGTCGCCATCGCAGCCCCGCAGGTCATCTAACAGAATTACCGTAATCGAATAGATCTCGTGCGTAATATTGTTTGTATATCAAATAAAATGGAACAAGGAGTCGGCTCGAGCGGAGTAAAGCACTTAAGCGTTCGAAGCGTGATGAATGAGCATAGCGAACGTCGCAAGCGACGGAGTCGGCGCGGCGGGTTGGAACACCGTCCATGATTGATAGTGTTTTATGCTAGATCAAATTAGGCATAGCATTCCAGCCATTTATATTATGAAACGTGATTTAAATACTGGACATTAGCTTGTAGATTGTACTCATATAACATTATTTCCTGTTGGGTGAAGTGTTGTCAGAATTAGATTGGTTCTTTGAATTGGGGACTAAATGATGTAGATAAAAATAAATTCTCTTACAAGGTCCCACACTCAGTAAATCAGTAATAAAATATCTAAAGACATCCAAAATCTAGAAAAAGATACATATTTTTGTAATAAGTTCAAGGAATATTTAATAGAAAAATGCTATTATTCATTAAAGGAATTTTTTGATGTTTAAATTTAAAGTTTATAGATGTAGGATAAATGCTATTTGTTGCTGTTATCTACCTAAAAAGACCTAATGATATAAATTGTAAATTGGTTTATATTGCGATACCCTTACAGGGTCATGTTTATGGGTAGTTTATTTTTATGTAACATCTGTTATACCAATATGTGGCAATAAATGGATATAACTATGGAGTTAGAACAGTCACTCGGACTGTGGAATGTCGCGAGTGCGCATTCCATACCAGGGCATGAGTTTTTCTAGTCTAGATAATTTTTAAATACCTCTCAAAAATATATTGTAATGCTAAAATGAAACTTGTGTTATTTTAAAATTAAAGTTTTTGGCTTCTTCTACATGAAAATACATGATAAAATGTAAGTCTAAACCTCTTCATAGTCATACCTAATAAAATTTTCTCAAGTAAGTAGGCCGGTGTGTGTTCTGTGTTTCCCATTTCCATATAAGCTTGCTTCAGACATATAAATATTAATCCAGATAGTTTACGCTTGAATTGCCATATCGAATTCATTTCGTAACAGTTGTACCTATAAATACAATTGTTATTTGTATTCTGTGTATCAAAGGAACTCTGTGGCAACTTCAATACTACGTAATTACTACTCTTATACTAGAATTAATACTAACTAAGTACGAGCAATACCGTAAGAAATGAAAGTACTCAGGTACTGAGCATGATAAATATTGAATAAAATTCTTTTTGGGAAAGCGTTTATTAAAATGATTGCCGCGACCGTTTACCAATGTTTTCGCCATGTTCTGTATTAGCTAGCTGTGTTTAAATTGAATGAATATATTTTGACTGAAGCCTAAATTGGCTCGAGTGATTGATGGCGTTAATAAAATTAAATGAAGGATCAATTAATTTTGACATGATTAATAAATTTATTTTTATTTTGCTTCTTATATTAAACTCATTTAAATTATGTTCAAAAGGTTATTAGGATTATTGGCAGTCTGTTAGTACGAAAAAGTCAAATTATTTATACAGATAACAGTCCATAATAAATGTTCATGGTGTTTTGTCCAAGATCGATGACCTATTTCACTTTATTGCTAGGCGTGGGCGAAGCACCAATTTATAATAGTTGTGGAGTTCTCATTTTATTTTGATTACTTCTTCTATTTCCGAAATTGAAGGGTGAGAAGGGCCCTTTTGCGACTACTTGGACCGGAATGAAATTCGCAAAGTCTACGGCAATGTTTACCATAGGTACGTGTTAAGTGTTTGGGTCCCTTCTCACGGATCTACTTTATTTTTATTGCCTCATATCTACGTCCTCTCCATAAATACTTCTAATGACATTGATAGCAATATAGCTATATATAATTAACAATTTCTATTAATTGGTAACAGCTACCCACGTTAATTTTGACCCAACATTCCAATATTAACCTCTGGAATACCTGAATAATTCTCATTCCTAGCGGTGTGGATTGCATCCGCATATTGTATATTTATTCATTATGTAGTAGATTGATAATCGCTATCGTAATCCAATTATTTATTTTAAATATTCTCACTTTTAAAAATATCTATTGAATTACGTTGACGTTGACTATGTGTTGTAACTAATATTGTTATTAATTAGCAGAGATTAACTTTGGATATTTCGTTTTTAGAAATTAGCTTTACCATATTTTTACAATAAAAATATATATATTTTTTTGGTTTAAATCGAATTGATTCTACTGTGAATAGTGATTGTGAATGTGAAACTGACCTAGCAGTTGGTAGGTATTCATAATGCCTATATGCAGAGGCCATGATTTACCACATCACAATCATACATTACTATGTATAATTCAAACCAATGCTCTGAGGGAAAGTAGCCTAAATATTGAAGTTAGCAAATTATATTCAAAGGAAACATTCCTTTATTGTTTGAAATAACAATAACTGCATTCAAAGATCAAGCAAAAGTCACTTAACTGAGCCGGTAATCGTACCCGCCAAATGTAGGAAATAAACATACTATATTATAATGACAGCGATCGATAAGGTCCATTTTAGTGAACAAATCTTTCTAATAAACATTGCCTCTAAAATCAAAAGACAATAAGGAAATAATAAAATAAAATACAAATAAACGCACGCTTCATGAATTTTACACAAACGCTCTAAGATAACAACTGCAATTCTCTGATCTAAGTAATTGCTTATAATCTCAATAGACAAATAACGTTAGAGGCAGTTAGATTGCTAATTAATACAAGTAAAAAAAAACTCGACTAGTTATTAGACGCATATCTAAAATAAGAACTAATTAAATACTAACTATTAAGTTAGTAGTACCACAGATACGCCGAAGCACTAATTTAGTCTCATGAAACCTAGCTACATTGTAAAATTTCAAGCTGTTCCCAAAAATTTACGGATAATGTTTAATAGAGAGATTTGTTCCTTATGATGGATCCTATCGATCGGTATCATAATAACACTGGATGTTCATTTTCTACATTTGGCGGGTTCGATTCCTGACGGTAAATGACTTTTTATAATATTTAGTATAATTGTATACTTATAATCTGTTCCTTAGCTTATGAGTATGTTTGTATATAAGTGGCTGCTTGCGGGCAGGTGTTTGTGCATGCGTGCGTGACTGTGTGTAGTTGTGTACATACGTGTAGGTATGTGGGTAGGTATGACTATTTGTCAGTAGATTATTAGCTAATAAGAAAGATGTTAATTTTTATGGTATAAAATACTTCTTACAACCATACTTATCACTTGTATATTTTTCTTCTTATTTTTCTCATTTTTATGTAAAATCATTACTGAAAGATTAATCAGACATCAAAGTTGTTATTGTTTATTGATTAGATTTATGCAACCGAAACTGCACGATCTTACTGTAAGATTCAAAAATAGAATATAAAACACAATACAACATTACTTAACACATATTACTTTACTTATACACACTATTAATTAACTTAAAAGAGGTAAATATAATAGGTTACTAAAAGACTGCGTAATAGGTATCTACCCACCTATCTTAATGTTGTGTGAAAATCTTGTGATATATTTTTTATGTCATTTATATTTTTTAAGATCCCGCTCAAGTCTCTAAGGAGATTGATTGATGATAGCCAAAAAAATATGGAAAAGTAATGGGCTCTCATCATACCTCTGCAGCGATATAGAATCTCGTTTTGTCAAGTATTGTGTTTCATATTGAGCCTATTTTTAAAACTTCTTCTGTGCTTTACCACTTACTAGGTGGCACCTTTTCGTCATTTATCAAAAAATTAAATGAAGTTCCAAACAAAAGCTTAAAGGGACTACTTTTTAAAGTACGGATGATTGATTTCACTTTATGTTTTAATTGTGAATGATTAAAATTGATGATTGATTTGATTTTGATTTGTTGATGATTGTGATTGATTCTTTATAAATAAATATATCTATCAAACAAATTTTAATTCACGTTATGGTTTTCCATACTTTTGTTACAGATGTTTGTGATGTTGATGTTTTGTTTCAATTCACTGTCTCCACCTCAACATCACGTACAAAGAAATTTAGTAGCTCTTTTCTTTGTCGAACTTCCAGAACTTGGAATTCATTGCCAGCACATGTGTTCCCTCCTTCATAGAACATGGGTTCCTTCAAAAGAGGCGTGAAAAAGCACCTTTCGGGCCGGCAAGGTGGAGGCAGCTAGAGTAGTGTCTGAACTGCACTAGCTGTCTTCGCATATGGACTCTTCTTACTGCTTCACATCAGGTGGTGTTGAGTCATTTGTCGTGCTTTGTAAAAAAAAAAAAAACAGATTATTCAAGATTTTATTGTAGTTGTAGTAGTAACCCGGTCTTAAGAGACGGCTCACTATAAGGGGACTTAACAAGCAGCACTTAGCTGATCGGGCGATAAACGTTCGGTTGGAAACTATTGTACGATGTACAATGCTTCAAACGTGACTGTCTCTCAGTTGTTTGATAACAAACATTGTGCGCCTGTTGCGACGTGATACGCCCCAAAATGCTCCCCTCAGGCAACTTTATAGTCACTTAGGAGGTGACCTCTGCAATTCTTCAGGCTTTCAATTTGATTTATTATTCCTGATATTTCTAATTTTAAAAGTTGAATCCGAACCTTTGAAATTGTGGAAATCTTTAGGGGAGGCCTTTGTCCAGCAGTAAAATGATGATGATGATGATGAATTTCTAACAGTGTCTAGATTTGTAGTAAATAGGCGACTTGAAGCAATTTTAACTTAAGTATACTATCAAACCTCCGTGCTTAAATTAGTTTATTACATGCTTGATGTACTGTGAACGCTATAAACATAACCGTAAAGTTCCAAGTAATCCTTTGTAGTAAATTGTTACCTACTTCATATGGCGGCCTTTTAAATTGACCACTTGTTATTTCTGATTTTCTGTTAACTTTATAATAACAACCTTTGTTTTAAATTCCTTACTAGAAAAATTAAAAGCCGTTTTGCATTGTTCTCTTACTTCATAAAATATACTACGTATAGGTAAAACGCATAACTACAATTAATGGTGGATCATGAATCAGAATAAGTACCTACCCCTGTACCCTTTTTTTAGGGAAAGTAAGTTTGGGATTGATCGAATGTTCACTGAATGCTGAAGTAAGCAAAGTGGGTTGGTTTGTCGCAGCATTTTGTAAGCGCCCAGCCTATCGACAGCTGCTTGCCTTTGAGTAATTTACATAATTAATCAGCGTCCACGCTCAAGAACCACCATTTGCCACAATTCAACCCCGAAAATAAACCTTAAGTCATAAGGGATAAGTCTCCTGTTCATTTTGAATTTAAGTTGTATAATGGCCAAATTATTTCGGATTTTAAGACACTCTTCTATGGAATATCTTTACAAGCAAACCCTTTTGAAAACACAAATTGCGTTAATTACTATTTTCACTTTATATTATTTATGAGCAACAAAAGGAAGTAGGTAAGTGTTTTGTTTACGAAATACAAATATTTTCAAATGGATAAGATTTAAAATGGTAAAGATTCTTTAGATTATAATGACTCATCTCCTCACAGATTTGACAAAAATGTTTAATCTTTCTTTAGCAAACAATATAACTCGAAACAAAAACAATTAATTGCACAAATTGCTAGAAAGGGTTTTCAAATTGTTAAAATTAAATATGTTTTGATTGGTATTGATTGTTTTGAAATTTAACTAAAAGCTAGCGAGATGGGCGTAAGTATTCTTGTAGCAGTTTGATTGCGGAATGTAGTGATTATAGTATAGTTGTGTATTGCGGGCGCTGTCGACCGCCTCGGCCGATCCTGAACTCAGCCCTCCCTGACGAGACGAACGAGGGCGCTTCAATTAAAACTGTTCAAGTTTGTTTAAATGTTTGTGTCAAGGCAGTGTTCACTAACAGACACACTGTAGATTACTGTCTTCAACGAACTCTGTGTTGAGTTAGTAAAATTTAAAATCCTATTAATCCTACTAATATTATAAATGCGAAATTTTGGATGGATGTTTGTCACCTACTCAATCACGCCCGAACACCTGAACGGATTTGGATCTAGACAAGAGAGAGGATGTCCAGCCAAGTTAAAAAAAAACTGGTAACGCGCCGTGTGTAATATTACACGCACCATTTCGAGCTACTTTTGCTTTAATAACTCGTAATCTATTTAGGGATGATTTTTCAATCCTTAGATAATTTATATCTACAGAATAATTTTGACGTTTTGACAGATTTTTTATTGATTAACTGTCAACTTGTCAAAGTTATTCTCTGGATAGATCTTAGATGGGGATTGAAATATCAGCCCTTAATCTACAAACATGAAATTAGGCACATTTATTGAAAAATAATTTAAGATTTTATTAATGTAGCTTTCATTATTGAAATATTAACGTTTCAAAAACCGTTTTCTTTTGCGACTGTCTGACTAGCACATTAAAAACCTAAACAACTTCTAGACTATTTTCTTGGCTATTTTTTTTACCAACAATCCAAATATATTAACCTTATAGTATAAGTCCAGTACAAATACGAAGTACACTAACTTGCAAATATAATATAGCCAGCACAGGACGACAAAAATTGCCGAGTCAAATCTTGAGCTTGAATTTCATCCCAACTAAACACGGAACTTCTTAACACCCATTTAAATCACTATTCTTTTGTCGGTGAAGTAGAGAACACATTATTCAGTATTGAACTTGGATCTTATTTCACATTTATGTTTTTGATGGGATGAAAGTTTCAAAGATAAATTAAAATTTAGACTAACCCCTTTTTCTTTTTCTGCATTCCCATGAGATAATGCAGCCAAAGGAGCGGGCGGAAGCTAGTTAGTTATATTACCAATAGTAAAGTTTCCAAGGTACAAGTCATGTTTAAGAGAAAGTTACCGTAGCGTATTTTTACCAATGTAAGCTAATACTGCCAAAAAACTTTCTGGTTCTTTTTTTCTACAGAAACGATGTAGTTAAATACCTAAAAATTTCAGGAAACTTTTTGAGGGTAGTAAACTGAACAAAGTTACCTGTTTTATTACCAAGTTAGCGAGCATGTATGTTCGGCAAACACGAACGAGTTACTTTATATCAACTGCTTTTCGCTTGCGTATTTTCATTTTGAATAGAACATTCCATCTGACTAGATTCACTAATATAATTTTCGATTCAAAGTTCATTAGTATTGTAGAGATTTGGTGAATCAGAACGGCTCTAAGTTGCGAATTCCGAGCGCCCGTCTCGAAGTCTCATTCCGCACAACTCGGATTAATGCTTGACGGTTGCTACTTCGACTTCCAGCAAACTAATTAGTAACAAGCCCTGATTTTTTAAACTTACCTCTTTCAGAGAAAGTTAGTTATTTAAGATCAAGTAAAATATTTTATTACGTAGGTCGTAAGTGCGCTTATCTTGGCTAAAAACAGTGTAATCTAACATAACGTTTTTTTACCACTAACGTGGCAATCGGGCATACGACCCACCTGATGGTAAGCAGTAACCGTAGGCTATGGACGCTTGCAACACCAGGGGTGTCACTCGCGCAATGCCGGCCCTGTAAAAACTTTTTCAAGCCCTTTTTAAAGAACCCAATGCTTACTCTTTGGATAATACGAGCTTATTCAACAACCAGAGCGTACGCAGGAAAAATTTGCTCTGACACTGTACAGTTCGATTTAAAAAGAGCGTGACCTGTTGACACTTCTATTGTATACCTATAAGGTTAGTATCTGGTCGTAATTTTGTAATGTTCTGGAGACTGGTTTTAGTAAAATATCTTTTTGTGAGGTTCATATCTTTATTCAACCTAAATGTATCGCTTTTTTTTGCAAAATTTGAAGAAGCTTATCATCTTATCAAGGTCATTTTAATGAAGGTTATGTGTATTAAAAGGCGCCTTAAATGTTTTTAATGTTCATAGAAATCTGGAAATATTATTGCATATTCTTCTCAAAATATTGCAATTAACGTTTAACTAAAAATAAACTTAAAGCAAGCGTCATATATAAAGTGAACTATAACTATCGAAATTCGTATTTACGAATGTTAATACCCAGATAATTATTTGGTCCATACTTAATTACTGACGAACAGGTTGATGGCGACCTTTTAGTGTCCAAAGTAGGTAATTATTTAATTAGGCTTGCTAGTAATTAACGCAGGGCTATCACATAACAACCACAGCACATTTATCTCTGTGTTATCTGTGTAATCAACAAACATGCTGCCTATTATGACACAAATTTTTAATTGTGTGTTAGCGCCGCCGGCGGCCTTGTAAGGGAAAAAAGATTTACAACTGATTAGTATTTTTTTGTATAGCTTATTTCTATATTATCTAACTGAGAGAACGGTTAAAAAATATTCATTTTATTAAGCGCAGATAAAATTATAAAGTAATTAGTTATAATATAACATAGGGTACTTTAGAAATTTAATTTGCAAAGTTTATGGACTCTACACTATGGTTACTGCGTAATCAATAGGCTTGTATATTACGAAGGTAGGTACACGTGAAAGGAAAATAAATACATTCATTCGAAATGTTTGCTCAATTTTTCAGTTCCTATGTTTAAACACAAAAAGACTTAATTGGGAACAGCGCACTGGTATATCCAATGAGTCGAAAGGAATTGTGGTACGATCAATGCGTTTACTTCAAAGACCCTCGTGTTCGTTGATTAAATGTTAAATCAATAGCTCGATGTTCAATTCTGCACTCGAAATTTACGTTCATTCCCGTAATACTCTACTAAGTCATTTTACTAAATCTTGTTTAAGAATTAGTCATAATCCGTAGAAGCGTGGTTAAGCAGCCGGTAACTTTTGTTTTATTTGTGTAATACTCACGTAAGCCGTTTAATCTTCCAACGCGTACTTAATGTTAGAGCCCAGAGTGAAGTGAAGGGGATGGGTATCCTAAGGGTTCTCTTGTCTCAAAAATCGCTTAGCCGCATCATGCACAGGTAGGAGAGAGTGGGGAAATTACGAACACGGGCTACTCCGAAGGAGGCCGCTTATTAAAGAAAAAGATAGAGAACCCAACCCGCATTGGGCCAGCGTGGTGGTGTTATGGCCCAAACTCCTCATGTGTTTCTCCCATGCAGGAAGGCCTTTGCCCAACAGTGGGACGTATATAGGCTGGTGATGATGATGATGATGATAGAGAGCCTTGTAGTACCAACTTAGCTATGTTACCTAGTGTGATGATAAAAATAAATGAAATTATTTATTATATTCTTTGAAAACGGGTCTTTCTCATAGCAAGAGAATAAAATTTAACAAAAAAAGAAAGATATAAATAAGTATGTTATGATAGAAAAAGATACTTATTTAAGTATCTTTTTCTATCATGACATGATGCACATGTACACGGCCTGGTTCAAAATTACCCTACGTTGAAAATTCCCCTCTAGTGGAATAGCCCCACTCCCCCGCTGCCAGTCGGATATGAGCCTTAGGTCTGATTTAAACGGCAAACAGAGGCGCTGCTCTCGTTGTCATACGATTTGACAGTTGAATGCAGACGCGATAGTATCGTTTCACGTCAGAACTCGCGCTAGGGCTGTGGTGTTTAGAAACAAGTTTGTTAATTACTTCTTACTATCTTTTTGTGTTCCAGGATATTATTTATTACTTTAGTGATGTATTAAAAACATTATTGACCCACAAATAATACAGTCAATAGTCGAGTAGGTATACTTACCTATCTTACTTTCAGATTCAAAAAACCTATAGGATAGGTAACTAAGTATTTTCTTCCTTATTAGATTTCAGTAGATTTTTTCTCATGAAGTACTTTTTAGAGAAAAATTATCTACTTTTGATAAACGTTTTCCGTACTCTGGTTACCTACAGCTTAATTCTGAGAGGACGCTTTAATATTTAATCGACCCGAATGAGGTAGTTGTTGTTTTTGCAAGTAAATAAGAAGGTTGATTTAATATTTGTATCTAAATGTCATAATAAATATTTTATTATAATCAAGAATTACGTATTTGTTGTATTATTCTGTTTGGAGATGTTTATTCGGACTGTGTAGATAGAGTCGATACTATAATTTATTTGTGAGACAATTTCAGGTTAAATATGCGAGTAGGTAAGTCAAATAGGTTATATCTTATAGTTTTAAGAGATACTTTATTTTGTAATAAAAAAAAATGTACGTTTACTTTATTGGATTTTTATTTGTAATCAAATTTTTAGTATTCAGAGATTCGGGATAGCAAAAGAATTTTAATGGTTTGCAGTATCACTGACTGGTATATTTTTTCAGTATCATACACCTCAAGTTTATTTTGATAACACTCCTAATATTTGAGTATAAACGAAGAGTCATCACGTACAAAGAAATTTAGTAGCTCTTTTCTTTGTCGAACTTCCAGAACTTGGAATTCTTTGCCAGCACATGTGTTCCCTCCTTTCTATAACATGGGTTCCTTCAAAAGAGGCGTGAAAAAGCACCTTTCGGGCCGGCAAGGTGGAGGCAGCTAGAGCAGTGTCTGAACTGCACTAGCTGTCTTCGCATATGGACTCTTCTTACTGCTTCACATCAGGTGGTGTTGAGTCATTTGTCATGCTATGTATAAAAAAAAAAAAAAAAAATACTCAAATATATTTTGCAACTTTTCTTTTCATGTAATCGAAGTATATGAAATACGATACCTGAAAGATCATCTACGTATTTGAAGGAGTGTTTGGCATAGATAATGATACGAGAAAAACATTCGATTATCGTTGTTCGCGAATCTTGTGACTTCCTTGACGATCCAACGCTTATAGTCCCACAACACAATAGTAACAATAGAGTTTGTAATATTGAAACATATAAAGAAGTAAAGTATTTCAGTTTTATTAAGATGAGCATATTTAAATATTTCGAATACCATTCATAAAGTTAATGAAAACAAATATTCCCGTCTAAAGAGAATTATAAAATGCTTCCCTAGATAATGTAAGAAAATGCTCGATTGCCGTATTTTTTATCCTCAAACATTTTATTGAATATAAAGAAGATGAAAGCAGAATAAATAAATCACTTTATTATACAGTTTTGAATGCATAATAAGAAATTTGTTCCAATATTCTCGACGTAGATTAATGCGGTTTCTCAGAAGTCCCGGGTCGAAAAAGGCTTTAACCAGGTTCGCAGACATGCCTATGTTAAGTTATTCTTAGTGGTAAAACTTCATAAAACAAGCAATCGCTGGTATTCTAGACTCTTTGTTTTCGAATAATTTAAAGTTCTTCCTGTATTGCCTTGTCGTCCCAGTTGAAGGAAAGCATCCATTGAAATAGAGGAGAAAAAACAAATTATAATAAACCACAATCTCATTGTGGATGGATGCAGTAAATCTCTGAATACTGGTTTAAACTGGTTGTATTGCGGTGCTGTTGTTTGAAATCTTATTTTTTTTACTACATATTTTTTTCGTATAGAGATGGAGAAAGGTACAAGGCGTTTCACTTATACATATTGCTTATAATGTATATATTTGTATATATTACTTACGTAGACATATTTTCATTTAGAAGCCTAAAAGGCACGAAGCGAGCGTGCCCGTTCAAGTATCAAAACTATTTCACTAAAACGATGGTTACCGAAATCCGCGCTTGCGTCACAAGCGGGTATGACAATAATTATGTAAATAGGAAATTCGGAACATACGTCGACGGAATACGTCAGCCGCAGTTTAACGAGAGCACGTCCGATCTGCGGCGCGATGCTCTATGACACATGGCCAATTTAGAATTAAACGTCCGTCTGTCGACGCGCCACCCTGCCTGCGTCGCGCCGTATGCACTAAATAGCCCTAGATACTATTTGTTGATGGCTTTAGGCTGGTGATGATGACTAGTTGTTGAGTTCTCAATTCATTACGATGCGAAAGATTGTCACTTATCAACATAATAACTATTATTTTTTTATTGTTTACAGTATCACATATTTATTACAGTCACATATTCCAGGGAACCGATTACTTGTCAGAAATTAACATGTCCGAATATCGTTTGACCGAAAATGGTCGATCTACGTCTTTTTTGCTATATGTATTGTATTTTTTTTTCATATTTTAAGACCAATTCTCTCTTTTGAGCTTTTTTCATTTGCCAGATGATTTAATTGCCATACTTTCAGCATAGCAACATTTTACCGAATATTAATTGGCACTAAATTAAAAAATGAGTGTTGGTAGTTTTCTGCATGAATATTTATTGAATCAACAAATGAGATAAAACTAGGATGAAACTACTAACTAGATACAACTAGGTTAGGTGCCACCGTCTTCTTCCCGCGGAAAGACGGGATAGCGCGTTCAGGCATTTCCCCTGCCAAAAAAATATATTGTGACAAAACACACTGCATGTTGAATGCTGTATGCGTGCTTGCATGCTTGCATATATGCTTGCTTGCATGATTTTTTGCTTGAATTAGGGATTGGAAATAGTGTGCTCAAATTTATTATTTTACGAAATGAAATGAAAATATGGCAAGCAAAACAGTGGTGTAGTGACTTCGAACAAACGTTATTTTGGGCCGAGCATAGCTTCTGTAAAAAGATTTTCGACCTAATGCATCATCGGAGTAACGAAAGTAATCAAATTGATATAAGGTCAATTGATACAGTGGCAAACGTGATTTCGACGATGAAGAACAGCTCGGAACAAAAACGAACTTTTCGGACTTATGATAGGTGACCGTTTTTTAATTGTCATCAGACTTCCGGAGGTTCAACTGTGGTTTGATAAATCAAAATAATTTTAGATTTCACCAAATTCGAGTGGTCTGTACCCCAGGCTACTTGGCCAATAGGTCCCGGGTTCGAATCCCGGTAGAAACAAATGTTTGTATGATGAGTACGAACATTTGTTTACGAGTCATGGATGTTTATATGTTTATTTAGTATATTTCTAATATTTATATACATATTATTATCATTATTTCTCCGTTATCTAGTATCCATAACACAAGCTCTTAATGATGCTTACTTTGGGCTAGATAATAGGTGTGAGTGTATAAATATTATTATTATTATTTAGGTATAATATGTCCTAATCTGGTTACACTCTGTTTCTTTCAAAATGTATAGAAATAGGACAGAAAATATTTGGACTGCCATTAATTATTCAAAGGATAAGTAAGTAGCTCTTTAAAGCTTATGTGAATTTAATGCAACTTTTTTTAAAAAATATAAAAAAATTGAACATACCTCTTTAATAATTTAAATGTCAAGTTATTTGTCAGCTCTACTCTTTCTGTTCGGAGGAGCTTTGTGGCGCAGTACTGTGAGCGCTCTGTTTTCGATTACGAAAACAAAACAACTTTCGCTATGGTCGATCCTGGGATGGGTCAATTAAAATTGTAATCTCTATCTCCTTCCGGCTACAGAAGGCACATTAACCCGCTGGTCTGAGTTATTGTTGATGTAACCGCTTTAATTCACCAACCCGCATTGGGCCAGCGTGGTGGTATTATGGCCCAAACTCCTCATGAGTTTCTTCCATGTAGGAGGGCCTGTCCCTAGCAGTGGGACGTATATAGGCTGATGATGATGATAACTCCTTATATTTATATTGAGAGAGAAAGAGACGGAGAGAGAGAGAGAGTGTGAGAGAGAGAGATGCAATTTACTTATATGTATGGTCCACTTGCACAACAAAAAGTTACCTTAATTCGTTTTTAAATAAAGTAACGACAAATTCACACAATAAATGCTACCTTACATGCCTTAAACATGTTAGATTTTTGTTGTACAAGGTACAATAGTGAGTTTACTCCAAGACAAGTTTTTACACTTTAGTTAAATGTCCAAAGCTAGAGCTAAAAAACTTTCGACAGTAGTTTGACAAAATCATATACGTGGGTCTCTTGTGGACATGCTCGTGATCATTAAATAAAAATCCGGAACGAATCCGATTGTAAAAGTAAAAGAGACCAGAAAAAATCAGGGCTTCATGAAAAGAATATTCGCGGGCTTGCTATTTGAATAAATATCAAAAGAGACAACCATTTTTCACCGCACTGGTGATAATAATGACGCTATTTATCAACGACTCGAAAGGGTGGGTAATTATTAACGTTATATTTCGGTGCTTTCGTTTGTTTACTTACACTTTTTTGGCGATATTTTTTCCAGTTAGCGACAGTACAGTAGGTCATTTCGTTTGACTACGCGGGATGGTTCAGGATGATTTATTGTTGCGTTGAATATGCATGTCGAGATGAAAAATGACGACAAACGTGTGTGTTTGGTGCGAGGGTAGGCTGTGCGGTAGTTCCAAATGGCTGGACGAAGCGATACAATTGACTGTCAGTTAACAACAGCAAGCCATTGTGTCATATACCTATGTTTATCTTCCTGATAATCTGAGTTTTGCTTAACATACAATCATTAATGGAAGAATAAGAGTGCTTTTTGAAATATCACGATATTTTTCCTTGGACCTTTTTAAAAAATCGCTTGAACAAGTTTGAGTGGCATGGCGCCCGCGTTCTCGCACGCTCCTTCGCCCGCGCCCGCCTGCCGCGCCGAACGCGTCACACTGCGGAAGTCGTTAAGAAGATAAATCGCAAACCACACAAGACCCCATAATCCTTTTAAAATATTTAAGTGAAAACCTTTTTGCACTATTCTCATAGCTGTTACGAACTATTACGTTGATTTCTTTCTATCTCGTCGCTTGAATTTGAATGATTCGTTAAAGTATAATGTATTCCGCTATCCATGTATTCCGCCTGTAAGTAAGCTGAATTTAACATTGTACCAGTTTTGTTACTGAAACTTTCGATACAAGTTATACGGAATTTATGAAGTGTAAGACATTTGCAAAGTGCACAAAGATACAACTTGTAGGTAGGTTGGTGGAAACAATGGCGAGGAAGTTTTACCCGGTCGAGACCGTGTACCAGGCGATTTCGCTCCTACGCCTCCGCGTTCGTCCGTTAATGCGGCCCAGCTATTTTGCATGCAAACTCACATAATTTTCGCGACAACTGTATTGTACTTTCTCTAAAACGGGAATTCCATTATAGCATTTTGCTTTGTAAGTAGACGGTGGCGTTTAACGGGCATTAGCTTTGCTAAATTGGACATTCAGTAAATTAGTATTCACCGATTTACGTGCACCAAAAGTTACTTTGTGTACAAGATACAAAAGACAAACGTAAAACTATACCCCTAGATAAATAATGTTATACTCTATCTGCGGCTATAGGGATAGGAATAGCAAATAATATTATATTGACGCTAAAGTTTTATGTGTTATGTGAAAATAATTTGTTAGTCGTATAAAATGAAAATCCCTTTAAAGAATTGACCAATGCTAAAGTCGCTAAGTACGTATCTTCAACTCAGTTCTCAACCTGCGGAGAAGGGCTTTGGTCACCTGATCCAATGGAATAGTCGAAAAGACTTTGAGCGGTCGCTTATCATTGTTTCTTTTGCCAAATTTGCTCTAAACAATGAAAATTTAAGACGTGTAAGATGGAATAAAATAGTTCTCTCTAACATTACTTAATGTCCTTTAATAAGACCTGTTTTAAATTACCGACACAAAATGGATTTGTTCTTTTTGATTACTTAATCAAGTATGAGAGAACACCGACATAACTGTTTTCCTAGTAAATGTCATGGGTTTTTTTTCATCTACTAAATTAAGCAGCAAAGAAAATAGCAACGTTTCTTTATTTTGATAGTTTATCTTACGAGTAAAGCGTTCGTTAGTAATTCAGATCTAATTTTCTGTTCCAATTCGAGCAAAAAGGGTCCGAAAAAACGGCCGTCATATTGGTTAATTTTCCTTTTAGTTCTCAGAAGTTGCACTGCTGGCATTCTGGCTTTCTTAATCCGTTTGTATGGCCATATTGAAGCCTTTTTTCCAAAGTATTTTTAGGTCGGTAGGTATGAGAATCATAATTATCATATTTTTTTATACGGCAACCAAGTTTACTGTAGACTAGACGCTCGTAGCACCATGGACGCTACTCACACGTTGCCTACCCCTTAATTATCAAGAGAAAGCGTTATGATGACCAATTAATTGGAGACGATGTCCCTGCTCCCAATATGACGTTTTCTCAGTGAGCTCTGGTAAGGTCACCAGAGCTTATAGTTTATAGCAGAAACCAATATTACAAAGTAGCACAGCAGGATTTCAGTTTGGTGGCGATCTTCTGCAAGCTGGAGGCACTATCTACTCGTAAGTCACCTGCATCAGGAAAATACCACTATCCTATACATCTCTTTTTTTGTTTTCAGAAATGACGGTAGTTTTTTAATCATGGACATCTTTTTCTAGTTTTAGTTTGAAGTATAGATATTTATGTACTTTTTTTTTGCAAAATTTAGTTACTTGCATATTAAGATAGATAAATCTTTTATTTCAGTTAAATAAAAGATTTATCTATCTTAATATGCAACTAAATTTTGCAAAAAAAAAGTACATAAACATAAATCACTACAACCACAAGAACAAAACATAAAAGAGATAATAAATTGCATATTTATAATACTGTTTGGGTCTCGCAAATTAGGCATCATCAACACCAACTTCAGTCTTAATGTAGGGAAGGGCTCGCGCCGTTTGTTTTTTGGTCGTTTTAATATTTTGTACCCAATGTAAATTGCAAAAACCTCTGTAATTAGTGACACGACAGGGGCTTTATGAAATTCAATCTTATTTATGATGCTAAACGGGAAATTATGTCGAGTCCATATTAGGCCTTACTTATGAAATTGACAGTTTTTATTGTGGGATATTTTTAGTCCGATAAATAAATCAAGTATGTTTTTATTTAATTTTAACGGGGTAACTCTGGACCTTCATCTCACCTGATAGTTAGTGAAGATAAGGCCGACGATGGAAGCAAGCTACACCCGGATTCCTCAACCACAGAGGGACTGGCTGTCTTACCTCTAACTGCCGGACCACAACAATGCCGTTAACATTATTGCTATAGCGGCAAACTTAGGTAAGATGGTGGTAGCTAGCCAGGCGGACTTAGAAAAGCCCTACCAGCAACCAAACCGATCAGAAAATTTCTGCCCCTCTGGACCTCTAATTTGAGGCAGGTGGTCTCAACCACTAGACCACAGAGGCGGTTAAATATAAACCTACGATAATTAAAGACAGTTGTTATTTTTGCCGCCCGTTTGTGTGGCTATGGAATAATCAGTTTTATGCTGCACTGACGGCATGCAATAGGTATCTACATAATAATATAGTATAACGTGTGACTAGAACTACGTACTGTGCGTTTTTGGTTTGATTGCTTCAGTTTTGGAAATTTGGATCTCTACAACGAGCCCCGCGAACTAACGAGAGGAATGTCGATAATGAAAATTGAAATAGCAGCAGCCTTTAACGGAAGTGACAAAATAATAACGATTCTTTAAAACATATTGGAATGATAAAAAATCCACATAAAATTGCAAGTAAGGACCTAATACCAAGGTGAATATAGTGTATTGTGTCAATGTATCATTTTAATGTTTATTTAATAAAGGGATAACGTTTTATTTTTTATCAATTGGAACCTAAAACGAAATGGAGGTACTTTTGAAATGCTATTTACTATCTGTCATTTTGGTTTGGGCTATACTTCAGTGAGTGGGATTTTTGCTGTGCCCGATAGCCAGTCTATGGTGATGTAATTATTACTTCAAAAATGATGACTTCATAAATTAGGTTCTCCATTCGGTTCCTATTTTTTTACTTAAAGATCTTATTTGTAATAAGTGCAATAAATGCTTGAGTTTCAGTTAGTAAGAATCTAGTATTTATTTAATTATTAGTAGCCGCCCACATCTCCGCTGGCGTGGATGTCGGTTATCGTGCCAAAAGGCAGACTGTGGTGATAATCTATCTTCATGTTAACTTAACATGTGGAGATGGTAAAAATTATACAGTTTGTTCCGAAAGTCCGAAATAAAATTCAAGGGGGCGGTTGTGTCAAAAGAACCTCTGAAAGTTTGATATCTTTCTGACCACTTTTATTTTCCAATTAAACTAATGAATACATGGTCCTGCCAGTGTTACTTTATTACTACTACTACTATTATTACTAGTACTATTGCGTATCTTACGACACGCTACAGTTACACACACACACACACACAACCCGCGCACATAAGTATTACGATATCGACACTCCGTAACTCCAGAATTTCACCTTTTATTTCGAATTCTGTAACACCCGGCATATCCTCCCTATTAAATGCCAACTTAATTCAAACCCGTCATTTTCTATCCATATTTCAAGAAAGATACGCATTAGCTTCTATTTAAATTGTCCTTGTGTGTTACCGAGAATCGTTGTAATCAAAAGAAATTCATTAGTTTCCGAAAATAATATGTGACGCGGTAGGCGTGAGTTCTTAAGTCTGTTGACCCGCCAATATTTGAGCTAGCAATAAGTTCAATCAAACCTTTCGTCAATAAATGGCAGTATTGTTTTCCCTGTTATTGCGATTCCGTTGTAGAGACACGTCCGGAATAAATTAAACTGCAATTTGGGGCCTTTAATATGGAGTGTTGTTGGTGCTATTGGACCATCGCGGTGTGTAGCGCACCGATATGAGCGGCATTCGAATGAGTACACAAAGGCGCTATGCTATCCATCGGTAATGCAGCCAGGCAGCACACGATAGTTCCACAGACTCCCGGGAATAGTGCTTTGGCACGTGCATTCCATGCATCGTACAGGTCAAAATGTGCATTTGAGCAACCGTTATTAAATTTGCTGTGGTACTGCAATTCTAAAGCCTAATTAAAGTGCTTACAAAACCCCTGTACCGCCAAATGCTCGTTTCTAATATTTGGTATTTATTATTACCATACGCATTACGCCATTCAACTTTTATGAGCGAAACAAACACCCACAACAGTTTATTGCACGCAGGAACCATTTTAAAGCAATCGCGTAAATTACCAATAAAAGCACAATGGTGCCTATTATGATTACGATTGCAGTTTTATTAATGTTGAAAACAAATATTATGTTAATATTATTGCTCATTACAAGGATCACGTTGGTCAATCGAAACAGTTTAAACGGTTGCATCTGCATCAGTATGTGTCAGAAACGCCGTTGTAATGCGCTCACACATCTCGCTGGCAATGCAGCATTGAGCATTGTGTCCTGCGTTACCTTCGCCATTGCCTCGCACACAAGGTATTTATCGAAGCGTGCATGTTAACGTTTGTTGGTATCTATCTTACATCCCTGTGAATATTGTTACAGCTAGTTCATGATCCGGGTCCTTTGAGAACCGTTAACGTAGGTTACCTAGTGATGTAAGCCCAAGGCGTCTTGTCTCGTTGAGTTCTAATAGTAACCTATGTCTGTAGACCAAATCTAATGATATTTGCGCAAAGGTAATAGATTCCTCTAATGACCCGTGTCTGTGTGCGTCAGTTTATCTAAGTTGAATTTATTATCAGTACTCTGTTTATAATTTAGACGTGTTCCTGACTAAAGTAGCATGGCGTCTCAGTCGCCGTTGTTATTCTTAATTTATATTACAATTTCCATTACGCGATTCTTTGCGTTTGTAGAGTAATTAATAGCTTCACTTGATTTTTTTTCAATATCCATTTGTTCTTGTTATCACGAATTGTTACAGCGACGAGTTTTTGGAAAGAAGCCAAACAAAAACTTATGGGTTGCATTTCTTTTAGCTTTATTAAGCGATAGTATCTATACATTACAAAACTTACTTATGTGATTTTTCTGGCTCGCTAAGGTAACTTAAGTTTATAACCACAACGCCTTTAATGAAGTGATTCGCAGACGAGCTGTTTAATTTTCGCACTGCGCAGACGCACGCACTGCTCATGCATGTCGCATGCAGCGCACGTGACGCGGCGTCAAGAGTAAAGAATGCGGCTCCACGTAGACACACGGTTGCTTTGGCTAATGCAATCGGCTTTAAAATTTTGAGAAATCGTGAAAAATAAGACCTGCTCCTAAACATCTTGTGACTAAAATTAGGCGTGTTTTGAGACCTATTAGGTTTTTATTAGAAAATCCTCTCCTTTTGTTTACCTCACCAATGTTCTTTATTAGTCCAATTGAAAGATGTAATTTGTTAAGCCGCAGTAAGACTTCCGAGATGGTAGCTTCATGTTTCACAATTTTGTTCGTCCTTGTCCCATACCATATGAACATCTTTTCAAGTTTTGATAGATTTTTTATGGTAGGCTTCATTTATAATAAATACCACTATCGTAGTAGTTCAAAACACTTAATCACACTGAAAAAAATATTTAACCTAATTACTTTGGTTACATTTGTAATAACCAAAATTTAGCTTGGTGTAATTACAGTTTATTTGATTTAACAAAACTGTGCATGTTTATGCAACTTTATTTTTGGCTAGGTGTTAACTTATGTTATGTAAGTAGTCACTTTTTGAGCTACAAGTAGTAAAATGTCTAGTCATTTTTTTCAGTGCAGGTACAAGACATATTTTTAGGTAACATTAGTCAAAAACTTGTTATTAGTTTGTAGGTTTACAAAAAAAACACCTGGTTGACGGTATCGAATAGAGATTTTTGACTGATGTTTGAATCGTTTTATGTTAAATCTGTCCCATTGCCTACAATGTTTGAGGACCGAAGTTGTGAACGCAGGAAAATGGATTTTATTTCGACTGTTTTTATATATTATGCCTTACAGTGAATGCTATCACCCCTGGAAATTTCAAACCATTGTAAACACTATTCAACTCACGTGAATAACGCGAACGTCCGTTCGTTGTGTACCTCCCTAATGAGATTCTATCTTAATTATTTTTCAGTCTTCCTCGTAAATTTCTCTCCCGAGACTTGCTGAGCCATTCCGTGGCGGAAACATCCTTTTCTGGCTTAATTATTTCCTTTTTTTATTACGTTCAATATTCATTCCGATTTTGTTGAGCAGGCATTAAAATTCATAACTTGCTATTATATCCGTCAACATCTGGCGCCACTTGAAATTATTATCTCAAACTCTTAGAAGGGCATTAATTAATTTCGAGGTTATAGTTTAATTGCTTCTTAGAAGTGCAATTCTGCGTGAGCGGTTGTGACTTTCTGTAAATGCGACTGTCTTATGGCTGTTGTAATATATGGCAAACACTTAGGATTAAAGTCTCTACGCAGCTTGGGACGTTATTTTGTTTAAGTGTGTTAACATGTCCTCTCGTTTATCTGTGATACTGCTGGAAGCAATTCGTTTAGTATAGTAACAACTCGAGAACTGGGTTATAGAGTAAAAGTAAAATCTATTTTCTTTAATTCGACATGCTCAAACGCTTGTGAATGAAGTTATAAAGAATATAAATGAAAACTAGGCAATCTGCGACACTATTACTTATCGTTATTAATGACTGTCCTTAAATATAAAGGCGCTATCACTCAGAGCTTGCAGCTATTAATGGTCCATTCGATTAAAAGTGGAAACTTTATGAGCTTTCACGGCGCATCTTAGAGATTGTTTTGAGCTTGCCGCGGCAATGTTTAACGCATTGAAGTGGCGTTTTATTACTGGTGCGGATCGCCCCTCGTGCTCAGCATGGGCGCACACGATAAATTTGCCTTGACAGTTCCCGCCCTCTAGCCTCTAAAGGAGTTGACAGTACTGCCAAGGAAAGCACCGTAAATAAGGCACAATACCGCCTATCTCACACCGACACGAGTGCACTTGCATCTCCTATATCATAAGAACATACGATAGCAAAAATGTTTACACATTTTAAATAGTTCACGGTGCTATTCTTCCTTTGCTGTGTTGCTGTTGTTTCATAGTATTCAGAGATTCCAGAGGTAATAACATTGATAAGTGTAGTTTCAAGTTTGGAGAATGCTTTGGTAAAGCTTGAGATAACAAATTTTGTTAGTAACTAGAACAAGTATTTACAAGAAGTCTAATCAAATAACCAATAGTTAGTATTGGTACTGAAATATGTAGTTGGATTCTGATTAAAATATTTATGAAAATGACAACAAAATCGTACTCTTAATTCTTCAACATCGTCATGACCATCATCATCATCTGCCTACGTCAGTGAGAAAAATCAGGAGAAACATGAGAATAATATTTAATCATAAAACCCATTTAATAATGTTTACTAATACAATCTAGACTTATTAATTATTATTGTTCTCGTCCCTTTGCCGTAATTTCAATTTTAGCTCATCGTAAACATTATTTCACAATAAAAGCATAAGAAGAAATTTAAGCAAAATAAGGATTGTGTTTCGCGTTTATTACGCTATTTACACTGGTTTAATAGTAGTCCAGGTTGTTCTCGGAAATCTCGGAACACGACATTACGATAGATATCTAAAGCCCCGGTCCTTACCCGTGCCTTCATTTTGAATATCTTTTGGATTGTAAAATTAAAAATAAATTTCTTATGAAAGTGAGTCCATTTTAATATCTTATTCATTTTCGTTTAATGTTTTCTTCGAAATTTATCAAAACAGACTAATCCTCAATCTCTTCAAGGTCCATTGCTTTTAATGTTTTTTTATTTTGTATTTCGGGTTAATTTGTGTAACAAAGGTGACGTCAAGTCAAGGAAAGTTAAGCGCAGGCACGGAATTGTTATAACGTTACTGTGGGGTAGGTTTATCAACGTATCACAAAATGTACGAAATATATCGCCGAGATTTCTAAACAAGATAATAACGTTATGTAGACCGCTCTTCAGAATAGTTAAATATGGCGTCAATATATCAAGGGATACGAGTGCGATCTTTCGTCGGGGAAAAAATAGTTTTAACCTCCGCAATTCTGCTTTGGAAAGCGCATTAAGGGTAATGCTTAACAGCATTACCCAGGTAGCAGTCATTAAAATTCCTCGAGGGCTATGTTTAAAATTCACGGATATACAAATAAAAAAAAATGAAAATTTTTGTTTTTTACTTTTCGGAGATTAATGCGCTTAATTTTTAACGAACAACGTTCCTTGAGGAATAAGGAGGTCTCAACTCTCTTAAACATACTCGCACATGATTCGAAGGACGCTTGATTTATTCAAAAAGTGACGCGGTGTTTTTTCCCGTTTGTCATTCTTGCCTTTCTCATGCATCCAATGCGAATTTTCCGTGACATATGGTAAACCAACACAGTAAAATACAGATCCAGTATACCATCTTGGCTTTGGTTATCGTGCTGAAATTCCTCAACGAGCTCAGATGACCATTAGGTCTAGGCGATGTGCCCATGTGAACAACTATGTCTGAGCTACACGCGACGGATTCCGTTTAACCAGACATTACATTATGTCATCCGCGCCGATCGGAGGGATCCGTTATGAGCGTGAAAAATCGGTAGTTTCGTATCAGAAAAATGGTACTTCTTCAAATTAGTATTTCCAGTAGTAGATTTAAGGTTTAAATTAGTGGTCACTGTGACCCTAACTGGACATTACCAAGAACCACAAATGAAATAAAGTGCCGTCGTAAAATTGTGTTACGCTATAAAGCATTCAATGTAGCTCTAAAAACCACATGCTGGTTTCGAATAAAACATAGAATACTTACGTTTGTTATTACATTTTTCGCCGTATTTCAACTATTTCAAAGAAGGTGGAATTTCATTCGATTTCGACACCAATTCCACTGAATTATTTTGTTTGTTACTCTATACTTACGTCAAGCAAATATGAACCGATTCTGATAATTCTTTTTTGTTTGAAAGGGCCCAGAGTAGTATATGTGTGTGTGTATGTATCTGTATATATTACTTACTACTCTGGACCATATTTCAAGAACAAAATAACACGTCTTTTTTTATTATTTTTTTTATTTTATCCACTACAAAATTCAAGTAACCGGTGGTGAAAAGCACGGTGCGGCGCGGGTTGTGTCATTGATCTTTTCAGCGCAACCATAGAGTAGATTGAGTAATTATGCTGAGATAGAGTTATTAGTCAACAGTTTGTGGATGAAGCGACATCCGCTACTATGTTTGCAAACTTTTCCCTCGTTTGCAAAAGTTTTCACAGGATATTTTAAATTTTATTGCTAAATTTGTTTCGGTCAACTATTTTTTTTTAGGAAAATCATTGAAGTTTTAGCCTAAAAAATAAAATACTTATTAATAATTTATAAACTTTAAAGTATTTTTGACATTGGTAATAATTATAACATAATTCATGTAAACTCACGTGGCTGTTATATAGTGAACAATCCCCGTTGTTCGCGATGAAAAAGAGCAAATTCAACTTGCAAAGATTTCTCACAATTAGGATCACAACTCATTTTATTAATTTGATGAGCAAATCAAATGTAGTCCAGAAGCCTAACACGTATCAATTCAACAGAAATATCAGAAAAAATAATTAAACAGAAGATTAAATACGACATTAATTTTTGTCACGAAAACTGACCGCTGACATTTGATGTCAAACAAAAGTCCGTTTCCATCAACATAATTATAAAATAGTTTTGTAACAAGAACAAGAAAAAGTAGTTTAGTACCGGACAGGGTGACTATGATTACCGCTGTCCTGTGGATATTTTCGAGTAAAGCTTATTTGATATTTTTGTTTAAAACATGGTAAAACAAAAAAGTGCGTCTTTTTATTTTTAAAGAACTTCATATTCTAAAAATTTGCGCACTGCCTCGAAAGAAACCCTGCATAATAATTATAAATATATTTTTCTATTTTTAAAGTAGGCTTACATTTTTATAAATAAGATGGCCTGTACGTTATTAAGATATTTTAGTATAATGTTTTCATTTGGAAGATAATATTTGTCAACATATACAAATATTCACAGAATTTCTGTAACTATATAGTTTAATTTGAAATAAATTATAGATGATAATGCTTATTATTATGAGTCTCAACCATTTTGTCGGTATGAGACGTTGGATTGAAATGCAACACAAGATACTCTGTCACAATACGAGTAGGTAGTACAGATACAGAAGATTCACCCCGCAAAATCATTTAAATAAGTAAATAGCGACATTTCCTACGTTACAATAAAGTGTAATTCAGCTCGCACAGCGCTAATTACCTACAGTTATATTCCTCTAAAGAAAAGAAACAGTTATTCCTTAATAAAAGCCTTAAAGTTTATACCTTTACTATCACAATGAAGAACTAATAATGTTAAGGTATACTCGCGGTTGACACGAGGTTTTTCCGTCGCTCTCCCGAGATTCGTTCTACATTTTTATTTTACTCCTTTCATTCTAATCTAATATGCGGCCTCGCAGAAGAAATTTCTCAAATATATTTTCGCGTTTGCTAAGTCCACCCTCAATAAAATTTGATTTAACTCTCGAATTTGCGCCAAATTCTTCATTGCGCGTAATTTATTGGAGCTCCGATGTTATTACTATTGTTGTCACCGTTATTATGTAAGAGGGGTTTTGTAAGAAAAAGAAGAAACCGATATTACTTACGTTCCGAGGTTGGAATAAAAGTTTATACACATTTGAAACCCCAGATGGAAGACGCAGGGGTGTCGCCTCACTAAATCGTATAACATGACGGTAAATCACTATTTAAAGTATATCGTTGGGTCACCTAAAACCAAATGGGAATTCATTTAATCTTGTCGTACAAAAGGAAAATCTCGTCCTTCCTTTAAAGGAATTTAGACAGCGTTCTATTGCGAGATTTTTAATTAAATCTGCTTTGATCACAGTAACGGAATCTCTCTGGTAAAATGATTAAAACCAATATAAAACTGTGTAATCATTTTACCTTGGTACTTATCTAATTTTTATGTTTTGTTTCTCTCATTTACTCTTTTGTTCAAAGGCAGTGGAAAGGCATTTTTTGTTTGTCGTTTCAGCTTAGCTTAAATATTAAAACAGAGCCGAGTTGTTCGTTTGTTAACCCTTTTTATTGTTATGGATGCTGTTCGTGAAAATAAACTATTTATTGGGTATTTTGTTACTTATGTTAGTAAGTTAGTAAAACTTAAGTTTAAGATTGATGAACATCTCTGTCTAGACACTAATTATTATTGTCAGTTTCTAGAATCAAATATCGACTTGTAACCAATTAGATTTAGTTTATACTGGTGTCATCATATCAGTAGTTATTAGAATTAAAATGTCTTGTAGCAATATTGAATCCGTTGAGTTAATACGCCAAAGGTTTAAGTATTTTCTATCTTTGTTTATTTATCTGAATTTGACATTATAGTCAGTCTTATTTAGAATTACCAACGGATTTAAAAAATAATAATGTAATTATTAGATGTTGAAAAGATGAAAATCTGATTAAATTCACATAGATAAGGATGGTAAGGATGTTTTATATAAATAGTAACTATAATGCTAATCGGTGTCAGAGCTGATAATTATTTTAATCACTTACTATTTTTAATGACTTCTGAAGAACATATTCCTTCTCTCTGATTTCATGTCCAACTCTTTTCAACGTTCAAGAGGTCAAAATAAATAAATTTTCTAGCAGTCAGTTCGGAATTTCCTTTCGGAGTCTCGACCTTAATCCAATTGATACATCCTTATTGTTTTTGTATTTAATATGTATTTATGTAATGTTAACATATTTGCAAAATAATTTTTGCAATAATGTTGGTGCTCTCAAGACGACAATAAATTAAAAAATGGTCTATATTAGTTCATAGAAATGGTTTCCCACATTTAAAAATTTCTTAATCATCCGATAATTTCATAACATTTGTATCAAGAAATATAACATATGGAACATGGGCTGTATTATTTCATAGAAATGTCCTGAAATTGTCAAATGAAATGAAAGTGGGAAACCATTTCAGTGGGAGTTCATTTATTTTAATTTTGACAATAAATTATTCCAAACTGAATTTAGAATTTCTGATATAAGACATATTTTTTTACTTTCCAATCTTAGTTTCAGCAACACTGGTCTTGGAAAGGGCTACAATAATTTTAAACTTTACCAAGGCCCTTCACTAAGACTTTGTAATATTCTCTTATGGTTATTTCTGTGACCCGGACAAACCCTTTATCCTCCTTTTACCCTCTTCAGGAATGACGGTTCTAATTCACACTAACTGGAATCAAGAAACGTGCCTTTTGTTGACCTTAGATTTTGCCCAGGAGATCTTTTACTTCAAACTTGTTAATGGATGCTTTTCAAAACGTTCACAGTCCACAAACTAAACTAGAAAATTAACAAAAAAGTGTGCCATACTTAAATTATCTCGGCAATGCAGAACCTACTTAACTTACCTTACCAGTCCTCTGGTGCTCTCACAATAGAAAATCTGTTACTTACGTCTGATAAAATGTGTCGTACTTTACAAATTATGTTCAGTTGCTCACTTTTAAGATGCTAAAATTAATTTAGAATATGTCGGTAATCAAATAAAATCAGAATTTGTATTTAAATTAAGAAATTGATAAATAGAGATATTTCAAAGAAATGAATTTTAGAAGCGGCACATTTACATTACATACATATTTAATTTGAGCGGCATATTTCGCTCGTCCTGAAAGTTAAATCCTTATGGTTTTCTTTAAATATGTATGAAGGTTCCGACGTCCAGTGACTTTTAATACTTCAGAAACATTATCATATCCTTGTTAAAAGCTCTTTTCGATAAATATTTTCTTGTAGAGAACTTTTTTGAATGAGCTTATACAAAAAGTTTTTTTTGGGTAAACAAGGTAAATATTTGTATAACCACATTATTTTGCCATGTTTATCTTATAGAAGAAATAGGTATCTCATTAATTAAAAGTACGTACTCAGTAGAAACTGCGCGGTTCAAGGATTTTTCACGAAGATAACAATGGAATACAACATATCGATAAGAGATAAATTCATTTTGATCGTAATGATTTATCAGAGTCGTGTGCCAGACGGGCGTGTGCGGCGTCATCGTCGCAGCTTCCTCCCACCGACATATCTCTTTGATAAATTGCTAAGAAATCTGCGAAAGAGGTAAAATATTAAAACAGGATAGCATGCTTTTGGGGAGGTCTTTTTCAATACATTGCTCTAAGCCATAATAATTAGGATTGAAGCCTGAAGAATGCATTTATATTTTCTATTTAAATTTTCACGTGGTAACGGGTAGAAAAGCTGTCATTTCGTTATATCATTTCGTTAAACGAGGAGAATAATATAACACCACTTTCAATACATGAAATTGACATCGTAATTTGATGAACGTAGCTGATGTTTATTTCTAAGTATAAAGTTCACGTCATTTAAAAGAAGTCAATATTTGATACCTACCTAATTATTCTATTTTAATATCCTCTTACTAATGCATTTTGCATGAATAAGGAGATATTAAAATGAGTCAATTGATTTGAAATATTCAATTGTTGGTGGTAATACAATTCTTCGTGATAATATAACTAAAAAAGACCAAACACTTCAGATCGATTTATGAAGATTTTTTGCCGGATCACGTCAGAATTCAGTTGTGCGACATCTGCCGCTGACGTGCCTTGAGCGGCTGTAATGCCAACACTCCCATTATTTATGATTGAGTCAAAGAATATATACACTATATTGAGTTTAGCTCAGCTTATTACGTCTGTGGTTGCGAGTCATGTCACACATGCTCACTTCTGCATTGTACCTTTCTCTGAAATTGAATAAGGTACATATTTCAGTGCTTATGCTTATGGGCCTATTTGGGCATAGGTAAGAATTCTAAATTGAGATTCATGTAGGTTAGTAATTGGCGTAAAGTTTGTTAAAAAAAATTAAGCTTGTAGGTACTATGTTTCTTGAAACTTTGTGTTGTGGACTTATTGTTAAAGAAAGAAAATACCTGCGAATATTAAGAAAAGTCGGTTTCAGTTTGCCACAGTCGTCCCAAGCGGTATTAGACTAATTGCTCTTACAACTCCGATTATTTATAAAATATAGAAGTTTCTTACCTTATTGTATAGCCATATAAAACACATGTCAGGCTCTTCAAGTTCCAGCTCGAACTTGCAAGAGTTTATATTGTTATTCACGGCGTATCTTGAAACCGTGCAGTGATGTGTTTCTCGCTAAGCCCCCACATACATTTCGCCGTTTTTGTCTATCACTTGGCAGCAACTTCACTAATGTTTTCTCATTCGGCCGTAGTCTTTCCGAAAAGTTAGCTCATTCCTGTCTCGCTGGGTGCCTCGACGAATAACGAACTCGGCACTCAGTCGCTGATGCGTGTTAAATGTCTCTACGATCCTTCTAAATCTTCAAATGTGCGATTTATGTTGTATATTCGTACGGTTGGTTTTTAGTTAACAAATTGCTAATTGAAAACTTTAAACCGTCGAGGAAGCGTGGAAGACTCGAAGTTTTGTCGCTTCAGGTAAGTAAAAACGTTTTGACCTACTTTCCAGTTTAAAACAATTCTCCATTATTATGTCGAGCAGGTAAACTACCACGCGAACCTATGTGCAAAGAAAATAGTTTTTTTAACATAACATTCTGTTTCATCTCCGTGTAACAATAAATTGTAAATTACGATACAGGAATTTCAATTAAACTAAAGTTTAATAATTATATTAGGTTGGGGAAAAAGTCTTTTCGCATTATAGTATGTATGAACTTGTTATAAAATATTTTTGGCTGTACTATTTGTATCTGGCTGGTTTTGATATCATTAAAAGTTTAGATTTTAAAAAAGATAATTCCAAATTCAAATTAGGAAAATGTGTGTTTTTCATTTGTTTTTCGTAGTGTCAAGATGAGTGAATCTAATGAAGAAATTCGATACATTTTAAAATTTTACTATAAAAAAGGTAAAAATGCAACGCAAGCCGCGAAAAAAATTTGCGCTGTTTATGGACCTTGTGCAGTGTCTGTGAGAGTAGCACAAATTTGGTTTAAGCGTTTTCAATCCGTAAAATTTGATGTCAAAGATGCACGTCGCTCTGGTCGCCCTATTACGGATAAAATTGATGCCATTTTTGAAAAACTGGAGCAAGATCGGCATATCAGTAGTTACGACGTAGCTAAAGAACTGGGTATAGACCACAAAACAGTTTGGCGCATTTAAAAAAAAATGGGTACACAAAAAAGCTCGATATTTGGGTACCCCAAGAGCTCACTGAAAGAAACCTAATGAACCCGTTTACTCATTTGTGATTCTTTATTACGACGTAATGAAACCGAACTATTTTTGAAGAAGCTGATAACTGGTGATGAAAAGTGGATCACGTACGACAAGAACATGCGAAAAAGGTCGTGGTCAAAGGCCGGTCAGACTTCACAGACTGTGGCGAAACCCGGGTTAACTCGCAACAATGTGATGCTGTGTATGTGGTGGGATTGGAAGGGCATTATTCATTATGAGCTGTTACCACCAGGCAGGACAATCGATTCTCAACTCTACTGCGAATAACTGATGAGATTAAAGCAAGAAGTTGAGAGAAAGCGGTCGGAATTAATCAACAGAAGGGGTGTGGTTTTTCATCATGATAACGCTAGACCTCACACATCTTTAGCCACTCAGCAAAAATTAAGAGAGTTTGGCTGGGAGGTGTTAATGCATCCGCCGTATAGTCCTGACCTTGCACTTTCAGATTTCCACCTGTTTCGCTCTCTTAAGAATTCTCTAGGCAGTGTCAGGTTAACATCACGAGAGGACTGCCAAAACCACTTGTCGCGGTATTTTGATCAGAAGCCCCAAAATTTCTATATCAATGGGATCATGTCCCATGACCTACAAGATGGCAAAAAGTTATCGAACAAAATGGTACTAATGCGAAGAAACTTTTTCCCCAACCTATTAGTTTAATTGTTTTAATTTAACTTAAATTAAAGTTAAATCAACGCAGCTTATTGAAATAAGTTGTAAGTTTATTTGGTTTCTGGAATTCGACTTTATGGACTTCCAATTGAGAAAAGGATAACACGTTCATCGAAGAAGCGTTGTCAACATGACACTTCTTGATTTTCAAGGTGCGCAACGCATGATTTTTTGCAAGCGTCGCGAGCTTCAGTAGCCGCATACCATCAGTCGGGCCGTATCACCCTTGTTTCAATAATAAGAAATAGATTTAGGTAACTTTTTTCACTAGTTGCTCAGAATTTCAAAAACAGCTCAGTACCCCTAGCACGAACATTTTTAAGTTTCGAATCGTAATCGTATCGTTCACGCACGCTTCAAATTCCAAACAAAATCCCGATAAAAGCTAACGTAACTACTCGATACGATGGTGATTAAAGATATCACTTGGAATTTCAGCAGCGTTGGCATGTTGATATTTTTTGAAGACTATTTGTTTGAGAAGAGATACAATATTACATATCGTTAAATTTTTATTTTAACATTATGAGTAGATATTCAAATAATATTTTTTGGGCAATACATTTTTTCAAAACGATATATTTTATGTTCATTCGATACTTTAAACTAATATTTCCTGACATATGAAATTAAAATGTTGTCCTAAATTCTACACTGAAAAAGTTACTACTGAACCTTTGACTCCCTGTAGCTCAAAAAAGTCTTAGAAAAAGCCAAATATAAAGTTGCATATAGATGAACGCTTTTGTATAATCAAATAAACTGTAATTATACCTCGCAAAATTTTAGTTATTGAAATGTAGTTTGGTCAAATATTTTTTCAGTGTATCTTGAATATTTAATAGGTAGGTATAATATTTATCATGGGCAGGTACTTTTTATGATCCATACTTACTTAGTCGGACTAACATCTTCTATTCTAACTGTAAAGTATTAAACGAGGCAGTTCAAACACCGTGAATAATAAATTTCTTCAACAACCACTTTAATATCACAGAAGAGCTTCCATTATTTCTCAAAGTCGTTATAACAGACGTTAGAATTCCTCGGCACTTACGTACGCGTTATAGAGAACTTACGTAATTACTTAGACGGTCATCACTGTCCCGTTGGATGGTAAAACACATTTTAGGTATGATGTGATCGCGTCCAGCCGGTATCGAAGACGTGGCGACCGTGGCGTTCTGACGCCATTAAGCGTCCGACGAGAACAGGGTAGCGGACGTCTGCTGCATAATAAGGTTAATATCTTGCAATTCTATCAGAGTCTAATAAAGTTACCTACCTACTTCCTGTTGCACCCTGCTGTTCCCCAGTCCCCTAATAGGATATCCTATTTGTATATTCCTGTACGTGTCCCCGTTTACAAACACAAATTAGCTCAGATGGTAGATTTGACTTAGATCAGCGCACGCCGATCTAGCTTTTACTCGGTATTTGCAAACATCTTCATATTAAATTAATTAATATCTCGTGGCACGAATATTAAAAGGACGTGAGCTCATGACGAATTTTAATGATTGTTAATTTTCTTGAGCAGTTCGTGAGCCGAGCTTAACGATTATATCCTTGTAGTCTTAATTCATCGTATTTATACAGAAAATGGAATATTGTATAGCAACGCAAGTACAGTTTGAATAAGTAGAAAATTAAACTACTTATAACACATGATTTCTAATTTGTTGATTTGTTTTACAAATTATTATTAAACGCAAATAGATCACCGAACCAAGATATTTATAACTTTTTATATTAAGTAATACAATACACTCTTTTGGTAAACCATGCATCTGTGTCCGTCGAAACTGATTATAATTAAAACTAAATTTATTATTTAATTCGTTTGATATTCAACTTATAGTTGCTACTAACAAAGATATTTGTGGCGAAACTGTCTCTGGTTTGCTTAAGTTATCCAAACGTTTGTTTCTTCACGAGTTCTTGGTATGAATTCTAGCTTGCATTAAATTATGGGTTTGGGAACTTCAATGTAACGTTGATAACATTTGTTGTTTAAGAAGCAAAACACTCGGGTTATATAAAGTATATGCGTGCGGTGTGCACGTATGAAGATTAAATTAACACGTGCCTGAGATAATTAAGGACAAACGCAGGTACCATATTCTTGGTATAAAATGTATATTTGTTTACATCAAAAAATTTTCATCTGAGAGAGAACCTCCCATGATATTATGGAACACGATTATTCTATCCGAAAATATCTTCGAACAAAGAGTGCAATGAAATATTGTATGATTATGATGTGATTTCAGAAGTATCGCTTCATTACTTCGAAATATAGAATCCTTATTCTGTACTCACCTACATAAAATATAATTTTAAGGGGTTCGATGTCAATATAGTATTCAAGCATAAAAAAATTACGAAACTTTTATTAAATTCCAAGTTTGAACGCTTAACTCTTCGAATAGTCCGAAGTACTGCCGTTGCTGAGAGAAGAATCCAACAAGAAACTTGTAACTAAGACATATTGGTGGGTAGCGCGAAATTCCCAAGCACTTTGTTGGTCTAAATCTTCAAATGATACATTACCAGTATGGAAAACACTAGCTCTGCACATTATATTATCTAGTATCTACTGTAAAAAATATTTCAAGCTGCTTTTGCTTTTTAATTGTATTGTTCCTTATATTTACATCTAATTTATTTTTAATGGATTAATCTACATTGTGTTTTTTCTTATCTCTTCTTAAACGCTACGTTTAGTTTTATTCGGCTACTTAAACATCATATATCCGTCAAAGCTGTTATTTATTATTTACTGAAATAATTTCTTATTTGAGCTTTTCTTTCATATAATACTGCAATCATTACCAATGTATATCTATTTATCAAGAGCGACCACTAATTAAAAGCCGCATACATATTTTAATAATCTCATACATTCCTGCCTCTATAGGGTTAAGTACTAGTGTAACCAAATTTTATACAGTATGGGTATTCATATATACATATAGGTCTGCAGGCCTCATTTGTCTTTTAAATAAGAATATATATATATATGTATGATTGACAATAAAGTACCGTGGTGTTACCTATAGGTACGCATCGTATATACAAATGTATTTTCAAATAGAGCGAGCATAGAATTCATGAAGCCGAATTCAGATTTCAGAGCGATCAAACGTCATCTCTTCAATGTTTGTGGATGAGCCATTTCATAAGGTTGTGCCCCCATTCTGTGCTACGGGCAGCGAGCCTCAATTCCGGCCCGCATTTCTTCGCGCTCGTTAACGAAACAATAAATAATGATTTGGAAGTCCCCTCCATTGCAGCCATTGTTCGCCCATCATATTTTCCGTCGGCCCACCGGCGTTGCTTGCGACTCCAATTCCCCTGTCAATACGTCTCCGATGCATCCGGGGAACGTTCTGATATTGTTAGTAATTAAGCTTAAAAGTAATGGGCGTGGCCTGGAAATATTTTATTTATTTTCCTTTATCATTTTATATGAATTTCTAAATCCTAGGTCTTACTTGGGTTGTTTAGTTGACTATCAAAAGGCAAAGCATTACAATGCCTCTATTCGTGTGACTATGTAATCACTAGTGCCTTGAAAAGGTTATTTGAAAGCAAAATCATCACTTCAACATTCAAACGTATTTTTTTCAATTTAAGTTATTAAATAAATAAATTTATCTCTCAGGTGAACTTTCCAGACAAAGATCACCCTTCGCGGTAAATTTCATCTAAATATCGGGGTTTTAAAATTATAATTACTTAAATCTTTATATGAAACAATTATTAGTTTCTTTTGTAAATTCCTAAAAAGAAGCGAATGGATTAACAGCGCCCGAATGGGGATAGAAAGGCATCTTACGAAGATCGTATAGCCAAATAATATTAGGTACTTTTAATGTTTGATTTTGTGCGTTTATAACGCTGACTTCATTGTAAGAAATACAAAATTGACTGTTACTTTAACATTACTTTGTGCTGTGTTGCTGCGATGAGTAGCTACAGTTGCAAGAGCGAATAGAGGAGCGTTGTGCTGGGAGAAGATCAACAATATAGACATGGGAACACAACGCCTGGCAACTATATAAAGCCGTCTGGGTGGGGTGAATACGCCTATTCTGGTTTTCGGAGGGCTATGGCAAGAAGCTAACTAGAAAAAAAAATGAAAAGCGTAGGCTGTGCCCTACTCCTGGCATCTGTGGAGAAACTTGGCGATACTATAAAATCGATATTATGGACGTGTACAAAGATGTCCAATTCACAAGCAATTTGCAAAATTTTCAAAAAATAACTCTTGTTTCCTAACTATAGAAACAGCTAGAAACCTAAATAGCAAACCAGCGACCACACTATACTAATTAGGATCCTAAATCGGAGACAACACGCAGTCGTGAGAATCGGTTTGGGTTGCACTTATCGATGAGACAGTATTTTTTTACACAAATTAGTAAAAAAAAATAATTAGTAATTAAGTAAATGCGATAAGCTTGAAAATTGAACTCACTTCACTATTCGCTACCTGTCCTTTTTCTAAATTAAGGGAATAGATCTCCTTCAAGTACTTAATTTAATTTTAGTGATTGTAAACCGGGAAAGGTGGCCATTGTGTAACCTGACCGAACCCTCTAGCACAAAGTAGTTAAAAACAGCTGTGACGCACGTTATGTCAAGCAATTATTTAACCTAATAAATAATTATAATAATAACGTGAGAGCTCAAAATTACAAAATGTGTATTAGTATCTTTAGTTTAGTTAGACCGTCATCGTCATTACGACCTATTATGCTTTTTTATAATAGCAATCCCCTGTCCATCTAACTAAATCAACATCGTCTCTTGGGTTTCGTTGAGTCACAACTTTGTTTGCAGATATTATGCTAGATCAGCTATCACACAACAAATTACATTAACGGCTTTGGAAGGCCTTGGTATACCTACTCAATACCTTATTGCACACCATAATCTAAAAGAAAGGTCTTAAACTAGGTATAATAGAGACCATTATGGAATACAGATCCAGTCGGGCACGGTAAAATATATGATATGATGGCTATGAATTAAACAATGAATTAATTCATAAGCTATGATGATAAGTAACGTAATTTAATAATTATTTAGTATTATTATCAAAGCCATGTTTAATTTAATATTGCACCTACAGTAAAGTATACGTAGATATATCATAACAAAGAATTTTTTTTTTAATAATTGTATTTCTAAAGTAATTATAAAGTAAAAAGTATAATAGTTTAAGTTTATTCTTGACATGTTTTTATTTGAGTTGCAAATATACCTTGTTTAAATATTTTCCTTTGAACCTTTTTATAATTTATAATCTGTGTACAAGTTCGGGCAGTCTAAATAAATTTATGTTTTTTTTTAGGTAAGTGGATTCTTCTTCGACCGTTCTTCACTTGTGGGCTTGTGAAGGTAAGTAACGCTTGGTAAATTGTACCTTAACTATGTACCTACGTTCACTGATGGGAATGACAAGTATGAAACAATCAGAATAGGATAAAGCAACGCAAATATTTTTAATGATTTATATTAAAAATATTCGCGTTCTGGTAGTATTCATTCTCTGGAAGTAATAAACTTCCAGAGAATGTTCTGCATCATTAAAATTTAACAGCGAAATTTGTATAGATGAACGTAAAATCTGTTAGTTATCCTTTGCGCCAATTTTATTTTTATTTTATATCCCGGGAAAGTTTTAATTATCATAATTAATCTTTTATCACGAAAAACTGAATTGAGACGACAGCGTGGTGTTCGCACTGCATAAAATATGAATAATTTTAAAGAGATTAAAATACCTATTGTGGCTAACCACATCAATATTTATCATTAATAAAGAATATCAGTCTAAGTTAAATAATAGGCTTTCTTCCTTTGTCCGCTTCAAGTCGTAAAATATGATTTATGTACCAAAATAAACATAAAAATTCAATAAACCTTGCAGGAAGTATAAGCGTTGTGTCGAAATATTGTTAACAATTTATCTTTCTTTATTATAGACGTACGAGTCAGTGGAGATGTTATATATATCTTTACATTTCATAAATTTTCATATCTAAGTACCTATATGATTCTTTCGGTTCAAACTACGTAACATCTGCTAAATTCAATACAAAGCGATCGTTACAATCAAACAAATAATTGCCAATTTCACAACTTCAAACCTGAGATTTAACTTACAATACTATTACTGTTTCTTAGTTGTAGAAATTCTTAGCAAGTACGTGCTAAGAATTTTCATTTTCCGAAGAAATAACCTGTCTATTCTGTGTTAACAGAAAGTAAATATATCCAATATGGTAGAGATAAGTAAAAGGAATATTGTTCGGAAATATAAAGTTACTCTGAAAGTTTAAAGTTCAGCAGGCTTTACGAAGATTCCACCGTTGTATTGTATCCGCGCGACAAACAGTGCTCGTGAAGGCGCCGACAGCATATCGGCTCGTATCATTCTACCTTTGAATCGCACCAAGTGTCTAGCGCTACAAAAAGCGTAAAGCACATTGTTTTCACGTTGGAAGAAACGTCCAGCGCTGACAACCGATGGCTGGGTCTAATGGACTGCTATTTACTTTGACTGAGGGCTTTTACGATGAAAACAAGCGAGGTCCACTGTGGCAACACGAGAAGTATTTGTTTTATGGTTACCTGGCAAGAATACTTTATTGGAAGATATATCACAGTGAAACGATTCAACTCCGTTAATTCTCCTGGTATCTGTCTTTGTTGGTAATGAAATGGTACGAAAATAACGGTTTTTATTCATGTTTTCGTAACAGTGTAGCATTATTTGGATTCCGTAAGTGAGTGGGTATCACTGTAGCTGTTCATGTTGTCCTAAAATTACACTCAAAGGACATAAGAGACGATACATTTTTGTTAAATTACTTTTACTTGCTAAACATAATTAAAAAGTAAGCAATCAAACTTCAGGGATTGTATGCAAAACAGCCATACCCAATCATATCGATTCTATGAATTATAATATGCTTGGTCATACAAATAAAATTATACCTTATTTAATTAATGTGTTTCTTACGTAAGTACGTACTTCGTATTTAAGTGAAATTTTACACTCAGCAGGAAAAAATATGGTCGTGCAAGTGCGATCCAAAATATAAAACTATTTTTTTGTAAAACAGACAGAACAGTCAGCAGCTTGTAAGTTTACTACGCACAAAATCGTGTTAGGTGGAAAGGACAAGCAATAAGAGGAAAATTCACTCCAAGAGGAGTCTAAGAAATGTGTTATTAAAAGTTGTACAAAACGTATGATCTTAAAATAATTTCGTTACTTAAAATTATTAGTTTTTTTTACGTTTCTCAGTACTCAGTTACAAAAATGGATATAGATATTTGGATAGATAGAAAATGGACAGAGCTCTTTTCTAAATGGCTAGAAGATAGACTACAAGATCAAAAGCCAAAAGTCCGTACAATAATATAAAGATGTGATCTATTTACAAACCCAGTTTGGCGGATTTAATTTGATCTGCTTTTATTTAAGTATACTTTTTAGAGTACAATACAACCTAGTTGAAAGCATTAAATTTGTACCAATATTTTTGCTTAAAAGTCGATGTAGTAAGTTATGACATTCCGACTTTAAAATTAGCCAATAGTTGGTGTGTTGGGCCATAGATTTTACTGAGATATATAACATAGGCATTGCACACCTACTTACTATATTTCTATTCATCATCATCATATCAGCCTATGATGTCCACTGCTGAAGAAAGGCCTAATATTTCTATTACAAGGTTAAAAATATTTTAATAGAGATTTAATCCGTTTTAGTCGTTCAGATTCATAATGTCCCTTCCCCATAATTTCCCCTGGTTCCAAAATGTCCCTTTAGTTTTTTTTTTTTTTTTTTTTTTTTATGCAACTAGATGACAAACAAGCTGACGGCCCACCTGATGGTAAGCGGTTACCGCCGCCTATAGACACCTGCAATAACATGGGAAAATCACTTGATATTGCAGGTGCGTTGTCATCCTGGGGCCTAAGATGAAATGCCGTCCATGCCCAGTAATTACACTGGCTACCTTTCCCTTCAATCCGAAACACAGCGAACTGTTTCACGGCTGAAATAAGAAAGGCGGTGGTACCTACCCAGACGACCCTACATACGGGCCTACCACCTAGTAACGGGCCTACCACCTAGTATAATAATTCTGAAACTTTCTTTCGTTACAACTGCGTAATTAATAAAATTTTAAACTTTAATCAGCAGTTGATTGAGTTGAATACCATATCAATTTCCTGTATCACCTAAAATTGTTTTTTTATAGCATTACTATCTTTCATTACTATCCAAAACCCTGTCTCTGAATTTCGCACCGGCATGATGGATTTAGATTAAAACAACCTTTGTACCGTACAGTTATCCTCTGAGGTCATGAAAGTTCATTAATGGATAAATCTATATGAGCGAGCTGATGAGAAAGGCTTGTTTTAAATAAATTAGAACGCAAACGTAACCCAACCCCCAGAGATCTGACGGAACAGCAATGAATTTGAGAGTAAATAATTTTTCTCGATAAAAATATATCGGTGGAGGTTTGACCTCCTTTGCTATATGTTTTCCTTGTCAATATTAAATTTAAATAAAATGTTTAGGAACAAAAGAATTATGAATTCTCTATTGTCACTTTAGCTTAAGGCTTCAAGATTTAATGAAAACATTTACAAATTTTACATTGCAGCGAAGGTCCAAATTTATTCTCTAATTAATGTGACTACCATTGCTAAACTAGGTTTGTTTATAAAGCTTTCTTTCAACTTTCGTGTTAGTTGTTACTTATGGTCATGAAAAACCATAGAGTTAAATATTTGAGTAGTAAATGAAATTTACATAGTCAATTTATTGAAATAGTGAATCAGTATGTCAGGGTGCGCACGGCGAGGCGCGGGCCCGCTCCCGCCAGTGGCACTCTAGCCCGCGGAGAGGCAACGCGTCCGGCCGCGTGCCACCCCTGATTGCCGACCGCCGAAACCGCGACTCATTACTGGAACAAATTCACTGTCTCATAACGACGATATCGACAGACGATCGACTATCATCAATAATAAAATTTTGTGCTACTTACACCTGGATTTCCTAGTGCTTAATTGGAATTGAGTGCAAGTTCTGTGCAAAAGTTTGTGTGGAATTTACATACAGGTCCTATAAATCGCAGGTTTTTTCCAAGTTTTCACATTTTCATATACACGTGTGTTTTGAATAGATTTGCCGTAGCATAGCGTTGCTACGTACACGAACGGATCCGCCTATAAATTTTCTAGTTGGATAATATTGAATTAGAATACTTACTGAGAAGCGTTGTACCGTGTTTATAATTGAATTATACGATTGGTCTAAAACATTGTTGAATACACAAAGTTATTCAATAAAAGCGCTACGATTTACAAAGTAAATAAGTAGCTTTAATAAAATCAGATAACGAGTAAATTGGTTTTCACATTAAAACATCTCAATTCTTTTCAAAGCTCAAAAGAGTAAATGGTTGTTTTAAATAAACAAAGTTCATTTCAGATACTCTAAAAGTGCTTTAATTTTCTAGAAAAGTACATTAACAGTTTGCTTTTGTAAGACTCAGGGAGATTATGATAATAATTATGGATATGAAATAGCAGCAAAGTAACGGATGAAAGTGAAAAGTCTTTTCGTTTGTCAATAATCTTAGTATTGTTTATTGGCGAATTATAAAATGGACAAAGGGTTTTTACGAGACTGAGTTTTGTAAATCGCACTAAAAAAATAGGTATATAGTTGGAAATTTTTGTTTATAAAAGAAAAAAAATATTTATTTTCATAGCAAATATTAAAAGACGACAGCGTCGGGCAAATATACTTTTATGCACAGATTTTTCAGACGGAAGACGAATATACTCGTGCATAGCTGCAATAACTCCCTTTAAAAATTTTCTGCATACTGATAAAATCTTCCACGTCATTGTGCACTTAAGTATATGAAGAATGTGAAGCATATTTGTGATCGTTTATGACTTACACTTTATGAGTAATTATGTAGGTAGGTATTCATACTTTAATTTCCACTCTACTTATTTTCTTTGATATAATTAACATGTTTTAGAACGTATTGAATACGTTATAACTTATAATTTTTAAAGTAGGTGAATGTTAAAGAATCTGGATTATGTATACAACAAAAGTACTTCTTACGACATTTTGTTAGATAAATTAACGACATTCCCAAACCTTTTCCTGAGGGATGTCGCCCCGAATACGTAAATACTGAAATCGACCAACAATTTAAAAACGTTCTTTGGGAATCACGCAGGCATTAAACCAACCACAATCCTCGGAACCTTAACCTCATATTTAAATAAAGAAAATAGTACCTACTGCTCTAAAAATGTGCTAAAAATTTAAGTCATGTCAATTGAAATATGTCTGCTTAAATATTCTAATACAGATTTATTATGAAAATTGCGCAACACGTCATGTGTAATAAAGTTTGTCTGGATCAAAACGTGTCCCGGGGGCTGCGGAAATTATATAGAGGTACCATTCACACTGTCTATAAGTATAATAGTAAATGAGTTTCAACCTAATCTTCATTTTAATTTGTTCAGATATTCTGATTATTGACCTCTTCAATCGGCAACCTTTAATGATAGCTACTGTATAACTGTACTAACCGTATCGTACCGTGACTTTTAACAGCAAGTAATGTATATGAAAGTTAAATTTAGTGATAAAAACAAAATAATATGAGTTTAACAGGTATATACTGCTTTTATTTCCTACAGTCCCGCCGCGCCTGCCGGTGGCTCTCAACAAAAGTATTTCTAGTGTGTTTGGTCTGTGCGTACCTATTTGACAGAATAATTTATCCAGTCGCGTGAGAGTCCCGGGAGTTCTAAAACATTTAACTGCTAATTTCTTTTGGAACTTGTGCTTCGACAGGTTCAAAGGATGGTTTCGTCGTCCACACCATAAACATTAGGCGGCTGGCTGACGGCGCGGGCGCTTACTAGTGAATATATATTTTTCGAAGCTTTGTCAAAGTTAGGTAATACCATCTACGAATACAAATTATCATAGAAATGATAAATCAATTGTCATAGTACATCATCGTTCATTTGGGGATCTTAAATCTCGTTAGCCAACGGATTTAGGCGCCATGAATCAAAATATATGAGTTAAGTGTTGTAAACAATGGTAATGAAGTTCTAATTTGGGCGTAAAGACATCCAATTGAATGTTAGAAAAACAAATTGAATATTAATACAAAGTTTTAGTATTAATTTTAAACAAATATTGCTTATATTAGTTAACCCGACCCGTCGGCCGGCGCGGTCACACACAATTTAAAACCAATTGCTTTTGATATGTGGGTGTGCTTCTCAGATTAATATATGTAGGTACCTTGACATTAGGATGCTAAGCATGGCGGTTATATTATAACCCGCTTGCTTAGCATTATCATGTCAAGGGTGAGCCTTGAGGTAACAGTCGAAAACCAGCGCTAGACATTATAGTCTGGCATAAGCTGAACTGTAGGTAGTCAGTTCACTTCGGTGCAACCGTGAGGCATAAGTTTTTAATTATTATTATCATTATTATTATTTACTTTCTACTTCGTGTCTTCTGTCTATATTAAATAACTATTATTTGTTGCAAGAGTGCAAAGTTGCTTTTTAACCGCGTGCTCAATTTTGATGACCGAGCATGCGAAGGATTCTAAAATTAAAACATCTAATGTTTTAATTTTAGAATCCTTCGCATGCATCTGAGTTTTTAACAAGTTAAAAAAAGGTTGTATGATAAATACGGCACCATGGAGGTAGAAGTAAATAGGTATAATGATGTTTTGAATTCACAAACTTAGTGCACACGATGTTCTAAATTCAATTTTACTTTATCCTCTAGCGGATAAAAACGGCTTTTGCACTCAGATATCAAAGAGCAAAAATACTATTTCCAAGAGGGGGGGATGAAAACGTCTTTTGTTTCTTTCTATTATCTTTTTTTCTTTTTTAGCATAGAATATTAAGTATATTTTATTTCATTTCAACAGTAAGAACGTAGTATGATAGTTTTATTTTCCTTTGAAATGCAAAGAAACCTAAAAGGTGTTGAAAGCTCCAAAAGTAAATTTGATTTTGACTTATTCAAACATAGATTTTTATTCATATTGAAATTGGTATCTATGCCTGAAATGAAATATCTATAGTTTTTCACTTTATTTTCTCAAATAAAATCTTTTTTAGTCTCAAATAAATCTCAGCGATAAAAGCTTTCATGTGTTAAACTCGAAGTAAAATCGTTGAATTAACGATTTTACTTCGAGCTTCACACATGAAAACACAAGAATAATTAATAAAAGTTTGTAATTGTTTATTTTAGTTTACTATTGCTGTAATTTATTTACCATGACAAAGATATTAAACAAGAAAAGATACCAAATTTTTGTTACGCCGTGCTTTTTTCCCGAGAATTTTGGTGAAGGTTACTTTAGTTGCATTAGGCTCTTCATAAGTTACACAGAAATCAGTCGCTTAGTTTAATTGAAGTACACATTTAACGACGAGAAGTTTATTCCAGAAAATCACAAAGATATCTCAGTAATTCTGTACACCGAGCAGCGCGGTTATAAGTATTGTGTTAATGAATCGACGCAGAGATCTAATATTTTATTATTTATGAGAATACACTAAGAATACAATAGTAAAATCCTGGCAACGAGGCAAAACGTGTCTGAAAAACGCAGAAAATCATGCCAAGCCGTCGTGGACTACCGCTCATAGTTTACCTTAGAGGAATAAATCATCTCGCGAGATGGTAGCAAAATATTCTAAAGATGCATATTAAAAATATCTGGAACAAAATATTCTCTTACTTTTTCCACGCCACTAGTACTTCAACACCTATTAATAATTTAATTTACTATTTTCAACAGATTTAGGAAAGATAATTCTTGACCCAGGTAATTGAAAGTAATAGGAAAATGGTGTAACGTTTGTTGTTTTCCAATACGCCCAAATCTTAGCCTGAACGAAACATCGTAATTTTGTTTATATCTCAGCAATCGGGAAGTTTCACAGAATATCATTTAATTACACCACATCTTGAAGATAATGAGTGTACGGAAAGATTCACAAGAGTTACGTGGAATTGGTGTTTCGTGATATACGATTATTGTATTCATTTAATGATCTATACAAACTAGTCCGGGTTTTATTTTACCACTCTTCCTTGGGAACATTAGCTCTTTTCATTTCGGATCGTTATTATACCAAATAGTATAGGTATTGCCAACAAAATAGAAGAATTTAGTGTTACTGTGACATTCATAAGTGGGTTTATTTGGTAAAATAAATGTCCTGTCACAAACATATTGCAGGGTGCGTGGGTCGCAGTTGTTAACATGACGTTTTTCGGAAAACTAATGTAGGTACTATATATATATATATATTCATCCCGTTTCTATATATAATTTTGTTAATGAAATTTTGCCCGCAACCACAACGTAACTTACTTGTACTGAGGTACTTTTTAGAGACTAGACTCTTAGTATTCTGGCGTAGGCATGCGAATTTAATATTGAAATTTTTCATCTAATAATTTCGAAACAATTGCTAGCTTGAAGATGATGTAGCACCTGCACTTCACATTCGTCAATGGTTTTGTCTAGAGTTTTGTTACAGTTATTGTGAATTGAAATTATTTTCTTAACAAGAATTGATCACGGTAAGTAATTTTAATCGTAGCTCTAAAAATAAATATAAATGGGTCAATATAAAGATCAACAATGTAAACAAACATTATATACACACCTATTGTTAAAAGTAGAGTCTTACACTGTATATCACGTCATACTTTCAGTCACGTGTCGCGCAATTTACTCGTTATTTTAATTAACTTCATAACTTGAGAGTGCAATCAACGAACAGACATTAGGGAACGCCATTATTAAGCCGTATAAAAGACTGTAACGCAGTTAAAATAAACGAAACTCAACAACATAATTTCATTTATTTATTCATTTATACATATACAATATTAAGCATCTCGATTGTGACGTGGTGGAGTTTAATTATAAGTTTATTTTTTAGGGTAGTTGTGTACCTACAGTTGTTTGATTTTCCTTAAGTTGAAGTGTACTTAACATTTTAGTCAGTATCAATTTTAATAATCAATTCATAATTAGAATGTATACTAACGTTGTCTTCGAAATAATGCAATTAGAAATGCTGTTGTACAAATAAATATATTCACTGCATTGTAGTAAGAAGCTTTCTCTATAACTTTTATTCATAAAGGCAGTCATTTCTTGAGCACACTTACATATATTCAGTCGCCACTTTCACGGGAATAACTTGATAAATAATTGCGTATTGTAATTAATGTATTCCGAACAATTTAACATGGTGGATACGAAGCGCGTTTTCCCTTAAATGTCACGAGTGAGTCTACAGGCCACGATCCCGTTTCCTATTTTGTAACGAAATTCCACTGTTTAGTATCAACTAGACGTTTCCCTTATTGGGAATTCTCCAGAATGGTAGAAACGTTGCGAAGAAATTGCTTTGGAGAAAATCTGACATTTCTTTGAGCGGGATGGATAATTTAACCGTTATTTGGTTCAAACAAAATTCTGACATAAAACCCATATCCAAGTAAAGTTTTGTTTTAGGTTTTTACTTGCTGTGTCACACGTGTGATTTATTTTCTAAATTGTGTTACTTTTCTTATGACTAGTGATAAGTGTATTATAGTAAAATTAACGGTTAATTTGTCTATCTAATTATTTCATAAATTTTATTTCATATAATTAATAAGAACAGAAGACAAAGGAGACGGATAATAAATATATGATTACAATTGACTACACAAATCGTGTTATTCTTACACAAGCAATAACTTACAGCACTTCAGATAAATTCCTTTTTGAATAAGTCCGTGTACAGATGTATTGTAAGAAGTTTGGACGACGCAAATGTTTGGATGCAGTATTGTATTTTATTTAGAAATGCTTTCCGCCGGCGCCTATCCAACTACACTTTGATGAAGTTCCAACAAATTGTTGTTTGGATTCTCAAGAACTTTGCGAGTGTCTGTTGTGTGAAAGTGAACGAACATTGGTATTTTGGCAATAACAACTTTTATTATGAACAAGCCCCAGCTTCGCATGGGTGGTGTACCTAATGAAAAAGAAAACAAGATCATCCGTTTATAGTACGACTATGTAATGAAATAAAAGTAGGCACCTACAGTTAAAATAGAAACATTTCCTCATAAGGTAAACGCTGGTAATGTCGACAGTGTCCCGGTACCCGTCAGTTTATAAAAAATAACGAATATTTCTTTTTCTCCCATGGCAATGTAAGAACTTTCTATGGCATCATAATCATTGTTATATACTACAAAATCAGAACCACAACAGTTAATTAAAAAAGCAATGGTGACGGAAAAAAATTGCATCAAAGTATGACACTCCCAAATTTTGATGATTTTTGCTAGTTTAGGTACTGAATCTGAACTCTAGCATAGTACATTAAATTCTAAATCTTGCAGAATCTATCGGCAGTCCGATGATAGTGATTATTTTTTAATGTAGTCAAGTGAAGTATCTAATGAATTTTAACCTTTCAATTAGTATTTTTTATTTATTTTGTGGTATTTACCTGTGTGACATTTATTGGTTCCAAAAAACCCCTAAGTGACCCAATCCTCGTCAATAATAACACAATTCTGACGGTTACTGGGCCTAGCGTGGAAACCTGCACCAATTACCACCATCGTTTAGTTTTTCGTTAAATTTCGCCTTTATCTTCATAAAGCTAAGGTCGTATGATAGTATCTCGTGCAAATTCCTAGAATGTGATATGATTCCTTGGCGGTATAAACTTAGTCTGGCCATAAATACTGTTACAATTAAAAATAAACAAATATTAACTACGTTTGAATTTGGAATCTGTCATTTTTATATGATTGTTTATTGAGTTTTCTCATTTTGGCGCCAATACATTGTACAATATTTTGCGATATTAAAATGGAATGGGGTGATAAAGAGAACCGAATCGCTGTGATTGTATTACACAAAGTAGGTATGGAGCCAAATGCAATTTTTAAAACTTTCCATACGCTTGGTATTAGTAAAATGTTTGTGTAGTGGGCTATTAATAGGTACAATGAGACCTCCTATGTTTGTGACAGCAAAAGATCTGACCTTCCACGTAGTGTTCGTACGAAAAAGGTGGTCAAAGCAGTAAGGGAAAGAATATGAAGAAATCCTGTCCGAAAGCGAACGATTTTATTTTGGCAGATGAAGATAGTACCTAGAACAATGTTGCGTATTTAGACGCGCGCAAGACTAGGTATATTTATTTATATATATGAGTACACATAGACTCTTCAATTCAAAGCCTCGTTTATTTCCGTGGCTCTCGCAAGAGGCGACTAAGCTATCAACTGCTCCACTGGTAGTGGTAGGATCTGAACACCATCTTGTCGGTGACCACCATACGCATAGCGTAAAACCAAAGCTTGAAGTGACCTTGCCGCAATGCATGCGGTCGGTGATGCCTTCCGTCTGATAGTGCCAAGTGGAATGCATTGACTCGCCCGCAGAAAGACCCCAAGAAACGGCTGTTCCGCTGTCCGCCGATAACACACTATAGGGGCCCAATCTAACCTAAACAGCTCGTGGGGCTCTTCACCATATGACGCAATATCTCGGGGTGGTCCGTTGTGCAGGTTGACTTGAGACCGGGTGACTTGGGGTGCACGTGGACCTAGGCACACGATGACGTATCAACGTATGCTTTTACAGATCCCACGACGGTGACATGAAGACAAATCGACTATTTGAACATTTTAGTAACAAGGCAAATATCACGCACGAGCAATTATCAACCGCGAAATTGGTATTTTTGGGGGACTTCAGTGCTCACTACGAGTTGTGGTTAAGTTTCTCTAAAACAGACCATGCTGGTAGAGCAGCTCAAGCTTTCGCTGTCGCGTCATCTAACACAACTGGCTAACCAGCCCACCAGGATGCCAGATATTGTCGTTAGCGCGGGACCATCTGCTGAGAACTTGCCTAGCTGCATATCGGATAGAAGTCTAAGCTGCATTGGGAACATCGGACCACAGCTTAATAACCCACGAGGTGTCACGGGCGTCGCCTTATTAGAAATGAGATTCTACACATCCCGCACTCCGATCTCCTGAGGAGGAAAGGTAGGCGTATAACCGCTGGTTTCTTTGCAAGTGTCCCCTAGATGTTGAGGCAAAATAATCGTCATACCATGCTTGGATCAGAGACCGAGCTTGTCGGGATTCAGATATTGACTCACTGTAAACAATGCTACCAAGTCCAGCAAAAAAAGGCCTTCATCAGAGTGCTTGCATAGCGTATTTCACAAGTTGAGCAATAATTACTTCATCAATTCAATTCAACTTCTTCAATTCTACTCATCAAATCCCACAGAATTTACGGAAAGCAGTAGCTACTGTCGTTTATCCAAAGTTTCATGCAGTTCGACTTCTACCAACTCTCTCTGCCCTTGTTAAGATGTTCTGACTAAAGGCTAGCTCATAAGCCGCAAGATAAAGCCGATCTTTTGATAAAACTCTTTGCTGCTCACTCAGCTCACTCTCAAATCGATGACTGAAATTCACAGTCACCAACTCTATACCACTGCCAAAAAATATGTCAATTAACGTTTGAAAAGCTAGTGGACCTGATGGCATCGCAGCGATAGTTCTCCAAAAATGCGCAGTGGTCTTAACTGCCCTAGCTAGCAGTTCTCCCATTTTAACGCAGCTATACCGTCTTTCTTTCGCTCTTCTAACAGCTGACACCTAAATTTTTTGCAAGATTATGGTTCCATGATCATTCCAATGAATCTTAAATACCTAGAAAATAGTTTATCAATTAGTGATCGCTAATACTGGTTTCTTTTGGACAAAACAGACAATGGGTGATCTTCTAGCGTATTTAATGCGTCTCTGGAGTGCAGCTATTGACAAACGTGGTCAGCCAGTGGCTGTTATCTATGACATTGCCAAAGCCCTTGATCTGGTCAGGTACAAGCCTCTTTCCACTTAGCTTTGCAACTGGATCGCTGGCTTCCTGCATGGGCGGAGAATCCATGTTCTCGCAGATAATTCTTATCAGTGAACGCTTATCAATGTACCGCAGGTCTCCTCCCTATTCCTCTTACTCTATGTTTTGCATAACAATCACATATTATGCTTCTTTTATGAAACATTCATTGCCATGCGGATGACAGTATAGTGCATGAGAAATATTATGACTGCCTAGGAGTCAGTTGGTTATAACCGAGAGGAGAAGAATGAAACTTAGCATTCAGCTCAACAGGGTGTTGAACCTTATACTTAAATGGGGATCTATTATTCTTGTTGAGTTAAAAAACACAGGAGTGCTTGTTTGTAGCCAAAACGTCCCCTTCCCTCTCTTCAGGGCACAAACCTTTCATCGGCATTGCAAATGATTCAAAACCACCTGATAAAAAGCGATAGAAGAGTCCATATGCTGAGACAGCTAGTGGAGCATAAACATTTAATTCTAGGAGCATCCACCTTGCCAGCCCATAGGGTGCCTTAATCTTCACCCTTTTTTTTCGGGGAGTAATCTGAATACAGACTTATCCGCCGCTGGCTAGGTCCAGCGCTAATGTCACTGGAAACATCTAACCACTAAAACTCCCCGGTAATTCCACTGCCCTTCGCGGGGGTAGCCTAGATTCTACTAAAACAATTTCAGCCCACCCGATATTTCAGATAATTCAAACCGTGGAAGCCTGTGTTATGCGTGCACAGTCTCACAGAAAGTGGCATGGCCCTTACCATGGGTGGCAGCCAGAAAAGACCGCGACCGAACGCCGCACGAAGTTGGCACTCTGCCCACTTCGGAGTTCCATACAGTGCCATACACTTTACCACCCTGAGGTAAAATCGACGGCACGACGATGCGCTGGAAGACCACGGTCGTGCCGACCAACTCATGGTGAACCACCTACTCCCATTCACGTGCCCTTGTTACGACCAGCATGTCATCCGCTAAGTAGACGACATCCATCTGCGGCAAAAGCGCTCCGCATAGAACCCAGACGTATGTAGCCTAGTAATGGGCCCACTACGTGGGCCCTAGGGCACACCTGCCGCCATTGTCCATGACTGGATGCGGCCCTCTTCGTCTTCGTAGAGGATCCAGCCACCACCTGCCACCTTCTGTCCACCTGGCAGGGTATACCTTACACTACGTTTGCTGAAACGTGGTCTCCATTCGAGACCTACTTACTTCACCGATCATCAGTTGTACTAGAGTGTAACCGTCATCTATCCAAAGTCAACTGCTTAGATCTTTAGGCGAAAATTTCCACCATAGAATTGAAAACGTGGAACTTCTTGTCGCTCAGCAAGCAATAGAGAGATTTGCTAAGCGACATGAAGGTCCCCGTTTTGGCTCCATTAGTCATAACAAGTACGACGGAAATCCCACTCTGCAGATTTCTGCTGCCTTCTCCAGTCTACCAGTCCACCAGTCCAGTACCATTCGTCCAGTACTTTCTGCTCTCCAGTTTTAGGAGCAGCTTATCTAACTCAGTTATGGTAGACTTTACTACATCTATACCAATGTGTGATTTTTTAAATACAACTTGCCACCGTCGTAGACACTTGTAATAAAAAGGGAAAAATCACCTGGTAATGGTACGCAGTGGTTGTCATGCTTACTCTTTTTTTTCGGGGAGAAATCTAATAACAGACTTCCCCGCCGCCAGTAGGGCTGGTAGGCGATGCTAAACACACTTAAGCACTCCAGTAACTCCACTGCCCTTCGCGTGGGTAGCCTAGGCTCTGCCGAAGCAATTTCACTAGCCCACCCCCGACATGCTGTGGCCTAAGATGAAATGCCTTTGATGCCCAGTAATAATACTACTAACTTTCCCTTTAATCCGAAACACAGCGACTACAAACACCGTGAAAACAACTTCTAAGGATATTCAATTACGAAATAAAATCATTATGAACCTTAAATATACATAAAAACGGTTCAAATTACATTATGCTTAAAATTTGACGAGTTTTGGTACCACTTGCCGATAATTAGGACATATCTGTCGAATACTGGTACAAATGGGTGTTTCTTCAATTTATTATTCATTTAATTTTTTCCTTAATCTCCTTAATAAAACGAATCATTATGTCTAATAGAGGAATAAATTATGTACCTCATGGTGTAACTACAACTTCGTAAGAGCAATAATGTTTGTGTGACAAGTCGTCAAAGTCAGCCAAGTTCAATTTCCGACGAGTATTGGGACGTTTACCGTAGGTAGATACCAAATGGTTTAATCCATATAGTTCTACTAAAATTAAGTACATAGTAGAAAAAATATATTTTCAAGCTACAAGTTTTTTAAACCATTTTAGTTGCGGTTAGTGTTTTGTCAAAATATTGAACATCTGGGGAGATCTTTAATATTTTGGGTGAGATAGAAGGCAGTAGGGGTACTTCCTTCTATCTCACCCACTTATTTTTCATCGTAGGTAAGAGATTTAAAAAAATCCGTACAATTTTTAAAAAATTTTTCTTTTTAAAAAAAATTTTGCAAAACGAACACATTAAAAAAAGAACTATCCAATTTGGTACAGTCGTTCAGAAGTTGAATTTATGCAATCACGTACCTATATTTCGGCAATCCATTTTAATTCTTAATTTTTGATTTTAACATTATTATAAATGTTTGAAAAATTACTTGGTTAGAGCAGTCGCCCGGATTGCGAAAGGTAGCGGGTTCGATTCCCGCCTCAGGACGTGAAATTTTTCTAGTTTTATGTTATAATTACTAATCCATTTTTAAATATATTTAATAGATTACTATATTTTTATTCAACTTGTCTTATCAGGAGAGAAAAAAATGTTTTTATTTTACAGCTTTATCTCAAATTTTCGGGTCGTATAAACATTTTTTCGCATCTTACTACATTTTGCATTATACATAACGATAGAGCTAAATGGAAAAAGATTTGAAAAACTGAGAATAATGATAGGTAAGTTAATATAGATGCAACTCGATTTGGCCCAAATGTGGTTTATATGCCAATTGAACCTAAAAGAATAAGTACTTATATTTATTATAGTTATAAGTAATTCAAATAAGTCGATTTGGTTCAGTTGGGGAAAAATAAAAAAGTGGTTAAGAATCTTATAAGAAATATTTAAATCAGCCTGATACATGTTTAGGTACTAACATATTTTTTAGTTTATGTACCTATTTGAAAAATATGTACTGCTATAAGAGGACATTTATGCTAGAAAATGCTGCCTGTCTGTACAACTATTCGCGCAGGAAACTTGGATCTTTATATACCTGCCCGTGCACCCCAAGTGAAAATATAAAATTGTTTTACAGTAACGAAAGTTCACTCAACACTGATAAAACGGAAGATTTGATAGTATGTTATTATTTCGTCACAAATACAGAATATAACATAGATTTTAATGTGACACGTTACCTACTTATGTGATGTCAAAGTGTTTGTCGTATTCATTACGACTTTTAGCATGAGTCAATATTTTTGTGGTTGGGATTGTAAAATGTTACTTACTTCAAACCAATCTATGTGGGAAAGTTTAATTTACCCAAGTGTGAAAGCCACAAATTCAGGTCAGTTGATTTGCGTGACACGTGGATTGACAGATAGGAAAATAAAACCAAACGCTGGTTTAGCTTTAAATTCAAACTCAGGTAAAGTGATTTTACTGTTTTCCCAATGCCCAGGTGCGCAATCTCCGCGACCGAGCTACTGAGGTATAGATTTCAATGAAAGCTTATATTTGTCTAAAGTAGAGGACGCTGTGAAGCGTAACTATATACAATATTATAATAAGCCAAACATCGTCAAAATGTAGGAGAAACCATGCTTAAAGCCATATTAATATTATAATCCGATCGGATTATTCGCTCGTTGTACCTAGATACCAATTAATATGCTTCAACAAAACGGGAAGATCTAATTGAATATCATAGCATAATATTTATATCATTCGAAAAATAAATTTTATTTATCGTAGGTACTTCATTTGTATTTTCTTAGATAGCTGATTTAAGTTGGTCAATCAGCTATAATGTAAAATAACTTATACCTTCTCTCTAAAACAAGACGCAATATGTTTATAGGGAAAATTGAAATTGTTATGGTGTATCTCTCTTTGATCGTTCTAAATACTAAGGCGACTGCAAAAATAAATCTCCAAAATAGAAACATAATGGAACATAAACATATTTGCCCATTTTTTGTCCATTAAGTAATTTGAATTATTTTATTTATGTTCTTAGAAAGAGCCGATATTTAGAGGGCTTGACAGGTTGATAAGGGCATGCCAATCAATTGATTGATAGTTTGTTTAATATGAAAACTTATTGATTGATTCGCTAATAAACTAGCTATTGGGGAACATTCATCGTTTCATACTCGTATCCATCGAGAGTTAATCAGATTCGCTCCGGGACATTAATAGCTATTTGTCAACCGTCATATGAGTGAAATGCGATTACTTAATTACTACTAGAACACATCGATGGATCATTATAGTCACATTTAACGTAATTGATGAACGAGACTAATTTTAAACATACCTGTGCAATTATTATTTTAAAAGACACAGTTATTAAAATCTACATATAAATATGAAATGATAAATGAGTTGCTTTTCTATTTATAAAATATTTGTATCAAAACTGAATCTTCACCATAAGATAAAACATTTTACTTAATTAAACTACCTAGAGTATTGTCTTACCTACATTTTCGCGAGCACAACACATTTGAAATAAAACCAATTTACTGGATTTTAGTCGCGTTTATTATACACACAACGTTTCGATTACTTTTACAGCGACCGTGGTCACGGCAAGACTGAAGATGTCAAATGTGTCAGATAAGTTTTAAGTTAACTACCGTCACTTTGTGTTATATTTTGAGCGGTCCGTAATACGCATACGGAGCTGACGGTGTCAGTATGTTGTTCACGCGAGTAAAATCCGGTAAATTGGTTTTATTTCAAATTACACTACCTAAATTTTCTAGTTCAGTATAAATTTGTAGATTGCAATAACAACGACAGACACCTTGACACTATTATTAATCTGTGACATTAGTGTCAAAATAAAAAATATGTTTCCCAGAATATATTATGAAAAAAATATTATTACTCTTTAACTAGGTTAACTAACCTAGCAAAACCAATTTCATGAAAATTGGCGATGGATGGAATTCGAGCAATAGACCCTTGCCGCCTCCTCATAATTTTGGGTCTCAAAAAAGCGGATTATTTTTTTATAAGACACCGACCATTTAAGAAACAATTTAGGTCCATTTTTAGTAGCCCTTCGAATATTTTAAAAATGATTTAAATGTATATTTATGCGTTTTATTAATAAATAAACCAATATTTTATAGTACTACGGTCATAAGTATTGTCTTATATTAGCACTACGCACTACAGATTTGAAATTAATAATTAAATAAAAATAATGTAATATCTACTTAATCGTGAGTTGAATCCGGTAAATTGGTTTTATTTCAAATACTTAATTGGGTATTTATTATATCAGTTATGTAGGCTTTTATGATTACATGTCATGCAATGCATATATGCAATTAAATTTAGTATAACATGATGAGTTCATGTACAATTTAAATTATCCCTATGATTTAGAAAGGGCTTGTTTCAAAAAATGTTGACAATGTACTTACATTCAAACACATCAAGTCAAACTGTGTAATAGTTGCGCCCCTAAAACCATTCCCATTTACGACTGTATATAGTACGAATACGTTCAACCAAAATGCTTTATATACCTGCAAGCGAGTGCTTGTATGCTATCGACTATAAATTTTTGTAATTCAAAATAATTTTACCTGGATAGTGTGGGCTAATTATTTCTTTTGCTTATTTTGAAGAATTTAACAGGCTTGCTTTTGTAAAATAGCTGTGTAGACTAATTAAAGTTCTTAGGCATAGTTTATATTATTTATAGTCAATCACATTTAAAGTCAATTGATATCCAGTCCTTTAAAGATCCTTTAATTTTTAAAAAAATACATCTTTATTTCATTGCAAAAAATTGGAATAATATCACATTTGCATTTAGGTTAAAATCTCTAGGTAATACAATTATATTATAATAGACTAATTTACTCAAACTATAGGCTTCCTAATATGTTGTACCGATAAAGGCAACAAGCTGACTAAGTACATAGGCAAATACAAACAAACAGCTAGAAACTGCCTGAGGCGCCTAAACAAGCCCTGTCGGGAGATTGTGAGTTGTGTTGGGGCACAATTGACACGACCAAAAGTGACATCTTATGTAGTGAAGTATTAGGCAGTAGAACACTGAATTGCAGCAAAACTTTACGCCCCACAATGCTGCAGAAATTATATATATCAACTTTTACTTTTATTTTCATGATACAAACAATGCGAACATTAAAATTTTGATGGAGGGTGGACTACTTATACGTTGCGCTTATTTTATCACGGCATTGACGTTCAACTTTGTGGGCGTGCTTGAATTCTAATTGTGATATCGGATAGTAACGATTGTTAATAAGTATTGCTAGACGTAGCCAGGTCATACTCAAAAAGTTATAATTACTTTTTAAATAGAGCCGCCATTTCTACACATCTAACGCACCTGTGCATGGCAGGATCAAGTTGATTTGTAGGATTTTAAGCTTACTTACAAAAGTCTAGGGAAATATTAATTTAATATGAAATATCTGGAATGTTACATCGATACTAAAATAATGTTATATCGCCCAAGCTAACGGCGTCGAGAGCGAGACACTGGTAACCTAAAGACATAAGTCTCCTCTCACGGTCAGCAAAAGAATGATTTTTGAAAGGGAAAATAGAATCAAGCGCCAATGTATGAATTTGAATTTTGAATTTATATTACTTTAAATATTGCCAGTAAATTTGGAAAGAGAAAATAGGTGCTATAACATCGCAATGTTGCAATACCACGTAACAAGGTAAATCTATTTAGTACCACAGGAATGTTTTCCTCTTATCATTTCAATTTCCGGTATATTTTCGTGGTATAATAATTTATTACAGAACATTCATCTTGAATCGTATCTATAACAGGCAGGTACTTATTGTTCAAAGTAATTGGAGAATCGTGTTTATCATATTACCTACTGTTATTAATTTAACCAATTTCATTATATTGTAAGGAAATAATTTTATTTCAGTACAAACATTCTGTTTGAGTTTGGTTTTCTTTTTGTACAATATCAATTTACGAAAGTACATTTTCAGAAGATTATTATAACGGGATTATTGTCTTGTGTTTCGGCGTAGGTGTACTCTCTTAAAACAATAACAACTTAATAGGTAAATTGTCTTACAATATTGGATAAAGCTTTATTTAGATTACGTACTATTCGAAGAGCTGCTTTGCATTTACCAAAACAATTTAGTTAGTTATCATAGAGAAGTGATAAACATTGTAAAACAGTGTAAAATAATGTTGGTCTGGTAGAGATCGCTTTTATCCCGCCGCCTATTTTGGCATATCATGTTAGTTTCATCCCTGTTTGTATATGTATATGTACAAAAGAAAGGATATCTATCTATCCATTGTATATTCAGTTGTCTGCGACTTTTGTAATATTTCTTACACTACAAATAACGCAACCACCTGATGTGAAGCAGTAAGAAGAGCGCATATGGGCTCTTCTTACTGCTAGTGCAGTTTAGAGGTTGCTGACTAGCCGCCTTCACCTTGTCGGCCCGAAAGGCGGTTTTCACGCCTCTTTTAAAGGAACTCATGTTATAGGAAGGAAGGAACACATGTGCCTGCAAATAATTCCAAGTTCTGGAAGTACGACAAAGAAACGAGCTACTAAATTTCTTTGTGCGTGATTTTGAGGTGGAAACAGCGAATTTATGAATCCGAAGACCGGCACGCTTGCTCCTGAGGGAGAGAGAAACCAAAAGAGAAAAAGAAATGATATCTACTTTTTTAGGCCCCGTATACCTAGGTATAAATTGAACTAGTCCCGTCGGTTGATATGGATTCTACCGTCCAACAGACAATATGTTTCACGATCCGGCATCAATTTCACATGAATTTGAACTCTGTCATAATTTTTATGGAACCGAAACAACGCGAGAATACGTGCCGTACGCGGATACGGTCAGCGGTCGGCACGCAGAGGCAGCGGTGTTACAATGTCATATACTGTCGCATGCGTGTGGCTAGAAAATATTTGTTCGTCAATAGCATGCTACTATCTTGGTCGGTGGCGGACTGGTCTAGTTCAAATCAATTTATATAATCATTTTTATACAAAGCACGGCAAATAACTCAACGAATTAACTACACGTGAGTGAAGCGGTAAAAATAGTCCATAATATGCGAAGACAACAAGTGCAGCTTGAACGCTCTGTTCTAGACGGCTCTACCTTGCCGGCCTATAAGGTGCCTTTTCACGTCTCTTTTAAAGGAGCCCAATAATAGAAGAAGCAAAGAATTCCAAGTTTTGGAAGTACAGCAAAGAAACTTGATATATATTTGTGTTTTAAGAAAGGTGCAATAAATGAAATAAATATGACCGTGTTATTGTTGTTGTTGTTGTAATGGTGTAGTGGGCAGATCCCTTAAGCATTTAGTCTTTATTTTGTAACGCACGTGCAGAATTTAATAATACCTACGTCAAAGGCTGGGAGTACTGTCAATAGAGGTCTAAGCTATTTTCAGTACTATTGTCTTACATTGTTCTATTTTCAGTAGTTAATGTACCAAATATCAGACACAAAAATAGACCATTTTTCTGTCTAATATTTGGTATATTGGATTGATATTGGATTTTGGCTTAAATAATTCTTTCGCTGCATTTTGGGACTTAACTAGGTGGTAGGCCCGTATGTAGGGTCGTCTGGGTAGGTTCCACCGCCTATCTTATTACAGCCGTGAGGTCTCAGGATAACAACTCACCTGCAATATCAAGTGATTTTTCCTTGTTATTGCAGGTGTGTATAGGCGGCGGTAACTGCTTGCCATCGGGTGGGCCGTCAGCTTGTTTGTCGTCTAGTTGTATAAAAACAATACAATAATTATTATACTTTCTCTTTCCAGAATTTTTTCAGACTGCTTAAGAATTTTATTGTAAATATTTATTTCCATAACATAATAATATATACTCATGCTATGTAATTGTAATTTTGATTGCGGCAACACTCTCTTCTCGGAAGCGCCACTTTTTGGTAAAATTATTGGAATATTTATTCATATCCCAACTAATATAATGACGGGGAAAGTAACTGTCTCTCTGTCTGTTACCTTTTCACGCTTAGAACTATTAACCGATTTCGATGAAATTTGGTATGGAGACTGTTTGAGACATTTTTTTTCTGTTCGAGAAATAGCATAGCCAGATAATTCAACTCGGGGAGTGTATACTCCCCGAGTTGTATGTTAAGTACCCTGTCTTATGTTTCATTGGGACCTATTTGATTGCAGCTTCAACCTTGTACTAATTGCATAGGAAATCAATTGTACAAAGTGTAACATTTTATACCTATTGTTGTATTAACGGCCTGTACCTACTCGTCCCATAGCTGAGCAGAAACCTTCTTACATTGAAGAGTTACGTGAGGAGGTTCCATTATAACACCATCACTTATAAGTTAGATAGCATTGTGACTCGCAAACCAAATAGTAGATATTCTATTGTTGAGAAGATAGCGGCGGGCTTATAATTAACAAAAGGTTAATAAATCCCTTCAAAGGCTCGAGCTCTGCTAAGTTTAACACGTGACTCTGACATTCGTTTCTATCTCTTAAGTTTGTAAAAACATACTCAATAAGCGATTTGCATTGATTTTTTTTATTATTCAAACACTATAAATCAAACCGAGCCTGTTTTTAGTAGCCATAGCCGTATCTCACTTTGTAGACATCAACATGTTGCGTGTTAATCTAAATTTCATCTCGTTCGAAACGAGTAAACGGGCGCTAAATCTTAAATCCTTCATGCGACAGTACACAAACCGGCCATCTTGTTTAAATAGTGGCCAAACAAATCCAGACTGGATGCCCGTTGCGTAACATAACTGGAATGGAGATATTGTCGTGGAAAACGGTAAAAGAGCCAAGGTTTCAGATTGAACTCAAATCGAATTTAATTTAGCCCACACTTCGCAGTGAGCGGTTTTAGACGACTTTCCAAGTGAAGTTTTTATTCGTGCTATAATTCTTGCAGTAGGTAGGTATTCTTATTTTATTTGTAACTTTTTTTTTTTTTTTTTTTTTTATGTTATGATAGGCAGAACGTTTGGCCACAATCTCACCTGATGTGAAGCGAAGATGAGGCCTAAGATGGTACACGCTCGCCTAGAAGATGCTTGTTCACTCTGGCCTTAAAGATATCCAGATTATATTGATCCGGGAAAACAGACCCTGGCAACGAGTTCCACTCCTTAGCTGTTCGCATAATGAAAGATGAAGCAAAGCGCTTCGTGCGGATGGGAGGTATATCCACAACGTAAGGGTGAAAGCCTTCGCCGCGTCTGGTCGTCCGGTTGTGGAAAGGGGCGGGGGGGATCAGATTATGAAGAACCTCCGCACACTCTCCGAAATGCAGCCGATAAAAGACCGAGAGGCAAGCTACACGCCTTCGGTGGTCAAGGCTCTGGAGATTAGCCTCAGCGAGTGTCTCACTGCCGATGAGTCGCCTCGCTCGGTGCTCCACCGAATCCAGTGCATCCAACTGATAACGTGCAGATCCGTCCCAAAGGTGACAACAGTACTCCATGCAGGAGCGTACTTGGGCTCGATAAAGGCTTAGGAGCTGCTCAGATGTAAAATATCGTTTAACCTTTGAAAGAATGCCAAGTTTTTTGGCTGCAGTTACAGCAGTGGATTCGATGTAGCGACCGAAATTGAGATTGGCAGAGATATCTAGACCCAAGAGGTCCAGATGGTCGTTAACCGGAACGGAGACATTTCGGAAAGTCGGAGTCAGATGAAATGGACTCCGTTTCGCCGAGAAGAGACATGCCTGCGTTTTGGACGGATTGAACCCAACCAAGTTGGCCTCACCCCAGAGGGAAACAGCTTCCAAGGTTGCATTCACTCCCTCCACCATCGCCTCCCTCAAAGATCGGACATCAGCTCCAGACTTCGCATCAGACAAGTACCTCTCCGAAACTGTGCTGTCGTCCGCATACCCAAAGATACCGGGAATTAGAAGCAGGTCGTTGATATGCAGCAAGAATAGAGTTGCGGAGAGGACAGAACCCTGGGGGACACCGGCATTGATACCAAGCAGATCCGACGAGGAGCCATTAATGACTACCCGAATTGATCTGCCCCCCAGGAAATCCGCAATCCAGTTGCAAAGTCCGGTAGCGATTCCGTATGATGGAAGTTTGCCAACAAGACTTGCATGCCAGACCCTGTCAAAAGCCTTGGAGATATCGAGGGAAACGGCGAGAGCTTCACCGTGTTTCTCTATGGCTTCGCTCCATAAGTGAGTAGCATACACAAGAAGATCCCCGGTAGACCGCCCACGGCGGAAGCCAAACTGGCGGTCACCAAGGAGATCGTTATCTTCAAGGTATGCTAGGAGACGGTTGTTCAATACACGTTCCATATTCTTACAGAGTATGGACGTGATTGCGATTGGACGATAGTTGGCAGGATCGGCACGGCTACCCTTTTTTGGTACTGGTTGGACATTGGCAACCTTCCAGGCATTCGGAACTTGTCCGGTTCTAAGAGATAAGCGGTACAGGCGAGTCAGAATAGGTGACAACTCAGGTGCACAATTTCGCAGCACAATAGCTGGAATGCCATCAGGGCCACTAGCTTTATTAATATCAAGAACGCTTAGCGTTTTGAGTACCTCTTTTTGGTGAATATGAAGTTCTGACATCACAGAAGAACACAGAGGTAACTTAGGTGGATTTACGCCAGCAGCATCTAGTTGCGAGTTATTCGCAAAGATAGAGGCAAACAAGTCTGCCTTCTCTTTGGCGGTGTGAGCTAGCGACCCGTCAGGCTTAATTAAAGGTGGCAGCGACGACCGACAAAAGTTAGCTTCGACTGACTTGGCCAGAGACCAGAAAGCTTTACTCCCGGACGGAAAGGAGGCCAATCTGGTACCAATTCGGCCAATGTGGTTGAAGCGGGCCTTGCGAAGAACACCTTTGCAGGATTTGGCGGCACTGTTATAGGCCTTCTTCAGTTTCCGAACGTTTTGTGATTTATGTGCTCGAGCATCTGCCCAGGATTGGTAAGCGGAATGCTTAAGCGCCTCGGCTTTAGCACAATCCGCGTTAAACCAGGGGCGGGCGCTGAACCGGCGCGATACGTCATAATATGGAATAAAGTATTCCATAGCCTGACGCATCACACCAGTGATAGCATCCGCGCAGCAGGTCGGGTCCTCTGAAGAAAAGCAAGTGCGACGCCAAGGATATGATGCAAAGAAATGCCGCATCTCATCCCAATCTGCTGATTTGTATCGCCATACGCGCCTTGTTCCGATAGGATCTAGGTCGGGTGGAGAGTAGACAGACACGGACTTCACCAGACAGTGGTCAGAACTCCCTAGTGGAGACGAAATTACGACTTGATATCGGTCCGGGTCTGTTGTCAGCAGAAGGTCCAGGCAATTTGGTGTGTGGCCATCAATGTCGGGTACACGGGTAGCGCCCTTCACCAGCTGGGAGAGACCCAGCGACATAGCAAATGTATGAGCCAATCTTCCAGCGTGGTCGGTTTTCTGGTACGGGAACAACCACTCGTGGTGGTGAGCGTTAAAGTCCCCCAGAACGACTAGTTGCGCACTCGGGTACCTCTGTTGAGCTGTCTCGGCGGAGGCGCTGAGGTACTGAAACAACCTGGTTGTCTCCGTGTTCTCAGTGTGCGACCGGTAAACACAAGCATAGAGTATTTGCTCTATACCAGTGTTCACCAGAACCCACATTGCAGAGAAACTGGGATCCTCAAGGTTACGGAGGCGTCGGCAGCAGATGTCGTCGCGAGCATACACGCAGGTACCAGCGCGCGGTTTAAAATTGTGCCTCAAGGTGTAACCTGGGTAATGCAAATAAGCTGCATCAGTCGGACATCGGATTTGCGTCTCCGTGAGGAACAGCAGGTGAGGTTTATCGGTCTCGAGGTGGTGATGGACACTATTGATATTTGAGTGCAGACCTCGGATGTTGGTAAGGTGCACTTTTAGTGCGAGGGAGTGCATCCGCTGTTTCACCAGTTTCTTTTTACCAATTTTCATTTTGCCATAGGAATTTAGTGAACAAGCAGGAAGGGGACAGATGAGCGAGACGCTGCAAAGTTGCTGCCAAGCGAAGCAGCTGTGACGCCACACTGACGGGTGACTGAGCTGGAGCGCGCGGGGACGCCCTAACCCCCCCAAAGGTGTCCATCGGGCCCTCGCATCCGGTCGCCAACCGGCACGATGGCGCACCCTGGGATTTTTCGCGAGTTGGCGGGGCAGCCTTTCATAGGTGGCTAACCTACTAATTGGGCCCCCTACTACCTGCGGTCGGCCAGCGGAAAAACCGTGCTTAGGATCCCGCTACCCTCCGCGATCAGTCACCCAGCGCAGCAATCACGCAGCACCGAAACCGGCCAACTCTACAGCGCAACTGCTCGGACTCCCCTCCCAGAACGGCAACACCAGGCATCAAGCCGGAACACGACATGAGTCGCTTGGCGGCTAGGCTTTGCTTGGAGGGTGGTTACCAGCCGCGGTCGAAACCTACCACCGGTAATGTACTGAGCATTTGGCGCTACCCAGGGGACACGTGTGGGTATCTAGAGCTAAAGCCCACGGACGCGCTCAGCTTTATCCCCCGAACTTACCAGTGACCACCCACGTAGATGTCGGATATCTCGCCAAAAGTTAGGCTATGTTGTTTTGCAGTATAAAATTTACTTATCTCCGTGCCAAATTTGATCTAAATCATTTCAGCGGCTTAGGTGTATAAACCTAACAGACAGACTGAGTTACTTTTGCATGGATATTAGTATGAACTATTTATTTAAACAAGATTGTGGAATCTATTTTACATTTATCAGAAATTTAATGAAATCACAATTGTACCTACCTGATCTTATAATAGGGATGTTGCCTAAGTTTAAATGTGGCGCTATTTTCACAAATTCGGAAAATATAGATACATAAAAGCAATTTAAACTTAAAAGTTAAATATGGAATAATAGTAGTGTTTTTCCAAAAATTATCAAAAAATATAATGATATTAGATTGCTTACATCAAGTAAAACGTCATTAAAAAGTTATTATTGATTTTGTATATATGCCCATACATTTTTTAGTGATATATAACAACATGTGAAGTCATCTCCGTAAATTTTATATGATGCGTTTTTAGACGATGCGCTGCAACATTATCCAATATCCATACCTATATCTGTGAAACTATTAATTTTAAACATTCTACGTATTTCTTTTGCAAGATTTCTCTATGAGTTCCAAACTTCTTATTTATGAAATAAAAAAAGTGGTCAACTATCCTATTGGAACATGCTTACAGCCTCTTTCTAACATTGCAACGCTCGCCACTGGCAAGGAGTTCATTCTCACACATTAGATGAAACTAAAATGTGTATGAATCTATGGTTTCAGATAAATTTTCTCCCGCTTACGGTAAGTTGTGGAATGAACTCCCTGCGGAGGTTTTCTCAAAGGAGTACAGCATACTGTTCTACAAAAAAAGTCATAGGAAAGCATAAATCCGCAATTTAGCATACACACACTTCTTTATTATTCCAGTTATTTTGGTTTCAAAACCAAACTTATTCATCCCAATCGATTTAAAATAAATTTTATGGAACAAAATGGCAACTATTCCGCATCGAACAAAAAAGAATCACGTAAATCGGGTCAGAAATCTCGGCGTCATCGGTGTACATACATAAATAAAATACCAACCGAATTGAGAACCTCCTCCTTTTTGAAGTCTGTTAAAAAGGATGTGTAATAGTATTTTACAGGTTGACAAGGCGCAGGTGATTGATACCACTGGTGTTGCAAGCGGTCATAAGCTAGGGTAACAGCTTACCTTAGGTGCCCACCTTGATTGCCGTATGTTTGATTGCCGCGTTAGTAGTGAAAGTAGGTATAGTAACAAATATATTTTTCTGATTGCAACTTTTGCACAAATACATTATCAAGCAGAACTTTTTATATTAACAGTACCTATGTCCATTTATATATTTTAAAAACTATATAAAAACATATTAAAAACTTTATGAGATCAAACTCGTTTAGAATTTAAATAATACAAGCTAATCTAATCAAATCTAAACGTTTGTTGTATAAAAATATAATGCTTTTTATTCAATTTATCTACATAAAACCAAGTCATGACATGTATTCCATAGCTTATACCTAACTTTTATGATCCGTCCATTACTTACGATGTCCCGTCGCGTCTAAGAATTATATAACATGCCTCTATACGACCAAAATACTTGATATTCTAACCTCGTGTTGAAGAATAAGTATCTATTATACTATAAATTTCCTAAAAATAATGTCTGCCTTTTTGTGATTGTGGTCTCGTGTACCTACAGTAACATTGTAACACAAAATTACTAGTCGAATGAAACAAAGGGTATTGTTATCCACATAAATGTGGAGACGTGACTCGGGATAATGGATTTTGACATGAAAGAGCCTCTTTTGAGGTCTATGATAATCTGCCAAAGGAAAAAATGACTGAATATATTTTATGGTGAGCTCAAATATACTTACACTTGAAATTTACAGTATATTTTAGAGCATAAAAATTTGAAATCATAATTTAATCAAAATGTGTCAAGCATTCAATTAATCTTCTTCTATTCTAATAATCTGTAGCAATAGCGTAACCTTATAAATACAATACTAATAAAATTAATACTTTATAATATTGTTTTGGCTAGTTTAAAAGCCGCAATTTGCGAAGTTCCCACAAACCAGATACAATAGATTTTCTATTGTTGAGCAAGCGCGCGTGGGTTGGCAAGGAATGAAAGGATAAATGTATTTTATTTGTAAGACCCACATGCCTGTGAATATTCTCGAAAGAAACGTAATGTAATCTAATTACTTACTTTACGACCCATTTCTGCAACAAATCACGCAAAATTTGGAGTATTTTTGAATTAGTGTACCTCTTATATTATAAGTATGGCGTCTACAGCTGTTTCCATTTCTTCCTGTTCGTACTTCTCTCGTTTTAGAACAATTTTCATTAATTTCCAATTTTCTTCTTGAAGACAAATTATCTTTCGGGAGAAAATAATTCTTGTTTTACATAGGTACCTATAGACTATACTATACAGACAGCTTTTAAAAGCTTATTAAGATTATCGGTAGAATGGCACAGCCGCTTAAAATGTTAAGATTCTTTATTTTGCATGATTCATTTCTAATTTTAGCTTTGAGTAGGGGTTTTACCAACAGTAATGTTTTTAGTATAGGCTACTTACGTTTTGTCTGCAATCGTCGGTGGCAATGCTACAATAATTGTTTTGATTATTGTAGCCTACTATTCCTTGAAATGTTTTATTGATAATTAAATTACGTACTTTCATTAGGTTACACTCTTCAAAACATCGCCATAGATATTGCTGTAACGTAAATTATGGAGGCTAAATAATGTCTGACTACGAATGCAACACGAGCGTCGGCTCAAAGATTAGAACCGTCTCATGGGATAGTTTGCTCTTCGTATTTATGTCTGAGTCCTAGAGAAGACAGTCTGTTTACTAAGCCCGTGAAAAATTTGCGCTTCCAATGAGCTTGGAGCTGGTGTATGAGAGATATAGTGTTTCGAAATTAATTTTAAGTGAGGCGGTGTTTTACACAAATTGGGACTTCCGACTGAGGACTTTAACACACAAGCACTTTAACACGGAAGCTTTTACATAAGATTGTTCTGTTTCTTTAGTGGGTAAGGTTGCAATAGCCCATTAAGGAAACGTCATGTTTGGAGCAGGGAACTTTTCTCTTCTAAGTTCTCAATATAACGCTTCATCTTTACTCACGCGTTGTAAAAATAACGCGTAAATATCTATTTACAAATCATCATCAGCCTATATACGTCCCACTGCTGGGCACAGGCCTTCCTACATGGGAGAAACACATGAGGAGATTGGGCCATAACACCACCACGCTGGCCCAATGCGGGTTGGTGGGTTAAAGCGGTTGCAGTAACAACCAGGAATAACGGCTTAACGTGCCTTCCGAAGCACGGAGATCTATAGATTATAAATTTGATTGAACCATCCTGGAACCAACCATGGCGAAAGTAGCTTTGTTTTCGTAATCGAAACCAGAACGCTCAAACCACTATGCCATCGAGCTCCTCATTTAGGAGAAGCTCAAATAATATATAGATATTTCCTTTAATTAATATATGTATAAAAACTGAGATATAATTCACGAACTTTTTTTTGTAATAAATAAAAATTACCTAATTCATAATGGTACTTTATACAGAACATAGCTGACCTACAATAATAAATAAGAACATCATTTTTCATTAACACGGATAACATAATTATTAATTATGGCACTGTAATTGTCATTATTATACCTATTATATATTAAGCAGATATCTGCCTGGGTGTACGCCAACTAGGCTTGGAGCCCAAACTGGGCTTGACTGATTTAGTTTAAACCAACAGAATTGCTAAACGTTGAGGTTTGATTCTCTTTGAGAAGTACTTACTGAAAAACTACTTTGAGTTTTTAGTGTTTTCATTTTCAAAAACTGAAAGATAAAATACGTACTTACACGGTTAAAGGATTACATAAATAATAATAATTTAGGGCGCTTCGCTGGCAACATTCATTGCCGCTAGCATGCTAGTTGTATTGACAATTAGGAATATTCCTAATTGGTAATAAAAAACAAAACGCTGAAAATATCGAATCTATCGTATCTTTTCAATGCTTAGCTTTAGAAAACTTTTGACACATTCATTTATACTTTAGACATTTTATATGAGCAGATTCTGAAAGGGATAAAATAAAAATTATTTCTTTTATTCGGATTTCAAAAATGGGATTCTCTGTTAACAACGTGAAAAAATATCGCTTCATAAGTTTACGTGCTTTCAATAGGTTTCGTTCGGTATAAAAAGGAGCTTTTCAGGTAAAATATATCTTAGAATTTACCGCAGAAAATCATTTCTACTCCATAGATCGTATCGATGGATCGCCATTTATAAATAGCTGTCACCCCTCATCATACCGTATAAACAGAAAACGCAGAGCACACAGCCATCAGGGGTTTGTCTCTTTTGCTGTAGGCTAATATTGGTATAGTTATGTTACGATAGTATCCATAACTTCGGAGTTTAAGTAACTTATAGCTCAGATTAGAAATATATTATTTTTTTATACAACTGGATGGCAAACAAGCTGACAACCCACCTGGTGGTAAGTGGTTACCGTCGATAGACACCTGCAATAACCAGGGAAATATCACTGGTACTGCAGTTGCGTTGTCCTCGGAGGCCTAAGATGAAATGCCTTCCATTCCCAATAATTACACTTGGTATGTATATCTTGCCTCACGGTACTTGTTTGTTTGAATTTTATTTTCAAGCTGAAGTTTGCGCATAGAATGGAATTTTGGCGACGATTATTAGAAAACACTAAACTTATATGTAAGTATCTATCTATAAGATAGCTTCTAGGATTGCTAAGTAGGAGTTTGCATTTCAAATGGTATCATCATTATAACTATAAATGTTGCATTTACTCATCATACAAACAATTGTTCCTACCGGGTTCGAACCCGGGACCCCTGATCGAGTAGTCAGTATAGCCAGGAGTACACACCACTCCGCCAGCCGGTCGCCAAAATATGCTTAATACTTAATTTTGTTCATTAAGTCATTGCGTTTCAGGAAATTATCACGTACGAGTTAAATAAATTGTAACTTTAGTAATAGCCAAATAATTTATTTAAGTCAAAGAATTTACTTTTTATTACAAAACTTACCATATTTCATCAAAGAATTCTCTTTTCATTTAATTAATCCACCTATTGAGAGATTCATTTCAAATGAAAATAAACGGCACAAATTCCAATGAAAGAATTTTACGAGGGGAAATAACAATAGTCTAAAAAATGTCTTTCTTTATTAAATACCCACCTTAAACTCTGTAAAGGGTGTCACGGTATCTGACTCGGAATACAATTAAAGTGACAAAAGTTTTTAAAATAAATAAACATTGGTTGTGTACTTTGCTACATTAAAGAGCGGTTAGAATCAATCTTTGCTGCATAAATGTTTTAACGAAGAGAAGAGACGTGTCTGTGGCCATAGTCCCATTTAGTGTGGGTAATCAATAATATGACATGCATCAAAATATATGATCAACAAAAATAACAAGTGAAGTTCGATCCTAAAGAGGCCCATTTGCACAATGCTAGTTCTTATCTGTAGCATACAATTTCACTGAAGTAAGAAATGAATTGCGTAGTCTAATGTGTTGTAAAACAATGCAAGTCATTTCTTGCTTTAATTTAATTTTATGCTACACCCAAGAATGCCTTTACTATAACAGTTGTTTGATTTGAAGATATAGACAAATTAATGTAGTTCTACTTACCTACAAGGCAACACTGCGCTCCCTACGTTAGTGTCTAAAAGTGAAAAAACGTTTATATTCCCGATGGTAATCAGTTACCGTAGCCGATAAACGCTCGTAGCTCCTTGGGAACTACTCACTCGTTGCCTGTAAAAAAAAAGTAAAAGCGTTATGCTGTGAACCAAAATAAAATTTCATTATATAGGATTTTTTTATAGCCATTGCCGTCATTATCGAACCCAAAATAACTACCCAGCACAATAAAAACGGTTTTCGCTTTTGGACACTAACATAGGATACCGCGATGTTGCCTTGTAGGTTTAGGAGGACTACTTACCCAGTATTGTCAAATAAAGAAAAATCTAATCAAGTTTATTTGCTATACTTAAATAGATTAATTACATTGTTGTTCATAACTTCTACGACTTAACTTATTATATATATTTGGACAATAAACAAAGGAAATATAATATTGATGAAGAGTTCAAATTCAAAATAAAGCTAACACACCCTGTGTTAGCTGGAGAAATCTGCCTTAACTAATTTTGGATCTCCTATAAACTTATTACCTTGAGTAAGAAGTCTCTTACTCATAAAAACACGTACAAGGGTTTTGTGCCGCATAGCCGCATAGCACAAAACATTTGTACGAGACCCAAAATACCTAGCTAGTAATTGGCTGATCAGATGATCAGTCCTAAACGTGATGTGACTGCAACATTTATCATACCCACTTGCGCTTTACAGAGTAAAATAGAAGTACCTTACCTATAACTGAAGAGTACAAATACGTATTTTGCATTAGTCCCGATGTGTTTGCGGTGGTTCATATGAGACTAGTTTTCTATTTATAAAAGTTGTAAGAAGTCCTTCATCGGCAAATTTACCCGATAATGGAAGCGAATTAAGAACTTCTAATTTACAAAGAATAACACGCTGCTATTTGACAGTAGGTACTTCATCCGACTAGATAGATAAAAAGGTAATTTTTAAGCTTAATAATGGACCTGATTCTAGATTACATAGCCTACATATAAGTTTAAGTACAGAAGATCTTGTTCACTCAATACGAGTCGAGGGACAGGTATCCTGTCAAATATTTTGGCATTTAGAAAGATGTGTGAAATTTTCTTACCTGTGGAGTACACACATATAGACACAATAGATTTTCTAAATAATAAAAATAGTTTTGTTTAAATGACCATATCTGTTCATAGCAATAACCGTCCACACGTAGACCTGCTTTATCTATCATTGATCAACCCGGTAAGCAGTCAAAGAAAAGGTTAAGGTACAAAACTAGACTACAAACACCCCTACCCTCTTATCTATTTCATTGGACGAGTATTCATCTATATTAAGACCCTTATCGATTGTTCTCTGAGCGAACGCCAAATCTAATCACAAAGGACATCTGAAATTCTGTGTGACGATAGCATAGTCATTAGGTTACCATACCAAACCCTTTCAAATGGCTTAGAGAATGCTTATGAATCAGATTATTAGTGTGACACGAGAACTGTGAAATTTTAAGGTTAGAGATGGTACGGCCTACAGGGTTAGGATTCACTAAGGGACCAGAAAGTCTACGCGTTGCGTTGGGTACCGCGTGGGTTTGAAGAGACTGTAGATGGACAACTGCTGGCCCAAAAACAAACCTCTTATTTGGGCCATGTTTGTGAGAAAGACGTTGTTTTCAGATTTGTAAAAGTCAAGATCTAGAAGGAATTTTATATAACTACTCACAAGTACTTCCGCACCAAGCAATAATTAAAGTAGGAAGTTTATTCAAAAGCCAACCTTCATCATTGACCCAGCGGCTTTTCCTTAAGCAAAACGCTCCTACTTAGCTTGCGAAGTCTCTGGCGTTATAATGGGTTCACAATAAGCCATTATAAAAGGGCACTTATTTAATACAATATAAACGTCAATAACGCTTTGTCAGCCTACTTGTCTGGAACGACCCTTCTCAAGATAGCTTCCAACACACGAGAGGATGTTTTCGTTCATTCATTGGCCGTAGTGGCAGATATTTCACTCTATTGTTCAGACTACCAGTATATTCCTTACCATGACTCTCGTCAATATCCCATTGGACTTTCGATTGGAGTAAGGTCATTTATTACTGTCCACGCATCTTATGTTTTACGTCCCAGCTGCAGAGCGCCATTGTTAAGTTTGCTTGGGTATTTAATTTATATAAAACATTCCAAATACACCCCACTTACATAATCTTACACACCCTTCTACACAAGACACTTATATTAGGTATAATAAATGTATTAATTTTAGTTTGTGTATGAAGTAATTTCTTTTTTTAGTAATATTATTTATTGCTTCTGTTCCTATTTTCTACTGTTAACTAATTACAGCTGTTATATAAGCTATTGGTATTTAACCTTTAAGCATAAATAACCTTAATTATGTAATTAATACCGTGTATTTGCTGCGGGAGAGACTGGTGATCTGTGGCACAGGTTTTTAACCTATTTCAGGCACCAGTCCTTCTCAAAATAATATTCAACTCTTACATATTACTAGATAAGTTAGTTCTTAAGTTATTGGTGAAGTGATCAATAAATGATATTATTGTTATTATTAATATATATTAGGGATTGAGAAAAATTAGTATAATATTTTATATCCATTTTGAATGTATCAAGATATCTGAGCGATACAAATTGTAACACGTTATGAATTTGTAAATGAAATTTCTAAGGCAGGTATCATTTATTTGAAACGCGGCCAATACAAACGTGTCTTATATTTCCAATTTGCTTTGGATCAAACGTAAACCCCCACTTTGCCCTGATTCTCCTGTCTCTAGTGTGAAATCCTGCAGCGACAAGATAAAAAGTTCGATCTATTTATTTTGAAGATACCGTTTTTCACTGGCACCAATTCCTGGATATTCTAAAGAAACAAGTCGTTGTTTTCCTTCAATACGATACACCAAAATAGTCACACATCGTAGTATGTTTGCGAAGTTGTCTCTCGTCGAGATAATATTACACAAAGATATTGTGAAACAACTATATTTACAATTTAAATTGGTACATAAATAAGAGCTGTAAGAAATAAAACGAAAACGGTCGACAAATAAAAGGATATAGTAACCAATAAATAAGGATAAATAAGTAGGAGGAATTGACTGGCAGTTATTTATTGAACAAATTGAAACGGAAACATTAGCTACAACTTGGTGAACTCATCAATAATAACGAAGATATAAAGTTTGAAGAAACGAAATGAATACAACGGATGATTGGAATAAATGCAAAATTATGTTAATGGTAACATGCTAAGAAGTAACTTTTTTACCTATACAAGGTAAATCAAAAAGTTTATTAAAATTATTTATGAGTTTGCAAAAAAAGTAAAAGATACAAGGCTAAATAAAATACACCTTGACAACTCAAATAATATCGAATTAAGTTCGTACTTAAATAGTCTCATGTCAAAGATTGTACATTTACGATGATATATATCTATTAGTCCTAAAATACACTAATTCATTTATATTATTCCTAACTTCATCTCGTTTTAAGTGTAGACACATGTGTTAAAATTACTTTAGTTTTCTGTTTAACTTATCACGAGCTATAATTAATCTGCATAGAATTAACACGGTTTAGTTGAATATATTATAATTAGTAAGAGTAATTTACAAACGTTCTAAGCAGAGTTGCGTTTGATGAGAATATAACAGTAGCCATATTTGAACACTCACTATTTACTATAGTAGACGTTTAGTAGTCAAGCAAGAGGTTTCACGTTTGTTCCCAAAGGGTAACAAAATTCAGGATAAATACACTGAAATTGTATGTGTCTGCGTAATTGGATTTATCTGTTGGATCGTACCCTGCTGTGGCAAACGATTGTATACATACCTACTTAAAACAAAACTTTTTACAATATTAGAAAAGTTTTTGAACTAGAAAAAAAAAACAGTAACAACACAATATTATCAGAGTTTTAAATACGCCCTATTGCTGGATATAGTCTGAGCAGTGAATTGATAATTAAACTCATTCGTTTAGAAATAACCTGTGTACGTACTGCAGTATTTCCGAAACTACCAAATCGTCTGCCCGACTGTGTTTGTCAGTCTACGTCACGGTTCACTGAGCAAATTCGGGAAAATCGCATTTGAACGCGTCATACATTTTGTGTTTGTATATTTTTTATCTGGCCAACCGACACGCAATGTTTTTAACGGTCTGAGAATTGTGTCCACGCATATCAAAACGTTTAATGAGTGAGCAGGGCCTTTTTTCATTTATACAGACTGTTGGGAGTTGGTAAAGTTTTGAAATATGATAAAGTTGGTACTTGCTAATGCTCAAATCGTGTAATAGGTATTTTATTATGCTAACCTGGACAAGGGGACGCTTTATTAGCATAGAGGTTCCAGGTAAAAGGAATAACGCCGCGTGGTAATGATGTCTGGTTTACTCCTGCTGTTTCAACGACCTGTCTAGCACCAATATTGTTTTGTGTTAACGGAATACTATATTCCTCATACAATGACTTAAGTCAAGATTTTTAATACACTCGTGTCACTTGACTTGTGGCAAGCCACCTCAACTTAAAACCCCATGAAAAAAAAATGACATTATTAAATAATAAGGACTGCATAATATTTTTATAAAGAAGAACCACCGAAGACCGTTAGTAGTTGTATAGAACCAAATATAGTTTTGTAGATTAATAGAAGTCTATTCCCTATCCTATTTTTTATCCCCTTTTTATTAAGAATAATTTACTTGTCTGGCAGTTTTCTTTAATTATGTTATTAGTAAAATTTAACTCCTTCATATAGGTCTAAAATAAGTAGTTGGAGTAGAATAGGTAGCATCACTTAAATTTAAGTTTATATATTAGTTTTTGTGTATTAACTACTTAGCTGTGCATTGAAAATCTAAATTAATATTGCTTCTACACTATCCCCACTTGAAAACTATGACATGACATGACCTCCTATAACTTGGGTTCCTTCATAAGAGGCGTGAAAATACACCTTATATTCCGGCTAGAACAGTGCATTGAGCTGACCTAGCTGTCTTCGCATATGCTCTCTTCTTACCGTTTCTCATTAGATGACGTTGAACCATAAGCCGTGCTTCGTGAAAAAAAGAAACATGAAACCATCTATGATGTAGATCTGATTTCCAGAGTGTATCATGAATAACACAGAGCGTATCTATGACAACAGCTTATTTCAGCCATCAAAGTAGGTACTAAATATTTATCTGATGAAAAAATTAACATAGTACTGATAAAATGGGTAGGTATTAATGATTATTAAAATTTAAAAGATACAGATCTATTTAAAAAAAACAATTACATTATTTTGCATAATTTGCCAACTGAATACATGATAATAATAATATTAAATTATGCAATTCACCAAATTCTTACAATTACATTGCAAAACACTCTAACAAACATATCTCTCGTGCCAAGAATTCTTCTAACACGTTTCTTAGTTCGTCGAAACAATACCACCTCAGGAAACTGTATTCAAGTTGACATACTTTTGCATATTCTCGCCCGACAGCTTCGTTCTGTCTGACGTAGGTACATGGCTATGTGCATAGTAGCACGATGTAGAAGCTTGTTCCTGCCAATCTAATTAGGAGGCAACTGTGGAGATAGCAGCGATCGAAACTTGCGGCTTATGAGAACGACCAACATCACTGACGAGATTACGAAACTTTCTATGTGAGAACTACTGATAAGAACTAACTATGGCCCATTGATATTATGATGTGTAATGTATACTTTTTGCCTTTGGAAATGTCTTATTTATTAGTAAGCTCCCAGATTCACGGAATAATCATAGCGAATCATAAGACGTAATCTTTTTGTTGTTTACATAAAGCCCTGGACTTTGGGGTCGTGGAAAGCCTATCTTATCTCGGAGTAGGCATTCTCATAAAAATCTTGATGAATAGACGTATTAACAATGTTGAATAAATAAAATACTAACGATCATTGAGTACCAATTTTTATATTATGGTTTTAGTAGTAGTTTTATGTATTTAGTATGGTTTTAAATAATAAGATGATTTATTTCATTTTTAAAATATAATTTAAGTCTCAATGTTTAGGTTTTATACACATACATAATTAATAAAAACGCGGGAAAAGTTGGTATGAGAAGGTCGTAGGCCATTATCTTGTTTTAAAAGCCTCGTGAATAAAATATAGCCCATGGTAAGGGAAGATACGTATACGCGATTAATTAATTATTGTGCGACGTATCTTGACTTTACGTTTTTGTTCATTCGAGTCGTAGCAGCATTTGTAATATACCATTGTAATTTGAAGGGAATATTCCGCCCATGTACGACGACAGTAGCACATTAAGTATAACCGTTGGACTACGAAAGCCGCCTCAATTACGATGGCAGTAAGGGCGGTCAAACTGTTACGCTTGATGTGATATGATTGACTATACGTGCTTAACTTATTTATAAGCTTAATGTGATTATTGAATTACCTACCTTTGACGTCGGCTTTCGATACCATCCTGTTAAATTGTCTTGTCTAGGTAAATAGGGTTGTTAAGACATAAATGAAAAATAAAAAGTTCAGCACAGCGGTAATTTGCATCTGACTTCTTCTCTAATGAATTCAAACAATCCATACTAGTAATTATAAATGTGAAAGTAACTCTCTCTGTTTCGATTAGACTCCTAAACCGCTGTCGTGATTTCTGAGAAATTTGGTATGAACATCCCGAGAAAGGACATATAATTTGAGGTACTAGAGTCTTTATGTGCACGATACTATTTTCCTATTTTTGAAGACCTTTTCACCAAAACGTTTAGGGACTTTATAAATAAATTTTCGATGTAATTGAAAATACACTTACACGCTTATTCAATTCGTTTCTAGTTGGTATTCAAATCAATCGAACTGGCAAAGACCTCATACATCAACATTCAAACTAGTCTTATTATTGTGTGTATGTTTGTTTGCTGTAGGTATATAACATAAACCTCTAGGGTCATACAAACGATTGTATATTGTTCCCTCTATTAATTGTAAACAAGATCACTTATCTTAAAGTCAGGTGTATCCACTGTATCAGTTGCATTAATCATTTCAGGTTATGTAACGTTATTGTTACTTAGTCTTATCATCCCATTGTCCGTCGTTTCCGTTATATTGTTCGTTATATTAATAAACAGAATTGGATAACAAAATAATGGTATTTATATTTATAAAAACATATTGTTTACTCTGACTACATTCTATAAAAATTTGGTTTTTATGATGATAATTGAAAGAAAAATATGCCCCTTAGAAAAAATATTCAATACATTCGATTTTTTAATCCTCAAATAGTCTTTACCCAGAGAATAATATTGACAAGCTATGTTAAACTATGAAAAATCTGTCAAAACGTTAAAAATATTCTCTGGACAATTGCTAACTTACGATTGAAAAATAATACCTCAATGAATGGATTAATTGTTGACAATTATAATTGTAGTTAATCTGAGAATTTCACATGAAGCGAAGCACAACACAAGTAAAGCACCCACACAATAGGTTTTTTGTTTTGCTAGATTAGGTATTTTTGCAGTTTTGTATTCAAAATGACTATTTGAAGACTAGTACAGTCGACAGCACATCAAGCGTAACAGTTTGACCTTTAGACCGCCCTTACTGCGTTCGTAATACAGGCGGCGTTCGTAGTTACTCTTGATGTGCTGTCGCCTGTACAATAATCGTTTACTGTGGTACTGACTGCATTAGTTCTTTCAATGGTTAAATGTGTTTGCTATCTTTCTTACAGACTACTACTAATACTGTGAAAATATCGGTACAGTCCGGGAAAAGTCACTCTTAAATTTTATTGTTTTCCATTACTATCTATGCGAACCTTTCGATATTTTAATAAAAATGAATAAGACATTCAGTTGCTCTTATAGTCTCCAATGTAGACTTAATGATCAAGAGTCTGCTTTGTAGACTTAATCTGAGGGAAACTGTATATTACACGGTGTAAATTCTACACCATAAAATTTTAAATATGTTGGTAGAAACAAATAAATGTATTTGTTTGAGATACCACAGCCGAAGTGTAAGTTAATAAAAAGACGGTGTTTTTATTTTATTTTTTGATTTTTTTAAGCATTTCAAAAATTGACACTTTTTTGAGAAGACGCTGTTGGGTCAGAAGCAAAGAATTAACTGTTAAATGGAAAATATGCTTGAAATTAATACTACCTAATGAGGTTATATAATCGTATACTGTAACGAAAATTTAACGAAAACAGTCGTTTCAAATGATAATGAAGAGAAAACCTTTTAGTACTGCAGATGCGGTTAATTACAGAAAAGTTCATTTCGAGTTTGGGCAAAAATTGCTGGATCCAAAAATTGCGTCCGGATTTCAACTGCTAAAATTAGCGACACTGCAGACATTACGAATTACGGCATACCTGTGTGCCAGTTCTTATTTTGAAGAATTATTTGAACGTAGGTACGTGATTTAACGAAATAAATAAGCTTTAACCAATGAATAGTGATCACAGCTTTAGCTTTGCTTACAAGTACATTAATAAAAGCCATATTGAGAGAAATTTGATGTATGTATAAAATATATGTATAAAAGTTGCGGAAATTGTAAACGCTTGCTGTCACAGCTTAGTGATTGGCATAGTTCAGCGCCAGTTTGTGGAACTAATTAAAATTTTCGTAGAGGTAACCCTGACCGCAAGAAAATTGGTAATTGAAATACTTACTGATATAAAGAAAACCATGTTTCCGAATACATCTAAATATTAACGTAACCAAAATACAGCTTTCGTCCGGGCGCGGATGTTTTTTCCCAATCTCATTCTTCTTAAACACGCCACTCGCTTTATCACGACAACAAAGAATACATGTAAGGGTCTAGTTACACTTGAATACGCACACATAATGCTATGAATATTTGACGTATCAAAATCATTCACTTCTGCTAAGTTATACACTCGGCTACCTTTAAGAGCTCAGCCGAGTTGACGATGTTTAACTTTTCCTTTGTATAATATCATATTAAGTACTTAAGCGTACTTTTAAGAATAAATTCAGATATTACGAACAGAAAAGAATTAAATTCGCTGCCACTGATCTGATATTATATCATGAATAGCGAACAAGCAATTATAGTGATTGGAAGACGTAGCTACAGAATTTTTAGCACAAAGATTCCGTTATATTTTTTCATACCAGAAAAAATATAATAAGCCGTATTTGATTAGTAGATAGTACGTATCTAATTGTAATAATGGGAGTGTGGGGAAATTTTTATCGAGGCCGTGTACGTCATGATGGAAAAGGATAGTTGATAATCTCTTTCTGCAGACTGGAAGGGAGGCCCATGTTCAATGCCAGGCACTGAGCATGGCCTCTTTGTCCTTTTCCATTGTGATATGAACGACCTCTGTCGAAGTTACCCTGCGATTTAATTACCTTACCCTATTAATTTTTACTCGATGCTTTTTATCAATCATCTTACAATTGTTAGTATCTTTAATCAGTATCGCTTACATCTTTCATTTTCATCTTTCATTTTCAGGTGTTTACCAACTGAGTACCTGTAGAGGTGAAGCACCTGCCCACAATTTGTTTCTAATCACTAACTGATAGTTAAGTCCACTTGAAATGAAAGATGTTAATTTAAATACATGATCTCCATTTAATTCGATAGGTAAGTATAAGAATTATGGCTCTGTAAATTGGATCGTAGGTACTCCATTGTTCTTATCTTCGGAACAGAGCCGAATAGAAATCTTAAGGCAAGACCGAAGTCGTTGCGGAAAGCAGTTCTAAAGGCGGATGTTTTTCCGAGGCCTCGCATCCGACGCCCCTCGCTCTTTATCAACAGGGAACTCTTGACTCTAACCATTTTTCCACGGCCTTTTTCTGTGACTAATGCGAAATTATTTATCTTGAAGACTTTTGTCGAAACACTGAATTTCGTATTCTAAAATAGGTAATATGAACCTCCAGCGACTCTTTTGAAATAAATGGTACACCGATACCGCACTTGTTTAGATTTATTCGAGTGCAAGGTAACTTCGTTCCCATGTTTTCGCTTCACTATTTCGATTTGTATCTTTCTCCACTCCCGCAATCGATTGATAGTGTTTGACTTTAAACGGACCGGGAACAATTTTGGAAGTTCTGTTTGTACTGTACGTGCTCAAGTTTTAATAAAAGTGTTCAATCTGCCAACGTTGGAGCATTTAATAGTCAATAAGTCACGTTTGTACCGAAATGAATTTGAAATTTATTATATTCCTTTGTATGAACCTTTAATATAGGTATATATTAATAGTATATCGGCTGAGAGACCTTCAATACTGGATGAGATGAACAACCGAATCTTAAAATAAAATATAATAATATAAAATAAGCAAATACCTATTACATAATATGTTGCCTAATATTGAATATGGCGCTATTTTTCACAAATTGGGAAATTTTGATACTGTTACCGCTGAAAATAATTTGAACTTTAAAGTTATGGAATATTGTTAAAATTAAGCCCATACATTTTAGTGCTTTAGCAACATGTGACGTCATCTGTTCCGACGATGCGCTGCAACATATGAATCATACCACTGTATCTGTGAAACTATTGATTTCAAACATACTATTTCTTTTGCAATATTTCTTTATGAGTTCTAAACTTATTTTTGAAATAAAATTTAAGTTGTCAACTACCCTAATCTTCAGCATTGTCCGAATAGCAGAATTTGATAAAATTTATAAATGTGGATTGCAATGATTGTAACTGTCTAAGAATCACCGGACTCCAAAAAAAATATAGCGTTAATTTTCTTTGTATTTTCAATATAACTTTCATTGATTTATGTTGTACTGAATTGGTTTATCCAACACTGTGATTGCATCTGCGATTCGATTTATTGAAGCGCGAAACTGAAACTTTATATTTCGCCCGGTGTATTTCCACATATTAAATTTGTGATGGGCTTAATGAGCTTATTCTATATTTGATTGATAGTTAATTAGTCATAGCTTAATCGAACTAACGACGAATCAAAGATTATTTCTCAATACTACGCGTCTAGACTTCTTTCGATATCTGTATTATGATTATAAAAAGGAAAAAGGAAGCCCGTGTTAAAACTTTTAGTACTGGTACTACAAAGTAATGGAGTTTGAAAGTCAAAGTTCTAGTTAAGATCCTTACAGTTAAGATTAATTTTACTCTAGGGTATAATTTAGTCTTAATTACCTATATGGGGAAGATATGAAGAAACATTATCGTAAACCTTGAGACTGTAGTATACAATTATAGTCGAAATGACGTCATCGTCATACTAAAATTTTATTTATTTATTCTGTAGCGGACCTCCGAGGCAGCTACGATAAAAACTGTGATGATTTGAAATCGTATTTTACTGTCAATTGTAATTGTCAATTAATAAACATTGAGTTTACAGTATTTCTTTAATATTTTAATAATATTCTACTACAATTCTTTATGGTACGAAAATATAATTAATCTTAATTAAATAGCTGTCATCTTACTATCTTACAGTAAACAAAAAAATTTGCATACAACATCCAGTTCGCTGTATATAAATTATTATGAATATAGTGTCGCTTCATTGTCGGCGACGCGTAATCTAACTATAATAATCCGCTTTCAAGTAGTTGTTAGCAAGCGGCAATTTACGCAGCAGGGCTATATCTTTCAAGTCCGCTCACTAGCTTTTCTTTTTAGCTAGGATCCGTCCCGTCTCCCGCCCCGGTTTAATGGGCAGCCGCGGGAATCGTACAACATCCGCTATTTTCCATCTCCTTGCTTACTCTGCTATTTTCATTTGGCCAGTAGCGAAAAAATACATCGTCACTATATTCACATGTCGTCTGTCGGAACTTTACCCTTTTTATTGTTCTTTTCATCTCGCTTCAAAGTTCTACAAACGGCGAAAGAAAAGTACGGGAATATAATGTAAGTATCACATTTTATTCCCATACTACACAAACTCTTTATTAGATGGGTTTCTTTTATCTGACAGTTTTACACAAATACTCGTAGATAAAGTTTCTTTGATACTTCTCGTCGATCTCCATCGTAGGCAGTATGTAGAAGTAATAACATATTCTAATACATACATCCTGTGTGTGTATAAAAGTTTTGCGTAGTTCAGTCGTCGCGCTCATCTGCGCTAGCTATGTGGTTTAGATAGTTCGAGTTTTCTAGAGTTAAGGCCGAGGGCCGACAACCACATAAACGTGGACAAGTTTCACGACCGATAAGTGCCGCCGATAAAGACTTCGCAGGTAAACTTACATCATACTTCACAAATTAAATTCCTCTCTAGCAACCCCTTAAGTCTCCTGTCGACTGTTCTGTACAGGTATTTGAATCAAATCCGGTAGCACACTTCCCAGCTAGTCAAAATTAGATTTAGGACAGCTGCACTCTTTCTGTGCAATACAATGTTTTAGAATGGGAATACCAGTCAAAGTTGCGAAGGATTCGATTGAATCTAAAAGTTCTCGTATAGCATTTATTGAACACCTATAGATTGCTCTGTGCTATTTCAATACTAAAAACTAACGGCCTTAAGTGCTCATGATTGGAACTGTCGACTCCAAACGATGCAAATTTGACGGTAAAAGAGCGCTCGAATATCTCTGGAAAACTGTGTCGATTCGATTAGAGACGTTTTATGCATTCAACTAGAGCGCTAAAATGTCTATTTATCGGTGCTGACAATACGAAACGTAAAACGTCGGCCAGTTTACGACTAATTTATGATAGACGACGCTACCGAATTGACTTCCTTAGATGGTTTTGGACTTATCTGCTGAGTCGAGAGCTCGCCCTGTTTGTTTAAGCCAATCTGCGACGAACTACGCCTTCACTCGTACCCGCAATAATATACAGCACTCTTTAAATATTTGCACACATTTATAAGTCGCTATCGTAATATGAGAGGTTTCCTAAGATATAACTAAGAAAACAAGTAGGAACTTACCAAATAATTTTTTTAGTTATATTTAGAACCCTTTATATAATATTAGAAGATTTATATACTTTTATAAACCATACTAAAATGAAAAGTAATTTTATTGTAGTTGCAAAAAATACACGCCTTTTATACCGTCAAGCTTATACCTACAAAAAAATGTATTTGAATTAGGTAATGTGCCATTATTGGAACCATTCTACGTTAAGATCCACATTAACCTTCAAGGTATCTTAAAATTGGCTATAACTTAAAAATAATAATAAAAGAAAATGGCCCATTTAATGTTCATGCTCAACATGAATCAAGATATTAGGTCTTTTGGTTTTGAGTCTCCTTCTACTTATCTATATGTAAATGTATTTTGTTTGTTCACATTTAAGACCCTAATCTTTTGTCACTTCTTCCTACAAAGTTTCCACTTTGTAAAAGGTTTCTTTTCACTTATGATCTAGAATCGTTCTCTACATTCATCACTTTCGGACCGCGGTTCGTTCTTACCCTTTTTATACCCTTTACTTTTAGATAGTCTTTGACGTTTGGGTCGATATATTGGCAGACTTATGATTTTAATTCGGGTTCAAGTATCAAAATTATGAGGAAGCAATAATGGTCGGTATCAGATGTAGCGAATAGCATTCATAAGGAATCTATTTAGCCCAACCACGATCCGACTATTAATAATGTTGTATGTATATCAACTGTGCCGATTCAGGCGACCGCTCGACCCGTACCCACTCTGTTCCCATTCACCACTCTTGTCATAAACACATTTCCACTAATGGACTCCTGTATACCTACCCGTACTTGAGAAACCATTGTTTCTGTCCAATATTTATACTTATGCTGACTGTATTTTAGATATAATATCTGAAACCCTGATAGAATATGAATCATTTCTAGATAATAGAACTTTTCGATGCTACCGGAAAAATATGACCCCATAAAACTGTTGCGACGCCAACTTTCACGAGCAATTATATTCTGTGTATATGTGTGTAGGTATGTGTGAGTGAAACATATTTGAAACAGAATAGTTTTGGGTCATACCACATTGCTTCATTCAAATACCTCGCACACACTTATCAGTGTTATTGGTAGGTTTCGGTGTATTGATTACCAATCAAGTTTTGACAGATTTTCATTACCTTCATCAACCTTTCATCCTATACAAAAAAGTAATTTCTACTACTGAATCCTTACCTAGAATGTCAAAAATCACATCAATACTGTGAGGGCGTTTTTCAGGGTCCATTTGAACTGAACAGATATTTCAAACTATTTCTACAATGTTGTGTGAACCTAACTCAAAGTTAACATCTGTAATGGTTTTGAAGGGCGAAATGACGTTTTTCTTCGTACGTACCTATAGTGTTTTTATACAGTGATGCTTAGGTGACCGTTGTCATATCGCTTTAATTGACATCGTACATTTCGGCGAATGACAGCGAAAGAAAATAGCTCTTATTTCTTTGCTTAATAGAATACATGAGTTTTAGTCTCGAAGGGATCCTTCTGAATTTGTGATAGAGCCGGCATGCTTATTACGGACGAAGTGAGTTCAATCTCTTTTATCGTCGCATTATAGCCGGCAGAATTATACACTACATCCTCTTGTGGACTCATAAGTTCCGAGCGTACTGTACCGTATAATTATGTGTAGAGCTGATTTTTTTGCTCATATAACTCACCGTATAAACTGCACTTCATTATCGTTCCCAAAAATAAATGTTGATCGCAGTGAAAATTCCCTTTGTTAAAAAGTACTCTGGACTAAATTAACTTAATTCTGTCACTTTATCCACTTTACATCTAAACATTTCCTTTTCGTAGCGTTTTTTTTTTTGCGAAAGGCCAAGGCACGCTTCGTTGATTCTCCCACTTTGCAAAAATTCAATCAAATGCCACTCTGTCAATATCTGAATCATGGACTGCAGTAAATTAAAACGTCTTAAGTCTTGATAGAAATATAATGGAAGTACCTATACATATATACCTTTACACGGATATGAATTTCGGTCTCAAAGCACTGCTATACTTTTTTAATTCAAAAACAACGGCTTAACGGAATTACATCAAATTAATGTCCGTGCACAATAATAAATATGTATGGAGCATGAAACAACCGCGTTGGCAACATAAAGTCAAATTTTGGGAAAAAAGATAGGTTGTCGATTACGCGGCGCACCGCGCGTTTCGTAATTACGGCGTCACTCGGCTAAAACGGCGAAATAAATTGAAAAACGGAGTCCCGGTGAAAATTTGAGCCGGAAAATATCTCTCCACGGCTCTTGGGCCACCCCGCTACTGACAACGTACCGGATAATGTATTTGTTTTTCACAAAATCCCATTGTTTTCGCGAATAATAAATTTTCTTTTTCGACGATTACATCGGCCTTTTATGTTAATTGGTTCGTTAGTGTATGTAATAATGCCATTTTATTCACTTCATAAAATAATTAGCATTTTAGGTCGATAATTCTCTACTTGTTTAATTAATCTGTCAAGCGGCGTTATCACTCTGAAGGTCTATGATAATTGAAAAATAAATTGTGTCTGGAATCTGATGCTTGACGGGTTAACTTTTTATGATATAAAGTCGGTATAAAGTAGATAGAAGATGAAGGCAAAGGAAGAAATTGCGAAAGAACAATTTACTGCTTGCTTAATATCATTACTGTTTGCACAATATCTATTTATCAAGAAAATTTTCTAAATTAGATATTTATATTAGTAAATATTTAAATACTAACAACATGTAAGAAAAAAAATAATGTTCATATTTTTATATAGATAAAGTAAGAATATTATTTTATTTTATTTTATTTTCATTTTATATGAACCAACTGGTGTTTTCATTAATTATAAAATCAACAGCAAGATGGAGTCGGTATGCGATCAAAATTCAACAGGGACAAGGTTATCAGGAATTCTAGCCGCGAGATGAACTTGAATAGCCAACTCCTCTCAACAATCGGGATTGATAAAGGTTAATCAGTATGCCATCTAACCGCTAAGGCAGTAATTATTGGCGCTTGTGTAGCTCTTGTTAGCATACAGTGAGTGTATGGATGTCCAAATGTGTTTTAGTGTAGTAGACATGTTTCTATGGCATATTAAAAATGTGATTGCTTTGGCGTTGGCATGACGACTTTTTTGGACTAGCGTAGTATACTATAGAGTCGATTAAGTATTTATTAAAAATCGTGCAACAATAATGCTATAGTAAAAAATTCATTAAAATTGAAACATACGACAATGAATATTCATTTGAACCGATCGATATTTAATATTTTTTAGTACTGACATACTTGGAGAGTACCTATAAAGCACTAATTCTATTGTCCTTAAGACATAGTTACATAAATCTAAGTTTCCGTCATTGTTACTACGTAACGATAAAAGTATTTACGCGAACCTTATAACCCATGGGTTGTTTGTTTAAGATAAATTACAGTGGAGATTTGATCATTTTATTTCTGTTTTTTTTTCAAATTAATCAATGACAGTTAATTTTAAATATGAATTTCGTAAGCCGTACGCCAACGTTCAACGAATCGATTTGAAAGGAAGAGGCCTAAAGCGAGTGAATGCCAGTTTATATCTGGCTTATAATTTTAACCATTCTGGTTCCCAGAATCAGACTTCACTGGAAGGTAAATGATCAAAGGATGTCATAAAAAAATACTGTAATAAAAAAGCAGTTTCATTAAAATGAAATGGGTATTTATAATTATAATATCAAAGCTGTTTCTGAGTACAAACTCATAACCATGATGACTACTGAACTTAGCTATATTCAAGAAGGTGATCCGAGAACCTATCGGTGAAATTGGAAATTTTAAAAGTCTTTGTCTAAAGTACACACTTTAAAGAAAACATTTCTATAAGAATTTCAGAGATTATAATAATTTTACTTTCCAAATTTTTTGGATTTTAAATATGCCATGGCAACTACTTAACTTTGCTCGATGAGCATGGGGATAATTAGATTAAAACTGTTGAATCTATTTTCACTCTCAGAAGGCGTTTGTAATACTGAGATATTAAGCAACATTGCTGTAGTAAAATCTTTGTATATAATATCGCAAGCAAACGTTTTATATTACAGGAATTTCATCAATCACAATCAATGCTATAATTTTGAAATCGTGAAGTATATAACGTACATCAATCAATAACTTAACCCACATCGTATCTCCTGCTCTCATCGACTACTCTTTACCCTATAAATATAGGTAAAATAAAGCGTTCCTGAGCTAACCACGATAAATTATCTATTGTGGGCTTCGAATTCTACAAGAACCGTTTTTGTTCAATTCTTCGTCGCGTCGTCAATGGGAAATTTATTACCAGCTCTGCTGAATTTAAATATGGTCGATTATATCTAGGTGCCTAAATGCTCCGTGCGCAGTCGACTAGAGATGGTAATTTTCTCATTCTATTCCTCACCTTTTACGTGAACATACTTGATATAGCCATTATACCTCTGTTTATTACAGTCTACTGTTATTCCAATGCCGATTTTAACCTTGGGCCTTTTAATTGATAATTATAGCAGTCAAGTGGCCCCACTACGTGCCTCTAATTATTGTCAACACAAACTGGCTGTAGAACTGGTAGAGTTATGAAATTAGACACCTGAAACGTGTGCTTCTGCTCGACGAAGTTCGTTAGTGTATTGAAGTGTACGCTAATTCAGGGATTGCTTTTGTCTCCAAGCGAATATTATGTGACGCCATTATTTATTATCAAAAAAGTTTTTCATTTGTGGGGTGCAACTTGTTGACCTCCGCATTCTCGTGCAAAGCACTTTGAAGCCAAAAATTAGATAAAACTTTTAATTGAAATACCGACACAAATACGCTGCAGCCGGGGAAGATAAAGAAAGTTAGAATAGGGCCTGTGTTGTGTCGGGGACGTTTTACAGTGGTGTGAAGTTTGGAATCAATGTTGTTTTTACTGGTCTTCATTGATCCGAAGAGAGGTAAGAAATAGTGGTGTGTACCACTCGAATTTTGAGCGGTTAATAACTGGGGAAGTACCTCTAATTTACTGAAGATAGCAGCTAATGAATATTACTTTAAAGTGTTGTGTTCCTGCGAGGAGTATAGTCATCAGAGATTATTGATAAGGAGTTATTTTAGGAACAGCACGTAGAAATAATTCTCCCTCTTTAATTTGAGAGGGTGCCTACCCTCTGCGCGTGAGTAGTGTCCAAAGTGCTACGCGCGTGTATAGGCTACGGCAACCATTTTACTATTAGGCGGGCTGTACGATTGGTTGCCACGTTTGTCGTAGAAACATAACATCTTTAGATTAGAATAGAATAGAGCAGGTTGAATAAGTCGTAAGCGGTGACCGTAATCTGTCCAGTTTTCGATCCCGACTTGTGACCGACGTCAGCCGGTTGACCTCGCCCATTTCTCGTATTTGGCGGTGCCGTTCGTTACTTTTGTGAGCTCTGGGAGCATCTATCATTTTTTCCTGAACCTATGAACTTTTACTTGACAGCGCGATTTTTTCCCGGTGAAATCCTCGTCAATAGGCTTATTTTTGGAGAAGATACAATTGTAAATAAGATTTCGTTGACTCCTATTGGAAGTGTTTATTCAATGGGACAGCGTAATTGATTTTAGTTGAACGAAGTTGATATTTAAGCTGATAAGAGATTTCAAATTGGAATAGCAATTACTTATAGGAAACAAAAATAATATAATATGGGTTTTCTCTTATTAATTAAAAGAGGTAGGGCATACTGGAATATCACTTGTGGTGAGTAAGGTTGTCGGAACTGACTGAGGAAGCGTTGTGCTAGCAGCAGGGAGATTACAACCTTCCGAAGATAATACTGTGTTGAAGTCACCTGCTCTGATAGTGGAAATGGATGACGTGTCTTAGGACAAGGGTATCTGACATGGGTTGTACTCCGTGCGAGACCCACACGCCCCTTTATTCTTTCCCCAGAGGAGAGGACAACGCATGAGGCGTTTCCCTTGTCAAAAAAGGGAGCAGGGAGTTTTGTTTCCTATTTTGTCAATGTAACGCTTACCTTTCCTTAACCTTACAAGTCTTTAAACTACGACAAGCGCAGACCGTAGCTTGTTTGCCACCCTGTTACATAGAAAATATTAAAGTTGTACACACGGCAGCACATCAAGTACACAAGTTACACTATGAAAGCAGCCTCTATTACGAGCGTAGCAAGGGCGGTCTCAAGATCAAACTGTTACGCTTGATGTGCCGTCGACTGTACATACTTACGTATTACGTAATATTAGCGTCGTAGAATTTTAATTAATTTTACAAATTTCATAATTTGTTATAAAAGTCGAAGTTGGTAATTCAAGGCCGGATAAGAAAGAAGATTGTACAAAAGGCGTAACTTCTAACAGTATTCTAAGAATTCAGACATTGAAAGTCAAAGAACGACTATGAACAAAATTATTATATCTTTCCTTAATAATCCTCAAATGATCTACACTTCAATGTGTAAGATTGCTTTTCATTTTATATGTTTCCGAAATTGTTATTTAACGTATAGTATTAATATTTATATTTTGTATAAGGAAAAGGCCGCACACAAATAATTTTCTTGAAGAGAGGCAAATAAATCATTTTGGGTCAGCGACAATAAGTTAATTTTCAGGACTGGCCTTGGACGCGCTTACTGGAATATCAAACAGTCGCAATGATAAATAATAATAACTGGTCTAATTTCGATTATCCCTTCACGATATCTCTCCTCGATATTTCGATGTATTATACATTATGATGTGTGGTTTATTATCCTAATCACGTGGGCGTGACATGTCAATGGCCGACGTCCACAAGAGTCTAATTTGTCACTCCCATGGCCACTTGATTATACAGCGAGAACGGCTGCCAGGGGCACACGCTCCAGCCACTTCATCATTGATTAATGTTATATTTTATTTCTACTTTCTACCCCGATTAGTTCCGACATAGGTAAAAAAAAATCCAAAATAATATTATTAGCACGGAAGTAATTCTGTCTCAGGAGGAGCTCGGTGGCGTATTGGTTTGCGCGCTCTGGTTTCGATACGAAAAATAAAGCAACTTTCGACATGGTCGATCCTGGGATGGGTCGATCAAAGTTTGTTATCTTGAGATCCTCCGTGCTTCGGAAGGCACGTTAAGCCGTTGGTCCCGGTTGTTCCTGCAACCGCTTTAACTCACCAACCCTCATTGGGTCAGCGTGGTGGTGTTGTGACCCAAACTCCTCATGTGTTTCTCCCATGCAGGAAGGCCTGTGCCCAGCAGTAGAACGTATATAGGCTGGTGATGACGATGATGATGATGTCTAACCTTTTCACGCTTCAACGACTGAATCGATTTAGATGAAATTGGATATGGAGATAGTTAGAGACCCTGAGAAGGATATAGGATACTTTGTCAACGCGAACATTGTATGTGTGCGTCTATCGCGTACGTCCACGCACACACGTCCCTTCATTAACAGCTACGCGGGACGGCCGCGCTCCTCACTCCCTTAGTAACTACACGAATAAACACATGTAACCATTTTATTTTCTATAATTAAAAAATATCTAAACGATTGGAGTCGCATCATTTTTAAACACCAATCCAGTAAACTTCACAGTCAAAACATTGATCCTTCACCCGGATTATCTAAGAAAATCGAAGACGAATCAGCTGTGACGTGACTGAAGTCGGCGCGATATTGGTGTTACTACTTGTTCTATTCAAGACCACACAGTGCAAGGAATCAGGATATTGGACAACATTGCTATCAGGCGAGTGGCGAACTGGTTAGACTATTATAGATATGCCAATATATCCGATAATTTCCTATCATTCTAACAACAGTTGAATCGCTTAAATGTGTCAGTGTTGTATTCTACCTTGTTACTTTTTATAATAAAAAAGGCTACCTATTGCCAAATAACTTATATGGCTACCTATTGCCCTATCATAAAACTATAAAAAAGAGTAACGTAACGTATCGAAATATTAATTCACCAAATAATTAAATTATATACAGTTCCCTACATACAACTACCTTCAATATAATAAGATCAGTATATACTTATATATATTGGAACAGTTATTGACTGGTTGATTTTAAGCGATAGTAATTAGTTATTCCATAAATTACTTACGCAATACATAGACATATATAGTAGTTACCCTTTTATAATTTGCATTATTCACTTACTAAGTTTGCCAACCTAACTAGTAAGCAATGACTGACGAACAAATTCTAATTAAAAAGCGAGGTAATTTGAAAGGACGCTTAACTTTGTTTAATAATTATTTTAATACTTTACCAAAAATATTAAGTAATGATCTAAAGTTAGAACTTGAGTTGAGGCTATCAAAGTTAGAGCTATTATTACATAGTTACAATGAAGTTCAAGAAGAAATTGAGTGTATGGTATCGGACCCTGACGATCAATTTAAGGAACGCGATGCCTTTGAGAGTATGTACTTTAAAGCAATGGCAGCCGCAAAGTCTAAGCTTGGTACTATAAGCGGTGAGCCTCTCCAGCGCTGCGACTCAGGCTCAACCACGGGCTCAGGTGTGGTGCAGCACACAGGCGCAAGCGTTAAACTTCCAATTATTCAATTAGCTAAGTTTAACGGTACATACGGTTCTTGGTTGGAGTTTCGAGATACATATTTATCCCTTATTCATGATAACCCTGGCTTAAGCCCCATTAATAAATTCCATTACTTGCGATCTTCTCTGGAAGGCAGTGCCCTATTAGTCATTAAATCTTTAGAATTTTCATCTACCAATTATGAAGTAGCTTGGAATTTGATTTGTGACAGATATGATAATAAAAAAATGTTAATAGCTAATCATGTAAAATCACTTTTTAACGTCTATCCAATACAAAAAGATTCATCATTTAATTTAAAAAGACTAGTCGACAGTTTTGTAAAAAATTTAAGGTCTTTGGAAACATTAGGGGAACCCATAAATAAATGGGATACCTTATTAATATACATGTTATCAAGTAAATTCGACCCCCAAACCTTGTTGGAATGGGAAAAGTATAAGGCGTTACATGAAGATATATTTTTAAATTTTGAAACTATTGTAAAATTTTCAAGAAATAGGGCCGAGTTATTAGAAATAATGGAACAGAATAACAAGGGTAAAAATCAAAAACATTTGGGCGCACATAGTCTAGTTGCGTTTAATAATTCGAAATATCAATGTCCAGTTTGTCAGTCAGATCATTATATTTACTATTGTCATAAGTTTTTAAAATTATCAAAAAAAGAAAGAGAATCAAAAGCTAATGCATTGAACCTTTGCCTGAACTGTTTAAGACCCGGACATACATCGAAAAAATGTCACATGAGGTCATGTAAGAATTGTGATAAAAAGCATAATACTTTGATTTGTCCGGAGCTGGCGCGCAGCCCTCCAGACAGTGAGGCTCAGGCCGCTCGTGACGAAGTTTCATTGTCTTGTGCGGCTGTGTCCGCGCAGGGCCTACTGTCGACCGCCTGTGTCAGTGTGCGCTCCTCAGGTAATGAAAATAAGCGCGTGCGCATTTTGTTGGATTCCGGTAGCACTTCGAATTTCATTACGGAACGTTTATGTAAACAACTTGGTTTGCGCACTAAAAATACAACCATCACAATAAATAGTCTAAACAAAAACGTATCAGTAGCAAAAAAATGTTGTGATATTACTATTCAATCATTGCATTCTAATTATGAGATTACGATTACTTGTATTATAATTTCACAAATAACCAATCCATGGCCGAGTTTTCCTATTGACAAACAAAGCATTAAAATACCTAAATCTATATCATTATCAGACCCTGAGTATTATAAGCCAGCGAATATTGAAATACTGGTAGGCAACAGTGTATTTTGGGACTTAATCGAACCAGAACAATTTAAATTATCTTCTATAACACTTCAAAAATCAAAATTAGGATGGATTCTAGGCGGATCCATCCAATCGAAGTCATCAGTATATTGCAATTTTTCTGATTCCCAGGTATTAAGCGACCAATTAGCTAGATTTTGGGAATTGGATAATGTCATTACAACAAAAAACAAATATTTGCACTGGTCTCAAGAAGAGATCGAATGTGAACAACTTTTTGTTGATACTACGTCTCGCCTACCGAATGGGAGATTTTGTGTCACTATTCCATTAAAATTAAATACGAATCTTTTAGGTAACTCATACAATTTAGCAAAAGCTAGATTTATACAATTAGAGAAAAAATTTCAAACTGATCCCGAATTTAAAAAGGATTATAAAAATTTCATAAATGAATACATTTGTCTCGGTCACATGAGAGAGTCAAATTACTTTTGTTTGAATAATGAAAATAATAGTAATCAAATCAATTATTTTGCTCCCCATCATGGCATTCAGCGCCCTCACAGCTTAACAACAAAGTTAAGAGTCGTATTCGACTGTTCTGCTAAGTCAACATCTGGCTATTCGTTCAATGATTTACAGAAGGTAGGGCCCACGATTCAAGATGACTTGTTTGCGATATTATTACGTTTTCGGCAGCATAACATTGTGTTGACCGCTGACATCTCAAAAATGTATAGACGTATTGAAGTAAATGAATCCCAAAGATGTTTACAACAAATACTTTGGCGCGATGATTCTAATGAGCCATTGAAGGCCTACGAACTGAACACGGTTACTTATGGCACCGCCTCGGCACCATTTCTAGCGATTCGCTGTCTTAAGCAACTAGCTGATGCGTGTACTGATCCTTTAATAAAGGAGGTAATATCCAAAGATTTTTTCGTCGATGACCTAATTTCTGGGGGGTGCAATGTCAGTCAATCATTACAATTATATACAGGGTTAACCAAACAATTAAAAACTGGTTGTTTTCAATTGCGTAAGTGGTGTTCGAATGATTCGGAGGTTTTGTCACATATAATGGGTCAGGATAACACATCTAATGAACCTTTTGATCTCTGCCCTAATAATATATCAAAAACTTTAGGTATTAATTGGGATCACCAATCTGACCTTATTTGTTTTGACATAGATTTAAAATCTCGTAATAGTATTACAAAAAGAAACATTTTATCTACAATATCACAGCTGTTTGACCCATTGGGTTTAGTTAGCCCAGCGACACTAAAAGCCAAAATAACATTACAAAGGCTATGGTTAAGTAAGCTGTCGTGGGACGACCAAGTCCCCTTAAGCGTACAAAAATCTTGGCATCAGTTCATTAGTTCTCTAAAACAATTAAATAAACTTAGAATTCCTAGACATGTCATTTGTAAAAATTACAGTAAATTACAGCTACATATATTTACAGACGCATCAGAGGAGGCTTACGGAGCCTGTGCGTACATACGTTCTATAGATAATGATAACAAGATTTTTGTTCACTTGTTGTGTTCAAAAAATAAAGTTAGTCCTCTAAAGTCACAAACCATCCCACGGTTGGAGCTTTGTGGAGCGTTGTTGGGCACAAGGCTTGGTGACAAGATTATTGAATCATTACGTTTACAAATCCATGAACGTTTTTATTGGACCGATTCGACCATTGTTCTAAGTTGGCTCAATACGCCAACAAATAAATTACAAACTTTTGTACGAAACAGAGTAGCCGAAATACAGTCCACTACAAGCATTGATTCCTGGAAATACGTACCAACAAACTCAAATCCGTCTGACCATCTGACGCGACATATTACGGTTGACGCATTGATAGACTGTGAACAGTGGTGGCACGGTCCACAATTTTTAAAATTTCAAGAAACTTTATGGCCAACATTTGACTTAAAAAACAGTGATCAACTTATACCTGAACTAAAACAAGAAGTTAATTGTATGGCAGCAATTTCGACGGAACCATTGTTCCCATTTCACCTATTTTCTAGTTATTCGCGTATCATTAGAACAATGGCCTATATACAAAGATTTTTACATAACATAAAAAATAAAAATAAAAAAATTATGGGCATTTTACAAGTTTGTGAGCTCAATTCGGCCAAATTAAAATTAATTTGTTTATCCCAACAAGAAAGTTATGCTACCGAGTATGAATTGCTTCATTCAAATAAATCAATAAAAGGTAGGCATTCATTGCTTTCACTTAACCCGTTTTTTGACCAAGATCTAAAAATAATACGAGTCGGTGGCCGTCTCTTAAATTCGCATTACAATTATAATAAAAAATTCCCAATTTTATTACATAAAAATCATATATTTACAAAACTTTTATTTAACAATGAACACAAGGTTTTACTACATGCGGGGCCGCAACAAGTATTATATTCTACACGTCAAAATTATTGGACTGTGGGAGGGCGTGACTTGGCTAGGTATGTTTCTCGAAACTGCACCGTTTGTAACCGATTTCGGGGTAACACAATTACACCTCTGATGGGAAATCTTCCGAAAGAGAGGTTTGATGCTGGTTACGCTTTTCAATACACCGCCGTCGACTACGCCGGTCCTGTAATGATCGCTAACAAGGAAGGCCGTGGCTGTAGACTTATAAAATCGTATATTTGCGTTTTTGTGTGTTTCACAACAAAGGCCATTCATTTGGAATTAGTTAGTAACATGTCCACTGCAAATTATATTTCAGCGCTGAAGCGGTTTATTGCTCGTAGAGGTAAGCCTTCGTACATGTATAGCGATAATGGCTCTTACTTTGTAGGTGCTAACAATGAAATTAAAAAAAATGATTTCTTCACATGGAGAAAAAATTATCGAATCCTTTGCACAACAGTCAATAAAATTTAGTTTTTGTCCTCCACATTCACCACATTTTGGTGGATTACATGAAGCTGGGGTAAAGTCTACTAAAACTCATTTGAAACGCGTAATAGGTAGTTCTAATTTGACATTCGAACAATTATATACAGCATTGACACAAATTGAAGCGATACTAAACTCGCGCCCCCTTAGCCCAATATCCTCTGACCCTCATGACCTACTACCCCTCACACCTGGTCATTTCCTTATTGGTAAGCAACTCACGTCAATACCAGAGCCAGATTACGCCGAAGTTCCATCTCATCGCTTAGACCGTTATCAACGTGTTGAGAAGCTGCGGCAACAGTTTTGGTCAAGGTGGCACAAAGAGTACATCACAGAACTCCAAACTCGAACCAAATGGAAGTCGTCACATGGTACTCTACGCCTGGGAGATCTCGTCTTATTAAAGGATGAACATCAACCACCGATGAAATGGCCTTTAGGACGAATCATTAATATCCACCCTGGAACCGATGACATTGCCAGAGTTGCAGACATCAGAACATCAACAGGGACAAAGCGGCGTTCATTTTCAAAAATTTGTCCACTACTAGCATCTGACAACGATTGAAGCAGCAGTGCTTCAATGAGGGGCGGCATGTCAACGCGAACATTGTATGTGTGCGTCTATCGCGTACGTCCACGCACACACGTCCCTTCATTAACAGCTACGCGGGACGGCCGCGCTCCTCACTCCCTTAGTAACTACACGAATAAACACATGTAACCATTTTATTTTCTATAATTAAAAAATATCTAAACGATTGGAGTCGCATCATTTTTAAACACCAATCCAGTAAACTTCACAGTCAAAACATACTTTTTGTTGCGATAACCGACTTCCACGCGGGTGGAGCTGCGAGTTAATCTCCCCGACCAATCTCCATATCAATTTCATTTATATCGGTTAAGCGCTCAGTCCTTACTATGATTCGAGGTTAGGTGTAGTACTGAAAACGTAAAAGACAGACTTACTTACGCTTTTTATTAGTATGTATGTAAAAAAATATATTTAGATTAGAAAATAATGTTATATGGCGGGATACAAATCCATGACCTTTCGAAAAAAGGGTGACTGTTCCAATTACTGAGCGCATTTTATAGGATGTCTTCAGGTTTTTTTATAGGACTTTTCAAATCATGGGTACAAAAGTACTCAAATAGAGAAATACATCGTATATCATGTTTGTTTCGCATTGTGTCGCTGTCGACACGGAAAACTATAGAATTATGCCCTTATTACATTTATCTATTTGTGTTTTCCCTTCGCAAACGGAAAAGCTATATTCTCGCAGTGTTAGGGTGACTTCGTAAAGCGGCGAGAAGCGGAACTAACCAATCAAATAACGTGATTTAAACCTCTTCCCAGACCTTTATTATGTTGCTCTTTTCCAGCGTTCTGTTGTTGGGAGACACCCTTCAAATATATCTGTACTGGAAATACAATAACATTAGTACTTAAAGTATTTATATTGTGCTTTCCTGGGAAATATTATTTCTATCGAGGTTCATATTCGGAAAAACTATAATATTCGTTTGAACAGTAAATTCAGACGGAAATTATAAAATCATTGTTGCCACGAATCAATAATTTCTAAAGTGGACGATAGTATTATATAATTGTTTCAAAATGTAGGATAAGATCTTGGGAGTTTTAACCTGTCGAGCCACACAATCCCCCTTATTATGAAACGCGGACTTAAGTAAGTCCTTTTCTAAAACTGACGCTGTCACAATTTGTTAAAAGGAAAACAGTGATAGCAAAGTTGTAGACAGTACTAACTTTAGTCCGCGTTTAATAAAATAGGTTTTTAATTTTCGCCGAACAAATTAACGTATCTGTGGTATCAATACAAACCCTTCGTTAAATTTCTGTTTAACAAGGTGTAAACATAATCTTTCAATTCATGAGATGTATTTTGAAAGATCGAATACTTATCAAAATTACCGACTTAATTGTAGGTCAACAGCACTGTGCCTAAAACGTAAATTTATTTACCCTTTCTGTAATAAAAATCTGAACTTGGGAATTCAGCGGCAGCCAATTTTCGTTTAAAACGCCTCGTTAAATAGTATTTACACGCTTGTTAGATGTTCAATTATCAACTCAAGCATAAGAAAATCTGTTTTTGATGGAATAAAATTCTGTATAAAGAAATAATGTTTTTAATTACTGACAGTCAGATATATTTTACGATTCTGTACGTCTCGATAGGACTTTAAAGCCTTTGCTTCTTGAAATCCGTAAATTTGTGCTTAGGAGACAGTATTAAATTATATTGAAGGAACTTTATTTGTTAAACGGTACTGAAATTTCGTTAAAGTAATTTATTTCAAAATGTTATTATTCAGAAATCCCCAAAGTGGAACTTTATATAAAAGTGCTTTGAGATTTATGAGTAGGTTTTCATGTTCCCGTGTATTTTCTGTTGCACTAATATTAAAAAGACGTAACTTTATCAGATAAACTAGGCCGACGTGCTAATAAGGGTATCTAACGGTTAAGGCATCAGATGCATCAGTGAGCGATATTCACACCAAATGCAAATATACCTACTTATGCTGTTGACTTACTGTAAGCCCCAGTGAGAAAGTAAACTCGTACTACATTTTTCATCCGCAACGCACTTACAATACGCTGTAGCGCACAATGCGTCAGACGTCTGTATTACTTGAAGTATTACGAGTGAATCGAGCCTGCGGCGGCGCTGCTTCTTTAGTATGGCGAACTCCCTGCGATGTGGCGTAACGTTGAGAAAAAGAAAGGAACATAAATAAACGCAATTTCGTCTCCCGCTAAGTGGACAAAAGTGTGAAGAGAGATGTTGTCCACAGACCGTGTTACAAGTAATGGAATCCGATTCTGCTACGATCGGCTACGTATGTACGTAGCAAATCTGCGTTCGCGCGGCGTAGCGGCGCGTCGCTACGACTATTTGACTACGGCGCGTCGCTACGACTATTTGACTACGCCGCGGCCGCCGAGAGTCAGACTATGCACAGCATAATAGGTAATAGTGTATTGTCTGTTCGGCATGTAACTACAAAAAACGGTTGGCGTGTAAAGTCACCATAAGGGCCGCCAAGGTAGAGGCGGCTAGAACAGTGTGTTCATGCATATCTGTCTTCGCATATGGGCAGTTCTTGTCGCACTGGAAAGTGCTTTATATAAAAATAAAAATACTTTTTCTAAAATTGACGTTGTCTGTTTTTATCAGTTTTCTGATTTATCACACATTTTTTGTTGATAATTTTATTAAAAAAACAAATATGCACGTCACCAAATCATGCAGAACCCTTAGAAATTAGTCGGCACTTTATCCGTGGTAATATAAGTCATTTAAGAATTGACCTCTTACCTACGCGTAATGTGCTGCCGTCTGTACACACAAAATAAAATCCTGTTTTTACCAAAACATTTTCGTAATATAACTAAGTGATTCTGTGTCACTCCGCACTGGATGAGCAAACCCTTGTTTTGATTTCAATCAGGTAATGTTCGGCAAAATCCAATTACTTTAAGCCTAACTTGCAATGTATTTCATAATGTGTACCTTCAAATTGGTTATTGATTGATTCACGTGAATTGTATTCGCTTAGAACATATAGCAACACCGGTAACAGACGTGTTAATTCAATGCAATTGAACTTAATAGTTTAACGTGGCCGCTTTCAAACCTGTAATAATGTATAGACCGAAAGTATTTTTAAAATTTTTATTCAAATTACGGTGAATGTTTCCATGCTAAAATAACACGCTCATACTACTTACGACTAATAGTCCCTAGATAGATAAATTTATTTAACCCATAAATCCTTATCAACCAAGAAAAAAATAGCGCGGAGCTACCTACCTCTTAGTTTGGCTTAGCTTGGTTTAATTCTTGAGTTGATAGTCATGTGCTAACACTGTCGACAGTTTTACTAGAGTTAAATTATCGATACCTACATTTTATATCGACAGTTCCATCTGTAGGTTTATTTAACTGTCTTCATATATTTAGTCGTATAACACTAAAATTCTGATTCAAACAATTTACTTACGCAAAAATGATTCCGGCTCCCATTTTACTGTCGATTTTCTATTTATGGCGAGATTGATCCGGCAGTTTAATTTAATTTAATGTCTATCAATCTGAGACTTAGGCTTTATTACAACAATACTTATTCTTTAAAAAAAATTACGCATAATTTATCTCTGCTATATACCAATAAAATTGGAATACTATCTGGTACCTGCCCCCAACGAAGCTTACCTGGCAAAGTATGATAATCTTCCACCGATTATCTCTCAGTGGCGAGATTGAGCTGGCAATTCTGTTAAATTGGGATGTTGCCTAAGTTTGAATATGGCGCTATTTTTCACAAATTCGAAAAATATACGCTACTGTTACCCATAAAAACAATTCAAACATAAAAAATATGGAATATTGTTGAAACTGTACTGTTTTGAAAATTTAAAAAATGGGCAATTTTTTTTTACAAAATTAATCAAAAATGTTAATGATATTAGATTGTTGACATCAATTAAAACAACTAATATTATGACAACTATAAATAAAAACATACTTAATACATAGTTATTATTTATTTTGTCAGTACGCCCATACATTTCTTAGTAATATGGGAACATGTGACGTCACCTGTTCCGTACATTTTCTATGGAGCGTTTTTGGACGTTGCGCCGCAACATATCAAACATACCACTATATCTGTGAAACTATTGATCTTAGACATACTATTTCTTTTGCAATATTTCTTTATGAGCTATAAACTTCTTATTTATGAAATAAAAAAAATGTTGTCAACTACCCTATTGGACGACATTTAATCAACGGGCTCGCATTTTAATTTTAAAATGAAATAACATTTAAATTTTACGGCAAATAGGAAATATAAAAGTTTATAATTTTTTCATATTTTTAAATTGCTATTAATTAGTGGATTTTCGGTTAGTGCTTGTACCTCACAGATCATTAATATTATAGGACTTTCATTTTTTGCCGTTGTAATTTCCTTTTTATTTGGTTTATTGTGCGAGACATGTCAAAATGGACCGTAAAAATGGCAAAGCTTTTCGAAAGAGAACAAGAGCGGGGTCGATTGTCATTTCTTACAGTCTCCTGGGATAAGCCATGCGAAGTTATGCTCTGGGCTTGTAATTATTCTGAAAACTGATAGGGTTTGTACTCTGTTTAACATTTCTGTTAAATCATATTTTTTTTAAATTACGAAACTATCTTTGTACTTAAACTTTTTGGGTGTGGAATGTAGGTATTAGAAAATAACTGAAGAAAAGTATGAAAATAACAGTTAATTCGAATTATTTGTTGGCTAGGCTTTTAGCAATTATTATCCAATGTAAAAAGCAATGAAAAAAATGACGAAGTCACTAGAACTTAGATGACAAAACTTCTTTTTAAACATGTAAACCTCCTTCCTGATTCCTTCTTGATTCTGATTCCTTGTAATAAAAAAAATGTCCTGCACCCCTAGCACGAACATTTTTAAATTTCGAATCGTAATCGTATCGTTCACGCACGCTTAAAATTTCAAACAAAAACCAGACAAAAGCTAACGTAACTACTCGATACGATGGCGATTCGAAATTTAAAAGTGTTCGTGCTAGAGGTACATCCCTTTTATACTTTGTTTCACTCGCTGATAGCTTTTGTTTGCTATTGTTTGTAGCCAATATAAACATAAATTTGTGTTACCTACCTGTTAAAAGGTTGCATCAACGTAAAGTCCGAATCATTGTATATTTTTCTTGTTATTGGTATCACAATGATAAGTATTTTGAAAATTTCGTCGTTATTGATCGTCGTTTTTTTTAAAGCGTTTTTAATTAAAAGCTTTCTCAGTTTGGATAGATTTTTTAAAATATTGAGATAATAAAAAATACGAAGAATATAAAAGCAAGTGTTATGTATACCTGTAATTTTCGAACATTTATGTAAAGGTCATAGGTACTAAAACATTGTATAGATGTGTTTTTATATATCGCTGTTGGTGTACTTTAATAAATAAATTGATGATAAGTTTTAGTCTTATTTAAAACTTAGTACTCGTTAGCTTAAACTTAAACATGTTTTACAATATTATAAGAATCCCATAAGAAATTATCACGTAGACATTTAATGATTCAGAACTATTACATTTTCGCGTAAGGGTCGCTTAATTTCACGGTAAGCGTTAAACTTCTGCGAGAGGCTTAAATTTTTCCGGGTTGTTGTTCATAAAAACAATGGAGATTCACATCGTCGCACATTGTCCTCCGTAGTCATCGGGAGCGTCCGCAAAGCTTTGTACTAGGAGTTAGAACACACGATAAATATTACAGTATTCTGTGTGTTCACAGCGTCTGTGGCGGACTTAGCGTGGTCACTTGCAAGCAAAATAGGCTTAGCTATATTTGGAAGTTGAGAGATTCTTGAATTATCCTTTTTCGCTTATATGGTTGCCTTTTATTATGTTTCTGGCTGTTGATACGCCCTGAACGCATTGTGTATCAGTCAAGGAAGACAACAACAAGAAGAATTGGCACAATAGCTCTACGTTTTCCGTAAGACCAAAATGTGTTCTTTTCCGCACATAAAATTCATTTCTATAATGATCTGAAGAGATGCCTTACGAGTATTCTATAGAAATAGAAATGTGAAAAAATTCTTCGTTTTTATATCAACATAGGTATTATTATGTTTATTTAATTTACCGAAAATACATTTGTTTTACATGAAGGTAATCCTGACATTGTCTTTTCAAATCCTATAAGTATCAGGTAATGTCCGTATTGAGCCCATTTTCTGCACAATATCTGTGAATCTTGCGGCAAATATAAACGCCATCTATCTTCTACAAGATTAATGGACGTTGTTACTTTACGACTATCTGTAGTTATGTGTCTGTAAATTCAGGCTGAAAACTATCATAAGGCTTAAGATATAACTATTGATCTCTATATACGTCGGCGTAAATTTAAATATCTTAAATGGTATACTTATTCAGTAAATATCCAAAAGTATCTAAGAATATACCTTAAATAAAATGAAAAATTAAAATCTATCCTTTTGGTTATTATGCAAATAAGGTATTGCTTCGTTGGTTAGGATTTAATAAATCATATCATATATTTTATTAGTTGTTGTTGTTAGGGCCTGCCTTGTTGAGGTGCTGCCAGTATACTATAGGTACCTATTTTATGAAATTCTGTATTTTGACCTTACTATTAGTAAGTGTATATTTATTCGATTTTGATATTTAACTAAAGTGTTTCTAAATATCAGATTATTAATATAAAAATAAAGTAATTTACTTTTTCGTACTGGTGGATATACAAAAACACGATTCAAACTGTCAAGCGCCGTTACACCTATAGAGTTTTATGACAATTGAAAACTAAATTGTGTTTGGAATTTGATACTAGACGGGCTATAGTTGTATATGAAAATAGTCAACGTGGAAAAATCTATAGCTACTTATATAGGTATTGGGTTAAGAGTATTATGTTAAAACTGTATTCTATTTAGTCAAGTATAATAGCATTGAAATACAAAACGCGGATTACAATATAGAACTTCAAATAACGTTGCCATTAGTAAACCGTACTTGAAAACAAAACAAAATTTTCAACCATTATTTAGGTGGTTTTCCAACACCCGAAACATATTACAAATATTGAAAATTTAATCCATTCAGGCGTTGTCCATGATTAAACTATTGTTTTAGAACTGAAGGATGAGGTAAGTTAGCAAATATAAAACGATTTTATAAGTTCGGTTTTCTCATTTCTTATTATAGGAAACCTCGTATAGTCATTAACGTTTCTCTTCAAATTTGTTTAAACATTACTTTAAATTGTTAAGAGATAACGTTTTTTCATCTCGTTGATCTATTCCGAGGAATTAGAAAAATCTAAAATGTTTTTCGAAACGCCTAAAGCAGGCGAGGTTTTCAAAACAAATCCCGCAATCGTTTGTTTACTCTGAATCAGATTTTAATTTGAATCACTCGACTAACCTCAAAGGTCTACTTTTTGGCGAACATGTTGACTTTGAAGAGATAGATAAAAAAAAAGTCGAGCTTCCCTTAGCCAACGAAGCTTTGATATGGTTTGAAAAACAAAGCTTTATAGTAAGTACGAAAAAACCTTTAAGAAATACGTACAACGTATTCGGAAGGTATTTCAGGTTTTATCAAGCGAATTTTCCTACATCCATATCCATATCAGAGTTGTGCCTAGTCCCATAACTGTCTGGAGAGATGGAAGAGGTCAAGTGATGGCGAATACGGGACTGGTAGATATATATTATTATGCATAAATAATGCTCGCGTGGTCTTAATCCTTTTAGAACGTGACCGGACGCATTCATTTAAGCCAACCAAATTAAACTAAAATTCCCTGGATTATGAAACCACTACTAATCTAGCACAGGGCTGGCTAAGTGCAGATTTAAGTGTTGATGTTTGGTTAACCTTTCCGTCCATTTTAGTTTCTTATTTCTACCCTGCTTTGGCAAGTCCCTTTCTGACGTTTGCCGATAATTGTGAAGGTTTTTCCAGTAAGTACATCAGGCCCTGCGGTACATCATATTTTACCTATTACTGTCGTTAAATTATTGATAACGATTCACATATTAGATACCTTTTGGGATAAAATTGAAGGAGTCGGAATTACTTTGCTCAAGAAAAATAATAATAAATTGGAAGTTGTTTACGAGAAGTTAGTTGACAAATAACTAGTTTCGGTTTCAACTTTTTTCCAGAAGTGTTATTATTAGGTAGTTGCTCAAACGAGCAATTGTTTTTATTGTTGTTCGGTGCCCTATTAAAAAGTTTTTAGCAGACAACAAATTTTGTATTCGTTTATTAGACAAAACGGATAATTTAAACTCGTCGTCGTCTAAATATCGTGAAGTACTTACATATACGATGTTGGGCTTATAGTACACAGAATACCAGTTTCTATACATATTAGTGGAAAATAAATCACATGATACCTGCCTTTTTTCTATTATGTGTGAGCACCGTACTGCCGCTGGACGAAAGATTAAAAGCAGATTTACAAAAACTTTTTAAGAAAATATAAGCCTTATTTACCTTATTTATTGTACAGATGATAAATGATCTAATAAAATATATATTATAACTAACTAAGTATATATTATATTATATATATTATAGTTTTAGTGACTACGAAGGATCATACTATCCAGTCATTTATTTTCCCGCTGCGTTCACCACGCTCGTATATAATCATTCTGTGAAAACATGTTGTAAAAACTAAAGTAAAGTATATTAACGATGCTTTATACAGAACTGAACCTGAGTCTGATCTTCGAATATATGAATAACCTACTGTTGCTAGGTTTGGATATGCGATACAACCTTTATAACGTTACGTTTTCTTGTTTCGTTATTCTCACCCCTTGATTTACTCTATTGTCGACTACCACATAAATCACCGCAAACACTTTCCAAGCGGTGATTTATTTCGCTTCAACACCCTACTAACCATGTGATTCTTCTAGATCTCTAAAAATCTCAAATAGATGTTGATTAAATATTATTTTCACGTTTCAATTCACTCCCATTGTGTTAACCGCGAAAATCAGACAGCGCACCAGTTTAAACGTTTTAGAGCAGTGATTTATTTTGCTCAGGAATTAGCCACACTTCTAATCCCTTTGTGAATTATTCTGAAAGTTTCCTGTAGCCGCTTTAGTAATCCGAAGAAATTCAGATGTCCCACTGCGTAAGATGAAAGATTAAATTTTATAATCTGTGTTGATGCTTATTCATATTTTATCTCTGTTATTCGGTATCCTCCCAAAAGAATATCTATATTTATCTTTAAATTCACGATTAATGTAGAACCTACTTAACCCGTCAAGCATTAAATTCCAGACACAATAGATTTTTCAAGTGTCATAGCAGAAAAACGATGATATACTTATTTATTTATAAAATAAAAATTTAGGAATCAGTTTAAGCAAGTGTGATCAATCGCTCATTAACTGGACAACGATTATGAGTGTAGTTTTCAACACTTTCATGCGGGACAACATTCCTGATCTACATACGTAATGGTCGGAAATGAAATCAGAAGTGGATGTAATGTCGGCGTCACGAGACCCTTCCGCTTTGTTCAAGAGCTTTTCAGTAGCGTCGTCGGTAGCACTCGAGCCGACCCGCATCTGTTTGTATTTTGTTCACGAACGCCAGGAATATATTATTTTGCAGGGCCACGCTTAGATGTGGAAGGAACTGATTTAGAACCCTCATTCAATAGGCTCTAAAAGGATAAAATTCTTTACAGCCCACTCTCGAGTCCCTCTAAGGCGCGCGTACGCCACCTATTGTCGGATTACGTTAAGGTCGGCGTTATCTACCTCTATTTATTGAAACTAGTTAAGATTACCGAGCCGAATTTGACTAAAAACAAAAATTTTAATCATTCTTATAGCCCAGCAATTACCAGCAAAGCAGCAGCAATTACCAGCCCGCAAACGCTCACACATAATATAATTATATAGAAAATCTATTGTGTCTGATATGTGAGTAAATACCTTACAAATGACAGCATTTGTCATTTAATGTAAGTAGGTTATTGTAGCAAAAACATATAGTAGCATCGTTATTTCGATATATGATAAAAGTTTTTGCTTCGTTAAGATTGATAATTCTATTGAAATATTCTATTTGCTCATCCTATGAACTTATAACATTATTATCTACACTGTTTCCCAAACAAACCCGTAAAATAATGTCGTAAAATTTTTAAACAATATGCAGACCCAGAACATTGTAGGGTCGTGCATGTTTGGAGGCGCCTATAAATGGATGTTTAGCATTGTTGATATATTTTCACTGGAACTGGCGGCTAGTGTTCGTAGGCTTGCGCAAACAAAGGACAACAATTTGCATTTTAACTAACTGATAACTGGACCAGCTCGACCTCCCGCTCTCTAATTTCTTTTAGACCCGTTGGAGACAACGTAATTTTCTTTTTCTGCGCGGGGTTACAGATAAAGAAATACTATTATCTTTCGCCATGACAACGAGATAAAACTTTTTCCTTTTAAGGCTCTATTTTATGTCGGACGAGTTATCTAGATGCTGTATTTTATAACTTAGATTACTAATATAACTTGAGAAAGGGAATTTGCATTGTACTAAACGATTAATTAACTAAGATGAACCTAACATAATTATGGCATACACTGTATACCTAAATGATGATTGAGTATTTGCACAGTTATTTAACTAATGATAGCAAACCGCAATAATGTAACATTATCACAAAGAGTATTTACAAACTTTATTAACCTTATTTATCTCACCTTCCACAAAATTCGTGATAAATGCTAAATGCTTTTGTAATTAGGATAAATGCCAAAGCGATTATAATCCCATGGATATACTATCCTACTTTTAACATAACATTGGTTCAAATAAATCACTGAAAAGCATGCATTTATTCCGAGGCGTAAATTAAAAAAGTTCCTCCAATTTTGAATGAGTTATTATGCAATATTACGCTCCGTTAGTAGAATATGCCAAACATTTCGGTTTGCACCATACATTTGGATGCCACTTAGCTTGCTATTAAAACTTCTGTAACGAACTTTGAGTAATATGTGTACTACGTATTGTCTGTGTTACGTGCACACATCGTGTACACGACTCTGCCAGTAAGATGATATGCTCATTAATCTTGCTCGAGGATTTTACCACATTCATCAACAACTATACGGATTGTAATTAAGCACTAGGAGATTCATTCCTTCAATATTTATCTGTTATCGTATAGTGATTTATTGACTAGCACAACTTTGGCGGGCAGTTGAGATGAAATTAATTATAGAAGAGGTAAACAAAGATTTGATTCGGAGGGGTACGGCGACGGCGTTGTCGGGAAATATTATAGTACAGTGATGGCCACTGCTAGTGTGTACAATGTGCGTACGCGAGTGATCAATGGCTAATTCTGCAGACCTGGGCCTGATAGCCGCCAACCTGCTCCGCCTTATCATAGGTAAGTTTTGTATCCCGTCCCTATGTTTTCAGGCAAATTAATTTCTCTGTAATAAACTAATCACCATCTACATAGATTTTCTAAGAGTAATCTATATTAATGGATTTCCAAATCAAGCTATTGTATTGGAATTGATACCGCTTAAATAATATAAACTTGAAAGTCAACGGAATAATTTTATAAAGTGACTTATTGTTAGTATATTACAGAAAGATTCACACTACCGATGTTACACATTACAATTCATGTAGAAAATAAATTCAACATATTTAATAACGATTACATTATATAGCTGTTTTTTCTTACTACTTACTTATTACGATGATTCGTAATAGTAAGAAAGAACAATCTTGTAATTAAAAAAAATAGTTTATTCTTTAATTACAAGATTTTCTCGAAGCCGACACTGACTTTTCTGCGACTGGAAGAAGAATTTATAAACATTCTTCCTAAGTAAATGGCAACCCTTACTTATTATTAAAGTGTCACACGGATGTTGCTATCTAGTGAACACGTCTTTGTCACATAATATGGTTTGTGCCGTCTCCCACATTATGAAACTAGCCAAGTTAGTACTGCGAGGAAGCTAGTAGTCTATCACACATGTCTTTCATGACAAATGAGTATTTGAGCTTTTCATTGCGCTCCTGCTCCCTGAGAATTTGTATTAATTCGGTTTACTGTATAAATGACGACGTGTTTTATTTATTTGTATCTTCTGGCGTTGAAATTATAAGTAAAGGCCCATTTACACGATGGAAGTTTCTTACCTGTAGCATGCAATTGAAGCAAGAAATGCCCTGCATAATTTAAACAACACATATCTTGTAAGGCAAGTTTCGTCTCAAAAATTTCCTTGGTGTGGCATGACTTGCATTCAATAATTGTATACAATTTTTAACTGATATCCACATGGAAGTAGTTGTATACAATTATTGATTGTCAATTATTGCGCTTCTTTATTGCATTTATTATTACTCTTGTTCGTAAATCAGCCTTAAATATCGGGTCATTTTTTTATTTTTCATCTTTGTTTTGATTGTCATTTTAATAAATTCTAACACTTTTTTTCATTAAATGGTTCTTATCCTTTTATTAATTCAGTGATTATTTTTAACTAAATGGTTTAAAGGTCATAATTATGAAAACTAATTAAATAACTTTCAGTTAAAATATGTCGATTGGTTAGGTTTAGTAAACGTTTATAGGTATTTAAGGCCGTTTATTTAAAATATAATATTGAATTGTATTTAAATGAGCTAATCATTTTTATCAGAATTGCTGTATTTGTGTCAAAATAGACGTCGATAAAATTTCGCTACCCACTTTACTCAAATATAAAAAAAACATTTTCTGAAAACATACCTATACGTAAATAAGCATATATTCGTTTTGTTATAGATGCCGGGGACTTTAAACATTTTATCACAAACGCTGGTACACGAATTGAAATTTAAGCTCTGAAATTAACAAAACTCATTTTCATTAATTAAGGCATGTTCAGCTTATTACTGGTGAATAATGAAGGGATCAACGAATTTTCTCGATCCTACACCGTCAGCTATGGTCACAAGCTGAAGAGATTTATTTTTATTTCTCCCCAACGTTATTTAACGTTGTTGAAACTAATATTACACAGCGGAAGCTAAAATTTACTACCTACAAACACAGCATTTTGTAATAAACGGCACGTGAGCCGCATTTTTGAATCTGAATTTTATATGCGAATTATCGAGAAGATTGATGTGAACGAAATGTCGCAATCGAACAAAAGCGCTGTTTCGGTAGGCTCGCTGTATTGGTTATGTTGCTGAATAGTTTTTACAATAATAATTCACAATGTAATCATGTACGAACACTGATCAGTGATTGGTTTTTTCTGACGCTATAAAGTTGGTAACCTTTGAACTATTTTATTAATTATAATTTTTTCTAGTCGGCTATGTTGAATTTTGCAGTTGATCTGCGAAAGCTCTGCAATTTAAATGGAGTCAAATCGCCATAATTTAAATGGAACCTTCGACGAATACTTTAGTTGTCGAGAAGAAGCAGCGCAAAAAAGTCCTCTAGATTTTCAATTTCTGTAATAATTTTTTGGCAATTTTTATGCCATTGCGTATCAATACGCAGTATTATTAATGTGCTTACTTATCGTCTTCGAGCAATTCATTCTCACCCTTTTGTACCTTATGGTTAATATTCCCTTTGAAACTGAATCTAATCAAATATTTGAAATAGGTCATAGTGGTATTTTTAGTTCCCCTTTATATAAAATTCTGAATAAGTGTGAATAAGGTGGCTTTAGCTCATCTAAGTAGCCAGCAGAAGGGCTCTCAACTTAATTTTGACTATCCGATTACCACCAAGAGGGCTGTGTTTGTGTTCGTCAACTTTATATGAAAGAATATATCGCTTCTTTTTCGAAATATTATACAAAGAAAGTACGTTTATGAGTTTTCTTTCACGGTTGTTGAGCGAATCTGAACTGGTAATATACAAGAATCCAGCTCCGAGCCCTCAAATAGTTATTGCCAGCCAGTAATATTTATCTCATGTTTTTCCTATTTCAAAAACGTCTTATTTACCGAGATATCTTTCACCAGGCGTGGGTTAATCAGTAGTCAGTGAAGTCTTCACACAATCGAATATAAAAGTCATCACTTTCCAAGTTTATAGGATAATAAAGTTTATGTTTCATGAAGATCGAATGTTGCAAGTCCCTGTCTAAATAAAGTCTATCGTTGTGGTTTATTCAATGTAGATACATCAAGGTTAGCTTATGAGCGGTCAACCGCACCATAACTTATTACATGACAGATTCTATGACTTGCGTAAGTTTGCCGTTTAGCTACAACGATATCGGAAAATTACATCGTTAATCTCCCTGGAAAGGAAGTCTCAGTAAATAATCGGACCTACGGCAAAAGTAGATTATTATTAGGTTTACAGGAGATATTGTTATTTAAGAATCATAGGTATCTTGATTTAGCTATCCACTGAAGTAAAATATAGAATGGAGTGTTTGTAGCAAAGGAAAATTTTAAGATCGGTACGTTCTTCGTCTCAATTTCGTCGATTTATTTAATTTTAACAAATCATTATTTACTAATTAAAATAATATAAAACTAGAAAAAGAAATTCACGTCCTGAGGCGGGAATCGAACCCGCGACCATTCGCAATCCGGGCGACTGCTCTAACCTTAATACCTAAACAATCGATATCTAAATAGAAATAGTGTACGTTTTATTTTTCAAATCGTCCGGGTTTGATTCCCGAGCCAAGTACATGAATTTTTAAAATGTAGGAATGCAGTTTTTCTTATTACTAAAATCGATGACATGGTTCCTAAAAAAAACATACAGACGAATTGATAACTTCCTCCTTTTTTGAAGTCGGTTAAAAAGAGATTTTCGCATGTCTTACAGTTTCAGACTTTCCTATACTGACCGATCTAAATGTGCCACCCTGTATATAAAAATAAACTTAGAAAACACGTAAGAAAATTTTACACATTTTGTAAAGGCCTCAGAGTTAAATATTTAATTTAGCACGAAATACTTTTATTTTTCATATCTAACTGTAAATGAACTTTTATTTCTTTTTTTTTTTATACAACTAGATAACAAACAAGCTGACGGCCCACCTGATGGTAAGCGGTTACCGCCGCCTATAGACACCTGCAATAATAAGGAAAAATCACTTGATATTGCAGGTGCGTTGTCATTCTGAGGTCTAAGATGAAATGCCTTTGGCTGGCTACCTTTCCCTTCAATCCGAAACACAGCGAACTGTTTCACGGCTGAAATAAGAAAGGCGGTGGTACCTACCCAGACGACCCTACATACGGGCCTACCACCTAATTTAAGTTTGTATGAGAAATAAATAACAACAATTCTTGCTGAACAAAGGCTTCCCCAATAGATTTCCAAACGGATCGGTTTTGCGCAGCATACATCCAGCGACTCTAGCCAGGTCGTCTGTCAATCTAGGGGTCATCTTGGTCATCAATAAATTCGAAAGCAGAACTCCCAACAGTAACTGGTATTGGTTATATGTACATGGTGTTCTATGGATATTCAACATAACCTTTGTTATGTCCATAAAATTAATGTGGAAAATTATAATATAAACTACCTACCGCCCGCATGGTTGTCTGTTATCGTGATGTAGCCCATGACCTTTCACAGGATGTAATCTATATCGATGACAAATTTTATTTAAATCGGTGCAGCGGCATAGAAGAGAAAACGTAACAAACAAATAGACCAACAGAGATGATTTCGCATTTATTATATTGGTAACTTGATAACCGACGTCGGAATGAAAGATAATCACCCAGATCACCCAGTCCAAATTGTAGTAACTGTATACGATTGTAAATGAAAGTTCCCAGCAAAGATTAGAGGAACTTATTGAACGTTTGTAACCAAGCCGTTTTCAACAGACCAAGGTTTCAATCAATGAAAAGCTTAGGGACACACGGGATTGGATTTCGTATTCAGATAATATTCCCCTTCAACAAACTAAAAAGGTTACGGTCCGCTGTACAGAGAACCCATGCCCGAAGTAGGTACCGGCGAAAGTTATTCAGGGAACCCGGAATTTATAACTGTCAGAAAATGGATATTATAATTTTGTTATTTATGCATTTCCTGTATTAAATCGTCAAATAATCGTATTAACTACCTTTTTATCAACATTACTCGTAGCATCAATGCCTAATGCATTAGGCAAACCGTTTTCAATATCAAATTTGATATAGATATTTCTAATGATGTTGCGAGAGTTCTAGGCGAGAGGGTTTGATGTACATCTGAATAGTGTAACATCATAATTTTGTAGGCAACAATTGTTATGGTTAACTTATAAACTATGTAGGTACCTACTTACTTACTTAAATCCGTTATTTTTTATTAAGAAGAGCAATATCTTTCTTTGAATAGGCCAGCCACCATCTTAAAGATCTCAAAGGTTACTAATGCATAGACACTGTAGTAGAGTATTCTACCCGCTTTCATATTACTTGCCTAGATTTACTTTTTAATACAGATGTTTAGAGATAATAAAAGATACGTACGATAGTGGCATAGCTGCTTTATATTACTTACATACCTTTTTACTTTTTAATATTGACGTTCATAGACAGAAAAGGTATGCTCTTGTTAAACACAACCATGAAGTCGCGTACCGCTTAGAAAACATTCGCCCGCATATAAACCGGATCAGACTAGGCAATTTCTTTACAAATGTAGCTACTCCATCTTACGTCTCGTGGTCACTTATCTTTCGTAGAGATGGATAATAATACTTATTATTGAGAATGACAAACTTTAAGAGCAAAGTATTTTAAGAGAACGGTCGTAAATTGTATGATTCGAACAGACAAATATGACACAGTTTCTATCTACTTCTGCGAGAAGAAACTTCTTGATTTAAGGTTATTGTAGAAAGAGCGCAATAAACTATTCCTCTTTCGTGGCATCAAATATAACGACATTGAACATCATCGCCCAACTTGAAATATAAAATGTAATGACTCTCGGGGGTGAACTTACGAAGGTTGTCGATAAAATTAATACTGCGATTACTTGCTTTAATTTGTGATTTTCCATCTTTGATCAACTTTTTTCCCCGTTTCCTTGTTTGAAATATCACCCTTAATATCAAGAATTCAGAAATAAACGTGTAATTCTGAAGGCACGTACTCAGAACGGCCTTTGAACACGTTTCGAATTATTGGTCTGATATTCTAAATGCTTGCCTGTGTTCGTACAGGTGTTCCTTTTTGTGTTAGGTATTGATTTTTATAAATTAGAACTGAAAATTAAAACTCGGAGCCACGGGCACTTTGTTATATTAAAGTTCACAATATGCATCTTCACATACAAAACAACTATCAACTATCGTTGTAAATGTTGGAACTTTCTAGCCAACAAATATTAAAAACAAAAACTACCGTGAATATCATAAATATATTTCTCGGTGTTTTAGGACCGCCTCCTGGAATGTATCCTGAGAAATCAGAATATATTACCTTGGGAAACACTTACGAGTATGTAGTCTAAAATGGAACATTTGTTAACTACTACCATAACTTTAGTAGTATATTATGCAGTGGCTACAAACATATATATAGTGGCAGTACGTTGCTCCGTTTCTTTGCTTTTACAAGTTTTAATCTTCCTAATGCGTCGTCTGGTGTGCACACTTTACAAATGGTTGTGCCGCTTATGCTAACCGGAACTATGGCTATGTTTAATTTGTCGGCAAAAGGATATTGTTTTACTACGCCGTTTGTATCGTTTTGCTCATTCAAAGTGAATGTCCACTTCTTACTGTACCTACAACTTATTTAAAAAAATTGGATATGATAAATACAGCAATCGGGTGACAAGATGACATATAGGCTTATAGGTACCTATACTTACTTTTTATAATCAGATTTTTTTGCTTTATTATCTATTTTAAAAGATTTATTGTTATTTGTGTTACATTACAATATTTTGGAATTGAAATCACATTCTGACATAAATATTTGATTTAGTATTATAATTACATATTAAAAGTTTGATCAAAATCAGGAAGTAAGAAAAAATCGATTTCACTTATACTCATACGGACACAGTTGTAGTTTTAATGTGTTGACACGGACTCGAAATATCGTTTACAGACGTTGAGTAGACCCCTAGGATTCCAACCTAGAATCTATGGTTTTGCGGACATGAGAAATTGAACATCCAACCAAGCAGAACTCCATAAATAGAATCGATGTTAGTTACCGCCAATAGCAAACTCGGGTCTATATCGGGTCGCCTAATTTTTTTTTCTTTATACAAAGCACGACAAATGGCTCAACACCACCTGATGTTAAGCGGTAAGAAGAGTCCATATGCGAAGACAGGTAGTGCAGTTCAGACACTGCTCTAGCCGCCTCCACCTTGCCGGCCCGAAAGGTGCTTTTTCACGCCTATTTTGAAGGACCCCATGTTATAAGAAGGAGGGAACACATGTGCTGGCAAAGAATTTTTATTTTTTATTTTATACAACTAGATGACAAACAAGCTGACGGCCCACCTGGTGGTAAGCGGTTACCGCCGCCTATAGACACCTGAAATAACAAGGAAAAGCACTTGATATTGCAGGTGCGTTGTCATCCTGAGGCCTAAGATGAAATGCCGTCCATGCCCAGTAATTACACTGGCTACCTTTCCCTTCAATCCGAAACACAGCGAACTGTTTCACGGCTGAAATAAGAAAGGCGGTGGTACCTACCCAGGTGACCCTACATATGGGTCTACCACCTAGTGCTAGTGAATTCCAAGTCCTGGAAGTACGACAAAGAAAAGAGCTACTAAATTTCTTTGTACGTGATGTTGAGGTGGAGACAGTGAATTGATGACTCCGAAGACCGGCACGCGTGCTCCTGAGTAGGAAGGGGGAAGGTGGGATAAGGTCAAATAGCTCTTCAGAGCACTCTCCGTGATACAACCGATAGAAGGCGCTAAGCGACGCAATGTCTCGACGCAATTGCAGAGGCTCAAGGTTGTTCGTGACCTCTACATCGCCCACGATACGGACAGCACGACGCTGCAATCTGTCCAGGGCATCGAGTAGGTACTTGGCGGAGCGATCCCACAAGTGCGAGCAATGTTCCACGCAAGACCGGACCTGAGTTTTATAAAGCAGGCATAATTCGTCAGGCGTGAAAAATCGACGCACCTTGTTCAGGACACCAAGCTTCCGTCAAGCTGTTTTGATCACGGTTTCGATGTAGTTCCTGGAATTCAGATCGCAACATATCTCCATGCCTAGCAAGTTTAGGGAGCCCTGTGCCGAAAGAGTCGTGCCCTGAAAAGACGGAAGGGAAAGGAACGGCGACATTTTAGCTGTAAACGCGCACACCTGTGTTTTCTTACCATTGAACTTAACAAGATTGTTAGAGCCCCATTCAGATATGAGGTTCAACACCCTGTTGAGCTCAATGGTAAGATTCTCTCTCTCTCTCGGTTTCAGCGCGCCCAGCCCCTGGGCGACCGTAATATCCCCCATGCACTGTACTGTCATCCGCATAGCAAAATATATATATATATATATATATATATATCAATGAAATGCTTCCTAACGGAAGCATGTCATTGAAGAAGAAAGAGTGTGTGGGATAGAACAGAGCCTTGTGGTACACCAGCATTCACTGTCATGAACCGCGAAGCGCATCCATCTGCGAGGACACGGATTCTTCGCTCATGCGGGAAGCCGGCAATCCAGTTACAGAGCTGAGCAGGCAGACCGTATGCCGGGAGCTTGGAGAGAAGAGCCCTGTGCCAGATCCGATCGAACGCTTTGGCAATATCAAGGCTAACTGCCACTGACTCACTACGTTTGTCAATAGCTTCACCCCAGACATGCATTAAGTACGCTAGAAGATCACCCGTTGCCGGTTCGGCCGAAACCCGTACTGTCGATCATTAATTAATGAGTGATCTTCTAGGTATCGGATCAGCTGGCGGTTTAAGATCCGTTCCATGACCTAATTTTTTTGAATTTTTTGAACTTCTAATTGACAATGGCACACAAACGGTTAGCCTATTTTTTTCGCATAATTTCACTCTTCATAATCGTGTTTGGTCTAATTTCACTTCGCCTAACTTTTTATCGCCATATTGTTATTTACCTAATGCGAACTTTGGCGGAACAATTTGTAATTCCTAAAGTTTGCAATTACTAAATATTAATTTCCACAAAATAAAAAATCATAACGTATAAAACGCCGACTCATTTTAATAAGGCAAACTAACTTGGCCAAAAATTTGTATTTGTTGCAAATTGATTTAATCAAACATATATTATTATTATGTAGGTATTCTAATAGAAAGTAAATGTTTTTCCTTTTAATTATTAATATTTATTAATACTAACGTAGCATGCAGGTAGGCATGCAGCATGCAAGCAGGTATGCCACGCAAACAGGCTTGCAGCATGAAAGCAGGCATGCAGCAAACAAGCAGATATGCCGCATGCAAGCATGCAAGCAGGCATACAGCATGCAAGCAGGCATACAGCATGCAAGCAGGCATTCAGCATGCAAGCAGGCATGCAGCATGCAAGCAGGCATGCAGCATGCAAGCAAGCATACAGCATGCAAGCAAGCATACAGCATGCAAGCAAGCATGCAGCATGCATGGCTTCTGTCACGGCTCCGGCGCTGCGGGGCTCCGGCGGTCCCACGCGACCTTATAATATTGTCTATTATAATATTGGATTTGCAGCGATTCGCTTCTGTCAATTTATTTATTCAATAAAATTGTTTTTGTCATAAGCTGATAAATTTTTGGCACATTTAATATTAGATGTGCTAAAAGTAGAGCTTTATAGCGAAATCTTCGTAATGCCAAAATAACGTTATGTCAATAGATTTTAGGGTATTTCACATTATAGATCCAAAAATTAGGGTTTTCAATTCCTACACCAAATTATAATGGTGGCAAGACAATTGTTAGGCGAAACAATAATTGTTCGCTTTAAGTTTAGGCCAATACGGTTTGGCCATGTAATATTAGGACTAAAATTTTTAGGCGAACCGAAGGGCACCCAGCAACTCAGTAAAACAACAAAGGATTTTTGTATTAAATAGAAAAATCATTTTGACGAAAATCTTAAATTCGTCGGTAAACATCCTACTAGGAAGATTTTTATATGATTTGTAAAAGTGCCAGTTACTGAATTCTGCGCTCTTGTTCTGGTGCAGTGCCGTGCTTTTGAAGTTATTTAATCATAAATGCAGCCAAATAACTTCAGAGCAAAGGAATGTCCAGCGAAATAGTTTTTGTCTTACACAGACGATTAAGTTGAGACTTTCTGAATAAAATTTTGCATTTTCTTGCATCCTAGATGACAATTTGAAACTATTCTTTGAAACTATACAGCGAATACTGTAAGCGCGGAATGAAGACGGCGCAAGCTGTTTCCATCACATGACTAAACTATTTTACTGGCTTACCTACTTCTGCTCACTTGTCCTAACTAAACTCCGTTTTATATCCTTAGTTCCGTTTTATTGTTTGGTTTACAGCTGTCGTTGTGACTAATACCCGGCAACGACAATTGCCTTTCGAGTCTAGGTGACAACAACAACTGTTTTCCTTCATATTGTGGCGTGCAATTTCATGTCAAGCATTTTCTTTTCCCCGAGTTCCTTTGTTTCGAAATGTCACAGCGAACGTTTTTTCTGAAGACATTTTATTAGTTTGTAGAGAAAACTGAAACGTGTTACAATATATTGAACCTGTTGTACCTACAATACATTGAAAAGTCTTAAAAGTAGTGTATGATTTAAACAAGTATGATTGTTTTGTCTACAAATGTAGTAATTACATCCTTTATTAGATTAATTTACTAGTAATTATTGAAGCTTAATTTAAGTTCGTAACCCACCAGCCAAATTCTAAACACCTAATTGCATGCTTGAATTTACTTCGTAGAGCGTTGAATGGAGTGCCAAACTCAGTACACGAGCAACTTTAAAGTTGATTATTAACTTTAAGATAATTAATAGCAGCGACTTCGCTTCTGACGTGCGTGGTTAATGATACGTTTAAATAGTCTTATGATGTCAATTTGAAGGATATTATATAAAATAACAATTTTCTGTTGTTCTCTTTTGTCATTTAATTAAATAATAATGAGCTATACATTTAGTTATTTTATTAGTAGCTAGCTGTGCTCGCGACTTCGTTTGAGTGGATGTCGGACAGTAACAAGATGACGTAGGTACGTACCTAGTACCTACCTACCTACGACATGTTGTTATGTTCCGATCCGGTGGGTAGGTTACATGACTTTACTTAAGTATTTATTTGGTTGGGGATTTCAATCATTTTTATAAAAACACCTTCGCAATTAATGCATTATTTTAGAACAAATTTGATTACCAAAAAAGGTTTAAATTAGTCAACCTCAAATTATAAAGTTGTAACAATTCCGGCATACATTATTTTTGAATAACCTTAACTGATTACGAAGCGCACGCGACGAAAGCTCTAAAAAGGTTTTTTTTTCGTTTTTGCAACATTTTTCATAGATGCTCAGCTCCTATTGGTCGTAGCGTGATGTTATGCCTATATAGCCTTTCTCGATAAATGGACTATCCAACACAAAAAGATTTTTTTAATTTCAATCAGTAGTTCCTGAGATTAGCGCGTTCAACCCAACAAACAAACAAACTCTTCAGCTTTATAATATTAGTATAAAGTATAAATATTTTTTAAAAAAGTAAATAATAAACTGACTCTAAACAAAGAACGTTATATTACATTCAGATTACCATTAGTCCTAATAAATTGATGTCGGTTCTTTAGTCTATAGAGAAGATAAGAATCGAGATAGCGTGAAAAAATCAGGGGCCTTACCACCATCTTTATAAAAGCGATTCATATTCCGCTCGGTTCAGTATTGGTTCCTAAACTGCATTACTGTCATAGTCGTAGATAGCGTCGTAGTACGAATTAACGATTCTACTCAGTTTAGGTCCTAAACTGGATAGCGATAAAAGATGGTGGTACGAGTGCTGGAGCCTCACAAAAAGCACAACTTTTGTGGTGCATTAGAACGCTAGAGGTTTATCAAGTTTTTAAAAATGTTGGTTTTTATCACTTTACCTTTGCCTAAAAGAAGATTTTTTTACGAAGAAGGTTGAGTGTTGTACTTTACAATTTTCTCACGATAGCGATAATAACATCACCTGTAACATACAAACAAATTGTATAAGTATTACAGATGTGTATGATAGTTCCAAACAAGTCCCAAAATTTCTACCGACCGACATAAAAACAGTCTGTATTTTAAACTGACTCCTTCAACCACGATCTATCAACTACGAGCGCAGAAGTCCGAAAGTAAAAAGAAATTAGATCAAGTCTTCCCTTTTTATCGCATAAACTTTAACTGTTACTAGAAAAGTCGCAAACCTTCACTTCTTTGTAAATATTTTATGTAGAATCCTTCGGTAGAAGGTAGCATTGATTCTCTTATAACTTGCACATGTTACATTGTAAATCTCATGGAATCTCAAATGCAGGTTTAGTGGGAAGCAGCTCTAAGATATACTTACGTACATTTTGAAAGCAAACACGCCTCTTTGGAAGCGGACAATGTACCTAAGCAGATGCGCTTAAATATTATGTTGCAAATTGCAATGGAATACTTGTACTAGATACTTACATGCAGTTACGATTTGTATTGAAAACTGAATAGTCTACATTGTAAGACTAAATCAAATAAAGTTATGGCATAAAACATTTAAATGTTCTCTTTCTTTACTATTATCCTTAAGAGGAGCGGCGTAGTGGTTTGAGCGCTCTGGGTTCGATTAAGAAAACGACGCAACTTTCGCTGTCGTCAATCCCGGGATGGGTCAATCAAAATTTGTAATCTCGAGCTCAACTGCTTTAACCCACCAACCTTCAGTGTGATGTTATTATGGCCCAAGCCTCTCATGTGTGTCTTCTACGCAGAGATCTTCTTATATGCGTATGATGACATGATTGTATCAAACAATAGCAATTTGTCAGTCGGTTTTTTAACGCACTTCAAATCAGGGCGCTATTTTTCTGATTTTGGGAGTGGGGCAACACTATTTTTGTAGTGTTGTGAGATCATAATCACAATATTGCGCAACAATATTATTATTTAATAAAATTGCAAGTGTGAAAAGTAATACAAATCTTTGCCTATCCTGTTTGCCGCCTTTTCAATAACTTAGTGGACATGTTTACAAATTAGGTACGTAAGTACGTCTAGCAGGTTGCTAAAACATGTGCGTTCAAAGTCATCAAACAAGTGTTCAAATCCTGGCGTGGTTGGCTTTAAACGAATATTCGAGCGCGTGCTTATTTGAAAATATCGCTCTGTAAGATTTTTGCGTCATAAAGCCCAGTTCAGATTGTTGTAATCATTAGCTCGTTTTATTTTCTGCCGAGACGATGAAAGTAATTCGACTTTATGTTACCACCGTAAAAAGTAACAGAAAGGTTGTTGGAAATCATTACGTAACTGAAATATAAATACTTGATGTAATTGGAGCATAACGACTACTAAGGCTTTTTAAGAATATTGACGTCGCACGGCTTTCCATAAAAACTTTTCAGTCGAAAATATTAGAAACGAACAAACCGATTCTAATAACACGTTCCATGCGTAAGCAAGTCAGGCTATACTAAAAAGTTCAGTTTTCAGAGGATTTCTCAATAAGTCTAATAGAAAAGTAATTACTTATTGGCGACTTTTGGTTTGTGTAAAAAGCTAAAAATTGCTCTTTCTCAACTTACTGTCTTTAGAAAAACCCTCTGACAACTATTCAGGCTAGCCTGATTCTGCCTTACTTCTTATGTATGGAAAGTCTTTATATCGAAAATATAATTTGTGCTTGACGTTCGGGTATACTGAAGGCTACATTTTTTCTATGCTTAATTGTTATGAATTGAATTTGTTGTTGTTGCATTGCTGGCTAGTTTGAAAATTTTCATGTTAATGAGCAGTTACTATATTGGCGAGTCTACTTGTGTGTGGAAATCCTTAGTTAGCTTGTCAATAGCTAAAATGCTTACTAATTTATCGGAGACTAGAGTTTATCTTGAGTATTATATTCAGCTTATTCTAAATATTGCTATAAATATAACCTAAGCCATATTTCTAGGTATGTGGTAGACCCATATGTAGGGTCGCCTGGGTAGGTACCACCGCCTTTCTTATTTCAGCCGTGAAACAGTTCGCTGTGTTTCGGATTGAAGGGAAAGGTAGCCAGTGTAGTTAATTACTGGGCATGGACGGCATTTCATCTTAGGCCTCAGGGTGACAACGCACCTGCAATATCAAGTGCTTTTCCTTGCTATTGCAGGTGTCTATAGGCGGCGGTATCGCTTACCACCAGGTGGGCCGTCAGCTTGTTTGTCATCTAGTTGTATAAAAAAAAAGGTAATATTTGAAACTTAATTATAACGTGGTCGCCCTGTGCTCGAAATTCGACCATAATTAATTTAAATTATAAGTTTTAACGTTATTAAGGTTATATTCTATTGTCAAAGATTATACTTCTATAATCACAGTTTTTTTCTTTTTTCATTTTTGTTTATTAAGGTTTTGTTTGACATTTAGTAATACTTTATGCAACTATCAAACAATATTAATCTATTCTCAATTTGACATATATTTATGCGTGTGTGTCAAATACATGGTAGTGTTTTTCATGTTTTTATTGTTGATTAAATGTATTTTTATGCATCATTTTACAAAAATATTAGCATTCTGCACTCCTTCTCTATATAAACCATAAGTGTGCGAAATTTCATACTGCTCCGTCCGCGCAATTTTAGTAAGGGTACAAAGTTTTTCCTTAATATTATGATGATTACAAGTACAACCACAGATTAATGATATATGTATCTACGATAAGTGCAACCTTTAGATATATATTAAACATAATAAATACAACCTTTAGAAATATGTTATAATGCGTTTAAGTTAACATTTTGGAGAAGTCTAAAAATGCAATTGGCCATCTATCCGTTTTTGGACGATTTGTAATGTAATGTAATAAGAGTTGCTTTGAGGTCATTTGATTTTTGACAGTTTTCAAACAAATTAGGGCCAATCTCTAATTTGGAGAGATTCATATTAAAATTACCCAGTTTCTCCTCAACAGGACCAAATTCTGCTCACAGTATAGGTAGATTAGAAGCGCTGGCGAGGACGTGGCCTTATCAGTCTTAGCACAAGACGTCGCCGTGACGTCGGGTCAAGAGGCTATGACGCGCACTCGACCCGCGCCACCTGAGTCGAGCTTTTAAACTTTTTCGAAACCCTACAGTGGCTTTCATTAAGCTACGAACACAGCCGCAAATCTCCAGACGCCATTTTTCTGATGTTTACCAAATGAATTCGCGCGATCAAAGGAAAAATGATGGCAATGGAAACCTTTTCCAGCGAATTCCGAAGGAAATTCTTGATGGTCGCTTTCGTTAGGTATGTGTGACTTTGTGGGATTATTGAATATTATATCTTGAATATAATAAATAATAAAAAAATACACATAAATCAGTCTTTTCCTGCTAATATTTTTACTTTCAGTTTTTAGGATGGAATGTCTTCTATTCTGAGAGATTGTTATTACCATATTGTTTAGGCGACAAATAACGTTACATATACATTCTCTATAACGCATGCTAGTGCAGTATATGAAATTAGCGTTGATATTTAATAATAATAATAACATAATAATGTACAATTTCAAAATTAATTTGATTGCTTCAATAGTAGGTTATCCATGTTGAATAAATAATAGCCGGCAAAAGTACAAATACAACTGTGCAACATGTTTTACAGATACATAATTACATAGTAAATAGTACGGATAATCCATTAGCAAGTATTGTCTATTTTTTACATTCTTAAATAACATTGAACGTTTGTATATATTTAACAATGTTGTATTGTTATTGTAAACGTTTGCAAGATATCTATTAAAATGTGTAGGCTTGATGCGACCTGGATGAAGCCGCGACCTTTCACAATACGGGTGGCTCTCTAACTACTGAGCTAACGATGACTTAGATAATCTAAGGTTCAGTTTTTCCAGTTATTTGATTTATGATTGTTAGGTATATACTTGTAAGGCAAGAAAATAATTAATATCTAATAATTCAGTAATTTGATATTATTGTACTAACAGATAGACACATCTAATATATAACAAGCAATCAATAGAATACCAACAATACAGGAGATATAACAATGAGTTGTAGGACAGAACCTTAAGAAAAAAAACAAATAAGTCGATAGGTCATCGATATCTAAATAAATAAAAGGCTATATAATAATAATGCTTTTATAGATAAGAATGTTTAAAATAATATACTGGACCCACTAAAAATTTCCACAATTGGCCTCTTACATTAGCGATATTTAAAAACAAATTCCAACATTTGAAAATGGAATTCTTTGGCTTAAAATGCAGTTGGTTTGGTGCCACCCATTTGTCACTTGTTTTTACATTTTGGAGTCATTTTAAATACCTACTGTTAGCGTTAGTGTTTAAATTCGAAGGGAGAATATTTTGAGAAACAGTAAATTCATTTTTGACCACTAGACAATTGTTGAGTTACTTGTGGTGTGGTGGTGGACTGTAGTTATGCTGGGAGCGCCTCGTAAACGTTATCCAAAGACACTGATCACTTGATTATTATTTAATTAATTAACACAGATATATTGGTAGTAGATAGAAAAGATGGACAACTAATAGGCCTATGTCCCCAGAGCAAGAGCGTATATTATGCCAATAGACAAAAAAACTGTGTGTAGGTATTTTTTTTATTCATTCCGGAATGTTTAGTGCGCCTCACTAAAAAGCTTTTTTTTCACTTATTACCTGCGGTACCTCCACGCTCTTAGCGGTCCCACCTAAATAATTAATCGAATATTAGTCTACTTACATTTTCATTTCTCCCCTCCGTCCTCAGAGTGGAGTTCAAAGAAAGTACCCACTTTGCCTTTTCGGTGCGTCAAGTACACTGGCAATAATAATAATCCATACCAATAAAGCTAGATTTACAAAATTTAGGAGGTTGGTACTTACTAATTGTGTAATTGCGGTCTCAAAGTGGGTGAATCGAGTGTTCTGCGGGCTATTGTGTCCGAGCATAGGTTCCCCAGCCGCATGCCTATGTAATATGGGATTTAATAAGAGGCCCCCTTCTCCCTCGCTCGCAGACGGAATGTTGATGCCCTCCTTTGTATTACACTCAAACTTCATCCTCCGGATGACTCTCCCATAAAGTATCGCGCGCATAACTTATCCCCTTCAAGGTTTATTTATTCCCTCCGAAGACGTAACAGGGAAATTACTTTTACTATATTTTTTTCTTACGCGTTATCACCTGCCCTTTAATAAGATTGTATGTAAATGAAAGTGTATTTTTCTGCGAAAGTTTTATTTATGTGGCTACACGTATTTTTAATAACACCTATTACTTGAAAAAGGCAATTATTACTGTTGCCTTAAACAGTTGAACTGGTAAAGAACGTCTTCCCCAGTAAGCCCGCATCTTGTATGTATATTTTGTAAAATTAAAGGAGTAAATTAGGTATTTGAATAAATAATAACCAAAAACCCAAAACCCTAATAAGTACTTGAATTTTAATGAGATGACAGTTTGGTTGTTTCGTGTTAGAGAACCCTTATTAAAAATCCTGAATTCTTTTCACGCAAGAGCTGCTTGCTTAATCTCCTTTAAAGTATACACTTGTTATGCAGGAAATTATTTATTTAACAGAAGGAACATTATACTTACTTATAGAAGGAACATTGTAGCAATTTTAATCAAGTAATTATTTAAACAAGGATTTCCGCTTTTGTTTATGGTAACGTTCAAGGCGCCATACACGACGTTAGGCACATGTTGTTTCAGGAAAATAGGCCGATTAACGCTGGCTTATGAGACTGGAAGTACGCCTACGCGAATAAGCGAATTAATTAGCGAATTTGGATGCCATGGAGACCGCAGCGTCCGTTGCATTGCGGTCTGGCATCTGTGTCCGCATGTCGGGCGCAGGCCATCTCATCTCTCGTAATCCAGCTACCTTTCTGTTTCTGATACAAAAACGTCTCTAATTAGCCTACGTGCTAGCCAGCCAGGGCTTATTCTGTTACATTTGTTTAGCTTAATGCTAAGTAGCTCACTTATATTGGCCGTTTGAATGCTCGTAGTGGAACGTAATGCATCTATTTGTGAACGTTCCACCTCTGGAGCAGGAATAGCTGCAGCAATTCGGCAGCTGCTGCACTGGGCACTGATGCAGTTTACATTTATAAACTGCGCAAAATAAATAAAGCTCCCTCAACGCTCATCTCGTTGCTAATTACTGTTAAAAGAACAACCAACTTGTTTAATTAATTCTTGCATTCGAGGTTTTATGTCCGAAAATAATTATTTGACCTCAGCCAATCAGAAGTGGTTAAATCACAAATGAATTACACGGGAAATAAATTTAACGCAAAGTTTTGTTGATGAGCTTCGAAAATAAATTTAAAGTTTGCATAATGAGATCACTGGCTACACGATAGTAATTTCGAAGGAAAATATAGACATTAGTAATCGCACTTCATTGTTACAATATCGGTTAAGTTGAAATTGTTTTCCAGGAATTATACGTAGGTAGCGTCGCGTGTCGTCGTCGTCGGCAATTATTTGACTTCGAATCTTATTACTGTTAAGTATACTTGGTCGTATTACCTACTAGCGTAGACACGTTACTAAGGTAGAAGTTTGAAGTTATCTTGCTCTGAGTTGAGTTCTGGTCTCAATTCTAGTTGTCATTAGACTAAATGATGTTAAGAGCAGACTATTAAATTTTGAGGTCAACTTAAAGTAGGTAGATCTTGAATATTCGGTGATAAGATCTACACCATAGAACAACTCAATTTAAACTTTGGCAGGTATATTTAATTGGATCGTCACTGTTTTCTTAACTATTATTTCTTGAGTGTAACTTCCTTTTTAGTACAGTTAAGAGCAGAGGTTCGAAATTCAATATTCAAGATTTTATAGGTAGTCTACCTTCGCAGTGTCGTTTATCCAGCGTTTCTCCGATTTAAGACACGCAGCAGAAAATGTAGTTTAAATTGGTTAATAGGAAGTAACGGACTCCTCATTTTTTAAAATTTTATACCTTAAACAGTAGGTACCTACTAGGTGGTAGACCCATATGTAGGGTCGCCTGGGTAGGTACCACCGCCTTTCTTATTTCAGCCGTGAAACAGTTCGCTGTGTTTCGGATTGAAGGGAAAGGTAGCCAGTGTAATTACTGGGCATGGACGGCATTTCATCTTAGGCCTCAGGATGACAACGCACCTGCAATATCAAGTGCTTTTTCTTGTTATTGCAGGTGTCTATTGGCGGCGGTAACCGCTTACCACCAGGCGGGCCGTCAGCTTGTTTGTCATCTAGTTGTATATATAAAAAAAAAAATAGTAGTACAATACCTCGCAATGATTAGAATATAAAAATTATATACTGTGGTGAGATGTGAACCCGCGACGATGACCTTTTACAATCCGGGTGACGGCTGTAACAAATTTTTAAACTTTTCGTAGGCATATCTTTTTTTTTTAAAAATAATCGTGGAGAGATCAGTATCATTATTCATGATCATATGATGATGAATCAAGATTTCATGATGATGATGATGATGATGAGATCACAGATTAATGCATTATTTTCACTAGAAATTAATTCAACACTTAATTTATTTTTCCGTAAGACTATGTTTATTTTATCTATAAAAACTTACTATACATACCTGTATAGTAAGTTTTTATACAATAATATAAAATTGAAAATTTCAAGTAACCGGCCTCTTTAATCATCTATCTAACACCATCGAGACAATTCTTATGAGCCCAAACACGCTATATCAGCTGTAAATTTCTGAAAATTTTAGCATCCCGTAGCCTATTTGATGGTACGGGTTAAGCTCAAGGTTGGAATGTCTTGAAAATACCGCCGAAATATCTAACAGTAAATCAATAGGACCTGTGAAAGTTAGTTAGTTAGACCCTTTTGTCAAGTAGGAAATCATCTGATATTCATCTAACGCCTGAACAGATCTTAGATTACAGCCAAGAAACATCACAAACACGTCAGCTTTCATACAAAAAAAAACTTATCAAAACAGACATACACGTCAAACTCTTATCATCCCACTTTTTGCGTCGGAGGCTAAAAACTCTGTGCCTGTGTAACAATGACTTTCTATACACAAGGTCATTGCCGTGTAACAAATGAAACAATAGGGTAGTTGACAACTTTTTTTATTTCATATATCTATATCTCATGCAGAAATATTTCAAAAGAAATAGTTTGTTTTAGATCAATAGTTTCATAGATACATTAGTACCTATGTTCAATATGTAGCGGCGCATCGTTCAAAAAAGCTCCATAGAAAATCTACGGAACAGGTGACGTCACAGGTTCCTTTATTACTACAAACTTAGACCATAAGAACAAGACTACAACATGTATGGGGAGATTGACAAATGAAAAATAACTATGTAATATGTTTTTATTCAAAGTTGTCGTAATATTAATTGTTTTTATTGATGTGAGGAATCTAATACCATTAACATTGAGAAATTTTGGAACAAAATGACTATTTTTATAAATTTTTTAAATTGTACAGCTTCAAAAATATTCCATAACTTTAAAGTTTGAGTTGTTTTTGTGTCATATCAGCGTATATTTTCAGAATTTGTCAAAATTAGCGCCATATTCAACGTAGGCAAGATCCTTATAATATTTATTCAAACGCCATCTACACGCTATATTTGACATTTCATTATATTGTAGCTTCAGCGCCATCTATGTTTTCCTCAACAAACCTTACTAGAAAGCTACAGTTGTTATACCACCCCCTACTAGATGGCGCTCACTTTTGTAAAAGCTTGCTTTTAAATTTAGCAAGGCCTTTGCTTTAGGAAGCACCGGGCTACGCTTTCAGGCTTCAGATAGTTTTACATTTTGGTCACATATAGTCACAGCCACATTCCTCCGGATAATTTTATGAATCCCCGATGCAAAAACAGGAGTGATAATCATTTGACGTGTTTGACTGTGTATATGTTTGTCTATCTATAGCATTGTAGCTCCTAAACGAATTGATTGATTATGTTTTGTTTTTTTTTGTTTGAAAGTTGATGTGATCGAGATGGTACTTAGGTATAATTTATGTAGATCTATTGAGGCGTTTAATGACTATCAGTTCATATCCTACTTGACAAAAGAGTATACTAATTTTCATAGATCTGATTGATTTGAACCTTGAGCTGATCCTGTACAATTAAATAGTCTGCGGGATGCTCAATTCTTCAGAAACTTACAGCAGTAACGTTTTTTGGGCTCATAAGAATAGTCTCAATGAGATTGTGTAAGCTAAATGATTTATGACCCCGAGGGTTATTAAAATTTTATAATATCTACTTATTTATAATAAGCGCATACCAACCATTCATCATGCGTTTCTGTGCAAAGCGCATGTGATTTTTGGTAAATATTATTGCCCCTAGGTACAATCAAAGAGAATACTAATTTTGTGTCAGTGTGTCAGTCGACGACTAATTTTGTGAATCTTTGAAAGAATTACATGGATTTCCCCTGAAGTTTATAACAACGTGTACTGAAATCTCATAACGTTTACAAGACATACATATTCAATCATGTTTTTTTTTTGTTCTAGGTAAGCGATGGAATAGCTTCGGTGTGCATATACAGGACTTGTAAAATGAAAAACATTTATGGAGCTGGTGTTTCTTTCGTACTTATATTGTAGGTAAGTACACCGCCATAAATAAGGAATTTTATAGTAACTAAGATAAAGAAACAACATCTTTCCAGCGCTTCAAACGGGTTTGGAGTCAAATATTTAACAAAAGAAAAATTTATAGAAATTATTATAAGTAGGTATTAGTACCCTTAAAATAAAACTACAGAAGGTCTTTACAGAAGATATCAGCGAGATACCGCTAAATTTGTGACGACTAAGGATTTGTGGACAGATTGACAAAAGTGAACGCTGTGTTCGAAGCGGGTTGCTTTAGCCCCTTTTGATAGGTACTGAGGCTGGTTGAGCATAATTTTATATTTATTTGAGGTTTTTATTTATTTGATAGAAAATGAATTTGAGATAACATTAAAATACCGGTGTTCGATAGAATAAATAGAACTGACCTTTGAAGTAAGATGCTACCAGAAAAGCAAAATTTTGCGTAGCATAGCCATTCAGATATCAAAGTGAAGTAGGCCATCTCAGATTCCCACTTCATGCTATTGCTCTTCAGCTACACCCCACCAGAAAACAATGTCTCCCTTTCTCCAAAATATATTCTATAGAATTTACATAGCCCAATCGCTGTTTCGTTTGCTCCAAATCGTTCTAAACACAGGAAAGTACTTATAATCTCTGAGAGGTGTTGTAATTAGTGCCCCTTAACCGAACCAGGTGTATTAAGGCAACATTGTTAATAAGCAATCTGTAAATTCAGTGGCCATTGTCATGTAAATCCCCATTGTACTACGGAAGTTAATTTGCAGTAAATGCCTCGATAAAGTTCCCGATTAAGTTAATGGAACAAATTGTTAAGTCGAATGTTTGCGTTAAATGGGAATCTATAAAGAGAAATTTTGCATTTACGATTGTTTCAATTAAAATAACAATGCCAAGTATTATACAAACTTTGATTTGTCTCCTCGTACTGAAGGCACTCCTCTTGTTACCAAAATCTTTAATTGCAGTCCTTAGTGTCCACGTATATAGCAATGCGACATGTAATTTTGCGGGGATCTGAGAAGAAAACCCAAAAATCTAATTTGTGCATACTAGACAGTATTTCACATCTGATGGATTTCCATCTTCAACATCTTTCTTACAAGTTACGAGGCCGACCACATCATGATCTACATATCATGGTTTTTCCATCTAAGGCCAAGGGCACTCCAGTACTAGTGCCTATCCTCTTCTGTATCAAGAAGCAGCAAAATAATGCATTATATAAAGAAACTAAAAATGAGCTAAGAAGATCTTTTACCCTTCAAGCATCAGATTCCAGACACAATACAGTTTTCAATTGTCATAGACCTCCAGAGGTATAACGCCGCTGGACTGATTAATAGACATACAATAAAAATAAAAACGCCACTTTTCGGATTTTAGTTTTCGAGTGTGTTACGTGTTTCCTAGTTTGTACCACACATTACTACCATACAGTAGTTATAAGACAGAATATACATAGGTATCTAGTTTTACGTAATAGAAAAATAATAAGAAATAAAACTTATATGGAGTCCTGTTTAAAAATCACAAGTAAAGGGTTACCAATACGAAAGATTCAAGTATGGACCATAAATCTTGCCCGGGGATACCTGTCGCCGTTGCTTACCAAGTGGGTCACGAAAACAAACATATTTTATAGAACATTCCACTCATCGACGAGCAAACTTGAATATGAGCAAAATCCTTCGAAAATATTTAAATTTCTTCTACCTTTATTTAACATACTTAGAGTTTTTGTTTACTCTTTTGTATCGATGCGTGGGTAAGCTGTGAATATATTAGGGTGAAAATTTCTGAAGCTTTTTGTGGTGTTTATAATTTAACGATTTTTAATACTAAGTTTTAGGTATTGTAGTGGTATTTTTCTTTTTCAAATTACGTCCCTGTAAATGACAATATGTCGGTATAGTCACTTATTTACAATTTATTTGTGTGTATAGTAGTGAGTTAGAGTCACTTCATTTTACAGAGCAAGCAGCTAATGTAAGGTGGGTCTATACTAAGGGGGATCGATACATACCTTGACACAAAATTACCTGCTTATTGATTCGATTTTTACTGCAATCATTTTAAACCAATTTTTAATATAATAATAACAAAATTCATACACTTACACCTATTTATTATCTAGCTCAAAGTAAGCAAGCATCCTGTATAACAAAGGGCACAGACCACTCGGCCAGCCGGTTGTATTTGTTATTATCATATCCATATAAACCTTAAAGAGTTTACAATCAACAGTATTCCTCTCGCGGAAGAATGCTATAAATAACACAACATAAAAGTATCACTTAACAAAAGAAAGAAATATCTGTTCCAAATCATTTGAATCTCGCACGTGAAAAGGTGACAGGCAAGGGGGTTGCCGATTGTTGCGGCCGGATGCTGCCGCCATTTCCGCCTTTCTGTCCTCACGCCGAACGGGGCGCGTTCAATTCGAGTACAATTATCACCGTTATTTTAAACCTTTTTACACTTTATTGTCCTTTGTAACATTAGACATGACACATGACGAGAAAATAATAGACTATTGCTCGTTTTCATTAACCTTTGCTTAGCGTTAAGAGCCTCTTAACGATTTTTACCTCACTATCTAAAGGAGATAGAAAGAGACATATATTTATGGTTAGTACAAACGGACATATCTCGTTCATCCTAAAAATATAAAATGTTGTAAGGATAAAGTAAATGATAAAGTACCTACTTAAAAACTAAACTTTTTGTTGCATATTTAAAACTATCCTTTACATTCATGGATGATTTTGAAGCAATTGAATAAATGTTTCTAATGAGAATAATGATATTGCGGTAGGTACCTTAAAGTGAAAACTACAAAAAACAAAATGTGTTAAAGTACTTAGACATTTTAACACATTTGTAAATAGGAATCGAAATATTAAGTTTCTCTTGAAGTTGTTTGTTTTATGCGAATATCTCGTACTCCGCAAATGGGAAACGTAGCTTATATTTAATTTTGAAGACCATCTCCTTTAACAAAAATGATAAGTATTGTGAATTTTCATTATTCTTCTCAGGATTTTTTTTTACGAAAATCATACTTGATTAACGAGTAACCTATGATATTTTTCTATTAAAAAATTGAATTATCAATTATAATTTAATGACAATTATACCGCAAGTGAAAGGAAATTATGACATTGTAGAATATTCCTTTAAAATAATAAATTCGTGATGTGAAATTCATGCGTAACATACATAAGTAAAGCATATTATTTCTAAATACATTACATTTTGTTTTGTTGTGCAATAAATTTGAAATAAATAAATAAAGCATATTATTTCTCGCATTGTACTTTTGCAGGAGATTTGGGAAATACCCAGCGTCAAAGAAAGGAAATACTTTTAAAAAATAACGAAATCCACCCGTACCTTATCAGCTTAGTAACGAAAATGTATCTACGATTTTCTTACGACGGCAGCGCGGTGGCACATTTATGTAATAAATATGAGCAGTGTCATACATAACGCATGGTATTGAGCGATTGACTGTAATGTTAGCCTTTTCTGATGCGCGTAGGGCACAAATTTACATGAGTTGATTTACCCTTGTGTCTAAATATTTACAGTTTGATATGCATAATATTATGAGGAGCTCGGTGGCGTATTAGTTTGAGCGCTCTGGTTTCAATACGAAAAACAAAGCAACTTTCACCATGGTCGATCCTGGGATGCATCAATCAAAGTTTGTTATCATGATCTCGCCCGTGCTTAGGAAGGGCACGTTAAGCCTAACTGGCTGGTGATTATGATCAGTAATTCTAAAATATAAATAAATGATCAAAAAATTTAAGCACTATAAATATAATATTGTGTAATGTAAAATGTATTCCTACTCGGATTCTCCATAGCAAAACTAGAACAAAACCCACCCCAGTTACGACATTGTGTATTGTGTGTGGACGTTAGAAATGTTAGAATTAAACAAACTATGTAACTGCAAGTACATGCAATTGACCGTATATTCTAGGGTGTAGTTTGAATTAGTAATACATATCATCACACATATTGCAAGTTGAGTTCAAGAAAAAGTAATATAATGTGGACGGTTAAAGTTTTCCAGTACTCTGACAGAACAACCGACCAAGAAATTATGTTAAGTCTCTTTATTTTTAATTTCCAAATAGTAAGTATATAGACTATTAAGTATTATCTAGAGAGTCTTTAATTAATAAGTACTAAATCTTCGATTGCGATAGCTCCAAATCGGCAATACACGGAATAACTTCAGTTTATTTACATTGCTAGAAATAGTAAAATTATAATTCTGCGGCCTATGTTTGCTTTGAACTTGATGCTTGTCTGCCATATTTATTGAACCAAGAAAGATTACTTAAGAACCTCAATAATTCAAATAGTCCGCTTTTACAATAAATTTATAGCAAATATTTATCTTGGGAAGAACTTAATAATTTCATAAATCAAGGTAGTGCTGGAGTATTACTTAAACATTTGCAATCAATCTGTTTTGTCAATATTAACAGATGTAATAATAATTGAAATTGTAATGAAAAGATGAAAGTCAAACATTAAAACGTAATATAAATGTCTATTATACTTAAATGATTCACTTGATGTAACTAGGTGTATTTATATGTATAGAAATGAGAATGTTTGTTTGGGAAATTCGAGTGTCATTGGATAAGTAACCGTTGCCCATGACGTCATGTGACTTGTCTTTTGTTGTATAGGAATTTACAGATTGGATAATTATTATATATTATAAAGTATAGTCATCGAATAGTTATGCTTGAAGAATCGCAAATTTTATTCGAAACAAAGGAATCTGTTGAATTTCTGAAATATTGCTCTGGTCTTTAACAAGTTCAATATTACGAGAAATTTAAGCGTGTAGTTTAATTAACGTAAAACTGATACTGAAATGCTGCGAATAAAGGCGAAAAAAGCAATAATTCGAGATTTAAGTGTTTATTGCGAAAGTAAGTAATTAAATTATTCGTGTGAATAAACGTGGCGTTGTTCTGTTGTGACAAAGTATAAAGGGTAGTCTAAAGGACTGTTAGACTCGGCTGTAGCTTATACTCGCTCGGTTTCGACGCCCGCTTGTGGCCTCTCATAATTACAGGAATGCATTGTGCGAGAGCCCGCTCTCCGTAATTTGCGCAAAAGCAGTCAACTGTGAACGCAAAGAGATGGTACCCGCATTGTAAACATAATTTGCCCTTTGTGATTTAGGAATAACTTGTAGCGATCGGGACAAGTCTCGTCATATAATGGTAGTGTTTGTAGTTTACTACATTGTTAAAAAAAATACTTTACCTATTCGGCCTCGTTTTGGAATGTTTCATCGATGAAATCGTATAATATAATCGTGATTTTCAGGTGGATTGTTTTCTATATAGAATCGGGGCGGTCTCTTAATTCGTCTTCCGACAAGCAAAGACCCTAAAAATCAATACGTGGCCTCCTTTATACTTTTTCTTTTGCAAAGCCTTTTGAAGTCGTAAAGTGCCTATTATAGTAATAGAAAGAAAATATGTTCGAATAGACGAAATAAACATGTACCTACTCACTGTAACGCCAAAAATATATGGCAACGGATAACGGTAACTAATGGATTTGTTCGTAGGTAACAAGCAGCTACAGTTAAGTATTTAGTTTTCTGAATTGTAATCTATTAGAACAAATTATTTTAACTATATTAATCACGTACAGAAGACGATAAAAACTGTAATAGCCACCGTATGTGCACGAATTTGATGCATGGTTCCGACCGCTACGTGTTAGCGTGAGTAAAAGCCCAGAAAGTGAGAAACGTGACACAGTAAATAACTACCCCGTATCTTATAAGATAGCCACGAGAAGGAATACCAACCTAAATGGAGTGACTAGTAGAAAAGTCTTAAAAATGACCTCGCAGCGACACTACTGGACTCGTCAGAATCTAGGGTAGAGTACGGTTTTAAAACACAGTATAAAGAAGCTGTTTAGGTATATCAATATAGACAATATACACACGGACAAATAGTCCATACACGGTGCCAGGCATTATATTGAACATAAGTCTACCTCTTACGGCTTGGCCTGGCCACGAACACACCGCACGCGCGTTCTGCGTCTCGCGAATCGGCAACCACTGCGCGCTGTCTTGATGTCGGCTTCGCAGCGCGTCGTCGTGACCGCGGAGTGGTTGCCGAGTCGCCGCCGCCGCCCGTTCCCGTGGCCAGGCCGTCAGCCAGCTAAAATAAATTATCAACTATCCTTTTGTATCATGATTTACACGGCGTCGTTCAAAATAACTCCGCGTTCGAAATATGCAAGATGAGGAGCGAGTTACGTTACAGAGTAGCACAGCAGTACAAGACGATCCGCCTAGGCATCTAATTGAGCGGCCCTTCAATACGCTATGTTGTTAAACGTTGAGTGAGTCTAGTTCAATTACCATCGTTCTAGGCATTTAATTGGATATCGGCGTTTAATCAACGGGCTTGGCATCCAACTAAGCGGCGAATCCAACCAGATGGTGGCCACATATACAGGATGGTGCCGTCAATACGACAATAAATTAAAACATGGGCTATATTAGTTCATAGAAATGGTTTGCCACTTTTAAAAATATCGTATTCATTTGATAATTTCATGACATTTCTATGAAATAATGGAGCCAATGTAATGGAGCCAAATAATTTCGCTGGCCGAAATGACGTCATTTCGCTGCATCATAACCCGTCGGACGATTTCGTGTAGATTTGTGGCTGTCAACCAAATTGTGAATCTAATAGGCCTTGTAATTTGAGAGTAAAGTGCGGTGCTTACCGCATGGATGAGTCGGAACATTCAAAATATAACACAGTTATAAACTTAACAAAGACAACACTGTACCCCTAGCTAGAACATTTTTAAATTTCGAATCGTAATGGTATCGTTGACGCACTCTTAACATTTCAAACAAAAGCCAGACAAAAGCTAACGTAACTACGCGTCACGATGGCGATTCGAAATTTAAAAAATGGTCGTGCTAGGGGTACTGGTATATTCAGTCTTCCCGTGACCACGATCACTGTAAACTTGTAAAGTAATCGAAACGTCGGGAATAAAATAATATGTAACATATAATCAATAACGAGTTAAATCTAGTTAGATGGTTTTATTTCAAACGTGCAGTGCTCGTGAATAAAATAAAATATTAGTATAAAAAAAAATAACTAAATAGCCCACGTCGCCACGCCACGTCGGGTGAATAATAATAATGTAACATCTAATTAAACGCGAGTTAAATCCGGTAAATTGGTTTTATTTCAAATGTGTGTGCTCGCGAAAATGTAAGACAATACTAAATAGCCCAAATAATGCAGCACTTATGAAGGCCTTACAAATTCACAGAATTTTAGCACTAAAAACAGCGTTCGCCGTATTTTTTTATTTTAAATATCATTTTTTACATAGCATAACATATAGTCTTGCTTTCTTTATTTCTAGTACAAATAGCATAATTTACATATTTAGCAGCCTTTTTTTCGAAATTGATTAAGAAGCTTCTTCTAGTTAAGCAGAAATTTCATAGGAATTTATTTGATTAGTGCGAAGGCTATAATTTAGACGAGTTAAGTTTAAAAAATAAATAAAAAAATACCATGAATAGCTATAAAACATAAATTTACTTTCAATTCAAAAAAATGTAACACCGTCTACGAAGACGGATGTGACACCCCCAAGCCCGAGCCCCCTTTGCATACGTCCACTTCCTGCTGGCGCCGGCGCATCCCTCATTGCGCTAAGCTACACCTACACCCCCTACACTCTTAGCTTCAGCTACTGAGAGGACTTGATATGCACGACAACAGTAATATTAAATAATTTGCGTTTAAAACCTTCTCGGGTATCACATAGCCGACCTCACTCACGTCGGATTAACCCGTCAAGTATCAGATTCCAGGCGTAATTGATTTTTTTTACTGTCCTAGACCTCCAAAGGTATAAACGCCGCAGGACAGATTACCATTTGTTTACAAGTTACGAAACAACAAACATTATCAGTAACAAAACGTGACATTAGAATTATCGTGTAATTATTTGCATAACATCAAAACGACAGTCAAAACCAATCTTTCGCTTTCGAAGATGAATTTGAACAGATTATCAAAAACAAACTATTTTTACAAAAATGATCTATAGATTCCCATATATTGCTAAATGAAATGTGAGACATGACACGCAAACAAAATTGCAAGCCATGTATATGTAAAGCTGAAATGCGCAGTTTCTGGGTACGACTGGACACATCGATTGATAAAACTATTCTTCTTTTTTTGTCGCAGCTTCAATACTTGTGTTTGAGTTTCAATACGCCACTAGCCAAAGTGAAAATTGTGGTGTGTTACGATGAATGTTGGCCAGCAGTTACAATGAGGTTTAATATTACGAGTGACACTATTTGTACAGTCGTTAATTACTTAGAAATAGTTGAGAAATGAGTCTGATATCTACATTGCCACTACTAATTGCCTTATGCTTTAGCGATAATTTGGTCTGGGACCAAACTGCACATCCTATTTTGAAAGCTCATTAGAAATAAAATATGACCGGCACATAATCAACTAACAATAAGCTGAATTGTATTTGTTATCGTCAAGATTCATTTAAATTAAACTGCATCTCTTTCTCTCAATATGCGTAGAAAAAATTTATCAAATGTAGAAATCGTTGTGACCACAGCTATTGCAATAAGTATCGTTTAAACATCGAGCAAATAAAAAAGCTAATGACCTATAAATGACCCGTTTGTGTAATGCTTCCATCCTTATTTAATTTTACTATTCAAATTTTAATGAAATTTAAAACTACGAATTCGAAATCAAGTCCACTTACAAGTCTTATAGCTGTTTGTCTTAATCCAATTTTGCCCAATCTTTTAATGTCGTAACCTAGTTTCATTCACGAGAGACAAATAAAACAAACTTCATCCCCGTTATCGTGATTGTAACTCCGTTTTCGTATAAGTTTGTAAGAATGTCCAAAATTGTTCTGGATTGTCACAAATTAGCTGTCCGATAAAGATAAAATTTTGTTTCTCCAGCAGGTCCTTTGTTTAAAACTAAAGTTCCTCTACTTTTTAATTAAAGAGTCTCTCCTTTGTATAACTACTGACAATTAGTTATTCATGTGGAGGACATGAATAACTAATTGTGTCTAATATTTCTTTACGAAAATGGGTCAACATAAGAGACTTTTACTCATTCGTCATAATGACAAACTCTGTGTGACGTTCGCTTCTTTACCGTTGAATTCTTCTTTCAACTTCTTGTGAGGTGTTGTTTGACAGTTATCTGAATTATACTTACTTGCTGAAATTTATAGGCATCTATGATTACTTCTTAACGGAGGGCGATTATTTTAAAAATTCTTGACGGGTAACTCTTGTTTGTCATCTTACCTGATGCTAAGTGATGGTAAGGCTGATGATGGAAGCGAGCTACACCTGAATTCCTCAACCACAGTGGAACTGGCCATCTAACATCCAACTGCCGCAACATAACAATGCTGTTAAGTAGCAGCAGACTTAGGTAAGATGGTAGTAACCAGCTAGGCGGACTTAGGAAAAGTCCTAGCGCCACCACACCGCGCAGAAGATCAAAAGCGATTAATCGATTAGTGTTATTGGCCAAACCCGAATTTGGAACAAAAGTAATTTTGCCTCCTAGTAGTTTGCCTAGTACTTTGCACACTTTTTCTGTATTATTTTTAGCTTAATTTAGTGAGTTTTATTTGTTTTTTTTACCTTTCAAGATTTAGCGTAATGTATTGTGTAAGTCAATAAATGTTTTCTTTCTTTCTTAATTGTGTCTCGTTTATGGCTACTTCGCCAATTATACCTTCTTTTTACTGTTTCTCTTATTTCTGGCATTAATGCGTTAATTATATTTCTTTCTGAAAGATGTACATACACAATGAAAACCATAAAACGACACATTAGTCAGCCAAATATCACGTTGTATAATAATTTTCTACAACATGATTTTGAAAGAAAAATATGGTAAAATAATTTATATTTTTAATACCTATCAAATAGTGCTCAATATTTAAATAGAGATCACTCCAAAGCGGAGGGGGAGCTATCTTTTTACTACGAAAATTAGCTATAATTGGCTTATATTGAAAATAGTTTTCTCATTGCGTTAAAATATAACTTCATGTCTGTTGGCGCCCCAAATTGGTCCATTAAGCTGAGTTAGTGGTTTTATCTGACAGATAAAAGGGCAGTCATATCCATCAAGTTCTATCTGATCGGGTGATACCTTATCGTCCTTTTAATCTATGACCAAAAAGAATGAGAATCTTAAACAAAAGATTAACTCTTCCATTGTTGATCAAAGCGTAATTTACATTATATATAATTATTCGATAAGTTTATGGCAACATTTAAATTTTAACTTTAATTTATATATCTACTTATTTCAACAAGCTTTGTTTCACATGGCGAGGGTGACTAGTGAGGTGTAATATTTTAGTGCTTACAAGAAAGTTAAGGTCCACCTTACAACAATAACAAGTTATCATAGCCTAAGAGTTTTTGGCGGGATTTGATGGTGTCAATCATAAGAGACTGACATCATAAGTCTTGCGCCAAATTCTCCCAAAATGCATTAAAATGTGTTGCACCAGCATTTTAATGCAATATTAGCAGAATTAAAAAAAACCTAAGACATGGTTGTGTTTGTATGGGTTCCCATTACCATCTCCCGCTGCTGGGCACAGGCTTTTCTCAATGGAAGAAACACACGAGGAGTTTGGGCTATAGCACCACCATACTGGCTGAACACAGTAACTGAGACTACAAATTAGTGTTATTTGATTGCGATCTTCTGTAAGGAGGTGCTTCTATAGTCGGGCACTCAATATTTGAGTGGAAAGTACCACTATGCCCTACTTCTTTTCAGAGTTAATTACAAGCTTCCACATAAAGAATTATAAGAACAATAGTTTCGATTAACAAAGGCTTCGGTTTTGATCTTCTTATTGTTCTCAATCACATTGTCATAATGAATTTAATGCCAATAAAAATGATTTTTTTTCTTTTTGTTTCCATTTGTGATAAAATATCTGTAGAGTAAAGTTTAGAAAGTATCCCGTGACAAAATTAACGGAATTTGAATACTTACCGAACAATACAACTTTTGGTCTAAATAATGCTACTTGATATAGAGATATTTTAAGAATTGCCTCTCTTTTTTTACTTACGTTTTAATAATAACATAGCATTTCCATTTATTCCAGACGCTTTTTGTATTTTCTCACTTTTACTATCTACGCAACAATATTCTTGTCGCGTTGTCCAAAACAGATTATGTACTGTATGACTAAATGAAAGTTGCTTATTGTGATAATGTTTCATTTCGCGACAATTTTTCTGATTCACGGATCGTCTCTAATTGAAGTTGCATTTGCACACTACTAATTAAATTTCTTCTTTTATTAAATGGCAACGTTCTTAATGTGCTTCTTGGTGCTGTAATTTTGTTTCCAATTACGAATTCTGCTGTTTTCGCTAGAAATCTTCGGAACTGTTTATCGTGTTGTTCCGTCGGATTAAATGAGACTGGGAGCTACTTCAGTTCTGCATTTGGTTAAAGCGATTGAGTTTTGTTAAAGTGTAAAATACATTTTCAATGGCCCCAGATGTTTCTAGTGCTTCTTTTTACTTTGATTCAAATTCAGAACGTTGTTTGTTTCTATATCCATCCTAACATAGGGCTGTTCTAATAGTCGAAAAGATTTGCTTAAAATGTATTCCTGAACTCTGAATGGGATCTTACTCGACTTTGTTGTGGTAAAAACTTGTTAAAATTATGGTGCTATAAACACACAAACTAGCTAAGTTTCCAGCGTTAATGGTCCCTTCATCGTGACCCTAATCTCGGCAACGTCAGCTCTAGCGAAGGTTAATATTTGAATAACCATTTCAATCCGGCTAATCGCGCATTGCTGAGTATGTTTGCTTTATTACATGTCACAGTCATGTAAGCAAGCAAGCACCACCGCACTAATTTGTACAACTGCCATTTGTCTCATATTAAGTTAGCACCCTTAATAAATCTGCGTTAAGCTGTTGGAGTAAGCTCGAAATAAATTTGACTTCATATTAATAATGCTGGATTTTAAACCATACATTTTGTGTTTCAGATATAATCTATTCTTATTTATTATTCCCATTTTTTTTCTAGTTATGATATTTTTCTATATATCTATTATCATCAGGTCGGTCGTAAATGACATAAAAATCTTTTGAACCCCAATAATAAATGAGATATCATATTATTATGTTTGATAAAAGTCAAAAATACCATTGGCAGTTCCACTGTTAAGAGTAGAGGCAGCTCTGAAAAAGGGAACTATGAATTTTTCTTTCTGATAACATCGGATTTCTTTTTGTGGGCTTGACTTCACGAGAAGCGTCTCAATTTCCCGGAATCGGGAGCAATTTCCTTGCGTTTGTCGCTCTGCACTGCAATCCGATCCTAAGAGTATAATACGTACTCGCAAGGATTGTATATGCTTTGGCGCTGCAGTTACGGGATAGAAAACTGCTCTTTTGGTGCAACCTTTCTGACAACAACCGAGTGAATAAAATTGGACTGGCTCTAAGGTAATCTTAGAGCCAGTCTTTATAATATAAATAGTGGCCTCTGTATTACGCAATGATTTCAAAAGTAAAGCTGTCTCTGCATTTCTACATTGGTTTCTGATAAAAGATGGGTGAATGATCTGATGCCTTTTACCGCAAGATGATAGTCATTAATATAGGCCACATTATATTGTATTGGCGGCTTGAAAACTGACTGACCACCGGCTGGCCGAGTGGTCTGTGCCCCTTGCTATACAGGCTACTCAGTTGGGGGTCCCGGGTTCGAATCCCGGTGGGAGCAAATGTTTGTATGATGAGTACGAGTATTTGTTCACGAGTCATGGATGTTTATATGTTTATTTAGTATATTTCTAATATTTATATACATAGTATTATAATTATTTCTCCATTATCTAGTATCCACAACACAAGCTCTTAATGATTGGGCTAGATAAAAGGTGTGAGTGTATGAATATTATAATTATTGATTCGTTATGAAGATTCCTGTTATGAGATTATTAGACACAGCCCTTAACTACGCCAAGCGTGAAGTCAGCATCGGATTTATCTGAGATTTTAGAGTGACCGAAAGTAACTATGATGTTTTTAAAAAGCAACCATATAGCAGTAGCATTAGAATCGCCTTTCAATTGTTACAGATTTAAGCGATCCTACAAACAATATACGACTCTATCTATGTTGTATTAGAATGCCCTTTCATAAACAGTGTAGATATTTTTGATCTCTCTCAAAGCTCAGATGATTTTGATGCTGACGGTTCTAACCGCCAGTTGTTCACTCTCTATAAAGTGGGAGGCAGCGTTTTGTCGGTAGCAAAATAAAGGAGACAAGTCTCCTTCCTGCCTCACAACAAACTGTGGGGCACGCTTTATACAAGAGCGGTCATAAATATATGAATCTTATTACGACACGCTTATATTATTAAATTTGTTATTTGAGTTTACATAAGTCATATAGGAACACAACATCAAAAAATGCATCTGCTGATAAATAGTTATGTGAAAGAAACAGTAATACGGAATAGGTAGGCGTATGAAAGAGTTATCAAATGATGATTGTAGTAAGAGGCAAATATTTAAAAAGTGTGTGAGAGATAGCCATTGAGTGTTAAAGCGTGAAAGAAAGAGAGAAGGAACGACGTGAGCTGTGGAAGAGAATAATTAAATAACTTTACTTTTTAGTCAGACGTTGTTAAAAGAGGTGTGCTTACTTTAAGTAAAGTGTAATTCAATTGTATTTTTTTTTAATCTAAATGATTAAATATGAAGTGGTTTCCCTGTTATTTCAACCCAATCCCCTACATTTATTTGTCATAAATTACTAAGTATGTAGATACTTTTCTGACTAAATTAAATCTCAAACTAAATTAAATGTAAACTATTACACTTTTTAAAATAAAACAACAAATGTAATATTCAGGAATGTAGCAAATGGTAATGGAGAGGGCTCTGCTTGGTGTTTCTCTGCGTGATCGAATCAGAAATGATGAGATCCGCAGGAGAACTAAGGTCGCCGACATAGCCCAAAGAATTGCGAGTCTTAAGTGGCAGTGGGCAGGCCACATTGCAAGGAGGACTGACGGTCGTTGGAGCGGAAAAGTTCTCGAGTGGCGGCCGCGCACTGGGAGACGCAGCGTTGGTAGGCCCTCCACAAGGTGGACCGATGATCTGGTGAGGGTCGCGGGAAGCCGATGGATGAGGGCAGCGCAGGACCGATCAGTTAGGAGATCCTTGGGGGAGGCCTATGCCCAGCAGATATTCAGACAGTGAATTTAAAACTATGAAAATACTAAAATTGTGACAAGATAGTTTTTTTTACGATCTATGACCTAATGCTTAGCTGTTGCCCGCGGCTCCGCCCGCGCGTATGTCGGTTATCGCTCGAAAAAGTATCCTCTGTTCTTTCCAGGATCTCAAACTATCTACATGCAAATTTCATCTAAATCGGTTCAGTGGTTTAGGCGTAAAAGCGTAACAAATAAACTCACTTTCGCCTTTATAATATGAGTAAGGATGTGTAACCCAGTGTACAGCGCCGTTTCTTTCAGCCCTGATGTTCTACATCTTACTCACAGCACTACAAAACTAGTGTTATTTTGGATGGGATCTTTTTTATGGTTCTCCCAAATTCAAGCGTAAAATAACAAATCTCTACATTATGAAAAACGAGACGCCCCAAAAGTAGAGTTTGTCCCATAAATAACGATAGGTAATAAATAAGGACGCGTTCATAAATTTTTAAGACCCGAATATTTGTTTATAAGTCACATGTGACTTACAGATAAGGTTTCCGTGCCTCCAACGGTATCTTACATTCATTTAACATTGATTTATATTGCATGTTGCATGTCAACGTGTTGTACTACATACAACTGTTGTAAACAAACTTTACATTAATCAATCAATTAATGGAGGTACGGAAGTTCTTGTGAGTCAACTGTAGCTGTGAACGATCCATCTAATTAAATCAGACTCGAAGTCCTTGAGAAAAGTTTCGATTCATAGAAAAAGTTCGAAACTGAAACTAAGTACAATTACCGTGTTCTTGGTAAAGTTGCTAATTTTGTTTTTATATTGCAATAAATCTGATGGCGTGTTGTGTATCCAACTCATTTGCATTAATGTGATATGGGCAGTGTTTGATTGTTAACAACTCAATTACAAGCAACAGGCGTTTTGATTGGAAACACAGTTCAAATGAATTGATCATTTTATTTACTTGCATAGGTACTAACGTTACAAAAAGTAATTTAATTTGCCTACGCTTTACATTAAAGTTAAAGTGCATTTATTCAACAGAACGTTAAATAGATATATAAAGAATATTAGTTAATCCATACAAATATTTAAAAAGCGAAAGTGCCTCTGTCTCTTACGTTTTCACTCATAATAAGCTGAACAGATTTAGATAAATTTTGATCTGAAGATAGATTTTATTCTGTGAAAGGACATAGGCTACCTTTTGGCGCAATAGCCACGCGAGTCGAGCCGTGGGCTGTTACTAGTTTCTTTCCATCGAAAATACAGCAAAACCATTGATCGACACGGCAATAACAAAGAGAGCCTGTAAAAAATTTATAGCCATTAGAAATTTTATTGTTGGTGAAACTTCAATCGAAAAACACACAAAGAATTTGAGAACTAAAATGATTTCATAATATTTTTTTCATTTCAATTATACGTTACATATTTCAGGAATGCTGTGACCTCTTTTGTGATAATATTTGAAAATGGTCTGGTAAAACGCAAAAGGCTGAATGAGTAAATTATAAATAAATACCTAAAACCTTTTTGCTTTCTGAACTCCAACTGGTCGAATATATAAGCTTGTTCGATGGAAGTTACTTGGTGAACGGGCAACGAAAAACCTTCCACGAGTTAGTAGTCTACACGAAATTGAATATGATTTTTGTTAAAATGCAAAGTGAGCGTCCGCCAGACTTTTAGGTTTTATTTCTAGCTGTTGACGTTCTTCAGTGAGAAAAAGGGATAAAACATTGAACGAAGTGGGTGCTGCGGGCAATGTGCGCTCTCCTCTGACAAATGTGTTGGAAAAAACTAGTTCACGACAGTAGCCCAAACTTTGGTTTTTTAAAAGGGGTTTGATAAATACTTATTGAACATATCACACTCGTCGTGTAAGTGTCGTCGTGGAAATGAAGATACCAGGGATCCCGGGAAATGTCGAAATGTCCTTTTTGTTGTAGCTTTCGACTTGAACAGTACCTTGTCCTTCTTAGAAACAAAATACAAAGAACCTCATGTTTATAATTGAATTTAGCTTTCTTTGTTGTAGGAACAAATAGCGTCTCGAACTTAAAGATCAGAATATTAAAGGGACCTTTTAAAACTGGAGATTTTTGTTCTTTTAGCAATATTTATATTCATTTAAGTAACTTGATACTTTGCGATTTTATTCGTGGAAATATGTATAGATATTTAATCTAGGTCATCTATATAAATAATTGATTTTAGCTGTATCTTTGTTACGCCCTTAAGTTTCTAATAAAATATAAGTAGATAGATAACTTCGAGTAGTCTTGCTTAAATTGAATAGTTAGTTATACTTCAGTTTGTAATATATTTATACCTAATACCTACTGTTAAAATAAATTTTAACATCTACTATCACTAACGTAATGGCTAAACTAATAAAGTTATGCATTCATGTGACACGTGCCTTTTTATTTTAGTCTTATTATTCAACCTTTATAGTGATTAAAATGAAGCCACAGAAAGCTCTTTATTTGATTAAAATAGTTTCACGGTCCAAGCACTTAATGGCTGAAGTGCTGAACCCTCCCACAAATATAATTGTGATCTCGGGGAAGAACGCGCAGCACTTTTATTTGAAATTTTTGGTAGGTACCTAAGAGTAAATATATTCTGTAGTCGTTGTACAGTCGACATCACATCCAGAGTAACAATTTGACCTGGAAGCCGCCTTACTTCGTTCGCAATAGGAGCGGCATTCGTAGTGCATCTGTTAACTTGACGTACTGTCGTCTGTACTGTAATAATGGGCTTAAAGTAGACTTTAACTTCAGTAGGTTTTTCAGTTATAGTAATTTGCTCTGTTGTAACCTTTATAAGCTTTAGCCACACTCCAAAGTTAGTAGGTACGGAAACGGTTTTGAACGGTTATTTTTTTCGGTACCCGTCAGTTTTTTTGCGCTTTTAAATACCGATAATAATGGTACCCGAAAATTTAGATATGAACTTATCTTTAAAAGGTACTAGTCTAGTTTAAAAGGTATCCTTAATAACGGTAGAACCTTAATTTTTAATGATAAATTACTGATACCCTATATTTTAAGGTACCTCTTAGGTGTTTTGATATCTTGGTCGCGTCTAACAGCTGCTGTAACTTTTAGATATCTTTATGAGTCACTGAATTCGGATACCGTTAATATTGATAGTCTAATTTTGTATTTTTTTATACAACTACATGACAAACAAGCTGACGGCCCACCTGATGGTAAGCGGTTACCGCCGCCTATAAACACCTGCAATAACAAGGAAAAATCACTTGATATTGTAGGTGCGTTGTCATCTTAAGGCCTAAGATGAAATGCCGTCCATGCCCAGAAATTACACTGGCTACCTTTCCCTTCACTCCGAAACACAGCGAACTGTTTCACGGCTGCAATAAGAAAGGCGGTGGTACCTACCCAGGCGACCCTACATACGGGCCTACCACCTAGTAAATGTTAAGTGCCGTATTTCTGTTACCTGCTAATAGTGGTTTTTTGTCCATGGTACTTGGAATCCGGATATAATTTGATGGGCTAAAGTGGTTACAATAACAACCGGGACCAACGTGCATTTGAAAGCACGAAGGAGCTCAAGACTACCAATTTGATTGACCCATCCCAGGATCGACCATGGCGAAAGTTGCTTTATTTTCGTAATCGAAACCAGATCGCACACACCACTACGCTACCAAGCTCCTCTATTAGCAATACTTAGTTGTTTTCCTGTGGTACCCGAGCATGCTGGCTCTCTTTGTAAAGGTTTCAAAGTTCCAAACCAGGGGTAGAATAATTAATTACTATTGACGTCAACAAGCACTTGTTAAACTCCACTTTGCGTAAATAATTTTTGTTTTGATTGGGTAATCTGTCAGAGCCCGTCAAGAAATCGTTGTGTCTTCTCTTCTGTAAACATAAAGCATCTTCTTGATTCTGTGCGGTTATAGACTATGGTGACCAATAACAACATTAGATGGAACTTAATGAAAAATGAGCGCCGACATGCTTCATTTATATTGCACCATTGAGTTGGTATTATCTACTAGGTGGTAGGCCCATATTCTGACGGAAGACCGTCGTCTGATTAGGTATCACCGACTTTCTTATTTCAGCCGTGAAACAGTTTGCTGTGTTTCGGATTGAAGGGAAAAGTAGCCAGTGTAATTTATTTATTTATTTACGATACACCAACAGTACACATATTATGTTGTTATACAACAAAAAACATTTATGAAATCATGATGCTGATATGTGAACCAATTATAGGTATATACAACATTGCTTAAATAATATACGGTACCATTAGATTTTTAACACACTAAATTGAATGACAAAATGACATGCAATTAATATATATACATACACATACTTATACACTACATATTAGTACAGAGGCAAAAATGACCGGATTTGAAAAACGCAAAATTAAGTATGGCAGAACACTTCAAACTACTGTGCTTATAACAGATGCTAGAAATAACTTTAGAAGTTTTCGCCTGATCGAAATTAAAGAGTCGGAGAAAATGTCGATTTCGGATTGTCGTGCATTGAGATCGTCGTAAGCCCTACAAATTCAATTCAGGGGCGAACCCAAGCCCAGATTCGTTCTTGTCGATGGTAAGCTGAAGATTTTAACAATAGGCTGACGTGGATAGTGGTAAGGAACATTTAACCCTATTCTCTCCAGAATATATGGGCAGTCTATGTTATTATGTATGATCTTGTACAAGAGTAAAACATCACGTAATTTTCTTCTATTGTACAAGGATATCGTTTTAAAAAAAGGCAATCTGTTGTCATACGTATTTCTATGTGAGATACCATGAGCCGAAAATGCAAGAAACCTTGTGAAAGATCGCTGTATAGCTTCAATGCGTTGAGAATTTACGCAATAAAATGGGTTCCAAACGGAACATGCATATTCCAAATGACTACGTACTAAAGCTATGTAAAGAACTATTTTTGTATTGGTATTTTGAAACTCTTTTGCGCTACGCCTAATAAACCCAAGCAGTTGCCCTGACTATTTCACGATCGAATCAACATGAGGCCTGAACCTGAACTTATTATCAATCAACACTCCTAGGTCTCGTTTCACTTCAACCTCCTGTAGGGTTACATTATTAATATTATATGAGAATCAAATCGCAATTTTCTTACGAGTGTATTTTATAAAATTACACTTGTTAACATTTAGGATCATTCTGTTTACATCGCACCAACTCTGTATAGCATTTAAGTCCCTTTGGATCGATATAATGCCTTCATGAGAAGTGACGGCCTTGTAAATCTTGAGATCATCCGCGAACAAAGAGAATTTACAGTGTTCTATGACGTTAACCAAATCGTTGATGAAAATGGAAAGAAGCACGGGTCCCAAGTGTGATCCTTGCGGAACTCCAGACGTCCCTAAATATGTGTAGGATTCATAGCCGCTAGTCGAAACGACTTGAGGTCTCGCATCCAGATATGATCGAAACTAAGAAAGAAGTGAACCATGTATGCCGATACCTTTCAGTTTCTGAAGTAACAGACCATGATCAACTCTATCAAATGCATTGGAAAAATCGGTGTAAATTGTGTCAACCTGATAACCTCTATCAATTTCACGATTTACGTCAGATATGAAGGATATCAAGTTGGTCTCAGTAGAGCGACCCTTTTTGAATCCGTGTTGATGCACAGAAATACGAACATCAGCATGTTGAGATATTATGGGACAAATGAGGGATTTAAACAATTTTGAAAAGCACGACAAAATAGAAATTGGTCTATAGTTTTTAACATTAGTTGGATCGCCTTTTTTGTAAAGTGGAAGTATTCTCGCCCTCTTCCATGCCGCTGGAAATATTCCACTTTGTAGGGAGTGGTTTATTGTCAATGTCAATGGTAAGACTAGAGCCGTAGCACAACGTTGAACAAACAATGGAGGAATTCCATCCGGACCCGGACCTTTAGATACGTTTAGTTTTTTAATATGGTTAAGAACTTGTTTATCAGTCACATTAATAATCCCAATACCACCAAAGTATGAGTGTAATTACTGGGCATGGACGGCATTTCATTTTAGGTCTCATGATGACAACGCAACTGCAATACCGAGTGATTTTTTCCTTATTATTGCAGGTGTTAATCTAGTTGCATAGGAAAAAAAGACTAGTCTCGCTTGGGAGATTGAGACAAAGCAATGTTCAAAGTGATTGCAACTTGGCAAGCTTCTGATTTAGTCACCATGAGGTCTTTGTATCAGCGACTAATATGGAGCGTGCTAAGTCAGGCAGGTAAGATCGTAGTAGAGACGTAAGTTACGAAGTGATGAGTATCCACAGAGCAAAGCTAAACAAATTTTACCTTAATTAAACTTAAAATGTACTTAGGTAAGCTCTTTGATTTTACGAGAGAGAATTTTCAACATTCTAAAAATATTTTTTTAGCAGGGTTGTTGTTTTTAAAGTAAGTTGTTCAAAATCTCTTATTTCGTTTCACGAAACAGTTTTATGGTTCGATTCCCAATATGGTTTTCATAGCTCGTTTTGTTTACCGCTAACTTGATCAATAAAAAAGATGATCTAGCGTTTCTATCACTTATGGACCAAGACAACGAATAAAATATATGATCAGCTACCAACACCTGTTCTGTGGCTACCATAGTGATTTTGTGATAAAGGCACGTGTACTGAGATACATTTACATGTATATTTATATATGCTAATATTAATCGATTCCTCAGTTATGAGGTCGATTCATATCACGTACAGTCATTGAATTTATTAGCATTCGTAATTTTACGACAGAAATTATTGTATAAATTCCCAGTTCTTACTCTAAAATTATTACCAAAATCAAAAATTCCGTTCGTCTTGATACCGCTGGCCAAATGAAGTCCAAAAAATATTAAAATTAATAAATATCTAACCAAGTACCTAAAAAAAAAATCAATGTTTGTAACTGTCCCATATGCGTTCCAAAACCATTGAACAGATTGTGATGAAACTTTAGTAGGGTGTTCCGGGGACCGGGCCGTGCGGGCCTACCGCACGGTCAGCCACGGGGCTGCTTGCATTCTAGCAGGTACGCTCCCGTGGGAGGTTGATGCCCTAGTTCTGTCTAGGGTGCATCAGCACCGGGTCGCAGCAAGAGAGCGTGGGGAACGACCCGACCTTGTCGAAGTGAGGCGGGTCCGCACCCTGGCGCAGAGGGAGGCTTCGCGCCGATGGGGCGAGGCACTCACCACCCCAGCAGCCGGCCACCGGACGATCGAAGCAATCCGTCCGGTGTTGGAGGAGTGGGTTGGGCGCCGGCTGGGAAGCCTCACCTACCGAATGGTACAGGTACTGACCGGACATGGTTGCTTCGGTCACTACCTGTACCGTATCGCCCGTCGGGAGGAAACACCACGGTGTCATCACTGTGACTCCCCCGACGATACGGCTGAGCACACCCTCATAGAGTGCCCGGCCTGGCAACGCGAGCGCCGCGAGCTTCGTGCGGTGCTCGGTGGCGGTCGCCTCTCCCTGCCAACCATGGTAAGAGCCATGGTTGGTAGCGACAGGGTATGGGAGGCTGTCGCCTCCTTCTGTGAGACTGTGCTCTTGCAGAAGGAGGCAGCGGAGAGGGAGCGGGAAGCAGATGCTTTAGCCGCTCCTATCCGGCGTAGGCGGGTGGGTGTGAGAAGGCGGGCGGTGATCGCTCGTCTTCCTGCGCCCTAGGCGCGGCCGCATGCGTGAGTGGCCCCCGCGCATGCATTGCACAGGCCGCCACGTCTGGGATTACCCAAGTGACTCTGGGTAATCTCCTTCGGCGCGAAACCTGGCCGCAAGGCCGGGATGCCTGGGGGTGGGTTGGTGAAATTGCTTCGGCAGAGCCCAGGCTACCCCCGTGAAGGGCAATGGAGTTACCGGGGAGTTTTAGTGGGTATTCCCAGTGCCAATACGATCAGGCACTGGGCGACCCCCACACACGCCCGTCGCTTAGCCAGCGCCGGGTAGGTCTGTAAGCGGATTCCTCCCCGAAAAAAAAACAGGGTGTTCCGGGGATGCTCGCAAAGGTTCCGAGATTATGATTTTTTAAAAAATTATGCAACCTAACAGTTTTTTCTTTGCGGGCACTGCCAAGCATGCCGGGTGCAGCTAGATATCTATAAATGAAAGTCCCAGATGTTATCAAGTTTGTTGATATACACAACTTTGAAACAGAAGTTTATTAATAATCCTCCATTGAAGTCGGGTGAACAAGACACATCGGTAGTTGTTTACGGATTGCCCCTCTTTCTTCTATCTATATTACGTATACTTTACGCTTGTATTCGCCTTCAATTCTTTCAGCTAACCCACTTATGTGAAACTTTATAGTTTGTAATAAATCTGTTGCTTTCAAGCAACAATAATTGGTTTGGTACTCATTTATCTATGAGTTCTATAAATAATAAAAGCAACAGATAACATTTAATAACAATTAATGTTATTATAAATTGACGTGGGTTATTCGCTGTTGTTTCAATATTTAATTTAATTATGCAGATGTTTCTATAAATTAACAGAAATGCCACAATTTCACCGGTAGCCAACTTGAAATTCGATGGAAGCTGTGTTTATTAATGGTTCTAAGAAATAGATTTCACTCGCCACTTTTGGTTAATTGGTCCCAGAAATTCTTTATAGTAGGTATTACTTCATTTATTTGATTAATTCATTTTCTTAGAAATACCTACTTTACATAAACTTGCTTAAAATAAATTTTATTTGATCATTTAATGCCCTGAAAATGATTTTTGTAGGCAATAGAAACAAAAAACTGGTAGGGAATTGAAAATCAAAGAAAATCGATAACCACTTTTGGTAACCCCGTAGATTGTTATTGATAAAATGAAAGAAGTGGAAGTTTTCTATCGGACCATTTAATTATTACGTTTCTAATAGGAATTGGAATTATGACGACAGGTTTTTGGCAGCAAAAATATAAGCAAGGCTCTATCTATGATGTTAGTCGTCGTTGAAGCCTATTTACCTATAATTATGATAATCAAGGATATCACTGATGTATTTTAGAATATCCTGGTTCACCAGTATACCATGGCGACGTAGCCGTAACTTAGCAATGGCTACATCCGGTAGGTATCTAAAAGTCGCAGGATAAGTCATAATATAGTTGCCCGTTTGTCAGTAGTACGTCATGATCAAATGGGCGTTGCTCGCGCAACCACGCAGCCTTTTCGTTATCTTCAAGCGCAGTAAAATAGCAAGCAAAATACATTCTGCAAAAAAAGATAAAGTTTTAAATTCTCGTGAACACTTGGTCCTTTCTGTTTGTTGCTGCTTTCTCTCCTGTCTGCTTTCTTACTTTAATTGTATTGACCAGATGAAGGTAACTTTTTTCCAATTGATCCGATTTCCTTAATCTGAATTTGCGATTCCTCTTCTTCCGATGAATAGTACCAAAAGTATAAAAAAGTTAAGGTGGTCCAATCGGTCGGATTATGAAAATTTGTGATTTCTCATTGTTCGATGAATCGAACTATTTACAATCAAAATAAGCAGTCAGGCGAAGTGTTTACAGGTTCTGAGAGTTATCGTCGTAAAAATAAGCAGTGAGAAGACTACAATATTATTTCTGAATGGCGTCCGAGTGAAGCGCGATTTGTACGTTCATATATGTTTTATCAGACGCCAACGTGCCAGATTCGAGGAGGCATTGGTAGAGGCTATGCTTCTATATCGGTGACGTTGCCGAACCGATGCCAAGTAAGTTAGCTTCCATAGTAAGGTACGGTCGCCAGCACTTCAAACGTAACACTTCGACCTTAAGACCGTCCTTACTACGTTCATGATAGAGGTGGCTTTCGTAGCGCAACTGCTACAGTTATATGCTGTTATATGTACTATGTGAAAATATGAAAGGTTGGTAACTTCGTCATGTCGTCCCGGTGAAGTACGGCTTTAAGGTTAGTTTTACACGTGATCCAATTCCGCCGCCAGCATTATCAGCACTGATAGTGAAATACGGAACGTATTCGCGATGATGTTACGTTGATACCCAAAAGCAGCAAAACTTCAACTATCGTGTGAAACCCACGCATACGTTGCGTGATCAGCGGTGCAGTGTGTAACCACCCTAAAGGGGATCAACCCCTCTGTTGTTGATACAACATACAGATTAGAAGAACAGTAACAAAAAATAGTTACAAAAATCAGCGAATGAAGTCATTTTTAATCATTGGAGATTTCTTGCCAATAAAGCAGTAAAATTAACCAACAATTTGCTTAATTATATCATGGCGTAGTAGTACCATACAAATAAATAGTTTATGGTTCTAGGAAAGATGTCTCGTGACTAAAACATAACTTCCGAAGTGGATAATGTATAAAAATTATAACATAACATATAAAAGTATAACATGTACCTATAACATGATCAATCTTTTTATAGAACTGTGCAAGCAGCAAATTGTTAAAATTGCGTGAAAATACAAAATGAAAGTTTGATTGTCCAACCGCCATTGTTTCGTACTAAAAGCTGAAAAATAAAAGGTAATGCCTTCGTATGCAAACGAAAAATCATTTCATTCTTTCATAAGTGCCTCAATTCGTAAGTTACGCGGCGACGCGCGTTCAATATCCGCGATTGTTCGCGACCTGTCACGCCTTTTCTTTCGATATATTAAATTATCGCCAACTGCTGTACCGTAACTAATTTGTTCCCATGCCACAAGCGTTGTACCGTTTCAATATTACATTAGCATTCCCGCTTAAACTACGAGTAAAATAGATGTTTCTGGTTACAAGCCCGCGAGCGATTTGCTAATGGCGCCGAAAGTTTAGCACGCATTGTTATATGAATGATCATAACTATTAGATTTGATCTTAATAGCGTTATGGTTTCTACCATTTTACATGTGACAAAGATTAAGTATTTACACAATTTAATGAATGTAAATATTACAACGTTCAAAATAAATCAATTTCGTGTTGCAACATCCTCCTATCCATCAAATGGAAAACTAAAGTAAAAAATGTTTTATTTAACTTCGGAACACTTGGAACATATATACTTATTCAGTGTCAATTCTAAACCATACAATTGTTAATCAAGGGGGAGGTATTTTTTTAAGAAAACTGGCAAAAAACTCATCATGGTTTATCCTTCCCTTAATTTACATGCCATTAAGAGTTCTTACAATTATTTTAAATCATCAACTTTTGGAACCGGTGTAAATTCAGACAGACTGACAGACAGACTGACTGACGGACAGACGGACCGACAGACAGACCGATAGACAGACTGATATTATAATATTCTTAGTTTACGTAGATCCAGATAAGACAGAGAGATAAACATTATGAAATTGTTAGTTAATATTATTTTTATGTGATAGACATAAGGGTTTTTTTGTTGACGATTCGAAAGTGCTTCTTGGGGGCCTAATTGAATAAAGATATTTTCATTTTCATCAAAGTCAGAAAAAACTTTTCATGTAATAAATAGATTGAAAACAATGTACTCAATAATCGTACAACGTACGTACACCTATATCGGCATATTTTTTTAGGGGAGTCTCATTAATAACAATAAAAAATAAAACATTTTGGGATTGTTATATGTCAACACATTTTTTCCATCTAAATATTCCTGAACCATATAGCAGAGAGTAAAGAACCGTTTCCTTAACGTTGTGTTTATACACGCTTTTTTTCAGTAAAGTTTGATAATATTCAGCTCATTTGACACAAATCAGAATAAAAAATAGGAAGGCCTTTGTCTCGGTATTTTGTTTCGATAAATGTGTCGATAGTACGTTTACGCGTGTATGAACACTGTATGTTGCTACCAATAAATATTTAGTACATAGCCCGAGGACCAAAGTTTTATCCGTTTCACTGAGCGCATTGCTTATAATTTCATCTCTGTCTATCCCATCTTTCCCGACATGTGATTCCGTTCCGTTTGTTTGAATCAATACTTTTCAGATTGTAAGTATAATATCTATACACACTATAGTAAATAGGTTTATTAAACAATCTGTATTAGTAGAGTATACACAAGTTGGTGCCGTCAATACGAAAATAAATTCAAACATGGGCTATATTAGTTTATGACATTTCTATGACATAATGCAGTCAATGTTATATCATTTATTACAAATATCATGAAATTATCAAATGAATAAGATATTTTTGAATGTGGCAAACCATTTCTATGAAGTAATATAGCTCATGTTTCAATTTATTGTCGTATTGACGGCACCAGCCTGTATATCCACTAATATTTGTAAGTATTATATTAGCTTCGTTTTTTTCCCTGTTGAATTTGACTGTGACAATTTTTTATTATAATATGTATTGAAAAAAAAAGATGTTAACCGAGTCGAGCCCTTGTACGTCACACTTGTATAAGTACACCGTTGATACCCCATGCCCCATTTTAGTTGTGGTGAAGCTGGCACGCCTCCAGCCGCTTGAAATCTTGAACATAGACTCATGTCTTCATGTATTGCTTGTACGACTACTGAGGTAACAGAACAAGAAATCTTGCTTCTGAAAATAGTCTTATCAGGCAAGGAATTGAATGTCTTCTCAGCAACTTTACAAATTAAATTGTCAATAATTGAATCTTAATAAAAGCTTATTAATAGAGGCGTAAATCGTAATTACCATAGTGGGATACGTAGTCGACCTGTATCTATTAAATATATTGCTCCAGTTAACATAATATGGTGAAGCTTTTACGTGAAGGAATTAATGAAGGTTAATTTTGGAACATCACTGTTTGATCTTGCCTAATGAGTGCGGCCAGGGATGTATATGTCACTTAAGCCAAAGAAAATCACCCTAGCTCAAGATCCTCCTCCTTTCGCTCATAAGTAATTTGCTAAGTGCTGTCATATATTATAAACATTGCAAGTTAGTAAACTTAGTGCCGCGTTCTAACTCAAAGGTGAACACGTCGATTCTTGCATACCTACGAGTTCTTTCTAGTTTTGGTGTTAACATGGCTTTTTGTTTACCGCTGTAAAATTAAGATATTCATCTGTTTCGTTTCTGAATTCGTACTTGATCAGATCGTATTTCATTATTATGAAAAAGCAATTTGTTGAATCAAAATGAATCTTTGACCCGTCGAATTTAAATATTTGACTTTCAATATTTTATCTATTTGTCGATGCTGGACATAAATCTGTTAACCAATTAAGTTTGACATTTGGTATATTAGTTTAAATTTTAATCTTAGTTCATATATCCGGTTGACTGATAGAGAATGCCTAATGGCATTATGACCGCCAAATTGTAACTTATTTTGTGCAATTAAAGATTAAATAAATAAATAGCATAGTGAATAAGCCAAATCACATAAAAGTTTGATGTTGCTCTGTAACTCATTCTCTGTTCGGGACAAACGCCAAGGAAGTGGTTTATATTTACGTGTCTGTGCGATACTAACCAATCCAATTTTCTAACGAAAATCCCGGCCCTGTACACGAGCATTTACCCGCACCTCTGAATGACAGTGAACACGGCTGACGTGCATTGTATCCCATCCATTCGCCGCTCTGACATTCTCTGACAGTTCTATATCCACACATATAGACTTGTTGCTCTGTTATTTGGCATGTTCCTATATTCCAAACAGTACTACAATACTATTCAAACCAGAAATTCGACAGAATATGTTTTGATATTGATATTCTATGTTTCCGAATATATATCACTAATTCGAAACGTTTGTTTTCATTTCTAAGAAAACGATTTAAAAAGAAAATAATAAGGTTATTCAATTTAATATGTACGTTTCTATAAATATTATTTTTGATTTCAAATAGACCTCGAAACTCCGTTGTTAGCCTACTCCACTTTATGACCATGGGTTATATCAACAAAGCGTCCATAGATCACATTTTATGTGTGACAAATAGTTTCAACTTAGGCAAAATTGGTTTCCGATTCGCTGTGGCAAATAATGTAAGGCTAGTGATGCGTGACAGTTTTCGTGACGATCACAATTTGCGTATACTTTGATTTCAGATTCAGGATAGGGTTTTATTTTGTGTATTCGATGGGCGTTTGTATCCGTCCCTTTATCCGCACTATCCACGAACTACTGTGGGGAATACATATTTATGTATATTCGTTGGAACCTTCCATTTTTCTAACTTAGAAAGTACCGATAAGTTTTTGTTGACTTAACTTTTCTTTGCTGTTATGTTAACTTATAAACGAAGTCAAATAGTTGGAGCGTTTAACATTGTTTACACACTGATAACTCTTGTGAAAGTTTTACCCCGTCATTAAAATATCGCAAACTGGTCAGATTAAAGTTATTCCAAATTTTTGTATTCGTAACGGCTATTCCGCGCCTTTGAGATATCAACGCGTTCAGATCGGCGGTAAAGTAAATTTGGTATTCTGGATGAATCCGCGGTAGTGAGAAGTTCGTGTTAGAATCAAAACTTTGATAGCGCGAGTTATGTGGCCAATGGGGATATTTACATTCACTTTTAAATTAGATAGTTGAAAGAGTACTATTTATAATGATACAATGCGGCCGGTGGCCCGCTCACTGAATTACAGTGAGTGCGTCGTCGCAGGCCTATTGTATTCTGAGCAAAGCTAGGATAATATGCGAATCTTTTATTCAAGTGCCTCGGCCCCCAAACGTTACAAGAAATAATACAAAGGTGGAGTCAACATTCATTGTGCCCTTCTCAATAGAATTTTACGAGTCCACAGCGCTACAATTCAAAACAAATACATTGTATAAAACGAAGAAGAAGTTTTAAAAGTTTCTGATTTGTAAGATTTCTATTTTCTGCATTGGTGTGTCACGAAGTATTATGGATTATGGAATAAAGAAGAAATACTAGAAGTTAACAATTACTTACGTACAAATATGACATAAATTTTGTTTGATCAATAAGCGTTTTCACCGTGACTCTTTCTACCTTAAAGTTAATAGCAATTTTCCTAGTAATACATTTTGGTCAATTGTTTTTGTTGTCCTGATCAACATTTATAGCCTGATTTGTATGCGGGTCCAAATCTAAAAAGGTTTCGGAACGTCCAATAACATTTTATTTCTTTTTAAGAAAAATTACAGATAGACTTTGTTTCGCAAACACATAGACCAAACAAAGTCACCAGTTCATTAGAGATCATACGCACGTGAAGTCACATAGAATAACGTCTGTTTCCTCTTAGTTTATCAAAACATCAGCAAAATATAATTTAAAGTTAATCTTTAAACTTATTTTGTGTATTGTCAACCATGTTGTGAGAAATCGTTTTATATACAATTTGGTCGTCTATTCAAGTCGTCTCACCACCGGAGATGACTAATACAACCTTCCCCCTAGTAATTTGCATTTAAATCGAGAGGAAATAGCAAAAAAGTTCTCGTCTCAGCATTTTAATAAAGCAACCGTCAAGAGAGTATCTTATCTTATGTTGTTTTAATTATAGTAATTGAATTCTGTAATTCGATGTTTGCTTTCACTTTTGTAGTAGTTATACTGTTTTATGTTTACTACTCATCTATAAAAGAGGCAAAATCACTATTATTAACAAGATTCGAGTCTTCTCAATCAAAAGTTTTACTATATTTTTGTTTGTTTGTCATGGAATAATCTAGTCGTTATTTTAGTTTATTTTTTTATTTGTAATCGTATTTTTAAAGAGTGACATGAAGGTCAGCGATAAAACGACCAAGTTCTATGTAGTTAAGTTCTAGGTAGGATCGTAAGCAAAATATAGAGGGAGATGGATAAAGTTTAATGAGCCGTGTGCTCGCTTCGTATTAAACTTCATGCAAACTGCCATCAAGCGATCGATTTTTCAGCGTTCAAAAATCAAACAAGTAGGTACACCCTTTAAGTGGAATTTCGATCGATATTTCATTTGGTTGTTACATATAAAGAAGTCAATATGTAAACGTAGCAAGATTGCTAGATCTATATGTAAAAATACATATAAGACAACCTTTTCGGACCCGCATTGTTACTTAAGGGTAATTTGTGTGTAGCAGGGCAACAACTCAGTTTGGAAATCCTTTTCGGCTTTATTTCTCTGCTCAAACTTCACAGGATTGCCATTAATCATAGATTAATATTATCTTGTGTTGCGATACATCGCTGTGGTGTGATGTGCCGTCGTGATAGAGCCGTAAATTCTGCCATGATAGCATACGAAGCGCACTTACCTAACACTGACTTATACGTTTATGCCTTTATTTTGTATTCACTATGATATTGGTTATTAATGCATTTCCAAGTCATTAAACATGATAGATGGAGATAAGGTAATATGGTTCTCTATAGTTTCAGTAGTCATCTAGGTACTTATGATGTGTTTGTAATAATATAACATGAAATAGGCATCGTAAACCTTTTCGACTATGTAACGTGCAAACGTCTTATCAAAGGACCACTTTCTGGGCCCGTAGTTCGGGTTGGTACTTACACTATTGAATAATTAAAAATTATAAGTTCACAAGAAAATGAGATTTTATAAACAAGTTATATCAGTGCTACACTGATAAACTTTTGTCAGTGTAGCTACTATATTATTTTGTTATCGACTTAACTTGTGCTTGCTCACTATTAAACGCCTGCTAATTTAAAATTATTATACCAGTATTCACAACCTTTTTAATTAATTAAGCATGATTAAAAAATGTTAACAATCTTTACAGTCAATGTTAAGCCAACTAAAGTTCGATACAAATGCTATATGGACTTTCCTGTAATTTTCTAGTCTAGATTTTTTTTACGTCACGACGGATAGATGTATCAACAAAATTGTGGATGTTATTTTATAAATAAAATATAATAAGTTTGTTAAACTTTTATTTGAGTATTGAACACTGAAGAATAGCTAGAGGTAGGTATCATAAAGCAGTTTGTAATTTCTTAAATGGGAAAAAACTTCTAGCCGTACTTAGAAATATTTAAGTAAATGATAAATGAAGCTTCAAATCTTGTTACTCCCATGGGTGTAAAGTTCAGCAGCATACACAAACATTTTCTGAGTGCCGACTCGGCAACTTCGGTAAGTGAATTGTCTTTCATACATCGAAATATCGTCACTTCTGTGTTTGGGTGTTAGCTATTTGAAATTACAAACAATATAAATGGGAACTCCAAGATCTAAAAGTTTTTTTCTATAAGTTTTGAAATTTCAATATCAGGAAAACGTCTGAAGTGCTTATCCAAATATATCATGGAAACGTCTGAAGTGCCTAGCCAAATATATCATGCTTGCGTAATATTGAACGGATTTGAATAATACACTCGTGTGCAAATAAGATTGTGACTAATTTGGCTCGGGGCTGGATAATCCACAGCCTAGCGTATACGAACGACATCGTCTCCACTCACTTTTACATTTATAATTTATCAAGATATATAAGTTTTCTTTCCATTATTTAACCTTTTGACTGAGACAGTTTCTTGGTGACGATACCTAGGTTATAGTTAAGGTTAAAGTTGAGGTACAGTTAGCTACAGAACTCGATTAACACTTAGATACCTTTTCATATTAACGTATTGGGAAACTCTTGACAATTTGCTTGTAGTGTGAAATAATACTAAAGTGATAAAACTGTATAGGTATTTATGATTTTTTATACCACTATGGCAATCAAGCATACGGCCGACCTAATGGTAGGCGGTTATAGTAGCCTATGGAGGCTTGCAACACCAGGGGTATCACTTGCGCAATTTTTTTTCATTTTTTTTCAACACCATCTGATGTGAAGCGGTAAAAAATCCATATGCGAAGACAGCTAGTTCAGTTTAGACACTGCTTTAGCCGCCTTCACCTTGAGGCCCAAAAGATGCTCAATTCATCCTCATTCGTCGTTTACTCATCATACTATACATCACTCATCAACATCATTGATCAGGAAAAATCTCACTGACTGCTATGAACTTCTTCTAGTAACGAAAAGCGAAGCAACTTTCGCTATCCTGATCCTGGGATGGGTGAATTAAAGTTTGTGATGTCGAGCTCCGTGCTTCGGAAGGCACGTTAAGCCGTTGGTCCTGGTTGTTTCTGCAACCGCTTTAATCCACTAAGCCGCATTGGGCCAGCGTGGTGGTGTTATGGCCCAAACTCCTCATGTGTTTCTCCCATGTAGGAAGACCTGTGGCCAGCAGAGAAATTTATGTGGTCAGAGCAGTCTTCCGAATATTTGTTCGGTTCGATTAACTTCACTTCTTCGTGACAATTTTCTTTAGCAGGTAGCTTAACAGTAACTATAAATCCCAATACCTACTTAACTGTACTCAGCAAACTGCGTCTATAAAGTTTTATATGAACAGTTTCTTTTCCATCTCTGCGCTCAGCAGATAGAAAAGTTAAAAGAAATTTATATCCTAGACAAAACTAAATGAAAATAAATAGCTGGTTGTTACATACGCAAGGGGCGGACGTGCGTGCTCTCAGAATCTACAGTGCAAACGTATGGGCGGAAGGAGTAAATTGATGCTGCCCAGCCACACTGACCAGGCATTGTGCAACTTGTTTACCCTATCGAACATCAACCATATTTTAGTTTTATGGTCCACTGTAGTTTAAGATACGCTTTTAAGTTGAGTACTTAGGCTGTTGGCCGCCCGGGATGGACTTTATTGTGTACGCTACGAACAGATATGCATAGGTAAGATTAAGGACTACATTTAGATAATGAACAATGTCTAAACAGATTATGGTAGAATGGAGAAATTACGAAAGGTGGCGGGCGAACAAGGCTGATTATATCATGATAGGAAATGATGAAAGAGCACATGCTAAGTGCATTGAATATGAGCCTCCATCTCAGCTAGTAGAAGAAATTTTATCAACTAAGTATCTTTTTTTTATCATTACATACACACCGCCGGCGGCCTCGTTTCAAATTATGCCCTGCGTTCGGAATCTCCTCACTCTTTCTTACATGTTTGTATGTTGCTTTTTTACAATTTATCCTAACCTTTTTATTATTTTGATAGTGGCAAGTTTAAAATTATATTAATCACATACAAAAATAATTGCGGTACTTATTCTCATAAAAAAAAAATACTTGTCGGTTACCAAAAATGGTAGCTACAGAATAAGTACTAACCAATATAACTTTTAATTGACCTATTCATAATTTTAATTAACCAAATCATTTTACGCTGACATGTTTCAGTTTCATTATGGATATGGCACCATACCTATATTGTTATAATTTGTAATAACTATTGAGTTATAATTATTAAGGTATACCATTTCCCAGAATATCAATAAAGTTGGCCGGATTTGAGGCATAGATTTCATTGGAAACGTGTGTACCCTTGAAACCTTTAATACTAATTTTTATGTAAGCATTTCTGTGGAAAGCAGCATTCTGCGTCCATGAATATTGCCTAATGAGCTCATTATTCATATCACGTATATACAATTAGTACGTAGCAACTTGTCAGTCATGTATTAAGTCTTACTTATGTGACATAAATCCGTGATAATCCCATTAGTTTTACTACATGAAAGTGTTATTATAATGTAGAATCATCTAGCTATATTACCGCGGAATAGAATTTTCTCCTGCAAATGCTTAAAAGCTCGAGTGTCATGTACAATATGTATCTAGGAGTTTTCTACATACATGTATTGTTACACTTAGCGCTAGCGCAACATTTTGTTTTGAAAGAGGTTTTAATATTTGCAAAAGATGAAAATTAGTAACCATTAGTAGTTAGTTTGTTTTCATGGCTATATAATATCAATTCGATCAAAAAAGAAGCGCATAATATAGGTGCCCTTGGGTGGGTATAGCAACGTTTGACGTAACTATCAGCTTTTGTATGTGCCTACATTAATTAGTAATGGCGTGGTGTCGACAGCTAAGTGTTTCTGCTTTAGCTCATTTACTTTTAACGAGTAGCAAATAAGCATTTAATAGGAATTATTTCACAGCAACGAGTGCTACATTTTGGCCATGAGGCCCTTTAAATGTTATCTGTGACTTATTGCCTGTAACTTTCTTATAGACAATTCGTTACCAATTGGTTCTTAGTTTTAATGTCATGGCACACCACTTTCTAGACGCTACATAAGGTAACTATTTTATTTAAATAGTTAACTATATATTTGTAGTAAGTAGACTACTATTTGACTACGATTTTCCTTTATGTTTATAGACAGTCAACGGGTGGACAAGTTTACCTTGAATTTTGGCCAACATTATGCTACATTACTTAGTTAATTTTTAGATGTCATTAATACCTATACCTACATTTTATCCTGCTCTTCTATTATGATAATATAAATGAGGAATAAATAACATTACTTCCATTAGTATAATACCACAGAATAAATAAAACCATATGTAACCACCCGTTGCTAAGTAAATAGCGAATCACCAATTAATTTTAAAAAATAAGGCGTGCGATAAATACCAAAAACATCATTAACATCAATTTATAACAATAGGTAATCCAATAAGGTTTTTATTAAATGGATGTGGTGGATTTATTGGAAACAAATGTAAAACATGACCACAAAATATTGAATGATGGTGCAAAACTACTGTGAGCTTAGGGGCAGCATTCATTAACCAGTTGAAAAATGTTTTTAAATAATATCTGACGATTGTTGATTTTTCTGAGTACCTAAGGTACTTCCATAGGTGAAAATGTAAGATAATAGAACAGTTACTTTCTGTGACGCCAAGAGTGCCATTCAACGTGTCAAGTAGAGTGCTTGTGGCGAACAAAATAATGTTACATTAAAATTACAATGAACTCCGACACATAGTGAACGAGGAGGCTGACAGTTGAGCAAAATCGAGGTTTTCCAATGAAATCGGTAGTTTGTATTCAAAAATGTTGTGTAAATTCTACGCTCTCTGAATTCTGAACTGAAGAATATTTTAGCAAAAGTTTTTTTCTCTGTTCTTTTGAGCGTGGAAAACTTTTACTAAGGTATTAAATGTAATGTTATAAATATTATTTTATTTTAAGTTTAAAGTTATTGTAATGTTTTGCATCTGGCGTGCATGAACAATTTAGAGTTCCCTTTCTGAATTATCCTTGTCATATAAAAAAACATAGCATCAATACATTAAAATCTTTTAAAAATATACCTATTACAATTACCTGTTGAATAGGTTTTGAAAAATTACAAGCGCATGTGTTCCCTCCTTACTATAATATGGGTCCCTTCAAAACAGGGATGAAAAAGCTCCTTTTGGGCCGACAAGGTGAAAGCAGTGTCTTAACTGAACTAACTGTCTCCACATATGAAATTTTCTTACCGCTTCACATCAGGTGGTATTGAGTCATTTGCCGTGTTTTGTGTTAAAAAAACATTTTCAAACAATCTACCGTAGCTATCTAAGTATTTCTGTTTATTCTTGTAAGTTGTATTTGGGATACTTATTTGTTCTGGTTAGTCTGTTATTAGAGAACGCAGCATGAGTATACAATATCGTCATTTCTGCGACAGCCATAAGCACGGTATGGCTTCTCTGCCATTCAATACTGTAGGACCGAGTCAATATAGAGGAGCCTCCATTTGTAGAAGGCACAAAGAAAAACGGTTTTGTACAAATGTAGGAAATTTTTCAGGCAAACATATTTATCGTGACAACACTACATAAGTAAGGCCGTCTCGTTTTCTGACTGTACACATATAGTAAAATGACTTTTTATCACATGAAAGTCATTATTAAACTAACTTGTCAAAACATTACATTTTAATAACGTACTATTAATATGAAGTTTTTAGACATCTAATTACTACATCATTGATGGTTTTGAGTTTGCTTTATAAAATGCAAAATAAAATTACAGCCTTAATTGAAAACCGCATTCTAAAACACTAGAAAGGCAAAAAAATATGTTTTACGTGTCTAATTTAAAAGTATTTTTTTTTAATTAGTGCTTCATTTTCGATAGCTTCTAGAAACAACCTAGCACCAACTCCAAGAAATACCTTTAAATTAAATTTGATTCTTTTAGTGTTTTAATTTCGACTCTTAGTTTTGTTGGAAATCTATTTTTATTTTCACAATTTTTAGTGATAAATATCCAAGGAAAAAGCTAGATAGGTGAACGTGAGCATTTTCAAATTGTCTGGCTGTCGGTCAGTCGCTGGTTGAAAAGTATACTTTTTTTAAATTTCAATCGCGTATAGCTGTTGTCAATATAAAGGCCTTCGTCAGATCACTATCAAATTACAATGTAACCAATCCAATACCTGTCTAAACTCTAAAGAATTATCGAAATCGATATAGATGTGACGGAGATATCTATCAACAAACACAGAAAAAATAAAGCGGTATCGAGAACCTCAACTTTTTTTGAAATTAGTTGAAAACGTCGAACTTTTTTCTTCTCTATTTATTGGACTACTAATAATATTTGTACGTTATAATAGTATTTTATCTGAACTTTCTGTTTTCCTTTAGCTTATGCAATATCCCTCTGACCGAATGTGAAATGACCTTCCCTTATCATGGAGTAATAAACAGAACAGTGATAAAACTACATATACAAGTTTGTCCCGGTTTGGGTTGATAACATTATGATCTCCACGACGTATTAATAACTAGTTAGATGTTGGTTTCGCTTAAAAAAGTAGTCCGTAGTAGTAGTAGGTAGTTTTTTTAGGATGTAATCTACGTTCATGCCAAATTTCATCTAAATCTGGACAGCGGCTTACGAGTGAAAACGTATCAGACAGACAGAATTACTGTCGCTATTCTTCTTACATGGATATCTTTCAAGCGTAATTGTAAATTTTTGTCTATAGAACGGGAAATAAAATATAAAGTCACACTTTTCAAATGGTTGAACTCTCATAATACTTCCACTTCAGAGAAGGTGAAATCGTGAATTGTGTTTTTTATTATTATTTCTTCACAAAGAAGGTATTCTTTCACTAAAGAGAAGAAGATTTGCAGTGGAAAACTTCCCTGTAGATTTTTATTTTCTTGACTGCTGCGTTGCAACCAAGTTTCTATATTGAATTAAAACCGGGTTTCCTAACTTTTCGATTTGCTGAATGTTGTTTGATTGAAGCATTGATTCGATTAGATGTATCATATACAATCGTGCGTTGGTTTGACTTTTCATTATTGCACGACAACATGTATCGATGCTATAGAGATTTATAATAATAATAATAATTATTATACACTCACACCTATTATCTAGCCCAAAGTAAGCATCATTAAGAGCTTGTGTTATGGATACTAGATAACGGAGAACTAATGATAATAATATGTATATAAATATTAGAAATATACTAAATAAACATATAAACATCCATGACTCGTAAACAAATGTTCGTACTCATCATACATACATTTGTTCCTACCGGGATTCGAACCCGGGACCTCTTGACCGAGCAGCCTGGGGTACAGACCACTCGGCCAGGCGGTCGTCAAATCTGAGAGAGATATCTATTATCTGAAGTGTTTTTATTACTTCTTGTTGTTGAGGCTTGTTTAAGTCAAAAGCGTGTCATGTTATAAAGTGATAATAATTTAGTACATCCTGCGAAACAAGCTGAAGCTAATAAGTAAAATGAATTGTTTATGAATGAAATTAAAATTAGCAATCGTAAATTTGAAAACCCTTTTATATTAAAATACTTGTGTCAAAACTTTTAATTGACGCGATCTGGAAGCTTAATAAACACAATATTATTTTAATAATATCCGCATTTAATTAATAAACACAAATACATAATTCGTTTCGGACCTGCCGGTGTTTTCTTTGTGTTTAAACCTTGAATCTGTTTGTTGTCTCCCCGTTTATGAAATTTTGTTGATCTTGTTAATTAATCGTTTTGTATGCAGACAGGCTTTGAGACGTCTTGGGAGTACTTCTATTTTAAAAATTACTTACCCTTTACAAATATGGCCTGGGGCGCCCAGAAGCTGTTTCATATTGGATGAACTTTTAAATCAGTTAATTTCAACCTTTTAATGTAAGTATAATATAGGTGTGTGTCACAAATCTGAAATAAAATTTAAAAGTTTGACACCTTTCAGATCACTTTTATTTTCCGATTAAATTAATAAAATTATTGTTATTACAAAGCAATATTTACAATATAATTAATGTATTTCTTATTTTATGTATACCATTATACAAAGAAATGCTGCGTTAGATCTGTATCATAGCCACGTTCGAGAACTACCAAATTAATAAGCAAAAATATTAGAGAAAGAACAGTTGCCGTCAGTGGCTATAATCTTAGTTAAGAAACATTCTTTAGCTAATTGGAATCAAGAGTGCTGCTTAACTGTTTCGCCTCGCGAGGGGCTTAAAGAATTATCGTTCTAAGCGATAAGATCGCCCATTGTACGGCTTACTTAAATGCTACATGCAATTTATATAATAGTCCAGATCAAGGTTTACACTTGACTGTACTTAGAAAGCGTAAACCTTACACTTGAGTTTATAAAAAGATTGATTCTATTTGATAAAGCGGAGTTCTTGCTGTCGGTTATCGAATCTACACGTTCAAATGTATCTCTCTTGTATTTAATCGCGAAGTTTATTTCGGCGAAGTGCCAATAATTCCTATCTTAAATTTTTCGAGAAATTGATTTACTTATAGCTAAGCCTTCAAGGTCGATTCCCGCTTGTTTTGATGAAGGCTTATCCGTTTTTCTACGACAGCTGAAAAAAAATAAAGATGAAAATAACTTGTAACTAGATTATCGTATATTATTATAATATGTTGCTATCACATGTTTTTTTTCACTTTGTGTAATAATTTGTCCATGCATTGAAAAAATGGCAACTGAACTTTCGGCTACCTGTAGCTCAAAAAAGTGACTACATAACTTAGGGTAACATCATCATCATCATCATATCAGCCGAGAGACGCCCACTGCTGGGCATAGGCCTCCCCCAAGGATCTCCAAACCGATCGGTCCTGCGCTGCCCTCATCCAACGGCTTCCCGCGACCCTTACCAGATCATCGGTCCACCTTGTGGGGGGCCTACCAACGCTGCGTCTCCCGGTGCGCGGCCGCCATTCGAGGACCTTTCCGCCCCAACGGCCGTCAGTCCTCCTCGCAATGTGACCTGCCCACTGCCACTTTAGACTCGCAATTCTTTGGGCTATGTCAGCGACCTTAGTTCTCCTGCGGATCTCATCATTTCTGATTCGATCACGCAGAGAAACACCAAGCATAGCCCTCTCCATTGCTCTTTGGGTGACTTTGAGCCTTTGTATAAGGCCCATTGTAAGCGGCCATGTCTCGGTTCCGTACGTCATCACTGGCAACACACACGAATTAAAGACTTTCGTCTTGAGACACTGCGGTAGTTGTGCCGAGAATATGCTGCGTAGCTTCCCGAACGCTGCCCAGCCGAGTTGGATCCGTCGATTGACCTCTTTCTGGAAGTTGGACCTACCAAGTTGGACTATTTGTCCCAGGTAAATGTATTTGTCAACAACTTCCAGTGTAGAGCTTCCAACCTTCACAGGAGTGGGTACGACATGAGAATTCGACATAATCTTCGTCTTATCCATGTTCATTTTAAGACCCACTTGTTGGGAGACTCTACAGAGGTCGTCGAGCATTGTGCCCAAGTCTTCCAGGTTTTTAGCCATGACTACGATATCATCAGCAAAACGAAGGTGAGTCATGTACTCGCCGTTTATGTTGATGCCAAGTCCTCTCCAGTCCAAAAGCTTAAAAACATCCTCCAACGCGGCAGTAAACAGTTTCGGAGATATAACATCGCCCTGTCTCACACCCCGCTGAAGTGGTATTGGTTTCGAGTCTTGGTCCTGGAGGCGGACTGACATAGTGGCGTTTTCGTACAGTGACTGCAGCACTTGGATGTACCGATAGTCTATTTGGCATCTCTGGAGCGACTGAAGCACGGCCCAGGTCTCGACAGAATCGAAGGCTTTCTCATAGTCCACAAACGCTAAGCATAATGGCAGGTTGTACTCTTCGGTCTTCTGTATAACCTGCCGCAGCGTATGTATGTGGTCTATGGTACTAAAGCCTTTTCGGAAACCGGCTTGTTCGGGAGGCTGGAAGTCGTCAAACCTGCGTGCGAGACGATTCGTAACAACCCTCGAAAACAACTTGTAGACATGACTCAGGAGCGTGATGGGTCTGTAGTTCTTCAATAGAGTCTTGTCACCCTTTTTGAAGAAGAGTGCCACCACGCCCCTGTGCCATGCCTTTGGCGTTTTACCCTCGAGCATGATGGAGTTAAATAGCCTCTGAAGAGCTTTCAGGACCGGTCGTCCACCTGCTTTCAGAAGCTCGGCTGTAACTCCATCGTCGCCCGGCGCCTTGTCGTTCTTAAGTTGTTTGAGAGCTACACTAATCTCGTACAGGCTGACGTCCGGGATATCTTCCGTGTAATGTCGGGTTAATTTGGCTCTTGGATCGGTGGCCTTAATGACAGGTGTGCGTGATGTCGCGTAAAGCTGTCCATAGAAGTTTTCAATCTCGGCCAAGAGCTCAGGTCGGGATGTAACGAATCTGCCATCCTCCGTTTTCAGCTTCGTCAGCAAACTCTGTCCTATCGACAGATCTCGGGCGAACACTTTGGAGCCTTTGTTCCGCTCGATTGCCTCTCTAATACATTCTGTATTAAAGTGGCGTATGTCGCGGGTCAATGACTTGGAGATCTGTTTGTTGAGTTGCCGACGAGCGTCTTCGGAAGACTGCAGTGCACGTCTTTCCTTCATGAGCTTTAAAGTTGGCGCAGAGATTTTTTTACCTCTTTTGTAACGGCTGGGTTTGAAGAGCCCTGAACCCGCCGTAAGAACAGCTTCCACGAACTTGTCGTTGTACGTGTCCACATCTGTGCAGTCCTCCAGGCAATTGAAGCGATTTCGCAGTTCGAGCTGAAAGAGTTCGGGGTTTTGGATCTGGATAGCTGCAGGGCGGAGCGTAGACTTCATCAGTCGATACCTCTCGGATTTCACGTTGAGATTCAATGTGCCTCGTACCATTCGGTGATCACTCCCCGTGTTAAACGAATTGATCACTGAGACATCATTGAATATCCGAGTCTTAGTCGACATGATGAAGTCGATCTCATTCTTCGTTGCGCCATCCGGACTTTTCCAGGTCCATTTTCGATGCGGCCGTTTTTTGAAGAAGGAGTTCATCATAAAGAGTCCCTCCCTCTCCATATAGTCGGCCAGCATTTGACCTCTAAAGTTCCGGATTCCAGCTCCAAATTGCCCCACTTTCAACTCATCATCGCCACGTTTGCCTAGCCTTGCGTTGAAGTCTCCCATGACAACGGTGTAGTGAGTTTTGGAAGTATGTATTGCCCGAGAGATATCCTCATACATTACTTCTACTTCCTCGTCGGGGTGAGTCGAGGTCGGGGCGTATACCTGTATGACCTTCAACGAATACCGTTTGGTGATTCTGAGTATAAGGTACGCCACCCTATTCGACACACTTCCGATTTGTACAACGTTGTTCACGAGAGACTTGTGGACAATAAACCCGACACCACCTTGGGACAGATCTTCGCCCTCCCGGAAATAGAGCAGGTTGCCGGATTTCAGGACCATCGTGTCCTCGCCCTCTCGTCGGACTTCAGATAGTCCGACTATACTCCAGCGAATCCTGCTCAATTCTTCCTCTAGTTCCAGCAGCTTCTCCTCGGTCCGCAATGTCCGTGTGTTATAAGTTGCCAGGGCCAAGGTCGTCTGACGGGATATCTTCACCACCCGGGGATTCTTGGCACCCCTGGTACCGGCGCCTCGCCAACGTCCGTCACCGCCGGCGCGGCCTCCGTAGCTCCGGCTCTCCTTAGGGTAACACTTAGCCAAAAATAAAGTTGCTTATAGATACACCGCTTTAAATCAAATAAACTAATAACACTTCGCCAAATTATGGTTATTATAAATGTAACGTAAGTAGTTTGATTACCGCTTTTTCCACTTTTCCCACTTTTCCGGCGATATATATGTAACTGTCGCCGCCGTCTGGTTAAACCAGCCGCTTAACTGGACGCCTAGCTTGTTGATTGAACGCCGGCATCCAATCAAAGGCAGTAAAAACTAGCCTACTCATTGAGCGCAACGTTTAACCAGATGGCTGAACGTCATATCAGACGTCTGGTTTAAATTAGCCATTCAATTGAATGTCTAGGCGGGTCGTTTAAATCTAAGAACTTTTTGTGACTGTTTGAGTGATTGGTAGGTTTAAGGCTATTTTTTATGACCACTTAGAACCAAAACGATGTCGGTTATAAGTGGTCATAAAAAATAAACTTGAATCTATCAATCAAACCAAAAATTTTCAGTACAAGACGATCCATTTTTATACGCTAAGACTGGTGACTGTAGTATGGTGATCTTAGCAGTCGCAGTCGATACCAGTCTCGGCGAATATAGTCCTTATTTATTATACTGTATTTTTATTTTGTGGAGATTATTATTTTCATCATTACCAGCCTATAGGTATAAGTTCCACTACTGCGCTTCCTATATACATGAAAGAAACACATTGGTGGGTTAAAGCGATTGCAGGAACAACCAGGACCAATAGCTTAACGTGCCTTCCGAAGCACGGAGGAGCTCGAGATAACAAATTTTGATTGACCCATCCCGGGATCGACCATGGCGAATGCTCCTTTGTTTCCGTAATTGAAACCAGAGCGCTAGAACCACTACTCCTTATTATAATCAGAAGTCTTCATTTATGATGTAAAGGAAAACTGGAATATAAAACAGAATATCTTTTGCATTCCAGTTTTATTATAATAATGTTCCTACTCTATTTTAAATTTTGTTGAGATTATTACTATCAATACCACATACCTGTTAGTCTTTAGCATAGAGTTCGACGATTCTATCTCTGCAATTTTCTATCGAGATAAAAGTCCTCCAAATTCCTATTTCTAAAACGTTGTGCTTGATGAGACAAGTCACTAAAAACTTGGGCCCGCGGTCAAAGATGACGCTGACTTCAAGAAATTATGAATTCCTGTAGCCTGTAAATGTAAATACTGTTACATGCACCCTTCATAATTGCACAGTTATGCCATGTAATTTGTTAGTTATGTAAAATAGTATACTATATTTAGGTAAGTGAAGAATTCTGTCTATAAAATATTTACTCATTGGCAACAAAACTGTTGCCAAACCACAAAGATAAATGTCAACAGGCAAATTAAATTACCGCGATAATTCAGTGAATAGACACTTAAGTACTTGGTTTTAGCTCTCTCGCGAAAGCTAGTATGAATTTTCTGAACGGGATTAAAACAAAAACCCATTTAACAATACTTAATTAGCTAACCCTACTGATTTTAATTACAAAGTTTTTGGTTCGCTGGTCACTTCGGGACCGGGCTTTGGGTCAAGGGTTTCGCTTTATGAAAAGATCATTGTCAAGCCACACAGTGTTATATTCACCTGTTTATAACTTGCTCTTTCTCTGTCTTACGTAATTTTCTATTGCTTTTGTAGTTAACCTAATATTAATAGTTTCTGAGTAATTACAAAAAGTAAGTAAGTAGTTAAGTACTCGTAAATTGAATATAGAGCTCTCTGTAGATATGTATAAGGTGTTCAGTTGAAATTCATTGCTTGATTAATAATAGTCTTAATCAGATTGTAACGCTACGCCGACGATTATCGATCGCTCTTAATATTGTAAAATAATTAGTAAGCGGCTTAAGTATCCTTGTAAAAGGTAGATAAATGTGTAACTACTGATAACAGCTGGGAGACAAGTCCATTTTCTCCCAACATAAAGCTTCTTCCTCACATTCTCATTTATGACAGAAACGCAACAACTTAACTGCGAAACAATTGACTTCCAGCTATTTCATATTATATATAAGCTTTTTAGACTAGCTAGATAGGCACCTACTTGTAGTAGGTATACGATATAGATTTACTAGTACTCTCGTTTTACTTACGTACCTTGAAACAGAATCAACACTATCAAAATGCAACTTTACCCTTTAACGTCTAAGTAGATATCGTATCATGAACTATGAACAGATTCTATTTGTAATAATAACATTATAAGCTTTAAATAACGCTACATGATATCGCTAATTCGACGCGAATGGAAATCCTATTTCGATAAATCCCGTTATGCAAAGATTAAGCACTCCACAGGGAATCGGTTTTAATAAATGTTATTAAAGCATTTTCACCTATGCAGTGCTTTTATTTAAGTACCAGTCCTATATTAAGCTCTTGTAGGATAGTATATAAACGAGAGGTGAGCATTAGTATGCAAGAAGTGCCTCTGGACCCGCGGTCGAAATTCGTTCCCTGATTAATGGAAATCTTATCAGATTCCAACACTACATTAACCGGTCGATCGGCGAGGGCGTTTAATCGACGACCTCGGAAGGTGCAAATTAATAACTGACACCTCTAGGCTTACGCTACGTTAAATTCTTTGCAATCATCGGAAACCCCTAGCGTATAATGAAAGCCAATAAAATCATCATATTATACAGAATAGCTACAAAAAAATAATTGTTGCAGCTTTGTTTCTAACAAATATTTTAAAGACCCTAAACTAACTTGTTAAGTACATAAGCAGTGAAAGATTGAGAATTGAGGAAGAGAAAGAGTTACCAGGCGATACAACTTCTGATTTTGGCTTTGCCTGTTATCTTCACTCAAGGTATATTAATGAGTATTTCTATTTTCTTCAAAATTTAATATACTTAATTATATTCTTTTATTACCAGTTCTCTCATCCTTATTCCTGACACAATCCATCAATACAATTGTTGTACATCTTCAACTCCTTATACATTTCTCTGTTGCAGCTCCAATGATTTGTAGCTATCTGGTTTTCACAAATAAAAAGTTGTAGAACTAAACATTAACCTCAGTTTATTTCATTTTATATTCTAAATATTTGAGATATTTAAATTTTTACCAAAGTTAAGCAAATGTGTACCGTCCTTTAAGGGTTTTACAAATCGGCCAAAAGGGAGCTCTTATACTCTTATACTCGGTTACTTTTATCGAGGACCTCGCTGACGCAGTGGTTTGGAGCGTTTTGCTATCGATTAAGATAACAAAGCAATTTTTGCCATGGTTGGTTCCGGATGGGACAATAAAATATTTGTAATCTCAAGGTACTCCGTGCTTCGGTAGGTACGTACAACTAAATGAGAAACAAGCTGACGGCCCACCTGATGGTAAGTGGTTACCGCCGCCTATAGACACCTGCAATAACAAGGAAAAATCACTTGATATTGCAGGTGCGTTGTAATCCTGAGGCCTAAGATGAAATGCCGTCATGCCCTGTAATTACACTGGCTACCTTTCCCTTCAATCCGAAACACAGCTAACTGTTTCACGGCTGAAATAAAAAAGGCGGTGGATTGTACCTACCCAGGTAACCCTACATACGGGCCTACCACCTAGTTATTCCCAGTTGTAACTGTAACCGCTCGAGGAGCTCGGCGTAGTGGTTTGAGCGCTCTGGTTTCGATCACGAAAACAAAGCAACTTTCGCCATGGTTGGTCCCGGGATGGGTAAATCAAATTTATAATCTCGAGCTCCTTCGTGCTTCGGAAGGCACGTTAAGCCGTTGGTCTCGGTTGTTACTGCAACCGTTTTAACCCACCAACCCGCATTGGGCCAGCGTGGTGGTGTTATGGCCCAATCTCCTCATGTCTTTCTCCCATGTAGGAAGGCCTGTGCCCAGCAGTGGGACATATATAGGCTAATGAAGAAGAAGAACTGTAACCGCTATAATCGTAAAAGTAGGTATATAGGCTATTGCTGATGATAAATAATAATAATAATATTCATACGCTCACACCTATTATCTAGCTAGCCCATAGTAAGCATTATTAAGAACTTGTGTTATGGATACTAGATAACGGAGAAATATTGAAAACAATATGTATGTGAATATTAGAAATATACTATGTATACCTACTCATCATACAAAAAATTGCTCCTACCGGGATTCGAACCCGGGACCCCTGACCGAGTATCTCGGCCAACCGGTTTAACCCCGTATGATGATGCACATAACGACTGTTACAGCGAAAGAAAGTCAACTTTGTGAACAGTCATATTAAAATCAAGGACAGACACGTAAGAATTTATACTTTTTTCACCTGTCTGTATGTTACAGCTGATTTATTTCGCCACTTTTACACGTGGTAACAAATGTGAAGATTATTTTTGAATTTAAAAAGAGAGGAAATGTGAAGGAATAGCTAAGAATACAAGAGGGTGGATTGTTTTGTCAGGTCTTAAACATGCAACTCTCTTAATAATGAGTTTCTGTGTGAGATGTTTCTCAGAAAATTAAACAAATTGATTGATTCTTTATTGAATAGGATGTTAAAATTAATCCATAGCTATAAACATAAAATAGGGAAAGTTATCTTACCGAGTAGTTGATTTGTGAAGTCTATATCAGATAGGTAAATATAAATATTACTAACTACTTATTGTGTGGGAATCGCAGGCCTTGTAAGGTTTACTAGTCTTTGACAAAAATGAAAGAAAGTTCCTTCGACCATTACTATTTTGGCCGTATCGACTTACCAACAAGCCTACATTGACATGTCGCCTACTTGATCACAAAACCTTTTTGATTTTATTTTACTTTTATAAGTTTATTATTTTGTTTTTTATCTGTTTCTGTATAATAGTATATTTGCATTCAATACTTTTCCTCGGAGTAACCGTTCGAATGCCGGAGATAATTATTTCTGTGAATTACAAGTCTTATTATTTTTGCGATTACAATAGTTATTATTCCGGGCTCAATTCCCAGCCAGAATGTGAGATAGACGGCGCCCACACTATCTTTATCCAGCTTTTTGCTACCTGCTACCAAATAATTGGAAAAATAAATGTCCAATTCTAATGTGACCGATATAAAGCGATATTAATCCTTGTTAACAAAACCTCTACGCGAATAGTAGTAAAACCTACTCGAGACTGACCAGGCATAAGTTGCAAATGTAAGCTTTATATCAATGCATTAAATACCTACAACATCATTCGTCAGTGAAACGTCCAAAAATCTCTTTAAACTTTTGGCTGAATAGTTCGAAATAAGATATATATAAATGAAATAAATAGGATTAAACCAATAAACACATCTTTGTCTGTCACACAAGTTATTGTCCGATTCGAAAAGAAAGGTTTAGGTTGGAAAAATATTCTATAAACTGCAAAAGTTTCCGAGATACGGTCAAAGTTTCTAAAGAAAACATTGCATATGGTCCCTAGTGGCAAACAATCTACTAACAAACCTTTTCAATGTTTTAAAATCAAAGAGGTGTCAGCGTCAAAATGTATGTTTATGGAGCGATAAACGTATAATTTTGAGTAAACGTTCATCTTCCGCGTGAATTAATCAAGGGCTATTGTTTGCCTCTGACTAAGGCGGTAATAAAAATCTCAGGCTCTTATAACTTCGGCGGACAGTATAACAAATACCTACAACGCCTGCATTCACTTTGTGAATGTGAACATTTTATTAAAGAAATATATATATAAGCTTTTTTTTGTTTCTCGTAAACTAACGTCAAACATATAAATTGAATGGAATAATATATATTCAATTGGCGATAGGGTAGTTGGGCGATTATATGCAACTTACATTGTATTTTTGCATTAATCTTTAGAAAAACTAAAATTAAAACTTTACAATATGCCAACAAAGTTGCCACTAGATATTACATTTTGTTGAGATAATTATGTCACTCAAAATTGTATAAATATGGCGCAAAAATTTTAGAATTCTTTTCAAACCATTCCATTGATATAAAGAGTATAATATTATAAGATAAACTTAAAATATAATAATATCAGAACTGCCGCTGCGTCGCCGGCCGCATGCGGGCCGAGCTCGCGGGCGGCAGTCCGCTGTGGGCCACAACTCGGCCGCCCGCCTCGCGAGTGCTCCTCGGGGGATACCGTGTTTTCTGTGCGAGGAATGGCCTGTGATGTGTTGAATAAATGTGAGTCTGTGCAGTGATATCGGTTGACTATCGCGCCATGCGGTGAGACGCTGGCTCCGCGAGCGAGATATGGTCGACCCCCTGAAAATCTTTTGGGTTCTCACAAATAGCACGTATTTAGGTAAATAAAGTTTAACTTTTTAGCAAATTTCTTTGGTATGCCTTGATTTGAAATTATAATACAAATTAAATAGTTTACAAAAGCGATGTAAATTCTTCAAAGATCAAGGTGGACGTAGGTAAACGAATTTGTGGAATATTTGTTGAAGGAAAAAGGATATGTCGAGACTGTAGAAATATATACAAAATTTCGTAGTCTTTCTTGGCAAACATTTTTTGTGAAGTATCCATAAACAAAAGATGTTTGTAGAGACACTGGTGGATTTGTAAGGGGCAAAAGGTTAAACAATAATAATTTTGAACAAATAAATTGTAAGTAGGTATAATAATTACTAACCTAAAAGTTCCTGGGGACTGACACTGATTGCGAAAGTCCAGTCCAGTTACCGAGGACTCGGGACAATCCTATAAATTTCTTCCGTCTTGCTGTTTATGTGTCCATCTTTACAATATACAAATAAATAAAAATAAAATGTTTGCACAATTAGCAAAGCGCAAGCCGTATTAATTGGTATCACAAGGAACTTATATTGGTCTGTACAGACATCTTCAGAATCGTCTATCCTCTGTGAGACGTTAAAAATATGAGCTCTGTTACAAAAAAGCGACTCTAACACTACACTGATAGAATCATACAGTCACGACTAAAGATCATATACATAGGTACCTAACACCTTATTGGATAGGGTCCATTTACTTATTTTGAAGCTTTGAGCTTTGAATCTGCATCTTTTCAGACCTGACAGTATGTGGTTTGTAGCATTAAGTCGTAGCAATACGGTTGCTTTTCTAAAACATCACAGTTATTTTTAAGCACTCTGAAAGCAGCTCAGATTATTGTGATGCTCATTGTACCTGCAACATAAAAAACAATAAAGTGTAAGAAAATGATGTGCAATGGTACGGTTGAACCCAGAATCAGCTTAACACTTTGTACCACGTCACAATTATGGCGATAATTTTCTTAGTAACTATTATTTTAGGTACAAGCACAATATTTGGTGTGATATGCTACTAAAGTGTTAACTACTAGTTCGACTATACTTACAAACAATTAAATAAGAACTGCTGTTTTTGCAACTGGTGGTAAACGGATACTGTAGCCTGCTGAGCTTGTCACACTAAAAGTACTACTAATACACTGAAAGCTAGTATATAACAAGAGGAAGTGCTGCGTTGACAACGTTGGGAGCATAACATCCGGTACCCCTAGTGCGATCACTTTTAAATTTCGAATCGCCGTCGTATCGAGTAGTTACGTTAGCTTTTGTCTGGTTTTTGTTTGAAGTTTAAAGCGTGCGTGAACGATACGATTACGATTCGAAATTTAAAAATGTTCGTGTACTGCTCCCAAGACAACGTAATCTCAATGAGCACTAGTGACCTTATTCACCGCAGAAACACAACACTACGAGGAAGTTATTTTTATTTTTATTTTATTTATTAGGAAACTCAACAGCGTTTTTTAACAAACATTTTTAATACAACTTATACATAACTCTTAGCCAATTACAGAGTTTCACAACATACATAAATAACACTTACGAAGCAAAGTAGTTTCTAAGCAAGTCTACGTTGTACGCGTAAAGAACTAACAGATCCTAGACCTGGTACGGTTTGCCAGCTAAAATACAAAGGGAATATTAATATAATTTATTCCATGCTAGTTAATATGCGTTCACATGCGCTAAAAAAATGGATTAATAGTCATGTTAGTCATGTAGTGGAAAAAAATTAGTTGTTAAATTGTTGGTATTCGGTTATGATATTCTATAAGACATGCTTCCAATTCAAGTTAAAAATCTAAGCAGGTGTGCTCTACGACTCATACCAGAAGGCATCCAAAAGGAAGAATTTAGATCAAATGGGAAGACCGAATAATAACAATAAAAGAAATACTAACTAGCTCCGAGCTGAGATTTTAGCGGAAATTTAAAATAATAACAATATCAACAAACATCTAACCCAAAGTTAAGCATCAATAATATATAGGTACTTTATAACGGAAAACAATTATTTAATACTAGCTTCACCAGGCATGCTTCACAATGCCTGTAAAGAGAAAACTGTTAGGTTTATAATAATAATAAAAAGTTTTTATAATATAGGAACTTTCGTGGTCCTCCCTAGAACAGCCAGCCAAAGTTTCAACACAATCTGATCAATGGTATTGTAGCCTTTAGGGGGACAAACATACAAACAGAATTTTATATATATAGATGAGGTATTTCAATTTATAGCCACTCGGCCACCCGGTCGTCACGTCGAATAATTGTCATTGGATCTTAATTTGTCCATTGATCAATAAAATATAAGGTATGAGTTATATATTTCTTACTGTTACTAACAGTAGTGAATTTGAGAACCCTCTTTGTTATGGACAAACCCATAACAAAGCTTAGCTTTCTTACTACAGGGGTGAAGATCGTTTACGACTGTTTTTATGTATCATCCAGCTTTCGATTTCCAATGAGACTCCGTTAAGCCAGTCCAAACGACTCAACTCCATAAAAACATTCTTAAAAAGACTCATTGCGAAATTTATGGTTCTAAAAGATTTTCCTAAAAAACTAAACTTTCCTATGGAACTAAATAGGTTTTTAATTTTTTATGTTGTATTTTATATTTTCTACGATTCAATCAAATCCGCCTTTGTATGGATTTAATGTAAGTAAAATTATACAATAGTGTCATCTGTAATAATTAAAAACCATTCTACGTTCATTTCTACCAGAAATAAGTACCTAATTGAGTAAAAACGAGAGACCGGCGAAATGGGAATATTGTATTTTACTGCGCGATTATCATAATCACGGGTACAGTGAAAAGTATTAGCTTTCTTGAAATTATTTGACTGGTTTTAATTCTGTTTCGCCAATGAACGTTTTTCATATAGTTATACCTGTAAAATATTATCTTGGAGAAAGCCGAGGAAATGACATTAAGTCCTGTTGGAAAATAACGACGTCAGATAATAGCTAGCTACTTATGGTGTAACTTGTAACCATATTCACGAGTTGTTTTCCTCTGCGTAAGTGCGTTGCGGAAGTTTCTAAGTTGAATAAAAAGCTTATTGTGTATTAAAGCAGTAAAGTATGGTTGAAATTATGGAGCAAAGTGGACGTTCGCTACATCGGCCCTGTCATCGCGTTGATGGCTGAGGGATTTCGTTCAATTCTTGCCGAGTGAGTGTAAACGTCAGAAAAGAAAGCTCTCGTCGAAATTTCATGAATCAAACTTTAACAATGTTGGCTTGGTATGAAAAACGTTCAATGAAAATATTGTCACATCATTATCGAATTGGAACTACCTATTGGAAGCCGATATTCTGTGTTTAAAATAATCTATAGATTATAGTCAGTAAACTTACATAGAATAATAACGTAAGTGTACCTGTCTATTTGTGTTGTTTTTCAGAATGATTAAACATTTTTGTTATGAAATGACTCGCAGTAAATCAAATATCTTTCTCTGAAATATTAATTTGAAATTTCGCTCATAATGAACGGTTGTGCGCCATATTTTAAAGAATTATTATTATTATTATATGATTTTGTAAAAGCCTTTTCAGAAAATTATTTATTAATTTTACTAATGATAAATTGTATTTAAGCAAAATTTGTAAAATTTTATTCCAGACAGTTACAACAAAAGTTGAAACTGCTGCTCTATCGAAATATCTAGAAGTAGTTATAATATAAAGGTATCGGTCCACTCGCATTCTGGTACACTCGCTAAAGCAATATACATAGTACGTTTTCTCTCAATGTGGAACTGTAAAATTACTTGAATTTAGATAGCTCTTTACCTAATAAAAAAAAACCCTTTGCCACCTTTTTCGTAGTATAAATACGATCGTTATTCCATATATTTTGTTTATGAATTCAGCTATTTTAAATTAAACGTGAACGAGTGAAACCGGTCGCACAATACTATATACATCTTACACAAAACGCTGGAATTATTATTCATATCTTATCTCAAATAAATTGGAAATTCAAATGATTGGTATATCAATTTATTATTTCATGAGATGCTTACGCCTTTCTTTTGGTATTCATTTCATTTATTTTTGGCTATACTTCACATCGTTCTGGATCCGAGGCCTAATTAGGTACTTCGAAATGTATTAGCAACGAATAGCCCCCATTCTCTTGCTTCCAGTCTTAGCATAATAAGGAAAAAGCATTGAGAATTTATTACAGAAATTATCAATACCGTTCGCTCCGCCGCTTCGGATAATTTGTACAGGTATTTAAAAATTTCGTCGTGAATATTTAAATGTAAAACAGCTATTTAAAATTGCTAGTAGCCGAGCTTTGTCATGACAAGAGTTTTGGGGACTAACAGCTTAGTAATGTATAATTTAAAACTTGATGCTGTCCGTCTGGTTTTACGTAAAAATATTATTTTTTCGTGACTTCGCGTCCTTTAATGAGAAAATTAAAGACAGTCCGCCTACATAGGTCATATCACTACTCAGAAAAGGTATTTCCTGATTGTAAAAACATGTGTGGAATTTGTACCACGCCGGCCTGTTGACGTTGGATTACATTGGTCTAGGACGTTGGACCAACATGTTAGTCCATTGTAGCAATGAGTTTACTTGTACACTTTGACCCAACGCATGTGAATTTTGATGAACACTGGAATGAAAATTACTTAATGTCTACGTCGAAAAATGTATGCTTTAATCATTAAGTTCCTGTCGCTGTGCCTTAATAATACTTACATTATTAATAAAAATTTGCAACGGTAATGCTACGTAGTATTTCAAACAATTTGTTTTAGAATTTCATTTAACGAAGTCGTGCAGAACTCTAGATAACTTGTGAGTAACTTTTGGACGTGTTAGATACACGGGTACTTGTTGCCGTCAAAACTTTATAAATGTGGGCTTTGGGTACCTACATAAAGAAAACTCACTACATTCAGATATCAAGTTGCCGCGAGTTACATTCAAATTTAACTTTTGGAATTAATGTTATTGTCCGCATGCTAGGTAGCAGCGTGTTTGTCACCATTCTCAAATAATCCAAAACATCAGAATAAAATATAGACTTAAGAAAGATGTCCTAAAAATTAATGGAGCCTCAAACTGCACGGAGTTTTCGCCAGGACCCTAATAAAGCAACTAATCGTAATGCCAATGAAATTTTTTGAAGCTTCTTGCCCGTTATTATTTCACCTGCTGATTTTAAGAATATTGTAAAAGCTCTTGGTGATTCTGCCCCTGATTCTGGTTTAACTTGGAGAAATTTACCAATACCTACTGTGACTTTGTGTTTTTCGACAAACGGAAATAGTAAATTCGACGCTGCTTTTATCTTCTTTTTTTATAAAATACATACTCGTAAAATCAATTTTGTTCAAAGTAAGTCTAAATAAAGCAATGTTATAAAAAGAAGAAAGCGAAGTTATAAAAACGTTTTCAATTTCCATCACTTTTGAAGAGAACACGATTTCCGTTTTGATGGTTATGTGACGTGTTCTTTAAGGTAGACAATTATAAAATTCATTTGTCAATTCTTTTATGATACCTTGGTCTTATGTTACAAATAATGATTAGCATAAAATGGAGTAGGTAGGTACAATCCTGAAGTTGTGTGGGTACTTCACATAAGTATTACCTTTCGTTTAGATCTATCAAAATAGGATTTGTTATTAAAACTTTTAACGTCACTGTGTGTAGTAAAAAATATGATGAATACGTTCTTAATATAATTTTAAATGTAGGTAGCTACATAAAAGACTTTCCTCGTGAAAGATCATCGGTAATTGCCTCATCTTCATTGAAAAGCGTCACACGACCCAAGTTGAAAAAAGCTGCCACTCACTCACGTGTATGCTAGAACTCAATTGTTTTCGTCATGTCGGCGCAGGCAGTATGAACCCTAGTTCATTATTTTATTGTGTAGGTATGCAAGGGTTTAGTTTTTATGTTTGACGTTTTATTTGATATTTAAGTAACACACTAGACACACACACACACACAGATAGATTAAAGAGGAGATTGTTTTCATTTTTATTAAGGACACGTTAAGGTATAAGTAGAGGCGGATTTTTTACAGTAGGGGTAGCATGAGCAAGGCAGAAAGGTAATTGTACGGTGCTAAGAGCGTCTATAGGTTACTGTAACCGCTTACCATCAGGCGGGCACAACGCTTGTTTGCCACTCTTGTCGTATAAAAAACGGTTACCGTAGCTGTGACGGTTACCGTACTTACTATATTATTATAATTTGACGACCGGCTGGTCGAGCGGTCTGTACCCGTTACTATACAGGCTACTCGGTCGGGTTCTAATCTCGGTAGGAGCAAATGTTTGTATGATGAGTACGAGCATTTGTTTACGAGTCATGGATGTTTATTTGTTTATTTAGTATATTTATAATATTTATATACATATTTTTATCATTATTTCTCCGTTATCTAGTATCCATAACACAAGCTCTTATTGATGCTTACTTTGGACTAGATAATAGGTGTGAGTGTATGAATAATGTGAATGTGAATGTGAATAATAATAATATTCTCATATACATATTAGGCGCAAATTAAGCATCCTTAAGAGCTTCTAAGCTGATTTCTTTTTCGCGATTTTGTAGTTGTCCTCATAGTAAAAGTTGTTTGTATGGATGGATAGAATAAGCCCATAGTTAAAATATGACTACACCTTTTGTAACACTTTGTAACACTATACTCAGTGTTTTACAACCCGTTTCAACTAAGACGAAGCTTTGTATTGATATTCGACCTTAGGTACTTACCACAGGAACATAACACTCCAAAGTTATTTGGCTGCGATTGACCTGTAAGGCGAAGGTGGTAGAGTCACCTTCAAACAGATGTTAACGATTTTGATCGCTATCGAATTAACAATAAGCCACAGAATGTATATATCATTTTGATGCTGAGTGAAAAATATCAATTACTCATCTCTATATCTCTTACTCGCTGCCAATTAGCGAAAAATATCATGGGATATTCCGTTGGGTGATGAACTCGCTGTCTATGAGGTATTTTCAATTGTTTTGCGAAGCTGGTCTTCTTTTGTTGTGTGAGATTGTGGATCAATTGTGTTTTTTGATAAACCTGTATATAATCAACTTCTTCGCAGACGTAGCGGCGAGAAAAAGCTAGTGTAAAGATAAAGACATAGTTCCAATCACACAATAAAACAATTTATACAGCTAAAATGTATTGACCTCTACAAAGCGATAACTTATTCGATCTTACCTTGATCGTTGTTCACTTCGACCTTGAAGGATCTTTTGTCCTGCTATTACAGAACCGGGTGTTACAGAATTTCGGAATTTTGGAATTCTGGGGTCGCGGCGAATTTAATCGGAAAATAAAAGTGGTCTGAAAGGTGACACACTTTAAGAGGTAACTCTTGTCAAGGAATAGAACCAGCCCCATAAATATTATTCCGGACTTTTATATATTTGGGCAGGAAAAGCCTCATTTTTATTCTGTACGATGTATCACACTGACATAGCAGATGTTATATTGATTTCTGGCCTTCACCACATACTCCAATCTATTTTATGGTTCAAAGACATGAAATTTATTCCCAAAAAAACCATATTACATTATCATTTACATGAGAATATTGTTATTTGTTTATAAAACAGTTCGTGGCAGCAAAAGCAAGAACAATCTTTTGTGCCTTTGGAAATCATTGTAAATCAATCACTAAGCTATACTTACCTAATAGAAAGAAATGATTAACGCATCATTGAATTATCTTTTACAGTAATTCATTGCTGATATTACTGAGCAAGTTTCTTTTTGATATCATAAACCTGTGAACACTTTTAGATTTAGGGTTTTTTTGCATAAAATTGTGCTCCTTCAAACTATAGTATAGTTTTACCGTAATCTGTACGAGGCTTGAGTAGAAAAAGGTAGCTAGCACGGTGACTACTGCGAGAGGAAATAGATTTCGCTTGTTGAACGTTATTTGTAGCAACATAATTCAATATCAAAGTTGTAGGTACTTCTATGTTACGGCAGCTTTTGAGTACAATAACCAATCTGGGTGTCCGTGTTCGCAAATGTAATCGACACGGGTACTAACACAATCGGGCAATTGGCGACCGGCGGACCCACTTATACTAATACGTCCTATTGACTGCGACCACCGCTAACGAGACAGGCCTGAAAAGTGCGTCGATGGTTTTGCTCATCAACAAGCCGTAAATCGAAGAGAATTATAGCGATAGGATTACTTCTGTATCGATTAAATCAGTGAGAGCAATAATTTCCCGTACTGTTGATGTTTGTCTGGCATTGATCCCGTGGCAATTTACCGTATCATACATGGAATATTTTTCATTTTTAAAATATTTTTCAGAACATTTCGTTTACCTAACAAAGTATGTGTAACCTCAAATAAAAACTTTTATGGTAATTTTACAAGACAAGATAGAAGATAGTTTACAAGATAGTTTAATTAGATTTCAATAGTTGATGATGAAAATATCATGAGTTTGACTCAAATGATATTCATTCAGACCAATTATATTCAGTCATGTTAGTGTTACTTATTTATAGACGGCCGCATATCAAGCGTAATACGTCAGTAGAAAATTGACTCGTTAAGGATTAAGGTACCCACAAATATAATACTTTAATGTTACGCTTGGTCTGCTGGCGTTTGTCTTGTATGTGTATCGTGTCCCAGTGCGACTTATTTGTAAATATTATTGTCATCACAAATAAAATACGATAAAGATGGTACCCAGTATCCTTCAGCTTCCTTAAATAAACTTGACGATATCTTGAATAACTTAAAACAAATAAAACAGAATGAAGTCGGATCACGACTGCAAATCCGTATTCGAATATGTATTATTCACAAAATACATAACCGCATCCCCGCATTTTAGGGCTACTTTTGCCTCAACAGGGCAGACGTACACGCGAAATTAGTTTCTTCACTCTAGCTGGGTGAAAATACGCCATCGGTGATGTTATATCACCTGAATTCGTAAGTAATAACGTACAGAATACGTAAAATATTTCCAATAAACGTCAGCGATTGCCGTTTACAATATCTCCTCCTTTTCGGTCCGATGAATAGGCGTAAGACTTATGTTTTAATATAATATGCTCAAATCCTCATGTGTAATTGTTTCCATGGTAACTGGAAACGCGGCTTGGTAAAATATGAAATGTTAATAAGATTACAATACGTATTGTTTTTGTATATACATTTTTATTTATTGCGTAAGTATCTATATATGTATTTGTTTATAATAGCTGGTAGAGCCTAATTTTTGTTTCGACTCTGAAGTGAGTGAAGAAAATAATGGGGTTAACATTTTAGCCGTTATTTTCTTCGTGCTATCTTAAATAACGGTGTCATTAAGTGCGTAATCTCCCTCACACCATCAGTAGTTGGGTCACAAAGCATATAGCGGTTTTGTTTTGGAACGCTGACTGCTGAACGAGGGACTATTAATGCATCGTTACAATAAGTGGTGCTGGCAATTACTTTGTACAAATCTAGCTTTAACAGCAATCTAGTGAATCATCATTATGGAAACGTGTCAAGAGGCCGCCCGCGCCACAGTTCTTTTTTTGTGGTTCGTGGTTCAGTCGCCTAGTCTAGGCAAGAACTAGCGACCCCTTTGTTTAGTTCAAGGCCTGGGTCGTAAATTAGTTTAATCACTCATAAGCATGCGCCAACAATGCAGTTACATTATGCAAGAATTTGTCTTTTTATGCTTAACAATCTTATTGATACGACTCTGCACAAACAAAAGTACCTACAATATAACTTCAATGTCGCTTTCCGCTTTGTGGATCACACCAAAGATTAAATTCACTCGACAACTGTTGATATAATGTTCAAATGTTACAATATTTTACTAGAAGTTTCGCTTTATTTGAGTCCCCTTACGGCTGTTGAATTTCATTGTAATTGTAAGGAAAGCTCCTTATCGCGAACCGCAAAGGCCGCCTTGCCAAGCTCTGCTATTGAAAAGGGTTTGGACGACGCACCGCCAATGTTTAAATATGGAACCATTTGCTGTCATATCCCAGAACGGTAGCGATACGTCGGCCGAATATTTCCTCTTCGATACAAATTAGATTTTGTTGAAGTGAATACGTGACGTAAATATCACCTTGTAGATCAGTGTGTGGTATGATTAAACAATATGCTCACCTCTAGAAGCCTAACTCACTTGTAAACTCATTTCGGTTCACGTGTAAGGTATCTCAGTAGTGGTTAAGCGAGTTCTGATAACTTTGCATTACAGTACAATTGGTGTTTAATCAAATCGTTCCATGTGCCACGTTAGCCTGTTCTAATGTTGAATTGATTTCTTTCAGTACCTATACCTGAATTTCCACCGCATAAATTTCAGAAATTTAATAAAAATTATCACAAATATTTTGGTAATTATAATTTAAATAACCATAGATACCTGTTACAGCAATATTATAACTAGATATTCTCGTAATGAACAGTAAATAATTGGACATTATTTCAATTTCAAAGGTATAAATACTTTTATATGCTTTCACGCCATGAAAGTTGTGGTAGGATATTCATAAATCGTTTAAATATCTCTTTATCTTATCTGTATATTATTTCCTTTCTTTCCTACTTTTATTTTTGTCAGTTTTATAATTATATACCATTTATCTGATGTAATTGGATATTTATTTGCACTGTTATGTATTGCTAATGCAGTTTTCACAAAAATAAAACTACCTGTATTTTTGCTTATCTCAACATTATTAGATACATTTCGCCTGCAATAGGACATATCAGAGGGAAAAAATTTACCTTTCTACAAAAATTGCTATCTCCGAGTACTATCCATTTTTCCGTTTCATTTCACGTTTCTCCCGCAATACTTATTTGGCGCAGGGGCCTGTAGAAAATATTTTTACATTTATATTGGAAAATTATAAAACAGCTTTAACAATATTTAGTAAGTGTACTTACAGTCATGTCATGCTTAAATTCAATTTAAGTTATGCGAATGTATAAAAGTTGCAACCGGAACTTTCCTGAGTCACTTCACCTGAATCGGTGTACAATTTCATTTCAGACTCATCCAATATCTTAAATCGAATATTGGAAATCTAAAGAATTTGCATTCGAGATCTATTCTAGATCCTTATGGTGCTGCAATACAAGCCCTCGTGTTTGTCTCATTACGTCATAGTTATTTTGTAAATCTTTGCTCAAAGCTACTTTGTAAAAGAAACTGACGCTGTGCCAGGTTTCGTACCATGAGGGGTCCATAAAAGCCGACACCACATTTATTATGCAGAATTGAGTGCATTTCAATTTTAGCTCTACCAACTAAAGAGAATATATGCGATAAGCCAAACCGAGCGTAAAACGAGACCAACGTATACTGGAAGCATTTTAATTTCACGTAGAGTTATAAATTAATGATTATTCATTCCTTTCTTTGTGCCAATTTCCAAGATTGTAGGTCAACGTCTAATACCCTTATTGCTTTGATGTATAAGTGACCTCAGTCTGTTAGGAAAAAATGCTTTTAAAAGGTTTCAGTTTTTTATTTCGAGTAACAAGACCCTAAAAATGTAGCATTTGTACTTTTAATACAATTTGTATTTTGTATATTTTTATTCCCATTCCATTGTGGATAAATATAAAAGCGATCTTTGACAAGAAAATATTAAGGTCCCGATATTTGAATGCCGTCTGGTCCCTTGCTGCCTGATCGGCAATGACCTGGGTCCGTACGCTGTCTCCTCAGGGAAATCAACACACGATTTGCGACATTCAGCTATCGCTTTTGTTATTGCCAGCAATGATTTACCTTAGTCCCTTAAGCCATCGCATGCTGCCCTTGAAATAATCTAATATTTTATACGTACATACATAAAATCGAGTGCGCGCATATGCATCGTGACGTGAGTCATAGGCTGCCAGTCTGTTATCGCATGCTTACAATATAGTAGATTGCTTTATAAGGGTGGAAAAGAATCAATCCCTGCGAGGTTGTTAGACGCCCGAGCGCAGTGAGGGCGGCTATAGTTCGAGTAGGGTTTGATTCCTTTTACCCGTGTGTAGCACTCTACTTTTCATTTCAAATGCAAGTAAAATAAAAAATAGTTTTTCTAATAAAATTTATTAATAAAAATACTCCTAACATGAGTAGAACCTATTTAAAATTAATTGTAACGTTAGTACAATTTGAGAACTGTATTTTTAATTTGGAACACATCGCGTTACCGCCTACTGGCCATTCAGCCGAATACTTTTTTTTCTTCATTGTACCACAGATTGTACGTAACCAAATTCAGTTCTATTTTTAAATTTTTGGTGGTGGGAACTACTTAGCGTTTTCCTCCCAATACTCAGATCAAGAAAATGCTACTTTCAGAGCATGAGGAATGAAAATTAATATTTAAAAGGGTAGCCCCCGAGTGCCCGCCCTCCTCTCGGTACTTATCATTGCCTCCGTTTGTCAATCTGTCTCGCAGCCGATCAGCTTTTGCAGTGAGCTGAGTTATGTTGCGCACTATATGTATTATCATTATCATATACGTTTTTATACGTTCACTTGCATCACATAGTACTTTAAGTTTTTGTAAATTAATCTGTTGGTTTGATTGACGTTGAAGTAGTATTTTATAATAAAAAACAGATAGGTTATATGAAATTAATAGGGTTATCAGAAGGCTTCGAAACCTCAGAGTTCAGAGTAGTCACCCGGACCTAGAAATTTGTCTAGTTTAGATATGATGTAGACCAAAGTGGTCGCGTACTGTACGGTTTCAGAGAAACTTTCTCCCATCGTACCCTCAGGTTGTGGAATGAGCTGCAGAGGTTTTCTCGAAGAAGTTCTTGAAAAAAGGCGTGAAAAGGATTTAAAGGCTCGGCAACGCGCAAGTGTCGGCGAAGCCAAGCTAATTAGCAATTTAAACAGTAGATTCAGTGTAAAATAGTGTGAAAGCTTAGATAAAACTGACAGTGTGGATGACGGCAGTTTTAGGCTGTCGCGGCACACCTCGTCATCAATCCAATTAAGGAATTTTACACTCGGCCATTAAAACTTTGCTGACCCGTTTCGGAAGTTGTAAAGCGTCGAATAACGCGCCACAGGACGGCGAGGTGGGGGGCATGAGCTGCCCAGGGTTGACGTAAATCCAATTCCGTGCCGGCGTTAGTCTTGAAAATTAGTGGAATAAAACGGATTGTTTTCTGCGCTGAATGAAACTGACTTAATGTTATTTGTTTCCTTCTAACAAACGATAGTTAACAGAGTTATATACAAAATTCTAGGGCTGTTTTTGTTTAGAATAACCATTATATCACTATTCATTATCACATTTACAAAGTTTTCTTTCAGACAACGTTATTGTCAATTCAATAACTTTACGCAACAATACAGTTTACTGGATACCGATAAAGTGTTGGATATTGACTCACAGATAACGTTAAAATATAACATTAGATTACAAAAATAAAGTTTATCTGTCAATTAAATCTTGGATGCGCTCCGTGAAATCACTGCCCAGTATACCTTCTATACATTAAACTTGAATGATTACTTTACTTTCATAACTCCACTTCTGTGAAGGAGAATTTATTATCTATCCTAAAGTCCATGCACTATTTTTTTGCCATGGACGAAATTGCGAATATATTAAAGCGCTCGCGTTTTATTGTTCTCGGGACCATTACGATACACACCGTTTAACACAAAAAGTGAAACACGCCGGGAAGCCTATTGAAAAACACGTCATATTCATAATTGAAACTGGAACTAATATGTAATAAATGGCTTCATACATCGCCCTGTCCACCAAGTTTTGCCATCCTATCCATCATTTAGCTTTAGAAAAGGAAACAACCATCCTCAGGTGTATGGGGCCATAAATTTCTAAAAGAGTATTGGAGGGAATTTTACAGCATTAGGTTTTTCAATCGCATTCGCTGAGAGAGAACAATCCCCATTTATCTTCGGAAGTAGTTCAAGGAGATCTGATAAGACGATCAGACTAGGGTACGTTGAATTTTTACGAATTCGGTAGCAAAGCGCGAATTCGAAGCTTTGGCCTGAGTTGGTTTATCGGGCGAGACGGACGGACATGCAGTGTCGTGCGCTTCTGCGATATCGCCGTTTTCGTATAAAAATAGTCTAATATGTTGGAAAGACGTGATTAATCGGAATTCCGCTACAATAACTGCAACATTAATCATACTTTGTGTGGCAACGTTAGTAACTTTTATGTAAAAGTTACGTTTTATAGAGATTTCTACGCTAACAATGAATTAAGGTTCATAAGTTTTTGTTTGGTTTTGAATTTACAATACGACGAATTGTCAAAATTTTTGTCGCAATTAATTTTGTGTTATTGTTTCTTGTACTTATTAAATTTCATTCAGCTTCATTTCCCAATCAACTTTTCCAGCTAGAAAAGGATTGACAGATTAATTTATATTTTAGTATTTTCCAACAAAATATATATTATAACTGCCCATTGAAGTAAACAAAGTAGGTATGCAACTCTGAACTATAATTACTTTGCCCGAGATTTTCTACCTGATTTAGAAAGATCAATATGTAGGTAGTTGTAAATAAATTGAGTCAAAATTACATAACTGCTTAAAATGAAAACAAGCAAAACCCATAAATATTGTAGATTATAATACATCTTCACTTGGCTATGCTCATGTTATTTTTCAACGAACCTTTGAATACTGGTATGCTACAGGCGTATGAGTTTTTATACTACTGAGAATATTTTCTCTGATAAAACTTAACACGATGCCAAATTTCCCAAGAGAGCAGTGGTTTCAAGCTCAACTAATGCTTTGAGCCTACTAAAATCAACACAGTTCTTCTATCAAGACTAAATAAAGTTTTGCTCTTGGCCGGAATGCTGTGGGACCTTTAGAAATTAAGACAATAGACATTCTTGCTTATGAAACAAGTCTCGTCCTTACCAAGTCATTACTTAACCGGCTTCCCGCAGAACGTGTAGATTAGACAGGCAATTATGGTGTCGATAGATAAAACTTATTTTTTCTTTACTTTGTGAAAGAAGTTCAACGAATTATACGTAATATTTCGGCCGTGTTCAAAATGTACGATACAAATGTGCTTTAATAAAACACCAAGCAGAAATGGGAGCACCAGACTTTGAAAATGTAACATTTAGTTTAAAATCACGTAATAAATTCAACAGCTTCATAGAAGCTGAAATATGTTCTGCAATATTATGTAAACTTCAGATTGTTCTTCCCTTTCTATAATATTAACGGTCTCCCGTTGGTTGTAAACATACAACCTTCACTTTGAAGTGAAAAATATAGCGATATTAATTCCTGAATGTGTAACAATACGAAATCACAAGTTTCATAATAGAATTGTCCGGTCAGCGAGTGGCCTAAATAAAAATACCAGATCCTCTTTGTTTCCGACTGCGAAGTGTCACCGACGCAAAGGCACGTACCTCCACTTGGTGCACCTCTTGATAAAGAATTTCATTATCAGCAGGACCGTTATATGAATGTGATCCGGGGCCCGATCGCCGAACATCGCCGTTTGGCACGCCCATATTTTATAATGAAACGTTCTTTCACGAAACGTTGTTTCTTTGATTATCATAACCATTTTGCTTGTGATTAATTAGGTTGTTCCTTAAATTAAAAGTAAATTGAACGAAAAGCAATCAAAATTAACCTAATTTCCTTCTGTAACTACGTATTAATTTGCATTGTAGGTACTAAAGCGATAACGTGAATTCCGTGCTACACAGTCTGCAAGACGTGCTTTGTTCTCTTGCAAATAGTACAATACAATGTGTTGTTTGTACAAAATACGATCTGTAAAACTATGAAGTTTACTATCTTTATCCAATGAAAACGTCCAGTTGATTTTTTGGCAACAAAACCAGCGCATTTAATTTTGGCAATTAATTTTGCGACAAACAAAATGAATCCACCCGCAACCAGTTGTGTTTGAATACAAAATATTTCCATTCCTTTTCAATGCAGATATGGTTTGAATAAAACGCACAAAGAACATTAAAGTAATTAAAGTCATAAATATATTAAAATAGTCAACCATGAATATGAAAAGAACCATGAAACCTAAGAAACTTCCAGGGTGAATTTATGAGATGTACATGGTCTATCCTTCCGTAGACGTATAATATTGATTCTTTGTCAAAGTTGATTTCCGATGTATATAAGTATATTGGCTCGGTGAGCTGGTGTTTGTAGCGGCTCGTTACTGAGCCATGCCGCTGTATTTGATTATCCTGCACGGGGAATTCTAATGTAGATAGTTGTGCTATTGGTTAGACACAAACACATACAACTGGACGGACTGTTTACCCACTGTTTACAGCTCTCGAGTTGTTTGTAGCTGTAAACAATCTTTTGTTCTATTCCCGAGCACAGAGCTAGACATTTAACTCCTAATTTATCACTGAGATGACCTGATTTCTGACAAAAACATTCCTGTGATATATTGTTTTACATTGAATGTAATTTTCAGTGTTCACTCTACAAATTTAATACCTCAACTCCAAATAATAAGAGAGTTTGAGTGAGGTCCACTCGAACTGAGAGGTCATTATTTTTAGCTATAAATTGCAATGGTTGTCATCATTTGGAAAATTGTATAAATAGGTACCTACTTCATGCGCTACTAAAAACGTATTAAAGAAATATTATGTAATTTTTTTCTTTATACCTGATAAATATTCTGGTTTTTATTCTGGAAAGTGAAAGGAATATTATTTGGATCCCTTTAGATAGCGATCACGAGATTTTCGGGTAGAAAAACTAACATGGTTAGGTAATTATAAGTAAGCAAACGAAGCTGCCGTATCATTGTACGCCGTGACCCAAAGCAGATTATTCCGATAACGCTTAAGAGATTCGCCTTTAAGTAATGAAAAACATCGAAGTACCTACTAGCAAAATTAGACATTGGTTACAGGCAGTTTTTTAAAATAAAAATGGAGGCAAATCTGGTTATTTGGCTTGCCTGATGGTAAACCAGTATAATGGTGACAGTATTATAGGAGAAAAGTCCGCCTTCTCCCAAATGATACCACAGGAACAACCGCCAAGTAATGGTAAATTGAGAGGACTTCGGTGGAATAAGTAGAGGTTTTGGCTCGCTGGTTTCGATTTCGGAAACAAAGCAACAAAACAAAGCAACTTTCGGCATGGTCGATAAAATTTGTTGGGCCAGCTTGTTATAGCCCAAATTTCTCATGTCATTGTCCCATGTAGAATGTAGGAAAGCCTATGCCCAGCAGTGGGACGTATATGAGATGGTGATGAATGATATTTGACTGCGTTCTTTTGCGCTCCGTGCGTGTGTTGTGTATGCTTGATATTTGACTGCGTTCTTTTGCGCTCCGTGCGTGTGTTGTGTATGCTAATGTGTGTTGTGTGTGTGTTCTTCTCCAGTCAACCCCTCTAATTCGAAAAAGACTATACAAGTGTTACCTCTTCTCGCAGTTAGTAGGTAATTTCTTTATGTAAATATTTCCGATTAAAAACTACGCTCTTCAGGAATGCCTTGGTATGTTGTTGCGCCCTAATTAGCTTTTGTTTCTGAAGAAAAATTTTAATGAACTTTCAAAGTGCATACGTCGCAGTGCCGAGTTGAGGAAAATTGCATTAGCTCTTTTTTTTGTTAAGAGAAAGGGTTCTTAATTTTACAGAAGTTTATTTACTTTTTAAGCTAGTAAACTGGCTTAATTTTTTAAACAATCATACTTTCTTGTTGTAGGTACATTTTGACATTTTTGCTGTAGGTTACAGAAGAGATTGGTAGAATAGTAATTCAGTTTTCACTTTTATTGTAACAATAGAGTTTAAATATTAATTTTAACTTTAATTATTAATTTTAACTATTTTGGTAGATAGGTCTAGGATTCATTAATGGACATTGTTCTACGTTCGTTCATTGTTCTCATTAAGCACCAACGGTCATGAAAAATTACTATATGTATTTTTTTTTATATACAACTAGATATTGCCAGTTCCACCAAATGTCTGTAAAAAATCTCTCAAAAATCTGCCAAAAATATAGAGATTTCAAGGTTTTTTTTTATTTTTTGCGGTAATTCGCACTTAATTACAGTCCGTTACTGTTTCTCAGATTTTTTAACAAAACGATAACACTTAGGTATGTAAACGCATTTATATAAAGCTTTTCGGATGTATCCGTTACAGTCTAATGATAATTAAATGGCATAAAATAATCTAAGAATTATGTTTAATTTCAAATGTGTTTTGGTTCATTGGCGAACATTGTCCTTGACTTCCACACTGCCAAATATTGCTACTATTATATATACACCTATAAATATAACTTACTTATACATTAGAAAAACCAGCTTACTTATTATTTGTTTGCGCCACTAGGTACTTACATACTTACTTGATTTCTTCGCTTCAGAGTGTTTTGTTTATTCAATATTTATTATTCATTTTAAGGATTATATTTATACGCTGGTACAGTTAAGTAATAATAAAACTGTGCTTACCCAGAAAGTTGCTGCAAACCGGCCTTATGTTTGTCAAAAACTTGCCATGGTCGTCGTTAGCCCGTCGCTTAACGCCACTGATTAGTTTTTATGAACGCATTCTGAGGAAACTTGGGAAGTTTTACGAGGAAAAACAAAGCCAAGAATGTTCCTCAAAATTATTACGAGCTGAAGGAAAAAAACTTTTCCAAAGGTAATTGTGTCAAAATGACTGCATGAGGCAATATCAAAAAGTTTTATAAAATAATTGACGTTTTAATTTTATTTCACTTTAAAATGTATTTTAAAGCGTGTTATTAAGTTTTGGTAATTTAGAATATCTGATTTTTTCAATTGATGATGATTGTATGTAATTTCTAAAAAGCATCACATTGATCGATCTCAAAACGTTTTCATAACCTCAATGTTATGAATACACATAAACTCTCCATAATTGACACTCCATAAACGATAAAATAATTTTCTTATCTATTTTAATCTGTGTTTATACTATCCTTGAAAATTTAGTTGCCAACAATATTGACTTGGCGCGGAATATAAATTCGGCATTAGTTTAACTTAAATCGGTCCGTTGTCACTAACTCGTTACCAAAGCCGAAATAAGCGGATTCCGCAGCGTTGCCACCAAGACGTCACAACTAGTACTGACCTCAGTTGCAAAATGAGGAAGACCTTCTGTCAAGGATACAGGGTATATATTTCCAAAACGAGATTTGAACCAGCAGTGTGCCTAATAAAGTCGCCGGACATTCGGCCCAACGGGTCCCTAATTTATCATTGTTAGAGTGAGCCTCAAACGAAAGCAATTTCCGTCTAGATTTCTTTTTTCGATACGATTTCCCTCGAGGGACCCCAGATTAGTAATCATTTGGTATGCTTCAATTAGGATTTCGCTAAGTAAATCTTTTGGAAAAGGCCGGGGAACAGTTTGATTGGGAATTAACCAACACATTCAAAGATTTTGACCGCACCAATTGATCTTTGTTAGTCAGAAGCCCAATTTTAAATAAAAGGAGAATGAATTGCTTAGGTGGTTGTAACACGTGTAGGTACGTGTTATTTTTTTTTTTTTTCGTTCTATATAGTAGGTATTCTTGTATATATCAAAGAATCTATAGCAATAATTTTAATTCTATGAATTTGCGTTTTAAACTTTAATATCAAATATTTTTTGCTTCAAGTTTTGTTTCCATTTAAGTAATGATACAATTTTTGATAATTATAATTCCAATTTTTATTGTGAAATTCTCATTTTAAAAATTTAAACTAACTTACCGGTTACTAACTAATTATTTTACATGTAATTTGTAATAAATTTTATTTATTTATTATTTTTTTGTTGCAGTGACGAAGTTCATCCGTATCGGCATTGCGGACAAGAATGACAATCCACCATACTTCGACAAGGAGCTGTACGAGGCTGAAGTTGACGAGAATGAAGACATCCAGCACACTGTCCTTACTGTCACCGCCAAAGATCACGATGAATGTAAGTACGCATGGAATTTTTAAATCGCAGCACCTGCATTATAATACTTGATGAGCCTTCGGTGTAAGAGACATCATTATGAAATCGCAGTCAAGGACTGTTAACTAATTTTTATTATAATACCTACATATCATTGTGTAGGTAAATTATCGAATTTACAATTATCAGAACCATAAAATATTGTAATTTTACTGACTGAAACAGCGAAATCTGTTAACGATAGTGACAACCGCAATTGTGAGCGGTCAGGCTTTTATCAATCAGCGTATTTACTCGATGTTTATTTATAGTGGCGCCACCACCTCTAGCTTTTTACCAGCCGCTATAAGCCGCAGAAAAAGTCAATAGCCACTTCCAGTTACGCACTATGGTTAAGCTTCACTGCATTATCTACCTATATACCTAAGTAAGACGTTGATTTGTTTAAGAATCATTTAATTAATTACACACAATTCTTTGTTTAACTTTCGTCTCCTGTAAGCTTGTGGCAGATCCCAATTATGCGTGGGTATTCACTTACTGTACCGATGGATGGCGCTAGCAGTCGCAAAATTCATCAATTGCAATAGACGGCCATTTTTTTGGACCAAGAATTCTAACGCTGATTGGCCTATGATATGTATCGATCATTAACTTACTTGCTCACACGCATACGTAATGTGAACTGTGTTTTGCTGGTCTTCTATGATATGTTAAGAATATTATCATCAAGCTGTTCTCCTTCTGACTGCTGAAGTGCTTATACGAGTTAAGGAAGGCGCCTCTGCAGATATATCCAGGTTAGTGAGTGTTTTATCTACGTTTATTTGGGTATTTGTCATACAAGTTACGGAGACAACTTTTCCCTATAAAATTTTATTCCCGATTATGATCCCGCCTGGATAAGACTATTTACACGTCTTTCCATAGTTAATTTATGGTCCTTCGAGCCGGATTTGTATCCGTTTTCTTATTAATTACATGCCATTTAGGCAAATTATTCTCATTAGATTGTGTTAGGCGGTAGTCGCCACATTTGTTATAACAAAAAATTAGTTAGTGTGTCGTTTTTTCATAACGTAAAGTTATTCAGTACAGGCTTAGTACCTAAATAATTTACTACTTTAATTATTCCAATAATTATTATAATTCAGGTTAAGTTAATTGCTCGGTGAGCTTACTTAGTTTAGCGTACTGTAAACAATTTATAATGGCTGAGAAGATTACAGAAATGGAACGAAAGTTAGAAAGGCTAATTTCAAAACAAGAAAGATTTTTTTCGCGAATTGATCGGCTGTACAATGCGTCGAAAAATATTTCGACTTTCGACTCAAAGTCGAATGAAAAATTCATGGTTGAGTCAGAGACTATTGACGACTTGCGTCAAAAATATGAACAATTAATAGACGACATTATAGACATAAAGCTGTGTTTACATCCAACGGTGAAACCTAATTACCAGGCTTTGGATACCTTTGAGGATTTATATGTGCAGGTTAAACGCACCCGCAATAAGCTAGTTCAAGCTCAGCCTTCATCATCGCAATCGCAATGTTCTACGAAGAATAAATGTTCAATTAAGTTACCGCCTATAGAAATACCGTCATTTGATGGTAAAATAGAAAGTTGGCCTATATTTTATGAGTCGTTTAAGTCTAATGTCCATAATAACGATCAGTTGACGGACTCGCAACGTGTGCAATATCTCGTTGGTAAACTTACGCACGGGGCATTGAAGGTCACGGCTGGAATAATACCGACAGGTGACACGTACCAAATATTGTGGGATACCTTAGTAAAAAAATATCAAGACAAACGCGCCTTAGGTACTCAATATTTACACAATATATTCGATTTAAAAGGTTGTGTAAATAACGCTAGTAGTCTAGATACGTTTGTAGAAAAATACTCTTCATCTATTTCCGCTTTAAAACAATTGGATATTCCTGATTTATCGGATTTTATTTTGTTAAATTTAGCACTTCGTAAGGTTGACTTACAAATAGTACGTCAATTTGAGATGTCAATTAGTGACGATAAAATTCCTTCATACATAGATTTAATTTCATTCATGAGAAATCAAGTTAAGATATTACTTCGATCTCAGTCTTATAATAATTCCCCTATGACGTCACGTCAATCAGGTAGTAGCAGCACGGTAAACAAACTTGCATCTTCACATACACCTCGTAGTCATACCTACCTGGTAGCGAATAAAGGAAGCTGTACATTAGCCTGCGTTTTTTGTAAGTTAAATAACCATTCGTTGTATGATTGTAAAAAATTTAAAGATTTGAACTCACCACAATTAAGATTTGAGTTCATAAAGGCAAACAATGGATGTGTTAATTGTTTAAGTTTGTCACACTCACTTTCGAGTTGTAATTCGCGTTTTGTTTGTGAGTTATGCAACAAGCGACATCATACACTTTTACATTTTAATAATAAAAACATTGCTCAAACAAAACCATCACGAGTGTACAGTAGTAGAATGTCGCCTGCGCCTCAGGAGTGTTATCTGAACGACTCCGCGGTTATCAGACCTCCGCCGCCACTGTCGTCGGGTGGTTCGGCTCGCGATGCGTCCACTGAGCACGAGGCGCACAATAGCTGCGAAGATCAATGCGTGACTCATGCGCATACCACAGCACCGCTTAGATATAATAATCGCGTACTTAGTGGGAATAGTAATATGAAGCCTGTTTCTTCTATTTTATTGGCAACGGCGCAAGTGTTGGCTAAGGTTAATGATAATAGAAATAAATTAATTATAAGATGTTTGATCGATAATGGCAGTCAAAATAACTTAATAACTTTAGAATGTTGTAAGTTACTCAACTTGCCTATAATCCCGTTGAGTAATTCTTTTGTCAAAGGGATAGGCTCCTCTTCTAAACCGATTCATGGCTATGTTTATCTAGACATTGAGTCTCGCGTAAATAAAAATTGTAGATATAACATTCATGCATTAGTAATGGACTGTTTAACTGATAAATTGCCCTCGCACTTTATTGTAAAGGGTGATAAAATGAATTATTTGGATAATATACCTCTTGCTGACTTGAACTGGAATGTTCCTGGCAATATTGATCTCATATTAGGTGCTCAGATGTTCCCACATATTTATTTGGGAGATAAGGTTGAGTCGGGCTCCCGTGCTCCTCCAGCGTTGTTGACTACCTTTGGCTATGTACTGATGGGGGATGTGCCTGATGTAAACAGCGAGCATAATTCGTACTCTTGCCTCGCACTTAATAATTTAGTACAGAAGTTCTGGGAGCTCGAAGAACTTCCCTTTGTGAAGTATTTGAGCCCTGAAGAAACCGAATGTGAAAATTTATTTACATCGTCAGTGTCTCGTAGTGATGAGGGACGTTATTGTGTAGCGTTGCCCTTCTCTAGAAGTCCATCCGAATTGGGTGATTCGCGTGTAAGTGCCCAACGCCGATTTATGGCCTTGGAAAGAAAGTTCAAATGTGATCTTTCTTTGATGGAGAATTATAACAAGGTAATTCGTGATTATATCGACAACGGTTATCTGTCTGAGGTCCCTGATAACCAGCTGTCACTTGAGGGCTATTATATACCTCACCATGCCGTCATAAGATCGGACAAACCGTTACCCCGGATTGTGTTAGATGCTAGTGCGAAAACGCACACGGGTTTGTCTCTAAATGACGTATTACATACCGGACCGAATCTACAGGCCGATTTATTTTTGTTACTATTAAACTTTCGTTTGTTCCCAGTAGCGATGACTGCGGATATCCGCCAAATGTATATGCAGGTTGGTGTTGTAGATAACCAACGTAAATATTTACGTATATTATATCGTTTCAACAGAAATGAACCAATACGTACTTTTCAGTTTAACCGTGTGCCGTTCGGATTAAAGCCCAGTCCTTTCTTAGCCATGCGTGTCATTCGTGAGTTGGCTTCGGCTTCGGACATGACGCTCTTGTATCCCGACGCTGCTAGGGTTGTCGAATCGAAGTTATATACTGACGATCTCGTACATTCCGTTATAGATAAAGATACTGCCACAGTTTTGTCTAAACAATTAATTGCTGTACTAAAATCAGGAGCTTTCGATTTAGTAAAGTGGAATAGTAACTGTCCGGGATTCCTCGCCAATCTTCCAGATACTCATTGTTGTATCATCGACTTCGATGAAGGTAATTTTACTTCAAAGGTCTTAGGTCTTTCATGGGACCCAGTTGAGGATTTCTTTTTCTTTGCATCAACTGTAATATCTGAAAAATGCACGAAACGGAATATGCTTTCTGTAATAGCCAGGATTTTTGACGTCCTTGGTTTAGTAGCACCTGTTATATTATATGCTAAGTTGTTGATTAAAGAACTGTGGCTCTGTAATGTAGGTTGGGATGACACTCCTCCTGAGATAATCACTCAACGTTTTGCTTCATTGACGCAGGAATTCCCTCTGATAGCAACTTTAAGAATTCCCAGACATATAAGTGTTGTTGCCAACTGTACTGTCAATATCGTCGCGTTCTGTGACGCTAGTATGCATGGTTATGGGTGTGTGATCTACCTGCATACTACTGATTCTGATGGTAATGTTACCGTTCGTTTGTTATGTGCAAAATCTAAGGTCGCACCTGCTAAGGTAACGACATTAGCGCGTTTAGAGTTGTGTGCTGCACTGTTGATGGCCAAGTTAGTGAAGATCGTACATGACACATATAGTCCTCGTATTACTATATCTAATATATATGCGTTCTCAGATTCAAGGATAGCGCTCTCATGGATTCATTCATCACCGCATCGTTGGTCAGTGTTCGTCAGTAACAGGATTGCTCAATGTCAGGAAAATTTACATTCACGACATTTTTATCATGTTTCTGGAAGTGAGAACCCTAGCGACTGTTTGTCTCGTGGAATATTGCCTTCACAGTTGGTGTCACATAGATTATGGTGGGAAGGTCCAGGATGGATGCAGTGCGCGCCATCTGATTGGCCTATCACACCATTCTCTCCTACAGTTAGTCAGGATTTACCTGAGCACAAAGCTACTGTGCTCGCAGCTCTAGTCCAATCTGAACCATCTGTACTATACAGTTTGACGAGTCGACTATCTACTTGGGATAAATTACTTCGTACAGTAGTATATGTCTATAGGTTCATTAAAAAATTATCAAATACCGAGAATATACATAATATTATTTTTGCTGAAAAGGCTATAGTTCGAGCAGTGCAAGCTGTGCACTTTGCTGAGGACCTTTCACTTTTAAGGAAAGGTAAACTACCTTCCAAGAAACTACGTAATCTTTTGGTGTTTCTTGACGGTGATAATATTTTACGCATAAGTGGACGATTATCTAAATCAGATTTACCGTTTGAGGCTAAACATCCGGTTCTTCTCCCCAAACACGATCACTTGGTAGATCTTATAATTGATCACTACCACAAGCTCAATTGTCATACTGGACCCGGACTATTGATGTCTATCTTACGGCAGCGTTATTGGATATTGGATGCCAGAACGGTTGTGAGGGCCAGAATACGCAAGTGTAATACCTGTTTTCGTGTGAGTCCTACTCATCCTACTCCACTTATGGCGGACTTGCCCGCATATCGCGTAACGGAAGCGAAAGCATTCGTCCACACGGGGGTTGATTACGCTGGTCCCATCAACATCACGCTTTGCCGGCGTCGCGGACAGAGGTCACAGAAGGCTTACATATGTCTTTTTGTGTGCTTGGTTGTTAAGGCCGTACACATTGAGCTTGTAACAGAATTAACTTCAGATGCATTTTTAGCAGCATTTAAGCGTTTCGTATCACGTCGTGGGCCTGTCTCTTGTCTTTATTCGGACAACGGAACCAATTTTATAGGTGCGAAGTCTCAGTTAGATGAGCTATATAATTTTTTAATCGGTTCAGAGTATGAACCATCTCTAAAAAGGGAGTTGATTAAACGCCGCATAGAATGGAAAACAATTCCACCTCGAGCCCCACATTTTGGGTCTGTGTGGGAATCAAATATTAAAAGTCTCAAGAGTCACTTGCATAGGGTTGTAGGGAACCAGCTACTTACGTATGAGGAATTACAGACGGTTTTAATACAAATTGAGTGCATTATGAATTCGCGACCTCTCAATGTAATCTCATCTGACCCTGATCCTGAAGTGATAACCCCGGCGCATTTTTTGATGTCGACTCCATTGCAGTATTTACCAGCTTCTTTCTGCGATGCTCCTTTAAGTTTGAACCAACGTAAAAAATTGCTCGATCAAATGGTTCAGTCTTTTTGGAAAAAATGGCGAGTTGAGTACTTGCATACGTTGCAGGTCCGTCAAAAATGGAATAAATTAGAGCAGTCCATCAAAATAGGAACTGTCGTGCTTATCGGTGAGGACGACACTCCGCCTTTGTGTTGGCCGTTAGGTGTAGTTATTGACGTTCACCCTGGTAGCGATAAGGTAGTTCGCGTAGCGACGGTGAAGGCTCGAAATCGTATTTTCAAGCGACCAGTAGTAAAACTCTATCCTTTGCCGACGCAATAGTCATAATAGCACAGATTAGATAATGACATATTAGTGCTTAGTAATAAGTTAGTAGTTAGTTTTCCTTGCGTATTTTAGCTTTGGCATACTTTATTATATATAAATTTTCATACAACTTTATAAATTGTTTAAAGTCGGTATTTTTTTTTGTAAGTTCTCCGAACTTCCAAGGCGGGGAGCATGGTTAAGCTTCACTGCATTATCTACCTATATACCTAAGTAAGACGTTGATTTGTTTAAGAATCATTTAATTAATTACACACAATTCTTTGTTTAACTTTCGTCTCCTGTAAGCTTGTGGCAGATCCCAATTATGCGTGGGTATTCACTTACTGTACCGATGGATGGCGCTAGCAGTCGCAAAATTCATCAATTGCAATAGACGGCCATTTTTTTGGACCAAGAATTCTAACGCTGATTGGCCTATGATATGTATCGATCATTAACTTACTTGCTCACACGCATACGTAATGTGAACTGTGTTTTGCTGGTCTTCTATGATATGTTAAGAATATTATCATCAAGCTGTTCTCCTTCTGACTGCTGAAGTGCTTATACGAGTTAAGGAAGGCGCCTCTGCAGATATATCCAGGTTAGTGAGTGTTTTATCTACGTTTATTTGGGTATTTGTCATACAAGTTACGGAGACAACTTTTCCCTATAAAATTTTATTCCCGATTATGATCCCGCCTGGATAAGACTATTTACACGTCTTTCCACACTACAATAAGTACTAATTATGGATCGTTACATTCATTAGCCTTAGGAGGATAAACAATTACTTTATACCCACTTATATTTTTGGGTTAAATGATTACTGACATTTAGTAATCATTAACTTTGCATTGTTCAATCATTTTTATAACATCGATGATATTTTATTTATAACATTTTATTTGAAGACAATACCTTGTACCTACTAGTTTTCAAATGGCAATAAGTTAAAATTACCTCAAATAAAATAAACAAATTTTTGTTAGTTTATCATTTTCAATGACGGCCCAAAAATATCAAAGTCATACATAATCAGTCACTTTTTATAGGTCATAACCTATAAAAAGTGACTGATATCTTAAAGGTATATCTTATCAAAGGCATACATAATTAAAAAAAGTGACTGATATTCAGGATTCCGACGGTCTCTTATGGCACTAGCCATAAGCAAAATTACAAAATAATTGTACACCCTATGTGTGCATTTATTTTGTAATTTCGAACTAAGTAATTGTAAACTTCAAATTCGAACTTCGTAAAATATTTGAGGGAAGTTGACAGTAAGTACTGTATGTAGGTAAAGTTTAATTAGATGTGTCTGGTCTTTAAATTACACAGAAGGGTTAGTTCTAGTATTAAAATATTCATCTAAAACAAACAGGTTTGAAAAGTTTTAATATAGCAATGTAGCTCCTAATCTGGCGTAGATTGTACCACGCAGAAAACCATTAAAAAGGGATTAAAAGATTCTTTAACGAAACACGAATAGTATTAGCTAGACGACACATGTTTCCGTTTGCTTGAAACAGATACACAGATTGTTACAGTAATATCGTGATTTGTTATACCTTATTTCGGTAAAATAAAGAAAGTGGCTTAAAAAACCTTACTACCACAAAATCTACTCATTTATTAATAGGTACTGCAGTACTTAATGTTCGTACGTAACAAATATAACTATACCAAAGCTATACATATAGTAAGAATTATTAACCCTAATCTCAACTCATGCAACAATCACCGTATGTTACTGTAGAATAAACAAGCAGTAATTAAGAAACAAGCCGCGTTTCTAGTTAGACTACGATTTAATAATCTCTGGCGAACGGGCGCGTCGCAGGCGGTGTTTGATACACACAGCAAAATAAATGAATACTGATCCTAATTTTTATTATAAATGCGAAAGTAACTCTGTCTGGTAGATAGATAGTTTGTAGTGGTTTGAGCGCTCTGGTTTCGATTACGAAAACAAACAACCAAAATGTCTAATCTTCGAGCTCCTCCGTGCTTCGGAAGGCACGTCAAGCCGTTGCGCGTTGGTCCCGGTTGTTACCGCAAACGCTTTAACCCACCAACACGCATTGGGCCAGCGTGTTGGTGTTATGGCCCAAACTCCTCATATGTTTCTCCCATGTAGGAAGCCCTGCCCAGCAGTGAGAGCCTAGGAAGGACATGGGATACTTTTTGGAGCGATAACTGACATCCATGGTGTACATTGGCATATTCTACCTATCTGTTCATGATTGCACTTAAGCTACAAAATAAAACAATATTAAGCCACAAAAATACAAAAGCAATGAAATTTGGCGGTCTTACTGCTAAAAGACTATTTCTTACAGGCAACCTAATGTAAATAAATATGTAATACAAAAAGGCGAACACGAAGACAGCAGAGAGAGAGAGAGAAAGTGTATATTCTACTGTTTTATACTAAACTGTAGGTAGTAAGTACTTAGACGATCTACAATGTACCTACATGAACTTTGAAATCGCGAAAACAATTAAGCTGTTTGATATAAAATAGATGATTATGTATGTTAAAAGTTGTTCATTTTTATTTTAGCCCACAACACTTAAAATCAGGATAGAAAAATCACCTGGTACTGTCTTATATAAAATATCTATCTAATACCTTCCGACATTCAAGGCTTAAAAAAATATAATTATAACACTTTACGTCCTGGCGACGCTAACGGGCGGCGGCGGCAGCGGCAGCGGCGTCTCGGCAACCACTGCGCGGTCACGACGACGCGCTGCGAGGTCGACATCGAGACAGCGCGCAGTGGTTGCCTAGACGCGAGACGCAGAACGCGCGTGCGGTGATGTCGTGGCCAGGCCGTTACTGCTGTCACAATAGAGTCCATTATATACCTACATAATTTGAATGTGTACAGACGTGAATGTACATAGGCGTAGTACAGTGGCAACAAAAAGATGTAAACCATTTTGATCCCTATCGCACTGACGTAAGAGACAGAGTGTTACGTCATTTTGATGTAAGTAGAGCTTACGGACAGTCCAAAATTGCGAAGAGACATTGCAGCGCTCAGTGCCGTATTGTGTCATATCGAGTGCTTTGGGGAACCCGTTCTTGCTTTTACCACTTTCTCCTTTCCACTGTAAATAAAATACAGGCTGTTCGCAGGTGTCACTGTTTTACTGTTGGCACTATTCCAACTTGAGTGAAAATGATTTTAACTCATTTCTTTGTCATGGCTATAAGCAATGGAATTCTCTTTATTTTACCTGTTCATTCTTTCTTTTATTGAAGATTGTTTCCAACGGTGTTGAAAGGAATCATATTAATCAAGATGGCTGGTCTATTTCTGCCTGCATTACCTAACTGTCTTCGTAGTTCGACTACTTCACTAAACACGAAGTCACGTAGGTTAGTCATCTGCTAAATTTAATAAATAATAGATTTTAAGTAGTCTCTCAAAAGCTTCAAAACAGCTTAAAAAAGTTAGCCTTTTCAACTGGGTATCGATTTATCAATAACGAAATTAAACCGATACATATGAGTTTCTTAATACATAGCAATTAGCTAAGTTTTAATGTTATTAAAAATATACCTAACATAGTCATCCTCTCTCCTACTATTGCTGTGCCTGAAGAGGTCCGTAATGATCTCCATTAGGTATACCTATTTTAAGAGCTTTTGCCCACATACATTATGGTGTGCAATAAAGTATTACGTATGCCCGTCTAGCATCAAATTCCAGACACAATTGATTTTTCAATTGTAATAACCCTCCGGAGGGATATCGCTGCTTGACAGAATATTACGAGCGTGGGTACAGTTGACAGCCCAGCGTAACAGTTTGAGCTTACTCCGTTCGTAATAGAGGCGGCTTTCATATTGCATCTCTCATGTTACAGTTGATTTGCTGTTGTTTGTACATAATTTGTCAGTGTTGTTTTGTTTTTAAAAAACAAAAATTACCTTTCATTGCTTTAATTGTTACTAATAACTATTGAAATAAAATAAAAGTGTCTTCATTGAATTATGCCCCCAAGAACTTATGAATCTTCAAAAACCCCAAAAACAAAAAAAATGTGTTCACTAACAATGTGATAATGTATGTCTGTCATGTCTGATTAATGAAGTCTCGTTTATATGTTCTCGTATTAAACGCACTTGGTAAGCGTCGGTGTATAATAGTGTTCAACACTTTTTTTATACTGAGGCGGCAATCAATAACTAGAGAAGATCTGTGACCAGGAGTCATTATGTAACACTGCAATTTTCGCCACAAGGCCCTATCAAAATAACAACGCTTATGCGACAATTTTATAGCGTCGCAGAAGTGTTATGCTCAGATAGGGTCTAATTGATTGCACCTATATACTTAAGTGTTAATTGTTTATTTCCATTATTGAGGTGCAAGTCAATTAATATTTTTTTTGTTTCTTAAATTTTATTACAGTAGGTAGGTATCTTAACATTGGTGAATATTTCATTCTCCTCGTCACACGTCGAAAAGTTTGATTTATGTAATTTACATTATAACGTTCCCTGTCAACAAGTTGGGAAGATACGTACCAGACGCTACACGCAGACTTCGCTGCCTTCACACTTACGAATTTGTTATCATCATTTTGTAATTTACGTAAAAGTTTCTCGAACCCCTTTCTATCAGATTTTCGGGCAGTTATTTCATAACATGTTCACTTCAGTTTTTGTTTATGAATTTGTAATAACAAATGGAGGGACGTATCTATATCGTGCTGTCTCAAGAAGTTTTAGAATAATTTATTATTATTACTAATTTAAACGTTTCCAGGAAAATTGAAAGAAATAAAATTAAACCAACTTCTCCATTAGCGGTTGAAATTCCCATAGAAATGTTAGAACATGAATAGACCGTTGAAAAGTTTCATTTAAATCCCTAGAGATATTTAAATGGAAATGTGCCGCCATAAACAGGGCGCATTACACATTTATCAGGCATTGTTCAAATTTGATTGTATATAAAGGAGACTTATTAGTTTTCTGTAGACTATTTTGGAATAAAAAGATAAATAGATGAAATCTTTAATTAACAGAGTACTCTGTTTATTAAAGATTTTATCTATACCTTTTACCGGGCTTATGAAAGTTTATATTATCGTTGTACGTAATGGAGTGCAGTACTAGAGTAGCCTTTATAAATTATTTCACTTGGTTCTGCAGTAGTTTTGAGGAGGTATCTATCCAATATTCTTATTGTTTCCACGAAAAAAGGTTTAAAAATCATGTATCTATACCTAATACTGTATCTATATTCTATAGTAAATATTTTACAAATAATGAAATTAATTATTTTATAATGAAAGAAAATAAATTTGAGTATCTGAATAGCAAAAATTCGTGGATGTATGTTTGTTTTTAAAAAGAAAATACTAACTGTATCGTTTATACAAGCAAATTGAAATTGAAATGGGTGATTGTTCTAACCATCTGAGCTATCAACGACTTGGGTTGACCCTGTGAATTTCTTCCAATCCATCTGTAAAAAATAAGAATATTCGAAGTGTTTATCAAATTATGCTTTAAGTGTGTCATCCGCGAAGACTGATTCGATTCATATCAATTACAGAATTTTAGATTCTATTCATATCAATTTCAATATTGTTGACAGCAAATGAACGTGCTTGTTAATTTCTCCCAATGTAAAATATAAACATATAATTAAACCCCGAAATATTCCACTTCACATCGAACCAATGTGTGTCGACACGGAACACAAATAATTATTCGACGTTCAAAGGGGCAGAGATTGGGGTGAACTTCATCAAACATAACATTAACCACAAATTGATTATCGGATCCTATTATTATATATATATATATATATATATATATATATACAGCCAGTTGAATATGCTGCTCATAACTACGTATATTGCATTTGCTTATGGTTGCCTGAGGCAGCTCACGCATGAATTGCTACGTTCCTAAGTTAGTATATTACGAAGTTTCAGTTTTCAATTAAAAATAATATTAATTAACGAAATGTTGTAGGTTAGCATTAGGATGTGGCACAGGTCTATTTTCAAATCTATACATTTTTCAAAATAACGTTCTAATTTATTCAAAGCAAAACCAAGGAAGATATCTCTAATAACCCTCTTCAAACTATATTGGCGAGGCAGGGTACAACGTTTAGACTAAGTCAGAAACAGCTCTAGGCATTGCGCGATGAGCTAACAAACCACTTTCGCATAGTTCCCTAACTTTCCATGTAAGAGTAGGTACAGCTATTCATAATTAGTTAAAGAGCAAAATACTCCCCGACTGTGCTAGCGTGGTAAGGTGGCATGATTTTAAAGATATTTTTATAGAGAACTACGAATGTAATAGGGGTTAAAGTATGAAGTTGTCGTTTTATTGTAATAGGTACTTCGAATTGATATAGAACCTTCATAGTTTGAGATTTTTGAATAACACTTCTTTCAAATGGTACCTATGAGGTTCGTCTTTTAAAAAATGTGCAACATTCGATTATCAACTTTCAGTTGTTTTTTTTATTCAGCTTAGACAAGAAAGATGGATACTTCGCAAATTCGAGTGATTTTTGAATACGACTTCCGACGCGGAACTAACGCCGCAGAAACAGCTCGCAATACCAATGTTGCGTTTGGAGAGGGGACTGCTAATGAACGCACCGTGCGATTTTGGTTTAAACGCTTTCGTAATGGAAATTTTGATTTGAAGAACGAACCACGTGGAAGACCGCCCACACAGGTCAATGAATTGAAAGAGTTGGTGGAAGCCGAAACTAGCCAAACTACCCAGGAATTAGCGGCATGGCTTAACGTTACCTTACCAACAATATTGACTCATTTGCGTCAAATCAATAAAATAAAAAAATATGAAAAAGAGGTGCCTCATTTGACAGATCTGCAGAAAGAAACGCGTGTTAAAACTTGTGTTGCCTTGTTGAATCGATTCAGAAATGAAGGAATATTGGATCGAATTGTGACATGTGATGAAAAGTGGATTCTTTACTATCGTATTTACGGTTATCACCGTAAGCGAAAAATGCACTGGCTGACCCCAGGTCAAACGCCGCAACAGTGTCTTAATAAAGCAAAGCTTACCAATAAAAAGGTAATGGTAACTGTTTGGTGGTCTCAGCATGGGGTTACTCACTATAGCTTTCTCCGATATGGTCAAGCAATAACGGCAGATGTCTACTGTGCCGAACTCCGAACAATGATAGCAAAACTTGCAGTGAAACAGCCCCGACTCATGAATCGATCTTCACCGTTATTGCTCCATGATAACGCGAGACCTCATACAGCACGAGAAACCGTTTTAACTCTACAGGAACTGCAATTAGAAACCATTCGTCACCCTCCGTATTCGCCAGACCTTGCTCCAACGGACTACCATTTTTTTCGTGATTTGGACAATTTTCTACGTGATAAAAAGTTTTATTCCCAGGAGGCAGTTCAAAATGCTTTCAACGAGTTTGTAGAATCTAGATCACCAGAGTTCTATCGCAAAGGCATAAATGACCTTCCTTTTAGATGGCAGCAATGTATAGATAATAACGGTAGATATTTTGATTAAATAAATATGTTAAATTTAAAAAATCGAATTTCAATTGTTCAGTACAAATCGGCAATTTCATACTTGTTAGATGTTAATCTAACATTAATGCCGTAAAGACACAAAAACGTATTTTCTTAAAAAACACAGAATTAAGTTTCAAAGTAAGTATTTTGGTAATGTCAAATTATAAATATTAACACGAGGGATGTATAGAAAGATAGTTTTTATTCAACAATTAAAAAAAAAACTTTTATTTTTGTATACACATACGGGAATATGGTGCTGTCAATATGACAATAAATATAAACATCGGATATATTAGTTCATAGAAATGGTTTGCCACTTTCAAAAACATCTTATTAATTTAATAATTTCATGACATTTGTATGAAATAATATAACATAATAAGGGTTGACATTGTTTGATTTAATTATTTAATAATTTATTTGATTTTAATTAGGTAAGTGATTTGAATCAATTAATTTCCTTATAACTGTAATGACGTTGAATAAAATTCTAAAATGATAGACCTATATCTTACTTTGGTTTGTTAATTTTATTATTAAAAGGCCAAGCGCCGAAAAGCCGTAATTGTTGGTGACAATATAATCACTAGTGCCTTAAAAAGGTTATTTGTAAGCCTAATTAACCACCACACGATGCAAATGTATTTTTGTACTGTACTGCTGCAAATAAAAGTGAATGAATAAATAACATTGGCTGCATTATTTCATAGAAATGTCCTGAAATTATCAAATGAATAAGATGTTTTTGAAAGTGGGAAACCATTTCTATGAACTTATATAGCCAATGTTTTAATTTATTGTCGTATTGAAGGCACTATTCTGTATAACAAAAGAGGATTTCACAAAAAATATACTACATTTATTTAGTCTTCATCATTACTTATATTCATGTACAGTCGACAGCACATCAATCGTAACAGTTTTTGAGACCACCCTTACTGCGTTCGTAATAGAGGGGGCTGTAGAGTGCAACTGTTCCACTTGATGTTACATTTCATGCACATGCTATTTAAATCACAAATCATTTTTCCAAAAAAAGCGTGCCAAAGTATGTATGGTAACTTTTATAGGATCGTACCTACTGTAGAATCAATCTAAATTACTATTTGTAAATGTCCGATTCTGGGCGTAAGCCATTTTGAATTGGATCAGGGTGTAAGCCAATTCTAAAGACGAATAGGGAGGTTGTTAACTTATTTATCCAATTGTAGGGGACTACATCACCGTAAATAACAAAATTTTAAATAGTGACAAGCGAGCTGACCGAATGCTTTTATCTTGGCTTAGTAAACTAGAGGTCCCGATGGGAGCACATCTTTTTATAATGAATTAGAATACCCATTGGTTCAAGAGACATAGATTTTATACAAATTACATTTTTTTAAATATAAGTATAACTTATTATGAATATTTCTCCGTTATCTTTGTAACATTCATAGCACAAGCTTTTATTGATACTAAATCTGGGCTGTAATAATTGACGTGAGAGTCAGATAATAATTATTATTTCATTTTCACCATCAGCGGTGCGTAAGAGGTCGTTGTTAACTTGACCCAAAAATAATTTAAAATTCCAGAAAGCTCGCTGACAATACCTATTTTAAATAAACAAAGCTTTTCCTGACCGTCCCGTGTTAACATTCGGCGTTGACATACCACAACCTCTTCCTTTTCTACTGTACAAAATTGTTTGCGAATATTGTACCAATTTTTAAAACCCATTTCGTGCAAGATATAACTAAAAATTACCTAAAGTAATTTGACTAGTAAAATATGCGCGAAATCGTTCTTTGTCTTGCGAATCGTTTATCTGCAGAGACAAAATATATATACGTATTAATGAAAAGCTATTTACGAAGCATTTTGTATAGAGTATTTATTTTCTATGGCATTGTTCCCGCCCTTTGTTACGGGACGCTTTGTTCATTTTCTTTCAAACCGTAATCAGTGCTGTAGTGATTTTAATCGCCTAATTTACGCCAATGATGGGTATCATTAAAAGGCATCATTAATAAAATACACATAGTTATTATAACCCACTGCAAAGGCCCCTATTTACTTACCTATTGTTTTTTTATAAGTAAATATTTTTTTGTAATGGAGAACAACAAAGCTTGCTTGCGCTATTTACAGGAATCCTTTTATTTCTCTTCGAAAAAAGGAATTTATATTTATATTGCAAAGGAAAATGTTCTTACCTACTATAGAGTCTGCTAGTACAGTAATCATTTCATATTCTGCTCGAGAAATCTTTTAGAATTGTGAAAATCTTCCATGATAAGCTATTTTGGAAAAGAGACGTATAGTTCAATTCTTGTTAGCAAGCTTACCACTCGCTTTTAGATATGAAACATCTATTGTCACTGATATTTATTACTTTTCGCTTTACCAGTAATGGTTTTTCCTTGGTAGATTTTGCATATGAGTATATAAACATATAATATGCTGTAAAAGTGTAAAAGAGTTATATTAGGTAAACAAATTTATTGCTGGCCACTTTGAGTTACTTACTATGTATTTATGATAAAACATGGAGCTAAGTTTAGTGTATAAGTATATTCTTTGCCAAAGTAGTGATCTATAAATTTTAATTACTAAGTAATTTTTCAAACATTTATAACAATGTTAAAATCAAAAATTAAGAATAAACTCAGTTATTCATTTGTTTTTTTTGTACCGACTACTTGCAACTCGTGCAAAAGTTACACTCGCACCTTTCATTAGTTCGATCCATTTGTAAGTAGCTGTTGAATTACCCGGTACTTTGTTCATGTAGTTGAATTAAAATAAATGACTCCTGTCTACAGTCAACGCATTCGCCAACATGTACAAATATTTAGCGCATACTGGTGTATGCGCTAAGTAAGCTAGCTAAGTGTACAAACAGTTAGTAGGTACATACTAACTGTTTGTACACTTAGCTAGCAAAATAAATATTTGACTTTGACATTTTTACAAAGATCACCAACGGCAATGTCGAATATCATTGGAGAAATTATAGGTTCGCGCGGCTGAGGAAGTGTAGCCAAAGAGTCCTAGATATTTTAGAGAGCTCGCAAATTTAAATTATCTGAAAGTAGTATAGAATTTCTCTATTGTTAAAAAGAAATTGATAGAATAATTCTTTTTAATGTACGGGTTTAATAAAAATCAACTGACAGATGATTTTCACAACTTTTAGTATCAATAATGAAATTTATCACAAGAGCTTGCTACTTTCTTACCAGCGATGTTGGTATATCAAACCTGCTTTTCAGAACGTAATACTCACCTTTTGAAGCAAAAAGGGGTGTGTTAAAAGTTTTGTGCTCCAAACACAAGACTTAAAAACTCAGTAGTTCTCTGAAAGTACAGATTTTGCTGTTGAAACTACGAAAGCTCTCAACGAAAATTGTTAACGATGTTTTTAAAATTGCCAGTAAGGTATTTGTTACAAAAAAATGTACGTTATATCGCACATTGCATTTTCCTCAACCTCTAACGTGTCACCTCATCTTTCGCCTGAGGTACTTCAATAACCTCGATATAACGTTGTCGGGCCAATATTTATGTGCATAATGAAATTTTTACGTTTCCGAGAATTTAATATTTTACGAGTATAATAAGTCTTGTCACTGTAATACATATATTAAATGTAAATGTCATATGAAAGTCCTTTTATCTACTTATCAACCACAAAGGCTAATTCAAAGACGAGGTTTAGCCAGTTCAGCAGCAATTTTACAAAACACGAAAGAGAAAAAGTTGATGAAAACACTTGTAATCATCTCTCTTTGGGGTCCTCTTCAGAGTAAACTGTATTATTACTTTTCGTCTCATTACCTGACCGTACACTAGTGCGTTTAAATAAACAATAAAAAAATAATTTCCTGTCCCTGGAACGTAACAAATTAGAAGTTTTAGTACGCCTACAATTACACAAAAGCTTAAGATCCCATCAAAGAGTTTTTATCGTCGAGTTCTTTGTTACAGAACTCGTAATGTTTCTTGAAGTGAGTTTCGTCAAGTATTTTTTAAAAGAAAATAGTTAATTGAAGCTGGAAAATGCGCGCACCTACTGCCCTATATTCACTCCTATCGCGCTTAGTGTTTGATCGATGACTTTGCACAGTTGCTACGATACATTATATCCTAAAATTTTGCCTTAGTGTTGGTAGAGCTCTTCCTCATCCCGTCTTATTAAACTCCCGACCTTTCCGGTGCCTTTTCATAATGACGTTACAGTCGCAAATTCTCTCAGAGTTTCTAATATAATTAACCCAAGGAAGTAATACTTTAAATTAAGCTTTCGCTTTTGCAATCTGCTACCGAGAAGGAATTCGGCATCACGGAATATTTCGTCACTATTTTATTTCACCTCGCGAACCGTTTTCGAAATAGGCTTCGAAATTGAAAGTATAATAAAATTTTCTCTACACTACCGTAAATCTTTTTGGGGCCATTACATGTTCAGTCGTTTGTTTTTGCCAGTGGGCAGCCGATAATGAAATTGTTTTTGTTATACGAAAAGCCGATTCAATGACCGACGTAGATAGTACTTAACTGGAATATTTTTGTTGACAATGATTTTGTTAACACTCATTACATAAATAGTAAGACATTTTTAAAATAATTCTTAAACCAAAAATTTTATTAAACGTAAGTTTTAATATAAATTTTCGGTTAATACCCTATGTTGTACTTGTCAATTCAATAACTTTTAACCTATTTGCATTATGTAACATTACGAATGCTATGTCTGAATACGGATACTAGCATAGCACTCTTACTGCGAAGACTTAAGGCGAAAGAGTGGCTATACCATGGTTTATTGAACAGAGTATTGCGAATAAATTGCTTGGCAAACGAGAAACAACTTCTCATGTTATCGTTTCTTTAATTGATGAGGGAGCAAGATCTCGGTCTCGAGAAGTTATAAATTCCATTCGAGACGTCAGAAAACTTATGAAAAGGTAGTCCTTGTACAACGTCTAGAGCTCTCCCACTCAAGGCCAGTCGGAATTTTCAATCTTCTATTATAATCGTCCGCCTTTTGTCGACTCTTCAAATATGTATTTATCTTTTCCTCATACTAAATTCATAATAAGATTCAAGTTGCTGGGTCATTACATTAGAATTGTAACGACTAATAGGGTTTTCAGAATTTCTTGTTATTAATTAGTAAGTAAGTAGTAATTTGAGGGTTTTTGTTTTCGATTAAGAAAACTAAAGCAACTTTTACCATAAATGATGGTGTTGGGGATGGAAAATAAAATATTGAAATATTGAGCCCCGGTACTTTAAGGCATACAACGGCATAGGGGGCATTTTTTTTCGCGTTGGTTAAGGTTGCTGCGGCATCTTAAGGTCCAATTGTCCAAACTTATATCTACCCGCAATCGGACGTATAGAAGAGATATTACCAGTGCCGGCTTATATACAGTTAAATAAATAGATAGAAAACATAGAATTAATAACAAAATTAATGGGCGTTTCTTATTGCTAAATATCGATCCCTTCCAAATAACTTTTGGATGGACCAGATAGACAAGAATACGATAGTAGAACGAAGCCGTTGGTGTAGGTGCCACTAAATTCAAGATAAAGATAATAAATTTGCTATGATAAGACTACAGCAGCAGTAGCATTCATACCTTTATATCAATAGTTAGAAAATTAGGATGGAAAGTTATGAATTTTGCTGTGTACGTGTCATCCATGTGTGTATATACGTATGTACATATATTATGGTATGACTACGAACAATATGCAGAATCCTTGAAATAAAAGCGCACTAGATATGATTGACGTTGAGTGTGTACTTTATGTCACTCTATCATTCTCACATTTGTCTATAAAATTACCACAAATCACATTAATTGATGACCCGGGCAAATCCCGTTGACTTAACCATAACGGTATGTTTTACATAGCGTTATGGATCAAATACAAGATTCACTTGAAATATTCGTAAAAAGTATTTTGACAATCAAATCATTTTTTTATATTTGATTATGTTCAATTGGAACATTTGTTTGTTATGTTTATTTAGTTCCCCGGTAGCTATCCAATATATATCCATAGAACAAGTTCTTAATTTGCTTTGGTATACTTAGTCTAGCTAGATAATAATACTTATGTGTCCAATGTAATATTTTATCCTTATACATATAAGACTTTAATTTAAACTACATTAGGAGAGGCTTTTAATAATACCAAGAGTAAATTCAAGAAGCAACTTTTGCTCTCCAGATTGTTGAGTTGGTTCTTACTTTTAGTAAATCATATTAAGAAGGTAGTCGTGTCCTATGCTGGAAGACTTAATTAGGTGATATATAACTCCTTAAATAATAACAGGAAAGCACTTTACTCGTTCCAGTTTTATGTTTATAAAATGGTATATTATATATATTAAATGCCTTCTAAGTTATACTCTAAACGGCTTAGTTTTTAACATCGCTCGTACTCATTATTAGTGATGGCTTCTTATAAATGCTGAAAAGAGCAGGAAAATATTAAATTCAACAAAAAATGTTAATATAGGCAACTAACGAAGGATTTTTTATAGATATTTTTTCAAATCTCTTTTAAACATTCATAAAATTAGGAATCTAATTTATCGAAATTAATCTAATTAATCTAATTTATTTATAGTATTTTAGATGCTATTGATGAATACTGAATTATTAGGTATTTTGGATATTCTGTTTTTGGTGATCAGTTTTTTTGGCAATAACAGTAAGATAATTTAATCATACAATCAGCTTGATGGCAGACGTAGATGGCAGTAGTCTATAGAAGTATTTAGTCTATAGACGCTTGTATTCAGTTCTAGATAGGAGTGAGTGTATGAATATTAGTATTATTATTACAGTACTTGTGAGTTGCCAAAGGCAATTTTCAACGGGAAGATTCCATCAACAGTGTATGGGTTATTTTGGGTGTACGACATACAAGTGAGGTAACCACAAAGGTACCCATTCGCTAAGCATTCTACATCTGCGACAGCTTTCAGAGAATGAGGCAACGCCTAAATTCGTATTACTTTAAACACATTGGAAGCAAGCTCGTTATGCCAGAGTGTCATGTATATTATAATATACAGTGATAAATTATCTGTAAGTATGATGTCATATCTTGTAAATGGAATTTAGGTTTCCCTTTTTACAACGGAGGTAAACTTTACTTTGATTTCGTTTCATGTAAAACTGTAATGTCTTCTCTGATATTAAAGTAATTCTTAAAGCGACGTCGCCATAAGAATCCACACTATTATTATAAATTCGAAAGTAACTTTGTATGTCTGTTATATTTTCACTCCTATGCCGCTGAACCGAATTAGATAAAGGTATAGAGATAGATTTCAGCCTTACCTGAGACTTCTCTCAGGCTACCTTTAAGCGTGATAATCGACATCCATACAGGCGAAGCCGTAGACTGCCACTAGTTCTCTTTATAAATATGTACGTAAAAATAGAGATAATTTTCATAACGATTTAACACAACAATAAATAAATAACAATCTGGGACGTCCTTTGGTTCGCGTTGTTTTCGGAGGACAAGCAAGACCCATTTCGGGGCCTGAGCCAGAATATTGAGTAGACATAGCATGTACCTACGCGTTTTCTTTACTAAACTACGGTTCAAAATGAATTTAAAGGTCAGTAAAACATTCATTGACCTTTATAATGTCGAACGATTCGCCACGAGACGTCTACTTTAGACTATTTTCTTATCCCTGGTCTTATTTAAGAATATTTGAAAGCACTGCCCCAACTTAACCGAATCGTCGGTATTTGTAAAAATACTCGTTTCGGATGTTGAAATAGAATATTTCGACATTGTAGGGTGGACGTTAGCTCATAAACGCAAATACAAGATAGACTAGAAGAATTTCACAGGGATATCCCAAGTCCTGGGTGGCTCAGTGGTCAGAGCAGTCGCCCGGATAGCGAAAGGTCGCAGGTTCGATTCCTGCCTCAGGACGTGAAATTTTTCTAGTTTTATTCTATTTTAATTACTAAGTAATTTTTCAAACATTTATAATAATGTTAAAATCAAAAATTAAGAATATTTGAAAGCACTGCCCCAACTTAACCGAATCGTCGGTATTTGTAAAAATACTCGTTTCGGATGTTGAAATAGAATATTTCGACATTGTAGGGTGGACGTTAGCTCATAAACGCAAATACAAGATAGACTAGAAGAATTTCACAGGGATATCCCAAGTCCTGGGTGGCTCAGTGGTCAGAGCAGTCGCCCGGACAGCGAAAGGTCGCAGGTTCGATTCCTGCCTCAGGACGTGAAATTTTTCTAGTTTTATTCTATTTTAATTACTAAGTTATCCCTGGGTATTAACATCTGCGAGCGTAGACAGATGTCTTCGTAGCGCCCCAATTTAATCCCATTTAAAACAGCCTCCTATTCTCTTCCACAAGAAAATTAAGTACGATGCCGCTGTCTGCGTAGCTGCAAATGCAGCGTTGTGACAAATTAGATTTTTATCTGTTGCATCTTCATTATCTTTATGTTCCAGTATGAATAACTGTTCTTTGTTCTACAGCCCGGTGCGGTTGTAATAAATATTTTGTAACGATTTTAACAACGATAATTGCATAGGTTTACTTGGTTTCGCAGTTGTTCCAAGTTACGCGTACTCGATGGAGATAGTTCGTCGAATTAACAGCGTGTTGCATTGGCGCAAAGTTTCGTACCACATCCACTAAATCGATGAAACATTCCGATGTTAATGACGCGATTACTCCGCTGAAATGTTTTTGGTACGGAATGAACACATTAAAGCTATCTCCCGCCTCGCCCGTGAATGATTACTATCAAAATACCGATTCAAACAAGACTCGATAACGCTGTGTAATCAATTAGTCTTAGAACTTTCATTAAAAGTTAATTAAAAGTTGAAAGTATGATAATAATAAATACCAAGATAACATAAGTAGGTGTACCTACAAAAGCAGAAAATCTTTTTCCTCTTAATGTTGTTTGTGATTAATCACAGTAACAATTCCGACATTATCTGCGTGGACTTGTTAAGCTAGCAACTTGTTTCCAGTGACTTGTTTCAGCAAACAAAGTTGCCGTTAACCGCGTTGTTTTACACTTTTGTTTCGTATGATCACTTTTGCCGCTTAATTCCATAATTAACTAGTAACACTCGCAGGTAGGTATTTAGAGCCATGTTGTCGTAGCCATAGACAAATGGTACGTCCAATATGTTAATGTATCGATGCGAATTGTATTTTCAAGAGGAAATTTCCGAGTGTTCTGGTTAAAAGCTAATAGCTTGATATAAACGTTTAGTTTATTTCTAGTCGCGGCCACCGGGTACATTCCCACGACTAACGATGCCAAGGGATCTAGATTGTACCCCGAAGGCACATAGAACTACAAACCGCAACATATTTGCGTTTTATACCCGTAGGCACAACTGAAGCAAATACTCGTATGCTAAAGAATAGCTAACCCTTGTTAATCGAAGAAGTGCTACCCACATAATAATATCACAACTTACAATATATTTTGTGATTGTATCTAAGCGTCGGCGTCCTAGTAAGGGTAAGGTTTTTTTTTCTCAAAATGTTATTATTACTCTACCTGAGGGAGACGCCCAGGGGAGGTTAATGAAGCTGAATAATTTTTTTAGAGCATATCAAAAACTCGTCTTGTAAATACTCGAGACAAAGTAGGCACTAAGATTTAAAGGTGTCTGAAAGTAAAGTCTACTTTATTCCTTAAAATATTATTCTATTAGCATGTTAGGTAGTTGTAATCTTAGTGCTTATTCAGTTTTTCATAATGTTCGTACTGAAAAGCGAGTTTATAAGCGTTAAATGAAGAAACTGGTAATTAGTTTTTAGATTCATTAGTTAAAATCAGAACAAACTTCGAGGATACTGGCTTTGAGTATATTAATAAGTAAAATTTTAAACGTTAATTTTGTATTTTTCTGCTTTTGACACCGCGTTCATAAACGTTATTTTCCATTAAAAATGTAGTAGGTACGTACAGTTTAATTAAGAAATTGTGTAGAATACATATATAAAGATCTTTTTATCGGTCCCAAAAACCATTTATTATGCGTATCTGAATTAATGCTGTGATTTATTATTTCTTTTATTATGATTATGATAATCTTCGTTGCAAAAGAAATTCACTAGCTTTAGCGATCACCAGTTGTAAGAAGAAAGTTTGGTTATATTTCACGTCAGAAAATCAGTATTGTGCTCTGTAGTGCTGAGAAATGACTCTTGCTAGACTTTTACAATTTCGAGCTACTGTAAATTAGCTCTTAAAGAATAATACTTAGAACCGAATGTTTAACATTGTATCTTTCTTCCTTCACCAGCCCGCCGGCGTCGCCATTATTTTCTATCTATGTATATTTTGTAATATCTGTAGCGCTTTTATGTAATAGCGAAATAAAAGTTTTATCTATTTATCATGAATTTGTTCTTATTTTAAACATGTTTTATCTTTTTATTTGTCATGAGTGAGATAAACAAAATATGTTTTAACAGTATTTTAGCTATCATTGACTTATTGAGTGTTCATGTGTGGTCTCAAAATAATTTAGAAACTTGATTGTTTATTGGTTGTTGAGTGTCTAGAATCTGTAATTAAGTTGCGAGCAATCACGTGGCCGGTGTCACACATCATACACTTACCTGCTAACGTCCTAGATGTTGGCCATGTTTTCTGGTTCTGTTCATTCTATGGATTTCGATTACACATGTCTCTTTTATTTAAGGCTCAATCAAAAACTGTTTCACGTCGGATATTATAGGTACGATAGAAGAAGAGTTGTAAATTATCGACTGGAATTTAACACTAGATTTTTTTTATACCTACATGTACAAAGTTTTTACAGTGTTTTTTTTACACACATAAGTGTGTAAAAAAAACTTCAACTAAAATAAAAGGAAAACTAAATAATTGAAATGACAACACTTTCTATTGAGTTTAATTTTAAAAAGAAGTAGGTACTTAGATGACTCTTATTTTTCAAATCGTACGTATCCATGTTAACCTTTCCTTTTTACCAGCTCGCTGTCGCTAACAAACAATAGAAAATATAAAGCATCGCAGATTGCTAAAGATAACCAATTTAAGTATGGTTTGCGTAACAGACAGACAAAATGGATCAAATCCAATAGAAACTAATTATTCCGTTAATTATGAACGACCAGAGGCTGGGCAAAAGAAATATAATTCTTAAGAGCCGATCTGAGTAACAAATGCCTTAGAATAATTAGATAATAACAGTATTACGGAGCAACAATGTGTCGGTACATTTAACACGGGGTCTGGCTACAAGGGCCCCAGGATAATGTTGTCAGACTAGTACTTGTCGATACGCCTGGTTTCAAGGGTCAAACGAGCCGTTTTACTGCAGTATAAAATACCGAACTTTGATCATTCAAGTATACCTGAATGTCGTATCGTTTTTGCTTTATTTTTTCATACAGTGAAAAGTCACAGTGCAGTAGTAGATTTTTATTTTTTAAAACCTATAAAATCGTTTTCGGTGTTATATGTCCTAGCCGTCACTAGCAGCAATAAATACTATCGACTATTCCATCACGCTCGTTGGGCTAACGCATGAAGTGACTTGCACCGAGCAATTGATTGGTGGTAGGTGGTAGGTGGTAGACCCATATGTAGGGTCGCCTGGATAGGTACCACCGCCTTTCTTATTTCATCCGTGAAACAGTTCGCTGTGTTTCGGATTGAAGGGAAAGGTAGCCAGTGTAATTACTGGGCATGGACGGCATTTCATCTTAGGCCTCAGGATGACAACGCACCTGCAATATCAAGTGCTTTTCCTTGTTATTGCAGGTGTCTATAGGCGGCGGTAACCGCTTACCACCAGGTGGGCCGTCAGCTTGTTTATCATCTAGTTGTATAAAAAAAAAAAAAAAAATGATTACCGACCAATCACGGTTTTTAAGTATGTTTTGTTTTTTTCAGCCACTAGTGATTCGTAAACAAAATAATAAGGATAAAAAATAAGTTTTACTAAAGTTAATGAGTAAGGCAGCTAGTGTCAATCTGGAGAAATTTTAGATACTTAATATAAAAAGTATATAATAGATAATTGATTGAAAAAGAAATAATTGATAATGAGCCCAACATAACGACTGGACCTAAATTTTCTAAAACACATAAGGTCTCACCAAATTAAATTGTCACTATAGGCTCATTTGTAATTTACGGGTACCATTACCAATATTATTAGTAAAATAAAAGCTGAGAAGGAAATGAAATCAATCTAGCACCGGCCTCTTAACTTATCGCAGTCACAAAAACGGCCCGGAGTTGAATAAATGAATAGACACAAGATTGCCTGCGTTATTGATGACCATCGTTCTTCCCGTAACTACCATTATTGTGGATATACTGGTATTAATTACCGCACACACGAGCTGTATGTTATCATGCTTCGCAATAACTAATATACGCGTGGAATTGTATGGTTATATGTAACTGCTAGTGCATGGGTTACAGCTCCCTTATTTTAGCACGACGTTGCTTGCAACCAAATATTTGGCGTCATATTAAATTAAGTGTGACTAAATTACCAGTGACGGCGTGTTCTGAAATTCCGTCCAATATTAAAGCTGCATTATCCCATTTCACTTTAGGAAATTCAGTCGCAAACTAGAATGTCTGGGGTGCATCGGCTTCACTTGAGACATTGTTCTCATTATTAGTATTGCTGTTGTATAATACTTAGGAAGAAAAACAAACCTTATATTTTTTCATAAAAATACTGGAGTAGTCACCCGAACTGTGAAAAGGTCATGCCACTCTAAAAAATCAAGTAAACAAAACTAGAGAAAGTCTTTTTCTAACTAGAAAAGAGACAATATTGGCATTCTACACAATTAAAAATCAATAGTGTTGACGGCAGAAAGAGTCTTATTTGTTAATAAATAAAAATAAGTATATTTACATTGAAAATAAAATAATTAAATCATGACAAACGATAAACAACAACCTTTTTTTTGTGGCAGGGGAAACGCCTTATGCGCTGTCCTCTCTTCTTGGGATCGAAGAGAGGGACGTGTGGGAGTCGCACCCACTAAAACCCCTGCCATACACCTTTTCTACTCGCCGATGGTATTGTGGGTAGCCTGTGGTGGCACAACATCCATTTCCACCACCGGAGCAGGTGACTGCAACGCAGTCTTACCTCCGGGAGGTTAAAATGCCCTCCCTCCTTCTAAGTTGACCGGCACGCGGATGTATACGCGTGCCGGCCGGGCATAAATAACAACCCTCGTGTAACAACGAGAACGCATAGAGCCGCGTTCGTAACAAAAAGTATACATAGTTATGCTGAGTGTCCCCTTTTCAATAAATAAAAATCAATATTTTCCAATTAGTTATTATTATGAAACCTTTAAGGCTCAGCCACGCAGAAAGCGGGGCTGGGTGCGAAATTCACGTCGCGTGTTGATCGCGCGTTCTCGGCATGCGAATTACTATGGCAATATATTATAGGAGACGCCACACAAAAACCGGCGCTTGAATCTGGCCGCGGTGGGGTACGCCAGCCCGCGCGCGTTTTGGCGTCTCCCATATATTGCTATAATAATTCGCATGCCGAGAACACGCGAACAAAACGCTCAGCCCCGCTTTCTGTGTGCCGAAGCCTTTAAAAGTGTTCTGTCAGTATTGTGTAAGTCGAGCTCCTTTATTCGTTCATAAAGTTCGGCAACGTTCATGTAATGTGATAGTTTTTTTCATGTTACATATGGTATGTGTATTCTGTGTTTATATGACGTAAATTCTTATTTTATAGTTGCGTAAATAGACGATTATGTATGGCCTTTACCTCAATAACTACTAAAATACATTAAGTATCATTACATACTATTCGTGGTTTAAAATTCATCAATGAATGAGAATGATTTATCAGAATGATTTAATTAATCAAGCTATTCTGCATTTTATATTTTGACTGAAGAATACGGATTTTCCAGTAAATTGGAAAGAGCTGAAATAAGTATTCATTCATTCTTTCTTGTTCAATACAAGCGACCCGAGCGCGCGTAGTAAGATTCATTACGCGTATTGTTGACGGCAAATTACTAAATTGTACCGCAGCATTAATTTAGTATACTTAAATAAATATGGAAGATTTAATGTGTCATGAAACGCGAAAAAGGCTGCATAAATATACCCATAAAAAGGAATTAATTCCGGGATTATTACCATACATTATTTGTTTTCAGTTCGCGATATTTCAGGACAGTAGCATGCGATGTTATCACGGTTGCTAAACTGCGGGTAGATAGATATTTATTTAAAATTGGCAGGCGAACGTATTTATTATCTTTTGTTGATACTGTCTTTTAATTATCGTGATTCTGAAATAAATTCTTACTCAAATAAATATAAGTATTTGTAGCGTTAATCAAATACTATGCGAAATTGATCATTATTAACTCGCCATACAACCTTTTTTATGACATATATTGATGAGCGAGATTGCACTGCATTCATTCTCTTTGCAGAAGTAAATATATATAAGTTCTATACTTTTAGTCAAATCGTAGAATACTTTCATCTCATTTCAATCTTCAGCGCCTTTGTATCTACTAAGGCACGGGACGCCTTCGTTTCAACTGCAATTATATGGTGGTGGTCGTTAAGTGGCTTGAATAACTCCGACGTTGGGCTTGCCAGTAACTAGTAATTAAATAAATACGGTCGAGAAATCTCACGGTCAAACTACAGAGTTGCAATAGCAACAAAGGAATGGAAGTCTTAGGGCTGTCGAAATGTTTGTCTTAGTTGGAAGTAAACTGCTTTGAATTATTGTACATTATTTAGGTTTCTAAAACTGCTGATCAACAAAGCTTCATTCCGCTGCGGCGTTTTTATTTCCTAATCATCGTCTGTCTTAGATTGAACGTTTATAAATCAACACTTTATGCACTATCCAGCAGCAACAAATGGAGATGTTCTAATTATTTCTGCACCAGACCCATTAATTAAAATATCTCTAGCCTATGTCAATTACGTTCTTTAATTGAGTGTATCTTCTGCTCCCTGCCTTCATCTTTAGCTTCCGCGATAACGTCCTCTCATCCCGCACTAATGAATGTTAAAACCACGTCAACCGCGGCTAATAATGGAATAAAATAAATTAATGGAGCTCCCTAAAATGCTTTGTAAATGATGGCTGTGTCTGGGTCCACATAAGTGTGTCACCGTTTACATAAAAGCTAAACAGTACGATTTTCCGCGTCATTTGTCTCTGCAGTTGTCCTCGTAAAGCCTAATAAACGGTCTCTATTAATAATTATAATCCCAGTACTTTTAGCCAGATTAAAAAAGTTTTTGTGTCCCAAAGCGCGAATGAGATCAACATTTTGTCACTTTTATTAACTAAGTTGCCAAGCTCATAAAATTATACAAATTAATTTTCAGATTTCTCTGTCTTTTGACTCGCAGCAACTGCTGTGATGCGTAGGAACAAAACTTATAAACGAGTTCCTTGCATATAAGAATGTTGCGTTGCTAAGTAGCGAATACATAGTTCGTTATCCGGATTAATTAATCTTCGCATGCGAGCTTCCTTATACTGAATGCTTTTCCAAATGATGTATGTTCTCGTCCAATCTACGTATATTAATTTTCTTTCTCATCATTGCATATAGTTTTTTGTGTCAAAATATGGTAAAACAAATACCTACGGATAGGTAAGTGCAGTTCGTGACTCTTAATACAAAAGTAATTTTTGTGAAAAATTAATGTGATATCTTCCGTACAAACGTACAGCAATAGTACGTTTTTTATTTAAAAAACACCTACCGTAAAAATGACACCCTAATCTAATGCCTAATATCTATAATCTAACCCTAATGAATTGTGAGATTTTTTAGCGATTTTTTTTTATAGTTTGACGTTTCTCTTACTTCAAGTTTGTCAAATCCAGAGATTATAGTGTGAACCACGACACACATATAGGTCACTTGGGCATTAATCGTCTGGAGTGTAGATCGCCATTAATTGCGTTCAGAGGACTCGAGCCTCTATAACGTCACGCTGAGTGATTGTCCCGCTAATTCCGTGCGACGTCGCGAACTGTACGTGGACTGGCCATTGAGCTCACTCCTTTGTCGATCACTTGAAATGCCAACTTAGTGTTGAAAGGAGGCTTGAGGCTGCTGTATTGGTTTTCCTAACTAGTTTTCATACGTTGTTTGTAAATTGAAAAAAAAAAAAAACATTTTTGGTAAGTAAATCTTTTTTTCCTCCATTCTTTTTTAACCCTCGACGCAAAAAAGGATTGTTATCAATTTGACTTGTGTATCTTTGTATATGTGTCTCTGACTGTTGCATTTATGAAGATCTGTTCAGGCCTTTTATGACTATTAGCTCATTTCCTACTTGACGAAAGGGTCTTACTATCTTTCACAGATCCGATTTATTTGGAATTTGGTTAACTGTTACTTCTGTGCTATACCTACCATGTACCATCGAATAGTCAGCGGTATGCTCAATTCTTCAGAAACTTTATTCACATATATAGCGTTTTCGGGCTCATAAGAATGAGAGATGTTGAAGCCAGAGGTACTTAAAATTTTCAATTTTTCAGTTATAATTATCAAATAGTACGTAGGCTTATTAATTTTTTTCGAAAATTGGAAATGAGAATAATCTTTATGGTAGTATTTTTATGTTTTATTAAATTAACACAAAATAACCAAGTCATTTTAATTTTATCTGATAGCAACAACACTGCGGAAATATAAAATAATAAGCAGTGTGTTAAATTAATTAAGTTTTAATTATTTAAAACACCATCTTTTATTCAACAATTCTCATTTACATATTAAAATATAAAATAATAGAATAGAATAATTTATTTCTATTCAGTCTCCACCTCAACATCACCCACAAAGAAATTTAGGAACTCCTTTCTTTGTCGTACTTCCACAACTTGGAATTCTTTGCCTGCACGTATGTTCACTCCTTGCTATAATCAAAAGGGGCGTAATAAAAACACTTTTTGGGCCCGCAAGGTGGAGGCGGCTACAGCAGTGTCTTAATTGCACTAGCTGCCTTCGCATATGGACTCTTCTTACCGCTTTACATAAAAAAAAAAAAATATGGTACTTAAGATGTTGCAAAAAACAACATGGGAATCTACTCATAAAAATATAATATTTCACCAGTTAGGATATTAAGTTTTATTATTAACTTAGGAGTATTTTTGATATCAAAGTTCTTTTTATAAAGGGTTTCTTATATTATAATTCACATAACTATCTGAAATTCTTGATCTTCATATCAACTACCTGTTAAAGCCCTTGGCCAAGCTCAAGCTGTGGAATGTTTATTTACTGGCCAGGAACTAAGTCTTGTCATTAATACTGATAACCTCTGTTACACGTAATTGCATACGTACAAAGTTTACCTTCGAAGGAACTCCGGTGCAATATTCTGTGGGTATATTTACTTTAACTTGTCCAGACCGCCGGAGCGCCAACAAGACCATGTTTGTCATGTCTCGAGTGTCGCAATGTGTCGAACTATCAAAATTTGTCCTTTGACTTCTATACTCTATATCTATGTCAGTTGATCCTAACAGATTTGTCAAGATAATGTTAGTTTCTCTCCATTATAGTTGCAGCTCATGCGATTCTTCTCCATAGGTGTAAAAGAATAAGAGGAATTATTGTATTATGTATTGTATGTATATGTGGAGAGATAATTAGCAATGAAGGTACCTACTAAACAGACATTTTATTAAGGCAACTCCCAATATGGCGTCTCTGCCAGGATTCTAACCTGATATCTTCCTAAAGTATACAGGTGGTGGCGAAAGAACGACAATAAATAAAAACATGGGCTATATTAGTTCATAGAAATCACCACTCCATTGCTAGGCATAGGCCTCCCCAAGGATCTCCAAACCGAAAGGTCCTGCGCTGCCCTCATCCATCGGCCGCGCCCCTCACAAGATCATCGGTCCACCTTGTTGAGGGCCGACCAAAGCTTCGTCTCCCGGTACGCGGCCGCCACTCGAGGACATTTCCGCCCCAACGGCCGTCAGTACTCCTTGCAAAGTGGCCTGCCCACTACCACTTGAGACTAGCAATTCTTTGGGCTATGTCAGCGACCTTAGCTCTCCTGCGGATCTCATCATTTCTGATTCGATCACGCAGAGAAACACCAAGCATTGCCCTCTCCATTGCTCTTTGGGTGAATTTGAGCCTTCTTATGAGGCCCATTGTAAGCGACCATGTCTCAATACATCTTATTCATTTGATAATTTTAGGACATTTCTATGAAATAATATAACATTGGCTACATTATATCATAGAAATGTTATAAAATTATCAAATTAATATGTATTTGAATTTGAAAGTTGCAAAGCATTTTTATGAACTAATATAAGTAGCCCATGTTTTAATTTATTGTCGTCACCACTCTATGTAATATTGATCTCTCTAAGAGAGCTTATTGTAGCAAAGTCACATTCGTCCATTATCTTATCACGTAAAAATAAGTGAGTAAAAAATTGTGAATACTATATTTATTCGGATGATAATAATTATAATTGTATGAACTCACCTATTATCTAGCCCAGAGCATCATGAGCAAGCGTGAGCTATTTATTTTTATCTCAAATTGGAGGATCGTAACTTGTTCACACAAAATACTTAGTTGCATGTTTGGGACTCAATAAACTCGTAATAAGTATAGGTAATGAAATAAAACTTCCATATCTCTTTATTGTTTGCTTCTACTCGCATTTGGGGTGTTTATTTGATCTGCAAATAAAACTTACTACTATTAGGTAATAATGAAAGTTAGTACTATATATATTTCTTGTTATGTTTCATGTAGGTATTTATGGCTAAAGTTCAAAGTACGGCACTTTAATCTATTTCTGGACGGCTGCACCTTCTTCTAACGTAACCTAGGTTAACATTTCGACCTTTACCTGACCGTTATGACGCGTCTTCTATAATAGAATACAATATAATAATATTGTGTCTGGTTTGTCAATTATTCAATAAGTAAAGGAAATAATCTCAAAATACAATTAAGTATGTTCCATTCAACAACAATTTCCGTCTTTGTATATTTTAAAGATTGAAAAAACTTAAGTTAGAAAAAGTCAAAACGATTGATTCTAAATTCTACTTTCAATACGCAAAATTGAAGCAACCATTGTTATAAAAGAGCGAAAAAATTAAAAATTACACAACCATTAGGAAATGTTCATCAGAAGATGTAACAAAATTCAATTTACCCATAAAAAGTAAATTTCTCTAAATTGGCGCCTCCAAAAAATGACAGCGTGTAGTCATTTGAGCAAAAACAACAAGGTTGTTTCCATTGGGAGTAGCATTATTGACCTTTCCCAAAATGGTAGGTAGGTAATAGCCATAGGAATTATCCCGATGGAGGTGAGGTGAATTTGAATTTATTTATTTTTAAAAATTTATTTTAAAAAATCGAAAATACTAATATTCCTACTGACTCACAAAGACGAGTAAATATAACTATAAAATTTAATAAATTTTTCGCTTCTCTCACTCGATAGCAAATGGAAGAAGACAAAACATTTTTAATATTGCTTCTTCAAGTACTTACATTAGGTTTAATGAGCGTTTTATTAATAAGCCTGATTCTAATATTAAAGTTACTCAGCTTGTTTGAGAGGTGACGAAAGTATACACAAAATAGATGGGAACATACGTTCCCATCTATTTTGTGTCTATTTTGTTGTCCTAGGCGGGTATAATTGAATGAGATGATTATGATGAAATATGTATTAAATTCATATCAGAAAAATAATGAAAACTATCATTCCCAAATTCGCAACAGTGAGGAATAGAAATGTAGCTTGATCAGGTTTACTGGTGGACTGAGGTACCGGTGCTGGTGTATATAGGTAGTTACGATATTCAACTCTATTAAAGTATGGACAATCTCTCCTCGCGTAAATAAAATTATAAATGATTGGAATAATAATCAAACAATATTTTTTTTAATGACAGCCAGGCAATGACTTTCAACTCACGGCACATTGACTCAGATCTAGTCCTGAATGCCGTACAGGGTCCTAACTAATACATTTTTTAGAAATCAATAAAGTTATTATGTTTATAGGGTAGACAATAGGTATGAGTGTATGTATATTATTATTATTATTGTTTGATATTTTATAATTGAAACAACACACTCAATAGAAATTCCTCTTAAATTTCGTCGCTTTATCGCGTTTATACATCTTACAAAATAGAAGAAACAATGAAACGAATCTCAATAAAAGTAATCCATTTACTGAAAGCTTTTAGGTATGATTAATGGAATCCATTGTTGTTCGTGTTTGAATTTTGTATGAACCTTAAAGACTACGTACTAGTATGTCCTTAAGGTAACTTTTCATACCCATCATCATCTTAATTCACTTTATGTCACCATTATTTGTAAATTGATTATTAGTAACATAAATTATAATGGATATTCTATCATTGTTACTTTGGTTACTATCTTTTCTCCTTAAATAAGTTGAACATCAGTGGCTGAAATTGACCTAAAGACCACTATTTTTCAACATCGCCGGATGAGTTTTCCAGTGTAAATAAAAAGCGAGTTAGGTAATAGAATAAATTTTATCGTGTATAAATGTGTCATTTTATTCAGACGCATTTTTCTGTTGGCGATAGTGGCATGTCACAAAAATAATCTTTTCAACTGCTACTCTTATCGTTTTTGAAATATCTATCCGAGTTCAGTACCGGCTCAGTATATATGCTCCGACGAGAAACAATATTGGTTACTCGTTTTTCATTCGGGAAAATAATCACTGAAAGAATTTCTTTGCTTGTTACGGGTTAAACTTTCAAGATGCGTGAAATATTATTTTTCTTAATATCTACTGTAATTTGAAAACCTATATTTGAAGCACTGAGCTATGTATCCTAAAAGTATCTCACAGTGGCTTTTATTAACAAAGCATTTCAAAAACTTAGTGGCTTTGGCACTGGAATTAATTAGCCTCGTGGTAATTTCATACAGTGTGACCTTGAATAAATTGAAACCACAATATCTTTATAAAATATTGTAAATAATTATTATAATTTTGATTTAGCGTAGCGATCTAGTATTATAAAGAATTTTGTGCAATACGCAAAATTGATACTGTGCGAATACTTGAAATCCCTCGATATTATTTTTATTTTATTAAATTGGTATGTAAATAAAAATAAAACATTTATTATTTATTGTTTTTTTGTATGCCAAGTATAATCGAATTACTTTTATTATTTCCTATCAATACTGATTCAACTTCAACAGTTTGAATTAATATTAAGTGATGGATACCTATTTGTTCAGATTTTATTTTGAAACAAACTTATTGAGTTACCTTTTAAATTATAAATTTCGGTGCCAGTAGAAAAATATTTATATATGAACAAACCAGGACTGTATAAAATCCCTATTCACACTCCCTTTTCACTTGCAAGTAAATTACATCTTAGCTTACTATAAAAACGAACTGTGATAGCATAGCGCAAATTGTAGTATCGATAGAACTGCGGGCATAAAAATTGGTCTGCAAGAACCATTTATTCCAAGTCTATGGACAATTCCTCCATATATATAAACTTGTTTTTCTTCCATTATGGAAATATGAGTTTCATTTCAACGTAGAATATTATGAAAAAAGCATTCTATTGCAAGATAATATTGTGTGCTATTTTGTTATTTGTGAAAGCCATACCAGAAAATCTTTTAAAAATACAAATACAAAATTTTCGTGTGCTTTTCTTGCTGCCATTCGCACACCTTTTCTCGTCTACTCTTATTTATTCCATTTCACATTTTTGTATAAAATACAGAGTATGTGTAGGTTTAAATTATAAAAATAATAGCCATACACTCAAGCCTAATATGTAGCCCAAAGTAAGCATAATTAAGAGCTTGTGTTATGGATAACGGAGAAATATTGATAATAAAATGTATATGAATATTATAAATAGTCAGTAAAACTGATAAATAAGTACTGTGCCGTAATTTTTCCTTTTTTTTATTAAATTGACGATGTCAGTAATGTCATTATTTATTGGTTTACTTTGAGATCTTTTTCTACAGAAAGAACAATGAGAGTGGTGTTCGTTGAAAAATTCCGACCCATACACAGCCAGAATCAGTTATAGTTGACTGATTCTGGTGTGGATGACGAAACACTGCGCCAGTTCCAACCAGATAAATACATTGCTAGTTTGATGACTATGGGCTTTTTGAATAGAAAAAAGTTTTCGTCTGCATGAAAGCTGTTTTTTTCTGTACCGACGCGTCGTACGGGCGGGCTGCTTAAGAAAACGACATCTTTCAAGACAAACTTTTTATCTTAGCTACTTGGGGTAGTTTGTGTATCTTCAAATTGACGTTAGCCTTAGAAACGAATTTGAATTACGATGAAAATGGTACCTGTCCTATGTAAAGTAGAAATAGGAGATGGCAAAAGTGTAGGTTAACTTTTTATACAAATAAAATTTATTCTATCAACTGTCGTCTACGCAAGTCGTATGCTGGTTTGCCACGCATAAAAAAACCTTTTGGCGGCTTTTCAACGGTTTATTGATTGCTCAACTTGTTTCTTGTCGTCGGGGCGTTGTTAAATACCGGCACCTTAGTATTTCATAAAAAAATATTCTGAAGAGGAACAGACGGCCGCACGTAAAGCGTAACAGAATAGTTGGAAAATAAATCTTATTAACAGTGGTATCCTAAGTACCTACAAATGTCAAAGTGTTTTGCTTGATCTGCAGTAGTGTGTACTTAGATCGCGAGAAAATGAAGCAGTCAAACATAAAACCAATCAAGATTGCAATCTTGAATTTGAACAAGGTTCCTACTTTTTTCTTTACTCTTGATAAAACATTGTTTGGAATGTTTTATCGCTGAGCAAAATAAAACTCAGAAAATCTACTTAATGATAGCGATAGAAAAATGGGATACTGGAAAATTTTGCCAAATAAAGATATTTTTTTTTAATTTTATTATAATTGGTTGTATTGGACGAGATTACACTCATCATGTAAATGTATGTATTTTAAAAGGTAATAATGTCAGTACGGATTTCAAAGCAAATAAAGCTCATATAAACTTTTACATTTCACACTCCCATAAATGTACGTCTCGTCCACACTGTTGTATTTAAACATGTTACGATATATGTTCTGATTAAAGAAACATTTTGAGTTTTTTTTCGATCCGGCACCTGGGTACTCGGTGATTGCCAAACTCTGTTCAAGACGCGAATAAAAGCTTATTATCTTTACTTAATTAAAGTAATGAGTCAGTAGATTTCTTTCATACTGTTTAATATTGCATGGCTGTACCTAATTATGTATGTACCTATAATTATTCATTGTATTTATGTGGTATAATTATAATGTGTTAAATATACAGTTTGAACACGCTCATTCTGATCACTAAAGCTTTGACGAATAGGTACTTCTGTGCAGATGAAGCGGCATAATAAACTCTTTCAACTTTTATATGTTCGTAATGACATTCACATATTATTTGTGCCATGCATCATCTGGTGATGATGCGTGGCTGATATAGGCTGGTGCCTATATACGTCCCACTGCTGGGTATGGGCCTTCCTACATGGGAGAATCTTATGAGGAGCTTGGGCCATAACACCGCCACGCTGACCCAATGCGGGTTGGCGGGCTAAAGCGGTTGCAGCAACTACCGGGACCAACGGCTTAACGTGCCTTCCGAAGCACGGAGGAGCTCGAGATTATAAATTTGATTGACCCATCCCGGGACTGGTCATGGCGAAAGTTGCTTTGTACTCGTAAGCAGAGCGTTTAAACCACTACGCCACCGAGCTTTATGCCATTACGTTACGTCAATATATTATACATAATTATAATTTGAAAAAAAACACGTCCTGGGGCGGGTGACTGATCCCGCGACCTTTTAGAATCCGGGTGACTGCTCTAACCATCTGAGCTACAAAGGACTTGGGATGACCCTACGAATTAATTTCGTATTTACTTTATAAACTCACCTAATTTTGTCAAAATGTTATATGTATATCAACACCAGAACAAGTATTTTTAAATATTTAAAGCAATGCCCAACTTTACCGAATCTTACGTATTTGAAGAGATACTTATGTAAATATTACAGGGTGGCATCAGGCACATATCGGCACGTATATAATAATCGTTTTACGAGGCAAAACGGCTTGTATTGACAAACTTTTTTGTCCAGTAGAAATGCTCTTTGTGTGAACGAGGCATTACGTTTTAATTATTTAAAACTGTTTAGGCGACATTTGACAAATTACATTTTGATTTTGTTTTCACAACAGTGAACAATGTAAGTTAATTGTGACTTATTCGCGTGTTAAGCTAAGTGACAAAGTTTTGTTGTTCAAGTTGATTTATTTTTACTTGTTTCTTATATTTTATAAAGTAAGTAGAGCCAGTTTAGGAATTTAAATTAAGTAATGAGATGACATATTATTCAAAGATGATAACAATTAATTTCGGGGTCTATATATCTTTCTGGTAAAATAAGGTAAGTTACAAAAGTCAAAATAATTTCATAAAAGACCTGAAAATATCGTTATGCCTCGCGTGTAATTTCACTAAACCTCTAAGCTGTTCTTGTAAACCAATTTATTTTCATTAACTTCGTTTTGGTATAACTTTCTCCAACATTTATTTATAGAGTAAGGTGATATTCGAAGCGGAATTTTAATTGTTGTTTCCATAAAGTACCTTATAAAGGATCTCCTAGAAATGTTTAACGAAAATTATTCGAATATTACTAAAAAGGTTTATTATTGGAAACGTTCTGAGACGCGCCGCGCGCCGCCCCGCTACGTAAAGTGCTTATGCCATGCTACGAAATTATAACAACAATGCTACGGAGCTACGGTCGTCTACATAGTGCTACGTCAAAGTTACCTTTCGTAGTACTTGGGTACATACTTGCGATGTTGCTACGACGACGCTTAAGGGCCTGGCCACGAACTCACCGCACGCGCGTCCTGCGACTCGCGAATCGGCAATCACTGCGCGCTGTCTCGATGTCGACCTCGCAGCGGGTCGTCGTGACCGCGCAGTGGTTGCCGAGTCGCCGCCGCCTCCCGTTCCCGTGGCCAGGCCGTAAACGAATAAGTTTAAAATAGGGTAAGAATTTAAAATTGTACTATGTAAAACTTTTAAAGTTAAATGGTATGGACACTAAATCACGCCAGAAAGATGCAAAAACTGCCTATTTAGTGTATTTAATGTTTTCAAATTTATGTTATTACTACAATTAATTGTTGAAGTAATAAAACATACAAAACAAAGCTCGCCTAGTTTTCCTACGTCGTATTTTATAAACCTAACTTACTCGTAAACATTTTTCACGGAAACAGCAAAGAATGTGTAAATAAGGTCGTTCGCACTGAGATTGTACTGCAATATCTCTCACAGACTTTATTTGACCCATTTCTCTATTTCTCTGGTCTTCATTTCAACTGTTGTGAACTGTCTTTTATTAATCTGTAATCTAGATTATCCCCAACATTCGTGTTTGAATTCATATTGAATCAGTCTTCATATTTCTGTGCGTAATCCAAAGTATAATTTTGTGGTGTTGACAAGCTACGAACATTTAGGAGTGCTAATTAGTACATTCCATTGTACAATGCTAACTTTAAACATGGGCTATATTAGTCCATAGAAATGGTTTGCCACTTTCAAAAATATCGTATTCATTTGATAATTTCATGACATTTGTATGAAAAAGTGTACCGTTGGCAGCATTATTTCATACAAATGTCATGAAATTATCAAATGAATACGATATTTTTGAAAGTGGCAAACCATTTCTATGGACTAATATAGCCCATGTTTAAATTTATTGTCGCATTGACGGCATCACCCTGTATATCTATATATACGGGGTGGAAAAAATCTATGGGCCCTGGAGGGGAACTACTTTAAATCCTTTAGTTAGCTCATTTTACTGAAAGGAAACAATCCTTTATTTTTGAAAAGAAACAAAACTGCATTCAAAGATCTTCTAAAAGTAGCTTGCCTCACCCGGGAATCGAACCAACATAAAATTAAAAAAGTAAACCCTCGCTATTTTATATACGAATCGGTAGGGTTATTGTTCAGGATAAAATTTGTTTAATAAACATTTGGTATATGAAATAAAAAAAAGTGAAAATTAATATCAATTACGAAGGAATACTTTCAACATCTTTATCGATTTTAAAAATGTTAAAAGTTGTCGTTCTAATTTCAAATTGTTGCCCCGCGTTGCAATAAAAATGCGTTCCATTTTTAACTTTTACTCAGATTGCCTAGAGTAAGAACGAATTGTGCATAAATTTATTATTACAATTTAATGATTATTGAAGTCTTCAATAAGGTACTTACTTAGAGATAAATAACATTAACAAACCTGTATTTCATACAATATCTTTGGACGTTAGAGAGATAATAAAATTAACATATGGTTTACTTGTTACAAATGAATATTACAGTACTTACTAGGTACTATGGTAGTTAAAAAAAAACTTGTAATAAATATTCAATTTATAGGTATCTCGTACACAGATTAGTGTGTTTGTTAGACAAATTTTATCCTGCACAATAATACTACCGATTCATATAAAAAAAAGCGAGGTTTACTTACTTTTTAAATTTTTAGTTGGATTGATTCCCGGGCGAGACAAGCGACTTTTAGAAGATCTTTGAATGCAGTTATGTTTTTTTTTTTAAAATAAAGGAATGTTTCCTTTCAGTAAAATAAGCTTACTAAAGGATTTAAAGTAGTTCCCCTCCAGGGCCCATAGATTTTTTCCATCCTGTAATAATAGAATTAATAGATGTTATTGAAAAATATAATACGAACTCAAAATATACTAAATATATATCCCTTACGCGGTCATATAGGTCGAGGCGTCATCTTGCATATAAATAATGTATATTATTTACCCGAGTAGTTAATAATAATATACATAAACCACTTTGTTAGATAATAAACCTCTAAACTACTTATAGTCAAACAATCTATTCAGATTAACCGTATTATGTAATATTTAGAAGATAATAGCTTGATAGGTATGATGTTTGCGTTCGTGTGTATGTATATGTATAGTAACTTCGATTCCCTTCGATTTCATATATACACATGCGAGTATTTGAGGGCTATTGAATTGAAATCTACCTCTGTTTGGCATTTAATCCGGCCTCATGATTTTATTGTATTTGATATTTATCTTTAGCATTTACAACACGTAACTACTTACGTACTTACTAGGTGGTAGGCCCGTATGTAGGGTCGTCTCGGTAGGTACCACCGCCTTGCTTATTTCAGCCGTGAAACAGTTCGCTGCGTTTCGGATTGAAGGGAAAGGTAGCTAGTATAATTACTGGGCATGGACGGCATTTCATCTTAGCCTCAGTATGACAATGCACCCGCAATATCAAGTGATTTTTCCTTGTTATCGCAGGTGTCTATAGGCGGCGGTAACCGCTTACCATCAGGTAGGCCGTCAGCTTGTTTGTCATCTAGTTGTATAAGAAAAACGTTAACTATTTATTAATTCACTATATTTTAAATGAATTCATGAACGAGGAAGGGTATAGGATATTTTCCACCCAAATTATAGCTACGTACGCACCTTCAACTTACAGGTTATTGCAGCCAAAGAACACTAATTTGTAGTATCATAGGTTCACGTGATGATTAAGGTCGCTAAAGATACATTGTAAAACAGGGGAGACTTGTCACCTATGCTGCTAACATTCCATTTTCCCTTGAAGGGTAGGAAACGTATGTACAGTAAGTTCCCTTGAGGTTATCATAATACGTTCACCAATTTCGTATGAATGTGATCATTATTGGTACCCAGTATTTTTCACGAAATAGTTTTGTAATTTTTTTTGGTATCGAGCCTTCAATTATCATTATTGTGAGCTTGTGATACTAGGGAATCGAAAAATATTCAACGTTTATGAATGTTATAACTCATCAGACAAATATTGACCCCTAACGGGATTCGGACCCGGGATCTCTAGTTGAGTAGGCTATCGACTAGCCGGCGTTATTAGTAATGGTTTTTTTTTAGTAGGTTTTGTGACAAACTAGAAATAAATGGAATGCAAAATTGGCCCTAATTTTGAAGACCACACGGTTAATCAAAATTTAAGTTCAGTGCATCTCTTTCCGTCAATATAAATACAAAAAGGATGACTGTCATATAATTGGACATTCAGAAACGTGTGTTCAATTTTAGACCGTAATGAACGTGATAAAATGCAGTGCATGCAACAGGAAGCACTACCGCGCATGCCGTCTATAATTGTCTAAGGTTTCTTTAAAATCTATCTCAATTTAGTTGACAGCTCTAATCTAATTCCTGCTATCTTTTTCGTATACATATTGCAAGAAAGAGATATACTGTACATTAATTTTAGAATTAGAGTGTCTTCAGAATTAGGCCTCGAAGCGCTATTAGAAGCGTCTGCGTTGTATTGTCAAATCGTTTGAAAACGTGAGTGATATTTTGAGAATTATGCAAATAAAGGAATCGTTGTAATTTGAATATTACAATTACCATAATACTACACAAAGACCTATCCATTACGATTGAATAATATCGCATTACATAATGTTTTTGGAAAGTAATTAACGATATACTGAATATCAAAAATGGTTTTATAGTAAAACTAGTTTCGTCTACAGATTCGCCTGTGTGGTTGTCGGTTATCGCTCCAAAAAGTATCCTCATACCAAATTTCATCTAAATCGAGTGGTTTAGGCGTAAAAGCGTAACAAACAAACAAATAAACTCACTTTGGCATTTATTATATTAGAAGGGATTAGTTTATTGCGTGATTGAATTTTCAGTACATTAATTAAGAAATAAAAATAATTGTTTTAAAATTAAATAATTTAGTAATTAGGAGAAGCTCGGTGGCGTTCTGGTTTCGTTTACGAAAACAAAGCAACTTTCGCCATAGTCGGTCCCGGGATGGGTCGACCAAAATTTCTAATCTCGAGCTCCTCCGTGCTTCGGAAGGCACGTTAAGCCGTTGGTCCCGGTTGTTACTGCAACCGCTTTAACCCACCAACCCGCATTGGTCCAGCGTAGTGGTGTTATGGGCCAAGTTTCTTAATTTTTTTCTCCCATGTAGGAAGGCCTGTGCCCAGCAGTGGGGCGTTTATAGGCTGGTGATGATGAATTTAGTAATTTAGAAAACACGGTAGCTATTTAACCTGCACTTCAAAGAAGGTTCAGTAATTTCTTGTCTGATTACACTCCTGTATTATTAACTCGGCCGCTCAATTTGATACGGTCGTTTTTGATCCACGTATATGAACCTCACTAGGCTTTTAATCCGGTGAGCATTAAGTCAACTGATGTGCGTCTCTTTGCATAATTAATCTATACAGGTCCTTTGTCCAGAAGGCTTTCGTGTTAATAAAATGTGTAATTAGTTATTTATCAAAGTATAGTAAAATAATACTACAACAACTAATTACTAGCTGGAAAGTAATATTTATCTCGCTTATATTTAGCTAAACTACTTTAATAGATCTTGGAATGAAAAAGCATTCCGAAATCTTTTTATATATAAAAATGGATGCCTGTTTCCCTTGATCACGCCATAACTTGAGATGGACTTTACCGATTTCATTCTTCTTTTTTAAAGTTTTCTAATATTTTTAGAAAGTTCTTACTAAAAGAAAAATAATCGACAGACAGTACAGTAAGTATCTGCATCTGCATAGCGGAGAATTCGTGTCCTCGTTGAACGCTGGTGTACCACCAGGCTCTATTCTATCCCCCAATCTCTTTTTTCTTCATATCAATGATTCGATAGCTCGGTATACTGACTGCACCTGATGTTTTCAGTCGCGGTCGCCTATCGTGGTCTTACTAATACAATGTTTGCCTTAAGAGCGTAAGTACAGTGCTAATTAAATTTTGTATAAAAATACCATTTACTGTATAAGGATTTTAAGTTATATCTAGCTAAGATAAAGAACACTTTAATAATTGTAAATACCTTTGAGAAACGTTTTTATAAAGTTTATCTGTTAAATCTCTTGCTATGATAGGTGTCTCTTGAGACAACTTTAATCAAAAGTTGAGAAAAGAGTTTTGTAAAACTTCATTCCTTTTCAGGAACTTTTTTAATTTAGTAAACAAGTACCTAATGTAGTCATTCATTGACTACATTAAGTACATATAAAATGTGTATGCCTTATGTTTGTATTCATACCATTATTTGTTTTTTTTTTGTGAGTATGATGTCGTTTACAGTTTTCAGGGTTCCGTATCAAAATTAGAAACCCTTATAGTCCAAAAAAATAATAATTTTATGACTGTAAAGGACTTAAAAAATGGAATACTAGCAGGTGGTGACGACAATAAATTAAAACATGGGCGATATTAGTCCATAGAAATGTATTGCAAATTTCGAACACATCTAATTCATTTAATAATATGACATTTCTATGAAATAATGCAGTCAATGTTATATTATTTCATAATAATGTCATAAAATTACCAAATGAATAAGATGTATTTAAAAGTTGCAAAACATTTCTATGAACTAAAATAGCCCATGTTTTAATTTACTGTCGTATTATTGTCCTCACCGCCCTGTGTATTAATTAGTTCTTTTTAGCATTATTACAATGTTTATAAATGAAAATGAAAATGAAATGTTGATTTGATTATTTGTAATAACAAAGCATTATGGCATACCTTTTTATATTCGTAAGCTGTTAAAAATGGAATGCATAATGTCCAACAAATGATATTAAACTTTGGGAATCCCTACAGGGACTCTTTTCAGAAACGTTAGAAATGTTTGAAACGTTAAAGTAATTTTGCTCCCCCACCCTTAATCACTATCCACTACGAAAAAAGACAGGTAAATAATATAATTCAATTTCATATTCTACTCATGTCTTGGGATCGTAAAGTTTGCAGACTGAGAGTAAACAGTACACTCATTAGAAACGAAAGATTGATAGGAACACATATTTACGTAAAGCTCTATATTAAAGTTTTGTATTAGTTTTCTCTATACAATAAAATAAACTTCAAATTGATATTTACTTTATAAATGGAAGCAGCATATATGTATTGGCCTCGGTACTCCGTAAGCTGAGGCACGTGGCCAGCTAACTTGGATTTTTGTGTGATAACCACCCCATTGACAACTCTGTATATTGGCCCAATGTTCCCGAAGCCTCTAACTTTATATTACTTGTTTGCGAGGAATAAAAAACAGGTTTTATGCTTCATCCACCCTCATAGATATTTTCGATGGCTCAAGTTACTCATTTGTAAAACTATCGACTGAAACTTTGTGTATATGAAGCATTAGAAAGCAGAAAGAAAGATCGTAAGTAAGATTGCGACATCGAAACATTACCGACCGTTACTCATTGGATGAAACGCGTTAATGATCATTATCATTTGACGATGTCCAGAAGACATATGTGTACCTTTAGTCTGCAGGGATGATCAGAGTAAGGGTACAGATTTAATACTGTTTTGACCTCATTGGGGTGAAATCGCTTTCCAACTTCACTATTTATTGATTGTGCCTTTTGAGAAGATAAAGAGGCCTATCTGGAACTAATATCATTGTCGAAAAAAGCTATTTTCCGTTTTCCCGGAAAACACAAATATAATATTTTTCGCAATCTCCATAAAGTATAAAAATATTTATAAACCCGAGAGACTTGTATCATGTTAGTTGTATGAAATTCCGCGCTCAGTCTCATTGTCAATGTCACAGAATATTTCCCTACGGGCAAAGTTTGCGGTGTGCTCGTTAGAACCGACGGCTAGAGTTTTATTAATGTCCGAAATGATAACGACATGTCGCTGGTCGCGGCCATACCCAGATTACCGACACCGCCGGCCGGAATTAATAACTGCCTGGGCACTCCGGCCCGCCATACGTATTTCTGTTTTATAACGGTGTGCGTGCCCAAATTTCAAAGTAACACAATTTTAATTACCGCTCGGAGACCAGTCGCATCAACTTTCCCGAATTATATATAAAGTTTGTTTTAAGCGAAACTATGCAGAGTGAGGTTAGAACGAAAACAAATTTTATATAATGTCGTCTCTTTGTTCAATAATTATTCATTCATTAACATGGATAAACAACATTTTTTGTATTATTTGCTTAGCATAAAATTACTTATATAATATTAAAAATCAATATTAGTAGGCAATATGGCTGACTATAAAAGACTTTTATAAACAATATTGAAATGGGTTAAATTGTTATGTTACATTTCTATCAATTTCGAAGTCAGTAATTCGATCACGTATCAGATAAAAAAAGCTTTATATGTATGATTAACTACCACAAAAAGCGTACAAAATTTATCCACGTTTCAAGACTACCTAAGTATGCTTAAAGCGTTCAAAACAAAAAGAAAAGAGACAAAAGGAATGATACTGTCGCACGATTACGAGCCCACGTCAGTTCACGTCTTTGGCCGAAGATTTATGTCGTTGCAATAAAATCTCCTCGTTTGAATAAACATCGCCTTTGGGGCCGTGACAAATTGCCGAGTCTGCCGCCAAAAACCGAGACGAGCATTAGCCGGTATAATTCTTTTTAACGGCGGCGAGTAGGCTCCACTTGTACCTAATTATTCATGTGAGACCCGTGCCCTGCCAGCCGACCCCCGCACGTACTACTACTGACGTTGCATACCAGGAACTAAGGTATGAAAAGCCAATGAACTTATACTCCAATTTTCGATGAAGAAAAAACAAACAATTTGGTTGTAGACATTATATTTATTTAGTTATTTTAAAGTCTTAACCAATCCGATCACCAGGAGACATTCATATGAAAATCAATGCAGAAATAGTTAAAAGGGCGCCAAACTACATTCGTTTATTCACACGAATATCTCTAAGTGTTGAAACTGATAACACTTACGTCTTATTTGTTGGCGCGGCGGGACCGCGCTCCAGGGACCAACCGATTTCAATAGTGTTGTGGAGAGATTTATTTAAAGATTTAAATATATTTAGAAAACTTACTATTTTACTAAAGTTCAATGCTATAAATAAAAAATAGTGCCTAAATCTTCTGAAACAAGTGAACAAATAAGGTCGCATTGATCTCGCTAAATAGGGAGGCTGATTCTTTGTGCGAGATATTTTATATATGAGTACCAACCATATTTTTACCTAGTTTCATATAACCGACTTTTAAAGTCCCTAAACAGTCGGTGTGCTCCTCGACCCCAAACGGCTTAAATACGCATTCCTCTGTTTAAGTGTTTCATCATAAGGTGAAGTCTATCCTCATGTACAGTGTTTTTTTTAATAGCTACTTAATAATTAATGAAGTTAATAAAATCTGTATCCCTCCTAACTCAAAAGAACAAAATAATCTTTTAAATTCCATTTATCACATCCGAGAACAGTTAAGAAAACCTATAATTTATCATGCTATGAATTTCAAGAGAAATGGATAATTTATAAAAAAGTAAGTTTAATAGGAAAGTAATTACTGTCAACTTGTCATGCAAAACTATTAGGACGCCTCTCTCGAGCCGGCCTTTTTGTTTTTTTTAAGTCTTATGTTTAATATTGGATAATGACTATGAACTTTGCAAAATAAATTTAATTTTAGCATACCTATTCCATGCCAAAAGTCTTGAACTTTCATCAATTCGTTACAAGAGATAAATGAATCCTAGACTTGAAAATTTGTGCGAAAAATGCTGAAGTCATGCAATCGAAGTGGCAAAATTAGAATGAGACAAGTTTCTCAAGAAGAGAAAAGATTTTCCGGTCCAAGCAACGCTAAATTTGTGATTTCTTCCAAACGGTATTGCGTCTAACAAAAACTAATTAAACTGAACACCGTGCATCGTAGCCTGAGGTAATGAATAGTGGGGCTGGGGCCAACTCCGTCGACAGCGCCGCAAAAACAACTTTAATGAAAACACTTCTATCCTAACGAGATTCCTATTGAAATCTTGTTCATTACCAATAAAATGACTTTTTTATGCAATGAAAGTGGCATACGGTCCGCCTGATGGTAGTTACTTGTAGTAACTACATGAGCGGAGAATACGCGTCCTCGCAGATGGATGCGCTTCGCGGTTCATGTCTGTGAATGCTGGTGTACCACAAGGCTCTGTTTTATCCCCCACACTCTTTCTTCTTCATATCAATGATATGCTTCCATTAGGAAGCATTCATTGTTATGCGGATGACAGTACAGTGCATGGGGGATAGAGGGAGAATCTTACTATTGAGCTCAACAGGGTGTTGAACCTCGTATCTGAATGGGGATCTAACAATCTTGTTGAGTTCAATGCTAAGAAAACACAGGTGTGTGCGTTTACAGCCAAAATGTCGCCGTTCCTTCCCCTTCCCTCTCTTCAGGGTACTACTCTTTCGGCACAGGCCTCCTTGAACTTACTCGGTATGGAGATATGCTGCGATCTCAATTCTAGAAACTACATCGAAACCGTGATAAAAACAGCCTCACGGAAGCTCGGTGTCCTGAACAAGGTGCGTCGATTTTTCACGCCTGACCAGCTATGCCTGCTGTACAAAACTCAGGTCCGGTCTTGCGTGGAATATTGCTCGCACTTATGGGATGGCTCCGCCAAGTACCTCCTCGATGCACTGGACAGATTGCAGCGTCGTGCTGTCCGTATCATTGGCGATGTAGGGGTCACGAACAAACTTGAGCCTCTACAATTGCGTCGGGACATTGCGTCGCTTAGCGCCTTTTATCGGCTTTATCACGGAGAGTGCTCTGAAGAGCTTTTCGACCTTATCCCACCTTCCCCCTTTCTGCTCAGGAGCACGCGTGCTGGTCTTCGGAGTCATCCATTTACTGTCTCCACCTCAACATCACGCACAAAGAAATTTAGTTCTTCGTTTCTTTGTCGTACTTCCAGAACTTGGAATTCTTTGCCAGCGCATGTGTTTCCTCCTTCCTATAACATGGGGTCCTTCAAGAGAGGCGTGAAAAAGCACCTTTTGGGCCGGCAAGGTGGAGGCAGCTAGTGCATTGTCCGTTTCTGCACTAGCTGTCTTCGCATATGGACTCTCCTTACCGCTCCACATCAGGTGGTGTTGGGTCAATTGCCGTGCTTTACATAAAAAAATAAAAAATAAAAAAAATAACTAGGGCATTACTAACGCGTTGAAATCAAGAGAATCGTTACGCCTACAGCATAAGAGATGGGACCTGCTGCTTCCGATATAGAGCTTTCTCCATGAGCTTTGGCGATCTTACTCACAGATAATCACAACACCTTGAGATAAGAATAGCGTCTTTACTCCCCCCAGGTATGCGACATTAAAAGTAGTGTTATTTGGCAGCAATGGTCTCTAAGGTGTGGATGTTCCCCTTGTTTTTTGGCACAATATGTCATAGCTTTCCTCAGTGAAATATTTTATTAAAGTGATACTTCGTGAACGTTGTTTGGCCAAGACAGAGAGAGATAGAGACAGATATGATTTCTTAGCGCAACGATAAAAGACAACTATAGCGTGCGCGTTCATCAGCGATAAAGTGGAAATAATTTATTTCTTAATTATATCTGTGTTTTTATACACGTAAATGTAAATTATACCAGATTTATCATAATAGATTACCGAGCTAATAGCAAATAATGACGCCACGAGGATACCAAAACCATTGGATATCCATTTCTTAAAACTAAATGATGTTTAAAACTCTTTTGAGTTAGTTTGGGTTTTAAGTAATGACCATTTTGTATAGTAAAGAAACACAATCAACTATGACATATTATAATTTTAAAAAACAAAACAACAGTAGCGGGGGTAGTAGTATAAAAAAATCCTTCACAAAAATGTTGTTAAATATTCTCGAAGTAGCCTCTTAACCAAATTAATTACATATTCCCAAATGTAAAGAATAATATAAGCGAGCAAGCTCATTTCATAAACTTTTTATTGCAATAGCAAATGCAATCACGAGACATAATCATGTGCATTCTAATCCAATCCAAATTGTTACGCAATAGCATCTAATAGACTCGGTGTCATCAAATTGTCCATTTGCTGCCGACAGGCACGATCCCATGGGAATAATCTCCGCTCGGCGATCTAGATAGGATTTGCCTAACTGAAATTGTTAACTTTTTGGGTCAGTTTGCTTCCGTGGAATAGATTCCACTTTACACTACGTTTGCTTTTGCTAAAAATGCCTTTGAAGACTTGCTTCTTAAACTCCTCTAATATAAGAAATTAGGGTTGGCTGCCCCTGGTTTAGCTACAGTTGGGCCAAAAACTTAGATGGAAGTTTAAAAAAAAAATGAAAGTATCTTCTGATCGATAAGTATACACGTTATAACTACTTCACATATTTTATTAAATTAGTGGTCGGCCCAGACCTGTTGTAAAACTTCAAGACACCGTAAGCACAATTTGCGTAAGTGGGACGCTTCCAATTAAAATCTGACTGACATCAGCAAGATAGCTACGTACTTATAAAGGTTCGAAACGTTGAGCTTTGAAAAAAATATTCTCGAAAATAAGTAGAGGAATATCCAATTTCAATGTTTTCAAATAAAATAGAGAACAGAAAAGTTTTATGGGAAGACGTCGAAAACAAATCTAGAACTTCTTTATCAGGCTTTCAAATAGCTCAAGTGTTTACTTTTAAACATCGAACCTTCTTATCGATGTAATTAGTACCAAAGTATATATTGAAATTGAGCCATAGGTACATATATCCACAGCAACAAGGAGCGACGACAGGATTCTCTAGGGATTTGAAAACAATTCGACACGGAATGGGGAAAAAGAAAAGTTTCTCTTACTGCTAACTTCAATAATACGTAAACACGGTGAATAACAAGCTGCAAGGCATGCGAAGAAAAAACAAAAAACAAAGTATTGTAAAACAAAAATACGTTGCTTGCAAACTATTTGGTTCTACTACCGCGGAGCTAGCGACACACGCTATAAACATGTTTACAGGAGAAGCAACACCTGTGTCTTTTACGCGAAGGAGGATTGCCACGGAATGCTAGAATGTGCTATCTGCAAGTGTGGCTCTAGACAAACGCGTCCGACAAAGGGTCGAACTTTATTTACGCGACTTAGTTTCCCGACTACTAGATGACATGAAATTGTTTAGTTTAAAAGTATATATTATATAAACTTACTTAATACTTAACTATCGATCTAACTTAACCTCGATCGTAACCTTAATCACGATTGTACTTAATTATCGATATGTTAAAAAATAACTAATGGAAACATATCTGTTCCTAAAATGGTCTCAAGAAAACTATCTAGTTTGTCGTGCGTAATGGTGCAAACCAGTTTCAGACAAGTAAGTAACACCTGTGTCGTTTCACAAGGATCTATGGAGTTAAATGAATAGTGAATTGTGACAATAGCGTATACTTCAATCTATTAACTTCTGTTTATGCGAATTAGAAAACATAAAACTTAGTAAAATAAATACTTAAACTATTCAAATTATTTACGATATAACGCATCGGAATGATCTCGTTATAATTTACTTATAAAACAAACTTTCTGTTTACTCTCTTAAACTCTGCATTATTAAATTTCCAAGTAACAGCAGCAGAAATATTCATGACCCAAAATAAAAATATTAAATTAGACATGACACCACCGCCAGGCTTTCGATGTATTATGGACTTAAAGTTTTTATGTTTTTAGTTTTGAAATACAAAAAGGTTAGTTACCATTTACTCTATAATAATTTTAAAACTTTTATTTTCCCGGTCTATTGAATATAATACTACATCTACGCTGTTTATTGACCAATTTATTTGTTCTAGTTCATATTGAAGTAAAAATTTTAAATAAAACCAATTTACGGGATTTAGATGTTCCATTATTATACACCCGACGTTTCGATTACTTTACAGCGATCGTGGTCACGGGAAGATTGAAGATGTCAATTGTGTTTGATAAGTTTTAAGTAACTACCGTCACTTTGTGTTATATTTTTTTAAATATTATATTTTAACATCTAGAAACTACTCTACAACTTCAAAAAATGAGTTTGCAATATGTTAACTTGAGGATTGCTCACAACTGAAGATCAGGGCATCAAAACCATATGGAAAAGTGCCTAATATACTCAGAAATGAGTTCTGAATCAAATTGAAATTATATCATGAAAAATACATACCTCTAACTTGTTTGGTGACATGCCTTTGATATGACGTAAAAATATTATTGTATACAATGTTACAAACAAAATAATATAATTCATTCCACACGTGGCTTCAACAGGATTAAAGCATTTTTTGTTTAGACGTTCCGAGTATGCCAAATTTGTAACTCAACATAATGTATTACAATAGCGCGTGTTTTGTGTGCATTATTATACTGAATTAATAAAATATACATACAAGCTCAATTCGTTGTATTAACATAACCAATTTCACCCTAAGCAAACTCCCAATTGACTGATATTTCACCCGGTGCAAAGGCGAAATTTGCTACATAGCTAGATATTTTGGAATAAATTGCCTGTCTTATACTTATGTGATGTGCCTTTGTAGTCAACCTTAATAGTTATTTGTTATACTATTAAGGTTGACTACAAAGGCACATAAGTATACAACCAAAAAAAAAACATTTGAGCATTATTAACAGTTTCAGTAAATTCTGTTGGCGTCAAATAAACTTCTTTGACGCTAGAATCACTCACTTTAGGTTTTTTACTTGTTTACAAGTTTTTTGTTTAAAACCTATGGTTTTAACAAATATGTCGTGAAAAGAAAATGGCGCGCGCAAAGCAAATTAAACAAAAAGTAAGTACACCAAGAAGGTGCCGAGTCTGAGTTTTTAATAAGTTAAAAAAGGTTGTATTATAAATTCGGCACCATGGAGGTAGAAGTAAAGAGGTTTCATGATGTTTTGAATTCACAAGCTTATTGCACACGATGTTCTAAATTCAATTTTACTTTATCCTCTAGCGGATAAAAATGGCTTTTGCACTCAGATATCGAAGAGCAAAAATACTCTTTCCGAGATGTGGGGATGAAAATGTTTTTTTTATTCGGATATTATAAGTGTCTATTATATGTACTTGGCCACATGTTCGGAAAGGCGACATCCAGTCATATTCGCTGACGCCGGGCGGCGCAGCGTGTCGCGTGCCACTTCATCTTGCAACTCGCGAAGTCAGCGCCGAGGCGATTGCCCCAAGACGCCACTGCGACCTCAATTAATCCGCAAACATTTGTCCACACACTTCTCAATTTATTTACTACTTCTCAATAATCTAGTTTACGTTATAGACTTAATGAATTGAATATTTTGCAAACTATGATTTCAATTAACATTAACTTAATAAAGCTGATGTTAAACTAAGATATCTTACCTACTTCACTTACAGTTTCCTGTTATTGTGTGACTGTATTAAAATTAATACCCCAACACGTAAGCAAATTATTAGTTTTGCGAATATAACAACAACTATTTCCCATCATATTATATCTCTTTGGCACACTTTTCTGAAATTGTTATTACGTACAACTGAAAACAGCAACATTTACTTGCGATGGAATGCTGCCAACTTTCTTCAACGGTTATACATGAATAGTTGGGCAAGTTTAAATGCGTTTGAACATTCTGAAGTTTGTTCAATGATGTTGAAATGCTAGGATTTTGTGACATAGCTCACTTCAACTTACGCTCGCAGCTAAAATGCTAGTGAAATGGAAAACATATTTCTCTAAATAACTAGTATTTTAACAACTTAGTTATAAGAAAAAAAAAACCTTCAGTATTTGACACTTCAAAGTAAAAATAAATAATACAAAATAAAGTCTTAGGTTTCATTTGATAATGCTCGCTTTACAGAAATTGACAGCAACCTACCGATAGTGAACTTTTTGGATTGTATTCCATTAAATAATTATATTGCGCGTTGAAACCGAGAGGGAGAGAATGAATCTTACCATTCAGATCAACATGGTGTTATAACTTATATCTGAATGGGGATTCAACAACATTGTTGAGTTCAATGCTAAGAAAACACAGGAGTGTGCGTTCACTACATGTCGCCATTAACCTCTCTTCAAGACGCCACTCTTTCGGCACAGGGCTCCATTAACTTGCTCGCTATAGAGTTATCTACGATCAGAATCAGAGGAACTACATCGAAACCGTGATCGAAACAGCCTCAAGGAAGCTGTGTCCTGAACAAGGTGTGTCAATTTTTGCACCTGACCAATTATGCCAGCTTTCCAAAACTCATGTCCGGTCTTGCGTGGAATATTGCTCGCATTTGTAGAATGGTTCCGCCAAGTACCTCCTCGATGCACTGAACAGATTGCAGCGCCGTGTTATTGACGATGTAGAGGTCACGAGCAACCTTGAGCTACTGCAATTGTGTAGAGACATTGTGTCACTTAGCACCTCTTATGGGCGTTATCACGGAAAGTGCTCTGAAAAGCTTTTCGGTCTTATCTTACCTTCCCCCTTCCTGTTCAGGAGCCGGCCGGTCTTCGGAGTCATCTATTTACTGTCTGTACCTCAACATCACTTACAAGGAAGTTTAGTAACTCATTTCTTTGTCGTAATTCCAAAACTTGGAATTCCTTGCCAGCACTCTTTCCTTTAAAATAGGTTCCTTCAAAATGGGCGTGAAAAGGCACCTTTTTGGGCCGGCAAGGTGGAGGCGGTTGGAACAGTGTGTTTCAAGCTGCTATTCACCGCTTCACATCAGGTGGCATTGAGCCATTTACCGTGCTTTGTATTAAAAAAATATAAGCATTATGTGATTTAAGTGTTGCCACAGCGGTCATTCTTTGCGACACGAACCGCGTGTGCCATGTCTGCGCGACCGGCTCGCCTCCGCCCGGATATTATTCCGGGGCGAGTGGCACCATGCATATTCATGCGGCCCATCCAGAGGCGCATATTAATTTGCATGCCGATCCGTCGGACCCGCTACAATGTCCATTTTCGTTTCTTTCACACAAAACCTCTTGCGTTCACTAACCGCTGCACAGCTTTAATAAAACGTAAAATTTGATCAATTAGACAAGAGCAATTTACAGAGCAAATGTTTTTGGTTCGTATTCGAATGATTACTTCTAAATGATTGAACGGGATAACAGATTATTATTTACGTTTCCATTGAACATAATTCAATAATTTACGAAAGTTAAGTTTTAAAAACCCCTCGTTCGTACTGGAGCTTAGAACGCTCCATTAACTTAAAATAAATCACTTTTAGTTTTGAATTACGAATTTTCTTAACTCGCTTTCCACTTCGACCTTCTTCTACACTTTTTTAATTCACGACGAATGGATCAGCTTTTATAACTTCTTTAAGTAATTTATTTCTTTATGGGTGAAACTTAAAGTCTTAACTGATAAATGTCTTATCTATGCCTACGTATTAAATAATAATAGCTCTACAAGTGTCAAATATCTTATCAATTGTTTAGGTTACCTTCTAGTCGCTTCTATTTAAGCACTATATCTTTTAAACTATGTAGGTTATGATCGTTATCACATTTATTATAACATTATAAATCAAATATAATGTCTGTTGGGTTCATTTTAAAACACTCGCGCTCTTACTGGGGGCATTGGTCTAAGTACCTCATAAATCAGAGCATGCGGCGGTTTATGTGGGCGCCGTGGAGTGCGATCCTGCACTTCCAAAATTCACTATACACCGACATTGAAACGATTTCACAGCCAGTTCCGTTGTGGATGACATAATAAATTACGCTAACTGTAGGTACTTTAAAATTCCATTTAATTAACATGGAAGTATATCACCGCCATCCCCTAAAACAACATCAAACAATGTTTGTTCAACTGTGCGTATAAAGCAATTCCCAAAACTCTATTACGCGTCTGCGTTAAACTGTAAAATCGTATGAAAACTTCGGCAGCGCCTCTGTTAGGAGGTATCGAAAATATTTTTCTTTACTCAATTTTGTCATAAACCATGTTTCTGATAAATGTTACGCTCGGAGCTATATCGTATCAATCAATACGTATAAGAATTATAGAGTATGTTTTGTTTAAATCTTGTTTGAATTTGAAAACTAATCAATATAGACCTTTAGGTGATGATATTCTATTTTAGACTTCAACACAGTAGTTAATTTTACATTTATGCATACATATATCAAATGTATACTAAACTTTATGTCTGTTTTGCTCAACAATACAAACCCTGATCTTTCAAGGGTTGAAATGAAATATCATTTATTTCTCCCTCGAGATGTTCCGCTCCGAGAAAATATATACAATAGCCAGAGTACATAACAATCTTTTCGTAATTCACACTAGAGATCTTCTACGATAATGTGGCGTTGTTACCGTTTAATATAATATTTTGTTTTCTTTATGCTTCCATCTTTCTTTGCCACACTTCTTTTTGTGTGGTGTTGTTTTCAATAAATATCCTAGGTATAGTTTGGAATATTATATTATTAATATGAATTATTTTGAATAAGTAAATAATTGAAACATTGAAATATTTATCTAACGTGTCCAATACAGTTATCGGGCTTTCATTTTACCGGCAATTCCTGTCAAAATAGTGAACAAGCTTCGCAAAATTTATGCGAAATAACGTTTTTACTATCTTAATTTTATGTTACTTGTTTATTAGTATTAAAATTTTGCTTTACTTTTGTCCATATGATTGTAATCGTATTGTTTAAAATTCAATAAAGTTTATGATCAAAACCACCATTCAAATTCAATGGCAATTTTTAATAGCCCTTTCATAAATAAAATTAATCTCGATTATAAAGTAAACCGATACAGCCTAGAGCTTATTCGTATAACTTTATTTTACACTTCCTTAAGATCTCTCCCGTTTCTCTCTTCTATATAGTAGATAAAATCTAGCAAACTTCATAAATTCTATGCTCGCAAGCACGGTGTCAAATAGATATATTGTTACTATACTTGTGGTTCGCATAGACTATCGAGCACGTGCACTTAATGCGATTGTCTATTTTAAACGGTACACAGAAACCAATATCATTATGATCAAGTGTAGAAATTAGAATTTCTACATTCATATTGATTTATACAGGGTGCTGCCGTCAATACGGCAATTAATCAAAACATGGACTATATAAGTTCATAGAAATGTTTTGCAACTTTCAGATACATCTTGTTCATTTGATAATTTCATGACATTTCTATGAAATAATATAACATTGTTTTTTTTTTTTTATACAACTAGATGACAAACAAGCTGACGGCCCACCTGGTGTTAAGCGGTTACCGCCGCCTATAGACACCTGCAATAACAAGGAAAAGCACTTGATATTGCAGGTGCGTTGTCATCCTGAGGCCTAAGATGAAATGCCGTCCATGCCCAGTAATTACACTGGCTACCTTTCCCTTCAATCCGAAACACAGCGAACTGTTTCACGGCTGAAATAAGAAAGGCGGTGGTACCTACCCAGGCGACCCTACATATGGGTCTACCACCTAGTAATAGTAGTTGGTTGCATTATTTCTATTATAAATGAATAAGATGTATTTCAAAATATTTCTATAGCCGATGTTTCATTTACTGTCGTATTGTCGGCACCAATCTGTATATACTACTATATGTGTTTATCAAGAGAATTTAGGTACATTTTTATTTTATAAATTACATGTTTCTAATTCAGAATTAAACGTATTAAAATTATATATACCTACTGGATGTAAGTATATATAATTTTAATACGTTTACGCAGCTATACTTAGTTACCTACTTTTCATGCTAACAAGATGATGATAGCAATGAATTGCAATTCAAATTCGAACACGCACCAAAGAAAATAAAATTACCATAATGAAGGGTTCTGTTTCGACGTCACGTCACAACAACACGACGGGAACACGAATGTTTTTCTTCTACATAACACATGTAACGCTTCTTAAGACAGATACCGCTAAATAGAACACTTGGACGAGTTTCATATTAAAAAAGTATGCAAGAAAATATCCTCGCGGCGAAAAAATCCTTGCGAGATCCGGATAAAAGGAAATAATAGCACAGTTATGTAACATGTTACATTACCGCTTTTTATCTTACAGGTAATTAAAATGAACCATCTAATTAATGCACGATAATTCGTGAGTTATATACGTGTACTCATTCATTTTAAAATATAACATACCAACCCAAGTTTCAGATGTTGAGAATTTGGCTGTGATCCGGTAAATAATGTTTGTATAATGTTTTTTAAATATTACCCTAGTATTTTTGGCAATTGCTGAGCCGGTATTATGAGATAGCATAAAAGTACATTTTATTTACCACAATGCGATATTCGCTTAAATTTATCGAGTTTAATGATGACTCATAGCATCCATAAGCTCCGAGGATGACTGATTTTTTTATTTTTACCTTACTCTTACAAAGTGTTCAAATGATACTTCATTTGTAATGTAGTGTATTGCCTAGTCCAGTGATGAGTAAGCTTGCCAGAGCTGGTTGAAGATGCGTTGTATTGGAAGCAGAGGGATTTATGTCTATAAATATAACGCTAGCTTGACTTTTTACAGAGTGGGCAACACGTTACTACACTGAAAAATGAAAACTGAACTTTCGACAACATAACTAGAAAAAGGTGACTACATAACTAGGGTACCAAACATAAAGGCACGCCGTTTTGTTAAATGAATTGAACCGTAATTAGGGACATCTCGCAAAATTTTGGTTATTACTAATGTAACCGAAGTAGTTTGGTGTCATGTCAAGCCACGAATTCTAGATATAATCATCATATTAATAAGCTCTCCGAGGGTATTCTGCGGCTTGACAGACTACATATTTTTTTAGTGTACTACCTTTAGTTTTACAAACTTCTATTAGACTACGGTAACCGCATACCATCAGGCAGGCTTTTTGCCATTGAATTTTATAAATAAAAGATCGATAGCAGTATAGACTGTTGTACTGTTGACAGTATGGATGTGATGCCTGCATAATTAAAAATGTGTATTATTATTTTCATTTCAAACAAAGCTGAATTATTGACTATTATTTGAAAACTCCTGGTAAACGTATGCCATATTTCGTCGAATAGGACAACGTTACAATGTGAATCGAGAATTCAATAATGCTATGACAATAGGTAGCGTAATAGTGTTTTAGATTACATCCTTAATTCAATCATAACGACCAGCGCTGAATAATCAGGATTTGACTTCAGTCTATACATAATGTAATGACATTGGATTATGAACGATATAGGCATCCGTGATCTATTTGTGGCTCTACAATATGTACTATGGGTGTATATACAGCAAATCTCACGGCTCAATAGAGAATTTAATTGTTTGGATATAATCGGTGCTGAATTAAATCCAAAAAGGATTTATGATAAACCTAATACTTTAATCGTTTTGGGATCATCGCGTTATCCGCGGCTTTGAAACGGAAATAATGGTGGGTTCCGTGTTTGTGTTAACACTGGATGAATTTATAACGCAACGGCAGACAACTAGAGCGGTGATGACAAATCGCAGCTATCAGTTGCGGGCGAAATTCCAATTCATTGAATCTATGAATATTTTGATACGTCTGCCTTATTTCTGAGTTATGGTAGTGTTATTGTTTTATAAATAATAAAACTGGTTAAAAAAGTTTTGATTTGTTCAAACCAAAGCAACGTGAAACAATTTCAAGCTCCGTGAAATTTCAAAATAATATATTTTACACGATCAATAAAGTAAGTGATTTACTTCATTGCACTGCCAACTCGCCTGTCACATACAGTCGCACAGTGGGGTGTAAGATTTGAGTGAAATAATATTCAAGTTTTTATTTGAATATATCTCAGAACAAACGAACAATATCATCTAAATTAGCTATCAAATAGAAATTACATTAATTTAATGTGATGAGTAGTTATGCTAAAAGGTCTGACCAAAACTAATGTTATAGATGTAGTTACAGTCACTACCTATCGCAGTGACATAAAAGACAGAATGTATACACCCTTTTGCTGCTGACTGTACACTTTCTTAACACTTGTATAAAAATTAAATTTTATATTTTGTAAAAATCACGGAGTAACAGGACAAACCCTATTTATACCTAAGCGGAAAAAAGCAAGGTAAACTGATATTTAGAAACCAAGTTTTACTCGTAATATTAACTATTCAGTTATGAGAAACCTGGTGGTGCCAAAGTAAGAAATTATTCAAGCTATAAAAACGGAACAACGCCAGTATAATTTTATCTCATTTGAGTGAAAACTTGAATCAATTTTACGAGTTGCAAGTCCGATAGAGGCGGGCCGGTAATTTCTTTGAGGGACGCACGGCTCTGACAGACTTCGACAGAAACTAATTAAAGCGAACATCGTGCAATCGGGCGAACTCACTCGAAGCCCGCGCTGAGCAACATAAAAAACTATCTGCGTCGGGCTATATTCATATCGGAATTCAATTAAATTAAACTTAATTTGATCGGGAAATTGTTTTGTTTTCTGTCTGTATCAGTCTCCTATGATTACTGTTTCACATTCAATCAGAATAAAAAATTACACAATGAAACTAAGAGTATAGCATAGCTATGATAGTTATTGACTTTTTCATACTCTTTCTTAATTATAACGTCACAATGTCAGCGTACAGTAATTTGTTGTAAACTAAACCTTTCATAATGTAGTTAGATGGCATCAGACTTAAACTAGGATTTACTTTAAGCCATATTTTTAGGTAATAAAGTAAAAGATGTTTGTAGAGGCGGCCGTACATTAAGCATAACACGTTAGTTGAAAATGGCTCTTATTACAACGGATTAAGGTACCCACAAGTGCAAAAGAGTGTCGCTTGATCTGCAGGGGTGTTTTCTTTCGCAATCTTAAGGTACGTTCATGTAAATTCTATATGGAAGCTTTCGTTGCTTGAAACACTAAACTAAAATGAATGAATCTAGATAATATTTTAGTCACCGTTTTGTAAAAAAAAAGAAAATGAAAATTTGGTGAAACTCATTTTCAAACAATTTATAATTTTAATAACTTCTTAATATAAAATATTATTGCTATTTAATGTAAAGTCCACAACACTGAGATTGAAGGGGCTAGATTTTATTTATCAAAAACAAAGCTTGAACGAAACAAGGGGGCAGATTCCGGAAAATCTTCCGGAATCTGCCCCCTTGTTTCGTTCTTGGGTGGGCAAAATAAAACCAAAACTTTTTAATACATAAATAATTTGCATCTATGTATTTGTGGTTTAGAAAAAAAAAATAAGCACCTAATAGCACTTGAAAAACTGATAGATTTTTGAGATTTAATTGCAATTAATAATTATTTTAAAACAAGCAGATAAAACAAATTTTTAATACTTTCATGACAATAGAAAATACTTAAAGTTCTCCTTCACGTGTTTTCTCAAAACATTTAAACCTTAAGTCAAAACAACAAAAACCCATTCTTTAGTCCATTGTTGCAATGGATATTCTCATTAGTGTATATATGTCGCAGCCATCTGGTTTAATTGGCCAATTAATTGGACGTCTAGGCCCTTAATTAAATGCCTAGGCCGTTGATTTATCGCCGGCATCTCATGGAATGCCTAGGCTGATAGTTAATTGAAATAGAATAACTCAACGTTTAACAACTTCGCCTATTGTAAGTCAGCTCAATTGGACGCCTAGGTGGATCGTTTTGTACTGAAGTTTTTGTTTGAGTGGCAGGATCAAGGTTATTTTTTATGGCCACTTATAATCAAATGATTTCGGTTTTAAGTAGTTATAAAAAAGAACCTTGAACCTACCAAAATATACAAACAATCTCACAAGAACTATTTGTACTAGACGACCTGCCTAAGCGTCCATTTGAATGGTTATATAAACCAGATGACTGACACTACATTCAACCTTTCAATACTTTAATATACCTTTTTTATACTCTGTGCGACACTGCGCTGCTAAATACTATTACTGTGTAATTAAACATTGTAACTTAATGATTGAAAAGAGTGACTACACGAGTTTGTTGCCGGAATCTTCTCGGTAGTTCAACTTTTGGAACCGGTGTAAATTCAGACAGACTGACAGACAGACTGACTGACTGACTGACGGACAGACAGACAGACTGACTGACGGACAGACGGACCGACAGACAGACCGATAGACAGACTGACATAACATTCTTAGCTTACGTAGATGCAGATAAGACAGAGAGACAAACATTATGAAATTGTTAGTTAGTTAATATTATTTTTATGTGATAGACTTAAGGGTTTTTTTGTTGACGATTCAAAAGTGCTTCTTGGGGGCCTAATTGAATAAAGATATTTTCATTTTCATTTTCATTTTCATTTTCATTTTCAACCATCTGTTTAAACGTTGCGCTCAATGACTGTGCTAGTTGTCCTTCAACCGTTTCATTGGAATCTGGCATTTAATTAACGGTCTAGGCGTTCAATTAAGTGCCTAATTTAATCAGAAGGATACGACATCTATATTATTTGCCATAATTGCATTTGACGTAGAGCTTACACAGCTGAGTAGTTTTATGAAGGATCTGATTCGGACTGAAACATTAATAATAACGACGGTCTATAAAATCGACGAAACAATATCACATAGGCCAATATAGATGATACCTTTTGGTGGATATCAAACCTTGTAAAAAATCGCAAAACATGAGAACTCCGTGTAGCGATATTTGAACACGTCATGTAAACACATAACCGATTGGACTCATACCTTTATCAATCACAATTGTGTCACTCGGTTTTGGTCGATTTTTTAATACTTACTTTCATTTTTTATGAATGCCAATAGTGTTGCATCGATAAAAAAAATAAAGTTTCGATCGTAATATTTGCATTAAAAAGTGACCGACGTCCTTTTATTGATTATTTAAATTAATTGATATGAACCCTGAAGTCGAAAACTAAACTAAAACGTTCCGTTTTTTCGTAAAAATAAAGTAATCATAGGGTAGCAAATACTGGAAAAAGATTGTAATGCTTACACATTTCTAGACATTTAGATCCGTAATCAATCTAGGGACAAAGAAATGTCGATTAATGGATTTGGAAGCAGATGGAAGTTTCGTTTGTGTTACAATAATTTCTCAGTTATTTTAAAGCTGATAATCAATTTCAGCTAGTCGTACTCTCGCTATCCATCAATAATGCTTTCTGAGTACTACTTAGTTTACTTTCCACACTAAAACTAGGATTATATGCAGACTTTCACTCTAAAAAACTGCTGAACCATTTCATTTTAAAATCTTGAAAAAGTACGAAAGTAGTGGGCAAATTAATAGGTAAGTTTAGATTTAGTTGGTCGCGCATAGCCAGTAGGCTGTCAGCCATCGAGGCGCACTCAAGCACACTTAATGGAACTGCTTCTGGCATTAATAGCCAAATACCGTTTAATTTGCCTTTATTTAAATAATAAAATAGAATTCGTTTTATAATACGTCCGTGCGTCGTTTTATATAGTTCTGTAATATGACTTTAAAGTTATTGTTGTATATTATATAACCTAAAACCTTCCCCGATAAATGGACTATACAATACTAACAGAATGTTTTAATTTGAATCAGTAAGTAGTTCCTGAGATAAGCGCGTTCAACCAAACAAACAAACAAACTCTCCAGCTTTATAATATTAGCATAGAAGTAAAGAGTATACCTACTTATTAGACGTATAGATCTAGCTAAATTCAGACATTTATTACTCAGAAGCAAAGATCACAAAATAAACTGTTCTTTGAGAAAGTCATTAGTATAGGAACTTGAGCAAAACACCTACTTGTATTCTGTTCGGACTTCGGACTCTTCAAGGGCAAAGTATGTAATCTTAAATTTCATGACTTCTCTCATTACGCCTTAGTATATTTCTTCTAATTGAATTGTTTTAGAATAAATGTCACATTCGTTAGATTTATGATAACAAAACGTTCTTAGTGGACTACTTATAAAATTAATACTTATAACCTTAAATAAGTTACATAATTATATTACACAAGAATACACAATATTACCTATTATTTACGAGCGTTTTACAAGAAAATTCTCCAAAAATATGTCTGAAATGAAAGAATTTTCTCTAATGGGTAATACTTTGATCGGCTTTTTTTTTTTATTCTAAAATTTATGACAACGATTATTTAAGAGGTATAAAACTTTAACAAGCTTATGTATTTTGATGTAATCTCGAGTGAGAACAAAGTTGTAGTTGTTTGTTGTGGAATTATATCTGCGTGGCATAATCAGCCTCTGGGAGACTTGCTTAGTAAAGTCACATTGTTTCAAAAGGCCTTTGCTTGCCTCTTACAAATTCACCGCTGTTTTTATCGTTTTATTAGCTTTGTTTCAGGAAGTTTTCTTTACTCTGCTCCCTTTTGATTTTTATCTTTGATGTTAGGGCTGCCTGCCCTCACTTGCTTTTCTTTTATGGTCGCAGTAATATAAACAATGGTTCATTTCAAATATAATAACTCTTGCCTTTGAATTTCGTAACAGAATCTTTATTGATTCAGGGACGAATCCCATTTGGAAACTTGAGGAAATGCAAAAAAATATAATTGCAACAATAAAATATTTCTCGTTACAGTGTGCTCAGTTTTGTATCTATTTATGTTACAATAAAATGGCGATTCGTCTTATACATTGTTACTATGATTGCTATATTTTCAATATTATTTTATCCATTAGCGATAAGCAAACATTTTCTACTATCACTTTCTAGTCTTATACTCAAAGGGTATTTATGAGAAAGATACTTAATCCGCCTTGTCATCAAATAAGTACGTAAGTAGTTGGTACTTGTAGTTTATAAATAATGTATAACACATTTTCTCGTAAAGGGTCTCTGATTTCACCAATTTCAATATGGTATTGTATCTTATTACGTACTTTGTGCGTTTGTAATGTAAAACACACGGTTTATCAAGATGCTCCGTCTAAAAACGAACGGTACTTTTTTAAATCTTAGCAAAGAGTTTTTATGTCAATGGTCAACATTTTAGGAATAAAATTAACTTTGGGGGTTAAAATATAGTAAATAAACATTTAATTCTTTGATTTTATTAATTTTTACAATTAATTACAACCATTTATCTGTAACAAAAACACAAAAATATTAATTTACTTGACAACATTAAAGATGCCAACTGGCAACGTAATAATCAATTTTACAAATTGTTCAAATTTTTATAACTGCTTTATCAAGTGATTAAAGATTTATTCGTTTAAGAAAGTCCGAGTATTATTTATTTACTCGCAAATATGTTATAAAACGTCGTATGACATACGTACGCTTTGATAATTACAGCCTCTGCTTTCTTGTAGCCCTCGCCTATGGCATGGGCTAGCAATATCGCCTCGGCTGTAATTTTCAACTTACCGCACTTATATCATAATGTACTATTACAACACTTTTTCATACAATTTGTTTTAAAGTTTAAAAACTCCAAATATTATTTAGAAGTGAATATTTCCATCTAGTTAATGAAAGTGCAGTCAGTCATCTAGCAGACTCTTGGGACTTCGCTGCCATCTTTCCTTGGATCCAGCGGGAGCTCCGTTCCTTAACGAGTTTCTACGTCATAAAAGCAAGCTTCAGTACATGTTTCTTATTTTTAGATTAAATATCTGAAACTATGATTAACCGTTCAATGAGTTTTTTTACATTATGACTACGACAAATCTTTTTGTACGGTACCCATTTATTGTCTTAATTTGAAGTACATTTTCCAATTGAATTCGTAGTTGTAGGTAGGTGGTTTGTAAGACAGGTTTGACAGACGAAGGGAAAGCGTTGCCAGAACAATAGCATTCCGATTGAACCTTTTGGGTGCGGAACCCTAAAAGATTCAATTACCGGTAGGTCCAACTTAGAAAACGGTTAAATTAAATTGCCCGAATATTAGTTTTTTAACCGTCATCCATTTGCGCGCTGTGGGGAATATACTTGTTATTGATAGCGAAAATTAGATTCTTTGATCGATAAGCACTATAGAACAACGTTGCAGCGTTATTTATTCTAAAATATTTAGAAAAATAAACTAAACTAAAAAAACTATGCCCTGAGACGGAGACCGAACCCGCGGCTTCTCACAATCCAAGTGACTGCTCTTCAGAAATAAATGAAATCGACCCACAAAAACAATGATTAGTCTAGACATATTATTATAACTGTTTCACAAACAATTTTTTCTCTTTTTTTTGCTTTTTAAAGGCTATGGTCCTTAAAAACATGTTAGTTCCTATCGCAAACTTATACCTACACAAAGACAGGAATTCGGCTAAAATGAATTTATTTATTTTATTTATTTTTATTTGGTACACAAAACAGAATTACAACAATTTACATTTTAAGGCAAAAAAAAAGCAGAACATATACAACGACAGGCTGCAACTCCACAGCATGTGTACACAGCATGATAAGCAGACGTCGAGACTAACATTTTATAAAACTTAAATACCCACAATAAAATTACAAATTATGGATGCTCTAACTAAGGCAGAAATTATTAATATATTTAAAATATTTAAAACATTTAAAACTTAGAATGAAAGGAACAATTCGATTTTATGGAGAAAATCAGTTGATATCGTTGTCTTTAATTCCTAGACATTCCGCCAACAAGTGTTGGGCATCTCAAACTGCTTAAAAGAATTAAACTGGGAAGAATTTTTTATGAGTGAGGTATATAAATTTTTCGATGCAGCAAAAAATCAGAACGTTGTTTCTGGGGGTATATTCGCTGGGGGTATATTCGCCCTGTTTAAGTAAAAAAAAAAGTAAAAAATATATTTTAAGTAAATGTATTTCGTTCAAATAGGCCCGTATGTAGGGTCGTCTGGGTAGGTACCACCGCTTTTCTTATTTCAGCCGTGAAACAGTTCGCTGTGTTTCGGATTGAAGGAAAAGGTAGCAGTGTTATTACTGGGCATGGACGGTATTTCATCTTAGGCCTCAAGATGACAACGCACCTGCAATATCAAGTGATTTTCCCATGTTACTACAGGTGTCTATAGGCGGCGGTAACCGCTTACCATCGAGTGGGCCGTCAGCTTGTTTGTCATCTATTAGTATAAAAAAAAAATATTATGTTCATTTTTCTGGAATTTCAAATCCACTTTTGATATATATATTTTTTCCACTTATAAAAATTGGGTAGAAGAAAAACCAATATTGTAGGTTGTTAACAACAATAAAGTTCATGACGTCTTGTCAAAACATAAAAGAAGCGTTGAGGCGGAAACAGCTTTAAATATAATCTGCAAAGCAATTTTCCGAACATACTTAGTAGCGGCGAGATAATTCTCGAATGAAGCCGAGCGATTGTGTTCGAATCAGATTCCGCCGATATAAGCTCAGGTCTGGCACCAACGCATTGTTTCGTACAGGCAATTTATAAGGACATAAATGCCATGGCCTGAATTAAAGGCCAGGTTATAACACGTAGATGCAATATACAAAGCAGTAATATGGACTGAGTCTAAAATATTAATTAAATTGTTGAAGTCCTAGATTTTTATACAATATTTCTATAAAAACCTAATCATAATTAAGAACTATAAAGGTCTTAATTAACTTAATGAAGTTTGTAACTAGAGAAAATTAAAATAGAGCTTTCTAAAATAAGTTAGAATTTTAAAGTCTTTTTGAAATTAATATGTTCATTAATTTAAATGAAGAAGTCTATGCACTTTCTTTCATGATATTATCTGTGAGACAACTTCCCCAACCTTTTAAAGTAATTAAATATAACACCTACTAACTACTAATTTATTAATAACCATAAAATGTCTATGGTGTCTAAAACAATGAGAGGCCTGGGCCGGCAAGTGCTGAGTTCACTTAAAATCCGGCTGACAAAAACTGTACCGAGGACGAGCCGTCAGTTGACACTAAGATAAATGTCGCCTAATTTCGAGCGGCAGACGCTCCCTCAGTGTGTGCTGAACTTTTTTCTCGTTACGCAAATGCAGGGGTTTGTTACAAATCGCTGGTGACGTCATCTGGCTCTGTTATAAATGTGATGACTATTAGTGTGTGTGTGTAAAGTCTTACCCCTTTTTACGTCCCTGTAAGTCCATGGGAAAGGTTTAATAGTTTCTTAATCCATGTCTTGAGCGATCACAGAGACTTCTAAGAAAAAAATATGATGACATCATCGTCATGCTTCAAGTAAAGTCGCAACAGCTCTTTCATTGCTTGAATTTGAAGAGTTACTTTAACAGCCGTAAGACTCCCACTTTACGAGCAAAGCATTAACAACACCAATCAAAAGCTATATATCTAGCTTTAATGAACAAACTTAACGTAGGGTCTCAAAGTATTAAGTATGATCAACAGATTTCGTCTGTTAATGATACAAGTTTGTATTCCAACTTTAGCAAGGAATGTTTGTATTTGCGCGGGCGCGTAATAATATAAATATTAAACGAACATTGCCTTGTTTGCGCACACGCCTTAACACTTCTGCGATCGTGAATAATTCAGAAGGGAAGTGCCACTCGCGCCATGCCCCAACCCTGTAAGATATACAACAAAACCAATTGTTTACCCCGTGGCTACTGCCCAAGTGTTTTACTGCGAATCCGAATTGCTTTACTGGATAACGACCACTCAAAATATATTACCTTCTACCAACGTATAATCGTTACCTTCAATTTTATTTGCTCCGGGTTGTTGGTATTTATTGTCAATTTTTTAGCTTAGTAAGAAAAGATGATATTTTTACATTAAGAAAGAAATACAGTTTTGAGCATAAGCATTATCATTTATTAGCAATAATGTTTTTATTTTTAATACGAGTAAAAATGATGCTTAGTTGTAATAATCACTCGTAGCGAACGTGACTTTGCTCCAATGAGCTCTGAAGTAGCCTAATAATGCCGTTTTAATAAAAGCTGATTATAAACTGTACACTACTATGTATGTAACAGTACTGAAATTTTGAGTAGGAGTAAAATTTGTGGTAATTGGAAAAGTTAGTTCTAAAATTCGGAATGTTTGGAGTTAATGTACGATGGTAGTGATTGCACGCCGTCGCTAGCGGCACGTTGGTGAGCCTTTCGGATAAGCCTAAATAAGCACCAGCGTGCCGGCTGAGCCCGACCCTCAGCTGGTCTCTAGTCATATTTAAACTTTTACAATAGCAGCCCCGCGTCCAACATAAATCACTCCAGCCTTCTTTCACACATCTCGTCTGAATTTAAATGGGCCCCTACGCGATATTCCTTGATTTAGGACCTACTTACCGGACGATTTTTCTTTTTTATTTATGTTGGTAGGCTCTACAAAGATTTCCTAGGCATTTAAATAATGTCGTCACAATTCAGGCCTACAATGTTACTTACTACGCTTGACAATCTCACGGTCGCGTTACAGATTATATCCCAAATACTGAAAATTCATACAATACGACTCATTTAAATATTGGGAACAATGCCTTAAAACCTCCAAATGACTCTTAGTACGCACCGCAAAGCCTTTAGTGTTGTTAAAATTAATTCAACGTAAAAGTCCGGAGATTATTAGGTGAACCCGTATGTATTTTAAAATGTAAATAAATGTGTGTGTAAGCATCGAGGTTGGCAATTTTCGAAGTGGGCCTCGCGAGTAAATTACAAGACGGTACCTGCCGCTTACCTCAGCTCCGAGGTATTTAGAGGACTATTAAAATTCCGCCGGGAGCCCTCTTGAGATTTTCATGGAAATCCATGGATTACATGCGTAATAAAACCTCTGCAAAGATATTTTTGTCTTACAATTAATTTATTGCCGAACGGTTGGCTCTAATCTTCGAAAAATACGGTCCTATTAATCCAAAAAAGTTGCGAAAAAAAACCGCAATTCATTTATTAAAGACCTTTAATTTAAAGACATATTAAATAAAGGACAGAGGATATAGAAATGAAAACGTATTTCAACATGACTTAAACCTTTAATATAACTCTGAAGCTTACTACAAATGCGGTGATATTATCTTTTGTTAAACCGTACGTACATGGCAAATAACAATGTATTTGACATGTAGAGTCAGGCAGTCACGAGGTAACTGCCAGGAATGATTTATTATTTTAACCTTTTTCGAGATCCCATGTCGATATTTTTGAGTACGTCTTTGTAACTCATGCATAATGTATATAGATTGGCACTTCGGTGGACCATTTGATCGCTAGAGACCCTTGTTTACACTGGACTTGCTAATCCTGTCTACCAAATTTTAACAAGATTTGAGCGATGTTCGTATCTTTGCCTCCCTTCTATTGTGCCGAGAGCCCAAGATAACAAAGATAAATTACTTCTATCTTGCCTTGGATTTGACAAGCTATTTGTTGAATTCTTTAAATAGACGCTTACAACTTCGCCTGTTTTGTTAATTAAAATTCGAAACTTTTGGTACCTATAGGCAATTTCGTTGTAAATCTGTTATGTTTAATCATTGATTTTTGTAATATCTATTTGTTTGGATTTGGTAAAGGTACCAAATTGTTATTCTCATGAAATATAACACCAACATTCTTATTACTACGCATGTTTAAAAATTTAAATTGTTATTTTGAACAGGACTTAGACACTTTAAGACAAATAAATATTAACAGTAGGTATTTTAAGATATAAATAACTTCTATTGTGTTTGAAATAAAAGCAATACCTTTTATAATACCTTTTTCATAACAAATTGCAAACGCTTTGTTTGTTCATATTTCATTTGAACTATTCGCGTGCTATGTACCTACATAGCATACAAACTGGTAAAATAAATTACATTTTATTTTCCGTTCTGCTACATGAACAAATAAAAATAATAAATAATGGTTCCTCTTAATTTATTTGCGTCGATTTTCAGCGGCTTTTTACCGATGATGGCTTATTATAAAAATTAATTGGAAAACGTTATTAACTTTTTCATCTATTAGCAGAGAAAATTGGATTTTTACGTCTAGTTAGCGATTGGCCGAATGTTTTATTAAAATACCTAATATGCTAAATAGGTTTCTTGGGTGACACCAAATTAGTAATAAAGTCTCTTATATACTCTGATGAAAAAAGTCCGTGCTGCTTGCTCCGTTTTAATTTTTGCAAACGAGAACGCTGAAATCGTTGAAAGTAGGAGATAATTCACGTATTTCATATCTAGTATGAATGTAAATGTGTTAAGAACAAACAAGAGAGAGAGAGCGTTATTTATCAGTACATATTTTTAAAATCAAACTCAACAATAGGGGTATTATATTTTTCAAATCATTCTCAATACTCCTACTTCTAATGTAGTCTTGAAACTGTGTAGTCTAGTTAGTCATTATCAGTAAATATTACACCGTTACTACGATAGGATTGAAATGTTAAAATAACGATATTATTCTAAAACACTTAATAATCTAAGTTCTTAAACGGTTAAAATATTTACAGCTGATATCAGTTGCTACATAAAACGAGATAAGTGTTAGACAGTCATTGCCACCTTAACACGACCAAAATATTTCATTCTGCATGTTTCATTGTTGTAATATGTGAAAATTTGTTACTGGACTATTTCCCTGCTATATCGCGTAATTATATCTAAGTTATGTTTTGGTTAATGCTACCGGGGGTGGTCGACTTTATTTGAGATTAGAAACGATTCCTTTTAGTTTCATAATAGTTAAGTATTTTACTAAAATACCTAAAAATGAGCAGATAAGTGTTAGCTTCAAACTTCAACCCCAGGGGGAACTACATTGTAGGCGTTTTGCTTTTAAAATTCATATTGTACAGTGATTATAAAGCTTCATATATTATATACGTAGTACTAAGATCCCAAGCGAGATTACGTAACGCAGTGCAAACATGCTCTGTGCGTTTTTCACTGACGTGCTCTTGGCGCGCTTCCAACAAATAAGTGGGAAGCACGTGATACGAGTTACTTAAGAGATCCTTAAATACACATCCCTGCCCTATTGAATTTTCATATCGTTTCTGTGTGGCTTGTATGAAACGAGCAACTTATAAGTACCTGGTATTCTATTCAAACTTCCACAATCACACTAATATCAACGCTCCGCCTGTACCCAACTGTATTCTAATTTGGCAGGTGTACTAATTGCCATACATACATAATTACAATTGCTAATGGCATCCGCTTGCGTACAGAGGATAAGTACGTAAGTGTCGATAAATTTGAGCTAGCCGTAAATCTGCAATGGAAGCGAGTCGAACCGGCTCGAGCCCGGCCGGGGCAATCGCAGGCTAACTAACCGTACCGGGTTGAACCCGCGCGTCCCACTCCCGTCCCGATACTACCGTAATGAGCTCGAGACAATCTTTTATTGTCTATTTGGACTGGGATAAATTGTGATAGATGATACTCCAAGTCTTCTAGATGTCGAGTGATCTCTATCCGTCTTCCAATTTGTACTGAGGACGCTCGCTAAGCGCTTATCCACATGTCGGACGTAACGTATGCCGCTTTAGAAAATACAGTCCCGTTTTCCGCATTCATTTCTCGCCTAATGAAATGCGAGCATCGTATACTGAAACTTTTTATTTTAGATCCCACTCGTCGAGAGATTCTTTTTTGAGGACACGTTGCGCTTATGAAAAATACGGAACATTACCGCGCTCGTTTTGTAAAGCTGCTAGTGATGCGCAATTGCGGTTCAGGCGTCCTGGTGACAGCGTAAGACAGGGCTATTTAACTTTGCAGTGCAAACGATTCGTTTATACCCGACGGACCTAGTGGTTTGTGCACATGATGTTTGCTCCTGAAAGTAATTGCTTACAATGCTGAAGCGTTTCAGAATTTAAAAACTTTGCCAAACGTAACATTTCCAGTCAAAATATAAAGAACCGTTCTAACGATACTTTATCTTTGTCATGGTGAACGATCGTTCGTACGTGATCGTTAGTGTGTGCTAAGTAAGCGTGCGTGATGATGGCTCATTACGCACTTTCGACAGATAAATGAAGAAGCCTTTGGGAGGAACAAGGTCGCCTGGATCATTGCCGGTGACATTTTGACCGAATGCTCACTCCTAAAGCTCACCTCACGGCCAACTCCCTGCAATTTCCGCCCACCAAACGACTCCCTTGTCTCCGGACTTGTCCATGAAAACATGCCGGGAAATCCCGACGTTTTACTTTTTTATGAGCCTGCTTATCTTGGTACCAAAGAGCAGCTCTCCGCATTGCGTTAAGGCCTAAGTATTATAGTATAGTATAATATATATAGTATAATATAATATATATAGTATAATATAATATATATAGTATTATATAATATTAAGTCAGTAGAGATGAATTAATATTTTAGTATGCTCCAAACAATAAATTATTAATTGTTGCATTGCAAACATCTACTGATTAAACTTCATTTTTAACTAACATTTAGAAGTCATATCACACGTTTAATACCAACAACTCCAATAAACTACTTAATCCGTATATAAAATCTTCTTATTTATTGCTATAATATTTTTCATGAAAGCTACTGCAGCAAGGAAATGCCACTAGCCGTATTGAAGTAATACCTTTTTAATACCCCTATAGAGAAATATAAGTTTGAAGCCGTTACTAGCAAATTTATATTTGTATCGTAAAACATGTTTATTATTATTATGGAATCAAAATAGTAAAACATTGTAGTGTACCTAATACTACTACAACCTGACTATACACGGACTATACACAATAAAATTTTCTTTCAATATTAGCTACTAACATTAAATCGATTTAACACAATGATTTATCGAATACTCACTTCTTTTGCCAATATGCGGTAATAATTTCAAGTCTTATCAGCTGCTGAATTTTCCTCTATTATATTAACAAAATGGAGTATGAAATTGATGCCTATACCATGGCTCCTCGTTGCGTGTGTGATCACTGACCTATCTTGATCGCACCTCTTCTCATGGATAAAACAAGCTCCAAAACGCCGTATTAATATTTTCTTTTCTTACAATATTCTTTACACTCTTTCTGATACGGTCAGAAAAATAATCATGTAGTAGCGCTATGAAATTTAATTTGTGTCAATATTTAATCTGACATGAAAATCAACTAACCTGGATTACATGGTATACAATGAAAAAGATGATGGATTGCGTTTTCATAGCCAGAAAATCTCCAATTTCAACGTACAAAGCAGTAGACGGTGATTTACCGCACGGCGACCAGCGATCTCTTATTGAATACCGCTTGAAAGAAAAATCGTATATTTTGACATGCCCGCGGCCGCACCATAATTTATGACTACCATTTATTCCTCTGATAAATGGCAATTAAAAGTTACTCACGAATTTCTAGAGTGCCTACCCTTAGTTCCACTTGTAAAGCCACCATTTTATTTCCATCGTAAATTGAAGGAACTGGTCAATATCTTAAAAAGCATTCCGCGATACCCGGCTTCAATCTTTTATTTGGTGTGAATAAGGAAAATTTAAGGTCTATTATATTCTGTGCCAAATTAATATGTATTCAGTGACTTTGTGAATTTCCAATAACGGCGGCCAAGTCGGTATCGAATTAGAGATAGTAGATTGAATGATCCCTCGGGCTGAAATTCCAACGATAACAAAGACTGAGTTAAAACATGCCTTGGATCTAGTTAAAACCATACTATCTAAGTTTATACTTGTTTCCCTGAGTCTAAAATAATCTCACTATGCTCTACTTATAACAGGAAGTGAAGTTCGTGGAAATGCTAAAGTTTAAGGCAACGCATACTGAACGCACTGGTCTATTGAGTGGGAACGTTGATAACTTAAACTATAAAGGCCCATTAGCACCATTCAAGTTTCCTGCCTGAAGGATACAATTAGATTAAAGCAAGAAATGATTTGCATCTAATGTGTTGTTTAGACTATACAAGTAATTTTTTGCTTTAATTTAATTATATGCCGCAGGCAAGAAACTTGAATCATCTAAATGGACCATAACTGTTTTACAAAGCGAATGCTAATTTCAACTGTACGTATGATGAATCATATTTTTCTTATTTCAAGAGCGATCTTCAATCTACATAAATATAATTAATACCTACTTTTTACTTACTTTTATGGAATCTCCAAACAAATAACTTATTATTATTATTACTATTTATTATTATAACCCTAATAGCTATTATTACTATTTATTGTAACTCTAATAGCTATTTATTGGTGTTTCATATTAATAGCGCTCATTACTTGGATGGTTAGACGTCTGGCAGCAAGACGGGTCATTGGCACTATATGATAAAAGAGGTTCTTACTTCTGAACTATTACAATAATCGTCAACTTGTGTCGTTCGTAAATGAATAAACGGTCTGAGAAAAACTTCTTCATCAGTTTTGAAAAGAATAATCAGAGCACAGAAAATAAAACTGACAAGTACCTATTGGCGGCGATTTTTGTATTTTAAAAATATTATATTTAGGACCTTAAATCGAGATCTCGTCACCAGACCTAACCCTATTATTGGATAACTTTAAAAACTCTCTTCTCTCTCTTTTCTTTTCTTTTGTTTCGAATTAAATCCGGTATTTTTTTTTTATTTCTCTTTACTTTGAGTTTATATAAAAAAGGATAGATTAAAATAAGCGATAGGTAAGTATTTCATTTCTTAATTTCATGGATTTATTCACACATAAAAGTTGTTTACGGAAGAAAACAGACTACCAAAATCTTCGTCAACAGACGAGGAAAAGGATATTTATAGCGAAATATCACAATAGACGCAGTCAGCTAATTATTGTTATATCCCAACAAATAAATATAGGTATTGTAGTTTCCAATGAAATCGCTTATGATGTAGTAGTATTTTATGGAAAGGTCATCAAAAACCCTTGCTAAATCGGTCTAATTAACGGAGTTAGGTTTAATGGTATTAACACCAAAGGCGTAATAATAATACCTATTACTAAAGTACCTATTACTTAATGATAACACAAGCGTATGATTTAACTGATGCTGTTACCAAATATATCTCAGGATTTTTATTTTATTTTTGTCATAAGTTGATATTTAATGAGTTTTTATAATGTTTTTTACTAAACAAACTTGATTTTAATAATCAAATATAATAACTTAAATTTTTCTAGTTTTATATTATTTTAATTACTAAGTAATTTTTCAAACATTTATAATAATGTTAAAATCTAAAATTAAGAATATTTGAAAGCACTGCCCCAACTTAACCGAATCGTAGGTATTTGTAAAAATACTCGTTTCGGATGTTGAAATAGAATATTTCGGCATTGTAGGGTGGACGTTAGGTCATAAACGCAAATACAGATAGACTAGAAGAATTTCACAGGGATATCCAAAGTCCTGGGTGGCTCAGTGGTCAGAGCAGTCGCCCGGATTGCGAAAGGTCGTGGGTTCGATTCCCGCCTCAGGACGTAAAATTTTTCTAGTTTTATATTATTTTAATTACTAAATAACTTAAGTTTTTAGTATCATTTCAGGTCCAATAAATATTGTAATACTGCATCCTTAACAAATTGTTCACTCATAATTTTTCTTGCTTAAATAAGACATATCGCAGCTGAATCAATAAATTGTATATATGTACCTACGCGATGCTTAGTAAAATAATTTTATTCATTTCATAGCTCAATCAAACTCTAAAAGTGCTAACAGTCATGATACAAACTTAAATAAAAGGAAATGGTTGCACCTTGTTCGTACGAAGCCTTATTATATGGGGCTTTATTTACTTCTTAATTACAAAAGTTTTTGCTTGTATACACTTCTAGACACTATATTAAACTACCTCTAATCGCTTCTCAAAACCTCTGAAATTAATTCGTCGATTCTGTAAGAAAGTTTCAAGTTGAAATATTGTTTGAGGCTCGATCGTCGCTGATATTGTTTTAAATTATATTTCCGGCATATCTAGTTATTTTAAGAGACTCTAGAAGGCCTTATATTGTTGTGAATAACGTATATATTGGCTTAGCCAATGAAAAGAAGCTCCATTTAATTTCGGGTGCAAACAGTCAGAGAAAGGGAATTGTTCAGTTTACTAGGGTGCTTTAGCTTAAAACGAACATTAACCAAAATTTTAAAAAATAGCATTTTTAATTCTTTGTACAGATAAGAAAGTAATTATAGCAATATAATTGCCGGAAGGTGAATTAATGATGTGTCTAAATGGGCAAGTATAATACTCCTTAAAAAGTTGGAATGTTTCTGAATTTATTTCTGTATTAATTAAGAACGAAATTATTATTGCTAACAATAGGTAATTATCATACCATAATTGTTTAAATAATTTTTAAATGTAACATATTTCTTGATATCTCTTATACATGTCGAGAACTTATTTTAATTTTATTTTTTAAATATTTAAGCTTCTGTATACTTTTTGTATGAACAGGTGCTATCGGACTACACCTGTCTATAGGAGCTTGTTTTGAAAAGTGGTATTGTTTGTTTTGATTTGGTATTGCAGTACCTATATGCAAATTAGTTTAATTATGATTATGTTGTAGAAATATTAAAAGTTGGTAAATAAAGGAGTTTGTGTGTGTGTGTGTGTCTGTGTGTGTGTGCGTTTACTTGTGTGTGATGAAATATGGCGTCTATAACATAGGATACAATGGTGTCTCTTTCCTACTAAAAATACATTTAAAATTAATTTATTTTGATATTAACTTTCCGGCAAAGAAAGTATCAAAAATATTTTAAGTACATTTAATTAGATTATACTGTAAAAATCTTTTTTAGGAAATAGCTTGTTCACGAAAAGCCGATACTGAACAATGCCCTTTGGTGATTATTCCCTTTGGTGATTTTTCCCTATTGTACGCCTTTTTCAGGTATTTTTTTATCCCTCTTGAACAACAAAAATATAATTTACTTTTCGAAAGCCTTTTCTCAAAATTTTAATCATCCCGTAACCGTTTTTATTTTATATTAATGAATTGTTTTAGGTTTAATTAGAGGTGTTGTTGGACTTCTCAGCCCAGGAAAGTCATTCTCAGTTCTTGCGAAATACCTTTTAATTCTAGAAAATCTCTACTAATAATGTCACAAAAATGTCGACTAACAATCCAACTGTCGCAAGTCCAGCGCAAGACATTTATTTAATGTGACATTAATTGTGAGAATACGAGAAAAATGTTTCAATAGTCATCGCTATTTAGATTTATTTCGAATTAGAAACGATTTGCTGCGGGAGAATCACCTTCCAGGTCGATTTTGAAAACAATTTGCCATGTTGTACGTGTTCACATAATAACTGCTGTGCGTTCATGGTGTGGTCAGGCTGGTCGGTCATAAACTTTAAAGTTAGATAAAAAGACATTGACATGACTGATAGTAACAAACAGGATGGCACTACAAGTAATAACTATACCGCCGAAGACACATAAGAAGTAACATTTTATCAACTACTTATAATCAGTCGCTCTTAAGGCAAGTAGGTATTTGATACAATTTTGTTTTTGTTTTGTGATTGATATTGGCAAAAAAGTTGTAATAATTTATAAGTAAAATAGTAAAAACTATAAAGATACCTTTCACATCAAAGTAATAATTTTAAAAAGCTATATAATTTTAAATCAGAAGCTTAAGAATACCTTCGCGTATTTCGCACAAAGAAACTTGTTCATCATCTCACCTTGCTTTCAAGTCAAATGCTTTATTAAGAACGTATTTAAGGCACTCTTGTGTAATAAACAGAACCATTTACAACAGACCCCTTTACTTATATTACCGTGGCTCGCAGACGCGTTTGGTAAAATGAAATCCTGGCGCAAAGGGAGCCAAAGAGTATTCGTTCTTTATGTGCCAATTAGTCTAGAAGAAGAGGATGCGTTCATTACCGCCGCCCCGCTTTAAGATTAGCGAGGTACGTACAGTCTAAGTACCAACAATAAACTTATTTTTCAGAAATTATTATTTTATTTTGGTTAACTAAAATAAAACTTATTGTAGTTAACTAAAATATTACTAGTACTTCACGGTTTTTTCATACTTTAACTGGCAAAATTAAAGACAAAATTGATGAAATAATTGTCTCAATATAACAATAAGGTTGCAATTTTCTTTTAACCCTAATTCAGTACCAGATGCTTGGTGGCATTTTAAATACTAAATAAAACATTAACATTCGATTATTTCGAATTTTTATCGTGTGTCAATGTAGATATATTAAATGTAACCGGCTGGTAGAGTGCTTAAGTGGTCCGTACCCCTTCCTATACAGGCTACACGGCCAGGGGTCCCGGGTTCGGAGCAAATATTTGTATGATGAGTACGAGCATTTTTTCACGAATCATGGATGTTGGTATGTTTATTTAGTATATTTTATATACATATCATTATCAATATTTCTCCGTAACCTAGTATTCGTAACACAAGCTCTTAAGGATGCTTACCTTGGGCTAGATAATAGGTGTGAGTGTGTATAAAGAAATAGATGGAAAAAGTATTTGTGATGTTTTTCAAGATTTTTATGTCAATGAAATCTGTATGACAGGATAAATATTATAACGTCTGCTTACGGCCTTGAGTCATAATATGGAAATACAATATATTTAAAAATATTCCTCAGTGTAACTAAGCCTCTGTTGGTATTGGAATAGCAACCGGAGCTGTTCCGGATTAAAGTTCCGTTTGGAGTGGTTTTATCCAAGAGGTAAAAAATATTACCCGTATGTAGTTTACTCACTAAAATATTCCTAAACCCATTTATTCCTTTCTCTTCAATTTAGATTTTACATTTTCCAATTCAACTAAACCCTCTTTTGATTATTAAAAAGAAAATTAGTAATATTAGACGCAAGCATAGACTCAAATTAAAATATGTATATCTAATAAAGACTCTTACCAAACCAAACGCTTAGTAACTGAAGCCTTATTAATTCAGTATTTATAAATTAGCAGGTATCGAATTAAGAACACATTAAAGTGAACATGTTTCGAAATCAGAAAAAAGAGAAATATTTAATTAGTTATTTTAAAAAAAGTCTTTTACATTTTTGATGCTATTTTTTATACGAAAAGGCAAATGATCGTACAGACAGTCTAATGATGATCGGTTACGTTGTCTACTGACGCTCTTACTCATCACCTTGGACACTACCAAAGTTACACATCACTAACTTCTGCTCGCGGCTCCGCCCGCGTGAACGATTTTTTTTAATTGATCCACCCTGAAAGTCCGTTCGTGTGTAGTTTCAGAGATACATGGCTACATCCAGCCGTACATACTTTACCTCTTTATAATATTTTTATAAGGTTTATTATAATATTATGTACATTAATATTATGTACATTAATATATTTTGACCTAAACTTTTGCTGTAAACTATACCTACTGGCACATACATTATATGCATAAGAACTTGTTCTTAGAATAATTTAAGCTAACAGAATCTTAGAAAATAAATACAATAATTATATTTGATGAACATAAACAATTAGTTGAGTCTGCACCAACGCTATAAACGCGCAGTGCTCTGCGGTAATCACACACAGTACGCTTTTCTGCTTAATTATATTAAGTTTATTACACACATTATGGCTTGTGTAGAGCTGTGATATGAGTTCTCGTTATGAAATAACGTGGTTAACATCCAGTAAGCCTAGAAATTAATTACTGAACATCGGGCACTCTTGGTTGGAGTTTAATGGTTTTATTAAGATAAGAAAAATACTCAATTAATTTATGATGCTAATTAATTTTAAAATAAATAGTAGGTATCTATAAAATGATGAGTCTACACGCTGTGGCTTTCTCTTTCTATAACGCAATAATTTTCGGTTAATACTAGGTCCACTAGGTATGGAGTATTGGTATATTTAATTGTAATAGAAAAAACTTACTCAACTAATTTAAGATGCCAATTACTTTTAAAATAATTAGGTAACAATGAAATGGTCATTGCCTACATTCTGTACGCTGTGTCTCTTCTGAAAGTGCAATAATTGTCAATAACACTAAAACCACAGGCCCACGAAAGCTCAACATTAGTAGTTATTGTAATAAAAAAGTCTGGTACAAATACCCAAACAGAAGTTTTGTCTCGTACCACAGAATAACTAATAGTAGGTTCTCTTATTCATCAAAACAATTCCACCCACACCACTTTTAAGTATTTACACAGTCGTGTTGAGCATTCTAGTTCTAATAAATCTTTGATGACTTATAAACAGACAACGCACGAAATATAACATAAAAGAGAACCTTATATTATTATTAACTGAGTTATAGGTACACAAGTTGACATTGCATGAGCGATGTTATAGTTACCGACCGTCTCGTTGTTGTTTATATTTGTTCCTCCAATGGCTGGTCTCTACTATCTTTTTTACTTTCCCTGTGTCGTTATGCTGCCTTCCCCGACATAATGAGATAATACACATCAATGGAGAGGCATAAAAGTAGGGTGACTATCCTCCGGCTTGACCACCATTTATACATTTGGGATTATCTAACTAATTCATGAAAGTATCCCTCTCGTTATTAGAAGCTCTATGAATTGTTTAGTTACTACTGTCAGATATTCCAATAAATGTGAAAATAATGAAGAACACAACGTTAGAAATTAAAAGTGTCTTTTTACAAAAATAAATAAATTAATTAATAGAAACTTTTACCGTCCTTCTGATTTAAGGACAATTCACAAATTTAGCTTCATTTTAATAAGGTAGCTAATATGATACCTACGTTTCTACTCATACATTATAATTTCTACTTATTAGTAGGTATAATAAATTATGATGAGAATGTATTAATAACTAACTACCTAACAATCTAAAAATACACTTTAAATACTAGACCCGTTCTATTCACGTGACTGAAAACGATTTAGCTATTAAAAATTTAAATATTAAGTGCCATAATATTCCTGCTCGTTCCTGGAATTGCGTGCAAACAACTAGAATGAAACCAGTTGGACTGGTGCCAAAATGTTACTGATTAATCCCAGTCCAAACATTTTGTATGGCATCCCTACCTGACCGTAACTTGGGCCATACAAAAATACGCCTTTAGATTACAGCCTGGGCCAAAATGGAAGCAATCTTCCGGCAATCATGGTCGGACTGGGTCGTCTCAACTTGCGACCCTTATCGACAACCCCTGACCATTACTAGTAATGTAAATCCAATTACTATCGAAGCAAGATAAACTTCGAACGTGTAGGCTCGACCGACCTACACCTGATCCAACCAAAGTCACACACGAAAATTTAAACTTTACAACAATAGCTGTTTCTACAAGCCTAATATTGGGATACGAACATATATACACCTAGTGATTTGAAACTTTGTGAATCATCCTCCTTTGTATTAAAATGTACCTATCCCTTACATTTAACGATACAAGACCCTAAACTTTGGCTTAATTAAAATGAGAGATGCGTACCCGTATCCAATAATCGGTATTCGAAAAGCTTAATACATGAAAATTCAAAATAGGTGCAAAATCTGAAGAGTGTAATTTGTTTGGATTATTTTTGAGGGCAGCCGATCACTTCCCGTGAAAGGTTAATCCTGTACGTCACCGCAATAAATCTGCTAAGTTTTCCAAATTCTTTCTCTCTCGTCCCAATTTGAGCAAGTACTGTTAGTACTTACCTACGCGTGCTGAGTAAGAGCTCTGATATTTCAAGCTGTCATCGTAAACGAAGCATGAAGCGAAGGTCGATTGAAAGTTCGCGATAAAGCTGCTTATTCAATCATTCACACTTCACGGCATTTTCATATAAGTTATTAAAATGAAAGCCACATTTTTCCTTACTGAAAATTAACTACTTAAAATAAGACATAGACAGTACATAATTCCAAATGTTAAGTTTTACAAAATATAATGTAAAATATATCATTAGATTTATATGGATATGATTTTTGAGTCGTCTACATTATTACTCCGCTTAGAGCTTTCCATTTGAAATATCTACTTATTTGAAACCCCATTTTACGAGTATGGCTGTGAACGTATGAGCACACGTCGTATTTTAGGGATGTGCTACGTTGACAGGAAATTTATGGTTCTGAAATTGTTTTCGGTAAAGCTTTTTCGTAAGAGCTCCTTAAGCTGATGAGTAGAGAATATAAAATAATGCAGGTGTGATATTTTAAAATCGTGTGAAATCCTGTGCACGATCACGCGCACGTTACCATTTTAGTACTTAGTTCTTTATCTTAGCTTTTATTAACTTCTTTGACATTACAAAAACATGATTGCGCGCGTGCTTAAATGATAATGTTACTATAATTTGAATTCTCACCCCAATGATAACATTTAATTTTGTATTAATTTTATGTGATTATGTGTAGTTTATTATATTATGTTTATTAATTATAATTACACTGATATTTTCACCAAAAATAATATTTACCTACATATTCCTTTGTTAATTACTGAAAAATAGTGATAACTTACTTTATTTTATTTACTTATAGAGAATACTTTCAGAGAGGACAAACATATTTCTTAATTTTCAGTCAGTTACTATGTTTTATTCTCAGCATAGGTAACAAAAATTAAGTTTGAATTCTTGAGACAAAGTCTAAAACCAGCAGCACCCGTCCGGGCAAACTTAATCGGCATCCGATTATTCCGTGCACAAGGGCGGTCCAAATCGATATCGCCGTAATAGATTACGACTCGTCTCACTAATCACATTGCAGGCAGTTTCCCGTCACTAACGTGTGTTTATTCTATTGCAGCATCGCGTATTCGATACGAGATCACGAGCGGGAACATAGGCGGCGCATTCGCCGTCAAGAACATGACTGGCGCCATATACGTGGCTGGCGCACTCGATTACGAGACTAGAAAACGGGTGAGTTTGTTTTGTGCATGCACGGATAACGTGTCTGTTGTTGTCATGTAAAAAATATTCGGATTTCTTTCCGCGTGAAATTTGGGTGAATGAATCTAGAGGTAGTTACTTGCGGCAAAATCCCCAACCAAGTTGAGGGCCTTTTTAAATATATCCTTGCGGTTTTAGGTAGCCACCTTTATTCTTGTATAATTTTGAGGTTCAATAAATTTTGACTAAAGACAGCTAAATAGGTACTTATTTCATACTTCAACTCAAGACCTATTACATAGAAAAAAGTACAATAAATCTATATATACAACTTTAACAGTAAATAAAGCCTGTGGAATTGGCACAATGCTACGAAATTCAAAGGCTGTTATGGAGCAAGAAATTTTAAGCCTATGCGATGTTCATGACTAATCAAATTCGCTGTTCATTTGTCGAACAAATAACAAAACGTGATTGAACAGAGCTCTCTCTTCGTTTATTGAATGTTGTCGTAGAAAGTACGATCCAACGTTGTTTTCTTGTTGACAAATTAAATTGTAATTCAAGTTCGATACAATGGTTGTTCCTTACAAAAATAGAGTCATGCTTTTATGAATCACCAATTACTACCAAATAAAAGATTGAATTGGTAGGTATGTCTAAATATATCAGGTATAAAAACACGTGACACCAATTTGAATATTCATGAATAATGAGAAATCGGAATAAAAGATAACCGAATATTACCTATATACATTTGAAATAACTAAGCTTTTAATATTGATAAATGGGCCCTGGGAGGAGCGATAAAGTGCCCCAGTACATTACGAACATTTTGGGATATAAATATTGAGATAAATCGATATTCTACATACGGGAACGACGTGGAAAATGCAAAAGTTTTTTTTATATATTTTTGTTCGTAGCATTACGGTGATGTGAGTTCGGAAACACTAATGGAACTTGCAAGTAGAGGGTAAAGTTCTAGTCGTTTTCTAAAACGGGGAGTTATTTGTGTTTCACAGTTGCAGGTTATCGCGACTGAATACAACTTTTATTACTATGAAGTGTTACAACTGTACCTTACATAGAATTCATTATAATAAAGCGAGACATTTACCATTTTATAAATAGTTTATTCTTTGATCTACCACTCCCTGAACTAAAAGCCAAAAGCCTTGGATACAAAATTATTTCTAATTCCATTCCAAATTCCATTTCAAATTATTTCTAATTTTCGAACCCGAAGTATAATATAATTGAAACTACGAATCTTATTTGTGTTTTCCATTGACCGTAAACTCTAGAATATTTAATAAATATTTTTACTTCAAGTTTGTAACGAACAGTTAACAAGACATTGTTGACTTTTCAAAGTAAGCGCCTATTTCTAATTGCCCAACTTCAATGTTGGTTTTCAGAAGATGAATTGAAATTACCTAATTTCTTTTTCCCGCATTTGATAGGTAGGTATAGTCGGGAAATTTAAATGTATAGTAGGTTAACGAACTGCCGATGTGATTAGTCGTATAATAGCGGTACACGAACTATTACAAAGAAGGTCGATGATTGACAATAGCTCTCGTCTCATTTGCCGTTATAATACGACAAAATCAAAAAATATTTAACTTGCTAAATAATTCAATTCCCTGACTGTACATAGATATATAATACCTAATCTATGTACCTATCACATGCGGGGAAATAGTGAAAACTTTTATTCAGATTGAATTAGAAACATTTAATCAATTCTTGAAACTATTCTTAAAATTTGTGTCGTACAAATAGACAAATGATTTATATACAACTGTCGAATGTGTGCGTAATACAGTAGAAAATTACGCTTCAGAAAACCTCTTTAGTATTTTATTTGCCGAACTTAATCGTTTCATTTCACGACGAGGGAGATAAGAGTCTTTTAACGCTACATCCAAATTACGTGTCTTACGTATTCGGCTCTATTGTACTCGTTTGGTTCAAGTAACGACGTCACTTGTGACTGCTCAACCATATAACGACTTCCCCACGTTTTATGTTTTCTCAATACCGTCACAAACTTCGCTAAAACATTTATCCTGTAAACAATTCCTTATTTTCAAAGTTTCGATTCCTGTGTCTGATAGCTAGATAATAAACCACAAAGCGCTGTGGCTTAGCGACATTTACAAATAAAAAATATACCTATTCGCTTTCAGGGAATTTTTTTTGGTAGGCACTTGAGATATTTCAATTGCAAAACATTTCAAGTTACCCGTAAAGTTTCACTGGACTAATATTTACACTACAGACCTTTTACACTAGACTATTTTCACTAGATTCAGTATCACTTCAGTATTGTGTTTTATAAAAACACTTATGTCTAAAATGCGACGCTTGAACGGAGCCCGTAAATCATTCCTCTAGCTCCTAGTCCAAAGTTGAACCACTTTAATGAGAGTTAATTTATTTTAGACGGCGCAGCGATTATTAAATGTTTAACAAACAATACCGAAGGGTTCTAACTCATAAAAGTAATTAGGCAATATATTTTCTTTGCATCTAGTAAAGTTTTTTATCATTATCATATTGTTTGATCTTGTTTGATAGTTTTAAAAAGTATAACACGACATCGTGTGTATCATGTGTCTGAATAATAATTTATAATTCACACAACATAATAAACGATAGGTATAGGTAATAGTCTCATCAACAAACTAATTACCAATTGATTCGTAGATCATAATAAAATTTTTTGAAGTAAAACTTATTAAAATGTTGGTAATTCGATATGCGAATACATTGACATTTAGAATTGAAATTTCTCTTTTTTGGATATGTACCAAATTGAATTGGAATATCATCCTATCATTTGATGTAATTACAATTGGGGTCTGTGAATGTTGAGGCGTCCTTTGAACACAATTTTGCGTTAAAATAACCGCTTTTAAGCGTTGGCCGTCGCTTTACTCGCTTTGCCCCGCGGCCGATTTCAATTTAAAAACATCGCGTTGAGGCGTTGACTGGGCGCACAGTCAGATGGCCCTCTTTGTTACAGCCCCGGCAAAGTTCCGTTGGAACTTTTGCCGAGATAAATAATTTAATCTTTAATACCTATTTAAGCGCGCCGGCATAGTTGCTACCAAAGGCTGTTTCGCTATTAAACTGCAGATTTTCCGTGCTTTAATGCGAACAAGTTTGCTCTCCGATATCTATTCCGTTACTCTCTGTTTGGCCTTTTTCCGTTCCACTTTTAAGTAATACCGTAATTAACTACAGGGATTCAAGAGAATTTATAAAAAGCGCTTTTTACTTAATACTCCCGGTATAGGGCTTGAAACATATAAGAATTGTTAAAGTTTCGTTTGAAATCCGATTGGAAACAACGTCTACCTGAAAGTTTCTGCGTCAATCCAAGTAGATTTATTTAAGTAACACACTTGAGCTGATACTGCTACGTTGGTACGTTACTATACGTGAGATGAGATGAGTAAATCTCTTTAGCCTACACGACGTACATAAGCTCAGCATTGTATTATTTCCCTAGCTTCAGAGACTTTGCTCGCTCGGATCCCGGCTGCGAACGAACGTCACCTGAGCCGGCCGAAGTTAATAGGTCTGCGCAAACTGAATACTCAATATAATCTGATTTAGGTGGCCGGTGAAATAGGACCACGAATGATAGACGAGTATTCAAATCACAATCAAACGATAACAACCCTGTGAAATTCAGTGAAAAGCTTCGGAATATACACTCTTACCCTTAACGAGGAAGTACTTTCGGGTGACATAGACAAATGACTTCGGTTGCTCTCTTAGGTCCAACAGAAACTCTATGTTCAGAACTAAAAGCAACATATTGGACACATGTGACGCGTGCTGTAACTTTGTTGAAACAGTCTGGGCTCATATGAATATATATTCGCCTGTAATTTGTATTCGACTCGAGGAAATCATGTACACACTCTTATTATTCGCCCAGTTTCTACTACAGACAAACCTTGAGATATTAAGTGTCATTTTTCTCGGAAAAGTTAACATAAACAATAAAATATTACTTCCTTTTCTTACACCAAAAAATAAATAAAAAATAAGGAATTTAGGAATGCCATTCCTACAGGTAGGAATGGTATTCTTAAACTGCGTAACTCAAAGCTAATTTAAACCCTTTTCTCGTTTATTTATTTTTTAAATTTGAATTCTTTATTCATAATGAACAGAGTTCAACTGTATTATTTTATCAGACTGTAGAAAAATAATACTTATACGTAAACATAGAATTCTCAGAATTCAATATTAGACAAGTCAAATACAATATTTCCGCGAAGCGTATCCTAATAGCAATAATGTCGTATACATAATGGGTAGCTATATTGTCAATTACCACATGTCTTCATTATCTCACTGGTGGACTTTTGGTGGGCAACAGTACGAACTGAAGTTGGCAGCGTCAGACAACTTGAAGGAGAACTACACTACGGTGGTGATCCACGTGAAGGATGTGAACGACAATCCACCGGTATTCGAGAGGCCTACGTACCGCACGCAGATCACGGAGGAGGACGACCGCAACCTGCCGAAACGCGTGTTGCAGGTCCGGTGTAGACTAGGTTGCACGCACTGGACAACACTATTTCAAGTCACCACGTAAATCAACAGTAGATTCTTAGATGTCCAACTATTGTCTTCATCATGCTGAGCATAAGAAATGCTCAAACAAAGACAAATAACAGTTTTCGGCGCAATTATGTACGTAATCCATTATCTATCAGTGATTACATACCTATAATCTATTAACAATTCGCTAATGTATAAAATACTTGGAAAATATTTTAAAGATAAATGATCACCCTTACACGCCAGAATTCAATCCTTTACTACCTCCGCCGGGTTTTGAAATGCTATTGGAAATGGTGACATAAAACAGTTTTGTCGTAAAAATGCGCTCGCTCTAAATCATCCGATGCTTTATTGAAATCGTATAATTTCATAAGGAATCGGATTTATAGTTTTTTTTTGTATTTGCATGGCATGTTTGTATCGTTTGTGGCACCGTTTTATTTAGTAGAACTGTCCCGTTGCTAGTGTCCGTTTTTGTGGGTTTTTTTTATCTTTGCATTCAACTTGTTTATTGCGCCCGTCTGCAGTTCCAGAATGAGGTCGTCGTCGAATACAGTATCTTGCGCTCTGGTTTTTTTAACATTTCTTTTATGCAACAATGGATATAAAAGAAGTTGTAAAATATTACCAATGTGACGAGGTACTTGTAGGTCACTTTTGTTGGTATTTTTTTTGTACAATAACACTACATATTTCAGACAACTGCTAGGTATTTGTTTGCAAGGCATATATTGTTTTCTTTTTCTTTTTTCTTTTCGTTTCAATTCCTTTGAGAATAGGTATAATTTGTTTTAATAAGCTCTACTACTACTTCCCAATACAAGCAATAATAATAATGGTCAAACTAAAATTTGCTGATTTTGTATTAATTTTCTCGAATACACAATAGGAACTCGACCGTCTCCTGAAAATTTTAATAGGTTATTATTCACTTATCGACAGCGAAAGGTTTTTGGTTCGGCTTTGATCCACTCTTTCGCTGTCGGTAAGTGTTTAACCCTAGTATATTTTCTATGACTAGAGGCAATTATTTTAGTAATACCACATTATTTTGGTAGCAATTAAGCATAAGGCCCTCCTAGTCGACACTCACAACACCAGGGGTATCAGCCGCGCGTTGCTATAAAACCAAATGTTATATAATGTATATCTTAATTTTTTTTATAATAAAAATGGTTTGTCTTTTTTTTCCTTTTTTTAGCAACAAATAATAATACAAAGCTAGTAATTGACACATGAGTGGGAGAAATAACTATGTTTTAACAGGGTTTTAACCAAAATAGATCAAAGAGTGATTATAAGTAAATCCGTCGTTGGATAAGTATAACTTCTGCATTTGAATTATATAATATTTTCTATTTTTCTTTAGTACACAAATTCGAAGCAGATCTGTTGACTTTCACCCATTTTTATAACGATAATGACGGGAACTTTGGCAGCTGGCCCTTAAGCGCCTGCCGCCGCTGCCGCCGCGAGCTCTTTACGAATTTGTACTTTTCAATTATATCCCCAGACCGCTATAGTAAACTTTGTGAAGAACCATAAATTAACTTCTTCATTGGGATTAATCTGCTGCGGTTTCCATCTAAACATTTTAGCTGACTACCGTATTTACACAACAAACATTCTATACACATTCCTCTAATAAAACGAGCTACAATTTATCATTGCACTTCGAGTGATTTATACCGTGTAGTATCCGCAAAAACGCGAAGTGTAAAATTGTGGTCTAGTTTATCTGCAGTAAATCGGAATTTTACGGTGCGAGCCCTCTAGCAAAACACATTTTTATGATTTAAGTTTACATAAAGTTGTAGAAGATAACAGTCGCTGCGATCTGCATTTATTTAAAATTTGTAAGATACAACTGGTTAAACGAGCCTTACCTACTTGACTTATACGAATCAAGTCGAGATTTCTAAAAATTAGGCACAATGGACCCTTATTTTTTTATCGCCCATCTTATTCATTTCTCAAACTCGTCCTTTCTTTAGCGAAATCAAATCTTCACTACAAAGGAAATGGGTTTCTATACATATTTTACATTCAAATGTTACAATTTCGTTTATTTCTTTTTATTATATTATTATTTGCTTAACAAATCATTCTTTACCGAGATACTGTAACGTAAGTAGGTAGCGTGTAATATGGCGCATGAGCATGCGTGTGTGCTAAAGTGTGCGTGTGCGCAGTACGAGCTGACGATGGTCGCGTCGGATGGCCGCAACGAGAACTCGACGCGAGTACTCGTGCGCGTGCTCGACGTGAACGACTTGCCGCCGCAGTTCACGCGCAGCCAGTACATCACGCAGGCACTCGAGGAAACAGGACCCTATCCCCATTCCCTAATTCAGGTTTTCTTTTGTTTGTTTATTTTTTACTTTTGTTTACTTATGGGCGCGGGTTTTCTTTTATTTTATTTAACTATTATGTATTTCAACCAAAATATAATAGAAAACTAAGTCCAATAACCAGTGGAAATACAGTGCATGGGAAGCACATCTATGTATATAGTATCGACAATGTCAACGCACCTAAAATATTAATAATGATTGCCACTTATCATGAGCTGGAATAATCGTTTGACTTTCATTGACACAAAAAACTACTGTGGCATTCTGCTTATAATTCAATAAAGTAATGACATAAATAGACTAAAAATGTAATGTTGATATAAAATAGGTCCAAATTTTTACTTTTCCTCGTTTTTAAAACACAACAATAATTCAGGATTTTTATTTTATTTCAAATATTTTTCTTGAGTTTGTAGAGTTTCTTTATGCATTACTTTTTAATTTTGCTTTACCTACTACTCTCTAATAAGAAGTTGTTATCGCTATTAATCAGCACTAATAGTGTGCTAACTTAATGGAAATTTAAATAACAAGGTAAGTCTTAGCTTAGCTTTCTTGGCCGTAGTTCGTGTATTTTATCTTATGCTATTATAATTAATATATGTGTGATGAATTTTTTAAATTATATTTTCAAAGAAGAAACTTGGCTTTCGTTTTCATCCTCGACTGGTTATTAAATAAGTTGCACCTATTTTCTACATAGATCCAAACGTATACAAGCACGATGAACTCCTCTCCTAATCAAAGGTTCCGAATGAAGCAGGTATTCTTAACTGATTTCCTAATCTTACTAAGATAATAAAAAACTGCATTGATATAATTAACAATTACAAATACATAGTAATTAAAATATAATAGAACTAGAAAAATTTCACGAAATTCACAAAATTTTTTTTCAATTTCAATTTTTTTTTCATTTTTCAAACATTTATAATAATGTTAAAATCAAAAATTAAGAATAATTACAAATACATTTCCTGATTGCCAATCGTATTGCTTTGATAGGTACTTAATTACCTATAAGATTACCAAAAATGTAACAACAATAAGTATAATACCTAAATAGAATATAACTAGAAATAATATTATGAACACAAGTCATACAAAGCATATTAATTTGATATTTTTCGTTATTACCTGATTTACAATTAATGGAAACAATTACAATAACATGAATGAAATTTGATGGTAGTGAACAATTAAAATGATGAGGATAAACCTCATACTTCTATTTGAACCTGATTGAATAGAAGCACTGAATAAATACGAAAATTAAACGCCGACGGCGTTGAAATTACTCTCACGTGTGAGGATAAAAAATACTCAATCACCTAAATGTCTGTTCAGCATCGGTAAAGCTCTCGTCCCGATTCGCTTGTAGTGACAAGCTTTTTTATAATTGGGGAGAGATTCGCAAATGATCCGAGTAATTACTCAAACGTCGACCCTCTTCATACCGGTCCGTTCATCGTAATTGGAGACTTCCCTTATTACAAATACGGTATGGAAATGAAAACTTGGGACAATGGAAAGTGTGTGCACATCATAAGTAATACAATTGTGCATATAACGGCACTGTTGCTAAGCAACTTTATTACTGCATCCAGTTCCAGGAACTGGGTTCGTTCAAGAGGTACTATGGTTTTTTTACCTTCAGGGTCGTTCTTAGCCATTCATCACAACCCTGAAAAAAATGAAACCAGTTCCTGGAACTGGATTAAGTTATAAAGTTGCTTAGTAACAGTGCCTTTATGTGCACAATTGTATTACTTATGACGTGCACACACTTTCCATTGTCCTAAGTCCAAACTCGAATGGTGTATATTTATTCAAAGCTATAAAACTAAAAGTATAAAACTTTTGCACACAAATCACAGTTTATTTTACTTTATGAAGACATAAAATTATCGACAGTGTTTTTGGCGAAATTTTTGCCAAATCGCACTTTAAATAGTGTACTGAAACTTTTACGCTTTCACAGCTTCTTTGTATGAAGCCTTAAAAAGAGGAAAGTTTGCGGTGCTTCCGCTGAGCACCGACGGACGCCCCGGTGCAAACAATCTGGAGTGTTGGTGGGTTCATAACTTTGAAAAACTTCCGATCTCCGACCAGCTATGAAATAATAGTTCTATTAAGCTTAGACCGAGACTATAAGAAATATATTTCGAACTACGCAAAGAAATCTGGAAAACCTCAAAGTACGATTAGCAACGAAAGGTTGAAAAACGTCTCTGAAATTGATAAAATTAAATACAAGTAGAAATAAAAACAACTCGTCTTCAAAGAATTTCATATAACACTGACATATCCCACAACTATATTGATTTGTTTTCGTAAAACAAAAGTCGATTTTGTAATTTTCGTTTTTAGGAATTTTCCTTAAAATAAATATAATAAAAAAAATATTTATTTTGTTGCTATCTACTAACTACAGATACAAATAAATTCAAAATATGAACTTTAATTTTTTATTCTCATATAAGCAAAGCCAAGTTTCATTCTTAAGTCAATATATAGGTAAATAAGCATTTACGCATTTTGTAGAGCATGTCTGTCGTAAAATACTTATTTGCCTATATTATATTATAAATAATTTTGAAGAGTAAATTCGTGTATTCGCGACTGTAAATTCATCAATGTGATCATTTAAATTCGTATTTACAGGTGACGGCAACAGATGGTGATAAAGATAGACAGCAAAACATTGTTTATTTCCTCACTGGACAGGGCATCGATCCCGACAACCCAGCCAATAGTAAATTTGATATCAATAGAACCACAGGAGAAATTTTTGTTCTGAAAGTAAGTTGATTTACGTTGCTGGTATTTGATTTCACATTATACAGGAACGTGTCTGCGATGCACAGATGTCGTTTGCAAAGTGCCCGTTATTGGCGAGGGCATAGACTCCACAGTTGAGATAGCCAACAAACAAGGGAGCGTGCTTTGCATACACAATGCAATCACACATTTATTGCGTTACACTTATGCTATAACCTGAACATATTCCATGTAATGAGAAAACGCGAATGTTCGTTGAATATTAAATATATTACTCTTTTCGTGCAAATGCAGTTGAATTATAAACGTTATTTCTAACAATCTGAATATTTTTGCAGCCTTTAGATCGCGATCAACCTAATGGAAGACCACAATGGAGGTTTACAGTATTTGCTCAAGATGAAGGAGGTGAAGGGCTCGTTGGATATGCAGATGTTCAAGTTAACCTTAAAGATATCAATGATAATGCGCCTATTTTCCCACAAGGAGTATACTTCGGTAATGTTACAGAAAATGGCACCGCTGGTATGGTTGTTATGACAATGACTGCAATAGATTATGATGATCCAGCCGAAAGTAATAATGCAAAACTTTGGTATTCCATTGAGAAGAACGTAATAGAAGAAGAAACAGGATCCCCTATATTTGAAATTGAGCCTGAAACAGGAGTGATTAAAACTGCAGTTTGCTGCTTAGATCGAGAACGGACACCTGATTATTCTATACAAATAGTAGCATCGGATGGAGGGGGGTTAAAAGGAACAGGCACAGCGTCTATACGTGTGAAGGATATAAATGATATGCCTCCGCAATTCACCAAAGATGAATGGTTTACAGAAGTCGATGAAACTGATGGAACTAATTTACCCGAAATGCCAATCCTTACAGTTACAGTTCACGACGAAGATGAAACAAATAAATTCCAATACAAAGTAATTGAAAACAGTGGTTATGGTGCTGATAAATTTACCATGGTTCGAAATAATGACGGAACCGGCTCACTTAAAATAGTACAGCCGTTGGATTATGAAGATCAATTGCAAAGTAATGGCTTTAGGTTCAGAATACAAGTGAACGATAAAGGGGAAGATAATGATAACGACAAGTATCATGTAGCTTATTCTTGGGTTGTAGTGAAACTTAGAGATATAAATGACAATAAACCACAATTTGAAAGGGCAAATATAGAAGTCTCTGTTTATGAAAATGCTGAAGTAGGTAAAAGTTTGGAAACATTTAAAGCCACAGATCCTGATCAAGGTGGTAAAAGTAAAGTTTCGTATGCAATTGATCGCTCTTCAGACCGAAAACGGCAATTTTCGATAAACCAAGAAGGTACGGTTAGCATACAAAGATCTTTGGATAGGGAAGACACACCACGACATCAAGTGAAAATTTTAGCTATAGACGATGGAGTTCCTCCAAGAACAGCTACGGCGACCTTAACAGTAATTGTTCAAGATATTAACGACAATGCACCTACATTCTTGAAAGATTACAGACCAGTATTAACAGAACATATAACACCTAAAAAGGTAGCTGAAATCTTGGCAACTGATGATGATGATAGATCAAAAAGCAACGGCCCACCATTCCAATTCAGACTGGACCCTGGTGCAGATGATATTATTAGAGCATCTTTTAAAGTAGAACAAGATCAAAAAGGTGCTAATGGCGATGGTATGGCTATTGTTTCTTCTCTAAGATCGTTTGACAGAGAACAACAAAAAGAATATCTGATTCCTATTATTATAAAGGATCACGGAAATCCTGCTATGACAGGAACTAGTACGCTCACAGTAGTTATTGGTGATGTAAATGACAATAAAATGCAACCTGGATCTAAAGAAATTCTGGTTTATAATTATCAAGCTCAAGCACCAGATACAGAAATCGGAAGAGTGTATGTATATGATCTTGATGATTGGGATCTTCCAGATAAGAAATTTTTCTGGGAAAGTACAGAACATCCTAATTTCACTTTGAATGAAGAAACTGGTATGATACAAATGAAACATAAAACACGGGAAGGACGTTACCACTTGAAATTCAAAGTATATGACAGAAAACATACACAAACAGATGTACCAGCTAATGTTACAGTATACGTGAAAGAAATATCTCATGAAGCTATTATTAATTCAGGATCCATACGGATATCAGGAATATCTGACGAAGACTTTATTAGAGTATGGAATTATAAAACTCTTAGTGTATCTAGAAGTAAATTAGATATATTCAAAGATAAATTAGCAGATTTATTAAATACTGAACGTGAAAATATTGATGTATTTAGTGTACAGTTGAGGAAAAAACATCCACCAGTTACAGATATAAGATTTTCAGCTCATGGAGCTCACTACTACAAACCAATAAGATTAAACGGTATTGTGTTGATGCATAGAGAAGAAATTGAAAGGGCAGTAGGAATTAATATTACTATGGTTGGAATAGATGAGTGTTTGTATGAAAATCAAATGTGCGAAGGTTCTTGTACCAATGTTCTTGATATAAGCAATTTACCTTATATGGTAAATGCCAATAAAACTGCATTAGTAGGAGTTCGAGTCGATGTTATCGCAGAATGCACGTGTGGTGCAAGGAATTTCACACAAGCTGAGACATGCCGTAACTCGCCTTGTTACAATGGTGGCCGGTGTATTGAAGGAAAATACGGATTGACCTGCTCTTGTCCACCTGGCTACACCGGACCAAGATGTCAACAGACATCTAGAAGTTTTAGAGGAACAGGATGGGCTTGGTACCCTGCTTTAGAAATGTGTGACAGTTCTCACTTGAGCTTTGAATTTATAACACGAAAATCTGAAGGTGTCTTAATTTACAATGGGCCAATAGTACCGCCAGAGCCCGAGGAAATCATGGTATCTGATTTTATATCAGTAGAATTAGAAAGAGGAAACCCTAGACTTTTGATTGATTTTGGATCAGGCACTTTAGAACTTCGAGTAAAAACAAAGAAATCTCTTGATGATGGTGAATGGCACAGAATAGATATATTCTGGGATACAGAAAACGTAAGGATGATAGTTGATTTTTGTAAGTCTGCTGATATCCAGGAAATGGAAGATGGAACTCCTCCTGAATTTGATGACTCGACATGTCAAGCTACTGGAACAATACCACCATTTAACGAATATCTGAATGTGAATGCCCCACTTCAAGTTGGTGGTCTATATATAGAGCATTTCGATCCTACACATTATCATTGGCAATATATGCCAATTGGAAAAGGATTTGATGGGTGCATACGAAACTTAATTCACAATAGCAAATTGTATGATTTGGCTCATCCAGGGCTGTCCAGAAATTCTGTAGCGGGGTGCCCACAAACTGAAGAGATTTGCAATCAGGCTGACACTACTTCAAGATGTTGGGAACATGGGACCTGTGTAGGAAGCTTTTCTGAAGCCCGTTGTCAATGTCTGCCTGGATGGACAGGTCCATCATGTAATTTACCCACTACACCAACAAGTTTCAGACCACAGAGTTACGTAAAGTTTGCATTAAGTTTCGAGCCAGATAGGTTTAGCACTCAAATTCAGCTCAGATTCAGAACTCGTGAACCTCATGGCGAACTTTTCAGAGTGAGTGATCAACACAACCGTGAATATGGCATTTTAGAAGTCAAAGATGCACGATTACATTTTCGATATAATCTGAACTCTCTGCGTACTGAAGAAAGAGATGTATGGTTGAATTCCGTTGCTGTTGATGACGGCCAATGGCACATAGCACGAGTGAGCCGTTATGGCAGTGCCGCCACCTTAGAGATTGACGGTGGTGAAGGAAGAAGATACAACGAGACTTTTACTTTCGAGGGACATCAATGGTTATTGGTAGATAAACAAGAAGGTGTTTACGCCGGCGGAAAAGCAGAATATACTGGTGTCAGAACTTTTGAAGTATATGCAGACTTTCAGAAAGGTTGCCTGGATGATATACGGTTAGAAGGAAAACATTTACCTTTGCCTCCTGCCATGAACGGTACACAGTGGGGTCAGGCGACTATGGCCAGGAACTTGGACCGCAATTGCCCATCCAACAGTCCCTGCATAAACGTGCATTGCACAGAGCCCTTCGTATGTGTTGACCTATGGAATGAATACGAGTGCACGTGAGTATACTACATTTATTCTTTAGATTTCAAAATAATTCTTGCATTATCAATTTACATAGATTCAGAAAATACTTAAATATACTTACTTACTAATTTAATTTTCATGTTTTGTTCTTTACTTTAAGTGCGCGCTGAGTTCCACACAGTACTTTTATGTATAATATTTAAAAAAAAATTATAAATTAAGCAAATTAATACTATTTTATACAATTTATAGCCATTTTTCATATTATTATGCAAATTATTAATAACTGCTTTATTATATGACTTATTTTTAAAGATCTTAATTTAAAATATGGTACATACATAAGTACTTATTTATTGAATATTACTCGAGCTTATATGATCTATATATGTGTATAAACTAATATTATATTGTTGGAATGGTGTTTAGTTGCGGTGAGGGTTTGGTATTGTCACCGGATGGTAAAGGTTGCGTAGACAAGAACGAATGCCTTTACTTCCCATGCCGGAACGGCGGGTCTTGCGTGAACCGAGAGCCCGGCTACCGCTGCCACTGTCCCGAAGGGTTCTGGGGCGAGAATTGCGAGCTCGTTCAAGAGGGGCGCACGCTGAAGCTCAGCATGGGCGCGCTCGCCGCCATCCTCGTCTGCCTCCTTATTATTATGAGTGAGCACTTAGTCACGCTTACTGCGTGTCCCGCTAGATCATCACACTATCACTCTCGCACACACCACCCTCCATTTATAGTCTTTATGTATATGTAGCGTATTAGTCTTTAGAGCATGCTTATGTGGGGCTCAGTGCGTACGCTGGACATATGAACAGGTAAAGTTGTGTAGGTGTCCCGCGGGCTCGGTCCGTGGTGGCGGCACGTGCGTGAACGTGAACGAGTGCCTGGAGAACCCCTGCCTGAACGGTGGTTCGTGCATCGACCGAGAGCCCTCGCGTCGCTACGACTGCCTGTGTGCATTCGGTTACACCGGCCACGACTGCGAGCTAGAGCTACTCGCCTCCGGCATCATTACCCCCTCAAGGGATTTCATTATAGCTATCATTGTCTGTTTATTTTTGCTTTTAGGTGAGCACATACATTCATTTTTTGTATGCTATATTTTTACTGTAATTTTTGATTATGTATGTGATTCTTATTTCCCAAAAAGGTACAGTAAACAGTTTGTTATTGGTTATTTAATATTTATCATTTTAACTATTTTTTAATTATATCAGAATAGAAACACATACATAAATCCCTTTTTTCAAACATTTTTTAGTTAATTACATCAATAACTTTTTAATCATTACAAAAGTTGGACTTCATTGTTTATTAGATATTTCATTTTCATTTTAGTGTTGTACATTAGTTATATTTATTAGTGGTAGGTATATACATAACAAATTATATTAAATGAGTAGGTATATAACACAAATATTATTCCAATAAATAAATATATACTTGGCTCCATTGAATCAAATCAAAATAACAGGTTCCCTTGATACTATTCCACACGACAATCATACCCTTGGGTCCTTTCCTTTATTAAATATCTTACGGAAATTGAAATTACTGAAAACAGTCCTAAATCTTATCTTTGCTATAACCAATTTCCATGCAACAAAATGTACCCGATAAATCTAATAATTCTCTAATTTTCCACTGGCATAATCTATGTAATAAATATAAAGGAGGATAAAGGTTTTAGCCATAATGTTTATTTCTAGGACATCAATATTACTGATTTAAATCTTCGATTTATCCCGAAAAAAGTTTTTATACATTCTGCAGCTCATCACTAAGTCTTTACCAACTAAAACTTCATTACAATTCCTTTTTGTACATTTAGATACCTACCTAATTAGTGCAGTAGTTACTATTTCAATCAAACCTGATTATTTTGTACGAAAAAAAATTGCACTCGTGTAGATATGTTAGAGAGACTCATTTGACAAATTAAAAGTCCATGTAGACTCAGGGATTTTCTCCCGTTTAAGTAAGTAGGTAGGTATATCGATCATTTATCCTTAATACTTGAACGTGAGTTAACTGCGTAACTAACTTAAACATTAAAGATTTCCCTATACGCACTCTTTTTATTACCTGGTACATTTTCACACCTATGACATGGGAAATAAATATTTTATTATTATTAAGTGATAATAAACGTCAAGCAAATCCTACAAGTAAATTAAATATAAGAAAATAAATTCAATCCCATGGTAGAAAAAGAAAAAAAAATTTTTGTAAGTTTTTAATTTATAAAAGGTCCCTTTTATCTCTGTCTTGTCAGAACACAATTCTCAACAATAACACGACCTCTTTTCTTTGTTAAAATAATCATATCGGTTAACAGTTTTGGTGCTCGTATTCGTGGTTTACAACCGAAGACGCGAAGCTCACATCAAGTACCCCGGTCCTGATGATGACGTCCGCGAGAACATCATCAACTATGATGACGAAGGAGGCGGCGAGGATGACATGACTGCATTCGACATCACCCCGTTACAGATACCGATTGGAGGACCCTTGCCGGATCATGCACCTTCTAAACTACCTTGTAAGTAACAAAGTTTATTTTTTAGCTTTCAACCTCACTTGTTGATGTATTTTATGCAACATAGGTGGAAAATAAGCGTAGGTGCGACCTGTGTGATGTCAAACGGTTACTGTAGCATAAAGACGCTTCTCGTAGCACCTTGGGCACTACTCACGCGTTGCCTGTCCCTTTTTTACGCATTCAAAAATCGAAAGAAAACGTTATATATAATGACAGCAAAGGAAACGAGCCCCCTGCACCCTTATAACACTTTTCTGGTGACATTTCTCTCCGCAGGAACACAACACTATACAGCACCCGTACCACCATCTTTTATCGCGATCCAGTTTAGGACCTAAACTGAGTAGAATCGTTAATTCGTACTACGACGCTATCTACGACTATGACAGCGATGCAGTTTAGGAACCAATACTGAACCGAGCGGATATGAATCGCATTTATAAAGATGGTGGTTAGTCCCCAGGGTGGTACATTTAATTTAGACATAGATTAGTTCATTGAATTGTTTAGCAACTTTCAAATACATCTTATTCATTAGATAATTTCATAACATTTCTATGATATTTCATAGAAATATTATGAAATTATCTAATGAATAAGAAATTCTCTAAAAAATTATTATTATGAAGCCGATGTTTCGATTTTATGTCGTGTTGTGCTGCGATATTCTGCAAGGTGTAATTGCCGCCCCAGAAGGGCACTTAAAACTTTTTTTGAACGTCACCAAACCACATTGTAATGTTTTTGATGCGTTTAAACGCCTACTTTATTATAACAATTACAAATGAAGAACAAAAACGATGAAAAATATATGCCCCAGGCATTGAAGTTAACACCTCTAGGTGATCCGAAAGAATACTTCAATGAGTGGAGATAAACGTTGCTATAAAAACGTTAAGAAGAAGGATAGAGAGTGGTGAAGAAGTTAGCAGGTTATACCTAGTTCTCCGGTGGCGTAGTTATAATCGCGTCTGGCCGGACATCAGGAGACGCGGGTTCGATTACCGCCAGGAGCATATATTTTTTTCATCGATTTCTTTCTTTATATGAAATTGTCACAAAACTAATCATCTTCTTCAAAATAATCATGTGCAGCGGTCATGAAAGAAGGTAGAATGTGGTCTTACACATAAAACAGTAAGGTTCTACTCCCTATTATATTAGATACATAAATAAAGGACTTGGGAGACTATTCGGCCACAAAATATCACATCCGTGTCCGAGATTCCCCTTTTCGAATTTTAATGTAGGCTTTTCGGCCAGTGCCGATCAATAATGATCGAACTAATTTTATTAGACCGGATCCAAAATCAATATCATAATATTTATAAAAGCCCGTGCTAATTGTGCTTTTTGAATCGTCCTCGGATCAGGTATTCCATATTTTTTTCTTGTTCTTTCACATGCCATCTGTAAAAGTGTAACAAAACATAGATTATAATTTACGTTCCCAGGATCAACCAACGAGTATTTTTTTTTAAATAAGGCCTGTTTCTTTATTTAATTTATATTATTATGAATATTTGTACACCGACCGATAAATGCAAAAACACAACACGAAACTTTATAGAAGTACAGTTTTTGCTATTTGTAAGCAACAATCAACACGAAATTCTAGGCAATTGGAAAATGTACATTATTACGTCATAACGCTTATGATTTTCAATAGAAGTGATAGAATATAAAAAAAATACTGAAGTACTTACTGGGAGTATATTTTTATTTATTCTATCAGGTCTACCGAAAATCACATACATTTAAACTCGCTCATATAGGAAAAGTTTCATCACTGTCAATTTCTTATTTTCTCTCTTTATAAAGTACGTGACGTGGAAAAGCTTAAACTGTTTCAAGAACACTTTCATAGGAAAAATCTACCAACATTTTTTTTGTATGTGCCTCATTATATTTCGAATAAAAATCTACCGTTTGTAAAATTTCGGCCGCCATTTTTCTTCATTGATTGTCTTTTATTTATAAATGTTAAAGCGATTCTATTTGTGACGTAGGTACTCACGTCGAAACTCAGATTACGTACCCAAGTTATCTGGAATTGCGAACATTATTAGAATACTAGTACTTACTTACCTACAATAATAATAATTCTATTTAAAGTTGGTAATATATTCATTATTTATTTAGCCTATTCCAATCCCAAAGCGCCACAAATAACTAAAAAGTAAAACCTGTGCTATAAACCTAACCGAATGGAAATTCCATTTGGCTGGGCTTATAGTGAAGTCACATAATTATTAAATAAATAAAGTAAACTATATTTTACTTCACATAATAATATCGACCCATAACAGCCGGTGTTGTACAATAACGTATATTTGTCGGTCTAAGATTCATAATATAAATTTATTATGAATCTTAAACCGAAAATATAAATACACAAACATATGAAATTCTAAAAAAGTGAACAAACGTCCGTGTCCACATCAAAATCATCTGTGTCTGTCTACCGGGATTCGAACCCGGAACCGCCAGCTAAATAGATAGAGTTTGTGACGAGCCGATCGGCCGATGTGTTATGTACTTTTTTTAATATACAACTAGATGACAAGCAAGTTGACGGCTGAGCTGGTGGTAAGTGGTAACCGCCGTCTATAGACACCTGCAATAACAAGGAAAAAATCGCTTGGTTTTGCAGGTGCGTTGTCATCCTGAGGCCTTAAATTCGAAACACAGCAAACTATTTTATGGCTGAAATTAATAATAAAGGCGGTGGTACAAACGACCATAAAAGTATCTGATCACTTTAGTACCATGTCACACCGATCTTGTGCACGTACTTTATAGTTGCTACCGTACTTTATTGACGCTAAAGACGTTGTGACATGGTACTAAAGTGTTCAGCTACTTCTGTGGTCGACCGTAAGTACCTACCCAGACGCCCCACATACGGCCCTACCACCATAACAGTTGTTCCGTGTACCTAATGCAAGGGTGCCTACTATATTTTTTAAATATAAAATAAACACGACATAAAGTCGCAGCTCGAATATTTAATAGTATTTTACATTTCGTATAATCTTACATTTGAAATTGACATATATTCTTTTAAATAACTCCATGACTACCACGGAGGTTGTGACACACTCGCCATACTCATAGTTAAGACCTCCTTATCTCCTAAGATCCACTGATGGGCGTTGGTCTCGGTGTGGGTCCCATGGGCGTCGGTGTGGGTGTGGGGGTGCCTCCGGGAGTGGGTGTTCCGCTGCCAGGCGAGACCAATGTTGGGATGTTCATCGAGGAGCACAAGAGGCGCGCCGACAGCGACCCCAATGCTCCTCCGTTTGACGATTTGCGCAACTACGCGTATGAAGGAGGCGGCAGTACCGCTGGCTCGCTATCATCTCTTGCATCTGGTAAGTAATATTACTTCTAAATAGAATCAAATTATAATGTAAATAATTATGTCCTAGCTTAAGTAGTAATCTTTAAATTTCGTGGGTGAGGTATGTCAAAGCTTTAGCCCTAAAAATACATTGGCAAAATAACTCAGTAATATATATATATAACATTCCCTAAATCCTACTCTAGTATAAAAAATCCCACATATAAATAAAACAGGCAAGAATCACACAAAGCCTTTTAGAATACAAAACAACATCATGCATGTTTTGAGCCACAAAAGTTTATATGGAACTGGAAAAAACAAAAAAGAAGGTAAACAATTTTAGGGTGGATAATGTAACGTGCGCCGCCAACCTGGAAAATATTTAAATTAGATATGGCTTCATGAAGATCATCAAGCACTTCAAAATTAAAAACACTATACAAAACCTAGACAGTATAGTTACGACCATGGGTTACGACTTGACAATTGGCCATTGTGTGATTGCCAATATAAAATAAAATAAAAAGATGTAGATACTTAGTAATTTAAATTATAGTGAAAACCCGTAGACTACCGAGAGCATATAAAATCCATTGTTTCTGGAATATGTACTAACTGTAGTAGTTACATCAATTGTTAATAACTTCTCGTATTGTAACGCAATACACGAAGTGCTAGTAAAGCATATCAAAGAGCTTAAATTAATGTCCATCTTGGTTCTGATATTAAATGATATGTAACGTTAGTTTTCGTTTCAATAATACTTATCAATAAGAATTTATGGATCTTTTCTTCCTTTAAACCATGTCTAGAAAGTTGTACCTAAATTCGAAGCTATTCAATTACCTACATAATAACAGGTGGTACCAAAGTTACAGCGAACATTAGATACTCTAATTTATACCCTAAATTCAAATCTAGTTTCACCAACTTTGAATTCAATTTTCATTATTAAGTTACTTATTAACTACTTATTCAGTTTCTTATTACCTAATGTAGGTAATAGTAGTAGGTAGATATTGTATGTAAGTACACAACTTCAATTCCACAACTTCAATCAAGTTAAAGTCTTAACCAAAGAAACTTCGTCTAGAGTTCTAGAGAAAACAGAAAGGAAGTCAATTTTTTGGTTCGTTAGATTGTAATCTGAGAAACGAAAAATTTAAGAGAAGCATATTTATTCTCATAAACATCATTCGCCTACTTGTTAGTACGACATAATGAGATTAACTATAAATGCTGCCGTTCTCAGCTTTACGACATAAGTAGATACCTACATACTAGTGTTGATTCTAAACTACTTTAGGTGAACATTTAAATAAAAGTTACCTTTTCTATATCGTACAAAGGAGAAAGAGTTAGCATACCGTAGTTAATAACGGTATTGTTTCGCTGTCTATCAAAAACTACTTTTACTCATATACAAAAATGGGGTGCAAACCACACTTTAAAATTCATGAAACCAGCAAAGCAAATCTAGAACAATGTATAATCATAAGTATTGACCTCGCCGAGAAATCCTCCGTCATCGAACGGCGAGGAGAGAATTTGTACGTGACTCCGCTTTAAAATTTATGTTCACACCGAGACTCGATTCATTCACAATGTATGAAGTGAAAAATTGAAGTCCTTCCAGTTTTCTTACATATTATTCATTTCATGACTTTGCATCTACCGAAATGACATATAGCTAACATGAATAAAGAATTGGTCAATACCTACAATAATTAAATGGATAAATAATATCATTTATGTAATGTGAGCTTCATAATTAACTATGATATCTCTATATTGTTTATTTATTTGTAACGCATTGCCTATATTTATTTTAATCATAATGGTTTGTGAATTCTGGCGTTATATTTCGTTATAATAATATTTTACTGGATCTGTGCCTTTGTGAACCTGAATTGTAGCAGTTTTTCTTTTGCATTTATTAAACACTCATTCAGGGTCAGGGTACAGGTCATCAGTATTATAGCTTCATAAAATTATTGTAAATGTTTTGCACTCATAGGTACTGATGACGAGGTGCACGAGTACGACTACCTGGGTGCGTGGGGCCCGCGCTTCGACAAGCTGGCTGACTTATACGGGCCTGACCTCGATGAACAACTGTAGACCCCTCGCCCCTGCCCCCCGCGCCTCCTGCGCACATTTAGTCAATTGTCTCCCACTATCATACCCTCTGAACCGCTATAAAACCGCAATCTCGGGAGAGACACTCCTTCACCTAACCGCGGAGTTTCGTTTTGTATATAAGCGAGCCAGAGACCATGTCTCTGTCGCATTTCGTAACTCTTATCAATTTTATACGACTTTATTTGTAGTAGACATGTTTAGCTTAAGTAATCATTTAAGATACCTATTTAATTGCGTAATTTTTATAAAGTCTATAACGTATATCTCCACCAAATATTTGATATAAGTTTTTATTCGATTTAGCCATATTATGAGTCAGTATTTTATTGGAAGTTACTGTGTTAAGTGGATTTTTGCTGGAGGGCCAGACGTGAATCTGAATCGTGGGTGTTTGTAGATAGTGTGCTATAAATGTGAATAATTTATACGAGTATTTTGTAAGTCCACAGCTTTACGTGATAACACTTAACATTATGGCCCTTGAGCATTAAATCAATATTTTAGGATAAAAGAATATGTTATATTTTATAATAACAATAAAAATAGTTAAAGCGGTCCATTCGGACATCGAGTTTGAAGTGCTCATTTGAAATGTAAACAGGGGCATGTAAATACGGTAATAACAGAAAACTACCCCTATCTTTAGCTAAATATGAAACTATTGACATAATTTCAACTCTAAATTGTAAGTGAAGTGTACAGTAACTGGTGTTCCTCTCGTAATGTCTCCGTGTAGAGTTAGTTACTTAGAATTGTTTGAAATCGACTACGGTGTACTCATAACAGTAGGTTAACAATCGCGGGGAGTTCTAAGTTAGCAGACATTTGCAACTGTGTATAGAGAGTGCATGTTTGGCGAATGTGAATGTTATGTGAGATTGACGACGTGAACGTGTGGACTCATTCACGGCACTGCGGCTTTAAAGCGTCGAATGTCATGCCCTTACTAAATTTACAGCCACTTCTCTCACCGCTACGTGAAACGTTTTATGTTGAGTGTTCACAAATAAAAGTCGCTTTAAATTATACCGCATTTTGATCGATATAGTTAACTCTTAAAGCGTACATTCATTCGTTTTGCATTTATTCGCTATTATTAAGTTGGATGGATAATGGATACACACTGACATACCTATGCTAGATATTATTTAAAGTTTCAAGTGTGTATTTTATTTTAAATTGCTCAAAATAACAATAGTTTACTCAATAAAATACTCATTACGCTTAACATATTATTCTAACATTAAGATATTCGTTGATTAAAAGACAAGCTTGTCAAAGCCGCTTGGCCGGGTATAGATGCAGTATGAATGCGCGTGCGCATCTAGTTTCCAGAACTAGCGCCGATATGAATGGGACTGTGCCAATTTATTAGCATTATCGATGCAGCTAACGTAGTCTTAAGTGTTTGCACTTTATTTATTCGTATGTTTACATATTAAATTTAGTCGCACCTAGAAAAATATCAATAACTTAATAAGAGTGTTGTGCTAGAGTATTACCCTGTCGATTTTGACGTGAGATAGTTGTTCGAAGCCGTTAGAAGTCACTAATTTATAGATTAATTTTTAAGAATTTATAATAAAAATATGTAATTTAATAAAATAAAAGTGGTTCTAGACACTGTCTCACATCGACGTCGATTTACGATCAGTGTATACATTTTAGAATATACTGAATTGCGTTAAAATGACTGATTTTATTATGTGTTTGAAAGCCTAAGATTTAGTAGATTCGGTTATTTAATTATAGACTTTGAATACCTTACTGTAAGGTCACCCTCTAGTTTGCACTAAAGACAAATACTTATTATTAAAGCAATTCTATATAAAATACATCCATATTAAAGCAATTCTCGTTAATTAATATTCGTGTAAGTAGACATTGAGAACTAGTTAGACTGAGGACGAACATCATGTTTTCATAATTATTTTATGTTAATTAATAATTATTACACTGCCAGTATCATACCTACATATAGACGAACTACTATAGTGATTTCAGTCCGATTTTGTATTTCAGTATTTTACAACAATTTATATTGTAAGTTTTTGGACTATTTTATGAAGTGATTTACTCCGTGAGCGTGCAATTCATTGTACATCTCGATTTTTATTTTCGATAAAGCTCTGCGGTGTCTTTCGAGTGTGTGCCTTTTTCGCTTGCTGAGTCATTCTGACGCTTTTCAAAATATCTAAAGATAAATGCTCCTTCATTGCGTGAATATACAAATTATATGCAGCAATACCAGCATGTCTTTCCGGTAAAAAATAAAGTTACTAAACGTAACGTATCTTAAAGAATATTGTATGAAGACGTCTTTAACAGTCTTCTGATTATAAATCGCTTGCAGTGGTTGTTTTATTTATTTATGACAGTATTAATGGGCTCACGGAAAAAAGCGATGTTCGCGAGTCATTCCCTTGATTAACGGTGGCGACAGCTGGGGGCCGCTGCGACAGGCGCAGACTGTTTATGTTCGGATATATAATATGGGCAGTTGATATGTCTATCCCTTAAATACTTAACGACAAGGTATCATAGATATATTTACTGCCCAATTTGATCAAACGAAAGAAGCAAATTTTCGAACATAACGCTGGTCCATCAACAAAAATAATATCCCTAAATAGTACAGTCAGCATAAAAATCATCTCAGCTTTCAGAGTGTTCATAAATAACTGTGATATTGTAGAAAAACAACCGTTTTACTACAACATAAGAATCACCTTTCACTTGTGAAGATTTAAGTGATGCTTTAAACAACATACGACTCTATCACTGCTGCGTTAGAATTGCTTTTCCAAAACAGTGCGGATAATTTTGTTCACTCTGAGAGCTCAGATGATTCTGATGCTGACTGTACCTACGTATCTTGTTAAAAACAGAAAGTAAGGAATAATTGAATATTTATTCGAACTATTCTAAAAAAATGTAAGTTCCTAGCTAGGGAACCGAAGATGATCGTTTTTCCGATTCCTATTCCTAGTGAATTTTTTTTTGTTGATGCCGGCATGTTACCGCTGAATGTAACCAAGCGTTTATAAGCTAAAGTTTGCACACATTGACACTATTAGGCAGCAGAGCACACAAACCCAGTACAAAATATAGGACAAGTGCGATACAGAATCGCCGCCAATGCACTTATGTGGTTTCTTTAAGACTTTAATTATTATATATACTTACTTAAAGTTATGTTTTGTTTCAACTGTGATTATTTAGTTGTACAACTCTGACGATTACATAAAAGAATTAATAAAAAATAATTAAAAAATGTTTTAATGTTTCTTTTTCGACTTTAAGCTCCCTCCCCGAGCAAGGCGTAGTGACATTATTCACTTTAACTAAGAGCGCTGGACTGGAAAAGCACCTCCAAACAATATTGCATAAAAATAATTTGAAGTTGTATTCTGATTGCCAACAGGGAACTCACAACACGCGCGTCCTGCGTCTCGCGTCTAGGCAACCACTGCGCGCTGTCTTGATGTCGGCCTCGCAGCGCGTCGTCGTCATTCCGACGCATACTGCCAGAGAAACGCAAATTATCTGATACGCAAATGACCATGCTTTCATTCGTGAAGTACCTTACACGCAATAGACCCGATACGCAAATGACCAGAATTTCTTTCGCGAAAGACCCGATACGCAAATGACCTGAATTTCTTTCGCGAAAGACCAGATACGCGAAAGAGCCATAGAATAACTTCTATCAAGGAATATGTTGCATTTTTAGTACATCGTTTTACTTATCGACTACCGATTAACTACTCTTTATTTGTAAAGTATAATATGTATCTATAGCCTACAACATGTATTCATTTTTGAAATACAGGGTGGTGCCGTCAATACGACAATAAATTAAAACATGGGCTATATTCGTTCATAGAAATGGTTTCCCGCTTTCAAAAACACCTTATTCGTTTGATAGTTTCTTGACATTTGCATGAAATACTATAAAATTGGCTACATTATTTCATAGAAAAGTCATGAAATTTTCAAAAGAACTAGAGGTTTTTGAAAGTGGCTAACCATTTGTATGAAGTAATGTGGCCCACGTTTTCATTTTTGTCGTATTGACGGCACCACCCTGTATATATTTGATATAATATAAATAAGCTTTTTTTATTTCAACCGTGAACGTACCTGCAATATCAAGTTATTTTTCCTTGTTATTGCAGGTGTCTATAGGCCTATAGGCGGCGGTAACCGCTTACCATCAGGTGGGCCGCCAGTTTGCTTGTCATCTCTTTATCTTCTTCTCTCTTCTTCTTCTTCGTAAAAAAAAAACCCTTACATTTCTTTTACAAAGCCGGACAGTTCGCTGCACAGATTGGAAAGAGTATGTCTAAAGTTCGCTGTAATCACTCTATTATTATACACATACATGTAGCGAAAAAGTAGTTTCTGGCACTATGCGTAGATTGCTTGGTCTGGTAATTTGAGTATCCATTTGCGAAACGAAATTCTGGTAGTTATTCTGCGTAAATGGTAAGACTAAGCGTAAATAATCATGGTCATCTGCGTATCAGGTAATTTGCGTTTCTGGCAGTATGCGGTCTACCATTGTGACTGCGCAGTGGTTGCCAAGACGCCGCCGCCGCCGCCCGTTCCCGTGGCCAAGCCCTTAAAGTTGTAACATGGTGATAACTTGGGCCATAACACCACCACCTTGGCCCAATGCGGGTTGGTGGGTTAAAGCGGTTGCAGTAACAACCGGGACCAACGGCTTAACGTGCCTTCCGAAGCACGGAGGTCATCGAGATTATAAATTTATTGACCCCTCTCGGAACCGGCCATGGCGAAAGTTTCTTTGTTTTCGTAATCGAATCAAACCACTACGCCACCGAGCTCCTTAAACCGACATGTTACATAGCTTATCTAACTCAATAAAGAGTAAAGACGTAGTTCAACATGACATTACAGCGATTCATTATTTAGTTTTTTTAGGAGTTTAGTTCATACCAATACACGTTTTAAAATTACTTTAGTAACAGAACCGAATCGACGTAAAACCTACTCCAAGCAGGCTTGTCTGCCCAACCCCGAGAGTATAATTTAGAAGCGCGTAGGCATGGACGTCATACATAACGATAATGCATACCTTTGCATAATGCATAACGAAAATAGTCTTGCGTTTCAATATGTAACCCCTCCTACTAGATGGGCAGACAACCTGGCCAGGGACAACCAGCGCACATACTACGGTATCGGCCCCTGCAACCCTAGAATTCCAATTTTTATCTTGGAATTCTGTAACACCCGGTATAGCTCATTATGGAACCGTTACACTGCGAGAGAGAAGACTTGTCTCCTACGCAGACAACGTATGAGTTAGCAGGTAGGTACATAAGTAGCAACTATCCTTTAAAACCATTCAAAAACGTCGATAGGCTAAGATAACTTCACCATCTTTATAATCATTTATAGATTAAAGCTTCACTTTAAAAAGACCACAGAAATATTCTTTAAAAGGGATATCTTGAATAACCGACAACATTAAAAGTAAAAATACCATTACACTTCGCAAAGAAGTTGTGACTTTTGGGTAATTACAGATTTCTTTTGCCTTCGTCATAATCTGCGAAAGTTTTAATGAATATTCTTTTTAGTAATTAGAGAGATGAAGATTTCGGCAATGTAAAGCCCAATAAACATGACATGGAAATGCTAGATCTTTGTTTTGAAATCACTTTTTTTCAGTTTAGGTATTTTAAAGATAGGAAAGAAATTTTGTGAACGCCAAGATTATAGATAATTCATAAAACCAGTGATGCCAGCCGTTGACTAGCGTCCAGGAGGAGATGTTCTGAGAACAAGGTGCAAGAAACTTCAGCAGGTTTACATTCTTCGTCACTTCTGTGCGGTATTCCTGCAGAACGGCTAACGCTCCTCGAGAGTCTTGACATGAGTATTTTATGAAGGACTTGATCGACACGATCTTGATCAGCTGTTAAAAATCTGTTTGATTGACTTTATAAACGCTTTTCTATGTACTACTATCTCTATCAAATATCAACATTATCACCAGCCCTCAACAGTCCGCTGCTGGACATAGGCCATCCATGGCTAGCTTCATCTAGCTCAGGGGTCTCCAAACTACGGCCCGAGGGCCACATCCGGCACGCGGACAGATTTTGTCCGGCCCGCGGAGAGCTAGCATACTTGAAAACTCCTTTTAGAGAACATATTTTTTATAGCAAAATAAATTTAGTTTACTGAAGTATTCTAATTTTATGTTGAATAATTATTAATATGACATCTACATTGATATGGTCATGGGCTTACTACTAATAACATTGTTGTAGGCTTATTGTTATTGTTTTTGTGATAAGTTGGATAAAAATCCAAAAACACAGAATTGTAATGAGTAAAGACATGTATAATATGCAGGAAATTTTACTTCAGTATATAATAACTAAAAAATTATTGAAATGAATCCAACTAACATTTTATACATTTTAAATAAAAACATAACTTATAACAAGCATAATGACATATGAAATAATAATCAGATTTATGTAATTGAGATTTTCCACTGACAATAGTTTGTAGTTGTGGACTAATTTTACTTGTACCAATTATTAAAAGAGATTTAAGATGCTCATCAGTTAATTTAGATCTGTAAACATTTTTTGTGTACTTCGTTTTGGAGAAGGTTAGTTATATAATATGGTTTTGGCCCTCGGAACTTACTGGAGTAATCAGTATGGCCCTAAGGCTGGAAAGTTTGGAGACCCCTGATCTAGCTACTGCCGGTTACAGCGGAGATCGTCACTCCGCCGAGCCCGAGGACGTCTAACTCCGCGTTTGCCGATCCGCGATCGCCACTCAAGTACTTACTCCAACGGTCGTCAGTTCTGCGGATAGCCCAGATGGCCCACTGCCACTTCAGCTTACTAATTCGGTGGGCTATATCAATGACTTTAGTTCTTTGTCGGATCACTTCATACCGAATCAGATCTTTCAGGGAAACTCAGAGCATGGCCCTCTCCATAGATCGCTGAGCGACTTTAAGCTTATGTACCAGCTGCAACGTGACCTTAACGGGGTAACTCTTTGCTTTCCTCTCACCTGATGGTAAGTGAAGATAAGACCGACAATGAAGCGAGTTACACCCGGATTCCTCAACCATAGAGGAACTGGCTATCTTACCTCTAACTGCCGGAACACAACAATGCTGTTAACATTATTGTTATGGTGGCAGACCTAGGTAACATGGTGGTAGCTAACCAGTCGGACTTAGAAAAGCCCTACCACCAACCAAACCGAGCAGAAAATGTTTGCCCCCACGGGAATCGAACCCCGGACCTCTAGATCTGAGGCAGGTTTTCTCAACCACTAGCCCACTGAGGCGGTTAAAGTCTCCACGTCTAAATACCATTTGTCATGACGGGAAGAACGGAATGTTAAACTAGCACTAAAGGACTTTCAAATATCATTCCATCATCAACATCATCATTTCAGCCGATAGACGCCTGCTGCTTGGCATAGGCCAAGGATCTCCAAACTGATCATCATCATCATCATGCTGGGCACAGGCCTTCCTACATGGGAGAAACACATGAGGAGCTAGGGCCATAACACCACCACGCTGGCCCAATGCGGATTGGTGGATACCACGTTGCGGGTTGGTGGGGCCAAACTGATCGGTCCTACGCTATCTGCATCCCTCGGCTTCCCGCGACCCTCACAGCGATCGTCGATCCACCTTGTGGGACTGCATCTCCCGGCAGTATCAATGCAATACTAAATTGTAATTACGAAAGATAAAGAGAGAGATTACATTCTGCGCGATAACCTACCCACATCCACGCGTGACGCAGCCGCGGGCAGAGCAGCTAGCGGCATATCTACCTGTGGCAGAAGATCCCGCTCTTACGCAACTACACACAATCTATTTTATTCTTGCTAACAAGATATTGTGATGGTAAGTAGTTTGACTAAATACGGTGTTGTTTTACGTAACAAAAAAAAACTATTAAAAAAACTGTTGAACCGATTTAGATAATATTTGACTAGAGGTTAGATTCTACCCCGAGGAAAAACAAAACTGCGGGCAAGCTACAAGTAATATATAAATAAACGAATAGTGGCCGCGTGGACGTTGGTTGGTTATAGGTCTAAAAAGTAGCCATGTCCTTTCTCAGGAGTGCCAAGTGGCCGAAAAATAATATTAAAAAAAAAAACTTTACTTGTAAAGTCCACTAAAAGGCCGATGTACACCTAATAAATAATTTAATAGTAAGATCAAAGCGAAGACATACATAAAATCGTGTCATTACCGAGGACTTTACCTTTCAACATGCGTTAAATTTGGTCGGAACTGTAGGAAAAAGATACCAATATTATCAAAGTTGTTACTGGCTTTAATTATTAAACGACAGAATTCTTAGATCTGTGGAGTAGGTAATGAAATATCATAATTAAGCCTAGGTACTTGATTATTATATTTAATTACCTATTTCAGATATACATTACTTTATATTTTCTAGTCATTCGTGTGATACCTATATCACACGAATGACTAAAAAATCTAAATAATAGTGTAGCCACATAATCCAACACAATTGGTTTTTAATTGTCATATGAGATGGATGAACCATGAGGGTAGATATTCTGAGGCTTGACAGACTACTTAATGAACTTGATGGTTAATCTTTTATGACGTCATAAATGTATGACATAGACAAATGAAATTTAATTGTGTCCGGTATGCTGGTTTGGAAAGGAAAATTATTGGTTTCGAGAACGGTTGGATTCACAAAGACAAATGGCGAACTCCCAAAAAACTTTTGAGGTTGTGTACAGGATGTTTGGTTCTCGCCATGACATATGTAAACTCTACTGTATTCGACAGTTGCTATGCAACCTTTTGCATGCATGCTTTTGGATAGTAACACTGTGAAACCGTGAACCGTTGCTCCTGAATTCCTGACTCTTCTTTTTCTAATATGGTAGAATTCGAAATGAAGATGGTTTTGATTGACGAGGAACTTTTTGGCTGCACAAAAGTTAGTGAAAAAGGAAGACCTCAGTGCACCAATAAGAAAATTCAAAAGAAGGTATTGGCTCGAATTTGTTTGTAGAGTCTGCAGTTCATTCTGTAGTTAGGAACTGTGAGACTGCTTTGACGCTTGGAACAAACTACAGAAAACGTCTGAGGATAGAGGTCTATCGAGAAGGCTTGGTCTCCTGAGAGACACATGAGCAACAATCGGAAAGTTTTCCATAACTACATTGAAAATGCAAGTATACACGACTGTTGCGAACAGTGAAAATCATTACAGACATAAAAGCTGGATAAGTTTCTTGCGCCGTTTTTTCCATATAATAAAAAAAACAGCTTCGTATGAGGTATAACGATTGAAAAGAACGTAATTTGAGTGTATTTAAATTTTAACTATAGAGCTTTTTGATTATGATGTAGTGTTGATTGTCCCTGGATTAATGTCGATTTTAAAGGGTCAGGGAAAAAAGCCTAACTGACATCGAAAATTGCGTGTAAATATGAAGACTTTAGGTACTTAGGATGGGAAAAATAGTAGGATTAATTTATCCAGCTTTGGCCATAAAAATTACTATCTACTTATTTGTATTCAATAATATAGAGCTCTTGAACAATAACTATATACTTACCGTTTGGCAAGTAGCTTTCTGGCAACATTTTTATTTTGAAACAAATCTGACTTAATCGATAATTATAATCAATAAGATTTTTTATTTCAATGAATTTCAATGTAAAACAAAATTATTTCTGATATGGCAACGGTTATGTTAATATATAAAATGAATATTCATAGGTTATCTGTTGATATTCCCAGGATTCCCAAAAATTTACTTACAAGTAGGTAATAAAATAACGAACGCTGTTAGGCACAACTAGACGAAAATAATTTGCCAACAAAATGAAATTAGTTCGGAAAACTCAAATTTCAAGATATTATAATATAGTCTAAGATCCCGATATAGAACGACCTTCACCGAGATGTTTATTTGATGAAACGTATTTTATATTAAATTTAATATATCAATAAATATATTGCATATGGGTTGCCTTACAAATTTTAGTCCAGGGTATGAATTATTAATAATTTAAAAAAAAAATTAAACAGTTCAACGGTTTGATTATTAGACAAATTCTATAACAATCGAAAGTATGAAGCCCATAGAATATGCAAACGTTAGGTTGCCTATTCTTTTCCGGTCACAACTCTCGGGTATAAACAGGTAAATCGATATAGCATTTTGCACCGGTCTGATTATTGAATTAAAATTAAATGAAATTAAAAATTATATCATTATGAACATGGTGGTCTAGGGTTGCCTGCGAAAAATCAGTCCCGATTACCGGTTGTCGAAATTTGTAAAAAAAATTAAGTAAGCATTTAGTTGAAGGCCTGGGAATCAATTAGGTGGTTAGGCGGTTGCAGTAACAATTGGGACCAACGGGTTACCGTGCCTTCAGAGGCACGGAAGAGCACGAGATAACAAATTTTGATTGACCCATCCCGGGATCGACCATGACAAAAGTTGCTTTGTTTTCGTAATCGAAGACAGAGCGCTCAAACCCACTACGCTCGCTATTATAACATACCCATTAAAATTCCACCCATATCATTGTAGCACCCTTAGTATAGCAATGCCTAAAGGGTGTTGTCCACACGGGGAGAGTAAACGGTATAGTAGCACGGTAGAGTACTCAGTATTCTACAAACTATATCAATGTAGACAACGTGACTAATATTATAAATGCGCAAGTGAGTTTGTTTGTTTGTTACGCTTTCACACCTCAACCACTAAACCAATTTAGATGAAATTTGGTACGAAGGTAGTTTGAGAACCTATGAAGAACATAATATTATGATAGGTTTTGGAGCGATAACCGACATCCATGCCGGCGAAGCTGCAGGTAAAAGCTAGTTTTTAAATAAATAAAAAACTAGTAGAGTACTTGAATTTGGTAGAGTACTAGCTAGTTCACTCTACCGTTTACTCTCCTCATTCTTTAAGGATCTGTCTACAGGTAGAGTCAATTGCCATACTACTCTACCAGTTTTCAGTACTCTACCAGGTCTACTAGGAAAGTGTTAGTACTCTACTTTACCCGTGCTATCTACATTGGTTAAGTTAGTCATCATCATCATCATCATATCAGCCGAGAGACGCCCACTGCTGGGCACAGGCCTTCCCCAAGGATCTCCAAACCGATCGGTCCTGCGCTGCCCTCATCCAACGGCTTCCCGCGACCCTTACCAGATCATCGGTCCACCTTGTGGGGGGCCTACCAACGCTGCGTCTCCCGGTACGCGGCCGCCACCCGAGGACCTTTCCGCCCCAACGGCCGTCAGTCCTCCTCGCAATGTGACCTGCCCACTGCCACTTGAGACTCGCAATTCTTTGGGCTATGTCAGCGACCTTAGTTCTCCTGCGGATCTCCTCATTTCTGATTCGATCACGCAGAGAAACACCAAGCATGGCCCTCTTCATTGCTCTTTGGGTGACGTGCCTTTGTATAAGGCCCGTACAAGTAATTTAGACAGTTAAGACTAATAAAGTACAATTCTGATGTTTACTTATTGTTTTACATAATCATCATCAGTATTTTATATTATGGCCACTTAATTCAAGCATTCAATTATATGTTTAGTCAGCGTTACAGTTACAGTCATAAAATAATCATGATCATCAAAAATAACCAGTCTGCCAAATCAGGGAAAATAACAAAATCTTAGTGCTATTTAATACTTATCCTTTAAGTGTACCCTTGGCAGCTCACAGTTTTTGGACAGAGTAACTACTGCCTTGGAGAACCGTCGGAGCAATAATAATGTCTTAACCATCCGAACACTGCTTTTAAACGCTGTGACAACTAGCGCCACCAAGAGGGGTAAAATCGTTCGACCAACACGTGTCAAACCGGAAACATCATTTTTATTTGTTATTTAACTTGACTACATAATTAAATTTTTATTTCAGACGCCTCAAAATAATTATTTAATTATCTAATACATAAGTTACGTACGTTATGTATTATATAATTAAATCTAATACATAACGTACGTTAGTCTATTTGTGTTTATTCCATGAAATCAATGTTATAGTCAAATCAATATTTGTCCTTTGCTTAATTTTGAACAACTCAAAATAATTATGTTATTTATATTTTATAGTTATTAAATGAATAATTAAATATATTTGTGATTATTTAACACCTAAAAAACCTTTAAATATTGTAATACTTAATCGATAATCATCGTTTGCGTATCATAATAACAGTCGAGTCAATATTCTTATTTTGCTTAATTTTGTACAACTCAAAATAATTATGTTGTTTGTAATTTATATTTGATAAATGAATAAATAAGTATATTTGTGTTTATTTCACGTAATAAGTATTTGTATTTAATCAATAATCATCCTTTGCATATCACTACTGTGCTACTATGCCGTTTACTCTACTCGTGGAAGGCACCCATAAGTAAGAGTCACGAACAAAACATTGGGCCTAATTCTGGGAACACACTTTAATTCTAAATTTAAGTACAGTATATCTCTTTCCCGCAATAAGTAATAGGAAAAAGATAGCAAGAATCTGTTTAGAGCTGTCACTTAAATTTAGATAGATTTCAAAGAAACCATAGACAATTTTAGACGGCATGTACGGAGGTGCCTCCTAAACACTGCATTTTAGCACGTCCAATATGGTCGAAAATTGAACGCACCTTTCTAAATGTTAATCAATATGACTGCCATCCTTTTCTTTTTCATTTTGAGAGAAAGAAATAGACTGAACTTAAATTTAAACTTAGCATGTGTTCGCCAGAATTAGGGCCATTGCTTACACTACACCTAAACCATATTTTAATCTATGTACAATAAGTATGCCGCCACATGATGCATTTTTCAAAATCTAAGCTGTTATGGAACCCCCATAGCCTACTTGGAGAAGACAGAACCCTTTAAATATGCACGTTTCCTAGTCTTTCAGTATTTTAATCAACCTTCTTAGTTAAATAGGCACCTTTTGCAGGAAAAAGGCATGTACGCCTCGTGGGAATAAGATCGATGCAGGAATAAGGACCAAAGAAGGCAGTGGCCGAAACTACTGACCAAAACAACCCCGTGGTCCTTGATCCTGCTTTACAGGGTAAAACCTGACAGTTTCCTTTATACTATAACCCTCTGTCCTGAGAGTGTCCGCGACCAGGCCCAACTTACACCGTACATTACCCACGAAACCTATATTAGTACCACTAGTACTATTAATGGCTTACAACTCCATGGTGCTTCTGGTCGAGAATCGCATTGAACACCCATACGACTGATGGATAAAGCTCGAGTTGCAGGCTTCCCAGCCAATCCCCGAGAGCATACCACATAAAAGACGACATGTTTTGTGTCGCCTACGAAAGCGGAACCGCTTTTGCACGTAGGTAAATGGACGAAAACAGTTTTTAATGCAATGAAGGTACGAAACAGGGGAGTAGCTACGCCGTATCAGGCGTATCAAGATACGGGGCCCCCGGGTTATACAGGGGCCCCGAATCCAGGGTAAAATATTATACCGTGCTTTCCAGAAAAAAAATATGATCCAAAAGAAAACCATCGATGGAGGGGCGAAAATTTAGTTTTAAAATAAATAGTTTTTTTTTTGTCGATAATAGGTAGGTACCCGAATTGTTGCATACTTTTTTAAATTTCTGCTATTCTACAGGCCTATTTTTAATGAGAATATTGAATAAGTCCGCTAGATTAATAAGACAGTGTATAATTTGGACTAATAATTTGTAGGGGAAAATATAAACTTTTTTTTTATTTGGATGATATTTATATTCTTATTTTAGGAGGTTTTCACTTTGATAAATCACATAACAACAACGGCATACTTCAAAAACTTATCCTTTAAATAATTTCTAAAAAACCATGAGGCCCTCCATCGATGGTCTTAATTTAGACCACATGAAACCCGCCATTTTGTTTAATTATCAGAGGGCCCCCAAAATTTTTTCGTACAGGGCCCATCTAAAGCAGGCTACGCCACTGGTACGAAATGTCAATAAATGACGTCAAAAACATAGATCGGGTGCTTATTTACCTACACTTCAAGAGTTGATACACCCACCATCCTGATAAAAATATATATCAATTGTCTCATTAAAACTTGCTTTCGTGGTCGTTCTAATAGCTAGTACTAGGAACGGTCGACCACAGAAGTAGCTGAACACTTTAGTACCATGTCACAACGACTCTAGCGTCAATATAGTACGGTAGCACCATATATAAAGTTATTATATATATGTATATATATATATAATATAAAGTACGTGCACAAGATCTACTTATAGTAGTATTTTTCATTCGCTTTGACTAAATAGTAGCGGTACAACTATTGCGCAGTTTGAACTATCTCTTCCAGTTTTGTATTTTTATCAGGATGGTGGTTGTGTCAACTCAAGGTCAGTAGATCAATAATCTTTTGAAGTTTAGGTAAATAAGCACCCGGTTATCCGATTCCTGGTCATACAGCAGAGCAAATTGTAGAAAACAAGGCATATATTCGGTGAGTCCGCAGCGGTTCTCCTAAAGTCACCCGTACATAAGACTGTTCGCAGTTGGGACGTTTAGTACATCGTTCTGTTTCCCTAGCACGTCTACCAAAGTGTCCTCTTTGCCTCTATCCCGCTAATCACTACCTCGCAGTGTAAAGGGCCTTCTGCGCAACTTCATTGTACCTACATAACTCCCTACCGACCTAGTCTAGTACGGACCCAATCTGGCTCATCTAAATCTAATAAAATGTAACATTCTACCCTGGCCCTGGATAAAGGTTCCGGACAATATTCAAGTCGTTGCCCCATTTTCCAGAATTTACTAGGCTAATTTCCATAAGTACCTAATTTGGCTTAACTTAACCCGGTAGCTTACGAATATCATCGCATTTCAAATGCCTGCCTCATTATTATACAGTCAAACGTTACATCATCGACCAAATTTGGTTACAATCATGTTTTGTGTCGATAATATTTTTATTCGATACTTTGCGCATAAATAATTAATAAAATTAATAAATAAAAATAATTACATAGGTACGGTCGAGCATAGAAGGAGATGAACTCTATAATACCTTGCTGCACCAACTATTGTATTAATAAAGAAGTGTGACACGGTACCAACTGCTGATCTTCACTCGATCAATGTGTTGTTTATTTACTATTCCATAGGCAGGCTTAAGATTAAAAATCCAACACTCTGGCATGGACAAAAAACAAAATTATAATAAGTATTATTACTATAATCTGGAATTAACAAAACTTAATCTATGAGGACTATAAAGTCCTCATAGATACCTACACTGTAAAAAATATTACATTACACACCATTGTACACCATATTGACCATACATAATAAACCCTATAACTATAAAAAACCGATTTCAAAAAATTTAAAAGGAAAAAATAATTAATTTTCAGTACCTAGGTACCTACTTACCTCTTGAAATGTATTTTTTGACGTAGGTGCTAAGCTGATTCCAGAGACAATAGAAAGTGAAGCGCCAACTTTTTTGACGTTGGTGCTAAGCTGTTTCTAGATACAATAGAAAGTGAAGCACCAACTCCAAAAAATACATTTCAAGAGGTAAGTAGGTATCTAGGTACAGAAATTTAATTACTTTTTCCTTTTTAGTGTTTTGAAGTCGGTTTTATTTTTGTTAAAAAAAAATGTTTTTTACATTTTTAAGTGATTTCCTAAGGTCAAAGCAAGATGGGTGACCGTCAGCACTACCGACTTGTTTGTCCTTGGCTGAAATACACAGTGAAAGAATTATCTTCTAACTCCTAACCGTTAAGGAGTTGTACCTTCCATCCTCAGTTCATCAACATGAGATGATGACTAACAGAAGCAAATACTTTAATAGCTTTGGTAAAAAGTAAAACATGTAATAATAATAAATTTATTTATTTCTTTATTTCACAAAATACACAAAATAACCTTAGTCACTGTATTTATGTAGCACTATTGTATTTGTGAAGAGACTAGTTCCTAAAATAGGTTCCAAAGGAACCTGTGCCACAGGTTACTAGGCCCCTCCCGCAGATAAATATGCACACAATTTCTCTAGACTAAGAGGTAGCTTGTATTTAGTGATACACACACACGTGCCTATAAAAATTTTGGTTTGCCCTCGATTTCCCTGGGATCCCATCATCAGATCCTGACTTGGTGACAATGGGACCACCTCAGGAGTATACTCTATCGAATAAAAAAAGAATTTTGACAGAGAAATCGACATACATACAAAGAAAAACATACAGTAGAACATATAACCTGCTTCTTTTTTGAAGTCGGTTAAGAAATAAAACAGTACACACCATTGCACACCATATTGACCATACATAATAAGACCTATAACTATAAAAACATATTACTTCTGAAAGCTCTTAATGCAATTATTATCCTCAAAGACACTTCATTGATACTTGGACAGCTTTTCTCTTAGTATCTACGTGCTCTGAATATTTGGGTTTTTAGGTTAGTGAAACTTCAACAACTTAAGATGTGAAGCGGCAACTCCGAAGAGATACTTTACCCGAAGCTAAACTAGTGCAAATGATTTTGGAGCTGTTCGTAGAGGGTTTTGTTATTTGGCAATTGAGAAAATTGTTGTACCTACTTAGGTACTTACAATCATAGCAGTATAGTCACAGATTAGATAATTGGTTTAGTATTTCAACGTCATAGTATAAAGTATGCTTTAAAAAGACTAAGAAGATCATTTTTTTCAATACTAAATATAAATACATACACACAATTTCATGAATATGTCGGCTCGCTTAAGCAACACGTTATGAGCCAGCCATGAAACGTGTCACACATTCGCATTTGAGGAGCTACTCTCCAACTGAATCTGAAGATGACATCTCAGTCATTCGTATTTAAATAGTTAATTCAAATAATTCTGAAGATGAAGTGTCAGTCATTCGTATTTGAGGAGCTACTGTTCAATGAATTCCAAAGATGACGTGTCAGTCTGTATTTATATTTGAAGATCTACTCTTCGACGGATTCCGAAGATAATGAGTCAGTCATTCTTATTTGAATAGTTAATTAGTTAGGTAGGTACTCTTCAACGGATACCGAAGATGATAATGTCTGTCATACGTATTTGAGGAGCTAATTCTAAATGATTCCAAAACCTTCTATTCTTTATGGATGATGACTCTCCGACACTCGAAGTGTCGGAGATGCCATGATGGGTTTTTGTGATATTTATTTGTCTTTTATAAATTCTGAATTTCTTTGTTATATAGTGAGTGTCATGACAACTTAGACCTAAACTAAAACAAAACATAGGAAACTTCTCCATTCCATTCTATTTAGAATTTTATGCTCTTGGTTTCCACTTATGCCAATATTGTTCAGTATCGTCAATTTACCCAAAACATGAAATTACTTTAGAAGTTTAGAACTTTTGTAATATCCTGCATAACTATGTAACATATCTTGTCTATCATTGACGGGTAACTTTTTGTTGTGTTTTTTCTTCGAGTCATATAAAGTTTCTCAACTCTTTAATTTTGTTTTTAACATTATTATAAATGTTTGAAAAATGATTTTTCAACTCTACATTTCTCAACTCTATCGTAGGTATTGCAATTGTAATAGTAAGAAGTGTAAAAACAGTATACAGTACAAAACTATGAAATTCATAAAAAGTATTTGTTCATTTTACGTCAATATCAAGTGGACCATCGAGTTCTCTTTCGGATCCCCGAGGATTTAATTTGTGTTAGGTAAATGTGTTAAACTAAACTTATCAACGAATTACTCTACGCCACAAACTGTAAGATTCTCTAGACATTAACAGTATATTAAAAAAAAATGGGTGTACACTCAAAACTTAATGTTAATTGAGGAAATAAAGATAAATTGCAATAAACAATAGACCGATTCGATAAGTGCAGTGATGAGTATGAGCAGGTCCTGAGGCGCATAGCTGAATTGGAAAAATGTTTACAAGAGGCTACTATTATAATAGGTTGGGGAAAAAGAAAACATTTTTTTAAGAAAATTAAAACATTTTTTAATATAGTTTATTGACTTTTAACTAAAGTATGTAGGTACCATATTGTTCGATAACTTCTTGCCATCTTGTAGGTCGGGACATGATCCCATTGCTATAGAAATTTTGGGATTTCTGATCAAAATACCGCGACAAGTGGTTTTGGCAGTCCTCTCGTGATGTTAACCTGACACTGCCTAGAGAATTCTGAAGAGAGCGAAACAGGTGGAAATCTAAAGGTGCAAGGTCAGGACTATACGGCGGATGCATTAACACCTCCCAGCCAAACTCTCTTAATTTTTGCTGAGTGGCTAAATTGAATAGCTAACTAATTAAGTAGCTAATTTGAATTTGGAATTATCTTTTTTAAAATCTAAACTTTTAATGATACCAAAAGCAGCCAGATACAAATAGTACAGCCAAAGAGATTTTATTACAAGTTCATACATACTATAATGCGAAAAGACTTTTTCCCCAACCTAATATTAATAATGTAAGCATCAGAAATATTGAGCTGGACCGCCTCACACAATTAGAGTCTATTTGATGAATTGGTTGACGGCGCTCCGGATATGGTTTCTGTTGCATATACCTAATATAAATCCTGCAGTGTCATTCGACTTTACTTGTAATAAAACTATTAACAAAACTGACGCAAAGAGATTAGTTAAATGCAGCAGAAACAAATTAAAAAAAATATTAAGAAAACCAAAACTATTTTTTTTTAACAAATAACAAAAATAGAACCGACTTTAAAACTCTAAAAAGGGAAAATTAATTAAATTTAAGTTCCAAGGTACTAACCTCCTAAAAATTTATATTTTGGAGTTGGTGATTCAATTTCTATTGTTTCTGGAAACAACTTGGCACCAACTCCAAAAAATACATTTTTAGGAGGTAAGTAGGAAATTTTATTATATTTCCCTTTTCAGAGTTTTAAAGACGGTTTTATTTTTGTTAAAAAATTTATTTATTTTACCTTTTTAAGTGATTGACTAAAGTCAAAGCTAGATGAGTCAGCACTATCGACTTGTCTGTCTCTCAGTCTTTAGTTGAAATACATAATATTGTTCCGTTAACCGAAACCGTTACGAAGTTTTACCTTCCATCATCAGTTCACCCCATTAAACTGATAGAATACAACTATTCGTCAATACGTACCTGTGATATTTAAATCTTCCAACTCCTAACCGTTAAGGAGTTGTACCTTCCATCATCAGTTTACTCGAATAACCCAGTAGAATGCTTCTATTCGTTTATACGTACCTATAATATTTTAAGAATAATCTTCTAACTCCTAACCGTTAAGGCAAATACTTAGATATTTACTTACATAATAGTTTTGGAAAAAAGTAAAAAATGCCATACATGCCTGTAAAACTTGAGGTTTGCCCTCGATTTCCGTGGGATCCCATCATCAGATCCTGACTTGGTGACAATGGGACCACCTTAGAAGTATACTCTATCGAATTAAAAAAAGTATTTTGAAAATCGGTTCACAAGATTGACCGAGATATCGATGATCGACATACAAAAAAAAATACAGTGGAACATAATTAACCTCCTTCTTATTGAAGTCGGTTAAAAATCAAAAGTATTTTAACAAATATTTAAAGTATAATATAGAACATACAGTGTTTTTAAACAAATCAGATCTTTATTCCAAATTGATCAACGAAAATCAAAAGAAGTATGATAATAATGTAAATTTCTAATAAATTTCTAAAAAACCTTTTTTTGATAAATTATCATCAAAAAAAGGTTTTTGAAACTCAATCACTTATTAAGTATTTCTAAAACTGAAAATCAACCCTTGAGCTTGACTAGGCGGTGTTCCCTGGAGTCAGGCCTGGTCACCTTGGATCAGTTGAAATGGTCCATGTCAGTGTGTGAGCCATCATTCACTTAACAACCCAGTTTCGAATTGTTTGGCAATAATGAAAACAATTCTACACAAACAAACAACAATAATATAATATTACCTAAGTGATGAAATTGGAAAAGATTTTGGCGATTTTTCAAATCACAGACTAAGACAAAGTGTAACCAACTACTTCATATTACAATAATATAATGGATATAGTGTCCAAACATGACTTTCATAATAGTAATAATTTGACGACCAGGTCACGGGTCCGAATCCCGGTAGGGGCAAATGTTTGTATGATGAATACGTGCATTTGTTACACACTATATTTCTAATATTTATATACATATTATTATCAATATTTATCCGTTATATAGAATCCATAATACAAGCTCTTAATTGATGCTTACTTTGAGCTAGATGATAGGTGTGAGTGTATGAATATTATTATTATTATTAATTTGATTATTATAAAATTGAAAACAGGGGAACGTAAACAATAAATAGCTTTTAAACTATTTTTACCATTTAAATGAATTAAATGTGAAAAATAGCGAAGAAAATAACATATGGTGTAAATTAAATTAAGTATTGTCCAACATGACACGTTATATTAAAAATATATGTTATTGATTAAAATAAATTGAATAACTTAAATAATACATTTACCTGTTTAAAGAAAGAATGAATCTATCTAAGTTTTTTAGAAGACAAATAGCAGAGTTGCTATTTGTTCTTCTTCTTTAGCTTAAGCCGAAAATTTTGCTATTCAACTTTCTGCTTCTATTGAGCAGACTAATATAATGACCAATAATGACCATGCTTCTATTGAGCAATTCAGATTGAAAAATGATAGTGTTTTGGAATCTATTTGTTAGAAAATGTCATAAAAATGTTACTTTTGCAATTTGAAAGTGCTCCTTAGTGGCCTATTGGAATAAAGATATTTTCATTTCATTTCATTTTATTTCATATCATTTAACATCCCACTCCAAAAGGTGTACTCACTGTCCTTTTGTCTGTGCTCAAATAACACTGTTCCCTTCATCTAGTATTATTTTTCATTATGATTAGGTACTTGAATAAGTTAAGAGGTAGAGCCCCTCAAAAGGGCCTTTTAAGGTTAATGCCAACGATTTCCGCGAATGGGCTCGATTCTGAAGCACACACTAGATATAAATTTAAGTACAGTATCGCCAGTTCTTTCAATGTATAGGAAAAGAATATTACACATAAGAACTGTCAAATTACCTAAATCCGGTTGACTGACTCATCAATGCATGTCAAATATGTCAATGCCCAGCCGAAACCATTGAAGCCAGAAACATGAAAATATGACAATAATTCCTTTTGTGAGATCGAGAACGGAAAATGAAAAAAAATAATGACAATTTTTTTAGTTCAAGCTAGTTCAAAAATGTTAGCTAGGCATTGGATACCATGTAAATAAAAAATTATAACGTAATTAAACCCACTTAAACTTTTATTCAGCTGTTTTTATAGATCATAATCGTCCCTAGAGAGACGTAGAGAAAGACTTATGATCAGCTGAAATTAAATGAAATCTCTTCTCTCGAATTAATTGAGAATCTGATATCTTATAATTTTTGTAGAACTTTACTGTTCCCTTTTTTATGATAAATATGGAAAAAAATTGACCACATCCACACTGATGTTATGTAAATGATGATATGGCCTGCGACGGTACATACATGTTTACCTAGAAGGTGTCTATTCTTAATAATTTTGACATCTTCAAGACTAGAGGACTTGAAGATGTCAAAATTGTAGGTTTCGGGAAACAGATAAAAACAATGTTTAGCACTTAGACCAATATCTACTTATACTATCATTCAATGTTAATGTAATAGTACTTCATTTTAGAGTTATGCCCAATCAGTAAATGGGTATTGCACTTTACTCGCCCGTGGGCTATCGATTTGGAAGTGAAAATTCCACACAGCATTTCAGGTTTCAACAGTGCGGGTACAGTCGCGCGAATACCTCGCAAAACGCGCCACAACACGTGCCTAGCGACTAAAATGGCAGCTAGTGATGTGATCAACAATTCACCTACCCTTTTGCTTAATTGAGGCTGAAGTTTTTAAAAATCTCGGTACACCGTTGAAACAGCAAGAAAATAATGTAGCTTTAATTACAGCTTCTTCTTAGACTAGTTGTTGAAAGGTTGAATTTATTAAACGACTAATAGTAAGTTGAATTTATACAAAATTCATTTTATAAAAATCCGATAGAGAGTGGTCTAACAGTCGTCGTGTCAAGTTTTTTTTTTTTAAATCAATCCAGTTTTACACATTTACAACATAATTGCGGCTTATACACAAATCGTAACGGTTTATCTGTCCGCTATCTACTCGCTCTACTATATGTATAATGTTTTTTTTTAATTATATTTTCTTTCTGCATATAAGTTTCATTATTAATAAAGATCAATCAACAAGTGCATAAACTTTCAATTGAAACTTGTCAATATGCCGCCGAATTAATTGCCTACTTGAGTTACGCTACACAACTCTTAACCTTTTACCAACCTGCCGGCGCTAACATAAAATAGAAAATCTATTGTATCAGATATTAGATATACATGTAGGAAGAATTATGCGTCTGATAGCTGACAAATGTATGTACACACAAATAAGTTTAGAGAATTGGTAATTGTTAAACGAGTAAGACGTCGCGTCGTCCTCTCCTCTACCCATTGCGATGTCCGACAGGGTCCATAATCTGATCTGTATAATTATGTGTAACATCTATGTACTACATTATGGTTACAATAAATGATTGAGTATTAAGTATCGACATCGCAGCTGTACTCACTTAGTAGTACACACATGAATTTGTAGTCGCATTCTCTCACTTTCTTCGTCGGTCGAGATTTAATACTAGGTCGTCGTTTATTTAGTAACAACAAAAACGAGGTGATAATACATTACAGAAAATAAAATAATCGATAGTTTTTTGGCAACCCTACCGCAAAACCACTCTTTGTTACAACGTTGGTGATCCTATACCAGTGTTATAGTGTTTTAGGCGCCTAATAGCAGGTACGTGGAGAGAATGCATTTTGAAAGACATAAAGGCGAAAGCTTTCCACTGCATCAGTATTTGTTGATTTTTATTGGTTGCACTGGCTTCGAAGTGGACATTGCTTCGAATTATGAATATTTGTATTCTATGTTAGTAACTGCATTTTATATCAATAAGACGTAACCATTTGTAGGGGATTTGTGTGAACATAATTTTATTGTTATAAAATTATGTGTTATCTATTGAATTTGAATCAGCCGAATACGGTATATCTAGATCATTCTAGATTTATTGGGGCTCTGGTTTATATTACGAAAACAAAGCAACTTTCGCCATGGTCGATCCCGGGATAGGTCAATCAATAATTTGTTATCTCGAGCTCTTGCGTGCTTCGGAAGGCACGTTAAGCCGTTGGTCCCGCTTGTTACTGCAACCGCTTTAACCCACCAACACGCATGGGGCTAGCGTGGAAAGTTCCTCATCTGTTTCGGCCTGTGTCCAGCAGTGGGATGTATATAGGCTGGTGATGATGACGACATAGGTTTGCGATATAGAATAACTCGTTGAAATAGCCACCAGTCGCTTACCAAAATTTGGTTCGACTCTAGAAAGAACAAAATACCCATTTTTCCCGTACAAAAACCTCCCCAACTACCTGCGAAAGGTCCTAGACGATAAGTAGCTATGCATTCGGTTTCTGTCACTCAAAAAGTTTTATGTCTGAGAAAAGGCAATATTTCTTACTTTCTGTAAGTACCTATGTTCCGTAGGTTTGGCTTCCCTCGAACTACAGGGCCACTATTTTACCAACACTTTTTATTTCTAGACCAAAAACTCAAATAGTCGCCATTATTGATTTTAAAATGCAATTTATTGTTTGAGAGTTACATTATTCAGACGTCGTCGTTCTTAATTATACGACCTTCTTCAAAGCAAACTTTTTGCCTTTCTTACTTTATAAGCTGTTCATTTATCTAACCTTTGTGTACCTTTTTGTTTGTGAACTGTGTTCTTACGAGTATCTATGTTTGATGCATTCGCAGCCGTTACAACTCGCTCTATAATTAATATACTTAATTAAAGTGTACTTTTATCAGTATACTCAAAAGCGCATCGCATTAGAACATGGTATAAGTTTTAGTGTACATGTTTTGTCAATCTGTATTATAATAGGTAGCCTATATTTGTTTGTGTTTCTGTCTCGTGTATAAAATTAAAGCGATAGCCGAAATACGTTACGTACAGACGACAACACATCAAGTGTAACAGTTCCACTAAGAAAGCCGCCTCTGTTATGAACCTAGTAAAGGCGATCTCAAGGTCAAACTGTTTTTTTATTTTATTTTTTATTTTATTTTTTTTAAATATCATAGGTACCGCCATCATAGATCGTTTGAGGAGGTACCACCGCCTTTCTTATTTTAGCCGTGAAAAAATTAGCTGTGTTTCGGATTGAAGGGAAAGGTAGCCAGTGTAATTACTGGGCATGGACGACATTTCATCTTAGGCCTCAGGATGACAACGCACAGACCTGCAATATCAAGCGATTTTTTCTGTTATTGCAGGTGTCTATAGGCGGCGGTAACCGCTTACCATCAGGTGGGCCGTCTGCTTGTTTGTCATCTAAGTGTATAAAAAAACATGGCAGGCAATTCCTTATTTGAGACTATAAACGTTACAACTCGACACCAGCCTTATATCGAGTTGTAACGTCAATATCTAGACAAAGTTGATAAGATCGCACATATAGGTACAATCTAAACCCTTTCTTAGGTCACATCCGCGACTTACGACCGATAGTCGGCACCACTCAGCACAGTGCATTAGCCAGATACAAAATAAGCCGCCGCTTACAGACGCTTAAAAGATGCCGGATAATAGGTATCGCACTGTCCTTATACAGCTACTACAAAGGCAAACAAAATAAATTCAAACTTATTTGAAACAAACACAATAGATCAAGTTGGCGCCAAACATGTGCGAATAGCCAATAAAACTAAAGAGTCAATTCCACCGATCACGATTTTCAATGCTTAGGAGTGCGTTTTCAGTTATCCTGATGGCATCTACAGGGTTGAAGGTTCTTTATGGTGACAATAAACAATGGAATGAAATTTATCCTGAAACCAGAAATAACAATAAAAAATATTCGTCGACTGACACACTCCGGGCTGGTTTTTGAAGTTTTATGTTTAAAATTCATTTTCAAATTGTGTCAAAATGGATAAATAACGCGTCTGACATTCGTAAATATCGACGTGATTGACGTGTCTAAAATTGTCTAAATAATGTACAGATGACCGCATATCAATTGTAACAGTTGCACTTTAAAGCAGTCTCGATAAAACTGATACAGCTTGATGTGCTGTGTGCCTGTAAGTTTTAATGAACGATCGGAATTCTATGGCACCATCGTTTTGCTATAGAAAGTCAATACTTACTGCGATTGATGATGATTAAATAATTGTTAGATTCTGTTCCAAAATGTTTGATACAAGGCAAAGCAATTAACTTTCAAGCCCTTTTAATACCAGCCACTTTAAATGTTATAAATTATAAATTATGTGACAAAGAAATATTATTTCGAGAAAAGAAAAATACAGAGAATTAAACAATAGATAGACTTTTTAATTTTCTGTCTAGCTTCTAAAAGAGAAATCATTTAATATCGGGGGGGTAAAATAATAAAACATCAATTTTAATATTTGCTTCACTCTAGGGTGCACGCTGTATATTTTAATTCAAATGTAATTGATTGATAAGAATTTTACGAAAAACAAATATTCTTGTGATTTTACAAAGAAAGGTCATGTACACAAAGGCAAGCTTACATTTTTTTGCGTGCTATGTGCTGTACCCACTGCCACTTTAACTTGCTAATTCTATGAGCTTTGTCAGTGACTTTGGTTCCCTTACGGATGTCCTCTTTTAATTGCTTTTAATTTCTATTAAATGACTGCTGCTTTTAAATAGTACTCATGAATAACTTGAGTAAACTAAAGCGTATATATAACTTGAACCAGGCGCATCTCGAATGAACTAATCCGCCTTCATTAGTCCGCTCGCTTCGAGTTTCCTAGCCACCGAGCGCCGCACCGCTGTACACCGTTGACGCCGATCACGTGAACCAGAGCAGGCCGTTGACCAGTCAGCGGCGTCATAACCTTCTAGGTCATAGCCTGTTCGACGCCGGCGGGCGGCGGGCGGCGGGCGGTCTTCGGCCCGGCGCGGCGCAGACGTCTACAGTTACTCTGGACTGATCTGGGGCCTTACCACCATCTTTAAAAAAGCGATTCATAGTCCGCTCGGTTCAGTATTGGTTCCTAAACTGCATCGCTGTCATAGTCGTAGATAGTGTCGTAGTACGAATTAACGATTCTACTCAGTTTAGGTCCTAAACTGGATCGTGATAAAAGATGGTGGTACGGGTGCTGAAGGCCGATTATGCCTTATTGCCTGGCAGCAGCTCGGTTGCTAGTAGCAAACATCAGTGTAAACCAGAAGTAGATTAAAGTGAGATTGGGTAAGGAATGCGAAACTTCGGAAGTGATAGGCAAAATCAATCTGCATATAAATTATCAACACCAAACCCTGAGAGGCTGATTTCATGGAAACAAGCAAATATTTTGATTTAACTATACATATGAGAGAAATATTAGAGAAAATTACAAATACTAATGTTATCATATGCCTACCTACATATAGATGCGGAAAGTATGCAATGATGTATAATTGGCGTATAGAAACATTTAATAATTTGCTATGCCTTGATATATCAATGAACGAATACGCCTTTATCGTTGACTCAAATTTAAATTTAAACTACGACTATAGCATGTTTTCAGGAAGACAAGGTAAACTAAACAACAAAGGCATGACAAATATATTCGCTGACATAAGAAAAACTATATTAGAAATAGAGTTGGAGACAAGTTTTTATACAAATACAAGTTTATTACACAATAAAAATGTTTCAGATAATATCCAGATTGAGTTGGAAAATAAAAAATTGCATCAGTCCTTTCGATAACAATGACAGTACTATGTATATAAATATATTACATCAGAACATAGCCGGGCTATTAAATAAAACTGATTTACTAGAAATTTGTTTACAAGAGCTCTCACACAAATCCGAAATTGACGTTTTATGTATCACTGAACACTTTATACCCAAAGAAGACCAAAATAAAATTTTCTTTCATAATTACAAGCTTGCAACTATATACTCGAGGAATACACAAAAAAGAGGGGGCTCATGTATCTTATTACGCCGAGATTTGGAATACAGAGAACTTGACGAAATATTGGGGTGCTCAATTCCGTATGTGTTTGAATGTTGTGCGATCGAATTAACTTTATATAAAATTGTAGTAGTTTGTGTATATAGAATACCAAACGCAGACGTTAATTATTTCATGGAAAGATTGGAGTTTGCATTATGCAGACTTTATAATACAAAAAAGAAAATAATTTTATGTGGAGATTTTAACATTAATATCCTAAAATGTAGTAATGTAGCTCTGAATTTTGAATATCTTTTATTAAATCATAATCTTAAACTATTAATTCGTCAACCGACAAGACTGAGTAGTGGATCCTGTTTGGACAATATAGCGGTAAACATCAAGGGATGTAGGCACGAAGTGCTAGAATTTGCTTTGTCTGACCACACCGCCCAAATGGTCAAATGTCCAATTAAAAGAAAAAATATATTAAAGTATTGGTATGTTAAGAGACGTGACTATTCGATTGATAACATTAAAATTTTTTTGGATTGCTTGCAGGCACTAAGTTTCTATAATGTTTATCAAAATCATGACCCAAATGTTGCTTATAATGAATTTGTTGAACTTTTCCAGTTGTTTTATAATTTATGCTTTCCCTTAATAAAACGGAAGATACAAGCTAGGAAAAAACTCAGATGGGTATCTCGAGGCATAAGGCTTTGTAGCCAAAAGAAAAGACAACTGTTATGGAATTATAGGCAAAAACGGAATGATGCAAATAAACAAAAATTAAAATTGTATTCGCTAAAATACAAAAAAATAATCACAATGACACAAAAAGCTCAAAATAACTTTATGATACAAAATGCAACAAACAAGACAAAAGCTACGTGGAAAGTAATAAATAAAAACAAATGCAACTACCCAAAAGAAAACATAAATCAGATCAGGCATGAGAACAAAGTTATAATTCATCCAAAGGAAATATGTAATGTATTTAATATTTTTTTTATTGACGAAATAAATAAAAACTCAAACTTGACCAAAACCATTAATTTACAAATTTCCACTTTGTTACATTCAATTTTTATGAGCCCTACAACACCATTAGAAAAACATAAGATAATTAATGCACTAAAATCCACAAATAGTGTAGGGTATGACGGTTTTGCAACCAAAATAATTAAATGTAGTGCAAACATAATTAGTCAACCTTTATCATACGTAATAAATCAGTCTTTATGTATAGGTGTATTTCCTGATGCCCTGAAAATTTCAGTTATTACACCAGTGTATAAAAAAGGTGATAAAAAAGAAGCAGCCAATTATAGGCCAATATCGCTTATTCCTGTATTTTCCAAGATCTTTGAAAAATCCATTTTCAACCGATTATATCCATTTTTTGAGAAAAATAACATATTTGCTAAAGAACAAAGCGGTTTTCGTAAAAACAAGAGCACAAACATTGCGATATATGATTTGGTGAAATTGGTGACTAAATCTATGGATAAAAGAATCCCTGTTTGTGCAGTGTATATGGATATGTCAAAAGCTTTCGATTATGTTCGTCATGATCTATTATTGCAAAAGTTAAATGCATATGGAATCAGAGGAAATGCACTACAACTTCTAGAATCATACCTTAGTAACAGAAAACAGTACACTGCAATAAACAACATGTGTCAAAAAAACTAAAACTGAAAAACGTTTTATCTCAGATTACAGGCAAAACTCGTTAGGAGTACCCCAGGGCAGCATTTTAGGGCCTTTATTGTTCCTACTTTATATTAATGACTTGCCAAAAAGTATACAACACCCTATGGTACTTTTTGCTGACGACAGTACCATAGTAATAAAATGTGATAATAAGTTGACGTATGAAAAAGAAGTAAATGACACTATTAAAACTGTAATTAAATGGCTAAGTAGTAACAATCTAATATTAAATGTAAATAAAACCAAAATCATGCATTTTCGACAAAAAAATAATCAAATTGACATTAAAGTAAATTATATGGGTATTGACCAAAGAGAATATAAAACGCTACGCTAGAAGAGACGGGACTTCAAGGAAAAAAAAATTTCTATAGAACGTGCACGCCAGAATCATACCAATATAATAAAAATTCAGCCAACAGTCTGGCAACAATAATGCCAACATAAGTAACATAAGCAATAAAATAGGGATGAGTTTAGTAGGGATTAGAGATATACTTTAGATTTTTATCGATAGTTATAGGTGTTTCAAATTAATATACAATGGTACTTGAAAAACTTTTATTCAGTATAATATACAATATATCAAGCTTGACTACTATGACAACATGGTAGGTTGTTAGGTTGACGGTAGGCGTGTGAATCGTCCTGGATCGGCCATCAACACCGATTTGGATTCCGACTACACCAAAACTATGTCGCGATTTTGTTGTCGATTGGTACCTACACCAAATGCTTCCCTGTCAATTGAACCCACCGTTTACATCTGCGAAAAAAATAAAGTGGTTTATTTAATAGGCACGACATCGATAGGGAAATAAAATTGTACAGACAGCACTATTTTTTACTTAGGTCGGTAGGTAAATATTACTTTTATGTACTGAAATTTGTACTAAAATCACTATTTAAACAATAATAGCTTTAGAATAGAACTAATTAACAGTCATTGGTACTTACCGATCATCATTGAGAGGAAATTCAGACATAATATGTTCGTTTTACATTGGCCGCCGGCGTGTCTTTAAATTACATATTTCTTAACTTATTCGTTTACTCATTTAGTTCACTTCACATCACACACAATCCTTTTTGGGTCAAGCTTATTTCTTGAGGCAAAACACTCGTTTTTAATAATAATTTACATTAATTTCTGATTTTAGAAAGTTCTCCAAAGCAACTAAATGAAATGTCAAACGTTTTGAAAACAAGACAACAGCGACAGAGACAGATGACAGATATAAATCACCTGTTTATGAAGAGCGTCGACCACCATATTGATTGTATGGATAATGCCTTCTTTCGGATTGAGGCGGATTATACCGCCATTACTGAGCGTGCACGTTTCATACAATTTTTTCTTCTTACGAACTTGCGCTAGACTGGTATTGACATTGAATCAGTAAATGAAATCAAATTCCTAGGGTTATATATAGATAGTGCACTTAATTGGAAATGTCACACAGAGCAGCTCTGTAAGAAAATTAATAACTTTGTATATGCACTCAAACAAACCAAACGTATATCAAGTTTAAATACAGCTCGTACGGCATACTATGGATTTGTTGACTCCATTTTGCGGTATGGAGTTATATTTTGGGGTAATTCCACAAATCGAGAAATGGTATTTAGGTCACAAAAGCGATGTATTCGTGCCTTAAGCAGCATACAAACAATTGACTCCTGTAAAGAATACTTCAAATCTATAAAAATTCTGACACTTCCATGTCTATATATATTGGAATTAGCTTTATTCGTTAAAATCAATCCTCATTTATTTGTAGCCGCAGAGACTATAAATAAAATAAACTTAAGAAATAAAACGAAGCTTTACATACACCCTTCAAAAACTATGCTGTATCAGAAAGGTGTTCTTGCTATGGCTATTAAAATATATAATCGATTACCTGACAGCCTGAAACAGCTACCAATACATTTATTTAAAAATCAGTTATCACGTTTGTTGCTGGACAGGGCTTACTACTCGGTCGCTGAATTTATTAATGACAAGTCTGTGCGCCGCTAGTTTTATTTTCTATTTTTTTATTTTTAATAGAATTACAATTTTAAATCCCTAATTATTTGTAAAATTATATTTATTTTTGATTCCACTTTTATTTTATTTGTTGACATGTAAAATATTGTAATGACATTGTTATTAATGTATCGTAATTAATTTATTATGTTAAATATTTGTATGCCTACAGGCGGGCCATAGTCTCGAACTTGTAAAAATTTATACATCTATATAATTGTATCTACCTATGTGCCACAAATAAAGTTATTATGAATTAGAATTATGAATTAGTGATGCATATAGTGAAATACGAAGCTCCCATGAAGTTGATTTAGATTTAGAAAAGCTTCAAGTGTAGTAAGCGAAAAAATAAGTCACGGAACACGCTCAATTTTGGTAACTTGTTTCACGGTAGGCCAGCAGTTTGTTATAAATTTAATGTAAAATATAAGAATTTTACTATTCTCTCTATTTTGGCATAATCTAAATAATTAGGTGTTGGTTAAACAAAGTTTAATATATTATTGTTTTCTCGTTTTACGAATAATTCTTGCTGCTATGTTTTCCGTTCACTTTTAGTAGAGTATTCGAAAATAAATTTATAAGCTTTTATAACTTTTAATCTCCTTAAACTCGATAACTTGATTTAGATCCATTCTGACATTTTATAATACTGTTGACGTACTTTACCGCTACTCTTAGAATAAAATATACCTAATAACATGAATTCTCTTTCAAATGTTATTAGGTTTTCTCTCGAGACTGCTGACTTTTTAGGGCAGTACGTTTTCCTGTCGACACGAAGGACGTGACACAAATTTCACGCATGAAATTTTGGGTAAGTAATCATTTTTCGTTTTTGCTGAAACATGTTACTGTCAAAGTTCAAGGTATTTCGTCCGCCTATAACTGCAAGTGGACTGGACTCCTCACGGACTCCTTTTCACTTGCAAATTTTGATTTATTGCACATTGTTTAATGTGCACACCCCTTTCCATCACTAATAGTATCAGGATCCTTGGTCTTTATATCTCTAGTGACGTCCAGTTCCGCAGCCATTTGGAGGATAAAGTCAAGCTGGCATCCAAGAAGCTGGGTGTGCTCATTATAGCGCGTCGGTATTTCACTCCGGGGTAAAGACTGTTACTGTATAAGTCTCAAGTTAAGCCCCATATGGAGTACTGCAGCCATTTATGGGCGTCAAATGGTCCAAGCTGGTATCTAGGTGCTCCCAGCTTGGACCATTTGACGTGTTCCAACGACGCGCTATGACAATTGTCGACGATCCTGAGCTCACAAGCGCTATCGAACCTTTAAGCCTAAGGTGAGATTTTGCCTCCTTGTGTGTTTTCTACCGTTTGTATAACGGGATGTGATTCCGACGGCCTCTTTCTATCATCGCACCGCTCACCACCGGCATGGAGGTCATCCTCGCAAATTGGAACCAAAGTTGTCGCGTACTGTACAGTTTCAGAGAAACTTTCTCCCACGTACGCTCAGGTTATGGAATGAGCTCCCTACAGAGTTTTTATCGATTGATTACAGCATGTGGTTCAAACAAGGCGTGAAAAGGTGCTTACAGGGTCGGCAACGCACAAGTGATACCCCTGGTGTTGCAAGCGTCCGTAGGCTACGGTAACCGCTTACTAAGGTGGGCCGTATGCTTGATTGCCACCTTAGTGATATAAAACAACCAAAAGAGTGAAGGGGAAGAAACAGGGGCACACTGGCTGTAAACGCATACACCTGTGTTATTATTATTAACCCTCACAATTGAGAGACTAAAATAGTTTTGTTAAGAAAGTAAATTAATCGGTAAATTGGTATTCTACCTTACGCATTACTTGACGGTGGTTAAATAGGCTTAGACAAAGAAGGAATTATGTTTTTCTTCACCATGATTTAAATGCCTTTTTTGTTGCGAGAAAGAGCGGGCGTGTGTAGGGCTCGCTTAGCGCCTCATCGTAGTGGCGCTGGAAATACTCACTTAAACTCCCTGGGTCCTTACTGGATCTTTATAAAAGCGATTCATATTCTGCTCGGTTCAGTATTGGTTCTTAAACTGCATCGCTGTCTTAGTCGTAGATAGCGTCTTAATACGAATTAACGATTCTACTCAGTTTAGGTCCTAAATTGGATCGCGATGAAAGATGGTGGTACGGGTGCTGGTAACTCGACTGCCCTTAGCAGAGGTAACCTAGGTTGCACCGAAGCAAATTCAGCATACTTACCACCCCCAGCCTCATGTAATGCCTAAGCTAGGCATTCTATATTATAGATCGTATCACACAAACTTTGCACTAATTAATGACTGCTGTTTTAGATAATGAGTGTGCATTGTCCCGTGCCTTATGTTGACAGATCTGATACAAAGAGAATACCTAGCTATACGGGAGATATGAATCACGAATACGACGTCCACATACATATACATTTACATAGATACATAGATATGCAGTAACTAATGGAGCATAGAAATTCGAATTTGAGAGACTATTCGCATACATGAATTTAAGAAATGCTACCATTACGAATTTCACTGTTTTCCTATTTTCAACCCCCGACGGAAAAAGAGGGGTGTTATAAGTTTGACGTGTTTCTGTGTATCTGTGTGTCTGTCTGTGGCATCGTAGCTCCTAAACGAATGGACCGATTTTTATTCAGTTTTTTTTATTTGAAACCTGACGTGATCAGGATGGTTCTTAACTATATTTAATGAAGATATGTTCAGGCGTTTGATGACTATCAGCTAGTTTCCTACTTGGCAAAAGGGCTTTAAATTAATATTTTTTTATATTTCATTATTATAAGAGATTACTATTTTGCAGAAATTCGTACGGAATATAGCTGAGTTTCTGTGGTTCATTTGGTATTTGTTTCCCAAATATTATAAGTTTAAGGATTATAAAAAGAAGCGGGAGTATGGGTACTTTTTTTTGTGACGCAGAGAAGAAGCTCTTCCAGCCTATCCTCCTCTCTCTTGGGAGGAAGAGGGGGGGGGGGGGGCTCACCCATAAGCGCATCAGAAGGTGGATTACTTTTAATATAATAGAATCAAAAAATCATATAAAAAGTATTTTGAAAAACACTACTTGTCAGAATGTCCGTATCGAAGTAGTAAATAATATATTATTAGGATTATATGTATATGCTAATGTGAACAAATTACTGTAGAATAAATAATAGTACTTTAGCGAGAATAACTGCCGACAAACTGTAATGTGTATGCTACTTAACAAAACTATGTTTCTTTTGAATAAACAAATTTAAAAATAATTCAGATTTGTCTCTTGTCCGAGGTTCCAACGACATTAGTTTTCATTATAAAAGAAATTGCTAAAAAACAGACCATAAGCAACATTTATGTTCATTATCGTCTATTATTTTACCAACTCTTAAAAAAGGAGGAGGTTATATTCCGAGTTCGAGGGTTTTATATATGCCTGTAATCACAGGTAATATTTCGGTTTAGATAATCATCTAAACCGAAATATTAGCTACATAAAGAAATTCAAATCTAAATTCAAGGCTTTAGAATCTATTTTTCTTTGACATGCGAGCAGTTTCAGCGATTGAACGATGATATGCATATTTTACATTAGAAAGATGTGCGGTCAGATCCCTCTGGCAATCCCAGTTCCATCAGAATCTTTCAGCTAGCATCTGTATGTCTGGTTTAGTCTGATTTACTTATCTTTCTCCTTTTGCCAAAAGAAAACATATGTTTTTAATTTATCAAAATAGTTTTAATGTATTTAAAAGACTACCACAATTTAAGCCACAGGGTTTTAAATAAATGCTAATTAATTAGTAGATATTATTACTTAGTTACGTGTAATTCTGGTATAGGTAATCGGTTTGCAGTAATTAATGACCACCGTTTTAACTAATGAATGTAAATTATCTTTGCCAATTCATTAAATGCTAACAGATCGCTCAGAAAACAATGTGTGATTCAATTTAATTAACATAAATAAAATTGTTTTTGATGCATATCTTGATGTTGTTAACATAAAATTACTATTACAGTTTTTGTTTAGAACAAACCATGATAGTTTATCTGTCCGCAACGACTGGCTTTATTAAATAATTTTAAGTGAATTCTAAAAATTTCATTATTTTTTTGCGTCGTCGTGATAACTGTCAAATTGTATGGAAACGGCAGCAGCGCCTCTGTTATGAATTATTGGAAACCACTTTTGTATGTATATGGATTTGAGAGGTGAACACGACGATGATCGTTTTCGTTTCGTTTGTATCACCTTGGCCCCTTAGGCACTACTTACTCACACGATGAAGTCCGTTAAAAATTAGGAGTATTTACGGCGTAAATAAAGCACAAGCATTAACAGAAAACATAATAGAACCTCAAAACTTTGCGAAATATAGTTTATAGCTGGCTGACGAGCTATAAGCTAAAAAGTATTGAAATTGAGGGCGGGCTGAAGATGCCCCCGCAATTCTCCGCTGCTATTGGTGATATCATGTTCAGGAATCGCTTCAGATTTAGTATAAAAAGGGAGTCGTTGAATAAACGCCCAACAATTATGATTATTTATGACTGCAAGAATTATTATCATAAATTACAGTGGCTGACTTGCGCTCTTTCACTCAGATATTCTTATCTAGACGTTTTAGCAGATTTTCTATTGATTTATCTGGCAACTTCTCAAAGTATATTTTCTGTATAGTTTCTTTTGAGAATTGAAAAATCTGCTCTAAGAGAATTAGGTAGGATAGCTAGGTACCTATCTATACGACTCTAAACGGGCCGAACGAAGCCTAAATACTATTTTTTTAGTATTATTCAATAGGGCTTCGTTTTGTGCCCTCTTTTTGGGGTTTGCTGCAGTAATCAATCTTACAAACATTAAATAATTCGTTTTGTGCCATCTTAGAAAATTATTCCCTTCAGTAAGTTAAAATATGAACATTAAAACTTACACGACCGTGATTAGTTGGCTAGAAGAGATCTTTATAGAGATAAGTTCTCCCTTCACATTCATTTTTCTGATTTGTTTTTGCTGGAATAATGAGGTTATAATTATGTTATTGTGTTATGTGAAAAGGACGAATTTAACAAAATCGAAAATCTTATTACAAGCAGCAAGCTTGAACAGAGTAGGCGTAGATTTGTATTAAAAAAAGATTAGAAGGAAAGCAATTACAAAAGTGGGATTTAGCTCTAAACATAATGAAGGAAAAATGTTCAAACATAAAGACGAAAACTGTAAAAACGATAGGCTTGGGTCCGCTATGTCGAATCTATTTACGTCCAACCTTTTTCGATACCTATAATAGTACATACCTTGTTATGAAACCACCATAAACTATAATTCTTTTTTACTTTTTCAACTTCTAGTCAAGTGTGATTTGTGTTGTCATGGCGATGTAATTTGTTATCTTGTAAAATTTATAGGAAATACAAAATACCTTTTCACCAATTTCTTCATAACCGTTTTTTTTTTTTTTCTATGTATGTACACCGATTACGCCGAGATTAATGATCCGATTTACGCGATTCTTTTTTTGTTCGATGCGGAATAGCTGCTATTTGGTCCCATAATTTTTTTTTAAAATCAGTTGCGAAGTTTGGTTATAAATAAAAAAAACTGAAATTATTAAGTCGTCTACGTATGCGATATTGCGAATTTTTGCTTTCCTATGACTTTTTAGTGAAACGATACGATAGTAGTAAATAATATAAGTTAACGGTCACCCATCTAGTTTCGACCTTAGAAAGTTATCACTAAAAATTATGAAAAAAAAATTTAAAACATAAATTAAAACCGACTTCAAAAAACTGAAAAGGATAAATATTAATTATTTTATCCTTTTCAGTTTTTTGAAGTCGGTTTTAATTTTTTTTAGAGTTATATTATTATTATGTAGGTACAGTCGACAGCACATCAAGTGTACCAGTTTGGCCTAGAGACCGCCCTTACTCCTTTCGTAATAGACGCGACTTTCGTACTGCAACCATGCAGTTATCTCCTTATGTGTTTCTCCCATGTAGGAAGGCCTGTGCCCAGCAGTGGGACGTATATAGGCTGGTAATGATGATATATATCTCAAAAAAACTGTAAATAATAGATAAGGCCGATATCTGTTGAGGACCTACTGCGAATTTTTTAGAGTTCCATAGCCAACAAGGAACCTATAAAATTTCGCCATGCCCGGCCATCTGTCCGTTAGTCTGTGTCGCAAGTTCGCAACCGTTTGGTAAAATTAGCCGCTTAACTTGACACCTAGCCCGTTGATTGGGCGCCAGCATCCATCCAGCTGAAAGACAACTAGCCAAGTCATTAAACGCAAGTCGCAACGTTTAACCAGATGGCTAAACGTCATGTCAGCCGGCTGGTTAAATTAGCCATTCAATTGGACGCCTGGGTCGTTTGAATCGAGTCGGGTTGCCTGGGGGTGGGCTGGTGAAATTGCTTCGGTGGATCCCAGGGCTACCCCCGCGATGGGCAGTGGAGTTACCGGGGAGTTTTAGTGGGTATTACCAGTGCTGCTAGCGCTGGATGAATCCCACTCACGCCCGTCGCTTAGCCAGCGGCGGGTAGGTCTGTAAACGGATTTTTCCCCGTAAAAAAGGTCTTTTGAATCGAAGAGCTTTTGTGTCACTGTGAGTCATTGGTAGGTTCAAGGTTTTTTTAAGACCACATTAACCAAAACGATGTCAGTTATATGTGGTCTTAAAAAATCCTTGAACTCTCCAATCAAACCAAAACTCTTCGGTACCAGATGATCCTTTCAATACGCCAAGTCGTTAAACGTGAGTCTAGTTCAATTAACTACTTATCGGGCTAGACATTTGGTTGGATGCCGGCGTTTAATCAACGGGCTAGAAACCCAATTGAGCGGCGAATTTAACCAGATGGCGGCGACATATGTACACGGCTTAGTAGGTACTAGAAAGCTGTAATTTGACATAAGTAAAAAATACATTAAACATTTACTACGCTGAAAAAGTAGTAAAATAAAATTACAAAAAAAAAACAATTTATTCAGGTACCTCTCCTACACGTAAAGTAGGGATGATTTTTGATGATTTTTCTTTCGTCCGTCCTCTATAGGTACCAAAGAGTGGGGTGATGTTGGCTGTTGGATGGGTTCTTTAAAAATGTTGGGAACCATTTTCAATTCATATTATTTTCGATGTTTACAAAAAATTTGGCTTTAAAGTGCTACCTATTTAATTATTTTGGACTCAACTTTCCAATTGGCTGGTAGAGAATGCCTAATGGCATTAAGTCCGCCGAATTGTAACTCATTTTGTGCAATTAAAGTTTAAATTAATAAATAAAGTGCTAATTTATTTTTTGCTGTAAGTATACTTCATTAATATATAATATGTTCATACTTTGTAGGTTTCAAACAACAAGCTCTACACTACGCGTGGGCCGATATGCACTTGGCTGTTTTTTATTTCCTTGGGTGAAATGGTAATTTAAGTCTAATAAATGTCAAAGAATGTCCATTACCGTTACCCGTGGTGCTCTGTAAATCAGCGGGGTTGTATAGGGGTATTAGAACTCAAATTGGCAGTTCAATTGATCACTGAGCTATTTGCTTATGAGGAGCTCTGTGGAGTAGTGGTTTGAGCGCTCTGTGTTTGATTACGAAAACAAAGCAACTGCTCGACTCTCGGATAGGCCAATTCATTAGCTTCTCTATTTGTTTAATGTTATATCTTTAGGTAAAAGTCAATCAAATATTGAATGAAGTCATTGCAATACATTTCAAACACAAAAAATTGCAATCGAAAAATATCGATTGTACTTCATGTCGTATATCCAAAACAGCGACAAACATACACAGCCAAGAGATCGACGTTGAGGTAAGTGAATACGCTTACGCGCAGCGCTGTTCTCATACGTCAAAATCAATGGGGGCTCGTCGTCTTGTCAGTCGTCAAGTTCGATGTCGGATATTTCTGTTAGTAAAACACACTGCAGGTTAGCTATCGGTTTTCTTTTTTTTAGCTCCACATACGTAGTACGTATTCCTTCCATTTTCGTTTAAGCAACACATTATGCGCAACCACGTCAGAAAATAATTTTGTATCAACATTTTATCCACAGGCGTTAAAAAAATTGTTTGTGTTATAACCGCCAAGAGGGTGTCGGTCGGCTTATTATAAGTTCCATAGTAACTTCATCAAAATTGGTCAAATAAACTCATTTCCATTGCAAAGACTATTCAATGATAAAAACGAGGCCCTTTTCGGATGCAAAACTGATTGAATAACTTTCGTGACCTCATTTTTGGTTTCGGGTTATTAGTTTATCCCTCTGTGCTTTATTATATTTTAGCTCAGTGAATAAATTGGCTTTGACTGACAGTTTTATCGAAACGATGAAGATTCCTTTTCTGCTATTACCGCTACAGACCCCTAAAAATATGGCGTCGACAATTTTTAACCTTCAATCTCGGGTATTAGGTATTGTTATACAGCAGATTTACCAAATTCTCACTTTCTAACTTAACAGAACCAAGGTTGCTTAAGGTAACTTAAGGAACCATTACCAAGGTTGTATTTAATTTCACATAATTAAAAATATCAGTACCTAATATAATATTAATTTATCTCAGTCGGTAACAGCCCTAACAATAGGTAATGTAACAGGCTTGACTTCATTTGTGCACTCTGCGGTGGGGAGAAGCGTGCAGAATTAATTGAAGTAAGTGGAGAACCAATTGAAAGTGACAAAGAATGGCTCGTTTGAATCGATTACTGCATCTCCAAAGTCCATTTATTACTTTAACCTTTGGTTCAGTTACTTGAGCGATCTCCCTGTAAGAATATGTGACGTGGACTTGCACTAATGTTGACCCTTGCATAATTATATTAATTATAGCAAACGCTTTGTGATTTTTGAGGTTTATCAAAATATTGGAAAAATATTTAATCTAGGAAAAAATCATATTCTCAGGCGGGAACCGAACCCGCCAACTTTGTAAACTCCGCGAATATTTCGTACCAAGAAAAGCATGCATGCGTGCTAAGAATGAGATGCTAAGAATGAGATTTTCTTTAAAGAAAATTGAGGAAAAAAAACCGGACAAGGACGAGTCGCACTAGCCCTTCGATGTTTCCGTACAAGGTACAGTCGACAGCACATCAAGCGTAACAGTTTGACCTTGAGACCGCCCTTACTATGACAGCCTGTTATTTTCATTTTCTTTTTTAATTTTTTAAACTACCTACCAGTTCCTGAGAAATCGCCAGCAAAAGAACATCAATAGTTCACGCGCTATTGTTGTTCGTTTACTCACGCTAATAAGTTATAATTTTCCTTATCCTTATACATCTCATCATTCGTCATCATCGATTCAGCCGAGAGACGCCGACTGCTGGACATAAGCCTCCCTCAGGGATCTCCAAACTGTTCGGTCCTGCGCTGCCCGCATCCATCGGATTCCCGCGACCCTCACTAGATCGTCGGTCCACCTTGTGGGGGGAATACCATCGCTGCGTCTCCCGGTACACGGCCGCCACTCGAGGACCTTTCCGACCCAACGGCCGTCAGTCCTTCCTGCAATGTGGCCTGCCCACTGCCACTTGAGGTTCGCAATTGTTGGGGATATGTCGGCGACCTTAGTTCTTCTGCGGATCTCATCATTTCTGATTCGATCACGCAGAGAAATCCCGAGCAAAGCCCTCTCCATTACCCTTTGGGTGACATTGAGCCTTCTTATGAGGCCCATTGTAAGCGGCCATGTCTCGGTTCCGTAAGTCATCATTGGCAACACACACGAATTGAAGACTTTCGTGGGTCCGAGAATATGCTGCGAAGCTTTCCTAACGTTGCGAAGCCGAGTTGGATCCGTCGATTGATTTGCCCCAGGTAAATATATTCGTTAACAACTTCCAGTGTAGAGCTTCCAAACTTTACAGGAGTGGGTACGACATGGGAATTCGACATAATTTTGGTGTTATCCATGTTCATTTTAAGACCTACTTGTTGGGAGACTCTACAGAGGTCGTCAAGCATTGAGCCTTCTTATGAGGCCCATTGTAAGCGGCCATGTCTCGGTTCCGTAAGTCCTCATTGGCAACACACACGAATTGAAGACTTTCGTGGGTCCGAGAATATGCTGCGAAGCTTTCCTAACGTTGCCAAGCCGAGTTGGATCCGTCGATTGATTTGCCCCAGGTAAATATATTCGTCAACAACTTCCAGTGTAGAGCTTCCAAACTTTACAGGAGTGGGTACGACATGGGAATTCGACATAATTTTGGTGTTATCCATGTTCATTTTAAGACCCACTTGTTGGGAGACTCTACAGAGGTCGTCAAGCATTGTGCTCAAGTCCTCCAGGGTATTAGTCATGACTACGATATCATCAGCAAAACAAAGGTGAGTCATGTACCCGCCCTTTATGTTGATGCCAAGTCCTCTCCAGTCCAAAAGCTTAAACAAATCCTCCAACGCGGGTGTAAACAGTTTCGGCGAAATGACATCGCCCTGTCTTACACCTCGCTGAAGTTGGTTCCTTGGTTGTATTGGTTTCGAGTTTTGGTCCTGGAGGCTGACTGACATAGTGGCGTTTTCGTACAGTGACTGCAGCACTTTAATGTACCGATAGTCAATTTGGCACCTCTGGAGGGACTGAAGCACGGCCCAAGTCTCAACTGAATCGAAGGCTTTCTCATACTCCACAAACGCTAAGCATAATGGAAGGTTGTACTCTTCGGTCTTCCGTATAAACTGCCGCAGCGTATGTATGTGTGTGTGTGGTACTAAAGCCTTTTCGGAATCCGGCTTGTTCGGGAGGCTGGAAGTCGTCAAACCTGCGTGCGAGACGATTTGTTATAACCTTCGAAAACAGCTAGTAAACATGACTCAGGAGCGTGATGGGTCTGTAGTTCTTAAATTGGGTATATAGTACATCTCGAGTAATTCACGAGGTATAGAAAAATAAAAAAAATAGAAGATGGCTCTGTATAGCCTAAATTCCTTTGCCTTTCCCCAACAAAAAAAAATCCGTTTAATGGCGAAGGTCAATATTTTTTTACAATAACTGCAAAACTGTGCCCGAGCAAACATCGTGTGTTGATGTACAATTTGATGTGAAAGACGTTGAGAATTTTATCGTAGTTATCCACCTCATCAAAGAAGTATCATGGAGACTGTCATCATACATTTCGCGCCAAACTCTGTTGCAGAAGTAAACATAGCTGCATGGGCATTAGTTCCCCTTGCCTTCTCTGTAATAGAGAGAACTTAAAAACAACAACAACAACTAAAAACATTTAAGTGACCAAATGAAGTTGTCATTCATTTTTGTTGAATTCCATTATATTGAATCTGAGGTGAAAACGGTTTTGTGAAGAACCTCGTCAACTACTTTTTTTAGTAAAATAAATTAACTGATGGATATTATGGTTTGTCTAAGCCTGCCCCCCCCCCCCCCCTTCCCTTGACAAAATCCTGGCTAAGCCCTTGGTCAGGCCCCATATGAAGTACTGCTGCGAGCACCTAGATACCAGCTTGGACCATTTGAAGTGCTCCAAAGATGCGCTATGAGAATTGTCGATTGAACCTTTAAGCCTAAAGAGAGATTTTGCCTCCTTGTGTGTGTTCTACCGTTTGTATAACGGTGTGTGTTTGGAGGAATTATTTGACATGATGCCCACGGCCCCTTTCTATCATCGCACCGCTCGCCACCGGCAGAGAGTTAATCCTCACAAATTGGAACCAAAGTGGTCGCGTACTGTGTAAGGTTTCAGAGACACTATCTCCCCCGTACGCTATGATGATGATGAGCTAACGCTAATGAGCTCCCTGCAGAGGTTTTCTCGAACGAGTACAGCATAGGGTTCTTCAAAAAAGGCGTGAAAAGGTTTTTACAGGTAACAACCTTTTCACGCCTTTTGTACGCCGTTGGTACGCGCAAGTGATACCCCTGGTGTTGCAAGCGTCCATAGGCTACGGTAACCGCTTACCATCAGGTGGGCCGTATGCTTGATTGCCAACTTAGTGATAAAAAAAATTATATATATTCTTACACTAATGTTAAGTAAATATTATAATCGTTGTTATTCCGTTATATTTGAACAAAGTAACTACATACTTCAAACATTTCCAAACTAAGGAAACTATTATATAGTCTATACTAGGGATTTTCCCATCTCTAGCTGTGCCATAAATGTCATAGTCGCCATATTTGTTTACATCTTGGGCCCAAGTGAAAACAACAGGGTATATTAGATCTGTCAGGTAAGTCGAACTGAGATATAGGCATAGCTTTAAATTGGGTGCGAGTACTTTGATCCTAGCCTAATTTAATGAATAATAACAAAAAATACAGGAACATAATATTGCTTTTAATTGTTCCGATAAAAATAAATATTAAAATAGATAAAATGTGCTTATTTATGTGCATGATTTCCTAAATTTATATGTCTTTAAACTTTTATATTATTGAAGTTAAGAATGGTGAGTCTCGAAAAATTGTGAGCTGAAATATATTATTCTTTCGCACATCTCGTACGTGACCCAAGACTTGGGCGAAGTTTGATTTAAGCGTAAAGTTTTATATATCGGAGCAAGCTGCAGATAACGAACAGATTTAATGGTCGAAAGCTGTAGGGGAAAGGTGTACAACATAGACTAGAGATATTAATACTGGTGTACAAAATGATTCCTAAGTTAGGGGAAAATTACTCCCCACCATTTTCAGTAAACTACTGGTGCCATCTATTATATGCGTTGGTAAACGTTTTCCACGCGCCCCGCTTGCAGAACAAAAATATTAAAATCGGTCGGTCGGTTTTTCTTCGTGAATTTTCTAAATGGCCGTTTATTCTATGATTTCTATAGACATTTGCCACCTCTTCGGTAAATTTTGAAAGATGTATGGACATTTTTAGGGTTTTATTCTAAGCGATGTTTGCCAACACTATTACAATAACACTTTGGGGTCAAATGATCCCTCTCAATCCGTATAATATGATCCCGGGATCATTTTACCTACATGGAGATAGAAAGATATATCAATAGCAAATAACACATAAGTCTATTAGGTAAATATGTAGGAAACAAAAAAAACAAATCAATATCAATCGATTACCATTATAATAAATCGATTTTGGGTTTATTTTGCTCTCTCAAAAGTTTTGTTTTTACAAATCAGTCCATAAAAAAAAACAAAAGAAAAACAAAAAAAATCATGTGTAGGATAGACAGTAACGATTCAGGTGATTTCAAAATAATGGTAGTATATTGCGTAAAAGTATTTAGTTTTAGAAATCCGTTTTTTTAAGATTGGAAAAAGTTTATTAATGAATAAATGAACACTGTTGACTATTTTAAGACATTTTTAATCTCATACCAACAGAGGATTATAATAAAATTTTAAATTAATTGTTTTCTTTATAATTTTGATTAAAACATGCGTTATATTAGTTCATAGAAATGGTTCGCCACTTTCAAAAACATAGTATTCGTTTGATAATTTCATGACATTTGTATGAAATAATATAACATTGGCTGCATTATTTCGTAGAAATGTCATGAAATTATCAAACAAATAAGATGTTTTTAAAGTGGCAAACCATTTTTATGAACTAATATAGCCTATGTTTTAATTTATTGTCGTATTGACGGCACCACCCTGTATACATTTCTGCAAAACCAGTATGCTAATTTATAGGTATTAAAAAAAGTAACAAAAATTACTTAAACCATCAATAACTATAACATTTTCGCTAAGAGATACAAACTCGCTTATAGGGATCTTTATGTCTACCTTTACCCTACTTACCGCCGCTATTTCCATGTTTCTGTTTACACTTTTAGAATACGAAACGTTAAAAAATAAGCCATGACGTCATTATTCCTTGATAGTTTACTGATAGATAAAGAAAACCAGTAAACAGAGAACAAATTTAAATAGGGAGTAGGTAAGTAGATGTCTCTCTACGCTACAATTTTAGGGGTCCGTATAACTTCCAGGCATTGCATCGCAATTATGAACTTTGTAATTCAGTATGACAATCAGAACCTCGCATTAAAATCGGCTTGAATTTATAGACTGCGTGGTGACCTCAAAATCGGAACCAACTTTAATTGAAACCTAATCGACTAAATCACCTTTATTTCTTTCTTTTCCAGTTAAACTGGATTTTCATTATCTATTGGTAACAAGTTCATTCATACCTACCACAAAACTGCTGAAATCGTCTCAATAAACAAAGTGAAAACAAATTCTGCCAACTCAGTTTTCCATGGATTTATCCAGCTCTAAAAGCGACCCAGGCCATCCGCAGACATTTCAACTTTGTTTACTCGTTTTATATAAAGCATCAGATAAATCGAGCGCTAGTTGACGGCCGAATGAATAACTGAATCAGGAACCTACCTGCACGCAGAGATTTATCACAACTGACGAAAAAATCAACGTAGGTAGGTATATGTAATGAAATATAGGTAGTAGGATTAGTAGGTAGTATTGAAAGTTGGGTACAGGTAGGTATCTATCGGAATAGTAAATGTGGTGCCGTCGCTTACAATCTTATTCTTTACTTAAAAGGGTAGCGGGTATATCGAAGGCCGATCATAGAAATAGGCACATTGGCTAAAACTGGTGACTGTTTCTTAGAAACAAAAGCTACCCTATGTATTTCAAACACTCAGGTAAGGTATATAGATTATCTAAGCCTAGTTTTTGTTTTATATTGAGACGTAAAGTCTCTCCAACGCAGTTACACGTCATTTCAGACAACTTATCATGTCAGCGTCGCTCTTCACGAGTGTCATAAATCTTTTTATAAACGCACGTTATGCGTCTATGCGAAGACATTTTTTCGCAAAAAGTAGGTACGTTGGGTACTGAAAACATTCAGTAAATTATATTGTTACGTCGTCGGTCGCCGCTTTTATCACAGCTGTACAATAATTTATTAAAGAAATGATAACAATGTAGTACATCCTCAGAGCAGAAAATAATATGTAAGAATATTTTTTACATTTTTAGCGTGTGTGGATTTGAGTGGCATTGACGTATGTTTGGTAGGTATGTACTAAGTAAGTATCAATTAGTTGTGTTTAATACCAATTTTAGTTGGTGTAGCGACAAGAATCGAAATCAAATGCTGATAGCTATTGAAAATGAAAATCTGTATTATTCCCTCGTAGCCACTCGAAGCACTTTCGAATCGTTAAAAATCCCATTTGTATGACTATTACAAAAATATATTAACTAACAACGTACTATCACGTCTGCCTGTCTGTCATGGCTAAAAGAGAGGTTCAAAAAAATCTAAGGAGACCCAGCCAGGTCTATGTACCCTATTCTAAAAATAGGTAAAATATGCAAAACAGTGTTCAATTGACCATTTTCTTTTTATTTACTTTGGGTACAAAGCAAGAATTTTCATAGCAAAAATCTGTAACACAGCCAAATATTCATAATGGCGCCTATTCACTTTGGCGACATCTAATTGACTTCTATGTCGCCTGCCATATTGGCATATTTATTAATGGTAAAATCGACAAAAAAAATCGACTTATAGACAAACAAACTTTCCATGAAAACGAATCAATAGTATTTTTTCCGGATTCGGGAGATTTCTCTTGATTTTTTGATATAGTGTACATATAGGTACCTGCCTGGAAATAAAACATCTCCTTTACGTTAAATAATGTCTGTCTGTCTGAATTAACACTGGTTCCAAAAGTTGAACCTACCGAAAAAATTCCGGCTCCAAACTTGTGTAGTCACTCTTTACGCTGGTTAAAGCTGGAAGGGAATCATCATCTTACCGGATTTATCTCCACAACCACACAACCACAGCTGGTTGAAATACAAAAACAACATTTTTGTATTTCAACCAGCGACTAACAATCAGATAAGTCAATAATGCTGACGGTCACCTTTCTAGTTTTGTTTGACCATGGAAAATTATCCCAAAAAAATTGTAAATAAATTGCAACACCAGGGGTATCCCTTGCGCGTTGCCGACCCTGAAGCAACCTTTTCACATCTTTTTTGAACAACCCCATGCCTAAGCGTACGTGGGAGAAAGTTTCTCTGGAACTTGCTCCGTTTCTCTGGGTCTTTCTGTAGGGAGAAAGTTACCACCACGCGACCACTGTAGTTCCATATTGGCATAATCTTCAAAGTTTGTATAAACCCTGTGAATTACATAGAGTGACATGGTATTAAAGTACTAAACCATTAATCGGCTTGTACTCCTGACTGTACCTTTTTCCTACTGTGTATACGAACATGTTGATTGCCTACTGAAGTATAGCAATTTAAATGCCTTCTGTTTATCATGACGAGTGATTTTGACGAAAGAGGACGCGAGATGAGCGATCGATTTACTCTCCAGCGAAAATTAAACTTTGCTTGCAGTGTAAAAATTGTAAAGATACCGCATTTTCAAGCGAATCTTATCTACGAGGCATATGATTTTTTTAATTTTCATGAATAAGTTAATACCCACATATTATAAACCTACTTAAAAAAGGAGTTTTAAAGAATATTTGTTTAAGAACCATGTTCCAGGCGCCGCCCGCCGTTTGGATCTTTTTCAAAATGGCGGCCACGCATGAAAATGCGGTTTTCTTGCATTCTAATACAGATTTCCTAAAAATACATAACTTCTAAGTTTGAGTTCTTTTTATTTTTATTTGTTACTTTGTGGAGAATAGCGCCATATTCAAACATAGGCAACAAAAGGATGTTGTCTTCATTGCAAGGTGCAAATTCATTGATGGGAAATCTTAATTTTATTTTTCAATGTCTATTTCTCCTAATTGAAGCACTTTGAAAGATTAGGACCACTTTGTAATAACTGTGGATACTTAAAGGAATCTGTTTCCATTTTTTGCTTTAGTTACAGGACTCACATTGTATTGGGAACTCATAACTTGGAAACGTGATGATTTAGGAATTACTTAGGACATTTTGGCAATGTATAAGTATTTTGTGTTTATATTGATGTAAACTAGACAGAAGGTTTCACATGCGTGTCCGTGATTTTGAAAAAAAACTGAAATTCGCTGGGCACCTGATATATAAGTTTTAAACCCCTATAATATTTCAACAAAATTAAGTCTGAAGTCGTAACTAAAACAGCGACATGATTCATAATTAAACTTCCTTTAAAATACCTAAAATAAATTTAGCTAACTTTAAAATTTTTGTTAAAAAAATATTATAACTTTCACTATTTCGTATTTTATAGGTATGTTCTTTATTGAGGATTACTTGTACAGACAGTAAGTACTTAATACCATTCGATCAAATATGTTATAAACGGGGAGTATCTAAATCCTAATTGATTTCGAGAAGGTTGGTAGATACAATAAATTGTTAATGCCATACGAACAAGGCTATCAACAATAGATACCTACCTCCTCATAATTTGGGAATGGTTTTGAATATACCTTTTTTTTTATACAACCGGATGACAAACAAGCTGACGGCCCACCTGATGGTAAGCGGTTACCGCCGCCTATAGACACCTACAATAACAAGGAAAAGTCACTTGATATTGCAAGTGCGTTGTCATCCTGGGGCCTAAGATGAAATGCCGTCCATGCCCAGTAATTGCACTGGCTACCTTTCCCTTCAATCCGAAACACAGCGAACTGTTTCACAGCTGAAATACTTTTACAGCCTACTCATTGAAATACTTTTCTTGTTTCTATGAACTCAGTAGGTAAGGGAAATTTTTGTGAATTTAGAATGGAAATGGTTAGATATTAAATTAGGGTAGACTGGGTACGATTGAAACGGTGGCGGTTGAAATGAAACAAAGCGAATATCTCGTGAACAGTGCGTGATGAGGTGAAGTGAAGGGTACAAGGAGAGTACAAAGCAGGTGACAAGTCAAAACACGAATTTTAGTGTTGCGTCGCACTTCGGGAGCTGCGCTTGTATAGACAAGTCCCATTATAGGAGGCCCCATTGTGTTTTTTGTCGAAAAGTAAGTATTTTTGTACTTACATTTTTGCAATTATTAAGGTTTTGTTTAAAGTTAGAGTATTGTTTCGTTTTAATTGAAGTATGTAGAACATCGAAGTATGATTAGTTTTTATTTCAATTTATTAATTTATAATCCTTACTGTGAACCGTTTTATACCAATAGAGGGGGGTTGGGGACAGTTGAAACATTATTTATGGGTACGGTTGTAACAGTTAATTTGTTTAATTTTCTTGTTTCTTAGATGCCAAGGGTACGCCAAAAAAAACTACGAACGGTTTGGCCGACTTATCAACGCACAAACATGCCTATGAAGATAGTAAAAGCGGGATCTTCGTTAAGAACAGCGGCAGAAACAAATGGACTGAACCACTGTTCCCTGTTCAGATGTGTACGTAAACGAGATGTGGCTGGTAACGATGTAAATCAAGTAATAGGATATAAGGCCCACAATAGGGTTTCCATCATCGCTCGCTTAACAAATCCCGATGCTAAGCACGATAAACGCTAAAATGTTTCAACCGTACCCAGTCTACCCTATTACCTACAAAAAACGCTAAGGACGTTAGTAATGCAATAGCACAGAATAATTAATACTAAAAGATGGATTTCTTTTTAAAGTAAACTTTATTTCTAATATAATAATTCAATAGCTTTCAAGGTATAAATAAATAAATAATAATATACCTACAGCTTGTCCTATGAATGTAATAAATTGACCTCAATTTATATCATGTTATACCCGGTGTTACAGAATTCCAAAATAAAATTTGGTAGTCTAGGGTTGCGTGCGCGGGCTGTGCGTGCGTGCGTGCGATCGTGAGTGCGTGCGTGCGTGCGTGAGTGCGTGCGTGCGTGCGTGCGTGAGTGCGTGCGTGCGTGCATGTGTGTGTGTGTGTGTGTGTGTTAGTGAAGGGGGGGGGGGGTATATATGTGTAACGGTAGTTTCTCTTTCTTCTCTTGTATCTCGTAAAGCTACAAATTGCAATTTGATCAAAGATCCATGGAATTGCACGCATGTTCTGACAAATAAAATACTTTGCTTGTAATGATGAATATTATCGTCGCTCAAATACGTCAAAAAATGTATCATTAATTCCAAACGTTTAAATGAAAAAGTTCAAGTAAGAATTTCAAAGAATTAAAAGGGTTCAAAAGCAACTCCAGTGATCCTCGAAGCGTTCGTAAACAGATAAACAGCAAATAGGGAGGCGGCGCGGCGAACGCCGGCCGCGCCACATGCGACCTTCTTCACAATAAATTAAAAATTTAATTAAACTACGTACCGAGTGGTCGCAACTGCTTGATAAACGCTTTTTACTTAGTTCTACTTTATTCATTAACTCGGGAATTGTCTCCAATGCTTTAGATAACGATTGTGTCCAATTATTTTCATTTTTCTCACCAAAACCATTTGTAGTTCGAATATAATAGGGGAGGTAGGGGAGGGACGGGCACTTTTTCACAATTTAATGCATCAAAAATCAGATTTTATAGATAATTACCATTTATTGTCAATTCTTATTGCAACACACATTTGGCTAGATATCTTAGACATAACTTTCTTAAAATTATAATCAGTCTCAACATTAAGAGATAATTTCAGATATTGGTCAAAAGTGCCCGATGCTCCCTATGGTAGGGAGGTTTGGACACACCCTGTGGGAGGCTTGGGCATGGCCTATAAAACACTTTATATCCATAATAGTATCCAAAAATCAAAGTTCACAACAAATAAAACAGTATCGTATATGTTGTTTTTATTTTTGATCATTTTGATACCTCTTCTATGGCTCGTAATATCAAATCTTAAGGAATTTCCCGTCGCAAACCTTTCTTTTTGAATTTGAACGACATCTTTCTGTAATTAAAAATAATTCACATAGTTTTATTAAAGCAGGTAATAAGAATTTTAAAAAATCCTCCTATTCTCAACATATACGATACATATGTTTAGTATAGGAGGCATTAGGCATGCCCAAACCTCCCTCACATCAGAATGCCCATTGCTCCCTCTGTATACATTTTCAACATAAGTTACTGGTATTTTTTTTATGTAGGTATTTAAGCGTGACTTTCAGATTAATTTATAAGTTAGTTAATATACAATAGATATATAGTAAAGAATAGACATACCTTTCGTTAGCTGTCTCTATATTACGATCCGAAACCACAACAAAATATTCACTTTTACGAGCCCATAACCTTCAAACGTGTCTGTGTTTAACAACTGACAGAAATCACAGATATTCTATGGATGAACAGTGGTGTCAGTCGGTAAAGTAAATTATTAAATTAGAAAAAAATATATATCTGTGACCGGATCAGAATAAAAGGGGGGTGCCCATGTCTCCCGACTGCCCGTCCCTCCCCTACCTCCCCTACCACTGGCACGTGGTTTTGAAATTTACATTGTGTAAGTAAATTGTAATCATTTCAGATTGTTCTGGCACTTCTGGCTAAGTTTTGCCTAGATATTTTTGAATTTCCTTAATACCGTTTTTTTAGATTGGAAGCCGTTTTTACCATGGTACCGTTTTTTTTTAAGGCTTAAAATTGAAATCCGATACCATTCAGGGATTCTGTGAGTCTTTAAGCTTTTATAACAATGTTATTTTATTTTAACTGTTAACAAAAAGCGTTTCAAACGTGTTTTATATCATTTATTTGAACAATTTTTATAATAATAATGCAAATAATATCCTCTTTGATCTATTCGCGACTAGTGTTTTGTTTTGAGCAAAGCATTTAATCTTGAGCTTGATATAAATGTTCTAATAGTTATTTGTTCTGAAATGGAATATGTCATGAGATTGCGCTGTTTTGACCTTTAACGATAAAATGTGCTTTGCCACGAAAAGTCTTTGTCTTAATTATATGATAAGATAGGTCGACCTTGCCCAATCTTTTGCTCAAACTAATATGTCTCATAAATCGTCATTTGTGGCTGAAGGCACTTTCGTAGGTATATTCGCCAGCGTTTTGACGGTTATGGAGCGCTATGTCTGCCGTTGCAGTCATAAGTTGGTCATGATTTAGATGCAAACTTCGCAACGTCTTCCTGAAATAACACGAACTTCAGGCAACTCTCGCGTAAAGTGAATGTTAGTGCGCGATATTCAACTGAAATAGATAAGACTACAGTGTTTGAAGTTGTAGGTAAATAGGTATTATGTATAATCTAAGCAAATAACTACATATTATTACAAAAATTACAAATGACCGCGCGATGTCTTTTTTTGTAAATATTCCAGCCGAATACTCAACATTAATTTTACTGTGCTCAATTTGAAGTTTTCGACTTTAGTGATAATTGAAATACCTATTACATTTAAGAAGTTTTTGAGTAGGTACTTATCCGGCCAATACGTAGGTACGTTTATTTCAATATACAGGGTGGTGCCGTCAATACGACAATAAATTAAAACATGAGCTATATTAGTTCAAAGAAATGGTTGGCCACTTTCAAAAACATCATCACATTCATTTGATAATTTCATGACATTTCTATGAAAGTATGCAGCCAATGTTATGTTATTTCATACAAAATGTCAAGAAGTTATTAAATGAATCAGATGTATTGAAAGTTGCAAACCATTTCTATGAACTAATGCAGCCCATGTCTCAATTTACTGTCGTATTGACGGCAACACTCTGCATACTTAGGAATTTATAACATTACAGTCATTTATATTTATTATATTCTATTTATTTACACATTTCGTTACTAGGTGGTAGGTAGACAAGTAGGTACTTATTACGTCTGGATTTGGGTAGTGTACCACCTTATTTCAGCCGTTCAACCATAGAAAAAAAAGCATACAGACGAATTGATAACCTACTCCTTTTTCGAAGTCGGTTAAAAAGGAAAACAGTTCGCTATCCTTCGGATTGAATTTGAATTGAAGGCATTTCATCTTAGGCCTCAGGATGACAACGCACCTGCATTAACAAGTATTTTTTTCCTTGTTATTGCAGGTGCTTAGGCGACAGTCACTTTCCACTAGGTGGGTCGTCAGCTTGCTTGTCATCTAGTTGTATGAAGAAACAAAGCCTTTAATAAATAAGAATGTTTTTTTTTAACATCAATGGAATGGAAGCTGACTCGTGCTACAACGGTTCCACAAGGAAAAGCCGACATTGATGTCACAGCTTTTAGACCTATTGTAGTGCTCTCAGTTTTGGCTAAAATCTTTTAGGTAATCTTAATCTGTCAAGCGGCGTTATACTACCGGGGGACTGTGACATTTGAAAATTCTATTGTGTCTGGAATCTCAGTAATCTTTTGCATTGTAGTCAGCATGGCTTTCGCAAGGGTCGTTCTACCACCACAAACCTTGTAACATACGTTTTTATGCATGCTGTAATGGATGCTGGCAGGCAGGTTGATCCTGCCTACTTTGATTTGAAGAAAACTTTCGATCTGCCCCCAATTCTGCTATTGTATTTTGATCTGAAACGAATCAGAAACGCTTTAGTTACAACGTTTTTGTATTCTGCTAACTCAACTCAATCGAAACGTAGCCGAAACGTATCAGTTGTATTCTATTATCAAACACGTAACGCGAACCGTTCGGTTAAATCATTGTTTGGTATTCTGCAAAATATTTGACATTTTTCGCAGCCGAAACGGATCAATACTTCTTCGCAAAGAGTAATGTAACTTCTGCGGTTGAACTGTCAAGAGTTAACAACTGTCAAATCACTAAGCTCTATATTTGTTTCGTGCAACATTGTTAACGATTATCCAGTCGAAGTTGAACCAACCCTGCACCCGTACCACCATCTTTTATCGCGATCCAATTTAGATCCTAAACTGAGTAGAATCGTTTAATTCGTACCACGACGCTATCTACGACTATGGCAGCGACGCAGTTAAGGAACCAATACTGAACCGAGCGGAATATGAATCGCTTTTATAAAGATGGTGGTAAGGCCCCTGAGCGTTTTGTCAGCGTTCCGGCTTTTCAAGCAATGTTAGTGGAGTGGAATACCTTTTTGTATAACAACCGCATTGGTAAAGACACCGACCGAACCGCAGCCGATCTGTTTAGGAAAATAAAGAATTGACCCACTGGTAGATAATGACGGGCTTTATTAGTTCATAGAAATGTTTTTTAATAATTTTTATAATTTTATGACATTTCTATGAAATAATGCAGCCAATGTACCTATTATTAGTATTTCAAAGTTGCAAATCAATACAGATGATTAGATGAATGATTAGATGAGATGTAATAAGAAGTATTACCTAATAAGATGTATTTGAAACTTGCAAATCATTTCTATGAACTAATATCGTATTGACGGCACCATCTTGTATATTTTAGTGTCCGACACTTTCACAACAGCGGCGATGCTGTCGATTTCATAGGATTCGACAGCTGAACGAAACCACTACCGAAGCTTTTTGATTCAATAAAAAAATAATCAGTACAGAATGGAAGCTTTTTGTCTTATTCCACCTTCCCCTCCCTACCTAGGAGCACGCGTGCCGGTATTAGGAAACATCAATTTACTGTCTCCACCTCAACATCACGCACAAAGTTTAGTAACTCGTTTCTTTGTCGTACTTCCAAAACTTAGAATTCTTTGCCAGCGCACGTGTTCGCTCCTTTCGATAACATGGGTCATGGTTCCTTGATAAGAATCGTGAAAACGCTTATAAGTAGCCGGTGGAGGCAGCTAGATGTATTCATGCTGCACTAGCTGTCTTCGCATGTGGGCTTTTCTTACCGCTTCACATCAGGTGGTGTTGAATGATTTACCGTGATTTCTTTAAAAGAAAATAAACCAAAACTAAAGTAAGTAAAATGGTTTTTAAGTTGTCAAGTAATATAGAAATAACGAAACTATCCCCTTTGATGCCCTAAAAGTCTCAATTAATAATTTATATACTTACAGCCAATTGATAAATTAGGTAATAACATGTATATTTATTTATTCTCTTTCATCGTAATGGAGGCTCCCGTTTAACGTTAGAATCCCCAAACCCTTTCGACATTAGGTACCTATTATGTTGCTTAATTGTAAAACACCTTTGGGGTTATTTTCGCTAATTGCGGGCGATGAGGTCGTCTGGCTAGTCGACCTTTCTCATATAAGTAAGTACAATAAAAATCAAGTAGTAATGTAACGATCATAGACTAGAGATAATGTTACGATCTTCTCAAAAGAGTAACTTAGGTAGCGACTTTACTATGATAAATATACCCAGGGTGTTAGGGGGACGCTCTCGAATACGAAGGCAGGTGGCAGTGTTCGTCACTCTAAACACGATTTGCTGAAAAAAATATTTGAAAACACGAAAAAAAGTCTGCTGTTTCATAGAAACCGGTCGTACCTATATTAGATACAATTAGTAAGAAACAGCTGTTTTTTTTGCGATTTTAAATTTATTTTTTTAGCAAATCACTGCCACCTGCCTACGTTTTCGAGAGCGTCCCCCTTAAGGTGTTGCCACACTGCTGTTTAAAAATGCTTATAAACATTTTCTAACAGTAATACATTTACTAACATATGTTGGGAATTGTTACATTCCGTTAGAAATTGTTAAATGTTTTAAGTGCTCCTACACTGATGGAAAATGTTTACAAACATTTATAACATTTGAAATTATTTAACAACATAGTAACATTTGGCCGGATTATATGTTTACAAACAAATGATAACAAATGTTTTATTTTGTTACAATTTGTTAACTAGTTTACAAATGTTTACTAACATTATTTAACATGAAAACATTGTCTAACATTGTAATCGTATGTTTCCTAACAAATGTTTATTGTATTTTATTCTTAGCTTGTATGATTTCTATTAAGATGTTTTTATGTAAGTAGTAAGTACCTACGTACAACAAAGATTATGATTCAAAAAAATAATTAGTTACTTTTGCTTACGAAAGCAATCGATCGCTTGTATGGCATAATTTTCTGCAGAACTTACCCCTGAATTTGGATAGTTCCGTACGTTGCGCGATCACATTTAGGTACATTATTAGTGATATGGATCACAAAATGACAAAACTGAAGCAAAAAAATGCGCTTGTCGATGCTAGCGCTTATTATAGTACCTATCTAGTATGCGTGTTAGATACACGCACACTAGGTACTATAGACATAAAAGGGATGCTACTAAAAGCCGAGCATTTTCTAGATTAATATAATTATGTTAATTCCTTAGGGTTCCCTTTTTAAAGAATATTAAAAATAATAAATAATCTGAATATTTAATTACCAGTTAGGTATACCTAGTTACGTCCCATTACTCTACTTTTGTGAACAAATAACGTTTTAAATTAGGTAGATACTTACATATTTTAGTAGGTAGTTATTAGATCAAAAAACTATTTTTTTACAATGTACTTTTTACAATGCATAGGTACTTTATCCTAAGAAGATAGTCAACGAGCTTCTTTATACAGGGTGGTGCTGTCAATACGACAATATATTAAAACATGGGTGAAATTGTATAAAATTGGCTGCATTATTTCATAGAAAGGTCATGAAATTATTACATGAATAAGATGTTTTTGAAAGTGGCAAACCATTTCTATAAACTAAACTAATGTAGCCCATGTTTTTATTTATTGTCGTATTGACGGCACCACCCTGTATTATAAAAATGTGTATTTCGAGGGCTTATTCTACCCATCAATACAATCAACTATTACTATGAGGACTACTACGAAATCGCCAAAAAGAAATCAGCTGTTCCATACATTGCGTCCAGTAGGTAGGTAGGTAGGTGAACCTTAGCTACTATGGAATAGGTGATTCCTTTTTCGCGATTTCGTACCTAGTTGTCCTCATAGTGAAAGTTAATTGTATTGATGGGTAGAATAAGCCTTTAAAATATCATCATCACCAGCCTTTTTAGGTCCCACAGCTGGGCACATTATAAACTAAAAATTCAATATACCACCGGTGGGCGATGTCAATAGAAAAATCAATTGTGTCTGGAATCTCATGCCTGACGGGTTAAATTAGGTAGCGTAGTTATGCTCGGGGTTTCCCGCAAGTTCAATTTGTGTATTATTCCTTTGTATGCTGTAGTTCGTATTTTTGCCATTCATTTTTGAATAAATTATCGAAATAAGTAGGTAAGTACCTACATTACATTAAGATATTTAAGTGAAGAGGAAATAAGTTAGGATTCTTGATATGTACTTATATTGGTACTTTAACATCGATTATCTCGAAAACCTTGCGCTATATAAGACTTTATGACATATTTTGTTCATCTATAGATTCTCTATCGGTATAAATAAATTTTTCATTATGCGCCGCTTTTTTGTGATATTTCCGAAATTCTCCAAAACTATGGTAATGACTATGCCAGCCTCTCATACAAACAAGTTCAAGTCCCTTTGCTTATTTCTTGCGCCAGAAATCAAACCAACGAAAGTACCAGCACGAATTATGCGACACGACACTTACCTTAGTGCAATCTCACATCTTAAGAAAACGCCTTAATAATCTTGATAGGATCGGAAAGGATTACGTGGTAAGACTAATGTATTTTACGTGTTTTGGATATGGAGAAAATTATCCCTATAGCTGTCAGCTGTCATAGTGAAATAAGGGGCTGGGTTACTGCTGGAAACGTTTATAACGCCGAATTTATAATCTTTAGAAGAATAACGCTTTCTATGTAGGTATGGATCTTGATAATGTAATCTATCATTTTTGTTGATATTTTAATAGAAATATCTATAAATTAAAAAAAAAACTCAATGCAGATTTTGGTTGTTTATTTGTCAGGAAGCAAATGATTCACAGCATTGGTGGGATACAGAGGTCTTACAATACTGGGCCGAAACATTCATTTTCCTGATTCGATTTTCATTCAAATGTATTAGTAATACAACAGCTTAGAATACATAAGTACCCAAATATAAAAATGTGGGAAAACAACTTTATAGATAGATAGCTGTAGAGTAGTACAATTTATTTAGTAAAGCGAGTTTTCATTTCATATATTACTACACACCTTACTAAATCACAATTTCTAATTATGTCAAAAATTATTTTATCACATTTATAACATTCTTTACAAAGTAAAAAAATATTTTCATACTTCATACTTCACTAGTAAAAATAAAGCTGCAGAATGATTGCAACAATTAACTTTTCAATAGTTAACCTGTGGTTTACTTCAAACATATCTATGTAGGGATAAGACATATTTGTGACAAGTCCTCGAATCATCGCTGCGGCTGCGCGAATGCTCTGATCGGCTCGCCTCACACCACGTTATCCAATTGATATGCTTTACCACCCTACCTGCTTTATCAAGTGTTCCACAGCTGAGCTACGGAGAGGCGCACTTAAATATACAAACTATTAAGTTATTCTTTCTATGTTTAATCTATATTTCAACTCGTTTTAAATACCATAATAAAATTGTTAAGATATAAATAACAAAATAATTACGTTACGTGGACTTACAACCTTCATAAGGAGTGACATATCATGTGTAATTTAATTAATTACATTCGTCCCTTCATGTACAGTATCGGTAATGTAATAAATGAAATATAAACAGAACTGTGCAAGATGGGGTAATGGATTCTCTTTAAGTAAAACGGTCCAGCAGACTAATCAAGACAGATGCAAATAGACAGAATTAAAAACATATAGAAATCTATTAGAAATGAAAAGTCTACTTAATTCATGTATTTCATAATCTGTATAAAAATTATCACATTTAAATGCATAAGAGAATACATATCCCACCACAGGTGCACAGGCAGATGAACGAGTAGGTAAAATACAAACGGGCAAGCTATACATAAATTGGCCACAGCGACACCCGGCTCCCACCCATGCTTGTGACGCATCTGACCCGATTAAAACATGCTTTATTTTTTATAATTATGCAAAAAACAATTATACAACCTCCTAATTTGAACTTTTCATAAACTGGGACTTTAAAAATGCAAATTGTGATTTGTGACAGTGATCATAGAGAAACAATTTTTTATACTCTATAGGGACACTCAAATTATTACAAAGTAATTTACAAATATACTCAATCTCTAAATATTAACTAATTATATAAACTGAATTATTATTTACATATTATGAACACATCAGTTGTGACATGCCCATTCTCTTACATAATATGTAGTTATTTACAATGACTATTTTATACATTAATTTTAAAGAGCATTGCATATGAGCTTGATCAAATCTTAATACCTTGTTCTATACACAAAGCGGATCGTCACTAGGCGCATACGCACGAGATATGCAAATGGCCGACGCTAACAATTTAACTTACATTTCATGTCGCCAAACAGATATTTAAAATCCTTCTTAACCATTAAACAAACAGTCCTGTATTTCACAACGTCGCCTGGCTTCATAAAACCGGTCAATAATAGATACAAGAAGCCCATTTAGCTAGTATTAGAAATCAGTCTTGGGTCAAAGGAAACAATTCAGTATTATTTTTGTACAAAATTCGTCACATTAGTTTGAACTGTATATTAAATAGTTTAGAAGTCACATGTGTTATATACAGATTTGGTTTACACAAAAATGTTACATTCAGGAAAACTTCTATGGGAGAACACAGAATTTTAGGGAATTCCATAGTGCCCCAATAAAAGACATGCTAGTCAAATACACTATAAGGAAATCTTTTTTTTTTGTATTTTTCTATCTAACAGCAGCAGAAATCTAAAAACATCAAATAATAATAAAAATTTTGATGCATTCATATTTCAGTTAAAACATATCTAAACTTATCACACTATATGAAACATTTAAATATTTCAAACTTGTACTAATCGAAATGTACTAAATATTTAAATATACAAATCAAATCTAGATCACTGTTATGAAATCTCTAACACCGATTTATGTGTCAAGATTTGTAAAAACTAAATATGTTTCGATTTGTAAAAAGGTTTAAAGTAATAACAAAGCTTCTGAGAGTTGCTTAGACGACATAGATTTATTAGTCACTGATTTTGTTAATATTTTAGATTTGGTAGATGGGTGCCTCGAACGCATTTTCCATCGGTAGGACTTTTTCCATAATCGCATTTTGCCACGATCGTGTTTTGTCACGTGTGTTTATACCTAATCGTATTTTTTCCTATAGGTAAACTTGCCTAACAACATACAGCTAACTAACGACAATAAATTTAAACATGGGCTATAATAGTCCATAGAAATGGTTTGCCACTTTCAAAAATATCCTAATCACTATCATCACTACATAGTGTAAAAGAAAGTCGCTATCCGCCGTCTGTCTGTCCCTATGTATGCTTAGATCTTTAAAACTACGCAACGGATTTTGATGCGGTTTTATTTAATAGATAGAGTGATTCTTAAGGAAGGTTTATAATAAGCATTGCACCCGTGCAAAGCCGGGGCGGGTCGCTAGTCATTTGATAATTTCATGACATTTGTATGAAATAATGCTGCCAACGTTACACTATTCCATACAAATGTCATGAAATGTACAGCTTTCAACGTTCAATGTTTAATAGCTTAAATGTTTAAAATCAGTTAAGCTATTAAAGTTACTTTTAATAAAAATGAATATTTTATATTTTTATTAAAATTTATTTTCGTCATTTTAGCCTACAGTCACCAACAGATAAAGACGAAGAGCTCAAAAAAAATTACACACACTTATTCTCTTGAATATGCGTTGATGACTAAATGCCATGAGAAAAAGTGAGATTTTAAAAAATAAGTTTATGACTAAATGCGGCAAGAAAAACTGAGATTATGAAATGGGAGTAAGGTAAAATCGATTAATTAGATTATAAAGCACACGTGACAAAACACCATCGTGGCAAAATACGATTAGGGAAAAAATGCTACCGATGAAAAATGCGTTCGAGGCACCCATCTACCAAACCATATTTTAATGCAGTATTTGACTTCCACCGATTTTTTACGCATATGGCACATAAATTATAGAGATAATTTTAATGACGGGATAAAAATAGAACAATAATGAAAAGTTGATCTCATTCTGACGGATATGTGCAACTTTATTTATAGCATATAAGCATTTACACTATGTACTGTACTGTATGTTACATCGAAGCTTATTTGTACACAATAACAAACTGCTGCTGTGACTGTTATATAAAATTGATGGAATTCCCTCCAAATTCTAAAATAACATCTAGTCACACTATGTCCAGGGCGATTGCATTTCCGATTTATATCACCGAGTACTACGGTATGTTATAGTAAATGACGAATAGTGAATAGTAATAGTCATATATTTTAGCAAAAATATAAAGTATGTACTGAAGAAAATCAATTAATCATACTGAAATGTAGAACTACGTATGATCATATCTATACAATTATGGTTGGTTAAGTTTATATATGTTACAACTATTATCGTGTCTATTACTTTTATCTCACTAACGTTATATCAATACACTTGTTTGAAGTTGGGTAGAACAGAAAATAATCTATTTCATAATACAATGTATAGGAGTAAAATTTACAAGATTTTTCAATAAGTTCTAATTCTGTTGTTGCTTAAAATTTACATGTCTCACTTTGACATTATAATAATATTCTTACTTATTACACGGGCTATTAAAATAATAATTTATGATCCTATCTCAGTGGAACACACTAAAATTATGATATTTTTATGATTTGTACATTTTGATTATATATTATGCACAATATAACTATGACAATAATATATTTGAATATAATAATTGTAACAATCTATTTTCAATGACTAATCAGATCTGAAGGCAATATAATTATTATCGGATATCAATATCAAATTATATAATAAAATATAATATTGACATCAAACATTCTAAAAATTGACATTGAACATTTGGAATGTGAAAAGGACATTCTACCATAAATCGAAAGTGCAATCACTCTTAAACATACTTACATAACAAATAATCGGTCTCTAATAAGTTAGTCCAATAAGCGCACATTAAATTAGGTCTATTTTATATTTTGATCTATGATCAAAACGTCTGTCAATGTTTTCCAATGAGTTTACTCGCGGGACGCACGCGTACGGGCCGGCTCAGGTCGGTATTTACAATTTTAGACCTGACACTTTGGTACTAATGGACAGATCGCACGAGGACGTCGCGAATTCACCTAAATCTAGCGGCTCACCTCAGTCGACGGGCCGTTGGCGGTAGAAACGGAACACGAGCTCCGGCGGTGCGGCACGACTACTTCTCCGTCTGCTCGGGGGGAGCTCCGCCGAAGTCCAGTTGGTAGCCACCGGCTCTGGTCATCTCCTCCATGCTCGGTTCCTTGCACTCGTGTCCCGCGTGGCCGGCCGCGCCGCAGTTGTAGCAGGATATCTTGGCGGGCGTGTAGAGGACCGGCACGAAGCCGCCATATGCGGGCGCAGGGAACGGCGGGGGTTCCCCGTTGGCGACGGCGGCGAACGGCGGCGGGGGAGGGCGGTACGCGGGGGGCGGGTTGGGGTAGGGATAGGGGCGGGGGTAGGGCAGGAACGAGACGGGGGGTAGGGCGGAGGGGGTGGCGCGTCGCTGCGGCGGCGCGGGCGTCCCGGGAGGCGATGACGCCGTGCTAGACCCGCTGTCCGACGACGAGCGCGCGGGCGGCAAGTACGCGCCGCCACGTCTCCGCACGCCGTTCAGCTTCTCCAGTGAGCGGTAGTGTTGTGCGGCGGTGATCTCGCGTAACCTGTCCTCCCCGATGCTATGTCGCATCTGAAAAGTATCCAGTCCTTTTTTATAAAATTTATAATGGTAGTTGACAACTTTTTTTTATATCATAAATAAGAAGTTTATAACTCATAAAGAAATATTGCTAAAGAAATAGTATGTCTAAGATCAATAGTGTCACAGATATAGTAGTATGTTTGATGTGTTGCGGCGCATTGCCCAAAAACGCTCCATAGCAAATCTACGGAACAGGTGACGTCACATGTTCCCATATTACTAAGAAATGTATGGGCATACTGACAAAATAATAAATAACTATGTATTAAGTAGGTTTTTATTGATAGTTGTCATAATATTAGTTGTTTTAATTGATGTCAGCAATCTAATATAATTAACATTTTTGATAAATTTTGAATAAAAAAATATCACCATTTTTTTATTTTTCAAAACAGTACAACTTCAACAATATTCCGTATCTTTTAAGTTTGAATTGTTTTTATGGGTATCAGTAGCGTATATTTTCCGAATTTGTGAAAAATAGCTCCGAATTCAATCTTAGGCAACATCCTAATTATATTTCGTTGTTTCATTCGAAGATATAGACATAACCAGGTAGTCCTCTTATCCTACAAGGCAACGTCGCTTATTAAGAGTATTTAAACTGATTTCCGGTCCGTGCCGGAACTACGAGTATTTAAAAATTTCTTATTTTTACACACAGGAAATAAGGAAATTTACAATTTTAAAAGTACATTTTTGACTAGCCGTTACTCGTTACCCGCGCTCCGATGTCACCTCATTCTTTTGTCAAGCGAGGCAACGTTCGTACCCTCTCTCTTGCGTATCAAATATTAGTTTTTTAGTGAGTTATTTTTAAATTTTTAATTTCTTTTACTCAAACGTACCAAGTTGTGATAATATCTAATAGAAAAAAAAGAAGAGAGTATAGTAATACTACGAGGAACAATCGGAAGATTGAAGAATAAGCCGCCGCCAAAGCGTCGTCGAGTCATAGTGTATTCAGATACCCCCGACTTAGGAAAAACGAGTGAGTATATCAACTTAATGTGGCCTTTTTTCCTACGACTAAACTTCGTTTTATGCGAAACAATAAGACCTCGAAAGTTGCCCGTGAGTCAAATTCGAGGCTCGACCGTGAGTCGAATCTTATCAACTTAATGTGGCATTTTTCTGCGGTTTAACCAAGTGTTAAACAAAACAGTAAGACCTCGAAAGTTGGCCGTGAGTCAAATTCGAGGCTCGACCGTGAGTCGATCATTTGATGGCCCAGACCATCCGTGCCCACCCGCCGTGGATGCCCACCTGCCGTGGATGCCCACACGCCGTGGATGCCCACCTGCCGTGGATGCCCACCCGTCGTGGATGCTCACAGGCCGTGGATGCCGAGCCTCGTGGGGCCGACGAGACCGCCGACCTCACCTCGGCCACGCGGCCGGTCGCCCGAGCCAGCCACGCTGCCCGCCGGTCGCCCGAGCGAGCCACGCGGTCGAGGTCGCCCGAACCATCCACGCGGCCGGTCGCCCGAGCCAAAGTCACGGCCGCCGGTGTGGAGGACCACGTTCCTTACCTAAGCCCGGCGAACCTGGCAGGCTCTCCGCGGCCGTGATCCTACAGTCATCACCAGCCTACATACGCCCCCCTGCTGGACACGGGCCTTCACACACATGAGGAGTTTGTCACACTGCCCCATGGCGGGTTGGTGGTTTCAAGCGGTTGCAGGAACCACCGGGACCAACGGCTTAACGTGCCTCCGAAGCATGGAGGTACTCGAGATTACAAACTTTTGATTGGCCCCTCCCAGCATCGACTTTGGCGAAAGTTGCTTTGTTTTCATAATCGAAATCAAAGCGCTCTTCGAAATTTCGCAGTATTGACCCAATACTTATTAAACCAGATTTTATGTCAAGATGGCTGCTACTGCTTTTGGTTAATGCCATAGTATATCCTATGGTATAAAGAAAAACGAAACCCAACAATGGCTCGAAAATCCAAGGAACCAAGCCATAATAATTGAAAATAAAAAACTCTTCAATAACTGCCATATCCGCCCCCAGGATTCAATAAAGTTCTCCTGCCCTACCCGGTCCGAAGCGACCAGGGGGTGGCACGACCAGGGCCGAGCGCCGCCGCCACAGCCACCGCGGCCGCCGCCCGCCGCCACACGCGCCGGCTCGCTGCCCGCCAGCCACGTGCCCAGCAGCGACGCTACCGCAGGTACACGCCGCCAGATTGATAATATGTATTTTACTATTGCTGGGCAACATTCACCCAATACACAAGTACTAGAGTGAATTCACGACGGGTCCCTATACCTTTGTCGACACGAGTCGAACAATTTTCGACACCAAAATGTAGTCCGTTGGAAACGGAGCTGATGCAGGTAGCTTATGAACTGTAACATTGGGGACGATATCGCTATGCGAGTCCCGTGATAATCAGTACATTTCGAACATATTCTTGGCACCGTCACCGAACAAAAAATTGATAAATTTGTCCTAAACAAAGAGTTTTATCAAATTTGGAAAGTTGTCACATTTTAAAAATGGAGGACCACAGACCGGAACAAAAACCAAACCGGTTTTCAAGCAGTGATTGACTAGAAAAATCATATCTTTTATGTATTGATAGCAAAACATAATAGCAAAATATTTAATATTTGCCATTAGAAAAGAAATATCGCGAATTCTCACGTATGATTTTAACGGAATACATCACGGATTATCGATAGGTCCAAGAATATTTTGAAAAGTAAGGACAGAATTGATTATTCTTTTCCATTCACGCGGATTTACCTCTGTCATCTATCTAGATGTTATTTTGTGTATAGGGACCGATTTAGAAAAATTGGAAAAAATGTACGCTGCACTGTACCAAGTCCTAGAATATCTAGTTTCATAATAACTAACGATAAAAGGGACATACAACCGCAACACATTTGTATTTTGTAAGGTTTTGTCATTGACACATGTAGACATGACATTGTCACTATCCGGAAAGAAACGCAATACTATATATAACACAGTTGGTCAATAAAAAATTGCCCGTGCTATTCGTATATTCGCGCACTTGGCGCAGCCTGCTCTGCCATACGATAACTACGGATGGTTTTATATAAAAAGTTTCGAGAAACTAAAACATTCAGCTCTTAAAAATATTCATATCTCTGTCGCCTCATGTTGTATTATATTATATAGGTCTTAAAGCTAGGTCATAACTATCAGTCATTGTGATACAAAAACTAAGTTACCTGTTTTTTACTGACACATCACGCTCAGACTGAGGAATGGTGTCACAAGCTAATTGCGAATAGACGTTGGAAATATACTGAATAAGTAAGAGTTTCACGTAAATCATTTAGAGCTGTTAGCAGTGTCTTTCGGTACTAAATTTAAGCGTAAAATAACTATTCTTAATTTTTTTTAACATAATTATAAATGTGTGAAAAACAGATATTGCTGTCTATTGTTCCCGCCACGGGACGTGAAATTTTTCTAATTTTGATATTTTTCTATGTCAATAAAAATCACTGTGCTATACTATTACGTATTGATAATACCGCCACAGCTATTTCACGCAATTTAAATAGTTAATGTTTAACTATTATTATGTTTATTTATATAATAAATAATATTTATTGCACTTTAGATGTACTTACACAGTAAGTTACATGTAATAGGAAGTTTGCAAGGGTGGACTTATCTCTAAAAGAGATCTCTTCCAGCCAACCCATTTAGTATATTTCTAATATTTATTTACATATTATTATTTCTCCGTTATCTAGTATCCTTAACACAAGCTCTTAATGATGCTTACTTTGGGCTAGATAATAGGTGTGAGGGTACCAATATTTATAAATAATTATTTGGCAATGGTAAAGAGCATAACATCTACTTGTTCGCATCTTTCTTTATCACTTAGGATAACACTGAAGCAGTCTTTAAATGTGGAAAACATAATTCAGAACTGGAATTGTCTCGAGAGGATTTTCAAACGAAAGTACAAAAAATCGAGTACCCGAAGGAGGCCTGCCCCTACACGGGTCAAAGTCTAGAGAAAATCATAGCTGATAAATCATCGGGAATTTCAATATTCCCTTACTGACCCTCACATCCTTGGATTACATTTCCGTATAAAATGCTTCTGACTGTGAAAATAATGAGTGTTTGTTGACTCAGGCCTGTAGAGCAAGCACCGGGCCGGCTTACAGTTGTCCCGGCAGGCCGCACACACAGACAGTATCATGTCTCTTTTAAGTTGTAATGATAATTTTGTAGACCAGTCCTCCAGTCCTGGACCCATAGTGCCCTTTTGCTCCATACTCAAACCAAGCACGCGGTTCCAATATTTTTAACCTACCGTACACATGCTGTTGCTCACTGAAAGATAGGTACCACACCGGAGACACATACTGTTTCTTTAATAGATCACAAACTATTCTAACAAAATATCACTAAAATATAATTAAGGATATTGTAACAGAAGTAAAACAGGTACCCAAATATAAAATTTTGTGCACAGCACATAAATTACAAACTTTTCACATATTATATTGAATGTCAACTTCTTCAAAACCTATAGGGGTTATATTTATTTATAAAGAAAAGCCCTGTATATGCTCGGCTAAAACTTTAAAGGATCAGGACCCTTTAAGAATTCTTTCAAGGAACAGATAAACTGAAAGTTGAGGTCAAATGTTATTAAATAATTTGTTTATTCCAGACAAGCACTCAAAGCTGCCACTTGCCGTTGCATTGGCCGTTGGATCAAACACGCCCTGGCGAGTGCGGCGTTGACGCGGCGATGTTCGGAGCTTATAGCAGCCGCCATGTCTGCCGCCACATAGGCAGGACGTCTCAGTGACGTCACTGCCACCGAGGCGTGCCTTTACCAGTGTCGTCAACGGCCACCGACGAGACCGGTGTCTTAGTGAAGTCTTCCGCCACCGAGGCGGTCCTTTACCAGTGACGTCATCCGTCAACGCCAAGGCGGGCGTCCCAGTGAATGTATCGCGGTAGCCAATATGAGTAATAGAACATTGATTTGATTAAATGTAGTTTAATTAAATATACGTATTAACTTTATTTAACAAATTCCTTATCTTGATAATAAGAATATAGCAAAACTCTTTCATTGACGTCTCTGAACATCTACCTGGTTATGTCTATATCTTCGAATGAAGCAACGAAATATAATATATGATCAAACGAACTTACCAAGTGAAGTTCGATCCATATTATATGAGTTGCTTCATTCGAAGATATAGACACCCGCCCCACCCTAAATTACCCAGAGAGTTTTGCTTAGGCTCTCTGAAAAAATGAGGTGACATCGGAGCGCGGGTAACGAGTAACGGCTAGTCAAAAATGTACTTTTAAAATTGTAAATTTCCTTATTTCCTGTGTGTAAAAATAAGAAATTTTTAAATACTCGTAGTTCCGGCACGGACCGGAAATCAGTTTAAATACTCTTAATAAGCGACGTTGCCTTGTAGGATAAGAGGACTACCTGGTTATGTCTATATCTTCGAATGAAGCAACTCATATAATATGGATCGAACTTCACTTGGTAAGTTCGTTTGATCATATATTATATATCTTACACCATCTCATTGAGACTTTTCATAAAAGACCAGAGGGCCTAGACAAGCTGCCATTTGACAATCGCTACCGCTATCGCTAAATGGAAAATGTATGGGATTTGACATTTACAACCGAAACTCAATCGAGAGCTTATGTACATTTTCCGCTTAGCGATAGCGATAGCGATTATCGAAAGGCATCTTGTCTAGGCCCTTAGACACGCTACATCTGCTGTAAGTTTCTAAAGAATTAAGGATCCCACAGACTTTTTGATGGTAAAGGATCAGCTCAAGGTGAGTATGTCATGGGAATGTCACCAAAGTGACAGTACACTAAATTTCAAATCCATCGGATCTCTAAAAGCTAGTAAAACCACTTGGTTTTACTAGCCATTAATAATTATTTAAGAAGATAATTTCGGCCGCTTGATGACTTCATCAAGCGGCCGAAATGATCTTCTTAAATTATACCTAAGAACCATCCTAGTCACGTCAGCTTTCAAGCAAAAAACGAATCAAAATTGGTCCATTCGCTTAGGAGCTACGATGCCACAGACAGACACACAGACAGACACATCAAACTTAATTACACCTCTCTTTCTTATCCCGGTAGGAGCAAATGTTTGTATGACGAGTATGAGCATTTTTTTATAAGTCATGGATGTTTATTTAGTATATTTCTAATATTTATATACATATTATTACCAATATTTATCTATTATCTAGTATCCATAACACAAGCTCTTAATGATGCTTACTTTGGGCTAGATAATAGGTGGGAGTGTATGAATATTATTATTATTATTATTATCTTCTGCATAAAGATTAAAGTTACAGGAAATGACTACAGAGTTGATAAAAACAGAAGAGTAAAGGATTACTACCTATAAAACCTACTCCACAAATCACAAAACTTGTAGAATCATGGTCGAAAAAGTGGTATTTAGCTCAGGAGTAGGTTATATAAAATCTAGATAAATAGGTTATATCACATCTATTATCTGGCCCATAATAAATATTAATAAAATAATAATAAGATTCATTCATACACTCACATCAATTATCTAGCCCAAAGTAAGCATCATTAAGAGCATGTGTTATGGATACTAGACAACGGCGAAATAACGATAATAATATGCATATAAATATAAGAAATATATTAAATAAATATTTAAAAATATATGACTCGTGAACAAATGTTTGTACTCATCATACAAACGTTTGCTCCTACTGGGATTCGAACCTGGGGCCCTCGACCGAGTAGTAGTAGTAGAGTACGGGGCAGAGACCACTAGGCCCGCCGGTCATCAAAGCATCAATAATCACACTAAGCATCAATGTAACAGATAGCTTATGTAACAGATAACGGAGTTAACATAGATGATAATGTGTATGTAAATATTCGAAATATAGTAAATAAACATCCATGACTCGTGAACAGATACCAGTATCACAGTTTTAATACACAGGATACTGGTGCGATTCGGTTGTACCACTCTCTAAACTAAACTAAACTTAAAAATCTCTAATTTTAATTTATTTATAGTCAGTTGCTATTCTGTTGTCACGTATAACATAATTTAGTCCTCCTGTTTTGACAGGACTAGCGCGACTAAGTTGAATTCAGTGTTACCACAGAATAAATATTCATAAAAATAAATATCGAAGGCTTATTTAAATGAATTATTTTTAGAAAATTGATAATATTTCACTTTTTAAAAACCTTAACTTCGTGCTTTTCGGGGATCCCGATTCTAAATAAAACACCTAGTTTGAGAACCAAGACAGCGGACGCAACTTTTCTTAATAAATTCTAAATAGGTGACATTTTTTTTGGGTTTCGGAGGTCCTCATTCTGAATACTTCATTCGGAAATCCAAGATGGCGGACGCGACTTTTTTTATTAAAAAATCAATATGGATATCATTTTTGTGGTTTTCATGAGTCCCGATTTTGAATAAAACATCAATTACAAGATTCAAGATGGCGGATGGAACTTTTTTTATAAAAAATCATTATGGGTATCATTTTCGTGGTTTTCAGGGGTCCTAATTCTGAATATAACATCAATTTTAAGGTCCAAGATGGCGGACGCAACTTTTTTACAAAAAATCAATAAAGGTATAATTTTCGTAGTATTCGGGGGTTCCGATTTAGAATACAACGTCAATTTCGTGATCCAAGATGGCGGACGCGACTTTTTTAGAAACAATATGGGTTTTATTGATTTTTTGTAAAAAAAGTTGCGTCCGCCATCTTGGATCTTGGAATTGGTGTTGTATTCAGAATCAGGACCCATGAAAACCACGAAAATGATAACCGTATTGATTTATATCAAAAAAGTTGCGTCCGCCATCTTGGATTTTAAATTGATGTTTTATTCAGAATGAAGACCACTGAAAACCACAAAACTCTTATCCCTATTTTGAATTTCGAAATCAAAGATGGCGGACGCGATTTTTTTAAACAATCATGTTTATAAAAAATCGCGTCCGCCATCTTGGATCTCGAAATTAACGTTGTTTTCTCAATCGGAACCCTCGAAAACTACGATAATGATACCCATATTGTTGTTCTTTTAAAAAGTTGCATCTGCCATCTCATATCTTGAAATTGATGTTTAAAATTTTATCATAAAATTCTCCATACTAATGATTCTTATAAGTCCTACCACTTTCATAAGTACTTATTTTGATTATTACAAATGATTCAAAGAAAAAAAAACTATTTAAATCATAGGACTAATTTTAATCGACATCAATTTACATGCTGTCTAAATTTAGCTTTATATTTCTAATTTTAGAGATATTTAGACATAGAACGTGTACAACAGAATAGCGAATGGCTAAATTGAGTAACTAAAACCAATTTATTCCTGTCAAATTAAAATGAAGTTTACTGTCATTTTAGTCCGTTACAGAATAGGAAACGCAATCTGACAGCACTAAGCCGAATTTTAGTTAAGTTTAGTCTAGTTTGTGCCAACAGAATCGCGACCACTGGCCAATTGATGACCCTCTAAACATATAGTATGTTCTTGGAAATACGTAGCCTTTAAATACACTGTTCCCACATTCATTACAGTTAATTCTATTAAAGCTATTGCCTTGCAGGCCTGAGCGAAAGAGGGCATGTGGCCTCAGTTGACATACTTTTTTATTGGTTTCATTGTTAACAATTTATGTAATTTCAATAAATGTACATAATATTCAAGAAGCTCGGTGGCATAGTGGTTTCATCTACAGACATCAATCAAAATTTGTAATCACAAGCTACTGCAACTGCTTTATTTAACCATCCAGCCCGCATTAGACCAGCGTGGTAGTGATATAGCATATTGTCTGGTGGCGAATGACATAATATTATATTTACCTCAGCGACAGCTAAATTTTCGAAGTTAGCAGTGAGGTGAGGGAGAGGTGGCTGGTCAGGAGGCCCGACTGGCAGCGGCGGCGAACGGTCGCGCGAAAGGCGTCTGCGTGCGCGCGGCGACGCGGCACGACTGTCGCCCGGCGATGAAACATGAGGCGATGTAGGCGCGCCCGGGACGTGCGGATAATTTATTACCTGGAAAACAAATTAAATTATACCCTTAATATAGGTACACAAAATCATATTTTTACAAGAAAATCATGGTAATCAACAGATCATCAAGTGTAATAGTTTGTCCTTGAGACCGCCGTTATTGCATTCGTAATAGAGGCGGTTTTCGTAGTGTAACTGTTACATTCTAATGTGGTAATGCCTGTACCCATGTATGACGTCACTTGTTGGCATCAGATGCTGTAGAAATGAAAACCATCTCAATCAACATAGCAACATATCAATGCTTGGTAACAGATGACGTTACGGCAGTTACATAACATGAATTAGCGTTTTGGAGTGAAATTTGAAATGTAATTTAAGCTACACTTTGAAAACATTACTTGTATTAAAAGCTATAATATCTACTTATACACAACATGAAACACTTTCCCAAAAGTCAATATCCCTAATGAATATTACAAATCATTATTATCAGCCGATATATGTCCCAATGCTTCCTATTTCGGCCTTCCTACATGGGAGAAACACATGAGGAGCTTGGGCCAGATGTTAAAGGAGGGTTAAAGCAGTTGCAGTCACAATTGGGACCAACGGCTTAACATGCATTCCAAAGCATGGAGGAGCTTAAGATTAGAAATTTGACTGACCCATGCCAGAACCGATCATGGCGAAAGTTGCTTTGTTTTCATAATCAAAACGGAGCGTTCAAACCATTACGCCACCCAGCTCTTCATTTCAAATAGGTACTTAGTCATAAATATTACAATAGTACTTATTTGATCCTTTTGTATCATTTAAATACAGATTAGTTTTTAATTTGGCTCACCTTATAACACCTGCTTAATATAACAATAAAATGAAGTCTCCATTATGTGTAATTTCCTATCTTTAATAAGTACTTGCCTCTTTGTAATTTTTGTAATTGCACACTATATGTATGAAGTGAGATCTTATTTATAAATATTTTTTTTCAAGATTTTCTGTTGAGGTCATATTGTATCACTCATCGAAAATATTACAGAATGAGCAAACCAACTCTTCTTGAGCATCCAAAACCAATCCAATCTTTACGATGTGATACAGACAGTGATGTGGGGCATTTCATAAAGATTTTCTTTTCTCTTAAGTAAATTGTTCAGAATTATCTTTTATTTTGGCTACACCTTTTTTTTCTCTTTAAGTTGCTTATTTTACTGAACCATTCAAATATTATCTTATTAATGGTGCATATTTGTACAAAATATTTTGTAAATTGAATGCTCAGAATACATTGTTTTCTTTTAACCTGTCACGCCACATATTCCAGATAAAATGGGTTTTTAATTGACAAAAATGGAGTTTATCACAGCTTAAAAAATTAAATATTTGCTTATTATGAAAGAAGTTAAAAATATTTGTAGTGGCCCTACAAAACTTGCTGGTAAAATTGATAAATTACCTCTAGTGGCTGATTGATTGCTGAAACTATGATGTTTGCAGGCCACGCATGCTGGCCCATATATTCACCCATGTTGTATTGAGGCAATGGAATGCCTGGAGGTGGATGTGGCACCTCCCCAAGCATTGGTACTACAGGGCCAGGCCCAGTCAGCACAGGTTCTTGAGGCATTCCATCTGGATTTGGCTGTAAAATATTGTTTTATTTGTAAGTTACAAAAAGAATATTTTAATCTGTGAAGCTTCCACCTAGTAGGTTTTTTATTGAGTGTGAACCCACAGGCGGATTGGTAAGGGTTGAAAGGTTAAAAGTTTAACATTTCATTTGTAACCTCAAAACACAGATCTCTACATAATTATATAACTATACATAGAATAAATAATAATAATAAAAACAGAGTTTTCTTTCAATGAAATGATTTTTTTATATACCATTATTATTTGTTAATTTCTACTCTAAAAGATGTTGCATAAAATATGCCTGATATTGTACAAAAATGTACAGTTATAGTTTGTTCATTGATTAAATTCAGAACAACTAAAAACTACATACACCTACAATAGACCATTACCTTGTAGATTTATTTCCATTCACTTATGACTATTTTATTTGTCTTGAAACTTTAATTTCATTACCATAATAAGACTACCTAAATGAAACTGTGGACTTGTTGAATTCATTATTTAATTATTATATTACATGACATTTGTGTATTAGTCTCTAAGGTTTTATGATATGTCACATTATGTAAATATAGAAAGACAGAAAAATTTTACTGCCTTGCACAACACATCATACAGCATAGGCATCATACAGCAATTTAATTGATTTAAAGTTGCTTCAAATATTTCAGTTGCTTCACTTTACCTAAGTATTATTTGTGCAACTTTTGCAAAGTAATGAGGGTATGAGATTATGCTGCAGTTTTCAACACATTAGTGTAAAGGGATATAGTTTTGAAAACTGCTGTATGGCATGGATTACTTTCAAAATGTTGAAGTTGCATAACTAGGTATAGGCTACTATGTAAAATAAAAATAAAACATCATAATAGAATGAGATGGTGACACTAACCTGCACCCCAGATGTTTTGACAAACATGATGCCAGGTGGTGGCCCAAGACCAGATAAATTAGGTGGTGGAACTGACATGTTGGGTGTTACACTAGACTGGGTATGGCAAGCACTCACAGGCACCACATTTATATGTTCTTGTTGCTCTTGAAACTGTATCCTCTGGTCCTCTGCTTTTAATTTTTCTAAAATCTCACCAAAATGAGACTTCTGGTCAAATGTAAAGGCTGGATGATGTAACGCCATTGTATACAAAAGTAATATTTCTTCCAATAGGTCACCATAAAGTCCCTTCAATAGACCACTTTGTTCCAAGCTGACCATTGCATTATACAATGTAGTGGCACAGGCAAAATTACATGAGCGTAACAAAGACACGTAAAGGGCCATTTTTCGTCGTGTCCTTGAATCTGTGTTGGCGCCCCCGATGTCTGCAGCCAGGTCTGTGGGGTTGTTTGCTCTTAGTTCGGCACCACGCAACTCCTGGAAGTCCCGCTTACCGAGCTCTTCCAGGTAGGTGCCTATGAAGCGTAGTTCGAATGGTAAGCACATATTTAGTAACGTACACATTGCATCTATGCGTTTATAGCTTTCCAATTCTTTAAACCATGATACCACGTCCTCTTTGCAAACCATTTCCAGAACACATTGAAATTTTATGTAAAGAATCAACCGGTCCCCTTCAGCCGAAGCTTCGCCGTTTCTTATAATTTTTGGCACAGCCGATTTTTGTGAAAATATGATGGTAGTAATCCAAGAATTTTCGATTGTAACATTAGTGAATAAAAGGTTTTATCAGTATTTCCCAAGTACAGTAATATTGGTTAGCAACTACAGACAGGCAATGCTAGTAGTAGTTATGTCTCTTCTTTAGTCTATGAAACTGTGAAGTAAGGCAAAGAAGCATGCTTTTGTAGACGGTGCTACGTACGCTTTGTCAACCTCGCTGACAAAAATGGTACTTGCGCTTCAAATAATAAGGCTTAAATTGATATCTACCTAGTCATATATTTATACATCATTTGACAGCTAGTTATTACACTTTATTCTTTTTCTTTTTTTTTTCTTTTTTTTTTAATGTTCTTTTTGTTTTAAAGTTCTCACAATTACAGAGAAGACAAGGAAAACGAATGCCCATACAACCATGTATAAAGTATTTTCTCAAGTTCTGCAACGATTGCATTGAAATGCTGGTGTAATTAAAAAAGTTTGGCGCAAAATATATGATGAATGTCTCCATGATGCTACTTTGTTGAGGTGAATAAACACGGTGACTTTCTCAACGTCTTTCACATCAAATTCACTTATATTGGCCCTAATTCTGGTGAACACATGCTATGCCTCAATTTAAGTTCAGTGCATTTCTTTCTATCAAAAGGAATACGAAAAGGATGGCTGTCATGTAATTTGACATTTAGAAACGTGCGTTCAATTTTCGACCTTATTGAACGCGGTAAAATGCAGTGTTTAGGAGGTACCTCCGTACATGCCGTTTAAAATTGTCTATGGTTTTTTTGAAATCTATCTTAAATGACAGCTATAATCACTTTTATTATTTGGTCAACACAAACACTTGTTAACCATAAAACTACAAAAAAAATATTTTGCTGAAAAACACTCAGAACAATAACTAAAGCAGAAAAACATCACAGAAGTTGCCATTTTGAAGAAAACAAAATTTAATGTCATAATACTTCTTCTTCTTCTTTTCTAAGTGGCAATGTGTTATCTTGCAAAAAACGTCATAATACAATTTTGTTTTCTTACGACTTTACGTTGATTAATTACTGTTGCTCTATTTCTTCATAGCCAAGGTGAAAAACAACAAAAACATATCTTGCGCAAAACAAACATTCACGGCTAAAAATACGGAACATCAATTTTAATATCATTTTGACATTAAAGTCAATTTTTTGACAGAGTTATTATGCCTATGGACTTTTAAGTCATAACAGAACACTTTAAGGCACTTTTATGACTTCTATGTTGCTATTTTATATTACTTCGACTGTATGTTTTTTTTTATGAAGGTACCTTCGACTGAGTGAACCGATATTGATGATTCTTATTTTATTCGATGCGAAATACTTCGCATTTGGTCCCATAAAAATGTTTTGGACATCCATTGGATAGTTTGGTTTTTAAATCAAAAAACTAGAAAAATTAAGGCGTCTACGTATGCGAAATTGCGGATTTTAGCTTTTCTATGAATTTTTTTAGTGAAATGATACGATAGTAGGAAACAATATAAGCTCACGGTCACCCATCTAGCTTTGACCTTAAAAATTTATCACTAAAAATTGAGAAAAAATTTTGAAACAAAAATTAAAACCGACTCCAATGAACTGAAAAGGATAAAATAATTAGAGTTTTTTAGTTTTTTTGGAGTCGGTTTTAATTTTTTTTTGCAATAAAATAAGAGTTTTGTGTTATATTTAACGGAAACTCAATACATTTTTGTCTATAATCTGAAATGGTGCTCATTAGCTGGCCCGAAACCAAATTCTTGCTATCTTTTTTATTAGGCGCTAGAAGGGATTTAGAAACAAGGGAGTACTCTAAAGATTAATTCTTCAAACAAGAATTTCCAGTGAATGCTTTAAGGAAATTGTATTTTATCAAGCACTGGATTGAATATTGTCCTTTTTTTTCTAATTTTAATTCTCAACAAGTTAATAGTAGATTATTTTATTATTTTTTTTTTAAAAGAAAATCTGGGGGGATTTTGTGGGGAATTCAAGGTTTTTTCTCTCTTAAATTGGGGATTTAAACCGCGTGTTTGGGGGAACGTAGAACATTGGTATTGGCAACGGTATTAGTAGTTCTGTTTATCCTCACAAGCAAAGACAATGGTATACATAGCCATACAGCCAAATTGGCAACGACGTTACTTTCAGTGACAACATACCGAGTGGTTTGGCGGTTTTGTGGTGTCAGTCAAGAAGATACAAATACAATAATTAAAAATTGTGTCGGAGCGAACTTTGTGATAAAAAGTGGTGTAGTTTTATAAAACAAGTGTTTGTGTTGAAGTGCAACTAAAAGATTATTAGAATAAAAGTGATTATGGTGTAAAGACGAAGAGTAAATTAAGGAGAACTTTTTTGTTGTTATTCACCTCATCAAATAGCATTATTAGGAGACTGTTATTATATATTTCGAGTCAAATACTCCTAAGATGCATTGAAATGTGTGACACCAGCATTTGAAGACGAGGCTGTATGTGCATTAGTTTCCTTTGCCTTCCCATTAAAGGGAGAATACGCTCCAAAATAATCAATGTGCGCTTACAAGTCGTGCTAACGCTGCTCAAGAAAAAGAGGTAGTGCAGTTGTTTCCGCAAATGTCAAATTTGGGGTTATGACTTCGTGTTTGTAAAAATTGTTGTAATTTTTTTTATTTTTAACTGACAAAAACTTGTTATAGCACTTTATTTGCTACAAATACTTCCTAAATTTACTCTTTGATAAAAACGATCTTAGAACGTTTTTGTTATAGACAATGGGCCTAATTCTGGGAACACACTTTAATTCTAAATTTAAGTACAGTATATCTCTTTCTCGCAATAAGTAATAGGAAAAAGATAGCAAGAATCTGTTTAGAGCTGTCACTTAAATTTAGATAGATTTCTAAGAAACCATAGACAATTTTAGACGGCATGTACGGAGGTGCCTCCTAAACACTGCATTTTAGCACGTTCAATTTATATGACAGCCATCCTTTTCTTTTTCATTTTGAGAGAAAGAAATAGACTGAACTTAAATTTAAACTTAGCATGTGTTCGCCAGAATTAGGGCCATTGATATATATTTTTTTGTTAGTTCACCCTACAATGGGAAGGCAACGAAAACTAATGTCCATAAAGCCATGTTCTGTATATTTTAGGAGCAGACACGAATGAGTGAAAGTGTGGTCCGAATTGTTTGCAGGCAAACAGTACACATAGCGCCGTATTCAATTCGGTTGAAGGCGTTTGCACTGTTCGTAACGTCGGTATGGTAATGTTTGTGTATTATGGACCGTAAGGATAGTAACACCAATTACTCGGCATCTTTTTGACAGTTGTCTGACATTTACCCATTTACCCTAGTTACTATTTTTTTCAATTGTCTCCAATTTTGAAGAAGTCTGCTACAAAATTACTAAGGTAAATCACAAAAAATGGCCCCCGTGGATCAAGATGTTGAAATGAAGAATTTGGAAAGTCCTGCAGCTGCTAGTGATGTTGAAATGGCTGAAGTGAAGAAGGATGCTGATGTAGTTAGTGTCCATGACTTGCGGGAACATGTTAGACAAATCGACAAAGCGGTTACATCTAAAGAGCCCAGATTCGCTATGAGAGTGCTTCGGTCTCTTCCGAGCACAAGGAGGAAGTTGAATGGTAATGTTTTAAGAGCCATCATTAATCAATTATATCCATCAAGTGCTGATAAAGAAGCTTTACTTGCTTTTGTTGAAAATCCACTGCCTGGTGCAGTGGAAATTGAGCCGCCACGTACGAGAAGTGCTCCTAAAACACCAGTTCCAGAAGTAGATGTGTATATGCATCTCTTAGTATTGCTCCGTTTATTAGATACAAATAAATTGGAAGAAGCAGCTGAATGCTCTCAGCAATTGATGAACAAAGTCACAACTCAGAATCGAAGGACTCTTGACTTAATTGCTGCCAAGTGCTATTTCTATCATTCCAGAGTCTTTGAATTAACCAATAAATTGGATCTTATCAGAGGATTGTTGCATGCTCGTTTGCGCACATCCACACTTCGCAATGATTTTGAAGGACAAGCAGTTCTCATCAACTGTCTTTTGAGAAACTACTTGCATTATTCATTGTATGATCAAGCTGATAAATTAGTAAGCAAATCTGTTTTTCCTGAGAGTGCAAGTAATAATGAATGGGCAAGATTTTTGTACTATTTAGGGAGAATAAAGGCTGCTCGTTTAGAGTACAGTGATGCTCACAAACATTTAGTACAAGCTCTCAGGAAGGCACCTCAAACTGCTGCTGTTGGATTCCGTCAAACAGTACAAAAATTGGCTATTGTTGTGGAACTGCTCTTGGGAGATATCCCAGAAAGAGCAATATTCAGACAGGCTCCTCTTAGAAAGGCATTGGCACCATACTTCCAGTTGACTCAAGCTGTCAGATTGGGAAACCTACATAGATTTGGAGAGGTCTTGGAAAATTTTGGACCACAGTTCCGTAGCGATCACACATTCACACTTATTCTACGTTTAAGGCAAAATGTTATAAAGACTGCTATTCGCTCAATTGGGTTGTCTTATTCACGTATATCGCCAAAAGATATTGCAAGAAAATTGGGGCTAGACTCTGCTGAAGATGCTGAATTTATAGTTGCCAAGGCCATAAGAGATGGTGTCATTGAGGCTACTCTTGACCCTGAAAAGGGATATATGAGCAATAAGGAGAGCTCTGATATTTACTGCACAAGGGAACCCCAGTTGGCATTCCACCAGCGCATCTCATTTTGCTTGGAGCTACATAACCAGAGTGTAAAAGCTATGAGATACCCTCCCAAGTCTTATGGCAAGGAATTGGAAAGTGCTGAGGAACGTCGTGAACGGGAACAACAAGATTTAGAATTAGCAAAAGAAATGGCAGAGGAAGATGATGATGGTTTTCCTTGAATTATTGATTATAATATATATATGATTAATTAGTCTTCTCTAAAATTGCTTGTAATCATTAAATAAATATAAAAAATTCATTATATTTCATGCTAAATTATTGTATGTTTTATTCCTATTCATAATGACATAATTTTAATTAATTTAAGTATTGATTTTATAAATAATAATAATAATTACCTATTCTTAACATTTAGAAACAGGTTAAATAATTACAATCAAATATCTGACAATAATTAAAATTAAAACGATAAACTACAATTTAAAGCAATAAGATAGAAATAAAATTTAAATACTTAATATTATATTTTTATGCTACTTTTCTAAATGAATGAATATTCTCAATAGGTTATTTCTGTTAGTAGGTATAAAGCTGTGAAGTATTTTTTGTAACCATAATAATTTATATTTATATTTTCCATCCACACCTGGCTGGTATACCAAGCCTACACTAAGCACTTTTCTTAATCTTTTATAATGTGCATGGCCAGTGAGTGGAATGCTTTGCCAGCGTTCCCTACCGCATATAACTTGAATTACTTTGAAGCAGGAGTAAATAGGCACCTTGGAAAGGGGCTATTTCAAAATTTTTACCAGCTAATGAAATAAAAAAAATCAGTAAAAAATAAAATGAAAAAAATATACCTTCCACAAAGATCAGAGATGGGTTATCATAATATTATAAAGTGCTCGGTGCCATTTACACATCACTAATCTGTGAAGATGGGTATTGGGTACAGTCAGCCGCAATATGATGTACATACTTCCTGTCTCTTATTTCAATGCCATAGGGATCAAAATCGTTTGTGTTTTTAATGTCATAAGTAGGTACCTACTTACTTTTCACCAGACAGGATGCTCCTGTCATGGTGTCCATAGAAACGGTTGACGTTAGTAACCAAAGAGTGATAGTTATTTATGTGCGTAGACAGGCGCGGTCTGCGGATACAGCTTTTTGTTTAAATATAAATACTAGTAGGTTAGGTGCCTACCTAAATATTTGTCAGTGCAAAATGGAATTTTCGCCAGCAAATATTGAAAAGCTAGCAGAGTTGTTAAAACCGTCGGAAGAAGATGTTTTACAAGGGGAGAACTTAAATTCTACCAGTAAGTAACATTATTGTAACAATTACAAATAAAGAAAGAAAACTATGAAAAAATTATACGCTCCAGGCGGGAATCGAACCCGCGTCTCCTGGGGTCCGGCCAGACGCGATTAGCACTACGCCACCGGAACACTAGGTGTAACCTATTAATTTCTTCACCGCTTTCTACACTTTTTTTCTTTTTAACGTTTTTTTATAGCAACGTTTTATCTCACCACTCATTGAAGTTAACACCTTTAGTGATCCGAAAGAATACTTTTACAAGCATTTTTAAACTTCCAGTTATGGTGAGAAAAGCCATTTTCATCACATTTGTGCTTTGATTTTCTGCGTTTATACCGCCTACTTTATGTAACAATTGCAAACAAATAAAGAAAACAATAAAAAAAATATATTGTAATGACGAAGTTATTACAATAGATAATATTAGAGAATACCTGCTGCCACTTAAGCTGCTTGTTCACTGGAGCGGAGACGAGCGGAGTGGAGTTTTCTTGAATAAATAAACATGTACCTGTTTTATTGCTAAAAGAATTACGACGTTCTTTGCAATACAATATTATAGTACACATAGCAAAAATCATAGTGTAGAGTGGTGCTGTGCGAGCCGTGAAAGAGTTACAGTAAATATGTGTTATAAATCAGCGTGAATAAGTTGATTTTTGTTTTCTCATCAAAGCTGGCCGAGCGGTCGTACCCTTTGCTATACTTACTGGCTACTCGGTCAAGAGGTCCTGGGTTCGAATCCCGGTAGGAGCAATGGTTTGTATGATGAGTACGAGCATTTGTTTACGAGTCATGGAATGCTTATATGTCTAAATAAATAAATAATTTATTTCGTGAAACACAGGTAGGTACAAATAGTTGGATTACAAATTATAAATTTCCGCTGTGTCCAGCGATTACCGTACGAAAAAGAAATGTATTAATCAGAAAACAAATTGCAGAAAAGTCAATCTTAGAAGTTATTTATAATATAAATTTGGAATCAGATTAAACATAAAAACTATAGTCATAAACTTGTCTCAAGTTAAGAGTAAATAAATTCATAATAATTTAGAATTTGTCATCAATAAATTCATTATTACTGTAATAACATTTATTTGTCAATTAATAATTTTATTAAATAAATTACTGTTTAATTTTTTAATGTCCTTTGGAATTCTGTTATAAATTTTTGGTTTATTTAGTACCTATATTTCTAATATTTGTTTACATATTATTATCATTATTTCCCGTTATCTTGTATCCTTATCACAAGCATGATGCTTACTTTGGGCTAGATAATAGGTGTGAAATATTTACTTTTTTTAAAAAAAGCTCCGCTCCGCGCGTCTCCGCTTGGGCAGACAGTCTTTATACTTGAAAAAGATAAGATACCTAGGTACCTAAGAGAAAATTTTAATTGTTATAAACAGATTATGAAATAACATCCACGAGGAATAAAGGTCTACCCTCTGATGATTTTTCCAAGAAAACACCTAAAAATATAGAAGAGTTTGAGGAACAGCAAGCAAAGGAGGCTGAGGAGATAAGTCATGTCGGTGGTGGCATAGGAGGTCGGAGGACGCCGGGGTACACGATGAACTACCAGCAGTCAGTTACGGCGGAAGATGTCTTCTTACAGGTTAGTTAATGTTACTTTCAATCAGGATAACTTTTTTGTAAACAAAAGTAAAGAATAAGGTTCACACACAACACGCAATTCTTTACTTAAGGTAAAGACTTCTGTGTTAATTTTTATTTGGTTCGATTCCCGGGTTAGACAAGCGAATTTCAGAAGATCTTTTAATGCAGTTTTGTTTCTTTTCAATAATAAAGGAATGTTTCCTTTCAGTAAAATGAGCTAACTAAAGGATTTTACGTAGTTCCCCTCCAGGGCGCATAGATTTTTTCCAACCTGTATATTAAAAAATTGCTAATATATGCTTACCTTCGATAATTACTACACATTGACATTATACATTCAGAGAAACATAAACAGTTGCAAACAAGGCAACTATTTATGTTTCTCTGAATTTCTTAAACTTTGTTGCATTATTAATTGATAGTATTTGCTAAATTAACGATTTAAGTTTTAGTTTCATGGATAAATTACATAAGTGGCAAACGTTTCGTACGAAGTAGCGCGCCTAATAAATTGGAAAGGCAAGTATTTTCACTACAGAGTCTTGCTCGGATAGTGAATAGGCGTCCACTTCGACTGATAGACTGATAATAATATTTGGTTTGCTTAGAAAACGATTACACCCTCATTAATACAATATTTAGGTGAGGAGCTCGGTGGCATAGTTGCTTGTGCTCTCTGGTTTCGATTAAGAAAACAAATCAACTTTCGCCAAGGTCGATCCCTGATGGGTCAGTCAAAAATTTGTAATCTCGAGCCTGGCCTGTGCCCAGCAGTGGGACATAATAATCACAATCTGAACAAGACGCTATAGTGAAAATGATAGCCTTTCCAATTTATTCTACTACTAAAAAATTTAACTACCTACTGAACAAATAGTTCATATACTTCCCTCGGATTTAAAAAAAAAAACAATGTTTGACTTGAGAAGCTCCTCTTTTTTATTTCGCTGGTAAACACATGAGAGGACTAGTCTTCCACCTCGTGGACCTCGTTTACCTACTATATTATCTATTATGTATCGTGTCATCATGAAGAGTAGGTATCGCTTGCGTGTTGGCGACTCTTCCTGTAATCGGTAAATTATCACAGGCACATTTTAGGCAAGGTGGAGGCGGCTAGACCTGTGTGTTCATATTCCACTAGCTGTCTTCGCATATAGAAAGAAAAAGAGATAATTTATTCGGCATAATAAAAAAACAATAAAGTAGTTACATGGAAAATATCAAATTATTGCCGAAACGGAAACGTGTTTAAACGATTATTATTAGTTATTACCAAGGATCATAGAAAAGCATACATGTGACCTATAAAAATAAAATGTAGATGTGAAATAAACTATAAAAATATATAATTAAAGTACTTAAACTTAAATATTGATAGATATAACTTAAAATGTTACAAATTAAACAAACACAAATTGCTAAACGGGTGACATAATACATGTAAGAGTTTATGTTATTATAATTGTAATAAAATAGATGATCTGTACCCTAGTTGTAGTTGCAAAATATTATGTTCTTTAATGTGACTATGGAATAAGTTCATAGAGGTCAGGAAGCAAAGAGGTGGTGGGATATCGTTCCAAATTTTAGAAGAAGCTGGAACGATAGACCCTAGATATGGCCCTACCACATATGGGTCTACTAGGTGGTAGACCCATAAGTAGGGTCGCCTGGGTAGGTACCACCGCCTTTCTTATTTCAGCCGTGAAACAGTTCGCTGTGTTTCGGATTGAAGGGAAAGGTAGCCAGTGTAAGTACTGGGCATGGACGGCATTTCATCTTAGGCCTCAGGATGCAATGATATCAAGTGCTTTTCCTATAGGCGGCGGTAACCGCTTACCACCAGGTGGGCCGTCAGCTTGTTGGTCATCTAGTTGCATAAAAAAAGAAGCGTATTTAATGGACTCTTCTTACAGCTTCACATTAGCGGGTTGAGTCATTTACTGTTCCTATTTTGTGTCTATAGGCGGCGGTAACCGCTTACCATCAGGTGGGCCGTTAGCTTGTTTGTCATCCAGTTGTATAAAAAAATATATAATAATAATATCTAAACCATACCAATCTCATTAGAGTTTTTCTACAGTCAACAGCACATCAAGCGTGATAGTTTGACGTAAGACCGCCCTTATTCCGTTAAAAATAGAGACGGCTTTCGTAGTGCAACCGTTACACTTGATGTGCTGTCATCTGTACAATATTTCCGTATTTCAGATAGGTACCTTTAAGCCACGAAGATTAGGGTGGTAGACGAGACGCTGGCGCTGCTACCCCAACGGAATTTTTATATACAAAACTAGGCAAATGACTCAACATCGATGCAAGAAGAGTCCATATGTCCAGAAGAGACGACTGGCTGGTCGAGTGGTCTGCACCCCTTGCTATACGGTCTGCTCGATCAAGAGGTCCCGGGTTCAAATCCCGGTAGGGGCAAATGTTTGTATGATGAATTTTGTTTTGTAGTTTGTACGAGCATTTGTTCACGAGTCATGGATGTTTACATGTTTATTTAGTATATTTCTAATATTTATATAAGTACATATTATTATCAATATTAATTCGTTATCTAGAATCCATAACACAAGCTCTTAATGATGCTTACTTTGAGCTAGATAATAGGTGAGTGTAAAAAAAAACATACTTAATATATCATTAAAAAAAATGCGAAGAAAACTAGTGCACCTTGAACTTGAATATTACTTTTTGTGTTTCGGCGGGGCGACATTTTGCATTGGTATCGACATTGTTATCGTTTATAACGTCACGTCATTTTGAAAGGTACCACACGTCAATATAGTCACGAAGTCGATAGTGAATTAATTTATGCCAATATCGCTTTTTCAAAATGACAATGTGATGCCATGTCTTATTGCGCCACATTGTCATTAAACGATACTGATACCGATGCATTATGGCGATCGCCCCGCGGTTTGGACGTAAGCTTTACAACGAACTGACGAAGTATTTGGCATTTTACTATAATAGACTGGTAATTGAGTAAGGCAATTGTAGTAATTTATTTTTATTGCTTCAGATTGGTCCTAAAACACCTTCCTCGTCGAGCTGTGAGAATCTTATCGTCAGAATCAAAATGCCCGGCGACAAGAAGGAAAACGTGGATCTGTCTGTTAACACCAGGAGCGTGACAGTTGATTCCTCTCAGTACCATCTGGAACTGCCTCTACCTCATGACATAAACCCCGACACTTCGAAAGCATCCTGGGATACTGCTGAGGAAACTTTAGTTTTGACCTTAAATTTGGAAAGAGAGTTCGATTTCATCAACTTTTAATTAAATTAAAAGTTGATGAAATCGAACTTTTAAAGAAAAAACTTGGATATCTACATATTTCAACAGTTGTAGAACCTAGTCTTAAAGATATTTTCTTCATAAGTGTTTAGTTCCAACATAAAATGTATTTAATAATAATTGTCTATAGTGATTATTATAAGTATCAATCATGATGATGATTTCATTAATAAAGGATTGCACTTATTTGAATTCAACTTTGAATCTCCACTTTTATATAGATGTTCTTTACTGCTGTACTTACCTAAGGTTAAACCTAAGTATGTAAGCAGCTAACTTGGCTAAAATATGAGGACAAGAAGGGCAAGTCGTTGTTCTTCTTTGTCGATAACAATTCATGCCATTATTTCTTTATGTCTAGTATTTCGTCTAGTATTTACATTTACCTACTCCTGTATTATTTTGATTGTGAGTTGCCGTTGATTATATTGAGCATAATGATATCAGTAAATCGAAATGTATTCTTTATTGAGAGTAATCACAGTCGAGACATAACGTCAGGGCGCCAATTTGCTGAAATGTTCATATAATGTTGTATGACTCAAGCAGTTGGGTTATTTCTTGATGGACACTTTCGTTTGTACTTGAATAGAAATTATATGACCCATTAGATCAAAAGACACTTTGAAATCATAATCAGTTTTTCTGATGACTATACGAGTATGAACGCCTTCGGCTAATTTCTAAGTTGAGTATCACTAAAATCACAGAAGCTTTGCACTTTTATGCACCACCAGATAAACAGTAATTACACCTACACCTCGTCATATTTTGTTTATTACTACGTAGCCGCAATAGTTTGGTTAATTATTTTTTTAATTATTTAGCTAGTCAGTTCACAAATGTCAACGTATCTCGTTAATTGACACGAAGTAATCCTTCCTGCTTACTAGTAACATGGTTTTATGTCATATTAATTACTAATCGAAGATGTAGTCAATAAGTTTTTGTACCTACTCTTCACGAAGGTTCGTTGACTTTGAGCTTTGTTTCAAGAGAGGAAGGGTAGAGCATAATGGCATTGCTGCGGCAGACCATGGTAGCACCTCTACCTTACAGAAGACAATGTAGTGTTGTTTTCCTGCGGTTTGTAAGGTCGCCAGAACTAATTAAGTAACCTTATTTTGAGAGCAGGGGACTAGTCTTCTATGCAGTGAAGTGCTTCTTATGAAGTGCCCAAAACTCCCTTGGGCACTACATAACACACTACATATCCCACATAACACAGCCGTTAGCAATGTTAGTTCACTACCGTAGCCTATAGGTATAGACGCACGTGCGTCTATACCTATAGGCAACGAGCCTCTATAGGCTGCGGCAGGCACTTACCATCAGGCGGACCGTACTGTTTCTTTTCTACTACAAAGGTAGGTACGAGTATCGTATAAATAAAAACGTAAGTACAGGGGCCTAACCACCATCTTTATAAAAGCGATTCATATTCCGCTCGGTTCAGTATTGGTTTCTAAACTGCATCGCTGTCATAGTCGTAGATAGCGTCGTAGTACGGCACGGAGTAGTCTTTGTAGTACGGATATAACGATTCTACTCAGTTTAGGTCCTAAACTGGATCGCGATAAAAGATGGTGGTGCGGGTGCTGTCTTTTAGATGGACGTCAACGAACGAAACTTTTAAAAATTCATCGAATAAAAGAAAATATGGGCAGTATGAAGAGTTTTCAGGTCCGATATTCAACAAAAGTGAATAAAGTTTTCGGAAGCCGACTGTTTATAATAAAGGTGCATACAAAGGTGCTATTTTGTTTCTGTATTATAAAATTCGCGTTTGATAGTGATTCACTGCTGGACAAAATACTCTTCTAAAGATTTTCACGCCACCTTGTTAGAGGCCTGCCCACGCTGCGTCTTCCAGTCTATAGAAGATGCAACGACATAGCTCAAAGAGTTGCTAAACTTAGGTATGTGGCAGTGGACAGGACACATTGCTCGCAGAACTGATAGCAGTTGGGGCGGAAATACTGCAGCGTCGACCACCGACCGGAAAAAATGTAAAGCTAAATTGAAATAAAGTATAAGTTTTCGTCTTGAATTTAACAGGGTGGCCAACGCGTGAGGAGCAATTTGTGGCAACGCAATTATGAGGAGGTAATCTCTAGCTTCCGACCGTGGTGTGGCCATTCAGAGAAACTGGGAGGCGGCAGCCTCTTTCTGCGAAGAGTCCTCTCGCAAAAGCCGGCCGCGAAACAGGTCCGCAAGGATTACACCTTTGCGTCCTGATTCGCCGTAGAAGGTTGGGCCGGAGAAGGCGGATACGAAGACGGAATGGGGCACATGAGTGTGTTGGATAATTTTCCTTGTGTTACCATTTTATTTCATAGATAGGTATTTTAATTTCCTTAATTCAAAATCAATCTTTTTTCTTGGAAATTTTGTTGTGAGTTAAGGTATTTACATGCATAGGCCCTCGTTTCAAATATTACTAATGTCTGCATATCAATTTACCTCAATTAAAGATTCAACCTAAATACTCTTTGATAATAAATTAGAGACGTGCATAAGAAAGCTCCAAATTGGTTGCCCCATTTACCATAACGTGCAACTAATAGAAATCTAGTAACACTTCATAGATGTGATATCTATCGTAGTGTAATATGGTACAGTGATATTTTTTTATGTCTTAAGAAATGATAGCGCCGAATATTTCTGAGTTTTAATTTAAATTCTCTTAAACCAGTCCTGTCTGCGATAAAATATTTTTTCAATTTAAACATACCATTTTTATTTCGTCTTTAGATACCATTTGCCAATTAATTATTTTTTATTATTTTTCCGTCACCACGACTCTACCGATTGCAAATTTTTTGATTAAATACATATTAACTATATTTGTTATCTCGAGCTCTTCCGTGCTTCGGAAGGCACGTTAAGCCGTTGGTCCTGGTTGTTACTGCAACCGCTTCAACCCACTAGCACGCGTGGGCCAGCGTCATGGTGTTATGGCAATAAAACCTCATGTGTTCCATGTAGGAAGGCCTGTGCCCAGCAGTGGGACATATAGGCTGGCGATGATGCTGTGATGATAATAGTTACCACACTTTACTCCCTTTTTACCAGGACAAATCCACTGAAGGACTATGCTGCTGGAGAAGCAGCGGGCGAGAGAGGGCATGCATACCCAGTGTCTACGGGATTCCCGGGGCGAGCCCCGGGAATCCCGTGCCTTTCCCGGAAATGGTCTAGGGTCTGCGAAGCAAATTCACCAGACCACTCCCAGGTGACCCCACTCTACCCTACTGTATTAGGTAGTACTTCCAGTAGGTACTTCTTTTTTTGGCCGGTCCAGTCTCTCTTCTTATTTTCAGTGCTCGATTTTTTGTGTGCATTTACGAGTGTGTTATAATGATTTAATGAACGTATCAAATCAAGGATATTATGTAGTAGTAGTACGTGGTTAACGGGCAATAGAAAATATTCTTTATTCATATTCCGACTACCGCGTGGTGCGGTAGTGACATCAAAACTTAATTTGTTTTTTTTTTATTATAAAATTGAAATCTGTTCGATATTATTATCAAGAGAGAATGGTGTTATTATTTCTGTGTCTTATTAACTTAATGTGAAAATCGATACTGTTTACACATGGATGTTGGAAAATTGAAAAAGATTTGCTAATATTTCAGAGGTAAGTTTCTATTACTTTTAATCTTTGTAATACTTCAATGACACATAAATTGTAAAATCTATTTTCATGGTAGCCATAACAACTTAAGTAATATAAATAGGTTTAACGTACATATTGTAGAGCAGAGATTTCAATTTTAATTATCTTCACTATAGCTAGAGTCACGTCTAATAATGGTGTAATATACTACATATAAATAAAATATTATCTGTGTATATTGTGTAGAATTAGGAACATAACATAATTGGCATATTGAGTTTTAAAGAATGCGTGTAGTAATAAACACGCATAATTTCATAGAATGCAACCTAAAGAAAAGAGTTTAATTGATTTTTAGATAATATTGTTTTGTCTAATAAACTTAATACCCACGTATCAACATGATGAGCTTGCATTAGAAATTATAATTTATACGTACCTAATAAAATATTAATCTACACCTAAATACGTTGGTCTAAAGTATTCAACTATCATTATAATAACATGTTAATGAACAAAAAAGGGCTGTGAACTAAAAATAATTCGATGATTGTGTAAATAACAATAATTGTAAAAGTAACGTACCATGGTTGCGTTCTTTCGTTATCGTAATATATTTAAATCTAACTACATAACCAGCCAGATGCATTAACAATTTTCTTAACTGTTACTACATAATTATATATTTTTATGAATACATTTTTACTAGATGTTTGCTATTTTTCAGATTCATTTTTAGGCTTAATAACAATGTGGTGCGGCGTGTGGGTCTATTCTTTCGTCATTTTGAATACGTTGGTAGTGCTTCAGAGTTCAAATCCTTGGGGCGATCGGCGTAAGTAAACACAAATTACTTGTTATGTACCATGTATGCTGTTATAAAAGTCATATTATCGTAAATGAACGCGCGTTATAGTATATTTTTTTCCCCAGGAGTAACATTAGTGCAATGATTATAGAACAGTGACCGGTCACTGCAAACTAAACGGACACATTGTATGGGTAATATATAGTGACTTTTTAAAGACGAAACATTCTGACGTTTGTAGATGACAAAAGCGTATCATTTGGGACACATATCGACCCAAATAATATTTGAGAATGGAATCAGTAAAAATCAAGGATCTAATTCAGCCTATTTGTGGCGAGTCACAATAGATCTTTCAGGTCGCAGACCGCAGTAACAACAGTCCCAAACGATACTGAATTACCCTAAACACTAATAATAATAAAAGCTATCATAAGTAGAAATAAGTTAAGCATGTCAATACGTAACAAATTGTTTTTTTTATACAACTAGATGACAAACAAGCTCACGGCCCACCTGATGGTAAGCGGTTACCGCCGCCTATAGACACCTGCAATAACAAGGAAAAATCACTTGATATTGCAGGTCATCCTGGGGCCCATGATGAAATGCCGTCCATGCCCAGTAATTGCACTGGTTTCCTTTACCTTCAATCCGAAGCACAGCGAACTGTTTCACGGCTGAAATAAGAAAGGCGGTGGTACCTACCCAGACGACCCTACATACGGGTCTACCACCCAATTTATGTTTCCAAAACACATAATGTATTGAATAGTTAGTAAGGATTTTGTTTCGTATGTTTTTGTAGGTAAGCCATAATATTTTCGGCTGCAATTTTAAGCTTTCGACATAACGCTTTCTCTTGATTATTACAGGGTATATAGGCAACGCGTGAGTAGTGCCCAAGGTACTACAAGCGTATTTAGAGTAGCCACTTACCACCAGGCGGGCTGTACTTTCTTACAACCCTTGTCGTAGTCGCATGATAAGAGAATCTCTAATATATTTATTTTAATTATTTTTGTTATCTGCAGAGCTTTTCCCTGCGAGTAAAATTCCCGAAGACGCATTGAGCACTCGGAGGTCGATAGTTCAAAGGAAAATAGTGCTCTACCACAATTTCTTTCGAACCAAAGTCCGCCCAGCTTCATCCAACATGCTGTTGATGGTGAGTAAATTATAATTATTGTTGTTTTTTTTTATAAAAGAAAGACTTGCGTGGCGTGTGGTTTTTGTTTTTATAAAAGCAAAGTAGTAACTACTGCGATTGTTTAGAACTTTTAAGTACTGTCGTATCAAAGCTTGTTTTTTGTTTTTATTACAGTTAAGAATAGCATTGGATATGAAAATATCCAACGCAACTAAGTATACATATTAATACCTTCAGCTGCAAAAGAACGGATACAAAATGGGATACCAATGAACGAAGTTTTAAGAATTCTATTTATACTCCCCCCAACCCGAGTTTCCAGTGATTATTGTTTTGTTTGTTTATAAACATTATAAAATAGCTTGTTTTCATGTTTCCTTAATCTCATTGAGAAATAGAAAGCTATTTCTGATATTAAAACATTTAGAAATGAATTTTTGTGGATGAACGTAGCGTTTGTAGAGCAACTTCCTATATAAGCTAACGCCGCTTACTTTTGTCTTTCCAACCAATTAATTTGTGACGTACCCATAAAGCGGATACAAAAAAAATCTAATATAAAGAAAACGCCGCCAATGGGTGGCTAACGGGCGAAAGGCAAAAAAAAAAGTATTTTTTATATTTGTAATTGTTCCAATAAAGTATGCGTTTAAACGCATCAAAAACATTAAAATGTGAAAATAGAAATTATCACTATACCACGATGATATTTGAATCTATAGTATACAGTATGTTCCAAAAATTCAAAATAAAATTTAAGGGGGTGGATGTGCTGCATGTTATGAGTTACCTATGAATGTTTGACACCTATTTATTTTCAAATTTAATTAATAAAAACTTTGTCCGGCTCGTGACAATCCTAAAAAATGCGTACACTTGTGTACCCTACGACACACTAGACACTACACAAACACAACCCTCACACAAAGCATGCCGGGAGCAGCTTGTAGGTAGGTACTTTTTGTAAATAATATTTAATTATAATAAAAGATATTATTATTGTCATACACTTGAAGTCATTGCAAAAATATGTAACAACCTCATTAAAATGGCTATCGAAGTATAATAAAATTTTATGAATAATTTTAGTCACGGCTATTATTTGCTGTGAATTCTGTTTTTACACGTACCTTGTATATCAATAAGTAATTTACATATTAATAATTATGAATTTGTTTTATACGAGTTAAAAATTTGTGTTAAATTACTGTTTACTTCTAATTTATGAAAACTCTTGTTGGAATTTTTGAATCTATTATACCTATAGTAACAATGGTTACTTAATTTTAACTTTCTCTCCCTTACCCGCCCGCCAGAAATATTACACATGATATTACTTTGTAACCTTCTTTTTTGCTGCGAAATAGTTCAATGGTTGAAGCACTCACCCGGATTGTGAAAAACACGGGCCCCTGCACAAGTATTTTTATAGTGTATACTGTAACAGAATAATTACAATACTGTCCTAAGAATTTTCAATGATACGAGTTGCAAGCGTGAATTTTTTTTTAAATCCCAATAAGTTATCATAAGTTTATGTATGGCTTCACAACGGACTCTCACTGCGTTAATTTTTTGAAGTTTTTTCTATAATTTTTTAAATAGGTGTAGTACTCACTACGCATCAGCTGCAGACAGTAGACATCACATTGTTAATTAGCATTAATATCATTAACTTTAAGGTCCTACTCTAAAAAAAATACCCTGTATGTAATGCCTTATGTCGCTGATAGGTCTTACTGATCTGAAAATCAGATATACCTTTCTTTATATCCCTATCTAGACACGATACGAACCAGAAACACGATTTTAAATATTTTGCCTCGATACGAACATTTTATTTTCAAAAAGACCTCTCAAAAATAAAAAAGTTTAAGATTATTAGTAAACGACATTAAGTATTCAATACAAAATTGCTTTAACAAGTTGATATAAATAAACTTCATGATCTTATCGATTTTTTTTCTGTAATCCTCATAGTAATTTTTAATATAATTACAAAATTAATAATTTTAAGTAACCCCTGGCGTCTGTAATCATCTATCTAACACCATCTCATTAAGACTATTCATAAAGAGCCCAAACATGCTATATCTGCTGTAAGTTTCTGAAGAATTGAGCATTTCGCAGACTTTTTGATGGTGTAGGATCAGCTAAAGGTTAGTATGTCATGGAAATGTCACTGAAGTGACAGTACACCAAATTTAAAATCAATTAGATCTGTTAAATTTAGTAAAACCCTTTCATCATGTAGAAAATAAGCTGATAGTCATCAAACGCCTGAACTGATCTTCATAAATTATAGCTAAGAACCATCGTAGTCACATCAGCTTTCAAAGAAAAAAAAACGAATCAAAATCGGTCCATTCGTTTAGGCGCTACGATGCCACAGACAGACACACAGATACACAGACACGTTAAACTTATAACACCCCTCTTTTTTGTCGGGGGTTAAAAATGATTCGTTTTACGATATCACTAGGTGGTAGACCCATATGTAGGGTAGGTACCACCGCCTTTCTTATTTCAGCCGTGAAACAGTTCGCTGTGTTTCGGATTGAAGGGAAAGGTAGCCAGTGTAATTACTGTGCATGGACGGCATTTCATCTTAGGCCTCAGGATGACAACGCACCTGCAATATCAAGTGCTTTTCCTTGTTATTGCAGGTGTCTATAGGCGGCGGTAACCGCTTACCACCAGGTGGGCCGTCAGCTTGTTTGTCATCTAGTTGTATAGAATAAAAAAAAAAAAAATACGCGGGAGCGCTATTGTTGTCTTTTTTCCTCACACTGAGAAGTCATACCTATCTCTATCCCTCTATGTCTCCGCCATAACAACATTTCAAAGTGCAATAAAGCAGTTTTAGAATAAACCGGGTGTAACAGAATTCCGATATAAAATATGGAATTCTAGGGTTGTAGGGGGTCGATACCGTAGTATGTACGCGGGTTGTGTTTGTGTCTGTGGTGGTCTGTCGTACCGTAAGATATGCGATAGTGCGCATTTTTTGGGTTGTCACTAGCAGGTGTGACAATATTTTTATTCATTTAATCGTAAAATAAAAGTGGTCGGTGACACGAACATTTTTAAATTTCGAATCGTAATCGTATCGTTCAGGCACGCTTAAAATTTGAAACAAAAGTCAGACAAAAGCTAACGTAACTACTCGCTATGATAGCGATCCGAAATTAAAAAAAAATAGTGCTGGAGGTACTGAAAGGTCACAAACTTCTACAGGTAACTCTTGACAAGGATTGTGTTCCTTAACCTCGTTAAATTTTATTTCGGACTTTAGTAACACACTGTATAATTAAATGATTATAAGTATATTATTTTATATTTTCAGTCGTGGCACGCAGGCGCGGCACAGACGGCCCAGCGGTACGCGGAGCAGTGTGTCTTCTTGCAGCACAACGATCCTCGGGAGAACGCTGTGCCGCACCTCGGCAATTGTGGACAGAACTTATTTGTGGCTTCGCAGAAAACACCATGGTAAATGATGAACAGAGATTCATAGGTAGAGTCATCATCATCACCTGCCTATATACCCATTGCTGGCCGGTGCCCAGCAGTGGGACGTTTAAATAAAACATACCTTTCTAAATGGGAGATACACACGAGGAGTTTGGGCTAAAACACCACTACGCTGTCCCAATGCGGGTTGTTGGGTTAAAGCGATTGCAGTAACAACCGGGACCAAAGTCTTAACGTGCCTGCTAAAGCACGGAGGAGGAGGAGGAAATTAATATTAAAGTCGTCACGAATTTTAGGCTCGTTTTGACATCTATCATTCTTAATGACAAGCTAACTTTGTAAGAACATCTGCCATGAAATCGTTGTCAAAAACATTTTGAATTGAGTTGATTGTAGTCATTGTAGTAACATGACAACGTGTGTCTTATGTATATGCAGTTTATTTATTTATTTAATTAATCGTAAGTACAACGAAAATTTTTATTTAGCGCAGTGATAGAGGATCTTGAAGCCACTCGAATTCATTTGTTCACTGATTTAAAGTATTATCTATCAGAATAATAATACTCTAAAACATCTGGGCATAACATTTGTGCATTATAATAATACAAATAAAATATATTTTTTTTCATCTTTGAATTCTTAAAGTTTGTTTAGTACCTAATGCAATAAAAGTATTGAATTGTAAAATTTAATGAAAAATAAAGGTTTTTCACCAGAATATTGTTAGAGTATATTTATTTTAAAGAAAAAAAAATGATGCTATAAATATACAGCGTATATTTGAAAATAATAAGTAGGAAATAAATACGAATTCGCAAAATCAACTAAATAAAAAATTAAAAAATTAGGCATGTATAAGTCATTGTTAAACTATAATTTTATTGTATTTTTAATTTAATATTAACAATAATCTAAAATAATCTCAATCATTGAGATTATTAAAGGAATGAATATTTTCATTCTTTATTTAATAATAATAACTTATTGCATTTCATAACTTCCAAAACCTACATTCGACAAAATAAAAATAAACACCGGAAGCTAAAAATAAATCTCAATATCCTAAAAAATCTAATCACAATCTTTACATGGATAAATTATTATACTCTTGAGTCTGTTAAGAATTTTAGGGTTCCATAGCTAAAATTTCAAAGTATTCATTTACGATAAATGTTTTATCTTACAGCTTACATGTATTTTGTTATCGTCATGTTATTATGGTATGATCATCAATATCATTATCAACTTCAGCCTATACGTCCCACTGCTGGGCACTGGCCTTCAAACATGGAAGAAACTCATAAGAAGTTAAGGCATCACCATAACGCCACCACGCTGTTCCAATGCGGGTTGGTGGGTTAAAGCGGTTGCAGTAAGAACAGGGACCAACAGCTTAGCGTGCCTTCCAAAGCACGGAGGAGCTCGAGATCGACCATGACAAAAGTTGCTTGAAAAAAAAACCTGTACTTGGGGTTGCATTTGAAAATCTATTTCAGGCTCCAGTCTCTTACACAAGGGTTCATGACCTAAAATGTACAATAAATTGAAAATTGTAACAATTATATGAGAGGAAATAAATCAATTTTCTGTTCTATTCTATTCTATTCTATTTGAGAAACCAACGCGCTCAAACTAATATGCCACCAAACTCCTCTTCATTATGATTATAATTATAATTTACATAGTTTGAAGTTTACACCAGGAATATAAATTTTTGGCTTTAATAATGAAACAAAGCTTCTATTTATGAAAACAAACATATATTGTATATTTCTAAAGTAGATACATTAATTCTAAAATTTCTACGGAATTCCCAAAGCGTGTCCGATATAGATACTCCTTGTTGGTTTTTGTGGTGATTCGCTCGATTTCCTCGTCCCGTCGTTGAACTAACACGTCACGATTTCTTGATTCAACAATAATAATACATACAATGGTGAATTCGTGAGCACATAATTAAAGATTTCACAGCCAATAAGGCATAAAACGTCGTTTGAAAAAGTTTTACGCACGCCATAGATAAACTTCCTAGACCAAATGCGTATCTATTAGAGTTTATGTATCGTGAATGCCATCGATTTAATTGAGCACATTAAAGTGTCCGATTTGATGGGACAATTAACGAGTTGTACAAACGTGAGATAGATATCAACAATGCAGATGTTATTATAATGTCGTGATCTTGGCTACAGTTTCAAAATGCCAGAAAAAAGGCGGGTCTGACCTTAAAGTTCTACATGTTAAAATTGAAATAATTATGATTGAAAACGGCACTAATTTGTGAGGTTTTCTTGGTGTCTATAAAAAAAAGGTTCCATTAAAATACTGTTTTTTTGTGATTACCTTCAAAAGGCTGGTAGGATTATTAATAGATTTATAGTGATTATGTTTTTACATTTTCTTTTAAGAAATAATAACAGTATTTTTTGCGACAGTAAATAATATCATGACAGAATAATTGAATAATTATTAAGAAAAAATAGTGGATCAAGAAACGAACGTACAAATATTTTTACGCTGATAGCAAAAAAATTTGATCATCAATATGTTTATGTCCATAGGATGAATAGTTGGATATTATGTATTTACTGCCCATTTTTTTTGCTAGAGTGTAAGCTGTAGCAGATTAGTTTAATAATTTAATATATATACCTTTCTTTTCAATCAGGTTCTTCGCCTTAAAGACATGGTTCCTCGAGTACCGCAACTTCACATACGGATCTCCAGTCCACGACTTGAAGGCAGTGGGTCATTACACGCAGATGGTATGGGCAACTAGTCACAAAGTCGGCTGTGGCGTGGCCCACTGCCCCGGGGGACCGTGGGGGCACTTCTACAACTATGTCTGCCATTATTGCCCCGCGTAAGTTTGCCTACCTAATTTCACCACTTGTTGTGCTAGTCCACGGGTAGAGTAAACGGCAGAGTGAACTGGCTCTACCTGCTCCGATTACTCTACCAGTTTTAGTTAGTTACTCTACCAATGCTCTCTACATTGGTATAGTTAGTACTCTACAGTAGTAGTGTGTCATTTACTCTACCCGTGGATAGACAGCACCCTTAAGTGCCGCATTATCTGACTTTAAACTGAGAGATAAAATTTTCCAGTTTCGTCTTATATTTTAAATGATGTGACCGAACTACACAGCACTTCGGTCTATCAATTCGATATAGCTTTATTGTAATCGATTAACATTTATCAATTGTGATGAATGATGATATTTGGATTTCATTACCATCTAGTTATTGGAACAATATTGAGCCGAGTATGCACATGAAGGACTATGACCATTATATAAGTATACCTAAGTGATAATATTCATACACTCACACCTAATACCTAGCCTAAATTAAACATCATTTAGAGCTTGTGTTATTGATACTAGATAACGGAGAAATATAGATAATAATAATTATAAGAAATATTCTAAATAAACATAAAAACATCCATGACTCGTGAACTAATTTTCGTATTCATGTATCTTCGTATTGTTTGTTTTTCTCTATTTTTACAGAACTAAGGCCTTATAAAAGAATTTTTGAAATGCGAGATCACATATTTGATTACCATCTTCGTGCTATAAAAAATAGCAACCATCAACCATTTTATTCGACCTAATATTTTTTTTTGTTGTTAATTTTCCCTATAACGGGACGGCAAAGGGAACTAATGCCCATACAGCCATGTTTTCAGTATTTCTTATTTCTTCATTTATTGCATTGAAATGCTGGTGTTACACATTTCAATGCATCTACCCCCAAGATGAGAAATATATGATGACAGTCTCCATATGTGCTACTTGATGAGGTGGATAACCACTAAAAAGTTCTCTTCGTATTTCATTTTTTTTGTGCTGCAGTGATTCCACATTATAAAAACTTTAAAAATCTATTCTTAAAAACTTTAAAAATCTGTTCCTTTTTAAATATATTTAATAGAGGTGATAATTGATTATTTTTAATCCGTCTAAAGCAAGTTTGGCTTTTATGCATCTCGGTACCACCGTCCATAGTTTGGTAATCATTTCCTTTAGTTTACGTTTTAATCAAGGCACTAAATCGACGGAATATGACTAAGATTCTTTTTATTTTCAGTAATTTCTGTTACTCTTTCAAGAAATCTTATACCATGTTTGCAGGGGCAACTACGACACTATAGTGGAATACCCCTACAAAGTAGGCAAGCCCTGCGAAGACTGTCCTAATGATTGCGTCTCCGGAACTCTCTGTACCAATTCATGTCCTCGTCAGGACTTTTATTCGAACTGTAACGAGCTCATCTCCTTATCCGACGTCTGCAAGCAAGGAGTATGCAACGCGACCTGCATCTGCGGAAACAAGCGGCTCTACAAGAATCACCCGTGGAAATAGATAATATAAGTATGTTTATCTTTTAATGTGATAAAATAAAAATGTAAATAAACGAATGTAGAGTTAAGTGAAAAGTGTGTTGCTTCTTTGACCACGTTCAGTCATTATTTATTTATTTATCGGCTCACCAACATAAGAAACAGCTTTAAACGTATGTACTTAGACTAAACAATATTAACATAAACTAACTGCTCTTACAATTATAGGTAACCATATCATCTGTTGATAGATTATAGTTATAGAAATATAATTAGCCTGCGAATTTAAACACAAATTGTATATTAGTATATTATTCCTAATTTTTTATATAAATAAATAATATTTTTTTTATATAAAAAATAGCCTGAGTAGGTATGCGTGTGTATATAAAAGTAACAAACTAAATGACTAGGTAAGCATTTATAGGCATTAGGTTGCTCCTTTAATAATATTTAAAAAAAAATCAAGACTTTGACAACAAATATCTAGCTCAGGCAGTTTATTGGATTTTTTGGATAAATTATATTATTAGATACATTTTCATTTTGCAAAAACGTATCTTCGTCCTATTATTTCCGTTAAAAAACTATGCTAGATCAAATTTTACAGTATCATCTCCTATAATAACTACATTTTTTTTCTGTCGGGATTTGCTTAATATTCAGTATTTGTGCACATGAAAAATTATAATTAACAACGTCATTCCTTCTGGTAAACACTTACGAAGAAAAATTTCTAAAATAAGTAATACAGAATGCCGATTACCTAATGAATTAGAAAAATCATAAAAATAATAATTAGGTATTATCTATGAATACAAGCCGAAATGGAATGCGGTTTCGAATTTCAAATGCCAATACAAAAGTTGGTTGGATTTCTCATAAAATATTTATAATTTTTGAATTTGAATTTTTAGAGTATAAAAACTGTCGTTATCCTGAGATGATTCATAGGAATATACTAATGCTTAAGGCTTAAGGTTTCATTTTAACATTATTGTATTTTTATAATAAATTCTTGACCGGCCGCGGCTTTGCCCGCGTGGATGGCAGTTATCGCGCTTAAAAGTATCCTTCTTTGTTTTTATATCCTTTACCAGCAAGTAATCTATCTACATGCCAAATTTCACCTAATTCGGTTTAGGTCGGAGTTAAAACATAACAGATAAGAGACAGGTAGAGCTACTTTTGCATTTATAATATTAGCATGGATATGTAGATACCTAACAAATAAAAATATTGTGCCCAACTTTTTGGTCTATTTCTCAAGTGTGTGCCGGTCATTAGGTATATTATATGAGTGTAATCAATTATATTCAATAGCTTTTCGTTATAGCGTAATTATCTACACCGATCCTTACCTTTTTACACTGTTGAAATCTTTCAAATAAACTCAAATATTGTAAGTAACGCAATTAAAACGTTCACCGATGTTCAATCACTCATAACTATTCAGTCAGAATTATTACAAAGTAAATATATAAATATAAAATTATTAAGAACGAGTAAGAGAGGTAGGTTCATGCTCGTTTTCACTAACATTTGTAGCGTTAAGAGTCTTTACAAGCAATTTTTATCTCCGTCTATCTAAAGGAGATAGAAGAAGACAAATGTCGTTAAAACTCACCTAAGCCCAGGGAATGATAAGTGAAAACGGACAATAAGTACTGGTATTAACTGCTTGAATTTTTAGCGCCTAACTGGGGTTTTGATTTGAGAACCACAGAACACCTATTCTACTAAGATTACTATCTTATTCACATAAGATTTTACACTGTTCTGTGAACTAGTAGACAGACTACTAGTTCACAGAACAGTGTAAAATCTTATGTTAAAATTGATTTCCGTGGACAGAAGATCGCAGCAAAATATCACTTACGTACATTGTCCTCCTCCTCCTCCTCGCATCGTGTTCCTCGTTGATAAGGGTCTTGACCTCCTTGTGGTGTCATCTTTTTTTTTTAATTTATTTATTCCTTTTTATTGGCCTAGCTAGATTGTTAAAATTAATCTCTGCCAAACTGCTTAACAGTTTGTCGGCAATGATTTTGTGCCATCCAGATCTATCCTCAGCAACCACCTACCTTGTAGTATTGAAAAATATCTCCGCAAAAAAAAATCATGCCCTGTGTAGGGGACTGATCCCACGGCCTTTCACAGGCCGAGTGACTGCCCAAACCATTGAGGTCTTCGGTAGATACTTTTTAGTGTCATATTCCAGCGGTTGAGGAGCTCGGTGGTGTAGTGGTTTGAGAGCTCTGGTTGCGATTACGAATACAAAGCAACTTTCGCCATGGTCAGTCCCAGGATGGGTCAATCAAATTTATAATCTCGAGCTCCTCCGTGCTTCGGAAGGCACGTTAAGCCGTTGGTCTCGGTTGTTATTACAACCGCTTTAACTCACCAACCCGCATTGGGTCAGCGTGGTGGTGTTATCGCCCAAGCTCCTCATGTGTTTCTCCCATGTAGGAAGGCCTGTGCCCAGCAGTGGGACGTATATAGGCTGATGATGATGTTATTTCCAGCGGTGAGAAGGCGCTAATTGAAAAAGGTGATTGAGGCAATCTTGGGAAGAGGGAGACCTCGTCTCCAATACTGTCAACATACTGCTTTCTCTTGACTTTTCCAGGGTAGGCAATGTAAGTTGTGCCTAAGATGCTACTAATATCTGTACGCTACGGTAACCAGTTATTATCAGGAGGTCCGTAGGTTATATTGGAGATTTACTTAAAAAATATCATAACTATAAAATTTTCACGTCCCGAGGCGGCGATGAAACCCGCGACCTTTCATAATCCGGCGACTACTCTAACCATCTGAGCTACCCAGGAATTGGGATAACCCTGTGTAATTCTAATTAATCTTCTATCAATATATTGACCTTCTATGCTAAAATAGAATGTTAGTGTAGCTCGTATGTGTTGTCGTAAGTACAAGAAGGGTCTCTGAGACTAGCAGTCATTGTTTACGTCGGTTGAGGGTTAACGTCATTGAGCCGCTGCAGGTGAGTCAGCAGGTGGGGTGGCCACCGGCGCGGAACCGACCATAACGTCTACTGCTCCTTTGCCCTATTTATATGTAAGTAATAATTAGTGCTTTATAAAAACTGGCCCAAATTGTCAAGCCGCGGAAGACCCCCGGGGGACTATTACTATTAAAAACCTATTGTATCTGGATCTGTGGCTTGACAGGTTGTAGGAAGTTGAATCTTGTCTTGGAAGTTGAATGTTATGAAGTCAATTACGTATCTACTAACAATAGCAAAAAGTTAGAAAAGGTCACCGAAAATTTGTTGTTATGATGGCCTTGGAACTTGTTGTTTGTGGTTTTTATAGTAGATATCGTAGTTTATAAACAACAAAAACGAAACATGAATCTACTTAGCTAATATCAAGAAGTTTGAGTTTTAGGTGTGCAGCGAGATGGTGTTTTAGCATCATTCATGTGTTGAGGTGTTCATTGACTTTTAAATGATCCTAAAATACAATGTATTTTCGTTTAATATTGCTGCTATTAGTATTCCATGGTGTTCCCGATTGAGTGAGCAGCATGTTTCCCACCCCCACCACGTGCCCGACCTAATTGTAATGCAGCGCGGGCGCGGTCCGGTCCGGCGCGCGGGCATTGCGGCGCCGGCCGCCGCGCCTTGCGACCATCTGCGCCCGCGCCACCATGGTCTGTGACGACGGCCTCCACGGCTCATCGCCTCACGGCCGCCGCAAGTCTCTGCGCCGGCTAGCATCAACACGCGGTTTTAAGCCACGCGTGGCAAACGAATACGGCTGGATACGCGTCTTCGATGGACTTCAGCCTTTCGCCGTTGATGCACCAAGTAAACTTGTCAAGGTCACGCTGAATACAACAGTCGAAGACATAAACAACAAGCTCGACTTCGGAGAGGAACTAACGTTGTGGGTGCAAATTGGGGGCCAAAAATCAAGGCGGTTGGAACAAGATGAGTTTCCTTTGCGAATACAAGAACATTTTTTGGTGACACATGGATGGAAGTCAGAATCGCGAAGGCAAAGGCTAGCAGTTGATCCGGAGATTCGGTATTCAATACAATGGTGTGCTGGTCCTTCTAATCAATCGGGCGGTACCTTGAAATCTGGTACAATTAATATTTTGAAAGGACACGTCTTCCCTCAGTGGAAACCACGTCCAGCGCATATTATCGGTTCACGGCTGCATTTTTTCGGTATGGAATTGTCTAACATACTATTAAACTATTAATATCTGACTAACAATGTAAAGCAACCACTTCATATTTTCCAGGATCATCATTGGAAATGATAGAGTTAAGCGGAGGAACTATAGAGTTGTGCCAGCCGAAGGCCCAGAAACTAGTCCTCTGCGTGAAGCCCCGTTGCCAAGGCAACCTGACAACTGGAGATGCGGCTTCGAATCACATATTTCTTGGCTTCAATACTTTTTGGGAACGGAATATGTGGTTCTGCTGGTTGAAAGAGGTAAGTGTCTTCATCTAAACCATAAAACTATTGTCTTATAGGTACCTACTACTTTTCAATTGTGCGTGTAGTTTTTTATAAGTAGAAAATAAATCCATAGTTGCTCTACTAAACCATAACAGTTAGTAGATGATTGGGGATTTGATTCCGGTACACTTCTTAGACTAACGAACCATAAACATGAATGGCGGAAAATTCATAGAAATCTCTTCAAGATTATTAAGCTTTTAACATGAAATGTACCATTTTACTCTCGCCATTCCTCTAAGGGCTGTCCATTCTGAGTACTACATAATATTAATTTCATAAAATTGGGTTTTCCTGATTAAAATTATTTTTGTATTATGGTTAATGTTTTCCCTGTTTTGCTTACGTAAATAATAAACATAGCGTTTCAGATTTTTCCTGATGTAGGTATACATATGTATATGAAAATAAATTAAAAGTGTATCAAAATAATTAAATTGACAGCCCAGTAGAAAATCTAGGTATACATATGTATATGAAAATAAATTAAAAGTGTATCAAAATAATTAAATTGACAGCCCAGTAGAAAATCTTCTGCGTCTAATGTGTTAATGAGTTAATAACAAAGTCAATATTAGTCGTTCTATAATGTTTAGAGAACTACTTTAACATAAAATGCAGTCGGTGAAACTTTTTATTTTTTTATTCGGGATAATAAAAATCACATTAGATCTTACAAAGCTGATATGCCTCGACTGCACAGGACATAATAACAGATACAATTTTGACTTAACCACATTGTCCAAGACTTTAGCAAGAGAGGATGTGCGTAAAGTTTATATTAATACAATATTTAATTAATGTTAATTAAATTACAACATAATCACATAAAGTTCGTCATAATGTCATAGCAAAGAAAATAATGTCGCCGGCTACATTCAAACGAGCGCAACGTCATTTCAAGAGTATTTTTTAGGAGACAGAATATCGATAGTAGCACTTTGAACCTTTTTACAATGCTAATGTCTTAACTCATGTAATGTCGATTGTGTAGACAAGGTTCGGTAGAAGTAGACAGTTGTTAAAGTTTATGTAATTACATCATACTTAAAAAAGTAACTTAACAACCAAACGAATAAGACTAACTATTTTATCGTCACCCTTAAAGAAAAGATGAAAGTGAAATCATTGAGGAGTCTAAATTAATTAACCACTTGATATATGAACAGTTTGATGCGTCGTCATTTAAAAGTGTTAATTAGAAATTGTGCGCATCACCCTGAAAGAAATGTCACGGTCGAGATGTCTAGAGTGCGCAGGCGCATGGCGGGGCGGAGACAGACACACAAGTAGTTTTTACTCGCATTAGTGAAAAGTCTGTCGAAACAATCGTACAGAAGAAAACCGGAGGCTGTAGTTCAATCTGTAGTGGCAAATATTGCGCTGAATGTCTGATATCTGAAACCTTAGTATAAACAACCATAGTCGATGAAAGTCTTTAAAAACAATGTGTATTGTGTGACTGTGATAGGAATATTGAAGAAGCATTCAGTGTTGATAGACAGTGTTTGGGATCATAATGCTAGTGTCAGTTCGTCGGCCCCGTGGCTACACACCGCGACAGTCATCCGACTTTCAGTTACCTTTGATATGTCACCTGATGTGACCAAGTGCTTGTAGCTTCAGAAAGACGGGGTGTAGTCGCAGATATGGTGGAAGGAAACTCAGTGAAGATGGACGAAGAGCGACTTGACAGTTTGGATGTGTTCAGTGAGGAAACTAGTGAACTGTTTCTCGACAGTTTGGAGCCAAATACATTCTATAATAAAGAAAAGTTGGAGCAATCGGTAGGGGCACAAAATTTCTTATCAAAACGCTCATTTTCCGGAGCACTTTCTCACCTTGAATATCATTAAGAACCTAAAAAATCACATTCATAGAATCAGTTTTGGGTTACGTTCTGGGAGTATAAAAAAAACGTACGGATGTATGGGAGTGAAAAAAGTTTAATAATTAAGTTCCTTATTACTAGCAATCCCCATACCTACTTATAAATAAAAATAAAAATAAAATAAAATATCGTTTAATTCAGACAATAAAAGTCCATTCCAGTCCAAAGAAAGAAAAACTTTTTTAATATATTATCACAGTATACAGCGTATTTAATTTAACTTAACGTTTACTTAAATATTGAAAAGTGACTTCTGAAAACTAGACCGTTTACTCACCTGAAACCTATATTGTTCTGTTAATAGAAGACCAGGATAGAAAGAACACCAGGATATCTCTTTGAAAAACTAGAATGGGTAAAAGATCGGCATACAAAATCTATTCGATCCCACAGGGAGACTTGTCTTGTAGTGCCAAAACATAAAACTGTGTTGTTTAGAGGGGGGTTCAAGTTAGCTGCGAGCAAAGTGTGGAATGATCTGCCGCCTCCAGTACGAGAACATATGTCATTGTATAAGTACAAAGCACTGGTTCACCATCACCTCTTACAAAGACAAAAAGCTAATATAAATGTTGTACATATAGACCCCACTCTGAAAAAACATCGGAATCACAGACCTAATGCCTGCCATGATCATAACGTATCATAATGTATAATTATTGTTTTTACTTCGCATCATGTTAATTTTTATTATTTCCTTTCTATTCTTCATTTGTTTTTTTCTTCATTTTAAAGATTAATTGTATGAACTCCACTGTCACACTCACACACTATACTGTACACAACACCTACCTACCTTTCTGCCTCATCCTTTTAACCAATAAGTTTTTGCCAAACGGGACACTAATCTGAAAACCAGCGCTGGGCTGCGCCTAGCAACTTGCTGAGATTAGTACCCATTGCCCATAACTAAATTATTATTAATGCTAAAAAGGAAATTTATACCATTTATTTGTTATTTTTTCTCTCTTTTGTTCATTGTGTATATAAAGCCGAGTCTCCTCCGAACAAAAGTTGCCAACTTTTGTGTTGTCAACACGTGTTGGTGACAAAAGTTTCTGTAATTTCCTTGAGTTGGCAACAAAAATTGTAAACAAATGTTGGGAACCTTGTTTCCGTTTGAGGCGGTAAACATCAAAAGATTACGCTTGTTGCAAACATTAATTGGCTCTGTGGAGACACTTAGTTGGAAACAAAAAGAAACATGTCTGACCCGTGGACCGTGGTCGACCGAATCAATCGAGTTACTGATTGATTTAAATCGCATACAAACTACTGTGGGACTCAAACGATGAAAATTATAAAAATAGAAATATGAAAAAGGATGCATGGAAAGCTATCAGTGATGCTATCAATGCGGTCTCATAATAAATCATCTCTTTTCAAAGCATTTAATAGTTCAATCCCCTCCATGTAGGTACTTTTCTTCCTTTCAGGCTTGCTCGTACCCAGTACTTATGTTTCCGTTTCTTTTTGTTTAAAATAATAAATACTGCGGCTGCTTGCATAATGTCATCATCGTTCGAAGACATTTTGCAGTGGAGACAGCTTGTTGTCAACAAAAAAGTTTTTTATATGTTGACAACTCGGTGTAGACGCAATGGAAACAAAAGTTGGCGATTTTCTGAAGAGTTGCAAACAGTTGGAAACACTAAAATTGCCAACAATTTTGGTGGATACGCACCTTTAGGCAATAAAAGTTATCATTTATCATTTAATTGGGATGTTGCCTAAGTTTGAATCTAGCGCTATTTTTCACAAATTCAGAAAATATACGCTAGTGTTACCTATAAAAACAATTCAAACCTAAAAGATATGGAATATTGTTGAAATTGTACTGATTTGAAAATAAAAAAATGGTCATTTTTATTTTTTCAAAATTTATCAAAAATGTTAAGGGTTTTAGATTGCTAACATAAATTAAAACAACTATTATTATATTAACTATGAATAAAAACATACATATAACATAGTTATTATTAATTTTGTCAGTATTCCCATACATTTCTTAGTAATATGGGAACATGTGACGTCACCTGTTCCGTAAATTTTCTATGGAGCGTTTTTGGACGATTCGCGGCAGCACTTTAAACATATCACTATATCTGTGAAACTATTGATCTTAGACATACTATTTGTTTTGCAATATTTCTTTATGAGTTATAAACTTCTTATTTATGAAATAAAAAAAAAGTTGTCAACTACCCTATTGTGTAGCAAGACAATCCGTTATATACATTTTACGTGTTTATCAAATTTTGTTTATTTTTTTATTTTATTAGGAAAGCTGACGGTATTATTTATAATGTAATTTAAATTCATGTTTGTATATAAGTTAACTACAGGCTTCTACAAATAGAAGTGTATATGTCGCAGCCGTCAGGTTAAATCAGCCGCTTAACTGGATGGCTAGCCCGTTGATTGAATGCCGGCATCCAATCAAACGGCTGAAGTACAACTAGCCAAGTCATAGTACGTTTAACCAGATGGCTTAACGTTATGTCAGCCGTCTGGTTTAAATTAGCCATTCAATTGGACGCCTAGGCAAGTCATTTAAATCGAAGAGCTTTTGTGTGACTGTTTAAGTGATTGGTAGGTTCAAGTTTATTTTTTTAAAATCACTTAGAATCAAAAAGATCTCGGTTATAAGTGGTCATCAAGAAAATAACCTTGAATCTACCAATTAAACCAAAACTTTTCAGTATAAGACGATCCATTCGATACGCCAAGTCGTTAAACGTTAAGTGAGTCTAGTTCAATTAACTATCGGGCTAGGCATTCAATTGGATGCCGGCGTTTAATCAACGGGCTAGCCGTCTAGTTAAGCGGCAGATTTAACTAGACGGCGGCGAAATATACATATAATGCCGCCAGTGAACAGGAACATTCAATCTATATAAATAAAAATCAATGTTTTTATGCTTGTCCCCTGTGAGCTCCAACGAGTTTCCGAAATCTAAAATATTTTATTTAAAAACTAACAGAGCCATAGCGTCTGTCTGTCATGTCTGAATTTACACCGGTTCCAAAAGTTGAACTACCGAGAAGATTCCGACAGCAAACTCACTCTTTTCAAATATTAAATTAAAATGTTTGTAGTTAAAAAAATATATAACTTTTAGCAGTGCAGTGCCGCCAAGCGAAAAAAACAAAATTAAAATTAGAAGAGAAGGTATATCAACGTACCAACAAAGTAGGTACCCAATGACAAAAGTGTTATCGTTATTTTCAAGCTGTCTGACAATGCACAATCACAATATAGACTTGTGACGTCCGCGAAGATTCCTGGATTATAACAACTTCATTTTATTTTATATTTTTAGTATAAAATCTAACAATTTTCTCTTTTTGCATTGCAAAAAATGCCGGGTGCAGATAATAACTTATACAAATAGTAAAACGAATTTCATGATTACGAGAATTTGGAAGAGACAACAATTTCGTTGCCGAAGTACCAACGTAGATACTTTCGAATTATAAGACCATGCAGTATCATTCATTATGTAGTAAGCATCATCAACTGTAGGCCTACAGGCCTAGGCACCATGACATTCAAACAAAGACAATGTTTGTTATTGTAACTTTATTACACTACTGTCACTTGAGTATCTTGATTACAGTTAAGGCTATTGAAAGCAAGTTATGTTATCTATAAAATAAAGTACCTAGTACTTATTCATAATTCAAGTTTTGTTTAGCTACATAAACACCTTTAATTACAAACGTATAGGTAGATATTTGCATTGATTATATATGTATATAAGTACAATAAATAGATTAAAGACATCGATGGTAACAAATTCCAATAAAAAAATTAATGTTCTATAGTATTAAGTACCTACTGTAATATTTTTAATACTTAAATCTCTGAGTGCGAAGTACTTTTAATTGGGAGTATACTATACTCCTAATTAAAAGAAGACTTTCGATGCTACAAGAAAACCATAGCTGTCTATTTACGGTTTCACTTCGTAGTGCGTAATCTACAATAACGATTGTAACGCACTTTTATCGTTGATTTGAAGCCACACATGATGTGGCGTGTATGTTATAAAGAAGTATTGTGTAATAATGCAATTAATCAATTTCTAATTATATAGAAAGGATAGCAACAATAAATGGCAGGAAAATACGCACAAGAAATAACTGCAAATAATTATAGCATAATCCAGTATAATTATGGGTTTTCCAGGCCTTCTACATAAGGTACTCGTGCCATTAAAAAATAAAAATTATTAATATTTATCTTTTTGAAAGTTAACACAATGCGAGTTTTGAATTTCCTATTAATTATTTATTCTGTCCTATTGCACAGAAGTAAACATTACATAGAATATCTATGATAGAGGTAAAAAACTTCTGTGCAGAAATATAAATTCTGTGCTCTCTGTAATATTTTTGCAATGTTTTTAAAAAAGCGTCAATTTATGCTACGGTAACCGCTTCTTAAAATAAAAATAACAGTCCGTCTAAATATGTCAACGATAATAATTGCATGCCTACTCTTGATCGGATGATATTATAAAATATTAAGTACTTACCTACATAAATAATTTATGTTTTACATGGAAACTATTATTATACATAGTTTATTACAATACATAGTTTATTCTATTCTGAACTAGATTGAGATACTTTTTTTATATTTCAAAACGAAATCATAAAGTTAGTCCTATTAATAGTATTTAAACACTTTCTTGTTTTAAAAACTATTTATTAATAAAAGAGACAAAGCCTGGTGATAAGTGAATAACGTAATTATAGGGTTGTGTCTCCTAACATAACACGTTTCCAGAGGGTTTTCAAAGACCTCACTGGAAGAACACAAAACACAAAAGTCGACCAGTTCCAATCTTAGAGGAAATTGCCGCTACATATTTTTAAGTTAACCCTTTCAATCCTTCCTTCCTTACTAGCCTACCAACGCGGCGCTCACACACAATATAGCTCCAAACGAAGCCGTTTATATCTATTGAAAAATCTTGATGGGTTACATAATTTTTAATGTTATACTTTGTAATTGATGGTATAATCTTAATTCTTTGCAGGCTACTCAAAGTACCCAGCCACCAAATGTACTGGACCTCAGCGGCGGCGGTGGTCACGCTACCCTCAGCTCTGCGCTTGCGCAGCACGCTGGCGGCCCATTTGCGGTACGCGTCCTGAGGCTTACGAACAACGCGCTAACGTCACTGCCGCCGCAGGTTTGGGCGATGCAGGCGCTCACACATCTGAACGTCAGCGATAACAGAATAACTGAGCTTCCCGATGAGATACGGCAATTAAATCAGTAAGCTAATTTTATATTATTATAATGCTTTATTCAAAACTGGCAACTGCCCGCGGCTACACCCGCATGGATAAGTTTATAAAATGGTTACTGTAAGTCAATCATAGGATCTCCTATAATTGACACATACTATTGCGGACTTTTCGATAGGCCTCTAAAAGGCCTACAATTATCTAGTTAGCTCCAAATGAAGCCGTTTATATCATGAGAGAATAGGATAAAGAGCCCATGCCCATGAACTAGGTTGTGAAGGTGGACTAGACCCTACGTCTACTACGGATGACTGATAGACGGACATACAGAGTTACATTTTATATGTATGGAGAAAAAGAGAGGACGAATAATAATAATATAACTTGCGGTTTTCTTTGTAAGTAATATAAAAGAAAGGCTAGCGTATGGTAGACCCGTGACTGTACACATACGGATAAATGTATACTTTTTGACTCTTATTGAATAAGGATTCAAAAATTTTAAAAGTAAACATATGCTTAGTAATTAAAATATATATAAACTAGAAAAATTTCACGTCCTGAGGCGGGGAACTGTTCTGAAACTGAATGTTCTGAACTGAACTGGACGTGAAATTTTTCTAGTTTATATATATTTTAATTACTAAGTAATTTTTCAAACATTTATAGTAATGTTAAAATCAAATAAGAATTTTGAAAATCCGTTCACAATTGACAGAGAAATCGGTGAACATACATACAAAAAAAAACATACGGTGGAACATATAACCTCCTCCTTCTTTTTTGAATTCGGTTTAAAATTAAGAATCATTCATCAATTATCATTACCAGCCTATATACGTCCCACTGCTGGGCACAGGCCTTCCTACATGGGAGAAACACATGAGGAGTTTGGGCCATAACACCACCACGCTGGCCCAATGCGGGTTGGTGGGTTAAAGAGGTTGCAGTAACAACCGGGACCAACGGCTTAACGTGCCTTCCGAAGCACGGAGGAGCTCGAGATTATAAATTTGATTGACCCATCCCGGGACCGACCATGGCGAAAGTTGCTTTGTTTTCGTGATCGAAACCAGACCACTCAAACCACTACGCCACCGAGCTTCTCACAAAATTCACAAAATTAAGAATAAACATATGCTTTCAGAAAATGCCAAATGGGAGTAGTCACTTTAGGAAAGCTTTACTTCAAAGAGTAAGGTTGTTAGACTATGGTTTCTCTCTCTCTAAGGTGGAGATTCAATTTTAAACTATTGAATTAATGATTTCAATTTAGACTTCGTCTTCCAATAATTTAGAATGGGAAGTTAGAGAAAGACATATAAAGTAAATAAATACGAAGGAAACAGGATATTTATTGGACATCTGTGTTTTAAAGTATTCATTGAAAGCAAAGGACCGACGCACGTATTACCAACTTTGCGATCCTCACGTTGTTGTTATTTCAAAGATTCGTACGCGGTAACTATTAATTCATAGTACCTACAAACAGCAAAAGAGAGTGGGCCTAATTCTGGGAACACACTTTAATTCTAAATTAAAGTACAGTAGATCTCTTTCTCGCAGTAAGTAATAGGAAAAAGATAACAAGAATCTCTTTTGAGCTGTCACTTAAATTTAGATAGATTTCAAAGAAACCATAGACAATTTTAGACGGCATGTACGGAGGTGCCTCCTAGACACTGCATTTTAGCACGTTCAATAAGGTCGAAAATTGAATGCACGTTACTGAATGTCAAATTATATGACAGCCATCCTTTTCGTATTCCTTTTGATAGAAAGAAATGCACTGAACCTAAATTTAGACTTAGCATGTGTTTACCAGAATTAGGGCCAGTATGTAAATTAACTATTATCTAATCTATGACGTAAGGTCTACCTTTGCTTGCCACTGTGTTTGTTGAAAACTATAGTTAAATGACTATTTGTCTTTATGTATTGATAAAACTTTGTTTCAAGTGCAATAAAGAGTATAATAATAAATGAGATGAAGGTCTATACTCCTCCTGTCTATTTTAAGACTATATTTACTGATTTAAAAAAATATCAATGCTGGAAAAAATTATATCCTGGGGCGGGGAGCGAACCCGCCACCTTTCATAATCGTGACATTTTCTTTCTGTTTATACGGTAAACTTTGCGTTTAAAATGTTTACATTAAGTATTAAGTGTTAGTCACTAATTTGGAAAGCTTTAGGATCTCGAATAAAAATGAAATAAAAAACGTAAAATTGGTGAATACAGTAGAATTAGAATTATATTTGGGATATTTACCGTGTAATGTTTGCTTTACGAATATGTTAAGAAAGTGGAGGCTTGTTATTGGCTTTTCATAACTTACTTATTAATATATTTTCTCATTTATGCTGTAATTCGAATTGATATAAAAATTTCTTTATTTCGCGCCATTTAAATTACATTACTGAATGTGAACGATGAAACCGCATTAGCCAACTAAAACTGAAAAAACTTCAAAACACAATAACATAATTATCACAATAACAATGACCTAATGTAAAGTGACACAAGGGTAATCATACATAACTGTGTTTGATAAACAAGATCAGACTGTGTGAAAGTGCGCGCGCGCGCAATTTGAGTTTGATTTTTCTGTCTCAAAGTGAAAATTACAATGATTAAAAAAGTAATTCCTAACTCTTTGAAGAGAAACTATTATCATAGTAGCTAAGTTAGGTATAAAAACAGTAACATCTACCTTGTGAATCGACACTGTATGAAAATCTTTCAGTGTTTTCTTTTTCGTATGATTGTCTTCAATGATATTTTTGATATTTATGTTGAAATGTTTTTATTAAAACAAAAATTATAACCAACTTCAAAAAACTGAAAAGGATAAAATAACTAAATTTAAGTAGTGTAGTCATCAGTGATGACTACACTACTTATATTTACACCAACTTCAAAAAATCTGTTTCTAGGTGATTGATGACTCATCACTGGATAATTTTTTGGAGTTGGTGCTTCATTTTCTATTGTTTCTGGAAACAACATAGCACCAACTAAAAAAAATATGTTCTAGGTGATGAGTGCCTACACTATTTAAATTTAATTATTTTATACTTTTCAGTTTTATGAAGTCGGTTTTTTTTTTCTTACATTTTTTAGTGATAACTTTCTGAGGTCAAAGCTAGATAGGTGACCGTCAATATTGTTCCCTACGTTTCACTAAAAAGTCATAGGAAAGCAAAAATCCGCAATTTCGCATACTTACGATACTTTACTTAAAAGCTTGCGTTAAATAAGGATGCCTGTCGTTTGATAAAAACTTTTCACAAATAGGCACTTGGCAAACAACCATTCATTAATAGTAGATTATACACTGAGGGGATAAAACACTGTTTTATGGCACGGGCGCGATATTGTATCCTGAATGTAACGAAGGACTCCAGATTTAATTCCCGAACGCAGCGAGGATGTTTCATTAAGACGAGTCCTGAGCGCAGTGAGGGGTTCAAGCGCGCCCAAGACAAAAACAGCTTTATCCCCGAGGAGTGTACTCTACTTTTCTCACCCTTTGCAAGACAATAAAAAAGGAAGGCTACTAAAAACAGCGTTTTATTATAGAAAAATAAAATTAAAAGTGAAAATTGATATTCAGAAGCACTGATTCAGACACAGACTTTGCACCTTTTGCAGTTTTCCATTTGTCGAAATCGTTGTAGGCTTTCAGGCATTTTTCCTTTGACTTCTCTGGGAGTAGATAATGAACAAAGCCTAAGGCATCCAATTTTATGGACTCCGGAGTTAAATCACTTTCGTCACTCGACATTTTAAGGCGATACCTCGTCGACACTAGCGACACCACTTAATTTTTATTAATTGTGGTGAATATAGAACATAATAAACAAAAACGCTTTAGTGAATGACTAAAGAATGGTATTTGTAATTTTTTGAGATGTGCTCGGTATAAGATATTCCTCTACATGTAACCTTTTTTTTCATTATTGCCGAAAGTGGCCACTTTTAACAATAATAAAAAATTTTGTTACTTATAGGTAGACACTTTATACAAAATACATCATTAAAAATTACAAATACCGTTCTTTAGCAATTCTCTAAAGCGTTTTTGTTTATTATGTTCTAAATTCACCATGATTAATAATAATCGATTGGTGTCGCTAGTGTCCACGAGGTAGCCCCTTAACAGAACTTTTCTTCTATTTTGATATATTTTTATAAAATCTTTGCAGTTATTACGTATATTATTGCAGCGTCTTACAATACTCGCGGCTTTTGTTTAATTTCAAATGTGTTCCATTCAGCTTGCCGTGGCCAGCTCGATTTTAGAAAAAGTTCGATTTTCAAATTACGTTCGTTTTTCAAATAAGTTCGACGCGGAGCCAGCCCCGGCCTTCGAGTATTTGTTGATCTATTATTACGAAATTAGACTTTAAGGCCATTGCACTATGAACTATGAAAAGTGAAAATATTACAACCCAGCGGGTTATAATGAGATTCAGTAGAACATTACACCCCGGCTAAAGCCAAGGGCTTTAATGACTTGCTTTACGTAAGGTTTGCATGGCATTGTCGAGCAGGTGGTGTGAAATAGTACATTATGGTACAAGTGTGTAATGTTGGTGATTACCGCTGAGGCGCATTGAGGCCCGAGCCATCAGGCGAGGGTCTTAAGGAGCCGAGGACGGTAATCATCAATACACACGTGTATCATACAACGTTTTTCAACACACTTCTGAATAAAATAATACTTAAATAAAAAACCATTTTACATAGTAGATAAAAAGTTTATTTAGAGAAACAATTAGTAAATGTGCAGTTAGTAAAATTATAATTAACTATTTTTGATGATATAGCGGTCTCATCAGATAGATTATTTACTGAAATACTTTCATGTTCTATTGTTATTTGTGATGGTTCATTATTCGTGTAGGTAGGTGAAATCCAATCATTGGATGTACTTGGTATTTCGCTAGTAGGATGCGTCTCAGAATCAAGTTTAATTCTTTTTGTGATTTTCGCACAAATTTCCTTCTTGTTTTGTATGGAATCTTCTACGTATGCAAAAGCATCTGGCCATGGTTTTCTATATCTTTTACAGTTATATTTGTTAATTCTTGTATCCTACAGGCACCAGTTACACCAAATATTAAAGCAACCTGAAACAAAAGAAACAATAATTAAAGTCAACAAGCTGCTATTAAATATTTAATTAAAATTAATTTAACTAACCTTTGTAGCCAAATATTGGTTATCTGGAGCATGTTTAATAAATTTTTCAATATCGTCAGATGATAAAACCTTTGATTTTTTGCTTCTAAATCCATCAGATAGTCTCTTTAGATAAGCTGACAAATTCGAGTATGTTTTTAAGTCCACTCCATTCTTTGTTCGGACTGTACTTTTTAACATTGAGTAAATACACCACAAAGAGCTAGGTTTGTACTTAGAAGATAATTCTTTAAAGTACGCCATGAACACATTTTCTGAAAAAGACTGCGTATTCTTGTTGTTCTGCCATTGTATGAAATTTTGGTACGCCTAATAGATATTTTTCCTTTGAGTTTTCTGGTAGTAAACTTTCCATAACGTTCTGGGCTTCACATCTTATATCGGGCGGTGTACAACATAAATCATTTTCTTCATAAATTGTATTTGATTTGCAGACATCTTAATTAATAACTAACTAAATAACTTCAAAAGAGAAAACGAGACGAGTTGTGAAAAATGTTTCGTAATGGCGGGAAAAATTAATCAGTTTTCCTATGCGCGCGCATCGGCCATAGACTAAAAAATGAGGTTTCTTTTTTTTGGGCTTTTCGCGGATAGCTTTTTAGCGCAAATGTAAGCGTAACTCAACCAATAATATTAAAGAAAGAAAGAAAGAAAGAAAAATATTTTTATTTGACATGCACATAACAAACAACAACAAGAAGCTTAAACAATAAAAAATAAATAAAAAAAATAGACAAATACAAACAGTTTATACTTAACAATAAAAGTGCAGTCAACAAGGCCCTATCTCAGCATAAAACTTTTGCGACATTATAAAAAACGTCGCAGAAGCGCTGTTATTATGATAGGGCCTTGGGCGTGACTTTGGATTTTAAACTACATATACTTACACATATACGTAAATACAAAAAAATACATATACTTACACATAAACATATAGATAAGTGACATAAACTCAATCACATCAGACATGGCTGTATGGGCATTAGTTCCTTTTGCCTTCCCATTACAGGGAGATTTAACAACAAAAAAAGAAAAAATATATATATTGGCAATTTTAATTATTAAATAAAAAACTATTACTCACTAGTGAATAATAGTAATGAAAAAGTCACAGTTTGATTATAGGTGTCATTATGTGCCTAATCATTTTACTATAGGTATATTTGATTTATGTTCAGTAAAGTATTTTTGAAAAATACATTACATCATTATAGTTTTAGAAAAACATTTTTGATATTTCACTGGCTGTATTTGTTATATTTAAAAATAAATAATCTTTAAGGCCAATTATTGGACCCAGCTTACTAAGTATATGTTCAAATTAAAATCAAGGTTTCACATTGTACATAACGAATTACGATATAGAAAGAAACATGGCGGAAGGAAGCATACGAAACAGTTCAACACTTTAAAACCATAATATATAGAAAGTGGTAACTTATTCAATATATGTCTTAAAATGCCTTATTATAATTAGTTCAGTGCCTTTTGGTAATATTTATCAAAAAATACTAACCATAATAATACTAGTCATAACAGAGTGCGAACTTCCAGTACTAACAAATAAATAAATGTGTGTTGATTTGATAATATAAGGAAAACGATCATGTACTCTATCTCAATAGTAAATTCAATTGTATTTCAATTTATCATCAGTGAAATGCAAACAAAGAAAACGGACGGAATAATTAATTTTTTTGTATACAGAGTGTTAGAAAAGTCCGAAATAAGGGGTTGGTTTTGTGTTACTTGTCAAGAGTTACGTTTTACACCTTACATACCATTTTTATTTTCCGATTAAATTGATTAAACCCTTGTCACACCTGCTCCTGACAACCCTGAAAAATGCGTACTATTTCGTATTGTACGACACACTACAGTTATACCATACCACATACATATACATATCAATCCCCCGCAACTCCAGAATTCCTAATTTTATTTCAGCATTCTGTAACCCCCGGTAAACTTGGTAGCGTCTCCTCAACTATAAAAACGAAAGCCTTAGAAAAGTATTTCAACTAGAAAAAAAGCTGTATTTTTTTATTCTAAAACGTTTATTATCATCTAAAACGTTTATTTACAGGTTTGTGGGTACTTTACAAATCACGAACTGAAAATAAGTTCCATAACATCAAGTTTATAGTCTTACTAGCTGACCCGGCGAACTTCGTACCGCCTAACAATCAATGACTGTCGTGTTACTCGTGTTACTGATTAGCTAAACTTAATTTATGATTTTATAAAAGTAATACAATTAATACAAAATAAATACTAAATTTAGTATTTTATTAAGATAATAACAAAAAAAAGAAATAAAAAAGTACAAAAATTAAGTATATCAATCGCATGTCAGCAAGACATTACTGAATTAAACTATGTACATATTGTGCAGCATGGGATCCACTCGGTTTAATTCTCTTCGTTGAAGCACCTTCGTTGAGCGGATGATTTTCCAACACGTGAACATGCTTCGTACAACTGACCATGAGAAAAACATAGATTTTCTAAGTTGAGACCACAAACAGTCAAGGATTGGCCTTGTGATTTGTTAATCGTCATGGCGAAGGAACTGAATTCGTTTAAACTAAAAGGGGATATCCGTTGGGATTATTGGAATCCTCGGAATGAGAACTAACTCATCTTTAAATTTTCCTTTGAGTATTGTCGCGTGAATCATATTACTCCTCAGTTTTCTTATCACCACGCACGTTCCATTGCATAGTTTTGGGTGGTTTATATTTCGAAGCATGATGACTACGGAGCCCGCCTTCAGTTGTAAATTGTACGGTAGTAAACCAGGCACATCCAAGGATTTTAAAAATTCAGTAAAATGATTAGTGGCTTTGTTTTCGTTTGTCGATGGATTTGAATGAATGTAGAGTACCAAAGTTTAAGTCATTTCTTAGCCGCCAAATTGCTCGCTCGCTTAACCATTACTTATTTTTGTGAATAGCAATGATTTTCGGGAATACTTTGCTGATGAGCTCATCTTTCGAGGAGACAAAATTTCAAAAATTCAGAGGTAATGAAATCAATCCGCTCGATACGTCGACAGGAAGACTGCCATTACCAATAGTCAGTAATTGCTTAGGGTGCGCGCAAAGCAAATTAAACAAAAAGTACACCAAGAAGGTGCCGAGTCTGATATTTTAACAAGTTCAAAAAGGTTGTATGATAAATTCGGCACCAAGGAGGTAGAAGTAAAAAGGTTTAATGATGTTTTGAATTAACAAACTTAGTGCACAAGATGTTCTAAATTCAATTTTACTTTATCCTCTAGCGGATAAAAACGGCTTTTGCACTCAGATATCGAAGACCAAAAATACTCTTTCCGAGATGGGGAGATGAAAAATACATTTTTAAAAGATGGGCTATATTAGTTCATAGATGAGGTTTGCCAGTTTCAAATACATATTATTCATTTAATAATTTCATGACATATCTATGAAATAATGCAGCCAATGTTATATTATTTCATACAAATGTCAGGAAAATATCAAATGAATACGATGTTTTTGAAAGTTCTTTGTGTTTTAAACTATACTTAGTTATTAAAATATAGCATTATTATAATTTTAAACTTACCTTTTACTTTTTTGCACCAATCACTTTTATTTGTGACTGTGTTTGTGTTTGAGTTGTGTCCTTACCTTATAGTTGTCTGGTAGAGATCGCTTCTAGCAATAAGACCGCCTTTTTTACATTTTTCTGTTTGTTTTATCTCTGTATTAAGTATCTTGTAAATGTGCAGAATAAAGAATTTACATCTATCTATTGGTGAGTAGCCATAGTACATGTATAATCTAAGTTTGTCTAGCTTAGTTACACATATATGTATATTATTTTATATAAGTATAATGGCGTATGTGGCCATCGCTTGTTCAATTCCGTAACGCACGGGCAGCGAAGCATGACGTTCACTCTGAGGAGTCGCCGCCTTTGGCCTCCACTGGCTCTATCTTGATGTATTTCGGTTTATTTACAAATATAGTGAAAGGGACAGACATATGTTAATACTTTTAAATTATAATCATTCAAAAAGATTTGTAGAAATACATTTACTGACCCCTTTCTCAAACTATTCATAAAAAATCTTCACCGCGAGTCTTTAAATGTAGAAACATCGTGTCCCCTTTGTCTTTAACTTGTGCTGATTGACCAATATTTTCAAATCAAACCGAAAACTAAGATTTTTGTCAGACATCTCGAAAGAGTAGAAAGTAGAAAAGCTTTTTGGACATGAAGAATGTCCACTCTAATGCCGTCGTAATATGTAGTGTTCAAATGATAATAACGCGTCGTCGCCGAGCGCTCAACCATTATGGTAGAGGAGTGCGGTGCCAGCGCCGGCGGTGGCACACCTAGGCCTGTTTAGAATTTACCCTACCAACATCGTAAAACTACCAAAATTCAATTCAAAATCAGATAAATTATAATTAAATTTAAAAAAACAAATATGAGGGTAACTAGACAAGATTGGGTCGTAGGTTTATCACACGATTATTGGGGACGCTCCGATAGTTTTAAAATAACATTTTCATGGGCAACGTAAGCTGAGCTCGATCCTGTGGTTCGAAGCAGGAAACTGTCACGAAGAAAATCCCGGAGGTCCGTGGGAGAGTGGGAGTGACTCGGTGATGATGTAGTTAACTCCGACGGCAGCTGACTTCTACTCCGTACCAGGAATATGTACTTGAACCTATTTATAGTAGGTACAACAATAATAAACAATAATAACAGTCGTTAGTAGACTATGGGTTTCCGTTGTGTGCTAATTTTTTAAGCGAGTGCCCGCGCTCTTGGTGTGAGTGCCTCTATATCTACATCTGGGCGACGAAGCGTTGCGCGTTACGTTCACTTTGCGTGCAACCCCTCCAACGCCTTGTTTAATTAATATATTTATTACTAGCTTTTGCCCGCGGCTTCACTAGCGCCAAATTCAAAGTAATTTTAAAAGTTAAAAAGCGGGACTTTCTTTGCACAAAGCTATGAGTACAATTCTAGATCCAACTGAATTTCTGCAACAGCAGAGCAGAGGAACTTTGCAGATGAATTATGTAAATCCTAAAATTACTGTCTAGGATGAAAGTACTATAGCCGGTAAAAAGATACTTAGCGATGATCAATTCGTTAAGTAATGAAGTAAGCTTTAGAGAGGTATAAGAATAATACTGACCGTATTAGTAGTAATAATTATTATGGCTCATTAACAGATGAACAAGAGTCAGAATACATTTTGAGAAAAGAAAAATCTTTTAAATTTCATTTGATTATGATGATTTTTGTCAAATAAGCATCGAAGTCTTTCGTCATACTTTTAGATAATAGATATAGAAAACGTGCCGATTAGGTAAAAGCGTGTTTTTTCGCAATTAAGATAGAATGCAAGTCTAAACTTATAAAACAAGCAACCAACTACCTTCCAGCAGCACTTTGAATTCTACTAATAATGCAGCAAAAGTTTCCCGATGACTACTCCTTCCTTCTCCACGCGCCTCCCGCTTTAGCCTAGGTACCGATTGACGATGATAGAGTAGATGGCACCAAATACAAATCTGAAACCTATTAGAATAACACAAGTCACGTGCCATACTTCAAAATGACAAAATTGATCCCTTAGAGGGCATAATGGAACTTCACGTCTGCCATATTGGATTTAGAAATCGTTGTTGTAATCAGCGATCCGATAAACCATACAAAAATACCCGTGTTGATAAGGGGTTGAATTCTGAAAAAACCTGAAAAGCTTGTTTACTATTTTATTCTAGACAACACACGAGTACTCCTATGTAGTCTCGAATAAAATAGTCTAACTAATGTTGTTTTCCCATATAAACTTAGACCCCCATTTCACCACCTAAGAGGGTAAATTTTGGAATTTTCTTAGTGCCGTACATAGAGTGCACTAAGTGAATTTCAAAATTCATCCTGAATTGACAATATTGACGACGGTCAAAATGGCACTAAATCGATAAATCTCCTTAAGCCAAACAAAAATTACCCATGTTGATATTCAGATCACCTCATTTTCCTCATAAATACTTAGGTTTAATTCTGAAAAAAGCTGAAATACTTGTTTTCTCATTTATCGATAGAAGTACTCCTGTGAAGTTTCAAATAAAATAGTCTAACTAATCTTATTTCCCCATACAAACTTTGGATCGCCTTTCACGATCTTAGGGGGAGAATTATGAAAAATCCTTTCTTAGTGCCCCCTAGGTACCGATTGACGACGATCGAGATGACACCAAATACAAATTTAAAAAATTAGAATAGCGCGAGTCTTGTGTCTTACCTCAAAATGAAAGGAATCCTTATAGGAGATGATATTTCACAGCCTCCACGATAAATCAAACAAAAAATACACACGTTGATTTTCTGCGTCTTTTAGTCTGCGTATTTTACATGAAAAATCCTTCAAAGTGAGTGGCGGAATATGGTAATTATTTGATTATATCACTCATCTCTAACAAATCATTTGTAGAAGCATCGAGTCGTCCTTTGCTGTTTCCTTGCCATTTGTATTTTTTAAACAATAAAAGGTACATTGACTTGTTTAATTTGAATGCAGAATGCAACAATTATTTTCTAACTGAAGTTGTTCTTTTTTGTATTCTCGATAACACTATGAAGCAAGCAAATTAATTTATTGTGCTTCAATTGTTCTACATGAAGTTGTGACGAAACATCGAAAAGTGGTTGAAAGGGAAATGGTTGGCAACTAGCACAACTATAGCTGTAAGGAGTATTGCACAGATATTTCCACTGATAAGATGAACAACAATGCGTGTGTTAGTATGTAACACCGGCAGTTGGTTGCGTTGTCACAAGGGCTGTCTACCATACTTTTGTTCTCCTTGCATCTCTCCTAAAACTTTGTTTAGTTTTACGTGATATTGGTTTTTTGAAATTATAACAATAGACGCGGCCCCCTTGTGGCCACTTAAGTCAATTAGATTTCTTTAAAAATAGACAACTAAGATAGTAAATAGATTGTTTGATATTCTATAGTATTTGTCTCTATAAAAGTCAATGTTTTTTTTAAGCTTCAAAATAATAAAATATTAAGTGAGGTCATAATAGGGATTTTACACAACACAACACAACACACAACAACACTTAAAGTAATTCACCGGTAAATGCTAAGATTTTCTGCAAAATCCAAGAATAAACCACACCTCTTATTAGATGGTGGTAGATCCTTTTGTAGGGTGCTGCTGGATAGAAGAGACAAACGATTTTGATCTCAATCGTATTTACAGAATTTATACATCATTTTGATGCTTTATACATCATTTTGATTCTGACCTTTCCTGTTTTGGCGTTGAAGCAGTTAGCTTTATTTTAGTGTGTTAAGGCTATTATCCAGTGCTAATACAGGGCATAGGCCTGTGGGACGCATTAATATCTCTTGTCTCCAGAATGTCAACCCAGCGTCTAAATTGACCCTGGGATTACCTGCTAAAACTCTGGGTTACTCCACTGCATTTCACGGAAGTGATCTGGGGTGAGCCCAAGCAAATTCACCAGACCACCCGCAGGCAACCCAGCTTTACAGCCTGGCTTTGCGCTGAAGGAGATTGCCCAGCCATGTGCAATCTCAAATGTCAACGCACTTGCTATCTTAAGTGACTTGCTTGACATTGCTGGTATAGTTACATGGTGATGGTTACCACTTATGCCATCAGGTGGAGCTTCAACTTAAAAAAATCTATAAATAACCAATACTTTAGGGTTTTAATATATGTGATAGCCCTATACCCAAGATGCGTGGTCAGTGGGGCGTCGCGAGCGCACGCCCGCGGTCAGTCTAGGCGCTCACTCTCGTAACACTGCTCGTTTGGTCAATCTGTGCAACAGTACATCACAGTCATGCAAGCACTGATGACTCCGGATACGAACGATAGTCTCTCCATGTGGTTGTTGAACTCTCACTTGTGCTTAGAGTTGGAACAGTGACGGATTTTGGAAGTGTTAAGGTTAAGGACTGTTAAATTTTCCTTGGTGAGTTTGTGTTCTCAGTGGAGAGTTGTGTCTCGTGATTAAATATCTTTTATAGCGTAAGTTGAATAATGAACGGCTTAAAGAACAAAGCAATCGTGGGTAATAAAATGTCATAGGTAATGAAATTTAAAATTAACGATTAAATGCGGAGACGTCACATAATTTTTAAGGACGCTCACTTGACGGTACTAAAAATATTTAAGAGTCGTAGTATACTATACTTATCTGTAGTATAATTCATATTTAAGAAGGTTTTTGTGGTTTGGCAGCGAATATCGCTCAAAAATAATTCTTAATTACTTTATCTTGCTGCTATGACAGAAATAAAAATTATAGAAGAAGTCTCATAAATACTATGCTGCTAAACTGATAATAGTCCACGTTGTTTCATGATCTAGATCCTACGCATTAAACTCTCGTGTCGTGCGTGACATGGGGTAAACGGTGATGTTACAATCTTCCATGTCAGTTACGGCACTTACGATTGTTACTGGATTTTATATAACGGAAGCCACATTATTCGGTATCGTCATAGCATGAGTTTAATTGAAAAAAATTGAGTGGTCACATACCTATTTCTGATATGAGCAATTCCCAGTTTAATATATTATTTTAACTTACATAAGTACTTGTTTCCTTGTCGTACTTCCAAAACTTGGAATTGTTTGCCAGCACACGTGTTCACATGTGTTTGAGGAGCTCGGTGGCGTAGGGGTTTGAGCGCTCTTTTTTATATACAAAGCACGGCAAATGACTCAACACCACCTGACGTCAAGCGGTAAGAAGAGTCCATATGCGAAGAGTGCTAGTGCAGCTTGAAACACACTGTTCTAGCTGCCTCTACTTTGCCGGCCCATAATGTGCCTTTTCACGCCTCTTTTGAACGAGCCTATGTCATAGGAAGGAGGCAAAACATGTGCTGGCAAAGAATTCCAAGCATATAGTCGATAGAAGGCGCTAAACGATGCAATCTCACGACGGAATTGTAGTGGCTCTAGGTTGTTCGTAACCTCTACGCCGTCAATGATACGGACGGAACGACGCTGCTATCTGTCCAGTGCATCGAGGAGGTACTTCCATCGTACCATCCCACAGATGCGAGCATTAATCAACGCAAGACCGGACTTGAGTTTTGTACAGTAAGCGCAAGTCTGGCGTGAAAAATCGACGCACCCTTTTTCCGTGAGGCTGTTTTGATGTGTTCTGGTTTCGATAACGAGAATTATTTTTTCTTCAGGCTTTCTTCCTTTTTTCTCTACTTTGAATAACTAACAAAGGTGCTCCTCGTGTGTTTCACCATGTAGGAAGGGTTGTGCCCAGTAGTCGGTCGTATCTGTATAGGTGGTGAAGACGATGATGATGTTAACTGTTAATTTTTATATAGCTGGATGCTTTATAAAAGTTGTAAGTAAAGTACTATAAATTTTAAAACTCTCAATTTCCTCTGTCACGGTGCTCGGTCTTTTGGGGCAAATATTAACATACGGTGAATTTCCTTCTAGTTGCGGTATGTATGTGTATATACGTACTACAAAACCTTGTGTTAAGTAAAACTTACACAATTCATTAAAATATTCAGAATAACAATGTAAAAATGTTCATGGCAAAGCAATAAAAAAGAATTCCAGTTATATTATTAGCGCTGAAAAGATCGATAGCCTGGTTGCTTGTCTCAATTTTAGGCCGCTGGCGCTCACACAATAGAAAATCAATTGGGTCTGATGACTAATCGGATCTAAGGTACTTACTTCACAGATTAACGAGCTCCGGTGACACGTAGTATTTTTGGCTGAAATTTACCGTAAGAACTTTGCCTAGAAAATACCACACGTAAAAAGTGATACCTACGTACTACGTACGTGTTTTAGAATACACCTAATAGGGTAGTTGACAACTTTTTGTTTCTTTCATAAATAAGAAGTTTATAACTCATGAAGAAATATTGCAAAATAAATAGTATGTCTAAGATCAATAGTTTTACAGATATAGTGGTATGTTTGATATGTTGCGGCGCAACGTCCAAAAACGCTCCATAGAAAATCTACGGAACAGGTGACGTCATATGTTCCCATATTACTAAGAAATGAATGGGCGTACTGACTAAATTAATAATAACTATGTATTAGTAGTCATAATAATAGTTGTTTTAATTGATGTCAGCAATCCAATATCACTAACATTTTTGATAAATATTGTTAAAAATATTAACATTTTATTAATTTTCAAAACAGTACAACTTCAACAATATTTCATATCTTTTAATTTGAATGGTTTTTATGGGTAACATTTTCGTATATTTTGTGAAAAATAGCGCATATTCAAACTTGGGCACGCCCCAATTATAATTTGTGTTGACCAAGCGTAGTAGAGGTATAGAACACAGACGTAGAGTCAGCGTTCTATGCCGCTACTACACGGCCTTCGCTAAGAAACAGATAAAACCCCAATTAAGTATCTATTTCGAATTAAGTAGAAGAAATACTACTTACATAAACATAATGTTTGGGCTGAATATTTTATTATTTCCTTACTATTTATTTGGCTTCGTGGGACATTATGTACATTAGCTTGGTATCGTTATGATAAGTTAATATATTTATCGTGGAAAATTTAAACAGCTTAAAAAATATTGAAAGATCAATACCTATATAAATAAATTTATACTATACTTAATGTAACTGTTATAGATATTTCGGATATAATGAATGTGATACGATAGTAATTTTTTGTTTAAAAACAAAATATAATCATGTATTGAAAAAGAAATAAGACACTTGATGGCGTAAAAATAATGAATATACTCTCGTATTACATCAATAATTAAACATAACTACCAAATACCATTTTAGTGGAACATTAATTAATAAATAAGATATGCAAACGATATTGATTTCACACACAGTTCTTTTATAGATTAACAATAATACGTATTATTTGTAACTAAAATGAATTTTTATCGCAGTAAAATTAACAACCAAAAATACCACTATCTATTATACTGAAATTTTTATAGTTTTCATAGAGCTGTGTAGGCAGTCGTAAAGCGATGTAAGTAAGAAATATCGCTAAATACTACTCAACTCTAATGTGTAGCATTCAGTGCGCAGATAAGGTCTAAATAGCACCTAAAAATATATTTGCTGTTGGAAGTGCAATTTTTAAAAATACTTTCCTTTGTTTGTTTACAGATTAGAAGAATTAAATGTCAGTGACAACGAACTACATACCTTGGACTGTGCTTTGAAGCTACCACGTTTACGGACCCTGATTGCCACAAATAACTTGATCTCTAGCTTTGGAGTAAGTTCTTATTTCTAATACTTATAAGAAAATGAATGGTGTCTGACCACGGCCAGAAGATAGCATTTTTCAAAGTCAAAATTTATCTCAATCGGCTTCGAATAGAATACATAACAGACAGACAAATAGATAGACAGATAAAGTTACTTAAGCATTTATATCGTATTTAGATTTATCCTTTAACGCCCAGACGTCATAAATGCATGATATAGACAGTAAAAATTTAAATGTGTTTCGTATGTCGGTATAAGAAAGGTAAAGCTGTCAAAGCTGCGCAAAATAGGACTGCCTCCCACTAGATGGATAGACGACACGGTTAGGATCGCTGGGGGGGGGGGGGGGGGGGGGTTCATTGGATACAGATGGGGGAGGCCTTTGTTCAGCAGTGGACATGATGACAGGCTGATATGATGATGATTTAACTGTCAAGCCTCAGATTCCAGATACAATTGGTTTTTGTTTTTTTCAAAAGACCTTTGGGGTTTTATGCAGCTGGACAAATCAAGGTACTAATGCTTAATGACATTTCCAGGTGAATTTACAAATGGCACCAGACGAAGAGAACAAAACAGAGTATCATACCCCCCTCACAACCGTAGACCTAAGGTACAACAGATTGAAAGGCAGCATTATTCTTGGGAATTATGAGGTAAGGTTTGTTTATAGTTCGAATCATTTTATTCGCCCATATACAAATGGCGTCGTATTAGTAACAGAACTTTACAAAAGATCGAAATTAAATTTAAGGGCTGGTTGTGCTCCTTGTCAAGAGCTACCTCTGAAAGTTTGACATCTTTTATTTTCCGATTAAAATAATACAAACATTGTCACTCCTTCTCCTGACAACCCTAAAAAACCCTAAAACACACAGCTCGCGCCGCGCACACTACGACATCCACCCCCTGTAACCCCAGAATTCTTAATTCAAATCAATAAATTCATAATTAATTAAATTAAATTAATACAAACATTGTCATTCCTTCTCTTGACAACCCTAAAAAATGCATACTATAGCGCATCGTACGACATACACACATCTCGCGCACACTACGACATCCACCCCCTTTAACCCCAGAATTCTAAATTCAATTCAATAAATTCATCTGTACTTTTATGACTACTTAAAACCAAAATGGTTTCGAATGAAATTTATAAAAAACCTTGAACCTACCAATCACACAAACACTCTTAGTAATTCCTACTATATGACCTGCTTGCCTTAAACATGCACATATGCACAATGCCGCGACAGTTTGTAAACGGCGGGTCTAATGTCTTGAAGCCTATTGGAATTTAGGCGCTCGTAAGACTTTTGCTGTTCTTTACTGACCTTTACTGTCCAGTCTATCCATACCAGCCTATCTAATATCGAACCTATCGTATTGTTGTCCCTAATATTGAAATAATTGGTATTAAATATACCTTACCAAATTCGATATAGTCATAATTTTCAGTCTTCACTTGACTCCTAATACGGTAAAGGTGTAACGTGGCAATGGTATATTTTGTAATCTTAGCGAGATTATAAATTGTAGAGAGGCTTAAATAATAACATCAAACTTCAATGTTTAAGATCGTAAACGAAACTTTAGTATAAGATTATTAGTTTCACATTAACGTCATATCTATAAAAGTCACTATTTACTTTTCAGCACCTGGCATCTTTAGATGTATCTCATAACTCCGTAGAAGTCTTAGTAGTATCTGCTTTGCGAGGTCTCCGAGAACTATATGCCGCACACAATGCTTTACAGCATCTGGCATTACATGGTGGTTCTTTGAGAACATTACGAGCACCTCACAATCGTAAGTAATACAGATGAATTATTTTTGTAAGTTATTTTTTATTATCTTCAAATTGCAAGGTAATAAAGAAAAATCTTTATTCTTTTTTGAAGGTATCCGATTAACGAAGCTTCTTCTTTTATTTCCAGAATTAGAAAGCCTTACTACAACAGTCCCACCGATAAACCTAGTCGAAATCGACGTTTCGCACAATAAGCTGACATCGTTACCTCAATGGCTGAGTGGCTGTTCGGACCTCACTACGCTACATGCAAGCAATAATCAATTGACTTCACTACCCGAACACTTATTCTGCAGTGAACTATCTAGTCTCTGCAGTTTACATTTGGCTCATAACAAAATTTCTAATATACCGTCAATGCCACGGTTGAGAGCACCATTGAAAGAATTACTTCTTCATGATAACTGCATTCAGTCATTACCTGAAAATTTCTTCTCAGTTTGTGATAGATTAAACGTGCTGAACCTTTCCAACAACCGATTAAACCGATTACCGCCAGCGAGAGGACCATCTTCATATTCATTAGAACGACTTTACTTGTCAGCGAACTGTTTAAATGATGACGTTGCTGACGTTATTGTTGCTTTTCGAGGATTAAAAATAATACACATAGCTTATAACTGTCTCACTACTTTGCCTGACGGTTGCATAAACTTTTGGCCCGAAATTGAAGAATTGGTACTATCGGGTAACTCTTTGGTTAGGTTACCAGAAAGCTTACCACAACTTAATAACATTAGAATTGTAAGAGCTCATTCAAATAGACTACGATCCGTACCAATGTTTGCCTGTAGTGCTTCAGTAAAAATATTAGATTTTGCCCACAACGAACTTGATAGTATAGACTTAAGACTTCTTGCCCCTAAACAGTTAAAATTTCTAGATATATCATGCAATAAAAAATTACAAGTTGATCCATCACAATTTAACGCATACAGATGTCAACGTCCTTTAAGTTTGGTTGATGTGACGGGCAGAAATTCATTACCTTGGACACAGAAAAGTGGTTATCATGACGAGTTGAATGGTTGTACTCCGTGGGCAACTGGGTTTACAGAAAGTCCTAATAAATTACTACAGCTATGTTGTGCACAAATTCGACTACCAGCATTTTGCAATAAAGAAGGCCTCTTTGCCATTATTGATGGTGAAACTGATATGGAGGTACCTAAAATATTACAATCAAGTTTACCAGGTATACTACTCGAAGAAAAATCCATAAAAGAAACAGTAAACGAGTATATGAAATATGTTGTTTTGTCAGCGCATCGCGAACTGAAAGAGAAGGGCCAAAGGAAGGGCGCTTGCTTAATAATGTGTCACTTAACTCCAGTAAATTTACCCGAAAATGGCTTTGGTCATTCAACCAAAAGGTATAATATGAGGCTAGCGAATGTCGGTGACACTAAAGCTGTATTGAGTAGACGTAATGGTCCCATAAGCTTAGGAATTGAAAACAACAAACGATTGGGATATTCTACGCGCTACCCCAATACAGTACCAGATCCCGACGTCATCCAAACAGTAATAAAGGAAGATGACGAGTTTCTAATAATGGGAAATGGAAAGTTTTGGAACGCCATTAGTATTGATACTGCTGTAAATGAGGTGAGAGCTGAACGTAATCCTGTACTTGCAGCAAAGCGATTGCAAGATTTGGCACAAAGTTATGGAGTAGAAGATTGTATATCAGTTTTAGTCATTAGATTCGATACTGTAAGATCAGATGTAGATATGTTAATGCGAGAGTTAAGGCAAACTATAAGTAGTAATAAATCTGGGTGTAGGTCCGACTGTTGTTGTTCACGAATAGAAGCATGTTGTCACTCAGCTACACCCCCTAAACCAAGCAGTGATCGTTCATCGCCAAGCGGTCAAAGTGACCGCCCTCCAAGTGAAGCTATCAATCATCAACATTACGCAAGCATGCGTTCACAAAACAAGCCTTCTGAACGAAGAAGTTGTCGCGGTGGGGTAGCAAGAGCCATTCGAGTACGGGTAGAGGAAGATAAAGAAGATGAACAAAGAAATGATGAACTACCTAATTCCGAAGAACAGTTCAAATGTTGGGAGTATATGTTAGAACAAAATACGCAAATGTTATTTGATAAGGAATTGGATAACTTATCTAAAGGAATACGATCAAACGTTAGCAGTCTGAGAAATGTTAAAGGACTATCTGGTAGTAGTCCCCAACTTCATCTTACCGGCAAACAGCCTAAAGGTGTCCCGTTCTTGTCAAAGCATTTCGGCAGTGCAAGATCGTTTGGGACAGCACTAAAACCAGACTTAAGATTTGGATCGGGTCGAATGCCAAATGGAGGGCCTAATGCAGCATATTTTGGTTCATTGCAACGTTTGATGCCCTACCATTTGGAATATGATTTTGCGGTAATACAGGAGAAAACAGCGCAATCTGAAGATTCGCTAGACCTCGAAGGCCGCATGCAACAATACTGGGGGGTAGCCACCACTGAACTATAAATATGTAACATAAAAAAACTTACATTGTAAATAAAACTTCCGAAGCAATTAGCATATAATATGTATAATTATTGATATACCATTTATCTGTCGACTAGAATTTTTGCACAATGTATTTTATCACTATTATGGACTTAAAAGAACTAGATGTATTATTATATCACATTTAAAATTCTATGTACAATATTGTGATAATCTTTGTCAAAGTTATACAATACAATAATAAACGAAAGTATTATAGTTAATTTTTGTGTTTGAATATTAATTAGGTAATAATTTTATTTATACAGTGTCTAAGTATAATAACATCGTCTTATATACTAGATACATGATGCTTATCACACCTATAATTTATTTACAGTGTATTTCTATACCTCAAGGCATTACAAATATGTCAACTTGTTATTTTATATACAATTTAGTGTCAATCATTCTAAAATTACTTTAGTTATTATATATACATACTTACATATAAAAAGTTACGTCTTCCTATCTATTTAGTTCGAGAATAGATACATAGTTATTGACTTCTTCTCTACTTAGATTTAAATAAATTATTTTATATGGAACGTTGTGATCTCAGATATTTGTACCAAAAAAAGAGATTTTGTAAGTATCCTCCGAGTACTTACATTATTATAATAAATTTTATGATCTATACCCATTATTATAAATCCTGTAAAAAAACTATACTTAACAGAATAGCAAGTTATTTTAAATGCTAACCTCTATTGTCAGAAGTACTGTTTAAGCAAGTTATAATTTGATAAGTTTTTATGTTTAACAAAAAATTAAGAATTCACCTACTAACATTTTAATTTGCTCTAGAAATTTTATTTTAAAAGCTAAGGTGAGCTAGATTACTTCAGATACGAGGGCGACACTGAAAGTTTTTAGAACTGGTTACTTGTAAACAATACAATAAAAAAGATTAAATTTTAAAAATGGAACTCTTTTCCCATATTATTGAGTACATTCATTATGTATTTATTTTTTAGTTACGTATTACATTCATTTGTCATTTATTTTACGATATTACGGCTAATTGAAAATTGTCCGAGTCACGTCAGTATGAATATAACGCGAGAAAATTTTCGTGCAATGATTTTTTTATGACTTTTGATGTCATTTAAGTCAACAAGAAAGTTACGATAGACTGATTGGCCTTTCACGATGACGCCTCATTTCGTGCCTCTGTTTACTACTGGTTTAATGAGTTTAAATGTGGTCCCACTAATCTTACCGATGATCTGTGTGATGAACGACTTTCTACTGCCGCGACTGAATATAACAAGAGTATTTTGAGACGTATGATAGAGAGTTTAAAAGAGTGACCTATCAGCAGATTCGGGCAAGCTTAGGCATCGGTATGAGTCAAGTGCATAAAATCGTTCATGAAAAGTTAGGTGGTGGTGTCGTTCTTCGGAAAGACAGGTCATTACGCTACAATTATTTTAGAGGATCGAAAAACGGTTACTGCAGAGTGGTACACTAGCAATTATTTGCCATTTTCCTTGGAAAAAGTTCGGGAGAAACGACCTCGCATTAGGATCCTCCTTCACCACAACAACGCTTCGTCGCTCACCGCAAGGCGAATGATCAACTATTTGGCGACGTCAGACGTAGAATTATTGGGTCACCCGCCGTAAAGCCCCGACCTTGCGATTCTTACTTATTCTCGAAAAAGAAATCTTCGAGGAAAACGTTTTATGGACGCTGAGGAATCAGAGGCTGCATCTCAAAAGGCCATCGAAGAGACTAAGGACGAGTGGGTATAATGCTTTTCTCAGTGGCTCCATAGGATGTAGCGATGTATTGATGAATGGACACTATTTTGATAAGATATAATTAAACTAATAACTTGCAAGTTTGCTCAGTTTTTGATTTCTAAGAACTTTCAGATTTAATCTCTTGTGTAGCGCAAACAATCTTCACGGCATACGACACACGAGCTCAACGCGAATCAAGTGGGTATTTTTAAATCAGCCTTCGCAAAATACTGATACTTGATATAAATGCGACCCCACACGAGGTTCCTATTTTAATTCTATTAAAGCCGTGTGTACTACATTATGAAGAATTCACATAAATTTTTTGATACCTTACACTTTTAGGTGATGCCTGAACGTGCCTACCAACAATCAAAGATTTACGCAGATAACCTATTATAATTCGACGGGGTGGCGATTAATAGCCGACCCGGTCGACATAAGTCGGTAACCATTAGTTTTTAATATTCCACCGACACGTCCGTTTCGAGTGTTTGTTTTCTGCGATAGTGTGTCTCTATCAATTAATATTATTTTGTTGTATTATTTTCTTTGACATGCTCGTAGGTGTTGCCGCAGAAAACCGGATCAGGCTAGTGAAAACCGGTCACAGTTACACTTCATTATACTTGACGTTTGCTTAGGCAATTAATTATTTAATCATATAAAAACAAACTTATCAAATTAACAACCTCCTCCTTTGTTGAAATCGGTTAAAAATACTAATATTCTGTTTAAACCTGCTTTTTTGATCCAACTATAATTGGGGGCCGTTTTCGTTAGGCCTAAATAGTCCATGATTAAAATCCATTTGCATGCAAGAGGGGCTGGAACCTTGTCAAAATTAAAATATTTAGGTGGTAGGCCCGTATGTAGGGTCGTCTGGATAGGTACCACTGCCTTTCTTATTTCAGCCGTGAAACACTTCGCTGTGTTTCGGGTTGAAGGGAAAGGTAGCCAGGTAATTACTGGGCATGGACGGTATTTCATCTTAGGCCTCAGGATGACAACGAACCTGCAATATCAAGTGCTTTTTCCTTCTTATGGCAGGTGCCTGTAGGCGGTGGTAACCGCTTACTATCAGATGGGCCGTCAGCTTGTCATCTAGTTGTATAAAAAAAATTGAATCGACTAAAACTGTAAGGTCGTAGAAAATTACCTCTCGATTTTAAACTAGTAAGTAATATTTTAATGCTCTTATAGAAACATTATTTTGTCAGGGCTCCCAGCTCTTGTGAATGCGAACAATAAAATCTGTTTAGTCCATTTACGTAAGATTGCAACAGGTGGCTACTTTTATTTCAATATTAAAATCGTTCAGTTCACAAATCACAGCTCGCGCTTGACTACGAGCTCGAGTGGCTGGGGCGCGAGCGCGAGCGGGAACGGCCCAGGGGGCGCAGGCGGCGCGTGCGCCGGCGGCGGCCGCCGCTAGGGGAATCCTCGCGGGGAGTAGTGGTGCTCACCCAGCCAAGAGTCCGGGGAAGGAGGGAAGTCGGGGTAGCCACCCGCTGCTGGGGACGACGAACTGCTAAGGTCTGATGCTCCGCCCGCGCCTGCGCCTCCTATGCCTGCTCCGCTTATGGCTTGGCCTGTAACGAAAATAATTTACAAATTTAAATTTCATTTATAGTATATTAGGAACGAATTTGAGATTTTATCAAAATTCCCCATAACTACAAGAAGATTTTTGTTTAAATGCATCGGATATCACTTAAAATTAATATTACATGCTCACCCTTATTACAGCTTAAACTTGCATACTAGAGCTACCACGCATGTGTAATTTTAAATGTCATTATGCGTGAAATTGACATTTTGCTATACATTTTACTGGTATTTTTGGTTGAAATAAATTCTATTTTTACTGTTAGCAGTATACATATTTTTTCCTTTTTGGGTAACAGTGTGACATAAAATGGAATAAATCAACGGCAACAAACGGAATATTCGTTTTATAATAGAGATCGTATATTGATGCATTAAATTTACAAAAATATACCAAAATTCTCGGATCAGTCTAAGAGCATACTCCGTAAGATCTTTTAAGCCTTAATGCGAATTTTGAACAATTGATCTCTTATTTTGCGACTTTTATTACTGATTTTGAGACCTCTAGCAATTGTACGTTGGCCTCTGTCTGTGAGTAATCTTGCGTAAAGTGCCTTTACAAAAAAACCTATTTTCCGCCGACATTCGGGATGTATCGTTTTTGAAGTATCTAGTAATTCGTTGTAATATTGAACTCTACATTTTATTTCCAGTGAAAAAAACGTTAATTGTCTCTGTGTGTGTGTTATTAAAATAATATTAGAATTATGGTGACTAAGTCAAATCTATACAGTTTGTCTATTGAGTGTCCGTGTACTTATGTGGTTGTATTCTGCTCTGTTTATAAAATACTGAGTACAAAGCTTTACTACTCCAACTTTGAGCCGGAATAGTGGAGCTACCTAAAACAGTATGTTCAAGCTGCAGCAGCTGTCTTCGCATATTATTATGGACTCTTACCGCTCAACAGTTTTGAGCCATTTGCCGTATTTAGTATAAAAAAAGCCGTGTCTACTCACCAATATTAGTGTAGACGAGGTGATCGGGTGGGTAGTGGTAATGCGGGTGCGGCGGCGAGTGAGCGCGGAGGTAGGGCGGCGTAGCGGCGTACCTCGCGCCCCCCGCCGCGCCCGCGCCCCCGCCGCCCGCCGGCGAGCCTTCCTCGCCGCCCAAAGCTACCGTGCTGTAGCTGTCATTGCTAAGCTCTGCACCAAAAATTTAACACATCATTGTATACGGTTCTATAACCGGCTTTAAATGCCTTTAAAAATGCTAAATGCTTTAGAGAAGACTGACCGAATCACAGAATACTTTTTACTCCAAGGGTTGTCGCCATATTTTTGATTTGACATTAAATATGACTACTTAGACATGTATATTGTTGGGTGGCCATCCATTTTAGATGAAGAGTATCAGGGCCTATGTAAGTAGACAGTCTTCATTTCGCCACATCTACAACTTATGTAAAGCACTTATCGCCATGAAGGTGTGCAGTTCTACCTTTAAATTTTCAGTCTACAACAGTTTTGATGCAGTTACGTATATTCCAATTCAGCAGCTGCTAATGTTACTTAGTAACCATGAATGATAAAATACTGAATTTGAGATACAACAATCTTTTATCAACTTTCATAGCTATTGTGTAATTCTTTAACTATTAGGTATACCTATAGGTATATTATACAGTACAAAAGGTGATTTCAAAAACCTGTTCAATAATAGTACATTTCGATACAATTCTGTAAAATGTGTCACTTCTTCACTAGTCCCGGTTTAGGGATGAGTGGAAATGACAATTATCGATCGACGATTTTCAATACCTACATTTGCGAAAAAAATAAAACAACGAATAGAAAAGAAATCAATGAAAAACAGTTAACCCTTGGACTACTGGCAGACGGCGTGCGGGCAGCAGCGCAGCCGCCCGCCTACGCAGCGCATGTCTATTTGGATGTATGAAGAAGGAAAACAAAAAGCACTAGTCTGGAAAAGAAAAATTTTCCACACTCTAAACACACTGGAAAAATCTAGAATCTAATGGCAAAAGTCTACTTTTTGAGCAAACGTGTTAAAAAAACATTTTTTTTACCGTGATGACTGAAAGAATCCAGATCAATTTTGAGTTCGTCTTTGTCGAGAAGTCGATCATGCCGCGGGGAGCCTCCGCCACTCTTCATCGACCTGAAGTACTGAGACCACCGCGTCCGGCCTGCGTCTTTTTTTAGTCGCTTTTCCTTCGCTCGTCTGGCGGAAAAATAAATATATAAATTATTAACTTCATTCATGTTCAATATTATAAAAGTGTTACAAAAGACTAGTAATCTTTTGAAAAACCTCGATGTAACGGATAATTACCCATCTTCGAAATCATCATCATTACTTACTCATTGCAAATAAAACCACTTTACTACCGGATTTAACTCGCGTTTAATTAGATGTTACAATATTATTTTATTCGTAGTCACGGGAAATCTGAGGTAAAGTGTTTTTATTTTAAATGTGTAGATACTGCTCTCGTAATAATACAATACGATCATCATTACTGTTTGAATTGCGCTAATTAATATCTATACCTACGAATGAACCAGATGGACAGTTGTTGAATCAATTTCCCCATGAAAACATCCGCGCCGCTCCGATTGCTTTCGATTAAAACAAATAATCATTATAATATGTAGCGCAAACAGTCTGCCTTCCGCGTGTTTTGCGTGTTGCCATTAGCGGCGCGGCGGGGGTCCAAAGAGGTTCATTAATTAAAGTGCCCCGGCCCCAACCCAGTCCACCGGGATATGCCGGGACGACCGCTGCGATGCGTACCTACTTCGGATTATTGGGGCCGCAATTGCCTTTTGTATTGTTTCTTTGTATTGTTCATATGCATAGTCGACTAAATGCTGCCTTATAGTAAGAGCTTGCATTAAAAAGTCAATAAGGTTACTTAATATTTCACGAGTGTTGACAATGATTATGAATAAAAAGTTTACACTAGGGAGTACTTGAAAGCTGTAATTGTTACAAATTTGCTACTGTTATGTTTCTATGAATCCTGAAAATGTACTACTTACACGTTTCTACACTTTTGTGACTTGATATCTTGATATTTTAACACGTACATAAATTAAAATAAATGTATTTCTGGATAAACTTAGTAATATCTACTTAAAACATTTTATATACCTTTTTGTTATTTTATGTACTTTTTATAATTTATAGTTATAATAAGCTAACAAAACTGCAAAATCAAAGAACAATGCTCAAACTCAAAGAAAAATGTTTAGCCAGAAAAATCTATTGACCATTCTAACACCGGTGTTTAAAAACGAGCACCAAGTCATAAATAAAACTCTATTACAGTGGCAGTGCACAATAGCTTTGGTTCCGCATAAAGTACAGCGGCTCGATATCACATTTTTACGAGGCGAAGCGGACTTGCACGCCGTAACGGCTGCCGTGACTGTGACAATACATACCTAGCAAACTATAACAAACTAGCTAAGCGTCAACGTTCAGCTACTAATAATTTAACATAAAACCTGCAGATTATAGATCAACAATTGCCAATCGAAGCAAAGAGCATAAAAATACAAAGGTCGCCCACCATTTGAAGGAAGGTCATCCTGTGCCTATTGTAGTAGGTACGAGTAGCACATAACGCTTGAATAGATTGTAGAGTCATTCAGTTAGGCCTATATATTATGTAGATCTGTAAATCTTGTTCTAAATAACAAAATATCTACTTTAAATTCTCTAAGTAAATTCATTTGATCGTAAATTTATTTTTTATATATTATTGCATTTACTTAATATTAATTGATTTGAACAAAAATTATTTTTAGAAGTTTGTTAAATGGTTTTGGATAAAAACGACCACGATATCGAGGATTAAAAATATATAAATCTCGGTCATTTCATTAATTATAATGAAACTTAATAGAATGCAATTGTTTAAGTTAAAAATGATAAAAAGTACTTGATTGTTATTGTCCTTATAAGATTTCGTTTTCTGTTATAATTTCATTACCCAGACTTAGCGTTACCTACTTGATTTTTCTTTAGTATCAGTTATTGTTAGCCATAAAACTTTAATCTCTGTTTACGTCTTGTTAAGTCACTGACCATTTCAAAATCATTTGTGTTAACTCGCTTCCCATATATTCGATGTATGCAAAATTGATTCGTATGTCTCGGTTTATACATTTTTCACGGTCCAAGGAACGAATTTTTATACTTCTCCATGTCTAATACATAACTCCAAGCTTGATAAGAACTAAAATTATGGTTTTCAAAGAGCCTTGTATGAAATTAAATATTTGAATTTTCAAATAAACGTAATTCGTCGTGACATAACACGGCACTTGTATGTTTTAAAACATACGTATACGGCAGCAGTTTAGAAATTTAATAACTAAAAAATAAAATAAATATAAAAAAAAATATGTAAAAGAAGATTTTTATTTTAATACCATTTTCATCCTTCTATTAGACTGAGAAGTGCAGTGTGTTCGCTTTTTCCTTCTACGTTTACATATTGGGTGTCTTTTTCAAATGTTTTAGACCTACTTATTCACAATATTGGACATTGAAAATTCCTTTTTTTTAGGTATTTACATACCTAAGTTCATTTTCGCGCGCGTTAGTTTAAAATATGCATTAGAAACTTCAGATGTTAATAGAAAATTCTCACCTATTTTGAAACCACACTTGTACCACGCGCATATCCAGTCCTGTATCATGTGCTAACTGTTCCCGAACATGCCTCGCTGGTTTGGGGCTACTGCTGTAAGCACTCTTCAGAGTTTCTAGCTGTTTGGCGGTGATGGTGGTGCGAGGTCGTTTGCTAGCCGCGTCGCCATCCAGCGAGCCCTCGCCGCCTGGTGTGGAATCCAGTTCTGTTTTAGAACTTTTCTTTTTAAATTTTAAACATTTATAATTATGTCAGATCACTAGTTATATTATAGGTGATAAGATCGAGAAACAATATTGGGTATAACTAAAATTGGACGCTACTACTTGTTAATACAATGTATTAAAAAACTCCGACACAAAATTTAAGGGGATGGTTATTGTGTTCTTGGTCATGAGTTACCTCTGAAAGTTTGACTCCATTCAGACCACTTTTATTTTCCAAACAAATTAATAAAAACATTGTCACGACTGCTCTTGACAATCCTAAAAATGCGTACTATCGCGTATCGTACGCACGACACACTTCAGTTATGCCACACATAGGTACATACACAATACCACCACCAACAGAATTCTGAATTTAATTTCGAAATTCTGTAACACCCAATTTAGCTAGGTTATAAGGGCTTACTCCTTTAATCCAATATAATTCAAGAACGAAACGCAGAATTTTTAAGACAATCTATATTGGATTCAAGTGTAAGTCCACATAACAATAAATAATTAAATGTCTAATAATACTCAATACTCAATACTCAATATTTTATTGCAACCATAATGTTTACAAAAGGTGTTTATACATATCAAAAGTACAATTATGGACCCTGTCGGGTATCGCAAATTGAAAGAGGAGAGGAGGACGTATAATTTCTATAAGAAAATATATATTATTAATTATTTTAATATGCACGCACGATATTAAATAATTAAGGTAATTTATATATAATTATTGTGTTTTGTCATTAATATATTCTTGAAGACTATAGTAACATTTATTAATTAACATTTCTTTTAACAGTTTTATAAATTTATTACTATTTTTTTCGATTCTTAATTTTTCAGGAAGTTTATTATAAATCTTTATTGACATGTTATATGTGCTAGATGAACATAAATTAAGACGTGCAGTAGGAACTTCTAATTTGTTTTTATGTCTTAATGAATATTTTAATTGTACATCATCATGTTTTGTGTAAAACTCAGCATGTTTTCTGACAAACTTACATATCTCAAAAATGTATATACACGGAAGAGAAAGGATTTCATGTTTCTGAAAAAACGGTTTGCAACTTTCAGTCTGCTCCAAGTTAACAATAATACGAACCAATTTTTTTTGAAGAATAAATAAAGAAGGAGCGTCCGTGCTGTTTCCCCACAGAATAACTCCATAATTAAGCCATGCATACGCATATGCATAGTAAGTGACTAAAGCAGTATTTAGATCGGTAGTTTTTTTAACCTCGTAGAGTGCATATGCGAAGCTGGATAATTTTGATTTAAGTTTTTGGATGTGGGCTTTCCAATTTAGATTGGTGTCTATATTTAAACCGAGTAAAGTGAATTCATTTACGCATTCTATTTTTTTATTATTAAATTTATAGCTAAATTTTAATGGGATTTTTTGACGTGGATGGAAAGATATTAGTTTTGTCTTATCAAAATTTATTTCCAGATTATGTTCATTAAGCCAGCTGACAGTTTTTGATAGTATGCAATTTAATTTAGTTTCTATATTTACACTGTTTTGACATGATGTGAGTAGTGAAATATCATCTGCGAACAATATACAGGGCTCCTCCATGATTTTGGGGAGGTCATTGATGTAAATCAAAAATAAAAGACATCCAAGAACACTCCCTTGAGGTATTGACGCATTTATATCTCTGCAGTTAGATCGGATATTCACAATTTCTCTACTATCAAAGTCAAAGTATTCGATTTCTACGTACTGCTGTCTATCCTTTAGGTAAGATGTTAACCATTTATGAGCTAAACCTCGTATGCCAACTCCATACAATTTATTTATTAATATATTATGTTTTATCCGGTCGTATGCCTTGGTCATATCTAGGAGTATACCAACAGCATATTTTTTATCATCTAATAATTTTACTATTTCTTGCACATATTTGTAGACAGCCAAAACAGTACAACGATTTTTCCTGAACCCATTTTGACTGTCGTCGAGAATATTATATTTTTCAAAAAAAGTTATTATACGGTCATACATAGCTTTTTCGAATATTTTTGATGCTGTAGGTAATAGGGCAATCGGGCGGTAATTATTTGGGTCAGTCTTATCGTTTTTCTTGTGTAGTGGTTTGATGATTGTTTCTTTCAATAACGTCGGAAAAATACCTTCTTCGAAAGATTGGTTTATTAGTTTGGAGAATGGCAAAGTAAGTTGATCAGCACATTCTCTTATCAAATGGGGTGGTAGCTCATCAAAACCATAACTTCTTTTATTTTTCAAATTTCTAATAATTTTATTAACTTCGCGTGGTTCTACTGGGCTTAGGAACATAGTATTTTGGGTGGGATACAGCACGGGAGCGCCACTACCTCCCACTGCCGGTGAGGTAGAGTTACCGATCGATGCAAAAAAGTTATTTAAAACATTGACATTTTTGTCAGGGTCTGAACATAATGAGTTATTTACTTTTAATTTAATGTTGCATTTTTCTTTATTTTTATTTTTATTTGTTCTTTCATTTACTATGCTCCACATTGCTTTTACTTTGTTATTAGATCGTTTTATTTTATTTATATATTGTAGTTTTTTTGCAGTTATAATAGTTTTTTTAAGAATTTTAGCATATTTTTGATAGTGTAATTTAATTGTAGGATTATTAGATTTAGTGCTTAGTATTTTTAGCAATCTTTTATTTTGGCACGATTTTTTTATTCCTGTTGTTAACCATATTTTTCTATGTTTAATTAGTTTTACTGTTCTTAATGGTATGCAATGATTTAATGTTTTTATTAAAATATTATGAAGTGTATTATAATTATCGTTTACGGTTTTATTTTCACATAGAATTTTATCCCAATTTATTAATTGTAATTGCGACTTAAATTGTGAAATTGAATCCCTACCGAATAAACGCTTTTTTATGTACCAATCAACGTGTGTCGTTTGTTCAGGTATTTTAAACTCTATAATTGTTGCTGCATGGTCTGAAAATCCTAGCTCTATGACTGAAGTTTGTTGTCTGTTATTAAAATTTGTAAAGATGTGATCTATGCATGATTGGGATGTCAATGTAACATGAGTAGGGTCTTTAATATGTTGGGTAAACCTGTATTCCAACATAAGATTTAAAAATTCTGATGTTTTATTACTTCGTTCCAATATATTAATATTAAAATCTCCGCCTATTATTATATTATATTTACAATATTTATTAATTACATACTTTAAAATTAAATTTAACTGGTTATAAAAAACGGCTTCCTCTCGTCTATTCCAATAAATAACAATAATTAATATATTTATATTGGTCAATTCAACTGCACAAACTTCTAACAAATATTCTATAGACATTTTACAAATATACTTCTCCTCTAAACACTCTAGATGTTCTTGTAATAGGACACAGACGCCGCCGCCCGCACGACTCTCTCTGCAAAATGATGTTGCTATCTTGTAACCTGTTATTTGTAATAACTGAAGTTTTTCTTGTGTAAGCCACGTTTCTGATAGACATAAAGCTTGATAGGGATTTCGTTCTAGATGTGACTCTAAGATTTCCTGTTTTTTGAATAGGCTCTGCATGTTTTGGTAAAGAATTTTAAAGTTTTGGTTTGTAGTTCCGAAATGTATTACGTTGTGTTTGGTGAATTTCGTTACTGTCTGATACATTTTGTTGGTGATGATTTTCTTTAGTATTTGGTGCTTTATCTTTCAGATTTATTTTCTTCCCTTCTATAAATAACTCGTTGTTTTTTATTACGGCATGGTAACCTTTCTTTCGTGCTAGCATCATTTCTTCACGTAAGTGTTTCAATTGTAATCGTGCTGTATTATCTAGAAAATTTGAAATAGAAAGGCCGGTCCTGTAAAAGTAATTTCTATTTTCTATTAAATATTTGACCATTCTTTTACTGAGCAGTTCAATGACGAGTGGCCTGTTTTTATTATTAGTATACTTTCCAATTCTGTACGTGTTTTCGATGTAGCCTGTCAAATCGATATGTAACATTTCCTGAAACACACCGTGTATTCTGCTATGTAGCTCACATTCAGGTTCCTTGAAGTATTCCGGAAAATTAAAAAGGACTAATTTTCTACTATTATGTTCAGGATTAAAGTTTTTTTGTGAAGACAAAATTTTTATTTCCATTGATTCTATTTCCCTTTTTAAAGAAGAGCTTTCTTGCCTTAGATTTTCTATTTCCTTGCTGATTTTTTCTACTTCTATTTTTCTTGTTACATTTTCTTCGTTTATATATTTAATATCCTGTTTCAGCTCCACTCGCAGATCTTTAATTGCTTTTATTATTTCTGTTTCTATAATAGTTTTTAATTGTGATATAATATTTTTATTATTTTCTTGGAGCTTTTCCATTATTATTTTGCTTAAATTCTGTAGACTATCATCAGTGTATTTATATGTTGTAGATATATTTTCAACACTCATGGTATTACCGAGGATGCTTAAGTCTTCCGAGCTGAGTGTTTCATTATTTTTTAAAGTTGAGGTTTTTCTAGTAGTGACGTAATCAATTACAGGTGATGATGACTCTGCTTCGTCGTGTTCCCTTGGTCGTACGGGAGTATTCGTATTTCCCTTTTTAGGTATTTTACAAAAACAAGCTGGACATTTCCATGTTTTTTTGTGATGAGCAGTCATGGTATTATTGAATCGCTGGATAGACACATTAGCGCAGTCTAGGTCGTATGCGCAATTACATGTGTTACAAACAAGATATTCTCTTCTGGGTAGTTTATTTTGACAGCCTTCGCATACAGTAGACATGTTTTAAACTTATAGTACTGAGGACTGCGCCCTCTATTGTTATCAGATGGTGTTTGTGTGTAATTTGATCTTGCTATTTCGATAATGGTTGCTAAGAGCATAAGTTTCGATCTTGCTATTTCAATAATAGTTGCTTTATACTGGGTCAGCTAGTACGAGTAACGGTTCATAGGTGGCGCTGATCAACAGCCAAAACTAATTTATAGTAATTTTAAAATGATTAAAAGTTTTTTTATTTTAATTTACACACTTTTTATTTACTTATTAATTCTACGTAGAAAAGTTCACTGAGAGTCAAGATCTTTTTATTATTTACTCACTAGTTTCGCTTATAATCCGAGAACGACGGTATTTCATTTAAAATGTTGGTCTAGAAACTGTTTTAAGTTTTTGCACTAATAATAATGTCCACTATTCTTGATCACTTTGCAAACACTTGTACTGTTTATTTACTTTGTATTTTACAATATTCATTTAAATTCACTGTCTAAATAGCAATTTCTTAATTTTACTTTGATTTTTTGCACAGAGCTAATGTTTACTTCACGTACGCCCTCTACCGCCTAATTTTAATCTTAGCAAAAAATATCAAAAACGCAATTAGTATTTCCCTTCAGTTACAACATTATGACTCTGCTAATAGAGTTCCCTGTGTAGCAAAATAAGAACGAAGCCCTAAATTGAATGGAAAAAAGAGCTCATAATACTCGCCCTGGAAATCAATAAGAAATGTAAATCACCTTTCGCTCTAGCAGCTTCATAATCCGGCTTACAGACGAGCTTCCCATCCTCCATGAGATAAAACTCGTCGCCTGTGTTCAGGGTCCTCGCGCAGGCTGCGCACGCGAAGCACCTCAAGTGGTAGACGTGTGACTGCGCTCGTCGCACCACCTGCGTTGGCGGGATGCCCTGGCCGCAGCCCGCGCACTTGGTACCGAACCGCCTGGGACAACAGCCGGAACGACAACAACATTATCAACGTGCATTGTACATCAACATGGTTATGAAAGTTATATTCTAATTCAAAAATTGTATTTGCAATTAAATAGTTTAGATTACGAAAACAAAGCAACTTTCGCCATGGTCGTTTCCGGGATGGGTCAAACGAAATTCGTAATCTCGAAGCTCCGTGATTCGGAAAACACGTTAAGCCGTTGGTTTCGGTTATTACTCCAACCCTTTGGGCCTGCTTGGTGACATTATGGTCCAAGTTCCTCACGTGTCCAGCAGTGGGATGTATATAGGCTGATGACGAAATAGGTTTGAGAGCTAAGTTTTAATCTTTCACCATATTTATAGTACTGTACTATAAATTTGGTGAAAGATTGATAAGGGCGGTAAACAAACCTGCAACATTTCATAATGCACAACTAATCTAAATCAAGATAATATCATTCGTCAAATCAAAACCATAAAACATTTCAATTTCGAAAATTTTAAAATTACATGATAAAATATAAAAAAAACTACTTATAATTTAGTTTTATTGAGTATTTTTTACTAATGAAAATAGTTATCAAACTGTTTTTGTATTAAGTTTGCATATAGAAATTCACAATAGTTTAATTAATTCTGTTTCAGCCCAGCCCAACTGGACCATGGATCATAATTTGTCGACCAGCTGGCCAAGTGGCCTGTACCCTATGCTATACTCGATTAGGGGTCCCGGGTTCGAATCCCGGTAGTAGCAAATGTTTATACAAACATTTGTTCACGAGTCATGGATGTTTATGTGTTTATTAGTAGGTATATTCTTATCAGCGTATTTCTAAAACGTCTCAATTTCAATGGTTGGCTCTAGCGAAACGAAATAAAAAAAATGAAGAAATAAAAAAGTAATTTTATAAAATTAAACCGACTTCAATGCACAATAAGAAACAAAATAATCAAATTGTAATTAAGTACTTTCTTTATAAAAAAGATTTTATTTATACAAAGCACGGCAATTGACCCAACACCACCTGATGTGAAGCGGTAAAGAGAGTCCATATGCGAAGACAGCTATAGTATAGACACTGCTCTAGCCGCCTCCGCCTTGCCGGCCCAAAAGGTGCTATTTCACACCTCTCTTGAAGGACCCCATGTTATAGGATGGAAGGAACACATGTTCTGGCAAAGAATTCCAAGTTCTGGAAGTACGACAAAGCAACGAGTCACAAAATTTCTTTGTGCGTGGCGTGATGTTGAAAAGGGAGAAGGTGGGATGAGGTCGAAAAGCTCTTCAGAGTACTCTCCGTGATTTTTTGGAGTTAGTGCTTAACTGTTTTCAGAAACAATGCTAAGTGAAGCACCGACTAAAGAGTTAGGTACTTCAATTTAATTTCTTTCCTTTTTAGTATATTGAAGTTGGTTTAATTTTTTAAAATTACTTTTTTGCTGGTTTTTCAGGTCACAGAACTAAATTAAATAAGTTTTTGTTAGGCTAAGATTGTGACCTGCTAAATAAACAATTGAAAGTAGTTAACACTGGGCAGGTTGTCTTCTAACCCCTATTTATTTATTAAGTAAATACTTAGGCCTCTGTTGAGGCATTTGACTTACTAACAATTACATTTTATGTAAGTACAGTCGACAGCACATCAAGCGTAACAGTTTGTCCTTAAGACCGCTCTTACTCCTTTTGTAATAGAGGCGGCTTTCGTAGTGCAACTGTTACACTTGACCTGGTGTCGTATAGCAAGCGGAACGAACTCATAAAGTATTTTACGAAGGCTTTCGAGTTCTTGTCCATTCTTTTTAATTTTAATGCAGAAGCTACCAGGGTGCTTTATTAGGTTATTTTATTTTATTTTTATTTATTTTATTTATTTTATTTCAGGTTATAACATGATGTTTATGAAAAACTTACATAAAGAAGTCATTAGTAAATTAAGTAGTATTGGATGTTCCACAGAAAAAAACTGCTCCAAAATCAACATTAAGCCTCTCTTTTTTTCGTTAAAAACTAAAGAGGAAGGCTTTCTAAGGAATACTTTGGCGTTACTTTAGCGGCTTACTTGAAGAAGTCATCCGTGCAGTACAACTGGTTGTTTCTCGCAAAGCACTTCCCCGAGAGCATGGCGCGGCACTCTACGCAGCGGAGGCAGCCCGCGTGCCACGTGCGGTCCGAAACCTTCAGCACGTACCGGTCCACGATCATCTCGTGACACCCGCCACACTTCGGAATACTGGCTGCAACATACACACTTATTACTTATTTGCAAATATAAGATTTTTATATAATAGTTTTAAATTACACGGCAGAGGTTACAATTTAGACCCTGAGAACAAGATAGAACGTTTTGAAACAGCGAGTGGAGTTCGTGCAAACTCATCTGAAACAAGAAATTCGTCTGATTGGAGTCGAAGTGTGACGGCGTACGCTATTTCTAACGGATGTCGCGCGACATCTTATCCGTTGTAATAGGTATGCAAGTCGTATCCTGAGTCGTAAAAACATGTAAAAATTGTTCAGATAAACAGAAGAAAGGTGGAGATATCTCATTTCACAGATGTGTTAAATTATACTACCATTTCAAATTGTTTTCAAAGAAATTCGAATTATGTGAATTTGGAACACAAAACCTCAACATGGGCGGTCAGTGTGGCTATTACAGTAATGTGATCTCTCTACGTTACACGTATTTGATAGCTCATTTAAAATTTTCATTTTTGTGTACAAGTAACCAATGCCTAGTTAATAAATAAGTTTACTTTGTATCTATGTAAGTACGTATTAGTATTAAAGGAAGTGGTTTTGAAAACATGATTTCAAAATAAAGGTAAGATACGATTGAATAGATCTTACCTACTACCTTCTGTCTGGTTTGAATATTTAATTCAATCCATACAACTGTAATTGAAAACTACAACAATAAAACACATGCGTAGTAGATAGGTAGAGTGATTAAGCGATTAAAATAATATGTCTTTAATGAATAAATATTCAAGAAGCAATAGTATATCTGTAGTAGGTAAGTAAACAGTTTTTAGACATAGTTATTATGTTTGAGGACCTACAAGTAGCCGAAGAACGTTCCATTGCAAAATGCTGCTAGTTAGTGACGTCAGACCATTTATACATTAAACCACAAAAAAATATTTTTGGAGTCATAATTCATATTAGAGAAATAAAAAATTTAATATCATAAAAATTAAAAAGACCGGTACATTTCCAATTTAAATTCCCTAGAGTCAGCTTGGTGAACAATCAAAAAATTGCAACAATACACACAGGTTGGTATTATTCATATACGTGCTTGTAGGTCACGCACACAGAGCGAAAAAGCGGCTTCACTTGATTGCTCCAAACGTTTTGTCTATCTTGTTTATAAGGTCTAATGTTTACATAGATATACTCTGTGCGACACTGCACTGCTAAATACTATTATTGTGTAACTAAACATTGTAAGTAACTTAATAATTGAAAAGAGTGACTACACGAGTTTGTTGCCGGAATCTTCTCGGTAGTTCAACTTTTGGAACCGGTGTAAATTCAGACAGACAGACAGACAGACAGACAGACAGACAGACTGACCGACAGACAGACAGACTGACTGACGGACAGACGGACCGACAGACGGACCGATAGACAGACATTATAACATTCTTAGCTTACGTAGATCCAGATAAGTAATTGTTAGTTAATTAATATTATTTTTATGTAATAGACATAAGGGTTTTTTGTTGACGATTCGAGAGTGCTTCTTGGGGGCCTAATTGAATAAAGATATTTTCATTTTCATTTTCATAGTAATTTTATTTGCCCGCTAAAACACGATAGATATGGATTTTCATACAACTTTTTCCGGCCGCGCTGCTCGCATGTATTTGGCCAATACAGCAATTTCAATTTATCTTGAAGAAGGTTGTCAAAATAGGAAAGGGAAGGGAAAGGGAAATAGGGAAGGGGAAGGGGAAGGAAATGGTAAAGTTTTGGGCCAGCTTATGAGCACCATTTCAGATTGTAGACAATAATGTATTGAATAGCATCCATTAGATAACATAGAACTATTTTATTTTGTTGCAAAAAAATAACAAAATAAAATAGGTATTGTATAAACTAGCTACATAGAAGTCATAAAAGTGCCCAAAAGCGCGTAGTCCATAGCGACAATAAGGCTGTTAAAAAGTAGAATTTAATGTCATATTGACATTTATTAACATTGTCCTTCCGTATCTTCAACCGTAAATGTTTTGGGTGCACTTGGAGTGTTTTTGTTGCTTTTCAAAATTGTTTAACCCTGGCTATGAAGAAATAAAACGACGATAATCAACGTAAAGTCGTGAAAAACCAAATTGTATTATGACATTGACAGTTTGTTTTCTTCAAAATTGCGACCTCTGTGATGTCTTTCAGCAAATTATAATATTTTTTCCGCCCATATCAGTCAAGATTTATGGAAATTATAAGGTAAGATGGATTCTTACAAAAATAAACTGTACGAAAAAATAGTGCTCATGGGCTGGTCCAAGTCCCACATAAACTTTTACTATCTCCTTTCCAAGCATGTTTGAGAACTGCATTTTATTCGCTAGCATAGAAAGAGTTTTTAAAATTCGAACCTTTCTTTTCTATTCAATAAGTTTAAATACCGCTTGTCAACTGAAAATACTTCATATCAGTGCGCCAAACTCATCTTTAGAATAAACGCTCAGGCCAAAACAAAAACAATATTTTTAAAATTCAAACACGTAAAACAAAGGGTTTTTTGCACTGAGCATACCTACTTGCACCTAGCATACCTACTTGCACCTAGCATACCTACTTGCACCTAGCATTTTCTTCGCTGTAGTGGGTTGTAAAATTGTGTGTTGTGCTCGGCAGCAATGTTATTTTGCGTCTCGTACCTTTGAAACCCTCGCTACGCTCATGTTCAATACAAGTAGGTACTCGCGCCAAAAAACCACTTTGCAGAACAAATTAACTATTACCTCACCAGTGGTCTACCAGACGACATAGTAGTACTACGGGCAAAAAATAATCGCCTTGGTACTACCAGTTGTACCACCGGTAGTACCATGGGTAAGACCCGTAAAAATGTAATCTCCGGGTGCGTTATTAAAGAAATCAAGCAACCAACTTTAGTGGGTGGTAGACTCGTATGTAGGGTCGTCTGGGTAGGTACCACCGCCTTTCTTATTTCAGCCGTGAAACAGTTTGCTGTGTTTCGGATTGAAGAGAAAGGAAGCCAGTGTAATTACTGGGCATGGACGGCATTTCATCTAAGGCCCCAAGATGACAACGCACCTGCAATATCAAGTGATTTTTCCTTGTTATTGCAGGTGTCTATAGGCGACGGTAACCGCTTACCTGACATCAGGTGGGCCGTCAGCTTGTTTGTCATCTAGTTGTATAAAAAAAAAAAAAAAACAGCACAATGCAGTCTATAATTTGCATGACGACGACCGGCTGGCCGAATGGTATGTGCCCCTTACTACTTGGTCAGTGGTTACGGGTTCGAATCCGGATGGGAGCAAATGTTTGTATTATGAGCACGACCATTTGTTCACGAGTCATGGATGTTTATATGTTTATTTGATTTAATCTTATTGTGCTTGATCGCCATACATATTACTTTTTAAAAATGCGCGAAGAAAATATGTTGATAGAATCAAAATTATTCCAACAATTCACAGCAAAATATCCTATGATGAGCCTTTAGAAAATATGTACCTATTTTACCTGTAGAAATAGGAACCATTTGACGATCGGTGTCTAGATTCTAGAAACTTCAATAGGGATGTTGCCTAAGTTTGAATGTAGCACCATTTTTCACAATTTTAAATATAAGCCACGGTTACGGTTATAGAAACAATTCAAACTTAAAAGTTATTGAATATTGTGGAAATTATATGGTTCAGAAAATTTTGTTAAAATATGCAATTTATTTTCCAATATTTGGCAACAATTATAATTATATTAGATTGCTTACAGCAATTAAAACAATTATCAATAAGAGCATACATATAACATAGTAATTAATGTTTTTTACAATATGCCCATACGTATTTTAGTAATATAGCAGCATGTGACGTCATCTGTTTTGCAGATTTTTAAGGAGCGATGCGCTTCAATATTTCAGACAAACCACTGTATCTGTGAAACTATTGATTGTAAGCATACTATTTCTTTTGTAATATTTCTTTATGAGTAAAAAAATATAAAACTTCTAAATTTTTTAATTATGAAATAAAAAAATGGGTCTATATACCCTATTGCGTCAATTTCTATAATAATCTGAGGGAATTCTTTAAAATATAGTTTTAACTAGGTTTTTTTTTACTTTTTTGATATTTTCATTATTGTTACAATTGTATGTCAAAACAGATACGATGTATAGCACAATTTTGGCAATAAAAAAAATATTTCTTTACTTGATACGATGTTCAATGAAACGGGAAATCCTGAGTCAAAATTTTAAAGCGTTTATCACATCTAAAAGTTAATTACAAAGTTTCACTCATAAAGACAGTGACAGACAATTTTGAACCAGAACCTACCAAAATGTTATTCTTTTAAATAGGATTCTGCACAAGGCCGTGCCATACGTGGCCATACCATGACAGTGTTATGAGCTTAATAGCCACAGAACCAGCTAAGCTTAATAGCTACCGAGGTCAGATTTTGTGTACCTACTTATTATTCTAGAATAGTTCACAGTCATACCAAACTATATCTTTAAAGGGCACTGGTTGGATTATGATTCAACTATGATTCTCTCAACCACAAGGCAATGAATATTTTTTTGCGAGCATAAAACGTCCTGAAAGTTTGAAAATTCGTAACAGTGAAGTTTCAAATCAATTATAACTTAAACCGAAAAAGTGTTTTAGTACCTAGTGTTTTAGTATCTTAAACTCATTAAAAATGTCGGGTAAAGTTAATTTTCAACATTTAATTTAATTTAAATAAAATAAAGATAGGTAGGTACTGTGTTGACTGGCTTTTATTATAGGATTATTCTCCTTAAGTAATAAAGTTTTCTGCCATAATTACATTTATTTTTAACAAACTATGTAGCAAATAAACCTTTGAAACATGGGAATTCATTTAATGTATATTAATTTTCTTTGAAAAAAGTAAAAATACAGTCACTAGTGGCGACTGTTGAGTCATCCATATTGTATTCTATTTACATTCACACACGAATTTTCACTGCTCTACCGATAAGCCACCAAGGACTTCTTAATAATGTGTCTGGAATTATTATTGGTATTTATTTAAACACTGTAAACAAGTTATTAGCGAGCAAAAAAATTTATTCAAAAGTTGAAACTACCTTTTTTTTCCTACAAAAATTAAACAAATAGTAAGTTAAACAAATATTTGACATCTTAAGAAAGTTGTGTGTAAAGTCATACATTTCGACTATAGTATCGTAAGTAAATAGGTACTTGGAATATGGGTTTATATACTTGCAAGTGCTAAATAGATTTTTTTTTGCTCATCGATGTCTATATATTTGTCAATTTTATTTCATAACATATCTAATAAATAAAATTCTCGTGTCACAAATTTAGTTACCATACTCCTCCGAAACGGCTTGCCCGATTTTCATGAAATTTTATATGTATATTCAGTAGGTCTGAGAATCGGCTACTATCTATTTTTTTTTTGTCAATGTTTTTATGGTAAAACAACGTTTGCAGGGTCAGTTAGTTATTAATAAAATATTTGATCAAAATAGCTCACATCTAAATTAAATGTTAAATAACAACTTTACCGAATCTGTGAAATTCCCACAAATCAGACAGTAGATTTTCTGTTATGTGATCGTCGGCGGGCTCGTAAGGGAAAAAAGGTTTACCTATATGTTATAGCCTGTCATTAAATGAGTAGGTATAACACAATCTACATTACAGTGTCCATTCGATTACCATTCTCATAAAGGAGATAAAAGTAAAAGTTTCTATAGGATTAGGGCTCATGAGCACCATTTTTTCGTACTGGTATATCTTGTAAGAATCCATCTTACCTTATTATTTCCATAGATCTTAACTGATAAAAGCAACAAAAAAATTTGCTGAAATAACATAATACAGGTCGCCATTTTGAAGAAAACAAAATGTCAATGTCATATCAGAATACAATTTTGTCTATAACGACTTTACGTTATATATTGTCGTTTTATTTCTTCATAACCAGGGTCAAACAAATTTGAAAAACAATAAAAACACGTCAAGCGCACCAAAACATTCACAGTCGAAAATATGGAATGACATTTTTTATTAATGTCAATATGACATTAAAGTCTACTTCTTAACAGCGTTATTGTGGCTCTAAAGACTATGCACTTTTGGGCACATTAATGACTTTTATGTTGCCATTGTATACAGTAGGTTTTAGTTATTTATTTGCAATAAAATAAAAGAGTTTTGTGATATTTAATGAAAACCATGTTATTCAGTAGGTACATTATTGTCTACAGTCTGACATGGTGCTCATGACCTGGCTAAAAACCTTACCATCTCCTTTTAAAGTTATCTGATTTCCATTCATTTTACAAAAATATGAAAGGGGTAGAATTACTTCGAAACGTAACTAACGTCAACTACCGTATACCTACTCGTCGTTTTTTGACAGCTTGAAATGAAAAAGTGAACATAGATTAAACTCAATTCAGTGCACACCCTGGACTGAATCTGACACACAACACACTAAATCTGTCTCTTTTTCTCAAGAGATACACGGTAAGGATAGCTAAACTTGGAAATGTCAACTTTAGGTATTAAAGGTAATTTATATACAGACGTTCATTGAGGTCGAAAATTTAACACGTCTTCCAAAATGTCAAATTATTCGACAGTTTTTGCATTGCAAATCATAGCAATTAATATGTCGCAAATTCCAAATTACCACCGCAAGGTGGCATGTAATATTTATTGCAAATAGAACATAACTTAAATGCATACTTATCTACTGTACCTCTACTACAGCGCTTTGTTTATGAATTTTCATTGATACTTAGACTGGTTCTAAGCTTTGTTGTTTTCATAAGTATCCAAATATTTGTCTAGCAAGAATTATTTGGTATTGACACAACTAGAATTTATATGGAACCATGCTCCACTCGTTTGAATCGTATGCAGCTGTTTCTGTTATTATCTATAGTTTAACCCTCGCCCTGTGCAGCTATTTTTGAAACTTGTGCGTCCTCTAAGTAATGTAACAATATTGTAGTATATACGAATAAATAATCATTTATGTTTTCACCGCCCAATCTTTACCACCCCTACTCTCCAAACATCAAACTTAGACCACAAACACCAAGTGGCGTCACACATTTAGGTAAAACACAACACTGTCACCGCACAGATTACGTACATAGGAACACTTCAGGTAGATGTTCCAACTGGATAGGAGGCACGCGCATGTCCTCGAGGTCTGCGTCGTCCGCGCCCGGGTACATCATCGTCCCCAACATGCTCGCGGCCGCCCCGAGCCGCTCCGACTAACACACTGACGCCACCCAAAAACTCAACCCCAACCCCCTTATCTCCAACCTACCGCGATTGGTGGAGCCGACCCGCTGATAACGAGCAACACGCCCAGCGACCAATCCACACGCGCGCCACCCATCGATCGATCGTCCCGCGAATTTTCCATTTCCACGCGAGAGCGTATTGAACGCTTTACGCTGCGACGCTTTTAGTCAGACTGTTCTTTTTTACGTTACCTTGTTCAGGACAGTTTTCTTGCTTTGTTAATTACTACCTAGCTGCTAACGAATGTGTTTGGATATTTATACATTCTTTGAAACAAATCTTGTGATAATTAATTAGAACTAAATATTAATTTTGTAGCATTGGCGCACTTATCCGTAAAATAACTTTAAACCTAATAATAAAAAGAAGAATTGATAATATTGCAATCGGAAATAGCTTGGGATTAATAATTTAGGGCGGATTTTTGAATCCTCAGATAATAATCAGAAATTAATCTAATATTCTGCAAAATAGATGAAAACGAAAAATATATATTATTATTTTTATGCGATGCTACGAAGATGCTACGATGTAATCTTTGTCGTAGATATCTATGTAAAAACATAATGCGTTGACTACGAAGCGAACGTGTAATTACGATAGTTGTTTTATACAGAAAAACTGTAATATTTATAATAAAACAAACAATACAAAAATATCGGTGATTACATATCTTTTAGTTAATTATTTTTTAGCCCTCGATGAAAAAAGAGGGGTGTTATAAGTTTGACGTATATCTGTGTGTCTGTCGGTGGCATCGTAGCTCCTAACCGAATGAATCGATTTTGATTTGTTTTTTTTTGTTTGAAAGCTGACGTGATTAGTATGGTTTATAGTTATAATTCATGAATATTAGTTCAGGCGATTGATGACTATCAGCTCTTTTCTACATGATAAAAGGGTTTTACTTACTATCTTTCACAGATCCGATTGATTTGAAATTTGGTGTACAGTCACTTCGGTGACATTCCCATGACATACTAAACTTATGCTGATCCTATATCATCAAAAAGTTTACGGAATGCTTAATTCTTCAGAAACTTACAGCAGATACAGCGTGTTTGGGCTCATAAGAATAGTCTCAATGAGATGGTGTTAGATGATTAGTAAGAAGGCCGGAGGTTACTTAAAAAAATTAATTTTATAGTTTTTAGTCTATAATATAGATTACCGTACCGTTTTTACATTGAATTTAAATGATAACCTAGTTTTTTCTCATTACCTTGAAGTCTAATAATGAAGATACACAATTACCTAACAATTTAGAAATGCACCTATTTTTTGAATTGAAGGATTCATTTTATTTTATTTCTATTTTATATAGGTAGGTAATAGTTACCTCTAATTATCTGAGTAGGTATTACCAACAGCATGCGTCAACTTGTTATACTTCAATGACTTTTAACTATAAAACAACCTTTCAATGGATTCAGCACAATAAATCGTCGTCAATCCGGTCTAGGCCGTGGTCAAGCGTGACCCTTGGGTGCTGTTCGATAAATTATCCAAGCGACTGAAGCGATACCCGGGCCCAACTTTACGATGTTGTAAATCAACCTTGCTCCTTCGCCCTTGCACCACTGCTGCCACTGGCCAGGTTCGTAACGCACTAGGTAAGGAATTTACCTATTTAATCCGATTTTGCCAGAGACTAGTGGGTTAACTCTACTTACAAAGGGGCTGTAACAAAATCTGTCACCTGAGACGTTTTAAACTAAACTATTAACATACACATATTAGTACACCTTGTTGGATGACAGATTTTCATTACCTTATAGTTATAATAAACCTATAGTGTAACCTATCTGAATTATATTTTGCATACTATTTAACTGATCTGCTGATCTGTTTTTAAATATACCATTTCTAGAAATCACTCTATGTTTCTTATTTTTATTATCTGTAAATTTTCCTGTTTTTAATCGCTGTGAGTTGCAGAGATTACGAGGGTCATGATTTATCGTGAAAACTTTCTTGGAAAGCTTAATGTGCTCCGTTATCGTGACAGTTCCTTCCTTGTGACGTGACTAATCTTTGTAATATCAATAACATAATTATGTTAATTTTACCTGCTGTTTAAAACTATAAGCACACTAACTACACATTACAACTACATGACTTTAAAAGTAACCGTAATCGGAATCAATTTAAAAATATGTAGGTTCATGGCTATCCGTCGTCAAAAGGGATAAGGCAAAGCCTTATGGCGGCAGGATAAAGCGTGGCATTAAATAAAGAAATATTGTAAAGTATTTTTAAAAAACTTCTTTTGTAACATTTTGCTTCTTCTTTCAATGTTATTTTGCAAAGGGACTACTTTTCTGAAAAAATATGTCGAAGATTATGTTAGTTATCTTTAATTTGGTCGCACCAAATTATGAGCGGGACAGATTATCCCAATGTTTTTCTTTGAAATACTTACTTTATTTAATATGAAACACGAAGCTGTATAGAATCTGTACTGATTAGCACCTATTACCCTTATGGCTGTGGCTTGTAGTACTACACGCCAAAGCCATAAGGTGCATTAGGTGGCATCACATTAGACGAGGCTAAGTTTCTCAGCCTCCAACGTAGGCGCAGAGAGCTAGCATATCAATTATTAGCCTTAAGTCAGACCACCTTAGGAGAATTAGGACTAAACTAGAGGGTCCCGGTTTCGAATTATGTAAGGAGCAGATGTTTATTTATGAAAAATCAAAAATCCATTCCATTCCATCCAGTCCAGTCCATTATGGGCCGGCGCAAGGCGGAGGCGGCTAGAATAGTGTGTTCCAAGCTGCACTAGCTGTCTTCGCATATGGACTCTTCTACTGCTTCACATTAGGTGGTGTTAAGTCATGCCGTGCTCTGTATAAAAAAAATCTACTAATACCACTTAAAATTATTCAATGGAAATAATAGCATTACCTACTAGTAGGTTCATCAGTTTTAGAATGGCCTTGGACTGTCGGTGAAACGTTCAAAGACTAAAAATTCGTTGGCGATGCAATTCACACTTATAAAAATCGTTAAAAAAACGAAAAATAGAAACGTTACCTATTTATGTTATATGTAGGTAAGTACTGCATTGTGTTCTCAATTGTTTTCTATATTCCAAACTTTTCAATTTCTGTGAACAGCCAGGCGTGATTCAGATCCCGATACTATAAACGGAACACCCCTTCGCCCCAAAATCATTTTTGTGAATTTCAAACGGGACAGTTATTTTGTTTCATAAATAGGTTGGGGGCGGTCGCGTGCTTTCTCCCTGGGGCATCGGCGCGTGCGCGTCCCACGGTAATTGAGGCGCACCGTACTACGCATTAGTAGTGCTTCGAAAATCTGCTGATCGAGTGCGGGTGGCAACTCGCTTGGAAACAATTGAGGAAGGAACTCACTAGTTTTTGTATGCTCTTTGCAGTAAGGTGACCCGTCACCTGCCGTATAAAAGGAAACTACTTCCAACGCTCTATCTTTTCTTACATCGCTACACAATATTGTCAGCATTGTGATTTGTGACTTAATTCAAATAGTTTGTAGATCAAGGCGAAAAGTCCCTCTGCTGGACACTAGAAGGTTAAAAGTTATAACCTATGCTATATAGCCTTTTTACAGGAAATTGTAGAACTGGTGATAATAATACAAAAGTCCGATATTAACTTTAAGGCGGTGGTTGTGTACCTTATCAGGAGTTACTTCCGAAAAGACGACTTGCAGGTAATTTTAATATTCCGATTAAATTAATAAAAACAATGTCACACCTGCTCGTGATAATTCTAAAAATTGCGTACTATCGCGTATCGTACTACGACACACTACAGTTAAACACACACATACTACGATATCGACCCCTCGCAACTCCAGAATTCCAAGTTTTATTTTGGAATTCTGTAACACCTGGTTGTAGTCTATACAAAAAATATGTTTTGGAGCGGGAACCGAACCCGGGACATTTCACAATCCGGGTGACTGCTCTATTATATCTACCGAGGACTTAAGATAACTCTATGATTTTTTTCCTGTCTTTCCGTTTTTAGCCCCCGACACTAATTGAGGGGTGTCATAAGTTTGACGTGTCTGTTGTGAACCTGTGTGAAAACTGACGCGATCGAGATAGTTATTAACTCTAATATATAAAGATCTGTTCAGTTCAGGCGTTATGAGCTCATTTCTTACTTACTTAACAAAAGGGTATTAAACTTTCACAAATACGATTGATTTAAAATTTGGTGTATAGGTACTGTTATTTCTGTGGCGTTTCCAAGACATGACAACCTTTAGTTGACACTGTAGAATAAAAAAAGGTGCGGTACAGCAAATATAGTGTGTGTTGGGCTCATACGAATAGTCTTTATGAGAAAGTGTTAGATAAATGATTATCGAAGCCGGGTTACTCAAAATTTCAATTTTATATTTTATTGAGCTTTGAGCTAATGTCTATCTGCACAGTGTCGAAATTATTATATTTTAACACCTGAAAGAGTACTAACTTATACTAAGCCGACAAATCATCAATCAATAATCGAAAACATCATTTTAATCAGAATGACCTACTTATCCTCGTAGTATAGTTCTAATTTGAAATGTTAGATACATATCAATCTATTTTGCACAGTAAATGATGAACGATAATACACATTTTTCTCTTTGCTTGGTTAGATGTATATCAATGCTTTTATTGTTGCAGTATGCTACCTACCATTTGTTCTCATAACTGATATTTTTGTCTCCCTGTAGGCGTATTCCACGGACGCGTGCCGGCAACCGGCGTCCGCATCAGGTTACTATGGGAAACTAGTATTGTATGAGAGAATATCAGATCCATTATCTTTACTAAAATGTTTGTCTAATTCGAAACAAATGTTTTCTTTATTACAACATAAATTAGGGACTAGTTGTGTATTTATTATAAGATATGAAAATTATATTTTGCTTTCAAAAACAAAACTTGCAAAAAACTGTCTAATATTCAAATAGGTATTTTGGTATTTTATTACCAAAAGTTTTAATTCAGTTCTTGTTAATCTTATAATAAAGTAACCGGGGCTGATCGTTAAATTTTTTGATTTTTAGTTCGACTCAAAAAGCATATTTTTTCGCTTGTTAGAATTAATTAAAGTATCATTAAGTACGTAATAAAATTACCAATATTAAGAAATGACGGTACATATTTTCCTAGATCCCTACTATGTCACCTACCTATTCACTCTACTATAAAAGATAATCAAATTCAGGAAACAATTGGATATTGCAAAAAGAGAGTCATTTTTTATCTAAATAAAGAAAGAAATAGTTAACTGAAATGTAATGTTTAAATGGTTCTGCGCGATAAAATCAGGAATAAATACATCCATATGAGAACCAAAGTCACTTACTGTAGCTTATAGGATTAGTAAATTGAAGTGGCAGTGCGCAGGGCACATAGCACGCAGAACAGACGGCCGGTGGGGCGTTAAAGTGCTAGAATGGCGACCTCGTACCGGAAAGCGCAAAGTAAGACGGACTTCAACTAGATGGACAGGCGACCTGGTCAGAGTCGCGGGGAGCCGTTGGGTGCAAGCTGCGCAAAACCGTTCTATTTGGAAATCAAAGAGGGAGGCCTTTGTTCAGCATTGGACATCATAAGGCTGGCATGATGATGATTTATGTTAAGATCGTTTTTTTATTTTTATTATTTAACAGCCAGTCTGCCCACGCCTCCAACAATGTGGAGCGACGATCTGGCGAAGGTCGCAGGTAGCTGCTGGATACGCGCAGCGCAGGACCGATCTACGTGGAAATCTTTAGCGGAGGCCTTTGTCCAGCAGTTGACGTCTTTTAGCTGAAATGATGATGATGATTGAATATGTTAAAAATCTTAATAAAAAAATGTATATTTGCTTAATTAAACCACTAACGTTCGTAATGGTGCGACTCGAATAAACAGTTGCTAACAGAATTAAAAAAAAACAATGTCAGCAATTAAATATAAATAAAAAAAAAATTCTCAAAGTAGGTACGTTTGAAACCCTTAGAGTTACAATGTTGATTACATAACTTCTTAATTCAGTCACTGATATATTGGCAGCAAAAGATAAGTTTATTCTTTAACCACCATCATATGCATTTTTCTTTTTAGGTTTCGCTATTCGCTCTACGTAGATGCAAAAACATTTAAAAAAAACCTTAATATTAAAATAATAAATTATGGGAAACACAATGTCGTAAGCTTTGGTATACCTATAGAAAACAATATTGAACTACGGGAGTATCTCTTTAAAACGCGGCTAACTAAATTAACATGAATTATTTATTGACGCTACAGCTGCGCTCGGGATCCCGCCCGCTGGAAAACGACGCTTTAATTCGATAATGTCTGCGTTATCTGATTATGAAGGAACCGAAAAATTATATCATTCGGTAATTAGGTTAAAACGCAATTCGGTGATGCGCCGCGGGCGGCACGCGCCGACCCGGCTGGTTTTATGGTCCTCGGCCGTTAGAGGGTTAGTAATCCCTGCCCGGATTGTCAAGTCTGCCAAGTGACAAGTATTGTCACGCGTTGTAATAAGTGTAACCAAAATATTTTACGTGTAGTATACACCTTTAATTGATCGCTTTACAGCATTTGAAAAACACAAAAAAGTAAACATAAATAAATTCCGACTTCTAAACACTAAATAGGATAGATAGGTGACCGTCAGCATATGTTATTGTTTCGTCTGTCGTATGCGGCGACCGTCGTTCGCCGGTCGTATGGTTTCACCTAGAAGTCTTAAGAAAGCAAAAATCCGCAATTTCGTATAGGTCCATAGACGACTTAACGATTTTTATGGGACAAAATGGCAACTATTTCGCATCGAACAAAAAAAACACGTAATTGGGGTCAGACTTACATACACAAAAAAATAACCGAATTCAGAACCTCCTTCTTTTTAAAGTCAGTTAATGAAATCATTTTGAGCTCAAGATTGTAGGTTCGGTCAATAAAATATTTTCCTTGCGTGTGATATTCGCAAAAGCGACGAACGCAAACCATGTAACAAATTTATTACAAGGCGTTTATTGTATCTATCGACAACTTTTATGGGCTTTATAAAGAATATACTAAAAAAATTAAAGAGTGATATAAGAATAAGTTAATTAGTTGAAATCATAATAGATTTTATGAATATTCCGTGTTTCTTGAATATGCAGACGCTATGTTCTGACGTCGCAAAAAATAAAAACATATCCATACAAGCTCTACATAATAATTTGGCAGTTTTATACTCCGTCAACCATTTATTTTGAATGTCGAGTCCTAAAAATCAAAACTAATAAAACAAACTTGGTATTTGGTCGTCACCCCTCGTATTGAAGTCACCCCTTATATTAAAATTAATAAGTGGGCCCTAGATTGTATTAATGATCACACTGTGTCAATAACGTTATAATATATTTCGCAAACAACGTTAACCAGAGCATGAGCAATATAGTGGGTTACGCGATCAAACATTGAAAATTAAAAAGCTTTACAAAATATTTTAGTACGCGCAAGCTATGGTGAAAAATTTAATGCTATGCCTTTGCTATTATTGTTTAGTTTATTTCAATATTTTTTTATATCACCTACTCTTTTTACCGTCGGCCATCGGGTCGAATGTTCAGTAATTTAGTCTACTTAGCTTTAACTTAGTACTAATTAGGTACAAATATAAAACTAAAAAAAAAACCAATTCTTTGTCAAAAAAAATCTCTATTGTGTTACAGTATTATGTACTTCTATCTTACAGTTACAAGTAGGGATAGTTAACACATAACAATTTGGAGGAACAGAGACTAAGATTAAATATTGTAAAATTACGATATTAGATATTTGGCTCATTACAAGGCTTATTAAATTATCTACATCGAAACAACATCTGCCAACACCAAGATTTCAACCCAAGACCTCTTTTTTTGTGTGCATGCGGATTGAGTGATCCTATCTTCAATCTTTACAATAATCGACGAGGATTTAGTAAATAATTGTTAAATTCGTCACAGTGAAGTAAAAAAATTGTAAAACCTGAGATAAAACAGATATAGTCAATAAAGTGGATTACTCATACCGCATGCATTATAAAAATGTCATAATGTATATCTCATAATATATAACAGTTCTGCTTCTTATTTATACATCAAAAAATTGTAAAAAATTGTTAAATACCATTACCAAATTATGGATTAGTTTGCATGTCCCGTTTAAAAGTTATAACGATTTATTTGGATCACTCACACCGCATGGTGGCCGTATGAGTGCTCTTTAAAAATATCACCTTATACTGAATATATACATATTATTTTTTTGTATATTATAGCTAAACATGAGGTTGAATTTGTTAAACAGTGATCTTGACAAAAACTTATAATAGATGGAAGAAATTCAAGTTTTCCGTTTCCTTCAGCATGCCGTCTGAGTGATCCACATTTCGGCCTCTATTTACTTTTGTATACCACCTACATAAACTGAAGATATACCCAAAATTGTTAAATTTTATTTACGAAAATTTGGCATATTATCTGTTAATGTACGTGCGATACTTTAGGAAATATCTCGTTTCGTAAATTCCTGAAGAAAATGACTGAGTAGGGTGTCTTTAATTTTTCATTGTGTGAGACTATGTGATATATCCTTACTGGGACAGGACCAGGCGTTTTTATTATGTTAATTCATATTATTTAATATTTTATGGAAAAGATTACCTTGTGCTCCGAGCATTCTGGATGCCTAAAATTTACAGGGCTGTTGATTGAGACCGATGACTAGTATTCTGGTGCATTTATTTATGTGCATGCGGATTGAGTGATCCTATCTTCAATCTTTACAATAATCGACGAGAATTTAGTAAATAATTGTTAAATTCGCCACAGTGAAGTTAAAAAATTGTAAAACCTGAGATAATACAGATATAGTCAATAAAGTGGATCACTCATACCGCATGCATTATAAAATGTCATAATGTATATCTCATAATATATAACAGTTCTGCTTCTTATTTATACATCAAAAAATTGTAAAAAATTGTTAAATACCATTACCAAATTATGGATTAGTTTGCATGTCCCGTTTAAAAATTGTAACGATTTATTTGGATCACTCACACCGCATGGTGGCCGTATGAGTGCTCTTTAAAAATATCACCTTATACTGAATATATACATATTATTTTTTTGTATATTATAGCTAAACGTGAGGTTGAATTTGTTAAACAGTGATCTTGACAAAAACTTATAATAGATGGAAGAAATTCAAGTTTTCCGTTTCCTTCAGCATGCCGTCTGAGTGATCCACATTTCGACCTCTATTTACTTTCGTATACCACCTACATAAACTGAAGATATACCCAAAATTGTTAAATTTTATTTACTAAAATTTGGCATATTTTCTGTTAATGTACGTGCGATCATTAACAGGAAGGAACTTTAGGAAATATCTTGTTTCGTAAATTCCTGAAGAAAATGACTGAGTAGGGTGTCTTTGATTTTTCATTGTGTGAGACTATGTGATATATCCTTACTGGGACAGATGAAACTAAATAAAAGCTTGTAAAAAACAGAATCGCCTTTTATTTTCGCTTGCACTATACATTTGATTAATCAAAAATAAAAACCAACTTCAAAACACGCCAATTTATTAATTTAAAATACCACACGACATGATTTACATTTTGCTCTTCATTCCAGATAAGTAGTCTGTAGTTGATGAAGCGAATACGCTGTTGTTGGTTGGCTCATTCTAAAATCAACATTTTTAATATAATCAAATAGAATTTCTCTTTAATGGAAAAAATGCCATTTAAACCAATGACACGTAAGAACCTAACGTCCTGTCGTGAATTCGTGATCGAATAACATACATACAAAACACTAAAAAGGAAAAATAATTAAATTTAATCCTCAAAATGTATTTTTTGGAGTTGGTGCTTCATTTTCTATTGTTTCAGGTAACAGCTTAGCACCAACTCCAAAAAATCCATTTGTAGGAGATATCTTCCTATCTTTCCTGTGCGTCTCTGTAGTGTCACGAGGGGTACCCAGTGGTGCCGTTATTGATCCTGGGCCTTAGTTTGAGGAACGGATTTCCCTGATCCAGTACACAAAAGCCCACTCAAGGGGGGCGATCCCCTATCCACAACCCTGGGGACGGGTCCGATGGCAGACTGGAAAACCGCACACGGAACACAATGCTTCCCTCACTTAACCGTACTAGTGATTGTATCATATTTGAAACATACAAGCGTGCGACAGTGTTGGCTTTTTTTTTCTTCTACATAATTTCTACAAAGCGGATTATAATTATAATACTTTTTCTAGCGCAATGCTGGTAATAAATTTTAACAAAGAATTATTTATGAAAAATTGAAAATGAATACTATGCCTACTGTCAACTTGTCAAATTGTAAAATATGGGAACAAATATTTCTGCTCCTCCTACCAATCGGAGTACCGATCTTAGGATATGGCCTGTATAATGGGCTTGACTGTACTTTTGGTTAAGTTAAGTAAGTGATAAAAACAAAAACATTCAATCGGAGGAATGGGAAAAAAGATTCCCGCTCCTCCTACCAATCGAAGTTCCGATCTGAGGACAGGGAAAGACCCATATTGAGAGTATCTTCAATGACGTAAATAATTTATAGATAAATTGTACCGTCAATAAACTGTATGATATAGGATTTTTTAATTATAATAAATGTTTTCTAGAACATGTGGTTTTTCATTTACAGAGCATGTATAACTTTCATTATAACATATAAGTAGGTGAATAAAACATAAAAAGATTAAGAGAAATAAATGCACCAGAATACTAATCATCGGTCTCAATCAACAGCCCTGTAAATTTTAGGCATCCAGAATGCTCGAAGCACAAGGTAATCTTTTCCATAATAAAATATTAAATAATATGAATAAATATAATAAAAACGCCTGGTCCTGTCCCAGTAAGGATATATCACATAGTCTCACACAATGAAAAATCAAAGACACCCTACTCAGTCATTTTCTTCAGGAACTTACGAAACGAGATATTTTCTAAAGTATCGCACGTACATTAACAGAAAATATGCCAAATTTTAGTAAATAAAATTTAACAATTTTGGGTATATCTTCAGTTTATGTAGGTGGTATACAAAAGTAAATAGAGGCCGAAATGTGGATCACTCAGACGGCATGCTGAAGGAAACGGAAAACTTGAATTTCTTCCACCTATTATAAGTTTTTGTCAAGATCACTGTTTAACAAATTCAACCTCACGTTTAGCTATAATATACAAAAAAATAATATGTATATATTCAGTATAAGGTGATATTTTTAAAGAGCACTCATACGGCCACCATGCGGTGTGAGTGATCCAAATAAATCGTTATAATTTTTAAACGGGACATGCAAACTAATCCATAATTTGGTAATGGTATTTAACAATTTTTTACAATTTTTTGATGTATAAATAAGAAGCAGGACTGTTATATATTATGAGATATACATTATGACATTTAATAATGCATGCGGTATGAGTGATCCACTTTATTGACTATATCTGTTTTATCTCAGGTTTTACAATTTTTTTACTTCACTGTAACGAATTTAACAATTATTTACTAAATCCTCGTAGATTATTGTAAAGATTGAAGATAGGATCACTCAATCCGCATGCACACCTTTTTTTTGTAGACAGGGGTATTGATCACTCGACCAAGGAGCTAATATGCTAAAAGTGACAAGTGCCGATGCCTATCACCTTGTTGTTTCACATGGTGAATAGAAACGTTTGTAAGTATTCTGGCAAATAAATTATTTTTTATTTTGAATGCATTTAATAATTATGTAATATCTGACTCAAATATCAAAGACACTTATAAAACTCTGCTGGTTGATACAGTCACTAGTAATTCAATTTATACAGTCAGCTACAGAAGTTGATTACACTTTAGTACTTTTTGGTGAATGTGTGACATTGGGTACTCAAGTATTAACCCGTCAAGCATCAGATTCCAGACACAATTGATTTTTCAACTGTCATAGGTGGGATAACGCCGCTTAAAGGATTTCCTCCTCTGTTTCAGGCTGTACTAGATGTATTTAAAAAGCACGTATTTAGAGAGCACAAGGCATGTTTCGTGTGCTGTCTGTTGTATCTACTTTATAAAGGTTAATTCTGAGTAAGTTCAACCATTGTCTAAGTGAAACGATCACTCGATGTGAGTGTTCTTGACTCGAGCATGTCGACGCTTTGATCTGCTTGTTTGCTCACTACGGGGCTGGGGGAGGGTCAAACTGTTTGCTATGTAAATATTTTCAATAAATCAACCAATGTATTTATCTTTTAATTTATTATGACTAGCTCTTCAAGCGAGAGATTTGCGGGTCTATCTGGAATAAAATTAAATAATTGTGAAGCCACATTTTTATTGAAACACGTATACCTGTTATCTCCATATTTAGTGAATTCTTTCGACTGTGTTATCCTTACGAATTTCGTAATGATAATTATTTTATAACTGTGGTTAGATATTGTGAATAAATAGTGCACGGAAAGTTAATTGTCCATTGTACTGACCGAGATCTTAACATTTTGAAAATAACGAACTACTTAAACAGGCGACAGAAACACGTTTCTGTGTACAGACGGCGGCACATCCAGCGTTATATTCATCAGTTGGAAAATAACTCTTAGGAAAACAAAAGCCGTGACGCTATCCACCACTGCTAGACATCGGTACAACTTTAAAAAGTTTCACTGTCCACCAGCGGTGGATGAACTACTTAGCGGACGACGGGAATAATCGATTAAGGTACCCACAAATGTCATAATATTACGCTTGTTCTGCCATCAGGTTTACATTCTGCTACAAAAATATGTAAGTAAGAAAGAAATGTATTGATTAAGTATTATATTATTAGATATATTAAACTTGATCAACCCGAGTCCTGCCACTCCTATTGTATTTACAGATATTGCTTTACTGTTGAATAGTTATATGAACGCAGAAAACTCAACGTCACGCCAGAGGTGTATCTCGCTTCCATCTTCGACCTCATCATCACTTGCCATGAGGTGAGATTATCTTATAGTAATCTGTGGGTGAGATGTTGGCCTAGAGCTACTCAAACAATAAAAAACATATTCAAAACCATTTACAGAGTGAGCCAATTACAACAACTCCCTAAATGTTGCTATTAAACATTTTGCTAGTAGATTAGCATAAGTTTGCTAACGGAGATGTTTCATAGCCAACCAAATATATGTACTTCAAAAAATCAGGAAGTCTCCTGAATCCGGGAAAAATATTATCTATTGATTCGTTTTCATGCGCAGTATGTTTGTAGTACATAGTTTGAAATTTTTCGTCGATAACACTGTTTTTCGTCGATTTTACTGTTATTCAATAAGGCAATATGGCGGGCGACACAGAAGTCAACTAAACGTCACCAAAGTGACATAGGCGCCATGATGAATATTTGACTGTTTGTAGTTTTTTCTATAAAAAAATCCTGTTTTGTACCACGTTGCAGCGTGGAAGCAAATAAAAAGAAAACAGACAATTGAACACTGTTCTGCATATTTTTACCTATTTTTCAGTATACTGTACATAGACCTGCCCCCTTATTCACAACCGTCGGAAAAAAGTCGAGTTTCGGAAACTCTATACCTGTCACTTCTTATCACGGTGCGCCAAAGCGTGACGGCATGTGACTTCTCGAATCGAATCCGTAATCCACCAGTTTCTGAATAAGGGGGATGGTCGGGTCTCCATAGATTTTTGGAACATCTCGTTTTTTTCTAGTACTTTTGTTTAATAAAGTTATAGAAGAGCCATTAGTCCCGGCACAGACAGCATATACTCGTACCTACTACACTTGTTTACATGCGTTATTAAATGACTGCACAAAAATCAAAGATATTTTTTAAATTCGACGTCTTGGTCCCCAAAAAGTAATATTGTTGGTAAAATTTCAAAGGAAGCATAAAACTCGTTACGTATTCTCTTTGGTAAGCGCTGAGAGTCGAGTTTCTGGTTGGAATGCGACGGGTTATTATTGTTTTAGTATGAATGCGTTTTTGCGGGTTAATGATGTACATTAAGAAGAAAGCGGGACAGAAATGGCGGGGTCACTGTTACCGCGCCGCGGTAGCTGAAATTGAATATTGAGCGCATGCCGTCTGCGCCGACTCGCCTTTAGTTATGCTTCCTTGATGACGGATATCGGTTGTAAATGGAGACTTTTTGAAAAGTATAGTTGGTATAAATGCATAAAACACGTACGTTGTTTCTCAGTTTATAAGTGATTTTTTATCAACTTTAATAAAGGAGAATAGGTTCTCAATTTAACTCTATTGTGTGTATATTATATTTTATTTTAAGTTTAATCAGATATTTTTTTACTTTTACATAGTTATCGACCATTTCTGCTACTGCTGCGATGTGCAGAGGACGACATGAGTACCTATTTAGTTATTGGTAATATAAACTGCATAAAATTAATGAAGTATTATAAAAAACGGAGATAAAATTTAAGTATTTTAATTTCAACCTAATGTATAAATTAATATGGCTTGTGGAGACTGGATAGGCTTAGAGCTTTTTGACTACCAGGAAAGGATCACGAATGTCGGTCTTCAAAGTCATCAATTCACTGTCTCTACGTCAACATCAAGCACAAACTAAAAAAAGCAGATAACTTAACAGGCAAGTTACTTATCCTAATAAATTATCTTAAATGATTGTGTTTTTTCTTTAGTAAAGCAATTTTCAATCTACACAGTTAAGCTGAAATTGGCGTAAAATTGACTACTTCCTGTTTGTTTTTCCAAGTAAAACCTAATCAAAATTGAACTGTGACTAAATGACTAGATTTGTTTTATAAATTGAGTTTAAATGCTAGACAAATAACACCAATTAAACTATTACTTGCTAGTTTGTTAATTACACAATTGATTTTTCAATTGTCATAGTCCTCCGGTGGGGTAACGCCGCTTGAGGGATTAAGGTTAATAATTATCTAATATTTTAAAATATATACAGAATGGATACGTCAATAAATTAAAATATGGGCTATATTAGTTCATAGAAATGATTCGCAACTTTCAAAAACATCTTATTCATTTAATAATTTCGTGACATTTCTATGATATAATGTAGCCAATGTTATTTATTTCATACAAATGTCATGAAATTATCAAAAGAATAAGATGTTTTTGAAAGTGGCAAACCATTTCTATGAACAAATATAGCCCATGCGTTTATTTATTGTCGTATTGACGGTACCAATCTGTATATTCAATATATTTCTGTTTTAAATTTCGTTCTCAATCAAAGAGAATATTTTAAATGATTTATTAAGAAATAATTTAATATTGATTAGGTAGCGTCAATAATTATAGTTTCAATTAATTACAACAACAGACGTTTAAATTTATATTATTATCAAATTAAAACTAATTCTATTCAAATCTAAGTTTCTGTTGTAAAAAATACACGAAACGTATTTTATATTATTCCTCAAAGATGAACCGTCACCCTGAACTCTTCTATGATAAAATTATTCTCGCACCATTATTACAATTACATTAACATCGCCCTTGTGCTGGATGCGCAGGCGTCGCGTTCCATCGCGTGCTGCGCTACTAGTCGCCTATTACCCTGGTTACAGATACACACTCATGATAAGTCATTTATATAAGACTAGATCATTATACATGTAAGTAGACACGTATTACAAAGGACTTCCAAGATTGCACATGATAGACAACGAAGGTCCCCAGGTTGTATCATCATGAATAATACTTACATCATAACATTAGTTTTAATCTCATTCAAATAGTCCTGGAAAAAAAAATCATATGTACTTTGACTATAAAGCAACCAAAAACACACAACGTTTAGTTATGACTTATGAGATAAGTACCTTGGAATTTCACTTGAGAGACCAAACCTTCCCGGTTGCCGCAAAGCCGTGTGTTCAATTCTCACCGGTGGCAATTTTTTTTAACACTTATAAAACTCACATTTTTAATGTCAAAAAAAATATAAATTTATATGGCGTTTAATTTTGTTAGTGTTAAGAAAACTAATAGGTAAGTAAGTAGATGGGAAAGGGGCTGATAAGTAGGTCATAATGTCTACATAACGGTAAAAAAGATGTTCCAAAAATGTATGGAGACCAGCTCTATGTACAGTATACTGAAAAATAGGTAAAAATATGCAGGACACTGTTCAATTGTCCGTTTTCTTTTTATTTGCTTTGTGTCGTCTTTTTGTCGTCGTCAAATATTCATCATGGCGCCTATGTCACTTTGGTTACGTTTAGTTGACTTCTATGTACCCCGCCATTTTGCCATACTAAATAACTGTGAAATGGACAAAAAATTTCAACTTTTCTACAGAAGACAGCACATCAAGTGTAACAGTCGCACTACGAAAGCCGCCTCTATAACGAAGGTGTAAATGCGGTCTCAAGATCAAACTGTTAAGCTTGATGTGCTGTCGACTGTACAAATGAACTATGCATGAAAACGAATTATTAGTACTTTTCCCGGATTCAGGAGATTTTTAGTAATTTTTTGAGATAGTGTACATTTACTTGGCCGGATATGAAACAACTCCTTTGTCAAATCTGAAAAAAAAACGTCTATGTCTAGAAGTGGTTCGTATCACCCTTGCATCACTAATAAGTCTGTGATATCCCCTAATATTTATGAGTATTTGGTTTATGTTCATTAAAAACTGCCAAAGGTGAGAAACTGGCATTAATTTAAGCTGTGGAATATGTGAAGATCCATTTAGTTGGCAGACTGACATTTGCTACTATAAATTTTATTAATATTTGTATATTCATGCATTGTATAAGGCGTGGAAATGTGGTCACTACTGCCAGGAAATCATAAACAAGTAATAGGTTTCGAAATCAGGATGGGTCAGCTGCGAAGATCGGCGCGTGCCGAAGCCCCTGCGGCGTGGCTTCGCGTGACGTCAGCGCATCTGCCCGCCAGATGGCGCCGCGCCCCGGCACAGATAATATCGCACTAAGCACGCTAGCACTATTGGGGATTCAAAAACATGCAAAAGTACCCACTGCAGTAATACGTGAACCATCAAATGCTCATAACACGCCTACATAACAATCCAATCAAAAAAAAAAAAAATCCTCGCTGACCTACTAAAAATGGGAAAACACTATCATTATGATAAGTAAGACGGGAAGACTGTAATGGTTTATAGTGGGAATATGAGATTGATACTGGATTTGATAATTAATTTGTTAAGTGTATAGGTTACTGTCTTTCTATTACATTTTATTAAAGTTTACCCTCGTAGCTATGCCACAAAATTACTTACATATTATTGCAATCCGCAACAACGTAATCATTAGTTGTTTGTTAGCCTAACAAATATCTATTTTGACGACACATTGTGTATTTTGAACGCGCATTCAGGTGAAACATTAGCGCTGCACCCCATTGTTTTTATGGCTAGCTAAGTGGTAATTACTGGCATCATCGTAAGTGATTTGACGTTATTGCCTGCCATATGCCAGTCGACGTCAGTCCATTATACTTATTTGCGTAACGAGGCAATTAATACTATTATAATCGTCGGACATGGAAAAAAAATATCTTGCAGAATCAGAACAATGGGTGATGAAATCTAAATTAATGAGTTAATTATTCTTCTTTACACCTATACTTGACATGTTTTGCAAAAAAGAAACTATGTAATGATTTTTTTCCTATCTTTCAAACGAACAAAACATTGTTAATACCAGGGAGTATTTTTAAGAGTAAAGAAACTCCTTCTTAAAAGACTTGCTAAGAAATGGAAGGTAAAAACTGTTTGTAGTTCCAATTCCTTTCAAGTGGAGATACTCATTATGTATTGCATTAAAAAAATTAAGTAATCACATTTCATAAGGACTGCAACTGAGCAAAATGAAAGCAAAATTAAAAAGCCTTTACTTTGCTTAGGTACTTACAATCATCGTCATCATCCATCTAATATTTGACAAATAATGTTATTTATTCCCACTGCGAGAATATTACTTCCATATTTCAAGCAAAGTATAATTATCGTTTCCGGATAAATGCGGATTTTCTAGAATACCCTAACTCACTTGACTGCCACCACCAGATATAAGCTGGCACCGATTCCATGATTGTATACGTTCATAGCATACTAACGTTAATACTAAAGCTAATTTATATAGACTCAGTGCGATACAGTTGATTTTGCAAAAGTTCCAAAATAAATAGGGAAAGCTAACTAATACGGATAATATACTGGTTTTAAGAGGTTTGAGGAAATCATCACACTGAATAACTTTATCTATGGGAGCCGACTCTGAAATGGGAAAAAAACAGCTGATGTTCCAAATCCACAAGAGATCGGATGTGTAGAGACATAAAATACATTTTTTTTTTCGTTAAAAGTATTGTGGCAGAGTCAATCTATCAAAATTTTATATCGATCAAAAACAGGTTTGTTTGAAAAACCAACATCTTTTGTCATGTAAAAATATAATAAATGTGGTAGGTGAGAGTATCAAGCGTAGTGAAAGCGTAGTCGGTTGAAGGCAGAATTTACTGTTCTATCATAGGCAATTTAAACTTATTTAATTCTGACGTAAATACTCTCATATTACTATAAGGTATTACTGTCTCTATAAAGAGGCAGCAGTCAACGCCATGTAGGTAAATATGATTGGCACTCAGCGTAATACAAGCAAATGGAGTTCCCTTGCGATTCCCCGTAGTAATGCTCAATCGAACTTCAAAATCGGACATGCGCAGTCTTTATATGGCTGGTAAATAAGTTGCCACTTCATTGGTAGGTACAGTTCTGAAAATCAAGACGCGAAAATTTGAGTTGTGATTTAATATCAACATGATGTCTAGTTTATTTAGTCTTATTATGAACTCGTAGCCGGATACGGCTCCGCCCGCGTGGATGTTGGTTGTTACGCTAATAGGTAGCTTATGGCCTTTCTCAGGGTGTAATGTATTTCCACGTTAAGTTTCATATATATTGACTCAGTGGTTTGAAAGTGAAAACACAACAGACAGACAGAAGACAGACAGATAGAGTCACTTTCTCATTTATAATAGTACGACGTATTCATTATAAAAGAAAGAAAAATAGCAATCAGCAACAGTTTCTTCCATTGACCTCAAACCTTTCCAATATAGCCTCGTAGGTAAAGTTAGAGATACGGGTCTACCCACCACTAATAAAATATTGTGGTAAAAACTAAAGTAATTACATACATAGCAAACCGAAATAGTAGATTATTAACCAAGGGGATAAAGCAGTGTCCTCTGTCGCGGGTGACGATTTAAATCGCGAGCGTAACGAAGGACTCGAGGTTTATTTCCGAGCGTAGCGAGGGTGTTGAAAACTTAAATCACGAGCGAAGCGAGGGATTTAAGAGGAGTCCTGAGTGGAGCGAGGGATTTAAGTTCACCCAAGACTAAGACAAGCAAAATTAACACAATAATAATATGAGATAAGCATTTATTAAAAATAATGACAATTAAAAGTTAACATTCGAAACATTGGTCCAATTATCGGCCGTATCGGCCGGCCAAATACGGCCTCGTCGGTTTTCGTAATTTTATTTAATAATCATAACTGCACAATAAATGCGTATTCCTTTTTCAAAAAGATGTATAATGCTTTATATACAAACTCAATGGTGTAAACACAGATGTAGTTCAGTATAAATTTCGGTAAGTATTCCAAATTTTAATCACATTCTCCCCCTAGAGGATGAATGAAATTCAGTACAATTTTCTTTCCCTGTTTTTAACAGATTAAAAATGACTATTGTTATGTTCGCCTTTTGTGGCATAGAATGTCACTTTTTTGAGCAAGTGGTACGAAATAGTAGAATATTAACCAAGGGGATAAAGCAGTGTCTTCTGTCGCAGGTGACGATTTAAATCGCGAGCGTAACGAAGGATTCGAGGTTTACTCCCGAGCGTAGCGAGGGTGTTAAGTTAAGACGAGTCCTGAGTGTAGCGAGGGATTTAAGTTCACCCAAGACTAAGACAGCTTTATCGCTGAGGAAAATACTCTACTTTTCGTACCATTTGCGAAAAAATTAACACAATAATAATATGAGATAAACATTTATTAAAAATAATGTGAATTAAAAGTAAAAGTTAACATTCGTAACATTGGTCTAATTATTGATAGAGAGAGTTACATTTTTGTGCGTATTCCTTTTTCAAAAAGATGTATAATACTTTATATACATACTCAATGGTGTAAACACAGATGTAGTTCAGTATTAATTTCGGTAAGTATTCCAAATTTAAATCACATTGTCCCCCTAGTGGATGAATGAAATTCAGTACAATTTTCTTTACCTGTTTTTAACAGATTAAAAATGACTATTGTTATGTTCGCTTTTTGTGGCATAGAATGTCACTTTTTTAAGCAAGTGGTACGAAAAAATAATTTAGTTATCGATAACAACAATTGTATCATATTAAATACTACAGCAAAAGTGTGACACACAGTAAAATATTTTGACCCGTGTAAAGGTTAGCATAGCAGGCTATCGCGTAGAACGTGATCCAGGTGAAACATGAAAGTGAAAATATTTTGCGATAGCCTAAAACTGTTTTAAGTATACCGGTTGGAAAAGAAATAAAACCGCTTTAGGACATCAAGATTACGGCCATTGTAATACAACAAAATAGATAGGTGCAGTAAGCCAGATCCAGTAAGTGATCTTAAATCTAGTCAAAGATAAATCGTTTCGTTAACTCACTTCACGATGCGATCACGATCGCCAATTCTCTTGCACATTGCCATACGCCGCATTCTTGGAACAAGTTATCAGGTACAGAGAGGTGCCTGGGTGCTTCTCTCTCGACGCTCTCCGAGACAAGGAAACTGAGCCGGGCGAGGTCTGAATCAGGTCTTTCGCTGCGTCGTGCCTTGAGGACTCTTAACAACAGCAGGACACGTCCCAAGACGTGACGCCTGCTAATTAGAAAACCTCCAGAGGCCCTTCGCCGCTAGGACTTTTATACTAACCAATGTTGATGCCCCATTATAATCCAGGTTCCGCTATAAATTAAAGGCCATCTGCGGCAATAGCAATAGTAAAAAAATCTTTTTAATTTTGATTAGATATTCCCGAACGCGTGTCTTATGATCGGTCGTTCTATGGAGACGGCTTTCTGTAACCATCTGTTTTGTTGTAGGTGTGTCACGTAAAAATTTGAATGACTCTCGTTTTGTTTTATTTCTTTTCTTTCATAATGGGAATTAAATGTGAGTTGTGATTTTAGTAAAATCTAGCAATTAAGGGTGCTGTCCACGAGTGCAATTAAACGGCATTATAGCACGGTAGAGTACTATAACTATAGCTGCTACCAACTACAATTAAAATGTAGGCAGCATTGAGTAGAGTTCTGAGTTCTAACTCTATCCAGGTAGAGTGCTTACTCTATCCATGGACATTTTTGATTGTTTTAGAGGCATTAATGGGTGATATTCATGCCTCTAAAACAATCAGAAATAGAAAACATCTGATAAAGGAACTTTCAAGAGAGGTTTAAAGCTTAGCTGCTTTTCCTCCTCGAATTTGGATCGCCTAACAGGGTAGCGCTTCACGTCACACGAGATCACAGCTAAATAGTGCTACTTTCTATTATTTTTGTTCAAATAAACGAACCAGTGTAGTAATAAAACCGGTTTTTGTAGAGAATCGTAATCAACATTTACTAATAAAAATCTTTAAATGAACTTATCGATCAAAATAAATACAATGGAAAGAATTTCTAAATATCCATTTCACTAATAATCAATATGACAATATGGCGGGCGGCCTAAACGTCATGAAAGGGACAATGCGCCATGATGAATTTATGGCAGTGTAGTGAGTGTGTAGCAGTTTTTTCTTTGTGTTGTATACCACGACACTAGGCAATTAAAAAGAAAATGGACAATTAAAAACTGTTCGGGGCCTTACCGCTATCTTTATAAAAGCGATTCATGTTCCGCTCAGTATTGGTTCCTAAACTGCTTCGTTTTCTTTCGTACCATCATCTTCGTAAAATTGATTCGAGTTTGCACCGATTGAATGAACCGTAGTGCTGTGTGTTAATAGTTCAAATGAACTTATTAGTAGAATTTAGTTGCTTGTATTGTGATTATAATTTTAGATTATCGATATGTAAATTATTACGTTAATTAAGAGATTTGTGCGGTAGTATTTATATTTTATAAAAATTTATAATTAAAATGTGGGAAAATATAGGTTTATTATTTATTTATTGAACTCATTCGTGATCAACCGTGCCGTATTCATTTTAATTTGTTCTTTCAATATGTCGATGTTGTTGTGACTGAGTTGGATAAAATTATTAAATTATTTTAAGCCCAGGCTTCATACATTTTTTGATCCTCTCCTTTGAATCAAAAGTCACCACATATGTCATTAAAAATGCTATTTACAGGTGTTTTCAGGTTGGGCTACGGTCCCACTATTTTATTCTTATATGTACTAAATGAAATTTCGTCTTTAATTTTTTTATTTGTATCACAAGAATGGGTTCAAATGGCAAAATTATTGCTAGATGGTTACACTTATGTGACTAATACTTATTTTAATATTATAGGTTGTTATTTAGGCGTTGTTATTTTGAAATAATAATAATAATATAATAATAATAAAATTCTTTATTTTCCACCTCAATATTACATGTTTGTTATACTAAAATAACTATAAATATTAGAGAAATTATGTTTGAGAAAACACATAATATTTGGGAGGGCAAGCGCCTAAAATAGGAAATTCCTGTATTTCAGGACTCCAGGAACCTCACCCGAACCATATGACGTTATTAACAGAGTTACTACAATATGATAAAATTATGCGTGCGTGCATATGCGTGTGTGTGAGTGTGTGAGTTTGCATGTATGAGTGTTGTTCTTAGATGTTCTTGTCATTTTATAAGTGCTTCCATTTCATAGTAATTAAGTTCCAATAGGTAGTTCCGAAGTATGGCTTTACATTCATACAATATTTTAGGATAAATATTTAGTGCTGAGTTGAATTTATTGTATAAGTTATTTGCAAAAAAGGTTGTATGGCGACGAAAAAAGGTGGTGTTGTGTTTGATAGTTTGACATACTTTAGGCGACCTACGACTGTTATTCTTCTGTGTGGGGGGGTAATAGCTTAGGAGTTTGTGCTGTCGTATTGTGACCTGCAAATATGTACAATGTATGTAACTATTTCAGACATTTCTGAATACAGGATTTTCCCATCTCTAGCGGCGTCATAAATGTTATAGTCGCCATATTTGTTTACATCGCGGGCAGTAACGAAAAAAATGGACTATAATGACAGCAATGACAGCAATTCAACTCTAAACTGAATCGCTGTCATAGTCGTAGTACAAATTAGCGATTCTACTTAGTTTGGGTCCTAAACTGGATCGCGATAAAATATGGTGGTACGGGTTCTCCATGCACTTTTAGGATATATATCTGTTTTGTAATTTATTTTATAATTATGGTTTTTGATAACACTTTAGTATTTATATGACAATGTTATACCGTGTAAATATTGTATGGTGGTGCCGACAATACGACAGTAAATTAAAACATGGGCTATATTAATTCATAGAAATGGTTTGCAACTTTCAAAAACATCTAATTCATTTGATAATTTCGTGACATTTCTATGAATTAATGCAGCCAATGTTATATTATTTATACAGGATGAAGAAACGACCTTTACTTAAACTATACGCGTACAATACATGCCTTCTGAGATGATTTATTACGTATCTATGTACGAGTATATATTTTAATAATGTCATATCATTAATTACGTATGTTTAGCTGTTATTTAGTATAATAAACCTACAAATATAATTGTGTCTACGGTATAAAAATCAATGGCAATGTATGATTAAGTAAATTTGTGTTCTACTCTGTATTTTATATAGATATTTATCATTACGGCCTATTTATACTAAACCTGGTTGTGCAGATAATTTGAAAATAATATTGTAATTACTTTACTTGATAATAGTCAATTCAAACATACCTTTCCGTTTCCCGAGACCTTTAGGACAAAAAAAGGAAGGTAAGTAAAATATAATTTCGAAAAATTAAATATTTCACAATAATGGCAAAAAATAGGAATATGTATACCTATGTACCTTAAATTTGAAAAATGTTGGGGCGTTAATGATATTTAATTTAAAAGAGTTTAGAAAATGTACGTGATTATATGTATACGTATAAGAAGACTGGCAAACAAGCGTAGGTACTGGCCTGCCTGGTGGTAAGTGGTTGTTTACCGTAAACTATAGATAGACGCTCAAATTGTAAAAAACCTAAGGTAAGTCCTACCAAACATTTTTACGGCAACCAATTAGGTTGTTTTGGAACATACGTTGATATCTTTGATTTTATTTATATCACATATTTATTTAGTGTTGAATAAATAAATTAAATAAATTGCGAAAATATATCGAACGGGTTTTTACAGAGACAATATACACAAAGACAACTATAGGAAATACATCTAAGGGAACATATTTTCCGCAGACCAACAAACATTTTTGACGTATTTGGAAAAATTGGTGCACTAACTAAATCAAGAACGTTCGTCCGACAGCTGTAAATATGTTCCCATAGATGGTTGCCATAGTTTTTGTCTAGATGCTGTCAAAAACCGATCGATATTACTCAATATGGAAAGTTTTTATTTTATTAATTAAAACTTAAATATGTAATACATTTATCATCAAAAACATCAACGTATACAGTTCCGAAAAAAACCTATTAAGCGTTCAAGTTTGGCGCAATACAAATTGTGCGTTTTTGATTTTGCTATGGTGAACACATTCTTAATTTTTAAATTAAGTTTAATTTTTAAATTAAGAATGTGTTTACCATATCGTATCCCTGGTACTTACGCGTAGAATACCTTGTAAAAATCAAGAGGAAGCGTTACGTTAACAGCATTGGAGACAAGTCCCCCTACTTTCAACTTAAATTTTCATAAAAACGCAAATCATATGAGCTCTGGCGACCTCACTCAGCAGGAACGCAACTTGCAATCTTCTGTAAGATGGTGGTGTCTCCCCGCCTCACATTGCACTTATGATTATAAATCAGTAATACTTACAACAGTTATTTTCTAAATTTTATTTTCAACATTATAATAAATGTTCTAAGGATGTTTAAAAAATATTTAAACTTGAAAAAAATGATGTTCTTGGACGGGAACCGAAGCTGCTCCATTTCACAATCCGAGTGACTGCTCTGATTACTTGAGATAATCCTATGAATCTCATCTAGTTTCTCTGTTTTTGCGTTTCAATTTAAACTAGCGTCTACGCTAAGAATGTCGAAACATTTGAACGAGTATGTTTTAAAACATACAAAAAGAATAATACATGGGAATCATGGGATATCCTCGGCTCTTAGTTCAGTGGTCAGAGCAGTCAGTTATCACCCCAGGACATGTTTTTTAAAGATATTTTTACTACAACAATTCTCTACCAAGAAAATGCAGGCACTAACAGACGTTTCAACTTTTTCGCTTACAAAACTATGTATAAAAAGAAAATTCTATACTGTGACATAAGTAGGTACAATATTCACATTCGAATTTAATAAAAATAATGTAGTATAACAATGATATACAAACGATTTCCCAAGATAACACTTTCAGATTGAGCAAAAAGAAAAATGGTGTGGAGGCAGCTCATAAAAACAATGAACTTTCACGTGTAAGCCAAGCAGGTTGATTCAGCGTAGTTTATTGTGGAATCAAAGCGGCGGCGGCTGCGGCGGGATATAATTCAATTTGGTAAACAATTCGTTTTCCTAGATCCGTGGTACGGATTCGTAACACGCACAAAGATCGCACCTGCACCCCCGAAGTGAAGGATAATATATTATATAGCAGTACTTTTATTATTATTAAATTCTATTACATTTTGTACGTTCGTATGTTTTTATGTTTTTATGTTTGTATGTTTGTATTTTGTCGATAACATGTGTGCGGTTAGCATTTATTTAAGAAAAGTAAGTAGAGCCATTTCATAAAAAACTTTTTGTAGCAAAATTGCAACCCCACAAATGAAGACTATTAAAACTAGCTGCAAAAGATTATACTGCACTCACGAGTTGTAGAATAATATTGTAATGTATAACAGTACCTATCTTTCATTATTATTAAACTCTAACACATGTTATTGTAAGTACTGCCTTTCTAAGTCGATGATTCTTTTGTTAATGACTTTGTGTGTGAGGTTAGCATTTTAATTTCAAAAAACAATGAGTTGACACGAGCTTAGAGTTTTTGAGAAATTTGGAGAGTAATCTTTCGGAGATCGTTTTAAATGCCCTTAAAGTTACATAAGATTGTATTCAAGCTATTTTTATCTGTATCGACTCTACAAAATAATTTCAAAATTAAATACAAATTTTTAAGACTTCTAAAACAAACTCCAAAAGATTACACTGTCCAGATTTCTTGAAAACTCTAAACGTGTTGTCGACCAGTGACCCTTGTCAAAGTGCGGGCGCGTGCCCATAACTTTTTAGCCGCGAGAAAAAACAATAAGCCAATCTCTCACCAGTATCACTTTCACCCGTCGCTGGATCAATTTGGCCCCGCTCGATAATTGAATCGCGAAGGGTCAGGGTGTCCCAGGCCCTATTAGAGACACATTCGATGCATATGCGATTGAGACTCGCCTAATTTCATGCAGATAAAACTTTTTTTCTCTCTCTCTTTATTCAAAAAACTGCAGTACATTACAATTTGAAAATAATGTGTGATACATTAACAATAACAGTTTCCCCTGCTTGTTAATACACGAGATTAATGAGAAGATAACTGTGCAGTTTTATGTAGTAACTATCCTTTATGTCTTAGCAGCCCGCCACCATCTCCAGAACCTGCTTCTCAAATTGAGCTGCATTTCATAAGTCGAAATTATTTATAAAATATTCAAATTAACTTATTTTCATATTATAAACATTACCTGTAGCAATAAAGTAACGTAAAGGCGATCAATTATTTTACATATCTAGCTTAAAAATTAAAAACACATATAACCCAACAATAAATTAATTTAGTAATGAGCAGAGATTATAGCTGTATAATATTATAATTAATTAACGAGCTTGTTATTTCTATATTGCAGTTGTATAATGTTTATTATCGTAATACAAAATAGCCTTCACTATTGAACTGTATACCAACAAGGACTACTTAATAGATCTTTTTATGAAACGCTCCCGAAAATTTTTACACTTTATTTTGTTGTGAATTAGAAGTTGATGATACAAGCAAACACACATAAAACAAAAACCCCATCTCAGCGGGTCGGCGCTCGGCGCAGTTTGTATTTGCTCGCAGCCGGGAGGGGGTTATTACTAAACTCCATTACACTTTTTGTGCCAAGTGTTTTGGTGGTATAACAAGGGTGAAAACGACCCTACAAAACGAATGACACGCTCTCAACAGCCTCCGTTTTTTATAGCTTGTGAGAAAGGAAAATATTTATAGTTATCGATATACGTAGGTACGGTGTTCCCTGGTGCTACTGTTGTTTTTCACTGTTTCAATGGATTCGTGAGAAATTCAAAATTTTATATTCATGCTAGTAGTATTCCAAAACTAAGATGAGCAAAGGTGAATAATATTACCGTACATCACCAAATAAAAAAACTAATTTGATTTTCAAGTGGTTTAATACATAAGGATATATGTATTGGAAAAACGTTATCACCCGGAACCCTAGGAGATATCTCTTCTAGAGCCTAGACATTAAACTAAGAATTTTTCAACATTGATTATAAATCTTAAAATAAAATTTATAAATGTTTCTTTTAGGAGAATAATAAGAGCAATACACTTAGTTAAAACTTTTCAATGAATGTAGAGTCGACACATGGAATATACAACTGCCTTTTTTTATTTTAAAGAAACATTTGTGGTTTCTTTGTGTATACCTAATCAGAGACTCGTCGGCCTATGCCCTATAACGTGTCGCGGTATTTATCGTCTCTATTATTGAATGAAACGTGCGCATTACCCACTTTATAGTAGGCGTGAAGACCTGGGAATAAATGCCATAACCCATCTATAAGCTTATAAGTATACGTAATACCAAACTTCTCACGCTTTGCCTTCCCTGTAAAAACAAAAAGTAGTAAGTATTATGGTGACAGGATAAGCGACATTCTAGACATAGGAGAGAGTTCAAGAGTGACAATTAAAGAGCTCTGGCGAAATATCTCACCGCAGAAACAATACTTATGCCCGTTTTCACTAACTGTTCCCTAGGCTAAGGTGACTCTTCTCGACATTTGTCTCTTTCTATCTCCTTTAGATAGACTGAGCTAAAAATCACTAAGAGACTCTTAATGCTAAGCAAATGTTAGTGAAAACGAGCATTAAACGTACCTCTCGTTTTTTTTTATACGAAGCTCGGCAATTGACCCATCACCACCTGATGTAATGAAAATATCTTTATTCAATTAGGCCCCCAAGAAGCACTTTTGAATGTGATGATGATTTGATGTGAAGCAGTAAGAAGAGTCCATATGCGAAGACAGCTGGTGCAGTTTAGACACTAATCTAGCCGCCTCCACCTTGCCGGCCCAAAAGGTGCTTTTTCACGCCCCTCTTGAAGGAACCCATGTTATAGGAAGGAGAGAACACATTTGCTGGCAAAGAATTCCAAGTTCTGGAAGTACGACAAAGATATGAGATAATGGGCCTAATTCTGGGAACACACTTTAATTCTAAATTTAAGAACAGTATATCTCTTTCTAGCAATAAGTAATAGAAAATAGATAGCAAGAATCTGTTTAGAGCTGTCACTTAAATTTAGATAGATTTCATAGAAACCATAGACAATTTTAGACGGCATGTAAGGAGGTGCCTCCTAAACACTGCATTTTATCACGTTCAATAAGGTCGAAAATTGAACGCACATTTCTAAATGTCAAATTATATGTCAGCTATCCTTTTCGTATTCCTTTTGATAGAAAGAAATGCACTGAACTTAAATTTAGACTTAGCATGTGTTCACCAGAATTAGGGCCAATGAGTACATTAGTAAGTTCTAAAAACGAGTGAAAGATTCACATTTTACCTATTGCCTCCTCTCTGAATATTCAGTCTTCGCATCGACACGACCAGAAAAAGAGAGATACTTTTGTGTTTCCTGTGGATAACTGATTTTATCATTATTTTTGCTACATTTGTGTCACAAAATATTAACATAAACCTGTACAGGTAGTAACAATATGGTTTGCAATATCAAGTGATTTTTCCTTGTTATTGCAGGTGTCTATAGGCGGCGGTAACCACTTACCATCAGGTGGGCCGTCAGCTTGTTTGCCATCTAGTTGTATAAAAAAAAGGTAGTATTTTCTGTAATAAAATTAAAAACTACAGGCTTCATATTACTCGGTTCTTCTCTTGATATTTTATGGTGTTTTCTGTATTGTAAGCTCCGTGAATAATAGGTATGCTTTTATAATAAACACAGCGCCGTGGTTACGAAATATGTTGTATCATGGATTATTATCTAGCGTGGTAAACTCGTGTCTTTATTTCGAAGACTTCGTAATCCTATTACGTGACTCAACTCTTTTACTGATAGCTCGTTGACTAGCAACTCAAAGAATTTTAGAGTTCGAGTCGAGCACTCCTGTAGTCTCTATGAGCTCATATTAATTATTCGATAATGTATAAATAAAAAATAATAAGTCCTCGGTAGCTCAGTGGTTAACTAAAATATAATTAATACAATTCTGGTAAGAAATAAGACGAGTCTATAAGTAAAAGACCTTGGCTGGATAGAAAATAATTAATCAATTAATAATTGTTCAATAAATTTAACTAATTAAGTATAAATAATAAAAATAGTATACTTATACTAAAAGTCATAGGAAAGTCAAATAACGTTACTCAATTGAGACATTAATTATAGTAAAAAGGAGTCAAGTCTTCCAGATTCAGACTTCAGAAGTTGGGTATTAGAAATCACTACGCTGATCTCGCCTTGGTGTTTGTTATCCATAAAACTACATTAGATCTTACGCTACGTATAGAAAATGTTTCTTAAACGATTTGAAAGTCATATAGTACCTTCGTCAAAAGGACGCGACTCTACTCGTAAAGGAATAAGACCTGCAATAACGTCACAAAAGATTTTCACATCAAGACTGAGCTAATAAAGTGAAAAGCGAATTGGGGTTCAACGAACCGACAACGACACCTTCTACTTCGCCGAGAATAACTTAACGACTTGTGAACCAGCTTAACAAGACGTTATTGCGACTGTGGGACTCTTTCACGGGTTTCTTCATTATTTGTTATAATTAAGCGTTTCGTCCTCGTTATTATAGTCTGAGAATTAGATATTTGTTAAGCAACATTATTTATTATAAAAATTCTCACTAGCTTTCGGAAATACACAAGTCTCTACTATATAAAGATATGTACATAAGTGCTCATTAACGTTAAATAAATTAAACTAATGAAAAAAAAACGTTAGTAGGTAACAGCCTTGGTTTATCGGTGCACAGATTCTTATTATTGCAGTATAAATCTAAAAGCTTGTTGTAAAAAAATACTTCAAAAAATATCATGCATGGCATTTTAACTGAAGATATCACTCAGTTTTAAGCTATTAAGCTAAGTAATCACATAACATTTACATGCCCTAATACATTTGAATGCGAGAGAATTGTCATCAATCTTGAAGGGGTGTGGAGCATAAAGCGATAATGTGCATGACATATGGCGTAGTCGGCTAACACTGTATACGCTCGTTCCACTCGGCTGGCTTAGAATAGCCCGGTCCAAGTGACCCGCACCGACCTGACACACGGCTACCTACCACTCCTAAAATTGAGATCAAATCGCTGGACAAGTGCACGCCAGTTTTAAAGTACCCATTGTGACTTTTGTTGAATAGTAACAATCTACATACAGTCGCTACTTGTATCGTCAATTGTAATCGATCTATTTGCAAATTACCCGCATGTTCCGATATTTAGAATGTAACTTATATAAAATAGCGAAATTCAATTTTCTTTCAACAGTGTCAGTTATATTCAGTCTTTTGTAAAAGATGAATAGATTAACCATTTATTTTGCGCAAGCACATCTAAATCACTACAAGTTACATCAAAAATATGCATAAAAGAGGAAATAAATGCTATTCCAAGAAATGACCCAGGATCAGTGTCAGTGTAATTTAAGCACAGTTTTTAAGTAAGAGTTGCAATGAAAATTACCTATTTGAGAATTTAAGTCCACTACATATTATTTTATAAGAATAACTGTCTATCAAAAAATTTTCATCATGAATAATTTTGTTAGGAAAATAACTAATGTCTTGCATAGACAAAATATTACGTGATTAATTACAATCTTTTTCATGAAAATAAAATTTATGTTATGTAAAATGCCTAGCTGGCAATATATTAAAATGCGTGCTTAATGCTAATGTTTATTACTGTATAAATATCAATGAATGCATGTGTACTTAGTTAGATCATAGGCACAACGAGGGTGGCAGAGCTAAGTGGCGGGAGGCCACATGTCGCTCTCGTCGCGCTAATCTGCAGGATTTGCCATGCAATGTCCCTCCGAACATCCATCTCTTCTCCACCCTACACACAACAATACATCCGTCTCACGCGGCTCATTGAATATTATTGCTCTATGGGGATTTTGAAAATATGGAGCCGTTTAGCGAAAGCCGTACATTGTATCTATGTTGTGGAATTATTCATACGCAGACCGTGCATTTATCACTTAATGGTATTAGCCATTAGACCGTTTAATCGCTCGATTTGAATGTTTACTGCTCGGCTTAACTTAGAAAATATCGTGATTTCACTCCATTTGTATATTTCAAAACCTTCTTTGAAGGATTTAGATTCAGAATAATCACTTGTTGTGACCATACATATACAAGTCGCGTATACTAGTGGCGCATCTTCAAATATTCAATAGCACCTAATTGCAAGCAGCCTAGCTAGACTATTAATAAATGAATGCGGGTCTTTATATGCCGGGTTCGGGCACATTTTTAAAACATATCCTCAATTCAATCATAGAAATTGTAAGAATAATTATATCTTATTGTTTTTTTTAAAATGCCTTTAAAACACCTTCTTAATTTGTGACAACGTGTGCTTCTCGACGAAAATACTTTATTCTCTTTCCCCTTAACTGATTTAATCATATAACTCCTGACACGGTAGGCAAGTCCATTGAAGTGAGCCAGCCAAAGTCAATGTCTGTGTAATGATTGCACCTCCTGTCAGCGCGCCATGCGGCATACAATCCACATGGCGACTTGTAAAAACAAAATTAACTAGTGCTTAAAGCATCTGCCTTAACATAATCCAATAAAGTTTAAAATTGCTACTGTAATAGCAAAGTTAGCATGGTATTAACATCCATTGTGGGGTCTTCGTCATGTCATTGCTTCCCTCGCAACCCTAAAATTCATTCGCAGTCCGGACGAACGGACAGGTTACCTTTTGTTGTTCTATAAAAGCAGTACATTACAGCGATTGTCGGCACAAATGTTGGGAATTACAAAGCATTTTGTATTTGACGAATGACGATTATTTCAATGTTTAATTCATTAGGATTTCTTGTTTGCTTATCTATTGTTTTGTTTTGGGTAATTAAATGTTATTAAACCTCAATTATAATAAAAATGCAGTTAAATACAATAACTTCATAAAATTATTTAATTATATACCTAATGGTAATTGATTCAGACGGGAACCGGTTACCTGTTCGAAATTTACTTCCGATTTTATTTTAACGAAAATGGTTGGCCGACGTCTTTTTTGCTTTAAATACGCATTATTTGCCGGATTTTTTAGACCATCGAAATATCATTTGACATATTTATCATTTTACCGTACGACGTTTCACCGCTTTTTAAAATTACTTTTTACTATTGGAATTTGTGACGACAATAAATTAAAGCATGGGCTATATTAGTTGGTACAAATGTTTTGCAACATTCAAATATATCTTATTCATTTAATAGGTTTATGACATTTCTATGAAACAATGCAGCCAATGTTATATTATTCCATAAAATGTCATGAAATTATCAAATGGATAATATCTACTTGAAAGTTGCAAAACATTTCTATGAACTAATATAGCCCATGTAATAATTTATTGTCGTCCCCACCCTGTATATTATTTTTCAATATTTTTCCACTTTAATTTGCATATATCTGAGTAGCGATGTACCAATCTATTGCCTACAGTAATTACCTACATCTCACTAAAAATTGAAAAATATTATATTCTTATTCGATTCTGCTGTTCCTTCAATAATGTTTTGGATTCATTAATTCACCCCAAAACAAAAAACAAAAATATTTTTAAAAACTTTAACATATTTATTTATTCATTTTGTATGCAATGTAACACAAAAGGTTTAAAAGGAATACATAAAACACAGTTGAGTACAAAGGCGCTGCTTATTTTAATGAAATCTCTACCAGCAAACCTGCGACAGGAATACAGGAAATTAAAAGTAGACACTGTGTATTTACACACTGTGTCCATATACACATACACACAAATATACCTAATAAGACAATTTAGATTATTAAGAATAAATATTATGATATGCTGTACAATTAATAAATGGGGTTTATAATTAGATTATCTAAGCCTTTTAAAATAGTTAAAACACTGGTTATTTTGTTCTCTGGTCCGAAGCGTGTTAGAATATTGCAGTACTATATGGCATCAAAGTTACTCAGTTCATGACAATCGAATTGAATCCATCCAACGCAAGTTTGTCGGGTATTTGTGTGTCAGAGCTGGTGTTCGTAGTACTATGCCGGATTATGGGAATACGGAGATATGTTGAGGTACTTTGAAATGAACTCACTTAATTTTAGATGCAGACTAATAAATTGATCTTACTGTTCCTCATAAGATGGTCAGTGGCGACCTCGATGGTAGTCTAATTGATAATATTTTTCTAAATGTGTACCGTATTTCGAAACGAATGCCAAAGTTCCTCCATGTTTCTAATACAAATAACAATGTATCCTAGTATGCGCCTTTACTGAGAATGTGTCGATTGTGCAACGAAATAAACTGCCCTGAAATTGATATATGCCACAATACATTGAATGTGTTCAAAGAAAAAATTATCGAGCTACTTTGAATATCGTCGGATGATTGACAGCTGTTTTACGCTATTTTTCTGTACTTATTTTGTTAAAATTTAATCATTGCTAAAACGAAAAGCTTTTTAGCTATTACATCGTGTTGTAATTGAGTTGTAACTGTGTAAATGTTATTTGTAAGTATGAGTTAATTATACAAGCCTAAGTTGTTAGTTGTCAACTTGTAACTGTATTACTGTACCTATTAAAAATAAAATAAAATGTTAAATTATATAATTGGAGAAATAAATTATTATTAAATTATTATTATTATAAACATATAATATAAGTATATAATAAATAAGTATAGCATTATGCTTATATTAATGTATGTTTATAATACTTAATAGTAATCAATTCCAAGAACTAAAAAAGAAATAGAGTATGATTAATTTAATTGCATTAAACTTGGTCCTGCGATTCATTAGAATCGAAGAACATCTAGAATTATTAGCAATTTTTGCTGATTAAACTTACTCGAAATTACTAGATAAATATCTAATAATAGTAATTCTACTAAATAAATCTTTCTTTCTTTCTTATCTGAGAAGTATAAAAAAAATGTATTTAAATATTTTTGTATTACTTAAATTATAGCATAAAGGTTTTGTGCCTACCATATAATTTTCCTACTATATTAGATCCTTGGGGGAGTCCTATGCCCAGCAGTGGGCGTCTCTCGTCTGATATGATGATGATATACTTTAATAATATATAACGAGTTAGTGCTTACACCTAACACAAATATGTAACAATAGTACCTAACAAAGAATATATAGGCACTTACAGTTGTAAGGCAAGTTAAATTTTCCTTGCTTTTTAATGCATAACGTAGCTGCTATTGACTTTTCATATCAACAAAGGGAAATGTAAAAATATTTCTTCTGCGAATAAGTCAATAAGAGTTTGAGGCATTGCCCTCCGAGGTGGTTTCGCTCGGGAGCCAGAGGCGCGGGGCTCAGAAGGGGACGAAGTGGGGGAGGGGCAGTGCCAGGGGACGCGGGTACTCTTCTTGATTACAGAACCCCCGGACTCCCCTCAACACCCCCCACTGCAGTACACATAAGCCTACAATGACGGCATAACTTTTGTTAATACGGTTGTCAAAAAGTTTGCACGATGCGACGCTCAGAATATATAAAATTTCCAAAATCTGTTGTATTGCATTACCAGCTAGTTTTTAATATTATTTATATAAATGGAACTTGAGCTTGTAATTTAATTGCAATATTTTCTCTATTTCCTTTGGAATATAAAGACGTATTTAAATGTACTATGATAGACACGTTCTAATTCTTCACATTATTTATACTGTAACATATTTAACAAGGAAATCACAAAAATAACTTACACACCACAATTGCCCAACCAATAGGTGTTTGATGAACAATAAGGATTTGTTAATTTAGTATGACGTACAGTTTTTACAATAATTTTAAGGCCCTAATTTTATCAGCTAAGCGATACACTAAAAGTAAATCTGAGTGGACCAAGTCATTCATAAAGTTTTGGAAGGTAATAAGCTACTACTACGAGTAGTTGATCCCACTCCAACTAAGGTCCTTCTTGACGCCCAGTCACAAATTCGAAAATTTTCTCTTTTTCTTTCACGTTATTCACGTTGTAAAACGTACGGCTTTTATAACTGATTCTCAAAGTAGCTATCTCTTCTTTTAAAAAACGAGTATTTATTACCTACTTCTTCTAAGATCTCCTAAAACCATCATAACATAGGCTTTACTATCGCAGTATGTAAAATGATTTAAAATTTATGAATGTAAAAATATTATTAATTTTGAATTGTTTTTCACACTGCGTCCTCAACTATTTTCATACTGTTATATTGCTACCGCAGGCAGATATTTATATTACAAATAAGCAGTGCCTTTGTATCTATTCATTTATTCGTTTAATTAGTGTTTTCTTTAGATACCATACTTATTACGAATTATACGATCATGTACTTCAGTTTTTGAATGGTCGCAAATTTCAAAATACCTAACATTTTTATTGCAATGTTAGAAGAACAACTACTGAAATAATATTTGCAGAAGTATCAATCTTAAAACTCCCAATTTTATAAGCAACCTACCTAAAACAAAACAGCATTTACCCGAACCTAAAGTGTTAAGTTCGCGCAGGTGTTCGATCCGGTGCCCCGTGATTGTCCTTATCAAAGTTGCACGAGCCAAGCCCGGCCCCCATAAAAATACATATTCTAGTAGACGGCCCCGCTTTTAATACAGGCCGTAATGAGCAGCCGAGGTCGGCCGTCTCCTTAATTCTCTTCTTAACTTCCTATTCAGGTAAAACGCTACCCTTATTAAATGAGAGCACCACTCTACAGTTTATATTACGGTAATTGGGAATACCGAATGAATAAAGGGTGGTAAACTGGTAAGTGCTAATTAGAACGCGTAGAAGGTCGCGTTATTCGTTAATGAAAAGTAAGATCATAATTATAAATAAGTTATATAAATTGTTTAAAAATCTTCGTATGTATTTGTATTGGAATTACTGGTTTATTTTTCGATTGAGACGTTGGTTAAAGTAACAATTGAAGATGTTAAAAATAACTTCGCCAATGCCCCCAGAGGAAATACTTTGGTTTGCAACGCTAACTGTGACCGCTACTATAATATCAAGGGCTTGTTTCCACCCTATTAATTTAAAAAACATTAATTTCTGATATTCACTAAAAAGTTTTATAAAATACCAAAAAACAAAATATCGACTACCACATACCGAATATTAATCATAGGACGAACTCTGATTGTTAACCACATGTTTTGCTTCGCTCTCAATCAATTTACGATAACAGGAGTCAAAAAACCTACTACCTATCCGTAATACCATAATTGCTATTGCCCCCACCCGCGCATACCGCACCCACTGTTTTGATATGAATTTATGGGGAAGACACTTACTCCGATAGGGATCACTCGTATTAAGTAATTAACGTTCAATATCATGTGCACTTCAATGGTTGTGCTCGCTACAAATAAAAAATGTCTCATTAAATTTTGAAATCACCAATAGTAACTCTTCGTAAGTTTCGTCATTATTAATTAATTATAAGCTTTCTATACAACGAATAAAGTTAATTAGTTATGGACTTAGAATTTATTTTATCGTGACTATAACTTCTCTTTTTTTCAAACTAAACACTGACTGTACAGTATAATATGTAATGGTTGTATGTTTTACAATTCATTAACTGTGTTACTACTTACATAAAATTCGAATACTTTCAAATTATTATCATACCTTAAATGATAAGCTTTATGTAAGTTATGTAGAATTTTAAATATTTGAAATGGAAAAAGTTATTTTTAGGGTTACAGTATTTACCCACCTAAATATACTCGTTTAAAATACTCTTTCTACGTACAGTACTTACCCGCCTAAATATACTCGTTTATAATACTCTTTCTACGTACAGTACTTACCCACCTAAATACTCATTTAACCCCAGATAGCTAACGTTCGTCAAAATGACGAGCATTCAATGAGTTTTGCTTTCACCCTCTTTTGTTGTTTTACCTAAACGCCCGCGGATTCGCGCCAACTCAATGGCCACCTTACTGCATCGCGTGGTGGTCGTGTTCAGCTGGTAAGTAATTTGATCTTTGAGATGCGTACTGCATGGTCGTCATTTTGACGAATGGTTAGCTTATGTGTGACTTTTTTCTGTCTTCGTCTTGAATTATTTTTTGTATTTTTTTCATTTTTACAAAATTGCATTATTTACTAATACGGTAATTGTGAGGAATGGCTGAGAGGTCAATCGTTACTGATGAAGACACAGTTCAGGCCCTAGATGATGAAGACAGTCCTAACACAGATGACATTTCTGATAGTGGAAACAAACACGGTTTGCTGTATCAATACGTGGAAAGTGATTCTCATGACGAACCTTGGACATATAAGGACTTTGGATAATGAAGGGGAAGAAGAATGCGTACGAGTCTTCTGTACAATTTCGCAGTTGCACAAAGAGCTATCCAACGAGCGAGATTTTTGCCCAACTTGTATCAAAAATACGTAAGCGATTTATGTATTATACGTGAAAGATGTCTTTCTTTTTTAGAATATTTAAAAATATATAGGTATATTTTTATGTAAAAAAAATCTAATTTTGTCATTTAAAGTGTAAGGTAGCTGATTGATCTCAAAAAAACATGTGCGATATAAAATTCCTAATTTAGTACTAAAAAATAAAAATATATTAATTTTCATCAAAAATGTCTATAACTCATATTTCGTATTTTCTATAAATATAGTTAAAGTTAATAAAATATGAAAAAAATATTATAAAGTAAACATTTAATAATGATCGTCAAAAAGTCGAATGGTTAGCTTATTAGGGTAGTTCTGCAACGTTAGCTATCTAGGGTTAAAATCAAAGCACGCGTAAGTAATATTTTAATAATATTTAATGATATATTATTATAATGCTCGCTTAGTTTTAAATTCTAGTCAATCGTGACAATTATTTCATTTGAACATTTCTAATTTCTTTCTAATATTTCTCATTTAGATAATTATGATAATGCCTATAGACTTAAATGACTATTTATTATTTGCAATTTTCTTGTATGAATAATGTTGTCGATAGCTGTTTACAATTATTATTGGTAAAATATTAACTATTAATTTAAAGATTAGGAAAAAAAAATTAGTAAAATATTTATCGTGTTTCTAAGGATTCGAAGTATCAATATAAGTTTTAGTCGCCAACATGGCGCGTCTCTGATTGATTAAAACGCTAACAGAGGGATAGAACTGATCAGCGTGGGCTTTGTGAGAAGCCCTTTATATTCGTGCAATCAAAGAATCCCTCTACGGAACCCACCCACGAAATTATGACTTTAGATCGCGGGCCTTTTGTCTGATATTTGAAATATGAATTTATTCAATGCTTAACGTACAACAAAGGGTCGATGATAATTATTTTTTTCGTTTTCAAAGGCTTAAATACGGATAGTATTATGTGTATTTTTCTTATAATAACAGGTTCAGAGATTTTCAATTTGGCTGACCTGTATTGTACCAATTTTGTACAAAGAAACATTGAGTACCTATTTATATGTACATAATAATAACTGTACTAAATACATACAACTCCTATAACTGTTCGCTCTGAATTTAAAGTTAACACTTACATATCCGTCGTTGAAATGCGTGTTTTAGATAAACTGCTAGATCATTTTCAAATTGAACTATAAAAGTGGTGAAAATTTGGAAATATAGTATATCGAAACTGAAAATAAAAACTTAGGTGCGGGAACCTAACCCGCTACCGCTACGTAAACATATTGTAAGTAATTATGGTAACACGATTATTTTGTAATACAGAATTCTCTAAATTTTAAGAGTTGATTTTCATTAACAAAAAGTTAATTTTTTCATACGAATTTTTAAGACATAAGGAACATACCTATGATTTAGGTAAAAAAAAACACTTTTTTTCGTAAATTGCAGAAAAACAACCTGATACATATAGACAAACCCACCCGGGTGTAAGTATGTAATGATAAAATATTTATCAGTCAATGACGCTAACGATAGGTTATGGATATGCCTGCCCTTATTTTCAAAAATATCAAAGTTTTTTTAAACAAAATAAAAAAATCGACTTCAAAACACTAAAAAGGAAAAGAAAAACTTTGAGTAAGTAGGTACTTATAAATATATTTTTTGTAGTCGGTACCAAAATTTTTATATTTTTATGAGATGAGTACTACTAAACTTAATTATTACAAATTTAATTATTTTTTCCGTAGAAAAGTATTGAAACTAGAAAAAAAAACATGTCCGCAGGCGGAGACTGCACCCGCCATCATTCACAATCCGGGTTAACGTTATAATATTTAACTTCCTAAGGTCAAACCTAGATGGCCTCATTATTTAAGTCGTTTAAAAAGTAACGTAAATGGTGCTATTAAGGAGGCAAATGGCAACATTTAAAAGTAACAAAGAAAAATAAGCATTTATTAATATCAAGAAAGGTTGATATCTTCGGATTAAACGGATATTAAATTTATTATTGCCTGAGCTACTTCGTTTATTTTAAAAGGATTTATTATTTAAAAAGAATAGTCAAGTCGCTTTTTAACCGCCTTAAAAAAAAGGAGGAGGTTATCAATTCGTCTGTATGTTTTTTTTTTTATGTTTGTTACCTCAGAACTTTTGACTGGGTAAACGGATATTGATGATTCTCTTTTTGTTCGATGCGGAATAGTTCCCATTTGGTCCCATAAAAAAATTTTGGAAATCCATTAAATAATTTGGTTTTTAAATCAAAAAAACTGGAAAAAATAAGTCGTCTACATATGCGAAGTTGCGAATATTAGCTTTCCTATGAATTTTTAGTGAAATGATACGATAGTAGAAAACAATATAAGCTCACGGTCACCCATCTAGCTTTGACCTTCAAAAGTTATCACTAAAAATTGTGAAAAAAATTATTAACAAAAAATAAAACTGACTCCAAAAAACTGAAAAGGATAAAATAATTAAATTTTAGTAAGTAGGCACTCATCCCCTAGGAACAGATTTTTGAAGTTGGTGCTAAGTTGTTTCCAGAAACCATAGATAGTGAAGCACCGACTCCAAAAGAAGGTGAGAAAGATGTCACGGGATTCCGTGCAGTACAACGTATGATTATTTATATGTCATGTATGTAATAAACGAGTACAACTTAATAAATATCAGAAGCTGCACAATATTATTGTGGTATCTTAACTTACGTAAGATTAATTGCAATAAATGAATATTATTTAATTGCACATATCTACTTATACAATAAATATAACTTAAAAAATGTAAAAAGTTCTTTGTTTATTTCTTGGATTTTCAATTTGTGATTGACGATTTTTAATGAAATTTATTACACATTTTATCTCGAAATTTCTACGGGATCAGGGACTGAGCGAGTGAAACTGTTTTGTTGTACCTACTAAAACACATTTTTAAATTTTATCAAGTACTATTATCAACTTTATTACCTGCGACTGCGATTGTCATAAAAACAATGTACAATCCACGGTCTAAAAATGTTTATCAGTTTTTTAAATTAGATTCACTGTGACACTGTGTGTAGTAAAGGCTAGAATGATTACTTTTTAATATTTGTGAAGCATCGATCCACTAAAAGTTTAATAAATGACATGTTGATGATCAAACTCATTTCCTAATTTAAAAATTGACACATATAAATGATAAGAAAAAAATAACATGGTTAAAATCTCAAAACAATAACTAAACATTTTTGGACCCTATAGTTTGTTAGAAAACCAACAATCTCATAACGAACTAAATAATTTCCATAGAGAGAGAAACAGTACAAATAAGATGTTTGTCTTATTATTAGACATGAGAATTAATAGGAATACAAAAATCTAAGCTAGAAATAAATAATGACATTGAACTGCCGAGAACTCGAGAAAGACAGAGAGAGAATCCTTACTAGGTCAAAGCAGTCACCCGGATTGTGAAAAGTATTGGGTTCGTTTCCCGCCCCAGGACATGTTTTTTTCTAGTTTAGACATGTTTCTGAACACTTTCAAACATTGATTAAGAATTAAGAATAAATATAACCTTTATAAATTAAGAAACCTAACCAATCGACAAATGTAAGAGCTAATATAAAAAGAAATTTAAACAAAAATAAAACTGACATCAAAACATAAAAAGTAAAAACTTATTAAATTTAAGTACTAGGTACCATAATTTAATTTATTTTTTTACTTTTTAGTGTCAACAATCGTAACAGTTCAACTACGAAAGTCGCCTCTATTACAAACGTAATAAGGGCGGTCTCAAGGTCAAACTATTACGCTTGATATGCTGTTGACTGTTCCTAGATAATTAAATTTGATTATTCTCTTTGCGTCGACTCTTTTTGCGTCGACTCTGTTTATGACATAAGTAGGCACCTATGTACCTACTTTATTTTGATTATTTGTTTCTTATTAGTGTTTTGAAGTCGGCTTAATTTTTTAAAATTATTTCTTTATTGTTTTCTTGCATACATAAATAGAAGTTTATCATTAATACACAAAATCCTGCACAAGTAGGTATTTAGAGATGAGGTATGTACCCATGTTCTCTGAGTTCAATCAAGTTTAGGTGACAGTAGGTATTCAAAACAGCTGGACTTAATAACTTGATTGCAACAACACAAACTAAGTGTCTACCTACTTGGTTTGTTGTTGTAAGCATAGCTTAATCGCAACTGACCTAATTAAATTCCGGTCTAGCTGTAGAATAAAAATAAAAAGACAATAAAGAGGTAAAAAAAGAAGATCAAAAGAAAAAAAGGGAAAAAGATTTTCATGGAATAAAAAGATTGCGATACTATAAATTCATAATCCATACCAATACTTTCTACTGTCTGTCTGTTACGCATTCACTCCTAAGATGTTGAACCAATTAAGATAAAATTTGGCATGGAGATATATTACATCCTGAGAAAGGACATAGGCTATCTTTTGGCACGCCAACGGACATCCACGCGGGCGAAGCCGCGGGTGCCACTAGTTTAATAAATATAAATTGTATCTCAATAACCCGAATAAAAGTAAGGTTTTGCTGATGTTCCATAAAATTTTTACTATTAGTTTAATATATTATATATTAATATATAATATAGCATATTAAGTCTAACAGTTTTAGTACGAAAACCGCCTCTATTACGAACGCAGCAAGGGTGGTCTCCAGGTCAAACTGTTACGCTTGATGTGCTGTCGACTGTACTAGAAGAGAACAGACATTAAAAGTATAACACATGAAATAAAATGTCAACTGAGGTGAGTTGCACAATTTGCCACACCGCACCGCAAAACGATGCGCAGAGATTTTCATGACGGTATCTTTTCTTTACTTTCCTATAATTGTGAAATCCACACTTACAATTTTCTTTAAGTACTTAAAACCACTTGTTAAATCCTAATGCCAATAACAGATTGCTAATAAACTAGTATAATAATGCAGCTAACATTAAAGAGATGTTCAGATTTAAAATTTAAGAATTTCATTAATGATTCAATAATAATAATTAAACAGACGAAATCACATCAAGTGTAACTGTTGCACTAAGAAAGTCACCTCATTCATAATGGAGTAAGGTAAGGACGGTCTAAAGATCGAACTGTTACGCTTAATGTGGTGTCAACTGTATATTAAATATTGTACATATAATGTTTACGTTTGTATAATTGGTTCAATGAGAAAAACCTCACTAAAAGCTTGTCTGGGATTTAGGATTTCACCACAATCCACTATGAATATAAAGTTATTATCTGTAGTTGCGGATTACAAGACTGTTCAAACTTTCACTCAATAAGTAAATAAATCAACACTAGTCCGGCAGTAGATAAATGCTTAGATCCATCCAGATACTAGGTGTAACTTTTAACAGTGGATAAAGTAGTGACTTTACTAGAATGAATGACATTAGATCTTGAAGTGCCATCCAGCTTACTTTTGTTGCTGGACTCACCTATCTAGTGGGATATAGTTTTAAAATCCTCTAACAAATCCCTGTGGATTAAAACGAGTATCATATTCCCAAAGGTCTCGTATTGTATTAAAGATCAGGTGGGCAAGGTGAGCAGAGATGGCCGAGGGTCCACAGCAGATGTCACCCCCCGCAGCGCGAATGATGAGGAAGCATGCCCCCTGTATCGGTAATTTGTTATCTCTATTGTTTCTTTATGACTTGTGTGAGCTAGAGGATACATTGTTGCGTATCAAGGAAATGCAGTTTAATTCTCGGCTAAACTGTAGGTAAACAATGGGATATTAAATAAGTTAAACGTAGATTCACACAAATACAAACTTTATATAGATAATAATACTACGTGAACAAGCTTTGTTATTAGAAGAAAGAAATTTTTAGTCTGTTTGGGGTAAGAGTTGACGCTTTGGTTGAAGTAATTTTTCTTTTAAAAAAAGAACGATATCTTAATCTCATTGTTCACATACACAGGACAAAAATGATATAGTGTGTGTAAAGTGAAAGTTTATTGTTAAAGCATCAAAATGTACCTACTTATATTATAAAGGCATATTATTCAGTAAGCTACATACCTGTCGGCTCAGTTTTCCAGTTTTTTATGATTTTCAGAAAAGGGAAATAATTAAAAGACAGGTAAGTTGTATATTTTTGTAAGTAACACCTTACAAAGAGGGTGCAATAAAAACCGGAAGGAGACGATTCGCCGCGCACGCGCCGCCACGTGACCACTTCCGGTACTAATGCGATAATATAATAGGAGACATCTCCACACTATTCAACGTTTATGTTAAAATTTTCTCACACTTTTCATAAGGGTGTTGATCAAAAAATAAGACATCACCCCTATTCTCAAATTATTTGTAATTTATCTGAGTTTTTCGAATAAGTTCGACATCTCCGTGATTTTAGCAGAACATATTTGATCATGAAGAAAATATTATAAAATGCCAACATGGAGGATTCAAATTTACCCTTTACCTAAGACGCAGTTGACTGCAAAATTAACTAAGTACTTCACTATTAAGACAGTAACAAAGTTATAATATAACGTTCGCAGTATTAAAATTAAACATTCACCCTCACCGTGGCCCTATAATGATATCAACCGGCATAATAACAAAAAACCAATGCAAAAACTAAATATAAATATCGCCCTAATCCTGTAAACTGGGAAAAATGAACAACTATTCGTAACAAATGCAATAAAATGTGTGGAAAGGTCAAGCTGTTGTCATAACTCTGGTGAAATTCATTAAAGGTTTGGGAATTTCTTGGATCATTAGAGATTAGAAAGATACGCCTAACAATAACATTCCATGTCTTAAATTTAAGCTCTTTGAATTCTCATTTTTCTTAATTTTTTTATTTTAATCTACAAAAGTACACTAAAGTATTTGTCATCACTTATCAAATTCTGTCTCTGTATTTTTAACCCCCGACGAAAAAAGAGGGGTGTTATAAGTTTGACGTCTCTGTCTGTGTATCTGTGTGTCTGTCTGTGGCATCGTAGCGCCTAAACGAATGGACCGATTTTGATTCGGTTTTTTTGTTTGAAAGCTGATGTGACTACGATGGTTCTTAGCTATAATTTATGAAGATCAGTTCAGGCGTATGATGATTATCAGCTCATTTCCTACATGATATTAGGATTTTACTAACTTTTACAGATCCGATTGATTTCAAATTACGTGTACTGTCACTTCGATGACATTGCCATGACATACTAACTTTGAGCTGATCCTATACCATCAAAAAGTCTGCGAAATGCTTAATTCTTCAGAAACTTACAGCAGATATAGCGTGTTTGGGCTCTTAAGAATAGTCTTAATAAGATGGTGTTAGATAGATGATTAATGACGCCGGGGGTTACTTATATTTTTCAATTTTCCAATTATCTATAAGGGCGTTAACGTCCCACGGCTTTTCATTCAAACTATTTTTAAATCAAAAATATTAGAAATAAACAAATAATTTATGGATTGTGTTCTTACTATAAATACTTACTGTTTAACTCACTGTACATTTGTTCAACTTACTTATTATGTTTATATCAGCTGGTGATTTACCGAACAAAATAAAATAAAAATAAATAAATAAACTAAATACAGTGGGCTGAGTATTTAAATGTTCACACCTAAATAACAGCTGACAAAACTTCATCCAATATTATAGATGCAAGCTCCGTGAAAAAATATTCATGCTCTTCCTCATTTATGTTCATGGACTCGAACCCGGGACCTGTAGTTTAGTAGACAAATATATTGACCACTCGGTAAGATTACCGTAGTTCTTTTATTTGAATTTAAAAGGCAAGCTTTTCTATAATTTATGGAGTATTACCAAAAACACTACTTTCCCATGGAGTACAATTACCACCAAATCCTTTTATAATTGTTTGCGAATACGCAAATCTCTGATTGTATTTCGATAACAATAACAGCACAATTGTGTTCAGAACATAGTTTAGATAAATAACAACCGGCCGCCGCTGCCGGTCGCCGCCGGCTAAACACTCCCTAGCTGCGTAATCACACTATTTCCAATAGCAGGGGACTAGACGTATAGAATTGCTATTAAAACATAGCTATTACTTAAGTAGTTTTGGATGTAACTATAATTTTATGGATTAAAGCTCGGAACAAGTTTGCGAGATATTAGTATTGTACGTATACATATAAAACAAAGTAGCTTGTATGCGGAAACCGTCTTAGCTTCATTATCTCCTTTGTTCCCGTTGTTCGTACCTTATCGTCTGCTCATCAAAATAACATCGCAAAATAAAATAAAAATATTTTTGTTCATTAAAAATAAAGTGCTTAAATATTTTTCAATATACCTAATAACATCAAGAACTAATAATTAAAGTCTGTAATTGTAAGATTTTAAAAGAGACCTATTGCTAGACATAAGGATCTAGTAAGTAGGTTTTAATAAATTTGAGAGTAAAAGAAAACACGAAGGCAATTCATTTATCACTAACACTATAGTGTATAGTACATTCTGACCTTAGTATCAAGTTATACTTAGGACTGTTATTAATCTGTGACTTAGGTGCACGTTGAAACCCTGCCCTTGAGATAGAGAGATGGAAACTCTTGAGATTTCTTACTGTCCTTTTTCCAACAATTAAACACAAACCTGTTTTCACATTCTTAACAGCTATTGAGGTTAACAGTACTTATAATATTTCATATTGTCGGAAAACATTTCTGTATCCATTAACAGCAGGTATTAATACGCATTAGTACAATTTGCTAAGTGCGACATTATTGTTGTTCGAGGCGGCTGTAAGCTCTTGTCTCGCGATCGAATCAAAAAAAGCTCATCGCGCCGCATTTATAAAGAGCACTTAACTTGATTACATGAAGCCCAGTTGTGTGTTAGAAAAATTTAGAGGTGGGGTACACGGCGCGTGGCGCGTCCTTCAAAAACCCCGCCACGTGGCTGCCAACCAGTAATTGTAGCCTACTGAACCGCTCGCCTATCGTATCGAAAGCCAGCAAATACGCCCGACTAACGATTTAGTTGGTAAAAAAAATTTAAAGATTTCATATCATAACTACTCGTACCTACTAAAACGAGAAACACAGTTTGTCTGCCTATGATGTGCAACCATGTTTCAGTACTTTATTTAAGACTTTTCTGTATTACTTGTTATGAACTTTTTTATCTGCCATTTTGTTTTGTTTTCCAAATCTTTTGAACGGGTTCTTAAAATGTACTTTTTTCCAATTCATCAAGAGTGCTATAATTAGTTCATTAGGTACCTATATAAACTCTATATACTACTGAGTACGGTAACTGTAATGTCATCGTATCACCGCAATGTATTAATCGCTATCCATACTACGTTGTCCTTAGACAGACTTTAATTTTATATTACAGTGTGTCTGGTCCCTGGTGTCCGAACCGTTAAGATAAAGCAATATGATCAATTTTATCGACAAATTCACTTATTATGATAAGGCATTTTTCCGCTACCGTTTTGAAATGGCGGCCGTTTTAATTTTTGTACGGTTGGGTTCATTTATTTTGCTATATCTACCGATGTAGAGGTCCTACAGGCATAAAAGTGGTTTTGTTGGTTATCTACAAAAGCAGGCAATAAGTTCATACAAAAAAGTTTATCAAAAACTCCCATTCAAATCTTAAAAAATACTTGAAACTTAAAAAGTGGGAAAAAATTTGGCTGTTTTTTTTAAATATGTTTTTATACACACAACATCAAGCGACATAAAATCTTATAAAATTATTAATATTCATTTTCTATTTGATATTTAAATTTATTCATTTCATTTATGATAAAATTGAAATAGCTAATAATAATAATTGTATATACTGTAATGATAAATTTAATTAATATTGTAATTCAATTTTTTCATTGTTATAATCTATTTAGGCAACTACCCACTTAATAATGTTATTATTATGTCAAGTAACGTAATGAGTTTCTGTAATTGGCTTATGTACTGTTTAATCATATGGTATATAATATTTGTATGCTGTAGAAACATTGTTGAATAAATAAATAAATAAACTTTTTAATTGTTTTCCAAAAAATTAGCCTAATACATTTTTTTGCCTTTTTGATGCACTAAGGTATTACCTAAAAACTAATGTCAAGAAGTAAGCTCTAAGTCAAATAGTTTAGGAGTTGTGACTATTTGAATATGACACTTTACTTTAAAGATCCTGACAAGTAGAAGGAAATTTCTCAGAACTTTAATCCAGAAATTCTCAGAACTCAGTCGCATGTTATTTTAAAATTTTTAAAAAAAATAGGTTTAGGGAAATTAGGTTCGGACAAAAGTACAAAAGGATTCTAAAAGAATTGAAAAAAAGAGAACCTTATCTTTCTGTAAATTTTTGAAACAATAAGTTTATAGAAATTTATAGGAAACATAAAGGGAGTTAGTTTTTTTGTATGAATTGATTTCAGTTTGAGTTCAATTAGATATAATAATATGTAATGTTCAAAATAAAGCAATTTTAGTTTTAGTAGCCATTGAGCGAACTCTCCATTTTGAGAAATCCCCATTTTAAGAAGTCCCCATTTTGAGAAATCCCTATTGTGCGCCGAAAGGCGTATTTCATAGAAATGTCATAAAATTATCAAATGAATAAGATATTTCAGAAAGTGGCAAACCATTTCTATTAACTAATACAACACATGTTTTATTTTATTTTCGTATTGACGACATCACCTTGTAGGTATACGAAAAGGAATTAATATCTTATGATTATTTATCTAAATTCAAAAAATAAGCATAAAAATAACAAAAAAAAATCTTTATCGATAACTCATAATCATAATTGACATGTTTTCAAGTGATCGGCTCTTTATGTCATCCAGATTTGTTCATTTCAGCAATAAATCAGGGTGGCACACCTAATTAGGTCGTTACTATCTATAATTCTACATCAATAAAACTTTAAAATTTTGTCCGTGATTTCTATCAATTTCGATAACAATGAACTTTTAATGGAACTGCGCTTCAATGTTGATTCTTTTATTTTGTTATCAAAAACTATTATTTTTTCGGCAAGTTGTCATATAATAAGTTGTCGTTGTCATATATTCAATCAACTCTACACAAGCTTTCCGCTTTACGGGTATTTTTAAAACACCTTGTATATTTTGAAATCTATATTTTGGTTTTAGCGTTGCAAAGAGATGTGGTGGCTACACTTTGCATTTTATCGTATTTAGTATAGCATTTATTTGGTTTTATTACTGGCGCTCAGTTCCACCGCCGTACAACCAGCCACAAATAAAATTTTCACCATAATTACTAAGTAAGTATATCATTAAAAAGTTTTACACCAAAACCAAGAAGCTCCCTATTTAAATAAACTTAATAGTTTAAGTTCTTTTAAATTATCATATTATCCCCTATCACCGCTCTGCCGAAGAATACTTTTCATGTCATAATTAGGTGATACTATAACGTTGGAAAATATGCTTCCTACGTCCGTCAGTTTAAAGTTTTGTTTATCTTCAAAATTTTCCATCTTGTACCTAACCTACATTCGGACGAGCATTGCACATTTTTTTGTAAATTGACCTATGAAAGTCGCGCCTTTTCGTTTCCACACATGAATGCTATAAAATGTTTTAAAACGTTTTTCGTGCTAATCTGTGACGCAAGTATCATCTCGGTCCAATTTCCTAGTGAATAACAACGCCAACTATAGGATCGAATTTGCATATGCTGTCATAACGAATCAAGTCAGGGCTTTAGTTAGATCAGAAGTGAGAAGTTTATATATTTATTTAAGTTGGCCGGAGTTAATCATACTTAACTATATCATTTCTGTTTATCAGGGTACAACGTTCCTACCTATAGGCATATGATATTGTATACTTAGTCGCAGAATTGGATAGTTCAATACCGACCTACACAAAAATTAATTCCAAAAGCTCTTATACTACACCCTATAAGCTACAGCATGACCTTAGGGTAAGCGAGCTTTTCGAAATTCTTCTTTATCTGCCCGGGTAATACGGCTCACCTTCGAGTGCCTTATTCCTAGCCAGCAGCGCGAGCAGCACGTCGGGCGGCGGCGGGTCGAGCACGCCCAGCGGTGAGCCCATGGGGCCCTCACGCCGCTCGCACTCCTCGTACCCAGCCTCCATCAGCCCAACACTACCTTAACACGCACAAACAAGCACCGACTCGCATCCCGCGACCGAAGTCTCCGTAAACATCCAAGCACCTGTTCGTAGGTACTCCAGGAACGGAACGGGCGTCGCGACGCGGCCGGTCCCACGTGGCGGCGCCGCCCACGCCCGCCTCTTCCCGCTCCCCCGCAAAACCCTCCCACCTCCCATTGAGAAGTCATTTTTCACCCCCTGAATCTGATAAACCCTCCGGCCCGCGCGGGGCCCCCCCGCCCCGAACTAATTTGCCGGAGTCGCACGACACACCCCCGGTGCTTACATCCATCTACAATATTACTCCAGCACGTTATCCCGTTCGCGGGGGCACTTCGTTTCTACTCATCTGGTATCGCTGTGAAGAAAGCGAATTCTGAAATTAAAGTCGCTTTCATACTTTCTCTCTTAGAGGATTTTGTTAATGAAAACAATTTTTGGCCTCTTATTACTTTTCATTCAATTTGAGTTTCATTTTCTTTGTATATTTTAAACCATATCTTTTGGTCTGAGTAGAAAATTAGTAAAGTGTAAAATCCACGCTTTCTTTCTTTTTAGATTAGATATTTACCCTTGTTGGCTTCCTGGGGGGCTAATATTAAACGACACATTTTTATTTATTGCAACAAGGATTACATACTGCTGACTGATATAAACAGTTAGACAGTTAACCGTAGCTATGACGTGAAGCCTTATGCTTCTATTGCTTAGCACTGGCTGTTTTGTATGCAACAAAGCAGCCAGTGCTCACGCACACTAATACAAGCATATTGTGTGTACCTTATCTTTGTATTAGTGTACCTATCGTAGTGAGGTTCTATGAAGCTAGGCCTCTGCTGTACGCTTCTAACCGCTCGGCCAGTGCTCAGAGTCTGAATCTGAGAATAAAAAAGTGCAAACATGTATGATTACAGTACAGTGTGTATAAACAATAATAGAAAAATTTAAAACATGTCATATTTTTGTTATCAAGACTCCACCAAGTAAGTGGTAAAACCTAAATAATTTGTAGTGGTAACGTTTTATTTTATTATTGATTATTACTGGCCTGGATGCATGTCCTTTTAGGCAGCTTAGAAAAACCTAAACTATGTTCAAAAAATCTTAATATTCCGCCTGGTTTGAAATTATAGTTTGAAAAAATCTTTATAAATTAAGTATGTAATTTAATAATTATTAAGTATGTAATTTAAAAGTTAAAGCAGATACAATTTTGCAAATTTTTATAATAACAAATAATAGGTATTAAATTAGCTTTTAATAATATTAAATAGTTTATAGGCAAGTATCATCATAATGATCACCAGCCTACATATGTCCCAATGCTGGGCACAGGCCTTCCTACATGGGCGAATTACATGAGTAGTTTAGGCCGTAACACTACCATGCGGGCCCAATGCGGTATGGTGGTTTAAAGCGGTTACAGAACAACCGGGACCAACGGCTTAGCGTGCTTTCCGAAGCACATACTTTTTCTAACCTAATATTTCACTCGCTGGGAGAGGTGAAAAGTTGTATGTTTCACACAAATGGAAGATTTTTTATTGCTTGTATGTCTTTCAATCAGTTACAATGCTCAGTAATCTATTTCAGAATCACTTGCTACTCTCGTAATTCAATTCTAAACTACCTCGTCAGTTCATGATTCATAGTCAGCATTCGTATAAAACTTATAAAAGAATTCGATTTTGATATGCCATGCGAGTGCTTTCCATTAGATTATTTAAAAAGACGATATATTAGATTTAGAATTTATCATTCAATTAAAAGGCATAACAAATTATTGAAAAAGGTTCAAAAGTAGCCCGCAATGGCCATGAAAGAAAGGACAGTTTTAAAAAGCACGCCAGATAGACGATTTTTTATACTCAATTACCTATCTTGAATTTTCATTTTTAAGCTTTTCTTTGAGACTTCCCCTGTTGTTTTTATTTTTAAACCACTCCTATATTAAAGTGAACAAAACAAAAAGAAAATAAATTGAAATCGGTCAACCCGTTTTTGAGTTTTAGCGAGACTAACGAACAGCATTTCATTTTTATGGTTCCCCTTTGGTTGATCAACACGAAATTCAAAGTTATCATTTCGCAAATCAACGTTCCATAAATTTATGTTTCACAAACTTTACATCTCATAAAGTAATTTCTTCATAAATTGTCATTTTGCAAAAAAACATTAGTAAATTTTTCCTAACACAAATACGTTAAACGACAAAGATTTAATGACCAATTTTTCTTTAATAATATGGTTACTAAGTCTAAAGACATTAGGCAATTTATGGTATGGCACCGTATCATTTCTTAAATTTTCATGCTAAAAACATAAGAAGCGCCTGAAACGACTTTGTTAATCGAGTTCAGCGCATTCCGACTTGTGTTGGTTAGGTTAGTTTATTACCTAATCATCTTCAGTTCTAATGCTTTTGTGTCATAAGATCGGGTGCTATAATAATTCGATATTCTTTTTTTATTGCTATAAAGTCACATGTCCTAAGTGTTATATTGTATAATGTATGTTAGACCGAATGGTGGTTTATAATAATATTGTTAGTCCGAATAAACTTTTATAATAATATTGTTAGTTAGTAATTAAAATAGAATAAAACTAGAAAAATTTCACGTCCTGAGGCAGGAATCGAACCCGCGACCTTTCGCAATCCGGGCGACTGCTCTGACCACTGAGCCACCCAGGACTTGGGATATCCCTGTGAAATTCTTCTAGTCTATCTGTATTTGCGTTTATGAGCTAACGTCCACCCTACAATGTCGAAATATTCTATTTCAACATCCGAAACGAGTATTTTTACAAATACCGACGATTCGGTTAAGTTGGGGCAGTGCTTTCAAATATTCTTAATTTTTTTGATTTTAACATTATTATAAATGTTTGAAAAATTACTTAGTAATTAAAATAGAATAAAACTAGAAAAATTTCACGTCCTGAGGCAGGAATCGAACCCGCGACCTTTCGCAATCCGGGCGACTGCTCTGACCACTGAGCCACCCAGGACTTGGGATATCCCTGTGAAATTCTTCTAGTCTATCTGTATTTGCGTCCAGGCGCGGCCCCGCGGATTGATCTCGTCGCGACGGTACACGTGGTAGTTGGGGAGCTTGAAATTGACCCCCGGCTTCAGAAAGGTCTCGCCCAGGAGGATAACATGGATATCCTTCGACTAGGCGAGTAGGCGCAGCTGCTGCTCCTTCCCTGTGTTGCCCCGGGGTTCCAGTAGAGCACCCTCAACCCTGAAGGGAGAGTGCTCGAAGCATCGAGTCGAGCCCTCTCAGGGCTAGCTCGAAAGTTGTGGGGTTCAACCCGGGGGTGTAGGTGGCGGTCAAGTCTGCTATCAGCAGATAAACCCTGTCGAGCAGGAGCTGCTCGGCAGGGCCGAGTTGAGGGTGGTGGTGAGGAGGCTGTGGCTGAGCCACCAGTCGGGCTGGTGGTGGCGGTCCTGTGGACCCCTTCTGCTGCTGCGGAGCTAGAGGAGGGAAGGATTGGGCGGCCGGCGGTTGGCTCTCTGCCTGTGGGGCAGGTTGCCGGCGGCAAGTTGCAGTTAGAGTAGTGACCTATGTATTGGGATATGAACCTATAGTTGGGCCGAATCCAAAACTCCCGTATGACAATTGAACAATAATAGATCGCCACAACCTTGGCACTGCGTAATCATTTCAAAACAAAATTCATTTAAAGTTTATCTCCGCAATCAATTCAATCAACAAACGAAACAAATAGCTAATCGTAAACATAGAACAAAAAATTGTATTCCCAGCATTAAAATTGTTTCTAATGCAAGAAAACATTTTATTATGATTTCTATAATACGCTCTAGCAAGGTTATAGCGTTCGGATATATTTTATCTTTATTTCTAGTGATGTTACCTCAGATATCACATATGGCCATGTCCAGCAAACATAGAAAATAATAGTAGGCCTATCTTATAATTTCATTTGCGCTTTTTTTTATTTAACCGCTTAATGTAAAAAGTGGTTTTTGAAGTTTTTTTTTTCGACGGTCTATGGAAAGCTTGCCATCCCAACTCATCGGCTCGCACAGGGGGCGAGGGGCGGTGCTGGTGCCGTCGCCATTTTGTTTTCTCGCTCGTTGCTCGTTATCGGGTACACAGACTACTACGGTCTTGAAATTCTTGTTGTGTGTGACCCGGCTTTCTTTGTTTTTTTGTTTCTGCTTAATATACGTTGACCTTGCCGCTAAATTGGACTTTGATCTTTTTTATAATAGGACTCGTTGTTTTGTTTTGGTCCATTATGTGAAAGCGCACACGTGGAAAAACTTTAACAAAAGTCATGAGCTGGTAATAAATTTGCAAAATTATTTTGAACGCGAATCCCAAAATGGCGGACCTTTGTTACCACTAAATCGTGTGCAAGATCGAGTTGCTGTATCACATGGGATTGCGCAATGAATTTCATACCAAATAAATAAAAAAAATTAATGCCATCGGGCAATGAAAAAAATTAATTGCACTCGCCTCGAAAAAAGTGAAATAAAGTCAACAATGTTGGATGTCACGAATTTTGATATGTTTACGGGTACTATACTCGAAACGATTGCCTACAAGAGCGAAATTACTTGTGTCTCTCAAAGTAGCCGGCCAGTGTAATGGTGCTAAAACCACCACCACCAAAAAAATGAAGACTCTTCTAACCGAGGCATGTGAGAAAGTGACCAAAGACGATTGGGAGAAAGTGGTAGAAAAAACCAAAAATCTTATCTTTTCCGATTATGGTCGTGACATCAAAGTAGATAATTTAATCCACAGTGAAATAATTATCTATGTTAGTGATGATGACAGCGACACTGGTAGTTCAGAAGATGATGATTCTGATTTATAAAAATATTTATTTTATTTGGATTTGTTTATATTTACCTATAAACAACTATTTAAACAAAAATACTGTTATTACGTACTGAGTATCAAATAATCGCAGCGATACGTGTATAGGTTGTGCATGGATACATCACTAATATTGTCAAACTGACATACGTCATACGGGAGTTTAGGATTCGGCCCGACTATAGGCCGTCATAGCAGTTCCTGTCAGTTTTGATTTTTTTATGATATTTTAATTTTTTTATGAGATTTTGGTGTTCATTATTTTAACGATATAATTTTTATAAAGTATTGTTCAATAAATTACCACTATAAATATTTTAGATAAGTACTTTACTGAAGTAGAAATGGTAGCACTAATTTATCATGTTAACAATGATTTGCGAGACATTCTCATACTAAACCAAGAAAACCATGTTCGAATCTCGTTGTGGAATTTTTTTTTTCTTTGAAATTTTATTTTGATAATAAAAATACAGAAATAATCATCTTTTATGTAACTTTTAATTATTTAAATTTAGTTTTTAAGAAAAAAAAGGTAAAACCTTTTTTTTCTTAAAAACGTAAACTTTAAGAAAATAATTTTTTGGTTGTCCACCGGTTCAGATCACGATATCGATAGGCGCGATATATTTTGTAGTATGGAGTGATGCCTCATAACCGTATAAAAAATGTACTCTTTGCTATAAACTGTCACTTTTTTGACAACTGGTTTTCTTTTTTGTTTATCTACTAATTTCTGGAAATTGACGCACTTCAAAATTCAGTGGGCCCCTACTGCGCGCCTGTCGCGCGCCCCTGGTGCGCGTCGCTACCGCGCGCCTACCGCGCGCCTCTATCTATGGTGCGGTACCGCACGCCTCTACTGCGCGTGGCTGCCGAACGACTCCTACGCACGCCCCTACTGCGTGCCCACTACGTTGACTCTCCATGCGTCCGTCGTGCCCGCGTCGGCTCCATTTCTGTGTCCATATTAACTTCTCGTGCAAGTGTAGCGTTTTTTTTTAGTTCCTTTCATTCAATCTTCAAAATTCTAAACTATCTTTTATTTACGAAGAGTCTCATGACAATTCATGGCAAGCGCGAAATTCAAATATAACATTACCCTTTATCTGTATAGGCTTTTAGAGTACTTTTAAATTAGACGGTTTCGGTCATCGTATGTTGCCGCACGGCAGCAGTGCGTGTGACGTGCTGCGCACGGTATGTACATATTTTCACACAATTTGCCCGTCCATCGTCAGGACGACTAAATCGCAAATGACCTGTACAGCTACCGCGCGGGAGGCAGGCTACTCCTACGCCTTGAATTTGTGTGAAAAACAAGAACCGTCCCTTATGGTGTCTAGGCTTACTATTAGCGTTTTCCGAAGCTTCGGACCAAAATTATGCGATGCTATGCGCTTATTACTCACGAATGAGCTATGAGTCAAAATTAAGTGAATGGTTGAGAATCATTTAAGCCTGCTTAGCTTCGTGTTTCGTATTTCATTGTTTTGTTCGTCACCGAAGTTTCGCTAAATTGTTTCATGGTAGAGTTCATATAAAGTTTTAGTTACACTGTAATAGAGCTGGTGTGACCTGTCAATATCAAATCATATATTTTTTAAAACCGACAAATTATTATTAATGTGTATAATTTTACTTTACGTCATTTGCTTCTTTTAAAAAACTCAACGTTATTATGACTTTATACGTCATGATCCTTTGTCACCTTTTACTTTCTAACTTTCGTATCTATTTATTTCTAATTATTAATTTTCTACCAATTGGATATGATTTCTGCTTATAATTTGACGCAAAATGCAGCGCATACCGAATGTAATAATTATAACCCGGATAATGTTTTCAAACGATTTAAGGTGATTGAATTTCCGGCGTCATTTGTAGGATTATCCAGTTTGAAAATAGTGGATGTTGAAGTGGATCTAACAATGTCTGCATATCTGAAGACCATGCATGATAATCAACTATTGGTATTTATTATTAAATTAGCTATTTGACAAACAAAACAGGTAGTGTATGATAGTACCTGTTACTGACGTTTTTTGTGCGTATTTTCAGAAATTTGAAGATGCTCGTGAAGTATCAGCTTCTCACAGAGCATTCCATATATTACCCGTCGATAATCACACTATAGCTATAAAATTTACTCCAAAAAATGAATGCATATCCCAAGTTAAACAGAACAAACAATTTGATAACAGATTTGTATTTGACTTACGTTTAATACAAGTAGATGGTACTCTGTGTTGCAATAACGAATTTCATTCAGAAATCGGTCGCTTTTATTTTAGTGGAGAGTTTGAATACTGTACTCTTACACATCAACCACCTATTATAGATTTCGGAGACGTCATTATGAATACAAAAAATACTAAATACGTGCGTGTAAGAAATGATTCGCGCATAGCAGCCAAAATGAAATATGTAAGAGCAACAGGATTCGACGTGTCACCTTCCAGATTCACTATACCTCCTAACTCTACTAAGCGTATATCTGTGACGATAAAACCAACTTGCTTCGTAACTAATAAAACAATAAGTTTTCAGATACGAAACTCGCAAGATATTGTTGATGAAATTAATGAAATTGACGAAAATTTTTTAATTTACTCTATTAACTTAGAAGCAAAAGTTTCTTACTATAAAATTCCGAAAGATGAGCCTATAGAATCTTTACACAAGTTGTATGAGCCACATATTCAATATACATATTTGGATAAAGAACTGATTTCGCATCGAAAGAGAAGAAAAGTTGCTAATAATTATTTAGAAATCTCTAAATTATTACACGCAAGAAAACCAGTAGTAGAAAGATTTCGAACGGGGAATGATAAATATGCACTGAATTATCTTAAAGAAGAAGAAAAACGGCCAGCAAGTAATTTTTGTAAAGTGGTTCCCGAAAAAATTTGTACCTACAGCCTATTCGATGTGTTACTTCTTCCTTTTTCTATTGACTTTGGTAGAGTAGGATTATCTACATATGGCGAAAAAAATCTGACACTAAAAAATAGGAGTGATTACGACATTCATTTAAAGTTATTTGAGGATAGTTGTGTTCTATACACAAAAAATAAACTAAAAAATTTGTCACTTAAATTAAAGTCTAGGTCTGAAAAAGAAGTTACAATTTTTTGTTGGGGATGTATAGAAGGAAACTATGAAGGGACATTTGAATACACTATAGATAATAAATTTTGTAGAAAACATCCATATCGCTTACAAGTTGGAACTCCAACTTTAATGGTTTTAGAAAAGAGTTTGAAGTTTGGTATGGTGACTACTGAAAATTTTGTTACGTCTGTACCTGTCAGAATATATAATAACTTTAATGTTGATGTTAATTTTATATGGGATGAGGTACATGTAGAGACACCGTTTGAAATTATTCCTGATAAGGGCATTGTTCCCAAACATATGTGTAAAATATGTGATGTACTTTATGTGTGTAAAGCAACGAAAACGAAAACACATGAAGTGGATTTAATAACTGAAAGTAAACTTCAAAAAATTATTCCCATTGAACTGAGCGTGATTACGCGAAAGCTTTCTATAAAGTTTTTGCAACCAGCCGTAATGTTTAAAGACGTTGCTTTAAATATAGAAACCATAGAAAGAGTAAAGTTAGAAAATTCTTCCCGAGAAGTAGCGCTTTTCCACGTAATGGAACCCCTAATACCAGGACTTCGAATAGAGCCCATGTACGGTACAATAAGACCAAAAATGGTTATGACTTTTGAAATAATTGTAAAAATTTCTTGCATTCTAGAATTTGTGTTTGATATTTGTGTAAAAATTAACAACAAAGAAAATGTAATATTACCCATAAGTGGGAATGTCATCGAACCAAAGTTGCTAATTCACCCAAAACATATCTATATGACACGAATTCCCTGCAATATGGTTACATACGTTCCAGTCACGTTTCAAAATATTACTACCATTAAATCATATGTGGAAGTGCTGGATACAGGTGATGACAATATTTTCAACGTCTACATTGCTCAAGGAAACGAGAAGCAAAAGATATTTAAATTCGAAGTAGAAGGGGGCCACTCAAGAACAGTATTCATTAAAATATATGATATATTCCGCAGAGAGTACGAAATGTATATACCTTTTAAAATCAATGGATTGATAGGTCCACCCAATTCAAACGCATGGTCCACAGAGCTTCAACACTATATTGGCGAATATCAACTGTTAGACAATATTTGATATACTCGTAGTATAGAAATAACAATCGTTAATATTCTTAGCTAACTTTTAACAACTTAACGTTTTCCAGGCTTTATGAAAATAATCCTAAAGTGAAGCTAAAGACTGTTAATAAGGACATCGCATATTGCCGCATAACTGGAGTTATCACAGTACCTTGGATACATTTCTCAGAGGAACAATTTGAAATGAATTATAGGCCACATATAGATAATAAATTAGAATTCACAATGACAAACGTATCAAAATATTATTTATACATAACAATTGTGACGTCGAAACTAGCTCCAAATTTCAGCTTAGACTTACGTACAGAAGAAAACCAGTCAATTGTCAATGAAACTAACATAAAATTTGAATTAGAGCCTCAAAAAAAAGCTACATTCCAATTGGAATTTCACCCTAAAGCTCATGGAAAATTTGTAACAACAGCATTGTTATATTTAGACAAACATATGACTTTACCATACTATAACCTTACTTTTGTTGGGAAACGACAGACACCAGCGTTTACTGCCAGTACTTATAGAATAGTATTTCCACCATGTCCTGTTGGTAAAGAAATGTCACGTATAATAACATTGAATTTCGAAGATAAATCTAACAGAGATTCTTTTTCTTGCTTATCAAGAGAGGAGCCGAACTTGTTGGTAACATTTATTCGCTTCGAGGAACTTCAAGAAGAAGATAAGTTTAACACATTAGTAACAGTAGAAATAAAAGTTAGTTGTCACACAACATGCTCGAGAAATTTAAATCTGACCTTCAACCATGACAGTGGCTCAGGTTGCGATGTGGAAGTATCTTTTTGTTTCACTTTCTGTCCACTAACATTATATACCACAAACTTAGTAGCACCAGATGAGAACCCTTACCCTTATTATCCTCTAGCTTCTCAGGCAGAACTTCACGATTACTTAGACAAAAGTTCCAAGTTTTTAGAAAAGTGGATGTTTCTGCAAGGTTTTCGTCGCGATTTATATCCAGTTATACCAGATACATTTCACGCAATATCTTCAACCTTATCCTCTCCATCCAGTGCTACTAAAACTAAAGGAATTAATGTGTCTTATTTAAATTTTATCAGAAGAATCGCCGGGCCCTTAATGAAACATGTACGCAAAATTACGTAAGTTTTCCTTAATTTATACGTTAAATAAGATACTTAGTTAATTATGGTGATTATTTTTTAATTTTTTTTCAGAGTAAACGGTGTGGATGAATCATTTAAATGTGTTAAGGAAATTCATGATACTTATAGAGAGATTATAAACTTGTTGAAATCACGTGGTGCTAATTTATGGGTGCTGCAAGCAAAGTTCTTACTAAGTTTTGATCAATTTGTTATATATGCAGAAAATGTGGCACCAAAATGCAATGCTGATATTATATTAAACGACGAATTGCTTTCTGATATTACCTTGTTTAATAGACTGAATAAGCAAAGCTGGTTAGACTTTATTTTACAAAGCTACAAAGTTTTCATAATGGATAGTTGCTTTTTTGAATGTGTTTGTGTCAGTTCACAAGACAGAGATATCATAAAGATATTAATTGATTGGTACAATGAACAAATAGCTCTACAATATAATAAGCTACTCAAAAACAAGTGTAAAAAAAAAATAACAAATATTACTACAGACTTAACTGATGGCATAGCAATTGCCTCTTCTATTTTGAATTATTGCACTTTCTTGGACGAACACTTTTTTATATTTTGTGATATCGACAAAAATGACAAAAAGAGTGGTATCATAAATAACGGTTGTCTCATTATTGAAGCAATGAATATACTAAGATTGTATTTTCCACTACAAAGCGTGGACTTCTTGGAACCTAACTTCATTCAAATGTTATTTTTATCTATTCATCTATACGTGGCTTTGCCAATGTTTAAACCAAAAGGTGTGATAAAATTTAATCCGCCACTGCTACGGAGCTCTACACGGCAAGTTGCCATTTCTGCTGCAAGCCAAGAATCATTAATATTTAATTACTTGCTTGTAAATAACATTAGAAATAATTTTACTGTTGAAAAAGCTCCCTCGGGTGAAAACAGTAAGAAAATGTTCATAAGTGTAAAGTTCAATGCAAATTTCACTAATGAAGAAACGTGTATTCTCTTGGTTCATGGCTATAACAAAACAAGAATTTTTGATACCTACATGATATTTATTCTCCTCGGACATGTTGGTTATTTAAATGCATTTCGGAAGTGCAAAGTCACTGGACCCTTATATCGACCAAACAAGGTAGACGTGTTAGTGTCGTCGCCGTTTCTCGTGGGTGCTACATACCAAGTTCATTTAACCGAGAATGAACCGACAATCCCTGTAAAATTTGAGGAACAACGAAGACCTAGTTTTTATGTAAGACGGCTGAATCTTATTGAAAAAGAAATTAGTCTAAGCGGCTTGCCTAAAGATAGTGGACAAGAAGTACAAGATCACAAACTTTACTTACAAATGATATGCCTAAGTACACAAGCAGGTAACTCGTGGATTTGGTTTAAAAGTGATATCGGGGAATTTTTCATCAAAGTTACATCGCAACCTCGTTGGGATTTGGCCATTGATACATTACAAACTCGAGTAAGAACTTGGCCCATGGATCCTTGCAGTTGCGGTGAAGCATGCGAGTGTTACAGGACTACTATAATTAATATTCCACATCGAAACGATTTGATGTGGAGATCTTTGCGGTACGCCTTAGTAGAACATGCTTCTGATATAATGATGGAAGTTTATGACCGTCTCATAGGTTAGTATTTAAAGAGTCAGTATTTGGGATATAAAAATAACTGTTACATTATTTTATTGAAATTAGCTCATCACTCACTTTGCCTTGAATTAATATCTTAGCGTAGAAAAATATCTTTTAAAAATATTGAATTGATCTATTTTTCTAGAAACATGTACGGGTAAAATTATACTCGGCATGCTATTAGCCGAAGGAGGCACAAACATGTCAGACGTCCAGCACATCCTACGAAGCGAAACCGTATATCGTATAACCTCAAAATCATTTCTACCCCGTCTGGACAAAGTAAAATTAGCACAACACACTGGCGCTATGTTAGCATTGCCTGTCACATTGCCAGCTCAAGAACAAACCGAGAAATATTCTGTGACTCTCACCTCAGATTGTGGTATGGATATAAGAACATACAGAATACTCTTCATCGAGACTTCTGACGGTGCTTAATTTTTTATAAGATATAAAACCTCTTAAGTATATTATATACAGTAGCCGATAGTATGTTTCAATGAAACATATCATGTAGTAAAACAAAAAAGAAAATTTTATATTAATAACGTAGGACTTTCATTAGAAGTCTCTTCCTCCTTGTGTACTCCATAAATTTTATTAGTGAGCTATCTAAATTTTGTTAATATTATTCTCTATTCTATTCTGAGGATAGAGAATGATATTTATAATATTTAATAATATTTATTTACAGTTAGTTGATCTTTTTCTATCAATGAGGAAATCCTCATTGATAGAAAAAGATCAACTAACTGTAACTTTTAGTAGAAGCGAGTGAATAAAAATCGGGCTCTATTATGCATAGAAAGGCAGAATCAACAGAGCACTTCATAGATTTAAAATATTTACAAAGAAATTTCTAGTAGTTTATAATAATTGGCATTATTAGTTGGCTCCAAGTAATATATTACCTACCTATATTGTACAGACGACATCAAGTGTAACAGTTGGACTACGAAAAACTAAGAATGCCGCCTCTATTACGAACGGAGTAAGGGCGGTCTCAAGGTGAAACTGTTACGCTTGATGTGCTGTCGACTCTACATAAAAAAATAATGAAGTCCTATTATTTGCAAGAATTTGATACTTTCCATAAAGTTAGATACTAATAATTACACATATATTATATTGTAAAGTCGTAGGTATTTTATAAATTGTTTTTTTTAAAAACCTCATTTAAATTTTCATCTAAGATAGGATTTAATAGTACATCCTTATCAATTGAAAAAATATATATATTTTTATACCTATTCAAAGCAATTTTATTACAGGTTTAGGTAGTTTGTTTATTTATAATGCATGTACTTAGTTTATTCTAAAAGTAATTATCTTAAACAGAAATTATATTTGTAATAAATTTTTCAATATTATTCAAATATGAATCGTTTTATTTTATCGTTGATTTTAGTACAATTTTTAGAATAAATGATACTGTCTTAAACCTACCTCTTGGTAACATAAAATATCACTCTCTCTGTTTCTTTCCTTTATAGATATATACAAATAAATATCGGTAAAAACTCTAAAAGCTAGGGAAAGGGTAGTAAAAAAAAATTGTGAAAATGAGCATTGATTTTAGTGATCGCCGGTCAAGCGGTGACTACTCGTGTATACTAAGCCACAGATGACGAGTTCGAATCCCGGCTGGGGCAGATTTTTTTACAATGAGTACGAATATTTGTTAACGAGTTTGTATGTTTACTTATTTAGTATAGGTACTTCTAAAACAAATTGTATATCTATATTTTTCTCCATTATTTGTAATCCGTACCACAAGCTCTTAATAATCTGGTTTGTGGCGCTGCTGGGGTGTATAACGCCTTAAATTGGGCTGGATGATAATAGATGTGAGTGTTAGAATTGAGAAACATGCTTGACATGCTTCAGCATGAGTTTCAGCTGAGCTGTCAGGTGCTGGTTGTGCCAGATGCTTCACGCCCTCTGAAACAACCAACATCTGACAGCTGAGCTTCAGCATGTCAAGCATGTATTGCGGGACCGCAAACTGCAAATACCACGCCAGAATTAAGAAATATTATTATAGATACAATTGTTAAAAGTGTCTATAAGCCGCAGGAACATTTGTTATTTTTTAAAAAATCCTAAAAAGGATAAAATAATTAATTTTATGTATAAAAAATATTTCTTAATACATTACCCGGTTTTCTGCGAAGAATATTTTTCCTTGTACATTGCTGGTAATGTAACTCGGTAATGTACGAGTAACAAGGGGTATGTACTCATACCCTTTTTTTTTGCTGCGACTGGAAAACCCATTTACGGGTTTCCCTCCCATGCGGGGAACATAGATGTGGGACTCCCGGGCTCTCTGTGTGCAAGTCGCGTCCTACCCACTAAAAACCAGAGGTGTTTCGACTCGCTGCTCTTCTTGGCCGTGCCAAAGGGATGGTATGGCTTCCGCAACACGGCAGCAATGTACATACTTATACCTTTAGAACCAAATTTTTTGGAGACGGTGTTTCACTTTTTTATTGTTTCTGAAAACAAATTTGCACCAACTCCAAAAAAAATGTTTCTAGGGCATAAGTACCTACTTAAATTTAATTATTTTATCCGTTTTAGTATTTTGAAGTCGGTTGTAATTTTAGTTTAATTTTTTTTCACAGTTCTTAGTGATAACTTGAGAGGAAAGCAATAAAAAGTCATAGTAAAGCAAAAATCCGCTATTTTGCGTACATAGACGACATAATTACCTATTTTTTTTTTTTTATTTTTTTTTTTTTTATACAACTAGATGACAAACAAGCTGACGGCCCACCTGGTGGTAAGCGGTTACCGCCGCCTATAGACACCTGCAATAACCAGGAAAAGCACTTGATATTGCAGGTGCGTGCTATTCCAGTTATTTTTATTTCAAAACCAAACTACCCGATCGATTTAAAAAAAAATAAGGGACCAAATGGCAATTATTCCGTATCGAACAAAATAAGAATTCCGTAAATCGGATCAGAAATCTCGGCGTAATCGGTGTACATACATAGTTCACCTGGGTGGACCACGGGAGATTTTTTCCCCGTGATCCACCCAGGTGTACCATGGGAAGTTTTATTTTCCCGTAAAAAAAGAATACTTTCTCTCCTTTTCTGAAAAGTAGATCAATTTATTTATGTACCTTTAATTAGGGTTTGTTCTCATTAACCTATAGTCTCATTATTCATTTATTAATAATAAATGAACAAATTCCAATAGTAAAAAAAAAGTAATTTTAAAAAGCGGTAGTTTAGGTTGGAGCACTCTAATGCATGTAATTGTATAACCTACCTAAATTGGCCATATTGTTAAATTATTATACAATATGGCCCATTGGCCATATTGTATAATAAATAATTATACAATATGAATTAAAACATGGGCTATATTAGTTCATAGAAATAGTTTTCCACTTTCAAAAACGTCTTATTCATTTGATAATTTCATGACATTTCTATGAAATAGTGCAGCAAATATTATATTTTTTCACAGAAATGTCATGAAATTATCAGATGAATAAGATGTTTTTGAAAGTGGCAAATGATTTCTATGCACTAATATAGCCTATGTTTTAATTTCTTGTCGTTTTGACGGCACCACCCTGTATAACATGTTAATTTCCAACCTGAAGTACCAGACTACCATAAATTTTTAGAAGATGTTTAGTATACAGAATGGTGCCGTCAATACAATAATACATTGAAACATGGGCTATATTAGTTCATAGAAATGGTTTGCCACTTTTAAAAATGTCGTATTCATTGGATAATTTCATGACATTTCTATGAAATAATGCAGCCATTGTTATATTATTTCATACAAATGTCATAAAATTATCAAATGAATAAGATGTTCTTGGAAGTGGCAAACCATTTCTATGAACTAATATAGGCCATGTTTTAATTTATTGTCGTATTGACGGCACCATCCTGTATACTAAACAGGAACAATAATTTTATAAAGGAACAATTTTAACACAGATTCTGTAGCTTTGGAAGAAAATGTAGTGTAAAATTATCTACCTGGTTTACCTACTGACTCCGACTGAGTCATCTTGTTTATTTTTGTTTGAGAAACCGGCCTTAATTCTATTACTTACCCGAACTAATGCTACCCGGTAGCGGAAGCAGACCACCGAGGCAGGCAGAGCTAGCACCGGGGGCTTGGTTCCATCGCGAAATGCGCCTGAGCCACCTTCACCTTGACCTACCTACTCAATCATGACTGAATCTCATTAGATGTACCTACTTACGTAAAAATCATCTTTCCACTTTAGTCTATATTTAAAACAAGCTGCCGATGCAGATATACGTCAGCAGCACATCAAGCGTAACAGTTTGACCTTGAGACCGCCCTTATTCCTTTCGTAATAGAGGCGACTTTTGTTGTGCAACTGTTACGCTTGATGTACTGTCATCTGTACCTAACTAATGAAAAAAATTCTTCCGTTTACACTATGACCATGTCATGAAATAAAATTACAGTTAAAATACAAACATTTAAATATACGTAGGTACTCTTTTATATATAAATATAATCTTATATATAAATATTTTTACTGCTCTGACGACCCTGGTACCCTCAGAACAATAACTAAAGCACTGCTACCAAACACTGACAGGTTGCTAGTGATTTAAGTGGTTTTTCTTTTGACAGCGTCTGCTTCTATATAACAAGTGACGGCATGCACTGAGTTTGGTGTTCATTGTCACGGGACTTGAGGGTGATTTAATTGCATTTTATTTCACACAGTCACAGTGTTTCACAGTCAACATCCCTGTTGTATAATTGTTTGCTATCTCAAATAAAATAAAACAAACGACAATACTGAAAAAAGGTAAGTATAGTGGTATATTTCGTAGGTATATTTACCACTTGAATCTTAAGCACATAAGAACCACATAAGACCGTTAGCTCAATATTACTTTGCAGTAGTTTATATATTGCCTACGTTTGAATATGGCGCTATTTTTCACAATTTTGGGATTTTCAAAAATCTATGTATTTAATTTTAATTGAAAAAGTACACCAATTACAGCCCTGCAGCATCCAAAACAGAAATACAGTCCACAACAACAAATGTGGTGGCCACTAGTTCTAGTATGATATAAAATGGACATTCGTGACGAGTTTACCTACCTGTGACAAGTTTACACATTACTTTTTAATAGATGAGAAGTAAATGAGGAGCTCGCTGGCGTAATGGTTTGAGCGCTCTGGTTTCGATACGAAAAACAAAGCAACTTTCGCCATGATCGTTCCTAGGATGGGTCAATCAAAGTTTGTTATCTCGAGCTCCTCCGTGCTTCGGAAGGCACGTTAAGCCGTTGGTGCCAGTTGTTCCTGCAACCGCTTTAACCCACCAACCCGCATTGGGCCAGCGTGGTGGTGCTATGGCCCAAACTCCTCATGTGTTTCTCCCGTGTAGGAAGGCCAGTTTCCAGCAGTGGGACGTATATAGGCTGGTGATGATGAAAAGGACGCGTTGTTTAAAGCCGCAGTTCATCAAGTAACAATTGTACTACGAAAGCAGTCTTTTTTTTACGGTGGATCGCATATACCAGTTTACAGTAGACAGTAGATAACGTACGTAAGTAGATAATAACCACAGGCGAAAAGCTTTGTGAGTTTTCTGCAAGCAAATAAAAACAAACTATTAATTAAGTTATCACAATGCAATAATTAAGTTAGAATGGCTTCCGTCAGATGTTTGACGCACTAGCTTGCAACACGTTGACTGATTCATTCATTGACTGAAAATCGATTACTGATAGACTGAAAGCTATAGTTAAGTATGATTATGATGTAAGCTATACAATGTTATTGTAGCAGTACACTAAATAAAAGTTTGAGGTAATTGGTAAAGTAATACAAGAACTTTGTGCTGAAGCAACTGGAAAAGTTATTATTTCTTCATTAATGTTTTATTTTTTCTAATTTATTGAATGATGTGTAAATAGTTATTCTTAATACGTTTTTAAGTTTTGTTTAACCTATATACATGTTTTGTTATATTTTTAGGGTTCCATTAGGGTTCAATGTCACAGAAAATTAAGAGTCAGGTTTCCAATTGTAGGTACCTTCCAATCTATTCATTTATTATAACTAATTATTAAGATAAAATTGACACTAGTTTAAGCATTAAATATTATCTACATAAGTGAAAAAAGCATTTTCAGTTTATTCGATATTCGATCTAAGTGTTTACTACCTACCTGATAGGTACCTTCTCACGATAAAAGATAAAACAAACAATCTTGTGATTTTTTTTCTACATAATGTAACTAAGTAACTACGTATGTGTATGTATATATGTATATTCGTGGCTTACAATATATGTACGTAACTAAGTCAGATTGTTAAAACAAAACACCAAGAGAACACATTTATGGAAAGTGTCTCTGTAAGTACATTAAATGTGTAATTTATCTTACTTAATTATTTCACACGCCGCTATTCGCTTGTGAAGTTGTGACGAAGTGAACAACGATCTCAGGCAAGCGCAGTAGAAAGCCGATCTGCGCGCGCGCTTATAAATCTACCTCGATCTGGCTTTGCCAGCATTATCTCACAGAACAACAACACAACACCAAGTGTTGGCGTTGACTGATTTGGTTAAAAATTTCGAAATATTTTTTCTTTATGAAATTTTCAACAAATATTCTCAAAATAATTATTTCACGGCCAAATTAAATAATCTAAATACATTGTGTGAACAGTGTTATCAGTGCAAAAAATGGACTCGCAACAATTTCGGGATTTCGGAAAGGCGGCTATCGATTTGATAGCGGATTACATCGAAAACATAAGGCACAAGTAAGATATTTATACTTTTTGTAAAATAAAATCTATCTGTGACGATAAAAACTAACCTATAATTATAGCATTAAGTTTAGAATATAAATAAACTTTAAATATGCATTTCTAATATTTTCAATCATGTAAGTAGTTAGGTAATTTAAACATAAATATGCAGTCGTTTGCAATTCATAGTACCTAATACCTAAGTAAGTAAAAAAATGATTAAGAACGTAATTTTAAAGCCCGCCGCCGTCTCTGCTCAACCGTTTATATATCTATTGTTCTCACTTATAATCAAATTACATAATATTCTCACTTATTTAATCCGTGTAAAAATTTAAATCTACGTATTTATTAATAAAGTAACACAGGGTATAAGGGAATGCTTTTGAAAACGAAGGCAGATGGCAATGTTGATGATCCGATACGCGACTTGAAAAGAAATAATTTGGAATCTCGAATAAAAAATTAGCTGTTCCATACAAATAGGTCGTATAGGTATTACAATTTAGAATAAAGAATAAAGAAATTTGTTTCGCTTGAAAGGTACATGTTTCGATGTTAACAAAAGTTTTGGGATCCACATATTCCACCAGAAACTGACATGCAAAATGTTTTTTTTTATGTCAAGCATTTAGCTTTTATTTTGCGAGTTCAAATTTTTTTTCAGCAAGTCGTGCTAACCACCAGCACTGCCATCTATCTTCGTTTTCAAGAGCGTTCCACTCACGTTCCACTTACACCCGGTATAATACCGCCATCGCCATGAGTGTACCCAACAGCACGGGTGGACCACGGGCAATAAACGTAACAAAATAAACCTTATAAAAATATCTTACTGAAAAGAATACGTTTCGGGACAGAATACATTGCTGTTCGTATAATTATCTAAGTATTTATAAAACATTTATTTTAATGTTATGAATGAAATTAAGAAAATAATCCTTGCTTCTGTTGACATATTTATTTATTATGGTAATGCCTCTGTGGTCTAGTGATTGAGACCACCTGCCTCAGATCTAGAGGTCCGGGGTTCGATTCCCGTGGGGTCAGAAATTTTCTGCTCGATTTGGTTGGTGGTAGGGCTTATCTAAGTCCGCCTGGCTAGCTACCACCACCTTACCTTAGTCTGCCGCCATAACAACAATGTTTGCATAGATTGTTGTGTTCCGGCAGCTGGACGTAAGATAGCCAGCTCCCCAATTCTGCTATTGTATTTTGATCTAAAACGAATCGGAAACGCTTAAGTTACAACGTTTTTGTATTCTTCTAACTCAACGCAATCGAAACGTAACCGAAACGCATCAGTTTGGTATTCTACTAATGGTGGGGCCACACTTAATCGCGAAGATTCGTGTTCGCGTTGTTGCGATAATACTTCGTTGTGAGTTGTTGATTCGCGATTGGACTAATTCTTTGGCCACACCTGTCGCGACAACGCAAATCTTCGCGTTATCGCGATAGTGTAGCCGTAGCCCGTAGCATAACAAACACGTAACGCGAACCGTTCGGTACAATCATTGTTTCGTATTCTGCTATATATTTAACATTTGTGACAGCCGAAACGCATCGGTTGTTCTTTGGTTGAACTGTCAAAAGTTACGGTTTACAACGGCAGTAATTGTGTAACGTTTAATTTCGCAAAATAGAACACACAGTACTCTATAACTTAGTTCCTGTGCTTAAAGGATTGCATCAAGTATAATTAGGATAAAAAACCTTGGGCGAGTCAACATAATTATCATGAATGTATGATTTTTTTAGATATTTTTGGAAAATAAAACATTTTTACATTTAATTATATGAAATAAAATTACTATGTAATTAATTTTAAAACTATTTTAACTATTTTTTAAACATATCTAACTACCAAAAACAATATATGTATGTATATACCGGATTTTTAACTTTTGACAGTTTCTGTTGTCAAACAGTTAAACCAACCGTTTTGTTAGCGTTCCGACTTTAAACAATGTTACTGGAGTACTTACCTGTTTTACAACACAACCGCATACCGAGTCGCTGCCGATACTTTTAGGTAAATAAATATAAGAATCGACCCTATAATTTTATTTTGAATAAATATGATTTACAAAGACTACCAAAAACACAATATACATAACGAATTTTCCAACTTTTAAATGTTTATGTCACCAACGTTTCAGTTGTCAAATAGTTGAACCAACCGAGAGCGTTTCGTTAGCGTTCCGATTTTATAAGCAATGTATATATATACCTTTTTTATCAATAGCGCAATAGTAACGATACCGAATCGGTGCCGATCCGCTTAGGTAAATAAATAGCAGAATTAAGGGGCAAGTTCCTCTGTGGTTGAGGAATCCGGGTGTATCTCGCTTCCATCGTCGGCCTTATCGTCACTTACCATCAGGTGAGATGAAGGCCAAGAGTTACCCCGATAAGGTTAAAAAAAATGCACAATAAACATAAAAAGATTAACTTGTAGACAGTGGTTTGAAAACTCAAACTGTCGGAAGCTGGTGTTGTTCAATTTGAAATCTTAATCTTAAAATCGTTTGCCAGTATATACGTTTTTTAAGAAAAAATCTCCTCACTAGGTGTAAAGATGACGAAGTAATTTGTGATATACAAACTGACAGAAACACAATCTTACTACTTCGTATTTAAAGTTCAATTCCACTTTTTAAATCATTAGGATGCATACTTCCCATTTAGATTTGTCAAGTTAAAATTTTCTTTATCGCCTATTAACCTTTTACCCCTTTCCAACCTGCCGGACTTCACACACAATAGAAAATGGCGTCTGGTTTAGTTATGCGTGTATATACAATTCACAGATTAATTATAATTTATTAATATTATCTTTAATAACTTAACTTGGGGAGTAAGTATCCATATGGCATGACAGACAGACGATAGATGGTGGGCTAAAAGGGTCGAAAGACTAGACTAAGAAATTTTGCAAATAACAATAACAATAAAGTTTCAACGGTAGATCTAGGTTATAGTAGGTACCGATATCAAGAAAATTTAATGAAATTATGCAAAAGAGATGGAGCGCGGTGTTGTCCTATAATGTTGCAAGCGTTAAATTAAATAGCTGAAATAGATAATGCATAGGCCATATCGGCCGACGAAAATTAACAATGTGATGACCGCTTAGTGATACAGCCACTAGCTACTGCGTGATACAGATGGCTTTATACAGAAAAAATATTAGAATTATTATAATTTTTTATATTTGTTTAGACTTGCTCGTGGTAATTATGACGTGGTCAGTAGGTAAGGGTCCTCATCATTATCATCATCATACCAGCCTATGATGACCACTGGTGAACAAAGACATCCCCCATCGATTCCCAAATGGAACGGTTCATCGCAGCTTGCATCCAACGGCTTCCCGCGGCCCTGAGGGCCTAGATGCCTTTCGATAGTCGCTATCGCTATCGCTAAGAGGAAAATATATGGGATTTGACATAAGCCCTCGATTGAGTTTCGGTCTAAAATGTCAAATCCCATACATTTTCTATTTAGCGATAGCAATTGTCGAATGACGTCTTGTCTAGGTCCCCTTAGACCAGGTGGTATGTCCATCTAGTAGAAGGCTGTCCTACTTTGCGCTTTCCGGTACGTGGTCGCCATTCCAGAACTTAACGGCCCACCGGTCTGTACTGCGTGCTTGGTGCCCTGCCCCACCTACCCCCTACCACTTCAACTTACTAATCCTATGAGCTATGTCAGTAACTTTGGTTCTCTTACGGATTTCTGATTCTATCTCGCAAAGAATCACCTATAATATCTCGTTCCATAGCTCGTTGTGCGACTGCGAACTTGCACAGAAGGCACTTAGATACCGACCACGTTTCACACGACTTCAAGCACGCATCTTACACAAGACACATGATCTTACGCAATTTTCCAAATGCTGCCCATCCGAGTTGGTTTCCTCCGATTCGTCGATTTACCGAATTATTATATAAATGAAAAGAAAAATAACAGAAGGGCTAGAAATTAATTGAAAAAGATGCTTCAAGGGCTTAAAGCAGTTTGTCTTTTGAAAAATACTTTATAGATTAGTCAACTCTGACATACACTAAGTTAATATATTAGGTATTTATAGGTAGTCAACCTAAGTTAATTCAAAGTTAATTCATTATTTTTATGGATATCTTGTACCTGCTCTAGAAATTACGGATTTTTTTTAAATCGATTGAGTAGTTTGGTTTTTACATCAAAATAACTAGGATGAGAAAATCATCTATTACGTATGCGAAATTGCGTATTTTTGGTTTCCTATGACTTTTTACAGAAACGATGCGATAGTAGGGAACAATATAAGCTGACGGTCACCCATCTAGTTTTAACCTTAGAAAGTTCTTAATTTTTGATTTTAACATTATTATAAATGTTTGAAAAATTACTTAGTAATTTTTCAAACATTTCATTTCATTTCATTTCATTTCATTTCATTTCATTTCAAAATTAAGAATATTTGAAAGCACTGCCCCAACTTAACCGAATCGTCGGTATTTGTAAAAATACTCGTTTCGGATGTTGAAATAAAATATTTCGACATTGTAGGGTGGACGTTAGCTCATAAACGCAAAAAACAGATATACTAGAAGAATTTCACAGGGATATCCCAAGTCCTGGGTGGCTCAGTGGTCAGAGCAGTCGCCCGGATTGCGAAAGGTCGCGGGTTCGATTCCTGCCTCAGGACGTGAAATTTTTCTAGTTTTATTCTATTTTAATTACTTAAAAAGTTATCACTAAAAATTGTAAAAAAAAAATTAAACAAAAATTAAAACCGTCTTCAAAAAACTGAAAAGGATAAAATAATTAAATATAAGTTAGAGTCGGTGCTTCACTTTCTATTGTTTCTGGAAACAACTTAGCACCAACTCCAAAAAATATGTTTCTAGGGGATAATTATTTTATCCTTTTCAGTTTTTTTAAGTCAGTTTTAATTTTTCTTCAAAATTTTGTAAAGCAGGTACAATTACTATTGTTTATTTAATATCCATTTTAACCTAATCATATTGTTTGTATACTTACTTTAAACATAAAAACTAAAATGCTGTAATTATGCAAATATTTAAGAAAACCTTGCTTGAAAAATTCCATCAATGATTACCTTTTTGCCGCTTAGTACCTATCGTCCTCATTATTTTAAATTCCTATCTATTAAAAGGCTGCCCAATTAGCTACTTGAACTAGGTACAATCACCTATCATCATAAATCAATTATTCAAATAAATTAATTATGAATATTGTGTTAGGGTGTTGCCAACAACAACATCAAACATTTTTAAATGTATTGTTTTGTGATTTTGACATTTATGTCTCAGAATATAAGTGTTAAAAATATTGTAATAACGACCGGCTTCTGTTGACACGAAGGATGAAACACGAAACATTCCAGCAATTATACAATTATTCAGATGATTACCGCATAATTATGAACACTGCTAATAAGGATACCTACGCCTACGAAACGCAACTCGTTATTCAAACAGAATTTTCCTCTTATTGTGTGGTTAGACAATAAGTTATATAGAGGAAGTCCGGGAGACTTGCTCAGGTGGGAGAGTTGAACCATCTTTTAAAACTCAACTTAAATTTTGCGCTAAAGAAATGCCAAGACGGTCATTGGATGAGCGCGGTAGGCCAATAATCAGCACGCCGCCATTTTTTACATCGGCTAGTTTGTTTGGTTGTAAGGTGGTTTTGTGACGGCGCGGCGGAGTAATTTTTTTTATTATTATTAATTTATGTAGTTTTGAGATTACAGCCGTGTTTATAGAGGTAGGTATGTATTGTGTGATATTACGATTGTACTGCCTGATTATTGTAGTTTGACGTGTGCTAAGTGTTTTTTCGCTCAGATTGATCGTTTTTCTGTAAGTAAAATCTAATGTCGAAGTAGTATATGCGTGAGACTTGCACCATGGTCATGTGAGGATATTTGTAGTTTTATTATATAGATGTAGAAAATTTTAATTTTTTGACTAAATTTAAAAACAATTCGGAAACCTTAATACGCCAGTCCTATTTGTATTTGTTGGTAAAAAAGAGACCAACAAGTTTGATTATAGAAACGTTGAATGTTTAATTTTGTAAACAAAATGTTTAATAATTAAGTATGTTGATTGTGGAATGTTAAAGAATATGTTGAAGTTTTGTTTTGTTTTTTCTTTATAAGAAGAGCAAGAAGAGTGTTTCTTTATAATTTTATTTCAATTTGTGACGTCTTGTTTCATATGTCTGTAAATTAAGCTGCAAAATGTTTTTGTTTTCCCCTTTGAAAAGCTATATTCAACTCTCTCTAGACCTCGGTTCAAGTGTCCCTAACGGTGGGGTGAGTTGACTCATATCCCATTTTTCATTCAAATATAATAATATTTTTAACATAGCATAAGTAAACCTAAATAAATAACCTACTGTTTATTATTTTAATTGAATCACTAAGCCTCGTTTATAAGAAAATACGATACTTTAAATAAAAAGCGGTTCAACTCTAATTTTCGTAAAAAAACCTAAAAATTGGTAAAGAGCTAAAGCATCTCAGTTGTAGAATTATGGGTACCTACTTTATAAATACACATATAAGTAGTTATATATTTATGTTAAAGGTCCAACAGTGTTTAAAAATTTGACCTCTAAAATAAATTATTTTAAAAATCAAATCATATTATTAGATAAAGATTTATAAACGAAAAAGATAATTAAATATTATATTTCATAAACATTTCAACATTAGTGTAGTTCTGATTTTTATTTTTCCTAATAAATGGATATTGGGTTGAAATAACAAAATAAAAATTACAATAACGAAACATGCTTTCTTCCCTATAAGGGTTTTTCGGTGTCTATAGGCGGCGGTAACCGCTTACCATCAGGTGGGCCGTCGGCTTGTTTGTCATCTAGTTGTATTAAAAAAACTTAAGTACCTATTCATTTTCTCCACATATTTTGTAATACTTACTTTAAGTAAATACCTACCTACACACTTTTTTATTATAAACACCAAAAAGTGTACATACACGGAAACATAAAAAATTACACACATCTCATTATTTAAAAAAAGATAAGTGTTTAAAACAATCAATTAAATATAACTATTATATAGTATAAATGGGTAGTGACTAAACATTCTTATAAACATAAATTATAGATACCTAATTGTACGCAAAGCTATGTAAGTATATGTCTGGTTAAATTAGCCTCTTAACTGGACGCCTAGGCCGTTGATTAAACGCCGGCCTGATGAAACGGCTGAAGGACAACTAGCCAGGTCATTGAGCGCAACGTTTAACCTGAATGTCTTGTCAGCCGTTCAATTGGACGCCTAGGCAGGCCGATTAAATCAAAGAGCTTTTTTGTGATTGTTCGAGTGATTGGTAGGTTCAAGTTTATTTTTTTATGACCACTTATAACCGAAATCGTTTTGTTTTGGTATAAGTGGTAAAAAAAAACCTTGAACTTACCATCACACCGAAACTCTTCAGTAAGTACAACGATGCGTGTAGCATCTAATTGAGCGGACGATCTATACCTACGCTATATTGGTAATCTCCAAAGCGGCGTTATCCCACCGGAGGGCTATGACAATTACAAAAACAAATGTGTCTGGAATCTGATGCTTGACGGCTTAAGCGTTGAGTGAATCTAGTTCAATTAACTATCGGCCTAGGCATTTAATTGGATGCAGGCGTTTAATCAACGGGCTAGGCATCCAATTAGGCGGCGAATTTTACCAGATGGCGGCGACATTAATATTTTCATTTATATACAGGGATGTCCTGCCTTCAGTGGAGCCAGGGTACTTGGTGGATGTTATGCCGGAGAATGCACCAGAGCAGCCAGAGGAATGGAGAGACATCATCAAAGACTTCAATCAAATAATTATGCCCGGGGTAAGGTTCTTGCCAATCTGTGCTGAAACTTTTTTTTATATACCTACATACAATTATCAAATAAATTTCGTATACATTTGATAATTTCATGACATTTGTATGAAATAATGCTGCCAACATTACACTATTCCATACAAACTGCATGAAATTATCAAATGAATACGATATTTTTGAAAGTGGCAAACCATATCTATGGATTAATATAGCCCATGTTTAAATTTATTGTCGCATTGACGGCACCACCCTGTATACAAAGAGATGACAAACAAACTGACGGCCACCTGATGATAAGTGGTCGCCTATAGACCTGCAATGACAAGGAAAACATCACTTGGTATTGCAGGTGCGTTGTCATCCTGAGGCCTAAGATGAAATGCCTTCCATGCCCAGTAATTACACTAGCTATCTTTCCCTTCAATCCGTAACACAGCGAACTACTAAAATAAGAAAGGCGGTGGTACCTACCCTACCCAGACGACTCTACATACCGCCCTACCTAATAAACTTCGTTTTTAAAGCTGTTTTAAAAAAACATGACTTTTTCATTCAAGGTAAAACCTTATGCTAACTTTTTACAACGTATTTTGATTAAATTACACAGCTTAAACATAAAATTTTATGCAGAAATGGGCAATAATAGTTTGCGTACACCTCATTGTTTTCTCCATATTTTCACTAAGAAAATAATAGGTTGGGGAAAAAGTTTCTTCGCATTTTTTAAGAAAAATTTCGGTTTTCCCCAACCTATTATAATGGCGTAGCGCTTACAGCTCAACTGCTTGATTACCAACCAGCATGACTTGTCAATACATGTATAATAGATAGATATTAAAGTTTTATTAAGTTCATAATCCTTATGTATTACTTTTGGTTTACTTTCTTTGAAAGCTTGGCAATTAACCATATTACTTTACCTTTACTTTTCAGATCACACACTGGCACTCACCAAGGTTTCACGCATTCTACCCGACTGGTTCATCGTACGCTAGCATCGTGGGCAACATACTCGCGGACGGCTTAGGAGTCATAGGGTTTAGCTGGGTTAGCATTTATTTTTTCCTTATCCATTTGTTGGGTAAATAATTGTGGCATTTATGTTCTTAAATATAAATATGAAGCATTCTTTGGATGGTCGTAGGGGGAAAAAATATTATCTTATTACATAATAAGCAGTGCCTTTGTATTCAACTGATTTCAACTGTGTTTTATTTAATCTCTTTTGAATATTTTGTGTGTACATAAATGAATAAATAAATACATTCTTTCTAGATGTCAAGCCCAGCTTGCACTGAACTAGAAGTTGTGACCATGAACTGGCTCGGGAAACTACTCGGACTACCTGAAGAGTTTCTGAACTGTTCACCAGGCAGAGGCGGAGGTGTCATTCAGGTGAAATGTTACTGTCATTTCTTTATACTTATGTTTTAATCTGTGAGTCCACATAACAGACACATTTGATTTAATAAAATGTGAGCCCACCAGCGGGCTGTTACTGGTAACATTCGACATGTTATTTATTAAAAAACTTAACGAAATGTTTTTTTTGCTTGCAGGGATCAGCAAGCGAAGCAACGCTTGTAGGCTTACTTGTAGCCAAAGATAAAACTGTCAGAAAACTCCTTCAAGTACACCCGAGTCTTGATGAAGGGGACATTAAAAAAAAACTTGTAGCGTACACATCGGATCAATGCAACTCCTCAGTCGAAAAGGCAGGATTGCTTGGTTCCATGACTATGAGGCTCTTAAAGTCTGATGCTGATGGAAGACTACGAGGAGAATCAATTAAGAAAGCCTTCGAAGAAGATATTGCACAAGGATTAATACCATGCTATGTTATTGCAAATTTAGGAACTACTGGAACCTGTGCTTTTGATCCCTTGTACGAACTTGGACCAATTTGCAACGAATATGACGTGTGGTTACATGTAGATGCCGCCTATGCTGGAACAGCTTTCATTTGCCCAGAATATAGGCATCTTATGAGAGGAGTTGAATATGCGGATTCATTTGACTTTAACCCACATAAGTGGATGAACGTCAATTTCGATTGCTCTGCAATGTGGGTTAAGGATGGGCATGACCTAATTAGGGCTTTCGACGTGCAAAGAATTTATTTAGATGATATAAAAACAGACACTAAAATTCCAGATTATCGTCACTGGCAGATGCCTCTCGGTCGAAGATTCAGAGCTTTGAAATTATGGACTGTTTTGAGGATTTATGGCGCTGAAGGTCTCAGAAGTCACATCCGGAATCATATAAGCTTAGCTCAACATTTCGCAAAATTAGTCCGATCTGATGACCGATTCTTAGTTGAACCTGAACCTTCTATGGGATTAGTATGCTTTAGACTAAAAAAAGGAAATGCAAAAACAAAGGAACTGTTAGAAAATTTAACAAAGAAAAAGCAGGTATACATGGTAGCAGGCAGTTACAGAGGTAGATACGTCATTCGGTTTGTTGTTTGCTCGCGACTCACGAACAAGGAAGACATTGAGTTCAGCTGGAACAAAATAAAAGACGAAGCAAGTCTCATCTGCTCTGCTGAAATACTTTCTAAATCAAAATTGACAGCATTGAATCATATAGAGACCATTACTTTGTGTGAAAAATCTAAGTAAGTTTTGATATCTGTGCTAATGCAAATTCATAGACCTCATTACGTTACTTCAACGACTGCCAATGGCAATGGCATTCATTCATAGCCTATATACAGAATGGTGAAGACAATACGGCATTAAATTAAAACATGGACTAAATCAGTTCATTCCTATGAAGACATTTCTATAAAATAATATTAAATTGGCTGCATTATTTCATAGAAATAATATAAATTTATCAAATGCATAATATTTTAAAGTTGATATATTTGAAAGTTGCAACACATTTCTATGAACCAATATAGCCCATGTTTTAATTATTGTCGTCACCATCCTGTATAGCCTATCCAGCGTTACAAGATAAGCTTTAATTCAATGATGTTATGGTCAAGCCGCAATGGACTTACAAATAACTTCAGAAACTTCAGATAAGGCCCATTGCCATTATCTTAAAATAAATAAATTACATTAAAATTGGACTTACTCACGATCTTCACTAAAGAGTTTGTTTTAATTTGTAGCAGAAATAAGCATATTATTTCCATTGGAATATACCTAAGTATAGGTAGGTAAAAAAATATGGTGCAAAAATTAATTAAAAAATATTAATTTTAAAGTTTTCCTAACTACTTAACTAATTAAAATTGAGAATTTAAACTATCCACAAAACAGAAAATGCATTAGTAATTCACTGTTGATAAAACAGGAGGTTAAAAAGGACAAAATGTTAAAAAGGAAACAGTTACACTGATTGACATGCAAGAGTTTCCTTCCTTAAGTTTTTTACCTACATCTACATCATAAACACGAATGTGTGTCGATTTGCCTGTTTTTGCACTGTACAAACAACTAGCCATGTATTTCGTTCGACCCGTATCTTTGTTGAATGAGGTGAATTTGAACAAACAATTCCGATATTACTAAATAATCTTATACAGAGTGGTGCTGTCAATGCGACAATAAATTAAAACATGGACTATATTACTTCATAGAAATGGTTTGCCACTTTCAAAAACATCTTATTCATTTGATAAGTTCATGACATTTGTATGGAGTAATATAACATTGGTCCTGATTCTGAAGACACACTCTAATTCTAAATTTAAATACAGTATATCTCTTTCTCGCAATATGTAATAGGAAAAAGATAGCAAGAATTTGCTTAGAGCTGTCACTTAAATTTAGACAGATTTCAAAGGAACCATAGACAATTTTAGACGGCATGTCCGGAGGTGCCTTCTAAACACTGCATTTTATCACGTTTAATAAGGTCGAAAATTGAACGCACTTGTCTAAATGTCAAATCATATGATAGCCATCCTTTTCGTATTCATATTGAGAGTAAGAAATGCACTGAACTTAATTTTAAACTTAGCATGTGTTCCCAGTGGCTGTATTTTTTTATAGAAATGTCCAGAAATTATCAAATGTATAAGATGTTTTTGAAAGTGGCAAATCATTTCTATGAACCCATATAGCCCATGTTTTAATTTATTGGCGCATTGACAGCACCATCCTGTATATAAAATTCTCGACTCCCAGTTTTAGTTACTATACCTACTCCTCCGAAACGTCTTGACCGATTCTCATGAAATGTTTTTATGTATATTCAAAAGTTCTGAGAATCTTTAAACCTCTATTTTTTTTTTGTTTTTTTTTTTTATAGCAAAACGACGTTTACGGGGTCAGCTAGTACTATTTATAAGTAAATTAATAAATGAAGAACGCATTAGGAAAAGACAATTCGAATTGTTTTCGATATTATCCCTTGTCGGCTAACGGCCTGGCCACGAGAACGGGCGGCGGCGACGGCGACGCCCGTTCCCGTGGCCAGGCCGTATAAGTCTGCTGCATGTCTCCATGTTGCTTCATTGGATTTCATACAGCATAATTTATTACGGACAAAATGTATGACGAATTAATAATACTTTGAAAGTTGAGTTGGATAACGCTATATAAAATTATCTAAATTATAGATAATTTTATGCGTTAAAAAAAAATAAGAATTCTAATAATTTATCATTAATATGGAACTATTTCGAACAGAAAAAAACGGTGATGGTCTACGTTAATAATGCTTCGCTCAAATCCATCGATTATAATCAAAATTAAATATAAAAAAATAGGATCAAACATAATAAAATTCTATAAATGTAGCATGGTATTGTAATAAGACGTGATTTGAAATGTGATTAAGTAATTTTAATTTAAAATGCATCTGATTCTTTGTGATGTGAATTAGCATATTCTTCATTGTTATTTAGGTAACAAGATATTTTAGTGTATTTATCGAAAATAAATAATAAAACAATGTAATTCCTAGTTTTTTTTTGAATAATAATTGATAAGCGCATGACACAACACTACCTATAATGTTATAAACTTTATTTAGGAATTCGCTCACTTATAATATTTAATAACACAATGACATTTCTTTAGAATAAGGGATTTGACTTAATTTTTAACATTTTTTATGACAATGTCAATATTATAATTATTGAACTATCTATATGCAACTGCATGTATTGCTGACGCATAATCCATAGGAATATCCTTTGGGTATGCAATGTCCTTGGCATAGTTCATCTTCGGCAGGTTCGGAGCCCTCATGCTGACACCAAACTCGTCCTGGGATGTGATGTTCTAAAAATAAACAAAAACTTTATTATTTGCTACATATAAACAAACTACATTTAGGTAGGAGTATTATCCCTACTGACGAAGTTGAAAGAAGATAGAAGTTGATTTACATTTTATTATACGAAAAATTGATAATAATAGTGTGTCAATATGTTAGTATGAAAAAGTACTAATGTGTCAATCGGCTTCTGTTAGTGACTGTACCTGACCAAAAATAGTGACATCAATCATAATTATATTTAGTCTTTATTAGTACTCAACAATCGAATTTCCTTGTTATTACTTAAGCTGTCAGCTCCTATCATAAAAGAATAAATAAATACAAATATACCTACATATAATATCCAACAACAAAAGGTAAATAAAGAAAAATGACACCCAAAAATAACTTTACCTCTCTGTACCTATTAGTATTATTTCTATGATCTGAGGTATTTCTCAATGACCTTTTAACCATCAAGTATTTTGTAAACAACTCCTATGTTCATAATTCAATTTGTTGTCAATGATAATATTGTAGCCGATTTATAAATATCCACTATAGGTACGTCGTAAGTTACCTACTCTAATTTACTAGGCACACAGGTATACAACACGGCCCACTTATGTACTCTTACCATTTGCAACTATAGCCTGTTGATTGAACTTTCTCTCCTCTGTATCTAAATCATGGTTTGCAGACAAACTCTCTGTTTTCACAACTGTGCTATCTCTCGGGAAGGCAGCAGTATTATGCGATATACCCACAATCAATACAATAGAGAATAACACACAAACTTTGAACTTCATGTTTACAATTGTTACTTTGCACACGTTCGCAGGAAATTGTACGTCAATTTAGCACCGTATGTAGGAACAGACTAAATTTAATGACAATACAAAGAGGTTTTGTAACAATGACTCATTAAATTGCATACGACGTCTGTGAACTGGAATAATAACTAGAAAAGTATAAAAGGTCAAACAGAGGCAATCGCTTATATACGTATACCTATACCTACCCTCGCTTATTGTCTCATAATTGATAACTTCATGAGTAATCGAATTCCTACAAGGTAGTCTGACTGAAGTATAGCTGTGTATAGTAAATTAATGATTCACATTAATTTCCGAGTAGACCGTAAGAAGCAAAACAATAACAACTTACACTAACAATGTTAGCAATGTTATTAGATTTGTTACGTGCTAATAGCAAGGATGATTTGGTCCATAATGCTTTAGCTTACTATGGGCACTATAGTTATTGGTAAGAACAATTATTTCAAACAAAATCGCCTGTTACGGAGGTATTTTTAATTTCGTGTTTTATTTTTTTTCGGTTATCCAAACAAGAATAAAACAGGAAAATAAAAATACTTAACGTAATGGGCGTTGATTTTGAGTAAGTACTTACCGACCGCGGTAACAAGACTGCTTATGTTGTATTTTTCTCATTCCTTCTTTATTTCAAACAATTAAACAATCTCACATTGCACGTAGGTACGGTGCTTACGTGCCGACATAATCAATAAATTGTGGTCACGATGCTATTGCAGTGTATAAATTATTACCTTGTTATGTATTGTGCCTACTTCAGGTAATGAAATGATTTTTTCATTCCTCATGCTCGGAAAGTAGCGTTTTCTTGATCTGAGATATTGGGAGGAAAACGCTAGTTACCGCCACCGGGCAGGAAAAACTCATACTAATTACTTCCTTTCCTAGGGCGGGAATAAAAAAATTAAAAATAGAACTGAATTTGGTTACGGACAATCCGTGGTGCTTACAATGAAGAAAAAAAAGTATTCGGCTGAATGGCCAGTAGGCGGTAACGCGATGTGTTCCGAATTTAAAAATACTCTTTAAATTTACGCCCCACTTCGCCTCAACCACGTAGGTACATCCAGGGAGTCTCTGCCATGGATTTCACCTTCTTTTCAACCACCAGGGTCTCTTACTTTTACAGAAAACCAGCAAAGCCAAATTTCACGTACAATATGTAACAGCCTAAACATTACAAAAATTTTAATATACAGTTCTCAAATTGTACTAACGTTACAATTATTTTTAAATAGGTTTTACTCATGTTAGGAATATTTTTATTAATAATTTTATTAGAAGAACTATTTTTTATTTTCCTTGCATTTGAAATGAAAAGTAGAGTGCTACACACGGGTAAAAGAAATCAAACCCTACTCGGACTAAAGCCGGCAGATTCTGGTAGACCTATAACGCGATGTGTTCCAAATTTAAAAATACTCTTTAAATAGTTTCTACTCATGCTAAGAGTATTTTTATTAATAAATTTTATTAGAAAAACTATTTTTTATTTTCCGTGCATTTGAAATGAAAAGTAGAGTGCTACACACGGGTAAAAGGAATCTAACCCTACTCGGACCATAGCCGCCCTCACTGCGCTCGGGCATCTAACAACCTCGTAGGGATTGATTCCTTTCCACCCTTATAAAGCAATCTACTATTCCTGACCATTGCATTAGCTGAAGTAGGCACCGTAAGACGTCAACCGTGTCATCGCCAGCCTATTAATATATGTCCCACTGATGGGCACAGGCTTTCTTATATTTTTATTTTTATTTATTTGTTTATTTACTTTAGACATGTCCATAGAATTTGTTAGTAACAATGCACTTATGAACTATGTTAGTAAGTCAGAATATTGGGACAACTTAATTTAATTAATATAGATCCAGTACTTTATGCATCAAAGACATGAAGCCGGATCCAATGCTTCAGCATAGGGCAGTCCACTCGACCAGCCAGAACTCTTAGCATCCTGTTGGTGCTGCCGCGCACTCGATGTAACAGGGAAGCCACTCGCTTCCTCATGACGGCCGCGAACCCATCCGTGCACGCCTCCGCGAACATCCCGGATGCGCTACACCACCTCGGCAGCCCCAACAACATTCTAAAGCCGTTTATTATACTGAACGCGAAGGGCGTTGTATGCTTTCTGCGTATAGTTGACCCATAGACTGCACGTATACAAGTTCTGGCAGTACGCTTTAAAAAGAGTTATTTTAACTTGTCTACTGCAACGGGCAAATCTACGGGCCAACATGTTGCATATATGGGAGAAGCACATGAGGAGTTTGAGCCATAACACCACCACGCTGGCCCAATGCGGGTAGGTGGTATATAGCGGTTGCAGTGACAAAAAAAAATATTTTGTTCGAAAACAGCAATAACGCTATCAAGTTCCATAAAGAGCTCATTTGGAACATACCTACTATTATCTACCTAAAAATGTTAACTACTGAGTAAATATTTCACAGGCTGCTAAATTAATTAGGCTAAACACATTTTTTTAATGAAGCTATTGTTATATATAGATGTCGCCGCCATCTGGTTGAATTTGACGCTTGATTGGATGCCTAGCCCGTTGATTAAACGCCGGCATCAAATTGAAAGCCTAGCCCGATGGTTAATTAAACTAGACTCGACTTGGCGTATTGTACTGAAAAGTTTTGGTTTGATTGGTAGGTTCAAGGTTAGGTATTTTTTTAATGACCACTTATAACCGACATCGTTTTGGTTCTAAGTGGTCATAAAAAATAACCTTGAACGAACCAGTCACTCAAACAATCATACAAAACCTTTTCGATTTAAACGACCTGCCTAGTCCAATTGATTTAAACAAGACGGCTGACATGACGTTCAGCCATCTGGTTAAACGTTGTTGCGCTCAATGACTTGGCTAGTTGTACTTAAGCAGTTTGATTGGATGCCAGCACTGAATCAACGGGCTAGGCTTCCGTTTGCAAACGGCAGCGACCTACACTACCAATTTTTCCACGTTGTCATAACTTTGCTGCCTAATTTATATTCTTTGCTATTATTTTTTTAACAAGGGTGGCAAACAATACAGACGACAGCACATCAATTATAACAGTTGCACTATGAAAGCCGCCTCTATTATGTGCGAATGCAGTAAGAGCGGTATCAAGCAAGGGTCTCAAGGTCAAACTGTTTCGCTTGTAGTGATGTCGACTGTACCTACCTAAGCAGTTATTCACTAGGTGGTAGGCCCGTATGCAGGGTCGTCTGGGTAGGTACCACCGCCTTTCTTATTTCAGCCGTGGAACAGTTCGCTGTGTTTCGGATTGAAGGGAAAGGTAGCCAGTATAATTACTGGGCATGGACGGCATTTCATCTTAGGCCCCAGGATGACAACGCACTTGCAATATGCTACAACTGCTACGAGCTACGAATCTCCTTATGCTACGCACAATGGGCACTCATGAAGCGTTACCTAAACTGTAAATATCAAGAAAAGGCGTTATGTTGACAGTATAGCAAACCAAAGTCACTGACATAGCTCTTAGGATTAGTAAAAGAAGTGAAGTGGCAGTGGGCAGGGCACATAGCACGCAGAACGGACGGCCGGTGGGGCGTTAAGGTTCTGGAGTGGCGACCGCGTACCGGAAAGCGCAAAGTAGGACGACCTCCCACTAGATGGACAGACGACCTGGTCAGGGTCGCGGGGAGCCGTTGGATGCAGGCTGCGCAAAACCGTTTTATTTGGAGATCGATGGGGGAGGCCTTTGCAGTGGACGTCATAGGCTGGTATGATGATGACAGTATAGAAAAAGAGTAGGTACCCTTGCGGGCAGCATAACGCTTTCTCATTGAGATCTGGCGACCCTACTCGCCGCGCGAACACAACACTAAAAGAGAGTGTTAATTAGCTGCGATTTTTTCAATGCATCGCTTTAAAAAAATTGTGTAATACTTTACCACAAATTTTTAGCACTCTACTGAGCTAGGTACTTCCCCCATCTAACAGAAGTTTAAATAGAGGTAGTACCTCAGTCGAGTGCTAAAAATTTGAGGTAACACACAAAGACATTATAGGTAGGTAGGTATACAGGGTGGTGCCGTCAATGCGACAATAAATTTAAACATGGGCTAAATTAGTCCATAGAAATAAATGGTTTGCCACTTTCAAAAATAACGTATTCATTTGATAATTTCATGACATTTGTATGGAATAGTGTTACGTTGGCAGCATTATTTCATACAAATGTCATGAAATTATATTTTTGTAAGTGGCAAACCATTTCTATGGACTAATATAGCCCATGTTGAAATTTATTGTCGCATTGACGACACCACCCCGTATAAGGCGATGCACTGAAAAAAATCGCACTTTTATATGTTATGTCATAAATGGGTGAAACATCTTACGGATCTGCAAATCAGTTATACAGTTTTCCTATCTATATCTAGACACGTGTAGAACCAAAACACGATTGAAGGATTAATTTTCCCTCGATACATTGGATTTCCAAAATGACCTCTTTAAATAATTTTAAACAAAAATCAAAACAAACTTCAATATCATCATCATCATCAGCCTACAATACGTCCCACTGTTGGGCACAGGCCTTTCTACATGAGTTGTCGCGAACGCGATTTGGAACGACTTGAAATGACGTGTAGTCAGTGCCATTATGTTGGCAGGATGTAAAAAAAAGTTAGAGATTGGTACTATCTGTGGAGGTCATTGAGAGGTTATGACCGCCAAAATGTGAGTTAATTTAATATTCTTGATAACATATAAGCTAGCATCAAAGATTTGGTGAGTCCTTATAAGATTTTGTCAAGAGCTATTGATTATTGACTGGAACCGGTGGATAGGGAATGGCTGTAGGGGTGGTTTGGAGGCCATTAGGGGCCGTATGGTCCCGCCATAATTATCATCGCTTAGAGAGATGGTAATATAACAAAAGAGTAAAATGTATGGTGAATTGGGTAGGTAGTACGAAAGTAAATTGTCGTACCTACTCAGATTCAATAGCAACATTATGGTAATATGAACAAAAGAGTAAAATGTATGGTGAATTGGGTAATACGAAAGTAAATTGTCTTAAGCTACTCAGATTCATTAGCAAGGCTATTTTCAACTAGGTAAGTGTTTGCACAGATTAATGATATATGTATCTACGATAGTGTTTGATTCAAGAAATTTATAAAGGCGAAGCAGATTAAGTTCCCGGCAATTCTTAATTCGCAAAGTCTAGATACTCCATTTGCGACAGGAGTATCACATAAAGAGATTGGGCCATAACACCACCACGCTGGCCCAATGCGGGTTGGTGGGTTAAAGCGGTTGCTGTAACAACCTTGACCAACGGCTTAACGTGCCTTCCGAAGCACGGAGGAGCTCGATATTATAAATTTGATTGACCCATCCCGGGACCGACCATGGCGAAGGTTGCTTTGTTGTCGTTATCGAAATCAGAACGCTCAAACCTCTACGCCACCGAGCTCATCTTCAATATACTGAAAAGGATAAAATAATTTTAAGTAGGTAGGAGCTCATCCCCCAGAAACATATTTTTGGAGTCGGTGCTTCACTATTATTGTTTTTGGAAACAATAATAGTGAAGGAGCACCAACTCCAAAGAAACACGAGTTTTCACCAACTGGCGAACACAGATTAGAAAGAATATGTCTAATGCTCGTTTTCACTAACATTTGCTTAGCGTTAAGCGTTTCTTAGCGATTTTTATCTCAGTCTGTATAAAGGAGGTAGAAAGAGACAAATGTCGTTAAAGTTAGGTACCTAAGCCTAGGGAATAGTAAGTGAAAACAGACGTAAAAGACTCGCGTCTTCTTTGTTTTGTACCAAAAGGACATAGACCATAGCCTTTTGAAAGTTTTTCCTGACGATCATGACCATTATTGGAATTGGGATGTTGCCTTAGTTTGAATATGGCGGTATTTTTCACAAATTCGGAAAATATACGCTCCTATTACCCATAAAAACAATTCAAACTTAAAATATATGCAATATTGTTGAAGTTGTGCTGTTTAGAAAATTAATAAACATGGTAATTTTTTTTTCCAAAATTTATCAAAATTTTTAATGAAATTAGTATGCTAATATCAATTAAAACAACTATTATTATGATGACTATAAAGAAAAACATACATATTACATAGTTATTATTAATTTTGTCAGAATGCCCATACATTTCTTAGTAATATAGGAACGTGTGACGTCACCTGTTCCGTAGATTTTCTATGGAGCGTTTTCGGACGATGCTCCGCAACACATCGAACATACCGCTATATCTGTGAAACTATTGATCCTAGGCATACTGTTTCTTTTGCAATATTTCTTATTGAGTTATATACTTCTTATTTATGAAATAAAAAAAAGTAGTCAACTACCCTATTGATACGACCACAGATACGGTACTCCTCATTTTCGGTTTCCTGGCTTTGAAAAAAATATATTGGCTACTGTATAGTTTGTTTGGCACGCCTCTAGTCAACCAATTAAGTCTTGCTTCAACTAAGCCTGACGTTCGTTTTACGGCTTGGCCAAGGGAACTGGGGGGATTCGCCCGCCGCGACTTTCACGCTATTTCCAGTCGCGCCGCGCATCCGCCGCCTCCCGTTACCGTGGCCAGGCCGTTACTCACAGACTACAGGATACTACGTATGCTACTGTTATTATCCATATCGAATGGTTTCAAGTAGTACATTCTTACTGTCGTTCTCCTTTTCGAAATACTGTTTGATGTACCAGAATATATAGACAAGACACACAATTTTTATTTTATAACGCAAAAACAAAACTTACAAAAAATCTACTATCTGTAATCTGTGTCTCTAAGGGAGTGGTTTGGTGGGATTTGGTGGTGATAGAGTCCGCGCCACCACTCAAGTCCGATAGCCGCGGCGCCCCAGTAGTGCAACTAAATGTTGCCAATAACATGTCTGATTTCCCCCTACAGGCTTTCAACTCAAAACTAGATATTTTCTGCGTCCCAATAATGTAAATTCATGGAGCATATTATCAATAAAACAACATAATAGGATTTAATTATATTTTATTACAATAATTATGGTCGTTGGCATTTAATTCCTCTATGCCGGACATATCACAATCATTATCACTTAATTCAAATTCACTGTCATGGTCAGATTCAGTGTCGCTATCGCTCTCTGTCGATATTATAAATCTATCCATTTCCACATCAATTAATCCATCGTTTTTAAAGTACTCATCTTCTATATGCTCGACGTGTTTACACTGAATGCTCCAGTCTTCTGATGTGATGCTGGCAAAAGCGGCTTCAGTTAATTCCACAATTTTTTTCGGGTCTTGAGCCACATTTTTTTCAGCGACACGTCTTTTTGCCAGGCTCCAGATTTTTTCGATCGGATTTAGATCACAGTGGTAAGGAGGTAGTTTTACCACTTCGTGATTATGTTTTTTTAATAGTTCGTCAACTGCAAAAACTGGCGGTTCTCGGTTTGTTTTTATGATATCATATAAAACGGGTTTTGTCCAGCTGTCTTCAAAGAAAATTTGTTTGTTTCTCAACCAGTCTTGCATATGTGATTTTAAGCATGCCATCGTAGAAGCTTTGTTGAGTTGAGTGCAATGATATGGTGCATTATCCATTACTACAAGAGATTTTTCAGGTAGATGTGGCACCACTTTTTCAGTCATCCATTTTATAAAATTTGTGGCGTTCATGTCGTCATGATAATCTGCGGATTGCGACTGCGATCTAAAAATTAACAATGCATTGTCTACAAACCCGGCCTTCGAACCTGCGTGTGCAATTATGAACCGTTTTCCAGCTGATTCTGAAATTAACAATCCATGTTCTTCTTCGCTTTGCCAGCAGCTTTTTGCATATGTTGGATGAATGTAAGTTTCATCTAAATATACCACAGATCTCTTGTCTATTAACCGGTTTTTCCTCATTCTTTCAATATATTTTGCACGCCAAGCAGTAATATCGTATCTTTCTATCAATACTTTGCGTTTAGACTGACAGCGTTTGAATCGGAAACCTATCTGTTTTAATATTCTTCGCAAAGTTGTGTTACTGCCTTGAAATTTAATTTCGCGTTTTAATTCTAAGCGCAGTTTATTAATTGTTGGCAATTCTTTCTTCACCACATAGAAAAAATGTATTTTTTGGCGTATAGCGCATAAATCAAAATCATCCAAATCAATTTTTTTGCGCTGTGGACGACTTTTTCCAGGAGTAACAATTTTCTTCGAAGTAATCGCAGCTATTTTTCCTTCTTTGGTAATTCTTGACACCGTTTTGACAGAAACACCTAAAAACACATAAAGATATAAGAAACGTAAAATATGATAGCTAATGAGATCGATAATTCATGTTTGATACATGTAGATAGTGACAGCCGAGGAAAGTAAAATAAGAATTTCGTTAAAATAATTATTCTGACTCGTTGTTATTATGAGATCTAAGCTTTACCTACTGCCGATATACATGAGTACTTACTGATAAATTTTGAACGATTTCCTATACGTAATTACATAAAGTAAACCATAATAAAATACTAAACAACTTTTTTGCACAAAATATAATAAAAAATTACACGGACCAAAAAGCAAAACGATACCCCGTTATTAGGCGAAACAACAACAACCCTTGCAACCCTAAAATTTACCTGTCATGGCAGCGACTCGCATTTGAACATTTTTTAGAGGGATCAAAACTTCTCCATTTCTTTGCTCCATTTCACAGTATTCCTTCACTTTGAGAATTACTTCTCGGGCTGCACTTCTCACCACTTTACGCTCCATAATCGATCTAATTTCCAGAAAATCACAATAAAAATCTATAGAAAACACTCGTAAGAAACACCAAAATGGCGGAGCTGTCACATTTAGTTCCAGTTTTTATCGCAGGACTTGGTGGTGGCGCGGACTTAAGTCAAGATTTTTTTTTTTTTTTTTACTACTAGATGACAAACAAGCTGACGGCCCACCTGATGGTAAGCGGTTACCGCCGCCTATAGACACCTGCAATAACAAGGAAAAATCACTTGATATTGCAGGTGCGTTGTCATCCTGGGGCCTAAGATTTTTATTACAATACTTAAAAATGGTGTCTGAGCGAACTTTGTGTTAAAAATGTGGTGTAGTTTTATAAACCAAGTGTTTGTGTTGACGTGCAACTAAAAGATTATTAGAATAAAAGTGATTATGGTGTGAAAGACGTGGAGAACTTTTTGTGGTTATCCACCTCATCAAATAGCATCATATGGACCCTGTCATCATATATTTCGTGTCAAAAACTCCTAAGATGCATTGAAATGTGTAACACCAGCATTTCAATACAATAAATGAAGAATACTGTACTGAAATACTGAAGAGATGGCTGTATGGGCATTAGTTCCATTTGCCGACCCTTTATATGGAGAATGAACAAAAATACAACTAAGGGCGGGATATTGTGGTGTCAGTCAAGATTTTTTATTACAATACTTAAAAATTGTGTCGGAGCGAACTTTGCGTTATAAAAGTGGTGTAGTTTTATAAACCAAGTGTTTGTGTTGACGTGGAACTAAAAGATTATTAGAATAAAAGTGATTATGGTGTGAAATACGATGAGAACTTTTTTGTGGTTAACCACCTCATCAAGTAGCACATAAAGTGACTGTCATCATACATTTCGTGTCAAATACTCCCAAAATGTGTAACACCAGCATTTCAATGCAATAAATTAAGAAATAAAAAAATACTTAATACATGGCTGTATAGGCATTAGTTTCCCCTGCCTTTCCTTGATAGGTAGAATCAAACAAAAAAAAAGGTGTGTTTGGCGGGTTTTTGTGACGTCAATCAAGATTTTTATTACAATAATTAAAAATTGTGTCGCAGCGAACTTTGCACTATAAAAGTGGTGTAGTTGTATAAACCAAGTGTTTATAAAACTACACTATGGGCATTTATAGGGAGATTTAACAAAAAAAAAAAACCAAAAGAAGTTTTCCGTGATGACAAGTCAATGTCAAGTGGCAAGTGTCATCTGTCAAGTCAAATGAAATTGAAACCCAGAATTCTTTTTTTATTGAGTTTTAATTGTAATTTAGCAACATAGATTTAAGGATTCTAATAAAATTATACTAATTACTACGTTTCTAAGAATACTCTCACACAGTAATGATATAAAAACTTTGTGTTGTGCCTTGAATGAATATTACTTAAATACCTTCATGTTTGTGGCGATTTGCAAAGAGAGAGGTGTTGATAGAGTTTTAACAATTTAATTTAGGAAACGAATAATCTTCTCGAGTGTAAAGCACTATTCTGGTACTTACATACTTTAGAGATAGAGAAGGCTGGTTTATTTACTACCACTGAAAAATACACGATAGAAACTGTCAATAAACAATGGTTTATTTACATTTCCCTTCCAATTTGACGGAAGAAGAATTGATGCTCCAAACTAAATATCAAAAGCTTAAGAAAAAAAAGAAAGCTCTTCAAGCTTTGAAAGCTCCAAAACAAGAACCAGAAAAACCTATACTACCAAAACGTCCAACTGAAGCCCGTGATGCGCGCGAAATTGCACGCAAGCTCATCAAAAGTGGTGCTATACAAGCTATTAAAAGTCCACCTCCACAGCCACAAAATGCTACCTTTAAGCGACCACGAGCAGGTAATTTGTAAATAAAATGTGTACTTAAGTATTGCTTTTCAACTCACTAATTTAATTTTAACGCACTGTAACAATTGAATAGTTAATATTTTAAGTTAGTACTAAACATTTTTTATTTGTACTTGAGATAGGTATTCATGTTTTTTAGGTAGAGAACGAAAATTAAGTGGATCAGCAGGAGCAGCAGGTGGTGTGGCTTCATATCAACCATTCAGTGCATCACAAGAGCCTCCTCCTCCTGAAGAAAAACCAGCTCCACGAGTCAAATATCTATATGATTCATTTGTTACAGCGCGAGAGAAGTTATTTTCTTATTATTTATTAAATTATTCTCTATGCAAACTAGCTTTCAATATCTTTGTGTTTTTTGTAGTAGTAAAAAAATATTTACAAAATTTAGGGAATATTAATATTAATCTTGTTTAAAACATAAATTTTACATAATTCAATTGAAGTTTGTTGTCACAGTAGAATCAATATTTTATCTTCTGCTTGTATTTTTATACATATATGGATGATATTATCTTCACAGGGAAGAAAAGGGTCCTCGCAATAACAGTGGAGGAGAAACTCCCAACCAAGCTGTAAATAAAAGCTTCACTCTGCAAGTGATTGGATCAAGAATCACTGAGGAAGTAATAAGGCGTCGCTTGGCTACATTTGAACCATTCACATTTACACTTGAGAATGATGAAGAAAAGTAAGTATATTAAATTTGTAGGTACCTATAGCATGATAGAAACACCAAATGAGTGATAAAAAAGTAATCATCATTTTATTTTAATTGAATTTTAACATTATAACAAATGTTAGAAGTAATTAAAAATGTAAAGATCATACACAAACTTTCCCACTCAGGAGCATCATTTATTCCTTTTATGTACAGTCGACAGCACATCAAGCCTTACAGTTTGTTCTTGAGACCACCCTTATGTTTGTAATGGAGGTGGCTTTCCTAATGTAACTGTTACACTTGATGTGATGTCGTCTGTACTTCAGTTGAAATATGAAATATACTTTATTTGACGCTCTAAGTATTACTGTCGTGATTTTACACATTGGAACTAAAGAATATTTAAATACACTTGCGTTTTAGTCTCAACGTCCCAATCCTATTTTTATTTTCATCACATTATACCTACGCTTTATTTCCTATAATAATACCTACCTTCCTAGCATAAAAATAAATACAAAGTAAAAAAATATATATTTTTTTGTTGTCTTACCTTTTACTGAGACCTTATCTTGAAAGATTTGGTATGAAGTTCCTACCTAGTTTCAAAAATATCAAGTCTGCATTCCCATAAAGAAGAATTCCAACATCCATAAACTAAACTGGATGGATGTATTTAATTTACAATTACAGCTATGAAGAAAAATTTGAAATAAAGTACAACATCACACAAACACGTGCCTCTGCTAGATGCGAACCCGCGCCGCGGTACCTCTGGTTCAGTAGACAGGCGTAGGTTTTGACAAGTAAATGTTTTTATTTTCAGAGTATTCCTAACCTTTGAGACTTTAGAGATAGCAAGCCGTGCTCAAACAGCACTTGAGGGTTCTGAAGAGGGATGGAGAGTGTTGCCAACACGAAGAGCTGCACCTGCCGGCGCTTGGACGCCGGCGCCTTCACCCCGCAATCCACCACCTCCAAAAGACACTAAACGTACTTTATTGACTTATGATGATATGTTCGATTAAATTATTTTTATGTTAACGTGACTTTATTTACGGTAAAACCGATCAGTATCATACTAACCTAACCTAACCAAGAGCTAGAGGTAAAACGATGCGTCAGAACCATGGCGTCGATATGGTCAACTGGATTCAGAAGGGTGAATCGTGTAAACTCCTAGTGGTGGACGAGACCCTTATGAATAACTTTGGCTCAATACACCTCGCGATACAAATCTCGAAAGCCAAGAAGGCTCTCCTGATTGGGGACATTAACCAGCTTCCGTACATTGACAGGAACAACCTCTTCGAGCTTAAATACAACAGACCAAACGCATTAACTGACATAACGAAGGAGCTGTGCACGTGGAGAAATTTAATCGACGTAGGAACGAAAACTATAGGGCATCTACTCAGCTAAAGCCACGGTAAGATCCCTTGCGTTGAAAGGATACACGGGAGCGTGATCCAGAAATCGGACATTATAACGCCTTTGCCTGTCCAAATGGACAAACGAATGAGAATGCTCAGAACAATAAATAAAGCAATGTTCTGAGTGAGAATGAATGCCACTACAAAATTAAAAATTAAGTAACCCCCGGCATTATTATGTTCTTACACCATCTCATTGAAACTATTCATAAGAGCCCAAACACGCTATATCTGCTATAAGTTTCTGAAGAATTAAGCATTTCGCAGATTTTGATGGTGTAGGATCAGCTCAAGGATAGTATGTCATGGGAATCTCACCGAAGTGACAGTACACCAAATTTCAAATCATTCGGATCTGTAAAAGTTAGTAAAACCCTTTAAATGTAGAAAATGAGCTGATAGTCATCAAACGCCTGAACTGATCTTCATAAATTATAGCTAAGAACCATCGTAGTCACATCAGCTTTCAAACAAAAAAAAACGAATCAAAATCGGTCCATTCGTTTAGGCGCTACGATGCCACAGCAGACACACAGATACACCGATACACATACAGACACGTCAAACTTCACTAACACCTCGCTTTTTTCGTCGGGGGTTAAAAATAGTATCAATGTTATGTCAAGCGTACAGTAGATGTTTATAGCGGGATTTGGTGCATAAGAATTTTACTACAATTCTTAAAAATGTGTCTCAGCGAACGTTGTATTCTAAAGTAGGTATATAGTATGATGAAGCAAGTGTTTGTGTTGACGTGCAATTAGAAGATCATTAGAATAAAAGTGATTATGTTTACACCAATAAGAAATACTGAAGACATGGCTGTATGGGCATTAGTACCCTTTGTTTTCCCTAATAGGGAGAATTTAACAAAAATAATATATTAAAAAAATACAAAATTAAAATTTTTACGTAACCCACGGCGTCATTAATCTTCTATCTAACACCCTCTCATTGAGACTATTCATAAGAGCCCAAACACTCTATATCTGCTGCAAGTTTCTGAAGAATTAAGCATTTCGCAGACTTTTTGATGGTATAGGATCAGCTCAAGGATAGTATGTCATGGGAATGTCACCGAAGTGACAGTACACCAAACAAATCAATCAGATGTGTAAAAGTTAGTGAAACCCTATTATCATGTAGAAAATGAGCTGATAGTCATCAAACGCCTGAACTGATCTTCATAAATTATAGCTAAGAACCATCGTAGGCACATCAGCTTTCAAACAAAAAAATCCGAATCTAAATCGGTCCATTCGTTTAGGCGGTACGATGCCACAGACAGACACACAGATACACAGACGGACACGTCAAACTTATAACACCCCTCTTTTTACGTCGGGGGTTAAAAAGAGGTGTTTGGCGGGTTTTTGTGGCGTCAGTAAATTTTTTTATTATAATAGCTAATTAATAATTGTGTCGGAGCGAACATTGAGTTATAAAAGTGGCGTAGTTTTATTAATGAAATGTGTACGCCAGCATTTTAATGCAATAAAAGAAGAAGAAATGAAGACATAAGTACTTAAGACATGGCTGTATGGGCATTAGTTTTCTTTGCCTTCCCTTTATAGGGAGAATTAAAAAAAATCAACCGTCAAGTAAGATACGTCAAGTGAACTGTCAAGTCGGTCAATATTTTTCCACTGAAAACAAAATGAATAAAATTTTTATTACAAATTAAACTTTACATCAAAATGTTTCGACTGACCAAGAAACTTGTACCCAAAATAACGAAAACAGTTCTCAAATGCAACCACATTAAAGAGCATACGGCTTTCTTTAGTGTAATAGAAGACCGATTGTTTTCATCTGCAGGTAAAAACTTGAAAACTTATTGTGCAATAGTCTAGCTAGATGTGAAGAAAATAACATGCGTAATTAACATATTTGACAGAAACTTATTGAATTTTTAGTCTAAGTTATTGCTTACATACATACTACTGCTTATTTTTCGCGATATCATTCTAACCTTAATATTAATACCGTGTTTTTTATTTATCTCACTAACCAGATAACTCGTTTTGTAGATTAAATTGTCAAAAAATCTCTTATACCTATTTATATTGAGAACTGCTTATTTTACTGCTTTATTTGCTCATAAACTTACTATTTTACTATTTGTCCATTTCAGCGAATGAAAAATTTTCTATAAAGAATGAAGAGTACGGTCGACCCCTGTATTTTGATGCACAAGCTACAACTCCTATGGTAATGTATAGTAGTATAAAAAAAGCAAAAAAAAAAAACATTCTTTCAGGCATATCAAAGCGCTTACTAAAACTATGTTTAAGTTCAGTGCCACTGTCAATATTTTTTGTCTGGGATAGGTACTTTTGACAAGTCAGCAAATGCCAGCAAATTTATGGTAATGGTAACCAGACATATTACCAAAACTGTGAATATTTGGCTCTGGTAATATTTTCGAAAATAATGGCTTTACTCTAGTGTTAAGGGAATTTTAGTCCCTATAACACTATAGAGTTTAAAAATTAAATACATAAAATATTTGTAAGTGTAGCACAAGGCTAGTGGTAAAATGGTCCTTTATGTGCTAGAGTTATGGAATGACCTTGAATTCTACCATTTGCATAGATGTATTTACTCCATATTCCTGATGTTTAATGCCATATTTTAAAAACAAACAACACCACTTTTTATCAACATATCGAGTTGATTCTGTTCATAAAATAAAAATATTTGTGTAATAAATCATTTTTTATGAACAATGAAAAGAAATGGTTTATAGGTTATTATTTAAAAATGATATGATAAATCTAATATTCTCTATAGGATCCACGGGTACTTGATGCTATGTTACCATACTTTGTAAGTTATCATGGCAATCCACATTCAAGAACACATGCTTATGGATGGGAAAGTGAGGCAGCTGTTGAAAAATCCAGAGAACAAATTGCACAATTAATTGGTGCTGACCCAAAAGAAATCATCTTTACATCTGGGGCAACTGAATCTAACAACATATCTGTGAAAGGTGTGGCACGGTTTTACGCTCCAAGGAAGAAGCATGTTGTGACAACACAGATTGTAAGATTCTGATGTTATTACCATGGTATTTGCTCATCAAATAAAATCATCGAATATATTTTATAAACATTTTATGTACATTTTAGGAACACAAATGTGTCTTAGACTCTTGCCGTGCTTTAGAAGGAGAAGGGTTCCAGATCACATATTTACCAGTGGGTACAAATGGCATAATTGATTTGAAAGAATTAGAAAAAGCACTCACTCCTGAGACTAGTCTTGTTTCTATCATGACAGTTAACAATGAAATTGGTATGTCTTGTTGTTCAATTACATTAATGAAAATAATGATATTATATTACATTGTAAACTAATCTTTATTGTTCTAGGTGTGAAGCAGCCAATTTCAGAGATTGGAGCATTATGCAAAAGTAAAAAAATTTTTTTTCACACTGATGCTGCTCAAGCCTTGGGCAAAGTACCTATTAATGTAGATAAAATGAACATAGACTTGATGTCTATATCTGGTCATAAGATATATGGTCCCAAAGGAGTTGGTGCTCTGTACATTAGGCGTAGGCCCAGAGTCAGAGTTGAACCTATTCAAAGTGGAGGGGGCCAAGAGAGGGGCATGAGAAGTGGAACTGTTCCAACTCCATTAGTTGTTGGATTAGGTAATCATTTTGTCAATAATAAATTATTATTATGAAATATATTCATCCCTACCTATAAAGTTGTAGTTTTATATTTAAATAAATAAATAAATATCTAAAAAGTCAAATACATACTTATAATTAAATAATAATATTATTTAAATAAAGGAAAAATATGGATTTCTTTAATTGAAGTTCCAGTCATTATTATAAAAATACTTTTTTGCCATTTAGTTGAATTGCAATGATACTTTCTTATTAACACTTAAATCAGAATTATGATATGGTCATATACTCTTAGAAGTTCACTTGAAAGGTAAAAGTAGCCAGTTTAATTAATTACATGACAAAAAAATGCTGCCTCTTGATTTTAAAGGATGGTCGACACATGAAGTATCCTAGGTTTTATGAGTGTCTATTGACAATGGTAATCAGGTCGCCCATGTTTGCTTCTGCTGTTGTAAACAAAACTTATATTTCTACAGGTGCAGCCTGTGAAATAGCTGGCAGGGAAATGGAATATGACCATGCATGGATGGAAAAATTATCACAGAGATTTTTGAATAAAATATATTCAAAGCTTACCCATGTCATCAGAAATGGTGATCCAGAACATACATATCCTGGATGTATAAATCTGTCATTTGCTTATGTTGAAGGTGAGTATTAAAATACCGGGTTACTTTTTAACTCCCGTCGAAGAAAGACGGGTGTCATAAGATTTACGTGTCTGTCTGTGGCCTCGTAGCTCCTAAATGAATTTACCAATTTTGATATGGGTTTTTTTTTAAAGCCGACAAGATTAGGATGGTTCTTAGCTACAATTTATAAAGATCAATTCAGCCGTTTGATGACTATCAGCTAATTTTCTACATGTTATAAGGGTTTTACTCAATGTGATGTTATAGATAGATGATTAATTAGGTCAGGTGTTACTTAAAATTTTTAATTTTAGTTTTTTCTTGTTAGGTATGCCCAATACAAAATAAAAATCAGACAAAAAATCAGCTGTTTCATTTTTTTATGAAACAGCTGATTTAATACCTACTGTTCAATACCTAGACCTACTGAACCACCATGTATGAAACAACGGATTTTTTTTCGTGGTCTCACAGTGAAAGTGGTTGATATTCATGGAAAAAACACATTGTGAAAATTTGGGCAAAAAATAAACCGTATTTATTAAAATGGGCCTACTCAGACCAAATCTAAAGTAGGATCGCTAGATTGCCTCCTACTAAATCTAGTAAAACCTCCGTTGTCTCTTAATCTGGTGAATACCGACATAATTATGTCTGCTTTATTAAACACGGGTACGGTTTTGCGTAAAATATTGCTCACACTTGTGAGATGGCACCGCCAAGTACCTCATCGATGCTCTGGACAGATTGTAGCGTCATCCTGTCCGTATCATTGTCGATGTAGAGGGCACGAACAATCTTGAACCTCTGCAAATGCGTCGAGACATTGCGCCACTTAGCGCTTTCTATCGGGCGTTATCACGGTGAGAGATCTGAAGAGCTTTTTGACCTTATTATTTCATTTTATTCTAGTAACGAAGACTCTTATCCCACTGTCTCCACCTAACATCACGCACAAAGAAATTTAGTGCTTCATGTCTTTGTCGTCCTTCCAGAACTTGGAATTCTTTGCCAGCACAAGTGTTTGATCCTTCCTATAACATGGATTCCTTCAAAAGAGGCGTGAAAAAACACCTATTGGGCCGGCAAGGTGGAGGTGGCTAGAGCAGTGTCTGAACTGCACTAGCTGTCTTCACACATGGACTCTTATTACCGCTCACACCAGGTGGCATTAAGTCATTTGCCGTTCTTTGTATAAGAAAAACATGGACAGATAACCTGGTCAGGGTGGCGCGGAGTCGTTGGATGCAGGCTGCGTAAATGGGAGAGCCCTTTGTTCAGCCCTTTGTTTCTTTGTTCAGACATCATAGGCTGTAATGATGATATGTACCTATGATAAAGTTAGTTAATTCAAAGTGGGACCCCTAAGTCGTCCACGCCATTTTTTGCAATTCTGAACTTCTGCCTGACGAATGATATCATTGATACACGCCTTGAAAATCAACCTGCACTTCTAGCACAATGGTGACAGAGATCATTAAGCAGACTTGGGTTACCGTTGTAGTAGTCACGGTTACGTGAGGGGCATTGCAGACGATTCATAAACCCAAACAGGTAGCAAAACAAAAATCAGTGCGATCAAGGAGTATGCTTTAATCAGCCGAAGGCAAAGCCTGTAACCATACTAGACTCGCTCTCCCACAGGCAAGAGACAGGTTCGATGTGTAGAACTCTTGACTTGTTTAAAAGATTATCTCGCACCAATTTGCCGAGAGTCTCGTCCCATTGTTTCTCTCAGTTAGGGCAGGCCATTGATCAGCTAGATTTGGCTTTGGCAGCGGCGCAATGAGAGTTTTAGTGACGCTAATCTTAATTTCACCACCGTTTTCATATGGGTACACTGACTAAACCTAATGAAATATATCAAACCAGTGTTAAAAAAAACTGTGGTCTGTGATATTACGTGTCTAAATCCAAAGGTTGACTCACAGAAACCATTTTAAAACTCCTCCACGTGGGCGGGTCCCCGGGGGATAAGCTGAAAATTCCGAACAAATAAATTTTTAATTGTTTAATGTCTGTTTATGGCTTTTGAATAGTAGAGGACAGATCTTTCGAAATACTAAATAATTTTCTGCAAAAGTCATGTTGGGTTGACATATAAATTACATTTCGTAAGCAAAATAACGAATTTATCAAAATGAAATTGTCAAAACATATTTACCCACCTTTTGTGTAAAACCCCGGAAAACCCCGGTTTTACCTGGTATTTACCGGGTAAATACCCGGTAGAATCCCATCTCTAAAGAAGGTCCTGCCTAAAATCTGCATTCTATCACGTTAATTAAGGTCGAAAATTGATCTTAGCTTTCTACTAATTGTAAAATTATGACAGCTGTCCTTTTTGTATTCATATTGAAAAAACAACACACTACATTACAGTGTGTAGTCTACAAAATTAGGCCAAATTTGATCTATCCTTTGCCCTCATTTAATGAGAGAACTGGAAAGAGATATTGTAAATTGAACTTAGATAATTGGGCCTAATTCTGGGAACTCACTTTAATTCTAAATTTAAGTACAGTATATCTCTTTCTCGCAATAAATAATAGGAAAAAGATAGCAAGAATCTGTTTAGAGCTGTCACTTAAATTTAGATAGATTTCAAAGAAACCATAGACAATTTTAGACGGCATGTACGGAGGTGCCTCCTAAACACTGCATTTTAGCACATTCAATAAGGTCGAAAATTGAACGCACCTTTCTAAATGTCAATTTATATGACAGCCATCCTTTTCGTATTCGTTTTGAAAGAAAGAAATAGACTGACCTTAAATTTAAACTTAGCATGTGTTCGCTAGAATTAGGGCCAGTGTGTGCTTAAAGTGGGCTTGATGTGGGATTATGTTTTGTCTTTTTATCAAGCTTCCTGTCCATTTGTATATTTTATGTTCAATTATAATTATTTATAGGTGAATCGCTACTGATGGCATTGAAAGATATTGCTTTGTCTAGCGGATCTGCATGCACATCTGCGTCCTTAGAGCCATCTTATGTATTACGAGCCATAGGCGCTGATGAAGATTTGGCACATAGTTCAATCAGGTAATTACATACAAATATACCAAATTGTATTGTAACCTTGAATCATAATAAAAGGAAAAAGAAATGTTATCGCTCAAACGCACGGGGTGCGACTTGTATATCTGCAGGTCATTATCATATCTATGAAACGCCGCCGCACGCATACCATTACAAAACTCAACGATGCTTAAGGTGCGCCAGTCGTGCCTGCTACGTAGCCCGTTAGAGCTTGCGCAAACGAGGGATTTTTGTCCGCTAAAATAGATCGCTTACAACTGTATCGAGTAACGCAAACGAGGGATTAAAAGTGCCGCGTACAAAAAGTCCGCTGAATAACCGAGGACATGCAGAGAGTGGACCGGACGAAAGTACGGGGGAGTCCCCGAAAAAAATAGAACTCGTGTGACTAGGCGAATCAACGCACATGGCGGACTTTAGTCCGCGTTGTGCGTGACCAGTATTTTCTTTTACAATGTATTCTCTTTTTCTTAAACTTCATGTTAATTGTAACACAACGTAAACTCTGAATATTTGCTTTCATAGCGTGCACTTCTCTACATTTCCGGGCAACAAATGATCGCATACCGTGTTGCGTTGAGTTCGGTAAATCTGCGGCGGACTTTTTATTTGCGGAGCGTACTTTTTCTCCGCCGTCTGCGCAGGCCCTTACTGTTTTAATTTATCTACGTACTTATTATTTACTCAAGGTCAAAGATATCGAGAAAGAAAAAATATTGTAGTAGTGTATTTGGGTGCGTCTATCTGTGAAACTATTGATTTTAAACATGCTATTTCTTTTGCGTTATTTCTTTATGATTTCTAAACTTCTTATTTATTAAATTTAAAAAAAATTGTAAACTACCCTATTACTCGAATTCTCCATAACTTATAAACGTTTAATAATTTCAGATTTGGATTAGGCCGCTTTACAACAGTAGACGAAGTTGATTACACAGCTGAACGAACCATCAAACATGTTGAAAGATTGAGGGAAATGAGTCCACTTTGGGAAATGGTACAAGAGGGAGTTGATATCAAAACAATTCAGTGGTCACAGCACTAAAACTATTCATGATAATATATTTAGGTACACACAGATTATTCCAAATAGCTTTGGATTTCAAATCTACTTTTTTATTATTACAAATAGCTTTGGATTTCAAATCTACTTTTTTATTATTACAAATAGTTTCAGATATCAGATACCTACTACCTACTATTCTGTCTAAGTACGTATGTCATTCATTGTCATGAATTCTTTGCGAGTCGATTTGTTTAGCATCCAAATCTATTGAAAGATGTGACAATAATTATGATGTTTAAAAATATTGTTTGCGATATTAAATCTGTATTTTTTGTTAATTATGTAGTTGTTTAAAATTACAATATCGAATACTAGTGTTATGACTACACTGCATATACATATTATGTGTTATGTTTTGTCAATACAGCAAATATAGGCTATAAGTACCGACATCGCTTTAACGACGAATGTTTACTTACCGCCAAAATGTCAAAGTTCCGGTGGAATAGGTGTATGTGTCGCGGGTGTCTGGTTAAATTAGCCACTTAATTGGACGCCTAGGCAATTGATTAAACGCCGGCAACCAATGTAACACAACTAGGCTAGCCATTGAGCGTAACGGTTACTCGGATCGCTGAACGTCTTGTCACCCATCGTCGTTTTGGTTTTATGTGGTCATAAAAAATAACCGTGAACTTACCAATAGCACCAAAACTCTTCAGTGCAAGACGATCCGCATCAGCGTCCAATTGAGCTGACATTTAATACTCCCAAGTAGTTAAACGTTGGGTGAGTCTAGTTCAATTAATTATCGGCCTAGGCATTTAATTAGGTGCCGGCGTTTAATCAACGGCCTAGGCATCCTATTAAGTGGATAATTTAAGCAGATGGCTCCTACGTATATAAGAATATAAAGATATAGTAGGTTTGCTTGCCCATTGAACGCCAAGTGTACTCTACGCCAAGGCATTTGTTTACTAGTACATTCATACTAAACGCTAGCGATGGGGTATGTTTTGACCAAATATCGATAAACAACTAATTACTACCTACCTGATTTACCACACCTGCCAGTGTTCCCAAACTTATTTTTATTTTTTCACTTCGAAATGTAGCTGGCCAAGTGATTGGTCCAATGATATGGGTTTATCTATCACTTCCTCTATCAATCGTTGTTATATTGTTTCATAACATCCTGGGGTGGGGCTTCTAAATGTACCATGCTTGACTTGGTAAGAGCACAAGAGCTGTACTCAAGGTCTGTGCATTTTCACAATAATGTATTTTACCTGCTACCTTAACTTGTACCGGAAACAAAAAGTGCTAACCTTGAATCAGTTGTTCATTTTGTCCAGAGGTTCCCAAACTTTTTCTCATAGACCACTTTTAAAAATTTGCTGGTTCCGGTGGACCCCCCGCAGTTACATTTCTACCATAATCACAACACTACAACTCCAGAGGTATAACGCCGCTTGTCAGATTTATAATCATCTGTAGGTACTTATCTAATGTCACAAAACACGCTACTTTTTGGCCCGAAACTTCTGTAAAAGGTAAATGGTAGACCTGTTGATATGTGGTGATTTACACAGTAGGTAATAGAATCATCCAATTCCAGACACAATTCTACTGATTTTTCTATCGCCATAGTCCTCCGGAGAGATAATGTCGCTTGGCAGATTAAATGTTGAAAAAAAAGTAGTCGCCTATTTTCTTTACCTCGTTGATTTTTCGTAGATTACGTTTGCCGCTTGCAGGCTTCGTTGGCGTTCAAAGGGCAAACTAAGGACTAGCGGTCATAGCGTTCTTGTCTATTCCCTTTGATCACAGAGCAAAGCTTTGATGCCGCTATCACTTTTATTTGACTGTATATTTGTGTATTATCTAGTAATTGTAAGCACTGGAATATTGAGTGATAAATATTATTTTCCGTTAAATAAAAACAAAATAGTATATGACACTGTGTAATCATTTATTAGTCATCAGAGCACAAAAAGCTAGCAGCTACAATCTTACATCTAGATTAAATTTGACATTTATGAATTGTTTGTTTTGAATTATTAATTTATTAAAATAAAAGCAATGTAGCACCATGAAATAAATTATTAACTTGCATACTTTAGAGTTCCGTAGCAAAACAAGTACCATTGTAGTTTATAGCCTTAACCGCTGATGCAGTCTGACGCACACTTATAAAAGACAAATAGGACGGCTTAAATTCGAGGCCGCGTAACGTAAAGTGACTTGTGTCAAATATACGAGGTAAGTTTAGTCGCCATATTAATAACATACATTGGCCCTAATTCTGGAGAACACATGCTATGTCTAAATTTAAGTTCAGTGCATTTCTTTCTCTAAGAGTCAATACGAAAAGGATGGCTGTCATATAATTTGACATTTAGAAACGTGCGTTCAATTTTCGACCTTATTGAACGTGATAAAATGCAGTGTTTAGGAGGCACCTCCGTACGTGCCGTCTATAATTATTGTCTATAGTTTCTTTGAAATCTATCTAAATTATTTGACAGCTCTAAACAAATTCTTGCTATCTTTATTACATATTGCGAGAAAGAGATATAGCTATTGTACTTAAATTTTGAATTAGTATATCTTCAGAATCGGGCCCATTGTAAAAAAAAATGTAATATGACATTAATAGTCTAACAAGGGCCACCTGCAAACTAAAGAGGTCGGCCTTTTTTAAACTTGATATGATTTGTATATTGTAATATAGAGTATATTTTAAAACCCTTTTTGGCTTTTCCTCTCTTCATAGTCTATACAAAAAATCGTAAATGACCAATGTAATTATCTATAATAGGTACAAGGTTTTACTGTTAAATCACATTTTTTTTCCTTTAAATCTTTAGCTGTTGCCAATTCAAACTTATAAGTGGTCAGATAATAATATAAGAAAAATATACAAAACAAACACAAACAATTGCATCTGCCGGGATGTCATCCCGGGACCTCTGCCCCTTAGCATGGCGAACTTCCTAGGGAGTGGACAAACTCACCTCGTCTGAGAGAACGAAAGGGATAAACGCAATTTTGTCTCCTGTTAAATATTGGTGGAGGTGCTTGTAGCACGGACAAACTATCTATATTGTGTCCACAGGGCGTGTTGCAAGGGTACAACCAAAGAATAGGTAAGTGCATTCTATTCCCGGTTACTGACCACTGAACATGTCTGGGCAGACAGGTCGCCGGCGGCCGTCATATTGTATTAAATTTTGAAATTAGATTTTATTATCGGGGTGGAGCAGTAGTAGTTATTTTTAACAGTACACCCGTACACATATTGTGGTGATCTGTACCACCACATATGAAATACTAAGGACTTATGTTAATGACATAATGTAAATGTAAACAAATTACACAAAATGTATTAAATCAAATTCATGTAATAAATTAGTTTTACTAAAAATTAAAAAATTCTTAATTTAAAATTATATCAGGCCCATAAAATTAAAGCTTTTTTATATTATAAAACATGTTGCCGCCTAGTATTACTTTACAGTACCTAGCATATTTGTTAGATGTGGTTACAATCGAAATATACTTGAAAGCGATAAAAAAAGAATATTACATAGACATGACTAAAACACTCCAACATTATACCCCTTATAAAACGCGGACTAAAGTTAGTCCTGGTCTAAAACTACTGCTGTCACTCATATTTGTTAAAAGAAAGACAGTGACAGCATCGGCCTTTTATAAAAAGAGTGTATGTGTTACAGTTATTTTCTATAAACTTGAAAATCAATGTACAATTTCACACTGATAAAGACAAACATGTTGAATTTATTTAAAAATATCTTAATCAATGTCCAAGTCTTTCTTCATAACTATTAATTTAGTACTTAATATAATATTATCAGGACAATATGTTGCAAAGGAGATGTTCCAAATCCGGCCAGGTGTATCTGTCTGAAAAAAATCAGAAAAAATCTGCCAAATCCAGAAAAAAGAACTACCTAATAATTAATTAGTTTTCATTTAATATGTACTGGTACAAAGTTCAAACCATATGTCTATTCGCTAACATTCGTTTAGGCAATATGGCGGGCGACATAAATGTGAATTAAATGTCACCAAAGTCACAAAAGCGCCATGATGCCCTATGAAAATAGACTATTAAAAACTGTTCTGCATATTTTTGAGTATAGAACTATTTGTACATAGGCCTGGCTATGTCTGCATAAACTTTTGGGACATGTCCTTTGCATTGCATTGATTTCAAGCCTCTGCAGGCATGCAGGCAGTATAGATTTAACTGGTTTATTTAACTCCATTGTTTCTGACCAACTACAACAGAGCTAAAACAATATATTGACTATCTATATATCAATATAAGAAACTATCAACTTGTAAAATAATACTTATATCAGAAATTTAAAATAGGAAAATATCAGTTACTAATTCCCCTTTCCCTTATTTGGTGCACTTTAATTTATCCTTGATGAAAACCTACTACAATACCATATTTAGATCACTTTATAATTTTTGTGAAGTATACATACACAACAAACACAACAAATATATTTCTTCAAAGAATTAAATCAAATAATAATATTCAAACAGATACATTAAAAGTGTTTATCGTGCACAGCTTTTTTACAAACGTCAAAAATATTGGTAATGAACAAAATCATTTAATTAAGACTTTACATGCTTAGGCAAGCAAATCTAGACTAAAAAGTTGTCAGAGAATTTTTGAAAACAGTATTAAAGTTGAGTAAAAGCAATTTTTAGCTTTTCACATTAACCAAAAAATGACAATAATTACTTTTTTATCAGATTTCGAAAAATCCTCTGATTACTTTTATGACTTGCCTGGCTTGCTTATTTATGGTAAGTTTTGTTACAATTGGTTTGTTTGTTTACATTCTTTTCAACTTGTGAGTTTGTATGAGAAGCTGTATGTCGGACATAAACACTATTAAGGCAGAACCTTCATTTTCTCACAAACAAAAATTCTCTTCCCCATAGAAACAAACATCGGAAAGCATGTGGTACTGAGTGAGACAGGTAATATTTTCTTTTAATTAATTATTTATATTTTATATGCAGAGGTCTTGTTTATAGATTATTATGAAGGAATAGCACACACTCTGCGTCTTGGTCATATACAGACATAATTTTTAACCAATGAGAACTTGCTTAGTGTTTAGGTACAGTAAGAAGATTTACAGTGTTTAGTAACCACTTAATAAAACTAATATTAATAAAGTATCATAATAATAACCAAATTACTACTACTTATAAAGTAATACTAGCAGTATTATTTAATAATTTAGTGGGGTATGAAATGAGGTAGGCATTGCTTAATTGCCTATTATTGTATACATGCCTCTGGAATATCATACAAAAAATCAACAACTACATGATGGCTCTTCTTGAGGTTCAGGATTAGTTATCTTGAAACTGTTGTGATCTAAAGTCTGCAATTCAATTCTTGAGCGGTTGGATTCCACTAGTTGTAAAGCAATATCTGAAAACATCTCTTCCACACCTTTCCCACTCTTACATGATGTCTTATATGTAGTATTTATTAGGTTATGGCATTGCTCACTGAAAGATAAGGAAGTGAAAGTTATTGATTGACACTTCATTGGGTAGGATTTAGACAACAAATAGGATTTATTTTCATGACAGCTTTATCTGTTGTTTACTATCTCCCAGTCAACAGCCAGGAAACAACTATTTGATTTAGCATTTTTTTTTACAATGTAAGGGACTATTTATCTTTAAGGTGAGTAAGATAAGTGATATTTCTAATTCGAGTTGACTTGAATTGGGCTCAGCTTTAATTAACTCGAGTTGAATTCTCTCCGAGTCAAATTTAAATACTCCCATTAATCTAATGACACCAACGTTTAACGTCGCGAAGTATATCAATAGTTTGTTACTTTCTTTTTTATTTAAATTCTACCAACTTACTTCCATTAATTATAATTGTACCAATACATATTTCAGCTGAATCCCTTTTTTAATTTCATTTTTTTTTCAAAATATTAGATATATTGGTAAAAACAAAAACAAATTATTTACTCAGTCTAATCCAGTTAGCTTGAGTTTCTTCGATTGATTCGAGTCACATGAATTTCAACTCATAAATACCTGCATCTTTGGGTTTTATAAGCCTACAAGAACTGTTTCTTTTTTCAAAGTTACAAGTATAATAATTAAATTGGCAGTCACCAGCAAAAATCAAAAGGGCAATTATAAAAAATAATAAACTAGGTATTATTTGAAACTTACCAAAATGTCTCAATATCAGCATCAGTCACTTGAGGCGAGTTTCCTTCTAAGTCAGATTTATTTCCACATAAAAATATTTTGGCATTCTCTGCATATGTGACAATATCTAGGAGGTGTTGACTTAGAACATGAAATGAGGAGGAATTGTCTAGTGAAAATACTAAAATAGCTGCTTCGGCAAATTTGTAGTAACTGGATGTAACTGAAGCTATTCTCTCCATGCCTCCAGTATCCCACAGCTGTAACTGTATCAAGTACATAATGTTGTATATGGATACATAATAATTCGATGAATGAAGTTTTAATAATTGCAGAACTTAAAATTTACCAACCTTGACATCTTTCTCTCCCACTTGGTATAGTTTTTCGAAATGATCTAAACCTAATGTCGAACGTCTGTCTGAATTAGGAACAAAAGTATTATTGATAAACCGTCGAAACAGAGAACTTTTTCCGACACCATATTCACCACAAAGTATCACTTTCAATACGGGTGTTTTTACAATAGCCATTGTTAAAACCCGTTCAAAGCGTTACACTTGATCCAAAATTAAGCTACGGCATGTGACTCCTTTTTAGTAAATCGTTAGGGAAAATTATTATCTCATTATTATTTAATTAAATCAAATAAAGAATTACAGATAGACACAATTACAGTTACAGTTACAGATCAAAGCACAGATTAGAAAGAGTATGTCTAGTCTATTTTTTTTTTTATAATTTATTGGCATTGGATACAAGTCCTTAAGCATGTCTAGTCTAAAGAATCAAAAGAATGTTGAATGCACAGACTACATGACTACATATAGTTTTTTTTTTTATTAAAATTACATAGCCTGGATGCAAGTGACTACTTATAGAACAAGACAACAAGTTGTTGAATGTTAATGTAAATGTCGACAGCCCCACAGACCTGATATGAACCACAGATTAATGATATATGCACAGACTAATGATTTATGTATATAAACTTCAGAGGGCCTAGACAAGATGCCTTTCGATAATCGCTATCGCTATCGCTAAGCGGAAAATGTATGGGATTTGACATATGCTCTCGATTGACTTTCGTTTGTAAATGTCAAATCCCATACATTTTTCATTTAGCGATAGCGGTAGCGATTGTCAAATGGCATCTTGTCTAGGCCCTCAGAACAATTATTGTTCTGTAAACTAACACCGGATGACAAAAAAATCTGACAGGCGAATCTCTATTCCCGTTGTATTATGTAATTATGTATTACATTTCTCTATGCTTAGATCCTAAAATTAATTATTGATTTATAACATCAATCTAATAAATAGTGGGCCTAATTCTGGGAACACACTTTAATTCTAAAAAGTACAGTATATCTGATATGATACTCATTAGTGATCTGCGATAGACTCCTTATTGTGTCAATGTTGTATATTCTCATGTCTTTATTATATGATTGTCATTCAATTACGTAAAGTGTCATGTAGGATTTTAGTAAATTAAAGCCTAGTATTTCAGGCAATTTCTTTATTATTTCAATTTAATTTACTAAAAAATAAAAAGGAAAATGGAAAAGTTTCTGAGACCGGATCGCTTTGATGGTGATTCTTCGCTAAGCTCCGCGGGACCCGAATGGGAGCATTGGAAACGCACCTTTACCAATTTCCTGGCAGCACAAGCGGCATCTACGCCCAGCGCGCCTGGGCTCGCTACCACTGCGCCGGCACTTTCGGATGACACAAAACTACAATTGCTGGTAAACCATGTATCGCCACGCGTATACCGTTCAATCAGTGGCTGTACCTCATATAACACGGCTATGTCTTTACTGGATGCATTATACATTAAACCCAAAAATGTTATAACTGCTCGGCATTTACTTTCTACTAGACGACAGCATCCTGGTGAGACCATTGATTTATATCTTCAAGCGCTAAAGCAGCTAGCTAGAGAATGCGATTTTATCGCTGTAGACGCCGAAACAAATATGAACGACAACATAAGGGGCGCTTTCATCGCTGGCATAACATCTACTAAAATAAGGGAACGCCTTCTTGAAAATCTTACACTTACGCTTGACGAAGCCTATAACAAAGCGTTATCCTTGGAGATGGCTGAAAATAATTCGCAAAATTTTAACTTTCCCGCTGTCAACGCGATATCACAAAGACAAAGCTTTTCGGTATGTAATAATGAGCAGCTTACTGATGCCGATACTCCAACACAAATGGCTGCGACTACCACTTCGAAACTTGATACGAAGGTCCGCCGAAAATGTTTCTATTGTGGAGGAGATCGCATTCACGGCCGCAGAAACTGCCCTGCCTCCAGCACTAGCTGTCTAATATGTGGCAAGAAAGGTCATTATGCTTCCGTCTGCCGTAGTAAGCCGCAAGCCGCTTCTGTCAGTTTACCAGAGGGTTGTGCACACTGCGCAGTCTGTATCACGGCGGCAGCGCCAGCTTCGCTAAGAAAGGCTATGGTCTCTGCTTACATAAAAGGAGTCAGAGCAAAGGCCCTAATAGACACAGGAAGCAGTATCAGTTTTATTGACGAAGATTTTGCCAATCTTGCCCGCCTAAAGAAAAGACCATGTAGTCAGATAGTCTCCATGGCGTCTCTAACCCTAACTTCGCAAGTCACTGGGGCTACCTGTCAAAACGTCAAATTGGGGGAGAACTCATATGACAATATTGAATTTCTGGTCGTAAAAGATTTGTGTGCCGATATTATTATAGGCCATGACATTCTCAGCTTACATTCTACATTGGAGTTTGCATTTGGTGGACCCAAAGATACGCTAAAGGTTTGTTGTGTTGCTGTTGCATCTGTTCCTGCCACGTCCCTATTTGCCAATGTGTCTCCTGATTGTAAACCAATTGCCATACGTTCACGCAAGTACAGTGTAGAGGACCAGGAGTTTATTAGTGGGGAAATTAAGAAGTTGCTTGAACAAGGCATAATCGAGGAAAGTCAATCACCTTGGCGAGCACAAGTGCTAATAACTAAAAACGCAAATCATAAAAAGCGTATGGTGATAGATTACTCTTTAACAATAAACAAATACACACTCTTAGATGCGTACCCGTTGCCAAACATTGAAGAAATAGTGAAGAAAGTTTCAAAGTATTGCATCTTCAGCGCTATCGACCTCCAGAGCGCGTATCATCAGATCCCGATCCTTACACATGAACGTCCTTATACAGCGTTTGAAGCGGCTGGTAACTTGTATCAATTTTGTAGAATTCCCTTTGGAGTAACAAACGGTGTATCTAGTTTCCAGAGAACTATCGACTGGGTGATTAGAAAGGAGGACTTAATGGGGACCTACGCGTATTTGGATGACATCACCGTTTGCGGGAATTCAGAAGAAGAACATGATAAGAACCTGGACCGTTTTCTACAGGCAGCCGACAAATACGGTTTGACGCTTAACAAAGAGAAGAGCAAATTTAACCAAAAATCCTTAAAGATACTGGGGTACTCGATCGAAAATCATATTGTCAAACCGGACAGTGACCGGCTACAACCGTTACTCAATCTACCTCCACCAGGAGATACAGCCGCGCTGAGGAGAACACTTGGTATGTTCGCGCATTATTCAAAATGGGTGCCACACTTTTCAAAGAGAGTACACGCCCTTGCTCACACTGCCTCCTTCCCATTAGACGCGGAAGCCATGAAATCTTTCGAAGACTTGAAGTCCGTGATTGCTAAATCTTCCATACATGCAATAGATGACAAAATGCCATTTACAGTAGAAACGGATGCTTCGGAGCACTCAATCGCTGCTACACTCTCACAGGACTCCAGACCTGTTGCGTTTTATTCAAGAACCTTAAACAAAAGCGAACGTAATCACTCTGCGATCGAGAAGGAAGCCTATGCCATTGTCGAATCGCTTAAGAAGTGGCGCCATTTTCTAATCGGCAAGCCATTCAAATTAATCACGGACCAGAAATCGGTAGCATTTATGTTCAATTCGAAACACTCAAGCAAAATAAAAAATGAGAAAATACAGCGGTGGCGTTTAGAGCTGGCTCCCTACATGTATGATATCGTTTATAGACCCGGACAAAGAAACTACGTGGCTGACGCCTTGTCAAGGGTATGTGCCAGCATGGACAACTCGTCACGACTCGCAAGACTCAATAGCTTGCATGAAAACTTATGCCATCCAGGAGTCACGAGGATGCATCACTGGCTGAAAACAAAAAACCTAGCCTACACAATCGATGAAGTTAGGACGATGACAAACAATTGTCGGATTTGCGCTGAATTGAAACCAAGATTCTTCAAAAATGCCAGGCCACTTCCGGAACTTATTAAAGCCATAGCGCCGTTCGAACGTTTGAGCGTCGATTTTAAGGGTCCTGTCCCAACCAATACGAACAATCGTTACATACTTACCATTATTGACGAATATTCCAGGTTTCCTTTTGCCTTCCCATGTTCAGATATGAGTTCGAAAACAGTTATAAAGCATCTAAATAACCTCTTCATGGTATTTGGTATGCCCAGTTACATACATTCAGATCGAGGAACCGCTTTTCTATCTGCTGAAGTGAAAGAATATCTACATTCCCGCGGCATCGCCACAAGCAGAACAACAGCGTATAACCCGCAGGGAAACGGGCAAGTCGAAAAACTTAACTCTACATTGTGGAAAGCGGTACAGTTAGGTTTACGGACACACAACTTACCAATAGAGAGTTGGGAGAAAGTCCTTGATAACGCTCTACATTCCATTCGTTCTCTGCTGTGTACCCCAATTAACTGCTCGCCGCATGAAAGAATGTTCAAACACTCACGAAAATCTCCAAACGGCAGTACCATACCGACTTGGCTAACAAGCGCAGGGCAGGTCCTCGTCAAACGTTGTGCTAGACCAAACAAGTACCTGCCTTTAGTGGAAGAAGCCGAAGTAATCGAAGTGAATCCCGACTACTCAATTGTAAGACTGAAGGATGGCCGAGAGACAACAGTATCAAATCGGCATTTAGCTCCGATTGGAGATGAAGGAGAGAGGATTCAAGAGACTGAATCTGAAGAGACCCCCGGCATCCATAATCTAGACGTTCCATCGCCTCAACTTGAGCTACTTCCTACAAGATTTATTGATTCCCCCGAACCTGCGGCTCAGAACATTGATCCTTCGCCTGAGGCAGAAATTACATTGCCATCGGCTCGGCAACAGCCAGAGGTCTCTTTGAGAAGATCAGAACGGTCAAGGAGGCTACCGGCCCATTTCCAAGACTACAGTCTTTAAACAAAGTGATGGAGAATGATATGATACTCATTAGTGATCTGCGATAGACTCCTTATTGTGTCAATGTTGTATATTCTCATGTCTTTATTATATGATTGTCATTCAATTACGTAAAGTGTCATGTAGGATTTTAGTAAATTAAAGCCTAGTATTTCAGGCAATTTCTTTATTATTTCAATATCTCTTTCTCGCAATAAGTCATAGGAAAAAGATAGCAAGAATCTGTTTAGAGCTGTCAATTAAATTTAGATAGATTTCATAGAAACCATAGACAATTTTAGACGGCATGTAGATATGTACGGAGGTGCCTCCTAAACACTGCATTTTAGAACGTTCAATAAGGTCGAAAATTGAACGCACCTTTCTAAATGTCAAATTATATGACAGCCATCCTTTTCGTATTCCTTTTGAAAGAAAGAAATAGACTGAACTTAAATTTAAACTTAGCATGTGTTCTTCAGAATTAGGGCCAGTATCTATGATTAAAATGAGCTATAAAGCAAAATTGAGTCCATGGACAGAGAGATATATGATTTCTGCACCCGTTTCATACATTACCTTTTATAAATGAATAAATAAGAGTGTTTGGTGGGATTTTGTGGTGCCAGTCAAGATTTTTATTACAATAATTAAAAATTGTGTCGGAGCGAACTTTATGTTGTAAAACTGGCGTAGTTTTATAAAATAAGTGTTGTTTGTGTTGACGTGCAACTAAAAGATTAATATAATAAAAGATAATGGTGTGAAAATACGATGAGATTTTTTTGTGGTCATCCACCTCATCAAGTAGCATCATATGGAGGCTATCATCATATATTTCATGTCAAATACTCCTAAGATGCATTAAAATGTGTTATGCCAGCATTTTAATGCAATAAATGAATAAATAAGAAATACTGAAGACATGGATGTATGGGCATTAGTACCCTTTGCCTTCCCATTACAAGGAGAATAAATTAAAAATAAATTATAGACGACCGGCTGGTCGAGTGGTCTGTACACCCCTTACTATAGGGGCTGCTGGAGTAAGAGGTCCCGGGTTTGAATACCGGTAGGGGTAAATGTTTGAATGATGAATACGAGAATTAGCTCACGAGTCATGGATGTTCATATGTTTATTTAGTATATTTCTAATATTTATATACGTATTATTAACAATGTTTATCCGTTATCTAGAATTCATAACACACGCTTTTAATGATGCTTACTTTGGGCTGGATAATAGGTGTGAGTGTATAAAATAAAAAAATGATTTTATTTAAGAAGTTGTATGCTGGCACAGAACATTTATATTACTCCTAGCCTGATGTGACGCTGGCAGATTTTTGTTAAAAAAGAAAACCTTTGCCAATATAACCTATGCCTCTGAAACTGAGACGAGGTTCTGAGGCGCTAGTATTCGTATTTTGACGTTTTCGGCCATAGACTAGAGATATATGTTTTCGACACTGCCTTTTTTGTATGAAGTAAGCATTTAAAAAAAAATATATTAATCAGTCTGTGGCTGGCTCAGGCTGGCTGTCTAAATTAGTATTTCCCAATATTTTGATTTCAAATTCCATTTCCCTTTTTTTTCAGAAACTGAATAAATCGAACTATTAAAATTTTATTCTTTGGTTGGCTTTGGCCTAAGTGGCCAATTTAGACGCTTACAGGTATTTTAGTATCAAATATGGATTTACAAACTTCACATTTAGCTGCGGCTTTACTGTCTGGCTCCACACAAAGCAATCCTGTAGCTGAAGCCGCAACACCAGCTGTAACCACAAAATTAAATGAAGAAGTTAAAATTGATAAACCACATGAAACACAGAAAGATACACCAGAAGATGAAAAAGAAGAGATCAGTGGCACTGAAGAGTTTTCTGATGAGGTTAACTCTTTTGATAAGTTAATTGCTTAAACTTAACTATAGTAAACAAAGTAATAAAGTATGTCTTAGTAGTGCTTATTTTTATCACCGAAAAATCGCAAACCCACTTCCGATGTCACAAGTGGTCCTCACTGGTTTAACCCGCGATTGGTTGCACGGAGTCTTTCATTACAAGTGATTACATTTTAAAAAAATTAAATTAATGTTTACAATATCTTGCTACTACATGATGTTACAATAAATAGTGCAAACATATATTAATATGCACCCTTAAATTAATATTCAACCCAATTTTTTTTTATACACAGTTGACTATTATTAGAATAATCTTTCATCTGTTGTAATCTGCCACCACTCACAGTAAAAATAATTGTTTTTAAAGATGTGGACACTTCACTTATTATCGTATTATCTCATCATCATCATGAACAGCCTATATATGTCCTACTGCTGGGCTCAGCACTTCCAACATAGGAGAAACACATGACGAGTTTTGGCCATAACACCACCACACTGGCTCAATGCGGATTTGTCTTATTATATAATTATCAACAAAATAACTATATTTTCTAGGAGCTTGAAACTCAGGCTGGCAGTAAGTCTATGCCAGGTAGAGGTGTCACCTTACAAATGTTGTTAGAAGAAAAGATGCTCGAGCCAGGGACTGCTGCTATGACAATAGAATATCTGGTAACTTGCTTATAAATTGTGCTACTAAGTATTTTAAAAAAATAATTAATTATAGTACTAGGTATATAATATGGTTCTTGCAAAAGCGAAATAGTCAGACTAAAATATCTTTTAATTTAGTAGCAGTTGAAGTAGAGTAAAGAGTAGTTGACAAATCTATGATTCATTGACCAAGTACCAAGTAGAATTTGTTGTTTATTGAATGATTTATCTGTTTTATTGAAATATATTGGATAGTTATTTCATAATGATTACTTAAATTTTATTCCAATAATCTATTATTATTTTATTACAGGGCCAAAAATTTGTAGGTGATTTACAACCAGACGGAAAAATAAAATCGCATGAGACTGAAACAATATTTTGCTCTCCATCAGCCTGGGCCATACATTGCAAGAGAATTATTAACCCTGACAAGAGGTCAGGCTGTGGCTGGGCTTCCGTTAAGTATAAAGGGAAAAAATTGGATACAATTAAAGCAACTTATCTAAGAAAAAAACAGATTCAAAGGGAGAACATGCACAGTGATGGTATGTACTTTACACTCCTGTTTTAGTTTGTAGCTGATACATTAAATGGATTTGGTGCAAGCAAGCACATTTGTAATAAAAAAATATTTTTAAAGAAATAATTATAACATGTGGTATTGATAAAAAAATTTTGTAAACAAGTGACTTGTTATCTGTCTTACCCATGATATAATTATTAAAAATAATAATTATAAAAGCTTTTTTATAATTGGTTCGAAAATGCTCCAAACTGTTCAGTTGTCAAACCCATAATAAAAAGTAGTCTCCAACTCTCCCAATAACCTGGGGAGTAGAGAAAAATTTGTCATTTTCTTCGGCAAGTAGAAAGAAAGAAACAAAACACATTTTTTCTCCAAATATGTGGCGGTAACTGCTTATCACCAGGTGGGCTGTCAGCTTGTTTGTCATCTACCTAGTTGTATAAAAAAAATGAGTGGATAAGGGCTAGAAAGAGATTTTTTCCACATATAGTTGCTGCTTTAATTTTTACATTATTTGACAGTAGTACACTGACCCGACCCATGTTTCCATTTGATTTAAACTTATCGGCTGCTTGAGTGGTCTGTATACCTTACTATACAGACTACTAGGTCAGAATGTGTCCCGGGTTCGAATCCCAGTAGAAGCAGATGTCTGTATGATGAGTATGAGCATTTGTTAATGAGTCTAAGATGTTTGTTTGTTTATTTAGTATATTTATAATATTTATATACATATCGAGGGCATCATACCATAGGGGTGTATACCCAAAATTGACAACTTATATTTTTAAGAGTGGTATTAGTTAAATTATTACTAAAAGCATTATTAATAAAGGCATAAAATTTTTAATACACATAATTATTTCACATCATAGGGGCATAAATGGTCGTATTATGTATTGTTGTTAAGACAGATGGGCACATGGTGTGGTTATGATCAACATAATTATGCTGGTATAATGTTAACATTTAGGTAAGACAATATCCCAGATGTCAGCCTATTCGGGATTGTGGTATGGGAGAAGGCATCGGGAGAGGTTAGAGTACTGGTGTATGAGTGCGTGGTACACTGGCAGATGAAGTCCTTCAGAGACGATTCAATTCCGTCATAATCGAGATTACAAAATTAAGGTGATGATGATACTTGTATGAGAGCCCCACCATGTCGATCCGTGTACAGAATCAGTATACGAGGCCTGTACTTCTCCAGAGAGGAGAGACAGGTAAGGGAGGTTAGACAGGAAGATATAATAGCTCCGAAACTATTTACAACTCCGTTGACGTTTTCAAGCTACTGGACTGGAAAGGAATATAATCTGTGACTCGAGCATCAACATCAACGGCGAGCACATCCCTTATCATCAATTTGCCGATGATACAGTATCTAGTCATGGCAAATTCCCTGGAGGAATTGAGGAATAATGCTTGGTGACCTTGAAAGAACTTCCCAACAGGTAGGTTCAATGGAGATGGACATCGACAAGTCAAAGATTATGTCAAATATCAATGTTACGATATGGATACTGTTTGAATACAGGTACGCGCCGACCTCGACACTCCTCATGATGAGGTAGAAAGTATGTATGAGGTGATATTTAGAGCCATACGTACTTCCAAAACTCATTTCACTGTGGTTATGGGGGTCTTCAATGCAAGGCTGTGCAAACGGAGCCAGCATGAGCTGAGAGTGGGCAATTTGGCTTTGCTCAGCGAAATCCCAGGAGACAGTGGCAAGCCGATTTCATGGAGAAGGAGGGACTCTACATGATGAACTCTTACTTCAAGAAGCTACCGCACAGGAAATGGACCTGGACGAGTCCCGATGGTTCCACGAGGAATAAGATAGACTTCATCATGACCACTAACTGACAGATATTTAACGATGTTTCAGTGATCGCTAGGTTGAAAATCGGTAGCGATCGCTGTATGGTGAGAGGCACTTTCAATATGAACGTCAGATTGGAAATGTTAAATGCAACAATACGCTGAACTCCGGAATCACGACATTCGCTGTTTTATACTACTAGCTATTAGAGACGCGATAGAACGAAATAAAGGTTCCAAAGTGTTCGCAAGAGAAGTGTCTGTTAGGCAAAGCCAATTGACAAGCAAGAAGACTAAAGATGCAGCTTAGTGTCGTCTAAGCCCGTAGTGACAAGGGAGGTCGAAAGGTTCTATAAGGTGACCTAGACAAAACTTCTTGAAGTTCTGTCTTTTTTTTTTTTTTTTTTTTTATACAAGGTGTCAATATGTCTAGGTCGCTTTATGGATTATGGGCCTTATGGCTATGGGCCAGGTGGGTCTAAAAATGAACACGGACAACAAGACAAAGGTTATGTCGAATATCTATGTCTCCCCTATACCAGTTAAAGTTGGGAGTTATGTTATCGAAGTTGTTGACTGCCTTAGACAAATGGGTCAGCTAGCAAAGTTCAACATCGAGAAAGAGGTAAATCGTAAGATCTTCTCGTTTAAAATGCCTCAGTGCTTGAAGTCGTAAGTCTGACCTGTGTGTTGCTAACATATGTACTTGGTCCCTTACCAAGGGCGTTCTGTGCAAGTTCGCAGACACAACGAGCTATGAAACGATCTATGTTAAGTGTTTCTCTGCGAGATAGAATCAGAAATGAGGACATCCGTAAGAGAACCAAAGTTACTGACATAGCTTATAGGATTAGCAAATTGAAGTGGCAGTGGGCAGGGCATACATCACGCAGAACAACAGATGGCCGATAGGGCAGAAACTGTTCATTTTAATAATTTAATTTGGCAAAATTCAACTCACTTCACAAAAATATGTAGAGAATATTGTAACTTTTAACCCTTATAAACTGTTGAGGTACAAATGAGGATTATATTGTAATTGTCTGAGATTGACATTCTTTCATACTTAATATCCTCAAAATTTTAAGTGAATAGAAGATCTCTGGACACAGCCTTTTTTACTTTAATTTTGGCAGCATGCATTCTGACTGATAAATCTCGACCTTTAATTATTTAGTTACTATACCTTAGTTTTTTTAAACGATAATGTTGGTAAACAAGGGTATGATCCGTCTGATCCTAAACAGTTACTCTGGCTAATAGACGCTCGTAGCACCTCGTGCACTACTAAATTTATTTTTAACAAAATTAAAATAAATAAATATTTTTCTTAGTTTATCAACCATAAAGCCCTTTTCAGATAATATTAAAAACTGTTGTTTTAAATTTTAGAGGAGACTGAAATGGAAGTAGAAAGCCCTCCAGAACCACCACCACAAAGGATTGTTATGAAACACAATACTGTACCTAACAGGATGATGCAGCAGTAAGTTAAATGAAACATGTAATTTGAGAGATAATATTACCCAAAATAGGTTTTTTCTAGTATTTTTAACCCCCGACGAAAAAAAGGGGTGTTATAAGTTTGAGGTGTCTGTCTGTGTATCTGTGTGTCTGTCTGTGGCATCGTAGCGCCTAAACGAATGGACCGATTTTGATTCGGTTTTTTATGTTTGAAAGCTGATGTGACTACGATGGTTCTTAGCTATAATTTATGAAGATCAGTTCAGGCGTTTGATGACTATCAGCTCATTTTCTACATGATAATAGGCTTTTACTAACTTTTACAGATCCAATTGCTTTGAAATTTGGTGTAGGTACTGTCACTTCGGTGACATTTCCATGACATCTTTGAGCTGATCCTATACCATCAAAAAGTCTGCGAAATGCTTAATTCTTCAGAAACTTACAGCAGATATAGCGTGTTTGGGCTCTAATGAGATGGTGTTAGATAGATGATTAATGACGCCGGGGGTACTTAAAATTTTTAATTTTGTATTTTTCTAAATATATTTTAAACATTTATTAATATGCTAAAATAAAATAAAGAAAATAATTATTCACTCTACTTATAGTCTTTACCACTTCCTTAAGGTTCAGGTTACGATTACCTCTGTATTCCAATTCTTGTAGGGTAAATTGTGAGCTTTGATTAAAAAATAATATTACTCGCTATTTCCAGTGATGCAAATATGCTTATAGAAGCTGTTTCATTTTCTTCAGTGGGCAAAGTACAACCATTTTTAGTATCAGTAAGTTCAAATGCTTGCCTTGTTCTTGACATACATTGTCATCTGAAAAAAGAAGAAATTTATGGTTATTTGGCAGGGACATGGGATCTGAATAGTCATAGTAAGTATTACACTAAGTAAACTAATAATATTTTATTAAATTTAAAACTTCTTAATGTCCCAAATTTATTCAAAAATCTTTTATTTACTTCCAGATCTCATAATAACACATACATTCCCATGTCTTATAAGTAAAAATGACACAAGGCCAAGAGTGTTAGTGGAACTTGAAATTCAAATGGAAATAGAAAAACTTGGTCTTACTCTCCTTGGGTGGTATCATTCTCATCCAACAAATCCTGCTATGCCTAGTCTGAGAGACTGTGACAATCAATTGGAATATCAGATAAAGATGCGAGGTCCATCCGAAATTTCTTATATCCCATGTATTGGTGTTATTTGCTGTAAGTACTTATAGAAATGAATAAAATCGTACTATAACGTACGTAAATCAATCATTAATTGTAATATAATATCATCTCTTTCTTTTAGCTCCTTACAATCCAGAAAGTCCCGTGTTGGAGTCATCTTTAACATTTTTTTGGGTGATGCCTCCTCCAGAGCAGAGACCTACAGAATATCCTAGGCCTCTTTTACTGCAGTACAACCTGATACACGATAGTCACTTGTCAACTCATGCTATGGAGCAGATAAAGAAGAGTATAAAATATTATTTCAATTTTACTGATGACACTTTCGTCCATTTCAAAGATAACTTTAAACCTGATATTACATATTTAGACAAATTAAAGTGCACACTGAGTGCCAAGTTTCCTAGGGAACAAAGTGATGGCTTGTTGTGGCATTTTATACGCGACGAACTTGGATGTTCCTCCGACCAGGATGAAAAAATGGATTTGGACGCTCTTTTGGCTGTTCCACAGCCTATACCAGTGTCCAAGCCTAGTCAGACTACATCAATTCCCAGTTTTCCTTCTGTTAGTACACTACAACAAATGGTAAGCAGACCAGCTGGTGTACCTCCTATAAATGTTTCTTCCGGTATCGGCTCCAGCTCCCCCCATAAGTTTGAAACACCTCCACTGAACATACCAGTATTACAATCCTCAACAAAGTCGTCAAAATCGAATACTGCTTTGTCTTCCGCTTATCCTACAGGTCTTGATATGTTAACAAGTATGGCTCTAGGTTTGGGATCTGCGAATATGCCTTTGTCTTTAGGGACGCCATCGTTAGAAAGTTTAGCAGCAGCTAACAGTATGTTAACTGGTCTCACTCCTTCTATGACATCTAGCTTGGCAGCGAGTCTCAGCAGTGGTAAACTACCTGATCCGCCATCCTATGCCGCATCGTTACAAAATCTTACTAGTAGCATTGGTTATGATAAACCTGTAACCAGTACAACCACAAGCACGAGCTCTAGTGCCCCTATCCCTGCTAATATTGCCTCTAACCTTATGATGAGTTCAGCAGATATTGCGAATGCTTTGTTTTCGGCCAGTAAATACTCAAGTGCGGGTATATTAGGTATTCCAGATCCCATGTCTAAGTCGACATTAGCAGCTAACAATATGTTCTTATCCCCTTCGTTGATGAAAATGCAAGAGTCTTTAATAAAACCACTATCAACTAGTAGTCCAATATCATCAAAAGTTGGCCTAGACCAGAATGTTTTGATGAAATCTCCTCATGACTTGCTCAAGGGTAATAAAGACTATCTGCCGCCAGATTTTGGTAGTATTGGCAAAGGGAAATCCGAGAACACTCCATTAGACCCAATGAAGCTTACTGAAACTGGTATTTCGAAATCAGATACATCTAAATCTGATGCTAATGATTTGCAAGCTACCGATTTTAGTATGCCGTCTCGTGTTGGTGGCGACTCGTTTTTAAATCAAATGTTAGAATTGACCAAAAAAACTACAATGCCTGATTATATGCCAGACTACAATCAACCTTTAAAACTTTCTAAATCCGAAGAGTTGTCATCTTCAATGCCTCTTTCTAGTCATTCATATCTAAACACATCCAGTATCGTAGATACAATTGCTCAAGTGGCGATGGGTAATTATGCCAAACATGACGAGCCAATTGATTATGGTAAAGAACAAGACTACAGTATGAATAAAGGGTCTACTGCAGAACATGAAAAATAATCTTGTGTACATTCGTCATGTTCTTGTAGCATTTTTTCTAGTTGTAAGTAGTATGTATGTAATTTTACGTTTGCGTGGGATTTAGTACTGCTATTTTAAATTAGGTAGGTATGTACTTATAGCAGCTGCGATATGTGAGTTATTGTACTAAAATATTGTATGTGATAATAGAAACCACCCGATCGTTTGGAGGCCATTGACTGATCAGCCTGACCGACGTTATCAGTGCTCTAGTGAGCGCTTTCGTTTTTTTTTTAAATCAGTAAATAATAGCCTAATGCAAGTCCTTAATGCAAGTCCAAAACATAATTGATTACAGCTTTTGCCGTAATATACCACATTAAATAAAATTTACTTTTTTGTCAACATTGTAAAACAAATTTTAGAATAGTTTTGTTGAATAAAAACATATTGGTTTACAAAGGAGACGGTCAAAGTTCATATTATTCAGATAAAAAAAATATATATTACTTAATTTTTGATTTTAACATTATTATAAATGTTTGAAAAATTACTTAGTAATTAAAATAGAATAAAACTAGAAAAATTTCACATCCTGAGGCAGGAATCGAACCTGCGACCTTTCGCTATCCGGGCGACTGCTCTGACCACTGAGTCACCCAGGACTTGGGATATCCCTGTGAATATATATCACACCAATTATTATGGTTTCTTTTGTTTGGTTTATTTTGCCACAAATAATTAACCATAAAATACATGCATAGTACATCTGTCAAATGGCAAAATAGTCACCATTTATTTATTATAAAGGATTATTTTGCCGTTACTTTACACTATTCTGCGGTTTGGCGTGTGGTCGCTCTCAGAGCTTTATGATCAATTTTAACCCATCAAAGCCCGATAGACCAGACACATTAAATTTTAATTGTTATGACAACTTAAGTTGCCGTCTGGGCATTGAAGGAAAGGGTCTTACGAATCATAATTCTATACTTACAATGTGTTTTGTCACGTTCGTTAGAATGACATTTTTAGACAAAATAGTATTTTATACACTATGTAAGGTTTATAAATTATTATTAGTAAGACTGACACTGGCATTCATCTTTTTCAACAGCAAAACTCACTTAAAGCATAATTATCTAAGAATTTTTGAACAGAGTCCGAAAGTCGCCTTAGATTATTACGTTTATTTGTGAAAATCTGAGTTTTTGATATCATTTCTGTTTTTCATAGGCTGTCTTTTATTTTACAAGGCTGCTTGCCCTAAAAACCAAACAGTGTTATTTTGTCACTTTCAGTTTTGAAATAAGCGTGGCGTTATAAAATACTTTTTAACTGCATTAAAATCTAATAAATTGTACTCCTTCACCCAATAAACGTGGGGTTGCTGGTGCAAATTAAAATTATTTTAGGTTCAGCTTCCAAACATTTTTGGGATTCTCCTTTAAATTAAAATTATATAAGGTTCAGGTTCCAAACATTTTTGGGATTCTCCTTTATATATTATGGTTTTTAAGTGTAAGTTCTGATATTATTTATTTTTATTGTAAGAAATAGCATAATAAGTAACTATATCTCATTCTTGTCAGTATTATATATTCTTTTGATTTTTATATTTGTATTTACGCATAATATTTAAAAAACAATAAAATACTACTAAAATTAAAAATACGTCTATAATTTTATTCACAGTACCTACAACAACTTTAATCTACAAATATCATTAGAGTGCGTGTATTCCCAGTAGTGCCAGTGGTGTAACCCATGATGGCACTACTGGTGTTTATTTTCCCAGAGGTTCAGGAACAATTGACCTACATTGTCGTCCCGGTTGTTTGTTCTTCGAAAATCTTTTAAAAAAGGGTTTATATCTGAACGGACTATGGTATTGTTACGGACTATGAAATGAAACACATAGGTGCCTACTACTAACAGTCAATACCTACCCAATAGTCCAATTACTTATCTTATTACTTATTTATTCTGAACACCATAGTTTGGTTCCCGCCTCAAGTTATAATAGATTTTCTGTACTATGTAGTTCATTGGTTTTTGAAAATAATTTTATGTAATGTGTTTTAGTTCTTTAGTTAATTTGTTGTTATGTAAATACGATTAATTTAGAATTTAATTTGAATTACCTCTCTATATATTTGTTATGCCCGTCAGGGCCCACAATTTAATGATCCGTTTAGCTTTAAGCCTTTTTAACACCTGTATGACATTGTGGAACGCAAATAAATAAATAAATATATAGTGGATCCTCTGGGATTAAAATTACCAGTAGTCTAGCTAATGAAACCTCTGGGAAAAAAATACCAGTAGTCCCATCATGGGACCACTCCACAGGGTCTAGTGGAAATACACGATAGAGTATCATTCTGTTACCTCAATTTTCTGCAAAAGTTATTTGGTATCTCCGTGCAATTTTTAGGTTCTTGGATCTATTGGACCAAAAAGAGATTGTTCTAACTATAAATGTATCTTCCATGATCACTTTTGCTACTTATCTGAAATATTTAGGAAATGATTATTCAACTGTCGCAAGTACCTATCTAATATCTATAGGTAATTATTATTTAGATTAATACAACGATATCGCAATGACGAATTACTGATATGAATAAATATCAACGCGGCCACTTGTATTATTAGTACACTGAAAGCTTGTCGACTGTAATTGTATATTACTTATGTACAGCTAAATTTTTTCGATAATACATCAGTGTTTATATTTTCGTGGATATGTGATTTTTACGTGTACAATGGTATGTAGTTGTTTTTTTATTGGGGAGCTTATTGCTTATAGTCTATTTAGTGTCACCAAACTTTGGCGACAAAATCGTACACACCAAGTAGGTATTTCTTTTACATTCTCTTTAGAAAATGTATATGTAAAAATAACTAACACATTGAGGATAGAGTTTAGTTTACAATGTACACTCGACAGCACATCAAGTGTAACAGTTGCACTAGGAAAGCCGCCTCTATTACGAACGCTGTAAGGGCGGTTTCAAGGTCAAACTGTTACGCTTGATGTGCTGTCGACTGTACAAATATTGCCTCAAAATTCTCGTTCCTCCTTTCCTTTCGAAAAAATAAAACTTGAAAGGAAATGAAAAATGAAAAATACTTGGTTTATTCAAAATCTTTTGGAAATATGTACCTACCAATAATATCAACTAAAATGCATACAAACGCAACAATGGCATCACAAATTTTTTTCTGCCGCAGTTTTGAGTTTCATATATTTTTTGATAACTTATTATTGTATCGCATGTATTGTGACCACTACTAAAATAAATTATTTTAAAATGACGTTTAATTCTATCTTTGGGAAAAAGAGTAAGTACAAAAAAATAACAGAAATTCTTGGAAAATTAAACTGAAATTATTTTTTTAAGTACAGAGTACAGCACATCAAGCGTAATAGTTGCACTACGAAAGTTACCTCTATTACGAATAAAAATAAGGGCGGTCTCAAGGTCAAACTATTGCGCTTGAGGTGAGGTCGACTGTACATACAAAGTGTATATCGATTATATTTTTCACTAAATCCTTAGGCAGAACCGTAGTTTTTTTTTCATTTTAAGACTAATTTCCACAAACCGCACATCTTAAAAAAGTGCTCATTTTAAGTATTGCACACTTTGCGAAGTGCACGTTTTGCGACGTAGTGCAAATTTTGTTAGTCTACCATTTGAGCAAGCATAGTTCCGAAGTGCACCATTTGCGTCAAACCCCCGGCTAGTGGTAATTGCTTACCATGAGGCGGACCATACGCTGCCATCCTTGTCGTTAAAAAATAAAACCGTCTTCAAAAAACTGAAAGGGATAAAATAATTCAATTTAAGTAGATACTCATCCTGTAGAAACATATTTGAGTACGTACCTACTTAAATTTAATTATGTTTTCCTTTTCAGTTTTATGAAGTCGGTTTTAATTTTTGTTTAATTTTTTTTATATACAGGGTGGTGCCGTCAATGCGACAATAAATTTAAACATGGGCTATATTAGTCCATAGAAATAATTTGCCACTTTCAAAAATATCGTATTCATTTAATAATTTCATGACATTTGTATGGAATAGTGTAACGTTGGCAGCATTATTTCATACAAATGTCATGAAATTATCAAATGAATACGATATTTTTGAAAGTGGCAAATTATTTCTATGGACTTTAGCCCATGTTTAAAATTGTCGCATTGACGGCACCACCCTGTATATACTCTTTATTGCACTTTAAAAATTACAAAAACTTAATTCATAGCATTAGTTAGCAAAAAAAGTCCACTATCTCTATAAGAGATCTCTTCCAGCCAACCCATAAATGTGTGAGACACACTAGTGAAATGTAGGCAACACGAAGTGCATTTAAGACATAGGTAATAGCGGGAACTTAAATCTCAATTGTAAAATAATATAAAATATATAATAATATAGGTACCTACTAATATATTTTTTTCAGAATTTTTAGTGATTCGGTACTTCTAAAGTCAAAACTAGATGTGTGACTGTCAGCATATATATTGTTTCCTAGTGTCGTATCGTTTCACTAAAAAGTCATAGGCAAGCAAAAATCCGCAATTTCGCATACATAGACGACTTCCTCATTCCAGTTATTTTGATTTAATAACCAAACTACCCAATCGATTTTCAAAAAAAAATTATGGAACCAAATGGCAACTATTCGGCATCGAACAAAAAACGAATCATCAATATCGTTTCTCGCAGCCGAAAGTTCTGAGCTAACAAACATAAAAAAAAATAGTTGAATTGAGAACCTCCATTTTTTGAAGTCGGTTATAAATGCATGATTGATGATGCAGCGGACAGTGTGTTGATAGACGCTATATTGATATGTGATAGGGACAATTCAATCAGCGTTTTGCGCTTATGTAAAAGCGACATAATAGCTATGAGCTGTAAAATAATAAAAGAAACTAGCTGAGCATTAATATGAAGGAAGGACCAGCATGCCGTAGTTGGGATATCGCTTCTTGTAGGTATATAAATTCATTGATGTGCTGCCATTGTTTGTTGGAATGATTTCACTGTTTGGATCGATATCAATTAGTATACCTATTAGATAATCAGTAGATAAGGCATGATAATTACAGTTATTAATCTATCACTGAATTTATTATTTCAGTCCAGAATGAACTCTTCGGGAATCGGCTTAAGCAAGGTAGTTGATAGCGATGACTCAGATGATGACCAGAAACCGCTGTATGACGATTATGATGAGCCTAAGTATGTATTTATTAATCCTTTTCTTTATTTATATCTATCTATTTTTATTTGTTGTATAATTTGGTTAAATGTAGTTAGATTGTATGGTAGTTGTTTCAGTAATTTTACGAGCTGAATATCGCTATGGAACTATAGCTTAGAAAATTATTTGTTTTAATTACTCAATACTTTATTGGTCATAGAAACTTACCACAGATTAGATAGGTGAAGTTTGATACGTAGTGATTTAATTATTATCTAAAACAATTAAATCTCTGATTTAACATTGTCTAAACATTTGCATGTAATTAATTTAATATGAAGTGTCGATAAGTGCTGTTGCTAAAAAGTAAAAGTGTAAAAACGTAGATTTGCACGTCTTTCACACTTTTTATGTTAATAGTGACATATGTGGACGATGTAGTACATTACGCACAGCTACTGTGTGAACGGAGCCTAATATGCCTATTTTACTAGGTGGTAGGCCCGTATGTAGGGTCGTCTGGTTAGGTACCGCCTTTCTTATTTCAGCCGTGAAACAGTTCGCTGTGTTTCGGATTGAAGGGAAAGGTAGACAGTGTAATTACTGGGCATGACGGCATTTCATCTTAGACCTCAGGATGACAACGCACTTGCAATATCAAGTGATTTTTCCTTGTTATTGCAGGTGTCTATAGGCGGCGGTAACTACTTACCATCAGGTGGGCCGTCAGCTTGTTTGTAATCTAGTTGTATAAATAATAATAATAATATGTAGATAAATACATAATAAAACTAAAGATAACTGTGCACTGTGCAAATGAATGACGCCATTTATCGGGGAGTATCCCTGCCTGGTGTCCATTTCTATTTAAATGCAGACCCACATACGGTTTCTAATCTTTAATCCAGATTTCGAATATTTTTCGTTGACGTGACATATGACAACCTTGGAAAGTTTAATTATTATTTATCCACCTTTTATTTTTTGTCAATTTTTTGGAAAAGTGATGAATATGTAATGGTTGTTGATATTATGTTGTTTTTATCAGGACCTATAACCAATTATAAAATATACCTATTATGCTAAAATCACATTCTTTAAAAAAAAATATTACGAAGAACTAAGAAAAATTACTAAACTAGAGAAAAAGTCATTAAAATGTTTAACCTTTCACAATCCGGGTGACTGCTCTAACCATGCCTACCTACCATGCTTTATTTATTATAAGTAATGTTAAAAATAAAAATTAGGACTGTAGGACTACTACCTTTCTATGTAATAATATAATAGTAGTAGGGAAGTTTTTTTCATTTTTTTTTCTCTAACTTTAAAGAGTTTCAAATTCGGTTCCATTCGATGAACACTTCAGATGGAAATTAGTTCTACTTAGTACTTGTTAGTAGTGACAACATTCATACCCTGCCAAAATTAAAAAAGCGTAAACTATGTCGAATTGTCGACAGTGACATTTATAAGTACGCTTCCTTTATGAGCCTCAGCGACATTACCTACCTACAAAGTAGTATTATCTGGCTGCGATCAAAAATTTTGTTTTTAGCGGTTAAGTTTATCGATCAAGATCGAATTAAGAAAATGTGGAAAAAAACTCTAATAGGTATTATAGGTATGATCCCGTTACTATCTTGCATTCGTCACAAGGAGAGATAATATTTACGAGTTCAACAAATATTCAGTCTTATTTTTCATAATACCCTGTAGATGTACTGGGATCTCCCTGGTATTAGAACAAAGTACATTTTCATTTTTAACAGTCTTCAAAGGCAGAGGAGGTTCGCTTGGTGTTTTTTTTCTATATATGTACACCGATTATGCCGAGATGTCTGATCTAATTTACGTGATTCTGTTTTTGTTCGAAGCGGAATAGTTGCCATTTGGTTAAAAAATATTTAAAATCGCTTTGTTAGTTTGGTTTTTAAATCAAAATAACTGGAATGAGTAAGTCGTCTCTGTATCCGAAATTGCGGATTTTTGCTTTCCTATGACTTTTTAGTGAAACAATGCGATAGTAGGAAACAATAAGTACCTATATGCCGACGGTTACCCTCTAGCTTGGACCTTAGAAAGTTATCAATAAAAATTGTGAAAAAAATAATTAAACAAAATTTTAAACCAAACCAAAATACATACTAAAATGAATAAAATAATTAAATTTTCTTTGCGAGATAGAATCAGAAATGAGGACATCCGTAAGAGAACCAAAGTCACTGACATAGCTCATATGATTAGCAAATTGAAGTGGCAGTGGGCAGGGCACATAGCACGCAGAATGGACGGCCGGTGGGGCGTTAAAGTCCTAGAATGGCGACCACGTACCGGAAAACGCAAAGTAGGACGGCCTCCCACTAGATGGACAGACGACCTGGTCAGGGTCGCGGGGAGCCGTTGGATTCAGGCTGCGCAGAACCGTTTATTTGGAGATCGATGGGGGAGGTCTTTGTTCAGCAGTGGACATCATAGGCTGGTATGATGAATTGAATTTTATCCCCTAGAAACATACAATTCCACAATTCCAGAAACAATAGAAAGCGAAGAACCGACTCCAAAAAATATGTTTCTAGCTAGGGGATAATTACCTACTTAAATTTAATAATTTTATCCTTTTTAGTAGTTTGAAGTTGGTTTTGATTTTTGTTTAATTTAAAATTTACTTATTATAATGGCTAACAGCACAAGGACAGCCCAAGAAGCGAAAGGATGGAATCTGTTCCGAGAGCTGCCTATCAAAAAGGAGAGTGGGTCGATGGCTTCAACGAAGTGGATTGACCAGAGCGTTAAGATACTCAAGCTATTGGCTTACGTAGTGGTTTTTGCTGCGGTCCTGGGATCGGCAGTCATAGCTAAGGGCACTCTACTCTTCATCACGTCTCAGCTCAAAAAAGAAAGACAAATCTCTCATTGTAACAAAGGATTAGGTAAGTATTAGGACATTCATAGTACCTGTGCTTGTATGTTAACATCTGCATAATATAAAGAAATACTTAATAATAATATATCTACTTAGGTAGGTACTTATATTTACGGTCATACCATTATCTAGCGCAATTGATACCAGATAAATATAATTATTATGTTATTTAAGTAATTAAAACTAACTTATAAATATACACAAAAACACTCAGTGGCCTTGACGGATGTTGCGTGATGATCACCCAATAAAGTTCGTGTTCATCACACAACATCCGTCCCCCTTCTCTGAAAGGGTTTCTGGCTACTGCCGGCCTGTCGTCATTTGACGACCGACTGGTCGAGCGGTTCGAATCCCGTTAGAGCAAATGTTTGTATGATGAGTACGAGTCGTGGATGTTTATGAGTTATGTAGCTAGATACCTAATAGGTGAATATTTTGATATTATTATATATAATAATAATATTCATACACTCACACCTATTATCTAGCCCAAAGTAAGCATCATTAAGAGCTTGTGTTATGGATACTAGATAACGGACAAATAATAGGTATATACATAGTATTGTCTTACATTTTCGCGAGCACTACACATTTGAAACGATTGACGATTTTTTTTTTGATTTTTTTAAACGCGAGTTAAGTCCGGTAAATTGTGTTTTATTTCAAAGGTATATACATATTAGAAATATACTAAATAAACATATAAACATTATTATTATTATTATTGGAATTGAAAACGAACAAACCGAATCAAATAAGACTTTTCATGCAAGTCAGGCTAGTCTTGTTAGAACCGGTTTGTTTAAAAATTCAAATATAATAAAACTAGAAAAATTTTTCACGTCCTGAGGCAGGAATCGAACCTGCGACCTTTCGCAATCCGGGCGACTGCTCTGACCACTGAGCCACCCAGGACTTGGGATATCCCTGTGAAATTCTTCTAGTCTATCTGTATTTGCGTTTATGAGCTAACGTCCACCCTAAAATGTCGAAATATTCTATTTCAACATCCGAAACGAACGGTTTGTTTATTTCCAATTTTTTTGACTTGGGAGAGTTTGTATGAAAATCCGTGGGACGGTAGGTAACTCTCTTAAATGACATAATCTTTTGTCACATTTAAATTTTTGATGTTGTGCGTTTATAACGCCTACTTTACTGTAAGAAATACAAATAAATAAAGCTGTGTAAAAATTGTATGCTCCAGGCGGGAATCGAACTCGCGTCTCCTGGGGTCCGCGTCTAAGCGCAATAACCGCTATAATACAATTCTTTCACCATTTTATTAAGAATTTAGTTGGTTACAAACATAACCTTAGACTGTTGGTCGGCTATTCAATCTTCATACATTTGATTTCAGCGCTAGATCAACAATTTATTACAACGCATTCATTGGAAGAGCGTATAACATGGCTATGGGCTGCGCTCATAGTGTTCGGTATACCGGAGTTAGGCATATTCATCAGATCTTGCAGGATATGCTTTTTTAAAACTGTATTCTCACCCACATTGTTACAGTTCGTAGCAGTAAGTATACACATCTTTTTTTTTTTTTTAAAAAAAAGCATTTTTTATTCCTTTTCGTTAGTAAAGTCAACATCAGAATTATCTAAGCTTTCAGAGTGATTAAAAATATCTCCACTAATGCAGTTAAGCATAGCAATCCATTGGTCGCAGGTTCATATCCGGCTCGAAGGACCATATGTTGAGGGTGTTAGCCCTATTAGCTATAACTCTGGTACTAACAATGAAAGTTTTATCCCCAAAGAATATAATTCTACCACTACAATGATAGAATCTTGTCAGCCAGCGCCATCTAAGCAGTTATGTTGACAGCTATGTTGACAGTAAGCAATTAAACTAATTAGTAATTAGTAACCCAGATAAATTATACATGGTGTTGGCTTTGGGAGTGGGAAATGTAGAATAATTTGTTACTTACCTACATATATAACAGTGTACCTACCGATAGATATGTATCTCGGTTGATCATGCGCAGCCGCAGGGGCATGTACCTAATAAATAACCAAGTAGAATGAGTTCCGAGTATTTTATACTTTACAAATCCAATCAATATTTTACAAATCGTGTGTTGTTTTGTTTGTAACATTACCTAAATCTTTGTATGTGAAAAGTCAAATGCGGTTGCTTTTCATAAATATCATAGATGTTTTGAGGACTCTTAAAGCTCTGATGATTCTGATGCTTACTTTACCTATTTGGAGAATTTCATTTACGATGGGTATACCCGATTGGATATTACACTACATATTCGCATAAATCGCTTCTAGCGATAAGACCGACTTTTTTAGCATATTCTGTTGGTTTGATCTCTGTGATGTTTATATATTATTTTTAACTATGACGGGGTAACTCTTGGCCTTCACCTCACCTGATGCTAAGGGAAGATAAGGCTGACGATGGAAGCAAGTTACACCCAGATTCCTCACCGGACTGCCGGACCACAATAACGCTGTTAACATATTGCTATGGCGGCAGACTTAGGTAAGATGGTGTTACCTAGTCAGGCGGACTTCGAAAAGCCCCTGCCACCAACCAAACCGAGCAGAAAATTACTGCCATCACGGTAATTGAACTCCGGACCTCTAGATCTGTCTGAGGTTGGTGGTCGTAACCACTAGACCACAGAGGCAATTAAAAAAGTAAATGTGCAAAATAAAGAATTTCTGTCTATTTATCTATTTTAAAACATGTAGATATAGTCGACAGCACATCAGGCATAACAGTTTGACCTAGAGACCGCCATAACTCCGTTTGTAATAGACATGGGTGTCCTAGTGCGACCGTTACCCTTGCCGTGCGGTCTTCTGTACAACCACAATAATATTTACTATACACCTTCGACTGTTAGTCACCCTTATTGCAAACAGAATAGAGCACACGAGATTTCAAAAGTGTATAAACAAACCAAACACAACTGTTGTACAGTGGTACAACAGTTTTTATTTGAGGGACTTGCTTGACATACGAAATAGTTCCAAAAAATCTCCAATACCTATCGACATTATAATGTGAAGAACTACGACTGAATCGTTAAAGTTTGGGCAAGATTTGTGCTTTTTGAGTAGTCATTGTACCCAATACTCACCCTGTTGAATTGAAAACTCAAGATTACGTATTTACTTATATTAATAATTATTATTTTCAGGCTTTAGTCATAGAAACGCTGTACACTATTGGAATTGCCGTACTGGTACTGTTTATTTTACCGGAATTGGACGTAGTGAAAGGCGCTATGTTAATGAACGCGATGTGCTTTGTACCCGGCATATTGAACGCCGTGACTAGGGACCGGACGCATCCTCGATACTACATGACGTTATCATTCGATGTACTCGCCATATCTGCCCAAGCCACGGCATTCGTTGTCTGGCCTCTTCTAGATGGAGCCAAAGTTCTCTGGACAATTCCCATGGCATGCGTGTTTATATCAATCGGTTGGTGGGAAAACTTCATAGGGAATTCGGACAAGGAACCTTCTGGTGTGTATAAAATATCTACCATACTGATATTACCTCAACACATTTCTTTAAATATTCACTAATTATTAAAGTCTGACTATGGTGTTAGTTTGATGACAATCGACATATGGGAGAAACCCTGTAACTTTCTTACTGTCATATAAATAAATAATTTTTATCACAGATTAAGTGATTATTATATCAGTTTTACGTTTTTTTGCAGAACTGACAAGAAAATATATATATGTAGGTAGTATCCGTGTTTATTAGTAGGCAAATATTTTTTTTTGGTAAATATTTCTGATACTCACCTAATATAGACATAAAAAACTAAAGCCCATACCTACACCAATATCTGATGTATTTTTTGTCGTTTAGCTTCAAAATATGATTGTATTTTTTTGATAAATCAGTCATCATGTGTATAGGAATTTAATGACGCGACCCCGACTTGACAAAACAACATCCCCTGAAACACAGTTTCAAATTATTGTAAGAAAAAAAATATGCCGACGCCATTAAATATCCAAGTTACTTTTTTACAGTTCTGACGGAATTTAGGGACGCACTCAAGGCGACACGCTACTATACGGCGAGGTATACCTCTTTATGGAAAATAATAGTGTTCATGGCGTGCATAATCTTGTCTTTACACTGGCAAGAAGATGATCCATTTAGCTTCTTTACTCATGCCCTTGATGCTTTTGGCGAGCGCGAGTATGTAATCTACGAAGTAAGTGCAAGTTTGTTAAGATTATTTAAGATACCACGATGAACCTTAATGCCCACCGTAGAATCACAAATATCCAACAATTACCTGTTACTCTTTATCTGACTCTGAAAAAAGTTCAAATACATCATTAGCGTGCTTTGGGCGATATCCTGTATTTTAATTATAAACTTTTTAAAATAAGGATTTATTGTTCCAGGTTCAAGTTGTAATTGCAGACTCATACGATGGAATGCTTGATTATATCACGACTGGAAACACATTAAATATACCATCAAGCTGGGCATCTTCTCTTTGGGTTGCATTAATTCAAGTGGGATCTGCTTACTTCTGCTATGTGTTTGCTAAAGTAGCTTGTAAAATTTTAGTTCAAAATTTTAGCTTCACATTCGCATTGAGTCTCGTCGGACCCGTTACCATAAATCTTTTGATCGTCTTTTGTGGAATGAAAAATGCTGACACCTGCGCTTTCCATAACACGATCCCACCTTATTTATTTTTCGATATTCCACCAGGTGAGTTGAAACGTAATTTATACAGTTGCCGTTTCGAAACAGGTTTTTTTGGTATTTTAGGAAACTCATTGTTACCTCCTACAGTTTACTTCTTTTTATATAGGTACTATTATTAACCACAATTTATTATGGCTCTGATTCTAGAGTAGGTACACATGCTTTATTTAAATTCAAGTAGGTACAATGCATCTCGTTTTCACATCATGAATGGAAAACAGCAATCAAAAAAATTTTTTAACGACCGAGATAAATGAAGAGTTTAGGATTAGCACTTTCTCACATGAATTCTCAAATAATAATAATTTATTTATTTCAGTTATATCCCGTAATAGTGTGAGCAACAATGTTCTTATATAAGCTAAAGATTACAACTTAATCGATTATGGTTCTTCAATAATTTAATTTTGATTCTAAAACAAAGCACAGAAATATCTTAAACACAAAGATAAAAATAATTTAACACATTGTAGACAATGAGTTTTTAACTCATTATATGATTGATTACTATTACTTACATTTTTTTAAGTTCTCGGTGTTACTAACAAAATTTGGATCAAATTTTTTCTGAAATAAATGAATTATTATTATTATTATTTGTCATATGCTCCCGAGAGTCTTACGCGGAAGGTTTCAAATAACTAGTTTCCAAAGAGGCTGAAGGAAATTTTCCTATCTGTTGTCAGTATACTTCTTAAGAGACTATGTAAATCGCAAGAGGGCCTGGGTGTGGCTCCTGTGGCTGGTGTCGCAGGGTTGGCTAATGTAGGGATCCCTCAAAACCCAATGCGGCATTTAGAATTTTTCATAATTCTGTTTTCAAAACCGGTTTCAAATAACTAATTTCCAAAGTGGCTAAAGGGAATTTTCCTGTCTGTCGTCAGTATACTTCTTAAGAGACTATGTCAATCGCGAGAGGGCCTGGGTGTGGCTCCTGTGGCTGGTGTCGCAGGGCTGGCTAATGTAGGGATCCCTCAAAAACCCATGCGGCATTTAGAATTTTTAATAATTCTGTTTTCAAAACCGGTTTCAAATAACTAATTTCCAAAGTGGCTGAAGGGAATTTTCCTGTCTGTCGTCAGTATACTTCTTAAGAGACTATGTGAATCGCGAGAGGGCCTGGGTGTGGCTCCTGTGGCTGGTGTCGCGGGGCTGGCTAATGAAGGGATCCCCCAAAAACCAATGCGGCATTTAGAATTTTTCATAATTCTGTTTTCAAAACTGGTTTCCAATAACTAGTTTCCAAAGTGGCTGAAGTGAATTTTCCTGTCTGTTGTCAGTATACTTCTTAAGAGACTATATGAATCGCGAGAGGGCCTGGGTGTGGCTCCTGTGGCTGGTGTCGCGGGGCTGGCTAATGTAGGGATCCCTCAAAAACCAATGCGGCATTTAGAATTTTTTATAATTCTGTTTTCAAAACCGGTTTCAAATAACTAATGTACAAAGTGGCTGAAGGGAATTTTCCTGTCTGTCGTCAGTATACTTCTTAAGAGACTATGTGAATCGCGAGAGGGCCTGGGTGTGGCTCCTGTGGCTGGTGTCTCAGGGCTGGGTGTGCCTGCACGCGTGGCAGCCTCGCTGCGAGCGGCTCGCAGCCACCGATAAGCTGTTCGCCAAGCCCTGGTACTGTGGCACGCTCATCGACCAGTCCCTCCTCATGAACAGGACGCAAGACGACGTCAACACCGTATCAGTCGAAGTAAATAACTTTACACCGTACTATGATTTCTTTAAAAGCTATCTAAGTTCAAGTTATTTGACAGTCATAATTCTTGCTATCTTTTTCCTGTACATATTGATAGAAAGAAATATGTAAAGGAATTTGGAGTTTTTTTTTAACTGATTAAAATCTCTCGAAGAATAATTCTAATAGCCTAATGTCTGTCTAATAAACATATTTTGGGTTTTGAAATATTTGTCATATCTTTAAATATTTTTTCTTTCCAGAAAATTGTCTTAATACTTGTTTTGGCTTTGGTGAAATACTTCATTGATTTATATCTATATTAAAAAATAGTGAAATTAAGCAATCAATCAAATTTTTATTTTCAATATTTGCGAGGTAAAGTCTTACGTCCATGTTCATAAAAGTTCAATAAACCTCATCATCATCAGCCTATATACGTCCCACTGCTGGGCACAGGCCTTCCTACATGGGAGAAACACATGAGGAGCTTGGGCCATAACACCACCACGCTGGCCCAATGCGGGTTGGTGGGTTAAAGCGGTTGCAGTAACGACCGGGACCAACGGCTTAACGTGCCTTCCGAAGCACGGAGGAGCTCGAGATTATAAATTTGATTGACCCATCCCGGGACCGACCATGGCGAAAGTTGCTTTGCTTTCGTTATCGAAACCAGAGCGCTCAAACACTACGCCACCGAGCTCCTCAATAAACCTATTATAGATAAAACACTACTGTAATGTTTTATCTTTTTTCTTTCTTATGTGAGTGAGAAAAAAGAAAACACTTTATAAGTTTAATAAAACTTCAATTGTTATTATGAATACGGGGGTTAAAGTATCGCGTTTTCAACTGCACAAATGCACTGTTGCACGAATATTGTTTCTTTGGCTCTACTTAAAATATTCTTATGAAGATTACCTACTTTGTGTTATCACAAACACATTACAATAAGAATCACCGCGATAAGCGATATTTTATCGATATTGATTGTATTATCAATTCTAATAAATCAAATACTAGATTTGTTTATTTTCATTAGGTGAATATAAACTAACGTTCGTTTTACTTATAGGATATCCAGGATGAGCCTGATAATGCTTCTATAAATAGTTTCGAAAAAGCAGATGATGTTAGACCGTCTGATCGTACATCAAGGTAAGATCCTGTAAGCTAAGAGGCAGTAGTATATCCCCTTATTGCTCAAAACTTATTAACAACGGTAAATATCTCAGATCATAGATCTAAGGTAAATATAAATGTATAAAAAAACTATAACAGGGTTTATATATAGGTAGGTAGGTTCCTTCCTACCTAGTCCTCCCTGTCCGTATTTTTTTTGTACAACTATGACAAACAAGCTGACGGCCCACCTGATGGTAAGCGATTACCGCCGCCTATAGACGCCTGCAATAACAAGGAAAAATCACTTAATATTGCAGGTGCGTTGCAGGGCCGTAATAAAATAGTTTTGAGAAGTATTTTTTATCATTTTACACTCTTTACATGTTTAGAATAAATTTGGGAGTTTTTTAGATATTTAATTCTTTTTACAGGATATACATTTGCGCCACTATGTGGCACGAAACAAAAGAGGAAATGATGGATTTCTTAAAATCCATATTTCGCTTGGACGAAGATCAAAGTGCGAGGCGTGTAGCCCAAAAGTATTTGGGTATAGTTGATCCTGATTATTACGAACTTGAAGGTATTAATATTATCATATATTTACTAAAGTCTTCAGTCTTTAAGTTACAAATGTGATTCTCCACTCATAAACAATTTTCAGCACACATATTTATGGACGACGCATTCGAGGTATCAGATCACAGTGTATATGATAGCCAATTGAATCGTTTCGTGCTATGTTTGGTGGACACGATAGACGAGGCGGCGTCGGAGGTTCACCTCACTAACGTAAGGCTGCGACCGCCGACGAAATATCCCACTCCTTACGGAGGCAAATTAGTTTGGACGATGCCAGGGAAGAATAAGTTAATTTGCCACTTGAAGGACAAGTCTAAAATTAGACACAGGAAACGGTGGTCTCAGGTTAGTGTGATATGAGTTGATAATTTATTGATTCTTAATCCATTCATCCGGATTCATCCTCTAAGTTGGGTAATTATCCACGAGTTTAATTTATTTGTTCTTCTACTACAGGTAATGTATATGTACTATTTCTTGGGCCACCGCCTCATGGATCTGCCAATCTCGATCAACAGAAAGGAGGCTATGGCCGAAAACACTTACCTGCTTGCCTTGGATGGCGATGTTGATTTTAAACCCACTGCTGTTACTTTGTTAATCGACCTCATGAAAAAGAACAATAAATTAGGAGCTGCTTGTGGGCGTATTCATCCTGTAGGATCAGGTGAGTTACCAAGTATTCGAAGGTATCGGACGTATTAGATGACGATTTGCAATGTATGTTTATATTTTTCGAACATTTATAATATAGTTGAAAATAAAATTAAGCGTGGCAATATCAGTTTCTCGCCATTTTCGCTCCAACTTCTTTACTTTCCTACAAAATAAGTGAACAACCCACCACCAGAGGGCGCGGGGAACAACTGTCATGGCGCCTTTAGTTTTGTTACTGTACTCGCCAGGTGCATTAACCACTGAGCTACACCGTGAGCTTGCGAGAAACCTGTGAATTTCACTAGTCATTCTGTTTTGCGTTTTAAGCTAACGTCGACTTTCACAATTAATTATTATAAATTGTATTTTTCCTTTATTGAGTTTGTACCGGTTCAACAGTAGATGATATACATGGAATTGTTTTTAGGTTTCATGGCTTGGTACCAGATGTTTGAATATGCGATTGGTCATTGGCTGCAGAAAGCGACGGAACATATGATTGGATGTGTACTCTGTAGTCCTGGCTGCTTCTCGCTATTCAGAGGCAAGGCGCTCATGGATGATAATGTTATGAAGAAATACACACTCACCTCCAACGAAGCCAGGCATTATGTGCAATACGATCAGGGTAAGTAGTCGAGTATGGGTTCGTATTCCGCTTTTAGCTATTAAAGATAATAATAATTACAAAATTAAAAATTTTAAGTAACCCCCGGCGTCATTAATCATCTATCTAACACCATCTCATTAAGACTATTCATAAGAGCCCAGACACGCTATATCTGCTGTAAGTTTATGAAGAATAAACAATTTCGCAGACGTTTTGATGGTATAGGATCAGCTCAAAGTTAGTATGTCATGGGAATGTCACCGACGTGACAGTACACCAAATTTGAAATCAATCGGATTTGTAAAAGTTAGTAAAATCCTATTATCATATGGAAAATGAGCTGATAGTCTTCAAACGCCTGAACTGATCTTCATAAATTATAGCTAAGAACCATCGTAGTCACATCAGCTTTCAAACAAAAAAACCTAATCAAAATCGGTTGATTCTTTTAGGCGCTACGATGCCACAGACAGCCGCACAGATACACAGATACACCGATACACAGACAGACACGTCAAACTTATAACACCCCTCTTTTTTGTCGGGGGTTAAAAATAATGAAAATTCATAATGTTCTATTCACACGTTGATAATCTCTTGGTGACATGCTTTTCTAGGCGTTTCTTCCAACTTCTTCTACGCTCACCTACTAGCGAGAGCATGAGAATAACAGTAATTTTTAAAATAGTGTGTAAGTACCTAGAGTGCAAGTTTTTGTGCTCGTACTGAAGGGTGCGAGAACGAGCATTAGAATAGAGAGTGTTCAGAGGAGCTTTTCGACCTTATCCCAGCTTCCCCCTTCCTACTCAGGAGCACGCGTGCCGGACTTCGGAGTCATTAATTTACTATCTCCACCTCAACATCGCGCACCAAAAAGTTTAGTAACTCATTTCTTTGTCGGACTTCCAAAATTTGGAATCCTTCCTTCTATAACTTCCTTCCTATAACATGGGTTCCTTCAAAAGAGGCGTGAAAAGGCACCTTATGGGCCGGTAAGGTGGAGGCGGCTAGAACAGTGTTGCTTCAAGCTGCACTAACTGTCTCCGCATATGGACTCTTCTTACTGCTTCACATCCGGTGGTGTTGTGTCATTTGCTGAGCTTTGCATAAAATAATAATTGCTGCTCCGAGTAAAGGAGAGTGCAGGAGATCGTAGTAAGAGCTGGAAGAAATGCCCGCTTTGCCCTATCGTGTATATATAAAAGATTATGATACGTTCGAGTTAATTGACTAAATGCCTCGTTTAAATAGGCGAGGATCGTTGGTTATGCACACTGCTTCTTCAACGAGGGTATCGAGTAGAGTATTCGGCCGCATCGGATGCGTTCACGCATTGTCCTGAACAGTTTGACGAGTTCTTTAACCAGCGGCGTCGCTGGGTGCCTTCAACCATGGCCAATATATTCGACCTACTCGCAGATTCCAAGCGTACAGTGAAAGTCAACGATAACATATCTACCATTTACATTTGTTACCAGGCAAGTACCTATTACCTTTACCAGTTCCATTATTTCCATTGGTCATTAAGAATATCCTAAAGCTTTATATAATCAGATTTTTTTTATGTATTTATAGCACGTAATGGTATAGTGGTGGGCTGAACGTATTTGGCTTTGAAATTCAATTTTTTGCGCAACAAGGCTTAAGACATACCTATTATCAACTTGTAAGACTTAATCATTGTTAACACAATCAAATAAAATTATCAAACTAGAAAGACATCATCATCACCAGCCTATAAACGTCCCACTGCTGGGCACAGGCCTTTCTACATGGGAGAAACACATAAGGAGCTTGGGCCATAACACAACCACGCTGGCCCAATGCGGGTTGGTGGGTTAAAGCGGGTGCAGTAACAACCAGAACCTACGGCTTAACGTGCCTTCTGAAGCACGGAGGAGCTCGAGATAATAAATTTGATTGGCCCATCCCGGGACCGACCATGGCAAAAGTTGCTTTGTTTTCGTAATCGAAATCAGAGCGCTCAAACTCTATGCCACTGAGCTCCTCGATAGACATACCTACAGTGGTTTTTTTCTCTGGCAATAGATCTCCAGCGAACCAAGAATTACCAATAGGTCGATGCCTTTCACACTGAAGTATTTTTTCCACTGTCTCAGATGCTGTTAATGGTGGGTACGGTATTGGGCCCTGGCACTATTTTCCTGATGATGATAGGAGCCATGAATGCAATCACTGGTATCAGCAATGTGAATGCTCTCCTGCTGAACCTGATTCCCATCTCCATATTCATCATAGTCTGCATGACATGCAAGCCCAAGACCCAGGTAATAACATTATTCGATTTAGTATAAATTTTAGGGGATTCCCATTAATGTAAAATTGAAAGTAATATAAATGTAAGTAACGGGTTTTGAATATTTTTTATTTATTTAGATAATAAAATTGAATTGAATGTTTTACATTTTCCTAAATACAGGAATTAGTAATTATTTATTGACGTATTCTAAATTAAGTAATAAAAATGCTTGTTATTTTACAGCTCCTTTTGGCGAATTTAATAACCTGCGCGTACGCAATGATAATGTTGATGGTGATAGTAGGAATAGCTCTTCAGATCATCGAAGATGGTTGGCTGGCTCCTTCGAGTATATTCACAATATTTACATTTGGATCATTCTTCATAACGGCTGTACTGCACCCACAAGAGATGATCTGTCTTTTATATATAGTAGTATATTATATCACTATTCCCAGCATGTATATGTTGCTTATTATCTACTCTCTATGTAATTTGAATAACGTTACGTGGGGTACACGTGAAGTGGCGCAAAAGAAAACTGCTCAGGTGAGACATTATACTAGAAGATTATTAACATTTTGTCCCTTACCGGCCTGCCGGGGCATCTCCTCAAAAATAGAATGTCTATTGTGTTTGGTTTGTGGGTACTTGATAAATAAAAGGTTTGTTTTAGAAAATGATCAACCGACTTATAGCTAACTAGGTTCTGACCTAGTTAGCTATAAGTCGGTTGATCATTTGGTTGATCATCAAAAATATCTAAACTAGAAATAATCATGACCTGGGGTAGGGCGGGCTGATTTTGTTTTTACCTGTAATACAAAAAAAAATAGATGTATCCATTAACAAATTTTAGTTAATTGTATGATGATTACAAGGTTACCTCCCTTTAAGTTGATTAGAATGATTTGTATTGTGAGGGTAATAATTATATATAATAATCGTATCCAATAAATATAATAATAAAAAAAAATAGAAAAGAGGAAAACCCTTGTTTTTAAATAAACGCAAGTTTTCGTTACTCACATAATAGATACTATAAATTAGGGACCGGTCATGCCAAATTCTAAGTCTAGTTTTGTGTTCCATTAATAAAATTAACTAATATGAAAAGAAAACCAAAAGAAGGCTTTGTCTGATTTATTGTAGCATAAAAAAGTTATATCCATTTTAGGAAATAGAAATGGAGAAAAAAGAGATCGAGGAAGCCAAGAAGAAGATGGATAACCAGAGCGTTCTACGTAGGTTCGGTAAGGCTGAGGAGGATGAGGGTTCGTTGGAGTTAAGCGTGGCAGGCTTGTTCCGTTGCGTGTGCTGCAGCAACCCCAAGGACCACAAAGAAGACCTGCATCTGCTGCGAATCGCGCACACTATGGAGAAGATCGAGAAAAAGCTTGATTCTTTGTGAGTGATTATGGTGATTGTGCTACTTCTTCTTCATCATCATCATCACCAGCCTATATAAGTCCCACTGCTGGGCACAGGCCTTCCTGCATGAAAGAAACACATGAGGAGTTTGGGCCATAACACCACCACGCTGGCCCAATGCGGGTTGGTGGGTAAAGCGGTTGCAGGAACAACCGGGATCAACGGCTTAACGTGCCTTTCGAAGCACGGAGGAGCCAGAGATAACAAACTTTGATTGACCTTATCCCGGGATCGACCATGGCTAAAGTTGCTTTGTTTTCATAATCGAAACCAGAGCGCTTTAACCACTACGCCTCCTCCACCTAGCTTCTCTAAGTAATAAAAAAAGAATATTGACTTAGGGTTGAGCTACATCTGGCAGCACCGCATCGCACTGTCCAGTGCTTCTATCCTTTTCTATCACTCAGAACTGTCATTACTAGAGCCAGAAAGAGAACAGGAATGCGAACGCCTCGTCGGTGCGGCCACGTGCGGCCGCATTCCGTTCTCTTTCTCGCTCTAGTAAATGACAGTTCTGAGTGATAGAAAGCGATAGTAGCATAGGAAAGTGCGATGCGGTGCTGCTAGATGCAGTTCAACCCTAAAGGTACGGACGAGTATATAAGATTAGAAAAGTACTCCTGGGGCCAAACCATATCAAACCCGTGACCCAAAGAGATAAGGTAATTATGACTATGATCAATTGTCCCTAGGGGTGCCACGACTGAAGTTGTCGAAAACCCGATGCGTCGTCGGTCTTCGATGGGTTTGCGCGGAGACATGCTGCCGGTTTTGTCAGAGTATGAAGACAGCATTAACTCCACTGACATGCCTAAGGTAACATACGAAAGGCCTCATTAAAAGTATTGTCATAGGTTATATTGATTCGTACTTCGACGTGGTACCCGCAGTTTTAATTGGCAAAAGAGATGTTGCAAAAATGTATGGAGACCCGGCCAGGTGTATGTACACTTTACTGAAAAATAGGTAAAAATACGCAGAAGTGTTCAATTGTCCGTTTTCTTTTTATTTGCTTTGTTTCGTAGCACAATACAAGAATTTTTAAAGAAAAAACTGCAACACATCCACATATTCATCTTGGAGCCTATGTCACTTTGGTGACGTTTAGTTGACTTCTATCTCGCCCGCCATATTGCCATAGTGAACAACCGTGAAATCGACGAAAAATTTCATCTTTGTACAAACAAACTATGTATGAAAACGAATTATTAATATTTTTCGCGGATTCAGAACATTTTTCCTGATCTTTTTCAATAGTGTAAATATACCTGGCCGGATATGAAACATCTCCTTTGATAAGTTCAATAATAATTTTAGAGAGAGACTAATTCACGCAAAAACTAAATTTAAGTTCAGTGCATCTCGTTTTCGCAATATGAATAAAAAAGGACGGCCGTCATATAATTTGACATTTAGAAAGGTGTGCCCAATTTTCGACCTTAAAAAGAGAGGAAAGATAAGCAGGTTTTATGAAGCATCTCTCTACTAAAATTTATAGTACCTATTTGGCTTCTTAAACGCTATAATTGAAGTAATTTGACAGTTCTAATTCTTGGTATTATATCCTATATCTACATATTAAAAGAAAGAGAAATACTTTATTATAAATTTATATTTAAAGTTTGTCTTCGAAACATCGTCAGTATAAAAGTTAGTAAATGCTTATTTTTTGTAATCAGGAAGAACGCGATGGGATGATAAACCCGTTTTGGATAGAAGATCCAAATCTGCAAAAAGGTGAAGTAGATTTTTTGACCACGGCTGAGACCGAGTTCTGGAAAGATTTGATCGACACCTATCTGAAGCCAATTGAGGAGAAAAAGGAAGAGTTGGTAAGACTTATTATTGGCATAATTGCCTGCAGAAATAATATCTCGACTAGAAACTATTCAGAAAAACCTACATTTTTACTTATAGTCCCCTATTGTTGGCTTCCACCCCAGAACATGAATGATCTATTTCTATCTAGTCTAGATGTTTTCATATCTTACAAACATTTATATATTGTTAATAAAAGTAAAAATAATAATAATATAATAGCTTCTATTTTCCAATGGAAATGATCTATATTTATGTCGAAACTGTAATATTATAGGATCGCATAAAATCGGATTTGAAGACGTTACGCGACACTATGGTATTCGCATTCGTGATGCTGAACGCCATGTTTGTGCTGGTGATATTCCTGCTGCAGCTCAACCAAGATCAGCTGCATTTTCGATGGCCGTTAGGACAAAGGGTCGAGCTCAGATACGACGATGAAAGCAATGTAGTAAGTACATACGATAATTTCTTATTAATAATAATGTTTTGATTATCACCTAAAACTAAACTGTATTTAGCGGAGGTCTGTATAACAGAGGAGAGTATCGTAATTAAGGCTGTAAAGATTAAAGTAAGTATGGAAATGAACGTTTGTCAGAAAAACTATGTTCGCTTTCAATAAACCACAGCCCGCCTAGCATGACCACCGAAACGCGATATGATAAAGCCATTTATCGTTTTGAACTGTCAAAAATCATTGGATATAACCGCCAAATTGAAATTTTATCGAAACTGCGAACTTGTATTGTATATGTACATTTCGATAAAATGTCAAGATAGCGGTTATATCCAATGATTTTTGACAATTCAAAGCGATAAATAGCTTTATCATATCGCGTTTCGGTGGTCATGCTAGGCGGGCTGGTTTCTATAAAGCCATAAGAAATTTGGAAGAGAGGAGCTCGACGGCATATGGTTTGAGCGTTCTAGTTCCGATTAAGAAAACAAACCAACTTTCGCCGTGGTCCGTTCCGGGATGGGTCAATCAAATTTATGATCTCGAGCTCCTCCGTTTCGGAAGGCACTTTAAGCCGTTGGCCCCGGTTGTTACTGCAACCGCTTTACCCCCCAACCCGCATTGGGCCAGCGTCGTGGTGTTATGGCCCAAGCTCCTCACATGTTTCTCCCATGTAGGAAGGTATGTGACCAGCAGTGGGACATATAATATATGTCCCAATTTCTACATCATCGTCATCACTAGCCTAAACATATTATGTCTAGGCTAATGATGACGACGATGAAGAAATTTGGCGATAAATAACATAGATGTTCAGGGTGTATGCGTTATGCTGTACGCATCGTCTCGAAAGTGGGAAGCGGAGAACCGTCGTACCTACAAAAAAATGGTCTGGTGTTCGGTTTCACCAAACCGTCCTGTAACTTAAACGCGATAACTAGCGTAAGACAATAGAGGGATAGAGATTAGACCTGTGAACGCGAACAAAGAGACAAAAATAGCGCATGCGCACGCAAATAATACTGTATATCGCAAATAGAAAAATATTCGTACCTACGTTTGCTTTTAAAACGGTAAAAAAAGAAATAATGAGGATCAGCTTGGAATTTATTTTTTTGAGAAAATTTCTTCCATTTATGTTTTGGGTTTTGTAAAATACTTTATAGATTAGTCTACTCTAATACAGTAGTAGTAAAATAGGATTAAATTCTTATTAAAAATGGTGAAGAGTTATCCTCTTATCTTGTACCTAGCTGCCTGTCTATACAAAGGAGACAGAGAGAGACAAATGTTCACAAACAGTAATAATGTAATGAATTCATACACTCACACCTATTATCTAGTACAAAGTAAGCGTAATTAAGAGCTTGTGTGATATAATATGTATAGGTACTAGGTACAAAAATATTAAATAAACATACAAAAATCCATGACTCGTGAATATATGCTCATACTCATCATACAAACATCTGCCCCTACCGGAATACGAACCCGGGACCCCTGTTCCCTGTATAGTAAGAGGCACAGGCCACTTGACCAGCCGGTCGTCAACAACAGTCACATAAGCCTAGGGTATGTTTGGTCTAAAAAGGCATTAGACGACATTCCATCACAACTGTCGGAAAAGATTCGAATTTCGGAAACTCTATACTTGTCTATTTTTATCACGATGCGTCAAAGCGAGACGGCACGTCGTCACGGCACGGCACTTTTCGAGTCGAATCTGTGATCTGACAGTGTCTGAAAAAGGGGGCAGAATAATGATTTCACAGATTTTGAAAATGTGTCAATTAAATTTTACCATGCATGCGATGAGATCATATTTCACATAATATCCACAGTCTATACATTTCCTTTTTGTGCGGCTACAACGTTGCTGGCGCTACCTATCCTTTATAAGTTTATTTTATTTCAACAGTTTGGTATTAACAATGTACTGAACTGCTCCCAAAGGACTTTTCCCAAAGCTCTTGAAAGGACTGTTTTTAATTAAGAACTTTTTTTAGTGTGCAAATATCTGAGTTCACGCGTGCTTCTGTGTGTGTGTGTGTGTGTGTGTGTGTGTGCGTAATGATATATCTATAATGTAGGTATGTGTATAAACTTAATTATATGATCGTTTGCCATACTTAATAATGTTAGTTTTGGTTGTTATTACTTATTAATCTCGTGCCAGTCTTATGACAAATGTAGCAAGCTGAAGTGGCAGGTTCTCGAATGGAGATCACGCCTCGGCAAATGAGTGTAGTAAATGTAGTGTAGTAGCTGGCAGGTGATGGTTGCATGAGAAAAGCTGAAGATCGTGTTTTGTATTGCAGCCTTGGGGAGGCTTACGTCCAGCAGTGGACTGCAATGGACTAATATGATGAGTCACATGTCAGTTTTATGACTCACTTATTTGAACGCTTCTAGACTACAACAATAATAATGTTTATTTGTGTAACAGATACACGTTGACAGCGACTACTTGATGCTAGAGCCGATCGGTTCCCTCTTCCTTGTCTTCTTCGGGACGGTACTTATAATCCAGTTCACGGCCATGCTGTGCCATCGGCTTGGCACGCTCATGCACTTGCTATCCATCGTCAAGCTCAACTGGTACTGGACTAAGAAGGTAATTATCTTATTGGAAGACCAACTTTTAAAAACTTTGTTTGCTCGATGCCTCTGTCACTTTAATTTTTTAAAAGAGGTACAGAGCTAGCATCACGTTTAACCAGGTCTAAGTACTCAATCTCAATATATATCTTGTTCATTTGATAATTTCATTTCATTTGTATGAAATAATATAACATTGGCTGCATTAGTTTATAGAAATGTCATGAAATTATCAAACGATAAGGATGTTTTTGTTAGTGGCAAACCATTTCTATGAACTAATATAGCCTATGATTTATTTTTTTGTCGTATTGACGGCACCACCTGTATAGTCTGCATTCTGTATAAGGGGGTAAATGTTTCATTTTTGTTGACAGTCCGACGAGCTGAGCCAACATGCGCTCATAGAGAAGAACGCCATCGAAATAGCTAAAGACCTACAAAAATTGAATGTGGATGATCTAGACCGGGCTGGAGTGGATCAGTCACACGTATCTAGGAGGAAGACATTGCATAACCTGGAACGTGCTAGAGAAAGCAAACATAATGTTATCAACCTTGATGCTAACTTTAAGAGGCGTTTGGAGAACCCTGAAACAGGTATAAGCTGATTACAGTGTTGCATCCGGTATACTTTATTTGATATCGGTTACGTTTTGTTTGGAACAGAACAATGATATTCATTCTATTACGTATTATCATCGGCTCAATATGTCTTTCTCTTGTATTCTCCTTTATCATTCGACATATATTTTTCGCGAAAATAACATTCAGCCGTTTAATAACCGACCAGCGGATTATTTTGTATGAAACAGTTTTAGCAACCCGAGAGATCCGTATTTCTCTTTTGATAATTATCTACAAAATTTGTATTTATATGAAAATAGATTATCTTTCGAAGGAGAAAGAGGAAAGGAGAAGAATGGGCTAAAACCTTATTAAGCTTTTGTCTTCTTTATACACGACAATAATCGTTGTTTGAAAAATATTTAAATTCATAAGTAAACAACTATTAATATAAAAATATAGATCGACAAATGACGTCAAAATCACGCAGTTTTTAATATTCTTTTGTGGTTTGGGGCAGATGTAATAGCGCGTTTGCCGTCGTTGGGTGGCAATGCTAAGATGCGCCAATCAATATTTCTCGCTCTGCAATCCCGAAGAGACTCGGTGGTAGCGGAACGTCGCCGTTCGCAGATGATCATGCAAGGCGGCTCGGACTCTACCAACGAATACTTTTACAATGCTCCTAATACTTCGGTAAGTTTATAGCATTGCTATTTTTTACCGCATTTACAGTTGTAATGTGGTAGTAATCTAACTTTTACATAATCGAATCGAATCGTTACAATAGTGGCTGCGTTCAGCTCTCAAAATCATGTATGAAAAGTGACGCTGCTTTCATTTTCATACGACAGATGTATCACAGATGAACACAACGCAACGTTTCAAACTTAAGAAGAGTTTTTAAGCATTTTGTTTTGCCCAAATTGAAAAGAGGATTACTGCATATTTAAATACACAGTAATCTTCTTTTTAATTTGGGCTGCTTACATACTCGTACGCATTTTTATAGCGATGCTAGCTTTATCTGGATAAATTATATGTATGAGCAAATAGATACAGTTGTCTATCCAAATGATTTCATTTTATTTGCTATTATGTTTTGTATTAATATTTAAAAATTATTGTACCCAGAGCGGTGAAGTGACAGGCCGTCGGTCAACTGCGTACATTAACCGCGGCTACGCGCCGGCGTTTGACAGTGACGAGGAAGAAACCGTGCGCCCGCGACGGAGCACCGTGCGTTTCGCCGCCATGTGAACAATACTATAAAATTAATATTAAAATAAAACTAGCCTACAAATAGTGTACAAACACTATTCAATATTTTAAATTGAAATAAACTATTTATAAGCATATTTTTGTTGTTATTAATATTCATCCCTAATGAGTAGGTAACCAACCCAAAATAGCAAATAGTCAAAGCGCAATGGGAATGGTTGCAAAACTCGTTCTAATGTGACAGAGTAGGGTATTTAATCGAGTTTAGGTAGGTACGGTCGACCACAGAAGTAGCTGAACACTTTAGTACCATGTCACAATAGCTATGGCATCAATAATAGTACGGTAGCACTATTAAGTATGAGCGCAATAGTCGGCGCGACATGGTCGTCAGTCGACCGACTACTACTTACTTTATTGTTTGCGTTGTTCTTTTCTTTTTATACGGGCACGACAAATGACTTAACACACCTGATGTGAAGCGGTAAGAAGAGTCCATATGCGAAAACAGCTAGTGCAGTTCAGACACTGCTGTAGCCGCCTCCACCTTGCCGGTCCAAAAGGTGCTTTTTCACGCCTATAATGAAACCCATGTTATAGGAAGAAGGGAACATAATGTGCTGGCAAAGAATTCCAAGTTCTGGAAGTACGACAAAAAAAGAGGTACTAAATTTATTTGTGCGTGATGTTGAGGTGGAGACAGTGAATTGCTGACTCCGAAGACGCGTGCTCCTGAGTAGGATGGGGGAAGGTGGGATAAGGTGAAAAAGCTCTTCACAACACTTCGTGATATAGTCGATAGAATTAAGGCGCTAAGCGACGCAATGTGTCGACGCAATTGCAGAGATTCAAGGTTGTTCGTGACCTCTACGTGCCAACGATACGGACAGAACGACGCTGCAATCTGTCCAGGGCATCAAGGAGGGACTTAGCGGAGCTATCCCACAAGTGCTATTATTTCATACACATGTCACAAAAGTATTAAATGAATAAAATGTTTTTAAAAGTAATAAACTATTTCTATGAACAAATATAGCCCATGTTTCAATTTATTGTCGTATTGACGACACCACGGCAATATGACAATGTATAAAAAAGTTTTTATAAAACTAGATGGCCAACAAGCTGACAGCCCCCCTGGTGGTAAGTGGCTATCGTCAGCTATAGACACAACAGGGAAAAAATATTTAGTATTGCAGGTACATTTGTCACCCTGAGGCCTAAGATGAAATGCTTTCCATGTCCAGTGATTACACTGGCTACCTTTAAATGCGAAACACCGCGGATTGTTTTACGGCCGAAAAAATAAACGCGGTAGTACCTACTAGATGACCTTACATACAAGCTCTACCACCTAGAAGGTAATAGAGATATCTAGACTAAAAAAAATCAAGGCTCGGGATGGGAGGCGCACCCGCGACCTTCCACAATCCGTGTGACTACTCTGGCCATTGAGCTTCCGAGGACTTTGGATAGCCCTGTGAATTTCCAATGCCCTATTGTTTGCTGCTGTATTTTGATTTCAAATGCGTGACGAGGCAGAGATATGGATGTCCGATCTCCAATATTGGCCAAGCCTTGCGCATGTAGGTACGCAATTATTCGAATGTAACTTAGGGCATGAAAGGTAAAATGTGCTAAATGTGGCCTGAATAATTTATTAGGTATTCCTAATACTTACACATAGACACGAATTAGATTTAAAAAAAGTATTTATTGTAACGTGGGTGGTTATTATAAATATTAAGGACCGCGACATCGTTATTAAAATTTCTACATCACACTTATTTATTTTAGATAAGAACTTTTCACTGACCCTGAATAATGATAATGAAAAGAATAAGTAGGTATTCAATTCATCAATAGGTAGACAGCGCCCATCAAAACTAAAACAGCTTTTTTAAATGAACCAAAACTATGTTCTTATCTTTCAAGCGGCGTTATCCCTCCGGAGGGCTAGAACAATTGAAAAATAAATTGTGTCTACAAGCAAACACTTGGCGGGTTAAATTTTCTTATTTTCACACTACTACCACTGCGCGGAGTACTGAAATCCCAAATTGCTTAGTCTGTGGTTAAACTTAAATAAGTTAAAAAGAAAATTTATCTTTAGGAAAAACCAGTTGAAAAATGTATGGTTAGTCAGCATGGTACCGAAAGTAAGGGGTCATGTTGCGCGGGCGCCGCGCTCTCCAGCGCAGTGAGCGCGCGGCGACCCGACCGACCGCACTGCGCCCGCGCAACATGCGCACGCACGACGACCCGCGAGTGACTTGCCACGCGCAAATATACATTGTGAAGTGATTTACATACCCTCAGGATTTCACACCCCATCTAACACCACAATACAGAAACGGTAAATAAACACTTAAATAGAGTTTTCTGACAGCTACTAAAACCTGACCTTTCCTGCCCCGAGGTTGTTTCGCGATCAGCTGCGAAAGTATGCGAGGGTGACTGTAATAGGTGTTTTATTGCATAATTGGTAAGTATCAGGATTTGCAGACATTAGATAGTAAAAGTGGACCCTGCAACAATGAGTTGCGATACGCAAGGCACCATCGAGAGCGAATTGTTCGTTTTCTCTTTCGAAAGTTTCGAAATCGAACTCTTCGTTTGAAAACCAAATTATTTCAGATATGTAGAAATAAATCTTCAAATAGATGTCATTACAAACATCTATACCTAACTATTGAAATTTTATTGTTTTTTTTGGAAATCGAGTACCTATTAAATCCGCTCAGCTTACAATCATCAACAAAAGTGAATGTAGGTGGCTTTGGTAATGGAGGAAACGTATTGAAAACAAAGAGTAATTCGTTAGTATTGGCCTCTAAAATGAATTACTTGATCTTAACAATTTAGATGAAATGATACCACTAAATACTTTTTGGTTACGTCTCAGCTCTCGCATAACTTGTTAATTGATAAGCTATTAAAAATTCAACTTCATCAAGAACTAATATTTTATTATCAGATCCATTTTTTAGACATTATAGTAAATAGGCCGTTCACTCATTAAATCGCAATCGCTGGCATTGAGATTGGTTTTTCAGTTCCTAATAGATACTTTCAAAATACTAAAACTTTTCGTAGTTATTTACTGGTTGTATTTATCTACAATTTAGTATGCACTGGTCTCATATTATAAAACAACTAGGTGGTGGTGGTGGTTTACTAGGTGGTAGACCTGTATGTAGGGTCGTCTGGGTAGGTACCACCGCCTTTCTTATTTCAGCTGTGAAACAGTTCGCTGTGTTTCGGATTGAAGGGAAAGGTAGCCAGTGCAATTACTGGGCATGGTTAGGCCCTAGGCCCCAGGATGACAACGCACCTGCAATATCAAGTGACTTTTCCTTGTTATTGTAGGTGTCTATAGGCGGCGGTAACCGCTTACCATCAGGTGGGCCGTCAGCTTGTTTGTCATCCAGTTGTATAAAAAAAAATACACATTTGCCTATGTAAATTTAATTAAAATGATTACCTACAATAGACGGGAATAATTTTATTATATCACAGCTATTATGTTTTCTTTGTTAAGTAATAGATAAGTTTGTAATTTGTGGGAGCCTAAAATTCCAACCTACAAGTAGAAATCCAACGTAGCGTCCAAATCATAAGGCCACGTTTATATCCGGTTCCGACACAGGGCTGTTCTCACTTTGTAAAAGAACAATTTACGATACACGCAATTAAAATCGAATTAGCTAATTAATAGTTACGCAGTTACGGGCCTGTGCAATACTAGCAAATAATAATTATATTCAAGGAATGTTACGAGATTACATAGTATTGCAGTTATGACATTCCAGTAATAATTTAGGCGCTCCGCTCCAAAACAATTGAATTAAAATCATGTGTTTTTCTTGTTTTAATTTGATTATAATCAAAAGAAAAAGGTAGCGATGTATCTTCATTTTCATACAAGAAAGTCTATTTTATTAAATAACTATACAGTCCACATAATACAACTAGCTGTATGCTCAATTTATGGAAAGTTGGAAAATCGTGAATTATCGCCTATGTATGTTCCTATGTGCATATGTGCGCTAACTATGCTCTATTATCTATTCTAACAGGCATAGAGTTGAAAATTGAAACACTTGGTTTGCTCGGATCAACATAGGCAGCGGTATGCTATAATTATTCGCTACCACTACCAGGCCTTGACTTGCTTTGACCGGAAGAAAGTGGATTACGATTAACATTTTACTTTTTGCTAATATGTGCCTAGTATACAAAGAGCCAATGAAAATGCGATTCGTATGGCGAGACCAAAAAGTTACAGTTTAATAAAACACAGGCGAAAGAACTAGGTAACTTTTTAGCACGTTTTATAAATAATCCACAACAAAATAAAGAAGCTGATTGACTGACTCATCAAGGCCCAGCCTAAACTACTTACTGAAGTTGCGACGTAGAGACGTAAGAAGCGATTTTTAGATATTTTTAGAAGGCAACCCTTTTACAAAAAATGTCTAAAAATCATTTTCATACTCTTCAATAAAAATAAATAAACATCTGATTCAGCATTTCTCAAATTTTGGGAATTATGGTTTTAAAATGTTATTTTTATTTTAATTCATATTGACCTAAAACATCAAACTTCTCTATCTTACTATAATAAGTTAGTCTAGAGCCTCTTTATACGACAGATTAACGAACCGGACACACTTACGGACGTAATTAGGAAGGTACAGTGGGCCGGGGGACACTAAAATAACTGCGTTATTTCTAGGAATCGTGATTTTGCAGTCGTAATTACGATAGTTTAGTAATCTAGGGTTATGAAACAAATAAGTAAATAAATCAAAAAAAATATGTATTTTGTAATTGTGCTTAACAAAACGATTACCACATAGTATAGGTACCTATATAGGGATGGCAATAAAATAGATACAGATTGAATAAAGTTATAAAATACAAACAGCCGCATGGCGCAAGTCGCGGCGGCGCAACTGCTCTACAAAAGACATCAACGCACGCCCACACCGCCTTGCACTACACTAAAATGGCGTGTTGCAAATAAATCTTATTGTTACTCTGTAACCGTGCTTTATCACGATATACAGCTTATGGAATTATTCATATAGTTATAAATGTATCTTATTAGACTTAGTAGCTTTTAACAAAGTTACTAATATTGGCCAACCAGTAACAAATTATGATTAGGTTACAATTAATTGGTTATTAAGTAAGATATACATTTTCTTCAAACTTCAATTAACATTGGCGAATCATAATGTTATTATTTTAACTTGTCGTGGTCTAAAAGCGATTTTTAATAGATATCTAAGTAGGTATATTATTATAGTGTAGGTATATTTAAAGCAAATCGAACTATTAAATTATTATGTTTTTTGTTTTTTTCTAATGACTGCGCGGTTTGCGCATTTTGCAATGACCATATTATTCAGGTTGTTGAAAAAACACGATAAAGTGATATCACTCATAGTGATAGGTTTAACATAAAACATTATTTAGTGAGTAAAGATATTTATACAAAATACGTTTACAAAATATTAAAAGTTGCTTTTTTGCATGATGATTTTTACCTTTTGATTTATCTATTACGCAAAGGCCAAACGAGAATTTTGTCACGTTTTGGCAATGCTTAATTTATCTGTGTCGTATTCGAGTTTTGGCCCCGATAAAATGCAAAATTCATCCTGTAAGACTGAGGCTAGACGAAGAAGATCTAATTAACGTCTGTTATGCATATTTGGCACAGGAGGTATGAAGTGGTCGCGTGGCTCTACTTAATGTTTGAAAGTAAAAATTACCATCCAAAATTACGTCACAGAAGCTAACTACTGATAAAATAACGTTCGTTTGGCCACTGACTTCGAAAATAGATAAATAAAACGAGAATCTACCATAATTAGAAATAAATTCTACTTACATAAAAAATAATTTTTAGATACGAGACTGGATAAAGCCGCTTAGCATGAAATCCTTAACCTTAAACATCTTTTCATCTTGTTTAAGTTTGTCTTTCATTTACGTTTACTCGGTATTTCATGCATATATCTATGCATGAAATACCGAGTAGGTTAACGTAAATGTTTGTTACCTAAGTATTTTTCTAAATAAAAAAATACTTAGGTAAAAAAACAATGCATAACATACTACTATATGTATTTGTAAGAACTTACTGGTGCGGATGCTGCAATTTTCACATTATATAAATAAGTAAATGTTAGTTTATAACGCAAAACAGGAAGAATATAATAAACTCATAGGGTTATTCGAAGGCTTCATGAACTCATTTGTCAGGGCAGTCACCCAGATTGGGAAAGGTCCCGCCCTAAAACATATTTTTTTTATAATCTAGATATTTTGCAGTATATTTTTTAAACTTAATTAACAAAATAAAAGGATAAAATATAATCAAGAAAACTGTTTTTTCTTTATGATAAGATATAAAATATTGCTCTACTACAGTTGAGACAAGTATTCATTGCGCCTACTTTTGTCGAGTCAGCCGACTTCAAAGGCCGACTTTACTTTCTCTTTTTTGTGTAGATTTTCCCGCGTTCTTGCTTATGTGTTATTGATGGACGATATAACATTCAATAATCATCGTGTGTTTTTTATTATAACATACTATTGCATTACAACAAAGATGTCTAACAATCTTTATAATCGAACTACAATGAATCCACAACATCTGAGATGAAGACCGATTCAAAATAATAAAATAGGTTCTGTAAATATGTAGGTACATAGTATGCTAAATGATAATATTCTCAGAATAAGTTAAATTCGTTTATTTAATAAGTTAAAATTTATCATATTTAGCGTATTGCGCTAGTTTTTTCTATTTCATAGAGAAATCGCAAATCGTTCTAAAGGTTTTTATTTATCATAGTTATCACCAAACATGTTATGATAAACGTACCTACTGTATAAGATACATAGATATAAGATATAATAGATACAAACTGTTAGCAAAATTCATATAAACTTAATTCTAAGAAAGACTTTAGAAGAGACGGCCGTCTGACTAAGTAGTATGCTAAATCAGATATCCCGGATCCGAATTCCAATAGGAGCAGACATTTAGATGAATACGGTCATTTGTTGACAAGTCATGGCTGTTTGTATGTTTATCTATATATTTCTTATATTTATGTAAAAGGGTACTACCTATTAAGAATATTTTTCCGTTATCTAGTGTCCATAACTTAAACTTTTAATGATGGTTGATTTGGACTAGATAATAGATGTGAGTGTAAGAATACTTAAGTAAGTATATGTTCAACTTTATACCTACCATACTTTGTGAATACTGTATTCTATAAGGACGTAACCATATAAGTTCGACGAAAAAATTAAGTATGTTGTTATTAAATTATTTAAAGTCACAAGTTTGAAAAGAAAACAATATTTCTATGATATTTCTACACTGTTTCTGCAATTTTTTTGCTGTAGCAATTTTGTAATGAAGATTTGATCATCTAATAGGGCAGTTATTGAAGCGTAATTAAGTAAATGTTCAGTTGCTTAGTTGCTTCATGTTGTTGTTGTTTGATGTTTAGTTTGTTGTTATTCGTTTTTGTTGCTATTATTCAATCGATATGTCATTATCGAATTAATTTTAAAATCCCAATAGCAATGGCTTAGCTAAGCTAAGAATAGACCTGTGAGAAGGAAGTTCAATGACAACTACCGGTTGTGGGCCCATATAAGTGGGTAAATCATTCGTTTAGTAGAGACATTAAAGGAGGAATTTAAAATAATATTTAAGATGACACAAAATACTTTACACTCTTTTTTGTATTAATTTAAGTAAGTACTTCAAAGACCAATTAAAATTCATTAAATATAAAGTTGGTTTTTATTATTTATAATGCCATATATTATCCGTTTGCGTGTAAGCATGTATATCACACCTATCCTTCATTCACTGGGTCATTTAGTTTGCAAAAGATTTAAAAGACGTTAAATATGTAAAATCTAATTTTAAAAATTCATTGAAACAAAAAAATATATCGTAGTATTTATGACATCAAAAATTACCCATTTTCCTAGGCAAAAGAATTAAAGAGAGGTAGGACAGACTTGTAATTTGTTGTCGAATCTAGAGAGCCCCATTATGGGAAGCACCGCCATTCCATGTTACAGAAGATCAGAGGAAAATTATACTTACTACATGTTGAGTAAGAGGGCCAGAGCCAAAGAGAATATAACACTACGTCAGAGCTTTATAAAGAAAAGTTAGTTGTAAACGAGGAAGCGTTATAGTATTGATAGATGTTTACAGAGTTGTAAACGCATGATTTGCCACACCACAGAAAGGTATATCACACTATTGGTACTACAAGCGTCAGTAGGCTACGGTAACCGCTTACCATCAGGCGAGCCGTATACTTTGTTTACTAATCTTGTTGTATAAAAAAACCTCTAACTTTATCTGTCATGCAACTAAATATCTTTATCTTTAGGTTCTTTGATAATATTGTATTCAAAGGTTCATTTTATATGTCACATGATTACCAATGTAGGTATTTAATTGAAAATGCATGATATAACAAATGATATAAGGTCGATGTTGAGCATGGAAATACGCAATCTTTATTACCTATGGTTAAAGTTTAAATTAAGAGAGATGATACTGTCTGAAGGTCAGTCTTGACTGTATAGGATCACGCTTCAGCTGTTTTCTGGCACGCTGTTACGTTTACAGGTATCGTCTTGATATATCGCCTACAAATTACAATCACTTACAATGGTAATGAATGCGTAACAGGTCGCCAGTGTTCATTGTATAACGAAGGAAGACACAGAAATAAAGCTTTGAATAATGTATCAAAACGATTTGTAGACGATAATCTAATGAAGAAAACATTTAGGGTTGGTCGCAGAGGTGTTTTGTAAACGTGGACCAATTAGACTAAGATATACATTCGATTGAATTTTATCTTCAATGGAACCTAAGTTTTCAACTTCATCTAAATTGAATATTTAACAAACTACACACGTTACGATGAAGTGAAGTTACCTATAGTATTTGTAAAAATACTTTTGTCAAAGTAAAATAATAAAAGGCTTGTATTTTGCTAACCTAAGCAACCAAAGAAGCTGATTGAGCTCTAAAAATGCTCACCGGTTGAGCCATTGAATTTTAACACTGTACAATTTTGTGAGCTTTTATTTTGTCATAATTTATATCTCTATTAAACTACTAACACAAAATGTTAGTGTATTACGGAAGAAAAATACAGTAACATCAATAGATGTAGAAATCACAAATTATGTTTTTGTTTAGATAGGTAGCTAGAGCTGCATGTTAGGTCATCATAATCTATATTCACTCAATCAAATTAGCTCGAATGTGTAAAAGAATGTAAAGACACGATTGTACGGCAGTTGCGCAGTCGCTGTAACTTGGCTACTTGTGGACGTGGGGGGAAGTAAGGGGGAGGGGGAACAGCTGGCGGCCGCCAACAGTGAAAGTGAGCTTGCGCCTACAGTGGCCCTCACCGCTTCCACTACTCTATTTTATAGGGATTAATAAAATACTCGTAGTACACATTGATTAGATTTGAAATATTGACAAATTCATTGTCTTAAGATTCAAATATTTAGCTTCCATGTTTCTTTTGAAATGGTTGTAGGTAATGGTATTTAATTTAGGTATAGTTTCAATTATAGGTGTATCAAAATACTGAGATACCGAGTTGTAGGGTTCAATGATAAATAAATCACTAAAGATAGCTGCACTCCGCCATAGCCAGAGCTCTATGTTTTCAAACTTGTAGATATATTAGTTTTATGTAAGTGTCTCCGAATTTCTCCAACACATTTGAAATACTTATTATTATTTAACAATAAATAGGGCCCCGCGTGGATGTCGGCTATCGAGATAAGAGGTTGCCTATGTCCGAGTCATTTAGTGCCTGAGAAAGGTAATGTTATCTATCTCCATGCCTAATTTCATATAAATCGCTGTTTAGGAGTGAAAACTTAGTAGACAGAAATACTTACATCCACAAAATTTTGTTTAGTTAGTCTGCTGCTGAACTGACCTAGGGATACCACCTGTATTTCAGCACACTTACCTACAAACCTATTAAATTAGGTAGTTTCTTAATTTTTGATTTTAACATTATTATAAATGTTTGAAAAATTACTTAGTAATTAAAATAGAATAAAACTAGAAAAATTTCACGTCCTGGGGCAGGAATCGAACCCGCGACCTTTCTTTTAGGTAGTTTGCTAAAGTTTGAACCCACTTGCGAGATCGCTCCAAGGTTTTTATTTTTCTTTGTTCTTAAAAGCAATCAAATCAAAATCCAAACCAACTAGTTATTAGTACCTATGTGATCAATTAAAATAAACAAAATTGCAAACTGCTTTAAATAACATTTGAAACCTGTTTTTTTAAATATAGGTAATCCTACATAACTAAGCGTAAAATATTTTAGATTAAAATTGTTGATAGATGAAAAATAATATAAATTTTTCAACATAACTGCTCGTAAATATTTATATTTGTTCTTTCAGTTAAGTAGCCAATATTTTTTTACAGGAACACAAAAATAGGTTGATGTGCATAAAAAAAGTAATTTTCTTGACTCTTTAGCATACATAGGTATAACAATGTTTGTACCTATCATAAATGTTCTATTCGAAACAAGCTTTGTCCATTACTAGAATCAAACGCACAATGGAGGCTGAGAGAAGCGATTGTCCAGGTCGAAGCCTCCGCGGAAGTCGCTGACCTTGGGCCTTGAGCGCTGGTCGCCTCGGACTTAAGAACACAGTATTGTATCCAATAACTCGATTAAGCCATTTCATTTTATCCACTGTACAGGAAATGGCATATTCATTACAGCAGTGAACATAATCTATAAAATTAAAATTTTTAAGTATAGCCTGTGGCCTCAAACACCGTCTCATTAAAGCTATTCTTATGAGTCCGAACGCGATATATCCGCTTCAAGTTTCTGAAGAATTAAGCATCCCGCAGACTATTTGATGCAGGAACAACAAATGAACTTATACACAATGACGATTTTGAAAGATGTCATAAAATACAAAGGTCAATGATACTAGGAAATAGAATAGGTATGTACCTAAGGATTTTTTTATGCACCTGGATAACAAGCAAGCTGATGGTCCACCTGATGGTAAGTGATAACCACTGCCTAAATACACCTGCAATAACAAGGAAAATCATCTGGTATTGCATTATTGAGGCCTAACATGAAATGCCTTCTATGCTCAGTAATTTCATTGGCTACCTTCCCCTTCAATCCGAAACACAGCGAACTGTTGAAATAAGAAAGGCGGTGGTACCTACGCAGACGACCCCACATACGGGCCTACCACCTAGTTTTAATGCACAAGTTTTTATCATGAAAATTAAGCAACTTTCACCGTGTGTATCCGGATATGCGTACAAATATAGTAGCTGGGTACTAATCTTGAAAGATTCAGTGCTTTGGAAAGCACGCTGATCCTGCACCAAACTGCACTGGGATAGCTACAACCCACTGCTTAGGAATCCAAGTCAAGCAATTAGGGAATAATTAAAAAAATCTAGGAGGTCATTGAAATCTGTTAAGAATTAAATTTTAGGTACTCAATTGACTCTACATTTTATGTATTCTCACTTAAATGGTACGGTATTACAGCGTTAAACAAAATACTATGCAATTTACTTTTGAAGAACTTACAATGAAGATCAAAGAAGTCATAGAATATATCCTTACCACATCCCACCCCACATACATGTGATATGGTAGGTTTTCCAAATATATTACGAAAATATTAGTTACTATGACAAAAATTTTAAATTCAGGTATTGATTTTGTGCATGCGGCCATGCATATTCGGTGGCTACTGCGTGGCGTCACTATTCCGCATCATTTTCTATAGCGCGTTTTTCGACAACTTGTAGCACCTCAAACAAATCGCTATATTTAACAAACTATTTATTGCAGATATATATTAAAAACTCTAATGTTTAACACCTTATGGTTTATTAATGGTCAAAAATGTCCTTAGCATTGGGACGTAAACAACCCGTTGCTTTTTGCCGTTTTCTTGTTTTTATACGTGCGCAGCCTTACAAATATCACTTACATCAAGTACTTTTATCGGGTTGAAGTTTCATCGTAATAATCTCAGGATTCCTGCATGTATTGGTTGGTGTTCAAGGGATGAACGACCGCCAAGGTCAGAGGTTCGCGAGGAATGTGCCTTGTGGGTGCATGATTCACGGAATCAATGCTTGGGCGATACATCGGAAAGTTCGCTTTCGCTTTGAGTTTGTAAATAAATTGTATTCTATTAAAAAATGAGAGAAACTTGAATACAAGTGCCATGTTGATAATGTGTTTCCTTAAATTTTCCATCCTCTTGCCTTAGTACCTACTATTAGTTAGATAGTACTATAGACTATAAATGGGATAGCACTTACCATCGATGGTAGGTAGGTACCTACTGCACAAATGTTTGTTTTTCTACAATGCAACAAACTAATAAATTAACATACCGATTTGATAACCTGTTCTAAATCTGAATATTTATTACATTATGTTTCGCTAAACGTTTAGCTTGGTGTGTAGTGTGGACTAGTATTATAACTAGCTGACTTCGGTGAACTTCGTACCGCTTCAGAAGCAAAAAAAAATTAATTTTCATATCTATAAATTTAATAATAAAAAAATTAAGTATTCTTAATTTTTGATTTTAACATTATTATAAATGTTTGAAAAATTACTTAGTAATTAAAATAGAATAAAACTAGAAAAATTTCACGTTTCGGATGTTGAAATAGAATATTTCGACATTGTAGGGTGGACGTTAGCTCATAAACGCAAATACAAATAGACTAGAAGAATTTCACAGGGATATCCCAAGTCCTGGGTGGCTCAGTGGTCAGAGCAGTCGCCCGGATTGCGAAAGGTCGCGGGTTCGATTCCTGCCTCAGGACGTGAAATTTTTCTAGTTTTATTCTATTTTAATTACTAAAAAAATTAAGGTTAGAGGGTTATAAATATTTTTGATGCTAAATCTAAAAAAAACAACATAAAGTTTCTGTCCAAATAATTAAAATTATTATTCTTAATTTTCATTTTAATATTATTATATAAAAAATGTTTGTTTGATGTTGTCCGCCCGAGGACGTCAAATTTTTCTAGTTTAGATATTTTTATAAGTAATTAAAATTATTATTATTATTTATGCTCAGACCTACAAAATATATACAAAAAATTTCTTAAAAATCGCTCAAGCCGTTCCGGGGAGTTCGATAACAAAAACTGTGACACGAGATTTTTATACATAATAATTAGATATACCTACATATAAGGTAGATATTGCAAGCAATTTTACTTATTTGTTACTGAGAACGGAAATATAATTACAATTATAAATTGTGCCGTGATTTTTCCTACTTTTGTCATGATCGTGAACGAGCGAGTTGAGTCACGATACCAGATAGAGGCGTGAGAAAATAAAAGAACTTAGTCAGAAATTTCTAAGGTATAGAGTTTTTAAATGGCTACTTTTAGTTATTATATCTACATCAAAAATAAAAAGTATTTAAGGTTTACAACCTCATTTAACTGCGTTAGTTGTAACGTTTAGAGCTCTATTTCTTTTTAAACCATTTTACAGGCACGCCCAATATGGCGTCTTGTCAACAATACTGTAGCTATGTACGCTATGGTCGAACTCAAGAGTAGTTAGCACGTTAGGACCATGTCTCAGTCACAACAAGCTATTGATGCGTAATTATTCGCAGCAAATATTATTGTACAAGCGAAACAGTTGGTGTGTCATGGTACTAAAGCTGCCCTCTTCTGAGTTCGAATTCATAAATAAAATAAAATAAAATATTAAATGAAAAAAGATCATAAAGAACTCGAAAAAATAATGGGCAAACTTTTTAGAATTAGTTCAAGTAAAGACTTATTGACACGCATCGGTTCCTTGTCCAAACTCTCACAAACTTCTCAGAAGCAAAAATGAAATGGTGCAGTATTTTCGTTCAAGTCACAATGAGAATATCGATATTATCGATGGAGTCATTTTTTATCATAATGAGGGTAGAATGTTTACAATTTTAATATTCTAATAGTCATTTTATTTTTTTCAGGGGCCCAGATAAAAATGGCGACGTCGGGAGGGAGGCGGCGGGAGGAGGGGAGTGACAACTCTGACGACGAGCTCACACCACTCGGCAATGACCTTTATGGGGGCAGGTTGGTATTGGTGTTATAAACTTATCCTTCAATTATGTACCAAAACAGTAAACTTATGTACATAACCTTAGGTAAACAGTAACGACACATAAGCGTTAAATTAATTATATCGATGTTTAATTATTATCTGGTAGTTTGGTACAAAATGGCGAGTCATACCAAGTCTAAATCCTGTTCAAGTCATAGGTATTTTTTTATAGAATTAACATATATTATTTATTTTGTATGCATCATATCGAAAATTTTTATCATATTATTCGTCACTAGTGTTGTGTGTCTATAGCGCTGTGTCTATACTTACTCAATCCCTTCAGTGGAAACATTTAAAAAGGTGAGTATGATAGAGCTCTCTCAAGTGATGATTTAGTTCATAAGTGGGTAATGGGTGGGTATGTTCCGTAAATGTATGGAGACTGCATGGCACTGAACGCCTTTTACTGCTAGTTTTATAAAAAGAAAGAATAAAATATAATATATTTTCCAGCACTAGGTAATGAAACTAGGTTTTTTCAAACCGAAATGTAGAGTTCAGTAACAAATTAATTTAACTTTCGTTTAATTTGAGCTAGGTAATAGGTGTAAATATAATATTATTATTAATTGAAATAAGCAGGTAACTATTATTTATAAAGGTGTATGAAATATCAACCTAGAAAGCAAATTTAGAAAAATGTTTTAAATTTTCGACCTTCTCTACATACCTTCTCATTCTCATATTGACTTTGGTTTTTCTAGAAGCTGTCTAAAGAGTTATTTGACAGTTGTAATTTTTGCTATCTTTTTCCTATTATGTGTGTATCTTAAAACAATAACTATATTATTCTGAGGTATGTACGCATATTGAGATAATGAGATATTATACAGTATGAGTCAAACCAATGCCCACCGAAGGGAAAGTATCCTAAATATTGAAGTTAGCAAATTACACTCCAGAGAAACAGTCGTTTATTTTTTAGAAAGCAATAACTGCGTTTAAAGATTTATTATAAGTCACTTCGGGAATCAAACCCGTTAAATGTAGAAAATAAACATCCTGTATTATTATGATACCGATCGATGCAATTCATCATAATGAACAAATGTCTCTATCAAAGGAGATAAGGAAAATGTAAACGTAAATACATTTAAAGGTTCGTTTTTTAATTTTACAAACAGTTTACGTGCAATTCGCTAATCTAACTAATTTCTTATAATCTTAATAAACGAATTCTGTTACTGGCAATTAGATTGCTAATAAATACAACTAAATAAGCTTACAAAGTTTTTCGTTGCATATAAAATAAGAACCCTTGAGTAGGTAATTTCAATAGTTAGCGCTTCGTTGTGTCTCATGAAACCTACCTACATTGTTAAATTTAATAGTCTTAAGATTTTACATATAATGTTTACAAAAGAGATTTGTGTCTTATGATGGACCCTATCGATCGGTATCATAATAATACAGGATGTTCATTATCTACGAAAGTTGGGTTCGATTCCCGGCTCAGGTAACTGACTTTTGAAAAATCTTTCTTAAAATAAAGGAAGGCTGCCTTAAAATATAATTTGCTAACTTCAATAAACATATAATATAGGTACTTTCCTCCCGGGGGCATTGGTTTGCCCCATCTGTATACTTACAGTGTACTTTAATTTAAATTTAGTGTGTGTATTTAGAATCAGGTCTGTTATGTGAGAATCGGGTCCATCTGTAGCTATTTATCGATAATGTTAATTGTAAACCATCGAAATAACGGTGGGTGAGGTAAACCGTTGATTCGTTACGTGAAGATGCGGATCCTGCGTAGGGTGACATCACCATGGCAGCCGCTAACTCCAAATCTTACACTGACACGTCATACAACGGTTCGGTCGGAATGCCTCCAAATATTGAACCTTGACATCTTGTTATGAGCGAATCTTGAGATTGCTCGGCTGAGCATTTTAATTATAAAGCAAATAATCTGTACACTGAGGAGGAGGAAATGTTAAAGTTCATTTTATTTTTATTTATAATTTATGAAATGTCTTACAAATGAGTAAATGTAATTGTACTTACGCTTTAGGCCAAACTTATTTAAAGTCAAATAAGTTTGGCCGAAAAAAATTATAAATATGGTCCTATTCTTTTACTTTGATAACTTATTGAATTCTATAAAGAGTCATAAGACTTATGACTATATAATTTCGGAATATTATTAATAATCTTTTGAATAGTCCGATAAAATGGCACTCAATTGAAAAACATTAGTAGGTATGTAAAATAAATATGTTTATTTTATTGTGACGGATAATTTGTTCCAATTCATACCTAAGTAATGTGTCACACACACAGCAAACGGAGCCTGTAACAATTTGCTATTATTTAATGACGGTTATTAACTACGTAACAATGTGGTAATGTGTACAATAATTAGTGATTGCTCAATAATGACTTTATAAAGGCATGGGTACGCGAACATACATTAAGAATTGTAGGATATTAATTAGATATTAAACAAATATTACTTGTACCTAACCGGTTGATATGGGGGAAAATCGCGCTATATACCTACACAAAAGTTCATTTAAATATCCGTAGATATTTGATTCGCGTTAGTTTTATTCTTTGTCTTTTGCTTTGTCTTTTGGATATGAAGAAAAAGCAAGTAAAAAACCAAACTTTTTGAGACAGAGTTGAAGTAAAATCAGTAAAAGGCCAATGACACGCATCGGTTCCTCGTCCAAGCTCTCACAAACTTTCCACGAGATTAAAAAATGAAATGGTGCAGTAAATTTTCTTTTACTGACACATTGACAAGTACATATAGATGGTGATATTTTAAAGAACAATGAGCACTCAAGACAGAGTTCTAATCATGCGAATGAAGTAAGTTTGCTGCGAGCAGTGGGTAGGTATTTAAGAGCGCAACAGATTTCTACCAAGGCTAAAAATGATTAGAATGTCTCCATGAACTGTACCCGTGATACCTATTTCATTTTTCTGATTGACAATTCTAAGATTTGTAAATTTGCGATATTTAAACGATTAGACTGGGCGACGACACGTCACTTATAAATTGACTCATGCAGTAAAGATCTACTAATACACGTCATTGTTTCGTTTAATCTGCGGACTGGGACCTTGTTGGGGGAAATTAAAATTTTTTTTGCCATAATATATTTCTGATGTAAACTTTCATCTCATAAATGCGCATTATTACTAGTCGCACAATTTACTACTTATCTATTTATGTTTCTTTAGTATAATTGTGCCAAAATGAAGGAAATGGCTTATTAGCACAGATTCACAGAGTACGAGTTTGTAAAATACTTACAAATCAGACAAAAGATATTCTATTGTTTTAATGCGGAGTTCCCGGCGGCAATGGTTAAAACGTTTTATCATCCACACTAGCTAGCTTTGACAGCAAACGATGGTCTATCTATTCTATATGATCAAATCTTGACCAGAAGAACTAAAAAATAAAAAGATAATTGAGCTCGAGGATTCAGATAGAGGGGCTCGAAGGCGTATTGGTTTCAGCGCTTTGGTTTCGATACGAAAAACAAAGCAACTTTCGCCATGGTCGATCCTGGTATGGGTCAATCAAAGTTTGTTATCTCGAGCTCCTCCGTGCTTCTGAAGGCACGTTAAGCCGTTGGTCCCGTTTGTTCTTGCAACCGCTTTAATCCACCAACCCGCATTGGGCCAGCGTGGTGGTGTGGCCCAAACTCCTCATGAGTTCCTTCCATATAGGAAGGCCTGTGCCCAAGTGGGACGTTTATAGGCTAGTGATGACGAGGCCCATGAAATCTCTATAAAATTAGTACCATTACCGGTAGTTAGTAGTTTTGTTGAACTTTAACTTCTAAAAAGTTAAATGACCGGCCTACTCAAGCGTCTTCTCGACAATAGAATATCTGATGTCACTGGTTTGTGAGTAGATAGTAGGTATAAGTAAGTAGTCACAAATGAAATTAAATAGTTCCTTTATTTAACTTTTATGTTTCACAAAAATAAAATGTATAAAACTACTTAGTATTGTATCTAGCGGAGGTCGGTCGTTCGGCCGGGCCCGGAACCCGCTCAAATGCCAAGGTTGACAACTCTGACGACACAACTTTCGATCGGCCACTGCGTCTGCGCTACATTTTTGCGCCCCACTTTGATCGAGGCCTCGTAAACGATACTTATTCTTAATATCAGTTATTGTCATATTGACGGTCGATTTTAAAAACATCGATATTAAGAAATATAAAGAAGTCGATATTCGTAATTCTAATATTCGCGTAAGTAAACTAAATCAATAAATAGGTACTAATGAATCTAAAGAAAAGTTGAGTGAAATACGATTATAATTTTATCATTGTGAATTAATGTAGTCTTTTACTAAAATGTACACAGACGAACAAAGTAAAATATTTTTAAAATAAATAGATATGTTATAAGTAGATGTAGGTAGTCTTGCCATAAATACTGTAACAAAGAAAAAAACAATTTCTATTGCAAATAACATTTATTACTTTTACAGTGTGTTAGTTTAATATATAAATATAAAATAAAAAAAAGCTTATTCGAAGTGGTCTCTATTGGCTGCAATACAGTCCTTTAAACGTTGAGGCCAGTTATCAATAGAAGCACGCACTCTTTCCATGGGAAAATTCGTCACAGCCAATCGTACGGATTGTTTTAGGGACTCCAAATTATCATGGCCTTTAGAGCAAGCCGTACTCTCTAAAACTGACCATAAATCATCATCCAGTGGATTAACGATCGGGACTAAACGACGGCCAGTCTTCAGCTCTGATGAAGTCCGAAACGTTCGTTTCCAACCAAGACTGCGTAGACGAAGCTTTATGACCCGGCGCCGAGTCTTGCTGGAAGGACCATTCTTGGTTATTGAATATGGTGTTGTTAAGGGGCTACACTACCTTCTCAAGAATGGTATCTTGATACACTTTGCCGATATTTTGATACCTTTTTCACAAAAGTATGGCTCAGTCACTCCTTCATAGCTAATGCCCCACCAAACCATCACTGAAGTCGGATAGTGCCCACGTTGCACTCTGTCGACTAATTGGGAAGCTTCCTTAGAGCTTTGAGCAAAAATACGGTCATTTTGTTTGTTAAAATGTTGCTCAATTGTAAAATTTTTCTCATCCGTAAACATAATTTTTCTGTGACTTCCCGCTTCAGTAGTTGTTTCGATTTTATCACCATATTCTTTTTTAAATTATCAGTTAAGAAATGACCAGTACCTTTCCCTTACTGCTTTGACTACCTTTTTCGTACGAACACTACGTGGACGGCCAGATCTTTTTCTGTCACAAACAGAGGAGGTCTCATTGTACCTATATTTTCTAATATTTAAAACCAATGTAATACCCATGTTTATGAATAAATAAATGAATGAATGATACACAAACATTTTACTAATACCTAGCGTATGGAGAGTTTTAAAAATTGCATTTGGCTCCGTACCTATTTTGTGTAATGCAATCACAGCGATTCGGTTCTCTTTATCACCCCACTCCATTTTAATATCGTAAAATATTGTATATGTTGGCGCCAAAATGAGAAAACTCAATGAACAATCATATAAAAATGACAGATTCCAAATTCAAATGTAATATTTTGTTTATTTTTAATTGTAACAGTATTTATGGCCAGACTAAGTATATGACTAAATCTGAACTATGTGTAGAGTATACTTGATGACTACAAATCTACATAGAGACTAGACTTTGTAACCGCCTTTATTTATGACAAACATAAACTTTGTTATAAATACCCTACAAAATAAGAAAACCTGGTCTATTTAATAGCCAAATAGGTATACTTTTGGCTTTTGATGAGTATAATTTTGATAAGATTGGTGGGTAAGCTGTATATATGTTGACATGTTGATCAATCTATTTAAGACCACGAGTATCGCCTATCGTAAGGTGACTTTACGAGTAGGTACGTTCGTAAAGGAACGATTCGTATACTTACTTCAGATCTGAGTTGTAAGCTAAGAATAATGGCCGTACATGACTGCTATTAAATGTGTAATTAATACGAAGAATAAATAGCCACGAAAGGAGTTCGTTCGGGACGAAAAGGGTCAGTCGTGATCTGAATAACAAATAAGAATACAACGGGCTAGGAACGGCTTATGTTGATGCAGGCCCGCTATCATGTTTTAGACACTAGCCGGATTCCTTAATACAGAAGAACTATAGCTAACTTACTTCTGAACTAGTGCTTATTTAATAAGCACAATAATAATATAATAAGTACGGCCAAGAGCACATCAAGCGTAGCACGTCTCTCTTAGGTAAAACTTGTGTTTGAAAAAAAGAAACTAAGTATTACGATTAGTATGAATATCTACCTATCTGTGACTTTGTTTAAGTTACCTGGTTGTTACAAAAGAGTCGTAACACATGTAACAGATATGGAAATCGCAAAGAACTTCTGCATAAGCTCCGAACGCGGCGGACGGTGTCGACGACCTTTGACGTTGAGTATGGGGCAAATGAGCGGCTGCTGGAAGTAGCGTTTCGCATAACAAATAAATCTTCAATACAAAACAATAATTTAACTTAAAAGTTTACTCTCTGTAGGTCGTAATAATACTTTAACGTTATAGATACGGTTAAAACCGTTATTAATGCTAATGTTTTGAATAAAGTTTTTTTATACAATTTGAAGCAAAGCTTTCAATTTAACGGGTGTACCCTCTGAAACAAACTTTTTTTTATGTAGAAAGCATTTATTTTCTTCTAGTTCCTTAAGATTGCAGAATAACATTTTTTAATATTTCGGATGTAACTTATGCGTAAATGTTGTGAAAATTCACTACATATAGTACCTACTTAAATATGCTTATTTTAATGTGCAGACCTGGAAATGAGTATCGCTCAAAATCCGCGAACGATATAACGAAATTCGCCACCGTGAATAATGGTTGAGTATCTCAATCATCACATACCTATCACATCACAACATAAGTACTTAGAGACATACCTGGAGAACATTTAGCAGATATTATTTTAAAATATATGGCCAGTTTTATACGTTGTTTTGAAAACCTTTCGTCCACAAAATTGAAAAAAAAACAACAAACGAGCTTTAAGGTACGCTTTACCTACTTTTAAAGTTACTAATATTTTTGCAATGGACCTAGTAGGTATAGATGAACAATTACTCATAAAATGAGAACAGTAACCTAAACCTAATAACATTTCAAGTTTTAAGTAGGTAGGTAGGTACAAAGTTCAGCTGGTGTTTATTACTATTGGCAGTAGGTACTTTATCGCTGCCGCTGCTTGAGTAGTCTAGAGTCCTTAGGAGCTTTCGACCTTTGAAGGAACTCCCCTTACACTCCAAGCAACATGCTTATAAAAAAGGGAAATCCACGGAAACTGCTCTTCTTGAACTTACGGATAAGATTGAAAGAGCTCTGGAAGACAAGCAGATAGCTCTGTGTGCTTTCCTCGACATTGAAGGAGCTTTTGACAATGTCACTATTGGATCCCTTACCAAAGGTATGGGAGCCAAAGGGATCGATGACACAACGACCCGGTGGATAAAGTCAATGCTGCTTAATAGAACTGTTAAGATAAATCTAAACGGAATAACAAGAAGTTTCAAGACAACAAGGGGATGTCCGCAGGGAGGCGTACTGTCTCCACTGCTTTGGTCACTTGTTGTGGATGAACTCCTTACAAAAACAACTCAAATGGGTTTTGATGTGCAGGGCTATGCCGACGACGTAGTGGCCTACGTTATAGGTCCTTGCCAAAGCACTGTATCATCAATACTACAAAGAGCTTTGAATACCATTGTCAAATGGTGCGCAGACAACCAACTGGGGGTTAACCCCTCCAAAACAACTATAGTGCCCTTTACTAGGAAGCGCAAGCTAAACAAGCTTGCTACACTAACTATTAAAGGAACATCCATACCTTTTTCCCAAGAAGTCAAATACTTGGGCGTAACAATTGACAAGACACTGACTTGGGAAACACACTTAAATAACGTAATCCAAAAGGCAACAACTGCCTTAGGAATATGTCACCGCCTTGCAGGGACGAGATGGGGCTTAAACCCCAAAATCGCCCTATGGCTTTATACCTCCATCGTAAGGCCGATGCTAACGTATGCCTGCGTAGTCTGGGGGAAAAAAGTCAGGCAAATAACAACCATCAATAAGCTAACCAGCTTACAACGCACCGCGTGCTTGATGGCAACTGGTGCTATGCGCACAACCCCGGCGGAAGCCCTTAATGCTCTTCTCAACCTACCGCCTCTGGATCTATTTATTGGAAAAGAGGCAAAGGCTGGAATGTATAGGGCAGGCGTCTCTGGGAAAGCACAATGGGCATCTCAAACACTGCGATCATTACATCAAGCTGTGTTTGAACTACCTCCATTAGCAATGACTTCTGACGTCATGCTACCACAACTCAACTTCCACAAAAACTATACAGTTGAACTGCCTAGCAGGGAGGACTGGGCGAATATCCAAAACAACATTTATTCACAAGTCACTACTCCCTCCGAAGCTGGATGCCTCACATGGTTTACAGATGGCTCCAAAATGGGTAACAACGTAGGATGTGGGGTGTATGGAGTCAGACCAAGGTTTAGTAAAAGCGTCAACCTCGGAAAATACGCCACCATTTTCCAGGCGGAAGTCTACGCCATTATTGAATGTGTGCAGGCTAACCGCCTAAGGAACTACGTTAACCAAAGAATTTACATCTACTCCGACAGCCAAGCAACGCTTAATGCTATAAATGCGAATACACTGCATTCAAAATTAGTAAAAGACTGCGTGGAGGAATTAAATACACTGGGGATCAACAACAGAATCACTCTGAGATGGGTGCCTGGTCACTCTGGCGTCATAGGCAATGAAAAGGCCGATGAGTTAGCCAGAGCTGGGGCTCAGGGACGACAGATTGGACCGGAACCTTTCTGCGGAATCTCAAAGAACCAGGCCATGCACTATCTCAAAAGCAAACTCATACAGGAGTCCTCCGAACAATGGCTAAGGACACCTGGTTTGATACATTCAAAGTCCCTGATACATGGTTACTGTGCTAAACGAACTGAAGAGCTGATAAAGCTCAGCAGGAGTAACGCGAGTGCCATGATTAGAGCTTTAACAGGCCACTGCAAACTGAACAGACACTTATTCAACCTAAAATTAAGTGATTCGGATGTTTGCAGATTCTGTACACAGGAGCGCGAAACCCCAATGCACCTCCTTTGCAACTGTGGACCCTTTATCCACAATCGAAGCCTTTATCTGGGGAGACACACTATTCACCCAAATGAAGTTGAGACCCTTGAGGTTGGGAAAATCCTAAAATTTATGGAAAGTGCCCAAATCAAGGTTTTATTATAACTATTGGTGGCAAGTCACAATAGATCTTTTAGGTCGCAGTGACAAATCAGTCTAAAAAGACCGAAAAGCCCCAAATACAAGATAATAATAAAATAATAATAGGAACTTTCGAACTTTTACTTTTACTCAATTCTTAACAATCCTAGATCCCCAAGTTACCTGTGTGAGCGCCTTGAGTATCTCGTTCCTCGTAATAAACCCTGCCGATCCTCTAAACCCCTTCCTCATTAAGGTTCCACTTCATTCGTCCTGTCTATATAGTGGCTCCTTCACTGTTCATGCTGTTCGTCTTTGGAATTCTCTTCCTCATTCTCTGCGTAAATGCTCATCTCTGGACGTATTCAGAAGAAGGCTAAAAGAGCATTTCCTCACAACCTAGTTTATTTATATGTAAGTATAAATTGTATTTACCTATATTATGTAAGTATGTATGATTTGTATTTATATTATTTACGTATGTATGTATTTATGTATGATATGTTTTTATATTATTCATGTAAATGTAAACTTTTCTTTTATGGTTTTTTTTACACGTACTACCTCACCTACCTATCAAGATCTCTCTCTGAACTCAAAGGTTTGCTGGTAGAAAACACAGTTTTGTGTTAGCTCGCCTGTGTTCATCATGTTTTATTTTTTATGTTGTTTTGTGTACAATAAAGAATAAAATAAATAAATAAAAACTTACAATACACTTTGTGAATAGCTAGTTACCATGTACTTAGATAATATGATATTGTAGGTCTTTATGTAATTTGTCATGACTGTCTGTCAATCTTTTTTTCTTTAAACATTATCTTTTAAGTTTTCTTAACTTGGAAAAGAATTAGGAATAAAAATAAGCCGCATTGATGGATGGGGAGCTTGATGGGACTGTTTGGAATTGGGAATAAATCACCAAATGTATCTGAACAGCCTTTATACAATAAAATCCAAAAAACAATTAATAAAACAAGTTCTAAGAATCGTGGACGCAGAAATTTCGAAAAGTTTTTACTTTTATTAGTAGTGCATTTGGATACTCTACAAGTGTGCATATTTAATTTATTTTTGTGTTGAAAGATGTTAATAAACATTTTTTTTATTAAGTGCATTATTATAAGTAGTAGTTTTTTACTGCAATTGTACCACAGTGGCTGCGTGTTCATAACGAATAAGTAAGCCTTTAATGTGATAGGCGTGTTCGATAGGCTCTTGTTCGTTTTTTCAATTGGGTTTTTTATGGCAACTAGGAAGTTGTGGGTAACGAAAATTTTAGCGTACCAAGACCATAACCCTATTTAAGTTGCAACATTGGCATGTGTAGTGCAGCTGGCTTTCGCAAGTTTTCGTGAGCCTGAACGACATTGAGCGATCTATTGTTAGTAATGCGCGGGCTTCGGCTCTGACACGGCACTCGCCACGGTCTGGATCGTGTGCTGAGGAAGGTCAACTCAATTTATAATAGCACGATTTTACTCCGAACTCCGGTCTAATGACCAAATATTTCAAATGTGCCACCATTACTTACGTACGATTCACAGTCCTGGGGCCTTACCACCATCTTTATAAAAGCGATTCATATTCCGCTCGGTTCAGTATTGGTTCCTAAACTGCGTCGCTGTCATAGTCGTAGATAGCGTCGTAGTACGAATTAAACGATTCTACACAGTTTAGGTCCTAAATTGGATCGCGATAAAAGATGGTGGTACGGGTGCTGAGCCAGAGGGTCAGAGGCAACGCAAAGAGACCATTGTTCAAATCAAAATCAAAAATTTACTGGCACTTACGACAGCTAAGTTGCTGGGTAGATGTCCCTATGTAACTTGTTTCATGCAAATAATAATATATGTTAGTACTTATTCTATCGTTTCTTATGTGAGAAGCAACTTTCGTTTCATTTTTACGCTTAGGGAATCGCAGTCGCAGTCGTCCGTAATTCTTCAATATAATTTCACATGCCCAGTGCTGCAGAACGAAGAAATTCTCTGTGGTCTCATTGAGTGGGTGCAATATTTATAATTTGTATTTAAATAAAATATGAATCATACATAACCTAAGAACTTACACTATTTATGACATAATTTGCATTTTAACATTATAGATTTTGGTACCTAACTGTGTGAATATTTAGATTAAGAGATACGAGTAGATTTTTTTTATACTTCCTACTAGATGACAAACAAGCTGACGGCCCACCTGAATGGTAAGCGGCTACCGCCGCCTATACCTGCAAAAACAAGGAAAAATCACTTGATATTGTAGGTGCGTTGTCATCCTGAGGCCTAAGATGAAATGCCGTCCATGCCCAGTAATTACACTAGCTACCTTTCCCTTCAATCCGAAACACAGCTACTAACTGTTTCACGGCTGAAATAAGAGCGGCGGTGGTAACTACCCAGACGACCCTACATATGAGCCTACCACCTATTAAAATAATTATAGAATTATATTTTAAGTAGGTATTGTAAATAATATTTTTTTATACAAAGCACGACAAATAACTCAACACCTGATGTGAAGCGGTAAGAAGAGTCCATATGTGAAGACAGCTAAGTAGTGCATTTTAGACACTGCGCTTCCAGACGCCTCCACCTTGTTGGCCCAAAAGGTGCTTTTTCACGCCTCTTTTGAAGGAATCTAATGTTATACAAAGGAATTTCAAGCTCTGGAAGTACGACAAAGTAACGAAGTCCTAAATTTCTTTGTGCGTGATGTTGAGGTGGAAACAGTAAATTGATGACTCCGAAGACCAGCACGCGTGCTCTTGAGTAGGAAGGGAGAAGGTGGGATAAGGTCAAAAAGCTCTTCAGAGCACTCTCCGTGATATAGCCGATAGAAGACGCTAAGCGACGCAATGTCTCGACGCAATTGCAGAGGCTTAATTTGCAGATCTCATCTAAAAAACCAAAGCATGGACAGATAGACAAGTACTAGATGTTTTGCTAAGAGGAATACGTAAATAATATTAATTAGACAAACCTATTATTTGTATTCATATACAGTTGTAATGCTTTCTTCAACCCAAAACTTAAACAATATGGATTGATTTATGTTATTTTCGCATAAAAATTCAAAGTGTTCTAAAAATTAATATTCACATTTTGTCCGTGCGGCCGTCCGTATACAATAGAGTGTTACTGTCCGGTGCGGCGGGTGCGTGCCGAAGTCGTCAAGCAGCAGTCTTCGCCGCGATCGCCCCGTTTGCTGTCCTCGTAAAACGATGAGTTATTGAAAAATATTCGAGCAAGTACCACATATCTTTGACACTTTCATTCTGAACTTTAATTCATCTATTTCATGTGAATTTTCTAAGTTATGAGTGAGATTTTCACCGTCTGTCAAGTAAAGTTTCTCCAGATGGCCTAGCGAAATCGTGAAGTGAAAATGAGTGAACAAGATCGCCGCAGTTATTACGACAAGGACCCAAATGAGGAGCCTATTTATGTCGCAAACAACAACACCTCAATATATAGTAATGGCACTCTACATTACTGTAGCATTTACAGGTAAATACTAGTGCGTTGTTATTTTCACATTGAATTTGTGTAAGTTAAGCAGCATTAGGTATTACGATGTACGATAGAGCTGTAATGTCCACATGCCGATCAACTGTTGCAAATTTCATTGCGGAGGTGGTTACATATTATTATTTTCCATGGTTAAACTAGTAACTTGCTTTCAAAGCTTGTGTCAATGCGTGCAACTATTATTATCTGACGATAAAACGTCAACGTTAAGAATATTCCAACATTTTTCTAAATAAAACAATTAATTTCAAATACTATGTGGATAGTTCTCACATTTTTTATCAATATGCGTATCACGATCATCTATTTCATTAGGTACTGTTATCATTACATCGACAACTTTCTAATATAAACTATCAGTAAGGTTGTTGTGCCACGTAGCGTGCAGTCTTATAATTGTTAGTAATACTATAGGTACACACGACAGCACATCAAGTGTAACGGTTGCACTACGAAAGCAGCCTCTATTACGTAGGTATGCAGTAAGGGCGCTCTCAGGGCCAAACTGTTACGCTTGATGTGCTGTCGACTGTACCTACATAACAAACTCATAATTAATAGAAAGAACGTTTCAGACTCAAATTCTCTGCCAAATGTATGTAAGTATAAATAAAATTACAGACATACCTATAGCTAGCTTGGACCTATTGAAATCCTTGCTACTAGTTAATATTATGTTAAACCTAAGCATTTTGCAGATCACTCAATTGTTAAGATTAACCATAGTTTTGAAATTACATGCAAGAGTATTTCATTTAGGATAGGACAAAATGATAGAGATCAGTTGCAAGGTCCTGTCAGCTACAGCTCAGATATGATTTTTTAAAAGTAGCTGTTGAACGGGTTCAACCTACTTGACAATTGTGGGCCGCTAGCCAGATCGCGGGTGCGAGTCGGTAACGTTTAATTGGGTTACGGCAATGCCTGCTTCGTTACTGCCTACCTTACGTAAACGCCACTGTCACAACACTAGAACATAGCCGTTTTGAAATACTAGTCACCAAACGCCCATTTAACAATGCATAATTCATGTTGTTTTGGGTATAGGTACTACCTAAGTATTTTCCGAAAAATTATTTATGTTTCCGAGCGAACTCTACAAAGGTGTCGAACTCGAGGTACCTACCTACTATTATGTATTTTTATAGCTATTGTGAATACCTACCTACCTACTATTATGTAGGTAGGTATTCACAATAGCTATAAAAATCTTTCATAGCAATAATGTTAGATCGTACCTCTTTCTATGATCTGAGGTACGATCAGTCGATACGTAGGCATGAAACTCTACCTTAATTCAATTCAATTCTTTATTGCAAAAATATGGTACAGGAGGTGTTATGATAATAAGATTGTATCACATATTTTGACTATCACACAGCATGCAATTTTGCAGTTATTTCGGTGTATAAATATAGTATGAAAGAGTACAAAGCAATTTTAGTCATAAATTATTATAGTTACATATCACAAGCGTTCAATATAGTACATATACATTTTATTACTAAAGTCATTTAATATCTAATTACAAAATTGGAATAAAGATAAATGTCAATTTTCAATTAAATTCAAGTTGATATATGTCTGAGTTAGGTACATTTTCTAAATCATAATTTGTCATTTAGGAAGTCACTAATACTATAATAACACTTAAGCAATACTTACCTACCTAAGTTTAAAATAAGTTAGGATAGTAATGAAGTATCTACCTGAATTGTAGTAAGTAAGCGCGTAGATTTTTCAGTAAATTTCAACGAGATAGCTTATTTTGTAATCTCATTAATTTCATGGGAAAGTTGCAGAGTAGCTAAGTAGTTATTATTTAAATCATTTTTACTGACATTCGTGAGAAACACACTTTGCATTGTATTTCACCATCATTGACGGCAATACCGTGTCGAAAGGTTTTCTCAGTTGACTTTGTTACCGCATTCGATTTTTACTTAAACAAATACATTTAAGTAGCTTAAACTGAATTCAAATAGCAGCTTTATAGATAGGTAGCGTTAAAAAAAGCAGGAATAAAACGTTTTTTTTTTAATTTCCGTTTTTTCCCCATGCTTAATTATAATGTTTAAAAGTATATTGATCGGAAAAGTTTCATGTTTCTTTCGAATAAAGAAAAACGAAAGATTGTGAATATACCGACAATAAATGGTTTTTCTAACAAAATTTTTGGCATATTAATTGATAATTCATACTATTCATGTAATTTTGTAATCATCGCTAACGAACGTGTGATAAATTCAAGAAAGTTTAAATAAAGGAATTGGCCTATATTTGGTTGTACGCATACAACCAGAAATCGACTTCTTCCAGAATGTTAAACAAGTATAACGTTCGATCTTATTGCACTAATCTGTGATCCAATATAAACTTAAGCACTCCTGGTCGAAAAACCACCCAATATTGATTATTTATGGAGCAGCACGAGTGATAAAGAGCAAGAGTGAGAGAGATAAAAAACTTTTTTAACTTAGGTAGGTAAATTAAGCCAGTACATATAAACATCTATTTCTTTCAATATTTCAATGTAACATTCGAATTTTAACCAATTTTTTCAGTCTTTTTCCAATTGAATCTTGCATTAGAAAACAGAATAGGCTTTTAGTTTTTTTGTGAAAAAAAAAACTAATTTGTTCCTTCCGGAATTTTTAACGCTAGTAGGTAACCTACGTGATAGAAAAGCAATAACTAATAGTCTAACAGAAGATTCACTCTAGAACAAAAGTCAAGTTTAGGTATCAAAATTTGCCTACTACCTTTACGACCATTACCTGCTGGCACGCAAAATTGAAACTTATCGTGTGATTCGAGCGTTCATATTCCGCTGGGCACCGCTCACCCGAAACAGGTTTAGCAGCAAGAGCGCAGGGTTCTCAGTTTCTCACTCAGTCATTTCGATTCCTTGTTCTTTCTATAAAATATATTTTATACGGATGTCAAAATTAAGACACCCGTATGAAATATCTTTTATGCTGTTTACAAATTCGTTTAGAAGTAATTTTTCCTTGCAAAATGCACAGGAAAGATGCTTAATTACGCGCAAGACGCAATTTTCCAAGAGCCGAGCAGCAACATAAAGAAGCAGGTAACCGAAGGTTATTGTTATCATCACCCTCACCCATATGCTTGCATAAGAGGTGCACCCCGAAAGAACGTGGGTACTACCCGTGAAGTGACACCCCCTGCCTAAAGGCACATGTAGCACCAGGGACAGGTACCTATCGATGTACCTACACATACTTACTTAGTACCCACCTACTTGATAGTAGGTAACTACACAATCTGCCTAGGTACCTACTACTAACGCGTTGCACTCTGTAAAAATCGAGACTAATCGTCAGTTTGACAGAATAATAGAGGACAAGTCTCCCAGCTTCAAACATAATGATTTCCGGAGACACACAATACTACAAATTGATGCTATTTCGCTACGCTCTTCTGTAAGGTGCAGATACTTACCCAGTCGAACGGTTTAGAGTGGAGATGGATTGGTAGGGCCACTTACCACTCTTAACCTAGGTGTTCAATAATTAATATTTATTAATTTGTCAAGCCGCGAAGAACTTCCTGTAGTCTTATGACAATCAGAACTATGATCTATAGTTAGACTTAGGTCACCATCTGGTGATCCATATAAGAAAATCAATATTAATAATTAGGAAACAAAAAGAAAAAATTTCTTAATTACATACCTAAGTAGTTACATAAAGGTAGGTTTATATATTTGCGCAACAATTAGATATTTAAAGGAAACCTTGAATATAAGCTAATATGATAGTGCATTATTTTAAACACAATAAGTAACCCAGTCTCAAGGTCGCCGTGTAGGAAGTAAATCGGAAGGAAGTCATACTTAGCTTGCGCAGCATGCGCGTCGTTGCAAAGATTTCTCTCTCGGATGATTAACGTGTGAAAGTTGTTTTTCTTTCTTTCTTCAATACTAACGCGCTCATGTGTGTTATGTTTTTGCTATGTTATGTAGACAAATACCTACGTATCTATTAAAAAAATATATGTTTAATGTTATTCAAATGATGACCCATAAAGGAATACTTAACGGGTACTTCGTTATTTTGCAAATAAACAAAAACTACTGTGCAATAGTACCTACTGTTATAAAATGTGGGATGTTGCCTAAGTTTGAAAATGGCGATTTTTTTTTGGAGCGTTTTTGGACTCTCTGAAACTATTGATCTTAGACATACTATGTCTTTTGTAATATTTCTTCATGAGTTATAAACTTCTTATTTATGAAATAAAAAAGATTTCAACTACCCTATTGTAAAGAAATCTTACCCAACTCTATGTATGGATGTGGTAGATCCTGAAACAAACTGAAAATCTCTCAAACTAAACTTAGTCAACTGCCTACCTTTCATTCCGCTTGAAATGGATAGAATGACTTTTAGAAACGTGAAGGTAATTAATTGACGCTTAGCCGATTTCACAGACGTTATAGTGATGCTACGCATGCGTTAAAACAAGACTGAAATAAAATGCAAAATTGCCTTTTTAAAACCGTCAATAAAGGACATCATCGGCCATCTCTCCTTTTCGGTGGATTGAAATGAAAGTAGCTTTAAACTTAATACGAATTTTTGTCGGTGCACAACTAAATCAGTGCTATTATATCGGCCACCTTTGCTAATTTATGGTCACATGCATTGTACCCATTTTGTAATTTTGGAGTGCAATAAAGAGTCTACCAACCTAATACTAATTACATTTCTTTTCACTTTTCAGCCAAAGAACAGTACAAGAAACGAAAGGATGGGACGTGTTCCGAGAGTTCCCACCGAAACAGGACAGTGTGTCGATGGAGACGCAGAAATGGCTGGAGTGTACTGTCCGCATGCTAAAAGTCCTAGCTTACATCATCACCTTCATAGTAGTGTTGGGCTCCGGAGTCATCGCCAAAGGCACCGTGCTCTTCATGACTTCGCAGCTCCGCAAGGACCGGCGATTAGCTTATTGTAATAGAAATTTAGGTATGTCTAACTCAGTTTTTTTATATAAAAAGGGTGGCTAGCAAAGCAACCTAGTTTTATTTTATAAATAATGCTTAGTGTATGCATGGGTAGTAAACAAGCAAACGGCCCATAGACTAGAGATAATGGCCCTAATTCTGGTAAACACATGCTAAGTCTAAATTTAAGTTCAGTGCATTTCTTTCTATCAAAAGGAATACGAAAAGGATGGTTGTCATATAATTTGACATTTAGGAACGTGCGTTCAATTTTCGACCCTATTGAACGTGATAAAATGCAGTGTTTAGGAGGCACCTCCGTACATGCCGTCTAAAATTGTCTATGGTTTCGTAGAAATCTATCTAAAAAGTGACAGCTCTAAACAGATTCTTGCTATCTTTTTCCTATTACTTATTGCGAGAAAGAGATATACTGTACTTAAATTTAGAATTAAAGTGTATTCCTAGAATTAGGCCCAATATTTATGGTAAAACGGCCCATCTGATAGTTACCGGTTCGCCGCTTTTAACACGTTGGCTGCAGTCCTTGTCCTGTAACACCGTAGCTTCTATCTTTTTATTAAATTTGAGTGATAAACACCCAAAAAATACTTAATACTAATTTAGCAAGGAGACATCAAAAATATTTAGCTGCCGTACTTTCCATAATATAAATAAATCAAACGCTTAGTAAATCAATTCTTTACCACAATTCTATGCATGGCATTTTGTTCATTTTTAGCCGACTTCAAAAATAGAGGAGGCTGTCAATACGGCTGTATATTTTTTAAGCCGATTTGGAAAATATTTTTAAATTGATAGAGTATATTTTCAGATTGGTCCCATAGTTTATCATTTTTTTTTAAATTTAAATAGGCTACAAAGAAGCACTTTCAAATCGTCATGAAACACATTTTTATAACTATCACAAAAAAACTTACAACGTCGTAGTGTCTGTCTGTCTGAATTTACACCGGTTCCAAAAGTTGAACTACCTAGATATTATATAGTTTTTAAATCAAAATAACTGGAATAATTAAGTCATCAATGTAAGCGAATTTGCGGATTTTTGCTTTCATATGACTTTTCGGTGGTTCTTAAGATATTTTTATAAGAATACTACTGTATACATTTATTTTTGTTTTGTATGGTTCTATGAAGAGTTCATATAAGAATATCTACTGCCTGGTCCCATACCTAATTTTGGTCTGGATCTGATAAAAATCTTCGGCGATAGAGAACGTAAATCTTCAAGTTAAACGCCAACTCAAACGATAGTAAAAAAATAATAATAATTACATAAGTAGGTACATGTATTTTGAGGAGCTCGGTGGCGTAGTATTTTGAGGCTTCTGGTTTCGATTACTCAAACAAAGCAACTTTCGCCATGGTCGAGCCCGGGATGGGTCAATCAAAAATTTGTTATCTCGAGCTCCTCCGTGCTTCGGAAGGCACGTTAAGCCGTTGGTTGGTCCCGGTTGTTTCTGCAACCGCTTCAACGCACTAACTTGTATTGGGCTAGCGTGGTGGTGTTATGGCCCAAACTTCCCATGTGGAAACCTTCCATGTAGGAAGAGCTGTGCCCAGTAGTGGGACGTAGGTATATAGGCTGGCGATAATGATTTCAGTCAGAGACTAAGAGTCAGGCAAGTTGACAATTCTGAAAACCTTCAGAATTACCCATCTGTGATAATTTTCTGAGGTCAAAGTTAGATGGGTAACCATCCGTCTAACCTTAGAAAATTATCACAAAAAATTGTGAAAAAAATTAAACAAAAATAAAACCAAGTTCGAAATACTAAAATTTAAGTAGGTGTTTATCTGATAAAAAGGTATTTATTGGAGTATATGTTATAGAAATAATAAAAAGTGAAGCAACGTCTCCCAAAAATATATTAAAAAATATTTTTATCAGATAGTTATGTAACTACCTACCTACTAAATTTTATTTTATTTTTTATTGTTTTGAAGTTTGTTTTTATTTTTGTTAAAATTTCTTTTTCAATATAAATGAATGATACCAAGATAGAAACAATAATCTCATTTTCTTATTTTTCAGGTAGAGATAAACAATTTTTAGTAAGTTTACCAGACGAAGAGCGCGTGGCATGGATGTGGGCGATACTAGCATCATTCGCGATACCAGAAATAGGGACACTCATACGAGCAGTCAGGATATGTTTTTTTAAGTCTTCGAAAAGGCCGACGTTTACTCAATTTATAGTGGTATGTACCCACACAAACTATACATTTTAACTGACTTTAAAAAAGGAGGAGGTTCTGAATCCGCCAAATTGTTTTGTTCCAAGCATACATAGAATTAGTTTGAGCAAAAAAAAATAAGCATAGTTACTACTGCTTTATAGTAATTAACTAGGTACACACCGTTGCGACGATGAAAATTCTAAAAAGGTTTTTCTGTTTCAGGTGTTTATTGCAGAATCACTTCACACCGTAGGAATGGCACTTTTATTTTTCGTTATCTTACCAGAATTAGATGTGGTGAAAGGAGCGATGTTAACTAACTGCCTTTGTATAGTACCCGCTATTCTTGGTTTGCTTTCACGTAACTCTAGGGATAATAAAAGGTTCGTGAAAGTGGTAGTTGATATGGTGGCGATAGCGGCTCAAGTCACAGGGTTTATAGTGTGGCCTCTTTCTGACGACAAGCCCGTGTTATGGTTAATTCCAGTTGCATCCTTTTGCATATCTCTCGGTTGGTGGGAGAATTACGTCACAAGACAAAGTCCTATAGGTAAGCAAAATTACCAAGAGATTGTAAACTGCGCCCGCCATTTTTCTAAAAACCATTTATTATCTAATTTCAGGTGTGATTAAAAGTTTGGGCCGATTAAAAGACGAGTTCAACTCATCGCGTTATTACATATACAGATTCATGTCAGTTTGGAAGATATTACTTTTCATGATGTGTATTATGTTCAGTATATGGATGGAAGGCGACGAACCCTCAATGTTTTTCCAAATGTTCAACACTGGATTTAGTCCCCATAACATTGTTGTTGATGAGGTAAGATTATTACTTTATATCATGCCTATTCATGTATAAAATATTTGTGATATATTTTAGGTTTAGGCCATGTTAGGGCTCGCTATATGTTCATCATAAGCTTCAAGTACCTACCTATCTATTCAAAGACAAAATGTGATAATTCTGTTAGTTATACGCTCTGTGGAGATAAATTATTCATAGCCTTTGGTTTCAAAATTATTGTTTTTTCTTACTTTTAGGTTCAAACAACAATAGGAAACACAGTAATTCCAGACTTGGCTAATGTGACACTCACAGGTGATTCTGTGGAAGTTGCTGCGGTATATAAATCCGCATACTATGTCATGCTTATTCAAATATTTGCAGCATATTTTTGTTACATATTTGGAAAGTTTGCTTGCAAGATTCTCATTCAAGGATTCAGTTATGCGTTTCCTATAAATCTAGTTATTCCGTTAGTTGTGAATTTCTCTATTGCCGCATGTGGTTTGAGAAATGGCGATACATGTTTCTTCCATGGAACTGTCCCAGATTATTTGTTCTTCGAGAGTCCACCAGGTAATAAAATTATATACACCTACCTACTCTTCATACCAGTAAATAAAAAAAAATCTAAGATCCATATAAAATATATTTCTGATTTTCAGTTTTTACGTTAAGCGATTTCATTACCCGTCAAATGGCATGGGTCTGGTTGTTATGGCTTCTATCACAGACGTGGATTACAATTCATATTTGGACACCGAAAGCTGAACGTTTAGCTTCGACTGAGAAATTATTTGTAATACCTATGTATAACGGATTGTTAATAGACCAGAGTATGGCATTGAATAGAAAGAGAGATGACCAAAAAGATGTCAAAACAGAGGTTGGTTGATTTCTTACAGTGTAGCACTTTATACTTTCATGTTTATTAACATTTTAAATAGTATTATATTGGGGATATACTGTGTATGATCCAGCAGTCTACCCGTGAGTCATGGCGCTTGCAACTACGCCATAATATCAGGGACTTTTACAAACAAATTACATGGTAAATCCCGAATATAATTCTACTTTTTAGTGTTTTAAAGTTATAGTACCTAGGTTTAAAGAAATTTATTTCTCAGACAAACTTAATTTATTTTTTCAGGATCTAGCTGAAATAGAAAAAGAAAAAGGTGATGAATACTACGAAACCATATCAGTTCATACGGATACAACGGGAACATCACCGAAAACAGTTAAATCGTCAGATCAGATTACCAGAATATACGCATGTGCCACTATGTGGCATGAAACTAAAGACGAAATGATGGAATTCTTGAAGTCTATTCTTCGATTAGATGAAGATCAATGTGCTCGCCGTGTTGCTCAGAAATATTTAAGAGTAGTTGATCCAGATTATTATGAATTCGAAAGTAATAATATTATTAATTTAAATGATACCTACATACCTACTTAATATTAAGTGCTAAGCAATAACAACAAAAAAAATTCAAACATTTCAGCTCACATTTTCTTGGACGACGCCTTTGAAATATCAGACCACAGTGACGACGATTCTCAAGTGAATCGATTCGTAAAACTCCTTGTGGATACTATAGATGAAGCTGCTTCCGAGGTCCATCAGACGAATATTCGCATCCGACCACCGAAAAAATATCCAGCACATTACGGTGGAAGATTGTCATGGGTTTTACCAGGAAAAACAAAAATGATTTGTCATTTGAAAGACAAGGCCAAGATTCGACACAGGAAGCGGTGGTCTCAGGTACAGTATAACTTTAATTGAATATTTTTCTTAATTTTTGAACAACATAAATAATAAACTTATAATTTTCAGGTAATGTACATGTACTACTTGCTTGGTCACCGTCTAATGGAGCTTCCTATATCAGTGGACCGTAAAGAAGTGATGGCCGAAAATACTTATTTATTGACACTTGATGGAGATATTGATTTCCAACCTCATGCTGTGCGCTTACTTATTGATTTAATGAAAAAGAACAGGAATCTGGGTGCTGCTTGTGGTCGTATTCATCCTGTTGGGTCTGGTAAGGAAGACTTACTTCAGTTATTTGTATTTTTAACATTACAATCATTTATCCTAACTTAAAATATGTCATAGGTCCCATGGTCTGGTACCAAATGTTTGAATATGCTATTGGTCATTGGCTGCAAAAGGCAACTGAACACATGATTGGTTGTGTGCTCTGTAGCCCAGGATGTTTCTCACTCTTCCGAGGAAAAGCACTTATGGATGATAACGTTATGAAAAAATACACTTTGCGATCAGATGAAGCCAGGCATTACGTACAGTACGACCAAGGTAAGCTTATTACTAGTATTGGATGTTTTACTTTTGATATTCAAACGTGGTCTTTAATCTAATATCAATTCCCAGGGGAAGATCGTTGGTTATGTACACTTTTGCTACAACGAGGCTACCGTGTAGAATACTCAGCTGCATCCGATGCTTACACTCACTGTCCTGAGGGTTTCAGCGAATTTTATAATCAACGTCGTCGGTGGGTACCATCCACTATCGCTAACATAATGGATTTACTTATGGACTATAAGCATACAATCAAAATTAACGACAACATTTCTTCACCTTATATTGCATACCAGGTAAGCCTATTCTATTTCATACTACCAACCAACCAAAAGTTTAATCTTTCAAATTGTTCTGCACATTAATGTTTTGTTTTAGATGATGTTGATAGGTGGTACGATTTTGGGACCTGGAACTATATTCCTTATGTTGGTGGGAGCTTTTGTGGCAGCCTTTAGAATTGACAACTGGACTTCCTTCGAATATAATTTGTATCCTATTATGATATTCATGTTTGTCTGTTTTACTATGAAATCTGAAATTCAGGTAACAAATGTAACATTTCTATGAAGTACTGTTCTAAATCTTTATCTCTTTTATTTAATGTATTCTTTATTTATTTCAGTTAATGGTCGCTCAAATACTTTCAACGGCTTATGCTATGATAATGATGGCAGTAATCGTCGGTACTGCACTACAGTTAGGCGAGGACGGTATAGGTTCTCCTTCTGCTATTTTCTTGATAGCTCTCTCTAGTTCATTCTTTATAGCAGCTTGCTTACATCCTCAAGAGTTTTGGTGTATCGTGCCTGGTATCATTTACCTATTATCTATACCTTCCATGTACTTGCTTTTAATTTTGTACTCCATTATAAACTTAAACGTTGTATCATGGGGTACCAGAGAGGTGCAGACGAAAAAAACTAAAAAGGTTGGTATCGCTAAGTATCTTTTCATAAAATTAAATAAGCAATTACACTTATTGAATTTGAAATTAATGTTTATAAAATGTATTTTTCAGGAAATTGAACAGGAAAAGAAAGATGCCGAGGAAGCGAAGAAAAACGCTAAGCAAAAGTCGTTGTTAGGATTTTTGCAAGGGGTTAATAGCAATGAAGAAGAAGGTTCTATTGAATTCTCGTTTGCTGGGCTATTCAAATGTTTGCTCTGTACACATCCCAAAAGTAACGAAGAGAAAGTGCAACTATTGCATATTACTTCCACACTAGAGAAGATGGAGAAAAAGTTAGAAGTTGTTGAAAGGTTAGTGAGGCTCTATACGATACTGAACGATAGCTTATTATACCCGACAACTATTTTCTGAGATTGAATATCTGTTGCAGATCTGTAGATCCTCACGGTATGAACAGGAATAGAAAGTTGTCAGTGGGACACCGTGGCAGTACTAATGGAGATCATCAATTGGATGCTCTCGCTGAAAGACCAGAGGATAACCGGGACTCAGATTCAGAAACTGATACTCTTTCTACATCACCAAGAGTAAATTATATTTGATTAATATATTTGATAGTTTATACGAGTTCAGGAAAGAAGTCTTATTACCATCCACGACGCTTCATACCCACTTATTATAAAACGCGGACTAAAGTTAGTCCTGGTCTAAAACTGATGCTGTCACTTATATTTGTTAAAAGAAAGACAGTGACAGCAACAGTTTTAGACCAGTACTAACTTTAGTCCACGTTTTATAATAAGGGGGATAGAGTTCTACGAGTGTCGTCTGTAGAGCGGCGTGGATGGTAAGTGTCGAGGGTGTGACGAATTTTATCTGTACTACGCGATTGCACAAATAGCCCATGATTAAGTTCTGGATCACTAATAAAATACTGAAAAAACCGATGAGAGGACGAGTGGTTTCATTAAATGAATGTTATTTTAGGAACGGCGGGACGACCTTATTAATCCATACTGGATTGAAGACCCTGAACTCAAAAAGGGAGAGGTAGACTTTTTGAGTCCATCTGAGAATCTGTTTTGGAAAGATCTTATTGATAAGTATTTGTATCCTATTGATGCAAACAAGGAAGAACAGGTAATTATCAAATTTTAAAGAATTGAAATAGTTTATTTGCACAGTCGACCAATTTACCAATCGGAAATCGTGACTTCGTGACAATGCTCACAGCCGATATATTTTAAACGAAATCAATAATCTTATGAATCCGATAGTCTTTGAAACGTTGATCATGAATTCTATGTGATTTTCAATACATAGCTGACTATGCATTGAAAACCACGACCATTACTTTAAACATTTTTAAAGATTTTCTTTTTGTTATATATTAGTTGTATTGTTATCGTAGTTCTTTTCTAAGTCAAAATTCAAATATTTGCCACCATAATATGAACGTTCTGGGTTCGCGGTTTCGTTGAGCCAATAGCAAACACGCAACGACAATTGTGTGTGCGAACCCCGTATCGGGTGAAGACGAGACACGCGCAAGAAGACCGGGGCTGAATACGGCGCGGACGAAAGATATCGGACGATAGATCAAATTCATAGTTATTAAACGGTATCCGAAAGCAGTGGTGACATACGTGGGTGAACTAATGATGTGCTACTGTACCTCTTCAATATAGCAATCGTTTGTTGTGCAATAACGTGTGCCGGCCGGCTCATGAAACGAGGAGTTGGAGAAAGCAGACCGAGGTAGGTTCGCATGTATTTGTTATTGTCCCTTAACGTTAGTCGTGAACCCTCGAACCTTTGGTTACTCGGCAAGTACTCTGCTTCACGAGAACTTGACCCCATGTAGGTAATGCTACATTTTTTTGGTGCCGAAACCCGGGAGTAACAATATTCCTACCTAAATTTCATCATCGTAACAATAATCACTTACATGCCAATTGCCTACATTCTTTAACTTCCGTATTAAAATATTTTCTACATTCTACCTACTCATGCGTCGGAATTCCTTATGTGAATTAATTTTGTTCAATTTGGCTTATTCCTACAAAGTATATGAACAACTCTGAATTTCATACATAACCGTATCGACTCGTACATATATTCTGTAATTAACGTGTATTTTGAGGATATTAACGAATTTAATTATTGTTCACAACATAACGGTATACCGTCAATTTGTTTATCGGACATTATTGTAAAAGTTGATTCGTTAAATAGTAGGTGAAATGTAATAAACCAATCGTAGTTTGTGTTAATCTTATATATAGGTAATTGCCTATTTTCATTAAATATTTGCGTCGTATGCTGTTTGTAAATTCTATATACCTATCGGTACACTCAGCATCACATAGTATTTTTGTTAATGGAATTCACCTGTTCAATAATCACAAGTTAATATCTTGCATTTTGCTCACTACCTCAGCCTAGCTATACTTACGTATTTACTACCTTGGCAGATACACTCGTCGTTATTCACAATATATTATAATAGTATCGTATCTTTGTATTGATCGGTCAAATTAATTTTGTACTTACAACGGACTTGAACCTTTCCATAAATCGACAAGTTCATTGTTAATTACTTTTTAATATCGCACCTCGATCGCTTATTTAATAACCGCATACATTAAAAAAAAAAATGAGACTTTATGAGATCAAAATCGTAACGTAAATAAATAACTTAAACTTTTTACCATTCGATATGCTATTGATTTACAATCATACATAAGTTAATAACTTGAGCTCAACATTTCTCGACAAGTTATTACTTATCTTTACTGTAAGTACATCCGTCCCTATCCGTAATTAGTCCATACAACGAATTCGAATTTAATTTTATAAAATTCAAATAGTATTTTCGTTTAATACTATAAACGCTTACTATGTAGGTAAGTAGGTACCAACGCAGTTATTTCGTTTAGACCGATTTATCAATAGCGTACTATACTTATGCAAGCATAAGTACCTACTAATAATATACGTTCAGAATATTTTTCAACGTAATTTTATAGGTTGTTTACTAACTTAGTAAAATTTGTTAACATTTACGTTTCGGGCATCGTAGACGAACTTGTTCGCTATTGTGAATTAACATTATTTCGTATTAGCGTTATTTCGAATCTTATTAAAAACAAATAAGTATTTATTTTATCGTAACTTTATTAAATTGAAAATGTCATATCCTACAAAACGTAGTACTCTGCTCAAGCGAGGTAAGTCTAAATCGATGGATACTAGCGGTCCGTCTGTACTGGACTTACCCGGCTTGCGACGTAAACGCACTTTAGCCTTTAATCGAATGAAGAAAACATTAGAAATCGCACAGATTACTAAAACTAACCCTTCTAATTTAGAGTCGTTTCTTGCCTATCATTCTTCTGTAGCAAAACTTTTGGACAGTTTTGAAGAGGCTCATGCGGATATTTTAAGCATCGTTGACGAACCGAACGCCGACAATGAGGATACGATTCGTGCCGACTTCGACGACATGTACTTTCATGTGCTCGCGATTTATCGCGAATTAGTGCAATCGCGGTCGCCAACTACTGATTCCTCTTGCAGTCGTCCCGCGTCAAAATTCAAATTGCCTAAAATAGAACTTCCAAAGTTTTCGGGTAGTATTAAAGAATGGCCTATGTTTTATGATACATTTAATTCACTTATTCATAAGAACGTATCACTGACGGACTCTGATCGAATGCAGTACCTTCGGTCTAGCTTATTCGGGGACGCATTAGGACTTATTCGTACCTTTCCAGTAGAAGGCCTGTATTATGAGGAAGCATACAAAACACTCGTCGCTCGCTATCGTGATACTCGTGAGCTTGCTTTCACCTGCTGGAGGGAAATGCTCAACATTAATTTAAAATTAAATTCACCTACCGAGTTTAGGCGCGCACTTGACCTTTTTAACGAAAATTTAATTATTCTCAAGGGTGTAAAGCTGCCGACTGAACACTGGGACTTTGTGCTGTGCTATCATTTGTTATCGAAGTTAGACACCAAGACGCGGTGCGCTTTCGAGGAAGCTTATTCATCTTCTGAGCTTCCTAGTTACGAATCATTGAAGGAGTTTCTTTATTCGAAATGTGAAGCTCTCGTTCGTGATACACATTTCTCATCGTCACGTGACTCACACAAACCACACCAATCGAGTCATAGTAAGCATGACCATTCGCATAAATCGATAAACACCAGAGGGATGACGTCATCATTCATATCGGACACTGTAAAAAAGGGTCAACCGGAAATTAGAAAACCTGTTGCGCCTTCTTCCTCCGTTGCGTTCAAGTGCACTTTCTGTTCAGAAAATCATTCAATTTCACACTGTAAATCGTTCGCGCAGAAGTCTGTTCAGGAAAGGCGTGATCTGGCGAAGCAGAGGAATTGGTGCTTTAACTGTCTAAAATCTTCACATATTCTGAAACATTGCAAGTCAATATTTAACTGTCAAAAATGTCGACAGAAGCACCACACCCTGTTACATCAAGAGGAGACTACTCCTTCTGACTCAAGTGTTCAATCAACTGACTCTGTACGTGTAATGACCAATATCGGTGATCACTCTGTTGTCCTGCTGTCGACTGCCGTAATTCAAATTCGTGACGTAGCTGGTAATTTTCAATCGTTTCGCGCTTTAATCGACTCGGGAAGCCAGGCTCATTTCATAACGGACGGCGCTGTCAGTCAGCTCGGACTAGTAAAATCTAAAACTTGTCGAAGAGTGCGAGGACTAGGTCAATCATCGGCGTCTGTCTCAGGTATCGTGCACATAAGGGTGGGTACTAACGATCAAGCGGCTTTTAATTTAGAGGCATTGACTATTCCTAGTATATGCGGCAGCATGCCTAGCGTTAGGTTAGATAAGTCTTCTTGGCTCAACGTTCGTGGCCTAAATCTGGCTGACCCGGATTGCGATAAGCCTGGCCCAATCGATGTTCTTCTAGGAGCTGAAATCTTCTCGTCACTTATCCTTCCAGGTTGTGTTAGTGCTGGACCCCAACAACCCTCAGCTTTAAATTCTATCTTCGGGTGGCTTTTGTTAGGTAACGTCGGCTGCACTCGAGAAGATAACGTCAGCTCTTTATTCGTTTCAAACGACCAGCTGTTTCATGAAGTCAAGAAGCTTTGGGAACTGGAGAGCCTTCCAAACGTCACGACGTTGAGTTTGGAGGAACAGCGTTGCGAAGATATCTATCGTACAACTACTACTCGTGATCCGTCAGGAAGATATATCGTTGCCTTGCCTTTTAAGGAAGACAAACCTCCCTCCTTCCTCGGTTCTCGGGATCTAGCATTGCATCGTTTTCATTCTTTGGAACGTAAACTTTCAGGTAATCGAGTTCTTCGTGAACAATACTCGGAGTTCATGGATGACTATCTTAATCAGGGTCACATGTCTCTTGTGCCTACGAAAGATTTGCGAACCGGTAATTATTATATACCCCATCATTGTATTCTCCGACCAGAGAGTGCTACGACAAAACTCAGGGTCGTCTTTGACGCGTCAGCCAAAGACACCACCGGTGTATCGTTGAATGAAACCTTACTTATCGGTCCAAAAATGCAAGCGAACATTTTGGAAATTCTTTTAAGGTTTCGTATCCATCCTGTCGTGTTTTCAGCAGACGTGCGTCAAATGTATCGTCGTATTCTGGTAGGCGACGAATATCGTGACTACCAACGAATCTTTTGGAGATTCAATCCGGCTGAACCACTTAAGGAATATCGCTTAAACACCGTTACGTACGGTGTATCCTCTGCACCATTTCTCGCGTGTCGTACCATACAACAGTTGGTCGAAGATGAAGGTAGTGAGTGGCCGCTCGCTAAATCCGTGTTGTCAACAGATGTTTTCGTTGATGACGTAGTCTCGGGCTGTTTTAGTCTAGAACAAGCAATTCGTACCAAATCGGAACTCATAGCACTTTTCCGAAAGGGCCATATGGAGCTCCGGAAATGGGCTAGTAACAAGCCAGAACTTCTTTCTGATTTACCACCGGAGCATTGTCTTACGGATAATGTCTCGTTAGACGTTGAAAAAGATCACGTACTTAAAATTCTAGGCTTAAAATGGAATTCACACCTTGATGTGTTTTACTTTGAAGTAAAGCCTTACGACCGGAAGTGTAGTAAAAGAAATATTCTGAGCGAACTCGCTAGGATCTACGATCCTTTAGGATTTCTTTCCCCATTGACTTTTAGCGCGAAGCATTTGGTACAAAAGCTATGGGTCCTGGGTGTGTCTTGGGATGAAGATCCACCTGAGGAAATTCAACGTCAGTGGAAGCACTACCTTCAAGATTTGCCGCTACTCAAAAACCTCAAAATTCCCCGGTGTATTTCCATTCCACAAACCGATTCGTATGAGATTCACGGGTTTTCTGATAGTTCAGAGCTCGGTTATGGCGCCGTGGTATATTTGCGTGTTCTTGACAAGATCGGACAGATCAGAGTCTTTTTTGTGTGTTCCAAGTCACGTGTTACGCCAATTAAAAAGATATCACTACCACGGTTGGAGCTCTGTGCAGCAGTCCTTCTCTCTGATTTACTTCAATTTGTCGAAAACGTATTAAAACCTTTAATGTTCATTTGTGAAATCACTGCCTGGTCGGATTCAACAGTTACATTGTCATGGATACGTGCTCCCTCGTCTCGTTGGAAAACTTTTGTTGCCAACCGGGTCAACCATATTCAGGACACTATACCCGGTGCTCGTTGGCGCCATGTGCCATCAGCATATAATCCAGCTGACATCGCGTCGCGAGGCTGTACTCCTGCAGACCTTGTGAATAATTCCTTATGGTGGGCGGGGCCACGTTGGCTCTCTTGCGATAAAGACTCTTGGCCCACTTCTATATTAAATCCTCCCGAGGATGAAGTTCACGCTGAAGAGCGAACTCAGGTGTTGTTATTGAACAATGACTTAACACATCCAATCGATTTTTTACTCGAACGTTTTTCGTCAGTTCGTAAAGTACAACGTGTAATTGGTGTCTGGCTTCGATTTATGCATAATCTTCGTAATCGTAATCGCTTGGTTAATTTCCCTCTAAGCAAATTAGAACTCCACGAAGCTCTATTGGTAATCGTGAAGCGTACACAGTCACTTCACTTAGGTGAAGAACTGATTCGATTGAAAGAAGGCAAGCCTCTTTCGAAACCGATGAGGAAACTCAATCTTTTTGTCGACGACACTGGGGTTCTCAGGGTTGGTGGGAGACTCGCGCGCTCTGGACTGGAGTACTGTCAAAAACATCCAGCCTTACTTCCACGTCAAGCTAAACTGACAGACATGATCATAGATGCCATGCATCGTGAGAATTATCACCCTGGTATCAATACATTACATTATTTGATAGCCCAACAATTCTGGATATTATCCGCTAAACGTGTCATTCGTAATCGAGTTTCAAAGTGCGTCCAGTGCTTTAGAACAAATCCGACTCCGCTTGAGCCTTTCATGAGTGACTTGCCTGCGGCTCGCGTTAATCAGGTGAAGCCATTCTCCATTGTAGGCGTAGACTACGCAGGTCCTTTCCGTATAAAATCTGGTAAATATCGCGGTGCTAAAATTAGTAAAGCCTATCTATGTCTCTTCGTGTGTTTCACAACGAAGGCTGTACACCTCGAAGTGGCCACCGACTTAAGCACTGACTCGTTTATCGCCGCCCTTAGGCGTTTTGTAGCACGTCGTGGACGCGTCTCAACCATTTATTCAGATTGCGGGACTAATTTCGTGGGGGCGTCTAGAGAACTCTCATCATTAATGAAGAACGCGGCTCACAATGAACAGATCGAGTTTAAATTTAATCCACCCTCAAGTCCACACTTTGGTGGTATTTGGGAGATCCAAGTCAAGGCAGTAAAATCACACTTCTATCGTATCGTTGGTACGCAATCTTTAACGCTGGACGAGCTCTTCACATTGTTTGTTCAGATCGAGTCTGTGCTGAATTCGCGGCCACTGTATCCATTGAGCACTGATCCAAATGACTTTTCCGTGCTTACACCGGGCCATTTTTTAACTCTTGAGCCGTTAACGTCAGTTCCCGAAGAGGATCTGTCGTCGCTGAACGTTAATCGACTAGGAAGATGGCAACTCATACAACGCTTTCAAAGAGACTTTTGGAACCGTTGGAAAAATGAATACCTTCAAACATTAACTCAACGCGCTAAGTGGACTGCACAATCGAAACCATTAGAAGTAGGTTCTGTGGTTATTATTAAAACCGAGAGTCCACCGTTACACTGGCCTATCGCTCGCGTTGAGGCTCTGCATAAGGGCCCGGATGGAGTGATACGAGTTGCAACCATTAGACTACCAAACGGTTCTTTACTCACACGTCCCTTGACAAAGGTTTGTCCTTTGCCAAATCAGTCCATTTAAATAAAACTCGTTACATTCCTCAAACCTTAGATTTAGTATTTTATAAGTTTAAGAAATCATTTCGTTGTTGTTCATATACTTAATAGAACATAAGCTTCAAATAAATTCTTTAAAATACAGTGTATTTTGGTGGGCGGTATGTATTGTTATCGTAGTTCTTTTCTAAGTCAAAATTCAAATATTTGCCACCATAATATGAACGTTCTGGGTTCGCGGTTTCGTTGAGCCAATAGCAAACACGCAACGACAATTGTGTGTGCGAACCCCGTATCGGGTGAAGACGAGACACGCGCAAGAAGACCGGGGCTGAATACGGCGCGGACGAAAGATATCGGACGATAGATCAAATTCATAGTTATTAAACGGTATCCGAAAGCAGTGGTGACATACGTGGGTGAACTAATGATGTGCTACTGTACCTATTCAATATAGCAATCGTTTGTTGTGCAATAACGTGTGCCGGCCGGCTCATGAAACGAGGAGTTGGAGAAAGCAGACCGAGGTAGGTTCGCATGTATTTGTTATTGTCCCTTAACGTTAGTCGTGAACCCTCGAACCTTTGGTTACTTGGCAAGTACTCTGCTTCACGAGAACTTGACCCCATGTAGGTAATGCTACATTAGTTCTTTCCTTGCCATGTGTTATCTCTTTCCAGGTTGTAATTCTTATTAGTGACTTATTGGGAACGTTTCGGGGCGGGATGATTTTGTAACGTTAAGCTTTGGTCTCTTGTTCCGTCGCAATATGCGTCTGCGGCGAAGGGCAAGCACGGTGAAGTGGGGAGCGGGTACTCCGCACTGCACGGCGGCGTTGTTCTCCTTCATTCACTGCGGTGTGCGGTGTGCGTCACGGGCGTCACTGGTTGAAAAATGGATTTGTTTAAAGATAATTTAATAGAATTGTCTTTTCAGAAGCAGTAGAAATTCTTCTTCTTCCTCCTTCTCAAGTAAAGCACAAATTTGAAAAATATTGTTCATAATATTGACACATCTACTTTGGTAGCTGCGACAAAATCAACTGAGTCTGCGAGAAAATAAAATGACCACTTCTCCACAGAGACGGTAATCGCTGCGTCGTGACGCAGACCTCAGCCGCACACCTCAGCGTTGTGTGTTACGATCAAGAGACCAAAGCTTAAGCATTACAAAACTATCCCGCCCCGCACCGCACCCTCACCGGTTCCATGCCGCGCCGAATCAATAAAGTCACTCGATAAGTTTATTACCCAAGTAAAATTGGACCTTACCTAACAACTTTGCTGGCAAAAAACTAATTAAACGTTGAAGCGAATTATGACCATATGATATTAAAAATGTGTAAAATTAAATTTATGATGGATCATGGTTAACCGTATGTTACCCCGTTATTCTATGGTCTTGGTCACGATTTCTATTGGTCGGGTTTCCGTAATTTTCTAAACATTGAAAGACAACAGCAAACAAAGTGAAAAATTAAGTATATGTTAATTTGTGTACTTACGACTTTTTTTCAGGTTATACTCTTCGACTACATTTTTATTCTTAATTTTTAAAGTTGACAGGAACAATATGATACTTTTACGCGCAATTTTATTAATAGCATAAAATATCGAAAAATTTACAAAACATGCAGTGGCAAAAGTAGAATATTTCCTGTCAACGATTAATATTGTAACTTTCCCATAATTTTAGGCACGTATATCCCGGGACCTCAAAGAATTAAGGGACTCTTCCGTTTTTTCATTCTTTATGTGCAATGCTCTCTTTGTGCTCATTGTATTCTTGCTACAACTGAACAAGGACAACATTCATTTTAAATGGCCCTTCGGAGTTAAGACTAACATAACGTATGACGAGGTTACGCAAGAGGTAACGTGAGAGTCCACTCCACAGCGATTGGCCTTCAACGATGACCCGGGATTTAGCTACAAATTATAATAGATGATTTCTAAATTTCTTCGTTGTTAACGTTACCTATAATCCCTGTCACCCTTGAAAGTTGACGCATCTTAATTAAATGTTTTTGTTTTATTTAAAATTTGCAGGCTCGCATTGCAGGTGACTTGATAGAGCTTCGCAATAAATCAGTTTTTGCCTTTGTTATGTTCAATGCTTTGTTCATATTGATAGTATTCTTGTTACAACTCAACAAAGATCAACTCCACGTGATTTGGCCTTTGGGAATAAAGACAAACATTACGTACATCGAGGAAACAGGCGAGGTATAGCCAAATGTTACCACTGACTGTGTGTCACTTCACAAGTCTAACGACCTTCTTCTAACCGGTCTGTCTTGGGATGGCACACCAGCATGGATTTGTGGCGGTAACAACAACCTGGGCGTCCACTTTAATGTTTCCACACAAATTCTTATTAATATCCAAGACCTTCTTAATTTCCTACCTCTAGGATATTTTGGAAGTTGATATGTATCATAACAATGTTATATAAGACAAATAAACATGACACAGTTTATGAAGTGTCAAATGTGATTTGTCGATAATGTTACCTAGTAAACACACATATTAATTTTTGCACACTCCTTGAACTTACATTAGCGTGAAGTTTAATTGTCTATTCTGTCTATTACGGTGGCGGAATTTCTTCTATTAAACATGGTACACGGTCGATGGTTTCCCTTGTATAAAATATACCTCAAAAGACCAGGGTGTTTATCAAAAACTACAAGTTTACAAGCCTACAAGTTACTCAAAGAATTCTGCAAAACTCATAAAATTAAGACTGCCTGCCTTGAATTCAATTATAAATAAAGTGTTAGGATTGTGTCCTGCAATAAAAGTTTGAATAAAGAAATCATTGGGCGGAAAACCCTTACCCTTTATCAACTATTCAATACCAAAACTTAAGAAATAATAAAGTAGCTTTACCAAATAGTTCGCTACAAGATAGATATTTTGTTCTGCGCATTTATTCTCGAACTCTCCAAAAATAACTAAATACGGAAAAGAAGAAAATAATGTTGTCAGTTTTTGAAGTGGTATCTTCTGAAAAAACAAATACTGTGCGAGACACATTACCTACTACATTTTTTTTACTTTATTATATTTAAAGTAAATAGATTTCAAACAATATAAGTTTTAAAATGAAAAGGATTTTTTGTAATACAAGTTACATTAGTATTTATGATTATATTATACATTACCTAGAACAAAATCACAAATGCACGTGTGAAAAATATTTATTTGTAAAACAAGTTACCTATGTATAATTTGTGGTTTGTAATTTAAAGATGTGGTTTTCATAAACGCATTTTTGTAAATATGAATAAATTTCAAGGGATAACGCTTGTAATACAAGATTTGTAACTTTTGATAAACAGGGCACTGACTGGTGTTGTTTTTAACAATTACCCACCTACTTATTATTGTAAAATACGTTAACTACTTTTTTTCATGAATCGGTATTTGTGTTTCTCCACTTGTTTTTTGTTCAATATTAATAACACTGTGTATTTAAAACACTTGTTTTTACACCTTTATGACACACGTAACAAGATAGTTTTGCACTTATATGTTAATGGTTATACTAAGCCAGTACTGGCTGCCAGTCCAACTGGCTGCTAATTCTGGCTTAGAATTAGCCTCGTATTAACAGTTTTATAAGTACTGGCCGCCAGCACTATTTGTCAAGGCCGTGACCTCCGCTGGCTTGTCAGTAGGACTAGCAGTAGGCTTCGTGTAAACCAGGCTTTACATTTTAGTGTTCTGTTGTGGGAATTGCTAAAATCATTTGTAATTTATTTATTTCACTTTCATAATATTTAGCTGCTTATTTCAAGACAAGTTATTAAAAGACCTTTAATTACGACACTGATAAAATTAATGTTTCAGGTACTTATTTCCAAAGAATATTTGCAACTAGAACCTATAGGTTTAGTGTTCGTGTTTTTCTTTGCATTGATCTTGGTGATACAGTTTTCGGCGATGTTATTCCATAGATTTGGAACTTTGTCACATATCTTAGCATCCACAGAGCTGAATTGGTTCTGTGCAAAGAAGGTACAGTTAAAATGTCATATTACAACCTTCCAATCGAAGTATTGATAGCGATAGCTTTTTACGATTTCTTACGGAAACCGTAAGTAAAACCACTTCATTATTTTTAATTTTACAGTCGGAAGATCTGTCTCAGGATGCTCTCTTGGATAAGAATGCAATAGCAATAGTAAAAGACTTACAGAAATTGAATGGTTTGGACGATGATTACGATAACGATTCAGGCTCAGGACCGCACAACGTTGGCAGGAGAAAAACAATTCATAACTTAGAGAAAGCAAGGCAAAAGAAACGGAATATTGGTACTTTGGATGTTGCTTTCAAGAAGAGGTTCTTTAATATGAATGCTAACGACGGTCCAGGTAATGTAACGATTTATCCACAAAATTATTATTTTTATAGTAGGTAGGTACGCATTTGTATAGTTACGGGTTAATCAAAGATACTCCATGTTAGTAGTCATTAGAGTAGTCTTACTAAACTTAAACCTAACAGCTTACAGCGTTATCATCATAACACACAAACAAAATAGCAAAAAAAAGCCATTAACTAGCTACCACATTTATATAGCCAATTAACTATAGCCAATAGTTTTAAGTTGAGATGACGAATCCTATTGAAGTATATGGGGATGTACTTAGCAGAAAAGTAAGCTAATTAACACAACCCATCGTGTAGGAAGAAGCTTTACTGACTCTGCCTCATGTTTCACGGATATTACAATTTTTAAATTCTAAACTAATTATGCAACTTTTAAAGCTAGCCTAGACTATGTGTCCATAAATCCAAAAGCAGTGGTCTTCCAAAATCTATTAGTGAATGTTAAAACGTATTCTATTAGAATGGATGTCGTCCAGCGTAGTATATAAATGGATTGAACTCCTGGGGTCTAATATAAATGGACATCATCCACGGCCATCTATCAATGTTAAAAACATGCGTTACTCCATTTTGACGTTAAGCGAATAACCACTTTAAAATCTCTGGCTGTGAATAGTGATATTCGATACAAAACGTTCGAAGCGACGACGCTGATGTGTCCAATCGAAACTGATGGTTAGTCAATGGCGCACCTTAATTTAGAGTTTATTCTTTCGGATTGCATCTGTTCGGAAGTCTAATAAATGGTAGTCTCCTCAATGGCTAGCTTAAGTTGACATGTTTGACCATATAATGTAAAGAATGGCCTATAAATAATTTATGATTATGACTTTCTAGGTACACCAGTTCTAAACAGAAAGATGACGTTGCGACGAGAAACACTGAAAGCTTTAGAGACGAGGAGAAATTCCGTAATGGCTGAAAGAAGGAAATCGCAAATGCAGACACTTGGTGCTAACAACGAATATGGCGTTACAGGAATGGTATTATTGACTTTAAATGTAGCTCTTAATCTTTTAATAGCCAGACGGCAACTTAAGTTGCCATGACAGATAAAATTCAATTGTGTCTGGTTTATCGGGCTTCTAAAGGGTATGATACTTAATCTGGGAGAGATGACTGTGAAGTAAAGAAATAAATGTAAAGAAATGTATTCATCATCACGAGCCACCCGTCCTTATAAACGTCCCATTGCTGGGCACAGGCCTTCCTACTTGGGAGAAACACAAGAGGAGATTGGGCCATAACACTACCACGCTGGCCCAATGCGGGGTGGTGGGTTAAAGCAGTTGCAGTAATATCCGGAACCAACGGCTTAACGTGCCTTCCGAAGCACCTTTGATTCCGTAATCGAAACCAGAGCGGTCAAACCACTACGCCAACGAGCGCCTCCGAAATATGTAACTTAATTATATTCATATTTTTTCAGCTCAACAATAATATAGGTGTCCCGCGACATCGAACATCAACAGCAAATATCTCGGTAAAGGATGTATTCGCAGAACCTAACGGCGGTCAAGTAAATCGAGGTTACGAAACCTCGTTAGGGGATGACGACGATAACAACTCTATGCGACTCCAACCAAGACAAAACCAAGTCTCTTTCCAGAGATATCAATAAGCTCGAGGCTAAAATTTCCTATGAGCTGCCAAAAGTACTTCAAAATAAGTACCTAGTATAAATAAATGTAGATACTCATATTTTTTAGTAAATAATCCTCAAGAAACTTCTCTCATTTAAAACAATACATTATACTGCATGTGATATTTTATACATTTTAAATCTTGAGTGATAAAGCAGGCTTTTATGCGAAATCACTAACTACCGTTTTAGTTCATTTACAGCTTTATTAATAGAAAGTAAGAATTTGTACACTGCCACTAAACTTTAGATGTAAAACCTTTTCTATGTTTTATAAGTCTACATAAAGTAAGAAGATTGAAACTTTATAATTGGTTTGTACTTACAAACCTAAATTATCTTGTATTGTAATAAATGAATTTTTATACAAATTTAACATTTTATTCCATAGTTATATCGGTTGAGTTGCCCAATTTTTTAGTGATTGGTGCTGGGTAGGCATATCTTAAATTTTACTTATAAAAAGAAACTTACTTAATTTTCTAAGAAAGACACAAAATCTGTCAGTTTGAATAATTGGTCCTCACTGGATGTGTGCAGCGGTGCAGGTTGTGTGGGTGGAACTGGATTCACTGTCACTCCATCTTCCTGAATAACCCACTTTCGGTCTCGACATGCATGTAACACTGCATCTCTTTTTAGGCCAGTCATAGACGCTACTGTATCTAGTGAAATAGAACTATATGATCGACCAATCAAATTATATGCTCTCTCTCTCACCTTTTCTGAAATAAAAATATATAAATAAATAAATTATTTCCTTACCACAATAAACAGTACTCTTCTTTTATATAAATATATGACCATGTAGGTTGTAGGTCACTTATTTATTATTTAAAGAAGAGTATTGGTTATACTGAGTATATAATGTAGGGCCACTGAATTGAATTATAGACAACTTATTTAATAATAAACTGCAGAAAAAAAAACTGTGGTGAATATTATTTAAGTTTGTATTAATTGCGCCTGGTATTTGTTGTGGTACTTGTAGCAGATAGCTCACCTATATTGGAAACTACCACAACCCCACAACTTTTTCTGGGTCTATAATTTGTTAATGAAGTATATTTTTGAATTTCTGGGTGAGTGAGCATTTTTGCTGCTAGTAAGTATAAAAGCCATTTAGTGAAACGAACTTTTGAAAAAAAAAAGATTCAATACCTAAATATCATTCATAACATAATGAACCTGTTTCTACGGGATTGCTTCCCCAAGGATCAGTAACAGAAACGATCGTCAGGCCCGCCTCACCCCACCCCAGCTTTGAGAAACAATATTTGAATCAATTTAATGTAATCATTAGTTACAACTATATGTCACGCCTTCATTATCAATGTAACATTAATTTTGTTACAATATATCAATGTAATAAAATTAATTTAAACTTTACCCTTATTATAGCCAGGCATTTTTATTTAATATTTAGTATAATTATAATATTTAAGTATTCTTATTTAATATAATTCGATTACTGACATCAAATGTAACAACTCTTAATATGCTAGATATGCATAAAAGCGCATTAGTTACAAAATATATAATTAATTATACATATTTAATATCTGTTAATTATACATACTCACATGGGACACATGTGTAGAGAAAGGATACATAAGTGGACAGATGACATAACCGTGTGGACCCCTAGATTCCAAACCAAAAGGAAAAGAGGGAGACAAAGAAAGCGATGGTCGGACGATATAAAGAAAATAGCAGGCCCTTTGTGGCATAGAACTGCATTGATAAGAGAAGAATGGAAAAAGCTGGAGGAGGCCTTTGTGTCGAAAGGACACGCCGACAATCCGAAGACTGATGTGTAATAATTATGTATTAAATAGTTTAAAGTTTAAATCAAACATTGTATCTGAGTTGGCAATAAAGGCTAATATAATAATCATACATACTCGGTGGCCACTACTGTGATGTCTCGTTAGGCTGATATGATAAATAAGAAACCAATTTGGGGTTGGTAGGTAGTAGGTTTGGTGTGGTAACAATAGAATATCTACTGTTTTTCATTTGAGTCGGTACTCAATAGATTAACCTTAGACCATAAGAAAAAGATAGATAGAACGTTTTGAGTCAGCGCGTGAAGCTGCACATACTTATCTAAAACAAGAAAGTCATCTTATTCGAGTCGCAGTGTGACAGTGTACTCTATATCGAACGCTCGTCGCGAGACATCGCATTTTGACGACCGGCTGGACGAGTGGTCTGTACCCCTTGCAATACGGGCTGCTTCGTCAGGGGTCCCGGGTACGAATCCCGGGCAAATTTTTGTATGATGAATACGAGCATTTGTTCACGAGTCATAGATGTTTATATGTTTATTCAGTATATTTCCAATATTTACATTCATATTATTATCATTATTTCTCCGTTATCTAGTATCCATAACACAAGCTTTTAATGATGCTTACTTTGGGCTAGATAATAGGTGTGAGTGTATAAATATTATTATTATTATTATTATTATATGCCATTTTGTGTTGTAAAAACATGTAAAACTGTTAAACAGAAGAAAGGCGGAGATATCTCATTTCCAAACTATGATAATTTATACTACCAATTTTGAATTGTTTTTAAAGAAAATATAGTTAATTATATGAATTAGGAACACAACACCTTAATATGGGTGATCAGTGCGGCTATTACAGTAATGTGATATTCCCCCTATACATGTATTTAATAGCTCATTTAATATTTTTATTTTGTGTGTGTTATAACTTTTAATGTAACAAGTAACCAATGTTAATAAATAAGTGTACATTATGTCTATGAAAGAAAATCATACCAAAATAAAGGTAAGATCCGATTAAAGAGATGTTACCTACCTTTTGGATTGAACATTTAATTCAATCTACACAACTGTAATTGAAAACTACAACATATACAGTAGATTAAGTAGGTATACTCAACCACATATCAATTAGTGATATAACAATTAATACTTAGCAGTTGTTGTCATCAATAAAGAACTATTGAAGAAGCAATAGTTCTGTCCTAGGTAAATTATACTGGGTAAGTTATACTGTATATAGGTAGGTAATATGTTTAGGAAGCTGCAATTCGCGTCCATAGGAAAATGATGCCAAATAGTGACATCAGAAACAAGGAAGCAGCTACCAAAATTAATAAGTAAAACTATAAAAGATATAAGTAATAATTGTTTTTGGAGTCAAATATCTACAATATAAATAAATGAATATCAAAAAAATTAAAAAGAAGTTCATACAATTTATGTTAGAGAAAGTCAGGATAATCAGTCAAAAATTTGCAACATTACACTCGTTGGAATTCATATGCACTTATAGGTAATGCACACAGAGCAAAAAAGTAGCTTGACTTGATTGCTCATCACATTCTATCTTGTTCCTATGGTCTAAGAGAATTAACATGCAGATAAGTTGACTAGTTAAGTTTCTATATGGGAATAGTAAATAAGCAGGAAACTAAACTAGTCATGTTATGATAAAACTACACAAACAATTTATTCTATAAGCATAATTTATGATTTAGAGATAATAAAATAAATTTTTATTTTATTGATTAGTGTATTTGAAAATTACCTTCAAGAGCTCTAATTATATTTGCAACTTCAGGTTCTGACCAACTATATGCTGCAATGGCCTGGTATGTACCCGCTAGATCTTTTTTCCATAGTTTTTGTCCAACAGCCCATATAGCTCCTATTTCTAGATTGCTGCTAGTGATGTTTTGAGGAATTCTCTTCCATAGAAACTTAGCATTACATCTACAATATTCAGATAATACAATACATTAATACAGCATGTGGAAGTACCTACTTAACTCATTTTATCCCTGGGTAGTCATTATTCTGGGTACTCATTAAATTATATACATGTAGTTAAATAATATAAAAAATATTTGACAATTTGTATGGTTGAGCACTTCTTCATATTGACAAGAAAAGAAGGAAAGAGAGAATTTATTATTACAAATAATTACTAATTAATTTAACATTCAATCATGAGTCTAGAAATAAAAGAGCATGATAAAAGGATCACATATTGGGGCTGAAATATTATACAGGAAAACGTAATTTTAAACAGAATGCGAATACAGGTAATTGTCTATATAAGTTAGTTGAATTCATAATCCTTTAGAGGTACTCACAAATCGTTTTGATATAAATATATGGCAAGTAGTTGTGCATATGTAGAAGGGGATGCTACGCCGGTGGGAGCCTGAAATATTCATTTTTTAAGTTTCAATTTTTGATTACACTACAAAAAATATATATTGGATTATCATAAGAATACATAAATAAATACCAATTTTGTTAGCAATTACCAGTAATACTGACCTCCAGTTCTTGCTTCTCTAATTCAATGCAAAGTTTATCAAAGTTTGTAATCATTTTAATTATAAATTAACCCTTATTTTTCACAGTAACACATACAAATAAATATGAAATCAAATGACAAAATGTCAAAATCAAAGAAATTTCATATGTCAAAATCACAATAGGCTTGGGTAAAAAATATGGGTATATCAAAATAACGATATGTTTTCAAAAAATGATAGATATTTATCACCGATATTTTTAATTTTGATATATCGATATTCAATATTTTTTTTTGGGGGAAATATTCGATGTTTTTAAGAGCTCTGTTCATTTCCTACGTCGTTGATGTCACATCATGTATCCTACCACTCCGACCTCTAAGATTAAAAACGACTAAAAAGCCTATAGGCATGGGGCTCAGTTCCCTTCGCCTCGAACACAAAGAGATTTTCTAGGCTTTAACCTCTCTGTAGTCTGTATTTTGATTATTAAAACTGCCAGATTTGTAATTCATTTTTCAAGTTTCTTATTTTGAATATTCAAATCTGAAAAATATAATATAGTTACATCCGGTATTGAGAAAAACTCTCGCGCATTGAGAAAAAAACGTTATATGTGATATGTGATCAGAATCACAGATTACAATACTATATTAGTGATCTGTGATCACAATCCTTACGGTCCAAAATGCGCAAACATTACCAACGTTACGAACAGTGAACAGCCATAAACTGAATCGAATACGGTGCTATTTGCATTATTTACGTGCAATCAATTCGGACCACAGTTTCGCTCATTCGTGTGTACTCCTATCAACGTCCATAACAAAAACTTTATAAAATCTTAATTTTTTTATCAAAAAGTGGTATTATAGCAGCATTTGTAGTAAACAAAGTACGATGACAGGTTTTTATCAATACAAAAATAAAATGCTTACTACATTTTTTTAACAATTTTAAAGTCATAACCTCAAGTTTGACATTTACGAACACACTGCACTACCTATTTTTCGTGAGCAACGTTACATTACTCTCGTTGGCACGAATACGTTCAATTCGGTTCCTTTGTAAGCGCGCTATGTGCAAAAATTGATCATTTTGGACCGTAGGGAATGAAACAAACAAGAATGTCAGTTTGACACAAGCTGTTTTAAAATTCTCTCTCTAAAAGAAAGGCAATAACCTTTTAAATACAGTACAATATTATATATACATTTTTGTATTTATAAACATACTAACAACAACTAACCAACTTAATGTTTGTGCTTGTCCACAGGTTACCCAACCGGTTAATAATCCCCTACAGTCTCGTGTCTTTTCCAAAACTGGATCTTGGCGAAATTGTCAAATCTGACAGAGGCCATAAAACAAAAATTGAATTGAATTGAATAAAAGAAAGGCAAAGGGTTCAAGCTCATACATCCATATCTTGGTATTTTTAATAAAACATTGACATGCTGGCGTAACGCATTTTATTGCATCTTATGAGAGTTTGGCGCGAAATATATGATGACAGTCTACATGATGCTACTTCGATAAGGTGGATAACCATCAAATTCATCATATCATCAAATTCGCTTTTATTACAATGATTTTCCAATTGCACGTCAACAAAAAACTTGCTTCACAAAACTAGACCAATTTTATATCACAACGTTTTAGAATTCGTGCAGTTACAGACTACAGGATACCAATCGACAGCATTGAATGGCGCCATGAATTTTGAAATTCTTCCTTTATATTTTATGGAATCAACTCCATAAATAGCCATATCCAATGTAGGTATTTTGTTTGTTAGGTATGCAATAGCGCGATAAATTGCTTATCGCGCTATTGATTTAAATTATTATTGCGTCAATAATATTATTTTCGGGCGCTTACATTGCTAACGTTGGCTGACTTGGCTGGCTAACTTAAGAGATAATAATGTACAGACGACAGCGCATCAAGTGCAACAGCTGCACTAGAAAAGCCACCTTTGTTGTGAATACAGTAGGGGCGGTCTCAAGATCTAACTGTTGCGATTGGTGTGTAGCCGTATAGTAAAATTCCACACCTTATGGCAATGATCCGCTAATATTTCATAATTTATATATTTTTAATATATTCAAATCACGTCAAATGACTAAACACCACCATGATGCATAGCGGTAAGAAGAGTCCATATCGTCGCTGGAATTTTCAATTGGCGTAGGGGAAAACCATTAGGTACTATTAGGAAAGATAAGAAACGTATTTTTTTATAAAATGTTGCTGTAACTTTTTATTTGTGCATCCTCTATAGATCATGTCAAAGGAAATTACATTTTATCAGGCTCTTTAAAATAATAACAACGACATAACTGTAAACCTCATCATTACGGAGTCCTTAAAGACCTGGTGGTTATGCCTGCGTTTGCCGCTCAATGTTTATAGAAAAATCGTCTTTACTTAGACATTGCGTCGTCATAATTTGATTATTTATGTTATATTATATTTTTGACCCCCCCGCGAAAAAGAGGGGTGTTATAAGTTTGATGTGTCTGACTGTTTATCTGTGTGTCTGTTTGTGGCATTGTAGCTTCTAAGCGAATGGATCAATAATGAGATGTTTTTTTGTTTGAAAGCTGATGTGACTAGGATGGTTCTTAGCTATAATTTATGAAGATCAGTTCAGGCGAATGATGACTAACAGCTCATTTCCTACTTCACAAAAGGGTTTTACTAACTTTCACAGATCCGATGAGGGATGCTTAATTCTTTAGAAACTTACAGCAGGTAGGTATAGCATGTTACAGTCATCTTGGTAGTAAAACAAAGTATTCGATAACTTTTGGACGTTCAATATATAAATATTAGTACTAATTGTATCACACAACCTAGTTGTTAATATCCATCCTTGTTAAGAATTTGTCCTTTACTACCTAATCAAACTTTAGTTATTCTTCCACAGAGGGCGTAAATTAATATAGGTAAGTGAGAAATTTTTGACGTAGGTACTGAAAGCACAAAATAGATGGCAGCGTCCGACTAGACAGACAGACGACCTGCCCCCTTATTTAGAAAATGGCGGATCACGGATTCGATTCGAAAACTCACATGCCGTCTTGCTTTGACGTACCGTGATGAAAAGTGACGGGTATACAGTTTCCGAAATTCGAATCTTTTCCTACAGTTGTGAACAAGGGGGCAGGTCAGGGTCAAGGGATCCGTTGGTTGCAGACTGCTCAGAACTCTGGAAATCGACCAGGGAAAGCCAGCAGTGGACATCTTACGGCGATTTGATGATATTGAGCAATTTTCACATTATACCCGATTAGGTATTACATTATATCCAGTTATGGAACGGATTCAGTTTTTTTATGGCATAATGTGAAAATTGCTCATCATAGTCATACCTATCGATTTCGATTTCTTTAAACACTTTTGTATTTACCTACGCTTTTAAAATTTAGAGCTAATTATAAGGGACATTAATTCAAAAATTTCACGTTTCCAGTCCCAGCAGCATAGGTTGTGCTCAAACAGTCTTTTCTATGCATCAGCAATACGTAATCATCATCATCAATATTAATGTTTATCTAGTAAAATAAAAACTGGAGTTCACCTTACCTCTCATCTCTAGGTACATAACGTTCCGATGTGATGCTATCGATGCTTACTTATACATACAAAATGGGTGCAAGCGTTCTTCAGAATAATATTATCAAATATTAATCGAAATAAAAAAATAGCAACAGTTCACGTACCTATTACTGCTTGTCTACATCGCCACCAAATAGCTATGCTTCGCCTCATTACAAAAAAAGGTTTTAATTGGTGGCTCTTTAATTTTAGCTGAACATGGCCGAGAATGTCTGGGAATGTCAGCTGGTAGAGTATACGATATGGCATTAGTCCGCCTCTTGCTTGTACATCTTTTTTTTATACCAACGAATATTAAAACAAAATACGTTGTTAATCTTTCATATTTGGCTTATTTAATTACTAAATACATCTAAACCAAAATCGTATTGATTCTTTGTGACTAACAATCAAAATTAAATAACTGTCAGTTTTCAGGATTTTTGTTAGTGTGCTGAGTGAACGACTAAATATTCAGTTTTATTTCAATTACAGTGAAAATTTTATTACAGTTTATCTGAAATGAAAACTCCTTCAAAGCGTCTTCGGTTTAACTACTTCAACTAGGTACATTTATATCATAAATACAGATACAGGTCAGTAATCTGTTTTTGAAAAATTGAAATTCGCAGATCAAAGCTTTTTTTCCATCTAACTATAATTTGCAATTGCATCAAAATCTGTTCAGCCATTTTCAAATAATATAAAAAAAATGTTCATATAAGTTTCTCCAATTATGTTCAAACAAATCGTCAATTTTTTATGTAAATACCTACCTACCATAATACATGATCCGGAATAGGAAAGAAGAGAGCTTGAGCAAGTGCAATCTGGTGCGAGTCAGTGCGACTGAACAAGAAATTGTCTGCAATCATTTAACCGCTTACCTGAATTATCAGAGATATTTAAGTTAAAGTAAGATCAATAAAAAACATTACACCAAGATCACCAATAAAATATCACTGGCTATGTAGGGTCGTCTGGGTACCTACCTAGGTACCTACCGCCTATTTCGACCATTAAACAGTTCGCTATGTTTCGGATTGAAGCGGAAGGTAGCCAATGTAATAATTATATAGGCACTGGGCATGGAACGCATTTCATCTTAGACCTCATGATGAGGACGCACCTGCAATACCAAGTGATTTTTCCTTGCGTAATTGCAGGTGTCACTTACCATCAGGTGGGCCGTTAGCTTGCTTGTCATCTAGCTGTATGAAAAAATCATATGTAGTGTTATATTTGATTATTCTACGTCTACTTACCTATATTAAACTACAATTATGGATCTATTTACGGTTAACCATTTTGATACGCTACTTAACCGAGTCATTCTTGTCAACAATTAGGTGTGGGATATGATCGCGATTGTGTAACACAATATTCTTTAGACTGGGTGCATGACCCCGATTTTTATAATTGAATTTCACAGCTATTGACGGAGGGCTTGGGCGGGCTCGCCAGTCTACTTGTCGTCTTGCATTGCTTAGGTGAGCTTGCATCACAATAAAACCGGAGCCGATGGGCACGCTGAGTCACTGAACAATATTGTCGTTCTTAATGCAAATTTCTTGCTATGCTTGTACCAATTTGCATCTTAATGCTTTTTGTTGAACAAAATCAATGAACGAGAATTAGTTTAATTTTCTTTAGATGGATGTAGGTATTTATAGAGCTCGGATATTAGAAATAAAATTCTAAAATCTGGCGTAGCTAGTTGCATTTTTCATAACTAATTACAAATATACCCTATCCCTCCTTATCCATGTCCAATTTCTCCTTCTACCATTCCAGGGGACTATGCTGATGTTTGTTGCTACCTAAACGCAAGAGAGCAGAGAATAGACCGCACTGCCGGCTGCGGAGTATCCTACTGCATATAACCTGGGTTTTTTAAAAGTAAGATTAAGCAGGCACCTTCTTGGTGAGCTCTCCTAATCGGCGACCTCCTCTTCATTTTTCTCAGAGCAAGAGTGTGATCAAGAGCGAGCCTATTTAAAAAAAAACTTAGTAAAGTTGAAAAACCTATTCGACCTATGGACAAGAGAAAAAGTTAAATTGACAACAGGAGGCGATGATGATCGCCTGTAAAGTCATAGAATACTGGAGATACTCCCGTGTCGGGCGCTCAGTGGCTAGAACAGTCCCCTCTGGGTGGCTATGAGTATATCTGGGAATATGAAAGTTCGCGAGTTTGCGTCTTGCCTATCCTAACATTTTTATAAAAAGGTATTTATTGTAATGTTAAAATTAAATTTAAGAACATATAAGTAATATTAGTCGTATCTTTATACAGGTAGTTTGGGACATGGTATGACAATCGGATACCTAACCATGTTAATTAACATAGTCATATTTTAATACCTCTATTCCCACTAGTTCAGTTGATGTAGTTCGGTGACTGAACTAGTGGGAGTTTTTTATTACTAGTTCAGTTGGTAACTGAAATTTGAAATTTATTTTTCAATTTTGTATTTTAATAACACCTTAATAGGTATACTATTTGACTATAATATGGGTAGGTGTCCGCGTATTATACTATGTATTTGTACCTACCAAACACCATGTAAGTGTTGGAATATTATCTACATTAAACGTTCTGGCTAGGCCTTGTAGGTTAGGTATAATGCCGCCAATGCTAACGCCTTTGTAGATTAGGTATAATGTGACAGTCCACTTCATTTGAATGAGCTTAGATTCAGATAAACTATTTTCTTATCAGTTCAAACCTACCAGCTAAAGTTATCAACAGTTTTAGATCACAAACATTTAAAGTCAATAGGCAAATTATAAATGAAATGGTCTGCAACTGACCTATTTCATAATCAAGTATTTGCGCAAGGTGCTACGAAGAAGGATAGTTACGTCACTTTCACTTGCTGTGGTATTGTCCAATGTTACTGTTGTCACGCTCCGGCGGCAGCCAATGGGCTTGCCTGCCGCCCCGCCTGGTGGGTAGGCGTGTAGTGGCCCCGGCCCAGATAGCCGCAATGTCCCACGGCCACTAACTACAATGCCTTATCAACACATCGTTTATACCTACTGGTATTGTAACCATTGTATATGTACCTGCAGTAAGAAAAGGAAACCACATATGACATTGTGTATTGTCACATACCTATCATTTACAAATTACACTCTAATGGACCTCAATTACGAATGTGGGTAGATATATTCGAAGTCCTTTCCAAACACTAATCAATAAATACGTCACACATTGTGTTACACTTTGTTTTCATAAACAAAGTAAAAAATGGGGACTCAGGTGTGTGGGAAATAAATATCTTGCTAGCAAAAAATCGGTTCACGCTTCAATTTGGTGGCCGTCTGAGCGAGTGGTCAGTCAGTACCCTGTCTTCTAATCCAGAGGTCCCGGGCTCGAATCCCGGTAGGGGCATAATGATAAGTACGAAAAATTCTATGATTGGCATTTTATTTTCCATTATTTCCTTTGTTTCTTAGTACAAAATATGAAGTTTTACAGACAAAACTGGCGAATTCATCATGGCGCTTATGTCACTTTGGTGACGCTTATTTGACTACTTCCATGTCGCCCACCATATTGAATAACTGGGAAATCGACGAAAATTTCAACTTTTGTACAAACAAACTATGCACGAAAACAAATTATTGGTAGGTATTTTTTCCGGAATCAGGAGAATTTTCCTGATTTTTTGATATAGTGTAAGTACTTATTGCTGGCCGGATATGAAACATCTCCTGAACAAATAAATTGGAAGTCTGACTATGAATAGTTACGATGAGTATTGTTTTGTTCCACATATTAGCAAATATTCCAACTATAATAATAGCTTAGAGGGAACACTAATCGTAATGTTGAGAGTATTGCGGTCATCCGGTGTAGAGACTCGCGGCAACAGGTCGGAGTATCATCGCTGCCGCTCGCTGCAGCGCCGACAGCGCTGTGCAAAATTGGTAATTACATCCAACAGCGGACCCTTTTCATGCTTCATTGGAGCCTGGGCACACGTGCCAACTTCGTCAGCCACTTTTTCGTTGGTGTATGAGGTTTGCTCCGATAGAATCAATAAATTTTCCCGATCTACATAATTATCATAGTTCGCCGCCGTGAAAATTAATCGGTTTTGTCTGAATACCTTGTGCGTGATGTGAATTACGCACAACTATCTGCTCACCACATAAACAAATTACAAAAACAGTTACCTAAATAAAACCTTTTCGTAATGATTCGTAACTAGTTAAATAGCTTTTGAAAACGCTGGACCTACCACATTGTAGGTAACAGTAAACATCAATCGGATGGATACTGCTTTATTAAATTATATGCATTTACAAACTCATTATTCCTTATAGTTTAAATAATCAATACCTTTGTACTGTAGTGTACCTACCTTGCGCTTTATAGATTTTGGTAACATTTCCACGTACGGGAGTAGGTTTTATGAGTTGATAACAACATTTATTTATCATGCAATTCGTAATTAACAGCCGTTTTGTCGCGATTCCGTGTAAAAGCGAATCGCACAAAATTATAAACTTGTGCTTAAGAAAAGCCCGAAACAACATATGTAGGAACGCATCCCAGCTTAATGGACATTAATTAATACAATTAGCCGACGGCAAATTACACGTAAAGACTGATATAATGAGCGTAAATTGAGGCGACTTTACACTTCTGATTTATTGTCTTGCACTCGCAAGATTTCGACGAAAGAGAAAACAGACCAGCCCAGACGGATATTACGGACACTATATAAAATTGATAATGAATATTTATAAAAAGTTAATCATGGCTCACTGTGTTTTCCATCGGGTCACAGGAGAAACCATTAATCAGAACATTTCCACTTAATCATGCCGATGCGACCGTTTTCTTCTCGATGTAGGTAAACATCTCAAAAAGCTTATTACTTAAATAATTAGGTAAAAAACGATTCGTTACCAGAAGAGCAATGTGCAATTAAAACTTTGGTGTATTCCATTGACAATCTGTTGAATTGAATTTATCTTTGAAATCTTTATCAATACTTAAGTAATTACTACTAATTTAGTATTTGAAATAAAAAAAATACCAATTTATTTCTCTTAAATGGTTCAATGATCACATAATTATGTTGTTCTTTCAACTCACAAAGGAAAATGCTACTTACTGTAATTAGTAAACAACTTAATAGATAAAGATAATTATTTATATCCAACATCATTCGTCATTTCAAGGTCCGCGACATCTCATTTGGTTTGAAAAGTCGTTTAGTTTACATTGTAAAATACCTGTTCCTATGCTGTTTGAATTTTGTAACACTGCTTTGGGAATTATTTTATAGTTTTGTCATGAATAAGCTAATGAGATTATAATGTTTGCTAGACTTAGGAATATTGAGTATCCGCCAAATGTGTCAGATATACGCATTTTAATGCACTCTTTACATACGTATGGCCTACTTGTTTGTGTTTATACGACTTAATTTGAAATTTACGTAAGTACGTAACATTAAAATCTATCGGCATTTCAAAGGGAATTAATCATTTATGCACTATATTTCACTCACACATTTATATTTACTTATAAAATGTAATATCTGTGGACAAAAATAAAACTTTTTATGGAATTGATAAATTGAGTAGTGGCTTCCCCTTTAAATGACGGACACATTGATCACAGACGTACTTGAAAGGCAATCAATTTCATTGTCATAGTGAATAAACGACACCAGAAGCTCATGTTTGTCGTCAGTCAACAAAATGTCGTAACGGTGGGCCTAGCAAAAGATGTCCGACGGGCCTGTTATCAGAAAACATTTAATCAAACTGCAGCCCGATGATGGATGGTACGCCAAAGTCGAGAGGGCCATTAGCACCTGACAGGCGGTGAGCGATCGCCGGCAAGCTTCCGACGCCTGCGCCGCCATTGTCGTGAAACAATGGCTCTCCTATCTTTAATCACCTCAAAATAGATTCTAATTGGATCCGCAAACTTTCCGTTTTGGTGACCCTGAATGCGGATAAAGCTAATCATTCAACCGAAGGTTCTGATTATGTAGGTTCTTTTGTAATAGTTGCATCTAATGACGCAAAGCAGTATGTAAGCAGTTGTTTTACAGTCATTAGATATCGACGCGGTTTTTATGTCTACTACTTACCTATAAGAAAATAATGAAATGCTTATTTAGAATAATTTAATAAGCGATATTGCTGTAAGTTTTTGTAGTTATTGTGTTGATACGCAGGTAGGTATTTAAATTCCACCGGTTTTAAACAGGAAACGATATCGTTTGAAATTCGACCAACAATAAAGAAACCTAGAAATTAATAATTAATTAGGTAACTTCTAGCCAGTTTTTAAGGCCTTGACTAAATAATGATGAATAATTTAAAATGTCTGGAGCTTTATTTGTCTGTACGTACGGTACAAAGTGCAATTTTTAACACTTCCATTTAATGAAGTTGACCGATACAATTGGCATTTTTTGGTTAAATTAAATATATTGTCGTATGTAACAAATATTTAGGTCGATATGTTCGACATTGCGCCATGATTTCACCTCATTAACTTTATTTATGTAGCAGTCCCTTGCAGCACTCAGGTCAGTCCATCGATAAATGTCCCGGGAAAGAAAAAATGTGAAGCAAAGAATTTCGGATTGATTAAAACGATTGTGCCTATATCTTTTGAAACTTCAATCGGAGCAAAAAATAAATGCCAAAATTTGCAAAGTTCATAAGTTACACGTGAGGATATTTCATATAGTAATTTGAGGGTCGTAAACAATAATAAGAATTATTATTTCAATTTATTACACATTCTGCTGCAGGTATTCCAGTTTGTGATAATATAGCGTGAAATCGCCAGTTAGTGAGTAACATCGTATTATTCTGAAGCGACGAAAGAGAAAGCGTTCGTGATCATCCGACTTAGCTGACAGAGAATCCTTGCTCTATAAATTTAACCTTTAAGTCCTTAAGATAAGGATACTAGGATAAACCAATCATTGTGACTGTGTATATACTTCATCGCGTGGACTTTAGTCACGAGTCGCTCTGCTGACCCCAGTAACCCCCCTCTTAAAGATATAACAGTTGAAACCAACCTAGGTTACGGAGGTATTAAGATGTAAATTATTACTCATGTCGTTTGAAGTCTTGAAGCGCCATATACAGTAGTGATACCTTGTACTCTTCGTTAAGGAATCTGTTGCAGTTCCGCGGGTATCGTGCGCAGTCTTCTAAATATGTAAATTATGAAACAATGTTACCTATTGCAGTAGCTTAACTTACTAGAAGAGTATTAGCATTTTATGATGAGCAAATTTTAATATATTGCCCTATTCCAATAAATAAAGTATAATATTTGTCTTTCTTGTACCGGTGCACTTTGAAATTATTAATGTATGTATATGAGTGTAGAAAATTTACTGTCACTGATTTTGTGCTAAGCGTATACAAATGTATAGTTCCATTTTTTTTAATACAAATCACGACAAATGAGTCAACACCACCTGGTTGTGAAGTGGTCCTAGCCGCCTCTACCTTGAAGGCCTGAAAGGTGAATTTTTACGCCTCCACGTTTAAGCCCGTGTTGATATTTGGTACTATATATCTCGTAATATAACTGAATATTGATTATAGAAGCACGAGTGCCGTGGTTGAGGTTGAATCTCACTAAAATGTTAATAAAATTGCTATCGTATGCAAAATTCATTTTACATAATGCGCCCGGTTGGTCTAGGAGTCTTCTATTGTACTCTCATTACATTTACTTTATAACTTCTATTGATAGTTCATATTAAGACGTTTAATTTTACATCGCTTGCGAGACCTTAGTCTATGTGGTAACAAGGCGGTAACGGATCTATGAAGCTATTTCAGTTTGTGTGTTTGATGAACTTACAAGAAATAAGTAGAAGTAATGTGACTGGAACCATTAAAGAGAATATTGTACGATGTCAGCTGTCTATACTGTTAAGATAAGTTTTGTTCGATTTTCATAGACTTATTTGTTTATTAAATAATTTATAGATTGTATTTATTTACAGTTATTTTGCACATAAAGGTTTAGCACTTTGTCACTTTAGAATATCAAATATTCTCTTTAGAAATACGTAATAATCTAATCTAAGTATGTATGTACAATTAGCAGCTGAAAAATGTAATTTTAGATAGCTATCATTTTTGTCATATGCAATATAAAATTTACACCAACTATATAGAGAGATATATAAAATTTACACTTAGTATACAGGCTGGAAAAAACTTTTAATCCTTTAGTTAGCTTATTTTACTGAAAGGAAACATTCTTTTATTAACACGAGAAACTTACTGCATTCGAAGATCTTGTAAAATTCGCTTGTCTTACCCGGGAATCGAACCAACGAAATCATCAATTCACTGTCTCCACCTCTATATTAAAAATTTCTTTGTACATCACGTACAAAGAAATTTAGTAGCTCATTTCTTTGTCGTACTTCCAGAACTTGGAATTCTTTGCCCGCACATGTGTTCCCTCCTTCTTATAAAATGGGCTCCTTCAAAAGAGGCGTGAAAAAGCACCTTTCGGGCCGGCAAGGTGGAGGCGGCTAGAGCAGTGTCTGAACTGCACTAGCTGTTTTCGCATTTGGACTCTTCTTACCGCTTCACATCAGGTGGTGTTGAGTCATTTGTCGTGCTTTGTATAAAAAAAAACTAAAAATTAAAAAGTAAACCCTCGATATTTTATCATAACAATCCGTTCAGGGTAAAATATGTGTAATAAACATTTAGTCTTCGAAATAAAAAAAAGTAAAAGCTATTAATTTTATTTCATCATCAATACTCAATTTTAAAAATGTTGAAAGTTGTAGTTCTAATTCTAAAATTTTTGCGCCGCGTTGCAATAACAAAATACGTTCCACTTTTCAACTTTTCGCCAGAACGCCTAGTGTAAGAAGGAATTGTGCTTAAATTTATTATTACTATTTAATGATTTTCTTATCGAAATCTTCAACAAGGTACTTAAAGATAAATAACATTAGCAACTCTGTACCTACTTCATACGATATCTTTGGATGTTAGAGAGATAAGAAAATTAATGTCTGGTTTACTTGTTACAAATGAACATCACAGTATAGGTATTGTTAATAAAAATCTTGTAATAAATATTCAATTTCATAGGTATCTCCTACAATAGATGAATGTAAGAGGAAATTTTTATTAGACAAATTTTAATATAAATAGCGAGGGTTTATTTTTTAATTATTAGTTGGTTCGATTCCCGGGTGAGACAAGCGAATTTTAGAAGATCTTTGAATGTTGTTTTGTTTCTCTTAAAAAACAAAGTATTGTTTCCTTTCAGTAAAATGAGCTAACTAAAGGACTTCAAGTAGATCCCCTCCAGGGCCCATATATTTTTTCCACACTGTATAGGTAATAGATAGTCAGTGTAAATGTCATATTGTTTATTAAAATAAAATAATAAAAATAAAATATTTTCCAACTGATTATTGTAATTACATACTTAGATAATAGGCCAATTAGAGCTGACTGTGTTTAATAAGATAAGGTAGACATGAAACTAATAAATATAGTGAACTATTTACACTAACTGTTTATTCTGTTTATCCTAACATACAAATAGTCTTATGTTAGGATCCCTCTCCCATTATCTACCTACCGTTAGCCAAATGGGCGCAGACAGCGGCGCGGCGGTGCAGGCGCAGTGTTAGTGCATGCATCATTTAATAGGGCCGCACGCTCTCGTCGCTTATAAATTATCACAAAGATCATGTTACTATCCTGCGGTCTTGTGAGGACTACTTATTAGCTTGGGAGCTTTTACCTGAAACTTTGTTTTTGTAAAATTTTCCCGTAATGGAGGGAACACAAGCTCCTCCCCATTATAGGTAGAGTAGATATCGTAACGGGCAATGTAAACAGTGCACTGTATTAGTTTTATGTTTACCGCACTAAACACAATTGACCCTAATTCTGTTGCGCACTAACTGTATCCAAAAAGTTCAGAAGGTACAACCGCCGCGAAAAAGACCGCAATTTCAAAGAAAATTTATATCAAAAACAAGCCTAAAATAAGTTAAAAGAGTTAAACGTTGCCCTATCCCTTTATAATGCAGTGAAATGAAAGAGAAACAGAGTTGAACTTATAGACGTCGCGTTCACAATTGGCATAGTATAAGCATATTGTCTATATTAATTTAAGGCGAGGTGTGTTGTGCAGCGATTCGCTCGACACCCTATCAACCATGTCTCTAAATTATATCCCTACCTGGGCGATGTAATATACAAGTAGACTCGATAAAACGCTGATTTATTACATAGAATATATAATGACACAGGACAATCGGCATTTATTTATAAGGCGCAGTTAAACGGTGTTTGTTACACATAAATTTTAGTTCGAATCGCGTTTTCCATGGAGTTTGGTTTTACAATAAGCCATGTTCCTCGCCTCTTTTGTATTTTATGAGGCGTTTCTATTCTATTCTATATCGCCAAAGTTAAATATTCAGATTATTCTCGCTACTTATTTTGGCTTCAATATTTGTTCATTTTTACATCAGTTTGACATTGCTGTAAATTTTTTAAGTTAATTAGTTATCATAATGAACAAAAATCAGAAAAGATTCTCATATTATTTTAACGTTTCTCAACGCTGGAAATGTATTCCTGTATTTTTTTACAGGACGAGTCTTTTCGAAAACTTTATTTGTTTATTCTTTGTTTTCCTATTATCAATACTATTTTTTATTTATAGATAAAATGTTAAGAACACTTACATAAACCTAATAACAGTCAGGTAACTTGATATCTGTTTTCTCAGATTAGCGATGAATGGAGCATTGAAATGTCAATACTTCAAAAAGACACATTAGTGAGCGTCAAAATAAAAAATAAATTAAGTCATTGTTGTATATCCTCCATTGTACCACAGTCTAATAATGGATTGTACTCCCCATGTGTTTCTCCCATGTAGGGAGGCTTGTGCCCAACAGTGGGACGTATTTAGGCTAGTGATGAAGTCATTGTAGTATTAAAGAACTTTCTAATGCTGCTAAACAAATAAGTATTTTGCATGTTTCAAGTTCGATAGAAGAACAATTCAAACCTATCAAAACAGAATAGTAGAAACATTAATCTATTTATGCGGCTAATAGCAATAGACTGTTACAGTCGGACCAGCTAATTTAACAACAGGTCGCATAAAACCATTACACTAGTCATTGGAAGCGTGAGAGCGAACTACCTTCGCTCGGTCGAAATTACAACAAGCACGAAGCACGACCGACGCGGGCGCGGCGATATAGTATCGGCGACCTGCGACTGGCGACCGGCCGGCTTCGCGCGCTTGCGATTTATTGCTCGGACAAACTAACGCGCTCCTCCAATTATTAAGCATTTAATTATAGTCAAGAGTGAGGAGATAAATCGTAAACAATTATTTCTAACTCTCAACGACGCCACACGGCGGGTTGCCCAATAGCTAAAGCTCTGTTCCAAAGACGATATTTCGCGCTTAGAGCTAATAATTGAATTTCCTCGGAGAACAATTGCCTCGATTACAGCGCCGGCAGACACGGATCGACGCCTAATGAATCTCCCTGCTGTCTAGTTATTTACAGAGATAAACTCCGTGTTTACTGGGTACATGCGCATGATTGCACGAGCTACCAATAAATTAGATTTATCACAGCACCTACCATTGTAGGTGAGTGAGATTTATGTGGCATCTGTACAGAAGCCACTAATTTAAAAACAAATATAATTATTATTTCAATGACAGAGGCAACTTAATGAAAATAAGTTATCGCGTACTAAAAAAGACATCAACGCGCTAGTATTTCCTGACCACGCGACGCGATTTTAGTGTTTGTTAAATTTCTTGAGATTATGTCGCCTATCGTTATTGAGACAATAATCACATACTTACTATTTTATGAAACAATATAATATATATCATTATTAAACTTTAGGTTTGAGTATTATTAAATAATAGCGACCAAAAGCTTAATAAACCTATTTTAGATAAGACACTGTTAAGCATGATTTGATTCCCTCACTCTTATGTCGAATTAAAAAGACAACACATGTACCACATAAGTAGAATAGTCTTTTAATTAAAATATGAATGCTCATTAATCAATGAGCGTTTGTACCTATTGGTAAGGAAAATAAATATAATCAGTAAATATGAATCATCAATAAATTCCATGGTATTTTTTGCCAATATTAAAAACGGAGCTCATAAATCATTTGATAGCGTACGTACGTTAAAGCAATTGAAAATGTCTTTATAATTCTTACTGAATTGTAGTGAAAGATGCTACTGCGCAACGTGTTATTTTTTACCATAATGCATTATAATCTGTGTCGTAACGTAAACCAATCAAATCAATATCGGGTATTGACCGAAGCACGCGTTCGGCCACACCACAGTTCACTCCCACCTACCACAAATCATTTGTACGCTGTCATTGAAAAGCTCTTCGATTATCACCTTATTTTACGCTAAGTATGTAGAAGCACCAATAATCACTCATGTCGGAAAATATTCGATTAAAGGAAACAGGGTGTGAGTCCGTGTTTCGATCATTTTGTGTAATCTTATTTTTTTATGTAATTATCATAACTCAGTCTTTGTACACAAAGGTATTGCCATTAATATAAATCGTCTTGGCAATTTCGCTAACAGTTTTTTTACATTCCTAAATATTTATCTTTCAGGTGATCGATGGGAATATGCCAGCGCTTCCAATCAATGGGAAGCACCATTTCACGATTTCAATAGATTTTAATAAAATGTCAGAACTTAGTGAAATCTACATTGTGTAAGGTGAGCGCGTTCAACTTCTCTCAGATATTAGCAATCTGTTTTCGTAATGAAAACAATAAGAACGATTACGCCAAACATTACTATCTACTCCAATATTTCATATGTATTTATTTAAACGTTGCAAAACCAAATATAAAATTTAGCAAATCTGCGTTGGATTCCGTTGTCTACTTATACGAAATTAACGACAGTCATGTATCATTCCAAAACAGTTTTATAGCAACGCATAAATGCAAATTGCTAACGAAATATAATGCACACAGGATGATACACCTAATAAGTTGCGTATACGCAGCCACGATAGTAACGCATGTAAAAGCGACTAGTCTGCCGTCAGATATCTATTAGCGGTTGTTACTTAAGGAGAGATGCCTCTGGCCCAGATCCAGCCGGTCAGACCAGTTCCCAGCCATCCTTGCATAACAATCTTGCTCCGCTTGCAAAAATACATTATCGAGCTCCCAAAACGCATGCCCCTTAAAAGCTCTTTAAAATCCGTGAATAAAAGATCACCCGTGAACCCGTAATGCGACTATGAACTGCAGATATTAAATGAAATTCTGTTGCACAACGTGCACCCATTTTCAACAGGGAAATCGCCTGCTCAATACCGAAGTGTTATTATAAATCACCGAATAATAATTACGTAATAACTCCACCACGCCCTAGAAAGACATGCAATTTTGACTCGGAAATTATACGGTCACTTTATTTATGGAGCTTCTCTTAAATTGGTGTAGCGACGTGTTCATTTAGGAAAGAAGACGACCTCGAAATTTGAAAGGATGCGCGGAAAATATTAGATACACCAATTTTTGTGTTGTATGTAATTCACTATTAAACTACAAACTTACGATAAGTATTATTAGATGTGGATTTAAATCATCGATTGTCAATATGTTGAGATAATCTCATGATTAACTTGTTGTTTGTCATTATGAATATATACATTAATCAAGCTGAGCATTATCATTTCTATTAAAAAAAATCAATTGGTTTAAATTTTATACACTGATATTTAATATAAATAGGATCTGAAAAATCAAAGAAAGATAATTGTTTTGTTTTGTATCTACTTGGTGCCTCCAGATGTTACTCATTTAGTTTTATTTAATAAACATGCATGGAGTGAGTTGTTTGGTAAAGTGTACCTACATAAGTAGGAGTTAGGTAAATGTTTTCTTGATAATAATTTGACACTTGTTGACCCTACACGACGTGGCATGACGCTTAGTTTTAATAGTTTGATATTGAGTTCGTGATAAAATATTAGTCGCCCCTAATGTTTACCGAAGGATAGAAGGCGTGAGATGCTGCAAAAGATTTGGGTGCCATTTTACTAGCGATAATAATTACGATGTGCGAATTTTGCGGTTCCTTAGATTATGCTTTGACAAATCACGACTTTGCAATTCCAATGCAGCAGATTTAATGTATGGGCGGCAGTTTGCATTCTAACCGCGACCTGCGGGCCACCTCTTTCCTAATGCACGCTTATTTGAGCTTTTTAACCTTTCATCCGTTGTAGGGCTCGAGCATTGAGGAACAATAAACATAATGCGGATACTTAATGTAGTTATTGTTCCCGGCTTGGCGTTAGGCGTCGTAACCAACCGATTTCCATGCAGGTTCTTCGGCACGTTCACGTGGAATCTTTTGCTGGAACGATTTCGTGGTTGTAATCATTTTATGTTAATTTTAAAAAAACACGGCAAATGACTCGACACCACATGATGAGAAGCAATAAGAAGAGTCCATATGCGAAGACAACTTTTGCTGCATGAATTCACTGTCTGGTGTCTTTTTTGCCTCTTCCGAAGGAAAAGAACTCCAGATTGATATGACCTGTGCGACAAAAAAGTTAATTTTACTTATTATTATTCCAATTTACGAATTTTTTGGCTTATATGCTTGTTATTTATGACGTCTACTAAATTTGATAGTTTTTAATAGTGGGAGTTTAATAACATAACCTGCCGCGTCAGTAAAATATGCACGAGCTTGCATAGTTAAATAACTACACCGGAATCTAAAAATCACTATTCACATTAAAATAAACAAAAATGTATACACTGCGACAAGCATACCGAGTGGTCGCAGCTGCCAATTTTTTTTTGGATCTGTTCTAGCTAGGGCATAATTCCTAAAATCTCACTAGATAACTTTCTATCGCTACATGAATATGTTACCTATATTTAGAAACCGACTTTACCAAATCATAATAATAAGAATATTCATTCAACACCTATTTTATAGCCCAAAGTAAGCAACATTACAGCTTGTGTTATGGATACTAGATAACAGAGAAATATTGATGATGATATATGTGTATATAAATACTAGAAATATACTACATCCATGACTCGTAAACAAATGCTTGGCCAGCTGGTCGTCTGTAAATTAAACTTGTTTCATTTTAACTATAGCTAAAATATGCTGACAAAACAACAATATGTTATTTTTTCATATATTGGGCCGGATGGGAAAACTTCAAGAAAATAATAGGTAGGTAATACAGAATTATATAGTGGAGTAGCCTCGAAGATGTCTATCTACGTCCAGCAGATCAAAGCACCAAGCTGATATGATAAATCATGGTGTCTAGTGGTGGATATAATGAATTGAATATATTGAACCTTGATAATTTATTTAGTTTACCACTTGTTTCATCAAATTACTTTAAAAAAACTCCTATATGTAGCAAATGTGCAATTTTCTTAACAGTAAACAGTACTTACTATAAAAATACTACTGCATGGGTTTGTTGTTGATGAACGCAATTACAGTATTTACAGTTAAAATATACTGTTATTTAATTCTTTTTTAGATGTTTCATAACACAATCTTAGATCTGGTGATCGGTGAGCAATATGTAGGTTGTGACTTTAATTTTACTATAGTAATTATTACTTTTCGTTTATTTTTAATCGTGCTCCCTAAAGTTTCCATCTTTGATGGCATATTTTTCTTTATGAGACTTTCAAAAACCTAATGAAGTTATTATCATTTTTATCTTATTTATGTAGTACATGTCTGTCAAGCAAGCCACACATTCCAGAAATAATTTCATATTAATAATCATATGCTCCGGGAAATGCTCTTCTAAAATAGAGTTAAATTAGTGATTTATCTTACATACGATAAACATTGAAATATTTTTTGAATACATTTAATTTACTGAGGTACGTATTTATAAAAAGAACGATTTGAATTTAAACTATAGATTTACAAAAAGTTTTCATTGCAAGGTTTCTACGTGTCTCCGGAGCTCAACATAATACCTTCTTCTGCTGATATTGTGTGGGAACTATTATCTAATCTGTGTTCTGGATATTATTGTGCACCAATTAAACAAATTATTAGATTTATAGTTATGGCACCCCTTAACAAGCCATCCACTTAAATTTTATCATAACCTAGCTATAGACAAAGTAAACATGAACAAACATAGTAAAAATGTTCGTGATTAAATCACAAATATACCTTGTTTGAGAAACATTTGTCCAAATTGTAACATTTGAACTGGTACATGAAGCCAGTGACCATTTACTATTCCTAATGATTGTTGTTTCTAAATAAACTAATATGACTGCACCAACATGTTTCTTAGTTCAGTAAGCGCTTGTATAATTAAAAGATCTCCCACGGCAAGCCCAATCTGGCTGCAGCGATTTATAGGGCAATCGTGCAACCATAGTAAAGTTTTGCCTATACCATTTGCTAATGTTCAATATTAGCCGCCATACACAATAAGGGTTGAAAGTTAGCTTTCAATGTACAGTCGCGAATCTTTTGATTATTTTTATAAATATATTATATGAATAATGTAGGTAGGTAAAAAATGTATGGATACATTTCACTTTGTCAAACGTTGCAGTGATATTAATTTTTTAAGTCACGAAGTTGTGAAATAGGCTAATGTATTTCTATGAAACTACTTCTCAACTCGTCCTTAAGTGTTATATATTGCAGTCTGACATTTATTATTTTATCGGAATCATTTATAAACATCGTTGCTTAAAAGTATTTCTTAAACTATCTATAGGTGGGTTATTAGCAACACTAGTTTACCTACAACTTTTGTCACTAATTGAAAGTCGCTCAATGTCGACTCTCGCACTAATGTATTTGCTTAGATGATTTCCATACATTTACATAATGTTTCTTCCGGCTACGTAAACAAAGCCGCCTGAAAATTGTCTGAGGTTTTCGGCATGTCAGTGTACCGATGACCGCACGGTGTTGTAAGTTTCCATCGCGCTGAATGGGGCAAGCCCGAGGCTGTTCTATTCTTGGGAATAGCATGCAGTGTGGTTGTGGTTACGTAAGCGGTGGTGGGGGCGGTCGGCGCGGGCGGGCGGGTGAAAGGGCTGGGCGGGGCGGCGTGCGCGGCGCCGCCCCCCAGCATTTCACCACCGGTGACGCGCGCCCTACTTCGTATTTGTTCCATTGTGCGCCGACCATTGTGTAACGCGATAACATCCCTGCGCGAGCGCTGTTATTGAAATTTTGCTTTGCTTGATTTTAATCGAGCAACGGGAATAAGTTTGAAAGTCGGAAAGTGAACTTCATGTAATAAATTGTAATTTATAATTTTATGCTGCTTATAAAAGTTTTTCTTTATGTTACTTTTCATTATTAGTACATGATAGTACTTCCAGCAATGTTCCTACATATATTTTTTAGTTTGATCACTTGAAAGAGAAGTTGCTTTACAGGAACAAGCAGATTGCTTTTCGATTGTAAAGCTCGAGTGCGATAATGCCTATGTGATCAGTATAAACGGCTATTTGTACGAATCCATTGGCTATGTTAATGCGCATAAGTTGCTTGTTGGAGTGAAGGTGTCTATACTTGATTCGATGGTTGCTGCTAAGCGCAGGCCGTAGCGGTGGAGGTAATGGCGCTGAAAGCCCTCAATTTGAACGGCGTTTGCGCCGCGTTTGGGTCTAAATAAGACGTCTGCATGCGGCGGTAAAGAGGCCACATTATTCTTATTGGAGCCTCGGGCTTACATTATCTGGTCGCCCAGGGCGAGCGCCCGCGCCACGAACTAATGTCGACCTGTGGAACCGGCCTCGTGTAGGAACGATGAATTAGTAATGTGAGTTTATCACGATGCGAAAATATGTTTAGGTTGGCACTGGTAGGGCAGCGATCGAATGCTTAAAATATTACATGTCGTCTTTAAGAAGCCTTCTAATGTCATCGTGAAAATAGCCAAGCAAATGTGCTTTTAAAGGGCCTTATTTTGCAGTAACACACGTTAACACTAGAAAGACCGCTGTCGTCAAATTGACGATTCCGCGAAGTAAAGTGCTCATATTTTGTAAGTTATGCCTTATTATGCCTCGAATTCCTCAATCAACAAAATTCTACATTCGGTAGATTGCATCCGTGATCTGCTACAAAAACAGTAGACGTGATTACCTTGATTTTGTCCCTGTCTAATTAGTGTAAGATAATTCATTGTTTATATCTCGCCGCGCTGCGGGCGTGGCGCATCAATTACACAAGTTCTAATTTCAAATTCAACACGTTGCTCAGCATCCGAGGGGCGTAACTAGGCACGAGCTATGCGCCGTTCGTCGCGTCATCGTTTTGTATTCGGCACTCGACAGGGTCGGAATAGTGAAATAAACTGAAATATTTTTATAGTGGCCAATCGTAATGCTACACAGTCCTATCAGCTCACAGTCAGACTCACACCAGTTTATCATCCACTCTTCAGTGAGCCCATATGAATTTATAGCTCTTATATAACGTTTTTGAAGTGGAAATTTTGATTGGGGTGGTGTAATTTTGTAGTCGTATTGTGGTAGGATAAGACATACAAACTCTTTCAAAATAATACAGAATACTTTAAAGTTAGGTCTTCAATTGGCATAGGATAATAAACCAAAATAAATCTTGCAAAAGTTTGTTTGATTATGAAAAAAATATGATATTAAATATTTTTTTTTATCACAGTATAGGGAGATATTCGTAAAATGGGATTTTATCTAAGTTTTATTCTCAAAACACGAAAAACAATAACTATTTTTACATACATTGTTTATATTTTTTTATCCCATCGATAATCAGCTTTTTGTAACAGACAAAATATTTTTTTGGTTTCCTCTTTTCCCTGGCAATTTAGGCAAATTATTCAGAAATTGTTTCGCAGATACACTAACTGATCTGGTAGATAGAGCAGAGCTGGTAAAAGGAGAAGGCTGAATGGGTCAAATGCCCGTTTTCAAAAAAGGTCATTTTAGGGGGAAGTGTATTCTCGCACTCTTTTTTTATTAGAAGCATCTAATAGTATTTTTGTAAACTATGACAACAGGAGTAACATAAATATTTTCAAACACAGTCGGTAAAGCAGTTTTACTATGGACTGTATGTACACTTAGTGAGCAAAATAAATATTTGACTTTGACTTTGACTCTTATTTTATTTATTTTTTATATTATCTTTGCCACCCGTACTACGAAGCTACTTTCTCAAATCAACTATAGTTGTGACCCGTACTGTAAGGGTTTAAATTTAAATTTATTATCCATAACTACTAATACTTTTTGTCATAAAATAAGCAATACAATAAGATACAGTTGCTTACGGAGGATCTATATCTCCAAGGGTTATAATCAGTCAGTTACATATGGAATTTATGGATAATATGAAATTTATTTGTTACGTTGATCAAAAAATATGGAGCTATTGTTTCAAACGATAAACCGGTTGGTAATTGTTCTTACCATTTCTTGTTACAAGATAACAGCTCTGATAAAAATGCGTTAAGTTGTAAACAACTTCCCTGAAATATTTCTGTCAATAATACAACTGCTTAATTAACCATGCCTGTTCTGGGGTTCTATTCTGTATCAACATGAACTATTAGACCTATCTCAAATTGTTAATTAAGACTTTCAAAAAAAAATCGTTATGGGTCCAGATTTACCAGGTATTTAATACAGAATGCAGATATTATGTCTCGAACCAAAACAGGCCAGCATTATTTATTACTATGAACAATCAAATTATAATAGCTATTGTCCTTGAGGTTGAAGAAAGTTTAAACCCTTACATTACCGACTCGACTTATAAATGTCCAGAGGACGACCGGCTGGCCGAGTGGTCTGTGCTCCTGCTATAAAGGAAAGGCTACTCGCTCGGGAATCCCGGGTTCGAATCCCAGTGGGGGCAAATGTTTGTATGATACCTACGAGTATTTGTTCTCGACTCATGGACGTTTTTATGTTTATTTTGTATACTATTATCATTATTTCTCTGTTATCTAGTACCCATAACAGAAGCTCTTAATGATGCTTACTTTGGGCTAGATAATAGGTCTGAGTGTATGATTTCCAAAGGTATGCGGTGTATGCCAACATGCTGACTAGGACAGCGCTGCGGTTGTTAAGACCTAAGTACAGGCTACTAACTTTAAGACACTATTTCAAAACTATGCAGTTATTTCGGAAGCCTAACTATGCCTATGATTTATTATTCACCGCTGGACTCGGGAAGAGCATCCTAGGTCTCACCCTGGATACGGTTCTGTCACACGACACTGGTAGTCGCATACGCAACGTTCAGCTATGCCAAGCTGTGCCCATATTTTCGCGGCGATGTCACAGATCCCAAAAGGTCGCTGAACTGAAACCCCATTGTTTTGTATTGCGTCAACGAATCCTCTGCCTCGAGGCACAATGAATCGAATTTGTACCGCACTATTGTTACAGCAATATATTGCGTGACTGATATAATACTCATTGCCAATTAGTGTACTAGATAAAATAATTCCAATTGTACAATATGCAGTGACAAGTGCATTATACCTTATTATTAGTAGTAAAATTTACGCTATTGAGAACTTTGAGAGTGAGTTGAAACTATAGCTTGTGTTATAATATTCATTGCCAATTCATGTAATATACATAAATAATTGCCTCAAGTTGGCCATCCATATGAGAAATAGATGGCAAACTTGTGGCAATTATTCATGTCGAGGTACCTGTACTATATAGCAATATTATGTACTTCAATAAAATAAATTAAAGTTAATTACATTGCATTAATATTATTAAATTAAGTCAAATGAATTAGAATTTAGGCATAATAAAACATGTTTCACATAGAGGCATTCGAATCGAATGTTTGTTGATAGATTTATTGCATTTTCAAGAACGCCACAAGCTATAAAATATTAAATTAGCTACCTACCTACTCGTATATGTAGCAAGGATTCATTACGATATCTCGTAACTTGCCAAAATAAGCTAGGTGTAGATCACCCCTTGAACAAAGCCGTTTGTTGGAAGCTTCTTAGAAGGTATAATGTTTAGGAGCGACGCACCAGTGAGCACGAATTGACAATAAGAGCAAAGTTCAGCGCGGTTCAGGACTCGGGAGGAATGCGGGAGGGCGCGGGGGCGCCGAGGTGCTGCGGTACAAACTTTGCGCAAAATCACGATTAGCAACTATTTATATCGACATGTCTTACACTCCCTTTTATCGGTCGATAGTAATGAGTACAGCAAATTGCACGAACTTTTATCAGAGGCGATACCTTAACGAATAACGTGACTGCACTCTCGCAAGCTGTCAGAGTCAAACTTGAGATCTCACACCGAAGATTTAACAACGGTGCACTGTCCAGAGAGATATAGTTACAATTTATTTTACAAAAATAAGATATCCATTCTCTTTTTCAAGATAATTGACAGTAAAATAGGCTAGCTTGGTGCGCGGGTCACTGGGTCACCACTACAATAAAACAAGTTCGTCTTCTAAGCGTTGGCGCGGCGTATTGGCGAAAGTTAAGGCGGAATGCTACAAACTATGTTCACGCATGACCCGCAGGTCAGGCGCGCACATTCTGACACATGTCAATTAAGGGGCTCACCGCCGCCAGGCGACGATTGAGTGCTTGGGCATGTTTCTGGAAAACATTGAGAGATTCATTGCTTCATTTATTGTAAATTTTTGTCATCGTCAATTTATTGGTAGCTTATGGGTATGAAAGTTAGATAAGTATAGCTTTAATTGAAAATAACAACAGCTGAGTTGAACTAAATCATTACCTAATTTATAGATTTTCTAAAACGGAGTACGTGTTTATAAAAACTCCAAGCTGTGCTTATTATTATTGATGTAAACAAGGCTAGGATATCAATCTAAGCAAACAATGTGGGGATCATAAGCAAAGGAGTAAAGAACGCTTCTTACTCCTGTGTCATAAGAGCATAAAGCAAAAAACTAAAGAGAAAAAATGTTACCTTGATATAACGATTATGTACATTCGACTTTGGAATTATAGTTATCAAAAATAAAGTAGGTACATAAGTTTAATATATTTTTTTAAATAATGAGATTCCTTACTCTTTCACCTAAACATTTCATGTAAATACAAATATGGTCACTTGAATATCGAAGTGCATAATTATAATTTACTAATAAGCTGACGACAAGGGCTCGCGTATAGCAAAATCGATATTTGTTTGTTCTTTGAGCCGACATACAATGATATACGGCCGCTTTGTTATTTCCTAAGCAGGCTCTGGCAATTTACCGCCTCGAGAGCGATCAGCTCCCATTATTGGGAGAGGTCGGACGTGTACAAACATCGACTTTATGTCGTTAATCCGCCGCGCCGTCCCCGCCGAGGTGAGAATCGACACCGTAAGCTCACCTCACGTATACCATAAAGATAACGACGTGTATCGCCGTAATAATACATTGTACAATCGGCAAAGAATCAAATCTTTATTGCTAAATCTAGACAAACTTTAATTGCGGTTTTGGTGTTAATGCCTTGGGCGTATACGTACTTTACACTTAAGAGTATAATGTATAATGTAAGTGTACAAATAACAATCTCATCAATCAATTGCACAATTTCCCTTCACCTACTTTTCATTATTTTGCATACATAAGGTGTTTGGTACTCACCATAAGCGGGCATCTACCCATGTTAACATAGATAAATACTATATTAAGAAAAATTGTAAAATCATGTTTCATTTTTTTATACAACTCGACGACAAACAAGCTGACGGCGCACCTAGTGGTAAGCGGTTACCGCCGCCTATAGACGCCTGCAATAGCAAGGAAAAATCACTTGATATTGCAGATGCGTTGTCATCCTGAGGCCTAAGATGAAATGCCGTCCATGCCCAGTAATTACACTGGCTACATTTCCCTTGAATCCGAATCACAGCGAACTGTTTTACGGCTGAAATAAGATTTGCATAGAAGAGCTCAATAGAGCGGCTAAAAAATATAGGAATTATAAAATATATGTATGGGATATTTCTAAATTATTTTAGAATTTTGATCTTTTGATGACCTCAGTATTTGTATAACTAAGTTAACATGGCCCGCTCGCTTTATATACCGAGTATCAAAAACCTTGTATAAAAAGTTATGTGGTTATTTAATTAAATTTTGAAAAATATCATAATAGAACGTTTGGTCGAGGGGTCAGTGGCCCTGTCTACTAAGCCAGAGGTCCCGGGTTCGAATCTGGTAGGGGTATATGTTTGTATGATGGATGAGGGCGAACATATAAACACGAATCAACAGTAATTAGAGACCGAGGATGCAATACCAGTTATAAAAATGTAAATAGGGCGTAACTAGGTAGTAGGTATATAGGGTCGTCTGGGTAGGTACCACCGCCTTTCTTATTTCAACCGCAAAACAGTTCGCTGTATTTCAGATTGAAGGGAAAGGCAACTAGTGAAATTACTGGGCATGGAAGACATTTCATCTTAGGCCTCAGGATGACAACCGCACTGATAATTCAGGTGTCTATAGGCGGCGGTTACCACTTACCAACAGGTAGTCTGTCAGTTTGTTTGTCGTCTATTTGTATAAAAAAATCAAATACTGAAAAAAATATTTTAACAAAGTATCTTTTGCATCGGTTACATTTATCATAGAGGTAATTTTTAACTGAGACTTAACTAAAAACTTGGCATCTAGAATAAACTTGTGTACATTGTTAAATATTCTTGGCTAGTATAAAAATAAAAGGTAAATAATTTTCAAATAACTTAATGTGTAAATTCAAACACTTTCGAATTTGATCCGAAGCTACTAAATAATTAAGTCAACACTTAATAATCGTGCTATTGTTTTGAAACAAGTATTTCAATCGGTTGGTTTTTAAAAACCATCTGTGAAAAGAAGTTTAAGATGAATTAAAGCAGCAAAACTGGATGGTGATCACAATAACAACATTGCACGAGTAGGCAAAAAGAACGAATGTAACCATGACAACACAATAATAATATAATATCAAAAGTAAAGAAATCAATGTAACAAGAAACTTTTTATAAATAAAAAATAAAATAGCGTAAATTATCGAAACTGTCATATAGTTTCGTTCCGCGCCCGCGTAATTTAATGAAACTTAAACCTTGATGAACTATTACAGAACCTAATTTAATTTTCGATAACGCGTTCGTTTGACTACATCATTTTTACTTACTAATATATTTAGTGGGGTGTAAATATAGCTCTGTAGAAAACGTTACACCAAATAAAAAAATGAGTTTCAATGAATTACAATGGGCTCGTCGTTTAACAAGTTTTATTGACAATACTTATCAACTAAATGAATTTAGAGTACTAAGTTGCTGAGAGCATTGCTGTAAAGCGGTTGTAGTTACCTAGTGAACCGGTTGTAGTAACCCAATAAATTGGCTGAGAAAACCCAGTAACAATGCAGCAGCTACCAAGTAAACCGGTTATAGAAACCCAATAAATTGGCTGAGGAAACCAAGTAACATTGCAGCAGGTACCGAGTAAACCTGTAGTAGAAACCCAATATAGACGATCGGCTGCCTGAGTGGTCTGTACCCCTTGCCATATATATAGGCTACTCGATCAAGAAGGACTTCAAGGGCGACGGGCTCGAATCCCGGTAGGAGCAAATGTTTGTATGATGAGTGCGAGCATTTGTTTACGAGTCATGGATGTTTATATGTTTATTGAGTATATTGCTAATATTTACGTATATATATTACCTATTATTATTACTTCTCCATTATCTAGTACCTATCCATAACACAAGCTCTTAATGATGCTTACTTTGGGCTAGATAATAGGTGTGAGTGTATAAAAAAAAATGGCCGCGAAACATTGCAGCAGCTACTGAGTAAAGCGACTACAGTTATAATGTAACACCGAGACTGTTATGTGCCGAGTAAATCTGCTGTAGTTAAGTAAGTTATTTGACTAAATGTAGCCAACTTTAACTCTGTTATTACTCATGTGCCTACATTAGGGTTATAAATAAAGAAAAATTTCCAATTTCGAATGCCCAGACGTCATCATTAGATGAAATAGACAATTAAATTTTAATTGTGTCTGGTTGACCTGGCCTCAAAGGGTTAAACAGTTGTAACCGTTAATATTTAACGAGCAATGATAGCATAGTTGACATATTTGTTTTTACCTACAAACTTTGCAGGTGCTATTTTGAAAAACATGCCAGGGTTTTTTCTACAGTGTCTTATTTATTTTTGATTGTGCTTAAAAAATTTGATTTAGTTTTTCGCGAGTAAGTTAGAAATGATAAGTTGTGTTTTTTTTTACGCTACAGACTCTTCTAACGTATAAATATAAACTAAAACATTAAAGGAAGATGATGAAATTTTCTACAAAAAGTTTTTATTTTAAACCTAAAATTTTTATAGTTTAGGAGAAATTGCAATTTCAAAATGTTGATTGAAGTATCTTGTATATATTCTTTCCTTACAGTACAAAATGTTCTCCCAATTTAGTTCATTGTGCTTGACTTGTCTTCCATTTTTGGAAAGTTAAATATTTTCATTATAATCCTATACAATTGATCCATTGTTTCTTTTTAATTGGAAAATAAAGCATTCCTCGAATACTTTTAATTCAATCGAACGTGCCAATTGCACTGAAGCAATAACGATCTCGTTTTCTTGTGCGAAATTCATGCATTTTTGCTGTCATGTTGTCAATCAAACGAACTTGCGACCAAAAGCACTTACTATACAGTGTTCAATTTGATTGTAAGATATATTGAAACTTTTTGCTCAAAGGAGGTAATCATACGTGTGGGTTAATTTTAATATTGATTAGACACTAACTACAGAGGTAAATTTTACAGCAATTTTATACTTTGTATGTGTAGGTAGGTTCTATTTACCAATTTACTTTTACTCTATCATTTAGAAGCTTACATTACCGATCCGCACCACTATTGGGTAAAAAATAACAATATCGATATGACTTATTGCTGTTTATGATATATTTCGTTTAGAAATCACTTACTTTCCTTATTGAGAGTTAAAAATCTGATTTATCATATGTTGATGTAATTATAGGTCTAATAATCATATTAATCGAATTGATTTGCTAGAGAATATTGCCTGCGATGATTTAATGATCGCGCATAAATAATATCACTACCTACAGATATTAAAAAATATTGCATGAATGTTATAAGAACTAATAATTTCATGATATATGGACAGTGATAAAATCTTACATTACCGTGTTGAAATAACAGGGCTTTAACATAAAATGTACATAGTTGCAGGATATTTTGTAATGTTATTATAATTTCACCTAAATAAAAGCTTAAGTTTTATACATTTTATTTAATTGGAACCATCTATTTTATCAGATATACGATTATGTAACAATTTCATATTGTATGTACAGGTATATATTTTAATAATTGAGTAAGCTCTGGTAAATGCTTACTAAGTATTTAGTGAAAAGCTTACGGTTTACCTACATTTCTATACAATAATAGATGTTTGTTTGTTTTCAGGGGATCACTGATTATTGTTTGCTTGTTATTTGATAGTATTGATTTACTGAGTAGAGAGTATAAATATTAAAACCTAAAAATTATATTGTATGTTCTTATATTCTCGGCTGGCCGAGTGGTCTGTACCCCTTCTCAGACAGGCTACTCCGCCAAGAGTTCCGGTTCGGATTCCGGTAGGAGTAAATGTTTGTATGATAAGTACGAGTAATTGTTTACGAGTCATGGATGTTTATATGTTTTTTTAGTATATTTCTGATATTTACTTACATATTATTATCATTATTTCTCCGTTATCTAGTATCCATAATACAAGCTCTTAACATTGCTTACTTTGGGCTAGATAATAGGTGTGAGTGTATGAATATTTATTTATTTATATGGGATGCCTACATACGAGTACGTTCAGTCATCCGGAAAAGTAAGTGGTCACTTTTGACAGCTCATAACTCTTGCTCCCGTAATGTCAAGTAGAATTTTAACTTTACAAAATGAAATGGGGTTTTGCGTATATTTTGCGTATAAAGGCTGATCATCTTTGTATTCGTAGTCCAACAAATAAAAATCATGAATAAGGAGTAACTTCTCTGGAATTATATTGACGCACGCGCATAAGCACCAAATGGGAGACCGTAACTTTAAAAGTTTTTATTTTCTTATGTAAACTCAATTAATAAAAAATAGGCTAAGTGCGAGTCGCAATCGTGCACGAAGGGTTCCGTACCATTATCTATAAACAAGCGTCTACCTGTTGCCGTTATCAATATCGAGCTAAAACAAGCAAAAATCTCGTATGTTGTATGGGAGTCCCCTGAAATATTTATTTTATTCTGCTTATTATTACTTGTTGTTATAGCGGCAACAGAAATATATAATCTGTAAAATTTTTAACTGTCTTCCTATCACAGTTATAAAGCCTGGTGACAGACGGACGGACGGTTTTACCTTTTGGGTACGGAACCCTAAAAATGGATAAAATCAATAAGGAGCGACACTATCATAATCATAAAGTAAAAGTGTTTTTTTTTACATGCGGAACCATTAGTTCTTGTAAACAAAGTCCAACTAATCAATTTATCAACGTCAAACCGTCACTACTTGTGAAGTTTAGAGAGAACATGAAATTTAGAGAAGAGTTTCTTTAAAAATTGAGTAACTGCCTGTGGATTACAAATTCACATTTATTAAGAGTATCTTAAGAAACAAGCTTCATAATGAATCAATTCTCTAATTCTTGCCGAGAGTTTAACATTGTTTTTATTCTATGTATATTTTGACGTGGTGCGTGGTCAGTAGGTACACTGTCTAATAACACAATAATATTTTCAAAATATTATTGTGTTCACTTCAAACTCAAACTTTTATTGTACCTTAATGTTACAAAATAGGTCTTAAAGCTAAACATGATTCAATATGGACCCTGTCGGGCACAGCAAACGCGGCAAAAAGAGATGAGAGGATATACAATACTCTACTTACTAGACAATAATTTATAAAATAATTATATTTAAAAAAAATATAAGTATAAAAATTATTGCATCAATAATAAAACTAAAAAAATACAAGTACAATTTTCAAAATGTCAAATAATACAATAATAATGTGAGATTTTATATATATTAATATTATTATGTCAATAAGTTAAATAATAATTATAATGTCACAAACTAAATCTAGGCTTAAAGCTACGGATAACGTCTGTAAGTTTATGTCATTTTGTAGTAAATAGTAAATGTCTAATTAATAAATAGTGCGTCAAATTTAATAGGATTTTAAAACGTCAAGTTGATTTATTACGACGTCAAAAGTAATGAAATAAAATAATTTCATGTTTAACTAATTATTATGTCAAGCATTAGTGTGTTTTTATTTTAATGTGATAATTTGAATAAGCCAGTAAGTATTTTTGTGTCACCCCTATACCTCTTCCCCAGGCCCACCTGGTGGTATGCGGTTACCGCCGCCTATAGACACCTGCAATAACAAGGAAAAATCACTGATATTGCAGGTGCCTTGTCATCCTGAGGCCTAAGATAAAATGCTGTCCATGTTCCGTAATTACACTGGCTACCTTTCCCTTCAATCCGAAACACAGCGAACTGTTTCATGACTGAAATAAGAAAGGCCGTGGTATCTACCCAGACGACCCTACCTAAGAACCTACCACCTAGTAAAAGCTACTTGATTTGGGGTGGATAATAACGATAATAATATTATCAAGAGTTGTAAAAAGCCGTTCTGAATCTGATGTGTCATTTAATGAAAAGTTTCTTGTTTTGATCTAATAACAATAAAATTACCCTTAACCCTAGTCGCATGAGGAGCTGTAATTATTTTTCCTGGATTGAGACTTCTTAAATCCTAAGTTGAGTTCAAATAAAAATAACGTTCCGATCTAGACCATTCTTCTGTTCGTTATACTACACGTGCAGGAAAAGCTGGAACGTCGTGTGTTCTTTAGGAAACAGAAGAAAAGAGATGTTTCAATGTATGGAGGCCCGGCCAGGTCACTATAACTAAAAAATAGGTAAGAATATGTAGCTTGATATGTAGCTTGTATTTGCTTTCTTGTGTGGTATGTCATTTTGGTGACATTTAGTTGACTTCTACGTCGCCGCCCACCAATATGGAGTCAGTAATGGGCGTCGCCATAGTGAATAACGGTGAAATCGAGGAAAAATGTCTACCTATGTACAAACAAATTATGCATGAAAACGAATATTAGCATTTTTTACGGATTCAGGAGATATTTCCTGATTTTTTGAGATACTGTACTGGCCGGATATGAAACATCTCCTTTTAACAATAAAAAACATTAAGACAATGGCTTCGGAACTCCAGTGAAAGCTAATTAAATAGCTACAAATAAAAACTTATCATTTTATTTATTATTTATATTATTATTTAGTTATATCTCAAAAAATGACATTTTCCTACCTTTTATAATCAATTATTATTTACTTTGTATCTGCTTTTATTACAAAAATATGAAAACTTATTTCATAATTAAATTATTTATATTAATTGCCGTGTTCAATTAATTAAATTATTACTATTAATTGCCGTGTTCAGATTCATTACTTTATCAAGCAGATTGTTGTTCCAGCGATTAAATGTTATGTTAATTAACTAATGATAGTAATATTTCCATTGACAGTGAAGACTCGTATCGCTGTCAGGGGATTTGTTCTCGTATCTCTATCCAATTAGTCGGTTGGCACTGAATGTTTATTACCCAACAAGTGCAAAGGTTGAACTAGAGCTGGGAACTCGATTAAACTGCAACGGTGTTGGCTTAAATTGAATCTATATTTTCAACGTTTGTCTCTCAAATGTAACACGTAGTAGTGAAATCAAAAAATTGCAACATTATAACCACGTATAGAGGCGAAGATGGTTATAAACTTATAAGACTAAAATGCAAAGTGTTAGCTTCAGTAGTTTTTTACTATTTTTTTCATTCTCCTTGAGTATAACGCTACTCTTGTTGAGGTAGCTAAAATCGGCTCCAATCACTGCGGTATTTTCAATTTCGTGTTCATACTCATATTCGTATATCTTTATTGCAAGTCACTACATGTTTAGATTTTAACAATAAGACATAGTACTGTAGGTACATGTAAGTGACACCCTGTAGGGGCGTAGCAATTTAGCTTGTATGTCATTATCATCATATCAGCCTATGATGTCCACTGCTGAACAAAGGCCTCACCCACCGGAACGGTTCTGCGCAGCCTGCATCCAACGGTTCCCCGCGACCCTGACCAGGTCGTCTGTCCATCTAGTGGGAGATCGTCCGACTTTGAGCTTTCCAGTACGTGGTCGCATTCTAGAACTTTAACACCCCAAAATGGATAACACAGCCTGTATGTAACTAATGCTAATAATTATATTTTTCATATCAAAAAAATAACTAATAACACTCCAATAATTTTACAACATTATACTATTTTCCTAGGTACTTACGAGTATGATAATATTTTTTCTGAGATATTTAATTTCAAATTTTAAGTTAATTATGTAGATAGTAAATTATTTGGGCTATATCGTCATTATAAAACTTTCAATTCAACTATTCTGCAGTTGATACTAAAACTTTGACCACATAAGAAGTTCCTAGTTTTTCATCTTGAAAAAATTCTAACATTTTATAATTACATTTATTGACGAGATATTCCTTAAACTGGCTATATTTTCTTCCAGTTATTGGGAATATGGTTGTATATTCTAATTACCATGGAGTGTGGAGAGTCTGTTATTAACTTTAAGCTCGAGAAAGGTAGTTTGAGTTTATTTTGGTAGCGGTAATTACGGTTTACTAATGTAACTGGAGAGCGTAATTCTGTATGTTTCTTACGAATTTACAATCTTTAAAGATATATAAACATGGGAGGGTCAATATTATAAGTTTTTTTAAGTACGGTTTTGCAGGAGTCTATTTGTTCTATATTAGTTAGTATTCTGATACATTTTTTGAAGAACAATTATTTCCTGAGCATTTGTGGAGTTTTCCTACAGTATAATATACCATACATAGGCTATTCTTGGATGTGCGAATGCTTAATATGCAGAAAGAGAGGTATTTCAATTTGTATTACGTTTTAACTGCCTAAGTGCATACTTATATGAAAGATAACAATTTGCTTGATATTTTTGGATTAGGGGTTTCCAGGTTATTAATGTATCTAGTTCTACTCCTAGCATTGTCACTGAAACTAAATTCTCTAAGTTATATAATTCTTATAAAGTTATATAAGTCTATTTTGTATTAATTTTGTTTTTTTTTTAAATTTAGCTGTAGATTATTGCTATTGAGCCATTGTGTGGTAGAGTCTGATATTGTATCTAAATCTACTTTGAGTGCATCTTTATCTGAGCAAGGTACGACTATGGACACGTCGTCTGCAAAGACCTTTTTTTCAAAAGGAATTGATTTTGGAAGATCACTAACATACAGGGTTGTGCCGTCAATACGACAATAAATGTAAACATGTGCTATATTACTTCATAGAAATGTTTTGCAACTTTTAAAAACATTTAATTCTATTGATAATTTTAGGACCTTTTAGCAGCCAATGTTAGGTATATTATTTCATACAAATGTCATGAAATTATCAAATGAATAAGATGTTTTTGACAGTGGCAGACTATTTCTATGAACAAATACAGATAGGCTGTATTAGTGTAGTATTATAATTTATTGTCGTATTGACAGCACTACCCTGTATATTAGAAAGAGTATGCAGCCCAGAACACCCCGTTGTGGTATAAAGCCGGTAAGAGGAATAACATCGGATCTAATATGTTTAATCTCTGCTGCGTCAAAGTCAATATTTTGTATCTCTCCGTACTGATATATGTTTTGGAGGTAAGATTTAAACCTTATATCCCTTATGCCTAGCTTGTAGAACCTGTCTAGTAAGATTTTACAATTGACTCTAACACATGATTTACTCATGTCGAGCAACAGGCTATTGGCATATTCTTTATAATTTAGTATTTCCAAAATTTTCTGTGTTAACTTGTAAATGGTTGAGATTATACTTCTATTTTACGGCAAACGTACTGATTTTTGTGGAGAAGTTTAAATTTTTCAAGGTAGGTAATAATTATTTTGGCCATAGCTGGTTTTTGGCAGCTTTTGGCAATAACACTATAGGACCGTAGACTTACATCGGTTTTGTCTCCCTTTCTTTTGTATTGGTTTAATTAAAGATATTTTATTTTCAATTCAAAAACGTCGTGTAAATAGAGATTTTGGAGGAGTAAATTCCATTTTGATGTAGCTTGCTTAAACGGGAAGAAAAGAAAAAAAAAACCACCGTAATAAGAGCCAATTTAATTACCATCGCATTAAGAGTGCTTGGCTAGAGGTACTTAATTTGTCAATCCGCGTAAGGCTCCCGGGAGTCATAAGACTAATTAAAAACCCACTGTGTCTGGAATCAGCACCACGAAAGGTTAAAAGCAGTTCGTTGTTTGTTTTATATTACTATATGTAAGTAGGTGGAATGGGCGGAATATGCAACCATAAATCACGTAGCCACAGAAGAATTGTTTGTTTTGCTTCAAATTTTATAGAAATTTAGTTTGAAAGCGACTTTGAAAGCGTGGGTTTGCGTGTTTACATACGAAATCAGCACTTTCTATTCTATTGTTTGATGCGGTCAAGTTTTAATAAGCCGGACAAATTCTATTATTATTCAAAATCAAAATAAAAATACATTTATTCAAGTAGGCTCCTAAGAAGCTCTTTTGAATCGTCAAAGACAGGATAGTAGACAGGATATATAATAGATAGGAATCACCAATCAAATTTACGTATAAATTTAATTTTTAAATATATCGTTACGATAATTAAAAAATCATAGTCATAAGTTATAAGCATAAATATTGTATTAGCTATTGAAATTTGTAGTAATAAATAATAATTTTAATATATTATGATCACTATAATATAAGTTTATTTGTAAATAAATAACTATAAATTATTCAATTTCATCTAGTATTCGATATCGAATTACAGTTATTTCAATAATCTTTCTAGATAAATATATGTTTATGTAATGCCCTTAAATGTATAAGCACGCAAAGTGTACTCAGGCAACTATGCTGGTAATTGGTAATGTTAGGGACTATAAAGGTGCTTTGCAGAAAACATTTAAGCACATCTCTATGATTTAGCAATGGCAAGTGGTAATCATGGGCACTATAATTTCACAAATTATGTCCCGATTCGTGTCGAATGCATTAGTCCGTTGCATTAAGAAAATCACCATTGAGAACGGCATCGGAATGGTTGGGCTTCCGCTAAACGATATCTCGTAGTTCGTAGGAGGCGCCCCGGCACGTTCGCCGCGCCGCGTGATTGCGGCCAATTATTTTCTGTTTATCTCTAATTACGCATGCGCTGCCAACGTCGGCGACTTATCGCGGATCTGCCCTTCGGCCCAAGATTCAATCAGTCGACCTAATCAGCTCACAATCCGCTTTACATGGCCCATCACCGCACTCAATATATTGCTAACGATAATTAACTTTCTCCTAAATGAGAAACGCGACAAATTTATCGACATACAGTAAATGTTTATCTGTTTTCCAAATACTATATATAGTATGTTAGAGATTTCATAAAACAAGTACCTACTACCTAATATTTTCTATTTCCAATACGGGTAAAAATATCACAAGTGGAATTTAAGCTAGCACGAGTTTGTATGCTAACCAGTAAATCACTTATCATCATCATTAGCCTATATACGTCGCACTGCTGGGCATAAAGCCGTCCTACATGGGAGAAAACATACCTACAAAATACGACACAGTATTTTTTTACTTACCAACTTACCAACATCTGGGTCTAAAGACCCACTGAAAATAATGTGTCCCCAGCTTGAACCATTTTTATATTACAAGTAAATACGTAATAGTTACTTTAAGCTGCTGTCTGTAATTTTATTGATATCACCAACACATTCACGAGTATAGGATTTTATCGGAGTAACATTAATCGACCGCTGTCGTTTATGCATTAGCTTGCATGAATGAGCTCTTAGCTTTTTTTTGGCGTCGTGCAGTGGCGTCAAACCTCGTCTCGCGGCATGCGCCAAAACGATGGGCGAGTGTCGTGCATGTCGGGATCACTGGACGGCACTAATTTATCCGCAAGTCGTGCAAACAGAATGACGTGCCAGTTTTTCGGCGGTGAAATTAGGGTGCATTAACGCAACAAGGCCACAGCGCTGCGGTCGCAATGTCCTGTCCACGGCCACTCACGCCTTCGGACGCCGATGAGTTTGTGGTCGAATGTTTCCGTATGTAATTTAACAACAATGTGTGACCACTCAACTCTTACCGTTTTATGCATGAGTACCATTTTATTTCCTGTTTTTAATCGCAATTAATCACGTGTATCTCTACTGACATAGAATTGTCACTGTTGCTGTTAAATTTAAAATACAAATCCGTCCATTTATCTAGTCTAAATTAACCTAATGCAAATGACAACAATAAATCAGGTGAACTTGAAATTTATTCTTTTTTTTGTACATTATTATATAGGTATATAGAAATATATTTGCGGGCTGCAACATTAATGAACCGGTATTATTAAGTAACCGGTTAAAATATAGTGTAAAAGTAAATGGTTTCGAAAATTTCAAATGTTCGTGTTAGGAGTACGAGCATCATACTAACCTAACCTTACAAACAAAAATACTGTGAGCGACTAAAAAATCTAATTTTGGCGATAAATCGTTGAATAGTCGACCTAAACAGATTTTTAGTCGCTAAGTAGTGTTTTTAGTTTATTATATTCTAAACTAAATTACTAGGAATTCTGGCTCATTATGAAATTTGTTGTATGGTTATTTTATATCCTAACTTGGATACGGTTAATTATTTTTATTATATATGTTTAATGCATTATATAGAATATTAATTGAATTATTTTCGCTTTGGTTATTATCTAAAGTACGGTACCACTAGTTTACTATAGGTAATTTCACAGTTTCATATTCATCTTCGGAGATGTGAGGTTCAAAGGTAATTTATCGATAACGGTTTACAATTATGGAGAAATCTGGTACTTGCAGCTGTAGATGATGCTATAATTAAGTTGTAACTCGAACAACATATAGAATAAGATTAATTTGAATGTATGTTGATTTTAAAGTAACTATACTTAGATTACCGCTACTGACCTTTGTTGAAGGATGTATATGCCATAGAAAGGGATATTTGATTTTAATTTGATTTATGATTTTAATAAGTTTTGCACCCAATATTTTATGTATATTATGAAATTGTTATTTTCTCATGGTTAGTGAATTTATAAATTCCTACTGAGCATAAAGATTTGAAACCTCAACACCGAGCAGACACATTACTATCTTGACTGAAAAGTTATGTAAAATTAGCATTTCATATATGTTACAAATACATGTCCTGGGACGGGATGCAAATCCGCGACCTTTCACAATCCGGGCGACTGCTCTAAACACTGAGCTACTCAGGACTTAAAAAAACTATGTGAAATTGTTCTGGTCTTTCTGTTTTAAGGTAGCGACTAATGTTTTACTAATTATTTAGTTCCCACAGCAGGCGGCGGGCGCGGCGACTACGATGATAGTATGATCGCGCCACCAATACACTCGCATCGGTTTGCATTAGCTCGTCTCATTTACTGTCCATACGAACTACGTAAGTGCATGTGTTAGTATGTTTAAAGGGTGGCACATTTAGATCGGTCAGTATGGGAAAGTCTGAAACTATAAGACATACGAAAATCACTTCTTAGGAACCATGTCATCGATTTTAGTAATAAGAAAAACTGCATTCATACATTTAAAAAAAAACATGTACTCAGATCGGGAACCAAACCCGTACGTTTTCAAACTATTTCTATTTAGCCCATCTCATTTACTGTTCATACGAACTATGTAAGTCCATGTGTTAGTATTATAGTAAACATAATTATTATAATAAAAACTATTTGAAATGTGACATATAACTTTAACTTACCAATCATATTTTTAACACGTAAAATTGAATGTGTAAAAGTGACATGTAGGTGATTGTTTTCACATTGACAGTGACATGTGGACTATTATTTTCACACTCTATTGAATAAGATCTTAAATCTGATATTAAAATTAAAGAAAAAACTATTTGGCAATTTAAAAAATCATTATATGTATGTATGTATATATCTCACTATATCTCATATTTGACACGGATGAAACTCGCGACCTTTCAAAATTTGGGCGACTGCTCTAAGCACTGAGCTATTTAGGACTTAAAATAACTATGTCAATTTCTTCTGGTCTTTCTGTTTTAAGATAACGACTAATGTTTTGTTAATTATTTAGGTCGCACAGCAGGCGGCGGGCGCGGCGATTAAGGTGATAGTATGATCGCACCAACCAAACAAGTGACATGTGGGTGATTGTTTTCACATTGACAGTGACATTTGGGTGATTGTTTCCACATTGCTCTATTAAATAAGATCTTAAATCTGATATTAAAATAAAAATTAAAGAAATAAACTATGTGGCACTTTAAAAAATCATTTCATGTATTTCATCTCACTAAAGATATCTATTTGTATATTTGACACGTTTATTTAGAGTATCGACTGTAGATATATCAGCCAGTGTGGTCCCACGATGCGGCGATAAGATTGCGAATGACTGATGCGTAGGACAATGTGTAATAGATCTGGTGCCTAAAAATGGGTCCACTACGAATAATAGCTCATTTGTTGAGATCACTGTCGATGCTTGCTGCATACGCTTCCGAGAAATGAATCTAGTTAGGCCTCCTGAGAAAATTATAACGCAATCAGTCGGTATTGTCATATAATATTAGAAACTTCGGGACACAATGGTTTTAAATTAGACACAACTTGGAGATTATTTTAAAGGTCACGAGTTCTATTACTCTTTTAGGATGGGTATTACGCAAATTATTTTTTATAATTATTCTCTATTTTCAAATACGCAATTATTTCGAAAAAAATAGAACACTGGTCATTATATAACAAAAACCCTTAATCTTAATAAAATAATAAATGGACCTATTTCACTATATAAATAAATTAATATTATTATTTTTGCTCATTAGAATTTGTAATTTTTTGACATATAAATTTGACAAGGTTGAATATTAGAAACATTGTTTATACATTATCACGAATACACGTCAACTAGTATAATATATCATTAATTTTAATAGAATATTACGATAACGGATACTTCACTGAATAGGTTTATGATATGTCCTGGGAGGACATAAGCTCATAACATTCCTCATATTATGGATAATACTTTAACTATTTTAAACATGTTGTATACATGACACAATGTAATAAATATAAAGTACATTGTTTAAAATAGTTAAAGTGTTATCAATCAGACCGTTTACTATTTGTCTCATCTCACTGGCCCGTTTAGGTATAATTTCGAAGCCATGTGAAACTTACTATGTGGAGTATGTATTTATAATTTGGCCAGGTTTTTTGATAGGCTTCTAAATTAATTTGAATACAGAATTTCGAATTAAGCATGGATCACATCAGCTAGGTGTACCTATACGTTGCACATTACCAGTCAACCTCATTGCAACGATGTTGTAAATTCGGACGAGAAATCGCTTCGTATCGCACACTTTCATAACAATCCGGTGATTGATTACATAAATTTGAATACTGACGCCGTTAAAACCAAATTAAATCCATCCGCGGCATCGGATAAAACACGTCGCAACTCTCTGATAAATTACCGAAATTATTATTACATGAATATTGCATATCAACTCGCTGATGCATCGTTGTATCATAATCTGACAGTCGCAATTTTATTGATATGAAATTAATTATTTGTTGAATAGTCTTGAAAAAATTTACTTATCCGAATCAGCCGCAAATGTCTTTACATAAAGCCATTCTTTATTGCCTTATTCGTTCGGAAAGTGTGTACCTACTCGCACAATATTTTCATATTTTTGTACGGATTTTATTTGGAAGATATGAACAAGTTAAACAAATGTTTAAATAATAGAATATATTCTTCTATAACTTTCAGCTAGGACTCTATGACATGTACCTAAAATAAACAATAGCTACCCATAATACTTACCTAAAATACAACTGGGCATGCCATTCTCAAAACAGGACTTCACAAATTAGTGGTAGCCGGTGAAGCGTAACACGTGGTTGGAGGGACCCCATTTTTCCAGCTTATTATCGTAATTAACTCCATATAAAACCACCCTGTAATTATTTTAATGCTCATTAAACACGTGCGTTTGGTTCAGCATGAGCTTCGCTTACCGAGTGTCGGTTCCGTAACAATTATCGCCATTGATTCTGTGGTTACACTGTATAACCGTAACATATATTTTGTACTTTTTATATTTTTTCAATTTAAACCTTATTTTCCTCATCGCAAGGACGTCATACGATCGTACGGCCCAGTTAAGGTTATCTTTGCGTTAAAATATTGGCAGGTGAGCTGTTGAGTGTGAACTGTACATATAAGTAGACACATTTTATTGTACACATTTCCTTATCGTTTAAGTATTTTTACTTGCTTAATAGTGTTAAGATGTTTATAGTCATTGATATCAGCTGTTTTTGGGTGTTTCCTTATTTGCAATAATTCGCATTACAGTAATAACTCGACTCTTTAAATTCCCATACCACCGGTCCTGCAATTCAGAGAGCTCTCAGATTTAACATTTATTTTAATACCACTGAAGATGATTCATCAATCTTAATACTTACATTGATTCATCAATGCGCCACTACTGAAGTAAAAACCAATTAATAATAAGCACCATTGAAGTGTCTTTTCGGCAAAAAGTATTACCAAATGTATTGCATTTTTACATAATTGCATGAATTGAAGATATCCGATACTTCATTTGGTGTTGACAACATATATCAACATATATAGAATATAATATCTTGATTTTATTTTTATTTTTATGAGGTAATAGGTAACAGTTAACTATGAATGTACTATAATACAAATTACAGGATTTATACAAGTCATATGTAACCATTTATATTAGGATATTTGAAGTAAATTAGTGAAGATTAAATTAAAACACAGGTCAACAAACTTAAACATTGGTGCCGACATATTGTTTGGTGTTTTGAATTAGTTGTACATTGGCAACACTAAAATGTTTTTTATTTTTTTCATAAGTGTAGTTTTAAATCTTCTATCCGTTTTGAATATTGGCTGTAATCTGACTTTCGCTCTTTGTCGTCTTATCGGTACATAACTTTTAATAAATTGGTTAAAGTATTATGTCTTTATTGCGACGCAGTTGTTATCATAGCCCAAATGTTTTGTTACATTTGCGGTGAATACACAGTTAAAAAATATAGAAAATCTACAACAGATTTTATAAAAAGTGCTTATTATTCTAACTTCAAGTCAGATTTTGTAGATGAATAGAAGTCGTGGATACCCCAAATTCTTTTTCATTTGTGCTATGAGCATATCAGAGAGTTAGTTAGTGGTCAAAGAAACGGCATGGGGTTCGTAGTATCTGCTCGTATGGAATAGAAACAACAAAAACTCCCCTCAATCACTGTTACTTCAGCTGTGTTAACTTGCGTGGCATTTTCGTGATAAAATGATTTGTCTAGACTTAGCATTGGACTTGACCCTTTTCACATCCAGAAGTAGTACGTTCCAACATTTTGTTTTATGAAGCGAGTAGTAGCAGTGATTTGATATCACTGTTGCTACTCGCAAGAAAGTAAGAATATAAAAAAATTAAGTACCTTAAAATTTTAGTACTTATCTCCTAAAAATGTTTCTTTTGGAGTTGGTGCTTCTGTTTCTATTGTCTCTGGTAACGCTTAGCACCAACTCAAAAAAAGACATTTTTAGGAAATAAGTACCTAGGCACTTAAATTTAATTACCTACCTAGGTATTTTTTCCTTTTTAGTGCTTTGAAGTCGGTTTTATTTTTGTAATTTTTTTTTCACATTTTAAGTGGTTTTTTAAGGTTCAAGCTCAGTCTTTGGTTAAAATACATCATATTGTTTCATATTATCGTATCGTACCACTGATCCCTCCATCATCGGTTGACCCGAATAACCGAATAGAATACAACTATTCGTCAATACGTACCTATAATATTTAAATAAGTATCTTCCAACTCCTAACCGTTAAGGAGTTGTACCTTTCATCATCAGCTCATCAACATAAGATGGTGACTGGCAGTAGCAAATACTTATATAGCTTTGGAAAAAGTAAAACATGTCGTAGGTGCCTTTAAAACTTGAGGTATGGCCTCGATTTCCCTGGGCTTCCATCATCAGACCCTGACTTGGTGACAATGGGACCACCTCAGAAGTATACTATCAAATGAAAAAAGAATTTTGAAAATCGGTACACATTTGACCGAGAAATCGATGAACATTCATACAAAAAAAAAATACATACAGTATTAATAAAGACACTTATTTCGTAAGATCAATGAACGATTTGCAACAATCTATGTTGAATTTGGTAGATGTAGGATATCCATCAAAGTAAACTACCACAGTCATCACATTCCTAGAGAATCTTGGATCCTACAGCGAAAAACAAGAGAAGCGGTTTCACCAGGTGCCATAATCTATGAAGAAGAGGTGCCAAGGCCGATGAGATCGGTATGTTGTGGCAGACTACCGTTCCAGGGCGAGTGTTTCGCTACACCTTATTCACGAAAGTCGCTAAAAAGAAACTTTACATGTAAAAACTAATATATTAAATTCTCTTTTTCATTTACATTTGTCATTTTCTGTATAAGTCAAAATCTAGAAAACTGCACGTAGGAAATCAAAATTTTTACTATTTTTGTAACCAATTTGAGGTCTTAGGTCAAAAAAACAATTAGATATAGCTTCCTATCACCAAAACCAGTGCTGACCAGTGTAATATATGTATACCTTAAATACTTTTATCTTCACCCATGAATACAACAAAATAAATTAATAAGTTTGTAAACTCTATTTTGAAGCTTTTGTCTTATGATGAACCAAGTATCTACATTCCAACATCAATAGGCTTTTGTAGCATCAGTCAAATAGTTTCAAAATGTTTTATTAGGAAATTACGAATAAATTAGTGAAACTTATTAAATCAACGCGTCTCATGTCATTAGTCATTTGGCAACACACCGATGCCGAAATTTACTGCTACGAGTGAAGATTACAGTAAATATATTTCGTGGACAACTCTCAAAGTGGTGGCCGTGAGGGTAAATAAGTCACTGTGAATTAATAACCGTGTTTAGTTATTATTTTACGTGATTTATATTTATGTTTCATGCACCACCAGTCGTGTGAATTTAACGCTAATAATGAAAACTGATTTATAAAAGTAATGGCTTTTAAAAATTAAAATGAGTTATTAATATGAACTGTACTGTGAATTGTGTAATTAGAAATGGCTTGTCGTAATTTGATTAAAGAATAGGTAAAATAAATTACACTAACAAGAAAACAAACTGAACATTATTGTTTCAAAACAATGACAATACATTTACTCTTTTGTGAGCATTCGAGCCGAGTATAACCAATTCTCAGCGTAAGATGCTTCGTGACTTGCACTTCACAAGGAAACCAATGCCGCAGCAATACTGTCGCACAATCGAACATCGTAAAAGTTTATTGTTCAGCGCTGTAGGACTGCAGGGGTCTACTAACTAGCAGATTACGCAGTACTAGCATTAGCCGATTCAAACTTGTTAAATTACAATTACAACAAACTCTTACAGCTAACATAGCAGGCACACGCGAATTGTATATTCGGCTCGGAAACTCCCACAGTTATTAAGGCTTCAAGGAAAATTATTTTACGGCAGTGAAGAAAGAAATGTTTAATTAAAAAGGCTTTAATAATAAACATAATTTATATATTAAAGTAAAACAATATAACACATTCTTAAATTATTCATCGGTAGTTAACCATCTCGTCAGTCAAATAAAGTAGCTTGATTTGATTTGTTAGGTAATGTTCATCAGTCAATCAAACAATTACATTATTTGATTAGCCCACTATTAAGTGAATATTAATTAAAGTTATATTCGATTTCAAATTTCTAATGACTTTGCTTGATATTATTTGTATATTTTTTATAAAATAATAGTTTATAAAATATAAAATAACAATTAATTTGGAAGAATAGCATACACTAAATGAAATCTACCGTTGCACAAAGGAACAGTCAGAGTCAGACTGATAATGAGGCTGTAATGTCGTCGTGAAAATATGTGACTGTTGTTTCAAATGTACGGGCTTGTGAGCATTGATACTGACTTACTCATTAGCATTGGCACTAATAACTTTAAAGCTACAAATGAACGCTGATAAACTTTATTCTGTCTCAGTTGGAACTTAATTAACCAGAATTATGGTAAGGAACAATCAAATTTAATTTACTGATAATACTTGATTTAACAACTGAATTTAATTTACTGAGTAAAAACGATAATTCAGAGATAAAAAGTGAACCATTTGTACCACCTATCATGTATAAAATCCGCTCTCAAGATATAACTGTATAAGTCTCAAGTCAGGCCCCATAATATGGAATACTGCAACCACCTATGGGCGGCAGCACCTATATACCAGCTTAGACCGTTTGACGTAGTTCAAAGACGCACTATGAGAATAGGGTAGTTGACAACTTTTTTTTTATTTCATGAATAAGAAGTTTATAACTCATAAAGAAATATTGCAAAAGAAATAGTATGTCTAAAATCAATAGTTTCACAGATACATTGGTATGTTTAATGTGTCGCGGCGCATCGTCCAAAAACGCTTTGCATAGAAAATCTACGGAACAGGTGACGTCACATGTTCCCATATTACTAAGAAATGTATGGGCATACTGACAAAATTGATAATAACTATGTATTAAGTAGGTTTTTATTAATAGTTGTCATAATAATAGTTGTTTTAATTGATATCAGCAATCTAATATCGATAACATTTTTGATAAATTTTGAAAAAAAAAAATATCACCATTTTTAGTTTTCAAAACAGTACAACTTCAACAATATTCCATATCTTTTAAGTTTGAATTGTTTTTATGGGTAACAGTAGCTTATATTTTCCGAATTTGTGAAAAATATCTCCCAATTCAAACTTAGGCAACATCCCAATTGTCGACGATCCCGAGCTCACAAGCGGTATTGAACCCTTAAGCCTAAGGAGAGATTTTGATGTGTGTTCTACCTTTGTATAACGAGGGGTGCTATGAGAAATTATTTGACATTATGCCCCCGACCTCTTTCTACAATCGCACCGCTCGCCATCGGCAGGGAATTCATCCTCACACGTTAAAACCAAAATGGTCTCGTATTGTACGGTTTCAGAGAAACTTTCTCCCGCGTATGCTCAGATTGTGGAATGAGCTCCCTGCAGAGGTTTTCTCGAAGGAGTACAGGGGGTTCTTCAAAATGAGCTTGATAAGGATTTTAAAGGGTCGGTAACGAGCAAATTTAAACAAGCTATTTCTAAATCTATTTAAATGTAGTAAATAAATACTCTATGGTATAATTAGTTATACACTTTAAATTATTTAGGTAGGCTTAGTCGGTTTTACCACAAGTAATGTATATTTTAATTCAACAAGTACATAAGAGATATACCTATATGGTCACATAATAAGATTCGTTATTACAGTCTGTGCGATATCCACAAAGATTTGTTTTTGACGACTTTGCACTGATTGCAGTAGATAATATATGATTTTCACTGTTTGTTCCATTCGGTTCTGTTTGAACATACGTTCGGCTTTTATATTGTTATAAACAGGCAACAAATTATGAAATATATATTTTATCATAGAGCCCATAAAAACCAACTCAGTATATAAATAAATACTCGCATATAAAAACGCCTATAAACTTTAAAGAGATGTTTTTGACAGGCTTTATTTTTAAAGATAAGACGTTCCTAAATTAAAATTTAAATGTTTCATAGAATCTAATTTTATCTTTAATGTTAGTAATTATGTTCTCAATTTCCGTTTCATAATTTTGCATCATTTTACACCTATTTCAAAAATATTTTTTTGAAATAAAGGTAGTTTATTTTATTAGCGGGAATATACATAATGTTGTTTTAATTATTGTATTAAAACAACATTATGTGCTCTATAGAACTGACAGTTAGACATTCGCATTCAAGTTACGCAAATCGTCAAAATATCCACGGGTGCGGCGGTTACACCATCCCCGTTTATTGTCACTTCGCGATGCTATAAACATCAAACCTTAAGTTCTCAGTTGTAAGGTCCACAGCGTATCAGCTGTAACTGTTGCACTACAAAAATCACTTGTATTACAATAGGATATGGTTTATCAAATGACTCAATAGTGACGATCATGCGATGTCGACTGTAGAAACCTACACAAAGTTAATTGATAATCATGTAATCTGCTGGTTTAGACATAATAATATACAGGATGGTGCCATCAATAAGACAATAAATTTAAACGTGGGCTATATTAGTTCATAGAAATCGTTTGCCACTTTCAAAAACATCGTATTCATTTGTTATGCTGCATTATTTCATAGATATGTCATGAAATTATCAATAAATAAGATGTTTTTGAAAGTGGCAACCGATTTCTATGAACTAATAAACCATGTTTTAATTTCGTATTAACGGCACCATTCTGTATAAATAAATATTAGGTAATATGTTGAATATATGAAATGTGTGTGTGATGTACAATACAAGTAAAATCACTTACCTACAGTCATTGTTAGATTAAAATATCGTTGATGTCTTTTGTAGGCGTGTGTACTGTGCAAGAAGAAAATTAAATATTAAACTAAGTTTAATATTATTATATTTTTTTTCATTTATGACATATGAACATCGTTACTGAGCCACTCTGGTTTTGATTACGAAAACACAGTTACTTTCGCCATGGTCGACCTTCGGATGGGTCAAATAAATTGACCCCTTCAAAGCTAATCTCGAGCTCCTCCGTACTTCGGAAGGCACATTGAGCAGTAGGTCTCGGTTGATCCTGCAACCGCCTTAACCCACCAACTCGCTTTGGACCAGTGTGGTGGTTTATGGCCAAGCTCCTCATGTGTTTCTCCCATATAGGTAGGCCTGTGCTGATGATGATGAACACTGTTATTTTGATTTAATGATAATTCAAATACGCATAAATGAAAAATCACTAATGGAAATTAGAATAGTGCTGTATAATTATATATTTTGCAGACTTTATCACTAACTAAGTACATCGCTGAAACTTTAAGCATTGCGACTCCTACTAATCTGAATGTTATTTTATATTGCAACTTGGCACTGAAATAAGTAATGGAAACAGTTATAGTTTCACGCGGGAAGCTTTATGTCCTGATCATAGCTTAATAAATAATAGCGTGGTGATAGGTAAAATGTGGATCTGCGCGAACGCTCGTGCGGCCGCGGGCGCCGATCTTTGTATCAGCACAGCGCTCATGTGGAACGGCCCAGTTTAGCTCATGTTTATGTATACTTAATATGCTAATATCTTAAGTCTGTATGTTTAGAATTGGGAAATTTAGTGGAAAGACTTGCCATCGGGGCAGCGACATAATTGATCATGGAAGACTAGTTGGTAAAATAATCACTGACAAGGTAGCGTCTGTAATTGATTTTAATATCAATTTTAAAAGTCTACGTGAATAAAGAAAATATGTGTATTTATATTATGCTGAAGGCTGATTGTAGAATCCGGCGAGTCTGATATGCTTAAGCATTCTTTACTTGTATGTTATATTTTTTATTTCACTTTTCAAACGATAAGACTAGCATACAAACGCTATGGCTCGCCTGATGGTTAGCGGTTATCATAGCCTTTACATGTTTGTAGTACCAATGATAGTGTACTATTATTGGGGCACTGTAAGACCCTGCAAAAATCAGGAAGAATCTTTGTTTAACAGCACAGGTGACACGATCCCTTGCTGCCAATACTATGCGTTCTCAATGAGCTATGGAAATCTTTACCTAATCTTAAAAAAGCTGCTTTATGTAAAGCACTTTAAGTGAGTACAATTCTAAATAATTACGAATGTATTGCTGACCTAATTCAAATCAATTAAATTGTTTGAGTTCAGTTTATGTCACTCATTCATTATAAGGCGTAAGTACCTGCCAAAGAAGTTATTTCCAATTATTCTCAAATAAGCTTGAGCAACGCTTCTAACGACGTCGTTCATAAAGTATTGTGAAACGCTGTATTATGGCCCGCGGCACTTAGGCTCGTCGTAAATAATTGGAAGAACACTATTTGCACTAATACGCGATCTAAGAGTATAATTCTTGGATTGAGTTATAACTCATTGTTTAGCCTGGGAAGAACATTATTTATCTAAGAATCTGTCTGAAAACAAAATATTTCACTGCAGCAAGTAATATAAAAATGTAGGTTGCTTAGGAAATATGGCTGCATTTTTACGGCTACTCACCCCATAGGTACATATACATAAATACCTAGCCTGCGGGTTGGGTGCCACAATAATCTAGATGTACTATCAGTATTATAGCTTTTATGTTAAAAATTAACAATATACATTATAAACGTGTTTAGGTATCAGTTATGTTGCACAGCAGAAAATTTATCCCAAAAATCCGAGCAAATTGATCAATTTGCTCGGATTTATTTGCTGGGATCCCATTACCATCGGTTACAACATAAAGCTGGCCGCTACTCTGCCGAGCGAGTTGTTTGTCGGTATATTATAAAAAGAGATTATAACCTTACTTCACGTTTACATAAATGTAATAATTTGGCGAACATGCCAATTTAGAAGTTACACAATGGTTGCGTCAACAATCTTTACGTTGCTATAAACAAAGTTTTATGTGGGTATAAAGCATTTAGTTGTTGTCTATAGACATGGAACATTTCAGAAGCTGCGTCTAACTTAACCAACACCCAGGCATTCGATGCTGCAAATTACTTACTCGATCGAGTGTTGCGATACTCGGCGATTCAACGCGACTTGTAATTGAGTGATGTTGCAAATAAACAGAAGCGTGCCAAGCTCGGCTTCTTTGCCTGCGCAACATAAAAACATAATAAAACCCTTTATTATTCAAATAAATCGAGCATTATTTTTTTTGTCAGGTATAATACTGCCTTGATGGACAATTTCCGAGAGTCATGTGAATTTTTGAATAGATTCAAGATAGTGGCCAGTTTTGAATAGTTTCTTTAAATTGAATAATGTGTATCCAAATGAAATGAAAAGAGAAACTTTAACTATTTTCTTTAATTAAATATTTTATTTATACCTGAAGTGTAATATTTAACCATCGTTGGTATGGTTTATAGTAATATCAATACTGTTAAAACAATATTCAGCATGTTAAAGTCATGTGTTTGCAAGCATATTAAGCTACAATGTTTCATGCAAATTTACATTCTCATTAGGTAACGCAAGATGCCTACGTTAAACGTGTAAGGGATACGAAATGACGATTTAAAAGATTGTTTGCTAATTTATATTAACTTAATGTCCAGTGTAATATCAGCCCACGATCTTTACTCCGGTTACAGTAGGTAATTTCAAATATACGTGTGAAAGGTTTCAAACATTTATGTTTAAATAGTTTTCCTATTTTTTACAATTAGTCATCATATTAGTATTTCCATAAAGTGTAAGCTTCATTTTCTTTGGATTAAAGATATTTATTTTAAAACCTATTACAAACTACAGTAAGTATATGGTTTATGGAATATAAATCAGTAAGGTAGTGAGATTTTGCGCAGGTGTGCCGCTGACACAACGAAGAATGCAAAAATTACAAATATTTTGTTCATATTTCAAAAGTAGCCAAAGTAAATTGATGTTTGAGATGCAACGTCTAGACTAGACTAGTCGTCCAGCTAGAACAAGTTCCACCGATTCGTTCGTGTAATATCGGTGTAATTTATTTAATGTTAGAAATAGACCTCGCTCAACGCCACAAAGAATATTGGCTTTCACAACGGAACTTGGCAAATTTATGTGCTCGGAGATTTTGCCAACGCTGAGCTCACGAGAACAAAGCCACAACACGTCAGGTGCCGGCTGGTAGGTATCAGTGAGTAACAGCCTCATTTGTTAATACTTATTTATTAGTGCACAACTCATTCCCGTTCGAATTTTCTAATGCCAATAAGTAATAAATAGTTTAGTTATAACTTTTAAAATATTAGAACCTATTTTCGTCAAGAATCCAATAAACAATGATAGGTCGTAATATTTATGTAGAAACACCATCACTTTGGTAATAATATTTATATTTTAATAGTAAGCATGCGGCTCGATTGGTGGTATACAACTCACTTAAGCAAAAATCCCATCATTTCAAACTACTTAAAATCTTTACACAATTATCAATTTAAAATCAAATTGTCAAAATGAAAAGTGTTTTTACAGTGTCAAGGAATATATGGAAATGAAATTTTGATAATTATAATTTGTGTATAAATAACATTTAAGATTGATAGTGTAAGTATGTAATATAATATTTGCATTTTGATTACGTAAATAGAATATATCGTACTCTTATGACTGTATAAAATCTTAATAACCATGTTCTTGCAAATATACATTCTATTCTATTCTATTCTATTCACTAATAGCACCGTGAAGTAATTTTACACCGTAAAGCAAAATAGAAGCGTTGAATAGGGAGACTAATGTCCTTCCGCAGTTTTCATTTTACTTCCCAGTGAGCTGTAGCGACCTTACTTACAACAGGTACATGGACTACTCTAAGTACTACTAATGTTTCATCTTATGATAAAAGTTCTAGTATAAATGTTACAAAAACATATTAATACATTTATTATTTCATGACACCGATTCTGTGAGATATGTTAACTATGTTTATCGCTTAAAATCAGTTCGCTCGCTTAAAACATAACTTTAAGTTATACTTATTTTATTGCCAATAAAATGATATTTTGTTACCAACTAAATCAATAGCACTACATGTTTAATTTATACTCTTATAATCATTAGTTACGACCACGACCGGTTGTCGCATCAAACTGTTACTATACAGGTTGGATTTTTGAGACGGCACAGAAGGTGGAATTTGTCGTTTTTCCTTACAAAATTTTTCGGAAAAGTTTTTAGTGATTTCTGTCATTTCTAGTACTAATAACTAAAATGGTCCAATAGAGTCTTTTGATCCTCACATGTAATGGGATCGTCAGGCATGAAAAAACTTTTTTGTTATATTAGCATTTTTTTTTAAATTCTGTGAATGCAGTTCAGAATATACCTGCTAACGTATATACCTGATAACGTACCTTCCCTTACAGTCCCGTCTCAAAAATCCACCTGTATAGTTAATAAAATTATCGTTGTTAAATCTATTGTTCATTGTCAATAGCTAATAATATGATAGGCAAGAAAAGGATAGGTGACAGATGACGTCGATTAACGTTGCAAAATTGGAAAAGCCCTATATTAGGTATATCCATATTCTAAGTCTGCCCACCCACGTCAATCGGTGTCTGATTTTTGTAAGTCCCGTACATTGTCCCTAAAATTATTTGACAGTTGAACTGATTAATTAAAAAACTATTTACTTTTTCACTAATGCCTGATAAACGTTTGACCGAAAAACGTTTTACTTTAAAAGCAGCTATCTGAGTGGATTGTAGGTCTTATGCGCGGCCGTGCGTGGGTGGCCCCCGCGCATGCATTGCACAGGCCGCCACGTCTGGGATTACCCAAGTAACTCTGGGTAATCTCCATCAGCGCGAAACCTGGCCGTAAGGCCGGGTTGCCTGGGGGTGGGTCGGTGAAATTGCTTCGGCAGAGCCCAGGCTAACCCCAAGTGAACGGCAGTGGAGTTACCGGGGAGTTTAAGTGGGTATTCCCAGTGCCAATACGAGCAGGCACTGGGTGACCCCACACACGCCCGTCGCTTAGCCAGCGGCGGGTAGGTCCGTAAACGGATCCCCCCCCCCCCCCCCCCCCCCCGAGGAAAAAAAAGAATAGCTCACATTTACTTTATGCTACATTTGATCAATTTAATAGTTACCCTACATTTTTTGAAAAAATATGTAATAAAAAATACTATTATAAGAATAAAGAAGTAATTGAAATTTTAAAACGAAATAAATAATCAACATTTTGTGGTTTGGCTGAATCCAAACACACCTCAAACGCTTTACACCACAGACAATTACACAACTTCTTTTTCCGTCCCTCCTGTCCCTGTCTATCTGTCAAAAATCTCTCACCTCGTTGACGTTATCGCTTCTCGTACCGCTAAGCGCTATAGCCCGCGGAAAACTAATTAATCTCTGCCGCGTGTGCTACGAAAAGCTCAAGTGAGTGAAGAAAACCTCCTCGACGAACGACGTGAAGAGACAGAGAACCAGTACCAGGTCAGAGTATTTCCAATACAGTCCACTTCTATCAAAATTACACACCATTTTGTAAATATTGAAGTTAGAGCTTAGTGATATCACGAAGGTACGGTCGACCACAGAAGTAGCTGAGCACTTTAGTACCATGGCAGATAGCTATGGCGTTAATATAATACGATGGCAATTACGTACGAGCGCAAATAGTCAGTGTGACATGGTACTAAAGTGTTATGCTACTTCTGTGGTCGACTGTACTGCTTGTCTACTTGTTAGAATTTCTATTTGATTGTAGGTAACAGTAAAACTGCTAGACAAGTTTGAGATCAAAGTACGAGTATTTGCCATGATTTTTTTCACTCGTCCTAGTTATTTTATAGATTTAAACAGAAAAAAATAAGAATGATTGATAACTTATGCCAAATTACCGTCAAATTATGAATATGTGAGGGACAAAATTACAATTGCTAACAAACTGTTAAAGCTTTGATATAAAAGTGATGAAACTGCATCCGAATTGTACAAAAAATTGTTCATGGTAGCTTGACCTCTCATGCCACATAATCAATAAGCAATGGGCTTAAATTGTCTGAGCTTTTTACGGGATGACAAATTAACTACTAGTTGCCACATTGTTAAAATATTCATTGTATAAAATAACTCTACTCATAATAAATTACATGACTGGATTTGATCTAATAATTTAACTTTGACTGACTGTCTTGAAATAAATTTTGACTCATAATTTTATTTTTAAAATTATAATAAATATATGACTGATTAGAAAAATATCTAAACAAGAAAAAATAATGTTATGGGGCGGGATCGAACCCACGACCTTTCACAATTAGTGAATTTATCGTATTATATCTTTTCTCAAAAAATGACAACTCTTCAATCGATCAAATGTACACACGACAGCGCGGGAAGTGTAACAGTTGCACTACGAAAGCCGCCTCTATTACGAACGCAGTAAGGGCAGTCTTAAGGTCAAACTGTTACGCTTGATGTGCTGTCGACTGTACAAATAAATAATTTCATTTAAAAAAGTTACGAACGCTTGCAATAAAAAGTATGAAACTAAGTAGGTACCATGTTCTTTTTTTTCCAAAGAATGTAGCGTGACAATTTAAATAGATCAAAATAGAAATATATAGTAAATGTCAATTATGAGTATGACAAAATATGACGCTCTACAATTCATTCCGATAGCTGCTGTAATCTAAAACGCTTTTTGGTCCAACGTTCATCGGGCATTAGTGCCGTCGTCGGGCAACAGTAAAAAAGTAAATATATTTTAGGTGATATTAAACGGTCAAATCATTTTAGAGAACATGTACGGGACTCGGTTTTGATGTCGGCAAAATAACGGCCTCAAAATTATATTCAATCCCCGGAATAGATAATCTATGTTTTGTCAATATTGTTACAATTGTGACAGTAAAACTTGATAACAAAACACGGAATAGCTGATCCGAAAATGAACCAATAAGTTTTTTTATTTTAATAATGCCCACAGAGTGCAATCGGTCACCGATTTGTAGGATGTGGGCGGACAGCTTTAATGTAGAAATATTCCGATTATTTATGTTTATGGTCATCTAAACTGACGTTTTTAAAATAATCCTATCTGTTTGATATTGTATCAGAATGAATATAAGCCAGTTAACTTAAGGCTTAGGTAGTGTACAGTCAAAAGCAAAATCGTCTAATAAAGTAATTTTTATAATTATTATTTAAATATTATCAGCAAAGAAATGCACTGGTGTCACTTATGAATGGACATTCGGAGGCCACTAATAGAGATAAATCCTCCCTTGTATACCTGTATACATTTATTTTTGTTTTGCACTGGGTGCACTAAGAGCTTATTTATTTATTTATTTTTATACATCTAGATGACAAACAAGCTGACGGCCCACCTGATGGTAAGCGGTTACCGCCGCCTATAGACACCTGCAATAACAAGTAAAAATCACTTGATATTGCAGGTGCGTTGTCATCCTGGGGCCTAAGATGAAATGCCGTCCATGCCCAGTAATTACACTGGCTACCTTTCCCTTCAATCCGAAACACAGCGAACTGTTTCACGGCTGAAATAAGAAAGGCGGTGGTACCTACCCAGACGACCCTACAAACGGGGAAATTATTAAAAGCAAGTGATTGTTTTCACTGTAAACATCACTAACATTTCTGATGACTGTTCTTTAAAATAATTACCATTGAATCCTTTCTATTTTAAGACCATCATCGTAATAATAACAGTTGGGGGTTTGTCAGTTGATCATAAACTGTCCCAATTTACAATTAACTTTAAGAGACTGCACTTATATATGCTTGTATTTTGTTATGAAAGATTTAGACCAATTTTCAAACCAAGTCGAAATTGGTGACATACAGTTATGCAAATTTATTTTCTTATCATCTGTCATGAAAGTACGAGTTTTGTTTCACTTCGATTAAGCGATTGCAAAACTTACTGTCTATTATTAAATTATACATTGCATAAAATATAATTACTTTGTTTCGCGAAAAAGTTATGGCTACTATAGGTAATCGCAATAATTTGTGACGTAACTTTAATAGGCTTAGTGAGACTATAAAATCTACATTCATTTCAATACAAAAACATGATAAATATGTAATTCACTTTCCTGTTTCCGTTATGTTCGTGTTTATTTATATCTAGCGACCAGCCCAGCTTTGCACGGGTGCAATGCTTATGTAAATATTGTGCAAACCTTCCTTAAGAATCACTCTATCTATCAAAAAAACCCGCATCAAAATCCGTTGCGTAGTTTTAAAGAACTAAGCATACATAGGGACAGACAGACGGCGGATAGCGACATGTAGTGATAAGTAGTTAAGATATATATTTTGATAAAAAGAAGCAAAATGAAGTATGCTGAAGCTTTGAGATGTAGATGTATGTACTTTAATTGTAAGAAGTCATCATCATCATCATCACCAGCCTATATACGTCCCACTGCTGGGCACAGGCCTTTCTACATGGCAGAAACACATGAGGAGTTTGGGCCATTGCACCACCACGCTGGCCCAATGCGGGTTGGTGGGTTAAAGCGGTTGTAGTAACAACCGGGACCAACGGCTTAACGTGCCTTCCGAAGCACGGAGGAGCTCGAGATTATAAATTTTGGTTGACCCATCCCAGGGTCGACCATGGCGAAAGTTGCTTTGTTTTCGTATTCGAAACCAGAGCGCTCAAACCAATACGCCACCGAGCTCCTCATTGTATTGTAAGAGAGTACGTAAGAGGTACGTATTGTAAGAGGTACATTAATTAATTAATTGTCAATATATCGTCGGATGCTTTTGGAATGACTAAGAACGCCTTGTTTGTCAATGTATTAATCGAAACCTTGAGGTAGAATCGAAAGGCAAAAATAGAATCAGAAAAATACATAACACGTCGATTGACTACAAAACAAACAAAATCCAAAACGCTTTGCACAACGGCATTAATTATCAGTTTGTAATTGATAGCAAGCAAATTAATTTGACCTGCTAAGGTTAAGTTAATATGTTAAATATGCCGTAATCTTTACATACCAAAAGTAGTAACTAATACTATCTATTTTGCAAACCTTCATTTAAAACAACAGAAATTTATTAAAACAAACAACATTATAAAACTGATATTTTTACTAACATAAAATCTTTTGCATAAGTTTTTATGGCTTTCTTTACTATGACAAGGCAAACAAGTGTACTATACCACCCATAGCCATCATAGGCTATGGGCGCTTACAACATGTGAATTACCATAGATCGTGCATCATTAATCTTGTAAAAAAGAATTTCAGATTAAATAAAAGTTCCTACTACGGTGCTGCATTTGAAAACAATAACGAAATTAAAGAAAATAGATACTTGATCACAATTTCCAATTTTTTTATTTTATTTACAACATCCAAGGGATGAAAATTCTTTTTAACATCCATAGGGAAGTTGTAAATAAAATTAAAAAATTGGAAATTGTGATCAAGTATCTATTTTCTTTAATTTCTTTATTGTTTTCAAATGCAGCACCGTAGTAGTAACTTTTATTTAATCTATAATTGTGATTTGAAAATAAATCTCGACACAAGAATAAAACAAACACAAGAAATGTTGATTTGAAAATAAATCTCGACATAAGAATATGCGACAGATAATAGTATCTGTCGCATATTCTTGTGTCGAGATTTATTTTAATAGGTTTTTTTTTTTAAACTCTCTGGTAATGTTCAATCTGGCAAGATTCCGCCACAGTACCTACTTATATTATATAAAATATAGCCTTCAATATTGCCTACTAACCATGTGAAATATTTTGTCTCGATAGCGCAAGTTACACTAACTTGCGCTATCGTGACAGATCTCATTTCACTAAATCAATACATCGTTTAGTCTCTACGAGAGAATATAGAGGAACTATAGTTTATACAATTATTTATTTAAAACCTCAATATGGGTCACAACATTACCCTCTAGTTCAGCTTCGCTGCGGTGAGGCATAATAATAATAATTAATAGTATCTAAACCTGGCACACGAGGATACCGATATGTGGAGAGTGATGTCCATCGAGATCATACCATGTTATTTATTTATTTTTATACAACTAGATGACAAACAAGCTGACGGCCCACCTGATGGTAAGCGGTTACCTGCAATAACAAGGAAAAATCACTTGATATTGCATGTGCGTTGTCATCCTGGAGCCTAAGATGAAATGCCGTCCATGCCACGTAATTACACTGGCTACCTTTTCCTTCAACCCGAAACACAGCGAACTATTTCACGGCCGAAATAAGAAAGGCGGTGGTACCTACCCAGACGACCCTATATACCCGTATGTCGGGTCGTCTGGGTATCTACCACCTAGTACCAATCGTAGTCTCAGTCAACGTCATTCCAAGCTCATTTCGTAACGTACCGTACCAGTAATGACAGGGCTTCAGGGGACGGTCTTGCTCGATAACGCCAGGATTGACCGCAGATTCCTCTCTCTGTCGCCCTGAACCTCGGTCATCTGGTCTCCTCTGCCGAAGGGTGTCCTCCATTCCCTCGATTTGACGAGGAAGCGGGAACATATTTTAATTAGATTTTTAAGTAATATTCATACCTAAATACACACACCTGTAATCTAGAGTCTAGACCAAAGTAAGCATCATTAAGAGCTTATTGTGTTATGGATACTAGATCACGGAGAAATATTGATATATAATATTAAGTATACAAATGTTAAAATATACTAATTAAATCATTCAAACACCTGCCCTCACCGGGATTTAAACCCGGGACCCCTGACCGAGTATTTTGTATATTAAAAGGTACAGACCACTCAAAGGTATAGTATAGAAGTACAATACTTAAAATAAAGCTTTCTTGAGAAAAACTAGTACCATTTGGCACTGAATTATAGCCCAACCAGCAATGTTGACTCTTGCCGTTTATATCATAATTGATGTAGAGTCATTTGTTTTCCTTAATCCTTAATCACTAGTAGTAGCTTACTCAGGAATAAATTCAGTTCAGGTGTTAAGATGTAAGTAAAGGAAGATTTGCAAAAATTCGATGGAAAGGCTTTAATGCACAGTAGTATCATTGGAAAGGAATCAACTCGAAACGTTGTGAATTCAAGTCTCGCCTGTAAAAGTCAAATAAATAATTTGGAACCAGGTGAGGTTTTTACAAAATAATTAATGTGTGTAACATAAAAACTGAAAAAGTGAAATTGTACAAATCTAACACCAAAACATTACTTTCCAATTTGTAATGCCGCTTAAGACTCCCGGAATCATACGATAATTAAAACCATTGTATCTGGATTGTGTGGCTTGACCGGTTAATAGTGCTGTCACTAGTTTATATTACGAATAGAAGAATTATATTTCTCGTGTTTATGCATATTTCATAAACAGGGTGGTGCAGTGAATATGACAATAAATTGAAACATGAGCTATATTAGTCCACATAAATGGCTTGCCACTTTTGAAAACGTCGTATTCATTTGAGAATTTTATGAAATATTGGCTGCATTATTTCATAGAAATGTCATGATATAATCAAATGAACAAGATTACATACAATTTCAAATACGAAAGTTGCAAATCATTTCTATGAAGTCATATAGCCCATGAGGAGCTCGGTGGCGTATTGGTTTGAGCGCTCTGGTTTCGAATACGAAAACAAAGCAACTTTCGCCATGGTCGGTCCCTGGATGGGTCAATCAAATTTATAATCTTGAGTTCCTCCGTGCTTCGGAAGGCACGTTAAGCCGTTGGTCCCGGTTGTTTCTGCAACTGCTTTAACCCACCAACCCGCATTGGGCCAGCGTAGTGGTGTTATGGCCCAAACTCCTTATGTGTTTCTGCCATGTAGGAAGGTCTGTGCCCAGCAGTGGGACGTATGTAGGCTGGTGATTATTTATTTATTATTTTATATAGCCCATGTTTTAATTTATTGTCATATTGATGCCACCAGCCTGTATAAATGCATAAAATTTCCAATAAAAAAGCTTTAGCATTTGCGAGTTATGGAGCACAATGAAATAAGTAGGTAATATATTATCAATCGTCACAATTCATTTGGATTAGTTACAGTCTGAAATATTTTATGTGTATAATAATTAAAATATAAGGATGAGAATTATTTTTAATGATATTGAAGTCATGAATCAACTTTTTATAATGTATCCGTTATCTGAATTGAAAATCCACCGGGCTGAAGTCGCGTGCTGCTACCAGTCTAGTATCTATAATTGACACCAAGACCCACCTGCGCCGTCGCCGTCCCTCTTAAGTATCTGCCGATCTAGCATGCGATGTGTAATTTTTACAGGCGAAATCGTCAAGCCAAGGTGCTTAGAATTATACAAGAATCGATTATAGTGAACCTGTAGTGCAGCCTACTAGCACGTTTCCCTAGTATCGCCCTAAGCTAATTCCGTTACTAGGAATTATGAGGACTCCACGTTTCGCACCTGCTCTGGAAAACCGTTCTTGTAATTACGCTAATTGTTCATCGTATGCACCTAGTATGATCTAGTTTTTGTATTAACTACAATTAATGTGACCCACGGTACTTAATAAAAAGTGGTCTGCATGATTAGCTTAAGTTGCTGTAGAGTAATTAAACCTTTTGGTTTTTATTAATGAATTGCGACTTATAATAAAAAAATGTTTATATTTTTTATTATATTATAAAATTCACAAGAAATAAAAAAAAATATATAAATATAATTAAAACATTTTATTTAACATTAACAAAAGACATGAATTGAGAAGTACAGTATGTAAAGATTTTACAATACATTATGATTATAGAAATGTGAACTTTATACCAAAACGATTTGAAAAATATTAAAATAATAAGTTTAAAAGTTTTTCTGTAAAACAATAATTTAACTATTGACGTAATACTCGTAGCACCACTTATTCTATCTTAAATATAACTAAAAATCCTGACATTTAAATACTCAATACAACATGCGATTCCAGTCAATAAATTAAAAAACATACAGACATAATACTCAAAAAATAATTATACGCCATAGTTCATAGAACAATCCTCACCTTATATATTTAAATATGTATTTACAGTTCTGTTGACATTACAAATAAAGCTATTACATAATAATGTTGAAAGTAATTATCATATTCATCTGCGAATCGCACCGTTATCACGTGGTCAGTGGTATAACAGGTTCTATTAAGCTTTACGCAAACTATCGATTTTAATATACATAAATCATTTAATATAGTCAGGTACAACATTGTTGCAGCAAATTGATTTGGTTATTTTTACTAAAGAACTAAATGAATAAAGAAAAAAATGAGTTCCACAGCTCCAAGAGCCATTATTTTTTACTAATTACAATTTATACAAAACAATTCTTGATGGCTATTTCAAATTTCAATAAATAAGTATTTGATGTTGAAAGACACATGATTTTCATTTTCTTGCTTTAAAATTATAAATACCATAAATTCTTAGTTCAACTTCGAATACAATGTTTACGTGTCTACATATTTTACAATTTTATTTTTATACATTGAAAATTGTAAGTGTGTAAGAACAAAAATATTAATAGTGTTAACTATGTATTTCTTGCCTTACACACTTCATAATTGATATTTTGTTTGTAATCTGCCTAATAATAACGAGATGCTACTAGCAAATAGATGAGTGCGTGCAAGGCGTCACAATTATTGTGTGTGTCAAGACCTAATTGACTTCATCATCATATGATCTATAGGTACTGCGATATATTCAATTCTATTATAGTTTTTCAGCATCATTTTATCGATTGCTTTCAGTATTTATTACTAAATTAATACTAAGAAAAACGTTTTACTAAATATTTGTTGAAGGGAAAAATGTCTCAAAGAATAAAAAAGAATCGATTTAGCAAAGTCGCTTAGTATTGATAAATACTTAATTTAATCAGATGAAATACCTATGTATCCTGTTTGTCACCAATTTTGTTGATATTCAGCTAAGGATTGGTTACCTCTAAGAACGACCGAATTGACCATTTTTAAATAGATAATATTTAAAGAGCTGCCTTATTACTTGTATCTTATATCTTCATGGAGAGTTAGACGCCAATATAGTGGTTACCTATCTTGGAGAAAACCGAAGTATTACGGAATACTGTTTCGTTCAATTTAAATAAAGAAATAAATAAATTTATTCATCGTCATACAAAGTTATATATTATTATATTATTTACATATATTATGCTTATTATATTATTTATTTATGGTAGCGGGGAGCCGTTTGATGCAGGCTGCGCAGCATCCATTTGGCTCGCTTAGCTTAGGTAATGGATCGGTTCTCCGTTGAAGGCCTTTGTACAGGACATCATAGGCTGATAAAATTATATTATTTACATTTTGCTATTTAGTTATTTATATGTTGTATTTTTTACAAGTAAGTTATTAATACTGTTATTCTTTGTAGTAGCAAAGCAACAGCTTTACAAGAGATTATAGAAACAAATTGAAAAACTTAAAAGGCAGGCGGGTGTGTCGGGCCGGCCGCTCTAGGCGCGTGCGCGCCCTAACGGTCTAGCAGCTGATCCAGCCACACTGCTTCATTAAACACAATAACGCTCTTCCACCGTCCAGTGAATAATTAAATGGTTTTTTCATATCAAATTAGTTGCAATTGATAGACTTGTAAGGTAATTGTAGCATCGTTTCCAGGATCAGTAACTATTGTGCAAATTTGATGACTCTCTTCTCTATTAGCCTAGTAACTAGTCGTATATTTTTGATTATATCAATAAATAAAACTTATAATTAATAGAAAATATCAAAGCTATATTCGTTCCGTGATTATTGAAATTTTTTTTACAATAAAAAGTATGTTCATTATACACCTGTTGGGTAAAAATTTGGTTCACATAGTGAAGTTGAGAAATCGTGTAGTCATTATTATAAAATCTACACAGCTTTACGAAATAGCTTTTAGGTGGAAGGCTCTGTAATAGTCGTTTGATGCCTAAATATGTGCGAAGTTCGAGATAATTATGTACACTTGTTGGGTAAGCTTCATGTAAAGCGCCATTGCACAGAACACACGGTAAATGTGCCTTCAATGAACTCTACCACTTATGCTGTAACCGTTAGAAAATTACTTTGCCAATAAACTCATACGGCTAACGTAAATATTCATATTACGGCGGTAGTCAAAGTCAACGCGTATAGCTGTGGTATTCTTATTTACTTTCGTGTTTCAATTTGGGTTTGGATAACCAAACAAGAATAAAACACGAAAATAAAAATAAGTAGAAGGTATTTTAGGCCTCAGGACGTGAAATTTTTCTAGTTTTATATTATTTTAGTTACAAGGTATTTTAATTTTCGACTTTTATTCTTGTTTTACTATCCAAACAAGAATAAAACACGACAGTTATAATACCTCCGTAATAGGCGTTAATTATGACTACCGCTGTAATAGGACTGCTTACGGTAATATGAATGAAAAGTAAACATAACTTAAAATTGTTATTGCATACCGTATTTCAATTCAGAAAAATAAAAACGTTGCACGTAAAAAGAGCAACACGTATAATAGGAAGTCGAGTTCTTTGTAAATGTTAACAAAGAACTACAATGAAACAATTAACCTTGTTCCAGTACTCGTCTCCAATACCTTCTCTGCGGATCATTAAAAACACTAATTCATTAGGGAAATTGCAAGGGAGTATTTTTTTTTATCTTGACTTGTTTTCTGTATACCTAATGACATGAATAGCTGCCGAGGTCTATGAGCTTGTGTATAGCGTCCTAGAGTGCACTGTCTAATTAAGCGAGGTTTCTGCTAATTTGACGCGTGAGCGGGCCGCCGCCGCCGCCGCTTAATGAATGGTATCGCACACGTTCATCGCTGCCTGCCTGCACCAGCATTAGCAAATCTAAAGACCTGCTCGATAAAAGAAAATCACCGATTAATGGCAAAAGCGAATGCTAATAAAGTCCCCTTTGAATGGCTGGGAATTCAGATACTAATAGTCAAAACCGATCTAGTAGAATTTGTTGTAGAGCTTAGTTCTCGTTTTACTGTGAAACTAAATATGACTCTAAATTTACTACTAGCTGCACCTGGCGTGCTTGTAAATGCCCGTAAGGAAAACTATTAGGTTTGATAGTCTAGAAACTTTTGCGGACGTCCCCAGAATACTCTACCAAAGTTTCGTTATAATCTGATCAACGGTTTCGGAAGACATAGGGGACAAAAATACAAACATTAATTTTTATTTATATAGAAGACTATAAACTAGATAGAGCGTAACTGATTGATCTATAGCAATCTGCAACTATATAAAAATGAGTCTCTGTTTCCCTAGGTCACGCCATAACTCAAGACCGACTTTACAGATTTAAATATAAATATTCCACCTTGTCGTTGCCGTCCTAAAAATCTGCTTCACGTTCCATCCTACTGTGCACCATGGCAATCCTTACTTCGAGCTTATAAGCTTCAGTATTCAATGACTTCAATAGGCATAATTATGACAACACATCAATACTCTCTGTATGCATCTATGTATTTCTCTGCTCTATGTATTTTTATAGTTTTTATTATTTATGTTAATTTTCTATTTATGTTAGAATCTTAGAATATTTTTACATCCTTGTGACCAGTGGAGGCTTGTTATTGCATCTTTGAAACTTTTTCATACTAAAATAAATAATCCTTTTTTTGTTTTGTTCACTTTAAAATAAAAATATCGTTCATCGTTTTAAAATTAAAATAATAAGGAAAATCCTAAAGAAAAGCTTGAAAAAATAATTATTATAAATTGGTAATTTAGCATGGAAAATCGTATGACGAAGCAACCAATTATCGAACAAAATTGTTCAAACCATTAGATCAACCTAGCTGGCTAGCAACCGCACAATTCACAGCTGAAGTTGGTCAATCATCATGCTTTCCAATCTGAAGAAATCAAAATTATGATGACCAGCTGGCCGATGCTCTGTACATTTATTGAACTTAACAAAATTCATATTGAGTATTAATTTTCTTATAAAAACTGAACTAATTGAGCATGCTGAGACAATTTTGAAGCGGTACGAAGTTAGCAGGGTCAGCTAATAAATAATATAATATAATAGGTTGGGGAAAAAGTTTCGTCACATTTTTCAAGAAAATTTAAAACATTTTTTAATATAGTTTATTTACATTCAACTAAAGTATGTAGGTACCATTTAGTTCGATAACTTTTTGCCATCTTGTAGGTAGGGACATGATCCCATTGCTATAGAAATTTTGGGGCTTCTGATCAAAATACCGCGACAAGTGGTTTTGGCAGTCATCTTGTGATGTTAACCTGACACTGCCTAGAGAATTCTGAAGAGAGCGAAACAGGTGGAAATCTGAAGGTGCAAGTTCAGGACTATACGGCGGATGCATTTAACACCTCCCAGCCAAATTTTTGCTGAGTGGCTAAAGATGTCTGAGGTCTAGCGTTATCATGATGAAAAACCACACACCTTCTGTTGATTAATTCCGGCCGCTTTCTCTCAACTTCTTGCTTTAATCTCATCAGTTGTTCGCAGTAGAGTTCAGAATCGATGGTCCTGCCTGGTGGTATCAGCTCATAATGAATAATGCTCTTCCAATCCCACCACACAGGGTTTCGCCACAGTCTGTGAAGCCTGACCGGCCCTTGACCAAGACCTTTTTCGCACGTTCTTGTCGTACGTGATCCACTTTTCATCACCAGTTATCAGCTTCTTCAAAAATGGTTCGGTTTTATTACGTCGTAATAAAGAATCACAAATGAGTACACGGTTGATTAGGTTTCTTTCAGTGAGCTCGTGGGGTACCCAAATATCGAGCTTTTTTGTGTATATTAGACCGGAACATTAAAACGCATTCGCAGCCGATAAATAGTAATTTAGATAATTATTAGTTTTTTATCTAGGTTAATTATTTAAAAGCTATACATTGTTATAATATACATTTAAATGTTTACATTTGCATAATATTATTTATGCAATATTCAGAGATTTGTAAATATTATGAAACTTATTCAATATTTCCAGCTCTCCATCACTATAATAATGTTGCCATTACCAGTGTAGTAACGTACCTAGTTACAACCTTAAGTAATACTAGAAAGGTTGTATTTTCACTCTATCATCATTGACACATAGGGAAGTGTCATAATCAGCAACGTGTCAGATTGACTAAGCTAGAGTCCAGAAAAGCGAAGCTAATGTTCATTTAGTGTGACTACATCAAGCGTAATGTTGATTATAGTCATCGGTACTGCAATGCGTCTGCACACAATGCAACCAGCATATTGGAATGTAACTACATGTACGTAACACATGAAAGTTATTAAAACCTAAAAGCATAAAATAAATCTTAATAATATATCTACTTGCAAAAACTTTTGACCATAATTAAGAAAATTTATTAGAAATATTATGTTTAACTATATTTTATAAATAAATAACAAGGAAAATTCACTTGATATTGCCGGTGCGTTGTCATCCTGAGGCCTAAAATGAAATGCCGTCCATGCCCAGTAATTACACTGGCTACCTCTTCCTTCAATCCGCAACACAGCGAACTGTTTCACGGCTGAAATAAGAAAGGCGGTGGTACCTACCCAGACGACCCTACATACGGGCTTACCACCTAGTAAAAGTTTTTAGTCTTTTCTCTAGTTCGCAACGTCCACGTCTCCGCTGCGTACAAAAAGAAACATGGGGAAACCGATGTTCTGCCTAGCCTGGTCTTAGTGGCGTCGTCATTTTACGATTCCTCGATATTCTCAGCAGCTTATCTATCTCAATTCGAGTTATCACTGCCATACCTACTTCGTTATGCTTAATTAACTGCCATTATTTGATATTTAATCACCATGGTATACAGATTATGTAAATCAAAGTTTTACTAACATGCTATTACACCTTGATGCTTTAATATCAAATCAGTTGACATAGAATGCTTTCAGACACTCATTGATATTATCAACGTGAATAAGCGCGGGCTCTTATCTCAATATGGTTGTAACAATCTCAATATGGTTGTAAATAACAATCTCAATAAGGTCTAATATAGTACAGTCGACAGCACATCAAGCGTAACGGTTTGACCTTGAGACCGCCCTTATTACGCTCGTAATAGAGGCGGCTTTCGTAGTGCAACTGTTACACTTAATGTGCTGTCGTGTGAACAATCACTTTAGTTTTAATGACTTTATTAAATTGTAAAATAAAAAAACTATGTACCTATAGTAACATTAAATTACAACAGCACAATAATACGCAATCATTTCGAATTGATTTATGTATCTTTCTTGTTTTAAAGACCAGTCGTTGCATAAATAAATACAAAAACAAAAATCTCGAGGTAGGTACACTTCGGCATCTACTGAGAGGAACAGTTCGTGAAATATACATATAGTATATCTAGTTATGCACTTATCATACAATTTGTCACGGCGCAGACACCGTTTTTGTCCAAAACTTGTCAAAGAACATTCAAAACCTTCGAGAATACGGTCCAATTAAAATGAATCTACGCGAAAGGTTCTTTATATTTAAAAAAAACAGTAATTTTTAAGTACATTATGTTTCGTTTTCATTTGGAATTTTACTAAAATAGACATAGCTAGCCGATATTAATTTACATACTGGTAACTCACGATTTAGAAAAGGATGATTCAAAGAGGTTCTTTCCATTCCATTATGGATTTTTAATTGGTTTAATTTATTTTAATGCAGGAATAGGACTGTAAATTCAAACATGACGTACAGAAAGACAGACATCAAGACATTGTTAGTTAACACTTTTTTATTTTATTAGACAAGTACCTGTAAGGGATTTTTGACGATTTGAAAGTGCATATTTGGGGGCCTAATTGAATAAAGATATTTTTCATATAATCATTCCAGCTTTGTTTATTTTCTATCTTTTTCTCCTTTCTTCTCTCGCGGAAAGAGTAGGATTAAGAGCAATCCAATTTTAATAATAATAAAAAATATGTGCTTTAATAATCATCTTAACAAGGTGATAGATTAACGTTATTTTATAGACTGTATTAAAAATTTATGAAAATTATGGTATAGATGGATTTCAACAAGTGTGACAAAAAATTACGATCATCACTAAAAAATAGTAAAAAAAACCGACTGAAACTTTTGTCCAAATTAAAGTTAATATTCAATATGAAAATCCCGGATTATTTTGTCAAATGATATGAATATTTTTGTTATAAATTCCTCCCGTCATTATCTTTAACGATTCGTACCTAAATACATGTCTGCGCAGGAGCCGGTCATTGCACACAATCAAGTTCGCGGTTAATTACTCCCCGACGAATCACGACTCGCAGCCGCTTAAAAGGATTTAAGCTGTGTCATTTGTTTGCAGTATAATGGACTGATAACTGATACAATTGGCGCTTTTGCTCTTAATTCGTTGACTATTTGTCTGAGTGAGCAATGAGTGCAATGACCTCAGAAGCCGTCTGAGCACAAAAATAATCAATTGATTTAATGTAACTTTTCTGTCTATCATAATATGTTCAAAACTTTAATATTTTAAAGCTTTAATAAATATAATGTTTAATACAAAAAAAACACAGGGTAATCCTTTAAGATAGGTTTAACGAGTGTTAAGTTAATCGATGCAAATTCATGCATGATGCAAAAAATGGTTGATATCATGACAAGCATAGTTTTAACAATAGGTAGGTATGTACCTATATTGGTATAATTTTTAAGTTAACAAATTGTCTTTTAAAAATAGTATTTCATAAATGGAAAAGTACATAAATGGTTCGTTTACGCAGAGTGCTGGTAATGTAAAGGGCTAAAAAATGGGCTTTTTTCGCCTGTGTAAACAACGTTCAGCGATATATTTTAAATCCAATGGACAGAAAACAGCACAACACCATTACTCCGACAGGCGATATACTTACTAAATATTTAATGAATTTACGGCTACTTAAGGACGTGATATTGTGACATCCATTTAATTCTGAAACAGAATTATAATAATTTCACTTAATTACGGCATTCATTCTGAGGCGAGGCCGCGCGCACTTCGTCTTGAGCCAGTGCATTATCGCGTGCAGCACACTCTTTATGTCGGCGACAATGAGCTTAACGTGAAAATTGTTAAGTAAAAACCATACCGTGTCCAGTTGCATAAAGACACATGTATAATTTTTGCTAAAATTAGCCGGAAAGTATTTACATTCCTGAAAAGTCACAACAAACGGTTATTACTGCATTCTTTGTGCAGAATATTTAACATACCTACTTAGCTTTTTAAACCCTGAATATGTTTAATAAAAATTATACCTACCTTGGCAAATGGTTTCCTCACATTACATGATATCAATAATCATTTAAAAGATACTATACTATCTCCATTAAATCTGACGGAACAAAACCAGAAGCGTTTTCTCGCTTCTAGAACCGTAGTCGTCATCGAGTCGTCGCATATAATCAATTTCATCGACCATAACCTACTCGTTGGTGGGCTAAAATTGTTTTTAATAATAATGCACAAATGAAAATTTAATCGCGTTAATATGGATATCAATTATTTTAAAGAGACCCAAGACCTCGAGTACCTACTAGTGGTGAGAGCTCGAGAACCAAATTATTCGATTGTTTTATTAGACAAGTGATCGTAAAATTCAAGAGTTTAGTGTTGAAGTACGAACCCACGACCACCTCAGCCACTATAATCGCCGTAAGAAGTGATTTTTGTGTCCGAACTCTTGTAGATACATAAAATTACTTATTTATTGACAACTGCAATGGGGAAAGTGGGGTTTTATGTAATAGCTAACGATGTAGATATGTACCTACCTATATGATTTTTATATTTGATGTACTTACGTAAGTGTTATATTGAGACTAATTTACTTTAAAATCAAGTATATTTACATATTTCTTTAAATTTTATTTTAAAATACTTAATATTTTAATTTAACATTACTTTTATTTTTTATTTATTTGGTACAATAACAAAATACGATTGGTACAATGTGAATGAATGAATAAATATATAAGTTTTTAAAGCATTATCGTAGACTAGTTATCGCCCGCGGCTCCGTCCGCCTGAATATCGGTTATCTCGCCAAAAAGTATTCTAAGTGTCCTGGAGATATTTTAGAAATATCTTTCATAAATTTTCAATAAAAATTGTATCGAAAAATAGCCTTTTTAGTGCGAAATAGTGCGAATATAACGGTCGTACGAGTATGATTGCTCATGCAATTACATTTAGATTTTGTGTCATAAGAGTAGCAAAGGCATATTGACGAGTCCTCACATAATATATTTATAGAATGAACATCTCCAATGATCCACTTAATTAGTTTATTATTGACATAATAAATATATAAAAAAAACTATTAATGCGGTTATTGGCATAAATAATAAAGTGGTGCACACAATAAGTATTGCGGCGGAATATGCAGTGTCATCTCAGTCAGTTCTCCCCTATCAATTTCGATCATCTGATTCAGATAATCATTAGCTATGTTATAGCCGATATGACCTTGTTTACGAAGTTTTCGCAATTTGTTATGAAATGCAATAAAAAATGTTTTTTATTCAAAAAACGCTTCCTGTTTAATCTATAATCATTGTCGCAATTCCGTTTCACCACATAAATGAGTAAACAATATATTTTAAATGAATTTGTGAACCTAGTTCCTGTTACTGCTATAGTCGAAGAACAGCTAAAGATCGTGTTTTGTGGCGCAGCCTTGGGGAGGCTTACGTTCGGCAGTAGACTGCAATAGACTAATATGATGATGATGACTGCTAAAGCCCCGGAGTGCGGTTTTTGCTAGGATTTAATAGTATGTACACACACACACACACACACACACACACACACACACACACACACACACACACACACACACACACACACACACACACACACACACACACACACACACACACACACACACACACACACACACACACACACACACACAAACACATTTGTACAGGATGGTGCTGTCAATGCGACAATAAATTTAAACATGGGCTATATTAGTCCATAGAAATGGTTTGCCACTTTCAAAAATACCGTATTCATTTAATAATTTCATGACATTTGTATGAAATAAAACATTGGCTGCATTATTTCTGAGAAATGTCATGAAATTATCTAACGAATAAGATGTTTTTGAAAGTGGCAAAGCATTTCTATGAACTAATATAATATAGCTCATGTTTCAATTTATTGTCGTATTGGCGGCACCACCCTGTATATAGCCTATAGATGCTGGTAGCACATAAGGTGTTATTCACGTGTTGCTTAACCTATTAAAGCCTGGAGAAAGCGTTATGTTGACAGCAAAGGAGACGGACAGTTTCATGTATTCACTTTTAAACCTTTTCCGCCTTATGTATATAGCCTATAGATGCTGGTAGCACATAAGGTGTTATTCACGTGTTGCTTAACCTATTAAAGCCTGGAGAAAGCGTTATGTTGACAGCAAAGGAGACGGACAGTTTCATGTATTCACTTTTAAACCTTTTCCGCCTTATTATAAAACGTGGACTAAAGTTACTCCTGGTTTAAAACTGATGTTGTCACTGTCTTTCTTTTAACTAATAAAAGTGACAGCATCAGCTTTAGACCGGGACTAACTTTAGTCCACGTTTTATAATAAGGGGGTTTGTGTTTACATAAATAAATAAAGAAAAAAAACATAGGAATATCGTTTTTCTTTGATAAAGCGGTATACTCTGGCGGCCATAATATATCGCGTACAGCAAATTACTACAAATTGAAATAAAACAAAAATATATGTTTTTAAAATATACTATGACTTTGTATAGCTACTACATTCCCCTTTCCAAGTAACTGCGTTACGAAACAAAACCATTTACCTACTATATATAATATATCAAACAATTGCAATAGAAAAGATCATTGGGACAAAACAAAATAACTATAAAACCAGATAAGTTATCCCATATTTTTGTGGAATTTATCATTTCTTCCACTTCTAGTTTTAATGTCTTTCGGAGTTTGTCTAACATTTTTATCTATTACACGTTAATACTCATCGCAGGAACATACCAAAACAAAGTGTTATTTAGCTGCGATCTTCTATAAAGTGTCGGTGCTACCCTCAATCGGGCGCTCAAAATATAAGTACTTATTACAAATAATAAATGGAGCAAATCATTTAATCGGTCGCACGGCCATTGCTTTGAGTCACTTGTATTGAAGTGATCTCTTCTCCGCGGCTTACTGAGATAAGATCAGCTACTATCGACGTTATTATTAATTCATTTTTCATACTGATAGTCATCGGCGTAATCCGGAGTCGCAATGACGATTCTCACGTTACAATATGACTGCTCCAACCACTTATAGATAAGAATTGTATAATAGAAAATTAACTGTACCTTGAGAATGAGAAGATGGGCTAGCTACGCTGAGTGTTATGCGGACGGAATTTAGTAAAAGGAAAGTTATGTCGTTATAGTAAATACTTATTTATGATCACTTGCATACATTACTCTTTTTTTTATGTAGGTTATTTCATAACTTTCAATAACAAAAAGTAGTTTACCTTATTATTTTTCGATGTTATATTATCTACCTATTCAGGGCTACGGGGAGCCGTTTGATGAAGGTTGCTGCCGTTCCGTTTCGCAATCGATGGGGGAGGCCTTTGTTCAGCAGTGGACATCGTAGACTGATAATGATAATGATTGTAAAATCTTAGCGTAGCCTAAAGACGCTTGTTACATCAGGGGTACTACTCACTCGTTGCTCACCCTGTAAAAAAAATCACACTGCGTGACATCGTTAATGAGTTTACTTGCCCCAAGAACACAACAAAGTATGTATTGGCTAAGACCTTCTGCAATAAATAGGTGCTCAATCAGATATAGTGTGAAAAAACCTAAAATTAGCTTATTGGTAAGGTAAAGAAGGCAAACTTACATTTTAAATATTTTGTACTGTAAACCAAATTGATAGCAGCTTTATATTGCGATAGATGTTTGAAAACATAATTTAACTTCAATTCACACAGAGTTTATTTACCAAAGATAAATCTGCAATACTAACGTTTCCCGAGTAATTTTCTATAATTAGAATACGACACTAATCTACATTTATGTCAACTAAAACTTAGCACTTGCAATGATTTATGAAACGCTCACTAAATCAGCTTTCAGGCAACTTAATCACCCAATCAAGTGTATGTAGACGGTCATCGATTATAGTTAGATACAGAAAAGTGGAGGTAATATTTGAAATTGTTGTTTATTGCCTAATCATGAGACTAGGTATGTTAATTAACGGCATGTTCATCCATATATTATTTGTTACCGCAAATATCGCGTCTGATATACTATATAATTACTAGTATTATAAATCTTAGCAACCTCACACGCACCTCTCACTAAACGGCTTGCGGCGTAATCTCAAGTGCAGGCCATCAATACCTATGTCTTTATAAATATCTGTATAATCAATAACATACTTTTAAATTTGACACTTCCTTATTGATTGAATCCTGATGCGAAACCTAACATTTGAATTTAATCGTTGTTATTATAGGTGTTCTCAAGATATAATTTTGACTAAGTATTTATTCGTCTTATTATAAACATACATAAACTTATGTACCTTTTTCTAGAGCTTGTAAAGGGCAACACTAACATGGGTGATACATATTTAGCGTGCGTTTTAAGATTTTCCAAAACCATTTTTTTAAACATCGTAAATGCTTTAAAATAATTATTGTAATTATACCTCGATTTTATCTCGTTAAATATGACAGTACTAAATCTTAAGTTTCGGCCATACTTGTTTTACATTTTTGTTTCATAATATAGTAATTTTTGTATTAAAAAACTTGCTGGTAACGCTGACCTCTTAACTTGAAAACAATGTAATTAATCCAATGCAGGCTCGTATTACGTGTAATTATATTCAAGATCACCTCTAATTATTCGTTTTCATAGTGACCTTTGCAATTTATTCTCTTTATATTAAAGTTGAGTCAAAATAGTTAATGATATAAACACTTGACTTATGAGAAGTATTTATGTGTGTGCGTTTATATTCCGTTATTTGAGTTTTGAGGAAATGCATTCCTGCTGGCAGAACTCTGATCACGACCTGAAAATATCTATTGTGACTCTTCATGAAGGTCTATAGTTTTCGCTTATTGTTGATTACAGTCCATATTTTTGCAAGATTATCCTGGGCTTCATCACTGTATATGTATATAATAATAAAATATTTTACTTAGTAAATTTCGTTTGTATTTCAACCCTTTATACTTAATTTCCATTACTTTCATTGATCATGATGAAGGATTTTCTATTACATATGCAATAAAATACTTGACGCTTTTTTTTCCTTCAGAGTAGATCTTAACCTAGTCTACATTTTTTATTCATTTTTTTATTTAACCTGAAAGAACTGAGTATTAAAAAAAGATTTTTATATAATAGTGATAAAACTTAGCTTGATGCTGGTGCTCTATCAAAAATGGTTACAAACTTATGTAAATTCAAGAAGTAGAAGTATCTTTATTAAAAGTTAAGACCAACACATAATAAAAAAAACGTAATTACCCGAGTTTTTATTCAATATTACTAACTTTTATTAGAACATGACTGAAGCCTTGTACCTATAATCAGTCCATTTATTCGAATGGTTTAGATTGTTTATTCTTTAGAGAACAATTATTTTCAAAGATGTTCGTTCGTCACAATAAAGGTCAGTAAAGGTTCTAACTTTATTCTAATTTATTACGATGCACCAGTTACTGTTGAATAATGTAACATGGCAAGATTTAACATAACAAGGCTAGGACACTCGCAAAAACGATCGTGGATGTGCAGTCACCACCGAATCCTTGACCCATCCAGAAGAGGCTACTCAAACAGAATGCATCTCTGTCCTGTCGCCGTACATAGATAAATAGGTATTTAAAATACCATTCGGCGTGGGAACCGTGACGGGCGCCCGCGCCGCGATAACCCCGCGCCTTGCGCCTCTCGCTGCGCTCGCGCCGCGCCGACCCGCACCGACCCGCAACAATAACGCGAACGAATCAAACAATCAACTGCGATATCGAAATCCATTTGGTTACTAAATTTCGTAACTACATCTATCTGTCTTTTTTATCTACGCTTTTATTTTTCAATAACTGTTGTAGCTTGTTTAGAAATAAACTCAGGACTTTGTACTGTTTGATTTCGAAACCAATTTAAATTGAGATTACTGTCATTAGACTTAAAGTTGTTTATCCAATGCAGCCTCGTGCGGAAAGTATAGAGGTAAGGCTGCACGCTGCGAGATGTCATCTCGAACCCCCGCTGTGACCCGCGAACAATATTGTCTCTCCTATAAATGCATTGTGAACGTTAAAATGAATTCATATTCACCTCAACGAATTATTATATTGAGTTACAAAACATTTAGTCTATGTATTGAGGCATTACTTATCTAAGGTTATGCTAAATAACATATTAATATGACCTAAATAATTGACAGAAATATAATAATTTATCGGTTTCGTTACTTACTTATTTATATTTTTGTCTGACGTGTTTTAAGTTGTTACTCCAACATATCTATGCAAATGACTGGCTATTAAGTAAGTAATTGCTGCATTATAATTTAGAATGAGGAACAAACCTGTATATTTAGGAATATAAGACTTTTTTTATATGTAGTATTGACCATGTTTTTGTTCGGTATTTTTAGATTTAAGCAAACAGGTACCTATCTATCAATAAAATTTCGATATCCTACGTCCGTATTGAAGAACTATTTTACGAGTATGTTGGAGACATAATAATACTTAACATAAGCTCTTGATTTTACAGGAAAGGCAACGTATGAGTAGGTATACAATCGCTACAGGCTACGGTAACCACTTACCATCAGGCTTGCCGTATACGTATTTGTCATCCTTGTTATATAAAATATACTTTCGTTTTTTTAAAACCATGCTTGCTTACCCCAATTAAAAAAATAAATTTACAAATATGTATATTCTACAAGGTGTTGGGTACATGGGAGCTATTACTTATTATCCAAAATTGTAAAATGAATTTTGAAATTTCCCATACATTTTCTTTTATTGACCAAACTATTTGTATGAATAAGTTTGAAAATTATTTTACAATTTTTAATTTCCAATAATACCATAGTATTTATATGTGACAATAGGTGTCACTATTGTCATGTACCATGAGTAGGTGCCTGCTTGTTATGTCATGTACCATTCACCATGTATACACTGGGCCTAATTCTGAAGACACACTCTAAGTTTAGTAGATATGTCTCTTTCTCACAATATGTAATAGGAAAAAGACAGCAAGAATTCGTTTAGAGCTGTCAACTAAATTTAGACAGATTTCAAAGGAAACATAGACAATTTTAGACGGCATTTAGGTACGGAGGTGCCTCCTAAACGTTGTATTTTATTGCATTCAATGAGCTCGAAAATTAAACGCACGTTTCTAAATCTCAAATTATATGACAGCCATCCTTTTCGTATTCATATTGAGAGGAAGAAATGCACTGAACTTAAATTTAAACTTAGCATTTCACTTACCAGTGGAACGGCCGGCGCTCACAAACAATAGAAAATCCGTAATGTTTGGTAGGTGGATACATAATAGATTGAATCCTCATTTAAATCCCCAATTAAATAAATTAAATGTGAACAATTTCATTCAAAGCTTTTGATGTTAACCACCTTGTCCTAGTCACTATTTTAGTTTCTTAAATAACAGATTAGTAACGAAAATGAAATGACATTGATTCAACCTTGAAAGTCAACTTAAACCTGTTTTCTAAAAGATTACCATTTTATGGCTATTCGACGAGTTTAAAGACTTCTATAGATATCCTAAATTAAAACTTGCAGTTTCATAAAATTCTCATGGAAATGGAAACACTCCAACATGCACAGAAAAAAGCATGCACTCGGTTTGGATAAATTTAATATTTTTATCGTAATTAGATCTCAATGATATTAAATAATAACTCGATATGTTCATTCATAGGGCGGATTCAGATATTAACAGACTAGGTGCGAGATGTGTTATAAAGATACCATTATATGAAATAACTCGTAAACGTTTATCACGCTCTACAGATGGTTATCGTTGATTTTTATGCCTGTGCAAATGGATTTTTGAAAGTTATATCTGCATTTAAGTCTAATATTAATCATTTGAGTACAATAGAAAGTGAATCTTTTTAACAGTTGATAGACTGGTACGAGTAACGATGCTATATCGAGTTATTATTGTGTTGCATTTGGGGTTATTCTATACTTACAATTAAGAACTTAAAACATAATTAACATGTTTCCTAAGTTTCTATAGGCGCTTCTTTTGCTGCCAGTTTATTACATAAATTTGACGGGAAATTGATTAGATGTCTGCTTGTAAAATGGAATAATGATACGGATGACAGTGAGTATTTATATACTCACCGTCAACTGACGCCAGTGTAAGACATTACCGAATCTCTTTTCAATCCAAAAGAATTAATTTTGCAACTCATCTTCAAATTGTATAAATTAAATAGTCGGTTTAATTAATATACTGCCTTTTAAACTGCTACCATAATAATGCTAGGTGCTACTTAATGAACTGATAGATAGAAGCGAAATGATCTCACTTATTATTCTAAAACATTCCAAGTATATAAAAAAGGTCGTAACAGAAATTAAGGCTATTGTTTTCTGTTTCTCTGCATTTACCTATGATCTGCATTTACGAACGGTACCGTTGCTGAGTAACATATCAAAATCGCCGCTCACCCGCACTATCCCACGATCGATCTTCGCCATTTAGGGTTGTCTCTCTTATTGCATTTACAAATAATTTATAGGTTCAAGGTAAAAATCTAAGATTTTTTTTTACTTCTTGAATTGTAAACTTGTTTATTCCTTAATTAAGTAGATACAAAGGGTTAGTTACATTAATGACTATAATGATGACTGTACTGCGATGAGAATATTCTATTGATACAGCCCTATTTCATTCCCAATTTATAAACTTATCTCAGAATCGAAAGGCGTATTTTGCATAACATCTGTAAGCTGTACGGTACAAGGGTCCATGCCCCAAAATAAATTGAGCTCGGCACGATGGTGGCAGTTCACTTCAGATCCCGATTTTGGCCTTTGCCCACTCGTTGGCACCGTTCATGCGTAGTGACGGGTCAAATGTACTCGATCCTTTTGTGTGAAATACGCTCCAATGTCGCTTCTCAAGCAATAAGCTATAATATGAATTCGAAAGGGACAATTTATTGGCTACGGAATAATTCGTAGGGCATAAATGAATGCTACGACGTTTATAACACTATTAAGTACATTTAAGAACTTGCCTTATTATAGGTATTAACTTTTACTAGATAATCAACGGTAACTATGTTATTTATGAGGCTTATACTATATTAGGTAATATTTTTTGCATAATACCAAGGAAGGTCTTTGATAATACCTAACCAACTAATAAATTTTAGTTTAGTGCGGTCGATGTTGTGATTGTTCTAAAATATGTCTCCTGTTATTACTTTTTATCAATGTGTCAAATCAAAAAACACAGGATTCAATTATTCAATCAATTCATTCAGTATATTTTATTGTAGCCAGGTTATTATTTCTATAAGGGTTCCAATAATGCGCAATTTACAGTCGACATCACATCAACCGTAACAGTTTGACCTTGAGACCCTTACTCCGTTCGTAATAGAGGCGGCTTTCGTAGTGCAACTGTTACACTTGATGTGGTGTGGTAGCCCGTAAGGAGTTATTTAGTAAACACTGTGACTTTCACTTAAAAACAAACGAAAAGGTGCGTGATAACAAAACGCAGCACGCAGTGTGATGATGTTAAAGCTCCGGCCACGTAACGCGGAATTACATTAATCATGTGACAAGGCCACCTCGAACATATTGCTATGGACCAATCAAGACAAAATAAGTTTAGATAAACAACAATATGTAAGGGGTTTCTTGTATTGCTTATTCTTTACAACTAAAATACTTTGTTGCATGTACCTACTTTTATCCAAAATCTAAGTCGTCATTGTTTTTTTTACCATAGTCATCATGTGTCGGAATGATATCTTGCTCTAACTTAATGTCACAATAAATCACATAATATCACATTTCGTAAAATTGGAATCCGTAACTACAATATGCCGTTAGTTTGTTTCGTATAAATATTACTATCAATATTCGTAATATTCAAAAGATAAAAAACCCTTTTCTATAATAGGTATAAGTCCTACATTAATATAAGTAACGTTTATGTTATACCCTTACGATTACAATGATTTTAAAACAAAGTATAACAAAGCTTTTGGCTTCTGTCACGGCTCCGGCACTGCTGGGCTCCGGCGGACCCACGCGTGCTTGGTCTTTAGTCGTTTCGCACCACGAGTTATTCGACCCACGGTGCGAATCGCCCAATGTATTTTAGGAACTGCGTCGATTCGGACTATGGCAAAACGACCCAATGCTTATTTTGTATGTCCAGTTTGGAGTCATATGAAAAATTTAAGGATTCCAATTATTTATTTGTACAGATGAGTAGAAAAGTTGTTAGTGAAAATGAATATTTAGATATATTAATACGTAATAATCATAAGTATTTTAAAAAATTTACAATTTCGACGTTTACTCACATAATCACAGATTGAGTACTAACCGTCTTACTTCAAAAAAGATAAATAATTATAAGCAAAAATGATGCTAATAATAATAAAATTAATACACAATTGTTTGAGACATGTGCAACTAGTGTGTATTATTTTTGCTGAACAGATATTCTCTTTAGGTAAATCGTTTAAAATCACAGTTTGATATTTAACTTAAAACTAACTCTTGCTATGATCACACGTTATAGTAAACGTTATAATTTAGTTTGAACTAAGTAATCATGGATATCACAAGCGTAAAATTATAAAAATCAACAAAGATAAATAAGATATAATATAAACTCAAATTAAACTCTTAATTTTTCCTTGCAATGGCTGACAGTTATATCACCAGCCAATAATTCTTGAATGATATTATGAATTCTTTTATTCATTTCAACGGTATCGGATTTGCTTTTCGAAATTTGTATGATACCTGGTCTGTTTAATATACCAGAGTAAAAGTTTGCATCTTTTATTAATCCCTCAAGAAATTGTGCAATATTGGGTTTTTCTGGAATAATCTTTTAAATTTTTCTAGAGTCGTTTTTAACCCCCGACGAAAAAAGAGGGGTGTTATAAGTTTGACGTGTCTGTCTGTGTATTTGTGTGTCTGTCTGTGGCATCGTAGCGCCTAAACGAATGGACCGATTTTGATTCGGTTTTTTTTGTTTGAAAGCTGATGTGCCAACGATGGTTCTTAGCTATAATTTATGAAGATCAGTTCAGGCGTTTGATAACTATCAGCTCATTTTCTACATGATAATAGGGTTTTACTAACTTTTACACATCCGATTGATTTGAAATTTGGTGTTCTGTCACTTCGGTGACATTCCCATGACATCAAGATAGAATATCAAAGTCAACAAAATAGAATATTAAGTTTATTTTTTTATGATTTGAATATTTACTAAATAATACCTCCATAACTAACACTAATCGACAGGTTCACATATACAAACACATGTTATACAGACTCTCTGTCTAACTAAGCTATAGGTACGTAAGCATTGTACGCATCTACGCAGTATTATGAATAAATTATAAAGAATAAATTTACTTTAATATATAATAACATATTTCGGTAAATTTATCTGTTTTCTTGCATTGCATAGTTAAAGTCTGTAGTTAGGTTCTACATAATTTATATGAATTTATGTATAGATATACCTAGTCTTGCCATAAATACTGAAACGAAGAAAAAAAAATCTATTGAAAATAACATTTATTACAATCAATCAATCAATCAATCAAATCTTTTATTTGCGAATATAGGTATAGGTACTTTTACAGTGTGTTAGTTTCATACATAAATATAAAACAATTTAAAATATAAAAAGCTTATTCGAAGTGGTTTCCATCGGCTGCAATACAGTCCTTTAAACGTTGAGGCCAGTTATCAATAAAAGCACGCACTCTTTCCATGAATAAAATCTTCACTACCAATCGTACGGATTGTTTTAGGCACACCAATTTATCATGGCGTTTAGAGCAAGCCGTACTCTCTAAAACTGACCATAAATCATAATCCAGCGGATTAAGATCGGGACTAGACGACGGCCTGTCTTCAGCTCTGATGAAGTCCGAAACGTTCGTTTCTAACCAAGACTGCGTAGACCGAGCTTTATGACCCGGCGCCGAGTCTTGCTGGAAGGACCATTCTTGGTTATTGAACATGGTGTTAAAGGGCTTCACTACCTTCTCAAGAATGGTATCTTGATACACTTGTGCCGATGTTTTGATACTTTTTTCATAAAAGTATGGCTCAGTCACTCCTTCATAGCTAATACCCCACCAAACCATCACTGAAGTCGGATAGTGCCCACGTTGCACTCTGTCGACTAATTGGGAAGCTTCCTTAGAGCTTTGAGCATAAATACGGTCATTTTGTTTGATAAAATGTTGCTCAATTGTAAAAAAAATCTCATTCGTAAACATTTTTTTTTTGCGTGCCGCTTTAGTAGTTGTTTCGATTTTACCACCCTATTTTTTTTTAAAAATTATCAGTTAAGAAATGACTAGTACGTCTCTTATAAGTCCTAAGTCATCTTTTAAAATACGCGACATGGTTCTAGGTGCTATCTTCATCTCCCGAGATAAAATCTTTTGCTTTCGGACAGGATTTCTTCAAATTCTTTCCCTTACTGCTTTGACCACCTTTTTCGTCCGAACACTACGTGGACGGCCAGATCTTTTTCTGTCACAAACAGACTTCTCTGTCTCATTGTACCTATTAATAGCCCGGTACAGAAACATTTTACTAAAACCAAGCGTATGGAGAGTTTTAAGAATTGCATTTGGGTCCATACCTACTTTGTGTAATGCAATCACAGCGATTCGGTTCTCTTTATCACCTCACTCCATTTTAATATCGCAAAATATTGTACAATGTATTGGCGCCAAAATGAGAAAACACAATGAACAAATGATTGTTGTTTTGTGATACATTTGAATTCAAATGTAATATTTTGTTTATTTATAATTGTAACAGTATTTATGGCCAGACTAAGTATAGATCAAAGATTTCTGCTAAGTTGTGTAAAAATAATAATATTCATACATTCACACCTAATATCTAGCCCAAAGTAGCATCATTATGAGCTCGTGTTATGGATACTAGATAACGGAGAATTATTGATGTTAATATTATGTAGGTAGGTATATAAATATCTATTAAAAACACACTAAATAAATATATGAACATCCATGACTCGTGAACAAATGCTCGTACTCATCATACCTACAAATATTTTCTCCTACCGGGACTCGAACTCGTGAGCCCTGATCAAGTAGCCTATTTAACAAAGGGTACAGACCACTCGGCCATCCTGTCGTCAAAACGCGTGTTTCTATTGTAGAGTGTAGGTCCGAGCGGTGGCATGTAATGATATCTATAACTCCTTACTAGTTTTTTAAGCAATAAACGTAAGAATAACAAAATCGATTCAATAGTTATATTAGTCACTTCTGCAGTACTGTTTTATTATATGGATCCGAGTGCAATATAAAAGAATTGGAAAACACATAAATCTTACAGTTGTCCAATTTGTTTAACTTCCTGCAACGACCAGTCGTGCGGCTGGCGCACTGGCGAGCCACTTCCAAATAGGTGTTCTGATAATATTTTTCTTCTTGAATAAAAATAGAGCAAAAACATGTTGCCGTTTTTTATACCCGACGACCTTGCAGCCGAGTGGCTTATTGATACACAGTTACTTTAAAAAAAAGAAGAGTGTGATAAATCGCAGCTATTAAAATAAAAAACCTGGGATTGCTATAGTAGTGGCACCCGTCGCTGCCACCGCCGCCGCCACTGATAAACATACAACAATTAATTCACGAAAAAACTATACCTATGATGTGAATTGGTGGTAGGCTTATAAATCATAATGGCCTCTAATGCGCAGCAAAGATTCACTCTTACTTTTACAGTAGGTAATGCGCTATTGAATATTAATGAGCAATACGAGCGTAATAACATCACGCTTATTGAGTAGTTTCGATATTATTATTTTAATCATCATCTGTCAGTCAGCGGAGTCAAGCCGCGAACATCGAGATTACTTATTTATGTTTCGGTGGACGTGTTCGCCTCGGCAGCCCGTGTTCGTTTAACGAATTGAACTTGTACGCTGTCAGCTGTTTCTCAAAATTAACGTGTCGTCACTTGATGTTTGTTGCTTCATGTTACACTCAATGGAGTTTAAACATTATTACAATTGTATATTAAATTAGGTTCGATTCACATGAATAGTAACTAATATTATCAGCGTGCGTGCAAGATGTATAGCTTTATAGAAATACTGGTCATTGTGGTCATCCACAGTCACCTGTAATATAATAATGAACCTTAAATCAAAATACATTAACTCCACACATTCCAGACACAATTAAATGATATAAATTTCCTAAAATTATCTTAAGTTTTTAATTAAAGCTATTTTGTTAGTAAATATTTATTTGTTAATCGACCAATATCAAAAACCCGTTTCCATGGTCAATTTAATTGTACGAGTATTATGCTGTTATAAAAACAATCGTCCACTTATTGTCAGAAAACCAATGGCCGAAAACTGTTCCTTGTAAATTGCAAGCGAACGACACGCCATCGGGTCGCAGTAAATCCTGCTAATTGCATGCCTACAGTTACGAGCATCGATCATTAAACAATCAACTTTCTTTTTATGGATAATGAAGCGTGATTTTTCTGAAGGTATATCGTTTAAGCGATACGTGCATACGACCGACGACGACTCGCGCGAGTCGTTGACACAATTTGATATTGATGTGACGTATGAAAGCACAAGCCTTTGATAGCTGAAATTGCCAAAAAGTAAGAATGAGCAACAAGCTCTTTCGAGAGGTTTATGAAAGATAATTATAAACATTTTATAATTCACGAGCTATAATTACAGACCTATAATAATTATTTTTAAAAAATGGGCATTTTTTGGCCGATGCTTAATCTTTGACGCTTTCATCTGTATCAATATGTCAATCGAAAAATCTAAAAAATGTGTATTCTAGAATCTTGCAGAGCTAAATCTGTATCAATTTGTCGATTGAAAAATGCTCTTATTTTATAACAACATATTTGAAAGAATTTTTAAAATGAATCTTTTGTAATTTACTTCATTCGGTAGACTGATAAGTAGTACACATATTGAATGCATTAAAGGTAATTTTACATTTATTATTTATGTAGGTAGTTGCTTTCTGCGTAATTGTTATAATACTAACAATTATATTACCTACTATATATACATGAGGAGCTCGGTGGCGTAGTGTTTTGAGGTTTCATTTCCGAAAACAAAGCAATCATGACAAAAGTTGCTTGCTTGGAAGTTTTAAATCGGAAGGCACGTTAAACCGTTGGTCCCGGTAGTTTCTGCAACCACTTTAAACCACATTGGGCCAGCGTGGTGGTGCTATGGCCCAAGCTCCTCATATATTTCTCCTATGTAGGAAGGCCTGTGCCCAGCAGTGGAACGTATACAGGCTGGTATTGTTGATGATGATGATCAAACCAGTATAAACTAAATGTAAAAATTCATAGGGCATTTATGTAAGTTATATTGCTATATACATCGCATTTTTAAGGATAACTATGCATTGACTATGCCAATCAATTGTGTACTGTGCTCAAACTTATTTAACAAAATAAGTATTTCTAAACCACACATACTCAACAGACACACCAACATCTCCACACAGCACTCACGAACACACTCTTCGGAGACAAACACATCTTAAAAATAATTAGGTTTATTGTAACAATTACAAATAATTTTCTTCATTTTTTATTTGAGCATTATTATAAATGTTTGCATAATTACTTAGTAATTAAAGTATAAAACTAGAAAAATTACAAATTAAACAATAAAAAATGCAAAGATTAAAATGGATATAGTTTCATTTTTGATACTGTGTAGTTCTTAATATTAAGTTCACAATCTCACTGTGTGTAAGATCTGTAGGTTAAGTCAGTCAATCATGAACTGTACCTACTGTATTTGTTGATTCGCGGAGTGGGCCTGGTGACCTGTAAAACAGATTTTTATAAAATCTACAGGCACCAGCTCTCACAATGCCGATTGGTAATACTGCGCTATGTCATAATTTTATACATAATCCTTATAAATAACTAATCTGTTGTGAGAGAAATAAACGTTTTTGAATTGAATTGAATTGAATTGATTTCTAAGAATGTGTTATTTTATGTATAGTTAAGTATATTCGGCATTTTCATTAAAAAAAAAATATTTTATACAATTTCAAGTGACAGTTCTTAATTAACATAAATACTTATCTATACGAAAACACGACTAGAAAACCTATAAACCACGAATAGACATTGTACTGTTGAAAGGTTTTGTTATAGAGCGGCAAATTAAAGATTCTTATTGTTATTAGCATATTACTGAAACTGATAGTTTTAATGGAATTTTATATTAAAAATTATTTAAAAATTAAACAATTACTTATAATAATGTCGAAATAAATAAAAAAAATACTGTCAAACGTAATTCCTTTGCTTTTCTGATTAAAACGCCGAAATAATTATAATACATAGCGATAATATATATTGATTAAAACACAGTGCAGATATACCTAACTATTGCGTGATATTGTATATTGATAGTTTTCCTAATTTAGATAATTGCAAGTACTCGGTTTCTTACGAGGTATACTTATGGAAATGCATAAACATTATTTAATAACTGTATTTAATACCGTACCAAAAATAATTTACTGCACTGTTCATTCGAATCATTAACGTGTAGATACCTAAATTTATTAATTTTAAATGTGAATAAATTTTGAAATGATCGATCATAGAAGTTCGGTAGCTAAAACTTGACAGTACATTTTTTAATAATCTATGGTATATTGTTATAATGTTTGCCAGCTATTTACTTGGGTGGGAGGCCTTTGTTAAACATCATAGGCTGATGTGATGATGATATGGAAGTACAAAAACAATTACAAAGTAACATAGTTCAAAAATGGCGATAATCGTTATTGTATTAGATATGCAACTTAACTTACCCTATTATTTTACTATACATGAATAGATAAATGAGAAAATTAAGTCGGCAAATACGTCCAATCGCCTCATTAATTCATGCTACATTTTATATTTCCTTATCAACTGGCACCAATCCATTAGTTTATTACTAGTAGAAGAAACAAAGTAAAGACTTTATGTTGCAAAAAATGACGCATTATTTATTTTTCTATTTTGTAATAATAATAAGTCCTAACGTGCTTAGTGATGGGTACGGATTTCTATTGCAGTTGAGAATGGGCCCCATTCAATAGCTTTTGTCTGCAAGCCCCAGCGTTCTTGTAGAAAGTCGCTTATCAATTCAATTGTCTGGCCCCGCCCGAACTTGTCACGGTGAACACGGCTCTGCCTATCTCATTGTAATGGGCAATTCTGACAATGAGATGCCTACTTTACGAGTCATACCAATAAATTGATATGGTGTGTGAGCGATTTTTTTTAGCGAAAGCAAGCTCAATCAGACGTGCCGCATGTGAATAAACATTTCCATTAATGAACGTAATATAGTATATTTTTACTTAACACTCTTGAAATACGCAAGGAGGTTCCTTGCCCAATTTAAAAGTGCACGTAAATACCGACAGACCAATTCAACCTTTATTATTTGTGCATTCTTTCTTTAAGATAAACATTACTGATAGTCTTGTCATAAATAGAGAGATATTTGCTGTTAAATTTCGAGAACAATGCAAATTGGCACATCCCGATAATCATCGATGGCTCAAGGTCTGCCCCAGCTCCGGGCCCGCGTCACGTCTCTATTGACAAGGTCGGGATATGTGCACGAGGTCGTAACAGCAAACGTAAAATTCAAATTATTACCTCCGGTATACACTACGGTTATTTTATTACGATTTTTGTTACGAGCAATTTATAAAAGAAAAATAATATTAAATAATTAATGAAAGTTTTAAGGCACTACACATTTTTTTTGCCCTAACATAATTTGTACAATAGTTTTGTCATCATCATCACCAGCTTATATACGTCCCACTGCTGGGTACAGGCCTTCCTACATGGGAGAAACATATGAGGAGTTTGGGCCATAACACCACCACGCTGGCCCAATGCGGGTTGGAGGAACAACCGGGGCCAACGGCTTAGCGTGCTTTCCGAAGCACGAAGGAGCTCGAGAGAAAAAACTTTGATTGATCCATCCCAGAATCGGCCATGGCGAAAGTTGCTTTGTTTTTCGTATCGGAACCCGCTTAAGCCAATACGCCACCCAGCTCCTCAATAGTTATGTAAACGTCCGTAAAAACGTATTGGGTAACTTTGCCACAAACTAGAAATATTTTTATAAATATATATTTGTAGTAAATATTAAAGCGTTAACCACACAGCGGTTAGCTCGTTAATTAAATTAGGAATTAATCTTCTTTGAGGAAAATCCGTATCTGTAACAGCGTGCTGCCGGAAATATATAAAAAAGAGTTTTGCTGTCATTTAATGGCGATTTGTATTACAATCATTTGAAAATTGTGACCGAGTAAGTGCTAAACCAATTTCACAATAAAATTACCATTTTCTTGTGAAATTATAATAATAATAATAATAATAATATTTATACACTCACACCTATTATCTAGCCCAAAGTAAGCATCATTAAGAGCTTGTGTTATGGATACTAGATAACGGAGAAATAATGATAATAATATGTATATAAATATTAGCAATATACTAAATAAACATATAAACATCCATGACTCGTAAACAAATGTTCGTACTCATCATACAAACGTTTGTTCCTACCGGGATTCGAACCCGGGACCTCTTGACCGAGTAGCCTGGGGTACAGACCACTCGGCCAGGCGGTGGTCGCATAAATAAATCGTCGTCGCGTAAATTAGTTTAGTTTTGTAAAGAAACAAGTGTCTGTGTTGACGAACAATATGGGAAATCACTGTAAGACCCACATAATTAATAAATGTATTTCTGTTAGAGAGTTCTTAGTGTTCCAGTTTTTGTAAGCTTCATTCCAGAAATTTCATTATCATAATAAATCATTTCTCAATAATAGACTGGTGTCTCAAGTATAAACTGAGATTATACTCATCCGTAATGAGGAAAACCTGTCCAAGTTATTATTTGCGGCGAGTTAAAAAAATATTCGTACTAATTACATAACGCTCTCATAAGATGTGAGAAGGGGAAGCCCTATCGACGATTTTGAATTTAATACTGTCATTGAATAGTTATAGTCCCCGTAACAATAATGACGCATATTTGGGTTTGTCTACAACTCTACACACTATGATGTCATTGTGTGAACACTTGGAACTTATAAGTGACTTATGTCATCTTTATTCATATACAGACGGTCGCACATCAAGCGTAATACGTCGTTTGGAAAATGACTCTTATTACACCGGGTTATGGTACCCATAAATTTTAAAGTTTTTCGCTTAATCTGCAGTTGGGTGTACTTATATTTATTATAGCCATTCAACTGGAATTGTTCAAAAACTGTGAATTGAAATAAAGCGAACAAGTAATAAATTCTTCCATTTACATATGAAAAATTTATTTCCAGTTGACTTTTTGCAACTTTGTAACCGTTTTTGTAAACTCCATTGCCAATACCGCCGTTACTAACAGTTTTATTTTACTTAATTTAAAACATACTGAAAACCGTTTTATTAATTTTTTATCAATATTTATATTATTAATAAAGACGAGTGATATTATAGCGTTTATACATTTCTATAAAATAAGCAAAAAAAATATCTTACCTTCTTGCCAATTATACTAATTATGTAGCAAAATAAGTTTTGTCATACTTATAACTCAAGTTAATAATGGGCTCATTGATATACTAATTTGAAATTGAACAATGAAATTGGAAAGTTTTGTAGGACAAGAGCCAAGATTGAAACAGAGATCATTCAATTTGCGTTAACGGTTATTGTGCAGCACTCGGGAGGCACGTTTTCAATCTGCCTTCGGAATTAGCCACCCGCCATGGATTCGGGCGTTGATGTCTTTTGTACTGGACTCTTTGATTATTTAACAATCCTACCGTTATTGTTTTTTTACTACTAGGGTGGCAAACAAGTATACAACTAGCATAATGGTATTATGGTAGCCTAATGGTTGCCGTAGTCTACTTGCACCATGAAGGGTACTGCTCAAGACCTGCCCAATCTGTAATAATGAGGTGAAGCGTTATATTGACGGCGTGGGAGACGACTCCCCTGCTCCCCAACACGTTCCCCAAACTCTCAATAAGCTTTGGCAGCCTTTCCTACTAACCACAGAAACACAATACTACAAAGTAGTGTGTATATATATATTACAATAAAGGAGATAGTAAAAGTTTCAATGGCATTTGGGCCAGCTCATGGGCACCATTTTTTTTGTACAATTAAGTAATTATTACCATAAATTTCTAATGACAGAAGCGGCAAAAAATATGTTAAATTGCTGAAAAACATCACAGAATTCGCCATTTTCAAGAAAACAAAATGACAATTTCATAATACAATTTTGTTGTACCTATGACTTAACGTAGAATACTGACGTATTATTTTTACATATCAAGGGTTTTATTTCTACATATATGGATTTAAAGAAACCAAGTTATTTAGTACATTATCATGTACCTACAATCTAAAATGGTGTTCGGATACTTGGAATGATTCTCGTTTGACAGCTACAAATTTTTATAATTAACTTGCAGATAGGTTATCAGATAGTTTAATAACCTATTATTAATACATCGTACTTGTCATGTGCGACACCCTATGCCTTTTTTTTGTAAGTAACTGTTCATCATGACACGACTCGGCAGAACAACCGGAGCGAATTCTCAAAGTCTTTGTCTAGAAGCAGTTTCACGCGCACGCGAATTAATGAGCATGTTATAAAATTACTACGAAGCTCGCCCATGTGGATACTGGAACCTGTCCTAGTCCGTTGTCGACCGTTCTTTGTCCGGTTCGTCCTAGACACCCGCCGCATTCATGCATAGTAAATAATTACAGTGATCAGCGGCAGGTGAAGTCGCACGCGCGCATAGAAATAGAAAGGCACATTGCAGTAATTATTTTGTACAGTTATCCCTAATGGGCCGTTTTGCGAAAGCTGTTAAGTAAATAAGCGTCGTCCTGCGGTTCCTGCCGGGTGTGCGGGCACATGCGCGTGCGCCTGGTGCCGTTTCGGTGGTCACGCGCCGATTGTCCATTACTATACAAACATTATATTTTAGCTCGTAAAATAATTGTGAAACATTTATTTCAGAGAAAATATTGTTATGAATTTCGGTTTTACAGTGATGAATAATTTTATTTTTATACAAAGCACGGGAACTGAGTTTACACTACCTGATGTGAAGCGATAAGAAGAGTCCATTTGAAAAGACAGCTAGTGCAGCTTGAAACACACTACGCTAGCCGCCTCCACCTTGCGAGCCCAAAAGCTGCCTTTTCACGCCTCTTTTGAAGGAATCCATGATATAGGAAGGTGTAATCCTATATCGACATTAATCACCAAATATGATACAGTACCTACGCTATTTATTACATCATCATCATCATCATTTCAGCCGAGAGACGACCACTCTGTGCATAGGCCTCCCCCAAAGATCTCCATACCGATCGGTTCTGCGCTGTCCGCATCCATCGGCTTTCCGCGGACCTCACCAGATCGTCGGTCCACCTTGTGGGAGGCCTACCAACGCTGCGTCTCCCGGTACGCGGCCGCCACTCGAGGACTTTTCCGCCCCAACGGCCTATTTATTACATAGTAGTAAGAATTTTTATTCGATTAAATTTACGTTTACCTATATTTACGTCGTAACAATAACAATTATATGAATCGTCATTGTTAACTATTACTTTAGAAATGTAAGTAAATTAAAGGATTACACTTAATTTTATCATTTTAGTACTGAACTGTCTGGTGGGACTGTACCGGGCAAGTCCTATTACGCTCACGCCGCCCGCCGCTGCCTGTCCACATAGCAAACACATCATAATAGGAATTCTTCAGGACACGACCGCCGTCTATACATGCCTGTAGACCAACCACGCGATACTTAATCGCTACATTTTTAAATAATTGCCATCCTAATTAACTAACCGTTTTCTACGTTTTAATTCCGCACCTCGAATTTCATCCATAATATTAATACTTGATAATAATTGCAAGTAATAACAGCACCTTTATCTTTTATTTTCAGAAGCTATTTTTAAATTCAGTGTCGTTTATTATTTTTGTAGGTAGAAATCGTTAAATATCAACCGGTTAAAAGTTGTAACCAAATTTTTCATTTAAGTTTACTTCCATTAATTTTTTCAACAGATCGCGATGAAATTTGGATTAAAATGGATTTATGTCAATTTAATTTTATATTACTGAAATTGAACAAGTGTTATTGTTCCTTGTAGTCGTTAAACTATTTTCACATCTGTCAGAATAGCTGGAGTCACTGACAGTGTACCAATAACTTGTTAGGACATCAGCGCGGACCGAGGAGTCAGGGCAGAATGCGACGCTCCCGGCTCAGGGTCAGGGGTTAAGCGATACTTTATTTTGAATAATTTATATGTCGTACTGCGATAGATGGCGTGCCCTCCGTCTTGTACTGTTTATGGTAATGCGGAATATCTCGCATTGCAAATGCGCTGAATGTGTCGCCACCCGAGGGAGCAAGTCGCGATAAACTGTGCGCGCTGCGCTGTTGCTCGGAATGTATTTCTCTAGGAATAAACGTATTTCAGAACAAAATTTTCGAATGAAAGATCTACAGGTTAGTATTTATTTCGCACTGTTCAATATTTATTTCGAATCTTAATGTCGACAGTGAAATTATGACCACAAAAAATATACAATTCGTATTAACTGGGCCAATTTATTCAATATCGAAATGCCACAATCCTGTAATATTTCCATTAAAGCTACTAAGTGACAGTTAAATTTCAATCGAAATAATAACAATCGATGAAAAAACGTGAAGTTAATTAAAATGTAGCTGGGATTGCCTTCGACGGCGAGACGGGCCGTGTGCCCAGCCGAGGGCACTTTGAAAATTCACTTTTAAGAAATTGTCATTAATCAAAATTAATGGAGTTATTATCGCACTCCGACTTTCAAAAAATATTTATTGCGCACGTAAATCACTCTTAAGGGCCGTAACGAAGCAGCGCGGTGAGCTTTCTAGGACGAGGCAGGAGCGCGCAATTACGGCGCGCGCGCACGCCTCCTTCTCCAACAACATTCGCTGCTACACCAACTAATACAAAGGAACCATAATTAATAAATTGATTACAAGTTTAAAATACGTTATATAGGTATATATAACGTATTTTAAACTTTCAAATCGCACCTTTATTAACTTTTTTTTCTTTCTTTATTAACATGCACATGAATTTATTTTTGACATTAGGTATATTAATTATTGAATAAAATGCCTGGTTCGTAAAACAACTAATCAAAATATTAATTATTGGAAAATATTTAAGGTTTCAGTCTTACCTATAATGATGTTAATTATAGTGTGTGTGACTGCTGTGTTTATGATTGTGACTTTTTAATTATAAATAATTGCTTGCTGCTGAACAGTATGTCAACAACACTTATCACTCTGAAAGACGTTGCGGCTACGTGCAAGTGCATACTTATTAAGTATTCATGACAATAACTACTTGGGAGATTTATGGGATCTTGATTTTATTACAAATGTATTGTAACTTTTATGTACCTACGCCTATTGAGTATAATGAAATAACAGGTAAAAAGTTATTTAAAATGCTTATAATATAGGTATTAGTGTAGGTAGTAAATAATGTGAGTTATAAAATATTTATTGGGTTCCTATAGCTAGTTAGAAATTGCTTATAATACCGATATAACAGTAATATATGACATGACAAACCAACAAACAAACAAGAGTATTATGCCTTCACATCATACTCTTGTTTGATTCAGTTAGACATAAGTTTGAAATATAAACGTTATTTATCTCTATCAAGATCTCTGTAACAATTCGAACTTATGACGCAACGGGAACGGTTCACGTAGTCCTAATTTTTTTCTCCTTCGTCAAAGTAATGCAAAATAATCATAAAGCAGTAAGTAAATATCTCGTCAAGCACCTGCAATAATTAAATCTCTTGCTGAAGAAAATATCACCCTCAAAATCTAAACCACTTTATTTTATTATATTAAACATTAATAACATTAATTTTTAAATGAACATTATACAAATGAGATAAGTCCTCCCTTGCATACTACAATGTATTATACATTTTTTTTGTATTTGCTGCAATAAACATTGAAATTACTTAGAAAGTTTTCAAGTAATAAGGCATCAAATTGTAGTAACGAATTGCACCCAAATTGTTTTATCAGATATGATGCCTATTTTGAATATTATGTTTAACTAATATAATATAATAATACTTAAAAGAAAACTTCATATATTAAAGTGAGTATTTTAATTTATTCTTAATACCCAGTAATATCGACTTTGGTGTAAAAAGGTTTTGAGACGGATTTGTATGGGCTTTTCCATAGTGCAGCTTCTCTTCAACAATGGATATTTTATTGTGTCTAGTTTAGGGGTATTCGAAAATCAAATAGGTACAAAATATTTGTGACAAAAATTGAGTGATTGCTAGTGATGCTAAGTAAATCAGTTAAAACAACGTTTAAACGTCTATTTCGCAAGTTTAGGGAACAAGTGAGAGCATTGAGTTTCGTAATTATCGTAGTAGTGATTTATAGGCGCTTCAAGATAAAGCTTCGATAGCGGTCCGGGCCGACGCGGAAAGTAACTTTATACAAAATAGCGAACAATATGACGTGATATTTTTAATAGATAATGATGTTGATGGACGACAGCGCCCCGCCACGGCCGCTCGCACCGTGGGAACAATATTTCGGCTCGCGATCGAGATGTTTTGCAATCGGTTACTATTTCTGATATCAGCATCTAACCGTTATTATTATAATAAGTACGCCGCTTGCCGCAAATATCACTGCACTTGCCGTCTGCCATTATTGTAAATGTTTGTTTCATTGTTATCTCACTCAATCACTCTGAATTGAATTTAGATTAGTTTTATGTTAGAACTTAACCTTGTTTAGGTGTTGATAATATTTATGTTACTTTAACTAAGTAGTTAATGAAAAACATGAATAAGCAAGTAGTAAAAATGCTAACGCAACCTCAGATAATAATAGGTATATTTAAGACTAGTGGGCGCCCGTAACTCCGCCCGCTTGGAAGTCGGCAATTGCGCTCAAAAAGTAACCTCTGTCCTTTCTTCTGATGTATTCTCGATGCCTAATTTTATCCTAAGTTAGTTCAGTGACTTCCACAATCATAATAATAGTATACCTAAGTATCTATGGATTGTATTAAAAATATACTTACTAATTTCAAATATGTCTTTGTATATATATAAATACCTACCCACCTAGTAGTTTGAGGTATAATTGGGTATGTAGGTATACAAATATTTAATCCAAAAATAGCATACATTATAATAAACATACATAAAAACCTTATTTGTATACGCTATCACTACTTAATGAATAAGTACGACCAATATAATCTGTCTGGTTTATTCATGTAAATGAAATTCATTTTTATTCATTTCAAAGCTCATAACAAAACTTTATTTGGGGTAGATAATAGCAGGTGTGAATGTAAGATTATTTTTGTTTTGTATATTTTATACACGGTGGTGCCGCTAATACGACCATAAATTAAAACATGGACTATACTTATTATTATTATTATGATTAAAATTACATAGCCTGGATGCAAGTCCTTTGGCCGTCACTTATTATTTAATAGAAATGGTTTGCCACTTTCAAAAACATCTTATTCATTTGATAATTTCATGACATTTGTATGAAATACTTGATCTGAAAGCTTAGTGCCAAAGTTCTACCTGCCTTTTGATTTAAAAGTTATATAGAACATAAATACAAATAATAATAAATAATATGTCGTTTTTTTGTCTTTTTTAACTTTAACGGGGTAAATCTTGGCCTTAGCGAGCTTCACCTGAATTCCTCAATCACAGAGGAACTAAGCGAGCTTCACCCGGATTCCTCAATCACAGAGGAACTGACTCGGCAGACTTAGGTAAGATGCTGGTAGCTAGCCAGGCGGTTTTAGAAAAGCCCTACCCTCAAACAAAAACCACGTTTATTAATAATAGTAAGATTCAATATGGAAAGAATACAACTTTGCTTATGAAACCCATGTTTAATTCCAAATTTTATTACTTGTGACACTTAACATAATAAACCCCTAAAGTTGAACCCAATTTTTTCGCCCATTGAACAAATCTTATTAGAGCACTAAACTTTTATATTGAAAAATATACCTTATAATTATTATATTGTATGGATTCCTATCTTAATAGGTTCTTATAAGACATTGAAGCTAATTGTTGATTTTCAAAATAATAATTATTAACATTAAAATCCAAAGTTTTATTTTATTTTATTCCCCTTCAAATACTTAAACACACACAACTATATGATGATTAATAAGTTGGTCACGTCGTATTTTCTTATAATTAAACAATAAGTTTGATCCTTCTTTTAGAATTTATAAGTAAGACCGTATGCTATTTACTGGATAATTGCATAACGTTCACACGATATATAAATAATAAAAGTAATATATATAATGAAATAAAAATATATAGCAAGGTGTAGATATTTAACTATCAGTATCTATCCACTCATAAGCGGATTAGAACTAATTCAAACGATGACAGTGCATTGCGCTCCACTGAAGATTGATTCGCGAATACCTTCGATACATGAGATTAAGAAATTGATGCCGTGCGGTGGCGAACTCTGATTGTAATTGGCAGTATATTAACAAACAAAGTGTGGCTGGGGGCAGCGTGCCGACATATTTATGCGTCCCAGCGGCGTGACCCGAACGTCGCCAATTTAACGAAAGCTCAGTCCGAGACACTTTCTACCGACCGCATGCGTACCAACATTTTCATTATCGATCGCTTTCATAATTCAACTGACATTTTTGTTCCACTCAATTGCATTCAGAAAAAAAACGGTATTATGTACGGATTTTTGATCATTATTGAAAACTCGATTTTCTTATTGCTGTTACATACAGGGCACGTAGAGAATATTTCCAGTGCTGTGAATAATTGACTTGTTTATTTCAAAACTTAATATACAAGCAACTCCAGCGTGCATACCGATTCCTCTACTGCCAAGATCTAAGTACGGCATTGGGAAATTTCTATTTTTGGTACATTTGCATTTTTTTGCAATGACATCAATCGGTTTGACTTATACATATTTATAAACATTATTTATGAGACCACTTATTTTAAAATATTGAAAGTCTTGAATGATTTAAATGGATGTATATATGAAGCCGCTATTGTGTTTACTGAAGAATAATTGCGCTGTGGTATCTGGACCAAGACTTTGCATGTCATTTCGGGCAATCAATTTCTACGCTTACGGCAATTCAGTGACAATTTCCTTGACGCAATAAGTTATTAATGTTATTTACGTAGGTACTATTTATATAAACGATAAAAGTAGTATATAATTTATATGTATATCACTCTATTATAGTACATTATGGTACAAGTGTGTAATGTTGGTGATTACCGCTGAGGCGCATTGAGGCCCGAGCCGCCAGGCGAGGGTCTTAAGGAGCCGAGGACGGTAATCATCAATACACATGTGTATCATACAACGTTTTTCAACACACTTCTGAATAAAATAATACTTAAATAAAAAACCATTTTAAATAGTAGATAAAAAGTTTATTTAGAGAAACAATTAGTAAATGTGCAGTTAGTAAAATTATAATTAACTATTTTTGATGATATAGCGGTCTCATCAGATAGATTATTTACTGAAATACTTTCATGTTCTATTGTTATTTGTGATGGTTCATTATTCGTGTAGGTAGGTGAAATCCAATCATTGGATGTACTTGGTATTTCGCTAGTAGGATGCGTCTCAGAATCAAGTTTAATTCTTTTTGTGATTTTCGCACAAATTTCCTTCTTGTTTTGTATGGAATCTTCTACGTATGATTCTGCTACATTGCTAGATCGCCACCCGCCATGTCGCTTCAAAGTCATTATATCAGCTCCTGAATTTGCCAGCAATGTAGCTGAAGTTCTTCTGAAACTATGTCCAGTGTAGCTCTCAGCATCTACTAAACCCAAAAACTTAGCGATTTCTTTAGGCATATAACCAAATTTGTTTATACCTATAGGCTGACAGGTACATTTACCATTCTGGTAATTTAGAAAGAAACGGTCATTTTTTGTTTTTGGTGAACGCAAACTTTCATACTTCTTAACAATATCATAGAATGGACCGTGTATGGTGAATGACCTAGGTATTTTATTTTTCGTGATAGGTATCTTCACTAAAAGCATCTGGCCATGGTTTTCTATATCTTTTACAGTTATATTTGTTAATTCTTGTATCCTACAGGCACCAGTTACACCAAATATTAAAGCAACCTGAAACAAAAGAAACAATAATTAAAGTCAACAAGCTGCTATTAAATATTTAATTAAAATTAATTTAACTAACCTTTGTAGCCAAATATTGTTTATCTGGAGCATCTTTAATAAATTTTTCAATATCGTCAGATGATAAAACCTTTGATTTTTTGCTTCTAAATCCATCAGATAGTCTCTTTAGATAAGCTGACAAATTCGAGTATGTTTTTAAGTCCACTCCATTCTTTGTTCGGACTGTACTTTTTAACATTGAGTAAATACACCACAAAGAGCTAGGTTTGTACTTAGAAAATAATTCTTTAAAGTACGCCATGAACACATTTTCTGAAAAAGACTGCGTATTCTTGTTGTTCTGCCATTGTATGAAATTTTGGTACGCTAATAGATATGTTTCCTTTGAGTTTTCTGGTAGTAAACTTTCCATAACGTTCTGGGCTTCACATCTTATATCGGGCGGTGTACAACATAAATCATTTTCTTCATAAATTGTATTTGTAGACATCTTAATTAATAACTAACTAAATAACTTCAAAATAGGGATGATCGATATTCATCGATGTTGAATAAACATCGATGTTTAACTGGTAAACATCGATGTTTTTACATCGATGGGTTGACTTCGATATTATCGACACATCGATGTTTTAAGAATAAAATATCAAAACGTCATCAAGGTACTGGCTTGTTAGACTATCCAACTTAATGTTGGATAGTCATTATCAGATGACTATCAATTTCAACTATTTTCCACTAGATGACACTGAAAAAACCTATCAAAGTTATTTTTTTTACAAAGTGTGCCTAAAAACTGTAATTAATATAATTAACTTAATTTTTTTCGTTAACTTTTGTGATTGCAATAATAATAATAAACACATTTCATAAATATAATGGACAGTTTGATTTGTTACCGAAAAACATCGATGTTTTAGAAGTATCGATGTATTTCAATTGATATTTATGGTACATCGATACTTTTGATTCGATGTTAACATCGATGTCAACATCGATGTTTTTCTAATATCGATCATCCCTACTTCAAAAGAGAAAACGAGACGAGTTGTGAAAAATGTTTCGTAATGGCGGGAAAAATTAATCAGTTTTCCTATGCGCGCGCATCGGCCATAGACTAAAAAATGAGGTTTCTTTTTTTTGGGCTTTTCGCGGATAGCTTTTTAGCGCAAGTGTAAACGTAACTCAACCAATAATATTAAAGAAAGAAAGAAAGAAAGAAAAATATTTTTATTTGACATGCACATAACAAACAACAACAAGAAGCTTAAACAATAAAAAAAAAATAAAAAAAAAGACAAATACAAACAGTTTATACTTAACAATAAGTGCAGTCAACAAGGCCCTATCTCAGCATAAAACTTTTGCGACATTATAAAAAACGTCGCAGAAGCGCTGTTATTATGATAGGGCCTTGGGCGTGACTTTGGATTTTAAACTACATATACTTACACATATACATAAATACAAAAAAATACATATACTTACACATATACATATAGATAAGTGACATAAACTCAATCACATCAGACATGGCTGTATGGGCATTAGTTCCTTTTGCCTTCCCATTACAGGGAGATTTAACAACAAAAAAAGAAAAAATATATATATTGGCAATTTTAATTATTAAAAAAAAACTATTACTCACTAGTGAATAATAGTAATGAAAAAGTCACAGTTTGATTATAGGTGTCATAATGTGCCTAATTGCCATGAGATTAGAGCCACTTTATGAGGAGAGGAAGTGTGTTGAAAAATATGTTTTGTTACACGTCTACTTACTTTTGAGAGAGAGTAAACAAATACTTGTGGTCGTTTATATTTCAACTTTAATAATATTTTAACGTAGACAGATGAAGTATTAAAACATTTTGACATAAGCGTTAGCAGGAAGATAAATGATATTACGTTTGCAGCCTCCGGGTATTCAGCGACACAGTCGCAGCAGGTATTGTGAAAATAAGCCCATTTGTCAAAAACCCCACTGTTACTATTACATACATTGCAATAATAACACGATGCGGACTTAATATTACAATTTACCTATTTGTCTGACATAATGACACATATTTTTAATCTTTAGTCAAATGCTCATAACATCTTTACTTTTCGTTCAGTAAAAATAATACTAAGTAATAATAGTATTCTAAATAATTAGAACTGCTAAATAATTGATGACAATTATTTAGCAGTTTCGTCAACACATCAAGTGTAAATGTTGCACTACAAAACCCACGCCTATTACGAATAAAGAAGGTTAATCCAAGGCACCAATTTTAAAATTCAACATCGTAGCTAATAGCGTAGGTGCTATTAGCTACAATGTTGAATTTTAAAATACCTTTTTTAATAAATAATAATAATAAGATAATAATAATAATATATTTACTGACCAAAATAGGTACAGTGTTACGGATAAACATAAGCTTTTTTTATTAAATGTATTATCCTGTAAAGCCACTCATTCCAACCACAATAGGTTTTGAATTGTCATATCATGCTCCCGAGAGTCTTACAGGGCTTACTAAACTAACAGTAAGGTATCCAGTGTAATTACTGAGCAGGGACGGCATTTCATCTTAGGCGTCTGGATGACTGAGGTTTTTTGATGATTTTTCCTTGTTACAGCAGGTTTGTATAGGCGGCGGTAACCGCTTACCACACGGTGGGCTGTCAGCTTTTTTGTCATCTAGTTGTTTAAAAAAATCAATGAAACAGATTAGTTAGGTAAACCCTTTCGCTTAAACCTTTCTAACCGAGAAATAAGATGAGATGCTGCGCACACAGGGCAATAGCGATGCTAAAACTCAGAATTACTTTGATGAATCTGAAATAAAACTAGATCCAGGGACGTTGCGGAGGAAGTTAATAGCTGGAAATTTAGGTGAACAGGTCATACTGCCAACAATGCGTTTAGTCGTTGGGACAGGAAAGCTTAAATCCGTATATAGCAGTTATAATATACGACGAATATTAAACTCCGGGCTATGGGAGTAGTTGAGCTCTAGTGTGGGTTCCTGCTGGGTGGGACGAGTGTCCTGTAATGTTTGTCCTACCTTGTGAAAGGCTCTTTTGAGGCCAGTAAACCCGTTTTTAGGTCGGAGGATGGCTGACCTCCAAGGTTAGCGGCAATTGGAGAACCCTCCTATGGGGTGCGATGGTGCATGTCCTCGGTATGCTTAGGTGAACCAATCTCTAGGATAGGTTAGGTGGGTCTTCCCTTAAACCCTTTTCCTCCAAATCCCCCTGAGCCGAAAGGGTCGCGGTGTTTTGTTTGTTTCTTCGGTGCTGGCCGGCCTTCCAGTCCAGCGAGAAGAAAGGTCCTTCTCAGGACCAGGCAGCCCTGTGGCTCGGTGTGTGGTGGACTGTACGTTCGCGAGGGTGTGGGCGCCAATGGGACTGGATAAGACAGAAGGCCCTGAATTCTAGTTCCAAGTAGCGTCTGACGCCTCGTTTGACGCTCCTCCCAGCATTCTTCCGCTAAGCGGAAGATGCAGAGGAAGCAACTTGGTGTTGCGGGCCCACTGGGGCCAGTGGACCGTCTTCGATGGTCGTGTCATGGCAGGCTACCAACGACTGTGGGTAGCGGACGGCGGTCTGCCTTGTGTGGACTGCCTGTAGTGCATAGAGCCTTTGCTGTCGCCCCAGGGGCAACGGAGCCTTCGGGATCGGTGGATGGCTGGCCTCCAAGGCCGGTGGGCCTCCTTATGTGGCCATGTTAGGTACGCTAGATTGTCGGTGCTGGCCCGCCCAGCAAGCACTATTAGTGACCCCGCTATAATAGCCGACAAATGGTCCCTTTTCAGGACCAGCCCGTGGTCCCTTTTCAGGACCAGCGGACTCCCCTCTATGGGGGAGTCGTGGAATAACAACCCTCCTAGGCTAGTAGAGGACAGTGGCAAGGTCACAAAAGTCCTCATGCGGAGGGAAAGCCTTGGGCCAGTAACGTAAGCAGCCTCTTGCCAAAAGAAGCGAAGGTGGGTAGGGCCGCCGCAATTACTATATTTTGTGGTAGAGGATTCCCACATAGCCTCGGAGTCCCCCTCAGGCACCGGGATATGCGTAGAGAATTTTCTGTCCATAAAAAAGGAAAGCTTAAAAGACCGCATCGAAAGTAAACGTCATGAAGTATTTAACTTCATATAGGTAATTGATAAATGGATGAATCAGTATTTTGTGACGCATCTGTGAAGTCGAATCATGAATTAAGATAACTGTACTATAACTTATTATGATTTTTACAAGATTGCCAACGCGTAAATAGTGCTTAAGGTGCTACGAGCGTCTATTAGGCTATGGTAATGAATCTATCCAACGACAGCTCTTAACATGGTATAAGAGAGTAGCTGTACCCTAAAAAAATATTTTATGTTACTACTGTGTCGACGTGATTATTATGTAAATCTATAGCAGGTTGTTAATCTAGTACTAAGAGTCTTGAGCTAACGCGCGAACAGAGTTGAACAGACAGACGGACGGACGGATATGGCGAAACTATAAGGGTTCCTTGTTTACTATAGAATCTTTAGGGTTCCGTAGTCGGCAAGGCTATAATAAAATATTCGCTTTCTCTAAAGGCAATAATAAGATTTAAGCACAAGTGGCTTCTTTGATTTATTAAACTAAAAAATATTTAAGCAAGCTACTTAGTCAGCCGAAATAAGCCAATATTTAACATGCAATTATGTAAAAATAAAAAAATAAGCCAGTTTTTTAAATCAAATAATAGGTATTATTACTGCGTCACAGATAGTAGAGTGTCTTTGTATAAGTTGTTTATATTGCTTTAGTAAAACATGCTTATCTATGTAAAATTAGGGGAGCGTGGGGAAATTCCGAACACGGGGTAATTTTGAACAGGGCTGTGTTTGACAGATATTAATTTTGTAACAAACTAGGAATGAATAAAAAAGATTTTTTAACTGGATGCCTATCCCAACCAAGTATACGCATGTCGTTAAACGTTAAGTGACTATAGTTCAATTATCTATCGGGCTAGGCATTCAGTTGGATGCCGGCGTTCAATTAACGGGCTAGGCATCCAATTAAGCGGCTGACTTAACTCACACCTAGTATCTAGCCCAAAGTAAGTATCTCGCTTGTGTTATGGATACTAGATAATGGATAAATATTGATAAAAATATGTACTTATATTAATTAAGTAGAAATAAACCTACTATATAATAACAATAATCCATGACTCATGAACAAATGCTCGTACAAAACATCATACAAACATTTGCTCCCACCGGCATTCGAACCCGGGACCCCCGACCAGTTAGCCTCTATAGCAAGGGTCACAGCCGGTCGTCTTCTAGTACCTAGTTATTACAGCTTACACTAAACTTTTAGTTCGCTCTGAACACGAGTCGATTCTTTGCGCACTATTATAATAGAGGCTGGCGGAACAACGCGGTATGGACTGTAGCTGCGGGAAGCCGCCCAAACTGCGCGATGCAACTTTAGATTTTTGGCGCGAGCTCTACCTACTCATATAAGATATTTTGAGCGGTTCACAATATTAAGATCTTACATAAGTGGAGATATAATACCTTCTTCCACGTTCCCGGATAGACGGGCGCGGACGCCCGACAGCACAAAGACGACCTCGGGCCGATTTGCTTTGTTTTGTCCAGCGCGCGCGCACCTACACGTTTTGCAGAAAATAAATTATGTACAGTTATCGCTGCTGTAACACCGAAATCTGAGGTCAAGGTCGGTTCTTGTTTTCAAAAACAAGTTGCGTAAAAGCATTATTTTATATTTTGCTATTGTTTATGTTATAAAGGCGGCTAACTAGTATGCTAGCTGAGCCTGATGGTTAGACTATCAGTTATTCCGTGCTGTTGGTAAGCGGTAACCGCACATTTTTACGTATGTATACGTCCAATAAAAACCAGGAGGAACCGTTTTAATACATAAAAATTCTCAGTTTTAAATAGCAAAAATAATTAAACGATTTTTTCAACGATTATTCTGTCGACAGTAACAAAAACCATCAATGCGCAGTTCTAAATATATATTCTTAGATTATTAGTCATGGCTTGAGTTAATTGAATCCGTAAGGTTCGATCAAACCAAAAGTCCACTGAGATTAACGTCAAGATAATATTTATTCTTGACGGAAAAATTGCAAAAGTTATGTCATGTCACTTTAACTACCACATAACTCATACCATTATGTTTGCGCCAAAATTATATGAAGAGTTAATAATATAATTATGGTTATAACCATTGCAAAGACTAACGACAATGTTTCTTCGAACAGAGAAAGTGTGCAAAATGGGAATAAATCATGCGAGTTGTTAAGAGGCCAAGTTGGAGATAAGCGGGAAGGAGCAAGGTGGGTTTCGCCATCGGACATGGGCCGTAACGTGCGCTACACACCGTACGACAAAAAGTTCGATTGATCTTTCTCATTCGTGACATATGTACTACCTAGTACAATGCAAAGATAAGACAGACAAAAATTTTGAGGAAAAATTTGAATTACGTGACGCTCCTTAGGAAATAAACTTTATATTAGGTATACAAGAATCTGTAGGCCTACCATGAGTAGCTCTTTGTTTTGTTTTTCACGATAACCTCGAGTTTATTTTGTAACTTTATAATGATGCAACAATAATATAACTGTGACTGTCAGACACTTACCAAATAGATGGCTAAATTAGAAGCATTATTTTGGGAAGTCTGGAAGTCAAGAGGATTTGTCTCCTATGCCGTCAACATAAGGCTTCCCCTTGTTTTTTTTTCAGGGTGTATTGTACAATAGACTTCGCTATAGACTACGGTAACAGCTTACCATTAGGCGGGCCGTATGCTGGTTTGAAACCCTTGTTCAAAATTCTCCCTGTAAACTCAATGTCAATTTTAACACATTGCGTTTGACGTTAGAGTCCTTCGGTAATTAAGAATGTAGCGGCCCGACGACGGGCTGTGTTATTGAGATATTTAGAGAGGAAACTACAGTTTACTTGCCCCTAATATACCATGCTATGTTTTGAGGTTTGACTGTTATGAAAACAAAACCTCCATTCAGTTTAAAATTTTATTTAACCCCATTTATAAAAACCCTAATCGAACCCCGATCAGAAACATCACACATACACACAAAACTGAAATTTAAAATCTTAACACAAGTATCATTGGCAGGACATACCTAGCATTCGAAAGCTATGGTGATTATTTATTTATTTGGAAGACCAAAAGCTGTAAACCAATTTGTTAGTATTAAAATTTGAATACCTATTACAGGTCCTCACAAGTAAGTAAAATATTTATTAAAACATGTTTTAAAAAACAGTATACTTAACTCTGCTTCTTAATTTAACAGTATAACGGTTTAAGCTTTTTACCCGTATGCATGGTTGCTGAAATGTCGTGTCGGTGGGATGTGCAATAGTTATCTGAAGGTATGTAATGTCCGTAACATGTGACATGCTCGTTGCATGTTTTGATGGACACAGCGCCTGCTGCGCGGCCATAGGCCAGCCAGCAGACACATCTCGAAATTTTAAGGTAGAAAAGACACGACTGTACACTATGTTTTATCATCAATAAATACAGATAGATAAACGCCAGTCTAAAGTGTCTTTTAGGAAATTGATTGTAATATGTACAGACGACAGCACATCAAGTGTAACAGTTGCACTACGAAAGCCACTTCTATTACGAAAGCAGTAAGGGCGGTCTCAATGTCATACTGTTACGCTTGAGCTGCTGTCGACTGTACAAAATATATAAATAAACTAATAAAAACTTCACAATTATAATTTTTATTGTTAAGTACCTAAAAGGTTTAAATATTTTAGATCATGTTGATAATGTCTATAAGGATACATTTTTTTCTTAAGCTGTAGGATACTTTTATATTAGTATACTTCCATGTATTATGAATAGTATGTTAATGTATATAAATAGAAATTAGAAATTCACTTTACCAAACTAACAAGCCACCACAACTCGTGAAAACGCTCGTTCGTGTTCATCCTACAAAGATTTTTATATCGGACCCTACCGGAACTCGAATCCGAAACCTCAATGTTATGAGAAAAGGGGAACTGTTCACTAGATTAGACGAAGCATATATTTTTAGTGTTGTTGAGGCTCAGCGGAAACCTAACATGGTGCCTATATTATAATACTTACTTATTGCACGTGACAGTAACTTTCTGCATGAAAGTAGTAATAATAAAAAACAATTTGACTGAAGTATGTCACGATGTATGTCACGATGGTGTACTTCACGATGTCGGATGTAACTCAAATATTTTATGGCATAATATGCTTCTTAAGAGGTATATAATAATAATATTTATACACTCACACCTATTATCTAGCCCAAAGTAAGCATCATAGAGGAATAATGATAATAATATGTATATAAATATTAGAAATATACTAAATAAACATATACACATCCATGACTCGTAAACAAATGTTCGTACTCATCATACAAACATTTGTTCGTACCGGGATTCGAACCCGGGTCCTCTTGACCGAATAGCCTGGGGTACAGACCACTCGGCCAGGTGGTCGTCAGATATATTCAAGTTATTAAATTAGTGAACTGCTTTTCACAGCACATCCGTTCAGCGTTTTATGATTGCAAGTTCATATTTTATGTGATCTTTTAACTTACACCTGTCGGGTCGTAAACTAACACAGCTAGATTAAATAAAAGATAAATTCAATAGTCTTTCATAACTAAGGCTAGAGTACCTAGGTACCTAAAGGTTAAAAAAATAATTAATGTTTTTTTTCTTACGTAAATATATCCAAAAAAAACACACAAAACTATATAAATACTAAAAAGAGATATTAATTGGTATTCTCATAAATTTACCTATTTTACGCCCACCAAGCTTTATCATTTTATAACGAATACTGAATCCTGAAGACGGCGCAAATTGATGCCCTAGGACAGGGATGGCGAACCTTTACGTATCAGCGTGCCATTTTTCTAAGGAAATGTTTAATGAGGTCATAGACGTGCCATTAAATTAATTTTTACTTTGTGATTGTTGGTAAAATAATACTAATAAATACTATCAATCGCAGGGAGGGATCACTCGCGTTCGCCCGTCATATTATACCTACTTCACACTGGTTTTCATAGTGAATAATGAATTTTATGATCAGTGACGTGCCCAAAATATTGTGTTGCGTGCCATTAATGGCACGCGTGACATTGGTTCGCCATCCCTGCCCTAGGAATTTAGGAATTCAAGCGATTGTAATAATTCCGTAGGTTCCCCGTATCGCCAGCAGCACGCGTAGCACAAGGAACAAGAGAAGCTCTAAAAACGGGTTTGTCTGTAGATAAAAGTAACATTACGGTGTAGACAAAACCGTTTCTCGAGCTTCTTGTGTTCCTTATGCTACGCATGCAGATGATAAGTATGGCAGGAGCAGTGCACATATTACGGGTGCGAGTCCCCCCTCTATTCATTTCCGAGGAGAGAGGACAACGACAGCGCTTATGGTTTTATAATGGGGACTAAGTATTTAAGCAGTTCGGAGTCGAGACATTAGGATCCAGGAGCACCGACTTTTTAAGGACATTGCAAATCGATTATGTAAAACTCTTAGTGACTTTGCACAAAGAATCAGCCTCGCCATTCACGGAGGTAATGCGAGTAGCCTTATTGGATCAATTCCTATATTTCATAAGATTCAGGCGGCGCTTTTTTACTTGCTTAACTATTTTGTTTTAGTTTTAGTTTGATAATGATTTTTTAATTCTCAAATTAATAATATGAGATAGTATAATTTAAAAAGTCAAGCCACACGTTAGACGCAATTGCCTTGTGCTTAATTGTCATGAGCTCCCGAGACCCTTTACAAATTACTAATAAATATTTCGTCTATGGTTATGCATTTATTTCAGGGTTACTCACTTGTCTTTGGACGCAATGTTCGTGTAAAGGAAAGTACTTTACCCAATACTTCTAATAATCATTTTTTTTATTTTTTTTTCAAAATGTATTATGATTTATTTGAGAAAAAAAAAGTAACGGTTTGTTTTTGAAGTCAGTCAAAGAAGTCGGTGTGATATACCGATATACCATTAGCTCAAACAATAATTATAAAATATCATATCCAATTTAGATGTATACATGCAACCTTTGAATGGCTGTGAACTTTATCAATTGGCTAGTTCGTCAGATGCGTACGATATCTACAACCATTTATAATTTGACTAGAAAATCAATTTGATCACCATCAAACGCACAACAAGTGAATAAAATTTAGAATAAATAAACGCCATATCTACATTTAAACTACTGTTACAATATGCTTACTATCAATACGTATATTATTATTTTTTTCATAATAATTTATTTAAGTATTAAAATATTCATATTAATTAAAAACGATGTCGCAACATGTGCTTGGAATTGTTGATTATATTAATATTAGCCCGCGGCTTTACTACTGAAGGAGTTTTTAACTAACAGAAGATAAAATTCACATTAACCCAAGTAATCAGTCAAGATAAATATATATAAAGTTATCGTACACGTAACTATAATTTTAAAAATATTTTATATATTTGTTGGAAACGTAGAGGATAAGGTAAACAATACCTATATGTGTATAAGTAAATATTTCACGATTCATATTTAATGACTAATTTATAGCCTGTAGTTTTATTGACGTGACGATGTCAGTAAAATTACGGGCTATAAATTAGTTATTTAATAGAAGTATTGCATATAGGATTAATTACTTAACAATGTCTACACAAAGATGATTTGTGATCACTGATAGTGTAATAGTCATATTATTATGAGCGTAATTCAACCTTTACAATCTTAATTAATCAAGACAATATCAATCAATAGAATAAATAGAAACACTTACATTTATTACCAGGCCTTTTAATGTACAAGCTAATAGATTTGGATAAGCATATAAAGTTCTAAATGACAATGAGTGGATAATTGTTTCATTCAGTTGATAAAATTTAATTTACGCGCTACGAAATTCAATTTCCCCAAACAAAGTGAAGTAGGCCAATCTGATATATAGAGGCTATTGAAAAACGAAACCATAGCAATAATCACAGCATCGCAAAAAGGTCTTGCGGCGACTTGCGACAGAGCAACGCCCGCTATATTGTATTCACGGGGAACTTACGTTTGCAAAGAAATGATCAATAAATTTGAGCCGTCAATAAAGATATCGATCAAAATTACAGGGTTCCGATGATTTAACAAATATGAGTGGATCGCCTGCGTGGAGCTTGCAGGGTGGCCGCGTGGCTCTTCCGTGAAATTGTAATGTTATGGCCCTTAACAATAATTTAGCCCGTCCACGAAAGCTGCACCAATTTCTTTAATTACTCCTCCAATTGAGTCGTTGCACTTACTTAATTAAACATCAGAATCTCTTCATTAGTAAACTGATTTTATGGCGCTATTCTGTTCATAACCGAATCATTATATCGAGGAGTCTGTAAACAAGATTTGGGTTAATGATACCAATTGTATTGAAAGTATTAATAAGGCAAAATAAAACTGCAATTTGTCAGTTTCAAGAACAATGTGAACATCTCTTTCGACGGCGACTTCAAGCGAGCGCAAGCATTGATGTAAGCATTCATTGATTTTCGCAGTATACTCGCCGAATGAAGAACATTAAGCAGAAAACCTTATGTAGCACGAGTAACAATTTATCACATTGGACGAGTAATGATTTAAAATGTTGCAATTTTGGTTCACCGGAGCTTTAATAATCTCCGACATTTAAATACAGAGTATGGTCTAAATTACATTAAAACGCTTGCGAAATAAGTTAACATTAAAGAACACGAATGAATGAAAACATGCGGCGTCAATTTATACTGAAGTAATGAGTAAATTTAAGCTTAAGTAGATATCCAACCATAATAATGATAGCGAGACGAGTGTGATAGCACAAAGCACATCACCGTGGCCACCCCTGCGGCGTGCCTTACTCTCAATAAAAGCTGGCTGACTCTCATTAACGCCTTGCGTAACCTCGAAAGCGGCCCTTGGGCACTGCTCGCCAGAGACAAGCAACGCAAATTACTTTGGCACCGTTTGACGGCGGGAAATTTCATTACCACGAGCACATATCATTATTATCTCGTCGGCAATCTACATATTTTACTCGGTAATAAATGCGCGGGTAGTTTCACTTTCGGACACTGGTTTTCGAAAATGACCCGACTTTATAAATTTGCTGCGGTACGGCTCTCGTGAAGGGCGTGTTACAGTTTTAAGTGAATTTCTTTTTGACCTCTTGCTCCAAGGTGTTGTTCGTAATTACTCGCTCGCTGATATGTAATTTTACGTAAACAACATAAATGACATTTACAAGCCGATGCCGATGGTGGCCCCCGAAGATAATTGGACTTAAAGCTTAGCTGATTTCGAATCGATTAACATAATAATAATTAATAAGCAGTATCATAAATTACTGATTTAAACTTAAGTCCGTGCAGACCGGTTAAATATGGGATGTCGGGAAAATAAGCTGTACCTGTAATAGGTAAATATACTTCGTGTTATATTAAAAATAACACAGAATAAAGTCTAATTAGTGCAATCTTTAAACATTCCGTCAATGTAAAGAACTCATAGATGCACTACAACCACGTCCCACTGCAGGACGCAGGCCTTCCTATCTACGTTGGAAGCAGCACATGAGGAGTTTTGCGCCGCCGCCATAACCCACCACGCTGGCCCAATGCAGGCTAAAGCGGTTGCGGTTACAACCGGGACCAACGGCTTCCAAAGCACGTAGGAGCAAAAAATTAAAAAAAAATACTTACCCATCTGCAATCAACCATAGTGAAGGTTGCTTTATGTTCTTAATCGAAACCAAAGCGGAAAAACCACTGCGCCAGCGGCCACTTCATGGCAGATAGCAATGCTTTGCATGGTATATAGATGTCAAATAGTCGCCATATTTTAACAATTCTAGTGGGTTGAGCAAAAGCCAGGTGAACAAAATGCCCTCCCCTGGATTTAGTGGAGAAACTTAACAAATCTTGGCTACGTGATGTGTTTGATAGTACTTACTTAGTTAGAATAATTTTACTAAATGTTTATTGTTCGTGTCAATTTATCTAATATTTCGCATAGTAATTGTGAAGATTAACTTACAATGTAATTAATTAAACAGTGGCTGCATTATTTCATAGAAATGTTATAACATATCTCTCTTTCTCTCTCTCTCTCTCTCAATTATCAAATGAATACGATGTATTTGAAAGTTGTAAAACATTTGTATCAACTAATATAGCCCATGTTTTAATTTATTTTCGTATTGTCGCCACCATCCTGTATAAACTAAGGCATCTAAATTGCCAAATATATTTGTTTTTAATGTCTATTCTAAACCAATAAAACTATAAACAATACGGTATCCATAGCACTTGAAAACGATGAATAAAAAGTAAATTATATTTTTAAAAATTACATGCAATATTATATTTTTAGGAAGACAGTATCCGCTAGAGTTCCGTTAGACACTTTTGTGCGTTCAAATTATTATAAATAGTAAAATTAATTTCATCGCACGCCGCCAAAGAAAGCACCCATAACGCTATATAATATCTAACGAATGATGTTATGAAAAAGCGAAACTTTTTCACAAAATAATAATTATAGATTGTTAGATATCAATAGGTCAATGTTAACTTTTGGAGGAGTTAGGTCGGGGGTGGTAACCGATGAATCGTTCATCTGTTATTTTTTAATTATGCATTAAAACTGCTTGTCACTTCAAGAATATCATTCACGTTTAAGTGTTCGTTGCTCGGACATCATATGGGTCACTTCCTTTCGGCGCTACCACTAAGAATATAAATATAATACTCTTTATTGCACTTTAAAATTACACTACACTGAAACGTGACAAATTCAATACAAACTTTTAGACGTAACTACCACATACTTAGTAATTAAAATATAATAAAACTAGAAAAATTTCACGTCCTGAGGCAGGAACAAATAGACTAGAAGAATTTCACGGGGATATCCCAAGTCCTGGGTGGCTCAATGGTCAGAGCAGTCGCCCGGATTGCGAAAGGTCGCGGGTTCGTTTCCTGCCTCGCGACGTGAAAGTTTTCTAGTTTTATTATATTTTAATTACTAAGTAATTTTTCAAACATTTATAATAATGTTAAAGTCAAAAATTAAGAATACCACATACTGTAAGATTCTGTATATCTACTTTACTAGTTGGGAAGTTAAAAATTTGAAAGGAAAATATCACTTCGACCTGACTCAGTTCATTCACACTAAGAATACATTGTTGTTAATCATTTTAATTAATGTATCTCGTATATTTCCTTGTAACTTTTAAAATATGTAGTGTATTTACTAGGTGGTAGGCTCGTTTGTAGGGTCATCTGGGTAAGTACCACCGCCTTATTCTTATTTCCGCCGTGAAACAGTTCGCTGTTTCGGATTGAAACGAAAGGTAGCCAGTGATATTACTGGGCATAGACGGCATTTCATCTTAGGCCTCAAGATGACAACGCACACCTGCAATACCAAGTGAATTTTCCTTTTTATTGCACGTGTCTATAACCGACGGTAACCACTTACCACCAGGTGGGCCGTCAGTGTGTTTGTCATCTAGTTGTATAAAAAAAGTGTATAAAAAATTGACGTTGAATGAAATTACGGCCTTACGGATACCCGCGGTGTAATGAAGAACATAAACATAAATGTTAGACATTTCTACTTAAGTGGTATTCGTGGATTCGATAAGTTCGGTGATCACGAGGCGTGCCTCGTTAGCGCTTGCCCGGGTAATGACAGACCCCGCCCCTTGTAATCACAGCGACTGATTTTCACCCCACATCGCACTTCGAAATCATTTTTCGACTTTAATTTTAAACCGTATCAAACTCTCCACCGCCGGGCGCTAAGCGTATCATTACCAGTCGCGAGGCATACAATTACTACGTGGTCCACAGCAAAAACAGTTACAGTTTTCATAAACTACTTTTGCAATGTATATTTTGTAACTTTGATTGATTGTTTTTATGTACTTATTCGCTGATCTCTATTATTTATAACCTAATAGGACCTATCTGAATTGGTTTTCATTCCCTTTGTGTTACCATATTACGACCAAGTACCATACTTTGGTAATTTTGGTATTTTTTGTACCTACATAATTTTTAAAGTATCCACGAACCAAATACAGATGATACAGAATTACAGATAGGCCTGATACAATACATGACATCTACAATTTCTCATCCCGTAACTGCTCTAACTACTTACTAAGCTATATAAGAAGAGCCTATAAATTATTATTTATTTTATTACTTTATTTTTCATTATTATTATTATTTGTTAATTATAATTAGAAAAGAAGTAGGGAATATCCCACTCGAATTTTATAAACGGTAACCGCTTAGCATCAGGTGAGCCTTATGCTTGATTGCCTCCTTAGTAGTAAGTATAACAAAAAATATTTTTGATCCATCCTTGTGTCTTCGACCTTATACCTACTTTAAGAAGCAGTTAGGTACTGTAATCAGACTTCATTTATATGAAAATTAAGATAATTCATTAATATCTTAATACTAGCTGACCCGGCGAACCGCCTACCAGTCGATTCTTTATTTTTTTATTTCTTGAGATTAATTTAAACGATACTAACGTCACTCAATTGTTTAGCCTTCCCGGAACACTAATACTTAAAATTTATGGTATGGTATTAAAGTTTAAGTTGACTTTTTAGTATTATTACGAATCTTTTGTATCGGAGCATAGAAAACTGTTGTTTTTAGACTGTTTCAGGCATTTTTTTTTATTTTTTCTCTCCGTAAGAACCATTCTCGTACATCAAGGAATATTATAAACAAAGAATTAGAAAAACCGGTTCAGCTACTCTCGAGATTTGCGCTTAGCAACACATTCAGCGATTCATTTTTATATTATAGAATAATGTCATGAAAATATAGATTATTTATGAAAAAAATATAATGCGACCAGTCTTATTGGTACACTTCCATTTTCAGTAGATTTAGGTGGTATTTTTTATTTATAAGTTCGGTTAATTTTAGTTTATTTATAGGCCTAAGGTTATTTTAATTTTTATTTCCATTAGGTATTTGTTTCTAATATACTTTTTTTGTTCAATAAAATTAATCTTTATATTCAAAATACTTGAATGAAATGAGTAACTAAACTTATTTACACATCGAAATTACTGAATGCACAACAAATAGATGTTTTTGTGTACGTATTTTTTCTCTTTTTTAATACATATTCAGATCAGCGGCACGGCGACTGCGGCAGCTGTCATCGCGGCCTTGCCGCGCCAACAGACACAAGACGTCAACAATTATTCCGTGTCGCCGAAAAATTAAGGTACGATAAACCCAAAGTGTAATGTAATAAAAATGCCGCCGGAGAACAACCCGGCCGAAATGCGACGTCAACGCGAAGGCTGCGCTGAGAGAGACCAAGAGCTGTATGTGGGAACCGGTAGAAAAACTACTAAGTACTTATTAATTTCTTAATTTTTGATTTTAACATTATTATAAATGTTTGAAAAATTACTTAGTAACCGACGAAAATTTTCTAGTTTTATTACATTTTAATTACTTATTAATTTGTTGCTGAAATCTAAAGGTACTGGCATAATATTAATGAATGATGTTCTTTAGCTAAAATATATTTAAAATATAACATTTCATACTATTTACTAGAGCACACACTACGATGAGAATTTTGGTTTTACCGATTTGCGGTGCAGTGTGGCAACTGGCCTTATACCCTTTTATAGTAATATTGTGAGAGGTCTTTTGGCAAAAAAAAGAATTGTCCCATGTGAAATTTTGTTTTCTTAAAAGCGTTTTTGTCTAAGTTCTCTACGTTACATACACAAGAAATCAGTCACCAGGAGACTAATTACCATCCGCCTAATTATTATCTTTAAATGGACGGCTTCTGATAAGCTGAATTTGAAAATTACATGACAATAAAAACACTTGGTTAGGGCGCAGTTCCTACAGCTCGAGCTATTGATAAAAATGGCTACATCAATAATTTTCAAGTCCTCGATGCCGAGATCATTTAATCAAATTATTTTTTAATAATTTTAATATTTTTTACATTAAGTGCATATTAACATATTTCAAACAATTATTGACCATTTAAAAGTACCTACCTACAGCAATGTCAACCACTTGGACACGCATATATTTTACTTTAAATATCTGCTCTATTGCGTAGTATCTAAATTATAATAAAATGGTTAATGATACAAATTAACGCCTCAATGCCTAGTGATCTTTGGTACAAGCTCTTATAAATCTTCTATATACGGGACGTAGATACTTTTAGATAAGATTAAATGGAGCCAAAACAATCTACTAACCGGTTGTAAAAACATCGTTGTCAAATCCGAGATATTCGATAGCTTTACTGGTACCGCAGGGGCTGAAGAACTTACTTCCACGCCCCGTTATCGCCGTGGTGATATTTTCCAATACGTAATTTTCTTAACTAGGTACAACTAGGCACATCAAGCGTAACAGTTTGACCTAGAAACCGCCCTTACTGCGTAAGTAATATAGGCGGCTTTCGTAGTACAGCTGTTACACTTGACGTGCCGTCTGTACCATATTTCAGAAAATTATATTGTTGTTAAGTTCTTGCAGTTTGAGTATAACGTGCAAGGGTTCACGGAGAAATGAGGCGAATCAGTCCAATCTTGGTTTTGCAAACCTGTACTTAAAACAAATCGATTACGCTTTATTTTCTGGTCTCACGTTCGCGTGACGAGCGTTAATTATCGGGAGGTGTCGATTCGAAAATCGCTCTACACACAACGAAATGAAACTTGTTACAAATCATAGTTATTAAATCAATTTGCTAAGTAAGGCTTACCATGTTTTCTTTTTTAATTTGGGCAATTTCCGCATTGAAGTGTACGTTATGAATAAAGTAAAAGTTGGAAGTTTTGATTATTATTTCATTTTAGTTGTTGCTAGGTTGACTGCGTTATAAAGTTAAATAGTTTATGGAAAACAACACTGGAATAAGTGTCAGACATGTATTCTTAAACGTACCTAGACTGTATCCTTGTCAGCCCTTTTAGGCTTAATTAATCAAAACTTAGAACTAAGGTACGTGCTTCCTTTATTACGCCATCAAGTGAGAATATAAATACAATTAATGTTGGGTTGCCAACTCAGGAAACGTGGCAATCATTTAATTTCTAAAATAGGAGCCCAAAGTCGCAATGGCTAACGGGGCCCAATACAAAAAGTGATCTTCTTAGCATTAAGCCGCATAAGCAGGAAGACCCGGCTGTTATAGTAAGATAATAATAATATATTTATACAATCACACCTATTATTTAGCCCAAAATAAGAATCATCGAGCTTGTGTTATGGATACTAGATAACGGATAAATATTGATAATAATGTGTACCTATACCTATTAGAAATATACTAAATAAACATATAACATCCATGACTCTTGAACAAATGCTCGTATTCATGATGCAAATATTTGCCCCTACCGGGATTCGAACCCGGGATCTCTGACCAAGCAGCCCGCATAGCAAGGAGTACAGACCACACTCGGCCAGCCGGTCGTCAAAATCTGTGAAAACGTCAAAACTATTCGCTAGATAAATATCATCTCGAAATCGGCTCTTAAAATAATTGCTTATTTGAATTATGATCAAATAAAAAATGAATTAGTTATATTAAAAGCTGTTTATTTCCAAAAATATTCTTAAAAATATTGATTTAGCTAGGGTAAGTATTACAAATTCAATGGGTTTTCAGACAAACTTTATTAATGCAGCCAATGTTATATTATTTCACCACCTGACCACCCTGTATAAAAGCTGTGAGACGTATACGCTCTTCAATCGAAATTAGCGCAGTCGAACTGCAGTGTGTCGATATAAATTTCATTTGTCATTCCGTTCATAGACTAAGCTGCCAGTCGAACTTAGGTGTCGTTTTTTAAATCATTCGATATTCAAGAAGTCTAGTGTCATTCGAGGTCAATTAATGTAAGAGTTTACATGGGCTGTACTTTGACGTTTTGATCAAATAGTCTCATTAAATTTTGCTTAGATTAATTAGCACAGTTAGTTCAATTTGCGTATCACGCAAGTTTAAAATGTATTGTTTATTGAGTATATCTACTTATTAGCGACTTTTAAAAAATGTCTAAAGGAAATTTTGCTCCAATATTTATAGGCTTTGAAAGTTTTAGGGCACTAAAGGAAAGGTAAGTTACGTGGGCTGCGAGCCCTATCGGGTGCTCTATCTCATGGCCCGCCGCTGCCCCGCCCGCCACCGCCGCGCGCCGCCCCGGCCGCCACGTTTCTCACCTCGGCCGGCACACCGCCGCTTCGGCACTTTATCCGACAATCGCGTACATCAATTGCCCGAACCTTACCCACTGAACCCAATGTCGATGACCCAAACTAATCCTAATCCCATCTGAGTGCGAGCGCGTCTCTCATTTCCGGTTATTTTGACACGCTGAGATTACGGTTATAAGTAAATCGATAGCAATCATAAATTTTGCTACTGTATCAAACATTATAATTATTGATTCAGCTTTTCGTTTTAAAAAGTTAGTTTTCACATTTTTTTTTCTTTCATCTTCTGACTTTTTATGATATCACAAAGTATCCGTTCGTATCAGTTTTTATTTTACATCGAGATTGAAAATAATTTTGTAATTAATAGTTGGTATCGTTTATACATAATGATATAATGATTGCTTGTCCAAGTACTTGCACCGATATCAACTTTTTTCCGGTTGCACTTGTCATGTTGACGGCGATGAGCTTAAAAAATAAATTAATTCTGTTCTTTAATTCTATAATGGCTTTTATTCTCCCAACCGATATGATTAAGTCTTATTACACAGACGTCTGAGTGCCCTATCGATATATATCTAGGAAATAACGGTATCGAAATATCTAGCGTGATTATTAATAAGTATAAATGCTCGGTAGAAGTTAGTCACTGGGAATCTGGCATTTAATGCCAGGTCCGTATCTAGGCTGATCACTCAAGCAGTAACATCTAGATTGACTTGATGGTTTTATTGGACTAATCCTAATACGATATCGCTTTTTATGCGTCTAGTGCTGAAATAACCTCCTGTTTGACAACTTAAAATCGTTCCCAGACAGAAGACTTTCACTGACTAATTGTTGGTACCAAATGCAACTTCGACTAGTTCGATAACATAATGTCAACATGTCTGGCCACATTTCGTGCATTAGCTTCTCAGCCTCCTATTTACATATGCATCACAGCTATAAACTAATATCATAGTGAGGTAGATCGAGATCGTCGATGTATTAAGCAATTTATTGGAATTTAATTGCCGGATGAAATGCAACTAGGTAAGTACTGTGCATCTAACATAATAACCGCGAAGCCTAGCGTGCTATTTATAATCGACATCAGTTTTATTATGTACAATTATGTTTATTTTTTTTATTAAATTTCAATGAAAAATAATAGACAGTAAATAATATGTTTAGTTATGTCACGCACATGTCATTGATTCCTGCAGTTAAAACATGCTATTTGTTTATCATAGTCTCAATCGTTGTGACTAATACATCTTGTTAAAGATTTATTGGATTCATGACTTCGGTTTATAATCGACGTTATATCTTCTTGCTTTAAATATTATGATAATTTATAGTTTACATCGATCAAATGCGTTTACATAATTTAAAATAACGTACATGTGCTTTAAAAGGACAAAGTATGTGTTGGTATTCAAACTCGACCCTATTGTTTATCACATTACATTGGAAATGCTTAGCATTTCTGCATGCATTGCCTATGACAAAGAAGTAGTTCTAGATACGTGTGTAAAATGTTGGCCTGTCTCTCAAGGGGCAGGTGTAGCTACCGATATTATTTTACGTGAAGATAATTAAATGTTAAACACATGCTTTAAAAGGGACACTGACAGATCGATCGATTCTCGCAAGATACTAACACCGTCTGCCTGCGTCATTGTTTGTCATACATAAGTAGGTATTTCGAAAGGGATCATGTTGACGGTGGTTGCTGTGTCCGTAAGCGCACTAAGTCATCTCGTTTTTTAAGCAAGCTTAAGTAGCCGGCTTGAAATCATACGGTCCAAATACACCGGCCATCACAATGCATCAGCGCGCAGCACAAGTGAAGGGCACTTGGAATTCTCGGATTATTTTAACTTGTCTTTTTCAATGTCAGCGTTTAAAATAATTGCATCACAATTTTAAAATGCGAGGCTTTTGCTTTTAAGACGCTTTAAAGCGTCGTATAATAAGATTATTTCCTGGAAATCTTGAGACACTTCTTTGTCGGACGGTAGGTATTCGTAATGATACAGTGTAAGTGTAAGGAAATAATGTTTTAATTTACTAAAAAAAAACACTTTTTAAGTGATTTATGTTATTGTTTAAGAAACAGTTTTTTTTGCTTTTATGTATGAGAGCTTAATGTTCCGCAAAACAAAATCAATTAAAATGTTTAAAGCATTTCGACATGGGGCTTATAAATATTTGTTTAAGTGTACTGTCTTAGAAATTAACTAAAAATATACACACAATAGATTCAATCTGTTTATCCAAAGCAATATTAACAACGACACAACCGTGTCGCTCTTTAACTGCATAAGCATATATTCGACGTCGGGATATGCTCAATTAGATTACAATAGGCTCATAACGTTGCAGATCCACATTCAGAAGAAACAACGAATCTCTAAATATAAGGGTTGTCATTTATTTATTTTATCATTCAGTGTGTTACAAAAGTCCGAAATAATTTTTAAGGGGGTGGCCGCGTCCCTTGTAAAGAGTTACCTATAAAAATTAGACACCTGACAGACCATTTTTATGTGCCGATTGAATTAAAAAAACCTTGTCACACCTGCTACTGGCAACCCTAAAAATCCTACACACACGAATGGTTTTTTTCACTTTTATTACTTTTTTTTTATATATATATTACTAGATGACAAACAAGCCGACGGCCCACCTGATGGTAAGCGGTTACCGCCGCCTATAGACACCTGCAATAACAAGAAAAAATCACTTGATATTGCAGGTGCGTTGTCATCCTGGGGCCTAAGATGAAATGCCGTCCATGCCCAGTAATTACACTGGCTACCTTTCCCTTCAATCCGAAACACAGCGAACTGTTTCACGGCTGAAATAAGAAGGGCGGTGGTACCTACCCAGACGACCCTACATACGGGCCTACCACCTAGTAACTACTACCTACCTACCTAGTAGTACTTTATTCTCACTCACTTTTATTCTCACTAGTTCCATTGCCAAGTGCAATGGAACTACCATCTCTCAAGCGATGATAACAACCCGGCTTTCTGTATGTTATGTTCAAGCAAGTTGTTCATACGGCGGATTTAATGATAAGCATCGTTCTCTGGTAGAGAACCATATATTATCAAAACCGTAAAAACAAGTATTTAAGTATGCAAATGCTATAAGCCCTGTCAATCTAAGTTACAACAAAATGTTTCCAGTCTGGCGTAGCAGAAAAATAAAATAAGCCTTTTGTCTATATTTCTAAGGGCATTTTCCAATTTTCGTTAATTGTATTTTTACCTCGTGAAAAAACCGCAAAGCTTACTATACCTTAAATTTCACTCCAGAACTCTAATTAAAATTGTCACTGATTTTACTTCTTGGTTTTTGTAATACTCCGCACAAGTTCGAAAACATTAAATAATGTATGAAAAGCGATAAAGACTTTTGCAGAAGAACTATATTAGAAACGCAAAAGTTGCGTAATAGTAATGGATAATCCAAACGAATGACAACCCTAGTGACCAGGGTTCATGTACGTAATGATGTCGGTATAAAGAGAAAATCAATGAGTTCGCGAAACCATTAAATTATACTATACATTAAAATTGATTTAGAAAAGCTATTCAATAATTCTCTAAACCTAGTTTGCAACTAATTTATTTACTAGTTTGAAGTAAACATTTAATCTAACAATTACAAATGAAGAAAGAAAACGATAAAAGAATATCGTTCTAGGCGGGAATGAAACCCGCGTCTCCTGATTTCCGGCCAAATATTGCTCCGGTGGCGTAGTGGTGATCGCGTCTGGCCGGAAATCAGGAGACGCGGATTCGGTTCCCGCCTGGAACGTGTATTTTATCATCGTTTTCTTTCTTTATTTGTATTTCTTACAATAAAGTAGGCGTTTAAACGCATCAAAAGCATTGAATTCTGAATAAAGATTTAATCTTTTAGAAATGGAATATTTGAAAAGACAAAAATATAATATAGTGGAATGGTTTGCTTTTGAATTAGTCACATTTTTAATAAGTTTTTATTTTTTATGGCGGTTTTTACTTTCTTAAACAATGTGGAACACAGAGCACCACTTTTAATTAAATTTTAATTTTAAGCAGCGCCTTTGGCTTGGCCTCGACTCTCACAAAATTAAAATCCAATATAATCCACAATTCGCAATTAACAATTCAAATCCAAAAAATGCATTGTTGATCCAGAACGTGGTACAATTTTACAGCGTAGTATTGGATTTTAATTCTGTGACGTTTGGTACCAATTCAAGACACTTCACTTGATTTATTTTTATTTTTCATAATTTCAGTGATTAAGTAAAATCGGAGGATCGTGACTCACCTACTGCCTGTAGTTGTAGCTATCCACTTATGTGGCGACGCAATACTTACATGTTAAAATTAGCAACGATTCTAGACACCTGTAAATAAATAATATTTTTCCGGCTATTTTTACAAAATAAGCCACAGTTTTTTCTGTTTTAATTTAGGGCTTGAATCGAAAAGAAGTAAGCTCTTGCAGAGAACACTTTTAGTAAACGTTATGTGTCTCTATGGGAAATATCGTCACCAGAAAATTAGCTCCTTCTCTTTATTTCATTTTTTTTGTGCTACAGTTACAATTTTACATTAGACAAATCTTAAGCTTGGTTTATTATTTTATTATCAATAAAAACCATAGAAAAAGTATCGTTCTCAAAAAGTATGTGTAATCTGCAACGAATACTCGAATATTTATTATTTATTTATTTTATACAACTAGATGACAAACAAGCTGACGGCCCACCTGGTGGTAAGCGGTTACCGCCGCCTATAGACACCTGCAATAACAAGGAAAAGCACTTGATATTGCAGGTGCGTTGTCATCCTGAGGCCTAAGATGAAATGCCGTCCATGCCCAGTAATTACACTGGCTACCTTTCCCTTCAATCCGAAACACAGCGAACTGTTTCACGGCTGAAATAAGAAAGGCGGTGGTACCTACCAAGGCGACCCTACATATGGGTAGGAATGGAATGTTGCAATTATCAAAAATACTCAACTTACGCTAAGTGATTTGCGAAGCTTGCTCGCATATTAGCAATATTATGCTAGCGCACACCGCAAATCACTGCAATTCGCTTAGAATTAACACAAATATTTTCTTCATTTTGATAGTTTCAATCGAAGTGACGTGAGAAGTAAGGTCCAATTTTACTACAGAATAGCATGTTAGTTCGTCTTTACTCAGACATATACCCAAGCTCAATTTGAAGGAAATTGATGCTGTAGTATTGGATACAGTAAGTACCTACTGCCAGAAACCGCAAGCGAGCGCTCGCCGTCCTATGTACGTAATATAATTACGGAAAATTACTGTCTTCTCGCTGTATTATCTATTGTTTAACTTTGGCTATGATCAACAATATGTATTATTATACAGTAAGCTATTTGGAGCATTGTAACTTCTTAAATCTTTTGGCCCTTACCAGCCCGCTAGCGCTGTAAGGTGGCTTAACAAATTAAACTACAAACATAATAATCAATTTAGAGGTGAATATACGACTTAAAGCAAAACAATATTGTATCTGTTTTTAATACTAAACTGCAAAATGCATTGAATATTTCTAGGAATAAGATTCCGTCCTGTGGTTTAGATTGTTTCGATACAATTTGAAATTACTTTAAGTTGCTGGGAGTGTTGCAAAACTCTTGATCTTCGCCAGTATCCTCGCGGGATTGCATAATTTAAATTACTATTCAAGATAATGTTCTAAAATTAAGTTTAATTGACAACGAAAACAGCTTGATATTGTTTCATTGTTGAAACTTTGAAAAAAATTAAAAGTATACAAATGATTTACTTAATGGTGCCTTAAATAAAACCTAGTTGACATGAAATAGAACATTTATGTTTTTAAAGCACCTTTAATTGTAAAATTACAACAATCGGCGTATTAAAAAGACCCTATAATTAGAAGATTTGTTTCAAACAGGTGTTGTGACATCTAAGTGCATGGTTTATCAGGCATGCAATATGCAAGCTTAGAATGTTATTATTCTAAGCTTGGAAGTTATTAGTTTAGTAAAATAATGGCCGTTAGAAACGGCAGAGCTAATTTGAGGCGTCAGCACCGTGAGCGATGCGGTTGTCAGTTAGGTGTCGATTTCGGATGAGAACCGCCCGAAGCACTGTTTAAAATTAGACGAAGAGCTAAATACGCTGCCATTGCCACATTAAAATGTATAGTATCTAAAGAAGATTATGTAAAACATAACTTAAAACTTGTTTTTCTATCCGTGGTACCTAATAGCTTAATCTGTTGAAATTTAACCGTTAGTAGGTTACGATTTTGGAATAGATAATGGTTCAAGTCAACTACGTATCAAAACACTGGGACTAAATAAGTAATTATTATACTCATAATCAACTAACAATGGATGCTTTTTCATATTTAGGCAAAAACTATTTTTCATGTGGTTAAAACGATACGATTGATATTAATGTAATATAAGAAGGCTTTAAACTTAGATGGATAGAGACTAGTCTTTATTTAGAAAATTAATATACATATTTATCTAATTATTTATTGATTTAATAAACTAATAGCACAGAGGAGTGCTAATAGTATGAACTTATGGGATATTTTGAACCTAAGTAGGTACTGTGTCTTCAGAATAATGAACTCCAAACTGAATATTCTTCTAATATTTCAGAAACGACAAAAAGCAAGGATTCCATTATTTTAGTGAATCATATGGCAGTACTTAGGCAGAGTTGAAACTTGTATAGGACGTTGCGACGTCTTAGCAAAAACATATGCATGTAGTAAGACTCTGATGACGTCTAATTAAATTACATAGTTGTTTGCAAACATCTTGTAGTTGACTGCATATTAATCTCTCGAAATTATAGGGTTTCAAAACAACGTTCTGTTTTGCCCACTTAACACATTGATGCTAAGTTAAAATACGAGGTAATCAAAGTTATGATTATGAAACATTTTTAGCTTTTTAGTGTCTTTTTATTTGTCATCCTACTTGGTTTATTATGTTAAAAATATTGTATCGTAAAAAGGTTAGCTGATACTTTTCAAGCAACTGAATTTTTAATACCTATTTATACTATATGAAAAAAAGGTACTTAAAATCAGCACGGCTTTTTACAAGGCAATGTTTTTCCATCTCCTTTAAAATTAAAATTCTTCGTAAATATTATATTATTTATACATTATGAAGTGGATCATAAGAAACTCACAAACAATGTTCAAAAGGAACTCACTTTCAATACCTACACGGGTTTATTTAAGCTTGGCGTCATGTCTATACTCAAAACTATTTTTAAAGCCCGATTCATTTTATATATTACTAGCTGACCCCGCAAATGTTGTTTTGCCATAAAAAAAAATTATAGTAGCCTATTCTCAGACCTACTGAATATACATATAAAATTTCATGAAAATCGGTCAAGCCAAGGAGTATGGTAACTAAATTTGTGACACGAGAATTTTATATAATTTAGATGTGGTCAACCAACCGGTTGATAAAAGAAATCACATTTATTTTATTTTAATCGTCACCAGCCTATATACGTCCCACTGCTGGGCACAGGCCTTTCTACATAGCAGAAACATATGAGGAGCTTGGGCCATAACACCACCACGCTGACCCAATGCGGGTTGGTGGGTTAAAGTGGTTGCAGTAACAACCGGGACCAGCGGCTTAACGTGCCTTCCGAAGCACGGAGGAGTTCGAGATTTGAATTGGTTGACCCATCCTGGGGTCGACCATGGCGAAAGTTGCTTTGTTTTCGTAAACGAAACCAGAGCGCTCAAACCACTACGCCACCGAGCTCCTCATTATTATATTTTACTGTTACAAAAAAACTGAAATAATTATAAAGATAATACAAGTTAAGTACATACTTAGTTGGGCCGTCAGCTTGTTTGTCATCTAGTTGGTTAAATTTGAGGGTATATCAATTTCAAATTTTCGTCACTGGGCAAGAATATAGCAACTTAATTTTGTTCGAATTGGCGATAACAACAATAAGCAACAAGCAGACACTTTTGTTTGACTCAGTTTGCCTGCAGACTCGGTGCCGGAACCGATTATGAGTTATTCTCGTAACGAAAAATTATTTTCTCATAAAAGCTCTCTAAGGCGAAAATTATTATATAATTTATGTAAGTTTAGGTAACATAGAATTTAGATAATCTTACTATCGTAAATTGAGGTAGGTAATATTAGTATCATAAATTATTTATCTACAATATTCAAAGTTTAGTATTTTATGTACTTCAAGTACCTAACTACCTCTTGTTTGAATGTAATTTTGAGTCCCTTAAAAATCCCTTTATGGCGTGTTGATGCTCTATTCCACTGGACCATATTAATACAGATGCTTAATTACCTTAATGCATGTTCTTAGCTATATTTAATGACATAAAATTATTTTCACTAATTTCATTGGCCATAAGCAATCAAATGACAACTTTTTAAATAGATCATTTCATTTCATTTTACTACATACAAAACATCTAAGCATAATAATTATATACTTAGATATTGTATAAGTGGTTTAGCTGTGGTAGTTTTAATGTCAATTTTGCTAAGGTTGTTGAAGTTAATATTTATAGTGTTACATGTCAGGCTAAGAGCACATAAAAAACCTGTCTACAATAAACAATACTTATAATATGATCTCGGGGTTAGTATGCCGGTATAAAAGAGAGGTCAGATTTTACAACACTCAGTTCCAACAATACAAACACAGAAACGGCAAGTGTGGTATTAGAGACCAATAATCATCCCTCGTTTGTAGAGATACTTGACGAATGCTAAATGTCCGTGGCGCCTCGGGCGTTAGTGGAGCCGCCATTAAAATAAGCTTTCGTAATAACGAGCTGTATTTGTTCGGAGGGAGCGCCAATGTTGATACTTTCCAGGGAAACGGTGTCATAGGTCGTGTACCAACACGCAAGATTCTCAACCACTCGCACTGATACGAGATAATTAATTCCCCTCTAGGGCACTTGCCAATTAAAGACTTTCGATAATTAGCCGAGATTACGATCTTGATAATTTAGCTTACATGCGTTTGTAATAGCCGAAGCTGATGACAATTGCATGCTTATATAACAGGCTTGAAACAGACTTAAACTATTCAGAAAATGGTCATTAAGTGAAGCTACAAAACAATCTTATTTTTCGTTCTCTGTATCCTTACGGTATAACCTACACTCATTCGTAATTTATGATAATTTCATAAATTTTATGCAGCTGCTAAATATATAATGATTAAACTTTTACTTGTATTATATCTCACGGAAACGATGGATACTAATTAAGATGATAATATTACTTAAGTCCATAATTTAAAAGATCTTAAGGTTTTAGCGTGTTAAAATGAATTACATACTATATCCTACCTTATACCTAATAGATGTTATCTACTTATAGCGTTCATAAATAATTATGTATTAAACTCATGTGCATCATTTTAAAAGTAAGTTTTATGTCATACTTAATCGTTGTAATTTTAAAAATATCTCAAATGGAAATAAATATTGTATGCGTGTAGAATAACTAAGGGAGTCATAAAAAATCAATCATGGGTTAAAACATATTTAATTTTGAACTGCAGTCTTACTTGTTTCGGGTGAAAATAGGTAGATCTGATTTTTATTATCTTTTCATGAATTTAAACATCTTTTATAGCATATAAATTAAAGTGGAAAAAATGCAGATTTGCCTCATTAATATATACAAGATGGTGCCGTAAATACGAGAATAAATTGAAGCATGTGCTATATTACTTCATAGTTGGTTTGCCACTTTTAAAAACATCTTGTTCATTTGATAATTTCATGACATTTCTATGAAATGAAATGATATGTTATCATCTTTTTTCTCTTTTTTGTAGTATAGTTTCCAGATTCTCTCTTTTTTTTAAAAAAAATATTCTTATACTAAATCAAAATAAAAAGTTTTTAAAATATACTTCACTAGATGTAAGCTAGCTAACTAATCTAAGAGTGCTGTTTAGACCTGTAATAGGTGCATACATTTGGAATGTAGCTTATAGTAAAGTGTTTGTTTGTTTTTGAATGTATGAATGTATGTACTGTTGGTGTATATAAATAAATTAATTAATTAAATAATGCAGCCAATGTTTATTTCAAACAAATGTTATGACATCATCAAATGAATAAGATGTTTTTGAAAAATCATTACTATGAATGAAGTAATATATGTTTTAATCTTTTGTTGTATTGACGGCACCGCCCTGTATATAATCAAATCTGATAGGTAAACTATTAGATTAACAAATAAAAAAAAGTTGAGGAAATGTTCTAGTACTCTGACGCAAAAGAGGGATTTTTGTACTACAATAAATAAAATAAAACTTGTTATTAGTGCCAGCATTTAAAAAAAGAACTTGCTAACAATAACATGACATATTTTTCGTTCTATTTTAAGAAGCCGTGTCACTAATAATAATATAGGTAATTGAGCGTTAGGTTTACTTTACATTTAAATTATACATTTCATCAGAGTACTTTTCATATGTGTCAATTTAAAATTTTAAAGTTACGACGACCGGCTGGCCGAGTGGTCTGTACCCTGTTACTATACAGGCTACTCAGGGGTCCTGGGTTCGAATCCGGTATGAGCCAATATTTGTAAGATGAGTACGAGCATTTGTTCACGAGTCATAGATGTTTTTATGTTTATTTACTATATTTCTAATATCTATATGTATACTATACATATTATTATCAATATTTCTTTGTTAACTAAGTAGTATCCATAACACAAGCTCTCAATGATAGGCTAAATAATATGTGTGAGAGTATGCAAAAAACGGTTTTTCTGATACTATTTAAAAATATATAATATCTTTGTAATTGACAGCTTGATAACCTTTTCATACCCATAAACCTGATATAAAGAACTATTTCTTTTTCTATAAAAGCAACGTTTCAGTGCCGTTACACTTGAGTGTTTGTATTTCTGTAACCAAAGGTAATAAAATGTTTTATTAGTGCAGGAAAGGTCAAGCATAAAATATTTTTGGTTATACTGTAAGTTGTGGCAAAAGAAAAAAGCTCTCTTTCTTTCATTCAGCTTATAAGACAGTTAATGATCCATTATTATACGAAGGTTAACGGGGACAAAAGTCTTTCCAATATTTTTTATCAAGCTAGCTCGCTGTCATTCTACAAAAATAAAAAATCAGTACGGCCTCTACCTGTTTGCAATTTAAGCTCACTGAATCAATCAAGATGAGCAAAACAAACCACGTTACCAAATAGTTTTTCTTCGCATTATGCATCACGTACGATGGACCATCATTTTAACGCAAGCCCCGACTGGAAATACAAGACAATTGGACATGATTTTTGTAATAAATGATGTTACCTATGCGCTAATCGATACACTCTTACACCTCGCATCAATCTTCATTATAGCGTGTAACCGGCGCTTGCGATTAATTCAACATGTAGGTTCGTGAAAGTTGCATCATTATCGGCCACCTCGAGGCCACGCTTGCAGAGCTGTGACTTACCGGCCCTTACATCGAATTCTAATTTGCTATCTGTTTAATTAACAACGCCCAAGCTGTTTACACTTGTAAAGTTTTGTTGAGCAAAATTAATTTTAGTCATGAAGCCTAGGTATGTGATTTAAGTAGTAAGCAATTTATCCTTATTGAATATCAGATGTCTGTTATCTGATTGAAACAATATTTATGACGCTAGCATTAGAAGCCCTAAAATTAGTCGGCTATTCCCAATTACTACTGAAATCAGTGAAATATCTGTCTGCGGAATATCTCAGCGAAAATTATCACACATAAGTACTTACGTATTTATTTAGGAAACTATCTAAACTAGAAAAAAACTCCTGTCATGGGGCGGGATGATGGGGGGCGGGGATGTTGAGAATCGACGATATAGTCAATGGGAAATGTGTAAAAATAAAGCGGTAACACAAAACATTTCTGCGATGACGTAATTGTTTCCTTTTTGAGGAAAATTAAAGTAATCGCGTGTATTTCGTAACATCTTTACTTTGTACAGAATTTAATACACAATTTACTGCTAAAGCTATAAGTGTAACTCCCGCTTCTTAGAAGTAAATTACACGCTAATATTGTGTTTATCTATGCACTTGCAATCACGCTTAATACTAACCAATTTCAATAGCAATTTCGGTTCAATGTTTTTGTGTGCAAAGCTCGCGGTTCGAGAGCGGCGGAGCGGCAGGCGCGATGCTTTGTCGTCGCGGCCCGTGCCGTGCGCGGGCGCCTTTCACCGCGGGTCGGAGGTCAGGGCGCGCTCAGGTGCTCCGCCCTCGACCGCGCTGCCCCCTCCCTCCTACCCCGCTTTGCCGCCAGCCTCCCTTGCCCTGTGCCCGCGCTAACGGCCCGCCACCATTGCCCTATTCAGCTGTCGTCGCGCAAACACCGCCGCCGCTGGGAACAACGCTTATGAATTATTCTAGCGCTCTGCACCAGTTAGAAATAATTACAAAACAATAAGAAATTGTATCATAAATTTCACAACGCCCTTTGTTTCAGCTCGTGCTTACTATTGTACCAACCGTTATACAGCATTTATTTACCTATAGTAAAGCTTCAAACCATTTTAAGAGATTAGAAAGTTATCGCATACTTTTTGGAAGTAACTATTGTTTTGAATGTGATAATTTCCTGTTGAATATAATGAGTGAATCAATTTTAGCGCGCTAAGAATTGCGTATCGTTGTGGCGTGCGAGATGCATCGTTAGTGTTAATGTGGCTCCGCGGCGGAAGCTGCGCATAGCGAGCTTTCGGCGGTTCCCACGGCCCCCTCCCGCGCCCGCCGATTACACAATGAGAGGTGAACGCGGATCTAAGCAATCGCTTAACCTCGCCCACCTCACCCGCGCAGAACCCATGCGGCACAGACACAGCGAGAGCATTCAATTTCATCGAGGAAAATCGACGTACCTTCCTCCACTGGCCTTAGGCAGATTGAGCTTACTCAATTTGTACTTGTAGCTTTCAAACATAAGTTATATTCAACTTAGGCAATTAATTGATGAAATGGACGAGCTACCTATAATGAGCGATAATCATCATGTACGGAGGTTAAGCTATCTTCATCTGGCTGTTAGATATCAATCAACTATGTTGGTAATTATTGATTTCGTTGATTACTAATTGACCATAAACGATAATATATCATCAGAAATCCATTTATTCTTGTTAGAAACTGACATAGATTAAATCAAATTCCCACCTAATTTCTATAGATTGCTTCTTAATATCCCATCCATGTAGGTATGGCTGCGGTTGCATTAACAGGATAAGTATGTAGTTTCAAAATCGCTCATTATTTATTTCAAAAGTAATACAGGGCCTCAAAGTAGATTCCATAATAAGTAGGTACATTGGATAGCTAATACCGCAACTAAAATTAGCATTTATGAAACAATACAAGTGTACCTACCATTAAAACAAACAAGCAAAGAAATAAATTACATATACCCCGAATAAAATACTAAATATAATGTCAATAACCATGAAAGCTTAAAGCGCTTAGTGTACCATCGTACCAACTGCGATACTTAATTTAATGTTTACTTATAGATTATTAGATTATATTTTTTTATTATATTCTACTTGATAGTATTGTGCGGTAGATCACTTTGTCTATAATACCTACTTCCTAACTAATATTATAAATGCGAAAGTGAGATTGTTTGTTTGTTTTTACGCTTTCACGCCTAAACCACTAAACCGATTTAGATAGTGTGGACCAGTGTGGAGATAGTTTAAGACCCTGGGAATATCATAGGATCCTCTTTGGAGCGATAACCGATATCCACGTTGGCGGAGCCGCGGGCAAAAGCTAGTATGAAATAAAAGATTTATTATATATTCGTAAGTATTAAAATTTGTGTTTTGTGTTGGAAGTCTGTCTCTTATCATCATCATCATCATTCCAGTAGAAAGATAGTCCCTGCTGGACCAAGCGTTCTCCTAAATATTTCCACAACGATCGGGTGATTGGAAGATCGATGCCTCCTATCCTGTCAATCAATATAACCCTTCCTCTAGATTTTAAAGGGTGGGCATCGCATATAAGCTTTCATATTTAGCCTGTGCTACCGCTATCCTCGAGGCTTAGTGCCACCCTTTAAGAAATAGAGAAAAAATATGTTTCATTATCAAGAATCATTTATCATTGCTATGTAGATGAACAAGAGTTATATTTTTTTTTATAAATTAAGGTTTTTACCAGCTAGTATAGATATACCGTGCTTCGGAAGGCACCTTAAGCCGTCGGTCCCGGTTGTTCCCGCTACCGCTTTAACCCACCAATTCGCATTGGGCCAGCGTGGTGGTGTTATGGCCCAAACTCCTCATGTGTTTCTCCCATGTAAGAAGGCATGTGCCCAACAGTGGGACGTATCTAGTCTGGTGATGATGATGATAGATATACCGGCCCGCCGCCTAGCATTCACTTTTGCACTTACTGAAAATGGAAAACTTACATCAAAATTACTTTATTACAAGCAAGAATCATAATGTTTTTCCGTATTTCAACCGGTTCAATTTCCGTGAAATTTGTTTACTGTTTGTGCGGTACATTGAAACGGTCAGCAATCTTTTGTTCGTAGCTCGACGGGCGGTCGTCTACAGTGATGACCACTTTCGATACATCCGGCAGTCCGGTTGGGTCACGACCGCGCTTTGTGCGCACCGATCATACGCGTGACCCACGTGTGATTACGTTCTCTTAATTACGCTGTCACATCGTCACTTGATGAGCGATAGTGAAAGTGACCCAACATAATAATAGACAAAATGCACAATACAACCAGCGATACCCACATCAAGATTACACGCACCAAACAATAATAAAGTCTAATGGTTCACAAAAGAAGCTCGTTTCTTGACGTAAAGTCATGCTATTTGTAAGCAGATTTTTTTGTGTTGATTTAACTTTTTAGAGAACCATAAATGCTATTGCGTTTAGACGTAGAGTTTTTATAATTTAAATATTTCCTGTACATAAAATTCGATTGGTATAATGATATAATTATGTTTGACAAATCATTTTTTCATCCCCCCATCTCGGAAAGAGTATTTTTGCTCTTCGATATCTGAGTGCAAAAGCCGTTTTTATCCGCTAGCTAGAGGTGAATTAAATTTTAATTTAGAACATTGTATGAACTTAGTTTGTGAACTCAAAACATCATTAAACCTATTTACTTCTACCTCCATGGTGCCATATTTATCATACAACCTTTTTTAACTTGTTAAAAACTCAGACTCGGCAGCTTCTTGGTGTACCTTTTTTTTTAATTTGCTTTGCCATTTTCTTTTCACGACCTAATGTTAAAACCTTTGGTTATAAACAAGAAACTTGAAAACAAGTGAAATACCTAAAATGAGTAGGTAATTCTTGCGATGAAGAAGTTTATTTGACGCCCACATAATTGACTGAAACTATTAATAATGCGCAAATGTTTTTTTTTGCATTTAGTCATTTCCTCGCTGAGGTGGGATGAAAAGTTACGTGTTGCACTCGAGTGCAAAGATTTTTCACCTCGTTCTTTTTTTATTCCCTCGCTAACGCTCAGGATTCTAATTTTTGAATCCTTCGCTAGCTAGGCCATCAAAATGTAGCACGCGGTTAAAAAGCAACTTTGCACTCTTGTATAACAAATAACTATTAGCAAATAATTAATTCTCAAATATTAAAAAAAACACACACACAAATATTTGTTTGTTTTTACCTAATCCATATCAGTTTAAATAATAAAGGACAGTAGGGTACGTTCACTCAAGAGCTTTTACTTCGCTTTAACGCGCATTACTTCTAATTCTAACGTTTCGAATGGACCAAATGACTTCTCAGCTGTGTTTTACACGTCAAAAACCAAAACAGAAAACACAGAAAAAGGAGTTAGGTGGTGGGTTCGGTTCCCGCAGACACGCAGGCGGAATCGCTGGCAAAAGCTGTTATGAAATAAAAACTTTACCGGCTTTAACTCACGTTCAATTCGATTACTTCAACAATAGCGCTGAAATCCCACTCTGCGAAAGTCTCAAGCCCGTCTACACACTGCCCCGATCAACGGACACCATGAGCTCCTTACCTATTGTGCGATCTTATGTATGTGCTACCGATTGCTTGGAACAATGGAAAAGTTAACTAAGGGCGTATTGGAACACTAAAAATATAGCACAAAGTGGCGCTAACTAACTTAGTAAATTAATTAAGATAACTGACTGACTGATATGGACATATTTAACGATGACTACAAAACTAGAGAAAACTGCTGAACGCATTGGATGTGCAAAGATGTCGTAGATGTGCATTTTTAAAAATTCAATTTGTTTTTTATTGATATTCATTTGCAAAACGTCTTATGAAAAGGTCCTTAGGGAATTTGAATTAGTTTAATACCATTTTCATGTTCAAACGGCACCTCATCAAATGTAACCGTTGCACTACGAAATCCGCCTCTATTACAAACAGATTAAGAGCGTTCAATGTTGTACAAGTCCTTAAGCTTGCTTAAACAATGATGAAACTGGAAAGTGAAAATTCCTTCGTAATTAGAGCGGATTTTAACTAACGCATTTAAAAAAAAACATACACAAAGGTATGTTTTTCTTTAAATGCGCTAGGTAAAATAAAAATAAAAAGTGGTTGTTCTTTATACAACTAGATGACAAACAAGCTGATGGCCCACCTGGTGGTAAGTGGTTACCGTCGCCTATAGACACCTGAAATACTTAACAAGGAAAAATCACTTGGTATTTCAGATGCGTTGTCATCCTTAGGCCTAAGGTAATTGCCTTCCATTCCCAGTAATTACACTGGCTAACTACCTATCATAATTACGTACACAATAAAACAGCAACAATAATCATAAGTTTATTAAGAAAATATTTAGGCTTGCCTTATTATTGTTTTAATAAGCTTTTGATGTTAAATAGGTAACAGTTTAACATTCATAGATATTCTAGAATTAGGTAGGTAATGTAAATGTCGCAGCAGTCTGGTTAAATTGACCGCTTAACTGGATGCCTATAGCCCGTTGATTGCACGCCGGCATCCAATGAAATGGCTGAAGGACAACTAGCCAAGGCATTGAGCGCAATGTATAACCAGATGGCTGAACGTCATGTCAGATGTCTGGTTTGAATTAGCCATTCATTTGGACGCCTAGGCAGGTCGCTTAAATCAAAGAGCTTTTGTGTGACTGTTTGAGTGATTGGTAGTTTCAAGGTTTTTTTATTACCACATAAAACTAAAACGATATTGGTTATAAGTAATCATTTAAAAAAATAACCTTGAACCTACCAATCAAACCAAAACTCTTCAGTACAAGACGATCCATTCTAGATTCCAGTCTAGTTCAATTAAGTATCAGCCTAGGCATTCCAACCCCGATTCAATTGGATGCCGGCGCTTAATCAACGGGCTAGGCATCCAATTGAGCGAAGAATTTAACCAGATGGCGTCGAAATAGATACCCTTGTGAATATTACACTTACCGAACATATTTTCCATTTAACTCTACTTGTAAGTATCAATTTGTAGAATTTAGAATAATAAATTGGTGTATATCATATCTCGTCCCTATCTAAAAGACTTAGTTCAGCTGCTTATGCTGTTAAAAAAATTAGGTCTTTGTGTGATGTTGAAACAGCAAGACTTGTTTACTTTGGTTACTTCCACAGTGTCATGTCATATGGCTTGTTATTGTGGGGCACAGCAGCCGACATTGAAGACATTTTTATTTTACAAAAAAGGGCTGTGCGTGCTATTTACGGACTCAAGCCACGTGATTCACTAAAAGATTTATTTAAAGAAATTAATATTTTGACCATTGCTTCTCAATATATATATGAGAACATAATTTATGTTCACAAATATAAACATACCTTTTCAAAACATAGTGATATTCATAACTTAAACACTAGATATAAAAATAAACTTGCTGTTCCAAGTTTTAGACTTCACAAGACAAGTCGCTCATTCATGGGGAAATGTATACACATTTATAACAAAGTCCCGCCAAATGTAACTGAACTGCCTTTTCACAAACTTAAGTTATATGTCAAACAAACTTTAATGAAAAAAGGCTACTATAAGGTCCAAGAATATTTAGATGATAAGAATGCGTGGAAACATTAAAATTCCAAAATGTTTTTAAGTTTATTTACGTGTAAGTATTATGACTATTAACCTCTGTATACCTATTTTGTGATTGTGCATTGTCAGATAGCTTGAAAATAACGATAATACTTTTGACATTGGGTACCTACTTTGTCGGTACGATGATATAGATTCTCTTCTAATTTTAATTATTTTTATCGCTGGGCGGCACTGCACTGCTAAAAGTTATATTTTTTTTAACTACAAACATTGTATTTGAATATTTATTTTGAAAAGAGTGACTACACGAGTTTGTTGCCGGAATCTTCTCGGTAGTTCAACTTTTGGAACCGGTGTAAATTCAGACATGACAGACAGACTGAGACTATGACGTTGTTAGTTAATAATTTTTTTGTGATAGTTGTAAAAATGTGTTTTTTTTGACGATTTAAAAGTGCTTCTTTGTGGCCTATTTAAATAAAATATTTTTTCTTTCTTTCTTTCTTATACTAATATTTCGTATGTAAAATACATATTGATGTATTCCAGTTACTATTGTTAATAGCGTTAAGGTTAAGCCTAGTGATGTTGTAAAAGTCGAAAATATTTGAATCGAACTAAACGATTCTAACATGAGTTGTCACTTGCCATGCAAACGTTCGCCGGTTGCCATGCCTATGCAAGTCAGGTCTAAAAAGTTGTCCGAGGATTTTTTCTGAATGTCTAATAATAAAAAGTATTACTTATATAAATTTTGGGTTACTATGATAAGTTTATATTTTTTTTATTGCCACCTTAGAGATGACAATCAAGCATACAGCCCACCTGGTGGTAAGCGGTTACCGTAGCCTAAGGACGTTTGCAAAACTAGGGGTATCACTCAATTGTTCTTACTAAACTATAATAGAATTTTTCTAACAATTCTCTATCAAGTTTTAGACTAGCTTGACTTGCTTAGGTATGGAAAGTCTTAATAGAGTCGGTTTGTTTCTTTCCAACTATTTCGACTTGAGAGTTTGTATGAAAAGCTCTGCAACATAACCGCTCTTAATTAATGTTTGTTTTGTGCGCAAGCGCAGGATTTCCATGCGTTCGGTTCCGGCTTCGGAATGGGCCGGTCCTCCTTGAGCGACGCGCCACGCCACCGACTGCGCCTCGTCGCACGATCGCAATCTTTTAATCGGAGCTCGTCGTTTACCAGTAAAATGAGAACACCTTTTATAAATATCTCTTTAAATAGCTCAAGACAATAATAATTTCTTCCTCAACCACCTGTTACGAGAATATGTATCTATATTATGGCTTTAAGACAAAGTCAATTCAAATATTAACATTTAACCTACCAAACAGATTCCGATTAAAATTTATGTTTTGTTATCAATTTTCTCATAGCCTTCATTTGTTTATAAAAATTAAATAGTAGGTTATGTAAAGTTTTAGTTAAAAACACTGATATTTTTTTTATAATTTTGTTATTTTTTTTTTAAATGTAATAAGTATTTTATTAATAGATTCTAAAAAGTAAGTACCTTACTTATCATAATATATTCAGTTTTTAACTTTACTTATAGCAAAACATAAATGTGTGAATAGATTGCTATGTCACTTTTACTTTTTGTTTGGATTACAGGTGCAAATACCATATGATAATATTTGAGAACAGAATTTACTTTTAAGCAAAATACATTAGCGAAATACGGCAAAAATGTAGGAGGAAGTAAATTAAGTTAAATTAACACGAATATTGTGTTAATTCTTGTGAGTTATGATTATGTAAAGTAAGTTTACGAAAATAATCGCGCCGTTAATAAATCTTAAATCAAAAATTACCTGATACTTATCTCGGTTGATGTCTTAAAATCAGTCAAGCTAACTCCCGAAAAGGTGAGTGTTCCGTATTTAAATATACGTTATTTTTTATGTTTTAATAAATTAGTTTTTATAATAGTATTTTCAATAAAATCAGCGTTAATATTGTTATCATCTGTACACTTGATATTGTGACTTACTTGATATTGATCTGTGTATGTTATTTTTTTTGGATTCATATAACACTTATAAATTGTAAAAAGGAACACTTACAGTATCGTCATAATATTATTATCGTCAGTATGGCAGAGCCGATTTTCCTATACGTCTTTACATCTAGGGAGCTAGGAAAACTGGTAACTCAACAGCAAATCTGAGTAAAAAAATATCGTTCATAAAGTCTTTCATTACTGGGGAAATTACTGTTTTTGAATAAAATAATGGGCCATTGGTACACTTATTACTTCTAACCAGCGCTTAAAATTTTTCAAAGTTTGTGCACAAACCTAATGCATAAAGTGTTAACCCATTACCCTCTTGGCCATTTTGCTATGGAATTTGATACGGAACCCTATTAAATGTGTTACTGAATATCGATCGCTATTTAAAACCAGGCCCACGCCCACCTGCAAAACTTATAAAAATCGCTAATAAATATGTATGTACCGCTTTGATTTATGGGGCAGCAATCCAAACAATAGTGTATAGATATTATTATTCAATACTTGTCATTGTGTAACGTTAGTTTTCGGTCAAGTAGCATAACCAGAAGAATGATCATTATATTATGCTGATGTATTGAGAGCGTTCATCTTGAAACATCAGACGGACGCCTATAGTATAGCACGCTTCATTACAATAAGGTATTTTTTTTAAGTGAGTCCCTAGTCATTACTGCTAAACGAAACTCATATTCTTACTATAATAACAATAAATTAAACTTGACGGGGCTCTTCGTAGTGTTAAATAACATGTTTTGTAGCTTATAGTTACAGATACGTACTGAAAAAAAAATGAAAATTTGTAACAAAATTATTTAAAATTTTACTTTGATAAATTTAAACAAGCTTTAGTAGATTATTACCAGATAGTAAGCGACCAAAAATTCACGATAATGACGTAAGTATAAATTCTTACTATTGTATTATTGTACAGTAGAAGTATTATGTGGTACAGGCTGTTAAAGTAGTTGTTATCATTCACCGACCAATACCGCTAGTGTGAGTTTCAATCGAACCTTCTTTCAATTGCGTTTCAACCGAGGTTTCTTTCAGCTCCCATTTTCTTTATATGTACGGTCGACCACAGAAGTAGCTGAACACTTTAGTACTATGTCACAACTATTAAGTACGAGCGCAATAGTCGATTTGATATGGTACTAAAGTATTAATCTACTTCTGTGGTCGACTGTACCTATAAAAGGTAGTCTCAATATTTCACGACAGAGGCAGTCGGCTGCTGTCGTTTTCATGTGATTTGAAAGCTAATCACAAACGTGATCGAGTCGTTTTGCAACTTACACTATAGATTAAGGGTTCCAAATCTTACAAAATAAGTACGTATCCAAAAAATGTATCCCATAGCATTTGTTTGTACGGTGCCGTCTTAGTGTGCAACGTGACGTAATTTTGCCTGTAGGCATTATTGTAGGTAGATACAAAATATTTTAAATTTAAAAACGTTCTTTGAGATCATAATCAGACCTCGTAAATATAATTCTAACCACTGTTTAATTAATATAATACCTTACGGTAACATTTAAATTGCTCTATCACATCTTGTTTCAACACGTCACTTTAATTGAGGATAAAAAAGAAACGTTAATTAAACATGATGATCGTATTAAACGGCTAGAACCAAAGAACGCAGTGTAACTACGAACGGACAGAGCGCTGCGTATGAGTGTCCATTGTGTTATATTAATAAACTGGATTTATTACTTACCTTAAACTGTCAATGTACACTTAATGAGGTAGTGGACCTGATTATGTTGTGTACCGACATAAATAAAGTATAAGTTCAGTGCTACTCTTTCATCAAAAAAGGACAGATGGCCAGTGACGTCAAACGTTACGTCACTGGCCACTTCTGGCATAAACTGGCATGTTTATAGCTAGCTTAAATTCGTCTAATGACGACGGATTAGAAAATGTACTGAACATAATATGTTTACTCGTCAAGCATCAGATTTCAGACACAATCGATTTTTCAATTATAATAGACCTCCAGAGGTATAACGCCGCTTGACAGATTTAAACATCATGAATTTGGTGGCATGTGTTTTTTTTGACATAAATATATTGCTATCTTTAGATGTAGATGTTTCAATCTTACCATACATTTCTTGAACTTAGAATTACACCCACATAATCAGCTTCTTGTTTGGATTTTTTTTGTAACTAAATTGAAAAATTAATAATGAATTGTATAACCCAGATCGTATTTAGTAGACATAAAATCACCATTGGGCACCACAGTTCACCACACCCACTACACGATAACCAAATTAAAACAGTTACTCATCGGTCTTTTACAGGTGCTTGAAGGAATTTAAAAATATTGTAACTTCACTCTTGCAAAGAAGCCAATGATCCTAACTATGTTATACAGTAGTTCATAGAAATGGTTTGCTACTTTCAAAAACACCATATTTGTTTGATAATTTTATGACATTTGTATGAAATAGTATAACATTGGCTGCATTATTTCATAGAAATGTCATGAAATTATCAAACGAATAAAATAATTTTTAAAAGTGACAAACCTATTAAGAACTAAAACAACCTAAGATTTAATTTATTGTCGCATTAACGGCACCACTCTGTATATGTTTTAGAATAATCATACCTATTTAAACAAAAATCTATTACAGTCAGTGATAACGAATGGATAATGGGAGGACATGGTACATTTGAAATAAAACCAATTTCCCATCGACATCGTCATTATGTTACCGCTGGGATAATCCATCTCTAATCTTATAGGGTTGGTCAAGACATGAATAATAATTATTATTATTATTATATTCAATTATATTCATACACTCCCACCTATTATCAAAACAAAATAAATAAAAAAAAAACAAAAACAAAAGTACTTGTCGTATTTTTTTAATTAAAAGCCCCTTTTTGCACCAAGGGGTTCGTTTTGGTCCCATTAACGATGGGACCAATCATTATACAAGTAAATTAAACATTGATTAAAGTTTACATAATTTGACGCGCAATGAGAGAGTGAAAACTTTATGAGGTACACTGCCTAATGCGTAGTCCATAGAGAAGATTGAATATACATGGTTGTCTATGCTGATGCTTTGATGAACGCTAGGGCAGGAGTGTAAACATTTAGAAGAAAAGTCAATATGAATTTTTGTACGAAATACCAAAAAACTGTTCCCGGCCCTTAAACATTTAAAATAGAATGAGTATGGATAAAAGTGGGACGTATATAAGCTGGTGATGATGATGTTGATGATGGATAGAAGGCACACAGAAAATATTATGCACATATTTCGTGCTCTTAAACACGGTATACTCAACCACTGTTTCAACTCTTTTAACATAACAAAATAAAGGGATTTCACATAATTTCATTCATTTATAAATTTCTTAAAATGTATGTCATCTTCTTGATAAACTATAACAGATGAATAATGGAATAGCAATCTAATCATCTATAATTCCAAGCGAAGCATAAATAATATCTTTCGTATGAATAGCCTCTGTAAATTAAGTGACAATTCTATGCGAGCTGCTATTACTCAAACCATCATTGTCGTAGCTTGATCGTCGTGCCAATGCGGTGACGTATAAAAAAGTTTAAATTTTGAACTTTATGATATACGGTGTAAGGTGCTACGATTGTTGTGTAGGAAGTAATGCTATTAAATGCCAAAGGTATTTGAACATCAGGCGATCCATCATTAATTAATATTGGAGTGTCACAGAAGTGTTGCATAAGACACTTTGTTAGAGTGTATTGTGCGCTGAGCGAGAATGTTTAAAATTTAATTAACATATTTCGAATAACAGAAAAGTGTTGAGTTCCTCGTCTACAAGCCCCTCGTAAACATTATTGTAACGATTCGGAGTGTGTCGGCGAGGGTAGTATACCTTATACTCGGAATCACCAAACGGTAGTCGTTGATGTTGTTGTTGAAATGTGGTAGAAATTATGTAAGAGTACGAGGAGATGTCTAGAGCTATACGTACTGCCAAAACCCATGGGTAGCCATTTTACTGGCGTAACATCAAAAATATTTACGAGGCCAGAATATAGAAGAAGGAAGAGGAGGAATAATGAAACTATTCGAGACAGTTGATTAAAAAATAGCAGACTACCAATTTCCAAAGACATGAAAAAGAAGCTTAGAGGTGAGCAGCAGCTCCATGCAGGATGTCGACCATTTTGATGAAAATTTTCACTCAATGACAATAGGTATATATATAATTGAATTGTAATAGTTATGAGTTACCTAATAATAATGGAATTAATAGAATGTTACTAATGCAATATAAGTAAAATATTATAATCATCAATAGCAAATTTTGGTGTTGATTGACAATCGTTAATTAAAATGGTCTCCTTATTTTATTCTGAACACCATAGTTTGGTTCCCGCCTCAAGTTATAATAGATTTTTCTGTACTGTGTAGTTGATTGGTTTTTGAAAATAATTTTAAGTAATGTGTTTTAGTTCTTTAGTTGATTTGTTGTTATGTAAATACGATTAATTTAGAATTTAATTCGAATTACCTCTCTATATATTTGTTATGCCCGTCAGGGCCCACAATTTAATGATCCGTTTAGCTTTAAGCCTTTTTAACACCTGTATGACATTGGAATGCAAATAAATAAATAAATACATAGGTCTTCGCGGTAAGATCTGGTGGTAGAGTCAGTTTACTTTTGGCGTAGATGCTGGTTATCACAATGCTTGGCTTGTAAATAGGCAATCAACTGGATCTACTGTGATTTTCGTAGAAATGTAACGTATTTACCTACTTGCAAAAAAATACTAAGCCTCAATCCTGTCATTCTGCTTGTGGTCCTCCAGTACAGGATAGAGCAAAGAGTAATGTAAGTTTAAGGTGTAGAGTGCTGAGTGAGCTGAGGTCTACGCGTGCTGCCGGAGATCTTTGATACTTTTTTATATGGTAAAATACTTTTTTTTTATACAACTAGATGTCAAACAAGCTGACGGCCCACCTGGTGGTAAGCGGTTACCGCCGCCTATAGACACCTGCAATAACAAGGAAAATCACTTGATATTGCAGGTGCGTTGTCATACTGAGGCCTAAGATGAAATGCCGTCCATGCCCAGTAATTACACTGGCTACCTTTCCCTTCAATCCGAAACCAGCGAACTGTTTCACGGCTGAAATAAGAAAGGCGGTGGTACCCACCCAGGCGACCCTACATATGGGTCTACCACCTAGTAAAACTTCTTTTTATTGTTACAGAACTAAGGTTAAACTGCACAAACAATCAGGCCACATAATGCCCTCACTTGTAGGTGATACCCTTAGGTATATAATAAAATACCGGTAGTTAGGTTATTGCTATATTTTTTATGGCATGTACTAAATGTATATTTACCATATAGTTAAAAAAAACAATTGTTTTTGGTTTTATACGGAACATGGGAATTGAAGAGTTAAATCAATAACAGACTATTGTTAAGTTAAATTACAGATTTAACTCAACAATAATATAATTGCAAAATTAAAAATTTTAAGTAACCCCCGGCGTCATTAATCATCTATCTAACACCATCTCATTAAGACTATTCATAAGAGCCCAAACACGCTATATCTGCTGTAAGTTTCTGAAGAATTAACAATTTCGCAGACTTTTTGATGGTATAGGATCAGCTCAAAGTTAGTAGATCATGGGAATGTCATCGAAGTGACAGTACACCAAATTTGAAATCAATCGGATCTGTAAAAGTTAGTAAAAACCTAATATCATGTAGAAAATGAGCTGATCAAAATTGGTCCATTCGTTTAGGCGCTACGATGCCACAGACAGACACACAGATACACAGACAGACACGTCAAACTTATAACATCCCTTTTTTTCGTCGGGGGTTAAAAATAATATCTACATACATAATATTCTTTTATTATTGTTTACGCACACCTACGTGTGTAAAGTAAACTACATGAAATATACCAGCTTTGACAACTAGTTAACAAATCCCGCTACAACAAATCTCCCTAATCTGTGGTAAATATGAAATTGAAAGAAGCAGTAAACTAAACCATCGAAACTTTAATAACATCAATTTGGCTGACCTAAAATCTTGTGTGCTAGCAAAACATATTACTTAATCATCAGTTTCTTCATATTGTGTGCAAATCATGTGAATGTTTCCTCATCATTTTTATTTATTTAGATTTCAGGTATTTAGTTAGTACAGCTAAGCTATAACTATTTTAACCCCCGAAGAAATAAGAGGGGTGTTATAAGTTTAACTGTGTGTCTTTCTGTGGCATCGTAGCTCCTAAACGAATAGACGAAAGTTTGATTCGTGGTTTTTTTTTAGTTTGAAAGCTGAGGTGATCAATGTGTCTTAAATGCTATAATTTATGAAGATCAGTTCAGGCGTTTGATGAATATCAGCTCATTTCCTACTCGAGAAAAACGTTTATTAACTTTTACAGATCCGATTGATTTGAAATTTGGTTTACTGTTACTTCGGTGGTATTTCCAAGACACGCTAACTCAAAGCTAATTCTGTGCCATCAAATAGTCTGCGTAATGCTCAATTCTTTAGAAACTAACAGCAGATATAGCGTGTTTGGGCTCATAAGAATAGTCTCAATGAGATGGTGTTAGACAGGCGATTAATGAGGCCGGGGGTTGTTTAAAATTTTTAATTTCGTATTATGTTTTGTCATTACGTCATAACCTAGTACTTAAAACTACATGAAAATATTACTGAAATATTTTTTTAACAATCTGAATTGCAGAAAAAAACAAATAAAAAATTGTTAATACCTACCATGACTCTGCTACTTAATACCTTTCATTCCAGTCTCATGAATATCTCCTTTTAAGCTTAACTATTTTATAATAACTTTATAATTGTTGTATCCGTAATAATATGGCAACAAAACGTTATGCCTTATCATGTGAGAAATATGTTAGCTACTGGGAGGCAGGAAACACACAGTAAATCATATTGATGACTAAAGGAAAATTCACCTTACTCTGGTATCAATAGAGGAAATATTCTATACAGCTACTTTGTTCCTGTATTAAACTTGAAGATAATACGAACAATAGTACTTAATTACAATTGCCGCACTAAGCAATCTTTTAATAATATTGCACTCGTATTCGTCATGACTCATGATACAAATCGCGAGACATAACGAAATAATTAATTTGTCTTGGGCAAGTCTTAATAATAATTGGTATCGATTAATAGTGTACGAGCCAGACAATAAAGGCGAACACTTACTTAATTGCTATTAATAAAATTAACTACAGAGAAACGATTAGGGTATTTGACGACAAGTAAAAAAGTATATTCTCATATATGTATTTCGAAAATATGAGCTATTTTATACTGGGTGGTGCCGTCAATACGACAATAAATTAAAATATGGGCTTTATTACGTTCTAGAAATGGTTTGCTACTTTCAAAAACTTCTTATTCATTTGATGATTTCATGACATTTCTATGAAATAATGCAGCCAATGTAATATTATTAGATACAAATATCATGAAATTATCATATTCGGTGGCCACTACTGTGTTGTGACGTCACAAGCTAGCATCATTTCTATGGAGCGTTTTTAAGCACTTGTACCAGCTCCTCAAACAACTCGCTATATCTAAGAAACTATTCATTGCAGATATACTATTGCTTCATATACTATTAAAAAAAATATAGTTAAATACTTATAGAAGTTGAATTATATTGTTAGAATTATAAGAAAAAGTTTATTGTTAATGGAATCATTATTAAAATAAACCGAAATCATGAATTGAGTCCCTGTGTTAAAACAGGAAATAATAGCGTTCGCGAAATTCGGCTTTATAACTTTGATAATATTGTGGAAAAAGCACAAAGGTAAACCTAAAATTCAAAGGTGTGTAAAGATTAGATCTGGTGATTTTAAGTAAAATTAAAAAAACTATTTTTAATAAATTAAAGCAAATAAATTTAAGAGAAATTTACTATTATCTAACTAAGTTTTTTAATTAAACTTACTAACTTTAACTCCTTGGAATGGATTAAGTTAATAATAATCATCATCATTTATACAAAGTAATTTGAACCCACAACATAATATATATTCAAATTAAGTAAAATCACCACACTAATAGCTTTACATAAAATTGGCATCCGAGATTGTATTATTTTTGACGTAGATATGATTTATATATTTTTGCCGTTCTATAAGTTATATTATTAGGTTAGGTTAGATAATAATTAAGGTGTCCTAGAAGAAAGGTAGATATTTCTTAATTTCTTTTATGCAAAACTTCACCCGTACAGTATTTATATTCACATAGAGGTGTGATTTTTCTATATGCTATTAGATGACAAATAAGCTGACTGCCTACCTGGTGGTAAGTGATTATTGCAGGTGTGTATAGGTATAGACACCTGCAATAACAAGAAAAATTACTTGTTATTACAGGTTCGGTGTCATCCTGAGGCCTAAGATGAAATGCCGTCCATGCCCAGTAATTACAGTGGCTACCTTTCCCTTCAATCCGAAACACAGCGAACTGTTTCACGGCTGAAATAAGAAAGGTGGTGATACCTGCCCAGATGACCCTACATACGGGTCTACCACTTATCATAAAGGCAATCTACCTTTTTTTGATATTTCACCTAATTCCCTAATGTAGAAGAAACAAAACTTTACCTAAATGTAACAATTTAGATAATTATTGAAATGAAGTTCACAACTACAATAATTAACATAACTATATAGATGTTCATATCTATTAACCATATGAACCGCTTCACACACCCAAACCTCCTTTGCCATCTATAATTTGATGAGTCTTTATTTAGGAAGGAGGAAAAATTTGCAGAAAATATAAGCTTGCTTTGCTCGATGTGTTTACCTGCCAAACGCGTAACGTAACTAGCGTATCGTCTTAAAATATATCTATGGTATGAGTTATGTCACTGCTTTGGTTGTAACATACCAACATAAATATTGAAACAATATAAGAAATATTTACCTATATTACAGTTACACGTAGGTACTAGGTACAAGAGTTTTAAAAAATCGTAAGTACTACTTTAACTAGTGATGTCTTGATACAAATGAAATCAGCAAAATTTTAGAAAAAAATTAATTGTTTTTTTAATTGGCAGTAGAACGGGGCGCCTATTTGGAACATAAAAAAATTAATATTAGTAATGTAAGTACGAGACTACCAATAAGGTGACGGCGGGTAGGTCCGTCTATGGGGCAAGTCCGTATAGCCAGCAAATATATATCTTGCAATCAATTTACGGTATTCCGCGAATCAGTCAGTAATACAGTATCTTATTGTGAATGTAATCTGTTGGATAGATTTCGCTATGACGTGTGTAGTAAGAGAAAACTCCATTTGAAGTTTCGCCGGTTTTTTTTCATTATGAAGGAAGTGCATCGTGATCGCCTTATAAATAAAAAACGGTATAAGTGGAGGTTTTAAAAAAATCCGAAGCTTAGTAGACATTTATATTTTTTGCTTCTAAAGCTATTTTGTAAATAAAAATTCTAGCGTCAAAAATAAGATGATTGGGGAAGTCTGGCTGAGTTTATAAGAGGCATGTCCGTCATATGCCGATCTTACCTCAGAGCAGAAGTGATAAACCTTTTTGTGACCAAAAATAATTAGACTAACATTTGAATATGGCTCTCGCTTGTTTCTGGTGCAAAGCATGTAGGTATAGCACTCTTGTATTCCGGTTCAAAATAAGCTTTTCCAATTGATACAAACTGGGGACCAGTACGAAGTAGGCATTATTCTCTGATGGACAAAAAATAATAGCTATGAAATGTTTTGATAAACCAAACGAATTCATGTTTAATTATAACATACTTATGTTTTCAGATAACTGATTCCTTTTATAACTGTCGAACCCTGCCCTATTCTCTGTAGCCTTTGTCTTGTCTTTTACCAAATAAAGTAAAGGGGGTACTAATACCGCCTTTTCTTTATTTAATTAATTATGATTTTTGTATAGGAATAAAATAAAAATAGTCAGAAGCCCTGAAGTTATATTTACGCCGGTCTTGCGCCGTAAAAGCTTCTTTGCTGTATATTTTCGAAACTAGACCTTCTATGAAATACTTAAAACCTCAAATTTAATCGTTCTCTTTTGAAGCAATTCGACAGAATAATTTAATGATTGTATCTATACTGCTATCATACGTCTGTGGAAAAAAAATCTAAAAGTTTTATATTACAAACATATGCTCTAGCTAGGTTTCTTAGTTGCTTATAAAATTCTACATCTTCCTATATTTTAGAATTTATTATGGCTTTCATAGAACAGGAAATAAACATCATTCATTTGAACGTTTCAAAAAGTATGGCTTACTTCACCGCTCTGAACTTATATGATTTATTTTTATTTTCATTGTCTTCTGCTCTTAATATACTCTGCTCTTACCGGGACTGGAACCTGGGACCTAGGGCTGCTCACTCGATCAGCATGTCAAGAATAGGACACTTAAGATGCATCTAGCTGTGAAATTATCTTTATTATAACACTGTGAACATATTAAATATTACTTAGCTCTACCAAATCATTGATTGGATACGTTTCATGCTAGTCGGATCTGACGGCACCTTACCCACGGCGGCTTAACCCGCATAACCCAATGTAAACACTTAATGTAAACCAACACTAGCTCCATAGTCATCACTGGACGTAAACATCATAATAATATATGACCTCTGCAACCTCTCTGGCTATGGAATCTAAAAAAATATCTAAAATAAATTGGAATAGACAAAATATCGCTACTCAATGTTGCATGAGCTAAAAAAGTATTAAATGTAAATGAGGGTTGTAAAATTTCAAAAAAAAATTTTTTTTATAAATTTAAGTTACTATGGAGTCATCATTTCACTGTCTCAACCTCAACATCACGCACAATAAAGTTTAGCAACTCCTTTCTTTTTGGTAGTTTCATAACTTGATACTCTTTGCCAGCATATGTGTTTCCCTGCTTCATTTAACATGTGTTAAAAAGAGTCATGAAAAGGCTTATGAGCCGGCAAGGCAGAGGCGGCTAGAACAGTATGTATCAAGCTGCAGTACCTGTCTTCACATATGGACTCTCCTTACCGCTTCACATCAAGTGGTGTAGAGTCATATACCGTGCTTTTAATAAAATAATAATAATCAAAGCAATAAGGCTAGGTTATCCCGAACCTCTAGGAAAAAAACAATAACATGGACCTAAAAACGATGTGAATAAACTCTCTCTAACACCAGGCTATTAGTTGGTTATGCTATTATATCATCAGTAGAGAAGTTTCACTTTGTTGTTAAACAAAATTTATTATGCAACGCGGCATTGGAGGTATGCAGTCTGGCTTTCCTGCTTAATCATATTTTTGCTGCACTAAACATATTCTTCTGATAAACGATTAATATTGCATGTGTTTACTATTTACTAAGCTGTCAAGGCAAAGATTCCAGACACAATTGGTTTTCAATTGTCATGAGACATCCGGAATCTATGTGATTTGAAAAATTAATGTGCCTGCATATATATTTTATTTTTGTGATTAATGTACACTTACGCCAAATTTAATTTTGTAAATTGAATGATTTAGCTATTTTATTTTCGAACCCAGCTTTTTATTTTCGAACCGAGGCTCCAAAGTGGTCACCAGAGATCTGACGCTTCGACAAAGTTTGCTGAGAAAGCTGACGACGAAGGACTGCAGGTTGGTTATATCCCGACTTGAGCTATTAGCCGAGATTAAAAATTTCTCTAGACAGCTTTACGCGACATCACGCGTATCTGTCACACAGGCCACCGATCCAAGAGCGAAATTGACCCGACATTACGCCCGGAAGATATCCTGAGCGTCAGCCTAAACGAGATTAGTGTAGATCTCAAAAAACCTAAGAACAACAACGCCGGGTGACGATGGAGTTACAGCGGAGCTTTTGAAAGCAGGTGGCCGACGGGGCCTGAAAGCTATTTAACTCCATGAAGCCCGAGGGTAAATGGCTAAGACTGAAAGACTCTCTGAATGTTCGACGACCTTTGCAGAGTCTCCCAATAAGAAGGTCTTCAAATGAACATGGATAAGACAAAAATTATTTCGAATTCCCAAGTCGTACCCACTCCTGTGAAGGTTGGAATCTCTACACAAGGAGTTGTTGACGAATATATTTACCTGGGACAAATAGTCCAACTTCCAGAAAGAGGTCAATCGATGGATCCAACTCGGCTGGGCAGCATTCGGGAAACTTCGCGGCATTTTTTCGACTCCAATGTCTCAAGACAAAAATTTTTAATTCGTGTGTGTTGCCATTGATAATTTGGGGAATTGAGACGTGGCCGCGTACGATGGGCCTCATAAGAAGACTCAATGTCACCCAAAAGGCAATGAAGAGATCTATGTTTGGGGTTTCTCTGCGTGATTGAATCAGAAATTGTGAGATCTGCAGAAGATCTAAGGTCACCGACAAAGCCCAAGGAATTGCGAACCTCATATGGCAGTGGGCTGGCCACATTGCAAGGAGTACTGACAGCCGTTAGAGCGGAAAGGTCCTTAGTAGCGGCCTCCCACGAGGTTGACCGACGATCTGGTGAGGGTCGCGGGAAGCCGATGAATGCAGGTAGTACAGGACCGAACGTTTTGGAGATCCTTAGGGAAGGCCTATGCCCAGCAATCGTCAAGGGCGTCTCTCAGCTACCAACAGGGAATAAAGGAAAACCCAGTTTAATCCACGTGTCATTGTGAGATAATCTAATATTACGGAACACGCATAACGTTCTATTGAGCCGGTAAATCACGAATTGCAAATATTTATGCTGTGAAGTTACGCAGTTTGACAACGCGAGGTATCAGTCACTGCCCGCTAGATTTTTAATGACCGTGTCAAGGGGTCATCGACTGCCCCCCGTTTACTATGACATCAGCTTCACCGCTTGATATTACAAAATGCTTACTCTCACTCACGTAATACTGCATTTGAGTTAGGCTTTACAGTTTCAATAAATCTTGTAACATATTATATAGGTTTTGTAAGACCAGAAAAAATTACATAATGCTTTACATGCATAAAATTAACAATATATTGTTTGACTTTACATACTTAGGTAAAAATAAATTGTCATCTATTATATATCATGTTTTATCTAATCATTCCGTATTAAAAAGTGTGTTGTTTCTCAAATTCAAATAATACCTAATCATCTTGTAAGGCATAGTTCTATCATCTGAAAGGTTAAAGACAGCATTCTTTGGAAAATCTTCACGTAACTATAGCTAGAACCGTTCAAAGTGGAGTTATATTATAATCCAGAAAATCAATTAATAAAACTCTCATTAAAATTCACAAATCATCAACTTCAATTATTTATGAATAATAGAAAAAAACTGACGTTTAAAAATAACGATGACCATTAATAAAAATAAGAGAGAACATACAAATCTTAGCCGTAGGCATTTTCGTTACAGGGAACATAATCACAGAACTTAAAAAGTAATCAATCCATTCTCTTTGCCAACTTTATGAAATGTCTTCAATGACTTGTAAAATCTCGGGACTTGGCTGTTCAATATGTTATGAAACGTTTTTTTAAGTCGTCCAACCAACAAACAACATTGCATGTTTTCATGTTTACTTTTGACTATGCTATTATTAGACTATCTTACACATCTCCACGGTGACAACAATTTGTAGACGTGAAAACCGTATATTATCTTCGAATACAGCCCTACTATTGCATGATGTTATACCATAAACATAAGTCACATGTCAAAGGCGACAGTGATAAATGAAAATTTTTAAAGTAATAGGCAATAATTGGTCAAGTGAGAGTTAAAACCATAAATGTACACTTATTATCTTGCTTGTTTTTAGTGAAAGCTCTTGGTATTTTTTGTGTTCTTTGTTATTGTTATGTTTAGATCCAGATTACCTAATGTTTTTTTTATGCTTAACGAGAAAGCTTTTGCCCTTTATTTTACCTGATCTTAAGTAATAATAAGACCAAAAATTAGAGCGAGCTACACCCGGATTCCTGAACCACGGAGGAACTGGCTTTCTTACCTCTAACTGCTGAAATACAACAATGCTGCTAAGTTTATTGTTATGGCGGCAGACTTAGGTAAGATAGTGGTAGCTAGCTAGTCCGTCTTAGAAAAAGCTCTACCACCAATCAAACAGAGCAGAAGTTTTTCTGCCCCCGCGGGAATCGAACCCAGACTTAACTTCTCTATACCCCGGACCTGTAGATCTAGATCTGATGTTAGATCATAGGTAGGTGGTCTTAACCACTAGACCAAAAAGGCGGTTAATATACGAATAATAAAATATGGTAGAAGCCAATAGGCGACTATACTAAATAGACAAAATACTTCCTCGTTTTTGCTGGTGCTATTATGAAAACAGTCTTTTATATACACGAATGATAAACAAACAAATGAGCCTGATGGTGATCAGTAACCACAGCTTATTGATGATCTAAAGTAATCAAAAGTCGTGTATATAATAATAATGTATCTTATCTGATCTTACTATGGGGCCATGACTAAGTCACAGTGCACTTCAACCCATTGGGATATTTTGTGCCTCCCCTGCATTTACTCTTCCTGTGTCCAGAATATAGTTGCCATTAGCCTTACTATATCTTTAGGCAGAAAGAGCATGTAGTCTTCTGGTTTTGGATATGCCACTCCCAGAAGGCTCATTCTGGTTCTAGCCAGGGCATCACAATGACACAAGAGATGCGTCATAGATTCCTGACATTCGCCACATGTTCGACAAAGTTGTGTTGCGGAGAGTTGCATTTTGTGTAGCATGTGGTTAGTAGCAAAATGCCCTGTGAGTGCCCCAATTAAGAGGCGAGCTTGTGTTCTACCGTTTGTAAATATGTACTTACTCCATCCTTCTACCTCCTCTCCTAGGAAGGATAAGGAGTGTTTTAATCCGTGTTTTTTTGCCATTCAGCCTTGTGTCTCTTTATGACATGGTTTTTAATGGCTGTGTTTATAAAACTTTGTGAAAGTGCCAGAAAGGGCTCAGGAACCACGTATGTGTTTTCCGAGCCCTTCCTTGCCAACTCATCTGCCTTCTCATTGCCCATCACCCCCACATGGCCGGGTACCTAGATCAGTCTCACTGTATTATATCTACCAAGCCTATTCAGGGCACGTACAGCGTTTAGGACTAGATCTGAGTTAATGCGCGGTGAGCCAAGTGCCTTGAGAGCAGCTTGGCTGTCACTAAGAATGTATATTATTTTATTCTTGGTCCGTTGTTCTAATAATTATGTAACATTTGCAAATTTGTAGTGCTTGTGAAAATAAAAGATAATAGGTATTATTGATGCTTGTAAGATACACCCCAACCTAGAGCTCTAGATAGGTAACTAGGTAGAGCATAGTGGGATCTTAGTTTCCTATTTTAACGTCCGAGGGGAAACACCTTTGTCTTATAGAAGAGCCGAATAACATAAGGTACTAAGGTAAGCTGGAACAGCGGGGAACTAGTCTCCCATGCTGCCAACGTAACGCTTTCTCTTCATTTTGATACAACATTCAAAGCGTTGGTAAGTTTTACAAGCTGCTGTCTTATGCTTGTTTTCCACTTTATTTGTATAACAAAACTCCTTAACACGTTCGAATGGTCTTCCTGTTGAAAAAATAGAATGATGTGGAGAAGCTAAAAAGGACATGTGTATCTTCGTGGAGCTTACCTACCCACCTCAGGGTCAGAAGTCTCGACATGGATAACGATCGATAAGTACCGAACTTCGTCGATACTGTCGCTAAGCCGTAAAGATAATCGCTCCCACAGATTTCCAGATAGACAGATTATTTACAAATAAGTAGCACAAATTCGATATTGACGATATTCGATGCACATAGAGCAGCCTGCGACAGCCCGTTAACAGTAGCGAATATTGTTCTTACGGTAACAATATTCGCTACAGTTAGCGGGCTGTCACAGGCGGCTAAAAAGGTGTTTTACTTATCAAGCCACACAAGACTTCTGGGAGTCTCATAACGGTAAAAAACCAAATGTGTCTAGAATATGTGGCTTGACAGGTTAATTTCATTTTATACAATTTATTAAATATTAGAGAGATATTTTAAACTTTTAACTTTAATTTTTCTAGTTTTGATGTATTTTTTACTAAAAAGGTGGTTGTAGAATACCTAGTATAAAATTAATTATTATTTATAGACTTATAGTATAATGACGGACTTCCACATCACAACACTAATAAATCTATGTCTATTTAATTTAGAGCTAGCGATTTATCGGTACGCCTAGCGGGCTGGTAGTTATGAAATTATTAAATTGCCGGTTTTTCAGTATGATATTTATTGAAGATGACTGTTAACTTTCTGTTGAATTTGGTGTCAAAACCTGTAACGTTTAAGTGAAACATATAGAGGTAATTACATTTATCCTCAGAATTCTATGGTTTATGGTCCTGATTATTCGGGTAATGGAAAATTCGAGCCAAAAATACCTCAATGCCCCACCTCTCTCTCTCTAAATTATGAGTTCTAACAATAACAAAGAAAGAAAAAAAGCGATGAACAAATTATATACCTACTCCAGGCGGTCATCGAACCCGCGTTTCCTGGGGTTCGGCCAGACGGAATTACCACTACGCCGCCGGAACACTAGGTGTAATCTACTAATTTCTTCATCGCTTTCTACCCTTTTTTTAACTTTTCTATAGCAACGGTCATGTCACCACTCATTGAAATTAACACCTCTAATAATCCGAAAAAATACTTTTACAAGCATTTTTAAACTTCCAGTTAAGGTGAAAAAAGTTATTACAATCATATTTTAATGTTTTTGATGCGTTGCAACGCCTACTTTATTAACAATTACAAATAAAGAAAGAAAACGATGAAAAAAACACCAGGAGACGTGGGTTCGATTCCCGCCTGGAGCATATTATTTTTAACTATAAAGTAGGCGTTTAAACGCATCAATAACAATAAAATGAGAACTAGATCTTTAAAAATACAGTACTTAACGTAATTTACAGTTTATTTATTGAAAATATAGGTATACCTACTCTAGTAGTACCTACTATCTAATTTAGCTAAGGGACTTGTAGGACAGGAATATAAAAGTTCTATTTAATTATATTCGGTGTGGTTATTATTTGTTTAATAATGTGTGGTGTTTTTAACCTATACGAGTAAGCTTTAAAAACTTTTTTTAGTTAAACTACTTTAACTGGCTAGTTGTATAAAAATACTGAAACTTTAACCTATCAATGGTTAGGTAATTAATAAATAGTTGTTATGATATTACTACACAGAAGGTCCTAAGGTAACCTTATCACTGTCATTTTTTTTTATTACAGACTTTTTTTTTCTAACTGATGAAAATTGATCTACGAGAGCTTAAAATATTTTGCAACTTGACGATCGATATAGAATTATAAACTTGTCCACTACTCGACCTCTACTTAGCCTATTAATATGTTAATCTGCATTATTTCTTAGGAAACTCGTCTCGATTGTGATCAAAAATATAACGAGCAAGCGTTGCACATGACTTTGTTATTGACAATGCTCACTAATTTGAATAACTAAAGAGGGTAAGAAGGCATCAACTACCCTCCTAAAGTAGAAATAGATACTTTGTCGTTTATTTAATATAATTATATAATACCCATCCTTGATTAAAAACAATCACAAGCACAATATCCAAATATCTATTTTAAAATTTCTCATTTTTTACCACTATAATGGCACTTTAGCACCAGCCCACCTTTCTATTTTTGTAAGCGGCTACACTAGCCTATGGACGTCTGCATCGCTCGCGCGTTACTGACCGTAAAAACCTGAATTGACTCTTACACGCCCTTTTGAAGAATGCCATGTTGTAGGTACTCGTTTGAGAAAATTTCCGCAGGGACGAGGTAATTTTTCATATAACAATTTCCTCTTCAATTTGTAGTTTCTGTAGTTTAAGATATCGTCGATATCTATTGGACGCAAAGACTGTATAACTGGTTTAGTACTCCGTGATTGGACGCCTACACCAGTCTAAAGGGGAGTCTTATACTTCACAAATATTCTGTCACATTTTTAAGGATATTTATAAAAAAATACCTTTATAAAACAAAACTTGAATGTTAAATAATTATGTCGTCTATTAATGTGCCTGCGAGAAACTGAAACTGGATATCAAGCTAATAAATTAAATCAGTTTAAATTATATGACAAAACCATATAAATATGCAAACTATAATCAATTAAATTCATTGAAATTGGCATTGTTTGACTCTTACATAATAGGTATTTAGATTTTTATATAGTAAGTATGCCTAATGCATTATTGGTAACCAAATTGCATTATAGTCAGACTAGGGTTGCCTGATATTTAAAAAATGCAAAAATCGTAATGAGTGAGAGAAGAGCATTTAATTACAATGAAACAATGTAGAATTAGAACTAGTATTGCAGCAAACGTCAAAGTAATCTCCGTTCACGTAATTCATTTAATTGACATTCGTCAAGCAAATGAAATAATTATATATTGAGGTGAGTTGCTAGTTGCCACACCCCGCCGCCAATCGGTGCACGAAAATTCTCTTCGCAATGTTGACTTTTGTACATTGTGTACATTATAAGTCAAAATTTGTAACTAGCTAAAATCGGTTTGCAGCAGTCACCCGGATTGTGAAAGGTCGCGGTTTCGATCCCCGCCTCAGGATGTAACATTTTTTAAGTTTAGATATTTTTTCGAGTAAATATCTTTTTGAAACATTTATTATAATAATGTTAAAAAATAAAATTAAGAATAAGCATTGCAATTTCAAATTTAATTTGTTTAAAATTTTTATTTAGGTATAATGTTACTGCAGTGTACCTACTGTCAAGACTTGCAAATGATGATGGTCTCTAGTCCACTCCTTCATAACGCTCAACCAGACAATAAAACAAACCATCTTAATCTTACTGGAGCTTGAATTAAAAACCTCGCCAGGCCTTCAACTCTTTTCATATTTTTTGCAGAACTTTTTTGCTCTGTACAATATTTCAATTTCAAGACCTTATCAGGCGGTCAAAAATGCCTGTAAAGAGTTCACCGATTCATCACCGATCATTGATGAACTTTAAAATGGAATCATAAAGTAATTAAAATAAATAATACTGTAACGTATTAATGCCAACCCTAGTGATATTTGATTGTTGGACAAGCTGGGCCAACCTAGTGTAGGCAGATTCGTCTCACAATCACACAACAAGCTTCCATATTTACCTACCAGTCAAGTGGTTTACCGGTTTCCAGCGAGTGGGAGCCACTAGCACGATTTCGTATGTTAATTTGACAAGTTATCCTCACTTTTACAACTAACACTGACTAAGAATGTTACAGCATTCGTACAGTTATTATTTTTTATATTTATATCGCCGGACAATGCGTGTTCTAACAATGGATGTCACATAAAAATAGTAATAAAGGTAATCCCTTTTTATTTTGAGCTAATATTTTGAATGTAGGTTAAAAAATAGCTGTTATTTAAGCTTTATTATTATTTAAAAAATGCAAGTATATTATTATTATAATACAGAAACAATAACTTGACCATTTCAATATGCATGTAAACAATACTTTTTCATTACGTTTTACATTTTTAAGTAAGGTAACATGATCGGTTAGAGGCAAGATAAAAGATAAAATAATACAGGTTAAAAAGTAAAACATACTACTCGACCTTGGGCCGAGTGTTCCGGGTTCGATCCTCCATCCACCGGACCGGTCGCCGCGTCTTGCATTGGGCTGCACTACTATATTTACATGCTATAGAGTTGCTACAACCTGTTATTGCGTTATTTTTTTGCTATCATAGACAATTAATATTAATACAATTGTCTATAATACTTAACAAATCTCGCAAACTTCGGTGCTAAGCTATACTAAAACAGTAAATTAATAGGATCTAACAGGTCTTCTTATTATTTTGCTCATTTAGAAATATTATAAGACGATATAAAATCTTTAGAATTATAATACATTTGGGTATTGCGTATACAAAATACAAAAATAATCTATATGTATTAACTGCTCTGTGTATTGTATGTGAGTTTAAGTATAATTTTAAAATGAAAAAAATACTGTAGATATTTAATGCATATTCTCACAAGTCAACGTGATTGTCCTTGCATGTTTATTCAACAGGTTTCTGTAGCAAATGTTCTCATTCTACAGGCCACACCTGAATTTATATTAAAATCATCAATACACCACAAACGTTTAAAAAAGAAATTTTTTTAACCTTTTATATCTATCTAAATTAATTAGTGCAAACTTCTGTTATAAATGTTAATATAACCAAATTACAGAGATCATTACTGCTATATTTTTTAAATCGTATTACATTTTCGGAATGAACCCATGACTTGACTCAATTTTTTTGCAGCATATAAACTCATGATGAATCATTGTGTATGGTCTAACTAGAGTATTATGAGTAGGTAGGTGACATTGCTGATAACAGATTGTATTCGTCGTCTTATCCATGATAATAATTTTATAACACAGTTACACCACATAATCGAATCATAAAAAAGGAGTAGATTCAAACAATATTAACTGCTAAAATATTTTATTGAGTTTCAGCAATGTTTTATTAATGAGTTAAATAATGAATAAGGCAATCATGTGGTATTTGACGCACTATTAATGATTAAGAAGTTAAATTACAATATCAATATACAAGCGAAAGCATAATTATCTTGAGATTAAATAACTCGGCGAATTCACCTATCACAATTTCTTTGGAATCAAAAATTGATCTACTTATTTAAGTCCTCGATAACGGCATTGAGATCGTCATCCTTAGTAGTGAGTGAGGGACTATCACTACTACAAATATCGTTACCATTTATTTTTACTTTCCTTTCAGTTTTAATATCATCTTCCTCATTTGAATCCTCCTTCATTTCGCAATTATTTTTATTAATATTGTTTACACCAGTACATGATTCACGAACAATATCGTTATCCTCCTGTAATGAATCTTTTTTATAAGGATTCAAATTTGGAACTTCTATAGATATTACTTCATTTTCCGTTTCTCTTGGTGATTCCGCTACCTTATTCTCTTCTAGTGGTCTGAATATTTCCTGAAGAGATGAAACTTTTTTCTCTGTTGGAATCACCCTATTCAGATATACTAAAATATCAGATAGCGAAACAATGCCTATTAGCTTATTTTCCTTATTCACTAGTAATAATCGATGACTCTCAGTTCTAACTATAACTTCTAAGGCCTCATATAACGTAATGCTCGAACGACACTTTTGTAACTTTTCTTCCCAGTCTTTCTTTTTAATTCTCACTTCCCCTATGGTCAATAACAAATTAGAATACAATTTTTCACTTACTAAATTTAATACTTCATACTTTGCATATACTTCAATAAGAATACCGTTTTCATCTAAAATAGGCATAGCTGATATATCTTTTTCCAGTAGTAGTTGAAATGCTGTTTTAACGGTTGTTTTTTCTGTGACAGACACTATGTCATCATAGGTCCCAATCTTTAAATCTACTAAAGTTTTATGAAAAAACGTCAACTCAGGGAATTCGTTTAAATATACAAACAAAAATCTCAAAATTCTTTTATGAGACAATATATATAAAACGTCTCCTGAATGTGGATCTATCATCAACAGACGATGAACACGATTTTTGTGTAACAAATTTATTGCTTCATGTAAGGACTGATCAGGTCCAACACTACATAAGGGTTTCCTTGTTATTCTTAATATTTTTCGCCAATTGTGAAGAGTATGTCGTTCCAATTCTTCAACTGGTAAATTTTCAGCCTCTAGATGTAAGAGAATCCTAATAAAATCGGTAACCGTTATCATTCCAACAAGCAACTTTTTATTTTCATCCCAAAGTGGTGCAGATCGTATGCCATGTGATATCAATGTCGGAAAAGTTTTTCTTACTAAAAATTGTGTATCAAATATAATTACTTTAGCGGACTTAGGCAAAATTTCATAACATTTATGGTATCTGAAAAAGTTTAACAGTAAACGAGTTTTGTCCCTTCCTCCTAACGATATTTGTACAATAGATAAATAAGGATCATATTTTGGGAGACCCCTTACTTCTCTAAATAATTGCTTAGCTTGTGAAGGATCTAGCGATGCATACGAGTTTTTGTGATAAGTAGGTGAAGTTGTTTCTATTGAAGAACGACGTGTTTGTTTATTAGGTTTCTTTTTCACTGGATCTGAAGACGCTTGATTGGTTTCAGAGTGAGGTTTACTTCTAAAGATGTCCATTACCCTTGTTATTGGACTATATTTTCTAGATGTCACACCAGTAACCGTGTGATAATATTTTTTGTGAGAATCTTTCGATTCCGCTTCATTTTGAGCTTCTTTTGTCGTTTCCATGGCTTCAACAGGTTTTGGAACTTTGATTTGTTGCTTCTTTGCATCACTTTTTCTTCGAAGTCGAAATATATCAAAAATAGAACTACGTGGACTAGATGAAGTACCATGAAAAGTTTCATATTCTTTTCTGTCCGCGCTATCTCTCTCAGCACTTGATGCTCTAGTAGTGTCTGCTGGACGTTCTTTAAATATTGATCTTACGTGAGGCCGTTGGGACTCAACGCCGCGTGTGCCAAAATGTACAGTATGTATATTACTCGATGCTACGCTACTAGAAGGAACTTCTTTCTCGTCAGAAGTCGATAAAGTAGTAACAACGAATTTCTTTTTCTCTCCAATGACTGTTTGACTTTCTTTTTGTTGGTCTGTTTGGTTTTTTTTCTTTTTTTTGTGTTTTTTCCCATATTTAGCTGGCGTCTCCGACGTAGCAGATTCATTTTCTAAAATGGGATCCATATCCAATAGAGTGCCGTTTTTATATTTATTATACCTTTCTTACGGCCCATAATCTGAAGACAACGTTGATACCTGTAAAAAACAAAACATAAATGTAAGCAAAATAAAAAAAAGTTAAAACTTTACTGTCACACCTTTCTTTAAAAAAATAATGTAATGGCATTTACCACACCTAATTTAAATTACTCTCTACACGACGTCGTGTCTGCGTTTGATAGAGTGCTCAGTAATTGATATAGTTACTGCAGTGCTTATAAGAAAAAATAAATATTTATTTATTAAACATGAACATTTTGCTTTCTATAACTATTTTTTATCAAATTCGTTAAATACACATTACTGTTACCAGTGAAAACAAGTCAAGCTTAAAAGGTATGGTATATTGTTGAAATTGTACGGTTTAGAAAATTTATAAAAATGTTTTTCTCCAATGGGTGGGTATTCATTAAAATTATAATGACATTAGATTAATTACATCACTTACAACAACTATCATAATGACCACTATGAATATAAACATATAAATTACAAAGTTATTATTAATTTTGTAAATACGCCCATACATTTTAGTGATATAGCAAAATGTAACGTGGTTCTGCAGATTTATATGTAGCGTTTTAGACGATGCGCTGCAACATATCAAATATACCACTGTATCTGTTATTGATTTTTAACATACTATTTCTTTTACAATCCGTAAGAGAACCAACGTCACTGACATAGCTCATAGTATTAGATAATTAAGTGGCAGTGGGCAGGGCATACGCAGAGCAGACGGCCGGTGGGGCGTTAAAGTTCTTGAATGCGCGTACCGGAAAGCGCTAAGTACGACATTCTTCCCGCAAGATGGTCAGACGTCCTGGTCAGGGTCGCAGGTAGCCATTGGATGCAGGCTGAGGAGGCCTTAGTTCAGCAGTGGACATCAAAGGCTGTTATGATGATGTTGATCAGCGGGGCAGTAATAGAAACTGAGTTATAATGGATCTGTAGCGCCGTGTGTTACACTCTATTTTTCCTAATATTATATACAACATCAACATACAATATTTTATTTTTATTTATTTCTAAATCTTATAATTATCACCGTTATTGTATATTTTTACATTATTACTAATCGATTGAGAGAATGCTGTACAGCGATAAGTCATTTGTACCTTTTTGTGCATTATAGAATAAATAGCAATATTAAAAAAGGAGTTTATTTTAGGAAAATTTAAATGTTTTTCTTTTTTATAAATAATTTGAGACTTTATTTATTTATGATTATGTTACTAATAACAATTTAAAAAAAAACTTTTTTCCTAGAACTTAATATGCTATTTTATCCTCACCCTAGTACGCAAATGGCGACATAATAAAAAATATGCTTGGATATATTTTTTATAAGCATGCCAGACTTTACTATTGTATAATTAATAGTTTCGTCGTGATAATTAAGCACGACGAAATCATAGCCCGAGATATATTTTGATGTCTATACGTAGATTAAATAATTATCATTTATTTTACAATTAGAAAAATCCATTTTATTAAATTAAATTAAATTTATTTCAGTATTAAAAAAATATTAAGTAGTGCTATTTATATCAGACAGTAAATAACTTTAAAGGTATCCTAAATTGTGGCTAAGTACCGACTATTGTTTCTGCAATATACCTAATATTTAATTTTTAGCCATGTTGGCAAATAAAAATGGTATGACAGGCTGAAATATTTCTGACCACTACGTAACTGAGTGCTTCAAAAATAAAAATATTTAGCTTATCACAGATTCTCGTTGCTAAGTAACGCAATGCAGCAAACGATGCACCAGTTACATAATCAAAACTTACACGAGCCGGTAAAGTTTATAATATTATTAAAATTTGAAGAGCACGGATGACGTCATATTAACAGTTCGAAAAACATGCACTTGGACACCACATGGAAGTCAAGTTAAGTTTTATATCTGACACCATTTGTATAATCAATACTCTACTAGAAGAGAATTGTCAATTTAACGATTCACTGCTTAATTATACACGAAACGTACCTGACTGCGGTGTGAGCTTCATGCCTAGTAGTTTTGTTTTTGCTGCAGGTGGTGCTGGATTTTATTTACAAAAATACGAATGGAAGCTCATTTATTTGATAAGTTTATGTGGCTATCGCGATCGCGGCCACTACGGGGGACGCCATGATGACTGTCATATCAAATGAGAGGGGGAGAGTATTGCGCCATCTATCGATACATTACAGGAACGGGTGGGAGGGTTGAAGCAAAGTTTAGCACTTTCAAAAATAGGTAGCCAGGCGTCTACGCCCAGTATGTTAGAAACATTGTGTGGTCATGAGATGTCACGACCTGCTTGAATGGTGTAAGAAGTATATGTGGGTGCAGTACCTACTATTTCAAATCTATTTAAAGATTTCAGGCTAGAGCATACAGACAATCAGTCATCGGGCATCAGCTCATCGCAGTCCATTCAATAATGGATTGACTTTCGCCTTAATAAGTGATAATCTTACATTTTTATTAAATATTTAAAAACTAGAGTTTATGATAAAAAAAACATGACAATGATTTAGGTAGGTACATCCATGCTGCATATAAAATATACAACAAAGGAAATAATCAATCAATTAAGTTTCAAAAATGTAAAGTGTCCAATACACAAACACAAATCTATCATAGATTAACGATAACTAAAGTTACCAAAAACTAATATTTTTATTAAAAAATTTATGCATGTTGAGTTAGTGAAAAAATGCGGTCATTACTTCAATTTATCTTTTGTCTTAATTTATATCGAGGTATTTAATACACACCTAATATGAAATTAGAAATAGAAATGCTTTTAAAAATGTGACCATGTGAAAAATAACAAAATACGACAGTAGGTTAGGTACGCTCTTGCTAAGTATATTTTTTTCTGGAGTAAAGGGAAGTGATAAAGAAAAAAAATAAAGAAAGTGGGTACAAAAAAGATTCAAAATAAAATATATTCATAATAAAAATATAGGTTTTATACTTAGAATAACATCCGTTATTACCATTTACATTATTACTGCATAACATTATAATAAATAGGCATGATGAATATTAATTCGAAGTAATACAATTTCTTTCTTAAAACTACATTTTCCATACTGAAAATACATCGCCCATGTGATGATATAAAAATATCTAATAAAACACCTAAGAACAAAACACTACAACAGTCAGTCAGTGTCAGTAATAATCGGTCATAATGCAGGCAACCTTGTTTAAGAGTTACGCCGGAGTGTTATCAGATTTTGGTTGTTTTATGTACCCATACATTATGTTTTTATAGAAGCAGACTAAATTTAGATGCATGTGCCTTTCCAGCGCGCATGCGTTACATCCATGACGTAATAAAACGTCATGAATTTATGACGTCATCGTTTCTGCTAAACTAAAAGTAATGACGTAGCCGGGGAGAGCAAGGGGAGTGGATCGATGGCACTTCCTACGATATTATGTATAGTAACTTCAGCTCAGTGACGCTCGAAAATGGCTACACGGGAATAGCAAGCCTTTTAAGTCATGGGTCGCCTGATCTCGTGCTAGGACGAGTTCCAACTTTCATTTATTTATAATAGGTCATTCTTTCCACTATAGGTGACATTCTAATGTTCCACTAGACCGATTTAATGCCTAAATATGTGACACGTGTGTAGGTGTTCATATTTATTATTATTTATCTCCATTAAGATTACGGATATTACTCATTTCTCTGTCAAAATCAAAAACTTTCCTATAAAATCCAGATAATTCCAATTCGCAGCGTCACTTTACACTATTTACTGTCGTATATGTAGAAAATAAATTCCACTTATCCTCCACTTTGACAAACATTATTTTTGTAGTTCTTAACTTGGGGTACCAACGTCATATCATACCAAATCTTTTAAAAATTACGTAGAAATATCAAAAATAAATTTATGATCCGATATAATAAACAACCCACTTACATAATTTGAGGGACGTTACATATTATTTCAGAAGTTACTATAACTAAGGAGATCCAGTTAGATATTTAAGTACAGTCGACAGTTCATCAATCTTAACAGTTTTGCCTTCAGACGACCCTTACTCTAGTCGTCATAGAGATAGAGCTTTCGTTTCTCAACAATTACACTAAATAGCTTTCGCATTGCTACGAAATTGAGTTGCTCAAAACTCGGATTTAGACACTGATGTGATGACGCGTGATTTATATTTTTGTGGTTAAATGGAAATGAGTCTTAAGTGAATGAATGGTTGGCTATCATAAAATAATAATAAATAGTCAAATGACAAAAAACAACAACATGGACAAACAAAGATTTCTAAATGAAAAAATAATTACTGTAGCGATCATATGTAAATAACAAAGAACAAAACATTTTTTTTATCTATTGACACCTGCAATAACAAGGAAAAGCACTTGATATTGAAGGTGCGTTGTCATCATGAGGCCAAAGATGAAATGCCGTCCATGCCCAGTAATTACGCTGGCTACCTTTCCCTTCAATCCAAAACACAGCGAACTGTTTCACGGCTGAAATAAGAAAGGCGGTGGTACCTGCCCAGGCGACCCTACATATGGGTCTACCACCTAGTGATATCAACAACAATAAAATAAAGTTCAAGCATACTATAGAATAACTATGGTACCTACTCTTTAACTTGGAACATAGACACAGCAACACTACAGTGATGCTCTATCTTGGGGCAACTTTGTCGATGTAGATAAAGCATTTGAAATACAGAAAAGGTGAATTCGAGCATTAATTGCTGGAATAAAATATTTATTTGCAAATAATAATTTAGACTATAAAAAGAGAAACCAAAGGCCTTAAAAGCAAAGAAGTTCGCAATACCTAAACCTAATATACCTAATAGTCATCAGAAGTAGATATATGTATCAGAACAATGTACTTATACAGCGTATTATTGTATACTAAGTACATTATTTTGTAAATGATTAAAAATATTTATCAAGTAACTTTTTTGAAGTACGAAATTAAGAAAATATGTTTTTACAGTAAAGTAAGTAAAGAAATATTTTGAGAAATTGTAAATGAATTAGGAATATGTTTATTTTAAGCAAATCGAAGCGTTTTACACTATAGGTACTTATAGTGACTAAAGCGCGCGTACTGAATGAAGGTACCATAACATACCCTATAGACCTTTTAGCCGTTTTGTTCATACAAATAAACCTTTTGATTTTGACTTCGGAAGTGGGTCTCGACGAGTACCACCTACCTGCTGCATCGTCAAAAATGCAGAAACGTCCCAAATATTAGTAAGTATACATATATTCAATGTATTCAATTAGGTACATGATGAAGGTAATTTACATGGCTTAAAATAAAGAATACCTATCGTTGAATGAAAATATTGGAATTGGACGAATACACATTTTCCTTCGTGATTGGGCAACTTGCTTAGCATTCTTGTTGACCATTCTTTTCAAATCTTTGCAAGGTTGTAGTGCGTATATTGAATGACGAGACAGACATGGTGTGTTTCGTTATCTAGAAATGAAAATGAAACAATATACTTAAGTACGTTCGCTTTAATTTGCTAGTACCTTCGGCTGCTATTTTCTGACAATTTTCACGGATAATACTGCGTTTCTAACTGAGAAATTCGGATGATCATAAATCGATTTGGTAACGGAGAAATGATAACTTTCAGTTAGTAAAATTACATTCGCTAATGATATATTGACAATATCTTTCGATCGCGCCTATAAAATTAAATAAAAAGAATACAATAGTGATTTTTTATCCTTAAAAGTTATTATCACTTAAATTTTGGTAGGTTTTATTCTTAAATTGATAAATATTATCTAAAAAAAGATCGAAATTAAATAATATTTCTGTTATTCACGCGACCTACTAAGTCGTAAGTCAGTAAGTACCTACTAAATTTATCAGAGTGAAATTCATTTTGTTTTTGAAGATGTAAAGTAGACCAAAAATAACGCTATTCGCTAATTAACACGCCGAGGAATAAAAAATTTAAAGTTATATTTTTGGTTGAAGTATTTCTAATATTGTATTTTCTTTATAGGAGTAATTTGATTATAATTTGTTTTGATCGGCGGAGTGATTCTCGCCCTATCACTAAATATACGAAATGATCGTACGTTTTAACAGGTATAAAATGTGACACATTTTGTGTCCAAACGGTGAGGCGTGAGGCATTTTCGCTATCTACTCCCTATCCATATCAGTGCTTACCGGGCATCACGTTAACCCTTGCACGAAGTTATTACCTACTCTAGGACCCTTGCTCTAGAGCCCGTACAAAGAAGTACAAGCTTTAACATTGAATCAAGAATTTGATTGAACTTTTCATCCAGACACGACATAAAATTGATAAACACTCGATTCCTTTTGATATTTCAAAAGTTTTCGTTATTAACCGACTTCAAAAACGAGGAGGTTCTCAATTCGGCCGGAATGTTTTTTTTTTTTTTTTTTTTTTTTTTTTTTTCTATGTATGTACACCGATTACGCCGAGATTACTGATCCGATTTACGTGATTCTTTTTTTGTTCGATGCGGAATAGCTGCCATTTGGTCCCATAAAAATTTTTTCAAAAACAGTTGGGTACTTTAGTTTTAAATGTAAAAAAACTGAAATTATGAAGTCGTCTACATATGCGTAATTGCGAAGTTTTGCTTTTCCAATGACTTTTTAGTGAAACGATACGATAGTAGGAAACAATATAAGTTGACGGTCACCCATCTAGCTTTGAACGTAGAAAGTTATCACTAAAAATTGTGAAAAAAAAATTTTAAACAAAAATTAAAACCGACTTCAAAAAACTGAAAAGGATAAAATAATTAAATTTAAGTAGGTATTCATCCCCTAGAAACATATTTTTGGAGTTGGTGCTAAGTGGTTTTTTTACTGTCAATATTCTATGACGTTCACTGAAAAACAGTAAAGGAATTGGACGGAGTTATTTTTGGACACTTGCCCGAAATAGCAGGTAACTACCTACTAATAACACATGGCACAAATCAATAGGAAAATACATTCATTCAATTATCTATATCTCCGACGTAACACATACTTAGTGGTTCTTATATGACCAAATGATATTAAAGAGCCACCACTTCCCCTAGATTAATAAAGTAAGTAAGATATTAATTAAGTATATTATACATCTATAAAATATATTTAAATACAAAATTACGGCTTAGTTAAAGTATATACGCATATTTTTTATTTCTTTCATTTTAGATAGTGAAAGCATTAGTGTAGAGAACGAAACTGTAGTTTCGTTCTCTACACTAATGCTATTTATTTTATTTATACAACAATATTTAAACTTTGTAGCTTTGGTAAATCAAATTACAAATGCCGTACTTTTTATGCCATTGTAACTATTTGTTATTACAACAAAGATTCCTTATAATCAATCATCACAAACATAATATACATAACTAAACATAACGTTATGACCTTATTTCTTACTTATGCAACTGTTAAATACTGATAGTACACTACACACTATCATAAATTTGTGGAAAATTGCTTCAATTAATTGAGTCAAGGATGAATGAACAATGTGCGCTGTAGTGTATTTTCGTCTATGATTTTACACATAACCTCAAAATTTAAAGAGCGATGCTAGTCTTAGAAATTATTAATTAGATAAACAAATAAACTTACAACACAGATCATCGTGCGGATCTTCTTTTGCACTGACTATTTATGAACACTTCACACACACACTGGCAATGTGCATAATGCACCTTGTAGTAATAGACAATTGAGTGTCGCTCGAACTGTTTGTGGAACCTGGTGCTTAACTAGTTTGCGCGTTGACCGAACGATAAAGGTGATGTTATGATGAATCTATTGTTTTGTGGGTGAAGACCGCCATATCCAATTAGTACAATTTACAGACACACGCACAATTCTAACAACTGGCTGACAGCATTGAGCCGAAACAAACGGGGCGCGTTCACATTATGGAATTCTCTCGCACACCGTGCCGCTGCGTTCGCGCATGAGCCCTAACAGCACCCACACACACACACGTATACTTTGCGTACATGTGTCAGTCTATACGCCGGGCGGCAGACTCAACACGGTCGGCACGTCTCGCACATGCAACGAATCAATATGCGCCGATTGGAATACTCACTATGCTAACAAAATTCATATGACGCGTGATGTTTTATCAAGTTATCAAAATATCAAAACTTTGTTTTTATCTTAATAGGAAGCTAACATTTTTAGCTAAAGCAAATAGTTCAGAATGAAAATTTTTGATAGATAGATACTCTTAATAACGTATAATTCATGGCTATTTATCTACAATTGTGTTAAATATTTATTAGAAACATTAGTCCGGCTGTTATAGATTAATAAAGTAGTAATATTAAATAGTAGAAAAAGATCTTATGCCTACACTTTTTTTCAAAACTCGTATATTGTTTAAAATAATATTAAATATTATATATTATACGCATTTTGATTGCTATTATTTTCACATTTTACTATGGCATGTCGACTGAAAGATATTTGTTTGGAAATAAACAATACTTTTGTATGTACTTAATTGCCCTATTTTCATAAATAGTGCTTACTTCTTGTATTTAAACTTCGGATACTCAAGGGCCAAAGTAATAAACACAACAGGAACATATCAAATAATGTTATTTTCTGTAATTATTGAAACACAGGTAATATTTATTTAACACAGAAGCAAGAAAATACCGAATTACTTAATACTTTAAAGTTATTTACTTCAAATAACTTGAGCAGAAATAATTCAAAATAAAATTATGGGACGGAAACTTATTGTATTGGAGTGGCATTAGTGTTATTTTTCCAAGTCCGCCCTACTACAACGAAGCCGAAGAAAATGAAAGTGAATTTTAAATGTTTCCTTATTGCGCATACGCAGATAAAAGAATCCTAATCCATTTTATACCTCTAAACACCATTGACTCTGAAAAACATTTATCAATTATGGTTCAACTGAAAATACCTATACATACAGAAAATTCTAGTGCCCGGATGGTCTTCTTTGCATTTAATTTCATAGTTTCTTATCAATTTATGATATTATAGTGAGTGTAGGTATCTAAGTTTTAATGTACCTATTCATTTACTTCTTATTTATTAATTTATAACATAATCGTATAAGTAGCACATAGACGAAAACACGGTAAGGCTAAGTACATATTTTAAGATACAGCCTCTTTTGAGACACTTAAAATTATAAATGTGTAATCCATAAAACATTTTAGAAATATTTAAAGAAAAATATTTTAAAATTGTAATATTTTGCTTTCCCTTGGAAAATAAATAATATATCTTTCAACTCCTTCATAATTTTAATACATTAGAATTTCTAATAGATTAATGATGTACATTCATATTACAATCGCATCATAATATTTTTAAGCGATGGTGTGCAATGTTTATTCTATTTACATTAAGTCTTTGATTTCTTAAGTACCCAACTGTTTTAACTTACAAATTCAATACAAAAACATAGTGAAAGATAGATGTTTATCTATTCTCCATATCTTCACAACACAAACCAAGGCTGCGGTTACTAATACCTAATGATATTGCGTAAACATTGACATAGCAAGCGATTTTATTTATTATTGCTGACTAGGTTTCACAAAAATGGAGCCTAAAGAAACCTGTTTTGACTATTTCGTATTATCCTACTTATGTAAGTCCTGTGCTATGCTACCAATATTTTACATCGAACCGAGTACCTACTTCATTTTAAGTGAATTATTTCAGGGTTATTTATATATGTTTCTGTAAAAACTCGAATTATGGTAAATTTTAGGATTTACGAGCAAAAGCACAACACTAACTTAACCTAACCAACCGGTAAATGCTAGGAATTATCGGATTGACCATATTTCGGGCTTTAGCAGTAACATAAACATGGAAAGTATAAAAAACCTTAAGCACTTTAATAAAAACATAGGTATATCACATAAGAGTAACACGCGCCAGTATCCACCTTTGACGGGTGGACGCATCTTTTGTCGGTGAGCCGGCGATGCGACGGCATCGATTATGTAAAATTAGAATAACTGGACAGTTGCCCGTTCTGCAAGCAGCAAATAGTACTGGGGCATGCGACCAATCGTAACAGACGCAAATACATGCATCGCCTCAATGCGGATACACCACTGATGTCGACTACCCCCTTGTGGCCATGCGTTCTGTTATGTTAGTAATTGGGCTTCTAAAGCGCCCACACACTTTTTATTAGAGACCGTCGAGCTTGAGCCGTCCAACTTTTATTTATTCTAATCGGCTAAACGATCCGTGTTTAGGTAACTATGTAGGCTCACTTGCTGTTAACGATATCAAATAAAAATAACGTGAATTCAAGCTTGAAGATAGTTCAAGAATAAATACAATGAAACCACATTGGTTGCTCCCGTGTAGGCAGGCGTGTGTCTAGTAGTGGGACGTATAAAGGCTTGTGATAGGACCCGGTTAAAGTTGCATGCGGTAATAAACATAGAAAAAAATAAAAAAATATATTAACATGGCGTCATTTTCAAACTAATACTTATTTACTAGTAATAACAGGTAGGCCCACACCTACATATACAAACAGTAATTATGCAGGCAGTGGGTACTAGTCGCCAATCATAATATTCAGTAACACAAAATACTTCACAGAGTTGATACCTGTCAAGCAAGACACAGATTCCAGGCACAATCGGTTTTTATTTGAATTGCCATAAGCCCCCTAAACAAAGCATTGAAATATATAATGATAAACAAAAATGCATTTTATTATTTAGATTAAAACACGTGATTTTTATAACTTAACTTTTATAATTTTTATAACGTTTTATATACGTTCACGTGCGAGAAGATGTTTATAGTTTTAATTTGCCAAGACGCGTAAGACTCGCAAGCCTCCCACCTTGTACAAGTTGTAGCTACAAAATACTGCTTTTGCCTGTGCAGGGACATTAATTGTTGGGGAGTTCTCCTGACACTTCATCATCAGCTCTACTTCGACAATTAAATACCTATTGTGTTTGAAATGTGTGGCTTGACAGGTTAGCGGTCTGTGGCTCTATTTCAAAGAGAATAAGGCTCACAAGACGTCACATAAGATATCTAAAAATCTAAAATATCTGGTGCACTTGTAGTCAAAGCTCTCCTGCCTATCGTATATTACACTCTACAACGTTTTAAAATATTAAAATAGTAAAGAGACAGTGTTACATTAGTATGTTTTATCCACCCTATATAAGTTGTTGGGTGACGATGGCCACAATCAATGCGGAAGCGAGCGACGACGACGCCGAATGGGGGCACGATGCGTCGCGATGGACGCGCCCGCCGCGCCGTCCTGCGCCCGCGCCCAGCTTTCGTCTGCAAACGCCTTTATAAACACTGCTATTTTAATAAACATCTGTATTATTTTAATGCAAGCTAGCTAACTTTTAGTCCAATATATATGACAAAAATCAATATCGAAAGTGAAAAGATGTTTATTTAATCTTTCGCCACTAGGCAAGCCGGTGTCAAGATATAAGTTATGTAGAGGTTGTCAAAAATACACTTTTTTTCTAATTAAACAATATCACAGAAAAAACAACTAATACTAATAAGACAATACCTGTGGAGGAGGAAATACAAAAACTTCAACTCATACAAAAAAGTCATTTGTAAATAATTAAATACCTACCTGGTCGATATATACCAAATCTCCGCACTAAGCGCTTTTCGTCGTCTTTACCCGACTTCAAAAACGAGGAGGTTCTCTTTTCGGTTAGATTTTTTTTTCTTTGCATGGAGACCGATTACGCCGAGATTTCTGATCTGATGTACGTGATTCTTTTTTTTTTCGATGCGGAATAGTCGCCTTTTGATCCCTTAAAAAAATATTTAGAATTGATTGGGCAGTTTGGTTTTCAAATCAAAATAACTGAAATGAGTAAGTCGCCTATGTATGCGAGATTGCGGATTTTTGCTTTCCTATGACTTTTTAGTGAAACGATACGATAGTAGCCAATACTTATATGCTAACGGTCACCCATCTAGCTTTGACCTTAGAAAGTTATCATTAAAAAATTTCGATTTTTTTAACAAAAATTAAAACCGACTTCTAAATACTAAAAAAGATAAAATAATTAAATTTAAGTAGGTACTTATCCCCTAGAAACCGGTCGCCGCTAGAATCATATTTTAGTGCTAAGTTGTTTCCAGAAACAATAGAAAGTGAAGCACGGTCTACAAAAAATATGTTTCTAGATAAGTGCCGACCTACAAAAATTTAAATATTTAATCCTTTTTGGTATTTTGAAGTCCTTTTTTTTTGTAATACGCACGGCCAGGTAGTGAAATGCTCTGCCGGCTTCGGTGTTTCTACTACATATAAAATATATCTAAATTCTTTTAAAACACGATTAAATAGGCACCTTCTAGGTAAGCTTGCTACAATGTCGAACTTCTCTCAGAGCAAGAGTGGGATCAAGAGCAAGCCCATTTATGATTTAAATGTGTGTATGATAATACACACAGATGTAATTTTGTCTGTATTCTGATGTCAAGCATCAGATTGATTTTTCAATTGTCATAAGTCATAACATGTAGAGGTATAACGCCGCTTCACAGATCAATGAACAATAACAAAACAATAATAATAATTTACTAGGTGGTAGGCCCGTATGTAGGGACGTCGGGTAGGTACCACCGTCTTTCTTATTTCAGTCGTGAAACAGTTCGCTGTGTTTCGGATTGAAGGGAAAGGTAGCCAGTGCAATTACTTGGCATGGAAGGCATTTCATCTTAGGCCTCAGGATGACAACGCAGCTGCAATATCAAGTGATTTTTCCTTGGTATTGCAGGTGTCTATAGGCGGCGGTAACCGCTTACCCGCTTACCATTTTTAGATAACAATAAAGCTGTAGTATAAAAAAAAATTGCAACATATAATACCTAAAACGCAGTGCTTACTAACGCCTCATGTGTCATGTGTTTCTCCCATGTAGGAAGGTTCCACTGCTGTAGAGGTTGCTGTTGTGTGTGTGAATTTTTCATTTGTTTAAAAAACAATTTTCGCCACATAAGTGACCGTCAGAATTATCTTACATGCGTACTAGTTTGATCAAGGTTTTGAGGTGTTTTTAGTTGGACAACATACCCGTAATCTGTGCCCTAAACCAAACTATGCCATTACACGTATTAGTAGCGTAAATTTCATAAAAACTACTGAACGAATTTTGATGAAATCTTCACTTTTCCCAAGTTGAAGTAAATGTAACCAAATAAAATAAGAATGATCTCAGTACGATTCATAGTTTGGAGTTTGTGGGCAAACATATTTACGTACTTACACCTAAAAACAATTTGTTTATTTGTTTGGAAGTAAATAGTTCACAGATGAAACCGTCAAAGAGTAAAAAAAAGTTGAAACTGTCCCCTCGTTATTACAGGAAGACTTGTCAAACTTTTTTCCGGTAATAATCCTTTTTTTAAGTAGGTTCAAAGTAAACCTATATTTAATAAGAGGTATAGTACCTTAATAATTGAGCACTAGAAAATACGGATCATTACCAGTATCTTTACATTTTAATCGATTTGAATATTAACAAATTAATCTGCTTATTGATTAAATAAAGATACGACTATGAAAAATATTAGTGTTTGGATGTCATTTTTTTTTTAATTTATTTCCAAGATGATAAGTGATAAATTTCTGTGGTCAAAGCTAGACAGGTGACCATCATCGACTGGTTTGTCTCTCGGTCTCTACTTCAATCAAACTTACTACTGTTTGACTTGGCCCTATCGTACATGCTAAGTAGGTAAGTTAGGTACATAGGTACCTAAAAAACAATCCAACAACCAATCCAACAAATCAAAAACATAATAATTACAGTTAAATTATATAGGACCAATCTGAAGGTAGGTACATCCTTTCAATTCAAAAAGGAATTTTCCAAATCGGCTTATCAGTGACGGAGTTCTGAGCTTACATGAGAAAACATTTTCATGTTTTTGATGCGTTTAAACGCCTTCTTTATTGTAACAATAACAAATAAAGAAAGAAAACGATCAAAAAATAAATCCCGCCTGGAGCATATATTTTTTCATCGTTTTCTTTCTTTATTTGTTATTGTTACAATGAGAAAATAACCCCCTCCTTTTTTGAAGTAAGTTGATAAACGTCTATTAGCATTATATAAATAAGCCTCAAAAGCACATAATTTTATGTTCGTCACACAAATTTAACTACTCAATCTGCCCTTACCGGGATCTGAACTCGGGAGCTCGTGTTAACTAGATAGTGTGTCTGAACACTGTCAGACGTGGTCCCAAACAGTGCAAATAGGTGAACCAATTTTTCAGATGACTAGCACTGGTTCAATCCGTTCAATCATAAATAAATAATTTAATCTGGCCAGTTTTCCGCATGTATAATTTCATTTAGTTAAAAATGTGTTACTACAATAAGTTTTTTAAACAAGTCTACATGAAGTTTTTAAAAAAATATTTAACATTAACGCTATGAAAATAATGCAAAAAATTTAACAATTCATGGTAAAAAAAATCATTCATCATTTACAGTGTCTGTCAAACCAGCCTAAAAGCTTAAACTTTTATGAAATTGAATTTTACTGTGCTTCAAGCACCAAAAGTTTTTCACTACTTAACTTTTAGTAAACACTTAAAAATTAATATCAACTTATTTTTTTAAAAGCTTTTCCAAACTCCTGAAAGCTCTTTTGTAATCGCTATTCAAGTTAAGCTTTAGTGTTTGAATTTAAAAATAAGATTTCGTTGTTTTAAGAATAAGATATTATGTTGGTGGAAAATATGGCAGAAAGAAAATTATTTGTTCGAAGAAAGCGTGCGAATGTGCGATGTGGAGCGGGCGGCGCGCGGGCTTATGAAAGCTCCGGGCCGTACTAGCGATGCCGTTAGCGCAGGCTCGGGCGGGCGGCGAGGCGGCCGCGGGCGGGCCGTGGGAGGTACCGTTAATGACGTCGCCGTCATGACGTCCCATCCGTGACGTCATACGCCGCGATATAGCCACCAGCCTCGGCGGCGGCGGCCTCAGTAACGCACCGACCGTTCGCAAGCGTGTACCTACCTCCGCGCACCTTCTCGCGAATCGCATCAACTACAGACTGAGTGAGTGAGTGCGCGTGCAGTGAGTGGAATGTGCTCGGCCGCATGAGGATCCTGCTGAGTGAGCTGGGACTGTCCGGCGCGTGTCTCGGCCTGACCCTGGAGCCGCGTGATACCTCGCTGGACCCCGAGAAGCCTGCGCCAGGTCAGCGCCCGCACGACCTACCGCGATCCACCACTTCTGTGTTTATTTTCGCTTTCGTTGTGTAGAACCTCTGGGTGTTGTAAACTCTGTGTGGAACTGTCGTGACGATGGCCATCGGCTAGAATGCGAGGTGCGTTGCTGACGCCCTCCAGCCAACACTGCGGCCTTAGACATTTCCAACGCACACGTATGTACCCCCTTTTTTGTTCTTTTAGTTATTTTATTTAGTTAAGTTTATTTTATATTATTACTCAATAATTTGTTTTATCCCAATTTACTTCCAAACTTTTTGTTTATTATTCTTTTATAGAAGCAAAACTATAATTTGAACTTTGTGTATTACTTCCTAAATCTTCTAAGTTTATTTCTAAAATATATTTTTAACAGGATTAAACCCGAACATACATAGTTACCTACATACAAACATTGCAAGTTAAATAAAAGCTTGTAAAATAGTTTACTTATAAGAAATATTTAAAAAAGCTTTTGTATAAACTTTATAAAAATATAATTGTAATAGATAACGTAAACAATATCAGTATAATACTTTATATTATTTACATATTGTCAAAAAACCAAAAGCTATAACTTGGTACCTACCTAATTCTACTAAATAAAAATGTATTGCTAATATCTTAATATTTGCATAACAAATATTAAAGGTAGGTATAAGTGGTCAGGATCTGATCAAACAATGAGCGTGTTCTTAATTACGTATTGATATTACCAAATTCTTTATCTCTTCCTTGTAAATATTGTAGTTGCTTCTTATTTTTTTTCTTAACATTCGTAACATTATTATTTATTTATTTATAACTTTATCATACATCATACCACATAAACTAAAACAAAGTACAATGTAAAGTGAACACAACGTTCAAAGAGCAGCCTCATCGCTAAAAGCGATCTCTTCCAGGGAACCTTAGGATGTAAAGGATTTGTGTAAACTTTTAATTATAGTTAGGGTAAGATGGCAATGCTACAATACGCAGATTTAAAATACTAAAACTACATAGGATACTCTTAGATTACAAATAATGCCTGCCCGCTCGTGATTTTTGACTCGGATTCTTCTCACTTTCTCATTAGCTATTTTATATAATTAGTAGAGGTTATAAGCCCCTATAAAGTAGCCGCATGATAAAAAGTTATAACATAAATATATATATTTAATATAAATACTTACATAATATATTATATTAAACTTACATGAAGTTATGTAAGTTTCATAATAAACCTGCTTTATTACACTTGGCCTAATATCGAATAATTATTAAAGATAGTAGTAAACTTTTAATGTACAAGTTATGATTAAGTTAAGTATTCCTATTTGTCGGACTGTTTCGTGTGTAGATAATATTAAAGTAACACTTTGAGTTACCTACGATATCGGAAAGTCATAAAAATATGCTGAAATATTAGGTAATTAATTAAAAAGATAATCCAAGAAAAAAACATAGTACATATTTATATGTAAAATATAAAAAAAACGATATTATTAAATGGTTTTAAAAAATCATAAGTATAAGTAATTTCACAGCCTGTGATACAGTGTAATAAACGAACGAATGGATATGATATTAAAAATATAAAACTAAGCATCGAACGGTTGTAATAAAAATGGAACTATTAGAATGTATAGCCGAGCAAATTATGCTCATTAAATGATTGAAATCAAGTATAACACAAATAAGAGATGGTGAAATATATTACGACACCCGCTAGACCGGTCGAAGATGATACACGCCGCTTCATCTAGCTGGCATAAATAATTATACACGGGCTTGGCCCGTCAACATTAAAGCACATGTAGCCATCAACACATTCCATGGCTGAAGTAGGCATTAAGTTAAATCTTTGCATTTGTTTCACTTCGGGTGCCATAGGTATGCGATCATATTGTAGGATATTTATCTGGCCTCCAGTCCCCGAAGCCGATGGCCTCAGCCAAACTGCCTGCTACTTGCCCAATCGGTTGTTGTCGCAACCGGCAGACGTTGCACCTGCCGAGATGCGAGCCTCTGCAAATTGCCATCCTACAACATATATTTGTATCATGTGTGATCTCGATAAGCCGGTGTATTGCACACCGGCTTGCTTAATTAGTTTACTCGTAGTCCGATGAAACAAAAATAAACTTAATAAATAAGTAACGATCGTAGCGTCTCTCAAACGTATTTTATAAATTATAAACTTTCACTTTTTGTTTAGGAATCATCCGTTTTAGTGACCATAAACATGTTTGTTCACTGAAGACAAAAGTGGTCCCATTAAATTTAAATACGTTTTGGCTTACTCGCGCTTAATATTTTGGTAAGCACCATAATATGCAAATCTCAATATATTTAAATAATAATAATAACGATTTTATGCTTAGTTTTATATATTGGATATTTTATTTTTATGTGTGCTAGATTCAGGCACTAGCAGTAATAAGCACTGTGTAAAGAAAGACAGCTGGTGTGACGTCACGAGCGGTCCCCGCTCCCCGCGTCACTCGTGGACACACCATCCGACCACCCGCCAGTGGCACGGGACTCCTCGCCCATTAAAGTATATTATCTCGCGATATGTTCCCCACGCCCGGCGGGTGCCCTTTCATAAGAGACCGGCTCTTCTCAACTCAATACTATAAATAATATTGTTCAAACTTATCTCCTTCACGATCTGAATATTATAACTTATGATATGACATTGCAATATCGTTGGTAATTTAGAGACAACTTTAGTGAATAATAAAACAACTTTATAAATTTAAATTAAATAGTTAAATAAAAGTAACGCTGATGAAAATTTGGATTTTCCTGTAAACGCTAAGTACAATATAGGTACGTAACTCTGTAGTCGCTTGTCGCTTTTAACTTAAAATCACGTTTACGTCACGTAGTCTATAAATAGAGGGGTGTTGTTAGAAAACGTTTGAAACGGCTAAGGGGGTGCTGTGAGGCGGCTTGCGGCCTCGCCTGCACCCGTGACGTCACGCTCGTTACGTCACTCATCGACCCGCGCTCCGCTTCAAGGACGCCCTTGCCGGCCGCCCAGCCGGCGACCAACTTCCTTTTTACTAACGCCTACTTTGCACGTCAGGAACCAAACTTATGTAGATATAAAATAAATGAGCACCTATAAACATACTGCGCCAAATAAGTTCTGTTATATCCATGTATGATGAAGCCGTTATTATCTTATTATCATTTACTGCTTTTAACATCCATAATAGATTACAAAATTATGTAAGTTCTATGAAAACTCATCGAGAAAGTTTTGTGTTGAGAGTAGGGAGACATTTTCTCCTATGCTATTCACATAGCGTTTCCTCTTGAGTTTTACCTACAAGTTAAAAGAACAAATTCAGGTTGATAAATATTTATCATCCCCAGCCTATATACGTCCCACTGCTGGGCACATACCTTCCTACATGGGAGAAACACATGAGGTATTTAGGCTATAACACCAACTCGCTAACCTAATGCGGAATGGTGAGTTAAAGCAGTTGCAGTAACAACTGGAACCAACGCTTAACGTGCCTTCAGATGCACGGAGATGCTCGAGATAAAAACTTTGATTGACCCATCCGGGGATCTGCCACGGTGGAAGTTGCTTTGTTTGCGTAATCGAAACCAGAGCGCTCAAACCACTACGCCACCGAGCTCCTCGATAAATATATGTTGACTAAAATTTTAAGTAAACAAATTGCCCACCTACTCACCTATTCAAAATTTACTTACAAATTTTGTAAAAAACAACCTTAGTCTTGTTCATTAAAAAAAGCTCAGTAGCAATCATACTGATGAAATGTCAGTAAATGTCGTATGTCGTAAGTACCTTTAAGGGATAAACTCTGCCAAGGAATGTACAGACCACACATCTCAAGGCCAAACTATTACGCTTGATGTGCTGTCGGCTGTACCTCAATCTCTTAATTGTATTAAACATTTGACGTAATTGGTATGGTTGACCAAGTTACAGCAAAAAGTACAAGAACTCATCATCTTGTAAGCAACTAAACTCATTCCCCCTAACGCGGACTAAAGTTAGTCCTGGCTCAAAACTGATGCTGTCACTGTCTTTCTTTTAACAAATAACAGTGACAGCATTAGTTTTAGACCAGGACTAACTTTAGTCCGCGTTTTATAATAAGGCGGGTTAGGTTGAACCGGGTCTTGATTCAATACACGTCCGATTGAAGTTTTAATTTGCAATGAATGATGAATATAAGGATACCGACTTAATAAATTTAATCTTTTGAATTAATGTAGGTTATAGTCTGAATAAAAACTTAGTATTTCAGGTAGAAGCTAAACATTTTAAATGTGTCGAAAATTTTTTTATATCATTTTAGTCAAAATTACAAATGAGCCTGTAGAATACAACATGAATGAAATTTTATGCGAAATCAAAATAAAGTAATCTAACATTGAATACTAAAATAGTAAATTAGTATGGAAATCTCGTAGCTAAAAGCAGACTCTGAATTTGAATGCCTTAATTTATAGTTTTTTACAAAAAAATAATATTAATTCTAAGTAAGTATAGGCATTAGTTTCCAAGGTTGCTTATCAAAGCTTAAAATTATTAATGAATCAGCCTTTATGTCAAAATTGACACTAGATATTTCTAGAGTAAGTTAAATTAAGCATGAACTCAGTGTAGACAAATAGACAATGTTTATCGGATTTCCCAAAATACAAACCTTCTATACCGCTACTGCCGCGCCTCTTAAGTCAATAGTTATGCAAAGAACATATATGCTATCGTGTGTCTATAGACGATAGCGTGCTGTTATTTCGGGAACATTTAGATTTGACTGCAATGTGTAAATATATAGGTGCTACACTGATAGGGGTGGGTGGAGGAACGGCAAAGGAGATGACGTCACGCGCTATCCACCGCCCACGCGCCCGTCGGCCGCTGTCAGCTGATAATTCACGTTTATCTCGGAAAACCGTGACGTACTCGCAATGTTTTCCTTTTTACGTAACTTGAAACGTTACTACAAAATACTAAATAAGGACTCGATACCAAAAATACGTCAAGCAAACAATTTTTTATGGTAATAACATTGTAATCTGCTCAAAACTACATAAAATCTGCTCTATCAAATAAATAAATGCAGCATTTATATGTTAACAATATTAATAGGCTCTCATAATTAACTGTAAAGACAGTGTATAATGGTATCGATGATTAAATACCGTTTATTAAAAGAAAATATTGTAAGTGAAGTAAATAAAACATTACAATATAATATAAGTATACAATATAATATAATACAAGTTCCTTTTTTCATTAAAAATGTTTACGTTTATACTAATGTTAAAAACTAATTTAAAGATCAAAACACTTTTCTACTAGAATATATAGTTAAATAAAACCTTTTTACCAAATAATGTATTTAATGGAAGAACTACAGATAAACAGATATTTCATTGATGTAGAGTCACGTGCTTTGACTTAAAAGCTCGTGTTATCCATAATTCTAAAAGTGAACTGCATAGCAACGGGCCGGTTGCAGTGGTATTTGATGGACTAAAGTGGACTACAAAAAGTGCACGTGGTCCACCGAGGTGATAAACAGGTGGACCACGACCTACACGGAATCTTAAGCTATGTTTACATCTGCATGATGTATCTAATGCAGCAGTTATGTATATCGTATATCGATCACAATTATATGTGCGCACTAGGCTCAGCATGCCACAATGCAAGTTTACAAGAAATGCCGCAAAATTAAGACGCGTGTCTAGCATGGCAGGTGCATATTAAACATAAACTAAAATAACTTTAACTCAGGTGGTTTATCAGCTGCTTTTTATCAAAACGCTATGAAATATTATTAATTATAAAATATTATGAGTTAATTAATATATACGCAATATATTAATTAACTCATAATATTTTAAATATTCTGAAATTTCTGAATAATTTTCTTTATATCAAATTAATGCCATTTGTAATTTGGCATTTCGTATCTTTAAACACGAGCACAATTTTAGTAGTAAATTTCACAGTCTCTTGTACTAAACTTCGTCACGAGCGTGTTTACGTAGAACACTTACGCAGTGTCCAATGTAAATACGTCATAGATTGGGAAAGCTTTAGCGGCCTAACGAAAGCTATTTTATGAGTATAGGAGCGTCATGGTCAATCGATACCTGTTTGTACAACTTACGCCATCTGTTCGAATCAGTGTGAAATATCCACGAGAATTTTATACAGCTAGTTGCTAATCCAAACGGGGCTCTACTTAATAGCAAGCATGAGTACACGAGTCACCCTCGCAGTATTACAAAATACACGTAACTTTTCATAGATGTCGTAAGAAGCCGTAGCAAAACAAGTCAGTGTTTTCTTTTTTCAGTCATAATTATACTGAAAGTTAAAAAATCAATAATTCGTAAGTTTCCGCGCGAAATGCTGTTAATAACGATTAAAATAAAATTGAGCATAAAATAAAGTTTTAGCAATCCACTTGTACTAACAGTTTCGTACGTAATAGAAATGTAATCTGTTAAAAAAGTAATATTTACTGTTGTAAGTGCCTTAAAGTTAAAACTACTGTCTATCTTGGCTCCAATCTTGTCATAAATTTGGCTATTCTACTCAATTTCTCAAGGTCAAGGTCAATAAAAATATTAAGATTCTAAATCTCTAAGCATTACTAATATTTATTTATACCTATTTTTATGTATGTGGGTAAATGATATGACGCGATTAAGCGGACCAGTTTATGTCTCGACGACTCTATCATAATGGAAAAGCTTACATGACTTACGTATTTATTAATAAGCTAAGATTTTAGTTAATAATGATTTACACAATAAAATTAATATCACATTACATATACAGTCCTACATATAAAGTTTTTAGAAACTTGTTTAACAATTTTTTTTTTAAATGTAAATGTTATTTTTAATAAAAAAAATAGATAAAATATTTTCATTAAAAAATAATAAATTGAAGAGTCTGTTTATACAAACAAAACAAAACATAATTTAAACTATAGTCTGATTTTTATTTCCACGAAAAATATGTCAAGAAAGTTATGTCACTGCCATTAGTCAAAATGGTGTAGAGTGGAACTTCTCGTAGCCAAGAAACCTACTAATCACAAATCTTTTTTCATTCGGAACAGCACCATTATTTACATTTTTTCCGCGGATATAAAAATCAGACTATAGAGATTCCGCGAATATTTGTCGACCAAGTGGTCTTCTCTTGTACCCCTTGCTGCCTGTATAACATTGTTTGTATGATGAGTACGAGCATTTGTTCACGAGCCATGGATCTTACATGTTTTTTTAGTATATTTCTATTATATATATATAAATGTGTCTATATATATTTACACACTGTTTCCTATTTTATTTTCTCATTTTCCTATCGCAGGTCTACTGGTAGAGATGTCATTAAAAATAAGCAGTGCCTTTGTACTCACATTTTTCATGTAATTCTCTTTGAAACATGTTGAGTGTACATAAATAAATACATAATTTAAACATATATTATTCTCTATACTTCTCCGTTATCTAGTATCCATGACACAACCTCTGAAAGATGCTTACTTTGGGCTAGATAACAATAATAATAATAATATTCATATTCTCACACCAATTATCTAGCTTAAAGTAAGCATCATTAAGTCTTGTGTAACTTGTGTTATTGATACTAGATAACGAAGAAATATTGATGGTAATATTATATAAATATAAGGAATATACTAAATAAACATATTATATAATCATCCATGACTCGTAAACAAATGCTAATTTGCTCTTACCGGGATTCGAACCTAGGATCCCTGACCGAGTCCGCCCACTCGACCAGCCGGTCGTCCTAATACTTGGGTGTGAACGAATGAATATTATCTATTTATTTATTCATTTTTTATGGTGAATAGTCGTTTTGCAAATAATCGCAGTAACGGTGCAAAATACGTCCTATAAAATAAGTCTTTGTTGGATGAAATTTCCGTTTTCTTCTCCCATTTTATTGTATTTGTAACTTTTACGTATTAGTTTTAATTTTCCTTCTAATTTTTTATCCTATTAATAATTAAATTATGTGTCACCTTTCAGATTTTATAAATTGTATTACTAGGGCAATTTTACATATATGTAATTAGTAGTACTTGAAAATAATTGAAAACATCTCTTTCAATGTGTCGTTGGCTTAACTACTTCAAGAAGGTATTAAGCCGAAAAACGCAGATTATAGCATTTTTCCCTGTAATTTAAGTATCTATGCAATTGCATTAAAATCTGTTCAGACATTTTGAAATAACAATAAAAATTGTTTGTATTGAAATAGGTAGATATTACTATTTATTCAATTTCGTTCATACAAATCGGAAAACCTAACCTATTAGGGTTAAATAAAGGCAAACTGTAAAAAATACATACCTAACAATAAACTGAACACAATTTTTCAGTTATGGTAGATTTCGAGTTGTTTTTATTAAATTACCTTTTATTATGTTCCAATGTTGACGGTATTGGTAAGCTCAAGCCTTCGGCTATGATTTATTTGTAAAAAACGTATCACTTTATGGGGAAATATTTAATTGAATAAAAGTCAAGAAGTTATTAGCGTAGGTGTAATTGAGTAAAACAACCATGCCAAATTCCGGCAAAAAAGTCAACGTTTTCTTAAAGATTCTTATTCAAATAACGCTAAACTGCACAACCCCATTGCAAGTTTTTCTGCACCACAATTTGCCTCTTTTTTTAATACAAACAGCAAATGACTCAACACCACCTGAACTGATGCGAAGCGGTAAGAAGAGTCCATATGCGAAGACAGCTAGTGCAGCTTTAAGCACACTATTCTAGCCGCCTCCAACTTGCCGGCCCATAAGCCTTTTCTCACCTGTTTTGAAGGAACCTATGTTATAAGAATGACACATGAGCTGGCAAAGACTCCCAAGTTTTGGAAGTCCGACAAAGAAACGAGTGACTATACTTCTTTTCCCGCGATGTTGAGGTGTGAGAACTCTTGTAGGATTTGCTATGAATGTTGGTTAGTTGGTCAATAGATGACATAACAATTAAAATTTAACTGTCTGGTTTATCGGGCTTTGATGGGTAGAATTACGGGTAATTTATATGACTAGTTTATATTTCTTTTTATACTAAATTAGTAATGCTAACATATAAAAGACATATTTATTATTACAGATAAAAAAAATATCACCGATGAATATTCGCCAATGGCGAATAATAGCGACTAAGTAATCGCAGCATCTTTTACACTATCTATAACATCATAATGTGTGAAAATAGTAGAACTTCATTTTTCAAGATAATTTTACAACATAGATATAAAATGGCTGACTAGTAAAATGAAGTTTTTGCTGCTACTTTGACATACTTTTTTTGTGTGCTTTCGCTTAGAGAGTTTAGACTGCTGCATAATTCTTATGCTTTGTAACACAGCACTATAGAAGTAAATATAGTTAATCCTAATTGAAAATAAGAAGACCATTTGAAAATAGATCCGTATCCAAATGATTTTTTAAGACAATTAACAACACACTTTAAGATAAAATACTTTTCACAAATTATTTTATTTTAGCATTGTCACAAACAATACATATATGAAAAGGTTACTGGTATAAAACCTAAGTTTCCAGCACAAAAATCCACTTAACCCTCTTTAAATATTAAGTAAGGTTTTTTTCCGCCGCGGAATGCCCAAATGCATTATTCGATTTATAACGTACTTTTTTGCTCAAATAATCTTTGCTTCGAGTTTTTTCGAACCAAAAGCCCGCATTTAGTGCTGGTGAGATGAAAAGCTTAACGATGACAAGAAATTTTTCAAAAATTACCTACAAATTCACTCGATTCCAAATTTAATTTATTCATTCTATTAACTATTACCATATTTAGAGCTCTTAATGGTAAATAACCATTACAATACAACTTTACATACTTTGCATTGTCACGACCACAACTTATGAGCTTTTTTACAATGCGGTGCAAAATATCATTTTTCTAAGTAATTAAAATGTAATAAAACTAGAAACTGGAACTGGAACTGGTGGCGGGTTCGATTCCTACCTCAGGACGTGAATTTTTTCTAGTTTTATTACATTTTAATTACTAAGTAATTTTTCAAACATTTATAATAATGTTAAAATCAAAAATTAAGATCATTTTTCTACTTAGTCTGGCCATAAATACTGTTACAATTATAAATAAACAAAATATTACATTTGAATTTGGAATCTGTAATTTTTAATTATGATTGTTCATTGAGTTTGCTCATTTTGGCGCCAATACATTGTACAATATTTTGCGATATTAAAATGGAGTGGGGCGATAAAGAGAGCCGAATCGCTATGATTGCATTACACAAAGTAGCTATGGAGCCAAATACAATTTTTAAAACTCTCCATACGCTTGGTATTAGTAAAATGTTTGTGTACCGGGCTATTAATAGATACAATGAGACCTCCTCTGTTTGTGACAGAAAAAGATCTGGCCGTCCACGTAGTGTTCGGACGAAAAAGGTGGTCGAAGCAGTAAGGGAAAGAATTCAAAGAAATACTCTCCGAAAGGAAAAGATTTTATCTCGGGAGATGAAGATAGTACCTAGAACCATGTCGCGTATTTTAAAAGATGACTTAGGACTTGCAGCCTATAAGAGACGTACTGGTCATTTATTAACTGATAATTTAAAAAAGAATATGGTGATAAATTCGAAACAACTACTGAATCGGTACGCAACTGAGTAACATTTTAACAAACAAAATGACCTTATTTATGCTCAAAGCTCTAAGGAAGCTTTCCAATTAGTTGACAGAGTGCAACGTGGGCACTATCCGACTTCAGTGATGGTTTGGTATGGCTAATACCCCACCAAACCACGAAAGAAGTGACGGAGCCATACTTTTGTGATAAAGGTATCAAAACATCGGCACAACTGTTTTAAGATACCATTCTTCAGAAGGTAGTGAAGACCCTTAACAACACCATGTTAGATAACTAAGAATGGTCCTTCCAGCAAGACTCGGCGCCGGGTCATAAAGCTCGGTCTACGCAGTCTTGGTTGGAAACGAACGTTTCGGACTTCATCAGAGCTGAAGACTGGCCGTCGTCTAGTCCCAATCTTAATCCGCTGGATTATGATTTATGGTCAGTTTTAGAGAGTACGACTTGCTCTAAACGCCATGATAATTTGGAGTCCCTAAAACAATCCGTACGATTGGCAGTGAAGAATTTTCCCATGAAAGGAGTGCGTGCTTCTATTGATAACTAGCCTCAACGTTTAAAGGACTGTATTGCAGCCAATGGAAACCACTTCGAATAATCTTTTCATATTTAAAATTGTTTTATATTTATGTATTAAACTAACACACTGTTGAAGTAATAAATGTTATTTTCAATAGATATTTTTTTCTTTGTTTCAGTATTTATGGCATGACTAGGTATTTGCTTTAACTTACTTTTTTTTGTGTGTAAGTAGGTACATATTTTCTAACGCCGAACACGTTATTGTTATTATAATTTTCAAATGGGACAGAAAAAGACTGTACTTACATTTAATTAAAAGGTGTAATGTAAGGTGCGTTCTTACAAAATGTTTTTCCAAACCACCAACGTACCTACGACGTACCTACCCAACTACACTTTAAGTTACACTTAATAGTTAAGTATATTTTATTACCTATATGTATGTATAGTTGTCTGTCACTGATCTTATTACCTAACGAGTAAGTACATATTTTAGTTGCATCTTAAAAATGTCATAAAGCCCTGTCACCTGAAAATAGGCAGGCATATTCGTATTTTGCACTACAGTTTTTAGCACTCAACTGAAGAAGCATCTACATCTTACATAATATACTTTGTCTATTGTGTTGTGTTCTTGTGGTGAGTGAAGTCGCCAGAAAAGCGTTGTGTTAGAAGCAGAAGTCAACATAGAACTTTCTCTTGATTTTGAACTGAAATCAAAAAGGAGGAGGCTATCAATTCAGCTGTATGTTTTTATAGGGTACGTTAACCGCCTCTGAGGTCCTATGATCCGAGGTAGCCGCTTAAGTTCTGCGGACCGTATTGTTGATTGCCACACTTTTTCTATAAATAAAAATAGGTAGGTGATTTCGGAATAAAAATCTCTTGTCTAATTATTCTCCTTATTTTTTCAAAACTAAAATAAGTACATTTTTTTTATCGAAATTATGACTCTACTCGATTGAAGCAATTTAATTTATTTTGACGAATCTCTTAACCTTTTGATTGCGTTAAATTAAAACGTCAATGTTTTATTGTTCAATCATTGTCATCTCCAGTCATTGGGGGTTAAGTTTTCATCAAAAATGAATATTAGCGGTCTTACTTATAAACACCCATTAACCCTATTATAATTAAAACACTGTTAATATTTGGAGTTCGTATACCTATGTATCATAATTTGTTTGAGCGCCTGCGGGAAAAAAAATAATAAAAATTCCAAGTCTTTTTTGGTGTATGGTATTTAGTATAATGTATATTATGTTTTAGTTCCTCTCACCTGGTACATCCAAGTAAAAAAACATACATTCTATTGTTGAGAGAGATAAAGGTTTCAGAGTTGTATTTATTTGTTATCATGTGTTCTCCCATGTCCCAGGCTCAGCAGTCGGACGCATACCTATATAGGCTGCTGATGATTTATTTATGTATTTTAATGATTTACCAACGTCTATATGTTACAACATTAATATTTACTATCGTTTTCTTACATTACACATGCATAAATATTGTAATATATATATTAATTTAAACTTTTTTGGACTTTAAAATTACAGAACCGACTTCAAAAAACTGAAAAGGATGAAATAATTAAATCTAAGTAGGTATTCATCCTCTAGAAACATATTTTTGGAGTCGGTGTTTTACTTTCTATTGTTTTTGGAAACCACTTAGCACCAACTCCAAAAATATGTTTCTAGGGGATTCTCGGGGAACTCTTCTTGAATACCTACTTAAATTTAATTATTTCATTCTTTTCAGTTTTTTGAAGTCGGTTTTCATTTTTGTTTAAAATTTTTTTTTCACAATTTTTAGTGATAACTTTCTATGGTCGAAGCTAGATGGGTGACCGTCAACTTATATTGTTTCCTACTATCGTATCGTTTCACTAAAAAGTCATTGGAAAAGCAAAAATTCGCAACTTCGCTTATGTAGACGATTTCATAATTTCAGTTTTTTTTTAATTTAAAACCAAAGTCCAACTGTTTTTGAAAAAATTTTTATGGGACCAAATGGCAGCTATTCCGCATCGAACAAAAAAAGAATCACGTAAATCGGATCAGTAATCTCGGCGTAATCGGTGTACATACATAGAAAAAAAAAAACATAGCGGCCGAATTGAGAACCTCCTCGTTTTTGAAGTCGGTTAAAAATGCATGTATCTCAAAGTTAGTTGAAATGTTAATTTAATATGTTAATATTAATTGTACTTACTAATATTTATTGAAACTGCGACTACCTGCGGCTACCATGAAAAAAGCAATCCGACACCACAGAATACGAACTTTATACTGAAATATACGAAACACAAAACTAACATGACGTTTATGTTCTCTACATTTGTGGGGTAGATAAACAAGAGAATGTGGTAAACATCTATAATGTCACATCAAAACACATTAATGTTGCGAAACTGCGGAAAACGTTTCATGGTAGACCTGCTGATTACAATATTATATATTTTAACTAAAATAGACTTAATAACCATTTATAAGTAAGGTCGTAAATTATCATGCCTACCTTAAGATTGAAAAACAAACACAAATGTGCAAAACATGCTGTGTAACAGTGAGGTAACGGAACTATAATTTGTCAAATTTAGCCAAATATGAGTAACAGAAAGTGAGAGTTCAGAGGTTGTTAACACAAGTCTTAGGACTCCTAACGATTAGCATACAACAGTCATTATTAAATAAAAGATTTACCGACACGTAGGTGTGGCTGAGTTATTTATAATGATTTTTAGAAACCCACTAACCAATATCTACAAGCTGTTTGGTACATGGTATAACAAGCGGGCACCTACCCATGTCAAGATTGTAAAAATAATTTTTAAATTTTTCATACATTTTGTTTTAGTAGCCGAACTTTTTGTATGAAGTAATTTGAAATTTAGTTCACAATTTAGAATGTTTGATAACATCATAGTATTTATATGACTATGTTAACATGGGCAGGTGCTCGCTTGTTATACTTTGTACCAAACATCCTGTATATTAATATCTATATTTTTAGGTAGGTATCTATCCCGTGTTTGGATCGATTGAGTCAAGGAACATTGCCAATCTTTACATACATGTAAAGTAAAATTACGAATTTGATGTTTAATGTTTCAGTAGCAATATCATTCGAACCCATACCGGCCCGCCCCGACCGGATTGGCTGTCTCATTTTTGTTCATAAGACCTTATTAGACCACGCTTTATATTATTGGCTCGTAAAACATTTTTGTAAGCTTTACACATTTGAAATAAAACCTCCTTTACCGGATTTTGCTCGCGTTTAATTTGATGATACATTAATATTTTATTTCCGACGGTAATACCCGAATAATGTAATGTCTAAATAAACGCGATTTACTTGTGTCCGGTAATTATTGGTTTTATTTCAAACCACGTTTTATAATAAGGCGGTAATGTTTACTAATCTAAACTCGTAACCCGAAATGTCCAAAATTGCCACGGAACTCTAAATACTGGCCCGACATGATCTTGCCTGGTTTTAAACTCTAAAAAAATTAAATTTCATTTTAAACTTTATTACAAGTTCATTAGATTTTTTTCATTTAATTACTATGAATCAATTTAAAATGTATTACTCCACTTCTCAAAAAATATACTTACGACAACAAAAGCATACTGTTTTGTTTATAGCTTAATAAGGCTGGAATTAATGGTTCTTAGCATAATAGAAACGGCAAATGCCACTGATTTCATAACCTCCCAAGGGATCCATCGCCTTTTCGCCCTAAAAATTTTCGAACGTTTGTCTGGTTGAAATTTCGACCCAAACGTAAACTAATACAGATAACAATGCCGTAGCAATTACAATGTTTATAACGTTTCTTAATAGAAGTAGATTAGGTGTATACATAGGATTCAATTTTAGGGGCGTGGCGAATCAAGCACCGTGACACAATGTATTCAAAGCGTCAATATTCGGTTGGTAAAACTGCAGTATAAATTCGAAGACCTTTCTTTAGCATCGTCACTCGTGATGAAAGGGTAGGAATATACGGTCATAATTTCGAATAACTCGTGAGATTATTATCGATCTGTCAATTACACGTACTCGTAGAAGGAAGAATCAAAGTATGTTCGCCGAGGGTAAATATAAATGATGCATGGCCCGTGTAGCGTGATAGTTCAAAGGACTACGCCGTCAATTCCATGTCCAGCCGCTTCCACGCGCATTCACTATCCACCCTCCAATAACGGTGTACAATTTTCCATTGAGTTAGAGAAAATACAAGAGCCTGTTAAAAAATACGAAAGTTATTCTTGTTTTTTTCTTAAGCATTTCTATTGTGGCTATTTACTACAATGGTCTATTTTATTTGTTACAGGGCCGAGCGCCATAGAGCCGCGCTCGCCAAGCGCTTTTACGTCCAACGCTTCCAGCATGCTACTGCTGCAGACACACGTAAGTATTGTACCTATAACTTTTAAATTTTGTTACTTTTTAAATTCAGAACCATAAATTACTGAAACTTTAAAATTAAGTAATAAATTTTACAGTAACATAATACCTATTCAGTAAATTAGTGTATCGTATATCTTATGCACCCTTTTAATACTCGTATAAAATGATAGTGATTAGAACACCTGCATCGCCCCCCTAACCTAATACACCACACAGTGGTTCATGATAGCGCCGTTCCAATGGTTAGAAACTAAAATGTTCGCTATTGGTGCGCCTCAACCAAGCCGACTGACCGCCGCCTACTTCTTTTGTAACGCCTCCAATATTGATTGATTTTTTTTCTATTACAGAGCACCTACGGTTCGTCCTTCACTGATCTATTATCGCCAGAATACCAAGACGATTCATCAGAAATTTTAGAAGAAAACCTCGACCCATTTCCGGACGTCGAATTTCATGCTCCAGTTCCACCCGAAGTAAAATCACATAGAACTACTCCTGTGAGTGATCCTTCCTCGCCCACACTGGGTCCTGCCCTACCAAGTTTTGAAGAAACTTATTCAGTTCGTTACCCGAAGCAGGAGCTGATTGAGTTTGGAATAAAAATGGACGAAGACTGTTATAACGTCAGTGCGTACTCGCATCAAGGGCACACGTCGACTCAACTATTGTACCCATATCATCAGCCTACGTTACCTTACGTACCATCGACTTACTACGCACCTCCACAACCATGCAGCCCTACATTTGATACTGGAGGAGTGACTCATAATCAGGACTCATACTCTCTTCCGCCGTTCCCGAGTACAGTTGACTTGCACATAACCACAGATCAAAGTTCAAGGCAAAGGCGAGCTTCTTTACCTGTGCAACGATCAGAATCTAGCAGTTCTAATGATAGTCCAAAATTACATGGTGGAAGAGTACATTGCATGCAGGCGTCGGCTCCAAGTTCAGCGTCGAGCTCTCCTGGCGGACCACATACGGAGGCAACTGGTCCCCGAGCAGCACCTTCGTCGCCGAGTCAGCTGTGTGCGGTTTGCGGTGATACTGCTGCGTGCCAACACTATGGAGTAAGAACTTGTGAAGGATGCAAAGGCTTTTTCAAACGAACAGTACAGAAAGGCTCGAAATATGTATGTTTAGCTGAGAAATCTTGTCCTGTTGACAAAAGAAGACGAAACAGATGCCAATTCTGTCGATTTCAAAAGTGTCTCGCCGTTGGAATGGTTAAAGAAGTTGTTAGAACTGATTCACTCAAAGGCAGACGAGGTCGATTACCGTCAAAACCAAAATGTCCACAAGAATCGCCACCAAGTCCTCCAATTTCCTTGATCACCGCTCTGGTCAGGGCACATGTGGACACGTCTCCTGATTTTGCAAATCTCGATTACTCGCAATATAGGGAGCCAAATCCTATGGAACCACCGATGTCAGACTTAGAAGTAATACAGCAATTTTATTCATTACTAACGACGTCAATTGATATGATTAAACTTTTTGCTGAAAAGGTACCTGGGTTTGGAGATTTGTGTCCTGAAGATAGGGAACAGTTATTTGCATCCGCAAGGCTTGAGCTGTTTGTTCTACGACTTGCATATCGTACAAGACCTGAAGACACGAAGCTCACTTTTTGTAACGGCCTTGTCCTGGACAAGAGACAATGTCAGCGTTCTTTTGGAGATTGGCTTCACGCTGTACTCGACTTCAGCAATACTCTGCATTCAATGGACATCGACATATCAACGTTCTCTTGTCTCTGCGCATTGACTTTGATAACAGGTGTGTATTTATTTCTTTAAATGTTTTAATTTTAAGTTTATAGTTATAAAGTATACCTACTATATATATAATTATATATATACACTTTTTACATTAATAAAAACACCAGTCCTCGGCAGCTCAGTAGTTAGAGCAGGAAAAGCTAACAAATACTAAGAATTTTTACAAATATTTATGTAAATTGCCAAAATATGTACAACCTGTGGTGCAACCTTTTGTTATAATAGTTCTTTTTATTGGCTTCAGAGAGGCATGGCTTGAAAGAACCTCACCGAGTGGAGCAACTGCAAATGAAAATCATCGGTTGCCTTCGCGCGCACATGCCAGGCGGCGGCGTCAACGCGAGCGGCGCGCCGCACTTCAGCCGCGTGCTGGGCGCGCTGCCTGAGCTGCGGTCACTCTCCGTGCAGGGGCTGCAGCGCATTTTCTACCTGAAACTTGAAGATCTGGTGCCCGCGCCGCCCCTCATTGAAAACATGTTTCGCGCCAGCCTTCCCTTTTAGACATTTCCCAACCCGAGGACCACTCCCGCCTTCTTATGCATTCTCCTTTGATGTTTAGAGCCGACTCCGTTATTTATAAGTGTTTAGATATAAAATATTTTTCTATAGATTAGTTGGACTTTCTGAAGAATGCGATCTCCCACGGAATCGGTTCGTGTTAAGTATACCTAATTTTATAAAGTAAGCAAGAAGACAATCTTATTGTGTAAGTCCTATTATAAACTTAATTTATTGTAAACGTATAGGTATTTGACTTTTTGGGTGTGATTTCGTTTAATCTTATAATGTTGTGTATTTAGTCTGCATTTGAGTTACCGCTCGTGATCAATGGCATCTTGTCGTACAAATATTCCTATGTTATTTACTTGTGTATTATTTAGATAAGGGAAATCTAGTCACAAGACTTAGAAATGTTAAATGTGGCTCGTAATCACCGAGCTTTTATATTAAATATAAGAGAAAGATTAAGGCATTTGATGTCTTGCCCTGAGTGTTACGTAGACGTGCGCGAGCACGAGCCGCGGCACGGGAAGTACCTACTTACGAGTGTCCAAACAGCTATCATTGTTGGAAGTTACCTTTAGGTTTAAATTATTTTATAAACAACTTTAGACGCTAGGACGGACGTTAATGTAATTTGTTACAATAAGGCCAGAGAAAAAGTTCAGCATATTACTATTTTAACGTGGCTACTAAACCCAACGTGTCTTAAAGAGTACCTTTTCTAGATAGAGTTAGTGTAGAGGCAAACGTATCTCTATTCACTCACATACATATTATATATGTAATGAGAGGGCACTAAAACATATCACTATTCTTATTTTATTTATTACGATATGTCTTTTCTTTGTAATCTTTAGCGCCACTTGAAATCCTTTTAAAGGAAAGTATGAGGGTTTAGCTATTATTGGTGTCTGATATCAGGCTTTTATATCTATATCTGTGAAGTAGATACCATATTCCTTATGAATGCTTTAATAATTATGCAAAATAATAGCAACTATTTTTTGTACCTACTTAGAGAATGTTTAATGAGAGTGACACATTACCTTAAGAGTTTACCTAGTTCGTTGGACCAATATGAGGGCTAGCGTTATTAATTAAATAACCTACCTACTAGGCTTATCTACCTGAAAATCGCAAATTGTAATAATTGCAAATTATTTAAACTTAATTACATTAATATCATAAAGTTGCCTTGCCCCTTTTAAACTATGAGTTTAAATGGAGATCACCGATTGCAGACTGCTTTTAACTATTAGTAATTTTGTCAGATACTGACGCCGTCCTTTATCCAAATAGTAACTCAGGGTTAGAGTATCAGCACCATTGAAAGTTTTTAATTTTCTTTTAATTGTAATAAAGCAAACACTCCCGTGTTACCTACTCGTTGTAAGACGCACGTCCATCATACATCTTTGTCCGCATATTGTCATCTTTCATGTTTGTTCAACATTCATTACTTACTTGAATTTTATTAAATACTTGATATGAATTTTAAAAATTCAATTTAGTACTTATCTAATAATTTAACCTTTTGACCCTTAACAGCCCGCCGGCGGGCAGCGGACTTGCGCTCAATAGAAAACCTAATAGGGCGTGTTATATTGTTTTTCGCGGTTAGATATGAAATTGATGTATTATGCTTATTACCTGGGAAGAGATTATGACTCCATCAGAAACACAGTTATGTAACCTACTTACAATGCGAGTTAATTATAAAATTAGGGAAATTATTTTTATCAATCATATCTACCAACATTTTTTAACGACGTGTTTTCTCAGGGAAAAGTGATAATCTCTAGATTGTAATTGTTAAGATATTTATAAAGACGCGTGAAAATTGATAATTAACTAAGTACTTAAGTAATTTTGTACGAGATTCTTAATATTTTGATACAATACTCTTAATGCTGGACTTTTTACTCGTATGCCAGAACTTCATACGTTAGTTAATTTTATAGATTTATAGAAAGGTAATCAAAAATATCTGTCGTTACTAAGTGTAGCGTGATTATTTAATGATTTACTGTGTACTTAATAATTTCTTGGTTGTGCTTCAATACCTACTGTTACCAGTTATATTCAAACCATATTTTTTTAATTCCACTATCGAATTCGAAGCGGAACCCCCATTCCTAGGGCATCATCCGATAATAATGGCTCGGCTATTTATCTTTATTACATGTTATCCTTATCTAATAGATCGAATTCGAATGTGGCCAAAACTACATAATATTACCTAACTACTACATAATTATTACACCCTGATAATGATACCCTGACCACTTTTCAGTATAACTAGCCTATTCTCTTCAAGTTTCTGAAAACATTAGCGCTAAAGCGTTACAGATGTAGAGAATTGAGTGTAATTTAATGTAGTTCTTAAACTTTATAGTGATTAAACTGAATTCTTTACCTGCCTTCAAACTAACGTATCCTTTGTCTTTTGCATTTTTGTGTAATTTTATACGTATTTAAATAATTTCACAGACTATCATTAAACAGTAAATACTTGTTAAAATAATATTTTTAAGTCTATCGAAAACTTGAAGAGAATAATTTTATCCTTAGGTATTTATTATAACTGTTGTGATAAGTATTATACCTACTTGCATTTTAACTATTACTGTTAAACGCCTGACATTAATTAAAATGTACCTTCCGTGACTTAAATACTGCATTTCTTTTATTTCTGAATAGATTATGCTTTTGTTATAATGTTACACATTTTCTTTGTAAATATCGTCAGAATATACTGACGCATCCGCGTCAATTGAATAATTTACTTTATTTTATTTTCCGACTTATGTCAGCTCATACCTACCCTTAGAACAGAAAAATTTTCAAATACATACTCTTATATCAAATGAATAAGATGTTATTTGAAAGTTGCAAAACATTTCTAGCAACTAATTTAGACGTAGGCCACGTTTTATAATTATTTATTAGGTAACTAAGGAAAAATCTCATATTTAATCAGTAGGTACTTAGGTAAAATATCGTTCCTTTAGACCGCCCTTACTCCGTTCGTAATAGATTCGGCTTTCGTAGTGCTACTGTTACACTTGACGTGCTGTCGTCTGTACGTGTCCATGAAAGTCCTTTCATTTCGGTGGCAAAAGATATATTTTTCTCTTCTGGATCCTCCCTCATAGGATCACAGATCACTTATACAGGGTGGCGCCGTCAATACGACAATAAATTAAAACATGGGCTATATTCGTTCATAGAAATGGTTCGCCACTTTCAAAAACATTTTATTCTTTTGATAATTTCATGACATTTCTATGAAATAATGCAGCCAATGTTATATTATTTTATACAAATGTCATGAAATTACCAAACGAATAAGATGTTTTTAAAAGTGGCAAACCATTTCTATAAACTAATATAGATTAAGTTTCAATTTACTGTCGTATTGACGGCGTACCGGTACCTCATAAATGATCGTGGGAGGACGTGCGCCGCTTGCCTGCGCGTGTGACCGTAACTAACGTTGCTTTGCCTATTTCCATGCCGGTGTCACGTAAGCGTCAGAGCCCCTGGACCAAGTGCGATATTTTATGTTTGGAGACTATCAAGGTTCAATACCTTTTTGATACTATTTGATACCTAAATTAAATTATCTAGTATCTCGAAGAGCAGTGAAAAAACATGAAAAGAAAGTGGCCAGACATTCTGACGTCAGGTTGTCTGGACCACATATAATTTTATGTCGTCCCAGGAAAAAGTTACGGATGAATGAAATTCTTTAGGAAGCAAAACTTATTTTATGGCTATTTAATTTGCAGTATACATAAGATAATAGGTTGGGGAAAAAGTTTCTTTGCATTTTTTAAGAATATTCTAAACATTTTTTAATATAGTTTATTTACATTTAACTAAAGTATGTAGGTACCATTTTGTTCGATAACTTTTTGCCATCTTGTAGGTAGGGACATGATCCCATTGCTATAGAAATTTTGGGGCTTCTGATCAAAATACCGCGACAAGTGGTTTTGGCAGTCCTCTCGTGATGTTAACCTGAAACTGCCTAGAGAATTCTGAAGAGAGCGATACAGGTGGAAATCTGTAGGTGCAAGGTCAGGACTATACGCCTCCCAGCCAAACTCTCTTAATTTTTGCTAAGTGGCTAAAGATGTGTGAGGTCTAGCGTTATCATGATGAAAAACCACACCCCTTCTGTTGAATAATTCCGGCCGCTTCCTCTCAACTTTTTGCTTTAATCTCATCGGATGTTCGCAGTAGAGTTCAGAATCGATGGTCCTGCCTGGTGGTAACAGCTCATAATGAATAATGCCCTTCCATCAATCCCACCACACACACAGCATCACCTTGTTGCGAGTTAATCCGGGTTTCGCCACAGTCTGTGAAGCCTGACCGGCCTTTGACAACGACCTTTTTCGCACGTTCTTGTCGTACGTGATCCTCTTTTCATCACCAGTTATCAGCTTCTTCAAAAATGGTTCGGTTTCATTACGTCGTAATGAAGAATCACAAATGAGTACATGGTTCATTAGGTTTCTTTCAGTGAGCTCGTGGGGTACCCAATATCAAGCTTTTTTGTGTACCCATTTTTTTTAATGCGCCAAAACTGTTTTGTGGTCAATTCCCAGTTCTTAAGTTACGTCGTAACTACTGATATGCCGATCTTGCTCCAGTAGACACTGCACTAGGTCCATAAACATCGCAAATTTTTTTTAGTAATTTTTTTAATAACATCATTTTGTAGTAAAATTTTAAAATGTATCGAATTTCTTCATTAGATTAACTCATCTTGACAGTACGAAAAACACACATTTTCCTAATTTGAATTTGGAATTATCTTTTTTAAAATCTAAACTTTTAATGATACCAAAACCAGCCAGATACAAATAGTACAGCCAAAGAGATTTTATTACAAGTTCATACATACTATAATGCCTTTTTCATACAAAAGACTTTTTCCCCAACCTAATATTTATTATAAACCTTATGTAAGTGACAATTAAAACACCTTTAACAGAGTGACGAGGTACCCGGGTATACAGTTTATACCACAGAGAACTCTGGGATTTATACGCAATGTAAACAATTAAGATCTGATTTTAGTTAACACATACTTTGAATATTATTATTGTAGTTAAGCTAAACAGTTGACGATCTATGGCGATCAAAGCGGAGGAGGGGTGGAGTGCGGTAGGACATGGTTAGCGGCGCGCAAGAAACACTGAATCCATTCAATGCACCGTGCTTGATATTGACACTTGACTTACCTACGTTTGTTTATATTGTACGAAGTTATTTATATTTTGAGAGTTTATAAGTATTTCATTATGAAAAAATAAACGGTTTCTTCCTGCAAATATGCAAGCACATATCGAGAGGGCGATTTATTCTTCTAACTTAGCCTTTAGCACAGAAGCAACTGTGTGCTCCTACGTACCGAAAAAGAATAAAGCTGTAATAATGTTATCATCAATGCACACCAGCTATTGAAAGTAATAATAAAACTGCCAAGCCAGAAATAATTTTATATTATAATAAAACCAAAAGTGGAGTGGACAACATGGATAAGCTGTTAGCAGAATACATCTCGAAAAAGGAAGATCGAATCGGTGGCCTTTAGCACTTTTTTACAATATCATTGACATTGCAGCTTTGGCAGCATATATCATTTACATGGAACATAACCCACATCTCGTCTCGAGTGATAGACGTAGAAAGTTTTTGAAAACATTGAGTCTACAACTGTGGGGTAAAAATATAGAACAAAGATCAAAAATTTGTAACATCAAAATTACATGTGAGATTGGCAATGCAGGACGAGCTTGGCCATGAACTAATGCTTTTGATTTCTTCTGGATCTACAACTTCTGTAAGTAAGACTAGACGAGGTTCTACAGGGCGTGTTGCAGTCGTCGGCAGTTGCTACCTATGCAAAAGCCTGTACTAACTGCAAAAAACCAGTTTGTGATGAACATGCAGTAACTCGTCCAACATGTAACACCTGCTTCGAGAACTGTGCCAATTTTGTGTAAAAAAAGAATTTGTAATTTCTTATAGAATAACACATTTTAACAAATTTTTATTATTTCATTTTTGTACGAAATAATAAAAACCCTTTTCATAGTCATACAAAACACAAAGAGGTACCCGGGTACCTTGTCACTCTATTGTGAGTTTAAAATATATTTTGCTTTCCACAAAACATTGTAAAGAGTTGACTAGATCAAGATATTGAAAAATATATAATTTACAAATAGTTAGGAACTCTCAGGAAATCACAGCTACTTACAGGGCGTAAAAATTACTTTTCTTTAAATTAGAAAATGCTAAAGGTACCCGGTTACCTTGTCACTCACATAAGGGTTAAGTGGGTTTTTCAATGGATTTTTAGTGTAAGCATGAATAGAAGTAAGCACAGATCAGATAATAGTAGCAAGCTACAGATGCGACAGTCACCGATAGTGACTTTTCGACTTAGTTCCAAGTGTTCCGTTTTGGCGCCGCAGTCGCCGGTTAGAGCACAGATTAGAGTAGGTTGATGGAAATATATGTGTAGTTATATATCTATATAAGACTAGTGATGTTCCTTTCTATTAATTACTAGTGATGTTCTTTTTCTTATCGATAAATAGTATGGGGAGGAATTCATTAATGGAAAAGTATTTTATTTACAGGATTACAAATAATGAAACAAAAATTCAATGTTTTATTTACATAAACATGTTTTTCTAAAGTATTCGAATAATTCACATAATTTGAGACTTTATTTAGTAATATCGTTATTTGTTCTTTAAAAATAAATCTTCCTGCCATGTTACTTTTTCTCATATTTTTATGCAAATATGAGAAAAAGTAACATGGCAGGAAGATTTATTTTTTATTTAATTGTTTATTAAATAAATATAATTTTTCAAGCAGTTTTCTTCTGTTATTTGTAAGAGTTTACATGCTTTTGTAAGGCTTATGAGGCTGAATCATCAGCACTTTTTGCTTCAATTTGTGTGGCATATTTGATAAATCTGTTTCTTTGATCCCAACTTTTTCTTCCTTGTGAAATCTGTAAAGAAATAATATGTCTGGTACATTAAAAAAACAAAAAGAGGATTTTTTTCAAGTAACTACTGAATATGCAAAGATTCGTCACTTTTATCAAATAATATATTGGTCAAATACATGGGACGACCGGCTGCTTGAGTGGTCTTTACCCGTTACCATACAGGCTATTCATTTAGGGGTCCCGGCTTGGAATCTAGATAGGGGCAGATGTTTGTATGATGGGTATGAAGTATGAACATTAGTTCACAAGTCATGGATGTTTGTATGTTTATTTACTATATATTTCTGATACTTAATACATAATAATATTAATATTTCTCTGGTATCTAGAATCCATAACAGAAGCTCTTTATTCTTATTTTAGAGTAGATAATATGTGTAAGTGTATAAATATTATATATGTAGTTATATTTTATACATTTTGACAAAAAATAAAAATGAGAAAGTGTGATTCTTTTTTTGTTACGTTTTCACACCTAAACCAATAAACTCATTTAGATGAAATCTGGTATGGAGATAATTGATATAGGATACTTTATGAAGTGATAACTAACAGATGTTAGTAATCGCTCCATAAAGATATATTATATTTGTTTAAGATTATAAAAATATCACAAGTATACACATACCTCTTAGCTTCTGCATAACATTCTTCAAAAATTTTTATAATTTGTAATATCATTGGTCATCACATCAGACTTAGGACCAGATATGGAGCGTGATGGCTGATCTAATCTTAAATCTGAAAAAAATAAAGAATAAAAACATGTCAAATTGTAAGTATGTACATAAATGTTCTCTAGTCTCCGCAAAGCTGATGTCCAGACGTATGAAAATAAACAATGAATAATGTATATAAATGAAATGAAGAATAACAATATTTTAATTATACTTATAATACATACCTTTGCTTTCTGTAACTGCTGATGCAATATTCGGAGAAGAAATAAGGGTTGTCCATGAAATCCTTCAATTGAACATCTGAAAATTTGTGCATTTAAGTTTTATTTACTCCAAAAGTATTTTATTTTTACTAAAGTACATAGATTTTTTTTAAATTTTACTATAACTAGAAGCACAAGAAAGATGACTGTACAATAATGACTCACCTGCTGTATATTAAGAGGCACACCGTGAGTTATTTCTTCTTGTAGGTAAGTACGGCTTGGAGTGAAGTGACACAGGGTTCGAACTTACACCAAACCTTACGACCAAAATATTTCTCTTAGGTAGTTAGTTGTTCTTCGGTGAATCAAATGATGAGGGAATGCGATGGTACTACGTATGTCATCCACAAATTTCTATGTTCATCGTTCTTGTGAAACTATAAAGTCGGTGGAACTCACTTGTTGCATTGCAATTGTTAATGTGACCGACCACCAACCACATTTTACTCATGAGAATAATACCGAATATCACATGTACAGTCAATATTGTCACAAACCAGAGAGGAGAAATTCACTGAAATGCGCGGAAATATCATATTATAAGGATTTGATGACCGAAATACACTTGAGAAAATAGAAATTTAGATTTTAAACTAGATTCGGAAGAATGACAGGAATTACAAAACAAACAAACATGGCAGCCATCAAAATGGCGTCTTAAGATGGCGGCACCACTAGCGACAGCAGCGCCAAAACGGTACACTTGGAACTAAAGCTGTCAAAGCTGTCACTAGCCAGGAAGTAAGCAATTACAATATTCGATAGATAATATTATCGCAGATAACAATATGTAAAGCAGTGTTTGTAACAAGATGCGACACCAGCAAAGAGCTACAAACAACCATAGAGACATTTTGCGCAAATAAACGAGTTGTAAGTTTTATTGAAAAAATGGTGGTAATTTCGAACACTTACTAAAATAAATAAAAGTTTATGAAAACAATGCATTTAAGCATCATGTTTCATAGTAACGTTTTGACATAAGCGCTCGAAAGTTAAACAGAAACGAGGCTTATGTCCAATCACATACATTTTCCTCTTAGGGATGATAGAAAAACAATTTTGTCTCTGGGCCTTATTTCTGAACAGAGGCCTTAGACAAGATGCCATTCGATAATCGCTATCGCTATCGCTTAGCGGAAAATGTATGGAATTTGACATAAGACATCGAACTACTTTCGATAGTTAATGTCAAATCCCATACATTTTTCATTTAGCGATAGCGATAGCGATTGCCAAATGGCATCTTGTCTAGGCCCTCAGTTCCTATTACAATAAAAAATAGAATGATGTTTTTTTATTAATCTGCCATTACTACCCAATAAGTAATCGGAAACGATACTTATCATTAAAGAAGATCTTTTAGATATAATGACGTTTCCTTGATCACTTTTCCACAGCTGACATACTATAACACTGGTGTGACAGTAGTAGTTCTGTTTATCCCCACAGGGAAAGGCAATGGTACAGAGCCATTCAGAAAATCTTAGGTCATATAATTATTTATTTCTTCATTTTATTGCATTGAAATGCTGATGTAACATATTTCAATGCTTCTTGGGAGTATTTAACACGAAATATATGATGACAGTCACTTTATGCGCTACTTGATGAGGTGGATAACCACAAAAAAGTTCTCATCGTATTTCACAACATAATCACTTTTATTCTAATAATCTTTTAGTTGCACGTCAACACAAACACTTTGTATATATATGAAACACCACTTTTATAACACAAAGTTCGCTCCGACACAATTTTTAATTATTGAAATAAAAATCTTGACCGACGCCATTAAAACGCGCCAAACGCTCCACTGGTGTGACACTGAGGTAGATCTTTCAATCCAATGTTCCGGAACTTCAGAACTTTGGCATTTTTCAAATCCGGAGTTGAAACGAAACTGCGCAATTAAAACTGGTTTTTTTAAATTACATTTTTTTATTAGCTTTTAAAAATTATTTACGATTGCAAAATGTAAGTATTAAACAATAATTAAATGTATTTAAAACAACAATTGAAACCGGTATACAGCTATCTGGTTTTTGATATTTTTTACAAGCAACAGAAAGAACTTAAAGTAATTATAGAAAGTACATATTCTATTTCATCAGCTGAGGTTAGACGGACGCGGTGGATGAAGATCAGAACGTTAATATTATCATCACTTCAAATATCTAATAGATCGATTTCTATTTAGATCATTTTTAAAATATTCTTTATAAAGGGATGCTTTGCGAAAGTCTTTGGGCATCAGCAGCAGTTTCTATTTGACTGTCATACCCAAAGATCTACCATTTCGGAGCTAATCAGTTACCTATATATTTTCTGGAAACGGCTTAGCACCAACTCCAAAAAATACATTTAATTCTTTTTTCCTTTTTAGTGTTTTGAATTCGGTTTTATTTTTGTTATAAAGAAAATTCTTTTCACATTTTTAAGTGAAATCTAAGGTCAAAGCTAGATGGGTTACCGTCAGCACTATCTACTTGTCTGTCTTTCAGTCTTTGGTTGAAATACACCATATTGTTTCATATTATTGCATCGTTTTACTACTAAATATTATATTATATAACTCCACACACCGTTACGGTAACCGTTACCTTCCATCAACAGTTCACCCGAATAACCCGATAGAATACAACTATTCGTTAATACGTACCTATAATAGTGAAAGAAATATCTTCCAGCTCTTAACCGTTAAGGAGTTGTACCTTCCATCACCAGCTCACCAACATAATAAGATGATGACTAGCAGAAGCAAATACTTAAATAGCTTTGGAAAAAAGTAAAACATGTCAAACGTATAAAACTTGAGGTTTGCCCTCGATTTACCTGGGATCCCATCATCAGCTCCTGACTTGGTGACAATGGGACCACCCACATGGGTGGATAAGTGGGTCTAATTGGTGGGTCTCTGAAGACTAAGGGCCTCAGGAGTATACTCTATCAAATAAAAAAAGAATTTTGAAAATCGGTTCACAATTGACAGAGAAATACAATGGAACATAGAACCTCCTCCTTTTTTGAAGTCGGTTAAAAAGTGATTATGGTGTGAAATACGATGAGTTTTTTTTGTGGTTATCCACCTCATCAAGTAGCATCATATGGGTCTCCATATGATGCATAACATAGCAGTCTTGTCATCATATTTCGCGTCATGGCGTATGACTGTATGGGCATTAGTACCCTTTGCCTTCCCTTTATAGGGAGTATTTAACAAAAAAAAAAGGTGTTTGGCGGGATTTTGTGGTGTCAGACAAGCTTTTTATTACATTAATTAAAAATTTAGTCGGAGCGAACTTTTTGATATAAAAGTGGCGTAGTTTTATAAAATAAGTGTTTGTGTTGTCGTACAACTAAAAGGTTATTATGGTGTGAAATACGATGAGAACTTTTTTGTAGTTATCCACCTCATCAAGTAGCACATAAGGAGATTGTCATCATATATTTCGCGTCATCTACTCCCAAGATGCATTGAAATGTGTAACACCAGCATTTCAATGCAATAAATGAAGAAATAAGAAGTACTGAAGACATGGCTGTATACGCATTAGTTTTCGTTGCCTTCCCATTGTAGTGAGAATGAACAAAAGAAAAGAAAAGAAAAAATGTCAAATCTGACACTGACGGCAACTAATCTCTTTTTTAGTTAATAAATTTTTAATAAATTCCATTTTATTTCGTGTTTGTGGAGAATTCAACAAAAACACCAATTCATTTCCTTGGTCAGATGTAAATTCCAAGTTAGTTAATCTATCATTACTGTATTTTCGTAGTTTTATTTATTATATTACCATGTCTGAAACGGTAATTACGAAAGACGGCTTAGATAAAAATCTGGAAGATATTGAAATACAAGAAGTTCTTCGTAATGGTACAGATCTGAGAGAATACGCATTACAAATAGAAAAAGGTATAAAAGAAGCCGAGAAAACCTCTATCGCAGACTACTTGAAAGAAAGTGAAAATATTACTTCACTTCATAATCAAATAGAAGAATGTGATAATATACTTGAACGTATGGAAAGCATGCTTATGGTGTTCCAAGTAAGTCATAATATAGATTATCTCTGTGTTTAACCTGTCTAGCTACACATTGGGTTTTTAATTAATTATTACAACCCGCCGGGAGTCTTACATGTCTCTACCAATTATTTCCCATGACTATTCATATTGAATTTCTGAAATACCCACAAATCAAATACAATAACTTTTCTACTTTTGAGGAGATACCGGCAGGCTGATAAAGGAAGAAAGAAATGTCAATAACGCAGACAATATTTGACTGAAAAAAGGTCAAAATGTCAGGATTGCATAAATATGTTTCTAATAGTATTTAAATTTCTAATAGTTTTCTAATAGTTTTTACATTCATTGAAAACTTACATATGAATACAATTATGGAAGTATTTAAAGTGTGTTTAATAGTTCTCATTTTCTATTTTGTGTATTTTCAGAATGATTTAGGTAGTATAAGTAATGAAATAATAAGCTTGCAAAAAAGATCAGTTAGTATGTCAGTACAATTATCAAACAGACAAGTTCTTAAAGGACCACTTTCATCATTTATAGAAGACATGGCAGTATCTGAAACTCTTATATTGTAAGTATGATTAATCAACAAAATAACATTAAATAATACTAACCAGTCAAGCATCATACTCCAGACACAATTGATTTTTCAATTTTCATAGCCCTCTGGTGGGATAATGCCGCTTGACAGATTAAAGTCTGTTTAGAATAGAACGGTCATATTTTAGGGAGGAACTACTGAGGTGCAGTAAAGAGATTTTACAAGTTAGCTTTATTTCTACCCTTTGACCTTTGATGTTCTCACTCAAAAAAAAAATAAGTTGATATTTAATTGATATGTAATAAGTTCTTTCTTTATAGAGATTCATAAACATAATAACATATAAATACTACAATTACATAAAATCTTGTAAATATAATGTATCCTCTGGATTTAAATCTGATGGTGTGCAGGTGCGCGTTCCGAGCCTACACTCCGAGTTGTTTTTTGTCTTGCTCTAAGGTGTGGAACGACTTGTTGTTTTTATAACCTCAAATTTTGACAGGGATTTCCATCATTATCTAAAGGCTTCCAATCCCATTAAATTTTCTGTATTAAGTCTGTATTTAAACTATTATTTTACTTTTATTGAAAGTTAACTAAAAATAAGAAGTGCCTTTTTTGAGATTTGACATACCCCATCTCATTTGACGGATGTTATGACGTTTTAAACGTCAGAGTGCTTTTTAACAAAATTGATCGCCAAAAAGTTGCAACTCTCCAAGGCTCGGAACGAGGTAATTGTGACAGCCAAACTTCATGCCGAAAGGCACGGAACGGCCTTAGAGTAAAAAGTTGTAGGCTTGGAACGTGCCCTAGTTGACAGCCCATCAAGCATAACAGTTTGAACTATAGAGTGCCCTTACTGCGTTTGTAATAGAGGAGGCTTTCATATTGCACCTGTTATACTTGATGTTCTGTCGTCTGTACATATTAGTCTATGGGTGTATGAATAACCTTAGCTTACATTTTTAGTGGAATCAATAATGTACCAGTAACAGACAAGGAATTTATGGTACAATTAGCAATATTGAATCAAAAACTCAACTTTGTTAAAGAACAAGACTTCAAAGAAACAAAAGCCTGCCATGATGTTAAAGATGTTCTAGAAAAACTTAAAATAAAGGCTGTAGCAAAAATACGAACATATATCTTAGAACACATATACAAATTTCGGAAACCAATGGCTAATTACCAAATACCACAGAATGCTATGTTGAAATATAAGTTTTTCTTTGAGTTTGTATTAGCTAATGAAAGGAATGTCGCCCAAGAAATTTGCAATGAGTATATTGATACACTAAGCAAAGTGTATTATTCTTATTTTAAATCTTATGCATCAAGGCTGGATAAACTAAAATATGAGGAAGCACCTTCAAAAGATGATTTGATGGGAATAGAGGATGGATCCAAAGGAGGATACTTTCAAAAATCTAATCTCAAAAATAAAAGTACTATATTCACAATTGGAAATCGTGGAGATGTTCTAGCTCAACAACTTGAGGCTCCAATCATAGTTCCCCATGTTCAACAAAAAACCAAAGTAAAAATGATGGTTCTCTAAGAAATAGCATTATTCTCTCAATGTGCTTTATTTATTAATAAAATTTCAAATATTTAAATTTTCAGTACTCATATGAAGCCTTATTTAGAAGTCTTCAGTATGCTCTTGTGGACAATGGCTGCCGTGAGTACTTATTTACTACAGAATTCTTCCATGTAAAAGGAAGTCATGCTCAAGAGCTATTTGACAGAATTCTTGGTAAAACTCTATCTCTTCTAGTGGTAAGTGATTTACATTCTTAGACTAGAACATATTACTATGCCTAATACTCATGAGTGCATAGAATCATAAATTAGGACTTCATAGGAGAACTAAAATCACAAACATAACTCATAGGATTAACAATTTTGAAGTAGCAAAGGGTAACATGATAAAATTAACATGCAGAATGCATGACAACCCCTTACCATAGAGCACCATCTAAAATGACCTGTAACTTACCATAGAGCTCAGTCTAAAAAGGACATACAATCTGATCAAGGTTGCAGGGTGACTATGGATTTAAGTTGCGCATGCTAGTCATGGTCTTCTTTGATAGTTGTGATAAAATTTTAGCACTCATTTAACAGGAACTGATGCCACAATTTGTTTTAGTCGTCACGGAAGCTAGGTGGTGTAGGGCAAGAATACATACCTTTAAGTTGCAGTGACATCAGTTTCAAACATGGCTGTGGCTGAAACTGAACACAAATAATTAATACATATTTTGTATGTGGTCGTCATTTTGCCTATTTTAGAGTATGCAATTTTATGGGGTGGTAGAATGTAACTTGATAGGTGATGGTCTTTATTTTGTTTGTGAATACAACCAGGTGGGCCGTCAGCTTGTTTGTCATCTAGTTGTATACAAAAAAAAAAAAAAAAAAAAACACTATGAAAAAAGTTTAAATTTATGTATACTACTAGATAAAATTAAACATTTATAATAAAGTAAGTAGGTTTTGTAAGTTTTCAACTGGGACAAATTAGCATGAATATAATCCTAAATTAGTTACGATAGTATATAAAGTTTTCACTTTTATTTTATTCATGCATATTTTGACATACTGACACATGTTATATGAGTTTTCTTTAAAAATTAAAATTATTTAACTATCTTATAAATTCTATTGATACTTTTTTCATTAATGTAGATAATTTTTATTTCAGAAAAATGTGGAAAATTATGTACTGGAATGTTATGACTCATTAGCATTATTTCTTTGCATTCAACTGATCAATAGATATAAATGGATGTGTCATAAAAGGGCTGTTGGGTCTCTGGATAGGTATGATAGAATCAAACAAAGAGGAAAATCATTTTAAATATTAATAGGTCTGATAAATCAAATGTAATATTAATTTGCTATACACTTTTCAGTTATTGGGATTCTTTGCACTGCGCTCTGTGGCCAAGACTGGAGTATGTGTTAAAACTTAACATTCAAAGTGTGAGAGAATGTGATCCTGCCAAATTATCCAACAAAGAGTTAGGTCCTCATTATGTAAGTTAAAAAAAATACAAAATCTTCGTGCCCATCACACTTGATTCTATAGGTATACATAGAATCAAGTATAACACATGTCATATGGGCTCAAAGATTTTGTTTTTACTATCAATTAATAGTTGTTGTAAAAATCTCATACATTTCTAGTACTGGATATAAAAATAATGCCCTAGGCATTAAGTCAGGAATATAAAATTAATGGTCCAGGCGTTGTGTTTTTAGGCAAAAAAGATCAAATTAATAAATAAATAAAATCAAGTGGTAGCCCCCTTTGCTGTGTCGTCTGGGTAGGTTTTGCTATTTCGACTGGGAAGCAGTTCAGATACTCAATAATTAGTACGAGGGTCAAACTGAAAGTTCTTAGAAAATCAAAAACTGAGCAAACTAGCAAGTTATTATTTTTATTATATCCTTTAAAAATAGTGTCCATTCACATGATGATATTGAATCGCGCTGCATCCGATGGAACCACTGAGAAAAGCACGTTACTCACTCGACTTCTTCGGTCTCTTCGACGGCATTTTGAAATGCAGCTACTGCTTCCATCGCTGGCCGTAAAAAGTTTTTCTCGAATTATAAATAAAAATTGCAAGGTGCGAGATCGGGGCCTACGACGGCTAACCCAGTAATTCTACGTTTGACGTCGCCAAATAGTCGATCGTTCGCCTGGCGATGTGCGACGAAGGGTTGTGGTGAAGGAGGATCGTACTGCGAGGTCGTTTTTGCCGAACTTTTCCAAGACAAGTGGCAAACAATTGTTAGTGTACCACTTTGCAGTAAATTTTTTTTCGATCCTCTAAAACAATTGTAGCGTAAGTATCTGTCCTTCCGAAGAACGAGGCCATGTTTTATCCCACGCAACGTCCTCTCTTCACTTTACTTGACAACTCCCTCGGAAAGAAACACCCGCTAACAGACTGTCGTAGCTAATTAAAGCTCAAAGAAATTCAGTAGGTACCATAGAATTTATATTTATACTGTTTGAAAATAAAACTTATCATAAAATACACAAAAAAAAGTGGGAGTTGATTAAAGTACCGAAGGAAAAAAAACCCCACGGAAATTAAACGGTGTAGACGATAGTAGGTATATGGAGGTAGTAATAGATTGGTTAAACAATCCACGAATCCGGCCGGATTCGTTTCAATCCGGTGGAATCCCGCCGGATTGAAGATGATACCGGATTGCAATCTCTAATCCCGCTACTCTTAAACATAGAAAGGTATCGGGATTCTTGGTGTAGGGGTATGTCAAGGGATTGTGGAAGTAGCTCGACAATCCCTTGACATACGCTATAATAAACTTCTATACTGTGGGGTAAAGAGGTTTATTTAGCGGCGAACGCGCAGACTTGTGTCTTAGTGGGGTTTTAAATATTTAGCAGAAACAGTGTTGGAAAGCGAATATAGGTGCTGTACTATACCTATATCGTCTTGCGGTACGCCAACGAAAATATTAATACTATTCGAGTAACTGCCGTTAACAAAGGCTCTTATGCATCTGATGGACAACAAGCTATTAGCGATCCATTACCACAACCCCTTCAGGCAGCCTGTAATTTGGTAAATTCGAAAGAAGACCCTGTGCCAGACCCGATTGAACGCCTTCGCTACATCTAGGCTAACAGCCAATGCCTCACCTTGACTCTCATGAAAGGAAATCTTGAAAGGCCAACTGAAGTCTATCATACCTTTCTTGTTGACTTAAATAACATCGAGTCATAAAAAATTATTACACGAAAATTTTCTGACTGCTGACATGACTCTAGACAACTTTCAGTTTGCCGCCAAATCGTAAAACAAATAACAAATGAATGTAAAACATACTTAATAATATTGGCAAAGAGTTCCATTTTTAAACCTTAAACTTAAACATTCTTACGAACAACAAAAATACGATGGTTCTTAGCTATAATTTATGAAGATCAGTTCAGGCATTTGATGACAATCAGCTCATTTTCTACATGATAATAGGATTTTAATAACTTTTACAGATTCGATTGATTTCAAATTTGGTGTACTGTCACTTCGGTGACATTCCCATGACATACTAACTTTGAGCTGATCCTTTACCATCAAAAAGTCTGCGAAATGGTTAATTCTTCAGAAATTTACAGCAGATATAGCGTGTTTGGGCTCTGATGAATAGTCTTAATGAGATGGTGTTAGATAGATTATAAATGACGCCGGGGGTTACTTAAAATTTTTAATTTTGTAATTATTACTGTATTGTTTACAAGTAATCAGTTCTAATAACTTTCAGTGTCGCCCTCGTAGTATATAATAAAACAAACTAACTAGAAGTTAGAAAAATATTACATTATCCATGATCTGATTACACTCAAGATAACACTTCAACTCAGCAAATTCATAAATAAAAATGTTTGACGCTTCTGACAATACCTAATAGTAATCAGCTATATATAATATGACTTAAATAATACTAATCCTCTATATACATGTTTGGAGTTATAGTGTTGCCTAATCAATTCTCATTTTTAACTATTTAATAAATGACTGTAACTTGGTTTTGAGAGCTTAGAATAAATAAAGATTAAGATAATCTCAAAACTTTTTAATTTTGAAGTCATTGAAGAACACAAGCTTATTTTTCAGATAACCCGTCGCTATGCCGAATTCTCAGCCGCGATGCTCAGCCTCAGTGAGCAATTTCCATCCGAAGAACTTAGCAACCTCCTGTTGATTCTTCAAGATGAAGTACACTGTTTTTTGCTGAAAATGGCAGCAGAATTCACCCAACGAATACAACAATTAATATTTTTGATTAATAACTACGACATGGTGTTAAGTATATTGATGGAAAGAACAAGAGACAACACAAAAGAAGCTGAGAGTTTTAGAGAACAATTGCAAGCCAGAAGCACAGAATATGTAGAAGAGATATTAAGTCCACATTTTGGTGGAATGATGCAGTTTGTGAAGGAAGGAGAGCAATTGCTTGAAGATGACAACAAATCTCAGCTAGCAAGCTTAGAAAGGAAATCTCTGCCTTTGGTAGCGTCGTTCAGTGCTGGTTGGAAACAAAGCCTTGAAGAAATTCATAGAGAAGTTCTGGTATCATTCCCAAACCTTGTAACTGGGTCAGGATTACTTCAAATGGCCTTGACAAATTTTGTTCAGTATTATCATAAGTTCGTCAAATTATTAACTCCTAATGCTAGAACACAACTGGTCAACATTCATGTTATAATGGTAGAGATAAAGAAATATAAAACTAATTTTTAATTATGAAATATACATTGAAATTATTTTGTATTGTTTTTAATTTAAATAATATTAAATAAAAGTTTTAATGATAGAATTTTCATAAAATTTACCAGAAAGTATAACTATAACAGTGACTAATAATATAACTATATGGCTATGCTATTTTCCATGCATACCTAATGGCTTTAAGAGGTTCACAGTCCACTCTATCCTCACTATTATTATCACAGAATACCGAATTGTCTATCAGAAAATTCACTCTCAAGCAAAAGTCAAGTTTAGGTATAAAAACATGGCTACTTTTTCGACCGTTATCTGCTTGCGCGCGAAATTAAAACTTATCGTGTGACTCGTGTTCATATTCCAATAGGCACCGAAACCGGTTTCGAGTGAGGAATGCAGCCTGAGTGGGAAACTGCTAGCGGCTAGCAGTTTCTAACTCCGGCTGCGTTCCGTTTAGATCGAACACTGCTCACGGTTCTTACAGTGCCAACGCGCGATCCGATTCGATGTTCGCGCTTAAGCTGCTATTAGTGTGATAGTACGTTTTGGAACGTTTTGTGGTTTGCTCAAGGACGGAAGAAAATCTACCGAACAACTGTCGAAAAAGAATCGAATTTTGGGATCTCTATACTTGTCACTTTTTATACGGTGCGTCAAAGCGAGACGGCATGTGACTTTTCGAATCGAATCCGTGATCCGTCAATTTCTGAATAAGGGGACATGTGACGTCACGGGTTCCTTTATTACTACAAAATGTTCAAGTCTATTTAATATCAAAAGTGTGAAATTGTATTCAATAATGTGGTCCTAATTCTAAAGAATAAACGTAGTGCGTATCCTTGTCTCAATAGGAATATAAAAGGATGGATGTCTTTTAAAATTTGATATTTAAAAACGTGTGTTCAATTTTCGACCTTATTGAACTTAAAATGCAGTCTTTAGGAAGCACCTTCGTACATGCCGTCTAATATTGTCTATGGTTTCTTTAACATCCAATCTTTTAGTTGACAGCTTTCAACAAATTCTTGCTATCTTTTTCCTATTAAATATTGCGAGAAAAAGATACATTGAGACTATTCTTATGATCCCAAACACGCTATATCTGCTGTAAGTTTCTGAGATACAGAATTAGCTTAAGGTTAGCATATCTTGGAAATACCACCTAAGTAACAGTAAGTCTAATTTCATTGGATCTGTGAAAGTTAGTAAAACCCTTCTGTCAAGTAGGAAATGAGCTGATAGTCATCAAACACCTGAACTGATCTTCATAAATTATAGCTAAAGGTCATCCTGAACACGTCAGCTTTCAAACAAAAAAACCGAATGAATATCGGTTTATTCGTTAGGAGCTACGATGCCACAGACAGACACACAGAGCATGCTGCATGCTGCATGCAAGCAAGTATGTAGCCATAGGCATGGTTTCTGTCACGGCTCCGGCGCACTGTGAGACTTCGGCGGTCCCACGCACATAATAATACTTATATCAGTGCCACATCACTCTCGAAATACAGCGTTATAAGTGTCTACCGCTAAGTAGGTCGCAAGCGAGCCGATCGGCAGTGGGCTGCCCGCACACGATATCGAACGCACTAACGTTGAAAGTTTCCCGTACAAAACGCAGCAATACTCGCGGTTACGTATTTTGCGAACTACCTACTGCAGAAAGCTACATTCTAATTAAACAATGAAAATTCTTCGTTTTACGGAGGGCTGATTGTCTCATTGCACCGGAGACTTTTAATAACTACGTAAAAGATTTTTAAAAAAAATTGAGTGTCAATGAACCGGCCGAGAAGCACTATAATGAATGTACTAAAAAATATATTTCATTCCACCCTGCCCCTGTTTTTCAAAAGATTATTTATGAAAATTAATTACACGATTCAGAATTTTACCGACACTAAAATTTAATTACCGTGAATACAAAGATGTAAAAAAAAAACATCGATCATTTTATAAAATTTAAGTACATGTAAGTGACCGGCTTTCTTCGCATTCTGTTCATTGAATTAGATGTATAAATAATATTTATGTCTTACTTCAGTCATTTTATTTAATTTATGTTTTTAGTACTACAACCCCCTTGTTTTTGCTCGATGACGCACTCTCGCGGTGTGCGCGGGATACTCGACTCTCTGCACGCGTTTGAAGAGTATGTTTCTTTTCGCAGCTTCTTAAATGGCTAATAATAATAGTCCTAGTAGGCTAATATAACGAAATTATTTCAGCTTTTGTATTACAGTGATGTGTCTGTACTATTATATTAATCTGTGCTAATACTACTAGGTACTGTATTTTCCTAACAGAAAATATAATTGTGATTAATACATTAATTTGATTGAAAAGTGAGTTTCATTTTGTTACCCTGAAATATTTTCTTGTTTCAAGCAAGCTTGTTTCATGCTAGCAAGCATGCAGCATGAAAGCAAGCATGCAGCATGCGAGCAGGCATATATCATACAAGCGAGCATGCAACATGCAAGCAAGCATGTATGTAGCATCTATGCTACTCTAGCAGGCATGGTTTTTGTCACGGCTACGGCATTGCGGGACTTCGGCAGTCCTACGCAAGCTTTGCGCCGCCTGCTCCTCAGGTTGCGGGCCGCCTCGCCCCTACACGCCTACGCGGGCTTAATTTAATTACACTTTAGGGGTAGGGCAGACAAGAATACCTGAAGTCGGGTTAAACTGAGTCTTTTAATTCATAGTTTTGTTTTAAATAATGTACTAAATAAGGAGATATCACGCACAAAAAAATATACCTACATGAAAATCGTACTTGCGATAGTACCTACACTGAATTTATTGAAGTAAAAATTTATGTTTTAACTATTTTGCAAACTGAAACCGACGTGGAAACAAAATTATCGACAGCAAAACTTTAATGTAACATTATTTCGATAAAATAAATAAAATGTGATAAGAAAAAACGATGGACTGAGTTTGTAGATAATAAATAATCTACGAAATGAAATTGCGTTCTTACTTGATTCGATAGTTTGTCAAATATTGTATAAAAAGATGTGCGAATATTTTTATGGGGAATGAAAATCGTTGAACTTAATTGCGATAAAGTGATGGGTTCCACTCGTATTGCGATAAAAAAATTTAGGCGTCAAATTATGTTTTCTTGATTTTCTTCATGACTCTTCGCATTTGATTCAGATTTTATTTTTTGAGGTAGGTACAGTCGGCAGCACGTCAAGCGTAACAGTTTGTCCTTGAACCTAGAGCGCAACGCACAGAAAATTTGTGCGCAAAGGATAAACATATGTCTCTCAGCGCCTCTATCTAACGTCTCTCTCTCAAGTACTCTGTACCTACAATACTCGCAGATGGCCTTGAACGTGATCGCGACGACTATTAAAAGTATTTCTTCGTTATAGCCTCCGACTAAATATGTGTAGGTTTATAAGTAGCTATAGCTACAGCTAGCTACGTACGCGGCCTACTCTCTTCGCTTCGTTGTTTCAACTTGATTTAAAATTAAAGTACGGCTAAGACCATTGCATTAATTTAAAACAAAAGTTTTCTACATATTATAATGGCTAGTTATGATATTTTATTTACGCTACCTATTTATCAATAATGCTCAGCGTACTTAATTATTTCAATCAACTATTATTATACCTATTAAAATACAGGCTTCCTTATTTATTCATTGTTATTAACTTAAAAATATATTTCTATTGTCAGGTCATTATTATGGTCCATTGTTATGGAGAGAAATTAAAATAAACCTAAGTAAACACTTAGGTTTGTTTTTCTACATTTATTTAATGTTAATAAAACAAATAAAAACATTTATAACCTTAATTTTTGATTTTGACATTATTATAAATGTTTGAAAAATTACTTAGTAAGTAATTAAAATCAGAATAGAAAATAAAAATAGAATATTTCGACATTGTAGGGTGGACGTTAGCTAATGAACGCAAATACAGATGGACTAGAAGAATTTCACAGGGATATCCCAAGTCCTGGGTGGCTCAGTGGTCAGCAGAGCAGTTGCCCGGATTGCGAAAGGTCGCCGGTTCGACTCGTGCCTCAGGACCTGAAATTTTTCTAATTTTATATTCTAATTACTAAACATTTGTAAAGTTTACCACCTCCTATCATACCCGTAACTACTACTCATTCACAATATTTTAAAGACCTAACATTCTCCTCTACAAATGTGAATAGAATACGAAATATCAATTTTGAAGAAAATAGACCTCATACAAAATCTTCGTGAATTTTAGTGTTAAAATAAATTGACATAAAAATGTAATTTCTGAGATTTGAACCAGGTTCCCCAATAGTGAAGACGAGCATGTAACGCTTTCGACCAAGGGTGTTGATAATGTCTTTTCGAATTTATTCATTGTATTTTACTAGACCCAGTGATGTGTGACGCAAGCAATTTTGAAGCTTATTACATCACTTTAAAGTTGAAATTATAATGATTGTAGCTTCATTTTATATTTCGGCTGTGAGCTATGATGGCTGTGTATACTAGTAAATGTATAAAATTGTAATGATTTGTTGGTGTAAATCACTAACTATCAAAAAACTTATACTTACTTAATTGGATAATTTTCAATTATGTGAAGTAGGTATCATAGGTATGGTAGATCAATGTGGTAGATAGGTCTTTGTGCTTTGTTTTTTACTAATATACTTACTTGGGTAGATTCTAAATACAGTAAAAAGACCAATTTTAATTTGAGCTACCCTTTTCTATCTAGGTAAATTACCATACGACATAATATTATATGATGCAATGCGGTTACGTTTTCAATGGAATTTCGACTTTATATCTGATATATTTTAGGTCGATTATTAATTACCAAGGTATGGCTCATGATATTTTTATCAATAGGTAGGCATCAAATTCGCCTATGTATGACATTACATTACTTTTTGATTTGTGTTAGTAGAGTTTATGGATGGTCTCAGGTTAGGTTAGGATTTGTGAAAGGATTGTGTAAAGTCGGAGATTATAGTTTAAATACATTTCAAAATTTATAGTTATATACTAGTCTAAGTTTTGGCCATCTAAGTAAACGCTTCTAAAAAACTTAAAAGATTATCACTTAGATTAATTGTGTATAAATCTAAGGAATATCTTTAATAACTTCATAGGATTCAGTTAAATCCTCTATAGCTCAGTGGTAAGGTCGCGGGTTCGGACCCACGAGCACTCGTAGAAGGTAGAACGGACCGTGGACAAAATCTCTCTCCACCACCACCCGTCCACATATTTTGAGACAAATTAATGTGTTTTATTTCTCTCTGACAAAGAGAGATCTTTTATTCACTCCCCCCGGGAGTTTGCCATGCTGAGCGCTGAGAACATTTTTTTCTAGTTGAAACATTTTTCACACCATTATACCTAGGTACTTTTCTAACAAAAAATGTTCAGTCTTTTTCAAGATCATCATACTTACCTACTTAGGATCGATTTGTAATTTTAAGATTCAAAATTATTCTCATGTGTAGGCAGTGCAAGACCGATCGGTTTGGAGGTCCTTGCCCAATTGCTTAAGCTCAGCGGTGGGTATCTCTTATCTGACATGATGATTATGTGTAGGGATTTTAAAATTAATTGAAATAAAATAATAGTAGGGAATTAATAGAAGTTGGATTCAAATTTTAATACAAGTTTTTTAAGCTAAGAGTGCAAACAAGATATTAAGTCGACACACACAGACAGACAGGTAGACTGATCGGACTGATGCTACACCCCATGAGCACTGGAGAAAGTTTTTCAGTCCGTTAATTCATTTCATCTATTGACACCTAATAAATGTATATTTCCAGTCTGACGTACCAGGCTACCATAAGTATATCTCCAAGAGCTCTGGCGACCTCACGAGGCGAGGCTCTGGCGAGGTTGTTAATATGACTAGTTTAAGAAGCTAACAGCTTTGTTGACAATTCCTAGACACTGGTCGCTACTAGTTCATCTGTGCCACTGGTGTCAAATTATTGTGTTAAGATAAATAACTAAAAGTAGTAATAACAAAACTGAAATTACAGGTGAAATGGGGAAGTGCTGTCTCTTGAATGTAAAAACATTTGGATTAGTAATTTTATAAGCCATAAGTGTATTATTGCAATTTAAATTGCATCATTATTCAGCCAAACACTCCATTAACATTCTGAAACTGCTACTTCGGTCTACTTCTCTGAGGTGAACTCTTTTAACCTCAGTACAAGTGAGGGTTGAATCATGACAATAAAATTACTTAAAAATACATTTTTTTTTGGACAAAACTAAAAACCAATTGTTTTTGCAATCCATGATTTGACAGATAAAAGAAATTCTTTATTTGAGAGCAATCAGGTCTAATTGGGAATGTGTAAGAAATAAGAAAGAGTCAAAATTGATTTAACATGTTTATTTAAAAGTTAACAATATTAAATTATAATTTTAATTAACCCTCAGCCTTGTCTTTGAAATATCACTAAAGTAAGAGTACACCAAATTTCAAAATAATCGAATCTGTGAAAGATTATCATCAAACGCCTGAACAGATCTTCATAATTCAAAGTCAAGAACCATCTCAACCACATTACCTTTCTAACAAAAAAAATTGCATGGCTGACGATGGCACAGACAAACTTACAGATACAAAGACAGACACATAAAACACCCCTCTTTTAGGGTCGGGGGCTATAAAAAATAAAAAGTAATCTGTAGGCCTAGGGTAATTTTATGAATAACTTAGGTGCCTAATATTTAAATGGAATTAATTATAACAATATGCAGTTAAGTAGGTAGGTAGGTAGATATTAGTATTTTTAGCACCATTTTTCCTCCCTTATTCTTTTCTATAATTATTTAATGAAATCCAAAATAACTTTTAGAAATCTCTCTTTTACTAGTAGAGTTAAACATTTTTTTGTTTTATGCTAGTAATTTATTAATCTGTCAAACGGCATTATCCCTCTGGATGGCTACAACAATTGAAAAATCAGTTGTGTCTGGAATCTGATACTTGACAGTATAGAAAAACCATTTCTATGATGTGAGAAATATTACTACCTAACCTATAAAATTGCCTAAGATGTATTATTAAATTTTGAACACCATTCTAAATCAAATAACCATTGCAATGAGAAGTAAGGTTTTTCATCTTGAATTTAAATAATAATAAACAACAATAGTAATAGGAGAAAATATGTTAGAAGACTGTTAGGTTTAGAAACTATATTTTATTATAATTTGGGCTAAGAAAATAATGATTTGGGTGAATTAACACCATTGCTCTTTGAAATTATATCAATTTCTTATCATAAAAATCACATAGATAATTGGATGGCTATCCAATTATTACTATTACTATTACTGTTACTGGTAAGCATTTGAATTTACAGGTCATGACAGTTACACTAATATCATGTAGGAACTTGGAAAACTGCTGTTGCTGAACAATTATGCACGTGTGAATATTACAGTTGTCCAGGCAGAGCTAGGTAAAGGAACCTATAGGGACAACTCTTCCTAACCTACTTTGTAATGTGGTGGTGTTATTAGTATTTTTACCAGGCCCTGTTGATCTTATCACCCCAGGAAACAAAAACTAATGTAATTATGTCTCTGGTTGCTTATGTATTGATTTAAAGTGCTCACTATTGCTAAGCCAAAATGTTGAACTAAGTATCTAAAAAAAATATCTTCAATAACCTTACATTTTTTTCGAAGTCAGTCATAATATTATAAACTGAAACTTACCCTAACCTCTATGTGGTGGTCATTTATATACTTTTTGTAAAAACAATATTTATGTCTGTAGCTTTTGATATCTGTCAAGCGGCGATATACCACCGGGGGCGATGACAATGGAAGAATCAATTGTGTCTGGAATCTCATGCTTGACGGGTTAATATCTAATAAAATTCCATAAATATTGACACTGGCATCCACTCAACAATAGAATATCTCTTGTCTGGTTTGTGGTTACCTACTTAGTTATTTCACAGACATAGGTATAGAATTCACTAATAACAAGAATTATGTGAACAAATACACCACACATCAACACACTATCTTGTAGCCTCTTAAACAGCCTGGATCTTCATCTCATAATTAAAAACCAAAAATATATGGTCTGCCCGCCACCTGCAAAGTAATATTTGTTTTATTAACCTGTTCATAAATGAACTGGATTGAGTCTTTCAGCTACTTAATATAAAGATGTTTTTAATTACGAAACAATAGTAGCTGGAATCATTTTACAAATATGATTAGTTGGTTTATGTATACCAAATAATCAAACTAAGTAACCTTGCTAGGTTAATTTGTTTAGCAAGGAAGTCTCCTAACCTAACCAAATACTTTTCATTTTGTTAGAAACTAAGTTGAAGAAAATCAAATGACATTGACCAAAACCTGTTTCGTATACTTAGAGGTAAAAAATAAATGAAGCAAAATACTTTCATACACTTAGATGGCGTTCATTTGAATGTTTACATTCAAAAACACGAAGAAAAGCGCAGTTTATTTAAAATATAGGTTGGTATGTCCCTGTTCTCTTAAAAACAGTAGAACAAAAGTAGGCGTTTTAACTTACCGATATTCGGTCGGATTTTCATATTATCTACCTATTTGTGTAGTGCTACTATTTTATTTTTATTCCATTCAAGTGCGTGGCCATTTCGTATATCACTTTACTTGGATATTTTTTTCAAAGAAACTAACATTTATCTACAAATAAAATAGACAAGCAGTCAAAGTTGATTTTGTGATTTCGTATTCAATAGTTTGAACCCATAATATTAGGTCGCCCCATACAATTTAGGTCTCAATACAAAATGGAAAGATTTTTCTATACTCAACTTTTAAATACCACAGATACAAAAAAAAAACTTCTAAACTTGAGCCCCAACTTCATACTTAAAAAATGCGATGTCATAGAAATTAGACTAAACTGCGTACAAATAGCGTTAGCTCAAACAATTCGACCAATTTTAACCAATAAACGCTCGTAGCATTCTGACAAGCTCTGCTATTGGTCAAATTCTAAAAGATGGTTGAAGTTGAACCAATAGCGAAGAGGGTGTGCTTTCTTTCTAATAGCTATACATAGCGTTTACTAGGGTTATATATACTGTTACGCTTGATGTGCTGCCGACTGTACATTGAAGGTACTTTCGTCAGGTAAATATTAAATAACAAAAAAATATCTATTACGTTCATTTTCAACATACACCCGTCACTCTGACCGTCAGGGCTGCGGCTCACTTTGATATTATAATTACTCCCGTTTCATTAAGGTTACTTTGAATTTCATTACAGGTACTCTGTAATAGGAAAACCATAGAAACTACCTTACCAGTTTCTAAGTGTTTGGTAACAAGTGACGACACATCGGTCACGTGACGTATTGGCATTTTGGAGCGAAATTTGAAACGATACATGAATGCATTAGTCTTATTAAAAAAAATATCTATTTGAGGCTATATAAGGTACTTACTTATACACGACATGACAGACTTTCCCAAAATTTGTGAACATCCCTATTAAATTGGATTGTATCACAAATATAAATAAAAGGATCAAGACAAAATGAAAACCTGCGAAGTATAATTACACGTTTAATTTATGTAAACCGCTCCACTCCCAAAACGGAGCAGTCTCTTGTTTAAATCACAGTAGTCTTGTAATCATAAAATAAAAGGACACCAACCAAGTTTAAATAATATGTTTCACAATAAAAATAAATGTGACTCCTTAACATTTTAAAACACGTAGCATACTACAACACCTATATTAAATATTACACTAACCAGTGCAATAAAACATTATACTGAAATTTACATCACTTGTATACATGTCTCGCTCACACGTTATGTTGTGCAAGGATTCGAAACGGACATCCTGAATTTTTAAATGGAGATGGACACTTACTTAGTAAGATGTTACTTATAGGAAGTCATATAAGAAATGCAGTAAGTAACCTTACTTGTTTGACTAGGTTGTAGTTAATTATTATTCATACACACTACTGACTTTGAAGTCATTAAATACACTGAGCACTGCACTAGGCTGTTTAATAGTTATATTGTCAATGGTCTTCATATGAGACTAATTTTCGACAAAATACTCCTCCACACTTTCAATGGTTTTCCACTCACGAAATCACGCATAACGGCTTCAAAGTCAGGTGATATATGCTGAGGGTGCCATGTAAGTAGGTTTTGTAGTACTCTATTATAGTTATGTCTGCTCATAAATATTAGACTTGTGAAGATTGCTTCCTCCATCTGTGGTGAGGCTGAAATATAAAAAAAATAGGACTTAGTAAAAATAGACAACATGGCAGCGTAGTCTCGGGACTATGGTTCTCTGTGTGTGCTTCTCAGACTAGCCAACGTACAATTTGAAACATAATTTGTGATTAAAAATACATTTAAGTAGTTTGATCAGTATTCAATTATTTTAATATACTCATTTTTTAAAGATATTACACGACTTGTCCAGCGCGAAGATAAAAGACAACGTACTGCTCGCGTGCATAACGTAAGCGACACATTGGAAATAAATGATTTTTTTATTAAAAACTAAATGATTATGAAAAAAAAAAGTTTTCAGAATAATGCTAAAAGGTTAGGTTTTGTGAAAAGGAATATAATAAACTGAGCAACTAAAAATACTAAGTTAGCGACTAAAAAACTATTTTGGTCGACTATTCAACGATTTGTTGCCGAAATCAGATTTTTTAGTTGCTCACTTAGCAATTTATTTGGTTACGTTAGGTTAGTATGATGCTCAGTTAGATAAAAGCCTTTTTAAAATAAACTTAGTTTGGGTCTAAAATATTCGACCGTTTGTAAAAACAGAAAAGTAATAATAATAATATTCATACAATCACACCTATTATCTAGCCCAAAGTAAGCATCATTAAGAGCTTGTGTTATAAGTAGATACTAGATAACGGATAAATATTGATAATAATATGTATATAAATATTACAAATATGCTAAATAAACATATAAACATCCATGACTCGTAAACAAATGCCCGTACTCATCAAACAAACATTTGCTCCTACCGGGATTCGAACCCTGGACCTCTTGACCGAGTAGCCTGCATTGCAAGGGGTACAGACCGCTCGACCAGTCGGTCGTTGAAAGTGAATGAAAATATTTTGGTTATAGCAAAAGATTGGTAATAACATATTTGAAAACAAGAACAATAATAATTAAACTCTTTGTCGTACTTGCGAAACTTGGAATTTATTGCTAGCACATGTGTTCTCTCATTTCTATAAAATGGGTTCCTTAAAGAGGCGTGAAAAAGCATCCTATGAGCTGGCAAGGTGTAGGCGGCTAGGACAGTGTGTTTATGCTGCACTAGCTGCCTTCGCTATATGCTTAAAGTTTCACATCAGGTGGTGTAGACTCATTTTAGTGCTTTGTATAAAAAAACATAGGACTAAATCCTTAATTAATAATGCTGAATATTGGCATGGTATCACTTTAGGATTATTTTTTCAAAGTAAATTAATTTTTGTTACTTACGGTTCTGTTTGAGCATATCCACGAAAATGTTCATAACAATTTCACAATGCACCTTCATGTCAACTGGAAAAGGCTTTAGCAATGCTCCCAAAATGGACACACAAAACAGTTTAGATCTCTCAGAGTAGCCATCCTTTTCAATAATTGGTAGTAACAAATTCTTAACTATATTCTTCTGACACCATTTCGGACCGTGGCGTTTAGCAATAACAATTAACGACATCCTCAGCTGTTTTATCTCTACTGGAATAGCTGCAATATAATCATTTATACGTAAAATAAAAAAATGTATAAAATTTATATCACCTAATACAGGGTTGATTTAATAAATTACAAAATTAAAAATTTTAAGTAACCCCCGGCGTCATTAATCATCTATCTAACACCATCTCTTTGAGATTATTCATAAGAGCCCAAACACGCTATATCTGCTGTAAGTTTCTGAAGATATAACATTTCGCAGACTTGTTGATGGTATAGGATCAGCTCAAGAATAAAATGTCATAGGAATGTCACCGAAGTGACAGTACACCAAATTTCAAATCAATCGGATCTGTAAAAGTTAGTAAAATCCTATTATCATATAAAAAATGAGCTGATAGTCATCAAACGCCTGAACTGATCTTCATAAATTATAGCTAAGAACCATCGTAGTCACATCAGCTTTCAAACAAAATCGGTCCATTCGTTTAGGCGCTACGATGCCACAGACAAACACACAGATGCAGAGATACACAGACAGGCACATCAAACGTATAACACCCCTCTTTTTTCGTCAGGGGTTAAAAATACTAGTAACCTCACACGTTATTCCTTGCATCGTAATTAAATACTTTTGATTTCTGACTTTTTTCAAACTGATATATACTATAGTATTTCATTTTAATTGTTCCCACAGTGATCGTCTATTTATACAACTACCTACCTAATTTTTAAGCCGCGTTGGAATGTGTAGCTTGCTTGACTGATTAATATTGTTATTATTATATCAATGTTTTTCTGTGAAAAATTGGCTTATGTTCGTAAAAAAATATATAAACTACAAAAAGCCGCGGCTTTTCACATTCCAACCTCATTATTCTCAACCGTCGAAAAAAATTCCAATATCGAAAACTCTCCATCGCGTTGTGGCAAAACGAAACGGGATGTGACTTTTCGAATCGAATCCGTAATCCAATAGTTTTTTTTTAATTTATTTATTCCATACAAAATAACATAAGTTTGACAATTTCAATACGGTGCCTCATAAACACAAGTGGTTTTTCTGTGCACCGTAACTCTACTTACAAATTAATTAAGATAATAAATTCACACACGCATTTTAAAACACAACCAATTTACAATAGCACTATAATAATTCTTACAATCAAAAAGCAGGTAGGAAGACATTTAGCTCCCCGATTACTTTCGACAGCGCCAATCAACGTTCGCTATTCACACATTAAGTTGTTTTTTGTACTGCGCTGATATGTATATCAGATATTCGAATAACGAAAAAAAAAATTTGTAAAATATTTATCAAGAAATATTATATTATTCGTGATGTTAGTAAGTATTATAAAACTGGTTAATATAAAATACTAATTGTATTTATAATACTGATGTGTTATTTATAATTATTATATTAGGCTGTGCAAGATTATATTATTATTATTCTATAGGTTAGTTTATATTAAATTATTAAGGAAGTGGAGTTTAAGTTTATGCTTGATATTTTTACTAGTAATCTCGTCTTTGAGATAACTTAGAAGTTCATTAATTAGTCGAGGAATTATATATTTATTTTGGTGTTTCCCGTACATATTATGATTCAGGGGAAAGTGTAGTTTAGGATTGGACGCACTTCTCAACCGATCATTACGAATAGTAGGGATCTTGAAGTGTTCATTAAAATACTGCTCCTTGAGGAGGGTGTATTTAATTCTGACACTGATTGGTAGGCCTTTACAAAACTTAAATAACTCATAATCATCCTTGAAATCTATTTGGGTTCTTTTAGGTACTATAGTTTTAAGTATACGTTTTTGTAAATCGTATATTCCATACAAATGAGATTTGCAAGTTCTTCCGTAGCTGCTAAACCCGTATTGAATTATAGACTCCGCCAAAGAATTATATAGTAATAATAATATAGGATACGGAATTTTGTACTTAATTATAGAAAATTTGGCAAGTATAGCCCTCAACTTATCACACCTTGTTTATATGAGGTACCCATTTGAGCCGGCTATCTATAATAAGTCCTAAATAGGTTTGCTGATCAACTTGCTCTATAATATCACAGTTACATATCTGACTTGAGTCGTTGTGAAGCAGATGACTATGAGCAGAGTTGAGAATAAGGAGGCGGGTGCTCCAACCATCTGAGCTACCCTGGTACTTGAGTTAACCTTATCTTATCTTTTAGGTAGGACGCACAAAACGATCTGATACTGATCAGGTAACTGACCAGGAATTGGGTACTTGACAACTTTTTTTTATTGCATAAATAAGAAGTTTATAACTCTTAGAGAAATATTGCAAAAGTAATATTATGTCTATGATCAATAGTTTTACAGATATAGTGGTAAGTTTGATGTGTTGCGGCACATCGTCCAAAAACGCTTCATAGAAAACCTATGGAACAGGTAACGTCACATGTTCCTACATACTAAGAAAATATATCATTAACATTTTTCATAAATTTTAGAAAAAAATGATTATTTTTATGATTTTTCATACACTATATCATATCGTATAATTTTGAATTGTTTTTATGGGTGACAGTATAGTGTACATTTTCCGTACAAATTATAGTGTAGCAGTGTATTTTGAGTAAGCAAAAAAGTGCCACTTCCATTAGAAAATACAGAAAAAATTACCTCTAATGTTTATAATAGCATTCCGGAACATTTCAAGAATTTTAGGTTCATTCCATTCAGTTATTTCGTAGTAATATTTTCGACTCAATATATTCCTGATGTCTTGCACTCTATTGAACTTATCTTCACATTTATAAAAATGTAACAGGTACACCATACATGTTACCAATGGACTTCGTGCTGTAATACAAATATTTTAAATGCATTTACGAAATTAAAAAAAAATTGGTTTCTTATATTTCTAAAACACTTACCTATTCCCATATGTGCTAACGGCAAAACATGCATCCATACATCCAAACACTGTTTAATTAGTAATACAGCCTTGAACTGAATGCAATACATTGCATCTAACATGAAAAGTTTTAAACGACTCTTCATTTTGAAATACCGGCATACTATTGCATAAAAGTGAGACATGCTTTCGATGGTATCAAATTCTGGGGTACGATTGAGTTTAAATAGCGTATATTCAATGTTACACAGGACACTGTCTACTATATCAATCGCTGGCCAAGCGGTTTTGAGTTCAATTAAAACACACAAAAGTATTTTCTCTGATATGGTCATGGGTGGTGCAGAAGGAGTCACAATTTTCTTGTATAATTCTATTTTTCTTTGATTATTTTTTAAATAGTCCATTAAGCCCACTATAAACTGTTTTTGATTCCATTTTTTAATAATATTAATAAATCTTTCCATAGAAGATCCCGCAACATCGTTTGTAAATACTTCTTTTATCGCCGTAATTTCTTTCTCAATTATGGTGCTATATGTAGTAACAACAGTATCTGTAATAAATAAACGAATATAACATTTTGAATATTAAAACACCACTGTATAACAAAATTTAGTACAATATATAATTAGCTATTTCAAATATTTTAAAGGTAATGTTTATTTGCATGATTACATTATTAAAAAATACTAACCTGGAATTTTTTTCGAAAAGTTCTTAACTGATTGTCTTCCATACTTATCCAGCATCAAACATAAAACGCTGTGTTTTGGATGTACGAATTTTGTTTTATTTTCGTCTGTAGTTTTCAGTTCACCATTAACAGATTTGTCATTTTCATTGAATAAATCAAGATCTCCGTAAGATACGATTTTTTGTTCTACAGGCTTATGTTTTTCTGGAATGGGTTTTGTGTTTTCAGATTCAAGGTTTTCTGCTGGAATATTTGAAATGTCACTTTTCATGTCAATATCAATAGCACTGTCATCGGATTTTGACTGTCTTAAAGTCGAGCTTCGTAACATACGTTTACAGTCTATCTCAGGCTTATCAACGGAATTCCTTTTCTGGCGCTTTCTTGATCCTTTAGTAATATCATTAATATTTTTATCAGGCTCCAATGAATTATGAATGTTAGCTGAACTTTTAATATCCTGATTTATAAACCTGTTCATAATTTTTTTAAGACTACTACTTATATCTTCAACGTATTTCGTTTTACTGCGTGTGGCAATAAATTTTTTTGGAGTCAATACATCAATCTCAGTTGAGTCATCATCCCTTGTTAAAGGAAGGGCTAAGTTTCTCTTAAGTTCGATTTTATGAGTTTCAGTACTAGCATAGTTTGAATTGGGTAACTCGCTTTTATCTGTATTGACATCTGGATAGTTTAAACATGTAACATTATCTTTCATTGAATCCAGTTTTTCAACATTTCTAGGATCAATTATTGGTGATAATATAGTCTCCTGTTTAGAATTTGTATTAATCCCGATTGTGCATAAATTTTCAACATCTGTGAAAGTAGGGACTAATGTATCGATTTTGTTATTTTCTTCAGATTTTGATTTAATCTGTATTTTAGTTTCTTTAATTTTGGGCATCAGGGTGCTCTGTTCGTTACTATTACTGACACTGTGACATAATAAATCATCATTTTTATTGAATTTATGTGGCTTAATTATCATTATATCCTCCAGTATACATATCTGTTTGCTATTCATGCTCGTTTGCTGATCAATCAAAGTGGATGAATTATGTGGTTTCTCCAATTGACATGATACAGATGTAACATGCGATTTTGAAATTTTTGTAATCCCAGCCATCTTCTTGCTTTCATTAGATATTCCAGATTTACGTAATTTGTTTTTGCATGTACGTAGCTGCTTTAATTCCCTGGCTTTCTGCTGTGACTTTATTTCTGACATCACTTTTAGAGCTTTCTCATAGGCATTTTTATTATTTAAATTTGTAGCTAAATTATTGGTAACTGCAGATGCTTTGGAAGCTAATATTTGTCTGTGTTTTCTTTGTAATTTCTTTATTGGTGGACTAGTAACTCGTTTTATCTTGGTTTTGGGTATTAATTTCTGCCTAAATCTTTCTAATTTAGTTAATTTTCGGCATTTATAAAGTTTTCCTAAGCAAATAGTGTGGCCAAAATTATATGTTTTGTTTTGAAGGTTTTCAGTTTGGTTTAAATCTTCATCAGAAGAACCGTGAGAGTCGTCTCTATCATTATTTGATAAACTATTTTGAATAAGTAAAGGTTCCTCGAATTCTAATCTCTTAACACTTTTCCTACACTCTTTGTGAGGACTAGTATTTAAATTATTCTCGTGCTGTATATCGTCTTGTCTTATGTCGACATTATTGACAGAATTACTCTTAGGACTTTCACATATATTATCATCTTGCTGACTTTCTTGGGGAATCAATTCATTGTCATTTACGCAATAGCCTGTCTCAACAACTGTTACGTGATCCTTATTGGAATCTTGAGGTAATGCGTGACCATTTTCTAAACAGCTTTTCAAGTTTTCGACATCTCTAAACAATTGACTAATTTGTGCTTGTAAAATTTTATTTTCTTTACTTACTTTCATGGCATCTTTACACATTATTTCCTGCTGGTTCGCAACACAAGACATTCTTGATACTTTACCAGATGACACAGACCTTTGTGGTGTAGATGGGATAGGAGTTATCACTGTATGATTTAATCGCATTCTGTCTAAAATCATTTCAATTTCACAGTCCCTACCATTATTTTCCACCAATTTTTCGCTGTTATTTAACTCCAAGCATACTTTCTCTTTAATTGTTTTATTATTATAATTTTGCTTGCAATTCGTAACTGCATTACTTTCTGATTCATCAAGTCCAATTTCAGTTTCCTCTTCGCTGTTGTTAATATAATCGATAGTAACTGAAAAATTTGAATTGTTTGACTCTGAACTATTTACTGGAGTTCTATGTTCTGTCATAAATGATTTAGAAATAATTTCACTTTCATCATTACATTTATTCAATGATTTTTCACCGGTATCTTCCAATATATGATTTTTAGAGGGAATGTTGTCAATATTGTTTATTTGATCATAACTATCTTCACTCTCAATACTTACGATTATTTCGTCGGTAGTATATGTTACCATTGGACTTGTTGCAACATCAATATGTAAGTTTCGGTTGGAGCTAATGTTAACACACATATCGTCGTGTGATAGAATAGGGCTAGTCGCGATATCAACATAAGTTTTGGTCATATTTTCTTTAATATCCGCACTGATTGGACTGTGGTCCATAAAATAGTCCGGACTGTGAGAGCATTTCTCTGCATCAGAGAAAGCAAGTGAAGATCCTCGGCCAGTGTCGGCACTAGCAGGTTCATTACTAAAATCGGAATCTATGTCGTCATCTTTGGATACAGCCAATTTTCCTATAAACATATTTAACATTAGGTACTACAACATTTAAAAAAAAAAGTCATTAATTAAAAGAAAATTATTTTCTATAACTCACCATTCTTAACTGTTTTGTGGTTTTTATTAGTGGATTTTATGGAAAAACTCTGTAACAAGAGAAGATAAATAATTAATGTTTTACATAGTTATACTTAAATCATCATCATCATATAAGTCAACGATGGCCACTACTGAACAAAGGTCTCCCATCGATTTCTATCTATCGCTCTGCGTGCTATGTGCCCCGCCTACAGCGACTTCAACTTGCTAATCCTATGAGCTTTAATAAAAATATAAATGAAAACACTAGCGACCGGCAAAAGGATACGGAGCACCTTATAGTAAGCGATTACCGTTGCCTATGGAGCATTTCAACATCAGGCGTATCAATCTCACATTGTTGTCCCTGTAAAAACTGTTTTACGCCTTTTTGACGAATCCTATGCTGTACTTGCTCGAGAAAACCTCCTCAGGGAGCTCATTCCACAACCTGAGCGACAAAGTTTCTCTGGAAACGTACAGCATCGGACCACTTCGGTCCCAAAATGTGAGTATGAGCGGTGTGGTAATAGAAAGAGGCCGTGGGCATCATGTCATGACAAATATGTAGCAAGGCTACATACCTTCTAAAATTGTCTATGACTTTTATAGAATCTGTCAAGATTTACGTGTGTCGACGTTATAATGTATCCTTTACATAAAGCATTTTGAGAGAACAAGATATAGGATCCTTTTTATTTTAGTTTAGGTTTTCAGAATCGGGAGAGTTGTTTACCTTCAGTGAAAGTGGTGGAGAGGGTAGATTATCAATATCATTTTCATTATCACTGATAGCTTCGTCCCCTATCAAAGAATCATTATCATCACTTTCATATTGCTTATTATATTGTTGTAATATATATTTGAAGTCTGCACTGAGCTTTCCTGTAAAAAAAGCCTTTTTTATTTAATTCTTATAAATCCAGAAGAAGAATGAGAACATTTTACTGTATAACTGTTACAAATTATTATGGTACTAGATGTTATTGCACACAATGAGTAAAAACAGTTACCCTTATTGGGCATACAATATTATGATAAACTGATAATGTAAGTATTACGTAATCTGATTTTAATATTATTACAATTCATCGTACTTAGTCAATACATAAATAAATAAAAAATTATACATTAAATATAAAAAAAAACAGAAATTATTGTTATAAAACTGTACCACTTACTTTTACCAAATATAATATCTTTCATTAAATATATATGTCTAGTGAGAACTTCTTTTTCTTTCCGAAATGTTGAAATCTTCTTTTGACAATCCCGCAAACTAGCTACCTGTAGCTGATTTTCAATTTTTAAGCTTTCAATGGTTGTTTCATTTTCTTTTACGAGTATCTGTAATTAAATGCAATGAAATTTAGAAATTAACAGAATTAGCAAATACTGCTCAATCCTGAAAAATTTAATAACTAATAAAAATAACTATCCAAAAATTCTTAATTTTTGATTTTAACATTATTATAAATGTTTGAAAAATTACTTAGTAATTAAAATATAAAACTAGAAAAATTTCACGTCCTGAGGCAGGAAACGAACCCGCGACCTTTTGCAATGCGGGCGAATAGTCTGACCACTGAGCCACCCAGAACTTGGGATATCCCTGTGAAATTCTTCTAGTCTATCTGTATTTGCGTTTATGAGCTAACGTCCACCCTACAATGTCGAAAATATTCTATTTCAACATCCGAAACGAATATTTTTACAAATACGTACGGTTCGGTTAAGTTGGGGCAGTGCTTTCAAATATTCTTAATTTTTGATTTTAACATTATTATAAATGTTTGAAAAATTACTGCGTAATTAAAATACAAAACTAAAAAAAAATCACGTCCTGAGGCAGGTAATTTTTCTAGTTTTATATTTTAATTACGTAACTATCCAAATTTTCAATAAAATACTTAAGTAATATTTATTCTGTGATAAAAAAAAGTTTTTAATTGGTAAAATCTAACTAAATTTGTTCCTAGATACCTACGGTCTTAGTTATAAACGCTCATTAAACCTATTTAAGAGAAAACACTGTTACAAGTGGTATCTTTTTAATTTGATACATGAGTTATTAGTTTGATCCTGGGTGAAGGCCTATGCCCAGCAGTGGGCGTCTTTTGGCTGATATGATGATGATGACGAGTTATATAAAGAAAACATAGTTAAACAAATGCAATTAAACCGCTTTAAACTCGCGTAACTAAAATCAATCTATTCCTGTCAGTTTTAAATTAAGTTTAGTCCTGTCATTTAGTCCATTACAGAATAGGAAACGCAACACTAAACCAAAATTTAGTAAACTTTAGCCTAGTTTGTGCCAACAGAATGGCCACCAATATACAGGGTGATGCCGTCAATACGACAATAAATTAAACCATAGGCTTAATTAGTTCATAGAAATAGTTTGCCACTTTCAAAAACATCTAATTCATTTGATAATTTTATGACATTTGTATGAAATTATATAACATTGGCTGCATTATTTCATAAAAATGTCAAGAAATTTTCAAATGAATAAGATGTTTTTGAAGATGGCAAACCATTTCTATGAACTAATACAGCCCATGTTTTAATTTATGGTCGTATTGACGGCATCATCCTGTATACATAATAAATTATATCTAAATAACATACAACTAAAAAAATATAATACGTGCTCGCGTGTAATACTTGTATTTTGTTTTATAATTTTTATGGCTTACGCGTAAGGTATACTTTGCTTTGATTTGCCTGAATTTAGAAACAAATTTATTTAAGTTCGGCAACGTTGCATACAATCAGAGTTCTTTGACCTGGCGAAAGTGTATTACTAGATACAGAATGAAGAAAATGTTTCAAATGAAAAACTAATCCTGTGGCTAAGCTACAATTGAATATATTTGAATGATTTTTTTATGATGGTTATTGGCGTAATAATACATTCTATGTTAAATTTATTGTCGCATTGACAGCACCATCCTGTATACATATACATTAAGATTGAGATAATTAGACTTGTAAGTCGGTAAGTACAATTTCTTACGAACTGTTTTTTTTTGTGTGTCTAAGCATACAAGACAGAGGTAAACCTGTTAGGTAGGAAGATAACATTAAACATATAATTAAATGTTACATTACTATTTTCTACCCGAAGTTTCGATTACATTAAAAAACGATCGTGGTCATAGGAAAGCTGAAGATGTCAGTTGTGATTGATAAGTTTATAAAGGGTATGTTTCATATCCGGCCAGGTGTGTAGTGTAAACATGTCCACTATGTCAAAAAATCAAGAAAAATCTCCACAATCCATTTTATTGCATAGTTTGTTGGTACTAAAGTTGAAATTTTTCGTCGGTTTCACCGTTATTCAATATGGCGGGCGACATTTAAGTGAACTAAACGTCACCAAAGTGACAGGCGCCATGATGAATATTTGGTTGTATTGCAGTTTTTTCTATAAAAAAAAACCTGTTTTGTGTCACGCAAAAAAGCAAATGTACACTGTTCTGCAAATATTTACCTATTTTTATAATAGTGTACATAGACATGGCCGGGTCTCCATACATTTTTGGAACATCTCTTTAACTATTTTGTGTTCTGATTCATGCACACTATATATATAGCTCACTATATCTGTCTGTTTGTGAGACAGTGTGAAGATGGTCATGAAACTTCATGATTCGCATGATGGTCTCCCAAGCTGGTGATACACCCCTACCATCTCTATTGAAATCAATCTGGCGATTTAAATCCGGTGAAGTGGTTTTATTTCAAATGTGTAGTGCTCGCGAAAATATAAGACAATACCATAGTTAGACAGTGTTTTAACGGAAATAGCTTTTTTTTATATTTTACATTGGTGCCGATTTGATTGTAAAACTAATTTTAATTATTTTAAAAGCTTAAGGATTTAAATTATTGGAAACACTAAAATTCAATAGGTATACCTGTAATTGATTGGCGTGCGACTGAATACCATCAGCAACACTTTCTGCTTGAGAACATTTATTTTGCAGTTCTTTATTTGTGGTGCGAAGTATATGTGCTTCCTAAAACACAGCAATACAAAAAACAATTTTAGTCTATACTATAGGTCACTATTTACATTAAAGGAAAAAATTATATTTACATTTTCAAGTTGTGTGCTCCTATCTGTAAGATTCTGTATGTCAATATAAGCCTTTTTACATTCCTCCTTTGTGGTATAAAGTGCTTTATCAAGCTGATCTACATCTTCTTTTTTCTCATAATATTTTCTAATCAAAGAGCTGTAAAATAGAAAATTAAATTAGTTTCCAATACTTAGAAATACATCACACAAAACAATCTTAACAAAAAGTTTTATGATAAATTCAATTTCAAACAGTAAAGAGATTTCAATAAACTAAATCTTAAAAAAAAAAAAATATAAAATAACATCCAGAGCCCCATGTAGGATGAACCGTTGGATTGAAAGAAAGCATAATATGATCTTATCACTTTGTCTCTAATCAATAAAACAGGTTTGATTAGTATAACGAATATGTGGAGCGGAAAATTACTAATTGATACAATGGAGGTATTAGATATTGAAATAAAAATAATTATAAATATTTATTCAAAACTTATAAAAAAATATGATAAAAAATAATCATTTATACATTGACATAAATGAGGACATTCCTCAATAGTTTTAACTGCATTACACATCAGTGTTTCAAGTTCCAAAAATACACTTTTAACTAGAAATATTAAAACATTTATTATTCTAACCATTAAGAGAAATTATTGTAACACAGACTCTCATGTGATGGAGCTATACATATAATATTGTAATGAATTTTAACTTACTCTGTAGCTACTATTTTTTTTTTGGTGAGGCCGATCGCTTTACGACATCTGTCATTTAAATCCTGAAAATAATTATTATATTAGCATTTATTGTTGCATACCCTTAATTTTGGGGATAAAAAAAAAAGCTCTTTTATTCCATATCTCATTTTGCACAATTTCCTAACTAGGTAGGTTTAACAACATTTTGATATGTTATTATTTTAATACTTAAGGTTAGTATTTTATTTTTTAGGCTTGACATCCATATAGTAGCTTGGTAGAAGGCAAGTGTCTATTGTCTTTTTAGTGATACAAGATAATTTCCTTTTGTGCCCAATATTTTTTCCATGTAGAATTTATTCTTCTATCTACTTCTACTTCATTGCTGTTTAGTCTAAATGATACTTATCTCCCTAGATATATGTATTCATTTACATCATCATCTTCATCACCAGCCTATATATGTCCGATTGCTGGGCACAGGCCTTTCTACATGGGAGAAACACATGAGGAGTTAGGGCCATAACACCACCCCTCTGGCCCAATGCAGGACAACCGGAACCAACGGCTTAACATGCCTTCTGAAACACGGAAGAGCTCTAGATAACAAACTTTGATTGGCCCGTCCCATGATCGACCATGGCGAAAGTTGCTTTGTTTTTGTTATCGAAACCAGAGCGCTCTAACCAATATGACGCCAAACTCCTCTGAGCTTCATTTACATATTCTATATTATTGCCTAGTATTTCAATGGTTTTTGATGTGGATTTGTCATTATTTTTGTTTTGTTAGGAATGTTTTTATCTGATTCAGCAAACAAAGCTATGTTGTCAGCAAATCTCATACAACTTAGGTATAAATTTAGAATTTTTATTCCTTTGTTTTTCCATTTTAAGGTCTTGAATATGCCTTTCAGCACAGAGATAAACAGTATTGGTGATAGACGATTTCCCTGTATGACTTCTCTTTCTATTACAATTTCATTCTTTACCTTTGCTTTCTAATCTTAGTCTACTTGCACTGTTAGAATATACATTCTTCAGAATATATACATATTTTATATTTACCTTGAAATCACTGAGTGATTACGAGACTGAGTTATTTGTGACGCTGTCAAATGCCTTGGCGTAATCCACAAATGTTATAAGTAGTGGTTTGTTATATTCTCTATATTTTTCTATAATTTGTTCGATTGTATGTATGTCACATTGTTGAAAAGTTTGATTGAAATCAGGCTTGCTCTTTTGGTTGATTGTTATTTATATTGAATGTTAGTCTTGCAGTAAGTATGGACATGAACAGTTTGTAGGTCTTTCATAGTAAGCTATTCGGTTGATAGTTTGCAATATCTAAGGGGTCACCTTTTTATACAGTAATATAACATCTAAGTTTAGCCAGTGTTTTGAAACTACTTCATAATCTGGAATTAACAGATGTGTATTAGGATGGTAATTAAGATTGGTGCACCAATTTTTATTGCCTCATTTGTAATGCCTTCTGGGCCTGGATATTTTTCTAGTGTATTTTTTTTATATAAGTATTTCAGCTTCTGTTATGGATTCTATTGTGTAATTTTTGTATTCTGTTAAATGTTTACTTTCTTTATTTTTTTTCTTCACAGGTAATTATTTTTTATATTGGGTATTCTGTAGCACAGTTCACAATTTCTTTTTGGGATTTTGTCTCCTTTCCTTTTTTAGTTTTTGGATCCAGTTTTTATGTGTGTTTAAGTCTATCTGTGCTTGTTTTAAGCTTCAATATTTTGTTTGTTGCTGACCATTTTTATAGCTCAAATGTATGGTGAAACAATAGTTAACATTTCTAATATTGGAATGTTTGTTTGTATATTCACTTATAGTTCACTAGATGGATATCATGCACACTTAAGTTTTGCTTATGTCATTTATAATTAATAATAATATTCATACACTCACACCTATTATCTAGCCCAAAGAAGGAATCATTAAGAGCTTGTGTTATGGATACTTAATTTTTTCAGTGATTGGATGTTTAACTACTGAAAACCCCCCTTTGTTTATGTATTGTCTAAATCAAGAATTTGTATTGGCAAACATCAGATTCGCCACTATATAAACTTTATGTGGAACTTGTACAAGTGGTTTATCATTATTTGACTGTAGGCTAACATTGCACAGTTACACTACATACCTAATCAAAACATAGATTACAAAACACATATTGAAATAATAATCGGTTTCATCAAAATTAGATCAACAAATCATTTATTTATATTGCTTCATTGATTCAAATTGAGTAATTTATATTAATGTATTTTTTGGATTGTAACAATTTAGCAAAGACACATTATTCCGCATTGAAACTGTACCATAAAAGCTTTGAACTAAAGTACTTATGTTTGTGGTGTCTATCTTCTTTTTAGGATATTGCACCAATAACATTTGAATTAAAAGTGCAATCTTGATGATTACCTACTAAAAAAAGGTAGATTTTTATGCTAAAAAAGGTGGATTTGTACAATAATAGATTAGGTGTTAGAAGATAACCTAAAACTTACCACAACTTTATTTGGTGTTTGGTGGAGGAAATCTAAATCAAAATTTAGCACGGATTCTTCGTACTGAAAAGACATTATAAATGCAAAAAAATCATCCCCGTATATTTATGCAGGCACAAACAACTATTGATTGTATTATGGTAAGTAAGCATAGTAATTTACACGAAAATGCACTAAAATGACCGGCGCGCGAAGGCGAACCAACATTGTCAATTGTCAAATTGAATTTTTTTATTGCCTTCACTCTATGGCGTATGGCTGTATGAGCTCAGTTCCCTTTTCTACCTAAAAATATGATTGAAATTGAAATTATCTTATAGTAATCTGTGATTGAAATAAGGTTTAATTAAAGGCGGGCTTTGAGGGTGCCGGTGAAGATTTTTATTGAAATAATTACAAAATGGTGTCGAAGCGAACGTTGTATTATATAATTTGTGTAGATTTGTGAAGCAAGTGTTTGTGTTGACGTGTAATTGAACTCTGTTCATTCTAATTTATTATATTAGTTCATAAAAATGGTTTGCCTCTTTCAAAAACCTCTTATTCATTTGATAATTTCATGACGGTGACACTTTGAAACGCATAATGTTAATTGTCATAATTTCAATTGACATACATAAGGCTTACAAATTAAAAAGCATAATAGTTTGTAGCAAAGTTATAATTACGCATAAACTTTAACGCAAATTTTTTGAAAGATAGATAAACATGTAAATCTATTTTTTCATTTGCCGTATTTTTATAAAGCATACCCATACCTTAAATCTCAAATGGCGTAATCACCATTTTTGCCAAAATGACTTGAATGCTGTCTTACTCCATTTTTTTCTCTATCGATCTGTCTTATCAGTTTTAAAATTCGCAAAAAAGTGGTGGTTACGTGGTACCCACGTGTTTAGCGTCGATAAACAAGAATTATCTTATTTTTAGTCGTAAATAACTTTAAAAAAATAATTATTAAGATTTCGGTTGATACACCAGTTAAAATTATAATGATGTGAAAAATACTGACTATCGAGTTAGGCGTATAGGATTGATAAGTTTAACAGTGGCGCTTACGACTCAAGTTATTTTAAGAATTTAAATAAAATAATTAACTGTAAGGGGTATTAACCTTCTTGCATTTAATTTAACGTTTACGACCCATGGAATCATAAAAATATGTTATTTATTTTTGTCGTATCAACCATGTTGAATGAAAAAAAATCTGAATTATAAAATTAATTGACTCTTACGCCCCATGATTTAAAAAAAACATTATTAACGGGTGCTTTTTACACTCCAAACTATATTCATAATAATAACAATTTCACCTGTACCTACCTATGGCTTGTCCACTCGTTCATCCCGAGTAGCTCCGAATTAGTACGGTGCAGAGCTATGAAACAATATCTATCTCTTTCTAGCATACGTTTACACGATACTCTAGAAAAAGATAGCACTATTTATTTCGCACGGAAAATGTAAGCAGCGTCCGTCCAGTGACGTTGACTCAATTTAGTTGTAAACAAACAAGTGAACGATAAACACTTTGTGCTATTATTTTAATTAAATTCTGGTGTAATTTATTAGTCTAATTCTCAGTTTAATTCCTTTCATTACGTTTTTCTTTCATGTTAATGTGTTTCGTCTTTATCGTCGAACCGAATTGAATCGAAGTCTGTGATTTATAATTAAACTTAAAGAAATGTAAGGTTGTAATTTAAATATTGAATTCTAGTTAATATAGTGAAGTTAACGTGTTTTATTTCTTTTACATCTTGCCATCTTTAATACGAGTACTATTGTACTTGTATTAAAGATTCTTTTAGAATAAGCTTTTGCGTAAAGCTAGCACGCAAAACCTGAAAGATAAACGAAGTGGCAGGAGTGTTGCTAGCGCCTAAATCTGATATAGATCTTATATCCTAGCTTTAACATTTTAAAAATAAAAGTTTGTTTTACTTCTTTACACACTATTCGTAGAAGACTATTTAGAATTTAGGCGCTAAGTAAGACTCCTGTCAGTGCGGACGTAAGTAGCCTTAGTTCATGCAAAGTATAATTATATTGTCTATCTTAATCTAAGAACAAAACAGAATTATACAAACACAATAACTTTAGTTTGAACTTCAAACCAAAATATTTGCGTTTGTATATTTGAAGTAATAAAATTTTTTTCATTGTTGCACTTGCTATTAATTTTGTAATAATTAAACTATATTTGTATCTTTATTTGCATCTTCCTCAAAACGTTTTTACTTATAAAAAACCTAAAATTGCAATTAAAAATGCATTTTCTATAAGCCAACTAGGCTGTTACACCGTCAATTTTTACAGAACAGCCTTTTTTTGGGTCGTAAACGCCAAGTTATCAATTTTTTTTGGCGTAATCACAAATCATTTTTGCAAATATTGGTTGAATTTTTAATACCGTAAAACTGTTTTATAAAGCTACCGATACCCGATAATAACATCCAAGTTTCATTTAAATAGCATTACTAGTTTATAAGATATGAATTTTAATCTTGGATTTTTTTGTTGTTTTGGCTCTCCTGAAAAGTGACGCTTTGATGATTACGCCATTTGAGATTTAAGGTAGCGATACTTTGATTAAAAGATCTTAAAATTAAGCTTAAATGACCATATTCATAATTTTGTTTGACATACTTTTATAAAGCATAACTCAGTAAAGCCATACTATTATCATAAAATATCTATAAATTATTGTTTACTTTTACTATGCATATTTAGGTACTTATATCTACGTATTTTCTTTTTATTCGACACAATAATGAAGTATTTATAAAGCTAAAATTGTGTATAAATTTCGAAGTAAAAAATAAAGAAATTAATATTAATACGAAATGAATTATTTTAAACCCGACTGGCCGTGGTACTTCGCCGTGGTACTAGTCTTCCCAATACTAGAGTGTAATTTAAAAGCCGAAGGCGCGGAGGGAGTGCAGCCCTCGCCCTCTGTAGCGAATCCCAGGCACCCGGGCGTGCTAGAGCGGATGAGGCTGGACGCCGAGACGCCGAAGGCGCCGATCCTTCTCTGAATTCTGCGAATTCTCGTCTCGTCTCGGTTCGTCTCGCCCCTCTGGTGAGAAATCACCTTTAGTCTTTCAAATTAGACAGGAAATTGAAAAATAAATAAAAAAGAATACATAAACATACGAACAACTCAAAATAGAACAAATATATAACAAGACGCTAACTCAAAATTCTATGTATACTTAGGAAGATACAACTAAAAGAATAGTTATGGATGGCTTGGAGGAGCTCTACGATGAATCGGAATTTTCACCTTAACCAGGATTATTGAAACATTCCGTGACCCAAAGCCCGTTTCCTTTTAAACTTACATTACTCTTTGCCGTGACCTACTATATGTAGATCATTTCGGCTATATCACAGATTAGAAAGAGTATGTCTAAAGACAGATGGGAAACACGCCTTAGAGAGAGCAAGCGTTAGTGAAATGACAGGGGAACATTCGTAGTAATGTACGTAAACTATCGACTTGTAAGTATCGACATCGATAAATATGGAATTGTCGATATTAATAGTACAGCACTAATATTATTTTAATTACTGTGGCTGAATTGGCTAATGAAAAAGTAAAAAAAAACACTGGAGATATTTCGAAGTGGTTTATTTTAATTCAAGGAACTTTATATTAACAAACTAGTTAACGAAAAACAAACAGTGTAAAATACAAGCAATACTACAAGTTTATAAGTAATTATACCTAATCGTAATTGAAAATATGAAATTAGTTATTAAACCTAATACATAACAATAACCTAATACATAACAACAATAAACCTTATACAATACATAACTTTTTAGTAAGTTTAAATATATTAGTTTAGATGTTATTTGCAATAAATGAACTTAAGCAACATTAAGTATAAAAAAAACTTATCTTTATAACACTAACCTAATATTTAGATTCATTATTCATTTTAAATCTCAATTACAACGATGTTCTTATCAACCTGTACTATTATCTATAAAATCAAAAAGGAATGATTATGTATTTAGTAAATTTTAGTTTAATTCATACTTTTTCCGATATAAAAAATGTGCAGTTTCCATACTGTGGCGATGATGAACTAATACTGTTGGTTTTGATTGAGCCATTTTTAATATATTTCAATCGTATTCAATCGTGACAAATTGATTATAAACCAATAACTTTTTTTTTAAGATTCCCCCAGGATCTTTACTGTGCTAAAAGATATTTCAATCGTATTGACAAAGTGAGAAAATGTTAATGAACTAATCAACTGGGTATATATATATATATATATATATATATATATATATATATATATATATATATATATATATATATATATATATATATAGTATAAACTCTGTTTTTGAGAACCATTTTAAAATCAGTTCAAACATTTTTCATTAACATTAAAAAATATTTGTATGGAAATATATTTCTCAGTGGTGTTCACATAAATTGGCAATTTCATAATTAAAAACCTATAAATTCAGTCAAGTCGCAGAATACCTTCAGGACGCTCATGACAATTAAAAACCAATTGTGTCTGAAATCTGTGGCTTGTCAGTATATGTAGTATAATGCAATTCATATCTTTCACAAATATGACTATTTGGACATTTTTATGTAGGGGGTTACAAAATGAGGAATTCAATTAGTACAAACATTAAGACGATTTTTAAAAATTTAAATTTTTGTATTTTACTGATATTAAATATCTTCATTTTTTTTATAGAAAACGGATTTGTAGTAAAGTATTGCTATTAATCCGTTTTCCTTCGTTATTAATATAATTTTTACACAAGAATTCTTCTTTTTATAACCACATGCATAAAAAAGAGTCCAAATATTAATATTGGTCAGTATTTATCACAAGTGTACACTTTGTGAATTTATTGTTACATATTCGACAAAACTTTTCCGCTTTTAAGTGCCAAGAGTTGCTTCTCTAAGAGTAATCCAAAGTATGAAATTTGGAAATCTCGTCAGTTAAGAAAGAGCGCCGGCAAGCTTGGCAGTTAATTTTAGCAAAAAGATTTCTGGTGACATAACCAGCCGTAAATGTAGACGCTTGTATGCTGGTCTTCTCTATCTGAACTTGCTGGAAAAGATCTGTTCCGCCAAGTCTGGATGAGAAAGCGGATGGTCCACTTTGCGCCTCCGCCCGCCACCGCATTGCTTGCTGCGGCAATCGCACCTCGTGAACAACCTGCAACAGAAATACGGAGGGATTAGGTACTACCTTTTTGCGGAGTAAAAGTAAGGCACTCATATCCTCCTTAGATTTTATTCGAATGAACATTGTAATTAGTGCATATCCTCCTGGTTAGACTGGTGATTTAAATAATTCCAAAAATTAATAAAAATTTTCAAGGTAATAATCCAATTCCAAAATAATAATGTTTTTAAATTATACTGTACAATAACAAGAATTTGTCGACTGACTGGCCGAGTGGTCCTTATTAGAAAGAAAAAAGAAAGAAAGAAATACATTTAATACAGACTACTTAGTCAGGGGTCACGGGTTCGAATCCCGGTAGGGCAGATGTTGCAAACATCTGCCTTTCTGATGAGGGCTTAGACAAGATGCTTTTCGATAATCGCTATCGCTAAGCGGAAAATAATAAATAATAATATTTTTGTAGTCTGTGGTTGAGCAATCTATGATTTCTCTCTACTACTAAGACTAAGTACTTCTTAGTAACAATAAACTGTGTTTATCTCTAAGTTAAAATTGGTTTTATTGAAACGAGGCACTGGTGGTTATTGAAATAATATCACATTAAACACCGGCATTCAATTATATGACTATGTGTAAGTGGATGGCTGAATGTCGTGCCATCCATCTGATTAAATTAGCCAGTTAATTGGACCTATTGGACGCTTAGACAGATCTTTTAGTACAAGGAGCTTTTATGTGACTTTTTGTAAAATTGGTATGTTTAAGGTTACTTATTTTATGACTACTTGTTACCGAAATCGTTATGGTTATATGTCATCATAAAAAAATACCTTGAACCTACCAATCACACCAACTTTTCAGTACAAGACGATCTGCCTACGCGTTCAATTGAGCTGACATTTAATTAACAAGTTAAGTTGGTAAAAGTTGAGTGATTTTAGTTCAATTAACTTAAACCATTATACAAAATAAATTTATACCTTGACAAACTAGGTGTGGCAACGGAGTAGAAGCTTCTATTTGCAGAATGTGGGCGAAGAGAATCTGGTAGGTGCAGTTGCTCCTACTATTTCTGGAAATTTACAACAATTTTATCTTATCAATAATAAATCAAAATGTTTATATTTTTATGATTTCTTTACGTTATCTTTTATTTATTGTCATATCATAAGTACTGAAAATATATCGTTCAAACCAATTTTAATTGAAAGTATTTATTTAGTACAGACGACAGCACATCAAGTGTAACGGCCTGGCCACGGGAACGGGCGGCGGCGGCGGTGACGACTCGTCAACCACTGCGCGGTCACGCCGACGCGCTGCGAGGCCGACATCGAGACAGCGCGCAGTGGTTGCAGATTCGCGAGACGCAGGTCGCGCGTGCAGTGAGTTCGTGGCCAGGCCGTAGCAGTTGCACTACGAAAGCCGCCTCTATGACTAACGAAGTAAGGGCGGTTTACAGAACAAACTGTTACGTTTGATGTGCTGTTGACTGTACATCACTTTCGGGACATACAGACAGGACATGCCATAACTTACGGTTTAGGACATTTCGATACAGAAACTTGAATGTTTCTTATTTAATTACGATAAATCAGTTAACAGAATTAACCTTCTAGTCACGATAATTATTAAAATTGCAAAAATATTTTTATTACCTTCAAGGTTGTTGGAGAGATCACACTAGTTTGTATGTCTGACGACTCTTAAGCGTCAGTAGTTTCACCTGAAATTTGGTGAATACATAAAATTAGATTGGGTCTTTTGGAATATTTTATTTTCTATTGCACTTCAATACGTAGATAGGATTATAATATATACCTAAATCTAGGCCACTGGAACAGGTACGTCAATGGAATTTTACATCCTAATATCCATACTAATATGATAAATGTTAAAGTAACTCTCTTTGTCAGTTATGTTTTCAGTTCTAATCCACTAAAGCGATTTAGATAAAGTTCGGCATACAGATAGATTAAATTCTGAGGAAAATAAAAGCTATTGGAACAATAACCGACATTCAGTTTGAGTCAATGTGTGCCATCAAATTTTTTATCTGAAGACTGTATTACAATGTTTTGTCTTCAACAAAACACTATTGTGGAAGAGGTTGGCAGGTATAAAAGTCATTTTGCAAAACTTGCTATGTTTGATGAATAAACTTAACAGGATTTTACTTTCGATGGCATGCACTGAATGATAAACTGACAACAACTTAATTATTCTGTAAAATATAAAAGTGGTAAACCTAGTTATCATTTACACTAATATTATAAGAAGATAAAGATCTCCGAAAGGGTAGCCTAGGTAGATCTAGGATCTATTTAGGAGATATCTCCTAAGGTTGTGTAATGAAACACATAATATATTAGTTGCATAAATATAGATTACTACAAAAAGCCTAATATAAATGTAAATCTTTAAAATTAGGAATCTTTGCATTGTGTTAATTTAATTTAGTGTTAATAAATTAACCACATTATTTCACTACAAGATATGTCATCATCATCATCATATCAGGCTATGAAGTTCTCTGCTGAACAAAGGGCTCCCCTATTGATTTTCACATGGATTTTTGCATAGTCTGCATCCAATAGCAAACCGTTGGATGCAGACTATGCAAACCTACAGAGATACAACATTATTATTGAAACTATGCAAACAATAAAATATTATTATTGACATTATATGTTTTTGATACTAACTTGACACAAAAGCCCGCTTGCAGTGCAGTTACATTCATGTAGACCTTGAGAATTAATGTCTTCTATGTTTTCCCTGGCTGCAAAGTAAAGACTTAAAATCAATGGTGTGATTGTTAGCACAAGTACTTTATATTATATTATAACAACTTACTTTACATGAAGAGCTTGCGACAAACGCACATATTTAACCTCAAAATGAAGGATGCAACACCATTGCTGGCAGAGGCCGATAAATGAATGACGCGTGTCAATTTTATGTTGCGGTACATTTTGCGTAATTTATTTTCATCGCCTTTCTGATTAGGGAACATCATTGTTATAGTCGATTTGTCTAGAGGGATGCAACAGCGTTTCGGATTGACCATGACCTGTGAGCAATAAATAGACCAAGTAAGCGACTATGTCCTAGATTGACATATTAATGGTAATAACGAATTATTTTATTAATAAATATAAATCTGCACAAACCAGTTGTAAGAACAAGGTGGATTTCGTACTAAACTTATCGTCCGTCGCACTTGTTGTCTGCCCAAACTATACTAGATAGGTGTTGTTTGCAATTGCTCGATACAGTCCAGAAAAACAGCAACAAAATACTAAGAAAATTGTGAAAACTTTAAAATACAACAGAGAAAAATTGTAAAAATAACCGTCATTAGAGATGTGTAACTCGTGAGTGATTGGTTTAAAAGATGTACATCCGTAAAAAAGATTGATTAAATCACTAAATCACTTGGCTTCCAAATACATCTTTAAATCTTTTAAATCTTGGATTCCTTTCATTCTCTGATACATTCAACCCAATTCAACCAATGAGTGAAAGAATGAACGGATTGTTATTTTTGTATTTTTTCTCTATTACAGAGAAGGCAAAAGAAACAAGTGCCTATACAGCCATATTTTAAGAATTTTCTGTAATTCTGCAAATATTGAATCGAAATGCTGGTTTCAATGTATTATGAGAGTTTGGCGCGAAATATATGATGACAGTCTCCATGATAATACTATGATGAGGTAGATAACCACGATAAAACTCTCAACGTCTTTCACATCAAATTCACATATATTACAATGATCTTCCAATTGCACGTCACCATAAACACTTGCTTCACAAAACAATTTTGCGAGTCATTATCATCATCATCATCGCCACCACCAGCCTACATACCTCCCACTGCTGGACCTTCTTACATGGGAGAAACACATGAAGAGTTTGGGCCATAGCATCACCACACTGGTCCAGTGCGGGTTGGTGGGTTATGGCGGTTTCAGTAACAACCGGGACCAATAGCTTAACGTACCTTCCGAAACACGGAGGTACTGTAGATAATAAATTTTGATTGACCCATCCCGGGATCGACCATGGCGAAAGTTGCTTTGTTTTCGTAATCGAAATAAACGTTTACTTCAATAATTGCACCAATGCTAAGACAATATCCAACCCAAGAAATTGTAATCATTTTTATATCTACGTAAAATGTTACAGTAAGTAGGTAGGTAGGTAGGTCTCATTTTAAAACTTTACATAAAAATATATAAAATTCACTAAATTGTACTGTCACTCAAGTGTATGATCAGGACCCGTGAAGTAATAAATCTTTCACAACACAATTCAGTGAAATAGATAATTGAAAATATTTTGTCTTGATAAACTGATTTGCAAAAGATTTAAAGATTTAAAAGAGTGATTTGAAGATGAATGGAAATGATGTGTTTTGATCAACTGAGTTACTAATGATTGAAAGATTTAAAAGAGTTAATGTAAAGGTGATTGAAATTACGTGTCTTGATCAACTGAGTTACAAAAGATTTAAAGATTTAAAAGAGTGATTTAAATCTTTTCGTCAAAAGATTTATATAAATCTTTTCTTTTTAAAGATTTATATTGCGCATCTCTGACCGTCATGACGAGTGTCATGTCAGTCTGACATTTGCATCTGACTTACAAACGAAAATGGCGGATATTTTAAAAAAAAACTACAGATAGACTATCACTTGGTCTTGCTTTTAGCTGTCACTGACTAACACAGAGGCCATTGTATCGTTGATTCCAAGGGCTGGGCTATATCACAGACTTAATAGTGATGCAAGCATGGCTATATTTAGCGCGGTCACACACCTACCGGTTCTTGCATTCTACCTCGAAAGGATCATAAACCGGAAGGCAAGAATGCAATACAAAATTACTACCCGTCACACACCTACCGGTGAGAAACGGAAAGAACGCCCGGTAAGCAAGCCACCGGCCGACGTCACCAGTTGTGGGCGGCGCCCGGTAAGAAAGAGGCGGCCGTTACGTACAAGCTCCGTATATCGTCACACACACAGCCCGTTTTCAACGCGGCGCCGGCTGACTTTTAACCCACATCGTAAAAAGCAGGAAGTTATATTGTATAATTAATATTAATATCCACTGTATTAAATTTTTTTTGTTCATCGTTTTATCTGTCAATTGTGAACCGATTTTCAAAATTCTTTTTTATTCGATAGAGTATCTCTTGAGGTAGTCCCACTGTCACCAAGTCTGTTGATGAGCTGGTGATGGAAGGTACAACTCCTTAACGCTTAGGAGTTAGAAGATAATTGTTTAAATATTATATGTACGTATTGACCAATAGTTGTATTATATTTCGAGATCCAAGATGGCGGACGCGACTTTTTTAACAATCAACATAGGTATCATTTTTGTGGTTTTCAGGGGTCCTGATTCTGAATAAAACATAAATTTCAAGATCTAAGATGGCGGATGTAACATTTTTAAAAAATCAATATGGGTTTCATTTTTGTGGTTTTTAGGGGTCCACATTGTATTCGCAACATCAATTTTAGGATCTAAGATGGCGGACGCAACTTTGAATAAAAAAACAATATGGGTATCATTTTCGTGGTTTGCGGGGGTTCCGATTCTGAATATAACACTAATTTCAAGATCCAAGATGGCGGACGCAACTTTTTTATAAATAATCGATATGGGTATCATTTTCGTGGATTTCGGGGGTCTAGATTTTAAATACAACATCAATTTCCAGATCCAAGATGGCGGCCGCATTTTTTTTATAAAAAATCAATAAGGGTATCATTTTTGTGGTTTTCAGGGGTCCTCATTCTGAATACAACATCAATCCTAAGAACTAAGATGGCGGACGCAACTTTAAATAAAAAAATCAATATGGGTATCATTTTCGTGGTTTTCAGGGTTCCTCATTCGAAATACAACATCAATTTTAAGATTTAAGATGGCGGACGCAACTTAAAATAAAAAAATCAATATGAGTATCATTTTCGTCTATCTGTATTTGCGTTTATGAGCTAACGTCCACCCTACAATGTCGAAATATTCTATTTCAACATCCGAAACGAGTATTTTTACAAATACCTACGATTCGGTTAAGTTGGGGCAGTGCTTTCAAATATTCTTAATTTTTGATTATAAACATTATTATAAATGTTTGAAAAATTACTTAGTAATTAAAATATAATAAAACTAGAAAATTTTCACGTCCTGAGGCAGGAATCGAACCCGCGACCTTTCGCAATCCGGGCGACTGCTCTGACCACTGAGCCACCCAGGACTTGGGATATCCCTGTGAAATTCTTCTAGTCTATCTGTATTTGCGTTTATGAGCTAACGTCCACCCTACAATGTCGAAATATTCTATTTTTCGTGAATTTTTTCTAGTATTATTATATTTTAATTACTAAGTAATTTTTCAAACATTTATAATAATGTTAAAATCAAAAATTAAGAATATTTGAAAGCACTGCCCCAACTTAACCGAATCGTAGGTATTTGTAAAAATACTCGTTTCGGGTGTTGAAATAGAATATTTCGACATTGTAGGGTGGACGTTAGCTCATAAACGCAAATACAGATAGACTAGAAGAATTTCACAGGGATATCCCAAGTCCTGGGTGGCTCAGTGGTCAGAGCAGTCGCCCGGATTGCGAAAGGTCGCGGGTTCAATTCCTGCCTCAGGACGTGAAATTTTTCTAGTTTTATTATATTTTAATTACTAAGTAATTTTTCAAACATTTATAATAATGTTAAAATCAAAAATTAAAAATATTTGAAAGCACTGCCCCAACTTAACCGAATCGTAGGTATTTGTAAAAATACTCGTTTCGGATGTTGAAATAGAATATTTCGACATTGTAGGGTGGACGTTAGCTCATAAACGCAAATACAGATAGACTAGAAGAATTTCACAGGGATATCCCAAGTCCTGGGTGGCTCAGTGGTCAGAGCAGTCGCCCGGATTGCGAAAGGTCGCGGGTTCGATTCCTGCCTCAAGACGTGAAATTTTTCTAATTTTATTATATTTTAATTACTAAGTAATTTTTCAAACATTTATGATAATGTTAAAATCAAAAATTAAGAATATCATTTTTGTGGTTTTCGGGGGTCCCGATTATGAATACAACACTAATTTCAAGATCCAAGATGGCGGACGCAACTTTTTTTATAAAAAATCAATATGGGCATCATTTTTGTGGTTTTGAGGGGTCCTCATTTTGAATTCAACATCAATTTCAAGATCTACGATGGCGGATGCAACTTTAAATAAAGAAATCAACATGGTATCATTTTCGTGGCTTTCGGGGGTCCCGATTTTAAAATGAACATCTATTTCCAAATCCAAAATAGCGGACGCAACTTTTTTATAAAAAATAATATTCCGCCATCTTGGATCCCGAAACAGGTGTTTTATTTGGGATCGAAACCCCTAAAAACCACAAAAATGATACCCATATTCATCTTGTACAAAATAAAGTCGCGTCCGCCATTTTGGATCTTGAAATTGATGCTGTAATCAGAATCGGGACCCCCAAAAATTAAGAAAATTATACCCTGATCGATTTTCTATAAAAAAGAGTTGCGTCCGCCATCTTGGATATTAAAATTGGTGTTGTATTCAGAATTGGGACCCCCGAAAACCCCGAAAATGATACCCATATTGATTTTTTATAAAAAAGTTGCATTCGCCATCTTGGATCTTAAAATTGGTGTTGTATTCAGAATCGGGACCCCCGAAAACCACAAAAATGATACCCATATTGATTTTTTATAAAAAAAGTTGCGTCCGCCATCTTGGATCTTGAAATTGATGTTGTAATCAGAATCAGGACCGCTGAAAACGACGAAAATGATACCCATATCGATTTTATATTAAAAAGCCACGTCCGTCATTTTGGATCCCGAAATAGTCGTATACCTACGAAATCGGGACCCCGAATGCCGCGAAAATTACACTCTCGAAAATTTATTTATAAGGAGTAATCTCCAAAAATAAAAAAATGTGACAACACATTGAGACAACACAAATGTGAAATCACATTTTTTTTGTCGGCGGCGCATGGATCGCAAATTCAAAGTCATTGGCCCACTGGTTGTAGTTACACTGTGGCAATACGTTGTACGTTCATATTAGTTAGACTAGTAGCTCTCTCGGCAAGCGCTAGAGAACGACTGAGCGCCAAATAAGAAAGGCCGGCAACCGGTATGTGTGTGGCGATGAGCCCGTTTTTATGATCCTTTCTAGGTAGAACGCCGGAACCGGTAGGTGTCACAGACTACTTAGAGATATGGTAGGTGTGGGCCCGCGCGCTTAGGAAACACACAGATTATGAAAAGATAATTACAGTATAAAAAGACCACTTGCCTTAAAATTAATCAGCAATAGAATGGTTAAATATGTATTGGAAAACAGTCTATTAAATAAAGAAGCGCTGAAAGTATACAATGAGCAATGTACAAAGTAATTTTAATGATTTCTTCCCGAAAAAAAGGTTTACACGCTATCCTAAGGGAAAATACCAGCTATACATACAAAGGAAAAAATAAACATGTCAGAAAAAACATACAACACAACTTAGATATAGTTACCTATGGACACAACACAACTAACACCAAACCTTAAAAAAACTCATGGGGAAAAAATAAAACACAGCCAGAATAGCTCCTTTAGTAAATAGTAATAAAATATCCTTTTAAAATTTCCAAAGCTTTATAATTGGAGAAGAAGATCAAACCTACAAACCTATTACCTTGTTATTGCAGGAGTCTTTATGCGGCGATTACCACTTACCACCAGGTAGGCCGTCAGCTTGTTTGTCATCTAGATAAATTTAAAAAACCAGCATTTCAATGTAATGCAATAAAGAAACAAAGAAAACACATTCATTACTACCATATAAGGTCTTGGAATTGAAACCAAAGCCGTACAACTAAAAATTTATATTTAATTATTTATTTTTCTAGTTTATTTTGCTTTTTGAATTTACATCTGAACGTAGTATCATCCATTTGGTATCATCAGAGGTTTGGTGGGATGTGGTGGTGTCACTCAAGTGTCAGTCAAGATTTTTATTACAATAATTAGACATTGTGTCTGAGCGAAATTTGTGTTTTAAAATATTTGTAGTTTTATGAGCCAAGTGTTTGTGTTAAACGCAACTAAAAGCTTATTAGAATTAAAGTTATTATGGTGTGAAAGACGTTGAGAACTTTCTGGTCGTTATCCACCTCATCAAATAGCATCAAATGGAAACTGTCATCTTAAATTTCACGTTAAATTCTCCCAAGATGAATTGAAATGTGTAACACCAGCATTTCAATGCAATGAATGAAGAAAATTAAATTAGAAAATACATAATATATGGCTGTATGGGAATTAGTTTCCTTTGCCTTTCCATTTCAGAAATGAACAAAAAAAATGAACGAGTGTTTGGCAGGATTTTGAGGTGTCAATCAAGATTTTTATCACAATAATTAAAAATTGTGTCAGAGCTAACTTTGGGCTGTGAGTGGTGTTATTTTATAAACCAAGTGTTAGTGTTGACGTGCTACTCAAAGATTATTAGAATAAGTCAATATTATGTGAAAGACGATGAGAACTTTTTAGTGGTTATCCACCTCATCAAGTAGCATCATATGGAGACTGTGATCATATATTCCGCGTCAATTCTTCAAACGTGCATTGAAATGTGTAACACCACCATTTCAATGCAATAAAATAAGAAATAAAGAATACTGATGACATGGCTGTATGGGCATTAGTTCCCTTTGCTTTTCTTTTATAGGGAGAATTAACAAAAAAAAATGAACGTAGTACTTTGGTTTATTTGCTCTGAGTATTTTACAGTACTCTGTGGTAAGTTATCTCTCTAAGAAGCCCTAAAGAGAGTCTGTGATCGCTCTGAGCTGTCATCTGAATCTTAGCTGTGATATCATTTCATCTGTAATCTGTATTAATAATCTATGTTGTGTTCGTTCACTCCTCAGAGCAAGTTCACTCTGTTGTTGTAGTATCTCTTAGTAGTCTGTGGTTGTTGTGATCGCTTGATTCTATTTGGTCGTCTCCTAATAAATCGACCAGTTTTTCAACCAGCCAGTGATCTAGATAAAAACAATAGAAATAATCTAGCATTGCAGTTTTAAATTTACTGCGTACATGTAAGAAAACGAAAATAATATATTTTTGTATTTGTGTACATTCATACTGTGCCGCCTGCCTGACTTGAAAAATCAATAACATTCTACATTCTTCCTCTGAACTTTTCAAGTTCAAGGCTAAAACATTTTTTATGAAGATTTTTCATAACAACGACACGGTATGTACCTGTAATTGCTGTTACAATAATTTTATTCAATTAACCTGGTAGTATATTTGTAACCTTTTTTTGTTACAGATGGGGTATAGAAATAATGATATTATTCAAACTAATTTATATGATCGTGTAAAAAAATTACTGGAGTCTTATGAGTGGAGTGATTGCTGTTTTTCAGTTTCTGGAAAAGATTTTAAAGCACATAAATTAATACTAGGGATAAGCAGCCCTGTTTTTGAAGCTATGTTTTATGGATCTCTATCCTCCAATAAAGATATAGTTATAACTGACATAGCACCTGAAATATTTCAACTCTTATTAATCTACATATACACTGATAAAGTTGAGATTGCCTCAATTGATCAGGCATTTGAATTACTTTATGCATCCAGAAAATATATGTTAGAACATTTATCTAATGTATCCATTAGTTATATAATAGCAAATATTAGTGTTGATAATGTCATTGATGTTTTGAACTACCCTGAATATCTTCAAGAGCCACAGTTAATATCGTTTGCCCTAAAATTATTTTGTGAGCATGCTGGCTATCTCTTAGATGAATATGTAGAAATGATATCACTACCATGCATGAGGGCTATTCTGGAAAGTGATGATATTAATATCAGTGAAGTTGATCTTTTAAAACACTTATTTACATGGACTAGATTTTACTGTAAACAAAATGATCTACCTGATACATATGAAAATAGACATGAGGTGCTAATCAAAAAAGGTTTGTTCAAGTTGTTAAGATTTCACACACTGTCTCTAAATGATCTTGAAGACTTAAAAAAGGAAACACCTAAGTTATTATCTCCACAAGAAGTAGAGCTAATTAAGAAAAATATTTTAAGTGATCAAAATACACTTATAGATAAAACTTTAACCAATGAGAGATATCACATCCCACGAAAACCTCTAAAGCTGCAATGGTACTTTTGCCACCGCAATCCTCTAAAATCTGCACCACCTTTAATAATAGACTCAAATAATTGTACAGTGCACTGCAGAATTAAAACAAATAAGTCTATATTTATTAATTCCCTGTGTATACCAACAAGAATGGCACCTGTTCTGAATTTCCACAATAATATACCTAAAGATTACTTAGAGCAGTTTACTGTGTCAATTTTATCTGAGTCTGATAACAACATAATTAAATTCACAACTTTTATGAATACTGTAGAATATGACTCTATTGTTGACATAGAACTCAGTGAACCTTGCTTTATTAAGAGAAGTAAATGGTACAAAATCAGTTTTTCATGGCCAAGTAACCAATTTGATTCATATGCATATCTTGTAGAAATGAGGGATGGGATCTACAATGGCTTCAGAACTAAGATTGAATTTGATGATTTACCTACTGTGTCTGGAGGAAGTTTTCTTGAAGGCTTAAAGTTTTGTCTATGAATGAACATAAACAGTATTCTTATCTAACCTTGATATTTAATCATTGCAATTTTTTCTTACCTAGTCTAATAATTAATATTTATAACACCATAAACTTAGGTGGATCCCAGAACACACCATGGCCTGTTGTGGTTGTACCACATGTGTTTAAGATTGTGTAATACATCTTAATCTGTAAAGCACTTGCATATCAGACTGCTTTTTTATTTACCAGTAGGCTTATTTGGGGTGTTATGGGACTAAAAGTTATTTCAAATAGGTATATTCCAACTTCAAATATACTTAATGTATAAGTAAATGTACAATTACATCAATTTATAAATGTGTAGTATGCAGTTATCAATGTGTTTTATTTATATATAAATATTTTGTAGAAAATTTCAATGGTCTTTCGATTAAGCCATGACTTGTTTTTGTTTAGGTAGGTACCTAAGTTTTTAATTTTTAATAAGTAGGTAGGAACTGACCTTAATCTAACTGAGCTTAAGCTAGAGCTGTCAAGCGGCGTTATACCACCAGGGAGCTATAACAATTGAAAAACCAATTGTGTCTGGAATCTCATGCTTGACGGGTTTAATGGCCTGCGCAGACGACGGACTTTACTCCACGGCGCGGCGGAGAATAAATTACGCTCCGCGAATAAAAAGTCCGCCCTGGAGTTACTGCGAACTCAACGCACACGGTGTGCGGTTTATCTTCCTGCATACGTACGTGACTCTCGAGCGCACAACGCGGACTATAGTCCGCCATGTGCGTTCTATTAGTTACACGAGTTCTATTTTTTTCGGGGACTTCCCCTTTTGTCCGGTCCGCTCTCTGCATGTCCTCGGGTATTCGGGTGACTTTTTGTACGCGCTACTTTTTATCCCTCGTTTGCGTTACTCAATACAGTTGTAAACGATCTATTTAAGCCTATATTTTAGCGGAATAAAATCCCTCGTCTGCGCAGGCAATAAGCGATACATTATACGTATAAATTATTTAGGAACAATACCATCTATAGTGTTGCTGGATATTTTATTGCATAAAATTGATAATTTTAAATTATTAATTTTATGCAATAAAATATTTTTCAACTTATTTGCTCAGAATAGTTATCTATGCTACTAGTGGGGTAGGTTAGTTTTACAAACGAGTAGACAAATGTAAAGCCGAGACGAAGTCGAGGGCTTACCATAGTCACGAGTTTGTAAAAACCAATATCCGCACGTGCGTCAGACAACGTTTTTCAACAGATTTTATTATACAAAGCATGGCAATTGACCCAGCACCACCTGATGTGAAGCGGTAAGAAGAGTCCATATGCGAAGATAGCTAGCGCAGTTTAGACACTGTTCTAGCCGCCTCCACCTTGCCAGTCAAAAAGGTGCTCTTCACGCCTCTCGTGAAGGAACCCATGTTAGAAAGGAGGACATGTGCTGGCAAAGAATTCCAAGTTCTGGAAGTACGACAAAGAAACGAGGAACTAAATTTCTTTGTGCGTGATGTTGAGGTGGAGACAGTAAATTGATGACTCCGAATACCGGCATGCGTGCTCCTGAGCAGTAAGGGGAAAAGTGGGATAAGGTCTAAAAGTGATATAACCGATAAAAGTCACTCTCCTTGATATAGCCAATAAAGGCGCTAAGCGACGCAATGTCTCGACGCAATTGTCTCAGTTGATCGAGGAGGTACTTGGCGGAGCCATCCTACAAGCGCGAACAATAAATATTCCACGCAAGACCGGACCTGAGTTTTGTAAAGCAGGCATAATTGGTCAGGCGTGAAAAATCGACGCACCTTGTTCAGGACGCCAAGCTTCCGTGAGGCTGTTTTGATCACAGTTTTCAATGTAGTTTCTGGAATCCAGAAAGCAGCATATCTCCATGCCAATTAAGTTTAAGGAGATCTGTGCCGAAACAGTACTTTTACGTCATCTTTTGTATTGATACAAATACGATTCAAGGCAAAAGAAGCTAGATATTTTCAAAAACAAATCCTGGATATTTCGTGACCTTAGACTTTGAATATCTATGGACGCTCACAAGTGAACTTAGGGATTTTTGAGACAACATTTAGAATGCCAAAATAAAGGTATTGATTTTTCAGCTTGTTCCGTTTCATTACGCGAATGGCCGACTTAGTAAGTAAAAAAGAAGCACCACCAAAATTAACATTTAAGTAGGTGTACTACTCTGTCAAGAAAGTACCGGGAAAAGTTCAATAATACACAAAATGTTAGTTATTTATCCAAATTTATTTTATCACCTTCAAAGTATGCTCCTTCAGAAACGATACACTTACCCAACGAATAATCCAATCGTCAAAACATTTTTTAAACGCTGGTTCCGGAATTGAGTTCAGTTCTCGCCTCGAATTCTCCTTTATATCTTCTACCGATTGAAAATGGTGCCACGAAGTGGTAATTTGAGTTTCGGAAAAAGAAAGAAGTCGGCTGGAGCCATATCTGGTGAATATGGTGGTTGGTCGGTGGTATTTGTTGAGTGTTTGGTCAAAAATTCGTTCACAATGATGGCCTTGTGCGAAAGCGCATTATCGTGGTACAAAATCGAAGAATTTTCTTTCCACAAATTTGGCCTTTTTCGTCGAATTTGCTCTCTTAAACGCTGCATAACGCTCAAATAATATTCTTTATTTACCGTTTGACCTTCCGGTAAGAATTCCGAGTGCACGAGTGACTTTGACTTTTGATCAACTTTGGCATGGTTTTTTCGGTTTCGGTTCAGTTGTTGACTAGTTTGCATGTCAAACTCGTAAACCCACGTCTCGCCACCAGTAACAATGCGTTTCATGAATGTTGGGTCGGAAATTCGGAATTGACTCGTTCTAAAACTCAATCGCATGAGAGTCACTGAGGACATGATTCTCTAAGTTGAATGAGGATTTTCAGTCACTATTTCCCTTACTTTTGCGATGTTAACGTTGTCCCTCACTTTTGCGATGTTGACGTCAGTTGCAGACGTTGATGGCCTACCATCACAGGCAAAATTGAGGCAAATCTTCCATTATATCTCGACCGCTTTTGAACGCTTTGTACCACTCATAAGCACGTGTTTTTGATAAAGTCGATTCACGCCTTCTGTATCTAACATTTTCAGTGACTCCGAACACGAAATTCCGAAATGGCGATGCAAAATTTAAGACAAACTCTTTGTTCGATGTTTTTGTCCATTATGAAATTCGCAATACCTACACACTAGATATGATTTATCTAAAACCAGCACTGTATTTAATTTAACTAAAAGTAACAGATGCAGCTCAAACTCCGCGCCAAAATGGAAAACAGTTGTGCCAATCTAACAACAACACAAAAGTAACAAAAAAAATAATTTGGAACCATAAACAAATCATCATCCATTTCCGATAGTTTTATGACTGAGATGTATTTCGTAGGTATATTTTTATAGCGGTACAAAGAAAAAGTTCTCCATATGTCAGAAAAAAATAACCTTTTCTGTTAGAAGTGCCTTAATGAGTTGTCATCACTCTGATTTTATTACAAATATTTTATTTAGAAGAAGACATTTGGCTGCGATCTTCGTAAGGATCTTCTCCATATTGAGTATTGTGTGTGTTATATTCCCATAAGGTTGGAATCTGCCCAGCAGAGTAATAAATACCTTCTATTGATAACTTGTTTATTATTTATCCTCTTCCCTAATACAAATGGTATCTAACACTATTATAACATATTATCTTAGATCAACTACTTTTACAAGAGACAACTTCAATTTCTACTCATTACTTTTTCTGAGACAAATAAACCACAGATAATGTAAAAGAGACATGGATACTTTTCTTGACATGAATGATGAGGCTGTCAGTATATTATAAAGATAATATTATTCAACACTCCAGTCGTGTGCTCGAAATCCAGTGTTTGGTCCACCCACCTAAAAGTATTAGTTTGGCTTATTGCTCCGAACCGAACACATAATTATTATGAGAATAATAGATACTTATTACAAACGATTTTATAGATACTTACTTATAACTGTACATAGACACTCAAGCGCCAAGGTCAGAGCGTCTGTTAGAGCAGTTAGAGGAAAAATAACATCAGTTGTTTTGTAGGTCATGACTCATGAGCGTAACGCGTTTTAAATAAAGGTTTATTTAGTGTTACATGCCATTGATATTTTGTTTATATCAATGTTACATGCATGATTTGAGACAGCTACCTAGGTACAACTTAGTACCCCTACCAACATACAACCAATATTAGTAGATTGATTATATGTTGGTAGGGGCAGGGAAGGTAGCACGAACCATTTCCGAAAAAGTAATAAATGAAAAATTAGTTTTATTACACTTTTCTCATGAAAAGACTAATAAAAACAACACACCTGCAATACTAAGTAATTTTTCTTGTTATAGCAGGTGTCTATAGGTGACGGTAGCCAATTAACACCAGGTGGGCCATCTTCTTGCTTGTCATCTAGTTTTATAAAAAACATGAAATCTAAAATAGTAACTACCTATTTTAAAACTATTTTATATAGGGGTAAAAGAAAGCGTGTCGTTGGCTTAATAGCGTAATTCTAAAACATGTCATTATGCATGGTGTTGCAATGTTTGCATGCAGTTATGCTCTAGCTAAACAATCTCAATGAAAATTTACTACAAGTATATTAAATGGTTATATGAAAAATGGAAAATGTAAACAAAAATGTTCGTCACTTTAGTTTGGCTTGGAAATATTATGGTGACGGGAGATACTGCCACTATGAAAATCTATTTATCGCCATAATATCATTTTGGAAATAATAGCATTAAAAGAGGTGTTTCAAAAATGTATGGAGACCCGGCCAGGGTCTATGTATACTATACTGAAAAATATGTAAAATATGCAGAACAGTGTTCAATTGTCCATTTACTTTTTATTTGCTTTAATGCGTGGTACAAAACCAGAATTTTCATAGAAAAAACTGCAAAAAAGCCAAATATTCAATATTCAACTCCAAGCGTTTAGTTCACTTCTATGCTATGTCACGTCCTATATTGTCATAGTGAATAATGGTGACATCGGGGTGACATCGACGAAAAATTTCAGCTTTTCTACAAACAAACTATGCATGAAAACGAATATTATTAATATTTTTCACGTATTGAGGAGATTTTTCCGGTTTTTTTACATATAGTCCGGTCAATTTAGACTTTCGAAGCTACATAAATTCCCACCTAGCTGAAAATCAGTAAGATTGTTTAAAATATGATTAAAAATAAAATTCGAAAGTTTCCCATCTTTCGCCTGTATGGAAAAAAAAATATTCAACGTCAAAGGTAAAAAAAATGAGTGTTTCGCGATTTTCAGCAAAACGGTAAGTTTTATCATAAAATACTTCAGACAAAAATTGTAGATCATAAAATTATCTACAAAAAATGAATCAATACTTTTTTTCCTACGAGCCACCGTTTTTTGAGATATAACGATTCAAAAAGTTGTAATCGTCATACATAATATAATATGGACATGAGGTAGTGTACTTAGCGCGTTTTTTTCAACGTGGTTTCCCCAGTAGGCCTATTCCAGTGGTCAATTGTGATCTTGTTTAATTTGAAACTATTGCAAAATACGATAAAAGCAATTTTAGTTAAAAAAAGTAGTGAAATTTAATCGTCGTAACTTTCAAATTCTTCTTCTTGATCTTCTTGTTCTTCTTCTTCTTGTTCTTAATCCTGAGTACATGTAAACTGCGCTAACAGCGATGTATCGCATGTCGCCTCGTTGGAATCAAACGGATCCTCCACTGTTGGTGATACAATATTAGAGCACAACCGGCCTTGACAATGTGTACATGCCTGAGAACAAAACAGTCCGACTTTTTTGCAACCACATTTAGCACTGCACCCCTTTTTGCAGTTGCAAAAAATTGTGTTCAACAGTTTTTCCGGCGCAGTTTGGACTGGTTCTAATGAATTGTTGACCAACTTCCAACCCTTTTATTTATGTGCATTAGAAGAAAACATAGAAATACTATATACTGTATTACGTCAAATATTTTATGAAAACCTAATAAGTTATAAAGATTTATTTAATTTACAAGCAATGGTTCGTAGTACAATAACAAGAAATTGCTGGTATTACTAAAACTATGTACAAAAATGCTATCATTTTGTACACAAATCAAATATGTTCGTCGTCGCTAGAGTTACTCTTGTTTATTTGTCTAAGAGGTCACAGGATTTTTCATAACGATCATGGATATGGTTAGATTTACTTTTATAGTTTGTAGAGTAGTCCCCTAAGGTGAATGATGTCGGTCTGCCTGCTCTCAGTGGCTGCAACTTCAAGTTATAGAGCTTACAAGAGGCTTAATTGTTACGAAAAAAAAACGATCAGGGAAATGGTCAGTTTTAGTACATATTCAAAGTATAGCATCTCCGCAGATGAAACAAGTTGGTCTGGCGGCTCTCAGTGGTTGCATTTCAGAGTTATGATGCGCGCAAGTCACAGCATTGTTGCGAAAAAAAAACGTTAACAGAAATGGTCAGTTTTAGTACCTTTTAGAAGTATGGTGTCTCCACAGGTGAAACAAGTTGGTCTGCCTGCTCTCAGTGGTTGTATTTCAGAGCTATCATTGTGTACGCAATACTCTTATATATGAAGAGAGCTTAAAAAAATTGCCAAAAACGAGACAATCGACAAATTTTTAAAATTCCCCTTGACCGCCGCTGTCGTGTCTCGACTTGACACACACAGCACTCCTCCTCCTCCCGCGCCCGCGCCCGCCCCACTGTCAGTGAGCGTGGAATAATCGTTGTTGGGGGGTGCGCTTGCGCTCATTTTTGGTGTTTTTAAATACAATTCAACCGTTACTAGCATTTTTACAATAATGAAGAAAATAAATACTATGTGCCTGTTTTGTGAAAGTAAGACGGAAAAAAAATTGTTGCCTTTTAATAAAAATAGTTTGGAAAAAATGTTATGGTATATTAACAGTTCGTATTAACGGTAATTTAATAACCAAGATCAACAACAGGGGTGAGTTATTCCATGACTTCATCTTAACGAACTGTCTTCAGATACTTAACAAAGGCTGCCTTCCCACCTTTGCTACGAGATCTAGACAGGAAGTTCTCGACGTAACTCTTGCTACTAACAATCTAGTCAGGACGATCAACGACTGGAACATTAGCAATAAAATATCTATGTCCGACCACCGACAGATTAGATTCGTAATTAATACAAACAAAACATACGGAAATATAATTAGGGACCCTAAAACCACAAATTGGAACCTATATAGGAATATGTTAGGAGAACAACTACATAATGTCCCTAAGAATATAAGGTCTCCTGACACTCTAGAATATGCGGTCCACCTTATTTCTCAAGCCATCACGGCATCCTATGAGATGAGTTGCCCTCTCAAGACCAAGAGGGAAAATAAAGTAACATAGTGGCACCCCAAACTAGACAATCTCAGGAAGAAAACACGTAAACTATTCAATAAGACTAAAACTCCCGAGGACTGGGAGCGATATCACAAAGCCTTAACTGAATACAATAAAGAAATACGGAAGGCAAAAAAGACTTCCCTGGAGGAAGTTCTGCGAGGAGATCAAGAATACTCCTCAAGGGGCCAGAATTCACAAAATCTTAGCGAAATCGCCAGCCAACCAACTGGGACTTTTAAAGAAACCAGATTGAAATTTTACTGATACAGTGGAGGGGACCCTGGAGCTCTTAGCGACAACACACTTCCCTGGATCAGAAACATTATCGAATACCGAATATAAACCTGAGTATCAGCACTGTCTAACCAGGCCTAAAAACGAAGACTGGAGAAGAGCAGCAAAAATGATCAGACCAATTAAAGTGAAATGGGCTAGCGAAACCTTCAAACCATTTAAGTCTGCTGGGGAAGATGACATTTCCCAGCAGTGGTGCAAGAAGGGAAAGACATTCTCACACCGCTCCTAGTAAAAATATTTCGTGTGAGCTACGCATGGGGATATATACCAGAAAACTGGACATTGGTCAAGGTTGCTTTATACCTAAAGCAGGCAAGTCCAAACCAACCAAAATCCTTTAGACCAATAAGCCTAACCCCTTTCCTGCTAAAATGTATGGAAAAAATCATAGACGAATGCATAAGGGAAGGACCTTTGAAGGAACTCCCTTTACACTCCAAGCAACATGCTCATAAAAAAGGAAAATCCACGAAAACTGCTTTTCTTGAGCTTACGGACAGGATCGAAAGCTCTGGAAGACAAGCAGATAGCTCTGTGTGCTTTCCTCGATATTAAAGGAGCTTTTGACAATGTCACTATTGGATTCCTTACCAAAGGTATGGGAGCCAAAGGGGTCGATGACACAACGACCCGGTGGATAAAGTCAATGCTGCTTAATAGAATCGTTAAGATAAATCTAAACGGAATTACAAAAAATTTTAAGACAACAAGGGGATGTACGCAGGGGGGCGTACTGTCTCCACTGCTATGGTCACTTGTTGTGTGTGGATGAACTCCTTACAAAAACAACTCAAATGGGTTTTGATGTGCAGGCCTATGCCGACGACGTAGTGGCCTACGTTATAGGTCCTTGCCAAAGCACTGTATTATCAATACTACAAAGAGCGCAGATTGTCAAATGTCAAATGGTGCGCAGATAACCAACTGGGGGTTAACCCTTCCAAAACAACTACAGTGCCCTTTACTAGGAAGCGCAAGCTCAACAGGCTGGCTACACTAACTATTATAGGAACATCCATACCTTATTCCCAAGAAGTCAAATACTTGGGCATATCAATTGACAAGACACTGACCTGGGAAACACACTTAAACAACGTAATCCAAAAGGCAACAACTGCCTTAGGAATATGTCACCGCCTTGCAGGGACGAAATAGGGCTTAAACCCCAAAATCGCCCTATGGCTTTAGACCACCATCGTAAGGCCGATGCTAACGTATGCCTGCGTAGTCTGGGAGAAAAAAGTCATGCAAATAACAACCATCAATAAGCTAACCAGCTTGCAACGCACCACGTGCTTAATGGCAACTGGTGCTATGCGCACAACCCCGGCGGCAGCCCTTAATGCTCTTCTCAACCTACCCTCCTGTGTTTCCTTAGCGATAAACTTAACAAGATTGTTAGACCCCCATTCAGATATAAGGTTCAACACTCCGTTGAGCTCAATGGTAAGATTCTTTCTCTCACGTTTTCAGCGCGCCCAGCCCCTGGGCGACCGTAATATCCCCCCATGCATAGTTATGAATGTTTCCTAACAAAAGCATGACATTGATATGAAGAAGAAATAGTGTGGGAGATAGAACAAAGCCTTGTGGTACACCAGCATTCACTGACATGAACCGCGAAGCGCATCCATCTGCGAGGACACGGATTCTTCACTCATGCAGGAAGTCGGTATTTATAGAAAGGGCAAACAAAAACCTTACAATATCCTAAGTAAAAACAAGAGGCTCTAATAGATACTAAATTTCTTTGTGCGTGATGTTGAGGTGAAGACTGTGAATTGATGACTCCGAAGAACAGCGCGCGCGCTCATGAGATACTTAGGAGCACGCGTGCTGTTCTTCGAAGGGGGAAGGTGGAATAATAAGCCGGCGATCCAGTTGCAGAGCTTAGCGGGCAGACCGTATGCTGGGAACTTGGAGAGAAGTGCCCTGTGCCAGACCCGATCAAATGCTTTGGCAATGTTAAGGCTAACAGCCACTGACTCACCACGTTTATCAATAGCTTTACCTCAGACATGCATTAATTTCGACCGAAACCCGCACTGTCGATTATTAATTAATAATTGATCTTCTAGATATCGGATCAGCTGGTTGCTTAGGATCCTTTATCCGTCTCCCTTTATGGGGACCGGTTGCACATTGACCTCTCTCCAAGATTCCGGCACACACCCAGTAGAGAAAGAAAGACGGTATAGACGCATAAAGACGGCAGACAACTCCGCTGCGCATTTTTTCAGTACTATTAGGGGGAAGATTCTGAAGATGACGAAATCTAAATTAAAAGAATGTATGAAGAATCTGTGATTTTACCGAAAAATTATTAGATTATATATCAAGCTAAATATTTATAAAAAACTGGATTAAATACTTTATATTGTAGTTTAGTATAGATTTTAATGTGACTAATGAAAAAGCTCAAAAAAATATTAAAAGAATATTTGAAGTAAGTAAATATTTAACTCTTTAGGCGTTTGCAATATTCTACAAAGTGATTAATTTGTGGTTTTACCCAAAGATGATTAGATTATGAAAGTTAGATTAATAAAAATTGGATTTCTTCGATTTATTTTTTTATTTTATTGATTACTGTTATTTTTTTTCTTCTCTGAAATACAACTACTGAGATCAGGCAGACCAACTCGTTTCACCTGTGGAGTCACTATACTTCTAAAAGGTACTAAAACTGACCATTTCTATTATCGTTTTTTTTTCGCAACAATGCAGTGACTTGCGCGCATCATAATTCTGAAATGCAACCACTGAGAGCCGCCAGACCAACTTGTTTCATCTGTGGAGACACCATACCTTGAATATGTACAAAAACTGACCATTTCTCTGATCGTTTTTTTTTTGCAACAATGACCCTCTTGTAAGCTCTATAACTCGAAGTTGCAACCACTGAGAACAGGCAGACCAATATCATTCACCTTGTGGGACTACTCTACAAACTATAAATGCAAATTAAACCGTATCCATTATCGTTATCAAAAATCCTGTCACCTCTCAGTCTATTACCTGATATTCTTATAGTTATAACTTATGTATTTTTTATATTATAAGTGTAAGTTACAATGACCGATAGAAAAATATTTTAACATATATTACAAGTTATAACTATAGAGATGTATATACGTGGCGTGCTCATGCATATTATGACGATTACAACTTTTACAACTTTTTGAATCGTTATATCTCAAAAACGGTGGCTCGTCGGAAAAAAAGTATTGATACATTTTTTGTAGATAATTTTATGATCTACAATTTTTTTAAAGTATTTTTATGATTACTTACCGTTTTGCTGAAAATCGCGAAAAACTCATTTTTTTACCTTTGACGTTGAATAATTTTTTTCCATACAGGGGAAAGATGGGGAACTTTCAAATTTTATTTTTAATCATATTTTTAACAATCTTACGTATTTTCAGCTTGGTGGGAATTTATGTAGCTTTACTCTTTTTTTTTGGTCTAATTTGACCGGACTAATACTGGGATACTGTACATATACTTGACCGGATATGAAACATCTTCTTTATTACAGTTTTGAAGTCGGTCACTGGACCGACTAGTTACTGAACTACGGAAAATATTCTTTTTGTAGCAGGCGCTACGACACAGACTATGCCTACGCAACGTAGCAGCCGTTATTTTTTGAGATTGTCACAAGGGATGAACTTATGTAGCACACTAAAGCAAGATTAAAAATTGTAGATGTTTAAATAGAGAGATTGATAGTGAGATTGTAAATTTATTAAGCTTTATCGCTTCCTATTTTATTTCGCTTTGGATGCGAAAACGTACGAATATTTAAAACCTACTTACATTTATCAATAATAATTAATTCCAATAGATTATAATAAACTTAGATTGGAATTTAAATGTTCGTCCAATGCTGGGTTATACAGTGTGTTATTTTTAGATTAAATTCAATAAAAACACTTGCTCGTGACATCCCTAAAAAATGCGTTCTATCGCGTATCGTACGACACACTACAGATATGCCACACACACACAAACATAGACAACCCATAATTCCAATTTTTATTTCGGAATTTTGAAACACCCGGAAATAACAACGGAGAAAAGCTCTTTTGAGACTAAATAATTCCAATAGTTTATAATATAACTTTTTAAACAGGTAGTTTTTCAATAAATAAACAATTTCCAATTCGTAGCTTCAGAGCGTTTTACGCCGCACGGCTTTTCATACAAACTTTTAAGTCAAAAATATTGGAAATGAACCAACCAACAAGACTTTACATAATTATGCTTATGCAAGTCGGGCAAGTCTAAATACTTAACACAGGATTTTTCGAAAAACAGTTTTTATTGGTGATTAAGAGCAATTCTTAACTTTTAACACAAACCAAACCTCGACAATAGTATTATTAGACTTTTCGAAAAATCCCATGACGACTTTTAAGACTATCCTGATTGCAATGCATGGCAAGTTTTGTTACAATCGGTTAGTTCGTTTCCAATACCTCCGACTTGGAGTGTTTGTATCAAGTGCGACAGAACGCCTACTTACCGCCGCGTTAGAGCGTCAATAGCGTTGCGTTTTAACGTCGCGTTCTTTTATGTCACACACACTAGATTGATTAGTTAGCGGAACGCTCCAACGCAGCGTACCATTCAACAGAGCGCAGTGCAGATCACTACCAGTCTTTGAAAAGTCTGTGTGCTATTGAGTTGTGGAGTGATTCAGATTTGGAAGAATTATACCTACTTTTATATGCTTTAACACGAAAAAAAAGAGTATATGTTCACTTTATTAGTAAAAAGAGAAAGGAATTAGGAGAATATCATCGTTTGGGTCGCGAACTGTCATCAGATGAAGATCGTTTTTTTACATACTTTCGTATTAATTGCTTTTCCGATTTATACTCACAATTTTGCCTTTATTGTTACATTTTTATAAGTATTATCCTTCGTATTATATAAACATAGGTGTTTCCGAACCAATTCTATTAGTTTTTCAGTCATAATTGCAATATTTTAGCAAACGAGCAGTCGGGCGTTAACCAGAATCTGTAAAAAAATACAAAGCGGCGTCAAAGCGTCCTAGCGCCGCGACAGAGCGTTGCGTACTGCTAACGCCGGTGCTCTGTTTGATGGCTAGTACCTATCTCTAATCTATGGCTAGTACCGTTCATACAGCGTTGCCAGAATGTTACTTTTGTAACATTTTATGTTACTTTTGACCCTCTCATGTTATTTTCATGTTACACGACTCAAAATGTTACTTTTACGTTACTTTTAGGATTTGAACAAAAGTAGCGAAAAAAGTCACAAACCGAGTGAGTAGTCATAAAACTACGCTATTGAGTAGCTTATAATTCCATTTTTTATGTTGAATAGTAAGTTTTATGATCTCAAAAGTTATTTCAAGTCTTTTCTAAACACTTTCGAAATAATGAAAATTAAATTCTGAAACATGTTTCTTCAAAATAATAAAAAGGGATTATGATACATGTTTCAGTATTAGTCTTTTTTTTACCTAAAAAAAATAATGTTACTTTTGACATGAAAATGTTACTTTTCAACTGCCTCGTGTTACTATTGACTATCGGTCACTGGCAACACTGCGTTCATAGTACAACACAATTTGACGCTATAACGCGCCGTCAGACTAACGCCCTGACGCGCGTTAATTACGCGCTCTGTCTGGCAAAGCCTTAATTATAACTTACGCACGCGTATTTTTATCCTCGCGTTGAGAAGTATATTTCTATCCCTCTCTGTCTGGACTTTTTAATACAAAATACAGCAAATGACTGAACAACACCACCGCCGATAAAGTCCCTTTCCACTAATTTCCACGCCTATTTTGAAGGAACATTTTGTCCACTCCCCAGGGAGTTTTACATGCTGCTGGGCATCGGTATATTTATTTTCCTCTATGAGGTGGACTTTCCCTGTAGCCCTGTAATTTGAATTTAGTAGTTCTAATTAGTGCTATTTTTGTCCTATTCATAGGTATTGAGAAAAACTATTCATAACTACTTAAGTATCATAAAATATTTAGTTTATGTCACCGAAATCGGGCCCTTGACTCGTCAACAAATGTTCATGTTCATTACACAAACATCTGCCCGTTCCGGGATTCAAACCTGAGACCTCTTAGGTTAGTAGACAGGATCACTGTCACTGCATGATGACCAATTCACCCACCAGTAATCTAAAACCGTACCCACCTACTTAATTATTTTTTTACTGCCAATGGAATGGAGATTTGCTATTGAAACATAATTTGTGTTGAACACAAAGTTTACTTCTGTAAATTGCACGTTTGACAAAACATAAAATACTAAATTACTCACTTAAACTGTATAATTACCCGAAGTTAACGTGGAGGTCCTTGAAACTTTTTGGTCAGTTGTATAATTCTTTCTGCTTCACGTATTCCACTGAGTCTTGCTCCGTGTACAGTAGCAAAATAACCGGGGACTGTAGCTTCACCCGCAAATAGAAGCTTCGGCGGGCTGGTGTCACAAGGACCAGGTACTGGCGTACCTAGTTCACACTGATGACTGACGGTTGAACAACAGCTCATGTAAGAATAGGACCCACAAAAATGCGGGTCAGATGCCCAACGAGACCTTAACATCATTTGAGGATAGGGTAAGCATGGATTTCCAGTGAACCTACGTAACAATTGCGTTATGCCCTCCGCCACATCATTATCAGCCATCGATTCCATTACAGCTGCCTCTTGTCCAGAAATTCCAGCGCATAGTACATGCTTACTACCCGGCATTTCATCGACAGAACATACGCCACGTGTCCAGTCACATCTACAACAAAGCTCTTCTGCTGACCAAGCCATTTTCAAACTGCCTTCATGACACACCCAGAAAGGCTCCGCATATTCAAGGAACACTTTATCGCTAAGTCCAAATCCTAAGTTACAAATAGCGTCTAGTTTACAAACGGGAAGCGGTGGCGCAAATAATTTGTCAGCTTGACATTTGAGACATCCAAGAGACATTGTGAGAATCACATAATCCGCCGTTACCTCTTCACCATCACAACATTTTACTAAAACACGACCTGAACCAGCTTGGCCTTGGCCCCAGCGAACTACATTTACTGGCTTATTGTATCGTATGCAGTTGTCAGGGAGATCTCGTAACAACGGAGCCATTACTCCGACATATCCAAGTGGAACACGAACATTTCCTCCTGGCAGTTCTATGTAGCTTCCATATTGGTCCGCGCTAACAAGGGATAAATCGTCACCACAGCGATTCCTTAAAATATTGGTTAATCCAAACATTACTCTTGCAGCATCATACCGTTGATCTTCAGGAAAGTTGTACAATTCTTGTTGTATGCGTAAACCAACAAAATTCAGCAATGTCCCATGCTGTCTTTCACCACCAAGTCTAAATAAATTAGCTGCTTGTTGTTCTATCTGTCTGAAAGTATGATACGCTGTAATTGTGACAGGTAAATCAACAGCCCTCCCTTCACTAGTACAAAATAGACCTCGAGAAGAATCTAAACGTGGTAATGGCGTTTGTAAAAGTCTATCTTGGGATGCCAAAGTGTAAACGGTGTTCGGTAAACAAGCTCCAAAGATCCATTCTGCCCCCATTTCGATGACTGCATCACCGAGCCAACAAGAATGTATTCTGCCACCTGGCCTGTAAAATATTAAAAAGGTATATAAACACTCAATAATGTGGAATAAAGTACAGTAATAAAATTATTAAGTGTTATAATAAAAAAGTAATTCTTTGTAATAATTTAATACCTTAGTAACCGATTAAGAATAGGAATAACGCATAAAAGCCGTGAATTTTGTGAAATAGGTACAAACCTTTCTTTTGCTTCAAGAACGATAAAATTTCTGATTCCACATTGCGTAAGTCGGTGGGCAGCCGAGAGACCCGCCATGCCGGCGCCTACAACGATGACACGAGGTTCCTGGCAGCTCGGGCTGATACTGCAGGAATCTAGGATGCATTGTTCCTGACTAGACGTGCTTACTGCACTACTTAGCTGCCGGTTTATTTTTACTGATCTTGACTCGTTTAGTGGCAGTGAAGTTTTTAGTAAAATAATCTTGGAGTAACCGTTCCATATTGGTTTCATGCAAGACAATTTCATACTGGAATATTATTGCTATTATATTTTAAAGCCATTTAAGACATCTCAACTAAACACTATTCAATTTAGAATTTCTTTAGCAAAACTTGACACAATTAGATCCCCATAGATCAAAAAGAAGACAGTTTTACATTTATTTTTAAATATTTTAATGGTTACTTCTGTGTCAGAGGTGTGAAATATTTAATTAGACTTCTGTGTCATTAGAAACTTTTTGGGTATCAAGTATTTGGGCTCACTGGCAGGCGTGTGTCTATACCTAGTGATTGACCCATGATCCCGTGGGCTTACGAATGCGCTAGATAATTAAATCTTTAATAGTTATATCGAAATTTAAGTGCTACGGTGGCGTAGTGGTATTCGCGTCTGGCCAGATATCTGGAGACGCGGGCTCGATTCTCGCCTGGACCATATATTTTTTCATCGTTTTTTTCTTTATTTGTAAATGTTACAATACAGTTTTTGTTTTCTTTAAAAAATTGAATCGGTTGGTCAGCGGTATACTATGTATTATGTACTATATAAATACAAAATTAATCTATCCGATTAGTTCAATATCAAATCAAATCATGTACCTATGTACTTTGAATTCATCAAGATGATGTGATTATTAATTTAGACAGTCTAAAAGAATATTATCTCAGCGATCTTCTTCAGTTAGATGGTTGGTAATTTAATTCTTAAAAAACCTGTGATAATAATTAGTAATCTCATCATCTTGATGAATTTAATGTTGATCTGATATTGAACTAATAGGCTAGATTAATTTTGTATTTCTACAGTAGGTACGTATTACAAAAGTACCTACATCGCCGGCTAATCGCTAAAATTGATTATTTTTTTAAGAAAACAAAAACAGATTAAATTACGTAATAGTTATATATCGACAGAAATAATATATATATAATTATCTAGCGCATTCGTTAGCCCTCATAACCACATGTCCTGGTATACCTAGACACATCTGACAGGCGGCTTGCGCCTTGCTTAGATATTCTATCTACTTTATCATTTATGTTGCTTAGCGCCTATAACCTAGAGTTAACGGTACTACTCTACTACTACTACAATTTCATTTTGTACTTTATTCTTTCAATGTTGCTTACATTGGTATAGTTAGGACTCTACTGTGCTGTCTACGGGTAGAGTAAATGTTAAGGTGAACTGTGGCGTTTACTCTACCCGTTGACAGCAAAAAGCAAACTGAATTTTTGCATCCGGCCGCACTGTGCGCTTGGTGCTTTCGTGTTTCGTGAGCCGCCTAGCGTGTAGTAAACAACTTATATAAACAACAGTGGCGAAGCAACATTGTTTATTTTTTCTCAACAAGCGCAAGGCATATTTGGCATTATTATCCGACCGGCTACGGCTGGCCGAGTGGTCTGGTGCCCCTTGCTATTCAGGCTACTAGGTCAGGGGTACCGGGTTCCAGTCCCGGTAGGAGCAATTGTTTGTATGATGAGTACGAGCATTTGTTCACGAATCATAGATGTTTATTTAGTATATTTTCAAATATTTATAAGGGTGTTGCCGTCAATACGACAATAAATTGAAACATGAGCTATGTTAGTTCATAGAATTGGTTTGCTAGTTTCAAAAACATCTTATTCATTGGATAATTTCATGCAATTTTTATGAAATAATATAACATTGCCTGCATTATGTCATGGAAATGTCATGAAATTATCAAATGAATAAGATGTTTTTGAAATTTTATTTTAGTACTGACGGTACCACCCTGCATAGCTACATATTTATCTATTATCATTATTTCTCCGTTGTCTAGTATCTATATATAGATGTGAGTGCACGAATATTATTTATATTAACAATAAAAACTGGTGAAACATTAATTTTAATACCTACTAACACCATGCAGTTTTTAAAAGCGAACCTTTTTGGAACCTAGAAAAATTATGACACCAATCGATAGGGTTCATCATAATGAACAAATCTCACTCACAAACTATGCCTCTAAAATCAAAAGGCGATTATGAAATAGTAGATAATAATAAATACAAACAAACGTAGCCTTCATAAATTTTACACATACGCGGTAAGATAACAAGATAACAAATGCATTCTTAATAGACAAATTATGTCAGAGTCAATTAGATTGATAATTACTACAAGTAAATAAACTCTACTAGTTATTCGTGGTAATTCTAAAATAAGAACCCTTGAGTAATTCCAATAGTTAGTGGCAGCACGGGAACGACCGACGAAGCACTAATTTAGGGCTAATTTATTACTTTGTCGTGTCATAAAATCTACCTAAGTATATTGCATAATTTTATGGTCTTCCTAAAGTTTTGCAGATTATGATTGTTAAAGAAATTAGTAGGTACCCTATGATGGACCATATCAATCAATCGGTATCATACCCCGTCAAGCATGAGATTCCAGACACAATTGATTTTTCTATTGTCATCGCCCACCGGTGGTATATTGCCGCTTTACAGAATACAGAATGTTCATTTTCTAAAAGAAATGTTTTAAAAATGTATGGAGACCTGGTCAGGTCTATGTAGGTACCTATAATATACTAAAAAATAGGTAAAAATATTCAGAACAGTGTTCAATTGTGCATTTTCTTTTTATTTGCTCTGTTGCGTGGTATAAAAAAAGATTTTTAATAGGGTAGTTGACAACTTTTTTTTTATTTCATAAATAAGAAGTTTATAACACAAAAAGAAATATTGCAAAAGAAATAGTATGTCTAAGATCAATAGTTTCACAGATATAGTGGTATGTTTGATGTGTTGCGGCGCATCGTCCAAAAACGCTCCATAGAAAATCTACGGAACAGGTGACGTCACATGTTCCCATATTACTAAGAAATGTATGGGCATACTGACAAAATTGATAATAACTATGTATTAAGTACGTTTTTATTTAAAGTTGTCATAATAATAGTTGTTTTAATTAGTGTCAGCAATCTAATATCATAAACATTTTAAATAAATTTTGAAAAAAAAATAAGATCATTTTTTTAATTTTCAAAACAGTGTAATTTCAACAATATTCGATTTCTTTTAAGTTTGAATTGTTTTATGGGTAATAGAAGCGTATATTTTCCGAATTTGTGAAAAATAGCGCCATATTCAAACTTAGGCAACATCCCAATTGAAAAAACTGCAACACAGCCAAATACTCCTCATGGCGCGTATATGTCACTTTGGTGACGTTTAGTTGACTTCTATTCTATGCTCGCCATATGCCATAGTTTATAACCGTGAAATCGACGAAAAGTTTCAACTTTGGTACAAACAAATTATTTTATAATTATACAAACATTTGGTAAAACGAAATATTAGTATTTTTCACGGATTCAGAACATTTTTTCTAAATTTTTGAGATACTGTAGGTAGGTACATATACCTGGCCGGACATTAAACATCTTTTAATAAATCTTTGAATGCAGTCATTGTTATTTCTAAAAATAAATAATTGTTTTGTGTGATCGGGTATCATTTGCTAATTTCAACTTGTATAGTATCTACGTCCGTCATAGTATATAAACAAAATGATGGTTGGTCCGCCTTATGTTACGGTGCTACCACAGATTAATAATGGTAGTGCTACTTCGTGAAAGTTGATTCGGCTGAGTCAGAGAAGGATAGAGGTATGTTTTCTCAGCGCGCGGAAAAGAGACAACAATAGCGTGCGCGCGTGTAACATAAGCGATAAAGTGGAACTAATTTATTTATTGCAAAACTAAATGATTTAAAAAATTATTTGAAGTTTAATTGAAATAGTATATTGCCCTTCGAACTCCGGAATTACTATAAATTTGTTTTTTTTAATACACTCACACCTATTATCTAGCCCAAAGTAAGCATCTTGTGTTATGGACACTAGATAACGGAGAAATAATGATGATAATATGAATATAAATACTAGAAGTATACTAGATAAACATATAAACATCCATGACTCGTAAACAAATGCTCGTACTCATCATACAAACATTTGCTCCTACCGGGATTCGAACCCGGGACCTCTTGACCGAGTAGCTTGTATAGCAAGGGGTACAGACCGCTCGAACATCTGGTCGTCAAAAAATGCCTGTAGAGCTGCGTTACAATGGACGAAATAAATAGCGGATTTGTAGAAACTCTCGAAGGAGTGGATTCTAAGTTCTGCTGTTCTAAGTGTCTCAAAAAATCTCCAACCACACCCTTTCCCTCATAGAAAAACGGCGACAAATGAGGTTGCAGTCTTCATACAATGTTTCACTATATTGGCAGCTCAATAGAAAGATATCGAAATCCATGAGACACAGAAAGAAATAAAGGTTCCAAAGTGTTCGCGGAGGAAGAGCCTGTTGGGCAAAGCCAATTGACAAGCCTATCGAATGAGCCCCTTCAGAGGTGCCACATTGACTATCGGTATCGAGATCGATATCGGTGATGAGAGCCTTGTATGAGAGCGCCACCATGTCGGTCCGTGTACAGAATTAGTATACGAAAACTATCCATCTGTTAACTGCTGCATTGGAAGATGTTTCCAAACTACTAACTGGACAAGATTCGGCATGAACATCAACAGTGAGTACATCACTCATATTCAATTTGCCGATGATATAGTAGTCATGGCAGAATTCCTGGAGGAATTGAGCATAATGCTCGGTTGGCATGTCTAGGTCAGATAGATCTTTCCGACAGGTGGGTCTAAAAATGAACACGGAGAAGACAAAAATTATGCCCATTATTTTTAACCTATTCCAATTAAGTTGAAAGTTCTACTTCAAAGTTGTTCACGAGTACCTACGTGTACCTCGGACAAATGGTCCAGCTGAGAAGTCCACTTCGAGAAAGAGGTAAATCGACGATTCCAACTTGGATCTTCGACCAGTGTGTGTTGCCACTTGCCAGTGATGACATAGGGCTATGAAACGTGGTCGCTTAATAAGAGGTTCCAGTACAAGTTTACAGTCATCCAACGAGCTACGAAGCAAGCTTGTTAGACGTTTCCTTACGAGATAGAATCAGAAATGAGTACGTAAGAGAACTAAAGTCACCGACATTAGCAAGTTGAAGTAGCAGTGGGCAGGTCACATAGCACGCAGACACGCAGAACGGACGGCCGTTGGGGCGTTAAAGTGGCGGTGGCCACCACGTACCGGAAAGCGCAAAGTAGGACGGGGAGGCCAAGACTAGACACAGATTAATAATAGTCACCAGATGGACAGACGACTAGGTCAGGGTAGTGGGGAGCCATTGGATGCAGACTGCGCAAATCCGATCCGTTTGGAAATCGATGGGGGAAGCCTTTGTTTAGCAGTGGTCTTTATAGGCTGTTATGATGATGATGAACGCCCTTCTAATAAACTTAATTTGGGCTTTACTAATCTTCCATTTGTTTAGAAAACGAAAACAAGGAAATGAGAAAGAACATTATTGTTTTTTTTACTGTCGATAAGTTGGTTGCCATTCATGTTTTAGTTTTTGTAACATACTTTATTGATTAAGTCGACTGTGACATATTTGTACCAGTACAGCAGTAGTAGGGGAAATAGGATAAAATCCGTTTTAAAAATGTTAAATATTCGCGAAGTAGCGGTTACCGTAGCTTGCCGTAGCATGCCGTAGCTGGCCGTAGCATGCCGTAGCTAGTCGTAGCACCGCGGGTATTAGGTAATCAATCTCGCTCTAAGTTGACAGCATAGGCGACAAGTCCCTCTGCCCTGAACAAAACGATTCCTCTTCAATGACCTACGGCGACAGAGGTTCGCAGGTTCGAAATTGCTTTTCATCAGCTTAATTTTATTAGTAAGAATTCACATGTTTGCAATTAAGAATTTACGTTGCTGTCAGCAACGCGTAAATGGATTAGGTAGTAGTAGATTAGGTGCTGTACCTAACTATAACTGTATACAGTTACACAGTTGTGTGTACAGTTATAGTTAGGTACAGTACCTAATCCAAAACACTGATGGTGATGGTGAACCTAAAATATCAGTGGCATTCTTAACAGATTCGTTGCGGATAGCCTATAGAATAGAAAGGAAAAAGTATTTATTGAATTGCATGGGAATATAATTTGTAATTTTTTCATAAATACAATATCAACACATCTAGTACAATATGTAACTTTATTGTTAAAAAATTATTGTCAAATTAATAAATTATAAGTAAATCCTACATTTTTTTTTCAATTTATTTATCCATATGATAAATAATATACGTATATGCATTTATTGCAAGCAAATTTACGATAGTACATTGTAATTTTCGTAAAACGTATACACTTTACTTACCCAGTAGTTACTTACATAAAGTGTATACTTTTTATGAAAAATGTAAGCAATAACTACATTTTTTTTTGCCAAAAACTACACATTTACATCGAAACGTTTGATTTTAGAACTTTAATGTACAGGGTGTTTGGTACATGGTATAACAAGCGAGCACCTACCTATGTTAACATAATCATATAAATACTATGGTGTTATCAAAAATTCCAAATTGTGAAATTTTCAACTATCTTCATACAAAAAGTTCGGCCACTAAAAATGTATAGGAATTTTCAAAATTAATTTTATAATTTTGAATTTTTGATAAAACCACAGTTGTTATATAAATATGTTAACATAGGTAGGTGCCCACTTGTTATATGTACCATGTACCACATGGTATAACAAGCAGGCACCTACCCATGTATAATATACCTTGTATAATATAATATTTTTATCAATAATAACATACACCAGCAGCAACACTTTTCTATCCGTGTGTTGCCACGAGGTGGTGCCTATAAGACAATAAATATATTTTATCAGTTATTTAAATGGAAGAATTCTATCACATAAACACATTTAATACAATATATCACAATCATAACATACTTAACTAATAGCCGAAATTTTCTTAAGTGATTTATTCAACAGTGCATCACAACTCACGAGAAAATACATCATGTGATTTTACGACATAATTATTTTACTTATATAGGTACTTCTGTAACAATTACTTCAAAATGAGATATGAAATAATACAAATAAGTAGCAAGCTACATACACTTCAATTTAATTATTTGTTTTTAAATAGATTATACATCGAAGAATTTCATTAAAATGGTTAAGAAATTTCCTACGAAAAAACAATGCCTTTGGTCGATTTTAGATCACACTGAATTCCAGAGGAACAAATTTATTTTTGGGAGATGGCTTTTGTGACTTCATCGGCACAAGCTTTTACCTCTTCCCATGATAGTTTAATATCTGAATCTTCTGTGAATCGAGAGCAAATAGCTAACCTTAAGAAGTACACGTCGTCAATTTTAGATGGAACGAGATGAATTTTTCCACGTCCATTTATGTGTCTTAACAGTTCTTCGTTAATTTCATTGCTACCTTTGAGCCTAAAGCAAACAAGGCCCATGGTTACTTCTTCAAAGATTTCAAATCTCTCATCAGAGCAGCAGAGCTCTTCGAACTGATGCGCCAGAGCGATATGTTTTCTGATGAACTTTTGCAAGTTTTCAACGCCGTACAGTCTCAAGACGAACCATAATTTCAGTGATCTGAATCGACGGCCTAGAGGGATTTGCCAATGGCGGTAGTCAGGTGCCGAACCTTGATGGTCGTGTTTCAAGTAAAGAGGATCGACATTAAAAGCGTCTACTACCCATCGAGGTTGTTTGAGCCACATGGCAGAGCAATCGAAATTGACAAGCATCCATTTGTGCGGGTTGAAATTGAATGAGTCCGCTTTTTCTACGCCGATCATCAAATGGCGGTACTCGGGACAGATAAACGCTGAGCCCGCGTACGCAGCGTCCACGTGTAGCCAAACATCGTGCTGGTTGCAAACATCGCCTATTTCATCTAACGCGTCAAATGCGCAAGAAGATGTCGTACCGAGTGTTGCTACAACCTGGAAAAATAACAAATTTTCATTTCCAAATTGTCATTAATTCAAGGCATGTTTTAATAATATTTATAATATTCATATACACCCACAGCTTTATCTAGCCCAAAGTAAGCATCATTAAGAGCTTCTGTTAAGGATACTAGCTATCGGAGAAATATTGATAAATTAATTTTTATTAATTTGATAATTTCATGACATTTTTATGAAATAGTATAATAACCGTGGTTGCATTATGCCCAGCCCGTTTTAATTTATTGTCGCATTAACGGCACCACCATGTATAAATATTAAATAAACATACAAACATCCATGGCTTGTGAACAAATGCTCGCATGAAACAAACATCTGCCCCTACCGGGATTCGAACCGGGGCCCCTGACCGGGTAGCCAGTATAATAAGGGATACAGACCACTCAACCAGCCGGTCGTCAAAATTACTGCTACTTACGTAGAAAGGTATCAGTCCATTACGAATATCTTCTTCAATGGCCTCTCTCAATGTTTCCCCACGAAGCCGCCTCTTTTCATCGTGCTGGAGTGTGCGAAGCTTTACTCCGCCAAGAAGACCGGCACGTTCAACAGATGAATGAGCTTGTTCTGAAACAATAAACACTTTATTTTTATTTTGCTACAAAGAGAAGTTGCCTTTTTTACGTACAAATGTCACTTCAATTTTTTTTTTATCTTATCAGGGTAACTCTTGACCTTCATCTCACCTGATGGTATATAAGTGAAGATAAGGCCGACGATGGAAGCGAGCTACACCCGGATTCCTCAACCACAGAGGAACTGGCTATCTTACCTCTAACTGCCGGAACACAACAATGCCGTTAACATTATTGCTATGGCGGCAGACTTAGGTAAGATGGTGGTAGCTAGCCAGGCGGTTTTAGAAAAGCCCTACCCCCAACCAAACCGAGCAGAAAATTTCTGCCCTCACGGGAATCGAACCCTGGACCTCTAGATCTGAGGCAGGTGGTCTCAACCACTAGACCACAGAGGCGGTTAATTGATTCATATCATAGTGTTTTGATCTGCAGCTATGTCATATTTGCATGTATTCTTATACTATTATTCAACATCATCAACCTATATACGTCCCACTGCTTAATAGCCTACATGGAGGAAACATATATGGGAGAAGCTTGGGCCACCACCACGCTGGCCCAATCCGTGTTGGTGTGTTAAAGCAGTTGCAGTCACAACCGGGACCAACAGCTTATTATGCCTTCTAAAGCACGGAGGAGCTCGAGATTAGAAACTTTCGTTGACCCATCCCGGGATTGCCATGGCGAAAGTTGCTTTGTTTTCGTGAACGGAACTTGAGCGCTCAAACCACTACGCCACCGAGCTCTTCATACATCATACTATTATTATTTAAGGATAATATTTACGTACCTACCTATATGCTATTAGGTGTTAGGTATATATTTATTTGCATTATTTTCGGACAAAAATATACCTGTAATATTAAAATAAGATGGGCTGCAAGTAATCTCTTATAAAGATAACCTCACCCTTTTAACAAAATCTATTCAATAATAATTATCTATTAAGATTTTATGTACCTATGTGTTAGCATTGAATAAAACTAAATAAATACCTTCGCCGCAATAACTTTATCACAAAATTTCTATAATTCTAGACTTTGTGTCTATAGGCGGCGGTTACTAACTACCACCAGGTGGGTCGTAAACTTGCTTGTCATCTAGTTGCATAAAATAAAAAATAAACTGAAAACCCTTTTTGGATAGACTTATTAAATATAAATTGAACTCACTATTACAGTATCCAACAAGCTTGGACAGTATCTCCATATCAGTCCATTCTGGGTGTTGTTCCTTGACGCGATGGATGGTTCGGGACTTGGCGCCAAGCAACGCAACGAGAGTGGCCTCGCTGGCGGTGCCCTGGATAACTCCACCTGCTTCACCACCAGATCGCGCAAGAAACGTCTCTGGCAGACCCAGCATTTGACCCAGCCAGTCTAACATTACAACTTCTAACTCTGTGCAAGCAGGACTGGCGATCTATAATAGAATGAAATCAATAAATTAATTACTTGAGTAAGAACGTTGTAAAAGGCTATCAAACAAAATAAGTGATAGCGTAGAGTAGAATAGAACAATATTTAGAAAAATGAGACTAAGAAACTCTGCACACATTGCACACATTAGACACCAGTAGGTGTCTACCTACTGGTGTCTAATGTGTGCAGTGTTTATTAGTCACATTTTTTATACAGAGTGGTGCCGTCAATGCGACTATGGACTAATATAGCAAGTCTATGGACTAATATAGGCCATGTTTAAATTTATTGTCGCATTGACGGCACCACCCTGTATAACAAACAGTTGCAAAAGTGCGTAAATTATTTTTAAAATAATTTAATATTTTTTTTTTTACATACTTAGCCGTATTTTAATTTCTAAAAGAATTAATATGAGTGATATTTTCCTTCCTTGTTATTGCAAGTAATCTATAGGCGACGGTAATCACTTACCACCAGGTGGGCCGTTAGCTTGTTTGTCATCTAGTTGTATAAATATATTTTTTCAACTAGATGACAAACAAGCTTTTACTATTTACGGTTACCGTCACCCATGGAGTGGTTACCGTCGTCGCCTATAGAGTGATTACCAAAGCCTATAGTAAATCAAATATGTATATTTAGCGGGATAAATTATTTAAATGTTGTGTTTGTCTGTGGGTGGTTGTGCAATTTGTGTTAGCCCTGGCCTCATAATGTTTTATGCAGTTTTATTGCAATAAAACTGTAGAGAAATCAAAATAAAAAAGGGCAATAAGTATGTCTTGGATGGTATAATATTATGCGAACCCACTACCACAATATTAGGTACTAAGTATTGATTACTTGGATATTAAATATAACTTTTAAAAGTCTACAATGACAAGTTTATAATTAAATTTAATACTACTTAGATATCAATAGCGTTTAAAAACGCCGTTCCAATTAAAGACATCTATTGACATTAATATTTACACGAAATTAAGCGCGTGATTGTTCAAGCAATCAGGAAAATGAATACATATTATACTTCTGGAAATGGCTAAAAATATACTTAATTTGCAAGATAAATTAAATAGGTCCCGTAGGTAACGGGTACTAGAGATAATGCATTATCTGTGCTAAAGATTTTGCAAATTCACTTTTATGTGTTTCCCTTTTAGTAAATTAATATTGAACAGTGAACAAATATCATTTATCCAAATGAAACAGGTCTCAAGAATTTTATTGTAATTATTTTAATAATTCTTAAAATCGTGTGTGAATGTCAGTGTCAATATCGTGTAACATAAAGTCGAACAAGGCGAACTACTTACATACAGGTGGTGTATATTTTTTTATAAATAGGATCCAAGTAAGATCCGGTGTTTTGTTACCTATTGACATTGATTCAAATCGGGTTGTAAACGATTTACCACTATTAGAGATGCGAATAATTTATAAAAACTTTCAAATGCGTTTTATACATAAATGGATCAAAGAGAAACAAAAAAGTTGAAACAGTAAAAGAAGTAGTTTTCACATAGACGGGGGTAGCACTTCCACCTTACAGGAGGTTACAGCTAAATGACACTACTTTGTAGTGCTGTGTGCAGTGAATAAGGTCGCTAGAGGTCATTGAAAAATCATTACGGTGGGAGATGGGGGACTGGTCTCCAATGTTGTTAGCATAACGTTTTCTCCTGATTTTAAGTACTTAAAAGTGCCCAAGAAGCTACGAGTGTCTATTGGCATGAGTGGCATCAGGCGAGCCGTCAGCATGTTTGCCAACATGCATAAAGGCGATGTTCACGTTAATCTCTCATATTGAGGATTTCTTTGTCTGACTATTCGCTTTTCACACCCAGTCTAGCAAACTTTTTTAAATGCTTAGTTGCCTTTTAACATTATTTGGTCTATGATATTATACCTATCTAACTATGGTATGGTATTTAGCACAACTAATGGTTTTAATCAACTTTGAATAAGGTAAACAGGTGTTTTGTTTTCCTTAAGTTCAATTTTTATCAAAAAACAATACCTATGCTGCATGTGTCCAAACCAAATGTCCAAAAATATCACAAGGCAGAGACTCAACCTTACATACTACAACACACAGAACAAATATTTAACTCGTAAGTTTAGTTACTTATGGTGTATAGATATAGAATATAACTAGTTTTATCAAAACGATATTAACAAAAGTCTCCTATAATAAATAAAGAGAAAAAATGAGATATCAACACGAGCTGTTTTGAAATAAAAAGTCTTAGAAAACTCTGTAGACAAAAAAAGACATGTCCTGGGCCGCGGCCGGAATAATCTCGACATTGTAAAGACTACAATAAATCTGTTTACTTGATAAAAAAATATAAAAGAATAATAGTCCTAATGATAAAATCAATGGTTCTACAGTTACATTTAAATCTCACCCAAGTAAATCCAATGCAGGCGATAGCTCCGCTAAGCATGTCAGCAACAATTGCCGGGTAGGAGTTGGCTGTGGGGAAGTAGGCGTGGAACCTCGGTGAGTGCCAGTGGGTAACCCCAGACATGACCACGCGCTCGATGTCTGCCATCACCGCCGTCCAGGGCTCGGCCTTCTCCGGTGCTTGCTCGGGTACCAGCGGTCTCAAGTACCCGGGCTTCACTGAAGGCACTACTTGTCTGGAAAATTCAATTAACATACATCATTTTTAAAAAGCGATTACAATGATCTAAGATAGATAATATCGTGATGAAATTAAATAAATAAATAAATAAAAAATAAATAAATAAAATAATAATATTTTTTTGTTCAAAAAATAAAAACAAAAATTCTGAAGAGACCCTTATCACCTAGGGTGAAAGACCTTTATCACCTAGGGTGTAAAAAATACCTACACATCAGAGGAATGGGCGTACATGCCTACATAAAAAAGATACGCGTTAAACTGATAACAATAGATTAAACCTCCTTTCAAATCTCCGTTGAAATTTCAGAGGCATTGATCTTCAAATGTCCATTTGGTTTTATTTTTCACAATATTTTTATTGCCTTTATTTACGCACTTTTTTTACATGTGACAGAATCATGTGACTCTATATTAATGAGTAAAATTTTTAGTAACTTTATAGAAACCGAAATTCCAATTCAAGTTCATTCGATCAATAATTCCATAGAACCTCGGTTTACAGCTATGACATATTTATTATAACGATTTTATCGCAACTTATCTTAATAAAATTATTTTACCTGTCCCTTATATTTTCTAAGTACTCTGCTATGTAGTCGGTCATCGCCTTGGCGAAATCTTTGAAGTCTCCAGCCTCCATCTCTGTAATCATGATTTCAACATGTCAAAATCATAATATTAAAAATATTCATACACTCACGCCTATTAACTAGCCCAAATTAAGCATCATTAAGAGCTTGTAACATTATAAATTTAAAAATATTTCTAACTAGGCGGGAACTTAAATTACATGAAATTTTGGATATAAGCTATGGCAAAGAAAAATCTTTATGGAAATCATGGAATAGTAAAATAGTTCTACTTATTCATAAACGGCTAGTCAGATTGTTGGTTTTGTTTTTGAAACTATTGTATATTTCTCGCAAATTTTTGTAAGTTCTACAATATATTTTAGAACTTTCATTATATCAAATATTCATTAAATCATATACTTACGATAATCAAAATACGATATCAAGGCATAAAAAAAGGTTTGGAAAATGACACAAAACTTTTATATTCTTACTATTTGTTTTTGTTTTAGTTAAAATAAATAAATATTCATACAGTTACACCTATTATCTAGCCCAAAGTAAGCATCATTAAAAGATTGTGTTATGGATACTAGACAACGGCGAGTATCCATAACACAATCACATAGCATAATGTTATTATCATAAAATAAGATAATAAAATTGAAGTTAGTAATTCATTTATGCACACAAAAAATATTGAAAAATAAAAAAGCTCTATGCATAACACTTTTCTTAAATTTTTGGTATAAATCACAAACCGTTTTCCATCTTAAAGTCCTGAAGAGCCATTGGTAAGACCTAAAATATTATTAAAATCAGAAAAAATATTTTATCAAACTACATTTAATACTTACTAGTGTAACTCTACCACTTAACTCTTATGAACTATTCAAGGATCATCAAAGCCTATTTAGCTTCTAAACCAATAGTAATCATTTTAAGAACATACTATGTGAGAATTAATACCACATCGACCGATATTATGTAAGAATAAATAAAGTAACTTATTAGCCAACAAAAATAGATATAATTATTCATATTAAAAAAATAGTAAAATGTATTGTTACAAACAAATAACGATAAACGTAATTTTTGAAATACCTTATCCCTGTTACCAATGAACTTCGAAACCGTAACATAAAATATAAAGTAACTCACATATTAATTTATCTGGTAGGTACCTATATACTCAATTCTTTCTGTGTAGTCTTTGTAAGTAGGGCTCCAGCCAGACTATACCGTCATATTCGCGTTTAATCTTTAATTTATATAAGTAAGTATACGCCTGTGCTTCTGCATACGTGGATGTGGGTTATCGCGCAAAAAGATAGCCGATAGGTGCATCTCCTTTCTCAGGGTGCAATCTCTCTCTACGACAAATTTCATCTAAATCCAGCGCTATACATATGAGTGAAAACGTATTAGCATTTCTAATCTAACATTGGATTTATTAATTTATGTTTTTTTTTATCTTTTATCGTATTAATACCTCACCTGCAAAAACAAGGGATTTTCCTTCTTATTCATATAAGCGAAGGTAACCACTTACCACCAGGTGGGCAGTGAGCTTGATTGTCATCTAGTTGTATAGAAAGGAAATGTAATTACGTTTTTTATTGTGGAAAAGATACCAGGCTGACGGGCTTTCTAGTACTACACATATTGTGGTTTATATATATTTTACATTGCAATTTGTATGTTACTTATTACCTACATTAATTATACTAAATTTTATTCGATAGCATTTGTGACATATCTATCAATTTTCTTATGGTTGACAAACGGGATATGAAGTCTATCAGTAGCATGGGGTCATGTTCAATGCCGAGAGAACGGCGGGCGCTTGCGCAACTACTGCGAGCAAGTGGTGCGAGGTTGTTCGCGGACCTCGTACAAACACGCGAATTTCCTGACCAAAACGGAATGCCAGTTTTGTTCTTTACTTTATCTGCTACCTTCGTAAGCTGAGGCCAATAGAATCTATTTAAATAGTATTCATTGGTAATCTAAACAAAATTCTTAAATTAAGTATCTAATATAAAAAACAAAAACATTTACCGGGATTTCTGCCATTCAATTATGGAGAAGTAAATAATAAGCAAGTAATTAATCACGAAATAATTAAGTTAGTGTACGTAAAATTATCAGTCTGTTCTTATTTATCGTTATCAATTTCATTCAAAAAACACGTTAAGTCAGATTTAGTATAGATGCGTATTACAATGTGCGTAGACTAGTGTGTGACGTCATAAAATTGACAAATAAGAATTTTGCATGAATACGTTAGGTATACACATAACATACATATCTGCTAAGGCCAGGATTTTTTTATAACTAGATACGCTTAGCAAGCGAATTATGAATTCATATAAAGTTAATAAAAAAAGAAACATTGAAAGAAATGAAACAATGACAATTGCAAGAATCTTTAAATATCTCACAGAAAAATAGCTATCGAATTATGGCGACATACATAATGAACGACACAAAAAATGATTAAGGTCTAGATTGGTGTCGGTCTGTAAAATATCAGTCACGTCACGACACTCCGATTCATTGAATCAATTTTTATATCGTAGCGTGGTAACATAGGCCAAGGCTTTTATAACGACACGCTATCTTTTTATCGGACTGAAACCGTGATAAAGATAATTTTCTTATTTAAGCTTTTGCCCCTCAATAGCCCGCTGGCGCTGGCGATCACAAAAGAAAATCTAATGTGTCTGATATGGGTGAGTAATTCACAGATTATGGTTCACTATCGCTCGTTTTCATTAACATTGGCTTAGCGTTAAGACTTTCTTAGCGATTTTTAGCTCAGTCTTCCTAAAGGAGATAGAAAGAGACAAATGTCGATAAGAGTCACTTAAGCCTAGAAATGGTTACTGAAAACGGACATAGGGTCCTGACTCCTGTCTAGTGTAAGTTTCTTTCAAAACGTTCAGTACGGACGGACTAACCGAAATAAAAGTTATACTAAACGAAATGTTTCGATGTGCTTGCGTTAAGCTCTCAAATACATTTAGAAAATATTACTGACTTACATAACCTCCTACCTTTTTTTTATTAGACACTTGCAATAACAAGGAATAATCACTTGATATTGCAGGTGCGTTTGCAGAAAGTTATCTATACCTGTTTTATATATTTTAATTTCGTTTTAGTATTCTTAAAATCTAACACCACAATTTACTGATCCGTGCACTTTCCATGAGATAGATAATTCGGTTAACGTATTCAGCGCTTTAAAAAATATAGTTATTTGTTATACAAGAGTGCAAAGTTGCTTTTTAACCGCGTGCTCAATTTTAATGACCGAGCAAGCGAAGGATTCAAAAATTACAATCCTGAGCGTTAGCGAGAAAATCAAAAGAGCACGAGGTGAAAAATCTTTGCACTCGAGTGCAACACGTAACTTTTCATCCCATACAGCGAGGAAATGACTAAATGCAAAAAAAATGCGCATTATTACCAGTTTCAGACAATTCTGTTTCGTTCTTCTGTATTCGTGTTCGTATCCAGAATCACTCATTTTAGGTTTTTCACTTGTTTTCAAGTTTCTTGTTTTTAACCTATGGTTTTAACAAATATGTCGTGAAAAGAAAATGGCGCGCGCAAAGTAAATTAAAAAAAAGTACACCAAGAAGGTGCCGAGTCTGAGTTTTTAACAAGTTAAAAATGGTTGTATGGTAAATTCGGCGCCATGGAGGTAGAAGTAGGTAAATAGGTATAATGATGTTTTGAATTCACAAAGTTATTGCACACGATGTTCTAAATTCAATTTTATTTTATCCTCTAGCGGATAAAACGGCTTTTGCACTCAGATATCGGAGCAAAAATACTCTTTCCGAGATGGTGGGATGAAAAGGTTTTTTACCAGCCTAATTTAGATCATAAATTTCGGCTTAAAACAAAAATTTTGTATTCGTTTGAAACCGGCTTTTCATCTACACTTGCGTGACGACTTCGATCCAAACTTGATTTGATTGTAATTAACATTGTGACTAATACTGCACTAAACTCATAATACTTTTTAAACTATACAGGGTGGTGACGACAATACTCAATAATTTTATTACATTTCTATGAAATGGTCCTATTTCATACAAATATCATGAAGTTATTAAATGAATAAGATGTATTTGAAAGTTGTAAAACGTTTCTATGAACTAATATAGCCCATATTTTAAATTTATTGTCGTATTGTCGCGACCATTCTGTACACTAGATATTCCTTTCTGATTGAAAATAAAAAGAACTTCGTTTTGTTCCACGGAGCTCACAATTTTATTCGGTGTGAAGTTATGGATCATGTCAGGTTTACCATAAAAAATTAATCTCTCGCTTCTCATGTCGCCAATCCGTCATCCTTGTGATTTTCCACTGATAATTAAGTATTAGTAAAATTTAATTATTTTTATGACAATTCTAACAAATAACATAACTATTAATGACGTTACTTGAAATCCTGTAACCGTGTCTTCAAAATACTTGTTGCATAGTATACTACATATATTATTCATATTTTTGCTTTAGCAGGAAAATATTCTACGTCATTTAATACGGGGTATACCCTCGTTAACAACGGCTTGATGTCGTACAGGTAACTCGTCATAAACTGGTTTATTTGAATGTTACTTTCCTCAATATATAAAATGTAGTAGGTAATTTTAATATGGAAATACCTACTCAACAAATTCTTATTAGCGGATGTTTTAAGTAGGTTTTGTTTTATTTTCTATTAACAAAATATTTACCAGCGCGTTATAAAATCTGTGGTATAAGTATTTAACTTAAAATGGACTGGATAATAGTATCAAATTCCTCGGGATACCTAATTAAGTAATGACCGATAGTTCGACAAAATTATAGTTATGTAGGTTTAGACTTAAGGGCCATTTATACGATGCAAGTTTCACTAAACAACACATTAAACTATATAGAAGTCAAATTTTGCTTCAATTAAATTGTATGGTACAGGCCAGAAATTTGCATCATGTAAATAGTCCTTTATTACAGGTAATTACCTATATTTGGTAGTATGTTGTCGTTTTGTTATTAAACTCTCATAATTATCATCATAAAAGTTATTTATTGAAATGATCTCATATTATCTAAGTGCTTGTTAAATCGCTATATTTTTTTGAGACCTAGTAGGTATTTAAGCTGTGAAGAAGCGGCGCTAAAAATCCTTCAGGTTATCAATGTTTGTAATGACAATTGTATTGGTAAAGCCTTTATCACTATTATATAGTTATAATACGTTTCTAAAAAAATGAAATTGTATAATAAAAACCACATTACCTATGTGGTATTATCATTTTCTAAAAGCCTAATTTCGGTCCAATCTCTGCTGTTGATCTGTGATGAATATTCGTAGTTAATGCGCAAATACCTTATAAATATAGATCTAGATATAGAAGAATCTGTTGAATATGTATAACGTACCACAATAAGAATTATATTACATTTATAAAGTTTCTGTTACTACCTATAGCCAAACAATTATTATTTATGATAAGGACTTACTTATCTATCACAAAGCATGTTTTTCAGGATTATGAAATAACTCATACCCTTTTTGTTTCATTATGTCTCTCTGTCTTTCTGTATGTTTCACACATGCAGTTTGATTCGTCTCTTTTTACAAATTAAAGCTACTAATCTGAAATTTCGAATAGAGACGTACCTACATAAGGAAACTTGTTACCCTTAGGTATATGAAAAAGTAACTAAATAACTAATTATTCTGAAGTTTTATTTAAAATAACTATTATTTTGTAAGTATTTGACCCAACTTTCTTAGCTTCAAGAACGAGTTATAAATGTATCATGTATTTCTTTAATGAATTTTCTCTTTATCTATCTTTATAAAATTGGTTTGTTTTGATTTTAATCAGAGCACTGATAAATTGCAGCGATAAGATCTCCCCATCCAATGTCAATCACTCTAAAATCTTATTTATTTGGTAATAAACATGAAAATTTGTGTCCACAACAAGTGCTGATAATACTTAGGTACACGATATAGTCGTTGCGCACCCGTAATTGTAATATTTATTTCCGATTTTATCAAAAAATGTTGACAATCGTTGCAAGCAAATGCAATACGGCAATTTTGTACTTATTTATTTATTATGCAATAAATAAATACGTACAAAATTGGTACCTACCATAGGTACCTACCTACTGTCTAAAAACTTTACAATTTAAGAATAATTTTAAAACGATGGAGCCCCCTTTAATCAAAACAATCACTTATTTAATTATTTTTGTTAATAATTAAGTATCTATTTATTTTTATATTTCAGAATATAGCTTCTGTAAAATCTTTATTCGGAAATTAATGTAGTTTTACTGATTTTTTCTTAGTATATTAAAATTCCTTGAAATTTCACAAAACTATTTTATTTTATTTGAGACTAAGTAATTAGTGTATAGTGAGCGATACTTTTCCGTACTGCGGTGGGGCTGGGGATCCCTACATACTGATGGTAACAGTATTCGTATTGTTATCCCATTTACACCATTATGTAGGTAGGTAGTTGCGAAGTTTTGCCAAGCTACGTATTTTTTAATAATAATTAGTTAATTATACGCTTCGTTATTCCTAATAATAATAATATTCATTTCTTTTCGTTAATACATCGTTGTGCCTTTAGTTAATAATTTTGCAAGTATATTTCTAATTAATATGACTATTTACGATCGAGACAGATTATTGTTGATTTTAGTTCAAGGCCGACTACCTATTTTGTAATCAAGTGATTGCTTAAGAGACATTAAGAATAATACAGTATTGTTAACTTATTTAGATTTATACGTATTACAGACATAATTTATCTAATATATAGGACAAAATTTCATTCAATTGACGAAATTACCAATAATTTATTTATACGAAACAGAACATTACACGTTCCTATCAGCACAGCATTTGGCTATAAAAAATTATGGTCATTAAAACTTTTGACCTTGTAACAAAAATGTTAACATATCAATATCGTCGATGTCTTCGCTTTAATGTAAAACTTTATATTAATTATAATCAATGAGGTATTTTAGAAAATCAGTACTTAATTTTTCACTCACCAAAGTATTTATCGAAAATTACACAAAGCCACTGTACACAAAAACCACTTTAGTGAATTGGTATTACAGACGTACGTAGAGCGAGTCGCACGGCGATCGTGCGTCCGGTGCGATGGTTCGAGCTGACTACACCCGTGCCGCAACCTCCGCTACCTTTTTATACGGCTATAATATAAGAAGAAACAGTTCACTATGTAGCCAACTCCATTAGAAGATTACTGACGCGCATGAGCCATAAGTTCGAATGTTAAACACCAGAATTCAATCTGGGTTTTCTTTAGAAAGGCGCTTACGAGGAAAAGCTCGGGGGTTTCCGTCAGAGGTTTTACTATTTTTTCAGGTTTTATAACTTACCTTGGATTACTTGAATACGTTTGATAAATCTGGATCAGGGCACGTTAGTGTTTACAGGATGGTGCCGTCAAAACGACAATAAATTAAAACATGGGCTACATTAGTTCATAGAAATGGTTTGCCAATTATCCTTTAGTAATTTCATGACATTTCTATGAAATAATGCAGCAAATGTTATATTATTTCATACAAATGTCATGAAATTATCAAATGAATGATGATTTTGAAAGTGGCAAACCATTACTATGAACTAATATAGCCCATGCTTCAATTTATTGTCGTATTGACGGCACCACCCTGTCTAATTATTTGCCGCGGTTACGGCTGCTGAAAAACTTCATCCAACTTGAGAAAATTTTGAATCTCTTTTCAGGACCAACCATGAAATTTTTTCTATCGAAAGAAATTACCAACTCTGCATTGTACACAATTTGGAAATAAACGTCTTGATTCATAATTGGTTGGCTTATCGATTGAAATATTATAGTCTCTTTCTGGATTGAATTTGGGAGAATGTAACCTCTGCAGCCGCGTAAAAATAAAAAAAACAGACGAATTGCGAGTCGGACTCGCGCACGTACCACGTTCCGTGCCATTATCTATAAACAAGCGTCTACCTGTTGCCGTTATTAATATCGATCAAAAACAAGCAAAAAATCACGTTTTTTGTATGGGAGCCCCCTGAAATATCTATTTTATTCTGTTCATTAGTATTTGTTGTTATAGCGGCAACAAAAATACATTATCTGTGAAAATTTCAACTGTCTAACTATCACGGTTCATGAGATACAGCCTGATGGCAGACGGACGGACAGCGGAGTCTTAGTAATAGGGTCCCGTTCTACTCTTTGGGTACGGAACCATAAAAATGATTATTTCAGGTATTTTCTATTCTTATTCTGAGTATAACATACAAAATGATCCTTTTTCATTTTTATTCTTGACTAAAGAAAGAGACACAATGGTTTTTTTTTACTTTAATATAGATAGGTACTAAGTATACCTAATTTGTCGTATACCGATCGTATAACATAACTTTTTATTTATAGAACCAAACTCATTTAAGTATCATGTGGTATGCTGATTCCATTTTTAATATTTATTATTTTTTGTTGTTTTCTTGGTAAAAATCAGCAATAAAAACGAGATACTATTACATTAATTTTATTTCCAAACATAATTGCACATAATATGCATGATACACGACACAATTATGGTATATGAGAATAAAATCCTATATTTCAGATCAATTGTGACATCAACTTGAACATAATTTGTAACACATACAATAGTCTTAATGCAATAATAATAATAATATTTACACACTCACACATATTATCTAGCCCAAAGTAAGCATCATCAAGATCTTGTGTTATGGATACTAGATAACGGAGAAATAATGATAATAATATGTATATAAATATTAGATTATATACTAAATAAACATAAACATCCATGAGTCGTGAACAAATGGTCGTACTCATCATGCAAACATTTGCTCCAACCGGGATTCGAACCCGGGACCCCTAACCGAGTAGCCTGCATAGCAAGGGGTACAGAGCACTCGGCCAGCCAGTCGTCAAATGTCAGGCCAGCAATGTCACCTGACCTGGATATTTTCAATGTTTCAAAGAAATCAACTTTGATGAAATTGCTTGATCCGGGTGTTGTCTAGTTTTCCTCAACTATCTAACTATATCATTAAATTGTTTTGTAGTCTCATTTTCATGTAAATAGTTTAGTCAGCAATATGTCTTAGTTTTCGTATATGTACCTACATTTTGTGCTGTGTATACTTGTTATAAGGCTTAAATACGCTCTCAGAAATGAAGGCAGGTAGCAAAAAAAACCATCAAATCAAGAAAAAAAACCAGCTGATTTTTTCCGCGATTTCAAATTTATTTTTAGCAATTCGTGTTTAGGGTGACCAGCACTGCTTCCGGCCTTCGTATTCGAGAGCGTCCCCCTAACACCCTGTATACGTCCTTTAGCAATAAGTGTTATTTGATTAAAATGTTTTGTATGTCTAGCTGTAAGTATACCTATAAATAAATAAATAAATCAACAAAGTTTAAATATGCCGTTTAATCAGCGAAAAATAGACTAAATACGAAAAAATAGACAGACAACAAAACAATAATGTTACGTTGTTATCATACTGAGCCGATTTTTAAGGTAGACCATAAAAATCAGCTTTAAAAACAAGCACAAAAAATTATCAAATAGGATCTGTGTAGGTAATTAATAAATGTTCAAAAAAATTAGGACTTAGTATATTGTAATATCTTGATGTCGGTACTTTTTTATATTACTTAAGGTTTTGATTCACTGAAAAAAATTACAGCTGAACTTCCGACTACTTGTAGCTCAAAAAGTGACTACATAACTCATAACACCTAGTTAGGCTAGGTGTTATGAGTTATGTAGTCACTTTTTTACGATGAAGTTGTTTAAAGATGCACCGTTTTGTTAAATCAAATAAACTGCACACCTCCTTAAATTTTGGTTATTACAAATTTTACCGAAGTAGTTTGGTGAAATATTTTTTTCAGTGTTGATGGTAATTTAAAACTTTATTTGATTTGAAGATGTCCCGTCCTCCTGTTTTGTGAACATAACGCCTTTGAAATCAAATGGGGACGGGTTAGCAAAGTTTTTTATAAATCTGTATAAATAAAAAATGTTTGTAGGTATGTCTTTCCCGAAACCATTTACAGAGTAGTGCCGTCTATACGACAATAAATGGAAACACGGGCTATATTAGTTAATGGAAATTGATTGCCGCTTTCAAAACCGTCTTAGTAATTTAATCGCTCATTCATGGGGAAATGTATACACATTTATAACAAAGTCCCACCAAATGTAACTGAACTGCCTTTTCACAAACTTAAGTTATATGTCAAACAAACTTTAATGAAAAAAGTCTACTATAAGCTCCAAGAATATTTAGATGATAAGAATGCGTGGAAACATTAAAATTCCAAAATGTTTATATATATATATATACTCTTTATTGCACTTTAAAATTACAAATAACAATTACTTAAACAGTAAGTTAGTTAGTTAGTTTATTTGTTTATTTACGAGTAAGTATTATGACTATTAGCCTCTGTATACCTATATTGTGATTGTGCATTGTCAGATAGCTTGAAAATAACGATAATACTTTTGACATTGGGTACCTACTTTGTTGGTACGTTGATATAGATTCTCTTCTAATTTAAATTATTTTTGTCGCTGAGCGGCACTGCACTGCTAAAAGTTATATTTTTTTTAACTACAAACATTGTAATTGAATATTTATTTTGAAAAGAGTGACTACACGAGTTGGTTGCCGGAATCTTCTCGGTAGTTCAACTTTTGGAACCGGTGTAAATTCAGACATGACAGACAGACAGAGACTATGACGTTGTTAGTTAATATATTTTTTGTGATAGTTGTAAGAATGTGTTTTTGACGATTCAAAAGTGCTTCTTTGTGGCCTATTTAAATAAAATATTTTTTTCTTTCTTTCTTTTAATAATTTTATGACATTTGTATGAAGAAATATAACATTGGCTGCATTATTTCATAGAAAAGTCATGAAATTATCAAATGAATAAGATGTTTTTGAAAGTGGCAAAACATTTCTATAAACTAACATACATAGCCCATGTTTTAATTTATTGTCGTATTGGCGGCACCACCTGTATAGTAATTAAGATAAAATTACTATATGTGGTTTCGTAGGGTGTTATGTGGACGCCTGCGAAGATTCCTTTTTAACCGACTTTCAAAAAAGGAGGAGGTTATCAATTCGACTGTATGTTTTTTTTATGTTTGTTACCTTAGATCTTTCGACTGGGTGAACCGATATTGACGATTCTTTTTTTGTTCGATGCGGAATAGTTCGCATTTGGTCCTACAAAAATTTTTTGAAAATCCATTTGGTAGTTTGGTTTTAAAATCAAAATAACTGGAATGAGTAAGTCATCAACGTATGCGAAATTGCGGATTTTTGCTTCCCTATGAATTTTTAGTTAAATGATACGATAGTAGAAAACAATATAAGCTGACGGTCACCCAATTAGCTTTGACCTTAAAAAATTATCACTAAAAATTGTGAAAAAAAAATTAAACAAAAATTAAAACCAACTCCAAAAAACTAAAAGGATAGTCGGTTTTAATTTTGTTTAATTTTTTTTATTATAAGAATGAATTTTTGGAGTTGGTGCTACTTGTTTCCAGAAACAATAGGATAGTGAAGCACCGATTCCAAAAAATATGTTTCTAGGGAATAAGTACCTATTTAAATTTAATTATTTTATCCTTTTCAGTTTTTTGGAGTCGGTGTTAATTTTTGTTTAATTTTTTTTATTATAAGAATGAACGATTTTTTATTACAAAACCTAACAGTTATCTCATTGCAAAGCCTACCGGGTGCAGTTTATATGTTATAAATTGTTGACACGCTGATTCCAAAAATATTAAGATTTTTAATAAGCAGAGGTGAAATTGAAAATTATTATTTATTTCAGACTTATAAAATCAGTTTTACCTATTTAGTGTTTAAAAAGGCAATGCTAATTTTAAAAGTTTTGTTGAGTTTTAAAAATGGTTTCTATATTAGATGTGTAGATTAAAAAACATATTAATATCATGTAAAAAAATATATACTATTTTGAGGAAAAAGTAACCAAAGAATTCTTCTAATTATAATTGCCTATTTGTAGACATATTTTTGCGAGTGAAAACGTGATGCAAACTTCTTTAAATAAAACCTGAAAAACGATTAAATATTCCACTAAAAATTTATAGGAAAGCAAAAAATCCGCAATTTTGCATACGTAGACGACTTACTCATTCCAGTTAATATGATTTAAAAACCAAACTACTAAATGGATTTTCAAAAAAAAATCATGGGACCAAGTGTAAACTATTCCGCATCGAACAAAAAAAGAATCATGAATATCGGTTCACCCAGACGAAAGTTCAGAGGTAACAAACATAAAAAAACATACATTCGAATTGATAACCTCCTCCTTTTTTGAAGTCGGTTAAAATATTTGGATTTGGACCATATAATAATCAAAAATGGATATTGAACTATAATATAATATATTTTTCCGATTAAAATAAATATTTTTATAGTATATGTTTCAAATTGCTTCATTTCGAAAATCCTGGCCTTTATTAAATGTATCGTAGATAGATAGATACTTCCCAACTAGCACACTAGTGGAAATAGCAGCCTATTTTGCAACTTTAAGCTTTACAGTAGTGCTTTAGGGGTTTAGAAAGTGGTTATAAGTTCTACTATTGCTTCGGTAATAGCTGTAAATATCACTAGGGGTAGCAGAAACTGAACCAAATGCCACTATAGGCTTTATAAGAGTTCATTTTACAACCCATTTGCCGTCTATAGTGTTAAAAGAGATTTAAACATGTATGTTCAAGCTTAAAGCTGCTAAAAAGCTTCCATTGCCGCTGCTGTACGCTTCAGAACTGCATAAAGATTTTAATTGCAGACTTTTTAACGGAACTGTATAAAAGATATATTTATCACTGTTCTGCCACTGAAAGTTTCATTTCAGAAGTGATCTGTACTTTTGCGCAGCCTTAAGTAGCAATTTGATCCACTGTTTTACTAATAGCGGCAAATAACACGTAAGTTTCTTTTACTCAATTACTTGACAGTAATTTAACTTTCATTTATAAAACTGTATTCATTTAATTTATTCTTTAAGGGATTCATTGGAAACAAACAAAAATAATGCGCCAAGTTCGAGTTCAACAAACACAAGCGAGGGTCCCGTAGATTTTGTTCTCTCAATTAATGATATCGGACCAGTTGCAGAGGAAAAGTAATTTATATCTTGGTGTATAATAAAATACACCAAGCATATTATAAAAATAAAGTAAAATAACCTCCTTTGTGTAATTTTTTGTTTCTTTCTTCTAGATGCAATAATGTGGACTCAAACAGATATACTGAATATAAACCAAAGTATGTTGAATGTGAAAGAAAATGTAGCTATCGCGAGCAAATACGAATTTGGGCGCTGAAACACATATGTAGTCATGTAACTTAAAAAGACTTATTTCAAATTTTAAACCAAATTACTCCTAACGCTATGCCTAAAGATCCACGCTCACTACTTGGGACACCAAGAGAAATTATTGAGAAACTTCGTCGATCCAGGTGAATACTGGCACAATAATTTGAAAAATAGTATTATAAAAAGTTTCGAAAAATCTAAAGTTATACTGGAAAATATATCGATTTTAGTAAACATAGATGGAGTACCTATTACAAAAGCTCCAAACAACAAATCTGGCCTATATTGTGCAGTATTTTTTAAAAGCCTCACTTAAGTCCTATTATATGTAGAGTATTTCTAGGTTCAGCTAAACCAAAAGATTTGCATGATTTTTTTAACGTTTTTATTGAAGAAATGGGCAGTATGCTTTACGATGGCATTTACATTCGAAAAAGAAAATTTTTAGGGCCATTGAGATGCTTTGTATGCGATTCTCCTGCCAGAGCTATGATAAAAGGTACGACATAATATTGTTCCTTTTAACAATGCAGTTTATTTTAGTCCAGTTCGGTTGTGGGGTTGAATTTTCAATTTTACATATTTTTTTACTTTTCTTGTTCGGCCAGTGTAACACTCGATGTTTTTCCCACGTAGATGGACAGATGCAAAGTTCTTGTTTATTTCGTTGTTTATTATAAGTTTGAATTATTTTGAAAGGCATTCTGAAAACATGGTAAGACATAGTAAGTGTTAAACATTTAAAAGAGCGAAAAATATAGAAGCAGCTACAAACGACTATCGTATTTTAGGGTTTTCAACGAGCTCTACGGATCTCTAAACACATAACCATTAGTGTGGTTCGATACCTGCAGTAAGTACGAAATAAAAGTGATTGTAAAGGGTTGAACTGCATTAGTGGTACAGATATTACTTGGACCTTCAGAAAAGTAAAACATAACGCTCTGACGCGCAGAGAGGAAGTACTAAGGTTGAAGTTGCAAGTTAAAGCTGCTTCTCATAGACGCCATGTTTACAAGACAATTATTTATAATTACTTGAGAAATGTATAGGTTTTTATCACTATTTGTAGTACAATGTAACTAAATATAGAACCAGCAACTTACTAATTACAAATGTAGTCACGTATGTAATTTCAATATCGTGTATGATGTATGTATGTATGTGTGAGGGAATTATTGATGCCCGTTAAAAATACCCCAATAATATGAAGTATATGCACGATAAACTGATCTGCGTTTTTAGCCACTTGCATATTGTACAAAATATAGCTCAAAAACACTTGCCTTCGCTTTACTTATTATTTATTTGTATTCAGTAATGTCTGACTCAGAAACAACAGATGTATTTAATAAATGAGAGACAAGGTGAATGATCAGTAATCCTTTATTCGTTCAGTTAAACCTGTCATTCATTCTAACTACGTATTTTATTATTTAATTATAACTACGTATTTTATTAACAATAATATTTGTTATGGTTTCAAAAGCATTGAGTAAAAAATTAAAATATTAATAAAATGTTTGTATGATGAGATTGATGAGTACGAGCATTGGTTCACGAGTCATGGATGTTTATATGTTTATTTAGTATGTTTGCAATATTTATAAAATATGCATATTAATATCATTATTTCTCCGTAATCTAGTATCCATAACACAAGCTCTTAATGATGCTTACTTTGGCCTAGATCTCAGGTGAGTGTATATTATTATTATTATTATTATTTTGTAAATTACTTTAATTTATCAACAGTATGCGGTAATATCAATTTGAATTATTATTAAGAGCTCGTCTTTAATCAAGTACCTATTTATTATTCTAGTCTCCGGATTATATCGAACTACATATTCTTATTCAGTACATAATAGGATACTCCAATAAATAATAACATTTATTGCAGTCGCAAGACATACAATATCATATTTTAAACCACATTTAATATTTACCTTTACCCATGCAATGAATGTTACTGCTGGGCTTGTGTTTTAATTTAAATTTAACCAAAGTTGTACCTATATCAATTAATAAAGCTTAAAATTGTTTAAGTACTTACATAATATAAAGGTTGTTAAGACTTATAAATAAATAATAAATATAATATTAAAATTTATAAGAATAAATTTGCATAAATTAAGTAAAGTAGAGAATAAAAATAAGTAATTCCTTTAATTATACTTAACTATTTTTTATTATTATATTGATGTGTGCAAAATGTTAATATTTCGTTTTGCGATTCACTTCAGCAGTATATCACGCAAAGCAGCGGAAATTAAGCCAAACCTAAAGTAATATCCCTTGTCCCGCCCTGGACAAAATAGATTTAAACCTCACCAAGCGCAGACAAAAGTGATTATTCTCTAGAAAATAGCTAGCTGCCTCCAGCGATACTTAAGTTTCGTTCCATACTAGCCCGCCGATGGAAAATATATTATGTCTCCTATAATTTAGGTACGTCTTTCTGAACAAATAGCAAAAAATAAACGAAACACTATTGAAGGAACTAATTTAGAAAAAAGGCATTCATTTATCTCAATAATTCACGTCACTGAAGCCAAAAGCGTTATAATGGTACACAATTCGTAAAAAAAACATTTTGTAGAATAACTACAATAAACATTTTTTACCCATAATAAAAAAAATCATTAATTCGTGTCAGCAATTCACGTCATTGAGGCCAAAAGAGTTATGATGGATACGTTTCATTTCGGAATATAACGAAATATCAAGAGGTGTTAGAGACGCGGGTTCGATTCCTGCCTGTAGCATACCATTTTTTTATCGTTTTCTTACTTAATTTGTATTTCTTACAATAAAATAGGCGTTATAAACGCACAAAATCAAACATGTAAATGTGATTAAAATGGCTTTCTCATCTAAAGATGAGAATACTTTTACAAGCATTTTTAAACTTTCAGTAAACTGAAAGTATTCTTTCGGATCACTAGAGGTTGTGAAACTTCAATGAGTGGTGAGAAAAACGTTGCTATTAAAAAGTTTAAAAAGAAGAAAGCGGTGAAGAAATTAGTAGGTTACACTTAGTGCTCCGGTACTCCGGTGGCGTAGCGGTTATCGCGTCTGGTCGGACCCCAGGAAACGCGGGTTAGATTCCCGCCTTGAGCATAAAAATTTTTCATCGTTTTCTTTCTTAAAATATGCGTTGTTAAAAATTTTAACAACCATTTGATTCCGACCTATCTGTGAACAGTTTACAAAACTGTTTTAAAGAAATTTAATTTGTTCTTTTAACATTTTCCTGAAACTATTTGGCAACCCTGGGGCAACACTATTGCTGAACTGAACTATTGCCCCAGGGAAAATAGCTTAAAATTACGAAAATATATAAATAAAGTGCATAATCAAATCATTCCGGGACACAATTCATGTTATTGTCTTATCTGAAACCTGGATAAAAACTGACGACGAAGCCAAAAGACTGCAGATTACGGGATACACTCACTACTACAATTTTAGACGAAATGGCAGAGGGGGTGGAGTATCTATATTCATACACAACAACCTAACTCACAATCTCATTGAGGAATTATATGATGACGATAATCACTACCTGTGGGTTCACATATCCAAGTTTTCGCTAGATATTGGTGCCATCTACAAACCTGAAAGAACAAATGTGAGTAACTTCCTTGATTTATATTTTCTACAACTGCAAAAAATGAAAAGAGCAGTGGTTTTTGGAGATTTCAATTTAAATTTATTAAACTCAAATGATTCCATTCGCAAATACCAAAATATTTATAAAGAAAGCAGCTTCAAAATATTGAACAAAATAAGCGAGCAATATTGCACCCGAGAAACCGCAAAGACAAAAACTATTTTGGACCACGTGTGCTCAAATTTAAAACGTTGCAATTTTCATTTTGCCATTGTAAACTCAGCTATGTCTGATCACAAACATATATATTTTGAGGTTAAAAAATTTCAACCACCACCTTTAAAAAGAATTCAATATAGTAAGATCGATTATACCAAGCTATTCGAATCCTATTCCAAGCTATCATATAGCCAAGACGAAAACACATACAGAGAAATAGAAATCAGATTATTAAATTGCTTATCTCAGAGTAAAACTGTGAAAACGAAAATTCTGAATCCTCCAAAGCAAGATTGGATTAGCAAAGATATCATAAATAGTTTAGAAGAGAGAAACCGATTATGGCAGTGTCACATAAATAACAAATCTAACAAGACGATTGAAGTAGCTTTTCAATTCGCAAACACCAAAACTGCAAAAATAATACAAAAAGCTAAAAGAACTTACTATCAAAAAAAATTCGTAGAAACTGCAAAAAGACCCAGGAAAATGTGGACATTAATTAATGATTTAGCAAGCAATAAAATTAAGGATGCCTCAGGACCAGGCAAACTAGAAGTAGACGAAAAAATAATAACAGACAGAAAACAGATTTGCAATGAATTAAAAAATTATTTCTCAACAATAGGAGCCAAACTTGCAAATGAAATTCCTGCCAGGTATCACAAACAAAGCTCTCTCCAAAGACAAGACGAAGAATTATCGGAGACAACATACCTAAACGAAATAACACCAACAACTAAAAATGAAATAGTGAAAATTATAGACAATCTTGACCCTAACACTACTTGCGGCATTGATTCTATTAGTACAAAATCAATAAAATGTGTAAAACTCTTAGTAGCCAGTGAATTGACCTTTGCTATAAACAAGTCCTTCGAAAAAGGCTTCTTTCCTGAAAGTTTAAAAGTTGCTAAAGTAATCCCAATCCATAAATCAGGAACAAAACTTGATCCTTGCAACTATAGACCAATATCTGTACTTCCCATTCTGTCTAAAATATACGAAAAAGTTATCCACTCACGCCTAGAAACTTTCTTAAATTCTAAAAACTTTTTCTATAAAAATCAATACGGCTTTCGACGGCAAACCAGCACATTGTCTGCTACTATTGACCTTGTGACAAAAATAAAAGATAAAATAGATGAAAAGAAAATAGTGCTCGGCATTTTTATTGATCTAAAAAAAGCTTTCGATACGGTGTCTCATGAATTACTACTCAAAAAATTATATGATATTGGTGTAAGAGGCAATGCGCACAAAATACTTTCATCTTACCTGTCGGATCGCCGACAGGTTGTCAGGATAGGTGATTGTCAGAGTGAACCAGGTATAATTACTTATGGTGTGCCACAGGGCTCAATCCTGGGCCCACTTTTATTCTTAATATATATTAACGACATACACAGAGTGAGCCTAACGGGTGACATTACCTTATACGCAGATGATACTAGTGTTTTCTATTACAGCAACTCGTTGCATACTATTATATCACAAGCTCAAAATGATTTGAATGTTTTGAACGATTGGTTTAAATGCAACCTGCTAACAATAAATTCCAAAAAAACAAATTTTGTCATATTCTCAGCTAAAAATAAAAAGTATGATGTTAATGCTCAACTCTTAATTGATAACGAACCTCTTAAAAGAAAGTCTCAAGAGAAATACCTCGGCGTATTATTGGATAATCATCTAAATTGGAAACCACATATAAGAAAAATTAAATCTAAGTTGGTATCATTGCGAGGCGCAATTCTTAGTATCGTAAATTGTATGCCAAGGAAAGTTTGCTACCTTATTTACAATTCCCTTGTAAAACCACATATTGACTATCTAATTGAAATCTGGGGAACTGCATCTAAAAGTAGCTTAAAAACAATACAAACGGCACAGAATAAATTAATAAAAAGTCTTTTCAAATACAAATTTCGCACGTCAACTAGTAAAGTTTATCAAGAAACTAGGTTACTGAGCATAAATCAGACATATGTATATGCTACATGTGTGCTGATTAGAAAAATAATAAGTGGACTCATTAACACAAATATAACTTTTACAAAAAAGCGCCAAGTTCAGAAAATACGTTTGCGTAACTCTAATAATCTTGTCGTCCGTCGACATAGAACAAATTATGGCAAAAATAATATACAATCTGACGGTGTTATGATTTTTAATAAATTGCCGGAATCTGTAAAGAGGGCTAAATCACTGACTTCCTTTAAACGATTACTCAAAAGCTATGTTATTAATAAAATAAAACCTTAACATAAAATAAAAAGTAGTCAAAAAAAAAAAGTTATCATAAAATATTATATTGGCATAAATATATGTTAAGATCTGTGCTGTATGTATGTATTAGTCAGATAGAATTAAAAATAAATAAATCCTGATATACATTTCCATAAATCACCAGCGTTTTAAGAAATATTAGTTAATAATATTAATAATGCCTACAAAACAAAAACGTAAAGAATCCTGAATGTGTCGGTGCCGCATCTAGTATGGTCTGCCGTTTCATATATCTATGTTCGCATTCAATCTTCATTCATATAGCTCAACATTGTTTATTGTTCCTACCAAATAGAATGTTTTTGTAACTACCTTCATTAATTTTGTTAACTTATGAATTTAACATATTGTACCTAGTAATTAAAATAGAATAAAACTAGAAAAATTTCACGTCCTGAGGCAGGAATCGAACCCGCGACCTTTCGCAATCCGGGCGACTGCTCTGACCACTGAGCCACCCAGGACTTGGGATATCCCTGTGAAATTCTTCTAGTCTATCTTGTATTTGCGTTTATGAGCTAACGTCCACCCTACAATGTCGAAATATTCTATTTCAACATCCGAAACGAGTATTTTTACAAATACCGACGATTCGGTTAAGTTGGGGCAGTGCTTTCAAATATTCTTAATTTTTGATTTTAACATTATTATAAATGTTTGAAAAATTACTTAGTAATTAAAATAGAATAAAACTAGAAAAATTTCACGTCCTGAGGCAGGAATCGAACCCGCGACCTTTCGCAATCCGGGCGACTGCTCTGACCACTGAGCCACCCAGGACTTGGGATATCCCTGTAAATTCTTCTAGTCTATCTTGTATTTGCGTTTATGAGCTAACGTCCACCCTACAATGTCGAAATATTCTATTTCAACATCCGAAACGAGTATTTTTACAAATACCGACGATTCGGTTAAGTTGGGGCAGTGCTTTCAAATATTCTTAATTTTTGATTTTAACATTATTATAAATGTTAGAAAAATTACTTAGTAATTAAAATAGAATAAAACTAGAAAAATTTCACGTCCTGAGGCAGGAATCGAACCCGCGACCTTTCGCAATCCGGGCGACTGCTCTGACCACTGAGCCACCCAGGACTTGGGATATCCCTGTGAAATTCTTCTAGTCTATCTTGTATTTGCGTTTATGAGCTAACGTCCACCCTACAATGTCGAAATATTCTATTTCAACATCCGAAACGAGTATTTTTACAAATACCGACGATTCGGTTAAGTTGGGGCAGTGCTTTCAAATATTCTTAATTTTTGATTTTAACATTATTATAAATGTTTGAAAAATTACTTAGTAATTAAAATAGAATAAAACTAGAAAAATTTCACGTCCTGAGGCAGGAATCGAACCCGCGACCTTTCGCAATCCGGGCGACTGCTCTGACCACTGAGCCACCCAGGACTTGGGATATCCCTGTAAATTCTTCTAGTCTATCTTGTATTTGCGTTTATGAGCTAACGTCCACCCTACAATGTCGAAATATTCTATTTCAACATCCGAAACGAGTATTTTTACAAGGGATTTCTGCCTCAGGACGTGAAATTTTTCTAGTTTTATTCTATTTTAATTACTAAGTAATTTTTCTAACATTTATAATAATGTTAAAATCAAAAATTAAGAATATTGTACCTAGATATTAATTAACACTATGTTAGTGCACGCGCTTGTTCAATGTTTACTGTTGTGTTATTTAAGTTTCTCAGTAAGTGAATATTATGTATTCTTATGAGAAATAAATATTCTTTAACCATAACCATAAAATTAGACGCGCGAAAATGCCTATAACCATAGGTAATAATAAACTAGAGAAAAATCCTATAACATTAGTGAAAGTTTCAAAGAATTGAAACGTTTCGATCGCGGTGGCGTTCATCTGTCAAGCATTTAAAAAACAGCACTTCATAAAAGAAGGAGATGTTACGCTGTATATTTTTTTTTATGTATGTTCACCGATTTCTCTGTCGCTTCTGGACCGATTTACAAAATTCTTTTTTATTCCATAGAGTACGATCTTGAAATGGTCCCATTTTGACCAAGACATGATCTGATATGCTGGGATTCCAGGGAAATCTAGAGCAGCGCTCTTTTTAACCGACTTCAAAAACGAGGAGGTTCTCAAGTCGGCCGGTATGTTTTTTTTCTATGTACCTATGTACACCGATTACGCCGAGATTACTGATCCGATTTACGTGATTTTTTTTTTGTTCGATGCGGAATAGCTGCCATTTGGTCCCATAAATTTTTTTTCAAAATCAGTTCGGTAGTTTGGTTTTTATTACAAAAAAAACTGAAATTAGTAAGTCGTCTACGTATTTTTTTTCTTTGTATGTACACCGATCACGCCGAGATTACGGATTCGATTTACGTGATTCTTTTTTTGTTCGATGCGGAATAGTTGCCATTTGGTCCCATAATTTTTTTTTCAAAATCAGTTGGATACTTTGGTTTTAAATAAAAAAAACTGAAATCTGTAAGTTGTCTACGTATGCGAAATTGCGGATTTTTGCTTTCCTATGACTTTTATAGGGATGTATTACGTGTTTTAAATATTTTTAAAGCTATTTAATTAGGTATTACGTCTGTTAGTCATCATCTCATGTTGCTGGTGATGTTAGGTGTACCTTAATAAAAGCACTGAAAGCCGCTAAAAGCAGTTGCAAAATTTTTCGTTTTGCAACATGTTTTACTATCAAATGATCTAGTTTAAATAAAGTTTCAGAAATTACTAAAATTCGGAAAATAAGGCAGTAGGCTAATGGCCTTCTTATTATTAGGCAGGTATTATTCTACATACGTCTCAATAGCATGTATAACATATTTTAGAAAGAAAAACATCTAAAACGATGGAATTTAGCAATAATTAAAAAAGGCTCACAGAGATAATCCAATGAAACGGGTAGTATAATTTATATTTATTTAAATTTTTTACCAAAAATACTGGTAATAGAGATATGATTGATAAAATATCGACTGCGATAGACTGATAGAAAAGGCTATAATAATATGGCATAATTAGCATTATTTGTGTATAAATAAAATAAAATAAAGTATTTAGGCACTACCTACTCAATAAGTGGAAATATGACCCATATAATACCAATAATAATAATAATAATATTTATACACTCACACCTATTATCTAGCCCAAAGTAAGCATCATTAAGAGCTTGTGTTATGGATACTAGATAACGGAGAAATAATGATAATAATATGTATATAAATATTATAAATATACTAAAAGAGAGACTAGTGAGACCAATGACTAGTGCACAGGAATAGAGCTCTCAATCACTCTCAAAGGCTCTTACGGCCGACGCCGCGCCGCGCCGCGCCCCTTTCCTTCACTGAATAATTGTGTATTCGACGAGCTGGCAGGGTCAGTAAAAATTAAATACCAAATATTATATACATTCTTCAATTTCCGAAAAACATCCAACGGCTATGTGTTTTCAATAATGTTTTGATGAAGCCCACTACCATTATTGTCATTTGAGTTACGTAATTAAGATGAAGATTTTATTTTAGAAATTATAATTGTTCAAAATGTTACTGTTGAACATAATGAATATTGACATTCCACTATAAAAATTACAGATACCGACTGTGACATAAGGACGTATAGAAAGATATGTAGTGAATTGGTAGTTGTTGGACTTAATTTTATGGATTTATTCTATATTTTTTTTTCGCAATCAATACCTATAAAATACAGTTGAATTGAACCTCCTTCTTTTCCAAAGTCGGAAAAAATAATAAGGAACATTTAAGATTGTTTAAAAATACATTTGCTCAAAAAGGAGTTTTCAATGTGTGTTTAGCGTGTTGAAAGTTACTCTTTTCAACATTAGTGCCATGTAGTGTTTTATGTTTTCCTCCTGCATATTACATCCAAATGCATGAAGGAGGTGGTCACTAGGTGGTAGACCCATATGTAGGGTAGCCTGGGTAGGTACCACCGCCTTTCTTCTTATTTCAGCCGTGAAACAGTTCGCTGTGTTTCGGATTGAAGGGAAAGGTAGCCAGTGTAATTACTGGGCATGGACGGCATTTCATCTTAGGCCTCAGGATGACAACCCACCTGCAATATCAAGTGCTTTTCCTTATTATTGCAGGTGTCTATAGGCGGCGGTAACCGCTTACCACCAGGTGGGCCGTCAGCTTGTTTGTCATCTAGTTGTATAAAAAAAGGAGGTTTATTAATCAAAAAATTTCACCATTAAATATAGAGTAAACCAGATACCGCCGTGTGAAGTAGTAACCAATAGCCTGAATCAAACATTAAATTTGCCCTCCATATCGTTTTATATCACTCTCAGCAATTGTTCAAACCGTAATGTCAATTATTTCTTGTAAAAGGATTAAATTGCTTTACATTGATTTCCTTTCGTTGTTTTATATTTTTCGCAAATGTGTTAATAAACTTCGTTCAATGCACATGCGGATTGTCATTTCCACATGTTCCTGTTGTTGACAGACCCGTGTCTTCGGCTTGGGTCAACAAGCCGGGACTCGTGAAGAAATGACATACTTTCCAAACTTGTATCGAAATATTACCTACTAATACCTAAAATTTAAGGGAAACTAATTTTAAATAGGTAAAGGAAGGTAAGGTTACACAAATAAATAATTTTTAAAGTAAAAAAATGTGTTAAGTTTTTATTAAAATCTGAAACATTCGTCTAACACCTTCTTGGTTTGAATGGCATGATATACCAATTTAGCCTCGATAGCTGATGTCCAATTTTCCCATGTGAGATTTTTCTCCGAGGAAAAACTCGTAGATATCAAATACAAAAATATTTGTGGGTAGGAAAAATTGTGAAAGTTATTTTGAGCAGACTGAAGATTTGTGTGTAGAAGAACATTTTGAAAATGATTTTGTGCCGATAGTAAACCAATTAACAACGAAAATTATTTAGTAATAGAAAAAGAGTGACTCTTCCGTACTAACGCACACTTAAATGGATGGCAAGGGAGTCTGGGTGGTGGCGGGCAACGCAACGGTTACAAAATGAAGATCTAGGGTTATCAACGTATTCTTTGATATTGATATTCTTACCGGAAATGCGAATTTTTAGACATTGTCTCAGTCAGTCAGTCATAGTTAGTCAGTCAGTTAGTCAGTCAGTTATTGCTTCTGGCAACAGGGCTTTCTACGTCCTCAAAAAGCTTAGAATCAGTCCGAATACTTCAAGGTTCTCAAAAAGAACGGTAACTTACCTAAAGCTTAAATTCTTGATTTCGCCCTAGGACATGTGTTTTTTCTAGTTTACAAATATTTTTTTGACCGCTCACCAGTCCGTGATTTTAAGTAAAGCAAACTTTTCATTTATGAAACCGCGAAAATAATATTATTATAAGTATAAGAAATGTTCAATTTAATTAATACAACCATAAAATACAAAATTAAAAATTTTAAGTAACCCCCGGCGTTATTAATCATCTATCTAACACCATCTCATTGAGACTATTCATAAGAACCCAAACACGCTATATCTGCTGTAAGTTTCTGAAGAATTAAGAATTTCGCAGACTTTTTGATGGTATAGGATCAGCTCAAGGATAGTATGTCATGGGAATGTCACCGAAGTGACAGTAAACCAAATTTCAAATCAATCGGATCTGTTAAAGTTAGTAAAACCCTATAATCATGTAGAAAATGAGCTGATAATCATCAAACGCCTGAACTGATCTTCATAAATTATAGCTAAGAACCATCGGTAGTCACATCAGCTTTCAAACAAAAAAAAACGAATCAAAATCGGTCCATTCGTTTAGGCGCTACGATGCCACAGACAGACACACAGATACACAGACAGACACGTCAAACTTATAACACCCCTCTTTTTTCGTCGGGGGTTAAAAATAGGAAACTACAGTGACTATTCTGATCACTGAGCAACCAATGACTTGTGATAACTTAACATATGATTAAAGTCAACAAGCAGCAACTGCGTGCTTTGCGACATCGGTATTCCAACGACGTTGGACACCCCACAATAGTGTACTAACTGTACCAGAGTGAGAGAACTAATTAAAACTGGTAGAGTAGGTACTCGGAACTGGTAGAGTGGTAGCCAGTTACCGTTTACTCTACCCGTATTCTGCACCCTTACTAGCCACTTTGATTTTCTATATTGTAATATTCGTAATGCGCATACTGCTTACCTATCATCATTATTAATCAATGAATTAAGTAATATTTTGTAAAAAACACAACTGTCGATATGTAATATTCAGAAATGATACCCGCGTTTGTTTGGCGTTCCATTCGACATTCGTAAAATTTTTCATATAACTGAAAAATGTTTTGGAATGCTCATTATTAGTGGCCAATACGCGAAGGTAATTAGAGTTGGGACCACTTTCAGAACTAACAATGCTTGTGGATTGTTTGTTCTAAAAATGAAATAATAAATATTACCTACAAAATCCTAAGTGCTCGTTTTTTTGGCAACATAGTGCATAAAGTATAATACCCGGTATCTTAACCCGCAGAAGGAGCCTCTCGGAGGAGGGTCCCTCTAAGCGCTACCTTTCAGGTAGAGCCCCGATGTCCCGACTTGTAAAAAATGTAAAAAAAGTAGAATACCAATAATGGAATTGAAATATAGTACCCGTCTCTTTAATTTATCGACTTGTAACAACCCTTAGCACAGACAATCTCCCCCTCCTTGGGCATAGCGAATTGAATCAATTCCCTACAGAGGCGGCGATGACTTGCGAAAATCCACTTTCTGTTCATCGATACACTCCGCTGACAAGATCGAACAATAAACCTCGTCTTGGCAGTAATTGAGCCACTTTGTAAAGTTAAACGTTTACTTCGAGTTAGGTTATTTTTTAACGACTTAGTCCTTCAGTTTCCTCGCCTTATCTTTAGGTATAGGTATCTACTGTAGTTAAAACTGTAGGTTAAAAACTATTACCTATTATGTTTATAATATTAGGTAGGTATGTGCTTAGAATATTAACGATGAGGGTATGTGTCATTAAACTGGCGACCTTACTTTCATTCCATCTATATAATACATTCGTCGTCATTTACCTACAGCCCATATACGTCCCACTCCTGATGGGCACAGGCCTTCCTAAATGGGAGAAACACATGGGGAGTTTGGACTATGACACCACCACGCTGACAATGCGGGTCTTGTTAAAGCTGTTGCAGTTACAACCGGGACAACGGGACTAACGGGAAGCACCGAAGGTGATCGAATTTATAAATGTTTGGTTGACTCATCCGGAATCAACCATGGCGAAGTTGATTTGTCTTTATAATCGAAAAGTATACGCGCTTAATCTACTGCGCCGTCGAGTTCCACGGGCATTACCTATTTCGGTGTTTTATGTAAAATACATAAAAGTTACGTCTTATAATTTATATTAACAGGAAGGGGGTCAAATTCAATTATTAATTTTGCCTCTAATAAACTAACAAATAGGGCAAACTAAATATTATGTCTCTAGCAGTTGACCGTAACTTGACTGTAACTTAAGTGATACCAACCTATAAACTTAAGTAATTAATAAATAACGCACAGAACAGCGTAAGTTTATTAATTTTCATATTATTCCATCTCGTTAACAAAACCTTAGTTTGTCTATGAATCTATACTTTAACATAATCGTGTTAATTGAATTTAGATTTACGTCAACGATCGTTTTTACGTAAACAGGATAATACCTATTAAGTGTACCTAAATCGCTTCCTTAAATTAATCACAGCCAAATGTCATTATACTTGAAGAGGACTTTGCAAAGGCATACAATGCAGTCACATCACAAGAGGGGATGTGTAATTACCCGCGTGACGTGGGCTCACTCTCAGCTTTCAAGTCCAGATGGCCCTGGGATCGCCAAGCATTCTGACTTCCGCCGGAATTATCGGTATCGTTTTATTTTACTTAATATAATTTCCCGTAATGATCCTCGCTCATAATATTCATTTGCACTATTTTCATTTATAATAACATCGCATGATATGTACCTACATAACAATTTATTAGCCATAACTCTCATTCGCTGTACAATAGACAGATAGATCGATTTATACTTTACTGCACATATACACAAGAAGGAAAAGTATGGAGAAGAAAAACATGCAAAAAGCGGCTTTATTGCAAAGGTAACTTAGGGTGCCATTAAAGCCAATAATTGACATAATATCCCTTCAATATCATTTTTAAGGATAATAATATTATGTAAAATTTTAAACAATAATTAAAACCGACTTCAAAAAACTGAAAAGGATGAAATAATTAAATTTAAGTAGGTATACATTTCCCCATGAATGAGCGACTTGTCTTGTGAAGTCTAAAACTTGGAACAGCAAGTTTATTTTTATATCTAGTATTTAAGTGTTGAATATCACTGTTTTGAAAAGGTATGTTTATATTTGTGAACATAAATTATGTTTTCATATATATATTGGGAACCAACGGTCAAAATATTAATTTCTTTAAATAAATCCCTTAGTGAATCACGTGGCTTGAGTCTGTAAATAGCACGCACAGCCCTTTTTGTAAAATAAAAATATATTCAATGTCGGCTGCTGTGCCCTACAATAACAAGCCATATGACATGACACTGTGGAAGTAACCAAAGTAAACAAGTCTTGCTGTTTCAACATCACACAAAGACCTAATTTTTTTAACAGCATAAGCAGCTGAACTAAGTCTTTTAGATAGGGTCTCAAACTATCTCCAAGCCAAATTTCAGCTAAATTGGTTTATCGCTTTAAGTGTGAAAAGATAACAATCAGACATCAGACAGTTACTTTCGCATTTAAGTAAGTATGGATTACAAATAATATTTTATCCCGATTTATATTTTCCAATATGGTGACCGTACTCACTCAAATATCCCCCGACAACCCTCCGGGTGGACACGAAGGCTGGGTTGGGAGGTGCCTGATCCCTAAGTAACCATGACGACGCCAATGGGAGAGACCACTTTTGCAACAAGTTATGTATAATGCAACAAGTGTTCTACTCTGAATAAAACGTTTGAGGGTAAAGGTTTCTAAAAGTGTAATACTAAGGTGTACCTAACACCTACTTTTGTTTTGCTTTAAGAAGTAAGTAGACAACTGGTGGACATTTAATAATACATTTAATTAAGTACTTACTTACAAACAAGCTCTATTTATATATAACTACCTAAATCCTTTACAGAAAAATCAAAGCATCTAGGATATGGGTTGGATTGGATATATCATCACCGCAAGCTATAATTATACGTTCCACTACTGGGAACAGGTCTTTCTACATGGGACAAACTCATGCGGGTTGGTGGGTCAAAGCAGTTACTGCAACTACGGGTAAATACAAACATCTTTTGAATCAGATGTTGATACATGTTCCTAGGACCACACGTAATTTTGGAATTGAATGATTCCTATAGGTGATTCTTTCTCTTAATAGCTTTTCGTAGAATCCTTGGAGGGATTAGGTAAGCATAATGCTCGGCGACCTAGACAGAACTTCTCGACAGGTGGATCTCAGAATAAACATAATGGATGGACAACAAGACATAAAGATTATGTCGAATATACATGTCACACTTATAGACCTATACCAGTTACCGTTGTGAGTTCTGTTCTCGAAGTTGTTGACGAGTAGGTACGTATACTATACCTCGGAATGTTCCAGCTAGGTAAGTCCAACTTCGAGAAAGAGATAAGTCCACGAAACCAATCCAACTCAGATGGGAAGCGTTCGGGAAATTGCGTTAGATTTTCTCATCCAAAATTCGTCAGTGTCTGAAGTCGGAAGTCTTCTACCAGTGTGTGTTGCCTGATGATGTTTGGAAGAAAATCATAGGTAGGGAAGTAGGGAATATAGGACATTCTGAAAATACCTATAGGTATGATCGGTTGACTCCTCATCGAAACCGCATTCACATAATGACGAAATTGACGAATCCTTAATCCTGATTTGAGCCAGATGTAGAATCTACAATCGACCGGTGCGCACGAAAGGATGATTGTGGAGGTGCAAGATTTTGAAGCTTTTTGTAATTTACAAACAAAGGTTTAACAAGGCTAAAAAGCATTACGACGGCGAAGTACTATTGCGTTATAACTAACATGTATAATTATAATAAAATTCTAAACTCTCATTTAATCAGAAACTATTTAGTTACACGTTTATTTTTTCCAGTTGTCAATAAACATACTGTTAATGGCTTCTGTTATTATTCTAAGCACAGAACAGACAAGAGAGGACCTTTGCCCCATTAACTGTGGCTCCACATTTTCTTAGCACACCCTTTCCATGTCTAAGAGCATCAGGAATTCGGAATAACCCGAGTGACGTTCAGTTCCGCAGTCTTTATTTAAGATAAAGTCATTCTGACATCCAAGAAGCTTGGTGTGGTATATATCTCAAGTTAGGCCGCCTATGAAATAGAAGACTGCGGAGCTGGGCAGAGAGGGGTCGTCCTTAGCTGACCCGATCAGTCGCAGACGGCCACGGGGAAGAAGGCGTTACGTCCACTTGCATCTCCCGTTGTAGTGGTGCCGTAGATGGAAGGTCAGATGGTACATACCTTCTTAGCGAATTCGTTGGAGTTTTGTTGGCTACATTTTTGAATCTCTAGGGGTGCTGGTGGCCTAAAATATGGCAGAAAATACACGTCTATCACCACATATTTCACTTTACCTTAAGGATTTGCCACATATAGTACTAGCAATTCACATGAGAAGTTTTTTTCGGTTAATAATAAATCACAAAGCCATCATATATAAAGCAGAATTTGTCACAATATCAAATTAAATATAGCGGGCTAGTAGAATTGTCAATTTAACCAACATTAGAAATAGATACTATAATACGTCCGATTATAAGACGTGAACTTTCGTATAAGTCCGTACTGTAGGTGCTCTCTTCGATTTTATGGGCTATTTTTTTAAATCTAAATGTTGGTACAAAATACCTACATAATTATATTTGATAGGTAATGTCGATTGCCTGTGTTTGATGGGATCTCAGAACAATAAGATGGGAGCTCGAAAGATGAGGTGAATGAATGATAGTCGAATCGAATACACTACAATAATATTGTTCTGGGTGTATTTTTTTTAGATCATTCTCCCTGTAATGGTAAGACAAAGGGTACTAATGCCCATACAGCCACGTCTTCAGTATTAGTTTATTTCTTCATTTATTGCATTAAAATGCTGGCGTAACACATTTTAATGCATCTTGGGAGTATTTGACGCGAAATATATGATGAGCGTCTCCATATGATGCTACTTGATGAGGTGGATAAGCACAAAAATATTCTCATCGTATTTCAAAGCATAAACACTTTTATTCTAATAATCTTATAGTTGCACGTCAACACAAACACTTTGTTTATAAAACTACACCACTTTTATAACACAAAGTTCGCTCCGTCTGACACAATTTTTAATTATTGTAATAAAAATCTTGACTGGCAAAACCTCGACAAACACTCCTGAGGGCCTAGACAAGATGCCTATCGATAATCGCTATCGCTATCGCTAAGCGGAAAATGTATGGGATTTGACATAAGCTCTCGATTGACTTTCGATTGTAAATGTCAAATTCCATACATTTTCCATTAAGCGATAGCGGTAGAGATTGTCAAATGGCATCTTGTCTAGGCCCTCTGTTATTTTTTCAAAATCTCCGGGTACATACGTTTGAGTCCTGCCCCCTTGTTCTCAACTGTCGGATAACGGATTCGATTCGAAAAGTCACATCCCGTCTCGCGTTCACACACCGCGATAGCATCAAAAACATTAAAAATGTGATCTTGGGATTAGATAAAAAATAGGTGCATTTGTAGCATTTAATAAAAAATATACTTCCTTGGTGTATCTTAATTTAAAAGTAGTACTCTGTCAATCTTGCTCAAATTAATATAATCTGTGTGTTGCTTCACCCTCTCCTCTTTTCATCACCCTTCACCCCCTCCGACATCCAACATCCACGACGAAAGTTTAGGTTCAAAGTCTGTGTCCAAAATTAATTAATAAAACTTATTTTTTGTAATTACCCAGCATAAAATAACATTGTATTAAGATCAATATGGCTAATTCTAAGATTCTTGGTGCTTTAAAGTTGTTAAAAGGCCGCAAAGATGTCCAATTTCTATATGGTAAGATTATGCACGTACTTGACTTTGAAACTTAATTTAAATTTAAAAGTAATTTCCTACCGTCATTCTATACAAAAATTATTAAAACGATCTTCACTATTGATGTTCATGCCATACACTTTAAGGTTTACACAACAGAAATTATGCTGCTGCCGCAAATGCAGTGTATACCAAACGTAAAATTGTCAATGGAATATATGTCGTTACTTTGGACAGCCCTAATAATAAAGTAAGTACACATGAATTTGAAACTTTATTAATTATAAACAAAAGAAATGAGATTAATTTAATTAATTCTAACTCCAAAAATTAGTCAGAGTCGTCATTGGTCGTTATTTGTTATTGCAATAGTAGCATATCAAGTGATTTTAAATTTACCATCATAATTATTTGTGCTTGTAGGTAAATTCACTCAATGCTGCTGTTATGGAAGAAGTGAATGATATTGTCAATGAAGTTGATTCAAATCCAGCAATAGAGGGTGTAGTTATAATATCTGCTAAACCAGGGTGCTTCATAGCTGGTGCTGATATTACTATGCTTGAGAGCTGCAAAACAAAAGAAGAAGTCATTCAGTTGTCTAAGCGCGGTATGTTTGTACTTAAAAGTATTAATAATACTATATAAACCATTTCAATATCTTTGAAATTGTTTACTCTATAAAAAATTTCAATCTTAATCATTTGAAAACTTAACATTTAAGGTCAAAATATATTTAAGAGAATGGAAACATCTCATAAGCCATATGTAGCAGCAATACAAGGTGCTTGCTTAGGAGGAGGGCTGGAGACAGCTATTGCTTGCCGTTACCGCATTGCTGTTAAAGACTCAAAAACGGGATTTGGATTTCCTGAAGTTATGTTAGGCCTTCTTCCTGGTGCAGGTGGCACTATAAGGTATATAAATTGTACATCTAAAACTATTTTTACTGTAAGGTAATTTTTCAGATCATTGTAATCATTGGACCTGATTCTGAAGGCACACTCTAATTTTAAATTTAAGAACAGTCTATCTCTTTCTCGCAATATGTAACAGAAAAAAGATAGCACGATTTTGTTTAGAGCTGTCAACTAAATTTAGACAGATTTCAAAGGAACCGTAGACAATTTTAGACAGCATGTACAAAGGTGGCTTCTAAACACTGCATTTTAACATATTCAATAAGGTCGAAAATTGAATGCATGTTTCTAAATGTCAAATCATATGACAGCCATCCTTTTCGTATTCATATTGAGAGAAAGAAATGCACTGAACTTAAATTTCATCTTAGCATGTCTTCTCCAGAATTAGGGCCATTAAAATTACTAATTCTATATTATCTCAAGTAAAACTCAAATCAGTAACTTAGATAGAATGAATTTAGAAACAACATGTTTGATGACAGTGAAATGCTCCACTTATGGTATGCCCTAAATTAAGGTCAAAATGTGCAAAAAATTATATTTTGAATATCTAAATTTTACTTCATTCTTGTTGGATTTGAATGAAAGAGAGATACGAAACTTAAATTTAAAGATCATTTTTTCTTTTATTACTTCAACAAAAAATTTTCATACAACACTAATAACATCATCATCTCAATCTCGGTCTGGCCCTTCTTGGCTGCAAATATAACCCAGAACTTGGTCTTGGTAATTAAAATACATTTACAATAATACATACACATACATACATATTTTACATTTATAATAATGTTAAAATCAAAAATTAAGAACTTGGTCTTGGTTCTCGGCTAAAAATAGCCGAAAACCTTGACCGAGACGGTTATACAATAAAAATTAACAACATGCATGCTCGATTGTCGCTGGGTGTCAGTGCGAGAGTGAGCTGTCCACTGTGATTAGATTGGTCAAATCCTGGCTGCGCTAATGTGGCACAAAATTATCAATATCAACCAAAAATTTTTCATAATAATATCAATATTATGCAAATTCTCGGTCTCGGTTGAGATTTTATTTTTTCTTGGTCTCGGCCGAGAACGGAAATTCTGTCTCGGTCGACCCTTAATCATCAGCCTATACACGCCCCACTGCTCGGCACAGACCTTCCTTTATGGGAGAAACACATGAAGAGCTTGGGCCATATCACCACCATGCTGGCCCAATGCCAGTTGGTGGGTTAAAGCGGTAGCAGTAACAACCGGGATCAACGACCAAATGTGCCTTCTGAAGCATGAAGGATCTCCAGATTATAAATTTGATAGACCCATCACAGGACTGGCCATGGTGTGTGATGCTCTGTTTTCATAATCGAAACCAGAGTGCTCAAACCACTACGCCACTGAGCTCCCACTAATAACATTTGAAGTTTTAATCGGAAACAAGTATAGAGAACAATTTAGAATATCATTATAAGTGAAAATATTTTTTTAAACATTGCCCGAATCTTAGGTATTTGTAAAAAGACTAGTTTTGAATGTTATGACTAGAAGAATTTCACAGGGTTATCCCAAGTCCTGGGTAGCTCAGATGTTTAGAGCAGTCACCCGGATTGTGAAAGGTTGCAGGTATGATCCCCGCCTCAGGGTGTTAAAATTTGCTAGTTTAGATATTTTTATAAATAAATTTATTTTTCAAATGTTTATAACAATGTTAAAATAAAAATGAAGAATATATATTTTACAATGTTTTAGGATGCCAATATTGACATCAATACCGACTACTTTGGACCTAGCACTGACCGGCAAAACAGTAAAAGCAGATAAAGCAAAAAAACTTGGTATTGTTGACCTACTTGTATCTCCCCTTGGTCCTGGTAGGTCATACTGATTAATATTTCACATTAAAATAGACTATTAAATTATGGGATTATGGGCAGTAATACCCTTTTGCATTCAAATTTCAGGTCTAGGTCTTCCAGAAGAAAACACTGCCAAATATTTAGAAAATGTAGCTATTCAAATAACAAAAGAAATTGCATCTGGAAAGCTAAAAATAGATAGATCTAAGAAAGGGTTAGTTGAAAAAATTACTGCCACTGTAATGCAATGGGAATTCATTAAAAATATTGTCTTTAATAAGGCCAAAGAACAGGTCATGAAAGCTTCTCGTGGCTTGTATCCTGCACCCCTAAAGGTAAGCTTATTTTCATTAATATACCGGCCGGGCGACTGCCTAACATTATTAAGTATTGTTTAAGACATCGCATTGTCATATTGAATCCAATTATGACATTTACACATCAGTGAATGTCATTTAAAAACTTAATAACAATAATTGAAAAGATTTTATAATGACAATATGACATCATGAACCATACCAATAAAGTTAGGCAGTAACCACCCTGCTGGTGATTCAGGATTCTGAAATAAAATTTTGACTTTTGGGGTTAAGGGTGTTGGTATCGTATCTGCGCTGATTGTGTCTGTGTGAGAGACTGATATAACTATAGTGTGATGTACAGTCGTACGATACGCGATAGTGCGATTTTTTAGGGTTGTCATGAGCAGGTGTGACAATATTTTTATTCTTTTAATCAGAAAATAAGCGGTCTGAACAGGAACACAACCACCTCCTTATATTTTATTTCGGAGTTTTGTAACATACTGAATATGTTAATAATATTAATAAGCCATTCAGACAATTGCACAATAAAATACATTTTTAATTAAAATCTTCACATTTCAAACATTTTTAATTTTTCCCACATTTTAAATTTATAATAGCAGTATTTAAATTGCTTGTTATTTGTTTTCATAATCTAGTATATGTTGTTAACTGCTCTTCTGTAGTCTTTCCTGTGCCTATCCTATTCCATGTTATTCCAGCTACCTGTCTTATGTCATCATCCCATCTTTTTTGTGGCCTGCTTCTCTTCCTTTTGCCTTCTCTTGGGTACCACTGAGTTATTCTTTTACTCCATTTATCTTTGGCTCTAATGATATGTCCTGACCACTTCCATTTGAGTCTTCTTATTTTTAGTATGATGTCCTGAACTTTGGTCTTGCTCCTAATATTGTTACTTTTTATTCTATCTGTTTTCCTAAGGCCTAATATGCTTCTTTCCATCGCGAGTTGGGACGATGCGAGTTTATTTGTTACATTTTCTATTAGGGCCCATGTTTGACTGCCATACATTAACTCAGGTAAGACACAGGTATTAAACAGCTTGCTCTTTGTCGAAATATCTAGATCCTTATCTTTCATTATTTCTTCAAGCCCCAGTATCTCTTCCAACCGTTTGCTATTTTTCTTTCAAGTTCTTTATTTATAGTGTCTTTAGGAGATATTAACTGAATATGTTATGGACAATGTAATTATTTCAATCTATGATGTTCTACTGCTGTGCTGGGCAAAAGTCTCTCCCAACATTTTCCACTCATCTCTTTCCTACGCCACCTCAAACCAACCCTCTTGGTGTGCGTCCAGTCATCTCGCCATCTCCACCTGCTTCGACTTAGTCGGCGGCGGCGGCGTCTGTGGTCAAGCAACTATAAAGAAAGAAAAATATTTTTATTGACATACACAAAACATAAAAACATACATACCAAAGGATTTATCTTAATCATATGAAAAGGGTCGTCTGCAGGCACCACTGCCTTTCTTATTTCGGCTGTGAAGCAATTTGCTGTATTTCGGATTGAAGGGAAAAGTAGCCAGTAAAATTACTGGGCATGAAAGGCATTTCATCTTAGGCCTCAGAACGGCATGACAACGTACCTGCAATACCAAGTCATTTAGTCCTTGTTATTACAGGTGTGTATAGGCAGCGGTAACCACTTACCATCAGATAGGCTGTCATCTAGTTGTATAAAAAATTAACAGTTGGTTTGTATACTTTGTAATAAGTTTATTAATCCTCAATTTATTACATTTACATAACATAACATATACATAATGTATTGCAATCAGTATCTACGAGTAATATAATGAGACAATTAGCTGACCCTGCAAACATTGTTTTGCCATAAAAAAAATGACAAAAAAAAATTATAGATAGTAGCCAAACCGCAAAAAATATAAAAAAAATTGATAGTAGCCGATTCTCAGACCTACTGAATATACATATAAAATTTCTTGAAAATCAGTCAAGCTGTTTTGAAGGAGTATAGTAACTAAATTTGTGACACAAGCATTTTATATATTAGATTATGACATATGACAAATGATAGCCAAGTTTCTAAACTAGAAAAATTAAATAACCATTTTTTTCCAGATCCTTGAAGTGGTAAGAACTGGTGTTGACAAAGGCCCTGCAGCTGGATATGAAGCGGAAGCCCAAGCATTCGGAGAACTGGCCATGACACCACAAAGCAAAGGATTATTTGGACTTTTCAGAGGACAGACTGAATGCAAGAAAAATAGATTTGGAAAAGCTCAAGTTGATGTTAAAACTGTAAGGAATCCGTAACCACTAATTAAATGTGTAACATTGCCTTGACGCATGCTGTAATTTAGTAGTCCAATGAGATGTCCACTAAATATCCCAGCAGGTGATTGCTACGTCATCTTACCCCCGTTTTCATTGTTTCAACCTTTAGAAGAAAAAATGTTCTATAGTCTATTTTGTAACTAGTTTCAAACAAATACATTTTCACTGCTCAACTTCTGAGGCTATGATGGCTGTGATTGCTTTTAACATAATAAATATTAAATCCCCAAGATTGGCGTGCTTGGAGCTGGTTTGATGGGAGCTGGCATAGTCCAAGTATCCATCGACAAAGGTTATCACGTCGTGATGAAGGATGCCACCAACCCTGGACTCTACAGAGGAGTGGGGCAGATTCAAAATGGCCTTAACAATGCTGTTAAGAGGAAAAGAATTTCTGCGTGAGTACCTAATTTGATCCTATTGAACTATATCCATAATAATATGCTTTAATGTGAAGTTAACTCTGTCTGTATTTCTATTATGTTTTACTTTTACCTCTGTGATTTTTTTGAATACGATAAAGAATCTCTAATTATTTATCTAATTTTATTTTTAGTTTACAAAAAGACAAATTTATTTCGAACCTACTGCCAACATTAGATTATGCGAAGTTTAAGAATGCTGACTGTATCATTGAGGCTGTGTTTGAAGATATCAACATCAAGCACAAGGTCATCAAGGAACTAGAAGCAGTTGTCCCCAAACATTGTATCATTGCCACGAACACTAGCGCCATTCCCATCACCAAAATCGCAGCCGGCAGCAGCCGCCCCGACAAAGTGATTGGTAAGTTTACTCTACCTTCAATAGGGTAGTTGACAACTTTTTTTTTATTTCATAAATAAGAAGTTTATAGTATAGTAAATAAGTTAGTTCATTAGTAATTAAAATAGAATAAAACTAGAAAAATTTCACGTCCTGAGGCAGGAATCGAACCCGCGACCTTTCGCAATCCGAGCGACTGCTCTGACCACTGAGCCACCCAGGACTTGGGATATCCCTGTGAAATTCTTCTAGTCTATCTGTATTTGCGTTTATGAGCTAACGTCCACCCTACAATGCCGAAATATTCTATTACTCTATCTATTCTTTTCTATTCTTTTTCTCTATTTTTATTATTATTCTTTTCTTCTAGACTAGAAGAATTTCACAGGGATATCCCAAGTCCTGGGTGGCTCAGTGGTCAGAGCAGTCGCCCGGATTGCGAAAGGTCGCGGGTTCGATTCCTGCCTCAGGACGTGAAATTTTTCTAGTTTTATTATATTTTAATTACTAAGTAATTTTTCAAACATTTATAATAATGTTAAAATCAAAAATTAAGAATAAGTTAGTTCATCATTAAAACGATCTATAGAGCACGCATTAAAAGGGAAAATCTCCTTAAACTTATAACACGGGATCATCATCAACACAATTTTTAATTCAATCATCATCACCAGCCTATATACGTCCCACTGCTGGGCACAGGCCTTCCTACATGGCAGAAACACATGAGGAGTTTGGGCCATAACACCACCACGCTGGCCCAGTGCGGGTTGGTGGGTTAAAGCGGTTGCAGTAACAACCGGGACCAACGGCTTAACGTGCCTTCCGAAGCACGGAGGAGCTCAAGATTATAAATTTGATTGACCCATCCAGGGACCAACCATGGCGAAAGTTGCTTTGTTTTCGTGATCGAAACCAGAGCGCTCAAACCACTACGCCACCAAGCTCCTCAATTTTTAATTATTGTAATAAAAATCTAGACTGACGCCACAAAAACCCGCCAAACACTCCCTGCGTAAATATAATTATTTTTCATTCATCATGTTTGAAAAGTAGCGTTTTCTTGATCTGAGTATTGGGAGGAAAACGCTAGTTCCCACCACCGGGCGGAAAAACTCATACTAATTGCTTCCTTTCGGGCGGGAATAAAAAAATTAAAAATAGAACTGAATTTGGTTACATACAATCTGAGGTACAATGAAGAAGAAAAAAAGTATTCGGCTGAATGGCCAGTAGGCGGTAACGCGATGTGTTCCAAATTTAAAAATACTCTCATAGGTTCTGCTCATGTTAGGAGTATTTTTATTAATAATTTTCATTAGAAAAACTATTTTTATTTTCCTTGCATTTGAAATGAAAAGTAGAGTGCTACACACGGGTAAAAGGAATCAAACCCTACTCGGACTATAGCCGCCCTCTCTGCACTCGGGCGTCTAACAACCTCGGAGGGATTGATTCCTTTCCACCCTTATAAAGCAATCTACTATAGTGTTACCGTGTTTACCTATAGGCATGCATTACTTCTCGCCGGTGGACAAAATGCAGCTGTTAGAAATCATCCGTCACCCCGGTACCAGCGACGACACCGCCGCGGCGGCCGTCGCCGTCGGCCTCAGGCAAGGCAAGGTCGTCATCACAGTCGGCGACGGCCCGGGCTTCTACACCACGCGTATCCTCTCCACCATGCTCAGTGAAGCTGTCAGGTAACTAAACTACTAGTTTTTTTATTTAAAGGCACTGTATTTTACAAAAAAAAATAATGAAAAAAAAGGTGATTTTCTTCTAAAAAAAACTTTCTTAACTCTAGTGGTTGGAGCCCCCTTTTAAGCATAAAGATGACTGTATCAGAAGACTCCGCTCCTTTATATCTCTAAATTAATAATGAATTCCTATAATCTAAGTGTATATTTTTAATTTATAATAGCTTATGTTGTAGCAAAAAAAGCGTAAACCGCCTTTCTTATTTCAACCGTGAAGCAGTTCGCTGTGTTTCAGATTGAAGGGAAAGGTAGCCAGTCTAATTACTGGGCATCGAAGGCCTTGTTATTGCAGGTGGCTATAGGCGCCGGTTACCGCTTACCACCAGTTGTTTAAAAAAAAGAAAACCCGAACTGAATAAAATGACCCCATATCTCTGTTTTAATAGCCACAATAATTGTCATTTTATTATTCAGATTACTACAAGAAGGTGTGGACCCGAAAGATCTTGACAACATGACAAAACAGTTTGGTTTCCCCGTGGGTGCTGCCACACTGGCTGATGAAGTCGGTATTGATGTAGGCGCACATATTGCTGTTGACTTATCAAAGGTAAATTGTTGTAGAACGATAGTTATATTGAAAAAAATTCAGTTAACTTACTATTGAACTACCGCCGTTGTAGACGTTACTCCATAAATGTGTGCACAGTATATTACTAATATTTTTAACCGACGAAATGAAAAAGTTTCTCGAGTCAATATGTATTATATAATTTTATGTATGACCATGCGTACCTTAAGTTTAATTTTGATGACACTTTTTTATTATTGAAAGTTGGTAACATTTAATTTACAAACAAAAAAACAATTACTTAACTGAGCCTTATGCGCGGCGGCTTAAAATTAGTTACTCTAGTTTAATAGGGTCAAAAAAGCTTATTTTATTGGCCATTTTGGTTCTTTTTATTGATGTAATTTATTGACGGTATTTTTTTTCCTCCTAAACGAAATGTAACATATTTATAATATTTATTTGTGAACTTAGGCTTTCGGAGACCGCATCAGTGGTGGTGACTTAAACATAATGCAAGATTTAGTTAAGGCTGGCTTTATGGGCAGGAAGTCAGGCAAGGGCTTCTATGTCTATGAAAAGGGTACCAAGAATAGGGACGTGAACCAAGAAGCCGTCCAACTCCTTAAGGACAAGTACTCTCTAGAGCCTAAAGGTGCTAACACTGTAGAGGACCAACAGCTAAGAATGGTGTCAAGGTATATTCATTTGTAATAATTCATTGATTTTATTATGTAGTATTGTCTTGTATTTTCGCGAGCACTTACCCAAATTAAATTACTTTACCAGATTGAATTCACTTTAATAAAATTTTACATTGTTATTTTATACGAAGTGAGTGATCGTGGTTACGAGAATTAAGAAATGAAATGAAAAATATCTTCTTTCAATTAGGCCCCCAAGTAGCACTTTCAAATCGTCGAAAAATTACATATACATATTTAATACAAAAAAAAATGTGTTATCTAACAATGTCATAATGTCTGTCTGTTATGTCTGAATTTAGAAGACCGAAGATGTCAGTTCTCTTTGTTAAGTTTATAAGTTAACGACCCTCACTTTGTAATATTCGACTAAACCCAAATTATTTTAAGTTGAAGTATGATATGCGTGAAATATGCTTAAATACCCGCTTCAAAGGAAATCTCGCTCTTCCACACAGTAGACTGCAGTTGCGGCAACTGCTGTCATAATTAATATTAAATTATATTATATAATTAATAGAATTATTATTATATTATATAATTAATAGAATTCCAATCCGGACTAGACCTTAAATCGGAGATTAAGTTTATGCCATTTGTAAGAAATCTAAAATAGTATCCTAAACAAAAAATATTCTATACCATAGAAGAGTTTGACATGATTATATACTTGTAAATTAACCTATAAAATTTTAACTAATGTGTTAAATTGACATTATTAATTATTGAACTTGATATTATTATTATTGGCAGTAATTATTCAATTAGTAGATTTTACCATATACTTAAGCCTGCAAATTGAAGTGCCCTAATGGGGTTCCATGATGTTATGATGACACCTTGTAAAACAATGGAAAAAATAAACTATTATGATTATACTTTGAGTTTTTCGATTCACGCATACGGATCTTACGGTTTCAGTTCGTAATTGAAACGTCGGGTATGAAATAATAATGTAATATCTAATCAAACGCAAGTCGCGTAAAGTGGTTTTATTTTGTGTTACAGTATAAGCTTATTGAATTAATGTGCTCATTAAATGTTACTTATTAACAACTAATGTGATGACACGTTTTTAGATTTGTAAATGAAGCAGTATTATCACTAGAAGAAAAAAATTTACACAACCCCTTAGAAGGCGATGTAGGCGCAGTGTTCGGTCTTGGTTTCCCGCCATTTACTGGTGGGCCGTTCAGGTAATTATTGTTATTACTGGATAATTGAAAGACGTCTCGTAAACCCTGGTTTAAGATAAAATTTAAGATCTAATTTTGTTACAATACCAGGGGGTATTGTAACAAAATGTGATCTTAAATTTTTCCACTTCTTTAAAAAAATCGATATTTTAATATTATTTATTAATATTTTGTAAAAAGATGACAAATATTTGTCTGTGACCTTTATATGAAATAGGGCCACTATTTGAAATTTCAAATCACATTTTAATGCCATCAACACATTTATCGAGATGGCACTCACCACTAAAAATCATGATCATGATGATAGCTTTCATTGTGAAATATATTTCCACCTCTGTGGTCTAATGGTTGAGACCACCTAGCTCAGATCTAGAGGTCCGGGGTTCGATTCCCGTGGGGGCAGAAATTTTCTGCTCAGTTTGGTTGGTGGTAGGACTTTTCTGAGTCCGCCTGGCTAGCTACCACCATCTTACCTAAGTCTGCCGCCATAACAAAAATGTTTGTATTGTTGTGTTCCGGTAGTTGGAGGTAAGATATCCAGTTTTTCTGTGGTTGAGGAATCCGGGTGTAACTCGCTTCCATCGTCGGCCTTATCTTCACTTAACATCAGGTGAGATGAAGGCCAAGAGTTTCCCCGTTAAGGTTAAAAAAAATGTATTTTTAAATATGTGACGCTGGTTTCAGACGTAGGTATTTAAAAGGTACCCATTATTTCAACAATGTGTATTATTTTTATTCCAGCTGGACTTAGAAAGACACTAGAAATTGAATATTTAAAATCATATTTAAATTTACAGATGGGTAGACCAATTCGGAGCTGATAAACTAGTAAAGAAGATGGAAGAGTTCCAGGGATTATATGGAGCGCCATTCAAGCCTGCCCAAACTCTAATCGATATGGCCAAAGACAGCAGTAAGAAGTTCTACAATAATTAAGCAATGGTTTTCGGAGACCGTGCCCATTGCAATTTCTAATCCAATGACAGTCTATTTCGGAATTTCGTCATTCTAAAATACTTGACTATAAAGCTCAATTCTTAATAGTAAAAGTACTTTAAATATTAATTTGAATTCTCCTGATTGTAACAGTTTGTGTACTAAGAGCTAAGAGAGTATATTACTAAGAGTTCTTTTATCACTGTATGATATTTATATATTGTCCTCATGCCCTTTAGTTAAGTTAAAAACATTTTTAATAATAATTGACAATGTTCTATTGTCACATCACGCAACATTTAACATATTTATATATCAAGTGTCTGTTGCAAGACACAATGAGAATTAATGTGGTCGAAAGTGTTAAATTATTTTAACTTAGATTATTTATGTATTTGTATGTGTAGCCCTGAGATTGTGGTTGAATTACTTTTGTCTCGCGTGTATGTTGAAGCATTAAAGTTAATAAAGTATTTATTGTTTCATCTTTAGAATTTTATTTTGAACAAATTTATCGACTTGGTAAAAACGAAATTAAACGAAAAGCGTGTTGTCTCTTTCATAAAAAGATTGTTGCTCAGCTCTAGATTGACCTCTGTTGCATAACTTGCATTCTACCTAATTTCTCTACAGTAACTTAGTATAGTAGTTGACTGTAGGTATTATGGTAATACAAGTCTTATTTAATTATTATTATACCTACATTATGACGGTCACATCTGTTAACCCGTTCAATGCGTAACCCAGTGTAACACTGGGTTACACTTCTGTGTGATACTAAGTTCGTCAGCACAAGTCTTAGCAAAAAGCGGGGGAATTTTATCAGGACCTCACTCTTATCTGCATACAACTGTTTGATTCACAGATTAGAAAGAGTATGTTGATTTTCTTTGCGATGTCCTCCCGGCAAATGGAGACGTTAAAAATGGTGTTGCTAGAGATATCATCCATAAGAGAGAGCCATTTCCAGCGCAGGCATCACTGCTGCCGTTATCCTCCTTAAAGACTGACCCAAAATACTGGGAGAAAAGTTCACATACATCTTTAGGATTAAAGGACAATTTATCATTATGTGACACAGTTTGTGAAATGCTAGCATTTATTATTTACGAAACGCCAAAAAGTCTTTACGTTTCTCTCTAGAGAGTCTTCTACGGATTTTACGTAACTAGCAACTCGCTTTTATTAATATTTTGCATCTAGAACATAACATTGCGTATGTGTCCATGTCACGAGGATTGCTAAATAATTTAACTTTATGGAACTTCGCCTTCTCAGCAAGACATTCCGCGCAAAATTCCCGGTGGTTTGGAATGTGTTTTATTGCATTTCAGTGCAATAAATTAAGAAATAAAATACATTTATCTGGCTTAAAAGGTCTTGAAACCAGAGCCGTAAAACAAAACAAATTTTAAAAAAACCTCAAAAATTAACATTGTATTCTATGGCAAAGATCTAATCTTTACTGTACCAAAGAAAGAGTAAAGGCTGATCTACACTTCCATAAGTACAGAGGGCCTAGACAAGATACCATTTGACAATCGCTACCGCTATCGCTAAATGAAAAATGTATGGAATTTGACATTTACAATCGAAAGTCAATCGAGAGCATATGTCAAATCCCATACATTTTCCGCTTAGCGATAGCGATAGCGATTATCGATAGGCATCTTGTCTAGGCCCTCAGTAGCGAGTTAACTTGCGGTCTTGGCGAGTTAAGTTCAAATTCCCGTCCAAACAATGTTAAGAACTTAACTCGCCAAGACCGCAAGTTAACTCGCTACTGTACAGTCGGCAGCACGTCAAGCGTAACAGTTTGTCCTTGAACCTAGAGCGCAACGCACAGAAAATTTGTGAGCAAAGGATAAACATATGTCTCTCAGCGCCTTTTTCTAACGTCTCTCTCTCAAGTACTCTGTACCTACAATACTCGCAGTTGGCCTTGAACGCGAGCGCGACGACTATTAAAATTTGTATTTCTTCGATATAGCCTCCGACTAAATATGTGTAGGTTTATAAGTAGCTATAGCTACAGCTAGCTACGTACGCGGCCTACTCTCTTCGCTTCGTTGTTTCAACTTGATTTAAAATTAAAGTACGGCTAAGACCATTGCATTAATTTAAAACAAAAGTTTTCTACATATTATAATGGCTAGTTATGATATTTTATTTACGCTACCTATTTATCAATAATGCTCAGCGTACTTAATTATTTCAATCAACTATTATTATACCTATTAAAATACAGGCTTCCTTATTTATTCATTGTTATTAACTTAAAAATATATTTCTATTGTCAGGTCATTATTATGGTCCATTGTTATGGAGAGAAATGAAAATAAACATTTACTTAGGTTTGTTTTTCTACATTTATTTAATGTTAAAAAACAAAAACAAAACATTTATAATGTTCAACTCCTATTATCATACCTGTAACTACTACTCATTCACAATATTTTAAAGATCTAACATTCTACTCTTCAAATGTGAATGTGAACACAAAATCTTATTGAATTTTAGTGTTGAAAATAAATTCTCAACAAACAATATTTGAGATTTGAACTGGGTTCCCCAAGAATGAAGACAAGTATGTAACGCAATCAACCAGAGATGTTTGAAAGTTAGTTTCGAATTTATTTAATGTATTTTACAAGATACAGTGATGTGTGAAGCAAGCAATTTTGAAGCTTAATTACATGACGCTAAAGTTGAAATTGTGTTAAATGTATAAAATTGTAATGATTTGTTGGTGTAAATCACTAACTATCAACTACTAATACTTGAATAAATTTTCAATTAGGTATGTGAAGTAGGTATGATAGATAGGTCTTTGTGATTTGTTTTTTTCTAATATACTTACTTATGTAGGATCTAAATCCTTTTCTATCTATGTTAATTACAATACCATACGACATAACAATATATGGTGCAATGCGGTTACGTCTTCAATGGAATCTCGACCTTATGTCAGATACTTTAGGTCGATTATTAATTATCAAGGTATGGCTCATGATATTTAGATCAATAGGTAGGGTATAAAATTCGCCTGTGACATTACATTACTTTTTGATTTGTGTTAGTTATAGTCCCACGATCATAGATTAGAGATAATATATCTTATGATGGTCTGTCTAAGGATAAGGATAGAGCAGTCGATCAGTTTGTAAAAGAATTGTGTAAAGTCGGGGGTTATACCTAGTTTAAATACATTTCAAAATTTATAGTTACTAGTCTTTAAGTTTTAGCCATAAGTAAACGCTTAAAAAACTGAAAGATTATCACTTAGATTAATTGTTTATATCTAAGGAATATCTATAATAACTTTAAAGGATTCAGTTAAATCCTCTATAGCTCAGTGGTTAGGGCAGTCATTCGAATTGTGAAAGGTCACGGGTTCGGACCGCCGAGCACCCGTAGAAGGTAGAACGGACCGTGGACAAAACCACCTTGTTCCACCACCTCTGTCCACATACTAAGAGACAAATTAATGTGTTTTATTGTTTTATTTCTTTATTTCTCTCTGACGAAGAGAGAGAGACCATCTTATTGTTTCCCCGGGAGTTTGCCATGCTATGAGCGCGGGGGGGCAGACATTTTTTCTAGTTGAAATATTTTTCACACAACTTTATGTTGTCTTTTTCAGGATAATCATACTTACCTACTTAGGATCGATTTGTAATTTAAAGATTGAAAATTATTCTCATGTCTAGGCAGTGCAGGACCGATCGGTTTGGAGGTCCTTGCCCAATAGCTTATGCTCAGTAGTGGGTATCTCTTAACTGACGTGATGATTATAATGTGTAGGGTTTTTTAAATTAATAATTAAAATAAAATAATAGTAGGGAATTAATAGTGTAGTGGATTCAAATTTTAATACAAGTTTTTTAAGCTAAGGAGGAGGAGCTTGGTGGCGTATTGGTTTGAGCGCTTGGTTTCGATACGAAAAACAAAGCCACTTTCACCATGGTCAATCCTAGGATGGGTAAATCAAAGTTTGTTATCTCGAGCTCCTCCGTGCTTCGCATGTTAAGCTGTTGCTCCTGCAACCGCTTTAACCCACCACCCCGCATTGGGCCAGCGTGGTAGTGTTATGGCCCAAACTCCTCATGTGTTTCTCCCATGTAAGGCCTGTGCCCAGCAGTGGGACGTATATAGGCTGGTGTTGATGATGATGATGATGGTGCAAAGAAGCTATTAAGTAGACACACAGACAGACAGGTAGACTGATCGGACTGATGCTACACCCCATGAGCACGCATGAGATCTGGCGACCTCACTTACACCAGAAACACTTAGTTTTAAAATATTCTGCAATGCTATAATATTCAAGGTGATAATAACAAATTCCAAAACTGTATATAGTTTTATAGGTTGTTAATATGACTAGTTTAAGAAGCTAACAGCTTTGTTCAATGAGTATCTAATCAAAGAGACTCAACAATAATTCCTAGACACTGGTCGCTACTAGTTCTTCTATGACACTGATCTCAAATTATAGTGATAAATAACTAAAAGTAGCATTATAAAACTGAAATTACAGGTGAAATGGTGAAGTGCTGTCTCTTGAATGAAAAACATTTGGATTAGTAATTTTATGTCATACGTTGCAATTCAAATTGCATTATGATTTAGCCAAATACTTCATTGACATTCTGAAACTGCTACTTGGATCTACTTCTCTGAGATAAACTGATATTGATGATGATTGATGACAGTAAAATTACTTAAGAATACATTTTTTTTTTGGACAAAACTAAAAACCAATTGTTTCTGCAATCCATGGCTTGACAGAAATAAGAAATTCTTTATTTGAGAGCAATCAGGTCTAATTGGGAATGTGTAAGAAATAAGAAACAGAGTCAAAATTGATTTAACATGTTTATTGAATAGTTAACAATATTAAAATAAAATTTTAATTAACTCTCAGCCTCGTCTTATTGAAATATCACTAAAGTAAGAGTGCACCAAATTTGAAAAAAATCTGATCTGTGAAAGATTATCATCAAACGCCTGAACAGATCTTTATAATTCAAAGCTAAGAACCATCTTGACCACATTAACTTTCTAACAAAAAAAAATGCATCAAAATCTGTCAGTGCTAGCTACGATGGCACAGACAAACTTACAGATACAAAGACAGACACATCAAACTTAAAATGCCCCTCTTTTAGGGTCGGGGGTCATAAAAACTAAAAAGGGTAATTTTATGAATAACTTAGGTGCTAACAATATGCAGTTAAGTAGGTAGGTAGTAGGTAGGTAGATATTAGTATTTTTAGCACCATTTTACCTCCCTTATTCTTTTCTATAATTATTTAATGAAATCCAAAATTATATGTAGAACATCACAACTTTCAGAAATCTCTTTTAATTAAAGAGTTATGCAAATTTTTGTTTCATGCTAGTAATTTATTCATCTGTCAAGCGGCATTATCCCTCTGGAGTGTTAAGACAATTGAAAAATCAGTTGTGTCTGGAAACTCTGGAATCTGATACTTGACAGGTATTCAAAAACCAACCATTCCTGTGATGTGAGAAATATTACTACTTAACCTATAAAATTGCTTAAATTAAATTTTGAATACCATTCTAAATCAAATAACCATTGCAATGAGAAGTAAGTGAATTTAAATAAAATTAAACAACAAAAGTAATAGGAGAAAATATGTTAGAAGACTGTTAGGTTTAGAAAAGTAACTATATTTTATTATAATTTGGGTTAAGAAAATAATGTTCTGGGTGAATTAACACCATTGCTCTTTGAAATTATATCAATTTCTTATCATAAAAATCACATAGATAATTAGATAGCCTTACTATTACATTTGAATTTACAGGTCATGAAAGTTACACTAATATCATGTAGGAACTTGGAACACTGCTATTGCTGAACAATTATGAACATGTGAATATTACAGTTGTCCAGGCAGAGATAGGTATAGGTACCTATAGGGACAACTCTTCCTAACCTACTTTGTAATGTGGTGGTGTTATAAGTATTTTTACCAGGCCCTGTTGATCTTATCACCCCAGGAAACAAAAACTAATGTAATTATGACTCTGGTTGCTTATGTATTGATTTAAAGTGCTCACTATTGCTAAGCCAAAATGTTGAACTAAGTATCTTAAAAAAATATCTTCAATAACCTTTCATTTTTTTCGAAGTCAGTCATTAAATTATAAACTGAAACTTACCCTAACCTCTATGTGGTGGTCATATATATACTTTTTGTAAAAATATTATTTATGTCTAGATGCTTTTAGTTAAATAAATTTTGACACTGGCATCCACTCAACAATAGAATATCTCTTGTCTAGTTTGTGGTTACTTATTTATTTCACAGACATAGGTATGGAATTCACTAAAACAAGAATTATGTGAACAAATACACCACACATCAACACACTATCTTGTAGCCTCTACAGCCTGGATCTTCATCTCATATTTAAAAACCAAAAATATATGGTCCGCCACCTGCAAAGTAGTATTTGTTTTATTATGTGTACCTGTTCATAAATAAACTGGATTGAGTCTTTCAGAATATCAGCTACTTAATTAAAGATGTTTTTACAAAACATTATAGTAGGTGGAATCATTTTACAAATATGATTATTTGGTATATTTAGACCAAATAATGAAACTAATTAACTTATCAAGGTTATGCAAGGTTATAAGTTAATTAGTTTAGCAAGGAAGTCTCCAAATACTCCAAATACTTTTCATTTTGTTAGAAGTTGAAGAAAATCAAATGACATTGACCAAAACCTGTTTCGTATAGGTAAAAAATAAATGAAGCAAAATACTTTTATAAACATGGCGGTCATTTCAAAAACAAGAAGAAAAGTGCAGTTTATTTAAAATATAGGTTGGTGTGTCCTGTTCTCATAAAAACAGTAGAACAAAATTCTAACTTACCGATATTTGGTCGGATTTTCATATAATTAACTACCCATTTGTGTAGTGCTACTATTTTATTTTCATTCCATCCAAGTGCGTGGCCATTTCGTATATTACTTATTTTTTTTAAAGAAACTAACATTTATCTACAAATAAATTAAACAAGAAAAGTCAATGTTGATTTCGTTATTTCGTATTCAATAGTTTGAACCCTTATTATTAGGTAGCCACATAATTCAGGTCTCAATACAAAATGGACAATCTATTTCTATACTCAACTTTTAAATACCACAGATACAAAAAAAAATCTTCTAAACTTGAGCCCCAACTTCATACTTAAAAAATGCGATGTCATAGAAATTAGACTAAACTGCGCGTACAAATAGCGTTAGCTCAAACAATTCGACCAATTTTAACCAATAAACGCTCGAAGCATTCTGACAAGCTCTGCTATTGGTCAGATTCTAAAAGATGGTGGAAGTTGAACCAATAGCGAAGAGGGTGTGCTTTCTTTCTAATAGCTATACATAGCGTTTACTAGGGTTATATATACTGTTACGCTTGATGTGCTGCCGACTGTACTTATGCAAGTGTAAATCACCCTTAAGTAAATACAGCAGGAAAGTTGTAATGTAATTTAATATTATTATTAAGCTAGGCTTAAGGTCTTGTATCCAATGCCAATAAATATTTTTTTTAAAAAAGTAAGTAAATACATATACCATTAAAGCCACCGCACATATACAATTTCAAATCGTACAACTAAATCGCAGAATGTCTAATAGGCATAGAATCTTATGATAGCCCGCACATTATATCAACTAAGTCGTTCAACTAAATAGTTGGTCAACTATCGGCCGATAGCCCGCACACTATAACAACTTAGTTGGTCAGTCGCACGGCAAGATGCAGTGTGACCAGACCCGTGCGCGTGATTTCCCCACGCTTGGATTTTCGCCGACGGGCACGCAGCCGCCGCAGCCAGTCGATCTCTGCATTCTCTTCTTGTAACAAATGAAAAAATAGAACTGCTGATCGACGAAGTCCAAAAAAGGCAAGCCCTTAAAAAACTTATCTGGGTAACATCTCAGTTCAGAATGTAAGGTATGATGTTTCCCACGCTCTAATCTGTCACTTAATATCGAATGCACCCTTGTTTTGTTCTGTTTTCGTCTTCTTTTTTTTTTAAGTTAAGAAGTGCGTTGTTTTTCCGCTTTTTATCGCAGACTTCACCGCGCTAGCAACACTGTCCACCAACTAAGTCGACGAAGTGTGCGGCCTATGAAAGCACGAAAGGACACGGTCTAAAATTGTATGAAAGGTGGGCCCCAGCAACGAGCAGCGACGAAATTTTTACAGCATGTAGTGTAAATTACAGTAGACCACCCGGTAAAATATTACATTGTAAATATCCTCCGTTTTGTTGTAATTAATAATTAAAATTAATTAATGCTGGCAACTTGAATGAAGCAAACAACATTTAAAAAAATATGAAATGTCACAGATTAGAAAAAGTATGTTCTCTGTAATTCTGTTGACGAATTAACCACATAAAAGTTTTTGTTGAAAATGTTGAAATATATCAAAATGAGTCCATAAATCGTTATAAAATTAGTGCACTGGGACTTTTGAGTTATAATGAAGGCCATAACTTAATTTATTGTACAAACTTATTTAATATTTTATCGATTACATTACGTAGTTCAAAGTAGTAGATATTTTATCCCTTAAATCAATGCCATTATTTAGACATATTCAATTTAAAATTGGAAAGAAATAAGGCCGAGTTGAATACCACTCGAATAGCAACATCATTCGAGAAGCATTGTCATTTGAGTTGATAAATAATTAGATCAATAGCATAGATACAGTATCCACAAATAAAAATGTATTTTATTATGACAAAAAACATGTGGAAAGAAAGTCATTTGGTAAAAGAACAAATCATTTACTCATTCGACAGTAAACAATGATGATTTTTACTGTTGCAATTACTGTTCATATAATTATATTGACAATTATGCAATAAAAATATTACACAATATTTTGTTTGAATTTGGTGAATATTGGTGTCAACGGATTGAACAGTATTATTGTTCATGTATTATAGGTAAACGAACAGTGGAAAGCTGCGCACATATCATGACAATAGTATGGTATCTGGGTTAGGCACGGTACCAAGAAACTATATTACCACCTGCCGGGGTTTCTAGATGCTATTTTGTTAAGACTCTTAACAAAATAGCATCTAAAAACCCCGGCTTAACATAAGAGAAGATATTGAAGAAGAATAAACTTGTTTTACTAAATACCATTTTTTATTTCACCTTACTATACATAACATTTCTTATCAAAGAAAACTAATGTAGAAGAATAATATCCTTTGTTCCCGTTGAGTCACACCATATGCACCATTTCCATTTATTTTTTGTAATCACTGAATAGTAGTATTCATTTCATTGTTCTTCAGTTGACGACCGGCTTGCTGCGTGGACTGTACCCCTAGTTAAGTTATACAGGCTACTCGGTCAAGAGGTCCCGGGTTCGAATCCCGGTTGCAAAATCCCGGAGCAAATGTTTGTATGATGAGTATGAACATTTGTTTACGACTCATGGATGTTTATACTATATGTTTATTTAGTATATTTCTAATATTTATATAAATATTATTATCTTTATTTCTCTGTTCATCTGTTGTCTAGTACCTATCCATAACACAAGCTCTTGATGATGCTTACTTTGGGCTAGATAATAGGTGTGAGTGTATAAATATTCATTATTTCCTTTGCAAAATATTTAAAATAATTCAAAACTAATTATTATTGAGCATGCAAGTTTGATTGTTGTCGAAACAATTCCAAATCAATCCTTTTAAAAATGTGCTTTAATGGGATATGTAACGAAGTTAAGCTTACTCTTAATTTGCTAAGCCGCGTAAAGTCTAGCGAGGGTCGTATGATAAGACAATAATTAAAAACCAATATAATAATAATAATATATAATAATAATAATAAGCCTTTATTTACTGGTTGCTTACAGTTTTTACAGTAATTTTAAATAAAATAAAATACAACACATCAGTCCGGTGTAGCAATCAGCGTGTCTTTCGACACATAGGCCTCCTCCAACGCCTTCCAACTTTTCCTGTCCCTCGCAGTTCTCCACCAGAGAGAGCCTGCCAGATTTTTTAAGTCATCAGACCATCTTTTGGGTTGTCTGCCTCTTTTTCTTTTTGTGCAATATCGTGGTGTCCATTCAGTTACTATTCGTGTCCATTTCCCGGGTTCCCTCAAAATATGGCCCGCCCATCTCCATTTCAACTGTCTGGATTTCAAAGTTACATCCTCAAATTTAGTTGTTTTCCTAATGTCTGTAGCTTTGTGTCTGTCTGATCTCCTGTATCCAAGGATACTTCTCTCCATACCCCTCTGGCAAGTTCTTATTTTATTTTGCAGTTTTTTTGTGAGTGCCCATGTTTGACACCCATAGGTAAGTATGGGTAGAATACAGGAATTGAACAGATTTCTTTTTATGGCCATTGTATAATGGCTGCTTTTCAAGATTTCCTTCAACGACCAGAATCTTTTCCAAGCGTTTGTGACCCTTCTTTCAATTTCGAGATTAAGCTGGTCCGAAAAGGATACTAATTGCCCTAGATATATGTAGGATTTAACATACTCTATATTTTCCTCATCCAAATATATTGCCATTTCCTCTCTATTGGACATTATCTTTGTTTTTGTCTTATTCATTGATAAACCCACTACCTTGCTTCTTGCATCGAGATCTTTAATCATTACTTGTAGTGTTTTTGGGTTATCCGTGATTAATACCAAGTCGTCAGCAAATCTCAGGTGGTTTAATTTTATTCCATCTATGTTGATTCCTATATTTTCCCAGTTAAGGCCTCTGAAGACTTCCTCTAGGACAGCCGAGAAAAGTTTTGGTGAAAGAGGATCACCCTGCCGCACTCCCCTTTTAATTGGAAAACTCTCACTTGGTGATTCTAGTATTACTTGTGCTGTACTGTTCTGGTAGATCTTTGCAATTATTCTAGTGTATTTTTGCTCCACTCCCTGATTATTTAAGGCCTTCCAGATATGTTGGTGTTCAAGAGAGTCAAATGCTTTATTGTAGTCAATAAATGCTAAGTACAATGGATATCCATATTCCTGGCATTTCTCTATCAGATGTTTAAGGACATGCATATGGTCTGTGGTAGAATAACCTGATCTAAAACCAGCCTGTTCTCTTGGTTGTTGAAAGTCTAAAGTTTTTGTGATTCGATTTAAGAGGATTTTTGAGAAGACCTTGTAAATGTTAGACATTATGCTGATTGGACGGTAGTTGCTAATGTCCTCTTTATTACCTTTTTTGTATATGAGAATTATGTTGCTTACTGTCCATTGTTGTGGAATGCATTCAGACTCTAAGATTTTGTTGTAGAGATTTGTTAGTTTACGTAAAGTGTCTGTCAGTGTACATTTCATGACTTCGTTTGTTATTCCGTCTGGTCCCGGCGCTTTATCATTCTTTTGTGTACCAACAGCGTGTTCAACTTCTGCCTCTAGTATTGGTAGTATAGTGTCTTCAATTTTATTCTTCAAATATATTGTTTCGTCTTGTATATATTTCGATGAGTATAGGTTCCTGTAGTAGTCAGAGGCACTTTTCAGGATTGATACTCTCTTTGTTTCTAGTTTGTTGTGCTTGTTAATCAGTTTAGGTATCCATAATTTAGTCTCTCTAAGTTCCCTTAGTGCTTTCTTTATTCCACCCACCACCATTTCCATTTATTTTTTGTAATCACTGAATAGTAGTATTCATTTCATTGTTCTTCAGTTGACGACCGGCTTGCTGCGTGGACTGTACCCCTAGTTAAGTTATACAGGCTACTCGGTCAAGAGGTCCCGGGTTCGAATCCCGGTTGCAAAATCCCGGAGCAAATGTTTGTATGATGAGTATGAACATTTGTTTACGACTCATGGATGTTTATACTATATGTTTATTTAGTATATTTCTAATATTTATATAAATATTATTATCTTTATTTCTCTGTTCATCTGTTGTCTAGTACCTATCCATAACACAAGCTCTTGATGATGCTTACTTTGGGCTAGATAATAGGTGTGAGTGTATAAATATTCATTATTTCCTTTGCAAAATATTTAAAATAATTCAAAACTAATTATTATTGAGCATGCAAGTTTGATTGTTGTCGAAACAATTCCAAATCAATCCTTTTAAAAATGTGCTTTAATGGGATATGTAACGAAGTTAAGCTTACTCTTAATTTGCTAAGCCGCGTAAAGTCTAGCGAGGGTCGTATGATAAGACAATAATTAAAAACCAATAAGGTGTCTGAAATCTGTGGGTCTACACTTGAGGAACTAGAGATTAACATTCCGCTTGAAAAGCATATATTTTATGATCCGATGAAGTTCTTCCACATAAAAGTTACACATTTGTTCGTATTCCTATTTAAGTACTTATTATTCCAAGAAAACATTGGATGGCTAGCATTTTACATTTTTATAATACAATTGCGTACACACTAAGTAGGTAATTGAACTTTTCAATTTGACTTCGTGTATTAATTTTACGTAGTACAGATATTACTAATTTGTGTTTACATATTATATTTCTTCGTCAATAAATGAGATAGCTAAAAATTAAATAAAATTCAAGCTTCGCACTGGGCAGTCAGTGACACAGATTAGAAAGAGTAATATTATTCTATGAGTCAGTGTCACATTGACATTAGATTAACATTGATACTTGAGCGTCACAGACTAAATACAATAATTCAGGGTGGTCAGCGCAAAGTGTCGAGAGATCAATTAATGATTAATATTTAATTAATTATACAATATTAATCAACTCCGTAGCCAAATGGTATCAGCATTTATTTAAATTAACAATTTAAAAGTAATTTTAGAACAATTTAACCGTGCTGTAATGATGTCTTTTTATTGTAGTCGTCAACTTTCAAGAATTATTTATAAAAAAACGGAGGATATTTAAAAATTGGAAAAATTGCTACTGTTAGCACTTAAAATTAGCTTTCCAATGATATAACTTTCGACACTGCTTATGATCGGAGCCCACTTTTAGTCCATGTCCTTTAGTTGTACGATTTGAAAATTGTATATGTGCGGTGGCTCTTAATCTGTGGCAATAATGTATAAAGATCAAAAACCAAATATTAGGGTCAGTATCCCCTTAGTAGTCTGTGATTAGGGTAGTGATATTTTTTTACAATTTTGTGTATTTTCTTTATTTTGTAAATAATTGGAAAAATAAGAAAAAAAAATTTATCAAGAGCTAGTTCGTCTTATAAATTTGTATTAAAACAATTCGGGACCACTTAATTAAAGAAAGTTCTACCTCATTATACATTTTATATGAAATTACAAAATAATGTTGATTAAAACCAGTAAAGCCATCCTAAAAAGAGGTTTGTAATTTTAGTAATTGTCAAAAGTTCTAAAAGTTATGTTCAGTTTGACCATTTAAATAACTTGTCTTTTCATAATTAATTCGTTAAAATGTTCTCGTTGTCGCACCTTGAAGTGGTTAACTGTTCCATACAGAGATATTAACTTTACCTTAATAATTTTAAATTTAGAATTATTAACCTTATTTGTTATTTTCAGATTAAGATATTTTGCATAATTTGCATTTGGATTATGATTAGTAACCAAGTAATCATACAAACAAACCCAGTGGTGTGTGTATTTATAGAAAAAGCTTGAAAAAATGATTTTAAAATTAGAATCCATTAAAAACAAAATAGTGAAAAGAATTTTAGAGCATATATTTTATTTGGCCATAGTATTTATTTTAATACCATCTTTCTTTTATTTTGAATTATGTATAGCTATACCAGCTGTTATTGAGCAGTGGTCAACATCTTACTTTGTGCATTTAGTTTGTGCCACATTTTTACTGTATAATATTGTAAGTAATATGATATATGGTATGTTTACAAATAGCAGTATCAAAGGCCGAATTTTGATTAATTCTAATCAAGATAATTGGACTATGTGTACAGAGTGTGAGAGCATGCAACCACCACGAGCATGGCACTGTAATATTTGTAACATATGCATTTTAAAAAGAGATCATCATTGTACATTTTTTGCTTGTTGTGTAGGGTATCACAATCATAGGTATTTCATTACATTTACAATGTATATTTTTATATCAATGGTGTATGCTTTTTATTTTAATTTTAAGTTTCTTGCACAGTTTATAACATGGAACCATGGCTTTATAATTGTTAAATTTGTATTTCCACTTGCAAGTTTTGTTATAGATTTCGGAAATGAAAGTCTTTATGTGTTTTTAGTCGTAATAAATGTAATTGTCGGTATTTTCACAGGATTTCTCTTTTTCTATCACTTTAATAATATTTTGAAAGGAAAGGTTGTACCTGAAACTAAGCACTCTCCAAAAGATTTTCTTTATGATAAAGGCTGGAAGTTGAATTTGGTAGAAGTGTATGGCAGTAAATGGTACATAACTTGGATTTCCCCTTCTATTCATAGTTCATTACCTGGAAACGGCATTGAGTGGGATATAGAAAATAAGTACAAATAATGTCGGAATTAAGTCGCACAAATTAAAATGACCTACTTTTAAGTAAAACCAATTTATTAATAAATATTTTTTTTAAACATTCTATTTTAATATTTTATTTTTTATATATTTATGTAATATTTACTAGTGCTGTAACAAATATTCGCATTTGCATAGTTTTGCATATTTGCATTCGCAAAGTTGGAGCGAATGTTAGGCGAATATGAATTGGTTAATAAAAAATCCTTTCAGTTCTTATTTTTATTATCATTAAAAAAAGTAACTTAACCTCGTAATCACATTCAATTTTCAGTCTTTACTTTAATTTATCATTTGGGAGTATTAATTTACCTTCATTGGATTTTACAAACTTGTTTTGTTTATGAGCAGACGAAAAATGAAATAAAACAACCAATCGGCTTTTTTCGACTCGGGAATAATCGGAGGCATTTTAAAAAATATTCCCGCCTCCTCCTAATCATCGGGAAAGACCCAAATTCTCAGAACAAGATGCAATTTTTCAAACGTAACGAACGAGTCGCTAAGCCATAGGTAATTGGCGCAAAATTTTAAAAAACTATTCATATTCGCATTCGCAAATGCTCAAAAAATGACACTTGTTAATACTACAAAAATGTTATATGTGACAAAATAAATATTTAATTATTTGCATACCTACAGTTTTTGATTCATACTACACCTAATTATTTAATTATGTTTAGAATAATAAGAATATTAATATTCTAACTAAGGCTTATGATTGGGGCAACTCTGCCTAAAACCTAGTAATTGGCACCCAGCGAAAATTGCTGGGTGCAAAGTACTAGGTGGGGGTAATATAATCTACTGCAGCGCTCATAGTGGCCAAAAGTAGAAATAATTTAGGCTCTGTCATCTGTTACTCGTGCTGTTTTCACCTGAAATGAAATGAATATTTTACTATTACATCTATTATAACTCAGCTAAACTGATTGTTCAAATGGACATTAATTACCTTTAAAACGTTTATAAGGTGTCAAAGTAATAGATGTTTGTGTTATAATGCGAGGTTGAATTATTGAGCTTTGTTTTGTTCTTAATTCCTTTACATCCCGGATATGTCTAGCAAATATCAACAATTTTCCTTTACAAAAGGTTTGTATTTGAAATTTTATATTGTGATATCTACTCACAAAAATCTTTAGAATAATACTCGTTTAGTTAATATAATGTAGGTAGGCACATAGACCTGGCCGGGCCTCCATACATTTTTGTAACATCTCTTTTGCTAAAGTAAATTATATCCGCTTAATTCATCCAAATGTACACTGCCATATTTTCTTTTTCAATGTAATAAAAAAATAAATGAGACTAAAACAAAAAAAAAATCAAATTCTCATAGAGTGATCAGTACTAAAATACAATTATTTTGCTGTTCTTGATAATTAGCTAAAATTAAAATTGCAATTCAAGCAATAGTTAGGTACTCCAATAGCACAAAAACTACATTTAATAAAAAAAGTTATGAAATGCCTATAGAATTTTATGGAACCTAAGACAAAAATGTTTGTAAATTAGGAAGTAGGTAGTTATGTCACCCCCTCTCCCCTTATTAGACTAAGGGGGCTAACAAGCTGGAATGGTAAGCCTCCCAAGAATGCTTAGCTAGCGTCTGACCGCAGGAGCGAGCCTTTTGCAATGAGCTAAAAATTCATTCTATTATACGCCTCCAAATCGGCAATACATTTCAAGTGAAATGGTTGTTCGACATACTTACGGTTGAAGAAAGCTGAATTTAACGTTTTATGGACGCCGAGAAAGCATTGCCTGCGTTTCAAAAGGCTGTCGAAGACCCCTAAAGACGAGTGTGCAAAGTGCTTTTCTCAGTGGTTCCATCGGATGCAGAGATGTACTGTTATGAATGGACACTGTTTTGAAAAAATATAATAAAACTAAAATAACTTGCTAGGTACTTTGATTAGTTTTTGATTTTCTAAGTACCTACTTGAGGAGCTCGGTGGCGTAGTGGTATGATCGCTCTGGTTTCGATTACGAAAACAAAGCAACTTTCGCCATGGTCGGTCCCGGTATGGGTCAATCAAATTTATAATCTCGAGCTCCTCCGTGCTTCGGAAGGCACGTTAAGCCGTTGGTCCCGGTTGTTACTGCAACTGCTTTAACCCACCAACCCGCATTGGGCCAGCGTGGTGGTGTTATGGCCCAATCTCCTCATGTGTTTCTCACATGTAGGAAGGCCTGTGCCCAGCAGTGGGACGTATATAGGCTGATGATGATGATGATGAAGTACCTACTCTCAGTTTGACTCTCGTATCTCTACGCGGTAGCTACTAATGAATAGTAGGTACATTTCCCCGTGATCTCTTTTAAGAGATTCCCTTTCCACAAACCTACGATACTTGTACAGGGATCGACGGTCCGTGTCTCCCGAAGCTTACAGCCCTAACGCCGAAGGAGACACGGACCGCCCCGCCGCTCCCTACCAAAGGGCTTACCCTTTGGTCAGTGGCGACCCATCTCCCGCTGCAGCGTACCTACTGCATTAGCGCTAAAGCGGGAGCTGGAAACCCTCCTAAACATAAGTTACCAGTTACCACCTAGAAAAACCAAACCATAAATTATTATACTTACTCTAAGCGAATAAACTGATAATAAGAATAAAAAATAAACCTACGATACGTACCTACAAAGAAAATCAATTGTTATGTGGCTTATGATTATGAGTTATGGAACAGGGAATAAAGTTGACGTGCTTCCCCATTCGGGCGCTTTATTTCAAGTGGAAATACACTGCCTCTCTTATTTTTTTCATGGTAATATGGATCCTAATATTACTTGCCTGGGTAAGTACCTACCTATGTCAAAATTAGTAAAGAAACTATAAAGTTTACACTACTGCATTATTGCCAAGTGATGACGATCCTCGCTAACTCGCTAGCTTTTGTGATTCAAATAAAATAATTAAGTGGTTAATAAAAATTTATTGATCAATTTATGTATATAAACAATATCTTTATGCACCAATTTTAGATTCAAAGGGTGTGGTACATATGTCGCCGCCATCTGGTTAAATTCGCCACTTAATTGGATGCCTAGGTCGATAGTAAATTGAACTAGACTCACTCAACGTTTAACAACTTGGCGTATTGAAAATCAGTTCAATTAGATGCCTAAGCGTATCGTCTTGTAATGAAGAGTTTAGGTGTGATCGGTTATTTTTATGACCACTTATAACCCAAAACGAGGTCATAAGTGGTACCTAATAAAAGTAACCTTGAACCTATCAATCACACAAACAGTCACACAAATGCTCTTCTATTTAAAACGACCTAACTAGTCGTCTAGTTGAATGGCTAGTTTAATGGCTGACACGACGTTCATCCATCTGGTTATACATTGCGCTCAATGACGTGCTTGTTGTCCATCAGCCGTTTCATTGGATGCCGGCGTTTAATCAACGGCCTATGCGTTCAAATCTGTGGCTAATTTAACCAGACGGCTGCGATATATATATAGTGTTTTCCCAATTATATTATTATTATTATTATTATTATTAATGGTTAAAATTAAAATAAACATAAAATATTACTTGAGATCATTATTTTGTATGAACTTCATTGTTAGCAAGAATATTTTTGTCAATGGTTTGTAAAAAACGCAGGGTGATTTATGTTAAAATTTTCTATTAATAAAAATTTGTCTATATATCTTGTTATTTTTTTGTTCACACTGTACTTATAGTCATGACACGAAATGGTCAAAATCAGAAGCGGGCATTACTAGAACTGGGCGTAACAAGAAGTGGTCAAAATTATTCAAGTTTTAATGAATATCCATTTCAAAATAAAAAAAAATGTATATACATTTAGTAGTAACCCTTTTAAATTACATAACTTTGTAATAAATCACCGAAATAATTATATGTCTACATTTAATATGTCATATTTATGTACGCAATACCGTATTATGTATACATACATTAACGCCTCAACTATATTTACTGTTTTTGAGAAATTAAAATATTAACATACACTGATACTATGACATGTATTGCTTTTTTGATCAATAAAACTGTGTACTTTGTATAAAAAATAAATAAAGACACATTACTGATTGACAGGTAAATCATAATATTGAGTAATGATACTTAGGGTAGCATTCTAAATATGAATAGAACCAAAAGACGAATATTTATGAATACTCTCTGAGAAAGTTAGTCTTTTTTGATAATGGTTTCTTTGTTAAAAGGATACATCTTTATTGAGCCTTAAAAGTATATATGACATTGTAACATGTATGTGTACCAAAACCAGTGTGTATATAACGACTCTACTAGAGTCGTTATTGTTGTGTACATAATTATGACACATTGAGTGTTGACATAAAATTACCACGGTAACTGAATACAAATTTATGTAATTTACGGTGGCTATTTTAATTTTCTTTTGCCCACCAACCCGTATTGGGCCAGCGTGATGGTGTTATGGCCCAAACTCCTCATATGTTTCCCCCATGTAGGAAGGCCTGTGCCCAGCAGTGGGACGTATATAGGCTGGCAATGATGATGATTTTAAAATGAATTAATGGATAAATATTGATAATAATATGTACATAAATATAAGAAATATACTAAATAAACATTTAACATCCATGGCTCGTAAACAAATGCTCGTATTCATCATACAAACATTTGCTCATACCGGGATTCGAACCCGGGACCTCTTGACCAAGTAGCCTGTATAGCAAGGGGTACAGACCACTCGGCCAGTCGGTCGTCGGTCGGCTTTGAAATGGATACATATTAATTTAAAGTAGGTACTCGACTGTACCTAGTTGAATAATTGTAACTACACTGCGAGATTTTTGGCAACAGTACTATTTAATTTGTTAAGTTCAGTCTCGACCAATATTATATACAATTACCCAGTTTTGACAGTTCTTGACTCTTATTGCAAAGGCAAAGGAGCTAAAATATCAACAGTAGGAACATATACTATTGCCCATCACTGAAAGCACCTACCCACGTATCAGAAACAGTTTATTGTATAATTTATTTACATAATATACATAATAATAGTCTTTTTGTCAATGCAGTTGTACAACTTTTCAACATTTTGTGTAGGGGCACACTTATGAATGTCTTAAATGAAAAGTACGAGGAATACATAACTCAACACGAGGCATTTTTAGGGTTATCATAAAATTCTTATTCATATTAAAAACTGACTGTAGGTCCAATTTGACACATTGTGAATGATGGTTACATATCGTGAGACATGCCCTTTTTCAAAGAATAAACATTTTGGTAACTTTAAGATCATGTAACCCAAAATTTTTTTTAGATTATTAAGTAATTGCCATGCTATTCTGTAACGAATCTCGCATCTCCTTCACAAGTCACTTCGAAATTTTCATACATTTTGAAAGTTAAGTTTAGGATTGAAGTGATTTGCGAAGTCAGATGCGAGTTTTGTTACAAAATAGCACTGCTGATCTGTAGCGAGCAGTTGCAACTGGACTGCCAGCTGCAATTTTGAATTATCACACTTAATTATTGTTCTCTACAATATTATCAGGACTAATTAGGTAAAAATATGTTTTAACTAAATGAGAATATTTTTAAATAGATTTAGAAATTTTGATAAAATATTGAAAATCTAGGAACCTTTAAAAACTAAGTAATTAAAATTAGGGTACCTAATATTTATAGTTTGTACGTACAGCTAGCTAGTCATAATAATTTAACATTTCATCACATTTGTCTTCTTACATTGTGTCACTTTCTAAGGCAAGCTAATGTTGAAAATAATATTATATTCACTTGGACAGTAGTTAATTTAAAGGTCAAATAATAACATGTTAAACGACGATCACAATTTACTACTAATATAAGGCAATAAAGGTTAAGTAAATATATTTATCAAACTTATCCAATTATTGACGTTCGAATTGGAATTGTATGTCATTACTTCAAAGTGCCATCATAGTTTTATCGAAACAATTGACAATAATACGTTTGCATTCCATTATGTACAATAACAATATTGCCCCCATGAGCTAAAAAGCAATATCTCAAAATGACAATTATTTTATTTTTACTGCACCTGGTGCGTCTATTCTTTTCGATACTACTTTTTGGCTTACGTAAGTAATAACCAACTAAAAAAAAATCATACAAAAGTCACTTTGAATAACTGACATAACACGCAAAGCACTTTTAAAAATAAAGATCTAAATTTGGAAGTAATACCTAATCGATACAATTATTTTTGTCACCAAAATAAAACATGCTTTATATAATATCTAATGACATGATATTTGTAAATTTATAGAGTACAAGTCTACACAATTAACTAAAAGATACTCAAAAATAAAAGTCAAAAGTCTAAAATAATATGGCACTAATTATTACATTATGTTTTAATATGCTTTCACTATAACATAGAGGGTGTTAAGGGGACGCTCTCGAAAACGAAGGCAGACGGCAGTACTTATTTATTAATTATTTATTTATTTATTTATTTAATTGTAAAGATAGATTAGATGTATTTCTGAAAGCCCAAAAGATGTATTTCTAAGATGTAAGATGTAAATGTAATCTGCCATCACCCTTCGATAAGAAAAGATTAAAACAAAGTGACGGTAGTTAACTACGTTAACTATAACACTTAACAAAGACAACTGCCATCTTTCTGTGACTACGATCATACGGTGGCTGTAAAGGAGATGTTTCATTTTCGGCTATGAACATGTAAAAAATGATTAAAACCACTACAAATATTTTGTGTGACATTTCGGCCGTTAAACCACGTACAAAAATGATTTAAAACATCCATAAAAACCAAATATGGCAATTTAGGAGGCCATATTAAGACAATCTCTATAATCTGTGGCCATATTTTTAAAACTTTCGTTTTTAGTATAGCAATTATAGACTCAGTAGTCTGATAGACAGATCAATAAAGTTCTTTTCTTTTTTCTGTAAATTTTGAGTGGTATAATTATAGAAGTTTGACGTTATAGTTTTGCCATTATACATATTGATAATTAAAGAATTGTCACTTATCTTATCATCAGAAAGTTTTTTGTACGGGAAAACAACAAAAAAAAATAATGATAATGAATTGAAAAATAATGTTTTATTTCCATTCGCCTAACTGAAAAACCACTGTACATACTCATAGCCGGGACTCCATATAAACCTAAAACATCTCCTTTATTAAAACGTTGAGTATAAAATAACAATGTTATTTACCGCGAGTTTAATCAGGTAAAGTGGTTTTATTTCATGAAAAGATTTATATAATATTACGAAATATAGAATCATTAAGTCAGTTGCCATTTAGGCGATCCATAGATTTTCAACTTATTTTAGTCGGTATGTTTCCAATGATAAAACGCTCATTATTTGTCATTTTAGAAATGTCAAATGACGTGACTTGCTTCTTCTATCTGTCCTTTTCTTACCGGAGTGTAGTGAAAGAGTGGCACTGATTTCAATTAGAATTCCTTCAAACATCTTCAGAATAAGTAGTGCCATAATATTTCAAGATCTCTATTGTAAATAGAATATAATATAATTTGTCACTAAATAAGAATTCTAAATGATTGACATGCATTCTATGTAGTAAAGTTATAATATTTTTTTCTAAAGCTACGTATCATACTTACACAGGTATATACAGTTTTATTACCTTAATGATTATTGTTGCTATTACTGACGCTATTGTCTGTCTGGAATGTTAGTATTTGGCAATATTTGCGATAAGTATCTACTACGAATTCTATCTGATTGTGCTTGCGCTACGTCTCTCTGAGGGATTGGTGGTTCCTCTGTAGCGGATGTAGGTCTTCTTGAATCAGTTTCCTCGTGATCAGTACTTTCTTCATTGTCCAACAAGTTAGCGGTTTCGTCATTGCCACTAAAACGACTAATAAAAAAAACGAAGGTTAAGTCATAGTGCGTGTTTCTTTTTAAAATATTAAGATGTGAACTGATAAGTGACACTAGACGTTTCTTTCTTGGTATCGATATTGGTTAGTTCTTTTTTTATTATGTAATTAGCTGTCGATAGGGATTTGACACTTGCGTTTGGTAAGGTAGGTAATAAGCTGACGAGCTTGGGCCAATTATTCTTGTTATCCAAACATTCCCATCAAGACTGACGATGGTAGATACAGAAAAAATTACGACTTTAAAATTAAGAGTTTATTCAAATAAATGGTCATTTAATTTCATTTTAAGTGATTCTGTATATTAATTGAGAATTAAAAATTGTCTAATTCAAATAGGGAGAGCAATAGGATTCTTATTTACATAGTTTGAATCGAACTACAACATTCGTGAGCAGGCGATACTTGTTATAATAACGAGACGACGTGGTTTCCAACGTTGTTTCACAGGGATCCTGACTGGGACCTCTTATGTTTTCTTTTAATGTAATTGAGGACATAGAAAATAACAAAGCGATTGGTGTGCTTCGAAAGATCTGCTCACGAGTTTCCTACATTAGCCACGGCAAATATTACTATCATTTAATTAAAACAACTTAGATTCCAAAGGTTTCTATACCTTTTAGTGCCAACTCGAACCATAGGCAAAATACATTATACAGCTAACAATTTTAACGCATTTTCCAAGAAGATAGACATTACAAAAATTTCACACTAGTTTTAGTTCGGCGAAGCGCCTCAATAATAGCTAAAAATATTTATTAATTCCTTACCAAAACATTTATTAACAAATCTTACCAAATCATAATCATATCATTTAGTGTTGACTGAGTGTCTATGCGCCAGGACTAATTAATTAACAATACTTATATTAATGAATACTAAAATACTTACTCTTTAAGAGATTCTCTCATGTTGGGTGACATATTAAGTACGCCATCAGTTGTTGAGTCCATAATATAGATAAGTACGGCAGCAATCAGTGAAACTGTGATAAAAATGTTATAATTGAGTACTATTTAATTTATATTATTGCTGTAGCAAAGAAGTTACGAAACTTACCAAAGAGACAACCTAAGAAGAACATTTCCAGCATCAAGTATCCATATTTATCAACTATTAATCCAGCCAGTATGATTACAGTAGCCAACCCCATGTTTTGGACAGCTTGACATCTGTAAAGTATATTAAATTTTATAGTATAATATTTAAAGTATAAATGATTCAATAAAATCTGAATTTTAATAACTTATTTATTAGGTACAGTCGCAAGTCTCGCACCGGTTAAACTGTCACCACATGAAACGCGGTGTATATCGGTTAAAATGCGACGAAATAGCAAGCTCCATTCTGAACATTAATGTAGATATTTATACTAAGAAAAGCATAATATTGTTGGAAATATTCCTCGTCTCCGCAGAAAAGATTCATTAAATGCGAACATGTGTTAAAATGGCATTAGGAGAGAATTGCTCTAAAAACGATATAGTAGGCTAAGTATATATTATATACTTATTTGTAGAATTTGAGATACTTCTAAATATTTTCAACTCAGAAACCGAAATATTGATTGATTAAAATAGGTGTACCCAACTTAAGTGTCGATAACCTATGCATATTGTCTATAGGAGCTAATTACGGGATAAGACGACCGGATAAACATAGTACTTCTAATGTCGTAATAATGGTTTTATGATTGTATAATTTTATTATTTAAGAGGATCTCGGTGGCGTATTGGTTTGAGCGCTCTGGTTTCGATAAGAAAAACAAAGCAACTTACGCCATGGTCTATCCTGGGTTTGTCAAAGTTTGTTATCACAAGCTCCTCTCTGCTTCGGAAGGCACGTTAAGCCGTTGGTCCCGGTTGTTCCTGCAACCGCTTTAACCCACCAACCCGCATTGGGCCAGCGTGGTGGTGTTATGGTCCAAACTCCTCATGTGTTTCACCCATGTAGGAAGGCCTGTGCGCAGCAGTGGGACGTATATAGGCTGGTGATGATGATAATGAATTATATTGTTTAAAACTTACATTCCATAAGCCGTGCCTAGTTGGTTTTCTGGTACAATCAAAGCTACCAATGGCCATAGACCACTAGCTAATAATGAATACGAAATCCCCAGGGTTATCTATAAGAAAAAGTAGTAAGTTAAGCTCATGTAAACATAATAAGCACCTAATTTCAGTATAAAACACATTTACGTCAAATACGCTGTCGTGTTGTTATCGTAGGTAATGTCGTCGCCCTTGCGTTGATTTTTTGTCGATTATTTCAACGACGAAAATAACGATGGCAATCCATCACTGCCGTCATCGTCACCGTAATTGTTAGCTATGACGTTTAAGAACTAACCCGTCAAGCAGCAGATTCTAGACACGATTGATTTTTCAGTTGTCATAGCCCTCCGGAGGGATAACGCTTGACGGATTAAAAGTGATATGGCGTTTTTTATATACTTAATAAACCTTTATATTTTGACCCGAATGTGATAGATAATAAGCAAACATGAGAATCAAATAGCATCAGTCTATATTTATTTGGACGCCGACAAATTACACCGCGTCAGCGTATTTGACGCTTTCGTGTAGGGTAGGTAACACAAACGTCTTACCACTCCGATGTACGGGTTGAGGAAAGTAAATGCCAGCATAAAGTGAGCACTTATTGTTGTTACAATGCTTATGATAACCCACATGACATTTCTGCCTGTTTTGTCTATGAGGATACCAAAGAAAGGACTAAGAGCTGCTGACAACAAGTATACCATAGAATTTACGTTGTTAGCATCTTGAGGGATGAAGTCAAATTTACGCTCAAAGAATAACCTGAAAATTTAAAAAGCTGTTAAACTAAAATTAGTGCCGACGAAAAAAGTACCTAGTCATTTATACCGTACTGTCTGTCGTGAGTGCAAATCGGAATCAATTGAAAATAAAACTAAATGAACACATAAAACTTACTTTCCTAGTGCAATAAATGGAAAAATGGCCAGGTAATATGCTACGCAAATGACAGAAACCATCCAGAATATTGATTTAAAATGTAAGATATCTTTCAAATGGAATGGTTCATCATTAGCTTGTTCCTCTTGGCGGTTCAAAATCTTCTCTGCTCTGTGATCCATCCAGCCCAAGAGCAGTCCACAGATTAGGGATAAGAGACAGGTAAGTGAAGCTGAAATAAAGAAATATGTCAGTACATTGGCGTCTAAGATAAAATTTCTTATGGATATTGAAGAAAACTTACCAATAAACAGAGTTACTCCCAAGCGTTCATATCCACCATAATAGTTTGCAACCCATCTGTAAACTGGTTCCATTACCCAAAAGTTAACTGTACTCCCAAATCTTGAAAAGGATAGTTGCAGTCCAAATACCATGTTCAGTTCTTTGCCTTTAAACCAAAGTACTACATAATTATTAACTGCCACTTGTAAAGATTCTCCTCCGATCCTGAAAATATTATTAACGAACTAAAATGAAATTTAAAGTGGTGTTATAATTTTCATGATATTACAGGGCATGGGAGGAATTTATATCTCTTGTGTGTCAAAGCACCTGAAATATCAGGCGACATCTTTGACATTGCTAGTGTCTAAGGGAAATTGGGCAATGGTAACCTGCTTGTCCAATAGTCAATACCCAATATACACATTATAATCAATATAGGTGAGAGGTGAGCAAGGTGAGGGGGTTAGCTGTGAGTGTATAAATATGATTATTATCATATTTCATAATAATATTTATCTAATATCCATAACACAAGTACTTTGGGCCAGAGATAATAGGTGATAATGTAATAATAGGTGTGAATGTGTACATAAAAATGGTAACCACATTCCATTACACATTGATTAACAGCTTAATTGACATTCTTTAACCCGTCCAGCATCAGATTGCAGACACAATTGATTTTTCAATTGTCATAGCCCTCCGGAGGGATAACACTGCATGACAGATTAAGGTTTGGTCGAACTCAGCTTAGCTTAGTACTACTATTGTATTCAAATTTATAGCAATTATTATTGTATAAGCGCAATAGTTGGTGTGATTAATGAAAGTATCAGATTAAGTACTTTACAGTAGTAAGGTGTTAAGCTACTTCTAAGTTTAACTGTACCTATTCAGTTTTAAATCAGTATTGATCCTGAAACATTCTTGTTGGCTATAATTTTATTAGTCTGCAGGCAGTTCTCGTGGACTTTCCTTAGAGTAAGTACTTATTTAGTAAATTTTTCTCAATTTATATTTACCCAAATATGAATCTTCCAAGTATCATCAGCCAAAAAGCATTTATATAGGCTCCAAACGCAAAAACTACAGCTCCAATAAACACAATCGTCATATATATTATAGTTCCTAATCGGACCCCAAAATACCTGGAATATTTTTTTATATACTTAATATCAAATATGGTAACATTAATGTCGCAGCCGTCTGGTTGAATTAGCAACTTAATTGGACGCCTAGGCCGTTGCCTTGGCGTCCAATTAAGTTTCAATCAACGCCGGCATCCAATGAAACGGCTGAAGGATAACTAGCCAAGTCATTGAGCCTAACGTTTAACCACATGGCTGGAAGTCGTGACAGCTGTCTGGGGTTAAATTAGCCATTCAATTGGACGCCATTCAAACGGACGAAGTGTGATTTTTAGGGTCAAGTTATTTATAATGACCACTTATAGGCGAATTGTCTTAAGTGAAGAGTTTTAGTTATTAGTGGTCGTAAAAAAATTAACCTTGAACTTTATCAATCACACCAAAACTCTTCAGTAGGCACAAGACGATCTGCATAGGCATCTAATTGAGCAAACTTTAAAAACGCCAATTTTTTCAATGTTGAGAAATTCAACTAAAGTTAACCCCAATGAAAGACCTAGGCCGATAGTTGATTAAACTATCAACTATCAGTCTAGATGTTAAATTGGATGACGGCGTTTAATCATCGTTTCGCTGCGAGCACGAACCGGTTTGATAACGTCGCGCTGCCATGCACGGAGCATATTGGCATTGGTACCAGAAAAATATTCTCGACAACTGTTACTGTTGCTGCAAGCATAGCATGATTGTGTTGGTCAGTGACGAAACTGTCTATCCTATTGTGGTCATGTTATGCAAAATATCATAACATGATCATAATGAGTGAGCAATAAAATAAAATAATAAATCATACACATATATAGGTTCACATTCTGAGGCATACTACTTCATCGATAAAAATAAAAAACGTTAAATAAAAATGACAAAATGTGTAGAAAATTACTGCCAATATTCAGAGTAATGAGACCAAAGACTGGTTTATAATGTATTGAAATCTATATTTTTATTTACATTAAATAAAAATTTTAGCATAGTGAACTTGTGTAAGTATTGCACAAAATAATTATACAAAATATTATGGCTGTCATTTAACTATCAAATAAGATAAGAAATATGTATAAGCCTTTAATAGGCCACAGTCTGTAAGCACATCAATGCAAACATAAAGTATGACTAATACATTTGTTTATAAATACTTAGCTGATTAATCATTAGCACTCAAATGACATGCTAGTTTTCCTTTTATGTTATGTATATAAGTACTCTGTGGGAAGAAAATCAGATTTGCTTCATTTTATAGCTTGAAATTACAATCAGCAAATATTTTTTTTATGATCATATAACCAACTTTAAATATTTGACAAACGTTTTTACAAATCTATACTTATATAAATTGTTATTTTGAACACACCTAATGAATGAGAAGATATAACAGGTTTATTATGGTCATAGTATACCACAGAAAAAATAATACAAATATTGTGTGTTGTTCATTTAACATAGAGCAGTTGTATGTATTTATTGTATGCTTCAAAGTTTTTATTAGGTAAATTGTTTGAAATAAATTTGTCAATCACCCTAAAATCCAGATACAATATTGGTATTATATTGTCAAGGTGATTTGAGCAGGTTGATATGATAATGTAAAAAAATTTAAAGTGTCTTATTTATTTGTCATGTAAAAATATATTGGCATGTGTGTTTACAAGTAAAATAAAGTGATATTATCACTTGATGGCTCCATAAAACAATGCTATGTTTTCATTCAGGGATTTAAGAAAAATGTTTTACTACTTACCTACACCATGTAAGTATATCACTTCATTTAAGATTCGTAAAAAATACTCTGCCTAATTCACATGTCTATTTAGACACATATAGATAGGTAGTTAATTTATTTTACATACAACAATCAACAATTCAGCCTGTATATGTGTGTAAATTAAAATTATCTATAATACTTGTCATTAACATAGCAGATACTGTAAACAAATATTCTCGTTATATTATACATAGTACATACCTATCAATGAGATAACCACCAATGAAACATAATACAACATTGGGCCATGAGTATATGGAATATAATAATGCAAACTGGGATGTGTTCAAATGTGCATCATCTTTGAAATTGTCAGCAAGAGCTCCCGGTGTGTCGTAACAAAAATAGGAACCTTAAAAAATATAATAAAGACATATGTTTCATTATTATTTTATCACCTCTAAGAATGATGAGATTGTAAATATCATTTCAATAACTACTCACCAAAACAAAGAAAGCACATGAATATCAGTGCTATAAACCTGTGCACTTTGTTAGCTGGATGGCACCATGATGATGATGGTATAGTAGTCCTGCTACTCCCACTTGACTCAGGAATATCCATACTACAAATAAAGACAAAATTTGTAACAATAACATAACTTATTGATATAAATCTTTTTGGTCAGTGTTATAGCAAAAGTTGATTCAATAGCATTATAAAGTAACAATGCTTTACAAGATATTAGTCTTAATTTGCAACATAATGCATTTTGTTTGTTTGTAATTTTAGTTCTTGTTTTCGTGTATATCGTACATTTTCAATACCTTAGCATTTACATTTCCATAGAGGAAAATAACTTACAATTAAAATACTATCTGAAAAATTAAAAAGAATTTGACAAATGGAAAAAATTCATTGTTGACCACTTACTTTGATAATTTTTTTGGATTATATTATTCGTAAATAATATAATCCCAAAGCGATGAAACGTAACAGACGAACGGTTTTAACAGTATTACATGCACAAATGATTAATTAAATTCAGTTTATTAGCCTAAACATCATTACAATGTTGTGTTGACTACAAACCAGGGGGTGTCAACTTTCCTTGTACAAATATTAAATACCTACGGGGGCAAACTTTTCTCATTGCTAGTTTCAAAAATGTCGTTTTTTTAATTATGGTATCCCTTGGGGATACCCTTTTTTATATCCTGAATACTGTAAGTAGATTTTTGTGAAGAAAATATTGCTTTATCATTCAATTTATCGGCAACAAAACAATTTTAGACCAATACCTCTCTATGCGTTGCTATTTTTAAAAGCAAAATGTGATAAAAAATTTAATTTGATTAAAGAATAACAATTTATTTTTCGTATGTTGATAAAATGATGGTAGATAAATTACCACGTACGCTGGCAAGACCGATCTTACAAGTAGGACGGACGTAAACAATCATGGCGGATTTTGCTTTTGTTTGCCGGCCTGTCTTCATTTGTATTTCGTGATCTCTCAATTTCATGTGGTTTAGTTTTCAGAGTACTCGTATAAATAAAGTTCATAAGTTTTATGTGCATACGACGTCGAATTGATTGAGTTCCTCCGTCTATGTTTTTGTTCCTGAATTCTCCTCAGTGATCGATCAGTGATAAGATTCGTACAAGACAGTGACTTTGATTATTTATTTACGAGACAGTGACTCTAAACCGGTGCAATATGTCTATTACAAAGGAAAGCAGAAGAAAATGTTCTAAGTGTGGCAAATCACCTGCCTTAGACGAAATCAAACATTTTCGTTTTCTAAAACCTAACCTATTGCGGTACGTACTTGTGTGCTATTTACGCCGTACTATGGCATATGACATGCATCAGAATTAGTTTTATCTGAAACTTGGATTAATTTAGGTTATGTATGTTATGTGGAAGTACTAAATGAAAAATAAATAGCTCCATAACATAAAATTATTGTTTTATTTTACCTTTTATGGGCAAACTATTTTTGAATGGAGGGATGGGCAATTTCACTTGTAAGAAAACTAAAAAAAAATAGTTTTCTTACAAGTGAAATTGCCCATCCCTCCATTCAAACTTAAATAAATATTTTTGTATGAAATTTATATTTTGCCGCTGAAATAGTTGACGGTGGGTCAACTATAGGTGGCACTAGAGTGTTGTACTTCCGCTAAAACCGGAAATAAATATTTTAACTATGAAGTTGTCATTCTTCTCCTTGGAGTAATATTATTCTATGCTACAAACAATTAAAATTGTAACAAAAAACTTACGAAAACCACAGATACAGATCACATTGTAATCTGTGTTTGTACTCATCTTTTTTTGTTTTTTTTAGTCATTCTCCCTGTAATGTGAAGGCAAAGGGTACTAATGCCCATACAGCCATGTATTCAGTATTTGTTATTTCTTCATTTATTTGCATTAAAATGCTAGCGTAACACATTTTAATGCACCTTGGGAGTATTTGACACGAAATATATAATGACAGTTACTTTATGTGCTACTTAATGAGGTGGATAACAACAAAAAAGTTCTAATCGTATTTCACACCATCATCACTTTTATTCTAATAATCCTTTAGTTGCACGTCTACAAAAACACTTGAATAATAGGCCTAATTCTGGGAACACACTTTATTTCTAAATTTAAGTACAGTGGGCCTAATTCTGGAAACACACTTTAATTCTAAATTTAAGTACAGTATATCTCTTTCTCGCAATAAGTCATAAAAAAAAGATAGCAAGAATCTGTTTAGAGCTGTCAATTAAATTTAGATAGATTTCATAGAAACCATAGACAATTTTAGACGGCATGACGGAGGTGCCTCCTAAACACTGCATTTTAGCACGTTCAATAAGGTCGAAAATTGAACGCACCTTTCTAACTGTTTATTTATATGACAGCCATCCTTTTCGTATTCGTTTTGAGAGAAAGAAATAGACTGAACTTAAATTTAAATTTAGCATGTGTTCTCCAGAATTAGGGCCAGTATATCTCTTTCTCGCAATAAGTAATAGGAAAAAGATCTAAGAAAAAGAGCAAGAATCTGTTTGGTGCTGTCACTTTTTAGATAGATTTCTAAGAAACCATAGACAATTTTAGACGGCATGTAGTACGGAGATGCTTCCTAAACACTGCATTTTATCACGTTCAATAAGGTCGAAAATTGAACGCACGTTTCTAAATGTCAAATTATATAACACCCATCCTTTTCGTATTCCTTTTGATAGAAAGAAATGCACTGAACTTAAATTTAGACTTAGCATGTGCTTACCAGAATTAGGGCCAATAAAACTACGCCACTTTTATAACTCAATGTTCGCTTCGACACAATTTTTTATTATTGTAATAAAAATCTTCACTGACGCCACGAAAACCCGCCAAACACTCCCTTTTTTTATTAATTCTCCCTATAAAGGGAAGGCAAAGGGAACACTAATGCCCATACAGCCATGTCTTAAGTATATCTTTATTTCTTCTTTTATTGCATTAAAATGCTGACGTAACACATTTCAATGCTTCTTGGGAGTATTTGACGCAAAATATATGACGACAATTTCCTTATGATGCTACTTGGTGAGGTGGATAACCACAAAAAAGTTCTCAACGTCTTCCACACCATAATCACTTTTATTCTAATAATCTTTCAGTTGTATGACACAAACACCTGCTTTATAAAACTACACCACTTTTATAACACAAATTTCGCTCCGACACAATTTTTAATTATTGTAATAAAAATCTTGACGGACACCACATAATCCCGCCAAAGACTCCTTTTTTATTTTATTCTCCCTATAATGGGAAGGCGAAGGAAACTAATGCCTATACAGCCATATCATTAGTATTTTTTTTATTTATTCATTTATTGCATTGAAATACCGGTGTTACACATTTAAATTCAGCTTGGGAGAATCCGACTCAAAATATATGATGACAGTCTCCATATGGTGCTATTTGATGAGGTGGATAACCACGAAAAAGTTCTCATCGTCTTTCACACCATAATCACTTATAAACTAATATTTTTTTAGTTGTACAACAACACAAACACTTGTTTTATAAAACTATGAACCAAATTTATAGCACAAAGTTCGCTCAGATACAATTTTTTAATTATTTTAATAAAAATCTACAGATTACTATAAGATAATACAATCACTGAAGAAGAGTAGGCACTTTCCTACTGGTCCAAACCAAATTATGTAGGTATTTTGTGCAAACCTCAGAAATATTTTATAATACCAACATAATATAAAGCAATTTCGTTTTTACAATTAACTAGGGCTTGACACACCCGAATCATGCATGTTTATCGATATCAGCAAATCGCTGATTACGCTTCGCTGTATTTACCACTTAAATTCAGTTGCAAATCTATGGAATATAACGACGCTTTATGATTAATGTTAGATTCTATAACAGAGGTGCAGATAATTTGTAAAATATCTCTGAATAAACAAAAAAGAATTTATGCAAGCTTAAGAAGAAGATGGTTTCTCAATGCTTCAAACCTTACCATCTTCTCTCATTAAGCAAACCTAACTTTCTCACTTAGCTTTAGAAACCTAGGACGTGGCAGTGGTTTTGTGAGTAAGTCCGCCAACTGCAACTCACTGCTCACCTTTTCCACACACCAATCTCCAGCTGTTACCAGTTATCTTACAAACTTTACGCCTTCTCCGAATATATTATGTCCTCCGATGGAACTCTGGATTCTCTGATAGCTTTAGTACTGCTTCATTATCAACTTGCAAGACAGGTCTTTGCTTTAGCTCGACTAAACCGGCGAACAATCTTGTTAGCCAAATTGTCTCTCTAGCAGCTTCACTGGCCGCGACATTCACAGCTTTAGTGGTCAATATGGCTACGCTAGTTTGCCTTTGAATGAGCCAGGAAATGGCTCCACCAACACACATGCATAGCTTACCTGATGTAGATCTGCCAGTGGAAATATCTCCGCCATGATCAGCGTCACTATAGCACCCTAAAATTCCTTTCTTATGATCCCGTTTATTCAATATTCCCAAGTCTGGAGTATACTTCAGGTGTCTAAATACTCTTTTCGTACCACTTGCTCAAAAAGGTGACATTCTATGCCACAAAAAGCGAACATAACAATAGTCATTTTTAATCTGTTAAAAACAGGGGAAGAAAATTGTACTGAATTTCATTCATTCTTTAGGGGGAGAATGTGATTTAAATTTGGAATACTTACCGAAATTTATACTGAACTACATCTATGTTTACACCATTGAGTTTGTATATAATGCATTATACATCTTTTTGAAAAATGAATACGCATTTATTGTGCAGTTATGATTACTAAATAAAATTACGAAAACCGACGAGGCCGTATGAGCTTGATGCTTTTGCTTTTCCGACAAAAAAATATTAGTCTAGGAATTTGCCGCGTTTGTAACTCTCCTCAATCAATAATTGGTTGGACCAAAACATTGGTCCAATTATTGATAGAGAGTTTCGAATGTTAACTTTTACTTTTAATTGTCATTATTTTTAATAAATGCTTATATCATATTATTATTGTGTTAATTTTTTCGCAAATGGTACGAAAAGTAGAGTATTTTCCTCGGTGATAAAGCTGCCTTAGTCTTGGGTGAACTTAAATCCCTCGCTACGCTCGGGAGTAAACCTCGAGTCCTTCGTTACGCTCGCGATTTAAATCGTCACCCGCGACGGAAGACACTGCTTTAACCCCTTGGTTAATAATCTACTATTTTACCCATGAACAGTCTATTGCTGTAAGTTTTTCTAAATTTTGAGATGTTACACTCACTGAATATGCTAGGTCGGGTCTTGTACCAACTCTAATATAGGCAAGGCTACCAACTATCTGCCTGTAGTTATCAATAAAGTTTAGATCTACTTTATCTAACTTCGATAGAGCGTCTTCCTTAACTATCGGAGTCGCCCTTTATCTAGTCGTTTTTTTCATTCTTTGCCCGTGGTCCTACTGCGTAGTCCTACTGGTAGTACCACGGGCAACAACAAACAAATAAAGCTTTGAGAAATGAAGCCGGTTGTTTAGAAGCAGTAACATTAATAATATTGACGATGACTGTACTACCCGATCAGTAGGTCCAATGCCCATACAATATAATCGTTTTCTTGTTTCAGTCCTACTGATAGGACCACGGACATAAATAGTTGCCCGTGGTACTACCAGTAGGACTACGCAGTAGGACCACGGGCAACGAATGGTTTTTTTTTGTAATATAAATGTCGCCGCCATCAGCCCCCTTATTCACAACTGTCGGAAAAAAGCGAATTTCGGAATCTCCATACCTGTCACTTTTTATCACGGTGCGTCAAAGCGAGACGGAATGTGACTTTTCAAATCGAATCCGTGATCCGACAGTGTCTGAATAAGGGGGCTGGTTCAATTCGCTGCTTAGTTGGATGCCTAGCCCGTTGATTAAACGCCAGCATCCAATCAAATGCTTAGCCCGATAGTTAATTGAACTAGACTTACATAACGTTTAACGACTTGGCGTATTGATAGGATCGTCTTGTACCAAAGAGTTTTTGGTTTGATTAGTGGGTTCAAGGTTATTTTTTTGACCACTCGTTTTGGTTACATGTGGTCACAAAAACATTAACCTTGAACCTACCGATCACTCAAACAGTCACACAAAAGCTCTTCGATTTAAATGATCTGCCTAGGCGTCCAATTAAATGGCTAACTTAACGAGACGACTGACATGACATGACGTTCAGCCATCTGGTTAAACGTTGCGTTCAATGAGTTAGCTAGTTGTCTTTCAGCCGTTTCATTGTCTGACTATGACCTTTAAAATAAATTCAATGCTTAAAAAAACCACGCAATGAGTATTTTAATGAGGAAAAGTGAAGTAATTTATTGCATTTTGTTGTAAACTCTAAAAAATCTTATTTATTGTGAATAAACCTGTAATATCAACAGCTATTATCAAAAGTGGCCAAGTGCGAGGTGGTTCGCGAACGAAGGGTTTCATATCAATAACTATAAACAAGCGTCTACCTGTTGCCGTTATCAATATCGAGCAAAAACAAGCAAAAAAGCACGTTTGTTGGTCCCGGTCCCGTTTTTTTTTGGTACGGAACCCTAAAAAGGTCATCCAAGTCGGTTAGAAGATTTCCTGTGTGATATTACGCTGAACATCTTTGAAAAACATTATAGATAACTTGTCTTGCACAACCATTTCATGTTTTTTCCATTTCAAACAAAAACGTCGTTATATTCAAAGCTTTAAATCCGAAATGAGTAGGTATTAAGTTTTGAAAGTTTCTATTATTTCTTTCTAATGTCTCGAAGTCGGTTTAATCTTTTTAAATTATTTTTGTATATATGACTTGATGCATTTGCCTTAAAGGAGATGTTTCATATCCGTCCAGGTATACAGAGTGAATTTTTCAAGTGGGCGTGGACGTGGTGGATGGCCAAATGTGAGACTATGAGGAATAGCGAAAAGTATTCAAAGTGTCTCTAATCCGCTTTTGATTAAAACTAAAATCCAATGATGCAGATCATTGGATTTTTGAAAAATCAATATTCCTAGCCAGAAATAAAAACACACTCTGTATTAGTACATCATTCGATAGTGTCGCAAGTAAGTAACGAATTCTGGGAAGTAATGATATACGGCCAACCTAAGGAAATACCTTATTTTTAATAAAATACTTTTTATATTTCTTACGTTACCTACCTACCAAACCTTGACTGATTAATTGTTCATGGGTCAAATTATGCTATTAGAAGTTTTGACATTGCTAGGGTAGACGTTGGCATAGATCGCAAAAGACTATAGAGTCTAGAAAAAATTCACAGAGTTATTCCAAGTCCTTGGTAGCTCAGTGGTCGGAACAGTCTCCCGGAGTATGAAAGGTCGCTGGTTCGTTCCCGCCCCAAGAAATTATTTTCTCTAGTTTAATTTTTCTAACAGGGAAAGGCATAAAATACTTCCAATTGGTTATCACACGAACAGGCTAGCTTAAAAGTTATTAGTTGACTAGTTACTACCTAAGTTGGTCAGTGGACCCGAAATGATACTACATGCCGCACTAAAATGCCGCACACCATGTCACATACAGTCACCATGGCTGATGGAGTTTCAAAGTGAAGTCGCCATGGCATTTTCGCATGTCACTTTTATGCTGGAACAAAATTTTTTTTTTTAACAAAAATAAAACTGACTTAAAAACACTAAAAAGCAAAAAAATAATTAAATTTCAGTACCTAAGTTGGTACTAACCTCCTAAAATGTATTTTTCGAGTTGGTGCTTCACTTTGTATTGTCTCTGGAAACAGCTTAGCTTAGCAAAAAATACATTTTATGAGGTTATTACCTAAGTACCTACTAACCTCCTAAAATGTATTTTTTGGAGAATTTTAAGAGGTTAGTACCTAAGTACAAACCTCCTCAAATGTACTGAAATTTAATTATTTTTTCCTTTTTACTATCTATTTTAAAGTTTTTTTTTACATTTTTAAGTAATTTCTAAGGTCAAAGCTAGATGGGTGACCGTCAGCACTTGCGTTGGTTGAAATACATAATATTGTTTTATATTATCGTATCGTACCACTGATAAAGTATTATCTAACTCCACACACCGTTACGGTAACCGTTACCTTCCACCATCAGTTTACCCGAATAATCCGATAGAATACAAGTATTCGTTAATACATACCTATAACAGTGAAAGAATTATCTTCCAACTCTTAACCGTTAAGGAGTTGTACCTTCCATCTCCAGCTCACCAACATGAGATGATGACTAACAGAAGCAAATACTTGAATAGCTTTGGAAAAAAGTGAAAATACTTACGTGCCTATGAAATTTGAGGTTTGCCCGCGATTTCCCTGGGATCCCATCATCAGATCCTGACTTGATGACAATGGGACCGCCTCAGGAGTATACTCTATCGAATAAAAGGAATTTTGAAAATGGGTTCACAATTGACAGAGAAACCGGTGAACATACATACAAAAAAAAACATTCAGTGGAACATAGAACCTCCTCCTTTTTTTTAAGTCGGCTAAAATTTTGAAACAGGTACATGTGCTATTGCATTGACTTTACAATGATTATCATTAAAATTTTAAAATAATTGTTATAATCTTAGACCATATTCTTATGGTATGACCATAATTATTCATATTCTTATAATGTTATGGTCTAGTTTTAAAATATGTTCCGAATTAAATCATTTATTATTCCTAGTAGGTACAATACTCAGGGATACAGTATAGGGTCTATAGATCAGATTTAATCAAATTTCTTATGTAAGTAGGCTGATAAGTCCCACTATATTAATTTTTTTTTGTAATATTTAAAATGGCTTAACTACACAGTTTATAATGATGCCTGTAAGGTGTCAATTGTAGTTCAGATGATTGGATATCGGTGGCTACTCGAGTGGCGAACATAGCGTGGAGTGGCGAAGCGCGAAGGCGAGCGCGCAGTGCGCAGGGCGGGCGGGGTGCGGCGGGCGGGCGGCCGCCGGCGGGCTGCGCGCAGTGCTCCTCGCGCAGGACCGGAGTGGTGTTCACTCGGCGGCGCGCCACGGCGCGACATGCCCAGCTGATGTTTATTTATACCGCGAGCTCGGTGGAGGGTGCGCGCGGGAGGCCCTCCCCTCCGCGGCACCACGGTTTCGCGTGATGCAGCCGAGCGAACTTACCGACACCGCGCACGCCACTAGCGGAAACCCCCCGCAGCGTGGCCTCAACGGTGGCCGCTTCGACTTTGACGATGGTGGTACATATTGTGGCGGGTGGGAGGACGGCAAGGCTCATGGCCACGGCGTGTGTACCGGGCCCAAAGGGCAGGGTGCCTACGCCGGATCCTGGCACTTTGGCTTCGAAGTTTCCGGTGTCTACACCTGGCCCAGGTGAGATAGTGACTTCGCCCGGGCCTCGCACATGCCCGAGCGCAAATCCGCGTCCGAAGCCGCTCCAAAAATAGGCTGCTATTAATAATTGAGTTCGGTGTTTCGCTAGAAAACGTGTGTAACGGCGGTGAAAGTGCTTCATGGCCTAATCTCGGTGAAAATATTCATATCGATCTGTGGATACTGATAACACCACGTGATAACAGTATCGCAGGTCTCTAACGTATGCTAGTTGTTATGTTATTACAGCAAACAAATCCATTAACATTCAATAAGTGATAATTGTAACAAGACACTATTTTATAACTCCAAATTGGGATCAATTCCTCACAGTGGATGTGCCCTCGTCAATATTTGTCACAATGGTCAAGAGCACTATTATATATGTCATTGCAATACTGTCTCGTTCAATTATTTTCATTTAAAGCACGGAGACACCACGTCACCTTTCATGAGGGCAAAGCTGTAAAACCCACTAAAACTCCATGACGATGATATTTGTACCCAGATTCGACCAAACGTCAAAACAGTATACGACTTCTTGGAAGTTAACACGTGATGCGATGTGATTAATGAATAAAGAATGTGTTGCTTTTATCATTCGCCAATAAAAATGATTACCTATCCCTACACAAACCAAGGAGTAAAATAATGTTTTCTTTAATTTTAATAACTTATACAGATGTAAACGTCGATGGTTTTAAATCAATGCAATGCCAATATGTCAATTAACTATAACAATTGGAAATTTATTAATCCTAATCTCCCTTCATTTTATCTAATATTTCCGAGTTGTATAATATATCTGTTATTATAACTAGCAAAAAAATAACAAAACAAACATCTTAACTTGAAATAAAAAGCTCTATGCAAATAAATAATTTATGGTATTTTTGTTACCTTATTTTGCTTAATATGCCGTCTAAAAGAAAATAAATTCGGAGTTTTTATAGAAATTACGTAAATAGTTAGGGTGTATAAGTAATTATTTTAAATGCTTATATTAAGTAATTTCATGTTTACAAAGGTTTTAATAACAAATATTGGAACAATATCCTCTTGTCATCTTATAAAATTTTACAATTCTTTCATCGACATCAACCATCATTATATTACGTACGCTCTATTGCATAGTAGGGCACTTACAATAATAATAATAATAATAATATTCATACACTCACACCTATTATTTAGCCCAAAGTAAGCATCATTAAGAGCTTGTGTTATGGATACTAGATAACTTACAATAGACAGCAATAACCAAATAAAAACAATAGATTGGCTGTCTGATTGCTAATTAGCTTTCATTTAGTCCATACAATTCAAATATATTCACTTACTCATCTACTTATTAATAAAACTAATGCATTTTCCCATTAATAATGGAAGTTAATTTATGCCTTTGCTGTTTGTGGGAATAAACTAAAGGCGATTTTTATAGCCTCATTGGAATTGAAAAAGTTCTCTTGAAAAAGTTATCTCTCGTAAAAGTTTCCGAAAAATGGAAATCAGTTTTGTAGCAATGACTCGCTTCTGTAATTTTGAAATGGTTCATTGAGCGGTGTGAACTACTTACATCAATTGATAAGTGAGTGTGTGTTGATAGCGAGCTTGTCCATGTTTTGCCGTATGAAGCCTGTAATGGTTAACCGACCACAGCTTACTGTCAACATATTTAAACACTTCGAAAAACGTTTCCAACTGTAACACAGCAATCACTTTTCCGGCCGGTCTTAAAACCGATTGTATTGTAGTCTCTCAGTAAGTTTAAAAATCATCCACTTTTCTAGCTTCTTTATCGTTTCAATTTCATGAAAATGAATCAGTATCGTTTTGTTACTTACGTGGAAACCTGTTGCTATCACAGACGTGATTAGATTCCACTATAGCTTTATATTCAACGAGACGCGTTAACCAGAGATTAAAATGAACTTTTTTCTCGGCTCGTCCATGAGCGTTCAAGACAAGTTCGACAAGTTTCTTTTTTTAGGTTTGCTAGCTCATAAGTAGATCAATCGATTTAGATAATTCATTTTATGTTTGAATAAGCACTTAGGTATGCTACCAGGTTGGTCCCATATAGATTTCATCAGGATCTGATGAAAATCTTCAATGATAGAGAACAGAACTCTTCAATAAACAACTGTCAAGTTATAAAGTAAATAATATTCATCATTAAGAGCTTTTGTTATGGATACTAGATAGCGGAGAAATATTGATAACAACATGTATATAAATATTATAAGTATACTAAACAAACATATAAACATCCATGACTCGTAAACAAATGATTGTACGCATCATACAAACATTTTCTCCTACCGGGATTCGAACCCGGGACCCCTAACCGAGTAACCTGTATAGCGAGGGTTACAGATCACTCGGCCAGCCGGTCGTCATTAAAACGAATTATTAGTATTTTTCTCGAATTCAGGAGATTTTTCCTGATTGTTTAAGATAGTGCACATATACCTAAAATTATAAAAAAATAATAATATAGAAACCGACTAACCGGTCGGTAAAAAAAAGGGCAAAAATTACTAAGTTTAAGTACCTACCCTACCTTATTTAAGTAGTTAAGGCGTTTCACCTTAGGCCTCAGGAGAGAACACATGCAATACCAAGCGATGTTTTCCTTGATAATGCAGGTGTCTATAGGCGACGGTAACTACTTATGTACCACTAGGTGTGCCGTCAGCTTGTTTGTCATCTAGTTGTATGAAAAAACTACTTAGGTACTACATTTTTGGAGTTGGTGCTAGGTGGTTTCCAGAAAAAAATAGGAAGTGGAGCACCAATCCAAAAAAATACGTTTATTTATTATTATCTATGTACGTATAGTACTTAAATTTTGTTTTTTTTTTGCCTTTTAGTGTTTTGATGTCCGGCTCTATTTTTTTGGTTAAAAAAATTAAAATAACCATTTTAGAGTTGACTAATCAATACTTAAAGAATAAAATCTAGAGATGTTCCTTCTAGTTTCTTCTTTTCCGTTTTCTAAGCAAACTTAGAAAGTCAATATCTATTATCTAGCCCAAAGTAAGCATCATTAAGAGCTTGTGTTATGGATACTAGATAACGGATAAATATTGTAAATAATATGTATATACATATAAGAAACATACTAAATAAACATATAAACATCCATGACTCGTAAACGAATAGTGTGTTGAATTTAATTATTATTATTATAAAAAGGTTTTTTCAAAACTATCGCTCTACCGGCGTAGAACAATTTTAAGACACAAGCTTATGTGCTCACATAGGTATAGAGCTCACACGAATTAGCGGCGATTAAAATTTTGCTGTGTAGTGCTGTGGTTAATTTTGTGATGATAATTAATGTCTTATAGCATTTAAACAGAATTTGTAAATATGAAAATTCTTAGATTCTTATGTTTTCAGCAGAGCAGAGCAGTGTTGAAGAGACAACACAAATATAAATGGTATACGTGTATAATTTCCAACAATAATCAATTTACAGAACAACTTACAATAATAATAAAATACAAAGACATCCACTGACAATCAACAATAATCTAGTCATGGTAACCGTCGAGTGTCAAAACCATAGGTTTCACAAATCACATAAAAGAGTTTTCACTCTAACACCTTCTCTATTTGTGTAGACCTATCTGTTGCGCGAGAAAGTTTAGCCTAGGTCTAGCCAGTGGCTTTGTGAACAGATCTGCAAGTTGCAGCTCTGTACCAACTCTATTTACTTCAAGTTCACCATTGGTTACCATTTCACGGACAAAAAAGTGCCTTATACGTATATGTTTTGTCCGCCTGTGAAATTCCGGGTTCTCTGCCAATCTTACTGCAGCCTCGTTATCAACGTACAATCTGGGACGATTGACCACAGGCACGATACTGCCTATTAGGCGACTGAGCCAAAGAGCTTCCTTCGCTGCTTCACTAGCTGCAACTATCTCTGCCTCTGTTGTTGAAATAGCGACACTTTGTTGTCTTTGACTAAGCCAGGATACTGCGCCTCCAGCATACAAGCAAAGGACACCTGAAGTTGATCTCCCCGTTGTAACATCTCCCCCGTGATCAGCATCACTAAAACATTCCAAAATTCCTTTTCTGTAATTCCTTTTATAAATGATGCCAAGATCTGGAGTATACTGAAGGTATCTAAGTATTCGCTTTACTTTAGTGACATCTTCTCCAGAGGGATTTGCGAGTTTTCTCGAAACTATGCTCACAGCAAATGCGATGTCGGGCCTTGTGGCGACCATTAAATATGCCAGTGCTCCAACAACTTGCCTATAGTTATTAAGAAAATACTCATCTACCTTCTCTGGTTTCTGAGGAACATCTTCTTTTACTATTGGTGTTGTCACCGGTCTGCACTCTTCCATTCCAAATCGTTTTAAGATTTTGTGCACGTAAGAAGTCTGATGTATTCTTACATCGCCGCCTTCTCTCTTTTCTATTTCTATACCAAGGAAGAAAGAGACAGGTTTTATGGTTATTTTAAACCTTCGTTTTAATTGCTCAAGGAACTCGTCTATCATTTCTTGATTTGTTCCTGCGATAAGTCCGTCATCAACATATAGAGCTACTATTAGCTTTCTTCCGTCAGGTTTGATCTTTTGAAACAGGCACGGATCAGCCTCACTTACTTGAAATCCGCTTTCCTTAAAAAAATCTAAGATAGTTTTATTCCAGCAGCGGGGTGCCTGTTTAAGTCCATACAAACTCTTTTTTAATCTACAAACACGACCGGTTCCATCGTCATAACCGTCGGGTTGCCTCATGTATATCTCTTCTTCAGATAGAGATCCATATAAAAAGGCTGTTGAGACGTCAAACTGACACATTTGCATCCCAAAATTTGCTGCTAAAGCCAATACAGATCTAACGGTTGCCATCTTTGCTACGGGGCTGAAAGTCTGGTCATAATCTTCCCCTTTTTTCTGTCGAAAGCCTTTAGCTACGAGACGCGCTTTGTATTTATCAACAGAACCATCTGGATTCAACTTGACCTTGAACACCCATTTACATGGAATGGCCTTTCTGTGTTTGGGCAATTTCTCCAAAACCCAAGTGCTATTCTCTTTCAGAGAATTGATCTCACTTTCCATGGCTTTGATCCAAAGTTCGCTGTCGTTGCAAGCTATGGCCTCCCTATAAGTTTCTGGCTCTTTGTTACCTTCACCATTTCCGCTGATATGAGACACATAATCGTTGAATTTAACCGGGCGTCTAAGGAGTGACCGATCCCTCAGTTGCATGCCATGTCTGCTTGCTAACTGTTCGATGACTTCCGTATTCTCATTCGTATCTTCCTCATTTTCTTCCCCAAATTCAATCGGTTCATCTTGTCTCACATCTTCAAACTCAGTTTCATCATCACTATCACTAGTTACGGGCGGAGCCTCATTCATAGCACTATGATTCCCAATCGAACTAGTGCCGTCATTCATGGGACATACATCCTGCCTCACTTCTGTAGTGATTGGTGTAGGTGCAACTTCAGAATTCGTTATATCTTTCATAGGAATCTCTATTTCACCAACTTCTTTTGTTGATTCTGAACATTCCGAATCTATTTTCTCTATTTTAGAATCTAAGGGTTTCTCAATAAAAATCACATCCCTAGACCTTATCAAAGACTTTGTTTCTTTGTGCCAAAGGCGGTAGCCATCGTCATGATCGTATCCCATTAAAATACACTTCTTTGCCTTCTGCTGTATCTTTTTCCTATTTTGTTTAGGAATATGCACATAGCAGGTAGAGCCTATAATTCTCAAGTGCTTTATTTGCGGCTTCTTTCCATTCCACAATTCGAAAGGCGACTTGTTCTCTTGAGTTGTAGGCCCAGTTCTGTTAAGTATATAAACAGCCGTCTGTGTCAACTCAGCCCACAATTCTTGAGGTAGCTCTTCATGTGCGTACATCATGGCTCGAACCATTTCGACGATTGTCCTATTTTCTCTTTCGCTACAGCCGTTTTGCTCTGGCGTATACGGCATAACTAACCGTTGATGTATTCCGTGCTTTTCCAGTTCTTTGCGAACTTCTTTGTTATCGAATTCGCCACCGTTATCACTTAAAAGCTCCTTAATCACATGACCTGCTGTCTTAGCTTCTGCTAACATCAAACATAATATTTCAGGTACTTCCGATTTATGCTTCATAATGTAGACATAACGGAATCGACTAAATTCGTCTTTAAAAAGTACGAAATAACGGGATTTAGAGACACTTGGTGGGAACGGACCACAAACATCCGTGTGTATGCGTTCTCCAAGACTCGTTGCTTTTTCTCGAACACCAAACTTCCGTCTATGTGTTTTCCCAAAGATACATCCCTCGCATAGATTCCCGCTGTACTTGGTTTTGATATCAAGTTCGTGCTCTATAACTTTTCTAACATGGCGTTTGTCTTGATGACCTAAACGTTCATGATAAAGCTGCAGAGTGTCAACCTCATTCACAACTGCGTTGACGTTTACGCTTCCGTTAAATGAAACCGGTCTACAGTTCAGCCTATACAAACCGCCGTATTTCTGTCTATTTCCAGTAACACATAGTTCTCCTTCAATTGTAAAAGAACAAGTGGTAGCTCTAGACTCAAACACACTAATTTTATTTACATCATGTGCAGACAGTACAGAGAAAAGATTCTTCGTGATGTGAGGAACGTACCACACGTCCTTCAATGTGAAAGTCTTCTTTTTACACTTCATCAGAATTGAACCCTTACCCACAGCTTCAATAGTCTTCCCATCTGCAGTTATCACCGAATGTGGTTCCTCGAAACGTGTGAACTCCTGATACAGGTCGCTTCTCATCGTGACATGATGTGTGGCTCCATTGTCCACATACCAATCATCGCGATCTATGACGCTTTCTGTGACATTCATCAGCACAGCTGTCATATTTGTGCTAGCTCCAGGTTTTCTAGTATGTTCCTTCTTCGGGCAATCTTTCTTAAAATGTCCGACTTCTCCACAGAAATGACATTTAAAAGCTTTGGTTTTCTTCTTACTATTTTTCTTGATGGCAGCAAGAACTGGAAGTGCTTCACTGCTAGACTTTGAAACGCACCGTCCATCTTCCTGATAGGTCGTCGTTAAAGCTCTTTCGTGAGAACACAGCTGACTCGTCAGGTTGTCTATAGTTCTGTCTTTCTTGGACATCATTAACCAACTTGACCTGAATGCGAAGTATTCCTGTGGCAGCGTGTCTAGAATCTTACAAACTAGAAGAAATTCTGGCAGTTTCCCTTCATTTACTTTTGTAAGCTCTATACTCATCTTATGCCACAAATTCTTCACTTTGGAGATATGTGACGCCATATCACCAACAGCATCCTTTTTAAGTTGAAAGAACTCCAAACATACATCATATAGACGGTCATCATCACCGCCGTCAAATAACCGATGAAGTTCATCCCAGACATCCTTAGGATCTGTGAACCGTATCACCTTTTCAAGCATTTCATCCGTAATGTTGTTTGTAATTGACAGCAAAGCAGTACTTTCTAGTTTTAAGTACTCTGCTAATTCTTTGTTGTAATGCGCCAATGCCGCTGCAGTAGTAGAGTCACCATCACCACTACTTCCAGAAGGCTTCTCAGGCTTACGCGTTTTTCCTTCAACAATATCCATCAGCCCATCTACACCTCGTAGTAGCGCAGACATACGGTACTTCCATTGTATCCAATTTGTACCATCCAGCTTGGAAATTTGTATTTTGGAAAGTTCCATTTTTAAAATTTGTGCAGTTGTTTCTTCACACGTGGATGAACAGCATAACCTCTTAGATTCTTATGTTTTCAGCAGAGCACAGCAGTGTTGAAGAGACAACACAAATATAAATGGTATACGTGTATAATTTCCAACAATAATCAATTTACAGAACAACTTACAATAATAATAAAATACAAAGACATCCACTGACAATCAACAATAATCTAGTCATGGTAACCGTCGAGTGTCAAAACCATAGGTTTCACAAATCACATAAAAGAGTTTTCACTCTAACAAAAATATAGCACGTCACTGAAAAATAAAAAAACTTTAAAACACTAGAACGAAGCAAAGCCTGGATATTATGGTAGGGCAGATTATTGAATTCTCAGGTTAATTTTATCCAGACAATGGGCCTAATTCTGAAAACACATTCTAAGTCTAAATTTAAGTACTGTATATCTCTTTCTCGCAATATGTAATTGAAAAAAAAATGATTAGAGCTGTCAACTAAGTTTAGACAGATTTCAAAGGAATCATAGACAATTTTAGACGGCATGTACGTGTAGGGAGGTGCCTCCTAAACACTGCATTTAATCACGTTCCTTAGGGACGAAAATTGAACGCACGTTTCTAAATGTCAAATCATATGACAGCCATCCTTTTCGTATTCATAATGAGAGAAAGAGATGCACTGAACTTAAATTTAGACAGCATGTGTTCTCCAGAATTAGGGCCAATAAAATTTACATTTTGACTGTTAATTTAAAAAGTTCGCAGGTTAAAAAATATTCATAATAAAAAAATAGCCGATGTTAAAAATAAATTGAGAATATTAGATATTATAATAAAAAATACCTGAGTATCGGCCCCTACTTAAGTAATTTATTTTATGTAAGTATTCCTAATAAGTTTTGGTATGTGGGAGGTTCATTTCTCTTTTAATTGGATTATGTGGTGCAGTCAGTGTTGTTAGGTTGGTCAGAACTGTGACTACAAAGCGAAGTAAACCAAGTGTCACGTACACAACTGACGACAGAAAGAATCAAATAAATTCAATAAGAAGACGTTTACACGACAGACTTTTAGCCTCAAGAAAATCATGACGGGCGCTTTTCTATTTATAATAATGGCAAATGGTATTATGTCGGTACGATTGTAATTTGTAATCATTTAAAGTAATATGTATGTAGTAGTCGTTTAATTGGGAGGAAACCGTCCATTCTTCGTAGGCGTAAGTACCCTATTGTGCGTCGAAGCCTAAACGCAATAGGTCGGATTTTATTGGGTAGTCAGGAGCTTCTCTTACTAGCATGAGAGTCCGTTATAAGCCTGCAAGTGAATTTAATTCAGACCAGAAAGGAAGCACCACAAAATTAGAATTATACAATTTACTGTGGTGACAATTATTTGTAAAGTGAATCAGTGAATCAATTTTTTGTAGACACCAGTCGGTGACTTCCAGTCCCAGCTGTTTGTGGAATCGTTGCTGGTTCGTAGTAAAGTCTAACAAGTGCGGATCAAAGCACTAGACAACCATTTTGACCCTAAAGACCATTGACAATTCGAAGAACAACAATTACTGGAGTTTGTGAACTATAGAGGTGTGTGCGCTATTTCACAGAATTCCATACAGACGCATGTTTCAATATTTAACAGACGTAAAACCTATCCATCCCTCTAGTATATGTAGAGTCAGCATCAAACAGATATATAAACGATATTGATCCCTATCGCATTGAGATATAACATACGTACAGAATGTAGGAATACATCACTTTGCTGCTGAATGTAGTTCCATCAGTTTAGTTCTGCCTAGAAAACATAATATAACCGTAAACAGATGAAAATCGAAAAAAAACGTTATGCTAGGGAAGGTACATTTTAGGGAAATTACATTTTGACGACCGGCTGGTCGAGCGGTCTGTACCCCTTGCTATACAGGCTACTCGGTCAAGAGGTTCCGGGTTCGAATCTCGGTGGGAGCAAATGTTTGTATGATGAGTACGAGCATTTGTTTACGGGCCATGGATGGTTTATATGTTTATTTAGTATATTTTTAAACATGTTATTATCATAATTTCTCCGTTATCTAGTATCCATAACACAAGCTCTTAATGATGCTTACTTTGGGCTAGATAATAGGTGTGAGTGTATGAATATTATTATTATTTTAGTCAGAGCTAGGCAAAATTGAGTTTTTTTTTACATTCTCCTTGTAATGGGCCTTCCCAAAGAGAACTAAGTATTTTTTTTTCTTCATTTAACACATTGAAATGTGTTAAAAAGCTTTGGGAGAATTTGACGCGAAATATATGATGACAGCCTCTATATGATGCTATACGATGAGGTGGATAACCACGAACGATATAGTTACGAACGATTAGTTATATACGACGATAAGTTCTCATGGTCTTTCACACCATATCCACTTTTATTCTAGTTGTACGTCAACACAAACACTTGGTTTATAAAATAAAACTACACCAATTTTATAACACAACGTTCGCTCCGACACAATTTTTAAATTAACGCCAAACACTCTTATGAGTTTTTGTAAGAGTAGAGCTTCTTCTAAGTCCGCCTGACTAGCTTCCATCATCTTACCTAGCTGTTCGTACCTGGCTGGTTATACGAAAGCAGTACCTAAACTATGAAGCAGCTAAATATTAGGAATTATAAATATTCTTTATTGCACACAAGAGACAAAATATTAACATATTATTATTTTAATAATATCAGATATAATAAGTAGGTATGTGTGTCTGACACAATTGAATTTTAATTGTCATGGCAACTTAAGTTGCCGCTTGGGCAATAAAGGATTAAAAGTATCGAAGCAAAATCTTTTAAACGTGTTTCGGTTTTAGACGTGTTGTACCAAGATTCCTAGTGAAGGCCCATAGTCCATCTGGCTGGACAGAGCAGTTAGGGAAAAAATCCTACCGTTGAAAAATGGGTTCGAGGCACCCATCTACCAAATCAGTTGTACCAATGTCCCGGAATACTCTAGTAAAGATATGAAGAAATCTATATCTGATTTTCAGAGCCGTAAGTTCTTTCAGTGACCTATGGCATTACATATTAAAGTGCGATTTTTTTATCTACTTTTAAATAGCATTAACCCGCCAATCATCAGATTCCAGTCAATTGATTTTCAATAATCATAAATCTCTAGAGGCATAACGGCGCTTGAGGGATTGATTACACATAAAATCCCAGATCATTTTCTAACATAAACAATGAAAAATATACATAATAATATTATATAGGTACCTAGGTAACTATAAATGAAAATTCTTAGCATTTGTTTTTCCTTTTTTAAAGGTGGTGTTTATGAAAGAAACAAAAGGTGTTTTCGAATAAACTAAACATACCTAATTTATGTTTCTAAATTTCACAAATGATATTTACTTTAATAAATAAATCGCCTACCAGGTTATTTTTAAAGAAATCAAACAATGCCAACAATCAAAAAGTGCAAGGTGTTTGACCCTGTTGACCTTTACATTACCTTACTCTTCAAAGAAAAAGTACAAAGACGTAGTACGTCATTCAATAAGGTATGCAACAAGTCGCAATAAGTTTGAGATGAATCACAAAGTTCAAGCTATAATTTATAGAGACTGCTCAAATATATTAATGCATTAATAGATCGATAGAATAAGTGGTATATGGCTCTGTCAGAATGCGAGGCAGTGCCAGGCCTTCCGGTTATATCTCAGCCACCGCCTGCCGTCCAGTCCAACCCACTTTCATCAGGTCATTGCTCCATCCGAGCAGGGGGCATCCCGACCGACATTCTTATTTCTGCCTGACCTCCATTCTACTAAAATTATTTAATCCTTACTGCGGAAACATGGAATATTAACATCTGTTGCTAAAATGCGACTTCTGTGTCTGGTGTAATGTGTTATGAAATATTCTGGTGAAGTATTATTTTGATGTTATGGAAACAAGAAATAAACTTAGTCATACGGACGATCGGCTGGGAGAGTGGTCTGTACCCCTTACTGGCGGCTACTCCGTCGGGGGTCCCGGGTTCGAATCCCGGTAGGGGAGATGTTTGTATATAATGAGTACGAGCATTTGTTCACGAGTCAGTGATGTTTTATATGTTAATTGTGCATATTTCTAATATTAATATAAGTTCATATGTATGATTATCAATATTTCTTCGTTATCTATAATAACATTAAGTAGTATCCATAACATTAAGTTCATAATGATAATTACTTTGGGCTAGATAATGAGTGTATTATTATAATAAATAAATTTGATAGTTAGGTTACAGTTAAGAAAATAAGTAAAAATTAATGAAGAAATACTGAGTGGAAATTCTAAAATTCTTGATCGCAGACACAGCTAGTTATAAATGAATAAGTTTTACTTTTTTATAAACAAACTACAATTCCCTTCAATATAAACCACTTCTAATAACAATAAATAATAGTGTAATATCATCGTTCAGTAATTGGAAACTGCAATGGATACGCAGCAACATAACGATTTAGATATAATAATACAACAATAATCACGTAATGTAATCTAGGCATTGTTCTGGTTGATAGCTGCTCAATATGCATATATTACACGTACATAATATAATGTATCACGCGTTGCAAATTACTGCGTTAGATAACTAGCTTCTTGTTCGATGTAGATTGGACAGAGCTACTACGGTAGCTCTGTCGCTTGGACAACAGGAGTTATACCAAAGGTCCGAAGCATAGAGTAAAATGTATATAGGGAAATAGAGTGTTAACTGACACAAATTTTGATTTTTATTCGACTGTAGCGCCGCCCTGGTAGTCATGGTGTTAAACTAAAATAAGTAGCCTCTACCTAGGGGATGCTTCTTTTTAAAATTAATGAATTGTATTTTTTTTTGAAATTGAAAACTTATTTCCAGTTATCAATTTCAAAAAATAACGTAGTGATTAAGATAAAGAAAATAAAAAAATAATTGTAAGAAAAAATATATTTTGTCATAACGTATCTAATAAAATAAAGATATTTTAATAATTTAACACTATCGATTTCAGTATTATGGTTGGTATGGTATTCAAAAATCCGAAGCTCAAGCCTTATTTATATTGGTTACTTTGAAGACGATCTGATGATGATATTTAAAAAACGGTATGCGGTCATTATCACTACGACGAATAACGGACATGAACTCTTCGAAAATTTCCCTTTTTTTTCAAGTAAAAAAAAACAGAGATCAGCCATATAGATCAGACAGAGAGCTCGCCTGTGTACATCATGATTTATTTTGTACATTTTGTTTTTAAGTTGCTTTTGTGTACAATAAATAATAAATAAATAGAGATAAACATACATAATAATAGAGCTTAGAAAAACCTCAAAAAGCGTAATTAAAAATGTAGTGCATGTATTCAGTAATTATCAATATTAAATAAACGTAGTCATTTTTTAGGAATATAGTGTAACATTTCTATAAAAACAATAAGTTATAGATATCTATTATACTTGGTGTCCTTTGACTTAAAAAGCTAGATACTTCAAACAAAAAAAAATACTAATAACAAAAATTACATTTTCAACATTCTGCCGTCTGACTTTATTAAGAACTCAATTTTAATAAAGTATCTCAAGAAGAATAATTTATACATAATTACAGTTTTCCTTTTGCCTTGGATTTTATTTATTTCAGTCTTGTTTTATACAACAGTTTATTGTCCGTCGCCTAGGGTATTGCTGATACTCTTCATATAAAAAATCTGTACAGTCGACAGCACATCAAAAACAGTATGACCTTGAGACCGCCCTTATTCCGTTCACAATAAAGGCGGCTTTCGTAGTGCAACTGTTACACTTGATGTGCTGTGGTGTGTACATAAATAATTAAAATTGTGTTAGTTCAATTTGTAAACATTCTCTGGCGCTGGCGAAACCGACGAGCTCCTTTTATTAAACTTGACGGAAATAATTCTTTCGCAGTTTGGTTACGAAAACACGTAAACTTCGTATTTAACAAAGAACAATATTTGATGGTTTCCTTCTCAGGTGTTAGGATAAAAAATAAAAGTCGTTAGGGTCTTCTTTTCCTTTACCTTTTATTTAGTTCTCTCCTCTAATTGGTGAGTAGGTTTTCTATTCTTGAGGCGACGCTGGCGGGACTTGTAAAGGAGAAAAGGTTAGTACAATCTGTAATTGTGCAAAAGACTCGATCGATATGGAACGTTTTCAAATACATGAAAATTTTATATGCAGAAATTATAAATGTATGTAATGCCTACTGCCATTCGAACCTGGCACCACTGATTTAGTAGCAAGGTTTTCTGACCACTCGAAGAAACAGCCGTCATTTCACTTATCAGACTAGTAGTAGCATATTTTAAATTAAGGAACTCAATATAAAACAAAACACTATACGATAACGATGTCGATTCTCTCCTTGCTCTCCTTTTGAGACATAAATACTGTATTGGTATACACATGGGTTGATGCATGAGAAACCTCGATAATTCGAATCTATTCTTTAATAAACCAGGTAGTAAGTGCGTACTGTCTAACAATGTCTGGTACGCACAGTGCTTCTTGTAGTTCTTGTCGAATAAATCAAACACAGTGGGTGTTTGATTTATGAAATAAAATAACGAAGTGGTAATAGACGCTCTACAATATCTAAATCGTTTTTGATTCATTAACTCTAGGCTTGTCATAACATAATGAATGTTTGGAAAGCGATGAGAAGCATGTGAATAGGAATATAAAATATTGATATGATAAGAAGAAACCACTAATACGAAAATAAACGTGTGTGACCAAGCCTGAACGCTCGTCTATATACTTAGGTAGAGTAGAGACGATGATAGGTACGGTTCGTAAGCTACACCTACGAACAGTAGACATAGACAGATCCGCTTTGTAATGCGTACAACGTGCCAGTTGATGCCCAATATGCTTTCCTTGACGCGGCCAATGATTTGCGTCAAACATTGCGCGCATACAAGTCGTTCTATGGCAGGGCTTCCCAAACTTTTCCAGTTACGCGGCGCACTAAGTTTGATATTTTTAGGGCGCCCAGCCCCTGCCCCAGATACAATGTTTGTACTAAAGTATTACGCAACCAATTTTATTATAAATCTGCATGTTCTAAGTTGAGTTCTCGTCTCATTGGGCTCAAGAGCACTTTCGTTCGGTAACGCGTCCGAGTCTTGAGCATCGCGAGCACATTGGTGTAATTTAAAATATCAACACTGATGTATTTTTGCTTACATGCAGAATAATTTCTAAAGAACCCATTTTTTAGCGTTTTAATTTTGTTCATAAGATTGTTTTTAAATTAATTGGTAAGAACATTATTAGCACACAACAAAATTGGCACCACAGAAATAGATAGTGACCCCAAGCAAGTGCTTTAATTATTTCCTTGTAATGTTTGTAGATTGTAGATTTATTTCCCTGTAATATTTGTGCACAAGATGGCAATATATTCATGGGTAGTTGTAGCTTCGCTTGAACGTCACACTCACAATGAACACCTTGTTTGTACCGACACGTGCATAGTGCATACAAGTGGCATACAAGCGGCGAACGAAGAGAGCCGCCGCATACAACGTTTTCGTAGAGCGAAACTACGTCTGATTCAGAAAAATCTATCTAAAATCTCTCTAGTATAATAATGTTAAAATTAAAATAAAGAATACTACGTCTAATTGTTAAATAGTGCGGCAGCTAGACGTAGTATGTAAATTTGGCTATATAAACATATGTTGAAGGGCGACAGGTGGATACTCGGATAATAATATCATCATCATCATCATCATTTCAGCCGAGAGACGCCCACTGCTGGGCATAGGCCTCCCCCAAAGATCTCCATACCGATCGGTTCTGCGCTGTCCGCATCCATCGGCTTCCCGCGACCCTCACCAGATCGTCGGTCCACTCTGTGGGAGGCCTACCAACGCTGCGTCTCCCGGTACGCGGCCGCCACTCGAGGACCTTTCCGCCCCAACGGCCGTCAGTCCTTCTTGCAATGTGGCCTGCCTACTGCCACTTGAGGCTCACAATTCTTCAGGCTATGTCGATGACCTTAGTTCTCCTGCGGATCTCATCATTTCTGATTCGATCACGCAGAGAAACCCCGACCATAGCCCTCTCCATTGCCCTTTGGGTGACATTGGGCTTTCTTATGAGGCCCATTGTAAGCGGCCACGTCTCAGTTCCGTAAGTCATCACTGGCAACACACAAGAATTAAAGACTTTCGTCTTGAGACACTGCGGTAGTTGGCCCGAGGATAATAATATATAAAATAATAATAATAATATTCATACAGTTACACCTATTATCTAGCTCAAATTAAACTTAATTGAAAGTTTGTGTTATAGATACTAGATAACGGAAAACACATTTAATATTTTATTTCTTGCTCAAATTTAATGACCACTTAAAACCAAAATGATTTTGGTTTTACGTGGTTATTAAAAAAAACCTTCAACGTACTAATCATACGAACAGTCGTACTACTAATCACACAAATGCCTTCGTACTAAACGATCTGCCTAGGCAGATAACTAGCTACCCAATTTAACATTCGGCCTTCGAAACATACATAAAAAGGGCGGGTGATGTATATTAAATGTTTTTACACAAAAGGGGTGACAAGGAGCGCATGCGCAAACGGCCCACCTGATGGTATGTATAAGTGGTTATCGTAGCCTTGTAACACAAAGGCTAACTACTTACACATTGCCCACCCTATAAGACGACCGGCTGGTCGAGCGGTCTGTACCCCTTGCTATGCAGGCTACTCGATCCAGAGGTCCCGGGTTTGAATCCCGGTAGGAGCAAATGTTTGTATGATGAGTACGAGCATTTGTTTACGAGTCATGGATGTTTATATGTCTATTTAGTATATTTCTAATATTTATAGACATATTATTATCAATATTTATCCGTTATCTAGTATCCATAACACAAGTTCTTAATGATGCTTACTTTGGGCTAGATAATAGGTAACGCGAGTGTATGAATATATATAAGATTCAAGAAGAAGCGTAATGACATAATAAACATTTCCTGTTGGACAGCACCAAATCTGGTAAGTTGCGGTGAATTAGTAGGAATCTGGTAAACTGCTCCCAACGGATAGGGACACCATTCCCCTGTTCGTTACTCTACGCAAGAACTCTTTCCTGAGTTGAGTAATGTCGCCATTCGAGAAACATTGTGTTGGGAATAACCAAATAATACTACCTACTGTGTATTGTTGAGGGCAATGCATAAAAGGTGCTTCTTTGATTGGGCACCCTAAATTTTAGTGGAAAATTGCACAATGCCTTACTTCCATAATTGATTTTCTAAAGAAAGCAGTGGTTACAATAAAAGTTTATAGATTACCCCATGCTATAAAAAGCTTTAACATTAATTTATTCTTGAAATAAACAAATATGGGCGTGTTTATTACACGTGATTACGACGCCGACGGCTTGACGCAATGTCGTTGACTCACCTCCAAGACTAATTGACCGACATTCGGAGAAAACTTTCGACAAAATGCTGCTGAAAATATACCTAGATGTTCATTAATCACTTTGGTATTCCATTAAAGTTTTTCGTTTTGCCAGCCAATAAGGTGTTCATTTGACGACCGGCTGGCCGAGTGGTCTGTACCACAGGCTACTCGGTCAAGAGGTCCCGGGTTCGAATCCCGGTAGGAACAAATGTTTGTATGATGAGTACGAGCATTTGTTTACGAGTCATGGATGTTTATATGTTTATTTAGTATATTTCTAATATTTATAATACATATTATTATCATTATTTATGTGTTATCTAGTATCCATAATACAAGCTCTTAATGATGCTTACTTTGTGCTAGATAATAGGTGTGAGTGTATAAATATTATTATTATTATTATCACATAGAAGGACGAACCCTCATGACAGCGTGTAAGCAATGACACCGACAACACAGCTTTATAGACGACTGACATGTGGTTTTGGCGATTATGAACTTTGAAAGTAAGTAACACAACAATTTAATTACGACATTAGTAGAGAAATAAATAAGCTCCCAATATGCTATTATCGTAAGTAGTAATCCTTGTTATCTTACCAAGTTAAAGAAGCACCGGGTAAGCTCGTCTCATTATCGCGTGCATCGCCAACCTCATCTTAATCATTATTAGTACAAAGGTCAAGAATAATGTACACAATAGTAAAACAAAACACAAAAAAAGTGCTACGCCAGTATCGTAGCACTGTTTCTACGAGCATTATAGACCTACTACAAGTATGTAACGGAACAAAGGTTGATTAAAATCTATTTCTTAAGTTTTAACATCCCATTTAGAGTAGTTTAAAGATTTTTAAATAGTATATTAATATAAAAACCAACATAAAGACAAAAAATCTTAATTACATAAGCAAAAAATTGCCGAACAGTACCATGCCATGCTACATAATAATGTAGTCGCCGCCGTAGCACGTCTACGAGCGCCGTAGTCCGAGGTTGGGGGATCGAATGGGTGCTACAGATAGAATCGAGTTCAAGAAATTTCAATGAAAGTTAAGAAAATGTTATTGGCAATATATTCGGTAGTTCTTTTTTTCTTTTCTTTTCCTTTTTTTGTCCTCAAAGACTAAGATTTTAATTTTATTATGGTGGGAAATGGCAGGCTTGAAAGGACATGTAATATTATAATGTTGTAAAAATCTAATTGCTGTTGTGTTTGCAGCACAAGGAACTAGTGGTTACTATACTTTCTCGACGGGCCCTCGTGCCTTTACTTACTAAAGGTAAAACACAATATTTAAAGAAATACGAAAGAATTATTTATGTTTTATTTAAACACTATGTAAATGTTTTTATTTCCTGTAATCTACGGCCGCGAGAACTAACTGCTACGAATTGATTGTGGCTAAATTAGAACAGTTAGCCTACAAACGACTATCTCCATACAATTCGGGCGGAAAAAATATTACAATGTGTCACTAAAATTTGTATAATGCTTTAGTTTTTTCTTTTTTTTCGGGGATAGCTTCTTGATTAATCTTAACAGGTGTTGCACGTGATGCTTTGCGGCAGAACCACCTCAGCTTTGAAAAATATAATATAATATATTAATTATTATATGTATAATTAATAATTTTTTAATTAATTTATGTTTAATATACTAATATAAAGATTTTATTCATGAAGTATCCAGAAACGAGACACAATGGTAATAATATTCTTACAATCACACCTATTATAATTATCTAGCTCAAATTAAGCTTAGTTAAGATCTTGTTTTATGGATACTAGGTAACGGAGAAATGATGTTAATGATAGTGTTATATAATATTTTTAACTCCCGACGAAAAAAGAGGGGTAATATAAGTTTGACGTGTCTGTCTGTGTATCTGTCTGTGGCATAATAGCTCCTAAGCGAATGGCCCGATCTTAAAATGTTTTTTTTTGTTTGAAAGCTGACGTGATTAGGATGGTTCTTAGCTATTATTTATGAAGATCTGTTCAGGCGTTTGATGATTATTAGCTCATTTTCTACACGATAAAAGTGTTTTACTAACTTTCACAGATTCGATAGATTACTTAAAATTTTCAATTTTATTTTTCTATACAGACAAACGCACCTCAAGCGTAACAATTACACTATGAAAGTCGCCTCTATTATGAACGGAATATAGGCGGTTTCAAGGTCAAACTGTTACACTTGATGTGCTGCCGGCTGTACAACAAGGGAGGCAAACAAAGGCACAGCCCGCTTATGGTAAGCGGTCACCGTAGCTCATAGAGGCTCTTAGCACCTCGGTTACTTTTTGTATTTAACTAGATGATAATAATTACAAAATTAAAAAAATTTAAGTAGCCCCCGGCGTCGTTAATCATCTATCTAACACCATCTCATTACGACTATTCATAAGAGTCCAACCAAACACGCCATATGTGCTGTAAGTTTCTGAAGAATTAAGCATTTCGCAGACTTTTTGATGGTATAGGACCAGCTCAAGGTTAGTATGTCATGGGAATGTCACCGAAGTACACCAAATTTGAAATCAATCGGATTTGTAAAAGTTAGTAAAATCCTATTATCATGTAGAAAATGAGCTGATAGTCATCAAACTCCTGAACTGATCTTCATAAATTATAGCTAAGAACCATCGTAGTCACATCAGCTTTCAAACAAAAAAAAACGAATCAAATTGGTTCATTCGTTTAGGCGCTACGATGCCACAGACAGACACACAGATACACCGATACACAGACAGACATGTCAAACTTATAACACCCCTCTTTTTCGTCGGAAATTAAAAAGCAAGCTTATGGCCCGATTTGTGGTAAGTGGCTACCGTCGCCTGCAATAACAAGGAAAAATAACTTGGTATTGCAGGTTCGTTGTCATCCTAAAGCCTTTTTTTTACGGGGAGAAATCCGTTTACAGACCTATCCGCCGCGCCGCTGGCTAAGCGTCGGGCGTGTGTGGGTGTCATCCAGCGCTAAATGCACTGGAAATACCCACTAAAGCTCCCCAGTAACTCCACTGCCCTTTGCGGGGGTAGCCTGGGCTCTGCCGAAGCAATTTCACCAGCTTAACCCCAGGCAAACCGACCAGGTTTCGCACCGATGGGGATTACTCAGAGTCACTTAGGTAATCCCAGTCATCCTGAAGCCTAAGATGAAATGCCTTCCATGCCCAGTAATTACACTGGCTACGTTTCCCTTCAGTCCCAAACACAGCGAACTGCTTTACAACTGAAATTTATTAGAAATACATATATGTAAAGTTTCTAAGTGACAAAAATAGTCATACTTACTAAACGAAAATAATTTAGTTAAAAGCAACATACCGGTTGTTGTAAGGACTCCACACTAATATAACAGGTGTGTCTGCGCCAAAATGGTCACATTAGCTTACTTATGTATTCATAGCCCTTATTTACATTAACTACACAAACAATATTACCATTTAGAAGCTAGTTGGATGTAATTGTAGTGAACTCTGTACTAGTTAAGTAATTGATAAACTAGAACCAAATTCATTAGTTCTAGTTTTTAAATTCATTAGAAGTAGCGACACCACATCCCCTTGCTGTTAAAATTTGGAGTTTTTCGATAAGTATGGTTTTCTAGAACAGTACTGCTTGGTGTCACCCTTCACTAGGTAATAATAAAAATGATATTAATCATACACTCACACCTATTATCTAGCCAAAAGTAAGCATCATTAAGACAACGGAGAAAAAATGATAATAATATGTATATTAATATTAGAAATATACTAAATAAACATATAAACATCCATGACGCGTGAACAAATGCGTACGAGCATTTTCATCATACAAACATTTGCTCCCACCGGGATTCGAACCCGGGACCCCTGATCGAGTAGCTTATATAGCAAGGGGCACAGACCACTCGGCCCGCCGGTTGTCTAAAATATTTATCTATAATAATGTACTTAATTGGTAAAATAAAATAATTTTATAGTTAAGGAGATACTGGGCGACGATACGAAACAAGTGGGAAACTGAGGGTTCAAGGTCAGGCTTATATTGAAACCTCCCAGCAAGCTTTCTCAATTTTACTAAGGGACGAAGGACAGACCGTGCGGTGACGGATTAAGAATACAATTCACCGCCCCATTTCTTCCCGTGGGTGTCGTAAGAGGCGACTAAGGGATTACCGAGCTACCAACAGCTCGACTGGTGGTAGGGTCTGAACACCCGTCTGGTTAGTGACCACCGTACGCATGGCGTAAAACCCGCCAAGTGACCACTTGTGGTCGCGTTCCGGGATCAGTCAGCGTACAACCAGAGCTTGGGGGGACGTTGCGGCGATGCATGCGGTCAGTGACGGCTTCCGTCTAACCAGAGCCAGGTGGACTGCATTGACCCGCCGACCAGGGAGACCCGAAGAAACGGCTGTTCCGCTGGCCGCCCGTGGTACAGTACAGGGGCCCAAGCGAACCTAACCAGTTCGTGAGGCTGCCCTATCATGCCACGCATAATCTTGGGGTGGTCCGTCGTGCCGGTTGGTGACCGGGTGGTGGGGTCCCGGCGGCCATTCCCGGGGGGGTTCGGGGGCCCTTCCGTTCGGCGGGTCAGCGCTTCTCTACTGTCGGCTATTACCTGGGGAAACAGGCCTCACGCTTTGACCGTATATATCGCGGCAACGTCCCCCCAATTCACGCCTCTCCTCCTTCTATCTTCAACTATGGCAGCGCTCAAAAACAGTTCCGGTCGTTCAGCGGTGCACACCCCCACCACAACCACGCTGTTTGAGGTCGGGCTCACTAACATCCGTGGGCTCCATGCTAACCTCAATGCCGTCCACCAACATCTTGAGACGGCTCGACCCGAAATGCTGTTTTTGACGGAGACTCAAATACTTCGCCCGGCAGACACTAGCTACTTGGATTACCCCGGCTACGCTCTTGAAGAGTCCTTCAAAGCGAAGGCCGGGGTATGCTTGTTTGTCCGGGCGGATGTTTGCTGTCGCCGTCTGCGCTGTTTGGAGGACCCTTCCCACTCTATTCTTGGGGTGCATGTGGACCTGGGCACACATAGCCGAATCTACGTGTGCCTCTATAGATCCCACAGCGGTGACGTGGAGACAACTCGACTTTTCGAACATCTTAGTCGGGTGGCAGATGTTGCGCAGGAGCAGTTTCCAACCGCGGAATTGGTGTTTTTAGGGGACTTCAATGCTCACCACGAGTCGTGGTTAAGTTCCTCTAAAACTGACCATGCTGGTAGAACTGCCCACGCTTTCGCTCTCACGCACGACCTGACCCAACTGTTAAACCAGCCCACCAGGATTCCAGACATTGTCGGTCACGCGCCCTCATTGTTGGACCTTCTCCTGACGACTCGCCCAGATGGATATCGGCTTGAGGTTCGTGCTCCTTTGGGAACATCGGATCACTGCCTGGTATCCGCTGGGGTGCCACGGGCGTCGCCACCGGTACCTATGGTTGCCAAACGCCGCATCTGGCACTATGCGTCGGCAGATTGGGACGGTATGCGGGATTACTTCGCATCTGTCCCTTGGAGGCAGCGCTGTTTCAGTGAGCTGGACCCAAACGCTAGCGCTACTGCTGTTGCTGATGAGATCATGTTAGGGATGGAGTACTATATCCCTCACTCCGATCTCATCAGTAGGGGTAGGCGTAACCTCTGGTTCAACCGCGATTGTGCCTTAGCTGTTGAAAACAGACAGTCGGCATACCGCGCTTGGATCAGGGGCCGAGCTTGCGGGGATCCCAACATTGACTCACTGAAAGCAGCCTATAACAACGCCACCAAGTCCTGCAAAAGGGCCTTCATCAGAGCGGATGCACAGCGCGTTGCACGAGTTGGCCAAGAACTTCTTACGCATCCTACGGGAAGCCGTAGCTACTGGCGTCTGGCCAAAGCCGTGCAATCCAACTTCTGTCAACCCTCGCTGCCCCCGTTGAGATGTTCTGACGGCTCGCTAGCTCACAAGCCGCAAGAGAAAGCCGATCTCTTGGTAAAACTCTTTGCTGCTCACTCCCGAATCGATGACTGCAACTTACAGCCACCAACACTCTCCCACTGTGGCCACACAATGCCCGATATTCGTATTAGGCAATGTGATGTACGTGCGGAGCTTCAGTCAATCGACGTCCGGAAAGCTAGTGGACCTGATGGCATTCCAGCGATAGTACTGAAAAACTGCGCAGCGGAGTTGTCTCCTGTCTTAACGCGGCTATACCGTCTTTCTCTCTCTTCTGGGTGTGTGCCGGAATCTTGGAGAGAGGCCAATGTGCAACCGGTCCCCAAAAAGGGAGACCGATCAGACCCAGCTAACTACCGCCCGATAGCTGTCACCTCAGTTCTTTGCAAGGTCATGGAACGGATCTTAAACCACCAGCTGATCCGATACCTAGAAGATCACTCATTAATTAATGATCGACAGTACGGGTTTCGGTCGAACCGGTCAACGGGTGATCTTCTAGCGTACTTAATGCATGTCTGGGGTGAAGCTATTGACAAACGTGGTGAGTCACTGGCAGTTAGCCTTGACATTGCCAAAGCGTTCGATCGGGTCTGGCACAGGGCTCTTCTCTCCAAGCTCCCGGCATACGGTCTGCCCGCTCAGCTCTGTAACTGGATCGCCGGCTTCCTGCATGAGCGAAGAATCCGTGTCCTCGCAGATGGATGCGCTTCGCGGTTCATGTCAGTGAATGCTGGTGTACCACAAGGCTCTGTTCTATCCCCCACACTCTTTCTTCTTCATATCAATGACATGATTCCGTTAGGAAACATTCATTGCTATGCAGATGACAGTACAGTGCATGGGGGATATTACGGTCGCCCAGGGGCTGGGCGCGCTGAAACCGAGAGGGAGAGAGAGAATCTTGCCATTGAGCTCGACAGGGTGTTGAACCTCGTATCTGAATGGGGATCTAACAATCTTGTTGAGTTCAATGCTAAGAAAACACAGGTGTGCGCGTTTACAGCCAAAATGTCGCCGTTCCTTCCCCTTCCGTCTCTTCAGGGCACGACTCTTTCGGCACAGGGCTCCCTAAACTTGCTAGGCATGGAGATATGTTGCGATCTGAATTCCAGGAACTACATCGAAACCGTGATAAAAACAGCCTCTCGGAAGCTCGGTGTCCTGAACAAGGTGCGTCGATTTTTCACGCCTGACCAATTATGCCTGCTGTATAAAACTCAGGTCCGGTCTTGCGTGGAATATTGCTCGCACTTGTGGGATGGCTCCGCCAAGTACCTACTCGATGCCCTGGACAGATTGCAGCGTCGTGCTGTCCGTATCGTTGGCGATGTAGAGGTAACCAACAACCTTGAGCCTCTGCAATTGCGTCGAGACATTGCGTCGCTTAGCGCCTTCTATCGGCTATATCACGGAGAGTGTTCTGAAGAGCTATTTGACCTTATCCCACCTTCCCCATTCCTACTCAGGAGCACGCGTGCCGGTCTTCGGAGTCATCAATTCACTGTCTCCACCTCAACATCACGTACAAAGAAATTTAGTAGCTCTTTTCTTTGTCGAACTTCCAGAACTTGGAATTCTTTGCCAGCACATGTGTTCCCTCCTTCCTATAACATGGGTTCTTTCAAAAGAGGCGTGAAAAAGCACCTTTCGGGCCGGCAAGGTGGAGGCAGCTAGAGCAGTGTCTGAACTGCACTAGCTGTCTTCGCATATGGACTCTTCTTACCGCTTCACATCAGGTGGTGTTGAGTCATTTGTCGTGCTTTGTATAAAAAAAAAAAAAAAAAAAAAAGACTACACAAGTCTGGCGATATTATAATGAAAAATCACACCGTATTTAATGATCAATTTTGTTTGGCTTTTTAGTCAAACAAAACCTTCGATTCTGACTTCTACTGGCAAAAAAATGGCACGGCAAATGACAAGGCAGAAAAAATAGAATAACGATTTTACCCAGGGTTAAATTTATCCTCCTTTAATACCATCGCCGTATCAACATAAAACATCACTATGTTGCACTCTATTACACTTTTTTGTAGCGTTTTTTTTTCAAAACACACGAGCCCATAAGTAAAATATCCATCTATATACGCATGTAACGATAAAATAGTTTACATTACGTACTTTTTAATACGTGCTTAACACTTAAATACAAGTGAAACGACTATATTTGATATTGAATTCCGTTAACCGTTCGCTACAACAGCTACTCTGCAGTAAACATTTTCTGTCACTCGCACGCATTTATTCTGAATACACATTCTAATTCTAAATTTAAGTAGAGTATATCTCTTTCTCGCAATATGTAATAGGAAAAAGATAGCAAGAATTTGTTTAGAGCTGTCAATTAAATTTAGATAGATTTCAAAGAAACCATAGACAATTTTAGACGGCATGTACGGAGGTGCCTCCTAAACACTGCATTTTATCACGTTTAATAAAGTCGATAATTGAACGCACGTTTCTAAATGTCAAATTATATGACAGCCATCCTTTTCGTATTCATTTTGAGAGAAAGAAATGCACTGAACTTAAATTTAGACTTAGCATGTGTTCTCCAGAATTAGAGCCAGTGTGTTACGAAAGGCCAAAACATAATTTTAAGGGTGTGTGTTTGTGTTCCTTGTCAAGTTGTGTGATTGAAAGTTTGACACCGTTCAGACTACTTTTATTTCCCGAATAAAATTGTCACACCTGCTCGTGACAACCCTAGAAATGCGTGCTATCGCGTATCGTGCTACGTACGACACACTTTAGTTATACCACATACATAAACACTCAACCCGCGCACATACTACGATATCGACGCCCCGCAACCCCAGAATTCGGAATTCTGACCCGGGATAGGTATTTCAATCCCACCTAAATGCCTGTAAATAGGCTGTTATGTTAATAGAGTTTATGAAAATTGGTCTTTAAAATTGACAATTAATATTCTTAAATGTGAAAAGTGATCACAAGTGACTTTTTTCGTTTCCTGAATAGTATGTAGCTTCATTTGTTTTAATTTTAAGACCAAGGCGGTATTTTAAAGAATTCAAAACAACGACCTATACACATTTTACTGGCACGTGCATGTTATACAAGTTGTTCCTTGCGGGCTTCCGAGCGCAACGCTAAACTTAGTTTTGTAGGTACATGCTGGGCAAGATTGCCATAGCCCGCATAATCCCTTTTTGATTTTTAATTTTACATCTAAAGTTTAATTTTTTAATTTTCAGGTCAGTTCTAACCAAACCTAACCATTTTTTAAAACCATACTAAGATTAAAAAATCCAATCAAATGTCAATGCAATGGTTAGGTTAGAACTGTAACCTAAAAACTAATAGAAGAGCGTTTACGTTACGTTAAAAAGATGTATGTACACACTCAAAGCTTCTAAATATGTTTAAGAATATATCATAGTAGTAAGGTTTTGTATACCTACATATTTTTGAAGCTTTAAATATATTACATAATAATATGATATACAGGGTGGTGCTGTCAATGCGACAATAAATTAAAACTTAAGCTAAATGAGTTCATAGAAATGGTTTGCCATTTTCAAAAACATCTAATTCATTTGATAATTTCTGGACATTTCTATGAAATAATGCAGCCAATGTTATATTATTCCATACAATTATCATGAAATTATCAAATGAATAAGATTTTTTTGAAAGTGGCGAACCATTTCTATGAACTAATATAGCCCATGTTTTAATTTATTGTCGCATTGACAGCACCACCCGTATATAAAAGTTAGCAATTAGGTGCTCCATACTTTCTAAGTCACTTAAATCGAATTTAAATACTTTCTGAATACATTAACATACAGCTGTTTTGTTTAAACTTCGATCGAAGTTGACTATGACGGTGGTATTTAATTTTATGTTTTTTTTAAATGTCACCTTTTAATGGCAGGTATCTTACCAGCCAGTGCCCCTAGTTAACGTTTCAATTAGATCACAGCTGTGTACAGCTGTAAAATCCATAAACAGGTGTAAGGGAAACTCCCCTGTAAACGATCAAAGGTATTCTAAACACCACTTTCTAAAAAAATATTTAAAATTGTAATGTTGTTTCATACGTCGGTTTGTATGAAAGAGCTGGTTTTTGTTTCGCGATTTCAAATTTTTTTAGCAAGTCGTGCTTATGATGACCAGCACTGTCATCTGCCTGCGTTTACGAGAGCGTTTCCTTTTTTTTCCTTCGTTTCCTTACAGCCTTTATGTATAAAAGTAGGCAATGCTGACAGCTGAACGCAACCACCATCGACACGTTTCGTTTCGATTAAAATTCACACCAGGGTACAGGTACAGTCGACCACAGAAGTAGCTTAACACTTTAGTATGTCGCACCGACTAAGTATTGCGCTCGTACTTAATAGTGCTAGCTAATAGTGTATAAAACAATAATTTTCGTAGAAAAACCTGCAACACGGCCAAATATTCATCACGCCGCCTACGTCACTTTGATGACGTTAGTTGACTTCCATGTCATCCGCCATATTGCCTTATTGAATAACGGTGAAATCGACGAAAAATTTTAGCTTTTGTACAAACAAACTATGCACGAAAAGTGATTATTAGTATTTTTCCCGGATTCAGGAGATTTTCCCTGATTTTTTGAGATAATATACATATACCTGGCCGTATATGAAATATCTGCTTTGGCGGTTAATTCTCTAAATTACTTGAAAATCCGTTTTTTAAAACGTAGGTACTCATATCGTTTATTACTGATTACTATTAAAATTTATGATACGACTAGATATGAATCATTCGCCACATGACGTCACGTAACTTTGTTTTGATTTTCTGTGAATGAATGAATATGATTCATACGATATAGATACAATGCACTATGTAGAATGTATATTTATATAACTAATTTTAAAAACTAAGTCGATTTTATTCGTATGTGGTATAAAATTAATTTCCACGTTATAGATCCTCTCTAAATTATACCAGTATTATTTGATTGTAGACTTTTTCAATCTTTTGGCACAGTCTTGGTGTCCTATCCAGTCCATTGTTTTTAATTTAGATAGATAGCGCACGAAGTCCGTAAAAAAGGCAGGATAGCTACATGTCTAAATATAAAACACCAACAATACATGTATAGACAGAAGCCCAGAATTCCTTTCAGTTTTTATAGTCGCGTAAGATAATGGAATGATCTGTTCTGCACATGAGATCGGGCGGAACAGGCGGTCTAACCTCTATTTTTAACGCGCTAGTTACACGCGCAGTGCCGTAACTGAATATTACAAGTAAAACCAACAGACTTTAGCTGTAAAGTAACGACCTTGGCGACAAGGACGGGTCGCTAAACCTGTTAATTCTTGATCGTTTTCTTTAGTAAAATTTTTGTTTTATAAACGTGACGAAAGCAGTTTTTTGTAATTTACAACTCTAGTTACTTAAACGGGGCGTTGTGGAAAATGAAAACTCATGTTAAGGTAGTTGACAACTTTTTTTATTTCATAAATAAGAAGTTTATAACTCATAGTTTCATAGATACAGTGGTATGTTTGATGTGTAGCGGCGCAGCGTCCAAAACACTCCATAGTAAATCTACGGAACAGATGACGTCACATGTTCCTATATTACTACCAAATTAATGGGATTTTTTAAACAACTAGATGACATACAAGCTGACGGTCCACCTGGTGGTAAGCGGTCACCGCTGCCTATAGACACCTGCAATAACAAGGAAAAATCCACGGATATTGAAGTTGCATTGTCATCCTGAGGCCTAAGATGAAATTCCGTTCATGCCCAGTGATTACACTAGCTACCTTTCCCATATTTCCCTCTTAGCATACTGACAAAATTAATAATAACTACGTAATATGGACGTTTTTATTCAAAGTTGTCTTAAAAATAGTTGGTTTCATTGATGTGAGGAATCTTACGCCATAAACAATTTAGATCAATATTGCAAAACAAATTGACCTTTTTTATAAATATTTTAAACCGTACAACTTAAATAATACATTAACTTTTAAGTTTGAGTTGTTTTTATGGGTAAAAACAGCGTATGCTTTCAGAATTTGTGAAAAATAGCGTCACATTCAAGCGTAGGCAACATCCCTCTTTCTCTTTCCCGATTGAAAAACCCTTTACATATTTATTTTCATTATTTCTCCGTTATCTAGTATCCATAACACAAGAAGCTCTTAATGATGCTTACTTTGAGCTAGATAATAGTATGAGTGTATGATTATTATTATTATTATTATCGAAGACAATACCCCTTTTCCCAAGCCTTTAGTCGTTAGGGATGAAAGAGTTACCGATTTTGTGACATCATCTTTTTCTATGTAAGTTTTACTGTCTGTAATGAAATGTCTTTAATACAGACAGTGAAACTTACATAGAAAAGCTCCCTTTCTTTTAAAGTTTAACCTCAAGTTGGGAGACAGCAAAAACACAGGTATACATGCAGATGACAGCACAGTATCAACCAGATATTTCTCCAGTGCCAAGGCCGACAGAGTTTCCACTCTGTCGTGTCAGGATGGAGGAGGAGGCCATGATTGATAGCATGAATGTGGCCCTTCCGACGGTCTCCGAATGTGGCGATGCCAACCTAGTCACATTTAATGCGGACAAAACACAGGCGTGCTTATTGACCGCTAAACGAAGTCCCCTTCATCAGGTTCCTACTTTCCGGAGTGACCTTGCCGTTGACAGAGATTTTTTTTAATTTAAATGATTTTCACATAAAAAATCTGTAGCCATAAAAATAGACGAAAATATTAAGAAAATTCAATTACTAAAATTGGTATTACTAGCACTAAATATTATTATGGCGTAATCGATGAAACTAATGATATTCCATAAAACAATGACTTTCTTTTAAAAATAAAAAGTTAATTTGAATAAGCTATAATATGAAATAAAACCGACCACCACCGACGACCGGCTGGCCGAGTGGTCTGTACCCCAGGCTACTCGGTCAAGAGGTCCCGGGTTCGAATCCCGGTAGGAACAAATGTTTGTATGATGAGTACGAGCATTTGTTTACGAGTCATGGATGTTTATATGTTTATTTAGTATATTTCTAATATTTATATACATATTATTATCATTATTTCTCCGTTATCTAGTATCCATAACACAAGCTCTTAATGATGCTTACTTTGGGCTAGGTAATAGGTGTGAGTGTAAAAAAAAAAAAAAAAAAAAAAAAAAACCAATTTACCTGATTTGATTTCCTTTTAGTTACATGTAACATTATTATCATACACCCGACCCACACATTACTTTATAGCGATTGTGGTCAAAGGTGTCACTGACAAGATTAGCAACATCATAAAGTGCTTCAAGTAAAACTTATTTCAAGACACCGAAGAAGATCAAACAATTTCTAACACATGTCAAGAGTAACATGCCCTTACAAAATGCGGGCATACACAAGTTAGATTGTGACTGTGGCCTCTCATACGTATAGGTCAAACAAAGAGGAGCATAGGCACCCGGGAGAAAGAACTGATAGCTGACGTAAAACACAGGCGCGAAACGAAGTCGACAGTGTGTGAACACGCTCTTGACGGTCCCAAACATTACATCAATTCCGTACACCTTGTTTTCCATCCGCCAGAACTACATCTCTAACGCTTCCAGTGTCTATCTAGCCCTTTGTGTTACTACTTGACTTTAAATGTAACAATGCTTTGATAAGCCCTAAATCATCGTCAAAGAACATTCATTCCCAGAATGTTACGTAAGGCTGTTGAAATCAAAAAACATCCTAATTTCAAACTGACACCGTAAACTCCGTATGCGTGAATCGGACCACTCAAAATATAACACAAAGTGACGGTAGTTAACCTAAAAGCTTATCAAAGACAATAGCCATCTTCAGTCTTCCCGAGACCACGATCGCTGTACAGTAATCGAAACGTTGGGTGTATAATAATGATAATGTAGAATCTAACTAAACGCAAGTTAAATCCGGTAAATTGGTATTATTTCAAATATGTAGAGTAGAGCTGGCGAAAATATTAGACAATACTAAGCTTAGTATTGCAAAAAATAAGCTAAGCTTAGTAATTGTTAAATATTTTTTTTATAAAAAGCACGGCAATTGACCCAACACCACCTGATGTGAAGCGGTAAGGAGAGTCCATATGCGAAGACAGCTAGTGCAGAATAGACATTGCAATAGCCGCCTCCACCTTGCCGGCCCAAAAGGTGCTTTTTCACGACGCCTCTCTTGAAGGACCCCATGTTAATAGGAATGCCCATGTTATCAATTTTTGAAAAATAGATAACACTAAAATCAGACTGCTTCACTTCATATTAGTGGAATAAGTATTTCATGGGAATAATTTTATAATATTTAAGGCTCTAAAAAGTTCGTTTGTCAAATTACGTAAGCACTCCTAACATTATTATTATTAACAATATTAATTCAGTAACATTACCCACAATTATATTTCAAAAATGCCGAATCCCATTTTGGTAACGATATTTTTACAGATATTTTTTGTAGTTATCAAAATTATAACGACATTCTGTGGGTATTTCTGTCCTCGGGTACATTTCCTGTTCTTGTCCAAACAAGAAAACGAAATGTATGGCAATTTTTCAGAACCACTTTACATTGTGTAGTGTCATGTCACCACAAACTAGTCAATCCATATTTATAGTGTCATAATTAATTTATATAATAGTTGTTTGAATGCTTATTTTAGTACTTCTATATGCGACAGTTATGACAACATAACCATGTAGGCAGTCCTGAGCCGTTCTCAGACGGCTTGCTTGTGACGCTAAGGAATACTTACCGCTATTTATTTTTTTTAATTTGATATGGGATTTCGTGATGCTTTGGACGTGACACTTTCACACTTGCATTATTGTTTAAAGATAGTGACGCCTATGGAAGTTCCGCAATCAAGATTTTTGTGGACAATTTAAATTAACCAAAATTTGTTAATTGTGGTATGAGACTACATTATTTAATTATATATTATTGAAGAGTACAGTACAGTGAAATTAAAGAATACCCAAATAGGTTTTACAAAATAAGGAACATTATTAATTTAAGTTTCGATTATGTGAGAACATGACGTGGAGAAGCGGAAACGAGGCACACATTTTAATTAAGCGATTTTTAAAGTTTTATTTGTAATTTAATACTAAGAATTTTTTTCCAACAATAGAATATTAGTTCTTTTATGAGGATAACAAGGATTTTATGTAAAATAATTTATTAGTTACTATAATGTGAGTATCCAAAGTCGTCAGACACATCATTTTCGTCATGAGCAAACCGTCTAGGAATAGCCCTCCTACAGTTTTTTGTTACGACACTACGTAAAACAAAAGCAAGCGTGATAATGACATATCACCTCCTTGGAGTAAAAGTGTTCTGTGCATACCACGTCCTTAAATAAATTATTAAGGACTATTGTTTTTTCTGTGATATCTGCCCCCCAAGTCTGCTATTGTATTTTGATGTGTAACGAATCGGAAACGCTTAAGTTACAACCGTTTTGTATTCTGCTAACTCAACGCAATCGAAACGTAACCGAAACGCATCAGTTTGGTATTCCACTAACAAACACGGAACCGTTCGGTTCAATCGTTGTTTCGTAATCTGCTAAATATTTAACATTTGTGGCAGCCGAAACGCATCGGTAGTTCTTTGGTTGAACTGTCAAAAGTTACGGTTTTACAACGGCAGTAATTGTGTAACGTTTGATTTCGCAAAATAGAATAAAAAGTACTCTATAACTTAGTTTCTGTGCCTAAAGGATTGCATCAAGTATAATTTGGATAAAAAACCTTGGACGAGTCATCATAATTATTATGAATGTATGATTTTTTCCGATATTTTTGGAAAATAAAACATTTTCACATATAGTTATATGTAATAAAATTACTTTTTAATTTATTTTAAAACTACTTCAACTATTTATTAAATAAGTTTATCTACCAAAAACATTATATACGTATATACCGAATTTTTAACTTTTGACAGTTTCTGTTGTCAAATAGTTAAACCAACCGAGAGCGTTTCGTTAGCGTTCCGGCTTTATGTTAGTGGAATACCTATTTTATAGCACAACCGCAGTACCAGTCGCTGCCGATTCGTTTAGGTAAATAAATAGCAGAATCGATCCTCTAATTATATTTTAAATAAATATGATTCACAAAGACTATCAAAAACACGATATACATACCGAATTTCACAACTTTAAATGTTTATGTCTCCAACGTGACAGTTGTCAAATAGTTGAACCAACCCAGAGCGTTTCATTAGCGTTCCGATTTTATAAGCAATGTTAGTGGAATACCTTTTTTAATCAAAAGCGCAATAGTAACGATACCGAAACGCTGCCGATCTGTTTAGGAAAATAAATAGCAGAATTGAGGGGCTGTTGTCATGTAGTTAAACCAACCGAGAGCGTTTCGTTAGCGTTCCTGCTTTATAAACAATGTTAGTGGAATACCTATTTTATAACACAACCGCATACCGAGTCGCTGCCGATTCGTTTAGGTAAATTAATAACAGAATCGACCCTCTAATTTTATTTTAAATAAATATGATTTACAAAGACTACCAAAAACACGATATACATACCGAATTTCACAACTTTTAAATTTTTATGTCACCAACGTTTCAGTTGTCAAATAGTTGAACCAACCGAGAGCGTTCTGTTAGCGTTCCGATTTCATAAGCAATGTTAGTGGAATACCTTTTTTATCAATAGCGCAATAGTAACGATACCGGAACGCTGCCGATCCGTTTAGGTAAATAAATAGCAGAATTGAGGGGCTGGTCATACCACTGTTTGCATGACCATGAAAAATCGAAATTAATGTTATTCTTGAATCCGCACGCAATGTAGATAATGCACCTGCTGATACACGATTTGCGATCCGGCTTACATGAGGCCCAATATGTATTATGCTTTCGCATGGGTATTCTTTTTATTTTATTTTCAATCTTTGAAAAATATTCACTTCGAAAGTTTCAGAATACTCGCTTTTCTGATATCTAGTGCTCTATTGCGTAATAGCGATTAGTGATGATACTATATCCGGGCATCTGGAATACAGACAAATACACATAAAACTCCAATAAATATATTTTCTCTAAAGTAAGCTTGAATATTTCTTTAAGTTTTCTTAGATATGTCGACTTTGATGTAGGTATACGTTTGAATAATCGAATTTTACACACAGACAATATTTCAATTCTCATGTCTTTCATTTATTATTTTTTGTTTAGTGTATTTTTTATTTCATTTATTATGTTTTCTTTATTTCTTCTAGTTTATGTGTAGGTAAATACGTAAAAATCTAATAGATCATTAATGTAATGATAATTTTAGCTCATCCTTTCGATATAATGCTTAATTGCATACCATAAATTGCAAATACATACAATAAAGAACTACAGTGGTGTATACTTCAAACAACCTGCGGACGGCATGAACCCGCTAGAGTTTTAGACCTATAGAACAAAAACCTGGGATCATAACCATAACTCAACATTACTATTAACGATCCGAATAAAATAAAATATGTATCATTCAAACGCAATGAACAGTTGAATAATCTTCAATAAAATGAAAGCAAATTCTTGTAGTTGCTAGAAATTGATTCTAAAGGTCTATTCACACATATCAGTGAAGCCACAGTTCCGGCACAGTACCGGCACAGTTCCGTATCAGTGCGAAATATTATTTCATACATTATCTATGAATGGATCTCCACTTGTCCGTGACAGTGACGGCACAGTGCTCTCAGTGTCCGTGCCGGCACCGGCAAGCACGGAAGGGATCGTCGACAACGATATTTTTTGCCGGACGGACAGATCACGGACGCCGGCATCAATAAAAACAAAATGGAGGACGAGCGATTAATAGAATTGGTTCGTGAAAATAGAGTTTTATATGATTTATCTCATGCAAAGTATATGGATACGAAATACAATCACGATTGACGACGGACACGTTTTCACTAAAGCTCCGTGACTGAGCAGGCACTGACATGTGTGAATTGAATCACTGACGCAACACTGAAGCACTGATACGGAACTGTGCCGGAACTGTGCCAGTACTGTGCCGGAACTGTGGCTTCACTGATATGTGTGAATAGACCTTTAAAGGTTGTTCTTATCTTTATAATACACTATATTACTTTGTATAAATTAATTAAATAAAGTAAGTCCTCCATATTCAATACGGACGAAAATAGACTTTTACTGGATTTCGACATCAACACGATGACATTAAATTTATGATTCTGGAGGATGAAATAAAACCAGTAGGCACTTCTGAGAAGACGAATCGCATGTAACATAAACATAATAGTAATTATAGAATACTATTGCGTGATTTTTTCAAAATATATCTTGAAAGTAAATATTTACCGATAGAGTTTACTTTTATTGTTTACAATGAATTACACAACAATAAAATAATTGAAAAGACATTTGTGGAAACATTCACTGAAAAAAGAATAAAAAGAAAGTAAGAAGAAGTACAATATGCGCACAGATATGCGCCAGAGCGCGCCCTGTCGGGCAAATTGTGTACAGGCAAATGGCATAAGGGCGACTGTTAGCCTTAGCCTGAAGTTGGAACACGGTGTCTTTTTAGTGGGTGGTCTCGGTCTCTGCCATCTTAGACCGAGGATTATTACCACATAACCCTGCACCTCTTTCCCTCACAATGCGAGGTAGATGCAAATGTATTTTTCCCCCTTTCCAAAAAAAGGCTGATTGTATTAAATAACCTAATAGAAACTCGACACGAAATCTTGGACTCAAGTTGTTTAAGTAAAGCGTATTTAGTAGATACTTACCTGTTTTATTTACTTACAACATTATTCATTTCTGAATGCGCGTGATAGATGCCCTGTTTATTATTGGTTTAGACACCTATCATCCAACACAACGTATTTTTATTTTTAGCATCCGAAATCAAATTAATCATATTATAAACTTACAAAACTTTCGATTTTGTTTATTAATTTGATAAATGTTTATTTATGAACAATAAACAAGAAACGTGTGTATTAATGATGACTGTGTACATCACGTGCTTTTGTTTTATTCACATTTATTCGCTAAGTCTGCGATAGTAAGTGAAAGTGACTCGCGTTGTTACATTATCGAGTCACTATGTATGTTCAGATTGACGAGACACTTTTTGCATCTTAAAAGGCAGTTATTTAGTAGTAGCTTTAAAAATAATTTAGCCCCGATCCTGGTTTTTGTAGTGGAATACTACAAAAGTTGAATGAATATAAATGGGGCTCCTCAATCTAAATGTTTGAATTGAGGAGCCACCTCACAACTAGGAATATTATGAATAAATACTTATCAGAATTTGGTACGGTTTTGTACTATTCGAGAATAATCACTGCACAAAATTTTGAGCTCGGAAGGTCTGAAATACAAAAGCTACAATATAGGGTTTTCCAATAAGAGGTGTTATTTTGATATTTAAAGAAAAATGCCATTTTTTAATATAAATGATCGGAGTTTTATTTCATTATAAAGAGGAAGGTATGCCGTTAATAGTGGAAAATAACATCAGGAAAATGACCACCACGACCACGCTTACAGGACCATATCCTTTTCATGAAATTTTCCATAGCCAATTCGCAAAGTGGCTGCCCTATGTCCTCGATAGCCTCACGAATTCCATCTTTGAGGTCTTGAATCGACGCTAGGCTGTTGGCGTAGATCCTTCCTTTACGTGGCCCCAAAGGAAGAAGTCGCAAGGTGTTAAATCACAAGATCTCGGTGTCCAATTGTGATCACCTCTTCTACAGATAACACAGTTACGATGAATGGATTGCGCTATCGAGAGATGATTAATGATTTTTATGGCCGGAATTGGATGGTACTGATCTGGACAACGTTTACTTTTAACAAGACGGCGCTGCGTGCCACACAAGCAACGAAACCATTGATCTTTTACGGGAAAAGTTTCTGGACCGTGTTATCTCTCGAAGAGGTGATCACAATTGGCCACCGAGATCTTGTGATTTACCACCTTGCGACTTCTTCCTTTGGGGCCACGTGAAAGAGAAGGTCTACGCCAAAAGCCCTGCGTCGATTCAAGACCTCAAAGATGGAATTCGTGAGGCTATCGAGGACATAGGGCAGCCACTTTGCGATTTGGTTATGGAAAATTTCATGAAAAGGATATGGTCCTGTAAGCGTAGTCGTGGTGGTCATTTTCCTGTTGTTATTTTCCACTATTAACGGCATACCTTCCTCTTTATAACGAAATAAACATCCGATCTTTTATATTAAAAAATTGCATTTTTCTTTAAATATCACCTCTTATTGGAAAACCCTTTAGTTTATATAGCTCCTCAGACCAAACTTCTACACGTACAACTTCAGTTGTTTCATACAAATACATCGTTCACTGTTTTTAAAAGCTATCGGAGAGAAAATTGCTCGAATTATAAGATGAATTATTTACTTACTAAAAATAATCACCATCACCAGCCTATATACATCCCAGCACTGCTCAGCTGGTCACAGGCCTTTCTACATGGGCGAAACACGTGGAGTTGCGGCCATAAAACACCACCAGGCTGGCCCAATGCGGGTTGTTAGGTTGAATCGGTTGCATTAAAAACGGGGACCAACGGCTTGACGTGTCTTCCGAAGCACGGAGGAACTCTAGATTACAAATTTCGATTGACCCATTCCGGCATTGACTATGGCAGAAGTTACTGCGCCACCGAGCTCCTATAATAAATAATAATCGATAATAAATACGAAAGTAACTGAGTCTGTTCCGTTTTCATTCCTAATCTATGAAGATAGATTACATCATAAACCTATGATGGCATCATAAAAAACTACAAAAGTTATAAAAAAAACAGCCACAGAAAGAATACGATACCATTTATGTGCATTTTTTTTTTCAGTGGCAGTTCGTTCGAGGGCCAGTGGCAAAATGGGAAGAGGCATGGGCTGGGCGTGGAGACGCGCGACCGGTGGCTGTACCGCGGCGAGTGGACGCAGGGCTACAAGGGCCGCTACGGCGTGCGCCAGAGCACCACCAGCAACGCCAAGTACGAGGGCACCTGGGCCAACGGACTCCAAGACGGATACGGCTCAGAAACATACGCCGACGGCGGTCAGTATCACAGCCATTTACAATAATTACAAATACGACGAAAATAGTATGCGTTCATAACTTAGCATATTGGCGTTCTTAATTTAATGATTCAGGTTGAATTATTGAAAGAGAATGCGTTATTATTTTTATTCATGATTAAAACTCATGGCCACAAAGATGCCCCCGTCTTAAGACTGCAGGTTGAAAGTTTTCTGTGGTTTTGTTTTCCCCATAACACTGTGTTGTTCTCACCTATTGACCCAGATTGAAGTTGCGTGAAAAAAGGGAGAAATGCTTGTAACGCAATGTAGCCAGTGGAACATACTTAATAGGGTATTTGAATTGGGTTTTTTTTATTTCATTTATAAATTGGATGTCAAAAAACAATAAATATTGCAGAGCAATATATGTGCGATCAATAGTTTCTTAGAGGGGCTGTCACAAGTTGTCAAAAAGTGTGTCGACACGGAATATGTATGGGCGCATGGACAAAATTAATGATATCTTTATAATTAATGCGTTTACATGCATAGTTATTACATTTAATATAACTAAACGATTAGTATAAATGATTTAAATCATTTTTTTAATATTTATTGTCATTTTTAAAAATTTCAATGATATCTCTATATCGTACAAAAAACATGTACTCCAATCTTAGTTTTTTATTGTAACAATTACAAATAAAGAAAGAAAACGATGAAAAAATTATATGCTCCAGGCGGGAATTCTACCCGCGTCTCCTAATGTCCGGCCAGACGCGATTACCACTACGCCACCGGAACACTAGGTATAAAAGGTATAACAACCTACTAATTTCTTCACCGCTTTCTACCATTTTTTAACGTTTTTGTAGCAACGTTTATCTCCCCACTCATTGAAGTTAACACCTCTAGTGATCCAAAAGAATACTTCATCGTTCGTCCGTTCTTTTTCATCGTTGTCTTTTTTTTTATTTTATTTGTTATTGTAAACCTTTTTTTATATTAAATAACTCATATTTCATCGCTTTGGTGGTGATCAGAGTCAAGCCACAACTTGGTCCAAAATGAGATAAATACATTAGTAGCATCGGAAGAATGTGCTTTTTACAGTGGTGAATAGAGCCAATTGCAAATATAATTGTGACAAAAATTTTTTAGAAATTTATAAAATAAACATATCTACTTTTTTACTTAGGTACTTATTGATACCCTAAGAACTTACTTACAACACAGATGGAACTGCAGTATCTACCATTATTAAAAATTAGGTATTAGATATTTAATCATAGAATTAATAAGGCTAAGGTAATTTATTATTAATAATCAAATCGCTTTATTTTTGCATAATTACAGCAACAGTATGACTCAAAATTAAATAGGCTTTGTAACCTTGACAACAAATGAAAATTAGATTTATACTTTACCTTAATACAACACTATACTTAAATATTATGTTATGACACATAACAAACGGCACGATAATCCTCACTCCACAATATCATTCTAGTTTCTCATTCGCATAATTAAAATAATTCCAAATGCATCCAAGTAAGCCACAATCACTTCAATCTGACATCATCACCAGCCTATATAAGTATACAGAAATAATTATAACAATCTGACATAAAACAGTTAAAATCATATACGGAATGTTAATACATAAGTATGGTGTTCTTTTCATTTTTCTTATTGCCAGCACCCACAAACACAAATATTCACCGGCTGGCTATTAGCTATTATAAAGAACATTTAACCGCGAGTAGATCACACCCACCGCTCATTATGCCTCGTCACTAATTGCGCATGGAGCCCCCGCTCGCTCGCTAGCTTTGTATAGTGATCGCACGGTATACATTTTTTTATAAAGTAAATGTTATAAACAAGCGAAGGATTGCATATGCATAGCGTTCCAGATAATGTATTGCAATAAGCTTTTTCGTTAAATTTGTATGTGAATGGTCGGGTCGTGGTGGTGCTACCTCCCCGCGCGCCGGTGATGCGGCCCTCGCTGGTTAAATATAGCGGCGCAAGCGACCGCCGCCCGCAAACGCCGCCCGCCCTCCGCAGCTCGCACCACAATCGTGTTGACTACATTTTATAATACTACAAAAAACAAAACGCTTTTATTGTTATGAAACTCGTCACACTTGTAAAGCTAATATTTTATCCGAAACCTATAATTAGCTGAAACATTCACTCGTTAAGAATTTTATGTAGGTATGACTAATTCAAGGAAATTTAATGCACACTGACTTATTTTCATCAAACACGTGAAAACTTACAACATTTCCGTCGAGTAATTTAGATAAACTGTACAATTACTTTGATTTACAAAATACACCGTGGCTCAGGAGATAATGTTCTTCTGCTCTATATAATATCGATCGATATTACATCGAATGTCCATTAATTGAAAAAAGTATCGAAAGGCGGATCTGTGAGATACCTTAAATTGTGTCTGATTTATATCAGACACAATTTAACTCATTCTTCGTAAAAACGGCCGCACATCGAGCGTAGCATGTCAGTTGGAAAATGAGTCTTATCGCAAAGAATTATAGTGCCTGTAAAAACAATTTCAAAGTTGAAAAACGAACGCTTGATCTGCAAGCGTGTGATCTGCATACTCCTGAGATGATGAATCTTTCTGAGATTAATTTGATAAATTACAAACCGAATACTTTTTAATTCAAACTTGATAAACACTTTTTGACGGCCGACGCTACTTCAGACCAGATTCGAATCAGGGCTCCAGGATTCGAATACGGGTAATGACAGATGTTACGAGTCATGCATGTTTGTATGTTTATTATGTATATTTATGATATATATACCGCGTGTGTTTCGAAATAAAATTTGGAATTCTGGGGTTGCAGGGGTTGAAAGGTGTGTGTGTGTTTGTTTATGTGTGTGTGTGTGTGGTATAACTGTAGTCTATCGTACGATCTTTATATTCCTTATCATAGAAATAGGAGATATATTAACGTAATATCCGGTAACTAACGATTATATGTATAATCTGTGGTGGCGTGACCACAAGTCCCGCGGTGTTAGTTGTAATTTAGCCGTGTTCGCATATTTTGCGATATTCGGAGCTTTAACGTGGTTATTTGCTGAAACAGAAGTAGGTATAACAAGAAACTATGTGAAGTATCCAATACATCTTAACTACAATATTCAAATATTCAAGTACTACGATTTCATTGGTACTTTGGTTGTAGATCCATAAAACTATAGACCATCTATAAAAAATATTTAGTGATAAATTAATATTTGATAACTGTCATACAAAATTTCGATGTTCAAAATTGCGATGCAATATATCTTTAGAGTAATAGAATGCTACGCACGTTAGATCCTATACCACATCGATGCACGTAAGTTGGAATGCACAGAAAAACGACGAACCTACCTACATCGACAACTTCCATTTCGACAATACTACCGTTCACCAACGAGCATATCTGTAAGTACTAAAAACAGATAAAGAAGTACCTCAAACCATGCAAAGAAAGAAAGAGATCACATATTACACAAGAAATCCCTAATTATGGATTCCATGTACTAAGCTACAAACAAAAATAGAAACAATTTCTCGCACCTAAACGAGTTAAATGTTGTATTGAAAAAAATGTGGTAATTTCGAACACTTACTAAAATAAATAAATAATGAAAACAATGCATTTTATTCATTTTAGACATTATGTTTCATAGTAACGTTTACTTCTTAAGACCTACACAATCGATATCTAAATAGAAATAGTGCTAGTTTTATTTTTCAAAACGTCCGGGTTCGATTTCCGTGCGGAGTACACGTTTTTTTTAAATGTACGAATGCAGTTTTTCTTATTACTGACATTGTTCCTAAGAAAAGATTTTCGTATGTCTTATAGTTTCAGACTTTCCCATATTGACCGAACTAAATGTGCCATCCTGTATATGAGATATCCACCAAGGAGCTATGAGAATTATGAGAATAAATACGCTGAACGATCGAACCTCTTTGGTAGCGCTTTAGCTCAATACAATTGTCTCATTTTAAAAATAAAAAAAATAAATAAGAAATGAAATATGCAGTTTTAATTTTTTACATGCGCACGTGGCGTGAAGCCATTTGTAAATGTGCGCCATTTTCATATTAGGAACGTCAAAGATTGTTGCGAATTTCCGACTGATATTTAAAAACAAAATAATATTACTATTGTGCCGTTTTCTCGTAAATTTGCTGAAAAACGTTGTATGATACACGTGCGGAAATTAGTATTTACAAACTTACCGGACTAGTATTGTAACTTCTGTGATAGATTGATGATAAAACAGTTTTTTTTTGTTGTTGTTAATTTGTGTACACTAATACAGAAATCACCAACAAAAAAAAACTATTTTGAGTGTATCATCAATCTATCACAAAAGTTTTTCGAATTTCCGACTGATATTTAAAAACAAAATAATATTACTATTGTGCCGTTTTCTCGCAAATTTGCTGAAAAACGTTGTATGATACACGTGCGGAAATTAGTATTTACAAACTTACCGGACTAGTATTGTAACTTCTGTGATAGATTGATGATGATTGATGATAAAACAGTTTTTTTTTGTTGTTGGTAATTTGTGTACTCTAATACAGAAATCACCAACAAAAAAAACTATTTTGAGTGTATCATCAATCTATCACAAAAGTTTTTTCTGATATGCCTTTTTGTTGTTGTATTTTAAATTCGAATAATTAATTTTTTCACCTTTACGTCGGTTGCAAATAATCTTTAAACCAATTCATCAAAATTGATTTAGTGGTTTAGCCCCATTTATAAAATTAGCTAGGATTGTTTATTGAATTGGCATGCCCTTGCTCGTTCATTCGAGAAGAATCTGAGAGACTGTAATCGCTAGGTAAAACATTCGAAATGAAGTTTATCGACGTAGGTATACCTTCGCACTAACTTTCATTGTTTTTCTGTGCTTTCGCACTAACGTGCATCGCGATGGTAAACATTTTAGAATATGTGGATCGGTGTGTCGTCGGTAGATCGGTGACATACTTTCAAACTAACGTGTGTCATATTTTAGTACTTTAGGCAAAAGTGCATCGCAATTTTGAACATCAAAATACAGTATGACAGTCCAATAGAGACACTGACTATTACCTTTCCCTGTCAACTCAGCCCGTTGTAGCTGCGAGTGTCAATATAATGTTGATACAAATAATTATAAGTTCAAATTTTTTGTTGTGTATTTTATTATAGTTACAGATAAATTGCATATAATTCTTAATGGCAATATTTTTATATTCGAATTTTAAACGCTCTTGTAAAGTCGCAAGACCTCATTGAGGAAGTGTTACCATCAGGCGGGCCGTACGTTTGCCTGCTACTGTCACTGTCACTTTCAGACATCGTAGACATATCAGTCGAGAGCGAAAGGTCGTCCTCCACCTCCGTAGGAAGCTCTCGGAGTTCGCCTGCCCATCCTGCGGTTTTTTTTATACATCTGAGGTGGCAATCAAGCATACGGCCTACCTGATGGTGAGTTATGGTTACCGTAGCCTATGGACGCTTGCAAAACCAGGGGTATCACTTGCGCGTTGCCGACCCTGCAAAAACTTTTTCAAGCCGCTGCACGTCCTCGCAATTCGGTCGACTCTCTGTAAAACCCGTATTGATATTCGCAGAAGTCTGATCTTATTTTCTATAAGTGTTTCGTAATGTGGGTGGCGATGATCTTTACAAAGATCTCATATTCTCGTCCAGCAGAACCATACGCCCATGAGGAATCCACTAAACACGACCCTCTTTTCTTAGAGACTTAATGGTCCGTTTTCCAAAACCTAAATTGTCTATGACAACCACGTGGATCTGCACAATTATCCCGGTAGGAGCAATTGTTTGTATGATGAGTATGGGCATTTGTTTACGAGGCATGGATGTTATTTAGTATATTTCTAGTATTTATATGTTTTATTATTATTATTTCTCCGTTATCTAGTATCCATAACACAAGCTCTTAATGATGCTTACTTTGGGCTAGATGAATATTGTTATTATATTATTGTTTCTTAATTTTATTTGACGATTAGTGAAAACACTGTTGAATTTAGATTTGTTTCAGTCACTCATATGTGTTTAATACCAACCACATGACCGTATTATAACTAAAATAGTGTTAATGTGCATTTTTAAATAAAAAAGACCATCCACCGCTATGTCCGCCATGGCGCAGTGGGTTAAAGTTAAGGCAGTAGGATCACGGTTAGAACACGACTCTGGTAGCGGGATAAGTTTACTTTGACCCATTTATATTTTATACTAGCTGTTGCCCGCGGCATCGGTCGCCTCAAATTCGGGGTAACTTTAAAATATAAAATCGGGATTTTCTTTGCGCAAAGCAATAAGTACAATTCAAGATCCAACTGATTAACTTAAAGATATACATATTCAGACATTTCTCAGAAATTAGTATGTTTCAGAACGGAATAGAAGAACTTTGCAGAAGAATTATGTAAAACCTAAAATTATAGTCTAGGATGGAAGTACTATGGCCGGTAAAAATATTACTTAACGATAATCACACCGTGGAAAGTTTTTTGGAGTTCAGTGGCTTATACCGAACAAAAGTCAGACAGAATAAATTTTGAGAACCGGCAAAACTGTTAAATTTTATTTGATTTTGGTTAAATTAAAGGATCGAAGAGTTTCATCATACCTTTATAGGTCCAAGGGGAACATACCGATGAGCTAAAGGGTAATTTTTTTGCATTTAAGATAGAATGCAGGCCTAAACTTATAAAAAGCTAGCAGGCAGCCACCTTCCTGCAGCAAATTGAACTCTACTACTTAATTACGGATACAGCGAAAGTTTCCCGATGACTCACTCCTCCCGTCTCCCCGCGCCTCTCGCGCTAACTAGGTAGCGATTGTCGACGATCGAGATAGCACCAAATACAAATAAAAAAATCTATTATGATAACGCGAGTCTCGTGCCATACCTCAAAATGAAAGGATAAAACCCTACGGGATGATGGTATTTCACGTCCGCTACGTTGGATTTCAAAATCGTTGTTATTTTTGTAATCAGCGACCCGATTAACCAAAGAAAAATACCCGTGTTGATTTTCAGACTTTATCGCCTTTTCCCCCGTTGAATTCTGAAAAACCTGAAATACTTGTTTTCGTTCATCGATAAGAGCATAGACTAGATATGATAGGATAACTCCTATGAGGTTTCGAATAAAATAGTATAACTTATCTAGTTTCCCCATACAAACTTTGGACCCCCGTTTGGGGGGTGAATTTTGAAAAATCCTTTCTTAGTACACCCCTAGACCTCATAAGGCACCAAAAAAAGTGTGCCAAATTGGGACTCTCTAGACCCAGCGGTTTAAGTTGTGCGGTAATATGTCAGTCATTCAGTTTTCCTTTTTATATATTTAGAAGATTTTAGTTCTCATAGACAACTTTCGTACCTATTAATTAAATTGTTGATATTAAATTCCAGGAACATACCAAGGACAATGGATGCGAGGTCTGCGGCACGGGTACGGTGTCCGCACGTCCGCGCCTTTCGGGCTGGCCTCGCATTATAGAGGAGGAGGAGGAGCGCGCGGCCATCGCGGTTCGCAGGTACCTACACTTAAATTAAAAAGCACGTAAACAGTCATATTACGGCGGTAGTCATCTTGCGCCTATTGAGAGGTATTTTTATTTACAACAGTAATAGTACTTAGTCTGGCCATAAATATCTGGCATACTGTTACAATAAACAAAATATTACATTTGAATTTGGAATCTGTCATTTTAATATGATTGTTCATTGGTTTTCTCAATTTGGCGCCAATTCATCTTAAAATATTTTGCGATATTAAAATCGAGTGGGGTGATAAAGAGAACCGAATCGCTGTGATTGCATTACACAAAGTAGGTATGGAGAAAATGCAATTTTTAAAACTCTCCATATGCTTGGATAGTAAAATGTTTGTTTACCAGGCTATTAATAGGTACAATGAGACCTCCTCTGTTTGTGACAGAAAAAAATTTGGCCGTCCACGTAGTGTTCGTACGAAAAAGGTGGTCAAAGCAGTAAGGAAAATAATTCAAAAAAATTCTGTCCGAAAGCACAAGATTTTATCTCGGGAGATGAAGATAACACCTAGAACCATGTCGCGTATTTTAAAAGATAACTTAGGAATTGCAGCCTATAGGAGACGTACTGATCATTTCCTAACTGATAATTTAAAAAAGAATAAGGTGGTAAAATCGAAACAACTACTGAAGCGGTACGCAAAGGAAGGTCACAGAAAAATTTTGTTTACGGATCAGATATTTTTTTACAATTGAGCAACAAAAACAAAATAGCCGTATTTATTCTTAAAGCTCTAAGGAAACTTCCCAATTAGTCGACAGAGTGCTACATGGGCACTATCCGACTTCAGTAATGGTTTGGTGGGGTATAAGCTATGAAGGAGTGACTGAGCCATACTTTTGTGAAAAAGGTATCAAAACATCGGCACAAGTGTATCAAGATACCATTCTTGAGAAGATAATGAAGCCCTTTAACAACACCGTGTTCAATAACCAAGAATGGTCCTTCCAGCAAGACTCGGCGCCGGGTCATAAAGCTCGGTCAACGCAGTCCTGGTTGGAAACGAACGTTACGGACTTCATCATAGCTGAAGACTGGCCGTCGTCTAGTCCCGATCTTAATCTGCTGGATTATGATTTATGGTCAGTTTTAGAGAGTACGGCTTGCTCTAAACGCCATGATAATTTGGAGTCCCTAAAACAATCCGTACGATTGCGACCGCAGTGTATTATTTATTATCTGTTTAGTATTTATAATATACTAAACAGATAATAAATAATACAGTTAACGATACCGGTGTTGAAGAATAACCTAATGCCCTCCGTTAAAGTTTAGATAGAATAAAAAGAAAAAAAGAAGAATAAGAAGAAAAGACTTCGTCTTTAGACATATTCTAAATTCTGTCACAAATGGTTCAATGTCTGACACGTATGGTACACGAACTGTGGTCAACGGAACGTTTTTGTTTTTGCTTTGTTAAATACGTTGTAATATCGCGAGCGGGTCCCAGTTCTGCTCACGATAGGGCCTTCGCTAACGTGAGCAGTACTTCGTATGGTACGTTCGTATGGTACTTTGTGACAGAATTTAGATTCAAAGACGATACTATGCGGGAACTATTATTTATGGGAACGTATTTTCCAACAAACATTTTTGACGTTATTTTTTCTAAACGTTTGTAACGCTAAAAAAAAGTTACTAGGCTCCAACTAAATCAAAAACGTACGTCCGACAGCGGTAAATAGATACGTTCCCATAGCAACATCTTTGTATCTAAATGCTGTCAAAAACAGCTCGATATATTTATACATTTTAGGGCTGATTTTGTAATCGCCGGATAAGATTTATCCCTTTGATCCCGTTGAGTCACACCATTTTGTGTCACACTGTTACACAACGAGAAAAATATTCCCGTTTAGTAACACCGTAACTCAAATTTAATCTATAGAAAATCTGTCAAAACGTCAAAATTATTCTCTGGATAAAAAATATCTAAGGATTGAAAAATCAGCCCTTATAAAGTTTTTATTTTATTAATTTGTGTAGTAAATACTAAATATTAAGCCATGTTTATAATAGACTGACACTAGGCATTGTAGACCATCCTTATTACGCGTCGGTCATCTATATTTCTGAGAGTTTTAAATATATGTTGGTCAACAAGTATTCTTAGATACGTGATAGTGTCAGTTTTCTGTAGGGTGGGGCATTGACAAACCGAAGGAACCAGGCAGCTTAAGTGTGAGGTGACGGAAAGAGACGGTGTCGGTAACTCATTTGTCATTAGTGCAAAAACTATGAACTTAGTTTTTGATACATTCAGAGTCAGCACATTGTCACTCAACCAATCACTAACCCGGTTGAATCCCGTGTGCGCAGACTGAAAGACAATCATCCCAGCGTCGAACACTGAAGAACAGTGCGGTGACGTCAGCGAAAGTAACTTGCTTTGCCTTCTTGGAGTATGAGCTGACACAGCTCATTTATATACAGGATGTCCAAGAAATAGTACTACATACTGCAGGGGGTGATAGCTGGGATCAATATCTACCAAAATAACTCAATATATGATCAGCGAAATTTTACGCTTTTAAAGTTATACAAAATTTTCGAAATATCGTTAAATCTCTACCTTGAAACTGATTTTTTAGCATATCTTAATGAAAAAAATCTTTTCCAGGTTTTTTTTCATCAAATTATTTGTGAATAGTTACTCTACTCATTGATAAGTCTTTTTTTTATCAAAAACAAGAACGTTTCCATGAAAATAAAAAAAATGTTGAAATTTTCGCAGAATGATTTTCTTATCACTTAAGTTTAACCTACCTACAGTGGTGAAAAAAATGTATATGAGAGTTTTTTACATCATGCTTAAAAAATAGCTTGTTTAATGGTAATTCTGAAAAGATACAATAAGAAAAGATACAAACAAATAAGAAAAAATGGTATTCTGTAAATGTAAAAAAAACACTGGAAAAGAATTTTTTCATTGAGATATGCTAAAAAACAGTTTCGAGGTACAGATTTTAGATATTCCGGAAAATTTTGTATAACTTTAAACCCGTAAAATTTTTCTAAACATAATATAAGTTTATAGTTATTTTGGTAGATGTTGATCCCAGCTATCACCCCCTGCAGTATGTCGTACTATTTCTTGGACACACTGTATATTAGGAAGAGCGTTGGGGAGACTATACTACCCAGAGAAAGGCGTAGTTAAACGGGGAGTTCGTCGCTCATATTATCATCGATTACAATACTTTGATGCCTGTCACTAAGGTAGTTTTATAAGTATTAGGTGAGGAACAGAGACCGTGTCAAAGGCTTTGGCTAAGTCTAAGGATATTGGCAGCCATTTATTTCTTTTATCGAGGTTGGTTATGTATGATAGACTCAGTAAGGTCCATAGACTGCAGTTTTAAACCAAAAACTAAATTATAAAATATATTGCAATTTTTGAAACTTCTAAAATACAAAAATATTATCATACTCTACCAGAAGACCTCACAATGGAGAAACCGGCAGCGCCCTCGAGATTACTGCATTCATCATTAAGAGAATATAGAAAATTTATAAAAGTCGACACAGAAGAAGAAATGTTTAGAATAATTAATGAAAACAGTACCTAAAGCTCACTACATTTATACAGATAGTAGTAAGCACGAGGAGGGAGTCACAATAAGTATCTAAAGTTACAGCCCAAGCATGCGATGCGAGTGGGCAGAAATTAACAGTATACACAGAACCATAATAGTTTCAGACAGCCTATCATCATTAACTATATTAATGAATGAAACTCTCATGATATCATCATCGTCATCACTAGCCTATTATACGTCTCACTGCTGGGCACAGGCCTTTCCACATGGGACAAACACATAAGGAGCTTGGCCCATAACATAACACCACCACGCTGATCCAATGTGGATCGGTGGGTTAAAGTGGTTGCAGTAACAACCCGAAAAGGCTTAACGTGCGTTCTAAAGCACGGAGGAGCTCGAGATAATAAATTTTGATTGACCCATGGCGATTGCATTGAGTTGCATTTTTTTCATCAAAACTAAACTAAAAGCGACATGTTTTGTTTTAGTGTTCTCGGTCACTGATCACGACAGCAAAGCCATAAGTCTTATACTCTCAATCTTACTACCCGTTTGACCACATACCAAGACACCTGCGCATAGATTATCTAGGGCTCGAAAATGCCATCGATCAGATAACTTTCCAGGATGTACTCAATTGCAATGATACCTACAGTGCTATTGATTTACTACTTAAACACCTCTCATCTGCACTAAAAAAACAATTCCTATCCAGCAAAAACTCCTTAAAAGAAATTAGTTATGAAGACTTGGATCACCTAAGGGATGCATGAAGAACAGTAACCGTAACCTACTTATATAAAAAATATCGGAGGAACCCTTAGAATAAAGTCCTCACCTACAAAAGGTATCTAAAATTTTGTGGATCGATCTTAAAAAAGCAAAAAGAGACTACGGAAAACAAGAAATTAAGATAGCAAGCGATAACACAAACAGTCTTTGGAAGGCTATAAAAATTACTGGGTCAAACAACCGAGAAAAAATCTATTCTTCTTACCTAATTTCCAGTTAGCTATTTTTTTATATGTAAGGAGGGAACCCTTCTTCCTATAACATGGGTTCCTTTAAAAGAGGCGTCTAAAAGCACCTTTTGGGCCGGCAAGGTGGAGGCGGCTAGAGCAGTGTCTGAACTGCTCTAGCTGTCTTCGCATATGGACTCTTCTAACCGCTTCACATCAGGTGCTGTTGAGTCATTGTCGTGCTTTGTATTAAAAAATATATTTTTTGTTAAAATGTCAGCTGGGTGTTTAGCACTTTTAGTTATATATTATGATTATTATTATTATATCTACAGTTTTAAGTATTACCTATTTCTAACTTTTTTCGCAGAGTTCACTGGCGGACGCGGCGGGTACACCGGACCCTGCCGAGCGGCGCACCACGCGCATGGACGACGCTCGGGGAGGGTTCGTCCTCAAGGCCAGTTCCGATGAACCAGGCCGACGTGGTTCTCTCGTTGAAAAGACCAAAAAGGGACTACTTTCGGTAAGTGAACACGTTACTAGTAAACATACCTCCTTTTGATTAATTTACCAGCTTAAGCTCTTTGGGCTTCTACTAGGCTGCCTTAATCTTATCTCTACGCTTTACTCACACCATTCAGATAAAACCAACATGCTCCAACTTTTTTAGTTTCTCAAGTTTGTTGACTTTTCTTAGCCGTGTAACCAAGACATGGAAGATAAACCAACATATAATTATTAGCTTATAATTTAGCAAATTACATTGGTAATCATTAATAGTATTAATAGATTTTCAAAACAATCTATAATATTCAAAAAGTCAAAGGTTCAATTCCTGGTACATACCTACCTAAAATAAGTAGCCTCATAGCCCTGAACGGTTTATAAGTAGGGTTTCGCTCTGATTACAGAAGTTACGAAAGCAGCGCAGCGCCGGCGAGTTGGACAAAAGGGGTACGGGTTCGGTCCGCTCGGGGGGCTCAGGGGGCTCGGGTTCCTCGTGGGTCTCCTCCGTGGAAAGCTCCCACTCCGCCATGACACACGTGTCGCTCCAGACAAACTCCAATGCCAGTTTTGTAGTTGAGGTTAGATAGTTCATCCCGAGTATATTATTACCTTAAAATAATTATTTAACTAAATATAGAAAAATGGAGCGATTCAGCTTTATGCTTTCCAATCTTTTTAAACCTTCCTATCTTAGAATCATTTCCTTGCAACTGACTTTCTATCATTTAATCGCTAAAGCTCTACTAGCTTTGAGCTAGATAACAATTTCTTTGCCTCCCTTATAAAATAAGAGTGATGTGAAAATTATGCATACCTATGCCGAATTATAGATAAACGTAATGTTATATTCTCTTAGTGAGTTGTTTGGTGATGGTTTATTTATCGACCTGAATATTTTATTATTTTAAAACTATATTAACTTTTGTAATAATTACCGACAGATGTTAAAAATAATAATAACTGCTTTTCTTATTATGTTTAAATCGTACTTTTATTTTAGGACGAACATCTGGATGCAAGTGTAACAGAGACCTATATGGGCGAGTGGAAAAACGATAAACGGACAGGTTTTGGCGTGAGTGAACGCAGCGATGGACTACGATACGAGGGCGAGTGGTTTGCGAACAGAAAGTACGGCTACGGAGTTACCACTTTCCGAGATGGCACGCGGGAGGAGGGCAAGTACAAGAACAACGTGCTCATCACAAGTCAGAAACGGAAACACATGTTCCTTATGCGCTCTGCCAAGTTCCGGGAGCGTGTTGACTCAGCCGTAAATGCAGCGCAACGCGCGTCCAAGATCGCATTACAGAAAGCCGATATAGCTATATCAAGGTGAATGTTATGAATACTTATAACTTATACTGTTTCAATGATGACTTACATAGCAACAAACTTATATTCCGTAACCAATAAAGATATATTATATATATAACAACAACAATTTCTTACTTAATTTCAATAGTTATTTTATAACTTCGTCTTTAATCTATTACTTATTAATCAAAGCCGATATAACATTAATGTAATTATATCTTTATTTAATTTTAAACTATTTTAATTCTAGAACCGCTACAGCGCGAGGTAAAGCAGAACAAGCCGATGAATCGGCAGACCAAGCTAAAGAAGACTGTGATATTGCGCAAGCTACTGCAAAACAGTTCGCTCCAGATTTTAAACATCCTGGTTTTGATCGAATAGGTTTAAGAGACAGATACAGACAAAAGAATTTCGATGCAAAGGTTACGATACCCGTATCACAAGAATCTGAAAAGATCTTGGACGGAAAGAGCATTCCAAATCATATCCCTCCGATGCATTCACAGCTTCCAAATACGAATAAAATACCTAATGCGGTTCCTTCTCGACGGCCTTCTACCCAACATCTCAATCAACAGTATCCTAAACCAGTTTCGTCTGTTGATCCGAGACTTACTAATAGTTCGAACTATAATACAGATAGTAGAGTACTTGGACCGCCTTACGATCCATATTATTCGCAAAATCAGGATAATTGGTCGTCACCAAATACACAGACTCAAATTCCAGACACCCAAAAATCATTTGTACCCAATGAGCAAACTAACACCTATAGCTCCGTTCCAATAAACGCGCCGCAAGTTCCTCCTTCGTCTTACCGATTAAATAGGCAGGACGCATTAACTCATCAACAAAGTATAGATCAAAGTAGTCAACAGTACATTAACCAAGGCCGTAGACTATCAGCCGTAAGGCAAGCATCTAACCAAAGACCGACACAACAAGAATGGAATATCGCACAAAATTTACCACGACGACAAAGTATTCTTGCACAGCCTTCTCAGGATCCTCAAGAAAATGTCTATGTGGATGGAGGCACAGCTGCCTATGGAAGAAATGAATTTCGTAGTGGGACTGTATACTCTGAGGGACCATTAGATCGACCACAAACGACTGCTGAACAACAATATCGACAAACAATAGATCAAGGCTATAGACAACAAATTGATCAGCAAGGATACGGAAGACAAGCGCCCGAACAACAAATGTATCGTCAGCCCCCACAAGAGCAGCAAGCATACAGGCAAGCTCCTAACGTAGAACAAGACATAATGAACGGCATGAGACCACCTGGTCAACGACCGTCTATAGATTACTTCGATCATTATAAAAGACCCCCAAGTAGAGATTCTAGTGTAGACCGTCATGGCAGACGATCTCGGCAGCCATCTGTAGAAGCCACAGCGCCTAGTGGAGGTTCGAGAGCGGGCTCTGTAGCGCCACAAGCAGCTGCGATTTCGCGACCACCTTCACGAGCAGCCACTCCCGCAGGAAACGGTCATCTCACGTCAGGTCGAGGTTCTATTTCTCGGGCGAGTTCTAGAGAACAACAGCCATTTGAAGATTCTCTTCTACGAAAGCGAACTTTAGGACAAGAAATATCACCATCACCATATCAACCAAAAAGGACAGAAAGTTTGTTTGTGGCTCAAAATCCAGCGCCACCACCTGCTCCTAAGGGTGGTGGTGGTGGAGGAGGTGGAGGAGGAGGAGGAGGACGAAAGGTAAGTGTTAAAATTAAGTCTTTATCGTCATATTTCATTTACAATCTTTTGTATAACTTTTACATTATTTACTGAAATAACTCTTTTATTTCAGTAAATAATGTGAAAATTTTGATAATTATGAAGACTTTATTAATTCCTTTAGATAAATTCCGTACTACGTACCTACTACGTTTTCATTCATTTAACGCTCGCAAACAAAACGTCATAATTTGTTTGCGAGCGTGATGATATCATGTTTATGAGGACAGTCATATGAGTGTTCTGTGGTCATATCATCATACTCTCAATAGGTCAATATTAAAAAAATAACATTTTTTAAAAAAATAACATTAAATACATTTACCTCTTCCTATAATTTTTAATTATAACCAATGCATAAGTAGCAAAACTTTTTTTTATTACATCTTAGACTTCCTTATTAAAATTTTATAGAATTAACCCAAAAATTATCCAATAAACCTAAAAGTTAATAGATTAGGTAGGGATTTTTTCTGCCACAAAACATAAGTAGGTACTTATGTTTCTAATAGGGAAACTTACTTACCTTTCTAATAGATTTTATTTGATGTATTAATCTTTAAAAACTGTTCTTTTATATACAACATCTAAAAATGCTTTATAAAATGGTATACTTAGTACTGTTTAAATAACAGGTAAGTACCTACCTAATTTTGATTATATAGATATAATTTTCAAGAGCTATTTTTGTCAAAATGTAAAATAACTACCTCCTAATACCATTATTCATCTATGTACAAAATAATATGATGCTAAGATGTACAGAAGTATAAACAATGGTGAAGAACTTTTAGTAGACTTTGTCAACATTCTGTCGACAAAGCCTACTAAAAGTTTATTATTAAATTGATAGTTAGAGACGCTATTACATAAAATAGTTTCCAAAAAGCTATCAATACTAACAAATTACAGCACACGACAATTCATAAAGTTTTTATTCCTACATAATATCACCATACATACACCCATAGACCCATAGTAACCATTTCAAGTTTCATAAGGTTAAGCAAATAATAGCAATTAATTACCAATACTAAAAGTCAAGAAAATTAGCTTTGCTAGTGGTAACCAATAAATAAGATAGAATTTAGGAGGGATTTAAATAAACTAAGATAACTATGAATAATAGGTAAGGGTAAAGACCGATCATAACACTAGAAAATGCGTGCGCTATGGTAGGTATGTAGGCGACGAACGACGACGACGTGACGTTTGGCGGGCGCAGCACTCGCCGGCTCAGCCCGTTCTATTTCTAATTCGAGACAGTCACTCGCTGCCGCTTTCCGTGTATCACCTCTTCGCTATATATATCCGAAAATATTTCTTAAACTCGCAAATTTTCTGTTTAACTAATTATACTAGTGAACGTTACGTACGTCAATGATTATTATATTAACTTTGCATTTACATTAAAATGAAAATGACGTAATGTAATAAAGACTACAACCCGGACTCTAAACTGAAAACGGACAAATCATATGTTTGGAATAGTTATATAGTGAACAGAAAACAAACAGTCTTAAAATGTGGTATCAAGGTGATGAAGATGAAGACGAAGATCTTTTGTGTTCACCGGCTATTCTTGCGCGGAGAGCATCTGAGAGCTGGATTAACGTGCCTCCGGTTGAGGTACTTTCTTTAGTACATCTTAAAAATTATAATGATCAACAATATTATTTCTAAAAACTTTAAAGTTGTCTTCTATTTTACTTAGATTTGAAACATATTTACCTAGTCCAGTAGCTCTTAGAAACAGTATCGTAGCCATGATAAATGTACCAAGTGCAACTCGCCCGTCAGATGCTGAGCACGCCACAAACGCTGCAGCGCAAGAAGTCGCTGCCAGACGTGGCGGGGATGCCGCGCATGCCCGACGGCGGAGGCATGACACGCGAAGAGGTCTCCGCGCTCGGCTCAGCGCGCCGCGAGGAGGTGCGCCGAATGTACGAGGAGTCAGAGAAACTCAGGGCCAATCCCCTGCTCTACCTAGTCAGTCCGCAAGTGAAGGTGAGCCCACTAGAGAATACTACTTGATGCGGAAAGTGGCGCGCCTCCTCTATTGTGGAACGAAGCTTGGATTGCATTTAAATACTGGCACGGAAAGAAGATAATAATATTTTTTTTTATCATATCGACATCTGCTAGTTTTATGGTATCGGCATCTAGAATCGCATACTAATTTTATCGCTTTCTCTACACAAATCTTCATCGCTCACTATCACAATAAATGTACTAAAACGTTTACTGTTTTGCTGAATTTTTCTTCTTTTTGTGATTATTTATACTTATCAACCTATTTTTATTATAATCACCTAAATATAGCAAAGATTGCAGATTTGCTGACTAATTGAAAAGTGAATGCAAAGGAAAGTAAATAATGTAAGAATCAGCATACCGACCATCATATTTATAACTGCAACTGGAGCTACAGGATTTCGCTCCATACGCGTTAAAATCACCACATACAGTTGCAAAAATTTTATAAGACTTTATTTTGCAAACTAGTCATTTCGCAAGTTTCTAAATCAATAAAATTCCATCGCCTAATTAAGCTTGCAATCTCCTCAAATATTTTAGAAGAATAAGATTGCAAAATAATAGCATATTTGTCGTTTAGTACAATTTTACTGTGTAAACGACAAATATAGCAGACAAGACATATTTTACATTAACGAAATAGAAAATATAATATACCTACCATAATAGATATTACTGTACCATATGACTATATTAAAAGTGGTAACGAAATTGAAAAATTTAACAAATTAAAAACAGAAATCACTTAATTTTGGGAAATCTCAGAAGAAAATCAGAAATCACACCAATTTAGGAGGTTAAAGAGACGTGAAAGCAAAAAGTATACAAGATATTATTGCAATAAATATATATATGTGTGAGCACATCATCATCAACAACATTCACATCCACAGACACAGATATATAGTGGTAAGTATTCATACCAAACCAAAAAACAAGCCGTGATTCATACTGTTATTCAGAATAGAGAAAAACTCTTTTCTCTGCTGTTCCCATAGTAAACAAAGTAATGAGATGATACATTTTTTGTTACTGGGGCATCTGAGCCACCTTTTACCTGAGGTTTTCAGGGCGAAAGCGCAGAAATACCCAACAATGATACCATAAAAAGGCAAGCTCAAATCGGCATCTATATTATCTTGTGTTATGAATACTTACATAACGACGAAACATACTTACATAAAAATTTATAAGCTTAAGGCGATATATTGAAAAAAATTGCACTTTTATAAATAATGTTATACGTTGCTGAAAGACCTTACGAATCTAAAAATCAAATATACGTTACTTCATATCCTTATCTAGATACGTGTAGAACGAAAACACGATTAAAGGAATTTGGCTCGATACATTTTATTTCCGAAAATACCTCTTATAAACAAGAAAACTTAAGATTATTAGTGAACGATAATTTGTATTCAATAGGAAATTACTTTAAATAGTAGTTATCATTAATATTCAGAATCGTGTAGAAGCGTTTTTTTGTATTCCAAAAGGTTATTTTTTAATAAAATAATTTGTGTATTTCGTTTACTTTTCACGCGCGATCGCTGTTTTGTCTTTTTTCCTCCCGCTGAGTCAGCCATATCTCTATCCCTATCGGTCTTGGCCGAAATAACGTTTCGATAGATCGCCTTAAGTATAAATACTAGAAATATACTAAATTAAATCAACATACAACAACCATGACTCCTGAAGAATTATTCGTGTTCATCACACAAACTCTGCCTCTTCCGGGACTCGTAGCCGGTACCTCTGGTTTAGTAGACAAAGTCACTGACAGACCACTCGACCAGCGCTTTCAAATAAGCGCGGATATTTGAAACATCATAACAAAAACACCGCATAGATCATTTTGTAAATGTAATTTATAAGTACAAGTAAGCTTTGACGGTTTTCCATTTTATACTAGAGATAGAGTGAGTACTTATTTATTCATATCATGATAATATATTCTTACCTATTTCTGATTATGTGTTTACCTAGCTACTTTCTTAAGATCTTCATAAAAATTATTTAGGTAAACGCGTTTATCGTATAAACATTTAGACTCCGTATTAAAATTACGGTTACCAAAATACTTCACAGTTTAAATATCGCATCTCAATGACTTCATTCAATATTTGATTGACTTTTACATAAAGTTATAAAAATAAACAATTTTTTAGTTCCGGCTTACGCCGTGCTCGTCAACGGTTGTCAAATGGTTGTTAAACAAACGTTAAAAGGTATGACAGCGCTGCCGAGACGTCCACGAATTCAAGATCTGGCTTTATGTTCTATGCGATTCTTTACAATGCGAATAATCTGGAATATCATTAGTTTTATTTATGTTTTAAATTAATTATCCTATACAGTTACAATTTACAAATCTAAAAAAAAAAATGAATACGTGACTTGCAACCATATAGGTAAAGTTATGCGTTAGAGAAGGAGATCCAATTTAAAATTTGTCGTCACATTACACACCCCCCCATTTGCTATACCTACATATTTCATATATAAAATTGTTTTAGAAAGAGACTGGAATACTGAAATTCTAATTCAAATATCTCAGCTATTTTTAGTGAAAATTAATCCTACTTTTACTATTAGTAGTATTTTTTATAGATGTACTTAACCAGTGTGTCAATTCTGCTATTTATTTTCATAAAGGAATCGGCAGCGGTTCGGTATGGTTACTAAAGCTGTTGTAATTGTAATAAATAATAATAATAATAATAATATTTATACACTCACACCTATTATCTAGCCCAAAGTAAGCATCATTAAGAGCTTGTGTTATGGATACTAGATAACGGAGAAATAATGATAATAATATGTATATAAATATTAGAAATATACTAAATAAACATATAAACATCCATGACTCGTAAACAAATGTTCGTACTCATCATACAAACATTTGTTCCTGCCGGGATTCGAACCCGGGACCTTTTGACCGAGTAGCCTGGGGTACAGACCACTCGGCCAAGCGGTCGTCAAATACAAAAAGGTATTCCACTAACATTGCATTAAAAGCCGGAACGCTAACGAAACGCTCTCGGTTGCTAAAACTTCCGCTGGATAATCGATAACAATATTTAACTTAGTGACTTGACGATTGTTAACTTTTGACAGTCCAACCAAAGAAGTGTCGACGCGTTTCGGCTGCCACCAATGTCAAAAATTTTGCAGAATACAAAACAATGATGAGCCGAACGGTTTGCGTTACGTGTTTGCTAATAGACTACCAAACTGATGCGTTTCGGTTGCGCTGAGTTAACAGCATACAAACACGTTATATCTAAAGCGTTTTTGATTCGTTTCAAATCAAAATACAATAGCAAAATTGGGTGGCAGTGGCATTATACCTATTCTTTTACAAGCTATTTGCGATGTAGTATGGTATGGGTGACATTAGGCAAACCATTATTTTTTACTCGTGAAAATTGCCGCGATTTACAGTCATGATATATAAGCTGCAATGAAATCCAAATACGGATTTATTAATAAATTAAATTAAATTACACTTCCAAAAAATTATTGTCTACAAATAAAGTCAAATTAAAAGAAATATTAAGCAAAGTGCCGCCGTTCGTGTAACGTAATTCGCTACTCGTAGAATCGTAGACTTGCTTAGTGATGGGATGTACTGCTACGACGGATAGTCGATAATTTTCTTAAGAAAAGAAGTGAACGTGATTTTTTTTATTTTTGTTGTTTAACATCTATAGTCTTGTAAAATAATAAATATAGAATGTTGTATTCTTCATTATTATTCATATAAGAAATATTTTTATTTTGTATGAATATAAATGAATATTGTTAGATTTGTGCTGTGAGAATCTTTATCGATAAAATTTAATTCCATTATGTCACTTCTCTAGTCATCTGTCACCCGCACTATGCTACAATGCAAATAGTGCAGAGATGTAATACCTAAATCTTTAATTAGAATAATAATAATGATTGACTAAACACACACGTAATGTTTCCAGGACTGGTTTTCCCGGCAGCAGCTGGTGATCCTGGTGCTGTTTATCAACATCTCACTGGGCATCATGTTCTTCAAGCTACTCACGTAGCGCCGGCGAGAGGCGCGTCTGCGCCGGGGCCTCTATTTTATCAACTACTTATCTTGTAAATATTTGTATACGTACTTCTCAACCAAAATAGCCAAACTTTTACTTGATGCGCTACAAATGTCTAAATAGCTATATTTATTATTACAAGAACCTTTTGATACGAGTTACCTACTATTTGAAAATAAACGTCTCTATTCGTCGTTAAGGACTTCGGTTCGCTAGTGTACGTAATTTTTATTATTAAATGACGTCGTGCAAGTGTGCAATTGTAAGACAAGATTACAAAAGTGCAAATACTTTACACTCACGTCAATCTGTTGCTTTTCAATTTAATGTGCGAGAGTGATATAATGTGTCCATTAGCCGGAAACTTCGAGTGTAAGGAGTACGAGTTGTTGATGAACCTGCATATTGTAGGTTTATAATAATATATGCCTTCGATGATAGCATAACGCCTTAATGCCTCAGTCGTTGAATTTGATGTTTCTAAGAACAACTGTATAATATGATTGATGGTTGACCGGGAGGGCTAGTATACAGTGTGTTCCAAAAGTCCGAAATAAAATTGAAGGGTGGTTGTGTTCCCTGTCAAGAGTTACCACTGAAAGTTTGACACCTTTCTGACCAATTATCTTAATAAAAACATTGTCCTGCTCACGAAAACCTTAAAAATGCTACACACACACAACCCGCCCACATACTACGATGTCGACCCCCCGCAACCCCAGAATTCCAAATTTTATTTCAGAATTCTGTAACACCCGGTATATGTACGTTTACATACTTGACAACTCGTGAGTTGTCGATTCTTTTTATTACTTAAACCTACAATCAAGAATAGACGCTTGGTTGGTTTGAGTAGCTTAATAGGAATTTACGACACCAATGTATTAACGTAACTCAACATTGTATTTTTAAGAATTTGAAGAAATCTATGTAAACTATTAGAAACGTTTCAGAACGTTTTATGAAATTCAGTCTCTTTCAGAATGCTAATAATGAGTGATATTGAGAGCACAAAATTCTGTTAGTATTTAAATATGTAAATAGTAAACCTTATTAATATTTACAAAATATAAAATATTTAAATTTATGAAAATATTTAGATATTTATCAACATCGTTTTGCTTGTTACTAAAATTGAATATAAATCAAAAGCATTGTGCTTTATTTTCCTATTTTGTAAATTTAAATTTAATAACACAACGTATATGAATAGTTCATCCAAAGTTTTTAAAAACGTAGACTTCTTTTTATACGTGCCTATGATGTCAATTCTCTTATAATCGAAAATTTTGTATAGTAATTATCTATAAAGAATTAATTTATCAGCATTATTAAATTCCTGGCATGGAATACGTGCAGACGAAACTGTTGTTAATAGACAACGAAAGTTGTGAAAAACGAGAATTTGTTGAATGGTTGATATATATATTGGAGTTTTTAAGACAATTTTCACAGTTTCAATTTATTATGTAAAATTATAAGTTATTATCTATAAGAATTTTAATTACTTGTATCGATTTTATCTACGTTTCACAAATAAAATATTTTAACGAAACGAAAATGTATTTTATTTTTCATATTTTTTCTTTACAACTAAATGGCAAACATCGACGTCTATCAACAGACATCTGCAATAACAAGGAAAAATCATTTGGTATTGCAAAGATGAAATATATGCCTTCCATGCCCAGTAACTGACTTCTGCTGACTATCTTTTCCTTCAATCCGGAACACGTAGAAATTAAAATTTGATTGTAATACCTAAGGTACCAATTTACGTCAAAAAAGTATTCAAGCCATACTCAACACTTCATTGTCAAACATAATTGTTACCAATCAAACTGTTGGGAGCATTTACGCCGCAATTTTTTTTCACGCAAACTCAAAAGTCGAATATTGGAAAGAAATAAACAGATCCAAAACTTGCCATGCATAAGCAAGTCAGGCTACCTAATCTAAAAAGTTATTAGTGGATTTTTCGTAAAGTCAAATACAGAATTACTTATTGGTGATTTTTATTTTGTGTGAATGAAAAAAATAAAGGTTATTTATCCGGCATAAAAAATACAAGATTAAAAAAAAGTACACAGAAAATAACAAATTATTGCCGAAACGGACGCAACGCTGGTTGTCAGTTGGTGCCGGAAGGTGAAAATCTCGCTATTATCTACTTATAATAATTTTCAAAAAATCCTCTGAAAACTGTTTAGACTAGCCTGAGGGCCAAGACAATATGCCTTTCGATAATCGTTATCGCTAAGCGAAAAGTGTATGGGGTTCATCATATGCCCTTAATCAATTTTCGATTGCAAATGTCAAATTCGATACATTTTCTAATTAGCGATAGCGATATCGATTGTCAAATGACATCTTGTCTAGGCCTTCTGATTTGCATATGAAGATAAAGTCATATTAGAATCGGTTTGTTCGCTTCCTATATTTTTAGCTTGAAAGTTTCTATGACCAGCCGTGCGACGTAGACTTATTGAATTTAACGATAACTGCATACAAATGTTTCAGTATTTATACTTAATAATATTGTATAAAATTTAAATAATTAAGTAAATAATTTATTCATTTAATAATCAACAATAGAATCCGCCTTTCTTATTCCAGCCGTGAAACAATTCTTTGTGTTTCCGATTGTAAAGAAAGGTAGCCAGTGTAATTGCTGCGTGGACGGCATTTCATCATATTCGGCATATTCAAGTGATTTTTTCTTATTATTGCAGGTGTCTATACGCGAAGCGTCAGCTTGTTTGTCATTTAGTGTTATAAAAAAAAACAATAACACTACGCCTAGTTCCGACTCATGTCCTATGTTCATTTGTGTAGGTACTTGTCTATCGGGATAATGAAGAGGTTTTGACCTGCCACACCACTGGTGGTGAATGGGATGCTTGTTCGGGTACCTTCTTAGGTAACAAGAAATTTTTACTGCAGATCCAATTTTTACTGCAGATCCACGAAAGGAGAGTATTTAGAAAGGCTGACTGGATTACTGACTGTAGATACATGCAACTATTAAAAAATTATTATTAAAGGTTTTTTATTATTATTTATTATAACTTTTTAAATGCCAATAAATTATTTGAATTTAAATACTATAGTTCTACCGTTGTACCTACTAAGAAGTGCGGCCCTATTAAAGACAAAATTTTACAACTCATGTTCTTATTATTGGCGTTAATGTTATTTTACTACACCAAAAATAATAATAAATTAATTAACCAGTTATGCGGCGCTAAACCTCTGGGAGGTCTATGACAATTGAAAAATCAATTGTGTCTAGAATCTGATGCTTGGCGGGTTAATATAATCATTAGTAGAATTGCATTGCAAAGCCAATAAATAACTAGATATATAAAATATTTTACTTGAGTAGGAATTTGTACCTGTAATAATACGAATCCAGCTTCGTGCGTGGGCAGAATTCCTAGGCGCTACCACTCAAAAAAACCAAGCTTTCAGGTGAGAAAGAAGATACCTATGTTTTGTAACTACAGTGACTGTAATAAGTAAGGTCGTCATAATCAAATTAAATCAAATTCAAATTCTCACTCTTTTGGCTAAGTAATTATCTACATTTATAGAAATATATGAAGGCATGTTTATCTTTATCGTTTTTTACTGTGTATTAGATAGATTGTATCTGAGAATAGCTTTCGATTTATATTTAGGTCCTAAATATTTTAATCCTACTCAAATAAACATACAGGTACGCTTTTGATTAATTAGATTAATACCTATATGGCTTCCGCAGTACACTAAAGGCACTACAGTTAATAACCGATAGAAGTGAAAGGACGCCCGCCGTTGCGGTATTTTCAGGAAACTTGATAATTTTAAATTAGATAAATATTAAATTATAAGTAACTGACATCCGATGTCTAAGAATTTTGAACAGTCTCCTAACTACGGTACTCAACAAAACACCCAGGTACATACATTTCATTAATATTGAGTGTAATCCTATAATTTTGTTAAATGTTAAACAAATAAATGAAGTTGTTAATAACCTGTGAATATTAAAAATGCATTCTGGTGAGTCAAGGTTAAGTGCATATCTCTGAGCAGTTCACAAAGGGAGGTCATAATAGTCTAACCCTCGCCTTGAATCTTCCTAATGTAGGCCATTTGATTGTGAAGTGAATTCTCTACGTTATTATACCTAGTATCTACATTCTTTACTATAAAAACTTTACAAATATTCAATTTTAAATTAATGCTAAAATTTCAAGGAAAATGAAACAAACAATGACGCAATCGACTTGGATGATTTACTCCCGAAAATTGGTGAATTTGGACTGTATCAAAAACTACTGCTGTGGCTGGTATGCCTGCCAGCTTGCCTACCTTGCGGCTTCTGTGCTTTTAACCAGTTATTCATGACAGATGTACCGGACCATTGGTGTAAAGTACCCGATTTGTTATCCTTAAACCTTACACAACTTGAACGTAAATCCCTATCAATTCCACGCCAGGTATATCAAGCAATATAATAACTTAAAATATTATTAATTTCTTTTATTATTTTGATATTAATGTGTTACATATTAAGTAAAATTTCATTATTTTTATTTTATAGTTGGAAGATAGCACAGCATTTGAAAGATGTATCCGTTACGCTGTAAACTGGAGTGAAATCATCAAAAATGGATTTCCACTAAATGCAAACGAAAGTTGGCAGCATGAATCATGTTTAAATGGCTACGAATATAATACTTCTGAAATTGTATCATCAGTTGTAATAGATGTAAGTGTTTATATTTTTTTGACAATTATAATATGTAAAAATATTTCATAAATTAGAAGAGTATGTAAAATGTTTAAGAATGTTGCACAAAGTGGTCCTAAAATAATAATAATAATCATCATCATCAGCCTATATATATCCCACTGCTGGGCATAGGCCTTCATACATGGGAGAAACACACGAGGAGTTTGGGCCATAACACCACCACGCTGGCCCAATGTTGGTTGGTGGGCTAAAGCGGTTGCAGTAACAACCTTCTTTAGCTGCCTTTTGACTTTATTATTAGGAAGTTTAATGACAGCCTTCTCGTACCAGTACTGGGTGTGGGATCTGCTCAGAACAATAGTAGGCCTAACTATCCCCGTAGTCTATCAAATACCATTTATCATTTCTAAGTACATAAATAATTGTTAGATTTAGAAATATCCTGCATCTAATATATTTTCCTTTCCATTGTTCGTAAACGAAACCAGAGCGCTCAAACCACTACGAACCGAACTTTTTTCTAGTTTAAATACTTTTCTGATTGATTGAATTTTCCCGAAAGTAGTTTGATTCAACTCTAGGTATATAGTCCAGCCATTCTTATATGTATATATACCTACTACCTATTAATTAGTTTTACTTTCTTTAAAAGCACTTATTCAAGATATGACATAATTAATGATTTAGACATAAGACTAGCCTACTTATTGTTTTCAGTTCGATTTGGTTTGCGAATACGATGTCTACCCAACTCTTGGTTTGGTAGCTTTAAATGTCGGAGGACCTATTGGAGTATACGCTTTTGGCATTTTAAATGATCGAATAGGTCGAAAGAAATCCTTCTTTGCCTGCCTTTCGACTTTATTATTAGGAAGTATAATGACAGCCTTCTCATACCAGTACTGGGTTTGGGTCCTGGCCAGAACAATAGTAGGCCTAACTATCCCCGCAGTCTATCAAATACCATTTATCATTTGTAAGTACATAAATAATTGTTAGATTTAAAAATGTCCTGCATCTAATTTTAATGTCGTGATGATTTCATTTCAGCTTTAGAACTAGCCGGTCCAAATTACAGATCATTCGTTACTGTGATGACATGCATATTTTATACATTAGGATTGATTTTGCTATCTGGTATCACCTATTTACTACGCGATTGGAGATCTCTTGCACTAGCAACATCTGTACCGTTTTTTTTTTATTATTTTTACTGGTTCGTATTACCAGAATCCCCGCGATGGTTGCTTATGAGAGGAAGACTCGAGGAAGCCAATACAATATTGAAAAATATAGCTAGAGTAAACAATAAGGAATTACCTGAAGAGTTCACTACAAAGCTTCATAAATTAGTTTTAGAACAAAAGGCGAAAGGAAAGAAACTGACTAAAAATGTTAGCGTATTTGCTCTCTTTAAAACACCTAATATGCGATTAAAAACTTGTCTCATTACGTTAAATTGGTGCGCTTCGGAAATGGTCTACGTGGGGCTAAGTTACTATGGACCATCTATTGGGAGTAACCAATACGTAAGCTTCTTTCTTTCATCGGCTGTTGAAATACCAAGTTACCTCGTATGTTGGATGTTGATGGATCGTGTCGGCAGGCGATGGCCTTTGTGTCTCTCCATGGTTATCAGTGGGATATTTTGCATCGCCACTGTTTTACTACCCGATGGTTAGTGCCTTTATGAATATTGAGAAAAGAGACTGGGCGCAAGGGTCTATGAATCAATAGCTATTCCTTGGAGAATTTCGTATGGCGGTTTTGGGATACCTCAAAGATATTTGAGGAAAATAAATTCAACAGTTTGTTGATTTTTTGCTTCGATGTTGAGAAACCTATATGTGGAGTTTCCTACAGTACTTTCTCTACATTCGTTACTTTATTTACATTCATACTTAGGTCGCCTATAGCACTTTTATGCACTAATTTATCTATATAACATCAGACATTTTTACAAATTAATATTTTTTTATACACAGACAAAATGGCGCTACATCTACATTATACACTTTCTGTGAATTACAATTCACTGTGTTAGCGCTGTGCCACAGAAAACATGGTTACAAGTATGCTGCATGGATTATAGATTCCGTAGTTTTTTTACAAGGGGAAAATAAAGAAAAACAAGTACAATATTAAGGGAAATCAAATATCAGCATATTTATGAACAAAAAATCTCCGTTTCGTCTTCAAAAGTTATATATAAGAAAAACAAAATAATGAAGTTTTGTAAATAAGTTTCTAAGACGCTTCCTAAAACATTCAGGTATTTCTACACTATTGTTCTTTAAGTAATGAAGTGTCAATATAATACTCTATTTTTACGTTGCACAAAGCATTATGAACATCGAATTCGAGCTAATGGCTCATTATTTTTAACACTTTTTCAGGTTAAATATTTAATGGCCAGAGAAGAGCTCATTAAAATCGCCACTAGTATAACTTCAATCTGCTTTTCTATTTTCTTTGTGATTTTGAGAGTTTGTAAGAACTATTTTTCATTCTGTAACAATCTAGCTTTCAAATTTATCATCGTTTTCTGATCCAGAGGATAATGTTCCAGCCGGAGCATGGCGTAATTGGCGTAGAATCGAATATAGGTAGAGTAGATTTGTTCGACAAAGTAATCAACAGCATCTTTTCAGCCGATGTGGGTTGGGTGATCTAACTAATATCCATAAGTCGACAGTATTTCGAATACATAGAAAAAAATCTGAACTAATAAAATCATGTCCTGGATGGGGAACCGAACTCGCAACTATTTAGAATCCAGATCTACTCGGACCTACGAACGAAAGTATTTTCTAAATATCAATTAATTAGCATTAGTCCAGCTACCTTTTTTATTAAGTTAAATTTACAAATTAAATAGGACAGGAGCTTATTCATACTACAAAAGAAAGTAGGCAAGTAGGCTACAAATTACAAATTATTATTACCAACTTAAATAAATACTCAGTGCATGATTAGATCTAGTTGCAGTCGGCGAACGTCGGTTGCAGCGTCTTTTCATTTCCTCTTAGGTATAGTTAGCTCCATGTTTAAGCACTGGTTTTTGCGACATTTTAGTAATCATAATATAATATTAGCCACGAATTACAAAGAATAAACGGCGACAATAAGAGAAATCACTAACTATTGTTTTCTTATCACATTGACTTTAAAACTTCAAAAATCACATAATTTGCAAAATTATTATTTCAAAAATATTTGTAAACCAAACATGAAATCACTCATTTTGTTTACTAAATTATTTTTTTGTTGCTTAAAATATTCCTTAGTTAATAGACGTTTTTTAAAGGAGCTTAAAAAAATTTTGTGCAATGTTTTTAAATTTAATAGACTCATTAGTGTTAAATAATAATTCCATTTTGAAATATTCTACAACCGGGTGTAAAAAGTCAGGTAAAAAAAGTAGATTATTAACCAAGGGGATAAAGCAGTGTCTTCTGTCGGGTGACGATTTAAATCGCGAGCGAAGCGAAGGATTTAAGACGAGTCCTGAGTGTAGCGAGGGATTTAAGTTCACCCAAGACTAAGACAGCTTTATCACCGAGGAAAATACTCTACTTTTCGTACCATTTGCGAAAAAATTAACATAATAATAATATGAAATAAGCATTTATTAAAAATAATGATAATGAAAAGTAAAAGTTAACATTCGAAACATTGGTCTAATTATTGATAGAGAGAGTTACATTTTTGTGCGTATTCCTTTTTCAAAAAGATGTATAATGCTTTAAATACAAACTCAATGGTGTAAACACAGATGTAGTTCAGTATAAATTTTGGTAAGTATTCCAAATTTAAATTACATTCTCCCCCTAAAGGATGTATGAAATTCAGTACAATTTTCTTTCCCTGTTTTTAACAGATTAAAAATGACTATTGTTATGTTCGCTTTGTGTGGCATATTCACTTTTTTATTCTTGCTACCTGTCACTTTTTTGAGCAAGTGGTACGAAAAAATATTTTTAGACAATATCTCCAGATGAAATCAATCACTATTTACTGTCGGACAGCGTATGAAAATCATTATTTGAATAAAAATTATCTTAGAGAACCCAGCTATCATTTTGGTGTCAACTAAAGCTATTCTTATAACTATAATCTGTATAACTGAGTTATAATTATCTCAGTTCTAGCTAACAGCGTTAAAGAGGAGTTTCAAAATAAATTTAGGCGCAACAGTGGTTGTAGAACTTTAATCAACGATGTTATACAGCTTTTAGTAATAATAATAATATTTATACACTCACACCTATTATCAAGCCCAAAGTAAGCATCATTAAGAGCTTGTGTTATGGATACTTGATAACGGATAAATAATGATAATAATATGTATATAAATATTAAAAATATACTAAATAAACATATAAACATCCATGACTCGTAAACAAATGCTCGTACTCATCATACAAACATTTGTTCCTACCGGGATTCGAAACCGGGACCTCTTGACCGAGTAGCCTGGGGTACAGACCACTCGGCCAGCCGGTCGTCAAAAGTAGTTTAATATTAGAATAGTGTTGATTACAGCTGTACAGATTACAGCTAGAGCTTTAACCTTTTTGTGGCACCTAAAACTATACAACAGTGCTCGCTGACACCCGATAACACTTATTGTTGTTTAGTTGTTGCAAGGAAGGGTCATATGTTTCTTGAGGTATTATAGTGACTCTAACGTAAATCTTTAGGTTTATTTATTTATTTATGGACACCAGCGGGCACATGCATTAAAACATTTACAAAACAAAAATCAAAACTTAATCTGTAACCTGATGCATACACCTTTATAGGTGACACAGCATTTACCATAAATAATTTTCAATCAACTAAAACAATGAAAATTAGTAAAACATACGAAAGAATTAAAGAATCTTAGAATATAAATTGGCAACTCCTACGTTGGAGCCATTGGCCGGTACAAATATGTCAATATTTTACATCTAAACAGCCGATACGAGTCATAAAAAATGTCCACCTCGCCACACCCGCCACATTTGTCGTTAAGTAAGCTGGACATTCTTGAAATAGGGGCATGTGAGCCCAGATTGGTTCGCGATGTGGGACCACGAAGAAGTTTGGCTATTGGATGGCGAGGAATGTTATACGGCACAGATAATGAAAGATGTTTCAGTAAATAAAAATTAATAAAAAAAATTTGACTTTGTAAAATTTCCATATTTGACTGTGTAAGTATGACTATAATTAGAATCTTTGACATTGATTCAGATATCTTGGACATTATATTATTCCTGACATAATACTTATATTTCTAAATTATCACATACATATTACAATTTACAGAATTTTAGTAATAGGTAATGTTTTATAGTATAGTGTAATTTGACATTTATTTAATATTTGCATGCCTGACTACAGGCTGAATACATGGCGCCCATTCATATTTAAGACCCTTTTGTAAAATTAAATGTATTCTGCAAATAAATGATTGATTGATTGATTGATTGATTGATTGATTGATTAAATCACTACAACCAGTTTGACCGTTTACTATTTTATAAAGGAGAAGTAGATCTTGGGCGGTTCGTCGTACCTTTAGAGATGGTATGTCAAAAAATTTAAGCCTCTGGTCATATGGGCAACCCTTGCCTTGGGACGTGAAGGCAAGGTGAACGCTGAATACTTAAATGACTTTGTCAAGAGTACAATAACATAAGATACTAAAAGTGTTGAACAACTCATTTATGTAGGTTTATGCTGTAATGTTAAATTTACTAATGCTTATTGTGCTAGGCCGATTCAGTTTAAATCAATTGTAAAAGTAAAGTTGAGAATTCAATAATTAAAAGAATTTACAACTGAAGAAATTCTCACATTATCTAGTCTAAAGTGTATTGTAAATTATTTTGTGTTAATTTTATAGATGCATTATTTTTTTGGTTTGTACTGTACTGTTTTTTTTATCATTAAGGTCAAATAATTTTATATAGTGTATTATTAACCGTAGGCCCTGCCAGAAGACCAGCGCCACAGTGACATTTGTCGCTGTGACATTATGCTGAGGCAGTGACCTAGTTGGCCCCTATTTATTTATTTATTTTGTTTGTATAAATTATTTATTGGCCAATAAATGCTTTCTTTCTTTCTTTCATATAGGTACAACAAAAATAATAAAAAAACTCATGTAGGCATGGTTAAGAATCTTCTAATCACTTTGATCTTTACATAGCTTTTACATTATCATAAAAACGGGAATTATAACCAGCCAGCGAGTATAATAATTGATATGTCCTTATTTATTGATATGTCCTTATTTATTGATATGTCCTTATTTATTGATATGTCCTTATTTATATTATTTATGAATGCTTACGGCAGCGATTCTCATTCTTCAGATTCAGGCACTTGTGTCTTCTGTCTGTTAATTTATTTTTAATTTCATCTTATTCTTTATTTTACTGTGTGTTTTCTTTAGATTATTTAATTAATTAATCTCCGTGGTTTCTTCAACTTCAATCCTGAAAAATACATTTTTTTGTTAAGGTATACCTGCCTACAAACCTGCAATTTTTAATAATTGCAGTTTATGTTTATTTCGTTGAAGAACGCTAATGTTTTATAGTTTATAAAATGCTTAGCCGGTTTTATTGGCTTGGCTACAGAAAGTGTAATTATTTAAGTCTAATAAAGCACTGTTAAGTATACTAAAGCCTGCACAATATTCTTGACGAAAGATGTTGTATCTCAAAAAGTGTAATAGATGGCTTACCTAAGTGAAGGCATTAGGCTTAAATGTGGGTTCGCCATTGTTTTGGTGAAATAACCTCTAAATCGACTCGGTTATTCAATATTTGATAAAAAAATACTTTATTATTTACGTTATTTTAGTCGATCCATTGATGCCACTTAATTAACCATGCCGTTAAACAGGTAGCAAGAATAAATAATTATATCCTTAATTTTTGATTTTAACATTATTATAAATGTTTGAAAAATTACTTAGTAATTAAAATAGAATAAAACTAGAAAAATTTCACGTCCTGAGGCAGGAATCGAAGCCGCGACCTTTCGCAATCCGGGCGACTGCTCTGACCACTGAGCCACCCAGGACTTGGGATATCCATGTGAAATTCTTCTAGTCTATCTGTATTTGCGTTTATGAGCTAACGTCCACCCTACAATGTCGAAATATTCTATTTCAACATCCGAAACGAGTATTTTTACAAATACCTACGATTCGGTTAAGTTGGGGCAGTGCTTTCAAATATTCTTAATTTTTGTTTTCAACATTATTATAAATGTTTGAAAAATTACGTAGTAATTAAAATATAATAAAACTAGATTTTTTTTTATTATTAATTTAATATAATTATTAATTTTTAATTAATTAATTATTAAATAATTATACAAATTTGAGGTGTCTATTTTAATTTGCATAAATTTTATTTGAAATCTTTGATACATCCTGAGCGCGACGAAATTGAGATGGGAAACATGGTATACACTTACAGTAAAATCACAACGGTAGATTGTTTTGACTTCACAAACAAAAATAACTCGAATCTTACTTCATTAATACAATACTCTTTCTGTCAATTTATGTCTCGCCGTTGGGTAACGCTTGTGCTGACATGAGATTATTGTAGATAGCTAATACGTGTCAAGAAACTTTTTTTAATAGGGGTAATAATGTTTTAAGCGATAACTCGTTGTTAGCTGACGTTTTTCTATGAGTTTTAGTGTTAATCAACCCAACTACAAACACAGTAATAACGGTTGAAGGAGTTAGCTAAGATTGAATAAACACCTTTATGCAGGTACTTTGACACCATTATACCACTGCTCTAAAGACTTTCTATAACGTTTACCTGTAAAGTCGTGGGCCTCTTTCTTGGTTATACAGGGTGGTGCCGTCAATGCGACAATAAATTTAAACATGGCCTATATTAGTCCATAGAAATGGTTTGCCACTTTCAAAAATATCGTATTCATTTGATAATTTCATGACATTTGTATGGAACGTTGGCAGCATTATCTCATACAAATGTCATGAAATTATCAAATGAATACGATATTTTTGAAAGTGGCAAACCATTTCTATGCACTAATATAGCCCATGTTTAAATTTATTGTCGCATTGACGGCACCAACGGCACCAATTTCATGACATTTGTATGGAACGTTGGCAGCATTATCTCATACAAATGTCATGAAATTATCAAATGAATACGATATTTTTGAAAGTGGCAAACCATTTCTATGCACTAATATAGCCCATGTTTAAATTTATTGTCGCATTGACGGCACCAACCTGTATGTGAGTTAGAGCATGCTATTACACCGGACTAAAAGTATGCTTAACACTTTGGTACTTGAATGGAACCGATTTAAGAATGATATGAAGGTTGTTTTAACGCTAATGTGCTAGTTGGGAATGGTTTGATTGAATTATCCACAATTTCAAAAATAAATAATATACCTTGAACAAAATGACAGAAGTAAATATTCTAAAAGTTTCTTTTTCCTCGAAACTGCTGAGTCAGATTTTGATGCTCCTTTGTACAATTAATGATATAGAGGTATCCCATACCAACATTAAGGTATTATACCAATCTGCCCAGTTTCTTTTATAGTGCAAACTTAAATATAACTATCGAGAGTAGTTAGAACTTTTGCTTTTTTTGTATTCTTTTAGTAAAAACTTACATTTCCAGATGGCTTAACGGAAACATTAATCCTGTATTTGATATCCAAATGTTTTATATCAGCGTCTTTTCTTATAATTTATCCTTACGCTGGAGAATTATATCCTACAGAATTAAGAGGAATTGGAATTGGCACATCAGCATATATAGGCGGTTTGGGTTTAATTGTCATACCATTTATAAATTACTTGGTAAGCGTAATAATGGTAAACTTTTCGTTGGCCTAATTTCATAGCTAAGTATATTATTGTACGACGTTTCACAATTCTTATAAGTTTGGCACTAATCGGTTGCGTAGCCTTTGCACCAAGTAGATTACAGACAGACATTATCATAATTATTTATATAATTGACGGAGATAACACAGTTCACTTCGCTGAGTAATCACTTCACTACATATCTATAATTTTCTGTCATCTATCAATTCATAATCTTTATCTAATTGATACAGACTTTGGCCTACAAAAAAGGGTGAACACTTTCGCCCATATTAATAAACGCTCAATAAACCTATTTTAGATAAAACACTGCTACAATATGTTTTATCTTTTCTCTTTCTCGTATGAGTAAGAAAATCAAAACACTTTGTAAGACTCTTAAAACTTCACTTGTTTTTATGAATACGTGGGTTTGACTCTATCTTGTCGATTAATTCGTTCAATAAGGATATAGGTAAATATTCCATTTAATAATTGTTAAAATTAATTTGATTAGGTATCTAGTATGTACCAACCTCAGATCGTAGATATATGATCTCTGGGGTACCAACAGTCTAGCTCAAATTAAGTTTTATGAAGAACTGTGTTATGGACTAGACAAGACACAATAATAATATTTTTACGACGAGGGTGCTATTTTGAATAATTATAGTTTAATTATAATTTTTCTATTTTGAACCAAGGATTAAAATCCAACTATACGTCGCCCAAGGTAAATATAATTTTGCGACCGAGAGACACAATCTACTATTTTGTATTTCATAACATGGAGAAAACATACTGCCTTCTGAGTTTCTTGCTGATTCTTCGCAGTAGGTAAAGAGCGTTAGAGGCTCTAAAATAAAAAAATCATAAATATTCTCTTAAGTTACTAAAGTAATATTTGACGTCAACTAGTACATTTAGAAGTCTATTTCGACTTTACGATTTGAATTTGATTAGACAGCAGCTTTGACCGCAACTACGTTTGGCGGCGGGCGTGACGACCGCCCGCCCGCCGCCGCCGCGCCGTCGTGCGGCTGTTGTCTTTTTGTTACTTTTTAAACTGTCTTGTGTTGCTTTTGACTAGCGGCCACTGACAACACTGCACTGTAGTCCAGTAGTAACGTGAGACTTCGAATGCCGTTGACATTTAGCCATTAGCGCGTAATTTCATAATTCGTATTGCTCATATCATTATTCTAACAAGAATCTAAAAAGTGTTATTGGAAATCAAATGTAATGCATTATTTTAATGTTTGCAAAATGCATACGACCTGTCTAAAATGTTAGGTACACGTACAGACGTAGGACGACGGTAGAAATGTTCCTAGATGCCTCGGCACCCCCGGGGCGGCGCCGCCCACCGCCGCCTCGCCCCGCCGCCGCCGCCGTATCTCGTATCTGCCCGTAGCACCGTTTGCACGCGAATGTTTTCTGCTAACTGGTTAGACATCGGTGTCTCCGATGGTAGATTGATTTAAGTATATTACAATTGTTCTTTCATATTAATAATTTACCCGTGTAAATTGAAATCATGATCATAAATTAACTTATTGAGATGATTTAATTACATGTATTCCTTAAAACTTAATAAATAAATGAATGTGTTATGTCATCTTTAATAACTTACGTAACTTTTCAGGGCTCTAGTAATTTAGTTTTACCTCTGGTAGTGATGGGAGTACTCTCAGTCATTGGAGGAATATCTTGCCTTCGTTTACCTGAAACTCTTCATGCCTCCTTACCACAGACTGCAGAAGAAGGAGAAGAATTTGGTAAAAATTGGACATACAAAGACTGCTTTGTATGTGGCTCTAAAAGGTACGATAAATTTTACTCAATTTGCGATTTTTTATTCAATATTAATTTTACCTTAACTCGATATAATACTGATAATACTAACTAATAATTAATTTAATTTAATTTAGTTTTATTGAATATATTCTAATTGACGTTACTAAGAATTTATGGGCACACGCTGTCGGAAATAAACTGATTTTATTTTATTTTTATTTTAATATGTATCTACTAGGAAAATAGTAAAAGAAATAGGGGCGCGCTACACCTTCCATATTGATGTTTAGTACCTATTCAGATCATTTAGTACCTAGGTAGTAAATATCTGTAGAGGTTGAATTTTATTAGTTTACTATAATAAGTTAAAAAGAAATAAATAGTAGAATAAGTACAGGTACAAACATTAAACTTAAGAAGTCACTTGAACAATAATTAATAACACGACCATTTGATATCGCAGATATACCCGCTGTCAAAGGATACTTTTTGTTATCATTGTTGCAGATTTATGTATTTATGTCGTTGTTAATAATTGTATAGTCTATGTCTAATTATTTAATATATGAAGTAGATATTTATCAAGACACAAAAGTAAGTGTGAGCGCTCCAGCGAGCGGGTTGGTATGAACGGAAGAAAGATAACAGTCAACACAACTTACAAAGAAAGTTCAGGAATAGTTTACTTTTTCAGGCTTTTTGTTCAGTCAAACTGTAGTCTTTGTAAACCTAACCTGCTGCCTAAATACTTATATAGCACTTAATAAATGAGATTACTTCATTTCAAACCAAAAAGAATCATCCGACCTTGGCTCTCAATTAAATAATCGTATAAAATTCTTATATAAATTAGACAAGGCACGGTGTATTTTGAGCCAACTTAAAAAATGAAAGTTATCAATTCGACATGTATGTATGTAATATTTTCAGAATTGCACAGTTTTTGTATCTTTAAGCATGGTTGCCCAATTTCATAAGTGTATGTATGTATGTTTGTATATTGTCCCCGCAAGTCAGATTGCAAAAATACTTTTTCATTCCTCATGCTCGGAAAGTAGCGTTTTCTTGATCTGAGTATTGGGAGGAAAACGCTAGTTCCCACCACAGAACCGGAAAAACTCATACTAATTGCGCTCGGGCGTCCAACAACCTCGTAGGGATTGATTCCTATCCACCCTTATAAAGCAATCTACTACATAGTTTTGTTGGACTAAATATAGTCAAATTTGAAAACTGTGCAAGTTTAATCAAAATTGGTTCAGTTGTTTTTGAGATAGAGAGTTATGACGTGTGTATCAGTCACTAAGAAACGTGTCGTTGGTTAAATATCGTAATTCAAAAACTTCACATTGTTATGCATGTTATTTCAATGTTTGCATACAGTTAGGCTCTAGCAAATAAAATTAAAAAAATTAAGAAATAAAAAAGGAATAAAATAAAAATTTAAGCGACTTGAAAACAAAAGAAAGAAAAAAATAACGAAATGAAGTTAGGTAGTTGTTTCAGAAATGTTATTTTTTGTGTTGGTGCTACACTGTTTCCAGAAAGAATAGAAAGTGAAGCACCGACTCCAAAAAATACCTTTTTATGAATAAAGTATGTAACATTTATACGGTAACATAAATGAGGTAAAATTCATTGATTCTTTGCTATGAGTATGACAGTACAGTGCATGGTGAATATTATGGTCGCCCAGGGGCTTGGGCGCGTTGAAACCGAGAGGGAGCGAATGAATCTTACTATTAAGCTCAACAGAGTGCTGAACCTCATGTCTGAATAGGGATCTACCAATCTTGTTGAGTTCAATGCTAAGAAAACACAGGCGTGCCCGTTCACAGCCAAAATGTTGCCATTCCTCCTATATTCTCTCTCTTCAGGGCACTACTCTTTTGGCACAGGGCTCCATCTACTTGCTCAGTATAGAGATATGCTGCGATCTGAATCTGAGAAATTATATCGAAACCGAGATCAAAACAGCCTCTCGGAAGCTTGGTGTCCTGAACAAGGTGCGTCGATTTTTCACGCCTGACCAATAATTATGCCTGCATTACAAAACTCAGGTTCGGTCTTTCATTGAATATTGCTCGCACCTGTGGGATGGCTCCGCCAAGTACCTCCTCGATGCACAGGACAGATTGCAGAGCCGTGCCGTCCGTATTATTAACGACGTAGAGACTCTTAAATTCCATCGTGACATTGCATCGCTTAGCGCCTTTTATCGGCTTTATCGTGGAGAGTGTTCTGAGGATCTATTCGACCTTATGCCACCTTCCCCCTTCCTATAGCACGCGTGCCGGTCTTTAGAGTCATCAATTTATTTTCTCCACCTCAACATACGCACAAAGAAGTTTAGGAACTTGTTTCTTTGTCGGACTTCCAAAACTTTACATAATATTCTATGCCAGCACATGATTGTGTTCCCTTCTTCCTATAACATAAGGATTCCTTCAAAAGAGGCGTGAAAAGGCACCTTATTGGCCGGCAAGGTGGTGAATTTCATTATTTTGTTCTTTCTAATGCCTTTTTCATCTTAAGGTTGCCTGAATAAGGCCGCCCTTTGTACAGTCGACAGCACATCAAGCGTAACAGTTTGACATTGAGACCGCCCTTACGGCCTGGCCACGACATCGCCGCACGCGCGTCCTGCGTCCCGCGTCTAGGCAACCACTGCGCGCTGTCTCGATGTCGGCCTCGCAGCGCGTCGTCCTGTCCGCGCAGTGGTTGCCGAGACGCCGCCGCCGCCCGTCCCCGTGGCCAGTCCTTTACTGCGTTCGTAATAGAGGCGGCTTTCGTAGCGCAACTGCTACACTTGATGTGCTGTCATCTGTACGTTGTATAAACTAAGTGTATTATATTTTGTCCATGTGGTTGATGTATGTTACACACGACAGCATGTAATAGAGGCGGCCTTTTACAGTTGCACTTCGAAAGTATTCTAATAAAATCTATAACGTGTTGTTGGTGTTTTGATGTGCGTTTATATTTTTTAACTAGCTTTTCACTTCTTCCTTTTTATGTTTTTGTGTGAAGAAAGAAAACAAATAATATAACCATTACTTTGCAGACAAACTGGTACTTCAGACTCCTACGAAAATATTGATCGTTTAGAATTAACCCAATCACCAATAGTAACGGAAGACGAAGTAACAGAATTGCCATCTCTAAGGCGAAGTTCTATGAGAAAACTAGTTCGACAAACAAGCATTGTGGAGACTCAAAGGGACATAGATGGAAATATTAAAATGACCTATTGGTTTTAATTTTGCCAATAAGAGCTGTAATTGTAATACTTACATACTTTATTAAGGATTAAGTACTTACATATTACTACACTGAAATTTAAAATGCTTGAGGAAATTAGTGAAGATTAACGAATTTGACACAATTCGACTTACGGGCAACAAAATTGCGTAAATCCTAATTTTATTGTAAATAGAGGTGAGATTATGAGGATATGTATTTTTAGCACACAAATAAGTAATAATAAAGAACACAATAAATAGATGTAATAAAGTAAAGCGTATGATTTTTTTTATACATAATTATATTGTAGTCAAATGTTTGCCACATTTGACTGTTAAGTTATCACTCAACATCAGGCGTGATTGTAGTATGGCTTAATAAATTACTTTCTCTCATTAGATTCTATTATTCCCATTTCCCTAAACATCTGAGAAATTATTATTTTATAGAATATGCCGACGGAGGTAAAATGGATGGATGTGCTAACATTAAAATATCATCACCAGCCTATATACGTCCCACTCGTGGGAACAGGCCTTGCTACACGAGAGAAACACATGAGGAACTTGGGCCATAACACCACCACGCTGGTCCAATGCGGGTTGGTAGGCTAAAGCGGTGATTAGAACTTTTGGTTGACCCATCCCGGGATCGACCATGGCGAAAGTTACTTTGTTTTCGTAAACGAAACCAGAGCGCTCAAACCACTACGCCACCGAGGTCTTCAAAAAGATTAAAATATATAAGTGAAAACTGGAGTTAAATAGTTAATAAGTTTAAGCAGAAAAGATTTTCCTATATTCCTTTTCCACTCAGCTCGTATCATTAGTTGCTTGCTACCAACTACGACGCTGTTTTTGTTTGGCCTATAGCATAGAAAATGTGAATATAGACGGAGTTATATGGTAACATACTAATAAAAACCGGCCAAGTGCGGGTCGGACTCACGCATGAAGGGTTCCGTTTCCGTTCCGTACCATTATCTATTAGCAATGCGTCTACCTGTTGCTGTTATGAATATCGAGCAAAAAAAAGTTGTTTGAAATAATGTTTCATTGGCTGCATTATTTCATAGAAATGTCATTAAATTGTCAAATGAATAAAATATTTTTGAAAGTGGCTAATCATTTCTACGAACTAATATAGCTCATGTTTTAATTTATTGTCGTATTAACGGCACCACCATGTACATCTATTTTATACTATTTATTAGTATTACAGAAATAATTTTAATTGTCTTAACTATCACGGTTCATGTGATGTGACTTTTCGGGTCAACAAGTGATCCGACAGTTGACATTATGGGGGCTGCAGTGTGATTCACAAACAGAAATATTTGACAACGAGCTTGACGTCTGACAAGATGACGAGCTGCCATTGATGTTGACGTTTGAGCACGGCCACAGATTAATAACTACACGCACGGCACGGCGCTGCGCGTAAGCGTATTCACTAATCTCTACCTACGTCGATCTCATGGCTGTGTATGATTGTCGCTTTTTTGAATATACGACATGAAGTACAATCGATATTTTGACTTCGTTGTTCTTGTGTTTAAAATGTATCGCAATGACATCTTTTAATATTTGATTGATTTCTAAATAAAGATAAAAACAAACAGGCGCACGGAGCGTACGGCTGTGTGCCACGTCCATCCAAGTCGTATAATAATATAATATTATAAAACAAACGCTATACGCACCCTGGCAAGCACAAAATCACTAATTAGAGTGTTAAGTTTGTAGTAGGTAATTCAACTATCTGTAACAGTGTTATCTACTGGTGATTTAGTGTTCAAACTTTTTTATATCAGTTTTACAGTCAGTGAAGTCTACCGTCAATATCGGCCAGCATAAAGTGTATCGGTAAAACGCGTAAGTGCCAGCTATTCCACGGCGCTTAGAACGTGCTTCTCGCAAACGACGCGTCGTCGGTCTCTGTGAGGGCATTTATTAGTGTGCCGCCTGTGGGAAATTATTGCTGTGCTACATTTGATAACGTGAACTTGGTTAGTATTATTATGGCTTCAAAACAGGTAACTTGTGCTGGCTGTCTAAGCGCAATGAAAAGCAGGCAGTACCTTAAGTGTAATAAATGCGGTAAAGAGTACGATCTTCAATGTGCGGGAGTGAGTGAGAAGCGCTTCTACAGCTTTTATGGTGCCACAGGCGGAGAACGTAAGCAAACATGGGTTTGCCCTGAATGTTTTAGCAAAAAACCAAAAGGTAATACTGCAAATACACCGGTGCACACAAACCTTACCCAAGATAACTCCCCTGTACCTGTGTCGGATGACTCACCACAGGACAACGTCACATTCAGGAGTGGTAATAGTAGGAATTTATGTACAGATAGTGATCTTGTTAGTACAATAAGAAGGGAAATAAAAGCTGCTATCCGGGCCGAAATGGCTCCCATTAACGATAAATTACAGGAATTACAAAATTCGGTAGAATATATCAGCAATCAATATGACGACTTAATCAAAGTCACAAACACAATTACGATTGATCACAAAACTATGCAGTCTGAATGTGAAGAACTACGAACCACAGTGTCTGTTATGTCGGAGCGCATCAATATACTCGAACAACATCTGAGAAACCATAATCTTGAGATTCAGGGAGTCCCAGAGCATAAAAACGAGAATATTGTAACTATAATTAACAAAATTTCCGACGTAGTCTCGTATAAGTTAAAAGATGCCGATATACTGAATTGTACGAGAGTTGCACATAAAAATAAGGAAAGCAAAGCACCGCGAGCCATAGTGGTCCAGATGAGAAGTGTTCGTTGTCGTGATGAACTTTACTCGGCTGTTACGCGTTATAACAGGTCACATCCTAATAATAAGCTTGGATCATCTTTGCTAGATTTCAGTGGTCCGACAGTACCAATATTTGTGTCGGAACACCTGTCGCCGTTCAATAAGTCGCTGCATGCCGCCGCCAGAGCTAAGGCTAAACAGTTGGAATACAAATTCGTCTGGGTGCGAAATGGGCGCATATTCTTACGTAAAGATGAAACCTCGCAATATGTTCATGTCAAGTGTCAAAAAATATTGGACTCGCTGAATTAGTGTACCTATATTGTTTAGATTTCTTTTTGTCTTTTTATATCTAGAGTATGCTATTATAGAAATTTTCTTTAGATTTTTAATGGCAGACACGCTAACTATTTACTTTCAAAATATTAGAGGTACTAAATCCAAGACCTCAGATATATTTGGTTCAATACTGGCTAATCATTACGATGTCATATGTTTGTGTGAGACTTGGCTCAATGAATCCGTAGCTTCTTCAGAACTTTTTGATGAAAGATATGTTGTTTATCGCAGAGATAGATCCGCCGAATTCCTGAGAGAGTATAAAAAGTCTCATGGTGGAGGTGTGCTTATCGCAGTAAAAAAGTGCTTAATATCTTCTGAAAAGGTACTATGGCATACGTCCCTTGAGGATGTATGGGTAAGTGTACATCTAAAAAACATAACTTTGAATATATGTACAATTTATTTGCCAACTTACATACCACATGAAAAACTCAGATACTTGCTCGATCATTTCGAAAATATTCAATCAACCTCTGATCACAGGTAATAATTGGTGATTTTAACCTTCCTGAAATAGACTGGTCTTTTGAACACCCTATTAGTACAAGAAATCCTAAAGTGTGCACTTTGATGGAGTTTATAGCTAGATCTGACTTAGCCCAATCGAACGCCATTGTGAATTCCCAAGGTAAAATTTTGGACCTAGTATTGTATAATTCCCATTTGCCCTGCAGTGTTACACAGGCTCAGCCCTTAAGTCGTATTGACATGTATCACCCACCAATAGAGGTTACTTTGAATTACCGTAAACAGTATGTGTTAAGAGAGAATCTAGGTAATAAAAAATATAGATTTCATAAAACAAATTTCCTTGCGTGTATTGCCGAGCTAGAGAAAATAAATTGGGATCAGTATGCTGACTTAGATTGCGATGATTTCTTGCAATTATTTTATAATCGCTTGTGGGAAGCAATCGAAAGACATACTCCAATATCTAAAACTAGCAACTCCTCGCCTTCATGGTTTTCACGAGCATTAATAAAAATATTAAAAGAAAAAGATAAGTACCATACTAAATTTAAATTATATCAAAATCCACGCGATTTTGACACCTTCTCTATGCTAAGATCGAGAGCCAAAACTGAATTTAATAGGTGCTATAGAGTATACTTGGAAAGAACGGAGGAAAGTATCAAAACTGACATTAAAGCTTTTTGGAGATATACCAAATCGAAAAAAGCTACAAATGTCTTGCCAAGCCAAATGTACTATAACTCTGATGTTGCAGTTAATGGCAGGGATATAGCTAACCTTTTTGCGAGACATTTCTCCTCTGTTTTTAATAAGGCTCCTGCAAGCGACTATAGATGTACTTTTCAGGAAGCTAGTAGCAGCATCTCCTCTATAATTTTATCTGAACAGGAAATATTAGTGGCTCTGCAATCTTTAAACACCTCTAAAGGTGCTGGGCCAGATGGAATACCACCTATACTTGTTAAGAACTGTAGGAAGGCGTTGATAAAACCATTAGGTATTATTTATAATAAAAGTTTGGACACCGGCAGGTTTCCGGAATTATGGAAGATTGCTAAGATTGTGCCTATTTATAAGTCAGGGAACAAGAAGGATGTTACTAATTTTAGACCAATAAGTATACTAAATTGTTTTGCAAAAATCTTTGAAAGTTTAATATACAAATATCTGTATTTCTACTTAAGACCTGTTATAAGTAGCCGCCAGCACGGTTTTGTCGCTGGGCGTTCAACTTCTACAAATCTTCTGACATATATTCATGACCTAAATGCTGCTTTTCATAGACATTCACAGGTAGACTCGGTTTATATAGATTTTGCCAAAGCCTTTGACAAAGTAGACCATCATATTCTTTGTTGTAAGGCATATCACTTGGGTATTCATGGAATACTTCTGCGTTGGCTAACTTCTTACCTATCTCGCCGAACACAGCTTGTAGCAGTGTATGGCTATGACTCAGTCCCTTATGAATCTACATCTGGCATTCCTCAAGGCTCAAATTTGGGTCCGCTTTTATTTATAATGTTTGTTAATGACCTATTAGAGTCTATATCATCCAAGTGTATTTCCTATGCAGATGATATAAAAATATATCATGAAATTTCGTGCAGTGATGACGCTAATCGTTTGCAGAGAGATATAGATAGGGTACATAATTGGTGTATCTATAATGGAATGTCTTTAAATGTTGAAAAATGCTGTATCATTACATTTACTAAGCAAAAGTTTCCTATCAAATATAACTACAAAATCGATAATACTATATTAAATCGCCGAAATGTGGTCAAGGATCTTGGTGTGTGGTTGGACTCTAAATTAAATTACATATTTCAATATGAAAGTATGTTATCAAAAGTCAATAAGACTATAGGTTTCATTTTTAGGACTGCAAAACCTTTTCGAAAACCACGGAGTATACTGATATTGTACTTTGCGCTTGTTAGAAGCGTTTTGGAATATAACTGTTTATTATGGTCTCCACAATACAACATTCATATTGATAGGTTAGAGGCTGTCCAAAGGCGCTTCTTACGTAGTTTAAGTTCCAAGCTAGGCATGAGACGTAGGTTACCTACCTATGAATCCAGACTTCATTACTTTGGACTGGAGACACTACAAAGTAGGCGTTCAGTCCAGGAGTTATTGACACTGTATAAAATTGTCAACAATAAGTGGGACGCTATGGATTTGTTGAGTCATCTAGCATTTAAAACTAGTGGTAGTAAAAGAAAATTAAAACTTTTCTCCTTACCATATTGTAGTAACAATGTTACATTTAGCGATCCAATATATCGAATGTGCAGAGCTTATAACGATAGGGCAGGTGATTTGGACATATTCTCCCAGAGTTTTTATTTATATATCAAAGCTGTGAAACATTGCGATTGAGTGCCAAGCTACTTCTGTTAATTATGTTACTAGATAGTTGAAATAAGTTACTTATAAGCCAAATAATTACTTCTTTGTCTTATTTGGTATGGACCGTGCCAAGTTAATTCTTAAGCCAGTTTAAGTAGAGCTGTTGTTTTTGTATATTTTGTTTAAAGTGAATGCTGTGCGCAGCAGTTATCGGAATTCAATTTTAATGTAATATCTAAAGTAAGAAATTATAACGATGTTTTAAATTGTGTTCTGTAGCAGTGCCTTATTTAAATAAATAAATAAATAAACAACTTATTAGTTCCAGCTCACGCCGTGCTCGTCGTCGGAACGCTGGTGTCGCCAACGGTTGTCAAACAAACGCCAAAAGATATGACAGCGCTGCCGACAGTCACGAATTCAAGGCTGCGGACTTTAGCGAATCGCATAGCTAGGCGATTAATATTCGTCTAACGCCTAACCTATAGCAATGGTTAGGCGTTAGACGAATCGTGATTGTGCGACTTGTGCGAAAACTTGTGCAATTAAAACATACTGCTTAGTGCAATAACAAGGGTTTTTGTAACTAAGATCCGTATTATTGTAGAATGCGGCTCAAGCGTTTCATCACGAATTACTATAAACTAGTATTAGGTACCTAAGAGTAGATCACTACTTATTCGCCTAGCTAATTAGAAGTCTAGTTATAGGAGCCAATCAGTTGAGACTAGAGTCGAATATAGGCAATGGGCAAAATAATATACCGTAGCACCGTATCTTATTATTTTTTTTTTATACGACTAGATGACCAACAAACTGACAGCCCACCTGGTGGTAAGCGGTTACTGTTGCCGTTGACAAAGAAAAAACCACTCGGTATTGCAGGTGCGTTGTCATCCTGAGGCCCAAGTGAATGTGGTGCTATGCTTATTTATGTGAATCAGCCCACCGCTGGGAATAGGGGAGCAGGGGGCATCTCTCTACACTTGATGTACCGTCTGTCATGTGTACAAAGACGGCTTTTTAAAAGTTTTATATTAGTAAAGATGAATGACGGCCACTGCTGACTTATGCCCAGCAGTGGGCGACTCTCTTTACTTGGCGTGCTGACTGTCATGTGTACAAACTCGGCTATTTTACTGATAACGAATACCACAAAAGTAGACGTGCGCGCCGCGCCGGCGCGGCCACGCCGCGCCGCTCTCGGCCCGCGCCGCCGCCGCCGCGAAGGCGGCTCGGCGCGCCGGGGGCGGGGAAGGGGAAGCAACGAACAGCCGCTCGCTCGCACGATCGTCCATTTTTATCGGTTTATTTCATGCGATCAGTTGATAATAGTGCGCATAAAAAATGACTACATTTAATAAGACTAAATCCAAACAGTTTTCAATCTCTGTTTTATACGATACGACGCTAAGATCAAGTCAAGCTTCTGTTTTTGCAAGCTTTTGTGTTGTGCTTTTAAGCGAACTCACATTGGCAATTCCTGCCACTAGCACGCCAAATCAGCGAGTTTTTCCTATAGCAGGACTAACTGTCACTGCTAAAAGATCGCGACTAAGTCCACTACGCGTGGATAAAATTATTTTCATCCATGACAATGTCCAATCCATGTCAAATTATTTTCATCCAATTATGTATTCATCATCATCATCATCATTTCAGCCGAGAGACGCCCACTGCTGGGCATAGGCCTTCCCCAAAGATCTCCAGACCGATCCGTTCTGCGCTTTCCGCATCCATCGGCTTCCCACCCTCTCCAGATCATCGGTCCACCTTGTGGGAGGCCTACCAACGCTGCGTCTCCCTGTACGTGGCCGCCACTCGAGGACCTTTCCGCCCCAACGGCCGTCAGTCCTCCTTGCAATATGGCCTGCCTACTGCCACTTGAGGCTCGCAATTCTTCGGGCTATGTCGGTAACCTTAGTTCTCCTGTGGATCTCATCATTTCTGATTCCATCACGCAGAGAAACCCCGAGCATAGCCCTCTCCATTGCCCTTTGGGTGACATTAAGCCTTCTTATGAGGCCCATTGTAAGCGGCCACGTCTCAGTTCCGTAAGTCATAACTGGTAACACACACGAATTAAAGACTTTCGTCTCGAGACACAGCGGTAGTTGGGCTGAGAATATGCTGCGAAACTTCCCGGAACGCTGCCCAGCCGAGATAGATACGTCGATTGACCTCTTTCTGGAAGTTGGACTATCTGTCCCAGGTAAATTATATTCGTCAACAACTTCCAACCTTTACAGGAGTGGGTACGACATGGGAATTCGACATAATTTTCGTCTTATCCATGTTCATTTTTAGACCCTCTTGTTGGGAGACTCTACAGAGGTCGTCGAGCATAGTGCCTAAGTCTTCCAGGTTTGTAGCCATGACTACGATATCATCAGCAAAACGAAGGTGAGTTATGTACTCGCCGTTTATGTTGATGCCAAGTACTCCTCTCCAGTCCAAAACCTTTAACACATCCTCCAACGCGGCTGTAAACAGTTTCGGCGATATAGCATCGCCCTGTCTCACACCTCGCTGAAGACGTATTGGTTCCGAGGTTTGGTCCTGAAGGCGGACTGACATAGTGGCGTTTTCGTAGAGTGACTGCAGCACTTGGATGTACCGATAGTCTATTTGGCATCTCTGTAGTGACTGAAGCACGGCCCAGCCCCCTTATTCTCAACTGTCGGATCACGGATTCGATTCGAAAAGTCACATGCCGTCTCGCTTTGCGATCGCAGCGCGATAAAAAGTGACAGGTATAGAGTTTCCGAAATTCGAATTCTTTTCGACAGTTGAGAATAAGGGGGCAGGTCTCGACAGAATCGAAGGCTTGTTCCTAGTCTACGAACGCTAAGCATAATGGCAGGTTGTACTCTTCGGCCTTCTGTATAACCTGCCGCAGCGTATGTGGTCTATGGTACTAAAGCCTTTTCGGAATCCGGCTTGTTCCGGAGGGTGGAAGTCGTCAAATCTGCGTGCGAGACGATTCGTTGTAACTCTCAAATACAGCTTGTAAACATGACTCAGGAGCGCGATGGGTCTATAATTCTTCAATTGGGTATTGGAATTATGTATTGTGCAAACAAAACTGTACTTTTTAAGTTATTTACCTCACCTACTCTTTCTTTCCTTTCCTACTAATGCTGAGATGTAGTTTTGATAGCATTTCAAGTAATAAACTTTTTTATTCCAATTTTTTACTCGCTCTAATTTAGTTCTTATGCTCTTTTTCGAAAATATTCTCTTACAACTTTCTAGATCTCTGTATCCTGCTTATGCGTATAAAGTTTCATTAGATACAGTCTATCCGAAAAATTTGGACTTGAAAATTTGTATGAATACCCTGGAGAATGAAACCTCTTAAAATGACGGCAAAATATACGGCCACGCCGGCGCGGCGTCGCCACGCCGACCATGAATGGTCGGCGCGCCGCCGCCGGAAAATTGGGGCTCGGCGCGCACTTCTACACAAAAGTAATATTATTTCTCTAGCTTTTACCGGTATTTTGGACAGTAACGGTATTTTTATATCGTTACCAAAAATAACGAAATAAATACTTTGATAATGATACAAGAAAGCGACGTTACCGTCTTTCGCAGTCCGCCCGCGCCACGCGGTATCGCACTTCACCATCATTTTAGCAGGCGGGCACATTGTTTTGCTCTGCAAACGTTCTGTCTGGCAACATCGCGCTAAAACATGGATGTCGTGTAACTATTATTTATTACGGATTACAGTATTTACAGTAGGAGAGAAAAGGAACAACGTTTACCGATATTTATTTTACTTCGGAATAGGTAGTCTCTTTAAAAGTACATACAAATCAAGGCAAACGACTCAACGCCACCCGATGACCCTGATGTGAAACGGTAAGAGAAGTCTGCTAGTGCAATTTAAACTCACTGGCTCTAATTCTGTAGAACACACGCTAAATCTTAATCTTAGTTCAGTGATAACATATCTATATATATCAATGAGTGAATAACTGTTATTATATAATTTGACATCTAGATACTTACGTATGTTTAATTTTTGACCTTATTGAACGTGATAAAAAAGGAAGCACCTCCATAATATGCCGAATACAATGTCTATGGTTTCTTCTAAATCATCTAATTAGAGATGTGAAAAATAGGTAAACATATGCAGAACAGTGTTCATTTGTCCACTTTCCTTTTATTTGATTTGTTTCATGGTACAAAACTGCAGCACAGCCTAATATTCATCATGGCGATGGCGCTATGTTACTTTAGTTTGGTAACGCTTTTAGTTGACTTCTAAGTCGCCCGCCATATTGAATAACGGTGAAAATGACGAAAAATTTCATCTTTGGTAACAAACAAACTATGCATGAAAATGAATTATTAGTATTCAGAATCGGGATTCGCCGGATTCAGAATCGAGACCCCCGAAAACCACGAAAATGATACCTATATTGATTCATTATTAAAAAGATGCTTCTGCCATCTTGAATCTCGAAATAAATGTTGTATTCAGAATCGGGACCTTCGAAAACCACAAAAATGAAGCCAATTAAAAAATCGCGTCCGCCATCTTCTATTTCTTATTGATCTACAAATAATTTTACAGTAGTAAACCTACCAATTGAATCGAGAAACTCGAGAGATTGATATAAATCGTCATGGTGTTATACCATGTTATACACAGCTTAAAACAGAAGTGAAGTTCACATTTTAATGTTTTTGATGCGTTTAAACGCCTATTACTATATTGTAACAATTACAAACAAAGAAAGAAAACGCTGAAAAAATATATGCGCCAGGCGGGAATCGAACCCGCGTCTCGTGATGTCTGGCCAGACGCGATTACCACTACGCCACCGGAGCAGTAGGTATAACCTAATTTCTTCACCGCATTCTATCCTTCTTCTTAACGTTCATATAGCAACGTTTAACACACCACTCATTGAAGTTAACACCTCTAGTGATCCGAAAGAATACTTTACAAGCATTTTTAAACTTCCAGATATGGTGAGAAAAACTATTTTAATCACATTTATGTTTTTGATGCGTTTAATTAAACGCCTACTATAAACTGCATTTTTTTTTCATCGTACTTACTACTTACTTTGGTACTTTATTTATAATTGTTACAATGAAGTGCAGTTATCTATCATAAAGTACTAAGTATTTAATAGCAGAAACTGGAGGAAGTTTTATTATTTTCCTCCAGACTTCTAAGGAAAAGCCAATCTCATTTGGCTTCACTTAATTTATTTTTTTAAAGGATCCGTTTTAGCCCCCCGGCTTAGCCGCCAACATGATATTTTATATACGAAATGGGAAGAGTAAGAAAAATTGGGAAGAGTAAGTTTTGCCAAATGAAACATTTGATTAAATAATATTTGGTTAAATGAATCATTGCCAAACAACAATTTGTTAAACAATAGTATGCCAAAAAAGAGATTTGCTACTGTTATGGACATTAGTTTCCCTTGTCTTCGCTTTAAATAGTAGAGAGAACATATAAAAAAACAGAGTTTTTGGCGGGATTTGGTGAAGTCCATGAAAATTTTAATTGCAATGATTAAAAAATGTGTCTGAGCGAACATGTGTATTTTTGTGAAGCAAGTGTTTGTGTTGACATGCAATTAAAAAATCATAATCTTATGTGTATTTGATGTGAACGACGTTAAGAATTTTATCATGGTTATCCACTTCATCAAAATAGCATCATATGGAGACTCTTATCATATATTTCACGCCAAAATCTACCAAGATGCATTGATATGTGTCACGACAGCATTTTAATGCAATATTTAAAGAATTAAAGAAAATACTTAATGGCTGTATGGGTTTTAGTTCCCCTTGCCTTTTCTGTAACTTTACCTTTAGTACCTTTGCCGTCTACCGCCTGTTACTGCAATAAATGTGGCATTTAATTACCGCCTAAATTACGGTGTCAAATAATGGTGTGGCTACGCTACAGTCTACTTAGGTATGACAATGAACTAAGCGGTAGAAATATACATATAATTTTTCAAGATGGACGAGTTTTTTGTTTACATCCTCTTTGGATGGACGTTGATGCTATGACGGAATGAATTTTTAAGTTTCTATATGAAAAAAGCGCGGGAAACGTCGAATTGTGCGGTTCACTTTTTTTTTGCTTTTATATAAATTTGGGTAAATAGTGGATCAGTAAGGTTAATTTTTAGTTATATTTATTTATTTCGTGTTACTTATTAGTTTTTAACTAATTGGTAAGTCAATATTTTATACTTATAAAGGTTTTACATGGGCGACCCCGAAGACCCTGGAGGGTCAGCCCTCCAGGTGTCTAATGAAGTGACAATTGCCTTTAATGTTTCTGAAATGGATACAGAAGGCTCTGTACCCGACACAGATGGGTCAGGGTATCAGAAAGTGACTAAACGCAAACGTTCTGCAGTAAATAAGTTATGCAAACATTGCAATAAAAAAAAGAGGAGGAATCATCATAAGGTTTCTTCTACTGATATACACGATACTGAAAATTGCCAATGTGATAGGACAAATGAAAAAAATATTAAAGAAAAACTTGGAAATGATAAACCAATTCCAAATTTTTCATCACCACTACCACATTCACAGGTAAATAATCAAGATCTGACCAATGTACGTTCACCCATAGGAAGAATTCTCTACGAAGCTTCAGACACATCACCATTTGTTATTCATGTAATAAAAGACCAAAACCAAGACAAAAACGCTTCATTGCACCCAGTGTCCTTTGGGCATTTCTTAAAGAAGAACAATATTCAAAATATAGTCAATGGCAGTTTAAAAAAAAATAGGGCGTAATAAAGTAGCACTCTCATTCTCTAGCTTTGTAGATGCAAATTCGTTTTTAGATAATAGGGCTCTTATTAAAAATAATTATAAGGCATTTATTCCAGTGTTTAATGTTACTCGCATGGGGGTTGTCAGAGGAGTTCCCATTGAGTGGACTGAGGAGGAAATATTAGAAAACATTACAGTTCCTATTGGATGTGGAAAAATCCTTAGAGTCAGGCGTTTAAAAAAAAAGAATGTTGTTAATGGTAAATCTGAGTTTATTTCAATAGAGACTGTAGTGCTAACTTTTGATGGGCAAGTGTTGCCAAAGAGGGTCTTTTTATGTTATAATTCTCTCCCTGTTGACTTATACATCTATCCGACAATACAATGTTTCCACTGCTGCCGATACGGTCATATTAAAAGTCAGTGTAGGTCTACACCTCGTTGTTTCAAATGTGGGGGTGACCACTCTGGTGATAGTTGCTCTGTTGAGAATGATGCTATTTTATGTTGTCTATGTTCTGGTTCACATATAGCTACAAGTCGCAAATGCCCCGAGTTTTCCAGACAACGGGCTATCAAAGAATCAATGGCTAAAAGTTGCATTTCTTATTCAGAGGCACTGAAAATTCATCCTCCAGTAGCAAAGTCATACGCTGATGTTTTGATGTCTCCTTCAGTGTCTGTACTTCCTGAAAATTTTGAACTTTTAAGTAGTAGAAAACCATTAGTTGACAATAAAGGTAAGAGTTCTTATAAAAAAACAGTGTTTCTAAAGAAGAATAATAATTATAATAGTCTTAACAGTAATAAGGGATTTGACAAATTTGCTCATTCAGCTCTTACTAAGGATTATGACATTCCTCTCCCTTCAGTAGGTACAGCTATAAATAATAGTAGTTATGACAATTTGTCAACAAGAGACCTTATTATAGCTTTAATTAATACATTTTCCCAATCTGATATGTTAACTGTAGATAATTCACCGTCCAACGTTGCCTCTAATACTGTAGTTACTAATATCATTAAAAACAATAATGGCCCCACACTCCATAGTGGTTCAATGGAATTGCCGAAGCATCCACAGTAAGAAATCTGATTTGTTGTATATAATAAATAAATTCAACCCTTTCGTAATTTCTTTACAAGAAACTTGGCTTCGGCCAAATATAAATTTTAAAATTTCAGGTTTTTCTTCTATTAGAGAAGATAGATCTGACAATTACGGCGGTGTCGCCCTGTTTATTAAAAATGGTCTTCCATTTTCTCATGTTGCCATTCCAAATCATAGCCCAGATTTTTCAATAATTGCAGCTTTTGTATGTAATATTTGTTTTGTTTCTGTTTATATTCCGCATCCATCATCTGTCATTTTTGATGAGCTAGGACGCATTTTTTCCTTACTCCCTACACCAATATTAATAATGGGCGATTTTAATGCACAGCATGTGTCCTGGGGCAGTTCCTGCTCGAACTATTATGGCTCCAGAGTGTTAGATTTAATAAATAATCATAATTTTTGCATCCTTAATTCGGGAGAGGCTACTAGACGCACTAGGCCTAATGAAGGCGTTAGTGTTCCTGACCTAACTATAAGCTCCCCTAATCTCGCTTCTATATTAACGTGGTACACTTTATCGTCATCGTTTGGCAGCGACCATTTTCCAGTTGTTATATCTTTTCCATATCTTATTAGTAAATCGAATTGCGCCCGTCCTCCGCGATTAAAATATAAATTAGATGATGCAAATTGGAATTTATATAAAGATTTGGTACACGATGGTATGAATTCACTCCCTGTAGTTGATCAAAATAATGAAACTGTATGTGCTGCAGCATTCTCTTCACTTTTGTTGGAAATTGCAAACAAAGTATTCCCTATTAAAAATGGCAAAAGAAATAAAATTCCTTCGCCTCCGTGGTGGGATAAGGAATGCTCCTCTGCAGTTAAAGAAAGAAAACTGGCAGAGAAGAAATATAATAAAAATTCCACAACCGAAAATTTTGACTCCCTTTCCGAAATTATTAATAAAACTCGTAAATTATTTAAGCAAAAAAAATGGGATAGTTGGAAGAAGTTTTGTGAGTCCATATCGCCGAACGTGAATTCTTCTATTGTTTGGAATAACATACGAAGATTTAGATCAGCTTTTAAAGAGTCTACTCCGAATTATCTTCCTAATCACATTGCCGATCAATTTTTGGATAAATTAGCTCCTTTGTATGTCCCTCAGGAAATAAAATTATGTTGTTATTCAGTTGACGAAAGTCAAAATGCACTTAATGCTCCTTTTACTTTACAAGAACTGAAAGGAATTCTATCCTACGTCAAAGATTCTGCTCCGGGAGAAGATGGCATTCCCTATTCTTTTTTTTCTCACTTGAGTGATAGTTGTATATTATACTTTCTTGATATCATTAATTCTATTATGAGGACAGGTAATATACCTCAATATTGGAAATATCAAGAGGTAATTCCAATATTAAAGCCTAATAAGTCTCCTTCCGATCCTTCATCTTATAGACCCATAGCACTTAGCTCAGTCACTGCAAAATTAGCAGAACACTTAATAAAAAATAGATTAGAGTGGTTTGTGGAAAGTAATAATATTTTATCTCCCAGTCAATATGGTTTTAGAAAATCTAAAAGTACCATGGATAGTTTAGCCATTTTTACTACTGACGTTAGATTAGCTTTTTCCAGTAATGCTTCTCTTTTGGCTGCTTTCTTGGATATTTCAGCTGCGTATGACAATGTAGATATTAATATACTTAAATTAAAATTAGATAAATTGCACGTTCCTATAGTATTAACCAATTTTATCATTAATATGCTTTCTGAGAGAATGATAAACGTTACCTTGGAAGATTCTCAAGTAAAATCAAGACTGGTTTGGAGAGGGCTTCCACAAGGCTCAGTGCTAAGTCCACTTCTCTATAATATTTATACGTCTGATTTAGAAAATTCATTAAAAGGTGATGTGAATATTTTACAATATGCAGACGATTTAGTTTTATATACTACTGGTGTTTCTATTGAAAACATAAGCTCTTCATTATCCTTTTCACTTAATTTTCTAAAAGTTTGGTTAGATAAAAATGGGCTTAGTCTTTCTGTATCAAAAAGCTCAACGGTATTATTTTCTCGTTTGCGTTTTCCTCCTCCGGTTGCTGTTTACTATGATAATCATATTATCCCTGAGTGCAATGAAGCTAAATTTTTAGGAATGATATTAGACAGGAAATTTTCGGGTTTACCTCATTGTTATTCGGTTATCGCAAAATGCGAACGTAACCTTAATATCTTAAGATGTTTATCTGGTGTATGGTGGGGAGCCCATCCATTTTCTCAAAAACTCCTTTATAATGCATTGATAAGAAGCATATTGGATTATGGATCTATCTGTCTTGAACCTTGTAGTGCCTTAGGTCTTCATAAACTTGATTTAATCCAATCCAAGGCCCTTCGAATTGTTACTGGAGCTATGAGATCTAGCCCTATCAATGTTCTTCAGTGTGAATGTTTAGAACCTCCTTTAAAACTTCGGCGCCAATTTTTATGTGACAAATTTCTTTTCCGTGCTTTTCAGTGGGAAAATCATCCTCTTTTTTATAAGCTAAAATCTCTTTCGGATATCATTCAATCATCTTCATATTGGAGTAATAAATCAACGCCGTGTTTAGTTGTAAGTTTCCGAAAATTTATATCACTTCAAGCTCCAACTCACAGATCTCAATATCTTCCCATTTTTTCAGTTAATTATGAGTCGCTGATTCATTTTCCCACAATTCATTACAGTTTAAATATTATTAAAAATGACCCATTTGCTAATTATAACTTTAAATTTATTCTTAATAGTAACTGGCCCGGTTGGCACTACATTTACAGTGACTCTTCTAAAACGTCTTCAATCGGTAATGTAGGTATTGGTGTCTATCATGAGCAACTAAATATTGTACAAAAAATTAAGTTACCCCCCGAGTCGTCTGTTTTCACTGGAGAATGTTACGGCCTTTTTAAATCTTTAGAGTATATTATACTAATGAAACTTGATAAAGCAGTCGTTTTTACAGACTCTAAAAGTACGTTACAAGCCCTTGAAAAATATCCTTTTAAAAATTGTACTAACAATCCGGTAATAATTGATTGTAAAAAGTTGCTATGGCAGTGCTTCAATAAAGGGTACTCTGTTCACTTTGCTTGGGTGCCTGGGCATCAAAATATTCACGGTAATGTTAAAGCTGACAAGCTTGCAAAAGATGCCGTGAGTTGTGGTGATTTATTTCCATATAAGAATGTTTGTCAGGATTTATTATCAATACCTAAGGAACAATTAATGAATGACTGGGAAAATGATTGGAATAGGAGTACTGAAACTAAAGGCCAACTATATAAATTAATTCAACCGCGCATCCCAATAAAACCTTGGTTTTCTGTCATGAAGCTTGGTAAAATTGCTACTTCTATGCTTATTCGAATGCGTATAGGTCACACATGTTCTCCATCACACCTTGCGCGTTTGCGTATCATAAATAGTGATATCTGTGAATGCGGTACTGGTGTTGGTGACTTGAACCACATACTGTTTTCCTGTCCATCCCATGATCGCTCCTCTTTTATAGAATCACTTATTTCCTTAAAGATTCCTTTCCCTTCTTCTGTTATTTCCCTTTTACATACAAATATTAAAAATGTGTATTGTGTTATATCTGAATATTTATGTCATAATAATATAAAGTTATAAATTAATGTTATGTAATTAGTATGATTGTTATCTTGTATTTATTTTATTTGTTTTTGTATTGTATCATTATTTTATTTTGTATTGTATTTATTCGCCTTTATTCGTAAGTTTACAATGGTCAAAACTTTCCTGATCCTTTTATAATTCCGAAATTCCCGGTTATTTTTTTATACCGTTTCCCTACCTTTTACTCTAGTAGTGGCTAATGTACAAACCGTACAAGCAAAAAAAAAAAAAAAAAAAAAAAAAAAAAAAAAAAAAAAGTTTCTATATAGCTAAACCAAAGACTATATAACCAATTGACTGCGCTTGCGGGGGCAATCTTCTCACTAAGCATATGCTAAAACGAGTTTATGTGCCGATTTCGCCTTCAGAGTGCTTCTAGCTGCCGCGGGTATCACACAGTGACGTAAAATATTATTTGAAGAGTCAAAATACGGTAAAAATGCCCAGTTGTGCTATTAAATGGTGTGGGATGTAGAGTTCTACTTCAAATTACAAAAAAGATGGAATAACCTTCCACAGGTAAGTATTATTTAGATGAAATTCGTACAAAATAATTTTCGCAAAAATAAATTCTTTTTAATAAATATAAAATTGGCACGCGTTGATGTCTTTCTACCCCTCTCTCTCTTTCCTAGGTTTAATGTACTATGCTTTATCTCTTTCTTTTAAAGATAGTGCTGTTACGTGCACTTTCTTCTTGGTATCGATAATAAAATCATTTTGTAAGATTTAATTATATTGTTTTCGTATTATTCAAATCTAAATTCTAATTTGATTAATATAATTTTTATTTCTATTTACAGACTCAAGATCGATCACTAAGGGATTTATTTAAACAAATGAATATTTTGACCGTTGCTTCTCAATATCTAAAACTTGGAACAGCAAGTTTATTTTTATATCTAGTGTTTAAGTTATGAATATCACTATGTTTTGAAAAGGTATGTTTATATTTGTGAACATAAATTATGTTCTCATATATACAGGGTAGAAAAAATCTATGGGCCCTGGAAGGGAACTACTTTAAATCCTTTAGTTAGCTCATTTTACTGAAAGGAAACATTCCTTTATTTTTGAAAAGAAAAAAAACTGCATTTAAAGATCTTCTAAAAGTCGCTTGTCTCACCCGGGAATCGAACCAACTAAAAATTAAAAAATTAAACCCTCGCTATTTTTTTTATACGAATCGGTAGTATTAATGATCAGGATAAAATTTGTTTAATAAACATTTGGTATTTGGAATAAAAAAAAGTAAAAAGTAACATCAATTATTTACGATCGAATACATTCAACATTTTTAACGATTTTAAAAATGTTGAAAGTTGTCGTTCTAATTTCAAATTGTCCCGCGTTGCATTAAAAAATGCGTTCCATTTTTAACTTTTCCTCAGATTGCCTAGTTTAAGAACGAATTGTGCATAAATTTATTATTACAATTTAATGATTTTCTTATCGAAGTCTTCAATAAGGTACTAAGACATAAATAACATTAGCAAACCTGTATTTCATACAATATCTTTGGATGTTAGAGAGATAATAAAATTAACGTATGGTTTACTTGTTACAAATGAACATTACAGTACTAGGTACTAGGTAGTTAATAAAAAACTTGTAATAAATATTCAATTTCATAGGTATCACGTACAACATATTAGTGTGTTTGCTAGACAAATTTTATCCTGCACAATAATCCTACCGATTCGTATAAAAAAATAGCGAGGGTTTACTGTTTTAATTTTTAGTTGGTTCGATTCCCAGGTGAGACTAGCAAGTTTTAAAAGGTCTTTGAATGCAGTTTTGTGTCTTTTCAAAAATAAAGGAATGTTTCCTTTCAGTAAAATGAGATAACTAAAGGATTTAAAGTAGTTCCCCTCCAGGGCCCATAGATTTTTTACATTCTGTATATATGAGAACATAATTTATGTTCACAAATATAAACATACCTTTTCAAAACATAGTGATATTCATAACTTAAACACTAGATATAAAAATAAACTTGCTGTTCTAATAATTAAAATAGAATAAAACTAGAAAAATTTCACGTCCTGAGGCAGGAATCGAACCCGCGACCTTTCGCAATCCGGGCGACTGCTCTGACCACTGAGCAGTCGCCCGGATTGCGAAAGGTCGTGACGTGAAATTTTTCTAGTTTTATTCTATTTTAATTACTAAGTAATTTTTCAAACATTTATAATAATGTTAAAATCAAAAATTAAGAATTGCTGTTCTAAGTTTTAGACTTCACAAGACAAGTCGCCCATTCATGGGGAAAATGTATACACATTTACAACAATGTCGCACCAAATGTAACTGAACTGCCTTTTCACAAACTTAAGTTATATGTCAAACAAACTTTAATGAAAAAAGGCTACTATAAGGTCCAAGAATATTTAGATGATAAGAATGCGTGGACACATTAAAATTCCAAAATGTTTTATATGTTTATTTACGAGTATTATGACTATTAACCACTGTATACCTATATTGTGATTGTGCATTGTCAGATAGCTTGAAAATGACGATAATACTTTTGACATTGGGTACCTACTTTGTTGGTACGTTGATATACATTCTCTTCTAATATTTTTTTTTTCGCTGGGCAGCGGCACTGCGCTGCTTAAAGTTATATTTAAAAAAAACATTGTAATTTATTATTTGAAAAGAGTGACTACATGAGTTTGTTGCCGGAATCTTCTCGGTAGTTCAACTTTTGGAACCGGTGTAAATTCAGACATGACAGACAGACAGAGACTATGACGTTGTTAGTTAATATATTTTTTGTGATAGTTGTAACAATGTGTTTTTTTGACGTTTTAAAAGTGTTTCTTTGTGGCCTATTTAAATAAAATATTTTTTCTTTCTTTCTTACGTTCATTCATTAATATCGTACTAAGTTATTATGTTGTTTAATTACACTAGAAATTCCCTCGCACCAAAGTTGACTTATAGTTTTTATCGATAGTCGATAATATTTTTGGTCTCCCTGCTCCCTACAAAAACACGTGTAATTGTACTGACCAATCAGCGAAGCCAATGCCTCGTCGCCCCCGCACCGCTAAGCAGTGACCTGTGTTTCTAAGGAGGAATGCATCTATGCGCTCTCCACCAAGATTTAAAAGAAGATGGTGGACGATTCCTATGATTCTTGAGACTGGCACCTATCCCATAGATGGTTTATAGTAGAATAATTTAAAAAACTCGAGCGCCGTTTCATTCAACTAATCCATATCGTTTGACACGTGGGTTTTTCGTTAAACTCATGTTGCACACCAAAAAGCATAGAATCATACGTAACTGCACACTGAACAAACGGTAATGTGGCCACACACGCTTTATTTACCGCGATAATTTTAATATGCAAAAAAAGACCGACTTACCGGAGCTTTTGCCTACCGCCTTGTAATATTCATTGGCATTCTTAATTGGTTAGAGCAGTCGCCCGGATTGCGAAAGGTCGCGGGTTCGATTCCGTCTTAAGGACGTGAAATTTTTCTAGTTTTACATTTTAATTACTTACTAAGTAATTTTTTCAAACATTTATAATAATGTTAAAATCAAAAATTAAGAATATTTGAAAGCACTGCCCCAACATAACCGAATCGTAGGTATTTGTAAAAATACGATGTTGAAATAGAACATTTCGACATTGTGGGGTGGACGTTAGCTCATAAACGCAAATACAGATAGACTAGAAGAATTTCACAGGGATATCCCAAGTCCTGGGTGGCTCAGTTGATTAGAGCAGTCGCCCGGATTGCGAAAGGTCGCGTGTTCCATTTCCGCCTCAGGACGTGAAATTTTTCTAGTTTAACATTTTAATTACTAATTCAGTGGCATTCTAAAATTAAAGCCATAATTCGTGGCTACACCCAAAGAGAATATATTTACGGTAATATGGTACCTAATGTAATAGCCGTAACATAATATTATAGAGAGAACATAAAAAAAAACAAAACCGAAAATGACATTAATGGCAATGATTAAAAGAAAAGTCACAATCTCACAATGTTATTGTGAGATTGTGCAAAGTTACATGAGCGTTTTATATTCTCTTTGGTTACATGTTGCCAGAATGTAACTTTTGTAACATTTTATGTTATTTTTAACCCTCTATGTTACTTTCAAATTACACGACTCAAAATGTTATTCTTTACGTAACTTTTAGGGTTTTCTAAAAAAAGTTCGTCAAAAATTCACACCAAGTAGATAGAGATGTGTAACTCGTGAGCGATTGGTTAAAAAGATGTAACATACATTGGTAAAAAAAATAACAAATGACTAACACCCGTATTCACAAACGACACTTATGTAAGTGAAGGAGCATTACTATGCGAAGTAAGGCATTTCTCACGCCCGTATTCACAAACGATATTTATGTAAGTGAAGGAGCATTACTATGCGAACTAAGGCATTTCTCAGTGGGTTCACTATGTCAAGCCTTTCAATTCACAAACAATACTCAAACGAATCTTTACTATGCGGACGCATAGCGTTGAATATAGCTCTGTGATTGGTTGATTAGTGTTACGTAGTTCACTTCACTGACTGACATTTCAATTTTATTGTTTATTTGCTTTTTATCGTAAGCTCCGTAGTGATTACATTCTCTTTGGTGAGCTCGACACTATGCGTTGATTAATATAGCTATCAGGCTCCCATAGCTAAGTGTTCATTATGACAAACGCATAGTGCCGATTGTCACTCAAGTATTGTTTATGAATAGGAATTTGGCACCCTGTGCGTCCGCGGGCACTGTGAGACCTCATAGTGTCGTTTGTGAATACGGGCGTCAGTGGGTTCACTATGTCAAGCCTTTCAATTCACAAACAATACTCAAACGAATCTTTACTATGCGGACGCATAGCGTTGAATATAGCTCTGTGATTGGTTGATTAGTGTTACGTAGTTCACTTCACTGACTGACATTTCAATTTTATTGTTTATTTGTTTTTTGTCGTAAACTCCGTAGTGATTACATTCTCTTTGGTGGTGAGCTGGACACTATGCGTTGATTAATATAGCTATCAGGTTCCCTTAGCTAAGTGTTCATTATGACAAACACATAGTGCCGATTGTCACTCAAGTATTGTTTATGAATAGGAATTTGGCACCCTGTGCGTCCGCGGGCACTGTGAGACCTCATAGTGTCGTTTGTGAATACGGGCGTGAATCATTCATCTTTCGAATACATCTTTAAATCTTTTAGATCATAAATTCATTTCATTCTAATAGACACTGATTCATTCAATCAATGGGCCTAATTCTGGCGGCACACTGTAAGTTTAAATTAAAGTACAGTATATCTCTTTCTCGCAATATGTAATATGAAAAAGATGGCAAGAATTCGTTTAGAGCTGTCATCTAAATTTAGAGAGATTTCAAAGGAACCATAGACAATTTTAGCACGGAGGTGCCTCCTAAACACTGCATTTTAACACGTTCAATAAGGTCGAAAATTGAATGCATGTTTCTAAATGTCAAATTTTAAGTCAGCGATCCTTTTTGTATTCATATTGAGAGAAAGAGGTAGACTGAACTTAAATTTAATCTTAGCATGTGTTCGCCAGAATTAGGCCCAGTGAGTGAAAGAAAGAGATTGGATGGATTTTTTTGTTCATTCTGCCTGTAATGGGAAGGCAAGGGGAACTAATGCCCATACAGCCATGTCTTAAGAATTTGTTTATTTCTTTACTTATTGCATCTTGGGAGAATTTGACGCTAAATATATCATAACAGTCTCCATATCATGCTATTTGATGAGGTGAATAACCACGAAATAGTTATCATCATTTTCAACACTATAATTACTTTAATTGTGATAAGAAAATATATAAATATATTATTATTATTATATTCTAATAATAATAATCATACACTCACACCTATTATCTAGCTCAAAGTAAGCATCATTAAGAGCTTGTGTCTTGTGAATCTTTTAGTTTCACATCGACACAAACACTTAGTATATAAAACTACAGACATTTTATAACACAAAGTTCGCTCAGACACAATTTTTAGTTATTGTATTAAAAATCTGAACTTACTAAATCCCGCCAAACACACGATTATTTTTTTGATGTTTTAAAGTTCTCTCTATTACAGAGAAGGAAAGTGAAACAAATATCCTTACAGCCATGTCTAAGTATTTTCTTTTAAATATAGATACAGATAATAAATATTGATTGACCCATGCCGGGATCGACCATGGCGAAAGTAACTTTGTTACCGTAAACGAAATCAGAGCGCTGAAACCACTACGCTACCGAGCAATTTTCAATTTATTTCACACCAAATAAACGATTACTTTAATGATTGCACCAAATATCCGATTCAAAAAAAAAATATATTTTTATATCTACCTAAAATGTTACAGTAAGTAGGTCGCTATCTCATTAAAAAACTTTACATGTTAAATTACAGAAATATATAGGTAGGGTGGTGCCGTCAATACGACAATAAATTAAAACATGGGCTAATTATTAGTTCTGAGAAATGGTTTAGCCCATGTTTTAAATTGTTGTCGTATTAATGACACCATTCTGTATAAAATTCACAAAATTGTGTTGTCATTCAACTGTATGATCATGCATGACCCATGATGGAATAAATCTTTCACAACACAATGCGGTAAAATAGACGGTAGAAAGATATAAAGAGTGATTTGATGATGAGTGGAAATGATGTGTCTAGATCAGGGATGGCGAACCAATGGCACGCGTGCCATTTATGGCACGCAACACAATATATTGGGCACGTCACTGATCATAAAATTCATTATTTACTACGAAAAACAGTGTGAAGTAGGTATAATATGACGGACGAACGCGAATAATTAATTGATAGTAATTATTTTACCAATAATCACAAAGTGAAAATTGATTTGTTGGCACGTCTATGACCTCATTTAACATTTCCTTAGAAAAATGGCACGCTGATACGTAAAGGTTCGCCATCCCTGGTCTATATTAACTGAGTTACAAAAGATTAAACATTTAAAAGAATGATTTAAAATCTTTTTATCAAAAGATTAAATCTTTTCTTTTGAAAGATTTATACTGCGCATCTCTGCATAAAACTACTCTACAGAGTGGCTACTCTATAAAGTTGCCTATTTTTTTTATTGAATTGTAGCCTGAAACCGCCTAAAGGTCTATTCACACATATCAGTAAAGCCACAGTTCCGGCACAGTTCCGTGACAGTACCGGCACAGTGCGAAATATTATTTTATACATTATCTATGAATGTATCTCCACTTGTCCGTGTCAGTGACGGCACAGTGCTCTCAGTGTCCGTGCCGGCACCGGCAAGCACGAAAGGGATCGTCGACAACGATATTTTTTGCCGGACGGACAGATCACGGACACCGGCATCAACAAAAACGAAATGGAGGACGAGCGATTAATAGAATTGGTTCGTGAAAATAGAGTTTTATATGATTTATCTCATGCAAAGTATATGGATACGAAATACAATCACGATTGACGACGGACACGTTTTCACTAAAGCTCCGTGAACTGAGCAGGCACTGACATGTGTGAATTGAATCACTGACGCAACACTGAAGCACTGATACGGAACTGTGCCGGTACTGTGTCGGAACTGTGGCTTCACTGATATGTGTGAATAGACATTTATATTCGTGTTAGCTTTCCTTTTTATTTTTTGTCTAATAAAATGCTACATTACTGTATAAGTCATTTTCTACATAAAATAAAGTAATATTACTTTTCACACGAAAATGTTACTTTTTGAGCACTGCCGTGTTACTTTTGACTATTGGCCACTGGCAACATTGCAATGTCACGTCTTCGGTGTTCTATTCTAGTATTTCTAGTTCTATAATCATTGGTCACGTCACGAGTACATGAATAAAACTATTTTTTATTTTAATCAATCTGTGGAAAGGAAGTTGTGATGTGTACAAAAAAAATGATCATTGTTTTTTTTTCGTAGTGTCGCGTTGTAAAGGCCGGACAAACAAATAACCGCGATACTAGAAACCTGTTTAAATATAGAAATGCTTAAGCCAAGAAGATTTATTTTACCCTGTGTTGTTATAATTTTTACTGCTATTGCAGTTTTGGGCCACTCGCATTCACATTCGCATGGTGAAGAAGAATCACCAGCATACAAGTACTCGAAAAGCGCGAATGAACAATATATAAAAGAAGAAAAAGTTGAAAATGTGTCCAATTATGATTTGTATGTGAAAGCATTAGGTTCGACGATATTTATTAGTATAGTACCTTTTTTTGTACTTTTCTTTATACCAATTGATGGCACTGTGGAAAAACAACCTTTGCTCAAGATTTTATTATCTTTCGCATCTGGTGGTCTCTTAGGTGATGCCTTTCTACATTTAATTCCACATGCATTGATATCCACAGAAAGTGGATCTGGCCACAGCCACAGTCATAGTCACTCGAATAAAAATGAACCTCATGGAGCTCATGATATCACAGTAGGTCTTGGAGTACTTGGTGGTATAATTACATTCCTAGTTGTAGAAAAAACTGTCCGCCTTTTTGATAATGGACATGGCCATTCACATGGGGCTGAAAAGAAAAAAGATGACAAGAAAAAGAAGAACAAAGACAAAAAAGAAGATATAAAAATTGCCGGCTACCTTAATCTTGCTGCTGATTTTACTCATAATTTTACTGATGGATTAGCAATTGGAGCATCCTTTATTGCAGGAAATAATATTGGATACATAACTACAATCACTATCCTTTTACATGAAATACCCCATGAAATTGGTGATTTTGCTATTCTGGTTCAATCAGGATGCTCACGTAGAAAAGCAATGATGTTGCAATTGTTGACAGCTTTTGGAGCAATATCAGGAACAGTGTTGTCCATCTATCTTCAAGGATCAGGCGAAGGTGTATTGTCAACCCTTATACTACCTTTCACAGCAGGTGGTTTTATATATATTGCAACTGTGTCTGTCATTCCAGAGCTATTAGAAAGTTCAAACAAACTATTTCAATCTGTTAAAGAAATTCTTGCTCTATTGGCTGGTGTTTACATGATGGTGTTGATTGCACAATATGAGTAAATGTAAAATATTTTGGCATATTTTAATGTTTTTGAGTTAAAATGAAGTTAAGTGAATATTGTTATAACCCGGTAAAAGCAGTACTTTCTTTACTAAATTTCTGCTACCTGCCACCAACTTTGTGAACATTTCTGTAAGTTCCCTATAGATTGTATTCACATCACATTTTGAATAGTTATTTATCTTTAAAGGCAAGTGGTTTCATAAATGAACAATGTTTATATAGACTTCTAGAATAAAATATTTTAATTAAATTATTACTCTTATTAAAAATCCAGTCAAATAAGAATATTGAGCCTCTAATTGGGCATTTTCAGTCCCATACTCTTTATTATCCAAATGGACCAGAAGGCTTATTCACTAACTTATTAGACAGTCTAGGAGAGTTTTCGTTTATGAAGGAGCGGGACATACTGGATAGTTTACAGAGCAGTGCTGCGACGCTGCGACGAGTAGTCCGCAGCTTTCTTGCATCCTGCCAGTCTTGTTCAAATAGTAGCAACGGGCAAACGTGTGTATTGAGTATCGGCATATTTGTTGAAGATAATTATTAAAACCCCACACCTCTTCCTCCCCTTCCTTACCGTGTCATTCGCGGCGTCGCGTCGCCCGTCGCTTCATCTCCCGCGTCCCCCGGTTGCGTCACTCTGCAGAGGGCCTAGAGAAGATGCCTTTCGATAATCGCTATCGCTAAGCGGAAAATCTTTAAGATTGGACTTAAGCTAGCCAACTACTTCGATTACAAATGTCAAATCCCATACATCTTCCATTTAGCGATAACGTTAACGATTGTCAAAGGACATCTTGTCGAGGCCCTCTGAGGGCCTAGCTAGACAATTTGTGATAGTTGTGAGAATGTTTTTTTTTTGACGATTTAAAAGTGCTTCTTTGTGCCCTATTTAAATAAAATATTTTTTCTTTCTTTCTTTCAAAGATGCCTTTCGATAATCACTATCGCTAAGAGGAAAATGTATGGGATTTGACATAAGCCATCAGTTGAGTTTCTATCTAAAATGTCAAATCCCATACATTTTCCATTTAGCGATATCGATAGCGATTGTCAAATAGCATCTTGCTGATCTGATATGATTATTAGCATATAATATGTCACTCACAATGTCCCCCCGCGCTCTACGCGGCGTCGTCTGTCGCTTCATGCATACATTATATCACTAATTAGGCTTCGTTTGCCGCGTCCTACGTGGTGTCGCCCGCTACGTGCGACGCTACAGTTCAAACAAACAGACACCAACGCCTGCAGAAACACTTCCATACCTACTTCGCCTTGTTTTTTCCGACAGCCAGCTTCGTGCACCGCGGCGCTTTAGACTATCAAATATAATTAGCGATTAAGTTCACTGAACCCTAATCCCTTTCCCCTTAGATCTCGTTTAGTTCCGTAAAAGTTGATTTACTGGTCAAGCATCAGATTCCAGCTACAATCTTGGAGAGATTCCAATGTGCAACCGGTCCCTAAAAAGGGAGACTGATCAAACCCAGCTAACTACCGCCCAATAGCTGTCACCTCGGTTCTTTGCAATGTTATGGAACGAATTTTAAATAACCACCCTGGTCCGATACCTAGAAGATCACTCATTAATTAATGATCGTCAGTATGGGTTTCGGCCGAAACGGTCAACGGGTGATCTTCTAGCGTGTTTGGGGTGAAGGAAGCTATTGACAAACAAGGTGAGTCAGTGTCTGTTAGCCGTGACATTGCCAAAGCTTTTGATCGGATCTGGCATAGAGCTCTTCTCTCCAAGCTCCCGGCATTCGGTCTGCCCACTCAGCTCTGCAACTGGATCGCCGGCTTTCTGCATGAGCGGAGACTCCTTGACCTCGTTGATGGACGCGCTTCGGGGTTCATTTCAGTGAATGCTGGTGTACCATAAGGCTCTGTTCTATCCCCCACTCTCTTTCTTATTCATATCTACTAGGTGGTATATGTAGGGTCGCCTGGGTAGGTACCACCGACTTTCTTATTTCAGCCGTGAAACAGTTCGCTGTGTTTCGCATTGAAGGGAAAGGTAGCCAGTGTAATTACTGGGCATGGACGGCATTTTATCTTAGGCCTCAGGATGACAACGCACCTGCAATATCAAGTGCTTTTCCTTATTATTGCAGGTGTCTATAGGCGGCGGTAACCGCTTACCACTAGGTGGGCCGTCAGCTTGTTTGTCATCTAGTTGTATAAAAAAAAAAATCAATGACATGCTTCCTTAGGAAACATTCATTGCTATGCGAATGAAAGAACAGTGCATGGTCGATATTACGGTCGCCCAGGGCCTGGACGCGTTGAAACCGAGAAGGAGAAAATGAATTTTACCATTGAGCTCAACAGGGTGTTGAACCTCATATCTGAATGGGGCTCTTACAATCTTTTAGCGTTTACAACCAAAATGTCGCCTCTCTTCAGGGCAACTACTCTTTGGGCACAGTGCTCCATCAACTTGCTCGGTATGGATCTGAATCAGAGGAATTATATCGAAACCGTGATCAAAACAACCTCACGGAAGCTCGGTGTTCTGAACAAGGTGCGCCGATTTTTCACGCCAGACCAATTAATGCCTGCTGTACAAAACTCAGGTCTGGTCTTGCATTGAAAATTGCTCGTATCTGTGGGATGGCTCCGCCAAGTACCTACCTCCTCGATGCACTGGACAGATTGCAGCGTCGTGACGTCTACATTATTGACGACGTAGAGGTCACGAACAGCCTAGAGGCTCTACAACTCCGCCGTGACATTGCATCGTTAAGCGCATTCGGCTTTATCATGGAGTGTTCTGCTATGCGATTCTCTAAAGTCAGCAGCCATGAATTTGTGGCTGTTGGCAGCACCGTCATACTTTTGGCGTTTGTTTGACAACCGTTGGCGACACCAGCGTTCCGACGTCGAGCACGGCGTGAACCGGAACTAAAAAGTGGTTGATTTTTATATCTTTATGTAAAAATTCTAAAATATTGAATGAAGTCATTGCGATTTTAACACAACAAAAAAGAAATCAAAAAATATCGATTGTGTACTTCATGTCGTTATATCATCATGTTATTATAACCAAAACAGAGACAATCGTACACAGCCAAGAGACCGACGTAGAGATTAGTAAATACTGATTCACGCAGCACTCACCTCAACATCACGCACAAAGAAGTTTAGTACCTAACTCGTTTCTTTGTCGGACTACCAAAACTTGGAATTCTTTGCCAGCACATGTCATCATCATCATCAGCCTATATACGTCCCACTGTTGGGCACAGGCCTTCCTACATGGGAAAAACACACGAGGAGCTTAAGCCATAACACCACCACGCTGGCCAAATGCGGGTTGGTGGGTTAAAGCAGTTGCAGTAACAACCGGGACCAACGGCTTAACGTGCCTTCCGAAGCACGGAGGAGCTCGAGATTATAAATTTGATTGATCCATCCCGGGATCGACCATAGCGAAAGTTGCTTTGTTTTCTTATTCGAAACTAGAGGGCTCAAACTACTACGCCACCGAGCTCCTCAGCCATCACATGTGCTTCTTCCTATAACATGGGGTCCTTGAAAAGAGGCATGAAACCTTTTGGGCCGGCAAGGTGGGGGCGGCTAGGACAGTGTGTCTCACACTGCACTAGCTGTCTCCGCATATGGACTCTTCTTACCGCTTCACATCAGGTGGTGTTGAGTCATATGCTGAGCTTTGTATAAAAAAAACAATTGATTTTAAAATTTTCGTAGACCCAGGTCCAGGTCGCCGCTTGCCCCGAGAGCTCGACTTATCCAAGAAGCGCAACTTTGTTGGCGCAGTTTTCAATTGCAATCTAATCTAATAACTGTTATACATTTCTTTCTGATGAGCAGATCTTAAGCAACTTTATGAATTCCAACATTTTACAGCCGAATACGCAGCACTTGGACATTTTAGATTTTGAACGACAAATTAATTAATCTAACAGTGCGAACGCTGAGAGAAAATTCAGATTTTCTCTCGGCGTCCGCGCTGTAGATAAATTAATTTGTGAACTGTTTTACCATAGTTTCACAGTTTGAAATAAGAAAGGCGGAAAGAGAAGACTTTTAGCTTTTGATAAGATAATAATATTAGTCAAAGCAAAAGATGCTGTTTATTTTAATTTATTTTGCCGAGATATCCATGTTCGTCTGGCCCGCCCAACCCCACGGCTTTGGAAAACGAGATTTACATCAATCCTATGTACTCTTTTACCCAACCATATGTACAACTTTCATTTTCAATGTAACGCTAATATAAATAAGTTAGAAGCATCACTGGTGGCCGGGCCAGCCTGACGTTTTCAGCCCGGCCCCCTCTACATCACCACTACTACAACAACTAGTGACAATTAATTGTTAGAAAACTAATGTACTACATAAAATACATACATTCAAGCCTTTATTTCATACTATAATGCAATATCTTAGGAGATATCAAAGTAAGGTGGGGCCGGGCTGAAATTATTGAAATAGCTAATAACAATAAAAATACAAAACCTAAGAATCCATATTCTATGTGTGTGTGATCTCCCAGAGGTGCAGAATATATGTACAACTTTATTTTTAAGTTACATTATTTAAATATAAAACTATGAGCACTAGAAATTATTTCAGCCCGGCCCCCTACAATCGTTTATATCTTTTTAGCTATTGCATCAATCTGCACAAAACGACAATGTGTGGACTCGTATACGGTAGTACTTTGATAAATTTTGGCTCATGAATTTACTAAGATTATATTCGACGAGATAATTAAAATCTAAGATAGTACTAGTGGAGTGACCATCAGTCACGTGCTAATTTCAGGACATTTTTTTAATTATCTAAGTAGATGATATACAAGTTAATGGCCCAGCTGGCGGTAAACAGTTTCCGCCACCTATTAACAGCTGCTTTAATAAGGAAAAATCACTTGATATTGCAGTTCGGTTGTTATCCTGAGGCCTAAGTTGAAATGCCGTACATGCCCTCTAATTACTTTATTGGCTATCTTTCCCTTCAATCTAAAACACAACGAACTGTCTTAAGGCTGAAATAAGAAAGGCCTAACCAGACAACCCTACATATGGGCCTACCATCTAGGAAACATGTTTTTATTGAATGATACAATTTATAATTAGAGGATTTGTAACCGACTTCAAAAACGAAGAGGTTGCCAATTCGGTGGGTATGTTTTTTTAAATTATAAAGACCTTTTAAGATTTGTGAAATTCAGCAACATTCTTATTTTTTACTATCAACAATTATAATTATAATAAAATTGATTTTATGAGGTTTAGACAAGGAAAAAAACATTTTTTTAACCTTAACGGGGTAACTCTTAAGAACCAAATATTTTGTCTTTACAGCGTATCTACATATAATTATTATGGTCACGTGAAGATCCGGTAAAGTTGTTATAAAAATTTAATATTATACAAGCGTCATTAAACAATGACCAGTAATTGATTGCCTATTAGTAATTTTCTTATATTTCTTACAAATATTATATATCTTATGACGGGCATCTACCCCGTCATAAGATATATACATTTATAGAATAGAATAGAATATATTTATTTGGTACTTTTAAAACAGTATAAAAATGGTCTTAACATTAATACTAATAAAAATGTGTAAGAAACAGTCATTTGATTTTTTAAGATTCAAGAATTTAAGATCTGTTTGTAAATATTTATCTTGATATTTTAAGAAATGATTGAAAATTTGCTCAATGTAGTAAAATAATGAAACTGAGCTACATAGAAAAATTTGGTGGAACAGTCGCCCGAAGCGAGGTTAACCTGCTAACCTCACTTCGGGTGACTGGTCTACCAAATTTTCCTTGGAATCCCGGGATTTCATTCTATCTTTTTAATTTTACACTTTATTAAGATAAACATACATCTATATTCAAATTGTGGACACATATTTGTGCGAAAAGCTGTGATTTACTAGGGTATATAAGAATATTAGACTTTTTATACATAGATATAAGTTTATATCAATGTTTTATAGTATAATATAATATTTACAACCGTACCATATTTATTGAAGTTATCTAGATTATAAAAATAATTGCTACCTACTACTTATATCTAGACCAAATATTAACCAATACTTTTATAAGTTATAATTTTTGAAGTACCTAATGAAAGACTGTGATTTAATAGATTATATGGAAGTTAATAAATAGGGTATTTGACAACATTTTATTGAATGTTTAATAGCATCTTAGTACTTTATATATGACCATGTTACCATAATTAGTTTTGTTTTATATCGTCATTTTTTAAAAATTGCAATTAATAAGACCAATATGACATAAAAATATGTGCTCTTCAAGTATTTTTGTACACAAAATAACTCATATTTTTGAATTTAAGTGAAAATCCTACTTTTTTACTTGTTGTCAATATCCCTATTACGTATTAATAATTTTAAATACGAAGGTTGTTGATTTTTATAAATCTGAAAATGTTGTATTAATAAAAAAAAACTCTAATTATTACTTGTTTCATTCGATAAAACACATGTCCTGAAATTGACACGTGACTGATGGTCACTCCACTAGTACTATCTTAGATTTTAATTATCTCGTCGAATATAATCTTAGTAAATTCATGAGCCAAAATTTATCAAAGTACTACCGTATACGAGTCCACACATTGTCGTTTTGTGCAGATTGATGCAATAGCTAAAAAGATATAAACGATTGTAGGGGGCCGGGCTGAAATAATTTCTAGTGCTCATAGTTTTATATTTAAATAATGTAACTTAAAAATAAAGTTGTACATATATTCTGCACCTCTGGGAGATCACACACACATAGAATATGGATTCTTAGGTTTTGTATTTTTATTGTTATTAGCTATTTCAATAATTTCAGCCCGGCCCCACCTTACTTTGATATCTCCTAAGATATTGCATTTTAGTATGAAATAAAGGCTTGAATGTATGTATTTTATGTAGTACATTAGTTTTCTAACAATTAATTGTCACTAGTTGTTGTAGTAGTGGTGATGTAGAGGGGGCCGGGCTGAAAACGTCAGGCTGGCCCGGCCACCAGTGATGCTTCTAACTTATTTATATTAGCGTTACATTGAAAATGAAAGTTGTACATATGGTTGGGTAAAAGAGTACATAGGATTGATGTAAATCTCGTTTTCCAAAGCCGCGGGGTTGGGCGGGCCAGACGAACATAGATATCCAATTACCCTTATTACCCGTAGTAGGTACGTTTCTATAGGACCACGGGCAATGAATGTACACAAAGGGGTACCAAATATGCATGTATAAAAATAGGTTTATTTATATTACGTATTGATACACCCATTTCTGGAAATATTCTCATTTTTTATTAATAAAAGTCTGACATACATGATGAAATAACGCAGCCAATGTTAGAATAAGTTATTTCATACAAATGTCATGAAATTATCAAATAAATAAAATGTACTTAAGTACCTACTTATTTGAAAGTCGGAAAACATATTTAAGAACTAATATAGCTCATTACATTTTAATGTTTTTGATGCGGTTAAACGCCTAGTTTATTGTAACAATTACAAATAAAGAAATGGATGAAAAAAAATAGAAGCTCCAGCACCACCATCTTTTATCGCGATCCAGTTTAGGACCTAAACTGAGTAGAATTGTTAATTTGTACTACGACGCTATCTACGACTATGACAGCGATGCAGTTTAAGAACCAGTACTGAACCGAGCGGAATATGAATCGATTTTATAAAGATGGTGGTAAGGCCCCAGGCGGGAATCGAACCCGCGTCTCCTGATGTCCGGCCAGATTTTATTTGTAATTGTTACAATAAAGTAGGTGTTTAAACGCATCAAAAACATTAATATGTGATTAAAGTATATTTCCACACCAAAACTTGAAGTTTAAAAATGCTTGGAAAAGTATTCTTTCGGATCACTAGAGGTCTTAACTTCAATGAGTGGTGAGTTAAACGTTGCTATAAAAACGTTAAGAAGAAAGATATAAAGCGGTGAAGAAAGTAGTAGGTACACCTAGTGCTCCGGTGGCGTAGTTATAATCGCGTCTGGCCGGACATCTGAAGACGCGGGTTCGATTCCCGCGTGGAGCATACAGGCTGGTGCCGTCAATACGACACTAAATTAAAACATGGGCTATAAGTTCATAGAAATCGTTTGCCATTTTCAAAAACATATTCGTTTGGATAATTTCATGACATTTGTATGAAATATTATAACATTGGCTGCATTATGTCATAGAAACGTGCTGGTTACCGTCGCCTATAGCTACATGCAATAAAAAGGAAAGGAAAACATATCTTGGTATAAGGTGCGTTTGGGCGTTGTTATCATGTGGCCTGAGATGGAATGTCTTCCATGTCTAGTAATTACACTGACCTTCCCCTTCAATTCAAAATATGGCGAACTGTTTCACGTTGGAAATATGAAAGGCGGAAAGGCGGGAATATTAATAATCAAAGCAAAAGATGGCTGTACATATTATTTTTTTCTAAGATATAATAAAAAATAGTTAGAGTTACAAGATAGATATACACGGTGAGTTTTTTTTTTCGGGTTCTAAAAGTAAGTAAGTAAGTTCTAAATCTAAACTATAAGAGATAGAGAAAAACTCTCTTAGGTACAGTGATCTTAATTTTAGATAAAATAAAAATGGTATTGAAAAAAATTTTAAAATCTTAATAGATTTGGAGATATCGGATTTTTAACAAATAAACAAAACAAAACCAAAAATCTGCCACTTGCCTTAATCCTACAAAGTGGAGGACTTTTGAACAATTTATAAGATAGTTTGTTTCGTGGGATTAAGGAAGTGGCACATTTTTGGTTTTGTTTTGTTTCAGTCATCAATATCAATTAGATAGTAAAATGTATCTTTAATAAAATGTTAATTTCAAGCAATTTTAACAACTTCTAGCAACTTTAGACTTTGGTCTCCATACAATTTTTGGTTCTATCTCTTATAGTTTAGAATTTCCCCATAGTGACCCGAAAAAAAAACTCAATGTGTATAATATATCATTGTTTCAAATGCTAATCTGTGAACAATAATAATATCTTATCAAATTGTGGTAGTCTAATAAACGTTTCTGCAGAAAGACATGAGGTACTAAATCTACATAATGTTGTATAACAAGACACCCATTGGTTTCCCATACAACCGCCATCCTGACGGCAGGATGGCCTACTTACAGAAATTAATCTTTGAATTGTCTTTTGAAACACTACACTTTTACACATAATACATTATAGAAGACTATAATAGACATAATATTGTATAGGACTCCTTCCGACCCGCAAGCTCTAGCCTAAAATCTGCATTTTGTGCATATGACAGGCAGGGGCCTGTCAGAACAGAAGAGGTGAAAAGAAAAGAAAACTAGATGCTTGTGAGTTTTTATTGATACAAATTACTTCTTCTTAGACACACCAACAGTCCTTCCTCTCCTGCCAGTGGTCTTAGTGTGCTGACCACGCACACGAAGGCCCCAGTAGTGGCGCATACCTCTGTGAGCACGAATCTTCTTCAGCCTTTCAAGATCTTCACGGAGCTTAGAGTCCAAATTAGATGATGTCAACTGACTATATTTGCCATCAACAATATCCTTTTGTCTGTTCAGAAACCAGTCTGGGATTTTATACTGTCTTGGGTTTGACATAATAGTCACAATTTTTTCAACCTGCAATAAAAATAGATAATAGTTTATAGTTTACTTTTGTCCCTTAACAGCCAGCATACATGCTTTGACATCCACAGATTAATGCAATTAGGGACTAAATGTACCCCAAGTAGGTATAAAAATTATGATTTCAAAATAAATAAAAAAATGCTGCTTACTGGTGCTACACTAGACAATGATGTTGATAAAGTGAAGCAAAATTCCTATTATCTAAGCTGCACTTCTAGATTGGCTTAAATTTCTAACCTATCATGTGACATAAAGTAGTGAGGTGTTCTTAAAGTTTTCAATTTTTTTCAGAATGTTAGAAATTAGTGGCAGAGACTGGCCACTTATAGTGTAATAAACTTATAATCTACAGCTTTAATTGAGCGATTTTTGATGTGGAATATCTTATGTTGTCAATGTACTGAATTTATTTTAAGAATTAAATATGATTTACTATTTAAAATATAGAGTGATTATATACTTGAGAAAACTTTATCACAAATAACTACGAGTTTCCCAGACCTTAAATTTCGTGAAAATGTAAAAAAAACTGATAACGTGGGTGACATCCATAGCAGAGCCCTTGTTAATAATAAAATACTTATTAATTGCCCAGTAACTTTTATAATTATCTATGTGGTCGTAACAGTTTATAGGTTAAGTAAAAAATATGAAGATTGGTCAGTGTTTGTTAAATTATAAATAAAACACTAAGTTTATCTCGACAACTATGCAACATTAAATTGAGTGATCGAGACTATATTAAAATATAGAAAACAAAAGCATTAGTACTAACTTCTTCCTCGGTGCATTCACCCGCACGTTTATCAAGATCAATGTCGGCTTTCTTCAACACAATATTGGAATATCTGCGGCCGACTCCCTTAATAGCGGTCATAGCAAACATAACTTTACGCTTGCCATCGATATTCGTATTCATAATACGAAGAATATGCTGAAACTTGTCCGGTATTACCAAAGACTGTAACAAATTTTATGGATTATTAAAAAAATATAAACACCATATCTTTTCAATATAGACACAATAAACGTGTAATGAATATATTTTTATTTTCACATTACGATTACATAGAAAAACTAGGATTCTATACCATATTGTCAATTTTTGTGAGGGCTACGTCCACAAACAACACGATCACAACAAGAAAGACATTTTTGAAAAATGAAATGTCAATGTCAAATGTTTTTTTACTTGTTGTTTTTATATTCATCTAATACTGAGAAGACAAGGGGAAGTAATATTCACACATCCATATCTTAAGTATTGTATTTAATTCTTTAAATATTACATTTCAACGCTTCTTGGGAGAGTTTAGCGCGATATATGTGATGACAGTATCCATGATGCTATTTTGATGATGTCGACGTAGATTACACATGCTTCACAAAACTACATCACTTACCTTACACACGGCGACCGATAATAACATAGACGAGTAACTAGCCCATCCAAAATGACACCCCGAAAGAGACTCCAAAGTGGGCGGGGCTTAAATCGGACTCCGCGCCATGATTTAGTTTGTCATTGTCTGCGTCACGTTGATGTACTCGTAAAAAAACAATAAAATCTCAGTATGTCCAAAACTGAAGTGAAATGGTGTGTCAGTCTCGTAGGTGAACATAATAAGAGCACTGGAATCAAATTTTACATGTAAGTCTCTCCTAAACCTTTATAATCGAGTCAAATATATACAATAATATTGGCCGCCTTGTTGGGCCAATATTTGTGGACAATTTGAACAAATACACGAGTGGATGATGTTATGCAGTCATTTATGTGTGACAGTATCTATTTATTTTCAACTCAACTTTTAACTCTGCAAACTTTTATGACGACTTATTGTTATTGTGTATGTTTAATAGTTAATTTACCTACTAATAAGCAATTATATGATTTTTGTAAGAATGATAAACAAACCTCCAATTTATGGATATTTTGCCACAGTTCCTTACAATATGATGCCACTTTCAAGACATTTCTCAATAAATTTAAGCATTATTATTTTAACATGTGTATGTTTAATTATTACTTTAATAATTTACTTATTTACAAAATGATCTGGAAATAGTATACAAATACAAAAAATACAAAATACAAAAATCTTTATTGTTTGCACAAAAACATAACATTATTGAGGGTTGAGCCCTTCTTTTAAGTAACATAATACTTGTGCCAGAAGGGCTCGCTCCTTCACAACAAATATTCTTTATCATATAGCCACATTTTTATAATTTTATTTTATATTTTATTTTACAATATTAATAGATTAAAATAGGTAAAGTAGATACCTTACCTATTTTAATCCATAACTGTACTATTTCGCTTGCCAACAGGGGAAAAACATTACATAATAGTTAACCAATGAAATGAATAATATACATACCTACTAGGAGATAAATATAAATAAGATATTGAACACTTTTATTAAGTACATTATATTATGAAGTATGCAAGCAAAATGCACAACTTTAATTTATGTTAATTTTACACTATTTATGCTTCTATCATACAGAAATGCTTACAAACATTTTAAATCGTTTGATTTTATTATAAATTTATTTGCAGAAATAATTCAGTTTCGTCATATGTGAGCGGTTCTAGCCAATTTTTTATATATTTTTTACAATCTGTAGTTCTCAATGGATATATATTAAGTAGTTTGTTAATTTTGTTATACAAGAATGCTGCCCTACGGTTAAATTGGCTACTAGCAAAGGAAGTTTTACAAGTTGGAATCTGTACTACATTATTTTGCCTTCGTCTACTTGAGTTTTGCGGGATATATGTTAAGGAAATGTGTTTTTTTAATGCAATATGATACAAGTAAAGTTTTCTAACAGTCAGCAGTTGGCATGTTTCATACAGCTGGTTAGTAGGGAATCTATATTTTTTAAAATACATTACTTTGATTAGCGCCCGCTGTGCCCTCTCCACTTCTAGAAATTTTGTCTTGGAGCCGCCTCCCCATACGGGAATACAGTATACTAGTATAGACTGAACCAGAGCAACGTATATTTTATTAAGGAGAGATTTATCTGAAACGTTTCTAAGAGTTTTAAATATCCAAATCATTTTCCTGACTCTGGCTGTTACAAGATCCATATGTGAGTGCCAGCATAACCGCTGATCTAACATGACACCAAGGTACTTAACAGTAGAGACCTTGTCTATGACTGGACAGTTACAGCAAATGTTTCTTTGAGTATTAGGGCATTTATGTATCTTTACCTGGAGATCTTGCAGTGGCTGTGTTATGTTATATATCGAGAAGCACATATAATTTGTTTTTGTCACGTTAAGTGTGAGTAAGTTAGTGTCTAGCCATTCAGCGATGCGCCTTAGTCCTGTCTCAGTGCTATCATGTACTTCACTCCAAGAGGCTCCTGAGAAAACCACGGCAGTGTCATCCGCATATGAAAACATCTGTGCGCTACTTATTTTTAGATTCAGTAAGTCGTTTATGTAAATAAGAAAAAGCGTAGGCCCCAGGACACTTCCTTGCGGAACACCGTAAGTAATATGTGTATCGTCACTTACATGTTGCCCAATTTTTACTCTTTGCCTTCGTTCACACAAATAGTCCCTGAACAAGGCCAAGGGTGTACCTCTAATACCCATAGTTTCTAGTTTGTGGAGAAGAATAGGAATAGAAACTGTATCAAAAGCCTTCTTCAGATCCAAAAAGACAGCAAGGCATTTTCGTCCGTTATCTAGGTGATGTGTTATTAGTGAACTTAAAGTAGTTACCGCATGTTCGGTTGATTTTCCTCGTCTAAAGCCATATTGAGACTCTGAAAATAATTTAAAGTGCTCTATATATTTTATTAGTCGTTTATTTATTAATTTTTCTATAATTTTCGAAATAGCAGGTAGAACCGAGATTGGCCTGTAGTTATTCACGTCATCTCTTTCTCCACTTTTATATATCGGTGTCACGATAGATTGTTTCAATGGAGGAGGAAAAGCCCCTTCTCTGAAGCACAAATTCGTCAGGTGGGTGATCACAGGGACCACGAGATTTTTTGCCAGCTTTAAAAATTTTGTTGGAATACTATCCCACCCCGGTGCGCTTTCCGATTTGAGATCCAGAAGAATATTGTCCACTTCTTCAAGTTCAGTGTCCAAAAGAACAAATGAGTTGGATTGTAATGGGGTTGAGCTGCGGGCAAGTGCGTTATTCTCTTTTCCTCCTTTTTTGATGATATCATTAGCAAGGTTTGCACCTACGCTAGCAAAAAAGTTATTAACGCTAAAGTTAGTATAGCTATCTATTTTAAACTGTTAAGGCTAAGTCGTAGTAAGTAAAGTTGTAAGCTGCAAGATTGTTTCGTGAGGTTATTGAAATAAAACAACATCATAATTTCAATACAGAAGATAGTTGAACCACACCAGCTTGGGATCTTATCATGAGAATTACAAAGTCTCAAGCCCGTATTTACTCTTCCCGACCTTCAGACACTGTAAGCTCCATGGTGTGAATCGGAACACTCAAAATATAACTATAAAAATATGACGGTAGTAATATTAAACATATCAAAGACAACTGACATCTTTACTTCAGTCTTCCCGTGACCTTGATCGCTATAAAGTAATCGAAACATTGGGTATAAAAAATCATAATGTGACATCTAATTAAACGCAAGTTAAGTCCGGTAAAGTGGTTTTATTTAAAGAAATAAAACCACTTGATGGCAATTTAATTCTTTTCTTATGCCCTTAATACAAATAAATAAAATCATGACAGACATTTAGATTTTTTTTATTTAAATGAATGAGGCGAACCCATTTTATTTCTGATCTTTAAAAATAGATACTTAAGACATTACGTTAAATTGACAGTTTAAATCATTATTTTTCGTCTCAACTCTAAAATTGAATAAGAGAAACGATTTACAACGTTACTATATTTATTAAAAATTACGATATATAATTTTTTAAGTCGTTGAAAATTTTGCATGGTTACATCCTGCATATATGACCCATCCGGCGCGTGTAAATCAGAAGACCGAGAGGGCGCTATACAATTTCGATATTAGCCGATTTTATCCGACGTGCTCTTCCAGCCGCCGAGGGTACCCATTTTGCGACGAGTTTTGTATGAAGTTATGCTTCTAGGCTCTCTACGTTCGCCGCTTACACATGTTCGCTCAGAAACTATTTGTAGTAAATATAACAAAAATTTTGACCGATACCATTATAATCCGATGTTTTGGATTCTGAATTAGAGTTAAATACGGGATATTTACCATGTAATGGGATTGGGGTTTTATATTCTCTCTATATAAAATAAAAGGCAAGAGATACCTCAAGTTCTATCACTTCAAGTTAATTAACCATATCATATACGACCAAATGTAGTCAACATTGAAGTATCAACTAAGATCATTTGCTTAGACTCCGACGACCGGCTGGCCGAGTGGTCTGTGACATTGTATAGGGGGTCACAGAATTCGTACCCGGGTCCCGGGCTCGAATCCCGGTGGGAGCAAATGTTTGTATGATGAGTATGTAAATAAGTAAGTAAAGCGTCATTGATGTTTTTTTTTTTACAAAGCACGACAAATGACAACACCACCTGATTTGAAGCAGTAAGAAGAGTCCATATGCGAAGACAGCTGTGCAGACAGTGCAGTTCAGGCAAGGTGGAGGCGGCTAGAGCAGGGGCTCTAGCCGCCTCCACCTTGCCGGCCCGAAAGGTCCTTATTCACGCCTCTTTTGAAGGAACCCATGTTAGAGGGTACACATTTAGTATATTTCTAATTTTTATATGCATATTATATTATTATCATTATTTCTCCGTTATCTAGTACCCATAACACTAGCTCATAGTGATGCTTTGTGCTAGATAATGAATTTGGTTAGCATAAAATCGGATAGTAGTTCTGGATCAAATCGATAGATGGCGCTGCAACCATAAAAATAATGACTTGGACAAATATCTCACTAACCGGAAATATTTAAAACTAAATTAACATTTATATAATGGTGGCGATTCTGTTGTATATATATATACTCTTAATTGCACTTTAAATATACACAGTCAGTTACATGTAATAGGAAGTTTGCAAGGGTGGTCTTATCTCTAAAAGAGATCTCTTCCAGCCAATTCATGGATAAGTGAGATATTTCAGGTGTGACAAGCAGGTACCACAAAGCGCGGAAAAACAAAGTACTTACAACAATTTACCTATAATAAACCATAAAAATAGATATGTAAATACATTACATTTAAATGCTATACTAAATACATAAATTAAATAATAGTACGTAGATAAGTTTCCTAGAATTATACTACAATTTGGGATAAAAAATGATTTTTTAACCTAAACTTGAAAGACGCAATGGAAGGACTCTCTTGGATAGCTATAGGAAGATTGTTCAACAATTGACCAGCTCGAAAAGTAAAAGAGGTATGAAGCCTGGGCTTAAAATAATTTTATCCAACTCAGTCACACCACAACAACATCATCAGATTGAAAGAACAAATTAAAATGAATACGGTTAATCACGAATGAGTTGACCAAATAAATAATAAGCCTATATTTTACCACATTTTTATTATAAATTTTTATAACATATTTTTTATATAAAAAACTAACGCACAAATCTCTTAATTAACGTAATAATTTACATATCGATAATCTAAAATTACAATCACAATACAATCAATTATATTCTACTAATTAGTTCATTCGAACGAATAACACACAGCACTACGGTTCATTCAATTGGTGCAAACGCTAATCAATTTTAGGAAGATGATGGTACGAAAGAAAACGATGCAGCTTAGGAACCAATACTGATCCAAGCGGAATATGAATCGCTTTTATAAAGATGGTGGTAAGGCGGTCTAGGCCCTCTGGGCAGTCATAATAACAATCCCTATCAGTTTTGACTTCGGACCTCCGTTTCCCCACCTAAGAAGTGAATTTTGATAAATCCTGTGATTGATTGAAGTGATTTCGAGATGAAGTGATTTCGAACCCTAGGCGATTTTCCACCAGAGCGGCGAGACGAGACGACGCGAGACGATATTTAAAATTTGTATGGCAAATTTTCAACCCTCGCATCGCCCATCTTTAATGGAAATAGTAAGGATTATTATAAAATTTCCCGTCCGAATTAGGTCATTATAAGTACGGCACATTCTCACTTAGGGTTGTATGTAATCCTAGGGCATCAATAGACGAATGCACTTTTTTGTAAAGGTACGTATATGGTCACTGTCACCATATATTTCACGTCCAATACTCCTAAGATGCATTGAAATGTGTAACACCAGCATTTCAATGCAATAAAAGAAGGAATAAAGAAATACAGAAGACATGGCTGTATGGGCATTAGTTCTCTTTGCCTTCCCATTACAAGGAGAATGAACCAAAAAAAAAGTTATGTTTGGCGGGTTTTTGTGGCGTCAGAGAAGATTTTTATTACAATAATTAAAAATTGTGTCGGAGCGAACATTGAGTTATAAAAGCGGTGTAGTCTTATTATTCAAGTGTTTGTGTTGACGTGCAACTACAAGATTATTAGAATAAAAGTGATTATGGTTTGAAATACGATGAGAACTTTTTTGTGGTTATCCACCTCATCAAGTAGCACATAAAGTGACTGTCAATCTGTCATCATATGTTCCGTGTCAAATACTGCCAAGAAGCATTGAAATGTGTTACGCCAGCATTATTATGCAATAAAAGAAGAAATAAAGAAATACTGAAGACATAGTAATTAAAATATAATAAAACTAGAAAAATTTCACGTCCTGAGGCAGGAATCGACGCGCAGGGGTCGCGGGTTCGATTCCTGCCTCAGGACGTGAAATTTTTCTAGTTTTATTATATTTTAATTACTAAGTAATTTTTCAAACATTTATAATAATGATAAAATCAAAAATTAAGAGTACTGAAGACATGGCTGTATGGGCATTAGTTCTGCTTGCCTTCCCTTTATAGGGAGAATTTACTAAGTGGTAGACCTGTATTTAGGTTCGTCTGGGTAGGTACACCGCCTTTCTTATTTCAGCCGTGTAACAGTTCGCTGTGTTTCGTATTGAAGGGAAAGGTAGCCAGTGTAATTACTGGGCATGGACGGCATTTCATCACGGCGTTGTCATCCTGGGGCCTACCCCAGGATGACAACGCACCTGCAATATCAAGTGATTTTCCTTGTTATTGCAGGTGTCTATAGGCGGCGGTAACCGCTTTATATCAGGAGGGCCGTCAGCTTGTTTGTCATCTAGTTGTATAAAAAAAAACATACAAAAAAAGAGTTTTTGGCGACTTTGGCGGGATTTAGTGATGTCAGTCAAGATTTTTATTAAAATAATTAAAAATTGTGTCGGAGCGAACTTAGTGTTGTAAAAGTGGTGTATTTTTATTAACCAACTGTTTGTGTTGACGTAGAACTTAAAGATTATTAAAACAGAAGTGCTTATGGTGTGAAGGACGATGAGAACTTTTTTGTGGCTATCCACCTCATCAAGTAGCATCGTAAATAGATTGTCATCGTATATTTCGCGTCAAATACTTCATGCATTGAAATGTGCACACCAGAAGAAATGGCTGTATGTGTATTAGTTCCCTTTGCCTTCTGATTACAAAAAAAAACAATAAAATTAAAATGACAGTTACGTGTTTCATTCATCTAGAAATTCAAGTTTGAATTTCACGCACAGAGATCACTAATGATTTCACGCTGGTAACATTGACATTTCGTGAATGTGCGGTCGTTGTCTGCCGGTTTCTTAATTTTTTTGGGTATCATTTCTCTAATTTATCCTGAGTTAATTTAAAAAAGTGAGGTACAATGCATACAGAGACTACGTTAACTCTGATTCAAATACTTGAAAAGACAATATCACCAGGTAAGAAAACAAGTTAGGCGTTCGTTGAGCATGGCGTTTCTTACAATTTTTTTGTCAATCGACTAATCGCATATTGTCAATAATCTAATTTGTTAATAACTTTCTACGCCTGAGTGTCTAATGAATTTAGTGGTATTCATTAAAATCATAATGCTTATTTCATAAACCAGACATCCCCGAATAATGACATGTCTATCTGTCATGTAAGGAAATTTCTAGTTAGTCAAGTTTTTAAGGTAATCTCCTTTATATATATATTAGAAATAGGCAAGTGTATGGTATACAACAGTCCTCATGTTGTTGTAATACAACTTTTAAAATAAATTCATTCTTTTTCACTTTCAGTTTTGAAGGTTATATTCCTTGAAATAGGCCTTGTTTGTGTTAATTATTATCATTTTATTGATACAGTATTAAGCACATGATTACTATAATTTTCAGATCGAAATGAGTTGGAAGCAGCAGAGAAGTATTTGGACCAGGCTGCGGCCACCAATTTTACTACTTTCATTAAAATGCTGTCAGATGTGCTGGTTCAAGGAGGGAATAGTCAGGTGGCGAGAATGGCTGCAGGTTTACAGCTTAAAAATCACCTTACTTCTAAAGACCCTACAATGAAACAACAGTATCAGCAGAGATGGATTGCCTTACCAGACGATATTAGACTTTATATTAAAAAAAATGTAATATAAATTTTATCTAATTTTAGTTTATTATAAAGCTTTGCAATGGTATAAAGTAGTTATTACTTTGATTTCAGATATTAACAGCAATAGGGACAGAAAACAGTAGACCTAGTTCAGCTGCCCAGTGTGTTGCTTATGTAGCAGTTGCTGAGCTACCAGTTGGCCAGTGGAATGATCTCATTCCTATTCTTGTAGAAAATGTTGTGAATGCTCAGTCAACTGAACTGAAGAAAGAAGCTACCTTAGAAGCAATTGGTACCATATTTTTGTTCTTTAATTTGATCAAATTGTCAACTTTGAAGCAGCATTGAACAGAGTGATAAATTTTTATTTTATATTACAGGGTATATTTGCCAGGAAATAGATGCTGAGATTTTAACAGAGCAGAGCAACTCAATTTTAACTGCTATAATCCATGGCATGAGATCTACAGAGCCCAGCAATCATGTACGCCTTGCTGCCACACAAGCACTGCTCAATTCGCTGGAATTCACCAAAGCTAACTTTGATAAAGAAAATGAACGAAACTTTATTATGGAAGTTGTATGTGAAGCTACTCAGTCTAGTGAAATGAGAATTAGTGTTGCAGCTCTCCAATGTTTGGTAAGGTGTTTTTTCCCTTTTCTGAATTATATCGAAAACTATGCTCTTTAATAATTATATATTTATTACATTAACAGGTAAAAATTCTATCACTTTATTATCAATATATGGAACCATACATGGGTCAAGCCTTGTTCCCAATTACATTGGAGGCTATGAAGTCAGATATTGATGAGATTTCCCTTCAAGGTATTGAATTTTGGTCTAATGTCAGTGATGAGGAAATTGATCTTGCTATTGAGGAAGCTGAAGCAGCTGAAGCTGGTAAGTAATGTGGAAACAAATGAAGGCAAACTTTGAATATATGCTACCACATATAACTGGTATTCATTATCAATTTAAATAAACTTTGGTTCTTAGAACATATAGTATTAATCACTGGTCATATGGCTGACTGTTGGCAGAATCCAAAGATTGCTCTACTACTTACATACAATAAGATTATATTAATTATGTTTTTAAATTCTAGGAAGACCTCCAGTTCGCACTTCTAGATACTATGCCAGAGGAGCTCTACAATACCTAGCTCCCGTTCTCATGTTAAAACTGACTAAACAAGATGATTCTGATGATGAATTGGAATGGAACCCATCAAAAGCGGCTTCTGTTTGCTTAATGTTACTATCAAACTGTTGTGAAGATGAGATAATTCCTCATGTACTACCTTTCATTAATTCAAACATCAAAAGTGAAAATTGGAGATACAGAGAAGCTGCTTTGATGGCATTTGGTTCTATTCTTGGAGGCCTTGAAGTCACCAGTTTGAAGCCTTTGGTTGAAAATGCCATACCAACTTTAATAGATGCCATGTATGATTCCAGTGTGGCTGTGAGAGATACAGCTGCTTGGACATTCGGTAGAATTTGCGAGATTGTCCCTGAGGCAGCCATTAATGAAACTTACCTCAAAGCTTTGTTAGAAAGTCTCGTAAATGGTTTGAAAGCAGAACCACGTGTAGCAGCTAATGTATGTTGGGCTTTCACTGGCTTAGCTGAAGCAGCATATGAAGCAGCTGATTGTGGTGATTCAAATCAACCAAAAACTTATTGCATGTCCACCTATTTTGATTTCATTGTGCAACGCCTCTTGGAGACTACTGATCGTCAAGATGCAGCTCAACATAATTTGAGATCAGCTGCCTATGAAGCACTCATGGAAATGGTTAAAAACTCTCCTACTGACTGCTATGTAACTGTTCAGAAGACTACCATGGTTATTTTGGAGCGTCTACAGCAAGTACTGCAAATGGAGAACCATATTTCTAGCCAAGCTGATCGCTCTCAGTTTAATGATCTTCAGAGTTTGCTTTGTGCTACATTACAGTCCGTTTTACGTAAAGTTACCCCAGAAGATGCACCTCAGATATCTGATGCTATCATGACTGCACTTTTGACCATGTTTGCTGGTAATGCAGGCAAAGCTGGTGGTGTACAAGAGGATGCATTGATGGCTGTTTCTACTTTGGTAGAAGTACTAGGTGAAGGTTTTCTCAAGTATATGGATGCTTTCGCAAGATATCTATATGTGGGTCTTAAGAATCATCAGGAGTACCAAGTATGCATTGCAGCAGTAGGAGTTACAGGTGATATATGCCGCGCTTTGAAAAGTAAGGTATGTATCATTCAGCTAATATATTAACAATCTAATGCTCCATCAATTCAAGGCATTTAAGCCAATATTTATCAAACTGTGCAAATTGGAGATCACAATTATAATAATAATAATTAGCCTCCTTTATCAATATTTTTTAAAAGTTACAAATCAAATATAATGTTACTATTGTTAGTAGATAATTTAAGTATTTTTTTAAAATCTTATTTTGGTTATTGTTTTGTTAATAATATAGGTCCCTTTTGGGTAAAAGCCTCCTCCATTTTGAGCCATTTGTTTCATCCTGGGCAATTTTCATTCAGTTTGACCCACCAATCTCTGTGATATCACCAGCCCACCATGTTTGAGGTCTGCCCTTGTTTCTTTTGCCCTTAACTAAATGCATACTTAATAATATTCATACACTCACACCTATTATCTAGCCCAAAGTAAGCATCATTTAGAGCTTGTGTTATGAATACTAGATTATGGAAAATAATGATATTAATATGAACATAATTATTAGAAATATACTAAATAAACATACATAACTCATGAACAAATGCTATAGCCGCTAAGAAATATTTTAAGTGCATAAAGACTATTTTAAGTGCTGTGACGGATATTCGCATCCGCATCCACATCAATTGTAGAAAAAGTGCACGGCAGAGTGACGCGTGCCTCGCGCCTGTTTGTTAGTTGCTATCTTCGTTCGCTAACAGACCGATAGATAGGAAGGCGCACATTGGTGACAAGATCCTACAGAAATTACGGACTTAAATTGAAATATCTTTAAAAAATCCTGGAATCGGCATCCGCAGATGTGAACATCTGATAATCCGCATCTGAGGAATTTCGCATCCGCAACACCATTGTGGACTTTGTAAATCAATAAAAAAAAGACAAAAAGATCTAGACTCAACTTGAATATAATCATAATATGCTCCTTTCAAGTTCAGTATAGTCAAATCAAATCAAATCAAATCAAATTTATTTGCTTTAAATAGGGTTATTACAAAGTTGTTTTATGTTTTAAGAGTAGCTTAACCTGTTTAGCTATAAATTACAGCATGCAAATTTAAACAGGTTTCAAGGAATATGTAAAAGAATAATAAAATCAATGTCAATAAAGGAAGTCATGTCAAATTAATTATAAGGTTATGTTTAAAAGTAGTGTAACAAAATAAATCAATGCATTGTCAGTATAAAATTAGTTAGTCAATGTTTTTGTTTTAAAAATTCTTCTACCGAATAAAATGTGTTCCTCAATAGCCATTTTCGGAGACTGCTTCTAAATCTATTTATATGTGCTTGTTTGATATTAGTCGGTATATGGTTATAAATATTTATGCACATTGCATAGCAGTTTTTTTGAATACGCTTCGTTTTTGGCAACTAATCTATCGGGATTTCTAGTGACACTCCTTTTATTTAACTCCTTGGATTTTTTGAATTTATGTATATTTAGGTTTACAAATGTTCCAATCGCAAGAATGTATAGACATGGTAATGGTAGCACATTAAGGTGCTTAAATTAGTGCATTAGTGAAAAAGAGAATTAAAAAAGACAAACAAAAACAGGAGCAAAAGCTAGTAGGTATGAAGTTCTATAATACAAACTACAAATAGGGACAAAATTTTCTCAAATTTTTCTATTACGTCATGTTCCTTAAAACAAATGGGACCTACCGTAAAATGACATTAAAACGAGTAAACAATAACTTATACATATACGGCTTATACATTATTATTAGTTAGGTGAAATAACTATTTATTAAAACTAAATACTGACGCGATATTTAACCAAATTATAATGCATATTCATGTTCAAAAATTATTGCTACTCTTTGTATGATGCCTAAAGTATTGGCATTTTACAATAATAAGTTATTCCGGAAAATGGGCAGGCATACTGATTATTCGCAATGATGATAATAACAATCATGTGACAGTAATTTTCATCATCATTAAATAAGTTTCAACTCGTTAAATTAAAACATATAAAACCTCAAATGATACTTCCCGACAAAATCCACTAAGAATAAACAAATAGGGTATAAGGAATGAATTTCGTATTAGTAGGAATGAGTAGAGAAGTATTAAAAAATGTAACAATTACAAATAAAGAAAGAAAACGATAAAAAAATATATCCTCCAGGCGGGAATCGAACCCGCGTCTTCTGATTTCCGGCCAGACGTGATTACCACTACGCCACCGGAGAACTAGGTATAGGTAACCTACTTATTTATTCACCGCTTTCTATCCTTCTTCTTAACGTTTTTAAAGCAACGTTTTCATTTGTTGAAAAGAAATGACTTATAGTAGTAATTGCCAAAAATCTACGAACAGGCACTTGTACCTATATGCAAAGAATTGTTTTTATTAATAATACTTATTTACTTAGAAAAAGTGCAAGATCAATGTTATTGTTTTAATATACATTTACCAGCCTTTTTTTTAATAACATAATATAATAAAAAAGTGTTTAAAGCAAAAAATAAATTTTAAATCGCGAAAAGAAAATGTAATCTTTACACGGCCTGTTTGTATGGAACAGCGATTTTTATCATGATTTCAAATTTATTTTTGCAAAGCACTGCCACCTGCCTTCGTTCCGACAGCGTTCCCCCTAACATCCTGTATATGCTCTGTGGCAGAACCACATAAAATGAATAATTTTAACCAATCTTCTGATACACATTTTTTTAAAACGTCGCTACTTATATATATTAATTATGTACAAATCATTCTATAAATAATATTCCCAGGATCTGATAATTGTTTGCCAGAGAGCACAATAAAACCTCTAATGTTATATAATATAATTTGAGTTAATAAAAAATAAAGGTAGCTATTTATATTTTCGTATTTTTAGGTGCTGCCATATTGTGATGAAATAATATATCTGCTATTGGAGAACCTTAGTGACCCTTCAATCCACCGCTCGGTAAAGCCGCAAATATTGTCCGTGTTTGGCGACATTGCTCTAAGCATTGGTACCGATTTTTCTAAATATTTTGATGTGGTCATACAAATGTTACTGCAGGTATGTTTTATTATTTTAATTTTATGTTTTGTATGTGACGGAATTTATAGACATATTAATAGTGTCTGTATCTATTTTAGGCCAGCAATGCCCAAGTAGACCGCACTGACTATGATATGGTAGAATATTTAGGGGAACTCCGGGAGAGTGTTTTGGAGGCTTACACTGGCATCATTCAAGGACTAAAAGGCGCAGATGGTGAAGTAAGTAAATATATATTTTTAAGTATGAAGGGAATCTGTATGTATCATTTGTAAATTATTACATTCACGTACATTAGACAGCACATTAAGGGTAACAGTTCGAACTTGAGACCGGCCCTTACTCCGTTCATAATAGAGGCTGCTTTCGTAGTGCAACTGTTACACTTTATGTGCTGTCGTCTGTACACAATTGAAAATAATGTATTGTCTTTTTTTTTTGGTGTCGATTCTTTTGTCATTCTTTTGTGCCTGTACCGCATCTCCAGAAATAGAAGCAACGAAACCGCTTTAGCGCCGCTACTTATTAACGTTTCATACCTACAAGGAACGAAAAATACTGAATTTGCTAGTGTGAACGGCCATAAACTATTAAAGAATCTTTCCTCGCTTTCATTCCACTTCACTAAGAAAGGGATTGAATGACGTTTAGAGGCGTCAAGTTTTACATTTAGCCGATCCATCGAAGTCTCTTGCCGTTTGCCCTTTTCTTGTTCAATATTGTAATGAAAGAGTGACATATGGTACACAATAGATTTAGGACTCTTTCTTCTAACATAGTTTTTATATAAAATTGTCTGCAGTATTTATCAAGTTCTACAAAGTGCAATCATTTTCAAATTTTAATAAAATAATTTAAAATAATTTTAATTTTAAAATGTTTCACTGGTTATGTTTGCTATAAAACTTTTTTCTCTACCAGTCTCAGGTTAGTTTCTTTCAAAGAATAGTTCAAATCAAAGGTGTGTCGCTTTTATTCTTCAGGTGTTTTATTTTCTTTCTCCTGGAAAGTGTTAACATTTTTAATTATTGATGCAATCCTTGTATAAATAGCATTGAATATTTGTGAATACACTTTGTAAGAGGCCGTGGACTACCTGTTTATTCTTTACATTTGTTATCGCGTCATGTTTCTTGCAGTAGCTATAGTTGACGAAGGAACAATATTCAATATATTAATATTGAATATATTACTTAGGTTCGCCCTGACGTGGCTCTTGTAGAGCCCCACGTACCAGCGATCGTGAACTTCATGATTCAAGTGGCGTGCGAGCCGGAGCGTACGGACGGACACATGTCAGTGATCGCGGGTCTCACCGGCGACCTTTGCACTGTGTTCGGCGTGCGTATGCTCCCGTTGCTCGAGACCAGAGCCCTGTTAGACTTGCTGCAGGCCGCGCGCCGCTCCCGCACGCCACGCACCAAGACCTTGGCAAACTGGGCCACTAAAGAAATACGCAAACTGAAACAACAAACGCCGCTCACTAGCTGGTAAGTCGTCACATTGCTATTGAGATTGAGTTTTTTTATAACTTTGTAATATAATTATTTATTTGTATTTAGTGGATGCAAAGGATATTCTGCAGAGCCTGAAATTCTGCTCCGAGTACTTTTCATATTAATATTTTACTATGTATCTATTTTGAAATTAAGTAGAATATTTTAAATTCAATATAGTTCTTGTCTTATATTGTGAAATAAAAGGGAACACTAAATTATTCCCAAGTATGTATATCCGATTTGGATATTCCGATTTTCATCAATCCGAAATTTACTGATCAGGTCAGGTTCGAATCATCATTTTACTGTTATTATCACAGAGGAAAGAATAATAATTATGGTAAACACAAATAGAAATTTCAAGTTTTTTTATTTGACTTTAAAGTTACTTTATTTAAATATCGACTTTTTGACCATAGTCACAGATTAAATAGTAGTTAAACAGATACATCTCTCCTATACAGGAGCTGAATAATTTACGCTAAATTAGCCTACTAGATATTATTATTATCCTTTAGAGAGCTGCGAGAAAAAACATACTCTATGAACGAGATAATAAAACTTTCTATTGGATTTGGACTAACTCATTAGTACCATTTTTTCGTACAGTTATTTTTGCAAGAATCCATCTTACCTTATCTCATTTCCACAAATTTTGACTAATAGGAGCGGCAAAAAAATTATTTTAATTTACTGAAAAACATCACAGGGATCGCCATTTTAAAGAAAACAGCATGTCAATGTTATAATACAATTTTGTTTTTTACGACTTAATGTTGAATTTTGTAAAACCAAAAAACCACTTTAAGTGCACCCAAAACATTCAGGGTTCAAAATACGTAATGACAATTTCAATAAATGTCAAAATGACAAAGTAAACTGTTAACAGCGCCATGATTAGCCATAAGGTTAAGCTATGTATGTTGTTTTGGGCACTTTTATGACTTCTATGTTGCCATTTTATACAATACATAATTTATTTAGTTTTTTGCAATAAAATAAAAGAGTTTTGTGTTATTTAATTTTAAAAAAATATTCAGTAGGTACATTAGTTTCTACAATCTGAAATGGTGATCTTGAGCTGGTCCAAAACTTTACCATCTCCTTTACATAATATTAAGTCAAAATTCAAAATCACATTTTGGCGCTATATTCGGTTTCCCTTACCATCTCATGAAATCATTCTATTACGTTTCTATTTAGAACCTGTGGCTCGCTATCGATGCCCGCCGATAGCTTTTAGTGCCATTAATTTTACAACTCTAATAAATATTATACCTAAAGTGACGTTAATCGGTGTCTTATTCCTCACTTCTCCAATCTCCCCACATCATAACGTTATGTTATGTAAATATTATTAGTTGTTATTTTTGTTATATTTGTTCTAAGTAACTATTTTATGTTTACATCTTGAGCCCAAGCGAAAAAAACAGGGCTTATTACTTTATAGGTACACTTTTGCTTGTCTGCCTTATTGTGTTTGCATTAAAATTCTTTAAGTGACAAAAGTGCATACATTTTAGTGCAAGTGACCTGAGTGTACCTACATGTTATATGCGACTTTTAAAAAATGGTATTCATGAGGAATAGGAATTGATAATTTTAACCCATTTGGTATTTAAAAAATCGTGATTAATTGTCGCTAGTAAAAATTTAAGGATTTCTGCATTTTGTCAATTGCATCCAATAGACACAATAAATTATATGTTCTATTAATATAATGGGGCTGTTCCATAATAGTACTTGAAAACCTTCCACGACAAATTACTAATAATTTCTTCTCAATTTTTGTAAGAATGCAGGAAGTATATCTGCTGAAAAATATATGCTATTTCTTGGAAGGAGTTCAAGTATTTTTTGAGCATCTCTTTTGTACAACTTTTTTTATTTTGTATCTGGCTTTACGTAAAACGTCTACTTCGTGAAATATCTACCTGTCGCAAAATGTATATTTCGCAGAAAATCCTTTCCATCGCACAATTCCCGTTATTAAAACAAAATACATTCCAAATATGCAACGGTTCAGTGCGTAATAAAAAAAAGTGTATTGTCAAAAATCCTAATGTTAATTCATACTACGCATATTATACTTGTTTATTCAGTCTAATTCTAAAAAAAATATCAAATAATAAAACATACTTCAAAACACTAAAAAGGCAAAAATTACTTAATTTACGTACTACTTATCTAATACATATAACTTACTTGATTTAATAAAAATGGTACAAGTGTCCTATTTAACTTAATTTTGATGTATTATTTCATTATTGTACAGTCGACCACAGAAGTAGCTGAACACTTTAGTACCACGTCACACTGACATGTGCACGTACTTTATAGTTGCTACCGTACTATATTGACGCCATTAGTCGTTGTGACATGGTACTAAAGTGTTCAGCTACTTCTGTGGTCGAACGTACTAACTAAATGGTCGTGTTTACATGTTTGATTTTGTGCGTTTATAACGCCTACTTTATACAATAAAGTACAAACGTTAAACGTTGCTATAAAAACGTTAAAAAAAAGTAGAAATTTGAAAGTTACACCTAATGCTCCGGGGGCGTAGCGGTTATCGCGTCTGGCCGGACGCCAGAAGATACGGGTTCGATTCCCGCTTGGAGCATATAAATTTTTTCATCGTTTTCTTTCTTTATTTGTAATTGTTACAATAAAAATAAAAAAAATATGAGAAATAGACGTTTTGAGAAAAAGCCGGTCAATTTTATAAACAAAAGCATGGTTAAATACTGAACTATCTGTTTTCCTTTTTCAGATTTGAAATGTATTGGTACAGCACTGATGTAACACAATTTCAGACAACTTATTGCTGGTAAACTCTGAAACACAGGCAGGTCATATCATGTCATTCAGATATCGTTAGGTGCATTTAATTACAAATTCAATAATTGCAGCTTTATTGATTTAAATAGACTATTACATAGTTTTCGTATTTATTTTGCATTGTAAACATTAGCCAAATTATACTTGTTTATCTTTTCATTATAAATTATATCAGTTGCTAATGCTAGCATAATTAATTTTTTTTTGGAGCTCATCCAATGCACCTAGCGCAGTAATCTAATGTTGTTAAGTATGCCTGACCATAATTTTCCATAATTATCTTTAAAGTCAAAGCATTTTTCCTATTTGGTATTATAAATACAGACAGTGGCTGTGGTATCTTTACTTATGTGAGATAAAGTGATAACTGAAAGGGGATGGTATAAAAGTTGATGTATGTTAATTTAGGCATGCACATGTGCAAGGGACTGTGAATTTTATAAATTATTATTGTTTTGTAAGATGTATGAAAGGTTAAATGTTTGTTAAGTATGAATGTTGAAGTGTGATTGATTATTGCAGATGTTTTAAACTTAGGAATGTGTCAATGTTATTTAAAAAGTTGGTGTAATGTATAAGGTTCCGTCAACGTTATAGGTGACGAAGGACACCATATTGGTGACAGTCACTTTTAATTCATTACACTAATTATGTTTAATGCACTAGTAAAGACATAATCAGAATTATCTGAGCTTGCATAGTGCTCAAAAATAACTGTGATGTCTTAGAAAAGCAACCCTATTACTTCAGCGTTAGAATCGGCTTTCACTTGTTAAAGATTTAAGTAATGTTACAAGCAAATTAAGATTCTATCATTGACGTGTTAGGATTGTTTTTCTGAAACAGTGCAGATATTTTTGGTCACTCTAAAAGCTCAGATTATTCTAATGATTACTGTACCTAATAATGAGTCATAAAAATATTAAATTATTGTTCTTGTTTTTGATAATTTCATTTTGTCTCAACACTATAAATTATAAATGATATAATATTCAGTTTTATATTTCAGTGGAAGTAGGAGTTCCACTGAAATATAAAACTGAATATTATATCATTTATAATTTATAGTGTTGAGACAAAATGAAATTATCAAAAAAAAACACTATAAATTATAAATGATATAATATTCAGTTTTATATTTCAGTGGAACTCCTACTTTTGTACTTCATTAATCATAATTAATGTAATGAACAAAAATACTTTCCTTCTTATCTCGCCGTCACGTTTTTGTACATATGTAATTAAAACTATTTCTTTTGCAATTTTATTGACTGAGGCGGCAATCTGTTACCTAGCATGAGAATGTTAAAAATATGTAGAGTATATTCATTATACTTTTGAAAAAGTATTTATTGTATAGCTGTGACAGATGCTGGAAGTGCATCTTGAATAACTTTGTTTACTTTACTAATGGTGCTGCTCGAATCTCGTGCTGGTATCGAACTTGTAAGCGTTATTGAACCGCGCCTCGCTATTGGTCAGACAGTGGTGTTGATCCTTCTCTAAAACTAAAATTAAGTTATTTGCCTCTCTTTCATTAGGCTTCCTGTCCACTGGAGCGGAGACGAGCGGAGCGGAACTTTCTTGTATAAATAAAAATGTAGTTTATTGCTAAAATAATTACAACTTTATTTGCAATACTAGCGAAATTCGAAGCGTAGAGTGGTGGAGATGTGCTATCCGTGAAATTGTCATAGTGAATTCTGTTCTAAAACTAATTAGGTTGAATTTCGTTTTCCCGGCAAAGGTCCGCTCCGCCCGTCTCCGCTCCATTGGACAGGTATCCTTAATACTTCAATAAGAAGTTGATTGACACGTGCCGATCCATACACTTTTTTTTTATTCGGCATGTAAAACTTGCGTTAAATTAAGGTTAAAATATTTTATGCCTTTGCAGTATAGTGATTGAGACATAATAGCCGTTGGCCCGCAAAGTGTTGTCACTTTAGAACCATTCAATGATGTTACCGACCACCTGTTTCCGGTCGGACTTTAATGAAAGAGTAGCACTAAACTGAAATTTATTTTTATTCAGTGCACAATATAGTCGGGCTAGTATAACTTAATAGGTACACTAAAAAATTGCTCATCCCTAGAATAATTTACAAAATCATGCACCAAACCCAGGTGCGTAAAATAAAACAAAGCGCACATTAACTAAATTATAAATTTTATCATTGAATTTATAAAAATAAACAGGAATTGTTTTTCCCGTGCTATTTTGAATGTAATATTTTTTTGAATACTTACCTCAGATTATAACAATAACCAATCGATTACGATTAGTCTTTACCGTGAAGGTAAAGATCGATTAAGTTTTTATTATATTATCGCCACGAAGTTATGTACGCCTAAATGGAATTGTTACGGATATTGGACGGTGATAATTCTGAATATACATTACAGTGATAAAGAGCTTGGAAACTAACAGCAATAATATTGTAAATCTTACTTCTCGAGTGTCTGCTAGTCTGTGAGCATCACTGACAGGGATGATGTTTGCGCGAATTATGCAAGATTTTTTATGAGAAGTGTATTTTTCTTGTCTGTTTTATGTTACTGCATAAAAGGATATATATATTATTGTGTACATATTATAAACGTCATGTTTTGGAAGTTGATAATAATTTTACCAGAATTCCAAAAATTGTATGTACTCTATTTATAAGTATGATAGAAGAATGTGTGAGGACTAGTGCCATGCCATGAAAGGTTCTGAACTAGAATCGTAGGCATCCAGTCGATGAATACCACCCACTTTTCCTGCGCGAATCAAAAATCAATTATTTTGTTACACAATTATTAATACTTTTTGGTTTAACTACGATTCTTATTACTATGTAAACTGTTCTATGGTAATAAAACATTTAGAAGTTAACCATGGTTTTATTCAGCTACGCTTAGATAGGAATCTAAGCGTACTCTTAAATGTTTCCTATTTAGCGTCGATCGGTTAGATTAGACATTAAGATATCCGCGAATAAACGCCTAAGTATTTACGTAATCATCATCATCATCATCACCAGCCTATATACGTCCCACTGCTGGGCACAGGCCTTCCTACATGGAAGAAACACATGAGGAGTTTGGGCCATAACACCACCACGCTGGCCTAATGCGGGTTGGTGGGTTAAAGCGGTTGTAGTAACAACCGGGACCAACGGCTTAACGTGCCTTCCGAAGCACGGAGGAGCTCGAGATTATAAATTTTGGTTGACCCATTCCAGGGTCGACCATGTTGAAACTTGCTTTGTTTTCGTATTCGAAACCAGAGCGCTCAAACCAATACGCCACCGAGCTCCTCATTTACGTATTACGTAGGTTTAATTTTCGTTTTTTGATTTTCATCTAAAATTCGTTTTATTAAGAGCTTGTAGCGCGATTAGCGCGAATATGAGATTCTCGAAGAGTAAACTTTTGGATGACATTAATAACTACCAAAACTCATTTCTCGAATTATAATCAAAAAATATATATTTATTCAAGTAGGCTCCTAAGAAGCTCTTTCGAATCGTCAAAAATTACAAATTATGTATATCTATTTAAGAAATGGTCTCACAATGGCATATTGTATATCTGTCTATCATGTCTAAATTTACACCGTTTCCAAAAGTTCCGTTCCAACAAACTCGTGTAGTCACTCTTCAAAATATGAAGTCTCAATTGTTGTGGTTACATTATATAAATATTATTATAACTACTACCTATCAAAGTTTGTGTGATAGAAACCTCTGAGTCAAGTTTCAGCATAATATGATTATGTCAATATATCCATGCTAACAGCTGCAGCCCACCTAGACAAGATGCCTTTTAATAGGTAATCGGTATCACTATGTGAAAAATATATACATTTATACAGGGTGGTGCCATCAATACAACAAAAATTAAAATAGGTATGGGCTATGCTATATTAGTTCATAGAAATAGTTTGCCACGGTGTGATTGGCGATTGGCGAGAAGTGCATATTTTTAATACAATATTAAAATTTGTGTCTGAGCGAACTTTGTGTTATAAAATTGGTGTAGTTTTATGAACCAAGTGTTTGTGTCGACGTTAAAAGAAAGATTAGTAGAATATAAGTGATTAGGGTGTGAAAGAAGACAAAGAAGTTGAGAATTTTTCGTGGTTATCCACCTCATCAAGTAGCATCATATGGAGACTGTCATCATATAATTTGTGTCAAATTCTCCCATTATTCATTGAAATGTGTAACAGCAGCATTTCAATGCAATAAATGAAGAAATACTTAAGACATGGCTGTATGGGCATTAGTTCCCTTTGCCTTCCCATCACAGAGAATAAAAAGAAACCGGGTGTTTTTGGCGGGTTTTTGTGGCGTCAGTGAAAATTTTTATTACAATATTTAAAAATTGTGTCGGAGCGAACATTGAGTAATAAAAGCGGCGTAGTTTTATTATTCAAGTGTTTTTGTTGACGTGCAACTAAAAGATTATTAGAATAAAAGTGATTATGGTGTTAAATGCGGTGAGAGCTTTTGTGTGATTATCCACCTCTTCTTCTTCTTCTTTTTGGTTGATGGCGTTGTCTTTGATTTCGTTTTTAGTTCAGATCTAATTCTTGTGATTTATCCCATATGTCGATGGCCACTGACTCTGCTTATTTATTACGGATTGTGAAAGTACAGTCGGCAGCACATCAAGCGTAACAGTATACATAACCCTAGTAAACGCTATGTATAGCTATTAGAAAGAAAGCACACCCTCTTCGCTATTGGTTCAACTTCAACCATCTTTTAGAATTTGACCAATAGCAGAGCTTGTCAGAATGCTTCGAGCGTTTATTGGTTAAAATTGGTCGAATTGTTTAAGCTAACGCTATTTGTACGCGCAGTTTAGTCTAATTTCTATGACATCGCATTTTTTAAGTATGAAGTTGGGGCTCAAGTTTACAAGTTTTTTTTTTGTATCTGTGGTATTTAAAAGTTGAGTATAGAAATAGGATGTCCATTTTGTATTGAGACCTGAATTGTATGGGGCCACTTGATAATAAGGGTTCAAACTATTGAATACGTAATAACTAAATCAACATTGACTTTTCTTGTTTAATTTATTTGTAGATAAATGTTAGTTTCTTTGAAAAAAATATTTAAGTAATATACGAAATGGCCACGCACTTGGATGGAATGAAAATAAAATAGTAGCACTACACAAATGGGTAGATAATTATATGAAAATCCGACCGAATATCGGTAAGTTAGAATTTTGTTCTACTGTTTTTATGAAAGCAGGACACACCAACCTATATTTTAAATAAACTGCGCTTTTCTTCGTGTTTTTGAAATGAACGCCATGTGTATAAAAGTATTTTGCTTCATTTATTTTTTTACACGAAACAGGTTTTGGTTAATGTCATTTGATTTTCTTCAACTTATAACAAAATGAAAAGTATTTGGTTATGAGACTTCCTTGCTAAACTAATTAACTTATCAAGGTTGCCTAACAGTTAATAAGTTTGATTATTTGGTATAAATATACCAACTAATCATATTTGTAAAATGATTCCACCTACTCTAATGTTTTGTAAAAACATCTTTAATTAAGTAGCTGATATTCTGAAAGACTCAATCCAGTTTATATATGAACAGGTTCACTTAATAAAACAAATATTACTTTGCAGGTGGCGGGCAGACCATATATTTTTGGTTTTTAAATATGAGATGAAGATCCAGGCTGTAGAGGCTACAAGATAGTGTGTTGATGTGTGGTGTATTTGTTCACATAATTCTTGTTATTAGTGAATTCCATACCTATGTTAGTGAAATAACTAAGTAACCACAAGAGATATTCTATTGTTGAGTGAATGCCAGTGTCAAAATTTATTTTATTTTATTAGATATTAACTAAAAGCTTTAGACATAAATAATATTTATACAAAAAGTATATATATGACCACCACATAGAGGTTAGGGTAAGTTTCAATTTATAATTTTATGACTGACTTCGAAAAAAATGAAAGGTTATTGAAGATATTTTTTTTAGATACTTAGTTCAACATTTTGGCTTAGCAATAGTGAGCACTTTAAATCAATACATAAGCAACCAGAGACATAATTACATTAGTTTTTGTTTCCTGGGGTGATAAGATCAACAGGGCCTGGTAAAAATACTAATAACACTACCACATTACAAAGTAGGTTAGGAAGAGTTGTCTCTATAGGTACCTATACCTAGCTCTGCCTGGACAACTGTAATATTCACATGTGCATAATTGTTCAGCAACAGCAGCGTTCCAAGTTCCTACATGATATTAGTGTAACTTTCATGACCTGTAAATTCAAATGTGTACCAGTAATAGTAAGGCTATCCAATTATCTATGTGATTTTTATGATAAGAGATTGATATAATTTCAAGAGCAATGGTGTTAATTCACCCAGAAAATTATTTTCTTAGCCCAAATTATAATAAAATATAGTTACTTTTCTAAACCTAACAGTCTTCTAACATATTTTCTCCTATTACTTTTGTTGTTTAAATTATTTAAATTCACTTCTCATTGCAATGGTTATTTGATTTAGAATGGTGTTCAAAATTTAATTTAGGCAATTTTATAGGTTAAGTAGTAATATTTCTCACATCATAGGAATGGTTTTAATATACCTGTCAAGTATCAGATTCCAGAGTTTCCAGACACAACTGATTTTTCAATTGTCTTAACCCTCCAGAGGGATAATGCCGCTTGACAGATTAATAAATTACTAGCATAAAACAAAAATTTGCATAACTCTTCAAGTAAAAGAGATGTCTGAAAGTTGTAATGTTCTACATATAATTTTGGATTTCATTAAATAATTATAGAAAAGAATAAGGGAGGTAAAATGGTGCTAAAAATACTAATATCTACCTACCTACCTACTTAACTGCATATTGTTAGCACCTAAGTTATTCATAAAATTACCCTTTTTAGTTTTTATAACCCCCGACCCTGCCCAGGGGCATTTTATGTTCGATGTCTGTCTTTGTATCTGTAAGTTTGCCTGTGGCATCGTAGCTAGCACTGACAGATTTTGATGCATTTTTTTTTGTTAGAAAGTTAATGTGGTCAAGATGGTTATTTGCTTTGAATTATGAAGATCTGTTCGGGTGTTTGATGATAATCTTTCACAGATCTGATTATTTCCAAATTTGGTGCACTCTTACTTTAGTGATATTTCAATAAGACGAGGCTGAGAGTTAATGAAAATTTTATTTTAATATTGTTAACTTAATAAACATGTTAAATCAATTTTGACTCTGTTTCTTATTTCTTACACATTCCCAATTAGACCTGATTGCTCTCAAATAAAGAATTTTTTATATCTGTCAAGCCATGGATTGCAGAAACAATTGGTTTTTAGTTATGTCCAAAAAAAAAATGTATTCTTAAGTAATTTACTGTCATCATCAATATCAGTTTAACTCAGAGAAGTAGATCCAAGTAGCAGTTTCAGAATGTCAATGAAGTATTTGGCTAAATCATGATGCAATTTGAATTGTAACTTATGACTTATAAAATTACTAATCCAAATGTTTTTACATTCAAGAGACAGCACTTCACCATTTCACTTGTAATTTCAGTTTTATAATGCTACTTTTAGTTATTTATCACTATAATTTGAGACCAGTGTCATAGAAGAACTAGTAGTGACCAGTGTCTAGGAATTATTGTTGAGTCTCTTTGATTAGATACTCATTGAACAAAGCTGTTAGCTTCTTAAACTAGTCATATTAACAACCTATAAAACTATACAGTTTTGGAATTTGTTATTATCACCTTGAATATCATAGCATTGCAGAATATTTTAAAACTAAGTGTTTCTGGTGTAAGTGAGGTCACCAGAGCTCTTGGAGATACTAATAGTAATGATCCAGTGCTCATGGGGTGTAGCATCAGTCCGATCAATCTACCTGTCTGTCTGTGTGTGTCTAATACGTCCCATTGCTGGGCACAGGCCTTCTTACATGGGAGAAACACATGAGGAGTTTGGGCCACAACACCACCACGCTGGCCCAATGCGGGTTGGTGGGTTAAAGCGGTTGCAGGAGCAACCGGGACCAACGGCTTAACGTGCCTTCCGAAGCACGAAGGAACTCGAGATAACAAACTTTGATTGACCCATCCTAGGATCGACCATGGCGAAAGTGGCTTTGTTTTTCGTATCGAAACCAAGCGCTCAAACCAATACGCCACCGAGCTCCTCCTCCTTAGCTTAAAAAACTTGTATTAAAATTTGAATCCACTACACTATTAATTCCCTACTATTATTTTATTTTAATTATTAATTTAAAAACCCTACACATTATAATCATCACGTCAGTTAAGAGATACCCACTGCTGAGTATAAGCAATTGGGCAAGGACCTCCAAACCGATCGGTCCTGCACTGCCAAGACATGACAATAATTTTCAATCTTTAAATTACAAATCGATCTAAGTAGGTAAGTATGATTATCCTGAAAAATACAACATTTTTTGTTAGATAAGTATATAAAATTGTGTGAAAAATATTTCAATTTCAATTCGAATGACTGCCCTAACCACTGAGCTATAGAGGATTTAACTGAATCCTATAAAGTTATTATAGATATTCCTTAGATTTATACAATTAATCTAAGTGATAATCTTTCAGTTTTTTAAAAGCGTTTACTTATATGGCCAAAACTTAAAGACTTATGACTAGTAACTATAAATTTTGAAATGTATTTAAACTATTCTTAATTTTTAATTTTAACATTATTATAAATGTTTGAAAAATTACTTAGTAATTAAAATATAATAAAACTAGAAAAATTTCACGTCCTGAGGCAGGAATCGAACCCGCGACCTTTCGCAATCCGGGTGACTGCTCTGACCACTGAGCCACCCAGGACTTGGGATATCCCTGTGAAATTCTTCTAGTCTATCTGTATTTGCGTTTATGAGCTAAACGTCCACCCTACAACCACCCCAACTTAACCGAAACGTAGGTATTTGTAAAAATACTCGCTTCGGATGTTGAAATGGAATATTTCGGCATTGTAGGGTGGACGTTTAGCTCATAAACGCAAATACAGATAGACTAGAAGAATTTCACAGGGATATCCAAGTCCTGGGTGGCTCAGTGGTCAGAGCAGTCGCCCGGATTGCGAAAGGTCGCGGGTTCGATTCGTGCCTCAGGACGTGAAATTTTTCTAGTTTTATTATAATTTAATTACTATGTATTTAAACTATAACCCCCGACTTTACACAATTCTTTTACAAACTGACTGCTCTATCTTTATCCTTAGACAGACCATCATACATACGACTTTATCTAACACAAATCAAAAAGTAATGTAATGTCACAGGCGAATTTGATACCTACCTATTGATATAAATATCATGAGCCATACCTTGATAATTAATAATCGACCTAAGGTATCTGAAATAAAGGTCGAGATTCCATTGAAAACGTAACCGCATTGCACCATATATTATTATGTCGTATGGTAATTTACCTAAATAGAAAAGGGTAGGTCAAATTAAAATTGGTATTTTTTACTAAGGATTTAAAACCTACCTAAGTAAGTAAGTATATTAGAAAAAAACAAATCACAAAGACCTATCTACCATACCTATGATACCTACTTCACATTGAAATTGAAAATTATCCAAGTATTAGTAGTTGATAGTTAGTGATTTACACCAACAAATCATTACAATTTTATACATTTACTAGTATACACAGACATCACAACTCAAATCCGAAATATAAAATGAATCTACAATAATATGCGATAATTATCATTATAATTTCAACTTTAGCGTGATGTAATTAAGCTTCAAAATTGCTTGCTTTACACATCACATCACTGAGTCTTGTAAAATACAATAAATAAATTCGAAACTAAATTACAAACACCCCTGGTTGATTGCGTTAGATTCTCATCTTCATTCTTGAGGAACCCACTTCAAACCTCGAATATTATATTTCTGTGTGAATTTATTTTTAACACTAAAATTCAATAAGATTTTGTGTGTTGTATTTGTGTTAGGTCTAATATTACTTTTCTTCAAAATTGTTATTTCATATTCACATTTAAAATATTGTGAATGAGTAGAAGTTACAGGTATAACATACATATCACATAGGAGGTGAACGTTTTAGATGTTTTTTTTGTTTTTTAACATTAAATAAATGTGGAAAAACAAACTTATGTAACTAAATGTTTATTCTCATTTCTCTCCATAACAATGGACCATAATAATGACCCGACAATAGAAATATTTTTTAGGTTAATAACAATGAATAAATAATGAAGCCTGTATTTTAATAGGTATAATATTAGTTGATTAAAATAACTAGGTACGCTGAGCATCATTGGTAAATAGGTAGCGTAAATAAAATATCATAACTAGCCATTATATGTAGAAAACTTTTTGTTTTAAATTAAAGCAATGGTCTTTGCCGTACTTTAATTTTAAATCAAGTTGAAACAACAAAGCGAAGAGAGTAGACCGCGTACGTAGCTAGCTGTAGCTATAGATACCTATAAACCTACACATATTTATTCGGAGGCTATAACGAAGAAATACAAATTTTAATAGTCGTCGCGCTCGCGTTCAAGGCCATCTGCGAGTATTGTAGGTACAGAGTACTTGAGAGAGAGAGCCGTTAGAAGGAGGCGCTGAGAGACATATGTTTATCCTTTGCGCACAAATTTTCTGTGCGTTGCGCTCTAGGTTCAAGGACAAACTGTTACGCTTGACGTGCTGCCGACTGTACATGCGTACATAAAAAGGCTAACCAAAGTGTTAAACCGAGTGGCTGTTAAAATTTCTAAAAAAGAGACAGACACAAATATACAGGCTGACACCAAAGAGAATATAAAACGCTAGGCTGACACATTTAGATTAGGGATGGCGATCTGAGATCGATTAATCGATCTTTTGGATCAAAAAAATCTATCTTTTTAATCGATATTATATAGATAACGTCTTGGTTGTTGGAAATGTTGTATTGAAAAAATGGTGGTTATATCGAACACTTACTATAATAAATTAAAGGATATGAAAACAATGCATTTAATTCATTTTAGACATCATGTTACATAGTAACGTTTACTGCTTAAGACCTGCACAATCGATATCGAAATAGAAATAGCATTAGTTTTATTTTTCAAAAAGTCCTGGTTCGATTCCCGAGCTGAATACACGTTTTTTTTAAAATGTTTGAATGCAGTTTTTCTTTTTATTCAAATCGATGACATGATTCCTAAGAAGAGATTTTCGTACGTCTTATAGTTTCAGACTTTCCCATACTGACCGATCTAAATGTGCCACCCTGTATATACACTTGTTAGTATGTTAGGCCAGACGAACAAATACTTATAATCTAATGTTAGTTTTTGTTATGTAATCACATAGAACATTAATAAATGGAGTATTTACATAACACAGGAGAGATTTAAAATTAATGGGTTTTGGGATATCACTGGGAAGAACATTGTATAGGGATGTAGGGTTCTTGGGGCATTCGAAAAATATGTGGTCAGTGGTTCCTTCGTCCAAGCCGCACTCGCATAATGAGCTATCCTTAACCACGATTTTGGCCATATGAACAGTAGTGCAAGCATGACCTAGCCTTAAGCGACATATGGTAGAAGTGCATGATTTTGAAGCCTGGTTGTATATAAAAAACCATGGTTTAACAGGGATGGAGTTTTGTATATCTGCATATTATCCACCTCATCAAGTAGCACATAAAGTGATTGTCATCATATATTTCGTGTCAAATACTCCCGAGAAGCATTAAGATGTGTTACTCCAGCATTTTAATGCAAAAAAGAAGAAATAAAGAAATACTGAAGACATGGCTGTATGGGTCTTAGTTTCCTTTGCCGTCCTTTTATAGGGAGAATTACCAAAAAAAAAGAAACCGGGAGTGTTTGGCGGGATTTAATGGCGTCGGTCAAGATTTTTATTCTAACAATTAAAAATGGTGTCGGAGCGAACTTTGTGTTATAAAAGTGGTGTTGTTTTTTATACAAAGTGTTAGTGTTGACGTATATACAACTAAAAGGTTATTAGAATAAAAGTGATTATGGTGTGAAATACGATGAGATTTTTTTTGTGGTTATCCACCTCATCAAGTAGCATCATATGGGCGGAGACTATCATCATATATTTCGTGTCAAGCATAAGTTCGTGATGATACAATCTATTCGACACATGCTAGACTTATATCATCAGGGTATTCAATCTTGATGCAAAAGTACGAGCATTGCATCTTGCAAGTCACTAGTTTATACAAAAGTTCAGAGATGGCTCTTCTGTCCTCGCATTCATTGGCTGTCCCGTTTAGAGTTGCCAGTCAAGATACCCACTTGTTATTGTGAAATTTTGTTTCGAATCTACGTACTCATGTATTATTTTAGGTGACTAAAATATATCTTTTATTTATGTGCATTAGAATAAAACATAGAAATACATTAGTATTACGTCAAATATTTTATGAAAACCTAATAAGTTATAAAGATTTATTTAATTTACAAGCAATGGTTAGTAGTACAAGAACAAGAAATTGACTGGTATCACTAAAACTATTGTACAAAAATGCTATCATTTTGTATCCAAAACCCAAAACAAATATGGTCGTCCTAGTCGCTAGAGTGACTCTTGTTTATTTAAAGTTTTTTAAATTTTAAGTTTATTACTCTTTCGTAATTTTGTTGAGTCGGGGCTTTCTCCACCGGTTTTAATAAGATTCAACTATTATGTCATCACATTTCAAACAATTGTGTGTTGAGTTGAGACAGGACTGTAAAAATAGAAATATTTGTGAAGCGAGATATTTTATAGTGTTTTTGAGACAGGACAGGACTCGGTTGTATGGTGTTGAGTGTGTTTAAAGTATTGTAAAAGGAAGAAAATATAAATCATTTCTTTTTCGAAAAATAAATAGTTCTTATTTCATAGATAATTTTAAAGTTATTGTGTCGGTGTTGTTACTAGTATTCATCAGTTGCCTTTTGATTTACCAACTTGAATATAATATACACTCTACAACTAAATACAATATTACTGATGAAAAACAGTGTCAATACTGTCAATTCAGAAAATAAACAATGGTGTCGTTTCGGTTGTACCACTCTCTAAAAACTAAACTAAAACTTAAGTTTAAACTAAACTTAAAAATCTCTAATTTTAATTTAGTTATAGTCAGTTGCTATTCTGTTGTCACGTATAACTTAATTTAGTCCTCCTGTTTTGACAGGACTAGCGCGACTAAGTTGAATTCAGTGTTACCACAGAATAAATAAAACATGTTTGGGTGAATTCATAAAAATAAATATCGAAGGCTTATCTAAATGAATTATTTTTATAAAATTGATAATATTTCACTTTTTAAAAACCTTAACTTCGTTCTTTTCGGGGATCCCGATTCTAAATAAAACACCTAGTTTGAGAACCAAGACGGCGGACGCAACTTTTCTTAATGAATTCTAAATAGCTGACATTTTTTTTGGGTTTCGGAGGTCCTCATTCTGAATACTTCATTCGGAAATCCATGATGTCGGACGCGACTTTTTTTATAAAAAAATCAATATGGATATCATTTTTGTGGTTTTCATGGGTCCCGATTTTGAATAAAACATCAATTACAAGATTCAAGATGGCGGAAGGAACTTTTTTTATAAAAAATCATTATGGGTATCATTTTCGAGGTTTTCAGGGGTCCTAATTCTGAATATAACATCAATTTTAAGGTCCAAGATGGCGGACGCAACTTTTTTACAAAAAATCATTAAAGGTATAATTTTCGTAGTATTCGGGGGTTCCGATTTAGAATACAACATCAATTTCGTGATCCAAGATGGCGGACGCGACTTTTTTAGAAACAATATGGGTTTTATTGTTTTTTTGTAAAAAAAGTTGCGTCCACCATCTTCGATCTTGGAATTTGTGTTGTATTCAGAATCAGGACCCATGAAAACCACGAAAATGATACCCGTATTGATTTTTTTTAAAAAAGTTGCGTCCGCCATCTTGGATTTTAAATTGATGTTGTATTCAGAATGAAGACCACTGAAAACCACAAAAATCTTATCCCTATTTTGAATTTCGAAATCAAAGATGGCGGACGCGATTTTTTTAAACAATCATGTTTATAAAAAATCGCGTCCGCATTCTTGGATCTCGAAATTAACGTTGTTTTCTCAATCGGAACCCCCTAAAACTACGAAAATGATACCCATATTGTTTTTCTTTTAAAAAGTTGCATCCGCCATCTCATATCTTGAAATTGATGTTTAAAATTTTATCATAAAATTCTCCATACTAATGATTCTTATAAGTCCTACCACTTTCATAAGTACTTATTTTGATCATTACAAATGATTCAAAGAAAAAAAAACTATTTAAATCATAGGACTAATTTTAATCGACATCAATTTACATGCTGTCTAAATTTAGCTTGATATTTCTAATTTTAGAGATATCTAGACATAGTACGTGTACAACAGAATAGCGAATGGCTAAATTGAGTAACTAAAATCAATTTATTCCTGTCAAATTAAAATTAAGTTTACTCCTGTCATTTTAGTCAGTTACAGAATAGGAAACGCAATCTGACAGCACTAAACCTAATTTTAGTTAAGTTTAGTCTAGTTTGTGCCAACAGAATCGCAACCAATACTTTCATTAGGTATAGGTACCTATTTACATAGTGCAACACATACATATACTCACGCACACATAGATACAAGTAGAGAATAAATAAACCATACTGTTTACCACGCATTCTCCTCGCAGCGCTAGTGTAGCAGTGCTCGTTTTACGGCTAAGATTGACCTCTATTTCCAGTATTCAAAGTACTCTGTGGGTGTCACTGTCATGCATTAAAAAATGTAAGGAGTGTTTGGCGGGATTTTGTGGTGTCAGTCAAAATTTTTATTGCAATAAATAAAAATTGTGTCGGAGCGATTGTTTGGTATAGAAATTGGTGTAGTTTTATAAATCATGTGTTTGTGTTGACGTGCAACTAAAAGATTATTAGAATAAAAGTAGTTATGGTGTGAAATACGATGAGTTTTTTTTGTGGTTATCCACATCCACCCCATCAAGTAGCATCATAAGAAGACTATCTTATGATGCTACTTGATGAGATGGTTATTCATTTTATTAATGTTATCTTTTAATAGGCGATTGTAGCCACTTGTTACTAGATTGGCCGACAGCAGCTTGTTTCTCATCTATAAGTCTATTTTTTCCTTAATTCCCGAGATGTAAACAAATAATGGCGACTATGACATTTATGACACCGCTAGAGATGGGAAAATCCTCTGAATTCGTTCTATTGTTACAAATAAAAAAAATACAAAATTTCATTTGATAGTACTACATACAAATAACAATAAAATAGTGGGGCCGTAGACTAACCTGAGAACACTTGTAAATAGAATTTTTAAATTTTTTAATGACATGTGTGGTTTCGACTTTTTATTGAAAAGAGAGGATCAAAAAATGTAAGAAGCCTGGGCTTAAAATAATTTTAATGTTAAACAGCAATCCCAGCTATACAGAATGAAAAGTACCTACAAAAAGGCAAATCGCGTTGAAAGCTGGGCAACTTGTTCTTCGGTGAATCTTGCCCCCGCAAAAGAAACAATGCCTGTGCTGTACAGGGGCGGCGGCAGTCGTACCAGAAGTGCCTGAATAGTTCGAGTAAAACTTTGGTTGTTGTCGTTGATGATCAAGAGAATTTAGCCCTACGTCCGGATTCTGCGCCATTATCTGAGAATTACGTTCAGCTTCCAAGGAAAGAGCTTGATTTAAAGTTTGCTCCAGAGTAAGCGTTAAGTTTTCCAATAGACGTTCTCTGATTTTCTGAGATTGGATTCCTCTTATGGTCTCATCAGCGTACTCGTCGACAGTAACGTTTTTGAAATAACAATCCTGCGCTAGAACTCTCAGTGTTCGTATGTATTCGGCGATAGATTCACGCGGCCCTTGTTTTCGAGTAGTTAAAACGTGCCTTGCTAAAATGCAGATGCTACGGGACGAATAAACGGTATCCCGCGTCTTTTGGCTTAACGCATTTTTAGGACTTAATGTAGATACTGAAATCAGATGAACATTATCAAAATAATTTTTTTTTATTATTTGCACAGCAGCTTCAATCAAAAATTCTTTGCATCTTGTCAAAAATTCCTTACGTCTTTCGGCACTTTCTTTAATTTCTACTCAACTTATCTTTGAGGCTACAAATATACTAAGATATAGCTGTTCGTCAGGCAGGTGCCGTCTTATGTCATTGGGGTCGAGGTCACATAGCTCTGTTCGGTTGACATAGCCTCTGTCAATAAAACTTAGGAGGAGATCTTTGTAAATTTCTTTTACTTTTTTATCCAACTCAGTCACAACAACATCATCAGATTGAAAGAATAAATTAAAATGAATACGGCACGCACGGTTGATCCCGAATGAGTTCAATAACTAAATGATAAACCTTTAATTTCCCACATTTTTATTATATTTTTTTATAAAATATTTTATTTACAAGAAACTAATGTATAAATCTCTTAATTGATGTAATAATTTACATATCTATTAGAAATATAATTATTAGAATAAAAGAATAATTTTCGTAATTGTAATAAGGGACCATAACTAATGTTAAAACTATGTAAATAACATTAATTTCACAAAATAAACTTTTCAATATATTTTATTACTTACTATGAATGGAACATCAGAAATAATTCAAAAATGAAATGTTTCTCTACCAACCACAGTTTGGTAGTTTAACACTGTCGCTACATGGCAAATGTATGGGACTTGAAAGAAACCCAGTTTATCGGATTTAACTCTTGTTTAATCAGATGTCAAGCGGTGTCACCTGTCAAGTGTAACATTCCCTTATAAGATGCGGGCATATACACGTTCATCTTCATCATCATCACCAGGCTATATACGTCCCACTGCTGGGCACAGACCTTCCTACATGGGAGAAACACTTGAGGAGTTGGGCCATAACACGACCACGCGGGCACAGATTAGAAAGAGTATGTCTAAAGCACGCGGGCCCAATGCGGGTTTGTATATACAAGTTACATTAATTTAACTTATTTCTGCTCGCATCTTGTACGGAATTTTACACTAGACAGGTAAAGTATTTAACATTTACAATCGAAAGTCGATCAAGGGTTTATGTCAAATCCTATACATTTTGCGCTCAGCGATAGCGATTATCGAAAGGCATCTTGTCTTGTCTAGGCCCTCAGGCTTGTTAACTCTACCGAAATTACCGGCGAGCCAACAAAACCGCTGTTTCACTCACCCCTCGATCACCATCTTTTTAAGCCGATATACACGGTTGAATTTCGGTTCAATATAACTTTTAATTTTATTGCGTCAATGGAATTGACATGTCTAAATATATTTCTTATGTGATTGTTCAATGTCATTGAAAGCTAAATTTTAAAATTGAAATGACGATTGAAAAGTGTAAACACGAACATTGAACAAGGACTTATTCCGCGTACGGCAACGAAGGAAACATGGCGCATCTTCTGCTACCATTTCCACCAATAAATTGTTTTTTCGTATAGACAAAATAACTAGATGACAAACAATCTGACGGCCTACTATTGATATATAGGCCCTCTACAGGTAAGTGGCTACCGTTGCCCACAGACACCTGCAATTACTAGGAAAAAAATACTTGGTATTTTAGGTGCGTTGTCATCCTGACGGCCCTACCATACGGGTCTATCACATAGTAAAATACTTGAGGCTCCTTTGATCATTCTTCGCAAAACGTGGAACACGAAACGTGTGATTCAATAGTTTGATTTTTAAATCAAAATACCCTTCTCGGTTTGATCTTAAATATTTATCACTAAATAATGTGAAAAAAAAAATACAAAAAACCTAGCGAAGTACTTTTTTAATAGGTAATAGGTATGTTTTGGTGTCGGTGCTTAGTTAGTAGCTTAGTTAGCACCAAATTTATATAATTTTATGTTCTGAAGTCGATATTTATTTTTATTTAAAAATGTTATTGTACTCATTCACTAAATTACCTTGGACTTACGCTTTGCGTGCCATCGCTACGAAAATAAATATTGAATATATTGTTGAATATTTCGTGTGTTAATAGAAAATCAATACAATGTTCATTGTCTACAAGTCTACTCAATAAAATTGTTTTCAATTTGGTTGAACCGTGTAATATTGCCTTTATACTCTTTTCTTCCAATAGGTCTGTGGTTGGTTCCCAATGATTCATCCCAAATTCATCCATAGTATGTGATCTGTGCTTCATCTCCATAGTATAGTATCTGGCATCTGCATTCATTATTCATTCATTCATTTGATTCATTCATTTCCGGACGTCTTCCGTCCTACAATTCCCATCGTTTTCTATTGCAAGTAAAATTTTGTAAATTTGTAATTTAATATCTCTCGTTGATTTCTTATTAACAACAGTGACAATTTTATTTAAGGTCCTTCAATCAACATTCATATCTGAAACATGAAACCTCCGTATAAAATCGGTAAGATAAACACCATCGTGTGTTTCAGATAAACCATTTTATATATTATCTTTGCAAAAAATTCTGTTTATTATTATATTCTACTTTTAACCTAGTAAATATTTTTATTCATGTTTTTCTGATTATTTTAATATGTCACAGCTATAGGTTAGAAAATAAAACCGCCATGCGACACTGAATATAGATTTGAATTTTAAATAGAAAAAGATGAATGATTTTTGAGATGTGTGAAGTGTGGACTGACTATCTTGTTATTATCAGTCTTATTTATTTGGGTTTATTACACACTATCTTTTTAATAGGGTTTTAATAGCAATACATTAAAGATTAAATACAAAAGTAGATAATGTGATTAAACAGTTAAAAGAATGAAATATTATCAATTGACGACCGTAATGCATGAAGTACATTAAATACAACGAGAGATAATGTAAGAGAAAGATTCCAAATGCATATGGCATGCCATGGCTTGGCATTAGGCTGAGTTAATAATACAATATGTTTAAATTAATATGAATATAATAGTTAATAGTTAAGCCTTAATTATGTGTGCTAATAAATAAATAAAATAAATATTTATTTCAGCTGATGAGAAGTTGGCAGAGTTGGGCCGCAATGAAATTATGCTAGCCGAAAAAGAAATGCCTGGTTTGATGGCATGTCGTCGCAAATATGCCGCTAGCAAAATACTCAAAGGTGCCAGAATTGCAGGCAGCCTTCATATGACTGTACAGACAGCTGTTCTTATTGAAACCTTAATTGAACTTGGTGCTGAAGTAAGTATTTAGTAGTAATTATTTATTTTCTATCTATAATCTGCAGGCCTACCATGAAACATTATCCAGTTTCAGTTTTCAGACAATTACATCACATCATAGATATTTATTGGAAAACAAGTTCTATCAATCCAATTAAAAGGTTCAAAATTGAAACCAAAATCTGTTTTACGTACTCTCATATATAGATCTGAATTGCCAAAAAACTATACAAAAAAAAAAACAACTAGACTAAAACAAAAGAATGATACATATTACCAGGCTAGGGGATGTTGGTACATCAATTGTATAATTCCTTTTAGAACACAAGTATAATATTATTGGAATTAACTTTGGGATATCCTATTGAAATTTGATACTTTTCTTGCTCAGTAATTAAACCACAAAAAATTCATGTCGTAAGATAAAGACAAAACCCACAACCTTTCACAATCTTGATTCCGCATGGTCCACATTCATGGTTTTAATTACTAGGACCATGAAAAATAAAGTTATCTATATTTCTGAGCATGTTACCTTCAATCAATATTACGACAGTTGAAAAATCGTTGGATTTATTGGTTGTAAAATCAACCATAAAAAATCCTACATTTTTGTGCTTAAAACTGTTTGTGAAATATTAACCTATTTGTAAAAAGTTTAATGTCAAGTGGCAGTATCACTCCCCTGATAAAAATATGATATCTTATTCTTATCACACTTAATATGTTTGGAGAATCTAAGAGAGTATTGTATTTTTTGTGATAAGTAAAATGATTTTTATATCAATGACAAACATCTCAACACTGTCCTGATATTGATTGGTAACCTTGATGAGACTATAAGATTGCCTTTTGAGATAGGCCTCCTCCAGCTTATGCCAGTATTAGCAGTTTTCTTGCATCCTGCCACGACACAACCGCAAACAACGCACCTCCCTCCCCTTGCCGCGTCCTTCGCGTCGTCGCCCGTCGCTTCATCTACTTTACCCTACGTGTCCTTCGCGGCGTCGTCGCCTGTCGCCTCAGTTGCTATTTAAGTCGCCCTTCGCATGCGACGTATGTTTGTGTTTCCGGCGGCCCTCTTTCGCTTTCGCGGACTAGACGCCCCGCGTCTCCTTAAACGTGGCTTTACCGCAGGGACACAACATTACAAAGTAGTGCTATTTAGCTGCGATCTTATGTCAAGATGTAAGTGGAACTTTGGAGACTTTCGAGTTCTTTTTATTTGTACACACGCAAGCAGATCAAGTGTGGCACATTTTCATTTGTGGCTACCTTAATTCGTTGAGTTAAGAGTCATTTTCCAACTGATGTGTTACCACATATTAGTAATAGTTAAGTGTTACACTTAATGTGCGGCCTGTGCCATCCAACATAAGAAAACACTCATCAATATTTATCGACTATTTGTGGCAACAAAATATGTCTGCCTAATACCTACATATTGATAATAGAAAATGATGTAAAAATGTATTTCAAATAACAAAATATTATTCACTCACAGATGTCATCATAATTATGGATAAAGTTTGTGCTCACACTGTGTAATATGAATGATAAATTAGTCTGATATTCAATTGTTCACCCCAGTCACCTTTGAACCAAAGTTTATCAATGATATGGTACAATATACTGCTGTGTAATAAATAATACTTTTTTATCATTACAAAAAAAGCTGCTTAGGTAGGTACCTACTTACTACCTATACAAATAAATTGATCCTATCCTTAACCTATAGAGTTGACTGTTTTTCATGGAAATGTTTTGCAAGTTAGTATAGGCACTCATACCAGTAGGTATACCTACATATATCTAGGCTTGAGCACTACTCATGCATGCGTTACCTACCCTATAAAAAACGGGCAATTGCGAATCGGACTCGCGCACGTCGAATAGGGTCGTCCGTACCATTATCTATACACAAGCGTCTTCCTGTTGCCATTATCAATATCGAGCAAAAAAAATGACGTTTGTTGTATGAGAGCCCCCTTAAATACTAAGGTATTTTATTCTGTTTATTAGTATTTGTTGTTATAGCGGCAACAGAAATACATCATCTGTGAAAATTTCAACTGTCTATCTGTCACAGTTCATGAGATACAGCCTGGTGAGTGGTGTGACAGACTTTGTAATAGGGGCCCGTTTTACCCTTTCAGCACGGAACCCTAAAAATTAAGAGAAAGCGTTATCACATTTAAATCTTTGATTTTGGCCGTTTATAACGCCAACTTTACTGTAAGAAATACAAATAAAAAAAGAAGACGATGAAAAAAATCCCCAAATGGTCCCCAGAAGACGCGGGTTCGATTCGAGGGTATAAAGCGGTGAAGTAGCTTACACCTTTTTTTTTTTTTTTTTTTTTTTTTCGGGGAGGAATCCGCTTACGGACCTACCCGCCGCTGGCTAAGCGACGGGCGTGTGTGGGGGTCGCCCAGTGCCTGATCGTATTGGCACTAGGAATACCCACTAAAACTCCCCGGTAACCCCACTGCCCTTCACGGGGGTAGGCTGGGCTCTGCCGAAGCAATTTCACCACCCCACCCCCAGGCAACCCAGCCTTGCGGCCAGGTTTCGCGCCCATGGGGATTACCCAGAGTCACTTGGGTAATCCCAGACGTGGCGACCTGTGCAATGCATGCGTGGTGGCCACCCACGCACGCGGCCGCACTTAGGGCGTAGGAAGACGAGCGATCGCCGCCCGCCTTCTCATGCCCACCCGTCTACGCCGGATTGGGGCGGCCAGAGCATCCTCCTCCCGCTCCCTCTCCGCTGCCTCCTTCTGCAAGAGCACAGTCTCACAGAAGGAGGCGACAGCCTCCCATACCCTGTCGCTACCAACCATGTCTCTTACCATGGTTGGCAGCGAGAGGTGAGAAGTAGCTTACACCTAGTACTCCGGTGGCGTAGCGGTTATTGCGTCTGGCCGGACCCCAGGAGACGCGGGTTCGATTCCCGCCTGGAGCATACAATTTTTCATCGTTTTCTTTCTTTATTTCTATTTCTTACAATAAAGTAGGCGTTATAAACGCACAAAATCAAACATTTAATATGATTAAAATGGCTTTGTCATCTTTACTGGAAGTTTAAAAATGCTTGTAAAAGTATTCTTTCAGATCAATTGAGGTGTACACTTCAATTAGTGGTGAGATAAACGTTGTTATAAAAACGTTAAAAAAAGGGTAGAAAGCGATGAAGAAATTGGTAGGTTACAGCTAGTGCTCCGGTGGCGTAGAGGTTATCGCGTCTGGCGGGCCTCTAAAAAAATATATTTGTATTTCTTACAATAAAGAAATCATGATGTTGAGTGAAGATACGGAGATACTGACTGTCTTCTTATCTTATTCTTCTTTTTTCGTACGTGCGGTTTTCGCAAATTAACGACTGTTGCGCCTCTTTGCGATGCGCCTCGACTGCATCGCTGTCATAGTCGTCGTTTACGAATTAACGATTCTACCCAGTTTAGGTCCTACCCGCCTAGCATGACCACCGAAACGCGATATGATAAAGCATTATGATAGTTAGACATGTTCGCAGTTTCGATAAAATTTCAAGATGGCGGTTATATCCAATAATTTTTGACAGTTCAAAGCGATAAATGGCTTTATCATATCGCGTTTCGGTGGTCATGCTAGGCGGGCTAAACTGGATCGCGATAAAAGATGGTGGTATGGGTGCTGGTGGCATTTGTGAATAAGGCTCGATGTTATCACGCTTCTGTTCAGAGCTTGTAAGACTGATTTGGAGTGGTCAGTTACCAGTCAAATCAACTAACCCAGATGTTTCGGTTTCGGTTCCTGGCATAGGCAGAGATGTTGTACGACGAATTCGAACATTTGTTCACTAGTCATTGATGTTTCTTTGTTTATTATTTAGTATATTTCTAATATTTTATTACATACTTTTATCTAATGTTGTTAGTTTGGGCTAGATAGTAGGTGATATGGGTTTTCGTAATAAACATCACTAGATAAAATAAAACCATATTAGCCACTAAAGTAATCCATAGATGTATGAATGAACTCCACTTATCGAAATGAATAGAATATATCTTTTTAATTTTATTTTTGTTTTGGGCTAGTGTATTTTAGCTTTTAAAGAAATGAACCCATTATTTGAATTTCAATTTATTAATATCCCTGAAAAACAATGTAGGTACACCAAAATATTATAAAGCACGTCGATTAATTCAGAAGGTTGTAAGTTACGAACTTACGACATATTCTTTTACACCTTGAGATTCTATTTGTGCCATGATTTTTAACTTTCACCGACATCAAAACAAGAGGAAGTTATCAATTCGGGCTGCATGTTTTTTTATATATAATATGTCACCTTACCTCAGAACTTCGTTAATTATCAACAGATTTGGTAAATTATTTTTTTTATTGAAAGAGTATACTTTCAGATTGGTCTCATAGAAATTTTATCAATATCGATTTTGTAGTTTAGTTTTTAAATTTTTAATTTAAAAACAAGTTTTTAAAATTTTTAAAAACTGTTTTTAAAATTTTCAAAGTTTGGTTTTTAAATTAAAAATTTAAAAACCAAACTACAAAATCGATATTGATAAAATTGATAACAGGAGTATTTGACTCGGGTAGGTAAGCGAAATTGTTGATTTTTGCTTTCCTGTGACTTTTCAGTGATGCATAAGATTTTAAAATATCTGTTTGCGTTGGAATAAGTAATGCCTACCTACTACCAGGTTGGTCCCACATACCTAAATGTCGTCTGTACCTGAGTAAATTTTCGCAGAGAGAGAACTTAACCGCAAAAGTCAAGTCAAACTATAGTAATTTATGTATTTCGACCAGAGACTAAACATTAACGAATACCTACCTATCTAGCATTGACTTTAGAAACTTATTACTAAAAATTGTATAAACAAAACACAAAAAAGGAAAAAATAAGACAAAAGCAGGGAATAAAAAAGAATTGAAAAATAAGAATATTGCGGATCATTGCGCAACATAGTATAACGCAACGAGATAATAGATACTGAATGGAAGGATGTAAAATAGTTTTATAATTACGATAACTATGTAGAAAATACCTGCATAGTGAGACGATTGCATTGTACAGACGACAGTACATCAAGTGTAACAGTTGCACTACGAAAGCTGCCTCTATTGCGAAGGGAATTAGGGCGGTCTCAAGGTCAAACTGTTACGCTTGATGTGCTGTCGACCTAGTAGGTACCTACTAGGTATCTGATTTATTTTATTCTCGTGTAATAAATAAACCTCACCTGATACATACTCTTGGTCGAATCAGGAAAACTAGACAAGGCTAACAGCTTAATATTCTCATTTTTCTTTCTGTTTTTGTTTAAGTAGGTACCTAATACAGAACTTTTTCAAATGATTTTTTTAAGTTAGCTACAAACTTCTTTTGCCAATATTTAAAAAGAAATTATAATTGAAAAATTGACAAATGAAAATCGTAATTTCTAAACTTTGTTGATTGTTATCAGTAAAATTAAAACTTTGCTAATAGGGCAAAATGATTTCGGAAAACTAAAATGTGTACAAAAGAATAAATTATGATACATAATATATTCCTGCTACTATTAGTCTCTGTGTGATCCAAAGCCAAAGGTTAACTGTTAGTTAGAGAACGATATTTATCGTTATGTCCGCCTGTACAACTCGGTAGGACATGATCTTAAACAAATGAATATTATTTTGCGTAAAAGTTTTCAGATTGTCTGACTACTCTGACTGGTCGTTTCGTATACCTTGACAATTTGCGTTTTTATCTGTACCATACCAACTAACATAAGCTGACGTTTATAATTATATCTTAATATGCTCAACAATCTAATTCGTCATGATATGAATAACTTTGTAAGCATGTTGGTCTAGGCTATATGAACACTAGGTAATATATGTACGGTTTTTCCGTTTACCTCTTACCTTAAATAGCATTATCAATTTGAAATATGCGTACGCCACTATACAGGGTGGTGCAGTCAATGCGACAATAAATTAAAAGATGGGCTATATTAGTTCATAAAAATGATTTGCCATTTTCAAAAACATCTTATTCATTTGATAATGTCTGGACATTTGTATAAAATAATATAATAGCTGCATTACTTTATACAAATGTCATGCAATTATCAAATTAATAAAATGTTTTTCAAAGTGGCAAACCACTTCTATAAACTAATACAGCCCATGTTTTAATTTATTGTCGTATCGACGGCACCAGCCTTTATAATCTCTACACAGTACACATATATATCTAAAAATTACATATCTTTATTACTTACAGGTTCAGTGGTCAAGTAGTAACATATACAGTACACAGGATGAAGCTGCCGCAGCCTTGGTGGCTAGGGGTATTCCAATATATGCCTGGAAAGGAGAAACTGAGGAAGAGTATACTTGGTGCATTGAACAGACTTTAATTTTCTCTGACGGAAAGGTAACTTCTATTCTGCTTTATTTAGATTGTTATTTTCTTTTAATTGTGTTGATTTGAATTAATTTAGTCCATCTCTAGTCTCTACACCCTTGAAAGAATATAATTATTCTAAATTTGGTTATGACGTATTGCAATCAGAAATTGATATTTGTGTTTCTTTACAGCCCCTTAATATGATTTTGGACGATGGCGGTGACCTAACAAATTTGGTGCATAAAAAGTATCCGCAATTATTAGAAGGCGTAAAGGGGATTTCAGAAGAAACCACAACTGGTGTACACAATTTGTATAAAATGTTCAAAGAAGGATCATTGAAAGTACCGGCAATTAACGTAAATGACTCTGTCACTAAGAGCAAGTTCGATAATCTGTATGGATGTAGGGAATCATTGCTTGATGGAATTAAAAGAGCTACAGATATAATGATAGCAGGAAAAGTCTGCGTAGTTGCAGGTTATGGAGATGTTGGTAAAGGATGCGCGCAAGCTTTCAAAGGATTCGGAGGAAGAGTTATTGTTACTGAAATCGATCCAATCAATGCTCTTCAAGCAGCCATGGAAGGTTTCCAAGTGACTACAATGGACGAAGCTGCTGAAATTGGTCAGATATTTGTTACTACAACAGGAAATATTGATATTATTTGCAAGGAGCATTTGATTAAGATGAAAGATGATGCTATTGTTTGTAATATTGGTCACTTTGACTGTGAAATCGATGTGGCTTGGCTTGAGAATAATGCTAAAAAAGTCAACATTAAACCCCAAGTTGATCGCTACGAACTTGAAAATGGAAACCACATCATTGTTCTAGCTGCTGGCCGACTTGTTAACTTGGGTTGTGCAACGGGTCACTCTTCTTTCGTTATGTCCAACTCCTTTACGAATCAAGTTTTAGCCCAAATTGAGCTTTGGACGAGATTTAATGCCTACCCGATAGGAGTCCACACCTTGCCCAAGAAATTGGATGAAGAAGTAGCCACTTTACATTTGGAGCATCTTGGCGTGAAACTCACTAAACTAACAACTAAACAAGCAAAATATATCGGTGTTCCTGTTGAGGGGCCGTACAAACCCGATCACTACAGATATTAATTCAAACATCAGACATTTAACATCAATTTGTTTTAATAAGATTAATTTTGATGAGTGAACTAATTGAATTTATACAGTTTCTAATAAGTACTAAATGTGTGTACATATTTTCAAATACATTGAAAAATATTTCTAGCTGTTATATTAATTAAAAATACCTTTCCCATAACTTTCTCTCTTACGATTACTTTAGCTAGATGACACCTTTTTTCAGAATACAAATCATGATTTGGATTGGTACCTTACTTATGGTGTAGCACATAATACCAATTACCAAATCGTCGCCGCGTGTCGCGAGCTACGAGCCTCCCGGATAAACAGTGCTCGCGATGATCTCACACCGACACATGAAAAGCGCGTTCTTCCGGCCATTCATTCATTTCATCATTACCAAGACTGGTGATGATGAAATGAATGAAATAGACACAGGGTGGTGCCGTCAATACGATAATAAATTAGAACATGGGATATTTTAGTCCATAGCATTGGCTTGCCACTTTCAAAAATACTATATTCATTTGATAATTTCATCACATTTCTATGAAATAATGCAGCCAAAGTTGTATTATTTCATACAAATCTTATGAAATTATCACATGAATAACAGGTTTTTGAAAGTGAGAAACCATTTCTATGAACTAATATAGCCCAAGATTTAATTTATTGTCGTATTAGCGGCACCACCCTGTATACGTCCCACTGATGGTTACAGGCCTTCCTACATGGGAGAAACACATGATGAGGATGGATCAATTCATTCATTTATATAATCATTTAGGGCCGATTTTTCAATCCCCAGCAGTGTTGCCAGCCGGGTCTAGTCAAAGTAACCTAAAGTATATAAAAAAGTAACCTCTTAGTGTGAAAAGTAACCTTTCATATTTTTTTTCAGTTGGAAGGTATTAATAGTTGATAGAATAGGTACATGTCGATCGATTGTTTAATTTACAGCAACAATACCTATCAAAGTTAAACAAATCAAAAGCTTTTACGTCGCTCGACTTTTCATACATACTTTCAAGTCGAAAATATTTGGCAGTTACAGAGGTTTTTAGGAAACCAGTATTATTGTTGAATAAGACTACTCTTAGCTTTTCATACAAACCAGAAATTGCTACAAATTAGACACTACACTACAAACACTCTACGAATAAAGTTTAGCGGTAGCTAACGGACTGATAAATAAATAAAAGAGCGTTCTGTTTGACTCAGGTTTTATGTCAGAAATTATGAATGAAGTCTACTTTCGAAAAATCACCTAAAAGTAACCTTTTGAGTAGTGTAACCTAGCAGTAACCTTTTGGAGTTAAAAATTACCTAAAAGGTTACAAAAGTAACCTTCTGGCAACGCTGATCCCCAGGTGTAAGATTTATTCTGATTTATGCAGAGTAGTGTTGTTGCGATAGCGATAGTCTATCGATAGTATCGTGATACTATCGTGACCTCGAAAATCAGTTATACTATCGATAGTCCTATCGAAAATATCGACCCTTGACAATATTATCGATACTATTGATAGTATCGATTGATAAAAATAAGTGATACTATTGCTAAATATCAATAATATCGATAGTATCAGTACAAACACTATCGATAGGATTCGGGTCGATGGTATCGATAGTTTTGCTCTATCGATAGTCAAACACTTTACGATACTATTGCAAGCTCATAAAACGTAATTTTATAGATGATTATTAACAAAGTTTACCAATACATTCGCGGTTCATTCATGAACTCGTTGCTGTACAATACCTTGCCACACGCTTCCATGTAACATTAGGATACAACATTTCACACTAAGAAAGTATTTATAATCAAGGAAATTATAAACTACGTATCAGGATCGATTAGTGTCCAAAAACGCGGTGCAATAAATGTATACTTGTGTCACTATGTTACCAACTAGGTTTCGCTTTATTTCCAGTCGATAGTATCGAAAATACCTCTATCGATACTCGTCGATAGATAATAGATAGTATGATAGTATCGACTTTATTAGCGCGATACTATCGATAGAATCGATAGTATTGAGAAAGTCCAATAGTATTGCCTAACTTTTACTATCGATAGTATTGCAGCATCTCGATATTTTCGATAGAACTATCGATAGTATGACTGATTTTCGAGGTCAACTATCGCTATCGCAACAACACTAATGCAGAGAATAACTTTGACAGGTTGACAGTTGAGCTATAGAAAATCTGGCAAAACGTCAAAATTATTCCATAGATAAAAATTATCTGTTTGAGGTTTGAAAAATCTTATTTAAATAAGATCCCCAGAGCTTGCCATGCTGCGGGGCCTGGAATTGGATGTCAAAATTATTATAGGTTTTAAAAATTGTGTTATTATTTTAAGAAATTGGGTTTAGGTATTTATTTGATACCCATTAAATAAAAATAATCTATGGTTACATAACGATGATAATAAGATACACCATGTTCCTTTTCAAGTTTGATATCATAATTTATACAGCCTTTAGGTAATCCTGAGCTTTAATCACATATCCTGGCAATAGGCATAGGTACCTACCTAGGACGAGCGAGACAGCGACTTACGTTTATCAACAAGACTAGAGATATAGGTATAGGTAAGGTACTGATATTTATCAACCAGTCTCCCAGCCCGCTGACAACTGAATTACCTGTATAAAAAATGTTCTCTATTAACTAAATGACGTTGGCCCAAAACTGAATTTTAGGGCCAGCGCGCTGCTGCCCTTTCGTTCCGCCGTTGGCCTGGTACTTACGCTAGTAATTATAAGCATATAAGTCAATGATCATGATAGTATTGTATAAACAACGAAATGACTCAATAATTTTCTTCACTGTGTATAGGACGAGATGGCCTCGCACGTTAAACAAGACAATAATCTACAATAACAGTTAGTTTAATATGCGCGGGAGCTACTATTCATCTCACAAGTTGGCATCACTGGCGTAGTTAGTTTATGGTAGCTACGAACAACGCTAGTCGAACTTATAGCTTTTTTCTGGTGTGGTCTACACTAAAACATAATAATCATGTTTACATACAGGCCACCTTGTAATATATTTTTTCATACAACTAGATGACAAACACGCTGACGGCCCACCTGATGGTAAGCTGTTACCGCCGCCTATAGACACATGCAATAACAAGAGAAAATCACTTGATATTGCAGGTGCGTTGTCATCCTGAGGCCTAAGATGAAATGCCGTCCACGCCCAGTAATTACACTGGCTATCTTTCCCTTCAATCCGGAACACAGCGAACTATTTCACGGCTAAAATAAGAAAGGCAGTGGTACATACGGGCCTACCACCTAGTAATTTACTAGGTACTAAATATATTGTTTGCTCCAGCAAACAATACACTTAGTACCACAATATATTATGAAATATTATTGAAACTCTGAACACGCCATGCAAGTTGGTAACTTGTTAGCACTGCAATAAAATTTACAAGATTTAGGAGGAGCTCGGTGGCTTAGTGATTTGAGCGCTCTGGTTTCGATACGAAAAAAAAGCAACTTACGTCGTGTTTGAATCCGAGATGGATCAAGAAAAGTTTGTTAGCTCGAGCTCCTCCGTGTTTCGGAAGGCACGTTAAGCCGTTGATACCGGTTTTTCCAGCAACCGCTTTAATCCACCAACCCGCATTGGGCTAGCGTGGTGGTGATATGGTCCAAACTACTGATGTGTTTGTCCCATGTAGAGAGGCCTGTGCCCAGCAGTGGGGTAATGGGGCATACAGGGTGGTGCCGTCAATACGACAATAAATTAAAACATGGGCTATATTAGTTCATAGAAATGGTTTGCCACTTTCAAAAACAAAAAAATATCTTATTCATTTGTTAATTACGAATAAGATATTTTTGACGTATTGACGGCACCGCCCTGTATAGGCTGGTGATGATGATGCGGAGGTGGCTTTCAAAGAGTTTAAATAATACTAAAATATGTAACTATTCAATAGGTACTTATTTATTCTAAATTATTCCCACTGGCGGCTACATAGAATAAAATCTTAACAAAGTTTCATCTTTAGGTTTAAGAATGCATTTTTCTTTTAAATTTACAACCCATCCTGGTTCTAGTCCAAAGAAAATTTGCCTTGGATCTTTTCTTTCACAAAGCATTTTGTAATTTGGGTGACTCTCTATGTTGGGTAGTTGATAACCATATTTTTGAGCCAGTTTTAATCTAGCTTGGGATATTTGCTCTGGATCAGCAAGATAACCACGATGTTCAGCACTAGAATAATATTCAATAGCATCAGGTGGAGGGATCATTCTTCGTGGAAGAGCTTGTCCAGTTTCAAAAAACTTCTTTGGATTTTTCAATAAGAAGAGACTGTGTGGGTCATAATATGCTGTGGTGATAACTCCTCCATTTCTTTCAATTGCAGCAATAACTTGCTCACTTGCCCATTGTACCTCAATATTTATTTTTGCTGCAAAAATATCAGCTCCTTCATCTGTTAAATTTATCCCAAAATGTTTTTGGTCGGGATAGAAATTATAATATCCAGATTTCACTAAACTTGCAATATCTATTGGGTTTGTTATATCCACACAATTCTTATCTATTATGAGTTGAAGCTGGAGCAAGGATAATGGAGGATATTGTCTTCGAAGACTGGAATAAGAGAAATAATTAATGATTAAATGAGCTTACCTGAAGTGAAGTTCAATCATAATTATATGTAGGCTTCGTCCGAAGAGATTAGCATATAATACAACATGTAGTATCGCCTAGCGGATCGCCACATACGCACTATATTGAGGGTAAATAGATTTTTTTTTTTTGACGGTAGTTGTAACGTCTTCCTCGCGCTGTACCTATTCCCCCCTTACTCATTTAGTTTAGAGAATAATTATTATATGTACATATTTACTTTACGACACCCAAGGGCTTCTATATGGGAGGGGGGGATGCTAATCTCTTCGGACGAAGCCTATGTATAATTATGATTGAACTTCACTTCAGGTAAGCTCGTTTAATCATTAATTATACTTGGCTTCGTCCTCAAGATTAGCATATAATACAACATGTAGACTTTTAGAGTAGATAGTGTCGGAAAGTAAAATCTCATAGTATTATTGTGAAATAATAGACTCTTTATTTTTTGTATTGAAATTAGGTTTTTAATTAATAAGTGAAACAAAAGAGAAACGTAGATAGGTACATTTTTATGCAGACAATTAAATCAGATTTTATAAATCAAATTATAATTATATCATTTTTAACCATTAGCATTTACATGTTATGTATGATTTATTATTGCTCTTGCAAAAGAATCATCTTCATCCCTATGGTCTACAAGAGTGGATCTATTATAATATTTAAAGAATGTGTTGGAGGAACCAGTCCAGCCCGCAATATTCCTAATGGTATCTATGCTAAGCCCTAACCTATGCGCCGCAGGCGTAGCTGCGTGCCGCGTACTGTGTGCACTAAATACTGAGACATTAATCCCATTTTCACCTAATACACTTTTAATCCATCTACTCAGAGTTTGGCTCGAAACAGAATCATAAGGTTTTTTACAACTAATAAAAAGATTTTCGAAGAGGTTTAGTTTTATTTAAATATGTTATTAATGTTTTTGCTGGGCAAATATGTAATCTTTCTGCGAAGAAAGGCAAACATAGTAATGGTTGCAGAGAGCCTATTCTGGAAGTTTTAATTTGATCAGGTATTTTTATACAAACTTTATTGGGAAAAATTTCAATATTTTCAATAAGTATTTCAGAAAAGGTTTGTACTCGGTGTGCTGTTACAAGGGCCAATAAAGTAATTAATTTTTCTTTCCAATTTACACAAGTTTTTACTTAAATACTCTAAATCGTCTTGAGATTTACGTTTAGGCATGATGACAGTTAAATTAGATTCGAACTGTAAGTTAATTTTAAATTAGCGAGGTACGTGCGTACTGGCGAAGCACTAAAACGCATTTTCAAAATGTAATTTCTAAAAAACTACTTGTTTACTTAGAGATGTGCCAACTCGGAAAAACAGAACTCAATTTAACTTGAGTAGAAATTTGCCTAACTCTAATTTAACTCGAGTTGAGTAACTCAGATTAACTAAAAAAATACAATTTTCAAAGCTCAGAAACGATGCATAAGGGCGATGTGCGGTCTTAAGCCTGAGGATAGCGCACCAGTATTCAAATCCTTGAAACTGTTGACACTGCCATGCCTGTATATATTGGAGACAGCAGTTTTTGTAAAGAAGAACCCTGAATTGTTTGCAAAGTTGTCCGAAACAAGACACAATCCGACTCGTAGTCACCTCAAACACAACCTGTGTCCAACAAAATGTAAAACAGCTTTATTAAAAAAAGCATCATGGGCATGGCCCCTAGAATATATAACAAATTGCCAAAGGAAATTAAAGAACTAAAATTAAATTTGTTTAAAAAAAAATTAGCTAATTTATTGACTGAAAAATGTTATTACAACACTAATGATTTTTTAATTGATATGACTTTGTAAATTAATTCAATACATTTTTTTTTATATATACTTGACATTTAATCCAATTTCTATCTTTTTCTCTCACTATTAAGACATGCATTTAACTGTAACTCTTTGTAGACAATTAGGATTAATAATAAGAATTTTAAGAATTGTGCTATGTAATTTAGACTTTTACTGCATGGATTCTACTTTTTAAATTTGTATGCCTATATGGGCAAAACATAGTGGACATTAAAATAATGTAAGATCTTTTATATTTACCTATGTTTTACAAATAAATGATTACTGATTACTGATTACTAGATGAAATTTAGTGAACAATACATACATTACAATGTTTTGTTTTCACCAATATATCAAATATTTAAAAAAATACAAAATTAAAAAAATTATGCTTAAATATGTATTGGGGCAATTATATAATGGAAGCAGGTGTAATTTAATTTAAAAAGGTATTAAGTGTACACACATTCAATATCTTATAGTACACACATTTAAAGTTTTCATGATATTATAAGAAAAGTCGAACAAAAAGAATTTACCACACAATCGCACTTAAACAAAACATCATATTTTTGGTTATTAGTTTTTATTATAAACCTGCATAAAAACATACTCTATACCATGTATATACCTAGTTGCATGTATTATGAATATATACCTAGAGTGCATTTAAGAATTGTTATTTAATAATTGCAAAACTAAAAATTTTAAGCAACCCCCAGCATCATTAATCACCTATCTAACACCATCTCATTAAGACTATTCATAAGAGCCCTGTCATAAAGTATTTATTAACTCTGTATCTGCCGACGGTACTAACGAATAAATTAATATTATTTAAATTATTCATAAACATTGTATAAAATATGTCAATCAACAGTTTATTTAATATTCCCCTAATGGATATTAATTCCGAAATAATGGATATTAAACTTTAAACGTGGAATTATTTAACATGCAAGCTCATTGCAGCCCTTCCATCTACCCCTATGCCCCGAAATCCTGGAAAAGATCAGGATGAAAACATCGAGGGGGTCTCAACTCCCGAAATACATAACTAGATGAGTTCTAGCCTCTGCCAGCCTGAGAAATATACAAACGAGGTATGCAATATTTCTAATGAAGAAAACTAAACTCAGACCAAAAAATTTATTCCATTCAAGTTAATTCCAGTAAAGCCTAATTCAAGTCAATTTGATTTAGTAAATCGAGTTAACATATTACTAAGTTTATTTGTGTAGTGACTTTCCATAATTACTCCTTAAACATAGACCATTTCAATGAAAAATTGCAGACTTCCAACTCATGGGTCCTTTATGTGCCAAAAAAAATACTCACTGATGTCTTTTATAATAATGTTCTTGTGGAACTCTCAAGTAGAAGGGATTGTTTCCTGTCTCATAACCAAGCCTCATATAATTTTGCCTTTGACCGGAACCTTTATTCCCAGAACCATGTTTATCACCTCCATGCTGTCCACGGCCTCTTTTTGCCTATAAAGTGAGCTCTAATACATAAACTCATCATAATTTGATTGTTCTATAACAATTGCTAAATTGAATTTGCTGTAACTTACTGTGATTTTAGATCCAGGGTTATCACGTATATTGCTCAATGATATTCTAGGCAGAGACCTAATCATGGAAAGTGACTTTTCAATTATTTGTCGAGATCCCATTTCTGTTAGAACAAGAGAACAAATTCACAGATCACTCTAAAGAAATTATACAAATATACACATTCTAAAGAGTTATAGAGGCAAAGAAAGAGTAATTCACAGATAACTATGAGTAATTTGTAAAATGCTAAATGCAAAGCAGAGCAAATGGAAAGAAAATAGAAATATTACCACAGACCACAGATTACTAATATATGATCCCTTGTCAATGTCAATAAATTGTTAATCCTTACGGCCCGAAATACGCAAACAATGCTATGTTACAAACAGTGAAAACGCCTTGGGCCGAATAGAATACGTTGTGATGTGCGCTGTTTGCGTGCAATCAATTCGGACCACACTTTTGCTCAATCATGTGTACTCCTGTCAAGGACACTAAAAGAACTTTCTAAGATTTTACGTTTCAATCAAGGAGTAAATTTGAAGTTTTTATCAATTCAAAAATAAAATATTTACAACATTTTTCACAAAGTCTAGGTGAAAAAAAAAACCTCAACCTCAAATTTGACATTGGCCCTAATTCTGGTAAACACATGCTAAGTCTAAATTTAAGTTCAGTGCATTTCTTTCTATCAAAAGGAATACGAAAAGGATAGCTGTCATATAATTTGACATTTAGAAACGTGTGTTCAATTTTCGACCATATTGAACGTGATAAAATGCAGTGTTTAGGAGGGACCTCCGTACATGCCGTCTAAAATTGTCTATGGTTTCTATGAAATCTATCTAAATTTAAGTGACAGCTCTAAACAGATTCTTGCTATCTTTTTTCTATTACTTATTGCGAGAAAGAGATATACTGTTCTTAAATTTAGAATTAAAGTGTGTTCTCAGAATTAGGCCCATTAGCGCAACCCGGCCCCTTCTACATCACCACCACTACAACAAGTAGTGACAATGTTTTTTTAGAGAACTAATGTATGTATACGAACATTTATAGCTTGATTTCATACTAAAATGCAATATCTTAGAAGATATTAAAGTTAGGTGAGGCCGAGCTGGAATTATTGAAATAGCTGTTAAACAATAAAAATACAAAATCTAAGAATCCATATTTTATGTGCCTAATTTGACATATCCCATCTCATTTAACGGATGGTCACTAATACATGTGACGTTTAAAACGACAGTGTTTTTTAACTATCAAAATTGAATGTCAAAAAGTTGTAACTCTCCGAGGCTCGGAACGGGGTATTTGTGGCAGCCAAACGTCATGTCGAAAGGCACAGAACGGGAATGTTTGGCGGGTTTTTGTGGCGTCAGTATTTAAATACAATAATTAAAAATTGTGTTGGAGCGAACATTAAGTTATAAAAGTGGCGTAGTTTTTTGTTCAAGTGTTTGTGTTGACGTGCAACTAAAAAATTTATAACAATAAAAGTGATTATGGTGTGAAATACGATAACACCTTTTTTTGTGGTTATCCACCTCATCAAGTACCACATAAAATAACTGTCATCATATATTTCGTGTCAAATACTCCCAAGAAGCATTGAAATGTGTTACGCCAGCATTTAAAAGCAAGAAAAGAAGAAATTAAAAAATAATGAAGACATGGCTGTATGGGCATTAGTTTCCTTTGCCTTCCTTTTAAAGGGAGAATTAACCAAAAAAAGGCTACGTAGAGTAAAAAGTTGTAGGCTTGGAAGGCGCCCCCCTGTTTTTATTACCAGCGTTGCCAGAATGTTACTTTTGTAACATAGTAACATTTTGAGTCGTGTAACATGAAGATAACATGAGGGCCAAAAGTAACCTAAAATGTTACTTTTATAGGATTTACTAAAAAAGTGGCAAAAAAAATTTTTTTATTGCATGGTAAAAATAAATATTTACCAGAGTGGTGAAGGTATACATATTATAGGCTTTGCCAGACAGAACACTTACCGCCGCGTTAGAGCGTCAATAGCGTTGCGTTTTAACGTCGCGTACTTTCATGTCACACACACACTAGATTGATTAGTTAGCGGAACGCAGCGTACCATTTTCCCCTATAATTACATTACTCTTTGGTACCATTCAACAGACCGCAGTGCAGATCACTACCAGTCTTTGGAAAGTCTGTGTGCTATTGAGATGTGGAGTGATTCAGATTTGGAAGAATTATACTTTAATATGCTTTATCACGAAAAGAAAGAGTATATTATGTTCACTTTATTAATAAAAAAATTTTAAACAAAAATTAAAACCGACTTCAAAAAACTGAAAAGGATAAAATAATTAAATTTAAGTAGGTATTCATCCCCTAGAAACATATTTTTGGAGTCGGTGCTTCACTTTCTATTGATTTGGAAACCACTTAGCACCAACTCCAAAAATATGTTTCTAGGGGATGAATACCTACTTAAATTTAATTATTTTATCCTTTTCAGTTTTTTGAAGTCGGTTTTAATTTTTGTTTAAAATTTTTTTTTCACAATTTTTAGTGATAACTTTCTACGGTCAAAGCTAGATGGGTGACCGTCAAATTATATTGTTTCCTACTATCGTATCGTTTCACTAAAAAGTCATTGGAAAAGCAAAAATTCGCAATTACGCATATGTAGACGACTTCATAATTTCAGTTTTTTTATATTTAAAACCAAAGTACCCAACTGTTTTTGAAAAAATTTTTATGGGACCAAATGGCAGCTATTCCGCATCGAACAAAAAAAGAATCACGTAAATCGGATCAGTAATCTCGGCGTAATCGGTGTACATACATAGAAAAAAAAAAAAAAAAAAAAACATACCGGCCGAATTGAGAACCTCCTCGTTTTTGAAGTCGGTTAAAGAGAAAGGAATTAGGAGAATATCATCGTTTGGGTCGCGAACTTTCATCACATGAAGATCGTTTTTTTACATACTTTCGTATTAATTGCTTTTCCGATTTATACTCACAATTTTGCCTTTATTGTTACATTTTTATAAGTATTATCCTTCGTATTATATAAACATAGGTGTTTCCGAACCAATTATATTAGTTTTTCAGTCATAATTGCAATATTTTAGCAAAAGAGCAGTCGGGCGTTAAACACAATCTGTAAAAAAATACAACGCCCGGCGTCAAAGAGACACAGCACATATACAATTTCAAATCGAACAACTAAATTGCGTGCTTTCATAGGCCGCACACTTCGTCGACTTCATAGAATAATATTACTCCAAGGAGAAGAATGACAACTCCATAGTAAAAAAATATATTTCTGGTTATAGCGGAAGTACAACACTCTAGTGCCACCTATAGTTGACCCACCGTCAACTATTTCAGCTGCAAAATATAAATTTCATGCAAAAATATTTCTTTAAGTTTGAATGGAGGGATGGGCAATTTCACTTGTAAGAAAACTATTTTTTTTTGTTTTCTTACAAGTGAAATTGCCCATCCCTCCATTCAAAAATAGTTTGCCCATAAAAGGTAAAATAAAACAATAATTTTATGTTATGGAGGTATTTATTTTTTATTTAGTACTTCCACATAACATACATAACATATATTAATCCGAGTTTCAGATAAAACTAATTCTGATGCATGTCATATTACGGCGTAAATAGCACACAAGTACGTACCGCAATAGGTTAGGTTTTAGAAAACGAAAATGTTTGATTTCGTCTAAGGCAGGTGATTTGCCACACTTAGAACATTTTCTTCTGCTTTCCTTTGTAATAGACATATTTCACCGGTTTAGAGTCACTGTCTCATAAATAAATAATCAAAGTCACTTGATTGTCTTGTAGGAATCATATCACTGATCGATCACTGAGAAGAATTCAGGAACAAAAACATAGACGGAGGTACTCAGTCAATTCGACGTCGTATGCATGTAAAATTATGCGAGTACTCTGAAAACTAAACCACATGAAATTGAGAGATCACGAAATACAAAAGAAGACAGGACGGCAAACAAAAATAAAATCCGCCATGATTGTTTACGTACGTCCTAGACCTGAGTCGATCGTGATTGATCGGATCACGTTGATTGGATCACTATTCATTCAGGAGTGATCTGGTCGCGAGCCACAAAAAGATTCGATCACTGAGATTGATGTTTTCGCGCTTAACTCGATCACTCACTTTGTTTCGAAAGACTAAATTTTCTATTTACACAGTGATAAAATCTAATCATCGTGATTAAGAATTTGAATTAATAACACAAAACGAACAAATACTTTATAAAAAATATTATTTATTTAAAAAATAATATTTAAAATACTTAAATATACTATTATTTATAACCTCGAAACATAATTACGTGTTTATTATATAACGCTATAACAACCCGCGCGCGACACGAATCGTACACAGTACCCTAAAGACCCGAGACCCACGTTGCGACCCTTGACGTGCGTGATCCACGACCCGTGAGCATAGAGAACCGAATCATGTGTTGTGCGGCTCGAAAACACTTGAGACTCGCGATCGATCATTTGATCGGATCATTGTGAGTCGATCACCAACCTAACAGGTCGTGATCGACCCGGGTCGCGGGAAATGATCGATCGACACAGGTCTACTGTCATCATATATTTCGTGTCAAATACTCCCAAGAAGCATTGAAATGTGTTACATCAGCATTTCAATGCAATAAAATGAAGAAATAAATAATTATATGACCTAAGATTTGGCTGTATGGCTCTGTACCATTGCCTTTCCCTGTGGGGATAAACGAACTACTACTACTGTCATTGTCACCCCCTGCATTAATCTGTGAGAGAAATTTATTACACCTACAATGGGATTTAATAAAAGATTTTAGAAGATAATAATTAATATCTTTACCAGGCAATAATGGATAATTTATATAATAACCCTATTAGGCAACGCCTAAATAAAATTTTCGACACACATTTAATATCTGATAACAGTGAAGCACTAAATACAGTTTCTGGGTTATGTACGTCTAATTCAGCTTATACAAGAAGAGTAATAGTAAATGAAATTGAAAAAAGAGATATGCTAGTTAATAAAGCTGTACTTGTAGAATTCAATAAAGTAAAAGGTAAACTGCATGTGTTGTTGGATTCTTTGGTTTCACTTGACACCGCAGTTAAAGATATGTCACATAGATTACAAGAATCAAAAACTAAAACTCATCACTTGATATCCCAAACTACAAAACTCAAAAATGAAAGAAAGAAGACTGCAAAAAAATTAATATGGGTAGAGGCTTTTGTAAAAAATTTCCAAATATCTCCTGAGCAAACTGATTATATTTATAATGTGTCAATCAAAACTCCACTAACAGCTGATTTTTTTGGCACTTTGTCCCATATTGAAAAATTACATGATGATTGCAGAACACTTGTTAAATCCTGGTATCAGACGTCTGCTTTTGACATTATGGAAATTGTAGGACTACAGCAAGAAGTTGCAATAGAAAAGCTATATCACTGGACTATTGGAGCATGTCTTAGCATTGATTCCCCCAATAATGCATTAGTTCCCAAGGCTTTAGCAAAATTCCAGAATCGGCAAGTTTTGTTCGCCAATATAGTGGATGAATATTGTTCTGCTCGCAAAGCAACTACTGTACAGGCATTCATTGATGCACTAACAAAGGGCACAGATATGAATTCCAAACCTATAGAATTCTATGCCAATGATGCTAAACGATACATAGGAGATATCTTGACATGGGTTTATCATATCATACCTATAGAAAAAGAAAATCTTGCAACACTTTTTAAATTCTGTACCATAGAGAATAAAAGTCATCAGATTGCAGAAGCATTGACTAATATTATGGAAGCTATATGTCCATTATTAAAAGTGAGAGCTGAACTCATATTGAAACCAGACAAGGATCCTTTGAGTCTTTGGTCTATAACTAATTTAATAATACACTACAAAGATGTTATCCAAAATATAATACATAAAGGTCATTTAATAGAGACTTTGGAAGAATTATTGAAGAAGAGTGAAGAAGTGTTTTTGATAACCTTGGACAGTAAAATACAAAAGGAACTCAGTCATGGTGTAAAAGCACCTCCAGTAGATTTAAACCCTTCTATAGTAGTTACAGATTTGGTCAGTTTCCTGAGAGATTTATTGGCTGTAATGAATGTTTCTAACAATATCAACAATGTTGATAGAAAAATAATTACTAACCATGTATTAGATCCTCTTTTGCATGCAATCAATGAAACTGCATGCCATCTTAGTTCCACTGATATGTCTGTGTATATGCTTAATTGCATTTATCACATACAGTGTACCCTGTCCCTCTACACAGTAATGGATGAATATAATGAAAGATTACAAGCACAGTCTGAAGCCCAAATTGACACTCTTACATCAGAACAAGCAAGTTTTCTTGTAGCGAATTTGAATTTAGGCCCTATATACACAATATTACAAGAAAAGACTAGTGGACCTCTCTCTGCTATTCCTGGAATGGACACATCAACACTTAAGATATTCCTTAACAAGTTTGATTTATTTCTAGTTTCTACTGATATGTACATTTTACCACAACTTAATTTATTGTTGAGCCACACCCATAAATCAATTGTGAAGAGAAGAGCTTTTGAAGTAATTTTAGCAATTTATGCCCAATTATATGAAGCTGTCTATGACTCTGTAAATGGCTATCATGAACCACAAGCAGTGGTACGAAGAAGTCCTGATGAAGTTAAGAAATTACTCATGTAATTTTGTAATTTATTTATAATATCAACTTATTTTATTATTCAATATTTCTAACCTTAAGTAAATAAATAAAGATATTTTATACCCAATAAATCAAACAACCACTATTTTTAGTTATTAGTTACTTGAAATGTAAACAAAGCAAGAAAAAAGGAGATGTTTTCATTTTTATTGTTATTGTTGAAGTCAAAAAGAATAGAGCAGCCGTAATATAAATATGTATAGTAAATAGTTATACAATATGTACTTAAAGGTGGCGGTTACCACTTACCACCATGTGGGCTGTCAGTTTGTTTGTCTGTAAAAAATAATACAACTAACTATATTTATAGTATGGCCGCTCTAATTTTGGCCCTAATTTTGACACATTTTGTAAGATACTTAGACCTGAAGAACAACAACATTAGGTACCTACTTTCAACTACTTTGGTAATCTGTAAAATCTTCCTTGAATTATTAACAACATTTGTAAACGCATCTACGCTTGTAAAAGTCCGGAAGTAAATGACAGAGATCCCCATTGTAGACATTTTATGGATATAACTGGTGAAATAAATATCTACTCTAACTTTAAGATATGTAAATGTTGAAGCAAAGAGGTTTGAGCTTTGGAATGTTACTTTATGTAATCTCACGTATAACAATTATTTAAAACAGGTAGACAGAGAATGTCTTAGAGGTGTGACTATTGTTTCTTATGTTGTGTTGTCAAGTCATGGTTTCTTTATATATTTGTTTTCATTGTTTATTTTTACTATAATATATGTATTATAGTGCTATTACAGTATTCTTTGTGATGTATAGCGTCTAGAAACCCATAATAACTGAATATTTACTCAATTAAACACATTTTAAATAAAACCGACTTTTGCTTTTAATACTTTTGTAACAAGTGACATATAAACAAGTTATTGCTCCATGGCAACCACCATAGAGGGCTTTTTATCAAAACTTCTTTTCAACACTCCGCCTCACGAAGGCGTCGAAGATAAGTTAATATTCTTCTTCAATGAAGACAGCTTCGTGCTATTCAGAGGTTTTGTCAGCATGTCTGCAATCATATCTTCGGTTGCCTTATATTCCACAATGACCTCCCCATTAGCTACAACTTCCCTTATAAAATGTTGCTTTATGTCGATATGTTTTGACTTAGCATTAATGACTGGGTTCTTGGCCATTTTCTGCGCAGCCTGATTGTCATTAAATATGGTAACTGCAGCATTACTGATCTCTAAATCATTCAAGACATTTTTCAAATATATTGCCTCTTTGGCGGCTTCGGTCATTGCCATGTATTCAGCCTCTGCCGTTGACAATGCTATGGTGCGCTGTTTTTTCGCTTCCCAACTGATGGGGGTTCCAGCTATCGTGAAGACAAATCCAGTGTAAGACCTTCTGTCAATTTCACAGGATGCCCAATCTGCATCTGCAGCGCCCGACAGCAGATAGTCCCTCTTCTTATAAATGAGACCATCATTGATTGTGCCTTTTAAATATCTGAGGACACGTTTCGCTGCTTTAAAATGTGTATCATCATAGCAGGAGTTAAATTGGCTTAGGTAGCTTACAGCAAACGCTATGTCTGGTCTGGTAGCTACTGCCAAGTACATTAATGTGCCAATCAAATTTTGATAAGGTAGCTCCTTTTGGCATGTTTTGGCCTTTTTTAACTTTATTCCTACTTCTATAGGAGTTGCGGCTGCTTTGCAGTCGCTCAAGCCATATTTTTCTAAACTTTTATTAATATATTTCTCTTGGCTCAGTTTTATTGATCCATCTTTAAGTTTTTGAAATACTATGCCAAGGCAATACTTTAGTTCTCCCAAGTCTCTTAACTCAAATTTCTTCGAGATATTGTTTTTAATTTCCTGTATAAGTCCTTTGTTCTTACTTATAATAAGGATGTCATCCACATATATGCTGAGGATTACCGTATTATTTATATCTCCGCCTTTCGCAGTATATATGTATGTACAAGGATCAGTTTTTGACGGCTTGAAACCAATTTTCTTTAAATTTTCATCTAATTTCAGATACCATTGGCGACCGGACTGTTTTAAACCATATACAGCCTTATTCAGTCTACAAGCTTTTGTCACTTTATTATTCGTTAGATCTTCTCTCATTTTTATTGCTTTATCTTTAATTTCTTTTGCTGCATTTTTATCTTGTATGATTTTATCTAAAAATATTTCCAAATTTTTTGGTTTCTTCATATAAATTTCTTCTGAAATATCTCCGTTTAAAAATGCAGTGCAAATATCAATATGATCAATATGCATATCAAAATTTACCGCTAAAGCAATTAGAAGTCTAATGGAGCTTAATCTAGTCACAGGAGCAAAAACTTCCTGGTAATCTTGCCCTGGTATTTGAGAAAATCCTCTAGCTACCAATCTCGCTTTCTTCCTTTCTAATGTTCCATCTGGATTGAATTTTTCTGTTAAGATCAGTTTACTATCTATCAGATTTCGTCCATTTGGTAACTTTTCTATTGTCCAGGTATTGTTTTTCAGGTGTGACGAGATCTCCTTTTTAATTGATTCATCCCATTCATCTACTCTGTCATCTATTAGATATGATATATCATAGTCTTTTGTCCATACAGGAGGTCTGGTGACTCTTCCTGGTCTTTCAAAACTTGGAACTGGTGGTTCAGCAACATCTATGTTAACTAGATCATCTTCAATATCGTTATTTGTTTCATTACAACTTCGATTTGATTCGATGTTTGCTTCTTCGGTATTGTCGTTCATGTTAAGATCTTGCGTTACTTGGTCGACAAAATCAACATCGTTTCGGTTTATACTATCGTTTTCTACCATCATATTATTTATTCCATTGTTGTTTGTGTCGTTGACAGAATTATTTTCTTCGAGTTCATCATTAGTCGTTATGATAATTGAAATATCTTTTTCATTACTTTTCTCTTTATCTATATTATCACTTTCATAGTACATTTTATTCATTATTCTTACATCTCGGCTTACCATCAATTCATTTTTTTCTGGTATCCAAATTCTATAAGCTTTTCGTATTTCAGAATAGCCAACAAATATGCCTTCGTAAGTTTTAGTACTAAACTTTTTCTTTTGACGTCTATGTTTGATAAGAACAAATGCCTTTGCGCCAAATATTTGAAAATGATTTACGGACGGTATTTTTGCTGTCCACATTTGATAAGGAGTTTTCATATCTATGACTCTACTCGGAGTTCTGTTTGATATATAATTCGCTGTTAATATAGCTTCAGCCCAGTATATTTCTTTTACATTTGCTTCTAGCATCATACAACGTGCTTTTTCTAGAAGTGTACGATTTTTTCGCTCCGCCATGCCATTTTGTTGTGGCGTATAAGGGCAGCTTAATCTTCTTTGAATTCCGTTGTCTTTAAGGAATTTATCAAACTGATGATTACAAAATTCTCCTCTTCCGTTATCTGTTTGAAGGAATTTTAATTTGTTTTTAGTGAAATTTTCGACTTCTCTTTTGTATTCTTTGAATTTCTCAAATGCTTCATTTTTTGTTTTAAGGAAATATACTCTGCAGTATCGCGAATAATCGTCGATGAAAGTAACAAAATATCTCGACCCTCCAAAAGATGCGGTGTCCATAGGACCACATACATCAGAATGTACAATTTCTAATGTCTCCATTGTTCTTTTTCTGTTTTCTTGGTCTTTTGGAAAAAGGTGTCCTTGACATTTTTCCTTTTATACAAATTTCGCATTCTTTGAGTTTGTCTTTTACATTGAAGCATAGACCTCGCATAGATTCTCTTTTCATAGCTTCTTTTAAGTCATGTTCATTTATATGTGCCAGCTTGCGATGCATTGTGTCAATATCTGTTAAAAATGCAATTTGTTTATGAGCGTCATTTTGTTTACTATTTACATCAATGTAGTATAAGCCATCCATTTTCTTGCCTCTTAGCTCTATTCTTCCAGTTCTTAAATTTTTAACTGCAACATCATGTTCTTTGAATAGAACTGTGCGCCCTTTTTCAGTCATCTTAGCTACTGACAAAAGGTTCGTCGATAGATTAGGTACATAGAGAGTGTCGTCCAAATTGAAATTTTTGTTTCTGAATTGGATAATCACTTTACCTTTTCCTTTTATTGGTTCACTATGACTATTTGAAGCAAGCTTTAATTGGCCAAAATTATTATTTGTATTCAATGATGAAAATAATTCTGGTTCACTGCACATATGACTTGTTGAACCACTATCCAAACACCACTCTGATTTTATTTCTGTGTTTGTATTTTTATTTGCATAACTACTTCTTTCATCTTTTGTTTTATTTCGACAGTCTTCTGTTTTATGTCCAAATTTATGACAGTATAGACATTTGATTTTGTTTTGTTTGAAGTTCTTTTTGAACTTTCCGTATTTTTTAATATTTCGAGAATATAATGCCTCATCATCATTTCCAGGACTGTTATTCTGCCTTGATTCATATTCTTCTATAATTTTAATCTTTAGTTCATCTGGGGTTGGTAATTTATCACGGGACTCTATTGCGATTCTAAAATTTTCAAAATTTTGTGGAAGAGAGTATAGCATAATAATCGAAACTAAATCTCCATTAATACTTATTTCCATATTCTCTAATTTGTCTACAATATCTGAAAATGTATTTAGATAGTCACGCATGTTATCTGTTTCCCTAGCTTTTGTTAGGATTAACTGTTTTAATAACGATGCTTTTCGAGCAGGTCCCTTACTCTCATAAATATCCTTAAGTTTATCCCAGATTTCCTTTGCGGTTTTGCAATTACGAATAGTTTTGATTTCATTTGGAGAAATAAGCAAAATTAATTCAGATTTAGCTAATATTACCTTTTCTTCGTAATCTTCTTTTGTTCTTGGATCACTTGGTTCTATTTTATTACCAGACACATAATCCCAAAGCCTACATTTTACTAGTACAGCTTCTGCTTGGATTTTCCATGTATCGTAATTATTTTTATTTAGTAATTCAATATTATTTGAATTCCTGGACATTTTTTTTATTTATATGCCCATAACCTATAGCGTCTAGAAACCCATAATAACTGAATATTTACTCAATTAAACACATTTTAAATAAAACCGACTTTTGCTTTTAATACTTTTGTAACAAGTGACATATAAACAAGTTATTGCTCCATGGCAACCACCATAGAGGGCTTTTTATCAAAACTTCTTTTCAACATGATGTTTTCTTTACGCTTGATCTGCATACACCGCAAATACTAATAGGTGATGGGCCCAGATTAAGACTAGATCTGAAGAAAACTCAGAACAATGGAACATAATGGAGATAGAATCACCGTGAGTAATGAGAGATTGTATACTTCCCAAGTAACTAACATGAGTTCAAACTTACCCGCAATAGAGAAACTTCATGGTAGTGCGGATTATAATACATGGAAGTTTATGATGGAGCTTTACTTGATACATGAAGATCTATGGGAGTATACTAAGACAACACCGGCTGAAAGTGATGTGTCGGGCTGTAAGAGGGATCAAAAGGCGAGAGCAAAAATCTGCTTGAATGGTGAAGTTTCGCATGCGGGCATAGTAGAGAATGTTAAGGGATCAGTATGCTCTATGGCCCAAATTATAATCTATGTATTTTTGTGACATTGACATAGATTGATTCTCTCTGCGAAATGGATAATGTATCTCCCCAGTGCATTTTATTCATAATCTTTTCGAATCCTATTATTAGACGTTTTTTGTGTGTTAATGTTTAATAGTAATAAACAGTATACACAACGCCAGTGTTTTTATAACCATATTTTGATCCACATCAACCATCCAACTACATGGTGCATGGGTATCGCCAGCCGCATGCCCAACAGGTTATGGGCCCAGAAAGAAATCCCTAGAAGGACGAACACAATATTGTTGGCGCACCTCTACAGAGTGAGTAATAGATTAATCATTTAAATAAAATGGCAAGTGAGAACGGGCACGGGCCTCATGCCACGTTTTCCTTTGAAAAGTTGGATGGAGTGGCTACATATCTAAACTGGAAATTTCAAATGAAACATTGCCTTATGATGGATGGTTTATGGGGTTGTATTGATGGTACAGATGAAGATCTTATACGTGGACAGCGTGCGCTGGCGCGCATATGTCTCGCGGTCAAGCCAGTTTGTATTCAGCATTTGCGAAATGCCACTTCTGCTAGAGAAGCCTGGATTAAACTACAGGACATATTTGAAGACAAGGGTCTTTTTAGAAGAGTGGTTCTCTTGCGTAAGCTACACAGAGCAAATTATATGGATTATGGCTCCATGAGTGAATATATAGATGGGATTACCATGTTGGTGCAGCAGTTGGCAGATATTGGTCGATCTACAGATGATAAAGAGGTTGCTGAACTGCTGCTTAGTGGTTTACCACAGGAGTTTGATAGTTTGGTGTCCAGTCTTGAAGCGGCTAACATAGCAGAAACTTTGTCAAGTGAGCAGGTGCGAGCCCGCCTACTTCAAGAAGAATTTAGAAGAAAATCCTGTGATAATAATACTGTGACTGTTAGTAATACAGCATTCATCAGTAAAAATAAAAAGGCAGTAATGTGTCACTATTGTAAGAAAATTGGACACATTAAGTCTAAGTGCTTTAAATTAAAACGTGATAGAAGCAATAAACAAGATAATGTTGAAAATACAGTATTTGTATCTATGGCACTCGCTGCCTATAGCTGTGACGATTGGATTGTGGACTCCGGAGCCACCACACATATGTGTAGACATAAGAACTGTTTTGTATCTATTGATACTGATTATTGTAGTACCATTGTAGTTGCAAATAATGATAAGTTAGAATGTAAAGGTCTTGGGTCTGTTGAGATTATGTTAAATGATAAAAGTAAAAGGATAATTGAAAATGTGATGTATGTCCCAAACATTTCCACTAATTTGTTATCTGTCAGCAGACTGACTAGAAAGGGTTATGTGGTAGATTTTAGTAACACTAGATGTCAAATTAAAAATCAGAAGGGCCAATGCATTGCTAGTGCTTCATATAAGAGTGGTGTTTTTGTTTTGGACTGTTGTGCTTATAACAATGTTTTGCAGATTCATAATGCTTCTGGATGTGTACAGAGTGGGTACACTACGCCTTGTGCTCATAAGGTGCTTACTTCGTCCTCTGCCATGCCGGTTACTGCGTTTGATGGGCAACAATGTGCACGTGTTGCGTCTACCATTTCTCTAGAAACTTGGCATCGGCGTCTAGGACACCTTAGCAAAGCAGGTATGTGTGAGCTTCTTAAGTATTCTAGTGGTTTTAATTTTAGTGAGCAAGGTGAAATAGAGAATTGTGAAGCATGCATTAAGGGGAAGCAGACAGTTATGTCATTTCCCAAGGGTCAAGCAAAAAGGGCTACACAGTTACTCGAATTAATTCACTCTGATGTTTGTGGACCCATAGAAGAGTGCAGCTGGGGAGGTGCTCGTTATTTCGTGACATTCACAGATGATTTCTCACGCAAAACATTTGCTTATTTATTAAAAAATAAAAATCAAGTTATGTCTCATTTTATTACTTTTAAAAATTTAGTAGAGAATCAGATAGGCCTTAAGATTAAATGTGTTAGAACTGATGGTGGAGGAGAATACTGTAGTTCTGCATTTGAAAAATTATTTTCTGATTTTGGGATCATTCATCAGGTTACTATTCCATACAGCCCTCAGCAAAATGGAGTTGCTGAGAGACTGAACAGAACTTTGGTTGAGAAGGCACGCTGTATGCTGGCTGATGCTGGTTTAGGTGTGCGCTATTGGGGTGAGGCTGTAATGACAGCAGTTTATTTAAAGAACAGGTCCCCTACTGCTGCTGTACCCGGCGCAACTCCTGAAGAGAAATGGACTGGTCACAAAGTGGACCTCAGTCACTTAAGAATATTTGGTTGTGAGGTCTTTTCTCACATTCCTGATTGTAATCGGCGAAAGTTTGATGTTAAATGTAATAAGTATATATTTGTTGGTTACTGTGAAGGCTCCAAAGGTTACAGACTGTCAGATCCCAATAATCCTAAGAAAATCATTAAGGCGAGAAGTGTTCATTTTATTGAAAAATATGACTGTGATAATATTAGAAATAATAATAATAATATTAAAAATAATAATAATAATGACAATATTTATGATAATTCTATTAATAATTCTAATGACTTTGTGTTAACTGAAATTAGTAATAACTCAATTCCGCAAAGCGGTAATAATATTTGTAATAATTCGGATTTATCTGTATGTTTAGGTCAGGATCCCTGCCTTGGTAGTGAGGCCACCAAGGATCAGGTCGAGTCCACCGACGCAGCTGATGGTTCCAAAATCAGCGAAAACCTGGTGCTAGATGAGCAGATGGGAAGCCCAGGGGAGTATTTGTCTTGTAGTAACAATGAGGACTCTGCAGAGGCGGATCCTAGTGTAGACGAAGCACACCGCTCACGACCTATCCGGAGTACAAGGGGTAATGTACCCAAAAGGTATGGTGATTATGATTATAATTTTTCTCTTTTGACTGAGGGAGGATATGAACCCCTTTCTTATTATGAAGCAATGGCATCACAAGACAGGGACGAATGGCAATTGGCCATGCAAAAAGAGTATGATGCTCTTATTAAAAATTGTGTTTGGACATTGGTAGACCGTCCAAATCACACCAATGTAGTAAAATGCAAATGGGTGTATAAAATTAAAGATAAAGCTTTAGGTAAAGATATGTACAAAGCACGTTTAGTAGCTCGTGGTTTTTCACAAAGAAGGGGGCAGGACTATAGCGAAACTTTTTCTCCAGTTGTCAGACATTCGACCTTGCGAATATTATTCTCATTGGCGAATGAGCTTGACATGGACATACGTCATATTGATGTCGCAAATGCTTTTCTTAATGGTGACCTTAATGAGCTTATTTACATGGAACAGCCCGAGGGTTTTACTACAGATGGTTCTAAAGTATGTTTATTACATAAGGGTATATATGGCCTTAAACAAGCCAGTCGTATGTGGAACAATAAAGTACATTGTTTGTTGACAAATTACAATTATGTGCAAAGCAAGTGTGAACCATGTATATACATATATAGATGTGATAAGATTCTATCTATTGTAGCACTATATGTCGATGATTTCTATGTATTTGGTAATGATACTACTTGTATTGACAAGCTGATTAGTTTACTAAAGAAAGAATTCAATGTTAAGAACCTTGGAAATTTGTCTAATTGTCTTGGTATGAATGTATTTCGTGATAGAGCTAAAGGTATATTACAATTGGATCAAAGTGACTATATAAAGAGATTGTTAAACCGTTTTGGGATGACTAATTGTAAAGCTGTAAGTACACCTATGATGTTAAATTGTAAATTGCAAAAATCAAGTTCATCATGTATGGATGGTGAAATTTATGAATTTAGAGAATTATTGGGTAGCTTAATGTATCTGTCGGTATGTACCCGACCTGACATTTCCTTTGTTTGCAGCCAGTTGAGTCAATTTGGTCACGCCTTCGATAAGAGTCATTGGTTAGCAGCCAAACGCGTCTTAAGGTATTTGGCGGGAACAATAAATTATTCCCTATGTTTTTATAGGAGTAATGATTTAAATATATCTGCTTATGCTGATGCAGACTGGGGTAATGACGTAGTAGATCGTAAGTCATACACAGGCTTTGTGATTAAGTTGGGAAAGAACACAATTAACTGGGAATGTAGGAAACAGAAGTGTGTGGCACTTTCCAGTACTGAGGCTGAATATTTAGCAATTGGAGATGTTTGTAAAGATTTATGTTTTATAAAGAACTTGCTTTTTGAGTTAATAAATAGAGGGATTGATACTATTGTATACAATGATAACCAAAGTGCCCAAAAATTATTAGAAAATAAAACATATTGTCACAAAAGAACGAAACATATTGACCTTAGGTATCATTATGTTAAAGATTTGATTCAAGATGGTTTTGCTAAAATTAGCTATTTGTCAACAGAAAATATGATAGCAGACATACTCACTAAGTCTCTAAGTAGAGTTAAGCATGAAAAGTTTGTTAAAAGTATTAATATTGTGACTTGTTTAAATAAAATGTAATCAATGTACCTTTATAGTTTGTTAATAAAATGGTAGAGTCAATATATGTAAGGTCGGTACCTATGTATTTAAACTTGATACACTAGTGGTTTTTTGGTTTATAGAGCATAAGGGGAAGTGTTAAGGGATCAGTATGCTCTATGGCCCAAATTATAATCTATGTATTTTTGTGACATTGACATAGATTGATTCTCTCTGCGAAATGGATAATGTATCTCCCCAGTGCATTTTATTCATAATCTTTTCGAATCCTATTATTAGACGTTTTTTGTGTGTTAATGTTTAATAGTAATAAACAGTATACACAACGCCAGTGTTTTTATAACCATATTTTGATCCACATCAACCATCCAACTACATGGTGCATGGGTATCGCCAGCCGCATGCCCAACAGAGAATAGTATTTATAAAACAAAATATTGTTCTCAGGAAGTGGCTTTAGCAACAACTGCTTCAGACCAAATGAGACTATGACATAGACGAATGGGACAGGGGTAAGGAACCTTACATTGCTGAAGGATAAAATGGCAGAAGGGGTAAGTTTTTCAAACACAGTTCCTAAATTAGAGTGCGAAGCATGTGTTTCCACATAGGAAACAAACGAAGCAGCCATTTAAGAAAACTGGTGCCAGCAGAGCAACTGAAGCTTTAGGGTTGGTTCATACTGACATATGTGGACCTATGAGTGAGGCATCTTACGGAGGTTATAGATATTACCTCACATTCATAGATGATTTTACTAGGACATTTGTCTATTTTCTGAAATGTAAAGGACAGGTGTTTGAGAAGTTTGTAGAATTTGTCAAACTCACCGAGCGTCAAACTGGCAAGAAACTGAAAGTAATCCGTTCTGACAATGGCAAGGAGTTTGTCAATAAACGTATGGATCAGTTCTGCAAAGCAAGGGGGATCCGTCATTAACTGACAGTCGAATACACTCCTTAGCAAAATTGGAGTTGCAGAGAGGGCAAACAGAACAATTACGGAGAAAGCCAGAACAATGCTGGAAGAAGCTGGTTTGAGCAAAAGGCTCTGGGCTGAGGCAGTTAGTACCGCAGTTTATCTGAAAAACAGATAGCCGACTATAGCGGTCAAAAACAAGACGCCAGAAGAGGCGTGGACTGGGAGCAAGGTAAACCTGAACCATATCAGAGTTTTTGGTTGCAAGGCTTTCCTTCACGTCCCAGACCAAAAACGAAAGAAATGGGATCCAAAAAGCAAAGAGTTGATTCATGTCGGATATTGCGAGGAAACAAAAGGCTACCGCTTAGTTAATCCAGCTACAGGTGAACTTTTTAAAGGTAGAGATGTCGTGTTCTTTGAAAATTAAAAATATGGGAGTACGAGCAAAGCACGTATAGAGTATGCTATTCCTCCAACAGAAAATGTCATCGAGCTGGAAGGAGTTCCAGCTACTGAAGAAAACAGAATTGCAGAAACTAGAGTTCGACAGGAACATGATCAAGGAGACATTGAGCCTAGAGAGGCAGTTCCTGAAAACTATGCTGCTGAGAGTGAGGATGACATTTGGGAAACATCTGACGAGAGAGATGAATCAGACACTGAGCAAGGCCCATCGCATCATAACAGTGAGCTGTTGAACAGAAGATATCCTTTACGTGAAAGGAGAGCAAAACAGTTCACAGATTTTGTAACTTACCAAGCTGTAACTTCGTCCACCGATCCTGTGACCGTTAAGGAAGCATTATCTAGAGAGGATAGTGAGAAGTGGAAGGCAGCAATTCAGGAGGACCTGGATGCTATCAGGAAGAACAAAACTTGGCAACTTGTAAACCCACCGAGATCGTGCAACATCGTTGATTCGAAATGGTTATTCCGAATCAAAGAAGAGGCGGGGGGAAAGACCCGATATAAGGCACGACTCGTTGCGAGAGGCTTTAGTCAACAACAAGGCGTTGATTATTCTTAAACCTTTTCGCCAGTAGTGAGACATAGCTCGTTGAAAGTACTGATTGCATTAGCGGCTTACATGGGCTTGAACATAGATCAAATGGACGTCAAGACAGCTTTCTTGAACGGGGATTTAGATGAATCTGTGTACATGAAGCAACCAGAAGGGTTTGAGGAAAAAGGCAAAGAGAACCATGTATGCCGTTTACGGAAATCTCTTTACGGACTGAAACAGGCGCCAAGGGCATGGAATATGAAATTACACTCAGCACTGATAAACCTAAATTTCAAGAGGTCAGATAATGACCCCTGTGTTTACACGAGATCTAAGCACGGAAAGATCATTTTCATCGCAGTTTATGTCGACGATATCCTTATTTTTTGGAATAATGTCGAAGAGATGCGCAAGGTCAAGAGAGACCTTACCAACATTTTCGAGATGAAGGATCTTGGTAAAGCGGAGTTAATGTTGGGCGTGCGCATTACTCAAGATGAAGAAGGTTTCAAGCTGGACCAAGAGCGATATGTAGAAAAGCTTCTTCAGGTATTTGGGATAATGGACTGCAAACCTGTGGTGATACCGTGTGCACCAGGTCAAAGGCTAGAGAAGCCTACCCACGGCAAAACACCAGATAAGAAAATCCCCTATCGAGCACTGATAGATTCACTAATGTATCTGGCAGTTTGTACACGACCTGACATTGCACATATCGTAAATTACCTAAGCCAATTTAATGAATGCTATGAGGAGCAACATTGGATTGCAGCCAAACGAGTACTTCGTTATCTCAAAGGTACTAAGTCCATCGGCTTGAGATATTCAAGGGAGAAACGCAATGAAATCATCGAAGGCTACGCTGACGCTGATTACGCAGGAGATAGTGATCGACGATCGTATTCAGGTTTAGTATTCATGATTCAAGGAGGAGCTGTTTCCTGGCATAGTACTAAACAACGATCTGTAGCCCTTAGCACTGCTGAGGCAGAATATGTTGCTTTATCAGAAGCAGCAAAGGAAGCTGTGTTTTTAAAGCGTTTTATAGCTGAAATGACTGGTCAAGAGCAGAAAAAGGCCATTCAAGTTTTTTCAGACAGTCAGTCAGCTATTGCAATCGCGAATAACCCAGTGCACCACCAGCGCACAAAACATGTTGATATACGATACCATTTTGTGCGTGATGCAATTGAGTCAGGTCTCAATTGTTTGAAGTATAGGGAATCTGAATGATCTGGATGATCGCAGATGCCCTAACAAAACCTCTTGCTAGAGGTAAGTTTGAGTGGTGTGTGAATGGTTTGGGATTGGTTGTGTGAGTGTAATATTGAGTTGTATTAAGTCTGAATACATGAGATTAAGGAGGAGTGTTGAAGCAAAGAGGTTTGAGCTTTATGGAATGTTACTCTATGTAATCTCACGTATGACAATTATTTAAAACAGACAGAGACAGAGAATGTCTTAGAGGTGTGACTATTGTTTCTTATGTTGTGTTGTCAAGTCATGGTTTCTTTATATATTTGTTTTCATTGTTTATTTTTACTATAATATATCTATTATAGTGCTATTACAGTATTCTTTGTGATGTTTTCTTTACGCTTGATCTGCACACACCGCAAATACTAATAGTAAATTAATTCCTTGATAGAACTGATAACCAACCATCCCATCGCTAATAACATAGACTAGTGGCTATTTGATAATAATGAGATGGATAAAATGATAATTTGATGTTCCAATAGAACTCTAATTATTACATACTCACAGTACCTTATTTTAATTAAAACAAAGACTACAATTCTAATGATGATATTGATAATGTGGTTAATAATGATATTATATATGTATGTATCAAACAGCAACACTCATAACTGCCCGTTCGAGACGCAACAGATAGAAAGGTAAGGTAGAAAGAAAGTGATGAAATTATTTGTACAAATCTCAGAGCAAATAAGAGCCACCGCACATATACAATTTCAAATCGTACAACTAAATTGCATGCTTTCATAGGCCGCACACTTCGTCGACTTAGTTGGTGGACAGTGTTGCTAGCGCGGTGAAGTCTGCGATAAAATGCGGAAAAACAACGCACTTCTTAACTTAAAAAAAGAAGACGAAAACAGAACAAAACATTTAGGGTGCATCCGATATTAAGTGACAGATTAGAGCGTGGGAAACATCATACCTTACATTCTTAACTGAGATGTTACCCAGATAAGTTTTTTAAGGGCTTGCCTTTTTTGGACTTCGTCGATCAGCAGTTCTATTTTTTCATTTGTTACAAGTAAGTAGAGAATGCAGAGATTGACTGGGCGGCTGCGCGCCCGTCAGCAAAAATCCAAGCGTGGGGAAATCACACGCACGGGTCTGGTCATACTGCATCTTGCCGTGCGACTGACCAACTAAGTTGTTATAGTGTGCGGGCTATCGGCCGATAGTTGATCAACTATTTAGTTGAACGACTTAGTTGATATAATGTGCGGGCTATCATAAGATTCTATGCCTATTAGACATTCTGCGATTTAGTTGTACGATTTGAAATTGTATATGTGCGATGGCTCTAAACCAATAGAGTCAACCACAGATTAGAAAGAGTATGTCTAAGACGTAACCCCCATATTTATAAAAACAAGTGAACTTATATTAAAGTGTTTTGTCTCTCGAACTTGTATGAGAAAGGAAAAAGATAAAACATATTTTAGCAGTGTTTTAGGTTTATTGATCGTTTATGAATATGAGCGTAAGAGTATGTCTAAGTAGTCAACCAAGACGTACTCACGCCGTACACTTTTTCTAAATTGATAGTGATGAGATTATTGTGATAAGTCGATAAAAATTCGTTGGATATTTGTTATAATAAAATACAGCATTATCGGAAATTTTAAAATTTTGTACTCTATTAAGTTTTATTTGTCTACAAATTATATGATTGTCCTAAAAACATTCTCACATGATATAGCGTACACACAACTAAGCTAAACCCTCTCGATTCAGCTTAGTCTAACCTACAGTGGCCTGTATAGGTGAATACCACTTTCACATATTCATTGATGGATAAAATAGGAGTGTTTGTCCCACTACATCCACTGCGATTTATTATGACGCACCTCAATCTCATATCAATAACCGGAACTGCACACTGACTGCACACTGTTTTTAATAGATAAACTGGCTTTCAAATATCCATCAATAGAGACAATAATAATTATATATTTACTATTTGGCGACATTTACTAGCTGTTTTTTTTTACACAACGAAATGACAAGCAAGCTGACGGCCCATCTGGTGGTAAGTGGCTACCGTTGCCCTTACATTCAATCCGAAACACAGTGAACTATTTTTCAGCCGGAATAGAAAAGGCAGCGGGTAGCATATTGACTAAAATGGACTGCCTGTAAAATATTTTTAACTGGAATGAAAATTAAATTAAATTTTCCAATATTCTTAATTTTTGATTTTAACATTATTATAAATGTTTGAAAAATAGTGCCGTATGTGATTCTTGTTTTATTTGCGATTATTTGTCGTCAGTGGATAAAGTGGGACATAATTAATTAGATAAAATCTCTTGCTCCATTGAATTTATAAATTTAAAAGTCTATATCCATGGATAATGTGATACATCCGACTATACACTATATTATCCATATGTCAAATTTACACAATGCGATATGATTTTTAATAACTAAGGGATAAAGATCAAGATCAATTGTAGAAATTTGACTGATTTGCGTAACCTGATGTACAGGCCACCTTACTTCTTTATGGGTGTGGAATGGAGCAATAAATACAAGATTAACATTAAAACAAAATTATTATTAAAATACGATACAGCTAATAATGTCCATTAGATGAAAATAAAATAAAAGTTTTAGTAAAAAAATATCTTAGTTGTTCTTTTGAGAAAGACAGTTTAAAAGTTACGTAAAAAATTCTAAAATTAAGGTAAAAGAGCCTAATAAATTTGATATGTAAAGTTTAATCATTTTAATTGACATTATCGCTGTCAAAGGTATCATGGTCCTATAGTTCTTCAAATATTGTTGTGTCAAGTACAGTATGAGTAACGCATTTTGGGCATGTTCCTGTGGTCTCCAATGCATTTTGATCCAGTGTTTAATTGAAACTCGCGCAGCATTCTTTCAGTCACTTTGCAAATGTTACTGACGCTTCTTGAGGGGTATATAAATCCAACACGATCCTTCACTGAAATATAATAAAATATTCATAAGAATTGAGCACATCTCACACACAACCACCCCTTAAATACTATAGGTATCGGACAACTGTTAAGTGAGAAACACACTATTATGTCGTGTTGTGTCGTGGCGCGCCAGAAGTATATCGGTTTCATACGTTTAATATGGTTAGAAACACATTACGCCACAACACAACACACTATAATAATGTATTTCTAACCATATTAAATGTATAAAACCGATACGCTTCTGGCGCGCCACGACACAACACGACACAATAGTGTATTTCCGCCTTTATTCTTACTGAAAAAAAACAACATTAATATGTTGTTCTTTATCACTATGATATAGGTAGTATGTATCTAGTATTACGTATCACGAATTTTCTAACATTCATATATATATATATATATATATATATATATATATATGAGTATGGCCGCCAAAAATTGTACATTTGGGAAAAAATCTGTGTCCTTCTCATAATAGTATTGATAATTCCTTAAAGTCATCTTATTTAATGATAAATTGTGTGGTTTCTAGATCGCAATATATCATGTTTATTCATATAAATTATTTAAATTCATTTTGGATTCATTAAATGACCGTAAAAATTTTTTTCGTTGAAGGTTAATTTAAGTACCTATACAAAAATCATGTGTCCAATACAGACATCTTATACTTTGAAGTTGAAAAATATGCATTAACTGTTTTGCAAAATGTTAAATTTTGACTTTTCTAAACTTATTTGTCAATTTGCTAAGCAGTACTATTTTCTTTTTAATAAAATAACGTCAAAAATGAAAACTAAACCTATTTAAATATGTGTCTCGTTTTTGGTTCACGAATGTTACTTCACGTAAGTTACCGATATAAAAGACTGAACATGCTAGATTCCTGGCCCGTAAAAATGTTTTTAAATCGTGGCAGCACAACGTACTACAGGTAAGCTAACATCCGGGGAGAAGTCGCCATTTTGTCCTCTCTGAAAGTGAACCTCAAGGTGGCCAGCTCTTTTGTCTCGGAATTTTTGTGTGATTTCAAGTGAAAATATGCACGGTAAGGATGCAAATTTATTACATTTATTTTAATATGTGCATGTAGAGGCTATTGGTTTAACTATTTAAACTATGCAGCGTCTTCCTACTTCAAAACTGACGCGAATATATATTTTTTAGGTTATGACCACAGTGATTTTAGTTCACGAATGATACCATGTGTTACTATGTGCGTTACGTAACATTCGTGATCGAATGTTAGGAATAGTATACACTATAGAACTCGAAGTTAAACCTAGACTTTTATTGAAAATTAAAATTTGTATAATAGAAAGACTTTTTAAAATATTTACTTGGGCATCTATCCCTCCATACACCATATATGCCCATTTACTAAGGGCATCTATCTCTCCATGCAGCATACAGTGTGGTGCCGTCAATACGGCACAATAAATTCATGACATTTCATGAAATTATCAAAGTATTACGATGTTTTTGTAAGAGGCAAACCATTTCTATGAACTAATATAGCCCATGTTTTAATTTATTGACGGCACCACCCTGTAGGTATATGCCCATTTATGATGTCAGTGTATATTTTTAAATTATTTTTAGTGTTTTGTTATATTTTTTATGTATTTACGTATATTTATTTATATAATTATGGTCTCTTTACTGATTTTTGCAGAACCATGCCACGAAAATAGAAAAGAAAAGAAGGAGTGCGTACGAGAGTATGTACTTGGACCGAAGACCAACTTTATAATTAAAATTTTATAATAACAATTAAGAATGTTTCTTAAACAATGGTTTTTAAAATTTAATTATGATTATTTGTATATTTTTTTAAAAAGATAACAATTAAAATATTTTAAAAATAGTAAAATGTTTTTTGTAATTCGACCCATGTTTCTTGGAGACAATTGCTGTTTCAGGAGAAGAACGACCTCATAAAATTTAGTCGGGTTTATCGATTACACAGTATAAAGGGCATCTATCCCGTACTGCAGGCATCTATCCTTCTTAGTATTTTCATAGTGGGGCAACAATCCATACAGGTAGGCATTATCCTCAAAAAAAAGGTTCCACAAAAAGCAAAATTTTGCAAAGTCAAAAATAAATAATTATAATTCAACATGAATGATTGAGCTAGCCCACATTCATAGAAATTATTCATAATAATGAATATTTTCAAAATTGGGAGGTTTTTTAAAAAGTGGGGCATCTATCCCGGTTTTACCGTAACCTCTTTTGTTTTTAATTATCATACTAGCATTTACGTTTTTTTTCTTAATACTTGTACATTGTACACTTGGCCTAACAAAGTTCACATGTGTTACTTTCATTCACGTATGTTACCGTGTGTTACTAATTCACGACTGTTAATGTACAATTTTTGGCGGCCATACTCATATATATATATATATATATACTTTACTTTAATTTTGCAGTTATTTTTATTTCATTAGTAAACTTAAATATCTATTACAAATCATTGGCAAAAACTATCGTTGGTAAAATGTCACAAGGACCTCATCACTAGCCCATATTACGATAATCGTTTATTACCATTTAAATTCAACAAAAAGCTTCGTTTTTTATAACCACAAATGAGTATTACTTCTAAATCTTATAAAATAATAATTCCAGTCCACCAAAACGCTAATTTTGAATGGAAAATCATAAAACAGTACTTGTGAAAGCTAATATGTTGTCCTTCACCACTTTCTTTCTCACATCGTCACGAATGCGAAATGTATTCAGATGTAAACTGTGCCATTTCGCAAAACATATATCACTCGCTTGCCTCCAAAATCCAACGATAACCATATGAATTTTATTAAATTGCGTACGGAGTTTTACGAACCGCTATAGAATTGCGCTGTCAATATTATATGACTAAGAGCCACCGCACATATACAATTTCAAATCGTACTACTAAATCGCAGAATGTCTAATAGGCATAGAATCTTATGATAGCCCGCACATTATATCAACTAAGTCGTTCAACTAAATAGTTGATCAACTATCGGCCGATAGCCCGCACACTATAACAACTTAGTTGGTCAGTCGCACGGCAAGATGCAGTATGACCAGACCCGTGCGTGTGATTTCCCCACGCTTGGATTTTTGCTGACGGGCGCGCAGCCGCCCAGTCAATCTCTGCATTCTCTACTTACTTGTAACAAATGAAAAAATAGAACTGCTGATCGACGAAGTCCAAAAAAGGCCAGCCCTTAAAAACCTAATTAATAAAAGAAATAAAAGAAGTAGTGCGTTGTTTTTCCGCATTTTATCGCAGACTTCACCGCGCTAGCAACACTGTCCATCAACTAAGTCGACGAAGTGTGCGGCCTATAAAAGCACGCAATTTAGTTGTGCGATTTGAAATTGTATATGTGCGGTGGCTCTAAAACAGAATGGCGACTACTCGACAAGATAATCAATGCACGATAGAAACTTTTTAAAGTGTTGCCTAATTACATGACCAAGATGACCAAATGACAACACTTGTGTGTACGATAGTAAAAGAGATAGCTATGCTTGTTCACTCTCTCACGTTGTTACATCATAAGAGTGAATAGATTAGATACAATATCTCTCTAGTCCCACTTTTATAGACTGACTCTACAACGGCGACCGATCTCTACAATTACATCTCTTTCTATTATTAGAGAACCTTTTTTTTTTTTGAGATTAGATCTCTTATGAGATGAAATTATTTACAATCTTTTTACTAAGAGATTTTAAAACAGAAAAGAGTGTTGCTGTTTGTAATACAGCTGAAAGACTGACTAAAAGTGATTTATGGTGTGAAATACGATGAGAACTTTTTCGTGGCTATCCACCTCATCAAATAGCACCTATGGAGATGGAGACTGTCATCATAAATCCCAAGATGTATTGAAATGTGTAAAGCCAGCATTTTAATGCAATAAATAAATAAACACTTAAGAATAGCTGTATAGGTATTATTACCCTTTGCCTTCCCATTACAGCGCGTCTTTAGACATACTCTTTCTAATCTGTGAGCGGTGTTATCCCTCCGGCGGAGGCCTGTAATCTGTGATATTGACTGACAATTGAAAAATTAATCAATACAATCAATAGTGAGCATAGTTATTGATTGATCGTGGATTTATCTGGGTGGGATCAGTAATCTGTGCAGTGTGCATCTGCGATCAATATCAAATTATCAACCGATGCATCGCATCATTTTAATTTAGATAATTATCTGTTAACACTATATACACTAATAAGTTTGTGCAATTGTATCGTACATACGTCAATATTGTGTATGCAATTGTGTCTGGAATCTGAGGCTTGACGGGTATTGATAAAATATAAACTTTGGTAGTGTTTGCTAAAAAGTGGTTCGCACTTCGTCTAAGTTCTCATTCATGGTGATTGACTTTTGTTATGTGGAATCGGCTTTTTTTATTCAAGAAGTTTAGTAAATCATTAACAATTCCTTTTTTTAAAATGGCTAAAAGTAGTTTTGAATATGTTAAAACATTCGAAATTGATGATACACTTTTACCTAACAGTTGGATAGTAGTTCGCCTAGACGGAAAATGTTTTCATAAGTTTTCTAATGACCATAACTTTTCCAAACCCAATGATGTAAGAGCTTTGAACCTAATGAACTATGTTGCCTTTAGTTTATGTCGAGAATTCAATGATTTACTTATGGCCTACGGACAAAGCGATGAGTATTCTTTTGTATTCAAAAAACAAACAACACTGTTTAAACGTCGTGCTGCAAAGCTATTAACGACGATTAATAGTAAGTTTTCATCCTCTTATGTTTATTATTGGCCAAAATTTTTTGGAGATGAAAATTTAAAGTATCCGCCAACATTTGATGGTAGAATAATTTTATATCCGAGTGAGGAAAATTTAATAGACTATATGAAATGGCGACAAGCAGATGTTCATATTAACAATTTATACAATACAACATTTTGGACACTTGTTTCACAAGGCAATCTGACTCCAATGCTAGTAAGTTTAAACTAGCTTCACTATATTAGAAGATTGACATGATATTGGGACCTATTTATTTATATAATGAATAGGTATATTATATGAACATTTTTTATTGTTACAGGCTGAAAAACGGTTATGTGGTACTGTGTCTGCAGATAAAAATGAGATACTTTTTCATGAATTTAACATAAATTACAATGATGAACCTGAAATATTCAAGAGGGGAACATTATTACTTCGAAAAACTTTACCTGATCATAATAAAGGCAAATGCACAACTGTGATAGCTGACACACATTGTGATATGTTAAAAGATAAGTTTTGGAAAGAGCACTCCAGTCTGTTGTTATTAAAATCTAAGCAATCTTTATTATATGATGGCCCTATTACAGACATAATTAGGGAACAGTTGAGAAAAGAAAATCAATGTGATGAAAATCCTTTATAATTAATTGTGTACTGCTCAAATACAAGAATAAAATTATAACTTATTCATTTTGTTTATAAATTATAATATTAGTTTATATGAACTAGTTCAAGAATCCTACAAAAGAATGGTGGGCAATGATTTGTCTGTTTATTCCCGTTGAGTCACACCATTTTGTGTCACACTGCTACACAACGGGAAAAATATTCCCGTTGAGTAACACCATAACTCAATGCCACTATTTTTTTACGTTTAGTGACAGTGTAACTAAACGGAACGCTGTATTCCCGTTAAGTAACACCTTGGGTAAAATCATTGTTCAAATTCGTATGTATGTAGCTGGATCATCCCCTGAAGTACCAGGCTACCATAAGTATATGAGAGGTTATTTATTGTACCCCTATATTATATAAATAAAATAAGAGTCTACTAAACATCTCCTACATAGCCTCGTCCTACCCAATGTCATTTTAAAATGACACTATCAACTTCACGGTTCCTGCCCAGGTTAAAAATTTCTCACTTCAACTTTCTGCCCACTGTGATTTTTAAATGACATATTTGATTTTCGCTCCTTTGTCGGACCTTGCCTGGTATTGGCCATTTGTAATATTTTAATATAATTGGCGGACATATTATCCAATGAATGAGCAGTGATCATGACAGCTACATTAGATACGTCAGAGTCAGTGAGGCTTGCAAGTTCAAGATGACACCACCACCAAGTACTAGTAAGTTTTGAATCTTAATTTATCATTATAATCTTTGTTTTGTCTTCAATGAAACTATAAAAATATGAAGTTTAATAAATATTTTATTGATATTTGTAAATATTAGTAGCAAAATGTAACTATTCGAATTTATACACGGCCACGAGTTTTAATGTCCTTCAAAAATCACAACGGGCATATTGTGCTAACATTTTTTTATATTTAACAGGATTAAGACATGAAGACAAAGCAAATATTTTAAAAGTATCCGACATCGGAGACTTCATACTTCAGGCGAAGACTGACGATCCTGCATATGTTCCACTGAGACAACATAATTCAGTAAGTCAACCAATGGTTAAGAATCTGAGTCTGTCGGAGGTGCGGTGGAATCCACTAGAGAGGTCCTGAGAGAACCTGCGTCAGAGCGAGGGGGCGTGCTACTTCACAAGATCACGAGGATGTACTCGTGGGCATGAGCATGCGTGGCGTGGTGGGGCCCGGATACCAGAAAAAGCAAGGTGCATTTTAAAATGCAATATTTAAAATTTGTTTAAAGTTATGATTACATTTAATTGTTAAGAAAACACTGTAAAGACTAATAATATTATGGTAGATTACGTTAGTAGGTACTACATAAAAGCAGTAGGTACCTACCTACGTACTACGCTGATTAAAATTGGAAGACTGTGTGTTAAATAAAGGTTTAATTTATTATCCTCAAGTTTTATTTTAATACCCAATGTCTTCTTAAATGGACAAATAAATCATAAGTAATTTTGCTGATTCCGCCCAATGTTCTTTAAAAAGAACTAAATTGATTAAATTCAGACATGCACTAAAGGATTAAGTATAGTCCCTATAAATCGCGTAAAATCCGAAAAAAATATATCTCATTCCCAAGATATTTTTTTTCCAATCAAAGTGATGGGCAGTAACCACATATGAGAGTGTGTCCTTTTAAAATAACACTGGGCAGTAATAGCAAGTCTCTTATTTACAAGCTGGGCAGGACGAGGATAGATATGGTAGCCTGGTACTTCAGGGGATAATCCAGCTACATACAAACGGGAAAAAAAATAGTGGCATTGAGTTACGGTGTTACTCAACGGGAAAATATTTTTCCCGTTGTGTAACAGTGTGACACAAAATGGTGTGACTCAACGGGAATAAACGGATTTGTCTGTAGTGTGCTATTATGAATGGATTTCATGCAAGTAAAAGCATTTTTAAAAGTAAAAGATATCAATGGAGCCTATCACTTATCTTCTGCTGGTTAGCATTATTTACCTTTTCAAACCACTTGCTCGACAATAGGTTATTATGTATTATACAAAATTAATCTTAAATAAATCTTTGTGGTCATCATCGTCATTATCATCACCAGCCTTTATATGTCTACTATTACTGTAAAGGGTGTCACAGCGCCGATTTTAAACTTTAAACACGAATATCTCGGCAACCAGCGCAGCTTTCGGCAGGTGATTAGTGTGGATTTTTTTGTCGGTATGTTTTTTACCGCGTCTCCGTTGCGGTCGCGGAGCATCCACGACTATGAGTTAGCTATCAGTTGCTATCAATAAACCTACTGGTAGGTTTATTTCATGGGCCATTTGAATGATTCAGTAAACATCCTGTCATCCTGTATCCTGTGTGTCTTTGACAAGAAATACAAGATACAGCTGATGTCCCCATGTCACTCATGGGTCACTGATCATTTTCACGGACGGCTCCAAGACGCACTCAGATACTGACTAGGGGATGCAGAACCGGACCTTATTTAGGAACCGGGTTTTTCGGTTCCGTTTTACCGAAGAACCGGGTACCCGGGTTTTTTCGGTTCTTTCGGGTCGTGAAATTAAATTCTATTTAATTTGTTTTGGTTTTGTTTAGACACTCTATTAATCACAGTTAAGAAAATAAATAATATGGGAAATTGCTAGCAACAAATTATAACAAAGTTTTTTAAATGTGAAGCGGTAAGAAAAGTCTATATGCGGAGACAGCTAGTGAAGCTTGAAATATACTGTTCTAGCCGCCTTCACCTGGCCGGCCCATAAGGTCACTTTTCACGCGTCATTTGAAGGAACCCACTTTAAAGGAAGGAGGAAACACATGTGCTGGCAAATAATTCCAAGATTTTGAAGACAAGAATCGAGTTAATAAACTTCTTTGTGCGCGATTTTGAGGTGGAGACAGTGAATTGATGACTCCGAAGACCGCCACGCACGAGGGAAAGAGGAAGGAGGTAAGTTCAAAAAGCGATGCAATAATTCATGAAATGTCTCGCCGCAATTGCAGAGGCTCGAAGTGTGCTGGCAATAAATTCCAAGTTTTGGAAGTCCGACAAAGAAACGAGTAACTAAATTTTTTTGTGCGAGATGTTGAAGTGGAAACAGTAAATTGATGACTTCGATGACCGGCACGCGTGCTCCTGAGTAGGAAGGGGGAAGGTGGGATAAGATCGAGGAGGTACTTGGGGGAGCCATCCCACAGGTGTGAGCAACATTCAACGCAATACCGGACCTGAGTATTGAACAGAAGGCATAATTGATCTGGCCTGAAAAATCGAAGCATATTTCCATACAGAAAGAGTAGTGCCCTAAAGAGGGAAGGAGAAGGAACGGCGAAATTTGGCTGTAAACTCGCACTCCTGTGTTTTCTTAGCATTGAACACATAAAGATTGTTAGACCCCTATTCAGATATGAGGTTCAACACCCTGTCGGGCTCAATGGTAAGATTCATTCTCTCCATCTAGGTTTCAACACGCCCAGCCCCTGGGCGACCGTAATATCCACCATGCACTGTACTGTCATCCGCATAGCAATGAATGTTTCCTAATAGAAGCATGTCATTGATATTAAGAAGAAAGAGAGTAGGAGATAGAACAGAGCCTTGAAGTACACCAGCGTTCACTAGCATGAACCCCGAACACGGATTCTCTGCTTATGCAGGAAGCCGGCGATCCAGTTGCTGAGCTCTGCAACTGGATCGCCGTATACGGTCATACGGTCTGCCCACTCAGCTGAGTGAGCAGACCGTATGCCGGGAGCTTAGAGAAAAGAGCCCTGTGCCAGACCCGATGAAAAGTTTTAGCAATGTCTAACAGCCACTGACTCACCACGTTTATCTATAGCTTCACCCCAGACATGCAATAAATACGCTGGAAGATCACCCGTTGACCGTTTCAGGCGAAACCAATACTGACTATCATTAATTAATGAGACATCTCCTAAGTATCGGACCAGCTCGTTATTTTTAAAATCCGTTCCATAACCTTGCAAAGATCTGTGGTGACAGCTATTGGGCGGTAGTTAGCTGGGTCTATCGGTCTCCCTTTTCACTGTCATCAGTGGTCTGATGACTCATCACACTCATCCACTGTGAGTAAAAACAAAATTATAATCTTTTCTAAATAAAACGGTATAATATTTTTTCCACGCACAAGAATGCGTCAAGTGACCGGCAAACTAAGCAACCAAAGAAAGAGTATATAAGTACGGTAAAATGAAAAAGAGTACCTATTAAATACTTTATTAATCTGCATTTAGCGTACTTTGTGATGTGTATTAAGTGAAAACAAAAGAATGTAACAAAAAAGTATCCACAAAAGACCAGCGTCGTAGTGTCCAAGGATGCTTCGGCTTATGCTGAGTGGATTCCTTTTCAGTGACATATTTATATTGTAATTTGTTCAAATGTGTTGTATTTGGCTTCTGTAGTCATAATTATGTGTTACCGAATAAATTATTTCATTTCATTGCAAAATATAGTATCTATACTTACATGTCCAAACTTACAATAATAATAACGATTATTACTTTTGGTTAAATTAACACACCAGTACACTTTGATAATTAACGAGGCACTGACTGAGCAAGACAAACTGGTGGCGAATGAATGCTGTGAACTGCTATGCTGCCCCATACCCTTACTAGTGTAGCCATGCCACGCCTTGCATATTCCAAGTTCGATTTATTGCAAACAATTGATTTCTTTGATGACATTCATAGGAACCGAAAGAACCGAAAAACCCGGGTAATATATTTTTAAGAACCGGTTCTTTGAGAGCTTAAAGAACCGGGTAGAACCGGGTCTTTTCGGAACCGGGTAGAACCGGGTGCATGCCCTAATACTGACACAGGTGTCTTCTCAGAGGACTTGAACATCAAACTGCACCTGCCACTGGGAGCCCACAACACTGTGTTTCAAGCGGAGAGCATGGACGTCCTGCTAGCAGCCCGCGCAATCTCAGCAAGGAAAGTACAAAATCACAACATCAGAATACTTTCTGATAGGTGAAGCGTCCTACAGGCTTTGTGCAGCCCAAAGCTGTCTTCCAGTCTAATATACGAATGTCACCTGGCACTGAACGAGGTAGGCAATTAGAACTTGATCACCCTACAGTGGATCAAAGGGCACAGCGGGTCACGTGGAAACGATGCCGCTGATGAACTTGCAAGAAGAGGATCTGATAAGAAACCGGTTGACCCGGAACCAATCATACCTCTTCCCTCTAGCTCAGCGGTCGGCAACCTTTTGGCAGGCAAGGGCCACAAGGTGGCAAAATAAACTAAAGGCGGGCCGCACTTGTGATTAGCTATGGAAGTCCAATATACATCTACGTATAATTGGTCATCTACCTACCCTTAGAAAAAATAAAAATTCTATAAAAAATTGTTAAAACATTGAAAAAATTTATTTCGTACACGTAAAACTTACATTATGTTTTTATAGCTTTATAGCTAGAAAAATATACTAAATAGGTTTTTTACAAATTTCAGTGTGATGTCTGAAGTTGCATTTGGGAGGCTATTTCTTGTATGTTAGCTGTCATATTTGTAGTTGCAATTCGTAAAATGGCTCTCAAATGCTCATCTGTGAGACGAGAAGCATATTTATTTTTCTATAGTTGACAATTGAAAAAGTTGTTCGCATAAATAAGTGCTACCAAAAATTGTAATGAACTGCTAAGCAAACCTTTTCAACTCCTCAAAATCAGATGGAAAGCTGCCATAAAATTCAATAAGATCATTGATTTCATAGAAATAGCTTTTGAGAGCATCATTAGATTGGAGATCAATCATGTTCATTTGTAAATGACTCGGTACATCCTCAATATGACACGAAAAAGGGTTTGCAAAAATTTTCAGCTTGCTTGAAACTTTCTGAAAATCATCAAATCTGTCGCCGAACTGAGTTTGCGGTTGTATCAAAATATTATTCATTTTATCATTTTTCCAATGAAAATTAAGCCTACACAGCCTTTTTACAATACAGAAAATAAATGATCTAACTTTTTTTCATCAATATGTTTAATAAATAGTTTGGTTTTCATTTGGAATGCCTTTACGTCTGTGTGCATATCAGAGATTAGTTTATTTTTACCTTGAAGCCTTACATTCAGCGTATTTAAGGCTTCCAGCGTATTACATTCAGCGTATTTAATTCATGAGTTACATCTGTTAAAAATCCAAGATCTATTAACCATTGACTATCTGTTAGCTCTGGAATAGATTTGCCTTTTTAACCGACTTCAAAAACGAGGAGGTTCTCAATTCGGCCGGTATGTTTTTTTTTTTTTTTTTTTTTTCTATGTAGGTACACCGATTACGCCGAGATTACTGATCCGATTTACGTGATTCTTTTTTTGTTCGATGCGGAATAGCTGCCATTTGGTCCCATAAATTTTTTTTCAAAAACAGTTGGGTACTTTGGTTTTAAATTTAAAAAAACTTAAATTATTAAGTCGTCTACATATGCGAAATTGCGAATTTTTGGTTTTCAAATGACTTTTTAGTGAAACGATACGATAGTAGGAAACAATATAAGTTGACGGTCACCCATCTAGCTTCGACCGTAGAAGGTTACCACTAAAAATTGTGAAAAAAAAATTTTAAACAAAAATTAAAACCGACTTCAAAAAACTGAAAAGGATAAAATAATTAAATTTAAGTAGGTATTCATCCCCTAGAAACATATTTTTGGAGTTGGTGCTAAGTGGTTTCCAAAAACAATAGAAAGTGAAGCACCGACTCCAAAAATATGTTTCTAGGGGATGAATACCTACTTAAATTTAATTATTTTATCCTTTTCAGTTTTTTGAAGTCGGTTTTAATTTTTGTTTAAAATTTTTTTTCAATCATAAAAGTGTGGATTTCTTTTCTGAGATCAAAAAATCTTTTTAATACTGCACCTCTACTTAACCATCTCACTTCAGTACCTCTAGTGTAGGTTTGCACAAAGTTTTTACATCGCAATCGAACACGTAAACGTAAAACCTAAGAGAGTAAACGCTAATGTTTGTCGGTAACTTAGGCACGTCACTAGCAAAGGCGTGACGCCGAAAGCAAAGTACTTGTGTTTAGGCTTGTCAAGATGGCTACTTTAAAGGGTTGCCGTTGCATATAATTGAAAGTCCCTAAAAAATCTGAAAATTTTCTACAATTGTTCGAAAAATACCGGCTTATTAAATATATTAAATTATTGTGAGTATCATTAAGCCATAAATAAACCATAATTACACAATAGTTTTACTGAACTAAAAAACGTACTTGCATAAATGAAACCTCTGCCCCCTTATTCTCAACTGACGGGTCACGGATTCGATTCGAAAAGTCACATGCCGTCTCGCTTTGACGCATAGCGATAAAAAGTGACAGGTATAGAGTTTCCGAAATTCGAATATTTTCCGACAGTTTAAAATAAGGGGGCAGCAGAAATTAGATAAGACTGGGGCGACAATGATACCCATAATAATTTAAGGCGGTATTTTTCCAATAATATAAAGCATAAATATGTATTTATCAAAGTCAGTCGGTAGAAACATAACACAGTGTGAGTGATGATCGAGAAAGGTAGTAAATAGATTAAACCTATAGGTACAAAATGACATTTCGATTGTTAGTGTATAATCAATTTTTTTGGTTACAGTAAAACTTTATGACATATTCACTAACACTAATATTATTACTTGGAAAGTTTAATATAGGAATTGAATGTTAAGATAATTAAATTATTAATTAGGTACTTACATCATTTCGTTTATTTGTTCCACTCATTTGTGATAATAATAAGCGAAGAACATAACAAATCAAATAACGTCACAAAGCTAATCGATATTTGTTTTTTATTTTTAAATAAGATATAGGTACCTAGTAATTTTTTATTGATTTTAAGAAGAGCGGTCGTCTTCTCCTAATACAGGTTTTCAATCTTATAAGGGTGAGATCTATACCTTACTATGTTAGAAGACTTGATTTACAAATAGGTACCTAATCAAATTTGTATCAGTATCTTTTGCATAATACCGACTACGAGTAATTTCTAATAAAGTCGTCAACTTGATCTAGCGACAAAGTGGTTAAAGCGGCAACACTGAGTTAACGCTGGAAAAAACGCCTCCGACCTAACGAAAAACGTGCCGACTTGCTTGTCACGCGAGTGTATTTTCAATTTGGTGACGTCTTTGGTGTAGCGTGTGCTCACTTTTCGGCTAAGTTGCGTTTGAATATATCTGTCTCATCTCACTAGTCAGTAAGACGAAAAGAGAGAGAAACAATTCTAGAACCGAATAAGGCCGAATGTCACAGATTGATTGTCAATTTGTCATCAATAACAAACAAGTGGAATTTACAAATTTACATTACATAAATACAAGTATCTCAAATAATACTACACTAATATTTCAAATAAGAATGAAAATGTTAAAAGTGACATGAATATGGACTCGACAAAAAGGGTTTATTTTTTGGAAGTAGTGAATTGGTACCGTAAATTTCGGTCTAATTTAGTTGTAATTCATTTTTTATGTTCTTTTTTCTTATCAAAGTATTTCTAGGATCTAAATATATTTTTACAGGAAAATAGGTCTAATGAGCCATTACAATATGAACGCCCAAGTTAAAATTCTAACCACATTAGAAATAGGCAGTCGACTAGTGTTTTGAAAACTGATTTTAATGTGTTAAATAAACTAAAAGTGCAGAAAATGATAAAAATATTAGTAGGTGGTTACTGTGTTACTACCTGACATTACAAACACCTTTTGGGATTTCTTAAGACTATTCCATTCCCTATGGCATTTTGTGTGAAGAGTGATACTAAGCTACCAAACATAAGACTGCACAAGATCAACCTGTGTTACATACCAGATTAATACAAGCTTCAGGAATGAGACCAAAACAAGGTTACATGCCACTACAGATTTCATAAAGCTGGTGCTGTTACCTGATATGTTATAATTTTAACTAGTTGGAAAGGGTTTATACTCAGTATTCTAATTTGTGACTATAGTATATATATATAAAATTATCTGCAAAACAATATTTCTCTAAATTATAACAAAAACCAATGATAATATCTGAAAGTAATGAAATAATCTTTTTTCAGTACCTATCCGAAATGTGAAATCATACTGGGCCTACTGAGTTTGTTTAGAGTTTTGCTTGGTTTAAAAGTACTTCATGTCCTGGATAGAACATTACCACAATCTCATATAGCAGGTAACACAGCAGTTCGTTAAAGGTTGCCAAAGTTTGTTGAGGTACATAGGTAGTGTTGAAAGTATAAACACAGAATAATTAACATGGATACCTACATCTAAACATTGATTCAACTCCAAGAATGAAGTCTTAAAAGTGTTTACCTGCTATTTAAATATGTAGGAAGGTACCTATGCACATACACAAATGTCATAATTATATTCAGTTGAAAATTAATTATAAAATTAAAAGACTGTTATATTGTATGCATGTTTTATTTCAAATACTATAGTAAAGTAGCAACAATAATTTTTTAAACAATGAGAGTTTATTAAACAATAATAATAAAGTATACATACTTTATTTAAATTAGAATGTAATTATACTCTCATAGACAACAGCGCATCAAGGTAACAATTGCATTATGAAAGCCGCTCATATTTTTAAGGTGGCCTCAAGGCCAAACTTTTACATTTGATTTCATCTTTTAATGTTAGTAGCTATAGTTTGTCCCGAGTATATGTATTCCTCAACATACTTTATTTCTTCTTGTTACAATATAGCTACAAGACACACAATGCAAAAAGAAATAGATAGAAGAGTCAATAACTCATGGAAAAGATTCTGGTCTCTGAAAGAAGTAGGTAATGAAAAGAAAGATATAGCACTTAACGATAAAAGGAAAGTTTACAACTCTTGTATTTTAACTTGCCTATCATATGGATGCCAGACTTGGTCTGTTACTGACAAAATGAATAACAAATAAAAAAATTGTCAAAACTCAACGGAGCGCAGTGTGCTAGGAGTGAATCTGATAGACAAGGTCAAACTAGAAAAGATGAAAGAGATTGTAATGCTAACAGTATTAAAAGGCTATTATTATTATTATTAATGTTTGACTTTGTAGAAGTTCTTTTATCTTAGGCTCCAGGATGACAACGCACCTGCAATATCAAGTGATTTTTCCTTGTTATTGCAGGTGTCTGTGGGCGGCGGTGGCCGCTTACCACCAGGTGCGCCGTCAGCTTGTTTGTCATCTAGTTGTATAAAAAAAAAAGGTTCATGATTAAAAAATTAAATTTTTATTTTCATTTTATAAATATAATTTTAACTTTCTATAGGTATATTATATAGGTATATTGTATAGGTATATTGTATAGGCTACAATTCTCATTAATAAAATTGAAACACCTCACTATTGTTTCGTAAGAATTGTCAGAAAAACATTGATTTTAGGAATGAACTAAGTAACTATCTATTAAATGTTGAGTAATAGTGGGTGGTAGACACAGTGTGGGCAGGTGGACCGAGGAACTGGTGAGGTTGCAGGTAGCCACTGGATGTGTTTAACGCAGCACAGAATGTCATGGAGTCACTAAAGGAAGCCTTTGTCCAAAAGTGGGCATCTTTCAGCATAAGTTATGTTGATGATGATGATGGGCGTTGTAAGTACTATGCATTATTAATCAACATGTTTATTTCTAAGAATCTAAATTTTAAGAATTTATTGATATGAAGTCATCACATCAGCCCATTAGAGTCCACTGCTGGACATAGGCCTCCCCAAATTTGTATCACAATACACGGTCTTCAGCTTTCCTCTTTTAGCCACCACCTGCCAAATTCTTTATGTAGACCAGGTTACTGGCACTTCAGCTTGATACAATTTTAGATGATATCAAAAACTTTGTTCCTCTGCTGAATTGACCACTCCATAGTTCGCTAACCGTGTTGTTGGTAGGCCAGTTTCGTTTAGTATACTTTTTGTGTCGTCAGAAGTATGATATTTAATAAGATTTTAGTTTTAAAATGTTTTTGACATTCAGTTTCTGGCGCGCTGGGGCGCTGGGACGTTCTACCGGCTTTCTCTTGTCATTCATTCTCTGTATCGCAAATACAATAATAATTATTGTTTTGCTCAGCTATTGATTATCGAGCCACGATTTTCAATTTCAGATGTTTACCACATGATTATATTTTTTTACACATATTCACCAAATATCAGATCTCGAAAACTTGTTGCTTTTTTGTATCATCTAACTAATTGAAAATCGTAAAAATTATCCTTCCTCATTGAAATTAGCTTAAATTTTTGACGTTTTTCGAATGAGAATGACATTTCGTATTTTACTGTATTGCGTTTTGTTACATGTTGTGTTAATGCTTGTGTGTTTTTTATGCATTATTTACGTAGTTTAACAGTATTATTGACTAAAAAGTATACATTATATAACATTATTATGGAATAAATGAAATAAATAGTCACAGACGATATTTTTTACATAATTTTCAAATTACTGTTAGAAACAAAACGGCGGCGGCCATAGGTTTAATCATAGAATGTCCAAATTGCCCATTGCCTTTCCCTGTGGGGATAAACAGAACTACTACTGTCCAATTTGCAAAATGTCAAGTGGTACCTATCAAATTGTCCAACTTTTTTCACTATCTATTTTTACTTTGACAGTTTTATTATTATTAAAAAAAAATTAAAATGTGTTTAAATCAAAATAGTGTTGTCGATTTTTTGTGTACCATAATTTTGTTTCCACATAAGTTTCATTGGCTTAAGTTAGGTTAGAATCTGCGCGCTACATTTAATAGCTAATGTAACAATAACAATAACTAGAGCTTATTTAGTTAATTTCTAATTTACAGAATGATCTTTTTCATACATTTTGAGGTTAGCTTTAGTCAAATTTCAAAAATTCATATTTCTGTTCTGTGGTAAGTATATCTGACTCTTTGGAGTTTTACGTGTCTTTGACATTCTATTTCACCATTAACTCAGTTACTATAGAATCAAATAATCCATTGCTATTATTGCTAAATGTATCGTTTATTTTGTTTATTAAAACCTTTACTCTAAGGTTTGTCGAAACTATAATGGAAAAATATCTGAAGCCGGAACGTCTGGACATCGACCCATCCAGCGGGTCTGCTAAGGAAGAATGGGTGCATTGGAAGCGTACATTTGAAAGTTTCCTCAAGGCGTCGGAATCGGAAAAGTTAGATTCTTCATGGAAACTAGATTTACTTATTAACTACGTGTCACCGAAAGTTTATGTGTATATAAGCGAATGTACCGATTTTTCTCAGGCTTTATTCTTATTAGATAAGCTTTTCACAAAGCCAAAGAATATCATTTATGCCAGACACGCGCTCGCTACTAGAAAACAACAAGCCCATGAATCGATTGACAATTATCTTCAATCCTTGAAACAGCTATCCAAAGATTGTGATTTCAAGGATGTGTGTGCTGAGAAGAACCGAGATGACAATATTAGAGATGCTTTTATTTCGGGCATGAAATCTACCAAAATAAGACAGCGTCTGCTTGAAAATTTAACGCTTACGTTAGATGAGGCTTACAATCAAGCTCTATCATTAGAAATGGCTGCAATAAATTGCAATAGCTATAATAATGATCAAACTATAATTAATGCTATTCAGAAGAACGATTCAAATGTGGATAGTGGAACTTCAGCGGCTACTCCTACTCAAAACACGAAACGAAAATGTTTCTTCTGTGGTGATCGTGTCCACGCTCGAAAGAATTGTCCAGCTCTAGATGCCTCTTGTCAAATATGCCAGAAGAAGGGTCATTTTGCCAAGGTTTGCCGGAGCAAAATATACAACAATAAGCCTAGTGCTGCTTTTACATCCGATGAAGATATATATAGCCTCATCTAACGTAAGCGTTAAATTTTCAAGCAGACGCTGTCTTATTTTGGTAGATTTCATGCCCGAAATAAAAGCATCTCTAATATTGTCATCTCGGTTCTTCTCAGCACACACATCCTTGAAATCACAATCTTTGGATAGCTGTTTCAAGGATTGAAGATAATTGTCAATCGATTCATGGGCTTGTTTTTTTTCAAGTAGCAAGCGCGTGTCTGGCTTAAATGATATTCTTTGGCTTTGTGAAAAGCTTATCTAATAAGAATAAAGCCTGAGTAAAATCGGTACATTCGCTTATATACACATAAACTTTCGGTGACACGTAGTTAATAAGTAAATCTAGTTTCCATGAAGCATCTAACTTTTCCGATTCCGACGCCTTGAGGAAACCTTAAAATGTACGCTTCCAATGCACCCATTCTTCATTAGCAGACCCGCTGGATGGGTCGATGTCTAGACGTTCCGACTTCAGATATTTTTCCATTATAGTTTCGACATTTACTTTGAAATATTTTGTTTATTAAATTGTTAAATAAGACAAACCTTAGAGTAAAGGTTTTAATAAACAAAATAAACGATACATTTTGCGTGTGTGCAAAACTATCCATTTCCGAGCGGGGGGGAAAAGGGTAGGAGCCCCCCACTCCCCCTCCATAACCACGAAAATCGTGGGTCGATAATCAATAGCCCTTCCGGTTGCGCCTGCTATAGGCCCCGGCACGGAAGTCTAGCGGTGACCGTTATTGCGCAGAAGTCGAAAATCAGGTATCGTGGGGGAGAGAGCCGGGCGCGGGGTGGGCGTGTTTATAGCCTGTATGCGCTGATTGACCCGCTAGTCGCATTACGTCTCCCGCACTGATACGACGCTCCGAGAACTTGTGAAGTACAATCGCGTTCATAAATTGTTATTGTTTTTGTTATTGTTGTGTTTGAATTTTTTTGTTGTTATTGTTTCATTTTAAGTTTTTAGTGAACATGCCTAGGAAATATACTGTTTTAAGAAGACAGGCACGAAAAATGGTGTATGACGTGCATTGTTTCTTTAATAAAGAAACTAATTGTTTTATTGACTCGCTTAAGCGAATTAAAAGTCAGATTGATGAAGCTACGGATACGTTAGTCTGCCACGTAGGCATCACAATTGACAATTCGAACCAAATAAAAGAAATTGCAAAAGCTATTAAAATGGAAAATATGAGATTAAATTGTGTAATCGGTGATTTAGGTAAAATCCAAAAAAGAACAGCAGAGGCCACAAAGACATCAATCGCAACGGTAAGGAACATCTCCACTCAAGCCAATAGTTCTGATTTGATTACAGTGTTCAGAACTCCTGGCAAAAAACGTCCTAGGGCTAAACCTGTCACTGATATTGATAATTTTGACCAAGGAGTTATAAAGAGGTGTATACATAATTTTCATAAAATAAACAAAGAACTTCCTACCATTGAAAAGCTAAGAAGAAAACTAGAGAGTGATATTAACTTCAAAGGCTCAGAAAGAAGTCTCCGGCGAATCGTCAAGGATTTAGGCTTTCAGTGGAAAAATACTGAAAACAATCGTAAAATATTAATAGAGTCTACAAATATACGTTTACAACGTATGGATTACTTAAGTAAAATAAAAAAATATCGACAAGAGGGAAGGCCTATTGTATACACAGATGAATCATATGTAGATTCGTCGCACTCCACTCCGAAAGCCTGGACGGATGGTAGTACTAAGGGCCTCAAAAAGCCAATTTCGAAGGGACAGCGAGTTGTTATAGTTCACGCAGGATCTGAAACAGGTTTCATACCTAATGCGTTACTCACTTTTAAAGCCGGTACAAAATCAGGCGACTACCACGATAACATGAATTATGAAAACTACGAGAAATGGCTTAGAACACAATTAATACCTAACCTTCCACCCAATTCCGTTGTGGTAGTCGATAATGCATCATACCACAATAAACAATGGGATCTTGCGCCAACTTCAAACTCTAAAAAAGCGGACATGCAGGCTTGGCTCACAGAGAAAAATATACAGTATGCGGAAACGTTACTAAAGCCCCAATTGTACAATTTAATAAAGACAAACAAGGAAAGATTTAAAACATTTTCCATTGACCAAATTCTGGCAGAACAAAATCATGAAGTACTAAGACTACCTCCATACCACCCGGATCTCAACCCGATTGAAATGGCATGGTCTGCTATAAAACAATATGTAGCAAGCAGAAATATAAATTATAACTTAAATAGATGCATAGAGCTTATTAAAGAAAAAGTGTTATTAATGGGTAACCAGGAATGGGAAAGTTTATGCAATAAAGTAAAGGATATTCTATATCAGAAAACTTATTTAATTACACTGCTAACACTGCACTGCTAAATATTATTACTATGTTGTTGTAAACATTGTAACTTAATAATTGTATTTTTTTATACAACTAGATGACACACAAGCTGACGGCCCACCTGGTGGTAAGTGGTTACCGCTGCTGAGGTGTCTATACACCTGCATTAACAAGGAAAAATCATTGATATTGCAGTTGCGTTGTCATCTTGAGGCCTAAGATGAAATGCCGTCCATGCCCAGTAATTACAGAAAATCAAACATGTAAAAGTACTTAATTGTTAGTTTTTTCAAATTAAAAATAAAATGCAAAGTTTAGTCTTATAATATTTTCCTTTTCTAATACTTTAGCACACATAACCATTATTTCATTATCCTATTACGAATTAGGTAGATATTTGTACGCATTTTAGTTAACAAACCATACACAGAATCATGCATACCTATACATATAATTAAAATAAGTAATTTCTTGTATATTTTTAAGTAAATAAATTTTCACTATTGGTACAAAAATATTAATATGTAGATAATTGAATTGATTTGCAAATTTTTAGAGATAAAAATTTTGTACGCGACTATACCCATGCGCAGCTATCCCCTCTACATTTTGGTCACCGCTAGACATCCGTGCCGGCGCCTGTATCAACCTTCCCTGAATACATTTTATGTTCCACGACTCGGCTCCTTTTGTCATAACAATATGATGAAAAGTATACATTACAATTAGGAAAAAAATATTGTCTAAGCCTGAGATAAAATTCAAATTGTGATATGTAAGTAAGTACAGTCTGTCAAGAAAGTCTTGAAAATAAATGAGGGCGCCACTTTCTATAATACGGTATCCCCATTATATTTCGCCTAAAAAGTGTTGGTACTTGTTTTTTACTTGTTTTGTGCTCGTCGCCCTAAACACGACTTGCTGAAAAACAATTTTGGAATAGCGAAAAAAAAATTAGCTGTTACATAGAAACAGATCGTGTAGATATTACAATTAGTATGAAACAGCTGTTTTTTTTCGCTATTTAAAATGTATTATTTATCTAATTGTGTCAAGGAAGACCATATAAAAAAACATAAAAAGGAATTTTTAGGTTAAGTCTGCGCGGTTTGCTTAAAAATAATATTTTCCTAATTTTGGTTAAGATGTTACAGTAACAATTTTAGGAAGCAAAATTAAAAACATAAAAGAAAATTTGAGAGTTTAATCTGAGTCCAAATAATTTGAATCAAGGTATTCGTCTCCCGAAATCTGGCGTGGCGACGACGACGAAACTGAAGCTCCGACGCTAGTATAGTGGTCCAACTCTGCCCCTTCGGATTCACTTGAACGTAAAAGAAATGCACTATTTGTCGAATAGCACACATGTCGAAATCATCGAGCTGCTTTTTGGGACGGCCTTGCCCCCACTCTTCATGCCTTCGCCCACTATACGTCGAACTGTGCTCTCAGAAACACCTTAAAAATTAAAAAACCATGTTACATTTACAAATACCACATAAAATATAATATATCTAATTATAGTGTGAAAGCCGATGAGATTATTTTTTTGTAGTTAACCACCTCATCATGTAGCATCAAATGAAGACTGGCAAATACTTCCAAGAAGCATTGAAATGTGTTACGCCAGTATTTGAATGCAATAAATGAAGAAATAAAGAAATACTGAAGACATGGCTGTATGGGCGTTAGTACCCTTTGCCTTTTCTTTATAGGGAGAATCAACAAAGAAAAAATGGAGTGTTTGACGTTCCGCTTTAGTTATTGTTCTGAGGTTTGACGGGATTTGGTGGTGTCAGTCAAGATTTTTATTACAGTAATTGAAAATTGTGTCGGAGTGAACCTTGTGTTATAAAAGTGGCGTAGATTTATAAAATAAGTGTTTGTGTTAACGTGCAACTAAAAGATTATTAAAATAAAAGTGACTGTGTGAAATACGATGCCATTTTTTATGGTTATACAATTTATCAAGTAGCACATGGAGAATGTCATCATATATTTTGCGTCAAATACTCCCAAGATGCATTGAAATGTGAAAAAAAAAGAAATACTGAAGACATGGCTGTATGGGTATTAGTTACCTTTGCCTTCCTTTTATAGTGCGAATTAAAGAAAAATAAGGTGTTTGGCGGGTTTCAATGACGTTGGTCACGATTGTGAAATATGATGAGAACTTTTTTGTGGTTATCTACCTCATGAAGTAGCACATAAAGTGACTGTCATCATATATTTCGCGTCAAATACTCCCAAGAAGCATTGAAATGTGTATCACAACACCAGAATTTCAATGCGATAAATGAAGAAATAACAAATACTGAAGACATGGCTGTATGGACATTAGTTTCTGTTGCCTTCCTATTGTAGGGAGAATGTACCAAAAAAAATTAGTATTTGGCGGCTTTTTATGGCGTTAGTCAAGATTTTTATTTGAATAATTAAAAATTGTGTCAGAGCGAACTTTGTTTTATAAAAGTGGTGTAGTTTATATAAAAAGTTTTTGTGTTGACGACAACTAAAAGGTTGAAAGGAATAAAAGTGATTATGGTGTGAAATACGATGACTTTTTTGTGGTTATCCACCTCATCAAGTAGCATATAAGGAGACTGTCATCATATATTTCGCGTCAAATACTCCCAAGATGCGTTGAAATGTGTATATAACACCAACATTTCAATGCAATAAATGAAGAAATAAGAAATATTAAAGACATGGCTGTATGGACGTTTCCGTTGCCTTCCCATTATAGGGAGAATGAACAAAAAGAAAACAAAAAAAATGAATGTCAGTACTGTCACTGTCAATGGAAAATTTAAAACTTTTAGAAAATATCTATTTACACATTGCCGTTTCGGCAACCGTCGTATTTACTCAGAACAATAACTAAAGCAGTTAATGTTCTGAGCGTATATATAAGAAGAAATTGTGTTATTGTCCAATGCTAAATATTTTTATTTCAGTTTCTTCTTCCAGGTACTACGACCTAAAGAATATTTGAAGGATATATTGAAAATAACTGGTGTTTATTACTTGTAATTAATGTTGTTAGTTCATATATATTTTTGTGTTTAAAGTTGTGGCTAAACTAAAATGTTATTCTAGCTTTTAATCGGCATCATCTGTTTCTAAATAAAATCCCTTCCTAGGGGCTCTGGGTTTACATAAAAAATAATAGTAACTGGAATTCAATAATAATTACTACCTTTTTTTAATAAATTCTTTCACATTTGACTAACAACCTATGTACCTAAACATTTGTGATGATCATAAAAATAATGTCTATTTATTGGTCTGTATTTGAAGTTTATTCTTTAACACAAACATTTTTAGAGTAACATAAACACCAATTGTTTGTATAAAGGCACTCAAGGTTACAATCCTATTAATAAGACAGGAAGTCTGAAAGTTTTGTTCTGAGTGTTGTAGACATTGGTTGTTGAGCAGGTTAATTCATGGTATCCATATGTGTCTATGTTTAATTTATCAAAACAAACTAGCGTAATCTGCGGTACACTTTTTATTTTCTTTAAATTTCTTTTAATAATTTTGCCAATCTAAAACCATATTATTTATATTTATTTATCTATACTTTTAAAGCAAATGTTAAGGTACAATTTGGTGGACTTATGCCATTAGGCATTCTCTACCAGTCAACTGGAAAGTTGAGTCCAGATTGATTAAATATATAGGTAGTGCAAAAATAAATGTTTAGAAACTCAAAATATACTTACTACAAATCATGTATATACATACAATTATACATATTATTATTAAATAGATATTGATAAATAACAAAAAATAAACACATGATAAATAAATCATCATCAATTATCAGACTACAACAGTCCACTGCTGTACATAGGCCTCTCCATAGGAATGACACTTCTTTTTTTTATACAACTAGATGAAAAACAAGCTGATGGCCCACTTAGTGGTAAGCGGTTACCGCCACCTATAGACACCTGCAATAACAAGGAAAAATCTCTTGATATTGCAGGTTCATTGTCATCCTGAGGCCTAAGATGAAATGCTGCCCATGCACAGTAATTACACTGGCTACCTTTCCCTTCAATTTGGAACACAGCGACTAAGATGCCCACTTGGCTGGCTATCGTCACTGCAGATAATGTCACTCCACCGAGCCTGAGGATGTCCCACACCGTGCCTGCCGATGTGCATTAATAAATACATCTATACAAATAAAAATCAATGTTTGTATGTCTGTCTCCTATGTGCTCAGTAACGAATATTCCGCCAAATTTAGGTCTTTCGGAATGAAGAAAATATAGGGTCCTACTTACAAAAATTTAAAATCAAAAGTATACAATTGTTTTGTAAGCAATAAAAATATTTTATTACTAATTTTTTTCAATAATATGTCTGAAGAATGTCTGTTGACATAGTAAATAATAATGAGGTGATAATGGGCTTTTAACCCTGTTATGTTATGTTAACCTCAATCGAATAAGAACAATATAATATCTATTGTCTGGTTTGTGGGTCTTTCATAAATTTAGTGATCTTATAAATATTAATCTGTCAAGCTGTGTTATACTTCTGGAGGTCTGTGACAATTGAAAAATCAATTGTGTTTGTAATGTGATGCTTGATGGATATACAGAATGTTTGCTAATAAATAATACAATTGCTCATGTCATGAATGTGCTTAGGAAACCTCATATTTTGTATTGATCAACTAGTCTGCAATTATCTACATCCATGAATTTTACCAGACATATGCATTTGTGGTGCTTAGACATCACAAAACGAAATTGAATACATTGAATAAGCTTTTTGGAAAAAGTTAACAAATCACAATTCACAATGTGATAATGACACTTAACTTACTTGGTTGTTAATGTTATGTGGCACAATTTACCCTATTTTTAAAATATAACCTTACCTGTGACAATAGTGAGTAGTTTTTGTAATTGAATTCTCCAGTTAATTTATTCAGTGGGTAGTCTTTATGCATGTAGGTAGGTAAATAATTGGTATTTCATACTACTTGGATAGTTGTGGAATAATGGTTTTCTGGCAATAATTATTTATTGTTTACCATATTTTTTGTGCAGAAAATCTGGAAAAAGAGAATGATAAATCAATCAATGAACCTTAAGTATTTATATAATTGTCAACACTCACAACCCTAACCACAACACATATAAAGGTACTTTGGAAACACAAAATGAAACTTGGTTGCAGAAGGTACCAAGTGAATTGGTCTTTGTAATTAATTTTAGGTTAGGTTAGAACAGTGACAAAATTCAGATTTTCTGTGCCCCTTTTTTGATTAAAATTGTTTGTATTTGCAATAATAAATCATAATTAAAATTTGCTTCTCTAGCAGTTACTTTTTAGAAAAGATTATAAATATAAGTTATTTAGTAATTAATTTGTCTAATTAACCTGATTATCTTTACAGGTGGGTAGGTACTTACTGCGTGTTATTTGTTTAGCTCTTGACATAGAAATAGGTTTTTAGAAGGCTAATAACTACACATCACATCATGTTTTACAACCACATCACATAAATCCTTCAATGGATAATGGATCAAAAGAAATCCCAAAAGCAGTTCCTATGTTGCTTAAATCTTCACAGTAACATAGTTTTGTCATTATTTCGTCTTGCTAAGTCAGAAATAGTCTCGTATTACCAATTAAAAAATTATAAGGCGCCATCTTACTCGGGTTTCACAGCCAAATGGCAAGGGAGCTAACTCTGCGTAACGTGTCCGTGACGACTAGAATTTACTAGGTGCGTACGTTAAAATGATGACTTACACTCGCTACATTACATAAGTATGGTTAACGGAGCTCGTTCGGCCTTATTCGGTTTCGATACCTACCACTTCTAAACTACGCACGATTTTACTTGCCACACAACAAACAACTATAAGCTCATACACATAAAGCTCATTTTGGTTAAACGTCGGCTATACGTTTTCTAATGTCACATTGCAAGGCACACTCGCACTATCACAAAAACCGGCCTCGCACCCAATTCGTGAATTGTTTAAAAGCAACCTACACTCGCTGTTTTTGATTCCTTTAACGCGGCGGCTACGGTGTCCATACAAATTTCATGCTATCACGGTACGGCACGTTTGCGGTTCAATTCGATTGCAACCTACACTAGAGGTACAGAATAATAAAGAACATCTCCATGATCTACTTCCGTATCTGACAGAAACTGCTGGAATTGACGATGAGTCAACCCATTTTTTTTTATGTAGTTTACAGTCGATACCACGATGTCCATTACTTCTTTCCATGATACGACTTTGGAACATAACGCTTCTTGGTGGATAATGCAATGAAAAAATAATGGGACGTCACATCCTATCTCTGCCAGTTTTGTTTTGATTCTACCTACCAAACCCTTATTTTGTCCACTCATGTTCCTGCCTCCGTCAATTGTCAAACTTACCAATTTTTCCCATGGTAATTGCATTGATACTAGCGCTTCTTCTAAGTTACAAAATAAATCTTCCCCTGTAGTTGTTCCCTTCAAAAGACATAACTGTAAAAGCTCTTCATAGACATTAAAGTTCTTATCGATTCCGCGAACAAATATTAAAAGTTGGGCAGTATCTGAAACGTCATTACTTTCATCGGTAGCTAAAGAGAACCATTCAAATTGTTGTGCTTTTTGCCGGAGTTGCTGACATAAATTATCGCCCAAATCTTCAGTTCGCCGGTTACACGTTTTTGCAAAAAGACTTGTATTTTCTCTTTTTTTGATTTGGGTACACCTCCTCAGCCATGACTAAGGCACATTGTTTTACTAGTTCACTGTCGGTAAACGGTCGGCCAGACTTCGCAAGAATTTCCGCTACCCTTAAGCTTGCACGTATACGACTCGTTACTTTGAACTTGAACCTTTAAAACATTTTGTTGGTTCTTTACTAAAGATTTAAGTGCGTTAATTTTATTTTTCCGTGATTAACCCACTAGATATTCCTCTATGCCCACTAGGCATGCAAATTTAGCTTTATGTATCATAGTGGCGTTTGACGTTATATTCTTTTTGTATAGCAAGGGTTTTTTGACATATTAAGCAATAGCGGTTTGCCATTGCAATTATTAAAAAAGTATGAATCTGTCCATGCATTGTTAAACACCCTATCTATCTGTCTATTTCGTTCGTCTATTAACAGCAATTTCAATAATTTCAGCCCGGCCCCAGCTTACTTTAATAATTCCTATGATATTGCAATTTAGTATAAAATTAAGGCTTAAATGTGCGTATTTTGTGTACCTACGTAGTACATTAGTTCTCTAACAAGACATTGTCACTTTTGGTTGTTGTAGAACCTAGTAGTGATGTAGAAGACGCTGGGCTGAAAATGCAAACTATGGCGCTTCAAACTTCTATAAAATAGCATTACATGTAGTTGGGAAAATGATTACACTAGATTGATGCAAATCTCGTTTTTCGGAGTTTAATAGGCTAATTTAACCAGATGTTTACGACATACAGTCATATCCTCTGCTTAAACATGGTGTAAATTAATAAATCTTCTTTCTTTTATCATAAAACTAGTCGTGAAACGAGATAATAACTGCCAGCGCACCATGCATTTTCAGAATGTCCCCCTAACGCCCCTTTTAACTTTAACACAGGGAATCGTTTTGTTGTTTGTTCTTACCGTGGGTAAACAAATCAAACACAATTTAACATACATTAAACTGTTTTATTATAACATGAATCTAAAATACCTATGCACGAAACTCCATAATTTTAATATTGATCAATACATATACTTACAATGTAATTAATTCATGTGTTCAGATTTGTGTTTTTCAAATTATTTAAATATTTTTATCACTTGAGTTATAATGCATTAGATAGAGCAGACACTAAAATGAATTTTTCGAAACACATTGAGATGTGACGAGGCTGGCTACACGTCTGTTTGTCGACTCTGACAACGCGTAGCCCATAAAACAAATAAGTCACGACCATCCACTACTAAACCACTGTTATAATAAATCAAGAAATAAAAAGTGAATTTTTATAGATAAGTAAGTATAAATTCCTACTAGGAATTGCATCTGCCATGCAGATGTGACACATAGCCTCACAATTTTCTCGTAAATCTTATGATTTGCAAAGAATCTATTTATACAGGGTGGTGACGACAATACCTACGACAAATAAATAAAACATGGGCTATATTAATGCATATAAATATTTTGCGACTTTCAAATTATCAAATGAATAAAATGCATTTGAAATGAAAGTTGCAAAACATTTTTATGAACTAATATAGCCCATGTTTTAATTTACTGTCGTTTTGCCGTCACCACCCTGTATTAATAAAAAAATTAGATTAAAATTCATCATCTTCAGCTTCAGCCTATACTTATACGTCGCACTGGTGGACACAGTACCTACTTTCTACGTGGGAAACACATGACAAGATTAAAATTATAAAACGTCAACTGAAATTAAATGGCTGATTTTTCAATCGTCAGGCAGAGCGCGTGGCAGACAAATCGCCGCGAACAAATATTACTTATGATGTCTTCTGATCTTCTCTAGTTCTTATTACATTATAACTCAATGTTTTTAATGATAAAAAAACAATATTTGGGTTTACTTACAATGAAATTTTGTACAAGGAATTTATAGTAATAATAATAATAATAAATTATTCTTTATTTTGAATTTATAATAATTAAGATGAAATCAAATGTATATAATATATATAATGTTAATTAATACTTTATGGTTATTCTAATGGAATTGATAAAAGAAATTGACAATTACTGTTAAGCATCGGGGATTATACCTACAGGATTAAACAACAACAAGCGTAACAGTTTCATCTTGACAGACACCGCTCTTACTCCGTTTATGATAGAGGCGGTTTTTGTAGTGCAACTGTTAAACTTGAAGTGCCATCTTCTGTAAAAAATGAACCCGATATTATTACATGAATAATAAGATAATAGATTAGGGGCTAAAGTTTACTATATAATTTATAATAATATAATATTTGACCATTTATAGTTTTATAGAACTTATATTATTTAAAATACTTTTTTTTGGGTTATATATTTTAAACTGAATTATTGATTGAAACCAGAAAATTTTAGTTTACCATACGCTAAAATATTATATTTTATAGACTGATTAGTTTTCAGAGCATTTTAAAACACTGTCTAGATCTGATTCTATAATGTCATATTTTGTCACATATAATGGCCCTGAATATACTTCAGTGCCATTGTATAACATCAAAAAGTTACACAATAATACTACATATTTTACACTTGTGCAGATAACTTAATTGGTAGGCATAGGTGTGTTATACCTAAATTACATTGAATAATATAATTCCGAAAACTTAATGATTAATATATATTTTTTAGAAAATAGGAATGTAGTTATCAATTTTAGCACGGTGTTTCTGAGCAACACATTCACTGATCCAAACGATATTCCGGCATTCTTGTTCTTTCAGCTTGAGGTAAGAGTAGAATACACCAAAGTGGAATTGTTGAAGAAATGCATGCACGTTTAGGCTCACCTAAAACAAATAAAAATTGGGAATGACGCAAATATTATAATATAGGCAATTAGGCATAGCCAGCAGGGTAGTGAGTTTTGTTCACCACTGTTGTAGTTAAGGCAAAAATTGTATAATAATGGTGCTTTAGATCGAGTCTTCTTGCTACTGCCCTAAATGACATTCATCCAGACCAATAAAGCAACAATAAAAAATATTGTTTTAGTATGTCTTAATTGATTGCAGGGCAACATCTCATTAAACGCGAGTTAAATCCGTTAAATTGCTTTTATTTCAAAAAACAAATTTAACGGATTTAACTCAAATATTATAACATAGGCAATAAGGGCATAGCCGGCAGGTTAGTGAGTCGGGTTCACCACTGTTGTAGTTAAGGCAAAAATTGTATAGTAATGGTGCTTTATATCGAGTATTTTGCTACTGCCCTAAATGACATTCATCCAGGCCAGTAAAGCAACAACAAAAACATTGTGGCTCTTAACAAAAATATGGTTTTAGTACGCCTTAATTAATTGCAGGGCAACATCTAATTAACCGCGAGTTAATAGCGTTTAATTAGTTACATTATTATTTTACACCCGACGTTTCGATTACTTTACTGCGATCGAGGTCACGGGCATACTGAACATGCTCGGCTTCCCGCGACCCTAACCAGATCGTCGGTCCACCTTGTGGGAGGCCTACCAACGCTGCGTCTCCCGGTACGCAGCCGCCACTTGAGGACCTTTCCGCCCCAACGGCCGTCAGTCCTCCTTGCAATATGGCCTGCCCACTGCCCCTTGAGGCTCGCAATTCTTTGGGCTATGTCGGTGACCTTAGTTCTCCTGCGGTTCTCATCATTTCTGATTCAATCACGAAGAGAAACCCCGACCATAGCCCACTCCATTACCTTTTGAGTGATTTTGAGCCTTCTTATGAGGCCCATTGTAAGCGGCCACGTCTCAGTTCCGTAAGTCATTACTGGAAGCACACACGAATTAAAAACTCGTCTTGAGACACTGCGGTAGTTATGCCAAGAATATGCTGCGAAGCTTCCCGAACGCTGCCCCGCCGATTTGGATCCGTCGATTGACCCCTTTCTGGAAGTTGGACTTACCAAATTAGACTGTTTGTCCCGGGTAAATATATTCGTCAACAACTTCCAGTGTAGAGCTTCCAACCTTTACAGGAGTGGGTACGACATGGGAATTCGACATAATTTTCGTTTTATCCATGTTTATTTTAAGACCCACTTGTTGGGAGACTACAGAGGTCGTCGAGCGATATCATCACGATATCATCAGCAAAAAGGTGAGTCATGTACTCGCCGTTTATGTTGATGCCAAGTCCTCCTCTCCAGTCCAAAAGCTTAAACACATCCTCCAACGCGGCTGTGAAGAGTGTCGGCGAAATAACATAGTCCCGTCTCACACCTCGCTGAAGTCGTATTAGTTTCGAGTTTTGGTCCTGGAGGCGGACTGACATAGTGGCGTTTTCGTACAGTGACTGCAGCACTTGGATGTACCGATAGTCTATTTGGCATCTCTGGAGTGACTGAAGCACGGGCCAGGTCTGGACAGAATCGAAGGCTTTCTCCATAGTCCACAAACGCTAAGCATAATGGCAGGTTGTACTTTTCGGTCGTTTGTATAACCTGCCGCAGCGTATGTATGTGGTCTATGGTACTAAAGCTTTTCCGGAATCTGGTTTATTAGGGAGGCTGGAAGTCATCAAACCTGCGTGCGAGACGATTTATTATCTCTCGAAAACAGCTTGTAAACTTGACTCAGGAGCGCGATGGGTCTATAATTATTCAATTGGGTCCTGTCACCCTTTTTGAAGAAGAATGCCACTACGCCCCTGTGCCATGCTTTTGGCGTTTTACCCTCGAGCATAATGGAGTTGAATAGCCTCTGAAGAGCTTTCAGGACCGGTCGTTTACCTGATATCAAAACCTCCGCTGTAACTCCATCGTCGCCCGGTGCCTTGTTGTTCTTTCTTGAACCAATACATGACACATATTCTGCTTCCTAGTGAGTAGATATTTTCTTGAAAAGAACGGCGGCCTACTCTATTTGTCCATAAACAAAGTATTGAGTTTGAGACTTAATAGTACAAAAACACGGTTTTAGGCAAAGCACACACAAAGTGGGGCGGTTCAAGCTTTTGTATACAGGATGGATTTTTGAGACGGGTCAGTAAGGGCAGGTACCTTAACCGTTATAGTTACAGAAAAACGTTCTTACGAAACCATTCCTAGCTTTCTAAGATAATCTGAACTGCATTCACAGATTTTTGAGAAAATGTATGGTCAGAGAAAAAAGTGCTCTATGGGACCATTTAATCCTATAATGCCCAGACGGCAACTCAAGTTGACATGACAATTAAAATTCAATTGTGTCTGGTTTACCGGGCTTCAAAGGGTATGAGTACAAGAAATGTCAGAAATCGCCAAAAACATTTTTCATATATTTTGTACTGAGACGATAAATCAACTCGTAATATCGTTTATTAACAACAACAACCTTATTTGTTCCTAAAAATAAATAAGTAAAAATGACTTTGAAAGTAAATTTTGAATTTCGAATTCGATTAGAATATCGTTTCGTAATTCATATGTTTGCGTTGTCATTGTCACTTGCAATGTATATACTTATGTTAAAAAATGTCAATAATGTAATAATGTGCATATCAGAGATTAGTTTATTTTTACCTTGAAGCCTTACATTCAGCGTATTTAAGGCTTCCAGCGTATTACATTCAGCGTATTTAATTCATGAGTTACATCTGTTAAAAATCCAAGATCTATTAACCATTGACTATCAGTTAGCTCTGGAATAGATTTGCCTTTTTAACCGACTTCAAAAACGAGGAGGTTCTCAATTCGGCCGGTATGTTTTTTTTTTTTTTTTTTTTTCTATGTAGGTACACCGATTACGCCGAGATTACTGATCCGATTTACGTGATTCTTTTTTTGTTCGATGCGGAATAGCTGCCATTTGGTCCCATAAATTTTTTTTCAAAAACAGTTGGGTACTTTGGTTTTAAATTTAAAAAAACTTAAATTATTAAGTCGTCTACATATGCGAAATTGCGAATTTTTGGTTTTCAAATGACTTTTTAGTGAAACGATACGATAGTAGGAAACAATATAAGTTGACGGTCACCCATCTAGCTTCGACCGTAGAAGGTTACCACTAAAAATTGTGAAAAAAAAATTTTAAACAAAAATTAAAACCGACTTCAAAAAACTGAAAAGGATAAAATAATTAAATTTAAGTAGGTATTCATCCCCTAGAAACATATTTTTGGAGTTGGTGCTAAGTGGTTTCCAAAAACAATAGAAAGTGAAGCACCGACTCCAAAAATATGTTTCTAGGGGATGAATACCTACTTAAATTTAATTATTTTATCCTTTTCAGTTTTTTGAAGTCGGTTTTAATTTTTGTTTAAAATTTTTTTTCAATCATAAAAGTGTGGATTTCTTTTCTGAGATCAAAAAATCTTTTTAATACTGCACCTCTACTTAACCATCTCACTTCAGAATAATAAAGAACATCTCCATGATCTACTTCCGTATCTGACAGAAACTGCTGGAATTGACGATGAGTCAACCCATTTTTTTTTATGTAGTTTACAGTCGATACCACGATGTCCATTACTTCTTTCCATGATACGACTTTGGAACATAACGCTTCTTGGTGGATAATGCAATGAAAAAATAATGGGACGTCACATCCTATCTCTGCCAGTTTTGTTTTGATTCTACCTACCAAACCCTTATTTTGTCCACTCATGTTCCTGCCTCCGTCAATTGTCAAACTTATCAATTTTTCCCATGGTAATTGCATTGATACTAGCGCTTCTTCTAAGTTACAAAATAAATCTTCCCCTGTAGTTGTTCCCTTCAAAAGACATAACTGTAAAAGCTCTTCATAGACATTAAAGTTCTTATCGATTCCGCGAACAAATATTAAAAGTTGGGCAGTATCTGAAACGTCATTACTTTCATCGGTAGCTAAAGAGAACCATTCAAATTGTTGTGCTTTTTGCCGGAGTTGCTGACATAAATTATCGCCCACATCTTCAGTTCGCCGGGTACACGTTTTTGCAGAAAGACTTATATTTTCTCTTTTTTTGATTTGGGCACATCTCCTCAGCCATGACTAAGGCTAATTTTTTGACATATTAAGCATAGCGGTTTGCCATTGCAATTAATAAAAAATATGAATCTGTCCATGCATTGTTAAACACCCTATCTATCTATCTATTTCGTTCGTCTATTAACAGCAATTTCAATAATTTCAGCCCGGCCCCAGCTTACTTTAATAATTCCTATGATATTGCAATTTAGTATAAAATTAAGGCTTAAATGTGTGTATTTTGTGTACGTAGTACATTAGTTCTCTAACAAGACATTGTCACTGGTTGTTGTAGTACCTAGTAGTGATGTAGAAGACGCTGGGCTGAAAATGCAAACTATGGTGCTTCAAACTTCTATAAAATAGCATTACATGTAGTTGGGAAAATGATTACACTAGATTGATGCAAATCTCGTTTTTCGGAGTTTAATAGGCTAATTTAACCAGATGTTTACACATACATTCATATCCTCTGCTTAAACATGGTGTAAATTAATAAATCTTCTTTCTTTTCTCATAAAACTAGTCGTGAAACGAGATAATAACTGCCAGCGCACCATGCATTTTCAGAATGTCCCCCTAATGCCCCTTTTAACTTTAACACAGGGAATGGTTTTGTTGTTTGTTCTTACCGTGGGTAAACAAATCAAACACAATTTAACATACATTAAACTGTTTTATTATAACATGAATCTAAAATACCTACTATGCACGAAACTCCATAATTTTAATATCGATCAATACATATACTTACAATGTAATTAATTCATGTGTTCAGATTTGTGTTTTTCAAATTATTTAAATATTTTTATCACTTGAGTTATAATGCATTAGATAGAGCAGACACTAAAATGAATTTTTCGAAACGCATTGAGATGTGACGAGGCTGGCTACACGTCTGTTTGTCGACTCTGACAACGCGTAGCCCATAAAACAAATAAGTCACGACCATCCACTTCTAAACCACTGTTATAATAAATCAAGAAATAAAAAGTGAAATTTTATAGATAAGTAAGTATAAATTCCTACTAGGAATTGCATCTACCATGCAGATGTGACACATAGCCTCACAATTTTCTCGTAAATCTTATGATTTGCAAAGAATCTATTTATACAGGGTGGTGACGACAATACGACAAATAATTAAAACATGGGCTATATTAATGCATATAAATATTTTGCGACTTTCAAATTATCAAATGAATAAAATGCATTTGAAATGAAAGTTGCAAAACATTTTTGTGAACTAATATAGCCCATGTTTTAATTTACTGTCGTTTTGCCGTCACCACCCTGTATTAATAAAAAAATAGATTAAAATTCATCATCTTCAGCTTCAGTCTATACTTATACGTCGCACTGGTGGACACAGTACCTACTTTCTACATGGGAAACACATGACAAGATTAAAATTATAAAACGTCAACTGAAATTAAATGGCTGATTTTTCAATCGTCAGGCAGGGCGCGTGGCAGACATATCGCCGCGAACAAATATTACTTATGATGTCTTCTGATCTTCTCTAGTTCTTATTACATTATAACTCAATGTTTTTAATGATAAAAAACAAAATTTGGGTTTACTTACAATGAAATTTTGTACAAGGAATTTATAGTAATAATAAATTATACATTATTTAGAATTTATATTAATTAAGATGAAATCAAATGTATATAATATATATAATGTTAATTAATACTTTATGGTTATTCTAATGGAATTGATAAAAGAAATTGACAATTACTGTTAAGCATCGGGGATTATACCTACAGGATTAAACAACAACAAGCGTAACAGTTTCATCTTGACAGACACCGCTCTTACTCCGTTTATGATAGAGGCGGTTTTTGTAGTGCAACTGTTAAACTTGAAGTGCCATCTTCTGTAAAAAATGAACCCAATATTATTACATGAATAATAAGATAATAGATTAGGGGCTAAAGTTTACTATATAATTTATAATAATATAATATTTGACCATTTATAGTTTTATAGAACTTATATTATTTAAAATACTTTTTTTTTGGGTTATATATTTTAAACTGAATTTTTGATTGAAACCAGAAAATTTTAGTTTACCATACGCTAAAATATTATATTTTATAGACTGATTAGTTTTCAGAGCATTTTAAAACACTGTCTAGATCTGATTCTATAATGTTATATTTTGTCACATATAATGGCCCTGATTATACTTCAGTGCCATTGTATAACATCAAAAAGTTACACAACAATACTACATATTTTACACTTTGCAGATAACTTAATTGGTAGGCATAGGTGTGTTTTACCTAAATTACATTGAATAATATAATTCCGAAAACTTAATGATTAATATATATTTTTTAGAAAATAGGAATGTAGTTATCAATTTTAGCACGGTGTTTCTGAGCAACACATTCACTGATCCAAACGATATTCCGGCATTCTTGTTCTTTCAGCTTGAGGTAAGAGTAGAATACACCAAAGTGGAATTGTTGAAGAAATGCATGCACGTTTAGGCTCACCTAAAACAAATAAAAATTGGGAATGACGCAAATATTATAATATAGGCAATGAGGCATAGCCAGCAGGGTAGTGAGTTTTGTTCACCACTGTTGTAGTTAAGGCAAAAATTGTATAATAATGGTGCTTTAGATCGAGTCTTCTTGCTAATGCCCTAAATGACATTCATCCAGACCAGTAAAGCAACAATAAAAAATATTGTTTTTGTATGCCTTAATTGATTGCAGGGCAACATCTCATTAAACGCGAGTTAAATCCGTTAAATTGCTTTTATTTCAAAAACAAATTTAACGGATTTAACTCAAATATTATAACATAGGCAATAGCCTAGGGCATAGCCGGCAGGTTAGTGAGTCTGGTTCACCACTGTTGTAGTTAAGGCAAAAATTGTATAGTAATGGTGCTTTATATCGAGTCTTTTGCTACTGCCCTAAATGACATTCATCCAGGCCAGTAAAGCAACAACAAAAAACATTGTGGCTCTTAACAAAAATATGGTTTTAGTACGCCTTAATTAATTGCAGGGCAACATCTAATTAACCGCGAGTTAATAGCGTTTAATTAGTTACATTATTATTTTACACCCGACGTTTCGATTACTTTACTGCGATCGAGGTCACGGGCAGACTGAACATGCTCGGCTTCCCGCGACCCTAACCAGATCGTCGGTCCACCTTGTGGGAGGCCTACCAAAGCTGCGTCTCCCGGTACGCAGCCGCCACTTGAGGACCTTTCCGCCCCAACGGCCGTCAGTCCTCCTTGCAATATGGCCTGCCCACTGCCCCTTGAGGCTCGCAATTCTTTGGGCTATGTCGGTGACCTTAGTTCTCCTGCGGTTCTCATCATTTCTGATTCAATCACGAAGAGAAACCCCGACCATAGCCCACTCCATTACCTTTTGAGTGATTTTGAGCCTTCTTATGAGGCCCATTGTAAGCGGCCACGTCTCAGTTCCGTAAGTCATCACTGGAAGCACACACGAATTAAAAACTCGTCTTGAGACACTGTGGTAGTTATGCCAAGAATATGCTGCGAAGCTTCCCGAACGCTGCCCAGCCGAGTTGGATCCGTCGATTGACCCTTTTCTGGAAGTTGGACTTACCAAATTGGACTGTTTGTCCCAGGTAAATATATTCGTCAACAACTTCCAGTGTAGAGCTTCCAACCTTTACAGGAGTGGGTTCGACATGGGAATTCGACATAATTTTCGTCTTATCCATGTTCATTTTAAGACCCACTTGTTGGGAGACTACAGAGGTCGTCGAGCGATATCATCACGATATCATCAGCAAAAAGAAGGTCAGTCATGTACTCGCCCTTTATGTTGATGCCAAGTCCTCCTCTCCAGTCCAAAAGCTTAAACACATCCTCCAAGGCGGCTTTGAAGAGTGTCGGCGAAATAACATAGTCCCGTCTCACACCTCGCTGAAGTCGTATTAGTTTCGAGTTTTGGTCCTGGAGGCGGACTGACATAGTGGCGTTTTCGTACAGTGACTGCAGCACTTGGATGTACCGATAGTCTATTTGGCATCTCTGGAGTGACTGAAGAACGGGCCAGGTCTGGACAGAATCGAAGGCTTTCTCATAGTCCACAAACGCTAAGCATAATGGCAGGTTGTACTTTTCGGTCGTTTGTATAACCTGCCGCAGCGTATGTATGTGGTCTATGGTACTAAAGCCTTTTCGGAATCTGGTTTATTCGGGAGGCTGGAAGTCATCAAACCTGCGTGCGAGACGATTCATTATCTCTCGAAAACAGCTTGTAAACTTGACTTAGGAGCGTGATGGGTCTATAATTATTCAATTGGGTCCTGTCACCCTTTTTGAAGAAGAATGCCACTACGCCCCTGTGCCATGCTTTTGGCGTTTTACCCTCGAGCATAATGGAGTTGAATAGCCTCTGAAGAGCTTTCAGGACCGGTCGTTTACCTGATATCAAAACCTCCGCTGTAACTCCATCGTCGCCCGGTGCCTTGTTGTTCTTTCTTGAACCAATACATGACACATATTCTGCTTCCTAGTGAGTAGATATTTTCTTGAAAAGAACGGCGGCCTACTCTATTTGTCCATAAACAAAGTATTGAGTTTGAGACTTAATAGTACAAAAACACGGTTTTAGGCAAAGCACACACAAAGTGGGGCGGTTCAAGCTCTTGTATACAGGATGGATTTTTGAGACGGGTCAGTAAGGGCAGGTACCTTAACCGTTATAGTTACAGAAAAACGTTCTTACGAAACCATTCCTAGCTTTCTAAGATAATCTGAACTGCATTCACAGATTTTTGAGAAAATGTATGGTCAGAGAAAAAAGTGCTCTATGGGACCATTTAATCCTATAATGCCCAGACGGCAACTCAAGTTGACATGACAATTAAAATTCAATTGTGTCTGGTTTACTGGGCTTCAAAGGGTATGAGTACTAGAAATGTCAGAAATCGCCAAAAACATTTTTCATATATTTTGTACTGAGACGATAAATCAACTCGTAATATCGTTTATTAACAACAACAACCTTATTTGTTCCTAAAAATAAATAAGTAAAAATGACTTTGAAAGTAAATTTTGAATTTCGAATTCGATTAGAATATCGTTTCGTAATTCATATGTTTGCGTTGTCATTGTCACTTGCAATGTATATACTTATGTTAAAAAATGTCTTCCAATCGGGAGTTTATGGACTTAGTTAAAGCTTATTTTATAAATAATAGACACAAAGCTGCATTAGTGTGCTACGTGATTAAATATCCATTCCGACATGTACCAACAAGAAAGGTATGAAAAACCTTTTGAAGAATCTTGAAGAAAATGGTTCTTTAAAAAAGAAATTGGTGCGGCAGCCTCGTGTACTGAACATAGACACGGACATCACTATTTTAACCTATGTTGAAGCCTATCCAGAAATATTATCCAGATTGGACGCTGTTGAAGTGGGTGTTTCCCACTAACTTGTGTTAAGGCTGATTTACACTTGCATAAGTACAGTAGCGAGTTAACTTGCGGTCTTGGCGAGTTAAGTTCAAATTCCCGTCCAAACAATGTTAAGAACTTAACTCGCCAAGACCGCAAGTTAACTCGCTACTGTACTTATGCAAGTGTAAATCAGCCTTTAAGGACATGGAAAAAATACGGCTATAAATGCTATCGACAGGGGCAGTTCAAGCGTTACATCCGGGTGATTATGTTCGAAGACTTACCTTTTGCAGATGGCTTAGAGGAAAAATAAGTAGAGATCATGATTTTTTAAAGTACATATTATGGACTGACGAAACCAACTTTTCCAATAACGGTACGTACAACCGACGAAATCATCATTATTGGTTAAGAGAAAATCCTGTCAGAGTTCGGGAAAGCCACGATCAGGTTCGATTTTTTTTTAACTGTTGGTGTGTTCTAATGTCGAACCGTGTTGTAATGATGGAATACTATGAAGGTACTCTTAATTCTGCTGTATATAACGAGGTCATTTTAAAGAATCTTCAAAACCAGTTGGATGAATGGCCTCTGACGGAATTGCGAAAAGTTTATTTTCAACAAGATGGCGCACCGCCACATAACAGCCGTCTTACGCGTTCTAATTTGAACAGACAATTCGGGACACAGTGGACAGGAGCACATGATCCAATTAAGTGGCCACCTCGCAGCCACGATCTAACGATCTAACGGCTTTTGATTTTTTTTGTGGAGCCACTTAATAAACGAAGTCTACAAAAGGAATTACGACAATGTTCAGGAGCTGAAAGAGGCATTAACGAGGATTTTAAATAATATCCATCCAAGAAAATTACCCGCGGCTACTTTGCTCAGTACAAAAACGAGTGAACTTATGTATTCTTGAAAACGGCGGTCATTTTGAGCAATTTATTTCGTAGATCAACCTATTTTTAAGTTTGTGTGACATGTGTCTTACCATAGTTTTTGTACATATTTAAATTTCAGTTGGCATTAAAGAATTTTTTTCATCACAGTAAGAAATAGGATTGTTTGGCAATAAATATTACGATTCATTTATCATTTTTCAGTACAAAATAATAAATCATCTCGTAATAAATGATAAATCAACAAAATGTGTGGAAAAAGTTTTTGGTGATTTCTGTCATTTCTAGTACTCAAACTCAAAATCTTTAATTGTATCATTTGGTACAAAAGGTGTTACATAAAATAGATTCCAACCTTAAGTGGTCCCATACAGTCTTTTGATCCCCACACAAAATAGGATTGATAGGCATAAAAATGTTATTTTTTTGGATTTTAGTTTTTTTATCGCTGACCATACATTTTCTCAAAAATCTGTGAATGCAGTTCAGTATATCTTAAAAGGTTATGGATGGTCTCCTACGAACATTTTTCTGTAACTATATCGGTTAAGTACCTGCCCTTACTGACCCATCTCAAAAATTAACCCTGTATAGTTGTATGTAATCCGGCAAGCATCACAATTCCGTGTGAGGTGGTCATAATTTATTATGCACTTCCCATTGATATAACTCATTTTCAGAACAGCTCCTATATGGAAAAGTGGTTTTCAATGCCTTTTGACAATCCACAATAAGGAGAGTTATTTAATTCACTAACTTTTGGTTGTATGGTGAGTTTAGGGACAGATGTAACACCATTAGTTAACAGTAATCAAGTGTAAAGGACATTTCAAATCTTAGATTAATAAAATACTAGTTATAATATTGCATAGAAATTCATAAAGCATCCATACTTTTTTGTACTAACATAGCTATCTATATTTTATATCTTTATGTTGATTTAAGTGTTTACAGAAAATCAACTTTACTGCCATTACATACAATCAAGTTGATTTTTGCTGATAGACATACCTAGATATTATATGTTATACAGAATAGATTTACCTCATGTTCAAAGAATTTATCTTCCAAGGTTTTGTCCCCAACATTGTTTCCTGCACCTTCAAAAAGTGCAGAATATTCAGCATAATACTCTGCAACTGCCTTCACTTGTTCATAGTCATCAGCTCGGGCTAATGCAGCCAATCCATCAGGGTTAAGTTTACCACAGCGTGGGTACAATTTAGCTCTGTCATCTTTTGATAGTTCAGTACCAAATGAGTTGATGGTAATGATGATGGCACGACGGTCAGCTTCGAACTGGATTATCAATTAAATCAATTATTACCAAACAATTAATTTATCTTGTACTACAATGACCAGCATCTATACTATGTTTAATAGCTAATGTTCAATATAAAAATATTTACTTACAGCTAAGATTTCACACATGACATCAGCAGTAGTACCACCAATCTGCTTACAAAATTCATAGAAAGCCTCCAAGTAGGCCTTATACAAAGTGTTACGGATGATTTCAATGTTCATCTCATCCAAATCCTGCTCACTGATACAGTCTACAAAGAAAGGTGCTAAGGGGGTGTCTACCAGCACAGCATTGTACAGTTCAGCTGGAGTAGCCGCCACATGGATAGCTTCCATCTGTTCAAAAGACCCCAAGGGATGGCACTTGGGAATCAACTCTGATATTGGCCTTTGGTGTAAAGTGCCCGTAATCAACAAGATGATGTTATCAATCATATAACTATAAGTGATAAAATCTAAGAATGTAGACAGGGGCTCAACAGAGTGGTTCCTAAGATGTTGGAATTCAATGACAAGTTTCTCACGAAGTTTGTCATCAATAGTGGACACTGAAAGAGGGCTGGGCTCATTGGCCAAGAATGTTCCATAATCTGTACCTTGCAGGTGAAGTTTTAGATCTGTAATCATGATGGAGATTAGATTAGTCCTGAATTTCTAACTTTAAATACACGTACATAAATAAAAATTTTAAAAACCAGAAACATTGAGAAAACAAGTTTTGAAACTAAGAAATTTAATGCAATTTAAAGATTTTCTGGACCTCACCTTCTAGAGTCTCACACTGCACCAAGTTCAAGTAGTCCGATTGCTTGAGGATGCCACACTTGAAACCGCGACATAATCCCTCTAAATAACCAGAATCAATATTAAAAAGGCAGCCCTTCATTTTTAGGAACCACCCGGGTCGTTACTTTACAAAAAAGCGTAAAAGTAAAATAAATCTAGTTCTATTGACTAAAACTGGATGTTGAAGAATCAGAAAAGTGAAGACAATCGTGAATTGATCATATGATTTATCCCATAGAGATTTTGCTTTTTTTTTTGGTGTTTTTGTTTAAACGTTGTCTCTATTACAGCGAAGGCAAGGGGAACTAGCAGCCATACAGTCATGTCTTAAGTGTCCTCTATAATTCTGTAAATATTGCATTAAAATGACGATGATGATAGTCTAACATGTGTAACAAATTTCAAAGCATGATAATCGTAAGAGAGTTTGGCGCGAAATATTCCTACGATGACAGTTTTCATGATGCCATTTTAATTTGGTAGTTAACCATTATATAGTTCTCAACGTATTTCACATGAAATTCACTTTTTAACCGATTTCAAAAAAGGAAGGGGTTATCAATTCATCTGTATGCTTTTTTATTTTTTATAATTATTATTTGAAAATCCATTGGGTAGTTTGGTTTTTAAATAAAAAAAAACTGGGAAAATTAGGTCGTCTACGTATGCGAATTTGCGGATTTTTTTTTCTATGAATTTTTAGTGAAATGATACGATAGTAGAAAATAACGGTCACCCATGTTTGAACTTCAAAAGATATCACTAAATATTGCGAAAAAAAAAATTTCCACAAAAATTAAAACCGACTCCAAAAAACTAAAAAGGATAAAATAATTAAATTTTAGTAAGTAGTTAGGTACTCATCCCCTAGGTAGGAACATATTTTTGGAGTTGGTGCTATGTTCTTTCCAGAAACCGTGATAGTGAAGCACCGAGGCCAAAAAATATGTTCCTAGGGGATGAGTACCTACTTACTGAAATTTAATTATTTTATCCTTTATAGTTTTATTGAGTCGGTTTTAATTTTTGTTGAATTTTTTTTTATTGAATAATCTTCCAATATGGAAGATGAGGGTGACTATTTTATTATCTATAAAAATAATTTATGTGAAAGATTTTTTATAATATCTGAAAAACTGTATTTATTACATTTTTTAAACTTAATAATTCTTAAATAGTGATCGCGCTTGACCGATAAGCGCTCGACATCACATCCTGACCCGCTGTGATTGCTCGTTTGCGCGCTGTATCTCGTAACATTGTTTTTACTCCTATATATTTTTTTTTTTTATACAACTAGATGACAAACAAGCTGACGGCCCACAGTTTAGTATTAAAATAGAAACAAAAATACCATACAGAAAGTACCTTTGTGTACTAATACAACAATTAGCACTCCGAAAAAGTACTTTTTTCATGTCCTAAATGACAAAACCCTAAGAACAAGTGGTGTAATTTGATGAGAAGCCAAATAAAGTTATCTATCAAAACAACTAGACATTGGGCCTAATTCTGAAGACACACTCTAAGTGTAAATTTAAGTTCAGTATACCTGTTTCTCGCATTATGTAATTGGAAAAAGATATGCAAGAACTCATTTAGAGCTGTCAATTAAATTAAATTAATTATGGGCATTATACTTTTTGCCTTTCCATTACAGGGAGTGACAGGGAGCATAAACAAAAAAACAGGTGTTTGTGCGGGATTTGGTGTCAGTCAGGATTTTACTACAATAATTAAAAATTATGTTGGAGTGAACTATGAGTTATAAAAGTAGCGTAGTACGATTATTAGAATAAAAGTGATTATGGTGTGAAAGACGATGAGATTTTGGTGGTTATCCACCTCATCAAGTATTGATATATGGAGACTGTTATCATATATTTCACGTCAAATACTCCCAAGAAGCATTGAAATGTGTTAGCATTTTAATGCAATAAATGAAGAAATACTGAAGAAATGGCTGTATGGGCATTAGTACCCTTTGCCTTCGCATAACAGGGAGATTGAACAAAAAAAAAACGGGTTTGATAGACTTATCTACATCAGTAATATCATTCTATTTCGTAATTAATCAAGCGGCGTTATACCTCAGGAGATTTATGACAGTTGAAAAATGATTTTGGCCCTAATTCTGGAGAACACATGCTAAGTCTAAATTTAAGTTCAGTGAATTTCTTTCTCTCAATATGAATATGAAAAGGATGGCTATCATAAGATTTGACATTTATAAACGTGCGATCAATTTTCGACCTTATTGAACGTGATAAAATGCAGTGTTTAGACGGCACCTCTGTACATGCCGTCTAAAATTGTCTATGGTTTCTTCGAAATCTATCTAAATTTAAGTGACAGCTCTAAACAGATTCTTGCTATCTTTTTCCTATGACTTATTGCGAGAAAGAGATATACTGTACTTTTTAGAATTAAAGTGTGTTCCCAGAATTAGGGCCTTTGTCTGGAATATAATCATAGATTAGAGATAATAATAGATTAGAGATAATATATATGGTATAGATACGCCACTCTTAAATCAAAAAGTGAAAAACCTCTTTCCCGGGTGTAGAGATGGCGTAATCTCACAATCAGAATAATTCTGTTTATGAGATTATATTAGTTTTCTTAGCTGCAAATAGATGGCGTGCTTACAGGCTAGGTTCCATAAATACCAATAGATGGCACTGTTTACACTTTCGCAATATTCCTATAAAATTATTTTTTCTAAGGAGGAGGTCAGAAGTTTAGTGCTTAAAACCCACAAATCGTTAAACTATTTAACCTGCATAAAAACAAAAACATTTTTCAAGTTAAATAATCAAAACAATTTGTTGTGTCTTAAGCACTAAACTCCTATTAAATTAAAATGCATTCGGTCGGTTTCAGCTGTTTTATTATGACTTTTTCTTGAATAATAACCAAATGCAATCAAATCCACAGTATTCTCACAAGTCTCTGGTTGTAATTGAGGTTCTGGAACAAGAAATAAATTATAAGTATTAAAATAAGAGCTTTGTGATATAGTGGTTTGAGCGCTCTAGTTTTAAAGGTTGCATTTGTCGGTAGGTACTACTGATGAGCTGCAAATTCAATAAATATTTATGTTATTGTGTTTAAATTATTTCCCATTGAAACAAAAAGTGTAAAAAATGCATCAACTTACAATAAATATTTAATGTAGGGATTGTGTTTCTTGTTTCCGATGATTTCTTGCAAGAAAATACCTACTTTTCAGTATTTTACACAGTTTAGTTAGTTGTACTCATTTTCCTTTTTTGTGTATCTGTATGGAAGACAGATTTTCACTAATTTAAAATTTCAGCATTAGAATATTCTCATGTGCTAATAATAATTGGTTTAGTGGACTTCCTGAAATGTAAGAAAAAATAGGTTTAACAAAAAGTTCCAAGTCTTTGTCGTCAGTGTTTACGTATACAATTTTTAAGCCATTAGTTAGTAGGTACATTAAATAAAAATCTTTGTACCATTAAATTACGATATTAAAGTACCTACCTAGTAGGTTTAGGTTAAGAAACCGAAATATGGAATTTAACTCTGTGATTTATAACTTACCATCATTCAGACTTATGAAACTGATTCCAGTCACTTGTAAAGGTAAATCAACCCAGTCCAAAATAAGTAGGTTGAATGTTGCACTAGAATTCTCATAAATGCAGTCAATCAGGGTCCACTGATGAGCAAGCAGGGGTTTACAGTAAATACCAAAACGCCAAACTATCTTGAATATCGATCGAACTAAAGTACTAAACACTCAAAACTTTAACTTTAAATAATAACTTAATTTTCTAGAAAATCAGTAAGTACCTATTACGACAAGTGTTCACTGTAGGGTTGGGTAAAAAATATCGATATATCATAATATCGATATTTTTAGATAATAATCGATATTTATCGCTGATATTTTAATTTTCCATAAATCGATATTAGATGTTTTTCAGGGTATCAATTTCGATATTTCTAAGAGCTCTATTAAATGCGTGGTCAATGTCACATCATGTAACCTACCACTCTGACCAATCCCATCTGTAAGATTAGAAAAGACTGAGTAGGCGGCCACAGTCCTCAAAACCAAAGAAACTGCACAGAACCGATCTATTTGGAAGTTTATAGGGGAGGCCTTTGGCAGGAGTGGACATCATAGGTGCCTACTACTGCCAATAATGATAAGTCTGTATTTTCAATGACAATACTGCCAGATGGTTATTGTATGTATTTGTCAGGTTACGAATATTTAGTTAATGCTTATAAAGGTTACATAAAAGAAGTCTTACTTTTATTCCATTTAAACATTGAATTAATGTCAAAGGCTATTTATCAAATTATTAGCTTCCTAATTTGTATATCGTTAATTAAAAATTCGAAGTTTTTTTTGTTTCAATTATTTTTCTTAATTTAATTGTTGAACATAATTGAATTTACTGTTTACGATGCCGCGGGAGTATGTCTGGTGCGTGAATATAAATACACAAAGGTTTGATGCAATGAGAAACCATCCTCCTTCTGAAACCTGCATGAAAATCAGAAAATAAATGTTTTACTTCTGCTTGATAAATTATTTATTTAGAGATATTTTACATCATATATAGTGATATCGGTAAGCCGCAGCTATGCTGAAGAATGTAACACAATCCATACTCACCTAAAGAACACTGCAAAACGGGCAAAACCACACCCCTTCTGTTGATTAATTCCGGCCGCTTTCTCTCAACTTCTTGCTTTAATCTCATCAGTTGTTCGCAGTAGAGTTCAGAATCGATGGTCCTGCCTGGTGGTAACAGCTCATAATGAATAATGCCCTTCCAATCCCACCACACACACAGCATCACCTTGTTGCGAGTTAACCCGGGTTTCGCCAGTCTGTGAAGCCTGACCGGCCTTTGACCACGACCTTTTCCGCACGTTCTTGTCGTACGTGATCCACTTTTCATCGCCAGTTATCAGCTTCTTCAAAAATGGTTCGGTTTCATTACGTCGTAATAAAAAATCACAAAGGAGTACACGGTTCATTAGGTTTCTTTCAGTGAGCTCGTGGGGTACCCAAATATCGAGCTTTTTTGTGAACCCATTTTTTTTAAATGCGCCAAAACTGTTTTATGGTCCATTCCCAGTTCTTCAGCTACGTCTTAACTACTGATATGCCGATCTTGCTCCAGTTTTTCAAAAATGGCATCAATTTTATCCTTAATAGGGCCACCAGAGCGACGTGCATCTTTGACATCAAAATTTCCGGATTGAAAACGCTGAAACCAAATTTGTGCTACTCTCACAGACACTGCACTAGGTCCATAAACATCGTAATTTTTTTTCGCAGCTTGCGTTGCATATTTACCTTTTTTGTAGTAAAATTTTAAAATGTATCGAATTTCTTCATTAGATTCACTCATCTTGACAGTACGAAAAACAAATGAAAAACACACATTTTCCTATTTAGAATTTGGAATTATCTTTTTTAAAATCTAAGCTTATAGTGATACCAAAACCAGCCAGATACAAATAGTACAGCCAAAGAGATTTAATTACAAGTTCATACATACTATAATGTGAAAAGACTTTTTCCCCAACCTTATATTTTCAATCAAAATGTTTTATTGTTATTTTTATTACAGAATTTTGATCTTCAGCGATAAAAGTTATTATATGAAATATACAAAATGTGAACTGTTAAAATATTTATTTAGGTTTCGATAAACTGTTTCATTGGTATAATAACAGTAATATGACATATTAAATCTTTTTCCCCAACCTTATATTTTCAATCAAAATGTTTTATTGTTATTTTTATTACAGAATTTTGATCTTCAGCGATAAAAGTTATTATATGAAATATACAAAATGTGAACTGTTAAAATATTTATTTAGGTTTCGATAAACTGTTTCATTGGTATAATAACAGTAATATGACATATTAAATCTATCAATCGTTACTATGGTGACCAACGGATAAAAAATCGTGGAATAGTTTCTGTGGAAGGGAATTCAATATGAATATATTTTATTCTAATACATGCAGTTTCATAGTAAATAATATAAAGGAGGTGAAATTATTCAATTCGATTCGGCTCGAATCGGAGCACACAGTGGACACAGGGCTTTAGGGGTGGGCGTTTTTAGAGTAACGAAGCGCGATAACGATGCCATGTTTGGATGCGCGCATCCGATGCGACTTGGTACCGTTATTGGATGCCGATGGCATCTAGTTTTTGTCAATTTAACTAATCTTCAAGTCATGATTCATGCATCTAAAAGACACACACACAAAACAACTTATTTCGTATCGCATCGCATCCTGTGATACTACAATAATTGCTAGACTGACGCTCAATTGGCATCTATGCTGGCATCGATTCGCGCATCGGATGCGATTTTCTGATATCGATTCGTATCGATATCACCAAAATCTCAAAACGCCTAACTCTACAGGTATTACATATAGCTACATATAGATGATGCCATTTTAATGCTAGTACTGCACTCTAGTGACGATTTAAGGACAACTTTTAACTTAGTTATCTGTCCCGGATGGTTAGATAGCGCTTTGTGCGTAGAAAATTTTTCTGTGTAATAATGTATCAAAGTTTCACCCCCACTGTTTTAAGCCGTGCATATTAAATCACTAAACTGTGATTAGTTCGCCCAGAGGATTCTGCGCAAAAAGTGTGAAGTGTAAAATTCCTATAATAAAATTTTCTTTATTTAGAGGAATTTTTCGTCCTTTACCAGTTTAATATATCTCTAGTTTATGCATATCAGTCAACATAAACATTTTGCTTACCTTTTTAACTTTTGTTTTGTTTGTGTATTATTAAGTATTTTATATTTTAGCCCGTCAAGCTTCAGATTCCGAACATAGTTGATTTTTCAATCGTCATACACCTCGGGTAGGATAACGCGGGTTTTTTTTTTTTTTTTTTTTTTTTTTTTTATACTAAGCACGACAAATGACTCAACACCACCTGATGTGAAGCAGTAAGAAGAGTCCATATGCGAAGACAGCTAGTGCAGTTCAGACACTACTCTAGCTGCCTCCACCTTGCCGGCCCGAAAGGTGCTTTTTCACGCCTCTTTTGAAGGACCCCATGTTATAGGAAGGAGGGAACACATGTGCTGGCAAAGAATTCCAAGTTCTGGAAGTTCGACAAAGAAAAGAGCTACTAAATTTCTTTGTACGTGATGTTGAGGTGGAGACAGTGAATTGATGACTCCGAAGACCGGCACGCGTGCTCCTGAGTAGGAAGGGGGAAGGTGGGATAAGGTCAAATAGCTCTTCAGAACACTCTCCGTGATATAGGGTTGAGGGATTTACTTGTTTTGTTATATAGCGGGCCTAATTCTGGAGGCACACTCCTAAATTTAAGTACAGTATATCTCTTTCCCGCAATATGTAATAAGAAAGAGATAGCAAGAATTTGTTTAGAGCTGTCATCAAAATTTAGACAGATTTTAAAGGTACCATAGACAATTTTAGACGGCATGTACGGAGGTGCCTCCTAAGCACTGCATTTTATCACGTTTAATTAGGTCGAAAATTGAATGCATGTTTCTAAATGACAGCTATCCTTTTGAGTGAAAGAGATAGATTGAACTTAAATTTAAACTTAGCATGAGTTCTCCAGAATTAGGGCCACTTTCTAGATTTCATTTTGTAAATGTATACAGACTATGGTGCGTAATTACTGGGCATGTACGGCATTTCAGGTTAGGCCTCAGGATGACAACGAACACTTAATATCAAGTGATTTTCTCTTGTTATTGCAGGTGTCTATAGGCGGCGGTTACCCCTTACCATCAAGTGGGCCGTCAGCTTGTTTGTCATCTAGTAGTATAAAAAAAAAGATTGGCTGCTGGCTCCTAAGTCATTGCCTGAAAAAATAAAAAAAGTCAATTCAATTCAATTTTTGTTTTATGGCCTCTGTCAGATTTGACAATTTCGCCAAGATCCAGTTTTGGAAAAGACACTAGACTGTAGGTGTACCATTTAAATACAGTACAATATTATATATACATTTTTGTATTTATTAACATACTAACAACAACTAACCAACTTATTGTTTGTGCTTGTCCACAGGTTACCCAACCGTTTAATAATTCCACAGTCTCGTGTCTTTTCCAAAACTGGATCTTGGCGAAATTGTCAAATCTGACAGAGGCCATAGAATAAAAATTGAATTGAATTGAGACTGTAGGGAATTATTAACCGGTTGGGTAACCTGTGGACAAGCACAAACAATAAGTTGGTTAGTTGTTGTTAGCAACAATAAAAATTGACATGTGTCATCAAAGAGAATATAAAACGCTACGCTATATGTGTCATAACACAGTACATGACATTTAATTTTGTAGACATTACAAAGAAATTGGAAAAGTTTTTGTCTTTTGCAAAAGTATTATAGTTTTAGATATGCTGCGAATTTACATTAATGAAATAGTAAGAAATGCCGTGGGTATGTATATGTGTATCTTAACTTGAAATATGTTTGGTAGGAAGGTACCTACTACGTAAAATAATATGTAACTAAAAAAACATTTTTGTTTTCAGTATTTCCTTATTTACAAATAATTCCAAGATTAAAGTACACATCTAGTACAGTTGTGGACGAAAAGGTTGAGCATCCAAAAAAGGGAGAATCTAAACGATTAGCTGAATTCAGAAAAAAATTAAGAGAAAAGACACCTATTGATGATCTAGGTGATCAACCAGATTTTCATCCAGCTCAAAAAGACGACCCTTTGCCTCCATGGCCTAATGATACTAATCCTCATACAGGGGAAGTAGGTGGTCCTCGAGGACCAGAACCGACTAGATATGGTGATTGGGAAAGGAAGGGAAGAGTTTCAGATTTTTAATTATATAATTCCAAATTGCTAAATAGAAGTCCTAGTATGTATTACTTTAACTAGTATTTATTAATTTAACTATTGCTACTATCAAATGTAAACCTGATGAATACTATTGTAAAAAAAATCTGATGTTTTTATTTATTACATGTTTAGGAAAATTATGAAGTGTTTGCTGATTTTCCAATCGTTTTAGGCATTTTCTTGTTAGTTGAATCTTCTAATTCCTTGGCTTTGTAGTAATGTGGTGCAACTTCTAGTAGCCATTTACTTTCTATTTCTGTGACTTGTCTCATAAATTCTTTGGAAGTAAATACAAGTTCATGATAAATAATCCATCGAGGCAATTCTTCAAATAAGGCACTATTTGGGTGAATCATGACAGTCTGAAAATAAAGATATAAGTTTCATTGCTTCTAAAGTGTTGACAATAATCATAACTTTGTTGACCTAATTTTCAATGAGAAAGGTCTATTAAATTCATGACAAAAATATCCTTCATGTTCTTAATGTCCCTTTCCCATTATGTTCCTTTCTTGCAACATAATCAGGGTTACAGGTTAAGTTGACCTATTCCCATTAGGAATGTGTAGTTTACATCGTTTCTGACTGATTTGACTATGAAACACCCTATGCTAAATCTAACCGTTTTCAAGATTTTTTATTTGATTTGTCTAGAATCGGTAATTATAATAAAGTACCGATTTTCAGCTATCAGCTTAGATATTTTAAAATGTGTAAATGTTATTATCACTATTATTTGATTTTTAAATATAAAATAAGATGCTTTATGACCTCAGTAATCAATATACGTAAAATGAATTAATAACTCATTGTAGAGATTAAAACTTAAAACAAAATAAAAAAAATTAAGTGAAATGTTTTTTTTAAAGGATATTTAAAAAAAATATTATTCAGCCTAGTTTGCAGATGTGCCTGAAAATATCTATTTTTCATCAGCTATCCAACGAGGTATAACAATCTAGGGTTTTACCGGTCGTTAATCTAGGGTTTGATTCGGCCAGGTCTATGTACAGTATACTGAAAAATAGGTAAAAATATACAGAACAGAATATACTTTCCTTTTTATTTGCTTTGTTGCGTGGTAAGTTTTTTCATAGAAAAAACTGCAACACAGCCAAATGTTCATCATTTTTTTTTTATACAACTATATGACAAACAAGCTGACCGTCCACCTGGTGGTAAGCGGTTACCGCCGCCTATGCATGCTACTACCTGCAGCACCAAGGAAAAGCACTTGATATTACAGGTGCGTTGTCATCCTGAGGCCTAAGATGAAATGCCGTCCATGCCCAGTAATTACACTGGCTACCTTTCCCTTCAAAGGTTCCCTTCCCGAAACACAGCGAACTGTTTCACGGCATAACAAAGGCGGTGGTACCTACCTACCCAGGCGACCCTACATATGGGTCTACCACCGAGTAAATGGCGCCCATGTCACTTTGGTGACGTTTAGTGTTTAGTTGACTTCTATGATGGTCGCCATGTTGAATCTTGGTGAAATTTACTAAAAATTTCAACTTTTGTATGTACAAACTAGGCGTGAAAACGAATTATTGGTATTTTTCCAGGATTCAGGAGATTTTTCGTGATTTTTTGAGATAGTGTTCATACACCTGGCCAAATATGAAACATGTCCTTTATAGAATAAACTTAGTTTCAGCCCCCCCGGTAGCAGCAAAGAGTACATTTTTTATACGGGTATAGAGGTATCACTCCATACTACAAAATATATCGCGCTTAGCGATATCTGGTGATCTGAACAATCAAAAATTTATTTACTTATTTAAACCTTGTTTTTCATAAAAACTAAATGTAAATAATTATACAGTTTATAAAAAATATTTATTTATGTATTTTTATCATCAAAATAAAATTTTAAGAAAAAAAAAAGTAGATCGGGATTTGAACTTGGTTTCCTTGATTTAGTATGCTGGATATCTCCCAATTCTGCTATGTGTTCATTATTTAAGGTGATGAATTAGAGCTACCATATACTATACAGTCAGTCAGTTGATAACTAAATATTTATAATAGTAATTGCAAAAATACTGTATAAAAATTATATCATAGAAAAATTGAAATGTCATGAAAAATTTCAAAACTCGCTACTTTAACTAAGTAATAATTTGGGCAGGATATTTTAAGTTACAGTAAGAATATTACTAACGATATAGTAGATATAGTAAAAAAATACCAAAGATACCTAATATTGATAGTGAAAAAATACCAAAGATACCTAATATTGATAAAAAAATTGAAGTTATTATTTTTTCTCAGTTTTATGAATAATATCATAAATGTCATTTAAGTTTTAAATATTTTTCAGTCACTATTTTTTATGGTTTCAGCGTCATCTATCGACTTGGACCTGAATTTCTAACCCAATATAAGCCAACCAAATTAAATATCAGGTTAAACGACGGTCTTAGTCGATACTTCAATGTTAACTGCAATTGGTAGTTTAAGATATGGTTATTTAGTATGAAGTTATAACACCGTGCGTAGCAGTTCTAACAGTCGCCAATTGTCCTTTAAGGTTGCGCACGAGCAAGACACCTTAAGATTTATGCAGGTGAGTCGAAATTCGATAAAGATGGGATTACCCATTATCATAAATCATAACGCTCATTATTAGGCCCCGGAAGAACTGCAAAATCCTAACAAGAAGAGAGTAAGGGGCTCACAACGAAGATTTAGCCTGAATGTGTGGATGGGAATTATTTTTAATTATTTGATTAGGCCTTACTTCCTCCCCGACAATTTAAATGGGGAACACTGCGAAAATTTCCTGCGAGGGGACCTAAGTGACCTACTCGATGATTTGCCACTCAATCTGATTCGAGACATTCTGATCTTGCCATCATGGCAGCCCTGCACATTTCAGGAGAAGTGTAAAAGAATGCCTGGACACAAATTATCTAAACAAATGGATTTGGAAGTCCGGACCTAACTCCCAAGGATTTTTATGTGTGGGGGTACATGAAGGTCTCGTGTACTGTGAGCCCAACTAAATTTCGTCAGTTAAAGTATTAAGAGACAAGATAATTTCTTTAAAAATATATATATTTTGAATGGTTCAAATTGCGGCGAATGAAATGAGAAGGACTTGGACTACTGGTGTAGTAAAAAGTGGACTTCGTAAAATAATGCGAAGATGTGTGCAAAACAAAGGCTGACATGTTGGACATGAAATTTTGACTTTAAGATGTTTTGTTTGGAACTTGAAAGTTTAGTAAATTTAGTACCTTATACTCACATACTGTTTTATTTAGTTTTTTTGTGCCTTTGAAATGAAACTAAGTTTTTTCTACAAAATTTTGGTAAAATCCTAGATTGTTATACCTCGTTGGATAGCTGATAAAAAGTAAGCACATCCTTTAAAAAAAATAAACTTTCTAAAATTTTTTTGAAGTTTTAATCGTCTACAACGACCTATTTATTTATTTTACATACAATATTGGTTATTGAGGTCATAATGTATCTTATTTTACATGTCATCATCATCATCATCACCAGCCTATATACGTCCCACTGCTGGGCACAGGCCTTCCTACATGGGAGAAACACATGTGGAGTTTGGGCCATAACACCACCACGCTGGCCCAATGCGGTTTGGTGGGTTAAAGCGGTTGCAGGAACAACCGGACTAACGGCTTAACGTGCCTTCCGAAGCACGGAGGAGCTCTAGATTATAAATTTGATTGACCCATCCCGGGACTAACCATGACGAAAGTTGCTTTGTTTTAGTAATCGACATCAGAGCGCTCAAACCACTACGCCACCGAGCTCATTTTACATGTATAAATCAAATAATAGTTTTAATAAGACTTACACATTTCAAAATATCTAGCTGATAGCAGAAAATCGGGTTTTTTTTTATAATTTTTTTTTTTCTTTTTTGGGATGTTGCCTAAGTTTGAATATTATTTATCACAAATTTGGAAAATACACGCTAATGTTACCCATAAAAACAATTCAAACATAAAAGATATGAAATATTGTTGAAGATGTACTGTTTTTGAAAATAAAAAAATGGTCACATTTTATTTTTCAAAATTTATAAAAATACTAATGATATTAGATTGCTGACATCAATTAAAACAACTATTATTATTGCAACTATTAATAAAAACATACTTAATACATAGTTATTATTATTTTTATTTAGTTCCGTAGATTTTCTATGGAGCGTTTTTAAAGTTGCGCCGCAACATATCAAACATACCACTATATCTGTGAAACTTTTGATCTTAGACATACTATTTCTTTTGCAATATTTCTTTATGAGTTTATAAACTTCTTATTTATAAAATAATAAAAAAATTGTCAACTACCCTATAACAATTATATTCAAATATGTGTGTCGAAATCAGTTTGATTTAGGAGGATAGGGTATTTCCGTTAAATCAGTCCAAAACGATGTAAACTTCACGCCCTTAACGGGAATTGGTCGACTTAACCTGTAACCCTGTAGATACATAATATACTGCAACAAATTATTATGCTCAACACCATATTATGAAGAGATTTGTGACATACAGTTTTAAACGAAAATAAAATTGGTGAGGCTTCTAAATAGACGCGCACACATAAGGAGTAGTAAGAGCCAAGTGTTGAAATAAAAGTATGAAGATGCTATCGCATACAAAAGTCATGTTTCATGTTAAAAAGACAAATCTAAACCGTGCGCAGCACAGTTTAGATATGACTTTATATATTATAGGTCGTTAGCGCCGTGGTTTACATGGCGTTTCGCTTCAAAGCTACTAGGTCGTCAAAAGCTACTAGTGTAAAGCCGCAATAATATCGCTGAGTGAAGATTGATTTATATTAAATTCGCTGCGCTGCACTCGCCCCGTGGAAATAGCGATAGCGCCTAAAGAAAACCATGGACACCCTAAAAGAAAAAGATAAACAGACTTCCGTCCTGCTATCTTCGTCGGCTTGTTTTTCTGTGCGAAGTACTCAGTCGGTACTAGTTTGATGACTACGTCCATGCGTGCGCAGCAATAATGACGCTCATGAAACATTAACCTTAAAAGGTATGAGTTCAGGGCTGGATTTTGTTACTTACTTGATTATGTTTGACTGTTTTATAGTGGCCACCTTTTGAAAATTTTGCTATGTGATAAAAGTAGCCAGCTGTAATGGCTTTTCGAATATTTGTATCTTCTGCTATACTAGATACCATCTCTATTTCAACCCTTTCCATAAGACCAACTAATTGTTCTCGGACATCTCGCGCTCTTTTCATTGAACGGTACTGTATGAAATTTTCATAACACCATTGCACTGAATAATCTGATTCAACCCACTGGTTATAAACATTCATCAGTGTTAAATGATCTCCATGAAGATGAAAAAAGTTCTTTCTCGCAGTGTCAGCGTGAATTATTTTATCTTTTGGTCTGTAGAATACTGAACTGTTTACAGATAACATAGCAGCGATAGTGACTATTTCTTCAGAACATTTATATCTGTAACCAAAACAATATTACAAAATAAGATAAAATAGGTCCTTATTATACAGAATGGTGCCGTCAATACGACAATAAATTGAAATATGGGCTATATTAGTTCATAGAAAAGGTTTGCCAATTACATCTTATTAATTTATTAATTTCATGATATTTGTATGAAATAGCATTTGCTGCATTAGTTTAGTGGCAAACAATTTCTTTGAACTAATATAGCCCATGTTTTAATTTACTGTCGTATTGACAGCACCACCCTGTATATGCATTAGCTTATTAGTGACTTATACTTTAGACAAGATGAGCTTACTTTTCACTGGCTAATATCATTTTGGCAAGCATTGGATCTGTGGGAAATTCTGCCATTCTCCTGCCAGCTTTAGTTAATTCCCCATGATGATTTAGTGCACCTAGTGCATATAATTGTTCTAAGGCCAACACTAGAGTTTCATGTGGTGGTGGATCCAAAAAGTCAAAATGAATGAGATCGTTAATTCCTAGAGCTTTCAATGTAAGTACTGCATTGCCTAAATTTATCCTTTGTATTTCAGGAACTGTGTTATCTTCTAGTTCATATTTGTAGGCCCATGCTGTGTACAGTCTAAAACACTTTCCGGGAGCTACTCTTCCTGCTCGGCCAGCTCTTTGATTTGCAGATGCTTTAGAAATAGGTACAACCATTAAACTTTCCATTCCAGTTTTGGAGTTAAAATTATTTTGTTTTGCAAACCCAGGGTCAATAACGTAAATAATATTATCAATTGTTAATGATGTTTCTGCAATGTTTGTAGCCAATACTACTTTTCGAGCACCTTCTGGCGTAGGTTCAAATATTTTTGCTTGCATATCACTAGGCAGATTCGCATATACAGGTAATATAACAAGTTCTTTTAACTTTTTGCCAATTCTCTTTGTTCTCTCTTGTAACATTTCAACACATGTCTCAATTTCTTCTTGACCTGTTAAAAATACTAGTACATCTCCAAGTGGTTGCGTAGCATGTATTTGTAATACTGAAACCACACATGCATCAACATAATCTGCCTCTGGAGCTTTAGTATAATAAATATCAACAGGGAACCTTCTTCCAGGTATCCTAAATATTGGTGCGTCATCAAAGAAGTTTGAGAATTTTTCTGCATCAAGTGTTGCACTAGAAATTAATAATTTTAAATCTGGCCTAAATCTTGTAATATCTTTCACTAGGCCAAATAATATGTCAGTATGCAATGTCCGCTCATGAGCTTCATCTATAATCATCACACTATATGACGCTAAATCAGGCTCAGACAAAAACTCCCTATGTAGCGTTCCATCAGTCATATATTTAATTACAGTTCTGTCAGAAGTGCAGTCTTCAAATCGGATACTATATCCAACTTCATTTCCTAACTTGACATTCATTTCCTGAGCTACTCTAGCTGCAACTGACATTGCTGCTACTCTTCGTGGTTGAGTACATCCTATTTTTTTTCCATTGTCAGTGAATCCAGCCTCATGAAGGTATTGAGGTATTTGAGTTGTTTTCCCTGAACCAGTTTCACCTTCTACAATTAAAATTTGGTAGCTTTTTATTGCTTTAATTAATGATTCTCTAAATGGGAAAACTGGTAATGACTTTTTGGTTTCTTCAATGGTCAACCTCATTTTCTGGAATTCAGATTTTTCTTTTTCCACTTTTTTTTCTTTACTGCCTTCCATCTGCAAGGCTTGAATGAAGTCAATTTGTTCATCCAGCAATAATTCATATTCATCTTGAAGTTTCGCATCTTTTGCACCAAATTTAAAGAATGCTGATTTAATTTGTTCTTGTTCCCATTTTCTTTGTTCTGAATGTGGCAACTTTTCATTTTCATCCACTTCAATATATTCTCCTGTAAAAAAAGTGACAAATAGATAACTTGTATTACATAGGGTCTTGTCAAAATAAATAAAATTGAAACACATCTTAAACTTTTACTTCGAGAAATAGTGAAATAGGTTTAGTTGGGTTTGCAGAAATATTTAGTTATATTAGAACGGATGTTACAAAATTCCGAAACATAATTTGAAATTCTGGGGTAGCGGGGTGTCGATATCACAGTATGTGCGTGGGTTTTTTTAAAAACAAAACACGGCAATTGACCCAACACCGCCTGATGTGAAGAGGTAAGTTGAGTCAATATGCGAAGACCGCTACAAGAAAGTGGAGGCGGCTGGAGTAGTATCTAAAGTGCACTGCAGTTAAGACACTGCTCTAGCACAACCTTGCCAGCCCAAAGGTGCTTTTTCACGCCTCTCTTGAAGGTTATAGGAAGGAGGAAACACAAATGTACTGGCTAAGAATTGCACGTTCTGGAAGTACGACAAAGAAACAAGGCAATAAATTTCTTTGTGCGTGATGTTGACACGGAGGCAGTGAACTGATGACTCCGAATACCGGCAGGCGTGCTCCTGAACAGGAAGGGGGAAGGTGGGATAAGGTCAAAAAGCTCTTCAGAACACTCCGTGATATAGCCTTTTACCGAAAAGGCTTTTAGTAATCTCTAAATCGTCAATAATACGGACGGCATGACGCTGCAATCTGTCCAGTGTATCGAGGAGGTACTTGGCGAAGCCAATCCACAAATGCGAGCAATATTAAAAATGTGGGGGATTAACAGATATGAACCGCGAAGCGGACACAGATTCTTCTCTTATGCAGGAAGCCGGCGATTTAATTGCATAGCCGAGCCGGAAAACCGTATGCCGGTAAGCTTGGAAACAAGAGCCCAGGGGAAGACCCGTTAAAAAGTTTCAGCAATATATGTCAAGGCTAACCGCCACTGACTTACCAGGTTTGTCAATAGCTTCATCCAAGAGATGCATTAAATATGCTAAAAGATCACATGTTGACCGTTTTTGGAGAAATAATTAAACACTGTTCTGCATATTTTTACATATTTTTAGTATAAGTACTGTACATAGATCTGGCCGGGTCTGCATACATTTTTGGAACATCTCTTTTATAATCTTGAGCTCCTCCGTGCTTTGGAAGGCACGATAAGACGTTGGTCCCAGTTGTTAATTTTTGGTACATCTCTTTTATAATCTAGAGCTCCTCCGTGCTTTGGAAGGCACGTTAAGACGTTGGTCCCAGTTGTTACTACCTGCCAGCGTGGTGATGTTTTTCCCATATAGGAAGGTCTGGCCCAGCAGTGGGCAGATATAATAGACTGATGTACCTAATTATTATACATAAAATATTTTTTTGCACTTAGTGCTAAGTTGTTTCCAGAAACAATCGAAAGTGAAGCATCAAGTACATAAAATAACTTTCTTAATTTTTGATTTTAACATTATTATAAATGTTTGAAAAATTACTTAGTAATTAAAATAGAATTAAACTAGAGAAATTTCACGTCCTGAGGCAGGACGCCTCAGGACGTGAAATTTCTCTAGTTTAATTCTATTTTAATTACTAAATAAAATAACTTTTTAATAGGTAAGTAATTAATAGTAAGTAAGTAATTACTGGGCATGGAAGGCATTTCATCTTAGGCCCCAGGATGACAACGCACCTGCAATATTAAGTGATTTTTCCTTGTTATTGCAGGTGTCTATAGGCGGCGGTAACCACTTACCATCAGGTAGGCCGTCAGCTTGCTTGTTTGTCATCTAGTTGTATAAAAAAAAGTAAAATAATCTAATGTCAATTTAAATATTTTGCTTTTTAATTTTTTAAAATAATAGGGGTTAAAGTATGAAGTTTCCGTTTTATTGTAATAGGTACTTCGAATTGACATAGAACCTTCATGGTTTGAGATTTTTGAGTGAAACTTTTTTCAAATGGAACCGATTGGAACCTATGAGGTTCTTCTTTTAAAAAATGTGCAACATTCGATTATCAACTTTCAGTTGTTTTTTTTATTCAACTAAGACAAGAAAGATGGATACTTCGAAAATTCGAGTGATTTTTGAATACCAGTTCCGACGCGGAACTAACGCGGCAGAAACAGCTCGCAATATCAATGTTGCGTTTGGAGAGGGGACTACTAATGAACGCACCGTGCGATTTTGGTTTAAACGCTTTCGTGATGGAAATTTTGATTTGAAGAACGAACCGCGTGGAAGAACGCCCACACATGTGAATAACAATGAATTGAAAGAGATGGTGGAATCCGATCCGAGCCAAACTACCCAGGAATGAGGGACATGGTTTAACGTTACCTTACCAACAATATTGACTCATTTGCGTCAAATCAATAAAATAAAAAATATTCAAAATGGGTGCCTCATGATTTGACTGATCTGCAGAAAGAAACGCGTGTTGAAACTTATGTTGCCTTGTTGAATCGATACAGAAATGAAGGAATATTGGATCGAATTGTAACATGTGATGAAAAGTGGATTCTTTACGATAACCGTAAGGGAAAAATGCAATGGCTGACCCCAGGTCAAACGCCGCAACAGTGTTTTATAGCAAAGCTAACTAATAAAAAGGTAATGGTAACTGTTTGGTGGTCTCAGCATGGTGTTATTCACTATAGCTTTCTCCGATCTGGCCAAGCAATAACGGCAGATGTCTACTGTGCCGAACTCCGAACAATGATAGCAAAACTTGCAGTGAAACAGCCCCGACTCATGAATCGATCTTCACCGTTATTGCTCTATGATAACGCGAGACCTCATACGGCATGAGAAACCGTTTTAACTCTACAGGAACTGCAATTAGAAACCATTCGTCATTGAGACCTTGCTCCAACGGACTACCATTTTTTTCGTGATTTGGACCATTTTCTATGTGATAAAAAGTTTTCTTCCCAGGAGGCAGTACAAAATGCTTTCACCGAGTTTGTAGAATCTAGATCACCAGAGTTCTATCGCAAAGGCATAAATGACCTTCTGAAAAATGCATTAGTTATGAAAATTTTATGTTTCACAATCTTACTCTAAGACCAAATAAAGTATCGTGACCGAATTTTAAATAGTCAAATGCAAAATATTATTAGTAGTCATCAAAAATTTAAATAATTAAAAATATTGAAAAAAATGTATACAGCAATACCCTGACTTACGCCAAAGAGTACATTTTTATACGGGTATAGAGGTATCACTCCATTCTACAAAATATATCTGGTGATCTGAACCGGTAGACAACCAATAAATTATTTTCTTAATAAAACCTTTTTTTTCTTAAAAACTAAATTTAAATAATCAAAAGTTATATAAAAAATGTTTATTTATGTATTTTTATTAGCAAAATAAAATTACAAAGAAAAAAATTTTTCGACATCAGGATTCGAACATGGTTTTCTGGGTTTAGAATGCACGATGTCAAGCAAATCTACCATCTAATCATTATTAATAATGATGAATTAGCGGTACCATTTCTACTTCAGTAATGTTCTTAACTAAAATATTCTTAATAATTATATCATTCAAATAATGAACACCAAAATCTCATCAAAAAATTAAAATGTCATGAAAAATTCAAAACTGACAGGAACTGCTATAAGGGCCTAGGTTCAAATCCCAATACATAGGTCGCTACTCTAACTAAGTAATTAATAATTAACGTTGATATTGTCATTAATAACGATAGCATACCAGTTCAAGACAAAACTAAATTTCTAGGTATAATCTTTGATTCTAGACTCTCGGGTATTGCTCATCTTAATTATATCAAAGACAAATGCGAAAAAAATATTAATGCTCTTCGAGCTGTCTCTGGTGTATGGTGGGGAGCTCATCCTTATTGTCAAAAACTCCTCTACAATGCTGTAATTCGCAGCCATCTTGACTACGGTTCGTTTCTCTGGGAACCATGTAACAAAATGGCATTATTATCACTTGATAGAATCCAATCAAAATCCCTTCGAATTGTTACAGGTGCCATGAGATCCTCTCATGTTAATGCTCTTCAAATAGAGTGTGCTAACCCTCCTCTTCACCTTAGACGGCAGTTCCTTGCGGATAGATACTTTTTTAAAATTATTCAGATATCTGATCATCCTTTATTGTACCGGCTACTCCATCTTCATAACCTAATCTCAACAGCAACATATTGGTCTCATAAACAGTCCCCATGTCTGATCAAGAGCTATGACAGATTTATATCTGGCTCTCCCATATTCCAATTTTCCGGCAGCCCTCTCTTTCAAGAATTCAGTTATGATGCCATAGTATTCAATCCTCCTACTATACTTAGTCTTGGTATTAATAAAGATTCCCGGTAGCGAATGAGCAATTTAATTTCATTATCGATAAGTACTGGAAAGACTGGACTTTGGTTTAGACGGATGCATCTAAATTCTCTCAGGACAGTAATGTTGGGTCTGCGGTTTGAATCCCAAAATTCAGAATTCTTCTAAATTTCAAATGTCCTTCTATGCCTTCAGTCTTTACTGGAGAATCAATAGCCCTGAACGAAGCGGTATCTTACATTGAATCTCATAAATTAAATAAGTGTTTAATACTCTCTGATTCTCGCAGTTCTCTGCAGGACATTCTTAAATTCCCTATACGTGCTAAAGAAAACTCTCTCTTATCTTTAAGAACGAGAGAAAGCCTTCTACGCTGCCATCAATCAGGTATAGAAGATGTCCTAGCTTGGATCCCGGGTCACTGTGGTATTACTGGTAACGTGACAGTAGACTCCCACGCCAAGGATGCTGCCACCTTGGGATGTGATAAATATTCGAAATGTTTCGCTTATGATATTCGCGCTAATGCTAAAGTGCTTTTGACTGAGAAATGGCAATCCATTTGGTCGACCTCTCGTCTTATCAAGGGTAAACAGTTTGGCAATATCCAACCACTAATCCCTGCTAAACCATGGTTTTTTAAGTACCGATCAGTGGACAAGCACGTTACTTCTACAATAATCCGTTTGCGACTAGGATATGTTTGTTCTCTGGTTTTCCTGGCGAAGATTAGAATTCTGGATCACTCTTAATGCGGTCTAGAGGAAGGTTCCGTTGACCATATATTCTTTAATTGCTCTAGACATCCTACCTCACTTTACAACTATTTGCCAGTTAATATACCTCGTCCCTCAAATATAAACTTTATACTTTCAGTTATAATAATAATAATAAGCCTTTATTTACTGGTTGGTTACAATTTTTACAGTAATTTTAAATAAAATAAAATACTACACATCAGTCCAGTGTAGCAATCAGCGTGTCTTTCGACACATAGGCCTCCTCCAACGCCTTCCAACTTTTCCTGTCCCTCGCAGTTCTCCACCAGAGAGAGCCTGCCAGATTTTTTAAGTCATCAGACCATCTTTTGGGTTGTCTGCCTCTTTTTCTTTTTGTGCAATATCGTGGTGTCCATTCAGTTACTATTCGTGTCTATTTCCCGGGCTCCCTCAAAATATGGCCCGCCCATCTCCATTTCAACTGTCTGGATTTCAAAGTTACATCCTCAAATTTCGTTGTTTTCCTAATGTCTGTAGCTTTGTGTCTGTCTGATCTCCTGTTTCCAAGGATACTTCTCTCCATACCCCTCTGGCAAGTTCTTATTTTATTTTGCAGTTTTTGTGTGTGTGCCCATGTTTGACACCCATAGGTAAGTATGGGTAGAATACAGGAATTGAACAGGTTTCTTTTTATGGCCATTGTATAATGGCTGCTTTTCAAGATTTCCTTTAACGACCAGAATCTTTTCCAAGCGTTTGTGACCCTTCTTTCAATTTCGAGATTTAGCTGGTCCGAAAAGGATACTAATTGCCCTAGATATATGTAGGATTTAACATACTCTATCTTTTCCTCATCCAAATATATTGCCATTTCCTCTCCATTGGACATTATATTTGTTTTTGTCTTGTTCATTGATAAACCCACTACCTTGCTTCTTGCATCGAGATCTTTAATCATTACTTGTAGTGTTTTTGGGTTATCCGTGATTAATACCAAGTCGTCAGCAAATCTCAGGTGGTTTAATTTTATTCCATCTATGTTGATTCCTATATTTTCCCAGTTAAGGCCTCTGAAGACTTCCTCTAGGACAGCCGAGAAAAGTTTTGGTGAAAGGGGATCACCCTGCCGCACTCCCCTTTTAATTGGAAAACTCTCACTTGGTGATTCTAGTATTACATGTGCTGTACTGTTCTGGTAGATCTTTGCAATTATTCTAGTGTATTTTTCCTCCACTCCCTGATTATTTAAGGCCTTCCAGATATGTTAGTGTTCAAGAGAGTCAAATGCTTTATTGTAGTCAATAAATGCTAAGTACAATGGATATCCATATTCCTGGCATTTCTCTATCAGATGTTTAAGGACATGCATATGGTATGTGGTAGAATAACCTGATCTAAAACCAGCCTGTTCTCTTGGTTGTTAAAAGTCTAAAGTTTTTGTGATGCGATTTAAGAGGATTTTTGAGAAGACCTTGTAAATGTTAGACATTATGCTGATTGGACGGTAGTTGCTAATGTCCTCTTTATTACTTTTTTGTATATGAGAATTATGTTGCTTACTGTCCATTGTTGTGGCATTTGTTAGTTTACGTAAAGTGTCTGTCAGTGTACATTTCATGACTTCATTTGTTATTTCGTCTGGTCCCGGCGCTTTATCATTCTTTTGTGTTCCAACAGCATGTTCAACTTCTGCCTCTAGTATTGGTGGTACAGTGTCTTCAATTTTATTCTTCAAATATATTGTTTCGTCTTGTATATATTTCGATGATTATAGGTTCCTGTAGTAGTCAGAGGCACTTTTCAGGATTGATACTCTCTTTGTTTCTAGTTTGTTGTGCTTGTTAATCAGTTTAGGTATCCATATTTTAGTCTCTCTAAGTTCCCTTAGTGCTTTCTTTATTCCACCCGTCTTGCTTAGGTGGTGTTTGATACAATCTATTTGTCTCTTTATTCTATCTTTTTTTAAATTTTTACTGATCTCTTTGCTTATGTTTGTTATTTCTTTTTGAGCTGTTTTATCTTTTTTGTTTTTAAACATACTTTTTCTTTTGAGTATAAGTTCTTTAGTTTTTTCACTTATCTTTTCCTTACTATATAGTTTACTTTTTGGTTTATTATGTATGTACATATTACCAATCTATCTGTTATAATATAATATTCTTGTATAGGATTCATTGTATGGGTTTTATTTGTCAATGTTATTGTATTGAGGAGTTGGGTATTAGGGTGGCGTGTGAAATTTGCTCTACATTTCTTTTGTACTCTGTTGTACAATAAAGCTCTAAGCATACGATGGTTAGTATTAAAGTTTAGTTGAGTTATTACATGGACATTTTTAAATGTTTTTTTCTTGTTACTAAGAATATAGTCTATTTCATTGTGATATGTATTATTTGGGAAAGCCCATGTCCACTTTTTTGAGAGTTTCTTCTTAAAGCAGCTGTTCATGATCATGAGATTATTCTCATGTGCCATGTTGATAAGTCTTTGCCCGTTTGAATTTCTTATGCCTGTGCTAAATTTTCCTATAACCGAGTCTTCATTCTGTTTTTGTTCACCGATTTCGCCATTGAAGTCACCCATAACTATTAGGTCTTTGTAGGAGCTCTCCAAAGTTTTTGATAGGCTGTTATAGAAGTCATCCTTGGTCTTTTCATCTGCAGATTCTGTTGGTGCATATATTTGTACTATGGTCCATATGTTATTAAAACCAGGTAGTTTCATGTCCAACTTAGCTATTCTTTCTGAGATGCCTTTGATGTTAACTATATGCTGTTTAAGGTGTTTTTTTATTAGAAATCCCACGCCATGTAGTCCTTTTGTTTCACCTTTGTAGTATAGGATGAAATTTTTATGTTCCTCGATTTGGTCCCCTAGTCTTCTTACTTCGCACAGGCCGATAATATCCCATTTAATATCTTCCAATGCTATTTCCAGTTCATGTAATTTTTCGTCTGTTCTTAGAGATAGTGTGTTTAAAGTTGCTATATATATGTTAGTTTTTGAAATTTGGTTCTGAAGAATTTTCCGTTTGCTGACTGTTGGAGGGTACCGGTCTGAAACCCCCACGGTGACCGCGATCCGGCTTGGGGGTTGGGTTTGATAATTAGTTGCTGATAAGTAGTTAATTTTAGTGCTTGTTGCTTTCCGGTTTCTGATGTGAATAGGTTGTCATTGCTTTGATGTCCCTGTGATCGAGTTAGCTCTTGCGCGATTTAGTGGTCCAAAAGGGTTCGTTTTGTTTATTTTGGCTGGCGCTTCTGTCGTGGTCCCCTTCCTATTGAGTGGAGTGGGCGAATTTGTTGGTTCCCTCTTGCGTTTTTCATTACCTTTGTTTGTGTCTTCTTTCTCCTTTATGATGAGTTTATCGTATTTTATGAATGCTAATTTTCCTTTTTTAATTTCTTCTTATTGTTTTATTCGAAGTTCCTTTCTTATCAGCAGGATGTCTTTAGGATAGTCTTCTGTAACATAGACTTTAGGAGGAAAGTTTTTACTGTTGCGCAACACTTCTTTCTTTCGCCATGCCAGGGTGAGTCTTATAAGGATGGGTCTAGTTTTACTGGTGTCTTTTTTTCCAAGTCTTCGCACCATGCTGATTTCCCATTTGTCTCAGTTTTCAATTCCCGTGTCGTTATTAGCGCCATTGAGGATATTTAAAACCAATCCTAAGAGTTCGGTGTAATTCTTTTCCTTTTCTTCTATTCCATGTAAATAAATATTATGACAAGCTCGAACGCGAAGTAAGAGAGATTTTACTTCGCGTTCGAGCTTATTTACTTTGTTATTAAAGTTAGCTACATCTTTTTTCAGTTTTATGTTTTCTTCCACTAAAGGTTTTAATTTATCCTCTATAGTGATCGATACATTTTCTGTAATTAATTTTGTTTGATTCTGAAATTCCAACTACATTTCGTTGATTTTATTCAGTAGTATTTCCATTTTGTTGCAATTTTTCAAATTGGTAGTTTTTTTTGTTACTAGTAACACCAAGAGTCCAAAGCCGTAATGTTTCGCGCTTTTTTTTTATATTTTACTTGACGGTAGTTTTACCTTTCTAGTTCTTTTGCAATATTTAATTTTCTTCTACGTGTTTTAGTTGTTTGGTTCTCTATTTCACTGATTTTATTATTTTAAATGTGCACTGTGATAGTTTAATTTCATAAATAACCGTTTTCACATATTTTTTTTCCACTTTGACACGAATTTATAAAATAAAACTGGGAGCAGCGAATTATATGATGTTGATCATATGACAGTTGACAGCCGGAGTTTCAGTTAGTAATCCAGAAATCATTAGTAGCTTATCAATTTATGTCAAAAAATACAAAATTAAACTATAAATAAATATTTTTTCCGCTTTACCCGCTATTTTTATAATATATTGCGTCAATGTTTCCCACTACCCTAATAATTAATTAATATAAATCGTAGTCGTACTTTGTCCTAACATTTACACCCATTAACCATACTAACAAAACCCTTCCATAATATTATTTTATTTTGCCCTCAGGTTGTCCGACCGACCACGTGTCCTCTAACCGATCATAGTCATCAATCACCGTGTCTTCTCCAAACTCGACACTGGCGGAATTGTCAAACTAGACATAGCCATAAACAAAAATAGAATAGAATAGAACTGACAGGAACTGCTATAACGGCCTAGGTTCAAATCCCAATACATAGGTCGCTACTCTAAGTAATTAATAATTTGGGCAAAATATTATACTATAAGTTATAGTAAGAACTAACGACTAACGACATAGTGAAAAAATATCAAAGTTACCTAATATTGATTAAAAATTGAAGTAATAATTTTTCTAAGTTTAATGAATAACATCATAGTCATTTAAGTTTTAAATAATTTTCGTTAATATTTTTCGAAGTCACTATTTTTTTATGGTTACAGAGTCATCTCTCGCTCGACTTGGGCCTGAATTTCTAACCAATTATAAGCCGACCAAATTAAATATCAGTTAAACGAATGGTCCTAGTCGATACTTCAATGTTAACTGCAATTGGTCGTATATGATATGGTTGTTTTAGTATGAAGTTATAACACTGTGACTTACGCTACCTCGACATACGCGAATTCGGAGTTACATGATTTCTTAATTTTCTGTTTTAAGTTAGAAAGGGTTAACAATTTTGGAAAGCATAGACTCCAACGAAGAGCGCATTTCTGTTATAAAACAAGGATTAAAAAAATTACTAGCATGCTACGAGGAGACATTACGGGAGAGGAAAAAATCATTGCCTCGTCAGACGACTTGGTTAGATTTATGAAACCTTCTACATCAATATAATTCGTATTGTGTACTCATATATTGAAAAAAATTTAATCATGTTTAAAATAAATTAAATCAAAATACCTAAACAATGTTACATCTTTTTTATTTTTTGATGTATTATGCACATTCAGTTAACAAATGTGTCATTCCAAAGTAATATTTTGTTGGCAGCTGTACAGATTGTAGGAATTATTAATCTAAGATGTTAACCAAACAATGTCTTTGTAAGAAATAAATATCTGTTTAGTATGTAGGGTTATATTAAGTGCAGACACCTATTACAAGCCTAATAGTTACCTTTTTCACCCTTTCCCAAATCCTGTGGCATATGATATCGCTGAACATTCTCCAATTCTCTTGCCTTCTCATGTTCCTTTGCTAATTGCAATATTGTTTTCTTATGTTCTCTGTCCTTCTTTTCTCTTTCTGTTAAACTGAAAATAAATAATAAATGTAAAACCTATTTATCTAGATCGCTTAATCTTAACAGTATGCTTAGTGTACATACATATTTTCTTCAAATAAGTATTCATCATCAGCAATGTCAGCTTCCAATTCAATAACTTTGTCATCTTTGCGTTTTTCTAAATATTTACGACGGGATTGCACACGTAATTTAGGAAGTAATTTTTCTCTGTCTTCTGCTTCCAACTTCAAACGCTTTGCAGCCTCCTCATAGGATCTTTTGCTTGTACTTTCATTTACTTTCTTGACTTTTTCTTCATCACGCTTTTTCAATCTTTTAGCAAACTCATCACGTTCTTTTAGGTCTTTACGCCGTATTTCTTCGGCGCTATCTGAATCAGATGTATGGTGCCGTTTACTGGACCTATCCATGATAATTTTAATAAACAAAAATTTTTAATGCACGAAATAGACTATAGAGTTAGCAATGGGTTTTAGGTTTTAGATCCCAATTTGTTTTACTGCCAGAAAGTAATTTTAGTCTTTTCTCATATAAAATCAATTTTACTCTTATAGTTCACGGCCGGAGTACTTTTTAAGTTGCGTTGCTGTGATGTGATTTCACAATCACAAACACAAATCACAATATTTTGCATTATTTTGCTAGACAGCTGACTAGGCTTGGGCAAAAAATATCGATATATCAAAATATCGATATTTTTTCAGAAAACTATCGATATTTATCGCCGATATTTTTTTCAGGATATCAAATTCGATATTTTTAAGAGTGCGTCGTCGATGTCACATCATGTATCTACTACTACTACGATTTCTAAGATTAGAAAAGACTAAGTTTAGGTTAGATGGCTTAGTTGCCTTCGTGTCACGCCCAAAGAAACTAACAGTCCAGAACCGATACATTTGTCCAGCAGTGGACATGATTTTAAATTTTTAAAAAGAGGAGTGAAAAAGCACCTTTTGGGCCTATTTTCGCAAATTTATAGCACCTCAATTTATAATTTTTTTCTTTCTAGTTCTTCGAGGGAGATTTAATTTTTTCAAATAACTTGTTTTTAAATAACTATTTTATATTTAGTTATTTCAGACACAACTGATTTTTCCATTGTCATTGACCTCCAAAGGTATAACGCCCCTTGACAGTTTAAATTACTTTTTATGTCTTAATTTTTTATTTAATTGTAGTATGAGGATGGTATTGGGAGTTAGAAATGATACACTCCAATCATGAGTAAATACTGCTTTTATTAATGGTATAGTCTTCTTTAAATACTAGTAGTATACATAGCTATACAGAATGTATATTTATACCGTACATCTCCCCGGTAAAAAAAAATATAAAATAAAAATACATTTATTTTATTTTATATGCACATATAATAAAAATACTAACTAAAATAAATCGGTACTTTGGATATAAATTTGTACCTATTACAATAAAATCATAATGGAAATCGAATTATATGTACCTCTAGTCTAAACTAACAATACAATTAATAAAATGTAATTTGATATTCTGTTTTATCAATGGGAACATAAATGATTCATCTCATGGTAAGGCTTAGTCCTATTTTTATGTATTAGATCAATTTTTCCATTAATGATTACTTCTATGTACATTAGGTGTCAAATCTCTTATGACCCTATAAGGTCCCAAGTACAAATCTGTGAGTTTATTACCGGTTTCGTTTTTAATTAATATTAAATCGTTTTCTTTGTAGCGTATTGGATTTGTGTACTTATCGTACTTATATTTTCTGTTCATTTTATCATTGATTAAATTTTCACGTGCCTCGGATTGGGACACTTGTAGTCTATACCTAAGTTCTAGAGGGTAGCTATCATGATTGTATAGAGGATCGATTGTTTTATTTAGGTTATTAGGTAAATTGCATTTTTTGCCAAATACAAGCTCAAATGGTGTAAACTGAGTAGACGAATGAACTGACGTGTTATAAGCAAAACTCCAGAATGGCAGCCATGTACTCCACGTATCGGGTTTCCCTTCTGCTTGTATACGTAAAAATGCACCTAAACTCTTATGAGAATTTTCTAGTGCCCCGATGCTCTGATGATGGTAAGCTGTGGAGTTTAGTTTTTTAATATTTAAGAGTTTACATACCTCTTGCATGGTGTCTGCCATAAATTCTGTACCCCTATCGGTTGCTATTTCCTTGGGCACCCCGTACTGAAGAATAAAGTTGTTCACAAATGTGCGCGCGACTTCTGTTGATGTTTTGGAAATCAATGGGTACGCACACACATACTTTGACAGCTCACATTGAATTGTGAGTATGTAAGAATAATTATTATAATAATCCTTATCGAGTGGACCTACTAAGTCTAAGTAGATTTTTTTAAAAGCTGAATGTGCTGTCGAGGTTATAGACATTGGCTCTTTTACCTGAATGGTATATTTTTGCTTTTGACAAGAAGAGCATTTTTTAACAAAATTAGCTACGTCGGACTCTAAACCGGGCCAGAAGTAATATTTTTTTATGTTATTAAACATTCGTCTTTTTCCCGCATGGCCACTTGTGGGCAAAAGATGAAAATCACTTAAAATTACTTTTTTGTCATCTTTGTTTTCTATTCTTTCTACTTCGTTCAAAATATATAATCGCAATCCTTTCCAATTTATATTGGTTTTTATTTCATTTGCTAATTTGTTTACGAATATTTTGTTATGTTGGTTTTTTATGAAATAAACTTCTTCTACGTTTATTCGATTACATAGAATACTCAGCTGTCTCGCAAATTCGGCTCGCGTAATTTGTGATTGACAAACTGGGTTTATGTAAATAATTGACTTTTCTGCAATGTAAATGAAAACTTTCGTTTCATACGTTATCTTAAAACTTTTTCTAAATTTTTCTACACGCGTCTTATCTATAAAACATAATTCGACTGCGTTTTTCGGCTTGAAATGAGTATCTATGACTTTTGGTTGATCTGTCCAATTTTCAGTAGGAACAGTGGGTTCCCTTTCATCTGATAATTGGGCATTTAATCGTTTTGTTTGTGCACGTGTCATTACACATAAACTTTCGTGCATATCTTTTAATTCATTTGACGATATAGTAAGGCGTGATAATGCGTCTGCAATCACATTTTCCCTACCTTTTATATACTCGACTACAAAGTCGTATTCTTCTAGAGCTAAACGGAACTTTAATAGTCTACTTGAAGGTTCCTTCATATTGAATAAATAAACAAGAGGTTTATGGTCCGTTATTATTTTGAATTTTCGGCCATACAGATACGGTCTGAAATGTTTGACCGCCCATACGACTGCCAAAACTTCTTTTTCCACTGTGTTATAGTTTTTCTCGGCATTATTAAGGCTTCTACTTGCATAAGCAATAGGCTTACCATCTTTGTTAGACAGTATTGCACCAAGTGCGTAACCAGACGCGTCCGTTTGCACCATAAATTGGTTTTTATCAGAAAAATTGGGATACTGAAGTATTGGTGGTGTCATTATGCTTGATTTTAATGTTTCAAAAGCTTTTTGACAGTTGGTATCCCATTTAAATGAAATATTTTTTTTTAGTAATAAATTTAGATAATAGGCTTTATCGGCGAAATTTAGTATAAATTTTCTGTAGTAGTTTGCAAATGCAACGAAACGTCTAACTTCGTCTGAATTTTGAGGTACTGGATAATTTTTAATTACATTAATTTTTCCTGGATCGGGTAGCACGCCGTCACTTGACACAACGTGACCCAAGTATAACATTTCTTTTCTCAAAAAATTACATTTGGCTGGATTAAGTTTTAAATTTACATTACGTAATCTTTGAAATACATCTATTAGGTTTTTATTATGTTGATTCAATGAATTCCCAAGAATTATTAAGTCGTCTAAATACACCAGACATTTATCGTAAGTTAAATCCGTCATCGCCATATTCATCATACGGGAGAAAGAACTGGGACTTGTTTTGAGTCCCATGGGCATTCTTGTCATTTGATACTGGCCAGAATAAAAAGCTGTGTACTTTCTACTTGATGATTCTAAGTTGACGTTATAAAACCCTTGATATAAATCTAAATGACTGAAATAAGTACAACCTGAAAGAGAATCTAGTATCTCAGTTATATCTGGCAAAGGAAATTTATCATCTTGAATAGAATTGTTTAGCAATAAGTATAAGTTTACGATAGGATTGACATGTCTTAAAAGACCAAGTCCTTAAATTATATAAAGAGAAAAAAATAATTTCCTAACTAGAATTTAGCTGAATGCAAACATTGAAATAACATGCAGGTTTTAGAATTACGCCGTCAAGCCAACGATGCGTTTTCTTTGTGACTGATACACACACACTTAATTAACTATCTATTAAACTCCTGAACCGATGTTCATGAAACTTGCACAGTTCCCTCAGTTGGAGTATACCTAGTCAAAAAAAAAATCATTTTTTTTAATCCGACGTAAAATTTCGAAAAAAGTGGGGACAAAGATCAAAGAACATACAAACATAAACTTAAAAAAATTGCACCTATGCTAGGAAGCTGATATTGACTAATATATACAAGAACTGTGCGATTCTGACAATATTACATACATCGTATCAAATTTTTAACCCCTTTTTTTGAAGTCGGTTAAAAATATCGATATATCAAAATATCGATATTTTATCACTATATATATCGATAGTTTTGTAAAATATCGATACGATATATATTGATTTTTTTTTCATTCGCCCATCCCTACAGCTGACACTGACATTTTTTTTTGTTTGTTTGATTTTTTGTTTTTTTTTTGTTAAAAGGCAAAGGGAACTAATGCCCATACAGCCATGTCTTCAGTATTTATTTATTTCTTCTTTTATTACATTAAAATGCTGGCGTAACTTTCAATGCTTCTTGGGAGTATTTGACATGAAATATATGATGACTGTCTCACTGTGATGCTACTTGATGAGGTGGATAACCACAAAAAGTTCTCATCGAACTTCATACCATAATCACTTCTATTCTAATAATCTTTTAGTTTACGTCAACACAAACTCTTGTTTTATAAACTACACCAGTTTTATAACACAAAGTTCGCTCCAACACAATTTTTAATTATTGTAATAAAAATCTTGACTGGCACCATAAAATCCCGCCAAACACTCCTGTCCTGTCTTCTCCCTGTTTTTTTGTGGTTATCCACCTCATCAAAAAAGTTCTCATCGTATTTCACACTGTAATCACTTTTATTCTAATAATCTTTTAGTTGCACGTCAACACAAACACTTGAATAATAAAACTACGCCACTTTTATAGCACAATGTTCGCTCCCACAGAATTTTTAATTATTGTAATAAAAATCTTGACTGACGCCACTAAAACCCGCCAAACACACTTTTTTTTTGGTACACATTCTCCCTACAATGAGAAGGCAACGGAAACTAATGCTCATATAGCCATGTCTTTAGTATTTCTTATTTCTTCATTTATTGCATTGAAATGCTGGTGTTACACATTTCAATGCATCTTGGGAGTATTTGACGCGAAATATATGATGACAGTCTTCATATGTGCTACTTGATGAGGTGGATAACCACAAAAAAGTTCTCATCGTATTTCACACCATAATCACTTCCATTATAATAATCTTTTAGTTGCACGTCAACATTAACACTTATTTTATAAAACTATGCCACTTTTATAACACAAAGTTCGCTCCGACACAATTTTTAATTATTGTAATTAAAATCTTGACTGACGCCACAAAATCCCGCCAAACACTCTGTCATTTTTTAAAAAAATCATTTTCCCTATAATGGGAAGGCAAAGGGAACTAATTCCCATACCGCCATATCTTCAGTATTTCTTAATTACTTCATTTATTACATTGAAATGCTGGTGTTACACATTTCAATGCTCCTTGGGAGTATTTGACGCGAAATATATGATGACTGTCTCACTGTGATGCTACTTGATGAGGTGGATAACCACAAAAAGTTCTCATCGAACTTCATACCATAATCACTTATATTCTAATAATCTTTTAGTTTATGTCAACACAAACTCTTGTTTTATAAACTACACCACTTTTATAACAGAAAGTTCGCTCCAACACAATTTTTAATTATTGTAATAAAAATCTTGACTGGCACCATAAAATCCCGCCAAACACTCCTGTCCTGTCTTCTCCCTGTGATGAAAAGGCAAAGGGGACTAATGTTAATAGAGCCATGTTTTCAATATTTAATTATTTCTATAATTATTGCATTGAAATGCTGGTGTTACACATTCCAATGCATCTTGGGAGTATATGACGCGAAATATATGATGACTGTCTCCATATGATGCTATTTGATGAGGTGGATAACCACAAAAAAGTTCTCATCCTCTTTAACACCATAATCACTTTTATTCTAATAATCTTTTAGTTACATATACATACATTGGCTGTCTACTGAGACCGCCATTGTATACCTCCTCATCCTCATCTTGTTCGGGCCAAACCAATAAGGTTTTCATGTAGTAGGTAGTGTTAATAAAACTTTCAAGCACTTTCGTCATCACAGTCGCCAAAGAAATAGGTTAATAGTTATAATGGTCACATAAATTATTATGTCACCGGTCTTCTAGTTAGTCTTCATCGTATCAGCAGGTAGTATGAGTCGATCGATCCTAAATTTTGAAAATTTCGTTAGGAAATATCGTACCTACATATCTAATTAAAATTATATGCATGTAGTAAAATAAGTGCACACTTGCCAGTTTTTGCAGGTTTCAGATGTTATGGCACAGTAATGATAATATTACCGTACCTACAAATAGAATAATACAACGAAACTGAAAGTAGACGCGGTAATAACTTGGTAGGCATTCAAAATCGATAAATGAGTGTTAACATTCTTTTTGGATAGAAGTTTATTAATCTGTAAAAGAAAATCATTGACATAATTTTATTTACAGTTACAAGTGATTTTTAAATTAAAAACATTTATTTTAGTCATGCTTCTCTCGAGGATTTTGCGGTAATACTTTACATTATTTAGTAGAGTTCTGAATTTTATTTTTATTTTACCATGATGTATAAAAATATTTAAAAAAAACTTAGAAAAAAATGTCGAGTGGAAGAAAGAAAAATGTCTTACAATAGGATGCAAGCAAACACGACTTTTCCGACAAATCCAGAATTTCTTAGACCATCTACATATGCCTTTGAACCGATAGAAGTATAGGTATTATTGGTTTACATTGTATTAGTGTGGGTGTTGAGAATCCCATCCATCAGACGAATTAATCGATAACTTGTTCTAACACTAATTAGTGATGAATATTGGACTTTCTACCTCCATTTTAAATTTCATCTTAATTGGTTCAACGGTTTAGCAGTGGAAACATTAGTAGACAAATATCTAGACAGTAGACAGCTTCACTGGAGTGTGCTGCTCGCCCACGCCGCCGCCGCGCCGCTGCTTTAGTGAGCAGTTCCATTTGAATCTCTATACATTGGAACGAGCCGCTCCCGCGCCGCCCCGCTCACCGCTGCGTTTGTGGGCGCGGCTTTAGGGCCAAACCACACGGTCGGTGCGGCACCGCACCGCAGGCCATTTCGCCGCATTGGCGACCACACGGGCAGTGCGATGTCGCAACGTTCTACGGCGGCACCGCGGCGTCGCAACGACCTAATTAAGCAGAAATCCTTCCTAATGCTGCGTTACAAACAACTGAGCGGTGCCGACGCCTCGTCTTGATTCAGTTGCGCCGTGCGGTGCGGCGCCGGAGCGCACCGGACGGGACCGTGTGGCATATAATACATTTTGGTACCGCAGCGGTTATCAGCGGTATTATGCGGTACCACTCAGGCGCCGCACCGCAGCATGTGGGCGCGCCCTTATACTGTTAAAATGAGTTCCATCCGCAGGACGACATTCGCTTTCCGTAGGTACACGCATAATGACATCAGCGAAATAGTGAGTAATATTTCTTCTGGATAGACCGTCACACATCATCTGTGTATTCTGTGTACTCTTCCCATATAATATTACACACGTGTGTAGGGCCGGTAAGGTTGATGCTAAGTTAACTTAACCGTGGGAGGGAAGGCTTAATGCGTTGACCACGCGGTAACGGTGCCGCGGAAATTGTGAAAGAGCTTGCGCCAAACATCTAGTCCGCTTTGAAGTAGGAGTTGCATTTGAGTTTTTTGCGAGGTATCGCGCAGTTATGACTTTATGACTATGATATTTTGCGGTAATTTATTAAGGTATTACAATTGTTATTGTCTATTCACTCCCACGCTTTAGTATCATTAAGATAATCAGTTATTCTTAGTAAGCTTTTCTTCACAGGTTAAAATAAACTGTTTCAGAATTCCAAGTGTGCATCGACAAGATAAAAGACACCTTACTATACTTCCACTAGCTAAGAATGTAATGGAAGGCTGTGTTGCTATTTTTGAGAAAAATTTTGATTTTTTGAGAATACATGGTTGTACTGCCGAAGAGGTACCTTAAATTTTTAATACTACATAAAATGTTATGTTGCGACTAAAAGCTGAAGTGTGGTTATTACTAGGTGTTTATCTGCTGTAGCATATCGATCCGTCCATCTATAAGTAGGTTACAGTATGGTCGACCGGTGCTCCATTTACGTGAAAAGATCTGTGACCGATTTTTTGTCGGTTAAAATAAAATAACTGTGGTCGATATTGCACCGCACACATCCTATAAAAAATCGGTACCTACCCCTACCACATCCCACAGACCCGGTTTGCTGACGCGACCACTTACCTACAGGTAGTGGAACTCTTGTACCTACTTTTGATACTGATACCTTCCCTACCTAGCAAGTGCTAGGAAAGGTATCAGAATCTGAAGTCATCGATTCACATTGGTATTTAAATCGAGTCAAAATACCACCACCGCCGCCTGTTCAATCAACGGCCTAGGCGTCCAGGTAAGCGAATTCAACCAGACGACTCCGACATACCTACTACATCTTTTTCAATACCTACGTGAAAGAAAATTACTGTGCAAATGTTTCCCACTCTATAAAAAACAAGATTGACCTTATGGTGACTTATCTCATCTCATCTTATGAGACAAGATCCCCCAAATCAATGCTTTCTTTCTCGATGTGCTGTGGTGATCTAGTCATCGCAAGAACTGACACTATTAGTCATATAATGTTTTATTCAGGTGATGAAGGATGTGGACCTAACCGACAAAACTTGTTTGATAACTGGTGCGAACAGCGGCATCGGACTGGAGTTGACGCGGTGCCTCAGCGGCCGCAACTGCTCAGTCTTAATGGCATGTCGCAACATTTACGAGGCTGGCAGCGTCGTCAGAAACGTCTGCGAGAATCAGCACCTCCTCAAATTCTTCGAAACTAACCTCGCGTCTCTTAAGTCAGTTAAAAATACCGCTGACGAGATATTAAAATTGGATAAGTGAGTTCCTTAATTTAAGGGTAGCACCAGTCACGGTAATAGGTACATATACTTACACTTTTTACTTGCCAGAAGTCTCATTCTCTGTCGTAAAGTGTACCCATTGACCTGAAGATCGCAGCCAACTTTAAGTACTTTGGTACTTTTATGTAGTCACGAGCAATAATATGTCCCTACCAACTTTTGACAGCTCGTAACTTTTGTTGCAAACATAACAAGGACGGTAAAATGTCAAAAACCAACCTACCAAAAGCCCACAATGTGGTGGGTAAAGTAGATGTCTTTACTTGGTTGATAAAAATATAACGCTATAACACCTTATCTATACAGAGTGTTGCCGTGCCGTCACTATGACAATAAATTAAAACATGGGCTATATTAGTTCATAGAAATGGTTTATATTAATGCAGCCAATGTTACACTATTTCATACAAATATCGTGAAATTATCGAATGAATAAGATGTTTTTAAAAGTGCAAACCATTTCTATGAACTAATACAGCCCATGTTTCAATTTATTGTCGTATTGACGGCAAGAGTGAGTTATACAGGTACCTAAGTCACTCTATATCACCCCGATATTTAATATCACCTTAGGTTGTCTGGAAGGAATTGCTTTTTAGCAATTGTACTGTTTTAGGTATTTTTTTAGCTTATTTATTGTTTATTTTGTCTCTTGTGTGGAAAAATACTTCATAATAGGTCCTATAATTATAGTTAGTTATTTATTATAAATTTTCCTCTCTACAGGCAAATCGACATAGTTATTTTAAACGCTGGCGTTTTCGGCTTACCGTGGACACTAACAGAAGATGGACTGGAAACTACTTTTCAAGTGAATTTTCTCAGTCAATATTATCTGTTGACAAGCATCGAGAAAACGCTTGCGTCTAATGTTCGTGTTGTTTTCTCTTCGTCAGAGTCGCACAGGTACATTAATTAACAAAAACGATTAAAGTATCAAAGGTTTTTTGGTGCAAACCTAAATTGGTGATAACTATGGAAAATATTATCCGCATAAAAAAAATGAAGATTTTTTACGCGCGTTAAATGTCACCTGTGGCTAGGGTTGCCAGGTGTCCCGATTTGAGCGGGACGTCCCGATTTTAAGGGGTTGTGGACACGTCCCGATTTTTTTGAACAAACATTGGAAATTTTACCATAAAGCAGTGATTAAATAACATACCAAATTCCGAAATAAAACTTAAGGGGGTAGTTATGTGCCATGTAAAGTTTGGCACCATTCAGCCTACTATCATTTTTCCGAAAAAAATTTTTTTTTTTTTTTTTTTTTTTTAAACACCTATTATCTAGCCCAAAGTAAGCATCATTAAGAGCTTGTGTTATGGATACTAGATAACGGAGAAATAATGATAATAATATGTATATAAATATTAGAAATATACTAAATAAACATATAAACATCCATGACTCGTAAACAAATGTTCGTACTCATCATACAAACATTTGTTCCTACCGGGATTCGAACCCGGGACCTTTTGACCAAGTAGCCTGGGGTACAGACCACTCGGCCAAGCGGTCGTCAGTTGTTAGCATTATCAGTACAAAGTCAAGTTTTATATTCACATCAGTGCCCTTATTACGTAACACTAGTGGTAATGGTAATGGGATTTATTTTGACAGTTCGATAATCAGAAATGACGATCAACTATGAAAATTGTAGGTACTATGTAAATCGCCAGAAATTGAAGCCCAGAATGAATTTAAGGAGTGAATGGTTTACTTATATTATAATGTATGGTTTGTCCACTTTTTTTTCATCTGGGGACTACATATTTGAGCCATTTGGGGTTGATGAGACTTTAGGACCTTGGGGTCCAGGAGCTCACCGACTTTTTAGGGACATTGCAGGTCGTCTTTGTGAAACTTTAGGCGACAATAAGGCTGGTATATACTTCGGACAAAGATTAAGCCTCGCAATTCAACGAGGTAATACGACCAGCCTTATTGGTACACTTCCTGTTTCGCAAGATTTAGGTGTTGTTTATTATTTGTAAGTTTTTTTTAATGTCACGTTTTAATCTTTGTAAATATTAGGTTAGTGTTTGTTTTAATTATTGTAATAAATTATTTGAAAACCAAACTACCCAATGGATTATCGATAATTTTTTATGGGAGCAAAAAGGAACTATTCCGCATCGAACAAAAAAAGAATCATCAATATCGGTTCACCCAGTCGAAAGTTCTGAGGAAAAAAACATAAAAAACATACAGTCGAATTTTCGAAGTCAAACCTTCTCCTTTTTTTGAAGTCGGTTAATAAAATAAAGGACTTTTTGTTTCATAAGTTAAAATCTTGTACTTTTTTGGTGTCCCGACATGTGACTGATAATCCCGATTTTTCAAAGCTTCTGCCCCGAAATCTGGCCTTTTAGACCTGGCAACCCTACCTATGGCTCACTTTACTGTGTTTCAGAAATATAAATTGGTCGTTAAATACTACATTGTCACCCACAATAGACAATGTTTCCCTGCCGGAGGACCAGTACACGTCTATAAAAGCATACAACATCTCGAAGCTATGCGGTATATTATCTATGCACTACTTGGGCTACAAATGGTTGAACACTGACAAACAGGTTTTCTGTGCTCATCCCGGCTCATTCGTGAGTACAAAGTTGTGCCGCAATTGGTGGGTCTATGAAGTGCTCTACAATACTATGAAGCCTTTCTCGAAGTCTATTGTAAGTACTGAACGGTCCGATAAATAAGTAAGTACCTACCTACCTACTTTATTGTGTGAGTTGTAAGTGTTATTGGGCTACGATCTACTTTGAGGAGTTGGGTGTTTTTAAGTATATGACATTCATACTTATAGATATTATACCTAAATGCAAAAGTACCTAAATAAATTACGTTACGTCTTCAACCTAAACCGCAGAACCGATTTACGGCCTGGCCACGGGAAAGGGCGACGGCGGCGACCACTGCGCGGTCACGACGACGCGCTGCGAGGCCGACATAGAGACAGCGCGCAGTGGTTGCCGATTTGCGAGTCGCTTTGTTAGATGAAATTTAGCATGGATATAAGAGCCTGTCCACATCTCCACGTCACGACGTCGTCAACGTGGAACGGTGCGGTGCGGTAACGTGCCACGTTGCCGCGTCGTGGTAGTGCACGTACGGCCCAGTATTGTCTTTTCACGTCTTTTTTCTTCTACCTCTCCCTCCGTGTTTTTAACAATAGCAGAAGCAGAATACGTCTTGTACGGCACGGCGACATGCAACGTTGCTGCGTCGTGACGTGCATTTTTACGTAACGTCAACGTACCGTGCCACGTAAACGCACCGTTCCACGTTGACGACATCGTGACGTGAAGATGTAGACAGGCTCTAAGATAGAATACGTCCTGCGTAAAGACATAGGCTATCATGTTTTCCTTTTTAAATATAGGTAAGGTATTTTATCATTGACTAAAACATTTTTTTTTTGGGTTCACAGAGTCAGGCAGCCAGTACACCAATATATTGTGCTACTTCACCACACTTGAAAGGTTTATCAGCTCTGTATTTCAAAGATTTGCAACCTTGTGAGGAGAGCGAATTAGCGAAAGACTTTCACCTAGCGTTTAGGATACAGGACCTGGCGTACGACATGCTACGCGACAGGGCACTTTTGGGAGACGTCAGTAAAGAGAACGAGACTCCCTACCAGGAACCGAGTAAAGATCCGATAGATGAAACACTCGTATCAAACTATTCAGGTTAATCAAAAAGTAAAGGGATGTCTGTACAGCCAGTGCAGCACTAAAATATATTAGCGCCAAAAGCAGTTGTATTAAGTTTATGCGGATGAAAGAAAACAGAAAATTAACTCTCTTTTCTACCGACGAAGGATAAGAACTGAGACACGAGTCTGGAGCCAAATCGGTAACGTTTTTTCAATCAAATTAAAAAAAAAGAGAAGTGACCATTTTATTTAATGGTTATAGAAGGATAAGACAATGTTACCAGCATCAAAAATTACAAGGCTCCGATAAATACATGTGACATTTCAATGGAAATAAAATCCTCTATCCTATCGTTATATTCGTTATCGAATTTAAAAAAACTGAGGTATTCAATTTCACCATTTTCACATTAGCATTAGATTTAGTCACACAATATAATCCATCCTCAAAAATAAGAATATTGTACACTTGTTAGAGGCTTTTCCTTTTTGCGCAAATAATCTAACGTAACTACCTATAGCTAGGGTATTTAGGTACCTTACTTTTAAAATTACAAAAAGACTGAGATGGTATAAAAGTTTATTGTATATGTAACTACTTTAACATTTAATAAATTAATAGTGTATTTTAAACATAATTTGTTTTATTTAAAGATTACTTAATATCTAGTTAAGACTTAAGGCCCATTTACACGATGCAAGTTTCTTGCCAGTAGCAATGATTGCATGGTCTAAACAACACATTTACTATCGAAGACATTTCTTGCTTCAATTTAATTGCATTGTACAGGCAAGAAACTTGCATCGTGCAAATGGGTCCTTAAATTGAGTAAAATATACGTCACCTGCGAAATGAACAATATAATTAATTTTGTGAAACTATTTTTATATAGTAAATGCATTAACTTGACGTCATAACATAAACACGTATACTTAGATTTAAACTTAAAATCAACAATTCGATAGTCTTAAAACAATGTTGGAGCAATAACATAGTATCTTACAATTAGATAGTGAAATCATGTTTTGATATGACCTTTTAAAATTATTCTTAGGATGGTACAGTTGGTACCGACCTACCTTTATCTCATTCAGCGACGCGCGCTTTACTTGTGGTAACAAAGTGTCAAACACGCTGCGAATGTGTGCGTGAATGCGAGTGGCGATAGCTTAAACATTTTAGCAGATGTAAATATGTGTGTGTTGTTCTCCAATGTGAGTGTGAATCTGTATTACTTCATAAGATACATTGCTCATGCAAAGTACCAGGCGAATTGATTTTAATTTTCTTATTAAGAGAGCAATAAGGGTCATATTATGACGTTATAAAACGTTATGAAACGTCATAATATGATATTATAATTTAGAAGGGTTTGGCGTAAGATAAAATATCAACGAGTCCTGGCTTGGCACATATTTAACTACGTAAAAGTTACAAAGATTGATTTTTTATTACCGTCATACATAGTTACCTTTTTCTATTTCATTCAGAAACTACAATGAATAATGCAAATTATATAAACTTACAAAAGGCAACGAAAAATAGAATCGTTGCACGTTAATATTGGATTATATCAGTCAATATTTAATTCCTTAATTTTTAATTTCATTACTATTAGCCAATATAGCATAAATTCATTTAATATTGTAAAAAGATACTTGTGGCGTATCTTAAGTTACGTTACATAAGTGACCTCCTGAAATTGAAACTTATTAATCAGATTTCGCTCCATTGAAAACTACAATATTATTACTGCGCGATATATTGTCGATTAAGTCTACAAAGGAACAGTACTTGGCTACCTCTTTGTGAGGTATTTTTTATGTTCTATGATTAAATAGAAACGGATAGTACCTAATAACATAACTTTTTAAAGAAGACCAATGATTCAAAACAAGCTTACAACATAAACTTCGTATATTATATACACAAAAAAAAATTTCCTTTTCTAACATTCAAATACATACCTAACTAAACAAAAAATTAATTATTATTTACATACTCACTTTACTCCTGCTTTCTTCGATCGTTTTATTTCTCATAACACGGACTGAGCCATAACGACCTTGATTCTTCTGCACCGACTAAATCTAAATTTAAATTTAGCGTTTTCAAGACAAGGGCAGATTTACTAGACTTTTTAAAAATGGAAATTAATTTGAAAGCATTCTTTGCTTTATTGTAACAGCACGCCGCATTTGTTTTAGTCGGCGCGCCGACTAAAACAAATCAAAAGTGTATATCGGCAAAAATGTCAGATAACTTGACGTTTCCAAAAGCCATTCTGTCCCTTTCCTATTGCGGTGGAATGAGAGGGAGTTGGACAACTTAATTTTAGGTTTAGAGAATGACTACAGAATCGACACCATTCTCGTGATGTTAAGGTGGTTCTAGTAGAGTAATATTCTTTTTTCAACTTGTTTGCGGCAGATGGGGCAGACGGTGATGCGGTCTCCGCACATCTGGCACATGCCGTGGCCGCACAGGAATATCATGTTCTTCAACCGGTCTAAGCAGATCGGGCACATTGTCTGTGGAATAGTAAAAATAAATTTGAGTCATCATCTTCACTCCAGCCTATAATAGCCACTGCTGAACAAAAGCGCCTTAGATGATGGATGATTGAAGGCTGAATACTTTCATTTTTTTTCTTTATTCATTTATTGGGTTACACTGGGTTACAAGGATCTTACAGTGTACATTTGTTTGTTTGTTCCATTCGCAATATTATAACAATTTGATTTTAACACGACAGTTTTTTGCATTTATTGGCCTTTAACAAACCGAACATTGCTAAGATTTAACTACGTAAGTACTAGGTCTGTAATTGAATTTATATCGATGTGTCAGTTAGAAACACATTAATAGTGTAGTAAGTCTTTCATATTTGTAAATCATTTCACATCTTTGTGCAAAGTTCCAGCCCTGAACAAGTACTTAAATCGACAATGACATACATACTGACCTGTGAAAATACATAAACCATTTTAGTACAGTCCTAATAAACCTTATTAGTACAATAGTACGCAGAAATACAGCTCAATGCTAACGATGCGCGAAAATTGTGTTATCTTTTGCTTGACGGTCGTGGAAGTTACTAATAATATGTATTATCAACACACAAAATAAGATTATTATTGACCGACTTTAAATCCAAAAAACATTGTCCCGCTGCTGTATTAGGTATAAAGATGTATGCAAATCTGAACGTTAGCGTAAGATTTTAAAGCTCGCTATTACCTGTTCTTTGATGTCCTGCAACTGCTGCTGTAGCTTCTGTACATCGGCGGCGGGTGGAGCGGGCGTGGGCGCGGAGGCGGCGGACGTGGAGGCTACGGAGGCGGGGGCGGAGGCGGAAGCGGAGGCGGACGCGGCCGCGGTGCGCAACCCGTTGTTCATGAGGTGGGGCGCGGCCTGCGCGGGCGCCGGCTGGCCTTTGTTCACCTGAACATGAGCCAGGTTGCTGCTGCCGTCTTTCTCAACTGGAAATTAAACCGATTGATAGTTTGAAAAAAATAGTTTGGGCAAATTATATAAATCATGAAAACACATGATCGAGGAGTTATGCCGAAGAAACATCAATGTGATACACCTCTTTATATAACTAATTAAATAAACTACTTGATTATGCTACTCGTTTTCTAAAAAAAGTGAAAAATTTTCTCAACTGAAACTAAAACACATCTCCTTTACTGCTTCGTTTTTCAAATCTCAAAATATGTCAAAAGTCTGGTGTTACAATTACTTAAGTTGCAACTCTATATTTTTAGGTCGAATATCATGATTGCTTTACGAAAACGTGAAAAATGGCACTCTGATTCACTTTGTCATTTTTATATTGCGGCATAAATAAACCTTGCATTTAAGGTGGTTCGTTCAAGCAGACGCTGTATCAAGACTATCAAGTGTTTTCTCCGTTTATGGAGAGGCAGCGCGCGTCGCTACCCGCCACATTTGACGCGTAGCTAAAGGCAAACGTACTAATTAATTTCGTTTATGAAGGAGCGAGGCATACGGCATAACAGTATACGGTAGACATGTGTAAGTAATGCGCGTAATATCACAAATGAGATATCACTCAAACGCGTGATGTTACATTACGCATCACTCCGAGAAATCAAGTATCACTTTAAACATCACGCGAAATAACATTACACTAGCTCCTAGCGCGAGCGAAAGGGACCGACGACCGACCGAAGCTGTGATGTTATGTTTCAACTAGCGCGCGTTGCGTGCGCATCGCACGATACGCAGCATCACATCTGTTCGGGTGTTGTTTCGAGTGATGTGATATCTCAGTGTAATATACGTTGCGTGCGCATCGCACGATACGCAGCATCACATCTGTTCGGGTGATGTTTCGAGTGATGTGATATCTCAGTGTAATATACGTTGCGTGCGCATCGCACGATACGCAGCATCACATCTGTTCGGGTGATGTTTCGAGTGATGTGATATCTCAGTGTAATATACGTTGCGTGCGCATCGCACGATACGCAGCATCACATCTGTTCGGGTGATGTTTCGAGTGATGTGATATCTCAGTGTAATATACGTTGCGTGCGCATCGCACGATACGCAGCATCTCATCTGTTCGGGTGTTGTTTCGAGTGATGTGATATCTCAGTGTAATATACGTTGCGTGCGCATCGCACGATACGCAGCATCTCATCTGTTCGGGTGTTGTTTCGAGTGATGTGATATCTCAGTGTAATATACGTTGCGTGCGCATCGCACGATACGCAGCATCTCATCTGTTCGGGTGTTGTTTCGAGTGATGTGATATCTCAGTGTAATATACGTTGCGTGCGCATCGCACGATACGCAGCATCACATCTGTTCGGGTGATGTTTCGAGTGATGTGATATCTCAGTGTAATATACGTTGCGTGCGCATCGCACGATACGCAGCATCTCATCTGTTCGGGTGTTGTTTCGAGTGATGTGATATCTCAGTGTAATATACGTTGCGTGCGCATCGCACGATACGCAGCATCTCATCTGTTCGGGTGTTGTTTCGAGTGATGTGATATCTCAGTGTAATATACGTTGCGTGCGCATCGCACGATACGCAGCATCACATCTGTTCGGGTGTTGTTTCGAGTGATGTGATATCTCAGTGTAATATACGTTGCGTGCGCATCGCACGATACGCAGCATCTCATCTGTTCGGGTGATGTTTCGAGTGATGTGATATCTCAGTGTAATATACGTTGCGTGCGCATCGCACGATACGCAGCATCACATCTGTTCGGGTGATGTTTCGTGTGATGTGATATCTCAGTGTAATATACGTTGCGTGCGCATCGCACGATACGCAGCATCTCATCTGTTCGGGTGATGTTTCGAGTGATGTGATATCTCAGTGTAATATACGTTGCGTGCGCATCGCACGATACGCAGCATCTCATCTGTTCGGGTGATGTTTAGAGTGATGTGATATCTCAGTGTAATAGGGGAGGTAGGGGAGGGATGGGCAGTCGGGAGACATGGGCACCCCCCTTTTATTCTGATCCGGTCACAGAATTTATTTTTTCCCTAATTTAATAGTTTACTTTACCGACTGAGAACACTGTTCATCCATAGAATATCTGCGATTTCTGTCTGTTGTTAAACGCAGACACATTTGAAGGTTATGCGCTCGTAAAAGTAAATTTTTTGTTGTGGTTTCGGATCGTAATAAAGAGACAACTAACGAAAGGTATGTCTATTCTTTATTATATATCTATTTTGTATTTACTAACTTATAAATTAATCTGAAATTCACGCTTAAATACTTAAATAAAAAAAAATACCAGTAACTTATGTTGAAAATTTATACAGAGGGAGCAATGGGCATTCTGATGTGAGGGAGGCTTGGGCATGCCTAATGCCTCCTATACTCAACATTGTATACTTTAAGTTGAGTATAGGAGGATTTTTTTTAAATTCTTAGTACCTGCTTTAATAAAACTATTTGAATTATTTTTAATTACAGAAATATGCCGTTCAAATTCAAAAAGAAAGGTTTGCGACGGGAAATTCCTAAATATTTGATATTACGAGCCATAGAAGAGGTATCAAAATGATCAAAAATAAAAACAACTATACGATACTGTATTATTTGTTGTTAACTTTTATTTTTCGATACTATTATGGATATAAAGTGTTTTATAGGCCATGCCCAAGCCTCCCACAGGGTGTGTCCAAACCTCCCTACCATAGGGAGCATCGGGCACTTTTGACCAATATCTGAAATTATCTCTTAATGTTGAGACTGGTTATAATTTTAAGAAAGTTATGTCTAAGATATCTAGCCAAATGTGTGCTGCAATAAGAAATGATAATAAATTTTGATTATCTAAAAAATCTGATTTTTTATGCATTAAATTGTGAAAAAGTGCCCATCCCTCCCCTACCTCCCCTAAGTAATAGCTGTGACCATGTGATGTTTCATCTAGCGCGCGTTGCGTGCGCATCGCACGATACGCAGCATCACATCTGTTCGGGTGTTGTTTCGAGTGATGTGATATCTCAGTGTAATATACGTTGCGTGCGCATCGCACGATACGCAGCATCACATCTGTTCGGGTGATGTTTCGAGTGATGTGATATCTCAGTGTAATATACGTTGCGTGCGCATCGCACGATACGCAGCATCTCATCTGTTCGGGTGTTGTTTCGAGTGATGTGATATCTCAGTGTAATATACGTTGCGTGCGCATCGCACGATACGCAGCATCTCATCTGTTCGGGTGTTGTTTCGAGTGATGTGATATCTCAGTGTAATATACGTTGCGTGCGCATCGCACGATACGCAGCATCTCATCTGTTCGGGTGTTGTTTCGAGTGATGTGATATCTCAGTGTAATATACGTTGCGTGCGCATCGCACGATACGCAGCATCACATCTGTTCGGGTGATGTTTCGAGTGATGTGATATCTCAGTGTAATATACGTTGCGTGCGCATCGCACGATACGCAGCATCTCATCTGTTCGGGTGTTGTTTCGAGTGATGTGATATCTCAGTGTAATATACGTTGCGTGCGCATCGCACGATACGCAGCATCTCATCTGTTCGGGTGTTGTTTCGAGTGATGTGATATCTCAGTGTAATATACGTTGCGTGCGCATCGCACGATACGCAGCATCACATCTGTTCGGGTGTTGTTTCGAGTGATGTGATATCTCAGTGTAATATACGTTGCGTGCGCATCGCACGATACGCAGCATCTCATCTGTTCGGGTGATGTTTCGAGTGATGTGATATCTCAGTGTAATATACGTTGCGTGCGCATCGCACGATACGCAGCATCACATCTGTTCGGGTGATGTTTCGTGTGATGTGATATCTCAGTGTAATATACGTTGCGTGCGCATCGCACGATACGCAGCATCTCATCTGTTCGGGTGATGTTTCGAGTGATGTGATATCTCAGTGTAATATACGTTGCGTGCGCATCGCACGATACGCAGCATCTCATCTGTTCGGGTGATGTTTAGAGTGATGTGATATCTCAGTGTAATAAGTAATAGCTGTGACCATGTGATGTTTCATCTAGCGCGCGTTGCGTGCGCATCGCACGATACGCAGCATCACATCTGTTCGGGTGTTGTTTCGAGTGATGTGATATCTCAGTGTAATATACGTTGCGTGCGCATCGCACGATACGCAGCATCTCATCTGTTAGGGTGATGTTTCGAGTGATGTGATATCTCAGTGTAATATACGTTGCGTGCGCATCGCACGATACGCAGCATCACATCTGTTCGGGTGATGTTTCGAGTGATGTGATATCTCAGTGTAATATACGTTGCGTGCGCATCGCACGATACGCAGCATCTCATCTGTTCGGGTGATGTTTCGAGTGATGTGATATCTCAGTGTAATATACGTTGCGTGCGCATCGCACGATACGCAGCATCTCATCTGTTCGGGTGATGTTTAGAGTGATGTGATATCTCAGTGTAATATACGTTGCGTGCGCATCGCACGATACGCAGCATCACATCTGTTCGGGTGATGTTTCGAGTGATGTGATATCTCAGTGTAATAAGTAATAGCTGTGACCATGTGATGTTTCATCTAGCGCGCGTTGCGTGCGCATCGCACGATACACAGCATCTCATCTGTTCGCGTGCGTGATGTTTCAAGTGATGTGATATCACAGTGTAATATTACGTTTTCGTAAAAGTGATGTGATATAACATTACTTTTTGAAGCACTGTTTCGCGCATGTCTAGTATACGGCGCTGCGCCCGCTGCGGCTTTCGTCGTTGCCAATTGCAAACTAACACGCGACAACACCACCGCAAACTCTGTACCTCTCTCTCTACTTCCTTACCATGTCCTTCGCAGCTTCGCCTGTCGCTTCATTTGCGACGGCCTACGTCGTCCGTTGCCCGTCGCATCATTACTGGCCTATTTACGTGCAAATGCAAGGCACAGGCCTTCCTACATGGCCATAACACCACAAGGCTAGCCTAATTCGGGTTGGTGGGTTAAAGCGGTTGCAGTGAAAATCGAGATCTACGGCTTAACGTGCCTTCTAAAGCACGGAGGAGGTCGAGATTGTAATTTTTTATTGACCCATCCCGGGATCGACCACGGCGAAAGTTGCTATGTTTTGTTATGGAAGCCAGAGCGCTCAAACTAGTACGCTACTGACCTCCTCACCCCGCCCGCCCCCCCTCTACAATTCAGTCAAACGCGGGCTAAAACGCTTCCCCTTGCACGGTCTACACATTGCCCTATGTTTGACACTCCGCGTCTCCCTGAACGTCGCCGATACTTACCGTCGAGCTTGATGTTGTTGTTGACGGAAGCGACGGCAACTGTGGGTGGTATAGCGGCTGCGGCAGTGGACGTGGCCGGTTGGTGCGGCGGCTGCAGCGGCGTGCGGCACTCGACGCACTTGCGCATGAGCGGCGCGCACGCGGCGCACGCGCACACGTCGCCGCACGGCCGGAACACCACCGTGGCCGCCGCCTCCGAGCACACCACGCACTCGCCCACAGGCGCGCGCGACGACACGCACGCGCGACACACCAGACACTTTTTCACCTAAGTTAAAATAGACACAAATAAACATTTTTTATGTAACTTTTGATTATTTAAATTTAGTTTTTAAGAGAAAAAAAAAGGTTTTATAAAGAAAATAAATTTTTGGTTGTCTACCGGTTCAGATAACCAGATATCGCTAAGCGCGATATATTTTGTAGTATGGAGTGATGCCTCTATACCCGTATAAAAAATGTACTCTTTGGGAACGAGCGGCGGCGGCGCCGGCGTCTCGGCAACCACTGCGCGGTCACGACGACGCGCTGCGAGGCCGACATCCAGACAGCTCGCAGTGGTTGCCTAGACGCGGGACGCAGGACGCGCGTGCGGTGATGTCGTGGCCAGGCCGTTAGATGATAAGTTGACGTCTAGTCTACCTAGTGGTAAATATACAGGGTAGATTTTTGAGACGGGCCATTTTTCATTTGATTTTTCCGTAACCCTTGAACAGCAGGATGCCACTGTACGCAACTTAAAGGACCTTTTGACTCATAAAGATCACTTCCCAAAAGGACAAATTTCAACAAAAGATAAATCTAAAATAATATTGCAAATGAATCTTTTTATTAAAAGAAATTAAAGCTTGATCTTATTTGTAAATATAGTACATATATACCTACTTAACTTTACTGTACTCAAAGACTAAAACACTCAAAACCTATTCAAAAACTATTTTCTTAAAAAAATTGTGTTAATTTTATTTTATTTTCTATTTTCTTTAAATGAGTACTCCATTAAAGAAAAACAATTTGATTTCATCCTTTTCTCTAATCAATTGCGAGTTGTATTTGCACATAATAGTTGTTACGTAAACTTTACGACAGCAGGACACAGTATTTGAAAAGTGGACATTTTAGGAAATGGCCTTTTGTGAAGTGCATGTTTTTGGAAGTGGACGTTATGGGAATAGGCCTTTCAGAAAGTGCACAAAAGTTAAAATAGAATAAATGTCTATAAAGGAGATGTTTCATTTTCGGCTATGAACATGTACAATACATTAAAAAATGACAAACAATTATTAAAACCACTACAAATTATTTTGCGTTATTTCCCTGCATCCATAAAAAACCAAAAATAGGAAATTACGAGAGGCCATATTAAGGCAAAATCTCTATAATCTGTGGCAATATTTTTAAAACGTTTGGAAAATCGTTTTAAAAATATGTCGTTTTTAGTCTAGGAATATGGAATTATGGACTCAGTAGTCTGATAGACAGATCAATAAAGCTTTTTGCTTTCTTCTGTATATTTTGAGTGGTACTTATAAATTATTATAGAAGTTTGACGTTGTAGTGTTACCATTATATTGATAATTATAAAACTGTCACTTATCATCAGAAGGTATTTTGTACGGGAAAACAACAAAAAAATAATGAAAAATAATGTATTCTCTTGATTTCCCTAACTTAAAAACCACTGTACATACTCATAACCGGGACTCCATATAAACATGAAACATCTCCTTTATATTTCAAACATATACATATAAATGAATAAAAATAACCTATCTAAATTTTTTTTATTTACTTCGAAGTTGGCCTGATATCGTTGACTGTATGTAATCATAAATTATAACGCGTTATTATTTAACCGTCAGTTTTAATATTCAATCTACAAATAGACATAGCTAAAGCACAGTTTAGTTTGGTAACTCTGTGGTTCAAAAACAAAGAGTCCCTACCTAGTGGTATCTGAGCAAAAAGCTTACAGAAGCGGCGCCAGGGGGGCACTCTTAGAACAATGCTATTGGCAAAGAAAGTAGCGCCTTCTATGAAGCTTAGCGGTGACCTTTTTGAATGAAGTCTTCAAAGTGTCTCGTAAGATGTCGCTGCTGCCGCTACTAGGTTGTAAACAAACAATATTATTGAATCAAAAACAAAATAATAGCAATAAATTGATGTTTCCTATAGTAAAAGGTTGATAAGTATATTATTTTTCTTAATTTTTGATTTTAACATTATTATAAATGTTTGAAAAATTACTTAGTAATTAAAATAGAATAAAATAAAACTAGAAAAATTTCACGTCCTGAGGCAGGAATCGAACCTGCGACCTTTCGCTATCCGGGCGACTGCTCTGACCACTAAGCCACCCAGGACTTGGGATATCCCTGTGAAATTCTTCTAGTCTATCTTGTATTTGCGTTTATGAGCTAACGTCCACCCTACAATGTCGAAATATTCTATTTCAACATCCGAAACGAGTATTTTTACAAATACCGACGATTCGGTTAAGTTCGGTTATATTATTTTTATTTTATTTATGACTTTTAGCAGCAAAGAATAATATTTTTACCCTTGGCAACCCTGGTAGTACCCGTATTATAACTGCGTCATTCACTCACGTAATGGCTGCCGAAACTTGCACTTGCGCTTACGTTGTTTTCAGTTATCTAATTACGTGTGTGTTCTAGTGGTTTTGATATATTTCTGTGCTAACAAACGTTGAGTTGAGAGTACTTCTCCGTCCAGGTTTCCATATCACTACATCGAAGCCATTATATTCCGCGAAAGTTGTGTCAAGTCAACCGACTCTAAAAACTTGAAGACTAGGTGTATTTACTTGCGGTAGGAGACGCTATGTTGCGATAAAGACGCTTTGTGTATTTTGGACTCTGAATGTGTTGTGGACTGTGGATTACAAAATTGCTACAATGCCTTTCTTTTGTATTTTTGGATGTAAAAATCTAGAGCAGTGAATAGATTATTAAAACGGAAAATTGTATACGTTGGAGACGATCAAATGAAAATTGCGGCCCAAAAATATTGTTTGCATTATAAAAATAAGTCACAGATTATGTGCTGTTTTAATAATTTATTTTGAAATAAATATAATTCTTTAATTTAATGAAGCGTATTTCCCAGATACGAGTTATTTTATTTCATTGATTTAATGTTTGTTTTAATGTTGAAAAAGCTATCCTTACGTTAAAGTAAAGTCTCAATGAAATAAAATAACTTGCATCTTGGAAATACGCGCCATTTAGATTTCAAATCTTTAGATACAAACCTACCTATAGCTACGTATATATAGTAGTAGTTCCCGCACTATTTTCCAGAGGCGCTGATGGCGTTTCAAATTTATGTTACAAAAAATTACCGCGAGTGGGCGCTCTTTTCCCCTATACTTACATTACTCTTTGAGCGGCGCCATGTCTGCCTCGGTCTCGGTTCTTTATTTTAAATCCCCATTTTTACAGACTGACTATTACATGACATGACGATTAATATGGATTGAGGGTAGTGAAAAAATTCAAATGAATCAAAAATTACCCTCGCAGCACAAACGTTGCAGCAGCAAATGTGTCCACAGGGTCGGAACATCGTGTCTCGTTTAGCATCCGAGCAGACAAGGCATTCATCTGCGGTGGGGTCTGACTGAGGCTGTTCTGGGGTGATCTCGGGAGCTGCGCTGCAACTAGCAACGCTCAGCGAGTTCTGGTCACTTTCAGGGGTGCCGTCACTGCCGACGCTAGTGCCCTCTTTGCGACATGTCGTCAGTGTCTTGCAAAGGTTCGGGTCTGGACATAAGTCCAGTGGGGTTTGTCCTGAAATAAATGTAGATAATAACCTGATGAATGTACAGCATAAATACGAGTGGGCCCAGGATATATTCCACACGACAAGTACTTTTAAGCTTATACCACATATAAAGAAAGGTGACTCCAGTCTTTGCGTTAGTTCCAAAATATGGACTTTTCTTTCAGTACAAATGTTTCAAAACTTTCTATTATGTGAGATCTTTGTGTACCTACCTGCCGCCATCGGAAGCTTGAGGAAGGTAAGTTTTCATGCTGCACTAACTTTCTTTGACTCCATTTTATACATAACAATACAATATAGCCACAAGTGCAAATATACATGCACACCATGGGTCGATCATTTTGCATGTTTTGCCCAGCGATATATGTTGCAAACTCCTATAATTTACAAAAATATCAGGTATGGGCGAGGAAGCATAATTATATAGCAACCTTTTTTATTCTTGATAGACAGGTCTGCTCCGTGAGCGGCAAGGAAACAGGCGATGGACGCAGAAGACTTCTTGTCGTGAGCGTGCGCGAGGCCGGTCAGCAGCGCGGTGTCCCGAGCATCTTGAAGCCGCCGGAGCTGCTGCAGAGTGTGGTGCCGTAAAGCTTCGTGTAAGGGCGTGTCACCATCCTGAAACGTAAGAAATAAGTAAGTTATTTTTTAAAATCATTGTACCTATAGGCATATAAAAAGGGTCACTTGAATGTTATAGTTTTGATTAATCTAGTAGCTTATCAGAACTCTTAAACTAGAGAAGATTTAAATCGTTTATTTAACGGTTACAATTTTAACAATATTATAAAAATAAAACTTTTTAAAATTAAGTGTTATCGAAATATTAGTAAGGCTAATTTTATTATTTCGGTTCCGTTTCACATTGTATTATACTGACATAGTTATTTAAGCTTTTACAATTTTAAAAATAAAAGTATGATTCGTCTTATCTATTTAATAATGCAAAAAGCATGGATTGAAAAAAAAATCGATGGGGCGAGGCACTCGCCACCCCAGCGGCTGGCCACCGGACGATTGAAGCAATTCGTCCGGTGTTGGAGGAATGGGTTGGGCGCCGGCTAGGCAGCCTCACCTACCGCATGGTGCAGGTACTGACCGGACATGGTTGTTTCGGCCACTACCTGTACCGTATCGCCCGTCGGGAGGAGACGCCGCGGTGTCATCACTGTGACTCCCCCGACGATACCGCCGAGCACACCCTTGTGGAGTGTTCGGCCTGGCGACACGAGCGTCGCGAACTTCGTGCGGCGCTCGGTGGAGGTCACCTCTCGCTGCCAACCATAGTTAGAGCTATGGTTGGTAGCGAGAGGGTATGGGAGGCTGTTGCCTCCTTCTGCGAGACTGTGCTCACGCAGAAGGAGGCAGCGGAGAGGGAGCGGGAAGAGAATCCTCTGGCCGCCCCTATCCGGCGTAGACGGGTGGGCGTCAGGAGGCGGGCGGTGATCGCCCATCTCCGAGCGCCCTAGGCGCGGCCGCGTGCGTGGGTGGCCCCCACGCACGCGGCCGCGCCTAGGGCGCCACGTCTGGGATTGCCCAAGTAACTCTGGGTAATCTCCATCGGCGCGAAACCTGGCCGTAAGGCTGGGTTGCCTGGGGGTAGGCTAGTGAAATTGCTTCCGCAGAGCCTAGGCTACCCCTGCGAAGGGCAGTGGAGTTACCGGGGAGTTTTAGTGGGTATTCCTAGTGTTTTTATCACTGGGCGACCCCCACACACGCCCGTCGCCTAGCCAGCGGCGGGTAGGTCTGTAAACAGATTTCTCCCCGTCAAAAAAAAAAAAAAAAGGTGGTAGACTCATATGTAGGGTCGCCTGGGTAGGTACCACCGCCTTTTTTATTTCAGCCGTGAAACAGTTCGCTGTGTTTCGGATTGAAGGGAAAGGTAGCCAGTGTAATTACTGGGCATGGACGGCATTTCATCTTAGGCCTCAGGATGACAACGCACCTGCAATATCAAGTGCTTTTCCTTGTTATTGCAGGTGTCTATAAGCGGCGGTAACTTCTTACCACCAGGTGGGCCGTCAGCTTGTTTGTCATCTAGTTGTAAAAAAAATAATAACATAAATAATATTAACTAACAATGTCATAATGTTTGTCTTTCTGTCTTGTCTGGATCTACGTTAGCTAACAATGTTATGATGTCAGTCTGTCTATCGGTTAAAATAAATAGTTAATATATATATAACTATAAAAAATTTCACGCAATGTTAAAATCTAAAATTAAGAATATTTGAAAGCACTGCCCCAACTTAACCGAATCGTAGGAATTTGTAAAAATACTCGTTTCGGATGTTGAAATAGAACATTTCGACATTGTAGGGTGGACGTAAGCTCATAAACGCAAATACAGATAGACTAGAAGAATTTCACAGGGATATCCCAAGTCCTGGGTGGCTCAGTTGGTTAGAGCAGTCACCCGGATCGCGAAAGGTCGCGGGTTCGTTTACCGCCTCAGGACGTGAAATTTTTCTAGTTTTATATTTTAATTACTAAGTAATTTTTCAAACATTTATAATAATGTTAAAATCAAAAATTAAGAATACAAGATTATTTACTTTATTAAAGGCTGTCCGACAATGCACCATCACAATATAGGTAGGTATTATAATACACAAAGGTCAACAGTTAATATACAAAGGCCAGATAAAGCCAAACATCTTTCATTAATTTTAAACACTTGTCTGACCACGTCATGACAATAATATTTGTAGTTCTAAATAATTCCTATAATGCCATATAGTTACCTACATCCCTCAAAAATGATACTATCTGTGTATATGTATGTGAATTATTACAAAATCAAGGAAGCTTAGAGATAACTATTTCCACTTAGTGGCACCTGTTCACAGGTATGACGCATGTGCCAGCCATCGCTCAGCTCAACCATATTATAGGGAACTCTAACTGATATACTTACATTGATCGCGGTACCCAACGGGACCAACGGCTTAACGTGTCTTTCGATACACGGTCACACGGAGGAGGAGGATAACAAAACAGAACAGAACCAGGAATCCAAGCCAGTAAGTACGAGATATAAAAAATATAAAATTTTAAGTAACCCCCGGCCTCAATAATCATCTATGTAACACCACCTCATTAAGACTATTTATTAAAGCCCAAACACGCTATATCTGCTGTAAGTTTCTGAAGAATTAAGCATCCCGCAGACTTTTTGATGATATGGGATAAGCTCAAGGTTGGTATGTCATGGGAATGTCACCGAAGTGACAGTACACGAAATTTCAAATCAATCGGATCGGTGAAAGCTAGGAAAACCCTTTTATCTTCATAAATTATAGCTAAGAACCACCCTAGTCACGTCAGCTTTTAAACAAAAAAAACACAGAACATAAACCAAAGACAGACACACAGATACACAGACAGACACGTCAAACTTATAACACCCCTTTTGTTTCGTCGAATGTTGAGGAGCTCGGTGGCGTAGTGGTTTGAGCGCTCTGGTATCGATTACGAAAACAAAGCAACTTTCGCCAAGGTTGGTCCTGGGATGGGTGAATCAAATTTATAATCTCGAGCTCCTCCGTGCTTTGGAAGGCACGTTAAGCCGTTGGTCCCGGTTTTTACTTCAACCGCTTTAACCCACCAACCCGCATTGGGCCAGCGTGGTGGTGTTATGGCCCAATCTCCTCATGTGTTTCTTCCATGTAGGATGGCCTGTGCCCACCAGTGGGACGTATATAGGCTGATGATGATGATGATTAAAGAAATGTTTACGAAGAATATTATTATAATTTTGTACACCAACTGTGTATCTTCAACATAGGTTCACTTTAGCATCATTGGACCCTTTAACAAAATGCAATATGCAATTCCGTTCAATCAGCGGTCCTGCTTATTAGACGCTGACATACAGTTAACAATCAAATCCCGTGGTCCGAGCAATCTAACCTCGAGGCGCCACAAATCACATCGATCAGGGGGTATTAGCCACATGTGACACGTTCAAACGAATGCACATAACCACATGTAAGCAAGTGGCGATATTCACATGTAATGGTATAAAGGCATTCCACCAGCATGTCTCACACATGTATGGGTTGGTTGAAGGAGATCTCTTATGGAGATAAGTCCGCCTTTGTTAACTTATGTTATCTATATGCACTATATTTATGTAATTTGAAAGTGCCTTAAAGAGTATAAGGCTTACATTTCACCAAATCCCACTTTCCTAAAATCGGCATCTCTGCTTGCGTCACTTGAGGATATAAATCTCCTTTATCTCCTTTAGATAGAGATAGATAAAAATATCGTAGAAAGAAAAAGAAAGCCTAGGACACGGTCAGGTGAGCGATAATAGGAATATAGAATATAAAAAATTTGGTTTCATTTTTCAAAATGGAACTGCCAATATTATTGAGTATGTAAGTATTCATTATTTGTTTTACGATTTGCAGGTAAATTGAAAATTGTCAGAGTCACGTCAGCATGAATTTAACGTGAGAAAATTTTCGTGTAATGGTTCTTTGTGACTTTCGATGTCATTTAAATCAACAAGAAAGTTATGATAGACTTCGATTGGCCTTTTATGATGAAGCCCCATCTCATGTCACTGTTTACAACTGGTTTAATGAGTTTAAACGTAGTCGTATTAATCTTACCGATGACCTGCGTGAGGGATGGCCTTCTACTGCGATGACTGAAGATAACATTAGTATTATGCGGCGTACGATAGAGAATGACAAAAGAGTGACCTATCAGCAGTTTCGGACAAGCTAAGGCATCGGTATGAGTCAAGTACACAAAATCTTCCTTGAATAGTTTGCGGTCAGGAAGCTTTGTGCCCGGTGGATACCTCATAATTTGACCGAGGCCCAAAAACTCCGTCGTGTTGATTGGTACCGTGAAATGATTCAAGGATTTAATGGAGGTGATTCAAAAGCTGGATTTACTGTTATGATCCCGAAACCAAGACTGTCTGCTCAGTGGGTGTTTCCTTCCGAGGAGTTGCCAGCCACGGTAAGCGTGGAAAAGAGATGGTGGCCTCGTTCTTCGGAAGGACAGGTCATTACGCGAAAATTGTTTTAGAGGTTCGAAAAACACTACTATTATTTTGACTGTATTGTATTAGTGTACTGTAGTGTACTGTACTGTATTAGTATACCACTCGTATACTAATAATTATTTGCCATGCACTTGTCTTAGAAAAAGTTCGGGAGAAACGAGCTGGCAGTAGGATTCTCTTTCACCACGACAACGCTTCGTCGTACACCGCCAGGCGAACGATCGACTATTTGGCGACATCAGACGTACTTACAATTCCTGGATACCCGTTGTATAGCCCCGACCTCGCACCTTTCGATTTTTATTTAGTTATTCCCGAAAATAAAATAAAATCTCTGAGGAAAATTATTTATGGACGAAGAGACTAATGATCAGTGGGCAAAGTGCTTTTCTCAGTAGTTCCATTAGATGCAGCGATGCATTGATATGAATGGACACTAAGTATTTTGAAAAGATATAATAAAACTAATAACTTGCTAGTTTGCTCAGTTTTGACATTGGAAATATCTTTTCGTTCGCTCCAGTAAAAGCTCCAATTTCACGTAAAAGTGCGATCCAATTATATCTCGGAGAGTTGTGAAGATATGTTATTCAAAAAAGGCGTATTCACGAGAGCTGTAAGATGCGAAAAAAAATTCGAGAAAGTCAAAAACAAAAAAGTTATGGCCGATATAGTACAAAAAAATTTTTTTTTCTCGAATCTTTGGTTTTGGCGGTCGATATATTGGAAACGAAGAATGATTTTAAAAATTTTAGAGAAACTACTAGGGCATTAAATTTTTTGGCATGGAGATAGGTTTACATCATTAGAAAGGACAGCTAGGTCCTTTCTAAGGATGTAAAAGTTTTTGGCGTGATAACAAAAATATACGCGGGTGGTGACGGGGCGGCCACAGTTAAAGACATCGATGCTGTTACAACAGCATCTATGTTGTCAGCATCGATTACCTTTTAATGACACAAAGTGTAAGTATCTCTTTTTGTTTCATGTATGGTCGATCTTGAAACTGTCTCTTTCAGGAGCGAAAATACGCACTGTTGTGCACTATTTGTCTACCTTGCATAATAATATAAAAAAGATAGTGTTTTACGAAGACATTATTATCATCGCCAGAGAGGGGTATCAATCTGAGTCTCTGAGACCGAAGTTAGCGCATCGTTGACGCGTCTTTCTAAAAATATAAATAGTACTGTAGCAGACTAAGAGAATAAAATTAGTAACGGAATGCCACGTGTTTTATCCGTTTCACTAAGAACTACGGGTTTTATTAATTCTTGTTAAGGATCTAAATCTGTACTAAAGATACGTTATAATAAGTTCAAACTTATATTATCGACTTTAGAAAATTCTTACTAAACATATTCACAGTAAACATATTTTAAATCAAAATAAAAACAGACTTGAAAACTAAAAATGCAAAATATTTAAATTTACCTAGTTAAGTACTCAACATATTATTATACCATTAAATTTCGTAAGCCGGCACCCACTCAAATTTTTGGTACGATGAAATTTAATATTATGTCGCTATTCCGCAATGTGCGTATTTTCACGACATCAAAACTCTGCATAGTCTGCTTTAACTCCAACGAAATTTGTATTGTTGTAATATGATAAGTTAATACGTGTATGAGATGTTAATAACGCCATAAATAACGAAAACAACAAACAAAACTGTTTATCCCTTAGCTTACACCAAGAGCATTAAAGCTCTCACTAAATGGCTAAAGGCAAAAAGTTAAATGAAATGAATCATTGATTTGACTAATCGTATTTAAAAGGTTGTGGAAGCTGTAGTATTTATCCCAATTTATTACTCTTAAATTCACAATAAATACATTTGTGTGTCTATCTAGACATACAAATAAGACATGTTTTTTATCCTGAATCGTAAATTCACCATAAAATTCTATTGTTTTTATCCTTACAGATAGGAGATTGCTCATACTCAGGGATGTAATTTGTTTTGTTCGGCATCGCAATGTAATCATAATATCGTCCATGATTTAATTTTAAGATTAAACATCTCCCATGTCGACCTTCATTAAACTGTTGACACATTCTACAATGTGTTGATGCCTGCCGGCAGGTACTTTTTAGCGGCGGAATTTAGGTCAGAAAATTCCACATAACACTCGACGCCTGCCACATTTGCATCCTTCGGTATCTACTACACTGATCAGCAAATACAAGAAAGAAAATGGCAGCTGCTGGCCATGTATAAAAATTCCACACACTCAAAATAATAGATCCCAATATGCTGCCGGCGGCGGCGCTACCTCGACGAGTTAACTTACCTCATCGAAGAAACGTACTACTTAATGTAAGCAATTTTGTTATTCGGTGATAAGTCTTTTTACTTTTCTTTAAAATTTACATGTTTCATTACATAACTTGCCTTGTCACAAATGTTGAGATCTGCTCCATGCGCTACGAGCAAGCGCACGATTTGTGTGTGTTGTCTTTCCACCGCCAAGTGTAGAGCTGTTTGCATGTTTGCGTTTTGTAGGTCGGGACGTGCGCCTCCACGGACTAGCAACTCCGCCACCTCAGCGTGGTTGTTCAGCGCAGCTAGGTGCAGCGCCGTATACCCGTCGTCTTTGGCGTCATCCACTATCCAGGGACGTGGTAGTTTGCCCAGCATTATTTTCATGGCACTGAAACAAAACAGACATTATTTTGCTTTTGTTTCTAGCTAGTCCTAATCACAAATGTGTATAATAAAATGTATTAACAATTACACTCGAGTTACTCTGCCATTTAGGTACGAATGCAGCTAATTGCAACACTAAATGCACAACTGGGAGGCTATGGTGGAATTGTGAAGTCTAATTACGTTACGTTTGTGCAGACGCTAAAGAAACTACCCATCTCCAAGGAAAACGGCTCATTAGATACTTCCCTTTTGTGCACAATTAAAAATGGCTACCGTAATCATTTATCAAAGAAAAATAGTCTGAGTTTTTTAGACACTTTATGCTTTGAAATGTGTTGTAGGTACTTGTAGAAAGATGTAACAAACTTAACAAAAAGTTAACACAGATATTATTATAACGATAATCTTAGGTCCGTACTTTAAGTAGATTCTTATTTATATAGATAATAATGTTAATATATAAATATTTTACACATAGGTCAGTCGAGGTGATGTTTTTTGTAGTACATGGTTTACACATGGTAACTACGCCCCCGCGAAGGTTTCGCTTTCAAATTAACAGACGATGTCATGCGTTGATAAAAAAAATCCAATATCCCCCGTGGAGAAAGTTTCAATATAGACAAACGATAGTTGGAAGCTTGTATGAGCACTAATGTTCTATTATACTTTGACGACAACTATTCAAGCGTGCACAGAACGCTATTATGTACATCGATCGACTAGTTTTAGACTTAATCCTAAATGAGCAAAGCTCTTACAAAGAGCTGGAACGAAGACACAGTTCTTATAACTGATTGTTAAAAGTTGTGTTTCATTCACGGAGTTTATGACTTACTATAAAGCCTGAAATATATTCTATGTAAGTATACGGTCGCACAAGGAACGGTATGAAAAAAGATGTCTAGGAAGTTAGAAGGTACGTTAGTCACTCTATTGCACTTACAGTAACATGTTTAAATAGAGTAATGTCACTGCAACTGATTTATAATCAGTTACAGAAATCGACTTCTTCTCGGGGTGGATGAACTCTACACAAAAATAGATGAAGAGATCGTCTTTACATAGCCTATAAGATTTATAAGTAAGTATATTTGGTACTAGATATAAGTAAGCATAATTCTTATACATTTTCATGTTCCAATAAGGTTCTGCATTTCAGCGATGTAGAGTAAGTAAACACTTCCAAGAAATGCAAAATTATAGCTTAGATCAAGAATAACTTTCCAAGAGGTTCAAGTATAGTAGCTACAAGGAATGTAACAGTTATAACAATTAAGCTGTTGGCAACAGTAATTCAGACTACACACATTTTAATATGCTGTGTTACGTTCAAAGAGTAAAAACGAACGAACTAATTAAATAAGGTCAAACGTCGTCATCGGCGGGCGCGGCGGCGCGGGCGCACGCTCACGATCGTCCTACGTACTCCAACAGTTGGTATCGGCGCGTCGGCCGCCTCGCGTTTCCTGCCTTTGGGGTGTTAATATCAGTGCAATAAGCGCATAGCATGATGCACAATCAGTATTCAATGATGCAAAACATATTTCTAGTGAAAATGTAGTGATACATCGACAGCTATTATTATTTCACGATTGTGTTTGTAACCGATCCGTGATATTCCATGATTGGAATGGTGAGTTCCAGTTTGAAGCGTCTCGTTGGTAATTCTGTGATTTTATTGTTTGACCAGGAGTAATTATTTTAAATGGTTTTATTGAGACACTTGCACTCCGCTGAAGGTTTAAAATGAAGTATGGTGAAACCTAACTAAATGAAATTTTATGAATTATAAGTGAATTACAACTTATAATTTAGTTTCTATGAAAAAATGATTCATTAATAATAATTTTCGTTTTTAAAGTACAGTTAGTTACATATTTTTTAAAATAGATGTATTTCGAGAACTCATTATTTAAGCAAGCAGGCGATCGGCCTGATTTCGTATGGAGATCTTATTCATACTACCAACGAACAGGACAAAGGTCAGCTGTATTTACAGAAAGTTTCGAAGAGTTCTATTCAAATACTTCCAATAACTAAACATACAAGGTGTTTCGTACTCGGTATAATATGCGGGCACCTACCCATGTAAATATAGTTAGGTATAAATACTTAGGTGTCATCAAAAGTTCCATATTCTAAAATTATTTTTTTTATTTGTCATACATTTTGTTTAACTGACCGAACTATAAGTATAAAGAAATTTGAAAGTTATTTTACAACTTCGAATTTTTGCTAGCACTATAGTATGTATAGTCATGTTAACATGGGCTATAGTGAATACCAAACATTCTGTAGATATTTTATTAGTCAAGTATTAAATAACTCTACACTTTGAACGATAGAGACATACTCATTATAATTTGGTTAACAAAGCGGAGCTTAGCGGCACTAGACAGAGATAATTGAATTTGCTGTCTCAAATTCTATAGGTAGGTTCTCTTCTAGGGAGAAGATACCAGAACCTTATATTAAGTTACAATATAAGGTTCTAGTATCTTTGCGTATTAAGTTATAACTATAATTGGAGAATTATATCTAGCACAGAGTAGATCTTAGGGTAACATATTAATAATGGGCTAAGTTGACTTCTTGATTGTATTGTACATATTTATGTGGCAATAACTTATTCTTTTCTTAGATCTTAGCACGATTTATAGATATTAAAACGATTACTTCTAAACTATGTAGTCCGCCCGCGACTTCCGTCTGCGTTATCTCATGGGAACCCTTTGGCCTTTACCGGGAGACAAAGTATCTTATGTTTTTATCAAGATAATTTCTGTGCTAAATTTCATCCAGATATGTTTAGCAATTCTGGCGTGATTGAGTAATAAACATCTAAACTTACAGGTCCTAACTAATATGATAATTGCGAAAGTGAGTTTGTTTGTTACGTATTCACGCCTAAACCATTTAACCGACTTAGATAAAACTTGGTATGGGGATAGTTTGAGGCCCTGGGAAGAGTATAGAAAACAGAATCTTTTGGAGAGATAACCGACATCCACGCGGGCTCAAGCTAGTTTACAATAAATTAACCCCCTGGTGTTGCAAGCGTCCTTATGCTACGGCAATCGCATACCATCAGGTGGCCCGATTGCTTGATTGCCACCTTAGTGGTATAAAAAATTTTTAACTGCCTAAGTATACAAAAAGTAGAGATGACATAAATTTGTATTTGATAAAAATATTTGATTGACTCAAAGAGAGGGAATCACCAATGAAGCACAAGGTGAAATGATACTACTTTTGTAGTACATATTGAGTTTCTGCGACGAGAAAGGTCGCTAGATGTCATCAAGGAAGCGTATATACATATAGGGTTGGAAAAGGGGACTGATCTCCTATGCTGCCAACAAAACGATTCCTAGACTTTATTTAAACTGGAAAAGATTTTTTTTTATTTTTTTATACAAAGCACGACAAATGACTCAACACCACCTGATGTGAAGCAGTAAGAAGAGTCCATATGCGAAAACAGCTAGTGCAGTTCAGACACTACTCTAGCTGCCTCCACCTTGCCGGCCCGAAAGGTGCTTTTTCACGCCTTTTTTGAAGGACCCCATGTTATAGGAAGGAGGGAACACATGTGCTGGCAAAAAATTCCAAGTTCTGGAAGTTCGACAAAGAAAAGAGCTACTAAATTTCTTTGTACGTGATGTTGAGGTGGAGACAGTGAATTGATGACTCCGAAGACCGGCACGCGTGTTCCTGAGTAGGAAGGGGGAAGGTGGGATAAGGTCAAATAGCTCTTCAGAACACTCTCCGTGATATAGCCGATAGAAGGCGCTAAGCGACGCAATGTCTCGACGCAATTGCAGAGGCTCAAGGTTGTTGGTGACCTCTACATCGCCAACGATACGGACAGCACGACGCTGCAATCTGTCCAGGGCATCGAGTAGGTACTTGGCGGAGCCATCCCACAAGTGCGAGCAATATTCCACGCAAGACCGGACCTGAGTTTTATACAGCAGGCATAATTGGTCAGGCGTGAAAAATCGACGCACCTTGTTCAGGACACCGAGCTTCCGTGAGGCTGTTTTTATCACGGAGATTGCAATAAGATGATGGAATGTATATCTTAAAGAGGATTGTCATGCTTGATATTCATTATCACAAGTTGAGTATTTAACCACTGCCTGTTCACGCATAACGCTGGCGTCGCGCGGATGAAAATTAAATCCATTCATGTATATCAACGACACCCCTGCTGGACGGCACCACTAGGGTGTCGTTAATATTTTTTTTGTAGCTACACCACTATTGAGGTTCTAACACTACATGCATGCATTTATCATTCGTATGATCACCACATGATAACCTTACAGATGATCTCTCTGTGCAGATCTTATTTTTCTATAGGAAAATAAAATTGGTGCATATTTCTTTGGAAAGAACGAAGCATTTGATTGTTTATTTTTTTTCAAGAATGCAGTTACCAGAAATTACAGAAAACATAGCGAATGAAATTAAACAAAGATACGAGAAAAAATGTAGAATTTCGCTATGTTATAATTTCGAAGTACATATTATATCAATTAGAATGAAAACGTAGATATTCACTAGTCGGGGATAGTGCAGTTACCAAAATAAAATTGTAAATGACACCCCAGTGGTGTTGTGCAGGGGGGTAATTGACAATTCATGAATCTTTCTATGTAAATCAAATATTGATTGCCAATGAACAATTTTGGTAACTAATGCAATTTTAATAACCTTTACAAAAATCAATGTACAGTTATATTTTTTAGAAATATCTAGATTTCCCTAAAACAAGTAAACATAGGAGTACCTACTATCAATAACAATAGAAAGATGCTTGACATGAAATCGTATGAATAGGGTCGTAAATTCACATAAACTCGCTTGTAGTAGGTACTAGGCTGAAGCGGCAAACATGCAGCCGAAGTACAAACATTGCATTAGTTTGGGCACCACAGCCGTTACACCTAATGACTCATAGATTCACATTAATCGGGAAAAGGCCGGCCCGCGCCATGGTGATGCTGACTAACGAGTACGGAACTACGGATACATCTCACATGTTACATGTAATTCGCACCGTATAACTTTGACGAAAATGCGTTCCATTTTTAACTTTTCGTCAGATTGCCTAGTGTAAGAACGAATTGTGTATAAATTTATTATTACAATTAATGATTTTCTTATCGAAGTCTTCAATAAGATACTTAGAGATAAATAACATTAGCAAACCTGTACAACATAGAATATCTTTGGATGTTCGAGACATAAGAAAATTAACGTATGACTTACTTGTTACAAATGAACATAACAGTAGGTACTAGGTATTGTTATTAAAAACTTGTAATAAATATTCAATTTCATAGGTATCTCGTACAACAGATTAGGGTAAGAGCAAATGTTTATAAAACAAATTTTATCCGGCACAATAATCATACCGGTTCGTTTAATAAAATAGCGAGGGTTTATTTTTTTTATTTTTCGTTGGTTTGATTCTCGGATGAGACAAGCAAATTTTAGAAGATCTTTGAATGCAGTTTGGTTTCTTTTTTAAAATAAAGGAATGTTTCTTTTCAGTAAAAAGTTCCTCTTCAAGGCCCATAGATTTTTTCCACCCTGTATAGGCTGGTGATGAACTTTGACGTGCAAAATTGTATTGCAATATGAGCAGTTTAGAAAAATAAGTTTAAAGTGGTGTATATGAAGAAAATAAAATAATTTATAATGTCATGAGAGAAACTAATGATATATTTTTTACGACAAGGGTGGTAAACAATAATGCACGGCCTGCTTCGTGGTAAGCGGTTACCACACCCAATAGACGCTGTGGCACTCGCAAGCTGCCCTATAAAAATTTGGGCGGTGTGAAAGGCGTCTCCGATAAATTTTTCGTCGACGAACGTTTCGCCGACACATTCAAAATCTATTCCACGAATACCATTTGGAATAATTCGATAGAAATAATGGCATTACTAGTGGGTTCATGGTTATTTTTATGACCAAGCAGAGATGGATATTTTGTCTAGTATTAAAAAAAAGTGTTTTGGATTTGCCGGCGAAACTTTCGTCAACTAATACTCGTCTAAACATTAACGCTTCCTCATAGAGCTCTGGCGTCTTTACTCACCTCTGTACAACAATACAACTGCAAAATGCTAATTTGCTGCGATAAGGAGGAGGCGCCTTCAAATTCGAGTGGTAAAGGCATTATGCCCCAATTTACCTCTATAAAATAGGTTAGTTTAGAACTCATAAAGATTGCAAAAGAAATAGTATGTTTAAAATCTATCGTTTCACAGATACAGTAGGTAGTATGTTGATATGTTGCAGCGCATCGTCTATAAAAACACTCCATACAAAATCTGCAGAACAGATGACGTCACATGTTGCAAATTGCAACATGTGACGTCATCTGTTCTACAGATTTGCAACTTGCAATATTACTAAAAATGAATGGCCATACAGACAAAATTAATACTATGTAATATGTATATTTTTATTCATAGTTGTCATAGTTGTCTCAATTGATGTAAGCAATCTAATATCATACTAATTTTTATAAATTTTCTAAACCCAACAATACTCTCTAACTTTTAAGTTTGAATTGTTTTTATGGGTGACAGAAGCATATATTTTACAAATTTCTAAAAAAAAATATCGTCAATTTAGGTTACTTATCTGATTATTCTATAGGCGAATATAAACAAGTTCAATTTATTGGCTCTACATTATACTTAAGAGTAACGAGTATGCTACTTGAAATAGAATATCTATGACAGATATTTTAGTTTTTATATTATTATACAGGGTGGCACATTTATATCGGTCAGTATGGGCAAGTCTGAAACTATAGGACATACGAAAATCACTCATTCATCGATTTTAGTATTAAGAAAAACTGCATTCACACATTTTAAAATAAACCTGTACTCATCTCGGGAATCGAACCCGGACATTTTGAAAAATAAAATTAACACTATTTCTATTTAGATATCGATTGTGTAGCTAATAAGCAGTAAACGTTACTATGAAACATAATGTCTAAAACGAATAAAATGCATTGTTTTCATATCCTTTTATTTATTTTAGTAAGTGTTCGAAATTACCACCCTTTTTTTAATACAACTTTCATCTCGTTTAGATGCGTAAAATTGTCTCTATGGTTGTTTGTAGCTCTTTGCTGGCGTCGCAGCTTGTTACATACACTACTTATGTATTGTTATCTGCGATAATATTATCTATCTATGATTGTAATTGCTTACTTCTATTAATCATACAAACACTAATAATGAATTGAAAAGCCCACTTAGAATAAGTATATAGATACAAAGACGGGATAAACCTCATATGGTGGTACTGGTGGTAATTTCAAGAACTTACTAAAATAAATAAAAGAACGTGAAAACAATGCATTTTTAGACATTATGTTTCATAAAAACGTTTACTGCTACTGACCTACACAATCGATATCTAAATAGAAATAGTGTTAGTTTTATTTTTCAAAACGTCCGGGTTCGATTCCCGAGCTAAGTACATGTTTTTTTTTTTAATGTATGAATGCAGGTTTTCTTATTACTAAAATCGATTACATGGTTCCTAAGAAGAGATTTTTGTATGTCTTATAATTTCAGACTTTCCCATACTGACCGATCTAAATGTGCCACCCTGTATAAATAAGTTTTTACAAATGTCATTTTTAATAACATGATAGTTCAACAAACAATATTCCTTATTCATTGAAATACATTGGCTTCATTGTATGACGTACTGATATATTTTTTACAATTTTACTAGACTAGGGTAAAAAATGCCACTGCATGGCACAGCGCTCACACGCAATAGAAAATCTATTGCGTCTGATATGATGGTGCATTCATATCTATTTTCTAATAAAAGTTGAATTTTTATAGATAAATTGTTAACTGACTAGTTTTTGAGAAAAAATATCATCCTGTTTTATCATACAGAATAGATATATATACACAACCATTTACACTGATTTATTTGTACCTATATGTGTACAACATCATATTTTATTCGCGATTTTGTCTTTCAAAACCGACCTCTTAAAATTTTCTCTCCTATAAAAAGACGCACAGTTGATCTTCAACAATTGGCAACCCCTATAGTTGCAAAAGCATCCCATCGTGTAGAGAAAAAAAAATGCATATAAGTTGTAGCAAAGTTGTAGCAAATATTAATTTAAGAGGTCCCTACCTTCCGAGTGGAAATTACTACTATGCCCTCATGGGTATTTTCCGCTAATATTAGAGCGCCACACTGAGGTAGTACCTCCTCTTGTGTTTCGGATTGAAGGGAAAGGTATCCAGTGTAATAACTGGGCATGTAAGGCATTTCTTCTCCTTATATGAAATGCCCCAGGATGAGAACGCACCTGCAATATAAAGTCATTTTTTCATTGCAGGTGTCTATAGGCGTAACCGACTTACCATCAAGTGGGCCGTCAGCTTGTTTGTCATCTAGTTGTATAAACAAATAAACTTATCATCGCAACTATAAGTAGTCTTTTCAAATCTAATGATTTCGGTGAAACTTAAATTTTTTACATTTAACGCATACTATTTTCGGGAACCAAAAATAAATTTTCAAAATATAAATAATACTTTATAGTAATATCATTGTAAAAAATACTTTGAAAAACATATTGTATATGTTTTTCAAAGTCCAAATAAAATGACCGTTTAAATAAAAAACAAGTCACAATTATAGTATTGAAAAAATATGCAATGTGTGGGATGGAATTTATTTTAAATATAAATGGAACATAATCAGCGATGTTTCGTTGCTGCCATCTTGTTATATAAAAATATAAAACATCGATTCCATTTTGTTTTTATTTACTTTGTTTCGTAGTTTAAAACAATATTTTTTATAGAAAAAAATGCAACAGCCAAATATTCATCATGGCGCTAATGTCACTTAGGTGACGCTTAGTTGACTTCTATGTCGCCCGCCATATTGTCATAATGAATAACAGTGAAATTGAGGAATCATTTTAAATTTGTACTTGTAAACTATACATGAAAACGAATCATTAGTTTTTTGCCCGGATTAAGCAGATCTTTCCTGATTTTTTATGAATTGGACGGATTTGAAACATCTCATTTGAAGCGCCAGACGGAGGTAGTACCTCTTATTATAATCGCAGCTAAATAACGGTACTTTGTAGAGTTGTGTACTTACCTGCGGTGAGTAAGTTCGATAGAGTTCAATGAGTGTGTAGTGCTCAAGATGCTACCAGTGCGAGCGTCTTAATGATACGGTAACCACTTACCAACGAGCGGGCTTCAATCACCAGCCTTTATACGTCCCACAGTTGGGCACAGGCCTTTCTACATAGGAGAAAGAAATACATGAGGCGTATCGAGCGGTAGTAAGCCCGCTCGATACTCCTCATGTGTTTCTCAATGCCACCCTTATCTTTAAAAAAAAATAACACCTGGTTGCTAATAGGTTGCAGCCAAGTGCATTCCGCATTTTCTATTGACAATTTTCTATAAATTTGTACTTTAATTTACGCATTCGGATCACACACTATACGTGCTTATTTATTCTAAGTTTTTGCTTGTTTTGTAATTAATAAGGTTGGAAATATTTTCAGATAGGTAAGTTCAGTTATTACCAGTTTGAGGGCGGATTTTCAATCCTTAAATAGTATTTCTTTTCTTTCTTTCTTCTGTAACTACGTAAACCGTAATAAGTTATATACTCAATTTATAAAATCGCAATTTTATTATAACATTCATAATTGAATCAAGTTAATCATCTGAAAACGAATTTATTGTGTACCTTAGCTAATCATCTACTGTAACGGTAGAGTGGAGAGTTCATAAATTGTAGAAATAAGTCATAATTCATTAGTGCCAATAACAGCTAACTTTACAATATGTGATGTGAACTAATGTTCAATATAAGCAGAACAATCGAGTGATTAATCATATCTCAATGGTACAGTGCATGTCGGAGTAGTCCAGAATACGTGCTTAGCTGTAGTCCACTTAGTGATTCTATTAATGAATAATGTAACGTTTAGTTGTGACGACAGAATTTACAGGACAGATATGAGTAGTTCAGGCGATCATATTCCTACAGTGAGCTGATTCCCCACGGATTCAGAATAGTAAGTTATGGAAATGTGCGATTGGGACAGCAGCGGCCACTAGTGGCCAATAACAATGTCGCATTAATATTCAGCAGGCGCTCTTGGCAGTCCGCTGCTTTGCGGACACCATCGCATGTCGCTATTCTTTGCTTGAGAGGAGCATCTTACTAGCTGATCGAATCAAACGTTGTTTACTTTAAGAAGTGCATACAAACTTCACAATGTTACGAGCCAAAGTCCCGTTACTAAAATTTAAAACGTAGTTTGGACGCAAGAGCTTGTTCTTTTTCAGTGTTATTATGCCATTTGTGTTTCGTAGTTACTTGGGTTAGAGTACACGGAAAATGCAGGAAGAAATGCTTTTCCGTTATGTCTAATAGAAGTAAAATATATTTCAAGCTGTAACTTTATTGTGATCTTTATACCTGATATTATATTTCGGTATTTTATTTATACAATAAAATTTACTGTTTTAGCTTAAATCAGCGTTATGCTATTTTTGCTACATTACAAATAGAATAACAATATCATGGTACTTATATTATAAATGTGGTACATGATGTTATACTTAGTGTGTTAATAAAGCTTTTATTACTTGTTAATAAGTGTAATAACATATTGATATTACGCTTAGGTAATGTTGAAATTAAACAAAACAATTTTAGTTTTTAGTTGTAGGTAGTATAAACAAGCGATCGGCATATATCTATATTTTTTAAACATTTCGGTATCGAAATGCTAACAAAACCATGTTGCTTTCATGCAGACAAAAGATGAGTTGGCTGTCGTCCCACTTGTTTGTCTGCGAAACTTTGCCAAAATTCTTTTATTGACTGAGTGAACGTAGAGGCGAGTTTTAAAAGCTGCGGCGGGAATTCTCGGCTATACATAATACATTGTCACAATCTCACTAGATAATATCTTCGAAAATAAGAAATATACATAGTTAATACACTTATCTGATATATAAATAAATATGAAACTACTCTTGTCTTTCAATCATTTGACGATAAGTTTAAAAAATACGATTGTATTGCCTATTAGCTAATTCCCATCAGTTTATAGTGCCTTTTATTCGAGATATATATATTTTTTAAATTTCAAGTAAAAAGCGTTTATTTAAATAATATATATTTGAGAATTTTGGAAAAAAGTACTACATAGTACTATTTGATGTTTATGAAGCCGCAACATTTTGTAATAATGAGTAATACCTATTATAAATCTAATAATCAATTTATGTAAATTGAAAATCTTCCAGTATTATTCGACTAGAAATGAATGAAATCTTTGATTATTACAAATACTTGTTTGTTAATTTATGCCCGTTTTTTCAGAGGTCAGTGAACGCCGAGTCTGCCAGAACTCGCAATAGGAACTATGTATAGCGCGACTACCCCGCGGGAGGTGACAGTGGTGGATGGTGTGCACTAATAATAGCATCCCCTCCAGCGCGACCAGTGTGGCTGACGGGAGCGGGCGCACATGTGGCCGCCGGCATCGCTGTCGGCGTGCGCGTTTATTTTCGATACGGTCGTCACGCGGCGCGGTTCACGGTGCGCCTTACATAAGAGCCGGAGCGGGCGGCTACGAGTGCGGCTCTGGCGTGCACCACCACCGGTCGCCGCTCGCTGCAGGTCGGTGCACGCTCGGGAAACCGATCCGGTGGACGCCTGCTGCCGGTTCTATTTCGGGAAAATACAAATTTGGAATGGATGGTACTCGTGAGTCGTAAGCGAACTCCGCCGGTTGAGTCCATTTTTAGAGTTGGGTTGGTTGGGTTAGTTGGTGCGCACAGAGCGCGCCGCCAGTGATCAGCGAGCTGCCACCACGCCGCGTCGCTCGCCGCCCCCGTGTCGCCGTCGATGCGCGGCCCTCGTGCGCCCTCCACCAGGAGGTGTCGTCAGACACCACACCACCTCCAACCTTGAGCTATACTGAAGACAGAAGACGAGCCTTGTGCGAGTTCCGTGCTTCCTTACTTCCCATAGTGCTTATAATCGTATGGAATGTAAAGAAGTATGGAGCTGCGCGGGCGTGCCCACAGATCCGGAAATCCCATCTTCGTTGTCACCGTTGCTCACATGTGTCAGAAGTTTTTTCAAGGAATTTGTGTTAATTATAGTTTTATAGTGCCTTAATTCGGTGTTGTGTTCACTGGTATAATTTCAATTAGTTGAAGTGCATCATAGACCTGGATGTATCCGAGCATTTCAGATTAGTTTGTAAGATGAACAGATTTTTATTTATTTATAGAATTCGATGCCTACTATTTTAAAAGTGATTCCATTATTTATTATACTTAACTATGGTTTTCTGCAACTATTTTATCTTTGTATTAGTGTTTGGTCGAAAATTTAGGTAGATAATATAGTAGTCCAACGAATCAGTAAGTAAAAACAGGAATTGTTTATTCGGTGGCGAGTTGTCGTAAAATAACATCTGGCGTAGGTTCTGACTAAGGCAACATAAATAAACGTCAGGCTAACATCGACCGGAGCTCAATACGCCTTCTGGTATTAAACTTATATATAGATATACCTATATGCGGGAGCTAGATTTCTTGACAGCTAGAACAAGAAGCATTCAATCCAAAGCCTGATAATACTTATTTATTGTTACATTACCAATTTTATTAAAAGAAATATTTTTAATTTATCTTAAAATTTACAAAAGTCATTTCCATTGAATTTGAATAGTACCTAAGTACCTAATCAGGTCTCAATCTTATTTCTGTAAGATGCAAGGAAACTTATTTATAATCGTTTTAATTTTTGGTACCATCTAGGATGATCTAGGTGATTCTAGGTACACCTTTATTGTATTTTTAACATAAATGTTCTGCAATTAAATGTTTGTGCCAGTATTGTTTCATTGTCAGGACATTTTGAGATAAGCGGCAGATAGAAAAAAAGGAGCAAAAAACAAAAGGCGGCGGGCGTTAGGGCCGCGCCTGCGCCACATCTGGGCACAGTGCAGCTCATTATACGGAGCGGTCGCGGCTGAATGGGCCGGCGACTACGGGCCTCACGTGGTATCCTCTGCCTTCTTCTACATTGTCTACGTATATACTGACTGCAGTATACGGTAAAGTGTACGTTTACAATATTAATTAAAAAATATAATATAGCACTCACAGTTCGTATTGCAGCCTCAGCTTTCCAAACTACAATTTATATACCTACCACTCATGATACACGTACTACTTATAAGACTCGTAATCTTTAAACCTATAATTTTATTATTCAATATTTGTATTAAGTACTTTGTAATAAAAATTCTAACATATTTCGTGTTCTAAATCCCATAAATAAGTGCCGATTAAATAAATTCAAAGTTAAAATATAGATTTATACATTTTATACATACTTACCACATTTTGACTTAAATGTATTGTAGACAAACATATTAATACAATGTTTTTAATTGTTATTTACCCACTAACACATTAAACTTTTTGATAAAAGGCAGGGTTACGATAATAATTTGCATTCATACACTAACGTGGTAGGGTAGCATGAGCTGAATTTTTAATAAGCTCACACGTCGCGGTTCTACGAGGATATATAACCTTGTGTTCCTTATTCTAATTACATATACTGTGATTACAAAAAAGTTCAAAAAGAAATGACACTGTGATAATGAATTTATATCAGTTGGTTATAATTGTAAAGCATTACGTCAAAAACTTATAATTCCAAATAACTTTAATGTGCGGAAGAGTGTTTTATTCCATCAAAGGATTTACAAGAACGCAAAAGTCATTAAGGACCCATTAAACGCATAAAAGTATAACGGAGCATGTCGAGCTTCATTGTTTCGAGCGCCGAAGGGGCAGCGGGCAATGACAGCGCGCGCGCATTACTATTGGCTCCATTCACGCCTAAATAAGAAGCGCAGCGAGAGCGATATAAGAATATCTTACATTAATTCATAAATCGCTCTCGCTGCGCTTCGTCTCTTATATGTAAGTAAATAAAACATTATTTAAATAATAATAAAGGCGATCTAGTTCTATTTTTTTTTCAATATTCTTATTATATTATGTCGACCGGGTGGACGAGTGGTCTAACCCCTTGCTATACAGGTTACTCGGTCAGGGGTCCCAGGTTCGAATCCCAGTAGGAACAGATGTTTGTATGATGAGTACGAGTTGTTCACGAGTTATGGATGTTTATATAGTATATTCTAATATTTATGTAGTTACATATTTTTATCAATATTTCTCCGTTATCTAGTATCCATAACACAAGCTCTTACTTAGTGATGCTTAATTTAGGCTAGATAACAGGTGTGAGTGTGCGAATATTATATTATTATTATGTAAAGAGTTTATTTTTTATATAATAGTACATATTTGTTTTGCGTTTATGTTTGCTCGTTTGCTCTTTTTATTATAAGTATTTTATCCGGACAACTTTCACTTAAAATTTCTGGTTCGAATTATATCAATAACATAATAGTCTATATGCTGTACCGTCCGCTACCGCTACTGCCAATACAACGCGCACGCGTCTCCGCTGGAGCCTGCTGCTGCCGCTGTCATGTTGGCTGTTAGGTCCCTTACGTGTGAGCGGGCGTAGAGGCGCGGCCCCGATCGTTGTCGTCTTGCGATCACATGGACATGCATGGCTGCCAATTATACAACGGAGCGAATGGCTATAGAGACAGACAATAGATTTATTTTGGTCAAAGGGCCCTGTTATAAGCTCTCGTTATGTTAATGAAAACATTGATAAATAATTCAAACTTTAAATAAAATAAATATTTACAGTTGTAATTGGATTTCTATCTATTATATTTTTAGTACATAAGTATTATAAAATTTTTAGACAAGTATCGTAACAAAGTGTTGCAAACAGCAAAAATATTGAGCTTTTGTAAATCAAGGAATATCAGATTACGAGCCCAGAATCTAGTTATGATTCTCGACAGTAGCCAAAACTAGCCTCATTGTACGTCATCGTAGCCACAGATTAAATAATAATGCCCCGATCCAGTATCAAGTCAATCCGCGCCCTTTAATAGTGCACGCCTTTTACTACAGGACAAAAGAGTTTTCTATGAGAAAGGGATCTTGACCTACCAGTTTGTTCAGAATGTTCAACTCTCAAAAACAATTTATTCATGCATCCATGCAACGACTACTGCCAACAAAAGAATTTAAAACTAGACAGGGGGATAATGAATACTAGACAAAGGCCATTTTAATAGAGTTACTTGCGTTCAATTCGGTTTTGTATTTTTATATTTGGATGAATGCTTTCGTGTTTGTTGGAATAAGAAAACTAAAGAATAAGTATTATAAAACGGTGTAGAGCAGTAATTTACTCGAGATGGGCAGGGATTTACATGTGATTATGTATACTTAGATATCTTGTTATTGGTGGATGACGCGCGAAAATAACTAGCAGACAAATATTTGGCATCACTCCAGAGGCCACGGAACAAGAAAGTCTCCTGATCCTTTCCGCAATCGACATCTCTATCTTTACAATTAGGTAGCTATGTATGTAATTCAGAATTCTCATTTCTGTTTTAATATTTGAGTATTTTCTGCGTTAATGTCTTGCTGTGACTGACTACATTTATTTACATTCGTTCCCCAATAGTAATCAAGTTTCCTACACAAGCGTAGTAAATTCATTCTAGGTACAGTCGACAGCACCTCAAGAGTAACAGTTTGACCTTGAGACCACCCTTACTGCGTTCGTAATAGAGGCAGCTTTCGTAGGACAACTGTTATACTTGACTGTTGTGCTGTCGTCTTGTACAGACGACAGCCCGTCAAAGATGAGTGTTCAACGACTGAAAATTAAGAAATAAATTAAGATATCAAGACTAGATTTGAGAAACTCTATCATCAAAGCTACATAGAGAGTAGAGTTTTATCAATCGACATCCAAGATGTTCAGACATCAAAAACAGCGTGCAATTGTTTTATTACGCAATCATTGAATTAAGTCTTAGAATACACCACCACCTTAAAATAAATTTATAAGTAGATAGCGATAGAATCTGAAATGTGAAAAATTTCCTTTTTATTTAGACTTAATTCTGAAAGTGTGTAATGTAAATAATGGTTTTAAATACTTTTCAATTTTTTTTATAATATAACTAGGTTTTATGTAGCAATAAAAAGGATTGTTTAGGAAGGAGGATTTAGTGGGTACCCTTTTGGGAGAAAAAAGTTTCTAGAACGGATTTGTGATTCGGCTGTTCCTCGTTGCACTGCCGAGATAAACACTCATTACTCTAATGCGGATTAATCTCCGTATAGCCAAGTACGTTAGATTAGGCCATTGACTCACCACGATGGTCTAGCTCGCTGGTGCTAATCAACAATTGCTGTGTCATGATAATGATAACAGCCGACAAAAAGTTAAATACATTACGATAGGTACGGTACGTATCTACTTATGTCCAACACAAGTTAAGGTAATTGCTCGTAAGTTTCCATAAATAAAAAAAAATAAAAAAATGATTTTTTCGTTATAAAAAAATCCAGCCAAGTGGGAGTCGCACTCGCCCGACGAGGTTTCCGTACAAATTCGTAGGTACATAATCATTTATTGAATTGAAAAGCTAAAAATTAATGAACTAAACTAAAATGGATGTGAAATATGTTTGTTTGATATCCTATTAAAATATAATACATATAATACTACTAGGTACAAGACACTTACGTAGGTAGCTACCTATTTAGGAGTGCGTTTAATTACAAAATTTTTAAAAGGGCTATAACAGTGCAAGTTCCTCGTGTTAAACTATACATCATAAAAATACTAAAAAATCTGTTTAAGTTGGTGCCAATGAAGCCCTTTCATACGATACCCCACATAACACGGTAAACGCACTTGAAAATTTGGACCCCGTTTCTTGCATAAAGATCCGGTTTTTTTTGTGATTTAATAAAAAATATACGGCTTTCAGATTTTTTCCTCTTGCTTTCAGATTCAGTAAAAGTTTTAAAAAATCTACAAAAAGATTTGGTCACCCATACAATTAAGTTACCGTTGCCTTACCTCGATGATTGATTACAAATGTATGTATTCAGATTTTTTCCCTGTACTTGTAGTATAAGATAATATTACTTGCCAAATTTCATAATTTTAGGTCAACGGAAAGTACGCTATAAATTTTGATTCACTTGAGAGTGTCGAAATGTAGGTTTTTTGGGGCATAAACGGCTGTATGTTTTTTAAGTTAACTTGGAAGATGGATTATTTCACAGCTTCAAAAGAATGATCAAAGGTAAGAGGAAACCTCCTCTCTACGCGTTTCCGAGATAAAGGGTCTTGACAGACGGACGGATGGATGGACGGGTGGACGGACGGACGGATGGACAGACAGACGAAAGGACAGATGGTCGGACGAACGGACGGACGGACAGCAAGATGGACGGACAACAACAGAGTGATCCTAAAAGAGTTCCGATTTTCATTTTGAGGTACGGAATCCTAAATAGAATTTGCTTGTTGGTAGCACTCTTGTACTTCAAGTTTTCACACTGGAAACACAATTTTATATCTAACTTATTTTAAAACATGGTAAGTTTTTAGAAATATTTTGATTCCAGTTGTAACAATTAGTGTTAATTATTGTAACAACTTTATGAAAATGTTAAGAATCGACTCAAAATAGTAATTAAACACAAGAATAGTATTTGAGAATTGATAATTAATTTTTGCATCTTTCTAACTGTTTCTAAGTTTCTATCTTATGTACATACTGTAATAATAGTTTCTAATGTTTCATTTAAAAATACGTGTATAAAAAGTGACGGTAGAGTCAGTCTAGTTTTGGGCTGTAGTTACCAAGTTACCATTTATTTGTCAAATAAAAAAGTTTCAATCGATGTAAGGTTCTCCACTTTGACACATCCCAGTTATTTTTTTCGCGTACTTCAACTACAAATACAAATTACAGTTATAAAGTTAGTATAGAGGAAGATTTCTTAAGTCTATAAATACACTCCAACACGCCTTTCTTTTGCATGTAGTTTTGCATTTTACTAAGTAAACCTAATCATATTTTTTTAAGTGAACATTTATTACCACGTAAGTTTAATAGAAGGATGAACGATAGATACTTTAAAAATAGTGATATTCGTAAAACAACGCAAAATAAAACGCAAAATCTGTCTGATGTAGAGTCAGTCACTTATGGAATTACCCTAATTAAAGACATACAAATAACACAACTCTAATTGTTATCTGTGAACCGTCACTAGTCATAAGTTAACTGATCGGGAGACGGGGGATGGTTCAGATCAACTCAGATGTACCACATAAATCGTGCGGGAACGAACGAGTAAGAACAATAGAAACCACGACATGGCGAATAGTGTTTATCAACGGACTGTCCATAGACTTATGTTATCTTTTGTCTAGATAAATGAAATAAGATAAGGTACCTAAGCTTGTGGTAGGTAAGTACTTAAGTTGGGATAGGATGTTTGTGTTTCAAACATACTTTGGAATAAGCAAATCTTATTTGCTACAATGTGTAGGTAGGTACAATCGCGGTCTAAAAATGTTTATAAGTTTTCAAATTAGATTTTCTGTGACACATCTGTGGTGACACTGTGTGTAGTAAAGGCTAGAATGCTAAGTCTAGATACTTATTACTTTCTGATATTTGTGAAGCATCAATTCACTAGAAGAGTAATAAATAACATTTTGCTGATCAAACTATTTCTTATTTTGAAAATTGCCACATTTAAAATGATTAGACAAAAATAATAAGGTTGCAATACTTAACAAAAAAGGTTGATTGTTAATTCTCTAGATTTTTGTCTTGTTTCTATCAAATATTATTTAGAAATTTTTTGACAACAAAAAGTTTTCTATATCCTAGTTAATATTCATAATACGACCGATTTTCGTGTGTGAAAAAATCTCTAATCAAATTATATCATCAACCCTTTGTCACGGATTTGTGCATGCAATTATAAACCTTAAGGTGGTAAACATTTTCAGACTCCGTTGTACAACGTACATGCCGTGACTGTTATATTTAAATACTGAAGTAGTGATGCTAAAACATGTAAGTAGGTACATATTTTTTAAAGGAAACGCAATAATTACACGGGTGTATGTTAACTTCGTAGACATAGAGTTATATGAAAAAAAAACGCCTTGTGTTTTGTTTACGTGTAATAATAAAGAAGAAACTTTAGATAGATTTTATGGTTTTTGAAGTAATCCTCTTTCCTCCATAGTAAAGTGACTGATTTACACCAGGCTAGTCAAGTAGCTAGTGATCCAAGAGGCCGCCGTGGGGTACTAACATGAAATTAAATTAATAATAATTTATCTGCGATACACAGGTAAAATATGCAATACAGTGTAAGCTGTTATCAGCCCTATCGCCATACAATTTGTTACAATTAATATAGCAATGTCAACATAAAAAGATGATGTTTCATATCCGGCCAGGTATGTACACTATCTCAAAAAATCAGGAAAAATGTCCTGAATCCGGAAAAGTGCTCATACTTAATTAGTTTTCATGCATAGTTTGCTTGTACAAAAGTTGAAATTTTTGTCGATTTCATCCTTATTTATTATATGGCGGGCGACATAGAAGTCAACTAAACGTCACCAAAGTGACATAGGCGCCATGATGAATATTTGACTGTGTTGCAGTTTTTTCTATAAAAAATCTTGTTTTGTATCACGCAACAAAGCAAATAAAATGAAAACGAATAATTGAACATTGTTCTGCATATTTTTACCTATTTATCAGTATACTGTACATAGATCTGGCCGGGCTTTCGTATATTTTTGAAACATCTCTTTTATAATATTTCATATTAAGTAATAAATGGGAATAATTGCAATGTCAATATAAAAATGAAATAAATTAGAGAAATCTTTAATAAATTGGAGAGGTCAGATCAAAACATTGTCAAATTTGTCTTGTAATTCACTTTATATTTTAATTGTAAAAATTAATTATTTCAGTAGAATTAAACGAGTGATAATTTAAAAAAGCTAATAGTTTTTACTTTAATATAAGATCATTGAATTTTTTTAATGCTGCTTGGTATTTTATTATATATTCGCGGTGCCCTTGCACAAACACTCTGTCTTGTGAGTCGAGGGACATGGTCCACCGCATATATGACAACTCGGTTACGGGTCTTAAAGTGAACAATAAACACGGCCGGGTTTTCTTATTAAAAAGTTCAAATATATAGACACCGGGCATTTTCAATATTTTCATGTTCTGAAAATATGGTTTGCAGCTATCGGTTCTTTTTAAGCCAATTCCTTTTTAAAATTGTAATACTTATAACGAATAACTATTGTTCAAGAAATTTACCAAAATCACTAAAAAGCATAAGTAATATACCTTGATGATCCACTTCTGTAAAATAGCCATTGAAAATGTTTTTGCAATTTTGGACAGTTCTTGAGCAATAGTAATCAAAGTAGTATCATGTGAGTAAGTATAGTTTATTACGCTGTAGGCTTAGAGCCCCATATCACCCCATACTGCCTAACCTTGTAGGTATATGAGCTACTTTCGGTTTGTTCCTTTCAATCGCTTTCTTTCTTGCTCATCACTCAAACAAAAATGTCAGTGGTTTGTTTACAATTCTTTATCGAAGTTGGCTTAAGTAAAGTATAACTGCTTTCCAATGTAAAGACATTGGAAAGCAGTTAAGCCAGAGGGGATTGATAGTGATAAAATGAAGTTTAGGGCCACTGGTCTTAGCCATTTATAGTGGCTGTACCCTTAGTCCCTTAGCGAGTCGATTGTTAAATGAGTCATTAGCAACATATGTGATGTGGGCCCTCCCGGCCCCATCAGTAACGCGCCGCCTGCTAGCCTGCGCCGCCCATCGCATAATAAACCGACAACAAAATTATCTTTTCAAACAATTAGCCGAGAATTATTGCACACCAAAATTTACCCAACAGAATATACTCTGTAATTACGTCGGAATTTTTTCGCTTTAATTATAATATCTCAACATTAACTGCTTTAATGTTACCGAGCATTTTAGTTCTGTACTTATTCATAATTTTTTTTTTCAAACAATAGTACCTACCTGCTTAGTACATACACAAAAATGGATTTGAAATAAAAAGATGTCCAGCAGTATTACTAGCATAGAATAAATAATAATAAAATGAAAAAAAAAAAATCATTCAATTATGACCCCTTTCGAATTTCAAACCGAAAAAAATCCCATTTGTATATATTTGTCACAAAAAAATTGTGTAAACTAACAATATCATAATGGGCCTGATTCTAAAGACACACTCTAATTCTTAATTTAAGTACAGTATATCTCTTTCTCGCCATGTGTAATAGGAAAAAGATAGCAAGAATTTGTTTAGAGCTATCAATTAAATATCGATAGATTTCAAAGAAACCATAGACAATTTTAGACGGCATGTACGGAGGTGCCTCCTAAACACTGCATTTTATCACGTTCAATAAGGTCAAAAATTGAACGCACGTTTCTAAATGTCAAATTATATGACAGCGATCCTTTTCGTATTCGTATTAATTTTGAGAGAAAGAAATGCACTGAACTTAAATTTAGACTTAGCATTTGTGTTCTCGCGAATTAGGGCCAATGTCAGACTTGTCTGAATTTACACCAGTTCCAAAATTTAACTATCGAGAAGATTCCGGCAAAAAACTTATGTCACTCTTGTCAAATAGGTACAATGTATAATAATCGGATAATAATACTAGATGTAAATTGTGAAGTAACTTAGGTATATAGGTTATTTATTACTTCTTACTACACCGTGATCTAAAATTGTAAAAGATTGTTAAAAATATTATCTCAACCTATAGATGTAACAGTTGTATGGACGTTTTCAAACTAAAGAGCCAAATACTATAAGTAGCAAGAAGCAATATACAGGGTTACCTCGGAGACAGTGCGCATTTTTATATCACATTAAGAACAAAATAATATGTGATTTTTTCGATATTTTTTTATTTTTTCCACTGCAAAATTCAAGTAGGTAGTGTTATTATCACTTTACGCTTGGTAGTGAAAAGGGTAGGTTAGAGGAAGCGCGGGGGTGACGAGCGCGACGCGGGTTAGTGACGTTGAATCACTCAGCGTGACCTATTGAATATGTTGAGATAGAGTTAACAGTCAACAGTTTGTGAATGGAATCTGTTAGTGGTTGCAAAATACCTTCTGTAAAAAATTTTGTTAGCGAGGGATCGCTAACAATTTTTTTTACAGAAGATATTTATTGCTTATTTGTTTCGGTCAACTATATATTATATTAAATAAAACAATTTATTAATTATTTATAAACTTTAAGGTTTTTTGACATTGGTAGTAATCATAACATAATTCATCTAAGCTCATGTGGCTGTTATATCGTGAACAATGTGAATGAGATGAAAAAGAGCAACTTCAACTTACAGAGATTTCTCACAATTTGTATCACAATACTTTTTATTAATTTTGCGCTGGAAATCACTATCACAGTTCTTAAAACGTAGCAAGAGTCAAGAGATGAGCAAATCAAATGAGTCCAGTAATATTTTCCAATAGTAAATATCACAAATTAAGGTAAGTTAAATATTACTTCAAGCAATATTTTGCAGATTTAGTAAATAATGTTTTGACATCGTATTTTGATGTAAAAGTTCGTGTTATCTCGCTCTCTCGCTTTGCAAAAAAAAAACGAAGACTGCCCAGACGAAATACGTTTACTTAAAAAAAAAAAACAGATATGGAAAAAAAATATCAGGAGCGGGCTGTTGTCGATGATTTTGTAAATAAAAATTAAATGTTATGGAATGATTAAATAGGCTTTGTCAACTTTTATAAAAGACGGGTCCCTGAAGCATTTCAATTTACATATTTGGTTATAGATTAGTAGGTATTGTTTGATTTTTGTCTTTTATTATAATTGATTAATATAAAATATTTTACAAAAAAATATTATTTTATTTTATTACGCAACCAAAGTCACAAGCATTTCATAGTATAATTGATTTACTAAAATGTGTCGAAACAAGAATATGCCTAAAACGGAATACATCCAAACAGGAATGTGTCGAAACAAGAATATGTCCAATTAGGGATACGACGAAAAAGGAATCAATCATTGAATCCACCTTTTGCTGTTTGATTAAAATAATGTTTGAAGAGAATTAAACACGTGGAATCAAAATGCAATAACAGTTGAAAACTGAATAAAAATTGGTGAAAACTCGAAAAAATGCTGCTAGATCGCGGCACACGTCTGCTACACACTGCACACAGCTACATGGCTGAATAGTAAAGCTACAATGAAAGGGACCGTACCACTGATTTAACTGTCAAAGAACTGAAGGCTCACAACACAACGCCATCTATTGTCATTACCGAATGCAGCATGCAACACCATGTTAATTTTGTTGTTTTTTTGTTCTTCCTATAATATGTATACCTAATATCAGAATGGCGTTGTATGGGTATGGATAATTTTTTTTGTGATTTCTTACTTTTTTAACAGCCAAGAAACGTACAAAAAAAATCGCCAAATCGGTCAAACCGCCTCTTTTACCGACGCTATGGTCTAGTACTTGAGACCTCAGATGTAATAGTCCGGGATTCTAATCCCGTGGGGTCAAAAAATATCTGCGCGGTTTGGTTGGTGGTAGGCCTTTTTTAAGGCTAGCTATCAGAATCTTATCTCTATAAAGTAAAAATGTATGAGAAAATGTTAAATACAAATAAGTTAATAAGTTATACCAGTAAAGCGATAGGTCCGCTCACAGTGTTGAAAAAGAGTCGAAAGTAAGTATATCAATACTCTTTTTGTATGCCATTACCGCCATCTATTAAAAGTAATGCGAAGTAGCAATGGAAGAAATTACAGTTTTACGACACACAGCAGTAAAACGATTTTTCATCATAATTTATAAATTTTAAATAATAATAATTTTTCAAGCCTTTCTTCAGGATTTTCCTTATTTATTTTTAAGCCAACATAAATTAAAGTGAACGAAACAAAAAACACTTTGTAACTTAAAAAAACAGCTGTCTGCCAGATTCATAAAACGCGCGAACTGTCAAACGCACGAAGTAAAAATATTCTTTATTTTTCTGAAATTATCCTATTTTGCGAGCGATTGATTTTTCTTTCCGTGGGAACTTTCTACAAAGGATTAAGAAGTTTTTTAAAATGAATATGAATGAAATCGGTTAAATCGTTGTCAAATTATGCCGTGACCAAGAGAAACAGGGATTCATTGTTAGATAAATAAGATCATTATGTACATTTGGATGAACGCCTGCTGTGCTGTTCACTGCATGAATGCAATGGATCAAAATTGCAGCGATATTCTCTGCAGGAGTTATGCTAATGTTTACTGACTCCATTTTGTAAACAAACAGCATTTCATTCAAAAATGCCACAAATGGGTATATACTAGTATTACCTATACAGTAATATTTTTAAATAATTTTGTATTGTTAAATATTCAAAATATGTAAATACTTTCTATTGTTTCTGGACACAGCCTCGCACCAACTTTAAAGCTAGTCGAAATAACTTTATATAAGATAAGTAATTTAGTTAGATTTTTTAGCCTTTTAGTGTACTGAATGTAGCGCGCTTTCATCATCGGCCTTATCTTCACTCATCATCAGGTGAGATGAAGGCCAAGAGTTACCCCGTTAAGGTAAAAAAAGACTCCGGTTTAAAATCTTGTATTAATTATTTTCACAATTTTTAGTGACGTATTTCTTACCTGTCTGTCAGTAGTAGTTCTAACAGTAGATTTAGCTGCCTCCACCTTGCCGGCCTATGAGGTGCCTTTTTACGCCTACTTTGAAGGAACCTATGTTATAGGGAACAGGAAAATTATTTGCTGGCAAAGAATTTCAAGTTTAGGAAATACGGCAAAAAAAGAGTTACTAAATAATCTTTGTTCGTGATGTTGTGGTGGAGACAGCAAATTGATGTGTCAGAAAACCAGCACGCGTCTTCCTGAGTAGGAAGGCTGAAGGTAAGAAGGGGAAAAGTGGGGTGGCGTCAAAAAGCTCTTCAAAGCGCTGACTCTTCATGACATAGCCTAGGTATAGAAAGCAATAACCGATTTTAAAAGGTTAGCAAATGAAAATCGGACCTCCTCTAAAATTTCTTTATTACTTTTTTTTTATACAACTAGATGACAAACAAGCTGACGGTCCACCTGATGGTAAGCGGTTACCGACGCCTATATACACCTGCAATAACAAGGTAAAAATCATTTGATATTGCCGGAGCGTTGTCATCCTGAGGCCTAAGATGAAATGCCGTCCATGCCCAGTAATTAAACTGGCTACCTTTCCCTTCAATCCGAAATACAGCGAACTGTTTCACGACTGAAATAAGAAATGCGGTGGTAACTACCCAGAAGACCCTACATACGGGCCTACTTAGTTGAGATTTTCACTATTATAATGTTATACTTAACACTTTATTTAAACAGAGCACAGTTCGGTAATCTCACGTCTACTCGGTCCCGTTTTCGCGTCATCAACATTGGTCAAGAATATCAAGTTGTGTTCGGACATTTTTTTAAAACCATTTTTGTTGTATCGAACTAAAACCATAGATTAAAACACTGAACTCCCCGACATTAACGAAAGTCAATGTCGCTCTTTTTTATTTGCCTGCTATAACTTGTCATTCGAATAACTTATAATTAATGTTTTAACAGGAAATAAATTGATAATAATAATAGGAAATAAATAAATTAACATCATATTCAGAAATAGACTGCTAAATCGATGCCCGATAATGTCACGACGCAATTGACTGAAAGCTCGACTGTTGTTCCGTTCACTATCCCCAAAGAACTTCAACAGATTACTACCAAATCAAAATGATGCCAATCTGATAGTACCCGTCATGTGATTTTTCTATGTCATTGCAGGTGCCTATAGGCGGCGGTAACCGCTTACCACTAGGTGGGCCGTCAGCTTATTTGTCAACTAGTTGTAGAAAAAAACAAAAAAAAACCCTACACTGGGTGGTGACGACAATACATTAAATTAGAACTTGGGCTATATTAGTTCATAAAAATGATTTGCAACTGTAAAATACATCTTATTCATTTGATAATTTTATAATATTTCTATGAAATAATGTAGCCAATGTTATATTATTTTCTAGAAATATCATAAAATTATCAAATTAATAAGATGTATTTGAAAGTTGCAAAATATTGCTATGAACTTGCCTGTATACAGAGTGGTGACGACAATACGGCACTAAATTAAAACTTGGGCTATATTAGAAATGGTTTGACACTTTCAAAAACATCCTATTCATTTGATAACTTCATGACATTTCTATGAAATAATGCAGCCAATGTTATATTGTTTCATACAAATGTCATGAAATTATCAAACGAATAAGATGGTTTTTTAAAGTAGCAAACCATTTCTATGAACTAATATAGCCCATGTATTAATTTATTGTCGTATTGACAGCACCACTCTGTATATTCACTTTCGAACAAAAAAATCGAAATCGGTTTATATTTGACGTATAGATAGCGCGTACGATACAAAAAAAAAATCAGTCGAAAAAAAATATTGAAAACCTTTTCCTTTCTGATGTCAGAAACAATTTTTAACCCCCGACGTAAAAGGAGGGGTGTTATAAGTTTGACGTGTCCGTCGAGTATCTGTGTATCATGTGTGTCTGTCTGTGACATCGTAGCTCCTAAACGAATGACCCGATTTTGATTTAGTGTTTTGTTTGAAAGCTGACATGATCAGGTTGATTCTTTAGCTATAATTTAAGAAGATCAGTTCAGGCGTTTGATGACTATCAGCTCATTTCTTACTTGACAAAAGGGGTTCACTTACTTTGACAGATACGGTTGATTTGACTTGGTTTACTGTAACTCGGGTGTAAATTCCAAGACATGCATGCAAACCTTTACCTGATGGTGTTATATCAAATAGTCTGCGAGATGCTCAATTCATAAGAAACTTACAACAGAAATAGCTTGTTTGGACTCTTTAGAATAGTCTCAATGAGATAGTGTTACAGCTAGATGATTAATGGGGCTAGGGGTTACTTGAAATTTTCAATGTTTAATTTTATTAGAAAAAAAAATTCAAAGATGATCCTTTCCGTTTCATTTTGTCGTTTTATAAGCAAACTAAGTAAAAAACTTAGTTTGCTTATTAGAAGGGAATTAACTATTGAAATTATTTTCTAAGGAGGTTTTTCAAAATTATTCAGTTTCTTAATAAAAAAAATATATTTTTCACTTTATTACTTAAATAACGGGAAGCGCACTATTGTTGTCTTATTTCTTCGCGTTGAGAAGACATATTTTTTTATATAAGAAGAGCCCATATGAGAAGACAGCTAGTGCAGGTGGTACTCACTATTCTGGCCGGCCCCGGCCTACAAGGTGCCTTTTCACGCCTCTTTTGAAGGAATCTATATTATAGGAGGAGCGAACACATGTGCTGGCAAAGAATTTCAAGTTCTAATAGTACGACAAGAAACGAGTGACTATATTTGTTTGTGCGTGATGATGAGGTGGATACAGTGAATTGATGAGTCCGAAGTCCGGCACCCGTGTTCCTGAGTAGGGAGGGGGAAGGTGGGATAAGGTCAAAAAGCTTTTGAGAGCACTCTCTGTCATATAGCCATATTAACTGATAGAAGGCGCTAAGTGAAGTAAAATCTGACTAAAGCACTTACTTATTACATTATCCTATTTCCTAACTAGAAACAGAGTTAGAGACCTAAGTAGGAAGCCACCGATTACACTACACTATATAGGATCCTAAATAGGATTCTAAATAGAAGAGAGCACGTAGCCGTCACGTAGAATCGCTTTAGGTTGCACGTATTGATGACAGCGTATTTATTTACGCAAATTAATAAATAAAAAATACATAATACTTAATATTAATACTTCATATTGTAATTAATATTGTTAACATATTATTTTGTAATATTTAAGTTTTATGTCTGTTGTTACTTAATGGTCTATAAAAAAATATTTATCAAACCACTGGCACTGCTATGATGGGGAAGGCTATGAAATAATGAATTTTGATGGGGAAGAAATTTTAATTTAATAGTATAATATTATTAATTAAAATACAATTAAGAGAAAGTGCTGGGTATAAGAATATTTCTTATCACAAAAGAAAACAGGTAAATTTTATTTATAATTATTAAGTACTAGTGACTGCCCACGGCTCCACCCGCGTGAATGTTAAATATTTCGCCAAAAGTAGCCCTTGACCTTTCTCACGATGAAATCTATCTCCATGCAAAATTTTATCTAAATAAGTTCAGCGTCTTAGAAATGAAAACGTAACAGACAGACAGTTATTTTCGCATTTATAATATTAACGAATTCATTTTTATAATTGTTGTCTCTTTTTTATCATTATTTCAATAAATCTTTGAACCGTGAAATATCGCCTTTTGGAAGCAGAGCGATAGGGGCCGTCCTTACTCTCTAGATAGGATTCTAACTGCGATTACACCTCCCTATTTCCTAGTTAGAGAGTTAGGAAATAGGATAATGTAATAAGCCTTTAAAGGTTGTTAGTAAGTGGAGGTCATATACAGGTTGGTGCCGTTAATCCGACAATAAATTAAAACATGGGAGTATATAAGTTCGTAGAAATGTTTTGCACCTTTCAAATACATCTCATTCATTTGATAATTTAATGATATTTCTAGAAAACATTGACTGCATTATTGCATAGAAATATTATAGATAACATACATTTTGATGAATCTCGCATGACTTAAATGTGTGCGTGCAGTAGCACCACACCATGATTTTATGGAAAATAAAGTCAGTTGTCATTGCGCGCCAGTACAGGCCGCTCGTCGTAAACCAGTGTTTTATTTACCAAACCTCCTGATCAATCATAGGACTCTACGTATAGTAGAATCTAGTTGTATGACACTTACCCTTAGTGCACCAGCACGAAGCTTACACATTAATATACCAAACCATACATAGATTTATCAAATTAATGAGATGTATTTGAAAGTTGCAAAACATTTATATGAACATTATTTCATAAAGGTAAATTAAAACATGGGGTATAACAATAGCCCTTGTTTTAATTTATTGTCATATTGACGGCACCATCCTGTTATCCTGTATATCAATTATAAGAACAGCACGACGCGACGCTGCAATCTGTCCATCTGCATCGAGGAGGTACTGATATCTCTATCCTCTTCTTCTCTCCTTCGGGCGAAACCAAGTTCACGAAGTATTACCTTAAATCGTCTTTTTCTTAGCGATGGAATTCAGTACTTTACGATCGTTATCTATGTGAAGACTACCATCATCACCAGCCTATATACGTTGTTGTGGACAGGTCTTCCTACATGGGGGAAACACACCACGCTGGCTCAATGCGGGTTGGTGGGTTAAAGTGGTTGCAGTAACAACCAGGATCAACGGCTAAACGTATACCTACATTCCGAAGGACGTAGGTGCTCGAGATTACAAAATTACAAACAGAAGAGACTATAGCGAAAATTGCTTTGTTTTCCTATGCGAAACCAGTGCAAAACTAGAAAAAAAAAATTAAAAATAAAATATACTCATATTGAGTACACATACATTTTTCTGATTTGTAAGTTTGCATTTGAAGCCAATAAAGAGTTTATAATTATTTATCATTGAGTCAGGAGCAGCAGATTTGTTTTGATTTCTGGGTATTTTAATATAATAGAAAAAACTACCAGCTAGCCGTTTCGATTGATCAATTATTATTTAATGATGCGCCAGAGCGACTGGCTATAATCTATGGTTGTTTGAAACATTTTATTTTCCAACTTTATTCATTCAGATTAATAAATAGCTGATTAGTTAAAAAAGCCCTAAGAACGGAGGGCGAGCTTGGGTTAAGATACATTTCTGAATCGCTGTATCTTTGAATAGGGCCCGCGGCGTGAGCGATTTCTTAAAGATATGAATACGAAACAGTCTGAAACACAAAGACTGCACCGCGGGGACCCCCGGGCAGTACAAATTTTTTATGTCAATATAACAACACTCTTGAGCCCGATATATCATATTTTAATTCCCACCGCGTGGAATCTGCGCTATTTCAACTGATATCACATTCACCGAACGTTGGGATACAATGTTCTTCGAGTTAATTAACCTCGTTCGTATCACTTTAACGAGATACGTACCTACGTACGAATAGCAACCTACTGCTCGGAATTCGTAGCTTAACTAACCTTAAATTATATTAACATTGTTCATCGATGAAACTACGGTTTACCTATTTAAGTATACGTACGCATAAATAAAACGTGCGGTATGCGGTATGTTTATAATGAGTGATTCATCAGCTAATCTAATCGATCAAGGAAACTAGAAAGTACTTATTAGAGATACAATATGCAGAAGAGTATCGGCAGACTATACAAAAAGAAAGACGATTCTATGAATCGAAACAGAACGAAAAGGTTTCTCAAGGAATTTTACGTTGGGAATAATCCTGAAAGCGGCCGACACAATTCTTTATTTCATTCACGTTCCCTTGCGATGAAACTTTTTCTCTGCAATTTTTCTGTGGAGGGCGGGGAGTTATCAGGTGGGGCGGTTTGCAAGTCGCAGCACGTAGCGGCCCCGCGCCCGCGCCCGCGCCCCGCCACCGCCTACTGAATACAAACTTCATTAGCCGTTTGATAATTAGCCCGTTAACCGTCCCTCACTCACCCACCAACGATCTTTTCTGCTCAACCGATCTTCATATCAAAATAAATTGATTTAAACAAACTAAGTATTGCAATTTAGCCTGACTAAAATATAATGTTTTCATTATTGCTAGGAACGTACTCTAGTTATTGAAAAGGTAGGTATATTGTATTGCCATAAAAGTGAAACAAACACATTCGATATCGTCGTTCCTAAAAGCTAAATGTAAATTGATAGTCTGCACGAGGTAGACCCTAGGGTGGATAATATCTACAGCAAAGAAATGGATTCACTGAAAATGCGACTATCGAGAATATCACGTTCGAATATTGTTATAGTTTTATTTTCTTTGAAATTGTTTGTACAAACCGAGAGTATCATGTTTGGTTTACACAAGCAATTTTAATCGCTTATTTAAGAGACTCAGCTAAAGGAAACTTGGCCCGGGAACGGATAATAAAAAGTGACAATTTGGCCGGAACGCCTCAGGAAGGAAACCGCGAAACAAAAGCGAGTAGAAGCGAGCCAGGAGCAGAGGAACTTAGAAAAATTAGGAAACAATGAAGCAGGAAACGCGTTTTCTCGGGGAGTGTCTGCCGGCGCCCGTACCCTCTCGTTACGATCTCTTTTACCGTCCGCCCGGCCAAAGGTAGTACCTACCTATCGTTGCCTCGAGGTTTTTATCTAGCAGGATAATATCTTATTTTGTCGGCATTGGGTTTAGGGTTATTCTTGATTAGCCTTGTAACGTTAAGTAGGTATATGTCTGTTCTTACAAATAAACAGTTACATCATTTAAATTTTTTTGGGTGTAATATTATAAGTATATGATATACCTATCGTCCGTTTATATTATCCATTTCCATCTTCATTTATAATTTAATATATATTGATATTATTGATTCAACAGTATTAGGTAGGGAGGCTACGCCTTATATTTGTAGGCATGTAAAATTATAAGTACCTAAACGATTCCATATGTATTTTGTATTTTACAGTCAGTTATCTTTTAGGTTTAATTGAATAATTATTTTAATGTTGACTAAAGTTATACAATATACTTGAAATTTTATACGTATGTTACCTTATCAATACCAAAGCTCTTAGTAACAAGTCAATAATAAATTTCTTCTTGTAAGTATCGTTTGTTCAAAACTGAATAAGTATGTAAGTTTTTTCTAGAATGAGTAAGTAATTGCACAAACCGCAAAGGTGAATGTTTGGAATGAATAGCATATGAATAGCAAAACAAAATATTAAACCATTTCATTGTAGAGTCAAACAGTTCTGTGCAATGCAGTTCTATTCAACACGTAATACACAGGTCGCCGGCAAATTAATGAAACATTTCGATTCAAACGTTGCAATTTCTGCTTTAACTGTAGTTAATGAAAATATCAGCAATCAGACAAAATATTGAACTTTAATTGATTAGTGAAATAATTTATGAATTATTCCATGATGTAGTACCTTAGCAGATGATAAATATATAAAATGAGATATTAGTACAATCACAAGCTGGAGAAGTTATTCGGGATTAGAAACAAAGATGTTTTCGCAAGTGAGAAAGTGGTTACTTTGCTGAGATGAATAAAAAGCAAATGCTTAATAGTTTACAGTATAATAATAATCATATTCACATTAAGTAAGAGCTTGTGTTATGGACTATGCTTATTTACCGTCCTCGCATAGAAAAAAAATGTGTTCTGTAGAACAGATTCGAAATATGTATTACACAATAAGGTACAGTGAGATTTACTTACAATTACAGCTCAAGTGATATTCGGGTGTGCAAACAGGAATCTACGAATAAACAATATTTATTCGTAGCATACCTGTTTCCGACGTATTTATACGGTAGTTAACCATGGTAAGAGCCATGGTTGGTAGCGAGAGGGTATGGGAGGCTGTCGCCTCCTTCTGCGAGACTGTACTCATGCAGAAGGAGGCAGCGGAGAGGGAGCGGGAACAGGATCCTCTGGCCGCCCCTATCCGGCGTAGGCGGGTGGGCGCGAGGAGGCGGGCGGTGATCGCTCGTCTTCCTACGCCCTAGGCGCGGCTGCGTGCGTGGGTGGCTCCCACGCATGCATTGCACAGGCCGCCACGTCTGGGATTACCCAAGTGACTCTGGGTAATCCCCATCGGCGCGAAACCTGGCCGCAAGGCCGGGTTGCCTGGGGGTGGTTTGGTGAAATTGCTTCGGCAGAGCCCAGGCTACCTCCGTGAAGGGCAGTGGAGTTACCGGGGAGTTTTAGTGGGTATTCCCAGTGCCTTATAAGCGCTGGGCGACCCCCACACACGCCCGTCACTTAGCCAGTGGCGGGTAGGTCTGTAGTCGGATTTCTCCCCGAAAAAAAAAAAAAAAAAAAAAAAAAAAGGGACAGCTACCGTACGTTAGTCGAGTGGCATGGCCGTGGAAATACATATTAGAGTTTAGCTTACACTTAACGATTGGATTTAGTTGGCTGCGGACTCGCTGCACACACGAGCCTGATCGATATCCCGATACAGAAATTTAAGCTGATATACCACCTCCGTCTGCCATCTCTCAAGTACACCACACTGTAGAAGGATTATCACGAGAACGAAATATAACCGTCAATAGTAAAATTCATTAAAAATGTTATAGACTAACGGCCTTAATTTTATCCATTTTGTTCTTATTAAAGATTATTCGAACGAATTAAAAAAGGGCTTATACAATCAAGATTAGTAAGGCGCAAGTAAGTCGATAGGCTACGGTAACCGCTTACCATCAGTTGGGCCGTATGCTTGATTGCCACCTTAGAGTGGTATAAAAGAGACAATTTGTTAATTTAAAGCTATATTTTAAGCACCTACGTGTTATAAAACCGTGATAGTGAACAGTGTTGCCAGTTGATTTGTTTAGTTAAAATTACAGAAAAGATAATAAAGCAAATATCCCGTATTTCCTTATGTTCCAATGCCATACAACCCACCAAAGTTTATGGGCCCAGATGTGCGTACTCCAGAAGAACACAGGTAAAACATCTTAGTGTGAATTTTGTTTGGAGAAGCTAAATATTCGGGCCTTACTAATAACCACAAGCCTTGTATACACAATGTTTTGTCACGTTCGTATTAATTAAATTTTGAATTTGAACAAAAGAGATAAAACACTGAATATCAATATATTACGTATAAGGCAAAATAATTACTATTCATGCTCTAAGATAAGGTATATTAATATGTCTAGATAGAGCCTTCGAAACAGAAGAATAGATAAAAAAAGAGGAAGAAAGAAACGGACCAGCTTTCTCAAGATTGTGTGTGTGACAACTATCGCGCCAGTGTGTGTGACAACTATCGTGCCACAAAACTTTTGTATGTTGGTGTGTGTTTACTTACAGGCTTCCCAGAAATTCTAAAAATTACGTGTTATAATTAGGAAAAATCCGTATTACACTGGAAAAATATTTAACCAAACTACTTCGGTTACATTTCTAATACCTAATCAAAATTTTGCGAGATATTATTACAGTTTATTTGATGTAACAAAGCAGTGCATCTGTTAGCAACTTTATTTTTGGCTAAATGTTACTCTAACTTAAGCAGTCACTTTTTTGAAAGTTGTCGAAAGTTCAGTTGTAATTTTTTAGTGTACTCGTTGTCTACCTTACTAAAAATTAACTTAACGCTTTCTCAAATAATTTCGACAACTTTTATCTTGAGTTCGACAGGAAGCCCTTCTACCTTATACGGAGTTACTTCAAGCTGACAGCCCACCTGATGGTAAGCGATTACCGCCGCCTATAGACAGCTGCAATAACAAGGGAAAATCACTTGCTATTGCAGGTGCGTTGTCTTCCTGAGGCCTAAGATGAAATTCCGTCCATGCCCAGTAAGTACACTGGCTACCTTTCCCTTCAATCCTAAACACAGCGAACTGATTACGTGATTTATTATAAAAGGATTATTTATATCCATATTATGATTATAAATTGATCAACAGTATGTTAGCAATCTGGTGAGTATCGCGGGAAGCCGATGGGTGCGGACAGCGCAGGACCGATCGATTTGGAGATCCTTGAGGGAGGCCTATGCCCAACAGTGGGCGTCTCTCGGCTGAATGTTTAGGCATCTCCTTTATACTTTTGGTAGCCTAAAATATACATGTATTATATTTAATTTTATAAGTGATGCGATAATGAACGATAAGATGAAACCTAAGATTTTAATGATCATGTTACTACTGGTAACAGTAGAGAAACGTTCTCTATATTAATGGTTCTATAGAAAAACGATACTGGAGTTAACTATTATGTAATCTGTGACTGAAGTGAAAATTATTTTGGGTGGTCCCATTAGTCAATGGGTCCACGACTAAATGTTATTTTTTCCATCGACCGGTCAATGGGACGTCCAATGGAGGTAACGGTAACCGACAATTCTAAGAAAATGCCGAGGATACCAAAAAAAATTACGAGAAAAGATAGAAAAGTCTTCATTTGTATCTTGGTTACGAGACAAGACGACAATTTCTTCCTAAGTAACTGGTAACAAAACACAGTTATCATGGCGGCCGAAAGGGATTGATTACATTTCGTCAATAATCAAACGCGAATATTTACACTTTCCTTAAATTTGAGGCCATTTCAATAAGTATTGACAAAGTTGAAAATTTGTTTTGGCTTACGTCAAATTGAAATTCATTAAAATTTAACAGGACTTCACATTCCAGTGACGTTTTAGTATTCGGCCGTTATTTAATTACAAAATTATTGAAAAAATGTGTGGTTTATTGTTATTACTTTGAATGACTAATTTAAAAATTTAAATTCTTAAAAAAAAATACTTAATCATAAATCGAATCCTCAAGTAACGACAGTGTTTAGCATACAGTAGTTTACCTAAATAAATTACAACATGCAACATTAAAGATATCTATACAAACCGCTAAACAATTAAACCTGCGAGTGTACGCAGTACCCTAAAGTGCTTAAGCGACACGTTGCAACAGGTAACAATGTCGTATCAAATACACACAACGGTTTCATTTTCAAGCTTGACGTTGGAATCGACAATATAACTCTGCTAAATTACCGTTTGTTTTTTATCATTAATGGGATTTGCAATAAAAGTGGATCTGTGGGGAGGCACAGGGCGCGGGAGGCGCGCGCTCGCGGGCAGCGGCGGCTATTTCGACGTAATTAAAACAAACAGGAGGAGGCTCGGCACTCCTCTCTAATTGCGTTCGTGTTGAAATAATCACGAGTACTTCGACAGTAGATACAAGCCGACGATGCTGATCGATCAAACCCGACTTGTCATCAAGGCGACAAATAATGGACGTGGTTCATCTCTATTGTTGCCAATGAATATTTTTTCTTCTCAGCGTTTTGTTGTACAGTCGACAGCACTTTAAGCGTAACTCTCGTGGTGCAATTGTTACACTTGATGTGATGTCGTCTGTACGTATTGTTTTCAGACATACGAGCGTTTACGACGCACGACTTATCATACAAACTTTCAAATCGAAAATAATGAAAACGAACCAACTGATTCTAATAAAACTTGCCATGCATAAGCAAGCCAGGCTAGTCTAAAAAGTTTTCATAGGATTTTTCGAAAAGTCTAATAAATAAATTATGGCGATTTTTGGTTTATATGAAAACCTAAAAATTGCTTCTACTCAACTATGATTCTGTTTTTGAAAAATCCTCTGACAGTTATTAACACTAGCTTGACTTGATTATGCATGTAAAGTCTTATGAGAATTGGTTTCTACGTTTCCAATATTTTCGACTTAAAAGTTTGTATGAAAAGTTGGCGACGTAGACGCTCTTATGATAATTTTAATTTATTTTTAAAATTATTATAAATGTGTGAGTAATATATTTACATAGAAACATAACTTAAGTAAAAAAATTTTAGGTCCTGGGGTGGGAATGGAACCCGCAAACTTTCGCATTCCGGGTGACTACTCTAACCACCTGAGCCACCTAGGACTTGGGATAACCCTGTGAAATTCTTCTAGTATATCTGTATTTGCGGTATAAGCTAACGACTACCCTACAATGTCGGAATATTCTTAAGATGTTTCGTTTCAGCTAATTTTTGTACAAAAACACTAAAAAGCATAAATATCTTTTTATAGACAACTCTAAATCCAATATCAAAATATGAGCTCTTCTCATTTTTATCGAATACAAATTATTTTTGTTCACTAGTCACCACCACTTAATCGTTGTTTCATTTGCTTTTTAGACACATTATTGCACAAAATAGTACAAAGAGCGGAGTTAGGGTTCTTTCAAATTAGACGCTTGAGGTTGAGCTGCTGCCGCGCACGAGCAGTGCGGATTTTGTACTGCACACGGACGGCTGTTGTTTTTCATACAAATTCACGAAGTAGAAACAGCCCGGCTCCTTCCCGGTAGGAGTAAGGTCATTAGCAACGCAGCCGTTCTGCCGCTGGAAGGGACAATTGTATAAAAAATATAACCATCCGTGCGCAGAACGTAACTGCTGCCGTGCGGAAGTAGTACGACCATAACCACCGTATTTGAAATCGCCCTTAATGTCCACACGGCATTCTCTAAAAGCCAACCAGTAAGATATGAGAGAGCTGAAGGAGGCAGAGGAATGAGGACAGGATAAACGACAAGAGGGTAAGAGAAGTTGATGATGTATGACGGACGATGACTACGGAAAACTAACTTATATAAATGGACAGTGAAAAAATAATAATTGCGTAACATATTTTTTTCCGCTGAGAGGAAGCTCCACCAGCCTAACTCCCAACTCCCAGGAGAGGAGCCGGAAGAAGTGTAGGGCTCTCACCCACTGAACCCCTCAGCGATGTAGCCCTCTTGCTGCGGGATGACGATGTTTCGTGGGCACCAAGAGCATGACATCCGCTATACCGTCACAAGTAGACGACCAACGACTGTCAGTCTCCTGTGTAGGGGGCGGCTTGCCCCCAAAACTTCGGTTGATCCGCACGTCGATACATTGACGCACTGTGCAAGCCGCACATAGTCCCCTAACCATAGATGAACCGCCGGTCTAGCAGGTCGGCAATCCACGAGCTGCACGTCACATCTCCGCTGGCCCCCAGAAGGCCCCTTTTACACTTTGACACTGCAGGAGAAAAGGCTGGGGAAGATTTAGGACAGGTGGCCTCACCCCAAGCGCTTCTACAGCATCGCCATGCCGCCTTAAAGCCCCGCCATCCCCTAACCCCGAAGGGTGACCGTCCTTGTACAACGCAAAAAGAGGATGTGGGACGAGGAAGTGCCGCGGACTGATTCATCCGTCTGAGCCAGGACTTACACAGGACACAGGACATTTGGTAGAAGGGGACAGCTTATAGGTTAAGGCGGAGCTCCAGAAAGGCTAGCAGGGGTCACCCCCTGGGCACAAACCATGCGGCACAAACCATGCTGTATGCCCCTAAACCGAAAAAACCCACTGCCCGTACCAGTACGGATAGGAACAGCCGGACTGCTGGTCAACAAGAGCCACGGGGACGCGAGACGTACATCCGGGCATACAAGTGCCTTGGGGAGACTGCACGCCCCGCGAAACCGGGCCAACACAGCCGAGACCTCACAGGTCGCTATACCACATCCCAAGGACCGCTGGAATCACTAGGATTTCCCACACGCCCCCACACATGCCCCTCTGCCTGGCAGAAGAGTGCAGAAGCATTAACTCATATTTTTAAAAATAAAAATTAATCATGGATTAAATGGAAGAAGTACAAGAACCTTTCTGACTATCGAACTTTTGCTGTGTACAGGGATCCATTTAAGAAAGAGTCTCATAAATGCTATAAAAGGTACATGTGTTCAGTTGAAGATAGGATTCAGAAGAATATTAAATATTTCTGGTCGTATATAAGTAACTTAAAGAAGTGTTGCGATATAGTTATGATGTAAATAATATTCCTGATACTAATCACAACTCTGATCTCATCATCAGTAACATGAAAATCTTAAAGAATGCCATTCTTGAGGAATTACGTGGATTAGACGCAACCAAGGGACCTGGATTAGACAACATTCCTCCAGCCTTCCTTAGATCAACTGCCGCTACGGTTTGTCATCCCTTACAACATATATATAATCTATGCATACAGGAGGGGATTTTCCCAATTGTGTGGAAATCAGCGCGTATTGTACCTATTTCAAGGGAGGAGATAAATCTAACGTAGATAATTACCGCCCCATATCAATTCTACCAGCTTTGTCGAAGCTTTTCGAGAGGCTTGTACACAACAGTATGGAACTGGAATACACAAAGTACCTCTTTGAAGCTATGGATAGTAACAAACAAACAGACGTGTATACACAGACTTTCGGAAAGCATTTGACAGAGTGGACCACAAGATACTTCTGGATAAGCTCGCCTATAACGGAATACGCGGTAACCTATGGCGGTGGTTTAAGTCCTATGTTTTGAATCGTACACAGAAAGTGGTACTTAATGGTTACGAGTCAGTACGTGTACCTGTTAGTTCTGGAGTGCCTCAGGGGTCAATTCTGGGTCCCCTTCTCTTTATACTGTTTATCAATGACATACACGAGTGCTTCATTTTTTGTGATTTCTTGTTGTATGCAGACGATTTGAAAATTTTTCATACTGTCAATAATACTAATGATCAGGATAACTTTCAAAGTGATTTAGACTGGTTTTCAATTTACTTTACTAAAAAAAGGGAAATAAGTAGGTACTCGTATAGATTATGTGGTATACAGCTTGATACCATTGAATCGATTAAGGATCTAGGAGTAACATTCGACTGTAAGTTACATCTTGATTTACACATCGATATTATACTAAGAAAAGCATTTAAATTGTATGGTCTAGTTATGAGGTCCGCCGAAAAATTTACACGACCATCTATCTACCTTATTCTACCTTTATAAATCTCTAGTCCGTTCACAATTGGAATATGCTGTGCCCATTTGGAATCCTTTCTATAGTAAATAAATTGTAGCCCTTGAACGAGTCCAAAAGAAATTTTTACGCAGCATGCAGTACAAATGTTATCGTAATACTCTGCCCTATGAAATACTTATTGATAAATATAATTTTCTAACACTGGAATTGAGACGTAAACAGCTAGAAGCAAAATTACTTTACGATCTGTGCCACAATAGACATGATTGTACTCCTTTGGTTAGTAAAATTTGTTATAGAATACCTGTTAGAACGCATTGTCGCATCTCGTGTAAGCTGTTTGCTACATTGCGTTGTCATACCAACGCTGGAAAACGTTCTCCACTGTACCGTCTAGTCCATTCTTACAATACAAACTTTAATTCCATTGACATTGCAGTATCACGACCTAGTGTATTTAAAAATAATGTTTTGGATCTTCTTAAAAAATAACTATGGCACTACCAGCTTTGCACTTCTTTTTGTATCAATTAATAATGACACATCATAATTAACTCGTGGTAAACGGTGTTGGTGGCAAAGCTAATAAGTTACTGTATAACTATTATTTAAGTATAAACTACTGTTATGCTACTGTTTGTTTACCCAAATAAATAAATAAAAAAGCAGCAAAACGGCGGCGGATGTCGCCCGCAACAGGGATCTAGGCCCACACCCCGGTCAACGACAACGCGCTACTACGCCAACCCACAGCGGCCTATTGCCACCTTCGGATTGATTTTTTATAGAGGTTTCCTAGTAGTGCAAAGCTTAATGCGCAAAATAATATAAAATTGAAATTTTAAGCGACCCCCGACCTCGGACAGCATCTATCTGACTTATTGAGACCATTCTTATAAGCCCAAACACGCTATAATGTGTTGTAAGTTTCTGAAGAATAAAGCATCCATCCCGCGCCTATTTGAAGCTACAGCCTCAGCTTAAGGTTAGCATCTCTTGGAAATACTACTGAAGTAGCAGTGCACCAAATTTCAAATCAATCGGATCTGTGAATGTTATAAAAACCCTTCAGTCAAGTAGAAAATGAGCTGATCAGATCATCATAAATAAGAACTAGATCAATCACGTCAGCTTTCAAACAAAAAAAAGCTGACTCAAAAATATAATTTTTACTCAATAAAAATGTCACAATAATATTTTTCAATGACTTATTGATTTCATCAGAATATGCGTTTCTTCGCAACATAAAACTGGTTTACTCATTACAACAATATACGAATTAAAGAAAAATTATGGACTTAAAATTATATGACTTATTGACATAATAATATGCTAGTTTTGCGTTCCTCTATCTAAATAAATAAAACTTATCAGTTCTTATGAGGATTTAAAACCCACCATAGGACATCCTCTTTCACAATTTCGTTATTTTTTAAATTTCAATGATTTTTTTTTATGTACGATTGAGGTATCTATATCCTTCGGGTTAATCGGTAGTTAATATTATTTTATTTTGAATTTAATTAAAGCCCGAAATGACAGACTTTCCAGTCTGAATTAGTCTGAAATATTCGATACTTTTTGAAAACCCAAAACATAATGTGGAAATTTATAACGTGTAGGTGTTTTGTAAAGTTCAATCTCAATGTGTTCATGGAATTTTAGATACGACTGTAAGTATATCTACATTCGGAATTGATTGTTACAGAATTCTCAGAAGATATTATAACATGTAAAAGTATGTTATATTGAGAGAATGTTAGAAAGTTGTCTAAAAACTTTTAATATTGTTCATAAATAAGTTAGTTTGTTATGAAATTTGTATCTAATCACAGTTTTTTTTTGTGTTTGTGATTACAAATACCAAAAAAACGAACAATCGTTGGTTCGTATTTTAAACTGAATTATATTAATAACACAATATTTTTGGATACAATTTTTCTGGTCAGAGGTGATGCAGTTGGTTCTTTTTTATACCAAAAGAGATGAAAATAAATATACAATTATGAATACGTATGTATTGTGTTTATTATATTTTTTTAATACGTGATGGGTGGCAAACCAGCGTATGGTCCGCTAGGTGGTAATAGCCCATGGTATAACCCATAGACGCCCGTAGCACCTTAATTGGGCACAACTCACGTGCTGCTTAGGCTCATATCCGTTTGATAATTATCGGATAACTATCATGTTAATTATCTGATAATTATTATGTTAACTATCGCGATAACTATTAAAGGACATATTTATCTTGATGATTTCAAACCGTGGTTATATTCCTGTGGTGAGTAAGGTTGCCGAAGCTCAATAACGTGTGGCAAATATTTTCGATTATACTTATCAAGATAATTATCAACCTATATTTATCTTGATAATTCTCAAAGACAATTATCAATGATAATTATCACTTCAAACCCTAAATATAACCCTACAAAGTAATGTTATTCTGCTGCGATCTTCTGTACGTGGATACGCTACCCCAGTCTGGCGCTCGAAATGAGAATGGTAAATACCGCTATGCCCTACCTCTCTCAAATAAACTGTTTGTATAAAGTTGTTTTCTTTCCTTGAGCCCTATGACATACCTACCTTTACTGGTCGAATTATAAAGAATGCTGTGTGGCAATGAGTCCGGCCTTTACACTTTTTAAGTTTATCAATAAAAATATTTGTTGAGATACTTGGGAAGTAATTTGGTCATTCACCATTAACTTAAATGCAGCACGGCGGCAGTTATTTCAGGAATAATATGATTATACGTGACTTAAAAAAGGGCTCCCAGTTAAAATGCATGTGCATAATTAATGAATATAAAGTAAACTTTCCCTGAGAGAGATTACATGCGTGTCAATCGGGTTTGAGTGTGTAGTGTAGCATGCGCGGGCCTGCAGACGCGGCAGACAGTGCGGCTGGCGCGGTGGCGGCGGCGGCGGCGCCTGCGGGCGACGCAGGGGAGAGCGGCGCGCGGTCGGCGCGGCGCGGCGGCGCGATGCTGCGCGCCTCTCAGTCGAGACGCGAGGCCCGCCCGCCCTGGCCGCCCGCCCGCCCCGCGCCCGAGCCACGCGAAGCTTTTCTCGTTGCAATACTCGCACGATTGTTCATTTACGCTTTAATGACAATAACATTTAATATCTAGGTTTGCATATCAGCAACTCCTTTGAAATATTGAGATTTATCTCACTTAATGTTTAGGCCGACGCGCGCGGATAGACGTCGCGTATTTTCGAAGCTTTCGGATGGACCGGAAGGGGGGAGGGGGAGGGTCGACGGATTCGGAGGGTCGCGGGGCGCAGGGCCCCTCGCGACGCGGGGTTAGTAGGTTCGCGATGTCGCGTCGACGTCGGTCGGAATGCATTCGCGGACGTAGAGCGGCGACCTGAGGTGCCGTCGAATTTTTCACCTGGCCGGTCGAGGTCGGTCACCTCCTTATAAAAGAAAACTCGACATAAATAGTTTTGTTTTCCGGGTTTAAAATTTTCCCTTCAAATACTTCCAGTCCTAAAATTATTTTTAGGTCAAACATGATGAGATGCAAGGTCAACTAGGTGTCAACGAACCCCTCGTCCGGTGCTTACGTCAGGTCGATGACGTCGGATAATCGGTCCATGTTTTCATCAGTAGCCAATTAGACATAAATTCGTAAACCTCTATCCAATTTCATGAATTAAGTAACCGGACTGTAAACTGTGTTGTGCGTCTACGTAAAATAGCGAACTATTCATTAAATTTTCGAGTGTGGGGAAGAAGTATCAAGACGGAAGTGTGCAGCGGCCGGCAGAGCTTGAATAGGCCGCCGCGTTAACCCTGCCCGAATTAGTGCAGCGGACGAGACTAAAATAGCAAGTCGGCGTGTACGGTTACATGCGGCGCGTCAATGTCGGCGCGCCGGTACGCCGCGTGCTCCGGGCCGGCTCTCGGCGGGTAAGCTAACACTGCGTCTGATTGCAGACCGCGCTGCCACCAGCCCTATATGTGGAGGCGGCGCCACGGGCTCCGCCGCCGCCGCTTACGCGAGTCGCCTCCCGCGTACCCTCGCTCCTCTCACTATAAGCTATTTCTGGAGTCATCTGTTTCAGTGTGTGTATATATACATGCTAAATTTTACAACTTTCTAAATATAACACTATGTAGGTGTAATATATGCCGACGATATGGTGCTTTGGATTGAAGAAAACACATCGACAATATTACGACTTTTATGAAGACTAACATGAATTCTACAGATGACATGAAGAAAACCCAAGACGTTATCAAGAACCTGCTGAGTGCGAAAGTGTTAGCGTTGTTCGCTTTAGCTGGTTGACTTCGGGTCAAATTGTCATTTTCATATCATTTGGTCCCCTTCAACCAGCTGTAGTTGACATCAGCTTCGCTTTCATGTCACGCATCTTGAAGATTATCTTGACTACATCAACTTCCTATATTTGTTTCCATCCACTTTAGTATGATAATACTTCGTTATAAGCAATTCTGTTTCTAAGCATTTCAGCTAAGATTCATATAAATATTATACTAATTAAAGGTAAGACGCTTTATTCTCCAGGATTTAAATGTCAAACATGTAAAAAGTTTCATGACATATCCCACAACATGGGCAAAATATCCTACACATATCAAATGAGTAATTTTGGATTTCAGCAAAAATATATAAGAGGACTAAGTCTGGCGCGTTTGCTTTTTAAATAATAATTAGTTATAAGTTGAATCAATAAAAAATATGGTTATCCAGCTTATTCAGAAAGTTATTATTCATATACTTAATGTAACTAAGACACAAATATGAATAAAACTTTTCAGTAGTACGTTACCTATATCATTAAAATAAATAATTAATATAGGTGTGAAATATCACAACAGTTAATAATTACTAATGAAAATACAAAGAACATTATTCTAAGAATGTAACCTATACTTACATACTTATTTTTATATTAGAAAAACATAAGTTGCATATTATAAATTCGTAATAATCCCAAAATATAATGGTATCAATTACTTTTCATAAATAATTACAGTGAAAGTAAAACGCATTTCATAAATCTTTGCTAAAATTAAATGAACTTGATCATAAAATTTTTTGTAATCTTGACGTAACCCCCTGAGTCTCGCGAGTCGTGACTGTGTTTAGTGCCGACGGTTGATGGCTTTTTAGATATTTTTTTAGCGAGTAGCAGCCGTACCTTAGGGGAAACAAGCTTTCGGAAGGTTGTGGATAAAGTCGTTTGTGTTAGTGTATGTACAATATCGATTGGAGACAGGGTTTTTGGAGTTCGCACGCGAGGGAAGGATCATAACGCGCGGCGAATTTTGATATTATAACGAGATTACTCGAAGAACCGCTATCGGGCTGCCGCCGCCCGCTCAGCTACGGCCTCCGCTAACACTTTGATAACTTGCTTTGAGTCCCAACAAGTTATTAGGAATACGCCCGGCATAATAAGTAAGGCCGCTGTCAGGTGTTTGAAATAAAATAAAACAAATAAAGTTATATTCTGAAGTTTCACCACAATATGATCAATGGTATTGGGAACATATAGGTTACAAACAAACAAACATTGGTTTTTTTTTTATACAACTAGATGACAAACAAGCTGACGGCCCACCTGGTGGTAAGCAGTTACCGCCGCCTATAGACACCTGCAATAACAAGGAAAAGCACTTGATATTGCAGGTGCGTTGTCATCCTGAGGCCTAAGATGAAATGCCGTCCATGCCCAGTAATTACACTGGCTACCTTTCCCTTCAATCCGAAACACAGCGAACTGTTTCACGGCTGAAATAAGAAAGGCAGTGGTACCTACCCAGGCGACCCTACATATGGGTCTACCACCTAGTAAAAAATGGTTTTTGTTTATATAGATTATAATGCGATATTTAAACTTGGGGTTTATAAAGTCTTATACAAACATTCATAACAAAACCTTCCATTTCAACTCAAATATAACATATTCAAGTATCTAAGTATGTAACGGTCATTATCGCCTAATTATTACTACCACCATTTATTTACATTTGTCTGATAGATTTCAATAGAATTTTAAGATTAATAGTTGGAAATAAAAATACATTTAAATTACAGTCACAAAACTGCAATTTTAAGTATAAATATTTTATCTCAAAAGTAAAATAAAAATAATACTTTTGCGAGCTACATCATTGAAAATGTTTGCTCAGCCGGTACATACCTATCCCTCAAAACCCTTGTTATGTTAAATTCATTTTATAATAATATGTACTGTTTGTTTGGGCTTTGTTTTTAAATTTGCGTGGACAATATATTCGGTAAATTTAAGGTAAAGTTTGAGACGGTCTAAAATATAATTATAAAAGTATACTTGCGAAAATGTGTGAATATAAGTATTAGTTACTAAAATATACTAGTGCCTATTTTATTATATAAAATACTGAATTTCATAGAAAAAAGACACATTACATAATTTATGGTAAGTAAAGGTTTAAGTTCCTTTTAGAAATTCTTTATGTGAAGTTAAGAAATGCACAACATAAAAAATTATGATTCTTGAATTTCTTATGGGTATAAGAAATTCAAGAATCACAATTTTGTAATAAAAAAGAGTTAATGATATTAAATTTACTAACCGGATTCAGGTATACAAAATGTAAAAAAATACTAGTTCATATTATGCATTATTTTAAATAAGTGATTTTGACAACGGACAGTGCTATTGATTACTATTAGAACATAGGACACTTTTCTAAAACTTATTTACTAACTCCTGTGTACTAGTAATATATATATTGAGCAAATGTAGGAAACCATCGTAAAATAAGCGCCATAAAATTTCATTAAGCAAACCTGGGTTGACGAGCAATTGCTCGAGCGTTGAAAAATCGAGAAAGCTTTTTAACTACCTATTTAGTTGGATGTCAAAATTATTTTAAGATTTACATAGAGGGATTCTTTTGGTTATGGGCTTAAGGGTACCATAATCCGCCACCATACAAGCGTATACATCATTCAAACCTTGAATATATTATTTCCTCAGCGACCGCCATTATGGATTCGTCTTGGTCGATCGACTAGGGAGCTTCTTGTGTATGGCCTACCCACCCATCTCCGGAATAAGGTCATTGGAAGTAACGTTAAAACTCTTACGGCGTCTCTTGACTTCTCCAAAGCTTTTGACAAGGTTTGGCATGGTGGCCTATTAAGTAAGCTTCTCTCCTTTGGAATTTTTGATGGTCTTTGCAAATGGATTTCTGATTTTCTTAAGGAACGATCGATTCGAAATGTAATGAAGGGATACTCGTCCGATCAACATGCTATAATTAGGTTTAGAATGTATAATCTGAGCTTGTGCATGGATTTGTTTGACATTGACGACCGGCTGGTCGAGCGGTCTGTACCCCTTGCTATGCAGGCTACTCGGTCAAGAGGTCCCGGGTTTGAATCCCGGTAGGAGCAAATGTTTGTATGATGAGTACGAGCATTTGTTTACGAGTCATGGATGTTTATATGTTTATTTAGTATATTTCTAATATTTATACACATATTATTATCAATGTGAAGTTAGGAAATGCACAACATAAAAAATTATGATTCTTGAATTTCTTATTTTGAATTTCACAATTTTTTAATAAAAAAGAGTTAATGATATTAAATTTACTAACCGGATTCAGGAATACAAAATGTAAAAAAATACTAGTTCATATTATGCATTATTTTACGTTATCTAGTATCCATAACACAAGCTCTCAAGGCGATATATCGAAACGTTGTTTCGGCCAAGACCGATAGAGATAGAGATATGGCTGACTCAGCGGGAGGAAAAAAGACAAAACAGCGATCGCGCGTGAAAAGTAAACGAAATACACAAATTATTTTATTAAAAAATAACCTTATGGACTACAAAAAAACGCTTCTACACGATTCTGAATATTAATGATATCTACTATTTAAAGTAATTTCCTATTGAATACAAATTATCGTTCACCAACAATCTTAAGTTTTCTTGTTTATAAGAGATCTTTTCGGAAATAAAAAGTATCGAGGCAAATTCCTTTAATCGTGTTTTCGTTCTACTCGTATCTAGATTAGGGATATGAAGTAACGTATATTTGATTTTCAGATTCGTAAGATCTTTCAGCAACGTATGACATTACTTATAAAAGTGCGATTTTTTTCAATATATCGCCTTAATGATGCTTACTTTGGGCTAGATAATAGGTGTGAGTGTATGATTATTATATTATTATACATTTGACGACCGGCTGGCCGAGTGGTCTGTACCCCAGGCTACTCGGTCAAGAGGTCCCGGGTTCGAATCCCGGTAGGAACAAATGTTTGTATGATGAGTACGAGCATTTGTTTACGAGTTATGGATGTTTATATGTTTATTTAGTATATTTCTAATATTTATATACATATTATTATCATTATTTCTCCGTTATTTAGTATTCATAACACAAGCTCTTAATGATGCTTACTTTGGGCTAGATAATAGGTGTTAATGTATAAATATTATTATTATTATTATTTGTCTTTATGAAAAGGGTTATAAAATGTAAATTTTCTTGAACTGATAATGATGTAGAAAGATAGAAAGAAAAATATTTATATGACTTATCACATATTTTAAATATTTTTTTATTATTTAGTATTTAAAATATTTTTTTACTAGGTGGTAGGCCCATATATAGGGTCGCCTGGGTAGGTACCACCGCCTTCCTTATTTCAGTAGTCAAACAGTTCGCTGTGTTTCGGATTGAAGGGAAAGGTAGCCAGTGTAATTACAGGGGATGGACGGCATTCGATCTTAGGCCCCAGGATGACAACGCACCTGCAGTATCAAGTGATTTTTCCTTGTTATTTATTGCAGGTGTCTATAGGCGGCGGTAACCGCTTACCACCAGGTGGGCCGTCAGCTTGTTTGTCATCTAGTTGTATGAAAAAAAATGGTTTAGCTTTTACGTTAGGCATTTATTGGGAATGTTTCTAAAACGCTCATTACGTTGACAATAATTTCAAAGTGTTCCTTTATCATTATTTTTGAATGACCTGAGAACGTGTTTGTAATTGCGGTGTGTAGATTATAAAGCGTCGAGTGAACTATTTAATACAATTTAACTGGTGCATATATTTCGAGTTTGTGGACTATGAGAAAGCCTTCGATTCTGTGGAGACCTGGGCCGTGCTTTAGTTACTCCCGAGATGCCAAATAGACTACCGGTAAATACAAGTGCTGCAGTCACTGTACGAAAACGCCACTATGCCATCAACATAAACGGTAAGTACATGACTCACCTTCGTTTTGCTAATGATACCGTAGTCATGGCAAAGACCCTGGAAGACTTGGGCACAATGCTCGACGACCTCTGTAGAGTCTCCCAAGAAGTGGGTCTTAAAATGAACATGGATAAGAAAAAAAATATGTCTAATTCCCTATTATTACGTACCCACTCCTGTAAAGGTTGGAAGCTCTACACTGGAAGTTGTTGACGAATATATTTAACTGGGACAAATAGTAAAACTTGGTAAGTGAAACTGCCAGAAAAAGGTCAATCGACGGATCCAACTCGGCTTGGCAGCGTTCGGGAAGTTTCGAAGCAAATTCTCGGCCCAACTACCGCAGTGTCTCAAGACGAAAGTCTGTAATTTGTGTGTGATGCCAGTGATGACTTACGAAACTAAGACGTGGCCGCTTACAATGGGCCTCATAAGAAGGCTCAATGTCACCCAAAGAGGAATTGAGAGGGCTATGCACGGGATTTCTCTGCGTGATCGAATCAGCAATGATGAGATCCGTAGTAGAACTAAGGTCACCGACATAGCCCAAAGAATTGCGAGCCTCAAAGTGGGTAGGCCTGCCCACTGCCACTTGAGTGAGGGGAAAGGTCATCAAGTGGCGGCCGCGTACCGGGAGAGGCAGCGTTGGTAGGCCTCCCACAGGGTGGACCGACGATCTGGTGAGGGTCGCGGGAAGCCGATGGATGCGCACAGCGCAGAACCGATCGGTTTAGAGATCTTTGGGGGAGGCCTTCACCCAGGCTCTCGGCTGAAATGATGATGATGATATAATGAATCGTCTAACTATCAATATTGCATGCTTGTAAGCAAAAGCTGTACGATATCAAATCTATTTTAAAAATCCAAGGTTCCTATTAGTAGTTCCAGGCGTCCCAGGCGTTCCTGCTTTACAAAGATGCTTGAGCTACCGAAAAGCAACACCAATTTTTTTTCCACTCTTTTTCTGTTCGTGCAGCCATTATGTGGAATAAGCTCCCAGCAAGAATACAGGATAGCCCTTCTGTTTCCCCCTTTAAATTTAAATTAAACAAACACTTTCTAGCACTTTCATCGTGACTATTGTTTTTATTAATTAGTATTTTTTGACTCAACCTCCGTTTGTGTATAGTTATAATTATCGTAAGTTTATTTTAAATATATATATATGTATGTATGTTTTTATATATATATGTATGCATGTATTTGAGTTTTGAGTATATATTATGTATTGAATATATTTGGTATTGTTATGTAGGTATATTGTTAGCATTTTGATATTGAAGTATTGTACTATAATTAAATGCACTGGTGTAACTTCTGATTGGACTTTTTAACTCACACACCCATGACGGGTTGACTGGAAGAGATCTCTTATAGAGATAAGTCCTCCCTTGCATACTTTATACTACTACTTTATACATTTATTTTGTTTTTATGTTGGGTGCAATAAAGAGTTTATTTTAATCTATTTATTTAAAAAAGTTGTTTATATTTCTGTTAACGAATTTTGGGACAGTAATTAGTGTAACCCAAATATCGCAGGAATCAGAGGCATTCTTAGATTTTAATATATAGTGAGGTTGGGCAGAATCGGATCTTAATGAAATAAAGGATGTTGTGTGAGAGAAAACGGGATTGCAAAAATAGTTTTCTATCGATGCAGTGAGTGTGAGCGTGAAGCAGCGGCGGGCGGGCGCGTCGCCTCGACTTTACACCATAAATCAAAAGCACCCACGGGAACCGTCAGATAACAAAAAGTAAGTATAAAACATTACAACATATTCCATACGAGATAATATTTCAAACTAAATTTAAATATACGGTTCGCAGTTTGTTTCCTTTTTAAAATGCTAACAATACACACTGCTGCCCTTGTCTCGCTCGCGTTTTATTAGAGAGATAGTTTTATTAGACGGGAGTCTAAATATACTTCGACCGTTAGTTCGTTAATGCAAAATTTTGATTTTTCTTTTTCTACGCGAATTGTAAGTAGTAATTTAAGCAAAAGTTGAAACGTTTGGATTTGTTTCAGCGGCATTGGCGTGTTTGGGTGGTGGCGCTTGTTTGAAATACAACTTAGAAGGAAATCACCTGGCAGGCCATTAACCTAATTCACGGGCGCAAAGACAGGACGGAGGCGAGGGCGGCGGTGGAGCGCCCGCTTTAATATCGCCGCTGCCGGTAATAAGATGGAAATAAGGCACCGGCGAAGAAACCCGACCAATCATTGCCTTTCGCAACATGACACCACCCTACATATACATTATGATACATTACAACCATAATCTGTTGAAATAGGTAACATTTACTACCTATACTTACTTCAGAAACGTTAAGTTATGAACATACCTATTTATGTATAGTTTATGTACCTATTTAAATAGTTTAATCATTAATTTAAATTTGTATAAGCTGCCATGCATAGACATATTAAGAGTCCTAACCCCACCGAATAATAACTTTGGAATCAAAATCTTTCAGTGCGACATTCGAAGTGGAACCAAATTTTAAAATAAAATAAAAGAAAAAAAAAACAATCAAATAGGTACTAGTTTATTTACACAAGTAAATCGCGCGACAAGCTTTTATGATCATATAAATTGTGTATAATGAGGTTATTAGTTTATAGTTAAAATTTTTAAGGAAAATTTTATTTTCTCCTTTTTAGAGCATTTAAATAAAAACTTTTCTAAATGCTCGCTGGCTAGGTTTCTGAGTCTCGGCAAGCCCTTTCATTTGATACCCATATTGCAGAAGTGCATAAAAAATAGCTATTCCGCCATCTTGGATGTTCAGCCATATTGGATTTAGAATGACGTCAGATTATTTTTAGAGTTACTCTCAACAAGCCCTTTCATTTGATACCCATATTGTAGAAATGCATTAAAAATAACTATTCCGCCATCTTGGATGGTCCGCCATTTTGTATTTAGAATGACGTCACATTATTTTCCGAGTTACTCTCAACAAGCCCTTTCCTTTGATACACATATTGATAAAATGCATTAAAAATAACTATTCCGCCCCATCTTGGATGGTCGGCCATATTGGATTTAGAATGACGTCACACAGCTTATCATGTATTGCAGCTTTTCGTGGTATCCAAACCAAACGTGTATACAACATTTCAGCTCAATCCGTTGAAGATATCTGCTTCAAAATCGAGTCGCAAGATTCCACCCGAACATAAGCATGCTTATGTTCGAGTGGAATCTTGCGACTTTTATTTAACTTGCAAGTTAAAAAAGCTTTTGATAAATGGCATCTGCTAACTTCGCGAGGTAGCCCAGTAGTTTTGACGTAAATTATGATAATTGAGATCTATTTGCAACTAATGAACGAAATACCGGGACATCCGTAAGAGATGTAAAATCACTGACCAAGCTCATAGGATTAGCAAGTTGAAGTGGCAGCGGGCAGGACACTTAGCACGCAGAACGGACCACCGATGGGGTGTTAAAGTTCTAGCATGGTGACCACATACCGGAAAGTGCGAAATAGGACGGCCTCCCACTAGATGCACAGACGACGGGTCGCGAGGAGCCGTTATTTGCAGACTGCGCAAAAGCGATCCGTTTGGAAAACTATGGAGGATATAGGCCTTTGGTCAGCAGTGGACTTCATAGGCTGTTATGATAATGATGATGAAACAGATTGGAAATAGTAGAAAATCTAATTAAAACTGTATAGATCGGAAATACTGTAGTGATATGTGTGTAAGAGTTCTTACATACATACATACACATATGTATATAATACACACACATATCCAATTTAAGCAGTGCCCAATTTAAAGGAGCCTATTTTAAAATTATAGAGTTTTATTTTTGCATCTTTCATTAGTATCTTAATTATTATGATCATAAGTGTATTTTTGATCATTAGTGAAGAAACAGAAAACGGAATACCTATTCACATTTATTATATTGAAATTTGATATGGTAATTTTTAAGGGCCAGTATAAAAATAGTTTCTTCATTCACAAGACAGAGGTAATCGATCATCATAATCTGATATTGATGACTAAATGTTGGTAGTCAATTATAATAGAACTTTAAAGTTCTATTATATCGTTATAAAAGTATAAGAATCGGTAGGTACGCTCACTTATAAAACATAAAACAGAAGCTTTATTCGGCTCTGAAAATATTATTAGGTGCTTTACGAAAATTAATTTTCCGGAGCTCGCAAGGAATTCGCACATCAAAGCCTTAATGAAATAGATCCACAGCGATTCCATTTAGAATCAGATTTACGCTGGGCTTACCTTAAACTCAGCAAAGGAACACATTTTTGAATGTTAACCCTTTTATTTGTAAATTCAAATTAACTTACCAAGAAATTGTGAAGCTAAAATTAATCAATTTTCTACTTTCTAAGCATGCCAATAGCAAATATGTCAAATATTTAATACTAAAAAGAATTTTTAATACTTGCATTTATAATAAATATTTTCGCATTCCTCAAATAAAATTTACCCAGAGAATAGTATATAAGCTTTGAAAGTATTTACAGAAAATCTGTCAACGACACAGTAGCACGCGTATGTGATGCCATCGTAAATAATTTAAAAGCACTTAAAGAGCAAACAGACAAAAAAAGAAAAGATACAGTGAAATAATAGGGGTTAAAGTATGAAGTTGTCGTTTTATTGTAATAGGTAACTACTTCGAATTGACATAGAACCTTCATGGTTTGAGATTTTTTAGTGAAACCTTTTTCAAATGGTACCTATCAGGTTCTTCTTTCAAAAAATGTGCAACATTCGATTATCAACTTTCATTTGTTTTTTTTATTCAGCTTAGACAAGAAAGATAGATACTTTGAAAATTCGAGTGATTTTTGAATACGAGTTCCGGCGCGGAATTAACGCGGCAGAAACAGCTCGCAACATCAATGTTGCGTTTGGAGAGGGGACCGCTAATAGTACGAGATCCCACTGCAGAATTAGTGCAGTCATCGAGTACATGCTAAAACCTTATTTTTACGTATGTTTATCATCAGGAGAATGTATATCTACTAGGGTGCCTATCAAAATGTGGCCGCAAGTATTTTTAATAAATTTATTTTTAATTGATTTTTGGGACAAAATTTCACTGACTTGTTTTTTTCTAATAAAATATCGTCCACTGCACGGCAATATGAATAAAGACTCTGAAAAGTCACGGTTGCCGTTGCGCACGGCTGGCCGAGTGGTCTGTCTGTACCCTTTGCTATACAGTCTATTTGGTCCCGGGTTCGAATCCCGGTAGGAGCAAATGTTTGTATGATGAGTATGAGCATTTGTTTACGAGTCATGGATGTTTATACTATATGTTAATTTAGTATATTTCTAATGTTTATATACATATTATTGTTTATTATTTCTCCGTTATTTAGTATCTATAACACAAGCTCATGATGATGCTTACTTTGGGCTAGATAATAGGTGTATGTATGAATATTATTATTATTATTAAAATAAAAATTATAAAGATGAAGGCGTGTTTTCTGTACGACAAAAAAGCAATGTACTTTAATGATGCATCATTCAAAAAGTGTTCGCTAATTTTATTATTTCGTCGTAAGAAAAAATATAAATATCACGACACTTTGTTCACAATTAAATCTACTGATGATTTAGGATATCATACCAAGTGCCTTAAAAAAAAATTGTACTTCAAAATTATATAGGAGTTACGTTATGAATAATGCAGTGCTAACTTCGAGGTTTTTTTTGATAAAAAATATAGGTAAGTATATATTTTTGGTTTGATTCTCCCTATAAAGGGAAGTCAAAGGGAACTAATGCCCATACAGCCACGTCTTCAGTACTTCTTTATTCCTTCTTTTATTGCATTGAAATGCTAGTGTTACACATTTCAGTGCATCTTAGAAGTATTCTCGTCTGTCTAACTGATCCTCGTCTGACTGGTGATGTTACGCGCTAGCTCTCTTTTACTCTACCTTCAATATTTACCATCTTCAGCAGCCAGCAACCCTTATTTGCCGCCAGATTTATTTAGGCAACCGTATATCATAATAATGAGAAAACAATTAGCTTTAATTTGATATATAAATAATAAATGTACGTTATGAACGTAAAAAGGTACCAAAATCATACCTGTTTACACCTGGCTGCGAAGAGGTGCGGCCAACTGCGCAACGGCAACCGTGACTTTTCCGAGTCTTTATAAATATTGCCGTGAGGTTGGACGATATTTTATTTAAAAGACACGTCAAAGAAATTCTGTCCCAAAAAACAATTAAAAATAATTGTAATAAAAATACTTGCGGCCCCATTTTGATAGGCACCCTAGTAGATATATATTCTCCTGATGATAAACATACGTAAAAATAAGGTTTGTAGCATGTACGCGATGAGTGCACTAATTCTGCAGTGGGATCCTAGACTATAATGAACGCACCGTGCGATTTTGGTTTAAACTCTTTCGTGATGGAAATTTTGATTTGAAGAACGAACCACGTGGAAGACCGCCCACACAGGTGAATAACAATAAATTGAAAGAGATAGTGGAAGCCGAACCGAGCCAAACTTACCAGGAATTAGCGGCATGGTTTAACGTTACCTTACCAACAATATTGACTCATTTGCGTCAAATCAATAAAATAAAATGAATAATGGGTGCCTTATGATTTGACTGATCTGCAGAAAGAAACGCGTGTTGAAACTTGTGTTGCCTTGTTGAAACGATACAGAAATTAAGGAATATTGGATCGAATTGTGACATGTGATGAAAAGTGATTTTTTTACGATAGCCGTAAGCGAAAAATGCAATGACTAACCCCAGGTCAAACGCCGCAACAGTGTTCTAAAGCAAAGCTTACTAATAAAAAGGTAATGGTAACTGTTTGGTGGTGTTATTCACTATAGCTTTCTCCGATCTGGTCAAGCAATAACGGCAGATGTCTACTGTGATGAACTCCGAACAATGATAGCAACACTTGCAGTGAAACAGCCCCGACTCATGAATCGATCTTCACCGTTATTGCTCCATGATAACGCGAGACCTCATATAGCACGACAAAACGTTTTAACTCTACAGGAACTGCAATTAGAAACCATTCGTCACCCTCCGTTTTCGCCAGACCTTGCTCCAACGGACTACCATTTTTTTCGTGATTTGGACAATATTCTAAGTGATAAAAAGTTTTCTTCCCAGGAGGCAGTACAAAATGCTTTCACCGAGTTTGTAGAATCTAGATAACCAGAGTTCTATCACAAAGGCATAAATGACCTTCCTATTAGTTAGCAGCAATGTATAGACAATAATGGTAGATATTTTAAATAAAAATAGATATGTTAAATTAAAAAAAAACGAATTTCAATTTTTCAGTACAAATCGGCAATTTCATTTTTTAACCCCTAATACATATTCCCTGTCATTGATACACGTTTGACCATAGCGTTACCTTATCACTATTTCGTGTAATATTGGCATAATAAAAATAAATTATTTAAAATAATTTATTTTTGCTCCTAGAGTCGGGGAGGGATTGTAATTTCTCGGACGAATCACTCGTTCAATATTAATCGAACGTCACGTAAGTTTTTTTTACTTATATGTTTAAAATTACACTAAATTTGATAGTGCAAAAGTAAGCGAAAGAACATCTAAAGTTCAATAATATTGTTATTTAGCTATCAACAGTATACAGTGTGAGTCTGGGTAAAGTGCATAAACGCAAATGGGGGATACTATGGCTAATTTTACCGACGAAAAAAATATTTTAAAAATTATATTGGCTTATTTAATTTTTTTATCGATTTTTTAATTTTTTTGACGTTAAAATTACCCCGGTGTAGACAAAATCGTGTAACTTTTAAAATAATTGATCTATTGCGATGAATCAAACTGTTTTATGATTGGAAATGACACGGCGCATTCATAAAATCAAAATTTTGTAGAAAAACTACACTGAATGAAAAAAAATGCCTAATTTCTAACAAAAAACCGGATTTTTTTTACAATTTATTGCATAAATTTAAACATTGCTCAATTAAACGCCCACTTTACATACTTTTCTCTTAACTTTAATTTCCTCTACATTGTTTTTCCTTTCTAACGGTGCAAATTTCATGCCAATACCTTATTCATATCGTTTTCTATCAACTGTTAATGAATGGTACTTCAACATACAAGTTATTACTTTCCTGTGGCAAGTTCATTTGTGAAAACGATAGGATTATGGTATTAACATGAAATTGACACTGTTAAAAAGGAAAAACGACGTAGAATAAATTAAAGTTAACAGAAAGGTATGCGAAGTGGGCATTTCATGAAGCAATTTTTAAATTTATGCAAAAATCTATAAAAAATAACCGGTTTTTTGTAAGGAGTCCATCAATTTTTTTAATGGAGTGTAGTTTTTTCTACAAAATTTTAATTTTATGAAGACGCCCTATATTACCAATCATAAAACAGTTTGATTCATCGCAAAAGATCAATTATTTTAGAAGTTACACGATTTTGTCTACACCGGGGTAATTTCAACATCAAAAAAATTAAAAAAAACGATAAAAAATAAATAAGCCAATATATTCTTTTTAATATTTTTTCCCTCGATAAAATTAGCCATAGTATCTCCCATTTTCGTTTGTGCACTTTACCCAGACTCACACTGTATATTATATTAATTAAACTAACTTGTATGTAAGTATTAGTACTTGTATGTATATAAGTCACTAGCTACTTCTGTGTTATGAAATTTAGCAACTACTTCCGAGTTGTCTATCAGCCAGCTGTCTTTTTGATAAGTTCTATTATGCTCACGCCAAGTCTACGCGCAGCTGAGGTAGGGGCACGCCTCGTGCTACGAGCACAGAAACTCGACGTGTCTATCCCGCTCTCTTTTAAGGTCTAACGACTTAGAGATAGTGAGTTCCCTTTCTGTGCAGTTTTTAATAAGGAATAAATAGAAAATCACAATCAGAACATATTTTTTTACAGAACAGAATTAATCTCGAAGGGCGAATCACGAATTTGATAAATTAATAAATTTCCGGAAGAACAGAGTTCGCGAAGTCATTTTTTTATTGCAGGAGAACTTTTCTACAGTTCGTTTGTAAGTAAGAAAGTGGCATGAGATCACACAATTGAGAACATAAATTTGACAGATGACATTTTTGTGTTCTAACAAAATAAGTAAAAATTTAAATAATTTGTTTCAAATATTTCTTCGATATGATTTTTTTATATATTGGCATTCTATTATTGTTATTACTTATTAATTACGTTTAAGCGTTTCGTGGGTGTAATTTCCCATTACTGGGCTGATTATATAGCTCGAATGATGAAAGTACATATTTTTTTAAATATGTTAGATAGGCCACAAAAATAAAATAAGGATTGGTAGGCTTAATAGGGATAACGTCCACGTAATGTCTGTGAGTAGCAGCTACGCGCTATCGTAGCCGGGGGCCTTTGGGCCGTTCGGTTGGTCAGTGGCGCTTCGTAGCGGCGGGCGGCACTACAGAATGTTTTGCCGAATGTCTGACGTGTCATACACAGATGTGGTTGACCTTTGTAAACACAATGCTTAAGGGATTCACTTCTTCATAACATAAACATGTTATCATAATTCCGTTGGAAAGTAAATAATTCTATTTGTTCTCTTTATACTTTAAACAAAATGTTCAAGAAATAGTAATATAAGATTTTGAAGAGGGTTTTAGAAAATAGCGTATATTTTTAATATTAAACTTTTAACTTGTGCAGTTTTACGTTCTGACTTTTTTAACAGCATGTGTGCATTTATGACTACCACTAACGAAGGTAAAGAGTGGTATTGACAAAAGTTAAAACAAAGGTGGAAGTAAATATCATGAATATGTTAGTAGCGAGGGATATGGATGCTGTTTAATGGAGCGATAGTCTACTCAAAGTAAGTGGATAAGCGAAGCGGCATTTGGGTTTCGTTGTAGTTCCGCATAGGTATACCTTTATGGTTAGGTTAGAATTAACGTATTTGACTAAAATAGTTTGTTCATAGGTTTACTTGATAATAATAAAAATATCAATTTTGAAACACACTTTTCTTACAGTTTGTCTGAAATTTCTCACAATATACGCGTACTGTGTGATTACGCATATTTTGCGAGGGATTTCTAGGAAACTTTCTTTTGCATACCCTCCAGTTGTGGAATGAATGCTGCGGAAGTTTTTTCAAACGAGCACAGCATGGGGTTTTATCAAAAAGAGATTTAAAAGATTCACTTACGTTATCCTTGTTATTGTGTTGTGTTTCTTAAACTGTGTTATTGTATTGTAATAAACGTGATCTCTCGATAAAGTTAGCGTTTGAGGTACTTCTAGGCTGTAACAATATGTACCCTATTTTTCAGTTCGTGACTCTTGTTGCAAAGACAAGAAGGATGACAATGCCAAAAGTTGGTATATATTATTACTGTTCTTGACCTTACATAATATATGATATAGGTACTTATACAGGGTAAGTTTTTTTTCGGGTCAGTATGGGGAAATTCTAAACTATAAGAGATAGATAAAAACTCTATTAGGAACCGTGATCTTAATTTTAGATAAAATAAAAATGGTATTGAAAAAAAAAATTAAAATCTTAATAGATTTGGAGAAATTGAATTTAAAAAAAAATTTTTTTTTTGTTATTTCGATTGTATATCACTATACAAACCAAAAATTGTACGGAGACCATAGGTCTAAAGTTGCTAGAAGTTGTTTAAATTGCTTGAAATTACGTTTTATTAAAGATACATTTTACTATCTACTTAATTGATATTGATGACTGAAACAAAACAAAACCAAAAATCTGCCACTTGCCTTAATCCCACGAAACAAACTTCATTTTTTAAGTGACCCCATAGAAAAAAATCCATGGGCGGTTACTTCTAGCAACTTTAGACCTATGGTCTCCATACAATTTATGGTTTGTATAGATATACAATTGATATACAATCGAAATAACCAAAAAAATTTTTTTTCAAAATATCCGATATTTCCAAATCTATTAAGATTATATATTTTTTTTAAATACCATTTTTATTTTATCTAAAATTAAGATCACGGTTCCTAAGAGAGTTTTTCTCAATCTCTTATAGTTTAGAATTTCCAAATACTGACCCGAAAAAAAAACTCACCGTGTATAATACAAACGCTGTAATGTCACATACGTTACCCTTGAAGTATTTTGTTTCAAGTTTGGAGACAGAAGATCTCAGTCCAAGTAACATTATTCGTGCTTTTTGGAGTTGTTTGCGTATATTCTTGCTTTAAGTGTTTTACGTCACACGATAACTTGTCTTCTATTTTTTTTTTGATGGAAAAGCTTTTATAGCTACCCTCCTGTGATAGGTGGCCACAACTGGGTTATGTGAGACTCTCCGACTGGCATACTAACTAAACACCATCAAAGTTCCCAACCTGCTGCATATCTTCGCAACTACGCGGGAACATGGTAGCCGTCCGCATAGTCGCGTTGCAGCTTGCCTCGACAAGTCCCGAACAGGTTTAGGGATATCCCGGGAAGGTTAAAGATATCCCTATCACGCCAGGTGTATGGTGCAGAAGATGGAGCAGCCGACTCCAACTCTTGTGAATATTAGTAAGCTCTTGAAAGGATACCGTGAGTGAATCTTCTGATCACGGTGTTCTAAGTACCTTCGCCGAGGTACAGCTTACTACCAAGCAGGCAGTATTAGTTGTTCACTTTGTTTAAAAAATCCGCCTTTAACGTAGCAGATACGAGTTAAAGCTTCCGCAGCAATACCGTAGGGATTCAGATTAACTGGCTTATGTATAATTTCGGAGAATTCAAAACAATGTTATTATTAATGAGATGTATTTTCAGATTTCGGAACACCAATTTACATCTCTGATCAATTTTGCAACTATTTCAGACATTTCCGAACTAAATTATTATATTCTTAATATTATTTTTCACATATGTATCAACTTATGCAACATTTAGAATAAAAAAAACTTATCTTTACAACACTAACCTAATATTTAAAAAGCAAATCAACTTTCATACAACCTTCGGCCAGAAATCAAAATTGAAGTGTCTTGATTAGAAAACAAATGCAAAGAGAAATTATCACTAAAATTTGTTACATTGCGGAAATATCATAATTGAGACACAGAAACTTAGGAGACACCAATGAACACTTCACAAAAGAGGCACCGGAAATAAAGCTTGTTATAAGTATATGCGGCATTGTTATAAAGTTAGCTACAGAAGTGCTTGAAAATTTTACGAAATATTAATAAAAATGCAGGAAAAGAAGCACAACGAGCCTAACTAAGCAATCAAGCTGTCAAAATAAAACTGACGTTTTTGCCCGCGGCGTAAATTGCAAGAAGGCATAATCAATAAAAAAGTAATTTTAAAAGAGATTTATATTTTATTAATTACGGATTCTATTCGTTATCAATTAGCTGCATTCATCAATTTATCATTTCCTGCATTGCAGATTAAACTGTTTTGTTTAAACTATTCCGTCAAGCATCATTAGATTTTTCAATTTCCATACACCTCCAGAAGTATAACGCCGCTTGACTAATTGATAAAATATCGTTATCTCTAAAATAATTATGTGTATTTTAACTAACACGTAACTATTATCTAAACAGTGCCTAACTTTTATACTTCATGTTATTATTATTAGTTTGTTGACAGTAATGATCAATAATTTTGAGTTTTTAGTTTTTTATTTTGTATAAGCATAATATTTTACCTTGGTACTAAATATCAAGTTTCTAGGTCATCTAGAAGTGGGTTATGTTTTTGATGAGTGAGTCAGTCAGTCATAGTCAGTTTTTAAAATATATCTAAAACCATTGGAGCTAAATTAATGGAAATTTTAAATTCTTTAGAAGTAAGGAGGCTATAATAAATGTGGCACAGTTCATGTACCCATTTCTAGTTAAAAGTAACTTTTCCTTGATCCTTTAACAACTCGTAAACTACTTATTCAATTTAGATTAAGTAAGTACTTAGTTTATGAGTTCGTGTAATATTACACTTGGATAATATTACACAAAGTTAGGATTTAGACATGCGGCAACGTATCCCGTTGCCGCATGTCTAAATCCTAACTTTCGCATTTATAATAGTAGCCGCCCGCGTGGATGTCGGTTATTGTTCCAAAATGGATCTTTTCCTTTTCAAGGTCTCAAACTATCTCCAACCCAAATTTTATCTCAATCGGTTTAGCAGTTTAAGCGTGAAAAGATAGCACTGTCTGTTACTTTTTCACGCTTACGCAGAGTTACTTTCGCATTTGATAATGCAACGCAATGATAATGTCTTAATCTCGATTTATACGGTAAAACCTTAGCCGTTCGTCATAATTAATCGTAATAGCATGTCTAATTATATTAAGAGGATTGGTTTGGTGTACATGATGCACGTAGGAATGTGATGAGATTTCATATCCGGCGGATTATAACACAATGGTTGGTTTGAATTAAATATTTCAGGTGGCGCGGCTTCTCGCGAGTTAGTGCGAGGTTGATGAAACGACATGCCCCGCACTCGACGCCGGCCGGGGGAAATTTAATTATTGTTCCACTGGCGCCACAGTTGAACACACTTTTAAATGGCGAAGCACATTTCTGTGACATAAAATGAGTTTTCGTGTCGAGTTATTACAATTACATACGTGTAAGCGGACGCCGGACGCTGCACTGATTCGCAGAATCATATTTTTTTATATATTTTTCGAGTTAAGGCAACAGAGTAAACTGAGTTACCTTAGCTACTAGACTAATTACTTCAAACTAGGTGGACTGTTTTGTTTTTTTATTAAGTGTGACTAAAGTACTTAATCAACTCTACGGTCAGTTAGGAAATACCGGCTAGTAGCATGTCGAACATGAATCAACTTTTTAAAAAGTTCATGTTGATTGATTAGAATATTTTTATACTTGGAAAAATGAAGCTGTATAGAAATAAATATGTTATCAAGTACCTACCATTAAATTCTATATTTCTAATTATATGTTTATGTGTATGTTCGTACATCAGGGATTGCACTTGTAAATCGATCAGCTAATAGGATATGAATGAAGCGCGGAGGCAGCGGCTGTGGCGGCGTGCACACGCTGGATCTAATGGAATTCGCTTGTACGCAAACAAGCCGCGAAACGCCCTCGCCCTACCTGAAATGCCGACCTGAGTACGCGACGTGAACTACATCATTTGGGACCCGTTCTGTATACCGTAAAGGTAAATTCGATTTCATTATGCTCTAAATCGTAACCTTTCACTGTTGAATATGCTATATAAGACACAGGAAACGGTAGTACATTTTGTGAAGAATTCAGACGGCTGCCATTTAAGGCAAGCCTTTTAAGGTGGATGATGTCGGCATGGAAGTTGAAAAAATGTTTTAAGTACATTTAAATTAATCTTACCAGTAAAATGCAGTCTGGTATATACATCTTAACAGCCATCTTACCTGAAACAAATAATGTTTAAATTAGAGTTACTTAACTCTAGATACACGTAGACTTCGTTTCTTAAAATCTTTGTAATTCATCGCCATAGTGTTATAAGGTAAATCAGATAAGAAAATTTTTATTTTGAAGTCAATTTCTTAAACTTATGTATATGCGGAGTAAATTATAAATAACACTGATCCGTTAATTGAGTCGCTTGCCGCAAGACGGGGATTACTGGGTATGGGTATAGATATTTAGTCGGATGGAGGGAACGATGCCGGCGAGATACCAAACAGATTTCCCAGAGAGCCGTAGTTGGCCTTAAACCAGATTGAAGCGCTTAGAATTCCTTGCGTTCTGCTATAATATCGGAAAAGAGATCAGAAGTTAATCTATCGCAACATTCCTCGCGTTTCGCCGGAAGGCACCGCCCTCGCTATAGCCCTCGACACGCGACCGCGCCCGTACCGACGGACTAATCGATCCCTCACTTTGCAACTATGCATCGCAATTCGCAAATTTATTAATAAGTAGCTCCCCGAAATTGCACACCTGCACATTATACGAGAAATATATTAAAAGCATAAGAACTGATAGGATATTACTTAATTAAAAGCACAAGCTAGGCACCACTGCATCTGCATTCACATGCCTTTCGTCTTTTACCAACACGCCAGCGCCTATTGTGTGTAAAAATAGAAAATCTATTGTGTCAGAATTGTGGCGTATTTCACGAATTAATCCAGATTTAGACACTATCAAATTTATGAAAATACTAGTTGCACCCGGCATGCTTTGGAATGTCCGCAAAAAGATATAACGTTTGATTTTATAATTCAGGAACCTTCGTGGGCCTAAGTAAGTAGAATAGCTTATCACATCAATTTCATCACATTAGGATGAATATTTTAGGATGGCATCTATGCCTTCCTAAAAAATAAAAATGAATTATTATCATTTTTATTTATTTTTATTTTCATTTTTATTTATGAAGATTTCCTGACATTTACCTATTTTACTCTGATATCGATTGTTCTATAGAAAATCGATCAACCTAAAATATAAGCCAAATTGGTTGAGATAATCCTAGTAGGCGCGTCCTTCTATAACGCAAGGATTATGATAAAATGGATGGGGCATCACTTCAGGTTATATTATCCATATTTCATGCACTGTACTAGCGAGCTGCGAAGATTAGATGAAATTCTATTTTAGTAGATGATAAAATATCAGTTGAAAAATTATCGATATTACACGAAATAAAAAATGCAAAGTATAAAAAATCGTTACGTAAGAATGACAAGCATATAAAGGAAATCAGTTGACCCTTCTGGAGACAAGAGATGTTCTGATCGTCCGTGACGAGTAATTAACCTGACTACCTTTCCCTTCATACTGAAAACGAACCGCTTCACATCCGACATAAAAACGAGATGGCATTGTTACCCAGACTCACCCTACAAGAGGGACTACCACTACCACCGACCACCGAATTGTACAGGTAAGAGATTTTCCAGAAAAGTTGTTCGACTCAAAATGAGCATTCATTTTCGGCCATCTACTGGGTCAGTACCCCTGTCTACTAAACCAGAGGGTCCGAGTTCGAATCCCGGTAAGGACAGATGTTTGTGTGACGAATACGATTATTTTTTCCTAACTCATGGACATTATGTTTATTTAGTATATTTCTAATATAATTATGTAGGTGGCGTTCAACCACATCACGATTATTGAATCTCTATGAGGTAAATAAAAAAACCCTACTTTTCGTGTAAGGAAACAGCCTTCGTTATTTATAGGTAAGTAGGTACAGCAGCAACAGAAGACGATTAAAACTTTCGGACCTTTTTATAATAGCATATCGGTACACTGATAACTAGGCACACCTGGCATACTTTGCAAGTACCGTAAAAAGAAAACTATTAGGTTTTAAAATAAAAAATAAATATAATCCTTCCTGGATTCTTCGCGGGCTTCCCCAGAACACCCTATTAAAGTTTCATCACAATCTGATCAATGGTTTCGTAACGCATAGAGGACAATAAATATACAAACATTCTTAACTTTAATTTGATTTTAACATTACTATAAATGTTTGAAAAATTACTGAGTAATTAAAATATAATAAAACTAGAAAAATTTCACGTCCTGAGGCAGGAATCGACCCCGCGACTTTTCGCAATCCGGGCGACTGCTCTGACCACTGAGCCACCCAGGACTTGGGATATCCCTGTGAAATTCTTCTAGTCTATCTGTATTTGCGTTTATGAGCTAACGTCCACCCTACAATGTCGAAATATTCTATTTCAACATCTGGAACGAGTATTTTTACAAATACCTACGATTCGGTTAATTTGGGGCAGTGCTTTCAAATATTCTTAATTTTTGATTTTAACATTATTATAAATGTTTGAAAAATTATTTAGTAATTAAAATATAATAAAACTAGAAAAAATTGCGAATTGGATTGCGAAAGGTCGCGGGTTCGATTCCTGCCTCAGGATGTGAAATTTTTCTAGTTTTATTATATTTTAATTACTATACAATCATTGTTTTTATTTATATAGAAAAGTATTATCTGAAAAGAAGGACGTCGAAACTAGTTAGGCGGTGTAACTATTATTTTATTTGAGGTATGGCGCTTTAGAAATGTTTTCAGCTGGGTATTGAACATAAGACTTACTTAAGACTTTACTAGATATTAGCTATTTAACTAGCTAGTAAAAAGCTTAAGTTAGTCTCACTTTTCCAGTACAGACTTAAATAAATTAAGAATAAATAATATCCTAATCGTAATAATATTCTGCTTGTGTTACTAAAGTAGTTGTTAGAGATAGCATTTATTTGCTTAGTATATTTATGTAGGTACAGACGACAGCACATCAAGTGTAACAGTTGCATTACGAAAGTCGCCTCTATTACGAACGGAGTAAGGGCGGTCATAAGGTCTAACTGTTACGCTTGATGTGCTGCCCATTGTACTTAGGTATGTGCAGAACATTAAATGTGATGTTTATTTGAATTTTGAACCAATAGTATAAACATCACAATCCCATCCCATATCTCGCCAGAATCAGCACCGTTGGCTTGGCTCGGCCGCTCACGGAATGCTAACGTTAGCAGGTCATTCGGTTCATTAAGTTTTATTGTCAGAACTTCTATAATGTAGCTACTGCTGCTTCTTGTTATATTTCAAATTTATTTGTAGTTTCCTCGTCTGTATTACTACTTTAGTGAAACTGTACGCCTTTGAATAACTTTATGTGCGTTGTATTGTCTAAGTAATCAACATTGCTTTAAAGTTAAGTCCTAGATCTAAAATTATGTGTAATTAAATTCCATTACTTTGTCAGATATGTATTTTATTAATTTATCTATAATTGAGATCTGCGATGTCAATATATTATATTATTTTTAGTATGTATTTATCGTCAGCTAAATGTTCATCAAACGGGATCGCCTTATATCAAAGTTTTCCCCACCCGGCCCATATCTCGAAAAGTCCTTTCTAACTCTCTTGCAAACCGACGAATGTCTAAGCAAGTACCGTGCTTCATATTGCGAAAAATCACGGGGTGAGTCCTGTCGGGATCACAAACAACACACCCGCGGGGTGCGCGATACGGGCCCTGGGTGTCTTCGAAAACTTGACATTTGTTGGCGTCGTAAAAATATAATGGTATAACTTGTATTTTTACGAGCGCTAGAAGCCTCCGATGAGCGATAGGACGGGAGTAGCTTACACCTAGAATTTGAATACCACTGCGACAGAGGACCGGGGTTCAAAACAATAATTGATTTGAAGAGACAGATAAATAAAACCTGTAAATATGCTCTTAAATACATTACATTTAAAGGCACCATATAAGTAGACTTTCTATACAGAAAACGGCCGTAAATAAAATATAGTAAAAAAAGAGGAGTCATACAGTTGAAATAATTTACCTAATTTAATATCAAAAGTCGTGTTTTTTAACCTAGCTTGGATCAGTGTTGATCGGGTGTAGGTAGAACATTTATGTATTATTTAAAAACTACGAATTATACTACTTAATTTCAATTTTATCACTTGATTTGTATTTTGGGCTATTAACAAAAATGTAAACAATGTGTTACTTATTGAGTTTGTGACTTAATAATTTTACAGAACCTGTTAGTTGTAAACTATTGCAGGAGACGTTGAATGTCGTCAGTAGTGCCCTTCATACTTTAAGTCAGAAAAAGATGACAAACAAGAGAACACGAGTATGTCGTCGACGACCGGCTGGTCGAGTGGTCTATACAGGCTGCTCGGTCATGAGTCCCGGGTTCGAATCCCGATAGGGATAGATGTTTGATTGATGAGTAAGAGCATTTTTTCTCGTTTGTTTGTATATTCAGTATATATGTAATATTAATATACATTATTATTACCAATATTTAATTATCTTTTTAGTATCCATAACACAAGCTCTTAATGATGCTTACTTTGGACCAGATAATAAGTGTGAGGGTATGAATATCATTATATGTTGTGTATTTTACGCTTTATGGCAGAGAAGCGTCTACATATTAAGAACAACTTATTCTAATATAGACCGGTACTGTGACAGTCAGCCGAATATGTCTGTTATTCATTTCTGTTCTGTTGAGAGACACATTTTCTACTGTCATGCATATAGGAATCTAAAGGTTTTATTAGATTAGGAAAATAATCTGTTCTCCATAACGGAAGTAAGTAGATTTTACCGTTGATTGGCACAATAAACGGTCAAATCTACTTATTTTCTTTCCCATGATGATGATAGACAAGTTTGGTAGTAGAAGGTAAGTATATTATATTCTAATTCCAATATTCATAAATATAAAGAAAACGTTATATTTCATCAATAAGATAGGTACCTAAACTAGTTAACATAAAAAATATGAAAAAAATGCTTGGTTAAAAAGAAATTTGAGGGTTATTTTTACTTTAAAAACAATTCACATGTAATACAGAATTGTAGCTATTCATGTGGCCGGGAGCGCGGGCGGCGCGGCGGCTCGCTACAGGGAATAGATTCCTTTAGTCACATTTATGGCTAATATATTCATGAAAGTTTCACAAAAATATTTCTGAGCGCACTTGCGTCTGCTTTGTTATGAGAACGACATAGCTAACACACACACACACGTCCACATAAAATTTATATTGAGACACGTTCACCCCTTGAGAAGCCTTTTTGTATGTTTTTTTATACCACTAATGTGGCAATCAAGCATACCTGGTGGTAAGCGGTTACCGTAGCCCATGGAAGCTTGCAACACCAGGGGTATCACTTGCGCGTTGCCTTGCGAATAACCTTTTCACGCCCTTTTTGAAGAACCCTATATTGTACTCGTTGAGAAAACCTCTGTAGGGAGCTTATTCCACACAACCGGAGCGTTCGTGGAAGCAAGCTTTCTATGAAGACTACCCTGACTTGCTTATTCACTGAAGTCTTATTAAATTCGGTTTGTTCGTTTCCAAAATTTTGCTCTATTTTTTGTATGGAAATCCGCGGCATAAGCCCCCTTAAGACGCTTGTAAAAATCAAGACGCAGAGTTTTTGATACCGTAGCAAACAAGTTCCACTGACCCTAATATAACGCTTCGACGATGAGCTCTGGCGACCATACTCACAGCAGGAACGCCACTACAAAAGTGATAATTGGATGGGCTCTCTTGTGACACCTCACCGGTGAGGTTAGAACGACTTAGCCGGGCGTTTACCTATTTCTCTTAAAAAATCATTTGAAAAGCATTAAAATATTTGCTATAGTAAAACACCACACATTTGTAATCAATAATACACGTAAATCAATTTTCTAAAACCAACCTGACACGTCGTATAAAGATTTATCTTAAGCGACTTAAAGTTATTTCGCGACGACACGACACTTAAAGTTAAAATAAATTCGTTTACGATTAACTTATATTCTATAGAAAGTGTCTTGAATCGAAAATGGAAAAGCAAACGCGATGAATGGGAGGTACGCAGCAGTGTAAAACATTTTCGGTGGTGCACTGAGAAGCGGAGTGAAATAAAATAGCGAATGGAGTGCACGTCACGGACACGCGGCTGCGGCGCACGCGACTCGGCGCGCAATTTCCGCCCTGCTATCAGATGCGACGCCCGCGCCGCCGCCCGCCCCGCGCCTTGTGAACTCGACCGAGAACTCAACGTTGCAATTCCAAATGGAAAAGAAGCGGCTCTCTATATACAGTTAGCTTGAGCTCAGGCAGTATTACAACATTAATAGGGCGTGATTTTCATTTAAACGGGGTAAATGGCTACGTGAAGTGGCTGTTTATGACTCATATACTTAATGAGCAATTTATAACTTGATTTCATGCTTTCTTCGTGAGAATAAAGGAATACTGACGGTAGTCAAAGAATAACTAAGTAATTACTTTGAGTGCAAATTGCAGCAAATTTGACCAGGTGAAAATACAAGGCTCAGCTTAAAAGAGTTATGCATAACTTATGAGCGCGGCTATGTTTTTTTGTAACAACCGTATGCCTACACGACGATTTTAAACGTAACTCATGAATAGGCCACATAAACTGTGCCAACGACAGTCGACATGGCGCGATTGTACTTATTACCTTGTCAACGAGTTTATTTTTTCGTGGAAATAATGTAATGTTTATGTGAACATCATAAGCAAACAAGTAATATTAGAGACTGTTTATAGCATTAAAATAATTATAAATAATGCGTAAGTATTATGATAGTTATATACATTAAAAGCCGTATTATTGTTATTTATTATCTTAAGTTTAGATGCAGAAAATTTTTTGGTAAGAAACATAAAGGACACCTTGTTGTTCAATTTCCTATTTCCATTGTCTAATTGGAACACACTATCACAACTTTCTAGAGCTTTTAACGGTAATACTACCTAATCATTAGTACAAAATTCTATATTCTAATTAGTATAATAATTCACAGAATAACATATTGTAGTAATGGATACGTTTTTATGTAGGTCAGGGATGAGAATGTAAGTGTTCTAAGTCCGGCGGCACTTTGTGTGGGAGTGCCCCTTTCTTGACTCGACTCGAGCGCGGAATGGATTTAATAATTATGGGCTAAAGAAGCGAAGCGTGTGGGGTCGTGGAAGGACGGAACGGGCAGGGGCGATTAAATCGCAGGCGTTTCGGCATGTAACAGGAAGTGGGTCAACGGCGCCGCCCGAGCTATTTATTTCGTTTCCGATCAAATTGCAACGGCTATCTATGATATTTTGCAAATGAATACTTTGTATATACACAGTCGAAGGTTAACCACCTATGCAATATGTATAAATATTTTATTATTTAGCCTACGTATTTTTTCATGTTCCATGGGGCTGTTCAGTTTATGTGCCTTATAGCCCATTATCTATTATCTAACAATAGATGTTATATGTGTACATTAAATAGATTCCAGGGCGACTAACGTTCGCAGATCGACAGAGGCGTGCCATTAAAAGTTCTTTTTGCTCGGTAACGCCCGCCGTTCAGCCGGTGAAGTCTTAGTCAGCAATTATGGACAAGTGGCTTCAAATGAACCGAGCTCTCGAGCACGGCGCATCGCTCGCACCCAACTGTACCCAATCCGACGAGATGTCTTCGCGATATTTGCTTGAAACAATTATTGCAAAACGGTTCGACAATCAAATGTCAACTATTTGTTAATTAATATTTACTAAGATCGTTAAGTATCAGAAACTGCTAACAGTAGCAATGGTAAAAGTATTTGTGTTAGCGAAAATTCAACTTCTCTGAGATTTCCCATTACTTCTGTTGATCTTTATGGCAAATAATATTTACCCACTGTAAATTCCACTCAGAAAAAGAAACGTCTAGAGTAGAGAAAGATTTATATTTCATGTATTATTCATTGACGTGTCCTCGAGCGTTTTCATTTCAACTTGATATTTCGGCAGCGTGATAATGATATTTGTTATAAAAACTATTATGTCAGATTTTTAGCAGACAAGGGCTGCTAAATTGATGAAGTTGTAGCAAAAATATAATTAGTTGGCTTTATTGTAAAAAGTAGATCTGCTATTAGAAATAAACGTGGAATCATCCAAGAGCCAGAAAATTTCATAAATCGACTCAGTTTGCGTGAACATCTCTAAAGTAAAATACTTGAAAACTTAATAAATCTAATGGCGTGGACTTGTAAAGCAATTAAACTGAGACCGTGAGAAGTGGAAATGCGGGGATATAGTGCAGATATAACTTTGTGAAGTTAAAATACCTAATAGGCACCTTTAGTATTCAATTGTAACTTTACGAAGTTACAATAATCTACGGAACATATGTATGGTATGATTGATTATATCCATATAAGTAAATCTCAAATGTTAATAAATAGGTAAGGGTGCATACAAACTTAGAAATTACTAAATTATAAATGAATAACAAATGTGGCCAGTTTGCTCAATGCACGCTCTTTTGCCAAGATTAGTGTAAAATGCGCGACGGTCTGTGTATCCGAAGATATTGATTCTGGAAAGTGGCCAAAAAAACTCGTAGAGGCGGCACGCGTCAACTGCCGCGCTGGTCCGATCCCGACGTCAACCCTTTTACGAATATTAAATTCTGTTTTGCCACTTCGCGATTCCACATTTTCTCTGAAAAAATATGATCCGATTCGTGAGGCCTTTGCATTATTCACCGTTTTCCGCGATTCTTCTCAACGCAGCCGCTACTGTCTCCGAGTGATGTGATCACACTAACAACGTAAGAAACAATTTTATCCATGTGTGTGGGTAAAAAGATATAGCAAACAAAGAGCACAATTTTTTTTCCTCTCTTTGTTCTTCTTCGTCATATTACGTACATTAAGAAGGATGCCCCTAAAAGAAATTGCTTTTTATCAATAAGGCAGCCTAATTGTTCAGAATTTGTGTTTGTATGGTTTAACTTGTCTGCAATAAAGTATATTTATTAGTACTGTTTTATTGTATTTGGTTCTATTAACAATCATTATAGTCTAAATAAGAATTCATTATAAATATTTTTAACTTAAATTCGTTCCGTTGTTGGTAATATCAAAAAAGCTTGTACACGGAAAGTTTGTAATCATTAGCTATTATAAATATTGATTCTCAACAGAGAATTCACGAGGACCGCACAATTGCCCAATAAAACACATAAAATTTATAGTTTCCGTCACGACGACGACGTGCTGCGGTTTAATATTAGTCTTGCCAATTGTCACTTTGTTAACAACAATTTCACTTCACAATTGGTAGAATGTAATCGTTTACCTTTATTTTCTAATGTAACTATTTCAAATTGTAAGGAATTACGCATCTAACGTTAGCTTTGAGAAGGGAGCCCTATTACTACCGAGTCATTTGGGAGAAAATCCCTATTTTTCCCAACTTATATACTTTTATATCGACTTTTAGTTCTGTCTGCGTAAGCCGGGGCTTGAATCGAGATTGCGTGCAATATTCTCTAATTGAATCACACCGAGGCAAATAGATTTTGTCTAGATCTTAGGAGTTATTTCAATAGTCTAAGATAAAGAGTCAATGACGAATGTTAAATTAAGTTTGGAATAAAAAAAACATTACCTATAATAGCTATATTTCTATAAAGACGTAATATAGGTAAATACTTTTATTTTTAGTTATTTACATAGCAAAACTTACTTTTGGTGAATCCATAAATTTAAATTTTTACTTCTTAACTTTTAACGATGAATACAAAATTCTTTTGTAGATACCATAGCAGATAAATAGATTATGAATTTTCATTTCAGAGTTCAAATTGCTTGAACCTTTAATTACTTTAAGGAAACTTGTATAAACGCGTTCTCCGAGAAAGGGTTAATCCGAGCTTCGCTGCTAAAATAGAACATTTGCTTGATTAAAGACAAGAGACGCTGACTTTCTTAAAGGGTGTTAGTACTTTACGAGTATCATCCTCGCTCCATATAGACAAACATCAAACGGTTAGGGTAATGTTCATAGCTACACTTTATATTCTTGCGGAACAAAACAAAGAAAAATATAACATCTGTATATAAGTATTGTGTTTGTTTCCAGAGATTCACGTATCTTCAAAGAATAACTAAAGACTGTCCGCGAAGTTTTCTGTTGCATGAGCGTCTCTACTTTTCTCTATGAGCGAGTCCGTTTCCGTTTATCTTCGGTTCTTTTTTGTTACCGTCAGTTTCTTTCGTTTTTCATATTTCGCTGTTGCATTCGTCGTATCGGAAGAGGGTTGCGCTACGCCGAACGTCGCAAATAGATATTGGACATTTTGATTTTACCTTTTTACGTAGGAAAATATGAAATAATATCTTTTGTGATTAACACAATATGTCGCAAGCAAGTTATTAGAATAGTTATCAGGTGGATCTCTCGTATTAACATAAGATCGGAGCATATTCATGTTTCGAATCGTTAATTGATACACCGCCGAGTTTGGTCTTAAATTGGTGCAAATCCTCAAGGCAGAGATCATGCCAACCGAGCGGCGGCTCCCGACGTGCCTCCTCCAATTACTTTAATTAAAACAATACGACGGCACCAGTGCTTCGTCGAGTCACCGAGTCTGTTTCCCATTTCCCTATTTAAATACGAAAACGAGCTCGTAGCGCGCGTTTAGCATGCAAGATGTTGCTATTCACTACTGCGCGAACCGACACCTACCTACAAATAGACAGTCTTGTATGAGTCTTAATCCTTCTAATTGTAAGCTTCAACGCACACCTGCTTTATTTGTTATTTTTAGTTAATTAGGCTTGTTTAACTACTGTTGTCCTTGCAACACTTTTCTCAGAGATAGTATAAACAGAATATAAGAGATATAGAAGTATTCCTTTTTTAAAAATATTTCAACAAATAAAACTGTCGTATTTCTGCACTTGTCGGTTTTCTTGCTTATAAGGTCAAAAGGGGCAAAGGAATATGCTGAAAAAATTGGACATTTCATAAAATTTTGTTTTACTACTTATTAACTCGTACAATAACCAAGCACTTTTTTATAACTGTTTGAGTTATATCGCTTTTCAGAAATAAAGTTTAAGTTTAATTTACATCTATGCGACGAATTAGATAACATTTTTCAAATATGACAAGATTTTTTTTTTGGATTCTTTACATCTGGGCGTACACGGATATACGATAGTTCGTTGTTTAACCGACTTCAAAAACGAGGAGGTTCTCAATTCGTTTGATATGTTTTTTCTTTTTTCTATGTATGTACACCGATTACGCCGAGATTTCTGATCCGATTTACGTGATTCTTTTTTTGTTCGATGCGGAATAGTTGCTATTTGGTGCCATAAAATTTTTAAAATCAGTTGGGTAGTTTGGTTTTTAAATAAAAAAAACTGTTCTGATGAGAAAATCGTCTACGTATGCGAAATTGCGGATTTTTGCTTTCCTATAACTTTTTAGTGACACGATACGATAGTAGGAAACAATGTAAGCTGACGTGATGTGACGTGACTAAAAATTGTGAAAATAAAATTGAAACAAAAATTAAAACCAACTTCAAGAAACTGAAAAGGATAAAATAATTAAGCTTAAGTGGGTACTAATTAACTAGAAAAATTTTTTTTGGAGTTTGTGTGAAGTAGTTTTTAGAAATAATAGAACGTGAAGGTGATGAGTACCTACTTAAAATTATTTATTTTATCCTTTTCAGTTTTTTTTGAGTTATGATGTTTTATTTCTGTTTTCAAGAATTTTGATGGAAATTGAATGAATTGCTTTTTATGCAAAATCTGCAAAGTTATTTGAGGTTTTTTTGGAAACATACTCTTTTACAAGTTGTACTCTCACATATTAATAGTTTTTTTCTCTCCGACGATCTGGCGTAGGTAGCCGTGTAGACGGCAGGACGAATCGTCGAAGAAATTATTAGGCGAGACCTTTGTCGAGTCGTCTTTCGGCTGAGATGATGATGATATTACCTATATAGTATTAAAAGAATGAGCAAAAATTAAGTAGCTAGTAATTACTAGGTACCTAAATGTAGGTATTACCAAAACCTTTAGATTGACGAAAAACAAACGGAGAAGCAAAAATGAAATAAACTTTTATTTCTTAATTATTAAGCCATACTAAGTTTTAGAACTAATGTATCTGACTAATTATAAGTTGGCACAAAAAAAATCAAAGAAGATGATTACAAGATTTAATTGTAATCAAAACAAAACAACTAAAAAGCCTTAGCACTGCAACAATGCAAGGCGGGAAGGTGCATTAAATTCACCTTTACATAATTAATTTAGTTAACCTTTTTTATCAATAGTTGTATTTTGTTAAAACTTCACGGGTTCGCTTCTTGCCCCAACATAATAACTTTTTAGAGTAGGTATTTTTTATATCTTTCAAACAGTTAAGTATGACGAGTATAACATTAAAATAATGTTTTATAACACAAACCATTACCTAAAATACTTTTTAGGTAAAATTAATAAAATTTCAATCAATTTAACTAACGGAAGTACGCCCGTTAGATAAAACATTAAGTTAAATGGAAAGTAAAATGAGAGCCCGCTATTCAGATCCGTTTTTCGTGGCAATCATCTATGTCTCAGCTCTTAAGCGAGCGGTTCGAAAATCGATTAGGGAGTCTGGTTGATTCAGCGACTTCCAAGCTAGTAATTTACTCTCGAGTTGGCTGAAGGCGACACCTGTCGAGCGATGTGACGGCTGATAATGCGACGCGAGCGCCATTCATGCGCAGCCGAGTGCGAGGACGCCGACCGAGCCCCGCTTGCCGCTTTCGTTCCACCCGCGCTCGCGCCACCATTATACCATAGTCCACAATAAAAGTAAACATCACAAACGCGCCGCTAATTGGAGTTGCTGTACCTGTCATAAGGTTACATCGAAAACTTACTCAAGGATTGTAAGCGTGCCGCGTATCGTTTAGATGCTAAAGGCTACATTTATCAAGAAACTTCTCATGAAGGTAATATAAAGCTGCTAAATCCTGGCATCATCTGCGGGATTACAGTTTACGTAAGGATGAGAGCGGTGCGTCGCGCGGGCGTGGCACTACGACAGGAGGCAACTTCGCCAACTTTCTTAAGGGCGGTTAACAAAGTTTGACGTGCACGCGCTAGAACCTTAAGCTCTGGGATTCGATCCTTGCGAACCAAGTACTAATATAGAAAGCTAACCACGCTTTTGTAGTTAGGAAAAACGTGCAATACCTACGTTGGAAAACTAAGTTTAAAGTCACATTATTTTCTGATGAAGACTTAGATTCTCAATTTTATTTAAAAATGTGTGCTGAAATGTCATTATGCATAGATGTCTTAATCGTGGTCGCGAAAGCACTCGACTGTGTTATTAAAAGGCGGTGCCGGTGGCGCGACGGCGGCCCGGCGGCACGCGGTGCACGAGGCAGGTAAATCTAGGGGAAGGGCGAGCATAATGTCTACTTTTGTATAAAGGCAAAGGCAACTGGGGCGGCTGACAGCGGTAGCAGCACATACCTCCAGTTTTATGAGTTTAATCAAAACGTTTAAGGGGTGTCACGGAGTGGCCTAACGGTTGATTGTATGACCAAAACATGTGTGCTGACCCGTGCAATATTTGTCATCTAGATACAAATGCCATACTAAAATGTTACAAAATATCCCAGCGATACGACGAAGGGACCAACACGCTGAACATGTAGTAAAATGTTATTGCTCGGTAGTCATCAACATTATTAACTCTTAACATTATTTTTCTTTTACCTAATTAAGATTTGTTGAGAATTTTACTTATTTGTTAGGGAGTGTAGTAACTGGCCTTCTTGGTAGGTGTATACAGGTACTGTTACATTATTATTGTACACCCGACGTTTAGATTACTTTACAGAGATTATGGCCAGAAGAAGACTAAAAATTTCAATTGTCTTTGATAAGTTTATAAGTTAACTACCGTCACTTTGTCAAATTTATTTTCAGAATTATTCCAGATTTTTTATAGAGAGATAGAATCTGGCCAAAGGGCCACGCACTATGCGCACGCATGGTCGGTTAGTAGACAATTTACTAATATAATTTTATAAAAGCAATCTTTATTAGTTTCCATGAAATACAAGCCATTTACTAGTTTACAGATGTTTGATAACCATGAATATACCTCTCAATGTGCAATTAAATACCGAAAAGCGCTGAGATTTACATATTTGCTATATCTAAACTGTAATATTATACAACAAAGAATATTTGGTCCCATCAATGTCCGCAGCATGTAAATTTATCTTCTGTAAGCTTATCTGAGTGAGCCCGGTAGCAGTAATTTTTTTCAAAGCAGCGCGTAAAGTTATTCAAAATATGTATAAGTTACGTCCTAAGCTGGTCGTAAAACGGTATTACAAGCGTTATGAAGGCCGGGGTTCGGCCGGATCTCATCACTTAGGGTTGTGCGCTGAAGACGACTATACCTTTCAATAAACCCATAAAATTGCCTCTTCCATGCAAGCTTGAGCTTCACCTCTGCCCGGCTCATTGATAACAATACACACATCAATATGAAATTTTTGCGAAGGTATTAAATATATCGACGTTCTACTTTTAAGAGTAATATCTATCCGCCCGCTCCTGGCGTTCGTCTCGAGATGAAAAATGTTTTCTCGGAGAACCGTCGTCGAATATTCATGCACCGGTAGCGAGATCGTAAATTATTGGCGTCATCGCCGTCACTGAGCGGACAAATCTCCTGTTGATTTAGAATGTTTTTCTACGTGCTTTTTGAATAATAATGATAAGACACCTTTGAAGAATAATCCCGAGAATTTGTCTTAATTTAAAAGCTAGTTCAGCACTATTAGCACAGTGAAGACATTTAGGATCTTTGCCCCGTAATATAAACAACTAAACTATGTTCTTTCGTTTTTTTTCTTATACCTTTACAAAGTTGCACGATTTGCTTCACTACAAGGTGGGGACCGAAGGGGATAGCGGTCGGCGAACAAAAATAGTTTAAAAACTACTATCAATGACAATGTGTCTCATTCGATTATAAGCATCAAGCGAGATATTGACCAATTTTTCTATAAGATATTTAATGTAAATATCTTTTGTTTCGTTTACCGTTTCTTGTTTTAGGTGCATAAAGTATTCTAAAATAAATAGATTATGAATTTATGAATGGCTGATATTTATTTATTTGGAGATAGTTTAAAATACTTTGTAGAACACATTGGTAGCATTCAACACCACAGATCACTAATATAATATTAATTGTATACGTTTACTATACCTTTTGAAGGAATGCCATAGGAAAAAGCCCATACAGCCAAAATAGGATTTTGCGCCTATTTAAAACTGTGTGTGTATATGATATGTTGTTAGTGTTTGTTATATATGCGTAAGTGTATGTATTGTAAGTATACTATATTTATTTAAATTTATTTTCATAATAAATCTTTTAAAAAAAGTAAGTTTCCATTGCAAGTCACATCCAAGGCCCTATCATGATAACAGCGCTTCTGCGACGTTTTTTATAATGTAGCAAAAGTTTTATGCTGAGATAGGGCCTTGTTGACTGCACCGGCTGTTAACTGAAATTGTTTTATTTTTTTAATTTTTCTTTGTTTAAGTTTTATGTTGTATGTATGTTTTTATGTCAATAAACATATATTTCTTTCTAATAGAAAGTGTAAAATAATTAAAAAGTTAATGGTAATATGATAACAACAATCATAACAATTTTCAGTATACCGCATTTATAAGCGTAACGTATTTGAGTAATACGAGTAGCAAAAAAGCACATGGCTTACCTGAAAGTAAGCGGTTACCATATCCTACAGACGCTTGTAACACTAGGGGTATTATTCGATCTGCGTTCGTCGGTGGCCTCCACGCACGCTTTGCACAGGGTGCCACATCGTGAAATTAATTCGGCAGATCCCAGGCTACTCCCGCGAATTGCAGTGAAGTTATCGGGGAGTTTTAGTGGCGACCCCCACACATGCCCGTAGCTTAGCCAGCGGCGAGTTGGTGGTCCGTAAGTGGATTCCACCCGAAAAAAGGGTAGTAGTCGGTGCTAGCCCTGTAATTGCCAAGGAGAAGCCGTGTTGGCACTTAGCAGTATAGGGAAGGAGTCTTTTACCAAAGTTTGTCTCAATAAAATATGTCGACTTTTTAGTCGCTCATTTGAAAAAAAAAACATATTTCGAAAGTAGTATCACGGCAAGAGGTACATTTTTAACGGTTTTGAAGTACCTAAATTGAAGGGAGGTAAATACTGTCTACTAGATCAGTGAACTCTGTATCTTAACTGGGTTTAAAAGTTCCCAGTCTGTCTAGAAATCCGCTTTGATAAATTAGTGACGACAATTCTGCGGGTGTAAAATATAGTATTAAAAGTTTTGTCACATAGCTATCTAGTTCGCATTTCCCGGTGTGATCGGGGAAGGGCTGTATGTATCATTGGTATTATGAGGCGCGAATGTGTATTCCAAGTCTATCAGGAGCGGGTGTCACATCGGTGCTAACGAGATGCGCGGGTGGCGCCGGGTGCGGGCACATGCATGTTGGATGAGCCGTTGCTCGCGCCCGCGCCACTCGCTGTACAGGTGTCGCCAGCCTTATTTTTAATGCACACCATCCGCTGCAATTTGCCTCAAATGCAAAATCTTGCGACACAACTATAATGCATATGAATTTGAGCACACTTTTATTTTTATCTACATAAGGCTGCAATCTACTTCTTAAATAAAAATAAGAAAAAGCGCACGGGTGTTCACTGAATATTTCATTCAGTTCACAAGATAGTTAATATACAAAATAAAAAGTAGTAGTATAATATTATAAAATAAAATAAAATAATAAATAAATACCAAGGAAGTGAACAACGGGAATCGTAATGCTCAGTTAAACGTTACAGTAGCTTGTAGCAAAATTTGCTACGTGTACTACGAGGATGCTACGCAGGCTACGCTATGTGCTACGAACTGTCGTAGCACGTAGCGTAGCCTGCGTGGCATCCTATATCAACAGACAGCAGAAACATAATTAACCCGTCAAGCAATAGATTCCAGACAAAATTGAATTTTTCAATTGTCACCTCCAGAGGTATAACGCCGCTTGAGAATAAAACACTACATTAAAACAAGTTTTAATTACACGATTCCTGATTAGTCAAAGCATTCGATTCGTTGATAGTCGCACAAATAGAACCTAACGTTAAAAACTTTATCTTCTCGAAATTTACGAGGGCAAGCGATTCGGGTAGAGGATTCGTTTAGAACAAGGATAGAAGACAAATTAAAAGAGCACTGGAACGCTAATTCCATTACGATTCGATGGACGGCAAAAGTCGCCTCCGTTGGACTCAAAGCCGGTAAAACGTAATTGCGACTTCACTAAGCTGGGTTCCACGCGGCCCGATACGGACGAAAGGGGACCTCTCTGTAACGGCTGATATAAAAGCGGCAATAAATTTAACAGGATGAACGCACTACTTACACAGAACGAGCGCGGACGCCGGTGCCCGTAACGAGGGGCAGCGGCCACGCAACCGCCGACCTGTGTTTTAACCCGCCCCTCCCCACACCGAGGTTTGCTTTTCGCACAGACATGTTTTTTGTACTTAAATGAATAACCAGATTATGGCGGCATTATATCATCACAGCTGCTAGGACTAACTTATTGAATCAATAGATTCCTTTTGCTTTCTTAGTTACAATTATGTTTAATATATCTAATAACTGGCAGATCACACTTTAAATAAAAACACCTAGCTAATTAGAATAAAAATCATTCACATAAAATTATTTAATATTAATTTAATAATTGCGATGTTTTCAAAAAATGTATTGTAAGTATACATATTTATAAAATGTTTGGCTGAATGTGATCGTTACCCTAGCCTTAATTTTGTTTTCCGTCAACAAGACTTTTTGTCGTGTTTACTGTTTTGTAACAAAGGCTGAAAGAACAAACAATGCAGGAAGAAAACAATCGCCACGTGAAATAAAAAGGGACTGAAAGAAAATAGTTAATGTCGTTATTTTGGATACACATGTTTATTGCTATGAAACATGGCAGCCTCATAACAATCCCTTTCACTCTCCACAAATTGGAAGGAGCGCGTAAAGGAAAACATGGCCATAAATAAAACTGGCAGATCAACTAGATAGACGGCCATTACCCGAGATAAGCACGACTTATATCCGCGATACTTACTTCTCTTCGGCAGATTAACGGAATGGGACTGCGTTTGTTTGCAGATATCGACGTGGAAGCGTTTTGGCGAGTCACAGCCGGGAATTTATTGTGGTGTTCACGGAGATATCTTCTTACGGACTCATTAAAAAGGAGACACGTCGCCCATAAATCAGGAAAAGGCGTCGGTGGAGGCGCGCGGCATTGCGGCGCGAAAGCGGACCGTGCCGGTGCGGCGCGCTCTTATCTGCATCGAGCGAGCCGGCAATAGGCGCTATGCGGTTCCGTCGCCGTCGCACCATCGCCTCCATTGTACCTTCGACAGCGGAGCTGTTCGCTATCAAATACCCGACCATCTAAACTTCGTTACATTATCCTCTTACTTGATTAGTTGGCTTTCGCAATTCCTTAAACAATTTTTGTAACTTCCGAGATATATCTCTGCGCTCCAGCGTAGAAATTAATTTATGAAAGTTGAGATATGAATAACAGTAGGTAATTTTATTATTAAATTATTGAAAAGTAATATGAACTTTATTATTATTTTATCCTTTTTATTTACAAGGCCATGTTATATTTATTTCGTACCTATTTACCGATGAAATGTTTAAATCACATCAATCATAGAGACAGTCTCGTACTACGGAATTACAAATGTTTTATCATTCTTTTTTACCAAAGGAAAAAAGTAACTTAAGTAAATTAAACCGACTTCAAAAGACTAAAAAGAGAATAATTATTAAATTGAAGTTTGTAGGTAGTACTTATCTCATAAAAAGGTATTTTTTGGAGTCGGTGCTTCACTTTCTATTGTTCCTGGAAACAGTATAGCACCATATCCAAATAATACCTTTTAATAAGGTAATTACCTACATACTTGTTTTTTTAGTGTTTTAAAGTCAGACGGATTTTTTAAATTACTTTTATCCTAGATCTAGAGCCTTTAGCTAGAGCCTAACTGCATGCAAATATTGAAACAACATGCAGAAAAAAATGTTTTAAAACTACGCTGTTAGGTCAACTACACATTTTCTTAGTGACTCTTATACTTTAACACAGAGAGTATCTCAATAGCTACTGAAATGATTCTGATGAAACTTGTGCAGTTCTTTAATTAGACTATACCTAGTCGAAATAAAAAAAAAAATTGGAATCCTACCCATAGGTTTGGAGATATGCGGGGATTAATATAAACATACACATACAAACATACACATACAAACATACATACAAACATACACATCAATATTACATACAAAGGTACTCCTTTATTTAAAGTTGGTTAAAATTATAAGTATTTATAGATACTATAATTCCAGTGAAGAAAACCGAAAGTACCTGCTGAACAATTGTTAACATTTGGACAAAGATTAGATCATAGTTAAACATTGGAATATATTTTAATTTTGGACAATGTAGAATAGGTAGGATTAATAAAAGTAAGAACGATATTTAAAATATTTTGTTTTTCCTTTATCAAAATCTTAAGTCCCGTAGACATCTACAGGATAAAAGAGATGATTTTAATACTCCATAGCTTTATTTAATTGGTATACAAAACAACCCAATTAATCTTTGTGCATCGATTATGGCTCATTTTCCTAAGAACGTTCGACCATCTTTTTTCCCCAACATACTAAATTCTCGGTCGACACGAGCGAACAATTTATACAGCGCTAATCTAATCGCGAAAATCCGACATGTTCTAAATTTCTTTTGTCTTGCTTGTCCCATTAACCGAGCCTTGTTATGGCCACAAAATAATTTAATAAAGGTAAGTACGTGTACAAAACATGATAGATGTAAATAAATTAACCACCGTAAAAGGAAGAAACTCAGTAGGTTTTACAATAAAATCACATTTTGTCGTCTCGTGTAGTTCACTGGACCAGCAGAATCCCAACTTTCAAAGGAGTCCTGGAAATTTCTAACATTACAACCACCCGCTCCCCTTGAATTATTGGACTTACACACCTAGTTACACGCCGATGTGAGTGCAAAGTTTGTTTGTTGTTTGCATGGAATTAGTTTAGTGCAGTATTTTTGTCTCCTCATAGCCCGAAGCAAAACATTTCTTTTGATAAACGAATTGTAATTTAGGTCCTATAAGCAATGTGATATACTTCCGCTTGACGACCGGCTGGTCGAGTGGTCTGTAAAAGATATTCGGTCAAAGGTCCCGGATTCGAGTCCCGGTAGAGGCAAATGTACATCATACAAACGTATGATGAGTACGAGCATTTGTTTAAGAGTCATGGATGTTTAATGTGTAGCACATCAAGTTCTTAATGATACCTATTATCTAGCCCAAAGTAAGTATCATATATAAATATTATTATTATTACAAGCTTCTAAAGGCTACGGCAACGGCACTCGTCTTTCGCGCAATGCAGCGATTTATCGTCCTGGCCACGGGAACAGGGGGCGGCGGCGGCGGCGGCGACTCGCCAACCACTACGCGGTCACGACGACGCGCTGCGAAGCCGACATCGAGACAGCGCGCAGTGGTTGCCGATTCGCGAGTCGCAGGACGCGCGTGCGGTGAGATCGTGGCCCTAAGTGCCCACCGCTAAGTAAATCGCAAGAGAGCCGATCGCGTCCGCCGCGCCGCCCGCGCCCTTCGCCGCACGCGAGTTTGAGTGAGTGCGCACACTGCACGTTTCCGGCGCAAAACGCAGCGATACTGGCGATACTTACGTAATTGTTATAAAATTATTGAATAACGTTACGATTGTTAATTATTATAAAGTGGTTGGATATCGCCGTCAAAAGATAACAATATAAAAAAATCTTTTACTTAATTAGGTGGAAGAATTAGAACAATATTTTTATGTAATTGTCTAGTAATTATAATTATCCAGTCTTGTGCTGTCTTGTCCAGATGTGCTCTCGCGGCAGAATTAATTAAACAATTTTAGCTTTTAAATATGTAAAACTGTATTGCGTACCATTGAATAAACAAAAACTTACTACATCATTCAAAACCAAATTCTTCTTAAATTGTCGTGACATGTTCTATATAAGCATAAAACCTCTCTCGACAGCGAAACGGCCAGGCCACTTTAATGAACATACTGCAAAAAAATTACTCCACTTGGCCCTTTTTCTAAAAGATAAAATTTAATGAAATTATACACACGATGCAAAATATTTTCGAAAGTTGATAACCGTGAGTTCAATGAAGGAAAAAGCATCGATCATTGTATAAAATTAAAGCACATTTAAGTGAGCAGCATTCGTCGCATTCACTTCATTGCATTATGTGTATAAATAATAAAATTTAATTTTAGACATTTTGTTGACATGTTTAATTTATGTTTATAGCAAACAATCTTAGGTTTTCGCTGGATGTACCCGGACTCACGCGGTGTACCCGGGAATCTCGATTTTCGGCACGCGTTCTTAGAGTATGTTTCTTCTCGGTCTAAAATATCTAATAATAATAATTCTAGTAGGCTAAGCTATTACAACGTAGATATTTCAGCTTTTGTATATGAGTTATATATCTGTTTAATTATTATCTAATCAGTCGCTACGGTTGCTTGTTTGCCACCCATACATTATAAAATACTTGCATATGTATATGATAATTGTCATATTAAATAAATAAATAGTTGTGCATACTTAGCTTTAAGCTTTTTTTATACAAAGCACGGCAAATAGCTCAATACCATCTGATCTTCTTACTGCTTCGAAATAAGAGTCCATATGTGAAAACTGCTGGAGCAGCTTGATACACACCAAATTGATATGTTCTATACGCCTCCACCTCCCGTAATAAGATCCTCCATAAGATTACCAAAAAAGTAATTTTATCTGAGCTACGCACATTTGAAGTACCTACTACCATATTATTGAAAATAAGCTAATACGCACACAATAAGAACAATTAAACCAGTTGCTGTTCATCAGGTAGTTCATTTATAATGTTAGTCTAAAACCATTCATCTTAGAGGCGCCAACTGCTGGCTCAACTTTTTGTAAAACTCTCATGACTTCGTAAATAATAACTTTTGAACTGTTCAAAGCTCTCCTTAAACAGTTTCTACTTATAACTCAATTTACCTAATCAATTGATTTCACAGTATGTATTTCAATTTTTTGTTAGTATTTCCTGGACACAAAAATAATATTTTCAAGGAATGGGATTTGAACCCACTAATTTCTATGCTCATTGTGGGGAAAAGCAGGTAAAAATCTGATCTGCTCGTAGACTATACAAGATGAGAGGGACAGCTGAGAAAAACTTATACGGGTTTCATTTTAAACTGGTGTTCCTTATTTTCATTATGCACCAATCTTTATTACATACATAATTGTCAGTTATTGGACAATGTTTATGATGGTGGAATGTTGTTAATTTATTACTTTGTCAAGCCGCCTAAGATTAACGGGAGCATATGAAAATAAAAAACCCATTGTGTCTGATAAATGGTTAATATTAGAAATAAAATAATAAGTCTTACTTATAAAGCCTATTTCAGCTGAAACACTGCTAAACATGGTTTATCTTTTTCATTTTACTTAATAAGTATAGGGAAGAGGAAGAGGAACCAAAAATGAACCTTTATGATTACCGTACCAAACGAGTTTAAAAAAAAATGTTTTAACTAGAAAAAAATCATGTTATACTCGTCGTCCAAGTCCTAAGTAGATCAAATAGTTAGAGCAGCCACCCGGATTGTGAAACGAAAGGTTCCCGCCTGTTCTAAATAAAAAATAAGAACAAACTAATTTTCTTATACTATAGAATATGGAAAACTTTGTGTGTCCAAGATTTGGCGATTAATTCATATAGATAATAAAAAATATATTTCTAAATGGGTAACGGGGCAAAGGTAAGATTATAAAAAATCATAGGGTTATCCCAAGCCCCTGTATGGTAGCTCAGATGTTAAGAGCACTCTCCCGGATTGTGGTAGGTCGCGGGATCGATCCCATGTTTTTTTTTCGTTTAGGTATTTTTCTAGGGAACATTATGTTTTCTTGTGTATGTAAATTGTATTCAGCAACTGTTAAGAAACTATATTCTGTGTGTAACGGGTATAACTTGTTGCAGTGCTATCATTGAAATACGTTACAACTGCTACAAGGATACTTATATCAATATTTTGGAGAAAAGACTCGTATAGGGAAGGTTTGCCACCCCTATTACGCGAAAAGCCGTGATGAGAAATTAAAGTTAAATAATTTAATTAAGGACTTGACATTAAGGACCAATTCGGACACTTCGGGAATGAGTTCGGCTTAGCGTGATTAAGGTCCAATTTCAAATATGATGTGATTTTTTAAATACCTTTGATATCATTGTGTAATATTTTTACCATCAAAGTTTAAAGTTTTGTCATATTTTCCAAAATAACGCGAAATAATCGAATCGGCAAAACACGTAAACTGCCTTAAAAATGTATGTTTTTTATTAGCTCATAGGTTTTTATTCAATGAATGAAATTACAGGTGGTGTTACCGCCAACCAGTCACTCACATAGCCTACGTGAGTGACTGGTTGGAGGTGGGCGGGCACTGGGCGGCGGCCGAGCACACCCGGATGACTGAACAAGTGACAATAATTGGCGAGCACAGAGCTACATCGAGGCACTCACTGCTACCACCGACTTTAATTGACTAGTGATTTCAGTTAATACGCATCGGTGAGCCCGCGAAACTGCATCCGAGCTGTTTCTGCTATAATAGTACCCAATATTCACTCAAAATGTCGTTGGCAGCTCGCTCGCCATGAATTTACGACACTGAGGACGACCAATAAATGCAAATTTTATTGTTTATGGCAGATTTAACGGCAGTGAACTCTTTTACCGATGCCGTAAAGTGGTCCTTGCATTGCCGGCGGACAAATCTGCCCGCATTAAGCGTGCATATGGAACAAACACAAAAGAGCTATGGTGTTAAGTAAACACGCAGTAAAATAAAAGTATCCGTCATTACTTAGTCATAACGTATTGCCGTGCTATATTATTTATTTTCATATAATATATACAGGGTGGTGCCGTCAATACGACAATTAATTAAAACATGGGCTATATTAGTTCATAGAAATGGTTTGCCGCTTCCAAAAACATTGTGCTTATTTGATAATTTCACGACTTTTCTATGAAATAATGCAGCCATTGTTATATTATTTCATACAAATGACATGAAATTTGTTTTTAAAGGTGATGAAGCATTTCTATGAACTAATATTAGGTAATTTTTTATTAACTTATTTACTAGGTGGTAGACCCATATGTGGGGTCGCCTGGGTAGGCACCACCGCCTTTCTTATTTCACCCGTGAAACAGTTCGCTGTGTTTCGGATTGAAGGGAAAGGTAGCCAGTGTAATTACTGGGCATGGACGGCATTTCATCTTAGGCCTCAGGATGACAACGCACCTGCAATATCAAGTGCTTTTCCTTGTTATTGCAGGTGTCTCTAGGCGACGGTAACCGCTTACCACCAGGTGGGCCGTCAGCTTGTTTGTCATCTAGTGTATAAAAAAAATATATATAGCCCATGTTTTAATTTATTGTCGTTTTGACGGCACCACCCTGTTTATGCATACACATTGGAAAATATACACGAAACAGTGAATATAATATGTTTACTTACACATGGAATAATTTGGGTAGTGCGCTCTCTTACAATACGTGTGTCTCCGATATCGTCTATAATCATAACACATTTTATAATATTGTTGATCTGTTCAAAGGCTCCGTGTCTGATTATTTTATAATACATATAATATAAGGAATTCTTGTGCTAACATATCAATTTATGACTCATTCCCATCATTTGTATGTAATAAATAACACAAAGAACAGTGTCTGGGAGGAGGGTCTTTTCGTCTTTGCAACTGCTAATAAGGGTTGATGGAGGCGAGGCGGCATCTGGAGGCGGGGAGACGGAGATACAGAGAGCGCGGTCTGCCGGAGCACTGATAAGGCTATTAAAAGTTACGCTCACAGACCACCGGCTGGATTAAACAGATACTACCGCGCACCGACCGACCAATACTAAAGAAACCTTTCACGGAAAAACAACTTCGGCAAAACGACGCCGACGTAAAGATTGCAATAACAAGAGCGCGTCTAAAACGTTAACATCCGCGGTAATGTTGCTGCCGAAGCAAAAGAAGTACTCGCTGCGATATTACGCGTTTGTTTAAGATAGCGGTTCACTGGCTCGAATTTTATTTGATCAAATACCTAATTTTGTTACTTTGGGAAGATGGGTTGAAGTAAAATTGAAAACGAAATAACGTTTTCATCTAGCGGTGGACGGCGTTTATTATAAAAACATTTACATTTAACGCTTTACATACCATAGTTCATCAAGAAAAAAAATTGGATCCAAATGTTTTAACAAAATGATGAATAAGACTGTTTGGTAATATACTTAAGTAGTCAGTTGCTAAGTATCTTACTAAACATACTTATTAAATGTTGCCGACAAGCATTTTATTTAAGTAGGTACGACGATACAGGAGGCAAGACTCCTAAAGGGAAAATAAAAGACGCCAGCACCGAAACAGATATTATCCGGCCTAGGCGCCCCGTCTTCCCGTTTATTTACGCGCGACACACGCGACACTCACACGATTACATTTCACGTTATAATAAAATACGGTATGTAAACTATAACAAAAGACACGTGCGAGGGTATTTTGTTCAAAGCAATTATTGTGAATAGTGCTCACTTCAGCGACGGTAGAAATTCGCGTATAAATCGCGTCACAGACCACAAACAAAAACGTGCATGTGGACCGGCGCCCATTATTCTCGACTGCATAATCGCTTCGTCCGACGCCCGCATCGCTTCCCTTGCTATTTTATTTCCTCCCTGCATAGTTGTGTTTCGACTAGGCGGAGCTTTTTCAGTAAGTCTACAGCAGGGAAATTAAACCATGTTTAATTCTGTTTAAGGTCTGGTTCCGGTTAGTGGATGCAGCGAGCCGGTGAGACCGGCGACAGACCAAAGCCACCACGCTACAATTCTGGCACAATGTGTGTCCGTTTTAATAGGATTAAACTCATTGTTACATACGAGCTGAAAGGACCATGAGCCGAATGAAATTGTTTAACGAAATCGATGACTAGTAGATATCGTAGCTATCATGCATTGGAAATATTGGAATGTACGAAACTCGGCAGCAAATTATATATCAACTAAACTTATTATCAACTAAAAAACTACAATCATTAACATACCGAATGAATTCAGCATCATCATTTCGGTATTCATAACTATAATTACATTCATTTTGACCGACACGTAACTTTAAATAATAATTTTTAAAATATCATCAAAAGTAATTAATTGTACACCCACGAAATGATATTGGCAGGTCTTAAGCACCTACACACACACACGCATTCAGGAAAATAGCATACACTCATAGGCACTATTACGCACACAAACACACATAGTACTGGCTTTTTTGCGTACTGGATTTATATTTATTATACAGGGTGTAAGGGGGACGCTCTCGAAAACGAAGGCAGTGCAGGTGACACTAAACACGATTTGTTAAAAGAAGAATTTGAAATAGCGAAAAATCAGCATTTTCATACATATTGTAATACCCAAACGACAAGTAAGTGTGAAACAGCTGGTATTTTTTCGCGTTTTCTAATTTATTTTTGACAAGTCGTGTTTAGGATGAACAGTGGCCCAAGCACGAACATTTTGAAATTTCGAATCACCATCGTATCGAGTAGTTACGTTAGCTTTGTCTGGCTTTTGTTTGAAATTTTAAGCGTACGTAAACGATACGTTTACGATTAGAAATTTAAAAATCTTCGTGCTAGAGGTACAGCACTGCCATCGAAAGCGTCCCTCTTACACCTTGAATGTATATTTAAATTTTATTTTCTTGTACCGATTCCCGTTATTTACTTCTGTATTATTTCTTGTCATTCTAGGTTGCCTAGAAGAGATTGTTGCTTAACAATAAGGCCGACAATGGTATTGGTTTTTTTTTATTTAATTATGCAGCATCCTTTTGTGCAATAAAGAGTATTTTATTAATTGATTGATAGTCTTTTCTTAGTAATTGTGAAATATAATATTTTCTTATGAGACCTGTAATTTGCTTGTAATAGTACATATATATAAAGTAAAGTACTTATTTATTGTGAATAGCTATTATTTTTTTATTAATCAATAAACAAAATCATGTTTGTCTACAAACATCTGAATCTAATAATTTATTTAAAAAATTTACTATATTAGTTTGCATTTTACTTGTAGATATCGTATCATCAATTTAACTATTACAAGATATACTTAATTATAATTTAACCGTTCCACGGGGAGGCCTTTGTTCGGCTGTAGAGCTGGTATGATGATGATGATGATTAACATTTATATCACCTATACTCAATAAGTAGAGAATTGATGTGGTACACTTTCATTTCGATTACATGGGCTGGTTTAAGCCTTTGGTGCCGGATGTTACTGCAACCATTTTGAATCACCAACTTTTATTAGGCCAGAGCGTGGTCATGTTACGGTCCAAACATCTCATTTCTCTCTTGTGGAAGACCTGTGCTCAGCAGTGGCTTACCACTTATATCGAGTAATAATGATGATGATGGCAATAACACGTCTTATAATGATTTTTATTAAAAAATTAATTTACATGAAATGTGTGTAGATACCTAATACATGTATATGGAACGTAGTTTTAAATTCACAAGATCTCGACTTATTTGAACCCGAGCCAAGGATCTAAAAGAAACTCAAAGCGAAGTTTCAAGCTTTAGGATTTAGAAGGTACATCGATCTTCGTATAGCTATGTATTTTCTTTTACCAAACGTAGATTCAGCGAAACAGCGTATACGTACCCGACCCGAGTAATGTTTAAGAAGTGTACATAAAAAAGTCATCCAGATGTCTTCTTGAACACAAGAAGAAAGAAAGTTTAAAGCTGTGCTCGCAACTTCCGTAAGTGGCAGTAGTTATTTGTCTTGTGTTAGTCTCAATTCACGCTAATTTGAGTAATTAAATAGTTGTATAGAAAGTTACCCTCAGTCTGAGAGCTTATGTTTCTAGTTCCCGGATTTGGATTAATTGCTTGCTTAATGCTTCTCGTAATAAAGTAAATCCGGCAAAGTGACCGGTCTACTTAGGTGTTCAGGGTTAGTGTGTGGGCGGCCACAGTCGCGCATAGCGTCGCAAGAGACCGAGCAACCTCTGAACACGCGCTTAAAGCTTTATAAATTTTGATTTGCACTTACTTAGTATGCGCTTTAGTTCATGTAAAGTAAATATGGTGATCATGAAGGTACTAAGTACAACCAAAGTTACATTAACACCCGTATTCACAAACGACACTATGAGGTCTCACAGTGCCCGCGGACGCACAGGGTGCCAAATTCCTATTCATAAACAATACTTGAGTGACAATCGGCACTATGCGTTTGTCATAATGAACACTTAGCTAAGGGAGCCTGCCCCTCAATTCTGCTATTTAAGTATTTACCTAAACAGATCGGTAGCGTTTCGGTATCGTTACTATTGCGCTATTGATAAAAAAAGGTATTCCACTAACATTGCTTATAAAATCGGAACGCTAACGAAACGCTCTCGGTTGGTTCAACTATTTGACAACTGAAACGTTGGTGACATAAACATTTATAAGTTGTGAAATTCGGTATGTATATCGTGTTTTTGGTAGTCTTTGTAAATCATATTAATTTAAAATATAATTAGAGGGTCGATTCTGCTATTTATTTACCTAAACGAATCGGCAGCGACTGGTAATGCAGTTGTGTTATAAAATAGGTATTCCACTAACATAAAGCCGGAACGCTAATGAAACGCTCTCGGTTGGTTTAACTATTTGACAACAGAAACTGTCAAAAGTTAAAAATTCGGTATATACGTATATAATGTTTTTGGTAATTATATTTGTTTGATCAATAGTTGAAGTAGTTTTAAAATAAATTAAATAGTAATTTTATTACACATAACTAAATGTGAAAATGTTTTATTTCCCAAAAATATCGGAAAAAATCATACATTCATGATAATTATGATGACTCGTCCAAGGTTTTTTATCCAAATTATACTTGATGCAATCCTTTAGGCACAGGAACTAAGTTATAGAGTACTTTTTATTCTATTTTGCGAAATCAAACGTTACACAATTACTGCCGTTGTAAAACCGTAACTTTTGACAGTTCAACCAATGAACTACCGATGCGTTTCGGCTGCCACAAATGTTAAATATTTAGCAGAATACGAAACAATAATTGAACCGAACGGTTCGCGTTACGCGTTTGTTAGTAGAATACCAAACTGATGCGTTTCGGTTACGTTTCGATTGCGTTGAGTTAGCAGAATACAAAAACGTTGTAACTTAAGCGTTTCCGAATCGTTACAGATCAAAATACTGATGCCTATATTAATCAACGCATAGTGTCAAGCTCACCAAAGAGAATGTAATCACTACGGAGTTTACGATAAAAAGCAAACAAACAATTAAATTGAAATGTCAGTCAGTGAAGTGATCTACGTAACACTAATCAACCAATCACAGAGCTATATTCAACGCTATACGTCCGCATAGTAAAGATTCGTTTGAGTATTGTTTGTGAATTGAAAGGCTAGTCAAAGTGAACGCACTAAGAAATGCCTTACTTCCGCTTAGTATTGCTCCTTCACTTACATAAGTATCGTTTGTAAATACGGGTGTAAAACTAGTATAATAAATACACAAATTAAATTTGGAATCTCCTCCTTTTTAAAATCGCTCAAAAATAAGAAGGCGTTTGTACCTGGCTTTGACAGGAAAATCTAATTCTACCTACGGTAACTTAACTTAACAGTTTTTCAGTTCAGATAGATACATTATAATTTCTCATAAAACCCCAGAATAATTTAGAAAAATGGATATACGCTCACTATTGATAATTGCCAGTGTCTCCAGCTATGGGCGCGGGTTGTGTGGTGTGTGTGGGTGTGTGGTGTGTGTGGGTGTGTGGTGTGCGTGGGTGTGTGGTGTGTGTGGGTGAGTGGTGTGTGTGGGTGTGTGGTGTGTGTGGGTGTGTGGTGTGTGTGGGTGTGTGGTGTGTGGTGTGTGTGTGTGTGTGTGTGAAAAGTATCCTAAATTTTAAAGTTACCCAAAGGAAACATTCCTTTTTTAAGAACAATAACTGCATCAAAAAAAGAAATTTAAAAGTCCTGAAAAGTTTATCAAAAACCTGAATCTCTCTATCAAACATTTCTAATATCAAAAGTCAATCAGGAAATAGTAAAAAAAAAACAATTAAACGAACGCTTTATGAATTTTACACATACGCGCTAAGATTACAACTGCAATTCTTTAATCTAAGTAATTCCTGTTACATTAATATTATAAACCCGACGTTTCGATTACTTTACAACGATCGTGGTCACGGGAACACTAAGGATGTCAAATGTCTGATAAGTTTTAAGTTAACTAACCAACAGTTTTTGTAATATATTTTGAGCAGTCCGAATTACGCATAAAGTAATTGAAACGTCGGGTTTATAATAATAATGTAACATCTAATTAAACGCGAGTTACATCGGGTAAATTGACTTTACTTCAAATAAGTAATTTCTTATAATCTTAATAGACAAATTATGTTAGAGGCAAATAGATTGCTATTACAAGTAAATTAAATCGACTAGTTATTCGTCGCAAATCTAAAATAATAACCCTTGAGTAATTCCAATAGTCAGTGGCACTGGCAGCACAGACATGACGTATCGTAATAATACAGAAGTTCATTTTCTCCATTTGGCGTGTCATTTATAAAAATAAAGATTCTGATTTGGCTTACGGGAAACTGTACATTAAGATTAATTCAAATAAAAAAGCTGTTGAATGAAAGTCGACTTCATGTTTAGACAAGTTTGGATAAAGTATGGAATGAGTTCCTACCAGCTACTTAAGCGATTCTCTAAACTCAGCAGCCTTGAATTCGCGGCGTCCGCAGCGCTGTCATACCTTTTGGCATATGTTTGACAAGCGTTGGTGACACTAGCGTTCTGAAGACGAGCACGGCGTAAGCCGGAACTAAAAAAAAATATTATTCTTATATATTTAAGTATGTCAAATTCAAACCAATATTGAATGAAGTCATTGCGATACATTTAAACCGCCTCTGTGGTCTAGTGGTTGAGACCACCTACCTCAGATCTAGAGGTCCGGGGTTGGATTTCCGTGGGGGTAGAAATTTTCTTCTCGGTTAGGTTGGTGGTAACTAGGGCTTTTCTAAGTCCGCCTGGATAGCTACCACCATCTTACCTAAGTCTGCCGCCATAACAATAATGTTAACAACATTGTTGTGTTCCGGCAGTTAGAGGTGAGATAGCCATTTCCTCTGTGGTTGAGGAATCCGGGTGTAGCTCGTTTCCATCATCGGCCTTATCTTCACTTAACATCAGGTGAGATGAAGGCCAAGAGTTAACCCGTTATGATAAAAAAAAAACACAAGAAAAACGGAATCGATAAATATTGATTGTACTTCATGTTGTATATCCAAAACAAACATACACAGCCAAGAGATCGACGTAGATATTAGTAAATACACTTACGCGTAGCGCTCTGTGCTCAAACGTCAAATCAATGACGACTCGTCTTGTCAGTCGTCAAGCTCGATGTAGAATATTTCAATTATTGAATCCTCAGATTGAATCAGTCTGCAGGGATTTTTGCGGATGCAATATTGTTTTTTTTTTCAATTCGGAGCAGGTGGTTCTCTGAGCAAAACGCCCTTACAGGCATTTATTTCTCAAAGCATGATGTCATCTGAAAAAAAATTACCGCATTGAAGAAAGACCAGGGAGCAAATGGTCCACAATTATAAATACCTACCCTTAAAGCAAGTCGTCATTCTCGAAAATTACCAAGAAAGCCTATCGTCCTCAACGCAATATAGGTAGGATGTTGATGGATGACCTGTTTTAATAGATATATCATTAGATTATTTAAATCAGTCCTATATACCATCTTACGTGTATAAACAGCTAAAAAAGGAGTGAATTTTAGAACATTATTGATAGAAAAGAATGAAAGAGGATGAGGAACTTAATGCATTAAAATGAGAGTAATTTACAGTAATATTCAAAATTTTATTTTAACCCGTCAAGTATCAGATTCCAGACACAATTGAATTTCAATTGTCATAGACCTCCAGAGGTATAACGCCGCTTGATAGATTGACATTATTATAAATATTTGAAAGAAAAAATTCTAACTAGAAAAACTTCAAGTCCTGAGACGGGGAACGAGCCCGCGACACAAAAACAGATACAGATAGACAAGAAGAATTTCACAAGGTTATCCCAAATCCGAAATCCTTAGTAGCTTAGATGGTTAGAGAAGTCATCCGGATTGTAAAAGGTCGCAGGTTCGATCCCCGCCCCAGGACGTGAATAATTTTAGGGTAGATATTTTTCTAAGTAAATGTACAGTAAGATTTTGTCAATCAAGTTTTTTTTAACTTGTCATGGTGGCGATCAAGCATAGGTTCTGCCCACTTGATGATAAACATTTATCGTAAGAATATGGAAGCTTGCAACGCCTAAGAGTATCGCTCACGCATCGCAAACCCAGTGTAAAAAAACATTCAAAAATATTTTTCATAACTAATATATTGCCCCCAAAACAATTTTTCTGATCGATGCTACGAGTAGAAACTTAGTCGTAGAAAAGTTATCTAGCACTATTTATTTAGATAATTACGTATTAGCATCACAACAAAAATTGTATAATTTAAATTATCACATCAATTCCTTGATTGTTTACCCAAATAAAAAGAAGAGCAATTCCAAAATTAAGACAAAACGTATTAATCACAACAAATAAGATTTATCATTTCAAGATGCAAAATCCAATGTTAAGAAGGAAATCTGTGTTGTGCTTAGTGAGCTGAGATGAATAATTGAAGTAATTTCGGAACTGACACTCGCATTTTAGTAAGATAGAATTAGTAATGCGCGTTCTTTGTTTAGATACACAATTCATATTTAAAACAATATTTTATTTTATACAAAGTGAGGCAAATGACTTCACACTTCCGACCATAACACATTGCTACGATGCGTGATGGTTTAATATTTTGTGTCTACACTGTGTATTATTTTGTATAGCTCACTGTACATTTGTTCAGTTAACTACTTGTGTGTATCTATAATTAGCTTCCTATCACTATAAATAACTACTAACCTATTATGTGTATATCAGCTGATAATTAACCGAATAAAATAACAGGTAAAAGTCCATCTTTAGGTAAGTACTTATTTTAATTTATTTCTAAAAGTAGTACCGAGACTAGGCAATAAAACGAACGTATGTAGGTACTTTGGCCGAATGAACATCGGCCGTCAGGAGTAATCCTAGATTGATATGGTTAAGTGAGCTCACAGACGAGCGACAATTCGTGTCGACGATCAACGCAGATGACTTTCGCTTGTCGTCAGCTATAGCTAGCGATTTTGGCCATAATCGCCGCCCTTTTCGTATGCGACCGCCGAAAAATTAATTGTGTCTGGAATCTGATGCTTGACGGGTTAAAGTAGTCGAATAACTTTATCACTTCTTTACAAACTAACAAATTAACTATGTTCTCTGTAATTCTGTATATAATGTCGTACACCTACAACGAACGACATTTTCTTTCTTGACGGCGCCGATAGAAAGCTTCTAGGTTAGATTTCTTAAAAATAATAGCCCTGCGACAGGTAACTATTCCGAGAACTAATAGCAAAGGCTAAAAATTTATTTTAATGTTTAGAACGTAACATTCATTTTGTTCGGAGAATATACTCTGCTGTTGTTAATTGTTGTGATTTTGTTTCAATAGATGATAATAAAAGGAAATGATTAAAAATCCCATACCTAAAATAGTTAATGGCAGATTTTAATTTCGGTTACAAAAACTATTTGTATTGTAATCAAACTGAAACCATTGATCGAATAACGTTTTAATGTAAACATTTTATTACCGACCTGCGGTTAGAACTGTCCCGATCATTGGCAGCTCCGGCCTGCGGCATACGAGCTCTTCATGTGTTCAAACTTTATGGCGTCATTCCAAATATTAAATGGGGTGTAACTTTTATACGTCTGTCGATATATAGCAGAGAATTCCAGTTATTTATAAATATTCTTAAAATGTGAATCTTTATTACGTAAAAAATTAACCAGACTCAAGTTTTATGTTTTGACAAACAAAATTTAATAAGCAACGACTGTACCTGTACTTTGAATATTATGCGTTTTGCAACGGGTTTCTCAGGAAACAATAAAGGAAAACGTGAAAACAACGCCACAAGGTAAATTATAATAACTGTTATAGTCGATGCCAGGTAATGGATGGCTTCCCAAGCGAGTTTAGCGAATTCTACCCTTTCCGACTCGCATAGCGGTGGCATCAGACATGGAAATAGCTTGTAAGAAATTTTCTAAAAAGAGATGTTCCAAAAATGAATGGATATCCTTCCAGGAATATGTACAGTATTCTGAAAAATAGGTAAAAAATATACGTAACAGTGTTCAAATGTCCATTTTCTGTTTATAAGCTTTGTTGCGTGGTACAAAATAAAAAATTACATTAAAAATACTGCAACGCAGCCAAATACTCATCATGGCGCCTATGTCACCTAGGTGACTTCTATGTCGCCCGCCATATTGCCATATTGAATAAAGGTGAAATCGACGAAAAATTTCAACTTTTGTACAAACAAAATATGCATGAAAACAAATATTAGTATTTTGGCCGAATACACAAGATACTTCCTGTGTTTTTGAAATAGTAGTGTAGGTACATATGCCTGGCCGGATATGAAGCATCTCTTTTTATTCAAACCATTTTCTAGCCGTAAATTTTCATTGTATGTTCTCATCACTTTATTGTTTGTTATTATGTTGTAATTACATACTAATGAACAATAAAGTGTTGAGGATATACAAAATAATACCTATGCCTAATACAATTAGAAAAACGAGAGACATCTTAAGTGAGTAGCAAAAAATATTTGTAGCTACTTCAGAATTGTTTTTGCTGCTTAAGAGAATAAGAGAGAAAGCATTTTATCTTATGTGTGTTCATCAATTACTTCGTGTTTTAGGTACATATACTTACTACTATATTGTTTTGTTTAAAAAACGCCTGAATAATACAAAGTATTTAAAGAACCCTATTACTAAATATAAGTATCTATTAACCAATATCCCATTTGAACGTGTAATTAAATTTTAACATTATCTTTCCTACGATTTGAGAAATGACAGGATTAAAAGCCAACGGATTTATAAAATAGTGATAATAACCTACATCCACGACTCGTAACCAAATGTTCATATTCATCACATAAACATTGCCTCCTACCGGAATTCAAAAACAGAGGCCTCTGTTTTAGTCGACAGCTGCTATCCGATTCTCTAAAGTCAGCAGCCTTAAATTCGTGGTTGTGGCAGCGCTGTTATACCTTTTGACGTTTGTTTGACAGCCTTTGACAACCGTTGACGATACTAGCATTTTGACGACGAGAACAAAAAAAAAGATTATATTTTCATGTAAAAGTTAATCAAATATCGAATGAAGTCATTTGATACATTTTAAACACAAGAAAATCCAAATCGAAAAATAATAATAAAAATGACATATCTTTAAAACACCGACAAACATACTCACACAGCTAAGAGATCGAAGTAAAGTTGTAGTGAATTACAAACGCTTACGCGCAGCGCTGTGCTCGAACGCCAAAATCAATGGCGGCTCGACGTTCAGCTCGATATCGAATATTTCTGTTAGTGAATTACACTGTTGTACTGACCACGACGAGCCCGTCATCAATTTATTTATCCTTTCGGTATTTGTTTAAAACTTAAAGATGCCATCGCGAATTTAACATTCTTTTATTTCGACATTGTAGGGTGGACGTTAGCTCATAAACGCAAATAAAGATACACTAGAAGAATTTCACAGGGATATCCTAAGACCTGGGTGGCTCAGTGGTTAGAGCAGTCGCCCGGATTGCGAAAGATCGCGGGTTAGATTCCCGCCTCAGGACGTGAAATTTTTCTAGTTTTATATTATTTTAATTACTAAGTAATTTTTCAAACATTTATAATAATGTTAAAATCAAAAATTTAGAATATTCTTTTATTTATTACATGTTTTCCGAATAGAAAAATATAATTAATATTAAGGTCCTTATTAAAATATCAATTTTAATGATAATAGCCATACAAGAAAAGTTAACTTTTCTAAACTCTGTGTTAATGTTAAGAAGCAAAAAGAGCACAACCTAAGGTTGGTGACTGGTTGCTCTGGGACCGGAGCAGAATGGAGCAATCAGGACGAGAACACTTTGACACAGCAATTTGGACGCCGCGCCGCCAATGTGTTATTTTGATTGCGCCGCTTTTGTACGTCGCTTGTTTGTGCGTCCGCTTCCTTTGCGCTTATAAAAAATATTTATGGCTCCGATGAGACGCAATATTGCCTCTCCCACCTTTATATCTTTGTCAGTGTCATTTCCCGTGGATGTGAAATTATGATATAATGTTGAATAATATCCATGCTGATGATCTACTTAATAATTTATCTTACTGTCCTAAAGCTCGGTGGCGGTATACCATGTATTGTTTAAAGCCTCTTATCTGAAATTTCAACGTAAAGTCAAGAACGTAGCGAACGGTAAGAAGCACGGACACGCTTCATTGGGAATCATTCCTACTCCGGAAATTAAACCATGCACGCAGAGGATAAGCTGCGACAATCCCGCTGTAATGTGTGACTCGGCAATAAATCTCAAGTTTTCTTCGGGTGAATTTAGCGAACAAAGACATTTATAGCGTATAATAAAAACAAGGAGAGCTCAAATTTGGAGGAGCCGGGCTAGTGAAGCACTTTCCGCGTTAAAGATAAAAGGCAGCGTTTGTTTTCTTAAAAGCAACTTTTCTTTATTTCTGTTTTTACACAAAGAATTAAATATACGCAGTTTAAAATATGGGGTGAAATTTTAACGTTAGGCAATGAAACGGGTGACATGATGTTTATTACATTTACACTGTATTAAAATTGAGAGAAATACCCAGTACTTACTCACTCACTTAAAAAAATTGTATAATGATAAAATACTTTGTAACGTAAAAATATTAGTTACCTTGCAGATATCAATTAAGAACTAAGTTTCTCACATTTTCCACTATATATTTTCTGGGAGAGCACCCGGGTTCGAATCTCTGTGTGTATGATAAGTACGAACATTAGTTCAAGAGTCATGGATGCATGTAGTTTATTTATTTCAGATCCATACCTACATAATATAAATGCAAAAGTAGCTCTATCTCGTCTGTTACTTTTTCACTTCTAAATCGCTGCCCGAACCGAGTTAGATGTTTTTTTTTAAATCGGTAAAAAAAATAGTACCAGTGGACACTAGTATCTCTTAAACTGGTGTCCACTAGTACTCGGCCACTACTTAGCACTTATATAAATACAGTGGCCGCCCAATGCTCAGCCCGAGTGGATATCGGCTCAGGCTCAGGCTGTGTAAGCAATCTATTTCAATGCCAAATTTCATCTAAATCCGTTCTGCAGCATAGGAGTGAAAACTTAACGGACAGATGGGCAGAAATACTTTCTCGTCCATAATAGTTGTATAGGATTTCTTTTTTAAATATTCACTTTCACTTCCCGACCCGCAAAAGTTAGGCACTTCATTTTGCTGGTTTATTAACGCCTTTAATGAAACACTATAGATCTAAACACAAATAACTATCAATAAACTTAGAACTTCTGTACTTTAGTTTGATTTTAACCAACTTTAAAAAAGGAGGAAGTTCAATGTTCTACTGTATGTATTTTTTTTGTATGTATGCCCACCGATTTCTCTGACAGTTGAGAACCGATTGTCAACATCATTTTGTATTCGATAGAGTATACTCCTAACGTGGTCCCATTGTCACTAAGTCAGGCTCTGATGTTGAAATTCCAAGGAAATCGAGGGCAAACCTCAAATTTTATAGGTACGTATTACATTTTTTTAAAGCTTTCCAAGTATTCGCTTCTGTTAGTCATCATCGCATGTTGATGAGCTGGTGATGGAAGGTACAACTCCTTAACGGTTAGGAGTTGGAAGCAATACACTAAAAAGGAAAAACATAATCAAATTTAAGTACATGCCTAAAAATAATTAAATGTAGTTATTTTTCTCATAAAAACGTATTGTTAGCAGTTGGTGCTAAGCTGTTTCCAGTAAGAATAGAAAAGGAAGCGGCGACTCCAAATAATACCTTTTTATTTTCCTTTGCACACGGTGTCCATCATGGTAGTCAATGTACACATATTATGTTGCTGCGATCTGGTTAAATTAGCCAGTGAATTGGACGCCTAAGCCGCTCATTAAACGCCAGCTTCCAATTAGATGGCTGACGGCCAACTAGCCAAGTTATTGAGCCGTTTAACCAGATGCCTGAGCGTGGCCGCAGCCATCTGGTTAAATTGGCCAACTAATTCGATCGTCTAGTACGAAGAGATTTAGTTAGTGTGATTCGTAGGTTCTAGGTTTTTCATAACCACTTAAAACCATTTTTTTAATCATTTTGGTTATAAGTGGGCATGAAAAAACCAATTTACAATACTAAGTATTTTGTTATGTAAGTTATTTGGCACTATTGGTCTTTTGTATCTTATTATCTTATTATTTTGGTCTTTTGTATAATATTGTTAGAACTAAAACTGCTATTTATGTATATGACTGTTTGTTGCCAGAATAAATGAAAAAAAATATATCTTGAACCTACCAATCACACAAAAACTACAACACAAGACGATCCGCCTAGGCGTCCGATTGAACACGCTTTCAATAAGCCTAGTTGTTAAACGTTGAGTGACTCTAGTTCAACTAACTATTTTGGCGTTTAATTGGACGCCGGCATATCATGAACGGCCTAGGCAATTAATAGGCTGGCTAATTTAACCAGATGGCTGCGACATAGATTGACTACCATGATATACCAACATTACTTATTGAAACACGGTGTACAGTTATATTTTTCTGTCTATCTGTATTTTTTTTTTTGTGTTTTTTGAAAGTTGCCATTATTTTTGTGGCATAATAATTATATTATTATTATTATGCCACAAAAATACATATTATTATCATCACCCGTAGGTACATCACTTCCCAAAATCAAATAGTGAAATATTAAATGAAAACACAAGACTTTAACCATTATTACCTAGTTTATTTAACTGTATGGTGGCCATCGTGTATCGTGTTATAAATGTTGCAGCTGGATTGTTTGGCGCGTTATAATCCTCGCATCGCACACATCCTAAGCAGGACGATTGATTTAGCGGCCGTTCAGTGATCTATCCTAGGATCGAGTATGTATTGGACGGCTTAATTTCGTTAATTATTAAATACTGCAGCTCATAGTTTAGTGGCGAATCTTTTCGGTTTATTAAGTTCTGTATGATGCGTCGCTACTTAGCTGCTACCTTCTATATCCACCGTGAAACCGTACACTTTAGTAAGATCATATTATCTTATTATAATTTGATCCATGTACTTATGTATCTTAACCGAGACGTTGCATTTATATCTCTAATCTCTAAAATAAACACTAAGCCACAAGTTATTACAGGTATCAAAATTTTCATTTCATCTATTTAAGTCATTAACATCGATGCCATAATAGTGTTTCGTTATATTATACAACCTGCATCAATAAATCATTAATCATATTAATTAAAACATAAACTATGCAACTGTTTAGCGAATTTTATCGTCGCTGTGTCCGCTCGTGTAATTACTGGAGCTATAATGATATTAAGCAATTGTTTTTAAATAAGCGGGCCGTGTGTTTGTAGTTTTCATATGAAATTTTCATTATTTGCAGTATTGATTGGTCGGCATCAATCGCGATATGCAAATATTAGCCTCGGATGGTGACCGGCACGCTGGTGATTTACGCGTGTCGCGACGCTACGTTATGCAATTACGATCGCTTATTAAAAATTAACCGGCGAACTGCAGCGGGCGTTCATGACAGCATCGCGCTTCTCCTTGTATACGTACTCGTACTAGCTAGATCATATTATATGCACTTTGAAATCCTTCTAAATCAGAATTATTGTAAATTTTACCCACCCAAACTTGCTAAATGTACCATAGTGAGTATACCAAGTCAGTTTTTCCTTGTTATTGCAGGTTTCTATTGGCGTCGGTAGCCGCTTAACACGAGGTCAGCTGTCAGCTTACTTGTCATGTAGTTGCATATAAAAAATCCTACATGGTTTATCCTGATTCGAGCCAGAATTGTATAAAAAAAGAAGACATTAATCCAAACTTATAAATGCGAAAAGAAAGTTTGTTTGTTTGTTACGCTTCCACGCCTAAAGCACTGAACCGATTGGGATGGGTATGGAGATAGTTTTGGACTCTGGAAAGAACATAGGCTACTTTTTGAGCTATCACCAACATCCACGCGGGCGTAGCCGCGGGTGGTTATAATATACACGAGGCGATCTCGATGGTAGTCTCATTGGCAATATTTCCGAATGGGAATTTTTTATACTCTGATGTTTAATAATAACGCTTTCCGTACAACGAGGCGCAAATATTGCTCTGTGGCGAATTTGTAACAATTCTGAGCACTGTGAAATGTTTCTGATTTATTAAACTAAGTTAAAAACAAAATGCAGTTTTAATAAACAATAAAATCCATACCCTTCATTCACAAGTACAAATAAAACTGAAGAAAATATATTAAAACAAAGATAACGAAAAATTTTCAGCAGTACCTAAGTATTTTAAGAAAAGATAATGATAAAAAATCCTATAGCATCATCCATGAACATAAAAAAATGGTCGGGTAATGGGCATCCCTAGTGCGTGTTTTCGTGCCTAGGGGCACGTTTTTTTCTATACAACTAGATGATAAACAAGCTGACGGCCCACATAGTGGTAAGCGGTTGCCGCCGCCTATAGACTGCTTGCAATAACAAGGAAAAATGACTTGATATTGTAGGTGCGTTATGTCATCCTGAGACCTAAGATGAAATGCCGTCCTAGCCCAGTAATTACCCTGGCTACCTTTACTTTCAATCCGAAACACAGCGAACTATTTCACGGTTAAAATATGCCTACTCAGACGGCTCTACATACGGGCCTACCACCTAGTAAAATACGATACAAGGACACGACCTGAGATAAAATACTGCTTGTTTTTTTATTCTGTGATATAGGTTACCTTTTGGCGCAAAAACTGGTGATAAATATAAAAAAAAATGCCACCCTATGCAATAAAAAAATGATCGAAATCGAATAATCAAGTAGGAAGCAGTAGACAGTGATTTATCAATCGGTCATTTATTAAGAAAAATATATTTTCTAGAAAGAAAGAAATTTCCTGCTTTCCTCCCTCAGATTTCCATTTTTTCAAATATAAAAGGGAGCAATTTTAAAGTATATCCCTCCATCCAATTAAAAATAATCATCAAAATGGGACTATCTTGTTAAAAAGGTACACATAAAAAACTTACACGCGTCGACTTAAGCTCCTCCCTTTCTTAATTCGTCGCGTCGGTGAAAAATTATCTTAGACTGGTTCATAAACCTCTCAAAGAATTTCAGTTCTGCCTGTATTCTAAAAAAGGTTTCCAGTGAGTTAAATTTCGTGTCATCAATATTAAATGTCCTCTTCCTTCGTGTGGCGTTGAGACAGGATAGTCTGTATGCTTTTATGAGTTGCACATGCCATGAAAACTTTATGGCTTTCGTTAATTTTGCTTTTTGTGTATGGTGCCTGCTAATATTTACGTTATGTATATACTTTCAGCCGAAGTAGCTGTATGATGTTCTGAACAACGAAGTTATGCCTGGATATTATAATACCAAACGTTGAATTACTGTAATTAAAATTATGCGGAATGGCTTTTTAGCTTGAAATTAGTAAAATTAGTGACCCTACTTACCAAATTTCGATATCGAGTCTTGTTTCATTGAAAATTTGCCTGAGTCCCTATATACGTTTTCGCGTTCTTATCGCCTACTCCCCCTTCCTTGCAGTTTGAATCCTGTCCATCCTGAGGTTGCCTCCAAGAGTTCGCTTTTACCGATAAGGCCGCTCATTCTAGTAATCATATTTTGTTATCGCATAATTTCTATTTAAAGTGAATTACAATGCCATTTTTAAGGTCACTATTAGATGTGATCTGAATAGATTTAGGGTAGTTCTCAAAAGGGCATCCTATTTAGTGCAGGAAAAGAGTGGTGTACTGATGTCTGAACATCAGGAGACGCGGGTTCGATTCCCGCCTGGAGAATATAATTTTTTCATCGTTTGCTTTCTTTATTTGTAATTCTTACAATAAAGTAGGCGTTTAAACGCATAAAAACGTTAAAATGTTAATAAAGTCACGTTTACAATCCTGCACTAATAGGATACCCTTTCGATTCCCGCCTGGTGCATATAATTTTTTCATTGTTTTCTTTCTTTATTTGTAATTGTGACTTTATTTATTATTCGACGATATAATGGAGGAATCTCTAAAACTAAAATTGGCCGCCTGATAATATTACGTGGGTTTAATATAGACCTATTCCTTAATTACGTAAATCCAATGGTAATGGAAATAGGCTTTATCCGTTTAATCTTTACGGAGATTTGAAAATTATTAGTAACTGGAGTATGTCCTTTGGTCTCAAAATAAATTCTAATTAGAGCCAAACAATAATTATAGGTAGTGCTAATTTTATATCAAGATTAGAATCTGAAAATTTGCCCTGTATTAAAATTAATGACATACTTATTCCGTACGCTAAAACGGACAGAAATCTTGGTGTTATTTTCGACTAATGCCGGTCATGGAAACCTCATATTGTGGAACTTAAGAGGAAAGTATTTGCGGCGTATAGCTCACTAAGCCGTTTTCGTAATTTCTTGCCTACCAAAACTAAGATCACTTTAGCACACTCTCTTTTACTTTCTGTAATTGATTACGCTGACGTTTGTTACGCTGATCTTTCTGAGGAGCTTCTCAACAAACTCGAGCGTCTGCAGAATCTTTGTTTAAGGTTTAGTTTTAATTTGCGGAAATTTTAATCATGTTTCTCACTACAGATCTAAGCTTAATTGGCTACCAATAAGTCAACGCAGAGACTTACATGTTCTTGCTTTTCTCTACTCCATCCTTTTCCTACCTACAGCTCCTCGATATTTTGGCAACACTTTTTCTTTTCGCCCCGGTTCTTAAAATTGTACCTTACGTTCCTCTTCCACACTTATCTTAGACATCCCACCTCATTTTATTTATATTTTTCATGTTTTATATAACGTAAGTTTCTTGAGATTTTATATAAGTTATATTGCCTATTATATTATCATTGTATATGTATATATATTTTTTTTATGTAAAAATGATGTTATTATTTCTTTTTTCCTCATTTCATGCACCCTCTTCATTCGTATTATTTTACTTTATTATCTTTCCCTGCCGCTTGCCTGGAAGAGATTGCTGCTTAACAATAAGGCCGCCTATTGTATTAAATAAATAAAATTGTCCTTTCGGAGCCTTTTAAATGAGAGTGATACCGCTCATTCCAAAGCCTTCGATGAAAAGACTTCGATGTCTGGTGAAAACCGATTCCATTTTCTTTTTGTGATACGGAAACCTCAGAATAAATAACCACACTTTAACAGATTTGAAGGCTATACACGATTGGAATAGAAAATGTAGTCGGGTCGCGACGGGGTTAGAACGTGTAGGAGGAAAATTCCACGAGCGGCGCGGCGGTGCATTTTTCCTTTTAAAATTTATACATTAAATATGTATTTTGTTATAAAAGATTGACGAGTAGGTATACTACACCTACCTGTACCTGTATATTTACACCTACTGCGAGAGTCACACACATCAGCCTTCTTACATAGGAGAACATGAGGAGTCTGACCCATAGCACCACCACGCGAGGTCGCAAGCTGTTTGGATTGTGATGATTCTTTTTTTACTTGCTTACATTTCTTTAACACAGATTTTTAATACAAATAGGTTCTGTTTTTTTTAAATATGGAATAATACGTGTATCGTCCTGACTTATTTACACGCGCCAAGGGTACATGAATAAAAATCTAAGATGACAACGCTGAAGATCACCCAACTAGCTTTCACATCAGAAATTTATTACTAAAAATTGAAAAAAATGAGTTTTTAACTTTAGTACCATGAATGACACACCGACTACTGCGCTCGTACTATATTAACGCCATAGTTATTGTGACGTTGCACTGTGTTTAACTTCTTCTGTGGTCGACCGTACATATGATTAAAGGGACGGAACGATAATATACGTAAGATACCTAAAGTGGTTTTTTTCACTCGGAGTCAAAGCGCAGATAACTAGGGAAGCACTCCCAAATTACAGTAAAAAAAAAACCATAAAATCTTTACTTTGTAGTGTTGTATTTCTGCGGTGAGTATAGGACCTTACAAACCAATAAGGTCGCCAGAGCTCATTGAGGAAGAGTTACGTAGTGAGCAGGGGCCTTGTCTCCTGTCTTGCTGTCAACAAAACAGTCCCACATGATTTTACAGAATACTTACCTTCCTATGATGCAACGCGTGTGTATCCTTAACATTACAACACAGCCCATGGAAAATGAAAAAGCTATTTTAAAAATACAAATAAATTTCCAAAAATTATGCCTATTGTAAACATATATGTATTAAATAACTTTAACTTTGGTGACTAAAATATTTGATAAAACACTTATAATGATATCAATAGGGCCAACGAGTTATGCGAACAAGAGGGTAAAAAGGACCTAATTAAAAACATCACAGAAGCTGGCCAGACCGTCACATGGGAGAAATAAGATATGTAGGTACTGTGGTGGACTCGATACTCTTTCACCACTGGCATGTAGATTTTGTCGTCATTTCGAGATAGGAACGCGATTCGCGAGCGGACGTCAAACAACAATGTTTGACACACTTCTTCCACGACCGCCGCGCCAACTGTATAGTGAGTGTTGTTACCATAATAGAGGAAATATCAAAGTCTGTCTGCGTTTTATTCAGAAGTTGTAGGAGCTACGCCCTAAGACGATCCCGGCGGTCGCCACATGGTGGAGGCGCCGAACTCACATAGTGAAGGCGCACACTGAGCGAGTTTTCAAGAAAGTTTACGGAAAGTGCTCAATAAAAAAAAAATGGAGCGCTACTCCGGATTATCTGGTGATGTATTCGATTTTTTTCGGCAATTCGACATTATAGCGGCTGTAAATAGATACGACGAGACAGCAAGAAAATTTGTGTTGGGGGCGTACTTGGAGGGTCCGGCCCTAGCATACTACAAATGCATTTTCAGAGATACGGCGACGTTTGCCGACTTGCAACAAAAGATCGAGGAGGAATTTGCGCCCACTACGGACCCAATTGCGGCTTTCTTTGAGAGGAAGCAAAACTTCAAGGAGGACCCCTTGACTTTCTTTTATGAATTAGAAGGCTTGGCTACCAAAGCGGGGCCAGTCGTTGATGAGAAATGTTTCATCACGCAATATTTAAAAAAATGTGAACTCAGCTTGAAAAATAAATTAGCTTCGCAGATTTTTGACAGTAAAAAACAACTGAAGGAAGTTGTCAAGCAAGTGAAAGAATTGTTTTATTATAGTAAAAATGCAGAATCAATAAACCTTCCGATGGATATGAGGAGCGCTGTGCCCATGTCCACGTCGCTTCCAGGAAGGCGGGTCGAAACGGGAACTGGTGACCAACGATTCGGGTCACCGCCTCAGGCGCATACCGTCCCTGCCACTTCGAATTCTACTAGACCCTTCCAACCGAATCCTCCTTCCCGCACTCTCTCTCAAGGTCCTTACAATTTTAGAAGCAGAGCAAGCCGACCAACTCCAGGACCGCAACACCCAAACGGACAGCGGCGCTTGATGTAATTGGACGGACCGTCAAGCTGCCGTTTCAAGAAGAAAATTCTCGAAAATGTGAGTCCGTTCCTTTTATTAGTGTTACGTGCGGTGATAAAAAAAATTTGACTCTCGTTGATACGGGTGCATCGGTTTCGGTGATTTCGAGATCATTGGCCAATAAGTTTAAAAAGCAGTTCGATTCCTGCGACGTCCACGTGAAAGCTATCAACGGTGCGAGGTTAACAGTCATAGGGACGATGAAGCTGAATATTTTAATCGAGAGTGTTGTATTTGTCCAGATGTTTTATATAATAGATAATATTGGTCAAGATATGATTTTAGGTCAGGATTTTTTGTTTTGCAACGGAGCTAGTGTAGATTTTGCGAATGAACAGTTACGTGTGAAAAATGTGTGTTGTAAATTTGTTTTAAAGTCGGACGTTTTGAATGTAAATAACACTATAGATTTTGTACGGTCAGACAAAGAAATTTTATCGAACGGTGATTATTTATATTTTTGTAGGCAAGTAACAGAAAATGATAAATATTTGTATGGGTCATGCATAGCGGTCGCAAATATAGACGAAAAGTTTAATTTGTTTAAAGGTTTGCAACGGAACAAATTCGACGATTTAAATCGGTTGTTATTGAGTCATCGGTCGCGATTTGCTTTCAATAATGGCGAACTAGGAAAATGTGGGCTCATGGAAGTAAAGATAGATACGGTAGATGAAATCCCAGTTCATAGAGCTCCATATAGAGTGTCTCGCGAACAGCACAACATTATTTTGGAACAGGTCGCGGAAATGTTGAAGAATGGCGTGATCCGGGAGTCTAGGAGTCCGTATGCATCACCGGTGGTATTGGTTAGGAAGCCAGATGAAACGTGGCGATTTTGTGTTGATTTCCGTAAGTTAAATAAAAAGGTTGTTACAGATTCTTATCCTTTGCCGATAATAGATGATTTAATTTCACTTTTAAATGGTGCGAAATATTTTGCTGATCTTGATTTAAATTCGGGCTATTGGCAATTGAAAATTACCGAAGCTGATAAACACAAAACAGCATTCGTAACGCCTTCCGGGCTGTATGAATTTAATGTTTTACCATTTGGGTTGAAAACAAGCGGAGCTATATTCCAACGAACGATGGATAAAGTTCTATCCGGCTTGAAATATAAGAATGTGATTGTGTACGTAGACAACATAATTGTGTTCGGAAGAACTTATCAGGAGTTCCATGATGCTTTGGATCAGGTTTTATTGCGATTAAAGGAGGCAAATTTGACCTTAAAGCCGTCGAAGTGTAGTTTTGGATATGATGAAATCACAGTTTTGGGGCATAAGATTTCAGGAAAAGGAGTGTTGCCGGATGAAAATAAATTGGGAAAATTAAAATCGGTTAAAATCCCGAAAAATACAAAAGAATTGAAATCGGTGTTAGGTTTATTTTCCTATTATAGAAAATTTATTGATAGATTTGCGGAGTTGACCGTACCTTTAAATAAATTGCTACGGAAGAATGTCAAGTTTGAGTGGTCTCTGTTTCAACAAAGAGTGTTTGACGAGTTGTTGTCAAAAATTCAATCGCCACCGCTATTAAAACATTTTGATAATAGCGATAATGTAAATACAAGATTATTTATTGACGCGAGTGAATATGCGCTCGGGGCGTGTCTCATGCAGGGCAAGGACGAAATGTTTCCTGTGTGTTTCGCTTCGAGGAAATTGTCGGATTGTGAGAAGAGGTATTCTATTACGGAGAAAGAGTGCTTGGGCTTAGTGTGGGCCTTAAATTATTTTCGGCATTATCTTTGGGGCCTAAAATTTCAAGTGGTTACGGACCATAAAGCACTTTGTTGGCTGAAGGACCGAAGAGATATGTCAGGAAGACTAGCGAGGTGGGCCTTGGTGATACAAGCTCATGAATTCGACATAGTGCACTGCTCGGGAAGACAGAACGTTGTGGCGGATTACTTGAGTAGAAATCCATTTAATGAAGATTACGATAGGGATAAGGAGGTTCAAGACGGGCTGCATCTCTATAGAATCGAAGCTTCACAAGTCACGGCGGTACAGGAGAGTGACCAATTTTGCCGGCGGCAGCGACGTGCCGTAGCAGCGAACCCTCGTAGCAGATATAAAGGATATTTTGTGTCGAGTGATGTATTGTATAAAAACGTGAATATACGTGGTGTAAATAAAGATTTAGTGGTGTTATCGAGACCTTTATTTAGTGAAGTGATGTCCGAAATACACGATGATCCGTTTACAGGTGGTCATTTGGGTTTAATGAAAACTTTAGCGAAGTTCAGATCGCGGTATTTTATGCCAAATGCTGACGTTGAGATCGAGCGTTATATTAAGAGTTGTGTGCAGTGTCAGGAGAAAAAGGAAGGAAATAGGATCGTTCCATTACAGCCGATGGTAGTCGATAGTTTATTCGAAGCTGTAGAGATTGACATTGTTGGTCCGCTGAATCGATCAACGGTGGGGAACAGATATATTATCACTTGTATAGATTGTTTTTCAAAGTATGCTGTTTGTAAGGCTGTCCCTAGAGTTACGGCGGAGACTGTGAGTATTTTTTTGATAGAGGAGGTGTTTTGTAGATTCGGAGTGGTCCGTAAGGTAATTTCCGACAAAGGTTCCGTTTTTACTTCTACTTTAGTAAAAGATACAGTAAGGCGTTTTGGTAGCAGTCAAAGTTTTGCGACCACTATGCATCCTCAAACTGTAGGATTAATAGAACGCTTTAATCAGACGTTATTACGGATGTTGTCAAAGTATGTACGGCTTACGCAGTGCGATTGGTGTGCGCATCTGCCACTGGTCACGTTTGCTTATAATTGCTCGAAGCAAGCTTCAACGAAGTTTTCTCCATATTTTATTGTGTTTACTAAGGAACCAGAGATTCTGTCTGATTTAGGATTGAATCGCAATATTCAATCATTTGATAACATAGAGAGACTACGATTACATAGTTACTGTGTGAGGAAGGTAAGACGTAATTTGCGCAAATCTCGAATAGATCAAAAAAGATTGTACGATAGGAAGGCATCACCTATAGTTTATACCCCTGGGCAATTAGTTTTATTACATTGTCCTAAAAGAATAACGGGAGTGAGTAAAAAATTAGCTCGTCCTTTTAAAGGTCCATATCGAATTATTAGGCGCTTTGATAATAATTATTTGATAGAAAGTGTTAGTAACTCAAGAAGAGTACTAGTACATGCAAATAGGTTAAAGCAGTTCAGGCTTAGGTTGTAGTAGTGGAAGTGTTATTAAATGTTCTTGTAGTTCGTAATATTTTTGGTTTAATTTTTTACATACCTTTCTTGTCATAAAAGATGTTTTCGGTTAGTTGCTAGGATTTCTTGTAAATATATTCGTTTTTGGTAATTGTAAGAGCTTAGGATAACATAATATTAGGACTTTGAACGGTCTATTGATGCTTTGTAAATTGTTTCATGGTTCCTGAGTTCATGTCCGTGAGCTGTCACGATGTTGCGGTGAGATGACCGGACCTACCAAACACACTCTCGGAGATAACATGATATATGTCCACAAGAAAGAAAAACGTTTAGCTAGGTCAACGAAGTATCGGGGAGATAGGAGCTAGGCCGTCGTCGTGCCATGGACTAGTAACGCATGCTGGAGTCCGTTAGTTCCTATGGGAAACGATGGATGTCAGATTAGGTTGTCTGGCTGGCATGCTTACAAGTCTATTTCGATCTCTTTGTGTATGAGTGATCTTTTCTCCGAATTTGGTTTTTTACTTGCGCAACGCAGCCTTTGTATGTCGTGTATTCTATTTGGTACATTCGATCAATTAATGTTTCGCGAGGTTCACTCATTCATGTTCTCCCTGCAAACTAACATGAAATTATTTTATTGCGATCCAATTGCATATTCGAACATAATAGTTTATTATTGTGGACGTGTATCGGATTCGGAGAGTTTTGAAATGATCCTTGTGGGTGTGTGGTAGAAGAGATTTATTATGTCTCCATTCCTAAGGTCTGTCACCTCACTTGGCGGGAAGGGAGAGTCACTGTCTGACGACGCGTTCGATTGTTGATTCTGATGTTTAGTCGCTTTGCGGGACACAGTGACCTCTTGTACCGATCACGGATTTGGTCTTATTTGTGGAACATAATTTATAGGGTTTATTTTTTCAAAATTTTACTTCTTCGAATGTTGTATGACTATTCGGTTAGAGTCTTACATGGCGTTCGCAAGCTTTTCCGAAGGTTTTTGCTTGCATGGGGTTCTTCCCACCATTATCGCATGATGGGTGGATAATGTGGTAAGAGCCAGTCTATCGAAAAGACCGTCATGTGTTGTAAATGCCCTTCGTCAGGTAGGGTAGTTTTAAGTAGTAGAATGTGTAGAAGGTCGTGTCGTTAGGTAAGTAAGAAAATTTATTCATTCGACTTCCGGAATGAACAAATTTTAGTTGTACGGGGGGAATGTGGTGGACTCGATACTCTTTCACCACTGGCATGTAGATTTTGTCGTCATTTCGAGATAGGAACGCGATTCGCGAGCGGACGTCAAACAACAATGTTTGACACACTTCTTCCACGACCGCCGCGCCAACTGTATAGTGAGTGTTGTTACCATAATAGAGGAAATATCAAAGTCTGTCTGCGTTTTATTCAGAAGTTGTAGGAGCTACGCCCTAAGACGATCCCGGCGGTCGTCACAGTACTTACAGCATTATGGTGTCCCTGCGCGGGTGTATCATCAAAAACATCGCAAAAAGCCACAAGCGGGCGCTGGGCGTAATAGCGAATATAATGTATGCTAATGAGGGCGGGCGGGCAGGCGGACGTGACGTCACGTGTCGGACCGCAGCCGCCGCCGGCCGCCGCCCGCGCCTAACGAGCGGCTGTGCATTTTCAATACGCCGACCGCTGGTCCACTCACAAAGACAAACTGCAGTAAATGGATAAAAGTTATCTACTTAATTACACCTTGAATTGCCAGCTTTTCTTCCTTGTCGACATCGTATTTACTTATTTTTATGATTGCGAGAGCCCGGCTTAAGCGAAAATTATTTTGTTGGCAAACAAGTAGCTTAGACTAGATATTCAAAGGGTTGGAGAAGGAGAAGCCATTTACGATATAAAAACAGCGTTCGCGCTACAAAAATAATAAAAGTTAGCGGCCGGCCGCGAGGCGCGGTGCACCCGGCGCCGCCCGGGAGGCAGGCGCGGACGGCTCGTCACGGGCCTGTTTACTATCACTCCCTGGGGATGGTTCTTTCTTCTTTGTTTTTAGATTTCTCCTACTTTCACCACCTTATTAAAAGCTTTCTGAGGCAAGAAACTAGGTAATCCATTCTCATTTTTTACTTTTAACGTGCGTCGCTGTATCTATATATAACACTGAAACCAAATGATTTTAAACTTAAAACAAGTACTTGATTGGAATTGCACCCTTATTAAAGTGCATACTTATTGGTAGTCTATATGCTAGCTAAGTAAGTACCTAACTATGTAAATAAAAATTACAAAGTATATGCAGAAGCTGAAGTTTGAGTTTGAATGCCAAAGGCACGAGAAGAAAGTATTTAAATTTATTGTTCATGAGAACTAAGAAGTCGTACCGAATTTTTAATTCTGAATTCTTCATGATTTTAAAGACGAATAAAAGTAAATCCCAATTAAAGGCGAGTAAATCCGGTAAATTGGTTTCATTTTAAATATATACTTAGTGTTCTCGCGAAAATATAATACAATACTAAAAGTGAATTCGTAATAATTGAGTAGTTTCTCTTATTCATGTGCAATATTATTCCCGCCTCAGGACGTGAAATTTTTCTAGTTTAGATATATTTTAATTACTAACGCCCGTATTCACAAACGACACTATGAGGTCTCACAGTGCCCGCGGACGCACAGGGTGCCAAATTCCTATTCATAAACAATACTTGAGTGACAATCGGCACTATGCGCTTGTCATAATGAACACTTAGCTAAGGGAGCCTGATAGCTATATTAATCAACGCATAGTGTCGAGCTCACCAAAGAGAATGTAATCACTACGGAGCTTACGATAAAAAGCAAATAAACAATAAAATTGAAATGTCAGTCAATGAAGTGAACTACGTAACACTAATCAACAAATCACAGAGCTATATTCAACGCTATGCGTCCGCATAGTAAAGATTCGTTTGAGTATTGTTTTGAATTGAAAGGCTTGACATAGTGAACCCACTGAGAAATGCCTTACTTCGCATAGTATTGCTTCTTCACTTACATAAGTATCGTTTGTGAATACGTGTGTAAGTAATTTTTCAAACATTTATAATAATGTTAAAATAAAAAATTAAAGAATATTAAATTACTGCTTAAATCATTATTTCTTCATGAATGAAATAAGTACGAAGCAGAAATGACTTTCCAAAAATTATGATAGAATATTCTTAATGTTACAGTTACAAACACGAAGAAACTCTATTACAGATTTGTGTCAGGATAATAATAAGATAGAATCTGTGGGTTAATAGGTATACCTCTGTTTTTTGGTAGGGAATGCATCATCCATCAAACGGTGTCGACTGATTTATGGCAGCAACGTAGCGGGCCGACAGGAGCGGAGCCTACTCGCGATGACGACACGATTAAGAGCCGAGCTCGGGGCGGGCCGGGACGGGAAGGAGACGACGTGATCACGTGACACGTGAGCGAGCCACCGACTTGGAATCGCATATTTTACGACACGCGAACTTAAGTCACATCTTCGAGTAATCGTAGGATTCGTTGGGCATTTTTTCCAATAGGCCATTAAGCAAGCAGTAATTTGAAAATACCTGAAACTCAAAAACATAACTTCAGGAAACAGAGATTGCCAGCCAAAAATTACCTACGGTCGATTCCATGCGTAATCGTAAAAATCGAACCTATACAGGTATGTATCGCTATAACAATAAAGACCGTTTAGTGCGAATTGCACATTTTACTGGACATTTTATGATCAATAGATAAGTATATAGGTTCACAGCCCTATTGTCTATCTAACAGATAAGTTAAAAACTTTGTTGAATAGTATTTTCATTTCATTTAAATGGTATTATTATCAGATTTGTAAAGAAAAGAGGCTTTTCCATAGACACGTTATCGTGGCCCCAGGTACTGTGAGAAAATTGGAAGTATTCATCATAATGCGTGACGTTTTAAATTACCTACAGACCAACCGCCGACCCACTATAAATCAAGGTAAACACTAGATTCGGCAAATGGACTGCCTTTATTTTCGGATTTTCCGTACTACAAGAACATGAAACATTACACAGCAGCAATTTGGGTTCTCTTTATTATTAAAGTAATAATTACGTGAATAAGCATATAATATATAAATTTTTGTTTTGCTTTAGAGGTATGGATCTCTCAAACTTTTCACGAGCTTCAATACGCAAGATGTGATGATTTGGATGTAAAATTGACAATAGACAGCCTATAATCGTCATAAAAGTAATGCCATCCACAAAAAGTTCCAGTCCGTTCGAGTAATAAACAAAAATTAAGTAACCCCCGGCCTCATTAATCATCTATCCAACACCATCTCATTGAGACTATTCTTATGTGCCCAAACACGCTATATCTGTTGTAACTTCTTGAAGAATTAAGCATCCCGCAGACTTTTTGATGGTATAGGATCAGCATAAGGTTAGTATGTCATGGGAATGTCACCGATGTGACAGAACACCATATTTCAAATCAATCGGATCTGTGAAAATTGGTAAAATCCTTTTATCACGTAGAAAATGAGCTGATAGTCATCAAACTCTTAAACTGATCTTCATAAATTATAGCTTAGAACCATCCTAATCACGGCAGCTTTCAAACAAAAAAAACCAAACCAAATTTGTCCATTCGTTTAGGAGCTAAGATGCTACAAATAGACACACCGATACACAGACAGACACGTCAACCTTATAACACCCCTCTTTTTCGCCACGGTTTAAATATGCCACTGTCTAACAATATTTGATTTACTTATTACTATAGTAAATAATTTAATTTGTTGGAGATTTTTGGGAGATGCTGAGTTGATAGGCCTCCCACAAGGTGGACCGACGTAACGATTTAGTGAGGGTTGCGGGAAGCCGATGAGTGTGTCGCAGCGCAAGACCGATCGGCGGAGATCCTTGGGGGGAGGGCTATGCCCAGCAGTGGGCATCTCTCAGCTAATATGATGATGATGACTGAGATTTTTTACTGGCGATGGTTAGGGTTTCGGTGGCATTTATTGGCGACGGTCAAGATTTTTAATAGAAAGATTACGTTTTAAATTGAGGTAGTCTAGTGAAACAAGTGTCTGTCTTGCCGAACAATATGCAGGATCATTGAAATAAACTTTACCTACATGGTCAGAAAGACGTTGAGAATTTGATCGTGGTAACCAACTATTTCATTGAAATATAGCATCATGGAGGCTGTCATCATTTAATAATTTTGAAATATGTTACATTCACATTTCTATGCAGTACTGCAGAAATAAACGGACATGCTGGTTACAAGAATAACTGTAACTTATCTTTTTTTTTTTTTACTAAAACATATTATCTGGATACTCGTGCCAGATGAAATGTTTTGTTTTTTATAAAATATATCAAACTGCTGCTGGCGTACAATTTATTTTTAAACTTTATTGTAAATAAATATCACGCGAAAAAGCCTCGTCGGTACAATAATTTAGGCGCTGGTTTGCTGATATTTATAGGTCGGTTAACATGGTGCCGGTTTTATACGAGCGTTGATTACGTTAACATAATTGGTTAGGTGCTGTGTATGTTAGCTTAATCTACTCTGCATTCGGAAGAGACGACTGTTGTGTATTTTGTGAATATCGTGCCATGCAGGGCACCATGGTGCTGGCACGTGCAACTTTAAATTGAAGTTTTTATTGCGTTAGCTGTACAGATAATACTAAGTTTTGCAATACACGACGCTGTGTTTACATCGCTTCATGGCTCTAAAACTTTGTTGCAGTAAAATTTTGCTACTTTATTTAGTATTCTCATACCTGTACATAGTTACAAAACGTTGTTTAAAGTTAGGCCATCGTCTCTATAGTTCATTAATAAAATTGAGATAGTGTCCATTTAAAGTCAGGTACTTATAACTTTTTTACATAGCCTTTCATGATAAGGCGGCCTAGCTAAGCTAGGTTTCGATTACGAAAACAAAGCAACTTTCGTCATGGTCGGGATGTGTACGTAAAAATGTGTTATTTCGGGCTCCTCCGTGTTTCGGAAGGCACGTTAAGCCGTTGGTCCCAGTTGTTACTGCAACCGCTTTAACCCATCAACTCGCATTGGGTGGTGTTATGGCCCTAACTCTCAAGTTTCTCCGCCATGTAAGAAGGCCTGTGCCCAGCAGTGGGACGTATAAAGACGTATATAGGACGTGATGATGAATAATTGTTTGAAAGTGACATCTTAATGTATACAATTTATTCTTGGTTCTCGTATACAAATACTATGACAATATTCTTAATTTCTCTTTAATTTTTCTTTTTTTCTTTTTTTTCTTTATTTTTCTAGTTTTATTATATTTTAATTACTATGACAATGTTTGTCAACTTTCGTAGTCACCAATGTGAAGTAGCGTTGTATTGCGAGCAGCAAGATTTCTCCCATTACTCCCAGCACGACGCTTCTACTCTATTATTTAAAGTCTAAAATTGTTAGGTAACCCACAATGCATGACCGAAAAGCTCTTGACCGCTCGTTCGGTTATTTCGCGTGTCCCGTTCTTGAATGCGGTAGTGGCGAATTCTATTGTCACTGCTGCCTGCCATACTGAGTGCCTGGCTTTGGATAAGTCTTCTCTATCAGGTCTGAATAGTCAATTTTTCTGATTAAATACGTTACATATAGTTAAACACGTATATCTCCAAAGAATGTAGCAGTTGTCACAATTAGTTAAATCATTATCTGTATGAGACATTTAGTAAACCTCAACACGTTAACAGTTGCAAAGTTAAATATATAATCAAATTGGCGGAAACATGAGATTGTGCAATAGAAAATTCAGCGGATGCAGTGGTTCGGGGCAAAGTAAATTAACGTGGTGTGGAGATCGGAAGGCGCGCGGGCGCGACGTGCGCGGCGCATGCAGTCGTCACAAGAGCCCTAACGAGAGCCGAGCCGCTCGCCGCTCCTCGGTCGCGAACCACCCTCTTGCATTTATTCATGTCGTTACCGCTAACGATAATTTTATCGTGTGCTCATTTGCTGGCGCCGTCTCGCGGCCATCCGTCAGCGCCTCCAAATCGGCAATTTGTGTAACACTAAAAACTTTATTGTTACATAATTGACCCAACTGTAAATAACCCGAGACTGTGGGCTAATATTTTCCAGTTGTTTTTTAAATGTAGTATTTTGTTGGAAAATGGTCGGGCGTTTCGTTTAGTAAATATGATATTAAGATTTACAACGAGGCCGAAAATTACCATACACACAGGGGCGAGGATTGGTTTTCAGAATTTGTAAGTAAGTAGGTAGTACAGATTCAAACGGTCATTTACACTATATTGTTGTTTTTTACCAACTACAGCGGGTACCTAAATAATACGTGGACATTTTAGCATACCATCAGCTAGTTAAAACTACTGCTTTTTAAGCATGTTTTTATATTGATACTGTCGACATATAAAATAATATATTTTACGACTTAAACATTATTAGAATTACTAAAATTATCAATAAGAAACGATGCTGGCATTATGATTTCATTGCAATACTCATGCTACTATCTATTTGATTACAAAACTTTTAAAAAGTCGTCTTTTAAAATTTTTATCAAAGAAGCATGGCAGTAACTAATAGGAGCATCTTGAAATCCCCCTGCGAGTGTTGTGGGTAATTGAATAGCCGTAGACGGCAGCGTGCAGTTAAGGACGTGGCTGGCCACTGCACAGCGCGCCCGCTACAGCATAATTGCACAAACTTTCCTCTGCCTCGCATACATTTTCATAATTAAAGGGGCAGTTCGCACCAACTGGCGAAACTGGTGAACGTTATTTATAGCCACTCACCTCAATAACGTAAGTTTATCTTGTTGTAACTACATCCCAACTTTGAACCGTATATTATACCTATGTCAGAAGTTTCACTCCATGTTGAATAATATGTATACATTATCTGCCAGACAAACTCCTACATGGGAATAAGTCTCCGAATGTTATATTGCACATATCATGAAATGGTCTAAAACAGAAGTTTATGTTCAAAATGAAAACAAAAAGAAGTGACTAACAACTTCTTTGTGAAAAAGGACAAAAAATAAGTAACAAATTAAATAAGAAGTACATTCGGAGTTATAACTAATGAACCACAATATAAACAGAAAGAGTTAGAAACAGAAGGGGTTAAAAAGGTCTCGGAACTAAAATAAACAATGAAAGAGTAGAGTCACCTAATGAACTCGTGAAAATTTGGCACAGGGTGTATACGAGGGGTTGCTTATTACAAATTCTGCACGAATGGCACGTCCGTCTGTGACAGCAGAGTACAATGTAAAATTTTAAGTCATCCGCGATTGGGCATTTTTCAGCAAGAGATATTTTTTTTTATAAAAGTAGATGACGAACCAGTTGATTGCCTGCCTGGTGTTAAGTGGCTACCGTCACCTATAGACACCTCCAATAACAATAAAAAAAATACTTGGTAATGCCGGTGCGTCATCATCTTGAGGACTCAGATGAAATGCCTCCGTGCCCAGTAATTACACTGGCTACATTTCCCTTCAATCCGAAACACAGCGAACTGTTTCACGGTTGAAATAAGAAAGGCGGTGGTTCCTACCCCGACGACCCCACATACGGGCTTACCACCTAGTAAAAGTTAGTTATAAAGATAAAATGTAGTGATTTGAAAAACAAAGCTGAAGACTTTTAGTGCCATCACACTTCAATGCTGTTATCACTGTTACACTCATTCTGTTCCATAGTATCTTTAAATTTGGTTTCTGGCAGATGCCCGAATGCCGAGCTTAAGACTGCTAATTCCCGTAGCAGCCCTAATTTTGGCTCAGTGTAGCAAGTACTAGCTATTGCTATTGTAAGCATTATCGAAAAATTTCTCTATCGATGAATCTACTATGCTTTAATATCAAATATAAATTACTTATAGCAAAATCATTACTTATTTAAATTAAAGGAAGTAGATATTTACAACCACTATAATTTTCAGACTTCACTTGACATATGTCAAGGAAAATGTTAAATAAAGGTCTTTTCGCAAACCCGAAATAAATATCTCGCTTTTCCATTAAGGACATAAAAGCAATTCCGCGAGAGCCGAATAATAACGAGGGGCAGCGTTGTCCGGCCACGGCCTCCTCCAAATTTTATTTGCATCGCGGGGCTCGTCTCGGGCTGGGCTTCACGGCCTAGGGCGCCGCCGATTGCCCCAATAATCACTATTGTGTAGAGCTCGTGAGGTCGGCTAGGCGCGCGGGGCGGGGTCGCTAACTCGCCCGCCGTACCCGCGCCGCGCCTTGCCTGCGCTCGCTTCCTCGGCTCGCTTCAGTCGACTGGCCGACTTCTTGTGCAACTTCGAAATTGCATACACCCAAGAAAACTTCCACCTTTGAGAAAATTCCAAACGCTCCGACGTGCTCTCGATGTAAACTAGCAATAACCAGATACGTAGCCGCCAGGATTGCCAATTTGTTTTCTTGTTGTTGAAGATAAAACAGCAGTATGTCAATAATAATACATTATAGAGAGAGATGTTTTGAAAATCTAATCTAACTTGTAGCAAATAATATCTAGTTTGAAGGTAAAACTTTGTTTTAGGTAAGTATCGTGGAGGTACTTAACTAAAAAAGATAGAAGATATGTTGCAGTCGTGTGGTTAAATTAGCCGCTCTACTGGACACCTAGCCCGTTGATTGAACGCCGTCATCCAATGAAACGCCTAAAGGACAACTAGTCAAGTCATTGAGCGCAACGTTCAACCGGATGACTGATCTCATTTCATCCTTCTGGTTAAATCAGCCATTGAATTGGACGCTTAGGCACGTCGGTTTAAGTTTATTTTTTTATAAGTGTGTGGGACACACTTATAATCAAAACTATGTCGGTTATAAGTGGTCATAAAAATATAACCTTGAAACCACCAATCAAACTAAAACTCTTCGATACAAGAAGATCCTTTCATTATAAGTACCAAGTTGTTAAACGTTATGTGAGTCTAGTTCAATTAACTATCGGCCTAGGCATTTGATTGCATGCCGGCGTTTAAGCAATGGGCTACGCATCCAATTCAGCGGCAAATTTAACCAGATGACGGCGACAGATAAATTACAACATTTTTTACTAATTTACAGTTCAAGATGCATGCAAACAAAATGTGGACTTCGTAGCACTCCCGTGCTGCGTATAAGATGAGCTAAGAGTGGTAATAGATAAAAATGCACAAGCACAGTCAGAATTCAAGATTTTTCAGTCTCCTTGTCGAACTGAGTCTTAGTTTGCTGTGTTTCGGATTAAAGGGAAATGAAGATAGTGTAATTACACATAGACGGCATTTCATCTTAGGCCCTCAGGATGACAACGCATCTGCAATATCAAGTAATATTTTCTTGTTCTTGCAGGTGTCCATAGACGGTGGTAATCGCTCACCACCAGGTGGGCCGTCAGCTTGTTTGTCATCTAGTTGTATAAAAAAAAGTTGTTGACTATAACTATACAGACAAATTTAAAAAGCAATGGAGGACTTGTGGCCATCACCTTTTCTAATAAACAGTCCTAGTACATTTTCATTTTGAGTTACTTTTATTATCTTTTACTAGCATTGATCAAGTTGAAGGGCCTTACTTATAAGTATATTAATGGACTATTTGTGGTAGGACAGACTGCGTACTTACACGTCGGCATTCCCTCGCACCGAGTACCAATTATAGCAATGGCATGTTGGTTATGGGAGGCATAATCCTTTTGATGCATATGCCATTTTTAGGGAGACGTAGCAAAACGAAACCCTGGCCTATTTTATTTCTACGTATCTATTCGCCTGTCTATTGCACTGCTGATATTTCAAATATTCATACTGATAACACGAAGCCAGAAAATAATTACCTATAGTATTTTTTGTGTTGTCGAGTGTATTATGCGTGTTCTGTCATTTCTTTCTAACCTATGCACAAAAATTATTCGAAGTTGGTTTGGTTGTATGAAGTTTTGATAAATTTCAATACATAGGCGGCGGTTGACACTCCTATCAGGTGAGCCATCTTGAGAAAACAGAGCACGGAATATTTACAAATTAGGTTAGCGTTCGGTAAAATGATCGACAACTCATTTGATTACCTGCACCGTTAAAAAACTAAATATTAATGTTTTGTTACAAGAGTTTATTTTAATTTAACCTGTGTTTACGATGTTAAACATTATTTAATTAATTTTTTTTACATGAAATAATATCATAATATCAAGAGCACTCAGTATTATCAAATTAGTAACCCTAAGTCAAACTAAAAATCAGTAACATTTTTAAATAGACATGAAATAGTTATATCTTGAATACACAACTCGACAGAGCTTTAAGCATTAAAACTTGTATTCTGGTAACGGGCACTTCCGTAAATAGGCATAAAAGCTCATGATAACACCTTAGCGAATCCTTCAACGGTACGTTCACACTTAATTTTCTTAGAACACAGTAGCGGTAAGAAATAAAGTTAAAATTAAGACGCGAGTTTATGGGGCGTTACGGGGTGGAGGGCGTAGGTGGGTGCCCGGGGAGCGGTGGCGGTGTGAGAGGCCATTCGAATTCACCGCGCGAGCTGTGCCGTAGATAGCGGCAGGCGGAACACGTACTTCACTTCCACTAACTCCAACTATTGACAATATTAATGCACGCTTAGCAGGGCCAAGCGGCGCCGTGCACCGCTTACGGAATATTCTCTTGAAAACATCCCCGTGATCCGTCACTAACCTCCTGAACGACTTTTATTTACCGGTATCGACCGGGTCTACGGTAACGCAAGGTTCACTTATTGGCACTAATTTATTCCATTCCTAAAGAGAATTTCCCGGAAGTAACGCAAATATTAGACGAGGCTCGGCCCACGACGGCTCCCATTAATTCCAGAATTGAAATCTGGAATTGCGGCGGCGGCGGTGGCGAATTTACATTCATCGCGGTAAGAACTTAAATCAAGTTCTCAGTTACGATTCAGTTGCGATATTATTTTATTAAAATATGTAAATGACGCCATTCCACCTCGTAGATACTACAGTGAGGACCTTACAATTGCGAGGGAGGATATCTCTAACGACGCAATATTTTCATTAGCGAGACTATTACCTACTAGCGTTATCACAATTTTATACAGGTTTCCGCGTTATGTTACATCACTGGGGCTCCCTCGGTTCTCCGAGAAAATGGCAAATTCATTAAAGCTTCACTGGAACAAAAATTGTGATCTCATTTTCATTAAGGAATTATTTTCAGATCTTTGTCTACTACAATCACTGAACGAGAGAGAACAAATATGGGATACAGCATTTATATGAGTATGTCATTTATTTTAATTAGGTTTGTAACATGTATTATAATTATTTCTATGACAGAAATAATATTTACTCAACAAAAACTAATTTATCTTTTAACTAAGCCTGCCACTCTATGTTCACATTAAATTTTACTCTACTATACTCTCTGTATAAGAGCAAATAAACACAATGAAGATGGCCGGTTAACCGGATAATCGTATGAATAAGAAAGTGGCCATGTGCGGAACGCAGACGCGGGTGAGTGTGATCACAGGCGCGTCTATATGAAGTTAGAAAAACTCAGCCCGCAGCTTCAACTGATTCCAAGCACAAAGCAGTTTTCAATTTATCGGGAATAAATGCTTCGGTTGGCAGCTCAGACACCCAATTACCGCGCACAAAAGCTGATTACCGCGCGGGTGCGGGCTGGAGCGTGTCCTCGACCGCGCTGCAGCCGTGCGCCACCGGAATATTTGAACGACTTGTGAGGAACTCTTCATTTACTCTCTTTACTTTCCAAGACGGTGACATAGAACGGTTGGTCCTGATTGAAAACGACGTCACAAAATAGATTTTGTCTGTCAGTACTTTTATTTCAATCGTAGTAGTTGGCTCTGGAAAAGAATTACAGAAATACTTGAGCAAATATCGTTACATAAACAGTGTTGGTTTCAAATGATTGCAATTTAAAGTTCCAAATATTTCTATGAGTTTTCAGAGTAAATATTGCTAGTCCGGTCTATTTTAGACGCTCTGATTTTATATAATAAGGGGGGATTTTTACAGACGAACAGAGGTTATTCAAAAGTTCTTTGGTCGTTTCCAACGTTTGATATTCTGAACGTTCACATTCTGGCGCGAGATTTATAGTCCCAAGCCACCACCGCTCGGAGCCCATTGCCATTTATCATTTATTGTCGGCAAATGTTACATTCCTCCCAATTAAATTAAGAATTAAATTGCGAACGCCAAGGACCAGTCGGTTTTTAATTTAAAAGGCGTACAGTATAGGAACAACGTCATTTTATATAGTATCTCCACGTTAAGGAAAGAAGGAAATAGAAAAAAGTAGCTAAATAACAAACACTTCTTTGTAGTATTGTGTTCCTGCAGCAAGTAAGGTCGCCAGAGCTCATTTAAAAGCGTCTTTTACGCTGTCATCAAAAAGCTTTCTCTTTATTTTTACAGTGTAGGCAACGCGTGAGTAGTGCCCAAGGTTTTATGAGATAGAGTACAATAACCGCTTAGCATCAGGTGGGGTTGATTTCTACCCTTGCCGTATAAAAAACTCCGTTGTGTTTAGAATTTTCCCCAGCATGTTTTTTCTAATACTCAAATAAGGAAAATGCTAAAGAAAACTGCGTCTTCCAAAGCTTTATATTATCCGCTCCAACGTCGAATCTGACAAGTCGGGCTTGGTCAGCAGTCTCTGATTCACTTTATCCTGTCAATTAAAGCAAATGGACTCTACAATGACACATTTATGCGCTAGATATTTGTAATGGTTATTGTTGGGGATGTTATGAAAATAGGTTACTGAGGAGCTTGCCGGAGGCGTAGAGGTTAGTGCTCTTTGGTTTGTATTACGCAAACAAAAGGACGTTCGCTATGATTACTCTTGTATGTGTCAAAGAAAATTTGTTATTAAGATCTTAGAAGATGAAATAACATACTAGTAACTACTTAAGTGATATAAAGAAATATTCACGCAATTCCTTTTTAAAGAGGGTCCTATTCCTGGATTGTCGCAGACTGTCAGGTTATAATAACTTCATTTTGTAATAAATATATTATTTTACTTGAATCAACACTAATTTAAATCTTACTGGAAAATGCAAAACTCGTCAAGCATCAGATTCCAGATACAATTGATTTTTCAATTGTTATATAACGCCACTTGACAGCTAGGAGATGACGAATAAGGAATGGACTGTCTAGGAATTAGGTAGACGAATTAGGATTTAAAGAATGACAATTCGGGAAAAGGACAATGTAGGAGTGGACAAATTAGGAAGTGGACAACTTTGGAAGTGGTCAAGTTAGGAAGTGGACAAGGTCGCCCGGAGGTCAGACAGACGGAGGTCAATACATATTAAGTAAATGTCAAACATTTTGTACATTCACGAAAATTAACAAGTATAACATAATTAAGGGTTAAAAAGATTAAAACAAAATGTTTTTATCTTACTAAATCATTTTTTTTTCTGAAAATGACCGGGTTTAATTAAGAATGTGGAGTTTTACTGAAAATAATCGAAAGCGGTTTTTTAAAGCAATTTAATATTAGAGACAGAATTCTCTAATATTTTCTACGGAATGGACATATGAAACAGTGTACAAAAGGTCATGAATCCATACCGATTAAAAATAGTTAAGTATTGATTCAAACTAGATTTAAAAGATAGCATAATAATAATAATAAAAGTAATATATTTACTATTATCGAGAAATGCTTCTAAAGGAATCATGATTTCTGCTGTAATAATAGACAAACAAACCTTTTTTCTTCCTTATGTGTTTCTTACATGTAGGAAGGCCTGTAGCCAGCAATGGGACGTATATAGGCTAGATATGTTTTTCCTAAAATTTGACAATAGCGGAGGCGAGGCAATTCGCATAAGGATATTTGCATACATAAGGTACGAAATCATCTGTCTTGGTTACACATTTTATGAAAATAAATAAAATTTTCACTGAAACCTCGAAGAATAAAATTTAGGGCGGCGCTTATCTCATACTTCTTACTAAAGTTCAATTTCCTAGCCTAGCTCGGGCGCGTTCTCATCAAAATCAAGAGCAATTTGTCACATCGTGCCCAGACTACGTAAACGAGAAACAATGGGCTTGTGTGCCTAATGCTGGGGCGAAGGAGCATTCATCAACGTAAGGTGTGTCTCTGGGTGACGTGATTGCAATGAGCAGTACGGCATCGCGGACCGCTGGCGCAAGGCAGCCCGCGCCAGATGAACTAACGGCGGAGCACGCCCTGGGAAATCATAGTCCACCTTCACTAGAAAGGATGACAAAATGCTCCTCTCCTAGATTTACGTCCCATACCGCTTTAAGCTTAGGTAATTTATTTTACTTCAAAACCAATAAAATCATTTGTAGTGTTAGTATACCTAAATTTTTTACGGAACTTACGGTACATAACAAGGATACTAATTTCAAGTAGGGCTTTAAAAATCGTTTTATCATACTATTGTTCGTCTATTGTAATACCTATAACTTCTATACGTCGCGTCTTATTGTAGTCGCCCTTCATTAGTAGTGTAAATCTCCGCTCTGGTTGAATTATGGTGGCATGTCATACGCTTAAGACGTATGCAAACAAGATTTATGTAATTAATTTAGGAGATAAGAGCAGGCACGTGAATACATATGTTATGGAGTACAAAGGATACAAACACCGCCGCCGCCGGTAACTCGGCTCTCCGTGCCAGGTTTATCCGTATAATCCCTTGCTTTTCCAATGGAAACTGCTGTAGATTATTCGGGAAATCAAATGTAATTCTATAAGTTCAAATTAAAATAGTGATTAATAGATCATAATATATGTCTCAACTTTACATTTTGGTTTGTATTGTCATAACAGTTATTAAGGACAGGCAAGGTTCCGACTGCGAGCGGCGAGCGGCAAGTAACCGACAGCTATGGCCGGAGATATTTACGTTTATCTCCGGGTAACGGCTTCATCGCAAGCTTTATTACGACATCCACTCACGTAATCCTCCACCGCCGTCATAACTCCTCGTTTGCTGCCTCGCTACAATGTACTACACCGCTTTTCCACTAGTGGCAAGAGGACGGTGCATAGCCGAGCCACCCTCACTAACCCTATTGTTACCTACCTTTACGGTTTAGTTTTTATAGTTGCTACAAAACTTCACCTAAATGGTGTTTTGAGAAATGTTTTGTAACTGGCTCTAAGCTTGAATCCTTTTTCTAACATAAATGCTCTGCAGTGAACTGTTAAATACTATTATTTAACAGTTCACTATTCATTGCATCTGTCACACAAACAAAATATACTATTCTACCGTTCATTGGGAGTTTGGGAGTGACGTTGGATTAATTATATCGCCACTGTTATTTGTCTGATTATATTGTAGAGACTGTATTAACTTACACGTACTAGTCACGTCTCTCCATTGTAAAAAAGAAAAATAAAGAAAATTAAATATCAACGCATACTGTATTTAGTTACAAAAGCAGCAATAGATACTGTAAAAGGGTCATGTTAAATATTATTAAATTATATTCATTCATCAAATATTTTTTTTATAAAAAAAATATATTATCCTTAACGTTGTTCGTAAAAATATATAGTTTGCTATTAGTAATTGAATTAACAGCATTGATAAGAAAATATAATAACTATGTTATCTACTATTCAGAATGGCAAACAAGCAGAGGGACCACCTGATGGTAAGCGATAACTTTTGCTTGCTTTTTACAAGCTTTATAAGCTAAGTAATTTAAATAGAATAAAACTAGAAAAATTTCACGTCCTGAGGCAGGAATCACTTAATCGAATCGTCGGTATTTGTAAAAATACTCGTTTCGGATGTTGAAATAGAATATTTCGACATTGTAGGGTGGACGTTAGCTCATAAACGCAAATACAAGATAGACTAGAAGAATTTCACAGGGATATCCCAAGTCCTGGGTGGCTCAGTGGTCAGAGCAGTCGCCCGGATTGCGAAAGGTCGCGGGTTCGATTCCTGCCTCAGGACGTGAAATTTTTCTAGTTTTATTCTATTTAAATTACTAAGTAATTTTTCAAACATTTATTATAATGTTAAAATCAAAAATTAAGAATCTTTATAAGCTAATTATTCATATTCATTCATTCAATCATTCAATAATTACGTTTTTGTATTTGAATTTATGACTTTTTAAAATAAAAAATACTTTGCATGTTTATACGGTACGAGCAAAATTTTATATACAAGAGTCATTTTAAACTTTTCGAGCTTCCCTCGTAGAGAAGCTGGGCGAGGATTCGACTCAACCATAAATGAATATCGGTATGGAATCCATAAATACTCAATCTAAATTCGTAAATTATCTCCGAATATCGTAAAAAATGAAGAGGCAGGGTAATCCAAAAGCGGCTTATGGCCGGGGCACTGTTAAAACATTTTCACCTCCGAAGCAATTTATGAAATCGGTTCATCAGAAATGGACGAAATACTGTTTTTATAATATTGTTTAATTAAAATCGAGTCGTCTGTCCTAAAAATACCTCAATAACAAAAATTAATCTTTCTAGATTTATTTTTTGCTATTGAGGTATTTTTTATTAATTACGGGTCTAGACGAAGTAATATTTACACTCAACGTGCCAAGGTTGAATAGCGTTGCAGAAAGCCCGAAATTGAGCGGGGGATTGAAACAGGCAGCTTAGTGCAGCCGCCGGAAGTAGGCCTGTAAACGCCGCCGTATAATAGCTTCCAAATTGACCCTTCTACTCCGGCCTTAGCCGCCTTAGCATTACCGTTATATTTCCCTTGGTTTATATATTCTTCACTAAGTTCTCGCTATACTGAGTAGTTACTTGAACTCGCACTACAATTTGTCACTCCCGAACATGAAATACTAAATTAATTTTCATACAAAACATTAACACGAAATCACATCGGAAGTTTCGGAAGTGTTATTTCCTTTTATAGCAAAGGCAAACGTCGACCGAGCGACGCGGGCCCCGGCTTGAGGGTAGTCAAATACATAAAAGGGATGAGTCGCGCGAAATACTGGCATTGTAGGATCCTAAGTCCTGTTTAGATTAGATCAGACCTTCGAAATAACAGTGAATGAGGACGTGGATTAACTACGGTCCGGGGCACTTCGGCCCGTGCGCCTAATGGGGCACGGTTAGGGGTAATGAGGGGAGTGGAGGGGACCTCTCTCCAGTTCTCCACCGAAAACGCTTCTATCGAAAATATTTGCAATTCGCTATTGAATCGAGATCTCTCTACAGAGCATCAATCTAATACTTCAAAAAATAATATGTTTACTTTACGTAATTAATAATAGAAAAAATGTTTAACTGACATGTAATGTTTAATTGACGAAAAGAAAAAAATATAATTACACGTTTAAATAGACATTTTTAAAAATACGGTTTTGTTATCATTACTTTTCATTTGAAACCAGACAGTTTATTTTAAAAGAAAGGGACGGGTATGATTAAGTAGTCACGGCAACAGAGACGTATACAAGTTATATGACGGGTTCTGTAGATGTCCCAGTGGTAGAAATAAGGGCCCAAATTCATTTTTCAATGTCAGAGAAGAAAATTCATTAGAACTTTGAAATTACTAATGGCTAAACGGACGGAGTAAAATTTGCTCTTAATTTGTACCGAAACTTTTTCGTAAATTTTAAGAAACTTTCCGAAACGACTTTTGGAGTGAGAAAGATGGACGGAGTGCTAATGATCATTGTTTCTTATTTATTAAAATGTCATTTCTGAGCACAAAGAACATCATTTCAACATGAATATTAATCGGCTAAGTCAAAGGTTATTTGTTGTGTTGATGTTAGTCTGGAGAAATAAGTGAGTGTAGTTTATATATCTGTCTGTATTTCACAGGTTACACTATGCCCTGACCCGTAAATCTCAACACAAAAACAGTTTATAATATTTTTGACTTCCCCAAAATTCGTACAGGTGCATGAGACCAAAAGCCGCAGAATGCCAAAAGCGCACAATGTCAGAAATTCTAATTTAACGGGTTAATTGTTTCGATGTTGAACAATATTTTTTGGCGAGTCTCTCTCGCACTCGACGTAGCAAACGACGTAGGAAATCAGCCTGTCGATTCTGTAACAAAACTCGCATCTCACTTCACAAGTCACTTCGAATTCAACTGTCAAATAGAGCAAATTTTCATACATTTTTTGCTCTATTTGACAGTTGAATTCAAAGTGACTTGCGAAGTGGGGTGCGAGATTCGTTACAGAATCGCACCCCAGTAGTTTTTTACAGGTCATATCGAAAAGGTCATCTTAAGCTTCTCATGCCAGAGGGACCATGAAAAAATCTATCCGGAATTCGGACACGAACGTAATATTTAGTGAAATACGAAACATGAAAGTTTGTTTCGATTATTAAACTTTCTTTTAAACTATTGGATAACATTCGTAAGATAAACAAAAGATTGGGATTTCGTAATAAGCAACTATACGAGTAGTTTCACGAAACTCGCTTAATTTTTATCCAAAATATCGGATAACGTCTCATGGTAGGCTCACAGTCAATAGTTTGAACATGGCGTCACCCCTTGTCATTATTAACCCCTTAAGCGGCGTTATCCCACCGGAGGGCTATGCCAATTGAAAAAGCAATTGTGTCTGAAATCTGATGCTTAACGGGTTTAACAAGAATAAGAATGCCTCAGTTTTACATGTTTAAATTAAACCATGTCTTGTAACAAGGCGGCTTTAGTTACTAGGTGGTAGACCCGTATGTAGGGTCGTCTGAGTAGGTACCACCGCCTTATTTCAGCCGTGAAACAGTTCGCTGTGTTTCGGATGAACGGAAAGGTATCTAGTGTAATTACTGGGCATGGACCGCATTTCATCTTAGGCCTCAGGCTGACAACGCACCTGCGATATCATGTGATTTTTCCTTGTTATTGCAGGTCTCTGGGTGGGCCGTCAGCTTGTTTGTCATCTAGTTGTATAAAAAAAACATCGGCTTTAAAAAAATAGAAAAAAGAAATACACAGAAATAATATGATAAACTTTTATCTTCTTATTGTTGTTTGATTTGCAACATTTAAATTATTAAAATAGATATATTGAAACTGATACGGGCCGCAACAGCTTAAAATTAATATTACCTACATACTATACCTACAAAGGTTATTTGACACGAGTTAATATCAAAATCATTTATCCGTAGATCACGATAAGAGATCTTTGCCAACATCGCGCGACTAAAAGTAGATCATAAAGTAAAATAATAGCCTATTACTGTCTCTCTGCTGGACAAAGGCCGAAGTTATCTGTACATGAGGATGATCACAAACCCGTGCCACGAAAAAGCCACAGTAAAGACGACCAAAATGATGACCAAAATTTACCAAAAAAGACTTAAAAACCGTTTTTGTGTGGAATAAAACTGAATTACGTGAGAAAATAAGAATGCTATAAAGTTTCATCGGTTGATTATAAATTCGATTAGTTCACGTTTTTACGCATTCGGGGTATTAATCAATTTTAGTCTGGCTTGAAATAAAAGTGAAATATTCTAACATAAATTTGAATTAAAGAAGGGGCATCCATAGGCGGCGAATGGAGTGCTCATATTAAAAGTAATAAATCTGTAGCGAAGATGACGTCCCAGCGCGCTCCAGCGGCTACCGGCGCGGTCGTCGCCCAGAACAACCCGATATTAGTTTACTTTTCCTCTCGAACTTACTTTATTAGTTACTCACCCGCGATAGCTGACGGTGATAGTTTTCAAGTTATTGAGAAGCTAGGAAGGCGTATGTGAAGCGTGGCGCTCCACATACGAGCCACGTCGAAAGAAAACTAATGCACTACATTTCAATAGTAATAAGTTGAATCCGATACTGAGTGATTACTTTTACATCATATTAGACAGATATGATTAACTCGTGAGATGGCTTTGGTAGACGTTACATAATTATATATTGCTTTATTTTTTGTGCTTGTTTTTCACAAGTAAGTATGTATCTATTATAATAAAGGACAATCGGGTACAAAAAGGTAACCATGAGGAGTATTTTGATTTCATTGAACAAAATCAAAATAGAATATTTCATTAATACTTTACTTACTTACTGTATAAAATATTATCATTTATATACTCGTATCAGGTATCTGTAGCATTAATTTCAGCAAAGCTTATTCAATTTGCAAGTTCGTTGGTTAAGACATGTTCATATTAGCCAGTACCTATATCGGATAGCGAAATGCGCAAAGGGTGTAAGACAAGAGGAATAATAAACGGGTGTTATTAACATAGATGCAAATGCGTCGTTACGGTGCAATATCACATTCGGGACTCGCCGGAGGGACGCACCGGCCCGAGCATTCGATACTTGAGTATTGTCGAAACAATAATAGATATCATAATAAATTTAGAGTTATAGGAAAGGTTTGAATTGTTATTTTAGTTGATATTGTTATTTCGTGATTATGTGTCATAATTATGCTTGCAAATGTACACGTGGTCGAGATAGCGCTTTACAAATTTTGCATAGACTTTTAACCGCCTCTGTGGTCTAGTGGTTGAGACCACCTGCCTCAGATCTAGAGGTCCGGGGTTCGATTCCCGTGGGGGCAGAAATTTTCTGTTTGTTTTGGTTGATGGTAGGGCTTTTCTAAGTCCGCCTGGCTAGCTACCACCATCTTACCTAAGTCTGCCGCCATAACAGTAATGTTAACAGCATTGTGTTCCAGCAGTTAAAGGTAAGATAGCCAGTTCCTCTGTGGGTGAGGAAACCGGGTGTAACTCGCTTCCATCGCCGGCCTTATTGTCTCTTACCATCAGGTGAGATGAAGGCCAAGAGTTATCCCGTTAAGGTTAAAAAAAACATAGACTTTTATTTATTTCAGATTCATTTAAACTACTTATTAGTATTAATACCAAGGTATTAACATTCATGTTAATTATACAAACAAGTTCCTGTTATTATTGTAAACGCGCTATGCTGTGTTCACTGACATTTGATAAAAAAGCAGTAAAACGTAATTTCTATGGTTCGTTAACTATAGTCGGCAAAAATAGAGCCGATTTATGAATTAGTGGGTTTAGTGAAATATAACTAAATTAAACGCGTCTGTGAATAATATATTGAACAATACTTGACATACAACGTAGTTCCGTTTTCATTAGTATTCGGAAACAATGACAGGAAAATCCGTGATAGACTAAAACAGGTCAGGAGGCTTTCCGTTGACAACAACAGCTTTGTTATAGAGGATTTTATTGGCACAAATATTGTCCAAGTCGAGCTGCGGCGCAGACTCCTCATGATTTACCGAGCTGTTTACGCTGCCTGCCTATGCCGCAGTAACAACACTTTTACAGCGCCATTTACCAGAAAACCATACATTTTATACAACACAAATCATATTAAGTGTATTTTTATGAAAATTCTCAGTCATCGCTCATAAGTTGCATGAAATGTAAACGTTTGCGAGATATGGTTCCCGTTATTGAAGTATTTAATCCGTACATGAAACGATCTATCAACGTAGCTTAGTAAAATCGTTGATAAAAAGTTCACAACAATAAAGCAACTCTTAAGCTATCAAAGAAGTTTTCGCGTTAACTTTTTTGCAGTAGGAAAGTTGCAGAGGCATTTTCCAATCTCGGGGCAAAGTCCGCGTCATTAGGGTGCGGAGCTGTCGGGGAACAATCTCACCTTGTGTCATGTCGCTACACGCGTTACGGAAACATTTCATTTATTTTACTTTTTGTTTAATGGCCCTAAAGTTGTTTGCCTAATTTTATAAAATGGCAAATTTTTTGTCGTTTATGAATCATATGGGATTTTGTTGTTGTCTGCGGTTTTACTATCTATTAATTGTTATTTTCAACACACTTCCTCATAAAGTGGCTCTAATCCCATGGCAATTAGGCACATAATGACACCTATAATCAAACTGTGACTTTTTCATTACTATTATTCACTAGTGAGTAAAAGTTTTTTTTTTAATAATTAAAATTGCCAATATATATTTTTTTTCTTTTTTCGTTGTTAAATCTCCCTGTAATGGGAAGGCAAAAGGAACTAATGCCCATACAGCCATGTCTGATGTGATTGAGTTTATGTCACTTATCTATATGTATACGTGTAAGTATATGTATTTTTTTGTATTTATGTATATGTGTAAGTATATGTAGTTTAAAATCCAAAGTCACGCCCAAGGCCCTATCATAATAACAGCGCTTCTGCGACGTTTTTTATAATGTCGCAAAAGTTTTATGCTGAGATAGGGCCTTGTTGACTGCACTTATTGTTAAGTATAAACTGTTTGTATTTGTCTATTTTTTTATTTTTATTGTTTAAGCTTCTTGTTGTTGTTTGTTATGTGCATGTCAAATAAAAATATTTTTCTTTCTTTCTTTCGTTCTTTAATATTATTGGTTGAGTTACGCTTACATTTGCGCTAAAAAGCTATCCCCGAAAAGCACAAAAAAAAGAAACCTCATTTTTTAGTCTATGGCCGATGCGCGCGCATAGGAAAACTGATTAATTTTTCCCGCCATTACGAAACATTTTTCACAACTCGTCTCGTTTTCTCTTTTGAAGTTATTTAGTTAGTTATTAATTAAGATGTCTGCAAATACAATTTATGAAGAAAATGATTTATGTTGTACACCGCCCGATATAAGATGTGAAGCCCAGAACGTTATGGAAAGTTTACTACCAGAAAACTCAAAGGAAAAATATCTATTAGCGTACCAAAATTTCATACAATGGCAGAACAACAAGAATACGCAGTCTTTTTCAGAAAATGTGTTCATGGCGTACTTTAAAGAATTATCTTCTAAGTACAAACCTAGCTCTTTGTGGTGTATTTACTCAATGTTAGTACTTATTAACATTGAGTAAATACACCACAAAGAGTCCGAACAAAGAATGGAGTGGACTTAAAAACATACTCGAATTTGTCAGCTTATCTAAAGAGACTATCTGATGGATTTAGAAGCAAAAAATCAAAGGTTTTATCATCTGACGATATTGAAAAATTTATTAAAGATGCTCCAGATAACCAATATTTGGCTACAAAGGTTAGTTAAATTAATTTTAATTAAATATTTAATAGCAGCTTGTTGACTTTAATTATTGTTTCTTTTGTTTCAGGTTGCTTTAATATTTGGTGTAACTGGTGCCTGTAGGATACAAGAATTAACAAATATAACTGTAAAAGATATAGAAAACCATGGCCAGATGCTTTTGCATACGTAGAAGATTCCATACAAAACAAGAAGGAAATTTGTGCGAAAATCACAAAAAGAATTAAACTTGATTCTGAGACGCATCCTACTAGCGAAATACCAAGTACATCCAATGATTGGATTTCACCTACTTACACGAATAATGAACCATCACAAATAACAATAGAACATGAAAGTATTTCAGTAAATAATCTATCTGATGAGACCGCTATATCATCAAAAATAGTTAATTATAATTTTACTAACTGCACATTTACTAATTGTTTCTCTAAATAAACTTTTTATCTACTATGTAAAATGGTTATTTATTTAAGTATTATTTTATTCAGAAGTGTGTTGAAAAACGTTGTATGATACACGTGTGTATTGATGATTACCGTCCTCGGCTCCTTAAGACCCTCGCCTGACGGCTCGGGCCTCAATGCGCCTCAGCGGTAATCACCAACATTACACACTTGTACCATAATGTACTATTGTCATGAAGTTATCTACGGAAATCACCCAATTTATTTGCTTTTATATTATCAACTTCCTAAAATTAAAATGTATCGAAATTATTCCTCGGTATCAGATGGACAAACTAGGAAAATGCCCTTGAGGTATTAACGACATGATAGTAGAACGACCTACTAGTAAAACGTCTGAAATCGGAAATAGTCATAATAAGTAGAACATCTACTTATTCAAAACTTAACAGAATAAATAGTAGTATTTTAAATGTCGGATCGAAGAAAGCCCCGAACTTAGCGAAGTTATCCCATTAGTATACTTATTTCAAGACGTAATAAATTACAGAAAAACATTAAGGATGCGCCGAAATAGAAACCAAGGTGAGTATCCGTCCTCAATAAATTGGAAATCTACATCGGAAAGAAATTTACGATCTTAAATTTTGCAGAAAACCACTTTCAGCAATGAAAATGGACCAAACCTTAAATAATTTGATATTTATTCCAAAAAGCTTCTTTATATTTTGTGATCTGAAATTTTTCTGCTATTTAAGCTTATTATCATTCGTTTTTTTACCAGATTTACCAATTATAACTGATATTAAGTAGTTCAACCAAGAGAAAGTAATGACGTTTGTGTACGGGTTGTTTGGTACAAAGTATAACAAGCGAGCACCTACCCATGTTAACATAGTCATATAAATACTATAGTGTTGTCAAACATTTAATGATTTTTAACAATTTTTGAAATAAATTTCAAATTTATTCATACAAACAGTTCGGCCACTAAAACAAAATGTATGGGAAATTTCAAAATTAATTTTACCATTTTGAATTTTTGATAACACCATAATACAGGGTGGCGCAATAGAACGTGCATATTTAAAATATTGATTAAAAAATAAATACAAAAGGTATAGTAAAAATAAAACTGAGGTATTATTAAACAATAACTGAAGTTTATTTTTTAAAAATAACATCGTCTAAATGATGACCCTCTCTACGACGACACTCCTCTAATCGCAAACGGAAGTTATTGAAAACTTTCTTCAGTAAAGCTGGTGTAATTGCTGCCATTTCACCACGGATATTCTCCTTGAGCTCATCGATGTTTTTCGGATTATTGCTGTAGTCTTTGTTCTTGAGGTATCCCCACAAAAAAAAGTCAGGAGGCGTCACGTCTGGACTACGTGGGGGCCATGGGATATCACCTCTTTTCGAAATCAGTCTGCCAGGGAACCTCTGTTTCACAACCGCCATGGAGTCATTTGATGTGTGACAGGTAGCTCCGTCTTGTTGAAACCAAGTCCTGGAATTCACTGTTCTTGAATTTTCAAGCTCTGGAGCCAAAAAACCTTCCAACATCGCAACATAGCGTTCGGTATTTTTAACAGTGACGTTTTGCCCCCGTGCATTTTCAAAGAAAAACGGTCCAATTATTCCTCTACTAGAGATTGCTGCCCATACTGTCACTTTAGGACTATGCAGTGGTTTCTGGTGCTTGAGTTTGGGATTCTCACTGTTCCAGTAACGACAATTTTGACGGTTTACGAACCCATTGATATGGAAGTGGGCCTCATCTGAGAAAAGGATATTGTCAAAATTGGAAAATCGATTAAGCATTTCATTAGCAAATGCGAGCCTTGCTCCGAAGTCAGACTCTTTCAATTCTTGTGTTAACTGCAGCTTGTAAGGATGCAGTTTAAGATCCAATTTTAAAATTCGTTGCAAACTTCGTCGCGATAAGTGTAAGACAGACGATCTCTTGCGAGTAGACATTTGTGGATCTCCTCGTACAGACTGCATAACTCTCTCAATATTGTCGTCGGTCCTAGATGTTCTTGGACGACCTTTTGCTTGTGGTTTAAACGTTAAACCAGTCTCTTCAAAACGCTGTAACCATATTTTAATTACATTAGCACTCGGAGCTTCACTAATTTGCCGTAGTCCATATTCAGAACAATATAAACGCCTAGTAACGATGTATGAACGAGAGTTCTCGTAAAATGCGCGCACGCAAAATGCGCGACGCTTCCCGTCGAAGTGACTCATAGTGACTAAAACTCCATGAACCCGCCTACCCAACGATGCAGGCTCCCCCCGCCCGCGCACTTTCTACCCCGCGAAAAAAGATGATGCAATATGCACGTTCTATTGCGCCACCCTGTATTTATGACTATGTTAACATGGGTAGGTGCCCGCTTGTTATGCAAACACCTTGTATAAATAAAAAAGAGAAATGTAAAGAAGTAAGAGAAAGTATCTGTTGTGAAAATGGCGTAGAAATAAAGTAATAATGAGTTAGTGTCTTATAAAGGGGAGTAGAAAGTTTGCTAATCCTTTTATCTAAGCGCAGCACGCGGTGGCGAGGGTGTGGCCTCAGCCTGCACGGCTCGCACCTGTTTGCCACACTCGCTGGCCGAGTCTGACGTAATCTGCTCTTTTTATCAGGGCCGCGTCTCAGTCGCTTAATTAACGAACTACTCGCTTCACCAACTTTTAATGCAATGCATATCTTTTTAAAGCTCAAATGAAAGGGCTCCATTAAATTAGAGAGCAAATTATGATTCTAATGTCTTATTTTATTTAGAGAAAAACATATTTCAATTATATTATTTATTAGCTAGGTATTTACTTAGTAAATGTAAGTTCCGAATTATTTTCATTAATAAACAGATTTTTAATCAGTGACCTAGCCTAAAAATTAATTAAATATTTTTATTTAAAAGAGATAATCTTTATTAGAATAGTAGTAACGAAAGTTTTGAATTTAAAACAAGTTCGTTCTTAATCACGTCACGATAAGAAAGGTACATTAAAAAGGTCTGGCGTGACAACAAATCTAAAGGAAAAATCTCCGCCTCTGAGAGCCCAACGGTGATAAACGAGAAAAACTTTGGAACTAAATGGAGCATTCGAGACGGCGGAGCTGCGCTGCTCTCGCAGAATAATACTTCTCCTGGAGAAATAACACTTATAGTCCGCGAGGCTTAAAATCAAATGTCTCCGTTCCCCCCGAGTTTCTAGTGAGCTCTCCGTGTCTTGAAGAAGAATTGCGACAGAAACAAATGCCAATTTTTATGCCAAAGTTTTAGATTTACACACGAGGGAATTCGCAGGAATTCGTTGAGGAAAAATTGAGCGCATATTCTAGAATTAAATAATTATTGTTTCATCATGGGATTGAAAGAATTGTTGCTACAAAAAGAAAAATGTAGTATTATTGTTACTTACCATTTTGTGCAGCTATAAATTATACTTACTCTTCACACCTCCGACTTACCTGAAAATAAACATAAAAAAAATTGTAAAGTCTAATTAATTGATTGCCCCATCTTTCCTATTTAGACGCGATTGTCATTGCAATCTATTTGACATAATATATTAATACAATAAATATCACTATGCCAACGGTTTTCACTAACTAGGCCGGCGATGGAGTAATCGTCTTTAAAGGTACATACAAAATGAAAAGTCTGTCTGAGTATGTATCATCAAGCTATGACCAAAAGTAGTCTTAAACAACACAGATTGCGACTGATTTCTTTTCTAAAGAGTTCCTTGATTTTAAAATTATTTTGACGTCCAATAATCTTTTTTTATACAACTTGATGACAACCCGGACTGACCAAAATGACGTCCGGCTGGCCGAGTGGTTGTGCCTCTGTGATACTGTTTTCACCATTTATCAAGTAAAGGGTGAAGACTCGACGAAAGTTCGTCATTTTTTAGTTAGTTCTTAAGATATTGCCGATAGGAAATATGGGTTGCCTGGGGGTAGGCTATTGAAATTGCTTCGGCAGAGCCTAGGCTACCCCTGCGAAGGGCAGTGGAGTTACCGGGGAGTTTTAGTTTTAGTGGGTATTCCTAGTGTCTTTATCACTGGGCGACCCCCATACACGCCCGTCGCCTAGCCAGCGGCGGGTAGGTCTGTAAACAAATTTCTCCCCGACAAAAAAAAAGGCTATTACAATAGGAAAATCTAACAATGTTTTGGAAGTTTGAAATATGTTTGTGTGACAATAGGAAAAATGCAGCGAAGATATGTTCCTTACAAAGTGGAATACGACCATTTTTACTGTATCTAAAATACACGGTCATCGCGACGGGGGTGCTTTGTGACGTAGATGGGGAGAGCAAGAGCAGATTACTCCAATTTACATTAATACGAGTTTTCCGTGAGCGGCGAGGCGTTTGTACAGCGCGGGCGTGTCGTGCCGCGTTGGCTGGCCAACGGACAAAATCACGCGTCCCACGAGAGCACACACCTCGCAACCCCGGGATTATGTTATATGAAAATAATTGTCGCACCGCGTCAGTTCACAGACCGCCGACAGAATTACCTCCCTAAATAAGGGTCCATATTTTGTTTTGGTGACAGAACTTTCTTAATTTGATTAATTTTAGTAAAGAAACTTTTGTTTTATGTGGAAATAAACATGCAACGGTTTTCAAGTAACTTTGTTTGGAGATGTAGTGAAAATATTTTGGTTTATTAGCTTTCCGAAGCATGAAATTGCTTGAAAATCTATAGTAAATCAAATGTAAATACATCTATTTTAAATTATCAACAATATTATAACTATCTTTACATATCAGTAGAGAATCTTACGTTTTAACGATATATTCTTTAATAGACATACTGGAATAAACACAGTGCGAAATAAAAGGAAAGACGAAGAGGAAAAGTTGATGCGTACATGTAGTAGGTAGATATATTCAGAATGAGATTTAGTAAACCACTCAATGTTATCAGTTAATTGATCTCGTTATTTAAGAAAATACATTGAAAGGTACTTATAGATAAAATCTAAGAAGATATAATATTAAAACATCTAAAAACTTAGTGAAAGTAATTTTGTCACTTACATTTTCATTATTACTTGGGTAGGAGTAAATAAAATATTTAAACTGACCCTTAACAATGTAAATAGATTTATCTCCTTGCTAGATCTAACATTAGCATTTAAAAAAATAGTGTTTTAGTGTTTTGAAGGCGGTTTACGTCTTCAAAACACTAAAAAGAAACAAATAATTAAATTGAAGAGGGTAGGTACTTAATTATCTTCTAAAAGGGTATTTTTTGGAGTCGGTGCTTCAATGTCTATTGTTTCAGGAAACAGTTTAGTACCAACTCCAAAAATACTCTTAAAGAGATAAGTATGTACCTACCTACTTTTATTTAATTATTTGTTTCTTTCTAGTGTTTTAAAGTCGGTTATTATAATATTAGACGATGAATGATAAAATGCTCATTGATATCTGTTTGATTTTTGCACAGTTTTACAATATAATTATAACATGTAATCAGTTATGTATATTAAAATCGTTTCAGATACTTTAGTCCCAAATAAGTCTTCTACTACAAAAGTGAAAGCTTCTGCTGTATCACCTGCACCAACATCTTCAATGTTAACATTGAAAAGGGCAATAAACAAAGATGGTAAGAAAACGCTTGTATTTAACTGAGCATCATACTAACCTAACCTTACCAACGAAAATACTAAGTAAGCGACTAAAAAATCTGATTTCGGCGACCAAGTGTTGAATAGCCGACCAAAACAGATTTTTAGTCGCTAACTTGCTATTTCTTAGTCGCTCAGTTTATTACGAGTATATTCCGTAAGAAATACCCTAGTTCCTTATCAATAAGTATTTACAGAAACATAGAAATCAATTTCCTCTACTAATAAGTCACTGGTTTAGAAAAAAATCTGTAAATATTATGGAGGCTAGTACTTGAACTCGTTTGAAGACCAGTTTTTTGATAAGAAAGATATAATATTAAATACAGAAAGACATGATACACATCATAGACTAAAGAATGAATGTGACAGATTACTCAGTTAATTATGCAATCTTTTATTAAGTAATTTACAAAAGTAAAACATTAATATTTTCGTTTTTATTCATAATCACAAAAAATAGAAACACTAGGAAATAACAGTAGATTTTGGTAAATTAATTTTTATTTCTTCATTTTTACCACGCAGTTTTAGTCATCGCGCGAGTACGCGATTTTTCAATCGCCAATTTGCACGATAATCGCGTTTTATTAGGATGACGCCATACGCTGTTAAGCCAACGACACGTTTTCTTAGTAGCTGATATACTTAACTCTTTATCTCAAAAACTACTGAACCGATTTTAATGAAACTTGCATAGATGCCTAAGTTGAACCACATCTAGTCCAAGAAAAAAAAATTTTGCAATTCGATTTATAAGTTTTTGAGATATGCGTGACAAACTTACAAACATACATACATACACTTATGAAATTTGGCACACATGTACAGAAGCTGGTACTGACAGTCATAAACTGTGCAATTCTGACAATATTTCCTACATACGGGGCGAATTGATAACCTCTTTTTTTGAAATCGGTTAAAAATTTAATTGCAAGTAACCTTGTTAGTTGAAAATTTTTAGGTAGATTAAATTACCGGCAATAAGTACGCGTGTAATATCTTACAATCATTTATGCGAGGATCTTGATTTGTTTAATGTAAGTATAGGTTCAAAGTAGATCATTTCTGTATTATTCTTGGCTATTTGTTTAATTTCAGTGTCTTCTTTTAATACAAAAATAAAGACTTCAGTACATAGATTAGAACGTAAACTGTGTAGTTAGTTCATGTGATTTTACAGCCACCTATTATTATATAAAGGTGTGGCTATGATTATGATCGGTGACGGACTATGATAGCATCGCGAGGAGTACCGGTGATTGGCACGTGCGACCGTTGAGTGTGCCGGCTGTGTCAGCGGCAGCCTGAATGGCGCGCGGTAAAAGCCACGTCAATTAACCACCTCACTGACAACTTAACCCCAGCCCACTTCTCTTCGTGAGTACAGCAGCAACCTGTCGCTAAGCGTGATTGATTCGTGAATTACATTACAGTTATATGTTATGTGTGTTTAAGCCCCCAAGAGCGAAAGAGAAAACACGTAGCGATAAACAAATTATGATGGCGGTTGTCCTGCGGCCATTACACCTACTGCAACATTATGCAATATGTGTGCACTTTCATAATATATTATTTTACACGCTGGTTATTACCAATTCCAACGTTAATATTTTATATTGGCTGATTCTCTCATACCTAGTCGCAAATATACCTAGTCCGGACCACTGGTAGAGACACTTATATTAAGTTACTACAGTAATAAGTATTCAATTTTGACGTCAACAAATGCTTAAATAAGTCTATGTTGATTAAATGATTTTGAATTGAATTGAAATCACCTCCTTTCTAGGACGGCGTTGAACTAAGACAAAAACTTTGAAGTAGAATTACTTATATTTTCAGGTATTTTAATACTTAATAATTAAAAGAGCTGCACTTAGATTCCAAGTCTCGATGTAGTCTAAGCCAGTATTTGAACTTTAAAAAAAAAAATACTCTTCTTTTCGAAAGATTGAGGTACGGAAATGATCATTCAGCTAAGATTAATTTCACATAAATTGGGATTAAATAATTTTCTTTTCAGGAATAGCTACTGGTAATAGTAATCTAGTTTCATGTGGGCTGATTCAAATATATTAAGGTGTAAACAACCTGCCTAAACAATAATTCTAGTATTCTCTTTAAAAAATTATAGAACTTTTCTTGACAATTTTAAGAAATACCTTCGGTGATAGAGAATAGAAATCTTCAACCTCCAAAATTTATTTCAACATGTTATTTCAATCTTCTAGTGACAGATAGGTAGGTAAGTCGATAAAATATAGGGGTGGCCGCTTTAAGCTAGCTTCGATTATAAATTTATGACAGAAATTGTGAGATAATTACATTTTAATCAAAAATAAAAACTTCAAAACAAACTCTAAAAAGTCAAAAATATGATTTCGTTTACGTATACCTAATGTTTATTTAGGTAGGTACGTAGTATTTAATACCTTTATTTTTGATATTTAAAGAACTATAATTTACTACGCATATTTCTCTATAACTAGTATTCATACCACAAGATGTTAATTTTATTATGCCTAATTTGGGCTAGACCAATGATGCGAGTGCGAAACTATTATATATATTATTATAAAATACTATTATATTAAAATTTATTCATTTTCAAAAGAAGTGGTCCCCCATTTTTTTTTCAAAAAAGTGAGTTTTTTTGTGACAGTTTTTTTGATATACTCATTATTATTAAGTATTTTGTTATTTGTTTATTACTTTTTGCATTAAAAGAGTTGTAAATTGTTTGTAGAATGAAAATAACCGAGAAGACTATTATGCTTTGTAGATAAATGTTAAGAACAAAAAAGATATACGTAAGTCCTGGGCGGGATGCGAACCTATTAACAGGTATTCTTTTTATTGCGATAAAATTTAATTGTAGTAATTCAATTGTGAAAGTATAATTTATACAAAAAGAAAAAAATTTTCAGGAAACGATTATTACTGATAGTATATTGGCCGCTTCGTTACAATATAGAAGGCACTATAAATAATTGAAACAGTTTACTTGCTTTTCTCGGTGGAAATTTTAGCAAACGTAAGTCGATTTCATTTGCGTTCACATTAAAAAGCGTAAACGGCTCTAGAAAAAATCTACTTTCATGCAATACAGAAACGTGAAAACAAATTTCACTCAGAGGGCAATATCATAATGGAGTGGCGTGGCTTCGGATATGAGTAGCTGCATTGCATTCACGTGGATCGGTAGCTCTAACCGCCACTGGATAGCTTTCTATTACGCCATCTGAGTGGTAAAAGCAGGCATTGCTCTAATTCATTTCATATAACATTTCAAAGTACATTTCCCTTTTATCGGGTAGTATTTCAAATAGACTTTTATTATTACTTTGCCTGATAATTCGCAACGCCTGCATGTCGGAGTGAATTAGAAGGTATACTTTTATAATACCTTCTAAGGTATTATAAAAGTTTCCTTTGAGATTAGGGGACCAAAAATACGCGTCACTAAAAAGCCCTCGCTACGGTGACTTCGCAGGAAGTAGAATAGACAAATACGTAGAGACCATTGAAGTGATTTCATTTGAACAAAGTTTCTCTATCAACGAAATTCAGAGTGTAATTTGCGAGCAAGGGAAAGTTTCACCTTATCACAGGATTCCACGTGGAGTGTTTTGTCGGAATTTGTAATTTTATTCAAAGACCAAATTTATGGTGTACGTTAAGACAGTACACAAAATGTAAATCAGGGTTTGGATTTTTTTAAATGTAGATCGAAGGTGACAAAGTACATACGGGCCGCCTGATGACAGGCGGGCGGCTATAGTGGTCTGTATAGAGGATTGTAACACTATTAGTTACCCATAGAGGTCTAACATAAAAATTGATAAAGTAGCGATACATGGAATCATGGAAAGCTTGGAAGATACCTAAAATTAAAATTAAAACTATGTCTCTATAAATTTCAATCCAAAATCCGTAAATTTCATAGGTTATCTTCTAATAATAATAATTGATTATATTAATACATTTTTAACAAACACCATCGCGTTGTCTTACTTAAAGTACTTAGTACTTATATTATTATTTATCTTTACGGTAAATAAAATATTTATTTGAAAATGTATTTTTCATCGTGATTGTACGGTAATACATTTTGTAAGTAGATAGTTTATGTCCATTATTAAAATGGAACATTTCAGTGAGACAATCATCATGCGAGGTTATATGATTGATTGGCAACATATTTGGTATTATTTGGCACTAAATAGAAAATACCTCAAAATATTTGACGCTATAAAGTTTTATTTATATTGAACTTACGGATTATATGACATCTGATAAGTAATCATTTACACGTTAGTACGCTGAAGTAGTTTAAAGCCGTCTAACAAATTATTTGCCAGCTTATTTGCAATATAAAACGGTGGATCTTGTACTATCTATTAAACTGTAAATTGTGAGAGAGGTGATCAAACGCTTTCTGACCGAATATAAAATGAATTCATTAATTTTGCATCCGCTCCAGTTAGACTCCCTTCGGACTAGCGCAGGCGTTCGTCCGATGTACAGTCAGCATCAGAATCATCGGAGCTTGCCGAGTGGTCAAAAATAACTATGATGTCTCAGAAAAGCAACGGTATTACTACAGCATTAGAATCGCCTTTACTGGTTAAATATTTAAATGATGTTACAAACAAATTACGATTCTATCATTAAAGTGCTAGGATTGCTTTTCTGAAACAGTGCAGATATTTTGATAACTCTAAGGGCTCGGATGACTATGATGCTGACTGTACCTATACGCCGCGTTAGCGCTATCATTCGTTCGTCGGTGTGGTCAGCAAGAACTTGTATTAAGTTGTTAAGGTCTATTCACACATATCAGTGAAGCCACAGTTCCGGCACAGTACCGGCACAGTTCCGTATCAGTGCTTCAGTGTTGCGTCAGTGATTCAATTCACACATGTCAGTGCCTGCTCAGTCACGGAGCTTCTGTGAAAACGTGTCCGTCGTCAATCGCGATTGTATTTCGTATCCATATACTTTGCATGAGATCAATCATATAAAACTCTATTTTCACGAACCAATTCTATTAATCGCTCGTCCTCTATTTTGTTTTTGTTGATGCCGGCGTCCGTGATCTGTCCGTCCGGCAAAAAATATCGTTGTCGACGATACCTTCCGTGCTTGCAGGTGCAGGCACGGACACTGAGAGCACTGTGCCGTCACTGATACGGACAAGTGGAGATACGTTCATAGATAATGTATGAAATAATATTTCGCACTGATACGGAACTGTGCCGGAACTGTGCCGGAACTGTGGCTTCACTGATATGTGTGAATAGACTTTAAAGTTAGTTTTGTTAGAAGTTGCTCCTTTACTCCGAGGGCCAACTTCTAACAAAATTGACTGAATAAAGTGGTCACTCTAACAGTGCATAATTGTAGTTTAATATTCTTATTTCTATAATACGTCTATATCGGGCAAGTATTGCTACTAAGCAAAGGCAACTTCGAGCGAGAAAGCGCTGGAAGAATACAAATCGGCTGGGCAGCATAAGCTGCGTCATATCTTCTCCTCATCCATCACTACTGCACTACCTGAAGAGCAGGTTTACAACTCAAACACCTACCTGTTTTATGGCTTACGGAGACTAAACGTGAAAAAAAAATCATAATAATAACACTTTTATAACCATTCAAAAAGCAGCCATTTTAAACACATGTAGAATAGTTCGGCGCTTTCTACAAGACGACAACTGTACACACAACATATGATTCAAATAAGTATAAGTTTGTTACTTGGCAAAGCCCGTACAAACTTTTGACCAGCTTTTAGCTGACAACAAAAATGTAGAATAATAATAACAATAATATTCATACACTCACACCTATTATCTAGCCCAAAGTAAGCATCATTAAGAGCTTGTCTTATGAATTATAGATGACGGATAAATTTGTATATAAATATTAGAAATATACTAAATAAACATATAAACAACATCCATGACTCGTGAACAAATGTTCGTATTCATTATACAAACATTTGCCCCTACCGGGATTTGAACCCGGGACCTGTTGATCGAGCAGCCCATATAGCAAGGGGTACAGACCACTCGACCAGCCGGTCGTCAACGTGGAAAATGACAGTGAAACTGACCAACTGATTTCACGTCGCTCAGCGAGCTATATGGAGAGGTCAATGCTTTAGTGCTCACCTCTCCCATATCTCGTTTCGATCGGAACAAAGTTAGATGGCGGAAAACCAATATGGTGACATCATTCAGAAGTGTAGCAAGCTAAAGTGGCAGTGGGCCAGCCACATCTGTAGTAGAACTGATTAGCGGTGGAGTAAACAATCTTAAAAACATATTGGTAACAGAATAGGTGGTTTTTAAGTAGCTATTTCACATTACTACAATGTTTATAAGGGGCGTGGTTCCGAAATTAATATGTTTTATGTCATCAAAGTGATCCGATCATAAGCAGACCTCGATTTCATATCCAAACTTAATCTGTATCGATTCGATTCAGAGATTGGAAATATCGTTATAGAAAATTCTATTTGATTCGATCATCCCTATGCAACACTCCAGGCGATTTAATCTGCAAAGTGAATGTCAAGCTATTTGAAACAAATTTATTTCAATTTGTTAAGCTACCTTAGCATGTTTATTTCTACATACTTAATAATTATTTAGTCATTGGTAAGGTTTCAGGTGCACTATAACAGTATTTTCCACTGAAAAGAGTGCCCGTCTGGGAAATCATTTTCACCTTACAAAAGATTTCAGTCAAGTGACACGAATATTATTTTTGTAGTAATACACGCACACCTATTATGTAGCACAAATTTGTCATTAAGAGCTTGTATAATTTATACCAGATAACGGAGAAACATATTACATACAATATTTGTGTTTATCATACAAATATCAGCTCCGACCATGGGGACTCGAACCAATGGCCCCTGGCCGAGTACCCCATAGATAGACTATAGAGATAATATATTTTATGGAGTAGCCTGTAGTCTCGGCCAGCCGGTCGTCAATATTGTAATGTCGGGTTTCTGTGGTGGGTGAGTAAAGTCACCAGTACTCCTAGTGTAAGTTTCATTCGAATCGAACCCTTCTGCGTTAAGCGGTAAGATTCTTATATAAAAAGTACATCTCAATACCTAATTATAGAGGAGCCGGTTTCGTTTTCATGTAATAGTTTAACGCAAACGCGATCTAACATGGATAGGTAATTTATAAGACTGGGGGTTAGTTAAAATTTTCGTTTTATATCTTTACCATAATGATCTATGGTTGAACTATGAGCTCGCAATTAGCCGCGCCAAAGAAGCAGCCCGCGAGGAAATGTTCGAGGCGTGCGAGATAAGATGGCCAGAGGCCCACCAGCCACTGAAGCACTGGACCCTCCGTTCTTACGGGAGGTGGTGAGGAGACTCTGAAATGTCAAAATGACGGTGAAATGAGAGAGAGAGGAGGCGGTCATGGCTCCCCACATTGGGGAGCCAGAGAATGAAACCGGCCCTGCCCCCAAAATTACGGATGGAGAGTTTGAACAGGCGGTCCTAAGGCTCTGAGCCAAGAAAACGGCTCCAGGACCCGATGGAGTGCATGGCCGCGTTTTGGCACTCGCTCTCGGGTCTCTGGAGCACCGTCTCCGGGGCCTGTACAACTCCAAAAGCCCGGAAAACCTGCTGACAGCCCGTCGGCCTACAGGCCGATAATGGTGCTGGACGAGGCCGGAAAATTGTTGCAGAGGATCGTGGCCTACCACCCATTTGAGCCAGGTAGGGCCCAACCTAGTGGACTGCCAGTACGGCTTTAGAGAGGGGCGCTCCACGATTGACGCTATTCAGAGCGTTCGAGCACTCGCCGATGAGGAGGTTGCTAGGGGTAGGGTGGTCGTCGCCATTTCACTGGACATAGCGAATGCTTTTAACTCCCTACCCCATAGCTATATTGAGGAGGCCCTCAAATATCACCGTGTGCCCGGGTACCTGCAGCGGTTTATCAGCTGCTACCTGCGCGGCCGAATAGTACGGTGCATAGATAAGGATGGGGGCACGCTTGAAAGGCCCATGATGTGCGGTGTTCCACAGGGTTCGGTCCTAGGGCCGGCCTTGTGGAATATTGGCTATAACTGGGCATTAAGAGGAGCCCTGCCAACAGGATTGAGTGTCGTATGCTACGCCGATGACACTATCCTGTTGGCCCGGACTGATAAATATGAGGAGGCAGCCGTGTTGACTGCGATCGGGGCGAACCATCTAGTCGGGCGCATCAAGAGTTTAGGGTTGAAATGTGCGTTGGAGAAGACTGAAGCCCTACTCTATCATGGCCCCCGCCGAAGGTCCCCCGCTGGGGCAAACGTAGCCATACGTGGAGTGCGCATCCCGATAGCTGCACACATGCGCTATCTGGGACTAGTGCTGGACTCGCGCTGGAGCTTCCAGGAACACTTCCGCCAACTGTGTCCGAAGCTTATCGCGACTGCTGGGGCCCTAAGGCGGCTCCTTCCAAATGTGGGTGGACCGAGCGTCACCTGCCGCCGGCTGTATACCGGGGTGGTGCTCCGTACATGGCCATAGACCATGGCCATGTACGGTGCACCGGTGTGGGCGGACACCCTGTTATCCCAAAACAAGGCCCTGCTGCGGAGATCGCAGCGGATCATGGCTAACAGGGCCATACGCGCTTACCACACCGTGTCGTATGAGGCCACGTGCGTTCTTGCAGGGACCCCACCCTGGGACCTGGACGCGCTCGCGCTTGCAGGCATATACAGCCGATGCGCGGAGGCTCGGCGGAGGGCTGCTGGCCTGGCAAATGAGACTGGAAGCTCCAGCGTACGGCCACTGTGCCATTGCGGGATTACGACCGAGCTCAGGCTCGAGATGGGTGAGCCGGGAACATGGTTCTCTCTCGTACAGGCTCACACAGATGGTGTCCGGACACGGGTGCTTTGGGCTCTATCTGTCCAGAATTGGGCGCGAGTCCAACACTCGATGCCACGAGTGCGCTTGCGACGACGACACGGCCCAGCACACGCTGGAGTTCTGTCCCACATGGGCGGACCAGAGCCGTGTCCTAGTCGCGACAGTGGGGATGGACCTTTCGCTGGCGACCCTGATCAAACCATGGTCGCCAGCGCGACGTCCTGGGATGCGGTCGCTTCCTTCTGTGAGCATGTGATGCGCCAGAAGGAGGCCGCGGAGCGAGCCAGGGAGGAGAACCCTTCCGCAGAGCCGATCCGCAAGAGGCGTACGGGCGGGCGGAGGCGAGCCTATGCTCTGCTCTAGCCACCGTAATCGGGGGCGTCGGCGATGGAATCGGGCTCCGTCGTCGACACCACACCCCCCAGTACTGAAAGAAAGAAAGAAAGAAAGAAAGAAAAAATATTTTATTTAAATAGGCCACAAAGAAGCACTTTCAAATCGTCAAAAAACACATTTTTACAACTATCACAAAAAAAATATTAACTAACAACGTCATAGTCTCTGTCTGTCTGTCATGTCTGAATTTACACCGGTTCCAAAAGTTGAACTACCGAGAAGATTCCGGCAACAAACTCGTGTAGTCACTCTTTTTAAAATAAATATTCAAATACAATGTTTGTAGTTAAAAAAAAAATATAACTTTTAGCAGTGCAGTGCCGCCCAGCGATAAAAATAATTAAAATTAGAAGAGAATCTATATCATCGTACCGACAAAGTAGGTACCCAATGTCAAAAGTATTATCGTTATTTTCAAGCTATCTGACAATGCACAATCACAAAATAGGTATACAGAGGTTAATAGTCATAATACTTACACGTAAATAAACTTAAAAACATTTTGGAATTTTAATGTTTCCACGCATTCTTATCATCTAAATATTCTTGGACCTTATAGTAGCCTTTTTTCATTAAAGTTTGTTTGACATATAACTTAAGTTTGTGAAAAGGCAGTTCAGTTACATTTGGCGGGACTTTGTTATAAATGTGTATACATTTCCCCATGAATGAGCGACTTGTCTTGTGAAGTCTAAAACTTGGAACAGCAAGTTTATTTTTATATCTAGTGTTTAAGTTATGAATATCACTATGTTTTGAAAAGGTATGTTTATATTTGTGAACATAAATTATGTTCTCATATATATATTGAGAAGCAATGGTCAAAATATTAATTTCTTTAAATAAATCTTTTAGTGAATCACGTGGCTTGAGTCCGTAAATAGCACGCACAGCCCTTTTTTGTAAAATAAAAATGTCTTCAATGTCGGCTGCTGTGCCCCACAATAACAAGCCATATGACATGACACTGTGGAAGTAACCAAAGTAAACAAGTCTTGCTGTTTCAACATCACACAAAGACCTAATTTTTTTAACAGCATAAGCAGCTGAACTAAGTCTTTTAGATAGGGACGAGATATGAGGATACCATTGTAAATGAGAATCTAACTTAATTCCCAAAAATACTGTAGAGTCAACACATTCAATAGTTTCTTCATTGATTTCAACATGAGTACTAACCTGCCTTACATTTGGTAAAGTAAATTTAATACACTTTACTATATAATATACTTTACTATCTCTCTAACCCTGTGTAGGGGGCCTTGAGGGCCGGCTGCTGCGTGGCTATGCGGAAGAATACAACGTTTCCCGTGTAGCCGTGCCACTACGCAGCGATGTAGGGAAAACTGTCAGTTTTAGTGGGTATGCCAAATCTATCTCATATGGTGAGTCCCACATAACCCTGTCGTGGCCCTCTATCACGGCTGGGTAGCAATAAAAGCTTTCTGACAAAAAAAATGGTTGGAGCTGTGGCTGGCATATGCGCCATAAGTACCTGTAAACAGGTGCCACCCACCACTAGCGGTCACCTTTAAGCTTCCTTTATTTATAATCATTTACTTATTCACATAGCTATAGTTTTTGAGACACGTAAAATATTGGTATGACATTATAGGAGGTACTTATTATATACATTTTAATTACTGTTATTATTATGATGACGTGAATGTTTACCTTTGTTTTAACAAACAAATTTTATTAATTGTTAACTTGTAACTATTTATTTATAATTTTGCAATTAAGGATGTTCTAAGCCGCAAACGACGAATCTGTCTTAGTCTTTACTTTATTAGACCTAGTCTTAAAGTTCATCATTCAAATATATATATAGAATCACAAATTTAAAGATCAAAAATAAAATAATGCTTACAGGGAAACTTGATAGACATAAATTCTTCCGGATAGATAGTGAAATATTTACAAAACCTGATTCGAAGACGATATTACTTGTTGCAAGATCTATATTTCGGTTACAGAACCTTACGCCTAATTTCATTGGTAATTGTATTCATTCAGATAATATTGTTTTTCCTATAGGCCCCATTAAAAGTATCTATGTCGTAATAAATAACATTAAGGTGCCAGTTGTGCGACTCCACGTTTAGAAAAAAATATGTTGCGGAATAAAACGACGGGGGCAAAGTAAAAAGGGTTATCTGCAAAATAGCTACTTTACAGGAGAGCAAAAACATACAAAACCTATTACAGACCCTATATCAAAATAATGAACAATATTGGCGTTGCAGACGACGAAAAGTAGCCGTTCACTGCTAGCTTGTCATCTGTCAACGTAGCGATTCACGTAGCATTGCTACGATGTGCTACGATCGCTGGATCTTGTTTTACATCGCACGTAGCAACTCGTAAGATTGATAGTTTCATTTTGAGAAATAAAGTTCTTCAGTGATTGCTCCTGTACATGAATTGTCATGTACTCAAGTAAATAACTAATAGAAACGGCATTATCAATGTCTGTATGTGTTATATAAATAAGTACAACTATACAGGGAGTTTGGACTCAACTTTATTGTGAAATAAAAATTTCACTATTCTTAATAGGTGATATCACAAAAAAAATCAAGAAATAAACGACTCCTTTTTTCTAAATTATAATAATTGAAGTTACTGTACTTCGACTTCGCTTGTATTTCGATAAAGCTCTAACACTCACTTTAATACAATACACAACTCTCATAGCAATAAAAAAAGAAGAAAGAAATTATTTTATTTTAAAAATTTGCGATAGTTCATTTTGGAAATTTAGGTCAAAATCATCACGCAAAACAAAATAGGTAGTTGATCAGTATATGTATACCACCGGGATACGAGTATACTTTGTTAATTCTTTTATTTCATTTTATTGAATTTATATGACAAACTTGAAGTAAAGGCCGTTATAGCGATGGTCTATTTCTATTTATACGTATTTCACACGCACTTTCCAATCACATATCACAAATTAGGCATCTTCAAAAGTTTGTGCTATGGATACTAGACAAGGGAAAAATATTCATGACGATTATACTTGTGCTGCAAATTGTGGAAGATTGCCTGCCACAAATTGCCTTAATTTTTGAAATATATAGTATTGTATATAGTTCAAAAAGATATTTTATTTGAGATAGTCGCCGCCACTTGACTGCCCGACGGACTAGCAAGGGTCCTATAATTTGATTAACAGGATAGCTTACGGCTGCCACCGTATTTTCTCGACGAAAATTACCTAATACAAGAACTCAATACAACAAAGCAGTTTCATTTTGTCATCTGTTAAGTTTAAAATTCTATCCCATTTTGTGGCTTCTAATAAAATTAGACATTGTTCAACATTTTTAAGAATAATATATAAAATGAGCTGATTTAGCGTAGTTTACGTTATAATTGTTTCATATCTCCAGCGAGTAACTGTGGTTGATCCAGCTGTTGGTGGCACGAGCTGCGCTAACGAACGCAGCTGACTCCCTCCCGCAGTCAGGCGACCGGCGTAATTGGAAACATACTAAAATATATCGGTTTTATTCCTTTTTAAATTCAGTGTTCTTTAATTTATTGTAGAAAGATTTTGATCTTCATATTCTAGAAAGTGACATAGTTAATGGAGACATTGATTCTCATGATTCCCAAGGCATATGAACATTTAGAACGCATTAAATGTACCGCATGCATTGAAACAGGGGATAAGCAATGATTTCAAATTAAGCAACACCAATAACAAAAAAAAATATTTTAAACAAAACTAGAATTCTAACAAAAGACTAAAAAGGGAAGACGTTTTTACTAGAATTTAGAGCGTCTACTTCTTGGAAGAATTGTATTCCTATCGTGAGTAAGGTCACGTTAATGTTATGTAACTCATGTATCCAGTATTTTGATCGTGAATATTATATTTTTTATTAATAAAAAATAAAAAATTGAAAATTTTAGTCTAACAACATCTTATTGAGACTATTCTTATGAGTCAAAAGACGTACCTATATCAGCTATAAGTTTCTGAAGAATTAAGCATCCAGCAGACTTTTTGATGGTAGGTATAAGATCAGCTCAAGGTTAGTATATCATGGGAATGTCACCGAAGTGAGAGTACGCTAAATTTCGTATCAATCGGATCTGTCAAGGTTAGTATAGCCCTTTATCATGTAGAAAATGAGTTCATTGTCATCAAACGCCTGAACTGACCTTCATAAATTATAGCTAAGATCCATCCTAATCACGTCAGCTTTCCAACAAAAAAAAAAACAAAATCGGTCCATTCTTTAAGGAGCTACGATGTCACAGACAGATACACAGACACGTCAAACTTATAACACCCCTCTTTTTTCGTTGGGGGGTTAGGGCATTAGTTTTTAAAATTTTGTCCTCCACATTAAAATGTTTTTCACAACACCGGTAAGTAGTTGCAACCATTCAAGGCGTCTAAAAAAATAGATTTCCCTTTATTCTGGGTAAAAGTAGAAAGTTCTGACCGTTTGTATGAAGAGAGAATACAGATTTATAACATTGACGTGGTAGAAAGCCTTTTTCTAACCACTTAATATCAAGCAGGCCATATACTTTTTACTACTATTGCTGTTTATTAAAAATATAGCACTTGTAAATCGTACAAATTTCCCTTAAAATGAGAAACTCCGATATATGTTCGTGTATTTAACAAAATCTGTTTGATGCGGATATAAAAGCTTATTACAATAATACTTACAAAAATAAAAATTTTAATTTACCCCCGGCGTCATTAATCATTTAACTAACACCATCTCATTAAGACTATTCATAAGAGCCCAAACACGCTATATCTGCTGTAAGTTTCTGAAGAATTAAGCATTTTGCAGACTTTTTGATGGTATAGGATCAGCCCAAGATTAGAATGTCATGGGAATGTCACTAAAGTAACAATACACCAAATTTGAAATCAATCGGATTTGTAAAAGTTAGTAAAATCCTATTTTCATGCAGAAAATAAGCTGATAGTCATCAAACGCCTGAACTGATCTTCATAAATTATAGCTAAGAACCATCGTAGTCACATCAGCTTTCAAACAAAAAAAACCGAATCAAAATCGGTCCATTCGTTTAAGCGCTACGATGCCACAGACAGACACACAGATACACAGACAGACACGTCCAACTTATAACACCCCTTTTTTTCGTCGGGGGTTAAAAAGAGAAATTAAAATGAAATAAATTGTTCTATTGTTTACTAGATAATAGACAAATATACATGATATCATCATTTCAGCCGAGAGACATCCACTGCTGGGATAGGCCTCCGCCAAGGATCTCTAAACTAAAAAAATCGTAATGAAGAAGAGAGAGAAGCACTTCCATCTTACAGGATCCAATGATAGATTCACATTTCAGTCTCGCCAGAGCTCATCCTGGAGGCGTTGTGTTGGTAGCAAAGAACTCGTCTTAACTTTCCGATGAACGTTTCCTCTTGATTTTCATACTGGATAGTAGATATGCGGCGCGCGAATGATACCCCTGGAGTTGCAAGCGTCTATCTTTAATATTAGGCCGCCCATTTGCTTGTTTACTCATTATATGGCATAAAATAATAATGCATCATAAGTTACGTCCAAGGCTTGGTTTCTGAATATGTTTCATCTAAATATTATTTTAATTATTATGAAAAACGTTCCTTATGAAAGTTTGTGTGACAAAAAGTTTAAATTCATTTTACGTTCCAAACCACAAGCCGCAACAAAACACTCTGGAATTAACTGAAATATAGCTTTGTATTTTACAGCTTTAAATTTTGACGGTATTAGTAGCTGAGGTAAGATCTCAGATAAAGCTGTGATAAATGATGATTCCATTGCAGGTATGGGTGTGATACGATTTACTAACAATATCGTCTGAGCACATTCAATTAATTCGTTACATAAATTTTATACACTTGACAACACGTGATGCATATAGTACTTATTGACCTTAGTAACTTTTCATAGTAAGTGGTTTTCCAATTTATGTGTGCTCTAAAAGAAAAAAATACTTGATTACACATTACTATATGTCCATCATCATCATCATCACCAGCCTATATACGTCCCACTGCTGGGCACAGGCCTTCCTACATGGGAGAAACACATGAGGAGTTTGGGCCTTAACACCGCCACGCTGGCCTAATGCGTGTTGGTGGGTTAAAGCGGTTGCAGTAACAACCGGGACCAACGGCTTAACGTGCCTTCCGAAGCACGGAGGAGCTCGAGATAACAAACTTTGATTAACCCATCCCAGGATCGACCATGGCGAAAGTTGCTATGTTTTTCGTATCGAAAGCAGAGCGCTCAAACCAATACGCCACCGAGCTCCTCAAATACTATATGTCCATCAAAGTTTAATTCAGAAATAAGGGGTTTCAAGCTAGCGGTCCCTGTAGTTTACGACGGGTTCAGTAAGTAGTACTGCGATTTTTCTGATACTTATTGATTTTTCTTAGTTCGGCGATAAATGACAATGATTGCAGACCAGTACTTTGTAAATATTTTTTAACGTCTAAAAATTACCGTACTTATATGAATTAGAGTTGTTTTCGGGATATCGAATACAACTCTATTTCAAATATTAATAACCCTGAAAGTATAAGGAGCTTGCCCGTACTTATTCAATTACTTTTAAGGTTCGTTGCGTTTATCCGGAATGCAAATCAGTAGATATAATTTAACTAAAGATAAGATTTACTTATTGATGTTGGTTTAGCTAATGGGAACACACCTACGAGATCTGTACAAATCTATAAGATCGCAATATACCTACCCCTAACTCTGAATAAAACATAGACAAAAGTCAGTACATATTCACAATTTTAATTTAGAAATCAGCTTCTTTGAAAATATAATTTAAGAGGTAAAAAGTGTGAGCAATTTTCCCGTTGGCAACAAGTTAGAGCGTGGTCGGTCCAGATGTTGGTGGCACGTTCCAGTAACGAACGGAGCGCAGCGTGACTCCCGCCCGCAGCCGCGCCGCCGTAATTGGAAAGACGGTACGTGGAGTTGCGACTGCTGAGCGCCCTATCATTAGCGTCACTCACAATTTACTATCCACCAACTCATTGCTTCGTATTCGAATAATGATTTTTCAAACCAATATCACTTAGGTCATTGACAATTTTTATACAATTTTTATCATAACTCAGCGAAACGCAAAAATCGTCATCAAATAAACTGTCATTCCGTACATTGAAAATCGTTTATCTGAATATTAGTGGATGAAATTTAATTATACACTTATTGCACTGTTATTCCTGTTATTCCAATCAGCACGCGTAGCATAGGGAAATCGAGAATAATTTTGTCTACCTACATCGAAAGGTCAAAGAATTATGTTTAGTTTTTTGCCTATTTTAAGTTATTTTTACAAGATTATTAGTTTCAGTTTCAGCGACATAAATTACGAGATACTTACATGCAAAAATTATTTTTCTAAATTTGGTGAAAAGTGTAACTTACAGATATAAAAATATTCTTTTTTAAGTTTCTGAAGAATTGAGTATCCCGCAGACTATTTGATGATACAGGATCAGCTCAAGATTAGCATGTCTCGGAAATACTACCGAAGTAACAGTAAACCAAATTACAAATCAATCGACTCTGTGGATGTTAATAAGACCCTTTTGTCAAATAGAAAATGAGCTGATAAGATTCTTGCTTGATTACGTCAGCTTTCAAACGCAAAAAAAAATCTAAATCTGTCTATTCGTTTAGGAGCTACGATACCACAGACAGATACACAAACAGACAGGTGACACTTATAAGACCCGTCGTTTTTGGGCCGGGTTTTCAATCGTTCAATATTATTTTGCAACAAATAATTTTGACATTTTCATCCATATTCTTAATTTTCGATTTTAACATTATTATAACACACATTGACATCGACATTGTAGGGTGGACGTTAGCTCATAAACGCAAATACAAGATAGACTAGAAGAATTTCACAGGGATATCCCAAGTCCTGGGTGGCTCAGTGGTCAGAGCAGTCGCCCGGATTGCGAAAGGTCGCGGGTTCGATTCCTGCCTCAGGACGTGAAATTTTTCTAGTTTTATTCTATTTTTTAATTATTTTCATCCATTTTTTACTCAACTTGGCAAAATTGTTCCCTGAAAAAAATATTTGAGAGTTGAAAACGGCCCTAAATCTAAGAAAATAATAAAATAAAACCTTATAAAACCTTTTATCCTAGCATCATTAAGAACTTGTTTTGGATGCAAAGACATGGGAGAAACAAGATAAAAATATGTAGGTATGTGTATAAATACAGCGTTGTTTAATTTAACAGTTAAATTATTATTGAGAATTTGAGACCAAGCGACTGATCAGAGATAAAGTATGTTTATAGGAAAGAAAAGTTTTCAGCATCGTAGATTTGAATAATTAAATAAATTAAAACTAGTAAATAAGTGTTAATAAAAGCATAGTTTAATATTTTAAAAAATAACTTCATTTTACTGTAAAGGATGTATTTTGAAAACGCAAATGAGTATTAAATTTCTTCCCTATCAAATTGTTAAACGCCCAATTGAATTAACTTGTCATACTTGTCAATTATATTTACAAGCGTTACAATAAATTTCATTGGTGTCACGATTGCTTCGATTGCGATTTCGTTAAATTTCGTTTAATTACGCCTGAATCATTTCGGGCAGTGCGGTTGATTGAAGGGTTATCATTATTTTTTATTGCGAACTCAAAATCAAGTAAAACGGCATGGGAATTGATTTTTTTTTATACCACTAAGGTGGCAATCAAGCATACGGCCCACCTGATGGTAAGTGGTTACCGTAGCTTATGGACGCTTGCAACACCAGGGGTATCACTTGCGCGTTGCCGACCCTGTAAAAACCATTTCACGCCTTTAATTCATATTTAATTCATAGAAACTACAGTAACTTAGAAGGTACCTAACAAGGCGCTGTTTTATTTATTTTACTTTGTCTTACAACATTACTTCCCAGAATTCGTTACTTACTAGCGAAATTATCGAATAGTGTAATAAATAATACAGGTGTTTTTTCCGGGGTTCTATCCCTGGCTAGGAATATTGATTTAAAAAAAATCTAATTATGTAGTTTCAGTTTTAATCAAAATCGGGCTCGAGACTCCTGTTCAGGACTTCTCGGCATTACTTAGTTTCGGATTTGGCCATCTACGCCAACTTGAAAAATTCATTATGTTTAATATTTTAAAATATTATGTTTTTAAAATATTAAAAACATAATTATGTAAGTACTGGGCATTGACGGCATTTCATCTTAGGCCCCAGGATGACAACGCACCTGCAATATCAAGTAATTTTTCCTTGTTATTGTGTTTTTCTCCTTTCATTTCCTTGTTTGTCATCTAGTTGTATAAAAAAATAAAAAATAAAAAAAAAATGCGAGAAAGAGGTATACTGTACTTAAATTTAGAGTTAGTGTGTGTCTTCAGAATTAGGCCCAATGTCCCACCAAATATAAATGAACTGTTTTTACACTTTAAACTATTACCATTCCAAACAAACTTTAATTTGAAAAGGCTCAGCTACTATTTATTATATTCTAGAATATTTAGACGATAAAGTCACGTTTCCTTTTTTGGGCCTTAAGAACGAGTTATTTTTTTATTAAAATGCGCTTGCTTTTGATGCCACTCTTTTTTTATACCACTAAGGTGGCAATCGAGCATACGGCCCACCTGATGGTAAGCGGTTACTGCAGCTTATGGACGCTTGCAACACTTGGGGTATCACTTGCGCATTGCCCTGTGAACGTGTAAAAACTTTTCCACGCCTTTTTTGAAGAACCCCATGCTGTACTCATTCCAGAAAACCTCTGCAGGGAGCTCATACCACAACCTGAGTTAGGTGCCTATTTAATCCAGATATGAAGGAACTCAGTGGACACATTGAAATTGCAAATTTTTTTTCGACCAGATAACAAGAAAGCTGACGGCCCATCTGGTGGTGATTGGCATACCACTTCTAAGTCTCATTTAGGCAAAGTTTTATGAAGACGTTCAAAAGTACTTTTTTGCCAATCTGTTTATTACATAAATAACAGAAAATTTCTACCCCCACGCGGGAATCGAACCCCGGACCTCTAGATCTGAGGTAGGTGGTCTCAACCAATAGACCACAGAGGCGGTCAAAAGAGGGTTAGAGTTTAATGTCTGCGTATTTTAATAAAAATAATTATTTGTAGATTTTTAATGCCCAAAGATTACTAATTATAAGGCTAGTAGCACCTGAGCGAAGTACATGTCGTAGAAATATTTTAACGTAATTAAACGTTCGGATGGCGGCAGTTTATGTGACGATTAGTGAGCAAGGCGTGCAGAAGGCTCGGCCGTTCAATTTGCCGCTTCACTTGACACAATTCGACGCCTGACTCGGGGACAATCGCACTGGAAGCCCCGACGACCTCCTTATCTCCCGCCGAGGTAATCTTTCCTTCCCTCGGCGGCAATAACTCCAAGTGGGCAGGATTACCTGCAAAGGGGCTTTGTGAGGCAAAAGTTATCGATTTAAACAATGTGTGCACACATTTTTTTATTGTTGTTTAAGTCGCCTTTATTATTGTATAAACAGAATCCTTGTTGCGTTATTAAGGACGAATAGCATGATAGTCAGGACAAGAGTTTCGATATGGAGACTTTCTGTTTGCCACAAAGCATCATACTTAGTCGTTTTAGTAAGAGCCATTACAGGAATGCTGCGATGTGGATGTTTTACAGAAACCACACCGCACTATTTTGGACAATGAGCATTGTCGTTCTTTGAATGTAATATAATATCTAAGTTTAAAGAGTTACATGCGGCCGCGGATTTATCTGTAGACCTTAAGACATACAATTTTTTATGACAGATTTAGCCAGCGAAAGCCATGTAAACGCTATAGCAATAGCGAAACTATGACATGCTTCATTGAAACAGCTTCTAAAATATAATTAGCGGTTCTTACGTTACAAGCGTGCAAACTGACAAACAGTGGTTGCTTTTTATTATATACTTAATAGTTTCTTTCGTCTTTGACAATTTTTCAAAATAATCACCAAGGAATGCACCCTAGTAATTATTTTAGCATGGGTACATTTCCATATCTTAGATGAAAAAGCGCTGTTCTTATTGAAAAATGACAGGTAATTTTATTTAGATAGAAAAACTTATAAGTAAAAGAGAGTACCTACCTAGTAGGAAAAGTCATAAAATATAGATGAATCGCGGGGGCCACCATTTGCAAATAATTTCGTTGGCATGTAAATCTGCGCACGTAAATTCAGCTACTGTCTGCGCTCGGAAATTGAATCGTTCGAGAACCACGCCAATATATAATATTAGCAATATATTATGATGTATACCAGGGCTTTACACGTGCAATACGTATGACTATTGAAACAAGGGGAAAGGAATGAAACGTAACAAAAATTAGCAGTCACTATGCTACTTTGTGCAGCGCATGACCGATAGTCGTAGACATCTTTAGGGGTGGCCTTTGTCCAGCAGTGGACGTCTTCCGGCTGAAATAATGATGATGATGTTGCTACTTTTTTATATTGAGACTAGGTGGTAGGCCCGTATGTAGGGTCGTCTGGGTAGGTACCACCGCTTTTCTTATTTCAGCCCTGAAACAGTTCGCTGTGTTTTGGATTGAAGGGAAAGGTAGCCAGTGAAATTACTAGGCATGGACGGCATTTCATCTTAGGCCTCAGGATGACAACGCACCTTCAATATCAAGTGATTTTTCCTTGTTACTGTAGGTGTCTATAGGCGGCGGTAGCCGCTTACCATTAGGCGGGCCGTCAACTTGTTAGTCATCTAATTGTATAAAAAAATGAGAATTGGAGAGAAGCAGTGCGTGGTGCGCGTGGGTAAAGTAAAATCTTGGCAAGTACAAGATAGAAGCAGTTGTATGAAATTTTCTTATTGTATAGAATATAGAAAGTTATTTGATGTTTTGTTTGTTATTGATATTTTTTTATATACTTAGTTTGTTGTATTCTCATAAAAGCTACAAAATAATACAACACATTAACGTTTTTATAAGCCAAATAAAGGAATCTATCGTTTTTTTTAGATATTTCATTTAAATCTTTCAGTAACTTTTTAAAAACTACGACAAAATCTTTGTAAAGTATTTTGAAATGATGCAGAATAAAACCTCATATATAAAAGCATGTTGTTTATTTTTTATACAATTCTGGAAGGAACGACAGGGACATAGTAGAAAGCTGTGTGCAAGTAGTGGAAGCTATAGTAGCAGGGATATTTCAATTTGGCCGGAGACGCGACCCGAGAGGCCGCGCGGCCGCTGCACGGCTCGCTGAACCGTAAGCCCGTTGCGGGCTCCGCCAAAGAGCAAACACCGCCTCCGCAATCTTGTGCCACGTGGACCATACCGAACACTCAACCACGACAATCTACCACTACAATTACCCACACTCCACTACGAATACACAGATACAGCGATTTCAGTACTCGACTCGCCAGAATTGAATAATCGATAGTACGCTGCCTAGAATCAGACACCCCTATGTTTACACTGCACCACTGTCGTGATGATAATCAAATACATCGTACTGTACAATATAATACAACATACAAAGATGAAAGAAGATTATTTGGGAAAGTTTATTCATAACTTCACTTGTCGGGGCAAATCTCTTTATAGATAAATACTAATTGTGATTTCTATATCTATTATCTACAATAGATAGAGTTACGTATAACAATCACCACAAGTAAAACTATCCTTATCTGCGAGACCTACCGTAATAAGTAAAGGAAAACTAGAAAAAGAAGTAAAGCTCTGGTCGGCGCCGCCCTAATATCCCCGGTGAGCGTGTAATGGGCAGTAAGCGTAGAGGTGAGGTTGGCAACCGGCAACTGTAAAGCTCGCATCAAACCCGAGAACCATTCCTTAGAAATTGCTCTTCAAACGAGCCCAACCAATATATCTCGTGAAGGATGAGAGAACTATTATTCCAGTGCGGAGTATCGAGAGCGTCAAGCTCATTGACTGTGAATAACAATGAATTTGCGGAGATCGTAAATCCAGCAGGTGCGCGCCTGTTATTGAATAGACTCCGGCAATGCGAGACTACATTAATCGTAGCCTGTCGTCGAATCCTTATGAATCAATACGCATCAGTCTTAGATGAGTACAAAGGCAGTTGAAAAAAGGGTTTGAAAAGAAACACTTCTACGATTCAAATTGTTTTAAATTTAACCACAGTAAATACACACAATAATATGTACTTATCAGACACCTTAATGTATAAATAAATTAAATTAAATTGAAACGAATCTAAAGAGTAAGCTATCATTGCATTCATACCGTTCGAGAATTTATATTCCATGAATTGGAAATTATTTTGTGATGATTTCCCCTGGGCGCTACTTCTCTCTTATCATGCTCTTTAGTAAGAACAGAGAAAATACACCATTAAATTCATTAATAACAATGTAAGTCAGCTTGAATTGCTCATTCAATTTTTACTCTGTAGTGTTTAAAATAACATTTAATGTACTGATTTTAATAAAATATAAATCAATAATAATAAAAAAACTCGTAACAAATGAATAAGTATCATTTAAGCTTTCTTTGTTTAATTTTGTCCAACGAACTCTGCTAATAAAAAAGCGACATCTGCTAATTCAATTTTGTAATTTGAATATTGTAATAAAGACGATGCCTAAGGTTTCTCTAGTTATTTAAGGTAATTTATAGTGTATTTATAATTTTATTGATTAAATCTTTTCACCTGTCTTCTTTAGGATTTTTAAAGCGTTTTTTTTTATTAAGCTTTTGGATATTTGAGTACCGACATACCTAATACATAGCTAAATAGCAAGGATTTAAACTACAAATGCAAATATTTCGTTACAATGGCATTTCCGGTTTGCGAATGAAGCCCTCAAGCTATATCACCATTTTCCTCTAATTTTCTTTCTTTCGGCGCGTAACGAACTGTGTAATTGGAAACAGGGGCCCGGCTAGGCGTTGACGACTGCCGGCATTATGGTATGTTCTGCTTTCAATCTCCTGATTTCAATTCTCAAGATTATGTTTACTTTAAACAAGAGAACGTCCCCATTTCAATATACTCAAAGAATGTGTAATAATAGTGTGGGCACGGATCCCCCGAAAAAAAAAATTGTCGTTAAAACTCCACAAAAACCGTTCTTTCGAGTTATAGAAAAGTCAAAAGTTTGTATGGCAGAACCAATAATTTCGATTTTTAAAAACATCACAAATCATGTCCTCAGGCGGCGACTGAACCTGCGACCTTTCACAATCCGGGTCCTTATATCTGATCAATGAGAAATGATTGAATCTAAGATCCTTGTTCAGTTCTATTCTAAGAAAACGCAGGTGTGCGCGTTCACAGCCAAAATTTCGCCGTTCCTTCCCCTTCCCTATCTTCACTACTCTTACAGTACAGGGCTCCATCAATATACTTGGTATGGAGATATGCTGCAATCTGAATCAAAGGAACTACATCTAAACTGTGATCGAAACAGCCTCACGGAAGCTCAGTGTCCAGGACAAGGTACGTCGATTTTTCACGACTGGCCAATTATACCTGCTTCATAAAAGTCCGGTCCGGTCTTGCGTGGAATATCGCACGCATTTGTGGGATGGCTTCGCCAAGTAAGTACCTCCTCGATGTACTGGACAGATTACAGCGTCGTGCTGCGTGCGTGCGTACGTGAGTGCGTGCGTGCGTACGTGAGTGCGTGCGTGGTTTTTTTTTTTTTATTAAGATTACATAGCCTGGATGCAAGTCCTTTGGCCACGCGTGCGTGGTATAACTGTAGTGTGACAATACACAATATTACGCATTTTTAAGGGGTTGTCACGAGCAGGTTCGACAATGTTTTTATTAATTTAATCGAAAAATAAAAGTGGTCTGAAAGGTGTTAATCTGTCGGAGATAGCTCCTGGCAAGGAACATAACCACAAATCTTAATTTTATTTCGGACTTTTGTTATACACTGTTATATAAATAATCATAACAAGCTAAAAACCGCATGAAAAGGCAATTGCACAAAATAATTTCATTTTGGCTAACACGCATGGGTAGCGATCCAATATTGTGAATAGCAACAAAAAGCAGAGAAGCGCAACATTTTTGACATTTAATAAATATCAACGACACAAATGGTGCAGGAACCGGTTGGTTATTCATGAATGTGTACTACTACCAATGGGTGCTTTTTTTTAACGTGCAACAGACAAATGACTGGTAAAGTAAAATAACTATCTATTGGGCGCCGTTTAAAATGGATTAACATGCACGAATAAAACGTACACTTTAGAATGAATTAAACACCTTGTGTGTTAAACATTACAGTTACTCAGCGTACTGACCAGGCAAACGCACTAATAGGGGGCTCCATTTACAATAATGGCCTGACATGATTTTATACTCATAATGTATCATACGGTTTTGAAATATCAAGAAACGGGGGAAATAAATGGAACTCAATGACCTGAAAGTTAGAGAGTATCCCTAGTCTCCCGGATTACAGGGAATTTCAAGTCAGGCATTAGTTCAGGTAGCAGCAATGCAATAGACACAGTCTGTTAAGTGTGATCACTTGCGGTTACGTAACATCTTACGTCCGGTATATGAATTGTGTCTACAGATATTGCGAAGACAACAAGCTAAACCTGCTAGCGGCGAATACATCGATAGCCGACTAACTCTGAAATGTATCAATTTAATTGGGATAACATTAAGATAATAAATATATCAGGCTATATTTTCTATAAATACAGATAAATGTGCGTTCGTAAAACTACAATAAATCCCAAAGTAATATAAACGCGCTGTCGACGGCGAGCGGGACGCGGTAGGAGCGAAGCTAGCGGGGTGAAGCGAGTGTGGCAATTTTTCTCTCTGCTGACAACATGATGTAACGCCAATATCGCAAGCTGAGCGATTAAGCCGCGCACGCCGATATTTCAGACTTGCCCCTACTAACTGTCAAAGTGTCGGCGAATACTCTGTATGCCAGCCATACACAAGCACACATGTATATACGTCCCATAAAGCAGTTTATCATATTTTGTAACGACTGAAAGTAACATACAACGCTTTGCAACGTCAGCAAGAATTATTGTATCATAGAATCTTTTCTAACCAAGAGACAAGTTTTTATATACTTTTTACATATTCAACGCAATTCCTGATCATGCGACGAGCTATAAAACTAAAATAAAAGCGACTAATCTTGAAGAAGGAACGTCCGTATCGTTTCAAAGGGTAGTTGGGTAGTCGGATCACGAAGACAGGCAATCACTCGATAATAAACGTGGAGCGAGTCGAGTGCGACGCGGCGCAGTAAGGCCTCACGTACTGCTGACGACGCCTTCCGGCTGCAGCGACAACGTAGCTTCCTATAACGTACTCAGACTGAGGACAATCTGCCAAATCTGGTACATAAACAATATTCTGCAGCATTACGATCGCAATATTGAACATCTTTTACACAGTGTTGTTAATTCAACACAAAAGCCCAATATAACTATCAACTTATTACTTGATAATAGACTTACAATGTTAACTATGTTTTTACAGAAATGCTTTTAGATAGAGGAAAATAAGGAAAGTATAGAACTTAGTTACAATTAAATATAAATGACTACTTTTTATCCCCATATCTATAAATAACTAAGGGCTGGAACACGGGAGCAGAGTCGATGATAAACGACGCCGGGCAGGCGCCTGAGCGTCGGCCGCTGGCCGCGAAAAATACAAATGTCATCTTGAGTGATGGTAAAATAACGCCCGAGTCATGCTCCGCTCTACATGCCAACAGCTATTGTGCCTCTTTGTAGTCGCGATGTTATTACATAGATAACATAAAAGCATGTCAACCGAGGTGGCGGCGGAGGGAGGCGCGAAATCAAATTGTTAGCGCGTCTTTCAGGAATATATGTCTAAGAATTTCATTGCAAAGTACATTTGTTAGCATAGCCACAGCAAATAATTATACCAGCTTTTTTTTACATGTTACGTAGTTTATATTCTCTAAGCGATTCCGGTAAGAGAAAATAATTTAACTACATAACATGTAAGATACTAACTTTAAAATTTAATATCATATTAATTTAAGTATATACTAAAATTAATATAATATAAAATTTTAAAGTCTCACTTAGGTTGAAGATGGCCTTGTCTCTAATTTTGACATAAAATATTATGTAAGGAGATAAAAAAGCGTAAATAATAGCTATTTATGATACTAGTGCGGTAAGTAAGTTTTTACAAATGAGTAGATGAATGCAAGGCCGATGCACTTTTTGTTGAACTATACAAACAGGTTGTATATCCTTACACTCCAGCATGGGGTTCTTCAAAAAAGGCGTCAAAAGGTTTTTACAGGGTCGGCAACGCGCAAGTGATACCCCTGGTGTTGCAAGCGTCCATAGGCTACGGTAACCGCTTACCATCAGGTGAGCCGTAACCTTAGTGGTATAAAAAAAAACAAAGTCGAGGCGTTACCAAAGTCTCGAGTTTGTTAAAACCAATATCCGCACGTGTGTCATACAACGTTTTTCAACAGATTTGAACGAGAAAAACCAGAAAACAGCACAAAAATTATATTTTTTTGTGTTTGGTGATGTAGGAACATTTTCGAGAGGAAGTCGAGGGCTTACCATAGTCACCAGTTTGTAAAAACTCATATCCGCCCAATAGCCAATACCCGTGTCATACAACGTTTTTTAAAAGATTTGCGACCTGCCCCCCAATTCTGCTATTGTATTTTGATCTGAAACGAATCGGAAACGCTTAAGTTTTTGTATTCTGCTAACTCAACGCAATCGAAACGTAACCGAAACGCATCAGTTTGGTATTCTAATAAACACGTAACGCGAACCGTTTGGTTCAATCATTGTTTCGTATTCTGCTAGATATTTAACATTTGTGGCAGCCGAAACGCATCGGTAGTTCTTCCTTCAGTAAAGTAATTGTGTTACTTTTAATTTCGCAAAATAGACTAAAATTAGTATAGTTCCTGTGCCTAAAGGATTGCATCAAGTATAATTTGGATAAAAAATCTTGGACGAGTCATCATAATTATCATGAATGTATGATTTTTTCCGATATTTTTGGAAAAAAATACATTTTCACTTTTAGTTATATGTAATATAATTACTATTTAATTTATTTTAAAACTACTTTAACTATATTTTAAACAAATATAACTAGCAAAATCACTATTTACGTATATACCGATTTTTTTAACTTTTGACAGTTTCTGTCACCAACCAATAGTTAAACCAACCGAGAGCGTTTCGTTAGCGTTCCGGCTTTATAAACAATGTTAGTGGAATACCTATTTAATAACACAACCGCATGCCGAGTCGCTGCCAATTCGTTTAGGTAAATAAATAGCAGAATCGACCCTCTAATTTTATTTTAAATAAATATGATTTACAAAGACTACCAAAACACGATATACATACCGAATTTCACAACTTTTAAATGTTTATGTCACCAACGTTTCAGTTGTCAAATAATAGAACCAACCGAGATCGTTTCGTTAGCGTTCCGATTTTATAAGCAAATTTTAGTGGAATACCTTTTTTATCAGTAGCGCAATAGTAACGTTACCGAAACGATCCGTTTAGGTAAATAAATAGTATAATTGAGGGGCTGGCCAGATTTAAGTACACTATACTAAAAAATAGGTAAAAATACGCAGAACAGTGTTAAATTTTCCGCTTTCTTTTTATTTGCTTTGTTGCGTGGTACAAAACAATAATTTTTATAGAAAAAACTACAACACAGCCAAATTTTCATCATTGCGCCTATGTCACTTCGGTGACGTTCAGTTGACTGCTATGTCGCCCGCCTTATTGCCATATTGATTATAGGTGAAATCGACCAAATATTTCAATTTTTGTTCCAACAAACTATGCATAAAAACTCTAGTATTTTTCCCGGATTCAGGAGATTTTTCCTGATATTTGAGATAGTGTACATAAGTATACCTGACCGGATATGAAACATCTCCTTTAATAGGTACAGACATAAACAAAAATGTAATGAAAGGTTAGTCTAATTACGCCAAATCTATATTTAATTTCCTACTTACATGGTTAGTGCCATACACATTTAACCGAAACTGTCTATAAATAGGTTAGAAGCTTTTCTCTCGTTACCTTTTCATTTATGTCTATTAATTTAATCATGACACGTATAAAATATAATTCGTTTAAGGAATGTATCATGAAACATCCAAATAGTCTATAATAATATTATTAACTACGTTTTCACTCCTAAGCTGTTGAACTGATTTAGATGAAATTTGGCGTGAAGATAGTACACATCTTGAGCGACATTTAATGTGCAATGTTCGTATACATAGTATACGAGTAGTAAATTGTAGGTACATTTCAAAGGAGTTGTTTCAGGTTTATATGGAGTCTCGGCTTTGAGTATGTACAGTGGTTTTTAAGTTGGGGAAATGGAAATAAAACATTATTCATTTTCATTATTCCTTTTTTTATCCCGTACAAAATACTTTCTGATTATAAGTGACAGTTTTATTTATCAATATAATGGCAACACTTCAACGTCAAACTTCTATAATTATTCGATATATACAACTCGAAAAATACAGAAGCAATCAAAATACCTTATTCATCTGTCTATCAGACTACTGAGTCCATAATTCCATATTCCTAGATTAAAAAACAACGTTTTTCCGAACGATTTAAAAATATCGTCATAGATTATAGAAAATATGTCTTAATATGGCCTTCTATACTGCCATATTTGCATACCTATTACATTATTCATGTATTTATTTATGTTATTAATATAACCTGTGAGTAGGCCACAGGTTTTTTATGGATGCTTTAATATATTTTTGTACGTGGCTTAACGACCGAAAATATCACGCAAAATAATTTGTAATGGTTTTAATCTTTTTTTGATTTTTTTTTGTAGTGTACATGGTCATAGCCGAAAATGAAACATCTCCTTTGGCAAGCCATTGTGCCTGTGGCTCCTTTAGCCCTAGACTAAATTTTAAAACTAGTTTAGATAAATACACAGTAAGAAACAAAGATGAATATTAGATAATAGAAAAAAATCTTAGTTATTATTTTTAGAAATAATACTGTTACGGTAAATATATATGTATGTTCTCATGGTAAGTGAATTTATAAATTCTTAGTAAGAATAAGGATCTTAAACCTCAAACCTCATATAAATATAGTAAGGAGCAGGGACTAGTTCACAAACATATTATGCTACTAGCAGATACCTAAACAGCTGTTCGTGTCGCTTCGCGTTTTTTATAGTAATGTTGGCTGCATCGGGCATGCTTTGCAATGCGCCTAGAGAGAAAACTGTTAGGTTTTCTAATCCAGGAACCTTCGCAGTCGTCCCAAGAATACTCTACCAAAGTTACATCACAATCTGATTTTAAACATTTAAATTCATATGTGTGTGTGTGTGTGTATAATGTTGTATTTTTTACAAACAACTAGGTGGTAGGCCCGATTGTAGGGTCGTCTGAGTAGGTACCACCGCCTTTTTTATTTCAGCCGTGAAACAATTCGCTGTGTTTTGGATTGAAGGGAAGGGTAACCAGTGTAATTACTGGGCATAGACGACATTTCATCTTAGGCCTCAGGATGACAACGCACCTGCAATATCGCGAAATTTTTCTTGTTATTGCAGGTGTCTATAGGCAGCGGTAACCGCTTAGCGCCACGTGGGCCGTCAGTTTGTTAATCATCTAGTTGTATAATAACAAACAAAATAAAGAAGTAATTCACAGCTCACAGTGGCTCAATGGTAAGAGCCGTCACCAGTCGAGGGATCGCATCTCACCCCAAGTCATGACTTTTTCTATTGCAGACAATTTTTAAAAATCTTTCATTAATTTACCGAAAATAGAATTTAAGACAACTTTTAATGAAAAAACTTTTATAAAAGTAATAGATCTTCAAAAGATGAATGATAAAATCATATTTTTTCTTTTAATGGATTTGAGTTATAAATATGGGCTCTCAGAAGTTCAAATTAGGTATTAAAAATACTTCCAGCTAACAGGAAAATCACTGTTCTCCAAGCATACGACACCCTGATGCGATAATAAAGTACTAGCCAATTGATTGTTACTATTGTAGTCACGTCGTTCAGTTACTGTTTTCATGTCTAACGTAATAACGTTAGCAACAAACTTATGGTATCTACGTGACCTGCAACATTCTTTCCTATCAGTGACCCTCTTTGTATCTTCAAAATACTCACTAGTAGAGTAAATCAATCGACCTTTCAATTAATGTCTGCTAATAAAAATAAGTTTGAGTTTGAAAATTTTATGAAACGCATAAATGATAAAGTATGTTTACCGTTGGCCGTGTTGTTTCCGGTTTTTTAAAAAAATAGTTATTGTGAAATTTGAAACAAAATCAATCATCTATATAATTATTTTAATGTAGTCATTATTTTTCTGGTAATTTAGCCTTTTTTTTCTCTGACTGTAAATTTTATCCAAAATCTGTGAATGCAGTTCAGATTATCTTAAAAAGTTAGCAATGGTCTCTTATGACCGTTTTCCTGTTACTACTTTTCCTGTGACGTTACCGTCCCGTCTCAAAAATCGATGATGTATAAATAATACTTTTTGTCTGTGTGAAATGTAATGAAAATTCAAATAATTCAAATATTATCTACTTAAAATATTTTTAACATGAAGCTTATAAAATAAAACAGCAGTTGAGGATAATTGTTTTGTAAACAATGACCTTATATTGTTCGGAAATGTAGATACCTAAAGAGCATTTTTTATGACTGCTCGAATATCTTCTGCCCGAAAACAATGAAATAACCCTATGAATTCAATTATAATTACACACTGCCAAAATTTTCCTTTGGTGAAAACATCTCAAATACTAAATTTCAAAAACAACTTACTTTCAGATACTGTGCTTACCTTTTGACAGTGATTTTGTTGTTATCTTTAATCAGGAATACGTAAAACATCTAGCAAGGCTTTAGGAGGAGAAGGGAGGAGGTCGGTGGCGTAGTGGTTTGAGTGCACTGTTTTCGATTACGAAAACAAAGCAACTTTCGCCATGGTTGGTCCCGGAATGGGTCAATTAAATTTATAATCTCGAGCTTCTCCGTGCTTCGGAAGCCACGTTAAGCCGTTGTGGTCCCTGTTGTTACTACAACCGCTTTAACCCACCAACCCTCATTGGGCCAGCGTGGTGGTGTTATGGCCCAATCACCTCATGTGTTTCTGCCATGTAGAAAGGTCTTTGCCCAGCAGTGGGACGTATTTAGGCTGATGATGATGATGATGACGTCAAAACATGAATAATTAAATGGATATTATGTCCAATAAGGTTAGAACTAATGATTTATTAAAATAATACTTGTAAGAAACGAGGGAAAACAATGCGGTTTCAAAGTACGGCAATAACGGTGAAGCAACAGACAGCGATAACATGTTACACACGGGGACACGGACGACAAAGTCTGCAATACGCCAGGAAAACAAACCGAATAATGAAAGGCACAGTGTCAAACGTCACAAGCAAAAAGCATCCGCTCACGCAGATTCGATATTCACCTGGCGGCTACATGGCCTGAATCGTTAAGCGGTGTAGCATTAACGTAAAACCAAGTTCAGAAGTATAGGATTTTAATTTCATGTGAGGTAGGCAAGCCGGTGGGCGAATATGGGTCAAACGGTTCTCTCTCCAACCAAAAAACGAAACTGTAAAAGTGTTTCTGTAAATAATAAACGTGCATGATTTGACAAAAAAGTTGTTTCATATCCGGCCATGTGCAGTATCTCGCCTATTAGTTATTTCAATAATAGGCACTTATTTAAGTGATAGATTCCACGGTTTTTGTCTCCAGCAAAATATTCACTTACTATGTGAAATAAGCATAAAAAATGTGATTTGAAATTGTGATGAGATCCGCAGGAGAACTAAGGTCACCAACATAGCCCAAAGAATTGCGAGCCTCAAGTGGCAGTGGGCAGGCCGCATTGCAATGAGGACTGACGGCCATTGGGGCGGAAAGGTGCTCGAATAACGGGAGAGGCAGCGTTAGTAAGCCCCCACAAGATGGACCGACCATTTGGTGAGGGTCGCAGGAATCCGATGGATGCGGCCAGCACAGGACCGATCTGGTCTAATTTGCTGTGCCCGACAGGGTCCATGATCTACAGAAAATTATATTAAAGGTATTTCAATAACTCACTGTGGAAATGCAATAAATGAATTGGATTGAATTGGCTGGAGATCCTTAGGGGAGGTCTATGCCCAGCAGTGAGCGTCTCTCAGCTAAAATGATAATGTGAAATTCACAAGGAGTAGACAATTGCCTCAAAAATAGGGTTCAGCTGGCGCATTTTTGGTAGCGAAGCCTCAGTAGATAATAAACAGTGATTTTCAGCTCTCTATCAGCTATACATAATGCCACTCAGAATGAAGATTAGCATGTTAATGTGAATTAGATCCAGATTGGTTGTGCCAGCAATAATGGAACCGGTGACCGCTGAGCATCACCTGTGATTGATGTTCGTGTCCGTTTCACTCTCGCTGCGAATATTTCATTAAGCGAGCTTTGCAGAGCCATGCCATGCATCATAGGCTATGTTCGGGAGAGCCGCGTCGACGTCCTGATCCACACGGCTTAGTATAGAAATTAATAGGCAAAGTGCTGTGACGTGCCGCCATGCGACAAAGGCTGCGGTTGAATTTAAAAAATCCCAATACATGGTTAATATATTTAAAATTTATTCATGGCCGTTATTATTGCATTAGCCTTCTACGCGTACAAACATACTAGACGGCAGTATAGGAATTTGAACTCGCAATTTAGTTTAGTTAGCAAACGTAGAAGTCTGAAGTGCTCGAATAACTTCAAATTGTAAGATATTACTCTTTTGAAATAAAACCAATTTACCGGATTTAACTCGCGTTTAATTAGATGTTACATTATTATTATTCACCCGACGTTTCGATTACTTTACAGCGATCGTGGTCACGGGAAGACTGAAGATGTCAGTTGTCTTTGATAAGTTTTAAGTTAACTACCGTCACTTTGTGTTATATTTTGAGCGGTCCGAATTACGCATACGGAGCTCACGGTGTCAGTTTTTCGGTGTCAGTTTGTCTTCCCGTGACCACGATCGCTGTAAAGTAATCGAAACGTCGGGTGAATAATAATAATGTAACATCTAATTAAACGCGAGTTAAATCCGGTAAATTGGTTTTATTTCAAATGTGTAGTGCTCGCGAAAATGTAAGACAATACTAGATATTACTCTGTTAGTAGATGGTTAAATATTATTGTACGGTCGTGGAAAGTGAATTCTGTATAGAAAGTTAAAGGTCAAAAATCACAAAATTTACTGTTCGCTAGTTATGTGTAGTTATTATTATTTAATCTGAGAATTATGTTTTTCAATTATTATTTTTTCTTTCATTTTTAATTTTGGTAATATTAGAAATCAGTTATTTTCCTGCACTTATTCGTTTATTTGTTATATAAAATAATATTAATTCAAAGAAGTTAGTGTTTTAGGTGTGTATGCTACACTCGGAAATATTAAAATAGCATTCATAGCTACAGTAAACAACAATTAAGCAGCAGGTCAACTGAAGCTTGCAACTGTGCCGTGAAATAAACGTCTCTGAGGATGGCTAATAACGTGAAAGAAGAAAACTTTGCGGAGATGCACGTATTCGCTGAACTCGGCAGGCAAATCCGAGCGCTCCGCACACCCCAAGATTATTACCCCACTCATATTTACACTATTCAAGTGGGTGTTAGTGGTCTAGTCGCACACTATACTAACACACCCGGATAAGAAATTCGTTTGAGATTTTGTGTAAAAGGAATAAGTTATACCAGCCCGAGACAGGAAAAGACTTACAAGCAGAGGGTCGACCTATACAATGTCGGGTGGCTAGATATCAGTTGTTAACTGTGTAATGAATGAAGAGAACAAATGCCTTTAAGAAATGCGGGGCCAAGTCGGGTGATTAAGTGTCTTATTTAAATGCAGTCTCCCGACGCGGACTCTCAAACGCAAAGGGAGCGCTCCACTCGCGGAAAACGGAAGACGAGTCTCTTCACAAAAGGAAGGAGAAGTATTTAAATTAGCGTAGTCGCTGAAAAAGTGCACTAACAACATTAGCGAGTGGAACAATGGCGCGGCACACAAAGCGACGGAACGCCCCTGCAAAACCATCCACGTGAGGTAGGTACTATATGTTATTTGTTTAGATATTAAGTCTATGTGCAAACATATCCATAGGAAATTTTCCGGATGTCAAATAAAATCTTTCACTGTAAATACGAGTTAATCATAATGATTTGAGTCAATTATGAGTCAGTGTCATATTTATTGAAATATTAAAGGAGGATCTCAATGGCAGGTATATTTTTATGCAGACCCACAGGGATCATTACTGGGACCTCTGCTGTATGCAGCATATTTATGTGGATAGTTGTTTTAAGTATTCTAAATTTTTAATATACGCAGATTATACAAATATTTTTTATACAAAGCACGACTAATGACTCAACACCACCTGATGTGAAGCGTGTGAAGACTCCATATGCTAAAACAGCTAGTGCAGTTCAGACACTGCTCTAGCCGCCCCTTACCGGCCCATAAGCTGCTTTTTCACGCCCCTTTTGAAGGAACCCATGTTATAGAAAGGAGGGAACGTGTGCTGGCAAAGAATTCCAAGTTCTGGAAGTACGACTAAGAAACGAGGTACTGAATTTCGTTGTGCGTGATGTTGAGGTGGAGACAGTGAATGGAGGACTCCGAACGGAACGCATGCTCCTGAGTAGGAAGGGCGAAGGTGGAATAAGGTCAAAAAGCTCTTCAGAGCACTCTCCGTGATATAGCTGATAGAAGACACGAGGCAATATCACGATGCAATTGCAGAGGCTCAAGGTTGTTTGTGACCTCTCCGTCGCCAACGATACGGACAGCACGACGCTGCAATATTCCACAAGTGCGAGCAATGTTCCACGCAAGATTGGACCTACCTTAAAAAAACTATCAAAGATATATCTCACTGCACAAAGTTAGAGGAGGATCTCAATGATTACCTACTATAATGTTAATCGCATATTAGTTAATGTTGCCAAAAGTACAGTTTTACAACTGCAAGAAAAAAGAAAATAGAGTTTCTATACGCCATAAAAAATAATACGCTTGTAAGGTTCTCGTTGTTAAACTGGACTTAGGTTCTGGACACTTCTTGACTATAAATTATTATTCGATGAACACATCAACTATATAGTAAACACTAATAGTGCTTATAAGAGTTTGAGTTATCGTGTTAGGAGTGACTCAGCCTTTTTCTGATCTTTTTTGTCTTAGAATCTTATGCATGCCTACGTAAGAAGTATACATAAATACTGCAGTAGCATATGGGACCCTCAGTATGTTTATATCGATAACATTGAGTCCATACAATCTAAGTTCTAGTCTATATTTTAATAATTCTAGTGGAAAAAATAACTATAAAGCATTAAGTATGTGCCTATCATAATTTCTTGACGTTTGAAGACCGTAGCACTTTATTAGATAGGTCCTTTTTGCACGGGATCTGCATTATTGATATTGATTTTATTGACCTGACTTCAATGTTTCGCCAGTTTAGTACTTCCGGTAGGCGAACAAGACATACTCAACTTTTCTATACACCGGTGGTCGGTACGAATTACGCTCGTAATTCGATTGCATGTCGTATTCTGAATAAATATAAAATTGCATTTGCATTATCGTCATGTAATTTTTAATATTATCATTAACAGCTTACGTGCGTCCCACTACCGTCCGTTTTTTTTTAAATTTTATATAGAAAAGTTTTAATTTTATACACTTTTTGTATAATATTAATCAGTGTTGTAGATTTATGTGATCAAAATAAATAATACCGAATGGAACTTACACCAAGCAATGTTTTGATATTTTTCATGTAACCAACGCAATGATTAAATAAAAATAAGCTACCTACTATTTATTGAATAATTGATTTATATCTGCGTATCGGGAGATGCAGCGTTCGTAGGCCCCCCACAAGGTGAACCGATGATCTTGTGAGGGTCGCGGGAAGCCGTTGGATGAGGGCAGCGCAGGACCGATCTGTTTGGAGATCCCTGGGGGAGGCCTATGGTCAGCAGTGGGCGTCTCTCGGCTGATATGATGATGATATATTATATATCTAGATATACTGAACGCTATTGATTTATAACATACAAAAAAATAAGGTTTAATAAACTATAACCGCCCTCTGTACAATTTACTTCAATGTAATGTGTAAAATGTTAGCATCTGATTGATGTATGTACAATAAAGATTTTTAAATAAATAAATAAAATATAACCCGATCACCACATTTAAATGTTTGATTTTGGGCGTTTATTACGCCTACTTTATTGTAACAATAACAAATAAATAAAGACACCGATGGCAAAAATTCTATGCTCCAGGCGGAAATCGAATCCGCGTCTCCTGGGGTACGGCCAGACGCGATAACCGCTACGCCACCGGAACACTTGGTGTATGTAACCTACTGATTTCTTCCCCGCTTTCTACTTTTTAACGCTTTTATAGCAACGTTTATCTCACCACTCATTGAAGTTAACACATACAAACATACATATATTACCCTTCCTTTTGGCTTCGCCGTAGTTGGGTAAAAAGGACATACAACTTCCTATCCTAGTTGTGTGTCCTTTTTACCCAACTACCGCGCATAGTAGGGCTGAAATGGTGTGTACCTACTTAAACCTAAAATCATAACATAATAAGGGAAATAAATGGGGTTTATCATATTTTTTTTAATACAGACAGGAAGGAGCTACTTACCTGTCGAGGTTGAACAGGTAGCAAATTTGTCCTAAGGTAAAGAATACCCAGAAAGGGTCGTACAGTGCTTTTTTTATCAAATAATAGCAATCATTTTTGGGTAATCATAATCACAAAGAAGGTCATATTACATGCCTAACGGGTGATAAAGGGACCATTGTTGTTCGAGTTTAGAAGCCAAAGAGGTTAATCCGCCCAAACTAATTAGAAACAACATTAATATATCCTCTGTATCCGGGAAGTTGGCTGAATAAGCAGAATGTATTAGTGTTATTTATCTTAGCTACAGCAGCGCCAACAAAGTTTTAATTGCAAGCGCCGATACAATTTGCGTACAAATGAATTTATTCGCTGAATCCGTAGTGCAATCGTGTGCGAGTGGCGCAGTTCGACGAGCGCGGGCGCGGGCGCGGCGGCGGATTATCCGCCGGCGCGGGCGCGGCGGCGGATTATCCGCGTGTGTAGAGCCGCTAATTGCGGGTAACGACGCGCCGCCCGGCCCGCCTCACCTCGCACCACCCGCGCGGTACTAACATGCAATCACCACATGCTGCTCGATACTGCAATATTCACACTACCACCACTACTCCGATATAATAGTAACTTTTGTCTTTTGATTAAATTAGGTAGAATTTTCATTCTAAGACAGAACATGCAACTTGTTCTAAAGAAAATTCGAACACATATCTACGGCCTTCACGTTACAAGAAGGTGGAGAAAAAGAAAAAATAGGTAATTAGAATCCCCGACTCATACGGTAAGAAATATTCAAATGCCATCGCAATGAATAATTCCTTTTAATAAAAGCTTCCTGAAAAACGGTAACGAGTCGATCCAAAAGGAAATGACCATCGGTAAGAGCGGCTGCATTTGGGCTAGCGGAACTGGCACAGCAGTCGGTATCCGACCTAACAAAAGGGTGATAGCGGTACGTGCGTAAATCAAACGTCGCACAATAACAGAGCCTCCCGCGAGCCACCCCGCCCGCCTTCCCCGAGCTCCCGCCTAGCCAGCGGCCGGTCCTCATAAATCTGCCATACTAAAATGTGCTCCGCTGCCGACCATCGTGTGACGGTCGCTGTCGATATCTGTGCCATTAGGTTTTCAATGCCACTGTATGCTGTTTCGTTTCAGTTAGAATTAGTCGTCAGACAGACGCGCCCTTTTGCTATCGGCCCTTATAGATCGGTCCTTTTTTATGGTTTGCCATTAATTTTTCGTGAAAATGCCAATGCCACCGGTAGCGAAAATAAATCCATTCATCGTCCACAAAGAGCTACATCTATATTAGAAACAGGATTCCGTGCCGAGTTGGCTTACGTGTTTATCATCATGGGTACCTACATTATAATTCTCCCGAACTCCACTACTACAAGTCGGCGAGGCATACATTTCTCGTTTGGATGGTACGATAGCATCGCACTTCGCTCCATTCGCTGAAATTAACGCTGCACAATGACCATATAAATCTCCCGCGAATGCTCTATTCGTTCCATATCCTATCTAAGTGTCTGTAGGCCCCGTAGTTTATAAATATGTATGCTTGTAGAGAGTGCTACCGTGAGCGGTGACTCGAAAAATTAATCTGTTGCTCGCGTATTTGGCAAAGATAAAACGATGCCAATTAATGAGAACAAATAAGTACGCCAGAGAAAAGAATTTCTACGGATCGGGCTGCGCGGATTGAGGGCACCCTGCCTAATCTTACCTATACGTCTCGAGCCGAAGAACAAACAAGCCTCGAGCTGAGATTACGCTCCGAATAAATCAATGTTACGACGCGTTAAAATATTTAAGCTCACGATTAATGCTGGGTGGGAATGCGCGTCTTATCGGGCTACGCCACGTCGCCCGCGCCCGCGCTAGCTCAGCTGTTCACACCGCTGATGAACCATCGCTTCTACAAGTTATTAATCACGACACAAACACCAATCCCTATGTATATCTTATTCCGTGAAATATATCTTTTTCTAGGTACCAACAATGCCACAGTTAGCAATCTTTAATCGCAATATTATCGCGAAAAGCATATCAATAAATTCCATTTCAGATTGTAAAATATCAAATATTGGATAGCTAGCTATTCCATAGATTGGGAGTTCAAAGGAATTAGCATATACAAATACTGATGGCGCTGATTGCTGACGTATTTGATTACATTTAGTATGCAGAGTTAAACCTTTTGCAATATCAGTCTAACTGAAGTTTATACTCTATTATAAATTATTTCTTAAAATAATCATGAATACATTATTATTTATACATAATTATTTGCAAAATATTAAATTTATCAGAATCATAATAACTAATTTGGATTTTAATCGTACTTTATAGTTGAAGTCATAATCATAATCTTAACTTGCTAAGCAATCAAATACCCAAATAACTATGCTTTTTTGACCTGTGGTAAAATATGGCAGTAATTATAATACTCATTAACAATATTAATAAGAGTGAAATTAAGTTATCATAAAATGATTGCCAATTATCTTACAAATAAGCCCGTTAAATTTAACAGTTTACAACCGCTTTCCTCCATATGATTAGAAATAATAATTTACGAGAATGATTAACCGGAAGCTTATCGTGTCTCGTCGAAGTTTTACATGGCCTCGTTAGGGAGCTGTAACGATAACCGCGAGAGATAACTGTTTCTAATCAGAAGTAATGACACAGCGCCGCCCCGCGGGGGTGTCGCCGCAGTCTCTGCGCTCTCCCGCCGACTCTACAAAGGATCGGTTGTTTAATTTCATTAAGTAAATATTCGTTCGTCTCATGCCACACCGCACCATGCCATTCAGAACAGCTATTTCACGAATAGCACTCGACTGACGATCGTGTTGTAGCGTGTACAAACAATCTCAATCCTATTGATTAAGTTCCTTTAAAGATCGAGTTAGTCGATTTTAAGATCTTAATTCTAAAAATGATACCTATACATATTCCTAAAATATAAAAATAGCAATTCGAGGAGTTCTAATTTTTTGCGTGGTCACAACAAATATAGGTTACTATCAATATGTTTGGTTTAATATATTCTGATGTCTTACTGTTACATTAATGTCGCATCCATACCCTAATGTTACCCAGCTGGTTACCCAGGTAACCAGCTGGGTAACAAGATGGCTGCGACATATAGAGTAAAACAAGCGGAGTGTCTACTTCTTAACTTTTTTTATGTAGTAGGTTGGGTAGGGTATTAAGAAAAATTTGCAAATACTTGTTCGGGTAACGAAAGTTAAAATTTTGACATTGTGAAAATTGATGTTAGCCTATTATGCAAAAAAAAGACTCGAAGAAATTCATAGGGTTATCCCAATTAGAGCAGTCACCCGGACTGTGAGAGGTGATAAAAGTCACGATTTGTAGACGGTAATACCTTATTCACACATAAATCTAATAAATTAAATAAATAAACCAAATTTGATGTGTAATATGTTAAATATATTTTGAGTTATCAGGTGTTAAAAGTGGCTACAAATGGTTCGTGTATAGACATATTATATACACGTATACACGGCTGATGCTCGGCTTCTTGCCCTGACCTGCCGCGTGTCTCACTCTATGATGTTAAAGAGCACGTAGTGGACATGTCGCAGCCATATCGTAGTAGACCAGCCATATTACAAAAAGACGTGCTGGATTGAAAAACGTCGCTGTAGCGGTAGCTGTATTACTACTTCACGTTCAGCCGGATTTCAATCGGGCTGAAATAAAGTAGGTACGCCGCATTGATTGAGCTCTTTGCGTTCATCAAAGCAGCCAAGTTACGTGAGTCCCCTATGCAAACGGGCGCATCGTCGAAACGCAACTTTGAGAGTTACGTAAATGTAACATTAGAGGTGCAAACGTTGATAACATTCGTGAAAATAGTGAATGAGGAAAACTGTTTGTTTGATTGGTTGGTTCAATTGTTTTTATGGCCACTTAATCCCGAAATCGTTTTAGATATAGGTGGTTATAAAAAAATAACCTTGAGACTACCAATACCTTGAGCCTAAATTATCTTTAGTACTAGACGATCTGGCTAGACAGATAACGAACTACCGGATTCTACACAATCAACTTCGGCTTCCACCCAATCAATACTTATTGCTTCTTGCTGACACTAAGGCCAATTGTTGGCCGCTTTGTAGAACATATCGCAACTACAATCCGGCTGAACGTAAGTTAGCCGCATTACATTACAGTGACGTTTTTCAATCCGGCGCGCCTTTTTGTAACACGGCGTGACGTGATGTACCATATGGCTGCGACAAACACATCGATATGAACAAAGGTTTTACTTAGATGCTTTCTTTGCACTTAGTCCATTACGACTCGATGCCTAATAGTTAAAATTTAAATTTATCCTAATTGCATTACTTAACAAATTTACTAATCTCTGTATTAAACAAATCAACATTTACAAAGAAGTTTTCGAACTGAGAAGACGAGCTTTTCTGATATAACGATATACTGGAGGAAGTAATAAAATAAAACGATTTTACATCTCCAAGGGGAAGCGAACGTTTTTCTCAAATGGGAAAAGTCGCGAGCGACTTCTCATTCCGCGATAAAATCGGCACCGTTTTACGACAATCTTCTATTCGATTACCGTTAAACAACAATCTAAAAAAACGAGTTTATACAGTTCCAAACTTGCTCATCGGAAACAATAACGTAAAAATTAACGTCAACGACAAAAATAAATCAAGTTTTATTATATCAAACTTTTTAAAAAAAGGGTCAACAATAAATTAAAGGAGCTTGTTGAAAATAAAGACAGCGTATAAGAAGAGCCTAGTAAAAATATCATATACAATGAAATGAACGTTCCTTTAACTTAGATTATCTTCAAGATTCCCTGTACCCGGAGAATAAATCCGGGCGGGAAACTAAGAGCAAGAACTATCGGTGATTTAAAAAGGAATCCTGAAGGGTCGGTGTGCGGCGGCACGTTCAGCTGTTTGTAATATGCGGCTCCTTGGACCTACGGAGCGCGGCACGGCGGCGGTGGTGACCAAGCGCCCGTTTCTGCGCCGCCGCATAATGAACTGGTCACGTAGCCACATTTCGTATTATTTCCCTGGGACGCGTCACGTGACTTGAATAAATGTGGGCGGTCGCCGCGCGGCCTCCGCACCTCCAGCGCCTCCGCGGACCCTCCACAAATAAACCGCTTCACGCACGATTCGGCTGCGGAGATTCATTATTCTAACTCTTGCCGATTCATAATGTATTGGGACAAATTTCTTTTGACGATAGTTTATTACATCTTTGACTGTTTTATCAGGCGGATTGATTAGTAAGCATCTAAGTTCTAATACTAATTTATTCCGAACTCCGCATTTGGCATTTATAGGACCAGAATTGCCTACTTTAAATGCCATTTTGCTGTAGACAAGATAGAATCCATTATCCACAGAATTAAAAACATCGGGGGCTAAAAGCAATTGGCTTGCGCTCCATTTCTATTACCTACCACCCTGATTCACCCACCTCACTCGAACTCGTCTTAAAGATGTTTAGTTTTTATTAAAAGCACCGTAAAACACCTAGAGCGCTTTAAAAGAAAACTATTAAAACATTTGTTAGTAACATCGACTACGAAGTGCTATTCATGCTACGAAGTGCTACGAAACTTAGTTATACTACGACGCATGCACACTATGATATGGAATCCATATACTAATAAAACGAAGTATTCTATAATATTATCGTGTTTAACTTATCTTTTATCTATAATACGTGCTCTTAATGATGCTTAACTTAGACTAGATAATTGGGGTGAGTATATAAAAAATATTGATATAATTATTGATTACACGACGACCGGCTGGCCGAGTGGTCTGTACCCCTTGCTATACAGGCTACTCGGTCAAGAGGTCCCTGATTCAAATCCCGGTAGGAGCATATGTTTGTATGATGAGTACAAGCATTTTTTTACGAGTCATGGATGTTTATATGTATGTTTATTTGGTATATTTATATTATTATCATTATTTCTCCGTTATCTAGTTTCCATTACACAAGCTCTTAATGATGCTTACTTTTGGCTAGATAATAGGTGTGAGTGTATGAATATTATTATTACAGAAAAGGAGCTGCAAGTGAGGCAAATTAATAGTTAAGAGATTGCCAAAGAAGTGTCTATGTCACTAGCCTCGTAATCAGTACCACAAAACAGTTATGGCATATTAGAAAAAGTATGGTTATAAATAAAATGCTAAATTTTAAGTGAAACCCGGACCCATTAATCATCTATCTAACACCATCTCTTTAAGACTATTCTTACACGCGACTATTCTTACATTCTTATGAGCTCAAATACGATATATCTGCTGTAAGTTTCTGAAGAATTAAGCATCAAGGTTAGTATATGATCAGCTCAAGGTTAGTATGTCATGGGAATGTCACCGAAGTGACAGTACACCAAATTTCAAATCATGGGATCTGTGAACGACAGTAAAACCCAATCATGTAGAAAATCAGCTGATAGTCATCAAACTGTGAATGTGTTTCAGAATATCTTAAAAAGTTATGGATGGTCTCCTAGGAACGTTTTCTGTAACTATAACGGTTAATCCACCCTGTATAGGCTGGTGATGACGATGATGACGATATGCACTATAAAATTAGTAATTATAACTGACTAAAAGTTACAATTATTAATTTTCGAATTGGATTTTTATGTAAGTAGTATAAAATTATCTCTGAGTTAATTATTCCATTTCCTATTGCACGTGTTTTTGATAAAGTCGATTCAATGTAAGCCTTCTTTAACATTTTCAGTGACACCGAACACGAAATTACATTGGCGATCCAAAATTTAAGACAAACTATGAAAATCGCAATACACACTAGATATGATATAACTAAAAATAGCACTGTATTTAATATAAATAACAGATGCAATTCAAATTCCGCGCTTAAATGGAAAACAGTTGTGCTAATCTAACAACACCAAAAAATAAAACAAAAATAATAATTTAGAACCATAAAGAAATCATCCATACCTGACACTTTTTTGACTGAATGTATACAACCAATAGCACCACTTTCGCTATTTATTATAAAAAATAGTAGATTAAATTATTGTCAATTAACTAAATATGAAATTTTGCTTTTTTCCCTCGATTTAAATTAAGAAAACTAAAATGAAAACTATATCAACTTGTCAAACAAGTTGTCAAACAATAGGAAAATTAATGCCCCAACTTAACAGATAACAATTGAAACATTATGAGAATTATTATATTTCAATGTGGTTCTTCCTGTGCAAACTTTAGGGTCCTTTGAAAGGGATATTAAAACCTCACTCCACGCTATTGAACAAACAAGTTTGCGGTGTTTGAGGAAAAGAGGTTGACGAAAGGTTTAGCTGTTAATAACCGATAGCCACCCTCCGATCAGTTTGGACCATGCCGCGGACTGCGAGCTGACGCTTATGTGAATAGAAGTATTCCAACTAGCGCCGTGTCAAGTACAAGGCCCTTCCGGAGAACCCCACCCCTGTATATTTTGGTTATGTAAAAAAACCTTTAATTAAACAAGTCATAACCTATGAACCTACTTTTAAATTTTATATATATGATTTATATTAAATTTTACATATATGAGGTGGTTTTATTTGTTCAAACAAATGCACATCTTTTTAGAAAGTTTGATGGTACACGCAATAGTGCCCGTTTACGCACATTGGCTTCTAAAACAGCCCTCTTGCACAATAGCCTGTTCTGCATGGCAACAAAGTTGTATAACAAATTGCCAAATACTGTAAAAGAAATAAATAATACAATCCACTTCAAGCGCACAATTTTTAAATTTTTAGTTGAAAAAGCATACTATACTATAAGTGAATACCTCAATGACACAAACTTAAATATAAAAGTGTGATTTTGTGATGTTGTAGTTGATTTAAACGAGTGACTAACATGACGTAGCATTATGGAATTTAAGCTTATTTAATGTTTTAAACTTATTAATTATTTGAAATTCGATACACTGATATTTTATAAGACTAAAATAATTTATAATAATGATAATAATAACAATAATAATGTAATTGAAAACCTATTGACAATTGTTCTAATCATACTAGTACCTAATAATGGATTCTAATGTTATTCTACACCTATGTAATATTTTGCTTGCCAAAAGGCTGAATATGGATAAGCCCTTTATTTGTATTTGAGTACCATCTGTATATGACCCATGTTCGCAATTAAATAATTTGAATTTGAATTTGAATTTTTTGGTAAACATTAAAGCGTATTCTAGCTATCTATACTTTGTACACATTTAAAAACCTATATACTCTGTCAAGCGACGTTATACCTCTGGAGGTCTATGACAATTGTAAAATTAATTGTGTCTGGCATCTGATGCTTGACGGGTTATTACTCTATAGGTTTTTACATTACAATACATATAATTTATTGTATTAATCGCCATGTTATTTTGGAGATAACTATACTTATGATTAAGGAAGTAATAAAGACATCACGGAAGACGAGCGGTACACTCGTCGGCCCACGTATTAGGCACATAAGCAGTTTATTTTGTGGCAGACTCGCTCATAACTACCTACCCATTCTCCTAGGTATAATGTCGGACAACCAGCGACGCTATGTTTAATTCAGGCAAATAGGGTCGCTCGTAGTTATATGCTTGTAGTATTGGGTATAAGTGCGCTCTTTTATTTGAAATGTATTTCGTTGAATCCTAATACACAATTAGACAATATGAACTTTCCATTCCTATAATAAAGAGAAACATTACCTTGGATTGCCTCGAAGAGCCGCGTGGTGAAGCGCGTTGAAACCATTATTGTTTGTGAGAGTCATGTCGGCTCCATGCTCCAATAGTAAAGACAACATGTCATCCCGCTTCTTAGAAATCGCATCGTGCAACGGTGTATCACCCTCGGAATCCTGAAACGAAATATACATACAATAATTTGCCACATAAAGAATATGATTACTTATGTACATTAGGTGTTGTAGTTCAAGAATAACAATGACTGTCTCCCCCAGCAGTGGAGTGTTTGGGTAAAATAATAATTACTTCTTTTGAAAAACAAGCCTTTGACTGGAACCTGGTGTCAGCTGCTTCGACAGCAGTTAACTCCTGAATTATAAAGCATCGCCCGTCTGGAGTATCGCGACAATTTTCTAAAACATCAAACCGCTCGAATGAATAATTGAGGCGGCGGAGAAGGCGTTTAGGGCGTGGATTATGGCGACTTGCATAATTTATAAGCATCTCAAAGTGGTTAAGGCGCGCAGCAAAAGGCGAGTTGAGATCGGGTGATGCGCCCGCCGCGCCGCCGGGCGCACGGCAAAATCTGAAAATGGTGTCGAGTTCCGTAATATAGGACGAGCGGCGCAAAAAGCGCGGCCACCGCGTCATTATCATAATCACCGCTGCTGCGTGCCGCTACGATGCCGCCCAAGCCGTTTCGCTTTGTGATCGTGCATTAAGAGAGCTGAGCATTGTGCTCCGTCATTCCGCAATTAATTTGCAAGAAGCAATAGAAGATAAGTGGTTTTCGTATCCGAATACTGACAGATGTATGAACTCATAATGGGATCCACCGTCTCATACACAGAATGAATTTTTGAAGTGTACATGCTGGATGGCTAAATCCAAAACTATAAGAAATATTCAAAAGAGTCTCTGCCCTCTTATTAACAACTGTAGGAATATATTCGAATAGCGAAAAATCTATACCTGTAATTTTTTATCGCGGTACGCCAAAGCGAAACATATTTTTGGAACCAAACTGGTGATTCTGTGATTTTCGAAATCGAATCTGTGTTTTTCGAAACGAATCTGTGAACCTAAAGTTGTGACTAAGGGGGCTGGGCCATTTTTAACCGACTTCAAAAAGAAGGAGGTTATATGTTCCACTGTATGTATTTTTTTTGTATGTATGTTCACCGATTTCTCTGTCAATTGTGAACCGATTTTCAAAATTATTTTTTTATTCGATAGAGTATTTTCCTGTGGTGGTCCCACTGTCACCAAGTTAGGATCTGATGATGGGATCCCAGGGAAATCGAGGACAAAACTCGAATTTAATAGGCACGTATGACATGTTTTACTTTTTTCCAAAGATATTAAAGTATTTGCTTCTGTTAGTCATCATCTCATGTTGATGAGCTGGTGATGGAAGGTACAACTCCTTAACGGTTAGGAGTTAGAAGATAATTCTTTCACTGTGTATTTCAACCAAAGCCTGAGAGACAGACAAGTCGATAGTGCTGATGGTCACCCATCTTGCTTTGACCTTAGAAAATCACTTAAAAATGTAAAAAAAAAAATTAACAGAAATAAAACCGACTTCAAAACAAAAAAGGAAAAAATAATTAAATTTCAGTACTTAGGTAGTACTTACCTCCTAATATATATATATATAATAATATATATAGTATTTTTTGGAGTTGGTGCTAAGCTGTTTCCAGAGACAATAGAAAGTGAAGTTATTTTTTCCTTTTTTGTTTTGAAGTCGGTTTTATTTTTGTTATGTAATAAGAAAATCAAACACTATATTATTGCACCAGCTAACAATATGCCGAGTAGTCCGTGCCTCTTGCTATACAGGCTACTTGGTCAGGGCTCCCGGGTTCGGATCCCGATAGGAGCATATATTTGTATGATGAGTACGAGCATTTCTTGACGAGTCATGGATATTCATTTGTTTACTTAGTATATTCCTAATATTTATATACGTATTATTATCAACATTTATCACTTATTTAGTATCCATAAAACAAGTTCTTAATTATGCTTACTTCGAGCTGAATAAAAGGTGCGTGTCTTTAAAAAAAAATCGCTTTTAGGGATCAAATTTTGTGAACACAAATGTCAAACGGCAAACTGGCAAAGGCAAGGTTTCATTTTTGATAAAATATTTTTCAAAAATTATTAATGTAGGTATACAAACTTAAGATTATTGATTAATCTCATTTATGTTTGATTTTGTGCGTTTATTTTTTAATCGTTTACATTTTCTTTATTTGTAATTGTTACTATTATTGATTCAGTTTAAAATATTGTTTGAGTTCCTATATATCACCTTTCTTCTAGTTTTAGATTTGGCTATCCATACATATTTGAAAAAATCATTCTGTTTAAGCGCCTTTTACACACTCTTATTGTCATTAGCATAAATGAATAGCTAATAAAAGCGGTATTGTTGTGAAAACAAAATTAACATGACAAAATGTACGACACACATTTAGTAAGCAGTAATTCAGTGCATGCTCAACCACAGACACGGGGGTAATTCTGCGCAGAATAGCAGCATTAAATATTAATCGTATTGGCATATAGATGGCCATTATGGCCTGTAATTCATGCCGCCAGTGCCGCTCCGCCCATTACAAGCTGATGCTAATTATTTGATTACTGATAAGTTACAATATTTATAATTGATGTTATATCTCGAACATACAAAGTTGTCACAGTTAAAACAAAGCTTACGATGCACAGCAGTGTAATTACTGGGCATGGACGGCATTTCATCTTAGGCCTCAGGATGACAACGCACCTGCAATATCAAGTGCTTTTCCTTGTTATTGCAGGTGTCTATAGGCGGCGGTAACTGCTTACCACCAGGTGGGCCGTCAGCTTGTTTGTCATCTAGTTGTATAAAAAAAACGGTGTACACAGCCCACTCCTGATGAAATTCCTACTTTGGTGCAGTTTGAGTATTTCCTTACCTCTTGGTCTCATATAAACATTCATTTTGGACAGACTCATCCAAAAAGTGAACAATAAAGTTGTTGAACTATTTTTTAACTGGCTATTTTAAATAAACATAAAAAGAAGGGTAAGAGATCGGGGGGGGGGGGGGCAAGAACAACGAATTTAATTAACATACAGTATTTCTACTAAAATAAATGCAAAAACAACTTAGATAAAAAATGGTAGATGGGTTAGGTAAAACCCAAGGAAGGGTAAGGAGTACGAGACGTCATCATAAATTTAATATGGCAGTTGCTACGATGGAGCGGATCATTTTTCTTTCGAGATTCCCTTGGGTATCAAACGAACCACAGTCTGATTTTTATAAAAGAACATTGTTTTATGTGTTTCTATTGGTTACGTCTTGTTCTACGGAGATTCTTTTCTTATAAATAAAACAAACTGTCAAGTCATGCTTAGTGTTTATTTACCTACATAGCTGTTACAAGAGTTGCATGCGAAGTTCTTTTTGTGTTTTTCCCGAACAATTAGAACCAAAAAGTATGCTTTGGTTTGGTATATCTCGTAAGCAAGCAATTAAACCTTATTCCATTCAACCTACTGTATATTTTGGCATTAAAATCGATTCCAAACTCAAATACAACCCTTATATCAGCATTTTCTAGCCAGCGTAGTTCGCGGCCTTTGTCATTAAAAAAATTAGGCAGCACACTGATGTTGTAATAGTTTAGTTATTATGACAGTCCCCTGACTCTTATTAGGGAAAACTGCTTGTAATAGCTTTGATCAGCTACATCTCTTGTAAACTTATTCAAAGAAATATGCATAATTTTTAAGTTGTTGTGCGTTAGGAAATAAGCTCTTCATGAATATAAGCTTCTTATACCGCCTCGTAGCCTTCAGAAAATTTAGTTCCATTAAGGGCCACAATACCCAAACTATACTGTAAAATTTCTAACAATTTACTTTAATTACATCTCTATAAATAAGCAAAGTTAATGTCTAACTAAAGCCTACTACTATATTTAGGATATTCTTTGACTTAAGAGGTTATGAATATGTTGTAAATACACTAAACTTGATTTTAGTTCAGTGCTTTTCTTATATACATTCCTATTACAATGAGGGCAATCAATCCGTTGATAATATAAATAATTTAGGCAACATGTACCTACCTACCTAGAAGATTTTTTCAATTTGGCTGGTCAGAGGGCGTTAACCGTCATCTATTCTCGTCTTGTTCTATTCTTCCAAAATTTACCAAGTTGTTATAATATAATACACTACCGAGTAATATTTGGATTCGTAAATACGGCAAGACATACCTAAGTGTTGAGGCGAAATAAGAAATTTGATTTACGCAGCAATATCCGCAGGTGCACATGAGCTGCAAGCCGCCGCCGCCCGCCCACACCTCCCGGGCGCGACCCGCACAATATAGTTAAAAGTGTATAGCTTCACTTGACGACCCCGTAGCATATTCGCTTCAAGAAATTTTAATTTAAAGCTTATAGCACGTGCGAGCCTCAATCAACACTTTATGATATAATAAAATTTCCACCACGTAGTGTTCTGTTTTTTAGAGCTCTGTTAACATACACGAATTTATTTGGCACAAGAGGTATTTTATAGTATGGTATATCGATTGAAGTTTGTATATAGCCATATGCCCAAATATATATACTAAATATCATTACATATATAAGTACTAGTTATCTAATACAAACCAAGTACATCTTGTATATCCTATTGCTACTACTTTCTACATAGCGGATAAAAGAATTTACTCTGTAGAAAACAATTGTTATTATATCACAGGCTTTTTTCCCCAGAATTTTAGATGTTGCAGGCATTGATTTGTCCTAATGTAGTAGGAACGTACTTTGCAGGCCGTACGTAAAATGACCAGCTCCACTGAGACGACCGTCAATTCACTTTACCTATTCTAAGTGATAAAAAATAAATTGAGTTTAGATTGCGTGGGTGAGCACTAATCGTGGCATTAAAACAAAACCAGCACGGGGGCGGTGGCCAGACAATAACAAAACAAAACAACGAGGTAATTACTCAAAGATAAGAGCAACGCGTCGAGCACGAAAAGTGGCGGCCCGAGAGGCGGCGGCGGCGGAGACGCCACGAGCTAATGTCGGAGCCACGATATCGCACTCCCACTCTCAACTACCTAAGGTTAAAAATTCGTTAGCCTTGATTAAAATGCCCGCCTTCGCATTATTGTGGATGAACAAAGGGCGACAAGTTTATCAGCGAAATTAATGCAGGCTGTAAAAACAAACGTTTCTGTGGGAAATACGAGCTAAGATTTGATAATTAGACATCAAAACAGAAATAATTTGTCACAGTTTTTGTAAAATATCTATGCTAAAATATAAACTGACAGGTAGCTTTACAACCTATACGAATACTATAAAGCTGAAGAGTTTGTTTTGTTGAACGCGCTAATCTCAGGAACTAATGATTCAAATTCTTTTTCTGTTGGATAGTCCATTTATCCAGAAAGCATGTAGGTTATACATATAACATCACGCTACGACAAAGAGGAGCTGATCATTAATGAAAAATTAAAAAAAAACGAAAAATATATTCCTTCTCAGAGCTTTCGTTGATTGCGCTGCGTAAACAGTTAAAGTTACGTAAAAATCGTGTATTTCGGAATTGTCCTCCTTCAAAAGATCTAAAAAGAGTATTCGACAGAATATGTCTATTTTTTACCATAACTTTTTTTGGTAATCAAATTTGTTCTAAAATAGTGCATTACTTATCTGCTAAGGTGTTTTTGTAAACATGATATTATTCCATTTCAAAATAAATAAATTATTCATCACAAGTGTTTAATTTTGAAAAAAATTTTTTGTAACATCATTTGATTTAATTAATATCCTAAAATATATCATAGTTTTAAAAAAAACTCGGTAACAAAATGATCAAGTACCACGCAAGCATTTAGGCGGGTGGGCCCAGCGAGGCCACCAATGCATTAATTGCAGGTGTTTTTATAAACATGATTTACATCCCAAACCAAATAAATGCTCAAGTAAAATCATGCAACCTACCCTACATACGTACGACATGTTGTTATTTTCCGACATCCACGCGAATGATGTCACTGGGCACTGCTGGTAGTTGATAAATAATAATAATATTCATACACTCACACCTATTATCTAGCCCAAAGTAAGCATCATTACGAGCTTGTGTTATGGATACTAGATAACGGATAAATATTGATAATAATATGTATATAAATATTAGAAATATACTAAATAAAAATATAAACTCGACTCGTGAAAAAATGCTCGTATTCATCATACAAACATTTACCCCTACCAGAATTTGGATCCGGGACCCCTGACCGAGCAGCCCGTATAGCAAGGGGTACAGACCACTGGGCCAGCCGGTCGTCAAATGTATAAACATTATGAAAGCAATAAGTTATTTAAAATATGTTATATATATACTACTAGCTGACCCGCAAACGTTTTTTTGCCATAAAAAAATTATAGTAGCCGATTCTCAGACCTACTGAATATACACATAAAATTTCATGAAAATCGGTCAAGCCGTTTCTGAGGAGTATGGTAACTAAAACTGTGAGTCGAGAATTTTATATTCCACAATACGTCCTAGAATCCTGCCAGGCATGGGCGACACAGCGCTAGGTCCTCGTTGCTATAATAGGTGGTGACCTCTCGCTACCGGCTGTGAATCAAGCCATGGTCAGCGGCGGCAATTTGGCCAACTCCAACATATGCCTTAGTTATGAACGGCAAGTAATGGAAAGGGACTCCATTGCTCGCCACTGAAACTCCAGCGCTTTTGGGGAATCTCCAATCTCCACCCGTAGATTGGGTTATATCAACCGCTGCAGTCGTATCATACGAACGCCTACTTAGTTTCTCGTATGATGCGCCAACACCGCAGAGCGCATCCAAGACACTGTCAGTTTTTTACTCGGTAACATGTTGAGTACTAACGGGAGTCCGAGATAACCTCTGTCGCGGTATAAAAAAGGGCTATACAGACCGGTGCCGTCAATACGACAATAAATTAAAACACGAGCGATATTAGTTCATAGAAATAGATTTCAAAAACATCTTATTTATCTTATCAGACAAATTTTAACCCCCGACGAAAAAAGAGGGGTGTTATAAGTTTGACGTGTCTGTCTGTGTGTCTGTCTGTGGCATCGTAGCGTCTAAACGAATGGACCGATGTTGATTCGGTTTTTTTTGTTTGAAAGCTAATGTGCCTACGATGGTTCTTAGCTATAATTTATGAAGATCAGTTCTGGCGTTTGATAACTATCAGCTTATTTTCTACATGATAATAGGGTTTAACTAACTTTTACACATCCGATTGATTTGAAATTTGGTGTACTGTCACTTCGGTGACATTCCCATGACATACCATCCTTGAGCTGATCGTATACCATCAAAAAGTCTGCGAAATGATTAATTCTTCAGAAACTTAAAGCAGATATAGCGTGTTTGGTTGGGCTCTTATGAATAGTCTCAATGAGATGGTGTTAGGTAGATATTTAATGACGCCGGGGGTTACTTAAATTTTTTAATTTTGTATTTTTATATTATTATCATACAAATGTCATGAAATTATCAAATGAATAAGATGTTTTTGAAAGTGGCAAACCATTTCTATCACCGAATATAGCCCATGTTTCAATTTACTGTTGTATTGACGGCACCAACCTGTATAATAGGTGTGAGGGTGTGAATATTATTATTATTTGAAACTTTTATTTTATAAATATCTTTGTTTAAAGAGGTGTTTTGCTAAAAAATGCGGACCTTTGGTCAAGCATTTTTTGGATCATAATTTATGTGTATGTCTGAATGTTCCTATTTAATATTGTGTCAACGTGACGTATTTATAAACTATATCCTCTCTAATGTTAAAAAGTTGCGGACGATCCTACACGTGTTCAAAATAACAGCCTTGCTTTTAGACTAGTGTTATTATTATTATTACTATTTGATTTTAAACTCAGGGCTGAGTTCTTATCAATAAAGTATTCCCGCTAGCTTATCTCGCCGGAAATTTGTCACCTAATTTAAAAAGTCTCGTACACATACCTTCACAATGGAATCATTTCTATGCTTGGTTAAATCAATATTGTGAAGCATCAAATATTATTCTGGTTTGATGATGAAATCATAAAATGTTGAAATAAAAAGGATTTCTACGTTTGATTGCCTGTTTTTTCAGAAGGCAAAAAGGGTAAAAGTTAAACACTGGAAATCAGTACCGGGATCTCCGTGTATGTTTTTAGCAAATTTTTGTGGTCCCCGAGCTAACACCTATCTCTACATGAAACCTTGATTAAAACTAAAAACTTGCTTATTTTAAAATTTTCACCTGTTTTTTTTTCAACTCTGATTCCAAATAGTTACATTATTTAGACATTTATCTTTAATGCAACTATATAGTAGGAGGTTTTTTTGTTCAGTTAGGTAACTAACTAAACAAAAAAACGTTGTTGCTATATAGTTGGACTTATTTATTTTAATATAGCTTTATTGCACCAGATGAAAAACAAAAATAAATGTATATTAGTAGTATGCAAGTAGTGTTTTAAGTAATTACTTATGCAAAAATAAATAAAGGTTTAATTAGTTTTTGTCCAATTATTATCTAAGCAAACAATACAGACTCATAAACGTTATATAAATACAAATTGTCACTTAAAAGTAACTTAAAATATTTTTTTTTTATACAACTAGATGACAAACAAGCTGACGGCCCACCTGGTGGTAAGCGGTTACCGCCGCCTATAGACACCTGCAATAACAAGGAAAAGCACTTGATATTGGAGGTGCGTTGTCATCCTGAGGCCTAAGATGAAATGCCGTCCATGCCCAGGTTCGATTTCTGCCTCAGGACGTGAAATTTTTCTAGTTTTATTATATTTTAATTACTAAGTAATTTTTCAAACATTTATAATAATGTTAAAATCAAAAATTAAGAATGAGAATATTTCTAAAAGCCGGTGCTTAACCGCATCCAGGCAAGGCTTCATCATTGACGAGGCAGAAAGAAAACAACTAATTGTTTAATTCCAAGCCATTAAGTCGAGTATTACGGGAGGATTATTCACGGGCCATATACCGTGGCAGCAGAGCGCGGTGCCGCCGCCGAGTCCGCGCCCGCACTTGCCATCACGCGCGCGCACAACCGCCCATCTAACTCTCGTTTCAATACAATACATTACACACAGCGAACATTTCGAAGCGATCTCAATTATGCTCTTATTTATGTGCACTAACCATCTTTTTGACAGTTGGATATACTTGAGAATACCACAAAACGCTCATCTTATTGGTGACAAAACATTCGATATAAAATATCGCACTGAAACATTAAAAGATAAGAACAACTTTATAGACATACGTGATATTATCATTTAAAATTCACAGATTCTTTTTGCAGAACAGCAAAGAATGATCTATCACGTAGAAAACAGCAAAGAACAACATGCAGCTTGTTTTGCATAATTTGGGTAGGGGAACTTGGAAACAAAAGTCAAAACGAAATACAGGTCCGACGGTCGTCATAGCGTGGAAATTTGCCAACACGGGACGTCCGGTGTACTTTTAAATTTATGGAAATTCAACACAAGATAAAAGTGTTTGTTGTACGTTGAAATTTAATATGCGAATCGTGTAATAACAGAATAAATTTGTCAATCTGTATCGGTAACAAATTTATTGATTGGCTCTACGAGTTAAGTAGTACGGGCTTGCACTAACAGGGTGCACCCTCATCAGCCGCCTTGATTGATTGTGCGGAAGTAAGCCCCATACTATGATCCTACCCACATCGATACCTAGCCATGTACAATATATAACAACGCGAGGATTACAGAATGAGCTTTTCAGAGATATAAGTAATAGCGACATGGATCTGAAAAGCTTTATAAATCCTGGGCTCCATTAGTGCTCCAATATTTCAACCACGCAGTTCTTTGTTATTCAACTGGAATGCCGCCACTGCTCTGTGAGCCTCTTAGAGTGAGCATTGCGCTTTAGATATCGGAAAACGTTAATGTACTCAGCGAGATTTAGCGCTGAGCACTGCACTAACGTCTCGCAACTTGTACGAGTCGCACACTCGCACCCTTCCCCCGTCCGTGCACAGTCATCTCTTCAAATTCAACCATTCCAAACATTTAACTTCGATCTAAGAGTTTGCATTGCGTTATTTTCGTGCGCATTTCAATTCAAATCAAACATTTGATATTTTAGTAAGTTTTTAATTTTTATTATCAATAATATTGTTAGTACATATTATGAAGGGAGACGCGATGCAATGACTGTCAATGACGTATTAAATAACAAAAAAAAAGGTCTACAACTGGCCATCTGTGATGTGGGTATATCCGTTTAAGTCAACCTTAAAACACGGCACGGTGGTAATAACTAGTTAGGTGAATTATTCGGGTTCGCATTTTCAATAACAGTTTGCGAACTTTCCGTCGTTACATAGAATGCTACGGCGAGGAAGTATTTATTAGGTGAATATTGCTATGATGCGAGTATGCCGGCGAGATTACTGCGGACTGTAGGAGTTTTTCCGACTTATCGGTCGGTACTAAGACCAAAGCGCAGGTGTCGATAATGTGGTACGAATCGAATTTCGGGTCAAAAGGTTGTCGTCACCTGCTATGAACTAGGCATTCTTGTTCTTCGTGTAAGGGTCAATTTACATTGCCGCGAAAGATTAGTATAAGAGAGGTAGAGCATAGTGGCATTTCCCGCTGGAGTGTTAAGCGCCCGTCTGGGGTGGCACCTTCACTTCAGAGAAGATCGCAGCTAAATAACAGGATGACTCGTCTGCTTTGCTGTCAACATAATGCTTTCTCTTGATTTTTAAAGCGAAGGACAGCACGTGAGTAGTATGTACACCCAAGGTGCTACGTGACTCTGCAGGCTACGTAACCTCTTACCATCGGGGCGAGCAGTGCGCTTATTTTGTTTCCCTTGTTGCATAAAAAAGATAGTATTTCAAACTTTAGCTTCATTATTTAACGTAAAAATTAGATAAGTAGGTAAGTACGCAAAAAAAGTGTAGCGCATCTTTCCAAGAAATCGTGCGACTTCCATAGAGACCAAAATATATGTCTCTTTTGGTTACCTATCAGAAATTTAAATTTTGTGTTACAATTACACATTGCCTAAATCGTTTAGGCAATGTGGTAATACATACTGAAAACACAGTTGACAGATATTTGGTATTCAGATTATTGTAACTTATTTATTTTAATTCTATAGTTGTTCAATTAGTTCCTGGGCCCAAGGTCCTAAAGTCTCCACTCCAAACGGCTCAAAAACGTTATCCAGCTACAGCAATAGCAGCAGCCGAGTTGGTGTCAATGAGGTGTTTGAAAGATGGGACATGGCTAAGATATCGACACAAGTAATTAGCATCCCACACAAAAAACCCCATTCGCTGTAGCTCCACAATTCCTCGACATACCGCATTCCATCTCTACGAGTATCGGGATCCTTGGTGTTGATATCTCTAGCGACGTGCAGTTCCGCAGTCATTTGGAGGATAAAGTCAAGCTGGCATCCAAGAAGCTTGGTGTGCTCAATAGAGCGCGGCGGTATCACACTTCTCTTAATCTTATAAGTCTCAAATTAGGCCCCATATGGAGTACTGCTGCCATTTATGGGCGGGAGCACCTAGATACCAGCTTAGACCATTTGACGTGCTCCAAAGACGCGCTATGAGAATTGTCGACGATCCTGAGCTCACAACCGGTATTGAATCTTTAAGCCCAAGGAGAGATTTTGCCTCCTTGTGTGTGTTCTACCGTTTGTATAACGGGGCGTGTTCTGAGGAATTATTTGACATGATGCCCACGGCTTCTTTCTATTATCGCACCGCTCGCCACCGGCAGGGAGTTCATCCTCACAAATTGGAACCAAAGTGGTCGCGTACTGTACGGTTTCAGAGAAACTTTCTCCCGCGTACGCTCAAGTTGTGGAATGAGCTCTCTGCAGAGGTTTTCTCGAATGAGTACAGCATGGGGTTCCTCAAAAAAGGCGTGAAAAGGTTTTTACAGGGTCGGCAACGCGCAAGTTATAGCCCTGGTGTTGCAAGCGTCCAAAGGCTACGGTAACCGCTTACCATCAGGTGGGCCGTATGCTTGATTGCCACCTTAGTGGTATAAAAAAAACTTACCCATCTTCCAAGGCACAAGAGTAATTCTGTCAGGCCTCTTCCCATCATCACGCTCTAAGCTGTTAGGCTCCAGACCAGCAGGATCCCCGTAGGTAGCAAGAGCCCAACGAATGATATCATTTATATCGGCATGCCTAGAAAATCGACCACCGTGGCCTCTCTTGTGCAAGAAGTGCATTCAAGAGAGGCCATGGTGACCAATACAATCGACCATACTACCACAACGGCAACGGTGAGGGACATTGCAGACGGTTCCTAAACGCAAACAGGTAGCAATACGAAATTCAGTGCGATCAAGCAGTGTACCTAAATTAGCCAAAAGCAAAGCCTGTAACTATAAACCAGATTCCCACTGTCCCACAGCTAAGAGCTAGATCCGCTGAACTGGTTGTCGTATTTAAAAGATGGTCCCTCACCAATTTGCAGAGGCCCGTTCCATTGTTTCTGGGAGCAGGTGGAAGTTTTGGCGTATTTTTTATTTCGCGCAGGGAAAGCTCTTCCAGCCTATCCTCTACTCCCGGGAAGGTGAAGGGGGATAAGGGCACTAAATCCCTCAGCACTGCACCTCCTCCTGCTTTCTGTCGATGCTACTGGGTAACCCGTAAACACTGCAACCGTTTGTCGGCAGGGCAGTCTAACCGCTGTGGTCCCATCTCGAATGGTTGTTGTTATGTGTTATGTTGTTTTTAATCGGTCTTACCTTTTTTTTTTTAATGGAAAAGCTTTTAGCAGCTGTGATTAGGGGCCACATTTGGGTTATGTGAGACTCTCCGACCAGCATACTCACTGAAAACCATTAGCTCTTCCTACCTCGCTGCTAAACGACGCAACCACTCAGGGAACTTGGTAGTGGTGCGCATGGCCGCTTGCAGCTGGCCTCAGTAGACCATCACAAAGGGTTAGGGATATCCCAGAAGAACATAACCTAACCCACCATCAAGTCTTTCTTTATAATGTGGGCCTCTCTTTGCTGTAACTAATATCTTTGAAATATTCTATTTTATCAAACAAGTTACAAAAAACTCTTAGTTTATTACAAAAAGATAGTAAAAAATTGTTAGGCACAATTATAGGCTCTTACGCAATTGGTACTTTATAATACACAAAAAAGAAAAAATATAATATAAATGTATTTTTTCTTATTCAATATTTTTTTTAGTTGTGGTGATTACCACGGATAATCACAGATTTGTGAAGTACCCAAAAAAACAGAAACTGTTGACACGTTACCGGCAGGGCTGGTTTAAGGCATCAGTATGTTGGTACGCTTATAACTTGAGAAGCATCAAATGCAGTTACAATCCAGCTATGTGATTCTCTAAGATAGCCTTGAATTCGTGATTACGGCAACGCTGTCATACCATTTGGACTTTGTTTGACAACCGTTGGCGACACTAGCGTTTCGACGATGACCGCGGTGTGAGCCGAAATAGTTCCGGCTCACGCCGTGCTCAAGTTATTTTTTATGTACAAGTCAATCAAATATTGAAATAAGTTATTATGATACATTTTAAACACAAGAAAAAGAAATCGAAATATATCGATTGTACAATCGGAAAAATTCACGTCGTATCTCTAAACCAGCGAAAAAAATACACAGAAAAGACACCGGCGTAAAGATTTGTGAATACGCTTACAGCGCTTTGCTCTACGTCAAAATGAATGGCGGATGATCGTCTTGTCAGTCGTCAAGCTCGATATCGAATATTTAGTAAATAGTTAGTGAATCACACTACAGAAGGATTTTAGGCTACGTAAAATGAGCATCAAAAATGTAATAAATTATCTGTCTCTCATGTCAATGCGCAGAGATCAAAATCGGTTACTTTTTGAAAGCTGTACTGTAGTATCACACTACAAACAGAATATTTAATTTCGCATTTGAGAGTTTTATCATGTCGCAGTTTCGCTTCGATTTTCGAGTTTGGAAATGACTTAAGCTATCACACAACAGTGTACTAGAAAATTGTAAATCTCAAACTGGCCTACTGAAAAGTCCGAGATAGCACATATCTATCTCTGTCCATACGGGCGGAGCTACGACCAGAACCTATTAGTAAAAATACAAAATTAAAAATTTTAAGTAACCCCCCGCGTCATTAATCATCTATCTAACACCATCTCATTGAGACTATTCCTAAGAGCCCAAAACACGCTATATCTGCTGTAAGTTTCTGAAGAATTAAGCATTTCGCAGACTTTTTGATGGTATAGGATCAGCTTAAGGATAGTATTTCATGGGAATGTCACCGAAGTGACAGTACACGAAATTTCAAATCAATCGGATGTGTAAAAATTAGTAAAACCCTATTATCATGTAGAAAATGAGGTGATAGTCATCAAACGCCTGAACTGATCTTCATAAATTATAGCTAAGAACCATCGTAGGCATATCAGCTTTCAAACAAAAAAAACCATTCGCTTAGGCGCTACGATGCCACAGACAGACACACAGATACACAGACACACACGTTAAACTTATAACACCCCTCTTTTTTCGTCGAGGGTTAATAAAATATAACATCAAGTGTTTTGTGTGGCCCCCTAATTAAAAAACTTATTATTATTATTTCATCACTTTGTGGAATCAAAATATCAGTTCTGCCGAGGAAAGTAAATTTCAAATTTAACGCAGTCGATGTTGTCCGTAGATAAATTTGAATTAGAATAATGAAATATACGCGAAATATTATTCTTTTTTATTGAATTACCTAAGTAGTGGAAGAAAAACCTACAATGTGATAAATATAAGAAAATAACTGCGTCGAAAGAATCTATAAAATTTCAGATGACGTCGATCCTTCCATAAATTTATCGACAGCTCGTGGTAACAGGCAATAAGGAAAATATTTATGAAGTAGAACAGAGCCTGGCGCAAGATTTCATTAGCTAATTATTCTAAGTTCAAAGGAGGAGCCAGGGATGTTGTAAAATTGATAAAAATATATTTTAGCGTTCGTTGACGTTAGGGGTCATCTGTAATAGAAGTAATGCCTTTCAACAGCTAAATTGAATTAAAAAGGTTGCTTGTTGTAATTAGAGTACAACTACTTTACACCCACGTTAGCGTGTATAATTTTATCTATCCGAATTTCCTCTTTATTATGCAATATTGTGTAATTGAAATTTAGTAGTCAGTGAATGAGAATAAAATTATGGACAAAATATATTAGAAATTTATCTTACATAAAAAGAATACGAAGTTGTTCACTATTTTAAATAATAAAGTTAAATTGAGATCTATATTTTTTGTTTTTCATTTAGTTTCAAAATATGTGCATCACAGCAAAGCGTTATTCAATAGGTAAGGTTACGAGGCTGAGGATGTGGAAACTTATAAAACATAAAGTAAATTCAATATACTTTAATAACTATAATAAGGCATTGTTCTTTTTATTCTTATACCTTTTACTCCAACAGCCGCGAACCTTCCTATTTTACGATGTTCATAGACACAAAAACAATAAAGTAGCTTCCACCTGGTAACGTAATACTACTATTGTATAAAAGAGATTCTTTCTTTACCTTAAAATATAATTCCTGCCTTATGTTTTTAGAACAAAAACTCAGTACTGGAGTCCTGCGAACTTATCTTTATTATCAGAAGGTCAAGACATCGAAAAATCAGTGATAATAATATGAATCACTAATTTATGGCTTTTTTATTGTTTAAGTTAACGTTCGACACGCATACCATGTCCATCAGTATTATGAACTTGCCTGTCTCTTAGTCTTTGGTTGAAATCGGCGAACGGTTGAAATACATAATATTGTTTCATATTATCGTATTTGATAAAGTATTATCTAACTCCAAACCATTACGGAGTTTTACCTTCTATCATCAGTTCACCCGAATAACAACAACGGTCTACACGTACCTATAATATTTAAAGAATTATTTTCCAACTCCTGACCTTTAAGGAATTGTACCTTCCATCACCAGCTCATTAACTTGAGATGAATAGTAACGACAGCAAATACTTGACTAGCTTCAGAAAAAAAATTAACATGTAATACGTGCCTATAAAATCTGAGATTTGCCCTCGATTTCCCATCATCAGACCCTGACTTGCTGACAATGGGGCCACCTCAGGAGTATACTCTATCGAATAAAAAAGATTTTAGAAAATCGGTTCATAATTGACAGAGAAATCAGTTAACATACATACAAAAAAATACATACAGTGGAACGTACAATCTCGTCCTTTTTTGAAGTCGGTTAAAAATAATAATTTCAAGAAAATTTCACTTTCATATTACAAAAGTTCTTTCTTAAACTATTGTGCAATGTAGCCATACCGCATACAGCTCACGAATAAGAAGCGACTACCCGGAGCCTGTAGACGCTTGAAACAACAGAGCTATTATTTGCGCGTTGCCGACCAAGTATAACACTTTTTCACGCCCCTTTTGAAGAACCACACACTGTACTTATTTGAGAAAACCTCTGCAGGGAGCTCATTCCCATTAAACCTTCGTCCCTTACAAGACTGTCACCGTTTAACTAAACAAAAATAGAAAATCAATTGTGTGTAATTTTAAATTTTTGTAAACTTCCCAAATGAATATCATATCTACACTGACATTGTTGAGATTTTACAGTTATCTGATTGGATAGCATGTTTAACCTTTCATGCTACTTATACTATCTCCGCCCAGCTTATCAATACAATATCTATTGGGTTTGGTTAGTGGGTACTTTACCAATGAATTATACAATTTTAAATATAATATGACCGGCATACAAGCAAAGGTATTACACCGCCATTTGGTGGTAATAAGTTACCACAATCTATAAACGCTTGTACTAGTAACGCTTACCGCGTTACCAACCCTCTAAAATCAAAAAGAAACAAAGCCAAAATAACTTAAAATTGCACGTAAGACAGGGTTACATTAACTGTAACACACACAAACGAAGAATTTGGAGTAAACTAAATGAGGGTGGTGTCAACCTAGCATCCCATGCGTAACGTTTCACAGAGCTATGTCCGACCAAATTGGCACGTTTAATTGAACGCCTCGTTCAGCCATTAGCGTACGGGACAACAGTTATTGGCAGTGGGCGGACGTTCCACTACTGTACAGATCACACGTAGCGGCGCATGTCGCGATTAAAGCTACGACTTTCGAGCGTAGCATTGTCTGACACGTAGCGCTACGGGGCGACGCTTTGTAGCACGTCTTGTTGAAATAGCCTCCTTTCTTTCCCAATGTAATGTGACACAATATTTCTCAAACAATCTCTATTGAAATCAGCTATTTCGACATACTTCCCGTACTCAGAGTGTAAAAATTATTTTCGTTGGAAATTTGATGCCACGATTGTCTTCGGGCGACGAGGATATTTTATAAAAATATTTTAGGAAATATCATTCTTTCTGAATGTGACACGGCCAATAAATCGCATAATGGTGTCGTAAAATTTCGGCGGTATTATCTTGGGAAAACCCGGCTATTTTACATTCACCTGCGAGGTTTCCCTCCGCGTCCAATTTATGTTAGTGGGCACAAAACGAACGCTGACAAATGTGGAAATAAAATGAACATACGTTTTATCTCTACGCTCACGGAGTCGGTTTTCATGCTCGCGGCTCGGCAGGGAGCCGAGCTCCAGGCGAGGGCAGCGGGAGAGAGGCGGGCGGGTGTTGCGCGATTCGTGTCGTCTCCCTGTACCGAGCTGTTAGCCGTGTGTTTCATAAGAATAAGCGTAGGACTGTGACGAACATCCGACAAAGAACAACCCGTCACACAGTAAATTCGTATAGTTCCAATAGTGTCAGCGCTCTACTTTCTGCAGTAATAGGGTAGTCGACGAATTTTTTTTATTACATAAATAAGAAATTTAGATCTCATAAAGAAATATTGCAACAGAAATAGTATATTCAAAGTCAATAGTTTCACAGATATCGTGGTTTGTTTGATGTGATGCGGCGCATCGTTCAAAAATGCTTTACATGTACGGTCGACCGCAGAAGTAGCTGAACACTTTAGTACCATGTCAAAATAACTATAGCACCAATATTAGTACGGTAGCACTATTAAGTACGAGCGTTATAGTCGGTGTGACATGGTACTAAAGTGTTAAGCTACTTCTGTGGTCGAATGTACTTATATTACTAAGAAATGTATGGGAATATTAACAAAATTAATGATAACTATGTATCATGCATGTTTTTATTTATAGCTGTCATACAAATAGTTGATTTAATTATTGTAAGCAATCTAATATAATTATAATTTTCAATAAATATTGGAAAAAGTATTGACCATTTTATATACATATTTTATAATCTGTATAATTTCAACAATATTCCATAACTTTTAAGTTTGAATTGATTTTATGGGTAACAGTAGCGTATTTTTTCCGAATTAGTAAAAATTGCGCCATATATACTAAGGCGCTATTTTTAATTACTTGGGCAACATCGCTATTACCATGAGCGATAGAAAAACTACATATTTCAGATTTATTGTCATGTACCTTATATAAATCAGTTTAAAAAACTATAAAAAAAAAGTTAGTTGAATAAAAAAGTAACAAATGATATACAATAAAAATAAACGAGTACTCTAGATATACTACAAACAAACTAACCTAAAGATATAGATATAATTTAAGCAAATATACACAAGTTACAATTAAAATACATTATGGAAATGTCTTAAGAGTCTCCTTAGATTTTCCAGCCGCTCACGTAGTTCTTTCTTAGATACGGTACAGCGACGAACGAAACTAAGTGGAACTTCACCCAGGTAGCCGTATATAAAAAAAAATTGAAAGATACTTCGCATTGCATGTTAAGAAACAACGCTTTGAACTTTCGGGTGGACGTTAGCGTCTGCGGGGCTTCTTTTCTTTTGAAAGCATCCATGTGTTTCTTATTTATTTTATTTTTTGAATTATAAATAAAGCTAATAAAAATTAATAATATAATTAGGTAAGTCCTGGTAATTATTACAATTATCACAATAAAGAGGTAATTCGCCAGAGAAGACCCACTTTAGACAAATACAGCCCCCACCCGCACCCGGCTCCGCTTCGACGCGCACGCTGATAACCGCGCATATCGTAAAACTTTATTTACCGCCCCCACTCCAATTTGTCTTAGCGAAACTTTTCAGCCGAGGTACGATGATAACTCCCAGTTATTACACAGAGGAAACTTGCACGCAGACTGTGCACAAGCATTGAAATTGTATTTACGGCACGTGTACTAAATAAATTCAGAATCTTTATAGTCCTGAGTAAAAACTAGCTCTAATTTTGTTGCGCACCGACTACAACTAAATTTAATTTCGGTGGCCTTAATTTTTTTGTGCACAAAATAAAACTTAATTAGCAGGTAAAATAAAACTTAGTTAGGCACATTTTTGACGTTGTTAAAATGGTAATTTCCTTATTACCTCCTTACAGTGGAACATCGTAGTGGGTCTTGTGACTCTAATTAATTTATTTTTATGAAATATTGGAAATTTCATTCTTGTTTGAGGTTTTGTACATTTTGTTATACATGTTTAGAAATCACATTTTAAAGATTCAAAAGCAGGAATTACAGTTATGGTTTAAAGATGCGCCTGTAAATTTATAAATATAAAATGCATAAAAAAACTTTGTTTTTCAACTTCGACAAGACATTTTACAGTTAGCTAAGTCGTAATGTTGTTTCATTCCATGGACAAGGTGTCTAATTTTTATATTTTATGTAATAAACAGCTCTATTCGATTTTATTCCGTTTTCCTGGGACACAACAGATGTTCAGTCACATTAGTAATTATATTACTGAAAATTACTTTGCAATACGTTATACTGACTTTTTTTATTTAGAATAGCAATAATGTTACCATCCTATCTATTATCTATATATTTAAGTGAAAATTATCTGATTTCCTCTAGTGCATCTGTATTTGCGTTAGGAGATAACTTATAACCTCATAATGTCTCAAATTCACAGGGTATTCCCAAGTCCTTTGTAGCTCAGACGGTTAAAGCAGTAACTCGAATTGCGAAAGGTCGCTGGTTCTGGCTGATTTTTTTCTAGTTTGAACACTTTCTAATATTTTCAAATATTTATTATAATTGAAATAAAACCAATTTACCGGATTTAACTCGCGTTTAATTAGATGATTAGATTTTGTCTGTAGTGCTCGCGAAAATGTAAGAGAATACTATTACTTATTTATTATAATGTTAAAAGTAAAAATCAAGAATACCGAACAACAAGCAGTTGCTTGTTCCAATGACAGAAGACGAATCCAATCCAAAATGTGATGAATATTTTCAGGTCCTGTACGACCAGCAAAATTTAGCTTTTATAATAATGTATCTACATTTTAAAAATTATTGCAGTTCCATTTCAAATTGAGTATCGATATTTTTATAGTCATCAATTTACTGTAATCACACAAAAGTGTTCAGTCCTCCAGCCGCCGGTGAGCTATTTCCCATGGTCCCAGAGTAATTACACGGCGGGCTCACAAAGGACGCAAGCCCGAGATCGCGGTGTGCCAGAGGCTGGTAATGCACAATACCTATGTGCACCGGCAAATTGCGTTCGATGAATACGTATTTAGATCTGTTCAATCGGGTCTTTCTTTACTCAAGATATGTCGAACCAAGTATACATCAATGTACATAAGTGCAGAATAATTAATTGCTTAGTAGTCATCTAATAATATTTTATTTATTTAGGTTAGCAAAACATATAAGTGTCTTATTTACGTATTAAAATGATTTTAAAAAAGTAATTCTAAGTTCCGAAATCAAAGTATTTAGATTTTTTTTTTTTTTTTTTTTTATATAACTAGATGACAAGCAAGCTGACGGCCCACCTGGCGGTAAGCGGTTACCGCCGCCTATAGACACCTGCAATAACAAGGAAAAGCACTTGATATTGCAGGTGCGTTGTCATCCTGAGGCCTAAGATGAAATGCCGTCCATGCCCAGTAAATACACTGGCTACCTTTCCCTTCAATCCGAAACACAGCGAACTGTTTCACGGCTGAAATAAGATAGAGAGATAGATTAGATATTAAAAATTAAATGTTCTTGGAACAAATTAATTTCTTTTTTGTACTAATAAAGGTAATACCTATTTTGGTAAACTAAACTTGGAAGATAGGTACTAAAATAGCTCCATGGTGTTCCAATACTCAACAAAATCATAGCAATAATACAAAAGCAGCAGAAATCAGTGACTAAAAAGATATGCTACTATAATATAATTGAATGGCAAACAGTAAGGAGAATTCAAGAGCTTTAATACTGTAGGTAGACAGAAGTGTGAGAGCATGTAAGGGGCAAAGTCAAGAGCACCGCGTTGCCGCCGCTGCTTGAAACATATTTTAATTGAAAAAATCTATGACGGCATCTTCACACGGGGGAAAGGGTGGTTGATATTATCACTTATCTCGTCAGTATCATTAAGCCCAATGAGAGAAAATCTTGAGAAACCTGCAGACAGCTGCAAGCGACCCGGGAATACAGCAATAGCTTTAGCTCTAATAAAGGTTTAACAAAGCGAAAAACGATGGTCACATTTTTTTCTATTAAAAACAAACACAAAGGTGTTTAAAAAATATTACATGCACCACAATCTATAAATCCATTTTAAAAATTAGTAAAACAACAGTCTGTAGGCGTTGAACATACAAGTGTAATAGGGAATAACCAAAAAGCAAATTCAGATCACGGGGCCATGTTAAGCGAGTTCGATATTCTGGTGATGGGCCCCGGGTCGGCCAGCCGGCCGCACTCCGTAGTTATAATCTAATATTCGCAATTTACGAGGATCGCATCAGGGCCCCGCTGGGAACCATAGCACTGTCATCGCGCAGCGTACCTGCCGGCTGCACTTACCCCACCGTTGACTCTATCGTTGTCGCTTTTTACGAGGGTAATGTTACCTACCTAAAGGAAAATTTATCTTATTTGGAAATAGTATCTAAAATAGATAGTGATGTCGAAGCTTTTAGACTTACTGTTGTAACTTTCTGTTATAAATGATAAATAGTGTGGGTGTATTTTTAATAGTAGGGGAGAGCGGGGCTATAAGTTCCGATTTTTAGTTAACCTTAAAATTTGTTCAGAATAATTGATTTCAGTACGAAGCGATCAAAATCAACATACATATGTAACTTTGATAACAAGAAAGTTTTTTGTGTCATTTTTTGTGTATTTTTTTTTGTAATTAAATTTTTAATGCCTAAAGTCGGAAAGTACTAACTTACCCCGACTTGGGGTAAGTTGTTAACAAGCCGGGGTAAATTGTTACTGTATCTGTTAAAGCTATTATTTGTGAAATAAAAGACGATAAATGATTGAACTAAGTCTGTTTATTTATGTAATAATCAACAATATTGTACGAATCATCGGGTAAACATTTGTATGTTATAACAAGTAACTAAAATTTGTACTTAATTATTACTATATATTTATCAATCAACAACTTATTAAATAACTTGTAGCTAATCAGCCCAGATAATTATTTCAGTCTTTAATCATATGGCCTTGTCATAGGATTCAAATATCAATCATATTGCCATCATACGCTGAAAACATAATATAGCATCACAGTTCAGGCATATGTAGCTACATATGACATAAGACTTACTAAGCTACATGTAGCTTAGTAAGTCTTCATTCTGCCTACACCTGGAATGGGCCCAGTTCTTACATTCTTCACACTGAACCCATTCTTCTCCAGGACGTGAATTAGAGTAACTGTCACAGCACTATAGACAATAATACTCTTAAACTGTCCCCATCATCCTCAGAACTGTCGCTACTAATTTGCAAAATCTGTCGTTTAACAGTCTTCCCTTTTCCTTTGCCCTTTCCTCTGTCCTTTCCTTTTTCGTTGCTTCGTCTTACCCTTTCCTTTTCCTTTTTTCCCCATTTTTATCATTGATGCTCACTTTCATTTTCTTACTTTGCTCTTATGCTAATGCTTGCTTTACAGGAGTATCAGTTAAAACAGCTGATTTCTTAAGACGTCTCTTGTTTGTTCCAATCCTTGGCGGTGCCTTGGCAAAAAGGAGGTAGGTACTGCTTCTAAACAAAAAGGGACTTGATCTCCGAGTTGTTCTTCTATGACACCAGAAGATGCAGGCAGATTAACAATCTTTGATGGCCCTGGCGCATCAAAGAATTGCCTTTCATCAGTAGTAATATTTACAGATTCTGATGCATTATCGTCTATGCTCGTAACAGTCTCTGATACTGCTCTTAAATTATTCGTGATGATATCATCATAAGTCCGCATGCTACAAAAGAAAAAATACCATTATTTTTATTTTAATGTTGATACAAAGTAATTGGGGCAAATTGTTCCGAGGTCACAACGTGCTCCCAAAAAAAGGAACATCTAGCCCCCAATCACATGTGTTGAAAAAAAGCAAGATATAGGGTTAGGTTACGAAATATACATAATTTATGCAAAGTGAACCAAAACAGTAGATAAACCCTTATAATAAAACACTGATTATGTAATAAAAACGCTTATGTATAAAAACGCTTATGTATAAAAACGCTTATGTATAAAATTTGTGAGATTGACCAAAAATACCAAATACAAAATTATTTACTTACGTAAACCAGCGATGCACAAGCTGCCGTTCCGATGTTCCGGGTATCAGTGCCTTGTTTAAGATAGCTGCCGTCGATGCGCTGCCGCTGTGGCGCTACGTTTCATGACGTGCTAACTCAATATTCTTATGGTTTTTCCTTGTGGAGTTATTTGAATCGGAACAACTTACCTCGGTAACTTTTAGCCCCGCTCTCCCCTATATAAGATGGTGCCGAAAATACGACAGTAAATTAAAACATGCACTATATTAGTTCATAGAAATGGTTTGCCACTTTCAAAAACATGTTATTTATTTAATAATTTCATGACATATCTATGAAATAATATAACATTGGCTGCATTATTTCATAAAAAGGTAATGAAATTATCAAATAAATAAAATGTTCTTGAAACTTGCAAACTAATATAGCCCATGTTTTATTGTCGTATTAACGGCAGCACCCTGTATAGGTCACAACCATCTCGTCAAATCAGTCAATTGGACGCCTAGGCCGCTTTACATACAGCATAAAGATAGTCAGCTCAGCAGCCCCAGGTAACATATGCAGTTGTTTTATTTTACAATAAAATTCATATCATAGGTCATTAACGCTAGCTTTTCGACAGCGCCTTTAGTACCTAAAGCTAAGTGAAAATATACGAGGACAAGATAAATGATTTTTGGGTAGGGTACTATTACTGAAAGTACCAACGGCCATTGTATGTGACGCTACGTTTCAATAGAAAAGCCCCGGTCCAAAGTCTTCGCCGGATCTTCTGACACTTAGGTAAATCTCCAATATCCGCTGCGATCGGCGCCGAAAGAGGCACACATGTGAAAGTCTATGCCATCTATGTATAGTGTATCACTTCAGCACGTTAAGAATGTACTAAGCAAACATTGTGTTGGGAGCAGGGGGTCTAGTCTTCTAATATGGTGTCAACATAATGCATCCTCTGGACAAAATTAACGAGATCTTTGATTGTTTGGCCCGCTTATCTGCAATATACGACAATAAATTAAAACATGAGCTATATTTGATCATAGAAATGGTTTGCCACTTTGAAAAACATTATTCATTTGATAATTTCATGACATTTGTATGAAATAATATAACATTGGCTGCAATATTTCATAGAAATGTCCTGAAATTATCTAAGGAATAAGGTGGTTTTGAAAGTGGGAAACCATTTCTGTGAACTAATATAGCCCATGTTTTAATTTACTCTCGTATTGACGGCACCACCCTGTGTAACCGGTGTAAGTTTCAATCGAAACGAAAACGATCATCGACGTGATATAAAAAGTGGTTTCCAACTCACAACATAGTGCTGCCGTTTTCATACAATTTGACAGACATCAAGACGACGAACGTTTTCGTTTCACTAGGGGCAGAGAGTTGTATGTTCGAGTTTTGAACGTAAAGTAAATATAATGGACAATACTGACAATAATAGAACGGCCTGCGACATATTTACTCAAATTTGAATCCGGGACGTGAGGAGTCAGCAGTCTATTACGTGACCGTTAATAGCATTCAGGCCCCCACCGGGCGGCGGACTCGCAGCCGCGGACTAGCTCCTCGGCCCAAATCGTTACGTCGAGCCCGGGGCGGGGAAAGATCTATAAATTACTGGAACGACAACTCGTTCCGCGCCAGATAAAGCTACGCCGCAAAACAATGCTCCGGACGAATGCCTTAGTCGTTAGCGGAGAGAATCGTACATCTTTATGAACTGTTTACTCGACAGATTCTGAATTGTCTACGGTAATTGTCCCTACTGCTCTTTTATACAGACTTTCGATTGCACACATGATAGCGAGGCATGCGGACAATTTCTTATTTGCCGAGTATACGAATCCCAAGGCAAAGTTCAGCTAGGTTTCGTTTCGGAGTCCATGGAGGATAAATACTTTTCTGTAAGTTACGACTATCCCCAATTTCGTTTCAGAATTCACGTTCAAAGGCGAACGTTTCTGAACTTCCAATAATTTAATAAAGAAAGTTTGCGAAGCGTGCGTGGCTGGCACGCTCGCCGCAAAAAGCCGAAAACTTTGATTCAATTAAAACAGAAAGTTGTAGGAAGAAGTTACGAGCGCCACTGAAAGTGTTCGATGCGGCAACGGTAAGGCGACCCGAGAGGTAACATCAAAGCTCATACCCATTCCAAATCCACATCGCGATTGTGACAACTTTATATAACTATTTCATAAACAGGGTTTGAGAAGAATGGACAAAATTAAACGAAATTTAAGAGGGCCGGAAGCTTATTTAAAGCACTTTTTAAGGTCACCGGACAGATTTCACGGGTAAAAAAGTGTCGGGTCCGGTGGGACACAGCGCGTAGCCTGCGAAAGTCGCTAGCGGGGAATAAGGGTGACGAGCATTGTTATGCAAATTGAGGTCGTTATTTCGCTACGAGTGAGGAAAGAGCGCGACAGCGAGCGCCCTGCCCGTGCCCTGCCGGCCCCGCGAGCTCCCGCCCGCGCGCCGCAGCGCGGAAGACGCTTTGCATAATTGGTAATACAAGTAGATAGGCACAACAGATAGAGCTGTGCGCTTCGGCTTTATCGTAACTACCGACAGTATTTAACGCTGCTAAAGTTATTTACTCAAGAGATCAACAAAACATGGTTTCCGTGAGAAGGGTAGAACCAAATAATCACAACAATTCATAAACTTTATTACTCAGCTTCCTACTATTCTTTTCGTTAGCTATTTCATGACAATGAAAAAAAAATGTTTGAAAGTTAATAACAAAATAACTATTCATATTTTCAAATAAAAATTCCAACATTTTTATAAAACGTTATCTACCCTTATTGACTTTATACTTAGTTAGCCAGCACTAAATAACAATTAAAAAGCGGACAGAATTAAATCCAAATGCGCCCTGCAAATTCTCTCCTGCCTGAGTTTTTTTTATATTTGTGCCTAAATTAGTGGTTATTTACACTGACATGTAAAGTTATTTATTATGGTAGGAACTTCGTTACGACTTCCGGGGAAATAAATGTCTGGATCCCAGATTACTGAGCCGTCCACGATTGATGGAGCTGATCATTCAGTATATCTACATAAAAGCTGACACACAGTAACAATATTTATAGCTTTAGCTCTTTTGTTTATTGTTTGACCACTAGCATCACTCTCAATCCATGTCCGACTATATTAATGCCGTTCGACGACGTCAAGATGAAAATAAAATATAAATTATTTCAATCTTCAAACAAACGAAGATATAATTACTTATATACTTTTACTAGGTGGTAGACTCGCATGTAGAGTCGCCTGGGTAGGTACCACCGCCTTTCTTATTTCAGCCGTGAAACAGTTCGCTGTGTTTCGGATTGAAGGGAAAGGTAGCCAGTGTAATTACTGGGCATGGACGGCATTTCATCTTAGGCCTCAGGATAACAACGCACCTGCAATATCAAGTGCTTTTCCTTGTTCCTTGTTTTTCCTTGCAGGTGTCTATAGGCGGCGGTAACCGCTTACCACCAGGTGGGCCGTCAGCTTGTTTGTCATCTAGTTGTATAATTAAAAAAAAAACTTATCGGGTGTTACAGAATTCCGTAAGAAAAATTAGAATTCTGAGTAATATATCCGCGGATAGTGTGTGTGGTTTAACTGTAGAGTGTTGTAAGTACGATACCCGATAGTAGATTTTTTAGTTGACACGAGCTGGTGTGACAATGTTTTTATTAATTTAACTGGAAATTAAAAGTGGTTTGAAATGTGCCAACTTTCAGAGGTAACTCATAACAAGGAACGCAACCGGCCCCTTCAATTTTATTTCAGACTTTTGTAACACACTATACATGTCTGTATATACAGGGTTTAAGGGAGAAGCTTTCGAAAACGAAAGCAAATGGTAGTGCAGATCACCCCTAAACACGGTTTGTTAAAAAATAAATTTTAAATCGCGAAAAAATCAGCTGTTTCATTCAAATTGTAATATCAACACGACCTGTTTATATGGAACAGCAGCTTCTTTTTGTTATTTCGAATTAATTTTTTAACATGTTTAGGGTGGCTGGCCAGCACTGCCATCTGCAGTCGTTTTCGAGTGCCCCCCCTTAAATCCTGTATATTGATTCTTAATCGTATCATAACGAGGTTAATTATTGCAGCAAATGTTTGATAAAATGGATGAGGATGTATGATGAACTACTTGATCAGTGAAAATGTCTACAAAACTAGAGGTATCTGGTTTGAACTCCAGTACGCGCAGTTGTTGCATCGGAGAATCCAGAACAAAACTACCTGCACATTACAAAACAGATACTAGTTCTCAAGTAATGTTTATTTTGTGTTTATAGGTAGGTACCTAATATCTACGAACAAGTGAACTTCAAAACTAGGTGGCAGTTTTAAAATTTAAATAACTTTATGTTTGAAAAATGCAACGTTCAGGCTACACATTCAACAAGCTGAAGAACGTGTTATTAGTGTACACTTACCGAGGCACCGGGCCGTAACTTCACTCATTTTAGCGTCGCAGTAGAGCTGATTTTCATAAAGCAGTAATTTGGCTTAAACGCCACCGGGGGTCATTTTTCAAGGGTAATCGGCAGAAATTTCCCCCGTTCCGTTAAAATTACTAAAGTTATGCCCATCACATTCATATTTTCGGCCAAATTATCCAATATAATAAGTTTAAAAGTGTAAGAGACGACTTTTAAAAGGAAAAGTTCCGTGAAAGCACGTAATGGCTCATCCCGCTCACGATTCCTATGCCCGAGGCGGAACAGGCGGACCAGCAGCGTCAAATAAGTTTCTAATTGCTTATATTACCAAGTTATATTTGCTCTTCGAAGTAATTAAGTCAGGAAGTTGAAGCCACATTCGCGTATTTAAATACAACTTAAACTTAGATTTTTCTTCATTTGCAATAGGTATTTAAATAGTAAAATATACGAATTTTTAAATGGCAATGAATTAAACCGCACCAAGTACTAGTGTGGAAACGAAAGCACTTTGATATAACTCGCAAAGGTTAGGTACCTCGAAACCCATTGAAGCAAAGTGGTGAAATGCATCCGCGTGGAAAAGTCATGAAAAATGCCCTCTCTCCTTTTACGGTGTAAGCTTCTCGAAGAGGTGACAAAATGCCGGCGCGAGGGTGGCCTGATAAAAGAGTTGTTCTTTACATACATGTTCAAATAAAACGAACAATTGAAGCGAGCTGGAATGTTATCGGATTTTTATATTATTAATACAGGGTGGCACATTTAGATCGGTCAGTATGGGAAAGTCTGAAACTATAAGACATATGAAAATCTCTTCTTAGGAACCATGTCATCGATTTTAGTAATAAGAAAAACTACATTCATTCATTTAAAAAAAAACATATACTTAGCTCGGAAATCGAATCCGGACGTTTTGAAAAATAAAACTACTTAATGCTATTTCTATTTAGATATGATTGTGTAGGTCTTAAGCAGTAAACGTTTTTATGAAACGCAATGTCTAAAATGAATAAAATGCATTGTTTTCATATCCTTTTAATATATTTTAGTACCTAAGTGTTCGAAATTATCACCATTTTTTCAATTCCCAAGCTGAGTACACGTTTTTTTTAAAATGTGTGAATGCAGTTTTTTTTATTACTAAAATCGATGACAGGGTTCCTAAGAAGAGATTTTCGTATGTCTTATAGTTTCAGACTTTCCCATACTGACCGATCTAAATGTGCCACCCTGTAAAAGTAATATTTCCAGCTATAATGTATAAAAAACATGGAGTAAGTTAAGAGATAAAAAATAAAGCAAAATTGTCAGTTGGAAACTTATAATTTTCTTTTCCTACTCGACAAACTTATTTATTTGTAAAGAAAGTCTGCAAAGGGAAAATATGTTTTACAAAACATTTAAATAACTACCTCTCATGAGCGGGATCTCTACAAAGACTTATTCATTTCGCCGCGAAGAGAAATGTAATGTTGAAGTGGGCAGACGCTTAAATTCTGAAGATATGAAGGAAATGTGTATGCCATTCTTGCTTTCAAGTTGGCAATAACGGTGTGGATATGGAGCGTGCTCGTGGCGTTGCCGTGGCAGTAAATTAGGCTCCCACACCAAGGGGTGAGGAGCTTTGCGGTTTCTATCTTATACGGGGATCATTCACCACAATACACATATAATACATTCCGATTTATAGTTACTTAGCTACATATATGTTTGTCTACATTGCTAATATTATGATATAAGTAATAGAAGTAGGTACTTAATAATTGGTCGAGCTACATTTTCAAGATAATTTTAAGCACAGTGCGTAATATTCGACTTTCGTAGATCCATTTCATGCTAATATAGAACTTTTATAAGCCACTCGTAAAACAACATGAATAACCGTTTCCAGCAAGCCATGGATAATACCAAAAAGGAAATTTCTGGGAGGAAAATAAAGAAGCCCAACTTAAATTTAGTGTATTGGTCGGCGAGTGTTTACGAGCTCGGCCCCTGAAATAAACAAACCAACAGTAAAGCACAAAGGCCAAAGCTCTCGGGAATGGGCACCTACTCACTATTTCATCAACACTGACAGAGAAATTAGACTATTGTTCAGAGAAAATACAAGAGTAGGTACTTCAAAGACGCATATAATTCAAAAGTCGATATACATTTTGAAGGCCGTGCGGAAAATTATGTTATTATTCGTAGTAAATTCACATCTAAGTTAATACGCAGTCGGGGTCCGTTAACGCGACTTAGCAGTTTTAATGAAACACAACAGTGCCCCAAGGATCTAAACACAAAATATAACAATGTAGTGTCCTATGTTCTGTTAAAACTGAGGTAGGTAAAACAAGTAGTTGTAAAGGGTAGAAATGGACACAATAGGGTGTGAGTTTGTGGCGAGGGGGCGGTCGTGGCGGCCGGCGCCAGCTTTCAGTGAGAATTGCTGTGAAAAGGCAAAGTTACGTGAACCCCGAAACTCATATAAAAACTCACCTAGAAACGCGGTTAGATCTCATCGATAAAGGTTTACTATCTTTATAATAAAATAACATGCATTTAACACCTTCATATGAATTGTTATGTGATTGGTTCAATGTCTATAATATTCTATCACTGAACTAGTGAATTGGCCGGGATTCTCATAATAAATTTATTAATGTATACATCAATACATTTAATATCAATTTAGAAAAGACACTCCTTGAATTCGGATGACATTACAAACAAATGAAATGAAAATATCTTTATTCAAATAGGCCACCAAGAAGCTGTTTTAAATCGTCAAAAATCACATTTTTATGACTATCACAAAAGATATTAACTAACAACGTCATAGTGTCTGTCTGTCTGTCATGTCTGAATTTACGTTAACTAACAATGTCTGTCTGTCCTCTCTGAATTTACACCGGTTCTAATAGTTAAACAATATACCGAAACGATTCCGGCCACAAGCTCGTGTAGTCACTCTTTTCAAATATGAAGTTACAATGTTTATAGTTACAAAATACCGCTTATGTCCATTTTCAGTAACCATTCCCTAGGCTTAGGTGACTCTTAACGACGTTGGTCTCTTTCTATCTCCTTTAGATAGACTGAGATAAAAATCGTTAACGCTAAGCAAAGGTTAGTGAAAACGAGCATTAGCAGTGCAGTGCCGCCCAGAGAAATAATAATAATATTAATATAGCCAAAATTTCAACAGAGAACACTAAAAAAAAATGAATCTTTATGGTAGCACTTATCAAGAAAGACGATATATATTTCCAAAATAAATAGACTTTTGTGATAAGTACGAAATACTTGTATCAGGTCAGTATTGTGAGCTTATCATTTAATATCGTAAGTCTCTTACTGACGTTGCGTTTTTGCGCACAGTTTCTCGTATGTGAGGGTTCAGAAAAACATTCGGTTATTATCTCTCCTTCCCCCCTTTCTACAAAAATGCACGTGCTGGCCTTCGGAGTCATTTATTCGCTGTTTCCACTTCTACACTAGCTACGTACAGTATATTCGTAGCTTGTTCTTCGCTGCACTAACTGTCTTAGAATTTAGGCTCTACTTCTCACTTATGAGTTGGTCGGCCCCAGAGCACTCTACCAAAGTTTCACCATAACTTGATCAATGGTATCGGAGCGCATAGGAGACAAACAAACAAACATTGATTTTATATAAATAGATTAAATATTTTTTATTACTAAACTTTGCCACTAAAGCTCAAACATAAACATGGAGTAGGTATTTTCACGTCACCAGTTTGTTGGAGGGGTCCAAGCGTATACGTATTGCGGTTTCCGTAGCTACGAGCTACTGCACCATAACCACATTTTACCATTTTCAACATCACGATAGTAATATAATTATCGTAATAATACTATTATTATTGATCATGAAAACAGATAAGTCATAAAACTTTAACTCTGCTATTAGAAGTGAGTAGTAGTCGTTGCCGTAATGACTGGCTAAACTAAACGCGGCATCCTTAATGTTTGCATCCCATTCAATATTTATTCAGGTCCCCAAAAAGTCATCCAGCTTTTATAAAAATAATATACTAAGTTAATATATAAGTTAACATCCAGTAATAATTATGCTTATCCAGGACTGGTGTATAGACAAAAAATAACTAGTTAGCACAAACTTAAAGTGAAACGTTATAGTTAGTCTGAATAGGAAGACTCTTCTACAAAACAAGTTTCTAGATACAAAACTTTAGAATGCCGGCTGTTCGTAGGAGTTTACACAATAATCATTTACATAAGCAAAAGCAGAGTGAAACTTTCACAGACTCTGATACTAATCAAATAAAAACGAAAGAAAACTCGGTGGAAAAACAGTATGTTCATAAAAACAGTGAGGAGACGGCGCTAATGAGAGAGCATAAAGCGTGACGTCGTAAAGGCAGCGCATTAAGCGGCCGCTGCCAGAAGCTGCCCGTAATCTATTCGTAGCTATTTTAATTAGCATCGTAGTAATAATAAAACGAGGGTGAAGTTTTTGTGGCATTCCCGGCGATATTTCCCGAGGCGTGGTGTGGCGCCGACGCCGCGCGGCCTGCAGCCAGAGACCTCAACGATTGGGAATACTTAAAACAACTTTGCGCTCGACGAACTTAACTTATACGTACGAGGCTTTAATGGAAAATATAATCGTTGGCAAACATCCCGGATGTAAATAACAACCGATGTCTGGAACATTTAGTAAAGTTTTAATAAATAACCGTCTTCGTTTATGTTGCTTTAAGTGCATTGTAGCTGGTCGGTATCCTAAAAGAATTTATACTCACCGGGATTTTCTTCAAACTAATAAGCGATTGTACTACTTAGCTAAAGTCGAAGAAAAAAGGAGTTCTAGAAAGTAAAAATGTTGAAAGCAAAGGAATTGTCCATTGCTTACAGAATTCCGGTAGAAGTCGTAAACATAAAAGTCGGCATAAGCGGTATCGTATAATCCACCGAAATTGAAATGTTTACACGCTAAATCATACTTGACCTTTATGAATGTCTGTATTGTATTTGTATCTTTTTCTAACAGTAAGTCTGTAAAAATAATTTCATAACGCAAAATTATGTAACATTTATTTTTTGATAACCGACTCCAAAAACGAGGAGGTTCTCAATTCGGTTGGTATGCGTTTTTATATGTAATATATGTACACCGACTACGCCGAGATTTCTGATCCGATTGACGTGATTCCTTTTTGTTCGATGCGGAATAGTTGCCATTTGGTCCCATAAAAAATTATTTTAAATCGATTGGATAGTTTGGTTTTAAAATCAAAATAACTGGAATAATTGAGCCGTTTATGTATGCGAAATTGCGGATTTTTGCTTTCCTATGACTGTTTAGTGAAACCATACGATAGTCGGAAACAATATATGCTGACGGTCATCTATCTAGCATTGACCTTAGAAAGTTATCAGTGACTTGTTTGTCTTACATAGGTACATCTGTGTGTCTGTGGACCTATTTTGATTTGGTTTGTTTTTTGTTTGAAAGATGCCGTGATCGTGATGGTTCTTAGCTATAGTAAATAAAGATCTTTACAGGCGTTTGATGACTATCAGCTCAATTCCTACTTGACATAGGCGTCTTACTGACTTTCACAAATACGATCGATTTGAAATTAAAACGGATCTAGCGTGTTTGGGCTCATAAAAATAATCTCAATGAGGTGGTGTTAGATAGATGATTAATGAGGTCGGGTTACTTAGAATTTTAAATTTTATATTATTTAAGCCTGGCGAGTTCCAGCTATGCGATTCTCTAAAGTCAGCAGCCTTAAATTCGTGGCTGTCGGCAGCGCTGTCATTCCTTTTGGCGTTTGTTTGACAACCATTCAACAACCGTTGGCGACACTAGCGTTCCGACGACGAGCAAGGCCCAAGCCAGAACTAATAAGTATATTTTTATATCTTTATGTAAGAATCAATCAAATATTTAAATAAGTCATTGCGATACATTTTGAACACAAGAAAAACGAAATAATAAAATATCGATTGTACTTCATGTCGTATACTTATCCAAAACAGCGCCAATCATACACAGCCATGAGATCAACGTAGAGATTAGTGAATACGCTTACGCGCAGCGTCGTGCTCAAACGTCAAAGTCAATGGCAGCTCGTCGTTTTGTAGACGTCAAGCTCGATGTCGAATATTTCTGTTTGTGAATCACACTGCAGGACATGTATTTTTACGAATCTTTTATTTATAGAATTGTATCATTAAATGATATGATAAACTCTGACTTACGGTTAGCGGGTTGCGGGGGGCTTTTATAGAATAGAATAGAATAATTTATTTCAGACCAAGTCCATACTCTGTTAGTAACATTCAATACTTATAGAGTATAATAGTATTTTATGGCGGGGCAAGTAGCGCAAGTCATGGGTAGGTCTTGAAGTTTACTGTTTCGCCCAATTAAATTGCGTAAATAAATAAGGGCTAATTTTTTATATAAAGTATTGATGCTCATTGAAAGCTTAAATTTTAAGCTTTCAAATGACATATTTTTGTTATAAATACCGTGTGTAGTTTTTGTAACATTGACTTATGTATGCGCAGTGAATGGTTGGTTCGATTTGGTTGCTCGCGAGTGTAGTAGATACAGACTACAGGTACAGACTACAGACTACGATGCCACTTGCCCCTCTACTACAAGGTGGGTACTAAGTTGGGTACTAGCCACTCTAGTTTCACGCACTGTCTGAGACTCTAGTGTTGCTCTAAGAATAATTACCTAGTTTTCTCTTGTCACCTTTACATCGCATAGCTGTACATTTTTTTATACAACAAGATGACAAACAATCTGACGGCCCACCTGGTGGTAAGCGGTTAACACCGCCTATAGACCCCTGCAATAACAAGGAAAAATCACTTGATATTGCAGGTGCGTTGTCATCCTGAGGTCTAAGATGAAATGCCGTCCATGCCCAATAATTACACTGGCTACCTTTCCCTTCAATTCGAAACATAGCGAACTGTTTCACGGCTAAAATGTAAATACACACTATGTTGTATTTGAACGTTTTTAGAACAATTAAAACATACATATGTTTAGAAACAAATCTCTTACAAACACATTCTTTTAAGGCCATATTCATAAACGCTCATTTAACCTACTTTAAACACTGCTATAATATCTTTGTTTTATATTTTTTCTTTCTCAAATGAGTAAGAGAAACAAAATACTTGAAATGCCTCTTATAATTTCACTTGTTCTAATAAAATAAGTAGTTTATTGTAAAAATAATTGTGTTGTATTGTATAATTATATAATATGTATTATATTGTATTATATAGTAGATATATTTTATGTATTGTATTTGTATGTATCAAATATTATATTTATCAGTACACAAGACATCCTTATCTCGCAGCGCATCTCCTATTGTAGGTGGGTTGGAAGAGATTGCTTTTAGAAATAAGCCACACCTTTTGTTCATTTTTTATTATTATGTTTTTCTTGTATTGTTTCTATGTGTACAATAAATTATTAAATAAATAAAATAAATAAATAGTTTATAGCGAATAACTGCAATGTCTAATTTAATAATAACGTAAGTATTTTTCAGAAGCCTCACTAAATACTTAAGAGCAGTTTATAAAAAAATAAGTCTCATATTTTACGGTAAATACAATGACAATAAGTGTCCCTGACTCCGCAGTTACATTTCAACATAAATTTCATCTGAATCCGACCCGGAACAATTCTACTTGTGATTCTTTCATATAAAAATCGCTTTGTTTTCACAGTCTTTGATAGGTGTTCCGATCGAAGGGACAGCCTGTAACGCTTGATATTAAAAAAGTTTTTCTATAAGAGAGCGAGAGAGGATTCCATTGCAATTAAGCGCAATCTTAAATAAGATTCCGATGAAGATGCCTTTAACTTTTCGCCTCTAAGAAATACGCTGCTTAGTGAAATTAATATTCTTCGAGAATACTAAATTATATACGTATATATGATAAGTACATTTTTTTTTTCCAAAATAGCTTAGTAAACTCATGTCCTAGGCTGGGAAACCATTTATATAAATCTGTGACATTATGACATTTATGGCTAGGGAATGCAAATCTCGAGAGATTGGGGCTCAAGCGAGATCTCGCGAGTTTATGAATAAGAATACTGCGAGATCTCGCCAATTTCGAGATCTCGCGAGATTGGCAGTTTTGTGTATTTTTATTGCAAGTAATCACGATATATGAATAAATTAGGAAAAAAATAATAAGTAAGTACCTATTATAAGATAAACATTAATTTTCACGAATTTTTCAATAGACTTTTATGCATCAAACATTGTTTGACGTATTTGTCTATATTTTTTTAATAAACTTCTAAGTACCTGGCTAGTAAACTTTGACGTACGTATCTATCAAATAAAAAATTAAAGAAACAACCAGTCTTCTCTTCTAATATCAAACAAAAATCTTTTAGTAATAAAACAGTTCTTTTAAAACAAACAAAACAACAAGAAGTCAAAAAAAAAACCTTTTATCTAAGTTGAGTTGACTATTAAACTGAGATATTATTTATCAATTAAATAACGTGTCAGTCCGCGCTTTGAATAAGACGTTTTTATGCTCGAGTGCAATCTCGTTAAACACGCGAGATCTCGCCCTTTTTTCGTCCGAGATCAATCTCGCTAAAAAAAGCTATTTATGGCTATGCTAAATATCCTTGTTCTTCTATTGCCCTTACCGTTACGAATTTTTACAAATTGTATTCAAGCAACGTAGTAGTAGGGTTAAAATGTAAACAGCGGCATGAAGACATCTGTCCGGCAAAATGTCGCCTGCTAGGTCAGGTGGCACACGTTAAAAGCACTGAAAGCATTCATAAATTTCCACTAAGCGAGCCTGCAGGGCGCAGGTGGCGCCATCTACGAAGCGTTTATAAGAAAGCCTATACTGGATATAGAAACGCAACTCTAACATTATATCGGAACCCATGTTTTTTCTACGTCCTGACACTGCGATATACTGTTATCGCTGAACAGAAAGTCAATAAGCTTCAGATACCTACACGTCGGATAAAAAATATTTACCTTATAGAGTACAAGGCGATCAAAGTTGAGGCAGCTTGTGTGCGGGTGGAGATAGAGACACTAACGAAGTAAACAATCGACACAGACAATTCGCGTCCGACCCGGCGACCGGGCTAACAGAAAAGCGCCAAGACAAAGGACTGATGAATCTGATTATTTTGTTCTACCGTTTCCACCCCACATAAACTATAAACAAACCCCACGAACCATAGTTCCGAGTTCTTACAGAAACAAACAATAACGTAAAGAAAGGATTGTAATAATTTTACGACTTTACCAGACCTACAATTATTACGCTTTTAATCGCCGTAAAACTCTTTATTTTTCTCACATATGTATAGATTATGCATTTTTTAAAACTTCCTTTACAAGAAGCCCTGTAGAAATAGTAGAAAAACCTATTGATTTTGCATATAACTTGATCAGTTTATTTTTATCAACAAATAACTATCATGTACACACCGTCTGCTTTTTTAACTTTTTTCCTATTGCGTGTCTACTGGTAGAAAATACATACAGAGAAATTACTCTACGAAATATGCGGATACTTTGGGCGTACATTCTTTTTTATTAATTGTACGATGTATTAGTTTTATGTGCATAACTAAATAATTAGATTTATTTTTGGTACAAAATATAGTACTTAATACTTAACACTAATTTAATTATTGGGTATTTATTTATTAAATAGTATAGGTAGCGGATACTTTGGGCGTACATTCTTTTTTATTAATTGTACGATGTATTAGTTTTATGTGCATAACTAAATAATTAGATTTATTTTTGGTACAAAATATAGTACTTAATACTTAACACTAATTTAATTATTGGGTATTTATTTATTAAATAGTAAAGGTAATAGGTAAGAATCAAATTTCTTCAAAATTTCACCAGCCAGTATAATAGACGTAGAGATAGTTCACTTCCTTGTTTATCAATTAGACTTATGAGTTTATTATACGTTCATACCTACTTAACACCTTAGAATCATAAAACTAGATTTGTGTTGATAAATTTATCTGAATTGGGATCTAAAACCAAGTTAATGAGAGGTGTTTTAGCGTTAGACAAGATTTTAGGGGGTGAGGCGTGAGAGACCGCCTGCATGTCTCGCTCTCTTCGCAGTTTTCACTAACCGACTTCAAAAACGAGGAGGTTCTTAATTTTTGATTTTAACATTATTATAAATGTTTTAAAAAATACTTAGTAATTAAAATAATATAAAAGTAGAAAAAAAATTCTAGTTTTATATTTAATTTAATTAACGAGGAGGTTCTCAATTCGACCGGTATGATTTTTTTTCTATGTATGTACACCGATTACGCCAAGATTACTGATCCCATTTACGTGATTCTTTTTTTGTTCGATGCGTAATAGTTGCCATTTGCTCCCATAAAACTTTTTTCATAATCAGTTGGGTAGGTTGGTTTTAAATTAAAAAAAACTGAATTCATTAAGTCGTCTACGTATGCGTAATTTCGAATTTTTGTTTTCCTATGACTTTTTAGTGAAACGATACGATAGTAGGAAACAATATAAGTTGATGGTCGCACCTTAGAAAGTTATCACTAAAAATTGTGAAAAAAAAATTTAAACTAAAATTAAAACCGACCGATAAAATAATTAAATTTAAGTAGGTAAGTACCTACTCATCCCCTAGAAATATATTTTTTGGAGTTGGTGCTAAGTTGTTTCCAAAAACAATAGAAACTGAAGCACCGACTCAATATTTTATCCTTTTCAGTTTTTTGAAGTCGGTTTTAATTTTTGTTTAAAATATTTCTCATGACTGTTCTGACGTTAGCGCTATGCCATACAGGAGCGTCTTTACCTATGGTGCAGTGCATGGTATGCGGTGCACACGGGCGCAGAGTCGCAGAACCTGAGAGCTCTGGAAGGTCCTACGCTCGTATCGTAATAGGTCAAGGCGCGCCACAAGCGACTCCTTTAAATATTATATAAAGGAAATTTAATAGTGTCATGACGTCCGTACCGTAATACGATTTACCTACTATATTTCTCCCTTTTCTGGTTGTGTACCGGAATTGTGTACTCTTCTGGTTGTAATCTACAAAACGGGATTCAGCCGAAACGGTCAACGGGTGATCACCTAGCATGCATCTCTGGGGTGAAGCTATTAACAAACGTGGTGAGTTAATTAGTGCATGTTAGCCACGTCACTGACACTGAGAATACCCACTAAAACTTCACTGCCCATTGTGAGAGTAGCCTGGGGTCTACCGAAGCAATTTCACCAGCCCATCCCCAGGCGACTCAGCTTTATAGCCCGGTTTCTTGCCGACAGAGACTACACAGAGATACTTAGGCGAACCCATACGTGATGGCCTGTGCAATGTGTGCCTGGAGGTGACTAGAGAATACAATCCCGAGCATGTTTATCAATCCCGGGAATAGGGAATTTTTGATATGTAATCCCGGGATACCGGACCACTACGCCACCGGAGCACTAGGTTATTTCTTCACTGCCTTCTATCTTTTCTTTTTAACGTTTCTATAGCAACATTTATCTCAACACTCATTGAAGTTAACACCTCTAGTCATCCGAAGGAATACAATTACAAACATTAAGCAAGCAAGAAATAAGCAGGTTGTACCTAGTGCTTCGCTGGGCATAGTGGTAATCGCGACTGGCCGGATATCAGGAGACGCGGGTTCGATTCCCGCCTCAAACATTTATAATAATATATATAATATTCTTTATTTCACACAAGAGACAACTTTAACAATAACGAAAACACAAAATACACTGGGCGACCTTATATTTTTTTTCATCATTTTCTTTCTCTATTTGTAATCTATTATATAATCAGTGCCTTCAGTAATTACGATATTAATGAAAAATTACACAGTAATAGTGGAAATGAAAATTTACTCGAGAAATAGATGAAAATGTATGAAAAAAAAAACAAAAATCGTTATCAAAGCCGCTTTTCTTCTTAATTATGTTTTTTACTACCCATTTTCCAATATTTCCTTTTGCGCGAATGTAATGCCGGGTGGAGAAAATTTGACACAGATTGGGCTTTCGCAAGCGCCCGATGGTGTCTGGTAAGTTTGGGGATAAAATATCATCATCATTTCAGCCGGGAGACGCGTCTACTGCTAGGCATAGGCCTCTCCCAAAGATCTCCAAACCGATTGTTCCTGCGCTGTTCGCATCCATCGGATTCCCGCGACCCTCACTAGATCGTCGGTCCACCTTGTGGGAGGCCTACCAACGCTACGTCTCCCGGTACGCGGCCGCCACTCGAGAAACTTTCCGCCTTAACGGCCGTCAGTCCTCCTTGCAATGTGGCCTGCCCACTGCCACTTGAGGCTCGCAATTCTTTGGGCTTTGTCGGTGACCTTTTATTTTTATTTTTATACAAAGCACGACAAATGACTCAACACCACCTGATGTGAAGCGGTAAGGAGAGTCCATATTCGAAGACAACTAGTGCAGAATAGACATTGCACTAGCCGCCTCCACCTTGCCGGCCCAAAAGGTGCTTTTTCACGCCTCTCTTGAAGGACCCCATGTTATAGGAAGGAAAGAATTCCAAGTTCTGGAAGTACGACAAAGAAGCGAGGCACTAAATTTCTTTGTGCGTGATGTTGAAGTGGAGACAGTGAATGGATGACTCCGAAGACCGGCACGCGTGCTCCTGAGCAGGAAGGGGGAAGGTGGGATAAGGTTGAAAAGCTCCTCAGAGCACTATCCGTGATAAAGCCGATAAAAGGCGCTAAGCGACGCAATGTCTCGACGCAATCGTAGAGGCTCAAGGTTGTTGGTGACCTCTACATCGCCAATGATACGGACAGCACAACGCTGCAATCTGTCCAGTGCATCGAGGAGGTACTTGGCGGAGCCATCCCACAAGTGCGAGCAATATTCCACGCAAGACCGGACCTGAGTTTTATACAGCAGGCATAATTGGTCAGGCGTGAAAAATCGACGCACCTTGTTCCGGACACCGAGCTTCCGTGAGGCTGTTTTTATCACGGTTTCGATGTAGTTCCTGGAATTCAGATCGCAACATATCTCCATACCTAGCAAGTTTAGGGAGCCCTGTGCCGAAAGAGTCGTGCCCTGAAGAGACGGAAGGGGAAGGAACGGCGACATTTTGGCTGTAAACGCGCACACCTGTGTTTTCTTAGCATTGAACTCAACAAGATTGTTAGATCCCCATTCAGATACGAGGTTCAACACCCTGTCGAGCTCCATGGTAAGATTCTCTCTCTCCCTCTCGGTGACAGCGCGCCCAGCCCCTGGGCGACCGTAATATCCCCCATGCACTGTACTGTCATCTGCATAGCAATGGATGTTTCCTAACGGAATCATGTCATTGATATGAAGAAGAAAGAGTGTGGGGGATAGAACAGAGCCTTGTGGTACACCAGCATTCACTGACATGAACCGCGAAGCGTATCCATCTGCGAGGACACGGATTCTTCGCTCATGCAGGAAGCCGGCGATCCAGTTACAGAGCTGAGCGGGCAGACCGTATGCCGGGAGCTTGGAGAGAAGAGCCCTGTGCCAGACCCGATCGAACGCTTTGGCAATGTCAAGGCTAACTGCCACTGACTCACCACGTCTGTCAATAGCTTCACCCCAGACATGTATTAAGTACGCTAGAAGATCACCCGTTGACCGGTTCGGCCGAAACCCGTACTGTCGATCATTAATTAATGAGTGATCTTCTAGGTATCGGATCAGCTGGTGGTTTAAGATCCGTTCCATGACCTTGCAAAGAACTGAGGTGACAGCTATCGGGCGGTAGTTAGCTGGGTCTGATCGGTCTCCCTTTTTGGGGACCGGTTGCACATTGGCCTCTCTCCAAGATTCCGGCACACACCCAGAAGAGAGAGAAAGACGGTATAGCCGCGTTAAGACAGGAGACAACTCCGCTGCGCAGTTTTTCAGTACTATCGCTGGAATGCCATCAGGTCCACTAGCTTTCCGGACGTCGATTGACTGAAGCTCCGCACGTACATCACATTGCCTCATACGAATATCGGGCATTGTGTGGCCACAGTGGGAGAGTGTTGGTGGCTGTGAGTTGCAGTCATCGATTCGGGAGTGAGCAGCAAAGAGTTTCACCAAGAGATCGGCTTTCTCTTGCGGCTTGTGAGCTAGCGAGCCGTCAGAACATCTCAACGGGGGCAGCGAGGGTTGACAGAAGTTGGATTGCACGGCTTTGGCCAGACGTCAGTAGCTACGGCTTCCCGTAGGATGCGTAAGAAGTTCTTGGCCAACTCGTGCAACGCGCTGTGCATCCGCTCTGATGAAGGCCCTTTTACAGGACTTGGTGGCGTTGGTATAGACTGCTTTCAGTGAGTCAATGTTGGGATCCCCGCAAGCTCGGCCCCTGATCCAAGCGCGGTATGCCGACTGTCTGTTTTCAATAGCTAAGTCACAATCGCGGTTGAACCAGAGGTTACGCCTACCCCTACTGATGAGATCGGAGTGAGGGATATAGTACTCCATCCCTAACATGATCTCATCAGCAACAGCAGTAGCGATAGCGTTCGGGTCCAGCTCACTGAAACAGCGCTGCCTCCAAGGGACAGATGCGAAGTAATCCCGCATACCGTCCCAATCTGCCGACGCATAGTGCCAGATGCGGCGTTTGGCAACCATAGGTACCGGTGGCGACGCCCGTGGCACCCCAGCGGATACCAGGCAGTGATCCGATGTTCCCAAAGGAGCACGAACCTCTAGCCGATATCCATCCGGGCGAGTCGTCAGCAGAAGGTCCAACAATGAGGGCGCGTGACCGACAATGTCTGGAATCCTGGTGGGCTGGTTTACCAGTTGGGTCAGGTCGTGCGTGAGAGCGAAAGCGTGGGCAGTTCTACCAGCATGGTCAGTTTTAGAGGAACTTAACCACGACTCGTGGTGAGCATTGAAGTCCCCTAAAAACACCAATTCCGCGGTTGGAAACTGCTCCTGCGCAACATCTGCCACCCGACTAAGATGTTCGAAAAGTCGAGTTGTCTCCATGTCACCGCTGTGGGATCTATACAGGCACACGTAGATTCGGCAATGTGTGCCCAGGTCCACATGCACCCCAAGAATAGAGTAGGAAGGGTCCTCCAAACAGCGCAGACGGCGACAGCAAACATCCGCCCGGACAAACAAGCATACCCCGGCCTTCGCTTTGAAGGACTCTTCAAGAGCGTAGCCGGGGTAATCCAAGTAGCTAGTATCTGCCGGGCGGAGTATTTGCGTCTCCGTCAAAAACAGCATTTCGGGTCGAGCCGTCTCGAGATGTTGGTGGACGGCATTGAGGTTAGCATGGAGCCCACGGATGTTAGTGAGCCCGACCTCAAACAGCGTGGTTGTGGTGGGGGTGTGCACCGCTGAACGACCGGAACTGTTTTTGAGCGCTGCCATAGTTAAGATAGAAGGAGGAGAGGCGTGAATTGGGGGGACGTTGCCGCCATATATACGGTCAAAGCGTGAGGCCTGTTTCCCCAGGTAATAGCCGACAGTAGAGAAGCGCTGACCCGCCGAACGGAAGGGCCCCCGAACCCCCCCCCCCGGGAATGGCCGCCGGGACCCCACCACCCGGTCACCAACCGGCACGACGGACCACCCCAAGATTATGCGTGGCATGATAGGGCAGCCTCACGAACTGGTTAGGTTCGCTTGGGCCCCTGTACTGTACCACGGGCGGCCAGCGGAACAGCCGTTTCTTCGGGTCTCCCTGGTCGGCGGGTCAATGCAGTCCACCTGGCTCTGGTTAGACGGAAGCCGTCACTGACCGCATCCATCGCCGCAACGTCTCCCCAAGCTCTGGTTGTACGCTGACTGATCCCGGAACGCGACCACAAGTGGTCACTTGGCGGGTTTTACGCCATGCGTACGGTGGTCACTAACCAGACGGGTGTTCAGACCCTACCACCAGTCGAGCAGTTGGTAGCTCGGTAATCCCTTAGTCGCCTCTTACGACACCCACGGGAAGAAATGGGGCGGTGAATTGTATTCTTAATCCGTCACCGCACGGATAAAGTTCTCCTGCGGATCTCATCATTTCTGATTCGATTACGCAAAGAACCCCGATATAATATGAATTTAATAATTAAAGGACTCTAGTTGAAGACCAAAATTTAGTAGGTTCTATGTAGTATAGAGATATTTCCATATAAAAATGATATGCATGGTAATTTTGTTATCAAATATTCCTTTGAAATTTTACTTAAGCCTTTTTTCGGGATTTTATCTGATCAAGTCAAGTAAATACTATCGTGAAGCAAATTAGCACATACTTTAGACTATTGTCTAAAAATATACCTACCGTATATTCTTTGCATGTTCGTCATTTTATATTCATTAACCTCAACCATTCTCTATTATAAAAAATCTGTTTTTTCCACTTCTCCACCAAAGACTCGCCTTAAAAAAATATAATAGACACTGAGACTTTGTTATTAACTTTCTGTTGAAAAGTAAAGTAGATTTTAATGCCACGGGGAACCTATGGGTTTAACGTGGAAGAAATTGAAACGGAGTCTAATTAATTGAAAACATGTTCACAAGAATATGGATTGTATATCCAGAACATCATAAACTAAGGTTAAAATAAAATAAAAACAATTATAAAGCGCTCGAACAAAACTCATAAACAACTTGCTTGCTTTAATGCAGATTTCCTGTTGTTTCATTCAACAGTAAATCTACATTTATTCAAGTCGTTGATGTGTTTTATAGCAGTTTGTTTGCCTTTCCTTCGTTCTTTTTATGTTTTATACATTGTACTTTGCTATCTCATAGTCAGACGTATAAAAAAGACGAGTCTGATTAAACTTGTTAATTTTATAATGATAATTTTAACTTTATATTTGTGGCTTCGAGCTGAAAAAGAAACTTATATACCTGCTGAGTCCCTCAGATCTCTTGTTATATTACGGGTTATTATACAAGGTGGTGACGACAATAAATTGAAACATTTGCTACACGGTTCATAGAAATATAATGACACTATTAATAAAATCCTAGAATTAATATTAAAAAAAAAAAACACTCAAACTAAATAACTCAGAAATCGAAATAAATGACAAATATTAAACAAATTAAGTAACCCCCGACGTCATTAATCATCTATCTAACACCATCTCATTAAGACTATTCATAAGAGCCCATACACGCTATATCTGCGGTAAGTTTTTTTTAAGTTTCAGAAAAATTAAGCATTTCGCAGACTTTTTGATGGTATAGGATCAGCTCAAAGTTAGTATGTCATGGGAATGTCATCGAAGTGACAGTACACGAAATTTGAAATCAATCGGATCTGTAAAAGTTAGTAAAATCCTATTATCATTTTTTTTTATACACAACTAGATGACAAACAAGCTGGCGGCCCACCTGGTGGTAAGCGGTTACCGCCGCCTATAGACACCTGCAATAACAAGGAAAAGCACTTGATATTGCAGGTGCGTTGTCATCCTGAGGCCTAAGATGAAATGTAGTCCATGCCCAGTAATTACACTGGCTACCTTTCCCTTCAATCCGAAACACAGCGAACTGTTTCACGGCTGAAATAAGAAAGAAACCATGTAGAAAATGAGCTGATAGTCATCAAACGCCTGAACTGATCTTCATAAATTATAGCTAAGAACCATCGTAGTCACACCAGCTTTCAAACAATCGGTCCATTCGTTTAGACGCTACGATGCCACAGACAAACACACAGATACACAGATACACCGATACACAGACAGATACGTCAAACTTATAACACCCCTTTTTTTCGTCGGGGGTTAAAAAGAACATCATTAGGAGATATCGGGTCGCTAACCTAGGGCGGCAACAGCGTATCAATAAGCAGCGCTATGATTTTTATGGCTTACGCATAAGGTATACTTTGCTTTGATTTGCGTGAATTTAAAAACAAATTTTGTTAGGTTTGGCAACGTTGAATACTATTAGAGGTCTTCAACCTGGGTTGAACTTCACTGCCAGCAGTGATACTGATAAGTAATATTTTACCAGGTACAGCGTGTAGAAAATGTTTAAAATGAAAATTATAAATAAATATTATATATTTATTATTATTTATATATTCGATGTTAAAATTATTGTCATATTGTCATCACCACCCTGTATATTGAATGGCAACTTCAATTTCCGGATGAAAGAGATACTAGAAACACGTAAAGCAACTGATTTTTACTATATCTCTAGTGTTAAAAATGTGTATGATTTAGGAGCATAGTTGAGGCCATATGAACTATTTGAACTATTCGTGTTGCATCTTTAGATAGTTCTGCATTCCATCCGTACGCTTGCAGTTGCATATGCTTTCCCACGTACGAGCTCTCCAACCGAGAACGCTGACACACAACACCGAATGGCATGCCGGCCGCCAGCATTCCACTCTACTGCCTCGATACAACACTTCGTTCCAAACATTTTTTGCAGGTAGGCACTTTCAGTAAAACACTTTTCAACCCAGAGCGCCTAGGGATCGTTCGTTACCTACACAAAATTACACTTTATAAATAAATTTTGTTTCAGTGCAAATATTCAGCGAGAACCAGGTACTGAACTACGTATTTTAGAACGAACAAAGTTAGATGATAAATTATCACAACAAATAAGTCCTGAATGTTTACGCCCGAAAGTAGAAGAAATAAAGCAAGAGAGGCAGGTTATTTACGACTCATGATTCCGGCACGGATGGAACGTTGCAGGAAACCCAGATGTAGCTTGCTGTTGCAGCCGACGTACTCTCCGACATATATTTGCTATTATCTAGTACTGTTTACAATAGACACAATCGAAGGATAGGACGTATTTGAAATAAACTTATATTTAACTGTCCAGAAAACCAGCAAAATTTTAAATAGAGTCATGATTTATAAAGGTGCGTCGAAGAAAGATTTTTATCAAGGGAGTAAACTTGCTACCATTGCGGGGCATAAAACCGTACTTAGCGAGCCACAAATCCTCGTAACGCTAAGCCGAGATAAAACACTAAGCTCGCGGTACAGTACAGCGAGCCACCCCGCTGCTCAAATCTTTCACCTGCGATACGAGCCGCGCTATGCGCCACGCGTAATATTACTTACAAAAGAATTATGACGTCTATATAAAACTTTTCTACAGACTGTAGAACACATTTACTTTACCTATCGTAGATAATTGTTTCTTAGTACAAATAATAGCTACTAAATACCTAACGGAATCACCCCTTTTACATTTAAGTCAAGGCAGAAATCTTATCTCGTGACATTACAGTAAAGCCATTCTGAGAGATAACTGAAATCATTAAACATTGTGTGTTTACAAGTCCCATCATTTGAAAACGATTTTCGGTAGTTTGTGCTGAGCTGTGGACGACAACGGAGCTCGGAATCCGAGATCAGCAAACACAGAAGAGTAATAAAGCCATTAATTCCGCTTTACGTGCAAATAACATAAATCAGAGTGTAGCGCCTAGCGCCGCAAGACTGTTCGGAGCGGCACGCAGCGGAGCCGCGGGTAAATTAAGCGCCTGTCATATGTCTCCTAGAGAAGAGGCGCGGTGTGGTCCACACAGCAAGATTAAGCTGATCGTTGCTTATAATCATGACAACCGACTTTATTATACTTAAACCTTATGGTTGTTTTAATTTACAACAGCCAATTTCATACCTTAATTATTTATGGTCAAGAGCGAAGCGGTGGACCACAAGTAAACTTAAAATTACTCCTGGACCCACCAGTGGTTCACCGCAGTGGGTCCACGAGTCTGGTGGGGTTTTTACATTGATTCACATCCACACATCATCCAGCTCAAATTAGGCATTATTAATAGCTTTCCATACGGATAGGTATAAACATAAAATAAAAATATGAAAATTTTAAGTAACCCCCGGCCTCATTAATCATTTATGTAACACCATCTCATTGAGACTATTCTTATGAGCCCAAACACGTTATATCTGCTGTAATTTTCAGAAGAATTAAGCATCCCGCATGCTTTTTGATGGTATAGGATCAGCATAAGATTAGTATCTCATGGGAATGTCACCGAAGTAACAGTACACCGAAGTACTACCGAGTATTTTTCTAAGTATATAATTTTTCAAACATTTATAATAATGTTAAAATGAAAATTAAGAGTACACCGAATTTCAAATCAATCAAATCTGTGAAAGTTAGTAAAACCCTTTTATTATTCAGATAATGAGCTGATAGGCATCAAACGCATGAACTGATCATCATAAACTATAGCTAAGAACCATCCTAATCACGTCAGCTTTCAAACAACAACAAAAAAACTAAATCGGTCCATTCGTTTAGGAGCTACGATTCCACAGACCGACACACAGATACACAGACAGACACGTCAAACTTCCCCTCTTTTTTCGTCGGGGGTTAATAATAACATAAATGAACAAATGAAATAGTGTTTGGGTTCTTATTGATGTAGGTATATCTTCCAGCGAGTCATTTAAAATATTTTTATTACTTATTTAATATTTTAAATAAGTAACTACTTATATTAGTTAACTTTGTAATACATATTTAATTGATAATTTCATAACATTTCTATGAAATAATAAAACATTGGCTGCATTATTTCATAAAAATGTCATGAAATTATCAAATGAAAAAGTTATATTTGAAAGTTGCAGAACATTTCTATGAACTAACAAAGCCCATGTTTTAATTTATTGTCATATTGTAGTCAACATCCCATATGTAATAAGTTCTCATAAAGAAACCAGAACAATTACATCATCATTGATAATCTTGTTGCCAGTTGGTACACTTTTCAGTAAACGTTAATTACCTTTAGATTAACTAAATAGCCGATTGAATGTTTTCAGGTGGAATTTAATGATAAATATTTTCATTTCCACTGCCTTTACTTTCTCTGGATTAATGGCCCGGAAGAAGAAGAAAACAAACAATGCCAAATGCCGACACGATCCCTATGAAAAAAGGTAGGACTTTAGGAAATGAATTCAGGAAAAAGGATCTTTAAATAAAATATTTTGCAATAGGCAGCTGTTTTCAAAGGAAGGATAGAATAGAAGCAAACAACGACATTGACAATATTAATGGCAATAGTTCCGGCTCGAGCATACTCGTTCTGAGGATTAACGAAAATTAGATTTCAATAAGTCGCTTGAGTTGGTGCACGGGAGCTGAGGCAGAGCCGGGTAATGCGCCGCCGGTCACGCTCTCCCGCACCGTCAGCGGATCTGCAGGCTGCGCTCCGCAGACCATGCTTGTACACTTTGGCACACAGCGGAAATGTTCAAATATGAAGATAAAAAACTAACACAACGTAACAATCTCTTTTTCTTTTATTGATTTTTGCTTTGCAGTGTCCTTTTGTTTTACATTTTAGTGTCTAATTTAATGTCTATGGTGTACGTGATATAAAATAAGTAATTAAATTATCATTGGGTATGATATTGAAACAGATTTTAGATAAAACATTATAATAATAGTAATAAGATTACTATCAAAATACAGGGCAATATCAAAAGATATCAAACACACAAGGCAGTGAGTACTAAATAAAAAAAAGTAGTTTCCAAATAAATTATTCGCAAATTCGGCCGTTCCTATTCAAATTGAAAGAGCATCTCTAAACCACGAAAAAATCGAGTACATATAGACATACCAAAAAAAAGGAAATGTAATGAGATCTTATAAGGACGAGTCTTGCGGTGGGACAGTTTATTAATTTGACTCGATAACTACAAAAGTCTCTGCTCCTAAAATAGTCTCGAGTCGTTTTGTATAATTCTGTATGCTGTACATTCAGTACAAATACTATTTACTTTATATGTATTGTCAATATATACACGAATCAAGACTTTCTTATGTATCATTCGTAACTCAAACAAGTTTTCAATATTTATTCATTACATATTCGCACGCCGTTCACGTTTCCAATAGATAGCTCGCATAATTCTCGCAGGGATGCTTCGCAGCCCTACGAAACAATAGCAGATTATCAAACAAAACGACGTAAATAGTCCTTAGAATAGGAGAAATAGGGCGCGGGTTAAGGGTCCGCAGGATATCCGTATCGCGACTCGAATGCTAGATGAGGCAACGAACAACAATATATATCTTGGATACAATTACTTTTACACTAAGTAGCGACACAAAAATTCTGGAAGGAAAAATTCCTACCTGTATTGGTCATCAATTCATCATTATAATTTAGACGTAAAAAGCTCTTTTCCTAAATATTTAGACTTACAGTAATACAAAAATTGCTTTTACGTTCGAGTTTTCGTAGTGCTGAGTCAGGTCTAGTTCGAAGTACAACCCATACTTCGGTTTAGTGCATCTCGCCTATTGTCCCACAAAGGCGATTGGACGCAGTTCTTCCTAGCGTTTACACGATCGTATAGAGAAACTTGAACCAAGAGCTGCTTTGTAATGGCCTGCCTATACAGTAGCCCTTACTACCAACTCCGATAACATTGTTGTAAAGTTTTGACTTAAACATGCTCATAGCTCTTATTACATAGCTAATGTAAACTTATAAAAAATAAATAAAATGTAAAATAGTATAGTCTGATATTTTCGTGACATCTACACATTTGTGATAAAACCACTTAACTGGATTTAACTCACGTTTAATTAGATATTACATTAATATTATACCCGACGTTTCGATTACTTGACAGCGATCGTGGTCACGGAAAGACTGAAGATTTCAGTTGTCTTTATTAAGTTTATAAGTTAACTACCGTCACTTTGTGTTATGTTTTGAGTAGTCCGATTCACACATAAGGAGCTCACGATGTCAGTTAGTTGGACAGTGTGAGGACGGGCTTGGGACTTTATTATTCGCATAATGAGATCCCAAGCCGGTAATAAACTCCAACCATCTTCTCTATTGAAATTCGGATGCTTTTTAATTTCAATAGCCTCACGTGATAGTTTGTTGTCCCGCAATACATTATTGACATGCTGAAGCTCAGCTGTCAGGTGTTGGTTGTCACAGATGCCTCGCGCTCTCTAAAACAACCATTACTACTACTTGATTAAATAAGTAATAAATGAGATAAAAAAAAATTACTAACATGCAAAATTCATCTCTAATATGTTGGTAAATGATATGCACTAAAAAATATAAAGTTGCCTGATGGAATACACATGAAGTTCTATTCGCGTGGAAACTGAAATATAAAAATAACTTTTGAGGGACAAACGTGGTAGTATGTTGTGACAATTCAATTATCCTTTAGTCAGTGCGACGCAATCTGGCTGTGTCTCAAAACAAAGACCCTACTAATAGTATCGCGCGTCGTATAAACAGCGGGACACCGAGTTTGTGTTGAAAAAATAAAGGCGCGACGACGCCCGAATAAATGAAAGCGGCGATAAACAGGAAGATCCGTACCGAACGGAAGGTCGATATCGAAATACATTATTCCCCGATCCGAGTGTTCCGATTCAAATTGAAAGAGCACCTCCAACATGAGATTTCTCAGGCGGCGAGTGGGCGCGGAATATAAATCGGCGCATAACCAGAATTGGAAGGGCTGTGAATTTTCGTTTCGCGGTGAATAGTCGGCACCAGTATAACGCCCGAATGTTGTCACTGCTGCTCTACACAACTTTAATTAAATGCGAAAGGTTGGGTAGATGTTTGTTGCTCAATCACGCCAGAACGGTTGAACGGATCTGGATGAAATTTGGCACAGAAATAGATATTGTCTGGAATAGTACATAGGCTAATTTTATCCCGGAATACGTACGATCTTCGTAGGATAGAACAGACATTGAGATGGGATGGCTCCGTTAAGTACCTAAGTTTAATCCTTTAGTCTAATAAAGCCTCAATAATTATATCAATCAATTATTGTTCTCAAGTATATCTTTAAAACTCTTGCCAGGAGTAAGTGATGTAGTATAGTTTGAACCAGGACGCGCGCGTCCACGTTACAGACTACTTATACACGAGCAGTACGCAAAATTCGTGTATATGTCGCCGCCGTCTGGTTAAATCAGCCGCTTAATGCCCAACCCTATTAACTAATTGAACTAGACTCACTTAACTTTTAACGAATTGGCGTATTGAATGGATCGTCTTGTACTGAAAAGTTTTGATTTGATTGGTAGGTTCAAGGATATTTTTTATCACCACTTATAACCGACATCGTTTTGGTTCCAAGTGGTCCAAAAAAATAACCTTGAACCTAACAATCACACAAAAGCTCTTCGATTTAAACGACCCGCCTAGGCGTCCAATTGAATGGTTAATTTAAACCAGATGACTGATATGACGTTCAGTCATCTGGTTAAACGTTGCGCTCAATGAGTTAGCTACTTGTACTTCAGCCGTTGGATTGGATGCCAGCGTATAATCAACGGGCTAGGCGTCCAGTTAAGCGGCTGATTTAATCAGACGGCTGCGACATATACATTATAATCACAGATTTAATTAAAGATAGCATTACAATGTATACGCGAGCAGTTTCCTAAGGCTGAGTTTTGCCCTAGTATAAACTGAAAAGACGCGTTACGAACCAGATTGAGCCTTTACATCTTCTATCGGCTATCTATGTTATGGAGAGTAAGGCTCTTCACAGCTGAAGAGCCTTTGACCTTATTATATCCCAACTTTCACCTTCCTTTATTGTCTCCACCTGAACATTACGCACAATTTTTTTTTGTTTCTTTGTCATACTTCCAAAATTAGGAATTCTTTGCCAGCACATTATGTGTTCCCTTCTTTTCATAATATGGGCTCCTTCAAAAGAGGCGTGAAAAGGTAGTACCATAAAGGTCGGTAAGGTAGTGGCGGCTAGAACACTATGATTATGCTTCACTAGTTGTCTTCGCATATTATGGACTCTTCTTACCGTTCATAAATAAAAACAATTCCAGGCACTACTTTCTTTACGAAATATGTTCAATACAAGCGTTTGAAAAGTTGATGCAAGTCTACAGACTATTTAGGCAAAACTATGTTAGCCGCGATGCTTGTTAAGATGATGTAAAGAAAATATGCTTTACAATCACTACATTTACGATGATACTTGATACTTTATTTTTCTCATTTCATACAACCCGAAATTACTGCAAACAGTTTAAAATTGGGACTATAAAAGACTCTCATTATGTTAAGTACCTAAGTGAAATATTTTAAAAAAACATGGGTATATTATTTTCTATAAAATATAATAATGAAATAATTATTACAAAGATTGATTTATGAACAATAAAATGTTCCTATGCAGATATTAATTAAAGCTATGGTTAATCGGCGAATCCTCCTAAAAATCCTATATAAATTGAGAGATATTCTGTTGTTTTGTCCGGTACTGGATTACTGACCTTTCTTTAGTCTCAGTATCAATTAACAGTAATTCGGTTTATTTGCTCGGTTAATAAATTGATGATGCAGACAGCAGAACCATCGTACCACTATGGCAATAAGAAAATTGGTAAAATGAATTAGGTACCCAAGTGTAAGTTTCCATCGAATAGGAACGAACACGTTAGTCGTCGTGATAAATGTCAAATTATTTGAAAATGGCAGCAGCGCCTCTGTTGTGAATCATTGGAAACGACTTTTATATATGGATTGGAGAAGTGAACACTATGATGATCGTTTCGTTTCGATTGAAACTTACACTAGGGGTACTGGCTTCTGATTACATTAAAATTATTAAACGTTTCGGTCTCGTAACAGAAATTATTATATTAGAAAGAATATTTAAACATAAAATGAATCTCATCAATACTGTCGACAACGTAGCTACTCGTAATTGATCCGTCCTAGTCTTGAGATATTATGCTACTGAATTGATTTGAACTCCTCAGCATTTCTATTTTAGATATAAGGTAAAAGCTAGATGAGTTTCTCGCACACGTCTTTGTCAGGATAGTTATCATCAAAGGAGGTACATTTCTTTGTGTCTGGTTCAAATAGATTGGTTCATTGCACACATGCCGAGTAGCGTTGTGTAAAGAGGATCGTGGGGAGCATTTAGTGCTGAAGATGATTCGGCGAGGCGCCGGAGGCAGCGGTGGGCGGCGGCGTACAGAGCGGGTGTCCGCAGCCGACGGCACTCTAACTTTATTAAGGACGAGACGCCGTCGCTGAATCAAGGTGACGCGCCTTCACAATGCTCTATTCAGATTTAAATAGCTTTACGCCCAATTGCCCTTCAATATGCTCCAGCTAGCACTCCCGGCGGATAGTTATTTCATTAAATCATTATTTTTGAAAGTAATTTAGCGACGACGCGCGGCAAAGGCAATTCAAATTAATTGATTTACATAGTTTTAGTAAGTAGTCATCAAGTGTTCTTCAATCATAATGACGGTTATTAATAGTTTGGTATTAAGACAGTGCGTTATTCATACTGTTGAATAGGTATAAGTCAGAAACTATAAACGATTTAAACAGCTAGGAATTATAAATTTCCTGTTTCTACACAAAATTTATGCTAGATCCGGTCTTGACTTCCAACTAGCTTTAAGTAAAGGCATCTAACACACGCGTTACCATGAGAACAATGGAACGCGACAAGTGGAGGAGTGCGGGTGACTTGGGTTCGAGCAAAGTTTGGCAATTATGGCGACCGCATGTTTGAGAGCGACGCTACACTCATTACCGACTGAAACCCGACTCGTCTAGATTAAAAGTCCAAGAGACGCAAACCAAGGGGCATACCTCGCCCGCCCCAACGGTTAACGTAACGGTTTGCTGCAACAGGACATTTAAATACACAAGCGTCCAATAAGAAAATTCTTTACATTCTCAACTTCTGTTCTATCCAGTAAACAGCTATAACGTAACACAACCACATACACGAAGAAAGTATCGTCTAAAGAAATCGATTGCATTCTTGTTAAATTAACAAGTTGTGGAAACAGAGCACCAAGTTTCGTAACTAGCTGGCTCTGCCCGCTATTTCGCTCCGTGTTTCAAGACAACGTCTGAACAAACACCATAGTTACTTACATAGCTACTTCGCCAACAGTTCAAGTATTCCCTCGTTTAACTACGAAAGTATGATAATTTGGGCATAGTAATTGAATACGTTACGTAACTTGATATATGGAGCTAATATTAATTTGAATTCATTTTCAATTGGGATGTTGCCTAAGTTTCGATATGGCGCTATTTTTCACAAATTCGGAAAATATACGCTACTGTTACCCACAAAAATAATTCAAACTTAAAAGATAATTAATATTATTGAAGTTGTACTGTTTTGAAAATTTTAAAAATATGGTCATATTTTTTTTCAAAATTTATCAAAACTGTTAATGACATTAGATTGCTGACATCAATTAAAACAACTATTATTATGATGAATATTAATAAAAACATACTTAATACAAAGTTATTATCAATTATGTCATTATGCCCATACATTTCTTAGTAATATGGGAACATGTGACGTCACCTGTTCCGTAGATTTTCTATAGAGCGTTTTTGGATGATGCACCACAACACATCAAACATACCACTATATCTGTGAAACTATTGATCTTAGACATACTATTTCTTTCGCAATATTTCTTTATGAGTTGTAAACTTCTTATTTATGAAATAAAAAAAAATTGTCAACTACCCTATTGCAGACAAAGGAGACGTTTTTGCCTAGCTATCACGCTTAATGAAACAGACACAGGCTTTAGGAAATAATTATTAAATTAGAAAGTGCTCTTACTCTATTGAAAAGGTTTTTTTCTTTTCTTTCCAGTTACCGGATGAAAAGGAATTGGCTTTTAGAAAACGAGAAACTGAATACTTTTGACCAATCATATCGTCATATTCTTAATTTCTAACATTTTGTATATTTATTTACATTTGATTTTTTCACTAAAATAGAAGTTGGTTAAAAACACTTGTTATTGTTAGAGTGTTGAAATAGAATAATTTCGTCATTATAAAGGGTCTTAGCCTATAACGTAAAACAGAAAGAGTGGAATTAGTCCCACTAGATGGACAGACAACCTGGTCAGGGTCGCGGGGAGCCGTTGGATGCAGTATGCACAGAACCGTTTCATTTAGAAATCGATGGGGGAGGCCTTTGTTCAGCAGTGGACATTAAAGGCTGATATGATGATGATGATCACACGAGTAGTTTGTAAATTTGTGACATGCAATTGAATCTATTACATACACAGCAAACACGGGTTTCCTGTGACGTTATTATTCACCCGGTGATGACACTGTGAAAATTAAGAGAAATTATTGCCGCCGCGTAGCGTGTAGGCTAGAATTCTAGCGACTCAACTGGCCACAAGACAACACAACTGCTTCACTTTCTATTTTTTCTGGAAACAGTTTAGCACCAACTCCCAAAAAATCCTTTTATGAGATTTTATGAGAATTATTTGTTTCCGATTGGTATTTTAAAGCCGGTTTCATTTTTAAAATTATTTTTCGTTCTTCATTTTTTTTTAATTTTGTTTAGCTAGAGCCTAAATGTATCCTTTCCTACATGGGAGATACTCCTCATGTGTATCTCCCATATAGGAAGGCATGTGCCCAGAAGTGGAACGTACATAGGCTGGTAATGATGATGACAGTAATTGCATGCAACCATTGAAAAAACATGCATAATCAATCACATTTTAGAATTACGCTGTATTAAGCTAACGATACGTTTTATTAGTGACTGATACAGACTTAACTCGCTCTATCTCAAAACATACTGAATCGAGTATGATTAAACTTGCACAGTACTTGTGTACCAAGTACAAAATAGAGGAAAGTGATTTTCAGTTACAAACTGTCCTTATCTGAACTGTTCAATCGAACATTTTATGGTGCATTTATTTTTTAAAACTACGTAGTATTTACAGATGCACCATAAATATCTTCATTGTGATAATAAATTAACATAGTTTCATTCACAGAACTAACTAAATTACACAATTCGTGTATTGCTGTTGTAATAGGTGACCAAGCGGTCGTTATATCACACTAAGGTATGTAATTGGTCATCAGACACATCATAACCGACTGATAGCACATATTAGCTGTGGTAAATTGGAGAATTAGGTTCATGCAATTCTGACATTATTCATAATCCACTAATGGTCTCTAAACAGAAAACTCTTTTCAATTCTATGATTACGAGTATTATCAAAAATTTCGCTTTTCGTAAACAAAAAATGCAAATTGTATTTTGTACAATATCGGTCGTCTAGATTACTGTAGGATTTACAAACTTACAAAGCTTATAGGTAATATTTGTTTATTGAATTTAATCTTATATTTCGCCTTAGTTAGAGATCTTTACTAATTATTCTGCTTCTCGCTCATTAACATACATTATCTCGTCTAGTGAATAACGCTGCTGGTTTCATAATAAGTAATAGCTATGATAATGTATTATCAACATAAGCATTATTATGTAATCGTTTGTTATTCCAATGCATTAAAAAAATATTTGTAGATACCTCACTTTGAATGATCGCGCAATATATGACCATTGAAGTTAATATTTTTATGTAGACATTTATCTGTGAAAATATAATAATATACGGACTCTATTGTGGTAGTAATAAGATGCTGTATACATAATTTAGACATGCCTGTATAAGTAAGTTAGTGTTCTGGCTGCTGACTACATCATTTATATATGATATCATTGATAATACCCAATAATAGCTAGTAAGCAAATTGTAAATTAATTAGCTTCACACTACTCGCTCGCTGGTTTTGACTACGATATAATCTCATTTACGTCGGTGATAAATATATTCATTACAACTATTATGTTCTTTAATAACTGAAATCTGTAATTTGTTGTACGTTAATTTATTTATTTTTTATCAATAGTTTTATGTTTCTTACATGGTTGTCTACTAAGTCAATGATTTTGTACAATTATATTTTTTACAGTTTTTCATAGCTCTATAATCGACGATGTAGTTCTTATGAATATAAGTTTCGTTGCCGCAGAATCTGTATGAGTATGAATCATGAATTGAAATTCCGTTTCAAATCAAGTGGTGTTGTGTCATATACCATGCTATGTATGATAAAAAAACGCCATGCGACGCGACGGTACAAAGGTAAGTGACAACAATCCAGCAATGCCAGATTTTTGACGGATGGTGGAGGGATCATCTACGCCTCTATCTGTGTGTGTGTAGCTCTACGTTTCAAACTTCAGACATTCCACTCCATGAGAATTCCTACATTTAGAAACAGAGTTTCCTAATAAACATCCAGCATGAAATCTGCTGCACACGTCGTGTTGATGCGTGAGTCGGCTTATTAAAGAACCAATGATAACATATGCGATTTTACAAATTGAATGCAATTTTAGTTGGACCTATCACTGCCTATTGAATCTACAGTAGAATAATTCGTGTAACATAAGTTCCTACTAACCAACCCACCAACCCGCATTGGGCCAGCGTGGTGGTGTTATGGCCCAATCTCCTCATGTGTTTCTTCCATGTAGGAAGGCCTGTGCCCAGCAGTGGGACGTATATAGGCTGATGATGATGAAGTTCCTACTAAAGCGGGGTGAAAATGCAACATAAGTATGGAGATCTAGAAACTGCAAGAAAATAAAACGTTTTAAGCATTGAACCGTAACTTTTTTGAGCTTTGTTCAATTTAAAATAATTGATATGGTATTAAAATATAAAAATAATATTATTTGTTTATTCCTCGTTATTGAAAAACACACGCAAGTGCGCGCGCCCGCATGCACACACCCACACAGTCAATCACACCTTTACGCGCGTGCACGCACACAAACAAAACATATTTTTTAGAGTCGGTGCTTCACTTTCTGTTGTTTCTGTAAAAAAACTTAACTTAACAAAATATTTTATTCATTCACAAAACCTCTTTGTTTCCACATTTTGGTGACACACCTATTAAGTAAAAAATACCTGTATCCGTGGTAGCTAACATACGGTAAGTTACTAAACAAAAATACTAACAGATCTCGTTTTTCTACAAACTTTTATTTGCTATAATTAAAATTGATACCAAATTAATTAGTTAAACTTTTATAAAAACTTATGTAATTTTAATGTGTGTGTGTGTGTGTGTATTTATGTGTGTGTGCGCATAGGTGTCTGCTTGTGTAGCATCAGGATTTTACGTTATGCCAAAATATTTTTAAGTATGTCATAATTTTCAGTATCTATATTATGTATACATATTATTATATTAGTTTAACCTAGATAAAGGTTCTTTTTTGCAATGGTTCGATGTCAGTAGATAAATATTCAGCTTTTTGTTTATTTTATTGTATAAAAATCCCGTCTGTCTAGCAGATTGTCTCGCAGCAAACGCTGATTTAAAGGATGTAGTAGGAGCAACTTTATCTTTTCTTCTTCTATTTAGTATTTTAGGATCATAGACTAAACGTTGGTGTACTTCTATTACAGTAAATGAAACGTATAATTTTCTGCCAGTAAGCAAATTATACGTTTTATTTACTAAAAAGTCATAGGTAAGCAAAAATCCGCAAAAGCGTATCGATTTAAAAAAAAAGGGACCAAATGGCAACTATTCCGCATCGAACAAAAAAGAATCAAGTTATGGGCCATTCATTTATTACGTAAGACGATTTAGGGAGGGAGGGGGGTCGACCATGACTATTTTTTTTACAAGGGGGTGGGAGGGAGTCTCGATACTAGTGCAGTAAGTTGGTTTTTACAAACGAGTAGACAAATGTTGTAAATACCAATATTCGCACTTCTGTCATACAAAGTTTTGCAACCGATTTGCGAGAAAAATAGTACAATTTTAATATTTTTTGTGTTTGTTTTGTTTTATAATAATGCGAACAAATTTTTTAAAACCGCATTTTAGTAATGGCATGCTTCGATACCGCGCCCTCTGTTGCGCACAAATGGAACTAATGTTAGAAACAAAACAACACAAACACAAAAATATTAAAATTGTACTGTTTTCTCGCAAATCTGTTGCAAAACGTTGTATGACAGAAGTGCGAATATTGGTATTTACAACATTTGTCTACTCGTTTGTAAAAACCAACTTACTGCACTAGTATCATTAATAACTAATATTCAATATTCTTAAAATACAAGATATGTCTGTAGACCGTGGTTTTTACAAACTTCACTGATTAATGTATTACTTTTATCTGTCAAGCGGAGTTATACCTCTGGAGGTCTATGCTATGACAATTCAAAAATCAATTGTGTCTGGAATCTGATGCTTGACGGGTTAAGTGTGGTTTTATTTTATTTGTATTTCAATATAAATGTTTTTTGACCTAAAAAATAGATTTATTTTGGAGGATTCACCTTGGGGATTGAGTCCCCTCTTACTCTCTTTTAGTCGTTTGGCCGATTGTGTTGTCAAAAAGAGTATTAATAGACAATTGAGGTAATCCTCAAATGCAGTATGCTGCGACTCCCTTAGCCGTAGGGTGATAGTACCTATCCTGGATGAGATCCTTCCAATTATTTCCCATGTGTTGAATTACGTGAAAGAAAGTGGTGCTTTCCCTACAGCATGGAAAGATGCCCAAATCATCCCTTTACCTAAAAAACCAAATCCTGCTTCCTTTTCCGAATTTCGTCCAATATCTATCCTCCCTTTCCTTTTCAAAGTGTTAGAGCGTCTTGTTTATGAACAAATCAACAACTTCCTATGTTAAAACAATCTCCTTTATCCATTTCAGTCAGGTTTCCGCACTAGACACAGCACCACTATAGCACTCATTAAAATCACTGATGATATCAGGCATGGCATGGAGAATGGTTATCTCACAGAACTGTGTCTCCTCGATTTCAGCAATGCTTTTAACACTGTGGATTTTGCTTTACTGCTAGGCATATTATGCTCTATTAACATATCTCCAATGGCAATTCACTGGTTTCGTAGTTAGCTGTTTGGACGCCAGCAAAGGATTTGCATGGAAGATTCCTTTTCTTCCTGGTGCAATACTTCCGCCGGAGTACTACAGGGTGGCGTATTATATTCGTTACTTTTCGCAATTTTTATAAATTCTATACATAAGTTAATCATTTTTCGTCTATCACCTCTATGCAGATGATAATTACAAATTTACTTTCAGGCTCCGTTAGCCCAACTCAACAACTGGTTTACGCAAATATGACCACGTTTCAGAATTTTTGGTTGGTTGGTTGCCTATTTATCTTCGCCGGAATGCCCACATCGTTTCCCTTCTTTATACTATCCTATTTTTTCCAAATACTCCTTCATATTAAAAGAGAGATTACATTTTCTCAATGACACCCGCCCACGAATTCTGCGGTCATCAGAAAATTTTATCTGGTGGACACCGATGCATTCCACAATTTTTTACTACAAGTCGTTCACCGTGCAAGCTTCTTTCTTGTTCTCTCAGACGATAAGTGCTTTCAAGGGCCTTGGAAAACCATTTTATTTGTCACTATTGTAGGTATCCATATTTTGACATCTGCATATTTATGTACTCCATGATAGGTATACATGCATATATATATATAAAGTATATATTTATTAATAAATATATGTATATGTATTTATTTCATATATTAGTATGTATGTTTTTATGTATATTTTATGTAAATTAGAAAGTTACAACATTTCTATTTTTGTAGTCATAGTCATACATCGCCCACCTTCCTTACCCTCTTAATTTTTATCCTGTCCATCCTAAGGTTGCCTGGAAGAGATCGCTCTTAGTGATAAGGCCGCCCATTGCACAAGCATATTTTGTTATTTCTTTCTGTATGTTTATTTGTGTGAAGTGTGTTGTGCAATAAAGTGTTAAATAAATAAATACTCTTTCGGTTGTTGAAATAGCAGTTTTGGACATTATGAGGGTAGACGACAGATGTTAGCTTTTTAGGCAAATACAGATAGATTAGATTTGAAGAATGGCAGATTCAGTATTGCTATAAATATTGAGCGTTAGCCTATGACACTATACGCATTATAATAGACAATTACAGTATTTTGTTTTCTAGTAATCAGATTTTTTCTTTGTAAACCGAGAGAACAGATAAACTGGAAATATAAAAATCATAGTTTGCAATAACGAAACGCAACCGGACCGCATCGTTGTTGGCCAAAAGACAAGCATCCAGGCTATGTTATATAAATTAAATTAACCAAAAAGAAAAATATTATTTAAGAGAGTACTTTATTTAGATGGGATGCAATCAAATAATTTTAGAAATAGCATAGTAAACAAGTTTCTTGACATTTGTAGGGTTATATTTCTGTTTATCTCAGAAACCACATTTTAAAAAATGCTTTAATTACCTTATGTAACGTGAGCTCTATGTGCGACACTGAAATTTCATGGGCCTTTGCCATTCTTCTTTTATCTACACTGTTAAAGTTCGAGTTAAGATCTCAAAGTTGAACTTATATTTACATACTTTTGAACACAAATAATTAAAGTTAAAAAGAGACGACTTGTAACATACTGACCATTACAGCATCTGTTCGACTCATTATATTACTACTATGTTTCCTAAAAATAACAAACCTATGTACAGAAGTGTTTTAGACAGCCAAATTTAGTTACTAGTTGACACTTGAAATACATCGACACTATAGAACCTAAACATTGATGCGCGCGCAGTGTGTATTCTGTGACGCAGCCCTATCACAGTGAATTAAAGGTGTAATGTAGATTTGGCGCAATTTCGTCTGTGTATAAAACAATATTAATTTATATAAATGTCTGATTGTCTGATGTTAGTAGTGACTTATTTGAATGTATGAGTGTAGATAAAGTACAGACGCACATAACTTGGTATTAAAACACTCACGTTATACTGTCAAAAAACTCGCCAAGGTTCGTTCAAAAAACTAATCTTTGCCATTTGGCAGTTACATAAACTACTATTGTAGGATTATGTTATCCTAAGTTCTTGGTAATTAATGGTTAGAGCACTCAACCTGATTGTGAAAGCTCGCAGGATCGGATTCGCCCCAGGAGATGATTTTTGTCTAATTTACATATTTTTTTTATGGTACTTCCCCTTCTTGTGGCAACAAAATTTGGTCACCGCCCCGCATTAAAGTTGTGAGTGTTCCTGAAAACATTAGAACTGGCCACTGACCTGCAAGCTTGGATGCACACTCAGCTGAAGGAGTGTCCTGACAACTCCCAAGTGGCCCTTATTGACTGCTATGTGGAGGGGCGTCTGGCGTCGCCTGTTCCGCGCGTTCAAGTCCGCCCCGGCGGCGGCGAGGGCCCTCAGCGCGGCGGGCTCGTCGCCAAACGCGGCGTGGTGAGCGGCGCGGTCACCGTCGCGGTCTTCGGCGTCGGCCTGAGCGCCAACATCGACGAGAGTGCGGATCACTTCCACATGACCGTTTTGTGCTGCCGCCTGATAATAAGGTGATTACGTCTCAATGGGATAGTATAAAAGAACAGTTTGAGCGCTCTTCTTTCAATTACGAAAAGAAAGCAACTAAGTAAATTCAAATTGACAAAAATCGTAACTTAGTGTCGCGACACATCTGCGGAACGTACGGCGCCGAACGTTCGGTTGAATACGCTCGCAGTGTTTTTGAAGTCCCCTATGACACATCAGCCGAAATTACGTCGCGTTCAGCGTAACGCCGAGCCTTCCTTCGGGCGATTAGTTCAGGAAATACGCATTCAATGTATTTTGCACAGCAAGCGACACATCACGCGACGCGTTATTTTCCATCGCGTAGCGCGCTGAACAACACGCCGCGTTCTGAGCGTTTAGTTTGTCATAGCAACGGAATATTACGACTGAAACGTCAGTCGCTGAACTTTCGGCGCCGTACGTTCAGCAGGTGTGTCCTTACCCTAAGATCGACGCCAGCAGGCGCAAGGTGACGTCAATCTTTATGCCAACTGTCTACATACAATAAACCTGACCTGCAGAACATTCATAAAGTTGCAATAAAGTTGCAATACCACTACCATGGAGTGTTCTGAGGAGCTTTTCGACATTAACCCACCTTCCCTCTTCGTACTCAGGAGCACGCGTGCCGGTCTTAGGAGTTCAACCTCAACATCACGGAAAAAGAAGTTTAATAACTCGTTTCTTTGTCGTACTTCCAAAACTTGGAATTCTTTGCCAGCGCATGTTTCCTCCTTCCTATGACATGGGTTCCTTAAAATGAGGCCCGAAAAGGCACGTGCAACTAAAAGATTGTTAGAACAAAAGTGATTATGGTGTGAAATACGATGAGAACTTTTTTGTGGTTATCCACCTCATCAAGTAGCACATAAAGTGACTGTCATCATATATTTCGTGTCAAATACTTCCAAGATGCATTAAAATGTGCTACGCCAGCATCTGAATGCAATAAATGAAGAAATAACAAATACTGAAGACATGGCTGTATGGGCATTAGTACCCTTTGGCTTCCCATTACAGGGAGAATGAATTAAAAAAAAAATAGGTGGTATTGAGTCACCTGCTCAACACCACCTGATGTGAAGCTGCTGCTATCTTGTCTGCTCTGTAATATTACCTGTAATGCGGTATGGCCGCCATAGACGCCGTTGACGTCGGCAGGAGCGCCATCTCTACGCGCCAGTATCTCTGCGCAACGCGCCGCGTCTCCGTTGGCGGCCGCTTTCACTAGCTCCTCATTGGCGTCACCAGTCACGTGAGATTCAAATAGTTTCTTCAAAAGTGCTGATAGACGCTCGCCTAAAAATAAAAATATATATATAAAAGCGGCTATTAGGGGAACTAAACCAAAAAAGTTTAATACGACACTAATTTGACAGTTCTAGCATAAATGTGACGTAAATAAGGCGACTTTTTTATTCGTAGTCAACTTGGGCAATAGTAAAAAGTATGTATTAGTTCTTATCTTATAATTTTTTACTATAAATTAGTTAACTGAGAATAAAAAAACTAGGTCATAGTATTTAACCTAAAAGGTGTAAATTCTATGGTACTTTTTAATTTTAATGAAAGTCGGCTTTATCAAAAATTATCTTTCCCAAATATTTTACATAAACATAGTAAATAATTACAATGTGGTATGTTTTCAGCTGATATAAAATATTGTATCTGTAATGTTTTTTATTGTCCTTCTAGTTCTCCTTTTCCTCCTCCTCCTCCTCCTCCTTTTCCTTCTCTTTCTAATTCTCATTTGATACAATGCCGTAATTAACTTCTTAAAGTAGCCGATACAGACATTAAAGAAAACGAAATTCAATTAAGTATATGAATTTGGTGACACAAACAAGATAGTTTTTTTAGGTTAAATGATTTTTGAAATAAAACCAAATTTATCGGATTTAACGCGCGGTTAATTAGATGCTACATTATTATTATTCACCCGACGTTTCGATTACTTTACAGCGATCGTGGTCACGGGAAGACTGAAGATGTCAGTTGTCTTTGATAAGTTTTAAGTTAACTACCGTCACTTTGTGTTATATTTCGAGCGGTCCGAATTACGCATACGGAGTGTGAGGACGGGCTTGGAACTTTATTACTCGCATAATGGGATCCCAAGCTGGTGGTACACTCCAACCATCTTCTCTGTTGAAATTAGGATGTTTTTTGATTTCAATAGCCTCACGTAACATTCTAGGAATGACACGGTGTTAATTCCTTGAATGAGTGGACTTATCAAATCTGATATAGTGATTGGGTACGTCAAGAGCGTGTTCACACACAGCCGACTTCGACTTAGTGACGGTAGTTAACTTAAAACTTATCAAAGACAACTGACATCTTTAGTCTTCCCGTGACCACGATCGCTTTAAAGTAATCGAAACGTCGGGTGTATAATAATAATGTAACATCTAATTAAACGCGAGTTAAATCCGGTAAGTTGGTTTTATTTCAAATGTGTAGTGCTCGCGAAAATGGAAGACAATATTAAATGATTTTATTAAAGCTGAAATCTCTCCAGTAATCCTATCCGAAACTCTCACACTATAGGCAATATGTCTAGTTTATATTTAAAACTAAATATGGTAGCCGAACTAAATCAAGTCATACTAAATATATAAATACATTCAAAATTAATAAAACAACATGTCTTACCCTCGTCACTTACTCGTACTTTTTCATTCTAAAAATTATTTTATGTAAGTCGATATTACAACGAAAGTATAGATATTCAGACAAACCTGAGGAGTTTCCCGGAATGCTGCCGTCAGAAGATGCCACTTTGGTAACAGCATTAGGGTTGTAGGTCCATGATGTATTACAGACTTCTACTTTGAGATCATTGTCGTGATATATTTGTTGCACTCGCCCTATTTTGCCAAGGGTCTGTATTAACAAACAAATAAATATCAAAAATTTATGACAAAGCTACTTATTTATAAGTCAGTGCTATTGTCAGTGAATAAAATCATTTTTTGATTGGTTACAGTGGGCAGATCATTAATGAATATTAATAATAATAACGGTCCTAACATACTACCTTTAATGTATCGGGTGTGTGATACATATTATACTTCATTCCTTGTTTTCGGGAATATTCTAGTAATATTGGTGTATTGTTTTCTATTTGTAATATACGAATGTATTAATGTCATACTCCGATACCATATTTTTCAAGTTTATGAAGCAGGTGATTTTCTACATGATAAAAGGGTTTTATTAACTTTCACAGATCCGGTTGATTTGAAATGTGGTGTACTGTCACTTCGGTGACATTCCCATGACATACTAACATTTAGATGATTCTATAAACCATCAAAAAGTCTGCGGGATACTGAAACTTAGAGCAGATATAGCGTGTTTGAGATCTTATGAATAGTCTCAATGAGATGACGTTAGATAGGTGATTAATGAGGCCGGGAGTAACTTAAAATTTTTAAATGTATATTTTACTATCCACGTTTATCATTAGTTTTAACAAAGCCATACATTGCCATGTCAATTGTTTTGCCTTTTCGAAATCCCTTTTGTTAGTCACATAATATTTTGTATTTGTCTAGATATGTATAAATTGACTCATGTACAGAATAGTGCCGTCAATACGACAATAAATTAAAACATGGGCTATATTAGTTCATAGAAATGGTTTGCCACTTTCAAAAACATCTTATTTGCGATCAGGAGACGCGGGTTCGATTCCCGCCTGGAACATATTTTTTTATCGTTTTCTTTCGTTATTTGTAATTGTTACAATAAAGTAGGCGTTTAAACGGATTCAAAAACTTTAAAATATCTTATTCATTTGATAATTTTATTACATTTCTATGAAATAATGTAGGACATTGGACATTGGCTATATTATTACCCACACCTATATTTGTTATTATTAATACGTATTGTGTCTGGTATGTGGGGCCTTTATTGCTAACTTAGAAGCAAAATAAAGTACTGACTGGAGTCATCGCGTCTGCCCACTCGCCGTGTCCCCTCTGCAGGGTCCTGACGCGCTCGACATCGGCGCACACTTGCACGAGGTCGCCCACGGCGAACCCGCCACCGGGCACGACGCTAGTCGAGGCTGACGCGCTTATACTACCGCTGCACACCTATCAAGCAAAATGACGTTGAAATGTCAAACGAAAAGAAAGTGTGTTGAAATCAGGGACTGAAAATCCGCTTTAACCGGTAACACAAAATCATTATATCCGGGTATTAGTTAATTATATATAACTTGCGTTACCGGCTTCACGCGACCGATATATTAAAACGGTTACAGGCCGCTACGTATAGAATGCCTAGCATATTTCCATACATTATTTTTTCGCGCAAGTAGAAGTGCGAATATTGGCCGCACCCAATTCCCCGTAGCCAGGCCGTTAACGGGTACTTTAAAGATATATGTATATCTTTAAAGTACCCGTATATGTACGGTATATGTATGTAATCGGATACCGATCGCACAAGCTGGCAACGCTACGAGTATAACCGTTTTAAAATACGGGTATCCGATCTAAAAATTACAGTAGCGTTATTACGAGTACCTTTTAAATTATGGTATCATTTGAATGATGGATTAGTTGATATCTAAACTTTCGGGTACCGTTATTATCAGTATTTAAAAGCGTAAAAAAGACGAGAATCTAAAAAATATCCATTCAATTTCATTGGGTACCATTACAGTTCTTGGTTGAAATACAACTTCCACATTGTGAAGGTACAAATATAAGTAGTAGAATAAATGCATAGTAAGAGCAGTCACCAGAATTGAAATAGGTTTGTATACATTACTATTCAAACGAAAAGGTTCTGGATGGGAGTGGTAGCAACTATTAATTTCATAAGCATTATTTATTATTCCAGATTTAGGGCTAGTTAGTCCCATTGCTAGCTAGGAGCTCGCTGGCGCAGTGGTTTCAGCGCTTTGGTTTCAATTATGAAAACAAAGCAACTTTCCCATAATAGTTTATTCCCCATGGGTCAATCAAAAATTTATGAACTCAAGCTCCTCTGTGCTCCAGAAGGCACAAAGCCGTCGCTTACGGTTGCAACTGTAGCCGCTTAAGCCCGCATGATCTGAATTTGGGCTAGCGTGGTGGTGTTATGGGCCAAACTCTTCATGTGTTTCTCCCATGTAGGAAAGCCTGTGCCCAGAAGTAGGACGTTTGTACTAAAGACTGTTGATGACGAGTCCTATTATAAAATGGGCACTACGAGATAAAAAATATTGTGCCTTGCCACCAGAGGTTATATTTGAGTAGGACACTTTCCAGGAATTGCAAAATTGTCCCCACTTTAAGGGTTTTAATATCACGATCATCTATATTGTGTCTCCTCGAATAGACATTTCTTTTGTGAATGTAGGACCTACAATCAGTCAGCCCGCCTAGCATGACCACCGAAACGTGATATGATAAAGCCCTTTATCGCTTTGAACAGTCAAAAATCATTTAATATAACCGCCATCTTGAAATTTTATCAAAACTGCGAACTTGTATTGTATATATACATGTTCGCAGTTTCGATGAAATTTCAAGATAGCGGTTATATCCAATGATTTTTGACAATTCAAAGCGATAAATAGCTTTATCATATTGTGTTTCGGTGGTCATGCTAGCCGGGCAGGATGTGCTTTGGGTTTCACACTCTTGTCAAACTATCAGAATTCCTTTTATTTTAGTTAACAATTAGTGAATTGTTAACTTACCTTAGTCAATACAGCTGGATTAAAGGTCCATCTGTTCCCACTGGCATATGTGACCACAATATCATGATCTTCATCAATGCCAACAACTGTTCCCGTTGAGCCGAGGCACTCGAACATGCCGTCAGTCCAGCCTCCGTGGCCATGTTGCAGTGATTGCACTATTTCTAAGTCTAAGTCTACATTCACCTGAAAATATATGCAGTGCTAATATTATCAATTCGTTAGCGCGAGTACAGTCGATACCACTTCGAGGAATTAATTAATTACTATAAATTTATTTAAAATTGACTCTTCTTCAAAGTTCTACATACAAATGTCAGAGGTTTTGCTTGATGTGCTTGATCAGCTTTGTGTAGGTTTTTGTAGAATTAAAATAATTCATGCATACATTTTGACAAATTTCTAACAATAAACGACTGTAAATGTACATTTGTTTCTACATATTTTACAAAACTACTAGTGGCCGCTCCTTCCTCCGTCGTCTTGGATGTCCAAACGGTATGCAGAGAGCCCTTTTCAGGATCTAATCTGGCTCCATGTCAAATTTGTAAACATAACAGACAGTCGAAGTTAATTCCGGTTTTATAATATTAGTATGGCATAATGCAGTTGAAACTGCATTTCTCATAATTATTTGAGATACTTACTTGGTCCCCAACTTGCAATCCATGTGGCCCAGATCGTCCAGGTCCTAGTTCTCCCAAAAGTGGTAAATGCTCCTTGTATACATTTTGACCCTTCACATCATTTACTACCTACAACATAGATTGATTCGTAGAATATGCTAAATGTTCATTAGCAGTTTCCTCTATTATTATTTAACTATATGCATTTGTTTTTAAATGCAATCTTCGCTACCGAGATTTTTGGACCCTTACGATCGGTATCATAAATATACAGGATGTTCATTTCCTAGATTTGGCGGGTTCGATTGCCGGCTCTGATAACTGACTTTCAATAAATCTTTGAAACATTTTTATTTTTTTTAAAAAATAAGGAAATATTTCCTTCGTGTAAAAGGAGATGTTTGATATCCGGCCAGGTATAAGTACAGAATCTAAAAAAATCAGGAAAAATCTCTTTAACTGAATCCGTGAAAATACTAATCATTCGTTTTCATGCATAATTTGTTTGTACAAAAGATGCAATTTTTAGTCGTTTTCACCGTTATTCACTAGGCCGATATGGCGGACGACATAGATGGCAACGAAACGTCACCAAAGTGTCATTAGCGCTATTATAAATAATTGGCTGTGTTACAGTTTTTTCCATAAAAATTCTGGTTTTGTACCACGCAACAAAGCAAATAAAAAGAAAATGGACAATTTAAACTGCTTAAACTCCTGAGCAAATTCTTTTAAATATCTTGGGGTCTTACTAGATCAAAATTTAACCTTCAAACCCCATATTGCCTTTCTTACAACTAGGTTACTTATAGGGTATTGTATCATTGTATCTCAACATGGGGTGGTTTTTAACCTATTTCAGGCATCAGTCCTTCACAATTTAATATTCAACTCTTACATATAAGATATTACTAGATAAGTTAGTTCTTACGTAATTTGTGAAGTGATCAATAAATGATATTATTATTATAATTAAACACTGTTCTAAATATTTCTACCTATTTTTTAGTATAGTGTACATAGACCTGGCCGGGTCTCCATACATTTTGCTATCTATTTAATATTTAGGATACTTTCCTTCCGGGGGGCATTGGTTTGGTTTTCTGTGTATTAGATAAAAACTTAGATTAACAAAATACTACATACAACATCGTTTCGGACGGTTCTAAAACGACACAGACAAACCGTAACCACTGAGCTCAATGTTGAGAATTATTCTCTCCCTCTCAGTTTCAACGCCCCAGCCCCTAGATCACCGTCAAATCCCCCAGTACTGCATTGTGGGTACTATAATGTTATTGATATGAAGAAGAAAAAGCGTTGGGGATAGAACGGAGAGGGTTGACCATACGAAGGGAGATTGAAGAGAAGAGTCCAGTGGCAGCCACCACCCCTACGCTACGGTCCGCAAAGAACAATATTCGTGCCAACGAGAGTAATGTGACGTCATGAGTGATGTCATGAAGTCATGCTAACGCTGCTCACGACAAAGACGTAATTAATGCAGTGTGTGCGCAAATGTTAAATTTGAAGTTATAACTTATAGTTTGTGAAAAATATTGTTAACATTTTACTTTTGAATGGATAAAAACTTGTTATCGTACTTTATTTGCTACAAATACTTCCTAAATTTACTCTTTGATAAAAACATAAGATCTTAAAACGTTTTTGCTATGGACATTGACAGGATTATACACAGGATTGAGCGAAAGTGTGGTCCGAATTGATTGCACGCAAACGGTGCACATAGCACCGTATTTGGCCAAAGGCGATTCCATTGTTCGTAACGTTCATAATGTTTGCGTATTATGGACCGTAGGGCACATACATATATCAATAGTTTCATACCAGGGATGCACACTAGAAGATCACCTATCTTCCGTTTAGGCCAAAACCGCATCTGTGGTCTAGTGGTTGAAATCATAAAGGTGGTTTTCCACCAGAGGGGCGAGACGAGGCGAGGCGAGACGAGACGAGAATTGAAATCGCACTGACCCTTTTCCACTAAAAATTGCCCGCGCGAGATGATGGAGCACAACAATAAACCTATCGATTTGTTAGTCGGTTTCCGCGAAATCGTTTTTCCGTGCATTATTGTTCGGCATTCGCGTTTTTCCGCGATCTTTTTGTTTCAACTAGTATAATTTCTTGGCCCTGCTTTTATGTAATAGCGAAAATGTATATTCGCTTTTGCCATCAATCGCAATTTATTGAATAGCAAAATTTCTCTACATCATGTTTTTATAATTGGTCGTATTCCAATTCCCATTTTTTTCTGACGTATTTTTTAAGTAGCATAATTTCTTAATACTTTATGTACTTATACGGGAATATTACTCCTTGTCTTTACTAGATAGTACACTGTACAAGTCTAACGTAAAATTTTTTCATCACATCATATCAGCCGAAATACGTCCTCTGCTGGACAGAGGCCTCCTTGTTGGAGGCCTACCGACAACTCGTCTCCCGATCCGCGGACGCCATTCGAAAACCTTCTGACCTCATCGGCCGTCAGTCCTGCGAGCAATGTGCCCCACCCACTGCCACTTTATTTTTCTTCGGGCTTTGTCAGTAAATAAACTTCTTTGGTTCTAATGAATTTGTCGGAAACTATTTGCGATTTTTATGGACCTAGTACAGTGTCTGTGAGAGTAGCACAAATTTGGTTAAAGGTCTATTCACACATATCAGACAAGCCTCAGTTCCGGCACAGATCCGGCACAGTTCTGTTTCAGTGCGAAATATTATTTCATACATTATCTATGAACGTATCTCCACTTGTCCGTTCAGTGACGGCTCAGTGCTCTCAGTGTCCGTTCCGGCGTAGTTCCGGCACAGAAGGTATCGTCGACAACGATATTTTTTGTCGGACGGACCGATCACGGACAGATCACTGACGGATCTCGGACGCCGACATCAACAAAAACAAAATAGAGGACGAGCGATTAATAGAATTGGTTCGTGAAAATAGAGTTTTATCTCTATTTAGAGATGATTTATCTCATGCAAAGTATATGGATACGAAATACAATCACGATTGACGACGGACACGTTTTCACTGAAGCTCCGTGAACTGAGCGGGCACTGACATGTGTGAATTGAATCACTGACGCAACACTGAAGCACTGATACGGAACTGTGCCGGATCTGTGCCGGAACTGAGGCTTGTCTGATATGTGGGAATCGACCTTTAAGCGTTTTCAATCCGGAAATTTTGATGCCAAAGATGCACATCGCTCTGGTCGCCCTATTACGGATAAAATTTATGCCATTTTTGAAAAACTGGAGCAAGATCGGCATATCAGTAGTACGACGTAGCTGAAGAACTTTTGGCGCATTTAAAAAAAAATGGGTACACAAAAAAGCTCGATATTTGGTTACCCCGCGAGCTCACTGTTTTGTGATTCTTTATTACGACGTAATGAAACCGAACCATTTTTGAAGAAGCTGATAACTAGTGATGAAAAGTGGATCACGTACGACAAGAACGTGTGAAAAAGGTCGTGGTCAAAGGCCGGTCAGGCTTAACAGACTGTGGCGAAACCCGGGTTAACCCGCACCAAGGTGATGCTGTGTGTGTGGTGGGATTGGAAGGGCATTATTCATTATGAGCTGTTACCAACCAGGCCGGACCATCGATTCTGAACTCTACTGCGAACAACTGATGAGATTAAAGCAAGAAGTTGAGAGAAAGCGGCCGGAATTAATCAACAGAAGGGGTGTGGTTTTCCATCATGATAACGCTAGATCTCACACATCTTTAGCCACTCAGCAAAAATTAAGAGAGTTTGGCTGGAAGGTGTTAATGCATCCGCCGTATAGTCCTGACCTTGCACCTTCAGATTTAAACCTGTTTCGCTCTCTTCAGAATTCTCTAGGTAGTGTCAGGTTAACATCACGAGATGACTGCCAAAACCGCTTGTCGCGGTATTTTGATCAGAAGCCCCAAAATTTCTATAGCAATGGGATCATGTCCCTACCTACAAGAACTGGCAAAAAGTTATGGAACAAAATGGTACCTACATACTTTAGTTAAATGTAAATAAACTATATTAAAAAATGTTTTGAATTTTCTTAAAAAATGCGGAGAAAATTTTCCCCAACCTATTAGAAACCACATAGAAATAGACATATTCTCTTACTTACTTTGACCTACGTATTTTTAAATGAACAGGACATTCTATGGTTTAATTAGTTTACTAAAACAAAATAACAAAAGAAAACAATATTCTAGACTTCATTAAAGAAGGGATGATCTCGTAAAAAACACTGCGAATTTTAAATCTTCTTGTGTGTAGGTAATTTAAAGATTTAAAATAACACGATTGTGAAAACCTGCGATCGATGACTAAAGCAATTAAACATTTTCGCTATTACATAAAATAAAATAAAATAAAAATAAAAGCCGGCCTAAGAAATTATACTAGTTGAAACAAAGAGATCGCCGAAAAATACGATTGATGGCAAAAGCGAATACATATTTTCGCTATTACATAAAAGCCGGACCAAGAAATGATACTAGTTGAAATAAAAAGATCGCGGAAAAACGCGAATGCCGAAAAGTAATGCACGGTAAAACAATTTCGCGGAAACCGACTAACAAATCAACCTATCGCGATAAGCGTGTTTCTGTTGCAGAGTTAATTTATACTCTATAACGGAAGCAATACGGTTCATCTTTACACAAACAAATATTTCAATTCACGCCTCGCACATCCTCGTCAATCCTGTTTCCACCAAAGATGCGCGAGGCGAGGATTGAAATATTTGTTTGTGTAAAAACGAACCGTATTGCTTCCGATATAGAGTATAAATTAACTCTGCAACAAATTGCAATTCTCGTCTCGCGTCGTCTCGTCTCGCCCCTTTGGTGGAAAATCGCCGAGGGTTCGAAATCATATAAAATTTCACATTTAAATTTATACTCTATGTCGGAAGCAATATGGGTAATTTTTACACAAACAAATATTTCAATTCACGCCTCGCACATCCTCGTCAATCCTGACTATTTCCACGAAAGATGCGCGAGGCGAAAAATTTGCCATACAAATTTTAAATCTCGTTTTGCCTCGTCTCGTCTCGCCTCTCTGGTGGAAAACCACCTTAAGACTTTAGATTTAGAGGTTTGGGGTTCGATTCCCAAGGGGGCAGAATTTTTTATCCAATAGCAATAAAATTGGTTTTTATCAAAGTATATGTGAGCATATTATATTTAGTTCGTTCACATACATTTTTAAACAAATTCATACAAAAAGAATTTAAAAACTTTTTAAGTATAAATTTTTTGGTGATAATGTATGTATTTATTTAACAATTAATAACAATATAATAATAGAAAAAATATTGAAGGAAATATTGTACAGTCGACAGCACATCAAAGGTAACAGTTTGACCTTGAGACCACCCTTACGTCGCTCGTAATAGAGGCGGCTTTCGTAGTGCAACTGTTACACTTGACGTGCTGTCGTCTGAACAAAGGTACTGCCTAATTCTAAATGAAGTCTTGTACCTCATATTTTTGTAATATAAAAAAGACAAATTCAATTAAATAATAAAATTCTGAAATTCACACTAATTTTCTCGATTAATCATGCCATTTATCTGTATTTAAAGAAATAGAAGCTAGCTACTAAAAAACAAATATGCTTTAAATACAAAACCTTTAAATCAGCCATGCCTTCAAAACCAACTCTATACAGATTCTTAGTTCCATTATCCCATACAACATAAGCAGCAGATCTAGGGCTTGCCGCAGACCAGTCTTGTATCTCATTGACTTTACCTCTTCTGCCATTACCACCATCTTGGTCTTCCCACTGCCAATCAACCTGAAATACATAAGACACTGAATATATTTACTGCAAATATTTCTTAATATTATTTGGATAGAATTTGTATCTCTTTTTGTCTTTCAAATAGTAACCTTTCAAGGAAAAAATGACGGTTTAAATTTAAGTAAATTTTATAAATTTACTTGGTTCATTCTATCTGTTTCACTAACCTAATAAACAGAGACTAATACCACAGAATAAATAAGACAAGCAGTATTATATCTTCCTACAAAACGGCTGCTACATTTTGTAGAAGTTTGGAAATATAATTATATTTCTTCAGTTATTTTTTTTTATTTGTTGTATGAATTTTTTAACATAGCAACATAGATCGTAATGCTTAAGAATAATGCGAGATAATCAAAGCTACAAGAATCTTTACTAGCGAAAGTTGAATAGGAAAATAGCCTGTTTCGATCAACATGATCTACATCTAATATTATATAAAATACCATACTCCTCCTTAACGGTTTGGCTGATTTTTATGAAATTTTATATGTATATTCAGTAGGTCTGAGAATCGGCTACTATCTATTTATTTTACATTTTTTGGACATTTTTTTTATGGCAAACCAATGTTTGCGGGGTCAGCTAGTAATTATATAAATTTTATTAATTTATTCCTAGCCTGACAAAAGAAAATTAAATGTGTATTTTTTTAAATGCGACCCCCCTTTTATTGACCAGGCCTGTAGTTTTGTCAGTAACGTAACTTCACATAACTAATATGTAAATTCACTTTTTTAAGCATAATATGTTTTACAAAAAAAAAAATATGATTGTAAAAGCTAAACTATTTTCATAGTCAAAATAGATGAAGAAAGGGTTATAGGAGGCAAACTTCTCATAAGTAAGAAACCTACTAATTACAAATCATTTTTCATTCAAGGCACCACCATTGTATATATTTTTTCCGTGGAAATAAAAATCAGACTATACTATACATACCTACCAACTCAGTCAATAAGGTAAGACTAAAAAAATTGTTTTATATTTTATTTATTTCTGTGTTAGCAAGGTATTAGGTAATAAAGCGTAGGTATAATGCAATGAAAATAAAAATAGGATTGGTACACTAACCCGTCAAGCATCAGATTCCAGACACAATAGATTTTTCAATTGACATAACCCTCCAGAGGGATAACACCATGTGACAGATTAAGACTAAAGTGCAAGCATATTTAAATAGTTCCTATGTGTAAAGCAGTCAAAACATCTAATAAAGTATCTTTTATATTCCCACTGAACTAAAAAACGGAATAAGTGGTGCATATTAATCAGGTGGGGAATGATTGGACTTAAAAGTAGGTACTTAATATGTTTGTAAATATCATTTAGATATGTATTGTGTATTGTTGTCATCAAACAAGTTAAGACATCAAGCAAGAAAGACATCAAAAACAATATTATGACTATACATACCCCTCTAACCACTCTGGCTCCAGGAAAGATACCTCTAACAGCTTGTTTCTTACTTTTCCTTCTAGGTTCGACAAGACACCTCTGAGCACCTGGAGCACTGATTCGGTAGAATCTATGGCGGAGATGATGTTTGTCCCCATGATAACAGACTGAACACAGATCATAATTGCAGCACTCTGCACATTTCCAGCGTATACCTTCATCAAAAGCAAATCAAGAATTAAATCTTTTAAAATATTTAAATTACTGTTTATGTTGAATATCATGAGACGATACGAAACCTTCTTCAGGTAATGGCAGTTTTGTCTTTTGTGAGTTTTTAGAATAAGATTGATATCTGATGTATGTCACTACTAAATTGAAGTCTCTTGATAATATACATGTAAGTTTTACTCCTATAATTTTGAGTATTATTCTGTATAAACCAATAGTTTATATGTGTTGACATATTTACCTAATACACTTGATACAAAGACAGCTAATGTGTATCACATTATTGAAATACACAACACTTACAAATTTTGCTGCACTGTTTACAAATACACATCTATTATAACTTATGGCTTTCTAGCATACTATACTTGTGTGTAACGATATCTTAAGTCAATTAAACTATTTTGAATGCACAAGTTTTTATTTATAATTTTTTAAACTTATGCTTACCAAAAATGGGTTGCTGGCGGCAAGTATCACACATAGTGCCCTCATGTTTTACACCAGTGGGAGCACTGTCCAAGATACGTAAATCGTAAGCCCCAGAACACCTATAATTTGCCGCTGTTCCATTATCCCAAACCACTACCACTTCCTCAGGTGACTCGAAATTTCTTACTGTACCAACATGGCCCTCTCCACCATCCTGTAATGGATTTAAAGCAAGTTAAAGTGACCGTATTATTTTCCGGAGGTCTTGTAAGTTCAAAATTATAATTTAAAAAGTAGAACTCTTCAAATTCAAATAAATAAAAAACAAACAAACAAATTTATTCGTGCCTGTTTGCCCCACTTCCAATCTGGACCTCGTATGACTCGAGCTCCAACACCCTCCATCATAAATCTGGTGGCTCTAGATGTAGTCGAGGATCCCGAAACGCTAGTTTCCATTTTAATAATATTTATAAAGAGAAAATGAAAACAAAAACCCAAAGTGGGAAGTGGAAGTTAAAAGTTTTAGAATTGGGTTTGACATTGACATTGACACGGCTTGCGGTGTTGCCAATACCAAAGTTCTAATTTCCCCAAGAGACTGCCTGCTAATCTGTGACTGCCTCACAGATTAGAAAGAGATCGTATGATTCTATGCCTATAGACATTCTGCGATTTAGTTAGCCAACTTGAAATTGTATATGTGCGATGGCTCTAATCCTTCCTCATTGCATATATATATCATTAATCTGTGCACTGCACAGAGCCACAGATCACTTATATACACAGAGCCACAGAGAATTTTTGTTTTCAGTAGTTTTTTTTATTCCGTGAAAAGCTACTTCTTGCTGTGAATTAAATTAGGAAAATTGTTATTTAGGATTAAATCCTCAAATAAAAAAATAATATTGTGGTGTTGAGTATTATCAGACTACCTATTTAGATTCTTCAGTTCTAAAATTTCATAATTTATTTTGCTTTAATAAAGCTGTGTAAAACTTGTAAATTGTGGAAAGCTTAAGCTCCAAGCTTATTCTATTTGATAAATTGAGATATCGTCTCAACATGTCCAATCATCGTAATAAATACGAAAAAGCAAGACGAAGACTAGCTGCTGTAACATTTCTCTCTAACATTACCCTGGATGGAACCTTCAGAGACACTGAGCTATATCAAATGGCTGAAAAGGCCCAAAAAAGTGATAGAACAGATGGTGAAGTTAAAGTTGAACAGGATACACTGAAGAATAACATACGTAATCACATAAAAGGAGCACAAGTTAGTCCAACTCACAGACTGGGAGCTGATAATCATTCTCTTAGCTCTGATTCAGAGTTAACCAATACAGTAACTCCAGTAAAAGGCAATGTTAATCACTCATTTAGAGACAGGTACAACATCACCTACTTTAAATCTGTGAAGAGCTCACAGTATCACATATAATAATAATACTAATTAAAAAACAATAGTTTTTTTTTGTATGAGCCCACCAATAGGCTGGTAAGGTTCAAGATTCATATATTTTATTGTTTTTAGATGTTCATCTGGAAATACAGATTCATTTAAAGATAAACATTCATTAAAAAGTAAAAAAGCTCATTTAGTGTCACTTACTGGAATCAATAGTGATGATAAAAGCAGTTCGGAGAGTTTGAACTTTGGTAAAATAAGCAACTTTTTATCCTTTTTAAATGTATAAACTTTTGACAAAGGTTTTATCATTGAATCGTTATCTACAGGACGTTTTCGCACAAGCAGCACTTGTATTCCTGAAAAACATGCAGCTACAAAGGAAATTCGCTTAGTTCGACCAACTAAGGGTGTTTCTTTTAAAGATGAAAGATTAGCAATTGCCCTATCACAAGGTGTACCATGTGTTGTATTTAGCACAATACCATACTCAAAGACAGTTCGTAATCCACGGTATGAAACTAACAAATTACTTGAATTAAAATTTAGGTATGTGTTTAGTTTTTATACATTATAAATATTTTTTCCAGTTCCGATCTAAGAAAAGATGGAGTTCGCAGGCGTAATACTTCAGGACCAAGACCACTGTCTTCAATCACTGATAATGGAGTTGACCCGTTTGATTTGCTTGGCTTGGAGAGGGAAGAAAATGGTCAGGATATTTCTTACTCCAAATTGCTAGTACCATCTAGACTTTGTACAAGAGAGCAATATAAAAAGATGTATGAAGGTGACATCAGTGACAAGGCCAATTGGAAACTTTTAAATCGTCACCCACATGTAATTGCTAGGTAATATTTCAAAATTATGAAATTGGTCTCAATCAAAATATCATTGTTTTCAAATGCTTTCTGCATGTTCTTGGTTGTTATACTGTTTATTCTGAAATGAACTGTGTTTTGATAAAATATACTCTTATCCCTTAATTTTGACTGTGTGATACAAGCACTACAAAAGAGTATTAATCAATTTGTTATTTAGTAGCAAGACTTTTAATGCTCCTTTAGTGATATTTATATAACACCTTTGAATTTTACCAACCCTATAGTTTTATACATATTAGTATAGTTTTCTAGTGCTAGTGTCACTACTGATTGGTGTTTACAATTTTTAATAGAGAATAATGCAGTAACTTGATAATAATGTAAATTATTTCAAGCCTTTCAGGCTAATTTTAAATGCATAAACTGACTTTTTGATAAGAATGTTCTGTTCTCTATTCAAAATTACTCATACTGAGCCTGTTTCTAAAGATACTCACTAATCTTGAATTCATATGATTTATTATCTCTTTCCATATAGATACAAAAAGGATAGCAAAAGTTAGAATTTTCAAATTACTGAAATTTAGTTCATAAATAAATCATAGTCTATTTTAGAAGGTAAGTAGCTAGATGCTTCCTATAACCTACATTTATTACATTTATTTAAGTTAGATTTAATGCAACTCCTTAAATGTCAAAATATTAAACAGCTGTCCTTTTTGCATTCATATTGTGAGAATGAGATGCACTGACTAAACTCAAATTGATATTTAGAGTTTTTATTACTGAAATTTAAAGTATCAGACCCAGTGTGTGTGTTGAAATCAAAAATATATTAATTCAAATGTAATCAACTTACACTAAATAAACTTACATTTATAACCTATTCATCTCGAGCATTATAGTACAACAGTCACAAGGACATAATAACAAAAATAGTACCTATACTTTATTTAATATCACTCCACCAACTGATTGATGCATTTTGATTTGCTTAAATTCATAAGCAGATTTCATATCATTTCATCACTAACAAATTTAAATTTCAGGACTAAATTATTGACGAGACACAAGGATAAGAAATGGTAAACTTGAACATGAAATTCATAGGCTATGCATATTAGTTTGGCTAAAATAATTGAGAGATATACTAACATTGGCTATGACTAAAATACAATAATATACCTACTAATACTCTATGAAATATGTTCTTGATTCTAAACATGCATGTATCATTATCTGGTAGAAAAAATAATAGTTTATTAACTTCATATCTTATATTAACCCTTGAAATTATAAAAAAAAACACAAATGTTATGGCCCGAGACAATGCACAACCCTGTATTATTACGCGATTCGATTCGAAAAGTCGCATCCCGTCTCTCTTTGACGCACTGCGGTAAACAGTGACAGGTGTAGACTTTCCGATATTCTAATCTTTTTCGACAGTTGAGAATAAAGGGGGCAGAGAACTATCATAGTAAAAGGAAAGAAGTAAGTTATCTTCATACAATTTCACCGCGCGCGGCTTGTACGCATCGCCGCACTCAAACAATGACATAATGTACGCCTACTAGAGGTGTGCGCTCCGCGAGTCCATATTTTGTCGCCACCGCGGCAGCGTTTCAGTTTATTTATGTACTTGTTCAAGAAATATATTTCGCTTGAAAAATTATAGGTTTAGATTTAGCAAAAGGTTTTTGATCCATATAATTCCACCAGATAATGTAGGCTTTTATCGCCCGCATGGGGGCCGAGTCGGCTTACTTCTTTGCTTTTACTATGGGACTAATCTCTTGAATTTACCTTATGCTGATATTGCAGCATTTCATCAATGAAATCGAGCACTCTTGTTGGAAATATCTCTGTATGCGCTAGCTAGAATACCTAACATTAGAATAGAATTGACGGTGGTTTTATGAGTGATAGACACATAATTAGTTTTTATTACCATTTTCAGTATTAATTTAAAATATAAAAACAGTTTTGTAGTGATGGAACCTAATTTTAACAACTCAGCATGTTTGCATGAAAACAGATATATGAATTTATTACATTATACTGTCATATTCAGTCATCATCTGAGATCTCAGAGTGATCAAAAATGTCTGCACACTTAAAAAAAGGAATTCTACTAACACTACACAGATAGTATCATATTGTGTGGTTTGGTAGCACCACTTAAATCTTTAACAAGTGAAAGTCGATTATAGTGCTTTAGTAATAAGGTTGATTTTATAAAACATACTTTGTGCACTCTAAAAGCTCAGATATGATGTTTACTGTACCTACCTATTTGAAAAAACAGAAAATAGCCGTAGGAATTTCATTATCCCTATTTTACTGTAGTTCTTGACTCGCTAAATATCAGTGTCTAATGAAACAACAATATAAGTTCCTCTCTCTCTTATTAGATTTTTGATACTTCACTAGGCCACGCCCAGTTGCCGTTCCGCTATTTAAAATCCTATAATCAAAATAATTGGACTATTGTTTGCTCTTCCTCTTGCTGTGAAGTCATATCTATATCTCTCTCTGTCTTGTCCGAGCGAGGTATCGCATTAAAAAAATATATTATCTCTTAGCACCTCTGCTTTGTCTGTAGCATAATGCTGGATTATTTTGGTTGTCTTTTTTCTTATGCTTGTAATCTTAGTTGCCCATCTGAATGCTAAATAAATTATGTTTTATTATTTTTTTCTTCTTTAAACATCATAGGATGTTCAAATTTTATAAAATTCTAAACATAACATAAACATGAGGAGCTCGGTGGCTTAGTGGTTTGAGCGCTCTGGTTTCGATAACGAAAACAAAGCAACTTTCGCCATGGTCGTTCCCGGGATGGGTCAATCAAATTCATAATCTCGAGCTCCTCCGTGCTTCGGAAGGCACGTTAAGCCGTCGGTCCCGGTTGTTACTGCAACCGCTTTAACCCACCAACCTGTATTGGGCCAGCGTGGTGGTGTTATGGCCCAAGCTCCTCAGCTCAAACATAAGCATCTCTTGTAGTTTTTATTTGCGTATAAGGTGTTGTGGCACTGGACGTTTAGATCATTATTCAAATAGGTGATTCATCTGTTGATTGCCACTACGGACAACCGTATATTCAAAATATTAGTAGGTACTTTACACTATCACAAGATAGTGCAAAGTATGTACTAATATATTGTGTCCAACGAAAATATCAGCAGCATAAATTAACGTATTTCTCTTCTTAGATTTGATGGAGTAAAGTGCTCTGTTGAATTAGTTTATCTATGACGCTGCAATATCGCCCTCTGTTTATTTTGATGAATAAAATCTAATTGCTAGAAAGTATGTGATATAATATGACGGAAGTAGGTTATAGAGTGCATGAATGACAGGTAGTTTAGCTTTATTAGCATGTATTACTAATTTAGTTATTATAATTTCAGAAATATCAAGTGATTGTTACTAAAAGTTAACTTTCTGTGCAGGTGTTTCTCCTACGAGTCCTCACAAAGAAATACAATGGCTACGTCACCGCCGCACTCTTCAGTTGAAATGAAGTCATTCGAGTGGGATGAAGGAACAGTATTATCACAGAAATATGTATGCATATTTACTATAAAAATACGTAAATAGCTGAGACCATTTCCTGCGTGAAGTAAAATTTGAAATTATTATTATGAAATGAATAATATATTTACTAGCACAACTGTATAATTTTTAGGTACACTATTGCCCGAACGTGCTTGATGATCCAGAATTGATTGCAGGAAAACACAGAACTTTGCTGACATTTACTTCTTACATGACATCTATTATCGACTATGTTCGACCACAAGACTTGAAGAAGGAATTGAATGATAAATTTAAGGAAAAATTCCCTCACATAAAGTTGACTCTTAGTAAACTAAGAAGGTAGTTTACTTTTTCTTTTGATTATTTCAAGGTTAAATATTTACATAGTTATTATTGTATGTACTAATTACCTTTTTTATTTTTTATTTAAAGCATTAAAAAAGAAATGCGTAAAATTGCGAAACATGACAGTGGTGGTATTGACTTGCTGTCTGTCGCCCAGGCGTATGTTTACTTCGAGAAGTTAATCCTTGCGAATCTCATTAACAAAGACAACAGAAAACTATGTGCTGGGGCTTGTCTATTGTTATCAGCAAAATTAAATGACGTCAAAGGTGAAACGCTGAAAGCTCTGATAGAGGTAAGGCTTGCTAAGAATATCCGGCGGATATTTATCTAGTTAGGCAGAACAGGTTATTTTTTATGACATCATCATCATATCAGCCGAGAGACGCCCACTGCTGGGCATAGGCCTCCCCAAGGATCTACAAACCGATGGGTCCCGTATTGGCCTCATCCATCGGCTTCCCTCAACCCTCCCCAGATCGTCGGTCCACCTTGTGGGTGGCATACCAACTGATAACCAAAATTATTTTGTTTTTAAGTGGATGTTCAATTAATATTTCACATTTCATTAGTGTTTCACTAAAGATAACTATTGAATTTTATTATTTATATTAATGGTAACACAAAATTTTTAATATATTATTTTTAAGAATGGCAACTCAGCCACTTCCCTTTCAAAATTGTTACCTCGTTGTACAGTAAAAGTACTCCTAAATATTTAAATGATTAAGTCAATATTTTAACTCTCATTAAAATAAAATCAGAGTTAAAATATAATGTGGACATAAAAAAAATATTTAAACAAAAATTAAAACCGACTCAAAAAAACTGAAAAGGATAAAATAATTAAATTTTAGTAGGTACTCATCCCCTAGGAACATATTTTTGGAGTCGGTGCTTCACTATCTATGGTTTCTGGAAACAACTTAGCTGACAAACAACAACTTAGATGGGTGACCGTGAGCTTAAATTGATTTCTACTATCGTATCATTTCACTAAAAATTCATAGGAAAGCAAAAATCCGCAATTTTGCATATGTAGACGACTTCATTTTTCTAGTTTTTTTGTTTTAAAAACCAAACTACCCAATGGATTTTGAAACATTTTTTATGGGACCAAATGGGAACTATTCTGCACTATTCGAACAAAAAAAGAATCATCAATATTGGTTCACCCAGTCAAAAGTTCAACAACATAAAAAAAAACATACAGACGAATTGATAACCTCCTCCTTTTTTTGAAGTCGGTTAAAAAATCCTTGAACCTACCAATCGCACAAAAACACTTCATACTAGACGATGTGCCTAACTAGATAATCTGCCGGAGTTAACTATCGGCCTTCTACATATACCGCGTGTAACGGGAACGCTCACGAAACCGAAGGATGAGATGGCAGAGCTAGTGATTGAAATTGCGAATACGAGATCAGCTGTTCAATACACATAACGATCTATTAGCTATTACAATTTAGTGTGAAACAGCTATTGTTTCCCGATTTTTTTTCTACTAGTCGTGTTCCTTTACGTCGTATTCCTTTACACCCTGTATAGAAGAAGGCCGATGGTTGAATCCGAACTACCTAGGCAGATCGTCTAGTACGAAGTGCTTTTGTGTGTCTGGTAGGTTCAAGGTTTATTAAAAACAATATCATATTGATCATAAAAATTACCTTTTTTTTATATACAAAGCACGACAAATGACTCAACACCACCTGATGTGAAGCGGTAAGAAGAGACCATATGCGAAGACAGCTAGTGCAGTTCAGACACTGCTCTAGCCGCCTCCGCCTTGCCGGCCCGAAAGGTGTTTTTTCACGCCTCTTTTGAAGGAACCCATGTTATAGGAAGGAGGGAACACATGTGCTGGCAAAGAATTCCAAGTTCAAGAAGTACGACAAAGAAAAGAGCTACTAAATTTCTTTGTACGTGATGTTGAGGTGGAGACAGTGAATTGATGACTCCGAAGACCGGCACGCGTGCTCCTGAGTAGAAAGGGGGAAGGTGAACCAGTCCATTAATATTAAGCAATGTCTTTACGCGTACTTCCTTTGCAGCGCATCGAAACGACTTTCCGGGTGAACAGGAAAGACTTGATGCGTTTCGAATTCGCTGTTCTGGTGGCGCTCGAGTTCGGTCTGCACGTGCCTCCGTACGAGGTGTTCCCGCACTACCAGCGGCTGCTGCACGACTCGTGACCCTGGCGACGGCTGGCCTTCGAGCCGTGCATCCGTGTCTGCCAACGGAGGCGGGCGAGCATTGTCGACAACTTGAGGGCGAGCGCTTGGATGTAGAATGACTGCAAGCGGGTATTTGACTTTTTTTTTTTAATTTCATGTAGGTACCGGTGTAAGGGAACGCTTCAAAAACGAATTTGGTTGGCAGAGCTGGTACATTAAACACAATTTGATGAAAAAAAGAAATAGCGGAAAAAATCAACTGTGTCATGCTAAATTGAAATACCTCCACAACCTGGTATGGAACAAAAATTTTTTTGCTTGTCAATTTTTTTTTATAGCAAGCCTTCGTTTTCGAGAGCGTTTCCCTTACACACTGTATAAATAATATGTCAATAGTAAATAAATATTACAGAAGCAATATATATCTGCAATCAATAGTTCCTTAGGTATAGCGGTTTAAGAGCTATTATGTAAAAACGCTCCTAATGAAATGATGCTGAGTATTGCAAGGACAAAATCATTATATATTTTTATTTCTTGCGGTTTACATGCATAGTTAGAATATTGAAAGTTGTTACATTTAATTTGATGTGAGTAAAAAAATAGTATTAATGAATTCTCCAATATTTAATTCGCCATATTTAAAAAAAAATCTATGCCACATTAGTTTTTCTGGATACAAATAGTGCTTAGCAAAGCATTGTTTATTTATAATAATAATTACGAAAACAATAAATTATTACTTGTAGTCTAACATCGTTATTGTAACAGGCAAGTGCTCGAAGCTTAAGCACAAATGTGTGTAAAATACTTTAGCAAATTAATTTATGATAAGCAGCAATGGTTCGCAGTTCGCAAGTTAAGACCGTGTTGCCTCCAATTTAGTGTACACTGTGTCATATGACCTAATCTCAGCCCTGTACCTAGTCTCCATACTGTTTGCAAATATCAATATAGTCCTTTCTCATAACACTTTTCTTATTAAAAAAAGTATTGTAATTATTAAAACCCCTTTCTTAAAATAAATACCTACTTGCAATATTTTGTGCCTAATGTGTCGCTAGAAATAATATAAACTGCTGACGTGTATAAATCAGGTCACTAGGAAAACCATGTTTTTTTTAAATTGTAATAAATTCACGTAAATCCGTCATATTTGTTCGATATCTGGTGTTTAATTAAAAAGTAACGAACGAATTTTCGACTTACATCAGGCAGCGTTAAATTTCTTTGTTTATGTTGCAGCCGTCTGTTTAAATTTGCTGCTTAACTAGACGTTCAATCTACTGACTAGGCAGTCAGTAGATTGAACGCCGGCATCCAATGAAACGGCTGAAGGGCAACTAGCCAAGTCATTGAGCGCAACGTTTAACCAGATGGCTGAACGTCATGTCAGCCGTCTGGTTAAATTTGTCATTCAATTGGACGCCTGGGCAGGTCGTTTATATCGAAGAGCTTTTGTGTGACTGTTTGAGTGATTGGTAGGTTCAAGGTTATTTTTTTATGACCACATATAACCAAAACGATGTAGGTTATAGTGGTCATAAAAATAATAACCTTGAACCCACCAATCAAGCCAAAACTCTTCGGTACAAGACGATCCTTTCAATACGGCAAGTCTTAAACGTTAAGTGAGTCTAGTTTGATTAACTATCGGGATAGGCATTTGATTGGATGCCGGCGTTTAAGCATCCAATTTTGCAGCGAATTTAACCAGATGGCGCTGACATAATAAACTAATTACTATTAAGATACTCAAGCTGTCGCCCTCTTACCAGTCCTCCCACCGCTCACACACAATAGAAAATCTATTGCGTCTGATATGTGGGTATTTCACTTATATTAAGTACTTTGTAATTATGGTATTTACTAATGTTAAACATGTCATGCTTAGCAGAAAATTTTAAGCAATGTTGTCGGATATTTGGTAGAGTAAGTATTATTATTATTTATAAATTATAGAATAACTCTTGTTATTGTTGAATTTAAATTATCAATACCCACTTTAGCTGAGTATAACACCTCTCTAGAAAAACTTTAAACTTGTCAAAGTTTTTCAACTTTAACAAGTTGAAAGTTTTATAGAAAATATGTCAAAACATCAAAATTATTCTGTAGATAAATAATGCCTAACGATTGAAAAATAAAAATTGGCACCTCCGATTTTAACTTTGGGCCTGATGTTACAGGACTGGAAATTGGTCTAAAATTACATCGCCCATAAATAATTCAGCCCAATTTTTACGTCTAACAGCAATGGCCAAACAAATAAAATGATACGCTAAACATTATTAATAGTTAAGTTGGACTTGGTTTTTTAGACGCGAAATGTAATAAATGACGTTCTTTTATGCAGATCTTTACATAATTAATGACTTATTTTATATTTAAATAGTTTTCATCATACTAAAGATGAAAAAAAAAACAAATTATTGTACTGAAATCTATTTGATTTTTTTATTGGGTTTTCCCTTTAGAAAGGAAGGCAAAGGATCTAGCTCATACAGCCATATCTTAAGTATAATTTCTATATTACTGCATTTTATTACATTGAAAAACGGATGTATGACAGTTCGGCGCCAAATATATGATACTGCTTCAATGAGGTGGAAAACCTCTATGAAATTCTCAACGTCTTTCACACTAAATTCGTTTGCAAAGATAGTTAAACAAAGTCTAAGCGATAGATCGTCATTCTGTCTCTTTGTGGTGTTACAATATACAACAAAAATGTGATCGAATGTCGATACATATTGCTTATATTAAATATACTGTTTTTATTTAAAAAGGTAGATTGCCAGAGTTAGGTGTGCTACAAATAGACTACAGGCCCGTGTCAAAAAAATGGTGGGTCATTTGAACCACAAAGTGACCTATCTAGAACGATATAAGAGCATAAAATAATAAGACACAGCACTATGACGTCACTTGTAAGCTGTCCAACTAAGTGCAGGTGAGAATTCAAAAGTACAGCTAGAGCGAGTACATTTTGGTCATATATTTTTGTACGGCATTCTTACCATCGATAGATCCATAAAAAATAATAAGAAAAACGTGCAGTGCCGTAAATAAATGGTGCGCCACAAAGACCAGACCCCTCTTTCCCACTGGGCACTTTGGGCAATTGCCCAGGGCCCCGCGATCAATAGGGGCCCCCCTCAGATCAAATACAAAGTCCCTAGTTCCTATCAGATCACCAAACGATAACCAATATTTATTACCAAAAAACTTATATAATTCGAAATCTGTAAATGCTAAAAGAGTTACTTTTGTGGACTATATTACATTTATAGGTATATTTGTTACATGTGATTGTTAATAAAAATAAATATTTAACCTTGTTTATCTACTTTCTTTGTCTATGCTAACAAAATAGTGTTCTGTCAAAGTCATAGGGGCCCCATTATCCTAATATGCCCAGGGCCTCCAATAGGTTATAGACGGCCCTGACAAAGACGGAATTTTTATTTTATTTTCCGACAATTTCCAGGGTTAATTTGGTCATTTGATTTTGTACGGCATCAGTTTCATACTATCTCAATACTGCTTCTAATCCATTATGCCGCAACGCCGTACAAAAATCATGCGACAAGGGGAAAAAATCGAGGGTTGCAACTCCTCTTTCCGTGGTCCAGGGGGTGATTTGAAAAAGTACGGCTTCGGTTCCAAAACATTATCTAGCACTCCAAAGTACTATTAAAAATAATGCCGTCAAAAAATGATTGTTCATTTGAATGTATATCAATAATTATCTTAATTTCATGTATCCTTGATTTAAAAACCTGTAAAATCATTTGATCCTGTACGGGAACTTTTTTTTAACATGATATTGTAAAATACTATTGTTATATAGAATTGCCGTTCAAACGAAACTGTTCTAAAAAAAATATAGAGAAATACACAAACTAAAATTTAGCAAATTATTTCAAAAGTTTAAATATCATAGATTAATGAAATATAGCAGATTTCTACATTTTATCCCTTGTTTTAAATAGTATTAACATAAATAAATTAGGAAAAAATGATGCCGTACATTTTAATGCAGACCATATCTTTTAGGCTGATGAAAATGACGCTACCATTTTAAGGGTACTTTATGGCCATCTGATACAGAACGGCATTAACATATTTTTGAAAAGAACAATGGATAATATGATAAAATCACTATGACGTCTAACTGAACTGAAACGGTGTGTATATTATATCCAAGAATTGAAACTGTCAATCCCAGTATCAACAGTTTTGTATACTTTCTATAGTTTGTATAGTTTCTAACTAGGAACCTAGAATCACGAAAAGACTATGAAAATTAGTACAAATAAACTATCTAAATGCCGTATAAAAAAATATCGTGATGAATTTCACCTTACATTTCGTTATATAATTTTATTTATTATTTTTTCATTTTTCCCCCTTTGGACCAACGAAAAATGTACGGCATATGAAAAAATATTATCTATGCATAAAATACTTTCAAAATAAATTAATTTTATGTTGTGTCAAATCAGCCCCTGGACCACGGAAAGAGAAGGGGTTGCAACCCTCGATTTTTTCCCCTTGTCGCATGATTTTTGTAAGGCGTTGCGGAATAATGAATTAGAAGCAGTATTGAAATAGTATGAAACTGATGCCGTACAAAATCAAATGACCAAATTTACCTTGGAAATTGTCGGAAAATAATAAAAAAATCCTGACTTTGTGGCGCATCATTTTTTTACGGCACTGCGCGTTTTTTTTTTTATTTTTCATAGATCTATCGATGGTAAGAATGCCGTACAAAAATATATGACCAAAATGTACTCACTCTACCTGCACCCGTACCACCATCTTTTATCGCGATCCAGTTGAGGACCTAAACTGAGTAGAATCGTTATATCCGTACTACGACGCTATCTACGACTATGGCAGCGACGCAGTTTAGGGACCAATACTGAACCGAGCGGAATATGAATCGCTTTTATAAAGATAGTAGTAAGGCCCCTGTACTTTTGAATTCTCACCTGCACTCAGTTGCACAGCTTACAAGTGACGGCATAGTGCTGAATCTTATTATTTTATGCTCTTATATCGTTCTAGATAGGTCAGCTGGTGGTTCAAATGACCCACCATTTTTTTGACACGGGCCTGTAGTCTAAAAGTAAGTCTTAGTTTGTAGTATAAGAGAAAAATACGTGTTTTTTTTTCATTTGGCCATTGCTATTCAGTCTAATATTTTTTTTGGGTCAAGCTAAAAAAATTAGGCGAATTTTTTGGTACCTACCTATTTTGATCGTGTAACGTTGGGCCCAAAATCGATGACCTCCTTTATTGCCAGCCGCCGCGCGCCGGTCTCTTCTCTGATTATAAATGAATACGGATGTTGACTATATTCTAATTTAAATATAATTTTGACGTTAAGTGGCAGGTTTTATGTTAGATATCCTAAATCCTAATCCTAATCCACAGTATTTTATTATAATATTATAGAAATTAAATAATATATAATAATAAAAATACAATTAAGTCACTTAGGTCACGTGACAACAAACACTATTCTTAGTGTATGACGTCACTTGTTATAAGCATCAGACGCTGTCAATAGGAAAACCATCTAAATCACCATAGCAACTTAGCCTTGTTTGGTAACAGGTTAGGTCACAGCGGTCTCGCTCGTGACATGTATTGGCGTTTTGGCGTTTGCGAAATTCGAAACTGAATTTAAGATACATGATTTTTAAAACGTAATCATCGTAGGTAATAAAATAATTGTGAAACTATTAGGTTGGGGAAAAAGTCTTTTCGCATTATAGTATGTATGAACTTGTAATAAAATCTCTTTGGCTGTACTATTTGTATCTGGCTGGTTTTGGTATCATTAAAAGTTTAGATTTTAAAAATCATAATTACAAATTCAAATTAGGAAAATGTGTGTTTTTCATTTGTTTTTCGTACTGTCAAGATGAGTGAATCTAATGAAGAAATTCGATACATTTTAAAATTTTATTACAAAAAAGGTAAAAATGCAACGCAAGCCACGAAAAAAATTTGCGATGCTTATGGACCTAGTGCAGTGTCTGTGAGAGCAGCACAAATTTGGTTTAAGCGTTTTCAATCCGTAAATTTTTATGTCAAAGATGCACGTCCCTCTGGTCGCCCTATTACGGATAAAATTGATGCCATTTTTGAAAAACTGGAGCAAGATCGGCATATCAGTAGTTACGACGTAGCTGAAGAACTGGGAATCGACCACAAAACAGTTATGGCGCATTTAAAAAAAATGGGTACACAAAAAGCTCGATATTTGGGTACCCCACGAGCTCACTGAAAGAAACCTAATGAACTGTGTACTCATTTGTGATTCTTTATTACGACGTAATGAAACCGAACCATTTTTGAAGAAGCTGATAACTGGTGATGAGAAGTGGATCACGTACGACAAGAACGTGCGAAAAAGGTCGTGGTCAAAGGCCGGTCATGCTTCACAGACTGTGGCGAAACCCGGGCTAACTCGCAACAAGGTTATGCTGTGTGTGTGGTGGGATTGGAAGGGCATTATTCATTATGAGCTGTTACCACCAGGCAGGACCATCGATTCTGAACTCTACAGCGAACAACTGATGAGATTAAAGCAAGAAGTTGAGAGAAAGCGGCCGGAATTAATCAACAGAAGGGGTGTTGTTTTTTCATCATGATTTTCATCTAGACCTCACACATTTTTAGCCACTCAGCAAAAATTAAGAGAGTTTGGCTGGGAGGTGTTAATGCATTCGCCGTATAGTCCTGACCTTGCACCTTCAGATTTCCACCTGTTTCGCTCTCTGCAGAATTCTCTAGACAGTGTCAGGTTAACATCACGAGAGGACTGCCAAAATTACTTGTCGCGGTATTTTGATCAGAAGCCCCAAAATTTCTATAGCAATAGGATCATGTCCCTACCTACAAGATGGCAAAAAGTTATGGAACAAAATGGTACCTACATACTTTAGTTAAATGTAAATAAACTATATTAAAAAATGTTTAGAATTTTCTTAAAAAATGCGAAGAAACTTTTTCCCCAACCTATTATTTCGGGCTATAATAGAAGCTTATACACGTCATGAAATACTTTCCTAAAATATGACAACATCTCTATTAGAACTCTATTATTGCTTCAAAAGCACAGTTTTAAATTCATGTATTATATCTTGCATGAAAACTAAATATAATTATATAGTTATAGGTAGGAACTACGTTACGTGTAACAAGGAATTAAATATAGAGGTACTAATGTAGCTAGTCACAATGTAATGCTCAACGATTTACCTAAATGTAAGAACATACCTAATACTATTTTACTGTGAATGTTTCTAAAATTTAATATATTCTAAGAAGTCGGCTTTTAAGAAAAAAAAATCTATATTCTTCAATATCTGGGTACCTACTTACTATAGGCTTACCGTTTAACTGAGTAATACATATAACACTAATCTGTATTGAGTCGGTTCCTGAGGTAGCTACGCGTTGTGGAAAGGCTGATGACGCCATGACTGGAAGTGGACTCCACAGATAATATCTATGGATAACTCATTCAAGCGCCCCACTTATTTCTCAGGCAGCATTATCTAACTAAACTGAGAAAAAAAAATCTAGATCTAAATTTATATAATTATTAAATTAGAAATTAAGAATATTTGAAGCAATGCCCCAACTTAACAATCTTAGATATTTGTAAACATACTCGTTTCGCATGTTGAAATAAGTACTTAGAATATTTCAACGTTGTAGAGCACACGTTAGCTTAGAACGTAAATACAGATAAGACTAGAAGAACTTCACAGGGTTATCCTAAGTAAAAAAAAACTGAAAATGGCATCCTGTCGTAAGGAATATGCAGCGTGGTGCCGTCAATACGGCAATTAATTAAAACATGGACCATATTAGTTCATAGAAATGGTTTGCCACTTTCAAAAACATCTTATTCATTTGATAATTTCATGACATTTGTATGAAATACTAAAACATTTGCTGCGTTATTTTTGAAAGTGGCAAACATGGGCTATAGCCCAGAAATAACTAATATATATAGTTTATAGAAATCTATGAACTAATAATAGCCCATGTTTTTATTTATTTTGACGGCAATACTGCAAACTGCAATACGGCACCACACGTATATCTATCACAGCCGTCTGGTTATATCAGCCGCTTAACTGGACGCCTAGACCGTTGATCTATAAACCGGCATCCAAACGGCTGAAGTGAAACTCCAACTCATTGAGCGCAACGTTTAACCAGATGGCTGAACGTCATGTCAGCCGTCTGGCTTAAATTAGCCATTCAGTGGGACACCTAGGCGGGTCGTTTAAATAGAAAGCTTTTGTGTGACTGTTTGAGTGATTGGTAGGTTCAAGGTTATTTTTTTATGACCACATAGAAGCAAAACTATGTCGGTTATATGTGGTCATAAAAAAATAGCCTTGAACCTGCCAATCAAACCAAAACTTTTTAGTAATTCAATACGTCAAGTCGTTAAACTTTAAGAGAGTCTAGTTCAATTAATTATCGGGCTAGGCATTCAATTGGATGCCGGCGTTTAATCATCGAGCTAGGCATCCAGTTAAGCGGCTGATTTAACCAGACGGCGGCGACATATCCAACAGTTATTGCTTAAATTAGGAATCCGATTTGTATAAAACATCATCAAAAATAAATTTGTTGATAGAACGTCACGATTGTTTTCAATATAGGAGTGTAAATAAATATACATAGGTACTTATCCATATTTTTTCTTGGAGAAACTTACTCAGTTTCACAATATCCTTACATGCTGGCAATTAGAACCTAAAAGAGAGTGCTTGGTTTCTATTAGTAATGGAGATAATCATTATACATATACAGGCGGAGTGGTTTTCCCTAACTGATAAAACAGAATAAACCAGAATCATGTTTTTTGACATTATATTGATAGAACCAAGTGCGAGTCGGACTCGCGCACGAAGGGTTCCGTACCATTATCTATAAATAAGCGTCTACGTATTGCCGTTATCAATATCGAGCAAAAACAAGCAAAAAAAATCACGTAAGTTGAATGGGAGCGCTTCATATCTGGAATTGAACAAATGACAGTGTAATACTAGGCAGTGTATTTGGCTATCATCAGAAAAATATTTTTGTAAGTATCTATTCCGTGTGTAACTGCAACTTACGCACCGCGGACTTAGTTAAACGATAGGCCTATCTAGCAAACAATGCTTTCTTATCATTTTAGGTACTATTTAAAATCTTATTAGCCAGTATTGCACTTTGTCCCCTCTTGCCCTAAACTCAAAAAATATTTATTAGTTACCTATAGGTAAAATAAAAATAATAATAAGAAGAAGTATAGAAACATTTATTTTTATTTTAACTACCTAAGTAAAGACGTACAAACTATATTTTAAGTAAATACAATAGTATTACTATTATTGGGTATCTACGTCGCAGATAGGTATTATAACAGATATATTTAATAGTATCTAGTTATGTGCTTCATTAATAATTTAAAAAAACAGAAACTATGCACTGGTTTAATTATCACCAGTGATCGGATTAGGTAGATTGATTTATCGTACTTGCATCATAAATGCTCATAAATTGCATATAACACGGATAAGCCATTTCACTTCGAAATTATAAGGATGGTGGTGGTTAATTATAAGTGATTTTTATTTATCTGTTGAACAATAAATATAATTTAAGTTTTGTGTGACTAATCGAAAATTACATACTTTTCTATACTTACCTGTCTACTAATATTTTATTTTAATAACTTTTTAAAGTTCCTTGCCAGTACAGGTAAAAAATGAATAAAAACAGTAGGTACTTATAGGTAAATATTCCGATAAAATCTTTAACTAATTCCGGGATTTGGGAGGATGTCCATGTTAGTATAATTATACGTTTTAGATCTTTTATCTTATATCAATCTACCTATTCCGATCACAGTTTATAATTTAGTGAACATTTTAGATGATAAAAGGCCAAAAAGCAGGATTCTTCAAATAATTTTTTGCCCATACTCTCTATTTCACTTTTCTTTGAAAGCAGAAGCTCTATTCAATCGGCAATAGTGAAATCTTTCATTAATTGCTTACGAATCTAACGATAAACAATAAAATTAAAGAATTGTCTTATATTTTCGCGAGTACATTGGAAATAAAACCACTTTACCGAAGTCCCAATCCAGGCTCTGAACGCGCTAATTTACAACGTATTTACCATTACCAAAGCAAAGCTAAAACGTTCCGTTGCGCACAATTTGTGTTGCGCGTAACATTTAGACGGCCACAAATTAGTTTTTTTTTTTCGGAACATACGTTGATTTCTTTGATTATAAGTAATTACATTACATATTTATTAACTTTAAATTACATAAACTAATAAAATAAAAACTTTCTAAATTAAGTATTTATCGCTCGGTTTTTGACAGCATCTAGATATAAAGACGTTACTATGGCAATTATCTATGGCAACGTATTTTCCGCTGTCCAACAAACATTTTTGACGTTTTTTGAAAAGTTGCTAGGCACTAACTAAATCAATAACTTTCCTCAGACGGCGGTAAATATGTTCCCATAGACTGTCCTCACACTGGCCTTAATTCTGGAGAACACATGCTTAGTCTAAATCTAAGTTCAGTGCATCTCTTTCTCTCAATATGGATACGAAAAGGATGAATGTCATATAATTTGACATTTAGGAACGTGCGTTCAATTTTCGACCTAATTGAACGTGATAAAATGCAGTGTTTAGGAGGCACCTCTGTACATGTCGTCTAAAATTGTCTATGAAATCTGTCTAAATTTAGTTGACAGCTCTAAACGAATTCTCGCCATCTTTTTCTTATTACATATTGCGAAAAAGAGATATACTGTATGTCAACGACGGCTCCTCTTGTTATTTAATGTTAAGCTTATTACAAATTTAAGTATAAAAACCTGATATAGTTTTAAATAATGTTATGTACCTACCTACCTAATAAAGCAGAAGTGATGCGCCTGCGGACGTGCGTTCACTGCCCCCCGCCGTTCCCCGCTCGCTCCTTGCTACTTAGAACATTCTGGAAGGCACGCCCGCAGATTAGTTCGCGACTAGACACCGGGCGAGAGTGACGATTTGTGAACACACGGAACGCAGCCGCAATTCGTCGTTAATCCAAATCTTTGTTTTATTTCTACTCTCCTCCTTCACGAGCGCACACCATCTACATTTTGGTCTTCGAGCTGGATCGTAAGTTTTGGATGGAGCTAAACCTGTTTGTCCAGGGATGTCGTACATATTTCGCACGCCTTTCAAAAGTGGAAGCACTGAAATGAATAAGCGAGAGCACACGACATACGAAGAAAACAAACCAAAGAAAGAGGATATAAAGACCGACCTCAACGCCGTTCAAACCAAATTGGAAGAAACAACGGCACAAACGTCGCACGAAATGCCACGGCACGCTGCCACCGCCAGCGGTGCCGATCCGTTGGCAGGACGACCTTGCCCCGCTCAGCGCGCTCGTCTGCATCTCTCGCCGTAAGGAAAAAACTGGAGTACCAAGCGGCTCAAGCTCAAGCTGAGATAGAATTGAAGGCAGCAGAAGAAACTCTGAAAGTCAACCAAGCGCTGTTAGTAAAGAAAGTTCAGCTGCAAAAAGAATTGGTGGCTAAGAAGTTAGAAGCAGACTTGGCGCAACTCGAAGATGATGCCGACAGCAGAACCATATGTAGTGTCAGTGCTGTAAATGAGTGGCTCTCGAACTGCGATTCTGCACACAATGAAGGAGGCGGCAAGTCAGTGCCGACGTCACCACCGCCGTCGCCGCCACCTCAGTTACCGCCACCACAGGTACCGCGACAGCAACCACCACAGCAAGCGGTGAAATGCGCACCATCGGCTTCACCACGACGTCCTTGTCCATCACCAACTCGACCTGGAATAGAAAATACAGAATTACTCACCAGATTAGCAACGTCAAAGGACTTACCGTTCTTTTTTGGCGACCCGATGGAGTGGCTTCAATTTAAAGCAGCGTTCCATGAGTCTACCCAATTGTGTCGATACAGTGCAACAGAAAATGTATGGCGCTTACGAAAATGTTTACGCGGTGATGCTAAGGAAGCTGTTTCATCACTGCTCATCGGCACTACCACGCCGCAAGCTATCATTGACACATTGGAACTCAGATTTGGGAGGCCAGAAACAATTATTAGTAAAATACTTTCACAGTTAAGAAAGTTACAACCGCTTTCTCCATCTTATCATGCTGAAATAGTAGTCTTCTCAATAAAAATAAAGAATTTTGTCGCCGCTATTCAAGCTATCGACCAGCCTGACTACCTAAGAAGCCCCGAATTAGTCACAACAATAGTAAGCAAGCTTCCGTCAGCCCTTATCACTAAGTGGGCAGACCACGCCTTCGAGCACCGCGACGACCACGCACCTAAGCTGCAACTACTTTGCGAATTTTTATACTCTGAAGCTACAAAGACCGCATCCTCGGGAGTGAGTTATGTCAATAGCCAGTACGAAGTGAGACGCAAAAATGAGTATAGATCACAACATAATGTCCTACTGTGCACAGAAGCAAGACCTGGTAGTGAGAAGTGCAAGTTCTGTCGAGGAGCTTCCCATTCTTTAAAAGATTGCATCAAATTTAAGCGAGCCCTGCGCAAAGATCGTTGGCGCTTTGTGCGTACTAATAAACTGTGCCATAAATGCTTAGGCACACGACACACTGAATTATCTACCTGTGCAGCCCCAGACTGTGATGTCGAAGGATGTGGGCGACAGCATCACCGCCTACTTCACTGGAAGCCGAGGGAGTCGGGAGTCACCGACAGCGCCGAGCCCAACGACGAGAGGGACACCGCCGTCACTCGCGAGACCGAGACGGTCGCGCACGCCACCGATACCCTTGTGTCTAGTGTTCGTAGCCAAGTGTTATTGAAAGTAGTGCCGGTTACTATTAGTGGACCTAACGGTGACATACATACGCATGCGTTATTAGATGACGGTGCTACAGTGTCGCTGATATCAGCTGATATCGCTGATAAGGCTGGATTGCACGGTAAAAGTGTCACTATGCGGGCGCGTAGCGCCTGGGACTCGGGTGAGTTAGTGTGCCAAACAGAACTATTGAACGTCGATCTTAAAAATAGCTACGGCGAGTGTTTTACTATAAGCGCGCGGAAATTAAGCAATTTAAACTTACCTATACAACATTTTTCTGCAAATGAAAGTGTTTATGCTAGATTAAATTTATGTAAATGTAATGCGAAACCAGAATTACTTATAGGGCAAGATAATTGTGACTTAATTGTTCCAATAACTTGTATAAAAGGGGAGCCGTACATAACGCAAACTAAGTTAGGATGGTGTATTCACGGCACCGTAAGTAATAAGTATGAAGATTGGTCAGCTGATCGCTTCGTAGCACTGTCTGCTACGGCCGCTACCGATGCAACGTTAGCCACGCCCCTACGTAGCGGGCACTACGACGCGGACGGGACTGCTACGACGCCGCTGCTACTGCATGCTCCTGGCTTGGTAAGTACTGTACAATCAACTTATTATGCTCCCGCTTATAATGCAACTGAAATAGAACTACACGAGTTAGTTAGAAAATCTTTTGAGTTAGATTCTATTGGAATTAGTAATATGCCACGGCAGAATAAATCTGAATCGCGCGCAGTTTCTATTTTGAATGAATCATCCAAGTTTATTAACGGACAATGGTATGTCGGTCTACCTTGGAAGCTTGATAATTTTACAATGCCTAACTCTTATCCTACTGCCTTGAGCCGTTTGAAAAATACAATGCGTAAAATGGCGTCAAATAAATCTTACGCATCCCGTTATCAAGATCGCATTGAGCATTTATTAATGAATGGCTACGCAAGCGAGATAGACCCAAGTGAGCCCACTGAGTCCACTCATATTTGGTATTTGCCTCATTTTGGGGTCGATAACCCGAGAAAAGGAAAATTACGTTTAGTATTTGATGCCGCTGCCGAGACCCAAGGCCAGTCTTTGAATGACTTTTTACTTCAAGGTCCTGATTTGTTACAATCATTATACGGTATTATGTTAAGGTTTCGAGAATATCCTATAGCTGTCATAGGGGACATAAAAGACATGTTTTTATGTATAAAAATAATAGACAGTGACAAGCATGCTTTCAGATTTTTATGGCCTGACAAAAATAATGTTATTAAATGTTACGTAATGAACTCATTGATTTTTGGCGCCAACTGTTCGCCATTTGTAGCACAATTTGTCAACCAAAACAAGAATACTGCACGATTTGAAGAAACTATGCCTTCAGCAGTGAAAGCCATCCAACAGAACCAATATATGGATGACTATATCGATAGTTTTATTGACGAACAGTGTGCTAAAAATACAGTAAAAGACATTTCATTCATACATAAACAAGGTAATTTTCTTATGAGAAACTGGGCCAGTAACTCTGCGAGCGTGCTTGAAAGTTTACCGAAACTAACTCTTAGTGACAACGCAATAAGGTTCAACATTGAAAATCAACCCGAACGAACACTTGGTTTATTATGGTTCCCAGCTAGTGATGCCTTCGGTTTTGATTTGCGATTTATAAATTGTGAAAATAATTCTAATCGCAATTTCACGAAACGTTTTTTGTTACGAACGGTAATGTCAATTTTCGACATACATGGCTTTTTAAATCCATTTACAATAACAGCGAAAATTTTAATGCAACGTACGTGGAAAATTAATCTTAATCTTTCTCTGACAACAAAACCTTCTATATTTAATTTTAGTTTAAGAAAAAAGGACTACAAATAGAAACCGGCCAAGTACGAGTCGGACTCGCGCACGAAGGGTTCCGTAGGTACCATCATCTATAAACAAGCGTCTACCTGTTGCCGTTATCAATATCGAGCAAGGACAAGCAAAAAAAATCACTTTTTGCTGTATGGGAGCCTCCTTAAATATTGATTTTATTCTTTTTATTAGTATTTGTTGTTATATCGGCAACAGAAATACATCATCTGTGAAAATTTCACCTGTCAAACTATCACGGTTCATGAGATACAGCCTGGTGACAGACAGACGGACGCACGGACAGCGGAGTCTTAGTAATAGGGTTCCGTTTTACCCTTTGGATACGGAACCCTAAAAAGCGCATGGAAATTAATTAGGGTTGTGTGTCACAGACAAGCTTATTATATCAGATAGAACTGTAATATAAAGTTCTAGACATTTCAACAAGCAACTACCTAGTTGGTCTGGTTAGGTACCTACCTAACTACTTAATATCAATGTGTATTGCAATAAAATAAAAATAAAATGCGACTGTTGTTGGTAAAGTACAATATATTTGAAATAAAAAGTAATATTTACCGCAAAATTTAATTCTCGCGTTTTTTTCTCTTTGCCAGTAAATAGAGTGTGCTTATTATACCTTAAGTAAGAGCCCAAAGCAAATAAGTGATACCAATATTTTTGCTATTTTAGGTGATTGAATATATGTATCAAACCATCCATGCCAGTCTGCAAGTGGGCATTACCTACTGTTTCTGGTTTATAATACATTATAACTATTGGCTTGAGTCCTAGTAACGCTTTATAATTGTTACACCTAGCGCCAGACTTACAAGTTAATATACTTAATTCATTATTTACATATTTCGGTATGTCGACGTACACTTACACATACACTTTATACACTTAATAAGTAGGTACATGCTATCAATTCCTTGCTTGAATGTTTCCTTTTTTTGAAGTCGGTTAAAACAGGCCATCTCCAATAACAATCCATATAATGTTCATTTGACAAAATATAATTAAAATTAACAATTAACGTTTAAAGAATTGTTCCGTAATAATGCATGTTAGTGTCAGTCGCAGGCCCAGCGCACATCATATTTAGTGCCACTAATGATACTGTCATTATAAGTTATAAAAACCGTCTATTATTAGACACACATCAAAATGAGCATCAAATAAATTCTCAATTTACAACATATCGATATGGTTCACTGCAATTGCTACAATCGATTTAAACTGTAAGTAACTGTGTGTCTTAATATGAAACCGTCATCCGCTCTAAATTTCAAAGTTGATAAAACCGACCGCCTATATTTTTTCCACTCATTCACGCGTGTATGTAAGTAAGATTAATACAAGAATTATAATTCTGTAAATTAGGACATGAAATTATAATGAATTTTAAGGTAATGTAATTAATTTGGATGCACAAATGTTAATAAAAGTGTCGATGTAACAAGTGAGTGGAAAATGTGTTAAGGGAGATTAAAATACTATAATTTTTAATCAGGTAACGGTGTTATTTTTGGGTCTTTGCCTTTTGAAGGCTATCCGTGGAGATGGGGAAGAGTCCCGCGTAGTTCCTACGGAAGTGCTGCCTAAGGAATCACCCGAGTCGACTACCATATCCAGCCATAATACAAGCAACGATTTAACAATTTTGCGCAACTGGAAGCCCTGGAGACTCATGAAATTAGGTTAATTAACGTTTCCATTGTGTTGTGGTTTTGGTTACAGATACCATTACTTATTATCTACTGATGTGAAGATATTTAATATTGATACAATGTTCTTTTTGTCTTTAGGTCGTATTTTAGACGAGTTAACACGCTCTCACGAATCGTTTGAGAGTGACATGGATGAACGCTTTACGCACCGAAACCGATTGCACAATTCACATAAACGCAAACTGAAAAATAAAATAAAAATTCTATTTAAAATACATCAATTCGAATCATATTATGAAAGTGTTTTATTTTGTGAATGACCTTCATTCTATCTTTTTGTGTATGTACACACGTGTACTTATTACAGTAGGCTGTAAACACTAGTTTTAAAATTTGTTGGTACTCGTACTTTAGCCCGTTGTATTACCTACCTAATACTTATTCAACCGACCGACATATATATTTATTATGCCGTCTGTACCGACTAAAAGTCCATTTAGTCAAGATATCTATTATGCCTAAGCGAAAAACAGCCAGACATTGTATTTAATGGAAATTCACGAATGGCAACCCAAACCTGTAGGTAGGTACAGTCGACCAAATTGAATCATGACCCACTTGGCCGATCATTCCTTTAGAATCATAAATTTAGTTATGTTTTCTTCGCTATCATACGTGTTGCACTTAGTACGTTTTAAATATGAATAAAAATGCGTCATTACAGGTCAGAGATTTATGCAATTATAATCTTTGTTATCACTGCACTAAAGTCTCAATTGGAATTTTAAATAAGATGTCGCTCATAATCTAAACTCTTTTCACTGCTGAGAAAACTATTATAATTTTAAAAATAAAATCACGATATATGTCAGATGTCAAGTAGTAGTCTGAAAAAATTTAAAAAAGACATAAAACAAAATTGAATTGAATAAAATAAAAATATAAGACAATATTATTAACAAATAGCGGGTCTCCGATTTTCGCAAAAACTTTTTCGTGCAATACTCAAATACTCCGATCTATTTATCATAGCGATCATAGCCTTGTCAGTGACTGTCAGTGTCTAATAAATTGATAACAGGTTCGTTACTTAAGAAATGTATGACCAAGCGAATTTCAACCTACTTTGTATAGAGTGACTGTAGGAAAATGATCTTAAGGTGGGTCATGATTCAATTTGGTCGATTGTACCTATAATAGACCTACTCCAAGTCACAGGATCCAAGTTCCGAAGTGCAATCCTAACTCTTTTGTACTGTGATTATTTTCCAATGTATTTATTTGTCAGTCACAGATTTTAAGTTGTCACCGTATCACTCAGAACAATAAACCGTATCATGATTGACACAAAATTATAGATCTCAATAATTTAATTTCAAGTAATTCATTACATTGACATATGAATTACTCATTAGTTTTAATAATTAATATTTTATAGTTTACAGTAACAACTTCCAATATATTCTTTTAAAAATAATTTAGGCTAATATGTATTACGTAGACTCTCAAAGGACCATTACACGTCGTGATAGTTCCTTAATTGTTTCTCGAAAAAGTGGTTTTGGGGAGGAAAGAACTGACAATGAAGCACTGTCTACTGCTCGAAATCCTTCTAATGTACCGCTCACGAGTGAATCCGGAGCTTCACTTAGGATGCGTCCCATTGGATCCGTGCAAAAAGAACTCGTTACCATGATGTTTGAATCAATGTTGGATAGTATCGTGGATTCATGGGAAGTTATTATTCAGCCAAAAGCTGAAGAAAGTACACCCTTTGGAAAAACAGCAAGTGAACTCACTATTAGTGAAAAAAAAAAGAAAAGCAATAGTTAGTTTAGTACCTACAAATAATCTTTATTATAATTTATAGATGTTACAAACAAATTATAACAAAAATAAGTAGATATTTAACAAAATTTTTATTTTAGTAAAACCTACTAAAGCAAATAAACGGTCTCGATTAGAGGTATCCGATATGGAACAGGTAAAAATCTTTTGTGAACATCTTTGATTTTAGTGATTCTATAACGGGCTAGCCCGGGCTCATCCCGCCTCCCCGTGGCATAACGTTTTCGGATAATTATTACAATCACAAGAACGTATATCACTTTAAGTAGGTAAATAGTTTTGAAATAGGGCACTTTAGGAAAACGGGCTAACCAGCACCATAACCTCGAGCTGAATTTAAGTCAAATGCTTTAAGAGCTCGAGGCATTTGACTTAAATTCAGGTTAATTACCTACTTACCTACAAACAGTCAGTATATGACAACCATTACTAGATCGACTTTATTGAAATTTTGACGTAGGTAAAATTAATGATCATACAATTGTATTTCAACATAACCTCGTATTACTTAATAGATAGATCCATTACATCAAACTTGGTGGTCATCGCCGGACGAATGCGCTATTGTGCGATTTCGGAATGGTAATATGTATGAGGGTAGCATTTCAATGAAATGCATGCATGGCGAAGGACGCTTCCAGTGGGCCGACGGAACTGTTTATTTGGTAAATATTTATGTGCTAAGTAGGTATATGTTATGTTGCACTTGAATTATGGGCCTTATTAAATAACCATTGTTTAAGCTTTATAATTAATATATTTAGTATGTAATAAAGCAACACACTCGAAGTTGAAAAATCCCATTCAGTTTGGTAAAGTTGGTCACACACTTCACTCTCGCCATTTGATTCTTCAAATCTTCAATTTTAAGTTTAGCGGGGTGTTTCAAAGTTACTTGGCCAATAATCTTTATAATCTAACCTTATACAATGGTAAGGGTCGCGGGAAGCCGTTGGATGAGGACAGCGCAGGACCGCTCGGTTTGGAGATCCTTGGGGGAGGCCTATGCCCAGCAGTGGGCGTCTCTCGGCTGATATGATGATGATGATGATGAACCTTATATTCTACAAAATCTTACTTTATTAATTAGATTTATGTTTCCCAGTGTTTGTGTGTCCCCCCCCCCCCCCCCCCCTTTAATTTCGTCTATAAAATATTTTCCCAATGCACAATTTCCTTTTATAAATTTACTTAAGAATTTTCACCTAGGGTCAGTTCAAAGATAATCAAATATGTGGTAAAGGAATGATTCAATGGAAAGATGACACTTGGTACGAGGGTGATTTCATTGGAAACCTCCGTCACGGAAGAGGACTCTATGTCGACTCTAGAAAACAACGCTCATATTCAGGCGGCTGGCACTGTGGCACCAAACATGGTCAGGGGGTTATATATTATTCTGGGACATTTAAAAATTCTTATGATGGAGATTGGGAATATGTAAGGCAGTATTTTTATTTACCATTTGTACTAGTATCTCCTTACGTTGTAATATTTTTCTAATCTAATCGATCTTGCTTTTATTTAGAATATTCGACATGGTTTTGGCTGTCGAGAATATTGTCCCCAAAGTGGATATAAAGGTGAATGGGACCAGTACGTAAGAGAGGGCAATGGATTGATGATATGGCCAAATCATGATGTGAGTTTGTACTTTTAAAAATGATAGCAGAGGATCATAAATAAGATGAGAAAATAATAATAAAAGTAGTTAGGTATCTATGTATTTACATATAATAAATAAAAGTTGTTTTTGTTCTAGTTTTACAACGGGGAATGGAAAAATGGTGTGATGTCTGGGCAAGGGATTTATGTATGGGATGCTTATTATAATAATTCTTTGTCACTGCCTTCAATAAGTGTATATCGTGGACAATGGGGAAAAGGTCAACGTAATGGACACGGAGTCTTAAACTTGGGTTTTGGCTTAGGGTCGTATTACGAAGGGAATTTTAAGAACGATAAAAAGCACGGCGTTGGAAAGTTAGTCACTAATAATGGGTTGATACTGCATAACAAAAACTTATTTATTGATGATAATATTAGACATTTGACGGAAGAACAAGACAACGCAATCAACTCCCAGGAATGTAAACGGATTGTATTGGAAGAACCTTTTAAGTTCGATTTGTGTGATGATACTGTTGGGTATCTTTACCATGTACATGAAACTATCAAAAATATTGATAAACAGATAGAAATCAGGAAAAATATAATTAATAATTATGTAATAAACAATAGAACAATAGAAGTTGATATTACTTTGCGTAAAGAGGACCAACGTGACGAACATCGCACTAATATAAATTTAGATGATTTTATTAACTTTGAAGAAGTTTCATTACGGAAATCTTTGAAATGTTATGAGACTGAATTAAAAAATATTTATTTTATTTATGCCACAATATGCAATAATGAGGATATTCAATTCACACCTGTGTTAATACGTTTATTTCTTTGGCAAATGTATTACGACTGTAATATTCATGAAAAAGGATTAACGCTTGTTGAGATAGATAGAATGTTCCATTGTAATCCTCAGTGGCTCTCCAAAAGACCTCATAATCCATTCGAAAAAATATACTTTTGGCAATTTCTACATAGTTTGATAACAGTAGCAAGAAAATTATATGCCAAAAGAGAACTACCCGGGCCAAAGCCCGATACTATTTTGGCAAGTGCTTTCAGATCTTTTATGGAAAGAGATATTTTGCCTAATGTTGGCAGCCGTAAAGGTATTAACAGTTTTACCTTCAAATAATTTAGCACGATTTAAATGTTTGCGTACTTATTTGATTTGTATTACTATGTTGACAGGTTTTCTGGCCGATGTTTACGGTCAATATGTACCACTAAAAGGTTTATACGCGTTATACATTAGCCTTAATGAGCCACATACCGTTCGCAACTTCTTGTGCGCTATCCGCAAACCACCGCATTACACGGACCGACCACAACCGCCGCTTGTTGAAACTTCTGATGAGTGTCTGCCCCTTGGGCACAATGTTTACATATTTGGGGATAATATGACCTTTGTTGCTAGTACGAATTTAATCTAAAATAACATTCCCATATTTTTATTGTTTTGCTACATGAGATACCGGACGTTATTTTAATTTTGTAAGCTTTTTTTTAGCATTGCTTGATAAATTATTTCAGTTAGTAATTAGATACCTAGATACTTAGTTGTTGTATGACTTAGGTACTTTAACATATTAAATATTTATGAGATCAATTTACAGGTGGAACACTGACTTCATGTTTTGAAAGAAGTGATAATGACGCTTTAGGGGACCTGAGGCTATTCAACTTTGGAAATTTGTCGAGTAAAGCTGTAATTAAAATTTTCGCCAACATATTTCCTATGCTATGTAAAAGTAACAACATCATGAATTTGGATTTAGAAATTACATTTTTCGAATTTTTTCAAGCATTCATAGCTTGTGCCGAAGAGAGCATTAGGATAAAAGACGAAGAAATACGGTGGCGACAGAAATTTTATGCTTGAAGCTGTGCTGTTCACGTGCCCAATTCGCCCATAGGACAGAAAAATGAATAAATAATGTTTGTTACTGAAAGAAATTGTAGTACCTAATTCAATTATTCCAAGATTTTATAATCACATTTACATGTTTGATTTTGTGCGTTTATAACGTCTACTTTATTGTAAGAAATACAAATAAAAAGAAAGAAAGATAAATTTTTCTTTTGTCACAATTTAAAAAAAAACTATGAAAATATTGTATGCGCCAGGCGGGAATCTAAACCCGCGTCTCGTGGGGTCCGGTTATAAACGCACAAAATCAAACATGGTAGTTACTTAAATGTGATTAAAATGGCTTTCCCATCTTCACTGAAAGTTTAAAAATGCTTCTAAAAGTATTCTTTCGGATCACTATAAAACTTTAGATGAGCGGTGAGGTAGGAGTGGACGATATAACATCGATGTAAGTATTAAAAACATTCGATGCATATATCGATGCATCGAATCAAACCGATACATCGAAAAATTATACCTCTTACTATTGTAGGTATACTTAAATACTTTTTATTTGATAGATTTATTTTATAAATATTTTTCGTCTCTTTTAATTAGGTAAGTCTACAAGCTTTATTCATTGGCACACGCACGGTCTTTTATCCAAAAAAAGTGAAAGTAAAAATGTTGGCTACATCTCCCATCCCATGCCAGCCAAGCCATAAAAAAAACCAAATGCAAATGACCGACCGACCCGACCTCTCGCTTCATAGAATCATTTTTGAAACAAATGCATTTTTGTATACAATTTGTGAGTGAATAAGTTGCTCAGCTTGATTCAGAATTCATTTAAAAATTTGCTGTGTCGTGCGTCTTAGTATTCAACCTGAAAACTGCATTCATTGTTTTTAACTGAACTGCAAGTCGTCTTCCATTCCGATCAACTGAAGGAATCAACTAGTTGATTAGATACATTTTTCACTAGTTTCCTTTTTGTTCCTTACGAATCAATTTTAATTTGAAAAAACAAACTCAAGATAAACTTTTTGCCTGAAAGGTTTTATATCATTCGATTAAGTTGTGTAGATAGGAATAAATAAGAAGAATAATAAATGTTTCTATCGGATCAACTAAGTGGTTGATTCATTGGGAACAAAAAATAGTTGATCCGTTTCAGTTGATCAGTTTAGTCGATCGGAGTGAAAAGCCTGGTTGGACAATCTTCATCACTACTTAACTTACCAAGGCCTTAACATGTCCATTCCATTTCGAAAAACAATCGATGCATTGAAAAAAAAACCCAAGTATTTCTCAATACATCGTATTAACATCGATTGGAACCGATCGATGCATTACATCGGAAAAACATCGATGTTTTTATTCAATGTCCATCACTATGGTGAGGTGAGATAAAAATTGGTACTAATGTCATCGACAGCTATTTCTGACACCCAGCGACGAACGTGAATCCCATACCGAAATGTCTCGGTTATTATGGCCGAGAATTTCGGCCATGTTTAGCCGAGAACCGAGACCCTATTTTTTGTTCGCGCCTTATAAGTTATAACACGGTATTATTTCATTCTGGTTCAACCTGGTTCAGCTAAGTTAACCGGTGGACAATATTGCCTGGCCTGCAGTTCACCCGCACTCTTCTCTCAAATAATTTATGGTATAACTTTACAGATAAAATAGTTTGTCAATTTTTGACGTTAAAGTGTACCTACCTACACTATAACGGTTTGTTAAGTATTTAAAAATACTTTTTCGTTTAACTTGAATATTTATTACTTTTAAGCGTTTTACATTCTACCTACGAGTGTGATTTATGTGATGAACAAGAATATATCAAAATGAGGACTAAAAATCGAATGGCTAAAAAGCCACAGCAAATATTATTTTCAAAGAACATCTATGGGCCCAAAACTAAAGTAGAAAACTGGGATTATTCTATACATGCTGAGAAGAAGGATAATTACGTATACCGTGACAATTTAAGTAATCACGTCAGTACTTACGTCCGCTGGGGTACTGAAGACCAAGGGGTCCGAATGACAGAAACCCGCCACATGTTGGCTGATGTGTTCACAAAGACGGACCCAATTTATTCCTTCAAGCCTCTCGTCAATTTTACTTCTTATCCTTGCACAGAGTAAGTATGATACATTCTACTAGGTAGATATGTACCTACTTAAACCACCTTATCATCACCAGCCTATGATATAGGTACGTCCTGCTGCTGGGCGCAGCCGTTCCTACAAAGGAGAAACACGCGGAGTTTGGGCCATACTACCACCTCGCTGGCCCAATGCGGGTTTAAGTCACATACTTCCTTAAAATATGGATGTAAGATGACAGCACATCCAGCGTAACAGCTTGACCTTGAGAGCGCCCTTACTACGTTCATAATAGTTGCGGCTTTCGTAGTTCAACTGTTACACTTGACGAGCTGTCGTCTGAACCTATAGGTATACCTACCTAATACAAAAGTATTCCTGTGGAAGGTTTCATCATCACCAGCCCATATACGTCCCACTGCTGGGCACAGGCCTTTCTACATGGGAGAAACACGAGGAGTTTGGGCCATAACACCACCACGCTGGCCCAATGCGGGTTGGTGGGTTAGAGCGGTTGCAGTAACAACCGGGACCAACGGCTTAACGTGCATAAAAAAAGCCATTATTGCTTACACTTTTTTCAAAATTAGAAAAAATACCGAGTAGACCCTTATCTTGACAGAACACTACTTACTGGAATGGTCAGTATGAATTACCAAATACTTCGAAGTAACGAACGCAAGTTCAATAACGATTTTCGAATGACCATTCGCTGTTTCGATTAGTTGCATTTCGGTTTTTTATATAAATTATTACTTTTCTCCCATAATACAGGACTAAAATGCACTTTAAAAAATATAACTTTTTCGTTATGTATTTTAATTTTGACTGAACTGTACACACACATGCGTGCCATCCGCGCAATAGTAAAATAGCTACTGGGCGCACCAGTAGCTATTTTGGTATATATATACTGGTACATTTGCAGTTGCACGCGTGCGGGTGGCACGCCCGCGCTTGCTCCGCACCCCGCACGCGAGTGCCACGCGTCAAAGAAAAAGTTTGTATGAAACGATGGGACCCGTGTGAGAGTGACACACGGGTTTGCGTCCGCATGCGGGTGTAACCCGCAAACCCGCTTGACAGGAAAAAGGCCCTTAGACTTAGATCGTGGTTTCGATCAGCAGCTCTCAAATAGGGGTTTCCGTTGATTCACAACAGAGGCGCTGCTGTAGTTTTTCATGCGATTTGACAGTTAAGCACAACGACGATGATCGCCGCGATGAACACATGACATCGTTTTAATGGCTTAAACAGGTGGTGCCGACAATAAATTAAAACATGGGCTATATATTAGTTCATAGAAATGGTTTGCACATATATTATTTCATACAAATGTCATGAAATTATTTCTATGAACTAATATAGCCCATGTTTTTATTTATTGTCGTATTGTCGGCACCACCCTGTATAATACTTAAGCCAATTTATATATAGAATAAGTAAACAAACCAAATGTCATTTTGTATAGGTTTGTCCCTTCACTCTCTTGCACTACAGAGAAAACATTTTTTCAATAGCCACTCGATTACTAAGGCAGAATTTAAGTTTTAACTTTATTCTCTATGTTGCTTAGCACTCCTGGAAGAAATAAATTGATGAAAAATGCGGACTTAGCACAACTGCCACCAGAGTTTGGAGTTATGGATTATCTTACAAGCCAACAAGATGATTACAGGAATCCATACCCCGGTGTTGCTAAGCCGGTAAGAAAGAAACTTTGTCAAAATTTCAATTAATAGGTATCCTAGTTGATTAATTAGGTAGGTCCCATAACTTTCGACAATACTCGCATTTGGATTTTATATAATTTAGGTAGGTAGGTATACACTTTTTGTTACCCGGGTAATTTAAGCGACTCTTCTCGACACAACGTAGAATGTATTTACGTATAGGAAAGCTGTTTATGGCCATCATCATCATCACAGCAAGCCTATACATATAAGTCCCACAGCTGGGAACAGGCCTTCCTACATGGGAGAAATACATGAGGAGTTTCGGCCACACCACGCTGGCCCAATGCGGGTTGGTGGGTAAAAGCGGTTGCAGTAAGGACCAACAGCTTATCGTATCGAAACCAAAGCGCTCAAACCACTACGGCGAACTCATCCGTTTTTATGGTATATTATGTGAAACCTTTTTCCATGTCCGGCCTTATGTATATTAGGTAGGTAGTAATTAGCATTTAAACTCTGCATGTGATTGGTTTTTTTTCAGTTAACAATGACGTCTCCTCCGTGGCTATTGAATCGTGTTATTCGATCGGACTTGACGCATAACCATGGAACCGCTCCACCTCGTGGTGATTATCAATGTCTCGATACACACACTCCAATCGGCCACATAAGGCAATTGAGATTGTTTCGATATCAGTCCTTCAATCCAGCCACATGCATGCAAGACTTTCCAGCGTTAGAAAAGTCTTTGGATTATAAAAACAATAAAACAACTGATTAATCCAAACATTTTAATATGCGAGTAGCTCAATAAAAAAATAAAAATAGTAATTAAAACGGAAAACAACTAAGGTTACACATAACTAAAACTTTAACATTGTCGAAAATTAATAAGTAGTTAAAAATATATAAAAAAATGTAACTCTACATTACATACCTAAGTTAATAGTTGCCTAGTGCTCCATATTAAATAAACAAGTAGGTAATATAACCAGAATTCGTTTTCGTTGTAAAATACAAGATAATTATTTATTTTCCTATTTTTGTAAACATTTGGTTTTTCTGACTCAATGAGATTTTACGATGTTAATAAATTAAAAGAAGTTATTGAGAAATGAAGGTTTAGTACCGGATTTTGATTAAAATCCATTATGAAATCTTGATATTTGCTTGCTTATTTGATGTAATAAAATATTGATACTGTTTAATTTGTAATTAGACATTTGTCTGAAAGAATGACAAAATATAGGAACGGCAATTTAAAAAATACTTATTAACTAAATATTAGTAGGTAGAGACACCAATAGGAAACAGTTCCAGGCACCAACAAATTATAGATACTTACACATTTATAAAATACGACGTAAAGAAGACAGGTAGGTACCTATTTTACATGGGAGAAGTCATAGGAATAGAAACCCATAGTGATACAGCGATGGTTACATACGTTATGCGATGGAAAGCTACACTCAGAGGTTCAGATATATTTACTTTTTAAAATAAAATGCAAAGTGTAGCCCTGCTCTCCAATTGTTATTGTATTAAGCCACCTGGCAAACTATTAAAATTTTATAATATAAACTTTAAATTAAAATGACAGTTTGCCGAGGGCACTGGAAATTGGTTTTTGGTTCATTGTGTTAATTAATTTTGATATATTGTCATATAGGTAATCGTATAGCCCCTTAATCAATAATTGTTTTCTTCCCTATGTACAGCCGACAACACATGAACCGCAACAGTTTGACCTTGAGACCGCCCTTACTTCGTTCGCAATAGAGGCGGCTTTCGTAGACAACTGTTGACGTGCTGTCGTCTGTATTATACTATAGGTTAACGCCTATTTATTTTAAAATAAATTAACCAAACTTAATGACTACCGATGGTTTATTATTAAGATACATAATAGGACTCGTAAGTTACCAATTGCTATAAATTTAAAAGCTTTTTAAGTTTACCAAATTACAAAAGGTATACCAAGGCCCTGTTTCTCGAATGGCAAGTCTTGTAATCAGGTGTGAAGCCATGGTACCTAATTCTTGTAATTTATTAATGATGCAAGAGCAGCACATTTCAGGCAGCTGCACTTATTGGTGTAAGTATCTGCTGCTCTAATAGCCAATTTTGACACATAGTGGTAGATATCAGTGCCAAATTCGGTTTGAGGCGTAAGTTGCATAATTCTGTAATACTTGGTATGAATAAAATTTGATATTTCTTTATTTGTAGGTAAGTAATTAATAATATTAACCCCAATTGAAAACTCAATAGTGTCTGGAATGTGATGCTTGACTGGTTAAAAAAACTACAATATCAAGTAAAATCTCGACATCTCAAATCTTTTGTATCCCAAGTAATTCCAACTCTAGTTATGTCAAAATACCATGTGTCAAAATTAGGCTATTAATAAAGCGGCGATACTATAGTATTAGGTATTAACAATAAAAACTACATAGTCATTGAAAAAGAAAATATTTTTACATTCATGCAATTCGTGGCTCGTAGACTTGAACTTTTCGAGAAACACCGAGAACACATTGTTTCAGTATTTTCAGTATCAAGATTTACTTGAGATAGCAATTAAATACAGAAACAATATTTTTTCTACCTATTCAAAAGAAAACAGTACATACATGGATATACTATGATTTGGTGATTTCTGACTTTTATAATAATGAAATTAGTATATTAGTATTAAATTGGTAAATCAAATTTATATTCGCAGCATAAAATTTTAAACTATAGTAGCACCTCCGTGGACGTGTCAATTTTAATGCTGCAAGTCATCAACTATTATTACTATTATTTGACTAAATAATTTACTGAATAAATTCAAATGCAGTATCAGTAAAAACTAAAAAATATCAACTAATTTAGTATGCTTGCTATAAATTCATTGAGTATCTTAAATATATAACTTAAAATAATGAAACGACGAGAAAGAAGTTTATGGAAATTACCCTGTATTTATCCAATAATATTTCTTTCCACACATCACATTAAAATATTTTACGATTTGAGAAGATATTTATTTGTTTTATCAAATGAATAATAAGCAAGGTTATATCAGTAAACAACAATTTTCTGTTATCGAAATTATATTATTATTTATACACTGTAAAAAACACATCTGTACATAACTGGAACTCTGAAATATATTCTGATATCTAATCTTTAGGGCCTAATAATAATTTATGGTTGCCCAGAGTAGGTCTAGAATTATTATATCTGTCGCAGCCATTTGGTTAGATTAGGTAGTGTATTGGAAGCCTAGGCCGTTGATTAAACGCTGGCATCCAATTAAATCTCTAGGCCGATAGTTAATTGACTAGACTCACTCAACGTTTAATAACTTGGCATAATGAATGTCAGCTCAATTGGACGCTTAGGCGGATCGTCTTGTAGTGAAGAGTTCTGATGTGATTGGTAGGTTCAAGGTTATTTTTATGATCACTTATAACTAAAACGATTTCGCACCATTTCGATACCAAGCACACAAACAGTCACACAAAAGCTCTTCGATTTATGACCTACCTAGGCGTCCAATTGAATGGCTAATTTAACCAGACGGTTGACACGCCGTTCGGCCATCCGGTTTGCCGTTCCGCTCAATGACTTGCCTAGTTGTCCTCAAGCCGTTTCATTGGATGCCGGCGTTTAATAAACGTCCTAGGCGTCAAATTACCGTCTAATTTAACCAGATGGCTGCATATCGCAGGATAACATAAAAACATGAGATATGTAAGTTTCAAAACAAAAGTTACTAAACTAGGAACTACCTGTAATTGTAATAGAAATTGTGATCCACCATACAAAATTGCACAATGAGCAGATATCATTTTCGATATAGCCATTCACAATTTTAATACGTCGTCATTTTAAAACAACTAATGGTGTGTTTAACTAATAACTTTTTGTCTTGAAAGTTATGGAAAAAAAGAGATTTACGAGCTTTGCAAGCTAATATCATGCATGGTACTTACATGCTTATAATGCATAATTAAACACTCCAGTGAACAAAGTTGTAACATTCAGGGTAAGGGTGTAAATCGTCTTGGATCGGCCACCAACACCGATTTGAATTCTGACTACACCAGACAAATATCGCGCATAAATGTCGAAATTTGTCGACTGAATATCTGATTTTGTCGGAACATGGATTAAAAGTTATAGGGGTAGGTGGCCCAGGAGGGTTGCATTCGTGCTTGATCGGTCACCTCAAAATCCCGAAAACTATAGCACCTAGCAACGATATGTTTAATCGCAAAACATGTCGCGACAATTCGTAAATTATCAGATTATGTCGGGCCGTGGTTTTGAAATTATAACGTATTAGAAAGTACTATAGATAGTCCAAGAGTTCAACTATTTGACAACTAAAACTTGTGTGACTGAAACTTTCATTAAAGTTGAAAAATTCAGAATACAAAAACGTTATAACTGAATCATTTCTGATCCGATTCAGATCAAAATACAACAGCAGAATTGGCACGCTGGCGTACTACACGGGTGTATTGACGTTTTTCAAACGCGTAGTAAACACGCCTTTGTATCGACACAAACGCAATAGAAATTAGTATTGATCGATACGAACGCAAACAGTTGGTTGAGATCTGGATTGGCGCATGAGATAGAAGAGGAAGATGTCGATATATCTTACTCTTCTCTCAAGTTCTAACATTAACATATCTTGAAGTTAAGGCACATATTTTAAAAACATGGCACTGGAATCCCTTTCCGGATATCACGTGCTTATGCAATATACATGTAGAAAGAGGGCGGAAATTTTTTATACAAAGCACGACAAATGCCTCAACACCACCTGATGTGAACCGGTAAGAAGAGTCCATATGCGAAGACAGCAGCAGTTCAGACACTGCTCTAGCCGCCTCCACCTTGGCGGCCCGAAAGGTGCTTTTTCACGCCTCTTTTGAAGGACCCCATGTTATAAGAAGGAGGGAACACATGTGGCGGCAAAGAATTCCAAGTCCTGGAAGTACGACAAAGAAAAGAGCTACTAAATTTCTTTGTACGTGATGTTGAGGTGGAGACAGTAAATTGATGACTCCGAAGACCGGCACGCGTGCTCCTGAGTGGGAAGGGGGAAGGTGGGATAAGGTCAAATAGCTCTTCAGAGCACTCTCCGTGATATAACCGATAGAAGGCGCTAAGCGACGCAATGTCTCGACGCAATTGCAGAGGCTCAAGGTTGTTCGTGACCTCTACATCGCCCACGATACGGACAGCACGACGCTGCAATCTGTCCAGGGCATCGAGTAGGTACCTGGCGGACCCATCCCACAAGTGCGAGCAATATTCCATGCAAGACCGGACCTGAGTTTTATAAAGCCGGCATAATTGGTCAGGCGTGAAAAATCGACGCACCTTGTTCAGGACACCCGAGCTTCCGTAAAGCTGTTTTGATCACGGTTTCGATGTAGTTCCTGGAATTCAGGTTTTTTAGTGGAAACCAGTAAGAGACTTAATAATTCAAGTGGGCGTGGTGATTTCGATTATGAAAATAAAGCACGATTGATGATTGTTATTGACCCACAAGGCCACAACGCTGTTTGTAGGTTATTGATGAATTTGAGACTATTTTGTAGTCAACCCTGCTTTCATGCTCAGGAAAAACTTACAATGCTTTGGTGTACTAGGGTAGTGGAACATTTATAGGATATTGATGAATTCGAGACTATGTTGTAGTCAATCCTGCCTTTATGAACTCGTTTGATTAAACAATTAAATTAATAATTGTTAACAACCTGTAAATTGCTGTCATATTACTGCCAGGCAAAGTTCTCACCCATTGCCAATTTAAATAACCAATTTGATTTCCGATTCAAACTTTTAAAAATAAACTTAATTATTTATCAAATGATGTTTATGTGCTATGCTGTTTTTTTTTAGTCTTAAATAAGAGGAAGGAGGAAACACCAGCATGTGTTTCCCTCCTTCTTCTAATATGAGTTCCTTTAATAGAGATGTGAAAAGCCACTTTATAGGTCGGCAAGGTGGAGGCAGCTAGAACAGTGTGTCATGCTGCATTAGCATGATGTCATCAATATGGAATCTTCTTATCACATCATATCAGGTAGTTTTATGTGCTTAAGTGGAAAGTGTGAAAGTCGATCAAGGCCTAATCAAAAATTAATGTTTTATAAAATGCTTTTACACCCTTTAAAATAAAAATATGAAGTAATTATTTAATGTGATACCCTATGCATTAAACTTTTTGTTTGTCAACAACTGACTAATAGCATAATATAGGTATACTCACAAACAATTGTTTTGTTTGTCAAGAACAACTAGTGACAAATAACATGATACAGGATGCTACATATTACATAATTATTGTTGCGCTTTATGATTCAAGATATGTTTAGAAGCGAGCAAACTTGCGATTTACTGCACTGGCATTGGAGCAGTGCTACTAGTTCAATGTATTTAAACAATATTTCCATTTGAATTATGAGATATTACAACTTATTAAGCAAAACCTAATATGTTACATATAAAAAATAGTCAATAACTTAGTGGGTACGCCTTCTTTTAAAACCTTTACCTTTCTTGCTTTTAATTTTGTGTTTCCGTCCAGTAGAGCGACCTGTTACTTCATCTGCCAGCATACCTACAGTTGTTAACTGTCTACGTCTATTTTTTTCAGCTTTTGTAACAGGCAATCGGGTCATATAATTTTCTTCATATTCTGTCTTTTCCTGTTCATGTTTTGATATAGATTGCTTTACATGATTACCTGTGCTAACTTCCATAGGTGCTTCTGAGTATTCTTCACGAAGTTCACGCATAACATTAGAGTTCAAATATTGTTTCCTGGATTTCTCCTTATTCTTTTTATCATTGTCAACTCTAGACACACTATCATCGTAATGTACTGCTGCTAATTTAGGAGGTACATACACATTTGATTTGTTCCCTTTATTTTTCTTTTCTTCTCCATCTTCTGAATCTTCACTTGACTCATTGTCAGAAATATCTACTTTACTTACCAAATTTGCAGGATTAGCATGATATGCTTGTGGATCCTCATCAGATGTAGCCCCAACTACTGCAGTTTTTACAAGTTTATCTATTTGATATTTTAATTTGGTGTCAATGGGTCGAATTTTCTCAAGCACTGTTCTTATTTCGATGAGCCTATCAATTGATGGATCTGATTCAATTTTTTCACCTGAACACTTTCGCAGCACCATGTAAGTTATATTTATAAGGTAACTAAGTAACATTTGGTACTTCATCTCCAAGAAATTTAATCCTTTGTCTGTAGATATTTCGCCTGTTTTTACCCGCACGAGCATATTGTCTACGAGTTGAGAAACTTGCTGTATGTTCATATTCATTTCTTTCAGAAGTTTAACAGCTTGAGGTAGATCTGGTTGCTCCATTTCATCAGTAGCCTGAAATCAATGCAAAAAAAACTTAGATGACTTTTGTTAATAAAGAAACATTGTTTATTTTTTTATTCTACATGGTTTTCTCCACATGGCTATTAAAGACTCAGAATGATACCTGCACCATGTTGCTCTATGTTAATGATAACCTCAACTAATTCAAAATGTCTTATGATAGGAAATTGAATACTTTTTTGTACAGTAAGAATTTATAAAACCCTGATATATGAATTTATTGGGAATTCAAACGAAATCACAGTAAAACAAAAAAAAGACGCGGTCAAATTGATCTTGTTGTTTTCAAGTTGTTTTTTTTTAATTCATTCTCCGTACAATGGGACGGCAACGGAAACTAATGTCCATACAGCCATATCTTCAGTATTTCTTATTTCTTCATTTATTGCATTGAAATGCTGGTGTTACACATTTCAATGCATCTTGGGAGTATTTGACGCGAAATGTATGATGACAGTCTTATTATGTGCTACTTGATGAGGTGGATAACCACAAAAAAGTTCTCATCGTCATTCACACCATAATCACTTTTATTCCAATAACTTATTTATTAGTTGTAACGTCAACACAAACACTGAATATAAAACAACACCACTTTTCACAAAGTTCGCTCCGACACAATTTTTAATCATTGCAGTGTTGCCAGTGACCGATAGTCAATAGTAACACGAGACAATTCAAAAGTAACATTTTCATGTCAAAAGTAACATGAAACATGTTCTATAATTCATTTTAAATTTTTTCGAAGAAACATGTTTCAGAATTGATTTTTCATTTTTTAGAAGCTTTTTTCTAAGAAATTGCCATAGCATTTTTTTTTTTGACTCAAGTTATTACTTGAGTCACAGGAATCTTTCTAGCCACAAGCATGATTATTGTATGCATTTTAAACTGAAAATATTATTGTTAAAACATGTCTATTGTGTTTGTGGTGAGAAATAAAAAAATATTATTATTATTATATAAAAGGTTTTGCAGTAAAAATCCTACAGCTTATTTATATAAAAAAAATCGCATACGGTTCAGTCCCACCCTACCCCCAGGGGTAGTGCTAGGGGTATAGTGGGTCCGCAGCGATTTAATTTAGGATACATTCACAATACAACTCTACTGATATTAATTAGTATTTAGTTTCATTTTGTAGTTTTATTTACGAGACAAAACGAATAAAGATTTGAGAAATGAAGCCGGTTGTTCAGAAGCAGTAACATTAATAATATTGACGATGACTGTACTAACCGATCAGTAGGTCCAATGCCCATACAATATAATCGTTTTCTTGTTTCAGTCCTACTGATAGGACCACGGACATAAATAGTTGCCCGTGGTACTAACAGTAGGACTACGCAGTAGGACCACGGGCAAAGAATGAATATCATTAATAGCAATTTTATACACAATGGGCCTAATTCTGGAGGCACACTCTAAGTTTAAATTTAAGTACAGTATATCTCTTTCTCACAATATGTAATAAGAATGAGACAGCAAGAATTTGTTTAGAGCTGTCATCTAAATTTAGACAGATTTCATACGAACCATAGACAATTTTAGACGGCATGTACGGAGGTGCCTCCTAAACACTGCATTTTATCACGTTCAATAAGGTCGAAGATTGAATGCATGTTTCTAAACGTTAAATTTTATGACAGCGATCCTTTTCGTTTTCATATTGAGAGATAGAGGTAGACTGAACTTAAAAATCTTAGCATGTGTTTACCAGAATTAGGGCCAATATACATTATTCTAAAATAATCTCAATAAAAATAAAGGTATTTTTATCGATATTCATTTTTATTAGGCAATAATCATCATCATCATCATCGGCATCATTTTATAATTCCTTAGCAAGAATGTGTCGGCATAACAAACAACGACATATCTTTTAGCTACCTAAGCTACCTTCGTATGGATATTTTCAAACTAAGTTATGGATATTTACGAAGTTGGTTAAGCAATAATTTAGTGGATATATCTGCGACTCCCATCGCATTCTGCTCAAAATTGGCTTTCGTTTTTGTTGATGTTGATTTTTTTTTATATAAATAAGCTGTAGGATTTTTACTGCAAAACCTTTTATATAATAATAATAATAATAATTTTTTATTTCTCATTGACAAACCATTTCTATTAGATAGATTTCATTTTCATAGAAACCATAGACAATTTTAGACGGCATGTATTACGGAGGTGCCTCCTAAACACTGCATTTTATCACGTTCAATAAGGTCGAAGATTGAATGCATGTTTCTAAACGTTAAATTTTATGACAGCGATCCTTTTCGTTTTCATATTGAGAGATAGAGGTAGACTGAACTTAAATTTAAACTTAGCATGTGTTCTCTAGAATTAGGGCCATTGCAGGTGCGTTGTCATCCTGGGGCCTAATATGAAATGCCGTCCATGCCCAGTAATTACACTGGCTACCTTTCCCTTCAATCCGAAACACAGCGAACTGTTTCACGGCTTAAATAAGAAAGGCGGTGGTACCTAGAGTCTGGCCAGTGTATCGTGTCACTCGTATTTTCAATGAAGTTTTTTTATGGCAGCACTCGAAATGCCATATTGACGTTTCATTTCTTATTCTTTTAATGAGTTTAATTTGTAGTTTCACTTTAAAATAATGTCGAAATCAATAAAAAGTACTACTCGAAAGCTTGTATACAATATGATACATAAATATAAAGATGTACATAGTGAATTTAATCTGAAATCTGTAGAGAAAATTTGACATTTGGAGGAAATACGTTCGCTACAGGTTAGTTTATTGTTTTCAGGGCGTTATGGCTTGATACTTTTCTGTTTACTGCCCACATCACCTACGTAATAAAATCCAATATTTCATAATATTCATGTTTATCGTTTATTGTCAGAAAGTGTATATGAAGAATTAAAGCTCAAAATATTAATTCACTTAAAACTTAGAGAAGCCCGAAATGTTGCATGCAAGATCTGAAGAAAGTTTTCTGCCTGGTGCATTAATAGTTTTCAGTACCATGGTGACATGAATGCATAAAACTTATTGAAATGGATAAGGGAATATCTACCTATTCTAACAAAGCCATGTGTAATTTTTATGTATAATGCAATGCAAGTTACCATGTGAAACTAACAAACAAACCTCCCACAATGTCTAATAGCAAAGGTGATATTCGGAAATGGTTAATAGAAAATAATGTAACATTTCAAGAGTACCCATACAAATGTTATTGTGCTTTGTTCATGACAACAGATGTATCAGATTCTAAAATCTGACTTTGATTATGAATCATCCTGAACAACTTATTAAATATGCCTTTTTTCAAATTTTATTTTATACCCGCCCATTACTTTTTATCCTCTTTTTTTCCCTGTTTTGATAGTCAGCGTGTAAGCGTCTGTAATGACTAGTAGTAAGCGAATAGCTGGTAATTCATTACAATTAGGTATGTTATAAGTAGAGCCTTTATGAAAGTGAAGTAAGTAAACATTATGATTTAAAAAATTGAGATTCAAAATTAAGATTTGTGTTATGTAGTATAGATTTTATTTAATTTTTTCCAGTCTATTATTGATGTTAATAAATTAAGTGAAAGATACTATTTTTATAATTTATTTATTTTCAGAGTATCGTCGGCCTATGTCCAGTAGTGGGCATCTGTCAGCTGATATGATGATGATAAAATTTACGTGAAGTTCGATATCACACTTTTCTTTTTCTTTTTACATAGAGAATAGGCAAGTGGAATAGTATTTGAAGTTCTATTTAGCACTAAATCATACAACAATTCGAATATTTTAAGGCAAGCTAATTAATAAGCTGGTTTAATGTAGTGATAGCTTGCCTACCTACAGCCATACTTGGTCTATCATATGGTCTAACTCATTAATGCTCATCAAATCTATTTTATCTATACCAAGGATCATATATCCATGAATTATACCCATGATATATTAAGTCAAGTTTGTTAAACAGATTATTGCGTAAGCATATATCACCTTGTGTTTTAAGAACCATTAGAACATCTAAAAGAGTATTAAAATGATATATGTGTTTTTTTTAAATAGAACATTCCTAATGCACGCGCGTTTCACCATGTATAAAATGTTTAAAGCTAAAATAGGTTTTACTCGGCGACATTGTGGCAGAGTATCTGACGGTACGGTTTTTAAAACCCTAATAACTTTTAATTATACTCGTGAGGGAGCTCGGTGGCCTAGTGGTTTGAAGTTAAACACTCGGGTTTCGATTACGGAAACTATGCAACTGTCGCCATGGCCTATCACAGGATGGGTCAATCAAAACAAAACTATAATAATTAGAATATTATCTATTGAATAAGGTAGGCATCCATTTAAATAAATTATTACATACTTAAAAAACGAAGTATCAAGACTATTTATTCCTTGCCAAATAAGTGTTTACAGCTAAAGATTTTTTAAAATTGCCGCTCTTTCTCAGTGACACTATTCACTGGCCAGTCTACCCACAAAATCCTACCTAATTTGATCAATATATCGATGTATCGAGTTTTTTTTCGATATGACGTCGATATTGACATATCGTTATTATTTTACACTTCCGACGTCCCATGACATGACTTCTTGACCTATGTAGTACAGGGGCTCGTTCCAAGCCTACAACTTTTTACTCTAAGGTCGTTCCGTACCTTTCGGTATGACGTTTGGCTGTCACAACTACAACTACCCCGTTCCCAGCCTCGGAGAGTTGCAACTTTTTGGCGATCAATTTTGATGGTTAAAAAACACTCTGACGTTTAAAACGTCTTAACATCCGTCAAATGAGATGGGGTATGTCGAATCTCAGAAAAGGCACTTCTTATTTTTACTTAACTTTCAATAAAAGTGAATAAAAGTTTAAATACAGACTTAATATAGATAATTTAATGCGGAATGGAAGCCTTTAAATAATAATGGAAGTCCTTGTCAAAATTTGAGGTTATAAAAACAACTTGAGTCGTTCCACACCTTAGAGTAAGACAAAAAACAACTCGGAGTGTTTGGAGTGTAGGCTCGGAACCCGCCCCAGATCACTAATAGTATAATAATCACTATTTAATTAAACACAGATTACAGGATACTTTACTTCCTATTACATTTTTTTGTTCATTCTCCCTATAATGGGAAGGTAAAGGGAACTAATGCCCATTCAATAATGTCTTGAGTATTTCTTTATTTATTGTATTGAAATGCTGGTGTTACACATTTCAATGCACCTTGGGAGAATTTGTTGCGAAATATATGATGACAGTCTATATGATGCTATTTGATGAGGTGGATAACCATGAAAAGTTCTCATCGTCTTTCCCACCACCAATCACTTTTATTCTAATATATTATATTTTTAATTATTAGAATAAAAGTGATTATGAATTTGCAATTTTATGCGGATTCAGTCTTCATTCTGTACTACACCTTCGGTTACATCGGGTTCCACGACATTGCCGCCCTTGTCTGATATATTCTCTTCGTACGACATCTCTTGCTGCAGCCATCTTATAATAATTTTATCGTTTTTATTCATAATAACACTAAAACTCAAAATAATAAAAAAACTTAAAAATATTACACAACCACCTACGTGCGGTCACGCAGACCGCTGGGGAAAAATTTTGACTTACCCAGCTCAGACGCGCGCACTGAAACACTCGCCGAGTGCAAGCGCGATGCTTTCTGATGTATAGAAAAGGTTCATAAACGCACTCTGCCGGACGACACACACACAACGAATAATTTTAATTCAAAATACGTGGCGTCTCTGAGACCGGAGGTAGGTCGTTAAGGGTTATTTCTGCGAATATTGCATTGAAATGCTAGTGTTACACTTTTCACTGCATCTTGGGAGAGTTTTTTCAAATTTGAACTTTGACTTAAATTACAAAGGTTATTGATTAATTTAAAAATCTTCACCACAAAATCCCGTCTGTTAGGGTCATTGTCAGGAGTACGCAAGAATGAGCGAAGGTGTGTCGTTTATGTCGTATTCAATTCGGCCCAAGGCGTTTGCATGGCACTGTTTGTAACGTATGCATTGTTAGTGTATTTTAGACCGTAAGGATTGTCATTGTCAAAGATAAGTGTGTTTCACTGTCATACATACGTCTCACGTCAGTCATCCATTCATCAATCAACCAACAAACAAGCAAAACCAATTAGTCGATATTAAAATGGTCAGTAAATTGTTTCTATATTTGATTCAAAGTTGATATCAGTTTTAACCATGGTCACAGTGAGTATCTTACTTTATAACTTTTGTGTATTGTTTATGTCATTGATTATTAATCAGTTGCATATTTTCTGTTTTTAGGTTCCCTTCCAGTGTATTATGATCACCAGCTTAATTCTTTTTAGTGATGGATTTTATGTTCCTGGGGTTGCCCCAGTAGAGTTTAAAAAGGGGCAACGTATTGAAGTTAAAGCTGTGAAGATGACAAGTATACACACCCAACTTCCCTATGAATATTACTCCTTACCATTATGTTTGCCAAAAAATGGTACATTTGTTTACAAATCAGAGAATTTAGGCGAAGTGCTTCGTGGTGATCGAATTGTAAACACTCCTTATGAAGTACACATGGCAGAGAACATCAAGTGTAGAGTATTATGTCATCAAAAGAATAATCCTATTAATTGGAGTGTTGAAGAATCGGAAAAGGTTGCCAGTCGCATTGAACATGAATACTTTGTGCATTTGTAAGTTACTGGCAGTAGATTTCAATTTACTGGAGTTGTTTTTAGAAAATGTTATTACATCATATGTTTTTATGATGTAATAATTATAAACAATTATATTTGTCTGTAAATTTTTCAGATTGATAGATAATTTGCCAGTAGCCACAAGAGTTGTTAACATTGAAACCTCTGAAAGAACCATAGAACAAGGATACAGGCTGGGATTTATGTCAAAAGGCAAAGCATATATTAATAATCATTTAAAATTACTCTTAAAGTATCACAAGCACAGTCAGTAAGTGATCATGTACATGATAAAAACTGAGTTATTTAAGTTATATTATAAACTAATTTAAATAAATTATAACACCATGTTTTTTTAGAGATTCCTACAGAGTAGTTGGTTTTGAGGTGGAAACTTTATCAATAGATAAAGATGGGTTGACTTTCTTGGATGAATTTGGATGCCAGTTTTCCTCAGACCCTAAGCATCAACTTGTTAATGAAGATACTGGAACAAAATTATATTTCACTTATTCTGTAGAGTGGGGTGAATCAGAAATAAGTTGGGCTTCAAGATGGGACATTTATTTAGGCATGAAAGATGTACAAATACATTGGTTTTCAATTGTGAATTCTATTGTTGTATTATTTTTCTTATCAGGTATGTGAAATAAAAATTATGCTAAAATAATAATATGTGTGTTTGTTGCTGTTCATTATGAAATAATTTAATTTAATTTCAGGTATCTTAACAATGATAATGGTGAGGACATTGAGAAGGGATATTGCTCGATATAATTCTGATGAAAGCATTGATGATATGATGGAAGAAACTGGTTGGAAATTAGTGCATGGTGATGTCTTCCGGCCTCCTCCCAAAAGGATGCTCTTTGCAGCTGTCATAGGAAGTGGGATACAAGTGTTCCTTATGGCCCTTATAACAATTTGTGAGTTTTAATGAATTACAATTTATTTAAACTGTTGATTACCAATCATATATTTTGAATCTTGAAAACCTATAAACTAAAATAAACAACATTTTGTTACAGTTATAGCTATGCTAGGTATGTTATCGCCTGCTAGCCGTGGGGCTTTAATGACTGCTGCCATCTTTCTGTATGTCTTTATGGGTCTTGTTGCTGGCTACTACTCTGCCCGTCTATACAGTACAATGAAAGGAAAACAATGGAAGCAAGCTGCATTTCTAACAGCCACTATTTACCCCGCTACTGTCTTTGGCACATGTTTCTTTTTAAATTTCTTCATTATGGGCAAGCATTCCAGTGGTGCAGTACCATTCTCGACTATGATGGCTCTGTTATGTTTATGGTTTTGTATATCATTGCCATTGGTATACTTAGGCTATTATTTCGGCATTCGAAAACAGCCATTCCAACATCCTGTAAGAACAAATTTTATTCCAAGAAAAGTTCCAGAACAAGTATGGTATATGAACATCTTTATATGGTAAGTAAACTCAATAAATCCTAAAAAGATGATAAAGCTGGCTAAAATGTTGCAAAAAATATTCACAAATTTTAAATCTTTACAGTATATTGATGGCTGGGATTCTACCATTTGGAGCTGTATTCATTGAATTATTCTTCATATTCAATGCTTTATGGGAAAATCAATTCTATTACTTATTTGGATTCCTGTTCCTGGTTTTTTGCATTTTGGTGGTATCAGTTTCACAAATTTCAATTGTGATGGTATATTTTCAGCTTTGTGGAGAGGTAAGTTCTAATTGTTTTAGATATTTAAGTGAACTTGCTACTTTGATTTAGTTAGGAAACAGGAGAAATGCTCATTTATTATATTATCATTTCAGGACTATCATTGGTGGTGGAAGAGCTTTATAGTCTCCGGAGGGTCAGCAATTTATATTCTGATATATTCTATATTTTATTTTTTCACAAAGCTGGAAATAACAGAGTTCATACCAACCTTATTGTATATTGGGTACACAGGTAATACTTTAATAAAATGTATTGTTTAAAAAATAAATTGTGAAATTTACAGTACTTATTGAACCTATCCTTATCCTTTATTGCAGGGCTCATGGTGTTAACTTTTTGGTTGTTGACTGGCACAATCGGATTCTTTGCAGCCTACACCTTCATTAGAAAAATATATGGTGCTGTGAAAATTGACTAAGTGGCATAAATCCTAATTATGCAAGTATTATTCAAATAATTTGGTTGTTATCTAGATGCCCAGAGATACGAACAACAGATGTACCTGCTGTTTATCATTGAGTGTAAATAAGATAGTCACATTATGCATTTTAGATTTTAATTTTAAAGTTTTGCAATAAGTTAGTATTTAAGATATTTCCTACATCCACATGCTTAATAAAATACAATAGATATTCTATTCTCGAGCGTACTTCATGGCGCCGGCGCCGCTCGTTAAATGAGAAATTATGCCCAGATAATTATGACAGTAAAGCACAAACCCCAATGAATGTAAAGGCATGCCACGTGCTTGATTTACTATTTAGCACCGAAACTTTAGGATATTCTTGGCTGAATGTATCAAAGTTATAACTTTCTTAAAATTTTTTCTTATACTTAATATTGTTTTAATGTAATTAAACACAATCAACTTTAAGTAATTTGTATTTCATTGATATTTTTTTATAAATGACAGACATAACTCAAGTTCATTATAAAGTAGTAGGTTATGTACCTACCGTTTTTGTGACCGTCGCACACTGGGACCCGTTCATACAACGTAATGCTCAATACTCGATTTTCAAAATAAGGGTATTTCAAAAAATAAACTATGTGAGGATAGACTTAAGCATGTATCGTATCAATTGTACAAATAGTGAATTAGTAACTGTTCTCTGCTATACAGTGCATCAGCTCAAAGTTTACTATATGTATACACAAAATATTAATTATGCGATAACGTACGTCAGTTTGTAGTGCATATTACATAATTTATTTCTAAAAAGTAGGTAATCGTCATATTTAATTGAAGTGCATCACGGCTGCAACTAGGCAAGGTATGGTTATTTAAAAAAAAATTATGAACCTTTACGTTTAGTACTTATGGATTAACAGCAAATTATATATGATATTATGATAGGTTGCAGAAAAAGTTTCTTCGCATTTTTTAAGAAAATTCAAAACATTTTTTAATATAGTTTATTTACATTTAATTAAAGTATTTAGGTACCATTTTGTTCGATAACTTTTTGCCATCTTGTAGGTAGGGACATGATCCCATTGCTATATAAATTTTGGGGCTTCTGATCAAAATACCGCGACAAGTGGTTTTGGCACTCCTCTCGTGATGTTAACCTGACACTGCCTAGAGGATTATGAAGAGAGCGAAACAGGTGGAAATGTGAAGGTGCAAGGTCAAGACTATACGGCGGATGCATAAACACCTCCCAGCCAAACTCTTAATTTTTGCTGAGTGGCTAAAGATGTGTGAGGTCTAGCGTTATCATGATGAAAAACCACACCCCTTCTGTTGATTAATTCCGGCCGCTTTCTCTCAACTTCTTGCTTTAATCTCATCAGTTGTTCGCAGTAGAGTTCAGAATCGATGGTCCTGCCTGGTGGTAACAGCTCATAATGAATAATGCCCTACCAATCCCACTACACACACAGCGTCACCTTGTTGCGAGTTAACCCGGGTTTCGCCACAGTCTGTGAAGCCTGACCGGCCTTTGACCACGAAGTGGATGACGTACGACAAGAACGTGCGAAAAAGGTTTCGCACGTTCTTGTCGTAAGTGATCCACTTTTCATCACCAGTTATCAGCTTCTACAAAAATGGTTCGGTTTCATTACGTCGAATAAAGAATCACAAATGAGTACACGGTTCATTAGGTTTATTTCAGTGAGCTTGTGGGGTACCCAAATATCGAGCTTTTTTGTGTACCCATTTTTTTTTAAATGCGCCAAAACTGTTTTGTGGTCAATTCCCAGTTTTTCAGCTACGTCGTAACTACTGATATGCCGATCTTGCTTCAGTTTTTCAAAAATGGCATCAATTTTATCCGTAATAGGGCGACCAGAGCGACGTTCATCTTTGACATCAAAATTTCCGGATTTAAAACGCTTAAACCAAATTTGTGCTACTCTCACACACACTGCACTAGGTCCATAAACATCGCAAATTTTTTTCGCGGCTTGCGTTGCATTTTTACCTTTTTTGTAGTAAAATTTTAGAATGTATCGAATTTCTTCATTAGATTCACTCTTCTTGACAGTACGAAAAACAAATGAAAAACACACATTTTCCTAATTTGAATTTGGAGTTATCTTTTTTAAAATCTAAACTTTTAATGATACCAAAACCAGACAGATACAAATAGTACAGCCAAAGAGATTTTATTACAAGTTCATACATACTATACCTAATGCGAAAAGACTTTTTCCCCAACCTAATACTTACTGAATCAAACATTTCTGTTTTTTATTTTTATTTTTGCGCAAAGTTCTATTTTTAAAATGTTTTTTACTATATCCACGAGGTGTTCATAAGTAATAGACAGAAGAGATTTGCAATAGAACTTTGCGCATTTTCAACGTAAAAAAGTTTTCTTGCCCACAAATTTTTGTTAGGCGTTATGATGTTACTATAAAATGAAACCATTTGATCTTTAACAAAGAATTTTAATAAATAAATTAAATTTTTAATATATTACCAGTTACAAATCATCCATGTCACATAACTTTTTTATATAATTTCGTTATAGATAACTTTATTTCAATACATTTCAGACGAAATTTCACCATCATACTTCGCCTTGAATAATGTAAAATTATGAGAAATAATATTCAATAGTAGCTTTAAATCGGTGGATAAGAAGTTCATGGCCTTAGAAACCTATCTCAAAAATTGCATCAGAGGCAAGTGATGATAAATACATATTTTTATCATAATTAGTTCTAGTTATATTTTTATCAAAATCTACGGCCTTCTCCGCGTTTTTGCCGACCCATCAAATTACAATATGACAGGAATCTGTTGAGCTTACAAAAAAAATAAAACTCAAAATAATCAGAGCAAAAGTTTGTTAGATACAAAAGTTATGGTAGATGAAAAAGAATACAGCATCACACATACACTTCTTTTTACTATGATTGATGGCAAAATATGTTCGTCTGGCCCGCCCAACCCCGCGGCTTTGGAAAACGAGATTTACATCAATCCTATGTACTCATTTACCCAACCATATGTACAACTTTCATTTTCAATGTAACGCTAATATAAATAAGTTAGAAGCATCACTGGTGGCCGGGCCAGCCTGACGTTTTCAGCCCGGCCCCTTCTACATCACCACTACTACAACAACTAGTGACAATTAATTGTTAGAGAACTAATGTACTACATAAAATACATACATTCAGGCCTTTATTTTATACTAAAATGCAATATCTTAGGAGATATCAAAGTAAGGTGGGGCCGGGCTGAAATTATTGAAATAGCTAATAACAATAAAAATACAAAACCTAAGAACCCATATTCTATGTGTGTGTGATCTCCCAGAGGTGCAGTATATATGTACAACTTTATTTTTAAGTTACATTATTTAAATATAAAAATATGAGCACTAGAAATTATTTCAGCCCGGCCCCCTACAATCGTTTATATCTTTTTAGCTATTGCATCAATCTGCACAAAACGACAATGTTTGGACTCGTATACAGTAGTACTTTGATAAATTTTGGCTCATGAATTTACTAAGATTATATTCGACGAGATAATTAAAATCTAAGATAGTACTAGTGGAGTGACCATCAGTCACGTGTCAATTTCAGGACATGTGTTTTATCGAATGAAACAAGTAATAATTAGAGTTTTTTTTATTAATACACATTTTTAGATTTATAAAAATCAACAACCTTCGTATTTAAAATTATTAATACGTAATAGGGATATTGACAACAAGTAATAAAGTAGGATTTTCACTTAAATTCAAAAATATGACTTATTTTATTTACAAAAATACTTGAAAAGCACATATTTTTATGTCATATTGGTCTTATTATTTGCAATTTTTAAAAAATGACGAAATAAATATAACAAAACTAATTATGGTAACATGGTCATATATAAAGTACTAAGATGCTATTAAACATTCAATAAAATGTTGTCAAATACCCTATTAATTAACTTCCATTTAATCTATTAAATCACAGTCTTTCATTAGGTACTTCAAAAATTATAACTTATAAAAGTATTGGTTAATATTTGGTATACATATAAGTAGTAGGTAGCAATTACTTTTATAATCTAGGTAACTTCAATAAATTATGATGGTACGGTTGTAAATATTATATTATACTATAAAACATTGATATAAACTTATATCTATGTATAAATTAACCACTGTATCTGTGAAACTATTGATCTTAGACATACTATTTCTTTTGCAATATTTCTTTATGAGTTATAAACTTCTTATTTATGAAATAAAAAAAAAGTTGTCAACTACCCTATTTGAAATAAGGGTATATTATATATGTATATGTTTTAAATGGTTCTCTATTTTGTCTCATAATTTTTTTATCCAAAATCAACGTGTCATAATGTTTTAAGACATAATCATCATGTGTCCGAATGATAAGTAGCCCTAACTTAATGTCTCATAATATCACTCGCCCGAAAACCAAAATCCCTAAATATAATATGACCTAATTTTTTTTGCTATAAATATCACAATCTATAATAATAGACATAAAATGCTTTTCTATAATATTTGTAAGTCCTAACGTAATATCTCATATTATAACGTGCCCTAAAATCGAAATTCCATAAATATAAGATAACCTAAATTTTTTTGCTAGAAATATTTTTCATTATTTTACCAAAATACATGCATACGTTTAAGTATGGAAACAAGCATGCAGTATGGAAACGAGCATGCAGTATGGAAACAAGCATGCAGCATGCAAGCAAGCCTAAAGCATGCAAGCAAGCAGCATGCACGCAGCATGCAGCATGCATGGCTTCTGTCACGGCTCCGGCACTTCGGGGCTCCGGCGGTCCCACGCGACCATAACAGCGCAGGTGGTTTTGACGACCACCGACAGTTCGCTGTGTTTTGAATTGAAGGGAAAGATAGCCGATAAAGTAATTAGAGGGCATGTACGGCATTTCAAATTAGACCTCAGGATAACAACCGAACTGCAATATCAAGTGATTTTTCCTTATTAAAGCAGCTGTTTATAGGTGGCGGAAACTGTTTACCACCAGCTGGGCCATTAACATGTATATCATCTACTTAGATTATTAAAAAAATGTCCTGAAATTAGCACGTGCCTGATGGTCACTCCACTAGTACTATCTTAGATTTTAATTATCTCGTCGAATATAATCTTAGTAAATTCATGAGCCAAAATTTATTAAAGTACTACCGTATACGAGTCCACACATTGTCGTTTTGTGCAGATTGATGCAATAGCTAAAAAGATATAAACGATTGTAGGGGGCCGGGCTGAAATATTTTCTAGTGCTCATATTTTTATATTTAAATAATGTAACTTAAAAATAAAGTTGTACATATATACTGCACCTCTGGGAGATCACACACACATAGAATATGGGTTCTTAGGTTTTGTATTTTTATTGTTATTAGCTATTTCAATAATTTCAGCCCGGCCCCACCTTACTTTGATATCTCCTAAGATATTGCATTTTAGTATAAAATAAAGGCCTGAATGTATGTATTTTATGTAGTACATTAGTTCTCTAACAATTAATTGTCACTAGTTGTTGTAGTAGTGGTGATGTAGAAGGGGCCGGGCTGAAAACGTCAGGCTGGCCCGGCCACCAGTGATGCTTCTAACTTATTTATATTAGCGTTACATTGAAAATGAAAGTTGTACATATGGTTGGGTAAATGAGTACATAGGATTGATGTAAATCTCGTTTTCCAAAGCCGCGGGGTTGGGCGGGCCAGACGAACATTGGCAAAATATGTAACTCGCCAACTAACACTAGTTAGTTACTTTGCTATTTAGGTAATGCTACATCATAATATTTTAATAACTTAGCGGCTATTTTAAAGAAACATTTAAAAAGCGAATATTTTTGTCACTTGGAATCTCGGTACTTTATGCCTGGATACGATTTTTCGAATGTTTGTTGCACTTGGCCTATAAATTACCAACACAATCTTGGCTCAAATCATTTCGTCTAAATATCGCGTAATCAAATCAAGTTCAAATCATTTTGTCTAAATACCGCGGAGTTATACGTGACTATTTATCCTTGGTACCCAATGACTACGACATTGCACAAAATATCAAATTGTTTAGTTATTGTGCAGTTAAGTGAAGAAGCGCAGGAATCACGAAACAAGTATTTAAAATTTAAAATATGTATAGAAAGCGTTTTTTCCGAAAAACGTAAACAAAGACAAAGACAAATATTGACAAAGTAACTTAGAAGATATATTTCATCGTTTACTTATTTCGTCTGACCCTGTCATAACAAATTTATGACCATCACAAGTAGGTAGGTACTTAAAAAATACCGTTTGATCGTAAAGTTACTCATATGCTTTTGGAAGAATTAGTAACCTTTTCTAACGAATCTACTCCGAGTGATGAAATATAACGTTGTTTTTATCATTTAAAATTATAAAATTATTTAACTATAATTGTGATAAAATTATATTCATTTAATAAAATTATTTTATTCGTTTATTAATAGTATTTCAATTAAAATAAAAAAATACAGCTTTTTCTTTATGTTTAGACTTTTGAGCATTACTTTATATGAACGGGTCCCAGTGTGCGTCGGATACGGAGCTTAAAATGACGCTTACCTTTATTTAAAATAATACTCCGAAATCTACCACGCTTACACCAATATAAGTTATAAGGGACCTTCTGCACCCTCACGACACCAGTAAGAACAGGGGCCCCGAAGAAAAGACGACCGGTGACTGCTCTCATACAGTTTTACAAGTAATACAGAAATAGCAATCGAGGCGTTTCGATACAACTAAAATTTATTAGGGTTCATAAATAATGGTCAAATCGAAACGCTTCGATTTCGATAGCGCGGGCGTTTAGCTGTCAAATTGTATAATAACGGCTACAGCGCCTCTGTAGTGAAGTATCGGAAACTACTTTTAATTATGGATTTGATTGCCGTATCGACATAAAAAAAGAAGAAGTTTGTATTGTATCCCTAAATAATCCGTAGAGTAAAATTTAATTCCAAAATATCGATTGCTGTTGTATCATTGGTAAGTTAGTAAAATCTGAGTCACAGTAAATACTGACTTACAGTAAATGAGTATTTACTAATATGCAATAAATATTTACTCACTAAAGGCAATACCTAAGTCTTGTCTTTCGAATATGGTGTATAATAAAATCAAGAACTATACAGTGAGGAGAAATATTTAATAAAGACATGATAAATAATTTTTTGAAGAGCTCGGTAGGGTAGTGGTTTGATAGCTCTGGTTTCGATCTCGAAAACAAAGCAACTTTTACTATGGTCGGTCCCAGGATGGGTCAATCCAACCAGGTGTTTCATATACGGCTACACTATCTCAAAAAATCAGGAAAATATCTTGAATTCGTTAAAAATACTTATAATTTGTTAATTTGTGTATACGTATACACAAATTAACATACGGGCCTACCACCTAGTAATTTTTACTAGGTGGTAGGCCCGTATGTAGGGTCGTCTGGGTAGGTACCACCGCCTTTCTTATTTCAGCCGTGAAACAGTTCGCTGTGTTTCGGATTGAAGGGAAAGGTAGCCAGTGTAATTACTGGGCATGGACGGCATTTCATCTTAGGCCTCAGGATGACAACGCACCTGCAATATCAAGTGATTTTTCCTTGTTATTGCAGGTGTCTATAGGCGGCGGTAACCACTTACCATCAGGTGGGCCGTCAGCTTGTTTGTCATCTAGTTGTATAAAAAAAAAAAAAAAAAAATTTGTTTTCATGCATAGTTTGCTTGTAAAGTTGAAATTTTTCGTCAATTTCACCGTTATTAATTAGGGCAATATGCCGCCATATTGCCATAACGAAAATCGGTGAAATTGACGATTATGATAGTTAGTATGCATATAAAGCAAATATTTGAAATGTACAGTCGACAGCACATCAAGCGTAACAGTTTGAACTTCAGACCAGCTTTATTCCGTTCGTAATAGAGGCGGCTTTCGTAGTACAACAGTTACACTTGATGATCTGACCAACGGCTTAACGAACGGCCTTCCGAAGCACGGAGGAGCTCAAGAACAAAAAAGAGATGTTTCAAAAATGTATGGAGACCCGGCCAGGTCTATGTACAGTATTCTGAAAAATAGATAAAAAATATGCAGAGTGGTGTCTATTGTCCATTTTCTTTTTATTTGCTTTGTTGCGTGCAAAACAAGAATTTTGTAGAAAAAACTTCGACACAACCAAAAATTCATCATTGCGCCATTGATAAAAAAAAATCTACTTACATTTTTCAGCTAAAGCTTTTCACAATCTGGCTTGTGGCACTGTTGGCGGGATATCACGCAAATAAAATAGGGTAACAATTATGGAGTTTTATACAAAATCAGTAAAATAAATTATAAATAAAAAACCTTGGACATTATTTTAACAAAATAATCAATCTATATATGGATAAGTACCTAGTTACATATAAAGATTTTTTTAGGATAATGTAATCACTAGAAATAAAGCTGTTAGTGTGAGATAATAAAATAACGTGTGAAACGTTACTTCGATATCAATTTTTATGTGTAATTCATTTTAATTAGAAGCCTATTATGATGTATGTTTAGATTGAGGAGCCACATTTCGCATCTTAAAAGTCTTAATACAGTTATTTAGTAGTAGCTTAAAAAATTATGTAGCCTGGATTTTGTAGTGGAATACTTCAAAAGTTAAATGAACAAAAAGGTGGCTCCTCAATCTAAACGTTTAGATTGAGGAGCCACCTCAGAACTAGGAATATTATGGATAAATATTTATCAATATTTGGTATGATTTTGTGGTATTTGAGAATAATTAGTACACAAAATCTGAACTCGGTAGGGTTGAAAACAAAAAATATACAATACTTTATATGTGGCTCCTCAGACCAAACTTCGACGCGTACATTTCTCCAAGGAAAAAAAAGTTCAATCAACTTTAAACTTCTGTATCATTTTGTAGTATGTGTATTTGAATTGTAGGACAATGTTCAGTAACTAAAAATAAGTGGATTTAGAGACACGGCACATTTTAACTGGCTCCTCAAACGAGATGCTTCGGTAAATAGATTTAACTGTATCTACTTAAGTTTGTAACGAAATTTAAAACAGAAAACAGTTTTATTTTGTAGCAAATCCTACTAAATGTAGTACATAAGGGTCTGCCCTGTAGAATACCTATATTTAACAACATATTCAGCGCGGTCACACACCTACCGGTTCTTGCATTCTACCTAGAAAGGATCATAAAACCGGAAGGCAAGAATGCAATACAAAATGTACTACCCGCCACACATCTACCGGTGAGAAACGGAAAGAACGCCCGGTAAGCAAGCCACCGGCCGACGTCACCAGTTGTGGGCGGCGCCCGGTAAGAAAGAGGCGGCCTTTACAAGCTCCGTATATCGTCATCGTCACACACAGCCCGTTTTCAACGCGGCGCCGGCCGCCTATGACATCGTAAAAAGGAGGAAGTTATATTGTATAATTAATATTAATATCCACTGATTAATTGTTTTTTGTTTATCGTTTTCTCTGTCAATTGTGAACCGATTTTCAAAATTCTTTTTTTCTTCGATAGAGTATCCTTTGAGGTAGTCCCACTGTCACCAAGTCTGTTGATGAGCTGATGATGGAAGGTACAACTCCTTAACGCTTAGGAGTTAGAAGATAATTCTTTAAATATTATATGTATGTACGTATTGACCAATAGTTGTATTATATTTCGAGATCCAAGATGGCGGACACGACTTTTTTAACAATCAACATAGGTATCATTTTTGTTGTTTTCAGGGGTCCTGATTCTGAATTAAACATAAATTTCAAGATCTAAGATGGCGGACGTAACATTTTAAAAAAAACAATATGGGTTAAATTTTTGTGGTTTTTAGGGGTCTACATTCTGAATACAACATCTATTTTAGGATCTAAGATGGCGGACGCAACTTTGAATAAAAAAATCAATATGGGTATCATTTTCGTGGTTTGCGGGGGTTCCGATTCTGAATACAACACGAATTTCAAGATCCAAGATGGCGGACGTAACTTTTTTTATAAATAATCGATATGGGTATCATTTTCGTGGATTTTGGGGATCCCGATTTTAAATACAACATCAATTTTCAGATCCAAGATGGCGGCCGCAAATTTTTTATAAAAAATCAATTAGGGTATCATTTTTGTAGTATTCGGGGGTCCCGATTCTGAATACAACACCAATTAAAGATCCAAGATGGCGGACGCAACATTTTTTATAAAAAATCAATATGGGTATCATTTTTGTGGTTTTCAGGGGTCCTCATTCTGAATACAACATCAATCCTAAGAACTAAGATGGCGGACGCAACTTTAAATGAAGTAATCAATATGGGTATCATTTTCGTGGTTTTCGGGGGTCCCAATTCTGAAAATAATAAAAAGGCAACCTTACTACTAACATCCATACCTTTTTCCCAAGAAGTCAAATACTTGGGCGTAACAATTGACAAGACACTGACTTGGGAAACACACTTAAACAACGTAATCCAAAAGGCAACAACTGCCTTAGGAATATGTCACCGCCTTGCAGGGACGAGATGGGGCTTAAACCCCAAAATCGCCCTATGGCTTTATACCTCCATCGTAAGGCCGATGCTAGCGTATGCCTGCGTAGTCTGGGGGAAAAAAGTCAGGCAAATAACAACCATCAATAAGCTAACCAGCTTACAACGCACCGCGTGCTTGATGGCAACTGGTGCTATGCGCACAACCCCGGCGGCAGCCCTTAATGCTCTTCTCAGCCTACCGCCTCTGGATCTATTTATTGGAAAAGAGGCAAAGGCTGGAATGTATAGGGCAGGCGTCTCTGGGAAAGCACAATGGGCATCTCAAACACTGCGATCATTACATCAAGCTGTGTTTGAACTACCTCCATTAGCAATGACTTCTGACGTCATGCTACCACAACTCAACTTCCACAAAAACTATACAGTTGAACTGCCTAGCAGGGAGGACTGGGCGAATATCCAAAACAACATTTATCCACAAGTCACTACTCCCTCCGAAGCTGGATGCCTCACATGGTTTACAGATGGCTCCAAAATGGGTAACAACGTAGGATGTGGGGTGTATGGAGTCAGACCAAGGTTTAGTAAAAGCGTCAACCTCGGAAAATACGCCACCATTTTCCAGGCGGAAGTCTACGCCATTATTGAATGTGTGCAGGCTAACCGCCTAAGGAACTACGTTAACCAAAGAATTTACATCTACTCCGACAGCCAAGCAGCGCTTAATGCTATAAATGCGAATACACTGCATTCAAAATTAGTAAAAGACTGCGTGGAGGAATTAAATACACTGGGGATCAACAACAGAATCACTCTGAGATGGGTGCCTGGTCACTCTGGCGTCATAGGCAATGAAAAGGCCGATGAATTAGCCAGAGCTGGGGCTCAGGGACGACAGATTGGACCGGAACCTTTCTGCGGAATCTCAAAGAACCAGGCCATGCACTATCTCAAAAGCAAACTCATACAGGAGTCCTCCGAACAATGGCTAAGGACACCTGGTTTGATACATTCAAAGTCCCTGATACATGGCTACTGTGCTAAACGAACTGAAGAGCTGATAAAGCTCAGCAGGAGTAACGCGAGTGCCATGATTAGAGCTTTAACAGGCCACTGCAAACTGAACAGACACTTATTCAACCTAAAATTAAGTGATTCGGATGTTTGCAGATTCTGTACACAGGAGCGCGAAACCCCAATGCACCTCCTTTGCAACTGTGGACCCTTTATCCACAAACGAAGCCTTTATCTGGGGAGACACACTATTCACCCAAATGAAGTTGAGACCCTTGAGGTTGGGAAAATCCTAAAATTTATGGAAAGTGCCCAAATCAAGGTTTTATTATAACTATTGGTGGCAAGTCACAATAGATCTTTTAGGTCGCAGTGACAAATCAGTCTAAAAAGACCGAAAAGCCCCAAATACAAGATAATAAAGATAATAATACTACTAATAAGCAATCTATTCTAGGTAACCTTTTGTTAATGTAAGAAATAATAAACAGAAGAATACAGTGAAATAAATAGGTATATAATATAGTTTAGATTACAAATAATTAGATAATAATAATAATAATATTTATACACTCACACCTATTATCTAGCCCAAAGTAAGCATCATTAAGAGCTTGTGTTATGGATACTAGATAACGGAGAAATAATGATAATAACATGTATATAAATATTAGAAATATACTAAATAAACATATAAACATCCATGACTCGTAAACAAATGTTCGTACTCATCATACAAACATTTGTTCCTACCGGGATTCGAACCCGGGACCTTTTGACCGAGTAGCCTGGGGTACAGACCACTCGGCCAAGCGGTCGTCAAATATAATCTGAATTTTGAAGGACTCCCAGAGCCCTGAGCCCTTCATGTAATATTTAGGTAAGGAATCTCCACGGCCGGACGTCGTGTGCGCACAAGAAATAAGAGAGAAATGGCTTGTTTGTTTGTTTGTCAGCCGTCATATACCGTAGTTATATAAAAAGTTAGGTTGGAATTAGAAGAGGAACGTAAGGTATGACAACGAGGAGAGGAATGGAAGGAAAACGAGTTTTAGATGTGCCAGTGGGGTGGAAAGGAAGAGAGTATTGTGAAGTAAAATAACTACATACAAAAAGGTCATTATAGCCTAAACTATCACAAGAACTATGGTAAGAAATACATATAAATATAGAAAATGATGAAAAAATGTTGCGATAACCGCCATGCCACCGTATCACTAGGTATAACCTACAAATTTCTTTACCGTTTTCTACTTTTAACGTTTTTATACCAACGTTTATCTCACCACTCATTGAAGTTTTACAACTCCCAGTGATCCAAAATAATACTTTTGCAAGCATTTATAAACTTAACTAATCACATTTACATGTTTGATTTTGTTCGTTTATCAAACAATTTTCATGCGGGCGAAGTCGAGGGCAAAAGCTAGTTATGAATATAAATAATTGTCAATTTGGTGTATTCAGTATGATAAAATGAACAAATGCTTAAAAAAATTTTTTTATTCATGGACACCCCTCAAAATAATTTCTTAGGAAATTGTGAAAAAGTGTATATTTTGTTAAATATAGGTTTTCTACAAGGCAGGCTTTTTATGTACATTTAGTAGTATTTGCTACAAAATAATCCTGTTTTCTGTTTTAAATTTCGTTACAAACTTAAGCAGATACAGTCAAATCTATTTACCGAAGCATCTCGTTTGAGAAGCCAGTTAAAATGTGCCGTATCTCTAAATCCACTCATTTTTAGTTACTGAACATTGTCCTACAATTCAAATACACATACTACAAAATGATACAGAAGTTTAAAGTTGATTGAACTTTTTTTTCCTTGGAGAAATGTACGCGTCGAAGTTTGGTCTGAGGAGCCACATTAAAGTGTTGTAGGTTTTTTGGTTTCAGCCCTACCGAGTTCAGATTTTGTGTACTAATTATTCTCAAATACTACAAAATCATACCAAATATTGATAAATATTCATCCATAGTATTCCTAGTTCTGAGGTGGCCTCAATCTAAACGTTTAGATTGAGGAGCCACCTTTATGTTCATTTAACTTGAAGTATTCCACTACAAAATCCAGGATCGGGGCTACATAATTTTTTAAACTACTACTAAATAACTATATTAAGACTTTTAAGATGCGTAATTTGGCTCCTCAATCTAAACATACATCTATTATGTGGACATCACCATTAATTTTTCAAGCCGCTTGAGATCGCCGGAGTTCTAACGACAGCGAAAAACCTAATATAATCGCTGAATACCTAAATATATACCTTTCACGAGAAATCAACTATTACTTTGAAGATAAGGACAAAATAAAATTACCTATTGTTTATAAATAAAAACAATTTTGTTAGTAAATAAATAAACGACGATACTGACCAAATCTTTCATTTATTCCCGGCGACCGATAATAACATAGACGAGTAACTAGCCCATCCAAAATGACACCCCGAAAGAGACTCCAAAGTGGGCGGGGCGTAAATCGGACTCCGCGCAATGATTTAGTTTGTCATTGACTGCGTCACGGTGATGTACTCGTAAAAAAACAATAAAATCTCAGTAAATATGTCCAAAAGTGAAGTAAAATGGTGTGTCAGCCGCGTAGGTGAACATAATAAGAGCACTGGAATCAAATTTTACATGTAAGTCTCTCCTAAACCTTTATTAATAGAGTCAAATATAAACAATAATATTGGCCGCCATGTTGGCCCAATATTTGTGGACAATTTGAACAAATACACGAGTGGATGATGTTATGCAGTCATTTGTGTGGGACAGTATTTATTTATTTTCAACTCAACTTTTAACTCTGCAAACTTATATGTTATGGATTATTGTTATTGTGTATGTTTAATAGTTAATTTATCTACTAATTGGCAATTATGGCTTTATACAGCGTTGCCTTATATGATTTTTGTAAGAATGATAAACAAACCTCCAATTTATGGATATTTTACCACAATTCCTTACAATATGATGCCACTTTCAACACATTTCTCAATAAATTTAAGCATTATTATTTTAACACGTGTATGTTTAATTATTACTTTAATAATTTACTTATTTACAAAATGATCTGGAAATAGTATAGGTATCTATTTTAAACTGTTAAGGATAAGTCGTAGTAAGTAAAGTTGTAAACTGCAAGATAGTTTCGTGAGGTTATTGAAATAAAACAACATCATAATTTCAATAGAGAAGATAGTTGGACCACACCAGCTTGTGATCTTATCATGAGAATTACAAAGTCTCAAGCCCGTATTTATTCTTCCCGACCTTCGGACACTGTAAGCTCCATGGCGTGAATCGGAACACTTAAAATATAACTATAATAAATATGACGGTATTTAATGCTTAACTTATCAAAGACAACTGATATCTTTACTTCAGACTTCCCGTGACCTTGATCGCTATAAAGTAATCGAAACATTGGGTATAAAAAATCATAATGTGACATCTAATTAAACGCAAGTTAAGCCCGGTAAAGTGGTTTTATTTCTTGAAATAAAACCACTTTACCGGATGACAATTGAACACAACACACTTTCAACACACTTTGATAACAATTAAATTTTTTTCTTATGTGCTTAATACAAATAAATAATATCATGACAGATATTTCGATTTTTTTTATTTAAATAATGAAGCGAACCCATTTCATTTTTGATTTCTGATCTCAACTCTAAAATTGAATAAGTTTACTGATTTACAACGTTACTATATTTATTAAAAATGACGATATATAATTATTAGTCGTTAAAAAAAATTGCATGGTTACATCCTGCATATATGACCCGTCCGGCGCGTGTATATCAGAAGACCGAGAGGGCGCTATACAATTTCGATATTAGCCGATTTGATCCGACGTGCTCTTCTAGCCGCCGAGGGTACCCATTTTGCGACGAGTTTTGTATGAAGTTATGCTTCTAGGCTCTCTACGTTCGCCGTTTATTCCTTATTTTATTTTCGGTGACTTGCACAACAAAAGTCAAATAGGTACGTTAAGGACACCAAATGGACGATTTTTATGGATCTGATGTGATTTAGTGTCGTAAACATTTTTAACTGTTGTTGTGCAAAGCAGTTTTAAAGTTATTTTGAAAATTAGGCATAGTTATGAATGTGTATGGCGTTTAGTTTACTGACGCTAATTAATAGAGGGCACTACAGAACAACGTGGAGGGAATAATTCGATTCAAATAGAGCGCGACGTGACAGATTGTTTCATAGACAGGGCTCTTTAATATAGGGACTATTTTATCATAACGTTGACGTTTAATTGGAAGATCATTCCAATAACAGTGAATTTGATGTGAAAGACGTTGAGAATTTTACCGTGGTTATCCACCTCAGCAAAGCAGCTGGAATCATGGAAACTGTCATCATCTCCCAGGATATATTGAAATGTGTTGAACCAACATTTCAATGCAATAAGTAGATTTTATGAACAAACTTTATGACATGGTTGTATGGGCTTGAAATCCCTTTGCCGTCCATGTGCAGGGAGAATTTACCAAAAAAATTACACCGTCAAATATAATCTATGTCATCGGTTTCACTGATCTGTCGCTGTCAACAAAAAAGGTGGCCGGGGCGGGAGGTGGAAATGTCACTTGCTTAAATAGAGAACAGATGTAATAAATATTTTAATGTTTATTTTCACAACAAAGTGTATTCTACTTAATAAAAATCAAAAAATATATGTACAAAATGGATACCAAAGTAGCAGTAGTAAGCGGCGGAAACAAAGGTATTGGATTTGAAATCGTGAAAGGATTATGTCAAAAGTTTGATGGAACTGTGTATCTCACAGCTAGAAATGAAGAAAGAGGCCATAAAGCTGTTAAGGCACTAGAAGGGCTAGGCCTACATCCAGTATATCACCAATTAGATGTAACTTGTGAAGAGAGTATAGAGAAATTCGCTTCCTACATTTCTACAAATCATTCAGGAATAGATGTTCTTGTCAACAACGCCGGCCTTCTTGACTTTGATAAGCCTGTGTCATCCTACGAAGACGCTAAGAAGCTGATTGATACGAATTTTATGAGCCTTCTAAGTATATCCAAAATACTATATCCTCTGTTAAAAAATGATGCTCGGATCATTAACCTTAGTAGTGATTGGGGGCTGTTATCTAATATTAGAAAGCAAATATGGCTCGACACTTTGGTAAAAGACAACCTTACAGTACAAGAAATTCTTCAATTTGTTAATGATTTCCTTCAAGCAGCTAAAAGTGGCAAAAACTCATTTGTGTCATTTGCGGGTCATTATGGTGATTACAAAGTCTCCAAAGTGGCTATGTCTGCATTAACTTTTGTGCAACAGAGGCAGTTTACGGAACAAGGGAAAAATATATCAATAAACTGTGTTCACCCTGGATTTGTTAAGACTGACATGACAAAAGACATGGGGGACTTCATGCCTGAGCGGGGGGCCCGTGCTCCATTGTATTTGGCACTAGAAGCACCACAGACTTTAAAAGGCACATTCTTGTGGCATGATTGTCATCAAGTTAATTGGGACGACTAGGATGTAATGGTGTTATTATTGTTAAGAACTGTTACAACCATGTTAATCCTGTGATAACAGTGTCACACACTTTAAAACATAATATATTATTATTTGTTTAAGTTAAACTATTTTTTTATTAAATACCTAAAAACTGTTTTTATAATTGTCAAACATAAATATTTTGAAAAGTATTTGATAACATCTTTTGTAATAAAATACAGGATTACAGAAAATCACAAAGAAAAATTTATTAAAGAAATAATTATATATTATTGTTTTTATTTTAAATTTATTAGTATTATTTAGTTTAAGTAATTTTATATTGTCAACATTTTCACAACATACCTACCTATCACACTGCTTTTGTTTTTTTTTAATGAAAATTATTAGTTGTTTATTATAGTTTACAATTTGTAACTATAATGAACTATAATCAGTTTGTTTCTTTCATCTTGGACATGATAAGGTCATTGCCTGTTTTATTAAATATTATTAATTTCTATCAGCAATCGATACCAAGTATGATATCAATCAATTTCTGAAAGATTACAATTGCTTATTAGTAAAAACAAGTTATATTTATATATTGTCCTTGATCTATGGACTTATTGACTATTCATTTTCTCTGAATTTTTAGATTTATTTAATTTGTGAAGTACTCACAAACCAGACAAAGGAATTAAATTATTCATTTCAAAAGTATTTTTTACCTAAATTGAGTGCAAAATATAATAAATTTTATTATAATAGTGTAGTACCAATCAATGGCTTCTAGTTTAATTTAACTATTATGCGAATGGTCTATAATAAGTGGTTAACCTGTAGATGCCTGTAACAACAAAGGTATCCCTCGTCAATACCCTGTAAAGTAATATTATGGTGCTAAAATAAATTTAGAGTATACCTATGGTGGTGGTCTATAGCATCAAAAACTGATCGACCGACCCGAACCGACCGACTAATCGACGCAACGATCGATGCCGAATGTAAGCAAAAGGCTCTTGAAATCATTAAATGTCATTCTAAGTTAAAATCTCAATTCAACTTGTTAAGCGGCGTAAGACCCCGGGGGATATGCCAATTAAAAACCATTCCCCTTTATTAGAAAACGAACCTAATTTAGACCTCGTTTAAAACTTATGCTGTTACTCGCTTTTATTTGTTAGAAGAAAGACAGTGACAGCATCAGCTTTAATCCAGGTCTAACTTTTTAGTCCCCGTTTTATAATAAGGGGGATTGTGTCTGGAATTTGTCTTCACGATGAGTTTATAGTTCGTTACCGACAGCGCTATGAGCAGTAATAAATTCATGAACTAAGTAACATGTTTACGTCGACGTACTACAAAAACACTGTATAGACGACAGCACATCAAGCGCAATAATAATAAAAATAATTTAATCACTCTTCACAAACCTCCATAACTCTACATAAGGATTAGATAAATAATAGCTGCTTTAATAAGTTTATGAGAGTCTGATGCCTAAAATAGGTTTTAGAATTAACCTGTGTTACCCCTCGCGGACAATAAATGATCTTTGCAATCACTAGAGGAATAACAATAAGAAAAACTAACCTATAGTTAGGTACTGTTATGCTTTATGTGCTTTCGATTGTGTAGGTACTTGAGATGGCTCTAGTCGATGATGAATCACGCCATATGACTCGACACGACCTGATGTGAAGCGGTAAGAGTCCATATGCGAAGACGGCTAGTGCAACTTAAAACACTTTTCTCGCCGCCTCCACCTTGCCGGCCCATAAGGTGCCTTTCACGCCTCTTGTAGGCGGGCAAAGAATTCCAAGTTTTGGAAGTACGGCAAAGAAATAAGTTCCTAAACTTAATTTGCGAGATATTGAAGTAGAGACATTGAATCGATGACTCAGAAGACCGGCACGTGTTCTCCTGAGTAGGAAGAAGGATGTAGCCGATAGAAGGCACTAAGCGACGTCATGTCTCGACTCAATTGATGAGGCTCAAGGTTGTTCGTGACCTCTATATTGTCAATAATACGGACAGCACGACACGCTGCACTCTGTTTAGCTAGTGCATCGAAAAGATACTTGGCGGAGCCTTCCCACTAATGCGAGCAATATTTCACGCAAGACGAACTGAGTTTTGTACAATTGGTCAGGCGTGAAAGGGGAAGTAATTTAATTGGTAGTTTTATGAATAAAGTGTTTGTGTTGACGTACAATTAAATAATTACTATATAGAATAAAAGTGATTATGGTGTGAAAGACGATGAGAACTCTTTCGCGGTTATCCACATCATCATATAGTATCATAAGGAGACTGTCATCATATATTTCAAGTCAGATTCTCCCAAGGTGCATTGAAATGTGTAACACCAGCATTTCAATGCACTAAATGAAGAAATAAAGAAATACTTAAAACATAGCTGTATGGGTATTAGTTCCATTTGCCATCCCATTACAGGGAGAACTAACTAAAGAAAAGAAGAATACATTTTGTAAAACTGCCTAATTTTACCTTTTTTCGCTTATAATAATTAGGGCTTATCAGGAACAGTTTGATCTACTTGAAGCATATTTTCTCAACCACAAAAGTATAACATTAGCTTTACGTTGGTATGAAGAAAGGTATCCAGAGAGAGACAAATACCGAGTGCAGGCGTTTTCACAAGAATGGTGAAAAATTTGAAAAGTGTAGGAAATTACAAAAAACATATTCCCGGACGACCCGAGCAGAACGATTTGAACTTGGAATTACCTAAGTACCTATTTAAGCTTATTTTGAGGCTTTCCCGGAAACGTCGAGTAGGGTAGTTGCCAATGAAGTACCTAGGCACTTCCCATACCCGTGTTTTATAGTGTTGCGTAAGTACGGAAATAAATCCTACCGCAATGAACGATTGGTACAGGCATTACATCCACTTGATCCTGAAAGAAGATTAGAATTCTGTCAGTTTATGCAGACAGAGACAGCCCAAAATCCTAATTTCTTAAATGGAATTATTTGGTTTCATGAGACAAATTTTAGTAATAACAGAATGTATAATTGTCGTAACAACCATTACTGGTCTACTGAGAATCCCTTTCCTGTTCGCGAAACGAATAATCAAGTAAGATTTTTGTTTAACTGTTGGTGCGGAATAATGAAGAAAAGAGTTGGGCTAGCACACTTGTATGAAGGACACCTTAATACCGAAAAATATCTAGAAATACTGCAGATATTACAGAATAATTTGACTGATGCGTTTTCCGAAGAAGAACTACGCAATATTATTTTTCAACAAGACGGTGCTCCAGTTCAATAGTAGATAGTTTTCATTAACCAAATTAATTTATTTTTTCAAAGTTGGATGGGTACCAACGGCAACGGTACTGTTATTAATCTGTGCCAACGGGAACAATTAATTGCCGGCAAGATCTCCGGATCTAACGCCGTTATATTTTTTTGTGGGGTCATGTGAATAAAAATATCTTTAAATGCAGTTTTAATCATTTTTGAAAATAAAGGAATGTTTACTTTCAGTACAATTTGCCATCATCAATATTAAAGGTAGGTACCTACTTTTCCTTCAACCACGGTTTTTTTTCCACTCTGTATGCTTTGTATCAAACATTCCGTATAACAACTAAAATAATGAAGAGTGGCGTCTTTGCCTGCTATGTATGACCGCTTTGAGATGACCTCCCCAAGGTAGTATTACGCAGTTTTCTGTTTTTCATCGACATGTTAACAGGTAGATACCTAAGTTACCTACAAAGTAGAAGCTGCATAAGTAGGTATCTATGTACTTATCTACACCTATATACTTAGATACTATATACTGCACGCCCTCAGCAATAAATCTCATTAAGGATTTACCAATGCATGTGTCGTTTTTGTATGGATTCTGATGTCGTTCACTTAATACCTAATTGCATTTAAAAATCGTAATGGCGGCTTGTAAAGGGGTAGCACTTAAAGCTTATGCTTTAATACGATACGATAGAAGCCCTTGTGTGCTAAATGTGCTACAACACGTTTGTAAATAAGTATACCTATTAGTGTCAAGAGGTTAAAGAAGCGATCAATTTATATATAAGTAGGCAGGTTCCTATTAAATTATAAATTGCAGTATGCGTAGTTCGGTTGGATCTTATACAGTATACAGGGAGGTGCCGACAATACGACAAGAAATTAAAACATGGGCTATATTAGTTCATAGAAATGGTTTGACCCTTTCAAATACATCTTATTCATTTGGTAATTTTATGACATTTCTATAATGCAGCCAATGTTATTTTATTTCATACAAATGTCATGAAATTGTTTCTTATTTCAGCCCGGAAACAGTTCGCTGTGTTTTGTATTGAAGGGAAGGACGTCAGTGTAATTACCTACTGGGCATGGACGGCATTTCATCTTAGGGCTCAGTATGACAACGCACCTGCAATATCAAGTGATTTTTCATTGTTATTGCGGGTGTCTATAGGCGGCGGTAACCGCTTACCACCAGGTGGGCCGTCAGTTTGTTTGTCATCTAGTTGTATAAAAAAAACGTAGTATAAAATCTATGTTCCTTCCCATAGAACAGAGTAAAATACATAAAATAGTAATAACCTAAAAAATGAATAAGTTTTGGCATCGACAAATTCCCCTAATTTCAATAAGGCAATTTGGGCCTAATTCCTAATATCAAGTGATTTTTCCTTGTTATTGCAGGTGTCTATAGGCGGCGGTAACCGCTTACCATCAGGTGGGCCGTCAGCTTGTTTGTCATCTAGTTGTATAAAAAAAAATCTGAGGACACACTAACTTTAAATTAAAAATAAAAATAAAAACTACCCGAGTACCTACGGCTGGTTGATTGTGTGAAAACGTATAAACACAAAAAATGCCCATATAGGTATGCCTTGCTGATACAAATCACAAAATTGAGCATTCGCACGGCGGAGATCTTCAATTCAAAGAGAGACAGAGAGGAAGATGTCAAAAGAAAAACGTCCACATTAGGCCAAGCTACTACCACAAATTCGAAAACAACGTTACCTAACAACTAAAAAATTAAGATACCAAAAAAAGGTCAGTAAACGATAGGTGTTTACTAAAGAACAAGAAGACCAGCTAATAATAATAAAAGGAAAACGAAGAAAAGTTTTATTGTATAATGTGCAACGAAAAGTATGAATATGTGACGATAGAAAATTGGATCTTGTGCGCCATCTGTTAACTCTGGGCACGTGAAAAGTATACTGCTGCCAAGACTAGTGGTACATGTTACGTGAGCGTCCAGTTTTTCAATAAAACATTCATTTTTCACATTTTTTTGGTCACTGATAAGTGTATAGATAAGCAAAGATTTTGTTGCAATAGAACTTGATAATGTGTGTGACTTTTTTAATATTTTTGAGCGTTGGGACTTAAGTGTTCGCAATTCCCCCACTTCCTCATGTAGAAAATGAGCTGATAGTCCTTAAAACGTCTGAACTGATTTTCATAAATTATAGCTATGAACCATCTTAATCACGTCAGTTACAAAAAAAAGCAAATCAGACATTATTCATTTGATGATTTCATAACATTTGTATGAAATAATTCATTGGCTGCAAGAAGAAATAGAATAAACATGGCTAAGATTCAAGAGGTTTTTTAACAACTGGATGACAAGCATCGAACGCTGATGATTCATTATTTCATAAAAATGTCATGAAATTATCAAATGAATACGATATTTTTGAAAGAGCAAACCATTTCTATTAACTAATATAGCGGATGTTTAAATTTATTGTCGTATTGACGGTACCACCCTGGGTGTTTTTTAAATGAAAAAAATATCTAGACAAAATAAATAAATGAATAATAATTTATTTCAGGACATAAAACCCCGTATATCTTTACATTGTAGGTAAGTGGTCAAAATCAAACAAATAAACATAGTCAAATATGATCATGTTTGTGCATTGTGTCTCGTCTCGTACTACCTAATTTGGATAACCAAACAAGAATAAAACACGAAAATAAAAATTCCTTCTTAATAAGCGTTGATTTTGATTAATAATTAGATAAGTAGGTAGATAGGTTTATGTTAGTATTCAGCATCCTCCTTCACCACGACAACGCTTCGACGCACACCGCCAGGCTATTTAGCGATCTCAGACGTAGATTAGGCTAGTTGACTACTTACTTTTTTTTATTTCATAAATAAGAAGTTTATAACTCACAAAGAAATATTGCAAAAGACATAGTATGTTAAAGATCAATAGTTTCAGAGATACAGTGGTATGTTTGTTGATGTGTAGCGGCCCAACGTGCAAAAACGCTCCATAGAAAATCTATGGAACAGGTGACGTCAAAACGTATGGGCATATTGACAAAATTAATAATAACTATGTAATATGTATGTTTTTATTCAAACAATAATCGTTGTTTTAATTGATGTGAGTCGAATACCACCAACACTTTTGATAAATTTTGTTAAAAAATGACCAATTTTATAAATTTTCTAAACAGTATAACTTCAACAATATTCCATATCTTTTAAGTTTGAATTGTTTTTATGGGTAACAGGATATTTTCTGAATTTGTGGAAAATAGCACCACGTTCAAACTTGTAGACCTCACACCTTGCGATTTTTATTTATTCCTTAAATAAAAGAAAAACTTCGAGAATAACTTTTTATGGATGCTGAGGAAGCATAGGCTGCGTTTGAAAGAAAGAAAAACCCGAAGACGAATGGGCAAAGTGCTTTTCTCAGTGGTTCCATTGGATGTAGCGATGTATTCATGGCAATGTATACTATTTTGAAAAGATTTCTAGGAACTTTCAGTTTGACACTCATATAACCGCTCGTCGCATCGATTCTTGCTACCAAACTTTTCTTGGTCTACAGATTCGGTTTTGCGTGATTCTACCACCACCATTTTATTTTTGATCATGTTTCGTAATGGAGTACTTACCACTATTATACCTACTCTGTAATCGTGGAGGTGCTACCCTCCTGAAATCCTTTCTTGGTAGAAGCAGTACCTACCAACAAGTTGATCCCCCTAGATAAACTAGTGCGCTGATAGTATATATTCGAGTAAACACATTGTATTTTATTTAATTCTAATAATTAGTAATCACAATAAATGCATTGCGTCGCGTATTAATAAAGCTATTAAACTAATTGAGTCATGTAAAATTACAAAATTCCTTTAGCGCGATGTTGATAAACGGAGGTACAATGGAATTGATGAATAACACGCGAGGGTCGTTATTTTGATTTCCTTAGTACATTACTCCTTGAAATGAAATGAAAACGTTATAACAAACACTATTAATTCGGAATGAGTGGTGCGACGGCTTGTCTGCAATGTAGCTTGCGTCATATCTGGTAATTGTTTGTTTATATGGCTAGAAATACGGGCGCGGGCAATAGGTGTTTTGTTGATTGTCACGTTGTCAACAAACACTGCCCGAACCGCACAGAATATTTCCCACTTGATTATAGGATAGGGGACGAGTTTGCTCTTGAATAACTTAGTTTTATGGGTCGTGATTGCACGTGGCATGGTTGCGACTGTTTGATTGCTATGGTTTACCTGTGGGATATATTGTAATGTACGCTCAATCTACCTTTGTGTGGTAAATCAACGAAACTTTCGATTTGTATGATTATCATCGAAATTAGTCTAGGTACAGGCAGCAACAGTTGTCGATCAACACTTTGGTCCCGTATCACACTGAAGTATTCAAACAAATTGTCGGGAGTATACCAATATGTTATTATGAAATACAAAAGTGTTAATGGAGTTCTCTTTCTGACTGTACACTGGAACTTAATTATTTTGATTATTTAAGCCGCACGGCTTTTCGTACAAACTTTCACATTGATAATAGGTATTGGAAACGAACAAACCGATTAACAAAACTTGCATTGCATAAGCATGCTAGGCTAGTCTATAAAGTTATCAGTTTTTTTTTCAAAAAGTCTAATAAAAAAAATTGTCGATTTTTGGTTTCCATGAAAAGCTAAAATAGCTGTTACTTAACAATAAGGCTGTTTTTTTTAAAAAAATATCTGATAACTATTTCGACTAGCATGTAAAGTCTTATTAAAATTCGGTTTGTGTGTGTTTGTATGAAAAGCCGTGTGGCTTAAACTGTCGTAACTACTTATAAGTTGCAGTGTGCTAAAGTCGAGGAAAAAATTTTGAGTTCGTCTAATTTCAAAGTGAAATAATTTAAAACATTATAAAATAATTTAAAAGAATTTAGCAAATAATATTGTCACTCATACACCATAAAGACACTTTTATTCTTTGAGGGACAGAGGAAAAGTAATTCAAAATGTCATAGATATTTATGATCATTATTATTATTAATAATACACTGGCCTAAATAAATTATAGCTTAAAATAAAACTTATAAAATTGACTTGACAAGAAACACATTATCGCGATAAATAGGCACAAAAATTTTACAATAGGGACGGTTTTACCATCCACCGCGATAAAAGTTCTGTCTGAAACAAGCTTCTATAGAGCGTTAATATTTTACAATAGCCATTGCAAATTTAACCTCAAGGTAAATAAGGGTACAATATTTTGGCCGAGCCTCATTCTTCAAGATACATTATTTTAGTATGTGTGGTCCACAGGTCAAGTTATTCAGTCACAATTCAAGACATTAACGGTACTTTAGGGAGACTAACAATCATAGTTATACTCTTTGGTGTTCTAGCCGTCATATCATCGAGTGTAGGCACTAAGTGTATTCGATGCCGCTACACTTTGAATTCGTACTTTCATACAATTTTACACCTATTATAATATTAACAACAACATGTATTCATCGTAAAATAGGTGTAACGAACATTTACATCTACAAAAATAAGTATAGTTAATTTTAGTGTGCAGTCTCATGCAATTATTCATAGCCTCCCATGTGTATAAAGGACGTTTATATTAAACTTTAAAACACCTTAGAACTATTACTAAATGCTTTACAAATACAAATACAGCGATTGTTACTTTGCTACGCCGTAGTCACTTCGTAGCAGTAAGGCTGAGATCAAACGAGTGCAAATTACTGCGCAATGTTGTAGGTAAATTGTAGGTTGTGTTGTGGGTCGCATTTCTTTGCGCCGCGTCTCTTTATTTTTACTTACATTGGATTTTCATTGGCGCCACATCACGAGTGACACAATAAAAATGTTCTGTGCCGACTATGCACTTGAAAGTAAACTAGGCGATATATTTGCGTAAATTTCGTTCATCTGGCCTCAGTCTCATTGTGTCGAAATTACTTAGTCCTGCGTTTATACAATTATTTATTTAATACGTTACTTTATTATTTCGTGAAACTCACAGTTATATTTAAGTACCTATATTATAAAATACTTTTATGTATTTTAAAATAAATTACTTGCTTCGAGCCAGGCAATATCAGGCAATGTTTACCTTTTATTGTCATAACGGTGAAATTTTAAAAGATACCTTTACTAGAACATTTCAATTAAATATATCGGTGTTTAAGTTCGTCGTATGGTTCTCCCATGCCGCAGGAAGGCCAGGCTTAACAGTGGGACAAATATAGGCTGTTATTGTTACTTGATGATTCAAAAGCAGGCCTGCCATGAAAGGTTTTCTGATGTTTCGAGCCGTTTGTATCGTGACACTATAGACTATTATGCTATAGATGTTTATTAGAAAACCATTATTCTTTCGTTTATCTCATGAATGTTCTCTTAGTCAGAATCAAAACAGACATCTTTGTAGGTTGGTGCTATTTTATTTCACTATTCCGTTCGTCTCCTGAGTTTTGAATAGTTTTTTTCATAGTGGTTTGAAAACTATTAGTCTACTCGTGGCTACAACAAGTGCACTCTGCATATACAGTGTGTTTCGAAAGTTCGAAATAAAATTAAAGGGAGTGGCTGAGGCTGTGTTCCTTGACAAGAGTTACTTCTGGAAGTTTGACACCTTTCGGACCACTTTTATTTTGCCGATTATAATAATAAGAACATTGTCTTGCTCGTGACAATCCTAAAAAATGCGTACTATTGCGTATCGTACGACACACTACAGTTATACTACACACACACACACACACACAAACACAACGCACGCACATACTATGATCGACCCCCCCCACTCCCAATTTTATTTCGGAACTCCGTAACACCCCGTATAAGTGTTCTTGTTGAAGTTGACAAAAATAATTGTCTTATATTTAAAGAGTGACCTTAATTAATTGTATATCAGTTTTAGTTCTATTTGACATAATTCGCATATTTTTCTCCACCTGGCTGTTTGACACACAAAGTTCGCTGTAAGAATGGTAACGTTACATTGTACGGTTTCGGTAACAGACGGTAAAACATGGTCGTAATGGACTTCTTATATAAAGGTAAGTAAAACATAATTTAATATGTACAATTGTACATTTACACCGATGTCTTATAATAATCTTAATTTTAAAATAAGAAAGTCACTTTAGAATGGTTTTTATATAAAACAAACATTAGAGTTAGTGCTCCTCAATATTTTTCCAAAATTTAGTTTTCGCGTTTGCAGATGTAATGACAAACTTTGGTACATCAATAAAAGTTGTCAAAAATAGACACTATACTCTATTTTAAATAAACTATTTTCGCCTCTAATCCGAGGAGCACCAAATGTCATACATACCAATAAATACAAGCGTATAGTTAAAAATAAGTCTACTTTTATTCTAAATAAATAAAGCGTTTGACACTCGACTAAAAGACACTTCCCTTTGGTTTGTTAGACTATACTTATCATCTATTGTGTGCCTGTTAGTTGTGAAACAGAGCAAATTATATATGTATCACTGAGTTGGACGGATGGTTCCAAAGATTACACGGGCACATTACTTAAAAATTCGTGCTTAATAAATGTGACGTGCATCACGATTTCACAGACAAATTAATAAGGCACTAACGGGTAACAAATATTTTTTAAAATATTTACATATTAAAATATTAATGCGCATAACACGAAAAACGGTCTACTCCTAAAACATTATTCATACTATTTTTTATTTTATTCGTAATTTAACATTTTGTAAAAAAAATGTACTTTGAAAAATAAAAATAATCAGTGTTATTCAATCATTTTGACCAAATTATTTGCGCGTAGACAAAATAGATGTTGTATAAACTAAAATATTAAAACTAACAATTTCATCGCCAATATAATAGGTAATATTGATTCTTTGGCCAATAATCCATATCTCCTTTTATGCCACAAATTTTTACGAAACTTTGGATCGAAAATGTAACAATACTTTAAAAAATGGATATTCGGATATGGTAACAACCGTTTTGGTGGTAAGTAATATTAAATTGGTAATCATGAAACCTTTGAAAATAATAATAGGTAATTATGGTATTTAGTTCCAGAAATATAACTTCAATTTAATTAGACTTGCGTAGATATCTATCCTTAAAGCTATTAGTTTCTGATTTTTCATTGTAAAAAACTGGTTACTCATCTATTGTTAAAAATTTACAGAAATAATTTACAAATATGTCAGTTAAGTGTTTTGACCAAAAGCACAATGAATCGCGTAAGTATACTTTTACTTATGTTATGTATTTGAATGCAATAACACTTGGTTCGCTCATGAAAGAAGTCTGTGGAAGTTGTTTTGTGGCGTTTTCATCCTGTGACTATAAGTCACTAGTTTCTCTATTTATGAAGAGATTTTATCTTGTTTTATAGCAACTGTTACAGCAGTCTTCACAGTGGATTTGATAGAATTAGTTTCAATTAGTGATGAGTGGTGCCAAAGGCGCTGGTGGGTCATCGCTGTAGAACCTGTAGCGGTGTGGGTGTGGGTGAGGTGCGGGTGGGTCGGCGGCGTCAGAATGCTGGGAGTCGCGGTGTCGACGCAGGTCCACCTTACGCTGGAATGCCTTGTCGCAGAGACCGCAGGAAAACGGCTTGTATCCAGTGTGCTTGCGCATATGCGTTATCAAGTTTGAACTTTGGCTGAACGCTTTTGAGCACACAACACATTTGTGCGGCTTTTCACCTGCAACAAATAGTTTGGTTTAAAATACTTTAATCGTGTAATTTAGTAACTTAAATTACAATCATAATTTTAAACGACAGTTGCTTTACACCTGAAAAGGTCATAAATCAGATTTTACGAGGCCAGAGGGGTGATAAATATTTTAAAACATTACAATTTGCAGAAACACATTTCTTGTAAACAGCGCCGAGGCGGGCCTGATGAGAAATGTTCAGTCACAAGCACCAATATTTGTTATTTATTATATTAATCATATCAATAATTTCAGTATTGATCATAATTTTTTAATAATATTTTTCAATTTTCAAGATATCTGGTAGTAGAAATTAGAATTACAAAAAATTCAAGTTGCATTAAAAATGATTTATTATTTAATGTTAAAGTTTATATGTATTTCCAAATGTATAGGTAACATATCAATATAGTACTAGTAATTTTACAAAGTAGGTAATTTTCATGTTTCACATTTTTTGTCTCGAATTGTTGATTGTAATTTCGGTATTATTAGTCATAATTTGGGAATAATTGTTTGTAAACCGAATTCCGTTACGATAGTTTTGCTTCGATTTATAGCATATATTTTATTCATAATTCCTTCACGTTACTTGTCGCGTCGTTAAGTAATTAAAGCTTGTAAGCGGGCCGTGGTTGTCATATCATTGGACATCTATTATTTATTCTGCGGTTTTCGAACTGATTTAATATGCAACATCGTTACGTAGACCGGTATTTAACAACTTTAGCGGTAATTGTTTGTCGTTAGCAACTTGATGATGCCAAAGTTACTGGAGTACTGAGAAATAAGGCAAAGAAAGTGTTGTAGACATTTGCGAGTTAACCTATAAATCCATAGATAAATGTAAAAATTAAAAGTCATTTTATAGATAGAACAGGATTTTAAGCGTGTTTTTTGTTTGCGTCGTGATCGGTGTGCACGTGAAGCCTTGTGAAGGCTGCAGCTAATTGCAGGCCGCGTCGCATTTTGGAATATTGATGATGAGGCATTTATCGAGAGGACGAGCTCCATGTACGGCCACTGTAAATCATTCGGAACAGAGCTCGGACGTGACGAGACGTCTCCAGCCGAGACAAATATGTCCGTCCACATTTTTTAGGGGCTTAATTCGTTTTGTTGTTCTCACTGCGAATAGTCGCAATTGAAAATAGTTGCAGTTATTGTTTTATTCGTTGTTTTAGGTACTAGTGCAATTATGACTGTACTATATACGGTTCAACGATATTTTCTACATTGAAATCTGTGTACCAGGCTTAAAGTTGTATATTCAACATGATAAAAAATGTTTGCGAACATTGTACTTAAGCCACGGAAAACAGTAAAATATGTTCGCGACCTCCGACAAGGGATAGCGGTCGGGTGCGATCGCAGCAGTTTTTGCTCATCGGAAATTCATTAACGCGCAGACCGGCTGCGATTTGACGTCGAAAAGGTAATTGCACACCATTTAAATGTTTAATTCGCAAGACAGCGTTGTCCACGATGTGTCACACGGCTCGTTTTGTTGGGCACGCCTTGTTTTAATGAACTTGTCTGTGTGGAAGTTGTCCCCCCGGGGAAAAAATGAGTTTCCAGTTAAGAGACGGCCGTGTACAACACCAAGCATTAATGCTAAACTATTTAAAATAAGTTTAAACACGCTTTACCTCCTGATTCTATGATAGCTTTAGAAATAATAGTAGCCGCTGCTTAATAAAGTTCGTTTTGTAACTTTATCAAATCTTTTATTATTCGACACTTCAATTACGTCCGACACTGACAACAAATTATGTTGTTCAGCACAGTTATAAAGTTTCACACTACAACACAAATGACTCATAATAGTTTTCAAATAAATTGTAACAAGCTAAGGGTGAGGTAGGTAAAGTTGTACAAAAGAAATGATTTTCACTGCCGAGTTTTGGACAAAGAAATTCAATAGTAAAATAAAAAAATATTTTCATAGTGATGAGAAGCGTTTATTGGAAACGAACAAACTAAACTTGCCATGCATATGCAAATCACGCTAGTCTAAAAAGTTATTAGAGGTTTTTTTATATTACTAAATGACAAACAAGCTGACAGTCCGCCTGATGGTCAGCGGTTACCGCCGCCTATAGACACCTGCAATAACAAGGAAAAATCACTTGATATTGCAGGTGCAATGCGTTGTCATCCTAAGGCCTAAGATGAAATGCCGTCCACGCCCAGTAATTACACTGGCTACCTTTCCCTTCAATCCGAAACACAGCGAACTGTTTCACGGCTGTAATAAGAAAGGCGTGGTACCTACCCACACGACCCTAGACGGGCCTACCACCCAGTAATACCACCTAGTAGTGTTTTCGAATGAGAAAGAAATAGTTGACGATTTTTGATTCCTATGAAAAGCTAAAAATTGTTCTTACTCAAGTTTATGACTCATTTTCGAAAAATCTTCTGATAACTATTAAGACTAGCCTGAATTGTATATGTATGTAAAATCTTACTAGATTTGGTTTGTTCGTGTACAATATTTTCGACTTGAAAGTTTATATGAAAAGCCCTGCGGCGTAAGCCCCTGGCATAAAACAAATAACAAAATTATGAGCGAAAGAAGGGTTTTACCTTTTTAAGACTTTAAAAAGGTAAAATATAGAAAGTATAAAATGAAAATTTTAAGTAACCCCCGGTATCATTAATGTAACACCATCTCATTGAGAATATTCATATGAGCTCAAACACGCTATATCTGAAGAATATAGAACCCGCAGACTTTTTGATGGCATAGGATCAGCCCAAGGTTAGTATGACATAGGAATGTCACCGAAGTGACAGTACACCAAATTTCAAGTCAATCGGACCTGTGAAAGTCATTATAACCCTCTTATCAAGTAGAAAATGAGCTGATAAATTATAATTAACAGTCATCCTAATCACGTCAGCTTTCAAACAAAAAAAAACAAAATCGGTAAATTCGTTTAGGAAATACGATGCCACAGACAGACACACATATACAAAGACAGGATACGTCAAACTTATTTTAACTAATAGCCATAGTGGTACTTTCCACTCCAATTTTTAAGCGAATACCAACCTGTATGTATGTAGGTGTGCTTCTTCATGTCCGACTTCTGGTGGAAACGTTTTCCGCAGTACTGGCACGGGTAGGGCCTGGTGTCCGAGTGGATCAGCAGGTGCGTGGACAGCGTGCTCGACCGCTTGAAGCACTTGCCACATTGTTTGCACTGTCACAATAACATAACTATTTATTACTAATTCTAAAATAATCGAAGCGGGATTAGAGAAAATTGCAATTTTATTGTAACTAAGTGAATCCTAGGAAAAATCCTCGGCTATATTATTTATGTATAGCTACGCTACGCTAGTTATTTACTTCCATGTTAAATATCATCTAAACGGTTCCTTGGTTTGGAAGTGAAAACGTAATAGACAGACAGCTGATAGACAGAGTTACTTTTGAATTTTTATATTAGTATGTAAGAGTATTAAATTCTTTATAATGCTTTTGTGACAACTGTTCAATAGATGGTAGATCCCTTTTATTATGCATAATAATTTTTAATTCAAATTTCATATTTGGTGTATCATTATGAATATACATACCTTATATAAGTTAATTACTTAAAAATATATTTTTATTCAATTAGACTTTTACGTTAACCTCCATGAATTTCTTTGAGATTACGTAATAAAGGTTAATTAAGTATGAATTTTTAAGGGTTTGATTGCTAGCCGTAGAACGAATAATTAGATATCGATGTTGACGACGTCCATCACCTTTCTCGGTGACAACCAGTAATAAAGTAATAACAGGCTACTCGAACCTCTTTCTACACATTTCTTTGATTTCCTCCAAGAGCCGTGATAGCCACGATTTTTTTTCGTTACCCAGTAATTAGTATCGCGAACGGGTTATTATTCGTATTTTACGGCGCGAAGCTAATAACGAAGGGCTACAATCAAATAGTCTGTACAAATTAAATATAGTTTAAAGCAAGAAATAGCTTTAAATGCTTTTTAATAAGTAATTATCATTGAAATAGTGATCTCAGAATCGAAGTCGATATTAAAATTCTAATAAAAAGAACGTTACACGTGTTTCAACAGAAAATAAATGACATTCATAATTCTATTCAAGGTATGCGTGTTTGAAAAAGATTCTAAGTACCTTACTATTCGGCAGTTACTATAGATTTATTTGTTCAGATGTTTTGGAAATGCAAGGGACATTAATTTTGTATAGAGGCTGTTTACTTATGTAAAACTAAATTAACAAACTGTTTTGGAAGCAAGTTACACAACATTAGCAAATGTTAGGCGTAAGTGGTATTTATACATGTAAGTATTTAGGTAAGCGTTATGAGATTGAATATTATTTCAGATTGAAATATTTTAATGATAAATATCCCAAACATTTTTGGGTTGCATTGTTGCTACTTTACTCTGAGCTTTTAATAATATTGTTATGCAGCATCTTTACCATGTGATATTCAATCATTTTCACTTGGATCAACCACTAATTAAGCCGTCTTTATAAAAATATTGTAAGATTTGAATAAAAACTTGACGTTATTTGATGTTAACTTCGAATTATCAACAATTTGTACGACTTTTATAATGAATTGAATTGTTTTATTTACTTTCATAAATGTTTTCAATATTCGTATAAGTATTTAGGTCTTTAAAAACGTAGCGTATACCTATGGTGGTTTTCATTTATAATATTGTTTTATTTCACCAATAAACCTATGTTGTTAGTATACCTACTATAATGAAAATATAATAAACCTTCCCAACAATCCTTGACAGAAACTTGCACGTGTTAACAGCGTTGCATTGTGCATTTCCTTGGATTTTTTACATGCAAATGAAAGTGTCATCCTGAAGTATATTTTAAGCATTATTTATTTATAAATTTCGCTTTCTAGGCGTTGGCAATAAATTTCAGAGTACCCGTACCCATAACCGCCTATTAACTAGTACCAACAAAATAAAAAGAGAGGCGAGGCATAACCGTAATCCAATTCAAAAGTATGAAGAATGATTACTTCCACAAATAACATTACATGAATTGACTCTGGCTGGTCAAGTGGTCAGTAGTGTCATCACTCGTGTTTACTAAGCCCGAGGCTCCGGGTTCAAGTCCCGGTAGGGGCAGATGTTTGTATTACGAACATTTGTATAGAAGTCATCATGAATGTTAAAATATTAATTACATATTTTATTCATAATTTATTACGAATATTTAATTTAGTAAAGCATAATTTGGACTAGATAGGCTTGAAATTAATGGCTCTCAGTAAAAGCTTCAAACATCTGAACGAGCAATAGAATAAATAATTACTTACTATTAACGTCAACAAGCACTTAATATTTACATTGAGTAAAAATTCTTTTTGATTTTTATTTGGCTTGCCATATTTCTCTCTGATTTCTCTTTATTTGGAATAGATCAAAAGTTTGTGTTGAAAAAAATATGTTGATAATGTTTTTTTACTTTTTAGATCGCTGGAATTTGAAGGGCGATCTTTTGTCAGATTCGGTGAGGTGTAAATTTTGTTTTATCAGTAGCAAACAAGCTGAAATCTAAGCTTGTATGCTACCGATAAAATAAAATTGTAACTAATTTTGAAACAAGACTAACTATACTAAGTGGGAATGTAAGGATTATAATATTTTACCTATATTCTTACCCTACTACTACTTGTGGGAGGTTATAGTAAGTATATGGGAGGTTTAGGAAAATATTGTAATTCGTGGGATTTGGATTTAAATCAAAGATAATTAATTATATATCTTTAATTTAAAAATTTAACAAAGATATATTTATATATATATATATATGTATATATATATATATATATAGGTTTAAGGTATGGATGCGAATTCTCAAAGATAATAAATTATGAGCAAGAAAAATCTAGGGCGAATAGTTCGTTCGTCGAAACATCTCCACCTAGCGGGCTTTGAACCCGGGACCTCTGAGTCTGGTTTCGTAATATATTTGACCACACTTGAAGGTCTTTTTGAGGCTGCCTGAAGAATAATTTTGCCCACGGCCGGCAGCAAGCGGCGCCGGCGGTCACTACCCGGCCAGTTTGTCGTAAGTCTCGTGGTAATCCCGCCACGACACAAATCCGCGGCGCGGGCTAGCGGCCCAGTGACAGTTGTTCGCGCAGCTGCACCAACTCGCGCTTCACAAAAACACCCACTTTTTTATTGTCTTTTTATGCGTTGCACTCTCTTATAAACAACACAGGTGCTAGGGTATGACTGTCCACATATGGTTATCGGTTTATCCCTCGTAGGGAGGTGAGTTTTTTAAAAGCCGCCTTAATCAAAAAATATCTTTTTATGGTTTTTTTGGGTACGTAACGGCCGTCTTACACAGTTACATTTTTGGAGATTTTGATTACTTTTTTATGAATGTTAATAAGTTTAAAAGAACTTTAAACCACTTTCATTTCATAACAATTCTTAAATTCATTAAAAACAAATTCCTTTCTGTTTTAACATTTGAATACTTAGATACTGAAACCTGTATTTACCACATAACACCAAATCTGTATAATATCTTGTTGGTATCGTTTACTGTGCAATACCTTAAGAGTATAGGCAGCCGTATGACACAAGGTTTATGATTATTCGTCCAATTATAAAACACCGCGCCGTGATATTAAAAGTCGGAATTTTGATTAAAACCGATGCGGATTTTTATAATGGCGTTGTGGAAAAAACGAAAGATACAAAAATGGCGAGTAGATGAGCGAGCCGGGCGCATGTGCGCCGCGTGGCCGCAAGACGCGCGACCCGTTTCGATACGCGAGTACTTATTAAGACAGGGGCAGTTTTTGCTATTTGATTTGTTAAAGAGGCTAAAACAGATACTGGTTTTCTATTTTAAAACATTTTGAACGGAAACTGTACAGTTACTCTGGACGCAAGGGAAGTCGCTGCCCGCTAGCCTGTAGATTTCTCTTGAGATTATTGGTAAAAAACAAGGAGTGCTTATACACATACCTGAAATGACTTCTCGTTTTTGTTTTCGTTTTTGATTAGTAGCGAGAAGTTGATGTCTTGAGCGGGCGGTGGGAGGGCGTAGCTCTGGTGGACAGGAGCGGAGGGGCAACGGCGCGGTTCTGTGTTGGAATCGTTCTCGTCAGCGTCAGGACTACTGCGGCACCGTTTGACCAGTTCAAGGGGAACTTCGGTATCATCCAGCTCCCATCTAGATTGCGGTGAGTCAATCTCCTGTTCGCGTTCACATGCGCTTCCTGGCGACCATATTTGTCGATTCTTTGTCGATAAATTTAAAGGTAACTCCTCCTCGTCATCTGTAAACAAAAAAACATGCGTCGTCTTTACATCTTCGACCGTTCTTCACGCTCTTAAATTTTAAAGTCGGACGAGTCAAATGGGTCGTCAATGAAACGACTTATGAAATCTGAACAGGTGCAGCGGTATATTTGCTTGACAATGTTCAAATTTTTAAATAGCCGTTATTACATATTGTGGTATAGATAATTCAGATTGGTTTAAAAATCTTGTTATATTTACACAAATCTAAATACCTATATCTTCACAAAAAAGTTGATTCTAACTCCACAACGTTTGAGAACTGTTTCGATTAAATCCAAGCAATGCTCGAATTCCGTTTCGGCTGTTATCAGCGAAGTTTGGCTGGAAATGGAACGCGGATAAGAGTAATTTGAATACTTTAAGAATTTGAATATGTCGACAAGCGGAGCTTGTGTCACCTTCCCATCAACACGAAACGCCCGTGGTTTCGCGAAGGAGGTAAACGACATGTAAACGACAAGCTATCAGCGCCGCAAGTTATTAATCGGTACCTCGCGCTGATAGCTATTCTAATGAGGAGTGTTCAGGAGTCAGTAAGGAGGCCGAGGCGAACCGAACTTTTGCATTGACGACACTGTAATTAGCATACTTACTCGTTGGATTTTTCACTGCTGAATAGCGTTTTATTTATCTAAATAGGTGGATACATCTTCTATTAACACATTGTGTTCAATAATTACGTAGGTAAACAAAGCAAATGCTTTAGACAGTAGATAATATTGAAAACTTGCGAAGTTATTTTAGAATTTACCTAAGTTACATTCTGTTTATTCTTCGGTATACTTGACTATGAAAACATAAATTTTACTAACTGATCTACACTTACGGCCGTTTTCTGAGTTAAGAATTGTTGCTAAGCACGTCTCATATGATACTTAGTTAATGCCGACATTAAAAATAAAAATTTAAGGTATATAGAAAAAAGTTACATTTGTATCTCTCAACTGAGTGTTGCTAGAATACTGAACTCAGAATCCGGTTGTACTGAAGCTTAAGTGAGTCTGTTTCTCTAAATAATTTCCGAAAAAATATTTATTAAATAGCTACCGTCTCTGGGCGGTGTGTGTCTGGCCGGGTCGAGGGGTCCATGCACGAACTGCGGCGAAGCGCGCGGCAGTAGCAGAGGCCACACTCCTGCGCCGCCATACAAGGCACCCAGCCCGCTACAGTACATCAGCGCCCCAAGCTCTGTGTGGTGGAAACACGAATAAATTTTCACCGAAATTCATTTCTCTATTAAGTTGTAAAGGGGAAAAAATTGTCATATCTGAAGCAAAAAGATGTCATTTGTTTTTTACGCGAAAAAATCAAAAAACCTTTATATATAATTTTTTTTATACAACTAGATGACAAACAAGCTGACGGCCCACCTGGTGATAAGCGGTTACCGCCGCCTATAGACACCTGCAATAACAAGGAAAAGCACTTGATATTGCAGGTGCGTTGTCATCCTGAGGCCTAAGATAAAATGCCGTCCATGCCCAGTAATTACACTACTATACCACCATTTTTACTTTATATTTTTCTATCAAAAACTTTTATAAACTCCCTAAAATCAAAGCTTAAGGTAGTCTATCTACTTTAAAAGCAACGTTCGCCATGGTTGATCTCGGGATGGGTCAATCAAATTTTATAATCTCGACCTCCTCTTTTCTTCGGAAGGCACGTGAAGCCGTGGGTCCCGGTTGTTACTGTAACCGCTTTAACATACCAACCCGCATTGGGCTAGCGTAGTGGTGTTATGACCCAAGCTCCTCATGTTCACTAGGTGGTAGGCCCGTATGTAGGGCCGTCTAGGTAGGTACCGCCGCCTTTCTTATTTCAACCGTGAAAAAGTTGGCTGTGTAATTACTGGGTATGGACGGCATTTCATCTTAGGCCTCAGGATGACAACGCACCTGCAATATTAAGTGATATTTCCTTGTTATTACAGGTGTCTATAGGCGGCGGTAACCGCTTACCATCGTGGTATAAAAAAAATATCCTTCTCCCTTGTAAGAAGTCCTGTGGGACATCTGGTGATGATGATGATAAACAGTGATTTTAAAATCTTTTTTGAAATAAAAGCTAAAGAATTTTATAAGCGAAATTAACTTTGTAGTATCGTGTCGGCACACGATACTACAAAGTTAATTATCGTATAACATACACATAAAAATTTCCTTTTTTCAAATAAGAGTAACGGTGGGATCAAATCGCTACTTCGACAAGAAAATAAAACATTTTCTGAAGTCTGTAAGGCCATATTTACAATGGTTTTTCGGAATATCTTTATAGGTTTTACTTTAGTATCTTTAATAAATATTCATTAATTATTTGAACTTACCTGTAGCACGCGCGTATTGCTTCAACGCTCTGCCGGCAATCTCGATGTCACCAAGTTGCAGAAGATCCAGTCGATGGTGCCCAAGGGAGTCCGGGGAATGTGGGGGTGAATGGGATGAGTGGGGCGAGTGGGGTGAAACACTTCGCTCCGGTGAGGGGAAGCGATGAGCGGGCGGCGGGGAGGAAGGCTTGAACTGCTCCGCCAGCCGTGACAGGAGGACATGGCGGGACATCTGGACAAAACGAAAATGGACCTATAAAGCTAAGAATCAAACCAATTTTGAAAAATAATGTTTGGAAAAATATCGTTTTTAAAAAGTCCCCGGCATCGGCAGTAGTATTTATTTTGTCTGATAAAACAGTATACCTACCAATCTACTTGTATTGGGTATCCATGAATTGGATAAGAAAGTATTTTTATAATCAGAACATCAAGGCTCCACCGAGAACTCGGTATCGGTTCTCGGCTAAAAATGGCCGAAATTCACGTTCGTCGCTGGGTGTCGGTGCGGGAGTTAGCTGCCGATTGTGACATTATGCAAAAATCTTTCATATTACTATCAATATTAAAAAAAAAATATTTTTTTCACGATTTATCTATTCTCCGCCTCGGTTCTCAGTCTCGGTCGAGAACGAAAATCCTGTCTCGGTCGACCCTTACTGAACATTCATTACAATTTATTGCTGAATGTTATTTTTGTTAATTAAAGACTAGTTTACCTAATCGTAAAAGCTGGGTTAAATATAATCATTTCTCAGCATTAACACTAGTTTAAATACTTTTATGTAGTTAATATCATAATAATAACTACGAATAAAGTAAACTATTAGCAGCTGATTCAATAAGATTTCATTTATAAATTTCAAGTGCGCGGTATATCCAGGTTCGATCAATTTGGATGTAACATTATCATTGTTTTTACGTGACCGCCGTCATTAGTGTTGGTTTAGCTATTTGTTGACAGCTCTCGCTCTGATTAATCTAGCCCGCTGGCTGACAGCGAATCGTATTAAAAGCTCAATCAAGCAAATGAAGAATCAGAATAATGGAAGTGGTGTTGCGCAAGAGCATTAATAATGCACAGACGGCTAAAACAATCTTCATTACATTAACACATTAGATATTTACGTGCGATGACGTTCACACAAATTGTTGTCAATCCATTCGAAGTGAATTAGATCAACGGCTAATGTTTTGTTTTGTGGGAACAGTGTTTGAGATTACAATTTAGATTATATGATAAGCTGCTTACAAACGCAATTAATTTCTATATTTGTACCATGTCACATCGTTGTCTGGATTTCAACCATCTTTATGCTTGAAAAACTTATCGAAAAAGGATTATCTTATATAGTACCTATTAAATGATAAGTAACTAAATATAACATTTCATAATGTTTAGTTTTTATGAAATGTAATATTAAATAACATAAACATATTCTGGGCGGTTTAGAGTCATTTAACGTATTTAGTTATTAAAAAATATATACTTATATTATATATTAAGGCACCAATGCATATATTTCTTTAACTACACTTTATTCTCTTTATTCTAATCATTCACAGTTCCACTTAATTGACATCTAAAACCATGAATAATGAAAAATGAGGAATGAGTCGCAAAAAAACCTAATTATTTTTATATTCTGATAGATGAGGGCGATTAGTAGCTAATATGAGATAAATGGTAAGCTTTTAACTTATGATTATAATTCCATTAGTATAAGTAATTGTAATATTTTTTTTTGTTAATACTAATTATAGGGAATTTTCTCTAGCCGAAGATTTACGTATAATTAATTCTAAAGAAAAAATGTGATTTGCGTAAAACATTATTACTATGAAGTCTAGTAACGTATGTTAAATATTTATCCAATTATTAAGGTATGTAAGACTAAGCTGTAAGAGTGAATATTTTATACTAAACAGCTTGAGCAGAATAATTATTCAGAACATATGAAAAATAAGAAGATCCTTGAATACCGTTAGTCTATTTTCATCGACTTGTCAATTTAAATAGCATAATAAAAGAAATAAAATATAATCATGAGTTGTCTAAACACTCCGACGACAACGAATGTGAATAGACATATCAGCAATTTGATAAAGCAATTTGCCGTCCATTACTGCTAATTGACGAGTTAACTTATAAGACGGCTGTGTCTGTGTGTCGCAATTTCTTGTTTCAATAAAGCGGTCCCATTAGATCCTTACCGGTAATTATGGGAGCTCGGATGCCACCCATTTTTCCACAATCAATGGGAACCGGTACAAGTGTTGAGAAAAACAATCAGCGCAAAAATTATTGCTAGTGGTTTTATTTTTGTCTACCAATGTCGCTTGCATTGTTGTAGGTTATTTGAGTAGGTATCTATTTCTCTTCAACACAAATAGTTTATATAAGTTTATTCGTAAAACACCATATAAATAAAAATTGAATAACTGAGTATTTTATATTACACTCCCTGTATAATGAGGACATACAGATTACAGTCTCACATATCTTATAATGTCTCAATGGATAACATTAATCGATATTTATCGCTAAAAGTAAAATAAAAAATATTTTCATCACTTAGCGGTATTGTCAGTATTTTATTGTACCTACTTTGAAGGATAAAAAATCATTATTGAAGATTTCGACTTGAACAAAATGTGTCAATTAGTAAAAATGTATTAATGAAGCAGGTGTAGTATGTTTAATTATAAAGGAAGTGTGATAGTGATCATTCAAGATTGAATAAACTGCGAAATAGAAGAGAATATGTATGTTAATCCAATATTACTTAACTATAAGCCAGTAAAAGTATTCTTATCTAAAAAAGTAAAAGTATTAGTATCTATTCTTTTTTAAATTTGAGTTACCTCATTTATGTAATTATAACCATAACTATCATTTAGGTATATTAGCTTTTAAAAAATTGAATTATTATATTTTTGGCTAGAGACTTCTACTTATTAGTATAATCTTAAAAACATATTCCACATAAATTCATCATTTTAATTAGTAAAAGCTTAAGTGTAATTTATTATTCTTATGTAAAGTTTCGAAAATCATATGTCATATAAGCAGCAGCGGCAGCTGTCACGAGGCATAAATAAGTAGGCAATATCGACTCACTCGACTTATTTGGATTATTTCCAATTTAGTGTTGTTTAAAATGTAAGTATAAGTATACTAATCGATGTGATTGGAACTATAAGTATGCAAAACAAAACTTTCCTAGCCTTTTCCCGTTCCAGCCCGTCGGCGTTCATTCAACAAAGAATATCTATTGAGTCTGGTTTTACTTCACAGGTTACGTCATAGAGCAGGTAAGAAAAGCTTTAGCACCATAAAAATCATTAACAATGTAGTAATTTATGCATTAACGAACATCCTTCTGTTATTTTTGAACAACATATTTTTAGAGGTCGTTTTGTGTCAACCAAATATTCGACACAGACTAACCAAACAGTAAGTAACAGTGAATATGAAAACATCAGTTTTAATAAATCATATCGAATATTAAGATTTTTACGAATTCAATGATGACAACAATGTGTCGGAAACACTTGTGCATATATGTGCAGTCTGCTGCACCGTGTGTTGAGCTGGAGCGTTTTTGACTTTAATATTTCGTACCCTAGTTTCCGTTATGTTGCGGTAATCATCACAAGTTTATTTCCAATAGGATTTCATATTCAGGTATGGACAAGAATGTTCATCGAATTTCGAGAGTATTAAAATATGTAAAGCTTATTTGTGATACAATAAACAATTTGATGTAGGTTACTAATTAAATCATTAAATCACATAAACATAGTAGGTATCAAAGTTTAAATACCAATCCAAATACCTGTATTTGGATTGGTATTTAAACTTTGATGCCTTTGATTTTTGGTGCCGAGAAAACGACATTAAATTAAAACATGGGCTATATTAGTATTGTCTTACATTTTCGCGAGCACTACAAATTTGAATCTTCAGTCTTCCCGTGACTACGATCGCTGTAAAGTAATCGAAACTTTGGATGTATAGGTAATAATAATGTACCTAACATCTAATTAAACGCGAGTTAACTCCGGTAAATTGGTTTTATTTCAAATAGGCTATATTAATTACTTCATAGAAATGGTTTGCGACTTTCAAAAACATCTAATTCATTGGATAACTTCATGATATTTCTATGAAATTTCATACAAATGTCATGAAATTATCAAATGAATAAGATATTGTTGAAAGTTGCAAACCATTTCTATGAACTATGTTTTAATTTGCTTTCGTATTGTCGGCACCATCCTGTATTACTAAGCGAATGTCGACTGTAACATTATTTACCAAAGTATATAAATTTCAATTTAAATATAGTCGAATAAAATAAGGTATCACGAATTTTTATGATTTATTTAAACTAATTATCTACGTAAAATGAAAATATTGTTATCTGTTAATTAGATATTTGCAACTTTTTCTTCTACCTAAATTGTTCTTCTTGAAACCAAAAAATTAACTCATAATACACTAATGTATGCGTATATGGATGGATACATACCTATATGTTGACATAAACATGTTTACACTACCTATACCTAAATCTAAAAGCTAATAATTAAGAAATACATAGCAATACTATATATGTATAACTATTTTAATATTTCAACAAATTGCCTTTGATTCAGTAAGTTAGTTTCATGCTTTGTATTCATGAATGGAATTAATGGAGAGATTTTACGTGATTTATTCTCACTCCAAAAGTCCTATTCTTCTGGAGTGAGAATATAAAGTTTCGACAAGTAATACAAACTTTGATACTAAAATAGAGTTATTTCTGTTATTAGCTACAAATGATTGGTATGAATTAATTGCATTTAAATTAGTAATAATTTAATACCAGATCAAAATAAAATATCCGGAAAAACTCACCTTGGGCGGGAAATGTCGTAAGCTGTAGGATTTCCTCACTCACTGCCGAAAGTCACTGAGATTGTACGATGTAAAATATTTTTCTTTAAAAAGTCAGCTTAAATATCACAAAAAGTCATTGTGTTTCAGCGAAATAACTTTATAAGTTATCTGAAAACGAGAGCCGCGAAACTAAATAAGGCTTCGAGGGAGCGACCGAGGGGCTGACACGCGTCGCGCTCGGCGCCGGCCACCTGACTGAGGCTTCGCGCGCCCCGACCTACCCAACTCATCCATAATAACGTTCTTTTTTCAAAACTCTGCTCACAAAAAGAGCAGGAGGCTGCGCAATAAAGAAATGATTTGATGAAACAGCCACTTGACAGGTGGCTCGCGTCGCATCCTCGCATGCACCATTTAATTGTTGGTTGCATTTACGTCGACGGCGCAGAGGACGCACTGAAAAATGGCTTTTAAGTATTAATGCCCACAAATAAGCGGTTGCTGCTCGTGTGACATTAAGCCCGTATTATTATGCATAGCGACTGTTAGTTGCGGATAGACCGGTCTCTTGCAGCTCATACTCGGTGGGTTAGTTACCTATATTGGGAAATGTGTAGTGATTTAGTTATGTGCGGCTGTGTGTGTATAGAAATCAGAGCCTTGGTACATAAGCTTAGATTTGAAGCGGCGGCCCCGCCCCCGTGCGCTATTGGCCGCGCGACGCTGGGCGGGGCGTGCTACAGCTTAGAAAGGATTTGATGAAAACATATTCTGTTTACAATTAAAAAAACTTATACATATAACTGTCAATTTTAAACTGATAGTTAGTAAACATATTCTTAGAAGTATTATCTAATAGCGTGTAGTCCGATATCTACTTATGTTTAAGGTATATTTCAGGTGATACCATATAACAACCGGTTTGCGTATAAAATAATAAACTAGAAAACGCATAAAAAGTTATAAATGAAAGTAATTTTCTTTAGAAAAAAATAAAAATATAACATAATAAAAAGTTAATAAAATCTATGATATGCTAATCAAGGTTGCTTGTATAACGACATTAATAATTACGAAATGGATTTTGTACTTACAAGGACTATTAAGATATTATTGCTATTGGCCAATAAAGTGCCGAGAAGTAAGTACCAAAATAATTTAATCTTGTGAAAATGGTATTATTATGCAAATGACAGGATTAACTTGGGTTCATTTTACTGAATAATGAAATAGGTGTTTTTGTCTTTACCTACTCCTGTTTTATTTAGGTATTGTGAAACTTGTCTTGCTTAAGCAGCTATTAACTTAATCGGTCAGACACAATAGATTTTTTATCGTTAATAAAAGGCTGCTAAGAAAATCGTTTACCTGCACGGCTTTTCATGCAAACTTTCAAGTTCAAAAACATTGGAAGCGAACAAATCGATTCTAACAAACTTGCCATGCCTAAGCAATTCAGGCTAGTCTAAAAAGTTATAGAGGAGTTTTTTAAACAGTTTTATTGTTAAGAGCAATTTTTAGCCTTTCATACTTACAAACCAAAAATCATCAATAATTTCTTTGTCATTAGAGTTTTCGTAAAATCCTCTGGTAACTTTTTAGACCAGTCTATCTTGCTTATGCGTGACGAGTTTTGCTAAATTCGGTTTGTTGGTTTCCAATATTTTCGACTTGAAATTTTGGTTGAAAATCCGTGGCGTAAAGTATTTAATTTTGGAGCAGGTAGTTATGTTTATATGTGTTTAGTGCGAGAGTAGTGCCATGTAGTGCCCAAGGTGCTACGACTGCTACGAGCGTCTATTCACTACGACAACTGGTGTGCCACAGAAGTGTGCCACCTTGTTATAAAGAATATAATCTAGGCATACCTAACATAAAAACCACTATAGAACAATCATGTCAAATAAGATTTACCATATAGGTGTGATAAGTAGGTATAGGAAGTAACTACAAATAGTAAAATATTTCACTGTGGTATTAGGTAGTGGCGTGAAGTTTTTATTTTATGCAACATAGGTGGTAAAACAAATTAACAAAGCAAGTGTTACGGAATCCTTAAGCATATTGACGTGTTGCCTATATTCAAGAGGAAACGTTATGTTGACAGCCTAAGAGAAAAGTCCCCCTGCTCCAACAAAACGCTTCGTCGATGATTTTTTACGACCTTACTTTCCACAGGAACGTAACACTACAAGGTTTCAACACAGAGTCTATTCCCGGGGAATATAATTATAATAAGGTAGCAAGTTTATTCCCGGGGGAGAAAACTTGCCCCATCAGTACTTTAATCCGCGTTTTAAAATAAAAGGGGACAGAGTTCACAGAGTGTTGAATTATTCCTTGGCACTAACAAGATTGACGGAACAAGGCTCCCTTTGGGAGTCATCATCATGCACAAGAGTTAACTCACTCACTTAACTACTTTTTCACGCGCCAAAAATATTGTTTCAACAACTCTGCTTTATACGATATGTTTACTAGAAACTTTAAATGTAAAGTTTATTAGAAATAATTGCTTTACTCGCTTGTCTATGTCTATGTCTGCGCTCCGTCAGTAATTCCACATTGTGTGTGCACCTGCTGAGGTATAAAGAATCTTCGACTTTTATTATGCTTTTTAACAAATAAACGACACATTGTTAATGTTTACTTGTAATAGAACAACTATTTTTAAAGTTAACTTGCTGTGAAGCACCTAAATAATGAGTTTTAATTACTAAAGACAGACAGATTGTATGTAGTGAGGTGTAGGTGTACATAATCACGTTTATCGCTTGATTAACCCATTGTAATAACAATCTCGGGAAATTCAATTAAGCGGCTAATCTGCTTTGGTTACAGCCGTGTTCTGTTACGTACGGGGAAATGTGTATGGTTTCAGAGCCGTTTCAGGGGCGCGCGCGCGGGGTTGCCCTGTGTAGGGCTGTCCCTTTGACGAACTCTTTTTATGGATTCCCTAACTCCAAATTAAAGAAGGTAAGAACAATAGAAAAATAATCATTATATCTAATCAGCATTCAACATTCCAATTTCACAGTTTTTTATGAATGTGTCTTATCTTTGGGTAAGAGAAAGAAATGTAAGGTAAACGTTTAATCTGTGATGCATAAACAAACCAGATAGAACCTAACTATAATAACTAAGAATTGATACGTTCCTAATTTTTTATTGTGCATTTACTTTTTTGATGGGAATCGGGATTATTTTGGTGCATCCCTACTCGTAAACCTAACGGCGAGCGCGTGGCGCGCGGCTGCGGGCGCGGCGCGGGGCGCGGGCGTCACGGCCCGTTAGCGCGGATCCTCGGCGCGTGCACATGTCGCCCCGGCACGCGCCCAAGCAACTTTTTATCATTCTTTTTTTGTCGTCCTTTTTGTTTTCTCCCTTTGTTCCAATTTTGAATTAAAGCCTCCTTTCCGATTTCGGAGGGATTTAATGAAGGCGGATTGTAGATATCGCGATCGCACGCATGTGATTCCGTTTTTTAGATCCACAAAAAAACAAAGAGTTTGGACAAGTTACGTAACGGTCGGATCGAATTGCAATCTGATAAAGCAAACTGTAAATATTGACTTTTATATTTTATAGAAATGTTAGTAAGAATAATAACTTTTATTTTTAACTTAACTTATACTGCCATTTACAAGACGTTGATCAGTGATTACTGCGTCTAATATAAAAGCGAAACCTGCTTGATAGATAAGTAAATCAAAATAAAACAGTGTAAGGGTAGGCGGACAGTGCGGCTCAGCTGCGCCCAGAACCGGTACCCTTGCAGGCTGCTGTCGCCGCTCGCCATTCCTTGCAGTCAACTTTTATTAATTGGGCAGATGAGAGCCACGGTTTCCATGATGAATGCTTAATCCTTATAAGGGAAACAGTTCGCGAAACCTTTTATAGATTCTTAATTAAAAGTGTCTATTATAGTTAATAGGACGATCGGACTGTAGCGTTTATAGAAACAAGAATATTTGCTTTAAGTAGGGATAAAAAAAACAGGGAATATAACGGAAAGGACGATTAAGCGGAATAAAATATAGCGTGGGGGTGCGGGTGGCAGGTGGCTACGTCGTAGGGATGTGCCACTGCCACCATACATTCATGGTCGCCGGCCGCCGCGCCGCGTGGCGATGATTGAATGAAACTTCAGGCATAATTACATTTAAAGTGAATCCAATTAAGATATTATTTTCTCTCTTTTCTTCTATCCAGATAGGAAAAAAACGGAAACTTGTTTTCAAATTACCGTCGCTATCAATTTGACAAGGCTAACGAAAAAGTATGAATGCATAGATTTGATACACAAAAATGTTAATTTTACCTGAACTTAAAAGAAAAGCTATCGGTTTATCAGATAGGCTGTCTGATCAAATTGAAAGTAAAGTTTGATATCGATAAAATAATTATATCGATAGATTTATCGATAAGTTTACCGCCTTGTTCATAAGATTCTCGAAGCGCGTCGCCCACGTTGAGACATCTGCACCCTTAACCGATTTATTCAAACGTTTGCGCGTGCCACGCCCGCAAGGAACACTTCGCATGCTTTATCTCAATTTGTCTGGAAAGTAAACCAAACATCTTTAATCATATCCCAGCCATTCTCAGTGTCTTACAGACTATAATTCAAAAATTCTATTAGGTCCACCAGCTTTTAAGCAATACTTTGTTAAAATTTTGGGCGAATGACGATTATTATGACTTGAAGCTTCATTAGTAATCAAAAGCTTCATTCAATTTGATACATAGGTGACAATACTCCCAGCTCCCAACACACCACTTCCTCGATGGGCTCTGTGGGTCAATTCTGCTATTTATTTTTCTAAATGCATTGGCTGCGGTTCGGTATCGGTAGCAATGCGGTTGTAATACAACAAGGTATTCCACTAACATTTCCTATTAAAGCCGGAACGCTAACGAAACGCTCTCGGTTGATCCAACCCAGAAGCAGTCAAAGTCTTCGACTGGAAAATCGTTAGCAATCTAGCAAGAAACAAAGCTGACAGTTAACACTTTAACCAAAGAGTATCGACCTGTTTCGGCTGCCACAAATGTCAAATATTTTGCAGAATACAAAACAATGATTAAACCTCAGATCATAAAAATAAGGATGGAACCAAACTGATGCGTTCCGGGTACGTTTCTATTGCGTTGTGTTAGCAGAATACAAAAACATTGGTTGTAACCTTGTTTGTAGATAACTAAAGCGAATCTGATTAATATCAAATCAAAATATAATAGAAGAATTAGAGGGCTGGCTAAGGTTGGCTGCTGACTTCAGCTGCGATCTTCTGTATGCTGGATGAGGTAGTAGGAAGCTGCGATGTTTGTGTGGTGAATGGTGGACGAGGGTACTTCTCCAGTAGGACGCTCTAAATTTGAGTGGAATACATCAGTGTAAAAATTAGAGTGCTTTCCTTCAAGCATAGGAGGAAGAAACCATATTATAATCATCTCTTGCCTTTTATGACACGTTTGCCCTTGATTTTATATGTCATCATTGTAAGTTAAAGCAATAAGTCTATCAATACGCTATCTGTTTGAAATGATAAATACGATCTGACATTCTTACATAACTTTATTTTTTAAAACGATTTCCATTCAATGAAATATTCACAAAATATGTTTATTTATTAACTACTTGATCTTATATTCTTAATTTTTGATTTTAACATTATTATAAATGTTTGACAAATTACTTAGTAATTAAAATAGAATAAAACTAGAAAAATTTCACGTCCTGAGGCAGGAATCGAACCCGCGACCTTTCGCAATCCGGGCGACTGCTCTGACCACTGAGCCACCCAGGACTTACTTAATCTTATATTTGGAGTCGGAATAAAACGATTGTTAATTAAAAGACTGAAATCAATTCCATAAATAATCTAGAATATGTGTTTTAACCAGATAAATCCTTCAACATCATTTAATGACTGTATTACCATAAACTCAATTTGCGGTTTACTGTAAAATTATCTTCTTAAAAGGAATGCACAGTGAAAGTGTTATGTTTATTAAAATTGCCACTCGGAGGTAATCTCAGAGTAGGTAACTTATAATTATAAGGGAATTACCTACTTATAGCACTGTCAAACGACAATACGCTTAAGATCATGATTGATTATGAAGAAATGTAATATGTCTATCTTAAGGTGCTTTGTCGAGAGTGTGGTCAAGAGGATATGTACCTAATTTGGAAAACTTGTGAAACCGTGCTCTTTGTTTTTGGAGTAAGTAGGTACGCGTGTAAAATTTTATTATTCGATGATTAAGTACTGAATTATTGTAAATACAATGAATATCGTACAATAGATGAATTAATCAAACAGAAGTCCCTTTGGACTAAAAAACCTAACACTCACGAATGAGGCAATCATCATATAAAGGAGATGGTTCATATACGGCCAGGTATATGTACAGTATCTCAAAATATCAGGAAAAGCTCCTAAATCCGGGAGAAATACTAATCATTCGTTTTCATGCATAGTTTGTTTGTTGTTTGTACAAAAGTTTAAATTTTTCGTCGATTTCACTGTTATTTAATATGGCAATATGGCTGGCGACATAGAGTCACCAAAGTGACATAGGCGGCATGATGAATATTTGGCTTTGTTGCAGTTTTTTCTACAAAAAAATATTGTTTTGTACCACACAACAGGCAAATAAAAAGAAAACGGCTAATTAAACACTGTTGTACATATTTTTACATATTTTTCAGTATAGTGTACATAGACCTGGTCGGGTCTCCATACATTTTTGCAACATCTCTTATAGGCTAGTAATCCATCGAAATACTTCGCTTCACTAAGTCCGTCTGACCGTTAAACGTTAAGATACCTTAGATTAAGCGTCATACTCATACACATAAATGATACAACTTACGCATTTATGATTGCGTATCAGAATGATAGTTAAGTATTTTAAAAGCCACCGCATTATCGGAGGGGTGTATTGAGCGAGGAGTAGCATATAGCCGCTAGCTATGGCCATGTAATACAGCTTCCATATAAAATAAGAATTTTAAGTGTGGCATCGAGTAACCAGTAAACTACAATGATTTATTCCATCTAGACGCAGTGCAGAAGCGCCGTTGGTTTTATTAACGTAAAGGCATTTCTCAAAAGCGCCCGAGCAAATTTTCGGACTAATTTATGTCTGAGAACTTATTTTATGATACGCATCAATGTTCGCCATTTGTAGATAAAGACATAATAGACTATTATTTACCTGCGATAATAGTCCTAATTACACAACTGGAAAGCACATTTTAGATTGAACTATTTGATATTTAAATGCAATCCTTTCTTTTTTCTGTGCCTACTCTGATTCGCAAAGGTTAACGATTTTCACATGCGACATAATTTGTGATACAGGATGTTGGAGTTTTAAATTATCCTGAATTATGCGCATAGTGTCTGTAAAACCATTTCACAAGACACAAGAATTATGGCCAACAAAAGGTGCTTATAGTAGGTAACCATTCTTTAAAGTTAATCGATGATAATAATCTTAATAAAATAAATCAAATGTTGGTATTTCGTTATTTTTTTCATGATTACCGATTGAGATAACGTTTACATCTGACACGGCGGCCTTTATGTCCCTCGATTTATTTCAGAATACTCACCAATTGTGTCGATTTATGTGCTAATATCAGGCAAATGACAGCTAGTATTAATTTTAATGATTTATTAAACTAAGTAAGTATAATAATAGTTTTATTTTTTGGAATAAAAATCTGGATGGCAGTAAGTCTTTTAGATTTACAAACCTTAAATTTACTGCGTTAATTGACTTATGATAAATAGATTTTATTACTTTTGGACTACGTCCCACTTCCCCGGCTCGACAGAACTATTGATAAGGTGTCTTGCATCGAAACCTTTTTACAACTAAATCGTACTTTAATTAAACATAGGGAAATTATTCTAAAATAGATAAGACGAATAAATGATTAACCATGCGGTAAACTATTTCTTAAACGATTACTTTAGACATTACATTAAATATGTAAAACATTATACTAGCTATAGCTAGATGCATATATTGTAATACTATATGTTTCGACCTTTCGACCATACTAAACCTCTGACATCTAAGTTATGTAAATATACACCCGTGACAACAACGCGTGCCAGAGTGAGACATATGGTGTTCGTCGGAAACCGTAAAAGCTTCTCGAGGGCACCCGGAGTGCCTACTATGAATTAGTTTGATTGAATACCTACGCTTCTGTGCAATTCGTTACGCCGAGCTAGTGCGATGGCAAGTGATCCTACGACGGAAAAAAATAAAATAGAGTGGAGACTACCTATGGTAGGTATACTGAGAATAATAGGAGCATAATAGTTAAAAACATATCGAAATAAATTTTTGATTCTTATTCCAATGGTTAATTAGATTCCATTACTTAACCTTAAGCAATTTGAATAGACTGGTTTTTCAAAAACTGTGAAAAATGCACAACACTTACACACTCAGACAAGTTTTCATCTAATATGGGCGTATTCTTGGGCTGATAAAAGCGTTTTTATTTATAAGGTTGCTTCTCTCAGTTTGTTTATTAAAATCGATTTTTATGACTACCAATCTTCATTCGTATTCGTAATTGCCTCAATCATTTTTTTATGAATACAATTCATTGTTCTCGTATCTTTTTTAAAATCTTTCCAAAGAGATCACGTAACAGAACGCGTGCGCCCCAAGCAGTGCCGCCGAAGCGCACACTCATTACACCACGAAAGACGAAAGTCAGCCTTCGCGTTAATTGCGATCTCAAGAGACCCCATATTGAATGAGCACATGTTCTGCCGATGCCGCAAACTTCTGCTATGTTGCGGTTTTCTGATCACTGCATCTGTAATTGTGTAATGACTATGCGCATTCCGGCAAAAACGTACGTTTACGCTATTCATATCTTATTTTATAGCCTTTATTAATAATCAAACACACAGCAGTTACGGTTTTGCGGTAGCCATTCTGGGGGCTGCACATGCGGTTGTGTGAGTTCGATTCTGAAAGAATTCAAGAGCAGGCTTAACTTTTGATTATTCCCAACTATCAGCGACTTACACAGGCATGCGTACGTGTGTACTTTGACAATTTAATAGCATATGCACGAGCACCTGCCACTGCAAAAAGTAGGCGCACGCTTCAGGCTTGAAGCGCGGAATTCGTCGCCGCAGTTTCGTCCTAGCCTATCTTATACGCTATTTATTGGTAATTGATTGGAAAGGTGCATTGAGTCGCCTACTTTATATTTTTATAACGTTTACCATAAATGAGGCTTTGCTATTGTACAGCTTTGCTATGCTGTTTCGTGCACCTTTGTAACTATTACATAAGACATTTTTTTTCTTTAACTTTTAATTAAAAACATATAATTATATTTTTTTTTAACATTTACTTCCTTAACATAATAACACAATACATATAATTCCTAAATGAAACATAATAAATACATATAATTATCACCTGAACCGTTGTGCATGTCTCTAGGAATTTCGTCTAACATCTTTCTTATTGTACAGCGACGCATCATTGCACGTCACGTCACGACTGACCCAAAAGTCAGAAATGAAGATTTTACTAATATGATTGTTGATGAAGAAAATAATAAAAATACCTAATTTTTATTATTTTCCAATTTCATTGTTAATGGTAAATTGCTGACTAGCCATTGAAAAGATTCTTACCAATATTATTTATTTTCCAGATTTTTATTTTATTTTTTATTTTTATACAAAGCACGGCAATTGACCCAACACCACCTGATGTGAAGCGGTAAGGAGAGTCCATATGCCAAGACAGCTAGTGCAAAATAGACATTGCACTAGCCGCCTCCACCTTGCCGGCCAAAAATGTGCTTTTTCACGCCTCTCTTGAAGGACCCCATGTTATAGGAAGGAGGGAACACCTGTGCTGGCAAAGAATTCCAAGTTCTGGAAGTACGACAAAGAAACGAGGCACTAAATTTCTTTGTGCGTGATGTTGAAGTGGAGACAGTGAATGGATGACTCCGATGACCGGCACGCGTGCTCCTGAGCAGGAAGGGGAAGGTGGGATAAGGTCGAAAAGCTCCGCAGAGCACTCGCCGTGATAAAACCGGTAAAAGGCGCTAAGCGACGCAATGTCTCGACGCAATTGTAGAGGCTCAAGGTTGTTCGTGACCTCTACATCGCCAATGATACGGACAGCACGACGCTGCAATCTGTCCAGTGCATCGATGAGGTACTTGGCGGAGCCATCCCACAAGTGCGAGCAATATTCCACGCAAGACCGGACCTGAGTTTTGTAAAGCAGGCATAGCTGGTCAGGCGTGAAAAATCGACGCACCTTGTTCAGGACACCGAGCTTCCGTGACGCTTTCGCCGTCTTTTGTTCAAACGCGAATGTCATGAGATAATATAATCACTGCGTAACCAAACAATCTTGTACAATGGATATGCCTATTAGTATGGCCCCACATTTTTATTATCTTTGGACTCGTATTGATCCTTTAATGTTCAATGTATACAGTCGACCACAAAAGTAGCTTAACACTTTGGTAATGTCGCACCGACTATTGCGCTCGTACTTAATAGTGCTACCGTACTAATATTGATGCCATAGTTGTTGTGATATGGTACTAAAGTGTTCAGCTTCTTCTGTGGTCGACCGTACGTATATCGATTGTGATAAGGCCTACTTTTTCTGTTCAATTTTTTGTTTGTGTATGTTAACCGCGCCGCTGTGGTCTAGTGGTTGAGACCATCTACTTGAGATCTAGAGGTCCGGGGTTCTAGTCACGGTGTTATAACTTCATACTAAAATAACCATATCATATACGACCAATTGCAGTTAACATTGAAGTATTGACTAGGACCATTCGTTTAACTGATATTTAATTTGGTCGGCTTACAATGGCTTAGAAATTCAGGCCCAAGTCGATAGATGACTCTGTAACCATAAAAAAAATAGTGACTTCGAAATATATCAACAATAAATATTTAAAACTTAAGTGACATTTAAGATGTTATTCATTAAACTGAAAAAAAATAATTACTTCAATTTCTAATCAATATTAGGTAACTTTGATATTTTTTACAATGTCGTTAGTAATATTCTTACTATAACTTGTATTATAATATCTTGCCCAAATTATTAATTACTTAGTTAGAGTAGTGACCTATGTATTGGGATTTGAACCTAGGCCGTCATAGCAGTTCCTGTCAGTTTTGAATTTTTCATGACATATCAATTTTTTGAAGAGATTTTGGTGTTCATTATTTTAACGATATAATTTTTATACAGTATTTTTCAATACATTACCACTATAAAAATTTTAGTTAAGTACATTACCTACTTAGGTAGAAATTGTAGCGCTAATTCATCACTATCAATAATGATTTACGGATTAGAACGCAGGAGGTGTGCCAAATATACCATATATTTGGCACACCTCCTGCGTTCTAATCCGAGAAATCGATGTTCGAATTCCGATGTGGAATTTTTTTTTTCTTTGAAATTTTATTTTGATAATAAAAATACATAAATAAACATGTTTTAAGTAACTTTTGATTATTTAAATTTAGTTTTTAAGAAAAAAAAGTTTTATTAAGAAAATAATTTTTTGATTGTCTACCGGTTCAGATCACCAGATATCGCTAAGCGCCATATATTTTGTAGTACGGAGTGATGCCTCTATACCCGTATAAAAAATGTACTCTTTGGTTCTAGTCCCGTGGTGGCAGTTTTCTGCTCGGTTTGGTTGGTGCTAGGACTTTTCCGAGTCCATCTGGCTAGCTACCACTATCTTACCTGGTTCCGCCGCCATATAATAATAATGTTATTTGTTGTTTCCGGCGGTTGGAGGTAAGATAGCCAGGTCATCTATGTTTGAGGAATCCGGGTGTAGCTCGCTTCCATCTTCGACCTTATTATCACTTACCATCGGGTGAGATGAAGGCCAAGAGGTACCCTGTTGAGAAAAAAAAAATCACAGATAATTTATTTGTTTCGTGCGAAAGTATACTTACCAAGATATGAGCGCATAAGAGGGTCAGAATTAAAAACTTCTTAGTTTGCTTGCTCAGGGCGATATCCATGCGCAGGCGCATCAAAGACGGTTGAGTTAAATCGCGCCTGCGGGCGTCGTCGCGGCTCTTGTCCGCTTAATGAGAGTTTTAACTACTGTTGGTAAATCATCCGCTTCCATTCGTGCAGCTGAAGTCAGGTGCATAGCCATAAGGCTTGCTCTTTTTTCAGTTCAAATTAAATTAATCTACTTTTGTATCATATCATCGAGAATGTCGTTGAAGAGCTCTGGAACAAGCTAAGTAGGCGTATACTTTAAAGGTAATTATGCAAATGTATTAAATTTATCAATTAATTTGATAAGTCTGGAGTGTGTGGGTTTACAGGTGAATGAAAAGAAGACCGTAAAGAGAAAATAAAGAAATCTAAATCCCTTCGTCTTCGCATTCGTACCTAGACTTTTGGAACAGGGAATTTGCAAACATTTTACATTCAGTAAGTAATGAAATAACTAATAACATAAACTTACTTTTGGGGAACAATGCAACTAAAAAAAGTCCAAAGTCGTACATAAAATTACACGTTATAATGGAACCCAAGTAATTAAAGAGTGCTCGAGCTTACAGTAATGCACTATTCGCTTTGAAGATATTTAGGTTACAGTCACTAGTCAGTAATTAAGGAATAAAGGTGCCATGATTCTGCACACAGATAGCGGGCAATCACGTTCTTTTAAGTCCTTAGGGATGTGGTGACCATTTAGTAGGGATGTGTATTTCTATGTAGCTGCGTCTTTGTGGCCCGTGTTTTTATGGGTAGTGGGGGGTGTGTAGGGTCAAGTGTGAGTGGTGGCCGGTGGTGAGCGGGCGCGCGGGCAGGTGGCGCGAAGGCCGTCGGTCGGGAGCGGTGCGCGGCCGCCGGTTAATTGATTCCAATCTGAGACGAGCCCTGCGATAATTCACTAGTAAGTATGACCACTCTCGCTCTCCGGCAATTATGAACGACCGGATGATAACGGTCTTTACGCAGCATTGATATTATTTTTGTTTTTCTTTGTGGTTTTTACATTTTATTGTAGGTACCTAGGGTCATTATTATCGTGTGAAAATTGAGAATTCGTTTTACATTAATAATTTATAATTACATTAATTATTATAATTTATGGGACAACAGAGTCAAAATAAACATTACAAAGCTACAGACACAAAGACAATTAGGTAGGTACAATTATAATTATTATTGTATTACAATTTAGTGGTCTTAGTTAATAAAAAATCAATTTGATCCTGGTAGCTTAAGGAGAACTAAATAATATGAAGAAAGAGAACCTATACTAGCAATCATTAAAAATATAAAATATAAAATAAATCTATATTATCATTTAACAAGTGTGTATTTAAAGGAAGACACCAAATATAATATATTTCATAAACTAACATATTAACTTTGTAATGTGATACAATACAAATTAAATTAAATACCTGTGTATAAACGTAAGAAATAATTATGAATTTGATGCTTAAAATATTTTAATGTGCGAGCACCCTACTGTCTGATACAAACACTTCGGCAGAGAATTCCACAGGCGATTAGCATAGCACGGAAAAGTAATATTAGGTCACTGGAGGTGAGTGAAGTGAGAATGTAGTTTACCGATTTTAATAAACAATTTACTTTAGTGGTACCTATGCCTAGATAATAAATACAATTTAAGTAACCCCCGGCGTCATTAATCATCTATCTAACATTATTTCATTGAGGCTATTCATAAGAGCCCAAACACGCTAAATCTGCTGTAAGTTTCTGAAGAATTAAGCATTTCTCAGACTTTTGATGGTATAGGATCAGCTCAAGGATAAAATGTCATGGGAATGTCACCGAAGTGACAGTACACCAAATATCAAATCAATCGTATCTGTAAAAGTTAGTAAAATCCTATTATCATGTAGAAAATGAGCTGATAGTCATCAAACGCCTGAACTGATCTTCATAAAGTACAGCTAAAAACCATCGTAGTCACATCAGCTTTCAAACAAAAAAAACCGAATCAAAATCGGTCCATTAGTTTAGGCGTTACGATGCCACAGACAGACACACAGACAGACACATCAAACTTATAACACCCTTCTTTTTTCGTCGGGGGTTAAAAGCACCTATAATATCGTCAAATCAACGCTTATGTAAGTATCTTTACCACATTTGACAGTCGTTTCCACTAAAATAAACTGGCCAGTATCACACTCATTAAAAGTTAATAATTCGAAGTGTATATTTTTCATTTTATAGCTACACAAATTTTAAATTTTATTTTTTCATTATTAAAGAAATTTTTTCCCGAATCTAAAACCTCTCCGACCTGTGCATCAGATTATTGGCGATTCTGCATTATTGGTGATTATTGTGGTGACTTACATAATATGATTTTACTGTAAGAATATTTACTTTTACATATTAAATATTAATAGTTGTATTGAATGTGCCAAGTGAATATTTTATTGGCTTATTCCACTAAATTCCAAAAAACTTTCCACGATGTCATCATAGTCAAGTAATTTTTTACCGACCATAGTACTTCCATCCTAGACAGTAAAATAATCTGATACCAGTCTCTGAATTAGGTACTTAGTTAAAATTTCAGCTGAAAAAAGTGTTTTGTTTTGCTTTACTGGGCTTGGCTGACTCCGTAACATGAGAGCGACCAACAAAACTGTGACAATCGTTGCGGAACACCTCTTTTACTGTTCTGTGAACAACATACTGAGGTGACAAACGTTTTGGCGACAGCACTTTACTTCAGCAACAAATGGTACAGCGACAAACGGAACAGTGACAGCACGTTGCGGCAAAAAATGATCAGTCAGTACTAGCCTTTTTTTACCCTGGGAACAAATGCCTTACGCATGGTATGTGGGACTCCCCGGGAACGGTTCCCGGGTCTACCCACTAAAACGACCCAGCGGCACTCCCTCATCGCCTTATGTGGTTAGAGGACTGCAGAGAGTCAGTACTAGCCTAACCTAACCCATAATTTTTGTTGACCTAATGGAAATGCAATACCTAGGCTAGGTTAGTATGGAACTGTGACCAGAAAAAAGTGTGACGAGTTTATGGTTAGTATATCTCTTGCTTAAATTATGACGCAGTTGATGATTTTGTATTACCTACATAGTCAAAATAAGTTCTGTCGCCGCAACGTGCTATCGCTGTACCGTTTGTCGCCGCAATGTGCTGTAGCCATAACGTTTGTAGTCTCAATATGCTGTCATCGTAACGATTGTCGGCGTTTTGTTTGTCGCTTTCATGCTACGGAGTCGCTTGTCTATAATATTCAAGCTAATTATTCTCTATGATCAGTTTGCATTTTCAATAAAAGTTATTGGTCCTTCGCGCATAATCATTTACAGGTTGACTTCAATCCCAATGCGCTTACGTTTTTACGAAAAAATGTTTACAGTTCGTTTTTGAACTTTAAAACTTTCGAATTGATTCCAAACATTTCTACGGATACAGAGGGTAGGACCCTGGCACAACGGAATTGTATGATTTTGCAATTCTAGGTACGGAACCCTTAAAATGAAACGATTTAATTGAAACACAAAAATAAATGTCCAAAACTCCGCAATACCACTTAAACAAAAATATTCCGAGTAATTTTCTTTTGATAATATCGTTTAATCGTTAAGATTTTTATTATCATTTCAACAAGTATTAAAATCAGGAGGCGGGCTTCACAGAAGTCAAGGTATTGTCGTTAAACGCAGTAATCGCGAGGTCCATAACGGGCCGGCTGCGGCGGACGGCGGACGGAATCGATTTAATTGCACCCATTAATCGGTGGACACGGCCTTTCCCTACACATCGATTATTTAAATCACAATGCAGTTTTTCTGTCGGCCTCACTTTAGGTAATGGTAAGGAATAATGCCGATTTTAATTCCATCAATGCGTTCGAAACAATTAAACATGAAACCAGTTATCAAACATGATTAATTTACTTTATTTGTATTTAAAATTCCACTAAAGGTGCTTCCTTGATTGTATTCTTAGAGTTTGCGACATTTATGCTCGTTTTTACTAACATTTGCTTAGCGCTAAGTGTCTCTTAGCGATTTTTATCACAGTCTATCTAAAGGAGGTAGAAAGAGACAAATGTCGTTAAGAGTCACCTAAGCCTAGGGAATGGTTAGTAATAACGGCCATTATTGTAGTTTCTACTGTAATTAGTTATTGTACTTTAGATACCTAATACTTTTTAGTAAATAAGTAAAATTAATCTGACACTATACCAAAGACATCCCGGACGTCGGCCTGTATGATGTTAGGGTCCTCAAGCAACTTTAGAACAGCAAGGCACCGGGGGAGAACGGAATTACTGCAGCGCTTCTGAAAGCGGGTGGTACACCGGTACTTAAAGTCCTTCAGAGGCTATTCCATTCGACGGTACCTGAGGGTACAACGCCACAAATGTTAAGCGGAGGTCTGGTGTTATTGTTCTTTAAAAATTGTGACAAAACCTTATTGAGGAACTTCGGACCCATCACGCTTCTGAGCCACATTTAGAAGTTGTTTTCAAGGGTCACCACGAATCGTATGTTCGTATCGTTGCACGCAAGTTTGACAACTTCCAGCTTCGGAAACCTTGTTGTTGTACCGGCATCTTCGGGAACAAGCTGGTTTTTGTAAAGACTTCAGTAAGGTTATTAAGTTAGCAAGTTGAAGTGGCAGTGATTAGGGTACAGAGCGCACAGTAGGACGGCCACAAGATGGACAGACGACCTGGTCAGGGTCGCGGGGAGCCGTTGGATGCAGACTGCGCAAAGCCGATCCGTCTGGAAATCGATTGAAGAGGCCTATGTTCCGCAGTGGATTTCATAGGTTGTTATGATGATGATGATGAAGCAGGTAACATAATGTATAAGAAGATATATAGGTATTCTAGTAGCTTAAAGGCACTATTTTTAATATATGTACTTTATACTGAAACCGGAACAGTAAATAAATAATAATATTGCCCAGATTCCAAAGTTGCACCACAGGTTTCACTCTAATTTTCCCTTGTATCCCTAGAATCTATAATTACTAATTATAATCTTTAGTATTCATTTATATATTTTGCCAATAACATGAAAATACCGTTACTAATTAATTACGTGTTTAAAATAGAACAGGCATAGCTAATGGGAGTATTGCTTTTTGCGTAGATATTAAAGGCTGATTATGTATTTTAGCCATTGTTAATAGCCCGATTAAAATCAAACGCAAAAAATGCTAATCAAAGGGCGAGTGTGTTGTAAAGTAGCACTTTCCATATCTGTACACCAGCGACGAGTGGTGATACGGAATGAGATACGGTATGCTACCGCTCACCGTATCTCATTCATATATCAATTTATCAGAGACTTACGCTTTCAATGAAAAGGTAAATAAAAAATAATCTTATACCCACACCAATAAAGTTGTCAGTCTAAAATCAAAGCATCAATAAAATAATAAATAAGCTTGTACTTTGGATATTCACTAAAAAAATTATACATTATACATTAATAGCGATGGTAGGAATATCCTCTTATATAATTTGTTTTTTATTTTCACTTGGTGTTGAGTCATTAATTTATCGTGCTTTGTATAAAAAAAAGGTGAGAGGTAAGAAATGGCTTAAGACTAGTTGGGGTTGAAAATCAATATACGACTTTCTGCACAACGAAAAATATGTTATCATTTAAAGCCGCCATACTTAATATCGGTGTCAGAAACAACATAGTCGCTGCTAATCTGAAAAAACGAAGAACTTATACTAAATTCACTAGGTGGTAGGTCCGTATGTAGGGTCGTCTGGGTAGGTACCACCGCCTTTCTTATTTCAGCCGTGAAACAGTTCGCTGTGTTTCGGATTGAAGGGAAAGGTAGCCAGTGTAATTACTGGGCATGGACGGCATTTCATCTTAGGCCTCAGGATGACAACGCACCTGCAATATCAAGTGATTTTGCCTTGGTTTTGCAGGTGTCCATAGGCGGCGGTTACCGCTTACCATTAGGTGGTCCGTCAGCTTGTTTGTCATCTAGTTGTATATGAAAAAAATTGTAATAGAAGGAATAAAAACGGAATATAATTGAATTAAAAAAAAACGTCACACCTTGGTCACACTAGGCACACACTAACAGAGAGTTTACCAATCCGATACTGACTCATCAAGGCGAACATATTGCGAGATGGCTCGATTATAGGAATCGAAATAGGCTACAGTTAGAGGAGGCGTGGAACTAAGAATGACACAAGGAACAAATAAGCATTACTAAAATCATAAAGATCGAGAGCTGTGAGGAATTTTCTTTCCATAGCCCAACGAATGTCATCGGTAATGCTTAGAAGAGCGGTGTCAGTGCTAAGCTACAACCCTAGTGAAAACAGTCTGGAAAAGTTTGAGGACTATATTTAATAAGAAATGAAGGGAGTGAACTACATGCTCAGAAAAAGTAGAATGGAAATAAGACGATAATGGGTTGATAAGGTAGGATTAGATAATAATTTAGGTAAGAAATGGAATAACATATATGTGAATGTTTCTACATCAATGGAAAGTCACCATGCATAAACTGTCTCGCATGTGGCGTGGTTTACGGTAGGAAACCGATTGCGTGCGCCTCGTGTGTGTGCGGCGCATGCGCACGCGCCTGTAATTACGCGCAAAAGGTCGCGCGCGCACATTGCGCCGCCTGCTTCCACGGACGGTGCGACTGACGCTGCAAAGACGCCCCCGGGCATGCCTCCGATACGGTATTTTGGATTTATTTAAAGCCTTCCGATATCTTGATATATTAAAGCGTGACCAGAGTTTCTGATTGATAATTACGATCAGCCAAATATTATTAGCAGCTAAAAATATTTTTATAGGTACGTATTTTCACCCATACTCTGACATCTTATTTTCATTTCTAAGCAGACGATTTGCAGTTGTATAGGCATTTTAAACCTGATGAAATTTCTGAGGCTGTAGCTGCTAACAGTGATCTTGATTCAGTTAGGGATTGGGCCTCACAGTTTGGACTGCTTGTTAATCCGACTAAATCACAAGCAATTATTGTTGGTGGCAGACACATGCGTAGTTTTCTTGATAGACAGTTGGTGCCTGCCATTGTCTTTGATTCATCTGCGATTCCTATCGCCGATAGTGTCAAAAACCTAGACTTGTATATGGATAGTAGCTTATTCTGGTCTGTTCGTGTAACGGAGGTAATAATTTTTTTTTTATTCTTTCCAGTCTCTCAAACGTTTCCGAAAATTCCTTCTTTCTATGGAAAGGTAATTCTCGCTCAATCTCTCCTTCTTCCATTGCTGGATTAAGCTGATGTATGTTACCTAGATGCAACAGAGAAATTACTTAATAAACTAGAGCGATTTGAGAATTTATGCATACGCTTTATTTTTGGTCTGAGAAAATTTAACAATGTCTAATACCGGTCTAGATTAAAGTGGTTGCCGATTCGACGTCATCGAGATTTGCGTCCTTTATTCAATCCTTCACTATCATAGATCCCCAAGTTACTTGTGTGAGCGCTTTGAGTATCTCGTTCTCGCAAATCCGCTTCCTTCGCCGTTAATGCTGCTCGTCTGTGGAATTCAAGAAGAAGAAGAAGTAAGAAAGCATTAAGCATTAAAATTTTCCTTACAATATAAGTAAGTATGAAATGTATTTATTATTACATTTAATAGATAGATAGATAGATAGATAGATAAAAGATTTATTTTCATTTCTTCATCACACACAAATACAGTTTGAATTTGAACCAAACAGTTACTTAGGTATAACAATACACATTAAACAACAATAATTGTGTGCGTTGTAGAAGTGCAAAAGGGTCGCAACTCAGTGACTGGATTTTGTTCACACCGCGGGATGTGAACAAAGCACTGGTATTCTGCTACAACCCGAGGGCTTCTTGCTTTTAAAATGTAACAGACAGTAGCACACTAAATAAAATAATAAAGCAACTAAAACGGGGACTAGTGTAAAATGCTTAATATGTGTGCACGCTTATGATAAGATTTATAAAACAATGTGGCACTCATGAGTCACAATCACAAATAATAGAAATATTTAGAATATATAGTTCACATATAGCAGAAAGAAACAAGTCCATACTCTCTCTATTCAGATGGCAAAGTCCGCTACCGAGTACCCCCTTGGAATACCCAGACATTGCCTTTGTAAAATATATGATTTCATATGTTTTTTGAAAGAAAACTTTGATGACAACTGTCTTATAGGTGGCGGTATGTTGTTCCAACATTTGGTAGCTAGGTAGCGAAAACTGCCAGTGAAAGCAACAGTCTTATGTGGGTGACATTCCAGAAGACGCCTGCAGGCTCTGGTATTATATCTGTCATGAAAAGTAGATGATCTGAGTTTCGAAAAGAGGTATGTTGGTTTCCCAAATTTCAAGACATCAAACACCAAGCAAGCAAGGTGCAGTTGTCGCCGTGAGCACATGTTGAGCATGGATGCTCTGTTCAGGTATGGTGTGATGTGACTTCTGGGAGGTATTTTGAAGCAAAAGCGACAACATGCGTTCTGTACGCGCTGCACTAGGCGGCGAGTCTTTGACTGGAGTCGTGGTCCATAAACCAAGTCACCATAGTTAAGTTTAGACAATATCAGTGATTCACATAAGGTAATTCGTAACTTTTCACTAAGAAGGTTTCTAATATTGTACAGAACCTTCAGGCATTTAAATAAATGTATTTATATTTTGTATGTATGATATTTATACTAATATGTAAGTGCGAAAATCTTGTTATTTTAATGTCTTTTTTACATGTACTAGCTCACCTACCTATCAACTCCTAGGTTTGCTGGTATAAAACACAGGTTTGTTTTAAGCTCGCTCGTGTACATCATGTTTTATTCTGTAAAAATAGAATTATGTTGATTTTGTGTACAATAAAGATTAAATAAACAAATACTTTTGTGACCAGTGCCGAAAGGTCACTTATTACGAAAAGTGGAAGGCCAAGATTATAGGAAAAGGAGATGGTAAAGTTTTGGGCCAGCTCGTGAGCATCATTTCAGATTGTTAACAACAATGTACTGAATAACATGGTTTCCATTAAATAACACAAAACTCTTCTATTGCAAAAAAAAAGCAAAAAAATAACGAAATGAAATAAATATTGTATATAATGGCAACGTAGAAGACATTAAAGTGCCCAAAAGTGCATAAGCCATAGCTCAATAACGCTGTTAAAAAGTTTTAATGTCATATCGACGTTTATTAAAATTGACATTCCGTATTTTCATCCGTGATTGCTTTGGGTGCGCTTGAAGTGTTTTTGTTGCTTTTCGAAATATATAACTACAATATTCAACATCTTCTTCTTCTTCTTTAATATTTTGGCTTCTCGTTTTGTCGAATTCTGCCAATGTCAAGTCAGTCATGGGAGCGACACTAATATTTGCTGCGGCACGGTGTAATTTTTGAGTAGACGCCGCTGTTGAAGTACCTAAATCAAAGCAATAACCAATACCAAATGTTAACTGCGACATCAAGTAATATTCAACTTAGAGTTGTAAAAAGCAAAATTGCCCTATGACATTGACATTTTGTTTTCTTCCGAATGGCGACCTCTGTGATGTTTTTCAGCAAATTAAAATATTTTTGGCCGCATTTGTCAATCAAGATTTATGGAAATGATAAGGTAAGGTGGATTTTTAGAAAAATAGCTGTACGAAAAACCGGTGCTCATGAGCTTGCCCAAACCAAATCCCATAAAAACTTTTACTGTCTCCTTTAAAGCTACGTCAGTAGTTAGCATTAAATTTTATAGCTTACACTAAATTCATGCATTTGATAAAATTTTAATGCGTAACTTAAAAAATGTTTATTCGGAGTCTGTCTTGCACCACATTACAATTTTTTTGCAATATTGTCAACAGGTTTAACGTTTAAGTTTTTGTTCCCTAACAGGCAGCCGGCGGCGCCCAGACACAATTGAAAATTTATTGTGTATAATAATAATAAGGGTTTAGAATTAAAGAACGAACTTACGTGAATATTTTTTTTATAATTAAGATATTTATTACTTTCATAGAAGAATTTTACAAAACCTTTTTATTAATATAAATAATGCATTTAAGTTTTCATTCTTAACCCACTGTCAATTAAATAGATAGCTAATATTTTCTGATAGATAATCATTACATTATGATTACGCGCCCGTCTTACTATTTATGAGCATAATACTAAATGCAAATTTCTCGCAAGTAACAACGTCGACTTGCAGATGTAGTAGATTTTTATATCTGTAATAAATTACTAAGTATACTATAATGACGGGGTAACATAGATGTTATGATTTAAAAACTGAAATCGTAATTCGAAAATATCCTGTAGAAATATGTGAGTACTTAAAATCGTTGTTGGTCTATCCGATCGTATAGTTGGATTTTTTTTTTTTTTTTTTTTTTTTTTTATACAAAGCACGGCAATTGACCCAACACCACCTGATGTGAAGCGGTAAGGAGAGTCCATATGCGAAGACAGCTAGTGCAGAAACGGACAATGCACTAGCTGCCTCCACCTTGCCGGCCCAAAAGGTGCTTTTTCACGCCTCTCTTGAAGGACCCCATGTTATAGGAAGGAGGAAACACATACGCTGGCAAAGAATTCCAAGTTCTGGAAGTACGACAAAGAAACGAAGAACTAAATTTCTTTGTGCGTGATGTTGAGGTGGAGACAGTAAATGGATGACTCCGAAGACCAGCACGCGTGCTCCTGAGCAGAAAGGGGGAAGGTGGGATAAGGTCGAAAAGCTCTTCAGAGCACTCTCCGTGATAAAGCCGATAAAAGGCGCTAAGCGACGCAATGTCCCGACGCAATTGTAGAGGCTCAAGTTTGTTCGTGACCTCTACATCGCCAATGATACGGACAGCACGACGCTGCAATCTGTCCAGTGCATCGAGGAGGTACTTGGCGGAGCCATCCCATAAGTGCGAGCAATATTCCACGCAAGACCGGACCTGAGTTTTGTACAGCAGGCATAGCTGGTCAGGCGTGAAAAATCGACGCACCTTGTTCAGGACACCGAGCTTCCGTGAGGCTGTTTTTATCACGGTTTCGATGTAGTTTCTAGAATTGAGATCGCAGCATATCTCCATACCGAGTAAGTTCAAGGAGGCCTGTGCCGAAAGAGTAGTACCCTGAAGAGAGGGAAGGGGAAGGAACGGCGACATTTTGGCTGTAAACGCACACACCTGTGTTTTCTTAGCATTGAACTCAACAAGATTGTTAGATCCCCATTCAGATACGAGGTTCAACACCCTGTTGAGCTCAATAGTAAGATTCTCCCTCTCTTTCTCGGTTTCAGCGCGCCCAGCCCCTGGGCGACCGTAATATCCCCCATGCACTGTACTGTCATCCGCATAACAATGAATGCTTCCTAATGGAAGCATATCATTGATATGAAGAAGAAAGAGTGTGGGGGATAAAACAGAGCCTTGTGGTACACCAGCATTCACAGACATGAACCGCGAAGCGCATCCATCTGCGAGGACGCGTATTCTCCGCTCATGTAGGAAGCCGGCGATCCAGTTGCAGAGCTGATCGGGCAGACCGTATGCCGGGAGCTTGGAGAGAAGAGCCTTGTGCCAGACCCGATCAAAAGCTTTGGCAATGTCAAGGCTAACAGCCAGTGACTCACCACGTTTATCAATAGCTTCACCCCAGACATGCATTAAGTACGCTAGAAGATCACCCGTTGACCGTTTCGGCCGAAACCCGTACTGTCGATCATTAATTAATGAGTGACCTTCTAGGTATCGGATCAGCTGGTTATTTATGATCCGCTCCATGACCTTGCAAAGAACTGAGGTGACAGCTATTGGGCGGTAGTTTGCTGGGTCTGATCGGTCTCCCTTTTTGGGGACCGGTTGCACATTAGCCTCTCTCCAAGATTCAGGCACACACCCAGAAGAGAGAGAAAGGCGGTATAGCCGGGTTAAAATGGGAGACAACTCCGCTGCGCATTTATTTAGTACTATCGCTGGGATGCCATCAGGTCCACTAGCTTTCCGGACGTCGATTGACTGCAGCTCCGCACGTACATCACATTGCCTGATACGGATATTAGGCATTGTGTGGCCACAGTGGGAGAGTGTTGGTGGCTGTGAGTTGCAGTCATCGATTCGGGAATGAGCAGCAAAGAGTTTTACCAAAAGATCGGCTTTCTCTGGCGGCTTGTGAGCTAGCGAGCCGTCAGAACATCTCAACGGGGGCAGCGAGGGTTGACAGAAGTTGGACTGCACGGCTTTGGCCAGACGCCAGTAGCTACGGCTTCCCGTAGGATGCGTGAGTAGTTCTTGGCCAACTCGTGCAACGCGCTGTGCATCCGCTCTGATGAATGCCCTCTTGCAGGACTTGGTGGCGTTGTTATAAGCTGCTTTCAGCGAGTCAATGTTAGGATCTCCGCAAGCTCGACCCCTGATCCAAGCGCGGTATGCCGACTGTCTGTTCTCAACAGCTATGGCACACTCCCGGTTGAACCAGAGGTTACGCCTACCCCTACTGATGAGATCGGAGTGAGGGATATAGTACTCCATCCCTAACATGATCTCATCAGCAACAGCAGTAGCGCTAGCGCTCGGGTCCAGCTCACTGAAGCAGCGCTGCCTCCAAGGGACAGATGCGAAGTAATCCCGCATACCATCCCAATCTGCCGACGCATAGTGCCAGATGCGGCGTTTGGCAACCATAGGTACCGGTGGCGACGCCCGTGGCACTCACGCACGCACGCACGCACGCACGCACGCGCGCGCACACACACACACACACACACACACACATACACACAAAATAGACAATATTTAGCTATAGATGAGGTACGTTTGACGTGAAATTAATTTTATTTTATTTAATTTGGTTCTTGAACGTATTATTTGTAAAAATGTGTTTTCACGAGGACGGAAACTAGTAATAATATAAAATGTTGGTCTCTTCAAGTTCTGTTAATGCGCTGCAGCGATGGTTGGAATCCGTTGATAATAATCGTCAATAATCGCAAGCCGTCAACGAAATAATAAAGATGTTTTCCGATAATTTGTTTGGTCTGGTGCGGTTAATTATTAGGCCAATTGGCGTTACGTGTCGGCGGCGCGCTACCGACGCGGCTCGCTACAAAGACGCAATTACGACCTCGCATATCATATGTTATGAGTGCAAACGGTAGCGATGTATCTATTAAATATATTACCGATACCATGGACCAAATTATATATCATCCTTGCCGATACCAGAAGGTAAATCAATAACTTATCAATGTATGTAGGTACAAATCGCTGAAACAAATAATAAAAAGATTACAAAATAGTTCAGTGCTTTTATGATGATACGCTCTTTCTACTTTCAGTTTCTGGTTGATTACATTTTTTTCAATTCGTGGTTGACTAAACTTAGAAAATAATGACATACCATAAGTATTACATCAACAGGTAAGTAGTATACAAAGCATTTCTTTTATAAGCTCTTGATATCTTTTTAGATATTTCAATAATTCCACTAGTTATCTAATTAATGTTCGACATTGAGAGAGAGCGTAGAGCAGTGGCGCATGGCAGTCCGAGGTAATATGTTGGCGCGCACATTTTCTTTCCCGTTGTACCTACTGAAGAAGTAAAGATCAAAGCTTTTTAAAGCTTACTCTCAGAGTTTTTACATGGGAAGTCTGTGCATCTACCACACCAAAAGATGGCTAGATGTCTTGCGTGTACAACATTATATAATACCTTTGGGATATTGTTGTGACTACTTGGTTTATTAAAAAAAATACTGTGGAATTTGTTACCTTCATATATGGACATCTTTCACTGTTCAGTTACAGTATTAGGCTACCCCTAAAGTGGATATGAATTATTAATATTTTTCTTACAGTGACACTGGTGGTATTTAGTGAATGCACAGCACTAGTAACGGACAACCGGCCGCTCGCATCTGCCACACATCAAGTCGATAACAAACTTAATTATCTACTAATCTAGGCGTGTGCAAAAGACAATTTTATTCCAACGGCGTCGAATAGGCAAAAAGGTTGCTTATTTAGGCACACACAAATACAAATACACACTGACTGGTGTAATTAATTATAGCCCTGGGGTTGTGTACTCGCTCTGCTGTGGTAAAATAAATAAAAATCACCGTGTGTGTGCCATAATTCCATCGCGATTTAATTAATTCGATGTCATGGCGTATCATCAAGGCGTTCACATACAAAATAAACTCAATCAATAACTTTGTTCGTAATTACGTGGTTATTATTAGGTAGAATGAAACATAAATATGTTCATAACCAAACTTGTAAGTAGATATGACAAATGCCATAATATTTTAACAATAAAGTGAAATTATTCATAGAAATAAAATTATAATTTTAAATCTCCCAGGTACGTACTAGAATATTAAATTAAGAGTATAGATTCTATAGTATACCTACATTTAATATGTAGGTCAAGAAAAACAGTGCAGGTGATATAAATAAGACTATTGTAAATATTATTATTATTATAGATATATACAGGATGGTGCTGTCAACACGACAGTAAATTTAAACATGCGCTATATTAGTTCATAGAAATGGTTTGCCACTTTCAAAAACATCTTATTCATTTGATAATTTCATGACATTTGTATGAAATTATGTAACATTGGCTGCATTTTTTCATAGAAATGTCCTGAAATTAGTAAATGAATAAGATACCTTTGAAAGTGGCATACCATTTCTATGAACTAATATAGCCCATGTTTTAATTTATTTTCGTATTGACGGCACCACCCTGTATAAAGTTATACCAAAACTCCAAACAAAATTACAATGACAAGCAAATTTTCCTTTTAAAATTACTTCTAGTAATGATCAAGTCAAGATACTATATATATTATTTTTCATTACTTGATAACTTTATAACAACGTGGAGGCAAAGGAAATGGATTAATTTACCTAATACAGATGAGATGTAAAAATGTATCTTTAAGATGTAAAATGCATCAATGTATCTTTGATGTCCGATAATTTTTACGATTGATAAGTTTTACAACTTTAATAATAAAATGTTAATCTTACCATAGACTGATAGCAAGCATTTAAATAATTAGGACCTAAGAGCTTTGCTTATTAACCGAGTAAATTGTAAATGTAGCATACTTAATACATGCCATACTATTAATCGTATTAAATTAATATAAGGTATGCTAAAACTAAGAACTTTACGTACGAAAATGACATTTATACGCTTCACAATGTTTCTACTAACAAATTAGAGGTATGTAACAACTTCAAATCATGTTTTACCATTTCAAGGACATATCTACCTAGCTACAATACATAGATACCTCCTTATAATTTACATAAATTTACTCGACTTACGGTTTTCTAATAATTTTCAATCGCCCGAAATTACTTTGTGTATGTCTGTTTTTTAACAGTTTATTAAAACAAAGCAATGAACAGCTTGCAATCAATGTGTACACATAGTCAATACTATATAGGTAGCTAGTTTTGTGTTTCTACCAAATTACAAGCTTTTGTGACGTGTAATCGTAGCGCGCACAGCTATAAATAAAAACTTTCGCGAAGCAAGTGCGTTAAATCGAATCCGGCGAAGGCTGGAACTTGTCCACGCGCACCTGCGACAATTTTTATAGTATAAATTTGCATTAATTCATTTAGTCCTGTTTTGAGGGCGGCATAAAATGGGTTAGCTGGTAAGTAGTGGCGGGATCTAGTCGGGCGAGTGCAGTTAATTGACGGGCTGGACGCGCCGCCGACGACAGGTTTGCAGGACATCTTGACTATCTATTGCCAGCGGATGCCCTATAAACTTGTCTTAAAGACTCTCTTCACGGTTTCAAGATTAATATATAGCATAATGTTTGATTAATGTTTTACATTAAAAATGGAGAAAATTAACTTTTTAACAGTCTCACTGTGACGGAATATCGAAATATTGATTAATACATGATTAATAAAGTATGTAACTAACTCTTAAAATTACGTCTACTTAAATGTATACTTACCTAAATTCATCTCTAAACCAATATTGTTATTATTTACTAAGTATGAAAAGTATTATAATTATACTATTTTGTTTTATTTATTTACTTTACAAAAATCTCCTTACAGTGCTAAAACTCTTATTTAGATAAGTACACAAAACATCAGCCAATTACGGATTCTCACTTTGTTACCAGAGAGTATAAAATTATAATTAGAATATAGGCCAATATAAAATATACATTGAAATTTATATAGCATTTGGATAGTTAAAATAATAATAATGAAATAATACTACAAAAAAGGCCAGGAAGAAATCATGCATGTCAATGATGGGGGTGTGTATGAGTGTGTGTGTATGAGTGTGCCTGTGTGTGTATGATAGTTGTAGACTTATAGGTAGCTTAATATGGTTTGTTGTTGAAACTGGGACTGTGAGGTGATTATCCACGAAAATACAATAAATTATGCATACATTATTATTATTACTACCTACTTATTTCCGAATAGATTCAGCTGATTTTTTTAGTAGACAGGCTTATGTTTATTATAATGTCATTGATGATTCCGAGGGTTCACCGCCCGTCGATACGAAGGACAAAAAATCTAAGCAAGAGTCTCAAATACAAGTTATGGTCCTTTTAAAAAACGTAATAAATAAATAAAAGTCAATGACAAATCAGCACTTGACTTGATAAAGTGTAAATAAGTTTAAGCTATTAATAAATTAAAATAAACGGATAAATTAAAATTTATCTAAAATCTTTGGGAACCTAATTAAAACTAAGCAATTATAATTGGAGCCAAATTAGTACATTATATGTCTAAAATTTCTTAAATTTTATTTTTAAAATCTCGTTTACTGCAGTTAAAAAAATTTAAACATAAATTAAAACCGACTTCAATAAACAGAAAAGGATAAAATAATTAAATTTAAGTAGGTACTCATCCCCTAGAAACATATTTTTTGGAGTCGGTGCTTCACTTTCTATTGTTTCTGGAAACTACTTAGCACCAACTCTCTCTTATCTTAAAAGATAGACAGACTTATGCTGTCGCGGAATTTTTTTTAGAACTTTAACGTTTACCTACGCAGCGCACGCAACGGAAAGCTCCGAAAAGGAATATTTTTCTCCCGTTTTAACTACATTTTTCTTTGATGCTCAGCTCCTATTGGTTGTTGCGTAATGTTATTAAATAGTACTATTTAACACAATAAATTTTTAAAAATTTGAATCAGCAGTTTCCGAGATAAGCGCGTTCATACAAACAAACAAACTCTTTAGCTTTATAATATTAGTATATATTTGCGGTTTTTAAATTGTTATCTTCAAATCACCGTCACAGCTGGCAACAGCTGCAACACCAATATATGTCCGTTTTCACTAACCATTCCCTAGGCTAGGTTACTTAGACTCTTAAAGACGTTTGTCTCTTTCTGATTCCTTTAGATAGACTGAGATAAAAATCGCTAAGAGTCTCTTGCTTGAGGCTAAGCAAATGTTAGTGAAAACGAAAATAGTCTAATATTATTCTTATTCGTGGCTTGTGTGTAAACAAAACATATACATTAGAAATATACGACCGCCTGGCCGAGTGGTCTGTACCCCAGGCTACTCGGTCAAGAGGTCCCGGGTTCGAATCCCGGTAGGAACAAATGTTTGTATGATGAGTACGAACATTTGTTTACGAGTCATGGGTGTTTATATGTTTATTTAGTATATTTCTAATATTTATATACATATTATTTTCATTATTTCTCCGTTATCTAGTATCCATAACACAAGCTCTTAATGATGCTTACTTTGGGCTAGATAATAGGTGTTAGTGTAAAAAAATAAATAAATAAATAAATAAATAAATATGAATTGAATACAAATAAAAGAATTTTTATTTAAGATTAATAAAATCTTTTACATAAATCTCCGAAATCGAGTCGCTGCGCAGTGTGCCGATGGGCGGGCGGCGGCGTCGGCATGTGTATAAAAATCTTCTGGTATCTATGCTAATGGGCTCATTGAATAATATAATCGGTAAGTACCTGCAGTCTGGTGTAACCTATGATTTGAGGGTGTAACCGTGTAAGTATAATAATCGACTTAGACTTTGTGTTTGTCGCTTTATTTTCGGATTTTTCACTGCTCCAATGCAGGTTTTTTTTTAAAGGAGTTCATGTAAGTACATTTATTTAATAGTAGCACATCATCATCACCAGCCTATATACGTCCCACTGCTGGGCACAGGCCTTCCTACATGACAGAAACACATGAGGAGTTTGGGCCATAACACCACCACGCTGGCCCAATGCGGGTTGGTGGGTTAAAGCGGTTGCAGTAACAACCGGGACTAACGGCTTAACGTGCCTTCCGAAGCACGGAGGAATACAAGATTATAAATTTGATTGACCCATCCAGGGACCAGCCATGGCGAAAGTTGCTTTGTTTTCGTGATTAAAACCAGAGCGCTCAAACCACTACGCCACCGAGCTCCTCTACGCCACCGAGCTCATCGAACAGTAAAAAAGTAAGCACAAGCACCTCGAAAAGTAGCACAATGAAAGAATAATAGGGACATAGATTTTTTTTTATTAAAGTGCTCGGCAAATGCACCTGATGTGAAGCGGTAAGCAGATCCATATGCGAAGACAGCTAGTGCAAGATAACACACCATTCTAGCCGCCTCCACCTTGCCGACCCATTTATAAGGTGCCTCTTTTGAAGGAACCAATGTTATAGGAAGGTGCTGGCAAAAAATTTCAAGTTGTGGAACTACAAAGAAACAAGTTACTAAATTTCTTTGTGCGTAATGTTAAGGTGGAGATAGTGAATTGATGACTCCGAATTCCGGAAGTGTTCCTGAGTAAGAAGGGGGAAAGTGGGATAAGGTCAAAAGCATAATATTTGATTAATGTTTTACATTAAAAATGGAGAAAAGTTAACTTTTTACAGTCTCACTGTGACCAAATATCGAAATATTAACAGATACGGTCAAAAAGCTTTTCAGAGCACTCTCCATGATATAGCCGATAGAAGGCGCTAAGCGACGCAATCTTGCGGCGCAATTCTAGAGGCTCAAAGTTGTTAGGACCTCCACATCGTCAATGATACGAATAGCACGTTGCTGCAATATCTCCAGCACATTGAGGAGTACTTAGCAGAGCCATCCCATAAGTGCTATCAATATTCCACCGCACGTGAGTTTTGTAAAGCAAGCATAACTGGTCAGGCGTGAAAAATCGACGCACCTTGTTCAGGGCACCAAGCTTCCGTGAGGCTGTTTTACGGTAACGATGTAGTTCCTGGGATTCAGATCGCAGCATATCTATCTCCATACCTAGTAAATTGCTGGAGCCCTGTACAGAAAGAGCTGTAAGCCATGATAAGGGGTAAACATATATTAAGTAAATGTAGTAAATAATATAAAAACAATTTTTTTGAAGGATGCTAAAGAAGTAGCTTATTACGCGAACATACATATATTATCGAAAATTCATACAACAGATCAAGTCTCTAATTGAAGATAAAATAAACGATTTCCATCAAACTGTCATTATAGTTAGAACACGTGTTACAAACATGAGAACGCACTTTGAAATTAGAAGCCCATAGGAATATGCAATAGGGACACAGCCGTAAAACTTGCACGTTACCAAGGATCCGGGCTAACCGACCAACAGGACCGGTAACTTTCTATAAAAACACTCTTTCCCACGATCAATGTTTAGGTAATTTATATTGAGTGTAGTTCCTTATATCAGAGATAAAATTTTCTATTGTGTATCAGCGCCGGCGGGCTTAACCTTTACAGTTTATTATTTTATTGTATAGGATTGACACTAATGATTAGAATTTGAAAATTTTAAATCGGGTAATACAACATTTAAAAATCCTAATTTAGTGCGCATCGGTAAATTTTTTAATAATGTCATTCATTTGTAGGCCTCAAGTCTGCTAATTTACTACTATAATACTAGAATAATGACTTGAAGAGGGATTTGTAATTTTCATATTTTATGAAAATTTGTGATAGTATGATAAAAATGATAAAATTTTAAAAATATATATTTGTCGCATTATTAAGGAGCTCGGTGGCGCAGTGGTTTGTACCAGTGGTGGCTACCGAATAATATTAAGTTATACTAAATCTTTTATTTATTTCATGCAAAATAATACAAATTCAACTCATTTTCAGGATACACTGACAACGTCTTTATTTACCAAAAAATATACAATGTTGTAGCTTACCTTGCAAAAATTGGCGCGCATTGGTTTCTGCACTATTTCAAACACACACTCGCACTGCTTGATATTCGAAGTCAATTCGACGAGTCAATGCAACCCGTCAAGCATCAGATTCTAGACACAATTGATTTTTCAATTGTCATAGCCCTCCGGAGGGATAACGCTGCTTGACAGATTAATCGTTATTATGCTACTATTTTTAAGTCGTGGAGTATATTTGGAATTTTCAATAGGCATTGAAAATTCCAAATACTCATATTGAAATGAGTGGGATTTCTTCCTAGTGGTCGAAAACCAGAGATAGCTGGTAAACCCAAGTTACCCTACATGCCACTTGACGTAAACATAAGATTATACATTTAAAACATTAGCTAGCTTTCTCTTAAAAGTTTAAAAACAAATGAAATATTATAAATAAAGTTTGTATCATTTCGAAAATAAGTCACTATTTGTCATCAAAAAATTATTTTGAATCAATAGACACAGGTGGGCGAAACCGCGGGCGCAGCTAGTATGCTGTAAATACGCAGTTTACACAAAAGTTATTATTGATCATAACATGGAATACTAAATATGGTTAGAAAATAAAAACATTATTATAGGACATTCTCAGCTTGCTCGCTCGCGTTCTCAAATGCCATGTTATTTTGTTAATTAAACACGTGCTACAAACATTTTTAAAGGCTGTATTTATTATCTTTGACTTCAACAGGTGTCACAACCTAAGGCTCCGTAGGTAAATAGGTACCTACACATTGTAATTTATGCTTAAAAATATATCACAATCTACTACAAATGTATTTTTTGCTGGAATAGTATTTTAATATATTATGTATTTTACACTACGTATAGCCTATCGAAATGGCGGATTGATATTGGAAAAAATGCCTAATTATAAAAAATACGTAAATTGTGTAATTATAATAATAATTTTAAATTGGCTACAAATACAAAAGTAATAAAGCTAATACTTAATTTATAATATAAATAAAAATTGCATTGCTTATGCAGTAGCAATGATAAGAAAATGATTATCCCACCGGAGGCTATCCTCCCGCTTGAGGGATTGTCATAGGACAATTGAAAAATAAATTGTGTCTGGATTCTGATGCTTGACGGGTTAGTCAATAGATTCATAATTGTAGTTCATTGCTGGACATAGACGTCTCCAAATTCATACCACAATCCTCGATCCCTAAGAAATATTATATTTATAAAAGCTATTATTATGTAATGACATACCAGCAATATTTTATTAAAAATCTTGAGAAGATATGTCTTTGAAACTTATAGATCTCATTAAAAAATATCTCATAACTATTATGCTTAAGTCAATGTGTGTATGAGCACTCACACAAAAGTTGACAAAGTAATATTAATGTTACAGACTTTATCAAGTAAAAAACAACTATACAAACATAAATTGGATTCATCAAACCGGATGCCTATTTTATCTGCAGTTTTTTACCTTGAGATATTTCTCCAAGCGTAAGCGTGAGAATCCTTTCGACACTACGCGCCGCATACGATATCTTTTTTAAATACTAAAAACATAAATTGAATAGTCGCGTACGTTTTTAGTACCAAAGTCTTAAAACCTATGCCAATGCTGGCTGTCATTCCGACGTACTAGTTTGCGACACCTGTGGCTTCATACAAAAACGCTCAAAGTATGCCGCAGTACATTGTAGGCTCAAGCTCTGTAAACAGATTCATGATCTCTTTTACGCAGTTGGATGTTTTACATACTTGTTGAGCGATACGTAAAAGAAACAACATGCTTTGCATTTTTACTCCGACCGCTGTATTATTTCTGTCTCGAAGTGTATACCTAATATTTACTGTTAGTATTTACAGGTCATATTTTTTTCTGACAAAATACCTGAACGGGCTATCGCGGTGTACCCTCTGGTTCGCGGCTGACAGCGTCCAAAAATCTGATTAAAAATCTATTTGACGATTAGGTGCCAGTTCAATATTTTTAGTATATTTTTAATTGCTCAATTGTCTACTATCCCCATTTTCTGTGAACTTTAGAATGTACCTAAACTTCAGCCGAATTCCCCCAATTGCAGTCAAATTGCTAATTCAATTTCGTTTTATTTAGAAATTTTAGACAAGTTGTGCTATTTGTTTTGGATCTCCACGGCAAATTCCATACAGCAATGGAGAAAACCACAATGTTTTTATAATGCCAATTATTGTATACGAATATAAAGTGTGGACGGGCTGTCTGCTTAAGCATAGATTGTCCGAGCATTTTTTATGTGGTTATAGTTTACTCCACAAATGAACGCATCGAGTAAGTATACCTTATATACTTTTAGATGCCCACGACACTAAAATTTATACTATAAGTACTGTTTCTCTTGTAAGTGTCATATTTATGTCTTTTTGAAAATAAAGATCTTTAATTTAACCCAAACCCAAACCCATCCCTAACTTTATAACCCTAATACCACCTTACACTATCGATTTCCATTTAAAAGGAATTTAAGAGCTAAAATGTTCGCTAACTTGACTTTCTAGCAGCCCCCATACAAAAGACATCAACGACATTTGTTGTACATCTTTTCGTTATAAAAATAGAATGATCATCAAAAAACTTTCTCCAGCACAGAGGCATGTGTAAAACAAAACCGCGACATTTTTTATACGACGGACGCCTTATGATATTCTAAAAACTTCCAAGGAGTTTTTCGTTGATCTAAAAACTCGTGGGGTAACCAAATGAACGAATCAATAACGTTAGATTTCTAGAAATGGCAACTTTATTTGAGGTAAGATATTATAAATGTAGGAAGAAACTTATAAGTACCCCGTAATTAGTTTATTTAAACTGAGAATGTACCAAAGCTATATATGTATTTAAATCGTTATAGGTTCAATTAGGACTATTTAAATAGTAACTATCATGAAAGTGGTTGCATAATCAAAACATGATACTTTTCAAGTTAATTGATGAAATTCAATTCACTGTAGATATTTGAACAAAATACGAGTACCTAATCCATCAAGCGGCGTTATACCACTGGAGGTTTATGTCTGGAATATGATGCTTCACATCACGGGTTGAATTTGTTTTTTCATTATACTTTTCTGATATTACTGTTTGCACTCATCGCATATTATAAAGGAAGTAAGTATTCCTGGAAAACCAACATTGATTTCACATAAGATTTGGAAGTTGTGCATTTAATGTTTTGTACCAAATCCCGTTAAAAGGGGAAAAAACTTCTAAAACCATTGGTGATAGTAAATAAACTATACTATGAAATCTTGATTTCAACGTTTTGTTATGATTTTAAAATTATATTTGTCTATTCCAGTTTATAAGAGCGCAGTTCCCGTTGTTCGGTAGTGATCGCGGCTGGGGCGCCATATGTCGGCTCTGCGGCCGGCGCACGCGGCCCCGTATCATCCAAATTGCAGGTTGCCCCGATTGGCCTCATTCAATTAAAACGGGGGACGAATAACGTTTCATTCTGAGCGTTATTTCGTTTAATTTGTATGTAGAATACAAAAACTGTCAAATAAAATTATAACATTGCATAAGTTTTGTAATACTGATAGGACAGATAGAATTTGAGTTCTATCGATTGATTTCATAATTGTTGAAGGTCAGTCCAATATCGTTGACAAAGAATGTTTCAGATACTTTAGAATCATTTTTAAACCCCCGACGTGCCCCGACGCCAACGGTATTATTAGTTTGACGGGTAGGTATATCTGTGTATCGGTCTGTGGCATCATAGATTTTGATTCGGTTTTTTTCGTATGATGTCTATCAGCTCATTTCCTACTTGATAAAAAGATCTTACGAACTTTCAAAGATCCCATTGATTTGAAATTCGGGTTACTATTACTTTCGTAGTATTTCCTAGACATGCTAACCATGAGCTGATCCTGTACTCTTAGTCAGTTAAAAAGTCTGCGGGATGATTAATTCTTCAGAAACTTACAGCAGAGATACCATTTTAAATCATTGGACGTGACGGCTGTGTCACTGGCTCCAAGAATTTATGAATAAAATTTACGTAAATTTAGTGAAATCCCGCTGGGGATTTATGCTACGAGGTTTGATATAAATAGTAAGAAGAGGAATGTCCTAACTTAAATTACCCCAAGGATCGACCGAGGGTTGACAGCAGACTGAAGGTCTGTGTTAATACCAGACTACCGGACTAAGGAGTGGAGAGGAGCTGCTGAAGCCACCTACGGTTCAGGCCAGTGTCTTCCCATACCTACCTCTTATCTGGACGTGAGGCGGCCACAGATTTTTCAGGCAGAATAAACGATTAACGGTTCTTAGTCGTTTCATTCCGAACCCTAGCTTCTACCTGTGGCGAGCTGGTCATCCAAGTGCCGCAGCGTGTTCAGCCTCGTACGAGTAGTCTCAATAAAGAGGCCAGGGCTTACTTAAAATTTGATTTTATACTATATAAAGGCATTAAAGTTTCAATTATTGGGTAACACGAAGCAATTGTATGACATGTAAGCAATTGGACTATCATCCATCACTATCATACAAAGTTAACTCACACTATGGAAGGTAGTATTATTGTGATTTTTATTATTTGAAGCTCAAATTCAGCTTTTTTTATTTGATAGGGACCATATGCGTTGTTAGATATTGCGTGTCATCACTTATCAATGAAGTTTTGATTAATTTTGCAATCCAGATCTCCCTTTTAAAAATCCCCCATTGCAATTTGACTCTGCCATAAATAACATCTAACACGCATCTCGAAAAGCATAACAAATCGTGCAGGAGATGCGTCGACGTATTAATTGTTACATATTGTTTTAGATACAGTTTCGAAGGTGGGCCGTTATCTGATGACTGATGTCCGTTATGATTGGCAAACAAACAGTATGGCGCGCAGCCATATGTCGCGGCACGTGCGCCCGCGCATCGCTGCGCACTCACCGGTGAAACTATAGACCTAAGCACGCGATATAGGTCAGTTATCTTAATTTATATTATTTTCTTGGCAAATACCGTTATGAAATATACCTTTCATTTCATTTTATATCTTTATGTGTGCACGCCCTAACGTAATTAATTCTATTATAGTAAGCAAGTCATGTGATGAATTTTTTACATGACGACTTTTAAAATATCTTTTGGTTGTTACTATCCAGGTCGGTGACGACAATGCAGACAAATGTATATTATTTCATAAAAATGTCATAAAATTATCAAATTAATGAGATGTATTTGAAAGGTTTAAAATATTTCTATGCACTAATAATAGCCCATGTTTCAATTTATTGTCGTTTTCTAGTCACCACCCTGTATAATCGATGTATAAGCCTTATAGAGTTGTTGTTGTGTTTGTCACGCTCGTTTGAATGACATTTTGAATTCGAACAAAAAAGATAAAACACTGTGTAACTTTTAAAAGCCTTAGAGAATGATTGATTAGATGATTAGTTAGCCTGTTTGTGCTAAACAGCATTAGTGGTAAGGTATTGTATTCTTTTGGCATTTACGTTTTTTTTACACTCTACCTGTTTAAAGAATGAAGTGCTCTTTTTGTTCAGCAATGAAATGAAATACAATAGAAAATCAATTGCGTGTGATATTTGAGTGCTTCACAGAGTACACCACGAATTTCAAAATTAAAGTCTGGTAACTACTCTTATCGTAAAAATACTACTATCTCACTGCTAATATTTTGCCTTTTTTAGGGTTCCGTACAGAACTGGTAAAACGGGACCCTTTTGCTAAGACTCCGCTGTCCGTCCGTCCGTCTATCACCAGGCTGTACTCATGAACCGTGATAGTTAGACAGTTGAAATTCAGATGATGTATTTCTGTTGCAGGTATGACAACAAATACTAAGAAACAGAATAAAATAAATATTTAAGGGGGCTAACATACAACAAACGTGATTTTATGCTTGTTTTTACTCGATATTGATAACCGCAACAGGTAGACGCTTGTTATAGATAACGGCATCCTTCGTGCGCGAGTCCGACTCGCACTTGGCCGGTTTTTTATTATACTTACTGCTTTCATTTTGTATTGTAAAATGATTGAAAAAAGGATTTTTTTTATATTTCAAAATATATAAAAAAGTGTGTTACATAAGAATATAAGAAAGCTAACTTATACTGTCATTCTGCAGCTTTATCTTTTTGTGTATAATTATGTACAATTATAATTGTGATATTTACATATTGTATAAGTATGCAAATACATGAACTAAATAAATATAAATAATTAAATATTGCGTGGCTTTCTTCGGTCTATGGATAGAGAAGCCAGTGCGCGCGCCGTCCATCCGTCAGTGTAATCGCTTGTTAATCATTTTTCGGTTGATGGGGTTCATTGTGCTGCTGCCACGGATTATAATATTAATTTGAGGCATGCAAAATTTTTTAATTTCTTTCTCTGCTGGTGTTAAATATTTGGCAAAAAATAGGTAGGTACTCCGATAAATATTGCGTGGTAACATAAAATCCAAAGAAAGCACCTATTTTTTTATTGGGCTTAATCGAATATGGTAAGCTAGATGACAGACAAGCTGATGTCCTGGTGGTTAGTGGTTATCGCCGCCTATAGAAACCTGCAATAAAAAGTAAAAAAAAAACCTGTTATTGCAGGTCCGTTGTAAGGCATTTGATCTTAGGCCTAAGATCAAATACCTTCCCTGCCCAGTAATTACACTGGCTAAATTTTTCTTCAATCCGAAACACAGCGAACTGTTTCACGGCTGAAATAAGAAAGGCTGTGGTACCTACCTAGACGACCCTGCATACGGGCCTATCACCTAGTAAATTAATTAGTTATTAATTAATTTGATATTAGTTAGGTAAAAGCTCCTATTACCTACGGTGGTACTTAAAATCGGCTCCAAATACGGCAATATTTTCATTTTCGTGTATTTTTCTCGTTTGAGTAGATAAGCTATTATAAGTACAACAAAATGAAATTAATGATTCATCCAAGACTTATTATAGCTTGTTCACACGTTTTTCTAACTTCTCGAAAATCACACATATGAGAATAAAACACGATAATATGATTGGAGCTGATTTTGTAATAGGAGAACTTTATATTGCTACATTTGTTAGGTAATCCACAAACTTAAAAAAACATTTGTTGCAAGAAATCTTATTAGGTATTACGTACTTAATAACAGACTAATTCACTAAGTCCAATTTGCTTAATTTACTTCTTTTTAAACTATTTTGAATAAGTCAGTTATTAAAAGAACGTATGTACCTATACCTAATAAGATATTCTTATTATATTTACTTACATTATTTTTTATTCTTACATTAACAGAAGCTCATGATAGTGCTTATTTTGGCCTAGATATGTAAATGTAAGCTGAAGCTTCTGTTATGGATGGAATATTATAAATAAACTAAATAAATATACAAACACCCATGATTCATATACAAATCTCATGATTCATAATCTAAGTTCACTAGAGAAAAAAACTTTGATTTTTAGTCTCCACAATTCCACTTTACATGTGAACAATTAGTCCGACTGCTTTGTCCGATCGATCGGACGACGTGAACTTTTTTATTTTTGTCACAAATTTTAGGGACACTTGACTCCTTGCTCGAGACGGACAGCCACTTCAAAACGTGAAAAGAAAAGAAGAAAATAATTGATTAGGTACGCTATTACCGAATGTTATTCCCACCACGACATATTATAATGTAAAGTTCTAAAACTTTCAAATCCGAAACTTATAATCAAACATTACTTAATTCATTTCTAATATTATATTATTAGTCTTGGTAAACAGAAGCACAATAAAATCGTTAAGGGCGCCCGTATCGAAAACCACGGCAGTGACCCTACCATTGACATTGAACTCATAAACAGACATTAAGTTGGGTGTACGAGGGAAAATCAACTCGGAAAGAAACATTTTTTTAATGTCCATATTGAATGTTAACTATAACACACACTAAGAATTATTTATAGACCGCTCAAAATATAATATAAAGTGAGGCAGTTTACTTATAAACTTACCAAAAACAAATGACATCTTTACTCTTCCTGTGACCACGATCGCTGTAAAGTAATCCTAACGTGGAACCTAAAATAATAATAATAATGTAACATCTAGTTTAACGAAGTTAAATCCAGTATAGTGGTTTTATTTCAAATGTGTAGTGCTCGCGATAATATAAGACAATACTATGTGCACCCAGTTTCACAACATATTCACAACACATGAATACTCTTGAGTTTACTTTTTCGTCTTCTCACAGATACATGCAAATTAAATAAATCTAATATTGTACATTGTTAACATATATTATGCTGTGAGCGTAAGGGATGATTATGATTCTCATTAGTACCGGGCCACGTACACGGCTCGGGCGGGGCACAGATTTAGCACGTTACATAAATTTTGTATGAAGAAATTTGTATTACACCGCGTCCCGTCCGGGCCCGCTCGACGCTCGTCCACACCACGTTTGTCGCATGGTCCCGCTTGCTTCATACAAAATGTATAAATCCGTGCCCCGTCCGGGCCACGTACACGGCCCGTCCCGTGCACGGCCCGGTCTAATGAGAATCATCCCTAACGCTTCCTATTAATTTTTACACGGTAGGCAACGCGTGAGTAGCGCCCAAGTGCTACGGGCGTCTTTAGGCTGCGGTAACCGCTAACGATCAGGCGGACCGTACGCTTGTTTGCCACGGTACACATACTATATGTAGAATAACAAAACTATATAGTACCTATATAACCTACATACCTATATAACAAAAGTATATAGTACCTATGAATATAGTTTTGTAACTTTTCAATACGATTACATTATACAAATTGTCCTTTAGTGTGAATAATTTGGAATTCTGTCTAAAAGCTTGGCTGCTTGAGATGTAGGTCTTCGTCTCGAAATAACTTACCCCAACAAAAATAATGATGTTAAATAATGTTAAAAATAAAATTAAGAATATTTAAAGCAATTCCCAACTTAACCGAATCGAATATTTGAAAAAATACTCTTTCGGATCTTGAAATAGAATATTTCGACTTCGTAAGGGTATACGTTGCTACTATAAATACATATAGACTGGAGGAAATTCACAGTTTCGTCCCAATTCCTCGGTAAGTCAGATGGTTAGAGCAGTCACCCGGATTGTGAAAGGTCGCAGGTTCAGTCCCGGCCTGAATGATTTTTTTCTAGTTTAAATACTTGTCTAATATTTTCAAACATTCATTCAAGCCTATATACGGCCCACTGGAGTATGGGCCATAACACCACCACGCTGGCCCAACGCAGGTTGGTGGGTTAAGGCGGTTGCAGTAACAACAGGGACCCACGGCTTTACGAGCCTTCCGAAGTACGGAGCTCGAGATTATAAATTTTGGTTGCCCCATCCCGGGATCAACCATGGCAAAAGTTGCTTTGTTTTCGTAATCAAAACCAGAGCGCTCAAACCACTACGCCAACGAGCTCCTTAACAATTATATTTTTTATATTAGTTAAAAATAAAATAAGATAGTATAGCTAGTTCCATATTCGCCGAGTCTGCTCGCGCACCAGACGGCAGGCACCCGCATGCAGCTCGTGCCGCCCGCGCCCGCGCCCTCTGCCTCGCCGCGCCCGCGGTGATTTGCATGCTCCTCCGGCCGGCAGAATCAGATAGCATCGACCATTACTCTACCTACGTTTCACCACGCTTTACATTCCGAAAATAAAACATCGCTCGTAGTAGCCCGTTAACACGCTTCGGTAGGTATTTGATGCTTGAGTAGATAGTTCACCTAAAAGTATTTTTAAGTATACATAGATATAAAGCTCAGCGGGCCTACTCGCTAATTTATTTTGATAGCTAATGTGATGATTTTGCAGACCCACTAGTACTTTAGTTTTGCGTCATTTTGATATCTTGTCCTGTTGCGAAGAAATGTAAGGCAAATTAATTAAACTTAGAGCATCTTTGACTGGCAAAATAAGTAGATATACAATATTCATCAAGTATACGCCAGTTTATAGTTATACAGGGTGGAAAAAATCTATGGGCCCTAGAGAGGAACTACTTTAAATCCTATAGTTACCTCATTTTACGAAAAAGAAACATTCCTTCATTTTTGAAAAGAAACAAAACTGCATTCAAAGATCTAAAATTCGCTTGTCTCACCCGAGAATCGAACCAACTAAAAATAAAAAAAATTAAACACTCGCTATTTTTCATACGAATCGGTAGGATATATTGTTCAGGATAAAATTTGTTTAATAAACATTTGGTATTTGAAATAAAAAAAGTGTAAACTAATATTAATTAACGAACGAATAGATACTTTCAACATGTTTATCGATTTTAAAAATGTTGAAAAGTTGTCGTTTGAATTTCAAATTGATGCCCCGCGTTGCAAAAAAAGTGCGTTCCATTTTTAACTTTTCGTCAGATTGCCTAGTGTGTATAAATTTATTATTACAATTTAACGATTTTTTTATCGGTCTTCCATAAGGTACTTAGAGATAAATAACATTAGCAAACCTGTACTACATACAATATCTTTGGATGTTAGAGAGATAAGAAAATTAACGTATGACTTACTTGTTACAATTGCACATTACAGTACTAGGTATTGTTCATAAAAAAACTTGTAATAAATATTCAATTTCATAGGTATCTCCTGTTGTACCTATGAAATTGAATATTTATTACAAGTTTTTATTTTATTAGTGTAAGAGCAAATATTTGTAAGACAATTTATCCTGCACAATAATCGTACCGATCCGTTTGATAAAATAGCGAGGGTTTATTTTTTTAATTTTTCATTGGTTTGATTCCCGGGAGAGACAAGCAAATTTTAGAATATTTTTGAATGCAGTTTTGTTTCTTTTTTTTAAATAAAGGAGTGTTTCTTTTCAGTAAAATGAGCTAACTAAAGGATTTTAAGTAGTTCCTCTCCAAGGCCCTTAGATTTTTTCCACTCTGTATATACCTAACTATTAGAACTAAAAACTAGTGAGGAGTGCCGCCATGCCAATGCAAAACCATCTTTAATAATTTTAGTAGGTATATTTTTTTCTGGTTAGCGCTTAGAATAATAACAAAAGGGCTTAGCGGTTACCTAGGGCTTGCAATTATTGGCCAATTATTGATAGGCGAATATTTGGTTTAATTTATGATGATATTCGAATAAACACCGAGCATATTAATGTTTATCAAAAATAAATAATTTATAGCTCTTTACTTAAATAAACTTAATAAGTTCTTCTAAACTGTTCAGTTACATATTCATTCATCACCAGCCTATATACGTCCCACTGCTGGGCACAGGCCTTCCTACATGGGAGGAACACATGAGGAGTTTGGGCCATAACATCGGAACTCTGGCCCAATGCGGGTTGGTGGGTTAAAGCAGGAACAACCGGAACCAACGGTTGCTTAACGTGCTTTCCGAAGCACAGAGGAGCTCGAGATAAGAAACTTTGATTGACCCATCCCAGGATCGACCATGGCGAAAATTGCTTTGTTTTTCGTATCGAAACCAGAGCGCTGAAACCAATACGTCATCGAGCTCCTCAAGTTATGTAACTTAAACAAGTAAAGTACTTATTATTTATAATGTTACGTGCTCACATATAGTTTATTGTTACATTTATAGTATATTTTGAAAGATATTCTTAAATTTTAATTTAACATTGCATTACTGCTTAAATGATACTTATCACGAAAAAGGTTTAGACTAGAAAAAATAAGTACCTAGGTAGGTACATAAATTTAATTATTTTTTCTTTTTAAGTGTTTTGAAGTCTAGGAAATGTACTTACCTACACAATTCCAAGGAAATGTGTATGGGTGATTATTTGAAATTTGGTTAACTTCTGACGTAATTTTGAAGGTGGTGTTTTTAGTTAAAAATCAGAAAAGTTTATATTCTATGCTGTGGGTATAACATCTACTTTGCTGCATCTAAAAGGGCCAGTCTCTTTACTTGATATTTTTAGAGAAATTTATGTTTTTTTAAAATCAGTGTTCTAGGGACTGACGAGACGTAATAGGGACTGACGCCAAACACGGTTAATATGTCAAATCGCCTTTTTATTGCAAAATCAACTTAAACAACAAATTATATCTTAAGTTCAGAAATTATATGAACCATAATCATAGAAATTATTTGTTTAATAATGTAGCAATATTTCTTAACAATAAAATTGTACTTTTAGTTCAATACTTACAAACTAATAGTCTTTTAAGTAATTAACAATTATTTTAAATAGTCAGCCTTCTAAAGTTCCAAAAAGGGAGACCGTTCAGACCCAGCTAACTACCGCCCAATAGCTGTCAACTCAGTTCTTTGCAAGATCATGGAACGGATCATAAATAAACAGCTGATCCGAAACCTAGAAGATCGCTCATTAATTAATTATCGACAGTACAGGTTTCGGCCGAAACGGTCAACGGGTGATCTTCTAGCGTATTTAATGCATATCTGGGGTGAAGCTATTGACAAACGTGGTGAGTCAGTGGCTGTTAGCCTTGACATTGCCAAAGCGTTTGATCGGGTCTGGCACAGGGATCTTCTCTCCAAGCTCCCGGCATACGGTCTGCCCGCTCAGCTCTGTAACTAGATTGCCAGCTTCCTGCATGAGCGAAGAATCCGTGTCCTTGCAGATGGATGCGCTTCGCGGTTCATGTCAGTGAATGCTGGTGTACCACAAGGTTCTTTTCTATCCCCCATACTCTTTCTTCTTAATATCAATGATATGCTTCCGTTAGGAAACATTGATTTCTATGCGGATGACAGTACAGTGCATAGAGGAAATTATGGTCCTGGGCGCGCTGATACCGAGAGAGAGAGAGAGAATCTTACCATTGAGCTCAACAGGGTGTTGAATATCGGAATGGGGATCTAACAATCTTGTTGAGTTCAATATTAAGAAGACACAGGTATGCGCGTTCACAGTCAAAATGTCGCCTTTTCGTCAGGGCACTACTCTTTCGGCACAGTGCTCGTTACACTTGCTCGGCATGGAGATATGTTGCGATCTGAATTCCAGGAACTACATCGAAACCGTGATCAAAACAGCCTCATGGAAGCTCGGTGTATTGAACAAGGTGCGTCGATTTTTCACACCTGGCCAATTATGCCTGCTTTACAAAACTCAGGTCCGGTCTTGCGTGGAATATTGCTCGCAGTTGTGGGATGGCTCCGCCAAGTACCTCCTCGATGTCCTGGACAGATTGCAGCGTCGTGCTGTCCGTATCGTTGGCGATGTAGAGGTCACCAACAAACTCGAGCCTCTGTAATTGCGTCGAGACATTGCGTCGCTTAGCGCCTTCTATCGGCTATATCACGCACAGTGCTCTGAAGAGCTTTTTGACTTTATGCCACCTTCTCCCGTACTACTCAGGACCACGCGTGCTGGTATTCAGACTCATCAATTTACCGTCTCCACCTCAACATCATGAACAAAGAAATTTAGTACCTCGTTTCTTTGTCGTACTTCCAGAACTTGGAATTCTTTGCTAGCACATGTGTTCCCTTCTTCCTATAACATGGGTTCCTTCGAAAGAGGCGTGAAAAAGCATGTTTCGGGTCGGCAAGGTGGAGGCGGCTAGAGCAGTGTCTAAACTGCACTAGCTGTCTTAGCATATGGTAGCGTCTTCTTACCGCTTCACATCAGGTGGTGTTGAGTCATTTGTCGTGCTTTGTATATAAAAAAAAAATCTGCGTCTTTGCCTCTTCAGCCTTTTTTTTGCAATTTCCTCTTTAGACAATGTTTTTTCTTTCTAGGCGCCATATTCTACAACAAATACATTGGTATTATGTTTAAAACCATGCATCACACAGTATGACCATCAGTCCCTTGATGTGGCGTCAGGCCCTAGTCACTATTACGACTAGGGCCTGACCGTCTAGGGACTGACGAAATGAAACAAAATCAAATGAAACCTATTATTTAAAATTAAAATCAGAACCAATAGGCGGTCAAAAAAACAAGGCAGACAAAACTCATATTTACAATAAGTAATGAGATTAATTAGTAATTAGCTATCTTTAAAACGACAGTAATGTGTAAAGAGCGTAGGGATCTTGTCAAATGTTCTGTTGAACGTATATGTGAGGTAGCTGGTGCTGAACTGGAGGGGCTCATTGTAGTTTGCATCTATCGACCGCCATCGGGAAACTTTCATTCATTTCTTGATATTCTAGAGGGTATATTAAACAAGATATCTAGCAGTAGTAAACCACTTATTATCTGCGGTGATTTCAATGTGGATCTTCTTAGTGACTCTAGTGAAAAGGATAGCTTAATGACTTTGCTAAAATGTTATAACTTAGACTGTCTCTTCAATGAACCTACTAGGATAACTTCCCACTCTGCGACTTGCATTGATAATATTATTAATAATTGTAAAATTAAAAGAAAATCTTTGATATGTGGAGTGCCATCTGATCACAAAGGGTTAAAAATTGAAATCGAAATAATTGGTAACAAGACACAAAATAAAGTGATTAACTATAGGCCTTTGACAAAAAATAGGTTGGATAGGTTTAGAGAATATATGTCTACATCCCTAACAGCTATTAATTTAAATAATGATAACCCTGAGGTGTCTTATAATAAATTATTTACAGCTATAAGAAGCGAATTTGATAAAACATTTAGGCTCAAACAAACTATTATAAAAGAAAAAACAGTTTTTAATGAATGGGCCACAAAAGGTATAAGGAAAAGTAGAGAAAACTTATATGACTTGTATGATAAAAAGTCATACATATTTAATTTAGATTTTCAAGAATATGTAAAACAATATTCAAAAATTTTCAAAACTGTATGTAAAAAAGCAAAGTCTGATTATATCAGGGAGAAAATAATTAGAGCTAGAAATAAAATTAAAACGACATGGTCAATTATTAATCAAGAGACTGGCAAAACTAAAAACAAAGAGTCAAATATATCATTAAAAATAGACAACGAATTGATTGTAGATAAAAAAGAAGTGGCTAACTATTTTGATACTTTTTTCAAAACGATTCCCATCGATACTACAAAGTATATAAATTCTTCTTCTGAACTTGCTGAAAGTATGTTACAAGATAATTTTAGTAGCGTAGCAACATATTTTCAATTTCGACATATTATTGACTTAGATATTGTCAAAGCTTATAAGATGTTAAATAAAAAGAAGACGGAGGATATTTGGGGGATATCTGTGGCAGTGTTGGAACCAATAATTGATCTTATAACACCTTTCCTTACTGTAATATTTAACCGATGTATAGAGACTGGTATTTTTCCTGATTTGATGAAGGAAAGTCGGGTAACTCCAATATTCAAATCTGGAAATACACATAATCCTTCTAATTACCGGCCTGTGTCAGTTTTACCTGCACTGAGTAAAATATTTGAGAGAATAATTTACACTCAATTAAATGCCTATTTCTGTTTGAATGGAATATTCCACAAAAATCAATATGGCTTTATGAAGGGACGATCGACTACTGATGCGGGAGCTAAGTTAATAAATAATATTTTAGACATTTGGGAAAAAAAGTGTGACTCTGTTGGCATTTTTTGTGACCTTTCAAAAGCATTTGATTGCGTCAACCATGAAACTTTGATAAGAAAGTTGAATTATTATGGTGTATGTGGTACAGCTTTGGAATTGATAAAATCCTACCTTAAAAATAGAATACAGAAAATAGGTATCAATGGAGTAGTGTCTGATGGTTCATTGATTGAAATAGGTGTACCACAGGGCTCGATACTTGGACCATTTTTATTTCTCGTTTATATAAACGACCTTCCATACATGGTCAAGGATATGTCGGATATAGTGTTGTATGCGGACGACACTTCTTTAATTTTTTCGTTGGACAGAACTGATACGCATCGTAGTGAGAGTCATATAAATAACACTCTTGAAGAAGTTTCTCGCTGGTTTTCTTTAAATAATTTAGTATTTAATGTAAAAAAAACAAAATGCATTAGATTCCAGCTCCCAAATACAAGAATTCTACCCCTAAATATTAAACTAGACAAATATAATTTAGAACTTGTTGACAATACTAACTTTTTGGGTATCAATTTAGACACAAAATTACAATGGAGGACACATTTAGATATCATAGCAAATAGATTATGTTCAGCTGCATATGCAGTAAAGACAATTAGGAACTTAACAGATGAGGTTACTGCAAGATTGGTTTACTTTGCCTATTTTCATAGCGTCATGTCGTACGGCATTTTGTTGTGGGGATCAGCAGCTAATATAGATAAAATTTTTGTACTACAGAAACGGGCGGTACGGTTTATTTACAAAATGAAGCCCTGTGATTCCTTGAGAAATAAATTCAAAGACATCAGTATTCTGACGCTTCCATCTCTGTACATTTTTGAGAACATTATGTATACGCGCAAAAATATACATAATTTAAAAAAGAAAAGTGACGTTAGGAATTTGAATACCAGGTACAAAAATAAATTAGTAGTTCCAAAGCTCAGACTTGCTAAATCTAGTAATTCATTTGTAGGGAATAGCATAAAGTTTTATAATAAAATACCTGACGACCTATTAACTTTGACGGACACACAATTCAAGGAGAGAATTAAAAGTCAACTGATTGCTAAGGCATACTATAGGGTCAAAGACTTCACCGAAGACAAACATCCATGGCAATAAAAGTTATTTTAGTTTTTAGTTATACTGACGAGTGTAGGTAGGTATGTACCTACTCGATATGTAATAAATACATTACAAGCTAGTAATAATTTATATTTCTAAATTCTACTAAGTAGTTAAATAATATTAAATTTCATGTTTATATTTTGACGTCAATAAGTGCTTTGTTGAAAGCCTACATTGAAAACAATTGACTATGACTTTGACTATGACTATGACTTACCTAGGGCCTGAGAGTTTGACTGACACAGCAAGTGTTTCCGCAGCAAAGTCGGCGACCGCACTAATAACAAAAGGGCTACCGCGGCTTGGGTCGTGTTTGCAACTAACTTGCCACCGATGCTATCGTATTGAGTGAGTTATGAAAAAGGTATATGCTTGGATCCCGCGTATTTTTGAATTTCGTAAATGACTAGGGCCTGATATTTTTTATCGCTTACACTTTTTGACCTAAAATAATGTGATGAAACATATTGTTATTATAAATTAAATCGTAATCACAATGTTAGTATTGTAATAGTAAACGAATTTAAATAGAGTTTGATCAAAATATTCTTATAGAATTATAATTACAGTGAAATGAATCCTAAATTCGGGAGATCTTACATGGCTAGGGCCTGATATTTGGAGTAAGAAATGTCAATTTTTGGAAATAAAGAATATTATGATATATATCAAAATGAGTGACCGAATTAAATGGACTTTATAACATCGCTTAGTAGTCTCAAATATTGGATAAATAAATTATAATATTGTGAAAAATGATGCTAACACCAAGTTAACCAAATTTCAAATAATCACCCGTATATCTAATATTTCACAAATTTTCTTGTGAATTTTGATATTGTAGGTATACAATTCGAATTACATAAACTTATATATAAATCCAATTCGTGACTGACTGACTGACTGTATCAACATTATCAACGCACAGCCACAGAAACACAGCAGGCGATACCTCGACGACACTAGCGACACCACTTGATTTATATTAATTGTGGTGAATATAGAACATAATAAACAAAAATGATTTAGTGAATGACTAAAGAATGGTATTTGTAATTTTGTCTGAGATGTGCTCGGTATAAGATAATCCTCTACATGTAACCTATTTTTTCATTATTGCCTAAAGTGGCCACTATTAACAATAATAAAAAAATTGGTAACTTATACGTAGACAGTTTATACAACACACATCTTTAAAAATTACAAATACCGTTCTTTAGCAATTCTCTAAAGCGGTTTTGTTTATTATGTTCTATATTCACCTCAATTAATGTAAATCAAGTGGTGTCGCTAGTGTCGTCGAGGTATCCCCTTAAACTGCTCGCTAGTCCTAGACATAGGTAATGAAAATTGTAGGGTGTGTTCTTTTTCAAGTTTAGTTAGTATCATAGGCGTAGCTGCAGGGTGGGCCGGGTTCGTCCTTTAAGTATACCTAGTGCTTCTTACTACTTTCGGCGTACAATGGGGATTTCTTAAAAAGAGGATTTCTAAAAATGGGGATTTCTCAAAATGGGAAGTTAGCTAAATAGATTCGTGTACACTTGGCTACCAAAAATAAAATTGCTTTATTTTGAACATTACATAAACCTAAATTGAACACAAACCAAAATCAATTCATACAACAAAAAAACAACTAACTTCTTGTAATTTTCCTATAAATTTCTATAAGTTTTACAGCAATAATTTCATGGGTAAACTAATATAATTGTTTCAATAATTTACCGAAAGATAAGGTTCCCTTTTTCAATTCTTTTAGAATCCTCTTGTACTTTTGATCGAACCTGATTTCCCGAAACCTCCTTTTTTGGAATGCAAAAGGGCGATTTTAAATTTATTAGGTATATATTTTTTTACTTTTTGAATATTTCTTTTTGTTTTTTTTTTATTATTATTTTTAGTGCATCTAAATATATAAATAACTCTATGTATGACTTTTGAATTTGAAAATATTATACCTTTATAAGGATGACATTATTGCAATAATTAAGAATATATAAAACGGTAGCTTTCGCCCGCGACTTCGTCCGCGTATAATTTGTTTATCGCGAAAAGTATTCCAATCGGTAATTGGGCAAATTATTTTTATTTATAAGATTAAAGTCTGTCTAAGGACAGCGTAGTATGGATAGAGAATAATACATTGGGGTGATACGATGACATTACAGTTACCGTAATTATGTTAGTTATGTTAGTTATGTTATGCTATAAGAAATATACCTAAAATTGTATTAGAGCCGATTATGCTTTATATCCCCGTTTTGCTAACTCCCCATTTCGAAAAATCCCCCTTTTCTGAAATCCCCATGGTGCGCCGAAAGATGGAGGAGAGCTCTTCGTATTTTCAGCGGCGGATTAGAACACATATGGGAATATTATGACGCTTACTTAATTAATAAAAATACGTAATTAATTAAAAAAAATATTTAATATCTTTAATAATCTAAAGACATAAACAGGATATGGGAAATATACGGTACATAAATTACCTATTTAAACTGTAACCCCAAAAAATAATGTGTCACTTGCTAAATTGGTGTTATGAAATTTCAGATTAAAATTAAAATCTGCATGAGAACAACGAGTAGGTACTTACCTACTGTAATAATAATAATATTCATACACTCACAAACTTTCCTGATGAAAGTTTGTAGGTAGTTAGTAATATGTTTTTTTAATTTTGGGACTCACAAGACAGGATTAAATATTATTATAATAATTATTAAAATGTCTATAAAATTATAAAATATAATAATAATGATAAATAGATTATTTGTTTTAAGTTATGTCTACTAGAGTGGACCCCGTACTGTAACATAAAAAAAATCATAAAATGAAAAGTGAACTTAGAATTCGAATACACGAGTCTTTGGAATAATATAGAAACTAAAAATTTAGCCTTTAAACATCTAGGTACGGTCGACCACAGAAGTAGCTGAACACTATAGTGCCATGTCACAATAACTATGGCGTTATAGTACCTACCTAACGCTATTCTAACAAGCGCAATTGTAGGTGTGACATGGTACTAAAATGTTAAGTTATTTCTGTGGTCGACTGTAAGTACTTACCTACTTTAGATTCACTGCATTCATTCATCTTATCCGTTTCTTCACTTTTTTAACTTTATCGTCTGTCGTTTTTATTTTCCTTTTTTTAGCATAACCCCTAACAAAATTGAACCAATCATTCGCTAACAGAATTATATGAATTTCCTATCATTAGGAATTTTTATAATAGTAGCGATATCACTAAACAAGGGTATTCAATTAATTCAATTCCTCATTTATTTATTAGCTGTCCGTTTTACGCATTGGGAACCTAAATTTACAGTTTCACACAGGAAATTAATTTGAACGAACAAGGGTACCCAATAGGGAGATAAGATTGCAAATGTCTATTTTCTCACAGTTAAAATATAAAAAGTCACCTCAATATCGATTAAGATAAAATGTGGACTAATATCTGCAAGAGGGCCGATTTATTTATTATTGTGAAAGGAAACATTTATCTTGGTATTCAGCTAGTAGTGTAGGGCTTGAGTGAGATAAAGACAATAAAACAAATGAATTGTGAGGTGTATCTATTATTAGAGGATGGTATTAATTGCGCGCGCGCACCTGGGCAGCGGCGCAGGTGACCGCCTCAATTTGGGGTCAACAGGGGCTTGACACTGAATCAACTGCAGGCTATCTACTCATGATTGTGGGAACCGAACTTGCAATTCCAACTTAAAAGTTATGGAGTTGAAATTGTACGGTTTATAAAATGGTATTTTTTTCAAAAATTAATCAATAATTATAGTGATAATACCTAGATTGCTTATGTCAATTAAAACAACTATGAATAAAGACATGCATATTACATAGTTATTATTAATTTTGGCATTTCATACTTCCTTACATTTCTTAGTATAATAATAATATGTTATTTATGTCATTACCTAATCCGTATGTTTTCAATGGAGCGTTTTTGAACGATACGTCGCAATACATTAAACATACCTACTATTTCTGTTTCAATATTTCTTTATGAGTTTTAAACTTCTTATTTATGAAACAAAAAAAAGGTGTCAACTACCCTTTGACGCCCAGAAAGACAGTTAAAAATTAACTGTATTTCTTAGGTAGCGCGATAGATTTCAATTGTAATAAATACCTATACAGGGTGGTGCTGTCAATGCAACAACAAATTAAAACATGGGCTATATTAGTTCATAGAAATGGTTTTCCACTTTCAACAACATCTTATTCATTTGATATTTCATGACATTTGTATAGAATAATATAACGTTGGCTGCATTGTTTCATAGAAATGTCCAGAAATTATCAAATGTATAAGATGTTTTTGAAAGTGGAAAATCATTACTATAAACTAATATAGCCCATGTTTAAATTTATTGTCGCATTGACAGCACCACCCTGTATGTGTTATCTCGAAAATAGATGGGTACCATAAAAGTAGGTAGCTAACTAGTCTATAAAAATATATCTAATAGCCTGCATGCCTACACCAATTGGTCCACGCCTAGGTATACTGTACCTACTGTACATAAAGAAAATAATAAAGATCGGGATTTTAATAATAAAAAGTCAGTTTAAACACTTTCCCCTTTATTTAGAATAGTACAATAGTATTTATCACATGTCGGTAAGATTTGTCAAGCCGCCACAAGCATTCTCATCGATAACTGAAGACGACGAGCTACCCTACTCTCAGCTGCTTAGATCAACATTAGACAGGGTCGGATTAAGGTTTTGATTACATTATTAAACTTGCTGCAATCTAATTAATCATAATATTTCCTCACCTAGATCCGTCCCTAAGATAAATAAATAATACCTATTAGTGAAGGTATTATTATGTAGGTGAGGCTGATAGAAATTTCTCTTGGCCACATTAATTGAACCATTCCGATTTAAAAAAATCTGTAGATACAAATCTGGTGCGAATATGAATTAAAACAATCTAAAAAGTTGATACTGTTTGTTTTATATAACAGCTTGACGTTTTGTCTTTGTCTGCTTGTAAATGTGATAGGTTTGACCACAGACACGGCCGGCAAGGCTATCTTATTAAAAATCACCAAACCGTATGTAGGTACAGATGTATGCAGCAATCGTGTTCGAAGACACGCAGCTGCGTTGTATACATGTGCTGTTACATAACTTACAAGCGTTATGTTTTTTGTGTCTACTAATCACGATTCACTTTGGCAAAAAATATTGTAAAGAAACTCAAGTGATAAAACTATTCAAAGTTAAAAGCAAAATCGCATATGTTGATAATATATTTTAGAACATTATTAAGACGGAACATAATAGGATCGTAAAAGTTGGCTGAATAAAAATAAACGATAAAGCAGCCCTGCCTTTTGCATGTTGACGATTTACTTCCATTTTCATAGCCGTTGAAACAGTAAATTAATTAACATTCTGCTGTCCATTTGAATGGAAATTGTAGTTTTACATTTAAACCGGAACAATGTGACATTACACAATTATATTTTTGTTTATTGCTGACGCATGGCCACGATTATTGCAAATTGAACCAAAATGTGGATAATTAAGCGACAGCAATAATATGATACGTTTTGAGAATATCTATATCATATCCTGCATAAGAATACCAAGCCATTGTTTTAACTAAGATATAATAAAAAACTTTAATAAAAATAATGGGAGCAAATCGTAGTACTAATTAAGGTAACTATCAATAGTAACACTAGCATACTGTACCCCTAGTGTAACTTTCTATCGAATCGAAACGAAAACGATCATCATCGTGTTCACAATCTCGAGTCCATCATATATAAAAAGAGGTTTCCATCTTTCTACAACAGAGGCTGTACGCTCTGGGATCGCACAACTTTAGATGATTGAATGCTACTAATGATTGATAAGAAAATCATAATTAATGACAATGAGTCCACGCGGTATGATTGATGTTCAAACAGCAACAATCTTAAGGCGATATATTGAAAAAAATCGCACTTTTATAAGTAATGTCATACGTCGCTGAAAGATCTTACGAATCTGAAAATCAAATATACGTTACTTCATATCCTTATCTAGATACGAGTAGAACAAAAACACGATTAAAGGAGTTTGCCTCGATACATTTTATTTCCGAAAAGACCTCTTATAAACAAGAAAACTTAAGATTATTGGTGAACGATAATTTGTATTCAATAGGAAATTACTTTAAATAGTAGATATCATTAATATTCAGAATCGTGTAGAAGCGTTTTTCTGTAGTCCATAAGGTTATTTTTAAATAAAATAATTTGTGTATTTCGTTTACTTTTCACGCGCGATCGCTGTTTTGTCTCTTTTCCTCCCGCTGAGTCAGCCATATCTCTATCCCTATCGGTCCTGGCCGAAACAACGTTTCGATAGATCGCCTTAACTGCCCGTTTGAGACGCAACAGACAGAAAGGTAGAAAGAGATGCAATTATTTTTGTCTATGAGAAATTATATTTCATCTCTTTCTACCTTTTTGTCTGTTGCGTCTCGAACGGGCAGTTAATAGTGTTGCTGTTTGTACGTGTAATGTGTTGCGTCACAGTCGGAGCCGCGCGTAGCAGCTAAAGTGCTGACACAAGTCAAACTACAGAATATACATTGTTTGCACTGTACAGAGACGCTGCAACCGTTTTCATACGATTTCACAGTTACCACAACGACAAACGTTTTCTTTTCAATTCGATTGAAACTTACATTGAGAGCACTGTAATAACACATTATAACTAATTCATAATCATAATAAGGAACTGCGACAAAATATCGAGGTATCATATAGAAACTAAGAGATCGTAGCGCATTATATACACATAAAATAAATCATACAACATGACGTTTTCTTATTCCTATGTAGAAATATGAAACAATTGGCGTTTTTAGAAATCAAAATAAGTTGCCCCTTTATAGAAGCTGCAATTACATATAAGGAAAGAGTAAAGCTATCTATTCTTGTTTTCAGTATATACAGAATGGTGCTGTCAATACGACAATAAATTGAAACATTGGCTATATTTTAATATAATTTCATGACATTTCTATGAAATATTGCAGCTAATGTTATATTATTTCATTCAAATGCCATGAAATTATCGAATGAATAAGATGTTTTTGAAAGTGCCAAACCATTTATATAAATCAATATAGTACATGTTTCAATTTATTGTCGTATTGACGACACCACCCTGTATATCTATTCAGAAACACCAATAAATAATTTTTTGTAATTATGTATTTGTAAAATAACAAATAATCACCCGTCAATAAAAAGCTGTAAGGGTGTCCGGCTTATAAGCCTTTTTATAATGTGGAAGTGGACAAGTAATTTGATAAAACACAAGTCGTAATACATAAGTAATGGTATTCTAATATAAAGTTATAACTTAACTTGCAGAATAGTACAAAGATTGAGAAAATGTTAGATATAACACAATAATACATACTAAGCAACTAAACTCTGTCTGTCATCTGTTACATCTTGAATTTATACAAAGTAAGAAAATAGGAGGCAAATATATATTTTTTTACTACATAGGCATCGATTAAATATCCGTAAATAGATAAAAAGTACACCATTCAACAAGTCTATTGGTGACGTTTGCACAGATGAATGACTAAATGTTTTTGACTACATGCTTCTAATTTTAATTATCATCCAAAAGCCATTACAGTTTGATTATCTAATATTTTCCTATTTTCTATTGAACTTTAAAAACATTTGTTAAAAATATAGGTTCTAGGGGTTTACGCAAACGTCACGTCATAAACCTAAATGAAATATTACAGTTAGTATTAGGACAACAAATTCAAATCTGCTAAGATTTACAAATTTCCGCTTTAGTTACTTCTTTACTTATGGAAATATAAACTAATATCAATAAAGGATAACCACAGTTCAAGCAAGAATTTTTTAAAGTTTTTATGTCATTTTTACTGAAATCTAATATAGTATTTTAAGTTTTCATTTTTAGAACTTTTTTTATTATCAATGCAAAGAACAGCTTTAACTTGTAAATAATGTATAGAGTAGGTAAACTGCACAGCACGAGACCTCGCGAGAAAGGAATCAAGCTCATGTGATATTTTCTTGTCAAGTTTCCAAAGTTGTTAAATATTTAAAATATGTTAATTCTCGGAGCGAGTATTGTTTTTAGGGCTGCTTGTTTACAGCATCGGGAATAAGCAAGCTCGAGACATTCCTTAAACATATTTGTCCGGGTATAGATAGGCCAGCAGTATTTTGTATGATTCTCAAGTTCTTATTCAATCGCGTGATAAAACGTGATAACTAATTGAGATATTCTTATTTACTCTGCAACATGTGACATCTTTTCACCATCAACATTTTTGATAAATAAATAAATAAATATGTTTTGTTTTCACAATATATTTGACGTTACGCAAGCCACATTTACAGGAACAAGGCCGCCTGAACATGGGTTTAAGAATAATTTATAATCCCATAAGTCACAGTCGCAGTTTAATATCCGATTTAGTCATTTTAAGAGCTACCCTCACGTACAAGCCTCTGATAAGACCATAGTTATATGACCTTCGGCATGTGCAATCACTACATGCCTACGATAAAGTGAATATACTAAAATTTAAGTGATGTTTGCGTCTGTCAAGAAATCTAGGAGTCAAGATTACCTTAAACACGTTCTGATTATTTGTTCTTCCGGAAGTCCATCAATCTCTAAATATGACCCATTTTTACATGTAGGTATTTATGTGATAACAGCAACGGTTGTTATGTCATATTCTTGATAACTCACATTATTCTAATAAGTATGTTCGTGACACATCCTTTTTTTCTGCAATTTTCAGAGCCATTTAATTATTTTAAAAAAATATTTTTTGAGATGCTAATAAAATACTCGCAACCATGATTAAAATTTAAAACATAAGTCTATAATAACAATATTCCTACACTACAAGTAGGTAGTAGATAAACAGACAAATATAGGTGAAAATAGAAATAGAAATGAACATAAAAATATCCATGGCCCTTGAATAAATATTGGTACACACCATACAAACATCTACCTCTACCGGGATTAGAACCCGGGACCTCTGGTCTGGTAGATGGGGTACTCTCCACTCAAACAGACGGCCGTCCGGAATATAAGGAAATTGTATGTGGCGTTTTGGACAGTGTAAAGATTATCAGTTATGAGACAAACAATTAGGATCTTTTCAAAAGTGTCTTTTTTCAGTTGTTGATTATATTATTACAAGGATTAAAAAAAGAATACGACGTACGTGGACTTTAAAGTTTTTACCAAATTATTTTAATACCTACCTCATTAAAGTTATATTGACTCGTCTTTTACTTAACAAACACAAACAAATTCGTAATACTATTATTTAATAACAATGAGCACTATTATGAAAAAATATTTTTCTAATCTGCGAATAATCACCAAAATATTTAATATCTCTAGGTGGGCTAGTATTCTATTTTAAAGCGGACATAATATTTATAATGTGAATATATTTTGCAATATGTATACAATGTTACACGTAGTATATTAGGTACATATAGACAGGAAAATGTGACGGAATTACGTTAAGATTACAAGTAGGAGAAATCTTATTTTTAAAAACATGGTAAAATGCAATTTCTTTTTGTGATTTATAATAATAATACATCAGAAAACACCAATATAATTTTCCGTCGTCATAAAGACGTCTCTTGCATTGCGCTCAATTTTAATGCTTTTAAGGCTAAAATATTGGTGATATAATTATGTCTATAAATACTTTATAAATTGCCATTGATAAATATACCAGGGACTTTAAATTCCAAAGTAACGTACATGATGAATTCCTTTTAAAATGTTTTATACAGTTCATCGTATCTTATGTACATGTGAATACGCCGCTTTGTATGCACTATAAAACTTGTAACAAGTATAGCAGCCATAATGTTCATTAACAATTTATGGTGCGATGAGAGACCAAGTTAATTAATTTATATCAAAGTGACAGTTACTTATTATGTCTGATAACAAGCGCTTACCGTAGACTACAGACGCTCGTAGCACGTTGGTACTTCTCACTCTTTGCTTGCCTACCCTGTACACGTCAAGAGAAACGGTAACAGCATTGTAAATGAGTCTCCCTGCTCGCTACAGAACGCTTTCCAAACGAGCTCTCTAGCGATCTGACGTCATAAATGTACGCCAATGTAATGTATGTGACGTCATAATTTTACTAGGTGGTAGGCCCGTATGTAGGGTCGTCTGAGTAGGTACCACCGCCTTTCTTATTTCAACCGTGAAACAGTTCACTGTGTTTCGGATTAAAGGGAAAGGTAGCCAGTGTAATTACTGGGCATGGAAGGCATTTCATCTTAGGTCTCAGGATGACAACGCACCTGCAATTCCAAGTGATTTTTCTTTGTTATTGCAGGTGTCTATAGGCGGCGGTTATTTGTTTGTCATCTAGTTTTATAAAAAATGTATGACATAGACAATTAGAATTTAACTGTGTCTGGTATGTACCTAGTACCATGTCACCACACGTAGATGCTGAGATCATCTGTAAGGTGGAGGTGCTTCGAATTCCAGTCACTACGCCCAACCTAGTTTTTAATCAGTGTAGGCATAATTAATATTTGAAAAGCCCAGACATTTTTGTAGCACCTTATAAAAAAGTGTTGTTCGCAAAATACCTTTTGTTATTTCAGTTTTATTTATTTATTTTTTTAATTGGCTTTCAACGCACCATAAAAAGTCTAAAAACTATAACGTCGACACTATAGTTTCTTAATATTAAATAAATTGCGTTAATAAATCTAACATTGAACATTGTGTAGGTACTTATTTGTGCACCAGTGAAGTGAGCCTCCTTACTCCTGACTTTGACGTACCTTTGGTCTTCTTTGACTGTTCCTTAACACCCCTGAAAATAATGATACATTGATGAGTAATTCCACTTTTACTGATATTATACCTGTAATAAAACTTTTGGCACATTTCCTCAAAAATACATTAACGAAGCCTGTTTACACTATTCGAAAGTTAAATATTACGCACTATACAAAGGAGCGTGAGGTAAAATAGGTACTCACACCCAAATACCTGTTTTACTGCACGCACCGTTGTATGGCGCCGCGCGTTTTCTTACCGTTTCTTTTAATTTCCTTAATAATATACAGGGTGGGGCCCGTTACACGAGCAAAAACTTTAAATATAGGCATTTTCAGTTACCACTATTCATATCCTAGTGGTTTTAGTCCTTCAAATTTATTTAAAAATAAGTAATTTTTAAATTACCAACTTGACATTGTTATATAACGTTTGAAGAATGTTTCGAATAATCTGATTGTCGCTTGAAAAGAGTTTCAGCTGTGATTTAATAAGAGGTTTGATATTAATTTACATTACCTTCATTCTTAACGTAATTACAATAAGGATCAGTCTTGATTGTTTGTAAGTAGTACTTCCTGGCCGTGCCCTGTACCACGTTACTTTACGACCGATAAACGATATTATCGCAATGGAAGTTACATCGATTAAAGGTTTTAACTTTAAATTAAATTTATTCCTAAACGACGTACTTTGAACTATTCGGACCACATTAGAGTAACTTTAAGTGCTCGAAATAATTTGCAGTTTTTGCTCGTGTTACAGGCCCCAGGCACCCTGTATAAAAAATTCCACTAAGGAGTTTCACGTTATAAGAATAAATAGGCTGAATGATCGAACCTTTTTGGAAGCGTTTTAGCTCAATACAATTGTCTCATTTTAGTACTAAAGAGAAATTAAGATGAAAGATGTAGGTAGTTCTAATTTTCAACACGCGCACGTCCGCCATTTGAAAATGTAGGTACGCTATTTTATTAGGAACGTCAAAGATGGCTGCGACTTTCCGACTGATAATTAAAAACAAATTAATATTACTGTTGTGCTGTTTATTGCAAATCTGCTGAAAAACGTTGTATGATGGTTTTTACAGACTCGTGACTATGGTAAGCCCTCGACTTCGTCTACTTGTTTGTAAAAATCTAAGTTGGTTCTTACACTAGCACTAGTATCATAAATAACTATTATAACATTCCCAGTTTTAAAATAAAACCACATTAACGGACTTAACTCACGTTCATTTACATTATCAGTTTATACTTACCCACGCATTATTTTATATCAAACGCGAGTTAAATACGGTGATTTGGGTTTATTTAAATTGTGAAGTTCTCATTAAAACATGATACAGTGCTATTGCATGTTTTATTAATTAAATTAAAAAAATGTAAACCAACTTTTCAATATCATTTTTTATAATACATTTAAATCTTGCAATTTAAATATGTATTTTGTGTTTTATGTTATCTCGCTATAAAAAGACTGAGATTTTTTTAAAGTATGCGAAAGCCAAAGGGGGAGTAATTAATTTTCATGATTTTAATGTTAATTTTTATGATTTACGTAGGATTCCATAATAATAATTAAGCAACCTTTTAACGGATTTATTAAAATTAAAATTTTAAGGTATTTTTATTAACTCTTTTAATTCAGTTTACTATTTAATCTTAATAACATCTAACTACATATTATACAAATTGATATAAAGTAATCCCCCACACACTCACGTATAGAATATAATTGCTTCCTCCGTCCTACTTTTCGTCTTGTAGTTCTTTGTTTGATTCACATTCCTTAATTTTTGTGGGTATCCAATTTATTGCAATGTTGATATCTTAGAGAGATAAGAAAGATTTGCTTTGAAAACTAGGAACGCAATCGTCATGAATGTTTCATCTTCACCCAAAATAAAACTATATTTTTACAACATAGGATTGCATTCGTATTGTAAAGAAGCTTTTTAGGTTAGTGTGCGTTAAAACAGCGTATACACATAATCCATGGGTTGGTGTAATCTCATAAAATGTTTCATAAATAGTGCGTAAACGGTATATAAATAAAGAAAACGTAATGCCTCAATAGCTAACAAAAAACATTTTCAGTGTGCAATGTGCATGTTACTTGTCTTATTTTAATATTACTAATTAGATATCTTACCTACCTACATACAGACGACAGCACATCAAGTGTAACAGTTCCACTACGAAAGCCGCCTCTATTACGAACGGAATAAGGCCGGTCTCAAGGTCAAACTGTTAAGGTGGTTTTCCACCAGAGGGGCGAGACGAGATTTAAAATTTGTATGGCAAATTTTCAATCCTCGCCTCGCGCATCTTTGGTGAAAATAATCAGGATTGACGAGGATGTGCGAGGCGTGAATTGAAATATTTGTTTGTGTAAAAATGAACCGTATTGCTTCCGATATAGAGTATAAATTAACTCTGCAACAGAAACACGCTTCTCGCGATAGGTTTATTGTTGTGCGATTTCAATCCTCATCTCGCCACTCTGGTGGAAAATCATCTCGCGCGAGCTCGCGCGGGCAATTTTTAGTAGAAAAGGGTCAGTGCGATTTCAATTATTGTCTCGCCTCGCCTCGTCTCGCCCCTCTGGTGGAAAACCACCTTTACGCTTGTTGTGCGGTCCACTGTGCATACCGATTTATTTTCTGCTTAAATAATGTAGTAAAGCATATCAAATAAACGAATAACTCACAAGTATCGAGTGAGGTCCTCGATGTCGACGAGCATCGAATCCTGCCCCATGTGGAGCTCGTCGCGCGCCATCAGGAGCTTCACCAACGAGTCATTTAGTGACTCGATTTGTGAGTGTAGTTCATTCACTATCACCTGCCGTCGATAAAAAGGTATGATTAAGTTTATTGCAACTTAAAATTAAGTAAATTAACTACATCGTAGTTGACTATAAAGTATGAAACACTTCGCTCCGCTCGAGTGGATGTCTGTTATCGCGCCAAAAGGCAGCTAAAGTCTTTTCCAGGATTTAATCTATATCCATGCTAAAGGAGATGTTTCAGGTTTATATGAAGTCCCGGTTATGTATACAGTTGTTTTTAAGTTAGGGAAATGGAAATAAAACATTTTTTTTCAATTCATTCTCTTTACTTTTTTGTTTTTTTCCCGTACAAAATACTTTCTGATGACAAGTGACAGTTTTATAATTATCAATATAGGGAAACACTATAATGTCAAACTTCTATTATTATACCACTCAAAATATAGGCACAGAAGAAAACAAAAACTTTATTGATCTGTCTATCCGACTACTGAGTCTATAATTAGACTAAAAACGATCGTTTTTAGTCTATAATTAGACTAAAAACGATCGTTTTTCCGAACATTTTGAAAATATGGCCACAGACTATAGAGATTATGTCTTAACGTGGCCTCCTATATTGCCATATTTAGTTTTTTATGGTTGCTTTAAAATATTTTCGTACGTGGTTTACCGGCCAAAAATATCACGCAAAATAATTTGTAGTGGTTTTAATCATTTTTTGACATTTTTTAATGTACTGTACATGTTTATAGACGAAAATGAAACATCTCCGTTCAACTAAATTGGTTCAACGGGTTAGAAGTGAAATCGTAGCAGACAGAACTATTGCATATAGAATATTAGTACAAATGGGTGGTGACCCTAGAAATAGTTGTAGGTGTCTAATTTGTATTGTGTTTCAAATTGTGCATCATAAATCATGATGCGACGTGATAACAAAACAAGCAATATTTTCATAAAATCTTTTTAAAAAGCCCTAAGTCTCGAGGAGACAGAAAACTTTGAACATATTCACATTCTCATTTTTCTTTCGTAGAATTTTGACATAACTGCGCGGAATAGTAAAACTACAAAATGTTTTATTCAACTTCGGTACATAATACACGTACATTTATTAAAATCATTCCTGAATTTACCAGGGATCTTGTTCTGAGAATGTCTTCAGATGGTGCAATAAAGTGATATTATATAAAATTTGACTGCAATGAAAGAGGAAATTGATCTGTATGTACACTATGTGTATACCTAACTTACTATAGAATTGGACCCAACCCAACCACAAAAATTCAAAGTCTGCAACTAGACTGCAAGAAAGAATTTAAAACTATGCTTATTTTATGGTGTCTAGATAATGGAATGTATGTATAACGATGAGTTAGCACACTTCGAACAAATACATTCTCTTTTCACCAAACATTCACCAACAATTTGAACGAAAGTAAAAAATATATAATTACGTTCTTGCTTTACCACACGTAGGTACGTTGTAAAATTGAACGCAAAAAGTAAATGGACTACGCCTGCAGATCAAGTTAAGTATCTTGTCATTATAAGAATCATTTTCCAGGTTACATGTTAAGCTTGGTGTGCGGCCGTCCACAGGGCGTTTGGCACTCACCATATAAAGCGGGTAGGTGCCCATGTTACCATAGTCATATGTATAAATACTATAGAGTTAACAAAAATTCAAAATTGTAAAATAAATTTCTCTTCAAACAAAGTTCGGTCAGTTAAATAAAAAGTATGGGAAATTACAAAATTAATTTTAGGAATTTGACCTTTTGAGACCTTAGTAGATCTAACTATGATAACATGGGTAGGTGCCCGCTTGCTATACCGAGTACCAAACACCTTGTACATCATTGCAGCATTATTATAGTTCAATTTATCACTTACAGTGAATATTTTTGTTTCGTACGATAGTGCTATACGATACAAATCATGAATTTTTTTGATAATGTTATAAATCGCAACATATAATTACAGACACTACCTGTGTACATACAAAGAAATAATAATAACAAAGCGGCCAATTTAAATGCACCAGTCATTAGCTTCGGATTTCTCAAATGTGCCAATTCAGATTCTAACTATTTGAGTTTTCAATAAGTTTAAAGTTTAAGTAAAAAAATGCAATAATTGAATTATTTTTTGACAAAATATACGTTTATTTCTACGATAATATAGCCAAAAGATGCAGCTTTTTGAGTCTTCATTTGCAACTAAAAAGTTTCATTTCAAGAAATCTCGAAAACCGTCTCTACACAATGGGTATTGTTAATTTAAGATTTCCTCATTGCAGCATAATGGGCTTAATGCATGACTCAGCCCAACCAAGGTCGTATTCAAACACTGCATTAAGGGCAGCATAAAACAAACATTTTCATACTACGTAACAGAATTGACACACAATAAGGTGTGAAGAAAATATGGATTATACTTATTTCATTCTAAAATTCAAATTTTAGTGACAGCTCTCTAGATCGATATAATAAATTTCTGTTTTGTCGAGTTGTAAACTTGTAATGTCAAAGTTGTATGATAGATACTGTTGTGTCCAATTTTAGTGTCTCCCATGGCAGGACTAGGTTACATAGACAAAGTTTTAGTAACGTAATTTACTTCTACAAGCTGTATCAGAATTACCCAAAAAAAAGAAATTCATTATCGAAAACTCAAAATGAAAGTCACTACTCTAGTAATCGGCTGTGAATGTCATTCAACCTAAAATTACTAGAGTACAAACTAACCTAGTACAACCTAAAATTACTAGAGACCGATTACTAGAGTAGTGACATTTTCATTTTGAGTTTTCGATAAACCCTCGATGCCCTGGACAGATTGCAGCGTCGTGCTGTCCGTATCGTTGGCGATGTAGAGGCCACGAACAACCTTGAGCCTCTGCAATTGCGTCGAGTCATTGCGTCGCTTAGCGCCTTATATCGGCTATATGACGGAGTGATCTGAAGAGCTTTTCGACCTTATCCCACCTTCTCCCTTCCTACTCGGGACCACGCGTGCTGGTCTTCGGAGTCATCAATTTACCGTTTCCACCTCAACATCACGCACAAAGAAATTTAGAACCTCGTTTCTTTGTCGTACTACCAGAACTTGGAATTCTTTGCCAGCACATGTGTTCCCTCCTTCCTATAACATGGGTTCCTTCAAAAGAGGCGTGAAACCTTTTGGGCCGGCAAGGAGGAGGCGGCTAGAGCAGTGTCTAAACTGCATTAGCTGTCTTCGCATATGGACTTTTCTTACCGCTTAACATCAGGTGGTGTTGAGTCATTTGTCGTGCTTTGTATTAAAAAAAAACTTTTTTTTTGTAATTCTGATACACTTTGTATACTGGGGTGGGGTCCCTACGTAAAATGAGTTTAAATTAAATTACTAATAGTGACCTGCAACTGTGCGATGTTCATGTCTGTGAGCAGCTGACGGGAGACGCGGCGACGGTCGGGCGCAAGCGGCGCACTGGCCTTCTCCATGCTGTGCCGGAGCATTTCCGTCACAGGAGACACCGACCGGCAGTGGCGTTCGCGCTGAAAACATTGATTTATATAATTTATCTAATATATACAAATGTCATCTCAAAGTGTTTGTTTTTGAACTCCTCTGAAACGCCTTAACCGTATGAATTTGTTAGCACAGTTTTTGTGTATATTTGGTAGGTCTGAGAATAGGTTGTAGGATATTTTTTATACCCCTAGCTAGGTGATGAGGGTGACCCTCTCAATAATTTTTGTTTTGTACTCTTTTATGGCAAAACAATGTCAGCTAGTGCCTGTATACTATTTCAGCCGTAAAGCAGTTTGCTGTGATTCTGATTAAAGGTTATGGTAGTCAGTACAATAACTGGGCATAAAAATTGAATTCCATAACTATACTGACAAACCAAGGACTTTGATTAAAAATTGATTACTTTGTTCCATAAAAAAAACAAATGTATAATATGTTATTCCTATACAGAAGTAATTAGTTCATTATTAACACAAAGTGCTATGTGTGTCTTAGTTATAGGTATATATAATAACTTGGCTATGATTTATTTATTTAACAATTTATGTACATACACACAATTTAAAATGATACATATTAAATGGAGAGAATGTACATTGGAGGGTGCTACTTATGATAATATTTTTGAACAAAACATACTTTTAAACGTAGTCATGTAATTTGTTTTATGGACAAGAAAAAATGTCATGTTATCCCATTCACTATCTTTAATAATATCAACTAAATGTAAGTTATATGTTAGTTGACTATACAGTAAAGTAAAGTCATACTGTACAAACCTCCATCTGGACACGAGCCATCTCCTTCGCCTGTGCAAGGGCAAGACGAGCTTCTGTCTGCAGTGTAGCTTGCAGGGCATAGAAATCAGACTCTTTCAATTCAATGTGCCCCAAGGAATGTGTAGATCGAGATTTTGTTTTCACAGACAATGATGTTGGACGCAACTTTGCACCTAAAGATTATTGTAGAAGTTATAAATCAATTCATAATATAGTAATAATTTAATAATTAGTAGGTAAATGAAAACAGATAATTAAAAATTTATTTTACTAAGTTGCTTGTAAAAGAAAAGTAATGTTACAATTAATTTTAATTATTTGTGAACATCACAGATAAAACTGCTACATCTAATTGGTTATAAGCCACATACAAATTATAGGCAGTCACAGTTTGAGCCACGCACAGCTCAGCCATTTTGCTCAGACATGTACGTGATTAATTACTAAAACAGATACATACACCAGTTAGTTATTACAAAAACATTAGTAGGTTTCATTAGACCACAAATAGCAAAGGAGAAACTCATACCCTAAATATACTTACCACTTTGAGAAGTATTTATTTTGTCTTGTTTAGTTATATTTACAGACAGAGGCCTTGTTTGATATGGGTGATTGTAACTTGATTTACTAAACACACTTGATCGGGATGAACTCCTGTTATTATAATTTAAATTTCTCTCTAGGTCTGATGCTTGAGATTCATTATCAGAAGCTGTTTCATTCATGAAACATATTTGAAGATTTTTCCCTGCACATTACAGGACAACACAATAATGGTTAACAAAACATGTACCACATAATGTAATGTAAAATGAAAAATATGAGTGTAAGAAAATTACTGTTATCAATTCTGATGTCGTAACATATCAGTAATAATAATATGACAGATTTTAAGCCTAATGTTAGAAAACATAGAATGATTTTACTTAAGCACACTAATTTGATATAATGCCCAATTTGATGACAAGCAAGTATACACAAGTAGACCCTTTAAACCATGGATGAGGCAAACATATTTAACAACGGTGGTGGCAAAGTCATTGGTCGGACCGATTCTTTAGCCTGTTTGAATATTTTATAATATTTTTTATTGTTATAGGGAATGTAATATATACCATTCTGTAGGCGAGAATGTAAACTCGGTTTCTTTCCAGGACGATCTGTATGTCCCATGCTGTAATAGTCATCATTGTCAGCACCCATTGCTAATCGTCTTCTAATTTCTTCCCTATCATTGCGTTTCTGAAATTGTAACAATATTTAATTTTACATTATGAAAATTATAACCAGTGTAACAAGACAACTTGTGTTGAATAAGCAGAGTCTTACAATATTGTCATAGGTATTATCTGTAATAGTAACGATACGTGTAAATTTATCTAAAATATTTGGATTACAATCAGTGAGCATTGGCCATTCAATCTCCGTCTTAGCGCACTCTGCAGTACCAATGGCTCGAGGACTAAGAGCAGTATCATTGACATCTTCACCATAACTCAAAGGTTCAGCCTCAAACTTCGAAAATTTTGACTTAAACACGTGCAAACTTCTTTTGAATCCTGATTTCGCAGGCTCTCTGATCTCGACAACTTCATCAGCTGATTTACTAAATCTTCTTTTTATACTTGTAAATACACTTTTAAACATCTTAGAACTAATCAGTCTTCTATTATTTGGCAATTTTATGGCACAACTTAAAGCAAGCTCGTTTTTCGTAAAATAATTCGATCGTATTATAATTGTAAACAAAAAATTATGTCCTGTCAAATCCTGATTCCTGTCATAATGACATTTAGGGCAAGGCCGCGTCGCGCCACGCGTGTTCCATTTTTTTATCTTATTTGGACGTTTTACAAAATATTAAGAATTATTCTAAACTTACAAGGCAACAAATATTATCCACCGATTCATGATTATCATATGTTATTGTGTATAAATCCAAAAGAAATCTCGTATCCTTTTTATAATGTCTTTGTTCAGGATTAAAATATGGCATTGACGCCATCACACAGCAATATAATGAAACGTAACGGAGGTAACAAATAGAACTGCGGCCCGCACACGTTTGCACTTTGTTTGATGTTAGGAGACTGGCAGTCTCGTCGTATTGCTTCGTTGAATCACCTTAGAAAGCTGGTCCCACTACTTATTGGTAATTATTAACTGTTACACATGGTTGCTGTGAACGTGGGTACGCGAATGTACCGTTACTTTGCGTAGCGCGGAAATTCAAACCAAACCATATAGGTAGTCACTATAGGTACTTATGATGATTAAACACATGGACCTACAATTTTCTTATCGAACTACTGTTTAACTGCGACTTACGAATAAAATAAAAAACACTTTTGCATGTCAAAAAAAAACATCGCTATTAATTAAGTCGCCTAAGACTAATACAGCATGGTGCCGTCAGTACGACAATAAATTGAAACGGGCTTTATTATTTCATAGAAATGGTTTGCCACTTTCAAAAATATCTTATTCATTTGATAATTGCATGACATTTGTATGAAATAATACAACATTGGCTGCATTATTTCATAGAAATGCCCTGAAATTATCTTTTAATAAGATTTTTTGAAAGTGGGAAAGCATTTCTATCAACTAATATAGCCCTTGTTACAAATTATTGTCGTATTGACATGTTCGTCAGGCCCGCCTCACCCCACGGCTTTGAAAAACAAGATATGCATCAATCCTATGTACTCCTTTAGCCAACCATTTGTACCGCTTTCAATTTCAATGTAACGCTATTTTATAGAAGTTTGAAGTATCAGTGGTGGCCGGGCCAGCCTGACGTTTTCAGCCCGCATCCTTCTACACCACCACTACTACAACATGTAGTGAAAATGTATTGTTAGAGAATTAATGTATTAGATAAAATACGCACATTTAAGCCTTAATTTCATACTAAAATGCAAAAAATAGGAGTTATCAAAATAAGCTGGGACCGGGCTGAAATTATTTAAATAGCTGTTAAACAATAAACATACAAAACCTAAGAATCGATATTCTATGTGCGCATGATCTCCCAGAGGTGCAGTTTATATGGACTGTCTTATTTTTAAATTATATTCCATAAAATATACAAATAGGTAGCAGCACTTGAAATAATTTCAGCTCGGCCCCCCATAATCGTTAATATCTTTTTAAGTATTGCATTAATCTGCACAAAACAAACACAGCGAACTATTTCACGGCTGAAATAAGAAAGGCGGGCGCGGCGGTACCTACCCAAACGACCCTACATATGGGCCTACCACCTAGTAGACATGTTTTTAATCGAATGAAACAATTTATAATATTATTACAGTATTTTTTAATTACTAAGAACTTTTAGATTTGTGAAAATCAGCAACATTCCTATTTTTTTACTATATACATTTTTTTCATAAAATTTTACCATTAAAAAAATAGGTAGGTAGCATTTTTTCCTCATTACTCCATCCTATGACAATAAAATGTCTAAAGTAAGAACCTATAGGCGAAGAGTACATCCTATAGGCACCTCTAGCCCAGATATCAAAGGAGATGTTTCATAAAGGCCAGTATCTCAAAAAATCAGGAAAAATCTCCTGAATCCGTGAAACATAGCTACTAATAATTCGTTTTCAATTTTCATGCATAATTTCTTTGTGCTTATGTTGAAATTTTTCGTCGATTTCACCGTAAATTATGGCAATATGTCGGGCGACATGGAAGTCAACTAAACGTCACCAAAGTAACTTATGTGCCATGATGAATATTTGATTGTGTTGCAGTTCTATAAAAATTCTTGTTTTGTACCACGCAACAAAGCAAATAAAAAGAAAATGGTCAATTGAACACTGATCTGCATATTTTTACCTATTTTTTAGAATAGTGTACATAGATCTGGCTAGGTCTCTATACATTTTTGAAACATCTCTTTTTGTATTAAAAAAGTTTTCTAGCGTGGTAATTAATGTTCATGATTAGTACTTTATATATATATATATATATACGGGGGCTATAAACTTACAGAATCCCAAAGAAAGAGGCCCTAGTTTAATCACTGAATAATCCTATAAACATTACATAAAAGCTCTACCGATGATAAATCAGCCCTATAGTTGAAATGCAAAAGCGTCGAGAAACGCTTGTTAGTACTAAAAAAAATATATTACAAATTTAAAAAATATAAGTAACCCCCGGCCTCATTAATCATCTATCTAACATCTCATTGAGACTATTCTTATGAGCCCGCTATAATATCTGCCGTAAATTTCTGAATAATTAAGCATCCCGTAGACTTATTGACGGTATAGGATCAGCTCAAGGTAATTATGTCATGAGAATGTCACCGAAGTGGCAGTACACCTTATTTCAAATCATTCGGATCTGTGAAAGTCAATTAAACCCTCTTATCATGTAGAAAATGAGCTGATAGTCATCAAACGCCTGAACTGATGTTCATAAATTATAGCTATAAACCATCCTAATCACGTCAGCTTTCAAACAAAAAAAAAAACAAATCAAAATCGATCCATTCGTTTTGGTGCTACGATGCCACAGACAGACACACAGATACACAGACAGACACATCAAACTTATAACACCCCTCTTTTTTCGTCAGGGGGTAAATAGGCTGTGTGCAACGTTTATATCACAATTAAAGCACTATAAAAGTAATCAAAACATGTTTATAGTGGTATTTTGCATCGTAAACGATTCTAGTGAATTTTTTTATCACACTTGTTCACCATTTTTATTCCCGACAAAAAGAGGGGTGTTATAAGTTTGACACGTCTGCCTTTGTAGATGTTGTGGCATCGTAGATAAGTACTGAAAATATGGTATAGATCTAATCAGTCCATTAATTATTAATTTTAGTGCTTTTATATTAACCTTTATCTGGTAGCAGTACCTAACATAAACTCGCTTACAGAGCCATTTAGAATTTAAGTTTTTTAGGTACTTTACCGGGAGTTATAAGGTACTATTTAGTTGTACAATAGAAGAGTTTTCATGACTTTTACAGAACTAGTCCCAAAGAAATGTTTAGGGAGGTTTTAAGAAGCTAAAAGGTAACACAATTGTTGTGCAAAGTACTTATATAGTGCAGATTGATCCTGTAATAGTGTTTTTGATACTACTACAATACTAGTACTGTAAAAGTTATTTTGACGCATTATTAGTGCAAAAAATATTTTTGCGTGCTTTACTTTCTATTGTCTCTGGAAACAACTTAGCACCAACTCCAAAAAATACATTTTAGGAGGTAAGTACCTAGGTACCGAAATTGAATTATTTTTTCCTTTTTAGTGTTTTAAAGTCGGTTTTGTTTTTGTTAAAAAATATTTTTTTTCACATTTTTAAGTGATTTCCTAAGGTCAAAGCAAGATGGGTAACCGTCAGCACTATCGACTTGTCTGTCTCTCAGTCTTTGGTTGAAATACATAGTGAAAGGATTATCTTCTAACTCCTAACCGTTAAGGAGTTGTACCTTTCATCATCAGCTGATTAACATGAGATGATGACTAACAGAAGCAAATACTTGAATAGCTTTGAAAAAAAAGTAAAACATGTCACACGTGCCAATAAAATTTGAGGTTTGCCCTCGATTTTCCTGGGATCCCATCATCAGATCCTGACTTGGTGACAATGGGACCACCACTGGAGTATACTCTATCGAATAAAAAAAGAATTTTGAAAATCGGTTCACAATTGACTCTCGGTCAATACAGTGCTGAATACTCTGAATAGTACCATTATGGCTTTTTTCATATCATAAAGTATTTCTTTTACAGTGAAACACTATAAAAAATATCTTGTAAGGGTTTTAAGAGCTAAATTATAGAACTAAAATGCTCTTTAATCTTAAGAACCTAAACTCTATGTTAAAAAATTTTATAGTACAAGCAGCCACAATGGTTACCATTTAGGGCTTCTATATCACTGTTTGGTGATAAAACACCTTGTTTATAGAAGCATTTGTTACTTGGGTTGGGAGAGAACGTACAAGAAGTAAGAGAAAAATCCAATTCATTCTTTTTACTAAAAATGATAAAAATTCTATGACAGAAGCCGTTAGGTCGATTTTAGAATGTCAAACTTTGTCGATCGGAAGAACCTTATACGTCCATTACAGTCTACTACCCGGTCAAATCTTGTTCAATATTAAGATTAGTAAAACATTGCATACAAGGTAGGTAGTAAGCATTAAAAAGTAGGTAGGTTTTACATACCCTCATAAGTATGTAAAAGTGTTCATCTACGCATGAAAAATAGGTCGCTTTCGAATGCTTTTCTTATTTCTTATCTACAATAATGAATGAGAGCAAAAGAGATACATATCATTTGCATGACCGATTTTTATTTATTGAGGGAGCTTCGGTCAGACTAACAAAATTTTTATTCGTTCTTTGGGTATATAGGGTGGTATAACACTGGCTGCATTATTTCATAAAAAAGTCACGAATTTATCAACTGAATAAGACGTATTTGAAAGTTTCTATGAACTATTAAAACCCATGTTTTAATTAATTGTCGTAATGTCGTCACCCCTGTATACGGTGGGTTTGGGATGGGTTTTAGAAAGATATACAGTGTAAGGGGAACACTTTCGAAAACGAAGGCAGATCGTAGTGCTGGTCATCCTTAACACGTCTTGTTAAAAAAAATTAAATCTCGAAATAAACAGCTGTATGGTATACAAATAGGTCGAGTACATATTACAGATTAGTATAAAACAGCAGCTTTTTTCGTAATTTAATTGGACTCTTATTGTAAACGGAATATGAGTAATGTGGAGCAGGAAAAGGGTAGGCCTACATGTTACATTCTTTTTTACCAGGAGAAATCCAATGACGGACTTACCCGCCGCTATCGCTAGTGCGGGGCTCACCAGACGTCTAAATTTACCCTTGGAATACCTGCTAAAACTCCTGGATATCTCCCATGCCTTTTGCGGAGGTGGTCTGGGGTCTGCAAAGCAAATTCACCAGACCACCCTAGGCAGCCCGTCCGTACGGCCCGGTTCGCGCCGATGGAGATTGCCCAGTGTTACCATTGGCAATCTCAGACGAAGCTGCCTTTTTATTGCGCGCGTGGGAGCCACCCGATGCGTGCGGGGGAGCCACCTGATGCGTGCGGGGGAGCTACCCGATGCGTGCGGCCGCGCCTAGGGCGCAGGCAGTCGGGCCATCTCCACCCGCCTTTTGAGTATACCAGTCGGCCAGACGCCTTCTATTCTTCAAGGACAAGACAAGCTGCCTGTTGTTATAGCCTTCGTATATTATTGCATTCGTAAAAGAAAAAAGTCATGTTAGCCCTAACATGACTTTTTAGCGAAGCGATCCGTCCAGTGTTGGAGGAGTGGATTAGGCGCCAGCACGGGCAGCCTCACCGTATGGTACAAATACTGACCGGACATGGTTGCTTCGGTCACTATCTGCCCATCGGGAGGAGACACCGCGGTGTCACCAATGCGACTTTCCCGACGACACCACCGAGCACACTCTGGTTGAGTGCCCGGCCTGGCGACACGAGCGGCGCGAGCTGCGTGCGGCGCTCGGCGACGGTCCTCTCTCATTGTCAACTATGGCACAGGCCATGGTTGACAGTGAGAGTGTATGGGAGGTTGTCGCCTCCTTCTGCGAGACGGTTCTCACGCAAAAGGAGGCATCGGAGACGGGACGGGAAGAGGATCCTCTGGCCGCCCGTCTCCGGCGTAGACTAGTGGGCGCGAGAAGGCGGGCGGCGATCGCCTGTCTGCCTGCGCCCTAAGTACGGCCGCGTGAGGTAGCTCCCACGCGCGCAATACCAAGGCCGCCACGTCTGAGATTGCTCAAAGTAACTCTGGGCAATCTCCATCGGCGTGGAACCAGGCCGTAAGCCCGGGTCACCTGTGTGTGGTCTGGTGAATTTGCGTCGCAGACCCCAGACCACCTCCGCGAGAGGCACGAGAGTTATCCAGGAGTTTTAGCGGATATTCTCAGGAGATATTCTCAATTTAGACGCTGGGCGAGCCCTGCGCACGCCCGCTACTTCACTAGTGGCGGGTAGGTCCGCATAAATGGCGCTTTGCAAATTGTGCCCGAACCTTGCCTTTAAAGCTTTCATAAAATCTTAATACTACCTACAAAGTTTGGATGTATGAATAACCCATTCTAAGCTCTAGATTGGTCCCTTACCAGCCTGCAGACGGTGTCTCCGAAACAATAGAAAACCTATTTTGTTGTTGTTTGTTGTTTTGTGTGAGAACTTCACAAATTAAATGGTTAGAAAATGAAAAACTCACCCGTCTTTCGGCCTCTTTAGCTGCTCGAAGATGATTCTCAATGGCGTCCAGGTCCAATTTAGGTAATGCTGTCTCTATATTATACACATCAAAACTTCCTGAAATTATGAAAAGTATGAACTATCAATATCTAGAGGCTCAATTGGAATGTTTGTGATGATTTTGTGCCATATATGCTACGCGCAATGTCGCCAATTTAGGAACATTGTCGATGATGTGCCAACTAAAATTAAAAATACTTATTTGTCTATGATTGCTTTTTGCATTTGAAGTAACTAACAATTTAAATTTAGATATGTTGCTTGTTATACGATGTGACTGCAACATAGGTATACCTACATACATATATTGATAATATTGCAATCTGCTCGCAGATTGAATCGATTGTCAGTTTCTATGTGATTATACAAAGTCTGTTTGTGCGATTAGTATGGTTTAAGGTTTTTTATAACCACTTAAAACTGAAAAATTTTTGGTTATAAGTTGTCATAAAAATTACCATGAATCGACCAATCATAAAAAAACTCTTCAGTTTTAGACTATCTGCTTAGGCAGATTGTAATATAACGTATTATATGATATGGCTGCGACATATACCTAAAATATCAATAGGCTTTATTCAATATTAAAAATACTCTTACCTAAATCACAGTCTCTTGCACTGTTTTTATGGACGGATGTGTTGTTTTGAGCTGTTCGAACATTATCCCTTGAGGACATTATTTCTCCTTGTCGATTTTCAGAAATTTTTGATTCACTGAAGTTAGAAAGCATAATTTTATGAATAATATTAATTTAAAACTATAGTTTCATACACGGCATATACCACGCCTAAATCATATGAGTAATACTGATCGTCATCTTTACAGCTTAGTATGTCGGCTAAATTTCACTAACAAGACAGACTTGTATGTTCATACGAGAGTTTTATACGTCTTAATTTGGTAGAATTATATGTAAAGCGTCAAATTCTATTTTAGAAATGGTTCTTTCTAGCTGAACGATTTAACCTGATTGGATTGGATATAGCCGTGTAACATAATGAAACAAGCTGATTATCTCACTAGGAAAAAATGTTATTTTTCATATTATTACAAATAAATAAGAAGTACTGAGTATAATGTTAGCTGTATGTTAACAATATGATAATGATGTATCTAAATATTTAATTTATTTATTTATTGGGAAAAGTACCAAGACTTACATTACCTATTACATACAATAATTAATTATAAGTTATAACAGTCTCATTACATACAACTAACGTTAATTCCAATTAGAAAAATCGGTAGGTACTTACTTTTTACGGCTTAAAGAACTATTTTTTACATTTGTATCATCTCTATATAAAGATTGTTTATATCTACAGCCAACTGAAATAGAGCAATTAGATGTCGAAGCTACTTCATTCGAGTTCCCATCTGTAAGAATAGATGTTGTACCCGTTTCATTTTTCCATATTTTGTCCCTTTCTCGCATTTCATCCAATGTCGGGATAATTTTTCTTAATTCAGTACTTAACTGTTTAATTGTATTCTCTACATCAGTCGTCAGTTTTTCTGTATCGTACTCACTGTCATAAATACTAATCTCATCTTTTCCATCTGATAGATGAGCATCCACTATTGTTTCAGTATTATTTTGAATGAGCAAAAAAGTAGGTCTGCTGAGATTCATTTCGGTTCTGGTATTTGTTTCATTGTCCCTATTTATATCGTTATTATCTTCTTGGTTTTTATTATTAAAATTATATTCATGTATATTACTATTGGTATGCTCATTATTATCAGTCTGGGTTTCGACTAATTTCTTAATAACGTGATTAACAACATCGCTTATGTTGTTTATTGTATTTTCTATTGGCTTCGCCAAAGTATCTTTAATGTCTTTTCTTAATTCTTCTAGATCATCTTGAATGTTGATATTGTAATTTAAAAGTTCCCTGATTTCATCTTCTATTTCTTTATTAAAATCACCTATAATATCCTTTGTGTTAAAGTTATTTTCTATATCAGTGTCTGAACAATTTAAATCGCAGCTAACAGATTCAATATTATTATTATTACTGTTTGATATATTCTTAATAAGGTCTGGGACTTCATTATTTATATGGCTATCTAATGTTTTAGGTTTTGAAAATATAACATTTTGTGATGTCACAGACAGAGGACTTTTTATTTTTTCATTATTGTTATTATTATTAATAATATTTTTACTCTCAATCAATGTTCCCTTGTGATTATTTTCACATTCATAGGCTAGTTCAGTAATATCTACATCTACGTCATCATCTGTCATGTCATTTTCTGAATGGTAAAAATTTTCTATGTTTGATGAATAATCCTGAAAAATTATTAAAAGTTAACGTTGACTTACATTTGCTTTAAACATTATGTATGTTTCGTAACAAAGTGTGTAGTTATAATATGGCTTCTCTTGTGTCCCTATTGAAAGTCACTTCTAAGGTTTCTAAGTTGTCCGTAAAGTTTCAACTTTACCTGTAAGGTATGCGCTAAGTGTTGAAACCCAGGATAGTTAGGGTTTACGATGCCTCTTGGTAAGTTTTGGACACCGTTTTCAGACATTTCATCTGTATCAGAATGTTCAAATGGCCTCTCGTCTTCACTAGGTGATGCACTCGAATATGCATTAGTATTTTCTGAAATCAGTTTTTAAATTGGATTTTTTTATAATAAATTACTACTCAGAAGGCTCAAAGTCACTCAAAGGGCAATGGAAAGGGCTCGGAGTTTCCCTGCGTAATCGAATCAGAAATTATGAGATCCGCAGGAGAACTAAGGTCGCCGGCATTGTCCAAAGAATAGGGATGTTGCCTAAGTTTGAATATAGCGCTATTTTTCACAAATTCGGAAAATATTCTGTTACCCACAAAAACAATTCAAACTTTAAAGTTATAGAATATTGTTGGAATTGTATGGTTTAGAAAATTTATATAAATGATATTTTTGTTCTAAAATTTATCACAAAATTATAATGATATTACATGGCTTACATCAATTAAAACAACTATATTATTAAGACAACTATAAATAAAAACATTATTACATAGTTATTATAAATTTTGTCGGTATGCCCATACATTTTTTAGTAATATGTATGGAACACGTGACGTCGCTTGTTCCGCAGATTTTAAATGGAGCGTTTTTAGATGATGCGCTGCAACAAATTAAACATACCTCTGTATCTGTGAAGCTATTGTTTTTAAACATATTATTTCTATTGAAATATTTCTTTATTAGTTATTTATAAACTTCTTATTTATGAAGTAATAAAAAATTTTCAACTACCCTATTGCAAGCCTCAAGTGGCAGTGGGCAGACCACATTGCAAGGAGGAATGACGGCCGCTGGCGCGGAAAGAACTTCGAGTGGCGGCCAGGTATCGGGAGACGCAGCTCTGGTAGGCCCCCCACAAGGTGGGCCGACTATGGTGGTGTTCGCGGGCAGCAGATGGATGCAGGCAAAGGAGAACCGATTGATTTTGAAATCCTTGTGGGAGGCCTATGCCCAGCAGTAGGTGTCTCTCGGCTAATATGATGATGATGATGAAATTATTACTTATTATGTTATTAAAAGTAGGTACGTAAACACTTACCTAATAATATTTTACTAGACGTAACAGATGTTACTATTTTTCCCGCCAGATTGGACGAATCTTTATTATTAAATGTTCTAAGGCTATTAATATTGTTGTGAATATTTATTTCATATTGCCTATTAAACACTTCTCTGCTATAAGTTTTTGCAGCGATCTCTTGCTGTTTATTGGGTGTGGAATTTATAGCGTTATTTTGTAATATTTCATTAATGTCAATAGATTCGTAAGTATTATAGTTCGAGTTGACGTTACTTTGACAGTTTTCTCTGCGATAAATGTTGTTGGGAGATAAATTATTCGATGAATGCCAACAGCCGTTATTTACGTTTCTATGAGATACATTTTCGTTACGACTTATCGCTTCTGTATTCCCATTATCAATTGCTCGCTCGATCTTCATGTTTACCTGAAACGATAAAAATAGCACGTTTATACAAAAGTAAGTGAATTTATACTTATGCAGGTAAATGATGGAAAAGTACTTTATGTGTGAGAATTAAAATACCTAAAACATTTTCTGAAGTTAATGTTACACATCTATTACAAGCCACATTATTAGTAAGAAATGTAAATAGCTTTAAGAAAGATAGGGCGTAATGGCATTTACCACTAGAAATTTGAGCGCCTGATTATAGACTTACAGAAGATTTCAGCTAAATAACACGGAGTTGAGTCGCAGTACTAAACTTGGAATTCTTTGCCCAATACATGTGTGCCCCTCCTTCCTATAACATGGCTGAAAGGCACTTTTGGGACGGCAAGGTGGAGACGGTTAGAGCAGTGTGTTTCAAGCTGCACTAGCTTTCTTCACACATGAACTCTTCTTACCACTTCACGTCAGATGGTGTTGAGACATTTACTGCTCTATGTTTAAAAAAAAGGAGTTAGGTACTTGAGAAAGCGTTATGCTGGGAGCGCTGTTAACATAACGCTTACTCTTGATTTTTTAAGGGTAAGCAACGCGTGAGTAATAATATTGATGTTACAAGTAAGCATTTATAGGCTATGGTAACCGCATACCAGCAGGCGGAACGTATATGTGTATCTGTTTGCCACGTTTTTGTATTAAACCATGAACACACAATCAAACCTATTATCTAGCCCAAAGTAAACATCATTAAGAGCTTGTTTTATGGATAATAGATAACGGATAAATGGATAAATAGATAAATTAGAAATATACTAAATAAACATATACCTAAACCCCCATGACTCGTGAACAAATGCTCGTACTCATCATACAAACATTTGCTCCTACCGGGATTCGAACCCAGGACCTCTGACCGAGTAGCCTGTATGTATAGCAAGGGGCACAAACCACTCGGCCAGCCGGTCGTCATCTAGTCATATAATTAAAACATGGGCTATATTGGCATGTAAATGTTTTGCAACTTTCAGGTACATTTTATTATCATTTCGTAATTACATGACATTGCCATGAAATAATGCAGCAGGTATTATATTATTATCTATAATATAAAAATGAATCGCTGAATGTGTTGCTAAGCGCAAATCTCGAGGGCAGATGAAGCGATTTCGCAATTTTTTTTTTTTTTTAATTTAAAAAATTGCCCGAAAAAGTCTAAAAACAACACTTTTCTATACTTCCATACAAAAGATTCGTAATAATAATACTTAAAAGTCAGTTTGAACTTTAATAACCTACCATAAAGTTTCAAGTGTTAGTGGAGGGGTTCTTGTAAGGCAAAACAATTGAGTGACGTAGTGGCTATTAAAAGTATTAAAAGTAAGTATTTTTATTTTTTATTTTTTGACGTAATGTACTTAATTGTTGACTTATTAACTTTCTTTTTTCTTTTTTATCTTCTTACTAGCTGACCCGGTGTCCCGAATAGCAGAATAAGTATAAAAAAAAGTAAAAAATCGACTGTTAGGCGGTACGAAGTTCGCCGGGTCAGCTAGTTTCATATAAATGTCAAGAAATTATCAAATGAATAAGATGTATTTTAAAGTGGCAAAACATATATGAACTAATATAGCCCATGTTTAAATTTAGTGTTGTATTATTGTCGTCAACAACCTGTATTATCTAGAGATATAGGTACACTTAAACATTAATCTAATTAAGATTATATTCATTTTCCCATGTTTACACGAAAGACCTATAACAATAACATGATAATATCAAGCAAAAATGTTTCAGGGTATAATGTTATAATCATTGAATTTTATGTCCTAAATCCATACAAGCAATATTGGGGATCAGGGCCGGATATTACGAGTCCCGCCGCCGTTCTTCCGCAAGAGCCGAAGCTAACGGGAACTTAGTACTGTGACCTCAATCCTATTACACGCACCCGCTGATAAAACTGAAAGTCACCCGTTTTCTCCAAAGATAACATTCACCGGGAACGGCTAACGTCTTCCCAGTAACCTCAATTTCAAGCTGCTTTTCATGAGTAGGTCTGTATTAATTAATCCTCATTATTTTTTATACCTACTGTGATAAATTATATTTCATGTAATAATTGGTAGCATTCAATAGCTACAACCGCGAAGTCATCTAGTTATAGGATAAGTTCCTTGATAGATTGAGCTTATAATGTCAACAAATCTATACCGGGTGTTACAGAAATCCGAAATAAAATTAGGAATTCTGCAGTTGCGGGGGTTGATATCGTAGTGTGTCGTACGATATGAGACAGTACGCACGTTTTAGGGTTGTCACGACTCACGAGCAGGTGTGACAATGTTTTTATGTGGTTTTTAGCAATTTTATTGGAAAACAAACGTGGTCTGAAAGGTGTCAATCTTTCAGAGGTAGGTAACTTTTGACAGATTACTCAACCACCCCCACAAATTTTATTTCGGACTTTTGTAACATACTTTATAAAATAATCGGTCGAGAACGTACTTTTATTTTTAACCCCCGACGAAAAAAGAGGAGTGTTAAAAGTTTGACGTGTGTTGAAAGTCTGTGGCATCGTAGCTCCTAAACGAATGGACCGATTTAGATTTGTTTTTTTTTGTTTGTAAACTGACGTGATCGGGATGGTTTATAGCTATAATTCATGAAGATCAGTTCAGACGTTTGATGACTATCAGCTCATTTTCTACATGATAAAAGGGTTTTACTATCTTTCACAGATCCGATTGATTTGAAATTTGGTGAACTGTCACTTCGGTGACATTCCCATGACATGAATTTGCATTAAGTCCTGCATAAGTACATAAATCGTCTGCGTCAATGGATTGTGAACTTAATACAGAAAAACATCGGCAAAGACATAAATAAAATTAAATACTGAATATAATTTCTGTGCATTTCCTGGTTTAAAGTTAGTGAGTTATGACTCTGTGCAAAATTTCAGCTTTGGAAATAATATTGAACGGAGAAAATTGTTAACTCAACATAATACCATAATACATAGGGTCAAGTGGGGGACAGTATAACAAGGGGCACAGTGTAACATACGGAATATTTTTGTCAATTTCTTATTTAGGTATGGTCTGTCTTGACGTTTTTTATTAGTTTTATGCACCGCCACCGCAAATAGGTGTAATCAGATGTCAAAATGCCCGATGAACGGACTAGTGCTTGAATTTGTGTTTTTTGTGAAAAAATTGAGTAAATTTTGACTAGTGAAGTTTTATTCTTGTTGGAAAAGTATTAATTACTGGTGAGCAAATACATGTTGCCTTTATGTTTAATTAATAGGTGTTTTAAAGAGACAATGCAGTTTATTGCTATTTCTGACCCATAAAGTTTAATAAATGTTTATTTGGAGTAGTAGGAAGTGGGGTTCAGTGTAACAGGGGACATTTAAACATGTTATAGTATGCTCTATTTGTTTTTTTTAAATTCTAGTTGTGTTACATCGACAATGGTGCGAAATCGGAAAAAAGACAGTTATTGGCTTACACGATACTTATGATATAAAAGAAGCAATAGAGTTGGTTGAAAAGGGAATAAATACCCTTGAGAAAAGCAGCCGACAGAAATAACGTGAAATTACGGCACTTTATATCGTTTTTTTTATATAATTCGAGTACTAATAATATGTACCTAATAGAATATAATTGAGGTTAAATGTTTATATTTTTCATAATTTATTTTGTATGATGTGGGTTTAGTCTATTGCCCCATCTTGTTATACTGTACCCCTATGGCTGTTAAACTGTACCCCGCCCCTGGGGCACACTATAACAAATTTATGATCTCACAAAACCAAAAAAAAAGTGATTTCTAAGCATTATTTTGATATTATTTCAAGTCGAATGTGAAAGTTAATGACTGCTAATTTTATAATAAATAATAAGAAGACTATATACCAAACGGTTTTTTTTTTCTAAAAATAATAATGACTTTTTTGTTACACTGTCCCCCACTTGACCCTACATATAGTTTATAGACTGTAATATAGACATGACAATACTGTCTTTAACTCAGTTGATTGTCATTTTGGCTGCAAAATCTTTATACATTTTCTCTCTTTACAGGCGCTGTTCTTTTTTCCTATGATTATACTGTACCTGGAAAATCAAATTATATCCTGCCATAACAGCACCCTGAGCGAAATTAAAACTCACATTCCTAGAATATTTGACTTAATGCTCTAAGCTCACACTCGTTACGGCGGAAATCGAATGAGCTTAAATATGTTTGCAACAGGGCGCTGCTTAATTTTTATAGGTACGATTTGACAGAATATGTCTAACGCATATATTCGGGAAAAGTAAAACCTTGTACTCTTGTACTTTACTTTTTATCTTTGCTTTGCTTTTAATTTGTAAATTACTTACAAGCTACATTTTACATGGGCTGGCTGGGGTGAGGGCCCAGTCCGCCGGTATCTTCTCAACCAAAGAATATGTGATTTGTTTGAATTCACAAATTTAAAGAAACTCTACTGTATGCATATCTAAATTAAGTAGGTAATAAATGTATCATGTAGCGAGATATAAAACATATCTGCATAAAATAAGTGGGTACCATCAAACTGTAACGTTAAAAATCGTTTATACTGAATAATATCTGTCGTGTCTAATAGAGTCTGTCTTTACCACGACAGAGGTCAATCTAATGCGGTGCCCGCCCGACCCTTCCTCCGATCTAGCCTATAAATATAACACCAAGTCACCACACCCTCATTTAGCGGTAATGGATTATAATTTTGCTATTGCAAACGGCTTGTAAGTATTAGTATCACAAAACCTTTCAAGTACCTACAAACATAACCCTTACTAGACATACGACAGTGTTGGAAAAATCTGAGACGCTCAGGCGGGCAATATGTTAAACACTCATATGTTGTATAAGTATATAAAAATTAGGTAAATGGTCATAATAGTCTATTTGACTCATATAACCACAAAATGGATAAATTAAACTAGTACGGCAGAATTTTCAATCAAATCTATTTCTTATTGCGGCGGAGAAGTTATTGTATTTTGTTTGCAGGAAGCAATATCCTAATTCTCTAAAGTAGAATAACAGTTATAATTGAACACCTAAATGTAATTGTGTTACATACAACGCTAAAATAGAGCAATAGAAAGCTATAATATTGTAAACTGTTCGACCGATAGGGTCGTTGTTCAGTATAAATTCATGCTCAAAAGTACCCGCATCCCCAGAATAAACACAATAACGTGCAGTCACGAAGGTACCGGCCCGCTACTAAATGACATCCTCTACATTTTGATGAAAATTACTACCTTTTTGTACTTGGTAATTGATTCTTCGCTCACGTAACTTTCATTTTCAATGTTTCGGAACAAAGTTTATTTTCAGGTGTTACTTAAACAGCAGAAAAACTTTCATTATTATTGGGAAAATATTTTTTATTAAACCTAGACTTTCTAACCTTTGTTGTAAGAGAAAGTTCTTTGTAACTATAAGTACTTATACAGGAAAATTTGTAAGAAATATTTTGCTACACATTTTCGAGTAGAATAGTTTTTTTAAATATATATAACTGGATGACAAACAAGCTGACGGCCCACCTGATGGAAAGCGGTAACCGCCGCCTATAGACACCTGCAATAACAAGGAAAAAGTACTTGATATTGCAGGTGCGTTGTCATCCTGGGGCCTAAGATAAAATGTCGTCCATGCCCAGTAATTATACAAATATGGCACATACCCGACTTTGAAAGAATGAAAACATTTATCTCAGACCTAGACCTAGTGTTCCCGGGGGCTATAGGCTTTTAGGCCCAAAGTTAAGCCTATTAGTTCTTTTTTAGGGCCATGATAGAATTGTACGCTTTTAAAAGGCTACTCACTTTAAAAAGCCTATAGGTTTAAAGAAAAGCCTATAGGCCTAAAAGCCTTTTAGGCTTTTTTTGCGACTAAAGTCTTTTTCAAGTAGTAGGCTTATTATATGGCAATATAGCCATTATTCAGATTATGACTTAGTATGAATTAAACAAGATATATTTTTGTATTGTATTTATTTTTATTTCTTTTCAAATTTAATGAAAACGAATATTATTTGAAATTGGAAATAATAAGTACTCGTTATATATTATTTCCAATAAAATTTAGCCATGATGACAAGCACATTGAAGATCTCATATTTTTGAAACAATATTTAAAATCGTATAATTAAGTTGACGATTATTATATATGAACAATAAATTATTATATACGAACGTTGACGATTGTTATATACGAACAATGCAATAAATTGATTGCTAGCCTAGCCTAAAGGCCTAAAAGCCTTTTTAGGCTTTTTTCCGCTGAAGCCCCTTAATTCATAGGCTAGCCTTAAAAAAAGCCTAAAAGCCTATAGGCCTCGGGAACACTACCTAGACCCATATTTGGGTTAGTAACAATTTGACTTTGCAGCATACAATTATTTTAGCTAGCTTTTAACTCAAAAATAACACAAAGAGGTCGTTATGGGATTGGGTTGTTTTTTTATATACCACTAAGGTGGCAATCAAGCATTTTCGTAGCCTATGGGGACGCTTGCGAAACCATCAGGGGTATTACTTGCGCGTTTCCTAATCCTGGTAGGCTGGAATTATAGTAAAAAGAGAGTTTTTTTATTTAGCTATTAGTCTAATAAAAAGATATTGATATTTTAAAAGTCAAATCATAACTCACATAATATAACATAACTATAACTCGTTTAATAACCGAACGAACTTGTTTTATCGATCAATCCAATTTATTTAATTATGCTTTGCGCGCTACAGCTAGGTATTGAGGAAAGAAATATAGTCTGTTAGTGTTCCATTTTATTTATAGGCATAAGCGGTGTCATAAATGTCTCTTTGGGTTTATTACGAATGCTTGGGCAACGTGTAAATTACTCCTGTTATTAAAACGGGTGGGATACTTCAGTGGCACATGTGGTATGTAGTATTGATTCAGACAGTTCCCTATCTCGTCTTGCCGCGGCAAAGCCCTTCGTTTCTACATCAAATATTCAAACAGGGAGACAGGGAGGTGTTCCTCGAGCGCTTAGCTGGACGTAGCCTGTCTTCCCACCAGTAAGACCGCCATCAATCGCCTGGAACGTACTTAATAGACATAAATCAATTCTGAATAAAGATGTCCATCCATATATCAAGAAGAAACAACATCTATCACAAAAGGGCAAATTATTTCAACAAACAATGATACGGTAAGCCACTTAAGTCCAGCGGATAGAACATAATCCTTATTCACCAAATACTTTTCTTCAGGCTTTCTTTATTGTGTGCTAATGGGTATTTAAGCACTAATGTCATCAATAAAATTTCACGAATCTCTCGATATCTTGTTACAAGTTATGATGGATCGACCATTTTGTAAGAATAGTGAATATTGTTTTACACAACTAAAAAATTAAAACCAATAATCAGATTGAAGTGTCAAAAAATCTGGCTCGAACATAAAAATTCTGCTAATCACAACAAAAGTTTTTTTTTACATGAACCTTACATTTTCCTGCTTATTTAAAACGGCCGTGGATGAGCGTGAGTACCATTAAAGTGAAAAACTCTGCCATAAAAAGGGACTGTTGAAATAGGGCTATTTATTATTCAAGGATATTACTGAGTTTTTGCCTGGTATCTGCGTATCTCAACAATATATTTAAGTTGAACTTTAAAAAAGTCAAAATTACGAGTATTTTCAAATTACAAAATAAGTTCATATGAACATGGATGTAATAGAACATATAGGTTAACGTGGTAATGTATCATTGCGATGTTGCCTTATAGCACCTCTTTTATCTTTAGCACGTTTACTAGCAATCACAAAGTAAAAATACAGAATTTAAAAATTCAGATTTTCTAATAAACTTTACCATTGTCTCGACAGCCGTCCTACAGCTTGGGCGATTTAATATCTGAATAGGTATAATGTGGATATATTAAAAAAGAAATTATATCAATATTATATCAGTAACTATAACCTATTTTGTATTTCAATATTTTCAGTGTTCAGTTTTTATAGTTTATTTTATCATGTTTCGGTTAGTCTTATTTAGTACTTCATAAACTATAATTATAATAACGTCATTCGGTGTCTTATTCCTACTTCTTCAATCCTCATCACACCGCAGCGTTACACTGACCCTCATCATCATCATCATCATATCAGCCGAGAGACGTCCACTGCTGGGCATAGGCCTCCCCCAAGGATCTCCAAACCGATCGGTCCTGCGCTGCCCTCATCACTGACCCTAGTCACAGATTAATGCCCTAGTGTCGAAATTTTAAAATGTTCATGCTAAAGATACAGTACCCTTAGCACAAACATTTTAAATTTCGAATTCTAATCTGAAGGATACGCCTTCACGCACGCTTAAAATTTCAAGCCAAACAAAGGCTAACGATGGCTTTTCGAAATTTAAAAGTGTTCGTGCTATAGGTATAGGTTTATTTTCTGATGACATCTAGAAATGAAAATGTTCTCATTAGGTAGATAGCAGTAGGTAATTTTAACTTTCTCTTTATATTATTAAATATATTTTCATTACGAAATCATAAAGTTCCATCCGGAGGTCATAAGAATTCCCAGGAGACATCCCGAGGAAAATTTTACATTTTTGATAAAATTATGTAATCTCGGGGCACACGATGCGGCTAAATGCTAATTATTATTCTTGACTTAAGCTTTATAAAACTTAGAAGTCCACTATTAAAATGCTATTATTTATATTTTAGTAACCCCCGACGAAAAAAGAGGGGTGTTATAAGTTTGACGTGTCTGTCTGTGTATCTGTGTATCGGTGTATCTGTGTATCTGTGTGTCTGTCTGTGGCATCGTAACGCCTAAACGAATGGACCGATTTTGATTCGGTTTTTTTTGTTTGAAAGCTGATATGACTACGATAGTTCTTAGCTATAATTCATGAAGATCAGTTCAGGCGTTTGATGACTATCAGCTCATTTTCTACTTGATGATAGGATTTTACTAACTTTTACAGATCAGATTGATTTCAAATTTGGTGTACTGTCACTTTGGTGACATTCCCATGACATACTAACTTTGAGCTGATCCTATACCATCAAAAAGTCTGCGAAATGGTTAATTATTCAGAAACTTACAGCAGATATAGCGTGTTTGGGCTCTTGTGAATAGTTTTAATGAGATGGTGTTAGATAGATGATGATTAATAACGCCGGGGGTTGCTTAAAATTTTTTAATTTTGTAATTATTAAATAACAATTCTTAAATGCACTCTAGGTATGTATTCATAATACATGCAACTAGGTATAATTTCTGGGCATGGACGGCATTTCATCTTAGGCCCCAGGATGACAACGCACCTGCAATATCAAGTGATTTTTCCTTGTTATTGCAGGTGTCTATAGGCGGCGGTAACCGCTTACCATCAGGTGGGCCGTCAGCTTGTTTGTCATCTAGTAGTATAAAAAAAAAAGGTATATACATAGTATAGAGTACGTTTTTATACGGTTTATAATAAAAACTAATAATCAAAAATATGATGTTTTGTTTAAGTGCGATTGTGTGGTAAGACTGTCAAGATGTGAAGCTTTGGGTACACATTGAACTTTAAACCCTTCTTATTACAATCACCGTAAAGATCTGCGCAACAAGTGTAATGCTTTATCCTCTTTACTGTACCTACAATTTTTTTTACCCTACTAGGGTGGCAATCAAGCATACAGCCTTCCTGATGGTAAGCAGTAACTGTAGCCTATGGACGCTAGCAACACCAGGGGTCTCACTTGCGCGTTGCTGACCCTGTAAAAACCTTCTCAAGCCCTTTTTGAAGAACCTCATGCTTTACTTGTTCTAGAAAACTTCTATAGGGAGCTCATTCAACAACCTGAGCGTACGCGGGAAAGAGTTTCTCTGAAACCGAGCTCGAAATCTCGAGCTTGACGACTGACGAGCCGCCATTGATTTTGATGTTTGGGCACAGCGCTACGTGTAAGCGTTTTTACTTATCTCTACGTCGATCTCCTGGCTGTGTAAGTTTGTCGCTGTTTGAAATGGAGTACAGTCAATATTTTTCGATTTAGTTTTTTTGTGTAAAATGTATCATAATGACTTCTTTCAATATTTTTACATTGACTTTTACATTTATAAAGATATACCTACCTCTTAGATTGAAATATATTTTTACAGGTAGATATGTAAATAGAATGAATTATAATCACGGCATTTTTCCGTTACAACTAGGCATAAGAAAGAACTACAATATTACTCTATGTAAACTGAGAAAAAAAATGGCAATTCATTGATTGGAGATTGGAGGTGAAATATATCGTACGTAAAGCACTTAATTCTGGCACTTAACGTCACGGCATGTCTTTAAACGAGGAATGACTGGCGTTTCCCTCCATTCGTAAACATAATGAAAAAAAAATTAGTTCTTCCACTTTTTATACACCACAAACGATTCTAAATTTTCAATACAGCACAAGCACATACGCTGCCGCAAACTATACCGGCAAAACTACTGAACAGCGCATAAAGTCAGTTTAAAAACTAGGTATTTACATAGTTCTTTTCGCAACGCTGCACTGCTTGAGCTTAGCTAAACGATATTAGTTTAGCTGAGCTAAATTGAGCAACGTGTGTACCGCATTATTTATATGATATATATAATCATGTTATACGAATAATTCGAACAGGTATTGATGTAAAGATAACCTTTGCATTAATATCTGTTCGAATTATTATTACATACTGTAAATTTCAATATATATTTTATTAATCAATATTCCTCAATATAGTGTATATTACTAGTTCTTATACGAGCAAACGTAATGGCGAAGGTTGTGTTTTTCGCGTTACTAATTTACGCCTCAGCTTATAAAGAGTTATGGTGATATGATATTATCAGTCAGCTACATCCAAACTAAAAAAATACCTACATGTTACTGCCTATACAGAGTGGAAAAAATCTATGGGCCCTGGAGAGGAACTACTTGAAATCCTTTAGTTAGCTCATTTTACTGAAAAGAAACATTCCTTTATTTTTGAAAAGAAACAAAACTGCATTCAAGGATGTTCTAAAAGTCTCTTGTCTCACCCGGGAATCGAACCAACTAAAAATTAAAAAAATAAACCCTCGCTATTTTATTAAACGAATTGGTAGGATTATTATGCAGGACAAAATTTTTCCAACAAACACACTAATCTGTTGTACGAGATACCTATGAAATTGAATATTTATTACAAGTTTTTTAATAACTACCTAGTACTGTTAGGTTCATTTGTAACAAGTAAACCATGGATACGTTAATTTTATTATCTCTCTAACATCCAAAGATATTGTATAAAGTACAGGTTTGCTGATGTTATTTATTTATGTCTAAGAACCTTAATGAAGACTTCGATAATAAAATCATAAAATTGTAATAATAAATGTAAAAATTAAAAATAGAACGCATTTTTTATTGCAACGTGGGGCAAAAATTTGAAAATAGAACGACAACTTTCAACATTTTTAAAATTGTTAAAATGTTGAGAGTAATTGATATTAGTGTTTACTTTTTTATTTCAAATACCAAATGTTTATTAAAGAAATTTTATTCTGAACATTAATCCTACTGATTCGTATAAAAAATAGCGAGGGTTTACTTTTTTAATTTTTAGTTGGTTCGATTCCCGGGTGAGACAAGCGACTTTTAGAAGATCTTTGGTTTTGTTTCTTTTTAAAAATAAAGGAATGTTTCCTATCAGTAAAATGAGCTAACTGATGGATTTAAAGTAGTTCCCCTCCAGGGCCCATAAATTTTTTCCGCCCTGCATATAGATAACCTTAAATTTTCTCGAAACTGACAATTTAGCTTGAAGTTAGAATGTGAAATAGATTTCAGGACAATAAAACGTGTTAGGTACCGGTGGCGTGACCCGCCGCACCCTGCCTTCAAACCGCTAATGGCCGCCCTGATGATGGATAGCTATAATACAAAAAGACACAATCACAATTTAAGTAGCTGTATTAATAGGACAATGAAAATATTCGTGGCTAAAACAAATGTCTATTTTTAAATAAACGCTTTTCTTTTTCTTGATATAAATAAATTTCAATAAAAATTATTACTATCAATTTTTTTTCATTCAAATTTGCGGTTAATTCTATTTTTATTTATTCACCTAGATGACAAACAAGCTGACGGCCCACTTGATGGTAAGCGGTTACCGCCGCCTATAGACACCTGCAATAACAAGGGAAAATCACTTGGTATTGCAGGTGCGTTGTCAATCTGAGACCTGAGATGAAATGCCGTCCATGCCCAGTAATTACTGGCACTGTCTACCTTTCCCTTCAATCCGAAACACAGCGAACTGTTTCACGGCTGAAAAAATAAGAAAGGCGGTGGTACCTACCCAGACAACCACCACCTAGTAAACCACCACCGTCACCACCTAGTGTACCTCCTAGTAATTGGTTCATATTGCACTCTTTAATTTGTAAACTAAATACACGTCACAACAAATAAATATTTTATTTTTGAGAAGACTTCGGGCGGCGGGCGCGGACGGGATTTTGTGTACATACCTACTAGACTCTAGTAGGTATGTACACAAAAGCAGCGTCGTAGTTGAAGCTACGAGTCTTAGCTTGAACTACGACGCTGATACTACCCTACGACAGCTACGAGTAACTTTTCAGTTTTACATCATGCTAATGTAATAATTAAAGCATTTTTACGTTTTGTGTCTTATCATTTTTGAATAGAACTACATAGGTAGTTAAATTAATTCCTCAAAACACTTAAGAATCCCAGAGAACTGACAGTTAAGGATACATTGAAAAATTCGCACTTTTTTACGTAATGATTTCTTCATATCTTTATCTAAACACGTGTAGAACCATAACACGATTAAATGATTTTTCCTCAATACATTTTACTTCTGAAAATACCTCTCAAAAACAAGAAAACTTTATATAGTAGATATAATTAATATCCACAATTTTGTAGAGGCGTTATTTTTAGTTATTTTATAATAAAATAATTTGGGTATTTTCGCTCACTTTACCCGTGCGGTTATTTTGTCATTTTTCCTCCTGCCGAGTGAGTCATATCTCTATCCTTATCTCTCTCGGTAAAAACAACATTTTGATAGATCGCCATAAAAAGAGTCTGTGTCCAGAATCTGTTTCTTGAGAGGTTAAATTCATTAGGAACGTACTTAAGAATTTATATGAAAGTTCTAATTTGCCATTGTTATCACACTGGTGTGGACTGTTAATTCTGGACCTACGAGTATGTCATGAGGATAATCCGGTGATATATTAAAAATATTAGTAGTCTCTGTAATCTTGCTTATCAGACAACAGAAATTTTCTATTGCGTTTAAGTGCTGACAGAAACAAAAGATTAACATTTCTAAAAAGCATTAAAGAGGCAATAGAATGCAAGTCTTAATACTCTTTGGTGCTTTAAATAGCAATTAGTTACAAAGCGATATTATCTAATATCATTTGGACGACCAAAGATCGTCCTCCTTCATCGTTCAGAGTCATTCGAGCTACTGAAGTGTAAACATTTAATGATAAAGCGTAGGAAGTTACAGCGAACAGATAAGCAGAAATATATCATTTTCTGATAGCAAAATCAAACCACTATTGATAAATTATTATGAAAATGTTAAAGCAGAAGAAAATACATATATAAAACAAAAAAAATCATGATTAATATAGATATTATATGCTATAATTTATTTTATAAATAGCAATTATATTTTTACTATAACAATTATTATTATTTTGTTTTGTTCGCTTTAGTATAGAGAATGGTTTTTTAACAATAGGAAAAATCACAAAGAAAAGCTTAAAAATAATAATTCAAAAAGGTTAATTTAGAAAGAATTTAATATGGCTATCTCACGTGCTCTATCATTTCATCGCCACTTCGGGTTACTTGTTCGTGGCAGACAAAAGGAGTATTTATATACTTTCTGGGCAGGCAGTCATTATATACTCTTTGGGCAGGCCTAAGACCGTATAACGTATAACTAGACTGTGGTATAATTGACGTGCTATATTTTCATTTCATTCGAGAAGCTCGGTGGCGTAGCGGTTTGAGCGCTCTGGTTTCGATTACGAAAACAAAGCAACTTTCGCCATGGTAGGTCCCAGGATGGGTCAATCAAATTTATAATCTCGAGTTCCTCCGTGCTTCGGAAGGCACGTTAAGCCGTTGGTCCTGGTTTTTACTGCAACCACTTTAACCCACCAACCCGCATTGGGCCAGCGTGGTGGTGTTATGGCCTAAGCTCCTCATGTGTTTCTTCCATGTAGGAAGGCCTGTGTTCAGCAGTGGGACGTATATAGGCTGATGATGATGATGATGACGATATTTTCATTTCTTTGTATTTAATCCTCAGCATATTAATGATTTAATCATTTTCTCTTTTTTCTATTTTTTTACGAAATGGCTGTTTTGATGATATCTAGAGTACGGATTGACCGATTTCGAATTTTTTTTTGTTAATTTTGGCCTCGAGAAATTTCTTAGCGCTTTAAAAAGTAAGAAAAACACAAAAAAATCGTATAAGACGCCATCTCTGATATTATACTCGATTATTATTATTATTAAATGACAAAAACAAAACAGGCCAAAAATCAGTATGGTCTTGTATGCTGGATCCGGGCGGACAGTAGATGGCGTTGTAAGCATTATCTTTTTACAGCTGATTCATTAGCATTTTTTATAGTTTTCACCAATTATTGTTCAGTTTTCGACCTTTACTGTATTTGGATTCAATATGATTAATTCTCATTAAACAACATATTTTTTCAATAAAACAATAAAAGGTGGCCTCAATGTAGTTAATTTTAGTTTGACGAAGTGCATATTGTAATATCGTTTGTAATCGTCAATCATTGCAATCGGTAGTATTGGACTGTGTGTTTGATTTTCCAGGCAGAAGTGCACGTTAAGATGTTTGAAAAGAAGTGCGGCGCGAACCTCATTGGAGTAAAAGTATTCCGTGGCATGAAAGCACTTAAGCGTAAACAAGTACCTCCTTTTTAAATATGGTGATAAAAGACTGTGCTAAATAAAAAACCGAAACCGTCATATACCTATGCAAGGATGATATAAGGGTCAAGGGTCCATGATGTAAGTCAATAAGAATTAAAATATACCTAATACCGTACGCAAATATTATCGTATGAAATTAAAAAGAGCTGCATCATCCACAAATCCGGGAGACTGCGTAATTAAAAAAATAACCTAAGTCTACCTTTGTTCCAAAAATGGTAGACGTAATTTAAAAGCAATTACCAAAGTCGGGAAAACGAATGTAAGGGTGAAAATAATCAATTTTGATTACCGTCATTCTCTCACATCGCATCGACCTACTGGAATTTAAAAGGACGCCGCGTAAGTAAATTTCCAAGCTTATTTCTTGAATTAATGCTTCCATGAAAACCGAAAATTTGTAGTATTTGTAATAAGGAATTATGAAAAAGCCATTTAAAATGATAATTCACTTAAGGTACTTCACTTTCTAGGTGGTAGGCCCGTATGTAGTGTCGTCTGTGTAGAAACCACCGCCTTTCCTATTTCAGCCTGAAACAGTTCGCTGTGTTTCGGATTGAAGGGAAAAGTAGCTAGCGTAATTACTGGGCATGGACGGCATTTCATCTTAGGCCTCAGGATGACCACGCACCTGCAACATCAAGTGATTTTTCCTTGCTATTGCAGGTGTCCATAGGCGGCGGTAACCGCTTACCACCAGCTTGTTTGTCATCCAGTTGTATGAAAAAAAAATCAGTACACTCTTCAGTAAACAAGTCTGAGCAAAATAAAAGTTTTAATGACACATAAATAATTACCAATTTTATGATAAATCCATCTGTAATTGGTATATGTGTACATGACCTTTCCATGTGATTAAAGAAATTTAATTCTGTCTTGTTTGTGTACGAGGAATAATTAATTAATTCTTGAGAGTGCCCATTGCCATTGTCACTGATACAAACAGAGCGTCGAGCGAAGCACAATGACAAAAATGAGAAGGTTTTGTTCTGATTCTTGCGAAAAAATATAGAGTGAATGGCATAGCCAACTCAAGACTAAATGTGACTGAAATATTAAAATTCCAATCACTAGATCATGGAACATTACAGATTTGTCAGCTCCTCACTAAATAAGGCGCCACAAGAATCAATAATAAATTGGCATTGTTTGTTTAAATTTTCGGATTTGTCTTTTCAAGGGATAGTCTAATTCTAACCCATAAAAAACAGATCGAACTTAGCAATATATCGCTAGATTATCGGAAATCAGATTTGGTCACAATTAATCATAGAAAGCATAAATAGAGATTAGCAGATTAATCATAGTGGAATTACATTAAAAAAATATTTAGCCAAAATACTTCGGTTACATAAGTATAACCAAAATTTAACAAGATGTAATTACAGTTTATTTGATTTAACAAAAAGGTGCATCAAGCTTATTTATTTTTCGATAGCTGGTGTTACCCTAACTTATGAGTCACTTTTTAGAGCTGCAGGTAGTCGAAAGTTGTTGCCATTTTTTTAGTTGTATATTCTTATAAACATTGTGAATTACCTAATATTCATCCTTAACTTCACAAGGTATACATAGATTATTTTTAAACTTTATTGTAATTTTTAAGCCACAAATCAAAATCTTTATTTACTAGAATATGAGTAGGACTCCTGGTAGCATAACAAATAATACCATTGTTTATAGAATATGTAGCTTCACAGGCTAATATCAAAATCAAAAATCAAAATCAAAATATTCTTATTTCATCAACCAGTAATACATTTATGATATTGGTGGTTGGGATCTCCTAGTAGGTCAAAATATATACCTGTGTCAGGAGGTCCCGCTCTTACATAACTCTTATTAAGGTAGCTAGTTACATATTTATGGTTTCGAAATAATGCGGAACAGGAGTAACTATCGATTTACTTATTTACATTCAAAGGTGATTCTGAGGTTAAAGTACTTCCTGACAAGTTCTATGGTTTATCATTTTTTCTTCAATGTTTTTGATTATTATATTATAAACTTAACTTTAAAGTAACTTATTACTCTTTTATATATTATTATATTAAATCGTGTGTGTGTGTGTGTGTGTGTGTGTGTGTGTGTGTGTGTGTGTGTGTGTGTGCGTGTGTGTATGTGTGTGCGCGCGCGTGTAAGTGGTGTGAGTGAGTGTGTATGGGTGCGTGTGTGTGTGCGTGTGTTAGTTTTAAGCTTAGCTTTACTTTTGATATTTCATTAAATTTTCCGTTTCAATGTAATCAATAGATAAAAGCCAGGCAGTTACAATAGTTTTACAGTTATGAAAGTTTAATTTATAAATATTTAGTTTTTTATTTAATTGGATATATACATGCTTAGATTGTAATATGTAATATGTAATATGTATGTACTATGTAATATGTATTTTACACATACACAAAAATAGACATAATAGATATTATATTGTTGAGGCGCCGGCTACCAGGCTGGTAAGAGACCAAATGTTAGTATTTTAACACATTATTAGTCCTTATTATTTACACCATTCTACATAGAGATAAAATTGGGGATATTTTATAAAAAAAAACTAGCTGACCCCGCAAACGTTGTTTTGCCATAAAAAAATAGATAGTAGCCGATTCTCTGACCTACTGAATATACATATAAAATTTCATGAAAATCGGTCAAGCCGTTTCGGAGGAGTATGGTAACTTTGTGACACGAGAATTTTATATATTAGAGAATATTAACTAACATTATAACTTCGTTAGCAAAACAATCTATTAGTTTCAATAATTACCCAAATTCAATTCAACCCGATCTCCATTGCGTCCGAAACAAACGGGCTTGAAACTCGAGTACAATGAGATGGTTTTGTGTTTCTATTATCTAAGGTTTTGTTCCAATTTTCGTGGAAAAGCCGCCTTGTTACTATCATGATATTTCATCTAAAGTATAGACTATTTCAGGTTATGTTCATATCATAGAGTCGTGTCTCTACCTACTCTCCTTTGGGAGGAAAATTAACACCACGGCCATTTTACTCGGTTCTTTACTCTGTGTTTTGGTGTAAGTAATTCAGAATCGTGATGTTTAGTCGAAAGCAATAAACTCGAGACATACCTATTTTATTTATTCATGGTTATATTTTTATAAGCTTCTTTTAAATTTGTTTATGACACCGAATCACTGCAAACAACGCTTTATCGGATGCAAATTCATAATTAGACGATTTGCCGAAAATATATTAAAAACTACCTAAAAATAATGAGTTCATATTTTCTAAATAATTTATTTTTGTTTACAATATTACGCCATAGGAAATCACTGGTTTCTTTTTATGGTGTCTATAATGTTGTGTACTTATCTTAAATAACATCTTTCTTCTGGCTTTCCTTATAGATAATTTAGAAAGCGCGTAGCGTAGCTTTCAAAAACCTGAATTTTATTACTTTCATTCAAATCGAAAATTGCAGAGACAGAAAATTGTAATTCTCATATTAAGACAGCTATCCTTTTTTGAATTCATGTAAAAAAACGAGATGCCCTGATCACACATTCATTTAGCGTGTGTAACGTGTGCAACTGAATAATCGCAAAAATATATTGTTTTCAGCAAAACTACGACTCTAACGAAATTAAAAAAGTCAATTAGCGTCTACGCTTTCCAAATGTATAAAACATTTTGAGCAACATCGAGGCTCTTTGACTTTCCGTTCCAGACGCATTATACGAGTCTCATTTATTTTTCGGTTTCGTTTGCATTCGTCGAGAGTGCTCGTCCTCGTCTGTGACGTGCCGCAGTGCATCTGTGTCGACAGAGACAGGCTCCACACGATGGAAAGGAAATACATATACGACGAAGATTTTATTTTAAAATTGTCTCTCTTATTTTTGTTAGTAGACTTCATCGTAACATTGCATTACAGCTGTCTAAGTGAAAGTAAGTCTAGTTCATGTATTTTTAAAAAACAAAAAAAAAATTTAAAAAAACGAAGGGAATTATTTATTAAAAGCTTTTATTTAACTTAATAAAATAAAATTGAAAATTTTAAGTAACCCCCAGCCTCATTCATCATCTATATAACACCTGAGACTATTGAGGCTATTCTTATGAGCCCGAACACGCTATATCTGCTGTTATGTAGATTTCCTTTAAGAATTAAGATCCCGCAGAATTTTTGATGATAAACTATCAGCTCAAGGTTAGTAGGTATGTCATGGGAATGTCACCAAATTGACAGTACACCAAATTTTAAATCAATTGGATCTGTTAAAGTTAGTAAACTCGTTTTATCATGTAGAAAATGTGCTGATAGTCATCAAACGCCTGAACTGATCTTCATAAATTGTAGCTAAGAACTATCCTAGTCATGTGGGCTTTAAAAAAACTGAATCATAATCGGTACATTCGTTTAGGAGCTACGATGCCACAGACAGACTTACAGATACACAGACAGATACGTCAAACTTATAACACCCCTCTTTTTTCGTCAGAGGGTTAAAATTGGAAAATTAAATCAACTTATTTCAAAACAAAAGAGGCGTTTTTGCATCGTTTATCGTTTAGTATTAAGGTTTTTATATAGCAGAATATACAATACAGTTCTATAGAAATGAAGACTGCTATTCGCTTAGGCAGAAGCGCGAGCAATACTAAGCTAGTGTAAAACTCATCAAGAGCACACAAGATACAGCGCACCACATCGCCGACATGACATAATATCAAAAAACACAGCCACATATTAAATTAAGTTATCTCGTGACGTGAATAATAACAAGGTTAATATTATTTCTCAGTAGCGATCTGCATTTGTTACAAGGAGCATCACGAGTGTAATACAACATCAAATATTAAGAAGCTAATGAGAATGGTATTACCATTAGCTTTTTAATATACGCTGCGTATACGCTTTTATTATGATTATTAAATGTATTCAATATATTTAGGTATAGGACTGTAACAAGTTGATAAACGGGAAAAATCGATCAGTATAAAGAACTTGAAAGCTTACTAGGTAAAGCCAAGAGTTCATGACGCAGTGACGTCACATTAAGTAAAATGAAATTAATCGTGTTTAAAAACCATGAAGTACAATCGAATTCCGGTCTCCAAGCTAACATTAACTTGGGAAACCTGCTTTAACTGATGAGATATTATTTTGGTAAAGTTTATGTTAAGGGGCTACCTCGTGCACACTAGCGACACCAATTGATTGTTATCAATTATGATGAATTTAGAACATAATAAACAAAAACGCTTTAGAGAATTGCTAAAGAACGGTATTTGTAATTTTTAAAGATGTATCTTGTTAGAGTGGCTTAGAAAATATAAGTTATTTTATTAAAAGAATGTCAGTTGACTTCAGTATTTTAGTTAATTTGTTTTAAAAATACTTGTAAATTTGTCAACTTCCGGTAAGGACGCATAAATTGTCAATAAAGTTAAATAATAATCTGTTAAAATAAAAGATGTATAGATTAATCAATATAATACACGTAAGTATGATTTGTGATTTTTATAATAATAATAATACGTTGTAAAAATTAAATAAGTCCAACCGGATGTAAACTACCTCTCAAACCACGTGTTCGTTCCTATAAAAGGTGTTGCTCGAGTTCTGTCGAGCATTCTTTCGTCAACCGTCGTCGAGTGAACATCGAAGAGTTAATTATTATTATTGCGTTAAAACCAAGACTCGAGCTCCTCCGTTAAAACGTAAGTTATTTGGTTTTTGTTTGACTGTTATTTCGTTTGTTTAATCTCTCAAGTGGCGTTATGCGACTATGAAAAATGAACTGTGTCTAGAATCTGGTGCTTGACGGGTTAAGCTTTATGTTATAATATTATTATTTTAAAATGAATAATAGATACTATGTAAATTGTGATTATTATTACTATTGTAACTTATTAAATTCTTAGAAAATAATAATAAGAACAGTGATACGAACGATTGTAGTTTCCTTTAATTATATTATACTGAGTTAGCAAACAAGTTGTTTTAGTTTTGCCAACAACCTTGAAATATTTCTATTCTCTAGCTACTTCATCTTACATATCTTGTATAAAGTGTTCTACCTATAAGTAACCAAATTTTTTATTATTGTTAAAAGTGGCCACTTTCGGCAATAATGAAAAAATAGGTTACATGTAGAGGAATATCTTATACCGAGCACATGTCAAAAAATTACAAATACCATTCTTTAGCCATTCACTAAAGCGTTTTTGTTTATTATGTTCTATATTCACCACAATTAATAATCGTTTAATAATAATAATCGTTTATTTCAGGGTGATAACCATAACAGTTAGTATAACAAATTACACTTAATTCTATGTTAGTTCTAAGCAATTTACTTAATAATAATAAACACTTTATTTATTTTAATAATAATAATATGACGTAAAACTATGCTAAAGTGGTAGTGACAAAAAAAAATACATTTATTTGTTTTATGAATCACAACACGATCTTCAGACCAAAATTATCCTTTAAACATAGATAATTGAAAAGTTCATGTGTTTATATTTTCTGTATCAAAACTTATGTTAAATATCAATAAAATAATGTATTACATATAATAACCACTTTACGATGTGTATCGTAAAGTGGTTATTATATTATATTATTATATTATAATTATATTATTAGTGGTAATTAATATAAATCAAGTGGTGTCGCTAGTTCCGACGAGGTATCGCCTTAAAATAATCTTATAATGTCAGAATTGGACAGAATCATGTGCGGAAAACCAAATTAAATAAGTCGGTTCTGTATCAGTAAACTAAAAACAATGGACTTTAATAGTAAAAACTAAAATGTTCATAATCATCCAATTAAAAAAAAATTAGAGTTGGTGCTTCTCTTTCTATTGTTTCTGTTACGCTTAGCCAACTCCAAAAAGACATTTTTGGGAGATAAGTACCTAGGTAGTTAAATTTAATTGTTATTTCCTTTTTAGTGTTTTGAAGTCGGTTTTATTTTTGTATTTTTTGTTTTACATTTTTAAGTGATTTCTAAGGCCAAAGCTAGATGGGTGACTGTTAGCACTATCGACTTGTCTGTCTTTCAGTCTTTGGTTGAAATACATTATATTGTTTCATATTATTCGTATCATACTACTGATAAAGTATTCTCGAACTCCAAACCGTTACGGAGTTTTACCTTCCATCATCATTTCACCCGAATAACCCAATAAAATACAACTATTCGTCAATACGTACCTATAATATTGAAAGAATTATCTTCCAACTCCAAACCGTTAAGGAGTTGTACCTTCCATCATCAGTTCACCCGAAGAACCCGATAGAATACAACTTATACGTTAATAGGTACCTATAATATTTAAAGAAATATTTTCAAACTCCTAACCGTTAAGGAGTTGTGCCTTCCATCACCAGCTCATTGACATAAGATGGTGACTGACAGTAGCAAATACTTGAATAGCTTTGGAAAAAAGTAAAACATGTCAAACGTGCCTATAAAATTTGAGGTATGCCTTCGATGCTGTGCCCGACAGTGTCCATAATGAATCATGTTTAGCTTTAAGCCTTAAGACCTATTTTTTTGTAACAATATGGTGCAAAAAAAATATGAGTTTGAGTTCGATTTCCCTGGGATCCCATCATTAGATCCTGATTTGATGACAATAGGACCACGTCAGGAGTATACTCTATTGAATAAAAAAATAATTTCGAAAAGCGGTTCACAACTGACCGAGAAATCTATGAACATTCATACAAAAAAAAATACATACAGTGGAACATATAACCTCCTTCTTTTTTCAGTTGAAGTCAGTTTAAAATTTAAAACACCTACACCACTGCTAAGAAAACTCTGAGCTAAGAAATATTTCAAACAGCCTAAATATAGCTACTTTGATTTTCGAATATAAAAAGGTAAATCAAAAGCATGTTTTGGTCACAAAATTAACAGCTGCAAAACATATCAACACAAGCTCTTATTAATCCTTACTTTCGCTAGATATAATGGGTGTGAGTGTATGAATATTATTATTTTTATTATTATATCTAAATACGTTAGGTAAGTATGTTGCAAATTAATGTTCTTGTTAACGCAAATTAATAAATTAAGTTCACGATACTTATAAAACTAACTTAACTAGAAAAATTTCACGTCCTCGATCCCGGATTGTGGGGGGAGATCGAACCCACAATCCGGGTGACTGCTCTAACCATCTGAGCTACCCAGGACTTGGGATAACCCTGTGAATTGTGTTTGTGTTATTGTCGTGATACTGTTATTATTAACTCGCCTGTTGACTTAGTTTTAGTTCATTTTTTTGCATTAAAGTGTGAATAAATCAATGTAAAACGTAATACGCAGTTTATAGCAGAGTAGACATTTAGTAAAACAGAGTAGAAATCACCTTGTGGCAATTCTTCTGAAACACTTTTAATGTATATATTTTAAGAATATCGTAAAATATTACGACGCCAATGTACAGTCACGTGTTCTATGTTTTATGCCGCCTACGATTTGTTATAATGGTCTAGTCTCGACTTAGCGGCGACGTTATAGGAAAAATGGCTTACGTATTAAACATGGACGCATCTGTAAAAAGAAAATAAACATTTATCATTATAATATGTGTAACAACACTTGCTTCACAAAACTACACCAATTTTAAAACTCAGAGTTTGCTCAGACACAATTTTTAATTACTGTAATATAAATATTGACTGACACCACCAGATCCCACCAAAAACTCCTGGCCAGAGATAATCGAGTAATCGTTTTGTGGGGACTCGTTCACTCGTCTCCTATGCTGTTATCATAACCCTTTTTCTCGATTTTATAGGATCACAACTATGAGCATAATATATGCTGCGGTAACCAGTTACCATAAGCCGGGTCCTATGTTGGTTTGCCAACCATTTTCATGTAAAAAAGGTATCCACTAAAATGGATTAATCATACCTAACGGTTTCGATAGCAATTCTAGAGACAATTTCCACCTTAGAAAACTTTGTTAAAAATAAGAGCTGACTCTATTTAACAGAGATTGGGCCTAATTCTGGGAACACACTTTAATTCTACATTTAAGTACAGTATATCTCTTTCTCGCAATAAGTCATAGGAAAAAGATAGCAAGAATCTGTTTAGAGCTGTTACTTTAATGTAGATAGATTTAAAAAAAACCGTAGTCAATTTTAGACGGCATGTACGGAGGTGCTTCCTAAACACTGCGTTTTATCACTTTCATTATGGTCGAAAATTGAACACACGTTTCTAAATGTCAAATTATATGACAGCCATCCTTTTCGTATTCATTTGAGAGAAAGAGAAGCACTGAACTTAAATTTAGACTTAGCATGTGTTCTCCAGAATTAGGGCCATTGTCTTCATTTAAAAAAAAAAAATATTTGACATCGAACTTGACGTCGATCTCTTGTCTCTGTATGTTTATGTCGCTGTTTTGGATATACGACATAATAGTACAATCGATATTTTTCTATATAGTTTTTCTTATGTTTAAAATGTATCATATTGACTTCATTCAATATTTGATTGACTTTTACTTATAGATATAAAAATAAACAACTTTATAGTTCCGGCTCCGCCGTACTCGTCGTCGAAACGCTAGTGTAGCCAATGGTTGTCAAACAAACGCCAAAAGACATGACAGTGCTCCAACAACCACTAATTCAAGGCTGCTGACTTTTAGATCGCATAGCAGGTCACGCATTAGCCCACGCTTTCCGCTTTATAATATGTATGAGTTTTTCTGAAATTCTTTGTAAACCATAAAATCGAATAAGAAAGAAGAAAGAAATACATTTATTCGACGCATTTATACATCTCTTTATGTGTAATAATTCAAAAAATACATCAATTACATCATAGCATCATCAATCTGAATGTAACTACACTACAAATACACAGCATATCAGTCTGTTCCTACAATTTATATTCAATAGAACAAAAAGCTTGGAGGAATTCTAATGAAGTTAATACATAAAACAATGTGTACTAAATGAAGAGTGCTTTGTTTATGAAACAATTATTTGCATGCAAAACTTAATATTACCATTGCCGTAAAATATAATATCGTGTCATTATCATTAGGGGAAAATATCACGCAACGGTTTCAAAGAGGATTTTAGAATTGTTATATTTAACTGCAGGCATGGACAATATCAGGTAGTGATTCTCATAACTAAATTACTCTGTAAAACTAATAAGTAGAGCAAAATAAAAATATGTCTAGTTATAGTTACACATATCTTCAGTTCGTTATCTATTTATTACACATAAATTTATAGTCCTTTAAATCCTAGTGCTTACTTGAAAACTCGATCTAGTGAGTTAATCTAAAAGAAATAGGAGTTTTACAGGATAGACTGGTCGAGAATGTACTCGGGAAATGGAGGATTGCATTTGCCACTGCTGCACAATGGCCGCCGTGAGACGGCATACGTTACTCTGTAACTTAGATTTATTAAAACTCAAATTGAAACGGTAAAGTCCTTTAGGTAAACTTTAAAGTAGTGTACGTATTTTTATTTCATTTGTAACGTCTGTTTTCCAAATATATCAATTTTGCTATGTAGAGATATAATAATCAAAGGTAGAGATGAAATTCTGGAACCTAGCTTTAACATACAATTTTGTGTGTATTTTTCTCCGTAGTTGTATTAGCATATTTTTAGCAAGTATTCTTATCGTATGTGTCCTTTCAGGGAAAGTTTGTTTCAAATATCCGATTTAAGGCCCTGGTAGATAAAAGGGTCTTAAACGACAATTGTCCTGAATTGTGAACAAACTGTAACTCCACAGTATTGCAGACATATTGTCTAACCAGTGTTTTTATATAGCTGACAGCATCGTGAACTATAAAGAGTATTCAATAATTTACAGTTAAAGGAAGCGTAGCACCGTAAGATATCGCATCCAAATAATAACTACGTCTAGAAGTTTTATGCTTCTGCGGTTAAATTAGGTTTGCTGGGAATCCTGGCATCATATGACATTTAAAAAATGAAAACCGACTTCATAAAACTGATAAGGATAAAATAATTTTGAGTAGGTAGGTACTCATCGCCTAGAAACATATTTTTTGGGGTCCGTGCTTTCACTTTCTATTGTTTTTGAAAACAACTTAGCACCAACTCCAATAAATATGTATATCCAGGAGATGAACACCTACCTACTCAAATTTAATTATTTTATCCTGTTCAGTTTTTTGAAGTTGGTTTTAATTTTTGTTATTTTTTTTTTACAATTTTTAGTGTTAACGTTCTAAGGTCGAAGCTTGATCGTCAACTTATATTATTTCCCACTATTGTATCGCTTCACTAAAAAGTCATAGGAAAGCAAAAATCCGCAATTTCGCATACGTAGACGACTTACTGATTTCAGTTTTTTTTTATTTAAAAACCAAACTACCCAAGTGATTTAAAAAAAAAAATATGGGACCAAATGGCAACTATTCCGCATCGAACAAAAAAAGAATCACCTCAATCGGATCAGTAATCTCGGCGTGATCGGTGTACATACAAAGAAAAAAAATACGTAGACGAAATACTGATTTAAGTTTTTTTACTTATAAAAACCAAACTACCATAAAAAAATTTATGGAATCAAATGACAACTATTTCGCATCGAACAAAAAAATAATCACGTAAATCGGATCAGTAATCTCGGCGTAATCGGTGTACATACAAAGAAAAAAAAACATACCGGCCGAATTGAGAACCTCCTCGTTTTTGAAGTCGGTTAAAAACCCTTTCCCCTCATTACAAAATGTGGACTAAAGTTAGACCTGGTATAAAACTGATGCTGTCTCTGTCTTTATTTTAACAAACAAAAGGGACAGAAAGAAGAAGAAGAAAGAAAGAACGAAAAACATTTATTTATTGGCACCAGCACAAAGACAACAATATACAAAGTAAAAACAACAACACCAATAATAATAAAATAATTTAGCTCTTTTTTATAAAAAAGTGGCAAACCATTTCTATGAACTAATATAGCCTGTTTTAATTTATTGTCGTATTGACGGCACCACCCTGTATAAAGCACGATAAGCTCTTCAGAACACTCTCCGTGATATAGCCGATAAAAGGCGCTAAGCGACGCAATGTCTCGACGCAATTGGGTAGTTGACAACTTTTTTTTTATTTCATAAATAAGAGAGGTTAAGGTTGTTCGTGACCTCTACATCGCCAATGATACGGTCAGCACGAGCCTTTTTTTATCCCTGGGGAAAAATGCCCTACGCGTGCCCTTCCGTCGGGGGACAGTAGGGGTATGTGGGACTCCTCGGGAACGGTTCCCGGGTCTATCTACTAAAACCACCCAGTGGTACTCCCTTATCGTCTTATGTGGTGGGAGGGACTGCGAAACCGGCAGAGCCTCTACTTCCAGTCCGCCTAAGCGGCGGGCCCTTCACGCCGCGCTAGAAATACTCAGTAACTTGCATGGAGGAGGATAATAGGAAATTTGCAAGGGGGGACTTATCTCTAAAAGAGATCTCTTCCAGCCAACCCTCGCCAACCTCTCATGTGTGAGAGATTTCAGGTGTGACAAGCAGGTACCACAAATCGCATAAAATATAAAACCTTTTACAAAGGATTAGGAAGAGGAAAAAAAAGACAAAAAATATCATCATAAATGGATCTCAATCGAAGGTTTACTATGCTATGACTGGAGTCCCGCAGGGCTCCCATTTAGGACCTATTTTATTTCTCATCTTCATTAGCGACATAGTCCTCCATGTAAGGTTTCTCTCTTTGCTGATGTTCTCAAAATATGCAGAGTTATAAATAGCCCGAGTGGTGTGCAAGCCCTCCTAAGTGATTTGAAAGAATTATTAGATTGGTCTCACTTGAATGGTATGGTTTTCAATCCCAGCAAATCTTATAACTACTTACAACATCTTTCTAACGAAAAAAACTAACCCTATTACTTCTTTATACCATATTGATGGAGTAGTGCTAGCTAAGGTTCTTGGAATCCGTAACTTAGAAGTAATTATTGACACAAAACCAAAATTTTTTGTCGATAGGTATCAATCAAATTGTTACCAAGGCGATATGAATGTTGGGTTTCATGCGAAATTGTCGTAGCTTTTCGAAACTGATTCTCTACAACGGTCTATTTTGTTCTTCCCTAGCCTCGTTGTGTGGAGCCCAGTATACATAAGATAATAATAGTATAAGATAAAAAATAATGTTTTTATATATGATGCTGTTGGTGTATCTTACTTTAATAAATAAATAAAAGATGAATGAAATCGGCTAAGTCATTCTTAAGTTATGGCCGGGACCGGCCGATCATTAATCTGTGGGACCGGCGTGACCAAGGGAAACAGGCATTTATTTTTCAAAATTAATTTTACAATTTGAAATTTTTGATAAAATTTTCGTATTTATATGCCTTTGTTAACATGTTGTACCATGTACCAAACACCTTGTATAAAAATGCAAGTAATGTGTTTTCCGTTTCATCTTTTTTTTTATTTTACCCAATCGGCAACAGTAATTGAGGGTCTCCTTTGATATAGGTATATAAATTTTCCCTTTGAAGCTCTCTTCCCCGGCCATCGTGTACAACAATATGTCGACTTTTTGCAAGGGCAAAATGTATTTGATATTTTCAAATGCGTCTTCTATGGGTTCTTTTCAGCTAAACATTTTCTTCTGTAATTTTTCCCTCTCCGTGAAGTACTCTCAAACTAAAAATGATGGATATTCTATTATTGATTAAACGCCGGCAGACTGGTAAGGATCAGAAAGTGAAGTGGGTATCTCTTTTCACATGTATGATTACCGATGCTTTAATAGTTATTTGTTATACAAGAGTGCAAAGTTGCTTTTTAACCGCGTGCTCAATTTTGATGACCGAAGCGAAGGATTCAAAAATTAGAATCCTGAGCGTTAGCGAGGAATTCAAAAGAGCACGAGATGAAAAATCTTTGCACTCGAGTGCAACACGTAACTTTTCATCCCACCTCAACGAGGAAATGATTAAATGCAAAAAAAAACATTTGCGCATTATTAACAGTTTCAGTCAATTGTGTTGGCGTCAAATAAACTTCTTCGTCGCTAGAATCACTCATTTTAGGTTTTTTACAAAATGTTGTTAGTTTTTTCAAATTTCTTGTTTTAAGCCTATGGTTTTAACAAATATGTCGCGAAAAGAAAATGGCGCGCGCAAAGCAAATTAAATAAAAAGTACACCAAGAAGGTCCCGAGTCTGAGTTTTTAACAAGTTCAAAAAGGTTGTAAGTATGATAAATTCGGCACCTTGGAGGTAGAAGTAATGAGGTTTAATGATGTTTTGAATTCACAAACTTAGTGCACACGATCTTCTTAATTCAATTTTACTTTATCCTCAAGCGGATAAAAACGGCTTTTGCACTCAGATATCGAAGAGCAAAAATACTCTTTCCGAGATAGGGTGATGAAAATAATATTTGACAATAGATATTTAGCTATTACTTACTTTTATTACCACAACGAATGAAAAAATGAAGAACTAAAGGTTGATTTTACTAATCATCTTAAGCAAACTACACAATATAATATAGACAGTCGCGTATTGTTTATTATGGAGAGTGTTCTGAGGAGCTTCCGACCTTATCCCACCTTCCCCCTACCTACTCAGGAGCACGCGTGCCTGTGTTCGGAGTTCCTTCAAAAGAGGCATGAAAAGGCACCTTATGGGCCGGCAAGGTGGTGGCGGCTAGAACAGTGTGTTTCAAGCTGCACTAGCTGTCTCCGCATATGGACTCTTCTTACCGCTTCACATCAGGTGGTGTTGAGTCATTCGCCGTGCTTTGGATTAAAAATAACATGTGTAATACTAATATCGCTTTTTTATACGACAAGAGTGGGAAGCGTGAGCGGTTAGGTGCCGTAGCCGTAGCTCGTAGCAACTACTCACGCGTTGCCCGCTCCGAAAAAAATCAAGAGGAAGAATTATGTCAACCAGCATAGAAGACCAGCTGCCCTGCTCCTCAATGAGCTCTGGCGATCTCACTCTCAGACTCAGACGAGTCACCGCGCGGAACTCGACTTGCGCGGTTCACCTGCGTTCGTAGCGCTTACGGTCAAGAAATTGTACGCGGCTGATAGCGATTAGCGAGTCATGATTTCATCTACGGTTAAGTGTTCATCATGTAATATAGTTATATGTGAACTTCTTGCTTTTATACAAAATAAGCAAGATGTTATGGACGAAAAGTCTCTAGTGAATCTGTGTTTGACCAGTTTTTCGGAAGAGGATATTGACACGGCCAAAAGTTTGTTGTTTTCGGTGGTGTCGCAACGAAATATAACTAGAAGAAAGGCAAAGAAATCGTATAAGGACCTGCATGATGTCATAGCTGTCTTTAAGGAATCAAATCCAGACGAATTGCCTGTTTTTGTGGCCAAGGAGTTACAGAAATTACCTCCACTGACATTCGACCATGTTGACGCATCGAGATTATTAAAAGACCTGATTGTGCTAAAAAACGAATTAAAACTAATAAAAGACACATACGTTACGCAAGAACAACTGCAGAAGATTGAGACTGACTTACTAAACGCTAAAAATGCATCAATAATTCCTACACAGAATCATTTTGTAACTTTAAAAAGAGGAGGTGGATGTCAAAATAGTGTTTGCCTTGATAGCGGACCATTCGGCCTACCGCACATACCGGTGGTAGCAACACAGAGAAGCTGCGACAATGAGTCAGCCGACTGCTTAAGCGATCAACATTCGCCAGCTCGCTCACGCTCGTATGAAATGGTGCGCTCACCAATGGCACCACCCCCCCCGTCGGCCCTGAGCATTGGTGTTAAGCCATTGGAGATTCAGTCTTTATGTGAAGGGAATAAGGTTCACTTTTCGACGCCCGTGGCTAAATCTAAAACATTAGCGGAAATCGTACATGAAAGCAGTAAGCGAGAATCAACGGAAGAAACAAAGAATAATTATTCTGAAGAATGGATCACTGCCCAGCGAAAAAGAAATAGAAATCGTTTTGTGACAGTACAGGGTAAAGCTTCTACGAATTCTCAGGAGAAGTTTAAGGCAGCAGATATAAAAATCCCGTTGTTTATCAATAACGTGGATAAGAGTACAAAGGAGGTGGATATTATGGAATATATAAGTAATAGAACGCAGGTTATGGTGAACTTGAAAAAAGTCAACTCCAAGGAACGTAAACAATACTGCTCCTACATTGTTTATGTGCCAAAGAATAGATTGTCATTATTCTTGAATGACAGTTTGTGGCCTGAGGGGGTTTCCTTTAGACGTTTTGTAGATTTCAAGAGGAATCCTAGACAAACAAATGTTTATCTTGAAGACAATAAAAACCAATCAAGAAATAAATAAATGGATAACAATAACAAGGCAAAGTTTATCACTTTTAACTGCAGGTCGCTAAAAAGATCAATCCACTGTATTAGGAATCTGTGTCAGTCAACGCACTTGATTGCACTGCAAGAGACGTGCCTTCTACCACATGACATCCCACTGCTGGGCACTGTGGACCAGGACTTTGAGTACACTGGGAAATCAGCTGTTGATACCTCCGAGTCTATCCTGCACGGTCGACCCTACGGTGGCGTAGCGATTCTCTGGCGGAAGAACGTATTTAGTGCCGTATCAGTTGTGCCGTGTTCTAGTGATCGTATCGTAGCTATAAAGGTTACTATTGCGGAGTGCTCCTTTCTAGTGTTTTCGGTGTACATGCCCACAGACGAGCCTGTAAACTTGATTGAATTTACGCACTGTCTAAGTGAAATAGGTGCCATTATTGACAGTTGTGACACTGAATACTGTTATATTCTTGGTGATTTAAACGCTCACCCGGGTAGGCGTTTCGGTGTTGAACTTCGGGATTTCTGCATAGATCAGAGATGGACTTGTGTAGATATGGAGTTGCTTGGTTGTGACTCAGGATCTTATACATATGTGAGTGATAGTCATGGCACGTGTAGTTGGTTGGATCACTGTGTAGTGACCCAGGCAGCTAGACATACAGTAGATAAAGTGTTAATTAATAATAAAAATATGTTTTGGTCAGACCATTTTCCACTAGAAATACATTGTAATTTTAATGTTTTAATTCCGAAAAATGTACCTTGCAGTAATGAAATCAATTACATTTTGTGGGGAGAACGCGATGATTATCAGATTTTAGAATATACTAATTACTGTAATGAAAGACTTAGACAAATTGATTTTCCGTCTGTATTGTCACAGTGTGCAGGTACGGTATGTAATAATCCTAACCATCGCCCTGTATTAGTAAATTTATATAACCAAATAGTTGGTATTTTAAAAGAAGCTTCAGTATACACATGTAAAAAGAAAAAAGTTACTTGTAAGAAGAAACATATATGTGGTTGGAATAAGCACGTTAAGGCCGCTCACAGCGAGGCCCGGTTGTGGTTTAATTACTGGGTCCTATATAACAAGCCTCGTGAGGGGTATGTATATGATAAGATGTGTGTTTCTAGAAATCTATTTAAATCCAAATTAAAGTGGTGTCAGGAAAATGAGCAACAGATAAAAATGGATATTTTAAGTATGAATCATGCAAACAAAAGGTTCTCGAGTTTCTGGAAACACACAAAAAAGTTGAGTCCGAAGGCAAGTGCTCCTTTAAGTGTGTAGGGGTTAAATATACCTTCACAGATAGCCGAGATGTTCAAAAATAATTTTAGGGTCCAATCTGTAAGTTTGTCTAGGGCTCAGAATGTCGCATGCGATAATAGCAGTGATTTATTGTATAATGTTGATTGTAGAAGGTCGGCTGTGATTGGGGCAAAGGATATTAGATCTGTGTTGAGAAAGATGAGTACAGGTAAATCACCCGGACATGACCATTTAAATGTTGAGCACCTGCAACATGCAGGTGTGCATTTGCCGCGAGTCTTAGCAATGTTTTTCTCTCTTTGCCTGGGTCACAGCTACTTACCAGACAGTATGTTGCAAACGGTTGTTGTACCCATTACTAAAAACAAAACGGGTAGTGCTAGTGACGTGTCCAACTATAGGCCAATATCATTGGCGACCACAATGGCTAAGGTATTGGACAGGCTGCTTGACCTGGAGCTAAGAACCTGTGTCAGATTGCACGATGCTCAGTTTGGATTTAGACCTGGTCTCTCTACCGAGGCTGCAGTTTTATGCCTAAAGCAGACTGTCCAATATTACACTGCGAGAGACACGCCGGTATATGCAGTGTTTTTGGACTTGTCAAAAGCATTTGACCTGGTTCAATATGAGGTCCTTTGGAAGAAGCTAACTGATGAAACTGATCTTTCTCCTGAATACATATCAATTTTAAAATACTGGTACTCACATCAGCAAAATTATGTAAAGTGGTCTGGAGAGTTCTCGGCCATGTACAGGTTGGAAAGTGGGGTGAGGCAGGGTGGAGTAACTTCACCAGCGCTTTTCAACTTGTACATGAATGAGCTGATCGTTGAGCTCAGCAGTGCCGGTGTTGGTTGTTCAATTGACGGTACCATTGTCAATAACATAAGCTTCGCTGATGACATGGTGCTGCTGTGCCCATCGATCAGTGCCCTAAATAAATTAATTAGCATATGCGAGCGATATGCGGTGGCCCACGGTCTCAGATACAACACTGCAAAGAGTGAGTTACTAGTTTTTAAAGCTAAAAATAAAACCTACAAAGTACCACCTGTTAGGCTCAATGGGACTCCTCTTAAGCAAGTACAGAGTTTTAAGTACCTGGGGCATTGGGTCACCGAGTCGCTCAAGGATGATATGGACATGGAGCGGGAGCGCAGAGCTTTGTGTGTTAGGGCCAATATGATTGCCCGCAGGTTTGCACGCTGTACTAAGCAGGTTAAAATTACACTTTTTAAAACTTTTTGTAATTCATTGTACACGTGCAGCCTGTGGGCAAACTACACCCAAGGAGCGTACAGAGCCCTGCGCACCCAATATAATGATGCGTTCAGGATACGGTTGGGGCTGCGGCGTCACTGCAGTGCGTCAGGGATGCTGGCAGAAGCTCGAGTGGATAGCTTTGCCACTATAATAAGAAAACGCATAGCATCCCTGATGCACCGTGTGCGCGGCAGCTCCAACAGCCTTCTGCAGAGTGTGGAGGCGAGGCTGGATGTGGACAGTGCTATTATGCGACACTGGACCAGCTTCCATTTGGCCAAAGATACGGCCATACATTACAACAACCACTAAGAATATTAGCTAAGCTTACTAACATAGTTTTTAAGATCATTGTTACTAACACTGTATGGGCCAGTACCCGAAATAAATAATTTTTATTTTTTTTATTTTATTTATTTTTTTATTTATGTAAACAGGTATATCACATTGCTGTTCAAAATTATTCGGTTTTAAAAAATAAAAGTTCAAAACATACTGCCTTCTTTAGACGAATAATGTTTGCCTCCAAATAGTTTTCCATAATAAATCAGCCAGGTAACGTTATTACGACCCATGACGTGCGTTAGGCAAAGTTCAAACGCCAATAAAGTGACCAGGGACTAGTGAACCATCCCAGTAAACGGGGCTTACTACCACCCCCGGCCCTTTAGGCTTGTTTTGTAATCGTTTGCAAAGCTCCCGTTTGATGTCACATACTAACCTATTGGGGACTTAATTAGTTTGCCAACTTGGAAAGGAACTATACGACATGAAAAATTAGTTTATTAAGTTTGGTGCTTGCTTTCAGTTGACTGAAATATATATTAGTATTTTTTTCTTGTCTTTATTTCAACTTATTAAATGTTGACTGTTTTGTTTGTTTGAATGTTTATTTATTTGTTCGTTTGGTCTATTTTTTTTCTAGTCTACATATTTTTCTATGTTTTATTATTTTTTATGAAGCCCCGTGAAGCTTTATAGTTACCACAATAGGTTAACCCAATTATAAAATTTTTCTCTCTTGGGCTGGTTAGGGTTGAGATGATAACGCAATGGAATACCAAAGTATCCAAAGAACCAACCAAGGAACTAAGCGTTACTTACAGCATCGCTTAAAAGTAATCCTTGAATGAGCTTTTATCAAGATGGTTTTTTAGTTATTCGTCAAGTTATCTATACACTAGTCGAATTCGTTACTTGCCTAATTTTAGATAAGACTAACATTAGTTAGTTGGCATTGGGCCAGTGTGGTGGTGTTATGGCCCAAGCTCCTCACGTGTTTCCCCCATGTAGGAAGGCCTGTGCCCAGCAGTGGGACGTATATAGGCTGGTGATGATGATCATTAGTTAGTAGATCGACTAACATTAGTTAGTCTTATCATGCAATTATAGATTTAGATCAACAATTAAAAACAACAACCCGACAAAAATTAAATTACTTTAGAAACAAATGGCTAACATTAAAAAGCTTATTTTTAGTTTGTATAGCTGTCTTTGTATTATCATTTTAAACATTAATATTATTAAATAGGGAAAAGATTCTTTATGAAAATCGTTTATTTAAATGACAGTATTAAAAGCGGATAATTGTTTCGAGGAATTATACATATTTGATCAATGCAACTCTAGATTTTAGAAATTAATGACGCTATGTACTATCTGGCTCTATGTATATACCAATCAAAACAGATAATTATAATTTTATTTTTGATATTCTAGATCAATTTGATATACGACGACCGTCTGGTCGAGCGGTCTGTACCCCTTGCTATGCAGGCTACTCGATCAAGAGGTCCCGGGTTCGAATCCCGGTAGGAGCAAATGTTTGTATGATGAGTACGAGCATTTGTTTACGAGTCATATATGTGTATATGTTTATTTAGTATATTTCTAATATTTATATACATATTATTATCAATATTTTATCCGTTATCTAGTATCCATAACACAAGCTCTTAATGATGCTTACTTTGGGCTAGATAATAGGTGTGAGTGTATGGATATTATTATATTATTATTATTATTTATTATTAATATTAGTAATCCTATGATTACTAAGTAATTACTCACTATTATGAAATACGTTAATAATAACTATGAAATTATGAACAAATGTCCCCATGCGTTAAAACTCACCTAAATAGTCTTATTTTGGTCATTTTCAGTTGTACTGTCTTATTATCTAATCTATCGCAATTATGCCTCATCATAACATTTTAATTGATACCTTCGTTACCTATATTATGTATCAGGCCTAGTTTACGACATCTACAGTCACTACAGAATTATTAAACTAAAGTCACTAACGTAACTTAACCTAACTTGGTAGCTACTAGTAACATTCTTTTGGAAATGTTACTATTTTAAACTGAAGCGCGTATTTATATCTAGTTATGTTGAAATACTGGTTGGTAATCATAGCTCCATGTATTTTATTTTTATTTTTTTTATACAACTAGATGACAAACAAGCTATTTAAATCAGTTTTGAAATAGTGATGTTCTATGGTGACATCTGTCTGTTATAAAAATAAACTAAGATAAATTACATGAGATTCTAATTATTTTCATTATTTTTCAACAATTTATAGTTATTAAATAAACGTACATTCGTCTAAGCTAATCCTGTAATATTTTGTACAGAAACTTTTATTATTTCAATGTTTGCTTTACAGTAGGTATAGAATAAGTTAATGTGCTTTTAAAGCACAATAAATTACCGCAGCACGGGTCAATCATTTCTGACACATATAAGTCACACAATTTAAGAAAATACAGACGGAGACGGACAGCTTAAATTACTATAGGAAATTCTCCTAAAACTGTTTTGCATATTAAGCTCCTGAAAAAATCTTAGTATGCGAACCAAATATACCAGATGTGCACTTCTTGTACCTCTATAAAACTTAATGATGAAGCAACTAACGAAACAGCTTAATGAGGCTTCCCCGCCATTGCGCTCACACTGTTTACACAGCACCTGTTTGCTGACGCTCAGAATTTGATTGCTGCAAAGTACAAACAACCCGACTGTATTCTATACTATATCTACATATTTATATCAATGACATGCCACGGAAATAGCCAATATTTAATAATTACAGGGGAATTTTAAATACACTTTGTTTATTTAGGAGATATTCTGACGGAATTTATTTTATTTTATTGTAGTTTTTTGTCATTGATATCTAATAAATATTAATTAAAAATGTTTTGTATTGTGTGACAGTATTTAATTATCAAAGTGGAACATGAATACGTGTACGGTCAGCAACATCGATTAACATTTTATTGCTATGTCATATTACATGGTCTACAGTGTTCATACAAATTGTCTAATATTATGCCAATATATTTGACAATATATATTTAACGACCGACTGGTCGAGTGGTCTGTACCCTTGCTATGCAGGCTACTCGGTCAAGAGGTCCCGGTTTCGAATCCCGGTAGGAGCAAATGTTTGTATGATAAGTACGAGCATTTATTTACGAGTCATGGATGTTTATATGTTTATTTAGTATATTTATAATATTTAGGTATATACATATTACTATCAATATTTATCCGTTATCTAGTATCCATAACACAAACTCTGAATGATGCTTACTTTGAGCTGGATAATAGGGGTAAGTGTAAAAAATATATAATAGAGGATAATAATTCATACCAATGGTTTATAAAGTCGCCTAGCGGTCAATTGGTCTTGGTAAACGTTGACAAATTGTCATTTTTTTATACAAATCACGACAAATGACTCAACACCACCTGATGTGAAGCGGTAAGAAGAGTCCACATGTGAAGACAGCTAGTGCACTTTAGACACTGCTCTATCCGCCTCCACCTTGCCGGTCCAAAAGGTGCTTTTTCACGCCTATTTTAAAGGAACCCATGTTATAGGAAGGAGAGAGACAATTTCTAAAACTACGACAAAGAAACGAGCCACTAAATTTATTTGTGCGCGATGTTGAGGTGGAGACATCCACCGGCGATTAAAAACATTATGAAAGAGTTACCAGACAGAGATAACACTGTAAATACTAATGAAAGAAACATTCTACTATTTGCTTCAGCAGGTACTGTTATAAGAAACAAAGAGAATTAGCAAGTAAGCTATGAAGTATTCTATTGAATGTGAGCGGCGGGTTAGTAAGGGACAAAAAATTAATCAAACATTATAATGTCTTTAGTTTTATTGCTGAAACCCTAATTCGAACAAAAACATAAAAAACATACACCCAAATTGATTACATTCCCCTTTTACTGAAGCCGGATAAAAATTAGATTCAATATTACAAATAATTTTTGATACTTTTCTTTCAAGGCAAACACCTTTCTAGTCATTCTTTAGTCAAGCGCCGCCGTGGTAACATTTAAAATACCCAAAATTCACGCCTTAATTAAATAAACATGGGATTATTTTCTTAACTTGTCAGCTTGTTGCTTTTCACTTGCGTGAATATTTTATTACCATAATTTCAAACAATATGTGTTTTAAGAAGTATACGAAAGCTGAGTGTAATACCATTTTCAATCGGTTTTTTTGTATACTTACTAAAGTAAACTAATGAAAGAAACAATCAACTTTTCGCTTCAGCAGGTACCTTCATAAGAAACAAAGAGAATATCTATTATCAAAACCATTTTCATAACCTTAACAAATCATCGTCATTTTCTGGCAATTTATTGTAAAAATCATAATAAAACCTGCCATTAGCACGACCCACAAAATTTGAAATACCATTATGAACTTTCCGTTTAAACTTTTGTGAATCTATATCATAAAAAGCGACCCCGACGATTTCATTCAGATAGTACGATTTCATTGTTACGTACCAAGCTATTTTATATGGGACAGTGTTGGAAGACATGATAAAATGAAAGTTATTTTAAGTCTAATATTTGACGTCATAAAAATTGATGCTTCATACCGTGCACTAAAGATTCATACTGTACTACCGTACCGTTCCGTACCTCTAGGACATGTTTATTTTCTAAAAATTTCATTCAATGTCAATAAACTATACCTAAGTTAACCGCAACCCCGGTATTTGTAAAACTTCTCGTATGGATGTAGTATATATTTATTAATTCGATTTGTAAAAGAAGATGTTAGAATATAACGTTAGCTTAAAGTTCATAATAGGGTACTCCCAAGTCCTCGGAAGCTAGTAAAAAAAAATAACGTCGTGGGTTTGTTTTCAACTTGCGACATGTATTTTTCCTAATGTAGACGTTTTTCTATCTATTAATTTATATAAAAATAAAATAAGAAAAAATGTATATTATTGAAAATAGGTAGGTAAGCGTTGATACTCTTGTCTTGTAGTATTTATTTATTAGTGATTATTTATAAACAATTTGCTAACAGTACAAAAAAATAACTATTAGTGATTTATAAGGTTCGCTATCTATGTTGCACAAGAGAAAATAATCATTGGGAAATTTTATTTTACATCTTAGGTAAACCACTATATAGAAACATAATAAAAATCAATGTTTTGTATGTTTCGAGATTCTTGCGTGAGCGTGAAGCAAAGTTATTATTAAAACTGACGTCACCTAACCCTCTTAGCCTTAAGTTAATATTAATGAGTGTGATTTACTAAAGCAATCACATTAGAGACAAAATGATTACTGGAAAAAGAATACCTAATACTTTCTGAAAGAAAATGTAAAGAAGGGTGAATTACACCACTGGGTGCACTTATGTTTGATCTTGGTTGAAATTTAGGTAACACTGAATCTCAATCATATGTTAACGGACATAGTGTACATAATTGTGTGAATCAGGTATAAGTTTTCTTGACCATATATTTATCGCATTAGAGAACGTTACACATTCGTATTAGTATTGAAAGTATTCCGTATAAGTAACAATAATTGAAAGTCTTCCGTATTTCCGTGGTCGAAGTAATATATCGACCCATGAATATTGAAAGAATCAAGATAACATTTCAAGATCAACATTCAAATAAAGAGTATTCAGCGGTATAATGAAAATGGTAATAAATATATTTCCCCTCATTAAACGACCTAATCGTTAGATTCAAGAATAGTTTTTGGTGTTGGTTTTTCGATAAAACTGTGCGATGCATACACGGCTGGACATAATGTGGTTAGGATAATATAACATAATGCAAGTTGCGTACCTGTAAAGGGCGCCATCCTTGCTGAAGCGAGAGCAGTCACTGAATAATGAATGCAACGGGCAAGGTTATCTTTTGTCAAAGCCAGGTAAGTCAGTTGCAGCGAGAGCGGCTCTGCCTTCACTATACGTAGTATATGTTTCACGTAGGGTGTTTTACGTCAATGAGGTTATGTCGGTTTCGTTCTGTGGGAGGCAGCGCGCGTGCCGTCGCGTCGGTCGTTGTGAAGTGATCGCGTGGCGGCTGCGGAGACACGAACCCCTCGCCGCGCCGCGCCGGTGCAGGGCGGGCGGCGCACAAATACAGTAAACAGCGAAATTACCGATAAAACTCATAATAGTAACAATTACTTTTTTACTTATCAGCTTATACTTTAAATTTGTGATAATCGAAATTTGTATTATCAATCTCGTGTTAAGTTATATATTTTAACGTGGGTTAAATTCGTATTCTTAATATAATAATATTTTAATTATTTTAGAGGTATGTGCATATTTTTCGCTTTATTGTTTATTTTTAAAGTTTAACAAAAATAATAAAACGATATAAAATCAGAAATAGGTGGATAGCGGCATAACACCGCATATTCCGATAAAAATACGGTACTTATCAAATAACACCAACTAGGTACTAGTAGGAGTTATAATCACACATTAGAATTCCAGATAAACACTAAGCTAAGTGTATTCACGGCCTAGGTCACCGCGCAGGCCTGGCGCTGCCAGCTGTTGGTTCACAGTCCTGTTGGGCATGTACTACAAATGCATTGTTACGTAAACACCCATCTGTTCTACTTTTAGTTGCATTCTGTTGAGAACTCAGCTCCTATTTTATGTATACAAAATAAAAATATAGAAATCTACATTCATCATTTCATAATAGCCATTTATCTACAGTGTTTTAGGGAAACCTGGTAATTTAAAGGATGTTTCTAACTGAGCGTCATACTAGTCTAAAGTAGCTTACAAAAAAACAAATCAGGCACTTTAAATCCTGATTGTCAACAATACACTGGTTAGTATTTTCGTTTCGTTTAATTTCGTTTTCTCAAATAATATGACCCCTACGTTATTATGAAAAAAATAATTTTTCTAAATGTGTTACCTAAATAATCATAAAAGTAATGTCAAAGATGATTATATGTATGACAGATATAATAACAGTCTAACCCGCGGTTAGCAAAATAATCATTTCAATATAAATAATTTACTGATTTTTATAACTTTTCAATTTGCGAAGTATATAAACCAAAAAATAAACCCAGAATGGAAATTTTAATATTATGTAAGGAGACGCCGGGCGGCAGGCAACAATGGACTAACGTAAGGGACTAAATAAACACCAAGACAAACGCAAATACGGTAAGACTTTAATGTTTAGTACCTGTATTGATAATATAATTTGCGAAAAGCAAAATAATATGGTAGGTCTCTTGCTCTAAGCGTATGAAAGCCCTTCTCTGAATGTGTTTATTTATAATCGAAACAACAGATTGTAAACCAATCTTATTATAGTAATAGAGTATAAACATGGCGGCAGATCAAAAGATCAAGCGGAATACTTTGTCATTTGTGGGTAAGTACCTACCTTAAACTATTGCAAAAAGAGTCGTTTTCCAGCTGACTTGGTACTTTTGATGTGCGGCCGTCTGTACATATACTATTCAGAAATAGCATAGGAGGTGACCCGCGGTATTATTATTACTCTTTCGGCCTGTGTAGCCTCTGCGGTTCATTCATATTTTTGTGCGTACCTAACTCCCTCTAGAAAGTTTTAATGAAATACTAGTGTAAAATGTACTCATTGGACAGACAAACCCTTTGTAAGGTAAAGAAACTTACCCGCTTTTCTTAGAAAAAATGGACAATGTAGTTCGAAACAGATGTCGCCTATGTGAATGCTTTCAAGACAACCTTTCTGGCTAGTGGCGTTAGTTGGTTTATTTTAGTAGAAAACAGATGGCGCTAGCAGTAAAAGCGCTACGAGATAGAAATGTGTTGCTACGAAAAACGTAGCGTGGCGCTAGGAGTTTTTGTTAGCTCGACAACCGATGTTACCGATTGATGCCATATATTATAGAACTAGCATTTTTTTGTACAAATAAAATTATATAATATAGTACATTATTGTTAGCACAAGCACTCCGTAAGCTATGAAGTATCCTATTGAGTGTGAGCGCCAGCAGGTTAGTAAGGGACAAAAGATTAATCAAACATTATGTCTGTAGTTTTATTGCTGGAACCCTAATTTAAACATAAACATAAAAACATACAGCCGTATTGATTACATCCCCCTTTTACTGAAGTCGTATAAAAATTAGATTCAATGTTGCAAATATTTTTTGATACTGTCCTTTCAAGGCAAACACCTTTCTAGTCATTCTTTAGCTAAGCGCCGCCGTGGTAACATTTAAAAATACCTAATTTTCACGCCTTAATAAAATAAACATAGGATAATTTTCTTAACTTGTCAGCTTGTTATTTTACACTCGCGTGAATATTTTATTACCATTATTTAAAAAAAAAATGTGTTATAACGAGTATACGAAAGCTGAGTGTAATACCATTTTCAATCGGTTTTTTTGTATACTTGCTAAAGTACTCACAAAAATAAAATATGTAGGGAATAATATTCTGAAATTATTGTTTTATTTTACCATTATAAATATTATAGATGCTTAGAATACATCGCTAGAAGAAAAATATTTAGGCTAGAATCTGTCATGACTGACTTTTGCCTATACCTAACTATATTGGGTGGAAGTTTACAGGCGGATAAATAAGAATTCTCAAAATATATACTCTTTATTGCACTATAAAAATTACAAAAACATGATTCATAAAATAAGTTAGCAAAGGTGGACTTATCTCTATAAGAGATCTCTTCCAGCCAACCCATAAATATGTGAGACATACTGGTGAAATGTAGGTAACACGAAGTGCATTTAAGACAACAATAGAGGGAACTTAAATCTCAATTGTAAACTAATTTCTAACAACCTGTTACAAAGTAACAATAATAATAATATCCCTAACTTTAAAAATCCTAAATATTTGAAATTATATATTTACTTAATATCCATACAATTATACTAATACAATACCATCTAAATATATTTATAAATATATACATGTATACATATATAAATATATACTAAAAGATTACATACAAATATTATATATATGAAACTTGCAATTATAATGATGTGATCAGTGACAAATAGTGATTTTTTAATTTTTTTTAAAGGACTCAATTGACGGACTCTTTTGGATAACAATTGGCAGACTGTTCCACAATAGTGCAGCGCGAAAACTAAAGGAGTGTAGGCGAAAGGTGGTATTACACTTAGGGAGCTCGAGCATCTTAGTTAAACCGGGCCGCCTAAGACGAGATGGAGGTGGAGTTAGCTGGAACCGGGAGCGAAGATAGGAAGGAGAATTAGGGTCGTTTAATATTTTGTACAGTGTAGACAGAATGTGTAAATTACGTCGGTCACGAATCGACAGCCATTTTAGCTGGGTGCGATAATTTGAGATATGGTCATACTTACGTAACCCAAAAATGAATCTTATAGCCAAGTTTTGGAGGCGTTCGAGCTTATTTAGCAGTTCCTCAGTTACATCCAAATAGCAGACGTCGGCGCAGTCAAGAATGGGAAGTAGAAGGGCTTGCGCAAGCATAATTTTGGTTTTAACAGGGAGAAAATATTGAAGCCGCTTGAGAGAATGAAATGAGTAATGCATGCGTCTACTAACTTCGTTGATTTGACAAGTCCAGGACATAGTGCAATCAATTGTTAAGCCGAGATTTTTCGCTTTGTCATTGTAGGGAATGCCAATCCCATCATAGGTTATCGAGGGTATCAGATTCCAATCCAGTCTACTCCTTAACCTCCTTAAAATGTTACCATCTTGGTTTTCTTACTACAATGAAATTCAATTGTTGCACGTACTTACGTACAAAAATACAGTGATAAAGTATTCGTTCAGTACCTATAAATGTGTATACAAATGAAAATAAATAAATCTGTCAGGACCAACTTTCATTTTTACCGTTTCCGTTGTCGATTCCTATAAATGAAATCTTTATTCTAAGCACGTACACAAACTCCCCGTACATACAGCCGCCGCTGACACTGGGAAAATAATATTTATTTTTACATAGCTCTAACAGGGGCCCTAAACTTTTGTCCTTCGTTAGGTAATCACGAACAAATCAAATAACAAGTTTAAAAGCTTTGGCGTAAAAAGATTTGCAGTATTCTGTTTCACAATCACAATAGTATATTTTTGTTAATGCTTTAAGCAAACACTTAATGCTGGTTTTATTTTATCAGCAACTATAATCATCATCATATCAGCCTATGATGTACACTACTGAACAAAGGTTTACCCCATCGGTTTCCAAATGGAACGGTTCTGCGATGCCTGCATCCAACGGCTTCCCGCGACCCTGACCAAGTGGTCTGTCCATCTAGTATGAGGCGGTCTTACTTTGCGCTTTCCGGTACGTGGTCGCCGATCTAGAACTATAACGCCCCACCGGTCGTCTGCTCTGCGTGCTATGTGCCCTGCCCACTGCCACTTTGACTTACTTATAATCGTATGAGATATGTCAGTGACTTTGGTTCTCTTACGAATGTCATCATTTCTGATTCTATCTCACAGATAAACACCTAACATAGTTGGTTCCATAGCTAGTTTTGCGACTGCGAACCTGCACATAAGGCCTTTAGTAAGCGACCACGTTTCACAGCTATATGTCATCGATGGCAACACACACTGGTCGAAAACTTTCGACTTTAAGCACTAGGGAATTTTAGTCGAGAAGATCTTACGCAATTACCCGAAAGCTGCCCATCCGAGTTGGATTCATCTACTAACCTCTTTGAAGTTAGTCCTACCTAGCTGGACCATTTGTCCGTGGTAAACGTACTCATTAACAACTTCGAAAACAGAACTCCTTACTATTCCTAACTGGTATAGGTGCGACATGAGTATTCGACCATAACCTTGGTCTTATCCATGTTCATTTTTAGACCCTCCTGTCGGTCGGGAGGTTCTGTCTAGATCGGCGAGCATTATGCTCAAACCCCTTAGGGCTATCGGCGAATCGAAAATGAGTGATATATTTGCCGTTGATATACCGATAGTCAACTTCTGCAGAGATTGAATGACGGCCCATGTTTATCTACGACTGCTGTTGACTAAAACTTAGGCATTTTGTCGAACTTATTGGCATTTTTAACGCTATGAGATTTAAAAGATAGCAATATGTTTGTGTTATCAGATCCTCCCAAGTCTATGAAGCCTTTGATGACTGTAGTATAGGCAGTGAATATATAGTTATGTATGTAGGTATAATTTGATCAATAGGTATTAAAGTCAAACGCCTTAGTTTATCTTAGACCCGATTTAAAGGAGACAATTTTCAACTGTCACACTTGATGTATGGCAGTATGTATTACTGTTCATGCAACTAACCTGTAATAAAGTCCGCAATCTCAAGTATAGTTCTGCTAAAAATATTTTAGTAATTGTAAAGTCATTCATTGCATTTGCAATGTTTCCAAAGCCGTACATAAAATCTCTTCCAAGTTATAGTAAACTATCTCTTCAGGTTGACTCCTGGGCCCCGGGAGAGGTTCTTGTTTTTTCAGCATAACAAAGTTATATTTACAAAACATCATACAATAAGTAACGCATACCCTTGCAGCCCCACACAAACGGCTGACAACTTTATTAGACATCGTAAACTTAGCTCGAGATATATTCAAGTTAAGGCAGGCCTTGGAAATTCGGGTGGATGGTCTTAGAAAATTATGTATAGCGCGCAACAAAATTTAAAGGAAATAGGTATCTTTATTTAAAGACCACTAACACTTTCCATATATTTTTCATTTTGCATAACTGCACGGCAAATTAAATACCACCTGATGTAAAGCGGTAAAAAGAGTCAAACGAATAGAGGACAAACAGATTTTATTATCAGAGAATTTGCAAAAGCAGTTTGTTCTATATTAAATTTGATTAATTTAACCAGTCAAGCATCGAATTCAAAACACAATGACCTTTTAACTGTCATAAACTCTTCCCGGGAGTCAACGTATCAACGTATTAAATTATATTTGTTTAAAAAATTTACTAACCTCTAGCTAGAGCATATTTTAATCCTTTCAGCTTTCCATAATTAACTTGTGACATATTCATATTTTATTTATTTAACGATTATTGTGCCCAAAATATAAAAGCACTGGAAATAGACAGATAAATATAAGAGCTGAGTAATAAAAGATACACAACATTTGTCTCTTGTAGATATTATTTTAATTAACAATAATATCACATTTAAATGTTTTTGATGCGTTTAATCTTTGCCTTAAAAACGTAAAAAGAGGATAGAAAGCGGTGAAGAAATTAGTAGGTTATACCTAGTGGACATCAGGAGACGCGGGTTCGATTTCCGCCTGGAGCATATAATTTTTCATAGTTTTCTTTCTTATTATGTAATTGTTACGATAATATTTTTTTTTTAAATGTATATCACTTTTGCATTACATTTTATAATCAAACTAATGTTCTAAATACCTATGTCACAATATGACTCTTGTTTTAGTTAGATAAATTATATAATTCATTAATGTGTTCCTCCAACAAACAAAGATTCATATGCTTAAACTAACCAGAACACATCATGAATTGGAATTTAGTAATGTTTGCAGTTAGTGGCTAGTTTCCAACCTTTTTCGGCGCCATATTACGTCACATGAAAAGACACTAGCGAAAATAAATTAAAAGAAACTGCATGAACTATAAATGAATATTATTCTTTTATAAAACATGTACCTATTGCAAAACGTTGTTCCTAATGGTAAGCGGTTACCGTAGTCTATCTTAGACGGTTGTAGCATATTACTCATGCATTGTACACCGCGTAAAAATGGAGTCGTAGCGTTATTCTGACAGCATGGAGGCTATTAAGTCTCACTGCACCAAATATAATATATCCTCAAAGAGGTCTGGTGACGTGGCGACCTTACTCACTGCTGGAACACTATTTAAGTACACTACAAAGAAGTGATGAGGTCAAGGAGGTGAACTGTGAACAGTTGTATGATGGGTACGAACATTTAGTCTCCAGTTATAGATGCTCGTATACATATTTAGTTAATTTCTAATTTTTATATGTATACAGTACTAGACATTTCTCCAATAACAAGTCCATAGAACAAACTTATTATTATGCTTAATTTCGGCTATATAATGTGGCTCAGTTCCAGGTCCACTGATTACCCGGGAAGGTCTGCTCGCGAATTCACTTAGGCCTAAGAATTCTCACGGTTGGTTCTTTCTTCTACAAAAATACCAGATGACAAGCGCCGTACGAGATCTTTCCTGGACCTTCTGCTGAGAACTCGTCTAGACAGGTATATCATCTCAGTGGATGCGCCACTGCGTCGTCCGGGGCCAACTGCGCAACCCTTCATACCCCGGCCTGCCAAGTTACGCCAGTTGTGACATGTTATCCTTTCTTGGATATGTTGCTTGAACTCTAGGCATTGTGTCCGTAGATGCAGCGCTGTTTTGCATCAGATAATCATTATGCCCATGCGGTAGCAGTCATCGAGACGATTTAGTGGCGGGTATATTGGGAATTTGGGATACTACATTTCCAATCCGCCCAAGGGTTAAGCAGTCCTGCAGGGAAGCTAGCTAGCTACTAAACGAGACAAAGAACAAACAATAGGTATGTTTACAATTACTTTTGTGAGTACTAAGTGAAAATTAATTAATTATAGGGACTATGTAGCAGCCATTTAGTTTACAGAAACGTAGTCATGTAGGTAGTATTTAAGTTTATGTGAAGGGAAATTCCTTGTGTACATACGGACTTACGTAAGTACTTAGACAGCAATTTTCTTATTCCCATCTCTAGGGCATTTCGCTGTATCATAAAAGAGATATAAGACACATTGTTCGAAAATTAGTTCTGTAGTTATAATTCGGTGATTGAGCTTGAGGCATTTTATTTCAGGTTTTATCCATCTCAGGATAAGTTAGATATTAGAATCAAATTTATAATTAGAATAATAAGAGGAACTTATTTAATGTTTTTCCAATGCTAAGTATAATGATGTTTGCTAAACTTTTTAACAATTTAATCGTTAAGCAATAATGTTTATAATTTATTATCTGTTGTCCTACAAAATTATAGTTTTGTACCAAGCTATTTCTTGCCTGTACTTTGCAACGTTACGCTTAATTGGTAATACGACTACAAACTTAATTAAATATCACCTGCGAAGAGGAAATAAGTCAATACTATATGTCTACATAGGCTAGAAGTAATTCGAGAATGGCTTGCGGGAAACATCGCCCGTTATTGATGCTGATCCATTACCTGCGGGAAATGGAATTACAAGTGGAACAACAGGAAGGCCTTGGAGTGATATGAAAAATCATCTCACCACTTATTATGATAAATGTAATTTTTTTGTTTAATATTGCCACTGTTTTATAAAAAAATGTAAAAAAAAGAGATTCTCCTGCAAAATAATATATCGAATGTCTCTTGAAAGCAGTAAAGTGATATTCAATTCAAACGGAGGCTAATATCACTTATACATATTGTCTATTTGGGCTAGTTCTTCAAAAATGTTCCTCCGCGTAAATTTCGCGGTGAATTGGTTTTTTGAAGCATTCTTCAAATAAATTGTAACATATCTAAAACGCTATAAAATTAGTCGGTACAATTTTAATGAAATGCAAGTTGGCGCATAATTTACAGATATATATATTCAGAAACTTTTGTGTTCATGAAAGTTACGGACCTATTTTACGCAAGAAAAATTTAGTTTCAATTGATGTTAATTAAGTAAAAGACTTAATATATAGGAATCATTTGTTGAATCATAGCCCAAATACTTCTATAATGCTTGCTTGAACTTGCTCAAAAGAATTTGTTTATACAAATACATAACCTTTCTTCGTAAATAGATAAATTTACGAACAAAATACTTGTAAATAATATGGAAAGAGCATATTTTCGTGATCTTATTCCATGTAACAAAATAAGTTGGAGAAAATCACATTATCCTTCAAAACATGCGCATGGAAGTTACTTGAACAGGGCTACTTGAAAATCTTCAAAGAATATCTTTCTTTGTATTTTTTGTTTTGAAGCGATGGACGCATGTGTCTTCCCACACACACTCATACACACACCATACACACACACACACACACTCACACACACACACTCACAGACACACACACACACACAGACACACACACACACACAGACACACACACAGACACACACACAGACACACACACAGACACACACACAGACACACGCACAGACACACGCACAGACACACACACAGACACACGCACAGACACACGCACAGACACACACACAGACACACGCACAGACACACGCACAGACACACACACAGACACACACACACAGACACACACACACAGACACACACATATGCACGCAGGCACGCACGCCGCGCGGCTTGTTAAACACTGATGATTTTCAAATTTAGGTACATCGGTAAGAATACACACGAGAGTTAAACAGAGGAAGCACCATAATGTCAAATAACTTATCTGCAAAATTAGCAAATTTTAGGATCGTTTTCAAGCTAAGTTAGGTAGGCATTACGCAAACAATAAACGCCTGCGCCTGCCCTAGATTAAGTAACAAAATTAAGTGTAAGATGGTAATCACCTTACCAGCAGACTTCTCAAGTAGTCCATTACTGATAAATACATAATCAAACTCGCTCGGTCAGTAAACATTTCGTTATATTCTTTTAATAGCAAATAGAACCACCTTTACTTACTTTGATAAGTATCTTTGATTGAGTTTTCTTTTCATTTACTTTCGCAAAACCAACCAGTACCTTATTTTGTGCCATTAAAGTTTAAAAAAATAAATATAATTATAATAGTTGCTACTATCTTGGCGTCACATAAAAAATACTTCAGTATAGATATTTGTAGAGATAGGAAAAGACAATATGAATAGCAAATAGGATTATTTGGCCTCGCAAGTATTAAAATGTAAGAAAAATTTTAAAACCCTAAAACCATTTCTAATCTTAACGTTGTAGAGTACGTCCTTATTTAAATCACAAATATTACAAAGAAATCGACAAGTCAAATCAAACAAAACTCAATAATGTCAATTAACAAACTAAACAAACGATTGAAGGGAACCTAACTCATCTCGCGATTCTCCCGTGAAGTCTATTCACGTCAGGATTGTCGAGAGATGATTTGACACGCGTACTCGTGAGCGGAGTGGCTTTGTGTCATGGGACTTGACTGACTTGAGACGCATTCCCGGACTCTTGGCAAGAAGTAAATTGCTTCTTAACATTCTAATTGGGTCGCGTTGGAAAGCTTTGGCGCAATCTTAGTATTTTATAATATTTAAGGGAAGATATCGAGGTAGAACGATTTTAAGCTTTCGCATTACAATTGAAACGGGTCCTGTTAACCTCCTGCTAATGCACCTTGGTATAATTATCAAATATAGAATAGTTATTTGTTATACAAGAGTGCAAAGTTGCTTTTTAACCGCGTGCTCTATTTTGATTACCGAGCACGCGAAGGATTCTAAAATTGAATCACGAGCGCAGCGAGTGATTCCTGTTACGTAATTATCACTTATTTACTCGCATTTAAATATGTTTAACCGCATTTAACCCCTATTATTATAATGATCAGTGAATCCTGAGCGTCAGCGAGGGAATCAAAAGAGCACGAAGTGAAAAATCTTTGCACTCGAGTGCAACACGTAACTTTTCATCCCACATCAACGAGGAAATGACTAAATGCAAAAAAAAACATTTGTGCATTATTAACAGTGTCAGTCAATTCAGTTGGGGTCAAATAAACTTCTTCGTCGCTAGAATCACTCATTTTTACTTTTTTACGAGGTTTTTTACTTGTTTTCAAGTTACTTGTTTTAAACCTATGGTTTTAACAAATATGTCTTGAAAAGAAAATGACGCGCGCAAAGTAAATTAAACAAAAAGTACACCAAGAAGGTGCCGAGTCTGAGTTTTTAACAAGTTAAAAAAGATTGTATGATAAATTCGGCACCATGGAGGTAGAAGTAAAGAGGTTTAATGATGTTTGGATTGGAATTCACAAACTTAGTGCACACGATGTTCAAAATTCAATTTTACTTTATCCTCTAGCGGATAAAAACGGCTTTTGCACTCAGATATCGAAGAGCAAACATACTCTTTCCGTGATGGGAGGATAAAATAGTAGATTGCTTTATAAGGGTGGAAAGGAATCAATCCCTACGAGGTTTTTAGACGCCCGAGCGCAGTGAGGGTGGCTATAGTCCGAGTAGCACTCTACTTTTCATTTCAAATGCAAGGAAAATAAAAAATAGTTTTTCTAATAAAATTTATTAATAAAAAAAAAACATACCGGCCGAATTGAGAACCTCCTCGTTTTTGAAGTCGGTTAAAAATACTCCTAACATGAGTAGAACCTAATTGAACCTATTTAGAGAGTATTTTTAAATCTGGAACACATCGCGTTACCGCCTACTGGCCATTCAACCGAATATATTTTTTTTCTTCATAGTACCACAGATTGTACGTAACCAAATTCAGTTCTATTTTTAAATTTTTTATTCCCGCCCTAGGAAAGGAAGCAATTAATATGAGTTTTTATCGCCCGGTGGTGGAAACTAGCGTTTTCCTCCCAATACTCAGATCAAGAAAACGCTACTTTCCGAGCATGAGGAATGAAAAAGTATTTTGTGCGCATTACATTATCTAATCTGTTGCATTACTCTCTAATAGTCACCTACACTTTCAAATGAACGAATACTCAGTGCTACGTAAATGTTTCTGCGTGTTTCGATAAAATAGGGCTTTTGATTTTTAACCGACTTCAAAAACGAGGAGGTTCTCAATTCGGCCGGTATGTTTTTTTTTTTTCTATGTATGTACACCGATTACGCCGAGATTACTGGTCCGATTTACGTGATTCTTTTTTTGTTCGATGCGGAATAGCTGCCATTTGGTCCCATAAAAATTTTTTCAAAAACAGTTGGGTACTTCGGTTTTAAATTTAAAAAAACTGAAATTATGAAATCGTCTACATAAGCGAAATTGCGAATTTTTGCTTTTCCAATGACTTTTTAGTGAAACGATACGATAGTAGGAAACAATATAAGTTGACGGTGACCCATCTAGCTTCAACCGTAGAAAGTTATCACTAAAAATTGTGAAAAAAAAAATTTTAAACAAAAATTTAAACCGACTTCAATAAACTGAAAAGGATGAAATAATTAAATTTAAGTAGGTATTCATCCCCTAGAAAGATATTTTTGGAGTTGGTGCTAAGTGGTTTCCAAAAACAATAGAAAGTAAAGCACCGACTCCAAAAATATGTTTCTAGGGGATGAATACCTACTTAAATTTAATTATTTCATCCTTTTCAGTTTTTTGAAGTCGGTTTTAATTTTTTGCATTATAAGCTTGAAACGTAAGCCGCGGGAAGTGCCTGGATTGGTAATCCACCCAACCATTGGAATAAACTGATAGCGTCCGAGGATGTAGAGCATTTCAAAATGATCCATAACGCAAAAATCTATGTTACTGTGGATTGTGTGTAAAAAATTTGTAATAATGGGTCGTTCAGACAGTCGTTCTTCGTATGTATAAAGTTTTAATTAAATATTGGTTGTATACAGCATATAATAATATCCAGCGGGAACGAAACCATTGAAATGTTGACGTTCCAAATAAACAAGAAATAAATTAATTTGTTTACCGCGATTATTAATATACAACTTAAAATTCGAAAAAAATATGTGCCGATTATGAATCTCACACGCTGTAAGTAAAAGTAATAATAGCACATGGTTGGTTCAAGCTTTTACAGTCTGGAAAGATTTAAACTTTAAAGATGCAGCATGTTCGGGTGACTTCGGGTAGCTTCGCTGACAAATTTTTCGTCGACAAACTTTTCGCCCACAAATCCAAAGCCCATTTCTTAAATACCAGACAAAATATCCAACTGCTCATAAAAAAAATACCAATAATAACCAGTAATACCATTATTTTATATTGAATTATTTCAAGTGGTATTTGCGGAATGGATTTTGAATATGTTATCGAAACGTTCGTCGACGATTTGTCGGAGAAGCGTTTACACCAAGCATGTTCTGGTCGCCCTTTTACTAATAAAGTCAATACCGTTTGTGAAAGTCAATACGATTAAATGTAAATCAAATATTAAATTAATTCAATATGAGACATTTGAAACACAAAAAAAAACTTCATCAAAAAATATCGATTGTACTTCATGTCGTATCTCTAAAACAGAAACAAACATACACGTACAGCCAAGAGATCGACGTAGAAATTACTGAATACGCTTACACGCAGCACTGTGCTCAAACGTCAAAATTAATGGCGGCTCGAGGTCCAGGTCTATGTCGAATATCTGTTTGTGAATAGCGCTGCAGGGAGCAAATCATCCGCAAATAAAAAAAATGTACTTATTTATAGTTATCTATATAAGAGTGTAGATAAGGTTGACACCAAGGGAGGACTGTCAAAATTACTTATCGTAATGTTTTGATCAAAACTCGCATTTCTATTTGTAATGAAAATCTTCACCAACTTTTTTTTAATAAAAACGCCTAATGTTATAAGTATTGAACTAGTTTATATTCTATGGTATAGAGTACAGTCGACCACAGAAGTAGCATAACACTTTAGTACCATGTCACACCGACTATTGCTCTCGTGCCTGTATAATAGTTGCAACTATATTGATGCCATGTGTTATTGTGACATGGTACTAAAGTGTTCAGCTACTTCTGTGGCCGACCGTACCAATGATATTATCATTACCACTTGCGACGATTTTATAAGAAAGTTGAAAGTAGGTGAACGATATAAGGGTAGAAAATATCTACTTTTTATCCATTTCCCTTGAGGCTTGGCATCGATCATTCTCAATGAGAAACTAACTTCGACAAGGGTAAATTATGTGGGAAGATGAGGGTTTTTATAGAACAAGCTTGCTTATTGATTCAACACAAGGTCCCGCGTTGGAATCCTGACTTCGACTACATAACACAATATACCTACCCACATTAGTGATCAATACTTATGAGCCAGGAGGAGCTTGTTGGCGTAGTGGAGCGCTCTGGTTTCGATTATGGAAACAAAGCAACTTTCGCCAGAGTCGATCTCGGGATAGGTCAATCAAAAATTTGTTATCTCGAGCTCTACCGTGCTTCGAAAGCCACGTTAAGCCGTTGGTCCACGTTGTTACTACAACCGCTTGAACCCAACTAACCCGCGTTGGGCCAGCGTGGTGGTGTTATGGCCCAAACGCCTCATGTGTTTCTCGCATGTAGAAAGGCCTGTTCCCAACAGTGGGACGCATATAGGCTGGTGATGATCATTATGATAACTTATAAGCTTTCAATTCCGATATATTATGTCCGGTATATACCCATATTATGATATTGAAGGTGTGTCTATATGCGACGGTAGCCTCTTATCACCAGACAGGATGTCAGCTCGCTTGTCAACCAGTTGTATAAAAAATAGAGCCTCTCTTCGGCGCTCAGACACAATAGAAAATCATTTTTTTGCGTCTCATATGTTGGAGTTAAAGAAATACGTTTAGACCAATAAGATTTGGAAAACTCATACTCAACTAAAAAGTTTAATAAATAATGTTTCTCGGTGATATTTGGGAATTCCCCATTTATGTACTGATGTCATAAAATATAGGTTTATTTTCTAAAGAGTAGGTACCCTCTAAAACTTTCTTATGTTGGGTAGCCCACGCACTATTGTTAGGATTGTTAGGTGCTACCTAGTGTGCGTCATGATGCCCCATTTACATTGGCGGCCGCGAATTTGGAATATTGCCCCGAGCGCGATCGATGCCGATACCCGTTCATTCATCATCCCCTTAGCAGACATTAATTTGTAACTTTAATGAGGCACATCACTCCTTATTTTACTATTCTATTGGGATAATAAATACAACCACAAACATTTTGTAATAAATCGCCGAATCAAGTAAAGGGGCTTCTTTTGAAAAGAATTGACTTCTTGGGTTGCAAGAATTCAGTAAATACGTATTAATTATGAATTTGAGAGATTTTTTTGCTCATTAACACTATAACAGATATACCTACTTTGTCGTTTATATCAATAATTGCGCGCTCAATACACAAGAGCCCCTTACAACGGTAATTTACCATGCCCTTATACCTACCCATCTTCACAGGAGGTGATTCCTGACGATTAGAAATTCTTCAAAGGCAGTTCATCCCTATCGCTTGCAGAGTCACCAAGGTTCTCGCCTCGTTAGAACCCCGCTTGCGTTGCGTGTAAATGCCATTTTGGCCAAAAGCAATAGAGTCATTAGGTTTGTAGTGTGATTTTCAGGAAGATTAGTTAATGGACATAATAATTTCGACAAATATCTTCTATATTATGGTCATGTTATCTCATTTAATTAACAAATTTAATTTTAAAACACATTAAATTTAAAAGCTTTCTAACACCATCTTATTGACATTAATCATATGGGCCCAAACACGCTAGGTATATCTGCTGTAAATTTCTGAAGAATTTAGCATTCTGCAGACTATTTTATGCCTATGAAACAGCGTAGATTAGTTAAGTCTTGGAAATAACAACAAAATAAACCAAATTTTAATTCAATCGGATCTGTGGAAGTTAATAAGACTCTTTTGTCAAGTAGGAAATGAGCTGATGGTGATCAAATGCCTGAACTGATCTTCATAAATTATAGCTAAGAACCATCTCGATCACGTCAGCATTCAAATAAAACAAACCCAATCGAAATCAGTCTATTCGTTTAGGAGCTACAGACAGACACAAAACACCGTCAAACACAAAATACCCCTCTTTTTGCGTCGAGGGTTAAAACAAATAAAAAGATTTGGCAAAGAATTCCCATTTCGGAAGTGATACAAAGAAATGAGTTACTAAAAATCTTTGTGCGTTGATGTTGATGTAGATACTAGAGACAGATCGGTTCGCGTGCTCCTGAGTAGGAAGGGGGAAGATAGGATAAGGTCAAAAAGCTCTTCAGAGCACTCCCCGTGCTAAAGCACGATGTTATCGTGCTCAATTGATAATGTCATTTTATAAAATTACTTGATAGGAAAAATGTTTGGATATCAAACATTTCTTCGAATAAACTAATCCGTAGCTCTTGCGTGACCAACCAGTATTATAGTTATTCGGGGTAGGGGTGACCCAGGTAGGTACGTGTACCAAGAATATTTCCTGTCCCATAATTATTACGATATAACCCATTATATTTTCTTCTAATGTATTTTAATACCTGTTTATTTATTGTCAAGAAAACAATTTAATATTTATTGATTATTGTGTCTGGTGTGTTGGTACTACCTACTTTACAAATTACTTTTTATATCAATTAGTTACTTAGTATTCAGGAACTAACACCATGAAGGTGTCAGAAGGTGGAGGCTCAGAACTTCTTACACGAGAAAAAAAGTATTAATAATATCGCATAATTCACGAACGAACACATCGAAATGATTGATATGGCAATAAAAATTAAATATTATACAGTAGTAGAATTTATAAATAATATCTACCTACTTACTTGTAAACAATACAATAAAAAAAATAGTTTCAATTTTGAAATTCGAACTCTTTGCCAATTAATATTGAGTGTATTACATTAATTTGTCATTTGTTTTACTTTGTAATTTATTTTTATTTGTCTGAGTTACGCACGTCAGCATAAATTTTCATGCAATTATTTTTTTATGACTTTCGATATCATTTAAGCCAACAAGAAAGTTATGATAGACTTCGATTGGCCTTTATAATGAAACCCCATCTCGTGCCACTGTTTACGGTTACATGAGTTTAAACGTGTTCGCACTAATCTCAACGATGATCTGCGTGAGGAGCGGCCTTCTACTGCGACAAGTGAATATAACATCAGTATTGTGCGGCGTATGATAGAGACTGACAAAAGAATGACTTATCAGCAGATTTGGACAAGGTCAGGCATTGGTATGACTCAAGTGCACAAAATCCTCCATGAAGAGTTAGCGGTCAGGAACTTTGTGTCCGGTCAAAAACTCATTTAAATCTATCTGTACTACCAATATAAGCGTAACGTTACTGTATATTTACGATTATATAGTTGACATACCGAGGTTATATCTAGTTATTTCTTTTTAACTGACTTGAAAAATAACGGAGGTTATCAATTCGACCCGTATGAATGTAATATTGTCCGAATTTGTGCAATTCGGACAATATTACATACATACGGGTATTACATACATTTTTGTATATGTTAGTTTATACCAGTTTCTAAACATTGGTGCCAAATTTCATGAGTGTATATACCTAGTCTTGCCATAAATAATGAAACAAAGAAAAAAAAATTCTATTGCAAATAACATTTATTACTTTTACAGTGTGTTAGTTTAACAACGATTTAAAATATATAAAGCTCATTGGAAGCTGTCTCCATTGGCTGCAATACAGTCCTTTAAACGTTAAGGCCAGTTATCAATAGAAGCACGCACTCTTTCCATGGGAAAATTATTCACTGCCAATCGTACGGATTGTTTTAGGGAGTCCAAATTATCATGGCGTTTAGAGCAAGCCCTACTCTCTAAAAATGACTATAAATCATAATCCAGCGGATTAAGATCGGGACTAGACGACGGCCAGTCTTCAGCACTGATTAAGTCCGAAACGTTCGTTTCCAACCAAGACTGCGTAGACCGAGCTTTATGACCCGGCGCCGAGTCTTCCACCATCACTGAAGTCGTATGGTGCCCACGTTGCACTCTGTCGACTAATTGGGAAATTTCCTTAGAGCTTTGAGCATAAATACGGTCATTTTTTTTGTTAAAATGTTGCTCAATTGTAAAAAATTTCTCATCCGTAAACAAAAATTTTCTGTTACCTCCCTTTGCGTACCGCTTCAGTAGTTGTTTCGTTTTTACCACCCTATTCTTTTTTAAATTATCAGTTAAGAAATGACCAGTCTCTTATAGGCTGCAAGTCCTAAGTCATTTTTTAAAATACGCGGCATGGTTCTAGGTACTATCTTTATCTCCCGAAATAAAATCCTTTGCTTTCGGACACGATTTCTTTGAATTCTTTCCCTTACTGCTTTAGCCACCTTTTTCGTACGAACACTACGTGGACGGCCAGATCTTTTTCTGTCACAAACAGAGGAGGTCTGGTCTCATTGTACCTATTAATAGCCCGATACACAAACATTTTACTAATACCAAGCGAATGGAGAGTTTTAAAAATTGCATTTGGCTCCATACCTACTTTGTGTAATGCAATGACAGCGATTCGGTTTTTTTTATCACCCCACTCCATTTTAATATCGCAAAATATTGTACAATGTATTGGCGGCAAAATGAGAAAACACAATGAATGAAATACGAAAATGATAGATTCCAAATTCAAATGTAGTATTTTGTTTATTTTTAAATTGTAACAGTAGGTATTTATGGCCAGACTAAGTATTCTTAATTACACACACACAGTATAGACACAGACACACACACAGACAGACTGTACAGATTACAGTTTTTTTTCCAGACTAAGTATGTTCGTTTATACCAGCTTCTAAACATGGGTGCCAAACTTCATGAGTGCATATACATACACTGTACAAACATACATACGTATGTGTGTATATTGGTATGAAAACTCCGTCGTGTTAATTGATGCCGTGAAATGGTTTAAAGATTTAACGTAAGAGACTCAAACGCTGTGTTCGTACTCAAATACTTACGGGGGACTAAAGCTGGATTATAAAATCCCGAAACCAAAAGATAGTCTGCTCAGTGGGTGTTTCTTTCCGAGGAGTTGCCAACTAAAGTGAAGAGAAGATGAAGCGTGGGAAAAAAGATGTTGACCTCATTTTTCGGAACGACAGGTTTGCAGAGTAGTACACTAACATTATTTGCCACTTGTTTTGGAAAAAGTTCGGGAGAAACGCCACACAGTAGTGATCCTTTACCACGACAACGCTTCGTCGCACAGCGCCAGGCGAACGATCTAATATTTGGCGACGTCAGACCTAGAATTACTGGGTCACCCGCCCTATAGCCCCAACCTCGCACATTGCGATTTTTATTTATTACCGAAAATAAAAGAAAAACTTCGAGGAAAACTTTTTATGGACGCCGAGGACGCAGTGGCAGCGTTTCAAAGGGCCGTCGAAGTGACCCCTACGGACCAGTGGCCAAAGTGCTTTTCTTAGTGGTTCTTGAATTCAGCGATATATTGATGTGAATGACACTATTGGAAACTATTATAAAAAGATATAATAAAATTAATAATAACTTGCTACATGAGGAGCTTGGGCCATAACACCACCACGATGGCCTAATGCGGGTTGGTGGGTTAAAGCAGTTGCAGTAACAACTGGGACCTACGGCTTGACGTGCCTTCCGAAGCACGGAGGAGCTCGAGATTAGAAATTTTAGTTGACCCATCCCGGGATAGACCACGGCGGAAATTGCTTTGTTTTCGTAAACGAAACTAGAGCGCTCAAACCACTACGCCACCGAACTCCTCACTATAATATACGAGCGCAATATTTGTTGTGTTATGGTACAGTATTATACTACTTCTGTGTTCGACTATACCTATTAGGAATTATAACATAAATTAGAGTAATCATCCTTGGTAGTAGTTACTATAATACGGTAACCAAGCAGTGTAATTAATTTTGATTCGGCTAATGAAGCGCGACTCAATCAGTACCTACCCCCACGCCCGGCCCGCCGCCTCCTCATCTACCTAGCTACGTCTTCAAGGTTCTAATCTATCTAACCATATTTTGTTAAGTAGTTAAATACTCTTAAGTAGGCATAGAAAGACTGCGACATTCGAGAGCATTGTTGATAGTCAATTCGTAAAGAAGCATTATTGTTCCCTGTCAAGAGTTACCTTTGAAAATTTGACACATTTCAGACCATTTTTATTGTCCAATTATATTAAAAAATTGTCCTGCTCATGGCAACCCTAAATATGCGCACTATTGCGTATCGTAAAACACAATACAGTTATACCACACACATACACTCAAAACCCGCCCACATACTACGATATCGACCCCTTGCAACCCCATAATTCCAAATTTTATTTCGGAATTCTGTGACACCCGGTAGAGTTAGTTACGTTAATTTGTAAAACACAAAATAATTTAATAACAATAATTTATTTTACTAAATGTGCAAAATACATGTTTTCAAGCAAGCAATTTACAGTTTAAGAATTTCAAAATTCAATTTATACAATTTTCCAATTAATCTAAAAAAATTTCAATAAACTAAAATAATACTAGAACGGAAGGTATTAATTAAGGTGAAACTGGTTATTTAATCAATAATGTATATAACGCGGCTATCCTGTATTTATGTACAGACTGATGTATTAGGTGGTTAAATGAAATTATATTATTTGAAATTTGGTTGCCTTCATATAAAAAAGAATGTGTACACTATCCAAGTCACACATCAGAGAATGATAGGCGCTTATCACAACCTTATTTGTTATATAAAACGATCTTACACACCCAAAATAGATTTTAAGAGAAAACAATGCTACTCTAAGCGCGGACATTCGCAGACCACCGCAGTGACTCACTGGTGGTAATAATAACATTTTAAATCCACCATCATTATATTCCATTTATGTTGTATTTATGTATGTCATAGTATTTGCCTAAGCATATATTTATATTTGATATGATCCCAGAACCATATACTATGTAAGTGATAATTTCACGAGTTGTAAATATTTTAAATATATTATTTATTTCTGCCTTAGTTAGAGCACCCATAATTTGTTATTTTACTGTAGGTATTTAAGTTTAATAATATGTGAGTCTCGACGTCTGCTTATCATGCTGTGTACACATGCTGTGGAGTTGCAGCCTGTCGTTGCATATATTCTGCTTTTTTACTTTCTTTAAACATCCTGTTGTTGTAATTCTGTTTTGTGTATCAAATAAAAGAAATAAATAAATTATAATTTCACAAAATATTAGACACTAACTTCGGTATGAGTGCGTCGCTAACAGAATGATTAAAGTAGCTAGGTGGTATAGAAACAAAACTAATATGATAGCTCTTTCACAACACGTACCACGAGCATCGTATTGCGTTAGCAAACTGTTTCCACGAAGTGCATAAAACTCCGACAGTCAACCCTCCAAGAAATGTTGAAAGCTCCTAGCTGCATCTTATGAAGAAATTACATAATTCTCACAATGGAAACACCTTTTCCGAATAACGTAGAAACTTTTAGGAATTATTTAAATTTTATACGACAAGTTGTTGAAAGAGGGTCAAAGGGAATGATTAAATAAATATTCATACAAAAACGATCAACAAAAAAATCTATGCAGGAAAACGAAAAACAGGTATCATAATCTTAATCATTGTTGTTAAAATAATATAGCCTTTACGATAGATCATAGACATAACTTTACAGTCAAAAAGTTTATCAAACAGTTTTTCTACATAATTATATTTTTCAAGCATAAATTGAAAAAGTTAGAAAAGGTTTGAAAACATTAAATACCCCATTACGGCCCGTATGCAAAGCAGGAAATGCTCTATTCGTGCATAAGGCTTCGCAGCCCCTTTAGTGAGGGGTATTATGCGATTTATTTCATGTCCTAAGCGGGTCGGCTCCCCTCCTCGTTCCCGTTATCACTCTTGAAGTGTCTCCCTGTTTTGATTAGGGGAACGGCTACAGAGCTGACTTTTCAGTATTTAAACGTTAATTGTATTATAGTAATATGTATGTACATATAGTTATACACTTATATTTTAAGTGATTCTGACAGAAAATTACATGGTGACAATAGTTTAAATGTGAATCTATTTTGTTTATTAATTTAAATCAAAAAATTTCATTTTAAAAATGTATTCATATAATCTCTTTAAATATAATATTTCAACACATTAAAGCCAATTACAAATTTAGTAGTCAGTATAAGTTACTTACCTCGTGATAATTTAATTAAATAAGCAATGTAATGAATTAAGGATTATAAAAAAAGCCGACTTTTAAAAAACTGTATGGCGTTTACAGGTTATTTTAGTAATTATAGGAATAAATTTCAGATATATTTACCAACCATATCTCATGAGGTTCGCTTAGATAAACTTTGTTTGCTCGGATAAAATTAGTAGGGCGACCTAGAAGCGCGAAACCAGCTGTAAAGCGAGACTCGAGAGTCCTACAGCGGTGGTCGGCGAAGCGCCATAACGAACAAATAATGGTACAAAATAGAAGTCTTTGATTACTTTAAGCAAAATAGTTAAGGAATTATTATAGCAACGGGTTGAAGTCCCTCGATTATCCCGTCAGCGTTTATGACACGAACCTTTTGATTCGGTTATTATTAATACCGATTGGAAAATCATCGCCTGCTTGCAGTACACATATCGTTTCCTACCCGCCGACTAAGAAAGTTCATAAACAAATCGATATTTCATGATATACAAAATGAATGAAAAACGGTCAAGTCTAATCGTTAAATTTTATATTTAGCTGAAACATATATAAATAATTTGAACTAATATCACATTGGAATTTACTTACTGTATTCGGATTTGGGTTTCTTGCTAACACGTGAATGCTTGTAGCGCGATCGTAGACGTTGCGTTACTGTTCGACGTAGCTACGCGGGCGAGCGCATCACGTAGCTAATGCGTCCCTACTGCCGCGACGCCCCCGCCCGCTACGGGTTTTCACCACGCGTTACGGCCTGGCCACGGGAACGGGCGGCGGCGGCGGCGACTCGGCAACCACTGCGCGGTCGCCACGACGTGCTGCGAGGCCGACATCGAGACAGCGCGCAGTGGTTGCCGATTCGCGAGTCGCAGGACGCGCGTGCGGTGTGTTCGTGGCCAGGCCCTTACTAAGATTTTCATTCTACAAAGTAACAGAAAGTTTATGAATTTAGAAAATATATTATAATTATTATTATTAAGGTATTATATTTATTAAAATACATATTACACAAGAAAATAATTGTAATAATTCTTTATCATTCCTTAACTAAAAATTACTATATTAGATCACGGAGAACTACAGATATAACAAACATAAAAAACATACAGCCCAATTTATAACCTCCTCCGTTATTTAAAGTAAAAATATGTTAACAAATATTAAAAAAATAGAAATACATCCATGACTCGTGAACAAATATTGGTTATCATCATAAAAACAACTGGCTGGCAGGAGAGAAGACGCGACTAGAACGGTCGTAAGTAATATAATGATTTAATTTAATGTTTGGTTAAATTTAAGACTGTTCGCAATCCCTTATTTTTATTTTTAAAATTTTTAGTAAGTCTGTACTAAGAAATGAACTAAAAAATCTCAATTAAAAAATAAACATCACTTTCTAAGCCAGTGAATATGAACTATTTCATTAAAAAAGTGATATATGTTTTCAGTCTACAAACTCGTAGTAATGGTTTCAATCGTCCTGTAACAAAGAGCTACGAACAGAGGACACGTTTTGTTACAGTTAAATATTATAATGTTTGTTAAAAGTAGGCATGTAAAAGTAGCTTCCTAGATATAGTAATTAACTGGAAGCAACATAGACCTCGAGTTTTTTACTTTACTAGAGCTTCCATATAGGAAATCGTTAATATATTTAGGTAGGTAAGTACATTTTATTACAAGAATTAAGACACAAATCGACGACGGTGAACGAGACGAGACGGTTTGGCTATACAAAACAGCACGATAGGAGAAGCCGAGCCGTAGGGGAGATGTGGTAAGAAAGGGACATTTTTGTTGTAGATGCTCTCATAAATTAATGAGATAATATTTCGAACAGGTTGGACCTGAATGCGACTACTACATTATCTTACTATTGAAATAAAATGCACATAAAATTTTTGCACTTTAAAAAAATGTGCATTGGGTCCCTATCATAAACGGCATGTATTGAAAGGGACGCTATCATTTATAAAAGAGACAGTGCGTAATATGGAGAAAAAATCATCTTCTTAGATTGCTGTACACAAAGTAAATAAAAAAAATTCTTATACAATGACTAATTAACGAAATCACATATCTCATTCTACTATTATTATAAATGTTAAAGTTTGGATAGATTGATGTTTGTTCCTCATTCACGCCAAGACGGCTGAATAAATCTGCATGAAATTTGGCACAGAGATAGATTATACTCGGGATAAAAATATAAGATGAATTTTCTTACAAGATTGCGTTGCCATAGGATATCGCAGGCAAGGTCGTGGGTGGAAGCTAGTCTTTAATAAGAATAAATAAGTTTTGGAATGAGTACTTGAGTTTTATAAAAAACATGTATCGAGTCTTCTCGTTCTGTATTTTTAAATTGCAAATATAATAAATTATTACTGTAACTGTAACCTACTTGAATTACCCGCTATGAAAGGGTCAACTATGAAAACGACGTCCCATTCATATCTGTTCGTCCCTTTCATGAATATCGTACATAAATTAAAATCATAACCATAGATCCAACAATCAACAATTTAAAATAAAAGTTTACTGACCTTTCGTTCTTGTATCTGTCTATATCTACTTAGTCGATCGTCGATGGCAAACAAAGAAATAATCAATCTACAGCATCTTTCAAATTAATTCCAAAGAATACCGAAAAAAAATACTTTTGACTATAATTATAAACACACCCACGACATCGCCATCTTTGAAATGGTAGGAGCGCTAAGTTAGATGGAAATGGATGTGCATCGGGGCGGCTACACAACTTACATTGTGTCATCTCGAGACGTTTTTTATTTTACCGGTAATTTGAATTGTCCCTTTCATACTCTCTCCCCTACCTATCACTCAAATTTCGAGCACTTCACTCACGTAGCTAGCACCTCCATCTTACTGAAGATCGTAGCTAAAGAACACTTTTTTTATACAAAGCACGCCCGATAACTCAATGACTTTTGATATTGCATTATGAGCTTCAAAAGTAAGCCGCGGAAAGTGCCTGGGTTGGTAATCCACCCAACCATTGGAATGAGCATTTCAAAAGCTAGACCAACTTGATAAAACCTGATCCATAACGCAAAAATCCGCCGTTTCCTGGTGGTCATACTAATTTGTCCTATCAGTATGACCACGAGGATATACATGTTCTCGTGGTCATACTCACTTTTCTAACCCTCCTATAAGAAAAACAAATGCTAGCCGAAATGCAAATAAAAATGACGAGCTAGAAATAACTAGACAGGACTTATAAATAACTGTATGAAATTATCAGTATTGGCTGTTGATGAATGAGAATTTGCGTAATTAGTTCACGCAGCGACCAAGAGTTCTGCAAGAAACTTGAAACCTCTGGGATATAAATTTGTTTACGTGAAACCTAAAAAATACTATTGTAATTTTTCTAAGAAAAAACGATTTTATAGCACGATGCCTACTTTCGCACTTAGTTAACTTTTCGATTATTTCAAGCAATCGGTAGCACCATGCCTACTTTATGAAACCTTCATACATAAGATCGCACTATTCCTATAATCGCAACTTGACAAACATTTTTTTTTGATAATGTATTTAGTCGCAGTATGCCCACTTTATTAAAAGTGCGTTCTTAGAATAACAAATTGCCTACAAAGTGTAAAATCAAAATCTGAAGTCATTATTTTCTGAAGTATTCTTTTTTTTTATTTATACCTAATTGTTTCTAATTAAACTAAGCCGACAATGCGACAAAAAGTAATTCAGTCAGTGGATTCATTTGATCCGTTTTGATAACTAATAAATGTATATTTCCAATGTCAAGTACCAGGCTACCATAAGTATATCAGAGGTTATTGATAGTACCCCTAGTATTATTATATAAATAAAATTAACAGTATGCTAAACATCTCCTACATAGATATGATAGCCTGGTACTTCAGGGGATGATCCAGCTACATACATACGATATTTCGATGGGAATGAAAAATTCTAAATTAATGACAATACTTCCTTAAATAGCTGTCATAAATAATACATATTTAAAATTATTACTCCTCTGACTCTTCTGTTATATTGTGAAGCCAACTCACAAAAATGTTTTTATACATACAGGAGGAAGGAAAAACCTATTTCTAAAAATACGTGTTACAGTATGACCAGGAGTACATGTACTAATTTCATACTAATCATACTAATACTAATACTAATTTACATACTAATTTGTCATATCAATATGACCACGAGGTCATATTGATATGACAAATTAGTATGACCACCAAGAAACGGCGCAAAAATCTATGTTACTGTGGATTATGGATTAAAAGATTATTAATTTACAATAATCTTACTTAATATATTACTTTTTATAAAGTTGTAATTAAACTCTAGTTAAGTATACGGTATGTACCTACCTAGCTGGTTAAGAAACCAGCATCACAGGTGTGAACAGGTGTCATTTTTTTTGTATGTAGGTAAAGCACGACAAATGACTCAACACCACCTTCTGATGTGAAGCGGTAAGAGTCCATGTGCGAAGACAGCTAGTGCAGCTTGAAGCACACTGCGCTAGCCGCCTCCTCCTTGCCGGCCTATAATAATATATTCATACACTCACACCTATTATCTAGCTAGCACAAAGTAAGCATCATTAAAAGCTTGTATTATGGACACTAGATAACGGAGAAATAATGATAATAATCTTTTAAATAAAATTCTCGACTCACAAATTTCGTTACCATACTCCTCCGAAACCACTTGACCGATTTTCATAAAATTTTATATGTTTATTGAGCAGTAGATCTGAGAATCGGCTATCTATTTTTTTTTGTTTTTGCCAATTTTTTTTATGGTAAAACAACGTTTGCCGGGACAGCTAGTATGTCTCGTAAAAAAATGCTCGTATTCATCATACAAACATTTGCTTCTACCGGGATTCGAACCCGGGACCTCCCGAACAAGTAACCTGTATAGCAAGGAGCACAGACCACTCGGCCAGCCGGTCGTCAAGGTGCCTTATCACGCCTACTTTGAAGGAACCCATGTTATAGGAAGGAGGTAACATATGTGCTGGAAAAGAGTTCCAAGTTTTGGAAGTACAATAAAGAAACGAGTTACTAAACTTCTTTGTGCGTAAATTCGAAATGGAGACAGTGAATTGAGGACTCCGAAGATCGGCACGCGTGCTCCTGAGTAGGAAGGGGGAAGGTGGGATACGGTTGAAAATCTCTTCGTAACATTATCTATGATAAACGCAATGTGACGTCACGACACAATTGTAAAGGCTCTAGAGTGTTCGTGACCTCTACGTCGCCAATAATACGAAAAGCACGACGCTGCAATCTGTCTATGCAGTTCACAGGTGCTATCGTGATAGTCCCAACTCCTCATGTGTATCTTCCATGTAGAAAGGTCTGTGCGCTTCAGTGGGACGTATATAGGCTAGTGATAATGCAATAATGTTGATGATGGTCTGCTGAATAGTTGTTAGGATAAATAAACAAATAACTAAAATTACACGTGGTTAGTAAATAGCAATAACGATTTCATCTGCCCTCCAACCGTCCGAAAAACAGATTTTATGTAGCCGAAAATTAAATATGTAGAGTTCGGTACTAAAACGCACAATCCCGGGCCACCCATTTGTCGGGGAACGTACCTAAGTGGTCTACATTAGCGCATATCTTTCCGAAGTTTCTCTGTTGTTCGCATAACAACTTTTGATATAATTTTACTTCTTTGAAATCATTTCAGCTCGTATAAAAAAGTTGACACGTATAATTAATTACTTGACCTTATTTACTAAGTAAACAAGTATAAAAATATATCTTTAACATAAACAATTTTATATTCATTTGACATATGTAATTTTATTTGTTTTAATTTTCAATTGATATTATTATTTACATTACATTGTAGGTAGGTATTAATTATTTTTATGCATAGTATTATTTGATTTAATTCTAATTTGTCATCGACCTCATATTAATCTAATAGCTAGATATTAGTAAATGTCGGTTATCGCCCAAAAGGTAGCATGTTAAAGGAGATGTTTTATTTTCGGCTATGAACAGTAGGTAGGTACAGTACAATAAAAAAATACAATAAATGATTAAAACCACTACAAATGATTTTGCGTGATATTTTTGACTGTTAAGCACAGAATACTTTTAGCTGTTAAGCCACGTAGGTACCAAAATATTTTAAAGGATCCAGAAATAATAATAAATATAGGAGGCCATATTAAGACTCTCCATAATCTGTGGTCATATTTTAAAAACGTTCGGAAAAACGTTTTTTTTTATTCTAGGAATATGGAATTATGGACTCGATATTCTGATAGACACGTCAATAAAGTTTTTTGCTTTCTTGTGTATATTTTGAATGGTATAATTATAGAAAATTGACGTTATAGTGTTGCCATTATATTGATAATTATAAAACTATCACTTATCTTCAGAAAGTATTTTGTACGGGAAAACATTAAAAAAATAATGAAAATGTATTGAAAAATAATGTTTTGTATCCATTTCCCTAACTTATAAACCACTGTACATACCTACATACTCATAGCCGAGACTCCATATAAACCTGAAACATCTCCTTTCATCCAATTCAGTTCTGACGTTCTTAGTCCCAGAAAAATTATAAACAAATTGTTATGCTAAACAAGCGAGAACATCCGGAAAAATATTATCATGCCCTAACGCAGGCTATACCTACAGGTGCCTACTCTTACAGATAGTGAACCGCGTCCATTTGCTAAATCAGTGAATAAAGGCGCAAAATGAGTAATAAAATACGCCGAAGAAATCAGATTACCAGGCCTAAAAGTCTGACGGAGAAGGCGCGCAGCCTCACCTACCTACTTATTAGGTAAGTAAGTCGTAATCGGTCCTTTTGCCCGCTGGGCGCCTGGCAAATAAAAACCGCTGAGCCGGAAACTCGAGTTAGCTTTTGTAGATAATATTCGTTGGGCGACTCGAAGTATTAGGTGCTATTTTTACACCTCAGAAACAACAAGAACAGCGTGTTCAGTGACACAGCACATTTTAAACGTGGTAGACATAAGTAGGACGGCTTATTACATTGTCTCACTACATTTCCACCTTCGTCAAGGTATACAAATATAATTTTAAAGACATAATATTAATGTCAGTACAATAAAAATAATAATAATATTGATAATTATACACAATTCAAATAATTAGTCACTGAATGTCCCAAATAAATTTCAAGATGCCTATCTTAACAAATTATAGTATCATATCAATGTCAAATGTGTCAGTAAATAAAAAATAATTAATAATAAATATTTTAAAAAATAATGTCAAATAAAAATGAGTCAATAAGTAAAAAATTGAATTATTTATGCAACATTAATCAAATAAGTAATAAGCACGCAATAATATTCAAAACATGTCCAATTATTTTAAGGTTTTGTCATCCAAAAATTCCTGAACTGAGTAGTAGGCTTTATTTATGAGAAATGTTGACAGGATGCATTTTTTGGTAGGCTTCTATAGACGCTGGGTATTCTGTTATAAATTCTATGTGCCATACCAAAAAAGCTGTTATTTAGAAGCTTTGTTTTGCAATTTATAGCACATATTCTATTACCATGTCGTTGTGTTTTTTGCTATTTTTTTGTGAGAATGTAAGAAACTGGTGTTGGTTCTGCATTACGTACACCGCCACTTCATAGATGTACAAGGATGGCAGTGTCAGTATTTTCATCTGTACAAAGAATGGCTGACAGCTGTCAGTGGATTTGATTCCCTTCATGGCTCGTATGCATCTCTTTTGCGTCTTAAACACCACAGTTTTGTTTATTTGCCATTACCACAGTCTCAGTATTCGTAACTTTGGAAAGGCGACTTAGTGCGAAGACTGTACTATTAACTCTTTTACACAAATTTTCTGTATGTGATTTCCAATTGGTTTGGTAATCCATTACTAGACCTAGAAATTTGGTTTCAGAGACAGATTCAATAACATCTTCTTGGCACTTGAGCCTTACGTTGGGCATGGGAGTATTTTGTCGAAAATGCATAATTTTAGTTTTATTAGAATTAAGTATTAAATTATTATTGTCTAATCCCTTTCATAGATGCATGTAGTTAGTATTTCGGCGTATCCTCTTTTCTCCCCTTACCGGGGACGATGGCACTTGATTTGTGTCATCTGGCCCGGTAAATATATCAGCGGGCCAGTTAAAAGTTTTTTTCCCATGTGGCCCGGCGCCGGTCCAAGTGACCGGGCCAGATGGGATACACCCCAATATTGTGGTGTTGGTAGCAAGAAGACTTATCCCTGTGCTGTCGAGTCTAGATCTTTACAGGGTGGCCATCGTACGGAATTGCGGATATAGGTAGGTACTTAACACAGACTAAGACTTTTTATCATCCGAAAAAAGCACACGACTTACTGCTCAACTCCCTGCTCAGAACTGAATTAATTTTAATATGGCAATTGTAGATATTTCTTTATAGTCTTCTCTGACTACCTTGTAAAATTAAAGGTACAAACCAGACCAAAGTTACCGTTGATAATGATCACTGTTAATTTCAGTTAGTCGGGGAAAATGAAACATACAGTGATCATTATCAATATTAAAACGCACATGTCATACAAAAAAATGACATCATGCCCAACCGACTTGCATGCGGTCGAGTGACCTGAGAGTAGTCTGCGATAGCGCATACTTACTTTTTCGAACGTTATTTTTTTCCGCCGATAATCAGCCATGATGTAAATAGGTATCTACCGTTTTTTGAAGGACTACATTTTTGTAAGACGTGTTCGTTTCAATAATGTACATGTTCATGTTTCAATCTCAACGACTCTATTCTATACGATCCCTCAACTATAAAGGTAATAAAACTAAAGATAGGTTATAAATAGTTTACATTTTATTTCTACAAGTTAATAAATTAAATCTTCCATCACATCTCTCTATTCACATGGTACATGGAATGACGCACGTTGGTTGATAATAACCATCGCTGCCCATCGAGTGTCGCTGAGACAGGTGTAAGCATTTCAACTCCATAACACCGAAATCGTAATCGGCATATTTCTTCAGGATCTCCGAACCATCGAAAGTCACTCTAGGCTGCCGAGAATTCCTCGTCTTATTTGAACCTTCAATGACATCTGTTGTTGATGATGCATTCCTGTATTTAGAGTTAATCAATGTCACATGCAATTTGACATTTTCTCTCCCAAACTCTCGATTCATATAACCTATAACAACCAAAAAATGTTAGTAGACATTGGGCCCAATTCTGGAATCACACTCTAAACCTAAGTACAGTATATCTCTTTCTCGCAATAGGTAATAGGAAAAGATAGCAAGAACTTGTTTAGAGCTGTCAACAAAAACATGAACAATTTTAGACGGCATGTACGGAAGTGTTTCCTAAACACTGCATTTTATTACGTTCATTAGGGTCGAAAATTGAACGCATGTTTTAAATGACAAATTATATGACAGCCATCGTTTTTGTATTCATATTGAGAGAAAAAGATGCAGTGAACTATACTTTAGACTTAGCGTGTGTTAGGGTTAGGGTCATTGAGTCTGATTCCTTATTTCAATCACTATGTACAGTCGACAGCACATTCAGCGTAACACGAGCACGATGACGACGTGACCTTGAGACTGGGCGGTCGCCTACTGCGTTCGTAATAGAGGCGGCTTTCGTAGTGTAACTGTTAAACTTAATGTGGTGTGGTGTCGTTTGTACAATATAGCTCTTTCTATCAATATGTAGGTGAAAAAAGACAGTACCCAAATAAATTTCTAATTATAAAGGTGTTCAATTTTCGACCTTAATGACTACAAAATTTATGTTTGTTTATAATATTATATATTATAGTATATTAGTCATGAAAGTTTTAAAAATATTTATAATAAGATTTAAATTTTTAAAAAATATCTTAGAGTGCACTGTTTACTACTTTAATGTCATTACATTTTGCTAAGCACATTTTAGCAACCTCTAAATCTAAGTAATTTTACGAGTCAAATATTTGCTATCTTTGCCCAAAGAGAGATAGGTATAAGTAGTAATTAAAATATAAAACTAGAAAAATTTCACGTCTTGAGGCGGGAATCGAACCCGCGACCTTCCGCAATTCGGGTTACTGCTTTAACCAACTGAGCTACCCACGACTTGGGATATCCCTGTGAAATTCTTCTAGTCTATCTGTGTTTGCGTTCATGAGCTAACGTCCACCCTACAATGTCGAAATGTTCTATTTCAACATCCGAAACGAGTATTTTTACAAATACCTACGATTCGGTTAAGTTGGGGCAGTGCTTTCAAATATTCTTAATTTTTTATTTTAACATTATTATAAATGTTTGAAAAATTACTTAGTAATTAAAATATATAACTAGAAAATTTTCACGTCCTGAGGCGGGACCCCGGAATACGAAAGGTCGCGGGTTCGATCGCCTCAGGACGTGAATTTTTTCTAGTTATATATTATAAAGCTCTATATTACTAAGTAATTTTTCAAACATTTATAATAATGTTAAAATCAAAAATTGAGATATAAGTAGTTATTATCTTTGCATTTACATTGAGTCAGTGCAATCAAAGTAGGGTCTAATATGAAATATAATATCGCAGAACGTTATTGTCTCTTGCCACAAAAAGAATTATACAGATATTTGCACAGTAATACTTACCAGCTTTGTAGAAGTGATCAACCATATCATCAGCTAAAAGCTGTAGCAATCCATTCGCAGTCCAGTCCTCTTGCACGCAGCCATACAAGACATTGATCTCTTTAGGATCGTCGTTCATATAAGACAAACCCTTCAGTCTTATCTTGACTGGTGAATGCTCTTGGAGTAGTGGACTGAAAAATAAGATCATCATATACAGGGTGGTGCTGTCAATATGACAATAAATTAAAACTTGGGCTATTTAGTTCACAGAAATGGTTTGCCACTTTCAAAAATATCTTATTTGTTTCATAATTTATTCACATTTGTATGACATAATTTAGAATGGGCTGCATTATTTCATAGGAATGTCCTGAAATTTTCAAATGAATAAGCTGTTTTTGAAAGTGGGAAACCATTTCTATATACTAATATAGCATGTTTTAATTTATTGTCAAATTGACAGCACCATCTTGTATAAAGTATTCCAAGAACTTCCTCTTGTGTCAAATATACCTACCTACATATCTTTTCTATTTTGGGCTAGTCACTAGCCTAATTATATTCCTTCCACTATCCGCTAGTGGAAGGGATATTATAATTAGAAAGATGAAAAATTATAGTTATACAAAACTTTGAATTTGATATATTTTCTTATGTTTGTGATAAAATATATTTGTTCTAGGAGTTTTCTTAGCCAACAAGATTAAAATTATTTATTGTACAGACAACAGATCAAGCGCAATAGTTTGACCTTGAGATCGCCTTACTACGCTCGCAATAGACGCGGGTTTTGCAGTGCAACTGTTAGACTTAATGTTCTGTCATGTCCATATACTTTGTTTTTACATTAACTCACCTATACTTACCATTAATTTCGTACACAGTGTTAAGAATTAATAAAGAATCATGAATTATTCTTACATAATAATTTTCTCTTTTGCTTCTGTTAACAATTTTGATGCAAGTAACCTCTCCTCGTTATCCATTAAGCACATGACACCCAAGGTAAGATGTAGTTTGTGTGACCTTATGAACAAAGATTCATCCATTCCGTTGCTTGGACATTCTCGCAGTACAGTTTCCTGCAACATAATACATACAGTTAGGCTTTTTTTATTGCTATTGAGTAGGTGTTATATTTAAAAAAAAAATAGGTAATACTTATATTACTTTATTTCTTAAAAGTAGGTAAATAAAATAATTTAAATGATCTCCTCAAGAAGCAAAATATTTTTTGTAATAAACCAAAAATCTAATTGAATTTTATAATTAGATAGGTACCTACCTTAAAAGTTTCGAAATTTTTCATGATTTCTGGTGCATTCATTGGGATAGAAATAAAATGAGTAGCCTTCTGTTTCATTCTTGATGACATAACAATAATGCTAATTCTTCTTTTTGCAGCTATCACATTCTGTAATATAAAGTAATTATTAGTCTGATGTTGATAATAAATTAAGTGTATTGCTTTAATTGTCCATGGAATAAGAGTCACAATCAGTGAGAAGTGAGTACATGACTGTATAACTAAATAACAAAAGCAATGAGATGAAATGTAAAAATACAGTATATCTTTTTGTCACAATATGTGTATAGCAAGAGTTTGATTAGAGCTGTCTTGATAAATTTTATAGAAACCATAGACATTTTTAGACTTTTATATGGATTCTATCACACTGCATTCTATCACGTTCATTAAGGTCTAAAATTGAACAAATGTTTCAATTTATATAATAGCCATCCTACTTGTATTCATATTGAGAAAACGAGATGCACTGAAATTCAATTTAATGTGTCTTACTGAATTAAGGCCATTATCAATTTTTAAAAAGATTTTTTTGTTTTAGGGAAAGCAATACATGTTATGAATTTATATAAATGTATATCTTTATCTTACAGCAACACTAGATCCGTAAATCATGATGTCTCCAGTCTGGCCTTGTTTTGGTATTTTTAAATCAGTTTTAGTATCTCTCTCAATCCTCATTTTCATAGCACCTTTTTTACCAATAATAGAACCTATGTAATACCTAAGAAAAATAAACTAATTTGTAGAACATGGAGTGTATAGTTGAGATATTTTACATTCCTGATTAGTGCTAATATGAATACAATACAACTTACATATCAAATATAATATTACTTACTGTGAAACATGAACATTTGAACAAAATCTAGAATTATCCAAAGCGGTTACTTCATACTCATTTTCATCACCCTCATTCACCACATTGTCATAGGTTACTTCTGTAAAATAGAAATATTTCTATTAACATGTTCACCAACAGTAAAGGACTTAGCCATCACAACAATAAAAATTCTGTTGAACCCAAAAATTCAAGGGGACAAAAAAGTGTGATCTTCTGTGGCCGAACCACATTTAAGTACTCAGATGCCTTAGTTCGAAATAGGAGCTACCTAAAGTCTACCTTCAAAGGAATATATCAAAATTAACAGTACCTCATAAAATGACGAAATATATAACTTAACTGGTCCGCCCACAAAGCAGTTTTTTAATGAGCATCCAGATAAAAACTACAGGAAACCATTTTTAAATGATAGGATGTAATTTCTTAGCGACTAACAACGCTAGCAAGCTAGCAAGTAAAGTATAGTGAGATCGCCACACTAGACTGGAACCAATAGTGATAAGTGGTCACTTCTCTATTCTTTATACGTATTAATCTGTGTTTACGACTACCTAAATTCAAATTTTGAAATATTTTGTCTATTTCTTAAAATTCTAATATTACAACAACAATTACAAACCATTCTCGTAGAGATCATGTTCTTGGAAACTAGTTATATCCACGTTAGAATCGTTAACTCTATAACATCGGCCTTCGATCCATATTAAGTCTGGTTTTAGAATGTCAGTCATTTTACTTATACCTAGTAAAAACTATGTAAAAGGATGTTTATTTACAAAATTTAAAAGAAAAAATTTGAAATGAAATTTTAGACAAATTATATTACCAACTGTCATTGTCAACGTCAATGACCTTTTTTTTTTTGGTTAATTTTCCCTATAAAGGAACGGCAAAGGGACCTAATGCCCATACAGCCATGTCTTCAGTATTTCTTTATTTCTTCTTTTATTGCATGAAATTGCTGGCGTAACACATTTCAATACTTTTTGGGAGTATTTGACACGAAATATATGATGACAGTCACTTTATGTGCTACTTGATGAGGTGGATACCCACAAAAAAGTTCTCATCGTATTTCACACCATATTCACTTTTATTCTAATAATCTTTTACACCCGTATTCACAAACGATACTTATGTAAGTGAAGTAGCATACTATGCGAAGTAAGGCATTTCTCAGTGGGTTCACTATGTCAAGCCTTTCAATTCACAAACAATACTCAAACGAATCTTTACTATGCGGACGCATAACGTTGTTGAATATAGCTCTTTATTGGTTAATTAGTGTTACGTAGTTCACTTCACTGACTGACATTTCATTTTTATTATCTATTTGCTTTTTATCGTAAACTCCGTAGTCCGTAGTGATTACATTCTCTTTGGTGAGCTCGACACTATGCGTTGATTAATATAGCTATCAGGCTCCCTTAGCAAGTGTTCATTATGACAAACGCATAATGCCGATTGTCACTCAAGTATTGTTTAAGAATAGGAATTTGGCACCTGTGCGTCCGCGGGCACTGTGAGACCTCATACTGTCGTTTGTGAATACGGGCGTTAGTTGCACATCAACACAAACACTTGAATAATAAAACTACGCCACTTTTACTATCACACAAAGTTCGCTCTCACACAATTTTTAATTATTGTAATAAAAATCTTGACTGACGCCACAAAAACCCACCAAACACTCCGTCAATGGCCCTAATTCTGGAGAACACATACTAACTCTAAATTTAAGTTCAGTGCATTTTTTTCTCTCAAAATGAATACGAAAAGAATGGCTGTCTTAAAATTTGACATTTAGAAACGTGCGTTCAATTTTCGACCTTATTGAACGTGATAAAATCGGCAAAATGCAGTGTTTAGGAGGCACCTCCGTAGTACATGCCGTCTAAAATTGTCTATGGTTTCTTTGAAATCTATCTAAATTTAATTGACAGCTCTAAACAGATTCTTGCTATCTTTTTCCTATGAATTATTGCGAGAAAGAGATATACTGTACTTAAATTTAGAATTAAAGTGTGTTCCCAGAATTAGGCCCAGTATTTTTTATTTCTTCATTTATTGCATTAAAATGCTGGCGTAACACATTTTAATGCATCTTGGGAGTATTTGACACGTAATATATTAGAGACTGTTTCACGCAATTGTCCTCCAATATCACTAATTGTTGTTGTTGTTGTTCATTCTTCTGAGGTTTATTCTCTCGTTCAGGCTCTATGGCATTGGTTTCCTTTGCCTTACCACTACGATAAGGCAAAGGGAACCAATGCGATAGAGCCATGTCTTAAGTATTTTATTTATTTCTTCATTTATTGCCTAAAATGCTGGTGTTACACATTTCAATGCATCTTGGGAAAGTTTGACACGAAATAAATTATCAGTCTCCATTAGATGCTATTTTGATGAGGTGAATAACCACGATAAAATTATCACTGTCTTTCACTTTCGCACCATTATCACTTTTATTCTAATGATATTCCAATTACACGTCAACACAAACACTTGCTTCATAAAACTACACTATATTTTTTAACACAACGTTCTTTAAAAATCTTGACTGACGCCATCATTCACGCCAAAAAACGATTTTTTTGTTCAATAGAGAAGGGAAATGCATAATGACCACAAAACATTCCCAATGAACATTACGGTTTATATCATTATAAAACCAAATGTCTTCAGTTACCGCTATTTCGATGGGTCTAAATTTTTCATTTGAGACTAACTTTAATCTTTTGATTCTCAAAAGTAAAGATAGAGTAACTTAAGATAGAGTTAGCTTAAAGATGTTCATAATTTACATTTATGAATGTCAATAAATATACTACATCATGTGCTAATACTAATAAATTAATTTATTCGGGATATTTACCATGTGATTTCTTTGCAACGAGTTCTAATTCAAATGACAACAGTCGATCAAGTAGTCGATAATAGGGGATAGCTAGGCTGAGCCATGCCTAAAACTTTAGTTTTAAAAGACAAGAAATACTGAAGACCACTGAGAGAGTGGTATGAGAAATGCATACGTTTAAGTAGGTACAGAGTAATATGACGTGCAGACCACGACAATGCATAGTTGATAGTCAGACCGAAATTTTTGGCTATCCGCAAAAGGTAAAACAGCATACCGCTACCGCGCCACCACCGCATTGTTAAAAAACGTCAAAGTAGAAAGCGGTAAAGAAATTGATAGGTTACACCTAGTGCTCCGGTGGCATAGCGGTTATCGCGTCTGGCCGGACCGCAGAAGACGCGGATTTGATTCCCGCCTGGAACATACAATTTTTTTCATAATTTTCTTTATTTGTATTTCTTTTTTTATAAAGTAGGCGTTATAAACACACAATATCAAAAAAAAATGTGATAAAAATAGTATTTTTAAACTTTCAGTAAAGATGAAAATCTTTACTGAAAGTTTAAAAATGTTTGAAAAAGTATTTGTTTAGATTACTTGAGGTATAAAGTTTATGGTTTACAAAATAAAGTTTTACCCAACGCTATTTTATTTACAAAATATCTAGTGTTTTAACTAACTCCATCAAACTTTATACAGGTGTTTGGTACTCACCATAACAAGCGGGCATCGTTAGAATTATAAGCCGTGACTCCCACTGCTGGGTACAGCCCTCCCCCGAGGCTCTCTACGTCGATCGGTCCTGCGTGGCTCGCATCCATCCGCTTCCCGCGACCCTCACCAGATCGTCGGTCCACCTAGGGGCCTAATATCATCGATGCTTCTTCCGACACGCGGCCGTCACTAGAGGACCTTTCCGCCCCAACAACCGTATTCTTATGCTCTAAGTGTATGGTGCGTATTATTTATCTTTTCGTAAATGTTTAGTTGAGCAAATGTGTTGAAATGTAAATTTTAAATTTCTCCATACAAATGGTTCGGACCCTTAAACGAAATGTATGTACGGAATATTCTAAATCATTTTTTTAATTTTGTCCTTTTGTTAACACCTTAGTATTCATATAACTATGTTAACATGGGTAGGTTCCCGTTTGTTATACCGAATACCAAAAACCATGTATCAATATCACCAATCAAATGAAAGACGTTTATTAACACACTTGTATTAATTCGCTACGAAGGTTTTAATGTTTACAATTTTACTTAAGTATATTCATCAAATCGTGATCAAACTCTTAGGATGTTTTTCATTAGATACGAGGTGGCTACGAATTTTCTGAACGAGTGCTTGGCATCTATAAAGTTAATTTAATACATATTAAACGATAATTGTTACGGTGACTTGTATCTTGTCGAGATAAGCTTATCAGTTGTCTGTCCGTAACGTTAGGTCGACGATCAGGCGCAGTGTGTTGTGTTGCTAATTTATTTTATTTGTGTCTTCCCAAAGTGATTGAGTGTGACAGTTTCAATATGAGTAAAACAAAAATTGTAAGGTCTACCAGTACATACTATAGCACTAACTACCAATATACATATGTTCAAAATAAAGAAAATGGTAAGTGTCATAAATTCATATATTGGTTAGTAGATTACATTTAACCTAACAAAGAAAATTCCTAGGGTTCAGAGTAAACAAAAGGATTTTATTATGTCAATGGTATAATTTACCTATCATAATAAATAAATTAATCAATATTGGACTATACCTAGTTATATCGTGTCGTTTAAAAAAGAAAAATAGGTGTTAACTAATACCACAGAGGAAATATAGTTGTGCCAATACAGCTAGGTAATACTTAGGTAGGAATGTATTACAATATACTTAAGTAGTATTTCGTAACAATCAATTATTACGATGTCATTAGGTCTGACAGTTTCTTTCCATTGCTGATTAAACTAAGGTAATCAGCAGGCTTATTGGTTAAGTTTATTTATGATTGATAATTTTTATCTAAAGTGATGATCACTGAGGTCATTAGCCCATATAGTACATTGTACAGTCACTAGCTAAAAAAGAGCTCAACCTCGCCCCGCACTCTTCGAGCTCTATCCTAGAAACGGTCAAAAAAACGTATATTTGTTTAAATACTAAAGTAGATAATTATACAGTATTTAATGAATGTAAATACGATTCGAGGCTAAAGAATCGAGATATTTCCCAAAAACTTATTTTAGCCAACTTTGAGCACTTCAGCGCTAATTATTAATAACAGTCTAAGTATAGAAGGCCAGCGATTACACTAAATAGGATGCTAAATCGGAGAGAACACGCGGTTGTGATGAAGAAGCTTGTGGTATTTTTGGGTTGCACGTATCGATGACACCGTATAATGCCACAAATAAATAATTAAGTAATAAAAATGTATCAAAATACTTCATACTAAAATTAATATTAATTACAATGTATTATAATAATAATTTTTACGAAGAAAAAAATTTATTTTATTTAAAACAATTACCTACAAATAAAGAAAGAAAACGATGAAAAAAATATAATCTCCAGGCGGGAATCGAACCCCGCCGCGGAGACGCGGGGGTCGAAGTAGGCGAAACAAATCAAAAATATTAAAATCTTATTTCTATGATCTGAGATTAAAATGTAATTTTAGTTTAATTTCATAAATAATAATAATAATATTCTTAAACTTACACCTATTACCTAACTTTAATAATTAAGTAACATTACGAGATTGTAATCATAGAAACGTTTTATACAATCTTCTGCCCCTAACGGGATTCGAACCCAGGACCTCTGGTTTAGTAAACAATTAAAATAGCAATAAGAAAAAGTTCTGGGTAAAAAAAAATCTTATCACTAAAGTAAACTATCTCATATGAATTTTGTGTATACTTTTTAGTACCAGACGATTTTAGTTTATTCAGATTTTTTAGGGATTAATGGATACCTAACTAGAAATCAGAATTAGAAACAGGAACCTGATTAGAAACACTTAGGAACTTAATCAGAAACAGTTTCAACCGTCTCTGGTTTAGTGGTTGAGATCGAGAGATCCGGAGTTCGGTTCCCGTGGGGGCTGAGATTTTCTGCTCGGTTTTGTTGATGGTATAGGAATTTTCTAAGTCCACCTGGCTAGCTATCACCGTCTTAACTAAGTACGCCGCCATAACAATAATGTTAAAAAAATTGTGTGTTCCGGCAGTTGAAGGTAAGATAGCCAGTTCCTCTGTAGTTGAGGAATCCGGGTGTAGCTTCCTTACATCTTGAGCCTTATTGTAACTTAAAATTAGGTAAAACGTACAGTCGACAGCACATCAAGAGTAACAGTTTGACCTTGAGACCGCGAGACTTGCGATCGTAATACAGGCGGCTTTTGCAGTGCAACTGTTACACTTGATGTGCTGTCGTATGTACGTCAAAAGCTACCCCGTAGAGAATTAAATAAACCAGCTAGGAACCTAATTAGACAGCACCTTACACTCAATATAATTTCAAATTGGAGAGAATACGTATTATTGAAGTAGAATTGTTTTGAGTTAGGAACCTCTATAGAAACAGGAACCTAATTAGGATTCTAAATCGGAGAGAACGTATTGAAGTAGGCAGACAGTTAAATTTTATTTATAATTATTAATCTGTCAAGCGGCGTTATACATCTGGAGGTCTATGACAATTGAAAAATCAACTGTGTATTTGTGTCTGGAATATGATACCTGACGGGTTAATATACCTTTAACTGGCCGCCTGCGGCCCGCGTGGATATTGGATATCGCGCCAAAAGTAGCCTAGTAGATATCCTTTCTCACAATGAAGTCTATCCAATGAAAACTTGACAGAACAAAAGTTACTTTCGCATTTAAAATATTTATGATTTTTTTTATAATGATCTCAATAAATTTTTGAACCGTTTAATACCTACTCCCTTTTGGAAATAGAGCGATCGAGGTCTCACTAAATAAATAACTGTTATACATAAGTGCGATTTCATGATCCTATTTCCATATTAGGAATAAAGAAATAAGATAATGTAATAAGTGGTTTTTAGTATTATAACTTTTCTATGAAATAATGCAGCCAATGTTATATTCTTTCATACAAATATGAAATTATCAAATGAATAAGATGAATTTCAAAACATTTCTATTAACTACTAATAAAGGTCATGTTTTAATTTACTGTCGCATTGTCTTCACCCAAAAATGTTGTATTAACATACAAACAATTATACAGGATATGTATGTTATGTAACATTTTTGGGTACATACACGTAGGTATACAAAATTAACATAAAACTTTCGTCATAATGATCTTCATAACAATGCAAGTGACTAGAGGCTGTGAGAGGATCTACTCTTTTCAAAACTTTTTCCGAATATTATTATCATACTAGTTTTTTCCCCGCGAATTCGTCTGCGCTACTTCGAGTACTTAGCCTTTTTTTAGCAAAGTAAACTATAGCCGATATTTTATTCTGATGTTTGAGTTGAGCTACATAACTTTTTTTATATACAACTAGATGACAAACAAGCTGACGGCCCACCTCATTGTAGGATCTTATAGTAATCTGTGATTGCAGGTGTGTCTATAGGCGGAGGTAAGCAAGTAAAAAGGAAAAATCACTTGTTAAATGCAGATGCGTTGTCATCCTGAGGCCTAAGATTAATATCCATTCCGTAGGTTTTGCGTGAAAGAGTATCATCCATCCATCCGTACAAAGTTTCGCGTTTATATTATTAGTAGGAAAGTATGACAAAAAACAATTTTATGGGTGTTCTTTCACTGGAGTCGGTACTTATAGGCACAATTCAAATATTTCATTTAGTAATTTATTTTAGTAGGTAGTAATGAAAGAGGTTGAGAATTTTATCGTGCTTATTCACCTCATCAAAGAAGCATTATGGCGACTTTTACCATAATATATTTTGCGTCAAACTCTTCTAAGATATATTGAAATGTGTACATCTGCAGAAATAAGAATTGGCTGTATGGTTAGCCTTTGTCTGTCCTAATGGACGAATGAATACCATAACAAAAGTACATACTAGTGATGCTCGAATCAAAAAAAATATTTGAGTCGATTCGAATTACCCGTAAGTAATTTGAATCATCGATTTGAATCAAACGATGATTCAATGTAATGAATTTAAATCGATATGACTATTCGAATCAATAAAAATTCAAATTAATGCATTCAAATATGTTTAACAATTAAATTAAGGAAAATAATTGAAAGAAAACTAAAATTTCTTTTAATTTTAAATAAACGAAATAATGCGAATAATAAAGCTATCAATTTGACAAATAACCTTTCACACTAATTAAGTTTTAAAGAATTACCTACCTACTACAAATCAGTTACAGTCACCCTTAAAAAATGTTTACACAGACAAGTAATGAGACCAATGTTTTACCCTGAGAACGCCCTTATTCCGTTCGTAATTGTTACGCTTGATGTGCTGTCGTCTGAATGTATACGTCGCAGCTGTCTGGTTAAAGGTCTATTCACACATATCAGTGAAGCCACAGTTCCGGCACAGATCCGGCACAGTTCCGTATCAGTGCGAAATATTATTTCATACATTATCTATGAACGTATCTCCACTAGTCCGTGTCAGTGACGGCTCAGTGCTCTCAGTGTCCGTTCCGGCACCGGCAAGCACGGAAAGTATCGTCGACAACGATATTTTTTGCCTGACGGACCGATCACGGACAGATCACTGACGGATCACGGACGCCAACATCAACAAAAACAAAATAGAGGACGAGCGATTAATAGATTTGGTTCGTGAAAATAGAGTTTTATATGATTTATCTCATGCAAAGTATATGGATACGAAATAGACCTTAAATCAGCCGCTTAACCAGACGCCTAGCCCGTTGATTGAACGCCGGCATTCAATGACTAGTTAGCTAGTTGTCATTGAGCGCAACGTTTAACCAGATGGCTGAACGTTATGTCAGCCGACTGGTGTAAATTAGCCATTCAAATGGACGCCTAGGCAGGTTTTTACATCGAATAGCTTTTATGTGACTGTTTAAGTGATTGGTAGGTTCAAGGTCATTTTTTATAACCACTTAGAACGAAAACGATGTCGTTTATAAGGTCTTAAAATAACCTTGAACCTACCAATCAAACCAACACTTTTCAGTACAAGACGATTCATTCAATACGCCAAGTCATTAAAAGTTAAGTGCGTCTAGTTCAATTAACTATCAGATGGCGGCGACATATAATTATGTTATAATATATAATTATATGACATTAAATTATAATACATAAAAAAAAACAGATTCGAATCATCCAGCTGATTCGTGTGCTGATGATTCGAATCAACCTCTTTCGAATCAGTCGCGATTCGAATCCCATCACTAACATACAACCACAAATCCCACAATTTTATGGCGCACAAGTCTATTTCTTAGTTTGTATCGTAGATACATAATATATCATTAATCTGTGACTCGATGCTAATAGTGATCTGTGCGCACAAGATGACATTATTTTTGCGCTAATGTTTGACTTCTTTTGAAACGGGTCTATCGGTAATTTAAATAAAATAAGAAATAGTAGAAACAATTAAATACGTATCTTTACATTACCAATACCTGACGAACTATTGGTTTTCTGTGTATTCATAGGTTCTCGGATTAAAAATGGTTATCTTTGATGTTTATGATGATTTATTATATCGAATGTGAACTTCTAGTAAAAAGTTAGCCAGCTATCTACCAAATACAAAACAGCGTGCTAAACTGTAAGTTTATGTATGATAAAATTTAATAATTTATGATAAAAATTAATGCTTAAATTGTAAACGTATTTAACAGACTTATGGACCACCTTTAGCTGAAAATTGTTTACAATTTCAAAAGAAGCTCTAATAATAAGTCAAAAATAATAATAATAGACTGTTACCCGTAAACCATCAGCTTCCAGACACAATTGATTTTTCAATTGTCATAGCTCTCCAGAGGGATAACGCCACTTGGCAAATTATGAAAAAATTGAAAACCTTGTCTACTATTTGCAGAATATATAGTAAAATTACTTTAAATTACGTCGGTACTTACCTACATTTTATCTTTAAATTGTAATGAGTGTCACATTATTACAAAATTTTATCAATTTAGAAATTTACCATAACTTACTATCCAGCTGGCATTTCCTCAACAATTCAGTATCTATTGTGTCTGGTTTGTTAAAAGATACTTCACAAATTTTTAATGTAGTATTTGATATTTAATTATATATACTTTCATATATTTCAGATAGCTATAAAATGCATGGAACTCGAAGAGTCATAACATTCTGTGTGTTAACTACAGTTTTACCAACAATACTCATTGTTCTACCTTTATACTTAAGAAATATGAAATATGCTGATGTGCTATACAGAATATCAAATTCAGATGTTATACAAATACACAAAGGGCAATCAACCATATTTTGTGAAAAACATTCCTTGAAAATGAATTCAACTTTCAATGCATTCCAAATGCGAGGAAGACCTGAGCTATCAAATAAAAGAAAGCATATAAGACTAAGAAAATCAATGACTTTACCAGATGATACCTTAGAGTATTGGGGATTCTACTTATTTAAAGGTGCAACTGTTGAGTTGAAAGGTTGTTCTCGATATGAAGGCTCCAAAATATTAGTAGTTAAAGGTGATAAAGTTCTGAACACTTGTGGAATCCTAAATGAAAACAACCATGAGAAACCTCCTACTTTAATAGAAAACCAGAATGTCATAGTAAGATTAGAAAATCCACATGAAAATAACTCCTTAACTAATCACAGCAAACTTGAGAAAGAAGAAATTGAAGACATCAATGTACTGAAGCAATATGAGTTAAAGAGTAACACCTCAAATAACTTCACTAAAGATATTAAATTAAATGAAATACAATATGAAGATAAAAATAGAATGAGAAGAAATGTTAAAAGAACAATATTACACAACCCAAACACAGTGCTTGATGCAGGGGTTAATCATGGAGGAAATGCTTTGAACAACACTGCAAAATCACATCAAGACAGTGCTGTGTCCAGTTTTGAAAATAGTTTACATGTGTGTTATCAAGATAATATACTAATGAGCAACTTCTTTCCATATTCAATGCTTTGCAACAGTTCTAAATATTTAGAGAAAACTACCACTCTTAAAGTGACTCATGATGTTTTGGAAGATGGCTATTACTATTATATATTTTACAGCGACAATGACTTTGTTATGAATGATATTCATGCAATTTTTGATATCTATAAACCAACATTTCAATATGTAAATATGTCTGAATCAAAAATATGTTTAAACAAAACGGAATGTGAATTTGATGTAGGATTTTTTAGTGATGAACTGGTAATTGTAGAGGTAAGTCCAAATGATGGTTTGAAGAATTACCATGAGTCATCTGTTTTGGTGTCTGTTTGTCATCCTAGGATGTCTGTTTATATATTTTTCCCCATTTCAGTGTTATTGTTGATATTGCTTTTTGCATTTTTATGATATATCTTAAAAGTAACATTCCATTATTTTTTAATCAAAATGAACATTACCAAAAGTGTGATATTATTTTATTGAATAGTTTTAAGTATTAAGCTTTATTGTGCAATTATTTTCAATGCAATGTTGTCAAATATTATAATTATTACTGTTATAAATGTTAATTGAAGTTTAATTTAGAATCAACATACCTAAGTACCTACATTCTTATAGTTTTATAAAAATAAAAACTTAGCATATTCAACAATTTTATTTAGAGACAAATAACATTCATTTAATAAAGAGAAGGAGAAGCTCGATGGTGTAGTGGTTTGAGCGCTCTGGTTTCCATTACGAAAACAAAGCAACTTTCTCCATGGTCGATCCCGGGATGGGTCAACCAAAATATGTAATCACGAGCTCCCCTGTGCTTCGGTAGGCACGTTACGCCATTGGTCCCGGTTGTTACTGCAACCGCTTTAACCCACCAACCCGCATTGGGCCAGCGTGGTGGTGTTATGACCCAAACTCCTCATGTGTTTTTCCCATGTAGGAAGGCCTGTGCCCAGCAGTGGGACATATAGACACCTTTCATATTGCCACTTTTATTTTCTGATTAAATTAATAAAAACATTGTCCTGCTTGTGATAACCCTAAAAAAAGCGTACTATTGCGTATCGTACGCGGCGTATAGAGACTGGTGATGATTATTAAAGAGAAAATTTCTGTGTCATATCAATGACATTCTTTCATTAGGAAACATTCATTTCTATGCAGGCAACAGTACAGTGCAAGGGGTAGATATTATGGCTGCCCAGCCACTGGGCGCGTGGAAACGGAGAAGAATCTTACTCAATGGTAATAAGGTTCATGACCCTGTTGAGCTCAACATTAAACTGAATATCTGAATGGGGATCTAATAAGCATGTTGAGTTCAATGCCAAAGAAAACAGGAGTTCTCTTTCTCCTTACCTATCTTCAGGACACATTACTTAACTCTCAATTGGCCTCTTGATTGGAAACACAGGGCTTGATCAATTTGCTCGCATGGATCGCACCAAAACAGCATCACGGAAGCTCGGGGTCCTGCCCCCTTATTCTCAATTGTCGGATCACGGATTCGATTCGAAAAGTCACATGCCGTCTCGTTTTGATGCACCGCGATAAATAGTGACAGGTATAGAGTTTCCGAAATACGAATACTTTCCCACAGTTGAGAATAAGGGGGCTGAACAAGGTGCGTCGATTTTTCATGCCTGAGTCGATGAGTCCTAACTAATCAAGCCTGCTTTACAAAACAGTTAGATACGGGAGGAGGTACCTTCTCGATCCAGTGTACTGACAGATTGCAGCGCAGCGTTATGCTGATCACAAACAACCTTGAGCCATTACAATAATAGTGTCGCGTGGCGCCTTTTACCTATTGACTGTATGTATCGTGTGGAAAGTGCTCTGCAGAACTTTTCGATTTCATACCACCTTGCCTCTTCCTACTCAAGAGTACTGTGTATCTACACAATATCACACAGAACCTTGGTAACTATTTTCTTTTTCTTACTTCCAAAACCTGTAATTCTTTACCAGTAAGTGTTACTTAGATTTATATATTTTCCTACTTCCTAACATGGGTTCCTTCAAAAGAGGCGCGAACAAGCACATTTCTATAAACAGTGCGTAGCGTTAGCATGCTGCACTAGTTTTCTTTGGAGTTTTGGACTATTCTAACCGCTTCTTTGCCGTGCTTCGTATAAAAAAAGCTACAGTTGTGTGGTAGAAATCGATGATAGAGTTAAGACCATATTTTTTGTCATATTATGTATGTTTTATCTCTGTGTTGTTTATGTAAATGTTTTTTTTTACGACTAGATGACAAACAATCAGCGCTTTGTTTAAAATAAGAGAATTAAGGCCCTGATAGTCTGATAGTAAATATCCCCTTCTACTAACAAAAGAATCGGTATACCTACTGTCCGGCCAGTGTGACTGCGATAAGTAGGTACCCTGTCTTGCGTCGAAGCCTCGATTCTAATGAAGCACGTTGTTTTTATAGCGGGTATTCCGGAGACTAGCTCCGGAGAGTCCCACATAACCCATCACGCGTAGCACAAGGAACAGAGAAGCTCGAGAAACAGTTTTGTCTACACCGTAATGTCATTTTTAACAAACTTCTTGAAGGGCTTATGTCGACAAAAATGACATTACGGTTCCTTGTGCTACGCTTGCAGAGGTAGCCCAACTCTCCTCTGGGTAGGTATAAAAGCTTTCGCCAACGGGAAAAAAGGTATACCAAATAAAAAATGTATCTAAACTAGAAAAAATTCACGTCCTGAGGCGGGGATCGAACCCGCGAATTTTTCAAACATAATAATGTTAAAATCAAAATTAAGAATAGGTATACCAAAGTTTAAATTTATCGATTGTCTTGCATTTTCAGCTGTCCAATCGTATGAAAGTATGAATACGACAGCAGCGCCTCTGATGTTAATGATTGGAAACCACTTTATTATGGATTCCAGCCTGTACCACCATCGTTTATCGCGATCCAGTTTAGGTCCTAAACTGAGTAGAATCGTTAATTCTTACTACGACGCTATCTACGACTATGACAGCGATGCAGTTTAGGAACCAATACTGAACCGAGCGGAATATAAATCGCTTTTATAAAGATGGTGGTAAGGCCCGAGGACCTAGACAAGATGTCTTTTGACATTCGCCATCGCTAAATGAAAAAAAAATGTTTGGGGTTTGACATTTGCTAAAGGAAATCGAGGCCTTATGTCAAATGCGATACCTTTTCGGCGTAGCGATAGCGTTATCGATTTTCGAAAGGCATCTTGTCTAGGCCCTCTGAGTTGAACGCAATCGCAATCACGACCGAAACTTCGATTCGATTGAAACTTTACTTAAGGTAGGTATGTACAGTCGACAGCACATCAAGCGTAACAGTTTGACCTTGAGATCGCCCTAACGCCGTTAGTAATAGAGGCGGCTGTCGTAGTTCAACTGTTACACTTGATGCGATGTCGTCTGTACCTACAGACGCAGTGGATTAAGCTGGAGTGGAGATAGGCGGCGGAGATTTTGTTAACAGCACAAGTGTTGGTACCTATTAGGCGTGATTATGGCCTCTACAGAGTAGAGCTCGCGCTATATTTTGCACTTCGCAGTCCATGGCGCGTTGTTCAGCCGTTCCATATTTTGATAGTGCGCAGTGAATCGACTCGTGTTCATAGCAAACTAGAAGCTTGGCGTAACTAAGCTGTAATATACTATTTTAAGGAGGCGTGAACCTTGGTGAATCCTCAAGCGAGACGAATTCGTCTCTGGAGGATTTCTAATCGACAGCTATCACCTCCCGGGGAGGTGTTTCCTGTCGCTAATAGTCTCCAGGGCGCTCGAACCGCAAGGGAGCGACAAACCCGAGCGTGCCTCTTAAGGCTCGGACTTCGGCTTATGTGAGTCGTATCGTGGAGGGACGGGAGAGAAGCGCCGGGTACTGTTTGTACCCGGTAAAGCGCAATGAGATGTAGACCAGTTCTTCGCACCCTTTTTCGAAGAATGCGGTTAATTACAACAGTGGATAGTGCGCACCGTGCTTGTGTGTGCAATAACATACATATTATGCGCTGGTGATAGGATCGTTAGGGTCATGGAGGATATTCCTTGGTCTACGTCTCTACGTAAACAGGTCTGATAGGAAACTACTCCAACTAATCCATATTACTTATTAAACAGGTATTCAATACCTGCTTAATAAGTATATAGATTTGATAGCTGAACGCGATCGAGACGTTTCGATTAGATTCTCATAATAAGAGCTGCATAATGTATTTTAACTTCAATCATCCGGAAAACCTACCACGCTAAACTGTCATAAATTCAAAGACGCGTCATTTTGACGGTTGATCAGTCATCAAATAAGCAGATAACGTTTTGAAATGGAGATCAAACATTGTATGATTCACGATTTCAACGTTACTTATCAACCACTCGACTCTATGATCTGGGTTCAGCCCCCTTATTCTCAACTGTCGGATCACGGATTCGATTCGAAAAGTCACATGCCGTCTCGCGTTGACGCATAGCGATAAAAAGTGACAGGTGATAGAGTTTCCGAAATTTGAATATTTTCCGACAGTTGAGAATAAGGGGGCGGGTCTCATAGTAATTGGAAAATATTAGAGATAGATTTTGTTAACGGCCGTGCTACGGGTGATTTAAGTGGTTGTAGGTAGGTAGTTAGGTAGCTATATCGGGAATAAAGAGAAGTGTCTGTAAGAAATGTTCGTCAGGCCCGTCCCAACTCACGGCTTTGAAAAACAAATTTGCAGCAATCTAATGTATACTACTACTACATTTCCACACTATATGTAACGCCTTCAAAATCGCGGAGCAAAAGGGCTTACATTCTACATTGCTTAGCCAGTACTTAGGGTTGTGGATAAATAACATGGGACATTTTCAAGTACCTACCTAATGCCGTGATCTGTAGGCACAGTGTGCGAGATGGGATCAGAGATGGATAGAAATTCATTGATAAGCACATTTACTGTATTCATGTTAATCAACCCATCAAAGCCGGATAAACCAGACACAATTAAATTATAATTATTATGACAACTTAAGTTGCCGTCTGGGCATTGAAGGATTAATGTTTGAAATTAATATCTAAATAATACTTACAGTGTCACACTGGGCATAGACGACATTTCATCTTAGACCTCAGGATGACACCTGCAATATCAGGTGATTTTTCCTTGTTATTGCAGGTGTCTATTGGCGGCGGTAACCGCTTACCACAAGTTGTTATTCTACTGTTATTCTATTGACACACCTGGCAAAATAGGTATTCTACAAAAAATTTGACAGTCATAATAAAATAACAACAGTGTCTCGTCGCTATGGCTATGGGATAGCTATTGCTTTTCAATGGCGTCTTAATGGTACTGTTATCAATGTTGCCTGTCAAAACCTACTATTTTCATCTATGAATCTTTATTTGTTTTCATGAGCGAAAATAATCGAATTATACATTAAATTCATTGCTACATAATCGAGAATTATTACTTGTTGACGGCAGAAAGAGGCTTAGTGTATAAATAAGCGATTTATTAAACAAAAATTAGTAAATTTACATTGAACATAAAATCATAATTAATTCATGACAAAACAAGATAACAACACCCGTTTTGTAAAAACTATCTGTCTGAACCTGTTAGGAATGAAATTGTGAAAGCTTTGGTTTCTTATTTGGAGTTTTGGAAAGGTATTTTCAATACGAAACATCTAAGTACCTACATACGTAGGAAGTATACACTTTAATATACATATTGAAATAACGGAACAGTGAAGGCATATCTATGCATCGTGTTTAGACACTGTTTAAACCTACTTTTTACAATCTATAATTGTAACAAATACATATTAAGTTAATTTTTAACCATTTACCTAAGCCAAAAATGTACTTAATTAACAATTTAGCGTTATGAATGCTTGATAAATAGGGTAAACTGGAATTCTATTTGCGAAAACTGAATAACTTAAAAGTTTATAAGTATTTTAAGATCTCTCTCTCTTATCATACAAAATATTTTTTTCGTATGTCATCGTCGGTTTGTACAGATCATTTATTCTTCACTGATGGATTTTATTACAGCTGGCTTTAGGATACTGTTCCCGCACTGAGATTCCTCTTAACTGCTCGTCAATGCGGATGCTTCTGCATCAAAAACTATTGATGCAGAAGCATAAGCATACGCATAATAAATATAAAAAAAGACTTCAAAACACTAATAAGGGAAAAAAAAATTAAATTTAAGTACGTACTTACCTAGGTAGGTACTTATCTGCTGAAAATGTATTTTTTGGAGTTGGTGCTTCACTTTCTATTGTCTGGTAACAGCTTAGCACCAACTTCAAAAAATACATTTTTAGGAGATAACTAATAGTAATTAAAGGACATGTTCTGAAAATGTATGGGGGCTGGTAGTCAGCTACCCCCCAAGACAAAAGTTATATGGGAAGAAAGAGTATATATTAAAGAATATTATGATATAAAAACTATAATTTTAAATGCCTGCATATAAATAAAAAATAACATTATATTCTGGTCAAAAAACTGTTATCCAGGGATGTAAAAATCCATTTTAAAAAATGTGACTCATACCAGACATAGTATAAAACGTCAATGTCGTCTATTGTCTGGTCAAATATTTTTTTAATAACTAGGCATGGAGTTGATTTGGTTCAGCCTACGACTATTTTGCAATTATATTTTATTGTAAATGCTAGAAGAACATGGCAAATTAGTTTCTGCACTTGTTTCTGACTAATAATAATGATTTCAATTTATTTTTTACTGTATTTTGTCAGAGAAACTTGGATAAGAAGCTTAGAATTCTTGTATAGACTTTTCAAAATTACTCAAAAATGCAGGGGTATTAAAATGAAAAAAGGGTATATTCAAGATCCTCTGAGCATAAGCTTTCGCATAATATATAATTTATCGTGGGGGGCATTCGAGTACCAATATCGAACATCTCCTTTAACTATTTTCCTTTCTATTATATTTAAACAATTATCTTCCTACTCATAACCGTTAAGGAGTTGTACCTTCCGTCAGGAGCTCATCAACAAAGATTGTAAATGACAGTAAGTACTAAATACTTGAACAGCTTTGGAAAAAGTAAAAAATGTCATACGTGCCCGTAAAATTGGTGGATTGCCCTCGATTTCCCTGGTATCCCATCATCCGATCCTGACTTGGTGACAACGGGACAACGTCAGAAGTATACTGTATCAAATAAAAAAGAATTTTGAAAACCTGTTCACTATTGACGGAGAAGTCGGTGAACATACATCCAAAAAAAATGCCTACATATAGTGGAGCATAGAACCTCATCCTTTTTGAAGTCGATTAAAAATAACACCACGATCACTGCACAAAAACTACTCCGAAACAATTTTCAATCATCGAAACAAAGATCGAAATCCGGATAATTAATTTTCATGTAAGCAAATGTACCAAAGGTGGTGTCTCTGCACAATGGCGTATCAATAGTAGTTGAATGATAAAAATGCTATCACGACCATTGATATAAACAAAAAAGGGAAGATACGGCATCGACGCTCGGCGCGCGTTCCGGCTCAACTATGTCCATGGGCTCACTTGGCAAAAAGTGCGTCCTAGTTGCGCTTGGAATTTCAAACGAACACTTTCTCCCGGTAATTTGTTTAAATTGTGGTTGAAAATTGGCTAAAATGCCGTCTTGTTCTTTTAATAAGTGTACAAACCACTCACGGAGAGAAAAAAAGTCACTTAGTTTCACTTTTCAACCGTAAAGTATATAATTTTTGAGTTTTAAATACAAATCTACTTAAAATAAACAAACCAGCCAAAATCGCCATATTGCTGCATAAGTGGGATAGAATTATACGTATAAGCATGCAAGTGACGGAGATAGCGCGTACTCCCGAGCGACCGAGTAGTTCCGAGTCCTACCGAAAGGTAGCATTACCTGGTAGCGTTAGCATAGAAAACACATCAAGAAAATAATAAGTAAAAATATATACACATTTTATGTCATGGTTTTGTTTACGATACTGCTATTTACAGATTTTCCAAAGATGAAAGAGGATACGCCTCGCAATTTGTAAAATACTAACTTCATGCATTTATGAAAGGGATTGAACTTATAAATCAAACTGCTTAGTATACAATAATCAGTATTTATTGTGAATGACGCGATATCAACTTGTGTCATAAAACTCAACCTGAAATATACTTCTTAAGTAGATCTTTTTGAATTTGAACATAATAACAATATTTTTATAATAATAATAATCAACGAAGCCAAAATGCTATGAATGAAATAAAATTTTTCAAATAATATTATAGTGATATACTTATAATAAGAGGCTAGTTATTTTTTTCTGATTTTGGTAAAGAGACCATTTTATAATGTATATTCTTGATTGTGTTTAAAAAAAAATCATATTGGAGACTGTTTGTACGTTATAATAAGTACTTAATTTTGCATTCATAGCATTTTGGCATCGTTGATTAAAAGATTGTTATTATGTTCAAATTTTTGGACATTTAATATGAATTTTTTGATTGTTTATAAAAAAAACCATATTGAAGACTGTTTGTATGTTATAATAAGTATTGATTAATAATTTTGTTTGGTTGATATCATTTCGGCTTCGTAGATAAGAAATTACTATTATTTAAAAGATTGTTTTTGACCATTTTATATGTATATTGTTGATTGTTTATAATCCGCCGTATCAGCCGTATCAATGATACGGGTTACAGGGACCCCCAACGTGTAAGAGCAAAAATCGTAATATATTAGGCAGTACTTTCCAAAAATAATGTGGTCCAAAAGAAAACCATCCATGGAAGGGCTACCCGAAGAACCCCCATGTATGTTTTGAGAAAATTTAGTTTTTTTTGTTAATGTGAATATTGAATAAGTCCGCTAGATTAATTATATAGTTTTTAATTCGTACTAATCTAGACAAAAATATAAACTTTTTTTATTTTGACGATATTTATATTCGTATTTTAGGAGATTTTTACTTCGTAAACGACATAAATTTTTTCTATCTATTGGGTCAATAACCTGCAAAATATCAAGCGACTTATTCAAAGGATTCAGAAATATTATTATAACAATATGGTTTTTTCTTTTAATATTTAAATTTCAATTTAGGAATCCAACCCATTTTAAAATAATAAAATTTTCAAATATATGTATATTTTTAAAATGGATTTAGAAAAGATCTACTTATAAGAAGACTATTTCAGGTTGAGTTTGATGACACAAGTTGGTATCGCGTCATTCACAATAAAAAATGATTATTGTATACTAAGTAGTTTGATTTATAAGTTGAATCCCTTTCATAGATGCTTGTAGTTAGTATTTCACAAATTACGAGGCGTATCCTCTTTTCTCCCCTTGGAATTATTTGCCGGCACATGTGTTCCCTCCCTCCTATAACATAGGGTCCTTCAAAACAAACAAGCAACTTTTGTACCGGCAAGGAGGAGTCGGTCAGTGTCTAAACTGCACTAGCTGTAATAATTACAAATAAAGAAAGAAAACGATGAAAAAATTGTATGTTCCAAGCGAGAATCCCACGTCTCCTGGGCCCTGGGGTCCAGCCAGACTAGCACTAGCTGTCTTCTCATAATATTATAGACTCTTCTTTCCGCTTAACATCAGGTGGTGTTGAGTCATTTGCCGTACTTTTTATATATAAAAAAACAACGCAAAATATACAGAGTGGTCCTGTCAATACGACAATAAATTAAAACATGGGCTATATTAGTTCATAGTAATGGTTTACCACTTTCAAAAACATCTTATTTATTTGATAATTTCATGACATTTGTATGAAATATTACAACATTGGCTGCATTATTTCATAAAATGTCCTGAATTTATTAAATTAATAAGATGTTTTTGAAAGTAGGAAACCATTTCTATGAATTAATATAGTCCATGTTTTAATTTATTGTCGTATTGACGGCACCACCCTGTATATTTCAGTATAATTAATAAATTATATCTTCAACAATTTTATTAATGCTAAGATTAGTCACTGATGCTCGTAAAATATTGTTAAAATTCCTAATTAAAATTATAGTATGCTTTCACAGTTTAAACGATTTTAAATAATTTGGGAATGTTTACAGTCTAAAAGCTTTTTGTTCTTACTATAGTAAAATTAATATTTTAAGTAAAAAAAAATAAGTTTCTTATTTCGTAAGATTGTTTGTTGACGGTACCGCAGTACGAAGAAGGGGAGGTGGGAGACGAAGTCGGGAATTCCCTTTTGTAATACTATACACTAACAGTCGTCTCGCTTGCACTAGGCAGTGAAGGGCGTTTATCTATCTCTGTTACCTGATTGCCGAGCTTCATGCGTATTTAGAAAAAAATGTTGCTGTTTGAGGACTCATGTGTATGTAGTGCACGCAGCCCGTTTTTCGACGATGAAATGCTTAGGCGTACCGTATCTTCCCTTTTTTGTTTATATCAATGATCACGACGTTATTGATAGAAATGTCAAACTGTTTAAATAATTAGTAGAATACGTTATTATGAAGCCACTGACAAGACATCGGCCACAAACTTATAGTAGAATACCAACTGATTCAATAACGGTGGAGTAGTAATTCAGTGGTAAGCCATTGGAACGTTATTCATTAACAGAATAAGAAATTACAAAAATTGTACCATTGAGACACTATTGTTATTATATTGCGATAGTTGTAAATTAGCAGACTTGGGCCCCAGCATTAGTAATTCCGATTTCGATGTGGTAGGTAGAGCTCATCTGCCAGCGACATACGGGAATGAGGCTTTGGATGATTAATGACCTGAAAAAAGATATCTGACCCCTGATAACCTTTAGCATGGACGTGGAGGAGCTCAGTGACGTATTGGTTTGAGCACACTCTGGTTTCGATTACAAAACAAAACAGCTTTCGCTATGTAAAATAAAATAGTTTGTTCAGTAGCTCAGCAAATTCTAAAGCAAGTTTATAAAAATGGCCGGCACAATACATCTGATTACTTCCTGTGTGAAAAATATCGTTGACAAATCCAGTAATTCCACTTTCAGCAAGGTGTTCAATGAAACTGTCTTTCTTTAAATATAAAATTTAGATAGCTTTCTACTTCATCATCACCAGCCTATAAACGTCCTACTGCTGGGCACAGGCCTTCCTACATGGGAGAAACACATGAGGAGTTTGAGCCATAGCTCAACCACGCTTGCCCAACATGGGTTGGTGGGTTTAAGCGTTTTGTAAGAAAGAGCTCGAGATAACAAATCGATTGACCCATCCTCGGATCAACCATGGCGAAACTTGCTTTGTTTCCGTAATTGAAACCAGAGCGCTAAAACCACTACAACACCGAGCTTCTCCAAGCTTTCTACTATATTTAATTAGAGCCGTGAATAATGGGGGAGGGGTGGATTGATGTGATTGGCAGCCTCCTAGCAAGAAGCATGTTTAGCATGAAGGACGGATTTTTTTTAAAAGCTTGTGACTAGCTTCGTGTATAACATTAATCCGTCAAGCATCAGATTCCAGACACAATTGATTTTTCCATTGTCACGGCCCTCCGATGGGTTTGCGCAGGTAAAAAAGTATGGCCTTTAATTTTTGTGTACGAAGTAGCTAAATGAATTGCAAAGGCTTTGTTACTACTATAATAATATAACGATTCGCAGGCGCTCACATGGACTTTTCAGGGAGTTTGCCTTTACCTAAGTCAAAGTGAACGAGAAGATAAGAAATACACAAACTATCAGGCTAATTACCGAGAAAAAGTCATGATAGATTGGAACCAAGTTGTATGTAGTACAAAACTCTTGCTGCCTGACAAGATAGTTATTGACACAGAAAACATTTAAAAAAACTGCATCCTTACTGCTAAACAATGAAGGGCACAGTCTATTACGTTAGAATGGCTGGTCAAAATTATATTGCTCTGTATCCTCTCAGTAGAAAGTACCTAAAATAGCAAATAAAGACAATCGATTTGTTGAAATTACTTTCGGGGCCAACCGGTCACCAGCCATTCCGACGCTAAGCAATAGTGAACCTACTTACCTAAACAAAAATTTAATCTCCAAAATAAAATTAGCAGGTAATTAATTTATGTTTAAATTATATTTCATAATATAATTAATTGATGAAGCAAAGGTAATAATTACTATTAGTGCTGATATTGTCCCAGTCAAAAGATATAATAAATAACAGTAAACAGGAACCTTAATTATCAAACTTCTTTAAAAAGTCACTAATATTTCGAACAAAATTTATTCCAAAAATATAAATAAATTCGAAATGAACATAAAAACCATGTAGAAAACAATGTTCAAAATTCAAATGCAAAAGCAATGTGGGAATACAGGGTACAAAAAGGACCTGTCAAAAGAAAGTAATAAGATAAGAGGAAATTTTGATTTATTATTTCCACATAGTTGTGTCCAAAGTGCGTTTCAACAGGCTCAGTAGGTAGTTTTTCTGTAAAATAAAATTTACATAATTCAATACAATATTCTATAGACATTAAGGTTCCGATCGGGAGTGGAGCGCTAACTTCAAGTACGTCAATAACAATACATTTAGGATATTTAATTATATTTATTTACCGTAATACAAAAACAGTTACCATATTATGTACAACTGGAAAAAGAGTTACAATACATTGTTTCCTTCTAGTACTTTTGTGATTGAAATAGCCTCTCCAGTACCCGATGAGACCTCTCCGCAGGCGGCAGAGAGGCCTACGCGGAACGGGGGCCATCCGGCCGGGCCGGTCTTATTCCTACCTATGTATATTAAACTTATATTGATACGTCTAGTATAGTATAATGTAATCATTAATTAAACTAAAACAAATGTCGGTCCAAATTAAATGAGTTCCAATAAAAAATTCGGCACAGCAGTAATTAGGAGAGACCTCCTAATACTCACACCTTAATAATATCGCAATAGAACGCAGGACACAAAGTATAAACCGGTAGTGCTGACACCTCAGATGAGGTTAGCCACATCACTAGGCATTTCAGTAATAGTAGTATGGTAGAATTCTTCAATATCCTTCAGTGCTCTCTTGTCAGCTTCAGTCACAAAATTAATAGCGATTCCTTTACGGCCGAAACGACCACCTCTTCCGATTCTGAAATGAAAACAATACATATTAAATTATTATCACCAGGTTCTGTAATTTATGATGAACTCAAAAATTCACCTAAAATAATCAAACTATTTATGATATAACATTATAATTAAGATTGCAAGAGCAAGTGAAAATCTAAAATCACTACCTGTTAAAAATTTGTGTCTTTCAAAAAAAATTGTTATCCATACAGAACTAAGAAATTCTATTTACCTATGAATGTAATTTTCACGATTGGTTGGCAGATCATAGTTGATGACGCAGGAAACCTGCTGCACGTCTATGCCACGCGCGAGTAGATCTGTAGTGATCAGCACTCGCGATGATCCAGTACGGAACTGCCTCATGATGACCTCGCGCTCGCGCTGGTCCATGTCACCATGCATAGCAGACACAGTGAAGTCACGCTCATGCATAGACTCAGTCAGCCAGTCCACCTGTAAATGAATAATTATTTTATACATAAAATGCATTTAATGAGGAAGTCAGTGGCAAAGTGGTTTGAGCAGTCTGGTTTCAATTACGAAAATAAAGCAGCTTTCGCTGCAGTTGATGCCGAGATGGGTCTTAAAAAAAAAATTGTTGTCTCAAGCTCCTCCGTGCTTCAGAAGGCATGTTAAGCTACTGCTCCTAGTTGCTACTGCAACCCGCATTGGGCCCGCGTGATTGTGTTGTGCCCCAAACTCCTCAAGTGTTTCTCCCATGTAGGAAGGCCTGTGCCCAGCAGTGGGACGTTTATAGGGTGGTTATGATGATCATATAAAATCTCTCAGAATGGGATACTGACATTTTGAAATTTCAATAAAACAAGTCTCATAAATATTACACAACAATTTTTAGGGCATTGAATGGATTTTATCTAATCTCAGTATATTAATGAGATAATTTGTAAAAACATATAATTATTACAATTACTACATATTATCATTATGTATTCTGTGAAGCACAAACATAACAGACAATGAGTTTTTATTGTGTGAGAGCAACGGCTGGCTGGTAGAGATGAAATACTTTGGTCACATCACACACACACAGATGCAACAGAAAAAATTAAACAAAGAACAAGCTTAATGAATTTTCATTAAACTAAATAATATCACTAAGTGAACCAAGTAATATTCCAATAGCAAGATCACTATTTTCCATATAAACAAGCATATATTAATTATCATAAATAAATTAACAAATCAGTGGAGGTAATGTTATTATTTTTTATTAAAATCGCAAATCATTTGTGTTGTGGTGTAGTACAACTCATAATAATAGAATTGACATAAGTAAATGAAGAGTTTTGGTTAATTATCTAATTAGATAATTATGTATCATGTAATAACCTGTCAAGCCAGTGCCACACATTTCAAACATTATGGGTTTTTAATGAACATAGCTACGGGGAGTTTTACTAAGCAAACAAATTAATAGAAAATATTTACATAATATTCCTTAAAATTGCCACTAAGGATGTCAAAATATCTACAGTAAGGCTATCTGTACTTTCCTGGTGATGATTGTAATAAAAGAGTGGAACTCAATCAACATTAGCAGATTTCTATAAGACCTCTTGTTTGGTAGACAGATTTGTAGATTGAGCACTTAAGACAGTCGTCATATTAAGCATATACAGGCATCTGATATCCATTAATATAAATTATTAAGTAATCACCTCTAAAAAACACCACTTCCTTGTAAGAAAAAGTAGCTACTTAATATTTTCATCTTTGAATAGTCCATTTCTGAACCAAATCAACAAAATAAGGGAAAATATGGAGGGTCTTAATGAACTTACTATCAGGGATAAAAATGCCTAACCAGTTAGTAAAAAAAAAATGTGTGTTTTTTTACTGGAATCTCCAATAATACACCACCAAGAATCAACTATTACCTTACGGCGGGTGTTGCAGAAGATAACTGCTTGAGCAATAGAGAGGGTATCATACAAATCACAGAGTGTATCCAGCTTCCATTCCTCCATTTCAATAGCAATGAAAAATTGTTTAATACCTTCCAACGTTAACTGAAATAGTAAAACATTTAATTATTACAGTATATCAACAGTCAATTAAAGGTTACCTAAATATTTATATATCTTATCTAATTGACACTACTTATATAATATATGATATTACCTCTTCTTTCTGCACAAGAATGCGTATAGGTTCTCTCATGAAGCATCGTGAGACCTCTAATACATCATCAGGCATGGTAGCAGACAATAAGATAACCTGTACATCGGCTGACAACATCTTAAAAACATCATGAATCTGATCTTTGAATCTGAAATTTACAGAATATTATTATTGTAATTTAAGATATCTATTTCCAGATATAATAGATAATATATTTAAATTATAGCTGAAATAAGATGGCCCTTCTAAAGATACTACTAATCACCTTGGTTTTAACCCGTGAAGCCTCATAATTTAGAAAGAATTAGTTTGTAATTGTCCAACATTTCCCCAGAAATCTTACATGGCTTAACAAATTAAGAACCACCACTGTATTATATTATAAGCAATCAACCAATTTAAACTACCCAATAAAACTAGCAAATTCAAACTGTTAATTACACACTCACCCCCTAGACAACATTTCATCAGCCTCATCAAGCACAAAGAGCTTGATAGTGTTAGAACGAAGTGCACGCCGATTGATCATATCAAACACACGACCAGGAGTGCCCACCACCACATGAACGCCACTCTCCAGTTGACGAATATCTTCACGAACATTCGTGCCACCAATACAGGCATGGCATTTAGCATTCAAGTGATCACCTAGAGCTATCACCACCTAAAATTGTTTAAATAATCAATCACTCAACACTTAAGCTATTTAGTGCCTATGCAATTACTAAAAGCTTTAGACAGTCTAAGTTAGAATATTGTGAAAACTGTACCTTCTGAATTTGTTGGGCCAACTCTCTAGTTGGCGCCAAAATTAGTGCTTGACATTCACGAATAGTAGTATCAATTTGTTGCAGAATTGAAATGGAGAAAGTAGCAGTTTTGCCAGTTCCAGACTGGGCTTGAGCTATAACGTCGCGACCCTGAATGCACGGCATAATGGCGCGTTGCTGGATAGCTGACGGCTTTTCGAAACCATAAGCATAAATTCCTCTTAGCAGTTCTTCTTTTAAGTTCATGTCATCAAAGCTTTCCACGACTTGATGCCAGTTTGTATCGAGAGCCACATCCATGCCTGGTGGCCCATCGTAATTTCCTTGATCCATTGGCCCATTTTTAGGATCCTCCGGCCAATCCTCTGATCTGTCAAAAGATGAAAGCATATAATATTTTAACACAGAAAAAGACTTTAATATTAAGATTCAAAATGGGAAGGAACATTCTGTCAAATTAGCATTTTACAGATTTACACAGAATTCACTAGAAAAGTGTAATGATACAAAAGCTGTTTGCTGAAAAAATTAAAATTTTAACAAGAATGTAAGAATGTAAAATGCAAGAATGGTCGAGTCGAGAATAGATTATTTCTAAAATATAACACGTGCATTTTGCCGAACTGTAAAATTCTGCCAGCGCCATGTTGGCAATCGCCGACTGAGAATCAAAATTAATATGTGTTAAAAAGTGCGACGTATCTATTGAAACCACGAAACATACTTCTCTTTAAAAATTTGGAGTTCTAAGCTCTATCTTTCACTAAAGTAAACTCAAAATGAATACAAACTAAACTTACCTTCTTTCAGGTGATGAAAAAGACATGTTCCAATCGCGGTAGCTGAACGGAAAAGAACTGACAAGGTCAAGTTGAGTCTAAGAAACGCTTTTTTTAGTATTGATTTTGGAGCCCAGTTTTACTAGAAGTAACGTAAATCAAAAATAGTAAAAGATTTTTTAAAATATTTTGAAAATGCTTAATCTCGAATTAATTGGTAAAAATAACACGACGATTTTTACTTTGTATAAAGGGAAATCAAAAATCGGAAGTTCGTCACGACAAGACAACATCTGAATGTTGGCTCCTTTATGACTGCGTTCAAATCAAAATGCCTGTCTTGTCCAAAGAGAATGTAATCACTCAATGATGAGTCATTGTAGATATTTCTTTGATGGACTTTTTTTTGGCTCAGCTTATAAGCATTTAGCCATGGAACGGAAAATTGGAAAAGGATTGGAATTTTATAAACATAAATATATAATATTATTTAGTAAATGTAAAATTACGCTATAAACGATAATAATTATGCATAAATGTTAGTAAGTATGAAAAATAATTTCAATTTTATATTGTTACATTCAATAAATGATGATGATGTGATGATTCAATAAATGAAGCCAAATGAATTCATGCATTATAGATTCTTTCATGGACTTTGTTGCCTTTACTTTTTACATGGGCCCGGTACTAAATATTGGTGGTGATTCTGTTGGAACAAACCAGACTAAACTTAACTAAAATTAGGTTTAGCGCTGTCAGATTACGTTTCCTATTCTGTAACGGACTAAAATGAGAGGACTAAACTTAATTTTGATCTGACAATAATCATTTGATTTTAGTTACTCAATTTAGCTTTTCGCTTTTTAGTCGTATACGTTCTATGGCCCTAATTCTGGCGAACACATGCTAAGTTTAAATTTAAGTTCACTCTATTTCTTTCTCTCAAAATGAAAAAGAAAAGGATGGCTGTCATATAAATTGACATTTAGAAAGGTGCGTTCAATTTTCGACCTTATTGAACGTGCTAAAATGCAGTGTTTAGGAGGCACCTTGATGCCCTCTAAAATTGTCTATGGTTTCTTTGAAATCTATCTAAATTTAAGTGACAGCTCTAAACAGATTCTTGCTTTCCTTTTCCTATTACTTATTGCGAGAAAGAGATATACTGTACTTAAATTTAGAATTAAAGTGTGTTCCCATGTCTAACTATCTCTGAAATTAGAAATGTCAAGCTAAATTTAGACAGCATGTAAATTGATGGCGAATAAAATTAGTCCTATGATATAAGTATGTTATAAACTCTTTGGTATCTTTGGTCTATGCTGTGGATTTTATATGATTGATGTTGTCACTTTAATATATTATGTTCTATCTTAGACAAGGTTGTGTTATTTTATGTGGCAAGGGAGGATGGTCATTCCGAGCCGTCTGCGGGCGTCAGTACTAGCACACCTTCATCGGGGTCATCCGGGGATATCGGCTATGAGGGCTCTTGCTCGTTTCTACGGTTGGTGGCCGTCAATTGAAGAAGAGATTGATAGTTTTGTTAGAAGATGTTACAGATGTCAAGAAAACCGACCTTGCAATTCAGAGCTACCGGTTTTTTCGTGGTCTATTCCTGAGCAAGTATGGGAAAGAGTGCACGTTGACTTTGCAGGGCCATTTGAGGGAACCTACTGGCTTGTTCTGTGCGATGCGTTGTCCAAATGGGTTGAAGTCAGACTGATGAAACAAACCATGGCAAAGCAGCTATGTACAGTATTTGATGATATCTTTTGTGTATTTGGCGTTCCCCAGATGATAGTTTCAGATAATGGACCACAGTTTACCTCACATTATTTTCGGAACTATTGTAAGAGTCAAGGAATCATTCATATCAGGGCGTCACCGTATCACCCCCGTACAAATGGGTTAGCTGAACGACTTGTGAGAACTTTCAAGTCAAGGATGACACCCCAAAAGGCAGAAGGCGGTGACCTCAAACGGCGGCTTCGCGAGTTTCTGTTTTCTTATAGGAATTCCCCACACACATCAACTGGGAAGACACCTGCGGAGGTAATGTTTGGACGGCGTTTGAATTGTATGTTGTCAAATATCAGACCAAACGCAAGAAGAGAGCTTCAATTTAAACAAGTTGAAGATAATATTAACGCTCAAAGCTTTACACCTAATTACGCCCCAGGTGACCAAGTTTTCATTCGGACACGACTGGAGAAAAAGTGGCAACCTGCGACAATAGCTGCACGGAAGCATAGGTATTCATATGTTGTAGCTACAGCTTCAGGTGAGGAGAAACGACGGCATGCTGACCACATCCGACCCCGGTTTCCTAACGAGGAGCTCGGGGAAAGATTAACGACGACTAACGAGCAAGTGCCGACGGTAGACACACAGCCTGCTAAGCAGTTGCTGACACCAGACGTGCAGCCTGTTAAAGAGAACACTCCGTCATCTATACCTTTGGTCGCTGGACCCGCACTCACTCCTTCGCCCGGGGAACCGACTGGTTGGCTGCGGCGTAGTCGTCGCTTAATTAAACCACCCCGTCGACTTATTGAGGAGTATGAGTAGTAGCTTTTTAGGAAGGGACGATTGTTATAAACTCTTTGGTATCTTTGGTCTATGCTGTGGATTTTATATGATTGATGTTGTCACTTTAATATATTATGTTCTATCTTATACAATGTTGTGTTATTTTAAAGTAGACTTTTTCCTTTGTATTATTTCTAATAATAAAAAATAAGCATAGGTAGGTGATAGGACTTTTAAGAATCATAATTTATGGAGATTTTATGATAAAGTTCAGCAGAGTAATAAGTCATCACTTCTATCTTGCTCATTTAATACCAATATTTTTGAAGTGCTCGGCGACGAAGTGATTTAAGCGCTTTGGTTTCGATTACGAAAACAAAGCAAATTTCGCCATGGTCGATTCCGGGATGTCTCTATCAAAATTTGTTATATGCTTCGGATGGCACATTGGTCCCGGTTGTTACTGAAACCGCTTTAGCCCACCATCCCACATTGGGCCAGCGTGGTGGTATTATAGCTCAAACTTCTTATGTGTTGCTTTCATGTAGGAAGGCCTGTGTCCACCAGTGGGACGTAATACATGTAGGCTGGTGATGATGACGAATTACAACATAATGTAAAATATGGGTCAAAGTGTTTTAATGATTAAATATTATGAAAAAAGGTAAACTAAAAAACAAACAAAGCAAACTTGAAAAATTGCGGGACTATTCGAAACCTTACATATTACGGAAGCTATTTTGGCTATCATAATCCTCGGTAGAACTATACATTACGGACCCAAGATTTTTGGGCTTTTGGGAGGACACCATCTACAAAAAAAAGCAAACGCATACTTTCAGAAATAGTAAAGAGATTTATTTTTGAGGTTAGAAATCATTAAGAAGATACATTTAATGCACTCTCCTGGCGAATTTACGGGTAGGGAGAGGCCATTGATTGATTTTTAGGTTAGTTTAGTTTATAGTGTGTTACAACAGAATCGCCACCATTGGTGCCGATTCTGATGGCACTAACTAGACTAAACTTATTTAAAATAAATAGTGCTGTCAGATCGCGTTTCTAATCCTTTATCGGACTAAAATGACAGAACTAAACTTAATTTTAATTTGACATGAACAAATTGATTTTAGTTACTCAATTTAGCTTTTCCTTATTCTGTTGTATACGTTCTAAGCTAAATTATTAATATTTACACGCTGTCATGTAAATTAATGTCGATTAAAATTAGTCCCATCATTCAAGCAAATTTTTTTCTATGAATTATTTGTAATAAATAATAATCCAAAATAAGTACGTAGGTAGGTGGAAGGACTTTTAAGAATCATTTGAATCATTATCTGAAGATTTTTATGATAAAGCTTTGATAAGGTCAGAGAGAACAAAGCAACTTCGCCATGGTTGATCCCGGGATAGGTTTTTTTTGTTGATTCTCCGTATAAAGGGAAGGCAAAGGGAACTAATGCCCATACAACCATGTCTTCAGTATTTCTTTATTTCTTCTTTTATTACATTAAAATGCTGGCGTAACACATTCCAATGATTTTTTGGAGTATTTGACACGAAATATATGATGACAGTCACTTAATGTGCTAGTTGATAAGGTGGATAACCACTAAAAAAGTTCTCATCGTATTTCACACCATAATAACTTTAATTCTAATAATCTTTTAGTTGCACGACAATACAAATACTTGAATAATAAAACTTCGCCACTTTTATAACTCAATGTTCGCTCCGACACAATTTTTAATTATTGTAATAAAAATCTTGACTGACGCCACAAAAACCCGCCAAACACTCCCGGGATAGGTTAATTAAAATTTATTATATGCTTCGGAGGGCTCGTGGACCCGTTGCTTGGTCCCGGTTGTTACTGCACCGCTTTAACCCACCAAACCACATTGAGACAGCGTGGTGGTGTTATGGCCCAAACTTCTCATGTGTTGCTGCTATGAAGGAAGGCCTGTGTCCAGTAGTGGCACATATATTATAGGCTGGTCATGATGATGAATTACAATATTACTAGGTGGTAGGCCCGTATGTAGGGCCGTCTGGGTAGTTACCACCGCCTTTCTCATTTCAGCCGTGAAACAGTTCGCTGTCTTTCGGATTGAAGGGAAAGGTAGCCAGTGTAATTACTGGGCATGGACGGCATTTCACCTTAGGCCTTAGGATGACAACGCACCTGCAATATCAAGTGATTTTTCCTAGTTATTGCAGGTGTCTATAGGCGGCGGTAACCGCTTTCCACCAGGTGGGCCGTCAGCTTGTTTGTCATCTAATTGTATATAAAAAAATTGTAAGTTCGCTTGTAAGTGCGCTATCTGCGCATATAGTTTATTGTGGACCGTAGCGTAAGTTGCAGGTTGTTTTTTTTATTATTTTAACTTGATGTGTTAAAACGTCAATGATATGTTCAGTGAGCTGAGTGGAGGCGAGTAGTGCCAAACGCGAGAGTGAAGAGGCCACACTCGTGTCGAGTGTCGACTCGTGCGCCCTCGCCACACCTCGTCGTTGCTCGCTATTTTGGCGGTATTGTGGCGTAGATCCAAGAGGCGAGTGGCGAGCACGAGCGGGGCCTCTTCACGCTCGCGTGCTTCAGTTCAGTGTTCAGACTGAAATACAAAATAATATAACAAAAATCTGTAACCTAATTTATTTCTTTCTTTCTACGTAATAAAAAATATTACATTTAGTACTTACACAGTTCTATTTTTGTGCACAGTAAGCATCCACTTTCTCCTTTTCCTCCACGGTTTTTAATTTTCTTTACAATAGCTACGCTCACAATTGTAGTAAGCAAGCGCGCACAAAGCCGTTGCCGCAGCGATTTTTCCAATCTCCATCTTGATGAACGGTCCAACGGCAACTAAGCTAACCGTGAGTGAAGAGGGGTACCACTCGCCTCAGCATCACTCGCCGAGTACCTCGTCCGAGCGCCTCGCGCGAGCGTGAAGTCTATCTCCAAGATCTTATTTTGAACATAAGTATTAAAGCATGAGTGAAGATAAAATACTTTATATTCATGAGAAATCCTAGCATACTGGAAAACTAGCTTATGTGTAGTAGAAATAATAGGATTATATCTTTATTTTAAATAATATAAAGTGAGGTTGCGTCATATGAAAAAAAAATGGTGATTAAATTAACTTGATGGACCCCTTATTTCGTTTAAATTGTCTATGAATTTCCATAGACCTGAAAAATTGTTATGTTGGCATAATGGCATTTCCGCTCGTGTCTATGAGAACGCTGCCATTTTGAAACGGCAGCAGTGCTTTTTGTTCGTGTGGAGCGTTTGCTCGTTGTGAAGAGTAGATTGTGATTTAGCCAAGTAGTTTTAATTTTAATTGAACTTTATCAAAATGAGCTGGCAAGATTATGTCGATAAACAGTTAATGGCATCCAGATGTGTAACAAAAGCTGCGATTGCCGGTCACGATGGAAATGTCTGGGCCAAGTCGGAAGGTTTCGAAGTAAGTGACACGCCAATCTGGATCCATGTGGTCAGTGATTTAAAAGACATTATTTCTAGTGCATTGTGTATAAAGTGTTGGCAAATAGTGATAAAGTGCATTTCTAGAGATAGTGGACGACGAATTTTATCCGGCAAGTTTGACAAGATGGCGACATGTGGTAGCGTAAAGGATGGCAGGCTATTCCTATTAGAAACCCTAATTTATCCGAGTTTATGGGCCATATGGTGTTTTGATTTGAAATTGTACTACTTTTTTCTAGTAGATTATCGTATTTCTAGGTAACGGTGACTATTGTAATTATTATGCCGGCCGGTATGAAAGATATCGACTCCGATCAATTTCTTGACAGTGTTCTCAAATAGTCTCTACCTTCGCAAACTAACATAATTTTCAGATAATACCAGTTTTAAATTTCGCAGTCTTTGATATCTTAATAATGCGCTACAGTTAGCAACAACAAACTGGTGGACTGTTCATTAACATTTAACACAAAAACTAGCCAAAACAAATCAGATAAAGTGTAGCATTATCAGACCAAATCTTCCTGTCGCTAAGATTTACGGGCGGCAGAGTTTAGCTTAGAACAATGAGCTAAAATATTGTGACGTGATCTAGTGCCTTTTTGGTATCCACTGACCCAATAAGATTCTGATGCGATCTTTAGTGCCTTTTTGTTATCCACTGACCTAATAGTTCACTAATTGACAATTCATCAATAATATTATCAGTTTTTTTTTTCAGTTAAAATAATTCCAAATGGTTTTCTAAAACTAATTAAGATTTAATCTGTGAAATACTGACACTATGTTTTCTAAACTGTCATGAGATGAAAGGTAGGTATTATAGGTAGTGAGAGTTTTGTGGCAAGAATTACAACTTCTCGTTTTAGATTATTACCATAAAGGCTTTATTTCATTCGATCACATTAAACTTTCTTTCGTCACTAGCCAGTCTGCTAAACAACTATTGGGCCTAATTCTGGGAACACATTTTAATTCTAAATTTAAGAACAGTATATCTCTTTCTCGCAATAAGTAATAGAAAAAAGATAGCAAGAATCTGTTTAGAGCTGTCACTTAAATTTAGATAGATTTCATAGAAACCATGGACAATTTTAGACGGCATGTACGGAGGTGCCTCCTAAACACTGCATTTTATCACATTCAATAAGGTCGAAAATTGAACGCACATTTCTAAATGTCTAATTATGTGACAGCTATCCTTTTCGTATGCCTTTTGATAGAAAGAAATGCACTGAACTTTAATTTAGACTTAGCATGTGTTCACCAGAATTAGGGCCATTGTCTAGTTTGTGACTATTTTTAAAATAATGAACTTGTTTGGAAGTGCTAATCCTCAAAAAACCGCAGGCATACTCAAAATCGAAAATCTATTAATTCCATAGTATGGTAATTTTATTATTTCTATGACTTAAACATATATTTAGTGACTATTCGATAATTCATAAGAAAATCTTCCGTCAGGGTATTTTTCCCTTGTTCTGGGAAGCTTTATGAGATGTCTTTTGCCATATGTTTAAAAATAAATTACTTCAGTTTTATTTATTGGTAATAAAAATTCAAAAACTTTTTTGTTATACTTTTTAAAGAATTGATAAGCCGTTATCGGGTCAGACAGGGGTTTATTAAAATAAATAATTTCTGGTTTTCTGGTTCTATTGTGTTTGTAACTATTATTACAATATCTTTCTGGATTGAGAACCCAGATATGATGTCACTCATGTAGTAGAAAAGATTGCTCTGGATTTTGTAACAAGATCTATAGCAGCACTTAATATTAATAAAGTTACTATTAATCAAGATTATATTAAAATAAATTAAATTAAGAGAGAGCTGGACCACTACTTTGTTGTGTTAAATATTTTCTTTAAACTTTTTTCTGTTTTCCTGTTAAGTTCATAGTCATCAGAACAAACCAAATAAAAAAAATATTAAATCAGCATGGACTTCTGAATTGTTTATTGATGTCAATACTAGTAAATTATTCTACCATTGAATTGGAAATTTAGAGTGTTTTAGTTAGTGAAAGTATTGCCCAAGTTGATACTATCATCTAGGCACGCAACACAATACTTTGGGCATGTCACTGATCATAAATTTCATTACTCATTACGAAAAACAGTGTGAAGTATGTATAATATGACGGGTGAACGCTAATGATCCCTCCCAACGTTAATTGATAGTATTTATTAGTATTATTTTACCAATAATCACAAAGTAAAAATTGATTTGATGGCATGTCTATGATCTCATCAAACATTTCCTTAGAAAAATGGCACGCTGATACGTAAAGGTTCCCCATCCCTGATCTAGGTTATGGTAATTGCTTATGGTGGGGCCACACTTAATCTCGAAGATTCGTGTTTGCGTTGTCGCGATAAAACTTCGTTATGAGTTGTAGATTCGCGATAGGACGAATTCTTTGGCCACACCTGTCGCGACAACGCAAATCTTCGCGTTATCGCGATAATGTAGCCGTAGTATTACAATCAGGCCAGCTGTATGCTTGCTTGAAACCCACCCTCCCATGTTATAAAAAAAAACATAATTTTCTTTATTGTACAAAAACTAAATTATAAAAAAAATTAAAACCACCTTAAAAAAACTGAAATTGATAAAATAATTAAAGGAGATGTTTCATATCTGGCCAGGTATATGAACAGTATGTCAAAAAATCAGGAAAAATACTAATAATTTCTTTTCATGCATAATTTTTTGTATAAAATTTATAATTTTTCATCGATTTCACTGTTATTCACTATGGCAATATAGGGGGAGACATAGAAGTCAACTAAATGTCTCCAAAGTGACATACTCGCCATGATGAATATTTGTCTCTGCTGCAGTTTTTTCTATAAAAAATCTTGTTTTGTACCACGCAAAAAAGCAAATAAAAAGAAAATGGACAATGGAACACTGTTCTGAATATTTTTACCTATTGACCTGGCCTCTTTTAACTAGGCACTCATCCCCTACATATGTTTTGGAGTCACTGCTTCACATTCTATTGTTTCTGGAAACAACTGAGCACCAACTCGAAAAAATGTGTCTAGGGGATTAGTATCTACCTGAATTTAATTGTTTTATCATTTACAGTTTTTTGTGATGACTTACTAAAGTCAAAGCTAGATGGGTCACTATCAGCATATATTGTTTCCTACTATCGTATCGATTTACTAAAAAGTCATAGGAAAGGAAAAATCCGCAATTCCGCCTACATAGCCCACTTACTCAGTCCAGTTATTTTGATTTAAAAACCACACTGCCAAATCGATAAAAAAAAAATGGCACCAAATGGCAACTATCAAAAAAAAAACATGTACCTAAATCGAATAAGAAATCTCGCCATAATCAGTGCACATAATAGGTTGAGGAAAAAGTTTCTTCACATTTTTTAAGAAAATTCAAAACATTTTTTAATATAGTTTATTTAAATTTAATTAAAGTATGTAGGTACCATTTTGTTCGATAACTTTTTGCCATCTTGTAGGTAGGGACATGGTCCCATTGCTATAGAAATTTTGGGGCTTCTGATCAAAATACTGCGACAAGTGGTTTTGGCAGTCCTCTCGTGATGTTAACCTGACACTGCCTAGAGAATTCTGAAGAGAGCGAAACATATGTAAATCTGAAGGTGCAAGGTCAGGACTACACGGCGGATGCATTAACACCTCCCAGCCAAACTCTCTTAATTTTTGCTGTTAGCTCTAGCGTTATCATGATGAAAAACCACACCTCTTCTGTTGATTAATTCCGGCTGCTTTCTCTCAACTTCTTTCTTTAATCTCATCAGTTGTTCGCAGTAGAGCTCAGAATCGATGGTCCTGCCTGGTGGTAACAGCTCATAATGAATAATGCCCTTCCAATCCCACACACACACAGCATCACCTTGTTGTGAGTTAACCCGGGTTTCGCCAGTCTGTGAAGCCTGACCGGCCTTTGACCATGACCTTGTTCGCACGTTCTTGTCGTACGTGATCCACTTTTCATCACCAGTTATCAGCTTCTTCAAAAATGGTTCGGTTTCATTACGTCATAATATAGAATCACAAATGAGTACACGGTTCAATAGGCTTCTTTCAGTGAGCTCGTGGGGTACCCAAATATCGAGCTTTTTTGTTTACTATTTTTTTTTAAAATGCGCAAAAACTGTTTTGTGGTCAATTCCCAGTTCTTTAGCTATGTCGTAACTACTGATATGCCGATCTTGCTCCAGTTTTTTAAAAATAGCATCAATTTTATCCGTAATAGGGCGACCAGAGCGACGTGCATCTTTGACATCAAAATTTCTGGATTGAAAACGCTTAAACCAAATTTGTATTAGATTCACTCATCTTAACAGTACGAAAAATAAATGAAAAACACACATTTTCCTAATTTGTATTTGGAATTATCTTTTTTAAAATCTAAACTTTTAATGATACCAAAACCAGCCACAATAGTACAGCCTAAGAGATTTTATTACAAGTTCATACATACTTTAATGCGAAAAGACATTCCCCAAAGTAATACATTAAAAAATTTTTTTTTACATTATTTCAACTGAATTAAAAAACTCCTTTGAAGTCGGTTAAAAAAAATTATATAACCAGTATATTTACAGAATATGGGATGCATTAACAACTCTCTTGTCTCCAGTGTCAATGCACCTACAAAGTGATTTCCTCGACTTACCAGGTCACTCAGAACTCTGAAATTTCATCTTATTCATAGCAGTCTTAAGTGTTTCTTCCATGTAGGAACGCCTGTGCCCAGCAGTGGGACATATAGACACCTTTCAGACCACTTTTATTTTCTGATTAAATTAATAAAAACATTGTCCTGCTCGTGATAACCCTTAACAAAAGCATACTATTGCGTATTGTACGACATACTACTGTTATACCCCTGTGGCCCTGCAGGTATAGGCTGGTTTAATAGGTGTTACAGAAAAATGTTTCAATATATGCCAGGCAATCTTATGTACTGCAAAAGTAAAAATATCATACAGAGATTTTTTCTGCATATTTTAATGGCGAAGTGAGAATTGTCATTAAAGTGATTGTTATTGTTTATTTAAATATTAAGAAACTAGTAGAACAAGAAAAACTTATAACACATTTTCTCTGGCAAAAATATCTGTCCAATCCATACTAATAATAGTAATCATTACTAAATATATCATGGTTTTATATAAGAATTTATACCTAGTAAAACCTAGTTTGTATTGAAAGTAACCATAAGGACAATTAAAGACAAAATCACAACTATTTATTGTAACATTACATCATTTTAGCAGATTATATATTCTTTTTCTTTTAATAATGGCAATGGCTTATCTTATATGATATCAATTCTGCCAGCCTAGAAATGATTATGTTAACCTTATTTCTAGTTTCTACTTCTGTAGTGACAAAATATGAACTATTAACTAAAACAGTAAATGCTAATATTAGACTCAATGTTAATTGACAATGTTATCATTTTTTCTGTAGCAAAATTACCAACATAATTGGGTCAGAGAAAAGTAAAAATCCTGATTCATGTTATGTTAATCCGTAGTTCACCAAAATTATTTCAAAAAGTTTTTATGTCAGGGAATAATTTCGGTCAAATATTTGGCTCCGTAAAATATTTGTAGAAAATAAAATCTTTATTTGTTGACACCAATTTTCAGCTCATTTTTATTGTTTAGTTAATAAAAATAACTAAAAAACTGCCAATAGTGAAACCAGTATTGATTTTAGCCAAAAATGTTCATATAAAATGTGGTCTCCTTCTAAACAACTATAAAATATGAAAAAAGTATGGGGGGTGCGTACTGTGACATCAAAATCAAAAGGAGTTTGAAAATCAAATGGTTAATTACCATGTCAATCTAAGCTTTCTTTTTTCTGTTCCTACTAATATGACTGTAATAGTAGTACATACTCTTTGTGTTGACTCAATATCTCATGTTTAATATTTTAAAATCTTTAATTATTTTTAAAAGGTAGGCTCAAAAAGATTCGAAGTTTTAATTTGCTAAAAATTCATAGCAAAGCAAATATCTGCAATTTAATATCTATTCATAGACGACTTAATTAGGTATTCCAGTTATTTTAATTTAAAAACAAAAATGGTCATTGTGGGCTCTAGGGCTATTAGTGATTCATCATCAAATTATGGCGAATGTGGGAAACTGTAAGAGTTAAAGAGGTTTAACATTGATATGACACTGTGTATTCATATTTTGTTATTATATCATCACTTTTACAACTGTCTTCAAGTCTATTAAAATATTTTTATTTTTATTTATATTATTGAGTATTATCTCAAATAAAGCATACACTGCGACACGAATAGTGAATTTATTTTAGTTCAGTTTAACAAACCGCATCTTTGACCAGTCAACTATTTTACTTACAACAGATTTGAGGCATATCATCGTCTTTGTGTCATCACCAAACATACTAACCCTACAAGACAAGCATTTTTGAAAATCAGAAGTGCAAATTATAAACAAAACTGGGCCCAGGACTGATCTCTGAGGTACACTTTGGATATCATTTTCATCTCAAATTGTGTCACTCGAAAAGTCCTATTATAAAGAAATACCTGCCTGAAATAATTTGGTACCTTAAAACTATTTTTATTCTAACATATAGTCCATTTCTCATGAGTCTTGTGACAGTTCAAATTTGATAGCTGTTGTGGTATCTATCCCCTAATGAAAACCTATTAGAGGATCCAACCGAACCCAATCTATATTTAGTAGGAATTGATAACATTGTCAAAGAAAATGAATTGATCTTTCGAATCGAAACATCGCCGATTGTTTTGGATTATTGTATTGTGTTAATCTCTAGTGAAAATAAATTTCCTTCCACATGTTGCGTTTTTTTTTTGAATACTTTTATAGCAATTGTTTTTTAATAATTTTCATCAATAAATAGTCTTTTCTTTAGATAGTGAGAAGCATAACTTTTGTACATTTATAATTATTGTATGTTACATTAAAAATAAATGATTTTTTTTTGACAATTTATTATTGTTTCTCAAAAATTGAATTACTTAAATGTAAAAATCCGGACTCATGAGATTTGGAACAGACTATAGCATTCTCTTGGAAATTTAAATTTAATTTTAAAATAACAGAAAGGTTATGTTTTTAAATGAATTGAAGTGAAGGGGTGATAACTTCAAGTGAATTAAAAATATGGGTTTTCATACACATATAGTAGGTGGGGGAAAAAGTTTATTTAAGCATTTTTTAAGAAAATTCAAAATAATTTTAAAAATAGTTTATTAACATTTAACTAAAGTATGTAAATACCATTTTGTTCGATAACTTTTTGCCATCTTATAGGTAGGGACATGATCCCATTGCTATATAAATTTTAGGGCTTCTGATCAAAATACCGCGACAAGTGGTTTTGGCAGTCCTCTCGTGATGTTAACCTGACACTGCCTAGAGAATTCTGAAGAGAGCGAAACAGGTGGAAATCTGAAGGTGCAAGGTCAGGACTATACGGCGGATTCATTTACACCTCCCTGTCAAACTCTCTTAATTTTTGCTGAGTGGCTATGATAACGATCATGATGAAAAACCACACCCCTTCTGTTGATTAATTCCGGCCGCTTTCTCTAAACTTCTTTCTTTAATCTCATCAGTTGTTCGCAGTAGAGTTCAGAATCGATGGTCCTGCCTGGTGGTAACAGCTCATAATGAATAATGCCCTTCCAATCCCACCACACACACAGCATCACCTTGTTGCGAGTTACCCGGGTTTCGGCACAGTCTGTGAAGCCTGACCGGCCTTTGACCACGACCTTTTTCGCACGTTCTTGTCGTACGTGATCCACTTTTCATCACCAGTTGTCAGCTTCTTCAAAAATGGTTCGGTTTTAATACGTCGTAATCAAGAATCACAAATGAGTACACGGTTCATTAGGTTTCTTTCAGTGAGCTCGTGGGGTACCCAAATATCAAGCTTTTTGTGTACCCATTTTTTTTAAAAATGCGCCAAAACTGTTTTGTGGCTAATTCACTGTTCTTCAGCTACGTCGTAACTACTGATATGCCGATCTTGCTCCAGTTTTTCAAAAATGACATCAATTTTATCCGTAATAGGCCGACCAGAGCGACGTGCATCTTTGACATCAAAATATCCGGATTGAAAACGCTTAAACCAAATTTGTGCTACTCTCACATACACTGCACTAGGTCCATAAACATCGCAAATTTTTTTCGCGGTTTGCGTTGCATTTTTACCTTTTTTGTAGTAAAAATTTTAAAATTTATCGAATTTCTTCATTAGATTCACTCATCTTGACAGTACGAAAAACAAATGAAAAACACACATTTTCCTAATTTGAATTTGGAATTATCTTTTTTAAAATCTAAACTTTTAATGATACCAAAACCAGCCAGATACAAAGTTAGAGAAGAGCTTGTAATTGTTTGTTCAAATGTTAGTAGGTAACTACACCAGACACTACAACACGCCTGCAGATCAAGTTACACTGTCATTTTTGTGTTTGTACCTTACTACGTCAATTTGTGAAGTCGATTTTTCACCTTCTTATACTCTTATTTTTTGTCGAATTTGATTTTAGCAAGAATCGATTTGCTTTTTCTAATGAATCTAATAATACAGCAACTAATGTGTTACTGAAAATAAATTATTCTGAAGTTCTTAAAATGCGAGTTACATTTGGCTATAATATTGCGATTGCGAGTGACACTTCTTTATGATAAAATAAGTAAAAGAAGTTCCGGTAGGTACCTATTTTTTATTACTGGTGCAACGTTGTGGGATCAAATCCTCACATTACATTGAGAAGTAGCCACATTTTTGCTAGCTTAAGGCCTATTTTGTTAGTTTTAGCTGTGATGTGGTTGGAATTAAAGGTTTGTTGACTTATGTTAGCAGTTTATTATCTTTTTGTACTATTAGTTTAGTAGCGGACAGCTTGTATGGGAGGGAAGTGCATTTCCGGCCACCATGGGGGACTAGACCATTTTGACAATCGCTATCGCTATAGCTTAATGGCAAATGGCAAAAGGTATTTGACATTTGCGATTGAAGTCGATCGAGAGCTTATGTCAAATCCCATACATTTTCCGCTTAGCGAGCGATTACCGAAAGGCATCCTGTCTAGTAGGCCCTATAAATGAAAATTTTGGTGTCACTCTGGCCTGCTTCTTTGTATTATCTATCACCCTTATAAAAACACATGAACTATACATGAACATAAACTTAAAGAAAACAGATTTTCGACGCCGGTAACCTGCTTCTTTATGTTATCGCCCAAAACGCGAGCCCCAGGCTCGTTTAGTTGGACGTAACATGTATTTAATCTGAGCATATTGCCTGTTGCTACTACTAGGTTGTCATCGAAGTTCACTGAACTTGAGTTTTGTTTTTAAGTGCCTAACTGAAGCGGTTTCGGTCAGAGTGGAGAAAAAACACGAAATAAAAAAAAATAGCTAATCAATGTTCTGTGTTTAATACATTGATTTAAAAAAATCATTCGCATATCATTACAAACTTCACACTGGCTGTACTGGCGAGTTTCCTTGCCGTTGTTACCAATTTTTCCATTGCGAATTATTTAAGGAGCTCGGTGGCGTAGTGGTTAGAGCGCTCTGGTTTTGATTACAAAAATAAAGTAACTTTCACCATGTCGGTCCCGGAAGGGTCAATCAAATGATCTAATCTCGACCTTTCCGTGCTTCGCAACGCACGTTAAGCCCGTTGGTCCCGGTTGTTATTACAACCGCTTTAACCCACCAACCTACATTGGGTCAGCGTGGTGGTGTCATGGCCTGTGCCCAGCAGTGGGACGTATATAGGCTGGTGATAATGATATAACTTACTAATAATTTTTTTTTACCAATAATAGTTAAAGTTACGTAGTAACTAATAATTTAGACTATCGGTAAGTGGTTCCGGGTTCGAATCACGATAGGAGCAGATGTTTGTATGATAAATATGAAAATTTACGAGTCATGGGTCTTTATGTTTATTTAGGTGTATTTATTTATTATGAATATTTATTACGAATATAGTATTATAGCGCAATGTCATAATTTTGTTTAATCTTATGGATTCATAAGGATAAATACAAAAAGAAATATTATTATTTTTAAAATACCCAAATAAACATCATTTCGTAAGAGATTAACATACCTATATATAAATTAAATTGAAAATTTTAAGTAACACCCGGTTTTATAATCATCTATCTAACACCATCTCATTGAGACTAATCTTATGTGCCCAAACACGCTATATCTCCTGTAAGTTTTTGAAGAATTAAGCATCCCGCAGACTTTTTGATGGTTTAAGATCAGCTCAAGGTTACTATGCCATGGGAATGGCACCAAAGTGACAGTACACCAAATTTCAATTCAATCGGATCTGTAAAAGTTGGTAAACCGCTTTATAGTAAATGAGATGATAGTTATCAAACGCCTGAACTGATCTTCATAAATTATAGCTAAGAATCTAATTATGTCAGCTTTCAAAAAAAATAACAAATCACAATCGGTCCATTCGTTTAGGAGCTACGATGCCACAGACAGACACATACACGGACAAACAAATTTATAATTAGTGGACCCATAAGTTATCTTTTGTGCGCGGTGAGGCTGCTGCGGGACAAGCGGCTCGTATTTCGTACGCAGCAGCACTTACAAGATAAATAATAATAATAATGCAACAGCTTCTATTTAATTCTAAATAAGAGTATCTTTGTCAACAGATATCAAAAGATGAAGTAGCAAAGATAGTGGCTGGATTCGAGAATGAATCACTCCTAACAAGTGGTGGAGTGACGATAGCGGGTTCGCGGTACATCTACCTCAGTGGTACAGACCGCATCATACGCGCAAAACTTGGAAAAGTTGGTGTACACTGCATGAAGACACAGCAAGGTGAGTTACACTTAATTTTGAAATACTATGTCAACACCAAAGAGCAATAACTGTGTAACGACCTTGTATATAAAATATGTACTATAATTATGTCAATTCTAAATTTTGTTATGTTTTTACTAAATTATGTTCCTAATTTCGATTTTCTTCTTCGCGAGACAAAATATGTAGTTAGTTTTCAGCAATTTTTACAATACCTCAATTTGTTGCAGCCGTCGTAATATCTCTGTACGAAGAACCCATCCAACCCCAGCAAGCCGCATCCGTAGTGGAAAAGTTAGGAGATTATCTAATTACCTGTGGTTACTAGAGGTGAGCGCCTAGTTCTATTAGTATCATTTTATCTCTCCGTGAAACGTAACTTTATACGCATCTCATGCAATATGTTATTTCCACACGAAACAAGTAGAATCCTCAAGATATTTGTTTCTTTGGTTACAGATCGAAGCGCGCCGTGATCTAAGAATACTATAAGATAATATTTTTTCCACAGGGAAATAAGTAACTGCATTTTGTATATTCTATAAAGTGATAAGGACCGTTCATTTGTTTTGATATTTGATAAATTATGGCGTCATCAGTGTCTGATGCGTTTAGTAACTGTGCAGATACAATTACTTTGCGGATTCTGGACCCATTTTTTATACCGCTCACCGCTTCCACAAAGTAATTGTTACTGTGAACTGGTTTAAAATGTATTTTAAAAATTTGCTTTCCTAGACCGGTATAGTAAAGCATAATTCAGCTTTGCAAGCAGGTCTCAAAGCATGATGTATAGAGATTTTTTTAGGTTTCCCTATCAAGCATCCTGATACATGTTGAATGAAATTAATCTTACTTGAATATTTTTATGAATTCCTATTTGCACCATCACGTCACCTCGACATACGGATGCTTGATTAGAAGTATAATACCCACGTAATGAAATTACTGTAACAATATTATACGACATTATATATATATAATTACAAAATAAGTAAATTGTGTAAGGGCTTGTTACAAAATGAAAGACACTGTAACCCAAGTATTACAATTTTAATTAAAAATCTCTAGTCCCACTGGAACCATCGTGTATGTCCACACACAGTGAGAGCCGCGGGCCAGCCGAGTCCAGCGTTGGCCGTACGCACCCGCCATTTCAAATTTCTGCTATGCTTTCTTTTTAATTGCGTCGCATTTATAATATTGTGTAGTGAATATTAAACATTTGCATTCTGTTCTTATAATGTCTTAGCTGCCGACACTAGAAGCGCTCAATTACCCTGTATCCTGAATTAAGGCTTTCAGTAAACGAAGGGTGCATATTGTTTATATTTGATATTACTACTATAGCTTTGTACATTGTTTCTGATAAGCGATGGGAACTGTGTCTATCTAATAATAAAATGATTTGTATTATACAAATTTGTTTTTTTTCAAAAAATTACCTCTATCACTCACCTAGGCAGGGAATCAGATTTTAAAATGAAAGAAATAAATATTTTCTAATGAACATAATTTATTTTCTTTTGACAAAACCTACAATATGAGTTAAGTACACTCGAATACAAGGATTGGTATAAAATGTTAAACTTGCAGCAATAGCCCCTCAAGTGGTTCTTTAGAATTACAACACGAGAACCAATACTAGTTACTACGTTTAAATGAAAATGTGAAAACCTGATCCATTGTGTGTAAATTCCTATTATGCATAAAGTCCTTAATATTTTGAATACAAATTTAATTACTATAAATCTTTCGGAATTCTAACTCGACAATCATGAAACTTCACTTTATTCAAAGAAAAACACGTAAATATTATAAAGTACTCGCTACGTAAAATATCTACATTTCTACACTTTTAGTTACCTATTTCACGAAGTTTTAATGTCCGTACATACGTATCGGCAATCTTACATACCTATAAATTAAACAATTTAATTATGCATTGAAGTCCATGTATACAGGTTGTATGTAAAAAAATATCGTTTGTAAATACGATTTTAACAAAAAATTAAACGCGAATTTTAGAAAGCCAACAGTTAACTATTATAATAGTTTTCTGTCATTGAATATGCAAGCAATACCTGACTGGGAAGGCATAATCTTACAAAATAAATACAGTTGATTATCACTATAACTACTTACATGTAAACCCATATGCCATTTCCACACGGCCTATTAACATTGTAAATATTACTCATTACCATTAGGCTTATTTATAAAATGAACAAGTTACATTACATTTTATTAACAAACAACAAAGAGATTTTAATGATTTCGTTATAAATAATACAAAATGTAGGTAAAAAGTAAAGTGTTAAGAAACTATACAATAAATTGTTATTTTGTATTTCTTCGGGTAATACAGGCAACCGGACAGTACAAAAGTCAGAAATAAAGTGATACTAACGCATCACGGGTGCTCTAATGAATAGTGACGAGATTTTTTCCATAGGCTCCTGAAGAATCCTTTGCGTTGTTTCTGGCCGGGATGTTCCTCTCCTGTTGACAAAGTTAAGATAATGTTATTGTTATGTTTTTCTGTTGGTAGTTGGTTCTTGCAGATAAAAACTTCCGCTTAGAATATTAATAGATAAATGTGACAATGTTTATTTAAACAGCCAAGCGATAGAGCTTTCCTGTTCAAATGATAACTATCCAGCTTAATCCATACTAACATTATAAACGCGAAAGTGTTAAGCCAGAAACACACTATTATGTTGTGGTGTGTTGTGATGCGTCAGAAGCGTATCGGTTTCATACAATTAATATGCCTAGAAACACATTATTACAGTGTGTTGTGTTGTGGCGGCATCTGTCGTGGCGCAGACCGCTCGACTGCGATCGCGCCAGAACGGTGGTGGGGGTTCTGACGCGTCACAACACAACACAATAGTCTGTTTCTAGCATTTGGTTTGGTTTCTGCGCTGGCGGTGGACGGCTCGCAGTACGTACTGTCGAGTCAAATCAAAATATCTTCAGACTTGATAGAGCTTGTTCGTCAACATAAAGTGTCAACATAAAGTGTTGTATGATACCAAGTGCAAAGATTATAAAGATCAGCCTATTCAAAAAGATCAGTCTATTCAAAAAGATCAGTTCATTCTAATAAAGTACAGACGGAATCTGTCTTCATCACTCTAGACTAGACTTCATCACTAGGTGGTAGACCCATATGTAGGGTCGCCTGGTTTGGTACCACCGCCTTTCTTATTTCAGCCGTGAAATAGTTCGCTGTGTTTCGGATTGAAGGGAAAGGTAGCCAGTGTAATTACTAGGCATGGACGGCATTTTATCTTAGGCCTCAGGATGACAACGCACCTGCAATATTTTCCTTGTTATTGCAGGTGTCTATAGGTGGCGGTAACCGCTTACCACCAGTTGGGCCGTCAGCTTGTTTGTCATCTAGTTGTATAAAAAAAAAACTCTAACTCTTGAACAAGATTATGAAATTCGGTTTCATCCTGTCTCAACAAATTTATAGGGTGTACCCAGTGCTTTCTTTTACTCTAAATTAGTGCCATATTGTATAAAAATTTAAGGTCCTCTAATCACTCTCAGAATCAGAAAAAAACATAATGAACGTGTAAGCGCTGCAAAGCTTCGATTGACACTCTTGAGAAAAAACGACAGAACGCGCCCCAACACGACACACTAGTGTGCACACCCACCGTCCCGACACAAGGCGTCGCGCCACAACACACGAGAATAGTCTGTTTCTAGCTTTACTGTCTGTCTGTTACCTCTTCACGCTTAAACTGCTGAACCGATTTAGATAAACTTTGATGTGAAGATAGTCTAAGACTTGGACATAGGATACTTTTTGGAGCAATAACCGACATTCATGCGAGCGGCCACGAATTTAACATACGTATAATTGATATTATTTCTTCATATACTTTATATTTATGGTAAGTGTTGACATATTTTGTATCTACGAATAGAAATAAGCTTATAAGTAAGCAGGGGTCGTGAACCCTTTATAGACCTGTGGGGTCTCGGGGAATGGGGAATATGCGAATGTCAAGTGTACGCATCTCTGTGTCGGTCGCACCGGGCGGGAGAGGCGGCGATCGATACAGGCATCGAGCGCTACTCGAGTTATGCGATTTCCGGGTTCCGGTCTTGCTCCTGCTGCCTAACGTTTATTTTATTACACCTTTCTTTATGGAACATAAAACGTTTTGACAAAGGCCCATTTTTCTTTTAATTGTCCTTGATAAAATAGTCCTCCATACTTATTCTGTAATGTTACCTACTATTCCAATGTGTTAGTATACTTACCCACGTATTCATAAAAATAAGTGAAGTAATAGGAGGCTTATAAAGTGTTTTGTTTCTCTCACTCATATGAGAAAGAGAAAAGATAAAACATATTGTAGCAGTGTTTTATCTAAAATAGGTTTATTGAGCGTTTATGAATATGGGCGTTAGTTTTTAAAACCCGAATTGCTAGATTCTCACCTACCTATGCTTGTACAATTGGAATGAACGAGGCATTGCACATAAATAGCTTGACTTTGTACTACAGAATCGATACCATAATAATAAACATAACCACAAGTTAAATATTAGTTCTATAACTTAGGATGAAAACACATTTCCACATCACTTATGCCGTTTAAAAAGTAGGTAGAGTCGAAGATTAATTTCTGATCAACGAAGTTGCGTTATCCGGTGTTACCGTTACCTCTTACGTAGACTTGTTCTATACACGAAAAACACAAACGTATACCCATGCTCTGCATAGCCGGTGTTCAGCACTGCTAAACCTAATTAGTTGCACTTTTTTATGAGCTACTCTAGATAGACATGAATTAATTAAAAGCTCACAAGACCGTGAATGATTTCTTTTGAGTGTTATTAACCCGTCTTATTTTCTCGCAAAATTAATTGGTCCCAAAATTGCCGTTATCAATTATGGATATTGTTAAATTGACAAAGTATAATATTTCATGAATGAAAATAGCTTTTTGTTAGTAGGGCATCCCAGAATAAATCGGTGAGTACTTAGGTATTTTCCAGTTCGTGCGTTCCAAATGCCATCCGCGCGCCAAAAATAGTAGCGAACGCGGCCCCATGTCTTGTTATCTGACTCTACCGACATAAATATTAAATGTCTTTAGTGTGCTAAATAAAAAAAGTTTGAAGTAGGTAAACAAAACACCTACAAACAAATTAGTGAAATTATAAAGTATACAACTACATATTGATATCATCAAATCAAGGTTTTGAATAAAGACATTACGCCTATTTTAAGTTTCCAGTAGTAATCATTATTTTAATAGCGTTATCTATAGATATTTACGGCTTGCGCAGAGGAGGTCGAATCAAGTTCAATAGCGAGACAGAGTTACAAGCAATTTAATTGGGTTGCATCAATACCTATATTCATTTTATAAAATGTGCACATACACATAAGAGAAATAGACGAATAATTATTAAACTGCGGCGATTGTTAATTGTGTTTAAAATTTCGTACACAACAAATAAATCCGATACCAACATCTTGGTCACTATTGATTGTATAAAATCGACTTAAAATATTGAAACCGAGAATCTTATTTGTTAGTTGTTGTTCAAAATTGCTTTGTAAAAAGGTGTGTGAACCGTGCGATTCGGCCCGCGCGCCAATGGTGCGGCTGGTTTCAATCGTGTGGGTCTCGACTACGACAATATTCACGAGCGGATTTCGAAGATTTGGAGATTGGCGAGCCATTTGGGTCGTCCGAATGCCGCCTTTAACTCATCGCACATTATAAATCCTTACTTCCTTACTAATATTATAAATGCGAAAGTAACTCTGTCTGTCTGTGTGTTACACAATCACGCCTAAACTACTGAACCGATTTAAATGGAATTTGGTACAGAGATAGTCTAAACTCTAGAGTCCAAGAAAGGACATAGGCTATTTTTTAATGCGAAAAAAGAGCTGTAAGGGGTTGAAATTGAAATAGGGGATGAAAGTTTGTATGGAAAAAGTCTATATTCCACGCGGACGAAGTCGCGGGCACAGCTAGTGTTTGTATAAAATGCAGAGTAATAATAATTTATTACATGTAAAACGGCTCTTTTACGGGAAAGTTTCCGATTCCACTTTGTAAAGTTCCGTTCAGCAACAGGAAACGGTAGGTATCCTATTTTACCAACGTCGATAGACGAATACTCTTCGAGTGACTTCATAGCTCGTGTAAATATTTTTTTACAATTTATACGGAATACTGATTCAACGATACTTCCTGTATGTTTCTTTATAGCGTACGCCTTATTCATTTATGACTCACAATCTGAAACGATGGTGACAATGAACATTTTAAATAATCGGGTCACGAAGATGGTTTGGGTTCTCCCGGGCTGATACGACAGTTGAAGAGCGGAGGTTTGGTGGGGAGGGGTCCAGGTCGTCGACACTGCGGTGAAGGGCAGCGAGGTCGGTGCGTTCGCTTTCGTCGGCGCGGCGCGCGGCGGCGGCGGCGGCGGTGGTGGCGGGCCGAGCATATTGATCGCAGCCTCCGCTAACTCTCGCAACCAGAGTGGCAGCTTTTTTTGAGGTTCTTAATATTATTAACTATGATGGGGCTACGGCCGTCCGTACATGAAACTTTATCCTTTAGCGAATATTATGAGAGCAGGAATAGGAATAGACAAGATGCCTTTTCCAAACAAAACCAATAAATGCTCTAATATAAGAAGTTGTCCTAATGCGAAGTGGACCAATCGCGATTATGATGTTACGTGAAATGGACCAAACGGACCCAAACGCGAAGTGAACGCTGTGCGAACAAATACAAATGTTTCAAATTAAGAAACAATTTCAAATGTAATAGAACTTCAGTAACTTTAGTCTTGTTACAATACGAACAGTCTACCCTCAGTACCCACCCACGTACGGTCGAACTCAGAAGTAGATAAATAATTTAGTACCAAGCCACGCCAATCATTGCGTTCATTACATAATTAGTATGTATGCAAATTGCAATAGTAGGTACAGTGCTAAAGTGTTAAGTTACTTCTCAGTTCGATTGTACCTGTTGATCAACCTTATCCAGCAGATATAAGATAGAATAGGCACCTAAAACTAGTTTACAAGTTGTTGACACGATTTTAAAAATATTATTTTCAATGTACCCAAAATGTTGGTGATTAAGTTGTAAAACAAAATAAGAATTGAATAATTTAGTCATAATTTAACTGTTGCAAAACTTTCTCAAGTTAAAATTATTTGTTATGTATCTTGTCTACGCCAAAAAACCTAAATCGTTGCAGCTTGGATTGAAGCATCTAAAATCAATAGGTAACGGGTATGGAGGACTGAAGGCCTAGGCAAGATGCCTTTCAATAATTGCAATCGCTAAGCGGAAAATGTATGGGATTTGATATAAGCCATCGAACGTCTTTCGATCGCAAATGGCAATTCCCATACATTTTCCATTTAGGGATTGTAAAATGGTATCTTGTCTAAGCCCTCTGGGTAGATTACACCGCCTTTTCTATTTCGGGCGTAAAACAGATAGCTGTTTCGGGTGGAAGGTAAAGGTAGTTAGTATAATTACTGGGCATGGAAGGCATTTCATCTTAGGATTCAGGACGACAACGCACCCAAGTGATTTAATCCTCGCCAAAAAACACCGCTTCATTCCTAGAATGCTACGCGTGAGGCTACTGAAATCAAAAACATCCTAAATTCAATATAGTATATGGTTGGAGTGTGCCACCAGCTTGGGATCCCATCATGCGAATAATAAAGTCCCAAGCCTGTCCTTACACTGTGTCTAACAACGACACCGTGAGCTCCGTATGCGTGAATCGGATCGCTCGAAATATGACACAAAGTGACGGTATTTAACATAATATTATAAACAGTGTGACCATCTGGCTGGAAAATAGAAAATCTGCCAAACGTTAGCTGAAAATCTGCCACACACACTAAAGTATAAAATATAAAAATAATTTTTTATACTAAAGTATAGAAATTATAGGTTTTTAATACCTTTATTTTCTAAATTCTTTTATTTATTTTTACAGTGGCCCGAAAGAAAATCGGTAATCGAAAAAACAACTTTAGCTTAAAGTTAATAATAACAGCACATAATAATCTGTGTATACCTAATCATGGTCGATAGGATGATTTCCTATAATAAAATCTAATCTAAAATGAAATCTTAAGTTACCTATTTCTGTTACCTACCTATGCAACGTTTCGTTATTTTTTCTTCAAAAATTATTAAATGGAATAATTCTTCTCGAATCTGCCAAATCCTGCCACTTTTTCAATTCGTCAACATAATCTGCCGAACTAAAAATTCAATAACCAAATTTGACTGAAATGCAGAAATTTGTCATAAATGGTCATACTGTATAAACTTATAAAAAACAATTGACATCTTCAGTCTTCCCGTGATCAAGATCGCTGTAAAGTACCTAATCGAAACGTCGGGTGTATAATAATAAGTAAAGGCAACTTTCTTTTTTAGGCAATTTTTAGAATACCTATTTTAGCGAGTGAAGTAAATCAAGTCTAGACATTTTATTATTGTTTATTATTGACTCGATCTTCAATTCAAGGGGCAATGTCTTGAGGCAACGTACCGCGATAATGGAGGTCTTGCCCTTTTATCTTTTGCATGTTTAATAGTTGTTGTTATGATTATTGACAATTGATAACTCTGAAAAGGTTTTATTTGATTACGTGTACCTACACTACAGGCATCTGCTGCCTACTTATTAATTAATCTGTGTCTATGGTTTTATAGTGTTTGTTTTTACATTACGTTGCTACTTTGTTGGTTGTTATTGTTAGGTCACCTAACTTAGTGCATATCCTATTCTATGCAAGAAGCCGTTTGTGTTTGTTTATAAACTAACTTAAATAATTTTAATATTAAACTTCATGGAATTTAGACGGTTTACAATAAAACAAAGATTATGAATTATAGGAAAATCCATCGATAATGTTTACTTATCTTGGCATATCGAGTACCTACCTATAGTTGCTGTAGGTACTTACTTAATACATTTATAAGTCATTCAATGATTTATACTTGCACCTGTCGATTAGATATGGACTAGGTAGGTAGTAAAAGTGATGTAATAGAAAATTAGAAACTTTTTTTGCTTGAAAAAGAAAATATCGGTATCGGTAATAAAATATTTCCGATTTTCCAATTTTCTAGTAAGTAGGTAGATAATTATGTATAATTTAGTTAATAAGGTGTAATTTTCACATAAGCAACAGAGGTTTATTTTGTAGTTTTTAAAATTCGTATACGGTATGACAAACAGTAACCGGTTTGAATAAGTAATTATGGAGATAGACCTATACGTATGTCCGGTTACCGCTTTCGCAACGGCTCACATTGGTCCGGATTTTAAAATATAAATAAGTATACGTATGTAGGATAAAAACTGATAAAAAGTCGTCATTTCGCTCAAAAAGAATACCTAGACTAGACATAGCTAATGTAAGCGCTGGTGAACATTTTGTTAAAGGGACTTTTCACAGAAACGTCGGGTTTTATAATAAATGTGTATGTATGTGTGTATTATTTTATAGTGATAATAATGTGATACCTATCTAATTAAACGCGAGTTAAATAAAATATCAATAAGTCGTTCACACTGAAAAAAAAGGAAAAATGTACTTATGAGGGAAAATATTTTTTTTTTAACCCAGTACGTACAAAACTGTAGCAGCGACACCATATGTGTAATGGTATCTTTGTCCCTCTTATGATAACGATAAAACTTATTGCATACATATCCCTGCGGTTTTGATTTCCAGACCTCTTAAAAGTTATTGTAAACGACATAGTTCCATGTATTAGAAACGTTGATAAGCGTTTACATTAGCAATCGCTAGGTATTTTTTTCTAAGTGAAATGATGATTTTAATCCTATGTGCATTTATTTTAAAATCCGGACCACTGGTCTCCGCGTACGTATGTGAAACGCGTTTGAGGAATCAGTGACGTGTGGCCTCTGTTTTGGCTAGCAGGTTGTGGTGGCAGCCACAGGATCGCGGCTACTTTCTTAACGTCAACGTAATGGTAATGGGTTGTCAACTCAACAGACCAATACAAGTAACTGCGCGAGGTCGGGACCTTCTTCTATTTTTGATAATTATTTAGAAAATGAGATCTCATTCTTCATGCTTGTTTTATGACACTTATGTCCGTTTTCACTAACCATTGCCTAGACTTAGGTGACTCTTATCCACTTTTGTCTCTTTTTATCCCCAATAGGTCTGAGCTAAAAATCGCCAAGAGACTTAACGCTCAGCAAATGTTAGTGAAAACGAGCATTAACTTTGTCTGTTATTCTATTACAAAATGTACAGTCGACAGCACATCAAGCGTAACAGTTTGTAAGCGTAACACCTTGAGACCGCCCTTACAACGTTCGTAATAGAGACGGCTTTCCTAGTGCAACTGTTAATTTGATGTGCTGTCATCAGTACTAAAAATCTGCAATATTATTATTATATCTTAAATAACCAAAACAAATTTCTTAACTTAAATAATGATTGATAACGAAGTATGTAGTTACCTAAGAATAATTGAAAAAATGTTTTACTTTTAACAAATAGGTAGGTTAGTAGGCTGCTTCTGTCCGGAATTGAAAACCATTTTTTAACCGACTTCAAAAACGAGGAGGATTTAGGTGATTATTTTTTTGTTCGATGGGAAATAGTGGCGATTTGGTCCCATAATATTTTTTCAAATTCAGTTGGGTAGTTTGGTTTTTATATTAAAAAAACTGAAATCATTAAGTCGTCTACGTATGCGAAAATAGCGAATTTTTGCTTTCCTATAACTTTTTAGTGAAACGATACGATAGTAGGAAACAATATAAGTTGACGGTCACCCATCTAGCTTCGACCTTAGAAAGTTATCACTAAAATTTGTTAAAAAAAAATTAAACAAAAATTAAAACCGACTTCAAAAAACTGAAAAGGTAAAAATAATTAAATTTAAGTAGGTACTCATTCCCCTAGAAACATATTTTTCGAAGTTGGTGCTAAGTTCTTTCCAAAAACAATAGAAAGTGAAGCACCGACTCCGAAAAAATATGTTTAAGGGGATGAGTACCTACTTAAATTTAATAATTTTTACCTTTTCAGTTTTTTGAAATCGGTTTTAATTTTTGTTTTTTGTATTTACCAAATACATACAGAGTTCATGAACCCAATTGATGCCGTAGCTTTACGTTAAAGTTCACTGTAAAATAACTGATGGATATAAGTAGGTACCTATTTAAAAAAAACCTTTAGTTAACATCGTCACATCAAAAGGCAAGTGTGAAAGAAAAACGTTGTTCAAATGCTCGCCAAAAATGTCCGCGGTAAGCAGCAACATGAATTATTAATTGTAGACCAACGACCAACGCAACGGTGGGTACAGTTTAATGACCCTGATACCACTCAGCCATCATCGAAATTAGTAATGTGCTTCTATGATCGTAGCTATCGTTTCTTTATATAATTAAAAAAATACTTGTTTTAGGGCTGATTTTATCTAGAGAATATTTTTGAAGTTTTGACAGATTTTCCATAGATTCAAACAGTCTCTCAAAAACTTCGATTTAAACGACCTGCCTAGGCGTCCAATTGAATGGCTAATTTAAACCCGACGACTGACACGACGTTCAGCCATCTGGTTAAACGTTGCGTTCAATGACTTGGCTAGTTGTACTTTAGCCGTTTGATTGGATGGCGGCGTTCAAGCATCGGGCCAGGCGGGCGGTTGATTTAACAAGACGGCTGCGACATGTACACTATACTGAAAAATATGTAAAAATCTGCTGAACAGTGTTAGTTTCAATTGTCCGTTTTATTTTTATTTGCTTTTTTGTGTAGTACAAAACAATCATTTTTGAGAGTAAAAACTGCAACAGCCAAATATTCATGCAGCCTATGTCATTTTGGGTGACGTTTAGTTGACTCTTATTCCATATTGCCATATTGAATAACGGTGAAATCGACAAAAAATTATGTTTTGTACACTAGAATTATTATAACACAAGTTTGAAGGTGACCAATTTACCATTTTAAGGTTTATAAGTATGTACATGAGCGAGTACCACCAAAATTTAGATTTTTATTCAATTTATTATATTTATTTTATAAATTTTTATTACATATAGTTAATGGTCGATTTACAAAATTTAAATACTATAGAGTTTTCTTTGAATTTTTACTTGTAAGCAATGAAAGCTTTGTTAATGGTCGTTGTTATTAAGCTGAATCTGATCTCACGTGTATGTACATGTTTTGTTTTTTATTTTAATAATTTGTTAATTAAACTCTTCAATTATTTCTGTTTTTAATTAATAAATTATCATTTAGTTAACTGTAAAAAATATTATCCCCAAACGAACTCACGAACTTAGAAGCAGAGCCAAATTTTATCACGTAATAGGATTCAAACAAGAGGTCTGCAAATAAATTAATATAATAAACTACCAACTAAAAAGACATAATTCATGCATTAAATTACTATTAAAGTACCAATATTCATCACACAAAAACTTTCAAAGGGATATCTTGACTAGTAATAATTTAAAAAAAATCTTAAAGTTGTTAGAGCCTTAAGATTCCGAAACAGGCGACACTTACTTTAACTGTGTTCTGGAAAACTATATGTAGTTTTGTAGTTCAGCACATACCTATCGAGTTATTTAACACTGGAACTGTTCCAAATGTTGCATATTATGACGCGAATGTTTACCAGCAGCTGTACGCTGTGAATAAATACGAACCCGTGTGGGTGGTACGAAGGGTGAAAAAATGGGAACAGTTCAAAATACCAGTGAAATATGCTAGATTTTGATGGCCACTTTCAGTTTGTATTGATTATTTCGAACGCAACCTCAATAGACTAAACTTCCTGAAAAGTAGGTACCCAACTCATTACATTAGGGAAATGGAATATCACTCGTACCTATACAATTATAGGTAGTCCTGTAGACGCAGCGCTCTTAGCAGGTGGAATAATATTGGCAATATAATGTCCTTAATCTACCCACTTTTTTGTAGAACTTTTAAAGGAAAACAATTTCTGCATACATGATTTTATTTATATGTAACTTTAACCGTTTACGCAGCGTACGCAACAAAAGCTCTGAATAGGAATATTTTTCCCCCGTTTTTGCAACACTTTTAATTAATGCTCAGCTCCTATTGGTGGTTGGTTGGGTGGTTGATGTTATATAGCCTTTATAATACCTCGATAAATGGACTATCCAACACAAAAAGATTTTTTCAATTTAAGTCAGTAGTTCCTAAGATTAGCGCGTTCAACCAAACAAACAAACAAACTCTTCAGCTTTATAATATTAGTATAGACTAGTATAGATTGAATAGCAATTGTATACAGGATGGTGCTGTCAGGTGTCTATAGGCGGCGGTAACCGCTTACCATCAGGTGGGCCGTCAGCTTGTTTGTCATCCAGTTGTATAAAAAAAAAAAAAAAAAAAAAAATTAAAACGTGGGCTGTATTAGTTCATGGAAATGGTTTGGCACTATCAAAAAAAAATTAATACATTGGATGATTTTTGGACATTACTATGAAATAATGCAATCAATGTTATATTATTCCATACAAATGTCATGAAATTACTCCACTTTTCGGCATTATTTTTCGGAGCTTGCTTACAAATAATTTACAAGATTTCATATTTGATTTTATGAAAACAAAATAAGGGAATCATCTCTTGGGGATTATGACTAGGTATCTATTACCCCTCGCGAATAAGGCAGAGAGAAGAGAAGCCAATTCATTAATAATAAGTACTGTCTCCCTATTTTAGAGGATTAATTATTTTATACATGTATTATATTTCTTCTACGTTTTCCTTCGACAGTAAAACAAAGACAGTAAAACAAAAATTCCGTGACCATCAACATACTATACAGGGTGGTACGACAATAAATTGTATCATGGGCTAGGTATATTAGTTCATAGAAATGGTTTGTTACTTTCAAAAACATCTTATTCATTCGATAATTTTATGACATTTGTATGAAATAATATAACATTAGCTGCATTATTTCATAGAAACGTCTTGAAATTATCAAATGAATAAGATGTTTTTGAAACTGGCAAACCATTTCTATGAACTAATATAATGTTTTATTTTATTTTCGTATTGACGGCACCACCCTATATAGATACTTTATTACCCTTTACCTACGGGAAAAAATTGACCGCGGTTTATTTACCTATAATGTATTATGTATGTATGTTACCTACATACATTAATTAAACCAATAAACTAAAGAAGGAAGTTTACTGCGATGTTTGTCGAATTTAATTAAATACGCAACTGTAATTATGTAATGTAAGTAATTAATTTTATCGCAAACAACATTATATTAGGTACATATACTGGGTATAAAAGTTTGTTTAAATTTTAAATAAATTAAAAAAAAATTAAACGCTGTTATCTTAGATTTGTGTTTGCAAACCGAGACTCGTGTGTCGGACTGAGATTCTAGCTCTAGCCGATACATAACCTACATCACCTACATGTTGCATGCATTCTGTGATGCTTCGCAGTGACTCGATAGTGATCGAGTAGAGTTAGTTAGCGGTGGCGGTCATGTTCGATAGGTCTAGATCTTATGTAAATGTTTATTTACATATCTAAGTAGTCTCATGTCATGATGGATTCTCCTGCTCACGTCGAAATTAAGTATACTTACCAACCCTAGAATAGGTTTAAGGTTTTCGAAATAAAGAGAGATCTTTAAAAAAAATTAAAACCGACTTCAAAAAACTGAAAAGGATAAAATAATTAAATTTAAGTAGGTATTCATCCCCTAGAAACATATTTTTGGAGTCGGTGCTTTACTTTCTATTGTTTTTGGAAACCACTTAGCACCAACTCCAAAAATATGTTTCTAGGGGATGAATATCTACTTAAATTTAATTATTTTATCCTTTTCAGTTTTTTGAAGTCGGTTTTAATTTTTGTTTAAAATTTTTTTTTCACAATTTTTAGTGATAACTTTCTACGGTCGAAGCTAGATGGGTGACCGTCAACTTATATTGTTTCCTACTATCGTATCGTTTCACTAAAAAGTCATTGGAAAAGCAAAAATTCGCAATTACGCTTATGTAGACGATCTCATAATTTCAGTTTTTTTTAATTTAAAACCAAAGTACCCAACTGTTTTTGAAAAAAATTTTATGGGACCAAATGGCAGCTATTCCGCATCGAACAAAAAAAGAATCACGTAAATCGGATCAGTAATCTCGGCGTAATCGGTGTACATACATAGAAAAAAAAAAAAAAAAAAAAAAAACATACCGGCCGAATTGAGAACCTCCTCGTTTTTGAAGTCGGTTAATAAATTAGTTTTTATAACAAAATGTACCTACTGCGTTTGGCGCAGTTTTTTTCCTTTACTTTAAATATTTTTACATAATTATTTGTTGATTGACATTGACAAAAACCAAAATAAGTTATCAAGATTCCATGTGTGGCACAAAAGATCCTGAAGGGTCGAAGTGCATCGTGACATAGTCATGACCCCATGACATGATAAGATAAGATTCCATGTTGCCATCGTTCATTTGCACGTTGGATCAGAGATTCTTTAAACATTGGTACATGAGAAGATATCTAATATTATAATGTTGCTTTCAAGACAATTAGGAATCCGTTATCTCTGAAACTGATAATAAGAGCGCGAGTCATTGCAGCAATTAACGAATACCCCGACACATGGCTCACCCAAACATTTTAATGGACTCAAGACTAAACAATTAAGTAGTCGTTCACTTTGTCCAAACAAAAAGTGGTGGATTCCGACACATGCATGTAATTCTGGCTTGAAAACAAGTCTGTGGGCTTTATGTCGAAAGTAGATCGATGTAGCTAGACAAAAACCAATACAAGTAGTTAGATGTTGTTTTTATAAAGTCATACTTATAGTACATGCGGCATGCGCTTAGCACGAAAGAAACACTGCTACACTCTGATAACGATTAGATTTCGAATCATATCTAGGACATTTTCGGTCATACCTTCCTACGCCAATGCTACATTTCGACAGCACATTTGCGCATCCTACACGAGGGCGATAGAAGACGGATGTCCTGTTATCTGCCGGGCGTTTGTCATGTTAATATTACCACGTCTAATGAAACACGATGGCAATGTGTTTTTTTTATAAATCAATAACCGACAAAAAATAGCACCGTCGCGGAATTAAATACAATAATTTAACGATGCATCTCAAGAAAGTTGCTTATTTCACACACGTTCACTAACGGTCGCCATCGCCATTGCGTACATTGTTTGTGCCCCTCCCTGCCCTGCTTTATTTTGTTTGATCAGGGACACTTATTTATAATATACCTACCTTATTGAAAGTTTCAACGTGCTATAGGTTTCTACACATTCAATAGTCGGCGCTGAGCGTTTACCCCGTTTGTACTATAAGGGTTAAGCACAGAACAGACATTGGGTAGAGAAATAATAGTTGTTTGTAAAAGTTATATTTTCGGGCTCTTGCATTCAGTGCGGAACGGACCGACTATACAAAAGTTCATAACGATTATAATGTAGCGTTCATAAATGTAAACTGTCCTGTTAGGACGGTTCATTGTTTTCCTTCGTAGGTATCATCTGTTTATAATATATCGCCATAATGATTGACGGTCGACCATTAATCAAACACGAGTACAGTTTAATGTAATATATTGTATAAACAAAATATTATTAGTTACGAAAGTCGTTGTGCTTGGCCATAACAATACAATTCGGATGATGTTGAAATGGCAAAAGGTGTTCAACTTATTGAAAGACTTGTGAAAGGTCTCAGATGATTTCAATTTCAGCAAAAATACGTCAGGTTGGGGTGTTTTCCCGAATCCAGTGTCGTCGCCCCTGCAGAGAGGGTAGCCGGCACGTGCGGGAGGGTGACTGAGGGGAGCGGGGCTCGCTGTATGGGGTAGCGGCTGCGGCTGCGCGGCGCGGCAGCGGCGGGCCCACCGCAGCCCCCGGGGACGCGCCATGTGCGTTCTATCCCCGGATCCCCCTCGCCGCTGCGTTGCGTCCCGCCGGCCGCGGCCGGTATCGGCGCACTCCGATAGCGTTATAAAGCACCCATTCAAGCTCCGACACGCGATTATAGTCATAGCAACCATGGTCTTGGTTCCTTATTGTTGAATGGGCTAGCATTGTACATTACCACTGAAGTGTTTAAGCAACAATTGTTTGTTGGCGTAATAAAGTGTCTTTTAGGATTTTTTTATCAAATACCTTCTTAGTTATATACACCCACTCACAAATTCATGAAATGGACTAAAGTTGTATAAATAATAAAAAATAATCATAGAGAACTGACCGTTGGCGGAACGAGCTGCGGGTGACGTGGCCTCCTTGTTTCGAGAATTTTCTTTCTCCTTCCCGTTGTTCCCTAAAACAAAAAATAAAATTATTTAGTCATTATTTAAAATACAAGAACATGCAGCATAGAAGGTAGTTAAATGATTTCCCTATTAGTTTGACAGGAAAATAATAAATATCAATATTATTCCGCTTATTGCTGTGGTATTAAAATATCGAAAAGTAGGTACCTATTAGATGTAATACCAGCCTGCGTCAGATTTAAAAATAAACTCCGTGGCGATAAATAAAATTTTAGTGTGTGTCTACGATAAAACAGGTCGTGTATTAGTCACATATTATAAAAAGAAGGAAAATATATACTTAACAATAAATGAACGATTATATTTTATTCTATATATTTTACCAGATATTTGAAATAGATAATATAAACCTGTTTACATTGGTTAATCAATTTCGCCAGAATTTTCTTTGTATTCTACATAAATGCCTACAAAATATTATGACGCGTTATGGCAGATAAAAAAAAAGTGCACTACAGTGAACACAATTATTTTCCACACAAACACCTAAACGCAAAACGAATTAACAATTTGACACAGGTAAAAAAGTGTACCAAACAGTAAAAATTATATTCTTCCTGTTCAATAGCGATAATTTTATGAGGAAAGATTACCATTAGCTGTGCTGATATAAAAATATAAAAATAACGTCGCAGCATAATAATGTTTGATATAGGTAAGTCATATGACATCCCAAAGGATCGTGCGATTTGGTTGTGCCTACGTTCCTGTTCTGTACGAACATTCACTCCCTCCCCCATCTTAGGTCTTCCTTCATCAAACTTAACTACTTAATAAAATTGATGTAGGTAGCGATTCTATGGTGTGTAAGTTTTGGTCCTTGGTAGCGGCAGCTGCCTTGTATGATAAAGAAGTATGGACACATTTTGTTGTAGTCATGGGAGTTTCTCTATTTGCTGGTGGTTTATTTATATTATAACATACTTAAAGACACTTTTCCGCTTTCTTACTGGATAAAGGATTACCAATCACATTCCTTTTCATTGGCAATTCTAGTAAGAAAGTTAGACTATAATTCATGCCTGACATTCGTGGTGATCGGTATGCTCTTATACCATTCTTATATGATCTAAGTAAAAAATAATAATTTCTCGCAGAAGTTCCTCCTTATTCTAAGACACAGGTAGATAACTGATAACTGAAAAAGGGGATTACTCGTTTTAATTAGAGGCTGGACAGATACAGCTTACAAATGGTCTTAATGCCTTTTCAAGTTTCTAGTGACAACGTGACAACAAAGTTATAAACCGCAAACGAAGATTTCCCACTTGAAAACCAGTTACTATGCCAGTTGCGAATTATAGCTAACGACAACGCAGTTGATGCGTTCGACATTTTATAATGAATAGTGACTTTAGCAATCATTTTCTATTGTATATTACAAACTGATATAAAAAAGCTTTTATGTTTATGCCACCTTCAAAGCCAGTGCAGACGAGGAACATCCTAATCGGTCATTTTTGTTTAATCAATTTTTGTTGATCAAAAAATAAACCCCAGGTAACCAATCCATGATGTATTAGGTACGCGAATGGTAAAGGTTTTTGGTGATTTAAATACATAAATCCTCTAAAAACTTCAATCTAAATTCATCCCTCGTCTGCTGGCCTTTAGTCGCATAATGTCAAAAACGCAAAAGGACAGGGGGGTCTGTAAATGTCAAAAAGTGCAGAATATTCTAAGAGTGAAATGTCCAAAGCTCACAATGTTAAAGACAGAAGAACGAAATGTCGTCCATAATTCCAAGTAAGGCTTTCTACTACTGCCCTGAAATCAAGTTCTAGAAAACAAGAAATTATTAACTAGTTTCTTTATGGTATTTCCCAATACATACTAGAATTCTTTGCCCACACATGTTTTCCCTCCTTCCTATAACATGGGATCCTACAAAAGAGGCGTGCAAAGGCACCTTTATATGCCGGCAAGATGAAGACAGCTATATAGAACAGTATCTAACTATAGGGCTTATTACACTATTCTATTTAGGAGGATCTAATCGCAGTTTAGAACAGTTAGAATAGGTACTATTTAGTGAGATGTTTCTTTCCGCTTTACATCAGGTGGTGTTGAGACATTTGCCGTGCTTTATGTAAAAAAATTTATACGGATTTAAATGAAATAATCTCTAGTTTTGGCTGATTACTGCATTTTTGGGATATGATTAGGTGTATTTAATTATATATAACCTTGGAATATATGTATGTACTCCAAAGAATAAATAGGAAGATTTTTTAGTAAAAATAATAAAACAAATTATCACGTTCCACTTCCGACTCGCGTGATTAAAGTTCTACCAGTTATTAATTTGATGAGTCAGACTGATCACAGGCCAAATGTACCAACGTATTTGTCAGGGGAATGCAGATTCAGGATATTCCTTTCATTTAGGTAAATCAAATATCGGGTGATCAAATTAAAAATTCATTAAAAACATAATAATTTGGTGTAATTTTTAAACTTTTCAAAAATTATGAAAAATAGTAATTGAACCTTACCGATCGCTCCTCAACAATTAATATTATATCTAATAAGTGTGCCATGTTTGTATACTTTACAAATTACAACTAAGTTAGTTACAAAGTTTATGAATTCAAATAAACCTAAGTATAGATAGAGCCTGTCGATACCGGAATCGGCCCATCGACCATAAGTCATTTGACAAAATTTTTATTTTGGTAAATATTTTTTGTTTAGTTTTTATAACATATAAGTATTTCTGTTCACTTACTTATCTATAGGTGTACATTTACATTATACTAAATTGTAATTAAAATAATTAAACCGACTTCAAAACACTAAAAAATACAAATATTAAAATGTTGTAGGTAGGTACTATCTAACTTATAAAAAGGTATTTTTTGGAGTCGGTGCTTTATTTTATATTGTTACTCGAAACAGTTTAGTGTTATAAAGTCGGTTTAATTTTTTTAACTATATTTTATTTCTTCATTTTTTAGGGTTCCGTACCCAAAGGGTAAAACGGGACACTATTACTAAGACTCCGCTGTCCTTCCGTCCGTGCGTCCGTCAGTCTGTCACCAGGCTGTATCTCATGAACCGTGGTAGTTAGACAGTTGAAATTTTCACAGATGATGTAAGTATTCTGTTGCCGCTATAACAAAAAATACTAATAAACAGAATTAAATAAATATTTGTTTAAATACTTGTAATTACATTACAAGTAATTAAATAAATACTTGTTTTTTGCTCGATATTGATAACGGCAACGGGTCGACGCTTGTTTATAGATAATGGTACGAAACCCTTCTGGCGCGAGTCCGACGCACTTGTCGGGGCCCTTTTCTTATTTTATGAGCAATTATGAGTTATGATTTAAGAACTTTCATACATAAAACAATTCATGTTTTGTTTGACAATCTAAATATACAATATTTAAAATAATAACTGATAGTGGTGCTTGTAAAATACGTTGGCTCTCGCGCGGTAGTATACCGACCGATGCCGATGCGACCGTTCGACGTGGCACAGGCGGACGCGCCGACCTTGGCCGTGGCGTTGACTCCCGCGGCCTCAAATCGCAACCAACCGTCGCGCCATACACTTCATTTCAACACATGAGTGGTATACCATCTGTTATCGGTCTAAAAGGATAAATCATGAAACTTACGTTAAATGGGCTTCTAGCTATTCGCTTGTTCGGCTCAGATCCCAAAATTCCAACGTCAATATCCCGAAAATGTGATCTAATTTTAAGTACGAATATTATGTAGACAGTCACCAAATAATGAAAGTAAGAAAGTCATTTATTTAAATGGATTCTAGGAACTTTTAAATCATCAATTTGACCTTTGTCCTACCAGTAATGCCAACACTTCATTAAAATATGTTTTAGTTTTATTTGTGAACGTAAGCTTTCTTCACTTTACTTCTCAGACTTGTAATAGAAACGTCGAGCTTTTTCGTATTAAGCTATTCTTGGGTTTGACTAAAATTTCCTATCTTAAAATCCTTAAAGTGTAACTCTTGTCCGTCCGAAACAGGTTTTGTGGAATGTTTATAAAAAGAGTGGAAAGACTGTAAGCGACTTATCAATAAAACTATATGGTAGTTCGACAGGACATACTAGTGATAACTGAGCTTGAACAGGAAACCCTATATCTGACAGCTCAACCGAGGGCCGAGTGCCGAGGTCCGCTCCGCACCATACGCGCCGTTGGCGACCTCTGGTAGAAATCGCTGCGCTAATGGAGGAAACAGCTTTGAAAAGTTTCTATAATTAGAACTGACGCAGAACGATACGCGGTTACCTGGGCTAAGAATTGGTATGGATAAATAAGGTAAATTAATGTAGTCTCGAAATTCAATAATAAGTATTTTGTTTTATGTAGTCGTTTAGGAGATATCAATAATACTGATAAATATTTAACAGAAACAAATCCTTTTTATTTATTAGGTATGTGATTGTGATATACGGATACTTACATTCAGACAATAATAGATTTTTATTGTGTTAGGCGCGCTGGTATGGGATAGATAGCAGACCTTAATTAAAAAATATATGGGTAATAATAATATGTGGTTATTGAAGGTTAAAAACATCATAAGCAGAGTTGTCGTCAACGTCGATCACACACAAATTGTAAAGACTATGCCAATATGTGATTGTGAAAAGGTCCTAAAGTGTTAATCAACTTCTGTTGATGACCGTACATAGTGCATCGAGTCGGACTAGCGACCTCTAATAATAAAAAGACTCAGAAGACTTTACACCACTATAAGAGCTCATGAAAGCATCACACGTTATAGAAATTCACGTTGATGAATTTTCTCCATTAATTTTCGGTTGCGTGAACAATAGAAAAGCTATTGTATCTGGTTATTAGGCAAGTACTTACTTCACAGACACTATTGAAGATATGTCCATGGCTAGGCACGGACAGCACACAGGGTAATTTAATTTAAAGGTATCTGGTAAGCACAGCTCACGTTACATTGTAAACATTGTCTATTTTCTGCATACGGTGAATACGAATGAATAATTACTGCAAATAGCAAATGACATTGCGGGTGCACATTAGGAGAGTGCATAATGGGGCATGTGTGCACAGGTGGTGAGCTCTATGTATGTGGGTGACGGCCAAGCTTGCGTGCCGTCGTCGGTTGTAAGTAATGAAAACGAACCATGGGGGCAAATAACCCTTGTCGGAGCATGTCTAGACGCTCTCTGTTTGATTACTGTACGGTGCATATCTTTTAGTGGCAGACATTGTGTTCAATACAAATAATATAATGCCATTATTGTAAAATTATTCAAATAAATTAAAGATTCTTCATTTTGTTCGATACGGAATAGTTGCCATTTGGTCCCATAGAAATTTATTTAAAATAGTTTGGTTTTAAAATCAAAATAGCTGGAACGAGTAAGTCGTCTATGTATGCAAAATTGAGAATTTTTAGGAAAATTTTGTACACAATGTGGAATATGCATCTCTTTTATGTTTTAAAATTAATTCTAGACAGTTACAATTTACAAAACTGAAAGAATTTTAGATACATAAGTATTGATGAATGTCTGACTTACAATACCACATAAAGTTGCGTGTTAGACAAGGAGATTTGCTATAAACTTTAAACCGTATGTTTATTTACATGCATATTCCATATTGCACGATTTATAATTTTTGTCTGAGCTATTTTTATTATAAAATAAAAATAGAGTAAAATAGAATAATGAAATATTTTTTTAATTAAAAAAATATATTTTTGTGAACTTTTTTGACCTTACGTAGGTACATAAAATTTTATGGACACAAGCGAGTCTATATAATATGTATTCTGTCTCGATGGGGACTTTTTACAGTGGACTTACTACAATGGTATTTAAAATAATTGATAAGTATAAATGTAAAAATATTATTTATACGGTAATGCAGTATATGCCACAAAACAGCTATCAAGCTGCAAGCCGAGCGTGGCGCCTTGCCATATAGAATTACAACGAGGTCGTCGCCGAGCATGATACCAAAGGATACCATTGAGGTTAACCTTAGTAATCTCACGTAGAACAGCTCTAAGATTACTCGTAAATACGCTCCACATTTCACGGTAACTTGATAGAAAGTGCAGTATTTGCTGAAGTGAAAACGACCGAATTAAATTCGCTAATACAGTATGATTCATCGTTTTCGTGAAAATGCGTTACAGTAGATAAGTCTTAAATTTCTATTAGTGACTCACTTTTTTACGTGATTATACCGCACCATATGGCCCATGTTGCATGTGGTGTCCGACAAAGTCATATCCATAAAAAAATTAGGTTTATGAAGCTCTTATCTTAGGTTGTAGTTAGGCTTAAAAAAATTACGATTTTGAAACGCAGTAGATATAATATGTACTCATTTATGATCTTATATATAAAATTCTCGACTCACAGTTTTAGTTACTATACTCCTCCGAAACGGCTTGACCGATTTTCATGAAATTTTATATGTATATTCAGTAGGTCTGAGAATCGGATACTATATATTTATTTTTTGGACATTTTTTTTTAATATGGCAAAACAACATTTGCGGTGTCAGCTAGTTTTTATATAAATTTAAGAGGGATATGTTGGGTACATGGGCGTAGCGAGGTACGCCCCCCCCCCCCCCTCCCTAGAAGATGCAGGAATGCTCACAAACCGTAACTTGTTTATAGTTCATGCAGCATTTACCTTAGATATAATACTTGGTTTGTCTACGCCCCCCCCCCCCCCCCCCCCCCTTAACAAATTCCTAGCTACGACCTTGGTTCCTATCCTAGCTACGACATCTGAATGCGCATTTTTTTATCGGTTTGATATGATCGATATTACTTGCCATTTGTTTGTGTAAGTAACTGTTTATTTTATAAATGTAGAATTTATGGCATAGGTTGTGACAGGTTGCTTACCTTCTGACTTCAAAGGTTGTGCCCGTAATGGTAATCTTTGCAGTAGGTGAGGTCTGGTGATAATGTTAGGTATCTATATAAAAATACTATGATTTTTTTACTCAACAGCACCTCTGATGTGAAACGGTGACTAAGAGGTCCTATAAGTCGAAGCAGATAAGATACCTTATACGGCATTCATTATAAACTTCCTAGACCTAGTAACTAAGCTTTAACTCAGAACTTTAATATAACACCAGAAACATTAGGTGATTCTATTCTATTAAGTATGCATCAAACGGCATCCAGCCATATTACTTTTAACATAGTAACAGTTGAAAGATTTAGATTAGATATTAAGGAAACAGTGTAGCGATAATGATTTGTTACGACGGAACAAACTCACATCATGCAGTATAATAATTATTATCTCTCTGCCTGCTTAATATTGAAGCCAATACGTGGGACACCAAGGTCAGCTCAGGCGCAAGAATTACGCGGAGGGAAGGCGTTCAACAATTGATATTCAACAGATACGCATGGTTATCGCTCGATGAAAAACTACGTAGGTTGTAAGACACCCATTATTGCTAGTAGGTAGACGCTGATGTACAGAGGTACATTAATGATTACTCATCTTTTCAAAACTAGTTTAGTCGCATCTATACAATGTTAATAAGCCTACTACAGAAGGAGGTCACTTAGGTCGAAATGACAATGCATTTAAATCAGTTGTTAATTTGTGAAGTACTCACACACATATCAGTTATAGATATACATAATAAGATTTCTATTGGTAAGGGACTGAGGAAAGGCATAGTAAGGGGAATATGAAAAGGTCATTAAGTTTTCTATGATAACTGTTAATACATATTTAGATCCCTATCGTAAGATATAAAGAAGTAAGTACACCTAATTATTATTAAAATGTAAACATATTATTGTATCGAATTCTCACGTCCATAATTCCTCTTGATGGAAATACCTATGCATAGCTTGTGGGTTGAATAATGAGTGTTTGATTGATTACTTGGTTAAATATCAAGTTTCGTTTAAAAAGTAATCCACCTATTGTAGAATGTTATTGTCAATTCTAACGTGAATTTTATTGACAGTAAATGACTTGCAAATAAATAAATTCAGATAGAGAATTTATTTAACGTAAGATGAACCAAAGTAACTAAGTTGGTACAATCATGATGTTTGGCAATTACAAGTCGCATTTTAAGCAGATTTTTTTTAATTTTTCTAAGAATTTGATTAGATAGGTATTATGACCGGACATGACATTGGGTAGAAGCCGGATGTTGGAACATTTATATGCGCGCCGCGGCGTCGAACACAATGCGCATTAGGGACCCTGTACTGTAGACATCGCAGATCAATACGCGCCTAGTATCCCTATTACAGGACTTTTGGACTTTAAAATTATTGCTGTAAGAAGAATACTTTATCTCCTATTACCTATAGGCCACGTATTTAATTAAAAGATATCTCTCTTGGTTAGATAACAGTAAAAAATTTACTCAGAAAAGTTTACTGAAAGGCCATAAAGGTGTCGCAGGGGTGTGGCTGATGGTAGTCTCATATCTTTTCAAAAGACAAATATGTAAATAAATTAAAAAATTATATTAATAAATTTTAAAATAAATGGGGGGGGGGGGGGGACAGTATTTCTATAGAAAATAAATCTTACGATTTTCAATGCGTCATCCATCATCATTACATCATTAATATTTCTTTTAAACACTCGTATGAAATTTAAGAAAAGATGTTTTTCATTTAATAACCTTTCTTTACTTTTGACCTAAACACACCAAGAGTTAAATCTTGGTGTGTTTAGGTCAAAAGTATCAAAAAAACCAATCGTTTTGCAAATTTAATTAGGTTTTTTGGTTTGTAGGTAGGGACTTGTCTCTGATGTTGCCAGCAATCATCTTAATGATTCCTTTTGATTTTTCTAGGCTAGGGTATCCTTTTCTCATCCACCCACCATTTACCCACCAACCCACATTGGGCACGCTTCCTGCATGGGAGAGACACATCCTCATGTGTTTCTCCCATGCAGGAAGGCCTGAGTCCAGCAGTGGGATGTAAATAGGCTGGTGATGATGATGATGATGAGGGTAACCTTTTCTCATCAAGCCGTTTATCACTGTTGTAGTTATAAAAAAATAATTTATAAGACAGACCTTATCAAAATTCTCAAAAGTTATGACGACGAATATTCTAGTGGATTAACTATGGTAGTTTCTCAAAATATCGATAAGCACGATCAACCGATCAAGATACGTGTTACATGATTATGAAGGGTTATCGTAGCGATACCGCGTCATTATCAGCTGTCTGATTAGATATTTTTGCGAAGCTACATTGAATATACACTGGATACTGAAGTACATATAAGTTTTTAACGGTTTTAAAATACATAGTTGGTACCTACCTAGCTACCTGCTATGAGAATTTTTAGAATGAAATGAATGTTGGCAAACTCCCATATTATTTGGACTGCAACACCGGCCACTCTGTATCTTAGTAGATATTTTATGCAGTAAATTTTAAATAAAATCATTGATAAGTTTGAGTAAGGATATACATATAGCTAAAATGTATTATCCTGATGTTAAAGAACGTTGGAGGTATGATTTTAAAATAAACTTTAATATTGTAAAAGTATACAAAAGTGAGAAGTCGGTTATGTTGTAAGTAGGGCGCCGTCAACGTGGTCCCGTCTTTCTGGCTACGGTCTTGGCCTCAAAGCCGGTTACCATCTTTGGTAGCGACCGGTTTTACAAGAACGGCCGTCATGGCTAACAGTTCATTCTAGGTCTAATACACCTATTTATTTACATATAGGCAACAAAATGGACGGTTATAAAATATTGCAATTGGATTGCGGAATTAATTACGTATTGTGTGTCGTATAAATGAAGATTAATAAGTCGAAGTTTATTTATTTAACTAAGGGCAACATACAGCAATAAAATATCACACTAAAACTCTTTTTTGTTTATATCAATGACTAAAACTTGACTCAGAAGACGTTATTATCTACTTTTACGTCTCCGTTAATCACAGTATATGGGTGTATTGGCGTCCTATGTACGAGTGAGTCACAGACGACAGTCATGCAGGGCGAGCGGCTGAATCACTGCACCAACCAAACCATACCTCGCTATTATGCACATACTGATGTCGCAGGTAACAAAATCGCCATTGTATGCTATTCACTATTGTGCAGCCTAACTTTTTAGGCCCCCATGAGCGATTGTTGGCTCCCTTATTGTTACTCGCTTAGAATGGACGATTTATTCATATTGGAATATTAACAGCATTTCGAGCCCACAATCAGAAGAGCGGTAGGTATTTATTTAATATTTGAAAATATCGCTATTGGATTAATTACGGTTTTGATAGGAAAATTTAATCTTATATTTTATTTATAGACGACCGGCTGGCCGGGTAGTCTGCGCCCCTTGCTTTATACGCTACTCGGTCAGGGGTCTCGGGTTCGAATCCCGGTGGGAGCAAATGTTTGTGTGATGAGTACGAACATTTGTTCATGAGTCATGGATGTATATGTGTTTATTTAGTATATTTCTAATATTTAAATACATTACTATCGATATCTAGTATCCATTACACAAGCTCTTAATGATGCTAACTTTGGGCTAGATAATTATAGTTTTGACTGTATGATTATTATTATTATTTAACAAAGGAAATATAAAACGAGGGACAAAAATATAGCAGAAGAATAAAAACGGCCACTAAAGATACTACTAACGCCATCTTTCCGAGGTGTGATGAAACTTAAACATGGTTAAAATAATAAGACATTTTTAATATGACCTCATAGCTTGCAAATGATTGTGCAATTATTTGACATTCCTATCGTATCGTATCGTATTCGTATCGTACTATTTTAGTTCTTAGGGTCTAAGGCTTAGAATAATAACGATAATAGGTTAATAACTCGATGGTTGGGCGAAATCTCCGCGTTATTGCAAAATGCTACCGTTGCGTATTTATGGAGCTTTGGAAAAAAAGAATATGACAAACGACTTTTTGTTAAAATAAAATTAGAATAATTATTTAAAATAATCTGACTAAAGACACCTAAGTAATTGACTTTAGACTTTTTCTACCTTCCAGAGAATTATTAATTTTATTTCAGTAGTCAGTTGCAAATGGATAGTTGCAATGGATTCAGGATAGGTTCTTATAGTTTTATGATGTATGTTCACTTTATTATCAGTTCACTACTTCATCATCTGATAAATCAGTCAATCGGGACATTTTTTGACAAGATGTACTCGACATTGATATCTTTTCATGAATTTCATCTATGTCGAAAGATAGGGATGAGAACAGTGAGAGTACCTGCATGTTAAAATTGAATTAAATATGACCGGCTGTTTTTATTGTCTGTCTTTTTATCCTGATGAGGATGCACTTTAACTTAGGTGCACTTTAGCATTGCTAAAGTGCACCTAAGTTCCGATGGTAAAATAGAATACTCATGATTATGCTTATTTATATTATGATAATGGTTATTCTATTCTATGGTCAAAGAGTCAGTTTTGATTTTTGGAAAAGCTCCCTACTATACGGAGATAAATAGAATTTGTACTGTAAAATTTCAAAACATTCTGTCTTTGAAGCAAGTCATTCAATTGAACTAGTTACATCTTTTGGAACTTTATAGTCTACGTACTTTCATAGATTTCATTTTAAAATCATTATTAAAGCAATTAGTTGCTTTAATACGAGCAAAAATTCATATAGGATTTTCTCAAGCCTTCGGTAGCTCCAGTGAGTGAAGTTATACATGAATTGTGAAAGGTCGCGGTTCGCATTCAGCCCCATTTTTCTGTGATATACTTTGATATTTGTTATTTCACCTATTACAGACGATTATTGAAAATCTATCATTTCGATAAATTTCAGTTGAAAATGTTGATTATTGTAATAATTAAGATTCATACTATATATTATTTAATTACAATAAAGCATTTAATAAATGTTGATAATTTTTTTCGTCTTAAACATGGAAAATGTCTTCTCACCGTCTGATCATTACCTTACTCGGCCGGTAAGATCGAGACGGCTAGAACAAGATCAGAGGCCTTTTAATAATTTGTTAGCATTTAACTCAATAACAATAAGGGGATACCTATTTAGATAATAATATAAATGGAATAAATAGCTCAATGGAAATATTTATTCTCAACACATCCAGGCCTAGGGTGGCCGTAATATCAACCATTCCACCTTCCCAGCACTGTACTAACTGTCGTCTGCCTAGCAATAGCAATGAATGCCTCCTAAGAGAAGTATATAATTGATATGAAAGAGTTTCATAAAAAGATCGGCTAATCGCTAGTGTCCCGTCACTCCCGTCACTCCCGTCAGAGCACCTCAGAGGGCAGCGATGATTGGAATAGTTTGAGTGCATAGCGTTGGCCAAACGCCAGTAGCTACGGCTAGCAGTACGATACATATGCGACCAGTAATTCTTAGCCAACTCATGTTAAAAAGCTGGGCATCCGCTTTGATGTAGCCCAGTAGTTTTAGAATCTCCACAAGCTCGACCTCTGACCCAGACCCGGTATGTTGACTATCAAAGCTTGCTCTCATTCTCAACAATTAAGACACACACGTGATTGAACCAGTGGTTACGCATTTCTAGTGATCGGAATGCAGGATGTAGTATTTTAGCCCCCGACGCTAAAAGAGAGGTGTTATAAGTTTGACGTGAATGTCTGTGTATCGTGTGTCTGTCCTGTGGCATCATAGCTCCTAAATTTTATTTTACCGATTTTTATTCGGTTTTTTTTATTTGAAAGCTAGCGTGATCGAGATGGTTCTTAGCTATGATTCATTAAGATCTGTTCAAGCTTTCGATGATCATTAGCTCAATGTCTCACTAAATTTCACAGATCCGATTGTTTTGTAATTTGGTGTACTACCTACTGTTACTTCGGTGGTATTTCTAAGACATTCTTACCTTTAGCTGATGCTGTAGTATAAAATAGTCTGCAGGATGCTTAATTCCTCAGAACCTTACAGCAGATATTATTATAAGTAACGTGTTTGGGCTCTTATGAGAAGTCTCAATGACTAAGGGTTACTGGACAGTTTAAATTTTATATTCTATATCCCTAATGAGTATGATATATAGTATCCCTAATGAGTGGGTAACCAACTCACTGAAATATTGCTGCCTTCAAGAAACAGATGCGAAGTAGATGAAAAGCGTCATTCATTATTGATACTACAAAATAAGCAAAGAAGAAAATTGAGATTATTCTTAAAATAAAAATAACAAAAGATGGTCTGAGTTGAAGGTCCAGAGGATCACATACTTAGTATAGGATCAATCGTAACATATCAGGTGGAAAATAAGTGTTATTTTCATCCACTTATGGTAAGTGTTCGACTTTATCATCAAGCTTAGCGTACAGTTGAGCAATAATATGTACCCACTTTTGGCATTTCAGCATCCCTATTACCTTCGCATTAACAGACACGAGCTTTCAAAAGTGGGTACATTTTATCTTCCTATCTACCTACATATTATGCTTGAACCTTTTTCAGTTTTATTTCCTGTAACGTATTTTGTTTTACGATTGTTTACACTAACACCACATGGTCTGCGTAAAGACCGGACAGAAGTCACATCACAGAAGCGTCATTAATGTTTATATGTTCACAAATGGTGTTTTTTGGCACCACGTCAAATAGTTACCCATATCTAAAAATATCCGACTTTATGTAAATTTGCACTCTTAACGAAGATAGTAATATTGGTCGGAATTTTGCGCTTAAAGAGGTATAGGTTTTTTTATATAACTGAATGATAAGCAAGCTGACAGCCCACCTGGTGGTAAGTGGTAACCACCGCCTAAAGACACCTGCAATAACAAGGAAAAAAACAATTTCAGGTGCGTTGTCATTCTAAGGTCTAAGATGAAATTCCTTCCGTCCCAATAATTTCAGTGGCTACCTTTCCCTTCAATCCGCAACACAACAAACTGTTTCACGGTTAAAGTAAGAAAGGCGGTGGTACCTACGGGCCCTACATACGGGACTACCACCTAGCAAATGTAAAGGTTTTTTTTAATAAGGCATCGTGAGACACCTCCTAATCGTTTATACGGGCTGTTTTGTACTCACCATAATAAACGGGCACCTCTCTCTCATGTTAACACTGTCATATAAATACTGAAGTAATACTAAAGTGGTAAAAAAAGTCCAAAATTATGTATTAAATTTAAATTTTCTTCATACAAATAGTTCAGTCAATTACACAAAATGTATGGGAAATTTCAAAATTAATTTTAGAAATTTGAACTATTGATAACACCTTAGTATTTTAAAAGCTTTTATTTAACTTGCTTGTGTTCGGGTGGAATCTTGCTACTTGATTTTGAAGCAGATATCTTCAACCGATTGAGCTAAAATTTTGTATACACGTTTAGTTTGGATGACAATACACGATAAGCTGTGTGACGTCATTCTAAATCTAATATGGCGGGCCATCCAAGATGGCGGAATAGTTATTTTTAATGCATTTCTACAATATGGGTATCAAATGAAAGGGCTTGTTAAGAGTAATAATGTGACGTCATTCTAAATCCAATATGGACATCCAAGATGGCGGAATAGTTATTTTTTATGCATTTCTACAATATGGGTATCAAATGAATGGGCTTGTTGAGAGTAACTCGAAAATTAATGTGACGTCATTATAAATCCAATATGGCTGAACATCCAAGATGGCGGAATAGTTATTTTTTTTGCACTTCTGCAATATGGGTATCAAATGAAAGGGCTTGCCGAGCCTCAGAAACATAGCCAGCGATAACTAAAAAATAAAAAAGTAAAAAATAATTAAAAAGCAAAAATTTTTTTTAAAAAAAAACCTTTTATTTAAATGCTCTAAATAGAATAAAATATTATATTTTCCTTAAAAAATTTAACTATAAACTAATAACCTCATTATTGTCATCATACACAATTTATATGATCATAAAAGCTTGTGGCGCGATTTACTTGTGTAAATAAACTAGTACCTATTTAATTGAGCGACAAGCTTTTATGATCCCATAAATTGTGTATAATGAGGTTATTAGTTTATAGTTAAAATTTTAAAGGAAAATTTTATTTTCTTCTTTTTAGAGCATTTAAATAAAACCTTTTTTTAAAAAAGGTTTTTTTGCTTTTATATATTTAGGTTAACATGTGTAAGGTGCCCGATCGTTATGGTGAGTACCAAACACCCTGTACTCCGGTACATCTACCACCGTTAGGCTACGCAGGCGTTTACAAACTGTTTAGGTAGGTAGTGATAAATCTACATTTTAATATTTTGTACGAACGTCTTATAAAAACCTTGATCATTATCACATAGATACCCACAGAACAGATTATCTGCCTGTGTAGAAGATACCCATAACATTAGCATTCATTTTGTGTTCTTAATTTTTATTTTAACATTATTATAAATGTTTTTTTAAAAAATATCTAAACTAGAAAAATTTCGAACCCGCGACCTTTGGCAATCCGGGCGACGGCTCTAACCATCTGAGCTACCCAGGATTTGGGAAAACCCTGTGAAATTCTTCTAGACTAAGTATCTGTATTTGCGTTAAAAGCCAACGTCTACCCTACAATGTCGAAATGTTCTATTTCAACATCCGAAACGACTATTTTTACAAATACCTACGATTCGGTTAAGTTTGGACATTGCTTTCAAATATTCTTAATTTTTATTTTAACATTATTATAAATGTTTGAAAAAAATATATTTACTAATAAAAATATCTAAACTAGAAAAAATTCACGTCCTGAGGCGGGGATCGAACCCGCGACCTTTCGCAATCCGGGCGACTTCCCCGACTCAGGACGTGAAATTTTTCTAGTTTAGATATTTTTTTTATTAGTTAAAAATCCCTTTTGTTGGACTCCGTAAAATCACACGATAGAACCAAATATTTAAACCGTTTGGATATTACTTAATATTCGGGTAGGTATTAATATTTTGTAACTATGAACATGTAATTACTGGGCATGTACGGCATTTCATCTAAGGCCCCAGGATGACAATTGACAACGCACCTGCAATATCAAGTGATTTTTCCTTGTTATTGCAGGTGTCTATAGGCGGCGGTAACCACTTACCATCAGGTGGGCCGTCAGCTTGTTTGTCATCCAGTAGTATAAAAAAAAATGTCAGCGATATTTAAAAAGACTTAATATATCGTAGGGACATAGTATTGCGATTTCAAATTATAATATTATGTGTCGCCTAGATTGAAGGCAGGTGTAACTTGCGCCAAACTTCTAGTTTGCTCTGAGCACGAGTCGATTGACTGCGCACTGTCAATATTTTGATAGTGCGCAGTCAATCGACTTGGATCAACGCCGTATGGACGGTTGCTGCGGGCAGCTGCGCAATATTGCGCGATGCAACTTCAGAGCGAACTAGATGTTTTGCGCTAGCTTCTATTTACCACTCGAATACTTAACAATTTTCTGAGTATGACAATACTTTAAATATTCAAGAGCCCCTAAAGGAGATAGTAGGTAAATGTTTGTATGGGATTAGGACCAGCTTATGACCACAATTACATACGATTATTTTTTAAGAAACGATAATATCAAAAGATTTCTATAAAACATCCTGATTGAACGGCGGCAAAAAAAGTATTTTAATTTGCTGAAAAACATCATAGAGTAAGGCAGAAATTTTTAAGAAAACAATATGTCGATGTCAAAATAAAATCTTCTTTATTAAGGCTTTATGTCGTTTTATTTTTTCATAGAAAGAGCCAAACAATTCCGAAAATCCACACAAACACTCAAGGGCAGCAATAAATGTAATTTTTTTTTGTCGCTGCTTTACTGGCCTGGATGCAAGTGTTTTAGGCCATGTCCTAATAAATTATCTTGCTTTCTGTAATCAACGCATTGAAAAGCGGATGTAACACATTTCAATGCGTCTTGGAAGAATTTGGCGCCAAATATATGATGAATTACACATGATGCTACTCGTACTTTGTTGAAGTTGATAACCAAGATAAAATTCTCAACATCTCTCACACTTAATTAACGTTTATTAAAATGATTTTTCATAATGCACTTATCTCTAATCTATGATGCACGTCAACACAAACACTTGTTTTAGAAAACTACACTAATTTTATAACACAATTTTTATAACAATATTGTCTATTGTTATAAAAATTGTGACCGACACCATTGAATGGCGCGAAAAACACCTGTCAATAAGTATAACTAAATAAAATTCAACATTTGAACAGTGGTTATGGACAGCACACTTTTGGGCATATTTATGATTTCTATGTTGCTATTTTTTATGTAATAATTATATTATTTTGTTCTTTTTTTGCGAAATAATACGAGAGTTTTATGTTAATTAATGGAGCATGTTAATCGTACATTTTTGTCTACAATCTGAAATGGTACTTATGAGGTGTCCCAAAACTGTACTTTCTGCTTATGAAACGTTTCGAGTACCTATTCGGTGCATTTACAATGTAAAGCATGTTGTATTCTGCTGTAAAGCGTTAATTGTTAAAAAAAAGCTCACCTTTTCGTATTAGTAAGCTTGTGACCCTGCGCAGTGCTTCTCTCGGTGACTTTTGGAAGAACTTGGGTGTCAGGTTGGGGGGCAGCGTGAGGGGCTTGCGTGCGCCCGGCCCATCCCACGACGTGGGGTTCTCGGGCGCCGTCTTCGAGGTGGTCAGCCTGTCCAGGTGCTCGATGGAAGCCGGCCTGAACGCAAGCGGTTAATCGCAGTGTCAATTTGTGGTAGTAAAATATTTTAGTATAGGTTTTAAAGTAAGTAAGTAATAATATGAACCAGTTAAGAATTATAAAAAAACGAGTAGGTACCTAAATTCAACAGAGCTAAGGTTCTACACTATTCGTTAATCGATTTTTTTCTTTAGAACAGCTAAGAATATCCTCTGTGATTTTAAAGATCCATTGGTTATTAAAATTCTTTTGAAATTAGTTAAATTGTGGTTTTCGACAACGACAGAGCAATATCTGCCTTTATGCAAATCTGTCTGTCTTTCTGCTACTCTGGGATTTGCTTATCTGTCCTTATGTCGCAGAGGGTCGGCGATCGGCATCGAAATCTTTCATATCTTTTTGATGCTGACTGTATCACAAACTGTGCCATAGCATACATAGCATTCATAGGCTTTTAGCGTTAGCGCCTTAAATAAGTGTAACATAGCCGTAAAATATGTTTTTTTTATGATAGCAAAAATGCAATAGGTTGAAAAATCAACGATCTACAAAAATATCTTAACTAGAATCAATGAATGTCCTAGGGCGAGAACCGAAGCCGCGAACTTTTACAATCCGGGCTCTGGCCAGGCCACTACAGAACCTTACATAATTTATTACACATAGAGTAATAAATTATCCACATTACAGTAGTGTAGGTAATGTGGATACAGCCTGATTAATTTTATATTATAAACCGCCAAAACCGCCAATTCTCCTTTCTTAGTGCCCCATCTTGTCGCGTTTAATATGTATTTGTAGCCATAATGTAATAATGGTCATAAATATAGATGTAGATATTATTGGTACTAAATTTTATGCTTATGGCAATAAATGAAACGAGCAGACACTGATAAACATTACTGAACTGCATAAAACAAATGTAGTAAGTATATACAGAACTGTACAATTTTCCTGGACATTGACAAGTAGTCAAGCTAACACAAAAAATATTAATAAATACTGTAGTATAGAAAGAGACCAATTGAATTGACTGTTTGGCTTATATTTCTTTGAGAATAGATAAGTATATTGTTAGAGCGAAATTTCAAATGAATATGTTGTTGTTTTTAGAATACATACCTACCTAGCTAATTACGATTCAGTTTGTTTCGAGAACTAAAAAAATATATTCGCCTTATTTTATCGTTTAACAACATTATAACAATATTACCTACTTTCTGTTGTAAAATAATTGTTGCTGTTAAGTAGTAACTACCTAATTATATTTTGTTCATTAGAATAAACAAATAGGTACATTATTTATAGTTTAGCATTCTATATTTGTATTAATTGGACAGGAAATATAGAGAAATATAATTTATGTTGATAAGTAAATACAATGTTTTATGATTGTGAATGCAATGCTAAGCAAATGTAACTTACATTTTACGAGGATAATGTCTGAATATACTTGCTTGAAGGACATTTTTAATTACAGAGTGTAGTGAATTTTATTTCACGTTCTCACCAAAGCTATTCTTTAGTGTAAGTTTATGATTATACAATACTAAAATATAGGATATTTACGATACGTATAAGAATAATCACTTGTTTTTTGTTTTCAATACATCTTTGCACTACCTACCTACTTATTTGATGTTTCTGCCCGCCTAGGATGACCACCGAAACGCGATATGATAAAGCTATTTATCGCTTCGAACTGTCAAAAATCATTGGATATAACCGCCATCTTGAAATTTTATTGAAACTGCGAACTTGTATTGTATATATACATGTTCGCAGTTTCGATAAAATTTCAAAATAGCGGTTATATCCAATGATTTTTGACAGTTCGAAGCGATAAATAGCTTTATCATATCGTATCATATCACGTTTCGGTGGTCATGCTAGGCGGGCTGGACCTAACTTAAGTATTACTAACGTAGCAATTGAGAAAATTTGCTAAATCAATCGCTGGGTTGTCCTTGTCAGAATTTATCAATTTTGTAATACTTACCTACTTTACTTAAGTCACGATAACTTATGTAGGTAGGTAATACAATATCCACTTTGACAAATTTTAATAATTGCAATAAATAAACATCTGTAAGGTAAATCTGACGCGAAAAAATGGTTCTATGGTACGTAGCACTATAACTTATTAATATACTAGCTGACCCGGCGAACTCTGTTCCGCCTTAAAGGCAACAAATAAGCAGATTTTGGAATTTGTTTTTTTATTAGAAAAAATACAAAAATAAATTAAGTACCTACATTAATCATTCATTATTATGTCTGTATTTCAGTACATAGGTTGCTCTTCACTTAAGTACCTTGTGATACACAACATTTTTCGTTTTATTATTAGGCGCAAAAACAAACAACGCAGATGGATTTCTGACCCGTGAACATGCCACATATAATTGACCATGGAAAAAACATCGATGTTCTAGATTCAAACCACAAACTTTTAAGGATTGGCCTTGTGATTTGTTGATGGTCATGGCAAATGCAAGACGGATCGGAAATTGAAGTCTTTTAAATTCAAACGGCATATCGGTTGGGATCATCGGTATCTCCTCGGAATGAGAACTTCCTCACTTTTGAATTTTCCTTTCAGTATCGTCACGTAAATTACATTGTTCATCAATTTTCTAACCACCAAACGCGTACCGTTGCACAGTTTTGGTTGGTTTATGTTTCGAAGCATGATTACTACGGAGCCAACCTTTAGGCGTAAATTGTGCGGTGCTAAGCCAGGCACATCCAAGGAGTTTAAAGATTCAATTGGATAGTTGGTAGCTTCATCTTCATTTGTGACGCAGTCAATAGATTTGAATGAATGCATTGTTCCAATGATCTTATTTTGAATTATGTAGTTCAGGTCATCTACATCTTTATTCTTAGCCGCTAAAATTGCTCGCTCACTCAACTACTTATTCATTATTTTTTAGTTAGAAATAATGTTTCGAAATACATTGTTGATAAGACAAAATTACTTAGCTGCCCCCTTATTCTCAACTGTCGGAAAATATTCGAATTTCGGAAACTCTATACCTGTCACATTTTATCGCTATACGTCAAAGCGAGACGGCATGTGACTTTTCGAATCGAATCCGTGATCCGACAGTTGAGAATAAGGGGGTTCTAGATGCGCGTTTTGTTGTTTCAAGTCTGATGCGTTTTTGGTTTACCACCTTTTATAGTTCACTTCACTTTTTATTTAAATTGGCAATGATTGTTATTTATTAAATAGAAACTCGAAACAAACACATCAACCGGTCGACTTCAAAATTAAAAATTTTCAACCATACTTAACCATAGACAACATTACGTTTAGCTGTCAGTTGCGTGTTGTAAATTTTTTAACAAATGAACGGCCAGATTAATGTTTTGACTGATAAATTTTTTGATTTGCTGTCAGTTGCGTTTTGTTATTCCATGTCAGTTGCGTTTTGTTATACCACGTTTTTATCCTATTCACGTGACGTCCCACGGGAATAGGATAAAAAGTATCCTATGTCCGTCTCCTAGTTCTAAGCTATCTCTCCAACAATTTTCAGCCAAATCGGTTGAGCCGTTCTTCAGTTATAAATAGCGTAACTAACACGACTTTCTTTTATATATATAGATAGATAGAAACAATTTTTACCCACTACCTTTTTGAAGTTTTAGAGACCTACCCTACAAACTCTTGATTTTGTAGTAGGAAGGTAGTTTCCAGTAGTGAGAAGTGACTATTTATTTACCTACACAAGAGTGTAATATGGTAACCTCTTACAACCCTTTTCTTTACCTATAGTTACTATCTAAGTAAGTACTGAACTTCAGAAATGAAAGCGTTTTAAGATTAAATGTAGAAAATATTACCTCATAAACTATTAAGTAAGTAAGGAATGCAATTAACCCAAATACAATTTTTATTGCTTATGTTTCTGCGCAAGTAGTGGGACGTGAGCAGGCTATTATACTTCACTATTGATGATGATTGAGGAAGAAAAATGACCGTAAAACCAGTGACATAGTCGATTGACACTTGGCAAAGTTAAGGTACCTTCTTACTGGATTAATAGGAACTAAGCATTGACATTTAGATACATTGATTAGATTTTTAGAAATTTTATTAGCGAAATTAACTATTTTTGATGTGGGTACCAACCTATGTCTCTGTCTGGGATACCAGCCGCGCGGCGGGCCCCCTAGCCTGAGCAAGTCGGCACCAGTGGAGACGCCGACTGCGCCCATTACGGAGCCCCGTCCGTAGCCGCCCAGTGTCACGCTGCTCCCTGTCCGTGAATAAGTACAATGAACTTTTGAGTCACGTCTGAGAAGGCCGTTATAACAAAGAGTTCATTTGTTTTAAAATTATAACAATTTTCCTGTCTGTATTCGATGAATTTATTAAGTTTAACAAAAATGGCACCTTTACCTACTGGTCTGCACCAATGTAAATAAAAATGTCATGTAAAAGAACAATGGAGCAATCAGGGTCAATCAGTAAGTTAATATTTAGTTTTAGAAGGCATTTCATATTGGGCCATAGGATGACAACGCCCCTGCACCTTATTGCAGGTGTCTATAGGCGACGGTAAGCACTTACCACCAGGTGAGCCGTTAGCTTGTTTGTCATTTAATTGTATAAAAAATAAGCGTCTCTAAAATTAAATGCCATTTTAGCGCAAAAACTAGCTGCAGATGTCCATAATCAGCGGATTTTTATGATAAAAAGTGATAAACACAAAACTTAGATCTGATTCGAAAATAATGTTGTGGGTGGAAAGTAATGTTTTGGGGCAGTTATCCTCAACCGATTGAGATAATTTAATTTGGATGACAATGCATGGCCAAGATGGCGGACCATTATTTTTAGTGCACTCCGATGATACGGGTAAGTAGGTATCACATTTTAATTGAAAGGGTTCGATGATTCGATAAGAGGAATATGAAAAAATAAATAAATAGAAAAAAAAACATTTTAAAACAAACTTTTATTTCAATGCTCTAAAAAGAAGTTAACTTGAATCAAATCAAATCCATCAATTCATACAGGGTGGTGCCGTCAATATGATATTAAATTAAAACAAGGGCTATATTACTTAGTTCATAAAAATGGTTTGCCACTTTCAAAAACATCTTATTCATTTGATAATTTCTTGACATTTGTATGAAATAATCTAACATTGGCTGCATTATTTCATAGAAATGTCATGAAATTATCAAATGACTTAGATGTATTTGAAAGTTGGAAAACATTTCTACAAACTACATAGCCCATGTTTTAATTTATTGTCGTACTACGTCGTCTACTCTGTTAACTCTGTATGATATATTTATAAAGATGCGAGATTTAGGTACCTACTTAGCGGTAAAAAAGCGCGTCGCCAGCAAGCTTTATTATATAAATTGGGTAATGTAATAAACTGATAGGTTTGATTCAATTTTAAGTTTATTGTCTTGTTTTGAAAGCATTTTAATAAAAGCTTGTTTAGGATAGTGGCACCATTATCTGAACGTTTAAGCGATTTTGAGAACTTTGTATAATTTTACCTCAGATATTTGGTGACGCAGACACTTGCTATCTTATTTTTTTTTAGATTAGAAATAGAGCTGCCTAGATCTGATAAGTACTTTTTCAAAATTCGATACTTGTAAGAAAATGAAGGATTTACCCCTATGGTTGAATATATCTAGTTATTTGGTGTTTTCTAAAAATTTCTTTACCAGAGTAGTCACTTCATTTTTAAAAACCAATTTCTCTAAAAATACGGAAAAAATATACAATGCGTATCAATCCATTCTATCATAACTTCTATCTATTAAGCAGCAGCTGTCAAACTTCATAAAGGAGGTGGCCAAGATATGGAAACTTGAAATGCAACATGTACAGAAGTGATCGATGTATGAAACAAACTATATTTATGTATATTTTAATACTAATTTCACACTTTATACCTATACGGTCCAGAAAAATATAATAAATAATAAGTAATTGTTTTGATTATTATAGAATGGCGAAGAAAGATGGACGCTATATATCAGAATTCAACCAAGGAGTTTTCACATTACGAGGATAAATAGGCGAAATGACCTCCTTGGAAACGCTTTTGCTCAATATGTTTTTCACACTTTAATACTAAAGAGAAAATGAGACTAGAGAATAGAGTGCCGCCTCTCACATTTTTTTTTCACCACACCCTCGTGGCGCCATTTTCATAATAGAAATCTCAAAGATTGTTGCGCGACTTTCCGACTGATATTTATGAAAAAATATACACTTATTGTACGGTTTTCTCGTCAATTTCCATTTATACTGATGTTTTTTATCGTTTTATCTTGCTGAATACCTACAGATTAAAATAAAATAAAAATAAATCGCAAAGAACTTCTCAGACACGCATAACAAATGAAAACAGTTTTATTAAAATGAATGATGATCGAAACCAAGCAAAGTGTACAATATTATACTTTGCTATTAAAATAAATGTGCAATACTTCATTTATTATAAATGCCATTTTTTGTAACATGTTCACCAAAATATGAACGCGCTTGTTTCACTTGATATAATCCTAAAACAAACATTATTAGATCATCTGTAAAAACTGAGAAATCGATTTAGAGACTGCAATGATGACAGTTAACAGCTAATGTCCCTTATGAGTCAAATATGTTCCATTCCATTTCAGGTATTTTTGTGATAAAATAAAATTAAAGGATGTTTCAAAAATCATATTTATCAATAATTAAATAGTTAAACATTTGGAGTTTTTAAAACAGTACTCTTATTTTGTATTTAGTGTTTAGCTAAAGTTATTGTATTTTCAAGTCGTCTGTGGCGTTGTAACGTCAAATGTGAAAGTATAACCGGAAGTTTGCATTAAAGACTATTAAAATTTGTTAAAAAAATAAACGATAATCCATTTTTTTATTAATTGAATACCTTAGTGCAGGTGTTCTTGTTAATGCTGAAAAAGTTACATAGGCAGAAATTGGTCATGTCCTTTAAGAGATAAGTTAATAAGGTCACTTTGTGTTCAGCTGCTCTCCCCTGCTTAAGGCTGTGCTTAAGGTGTTAACGGAAAACCAGCGCCAGGTTACCTACGGGTGCTTATTGTCAGGGGACAATATGCTGAGTGGACGCCTATTTAGTTCAGTGCCAGTAATTTTAAGGTCAGAAATACCAGTCCAATTTATTTCTAACATGAGATGTATTAATTGCGGTTTAGCAGTAAATCGTATGCGGCGACACTCAATAACTTCGTTATCAGTGAATCTTCAATACATTTTCGCAAGAATACTTGGCTGTGCAAAAGGTAACTTAATAATTTATTCTCATCCCTTTTATTCGTTTAAGAAACATCTTATTCATTTGATAATTTCAGAAAATCAGAACATTTCTATGAAATAATCCAGCCAATGTTATATTATTTCATACAAATGTCATGACATTATCAAAGGGATAAGATATTTTTGAAAGTGGCATACCATTTCTATGAACTAATATAGCCCATGTTTTATATTATTGTCGTATTGACAACACTACCCCGTATAATCTCATAATGTGAAACTCCTTGGTGGAATTCTTATATTTTTTAAGGAAATTAAAAAAAACCGTAAAAATATCTACGCACGGCGCTGTACAACGGAGCGTGCGGTAAAACAGATATTTAGATGTGAGTACCTATTTTACCGCACGCTCTGTTGTATGGTGCGTAATATTGAACTTTCAAAAAATGTAAATACAGGCTACGTAAATGCATTTTTTGAGCAAATGTGCTGAAAAAACTTTTTAAATTTTTCTTGTACTCTATTCAATAATTATTCGCTTTCCATCATGTTGGTTTACGTTTTTAAAAAAAAACCTAAGAAATCGCACCACGAAGGTATTTTAATACCCGAAGAGTTAGTGCAAGCAGTAAATAATTCAGAATTGAGTTTTCTTCCGGAAAAAAACTTGAAAAGTAGGTACTTACCTACATAAAATTTTACTTTCAATACTTTTAATATGCTAGTAATATAACATAAATGAATGACTTTGATTTTATTTCAATGTTATTACCTAATTGTAATAGTTTTACTTGTTTTAACTTTTAATATTTAAAAGAAATTAAACACTAATTTAATACGTTCTTTAATCTGTTTTTTTGTACTAGTATACCTACATGCACTTAGCATTTACTCGTTGTAGTGATGTGAAAAATTGCGTGTTGCGCTCGGTGGCAAAGTTATTCTGCGTCTCGTACCTTTGAAACAATCGCTACGCTTAGAATTCTATATTTGAATCCTAGAATCCATCGCTTGCTCAAGTTTCAATACAAGTACTCGCGCCAAAAAACCACTTTGCTGCCTTGCCTTACAAATAAGTATTATCTAACCCTAAAGTTAGGTAAGCAATTATAAGACTTCTGTTTGCTTCGTAATAAATAAATAGCACGCCGGTCATGGTATGCTACAATTTAATGAGCAAAGCAAAACGCACCTATTGACTGCATAGAATTCAGAGTGTTATTCCTCGGCGGACCAGTGGAGTTCCTCGGCGGTGTTCTGGGCACATCGCAGCCTCGGGCGAACACTGGTGTCTCCGGTAAACTAGCCGATGTCTGTAAAGGACCTCGACCAGCTGCAACCGCTTCTCTATTCTGTCTTTGCAAAGTGCGTCTTCTCGCGCCACTAGCGCCGATATCTGGAAGTCAAATTTAAATGTTATTGCCTACCTGCACTTGTTGGATTGTGAAATTTTCCAGTTCGGAATCAACAGTTAGCAAAGTGACTAATAACGGGGCAACAAAATTCTTAGAGGAATATGATAAGTTTAGATGGAATATGTCATCAAAACCAGCAGTACTATCAGAAATTACATTCACTATTTCCTGCAGGTCAGTTTCAAATAGAATAAACGATGATGATGGTGTGATATGCCTAATCTAATAATTGACTGTAAGGGTTAGGGAAAATCTCCGATAGATATAGAGTTATAGCCTCAACAAGTTGCTTTCCAATATTCACAAAGTAGCCATTGACCAAATTAACGGTTTCCTTTGCAGATGATTCACAATTTAGCAATTCAATACTTTAAATCTTATCTGTTGTACAATATGTTAAAGTTCTAATTGTGTTCCATAGATAATTAGATTTATTCTGAGATGTTTGTGATTGTTCTTTCTGATAACTGCGTTTTAGATTTTAGTTAACCCATATACAATAATTTTGATATCTTTTAAATGTGATTATAAGAACTTCATTTGTTGGGACTAGTCTTAGCTTTAATTGCGTGTGATTCCTTTTTTGATACATCGCACATTATAATTACCTACTGATCCAAGGCTTAATAGGCGTTTTTCTATTAGTTGAATATCTTACTGTTTTACACTGTTTTAGAGAGTCCACTAAATTTTCTATTTAATTTGTAATAATAATATCAAGATGATCACTAAAAAGTTACTCTTTTTATGTTTTAAATACGATATCGCCTTATCCATTATGTTTTCAACTTTACCTAGGATTATGAGTAGGTATATATCATAATTAGCTGTAATGTAATTGTTTTCTCTCCATCATATTTTATGTCTGGTTTATATTCTTCCGTGCGGTGACGGATTAAGAATACAATTCACCGCCCCATTTCTTCCCGTGGGTGTCGTAAGAGGCGACTAAGGGATTACCGAGCTACCAACTGCTCGACTGGTGGTAGGGTCTGAACACCCGTCTGGTTAGTGACCACCGTACGCATGGCGTAAAACCCGCCAAGTGACCACTTGTGGTCGCGTTCCGGGATCAGTCAGCGTACAACCAGAGCTTGGGGAGACGTTGCGGCGATGGATGCGGTCAGTGACGGCTTCCGTCTAACCAGAGCCAGGTGGACTGCATTGACCCGCCGACCAGGGAGACCCGAAGAAACGGCTGTTCCGCTGGCCGCCCGTGGTACAGTACAGGGGCCCAAGCGAACCTAACCAGTTCGTGAGGCTGCCCTATCATGCCACGCATAATCTTGGGGTGGTCCGTCGTGCCGGTTGGTGACCGGGTGGTGGGGTCCCGGCGGCCATTCCCGGGGGGGTTCGGGGGCCCTTCCGTTCGGCGGGTCAGCGCGTCTCTACTGTCGGCTATTACCTGGGGAAACAGGCCTCACGCTTTGACCGTATATATCGCGGCAACGTCACCCCAATTCACGCCTCTCCTCCTTCTATCTTCAACTATGGCAGCGCTCAAAAACAGTTCCGGTCGTTCAGCGGTGCACACCCCCACCACAACCACGCTGTTTGAGGTCGGGCTCACTAACATCCGTGGGCTCCATGCTAACCTCAATGCCGTCCACCAACATCTCGAGACGGCTCGACCCGAAATGCTGTTTTTGACGGAGACGCAAATACTCCGCCCGGCAGACACTAGCTACTTGGATTACCCCGGCTACGCTCTTGAAGAGTCCTTCAAAGCGAAGGCCGGGGTATGCTTGTTTGTCCGGGCGGATGTTTGCTGTCGCCGTCTGCGCTGTTTGGAGGACCCTTCCTACTCTATTCTTGGGGTGCATGTGGACCTGGGCACACATTGCCGAATCTACGTGTGCCTCTATAGATCCCACAGCGGTGACATGGAGACAACTCGACTTTTCGAACATCTTAGTCGGGTGGCAGATGTTGCGCAGGAGCAGTTTCCAACCGCGGAATTGGTGTTTTTAGGGGACTTCAATGCTCACCACGAGTCGTGGTTAAGTTCCTCTAAAACTGACCATGCTGGTAGAACTGCCCACGCTTTCGCTCTCACGCACGACCTGACCCAACTGGTAAACCAGCCCACCAGGATTCCAGACATTGTCGGTCACGCGCCCTCATTGTTGGACCTTCTGCTGACGACTCGCCCGGATGGATATCGGCTAGAGGTTCGTGCTCCTTTAGGAACATCGGATCACTGCCTGGTATCCGCTGGGGTGCCACGGGCGTCGCCACCGGTACCTATGGTTGCCAAACGCCGCATCTGGCACTATGCGTCGGCAGATTGGGACGGTATGCGGGATTACTTCGCATCTGTCCCTTGGAGGCAGCGCTGTTTCAGTGAGCTGGACCCGAACGCTAGCGCTACTGCTGTTGCTGATGAGATCATGTTAGGGATGGAGTACTATATCCCTCACTCCGATCTCATCAGTAGGGGTAGGCGTAACCTCTGGTTCAACCGCGATTGTGCCTTAGCTGTTGAAAACAGACAGTCGGCATACCGCGCTTGGATCAGGGGCCGAGCTTGCGGGGATCCCAACATTGACTCACTGAAAGCAGTCTATAACAACGCCACCAAGTCCTGCAAAAGGGCCTTCATCAGAGCGGATGCACAGCGCGTTGCACGAGTTGGCCAAGAACTTCTTACGCATCCTACGGGAAGCCGTAGCTACTGGCGTCTGGCCAAAGCCGTGCAATCCAACTTCTGTCAACCCTCGCTGCCCCCGTTGAGATGTTCTGACGGCTCGCTAGCTCACAAGCCGCAAGAGAAAGCCGATCTCTTGGTAAAACTCTTTGCTGCTCACTCCCGAATCGATGACTGCAACTTACAGCCACCAACACTCTCCCACTGTGGCCACACAATGCCCGATATTCGTATTAGGCAATGTGATGTACGTGCGGAGCTTCAGTCAATCGACGTCCGGAAAGCTAGTGGACCTGATGGCATTCCAGCGATAGTACTGAAAAACTGCGCAGCGGAGTTGTCTCCTGTCTTAACGCGGCTATACCGTCTTTCTCTCTCTTCTGGGTGTGTGCCGGAATCTTGGAGAGAGGCCAATGTGCAACCGGTCCCCAAAAAGGGAGACCGATCAGACCCAGCTAACTACCGCCCGATAGCTGTCACCTCAGTTCTTTGCAAGGTCATGGAACGGATCTTAAACCACCAGCTGATCCGATACCTAGAAGATCACTCATTAATTAATGATCGACAGTACGGGTTTCGGCCGAACCGGTCAACGGGTGATCTTCTAGCGTACTTAATGCATGTCTGGGGTGAAGCTATTGACAAACGTGGTGAGTCACTGGCAGTTAGCCTTGACATTGCCAAAGCGTTCGATCGGGTCTGGCACAAGGCTCTTCTCTCCAAGCTCCCGGCATACGGTCTGCCCGCTCAGCTCTGTAACTGGATCGCCGGCTTCCTGCATGAGCGAAGAATCCGTGTCCTCGCAGATGGATGCGCTTCGCGGTTCATGTCAGTGAATGCTGGTGTACCACAAGGCTCTGTTCTATCCCCCACACTCTTTCTTCTTCATATCAATGACATGATTCCGTTAGGAAACATTCATTGCTATGCAGATGACAGTACAGTGCATGGGGGATATTACGGTCGCCCAGGGGCTGGGCGCGCTGAAACCGAGAGAGAGAGAGAGCTTCTTACCATTGAGCTCGACAGGGTGTTGAACCTCGTATCTGAATGGGGATCTAACAATCTTGTTGAGTTCAATGCTAAGAAAACACAGGTGTGCGCGTTTACAGCCAAAATGTCGCCGTTCCTTCCCCTTCCGTCTCTTCAGGGCACGACTCTTTCGGCACAGGGCTCCCTAAACTTGCTAGGTATGGAGATATGTTGCGATCTGAATTCCAGGAACTATATCGAAACCGTGATAAAAACAGCCTCACGGAAGCTCGGTGTCCTGAACAAGGTGCGTCGATTTTTCACGCCTGACCAATTATGCCTGCTGTATAAAACTCAGGTCCGGTCTTGCGTGGAATATTGCTCGCACTTGTGGGATGGCTCCGCCAAGTACCTACTCGATGCCCTGGACAGATTGCAGCGTCGTGCTGTCCGTATCGTTGGCGATGTAGAGGTCACCAACAACCTTGAGCCTCTGCAATTGCGTCGAGACATTGCGTCGCTTAGCGCCTTCTATCGGCTATATCACGGAGAGTGTTCTGAAGAGCTATTTGACCTTATCCCACCTTCCCCCTTCCTACTCAGGAGCACGCGTGCCGGTCTTCGGAGTCATCAATTCACTGTCTCCACCTCAACATCACGTACAAAGAAATTTAGTAGCTCTTTTCTTTGTCGAACTTCCAGAACTTGGAATTCTTTGCCAGCACATGTGTTCCCTCCTTCCTATAACATGGGGTCCTTCAAAAGAGGCGTGAAAAAGCACCTTTCGGGCCGGCAAGGTGGAGGCAGCTAGAGTAGTGTCTGAACTGCACTAGCTGTCTTCGCATATGGACTCTTCTTACTGCTTCACATCAGGTGGTGTTGAGTCATTTGTCGTGCTTAGTATAAAAAAAAAAAAAAAAAAAAAAAAAATATTGCCTAAGACAATATATAACCTGGGAACAAACTATGTTAAGCACACATATATAAATATTTTACTTTATTAATTTATTACAGATTTGAAATAAGATTTGATAGTGCGTAACCAAAGATATTACAATGAATTGCATTCTAAAAGTATGGGATTCAAGTACGCGATCATCTAACTTTTTGAGCGCAATACTCAAATTAAAATCCATAGATGTTCCGTTTACCGATAGGTAGCAATTTTCATAGGACATCTTTTAAAGGAAACAGAGCGTGTACCTTCTAAAAATCAATATTAATTTTATCTATTTCTAAAGTAGTCGCAAATGGACATCTCAAAATCAACATTGGCGAATATCTCTTAGTGTTATGGTTTCACCTTAGGATTCTACATTTTACTTGATGAGTACGAACATTTGTTTACGAGTCATGGATGTTTATATGTTTATTTAGTATATTTCTAATATTTATATACATATTATTATCCTTATTTCTCCGTTATCTAGTATCCATAATACAAGCTCTTAATGATGCTTACTTTGGGCTAGATAATAGGTGTGAGTGTATAAATATTATTATTATTATTATTATTTACCGGTTGGTAAAGTTCTTCTGTCTGTTGACCCATTTTTGAAATTACTATTCCTTCTGTTCTTGTTATAACTCGTCTCCATAGATCGCGTCTTCAGGCTGTTAGTTGTGTCGCGATGTGGTGGTACTGCCGGCGGTTCCGAAGGCCTGGAAAATAACACAAATATTAGTTAAATTCTATTCTAATACGACGATGTTCATAAATATAGTGAACGGTTGAAGTGTAGTTTTCTGTTAGGTATAAGTTTTGGGAAAATGTGAAAGAAAGGGTCAGTGTAGTATTTTAACCGTATGTCTATTTTGAATAATATACTTTATATACCTTCTTCGAGCTTCCATAGTCGGTGTAGGTAACGCGTCCGCTTTCTTTGCACGTAGTTTTTCTGATGGCTGCATTATTTCTGTGTATTCGTCTTCAACTTCTTGAACAGGGGAAGGAGGGAGGGGAGGGAATTTTGGTGATTCTGGAGTTTGTGGTAGAGGGCCCATGTCATGACCCAGATTTGGTGAAGGAGGTAGCGGGTGATGCCTGTATGAATGTTCGACTATTTGAACATTCAGAGGGAAGTCTCCACCACTTGATACGGCAGAGTCTGACGAAGATGGCTGCCTCATTAAACTAACGGGTACATCTTTGGCACTCGTCGATTTGTGCATACTATTCGATCTTCGACCCGATGACGATCGCTCGCGACGTTCTATCGATCTTTGATTCTGTATCTCATTGTGACTTGATGATTTCTGAATGTCATGTCTTTTTTGTCTCTCTCTAGAACTATAACGGAAATTGTTTTCTAATATATCCTTAGACACTTCATCACAGTATTCATCCTTATGGATATTCCAGTCTTTAGGTATATATGGGGTAAAATGTTTTTGGTCCCGTCCTTGACTTAGTATAGCGCTAATATTGTTTTCAATTTTTCGTAACGGAGAGGTTTCTCCACTTGATTCTGGTTCGCCACTCTCCTGATCCTCTTCTTCTTCAACTGTGGTGATAAGCGCTTGTCGACTAGCGCTATTGCTCTCACCATCAGCACCTAAGCTCGGTAGCGAAACCACTCTCACCATATTCGGAGGCACCATGGTCAACTCATTGACAGTCTCGTTACATTCTTGTTGCGGCGTCTCCTCCACTTTTCCTTCTTTTATTAAAGATTGTAAATTATCAAAAGTGGAAGAATATTTTTTGAAATCAGTAAATCTATTTTGCGGAGATAACTTATTCTGTACAATATTATTTTTTGTAGAAAGAACATTCTTATCACTATTTACTTTTCTACTTTTAGGACTATGATTAAAATATTCTTGTGCAATATATCTATCTTGTCCATTATTAAGATCTAAGCTAAGTCTCGATTTGGGCGATGTGATTTCTTTGCTCAGTCTAGAATTCGGAGTACAAAGATCTATACTATATCTGGAATTGGGTGTGTTAAGCTCTCGACTTAATCTGGAGTTTAAATCTACACTATAACGAGACTGAGGTAAACTCAAATCTGAACTGGGTCTCGAGTTATATGATCCTACGGAACCTGAACCACTTATAGATATACTAGAGCCATCTATAGATTTATCTGTGTCCAAACTTCTATTTAGGCTGTGACTATGACTAAGGTTGTTAGTGTTGGATAGTTTGTTGGATAAATTTTTGTTGAAACTAGGTAACTGTTTTCGGTTTTTGCCTTTTCGTATAACATATGTTCCGGAAGCCATATCTTGAGCGCGTCTTTGTTCTGACTCGGCGTCAGACGTAGGTGAAGCGAGGGGTTCACACTGTGTGATGGGCGGAGGAGGAGGCCAATAGTCTTCGCCCCAATCGTCATCTACTCTTTGAGGTATAGAACTTGTACTGGAGTGCGATTGATCACCGGATTTTCTTCTTCTCCTGCCAATGACCTGAAAAAGATGTCATCGTGATTATTTATTACATACTGTAAAATAAAACTAATTCATTAGTTATCACTTGTATCACAATGGATCATCGACATTTAGGGCTCAATTAGCCCTGTTAATTTGTAAAGCCGCGTAAGTTCAATATTTACCTTAGTGCTTCCCGGAGTAAGTAGAGGATCATCACCATCGAGTGACACTTCCCAAGCTATGGAATTGCGTTTCGAAGGCGTGGTAGCAGCGGGTGGCGGCGGCGGGAACGATTCCTCCAACGAGTCGTCAGAAAAGTGTTCCTCGTCATTGCCCCTCCTCCTACCCTCCATCACATCCTCCGTAGATCCTCTACACACTTCTCTATGCCTTTCCATAGAACCAGCGAGAGTCCGTGGAGGTATTTTACATTTCGGCGACAGCATTTCTCCGTCGGACCGGCTGTCGCGTTTTACGTTTCCCTTTTTAGTATTTGAAGGTGATATTATCTGTATGTTGTATGTTGGAGAGTGCGATTGTTTATTGTATTGAATGTTTGGTCCTGGGTATATGGTTACAGGGTGTTCATTATATGGTTTGTCGTTGAATTCGCTCGAAAAACCCATGAAAGGAAAGACTGGAGATTTATCGATACTGGGTGATATTTTTTGATTTGCAGGGGGGCGAGGCGGTAGCCATGAAGGCGCTTCAGGTTGTGGTGGACGGGCACCATGTTGGAGGGAAGCGAACCTGTACGCTGCCGCCGGTGGTTGCTGTAACCGGAACCCATTCGTATCGTCATCTTTCTCCCATCCATACGGTCGTTGATGCCTCGTTTTTGGCTGAAAATTAAAGTACAATCATGAAACAACAAGTTTACTGTCAGTATGCAGCTGATTTCTCGAACTGCTTAAGTATTATTTATAATAATGACAAGTAAATTTTTCGCAGGAGAGCCAGTACTAACGTACAAGACATAGGGATCGATAGATTTTTTTATACTAATGATTCCGATCCAATGTTGAAGCACCTACGAACCAGGCAGACGTTTTCCTATTATTGAGGAGACGTTGCGCCGGTGGGTTGGTAAGGCACGAATTATTATCTGAATTAAAGGGACCGCAGGTAGTAGGTACTTACAAATGTTGTCTGTGTGGCTGTTGTGATCCCATTTAAACTTATTATTGAATCTAATTTTTCTTCAGCAGTCCTTTGGTCTATTGATGTGGTTCGCTTCGTGGAGTTTGCAGGAGACACCCTGAAATAAAAAACAAATATTAAATATTTTCTCGACCATAAACGTGACAAAAAGGTGTTTCAGTTGGTGTTAAGTAGTTCATTATGAAAGTGTCCCCTAAAAATTACAAATTTGATTTTAATAACTATTCTACGTAGAACAATACCATAATATTACAATTTGTTATCTACCATTGGGCTCCGTAATTTTAAGCATAACAGTTATTATTGTCATAATATCATGTTCCATAATTTTAATACCCATAATCATCGTGTTGCATATTACCGCGATGCATAATTTTAAGTCCTAATATAGTGTAGGCTAAAATTGTTTGTCATAAGTATTAAAAGGCATAAATTTTGAAACGCAGAATACCTTTAATCAGAATTTTGAAAAGCATAACTTATGTAAAGCATAATGATCACAACGAATAATATATTAACGCATATTTTTTAAAAAGCATAATTGCTGTAACAATAATAAACACAACGAGTAATAAGATACATTTTTAATTATTTGACTGCTAACGCTCCTTGTAAATTGTGAGTATCTAACATAGTTTTACAACTTTGCAGGCATGCAGCATGCATGGTTTCTGTCACGGCTCCGGTGCTGCGGGGCTCTGGCGGTCCCACGCGAGCTTATCATCGCAGATGGTTTTCGGTCACCACCTGCTCCTCCACTCGCGGGCCGCCTCGCCACTCCGCGCCTACGCGGGTTTAAATTACACTCTAGTGTAGGGCAAGGTCGGGCCACGTGGAGTCGGCTTGTGCTAGTTCGAATCTGGGTGATTATTCGATTTAATCAATAAGATTTAGGACTACCTATAATATGCCAAATAAAATTAGGTTTTTCTATAGTTATGGCAAATAAAATTATGCTAAGGGATTTAAGGACTGCCTAATATTATCCCAAATGAAATTAGGGATTTAATTTATTATGCTTCATAATAATATGCCTTTAGACAGTTATGCTACATAAAAGTTATGCGAAGTAAAAATTATGTCACATTAGTGTTATGCCAATTGATGATTATGCCAAATGATGTATGACAAACGACTTTAGGACAATCGACATTATGCGAAAAGTTCCGCCCCCCTACCATTGCTTGCCGGGCATCTGTTGAAGCCTATCTACGTATGCGAGTAAACTATCATATCCACGTTACCTTTGCTCATCACTGTTAGCAGGAGCGCGAATGAAGTTTTTTAAAAATACCTACATGAATTTTAATTTAACATCATTGTAACTTCGTACAAAGAATTTTGTTTTACATATTGCCCTTGTAATTAGTTAAAAGATTAGCATTAAAACCTTAAAAAGGTTAATTCGGAAGTTTCATTTGAGGCCACTGAAGCCTCAACAATAAGAGAAACAAAAGTCGAGTCAGGCTCATTACTGCACTCATTGTGGAAAGTGAGTTGACGGAAAGTGGGTATTCTATTAAAATTTCTGTTCTGTTTTCTGTTTTGGTCAGTGTCAATGAATAGGTATGTCGTTCACATTCATATTTCATCGTTTATTGCGAAATGCAAAGGAGTTGGAGACGGTGGTTAATTTTGCTCACAAAAAAAAAATCATACTTAGGTAGCAAATTCGAAATGATGCGTTGCGCTTCCTCTGGCGGCGGTGGCGAGTGCGGTGATGGTGGGTCCGGTGGCGAAGGTTCCTCATGTTCCTCGGTCGGATGGAAGCCCAGCGCGAACTTCGCTCTGGAATCATAATTTTCTATACGTTTTTTTTAATTCTTAGAAATCAGTTAATATTGAATTGATATTATCTAAGCTAAGCTCAGCTATAGATATATCTACATCGCACGATTGCAAAAACAGCTCCTTAATTACTTAACGTTAATGGCTATGGGCTTCATCTTAAGTAAAATTGAAACCCATTGCTGCTTTAATATAATTACTTTGTGGTATTTTGCTTTATTATAACACAGTAATGGATTTGCCATAAACTCTATAGAAGCTCGTCACCATTTCTAGATACTGGAGTTACGTAATTAGGGGGATAGTCTGCGGTTTAGATGATCGTTGGATACCTCAAATTTTATTTTATCTATTAAATGAACTGCCGTCTTTTATAACGGTAACGGTACCTATACCTACTTACCTAAACACTGAAATTTTATAGGTTGTATCCCCGTAGCAGAACGATGTAATCATAATAGTAGCACAGGATAAGGAGCCGAGTTCTTCGCGAAGATATCGTAAGGTATTATTATAAATACGCTTTGGGATAGCAACTTCTCATTTTGGTAGCAAGATGAGAAGTACCTATAGTGGGTTCATAGAGAGACGATTTACCTTCTTCCGTTCATGCTCATATATCCATCGTCTTCGGAAGTGTGGCCGGCCAGCGGCGAGTCGTCGTCGGTGGCAGGTGTGGCCGGCGCGGGCGTTGCAGGCGTGGCGGGCGTAGCCGCGGGCGGCGCGCGCGCCTCTAGCGACCGTGGCTCGCCGCCTTCGTCGTACTCGCTCAGCACTTGGTCTAACAACTCCAGCGACCGTTGTACGTCGTCGCACCCTCTGGAAATAAACGAGTTGCTATTTAGCGCTTACATTATAATTAGGTAAGTAATAAAATTTCGAACTCCATCGTGCTTCGGATGGCACGTCAAGCCGTTGGTCCCGGTAGTTACTGCAACCGTTTTAACTCACCGAAACTCATGTAGGAAGGTCTGTGGGACGTATAAGGGCTACCCGCTTGATGATAAGCGCTGTAGCCTACGGGCACTTGAAAGTTGAAACACCAGAGGGACTCATTGAAACCTTATACGTCTTTGTCAAAGATTGGATCCTTGGACTTTGAGTTTAACTATTTAATGGGGGTAATCTTAATCTTAAAGACTTCATAATTCGTAAGTAACCGGGAAAGCTCGTTGTGAGCTTGTGGTCTACTAGCGTTATCCGTTCAAGGTTTTTTTTATCATGGATACCGTTGTTGTAGCGTAGATGGCATCAAAGGAAGACCACTTCCTTTATAAACTTTAGCGACCTTACCCACCGCAGGAACACAAAAGAGTTAATTTAGCCTTGATGATCCCCAAATTTCAAGTGGGGCGTTCTAAATTTGAGCACAAAATACTACCTAAGTATAGACCATTTGTATCAGAACACCTAAAAACAGTGGCATTCATTAGATAGGTTGGTACTTATAAACTCCTACAAGTCCCAAAAAGATATTCGTTGCCTAGGAAAAATGTAAAATGCAATCCCATGATCAAATCAATTTTTCATTGAAGTTTCGAGAACAACATCTTTGAGTATTACTTTCTAAACTGAACGTAAGAAAGTGAGTGTAATATCTCAATCATATGCCTATCTCAATTCAGAAAGCGTAGGTAGGTAAACTTGCGACCTATGTCGTAAATAAAATAAATTTGGAAGACTCCTTTATTGATAATAAAAATAAATGCTCCGGACAACACACCTATTATTCTGTCTCAAAATAGAGTAATAAAGTGTAATAACACTAACATACAATGGTGGAAATGGCTGCCATTTCTAAAGTACAGATTCCAGAAAAAGGAATATCTTCTAGTCTATGCCTATATCTAGTATTTTTCCACTCAAAAGACCGCCCGACATGGAAAGTAGCTCGAGAAGACTTTCCGTCACAGAAGATCGCCAAATATGACATGACTGTATGGCTGCATACAAATGACAAGTGCTAATGGATAAAATCTTTAGTGTTTTTATGTACATTGATGTTTTACATTGGAACATTTCATTTCATTGTAGCGTAAAACAGCAATGTGTATAGAAGGTGGTAGGCATTTTCAGCGAATAAGCCCCCAGAGCTGCTAGAGCTAATCGTGCAAGAGTAGAGTCGATTCCTCTATGCTATCAGCATTACAGTTCTAATTTCAAAACTGACTCGAATAGATCGAAGAGACACCATGGCGAATATATGTTCGCTTTAGAATTCTGACTTCTTGATAAGTTATTTTATTTATTTAGTAAACATACAATCTTATACAAGTCTAACATAATAAAAGTTAAATTAAAGATACACTAAACAAATTACAATATTGAGCCTTCACAATGGACTATCAATTCATCCACACAAAAAGGACACGCCCAAGCAAACGAAGTTAACCAGTTGTTAGTTATTTGCTTGTACTTTTCCAAAGTTATGAAAAAATATCTACATCTTCTTCATATTTATACAGGTGGTGCTGTCAATGCGACAATAAATTAAACCATGGGCTATATTACTTCATAGACATGGTTTACCACTTTCAAAAACATCTTATTTATCTGATAAATTCTGGACATTTCTATGAAATAATGCAGCCAATGTTATATTATTCCATACAAATGTCATGAAATTATCAAATGAATAAGATGTTTTTGAAAGTGGCAAACCATTTCTATGAACTAATATAGCCCATGTTTTAATTTATTGTCGCATTGACAGAACCACCCTGTATATCATTATAATATCCACACGAACGTCTTTTTGGCGTTATAAATGTATTTGGGTGACAAAAGAAGAATAAATAAAAAAATTAAAAATAAAAATATTTCAACGGGTGGAGATTTTAGCAATATTATAGTTAATTATCTGTAGCAGTAAAGTAGAGTCTTTCACCGTTAAGTAGTTATCTTACAGCGAAAAATTTGCTCCAAAAATACACGTCTATATAGCAAAGTCTCTATCCTATACCTTTTATAGGCCGTCACTAAAGACTCTTACTAAGTGTCCTGTTCGGTATAGTTTAAAGATTTCAAAAGTTTGTTTCAAACTGTTTTGAGCGCGCATTGGAAAACATATTTGGGGCTCCACACGACACGAGACGAGCAAATTCTTAAACTGTCAAGCGACGTTATACCTCTGGAGGTCTATGACAATTGGAAAAATCTGTTTGGAATCCGTTTGATGCTTAACGGGTTAAATAATTTATGCAGTAAGTACCTATACCGTAAGTACTAATGAATTGCTCTCAGAAGTGAAAGGTACAATACCTATAATCCGAAAATGCGGCTTGTCTATTTGGATCCCAACTATAGGCCTGCAATTTTCACAAGGTTTTCTAGCGTAGCCGGGTTGTCACACTAAATAAGTCAGTAACAAGTGGCGGCAAAAGAGGCGAGGTCGCAGCACTCAATTCCCCGAGATAATAGTAAATTGAACTCATTTCCTTCGCGAGCACCACCGCGTCTCCGCTCGGAGAATACTTCCTTGGGTGCAACATTAGTATTATATTAGTAGGTTACAATGACGTTATTGTTTTAAGACAACACTTAAACTTTGATTACAGCTTGAGGAATGATTAAAGCTATGTACACGCAAGGCCGTAAACATTAACCGTATCATAAATACGTAGCTAATAATTTTATGAGCTACTTATTTTTAACCTAAAATGATAAACATCTACTTTTATTTGTTCGAAAAGTGTACTTTGCTATCATGCAGATGATATTTTACAGGGTAGTGCCGTCAAAACGACAATAAATTGAAACATAGGCTATATTAGTTCATAGGTTTGCCACTTTCAAATACATATTATTCATTTGATAATTTCATGACATTTGTATGAAATAATATAACATTGGCTGCATTATGTAGCTACATGCTACATCATTATTTCTATGAACTTATATAACCTATATTTTAATTTACTGTCGTATTGACGGCACTACCCTGTATATGTCTATACATACTTACATACTCATATGTTATGAAAGCACTTCTATTCATAGGTAAAATACACTAAGAAAAGGGTTTAGAGTCAGTCGCGAGAGGCGACTTGTTAGATAAAATCAAGATACTTATTAGCTTAAACAGACTAAAATCTTAATCAAATCATAAATCATGTTTGTGTTTTGGATTTCATAAGGTCATCACTCGTACCCACATATTTAAAAGTAATGAGTAAGTATACAAAAAGTAGGTATTTTGATGTGAGTATAATAATAATAATAATATTTATACATTCACACCTATTATCTAGCCCAAAGTAAGCATCATTAAGAGCTTGTATTATGGATACTCGATAACGGATAAATAATGATAATAATATGTACATAAATATTAGAAATATACTAAATAAACATATAAACATCCATGACTTGTAAACAAATGCTCGTACTCGTCATACAAACATTTGTTCCTACCGGGATTCGAACCCGGGACCTCTTGACCGAGTAGCCTGGGGTACAGACCACTCGGCCAGCCGGTCGTCGCCGTATATATTTATCTCTACATTTAATTTCATAAAAGTAAGACATGACAAATATGAGATATAATAAATTCTACAATAAGACTCTACTAACAATGGACATTAAAGCGTTTGTATGGTTGGTTTCCAATTTTAATTGCTTAGTCAAAAGTTGCTTAGTTTTGAGATCGAATAAGAAATATTAATACAAAAAATGGAATCAAAGAAGAAATCTACCATCAATAAACGTGTATGCCAGAAAAAGCGTACAAGTCTCGTTAGTGGAACGTGCTGCAGAAGAGAATTCATTATGTTTAAAGGCAGTTCGTCCTCAACACGGCGAGTGCTTCTAGTGGCGCCCACAAAGCAGCCCTTTTCATACAAGAGGTGCTCGCGACTCTCGATAAGCCCTCGCTCAAATGGGGATCGTCTCTATATTTGTTCAATGTACTGGTGCCAGCTATTATAATTTTTAATAAAAAGATCAGCATCCCGTCTTACTTGTTAGCTTATTTTGAAATGTAATTATTCAACTAATGATATAAAAATATTATGAATTTATAGAACTACTAGCTGACCCCGCAAACGTTGCTTCGCCATAAAAAATTTTTTAAAAAAAATATAGATAGTAGCCGATTCTCAGACCTACTGAATATACATATAAAATATCATAAAAATCGGTCATGCCTTTTCGGAGGACTAAGGTAATAAATTTGTGACACGAGAATTTTATATTATATATTAGATTCACACATGAAAATATTATTAAATAAATGAAAATTTGAAATCATATTTTCCAAAACACGAAGAAAAAATCGCTTATAAGTCTACCAATTTCAAAATCAGTAGGTATTGGAGATTACTTACCTGCATAATAGGGTTTAACACCTCAGGCGAGAGCAAGCAAGCTCTGTAGTGCAAGATTTATGTAATGTTTTCCCACTAAATAAACTAATATAATAAATACTTATATACGGGTTGTGATGTGTCAAGTAAGGGTCGATTGAGACAGGATTTTTGTTCTCGGCCACAGATTAGTGATATATAATAAGTATCTGTTCTCGGCCGAGACCCAGAATAGATAAATTGTGAAAAAATTCAATTTTGCATATTATTGATAGTAATATGCAAGATTTTTGCATAATATGACACTCGACAGCTACCTCCCGCACTGACATTTATACGGTACAAATGTCGCGGTTATGGCCGAGAATTTCAGTCATTTTTACCCGAGAACCGAGACCGAGTTCTCGGTGGAGCCTTTATGTCAAGCCTTACCTTTATAGTTATTTTTTCTCATGTAAATTGCTCAATATAATAAATAGGTATCTTAAAAAGTAGGTCCTTAGAGTCGTGTGTATCGGTCTAGAAAGGCCAATGCTTCGAGAGGTGACCGCTATCTCGGCGAGTGACCGGCTTGTCTCCAACGATCTCGCATCGAGGGCTTCATTAGTACGCCCACTAATGATCTCCTCGCTATCTTTACAGATTGGGTTGACTTTCCTTTACAATTTCTTTGATAATGAGAAGATAAAAATTAGATTGGTCTGATTTTAGCAATGAGAGTCTCTATTCTTTAATTCAATTCAAATTCTTTCATAAACTTTATTTATGCTAGAATTGCAAATGATAGCCGGTTATTGGCGTATGAAATCAATTATGGATATTAAATAAATATTAGCGGATACAATTTCTTTATATTTGTTTATTGGCAACAATTCAAGTCTGCTCGTATTTTCTTAAGGGTATGTGATTGAAATACTAGTTGCCTTAGGGCCGATTTTTCAATCCCCTGATAAAACTACAGATAGCTAACTAAGGAATAAAGTTATTACACTGTTTATTCGTCCGATAAGTGACTGACAATTTTTCAATCAACATTTATCCTAAGAATAACTATCTGACCGTTTAGGTCTTCCATAATAACGCCAGCTTCAGGTAGTTGAGACAAATGTATAGAGGACACTAATGTTAGAGCGGGACAGACAATTTCTTTGTTTGCTGTTAACTTCACATCTATTGTCAAAAACAAGCAAGCATCTGGCATCTTCTACTACATTCATACATACATCAAGTTCTGTGGTATTTTATTTGAAACTTAACATGTAAGTGCAATCTATAGCTGATATCAATCAAGAAACCTTAGCTCATTTATGCTTCCTCATGGAAATGAAAAAAATGTCAGAATTCAATTTTTTCCTCAAAGATGTAATTGCAACATTACCTAATTTTTTTATAATACGACATGAAGTGGAATTATTAATACCGCCAAACTATATAGGACCAGTGATATAGAAACTCATAGGGCAAAGAATCAGTGATTGGCAGCTGTAGCATGGGAAGAATACAGTGGTTTCAGAAACCAAATTAAATATGTATTTTTTGTGATTTCATTACTTACATAATTTATCTTTTACAAAAGTTTGCAAATATTGCACCGATTCTTTAGTAAGTCTGAATCTACGACGGAATTCTACTGTATACCATTTTACATGTGGTTTCTAACATGTTTTGTTATGAAGTAGTTGACTCACCCATAAAGCACAAGCATAATTTATCTATAGAATAAGCGGTTATCTGGCCGTCGAAGGGACAGATAGATTTATTATTAAGTTAAGTGAATTATTCGTCGAATAAAGTCTATCTGACGCTTGAAAAACCCACTTTTTTGCTATCTATCGAATAAACCCTATCTGACTGTTTATCTGAGCATTGAAAAATCGGCCCTTAGTGATGGGTTATTTACAGTTTATAGACTGGTTCAGTAAAATAACTATCATAACACAAAGTTATTGTACTAAAATTTCATTTTCTTTACATATTTGGGAGGAGCTCGGTGGCGTAGTGTTTTGAACGCTCTGGTTTCGATAACGAAAACAAAGCAACTTTCGCCATGGTCGGTCCTGGGATGGGTCAATCAAATTTATAATCTCGAGCTCTTCCGTGCTTCGGAAGGCACGTTAAGCCGTTGGTCCCGGTTGTTACTGCAACCGCTTTAACCCACCAACCCGCACCGGGCCAGCGTGGTGGTGTTATGGCCCAAGCTCCTCATGTGTTTCTCCCATGTAGGAAGGCCTGTGCCCAGCAGTGGGACGTATATAGGCTGATGATGACATATTTGACATACATTGTCACATTAGCTTTTCACCGTTGACACAAATTAGTTAGTTATAAGAAATTATAATTTTACCAAATCAGTTCGCAATCATCAAGCAATCAAGTCGCGTGTACTCATTTAACATTATTTCGTAGTTATTGTTTTTTATTACAAATAAACATACATTAGTTAAATTTAATTAGTTTTCTCATTTTATCAAGTTAGTTCTAACCCGAACACTATTGCTTACTTTGGGCGATAATAGGTGTGAGTGAGTGTATGAATATTATTGTTATTATTCTATGTTAAAACATAAGACGTGCATGATCCATAGTGTAGTGTAAACTGTAACTTGTTGGCGCTTTAGACCCGTCTGTAAGCTTGCAAGTACTTTTTACAAATATATTATTATTTTTTATTCGCAAGTTTAAAAAGAATCCGTAGGTCATTATCATTATAAAATAATCGTATTTTATGAACTTCGATTGAACGACTTTCTGTATTAAAAATAAAAGCAATTTAACGTTCCAATTTATGAGTATTTTCAAACACTCTTTGAAGCAAAAGTTTCGGTTGCTGTTTGTAGGTAAGTGAATTCAGAGCGTGGAACTTTGAGGTTGTACGGGCAGAGCTTGTGAGCGTGTGAGCTACACGCGCTGAAGCTGTTGTATCACTTTCTTATAACGCCGGTAACACTATCCCATAAGACTTGCCAATGTTCGACTCGGGAGTTGTTTGTAGGTCTGTGTGTGTATTGCATTGTATCGCCAGGCGGCTCAAAGCAGAGCACTCAGCATGAGTGGCGCGGCGGCGCGAGGCGCGTGCCTGCCTTTGTTTTATTTCACCCACACTCCTCCGCTTTGGAAACTTTTAAGGACAACTTCAAATTGCGTTTCTCTTTAGTACGAGTTGTTTGATGATTAGGTGCAGTTTAGTTGTTAATTATAAACTTTATACCACTTGTTCGAAACACAGATAGCAGTTGATTTTTTACTGTGCCACTACCACCAATCGTACATACGTTCTGAATACCATCACATTTCGTGCAATAAAACATTCATCTTCGATTCCAAGATTCCAATGTTAAAAACGTTTTTTTTTCATATGAATGGTTAGAAATTAATAATGTAAAATCTTATTATTATAGGCATGCGAGTGTACCTTATAGGTAAGCTTAGAGTTTCCTTACTGTCTCTTGCCTAGTTTTAGCTACCGATATTCTTAAAGAATCACTAAGGACTTTTGATGTTCCCGTAGTAGGCCTACATCTTGATATGGCGAGGTGGGTACTATTTATGCGGAAATGAGTGCCGCGAGGCGGAAGTGCAAAGCCCCCTACCCCCCCGGCCGTCGACCCCGCCGAGCCTACAACATGCCTGGGCATGCTTTGGTAAGCGCCCCCTTAACAGTATGCATCTCGGAAAAATCACTCGAAGATCAATCACGGTTCAACGCTTGCATATGTATGGATGGCGTTTTCTGTATTATAATAGTTGTCGCTTTGTGTTTGCCTTAAAAAATGTTGCTATGGTTTATGTAGATTTATTTTTATGTGATTTTTATGATTATATTTCTTTAGTCCTTAATATAAAACTATGTAAATAATTTTTACAACTGCATTTTCTGATTTATTATGTATACTCTTGAATAACAAATAATATAGCGTATGTTATACGATACAAAAATCAGTTTAGTTATTTTTCAAGTAATCCAAGAACCTTTCTGAAAGTTTTTGCTTTCGTCGTAATTCACTAGTTCCACAAAGTTAAAAACTTGCCCAATTAGTTTCTGCCGAAACTTTTATGTGTTGTTAGTTTGTCCAGCGCAGTTTAGAAATTTAATGAGCACCAAGCTATCGCCTTTCTTTATAATCGTAACGCAACGGTGCTATTGGAGTGGAGAGTGGCTAGTGGGAAATAAGGCACCGGATTCATCATCACCAGCCTAATTACGTCCCACTGCTGGGCACAGGCCTTCCTACATGGGAGAAATACATGAGGAGTTTGGGCCATAGCACCACCACGCGGGCCCAATGCGGGTTTGTGGGTTAAAACGTTTGCAGGAACTACCGGGACCAACGGCTTCCGAAGCCCGGGATAACAAACTTTGATTGACCCATCCGAGGATCGACCATGGCGAAAGTTGCTTTGTTTTTCGTATCGAAACCAGAGCGCTCAAACCATTACGCCACTGAGCTTCTCTTTACCGGCACCGGATTACGTCACTAGATATTTATTAGGGTAATGTTAAGGCTCAAATTAAGTGCCTTGAATCGTTTGATATTTATGTATCCACCCTTTTGTCCGCATAAGGAATTTCAGGACTGTTAGGACTAACTCTACAAGATTATTATACTTAAATCACTCTAATAATGGTTTCCAGACGCTGGTAAAGTTATACAAAGTAACCCATGATGACGGACAACAATAGAATAAATAGGCTGAAAGGTAAACTGGAATCGAGTGCCAAAATTGACTGAAAACCGTGGATTTAAAAATGATGTTGAATTTGTAAATATTGCCAGTTAAAATTAGAAAAGTAATAAGTTGTAAAAACATCGCAATGCTGTAGCACCACTAATGACATGCCTAATACGTGACCAAAATATGGGGCACGATATTATGGTAAATGTTCCTCTTAAGCAGAATAGTCCTCCAATATCGATACATAACTACTGAAACCCAGGAAATTGAAACTATACCATAACTTGTACGGGACTTTAACTAGTAACTAGCTATTGGTTCGTTACTGTGGATTGGGTTGACCTATTTTTAGCTTATAGTGTTGGTTACAGCAGGTAACTGGAAATAAAGTCTATTTTAATATAGTTGTGATAATTATTTTCCTAGTATTGTTTACCTCGTACTATCAATATAACAAACAGAAAAATAATAAAGCGTTCTCGGGGAATATTTTTTTTCTATAACCTAATTGTAACATAAAAGTTTACTGCGACTAATGATTGAGTTCCAATTTTAATTGAAATATGAAATATCCATATTTTAATTAAATTGTGCACAAAATTGTTAATTTACCTATCTTATAAAAAGTTTATGAATGTGTAGAATAAGAAAAAATTGCGGATGTCTAAAATAAATATTCGGATTCCCACACTATTCTGAGTTAGTGGCGTGGGTATCTAGACTATCTAGTATAGTTACAGCTCAGTGAAGCTACGAATGTAATAACAAAAAGATTGCAAATACGTAGCAAAACCAAGATAATCGTTACTTGAGTGTGCTGAACTTTTCATTTTCAACTTAATAGCTGACTGAATACAATTTACTTACTTTAGATTTTATACGAAAGTAAAAAAACTAAAACCTTCTGTCCCTAAGCGGCGTTATATCTAAGGAGGCTTATGACAACTGAAAAATCAATTGTATCTGGAATGTGAAGCTTGACAGGTTACGCATCAAACATCAGTTTCCAGACACAATGTCTACTCTAGACGGTTATAAGCAAAATTTTGCGAGGTGTAGTGTAGGTAATTACAGTTCGTTTGATTTAACAAAACGGTGCGTCTCTATTCAACTTTATTTTCGGCTATGTGTTATGTTAAGTAGTCGCTTTTTTAAGCTATTATTTAGTAGTCATTTTTTATTGGGTAGACGAAAGTTCAGTTTGTCATTTTTTTCAGTGTAATCTAAAATAAGGATACTTCACAGTTTAAAATACCTTATTTATTTCTCGTGCTCACGAGGAGACTCGGCTGGAGCCAGGTTATTACAAAACTACTTACTTCCCGCAACTTCGTCTGCACAGGATTAATACTTCAAGTAGCCTATTTTTATGTGTAGGCATATAATTATGTTTCATTAAAATCTATTCAGTAATTTTTGCATGAAACAGTAACAAACACATCCATCCGTCAAACTAACGCGTTTTATAAAAAATATATAAAACTAGATGACAAATAAGCTGACGGCCTGCCTGGTGGTAAGCGGTTACCGCCGCCTATAGACACCTGCAATAACAAGGGAAATCACTTGATATTGCAGGTGCGTTGTCATCCTGAGGCCTAAGATGAAATGCCGTCCGTGCACAGTAATTACACTGGCTACCTTTCCCTTCAATCCGAAACACACTGGCGTTTATAATATTTTTTTAGTAGAAAGTAGGATTACAGTGCTAGGCGAAAGTATAAATGTATAAATTAAGTATTTGGTCAATCTTTATAACCCGCGTCGCTAAAATAGGGATATTTTAAGTTTGAGAGTCTGTCTGTGTAGGTATCTGTGTGTCTCTCTCTGTGGCCTCATAGCTCTTAAACGAATAGACCAATTTTGATTCGGTTTTTTTGTTTAATAGCTGACATGTGGTTCTTAGGTTTCATTGATTTAGATCTGTTCAGGAGTTTAATGAAAATCAGCTCATTTCCTACTTGACAAAAGGGTTTTAATAAGTTTCACAGATCCGATAGAAATGAAATTTGGTTTGCTGTTAGGTACTTCAGATTGGTATTTTCAAGACATGCCAATCTTGAGCTGATAGCTGATGCTAAAGCATCAAATAGTCTGCGGGATGCTTCATTCTTCGAAAAATTACAGCAGATATAGTGTATTTTATTGGAATAGATAAATATTAAAGGTGTACCTGTTCTATGTACTCACTCAACTTTATACTTAACTTCACCTTTCTTTTGTTATCTGTGGTTATAGATAGTGTCAAATAAAAACGCAGAGAATTCTTACTCAGTTTATTTGCTTTATTATTTAAATTGTAGCCCTTTTACCCATCAGGTTATGGGCCCAGGAACGTTAGAAAGCACATTATTTGTGATATTGAGTAAAGAGCAACAATTCATAAAAAAAAAAGATAACCTCTTACCAACATGGAAGTTACAAATCAAATGAAAGTTGAAAAATTTGATGGAAATAACTTTAAACAGTGGAAGTTTCAGATGAAATGTGCATTGAGGGCAAGAGGTTTGAATATATATAATCCGAAACCTACCGAAAGTGCAGCACAAATGCAATGGAATAAAGATGACGGCATGGCAATGTTCATTTTGACATCGTCAATGGATCTTAAGCAAATTTCTCTGATAGAAAACTGCGATACTGCTAAAGATGTGATGAGCAAATTAGAAGCTATATATGAGCAAAAATCAGAATTCAATAAGATGATGATTCATGAAAAATTCTACCAATACACCTATTGTTTAAGTGACAAAATGGCGCAACATGTCTCAAAAGTCGAAAATCTTGCGAAGCAACTCAGAGAATGTGGTGAAAAATTGAGTGATACCGCTATCATTACTAAAGTATTAAGTACACTGCCACCAGCATATCGCTCTTTGCGACAAGCATGGTTATCACTTGATCCAGAAAGTCAGACTATTCAAAACTTAACATCACGCTTGATTGATGAAGAAGCAAGCTTGGAGAATAATATAGAAGACGAAACTGCCTTACTGGCCACCAAGAGGAATTCAAAACAAATTAAAAACAATGGTAAAGTTAGCAGCACAAATAATATGATGAATTCAAATCATAGATTTTTGTGCTATAACTGCAACAAGAGGGGTCACTTCGCAAGAGATTGTAGAGCACCTAAGAAATCTGTTCGTAAGAACCAAGAGCAACGGAACATGTTAGCATTTAATGCAGAGAATTCCTCATCATATAATAATGAAAACCATGTATGGATACTGGATAGTGGAGCGTCAGCTCACATGACATACAGACGTGAATTTTTCTGTGAATATCATGAATATCACAGTTATGATAAAAACAGAACTGTCAAACTTGGAAACAAGCAAAATGTTCAAGTTGTTGGTAAAGGATCAATATTAATAAGAAGAAAGGTGAATGATCAGTGGCTGGAGAGCAAATTAGAAGATGTAATTTATGTGCCTGAATTACATAGAAACTTATTCTCTGAGGGAGTAGCAACAAGAAGAGGCTATGTGATTATGAAAGATAACAAAACTGCATTAATAATGAAAGACAATGAAATTGTCATGTCTGCACACCTGAAAGAGAATAACCTTTTTGAATTAGAAATTAAAACAGTTTTACAAGAAAGCTGTAATATTGTTCAATCAGATGTCAAAGTGTGGCATGAACGTCTCGGGCACATAAATGTGAATGAACTTCAAAAGATGAGCAAGGCTGGAGCATTCCCTGTGACATTGACAGGCAATGACAAGTTTATTTGTGAAGCATGTCAATATGGCAAGCAAGCAAGATTGCCATTTGGAAAGTCAGAGAGGGGCACATACCAGGCTGGAGACATTGTTTACAGTGATGTTTGTGGGCCTATTGAAGAAGCGTCAGTATCGGGAAAGCGTTATTTTGTATTGTTCAAAGATGGTGCCACTAGTTATCGTCATGTCTATTTTCTAAGTCACAAGTCTGAGGTTCTTGAGCAATTTGTAAAATATAATGCTATAGTTAACAATCAGTTTCAACATAATGTACGCATTCTACACACAGATAATGGCAGAGAGTATGTGAACTATGAATTTAAGAATTTCCTAGAAAGTAAAGGAATAACTCATGAGTGTACTGCTCCCTATACCCCTCAGCAGAACGGCAGAGCTGAAAGGGAAATGAGAACTATCATGGAAAGTGCAAGGTCAATGCTATATGCAAAAGACATTCCAATGAATTTGTGGGCTGAAGCCGTCAACTGTGCTGTGCATATATTAAATAGTAGTTCATCAAGTCAAACTGTAAATGTATCTCCCTACGAACTTTGGTACAATAAAAAACCAAGCCTGAAACATATCAGAATATTTGGCTCAGTGGGATATGTACACATTCCTAAAGAAAAAAGAAAGAAGTTGGATAAGAAAAGTGACAAATTGATTTTAGTAGGTTATGAGAATGAAAATTATAGAATGTATAACCAAAATACAAGAAAAATAATTGTGTCGAGGGATATTATTTTTGATGAAAATAACAGTGACATAGGACCAAGGCAAAACTATGTTGAACTGAAGGTAAATGAAATAGAAGTGGTAAATGAACCTACTACATTGCAAATGGAAAGTGAGAGAGATAGGCCTGAGTCTATGGAAATTTCATCTGATGATAGTATGGTGAGTTTGGATGATAATGATGAGTCATACCATGGACCAAATAATATATAGACTGCCAATGTCATACAAAAAAGCGTAACTCTGTTAAAGCTACAAATACCGGCTTAAGACTAGATGGCGTTAGCAGTTAGCCTGCGGATTAAAATATGCCCAAATATGATAGTAAATCATTAGAATTTTTACATGAAAATTAATAGTTTGATACATTACTATTTTCGAGCTCTAAATATCATCACAATATTCTGCTTCAACGATTTCATTTTTCTATATGAAACTAGCGCTACGTGATAGATTTATACACCATTTGCTACTGTGCTAGTTTAGATTTTCAATATAATGCTAGCATAAATTTAATAGATGGCGCTGAAACAAGAAAGGTTTTTTTGAAAATTAAGATTGCTAATCCAGTATTTTATTGTAAAATAAAAAACTATTGGGAACATTATAATTACTATATGAAATATAAAACTTTAAAACACAAATGTTAAAAATTTGTAATGAGGGCGTCGTCGACGACAGCGGTAATAAGTAGATAGGTAGGCATCTAGAATCTAGACTTTGTTTTGATGTCTGACTGCACACGATTGTATAACAAAAAATAATCAAAAATTAAAACCAACTTCAAAAAACTAACTGAGTTAAATAAACAAATATGTTTCCCTCCTCCTTTTTGTTTATTGAACCTTTTTGTTCAATAAACAAAAAGGATAACATATTTATCCTTTCGATAAATATGTTTCTAGGTAATGAGTACCTAGTCTTAAATTTAATTATTTTATCCTTTTCAGTTTTTTGAACACGGCTTTAATTTTTGTTAATCAATAAAGAATCACGTAAATCGAACCCGAAATCTCGGCGTAATCGGTGTACATACTTTAAAAAAAACATACCAACCGAATTGAGAACCTCCTCGTTTTTGAAGTCGGTTAAATAACGTAGGTGTGATCAACCACAGAAGTAGCTGAATCTCATAGAGCTGAACACTTTAGTATCATGTCACAATAATTATGGCTTACTATAGTAAGGTATAAACTATTAAAATACGAGACGCAATAGCTGGCTGGTGTGACATGGTGCTAAACTCAACCGTAGGTACTTACATTCAGAAGGTTACACTTGTGAGTTGATCGGTTGTTTTATATAAGCTTTCAATTTAACATTATTTTAGTAATTCGTGTAGATACATAACAATTTATGTAGGTAGCCTAGCCATTTCTTTATAATATCGCCGCGGTACGGCACCGGCGCGGCGTGGCATAAGTACAAAGGACGCCGGCCGCCCTGCCCCCGCGGCCGCCCGCGCCGCTAAACTTCCCCCCGCCACACGTGCTCACACAGACAAACACCACTCGCACACATTAAAAATGCGTAGAAGAGTTATCTACTTACCTTAACTTATTGATAGGCATAATAACTGATTCAAAATCTCCGTTAGCTAGCACGAAGCACATCCACAATATCGAAATATTCTATTTCAACACCCGAACGAGTATTTTTCAAATACCTAGAAGTACAGTCGACAGCACATCAAGTGTAACAGTTGCACTACAAAAGCCACCTCTATTACGAACTCAGTAAGGGCGGTCTAAAAGTCAAACTGTCAAGCTTGATGTGCTGTCAACTTTACTGAGATAAATAGACAAACTAGAAAAAGTTCATGTGCTGGGGCGCGGGCGGGGACCAAAGCCGCAACCATTCTCAGTCCGCGCAAGGATGATAATGTCCGGGTGCCTGCTCTAACCAAGTGAATTACTTAGGATTACCCAATTTTTTTTAAATTATATAATTTCTAGTCTGTCTATATTTGCGTTATTATATATAACCTAACGTATTCTCTCAGTCCCTAAAAAATTATATTTCAACGGTCGCGGATTCGATCCCCGCCCCAAGGCGTATCTTTTTTAATTATAATATTTTAGCAGTCTGATAATTTGTGTATTATAACTATGTAATTTAGGCTGTACAATAAAGCTTATTTCCATCAACTGTTACACTTGATGTGCTGTCGACTGTACATGTAGGTATTTGAAAAATACTCGTTCGGGTGTTGAAATAGAATATTTCGATATTGTGGATGTGCTTCTTGCTAGTAGATAACTCTTTTACGCTTTTTTTATGTGTGCGAGTGGTGTTTGTTTGTGTGAGCACGTGTGGCGGGAAGAAGTTCAGCGGCGCGGGCGGCCGCGGGGGCAGGGCGGCCGGCGTCCTTTGTACTATTGCCGCGCCGCCGGCGCCGTACCGCGGCGATATTATAAAGAAATGGCTAGGCTACCTACATAAATTGTTATGTATCTCTACACGAATTACTAAAATAATGTTTTGTAATTCGGGTATTTAAGTGTGATGTGCGTGTAATGTGTGTGTTGTGAGTTTTATGTAAATTACACGTCTCTTGCTATTGTTAATTTAACTATCACTTTTTGTAGTTATTACGCAAATAGGCAATTAGTCCGGTACGGCTAGGGGACCGTTCAAGTATTACGTAACGCAATTTTCGAAGATTTCCTAGTTTTTTATTTAAATAAAAAAAAATATGTAACGTAACGCGTTGTTCGAACCCTACTCCCGCCCTGGTAACGCTTCGTCGTAAGATAAGTAAGGTTCTGGTAAGACCCCCCTCCCCTCAAACTGCGTTACGTAAAACTTGAACTCCGTTACGTAATAGGCGATTTTGAGGTCCTACCTTCTGGAGCATAACTTGCTCACAGAAGGTGGCAACTGCCTACCAGCTCATCATACTACCGACCATCGATCTAATCAATGTCGGCAGTGCAAGGTCTGCCCCCACTGTCGCGACCAGGTCGCGACGCTCAACAACCCATGCTGGGTACAACTCAAGCGTATGTTGCGCCGTGTCGTCTTCGCCACCGCACTCGTGGCACCGGGGACTCGGCTCCCATCTGATTCTGTGTAGATAATGGCCAAAGCAACCGTGCCAGGCTCCCGATCCACCCACTTCGTCGAGCATGGCCTGATTCCCTCGACAGTCTACTAGCCATAAATTGGAACCTCCAGCCTGCGTTGCCAAACGCTCATCACTACCCGCTGGGGTCCGTCGCGCCACCGTCGAATGAGCTCCGGCGACGGGCAGGCTCCTTCCATCCGAACGGCGGCGCTCCGCCTATACACCTCTGCCAATGCAAACACGTTGAGATCCCAGGGTGGAGTCCCTGCAAGTGCAATCTCCTCCCTGCCCCTAGCAATCTCCTCAGATTTAGCCCTGACCAACCGGATGGCGTCTATAGTGGAGCGATTTTCCCTAAAACCGAACTGCCACTCCACAAAATCAGGACCCACCTGGCTGAGATGCTTAACCAGCCAACAATTCGCTCCAGAAGCTTTCCGGCTTCGTCCAGCAGCACAATCGGCCTATAGGCAGATGGACTGTGCGCTGGTTTCCCGGGCTTCTGGAGCAACACCAGGCTCGAAGCAGCGATCTTAAATGCCCCGGAGACGATCCCCCAGAGACCCAAGAGCAAGTGCCAGAACTCGGCCAGGCACTCCGTCAGGCCCCGGGGCTGTGTTCTTGGCTCGGAGCCTGGTGATGACTGTCTCAAACTCCCAGTTTGTGATTGGCGGTGGAGGCAGCGAATCAGGTTCGCGCGTCGCTTGGTCAGACGCCATCGCCGGAGCGGGGAACTCCCCGCTCTCAGGAAACAGCCGGTCTATTGTCTCTCGTAGTAAAGAGGGATCTATGGATTCCACTACTGGGGGGCCCTTTGCGAACTTATCACGCACTGCACGATAGGGGCTACCCCAGGGGTCCCTATTTAGATTCTCCAACATATCTGCCCGAGCTGCGACCTTGGCACGAGCAATTGCCACTTGCAGCTCCTTACGAGCGTTCCCCAGGGCTACGTATAGAATCCCGTACGTTCCACAGCGACTTTGATATCATCTGCGGTAACCGAATCGTCAAGCCCCGCGAGACGAAACTCCGCTGTTTTAATGGGCCGAGTCACCCGTACCCCTTCTCCGAAGGCGGCGCGAAGCTTTTCCGCAAATTTATCTGCGCTATCTGCGTTATCCTCAAGTCCCTGGATTTCAAACAGGCGGGCGTCCGATGCCGACTCTCGCAATTTTAGCGGGGGGAGGCCCAGCTCTTCAATGTTCACAGACGTGCGTGCTTTTGACATGACGTCCGCATACACCATCCGCGCTACCTTTTTCTCCTGCTCAATAGTCACTATGACAGCCGCTGACCGTGAAGCTCTAAGCCTAGTCTTCCTCCTCCTCCGCTTATTTTCGGGGGCTGCGTCTGCTGTTACCTCTTTGGCTTTGGACGTTCCTCCACTGGCAATCGTTGCAGGAGCTAGTATTGATGCTGCGCCAAGCTTGCCCTTACCCCCCTTACTACTTTTTACTTTCGTCCACCTTTCAGCATCCGTGGCGCTCGTCGTATTAGGAGCTGATAGGGGGACGGCGGAGATGCCTGCCTTCGGCTTAGAAGCAGGGATGACTATAATTTTGCCCTTATTTGGTGCGGCAGAGGTCGGTGGCTTCGCTTTCTCCTGCATTGTCTTTCGATTATCAGCGGCCAGCGGAGGACGGTGCTGTTTCGCAGGAAGCAGCCTTCCATCGGCCTCCATCCCATCAAACCTAGCGCCAACCATGGTGCTGACGCGGGAGAGCACTTTCCGCATCAGTCTCTCTTCCTTGTCCTCCTCATCGTTAGACGGCGGGGTTACAACTAAGAGTACAGGCGCTTGCCGTGACGTGCTCGGTTGCGGCTGAGTGCACCGAATGTTTTCCCGCTGAGGCAGGGCCTCTCAGGTGAAACATATATCCATGTAGGAGTCCTCAATTGCAACCGGCGCTTTTGGAACGCCTTTCTCACCCAAACGGAGCTCACGAACGTCCTTTTTCAATCGATCGAGCTCTTGCCTCACCGTCTTCAGTTTACCGATTTCTCGGCGGAGAGCCTCCATCTCGGCTTTGAGACGGGCATTTTCAACGCGGAGGAGCCTCGTCTCCTCGCTGGCCGTGCGTGTGTCTCGACATTTCGGTAAATACAGGAGATCCTTGCGTAAGCGCGGCTAAGTTATAACTAACAGCCCGTTAGAGAACGATATTTCGGTTTGGGCATGTCGGAAACCTACGCGCCACGCCGCCTCCTTCAAATATCTACTTCTATCTATGATCTGAGTTCTAAGCACACTAAAACTCCCTGGTAACTTCATTGCCCTTCGCGTGGGTAGCGTAAGCTCTGGCGAAGCAATTTCACGAGCCCACCCCCGATATGCTGTAGCCTAAGATGAGATGACTTCGATGCCCAGTAATCATACTTCTAACGTTTCCTTTAATCCGAAACACAGTGTCAAAAACACACAAATTGTCGAATACTGGTACAAATGTGTGTTTCGTCAATTTATTATTTTTTAGATTTTTTCCTTATTCTCCTTAATGAAACGAATCATTATATCTAATAGAGTATTAAGTTATGTATCGCATCGTGTAATTACAACTTCGTACGTAAGCTCAATGATGTTTGTGTGACAAGTCGTCAAAGTTAGCCAAGTTCAAAATCCGACGAGTATAGGGACGTTTACCTTACCTACTAACTGTATGCAAAAAATCATAAACTTTAATATTTTTGGAACCTCAAAACCTAGCGGTACCGGACTAAATGCCTTCCACCAACATCTTGGACGCAAATACTCTGCCCGGTTGACACTAAGCCACCTGGATTAAAATACCAGCTGCGCTCTTGAAGAGTTCTTCAAAACGAAGGCCAGGGTGTTCTTGTTTGTCGGGGCGGATGTAACAACACACAGCCTAAATAAAACTTGTGACCCTTGAAGAACACGAACATTCAAAAAAAAACCGACTTCAAAAAACTGAAAAGGATAAAATAATTAAATTTAAGTAGGTATTCATCCCCTAGAAACATATCACACTCCAAAAATATGTTTCTAGGGGATGAATACCTACTTAAATTTAATTATTTTATCCTTTTCAGTTTTTTGAAGTCGGTTTTAATTATTGTTTAATTTTTTTTTTCACAATTTTTAGTGATAACTTTCTACGGTCGAAGCTAGATGGGTGACCGTCAACTTATATTGTTTCGTACTATCATATCGTTTTACTAAAAATTCATTGGAAAAGCAAAAATTTGCAATTTCGCATATGTAGACGACTTAATAATTTCAGTTTTTTTTTAATTTTAAACCAAAGTACCGAACTGTTTTTGAAAAAAAAATTATGGGACCAAATGGCAGCTATTCCGCATCGAACAAAAAAAGAATCACGTAAATCGGATCAGTAATCACGGCGTAATCGGTGTACATACATATAAAAAAAAAACCGGCCGAATTGAGAACCTCCTCGTTTTTGAAGTCGGTTAATGAGCGATAGCAGTGGTTTCTGCCGCATTACATAATGAAATGACGCGTGGTAAAAAACACGGGTTTCTAATGCACCCGAACATGACTCCTACCACTTTTGGGAAATGAACCTACCATTTTCTCTAGGCGACCCAAAAATATGATCTTCATTACTGAAATATCAGTTAGAACTTACAAATACAAATAATTTATTCCACAGAATTTTGTTACATATTGCGTTGGTACTAAGTCTCTAGATATGCAATAGTTAAAAAAAGGTACAAAACTAAACTCTATGCAACAATTCAGGAGATCAACCCAGAGCCGGCTCATTTAGTGCCCGTGTGTGCAATCAATTTCCTATAACTTTTTAGTAAATCGATACGATAGTAGCAAACAATTTAAGTTGACGGTCACCAATATAGCTTCGACCTTAGAAAGTTACCTATCACTAAAACTTGTGAAAAAAAAATTAAACAAAAATTAAAACCGACTTCAAAAAACTGAAAAGGTTAAAATAATTAAATCCCCTAGAATCATATTTTTTGGAGTTGGTGCTATGTTGTCTCCAAAAACAAACAAAAACAATAGAAAGTGAAGCACCGACTCCAAAAAATAAATTTCTATTACTTTTCAGTTTTTTGAAGTCGGTTTTAATTTATGTTTAAAATTTTATGTAAGTAATATACCTACACTTAAAAAATAAAAACAAACAACGAGAATAAATCATTACAATAAAAGTTGCTATGTTAATTTATACTATTACCTCATTACTACTTTGATAATAATAATCTAAGAATAACAAGAATGATATTTGGTCCATGTTGTTAAATTATAAAATAGGTCCATCTATTGGCAAGATTAAGTAAGTTTCACAAATAAATTAAAGTTGCAGTGACACCATCTAGGAGTCTGCTTTTACGCAAAGTATTGACGGAATGTGTATTTTTATGATTTGATACTGCTAGCGACATCTCGTCGTTATTTAGGTACTAATTTACGCGACATTAGACATTGGCAATCCTTTACTTCTATCATCCTTGGTCATACTGTCCACCAAGAGGCACAAATGTAGAAGTCAGTAAGAATGTTAATCTAAGACCTAGATTGCAGAGAAATATGGAAGTGAACTTAACAGAAGTGGATGTACCAACGACATATGCAGAAGCTGTCAGTGGTCCTAATCAACACAAATGGAAGAAAGCTATAGAAAGTGAGCTAAAGTCCCATGAGGACAATAATACTTGGAAAATTACAGACAGGACAGAAAAGAAACCTATTTCATGTAAATGGGTATTCTGTATAAAGAAAAATAAAAAAGGAGAAATAGAGAGGTACAAAGCTCGTCTATGTGCCCGTGGTTTCACTCAAGTAAAGGATTTAGATTACAAGGAGACATTCTCACCTACAACAAGGTATGATTCAATAAGAATATTGTTAAGCATTGCAGCAAGAAAAAACTATCACATGGAACAGTTTGATGTGAAGACAGCTTTCCTGTACGGGGAGCTCGCAGAGGAGATCTACATGGAGGTGCCGGAGGGTATTAAAGTAGAATCATCTAAAATATGTAAGTTAAATAAATCATTATATGGTCTCAAACAATCTTCACGTTGTTGGAACAAAAAGTTTAGTTCATTTCTCACTTCATATGGTTTTAAAATATGTAATGCAGATAATTGTGTTTTTGTAGGACATTTTAATAACATAAAAGTTTTATTGATTATATATGTTGATGATGGATTATTGTTGTCTAAAAGTAAGGAGATTATATCCATTATTTTGAATGATTTAGGAAAAAAATTTGAAATAAAAAGACTATCACTAAATTCATTTGTAGGTATGGAGATAAGTAAAACAAATGATAATATAACAATCAACCAAGTAAATTATATTGAAAACTTAATACATAAGTTTAATTTGTCTGAAGCTAAAGGTTGTAGTACACCAGCAGAAGTGAATATACAATTATCTAAAAATGAAAATGAAACTATAAATAATTTTCCATATAGGGAAGCAGTGGGAGCTCTATTATTTCTATCTTCAGTGTCTAGACCTGATATAAGTTTTGCAGTTAATTTGGTCAGTAGATATGTTAGTAATCCAGATAAACCTCATGTGAATGCTGTTAAAAGAATAATTCGTTATTTAATATCTACAAAGATGATGTCAATTGTATATCACAGTAATACTGAATTAATAGGATATTCAGATTCCGACTTTGCAGGTGATGTAGACACTAGAAAGTCGACTACAGGCTATTTATTCTTAATGAATGGTGGACCTGTCACTTGGGCAAGTCGAAAACCAAATACAGTAGCCCTGTCAACGACTGAGTCTGAATATATGGCTGCTAGTGATGCGACAAAAGAAATATTGTGGATTAAACAATTTTTATTAGATATAGGTGAACCGCAAAGCTCTGTCATATTGAATATTGATAATCAAAGTGCGATTAAATTAATAAATAATCCAGTTTTCCATAAAAGAAGTAAGCATATTGACGTGAGATATAACTTTATCAGAGAAAAGGTTGAACAGAAAATAATTATAATCAAATATGTTGAAAGCTCACGTCAATTAGCTGATTTTCTTACAAAAGCTTTGCCAATCAATAAGTTTAATTTAATTAGAAATAGTGTTCTTAAAAATACTTCCTAAATTTGTAAAGTATTAAGTTTATATTGTATGCACCTTTAAATTTAAGTGGGAGTATTGGAATAGATAAATATTAAAGGTGTACCTGTTCTATGTACTCACTCAACTTTATACTTAACTTCACCTTTCTTTTGTTATCTGTGGTTATAGATAGTGTCAAATAAAAACGCAGAGAATTCTTACTCAGTTTATTTGCTTTATTATTTAAATTGTAGCCCTTTTACCCATCATATTTGGGCTCATAAGAGTGGCCTCAATGAGAAGGTGTCAGAATTAATTTTATATTATACTTGGTATTGGTGTTACCATAGTACCTATGCTATAGTTTACTGAACTTAAAAGGCTCTGTACCTAAGTAAAATACTTATCGCCTTAATTTACTAACATCAAAACAAGTACTAGCGCATCTGTCACTATCTTCTGGTATCTTTTGTGCTTGGTTGGATTTTTCCATAGTATCTACTTAGTGGAAAGGTATTGAAACTCGTAAAAAATCATGGCCTCAGGTGGGGACTGAAACCGCAACCTTCCACAATCTGGGTGACTGCTAACCATCTTAGCTACTGAGAACTTGGGGTAACCTTGTAAATTTCCTCCATGTTTTACAACTTTCAAATACATCAGCGTCATCATCATCATCACCAGTCTGTACACATCCCACTGCTGGGCACAGTTCTTCCTATATGGCAGAAACACACGAGGAGTTTAGGTCATAACACCACCACGCTGGCCCAATGCGGGTTGGTTGGTTATGGCGGTTGCAGGAACAACCAAGACCAACGGCTGTTGCGGCAACAACCACGCTGTTTGAGGTCGGGCTCACTAACATCCGTGGGCTCCATGCTAACCTCAATGCCGTCCACCAACATCTCGAGACGGCTCGACCCGAAATGCTGTTTTTGACGGAGACGCAAATACTCCGCCCGGCAGACACTAGCTACTTGGATTACCCCGGCTACGCTCTTGAAGAGTCCTTCAAAGCGAAGGCCGGGGTATGCTTGTTTGTCCGGGCGGATGTTTGCTGTCGCCGTCTGCGCTGTTTGGAGGACCCTTCCTACTCTATTCTTGGGGTACATGTGGACCTGGGCACACATTGCCGAATCTACGTGTGCCTCTATAGATCCCACAGCGGTGACATGGAGACAACTCGACTTTTCGAACATCTTAGTCGGGTGGCAGATGTTGCGCAGGAGCAGTTTCCAACCGCGGAATTGGTGTTTTTAGGGGACTTCAATGGTCACCACGAGTCGTGGTTAAGTTCCTCTAAAACTGACCATGCTGGTAGAACTGCCTACGCTTTCGCTCTCACGCACGACCTGACCCAACTGGTAAACCAGCCCACCAGGATTCCAGACATTGTCGGTCACGCGCCCTCATTGTTGGACCTTCTGCTGACGACTCGCCCGGATGGATATCGGCTAGAGGTTCGTGCTCCTTTAGGAACATCGGATCACTGCCTGGTATCCGCTGGGGTGCCACGGGCGTCGCCACCGGTACCTATGGTTGCCAAACGCCGCATCTGGCACTATGCGTCGGCAGATTGGGACGGTATGCGGGATTACTTCGCATCTGTCCCTTGGAGGCAGCGCTGTTTCAGTGAGCTGGACCCGAACGCTAGCACTACTGCTGTTGCTGATGAGATCATGTTAGGGATGGAGTACTATATCCCTCACTCCGATCTCATCAGTAGGGGTAGGCGTAACCTCTGGTTCAACCGCGATTGTGCCTTAGCTGTTGAAAACAGACAGTCGGCATACCGCGCTTGGATCAGGGGCCGAGCTTGCGGGGATCCCAACATTGACTCACTGAAAGCAGTCTATAACAACGCCACCAAGTCCTGCAAAAGGGCCTTCATCAGAGCGGATGCACAGCGCGTTGCACGAGTTGGCCAAGAACTTCTTACGCATCCTACGGGAAGCCGTAGCTACTGGCGTCTGGCCAAAGCCGTGCAATCCAACTTCTGTCAACCCTCGCTGCCCCCGTTGAGATGTTCTGACGGCTCGCTAGCTCACAAGCCGCAAGAGAAAGCCGATCTCTTGGTAAAACTCTTTGCGGCTCACTCCCGAATCGATGACTGCAACTTACAGCCACCAACACTCTCCCACTGTGGCCACACAATGCCCGATATTCGTATTAGGCAATGTGATGTACGTGCGGAGCTTCAGTCAATCGACGTCCGGAAAGCTAGTGGACCTGATGGCATTCCAGCGATAGTACTGAAAAACTGCGCAGCGGAGTTGTCTCCTGTCTTAACGCGGCTATACCGTCTTTCTCTCTCTTCCGGGTGTGTGCCGGAATCTTGGAGAGAGGCCAATGTGCAACCGGTCCCCAAAAAGGGAGACCGATCAGACCCAGCTAACTACCGCCCGATAGCTGTCACCTCAGTTCTTTGCAAGGTCATGGAACGGATCTTAAACCACCAGCTGATCCGATACCTAGAAGATCACTCATTAATTAATGATCGACAGTACGGGTTTCGGCCGAACCGGTCAACGGGTGATCTTCTAGCGTACTTAATGCATGTCTGGGGTGAAGCTATTGACAAACGTGGAGAGTCACTGGCTGTTAGCCTTGACATTGCCAAAGCGTTCGATCGGGTCTGGCACAAGGCTCTTCTCTCCAAGCTCCCGGCATACGGTCTGCCCGCTCAGCTCTGTAACTGGGTCGCCGGCTTCCTGCATGAGCGAAGAATCCGTGTCCTCGCAGATGGATGCGCTTCGCGGTTCATGTCAGTGAATGCTGGTGTACCACAAGGCTCTGTTCTATCCCCCACACTCTTTCTTCTTCATATCAATGACATGATTCCGTTAGGAAACATTCATTGCTATGCAGATGACAGTACAGTGCATGGGGGATATTACGGTCGCCCAGGGGCTGGGCGCGCTGAAACCGAGAGAGAGAGAGAGAATCTTACCATTGAGCTCGACAGGGTGTTGAACCTCGTATCTGAATGGGGATCTAACAATCTTGTTGAGTTCAATGCTAAGAAAACACAGGTGTGCGCGTTTACAGCCAAAATGTCGCCGTTCCTTCCCCTTCCGTCTCTTCAGGGCACGACTCTTTCGGCACAGGGCTCCCTAAACTTGCTAGGTATGGAGATATGTTGCGATCTGAATTCCAGGAACTATATCGAAACCGTGATAAAAACAGCCTCACGGAAGCTCGGTGTCCTGAACAAGGTGCGTCGATTTTTCACGCCTGACCAATTATGCCTGCTGTATAAAACTCAGGTCCGGTCTTGCGTGGAATATTGCTCGCACTTGTGGGATGGCTCCGCCAAGTACCTACTCGATGCCCTGGACAGATTGCAGCGTCGTGCTGTCCGTATCGTTGGCGATGTAGAGGTCACCAACAACCTTGAGCCTCTGCAATTGCGTCGAGACATTGCGTCGCTTAGCGCCTTCTATCGGCTATATCACGGAGAGTGTTCTGAAGAGCTATTTGACCTTATCCCACCTTCCCCCTTCCTACTCAGGAGCACGCGTGCCGGTCTTCGGAGTCATCAATTCACTGTCTCCACCTCAACATCACGTACAAAGAAATTTAGTAGCTCTTTTCTTTGTCGAACTTCCAGAACTTGGAATTCTTTGCCAGCACATGTGTTCCCTCCTTCCTATAACATGGGGTCCTTCAAAAGAGGCGTGAAAAAGCACCTTTCGGGCCGGCAAGGTGGAGGCAGCTAGAGTAGTGTCTGAACTGCACTAGCTGTCTTCGCAAATGGACTCTTCTTACTGCTTCACATCAGGTGGTGTTGAGTCATTTGTCGTGCTTTGTATAAAAAAAAAAAAAAAAAAAAAACGGCTTAACGTGCCTTCCGAAGCACGGAGGAGCTCGAGATAACAAACTTTGATTGACCCATCCCAGGATCGACCATGGCGAAAGTTGCTTTGTTTTTCGTATCGAAACCTTAGCGCTCAACCCAATACGCCACCGAGCTCCTCAAATACATGTTATCTTATTCATTTGATAATTTCAGGGCATTTCTATGAAATAACACAGCCCATGTATTGTATTTAATAACAACAGCATTAATGAAATGTATAGTAATATTATATCATCACGATTTTTATGTCATTATTCATATGAATATTGAGGTGTTTTGCAGTACTTATTATAATTTATCTTAACTTAAAAAAATTACATAACCTACACTATGATATTCACTAGCGACACATTTTTATTTGTGCCAGTTTTATATCTTCTACTTTACAATAACACCTAATTACACATGGATTGCAGTAGTATTTACAATTTAAGTAAACACGGTATTTTTTGTGGAAAATTGATCGGGAATCTCAGATTAAAATTGTATTTCTATGTCTAGTCTATGGGACGAGCCATCAGATTGTCAAATATTGTTAGGAGGTATAGTTAATCGATGTATAGTTCATTCATATTCGATTTCATGAATTTTGACGAAGCTGCAAGTCACAAAGACAAACACTTCGAGCACCCAAAATACACTAGCCCTAAAATTTCACCGGAAAATCTTAACCATCTTTCTTGTGTCGGAAGGAAGCTCTAAGGAGCTGCCAATAAACGCGGCGGGCTGTGACAACACCTAGCTCTAACAACCCAAAAGCAATTCCAGTCCTCAGTACAAGTCATAAGGTTGACTTTCCAAATAATATTTCATCGGCTGCACCGGCTTAAAGCAATTTGGTAAGTTAATATTGAACTTTTAGCGTCTAGCAATTGAGGTGTTCAAATATAATAGGTTAACTACAAACTCTTATGCGGTTTGCTATTTTTAACATATTTGATCTGCGTCTGCAATGTGTTATGGATGTTGCCGCCATCTGGTTACATTCGCCGCTTAATTGGATGGCTAGCCCGTTGATTTTAATCACCGGCGTTTACGCCGGCATCCAATAAAATTGCCTAGGCATGGCGTATTGTAAGTCCGCTCAATTAGATGCCTAGGCGGATCGTCTTGTACTAAAGAGTTTTGGTGTGTTTGGTTATTTCAATGTTATTTTTTTATGACTAGTTATTACCAAAACTATTTTGGTTATTAGGGGACATAAAAAATAACCTTGAACCTCCTAATCACTCAAACAGTCACACAAAAGCTCTTCGGTCTAAGCAATATGCCTAGGCGTCCAATTGAATGGCTAATTTAACCAGCCGGCTGACATGACGTTCAGCCATCTCGTCAAACGTTGAGCTCAATGCCTAGTTGTCCTTCAGCCGATTAGATGCCGGCGTTTAATCAACGGCCTATATATAGGCATCTAATTAAGTGGCTAATTTAATCAGACGGCTGCGACATGGATACTATATTTATTTGCTCTAAACACGTAACGAATAGTATAGTAGTTCAGGTATTCCATAGCTCATAAATTATTCCACATGAAAAGTAGATGTATGAATACATTAGAAATTAGTAAGTAGTTATAATTATCCTTCTTCGCATTATCTAGTATCTATAATTCTATATCCACTTCGCAAGCTCTTTATCAATGCATAAATTGGGCAAGTGTAAGAATAAAAAAGCACATTGATAATATGGTAGAGTCGATCGGTACAGCTAATCCTAATGTAAGCACGCTAATGCTATTTTTGCTTTTAGAAGATTAAAAATATCACATTACTTTAAAATTTGTTTTTTTTTTTGTAAGCATTGACGATAAAATCAGTACCTACCAATCTGTCATGAAGAATTTGGCGTTGATTGCAGGCGTTAATTAAGAAATTAGCTTTGGTCTCGTCGAGCCAATAAAGGCGACAACATAATTCCCATTAACACGTTATTAGCCTAAGTAAGAGACACCGCACATATACAATTTCAAGTTGGCCAACAATCGAACAACTAAATTGCGTGCTTTCATAGGCCGCACACTTCGTCGACTTAGTTGGTGGACAGTGTTGCTAGCGCGGTGAAATCTGCGATAAAATGCGGAAAAACAAAGCACTTCTTAACTTAATAAAAAGAAGACGAAAACAGAACAAAACATTTAGGGTGCATCCGATATTAAGTGACAGATTAGAGCGTGGGAAACATCATAGTCTTACATTCTAAACTGAGATGTTACCCAGATAAGTTTTTTAAGGGCTTGCCTTTTTTGGACTTTGTCGATCAGCAGTTCTATTTTTTCATTTGTTACAAGAAGAGAATGCAGAGATCGACTGGCTGCGGCGGCTGCGTGCCCGTCAGCAAAAATTCAAGCGTGGGGAAATCACGTGCACGGGTCTGGTCACACTGCATCATACCGTGCGACTGACCAACTAAGTTGTTATAGTCTGCGGACTATCGGCCGATAGTTGACCAACTATTTAGTTGAACGACTTAATTGATATAATGTGCGGGCTATCATAAGATTCTATGCCTATAATACATTCTGCGATTTAGTTGGCCAACTTGAAATTGTATATGTGCGGTGGCTCTAAGCAACGGTCGCTGCCGGTCTATATTATTTAGAGTACCTTTACTCGTCAAGAAATGTTAAATTTTGTGAAAAATTAAATTCATTATTATAAAAAGACATAGGTCCAGTGACCAAGTGCTGTCTTCGATTCACGGTTAAAATAAATTTACTGCACCTTTTATGTTACTTATTAGCTTCCGACCGCGACTTCCTCTGCGTTATCCCATGGAAACGTATTTCCGGGATAAAAAAGCCTATTGTCTAGTAATTAACAATCTCTGTACCAAATTTTATCCAAATCCGTTTTTAGCACTTTATTCTTAGTTACTAATATATCCAAAATACGATCTTTAGGTTAAATAATTAATATGATGTATTTCAATTCTTTTTTACGAGTATTAACAAGAACTAATAGCTTGTGATTGTAGATTTCATGACCCATTTAAAATTTTGGCGCATCGAAAGTATTGGCCGCTAGCGTCAGATTTTGTGAAGAAAGTTTGGTGATAATAAGGTTTAGTGGAACCGCGTTGACAGGGCAATGGACTATAGGTCGAATACTAATACGTCACTTTTAAAAGTCCTGTTTAAATTTTAGGGAGTGCTTAAGCTGTCGTTTGACAATACCAATTTTCGACTATACTTAAAATATTTCTTAAATTTAAGAGTTATCCTATTAAGTAAAATAGCCCATGTTTAAATTTATTGTCGCATTGACGGCACCATCCTGTATATTCGTGAGTGTTTCCGTAAGTACCATCAATATTTTCATTTGGGTATCTATGGAAACTTCAATACAATCTAATTAATTTATTACTTAGCCAATTAAGGGAAATAGTTAGGCACTGACGCTCGGCAAGTATCGCGATATTACTTCTGGTTTCAGCCATGGGCGTATTTAAATTTGCGTCGAGGGAGAGTTTCACTCTCTGTAAATCACGCAACGTCATCGGAATTGCGTATGCGAGATGCGTATCATTTAAAGGGCTCGTGTCGGGCAAATTTGTGTTTCATTTTAATTTTGAACTTCTGGCGGTTGCTAACTCATTTTTGCTTTTATGCGGTTATGCGTAAACGTTGTTAGCATTACAGATAAATTATGCTTTTAGAATTTATGTAAACATGATGTTGCTTCGTTATTCTTTCCAGTTATTTTCGTCGTTGCTTTTAGTTTTACGTGCACGAGCATCTATAACATAGCGTGTTAAATTGATTTAAAGCTAATTATTTATAGAATCATCAGTGTCAGTCACATCACTTTCGACTTTCTAGTGAAGTCGATTTACAGAATATAGTTATTTATGATACTAGTGCGGTAAGTTGGTTTTTAGAAACGAGTAGACGAATGTAAGTCCGAGACGAAGTCGTACATCTAGAAAAGAACTACATTTTTCGTCTTATTTTCTCTTTATTATTAAAATGAGACAATCGTATTGAGCTAAAGCGCTTTCGAGGAGGTTCGATCATTCAGCCTATTTATTTTCAAAATGTTAAACTCTGGTGGAATTCTTATATATTTTAAAACAAAATTATAAAAACCGTAAAGGATACGCACGGCGCCATACAGCAGAGCGTGCGGTTAAACAGGTACTTAGGAATAGCACCTATTTTACCATTCCATTGTATGGTGCGTAACATTTAACTTTCGAACAATGTATACAGGCTTCGTAAATGCATATTTTTAGCAAATGTGTTGAAAAATAGTTTTATTCCATTCGAGTCTATTCATTCCTATCAAATTTATCTTTGAAGAATCAGACACAATATAATTTATTATGCATGTGATAAATAATTCTATATTTATGAGATAATTATGAAGTAGTTATATATTTTTTATGAAAATAATATTACACCACGGTTTTGTGAGACATAAGCAACTAATGTCAAATAATTCGTTGGCTTATTTAAAAGCGGCAGGTAGTTATGTTTAGGTACATATTTATTTTATTAACTCCCGCCAATTAAGAGTAGGTAAATGTTTTTTCCTTAGATCTATACTTAAGCCAATTTCTATACTTCAGCGAATTTAGATAAAAATATAAACCAACCAACTGTCATTATGTATAGGTCATGTTGTCCCTTTCACTCGCTACCTTTTTTGCTCATCACTCATACTAAAATTACAGTGGTTGGTTTACATTTTACATTTTATTCTTTATCGAATTTGGAACAAGTATAGTAGCACAAAAGTTTTTTGTTACAGATATGTCGCAGCCGTCTAGTTAAATTAGCCACTCTAACTGGACGCCTAGCCCGTTGATTAAACGCCGGCATCCAATGAAACGGCTGAAGGACAACTAGCCAAGTCATTGAGCGCAACGTTGAACCAGATAGCTGGAGAGCTTTTGTTAGACTGTTTGAGTGATTGATACGTGCAAGGTAATTTTTTTGACCACTTAAGTATAATCAAAATCGTTTTGGTAATAGGTGGTCATAAAAAAACCTTGAACTTACCAATCACACCCACACCAAAACTCTTCAGTACAAGATGATCCATCTAGGCATCTATTTGAGCGGACTTTCAATACGCCATGTGGTTAAACGTTGAGTGAGTCTAGTTCAATTAACTATCGGCCTAGCAGACATCCAATTAAGCGGCGAATTTAACCAGATAGCGGTGAGATGAAGTATAGCTACATATAATAACATGTAAGCATATAAATACATACTAGAAATACTAAACAGGCAGACAAACAATTATGATACAAAATATTCGTACTCATCATACAAATATCGGCCCCTGCCGGGATTGCAACCCGTGACCTCGGGTTTAGCAGACATGGGTACTGACCACTCGACCAGACGGCTGTGAAATTTCGTTTAAAGGTTATTATACAAATCACGTATTCAAAATTATATTCCTCAGTGGATTTTCCAGGAAATTCCTAAAAGAAGATTGGAGTGAGTTTTTTATAACAAAAACGACACATTAACAGCGTGTGCTTTTGTTGTAGTAGGTAGATATGACCACGATTTTTCATTCTGAAATCATTAAAAAGGTGGTCTGATTACGAATATCACTATCCATTGATGTCAAATTCCCTGTAGATGATACGTGTATTGCACATCTACAAGCTATTTGACGACGAAACTATTTTTTGAGAGTATTAGTAGATATAAAGCCAAGATGTTTTGTCTGAATGCGGTGGTAATATCGATCTCCGACAGAAGCCAGACGTCGGACCCGCCAATGAAAAACTATGCTTTTTGTCACACCAACTTTTCCGACTAGCCCGCTTTGCGGTGCCCGGGGTAACGAGACGACATTGAACCTGGCAACGAAAACACTGCAGAAAATCCCGTAATTTACATTTATGTCGAAGTTAATGAAGCGAATAAAATTAATCTCTTTTAGATGTTGTGTAGTTAAAGTTATAACCGCTGTCGGCTATTATAAATACCGAGTGATAAATCCAATACGACTAAATTTTCCCTATATTAGAAAATTGCTATTTGATGTGAATTTATGGGAACGTATTTTATCTTTTAAAACAAAAGGGTATTAAATAATCCGTATTTGTCATGGAAAAACAATTAAGGCCACAATTTAATAACTCTGACAAGCTAAACATAAATCATGGTTAGTTATCTTTATCGTAACAGATTATCTAATATGCGGGTGGCCGTTACCTATATTTAATAAATTACGTTTTCTCGGTTAATTAATTTGGTTTTTGGACAGTTTCTAAGCCTTTAAATTGACAAAAACCAACGCAAACTTGCTGTATATTCCTAAGTAAATACACAAAACAATTTATAAACACGGGGAACTCTATATTGGGTAAGAGAATAATCGTTAATAACAATGGGGTTGCCAGCATCTAATACTGGGCCCTCCGCGTGCCCTAAGACATGCGCAATTCTTGTAGGTAATTTGGATTCTTTATAGTATTAATATTAGATTGATATTTGAATGTATTTATGTAAAACAGGTTTATATTGAAAAATGTTATTCATTTTGATACTGACACAATGAATAAATTTGTGTAAAATATTACAAAAACGACGACTTTTAGAAATTCATATGTAGGGTGAGGACTGAAAGTTAAACCGTCACTGATATAATTTTCTCGTTTTTCAGTAATATTTATTAGGTATACCTACTTGCGTATTCTTTATACGTGGTAATTTTGTAGTGTTACAATTACTAAATATAGAGTGGATAAGTTGTTACACTGGGTATTTTATGGGCACATTTCACGCAAACTTGCAACTAGTTATGGCATTATTAAACATGAAAGTATGTGAGGGCAATTATGTAATTTACAAATACATCTGTGTAAATCTTCCTTCACAGTTCTACAGCTCATGCGTTATATTGACATCATGAAACCAATAAAGTGTGCTTGACAAAAATATGTTTAGAGAAATGGCATGCTAAATTGAACCTAAGAGAAATGAGTAGTTAGGTACCTCCATTGAAAAGATGAAGAGTCGATACGAGTTTCGTCAATGTTATTTATGCAAGATGTTTGGTATTCGGTATAACATGCGGGCACCTACCCATGTTAACATAGTTACAGAGTGGTGCATATAATGCAGCCAATGTTATATTATTTCATACAAATGTCACGAAATTATCAAATGAATGAGATGGTTTTGAAAGTGGCAAACTATTTCTATGAACTAATATAGCCAATGTTTCAATATATTTTCGTGCTGACGGCACCAGCCTTTATAAATACTATGTTGTTATCAAAAGTTCAAAATTCTAAAATTAATAGTATGAAATTTTCCATACATTTCATATATAATAATATGACCGAACTATTAGTATAAAGAAATTTCAAAATTATTTTACAATTTTGAATTTTTGTTAACACTATAGTATCTATATAACTATGTTAACAAGGGTAGGTGCCCGCTTGTTATGGTAAGCACCAAACAGCCCGTATAACATTTTCAGAATTTACATTAATTATTTTGCGATTGTAAAAATAGCGTTCACGAAATTAATAAATAACATCGACGCCCTCCTTCCTGTCATTGCCCCAGGACGCGAGGGTGCCCACGAGGTATGGAGCCGTGAGCTGCGCGCGGAGCAATGTTGCGTTGTAGTGTTGCCAACTTCCAAATATATTAACCCTCTGAAAGTGTTATATTTGAAATCCAGTACTATGAAGGCTAAAATTACGTTCCCTTAATGTTATTAAGACATGAATAATTCAACAGATAACTTTGTTTTTATTCCCAGAAGGTACTCTGCAACCTCCCAGAAGGTACTCTGGGACAGAGTCCTGCCAAAAGAGTTGACCACGGAATCTCAACATGAGTAACAAGACGTAGCGATCACTCGTCAGTCCGTAGTAATTTAGATATGATTAGAAAATCTGACAATGCTTTCATATAGATAGGATTGACAAGTTTCGGTACGGTTTAGTTTTTATCCGACTTCAAAAAAGGAGGAGGATCTATGTTACACTGTGTGTATTTTTTTATACAGGGTGGTGCCGTCAATGCGACAATAAATTTAAACATGGGCTATATTAGACCATAGAAATGGTTTGCTACTTTCAAAAATATCGTATTCATTTGATAATTTCATGACATTTGTATGAAATAATGCTGCCAGCGTTACACTATTCCATACAAATGTCATGAAATTATCAAATGAATACGAAATTTTTGAAAGTGGCAAACCATTTCTATGGACTAATATAGCCCATGTTTAAATTTATTGTCGCATTGACGGCACCACCCTGTATGCTCACCGATTTCTCTTTGAAGTGTGGTTTTTTGTCATTTTCACTGCCGACCGAGACATGTAGGTACATATGTACCTATGTTGTTTTATTTACAGAATTATTTGTAGGTGTACCTAATGGCCACTTAAGTTACATAATTTTAATTTTTTTGTTCCCGTTATCATAGGAGAACTGCTACGCTGGCCACCCCGCAATGTTGCCATGTAACCGCTTGGAGACGGTCCGGATGCGGTAGCATTAGTCGCCTGATTTATACGTCTGGCGGGGACTGTTGCGTTAATTCTACAAACAATGCACAGGGGGCGCTGCGCAATAAACAAAATACTATCGCTATTTCATTTACAACAATATCTTTAGGCGCTACGCCAAATGCTAAGCAGAGTAACTTAAAACTTTCTTGTTCGTGTTTCGCACTTTTTTGTTATTAGGTTGGTAAGTTAAACAAAAATTAAAACCGACTTCAAAAAACTGAAACTACTTAGCACCAACTCCAATAAAAATATTTTCTAGGTGAGGAGTACCTACTTAAATTTAATTATTTTATCCCTTTCAGTTTTTTGAAGTCGGTTTTAATTTTTAACCGACTTCAAAAACGAGGAGGTTCTCAATTCGGCCGGTATGTTTTTTTTTTTTTTTCTATGTATGTACACCGATTACGCCGAGATTACTGATCCGATTTACGTGATTTTTTTTTTTCGATGCGGAATAGCTGCCATTTGGTCCCATAAAAATTTTTTCAAAAACAGTTGGGTACTTTGGTTTTAAATTAAAAAAAACTGAAATTATGAAATCGTCTACATAAGCGAAATTGCGAATTTTTGCTTTTCCAATGACTTTTTAGTGAAACGATACGATAGTGGGAAACAATATAAGTTGACGGTCACCCATCTAGCTTCGACCGTAGTAAGTTACCACTAAAAATTGTGAAAAAAAAATTTTAAACAAAAATTAAAACCGACTTCAAAAAACTGAAAAGGATGACCTAACCTATTTTTGGAGTTGGTGCTAAGTGGTTTCCAAAAACAATAGAAAGTAAAGCACCGACTCCAAAAATATGTTTTAGGGGATGAATACCTACTTAAATTTAATTATTTCATCCTTTTCAGTTTTTTGAAGTCGGTTTTAATTTTTGTTAAATTTTTTTTTGTTTAAATTGTTTTTTTCAAAATTTTTAGTCATAACTTTCTAAGGTGAAAGCTAGATGGGTGGCCGTCAGCATACATTGTTTCCTACTATCGTATCGTTTTACTAAAAAGTCATAGGAAAGCAAAAAATCCGCAATTTCGCCTTAGTAGATGCCTTTCTCATTTCAGTTTTTTTGATTTAAAAACCAAACTACCTACCCAACTGAGTTTGAAAAAAATTTTATGGGACCAAATGGCAACTATTTCGCATCGAACAAAAAAGAATCACGTAAATCGGATCAGAAATCTCGGCGTAATCGATATACGTATATAGAAAAAAAAACATACCAACCGAATTGAGAACCTCCTCGTTTTTGAAGTCGGTTAAGAAATGATATGGAGCGGCGCCATTCATATGTACAGTCCACAACTGTTACTATCCCCCGCTAATCGTATCATTGTAGAAGAGCTTAAAACTTTATTAATTAATTTAAGTATTAATTTTATCCAACACAGTCTTACTAGTACTTAACTTTTAGTTACCTAATCGGCACGCCTATATTTTTGTTATCTATATATATTTTAAAAATCTTGAAGTAATTTTTATAAAAAAATATAAGTATCTATTCAGTAATCTTCTTTACCGAGCAACTCCAGCTGAAAAATATGGGTGATCCTCGGCAGAAATTAATTGTAATCTGTGAAGAACTTTAATGTGGGCTATTAAATTTACATTAATTTATTATTTATATGGTGATACATCATACTCTCAAGAAATATGGAAAAAAATATATAATTATAAAGCAACTGTCTGAAATTGCTTAAATTAAGATACGCAATACAGGAATATTGTGAATTCATATAAATATCAATTATAATATTGCGTATCTTAATGAACTAAGCCACCCAAGTCTAATTAAACTCATATTTTAGGGAAAATTATGAATGATCGCAAATATAAAGAGCGCTGCCTACAAAGAGTTACTGACAGAGATGTCTTTTTAAAAATCAATATAATCACGGTCGTTTACCTAGCCGCCCCTACAAATTGTCCCAACCCTATCACAGAGGTGCACTCGAGACTCACCGCGCTAAAAAGCTGTGGGTAAAATTTGATCCCATACCTACCCCTCGGTCCTGCCCCAAGCCTGTACCTATCTGCAGTTAATTATCTGCGTGTAGAGGGGAAGATTGGGGGAAGTCGCGTACGCCAATTCCACCCTGCAGGACAAGACCGGAGCAATCGAAACAGCAACCCCTTGTAATTAGTTTTAATTAAATATGATAGAAAATAAATGTGATCTTGATATCCACGATGTATTGTTGCATTTCTTATCTTCAACGTTTTGATGGATAAAGCAATTGTTCTTGATAATATTAACGATGGTGTCGCGCTAAGCATTAACGTGCTGTAAACCATTAAGTTGAGTGACGAGAAGTCGGCTCGAAGGGGGCTGCGGCCGTTAAGCTGCTGCTCGAAAGAATACCACCCTCCCGCTAACATTTGTTCAAGAGTCTAATTACCGGCATCAAACGGATAAATTAGATTAATCACACTCGCTTTGACGGCCAGGTGCTAATGGAAACTCGTGTTACGACCTTTAAAACGTTTAGAGCGGAGGCGTTCTGCTAGTTCACCGTAAAATTTAACGACATCGTCACAGTCGGACTCCACTCGTTTTGTTTTTATTTGACTCTTGACAAAATGAAATGTCCCAGCCAAACTAAACATGAAAACTTAAAGACATAAAGCACCATAAAGTGTCATAGATATAGATATGAAACCGGCGATATGAAACACGTGAAGTACTTGATAGCTTCAAAACAACCAAACCAATTAGTGTGCAATTAATAGGTAAGTATAGCTTGACCGTGTGGTCTAAGAATATACATATAAAAATAAATAAACAGTTGTGATGATTATTCATAAAACTGATTATAATATGATAAAAAAATCTGTCGAAGGTATCTAAAACATAATAATGATATAACGTACGAATAATAGTTTCAGTACGGCAATGTTACGTTTATGAAGGGTGAAACATTCTCTGATCAATATATGCTAAAAGATTATGTTTTTTTTTATACAACTAGATGACAAACAAGCTGACGGCCCACCTGGTGGTAAGCGGTTATCGCCGGCTATAGACACCTGCAATAACAAGGGAAAATCACTTGATATTGCAGGTGCGTTGTCATCCTGAGGCCTAAGATGAAATGCCGTCCATTTATTATCGTAGGTATGTATAAAATATGACTGACTTTATATTTTGTTTTCAAAATATTAAAATGTATACTTATCTACTTACGACTCTTTACACTGCGTGAATAATAAAAAGTTGTTTGCAAATAATCTAATACCATAGAGATACCAAATAACTCTATCATCCTTGCTAAACTAATGGAGGGTAAAAACACCTTTCTATTTGGTAAGTAAATCCATCAAGAAAGGTTGCCTATTAAATTATAAATAGGTATACATTGTTGTTAGTTTACGACGTTCTATTAACGAAAACGTCTCTCAGGCTACTATGGAGAAATATCCATATCCATATCAGCCGTGAAACAGTTCGCTGTGTTTCGAATTGAAGGGAAAGGTAGCCAGTGTAATTACTGGGCATGGACGGCATTTCATCTTAGGCCCCAGGATGACAACGCACCTGCATAATCAAGTGATTTTTCCTTGTTATAGCAGGTGTCTATAGGCGGCGGTAACCACTTACCATCAGGTGGGCCGTCAGCTTGTTTGTCATCTAGTTGTATAAAAAAAAAAAAAAAAAAAAAAAAAAAATAGACGTTAATTTTAATACGAAATTAGTTAGTAAGTTAGAAGCGTATTATTTTATAGTATATAAGTAGGTAAGTATGTAATGAATGTAAATTATATCTAATTATGTAGTGTCTGTGAAATAGGTAGATGATTACTGAAATATTCGAAAGTGAGTGTCTGTCATGAAAGTTAGCCAAACATTAATTGTTTAACGCTCTTCAGTGTCTTAAACAGACACAATTAAAAAAAAAATCTATATTGTAAGCGGTTTTAGTAGATGTTTTGACATACTTAAAAAAGGGGAGCCACAGGCAAGCAAGCATGGCTCGCCTGAAAGAACCGTTATCGTAGCATAAAGACTTACCAAATAATTAATGAACGGATAATGGCAGACTGTTAATTGATAAATTTTGTTATTTGACGTGTAGGTACCTACCTTGTTCAGTGAGTTGAGTTGGTGCGTCCGAGTAATTAGCCATGACTTGCCTTTAGCCCTGAGCCATGTGACTGAATGACGCCCGCCCCGCCAGTATTTGCCCTCGTCACTAACGCTACACCCTTTTATCTTGGACGTGTTGTTTGTTACTTACTCCATTCTCTGGACTCTACGGACGGTCATGAATAAGTTTCTTAGTATTTAAAATTTTAGGTTTTTAGGACAAAAGAGACGGCGACTAATGACAAAGCTTAAAATCGTGTTATTATTTATGAATTGGAAAACCAACTAGAAAACTCATCATTCGTCATTGATATTATAATTAAGTACTTAATCTTTATGAGACCGCTTTAATGTAAAATCTATTAGTCTGATTATGTGCATAGATTTTAAGCAAAAGAATTGAAGTGTAGGTTGTCAAGCAAGCTGGGGCTTGTTATTATGCAAGCCCCAGCGAGGGTGAAGACACCGTGACAACCCCGTGACGTAGAGCTACGTACAAACATTCGCGTATAAACAATACGGGCACAAATCGCACAATATCATGTGCGCGATGCACGAGAGCAAACTTGAGTGGCTGCTCGTTAGCGGGAGAGGTAAAATTACGACGAGCCTCTCTCTGCTGCCTCTTACATGCGTAACTTGCTTAAAATGTAGCCACCGCCGCTATGGAAAAGTATTTTCCAACTTGGCCGCTCATTTTATTATACCTATATTATTTTACTACAATCAAAATTTAAAAAATAACCAAACACAATTTTAAAAATAACTTTCATCAACAAGTGTAGGAAACTGAAAAACAACATTGCAATAAAAATCGATAAGTCAAATATTGGTTTGCTAGTATAACAGCAAACATGATCAGTGTTTGCTATTATGAGTGGTACTCCGTGTACGTACGTACCTATTACTGTTTACATGATATTTACAGTTGAAAAGGAGACAAACAGGATGGCGCCATCAACACGACAATAAATTGAAACATGGGCTATATTAGTTCATAGAAATGGTTTGCCACTTTCAAAAACATCTTATTAATTTGATAATTTCATGACAATGAATAATAAAACATTGGCATATACTGCATTATTTAATAGAAATGTCATGAAATTCTGTACTGTCGTATTAACGGCACCATCCAGTATACAATATATGCTGTTACGTAAATTAAAACTTTTTGTTCAGGATGTGGCTTGAAATGGAAGATGTTAATGTAAATTTATGGGAAAAGGGGCGTTCATGTCGTAATAATATCGATGTTATGTGCGGATTTCCTACAGGACTTTCTCTGACGTTTGCGGTTCCTCTCGGAGGCGGGGAGGGAGAACCTTCACTTTCGCCCGTCGGGCTGCAGCCGACCTTCCACGCTGCACAACTTTCCCGATCGATCTGCCCCGTAACCCGTAACTTTAAACATTTCAACAGAAAACTTAAATATTTTGAATGTGTTACCATTTATTGGTACTTTAAAATTTTCAGTACAAATACTGCAAAAAACCATTAACTACTCCGGTTAAATAAGTAATGGGTGATCAAAATTTGACAAGGTGTCATGACAGTTTATTGGATTTAATAAAACGGTGGCTGCATCTCTAAGCCATATATATTTGTCCAGCCACTATACATATATGTACTTATGTAGTCACTTTTTTTAGCTATAAGTAGTCGAAAGTTCTGTTGTAATTTTTTCAGTGTAATTGTGATACTTTTTATACCTGGAGTCTATTTGTCATTTGAAGTTGTAATTTTTATTTTTACCCGTTCGAAAGCCACCCAGGCTTATTGCCTGTATTAAGGAATTTTCAGATGATTAATGCAAAAGACCGTTAAAAAACCGTCTGCGTAATATTATTTACGCAAAGTAATTACGGTTTAAATAAAAAAAGGAGCAATAAGTTCTGACGGCTCGTTTCATATCAAAATTTGATACAATTTTCCTAATTTATAAAAACCTGTTTGTCGTTTTAGTGTTAAGAGCAATATGTTTTACAATAGTTTTATCTATTTTAACACATATGTAATAATAATAACACTGCTTATGCTTTGTATAAAGTATTTGTTTTTAAAACTAACAAAAAATCTGTTAGGGCAAGCTAATTGGTTGAAAAAAGTGTTCGGATAAACCACTTGAATTTAAAAAAAAATGTAAGTTACTACATAGGTACTCCCTTTAAAAAAGTATTTTTAAATTCTCGCACGGAATCAACGGAATCTACCGGAAAATACAGCTGATATGATCGTCATAGATGTTTACATCGACATCAATTGAAGAACGTTCATGACGTTTTATTTGCTTACAGTGGCGTTGTCACATCGAAGCCAATACGGTCAATGGGGAATATGCATCATTTTTTTTAGGTTTTAAAATTGCCAAAATCCACAAAATTGAAAGAATTTTAGAAAAAATATTGATGAAATCGTGACTTACAACCACATAAAGTTGTGTTTTAGACAATGAGATCCGATATAAACTTTCAAGACACATTACACACCCGCCATACAAATCATATATAAAAAAAGTTGTTTTAGACAGAGAAAGAAAATACGAAATTATATAATTATCATCCTCTCTTGTACTTTTGCCGTGCCCGACAGGTTCCGTAATGATCTTTATTGAATATAGTGTAAGAACTTCAGTTAACATTATGGTGTGTAATAAAGTACTTATTAGGAATACCTAATTTTAACACTTGATGGGCATGAGTGCAGTAGTAGATGTTTTTTTTTAAAGTGGATTTACGTAAGGAGTTTGCTATCATATTAATTGATATTATTATTAAAACCTCTTTACTTTTAAGGCATCATGAAAACTATCTCTTATTTGCCAAACTTTGTCGAGTTAAATAAATAGGTAGGTACATTAAAATATGTACTTGCCACTTTTTAGTTTATCTTGGCACGCTTGGGATTTAAAATTAAGACATAAACGAACCTTTAGTTAGACAAAGGTGTGTGAGTGTTAAAAACCTTTAGTTTTATGAGGTCTAGAAATTATATTAGAAGTGGCCTATTAGTGTCGGTCTGTTTTTTTATATTTAACTAGACTACGGCCCTCCTAATGATAGGTACATGCGAAGCGGTTACCGTAGCGTCTCTATTTAGGCTACGGTGTAGCCTTTATAGAGACGCTCGTAGCACCTTAGGCACCACACACACAGTAAAAATCTAGAGAAATAGTTATGTTGACAGCTAAGGAATCCCTCTGCTCCCAGAATAACGCTTTTCCAATGATCTCTGGAGATCTTAACTACGACAGGGACATCAATAGTGAAGGTGCTGCTTCAGTTAAGCGGCTCGGGCGGTCAAAATTGGGATAGTTGATACTATGACCTCTTTTAAATTATAAATAACTGACGATTAATTTAGATAAATTAGATATAAATTATCTGGACAATAACTAATAAAGCAACGAGCACACTAATAAATTCGACAGCTAACAGAGTACATTTTAAAACAATGGCCTGGCTTTATTCACCGAAACATTACCGACATTTGGCTTATCGAAGGCTTATAGAGGTGGAATATAATAACAGCTGGTCAGCGAAAACCCGTCGCTCCATTATGGAAATTGACAAGTGAGGTGTGGGGGAGGAGCCCACTATGCGCATATTTACCGCAATATTATAAATTTTGATCAGACGATAAGGTTCGGATAGAGATTGTTTGAACTTTTCCATACATAGGTATTTATATTAGTTGATTTGATTGAGAAACATTACTATCGAAAGGAAAACTGGTAAGTATTATCGTATCTTATCTTACCATGGGGCCATGACAGCGTCACGGTTGTCACTTTGATCCTTCGGGATCTTTTGTTTCTCCCACACTTTTACATATTTGCCATAACTAAGCCTTAGTATATAGGGTAATACATATAGGGGACGATAGTGTATCGTCTTCTGGCTTTGAATATTCCACTTCCAAAATCATTTTTCTTATTCCATTCAGGGAACCGCTCTATTGAGATTTCACCACACGCCTGGCAACGCTGTGTAGGGGAGAGTTGCATTTTGTGTAGTATGTGATTAGTGGCAAAATGCCATGTGTGAGTGCTTCAGTTAAGAATCGAGCCTGTATTCTACTGGTTGCATAGATACATTTACTCCATCCTCTAGGAAGGTTATGGAGTATTTTGATTACATTTTTTTTGCCATTCAACCTTTAAGCTGTTTTTGACATATTCTCTGATGGCTGTGAATCTTCTACAAACACTACATTTATTATAAGTTCTAGGAGAAAGCGCGACACTGAAGTATGAAATAAAGATTAGACGTAAGTACCTAAGCTTTTCTACAGTAAATAACTATGTACAGACGACAGCACATCAAGTGTAACATTTGCACTACCAAAGCCGCCTACTACGAACGAAGTAAGGGCGCTCTCAAGGTCAAACTGTTACGCTTGATGTGCTGTCGACTGTACCTTAGATTTTTTACAGACAGTTTACTTGTTTGCTGCTTTATAATAAACTAGCTGTGCAAGCAGCGCACACAAGGAAAGCTCTGAAAAGAAATATTTTTTTCCCGTTTTTGCAAAATTTTTCATTGATGCTCAGCTCCTATTAGTCGTAGGGTGATGTTATATAGTCTATATATAGTCTACCTCGATAAATGGACTACCAACATAAAGAGATTTATCAATTTGAATTAGTAGTTCCTGAAAGGAGCGCGTTCAACGAAACAAACAAACTCTTCAGTTTTATAGATATTAGTATCGAGTCAATAAACGATTGATTCTTATTGTCTGATTTATTGTGAATTTCTTTGCAATAGGAATCTACATATAAGAGTGGTTCCGTCAATACGACAATAAATTGAAAGATTAGTTCATAGAAATGGTTTGCCACTTTAAAAAACATCTTATTCATTTGATAATTTCATGACATTTGTATGAAATAATATATTTTTGTATGAAATAATAATATAACATTGGCTGCATTATTTTATACAAAGTTTATAAAATTATCAAATGATTAGGATGTTTTTGAAAGTGGTAAACCATTTCTATGAATTAATATAGACCATGTTTCAATTTATTGTCGTATTGACGGCACCAACCGGTATATTCCAAAGCAATTTAACGTTAAATACGTATCTTAACATCGCATAGTGTGTGCAAACATTAAAAGTAGGTACATAAAAAATAAAAAGCACGACATCGTCACGAGTGAGGCAACATCTCAGATCCTAAACAAATTCACCAACCCCTCGCTGCCAGCGTATATTTAGAATTTTTATTGCTTTTTCCTCTTTACGTAAACAGAAATTTTCCTATTTCCTACTTTTCCAGTCCTATAAAATTTCCATTGTATTATACACGATTATACGAAACTACGCTGGTGTAATATTTACCATTTTATTAAAAAAGGAAATGTTTCATTTTCAACTATGAACATGGACGGTACATTAAATAATGACAAAAAATGATAAAAACCACTACAAATTATTTTGCGTGATATTTAAGGGCCGTTTAAACCACGTACAAAATATTTTAAATCATCCATAAAAAACCAAATATGGCAATTTAAGCGGCCATATTAAGACATAATCTCTGTAATCTGTGGCCATATTTTTAAAACGTTTGGATAAACGTTCGTTTTTAGTCTAGGAATATGGAATTAGGGACTTGGTAGTCTGATAGACTGATCAATAAAGGTTTTTGCTTTCTGCTGTATATTTTGAGTGGTATAATTATAGAAATTTGACGTTATAGTGTTGCCATTATATTGATAATTATAAAACTGTCACGTATCATCAGAAAGTATTTTGTACGGGAAAACAACAAAAAAATTATGAAAATAAATTGAAAAATAATGTTTTATTTTCATTTCCCTTACTTAAAAACCATTGTACATACTTATAGCCGCGACTCCATATAAACCTGAAACACGTCCTGTATATACATATGTTATGCGTTAGTGTAAATAGGTATATAAGCACGTCACTGTCATAATCATAATACCTACAAAACTTAAGTTCAAATGGAACAAGTTATAAGTACCTACTTACTATAGAGGTAAGCACTTGTCATGCATGTAAGAGTCATGACATTATAGAGACAAATTCATAATGTGATCATCGCTTTTCTGAGTGTATAAGTAAATATTGGAGCTGTTCGATGTTAACCTTGAATAGACACGCTTATCTGTACACACACAGCACTGCAGAAATATTGGTAAATTGATCACGAAAATTGCTATCAGGCGACGGAAATCACTTGTGCTATTGGTGGGATTGGAACCGTTCGGAAACGATGATTTCCATGGATTACAGATTTTGCGCTCATTTTTAATGTAGATACGAGATGAAAGCTTTATGTAGTACATGTAGCTATTCATATTGAAATGTTATCAAATGGATTTATTTTGATATTGTCAATCGTAGTTAAATAATTTTGGTTAGTTATTACTAACATAGGTTCTAACTGTATTAGATCAAAAGGACTCAATGTATTTAATTCTAAATGACACCAAAGCCAGATTTACACACACACACACACACACACACATACACAACCACACAAGTATTATACTTATTATTATAATATTAGGCTCTCTAATCTAATCAATTAGCGATTACTTTTGTGGAATTCGGAAGGTTCATATAAATAGAAAACGATTTTCCGATTTTTTCCAAGATCAAATTAGTTGTTCCGCAGGGTTGAATTTATGTTAATGATTTGCCATACCGTGTATCTAAAAGTCAATTAAACAGTTTTTACGAAGTGAACAATGCACTTTCTTTTGTAAATAATGTTGTTGGTTATTTGTTAGATAATTTGTTCCTAGAAAAATATGTATAAAAATATAAAACTAACAAAACTAAAACTAAAATATACCTGGCTACCATTAACCAACGTTAAATTAAATTCTATTTAGTCGACAGTTTACTTAGGCATTATATTGCAACGGGGTCCATTATTGAGAAAATGCAGGAAAATTAGTTCTGTAGTATAAAAATAAACGGTTACTTACTGATGTCAATAATAGCTGTAAATATGGACAAATATTTCCATTGTATTATCTTATGCAATTCGTCTCGGGCAGATACAATTTTTATTTTGCAAAAAAAGAGTCACTCCTCTTGGGTTTCACTAACACAACGGATCATAATCATAATCATAATCATTTATTCCGTGCACATAGATACAAATTAGATGTTCACATAAAAGTATTTAGTAAGCTCTCTATGTCCCACCGATTGGCATACAGAGTACAGTACTTATTTCATTTTTATCATTTACTTTTATCAATTTAGAAGTTACATAACATATTAATAATAATAATGTAAAAATCGTAAATTATATATAAAATCGAAATTGTAGTTATATTATCTATATAAAAGAGGCGAACACTTTAACAACCCACTATATTTTTGTAAATGCAATACTTGCCTGTATTGTAAATACAAGGAAGAAGCATTATCTTTTAGACTAGACCAAGACTTTAATTAGATCCATTAACGGAACTAAAACTACAATGAAAGCGAGACTATTTAAGATAGCTTACTATGAAGTTTTAAATTACTATATTTTTAGACAATGAATTTCTCTAAGAAGATACACTAAAATACAATAATTGTAATACCTATTATACTACATAATATTGACACGTTTAGCATAAAGTTATTTTAAGTAAAGATCTTTTTGACTTTCATCACCCTTACGATATTTTCTAAAGAATCAGACGAAACAGTAGTGATTATTACTTTACAAGTAATGCAAATCAATTGAAAATATAACGCTTTCGTAGCCTCTCTAGGCATATTCATGTTACTCGTAGGTATATTTAGAATACTTATTGGCCGCACCGTCACGATCTCATAATATCAACTACAAACTTTATCTATTTATCATCTCTTACGCTAATATATCATTTTCGTCTTATATTTATCGATCTACGATATTCATATTTGTCCTTGTCTCGGGGCTCCTATTTCTTGGTTGATCAATTTCGCGCAGATTTATGGAAGCTGCAGGACTATCAAGGACTCGGGCGACGGTCGCTTGGACTCTGTAATTGCTTTCCGGGTGACTCGACGGAATTTGCATTTCCTGTCCTTCCCGTCACACCTAGAAGACGGAGTACTTCACAGTTTATAAAGTTGAGATTGACGTACTAAATTGCATTTTCGTTCTACAAAATTATTAATTTTAAATTATGTAAACTTAGCTATATATACCTTTACTAAGTATCAAGATAAAGCAGTCGCAATCTTAGCCTTTCATAAAAAGATGAACAGTTTTTTTTATTTCTTTGTATGACAATATAAAATTTAATTTATATTGCATTTTTTATTTTTATTTTTTGACACGGACATAGTTTATCAAACAGTTTCAGTTCAAAACCTTACCTACTCGTGCTAAACGAGCATAATTATAGCAACGACGATCTCTCCGAATAACGCATATAATCGACGTTTAGATGTAAAATAATGCTTTTTATGAACTAATTGCAAGAATAATAAGTTAAATGCATTCTATTAATGGTTCATCGTAAATCGTGGATGACAACGCAATATCAAGCGATTTTACCTTGTTAAAAGAGACCGGTTGCGGCGGTAACTGCTTACCACGAGGTGGGCCGTCAGCTTGTTTGTCATCTAGTTGTATAAAAAGAATCGTGATATACGTTTGGATAATAAAAAAAAAAATATCTATTACATTGGTAGAGTGGTAAAGTTGATCAGTCAGATCGCAACTTTTTTATTTTGGAGGTTGGGGCATAGAATAACATTCATAGCATAATTATGTATGATCGGCAAATCAAATTTTATCGGTTTGAGTAACAGAAGTAGGTATTAGTAAGACTAATTTTAAAGGGTCATCACCATAGGAAGTATGTACAGTCGGCAGCACATCAAGCGTAACAGTATATATAACCCTAGTAAACGCTATGTATAGCTATTAGAAAGAAAGCACACCCTCTTCGCTATTGGTTCAACTTCAACCATCTTTTAGAATTTGACCAATAGCAGAGCTTGTCAGAATGCTTCGAGCGTTTATTGGTTGAAATTGGTCGAATTGTTTGAGCTAACGCTATTTGTACGCAGAGTTTAGTCTAATTTCTATGACATCGCATTTTTTAAGTATGAAGTTGGGGCTCAAGTTTAGAAGTTTTTTTTTTGTATCTGTGGTATTTAAAAGTTGAGTATAGAAAAATCTCGTCCATTTTGTATTGAGACCTAAATTGTATGGGGCGACCTAATATTAAGGGTTCAAACCATAGAGTAAAATGTATATAGGGAAAGTTCAAACTATTGAATACGAAATCACAAAATCAACTTTGACTGCTTGTTTACTTTATTAGTAGATAAATGTTAGTTTCTTTAAAAAAAATATCCAAGTAAAGTAATATACGAAATGGCCACGCACTTGAATGGAATAAAAATAAAATAGTAGCACTACACAAATAGGTAGATAATATGAAAATCCGACCGAATATCGGTAAGATAAAACGCCTACTTTTGATCTACTGTTTTTAAGAGAACAGGGACATACCAACCTATATTTTAAATAAACTGCGCTTTTCTTCGTGTTTTTGAATGTAAACATTCAAATGAACGCCATATAAGTGTATGAAAGTATTTTGCTTCATTTATTTTTTACCTATATGTATACGAAACAGGTTTTGGTCAATGTCATTTGATTTTCTTCAACTTCTAAGTTTCTAACAAAATGAAAAGTATTTGGTTAGGTTAGGAGACTTCCTTGCTAAACAAATTAACCTAGCAAGGTTACTTAGGTTACTTAGTTTGATTATTTGGTATACATAAACCAACTAATCATATTTGTAAAATGATTCCAGCTACTATTGTTTTGTAATTAAAAACATCTTTATATTAAGTAGCTGAAAGACTCAATCCAGTTCATTTATGAACAGGTTAATAAAACAAATATTACTTTGCAGGTGGCGGGCAGACCATATATTTTTGGTTTTTAAATATGAGATGAAGATCCAGGCTGTTTAAGAGGCTACAAGATAGTGTGTTGATGTGTGGTGTATTTGTTCACATAATTCTTGTGATTAGTGAATTCTATACCTGTCTGTGAAATAACTAAGTAGGTAACCACAAACCAGACAAGAGATATTCTATTGTTGAGTGGATGCCAGTGTTAATATTTATGGAATTTTATTAGATATTAACCCGTCAAGCATGAGATTCCAGACAATTGATTCTTCCATTGTCATCGCCCCCGGTGGTATATCGCCGCTTGACAGATATTAAAAGCTACAGACATAAATATTTTTTTTACAAAAAGTATATAAATGACCACCACATAGAGGTTAGAGTAAGTTTCAGTTTATAATTTTATGACTGACTTCTAAAACAATGTAAGGTTATTGAAGATATTTTTTTTTAGATACTTAGTTCAACATTTTGGCTTAGCAATAGTGAGCACTTTAAATCAATACATAAACAACCAGAGACATAATTACATTAGTTTTTGTTTCCTGGGGTGATAAGATCAACAGGGCCTGGTAAAAATACTAATAACACCACCACATTACAAAGTAGGTTAGGAAGAGTTGTCCCTATAGGTTCCTGTACCTAGCTCTGCCTGGACAACTGTAATATTCACACGTGCATAATTGTTCAGCAACAGCAGTTTTCCAAGTTCCTACATGATATTAGTGTAACTGTCATGACCTGTAAATTCAAATGCTTACCAGTAATAGTAATAATTGGATAGCCATCCAATTATCTATGTGATTTTTATGATAAGAAATTGATATAATTTCAAAGAGCAATGGTGTTAATTCACCCAAATCATTATTTTCTTAGCCCAAATTATAATAAAATATAGATTCTAAACCTAACAGTCTTCTAACATATTTTCTCCTATTACTATTGTTGTTTATTATTATTTAAATTCAAGATGAAAAACCTTACTTCTCATTGCAATGGTTATTTGATTTAGAATGGTGTTCAATATTTAATAATACATCTTAGGCAATTTTATAGGTTAGGTAGTAATATTTCTCACATCATAGGAATGGCTTTTCTATACCTGTCAAGTATCAGATTCCAGACACAACTGATTTTTCAATTGTTGTAGCCATCCAGAGGGATAATGCCGTTTGACAGATTAATAAATTACTAGCATAAAACAAAAAAATGTTTAACTCTACTAGTAAAAGAGAGATTTCTAAAAGTTATTTTGGATTTCATTAAATAATTATAGAAAAGAATAAGGGAGGAAAAATGGTGCTAAAAATACTAATATCTACCTACCTACCTACTTAACTGCATATTGTTATAATTAATTCCATTTAAATATTAGGCACCTAAGTTATTCATAAAATTACCCTAGGCCTACAGATTACTTTTTATTTTTTATAGCCCCCGACCCTAAAAGAGGGTTGTTTTATGTGTCTGTCTTTGTATCTGTAAGTTTGTCTGTGCCATTGTCAGCCATGCAATTTTTTTTGTTAGAAAGGTAATGTGGTTGAGATGGTTCTTGACTTTGAATTATGAAGATCTGTTCAGGCGTTTGATGATAATCTTTCACAGATTCGATTATTTTGAAATTTGGTGTACTCTTACTTTAGTGATATTTCAAAGACAAGGCTGAGGGTTAATTAAAATTATAATTTAATATTGTTAACTTTTAAATAAACATGTTAAATCAATTTTGACTCTTTCTTATTTCTTACACATTCCCAATTAGACCTGATTGCTCTCAAATAAAGAATTTCTTTTATCTGTCAAATCATGGATTGCAAAAACAATTGGTTTTTAGTTTTGTCCAAAAAAAAATGTATTTTTAAGTAATTTTATTGTCATGATTCAGGTTAAAAGAGTTCACCTCAGAGAAGTAGACCGAAGTAGCAGTTTCAGAATGTTAATGGAGTGTTTGGCTGAATAATGATGCAATTTGAATTGCAATAATACACTTATGGCTTATAAAATTACTAATCCAAATGTTTTTACATTCAAGAGACAGCACTTCCCCATTTCACCTGTAATTTCAGTTTTGTTATTACTACTTTTAGTTATTTATCTTAACACAATAATTTGACACCAGTGGCACAGATGAACTAGTAGCGACCAGTGTCTAGGAATTGTCAACAAAGCTGTTAACTTCTTAAACTAGTCATCTTAACAACCTCGCCAGAGCCTCGCCTCGTGAGGTCGCCAGAGCTCTTGGAGATATACTTATGGTAGCCTGGTACTTCAGACTGGAAATATACATTTATTAGGTGTCAATAGATGAAATGAATTAACGGACTGAAAAACTTTCTCCAGTGCTCATGGGGTGTAGCATCAGTCCGATCAGTCTACCTGCCTGTCTGTGTGTGTCGACTTAATATCTTGTTTGCACTCTTAGCTTAAAAAACTTGTATTAAAATTTGAATCCAACTTCTATTAATTCCCTACTATTATTTTATTTCAATTAATTTTAAAATCCCTACACATAATCATCATGTCAGATAAGAGATACCCACCGCTGAGCTTAAGCAATTGGGCAAGGACCTCCAAACCGATCGGTCTTGCACTGCCTACACATGAGAATAATTTTGAATCTTAAAATTACAAATCGATCCTAAGTAGGTAAGTATGATGATCTTGAAAAAGACTGAACATTTTTTGTTAGAAAAGTACCTAGGTATAATGGTGTGAAAAATGTTTCAACTAGAAAAAAATGTTCTCAGCGCTCACAGCATGGCGAACTCCCGGGAGGAGTGAATAAAAGATCTCTCTTCGTCAGAGAGAATTAAATAAATAAAACACATTAATTTGTCTCATAATATGTGGACAGGTGGTGGTGGAGAGAGATTTTGTCCACGGTCCGTTCTACCTTCTACGAGTGCTCGTGGGTCCGAACCCGCGACCTTACCACTGAGCTATAGAGGATTTAACTGAATCCTATAAAGTTATTAAAGATATTCCTTAGATTTATACACAATTAATCTAAGTGATAATCTTTTGAGTTTTTTAGAAGCGTTTACTTAGATGGCCATAACTTAGACTAGTATATAACTATAAATTTTGAAATGTATTTAAACTATAATCCCCGACTTTACACAATCCTTTCACAGATCCTTTTTTTTTATTTTTTTATTTTTTTGATGGAAAAGCTTTTATAGCTACCCAGCTGTGATAAAGGGCCACAGTTGGGTTATGTGAGACTCTCCGACTGGCATACTCACTAAAAACCATCAGTTCTTCCTCCCTCGCTGCCTAGCGACGCAACCACACGGGGAACTAGGTAGTCGTCCGCGTGGCCGCTAGCAGCTGGCCTCATCAGGCCACCACAAACAGTTAGAGATATGCCGGAAGAACATCGGATATCCCAACCACACGGGATGACGATGCAGACGATGGAGCCCTATTCCATCGCCCACACTCCCGGCTACGGCGGTTGGAGCGTGGCGAAAAGCCGCCTCCTACGGCCCATGCGCCTCTTGCGGGACGGGGCCGCGAGAGGGTCGTCCTCTCTAGCCCGCTCCGCAGCCTCCTTTTGGAGCATAACTTGCTCGCAGAAGGAGGCAACTGCCTCCCAGGACGTCGCACTGCCGACCATCGACTTAATCAATGTCGACAATGCAAGGTCTGCACCCACTGTCGCGACCAGGTCACGACGCTCAACAGCCCATGCCGGGCAGAGCTCGAGAGTATGTTGCGCCGTGTCGTCGTCGCCACCACATTCGTGGCATCGGAAACTCGGCTCCCGTCTGATTCTGTGCAGATAATGGCCAAAGCATCCGTGCCCTGACATTATCTGCACAAGTCTGGAGCCGTGCCCCCGATCCACCCACTTTGCCAGGCATGGCCTGATTCCCGCAATGGTCCAGTGGCCATAAACTGGCCTTTCACAAATCCTAACCTAACCTGAGACCATCCATAAACTCTACTAACACAAATCAAAAAGTAATGGCGAATTTGATGCCTACCTATTGATAAAAATATCATGAGCCATACCTTGGTAATTAATAATCGACCTAAAGTATCAGATATAAAGTCGAAATTCCATTGAAAACGTAACCGCATTGCATCATAATATTATGTCGTATGGTAATTTACCTAGATAGAAAAGGGTAGCTCAAATTAAAATTGGTCTTTTTACTGTATTTAGAATCTACCCAAGTAAGTATATTAGTAAAAAACAAAGCACAAAGACCTATCTACCACATTGATCTACCATACCTATGATACCTACTTCACATAATTGAAAATTATCCAATTAAGTAAGTATTAGTTTTTTGATAGTTAGTGATTTACACCAACAAATCATTACAATTATAAACATTTACTAGAGTATACACAGCCATCATAGCTCACAGCCGAAATATAAAATGAAGCTACAATCATTATAATTTCAACTTTAAAGTGATGTAATAAGCTTCAAAATTGCTTGCGTCACACATCACTGGGTCTAGTAAAATACAATGAAAAATTCGAAAAGAAATTATCAACACCGGTGGTCGATAGCGTTACATGCTCGTCTTCACTCTTGGGGAACCTGGTTCAAATCTCAGAAATTACATTTTTATGTCAATTTATTTTAACACTAAAATTCACGAAGATTTTGTGTGAGGTCTATTTTCTTCAAAATTGTTATTTCGTATTCTATTCACATTTGTAGAGTAGAATGTTAGGTCTTTAAAATATTGTGAATGATTAGTAGTTACAGCAGTGCGAGCATGGATCTTTCGGTAGACATATTTATCGATCGATAAACTCACTTTATCTATCGAATTATATCGACCAACGCTAGCATGAAACTAGCCTCGATAAGTTTTATCGAGATGTATATTTTGTCGTTTTTTTATCGATCGTTCATTCGCCATTCATTCTTTTATGATCATTTTTTTCATAATAAAGCTAAGGAATCTTGTCCATGCAGTCATAAATAATACTGAAATAGTTTTCTGCACCAATATGTTAGAACATTTTGTCAAAATGACATTAATGTCATTAAACTATCAAAACAAACAAAGATAAATATTTCGTATCGTTTTCTTTTCCCCGAATTTTATGTTTTCTTATATTTAAAATAGATAACTAACTAGTTCTGCATAAAGTGTATTCTATATAGTGATTATAATATTACAATCACTTTGATGCTGTTACTGAAAAAGTATCGGAACGCTGAAGCCTCAAGGTAAGCACGCCGTCTCTTGCTAATATTATAATATTTTAGTTTTTTAATTTTACTTAGTAAAAAATGTACAGACAAAAATGCTTATTGTTCTTTCTTATCCCTTTTGTATAAACTAGTATGTAGCCGATAGTTAAAATAAAAACATAATAAGTACACATTTACTTTAAATATATTTCATTGTGATTTATTTTCAATTGATAAATTCTATTACTTCCTGCCTCTGGGTTAATGGCAAGATATTCCATCATCTTCATTCTTAAGTTCCTCACATCAGGCAGTGGGAATTTTTAATGGAAACTTAAGTTTTAAATAGAACACTGAGCTTGAAAAAAGCAATCAAACTTAGTAAATAGTAGGAACATTATTTACCTATTGTAATTGTATTTTATGTCTTATTTTATAATCATTCTTTTTATTTTAGGATGGAGCGACATCAGCTTGTTGGAAATCAAGTTGGCCAGGAAGTGGAGATGTTTTATGAGGAATAATAAATTGTAAATTTACAAATGACTTTTATTTTATGTTATGTACCTAGAATTAAAAATATTTGCAATACATTTTTGGCTGTTCAATTTCTAATGATACAGTTTGTACCTACCCACTAAAAATTAGAAGACACTGTGTTTTGATTTTCTTACTCATTTATTGATGAAGGGTATTTAGACGTTTATAAATATTGCGTTCGACAAATTAAATCATAATTATGGTATTATGTCGGAAGGCTCTTCTTGGTTGTTAAAACTTCACAAACCACTTATCTCACTGTTTGCTTAGCTATATTTAGTTCTTGTCTATCACATCGTTGGTATAATTCTCTCATAAAACAAAGAATCTCTCTGCAGCGAAAATAGTAGCTTTCTTTTATATATTAATCACGACAATATGCACTGGCAATTCGTATGAGTGAATTATCCACAAATTATAAGGCCGAAATCCATTGTAATAGCAACCTAAAGCCATATTACGTAAAATATTAGAGTATCGACAAACATATCGTGCATATTTAAAAACCCGATAAATTTATGTCAAAATAGACAAAACAAATCTATCTCGTATGTCAAAATTATGATCCATGCTTGAGTTTATCATGAAATTCGGTAAGATTAGTCGACTTTGTCGAGAGATCGATAAACAGAGTTCTGTGCTACCGAGATCGATAAACACTCGATAAACTACCGTTTTGTCGAATTTTAATGTCAAATAAGCTTATCGAAAGTTCTGTGCTCGCACCACAGGTATGATAGGAGGTTGGTAAACTTTATAAATGTTTAGTAATTAGAATATAAAATTAGAAAAATTTCAGGTCCTGAGGGCACAAGTCGAACCGGCGACCTTTCGCAATCCGGGCGACTGCTCTGCTGACCACTGAGCCACACAGGACTTGGGAATTGGGATATCCCTGTGAAATTCTTCTAGTCCATCTGTATTTGCGTTCATGAGCTAACGTCCACCCTACAATGTCGAAATATTCTATTTTTATTTTCTATTCTGTTTTTAATTACTTACTAAGTAATTTTTCAAACATTTATAATAATGTCAAAATCAACAATTAAGGTTATAAATGTTTTTATTTGTTTTATTAACATTAAATAAATGTAGAAAAACCAACCTAAGTGTTTACTTAGGTTTATTTTAATTTGTCTCCATAACAATGGACCATAATAATGACCTGACAATAGAAATATATTTTTAAGTTAATAACAATGAATAAATAAGGAAGCCTGTATTTTAATAGGTATAATAATAGTTGATTGAAATAATTAAGTACGCTGAGCATTATTGATAAATAGGTAGCGTAAATAAAATATCATAACTAGCCATTATAATATGTAGAAAACTTTTTGTTTTAAATTAATGCAATGGTCTTAGCCGTACTTTAATTTTAAATCAAGTTGAAACAACGAAGCGAAGAGAGTAGGCCGCGTACGTAGCTAGCTGTAGCTATAGCTACCTATAAACCTACACATATTTAGTCGGAGGCTATAACGAAGAAATAATTTTAATAGTCGTCGCGATCACGTTCAAGGCCATCTGCGAGTATTGTAGGTACAGAGTACTTGAGAGAGAGACGTTAGATAGAGGCGCTGAGAGACATATGTTTATCCTTTGCGCACAAATTTTCTGTGCGTTGCGCTCTAGGTTCAAGGACAAACTGTTACGCTTGACGTGCTGCCGACTGTACATAATCATTGTTACAGTCAGAAATTATTTCACTAGATGAATAAAATATAAAATGTTACGAATTAGGAACTTTTTATCGAGTACATTATGCTCACCCAAAGTTATTATAGGTTTTTGTTGGGGATACTTTCTTAGTAATTAACTTAATGATACTCAGTTACTTACGCAATTAGTGTTTAACGAGTCTGGGATTCCAAGAGAATGTAACATTTGTATTTTTCATGAGTGGGCAGGATACTCGGGCGCTTTGATGCGACCCGCGCTTCGGACCTCGCGATAACTTTCACGGGACACTGACCCACTTCTAAACGATCAGTAAAAGTAATCTATAACAAGACCTTCTTCGACTGGTTGCGTAGTTCGAGGAAGTATAACCTCCAAAAATAGATCTAGATAATGGGGTTATTTCGAAGTTTATATAGACGCGTTCACAACAGATACTATTATTTTCAGAAAAGAAGTTGCCTTTAAAAAATATGCTGCCATTGCAGTTTCGTTGAATAATGCAAAGAAAGAATTTTTGTTTTTTTATAGGTAGATATTATACATTAAATTAAACCCCTTGTTAAAATAGCTCCTTGTCTTTTTTGTACATTTTTATCGAAGCGGTTCCTAGAGCCTTATATTATCATAATCTTACGGGATGCGGTGACGGAAATTGGCATTCCGTTTCGATTATGACCCAATTCAATGGCAACGACTAATGGATTCTGAAATTTAGACGTTCTGTGATTGTGACTAAATAATTTTTTCGCTGTACCTGTACGATTTTCGACATGAAATGATTATTTTGATACATATGATGGTGGAACTTCAGAGTTTTGTTGAATCTTAATCAGTATCAATTACCAACTCCAGTATACTTTGTGAACATTTTTAAAAATAACGGCGGTATCGTTATTTTTAAAATTGTCACCTAATAACTATTAGATATCTAATCTGTGACCAAAGTACTTATGGTGCTCACAATTTAGATATGTGCTTTATATTATTAATCAGCTAATTTGATCCATATTATATTTCACTTGGATTGGCGTAATCCATTTACATTCATTATACATATACCCAACATTCATTATATAATATTTAATGAAGGTGTGGCCATTATTTTACCGCTATTGAAAGCATTTTTTTCCGAAAGACGCTTACAAAAACTCGAAAAAATAAAATGAGATCAATACCGCAATGAAACGATTGCAAGAGGTTTTGCTCAATAAGTTGGCATGCTATTGCTACAATATATTTGATTGTTAAATTATAATTAATACACTGAATATTACCATCTTCCTTATTCTTTGTGCTAGAAATAACACAACAGATTTACACAATAATACGCATACGTGAATCATATGAGTGCATTGTTAAACGCAACACATTGACCTACAATCGAATTGTCAGCGAAGGTACGGCATTGCGGCTCGAAGAGGCCAATCAAAATTACGAGCTATTTCCTTTCTGTATAAAAGCAAGATACTGATTTACGAGGGATGCTCTCGACCATAAATAATACGGCTTCACAATATACAGCGGTGGATTGATGCTTTGGTGAATATTGTACTAAAGCATCCTACTAAAATTTGAATACATAATCTAAGCAGGATTTGTGATATATATTCTTGCTGTAATGATGTATTATAATGAGGTGCGTGAAGCAGGAGGGATCGCGCGTGACAGTTTCCGGAGATGAAATCAAATATCGTTTTCCCCACGGACTTCACGTATACACCCGCTTTGTATCACGTACTGCCACAATATCTTGCTTACCTTATTTAACGCCCTAAATTACACGTTCAGTCTATTCAACAAGCAAATAAGAAACAAATGAACAATTAAAGTGATAGAAACTTTTACGCATAGAGTTTTCTTTAACAGAGAAGCAAAACGTTAACACGCCACAAAAAAAAACATAAAGTTCACGTTTATAAGTAATCCATGGTCGCGTAAATTCAGATATTAGAGAAAACTTTGACGAATATTTTTAATAAAATAAAAACGCTATTACTTTAAACCATTAAGTTTTATATAGTTACGCCGTGTTCGAAATTTCCAGCATTCTTGTTAAAATAGCTTAGAGACATGTCTAATTTTATTTGTTGGATGGATTACAAGCCTCCAAAAACACTCTAGTAGCAAAAAGAGGCGCAAAAACGATACGAAATATTTAAATTGTATTCTAGAAACTGTCATCAGAAGTTGGAAACGGTATGCAATGAACAAATAAAGTTCACCCAAGTGGAAAGAGGAGTTGCAGCTAACAATTTAAAGTTAGTCTAGGCGGTTGAGTGCGGGAAGAGGTGAGAAAATGCGGAGTGGTGGGGTTGGGGGTCAGGGAGATGGACACCGTTGGCAGTTCCAACAATGATAAAATTGCACTTAAGCCAGAGGTGAGTTACTTAGTTACTTAACGCTAATATTTGGACGCAAATGGGTGTGCGATATATTGCTTTTAAAATTGGACCACAGCGAGTATAATAAGAGGTTCAAAAATTTTGCTGTCTCTAATTCCTGAAATATTAAGCTGTCTGTCTGGGTATCGCAAATTGGCACCACTAAAATCCCTAATGAATGGTAACCGCACCAAAGAGCCACAACGCCCGGGGGCGTCGGCGAACTTGCCCCCGAACAAGATAGATGGAGTCGCGCAGCTTTAACACGGTGCAACTAACTAACTTTGTCTGTCCTTGGTTAGAATTTCTGTAAATTATACCTTCATTTGGGTATCTTTCGGTAAAAGAAGCACAATAACAAAATAATAGCGTTGTGTTAAACATAAGTAATCTCTCATCGTTTCTTTTTAAGGAATTATGTTTTAGAATGCTTATGTGTTTCTCCCATGTTGGAAGGCCTGTGCCCAGCAGTGGGACATTTATAGACTGATGATGATGATGTTATTAGAATGTATAGGGACGGATACTTCGAAGATTGACATGAAAGTTATTAAAATAAATCATTTGTCCATCACAATATGCACCAGCTAGGTCTGCGGGCATTCGTGAGTCTTCATAATTACTGAACATCTTCTTTTGAAACTGACACTTATAACTATTTTTATATGTAAGTATATTGTAATTGAGAAGTTTCGACAAATATCAAGTATTTTGTTTGATCTGCAGCCGTGTGTGCGATAAGACGAGGGTCGTTTGTGTTCACTGCCTAATTGTTTCTTTAAGCATTTGTAACGGGCAGCAGCCTTAACTTTCTTTGAATATACGTTTCATCTGTGGGATAATTATAATAAGAGAAGAGCTTTATTAATATTGAAATATCAACAAGACCGCTTTAGTAGTATTTAGGGAAGAAATAAGGGTGAAATGTGTCCTCTTATGACAAGAAATTTGCGAGTGTTATCGTCTATTAGTTTAAGTGCTAAATCATGTCTGGCGAGGAAGTCGGACGGATGAAGGCCGGCAATTTAGTGTGACGTGTCATTTCTTGTCCTTGCCACTGTTCTTATGTTAGTCATGTTATAATAATACATCAATGTTTATTTTATCTTTCCCTCAAAAGCTTAAAATAAACTATTCTTATGGTTTCCTAGAATGGTTTCTGGTGACTCATAATAGGTATATCCTATTTTTTTACAATAGTTTTATCAAAAACGAAAAACTGCTAAAACAATACACATTTTCACGTAGATATAATGTAAGTAAGTAGTTATTTAAGTATATATAAGTCATATTTTGGGGAAAACTTCTTGTAATTCTAAGCAACAATGCGTAGTAGAATTGGGCTTGTTCCATTAGATCATGCAATTTCTATATTCATCAAAGTCTATCTTGTATATGGTACCGTTAGATGGTTAGCAACTTTTCTGAGATGCGTTTTAATTTTTTGAACTCAGTTCATGTTTTGGTCAATATGAACTTCTAATAAGTCCAAAGTAGCTAGCTGGTATTTGGCTGATGCATATAAGGTGGTTAGCAACAATAGGACTTAGGCCTTGTAAAGTATATGCTGTTATAGTTGTAGATTGCTTAGAAGTCTAGATATAAAGAGCATCAATATTGTTTAAAGATAGGAAAAAGTACTCAACTATACAGACTAATTAACAAAGTGATGGATGGTCGTCACACGCAAAGATATTAAGTGGTTATAATATTAAAAGAGTACTTACTCGGCTCCATTTTTTCCGGCCCTGTGTAGCATGCCCGCGCGTGCCATCTCACGCCGACGGTCTGCAAAAAACAAACCATCCATTAACGTTGTGACGTCCAGGCCTTTCTCGCATCCTTACACCCACTAAATACGGCTTACCAACACCCTTATTTATTAGACGGATGATCTACTAAATTATATCATTCGGCCTTGTCGCTTCATTTAGCTGTGGAACTATTAATTTTCTAGAACTTTGCCAATCATAACTTAATGTGTTACTTTAGATTAAGATTGTTCGTGAGAGTATTACCGAACTAAAGTGTGCTGCACGGTGATAGCGGACGTGAAGTAAGTTCATGGATTGAGGTAAAATTTTAATAGTCATGAAATGTACCCACTGCAAGTACACTCACTGTACTACTAGGATCACAGAATATAAGAGAGAGGTTAGAAGTAGTATCAAGCGACTTTAGTACCAGAACCAGTGTCGCCTCTCGCACACATCTTAATGATAAGTTCGTATTTTACTACATAAAACACCATTACGCGATTGGTTCCTGAAAATCGGTACAAAAATGTACCAAGTGAAAAACAGACCATTTAAATACGGGCCATATTTCCACAGCGTAAAGATTGAATTTGTTAGTGCACACATATTGCAGTGTTACCAGAATAAAAATAAAATGCAATTTGATGGGAAATTTTGAGTTCGTTGATGTATTTAATAGTGACATAAACGAATGAAAGAACTCTTTAAATTTTATGTTGTAATAATAGTACCTAATAGGAATAAAAAATTATTTTTCTTTACAATAGGTGTTCTTATTAAAATAGATTTTGGTACTTGATGCAAACTAAGATCTATAATTGTGAGGGAGATAGGTTCCCTTAGAATCCATTGCAGTTCATATTCAGTTAGATTTTTGAAAGGATTGAGTTGTTATCTTTTGGGGCACATTTGGCTGCGATTAGGATTATTAAAATATGTCATATATTTTACTAATTACAGCCTCTGCTTTCTTGTAGCCCTCACCTAATCATTGTGTTTAAAATTGTTTGTACTGTGTTGTGTTTAACCTTTTACTGGCTCTCTGTTTTTATCAACTTTGTCATTCTATGTATTTTAAGCTTGGTCTTGTAATCAGATTAATAATTATTTAATTTTTCAATTTAAGGAATATAACAAGCTCTCGTGAAGGTTTTCACTTTATGCTATGTCTTTCAAATGAATCTTTAAAATTATAAGAAATATATTCTACTACACTACACTACTACTACTAAAAAAAAATCAGTGAATATATATATGTAAGTAAGGAGGAGCTCGGTGGCGTAGTTGTTAAGGAGCTCGGTGGCGTAGTTGCTTGAGCGCTCTGGTTTCGATCACGAAAACAAAGCAACTTTCGCCATGGTTGGTCCCGGAATGGGTCAATTAAATTTAAAATCTCGAGCTCCTCCGTGCTTCGGAAGGCACGTTAAGTCGTTGGTCCCGGTTGTTACTGCAACCGTTTTAAACCATCAACCCGCATTGGGCCAGCGTAGTGATGTAATGGTCCAATCTCCTCATGTGTTTCTCCCATGTAGGAAGGCCTGTGCCCAGCAGTGGGACGTATATTGGCTGATGATGATGAAGTACCTACTTATTTATTTTAATTTCTTAAGCGACTCTTAAATAAAATACAGCATACAAAGAGAATGGGATCAACTACAGCTTAATTTGTCACGCTGTGTAAGACTTCCGGTAGTTATATGACAATAAAAAATCTAATAATCTGGAATTCGAGGCTTTCACGAGTAAAGTTACTTGTCCACATCTCATTTATTTATGCCACTATGGTTTTTGTTACATAAAAAGCTGACCTTATTTTTTGGTGAGCTTTTTTTTTGCTATTTTATGAGGTCGGTCAAGATTTTTATAATTAGAACATTATGTCTGAACGAACGTTTGTAACCTTGTGTTGTGTTAAATAGGTATAGTTTTGTGAATGACGTGCGATATGGAAAATCATTAAAATAAAAGTTAACTTGGTCAAGTGGGACCTGCATAAGTGAGAAACCTCCACAGCTAGACAATGCAATCCCCTATATTTGGGATTTATTCTTTCGATTTTATCGTCATAGTTACCTCTATAATTGAGACAGCGAGTGTATTTTACCTCTTTTACTGAGATAACATCAATTCATCACCTTTCTAATTTGCACTACGCATATTAATTTCCGTTTTGTTTATGGATTGAAATTTAAAGTAACTGTATACTTATAAGAGGAGGAAGAAAACTCGCTGTAAAGTTATCGAAACGTCGGGTGTATAATAATAATGTTAGATCTAATTAAACGCGAGTTAAATTTATGTTTATGTTAGATACTAGGGAAGTGGTATACCTCTTTAAGCGAGACCAATTTGCAGATCCCTTAATGCCCCAGTTAACCAGTTTTCACGTATAGTGAAATTGCTTCATTCATTTTCGCGTTGTGAAATTCATAGCGGCTATCTACCTCAATAAGTGGCATCATGAAGACTGGCATCATATTTTTATATTTGGAGTTTTTGGCGAGATTTAATGCTGTCATATCAGTCAAGATTTTTATTACAATAATTACAAAAATCTGTCTGAGCGAACATTGTGTTATATTACATGCCATTGGAATATCATTGTAATATAAGTGAATTTTATGTGAAGACATTGAGAAAGACACTAGGAATTGCATTGAAATGTGTTGCATTGCACTAGCATTTCAATGCAATATTTGTAGAATGTCAGAAAATACTTAAGATATGGCTGTATGGGCGTCCGTTCCCCTTGTGTTCTCTGTAATAGGCAGAATATATTCTCTCTATATGAACAGCAAAAACTAGTACTTAACTTAATTTTTTCAGTGCTTTATTTTTATTTAATGGCAAAACGTAGTCCTTAACTTAACGTAGTCTGTGATGGCAAATATTTCGTATTTTTGTAAATATTTCATAGTTATTTACGTAGCAAAAAAAGGCGTGATAATAAAGTGTAAGGTGTCTTACGTTGAACTAGCGGATTGTACAACATTTACGAAATTGTTGTCAGTTTGTTTTGTTACATTCTTAGCACAAGTGAAAAAAACGAGTAACATCAAAGAGTTTTGTTATATGGAAATAGTTACTAGGCAATAATATGACATCATAATACTTTGTTGTAATATTTTCTAATTAAATTAAACATTGATATATTTTTGACTCATTTGTGCAAAATAAGTGTGACGTGCTGGCAACCCTTTTAATTTACCCCAAAAAGCATACATTGCGGGCTAAATACAATGCCACTTTTATTGACGACGTATACAGCCAGCAATGTATATTTTTGGCGTGGCGTCGTTTTAATTTAATGTTTCTCACTATTTTACACTAAAAATGTACTAAGCGAAAATAAGAAATGTCTCAATGAGTAAGATTATAAGTTTTACTTTGCTTCCAGCGTGTTAAATTAGCACAAAGGGGCATTTTTCCACTAGTTTTGGCATAATATTGCTCTGCATAGGTTAGCGAACTACTGAGCGCGTCGAATCGTCAAAAGGACTGGATAAGAGTGTTTACTCTTATGCGCGGCGCGCGCGTCCCGCCCACTTACGCCTTCTAACTACTCTCTATGTTCTGTGACTAGGATATTTAGAGACGACTAACAATGAAACATGTACAATTAGTATTCATAACTGTACACTTATACGTATTGTTCTATTTGTCAGTCACCTTTACTTTACCCTTTACTTGGTGGCCGTCTGGTACACTCCTCAGATCATAAGGTACCCCAGTCTAAGCCAGAGAACCCGGGTTAGAGCCTCGGTAGAGGCAGGTTTTTGTATGACGAGTAAGTACCTCAGACTATAATCTGAGATGAGTACGGACATTTTTTACCGAGTCTTTGATGTTTGTATGTTAATTAAGTATATTTCAATTTTTTTTATTTTTTATGGGTGCGGCCATAGTATCTGTAACAATATTGTAGTTGTTAGAATAAGCAGTTTTGGAAATAAAAAAATGAAATAAAAATTGTATATCTCCGGTATTCATAACATACGATCACAACTGAACTTAAAAGGTCAAATAAAAAAAATTACAATATCGTAACAATTTGCCACCGCTTACTCATTGCGCGATAATAAATAATCGTGACGTATTTTCACGCTTTCAGGATAAAGACAACAGCTTAACAATTTAATCAGCGAGCTATTTTCTGAAGTGCTTGATGGATGGTCACCGGAGAATATTTCAAGTCGAAGAGCGCTGCAGCGTCTAAATTGCGACATCAACTGCGATAGACAATGAACAACGATAAATTTATTGACGCTAGATCCGTACAGCTGAACGGAGCTAGAATGGCTTATTTAGTTGCATAATGTAATTATTCTTAAGGTCTATCTGACTTTAAATGGATTCGATTAATAGCAAGCGTGCATTGCCCTTAGGTACCTATTTTATCTTCAATTCAACATAAATAAATAGGGCTAACGCAAAATTAAGTGTGGAATATTATAGTTCAATAAAATTTCTGTCTGATAATCTATCCGTCTGTTTATTACTCCTAAGGCACTGAACCGATTTAGATGAAATTTGGCACGGAGATAGATTCTGTTTTCCGAGATAACCGACACCCACTTTTTGTAAACTTGGATTTGATAATCTAATTTTATCCAACCACAACAGAAGTTGCTTTGTCTTCGAAGAGAGAAGCCGTCAAACAGTAACGCTAACCGAGGTCTTAAACGGTCTTTGTAAAAGTCGATTTCGAATAACTCGACAGATTTGTGTAATACAGCCTGTATAATTCAATTCAAATTCGACCTTTCTATTTCCAGCAAAACGTCCAAATAGGTAAAGCTACACAGAATCGGTAATATAATCTAATAAAGAGATACCTACTTCCCGGTTACAATTGTAAAGCAATTCTGTTACACAACCAAAATAATGAGGAAAAACAAATTTGCGAGGCGAAAATTAATATTGTACATAAAGGTAACGGGTGTAAGTCGTTACGTGTATACATACGTAGGGAGATATGGAGTTTTAAGTGGATTACGAACGGCGTTAGTCACAGGCTTTCATTTTGGTATGTAATATCGCGTAAAGACCTAGTGATAATTTGGTGCTGCACGCGATCCAAACATTAAATCCACTACCAGGAGTTCTCGATTTTTTTTATCTCATTCAAGTCACTGTATACATATCAGATTCCACGGTTTTTGTGGAATATTTATTAATGGTATTACATACTATTAATAATATAATAGTGTTTCGACTTCTGCATAATAATAGTAATTTAAAAATTACTTTGGCTTAATATTTTGCTGAGAAGTGATATAAAAGAATTTCATATAAAATCCTAAATAAAATTTAAGGGGGTAGTAGTGGGGTGGTCCTAGTCAATAGTTACCTCTGAATGTTTGACACCTTTCCGACCACTTTTTTTTTTCTATTAAACACACACACGCACACGCACACATACAATCTGCGCACATACTACGATATCGACTCCCCGCAATTTCTTATTTCATTTCGGAATTGTGTATCACTGGGTATTAAAAAGGCATACAATATCATTTGGGAATCAAAATTGTTTCATTAGATTTAGCCTCATCGTTTAGTCCTTATTTGCCCGGGCCCGCAGCGCTTACACATAATAGAAAATCTGTTGTCTGATAATGATGCGGGTTCATCATTATAGATAGACAAAGAAAAATTATCAGCAAAAGGGTGGTGATGACTAGTGCTGAGCAGTAGACTCCGATACTGTCAACATTGATTTTGAAGTGCTACGTGGTGCGTCTATCGCCGCCGTCTGATTAATTCAGCCGCCCGATAGTTAATTGAACTAGACTCACTTAACGTTTAACGATTTGGCGTATTGAATGGATCGCCTTGTACCAAAAAGTTTTGGTTTAATTGGTAGGTTCAAGGTTATTTTTTTATGACATCCGACATCGTTTTGGTTCTAAGTGGTCATTAAAAATAACCTTGAACCTACCAATCACTCAAACAGTCATACAAAAGCTCTTCAAATTTAAACGACCTGTCTAGGCGTCCAATTGAATGGCTAACGTTGCGCTCAATGACTTGGCTAGTTGTACTTCAGCCGTTTGATTGGGTGCCGGCTTTCAATCAACGGGCTATTTAACCAGACGGCTGCGACACGTCTATTTGATACGGTAACCGCTTGCCATCGGCTATGCGATTCTCTAAGTCAGCAGCCATGGATTCGTGGCTGTCGGCAGCGCTGTCATACCTTTTGGCGTTTGTTTGACAAGTATTGGCGATACCAGCATTCCGACGACGAGCACGGCATGAATCGGAACTAAAAAGTTGTTGATTTTTATTACCTTTATGTCAGAATCAATCAAATATCTCTCTCGGTGTCCTGAACAAGGTGCATCGATTTTTCACGCCTGACCAATTATGCCTGCTTTACAAAACTCAGGTCCGGTTTTGCGTGGAATATTGCTCGCACTTGTACTCGATGCTGCAATGTGTCCAGGGCACCTACTCGATGCCCTGGACACATTGCAGCGTCGTGCTGTCCGTATCGTTGGCGATGTAGAGGTCACGAACAACCTCGAGCCTCTGCAATTGCGTCGAGACATTGCGTCGCTTAGCGTCTTCTATCGGCTATATCACGGTGAGTGCTCTGGAGAGCTTTTTGACCTTATCCCACCTTCTCCCTTCCTACTCAGGACCACGCGTGCTGGTCTTTGGAGTCATCAATTTACCGCCTCCACCTCAACATCACGCACTAAGAAGTTTAGTACCTCGTTTCTTTGTCGTACTTCCAGAACTTGGAATTCTTTGCCAGCACATGTGTTCCCTCCTTCCTATAATATGGGTTCCTTCAAAAGAGGCGTGAAAAAGCATCTTTTGGGCCGGCAAGGTGGAGGGGGCTAGAGCAGTGTCTAAACTGCACTAGCTGTCTTCGCATGTGGACTCTTCTTACCGCTTCACATCAGGTGGTGTTGAGTCATTTGTCGTGCTTTGTATAAAAAAAAATATTGAATGAAGTCATTGCGATACAATTTTAACACAACAAAAACGAAATAGAAAAATATTGATTGTACTTCATGTCGTATAACCAAAACAGAGACAATCATACACAGCTATGAGACGGACGTAGAGATTAGTCATTACGCTTTCGCGCAGCGCAGTGTGCAAACGTCAAAACCAATGGCAACTCGTCGTCTTTGTCAGGCGTCAAGCTCAATGTCGGAAATAATTTTGTTTGTGAATCACACTGCAGGCATCGTTTACTAGGTGGTAGGCCCGTATGCAGGGTCGTCTGGGTAGGTACCACCGCCTTTCTTATTTCAGCCGTGAAACAGTTCGCTGTGTTTCGGATTGAAGGGAAAGGTAGCCAGTGTAATTACTGGGCATGGACGGCATTTCATCTTAGGCCCCAGGATGACAACGCACCTGCAATATCAAGTGATTTTTGCTTGTTATTGCAGGTGTCTATAGGTGGCGGTTACCGCTTTCCATCTGGTGGGCCGTCAGCTTGTTTGTCATCCAGTTGTATAAAAAAAAGGGTGAATCGCATAGGGAAGAAATGGTTTTTACTTGATTTGAAAAAGTAACCACATTTAGGGTTGAGTTCTTTGGTAGGGGTGACACCTATAGTTGCAGTTGTCGACATGATATATGACGCCACTACCTTAATTTTACTGGGCACTGATATACATTTATTGTTTATGTTAAACTAGTACACACATATGGTACTATGTATATTGTAGTCACACTTTTTAACGGTTAGGTACGCACGCGATTAGAAAAAGTGTTATTACTTATATGACTTGAATATAAAACTGTAAAATATGGTGCATAATATCATTTTAAGTTAACTTATGATAGATGCTTATTGGACTCAAATAAACTTTTCAATTCAATAAAATACAGAGTGTACAAAAGTATGGGACAGCTGATTTAGGGGGTTATTCCGACAGTACATACAAAAATTTTTTGCTATGGGGCCGTCATGGCATTGCACTTTTGTATGAAACAGCTGATTTTTTTTCGCTATATCGATGTTGGCCCTATAGCTTAAAATGTTTGTGTGTACTGTCGGAATAACCCCCTAAATCAGCTGTCCCATACTTTTGTACACCCGGTATATGATACATTTATCAAATTTTCTTTGTTACCTTTCAACCCACATTACGTAAGACCGACTAGTCTGCGTAGGTGCTATTACTTATACTTATATTGTTGCCTGTTACATGAAATTATTATATCGTTCTCAAGGTTACGGAGCCACGGTTCATTACTTTTAACTAAAGCTAAGTAAATGTCCCAATCCAATTTTTGAACTTGTCTTAAACATAAAGACAAATAGAATAAAATAGTTTAAGTATCATCTTGTCATATTATGCAGTGACTTAAATTCTTATTTGTGTTTTTGGTTGTTCACTATACGTTCACTTGCTATACGTTCAATTGTAAACGCTATGAACGGATGCTTATCGAGATAGGTGCACTTCAGCTGTAGCTAATAGCCTTGCTGAAGTGGTTAGAATTCTCGTTGTTAGGACAAACCATGTGTAGATGTTATAAGGTAATTATCTGAAAAGATACTTGATTTTATCAATATTTTATATAGCCTTTTTTTATTTAGAAAATATAAATATCTAAGCTAGAAATAAAATGAAACTGCAAAACTAGAAAATAAAAAAGACTGCTAGCGAGGACTTAGGGTGGAATCTTTTTCTTTTCACTAACCATTCCCTAGGCTTAGGTCACTCTTATCTTATCGAAATTTGTCTCTTTCTATCTCTTTTAGCCAAACTGAGCTAAAAATTTCTAAGAACTCTTAATGCTAAGGAAATGTTAGTGAAAACGAGCATCTGAAATTCTTCTAGTCTATCCGTTATTGCATTAATTTTGAATTGCTTGATCGAATTTGTAGCTTTGCGCTACAGGAATTATTTTACGATTTGTATAAATTAGCATATTATCAATGTCCCTGAGAGTATGCATCACAAACAGGGGATTTCGGGAGGTAATTTCCATAATAATATACTTTGCCCCTAAAAACCCTTAAAAATTCAGTCACTATATTGCAGAAGGAATGAAAACTGAAGAGCTTGCTGGCGTTGTGCCTTGAACGCTCTTGTTTTGATTGAAAAAACAACTTTCACCATAAGCATTTAGCCAAAATTAAGCATGTCTTAGCTTTAATTGTTATGGATACGGATAAACATATTAAATAAAAAAATAACCTACATACTTTTATAAATCTTTCTTATTACAGCCGTGAAACAGTTTAAAAAACAGAGGCCTAAGATGAAATGCCGTCTATGCTCAGTAATTACACTGCCTACCTTTCCCTTCAATCCGAAACTCAGCGAACTGTTTCAGGGCTGAAATAAGAAAGGCGGTGGTACCTACCCAGACGACCCTACATACGGATCTTCCACCAAGTAAAATTAGACCTCTACCACCAAAAAATGGAAATTAGAAGATAAATAAGTATAGCATAATTCTATTTGTATTTGTGCACCAAAGTATTTTAATTTATGAATGTTGTGTCATACCTGTACATTCGTTCTGGCGGTCGGAGCTGTTTATTTGTTAGGATCATTCCAAATATCTGAAACAAACAAAATATATGTTAAGCAGACGGCCAATATCATGTATAAAATTATTGTAATTTTTTGATTTACAAATTCATTTAACAAACAAAAATAAATCTGTTAAAGAAAACAATCATCTTGGTTTAGAATTCTTCATATATGGTTTGAATAATTTATAAATTAGCGAATAATATTTATCAATTAGAGATATTGAAATGAAATTTACGCTTTTTAACACACCATAACTTGAAACTAAAATTCCAAAAACTTTGCAGAATAGGTTTATAAATGTTCGATTTTAGTAAAACAATCGACGAAATTCAAACTTCATGTTGTATTAATAAAAAACCGAGGTAAAATAGGTCAATCGATATTTTTGTGTTAGGTTAGGTTAGGTATACCTAGTACTTAATTAAAAGTTATTTGAAATAATATAAAGCTATGATAACAGCTGCTGTGTTTTATCTTTTAGTTTTTACGGTGTCTGCCACTCAAATTATATTACAGCGAAAACAACTATAAATAGCCCTTTGAAAAGATGATTGTTATATTTAAGGTTTTTAAACATAAATTGTAAAAATTTGTTTTTTCCGTCCAACATTGGATCCGTAAATGTTTATTGCCTTGCATTTAACATGTACGTACCTATATAAATTATTTTAATTACATTAATTTAAAAGGAAAGTGTGAAACGAATACAGTCATTGACTGTCGTGTCGATGTCCTAGTAACACGAATCCCGATGACCTATATGGAAAGGCCGCCCGTGGTCAGATCACTGCAACTTTGATTGGTCACACACTGGTTAACAAACTAGAGCTCGAAACTAGTCAATGCAATTGGTTAGAAATGTGTTTGTATGAAGATAGCTTTATAACCTGTCAAATGTGGGCCTGTAAAATAACCTGTCTATTTACTTGACTAATAATAATAATATTCTTACATTCACACCTATTTTCTAGCCCAAAACAAGAATCTACAAGCAAGCCCCTATGCGTTATGGATACTAGATAACGGAGCATTGACTATCAACTGACATTTTCGGTCATCCCGTGACCCGTCTATAGTAATAATAATAATGTAATACCTAATTCAAAGCGAGTTAAATCTGGTGAAGTGTTTAATTTCAAATTTAAAGTGCTGGCGAAAATATAAGACAATACTTTAAGAAATTAATATACAAATAACCATGACTCGTGAATAAATGTTCACATACAAACATCTGCTCCTACTGGGTCTGGGATTCAGATGGCCGTCTAAATTGTTCAATTGAATGTTATATATTGATTTCTGGGAAAGAAATCTCTAAATACTTTATAACATTTACAATTATATAATTTCTAAACACAATCATAGTGGATATTAGTTTAGCGTAGTTTTTTATTACTTACTGCACGGTTATTCATTTATTGTGATTCAACGCAGAAGGAAATTTATGAATTATTCTCTATCGTATCAAGTTATTTTTAATGAAAACTTGTCACCTTATTTAGTTTTTGTCATGAAATGTAGGTATTGTAAGCTTACCGACCCTAAGCTTTCCTCCTCGATGAAATGTTTATTTCATCACATTATAAAACGGTCACTGTTTCCCGACGCCCTGTTAGAGCCGGCCTGATCCGAAGGATTCTCTACATAAACGCCGTTTACGATCACCCAGCATTGAGATCCTTACGTCACACCTGTGGCTGCCATAAAACACTTTATAGCCAACAAAATAGCCTGTGCGAGAACCAGTCTTTGAGGTGATAAATCGTTCATAAGATTTTCTGTCAAGATTCATTCGAACATCAAGTCATCATTCTCTTCGCGAAGGGTTGTGTCGGCTCGTGCTATATTTTCATTATTCATATTATTTATTTACATAAAATCAATGCTAATTTAGATAAGCTAATATTACACAGTATGAGTTTACTATCATTTTGAACTTCAGAACTCGCCAACTAAGTATATCGACGCGTTCTAAGTTTAGTAGAAACGAAGTAGAATCAATCATTTATCATTGTTCAATTAAAGGTTTTGTTTGATAATTTACGAGTACCTACGCAGGGCGGACAGCATTTCTTACCGTTAGATTTTTTTTAGTACTCATCGAATTAGATTACTGTTCAATAATTTTGAATGGATTTCGATTTTGTAAACAATGGTCGTTTAGTTAGTTAGACTATGCAAGCACTCAAGCTACCAAAAGTCAGACCGGTCGATAAAGCATTCAATGTAGTGCAGACAGACAATATAAAAAGTGGATTTTCCATTTCATAGGCACGTGTACAACAATGGAAAATATTTTTTCATTTCTATCCCGGCTCATGGTCTGTTTCGATACAGAGTTATGAAGGAGAACAGGAATGTAGATAATTTACGGCAGCAGTCGGAATAAAAGCATCTCCGGCACGCGACCCACATCCTGTAGCCCCATTCGATATGAACCTACTATGAAGTAACAACCCTCTTTACTGGGATATCTCTACATTTAATTGATTTATATTTAGAAGTTATTACATTATACACTTTAAAATACATACGTATTATAAATTGTAGATGTTATATTTACAATACTACATTATTTCATCATATTTATTATCAACTCCCAGTTAATTAATTCGGTATTTCATCTAATCATACACTGATAAGTTCTTGCTGAAATACGAAAATAATAATGTAACATTGAAAGGGCTCAAATTTCTAGTGAATTCCGTTACGTACTTCTGACATTATTGGACAAAAGAGTGAATCGATAACCATGTTGCAGATACCCGGACAAGCTTTAGATTTGAATAGTATTGAATAAGTAGCTTTAAATATTAAAAACAGTATACTGAATTCAGCGCGCACCACATCTTGCATCACTTTCTGCAACTTTATTGTATTTTTAACTATTGTGTGACTTTGCTAAACAATAAAGCTCAGTGTGAAAGGTGTTTAACCCGGCGCCGGGACGGCTTGCCCCGTGGCCCACTTCCACACAATGGACTGGCCTATTAGAGTCGACCATGTGTGTTAACCAGTTTCGCTCCTGTTGCTTGTTTTAAATCGCCGATTGTTTCAAATAGGCAATGGATCGGGTCAGCATCAATAGAAACACAGCTCTATTAGTTTTTATGGATTTACCAAAATATTGTATTGAGTTTCTTTGCTACGTTAAACCTTTTCATGTATTTCTGATCACTTATTATTTACTATACTTACGTGTGTTTCACTTTGTAATATTTTGTAGATTTTGTTTCAGCTTAGGTATTTACTTACATTATTACTTACATAGGTATAGTATATCAAAACATAAATGTTTTACAACAAAGCTCAGTTGAATATTTTTTTATTTTTTTTATACTACTAGATGACAAACAAGCTTACAGCCCACCTGATAGTAAGCGGTAACCGCCGCCTATAGACACCTGCAATTACAAGAGAAAACCACTTGATATTGCAGGTGCGTTGTCATCCTGAGGCCTAAGATGAAATGCCGTCCATGCCCAGTAATTACACTACCTTTTCCTTCAATCCGAAACACAGCGAACTGTTACGAAATTGCGTTGCGAATATTTACGCTATTTTAGTAATTCATTGTTAAAAATTAAAATAAACAAATCCTTTTGGGAAGAATATAGTTACTGTAAGAGCAACATCAATATTGATGTCGATGTCGAATCAGTCATGCCTTTTAAAACGGCAATAACCTCTCAAATTCGAAAGCTCGTTGAATTTTCTATGCATTCGTTATATTCTACATGTTGCTATTTTATTGTCTTTTTTTGTAAATACACAAATATATTGTGAACTTGTGTATAATATACGGTTATACCAATAGACGGTTATACCAATTTAAGTAACTTTGCACTTAAAACTGCCTTTACTTTTTAATTTAATAACTTTTACTCCTTATTTGTACCTTCAATCAACAGGTGTAAGAGTACAATAGTAATGTTTATCGGCAGTAGATGAATAATTCGTAATTACTTAGCTTGAACTTAGATAACACTTGATTTGATAAAAAATCGTCTCAAAGTGATTGATATGATAAAAGATTAATAACAAGCCGATGAACGTAGATTATTTGGAATATTTTAAGATTTTACTTAATGTAGCGCTTCACAATCACCTTTGATAATTTTATCGGGCTGGAATCAATCCTTGGGCGTTTCTCGAGAAATAGGTGAAGGTCGCTTTTATCTCTCTCACACAGTTTCATCGCCATTGAAGATGAAGGTTATCTCATATTTCGTTTAATGCGTTTGAAGAAACTGGTGTAAATAAATGGGGGACGATTTATATTAGGGAGACACTTCTAATAAGAATATTTACTTTAATGTGATAAGCCTATAAACTTGCGGACGATTTCTCAGCTGTTTAATCTAAGAAAATATCTAGGGTTGGTGAATATTTTTTTCTAAGTTTGTGGAAATTTTTGGAACGTTTCAGTCAGAGTATTCATATTTAGGGGTTTCTATTATAGAAACATGTTCCAGATGTTGTAGGTTTTTCATCTTACTGTCTGCTTATATCCGAAATTTATCATTTTTACTTTTTAATTTGATATCTGTGGTTTTCAGGACACATGAATATGCCTTAACTGCTGTACTAACACATAGAAAAGGAAAGTAAACCCAGCTCCCAAATGACTGTAAATGAACGAACGCAACTAATAAACACGTAATGTAACCCAATATTTGCTGTTATTTGCGCTTCCTCATTGCATGTGGTCTGTGTACGAACGGTTCATTTCGTAAACGAGAATCGTCTAGACAGAGCTCCAGGTGGACAGGGCTTACATCGAACAGTTTCCGATATAAACGATCACAGCTACGAAAATATATGCAGGCAAATTTATGCCATTCCAAAATTTCAAGTTAAATTGAAACACATTCAGCCTTACTCTTTAATTAACGAGAAAACTAATATTAGCTAAAACCCTGTTATAACATTTTCTGATTCTCTCATTAGATCAGATTAAAATTAAACTATGTTGAATAAGAGCGTATGAAGAGAATTACTTCTTAATTTTATTTACAGTGAAATTAGGAACGGATACAATAAGTAAATGTAAACGATTGAAATTAGAGTCCGAAACGCACAAGTGGTCGATGGTAGGTAAGCATTATAATGGTAACTGCCATCAGACCATCATACCGATAGTGTAAGTTTCAATCGAAACAAAACGAAAAAGATCATAGTAGTGTTCACCTCTAAAATCCATATACAGAGTGGTGCCGTCAATACGACAGTAAATTAAAACATGCTATAGGTATTAGTTCATAGAAATGGTTTGCCACTTTCAAAAATATTGTAGGTATTCGTTTGATAATTTTGTGACATTTGTATGAAGTAATTAACATTGGCTACATTATTTAAAAGAAATGTCATGAATTTACCAAACGATTAAGATGGTTTTGAAAGTGGCAAACCATTTCTATGTACTAATATGGCCTATGTTTTAATTTCGTGACGTACTGACGGCACCATCCTGTATGAAAAGTGGTTTCCAATAATTTACAACAGAGGCACTGTAGCCGTTTTCATAAAATTTAACAGTTATTACCTTTTCGTTTCAATTCGATAGAAACTTACACTAGGGGCACTGCACCGTTAGAGATTTGATTCTATTTAGTTTTAAGTGACAGTAAGCCTTGAAAATTACTAGCGAAACAAGATGACTATAAAAAATGAATAAGTATGAACAAAACTGCTATTTACGGACTAGGCCTGTAAACCGCAGAAGGCTGTAATGCCGCCCCTATTGCCTGAGGTCGGCTGGCCCACAATCTGATTGCGGGCTAGCGCGCAACTGACCAGAAAAGGCTCCCGTAATTTGACAAACAACTACCTAAATGGAAAAAACTGCAGACGAAATTGCTTCAAGTTTAACTTTTTTTTCGATGGTAATATGAAATGGAAACGGTGCATGATGTGATTTTCATATAATGATTTATGATGGTACAGATAACGATGTTTAGTACAGGAAAATTTATTTTCCGCTAAAATGCGTAGGCACTTATGATCGCAGCCAAATTAAAGAAACATTTTGTTGGCAGCAGGATCTGCTATGCGATTCTCTAAAGTCTGTAGCCTTAAAGTTTGCAAGCCACTTTACAAGCGTTGGCGTTTCGTCGACGAGCACGGCGTGAGCCAGAACTAAAGCCTTTTTGAAAAAGTTAATCAAATATTGAAAGAAGTCATTATAATACATTTTAAAGTTCTAAACACAAGAAAAACTAAATCGAAAAATATATATTGTTACTTCATGTCATATCTCTAAAACAGAGACAAACATACACAGCCCAGGGATCTATGTAGAGATTAGAGAAGACGCTTTCGCGCAGCGCTGTGCTCAAACGTCAAGATCAGAGGCGGCTCGTCGTCTTTTCAGTCGTTAAGTTCGGTGTCGAATATTTCTGTTAGTGAAATACACTGCTGCGGGGCAACCGCCTGACTCTAAACCATACCAATGGTATTGCTTTAAAGCCATATTACTTTCATAGGCTGTACGAATCGGCAATATGACGTCATAATCCATACCAATAATATCAAACCAATTGTAAATACGTATATTATCATATACAAAAAACTGAGCAATTCTGACAGTATTACAAATATACGGAGGTTTGTAATTAGCTCTAAGGCGTTATATAGTCAATGTTTTTTCGTTATTAAAAGCTGTAAACCTTCTTAAAAATAAATAAATAAATACGGGACGAATTGAGAACCTCCTTTTTTGAAGTAGGTTAACAAAGAAGCGAATCAGTAAGAAATACAAAAGATTTTGTTATAAACCAAAACATATGGCCTGTATCATGTAAATATGACACTGGTTCATAACACAGTCGCTTTCAAATATTACTTATACATGATATGCAGTAGCTTTCTTCAGAAAATGTAAATGTGGTTATTCCCGGGAGTCCGGCGGGAAATTTGATGATGAAAATGCAACCCCCATGTGTGTTTAGCGCCAACTAACAGTAACTGTTATATGAAAATTTTAACTTTCATTTCAACATTTTTAAAATCATAATTTTTATAAAAAAGGTAAGTATCTTCATAAAATAATACTGAGTGGCAATTTCGAACACTTACTAAAATAATTTGAAGGATATGAAAACAATGCATTCTATTCATTTTAGACATCATGTTTCATAGTAACGTTTACTGTTTAAGACCTACACCATCGATATCTAAACAGAGATAGTGTTAGTTTTATTTTTCAAAAAGTCCGGGTTCGATTCCCGAGCTGAGTACACCTTTTTTTCTAAAATGTATGAATGCAGTTTTTATTATTACTAAAATCGATGACATCGTTCCTAAGAAGAGATTTTCGTATGTCTTACAGTTTCAGACTTTCCATACTGACCGATCTAAATGTGCCATCCTGTATACTCTCAATTGACTAACATACCCAAACTTTGGCCCGTAATGACCCTCGAAAATCAAGGGAAAGGTTTATATTGACAGGATAACATAACGCTTCCTCGATAAACTTACCACAGGAACACATCACTACAATGTAGCGTTATTTGATTATGTATTTTATAATTTAGAAAAAAATGATATTAAAATAGTATTTAAACATAGATGACTTTCAGTAAGTACCATAGTTTTAGTTAAATTACTTATCTATTGCATTAGATAAGTTGTTCGCTTGTCGGATGACAGAACAAAAGATTTGAGCGTCACACAATAACACACACACACACACACACTATCACATACGTATCTACGTCTGAACACTATCATATACGTTTTTTATGCTTCAGTAACAGAATGTTTGCAGATCAAAAAATTTTTAAGTTTAAAATATCAAATCGATTCTGATGAGACTCACAGACAGTTTCTGAATTGTGAGAATGTATCGGGTGTAACTTAATTCTGAATTAAAAATCTTATGACGTACCTACAAATATTATTTCGGAATTCTGGTATAGTTTAATTAAATCGACCCAAACTTATAGCATAAGCAAATTGACTAATTTATATTTCTAACGATCTAATTTTTAAATACAAAAAACATCTATCTTCAAAAACAAAAATTTTCATGTAATACTACTAGGGCTCATGGAAATGACAATTTCAAGAATAGGCAACCACATTAAGGTAGTATCGATTAAACATTAAATTGTCTGCCGGCGGGATTGTGAGGGACGAAAGGTAACAGCAATCACCGTTCTCGGAGGAATAATATTCCATAAGAGCCATTAGAGAAAATTATGCTATTAGATTAACTTATATCATAGTCATTTATTTGTATATTAAATATTGCATATTGTATTACAATTCTTAAAGCAAATATTTCGATAAAATAATAGCCGAAACCGATTTCTGATTCAATTCTGATGACCGTTGGTAAATCAAAGAAAGACATCTTTCCAAACTAAACTTGCTTGTGCCATGCCATAAAGTTAAAAAAAAACGATCAAGAATGCTATTAATAGACAAGTTGTAGGTAAATGCCACGATTCCTATTTCAAAATAAAACTTCACGCAGCCGTAAAACAAGGCATTAATATCAAAGCAACACGTAGTAAATAATTAGAGTTTTTATGACATTCTTAGACGTTAAGAAACAGTAGGAAAAATACACTGCTGAGGCTTAAATAAACATAAGTTATATTTATAAGACGACGTCGCCTGACAATAAGGGCTATACTAATAAAATTGTATGAGCCTTATTTATTTACACAGGGATTTGTCACGTACGTTCGAATGACATTTTGATTTAACATTTTATTTTCGATCAAAAGAGATAAAACACTATAAGGTCGTTCGTTATTCGATATCTTTTTCTTAAAAGTTCTCCACTACAAACACAATAAACAGAATCGGATCGATATAGTAGCTACTCACAGTAATCAAAATCGATAAGCCCTTTATTGATAAGGACTCAAACTAAGTTCTTTTATATCGTTACAATTTTCGCATCGGCGAATACTTAGCTTTTAAATGTTTGTAATGACATTACAAGTAAATTGTTTATACTATTTATCAATATATTATAGATTAGTAGAGCAATAGTTTTCTTCTCGTAATATTTATAGGAAAAAGATAGCAAAATGTAGATTAAAATATATTTAGTGTCGGTAGAACTATTTAATTTTTTATGTTATATTAAGACACAACACAGGAAGATTACAGTGACAGTTAAACAACTAAAGAATAATACTAGCCTAATATTTACAAAGCGTGACATTAAAAAAAACTTACAAATAATAAACAGCACCTAAATCTTGTGAAACAGGAAGTGTACCAATAAGGCTGGTCGCATTACCTCGCTGAATTGCGAGGCTTAATCTTTGTGCGATATATATACCAGCCTTATTGTCACCTAAAGTTTCACAAAGACGACCTGCAATGTCCCTAAAAAGTTGGTGAGCTCCTGGGCCCCAAGGTCCTAAAGTCTAAACCCCAAATGGCTCAAATATGTAGTCCCCAGATAAACCAGCATACTTGCGCCGTTTGAGGGATTCCGCAGAAGCAGCAGCTGATCCTACTGTCGATGAAGTGTTTGAAAGATGGGACATGGCTAAGGTGTCGACACAAGTAGCGTCCCACACCAAAGACTTACCCATCTTCCAAGGAACAAGAGTCATTCCGTCAGGCAAGAGGCCTGACGGAATAACCATCATTGCGCGCTAAGCCGTTAGGCTCCAGAGCAGCAGGAGCCCCGGAGGTAGCAAGAGCCCGACGAATGATATCATTTATATCGGTATGCCTCGAGATTAAAATTGTGATTTCGGGAAAAAGATATCACTTGTTTTATTTCATTTGATTGAGTGAATATTTTTTTTGCCTTTATAAATGCAACAAAAACTTTTCTAACATTTCACCCGGATTTTATTGGGCCGTGAATGTGCATATCACACTAGGATAATCATCATTATCATTTCAGCCGAAAGACGTCCACTGCTGGAAAAAGGCCTGACCTCTAGTTTGTCACGCCCCGATCGGCGCTACATGCGACCTTCATCTTTTTTCGGAAGCTATTTTTTTTCGAAATCACTGTTTTTCTCGAGTTGCTCCCGTGTTGAAAGGTTGTGCCCAATTGGACGTAGGTATATGGGATGATGATGATAGTGATAGTTTTGGTCACATCCAAATAAAAAAATATAATAATAACAATATTCATTACTAGGTGGTAGACCTGTATGTAGGGTCATCTGGGTAGGTACCACCGCCTTTCTTATTTCAGCTGTGAAACAGTTCGCTGTGTTTCGGATTGAAGGGAAAGGTAGCCAGTGCAATTACTGGGCATGGACGGCATTTCATCTTAGGCCCCAGGATGACAACGCACCTGCAATATCAAGTGACTTTTCCTTGTTATTGCAGGCGTCTATAGGCGGCGGTAACCGCTTACCATCAGGTGGGCCGTCAGCTTGTTTGTCATCCAGTTGTATATAAAAAAAAATCAGATTTAAGACACTCACGCTTATTAAATGGCTCATATTATTAAGGGCCTCCTACATCGATTTCCAAACGAAAAGAGCCAGAGCAGCCTACATACAACGGCTAGGTACTAGTGACCCTGACCAGTTCATCTATCCATCTTGTGACAGGCCGCCCTCTTGCGTTTTCCTGTAGTACCTACGTGGTCGCCAAGCTAAAACTTAAGCGTCCCATCGACCGTACGTTCTACGTGCTTTGCGTAAATGTTAACAAATTCCTTACAATAGTTGCTAACGGGTAATTCTGAATTTAATCAATTTCATCATCTTTATATCAGTCTGTGAAGTCCACTGGTGAACAAAGGTCTCCCCCATCGATTCTAAATATATAAGTCGTAAATTCTTATTTACTCGACTCGGCTTGAGGTGTGGGTGAAGCTGTGCAACTATCATCAAAGGTCGACAGAAAATGAAAGTTACATTTTAATTCGCGTAGGCTGTAGTGTATTAGACAATAACAACTTTTATTTGAAAGATTACTTGTTTTTATTCATGTCGACGTTTCAATAAATAAGGGGCTCATTCGCTAGATTATTCTAGCAGTCTAAACCAGGAATGGGCAACCTTTACGATGTTGCAGGCCAACCCTTTACCTATGTGCGTTTTCTATCTTATACGAATTCGGGTGCAGAAGCGGATTCCGTCACAGAATCAGCACTAGCATCAAAATTTTAGGGCCTTTTCACACGACGTTTTCCAAACGCGAAGGTGACGAATATGAGAATGAAACACAAAAATAAAAACACCGCGGAATTATCGCCGACCTTAATAGGAGCTTTTACCTTACTGTCGGAACTACATGTAACTGATACAGAATTTAAATATACTTATGGACCAATTTTTATTTTAGTCACACCTATTATCTAGCCCAAATTAAGCATCATTAAGAGCTTGTGTTATATGGATATTGGATAACGGATAAATATTGATAATATTATAGTCATAAAAATATCAGAAATATACTAAACAAACACAAACATCTATGACTCAACAATTCTTCTCAAACCAGTCATTAAGACTCAAGTCTTAATGACTTGATGAAGAAAACCGTCGTAGCCGAATAGTGCAGTCAATAGCATATCAAGCATAACAGTTAGACCTTGTTACTCCGTGGTAATAGAGGTGATTTTCGTAATGCAACTGTTACACTTGATCTGCTGGCGTCGGTGCCTATATTTTTTAATTGTTCCGTACTCGAAGGGTCCCTTGGGTCAGACCTTGCTTCCGAGCGATGGAAACATATTTATAAATGTAAAAACTATTTTTTAATTTGATTGACAATTATAATATAAAAAAACAGCTGTGGGTTCGCCATCAGCGGAGCCAAACAGTGCCATTGTGCCGCGGCAGCCATCAAAAGGCGTCAAAACCCCTTGAGAGATCCACACTCCCCTTCAATAAAGGCTTATAAATATATCTCAATGTAGCATAGGCCAAAACAAGCTTTCATAGACGTAGTTGTGTTGGTTGTGTTCGCGACTTCATACACAATACAGGTAAACTTTAAGTATTCGTTAATTTGCCGTTTTCCCAATATATTCATGTGTGTGCGTGGCTGATTTCTTAATTCCACTAATAACAATAATCAAGAGGCTAATTTCTTAACTCCAACATTTCATCATCATCTTCACCACCAGCCTACATACGTCTCACTGCTGGGAACAGGCCTTCCTACATGGAAGAAACAGATAAGGAGTTTGGGCCATAACACCCCCACGCTGGCCCAATGCGGGTCGGTGGGTTAAAGCGGTTGCAGTTACAACCGGGCCAACGGCCTAACGTGCATTCCGAAGCACGGAGGAGCTTGAGATAACAAATTTTGTTTGACCCATCCTAGGATCGACCATGGCGAAAGTTTCGCTTTGTTTTCGTAATCGCAACCAAAGCGCCCAAACCACTATGCCACCGAGCTCCTCAGAGATCCGAGTTACTCCAACATTTAGTAACGAGATATTTTAAGGTTTTTTTTTGGAAAAAAATTCAATCATAAGATATTTTAACATATTTTGCATTCTCTGTATGTCCATCACTGGCTTAGTTGTCACAGTGATATTTACTGCAGCAACAATGGTGATTATTACTTTATTTAGACTTTCAACAAACAATGAATGTCAAACTAACAGTAAGGGGTAAAGTATTGAAAGTTAATAGAAAATAGTGAGGCGCATTAGCATAAATACAATCTATACATACTATATTATACATATAAGCCAAACTATATTTTATACATATTATCCAAACTAAATCAGTCCACCCGTCAGTTTAAAGAGATCTAAGATATAGGTATAACAAAATTCATTGTAAAAATAGAACGTAGCATGTTGGCTGTCGAGATTAGATGTTACCAGCCGAAATAATAAACTTCATCCCTACGCAGTAACATGTTTGTTGTTTTGTTGTTCCGCCTCAGAGACCAGTGTAAATTTCAGGGTGCAATAACGAGCATACAACACTCTGTCTGCATTTGTTTTCATGTAGTTTGTAAAATAAAGCAACTTGTTAATACGTATCTAGAAAGTCAAACTCCAAAAATTGAGCGAGAAAAGTTCTTATGATTATGAAAATGTACATTTTTATTGTTTTATGAACAGGCATGGCTATAAAGATATTAGAATTGAGGACCTTTAAGAGAGATTTGCACTGCACGTACCTAATAGGATCATTGCTATTATTCATGTTAAATTTACTAAGTATGATAAGAATTATTCAACTTTTGCGAGAGCGGCTGAACTATCGCAAGTTGGGATGCGAGTTGAGATGCGGAATGCTTCTTGGAACTTCCATGGCGTTCCGATCGAGACCTTTTAAGGGAATTAGCGCTGAAAGGAATCGTGTTGGAATTAATGTAAGTGAGATACGGGGAACCAACCACATAAATTCGCGGGAGTGAATTTCTAAGTGATAGATAACATTGGAAGACGTTAAGGGGATATGGAAATGTCTAACAAAGATTAATTGAGTTTAACAGAATAAAATGTACCACAATATAGTAGTAAATGGTTAGAAAAAAGAACTGTGTTCTTGGTTTTGTTCTTTGTGTTTCGAAGGTTTCCAAACGACTTCAAAGAAGGAGGAGGTTCTGTCTATGTTCCACTGTGTGTATTTTTTTTATGTATGTACACCGATTTCTCCGTCAATTGTGAACCGAGTTTCAAAATTCGTGTTTATTAAGAGTATATTTTCAGATTGGTTCCATTGAAATTTTTCAAATTCGATTTAGTAGTTCGGTTTTGAAATCAATATAAATGGAACATTGAAGTCGTCAATGTAAGCGAAATTGCGGAATTTTTCTTCCCTGTGACTTTATTAGTAGGAAACACAATATGTATTTCAAAAAGATATTAAGAGAAAGTCCATAATACCGGTCTAAGATTTAAACTTAGAAATTTATCACCAAAAATGTGAAAAAAAAAACATAATAAAAACCGACATCAAAACAAAAATATAAAGCAATACTAACATAATTCAATTTGAGTAGGTAGGTACTTATCTCATAAATAGGTATTTTTTGAGTTGGTGCTAAGCTATTTCCAGAAACAATAGAAAATGAAGCACCAACACCATATGTGACTTTTACATTTTTATGAGATAACTAGGTAAGTACCTACTAGTTCAATTTTTTTTTTCCTTTTTTGTGTTTTCAAATCAGTTTTTTCTTTTTTAAGCAGTATGGTGAAAGAATTTATAATACTTATACTTACCTACACTAATGCGAAGTATAGGTAAGCACTATGTATAATAAACTGAAAATGAAGTAACCGTGACAAACAACGTGATACCTCTTTCTTAATACGTCTAGGTAGCATAATAAGTAATAACGTTAATTTTTTTAAATAATTATATTTAATTAAATACTGATTTCTGTTATTATTAATGATGTGAAAGAATTATTGGGTGACTTAAGTAAGGAGTCGCCTTGAATAAATAAACGGGTATGAGAGCCCCGCTGGGGGAAAAAAATGTAAAACTCCAGTAATTCACAGTGAATAATAAATGAAGAATTTTCACGAGGCCCATGTTTGGGAGGGTCTATGACACGGGTGTCACCCTCGCCTGGTGAAATAAGTAAAATATATCAATTACAAAAAAAATGTGGAGACGACATTTCGTTAGTTGGGGACGAAATTGTGTCACACAAATTTATTATCGCCACGTGTCCCTAAGCCGCTGTCGGTATACATATAACCATCGCATTCGAAATACAGGAATAAAATTGATATAATTTTTCGTATTACGAAAAACAGCTATTTTCGTAAATAATATCTGATGCTGGATGAATATCTGAGAGGATTGAGAAGTCGGTGGATATTAATAATAATGGTATGACCAAGGATATAATTATTGTAAATAAATTGTCATCTAAATAATTTTATACTTTCAAGGATACTAATCATATTTAATAAATTAATGAAAACGGGAAAGGTAATTTTGAAATTATTATTAATGAATCAATTAATTATTATTAGTTATGTAGTTTGCATGCAGTGAAAGATGTGAATAAATATTTCCGTTTAGTAAAACGTGTTTTATAGAAAAAAAGATTTGGCGAACAGGTTTCGAATGATGAGTCATTCGGGCCTTGCCAACAATGAATCATTTCACTTTTATAGGTACGCGTGTAGGTCCTATGAAGACAAAGCCAAAATATTAGTGCTCCTGTGGTTAGTAAGGACGAAAGCGTTTTGTTCTCGTCTCCTATACTGTACCCTAACACGATCGTTCACGCACACATAAAATTTCAAACAAAAGCCAGACATAAGCTAACATAACTACTTCGAAATTTAAAAGTTTTCGTGCTAGAGGTAGTTGGTATTATGAAATAAAAAGATGATTATAACTTAGTAAGTAGTTACTATACTATCACAAAATAAAGAGATAGGTATTATCAAACTTCGACATTTACAGATTATATGGTAAAATAAAAACGATTATTTTCATATGTTCACTAAAAATAACACTAAATTTTTTTTCACACTAAATTCTAAGATTTTTCCGCTGATATTTTGTTTTGATGGATTGTATTTTTTTTACTGAAGAATTCAAAGAATCATTATAAAAAGTATTTATGCTTGGATAATGTGTTGACATGATCAAAATACAAAAAAGGAAGTTTCTGAACACACTTGATATTTTTCTAACACCAATATCTACTAAACTTTTTAGCAGTATGTATGTATGTACCTACATACTTTTTTAACCTTTAGATACCTACCTACTGGGATGATTAGCATTATTCATTAGAATTAAATGAAACTAATACTGATACAGTATTCTCATTTAAAAATGTAATTTAAATAAAATACTTTCGTAAACATACCTATCACAAAACTTCAGAATCAGTTTGAAAGAATATCTGTATCCACTTTTTGCCGCTGAGACGAACCTACCGGGCAGTTAAATCATTCCTTACGCACAAAACAAAGCTCCGATACAGATCGTGCAGTTCAAACGGCCAAGAAACTTTCGTTTTACAGTGAAAGCGGTTGCAAATAAATCTGCCGGGAAACAATGCACGCATTGTTCACTCCAAATTGAACAAGTAATTCACCTACGCCACACTGATCTTTGCCGTAGTCCGCTTATGTGGTAAAAGTTAAATTTATCGTTTTTAGATCGAGATAAAAATTTTTTGAGTGTGCAGATCTCGAGGAAGCTTGCATATACAATTTCACCATAGGTACTGATAAATCACGGTTTTGCGTCTATCTTCAATAAAAAAAAATTGTACTGCGAAAAATTTAAATTAAAAGTTAATTAATTACAATAAAAGTAGGTATAACTCCTGTTATTAATGTTTTGTTCCCAATCTCTACTTACATAGAAATTTTACATAATGTGAATACTAATCTTCGAGTTTCGGAAAAGCGGCGGCACATTGGGCCGTAATTAATCGGTGCCATTTTTCCTTAACAACCTCCTAACTGTCGAGAGGTACAGCCGAGAACTTTTGATTTTATATTTCAATTTATATGCCTTACGACACTGAGATAAGATTGGTTTTCCAATAAATCTCTAGGTAAAGAACGAAAACTCTGGTTGTATTTATATTTCGAATTGCTATGCAAACGCGATCGTTTCAGCAAGATGGCTTTCGAGTAAATCCAGATGTAAAATTTATAAATCAATATAACGCTATATATTTTAGAATATATGGAGAACATGAATTCCAGCATATGTACCAGCATTTGCTTGTACCCTTCATGCAAATAATAAGTAAGTACATCTTCTACCGGGTCCTTGTCTTTACGTAAGGAATACTGCTTAAAATATATAATAATTGTTTGTTTACATGTACTACCTATACATATTACTTACCACCAAATGAAAAATAACGTAACCTCTAGTTGATATATGCGTGAGAGAAGTAAAAGTAAGACTATTAGATACGAGAGTTTCCAAGTGAAACGTCCGTATTTTAATTAGTATATTTTTTAGTAAGAGAAATACCTCAATGAAATTAAAAAAAGCGGAGAATTTGATTTGAACCGGAGATATCCAGCTGCTCTTGTCAATAGAAGAAGCCTAAAAATTTGCATAAACTGACCATATGAAAATCATTATATTAATACGTTAAGCAAAAAACTTTGTAAGTACTCCTTTTTACGAAAATTGCGCGATCCTCCGTTCGCGCAATTTTCGTAAAAAGGAGTACAAAGTTATAGGAGTATGAAATTTCGCACTTATAGTTTCTACAGAGAAGGAGTGCTGAATGCTAATACTTTTTAAAATTATGCATAAAAAATACATGAAATCAATAATAAAAACATTAAACATTTGACACACACGCATATGATATGTAAAATTGGGAATAGATTTGCATTGTTTGTTGTGTCTATAGTATTAATGAATGTCAAACATAACCATAATAAAAAACAAACTTTAAAAAAAAAAAACTGTGATTATAGAAGTATAGTCTTTGACAATAGAACCTTATCAAACTTATAATTTAAATTATGGTCGAATTTCGAGCACAAGGCGACCATTAGTAAATATAATTATGTCTACAGTTTGTAAACAAATGTTAACGCCTACTTGAATGTAACTTTAACGAAAAAAAATGTGAACTACATTTCAATCTACAGTGACAAAGAATGAGGTATCATCAAAGAGCGTTTAATTCTATACAAAAGTAAGTAAGTAGTTCACACTTAATCTTGGCTTTGTAGCACTGAATAGGCATTGTTAACATTATTGATTCGACAATGGAGGCTGCAGCATGACCTAGATACAGCACCAGTGACCTGTCATGAGAAGGCGCTAATGCTGTTAGACAAATCCAGTTGGCTTGGGCGCGAACTGAGCCAGTATAGACTAGCTAGTAGCTACCAAATGACTCTTTGTTAATGAATGAGTTTATATCAAAAATGGAAAACAAAGTACAAGTAGATAAGCACGATAATAAAGAATTAACGAGGAGCTCAGTGGCGTATTGGTTTGAACGCTCTGGTTTCCATACGAAAAACAAAGCAACTTTCGCCATGGTCGATCCTGAGATGGGTCAATCAAAGTTTGTTATCTCGAGCTCCTCCATGCTTCGGAAGGCACGTTAAGCCGTTGGTCCCGGTTGTTCCAGCAACCGCTTTAACCCACCAACCCGCATTGGGCCAGCGTGGTGGTGCTATGGCCCAAACTCCTCATGTGTTACTCCCATATAGGAAGGTCTGTGCCCAGCAGTGGGACGTATATAGGCTGGTTATGATGATATGATGAGAATTAACTTCATGTTTTGTGGCAGGTATAAGTTTAAACTGATTATTAATAAACAAAGAAAAATATACAACAGAATGTTATCTATTCCCTAATAAGTACTCGTAATCCCATAACGCCAACATTAACTCACAAAGTAGGTATTTTTTTATGAAACACCGCTGCTTATAATTTTAGTTAATAATTCCACGTTTCAGTACTGTAACATTATCCTAATCAGCTCAGTAAAGCATCATTACCGTGTCAAAAATGACAACTTCAAAGGTAATCCGGGAGCGTGATTAGAAGGGCTTACCTAGTAATTTCAAGGGTTTCCACGAACTAAGTATGTTACTCGGGTCATAATTATCTAATAATTGGTATAATAATAAATAAATAAATAAGAAAAATGAATAATAAATATGTATTGACAATATCCATTGTCTTATATTTACTATTCATTTTCTTGTAATATTTTTTACAAAATTTAAAGATTTATTTAAAATCGAATTAGGTAATCAAGTATCCAAGCATACATTATCAAGATTATCTCTTAATATAAATTGAAGTATTTTTTTAAGCACTGTGCATAGTGACAAATATTTTAAAAAAAATGTCGGCTAGAAAAAATGTTTAGCGCATTAATTTTATGCGTGCCTTGATCACTGAGCTACTAAACACTACAATTGCAATGTTCAATTCATATGTGTACTTCCAGCACCTATGAATTGAATATTGACAGTTGAATTTTCAACATTCATTAATTGCACAGGTTACGCCATTAAAAACTGACAAAACAGAAAGTCTACAAAAAATTCATTCAGTAATCCCAAGTCTGAAAACTTAGTGATCTGCAGTGCGATTTACTAACATAAATATTCGACGTCGAGCTTGACGACTGACAAGACGACGAGGCGCCATTGATGAAGATGAGCTGTCACATTCGTCCGTAATTTTAAAGGAGATCTTTCATATACGTACATGTACATGTATCTGTACATTATGGATTTTAAAAATCAGAAATAAATTCGTGAAAAATATTAGTAATTCCTTTGTTGCAAAAGTTGAATTTTTTTTGTCGAATTCACCGCTATTCACTATGGAAATATGGCGGACGACATAGGAGTCAACTACGCGCCATGATGAATATTTGGCTGTGTTGCAGTTTTTTCTGTAAAGATTCTTGTTTTGTACCACACAACAAAGCAAATAAAAAGAAAATGGATTAATGAACAATGTTATGCATATTATTACCTATTTTTTAGTAAAGTGTACATAGACCTGGCCGGGTCTCCATACATTTTTGAAACATCTCTTTTCAATCGAAGTTTATAATGGAGACGATTTCAAGCATGCTTTGATGATATCTGCTCGCGTACTCCTCCGTTAATGACGGGAAAAGTCTGTCGGAAATCTCCAGCAAATACAAAAGTAATCCCGCCCATGAGAGCAGAGGAGTTTTTATGATCTTTCAGGGTTCTGTCACGGTCCCTATCTAATGAAAAATGTTACTATTGTTACATGGTTAATGTAATTGGTGGTTTTAATTTTATTACACTTATGGTAACTCTTGAATGGTATGGAACTTGGGAATGGTATTTACAGTTACTGATATAGCCTTCAATACGAAGTGATTTAATTTGGATAAGAATTAATAGTAATTGCCCAGGTACGAATAAAGTGCCCTAGTTTGTACCGACGTTACTATTGCATATGTTAACATGAAAAAGTAGTTATTGTGACATAACTGTAATAGGTAGACATATAGTATCGCAAAGTTTTTTGTAGATATTGATGTCCTCGCCAACTGTAGTACATCACTTTGCTCTATTGTTAATAATTTCTGCAGTGTACGCGATGTAAGGTTCTTTTGGTATTTTTTCATACGTTAGGTTACATTATCGAAGTATTTATACGGATTCTCATCTTTTTTGAAAATATTCTTGATAATATTCTATAGCCTTAGTTCATCAAGGATAATGTTGAATTCCAAATGTGAAATATTTTTTCAAATCCGTCCATTAGTTTCGGAGCCTATTCAATGCTGTTTCAAATAATCTAATCTTTCCTCTTTATTATATTAAGAAGACATATTGTACTTACTGATTCACAAAAATATTGCAGATCTATATATTTTGATCTGAGTGAAAGTATGCATATTTACGGCAAAATGAATCGATATTACTGATCGTCAATTCCTGATAGAATTAGCTAGAAATTTAATATGTACATTCAAGTCGCGCTATTAAACTAGTAACATTACTTTCTCGGAGAGATGATTTATTGAAGATCTTAATAAAGTACCGACAGTAAAATTTATTTATGATTTTCTTTTGAATAAAATAGGCTTCATTTTTACTGAGAAACTACAATTTTATCATTTGAATTATAAATGAACATTGAAGACATAAGCTCCCTGCAGAGATTTTCCCGAACGAGTACACTTGGGGTTCTTCAAAAAGGGCGTGAAAAGGTTTTTACAGAGTCGGCAACGCGCAAGTGATACCCCAGGTGTTGCGAGCGTCTATAGGCGACGGTAACCGCTTATCAATAGGTGGGCCGTATGCTTATTAACCACCTTAGTGGTATTAAAAATATGAGAAGTAAGATTTCGATACGAACACACAGACTAAAAACAATATTTTCAGAATCGTCTGTCTTAGTTTTTGAGAAAAACAGTAAAATGCCTTTGTCACGTCAAATATTTGATGGCAACCTTTTTCCATTTATATTGAGATGACAGAAGGGTACGTGGTGTATCTGTCGCAGCCGTCTGGTTAAATTAGCCACCCAATTAGACGGCTAGTCCGTTATTAAGCGCCGGCATTCAATTGAATGCCTAGTCCGATACTTAATTGAACTGGACTTAACGTTTAACGACTTGGCATATTGAATGGATCGTCTTGTACTGAAAAGTTTGGATTTGATTGGCAGGTTCAAGGTTATTTTTTATGACCATTTATAACCTAACCGACATCATTTTGGTTCTAAGTGGTCATGAAAAAAATAACATTGAACCTACCAATCACTCAAACAGTCACAAAAAAGCTCTTCGATTTAAACGACCTGCCTAGGCGTCCAATTGAATGGCTAATTTAAACCAGACGACTGACACGATGTTAAGCCATCTGGTTAAACGTTGCGTTCAATGACTAGGCTAGTTGTACTTCAGCCGTTTTATTGGATGCCGGCGTTCAATCAACGGGCTAGCCGTCCAATTGGGTGGCTGATTTAACCAGAAGGGTGCGACATATCTATTTATAAGTTTTTTGCAAACATAGGTAATATACGACCCGCCGGATGGTAAGCGGTTACCATAAATTGATTGGTTGAAATACCAAAGGTATGCGTTGCTTACCGTTTCACTAAAACCAAGAGTGGGTGTAGTAGTGTTGGAACTTGGAAGCAGGGGTTCTTACCTCTTAACGCTCTGGCGACCTTAAGGTGGTTTTCCACCAGAGGGACGAGACGAGATTTAAAATTTGTATGGCAAATTTTTGGTGGAAATAGTCAGGATTGACGAGGATGTGCTGCGAGGCTTGAATTAAATATTTGTTTGTGTAAAAATGAACCATATTGCTTCCAATATAGAGTATAAATTTTAATGTGAAATTTGATATGATTTCGAACCCTAGGCGATTTTCCACCAGAAGGGCGAGACGAGACGAATGGCAAATTTTCAATCCTCGCCTCGCGCATCTTTGGTGGAAATAGTCAGGATTGACGAGGATGTGCGAGGCCAGAATTGAAATATTAGTTTGTGTAAAAATGAACCGTATTGCTTCCGATATAGAGTATAAATTAACTTTGCAACAGACACACGCTTCTCGCGATAGGTTTATTGTTGTGCGATTTCAATTCTCGTCTCGCCCATCTGGTGGAAAACCACATTCACTCACCTCAACAACACAACTGTAAAGTACTGGTACTTAGCTGCTAACTTATGTAGCCTTACAGTTACAGTGTTTGTATACACACTCTAAAGTAGGCTACAGAAGTTAGCTTTGTGGCTAGTATTATTAAATACAGGGTGGTGACGACAACACGACAATAAAGTACATCATGGGCTATATTAGTTCATAGAAATGTTTTGCAACTTTCAAATATTTATTTAACAATTAATGTACACAAATTAACATAATGAAAAAGACAATATAGGAAAATTGTACAAAGGTTCATCTTATTCATTTGATAATTTTGTAACATTTGTATGAAATAATGCAGCCGATGTATTTGAAAGTTAAATTTTAATTCACTGTCGTATTGTCGTCTACAAAATAATAAAAAATCTAGTTAAACATCAATCTAAAACAATGGTAAGAAGAACTTGTTACTTATAACCGCTATTATGGTTTCTAAGATCAACAGCTTGATGCTAGCGAAAGCCCCGGGCCAAGTTTTTAAGCATTCAGCGATTACGTTCTCAGTAGAACCGCCAATAAAATAAGGCGAAGAATTATACCGCTCGCGCCGACTGTATACGTTTTTCGCGATTTTATCGCATTGTGACGACGAGCTCGTAAAATCTTTATATTCTTACCTGGAAGTTGCTTGCTTTTGTCTTGCTTATATCCAATTACAGCGAGCCATAACCTGAAACAAAGAAGAGTAAAATTATTAAAATCAAATTATTATTGTTATTTATAACATTAAATACGTGGGTGGTATGAGCTTCCTAGTCATACTATGAGGTAGTTTATTTCTCACAATGGACTAGAATGTTTACTGAACTAGAAGTCCAGGAGGAGTTTGTATGATGAGTAAGTTTAAAAAAAATTCACGAGCCATGGATGATTGTATGTTTATTTAGTATATTTCTAATCTATCTATATTTCTCCGTTGCTTGTATCTATAACACATCGTTCTTGTTTTGGCTGAATAATACAGCTTTTCTCGTCTACTAACTACTACGACTGACTGGTTAATTATAAGGACTAAAGGGTTCTGTCCACGGGTAGAGTAAACGGTGTAATAGCTCGGTAGATCATTGCTAGAGTTGAGTTCTTAACTAAAATTGGTAGAGTACTTGAAACTGGTAGAACAGTAATAGCCTACGGCCTACTCTATACCTACTCTACCGAGGACAGCAGTCTTCTTGCTTCCAGCTTTCAATAAAAACATTATATCTTAGATAAAAAACCGACTCCAAAAGCAAAAATAAAATAAAAAAAAACCAAACGACAAAATATTAAAATACTGTCGAATTCAGACGGATATATTTTTTTTCTTATCCGATTTCATTGGAAGCTTAAAGTAATCATATTTAAATTAAATGTATTAAGTATCCATAGTCCCAAAATCAAGTAAACTTGATATCACAATTCATCATTCACATAAACCCAACTAAAAGTAATGAACTCAAACCTAGTGGCAAGAGGAGGCTTAATCTCTCGGTATAATTTGACGAGGGTTCCGTTTAGTTTCAATTTTATATGGCATTTATAAAGTTTGAGATGGGCTTTTACGCAGCGGTCCGAAATGTACGTTATTGTCATTTAAAATAAGGATGTTTAAAATTTATCTCGTTCATTATAGAGCGAAATGAACGTTCTACTAGTTATACAACAGCTTACCTAAATTTTAGTGGTCATATTATTCTAGTATTTAATATACAAGTCTGAAGAATATTTTTTGGAGAGTACAATACGGTAGCTTTGAAAAGTCAATTTTGATGGTTACACAAAACAATCATGTTTGACTTTCATCGGACGGGGAAAAAGGCAAAAGCTGTACTGACAGGCCCATATTGAGTGTGCAGAAACAAATTAGCATTTCACAGACGTGCGACAAAATGCCTCCACGGCGACTTAATGAACGAGGAACATCGTCATTACTCCTTTACGAGGATGTAAACTGAACCTTAGGTGGGAGTTACTTGCTTAAATTTAGCAATTAAGGCGTGCACTCCAGGTGCCGATATTGATTAAGCACCCGTGCACTAAGCCCGCGAGTCTAATCCGTAATACGTTTACCGAGCTAACACAAACAGAAACTGTAATTTAAAGATTAGCTGATCCGCGTAATCTTTCGATGAAGATATACACTGCTATCATGAAATCTGAAACTTGTTTTCCCTGTTTGCACAACGAACGAATCATAGTGTTTTGGTTTGTGTTGGAATTGCAGCAGATATATTTACCAACCATAATGTAGTTTGTTTCAGGTAAATTGTTGTCGCTACCGTGCTATGAACTATCCCGGTTACCGCAACCGCTTTAAGCCACCAACCCGCATTGCGCACCGTGGTGGGATTATAGCCCAATTACTTCGTGTGTTTCTCCAATGTAGGAACGCCTGTGCCCAGCAGTAGAACGTACATATTAGGCTGGTAAAGGATCCCAATTGTATTATAATTCGGCAATGAAATATAGAACCAATAGAATAATAAGAAAATATAGAATTAAGTTTAAGATCAAAATGGTATCGTCAAACAGCGATATGTTTCATCAATATTAGCAACTACGATAATGTTACGAAGCAGTCAGTGAAAGCAGTATGTAAACGATATAAGATGCTTTAATATTTTACTATCTCATTTCACTTGAGTTAAGAGCGAACTATAAAATTCTATTTTCTTTTCGGTAATTGGAATTCAAAGAAGAAGAGAAACAGCTCGTTTTGTTTAATTTTTTATCGCAGCCGAGAGAAGGTGCAATTTTTACTTAACCAGCTGGAAAAGCTTCTAGCACTCCATAAAGGCTAATGGTGTCTGCGAAGATATCACTGAATCACACAATTTCTATTTAATTCTACTTTTGCTTTGTACTCGTATATTTTCTCCCCAAACTACAGTTTTAATCTGATTTCGTTTTGAGAGAGCTTTTAAGGCTTTGAAGATAAGCTACGAGTAAAAATAACAAAGGTACTTTGACCGACGACCAATTGGTGGCATGAGTAATTTTTTTACAATTTATCCAAAGTTATACAATTTTCGACAATAATACAATTATGTCTTGTAACCAAGTCGCAACATTTTTATTTTAGGTGGGTATCCGTTGTTTGGGTTAACAGAGATATGGCATATAGTTACATTCACCACTTGAATATTGAGTGGCCACTGCGTTGTAGCATATCAAGTGTAACAGTTTCACTACGAAAGCCGCCTCTATTACAAACGAAGTAAGGGCGGTATCAAGGTCAAGCTGTGACGCTTGATGTGCTGTCGACTGTACAGGTTGTACTCCTGCGGTAATAGGGGCCAACAGAGTATAGCGTAAAGTAGCGTAACAGAATAGTGGTATTGCAGGTGCGTTGTCATCCTGAGGCCTAAGATGAAATGCCTTCCATGCACAGTAATTACACGGACTACAAAGGTAGTCCGTGTAATTATGACATTTCTATGAAATAGTATAATTTCATAGACATATCATGAAATTATCAAGGAATAAGATGTATTTGAAAGTTGCAGAACATTTCTATAAAGTAATATATATTTTAATTTATTGTCAATTTTTTATTTAATTTAATTTTAGTTTGTTGTAATTTGAAAATTAAAATACGCAAGAAAACATAAGGAAATACAAGAAAAATTTTAAATCGCGAAAAAATCAGCTGTTTGGATCAAGTAAGTGGAGGAGCTCGGTGGCGTAGTGGTTTGAGCGCTTTGGTTTCGAATACGAAAACAAAGCAACTTTTGTCATGGTCAATTCCGAGATGGGTCATTCAAAATTTATAACCTCGAGTTAATCCGTGCTTCGGAAGGCACCTTAAGCCGCTTTAACCAACCAACCCGCATTGGACCAGCGTGGTGGTGTTATGGCCCAAACTCCTTTTGTGTTTCTCCCATGTAGGAAGGCCTGTGCCCAGCAGTGGGACGTATATATGCTGGTGATGATGAAGATGATTATAAACAAGCTGATAGTGTGTAAGTACCAGTAAAAAAAATCTGACAGAATTTGCTAAGGTAATTGTTGAATGACAACTTACTAAAATACAAATTCAATTCATATGATATTGTATAAATAATAATGATTTTTGTGGTAGGTATCATTTACTTAATATTGAGAAGCAGTAACTATTAAGGCCAATTTACACGATGCATGTATCTTGCCTGTAGCACACAAAAGGGTAGTTGACAACTTTTTTTATTTCATAAATAGGAAGTATGTCACTCGTAAAGAAATATTACAAAAGAAATAGAATAGCTAAGATCAATAGTTTCACAGATATAGTGGCATGTTTGATGTATTGCGGGCGCATCGTCCAAAAACGCTCCATAGAAAATCTACGGAACAGGTGACGTCACATGTTCCTTTATGAGTAAGAAATATTGTCAAATTTAATTATAACTGTGTCGTAATAATATTTGTTTTAATTGATGTCAGCAATCTAATATCAATAACATTTTTGATAAATTTTGGAAAAAAAAATCATTTTTAAAATTTTCTAAACAGTACAATTTCAACAATATTCCATATCTTTTAAGTTTGAATTGTTTTTGTGGGTAACAGTAGCGTATTTTTTCGAATGTGTGAAAAATAGCGCCATGTTCAAACTTAGGCAACATCCCAAAAATAGAACTTACATAGAGACACCGCACATATACAATTTCAAGTGGGCCAACTAAATCGCAGAATGTCTAATAGGCATAGAATCTTAGAGGCATAGAATAGCCCGCACATTATATCAATTAAGTCGTTCAACTAAATATTTGGTCAACTATCGGCCGATAGTCCGCAGACTATAACAACTTAGTTGGTCAGTCGCACAGTAAGATGCAGTATGACCAGAGACCCGTGCGCGTGATTTCCCCACGCTTGGATTTTTGCCGACGGGCACGCAACCGCCCAGTCGATCTCTGCATTCTCTTCTTGTAACAAATGAAAAAATAGAACTGCTGATCGACGAAGTCCAAAAAAGGCCAGCCCTTAAAAAACTTATCTGGGTAACATCTCAGTTTAGAATGAAAGATATGATGTTTCCCACGCTCTAATCTGTCACTTAATATCGGATGCACCCTAACACCCATATGCACAGTCGGCTCCTCGAGATTTCCTCCACTCGACTGTGACTCGACTCAGCCTCAAGGATAAAATCGGTATGCAGAATTCAAAAAACTATCCTCGACTTGAGCAAATTCCTCAGTTGAGTCGAGTAATGAACTGCCAAACTCAAGGTACGTCGCGATCTACCTTGAGGTCTCCTCAAAGGTTGTTAACAGTGCTTTTCACGTTATTTCTGAGGTTATTTCAAGTTTTATTAGCATAATGACTGATTTCTATGATTCTATTGACTAACTTTCAAGTGAGTATATGTGCTAGATACAACTTTATTATTTTACCTAGATATTGTGGTGGTGTTTAATTTACACCTTAATTTACGCCTTTACCATTTCACTAAAAACTTGCCTCCCGGCCATAATAATGTTTATACTGAACGCGAAAAACGAATGAAATCAAATAAAATCAAAATAGCATTGCAGTCGACAGTTGAGTTGAATGACAAATAATGGCAGAATTGAAAGATAATACCTCACAGAAGTAGAACACAATATCAGAGGAGGACAGCCCACAGATGAAAAAAGTGAACCATAAACATATTCTCTACACTTTGCCAATATAATAATAAGTAATTTCATGACGTAATTCCTTCACTCAACCTCAACTCGACTTTACTGGAGTTTTCTCACTGGAGGATGAAGCCGTAACTGAACATACCGATTTCAAGGATGATTTTAAGATTTCCTTTAGGTGACTTCGACTAAGGTCGAGTGGAGGCAGTTTCGAGGAAACGTCTCTGCATATCGGTGTTAATGTTTTGTTCTGTTTTCGTCTTCTTTTTATTAAGTTAAGAAGTGCGTTGTTTTTCCGCATTTTATCGCAGACTTCACCGCGCAAGCAACACTGTCCACCAACTAAGTCGGCGAAGTGTGCGGCCTATGCAAGCACGCAATTTAGTTGTTCGATAGTTGGCCAACTTGAAATTGTATATGTGCTGTGTCTCATAGTCATAGATATGACTTACATAGTCTAATGTGTTGTTTAGTTTCCTGCTTGCTATACTACAAGCAAGAAACTTGAATCGTGTGAATGGGCCTTTACTCATTTCTTATCATTGTTCGAACAGTGAAACCAAACGTAGCATAACAGATCCACGAAAGAAAGATATATGAATGAATAAATCATGCGTAAGTGACATAATTCTGAATGTTGACAAAAATAAATATCGAAACAATTTCCAGATATTTATTGTATCCATAGCAACACGCGCTACGAGGGCAGTGATCGTGATATATCTGATAAGGCAGGTGTCATTCGGCACAATATGTATCTAATATTCCACTCAAGACATTATCCACTGAATATCAATGTAGAAACATGTTTTTATTCAATTTTATTAATAGTATAGATTTTTAAATTTATATTATCCCAGTGATGGTCAGCGGCCTTATTATAATCACGTCTATAATATTCTCGGTCTTTTGCGTAATGCGCCATCAGCTAGTCGTGTCACAAAGGTTCAAGTCGTATCGCCACCGCTACATTTACAGGCCATAATCAGAAGCCATATTTCAGAAACAGATATCACCATTTTGGTTATTTTTTTCTTTAAAAAACCACTAAAGTATTTCAAATAGTAAAATAATATACCTACGTTAGTACCTATTCCGAGAGATTATCTTAAGTAATACTTACACCTAGGTGTATGAGGTTACGTTATATTTAAATGTAATAAGATAAGACTATCAATTATCGTACTACCACAAACCACGATCATCAAGTCCAAACAACCTATATAAATTCATCCGAAGAATAAAGAGCAGCACATCGTAAAGTTTATCTATTACAGCATCTACAAAATAGAAATCTATCGGACTGGACTAATGGAAGTATTGTATACGATACTGTGATAAAGCGGGGGTATCAAAATGTCCTGACTTGAAGCCAGGATTGGCTTCCGACTGGCATTCCGCCAAACTCCTCCACGGCCCGCATTCTGGTATACTACCAAGTAAAAATTTCCATGAGAATTTATTAGCTCAATCGAAATGCCGACGAAATAATATCTCACTGGCTTTATTAGCGCTGCAAAGTCGACGTGAACTAGGTTGCTCGACTATTTAGAACGGGCGTCTGATATTATTTGAGCATATTTGTACATTCAAAAGTTTATTAAAGTACTTTTAAATATTTACATTATGCATAATCGTATCTCAATACGTACTAATTTTTAAATTTGTTACGAGTTTCATGTGCCCAAATATTATACCTAAACTGAATTTTCTCTAAGTGCTATCCTCCGCAGTCTAAGCAATCCACGGAGGGGAAGGAAGTAGGGCTGGATATATTGATATTTCCAGAGTCCTCGAGGGTGTTGCGATCTCCAGTCACTCGGCGTCGAGCATCCTCAAGGCACTACTCGGTAGCTGATTGTAATCCCGCTTTGTCATAATCCACTGTGGAGACAGGAAGTGGTTCAGAGCCATTCAACTTTGCTACCAAGAGCAGCGTACATTGTTTCAAATACGAATTAATTATTCAGCCCTCATTAAGCTGTTAATAATATATTATTCTATGAGTAGAAACATTGTTTAATGTCTGTAATGTATGTAAGCAGCAGCTGTATTTCAGCTTCCCTAGACAACATGTTCTCGATAGCGATTGTCATTAGACATTTTAGTAGGACATGCGGATTTAGCAATGGATAATGGACAATAACTTTAAAATGAAAGAAAATTCTACCAATCGCTTAGGTCTTTGAATTTGAAATAAAAACCATGAACTGAACAAAAACCAGTTTCGAATGTTTTACAGTACAATACAATAAAAATATTCTTTATGTACACTTAATAAAATACATCCAGAACAAATTTACACACAGGACAGTACAATAGGCGACCATATTGCTAAGCAGCAATCTCTTCCAGACAACCTGCAGTAGAAGAAAATATAGTGTCATCTCTATAAATACAATAAAATTATTATAAACTTAATTAATAAAAAAGTATCTATAGTAATTAGATGTTTAAAATGTTTATGTGTTTTGTGTTCATGTTATAATTAAATTCTATTTTAAGTGCACCGTACCTATACTATAGACACTGTACTTACAGCTCATTGCAGTGTCACTTCTAAACCAGATTACTAGTAAAAATGTTGCCACAAATACAGACAGGTGAACGGCCGGATTGAATTGGATAATAATTGATAATTGATCCATCGTTGTGTAGCACTCAAGACGAGCTTGATTAGACAAGGCAGCAAATAATAATGACTGTGCATAAATAAATTGTAAGACTCAAATACGCCTATGGGCGAGTGGAGATGTGAATAGAGGAGAAGTACAATAAAGAATTTGTGTAAATAGGCTGTTGATGATAATGATGCTGATTCTTGCAGTGAGTAAGATCGCCGGTGCTTCTTGAGGAAACTTTAATATTGGTAAAGGGGGACTTTGTCCTATGTTCCTTTCTTTAAATTTTTATGGTGCAGGCAACGCGCCCAAGGTGGTACTAGCGTCTATACTTAGGCTACGGTAACCGCTTACCACCATCAGAGTGGGCTGTACACTTGTTTGCTACCCATGTCGTAAAAAAAGTGATTTGACGTACAACTCATAGCCCCCATACCGCTACAAGGCAAGACGAAAGTCGATTCCTGGCATAAGTGACAACTGTTGCTTATTTGATTTACAATGGACCCCTAATTTGGGCTTACTATTCATACTTTTCATAATAAAAATATAGTATGAGTAGTGTCTCTCTTCATATTTTTTGTCCATGTCTTATGTACATCCATTGAAACGATTTTGACGAAGAAACTAAAAATAATAAATAGGTCTATAGGTATGAAATTACCCTTCTTTTTCTAATGCTGTTAATTTGCCAAATCATTTTTAAATAAAAGTCTGCCTAAAATATAACACATTACATTTAAAGTGCAGTATACAAACAGGATTTTGGGAATGGAATTATAATTTTTTGTTAAAATTTATTAGCTCAAAATGAGGGTCAATTAGATTAGAGCTTTTAGCCGATTTCAATTTTAAGATTTGCTGTCTTTATTTTCTGATATAAAAATTGCTATTTTTTCACTCCATTTTAACAATGAATGTCTTAAAATATCCACCATTTTTTTTCTAAAGAAATCAGTCAAAACGATTTCAAATTAAATACAAAAAACATTGGAAGGGTAATTCCAGTTTGTGCAAAATACTTTTTTTATACTACTAGATGACAAACAAGTTGACGGCCCATCTGATGGTAAGCGGTTACCGCCGCCTATAGACACCTGCAATAACATGGGAAAATCACTTGATATTACAGGTGCGTTGTCATCCTGGGGCCTAAGATGAAATGCCGTCCATGCCCAGTAATTTCATTGGCTAACTTTCCCTTCAATCCGACCACTTAATACCAAAATGTCAATATCATACATAAAGACCTGATATTTTAATTATCTTCTGAGTGGAGTCAGTATCTAGAATACATTACTACTTGATTGTTTCTAAATCTACACTCTACTGAAGCAAAAACATGCTGGTACACAAAGGGGTTCCTAAGAAGCAGGAAGTGGTTGTTATTTTCAGTTATTACTGGCACATTTTGTCTGGAATTGAGGTCGATGCCGCTGTGAAAAAATCCACAAATCCAAAAGTATCCAAGATAGTTGTCAAAAGAAAAATAAAGATAAGTAGACATAATAATATAGCAAACTTACGAATCCTCCCAACACAGGCTTATTTTTGTTTAAAGGGAGAATCTTTTGAATTATAACCTTAAACCTGTATATATAATAAATGAATTATGAATTTTGAATCGCTTACCTAATTATAATCCGACTATGGTGTCGAAATAATTACTAAAGCCAACTTCAAACCACTAAAAAGGCAAAAAAATATTCAGTGTAAGTACTATGGTACATGTTAATCTAATTTAAAGGTATTTTTTTAGAATCTGTACTTCATATTCTATTACACCTATTACTTCTGGAAAGAACCTGCCGCAACATCAAAAAATAACTTTTAATCATATGAGTAGGTAGGTAGGGTTAGATAAAGGTAAATTTACGAACGGATGGCTTAGAATTAATGTTCAATAAGTGTACTAATTATTTGAGTTTCTCGGTAAAGGCATATTAATCTGTGGTAAAGGTAAAAAGTCCGTGAAGAAAATATTGAATTTAGTGGTAATGTCGGAATCTACCAAGTGCTATTCGAAATTAGAACTTATGGTTTGCTATTGCCGTTTTTAGATAAACCTACAATTAAATATTATTATTTATGTTTCCTATTATTACAAGATGCAAGGATAATAGTACATTATGGTACAAGTGTGTAATGTTGGTGATTACCGCTGAGGCGCATTGAGGCCCGAGCCGCCAGGCGAGGGTCTTAAGGAGCCGAGGACGGTAATCATCAATACACACGTGTATCATACAACGTTTTTCAACACACTTCTGAATAAAATAATACTTAAATAAAAAACCATTTTACATAGTAGATAAAAAGTTTATTTAGAGAAACAATTAGTAAATGTGCAGTTAGTAAAATTATAATTAACTATTTTTGATGATATAGCGGTCTCATCAGATAGATTATTTACTGAAATACTTTCATGTTCTATTGTTATTTGTGATGGTTCATTATTCGTGTAGGTAGGTGAAATCCAATCATTGGATGTACTTGGTATTTCGCTAGTAGGATGCGTCTCAGAATCAAGTTTAATTCTTTTTGTGATTTTCGCACAAATTTCCTTCTTGTTTTGTATGGAATCTTCTACGTATGCAAAAGCATCTGGCCATGGTTTTCTATATCTTTTACAGTTATATTTGTTAATTCTTGTATCCTACAGGCACCAGTTACACCAAATATTAAAGCAACCTGAAACAAAAGAAACAATAATTAAAGTCAACAAGCTGCTATTAAATATTTAATTAAAATTAATTTAACTAACCTTTGTAGCCAAATATTGGTTATCTAGAGCATCTTTAATAATTTTTTCAATATCGTCAGATGATAAAACCTTTGATTTTTTGCTTCTAAATCCATCAGATAGTCTCTTTAGATAAGCTGACAAATTCGAGTATGTTTTTAAGTCCACTCCATTCTTTGTTCGGACTGTACTTTTTAACATTGAGTAAATACACCACAAAGAGCTAGGTTTGTACTTAGAAGATAATTCTTTAAAGTACGCCATGAACACATTTTCTGAAAAAGACTGCGTATTCTTGTTGTTCTGCCATTGTATGAAATTTTGGTACGCTAATAGATATTTTTCCTTTGAGTTTTCTGGTAGTAAACTTTCCATAACGTTCTGGGCTTCACATCTTATATCGGGCGGTGTACAACATAAATCATTTTCTTCATAAATTGTATTTGCAGACATCTTAATTAATAACTAACTAAATAACTTCAAAAGAGAAAACGAGACGAGTTGTGAAAAATGTTTCGTAATGGCGGGAAAAATTAATCAGTTTTCCTATGCGCGCGCATCGGCCATAGACTAAAAAATGAGGTTTCTTTTTTTTGTGCTTTTCGCGAATAGATTTTTAGCGCAAATGTAAGCGTAACTCAACCAATAATATTAAAGAAAGAAAGAAAGAAAGAAAAATATTTTTATTTGACATGCACATAACAAACAACAACAAGAAGCTTAAACAATAAAAAAAAAAAATAGACAAATACAAACAGTTTATACTTAACAATAAGTGCAATACTTATCAACAAGGCCCTATCTCAGCATAAAACTTTTGCGACATTATAAAAAACGTCGCAGAAGCGCTGTTATTATGATAGGGCCTTGGGCGTGACTTTGGATTTTAAACTACATATACTTACACATATACATAAATACAAAAAAATACATATACTTACACATATACATATAGATAAGTGACATAAACTCAATCACATCAGACATGGCTGTATGGGCATTAGTTCCTTTTGCCTTCCCATTACAGGGAGATTTAACAACAAAAAAAGAAAAAAAATATATATTGGCAATTTTAATTATTAAAAAAAAAACTATTACTCACTAGTGAATAATAGTAATGAAAAAGTCACAGTTTGATTATAGGTGTCATTATATGCCTAATTGCCATGGGATTAGAGCCACTTTATGAGGAAGTGTGTTAAAAAAAATTAAAACAAACTTCATGATGACTTCATAGTCGTACTTAGTAATTTGCTATATTTTCGTTGGTCTCAGACTTCTCAGATAAGGTGTTTACAGACATTTAAGTACTAACAGTAACTGCTACTAGTAATTTAGTAATATATTTTTTATTCAGGACATTTATAAGTCCCTGGCACTCTTATATCCTATACATACTTCCTTTATTAGCAATATATCTGTACCAATTTACTAATATTATAAATGCGAAAGTAGGTACTTAACTCTCTCTGTATTTCTGTTACGTTAGTGATAAAATTATGCACGAAGATAGCATCCAGATGTATAATTTATAGAATAACCATAACATCATCTCATCAAGAGACTCTTGTTCTGTTGCTTGCATCATCAAGAAAGTCCTTTCATGAGACTTCATTAGGCAATATTCTGTTTCCATATAGTAATTTTATACACCATTACATTACCGTGTAATGTATATCACCATATTATGTGATGTTTGACACTAAAATAACAGCAAGCAAGAATAACACAATTTATTCATAATATATATTTATTTATTCTTTATTGCACAAAAATGTACAAATGGCGGACTTAATGCTATACAGCATTCTATTCCAGTCGGTCAGTAAGGGAGTAAAGATATACAATATCTATTATAGATTATCTATACCAGAATCAGGTATCATCGGTATTATCTATTCTAGATTAACGAACGAAAATGGTTTTATATTACAACACCGCGAACAGTAGCTCTACAAACTAAACTCGTCTATCTCGTCTTTATTTAGCTACAACATTGGTTCTTCTGCTAGTAGCTATTCCAGCAGTCATCGTTCCAGTGTCTACAAATAGACAAAACAAACAACTAAAACTGTCGAGTTAATATTTGTTGTAAGCCTAAACTTTGTTTTATAGTAACACTTGGAATCGCACACTTAAATGGGCCGGGTATTTTTGATCTAAACTCTGACTAAAATTTGACTACTGGGTTTATTCTTGATTTGCGATTTCCAAATGATAATATACTACTACTTCTATCTATGTACATAGCATAAACGAATACTTTAAAAAATATTGTGGGTATAATAGAAAAAGTAACAGAATATTTAATTATTGAAAACGGTTGGAATTTAACGCACAATAAAAACTTTAGGGGATGAAAAAGGTCTAGACTAGAAAAAATCGACGTCCTGTGGCGGAATGTGAATTTTGTTCTGAAAGTTTTAAAAAATATAACATATATTTTATTTTAAACTTTATGTCACACCTGTACCTACGTGTTTTTTATTTACCTAAATTCTTTTATGTTTTTATTTGGGCATAAAGAATATTAAAAGTTCTTAATTTTTGATTTTAATATTATTATAAATGTTTGAAAAATTACTTAGTAATTAAAATGTAAATCTAGAAAAATTTCACGTCGTTGAAATAGAACATTTCGACATTGTAGGGACGTTAGCTCATAAACGCAAGAACAGATACTTAGACTAGAATAATTTCACAGGTATATCCCAAGGCCGGGTGGCTCAGTTGGTTAGAGCAGTCGGCCGGATTGCGAAAGGTCGCGGGTTCGTTTCCCGCCTCAGGACGTGAAAATTTTTTCTAGTTTTACATTTTATATACTAAATATTAAAGGTTTTTCGTAAAAATAAAGGTTAAGAAAATATATCTACTCTCTCTCTCTCTCTCTACTTGTCCTCTTACTTAAAGAGCTAAGAGTTTCTTAGTTAAGTGTCTTTATTAAATTTAATCGTTCATCATCACATCATTATGATCACCAGCCTATATATGTCCCACTGCTGGGCACAGGCCTTCCTACATAGGAAAAACACATGAGGAGTTTGAGCCTTAACACGACCACGCTAGCCCAATCTGTCAAGCGGCGTTATACCTCTGGAGGTCTTTGACAATTGGAAAATCAAGTGTGTCCGGAATCTGATTCCATGACGGGTTGCAGAACAACTGGGACCAACAATACAACAATACACTAAGATTGTTCTACTTGTCTATGGCAGATTCTATAATAGGATATGGTATTTCTAGTTATGGAAGGACTTTCAAAACATATTTAAAATATATTTATAACTTACGAATAAGACTGTTAAAATCCATAGTACCATTGAAAATTAAGTACAAGTTTAAAGATAATTATGAAAAATTGTTCCAACATAGTAAGGTCATGAATGTTTATGAGAAAATTGATATGGCTATAGTATTTGAAAACTTTGAAATATTAAGTCAATTAAAAATAAGAAACAGGTTGAGTAACATCCGTAAATTACACAATATTGCTACATTTGAGTTGAATAAATTTAACAATTATTATGGTAAAGGAGTGTGGTCGTACATCCTTCCCTATATACTTAATAAATATCCCAAAGAAATAATAAATAAATTAAGTAATAAAAATATCAATCAGGTGAAGCAAATTTTAAAATGCCATTACATTCCTGAAAGTCTATAGCCAAGGATGTAAAATAAAGCTAAAGAATCAGTGCTACCTACTTAACTTAAGAATTCTAGAATAAAACATAAAATATATCTATGAGTAACTCCCCAGGGATAACCATAATCTTTAATATTAAGATTTTTATATCTCGAGAATAGTGTTCTGTGCATGTAATTAAAAGTGAAATAAACAGTTTTAAATTTAAAATTTAATTTTTTTTAACGCCGTAACGTGCCTTCCGAAGCACGGAGGAGCTTGAGAGTATTTATTTTTATTAACCATCCCGGGATCAAAGTTTGTTATAGGTATCGAAACAAAAGCTTTCAAACCACCTCGTCTCTGGACTCCTCGATTCAATTGTCCATTGGAATAAAATATCAGCAATAAAGAGTCCAAATGCCTTTCGACTTTTCAGTTTCAGTTCGGCAGTTGATTATAATTGATTAACTGGCGAAAGTCTTACAATTTCCTGGCTTAATTTGGCACTTTGTGCGTGACTGTGCCTGGTTTCGTTCGACGCTTAAATTATTTATATAACCGTAGTTAAAACGACAGGCTCGCTTTGTGCAAAATTACTCAACTTTACAAATGTATTTGTAAAGTTTTTGTAGACTTCGTAACGAAGCTTGCTTATTTACATGTTATTGTAATTTGTTTGCTGCTAACAGCCCGTTAATATTTGTTTCGTATTGGCAGACGGCTCGTAAAAATATGATCATGCATGCAAATGTACCACCGACTTTCTAGTTATACAGAAGTCGTGTTTGAGGAACATATACATATTTATAGATTTTATTTCTTTATATAAAGTGATGTTACGAAATATCTCTTCACAAGTCATTAATTATCTGTAAAACTTCTCACAAATCATGTAACGTTATAGTTAACGTTAAATAGGTATTAAAATTTTAATTTGTTAGCGAAACCGGGGTCATTTACATATTACGTCGTTATTATTTAATTCTTAACGCCATTTAAATATCTCGAATAAAAGTGTATATTGAAATTGACAAGACAATACGACATGTTTTCTTTTACAGAAGCCGATAAAGGAAATGCTCATCGATGACGTCACGGCCCGTTCCCGGACGCAGCTGTCGGCACCGCCTGGGAACAGCGGCCCTCTCCCATTGACATTGGACGTCAGTTATTATGAACTTGACTTACTTTTTATTATTCCACAATAAAACACAAGCCGCAGGGAACAGACTGCAAGGCGCTTTCGCACGTCTCGACCGCACAAGGTGGCGAGAATATTTCAATGCCAGTTACTTATGTTATGTAAGGACAGTTTAAGGTTCACTGCTCGCTTGCCTTGGCTTGTTTTTTTATTATTTTAAAGTTAAGAACTTTAAAATAATATATATTATAATATTGGAAAACATTACCGACCTAAAGGAACAGCTCCAATAAAGCATCAAAGTTAATGATATCGTAACCCAACTCTAACATATATTGATTGTTTCTAAATCTACACTCTACTGAAGCAAAAACATGCTGGTACACAAAGGGGTTCCTAAGAAGCAGGAAGTGGTTGTTATTTTCAGTTATTACTGGCACATTTTGTCTGGAATTGAGGTCGATGCCGCTGTGAAAAAATCCACAAATCCAAAAGTATCCAAGATAGTTGTCAAAAGAAAAATAAAGATAAGTAGACATAATAATATAGCAAACTTACGAATCCTCCCAACACAGGCTTATTTTTGTTTAAAGGGAGAATCTTTTGAATTATAACCTTAAACCTGTATATATAATAAATGAATTATGAATTTTGAATCGCTTACCTAATTATAATCCGACTATGGTGTCGAAATAATTACTAAAGCCAACTTCAAACCACTAAAAAGGCAAAAAAATATTCAGTGTAAGTACTATGGTACATGTTAATCTAATTTAAAGGTATTTTTTTAGAATCTGTACTTCATATTCTATTACACCTATTACTTCTGGAAAGAACCTGCCGCAACATCAAAAAATAACTTTTAATCATATGAGTAGGTAGGTAGGGTTAGATAAAGGTAAATTTACGAACGGATGGCTTAGAATTAATGTTCAATAAGTGTACTAATTATTTGAGTTTCTCGGTAAAGGCATATTAATCTGTGGTAAAGGTAAAAAGTCCGTGAAGAAAATATTGAATTTAGTGGTAATGTCGGAATCTACCAAGTGCTATTCGAAATTAGAACTTATGGTTTGCTATTGCCGTTTTTAGATAAACCTACAATTAAATATTATTATTTATGTTTCCTATTATTACAAGATGCAAGGATAATAGTACATTATGGTACAAGTGTGTAATGTTGGTGATTACCGCTGAGGCGCATTGAGGCCCGAGCCGCCAGGCGAGGGTCTTAAGGAGCCGAGGACGGTAATCATCAATACACACGTGTATCATACAACGTTTTTCAACACACTTCTGAATAAAATAATACTTAAATAAAAAACCATTTTACATAGTAGATAAAAAGTTTATTTAGAGAAACAATTAGTAAATGTGCAGTTAGTAAAATTATAATTAACTATTTTTGATGATATAGCGGTCTCATCAGATAGATTATTTACTGAAATACTTTCATGTTCTATTGTTATTTGTGATGGTTCATTATTCGTGTAGGTAGGTGAAATCCAATCATTGGATGTACTTGGTATTTCGCTAGTAGGATGCGTCTCAGAATCAAGTTTAATTCTTTTTGTGATTTTCGCACAAATTTCCTTCTTGTTTTGTATGGAATCTTCTACGTATGCAAAAGCATCTGGCCATGGTTTTCTATATCTTTTACAGTTATATTTGTTAATTCTTGTATCCTACAGGCACCAGTTACACCAAATATTAAAGCAACCTGAAACAAAAGAAACAATAATTAAAGTCAACAAGCTGCTATTAAATATTTAATTAAAATTAATTTAACTAACCTTTGTAGCCAAATATTGGTTATCTAGAGCATCTTTAATAATTTTTTCAATATCGTCAGATGATAAAACCTTTGATTTTTTGCTTCTAAATCCATCAGATAGTCTCTTTAGATAAGCTGACAAATTCGAGTATGTTTTTAAGTCCACTCCATTCTTTGTTCGGACTGTACTTTTTAACATTGAGTAAATACACCACAAAGAGCTAGGTTTGTACTTAGAAGATAATTCTTTAAAGTACGCCATGAACACATTTTCTGAAAAAGACTGCGTATTCTTGTTGTTCTGCCATTGTATGAAATTTTGGTACGCTAATAGATATTTTTCCTTTGAGTTTTCTGGTAGTAAACTTTCCATAACGTTCTGGGCTTCACATCTTATATCGGGCGGTGTACAACATAAATCATTTTCTTCATAAATTGTATTTGCAGACATCTTAATTAATAACTAACTAAATAACTTCAAAAGAGAAAACGAGACGAGTTGTGAAAAATGTTTCGTAATGGCGGGAAAAATTAATCAGTTTTCCTATGCGCGCGCATCGGCCATAGACTAAAAAATGAGGTTTCTTTTTTTTGTGCTTTTCGCGAATAGATTTTTAGCGCAAATGTAAGCGTAACTCAACCAATAATATTAAAGAAAGAAAGAAAGAAAGAAAAATATTTTTATTTGACATGCACATAACAAACAACAACAAGAAGCTTAAACAATAAAAAAAAAAAATAGACAAATACAAACAGTTTATACTTAACAATAAGTGCAATACTTATCAACAAGGCCCTATCTCAGCATAAAACTTTTGCGACATTATAAAAAACGTCGCAGAAGCGCTGTTATTATGATAGGGCCTTGGGCGTGACTTTGGATTTTAAACTACATATACTTACACATATACATAAATACAAAAAAATACATATACTTACACATATACATATAGATAAGTGACATAAACTCAATCACATCAGACATGGCTGTATGGGCATTAGTTCCTTTTGCCTTCCCATTACAGGGAGATTTAACAACAAAAAAAGAAAAAAAATATATATTGGCAATTTTAATTATTAAAAAAAAAACTATTACTCACTAGTGAATAATAGTAATGAAAAAGTCACAGTTTGATTATAGGTGTCATTATATGCCTAATTGCCATGGGATTAGAGCCACTTTATGAGGAAGTGTGTTAAAAAAAATTAAAACAAACTTCATGATGACTTCATAGTCGTACTTAGTAATTTGCTATATTTTCGTTGGTCTCAGACTTCTCAGATAAGGTGTTTACAGACATTTAAGTACTAACAGTAACTGCTACTAGTAATTTAGTAATATATTTTTTATTCAGGACATTTATAAGTCCCTGGCACTCTTATATCCTATACATACTTCCTTTATTAGCAATATATCTGTACCAATTTACTAATATTATAAATGCGAAAGTAGGTACTTAACTCTCTCTGTATTTCTGTTACGTTAGTGATAAAATTATGCACGAAGATAGCATCCAGATGTATAATTTATAGAATAACCATAACATCATCTCATCAAGAGACTCTTGTTCTGTTGCTTGCATCATCAAGAAAGTCCTTTCATGAGACTTCATTAGGCAATATTCTGTTTCCATATAGTAATTTTATACACCATTACATTACCGTGTAATGTATATCACCATATTATGTGATGTTTGACACTAAAATAACAGCAAGCAAGAATAACACAATTTATTCATAATATATATTTATTTATTCTTTATTGCACAAAAATGTACAAATGGCGGACTTAATGCTATACAGCATTCTATTCCAGTCGGTCAGTAAGGGAGTAAAGATATACAATATCTATTATAGATTATCTATACCAGAATCAGGTATCATCGGTATTATCTATTCTAGATTAACGAACGAAAATGGTTTTATATTACAACACCGCGAACAGTAGCTCTACAAACTAAACTCGTCTATCTCGTCTTTATTTAGCTACAACATTGGTTCTTCTGCTAGTAGCTATTCCAGCAGTCATCGTTCCAGTGTCTACAAATAGACAAAACAAACAACTAAAACTGTCGAGTTAATATTTGTTGTAAGCCTAAACTTTGTTTTATAGTAACACTTGGAATCGCACACTTAAATGGGCCGGGTATTTTTGATCTAAACTCTGACTAAAATTTGACTACTGGGTTTATTCTTGATTTGCGATTTCCAAATGATAATATACTACTACTTCTATCTATGTACATAGCATAAACGAATACTTTAAAAAATATTGTGGGTATAATAGAAAAAGTAACAGAATATTTAATTATTGAAAACGGTTGGAATTTAACGCACAATAAAAACTTTAGGGGATGAAAAAGGTCTAGACTAGAAAAAATCGACGTCCTGTGGCGGAATGTGAATTTTGTTCTGAAAGTTTTAAAAAATATAACATATATTTTATTTTAAACTTTATGTCACACCTGTACCTACGTGTTTTTTATTTACCTAAATTCTTTTATGTTTTTATTTGGGCATAAAGAATATTAAAAGTTCTTAATTTTTGATTTTAATATTATTATAAATGTTTGAAAAATTACTTAGTAATTAAAATGTAAATCTAGAAAAATTTCACGTCGTTGAAATAGAACATTTCGACATTGTAGGGACGTTAGCTCATAAACGCAAGAACAGATACTTAGACTAGAATAATTTCACAGGTATATCCCAAGGCCGGGTGGCTCAGTTGGTTAGAGCAGTCGGCCGGATTGCGAAAGGTCGCGGGTTCGTTTCCCGCCTCAGGACGTGAAAATTTTTTCTAGTTTTACATTTTATATACTAAATATTAAAGGTTTTTCGTAAAAATAAAGGTTAAGAAAATATATCTACTCTCTCTCTCTCTCTCTACTTGTCCTCTTACTTAAAGAGCTAAGAGTTTCTTAGTTAAGTGTCTTTATTAAATTTAATCGTTCATCATCACATCATTATGATCACCAGCCTATATATGTCCCACTGCTGGGCACAGGCCTTCCTACATAGGAAAAACACATGAGGAGTTTGAGCCTTAACACGACCACGCTAGCCCAATCTGTCAAGCGGCGTTATACCTCTGGAGGTCTTTGACAATTGGAAAATCAAGTGTGTCCGGAATCTGATTCCATGACGGGTTGCAGAACAACTGGGACCAACAATACAACAATACACTAAGATTGTTCTACTTGTCTATGGCAGATTCTATAATAGGATATGGTATTTCTAGTTATGGAAGGACTTTCAAAACATATTTAAAATATATTTATAACTTACGAATAAGACTGTTAAAATCCATAGTACCATTGAAAATTAAGTACAAGTTTAAAGATAATTATGAAAAATTGTTCCAACATAGTAAGGTCATGAATGTTTATGAGAAAATTGATATGGCTATAGTATTTGAAAACTTTGAAATATTAAGTCAATTAAAAATAAGAAACAGGTTGAGTAACATCCGTAAATTACACAATATTGCTACATTTGAGTTGAATAAATTTAACAATTATTATGGTAAAGGAGTGTGGTCGTACATCCTTCCCTATATACTTAATAAATATCCCAAAGAAATAATAAATAAATTAAGTAATAAAAATATCAATCAGGTGAAGCAAATTTTAAAATGCCATTACATTCCTGAAAGTCTATAGCCAAGGATGTAAAATAAAGCTAAAGAATCAGTGCTACCTACTTAACTTAAGAATTCTAGAATAAAACATAAAATATATCTATGAGTAACTCCCCAGGGATAACCATAATCTTTAATATTAAGATTTTTATATCTCGAGAATAGTGTTCTGTGCATGTAATTAAAAGTGAAATAAACAGTTTTAAATTTAAAATTTAATTTTTTTTAACGCCGTAACGTGCCTTCCGAAGCACGGAGGAGCTTGAGAGTATTTATTTTTATTAACCATCCCGGGATCAAAGTTTGTTATAGGTATCGAAACAAAAGCTTTCAAACCACCTCGTCTCTGGACTCCTCGATTCAATTGTCCATTGGAATAAAATATCAGCAATAAAGAGTCCAAATGCCTTTCGACTTTTCAGTTTCAGTTCGGCAGTTGATTATAATTGATTAACTGGCGAAAGTCTTACAATTTCCTGGCTTAATTTGGCACTTTGTGCGTGACTGTGCCTGGTTTCGTTCGACGCTTAAATTATTTATATAACCGTAGTTAAAACGACAGGCTCGCTTTGTGCAAAATTACTCAACTTTACAAATGTATTTGTAAAGTTTTTGTAGACTTCGTAACGAAGCTTGCTTATTTACATGTTATTGTAATTTGTTTGCTGCTAACAGCCCGTTAATATTTGTTTCGTATTGGCAGACGGCTCGTAAAAATATGATCATGCATGCAAATGTACCACCGACTTTCTAGTTATACAGAAGTCGTGTTTGAGGAACATATACATATTTATAGATTTTATTTCTTTATATAAAGTGATGTTACGAAATATCTCTTCACAAGTCATTAATTATCTGTAAAACTTCTCACAAATCATGTAACGTTATAGTTAACGTTAAATAGGTATTAAAATTTTAATTTGTTAGCGAAACCGGGGTCATTTACATATTACGTCGTTATTATTTAATTCTTAACGCCATTTAAATATCTCGAATAAAAGTGTATATTGAAATTGACAAGACAATACGACATGTTTTCTTTTACAGAAGCCGATAAAGGAAATGCTCATCGATGACGTCACGGCCCGTTCCCGGACGCAGCTGTCGGCACCGCCTGGGAACAGCGGCCCTCTCCCATTGACATTGGACGTCAGTTATTATGAACTTGACTTACTTTTTATTATTCCACAATAAAACACAAGCCGCAGGGAACAGACTGCAAGGCGCTTTCGCACGTCTCGACCGCACAAGGTGGCGAGAATATTTCAATGCCAGTTACTTATGTTATGTAAGGACAGTTTAAGGTTCACTGCTCGCTTGCCTTGGCTTGTTTTTTTATTATTTTAAAGTTAAGAACTTTAAAATAATATATATTATAATATTGGAAAACATTACCGACCTAAAGGAACAGCTCCAATAAAGCATCAAAGTTAATGATATCGTAACCGTATATAACATATATTTCCGTAATAATTTATTGTTAGAATAGAATAGAATAGAATAGAATAAAACTTTATTCAGCATCACAACATAAAAGACTTAATTCTAATACAAAATAAATTATAAATTATCATTGAGTGATTAAGCTGAAATGGTATCCACTCAGCATTTGTCGCAGCTGCTACCAACCACGACGCTGATTTTCAGTGGAGCCTTTTGTAGGATGAGATTACATCGGTACATTGCTTGAAATATCTTATAAAAATACTTACAGAATAAAAGAATATGCTAGTCAAACTATTTGTAACATAAAGAAGGAAAAAGTTAAGTTTTGTGTAAAAAATCCGCAAGACCAAGTTTCAGTAAAACCCTATTTACCAAGAACGTCTGTCTAGGTTCTATTAGAAACAGACGTGAAACAAAGACGGGTAGAATGTATCTACGTCCTATTGTGGCCCAATCAACCACAGTTAAAGAGAGAATACCCAGACAATCTTTCGCAGAGGTGCATTCAATTGGAAACAATGCTCCAAAACGCAAATAGGATAGATCATGCCAACTAAATAACTACTTAGTCAAAATTTCGTAGAGTGGTTTGAATAAGTATATAAATCTTTATGTATTTCCTTTGCAAATACTGCATATTTGCGCTCAAAGACTGGAGCTAAGCCGCCTGGAGACAACTAGTGGCTGCGGATTTCAATTCGCTTTGTCAAAAGCGAGTTGAGACGTTGGAAATGCGTTTAGAGACAAGAGCACTTGTGGCGACCGATATCTTTATCTGCGCTCCAAGAAACCGCGGTAAGCCTATTTTTACGCCATCTTGAGGCACTATGACCCGGGACAGAGCTTTGCACTTTTATATTTTACATGAAACAAGCATAAAAGACTAAGGGACATTAAATGAAGTAGCAGGGGATTCTCTAAAAAATAGAACCACTTCGGGCTACGCAAATAGACCTACAGAATTATATTTGATGAAGCAACAGCATCGCGATGCTGTTTCAATGGGAGCTAGCTACTAAATTGGATGCCAATATTGACCGCAGACGTGGATATTTTTTCCTCGCTACAAAGTGAACGCATGTGTAATGGTTCATTGTTTTTGCGGTAAGTGGTCTGAGATTGCACAAATTGATGCTTGTGTGTTTGAAGTGAAAGGAATTGTTCAGTTCCAGATAATGGCTTCACTTGTTTTGTTCTAACAATGATGTTGCCGGGGGAACCTATTCAGCAACAGATAGCACATTGCTTCATCGCATGTTTCATAGAGCTGTAATAATGGACAGAGGAAGAAATAAGAAAACTTTACAAGCGATCTTAATGTTTTAGCCGACACTAATATACGCCAGAAGCTCGCTAGCGTATCAGTTAAGTTTCGACTGCGAAAAGAAAGCAAGTTTCGTCCCGGATGGTTCCAGCCATATTCAAAATTTCGAGGTACTTCGTCGTTCGGAAGGCACGTCAAGCTGTTTTCCACATTGTTACCGCTAACGTTTTCAATAACCAAATCGAACTGCTGCGTGCTAGTGTTATGACTAATGTCTTTATGTAAGTATTATGTAAAGTGTAAGGGTCAGAGCTGTCACCTGGATTGTGAAACGTCACGGATCCCACACCCAGGATAAGATTTTGTACAAGTTCAGACATTTTTCTAAATCTCTATTTGAGGTAATTATCTACATTTTATTGTTATTTTGAAGGTGTTTTCACAAAAATAGCCCAACGCAAGTGTAAAACGGTCATGTTGTATCCACAAATAGCTATCACAGCTCATATTAAAGCATTAACTCCTCGTAGGTCTATTTGATTACCGTGTCTGTTGCACGAACTGGGAATGCCTGTGAATTTAAATCTTCCTCTGTCACGAATAAATCTCGGGGGATATTTCATGCGCCGCCTGCTCGCGATCGTATTTCTGCATGCCTGATAGGATGTCAATCTACTTTAGACCTAAGGTGCTCTCAGGATTGCGGCACAGTGACGTCTTCAGCCCATTGCTCTAGGCGCAAGTGGTGCCGTCTAAAATCACACCTTAGTTGCATTACCGTCTACGTTTTTCGATCGGACTCGTCGTCGGATTGGTTTGGGATGTACCGCAGTGCGTCGGCTGTAAAGTGGAGGGGTTGTAAAACAAGTCTAGCTCGTCTGTCGCGTCTAGACGGCGCGTCGGATCCCTATCGGCTGCCGTAAAATTATGTGACGTGGGCGGGCGGACCATGCACCGATCTGGGATATCGGTGGATCTGTTCTTTATTCGCTTAATTTTATTTAAGGTGATTCAGAATAGAATATAATGAAGATTTTGTTAACAGAGTACCGAGTGTGAATATTTTATTCCTGCCCTGAATTTGGTGCCTAGAAATATGAATAACCCGTTAATTCTACGGCATTCTAATATGTGGTATTAATATCAAGATTTCCGTAATCTTCATACATCTGATATTTTACCTAATGTTAGCGGCAAAACGATTACTAACTAACAACTACTTTTCTAGCAGTCAAGCAATCTTAAATGTTGATGGTAAGAGTGGTATCTCTACATAAATAATAATAATAATATTCATACACTCACACCTATCATCTAGCCCAAAGTAAGCATCATTATGGGCTTGTGTTATGGATATTAGATAACGGAGAAATAATGATAATAATATGTATATAAATACTAGAAATATACTAAATAAACATATAAACATCCATGACTCGTAAACAAATGCTCGTATACTCAGCAAACAAACATTTGCTTCTACCGGGATTCGAACCCGGGACCTCTTGACCGAGTAGCCTGTATAGCAAAGGATACAGACCGCTCGACCAGCTGGTCGTCAGATGTAATTGGTATGTAGAAAAAAACTAGGAAAAGTGACTCTGGAGCGGGAACTGAAACCTCGACCTTTCACAGCCCAAGTGACGGCTCTAAGCACCGAGCTACTTAGGAGTTACGATATCCTTATAATTAAAATAATAATGTTAAAATAAATTTCGGAAATGTTACTGCAAATTATTTTGAACGGTAATGAATACTATGTTGTGGATTTCCCGTAACACGGCCAAAACTGGATGGTATTAATTATTTCGTATGTACTTAGGTACTACCGCTACACGCGTAAAGCGCCGTTTGCTATCAAACTGCATAAATATTTACAATATCTGTTTATCTTTTAATTACTATATAAGAAGGTTAGTTACCTTTTTAACCGACTTTAAAAAAAGGTGGAGGTTCTTACTAACATATACTTACATGTGATACTTTCTAATAAATTTAAAATTGAATTGAAACATACACCATAATAATTTAGACTTGACAACGCGATGCTCCAGATAGGCGACGTTAAAAAAATTAACGTCGATTCAACAAAGGAATCTAGATCGCACGGACAATGCGTTCTTTACGAAACTCGTTAGCAATTTGAGGTGTTAGCATCTTTTCTCTGTGGTGAGAGTCATATTAAACAGCGAAAGAGTATCAGCGACACAATGGAACAAACGCTGCGCGGGCGCAAGTATCGCGGGTCATCGCGCTGCGACCTTTCACTGCTTACCCACAGAAGTCGCCGATTCCACAAATTATTAGCTATTATAATTTAGATAAGATTTTGAAAGTTGCGATTTGAAATCATAATAAATTTTCATGTTTTATTGATGGGAAATCACTTTTAGAGTAAAATAAAATGAAGAAATTCTTGATTACTGTTGAGTTGTTGTTTTATGTGATGTGAGGCACTATTTAACATTATAAAAGAGTTAAGCACAGTCAACAGCACATCAAGCGTAACAGTTTGACCTTGAGACCGCCTTTAATGTGATCGTAGTAGAGGCGGCTTTCGTATTGCAATTGTTACACTTGATGTGCTGACGTCTGTACATACTGTCAACCTAATAAAATAACACTTTTCAGATAAGTAGGTATCTGTCACTACTATTATCTGAAACAAGACAATGAGAATGCCTATCTACTTGTAATATTTAAAATTGTTGTTCAATTTCATGAAGAAAGAAAATACCGAGCAGAATTTTACACTACATTCCTGAAATACTGAAATGAATCGGGAATTATTTCACTTGAATCTCGCATTTGTCGGATCACATTATATTATAACAATAGTTATCTTACGATGGCTACTTTATTTATGAAGCGGCTTAGCAGCCTTCGTGAATTAATTATCTATTAAAAACAGATTGACGTAAACGGCTTGCCGGTACAAAAGCACGCTGTTTATCTCCAAACTAGGGCTTGATTAACAGGAGCCGCAAATAAGCGGTTGTCCAGGCTAAAAGACGGCGCTATTTCAATTGGAATGGAAACAGAAAACGCTTTTGAAAGCACAACTGACACTGAACTGAGATATGATAATAAAATATCCGAAAATAAAGAAAATATCCGTAATTATGATAAATAAAAAATACGAAATTCGAATACAGATTGTAACCCACCAGATTGCAACCAAATAATAGGATAAACATTTTGTAGTGTTTAGCGGCGTTTATATAATTTATTTACGCTGCGGTTGCCGCTAGGCATCTGATTCTGATAATGTATTTACCTGATCCGATACCTTCAAATTTATTTCTGATAATGTATTTCCCTTATCCGATATTTTCAAATTTATTTCTCGCTGCTTATCAGCGATGTATCTACGTAGCTATATTCTGATCATATGTTTAGTATCTATCTATAATTTTTTTAATATAAAAGCTATTCTTTTCATTTTTAACAAACCAATTTTGGGATTAAAATAATTAGACTACAGGTAAATGGCCTAAAGAAAGTAAAACAGTGTTATCTCATGTATAAATAAAAATAATGACAATCGTAAATGTTTCTTGACATAAGTCTCGTTCGTCAGTCCTTGGTTACAATTTTATTTGCTACACAAATTGTTTTAGGACTCTTGTGGTAAGCCAATGTAGCTAATAATTGTTTTTGTGTTGACCACTATGGCAACGCGTTTTTGCCTATCGGGTGGAGGCTGTTATTATTGACATTGTCCTAAACGAAAAGTCGTCTAAATAAAAATTCAATTTAAATATATAAAAATTTAAAAGTCTTAAATTAAGTAAATAAACCCAGTCTGGTGCTCGCACTTAGAGTGGTAAAAAATCCAAATAAATATAACTTCTCCTAATTAAGATAACGTTGATGCGGGACGGCTTTATTGGAAGCGAACAAACCGATTCTCATTCTCATATGACTTTGCATGCTAATGCAAGTCAGGCTAGTGTCAATAGTTATCAGGGGAATTTCAGAAAAACAGTATTAGTTGAGTAAGAGCTATTTTCAGCTTTTCATACAAACTAAAAATCGCCAATAACTTCTTTTTTTATTTTTCGAAAATCCTCTGATGACTTTTTATACTAGCCTGCCCGCCTAGCATGACCACCGAAACGCGATATGATACGATATGATAAAGCTATTTATCGCTTCGAATTGTCAAAAATCATTGGATATAACCGCCATCTTGAAATTTTATCGAAACTGCGAACTTGTATTGTATATTACTGTTCGCAGTTTCGATAAAATTTCAAAATAGCGGTTATATCCAATGATTTTTGACAGTTCGAAGCGATAAATAGCTTTATCATATCGCGTTTCGGTGGTCATGCTAGGCGGGCTGATTTGCTTTTAAACCGTGCTAGGTATAAGTAATTAGGGACTTACATATTTTTTTCCGGCTAACTTGAAGTTTTAATTAATATTAGATGCTAGGTACCTACTTATGTGTATAGATAGATCACGTATTTAATTCTATCACTCGTACTTGTCACGGATGAAAGATGTAAGTAATATATATATATAGTAAGCACAGAAAATGATTCAATGTCGAAAAAGTCTACTTGCCTAATTTTTTTGCTAAACATAATCTGATGTCAGCAGTGTGCCCGCTCTTTTTATCGGCTGAGATAAAAGTGATCTAGGCAGCGTTAAGTTCTAAAATATTTAACAATAATTACTGTTTGAGGAGGAGGTGAAAAAGAGAATAAAGAGCAGATGTTGTTATTTTATACCTACTTTGGGGGATTTGATGCGACCAAGACACACCTGACCTTTTAAAACGTCTGCGCCGTAGCTGGTGAGTGGGGCTGTAAATAAATAGGTAGCAAGTATATATTGTACCTGTTTGGAAGATAAGTCATCTACGAAACTAATAGTCTTCTGCGTTACACAATTTTATTTTCTATTAGAGGTCAAGTATTATCATAATTATTCTTTTTTCTGTTTAATGTGGATTTTTTTTATTATTAAGTTTAAAATCCAATTTTTATAGGGTTTAGCTACTCAATTATATCAACATCGATAAAATTGCATTCTTAATTGAAAAGTTAGTTTAGTATATTTTTATAATTTATAAACAGTAGGCAATGTTATTATTTGTTTCAGGTGTAAGTGAAATAATATTATAATTATTGTAATTTGTGTTGCAAAAATACTAAAATGACTATTCTGGACACTGAAAAATAGACAGTAAATAGTTTTAAGGCAATAAATTTAAAATACTACGATACATACATAATCTACTAATAGAAACATCTAATAAACCTTTGTAATTTTGTATAACTGTAATCAATAATAAATACTGTCTACATTTAAGTACTGTTTAGAAAAACAAATTGGATGGAACTTCAACATTTCCATATACATTGTTCAATATACATACGATAGCACATCAAGTGTAACAGTTGCACTACGAAATCCGCCTCTATTACGAAGGGAATTAGGCCGGTCAATCTTTTTCTTTATACTTCTAGATGACAAACAAGCTGACGGCCCACCTGATGGTAAGTGGTTACCGCCGCCTATAGACACCTGCAATAACAAGGGACAATCACTTGATATTGCAGGTGCGTTGTCATCCTGACGCCTAAGATAAAATGCCTTCTATGCCCAGTAATTACACTGTTACGCTTGATGTGCTGTCGACTGTACATTATTAGTTATGAAAAATGACCGCTTTAATAAAAATATAATACATCGGCCAGCACTCCACGTCAAATATATTATAGGTAAAATGACACATCCACTCAATTTCGGATCCGTTTCTTACAAATTCTTGACGTAACAATCGCTTGAGAGGTGCGTAATGAAAACCATTCGAGTATACAATACCCAATCTTTCAGCCATATTGAGCTCAAAGTAGATAAATTACACGGTCACTGCCTTTTGATTAACGGTTGTAATTATTTTCCCCCGCTGATTGCGGTATCAACGTCGAACACTTACTATACACCACTTATGAGAAAACATGTGATACATGTAGAGCGCGAAATGGGAAGAAATCTCGCGGTTTTGTTATTATTTATCGCCTTTCTTGATATCGTAAGTAGTAGATTCAGTATTCTTTATTGAATTTTTTACATCTTTTTGTTATCAAAACTGTTAGAAAAAAAATTTAGAAATTTTTGTCACTGTATAAAAAATAAAAAATATTTTTTGCAATAATAATAATGATAATGTTAATAAAATCTAAGATAAAAATTACACTTTGTAAAATCAGTTCATTAATTTACAAAGTCAATTTTAAAGTTTAATCTTTTAATATTTATAGTAACTATGAAGCCTGAGATAGGCTTTCCTTATTATGGACATCTAGTATAAATTTGTACGTCTTGTACCTAAAAATAAAACGGAAAATATTTGTAAGTATATAAAAAAGATAGAGCTGATACATCATATTGACTATTGTTAGGTCCATTATATCGTGTGGTATTTGTGTGTATATGTGAGTGGGTGACACTGAGGCGTTACATAATATGTGAACATTTTATATTTTTTGATTTTGTTTAGATGACATAACGGGTGAGAAGACTGTCTTCAAGTCAAGTCGCTATAGTCCTTCTATATGTATAAGTTACTCAATGCTTGCAGTACTTAGGTCCAATCTGACTGATACCTGTGTTATAACTGTGTTTATTTTGAAATTAATAATTATATTCCTTTCATCATCATCATCATCATCTGCTGGGCATAGGCCTCCCCCAAGGATCTATAAGCCAATCGGTCCTGCGCTGCCTGCATCCATCGGCTTTCCGCGACCCTCACCAGATTGTCAGTCCATCTTGTGAGGGGTCTACGAACGCTGCCTTTATTCCTTCCCAATAAATATTTACAAAACATAAATCAATAAATATCACGAGCACGTTCGCTAAATAAAGCATATGTTTATATTGCAGGTATGCGCAGATCCAAACATGTCATCAGATAAATTGGGCCAGCACAGTAATGAACAGGGTAAGTAAAACATCAAACGAATATTTTAATAAAATGATATTCGTTGGCGCAACAATAAATAAGATTTTAACCGTGCTAATTTCCCAAGGGCCTGAAACTAGCGGTGAAAAAACACCATCAAGCTCACATAATACCATGGACAATGGAAATGAAACTGATGACGGAGTGGCGGATGTTTCCGGGGAACCTGTTGCTTCTAGCGAATACGAGCAACAAAAGGACACTGACGACTTTGAAACACACGAAAACGATGAAACAGGTTTGATGTGATTTCTTAAATAAATTAATAAGCTTTGAATAATAAACACGTTGAAGAAGCTAATATCAGTGATCGGTGCGACCATAACTAATTTGAAATAAAAATTAACTAATATGTAAATACATAAGTTCAACTTTTGGAACCGGTGTAAATTCAGACATGACAGACAGACAGAGACCATGACTTTGTTAGTTTTTGTGATACTTAGTTGTAAAAAAGTGTTTTCGACGATTTAAAAGTGCTTCTTTGTGGCCTATTTGAATAAAATATTTTTTCTTTCTTTCAAAACGATATGATAAGACTTAACAAGTCTGCAATTAAAATTGTAACTACTCAGCTTAATGCCACGGCACCATAATTTGACTGAAATTCACATTAGGCACAAAGATACATAATTCTCTGTGCGTGAATGAAGTAAATTAAATTTTTACAAATGTCCGTAAACTTAGTTACTTAGGTTAGATATTATTGTTATTGTATCGTTTTATTAGTATTTAAAATTACATTATTAGTGGATTGTAGTTTGAATAAAATAATATCAATTACCTACATTACAGAAACTTCAAGAGCATTGTCTGTGGGTAAGATTTTTTGTTTAATTATGTAAAGTTCATTCATACCTCATTCATTACTGAAAAATAAAATGAGTTGTTCAAAAAATAGCAATTTAATAAAACAATACTCTTTTACCTTTTCATTTTGTTTACAGGTGATATTTTGACTCCACCAGAGTTGTTGCCAATTGCAGAGAAACTAATTGCTAAAGGTGGTTCATTATGTTTGATATTTTATTGGCATACCGCTTCGAATTAATTTATGCTCGCAAAGATGAGCTTTTCCAATCACACTTTTCATTATATTGAATGAGTTCGTATTTTTTCTAGTTGAAGATCCAGGGCGTGAGTATAAAATAAAGAAATGAAATACCTCAAGACTTTAATGTTTAAAAAAAATAATCATTTTTTTGACATTATAGTGGGAAAAGGTATTGTCAGTTCCGCTAAGAGCCCTCAGCATCTTGCTGACAATTTGTTTGAAAGATTCTGTAAGTATAAATGGTTGCAAAAAATACTGGATTAGATCATGTTTTCCTTTGTTTTGTAAATGACTAAATGACTGTATGACCTCACTCTTTCTATCATCAACATTTTTAATATTATTATTTATTTGGCAGATACTGTAATTACAGAATAAAGTAGTATTTTTTATATTTAACTAGATGACAAACAAACTGACGGCGCACCTGATGGTAAGTGGTTACCGTCATCTACAGACACCTGCAATAACAAGGAAAAAAACAATTGGAATTGCAGATGAATTATTATCCTGAGGACTGACATATGCCGTCCATGCCCAGTAATTACACTGGCTTCTTTTCCCTTCAATCCGAAACAAAGCGAACTGCTTCACGGCTGATATTAGTAAGGCGGTGATACCTACCTACACAGACCACCCTACATACGACCCTAGTAATATTTATTTATTGTTTTGAAAAGGTTACACTGTTATTGGAGTAGTAAACCATTTCAGCCATTTACAATAGCATGCAATAAAGTTCAATTTAATTAAAGAAAAAAGGAGGACATTAATAAACATTAAATATATCTCATTCTTAATATAATACCTATTTCTTTCAGTTATGACTAAGAAACGCATCGTGACTCTCAATGGTATAATAATATATTGTTATTAACATTTGTATGATTGATGTGAAAAAAAAACAATGTACCAAACTAGCATCATCTTTTGTTTGTAGCATATGATATAACTGGACTTGATGCGTTACAAGCACTTGCTCTTAGCGGGGAAGGCGAGTATTTTATTGAACTTTATCAAACACAATCTATCTATTTACATTTTATATACCTATTTTAATTGCATTTTAGTCAGTTAATAGTAAATTCGTTAATAGCCAAGCATCAAAAGTAGAGCTTTTTATTGAACCTAACTTATTGATTTGTGTTTTAGATGCCAATCTTAGAACTTACGTGAAATCAACAACAGAAAGCGTAACAATCATGAATTTTAGAGGTAAGTTTAAAAATATATTTATAGGGAGGGAAGCCAAATATCGATAATGTGATTGCTATTCCCAATAGGTCACAATATTGGAGTGGACACGGAACCGAAGAAAAGTAAATACATGTGTAAGTGACACTTCTGTAATCGTAATCGAAGAAATCATAGGTATACGTAAAACAAACACTTTAATATCTCGAATTATGATTAACAGTGTTAATGAAGAATGACAATCTAAGAATAAAGAAAAAGATAGTCCTGAAACGTAACAATGGAAAAGGTACATAATTCATTTTGAAATAAACGAACACAATTCAAAATTAAATACATCTTCTTATTGAATTGAATTTTCTTATCTTATAATAGCAAAGGAAAATAATTCAGGAAAAAACGGTCCAACCTTTAAGGCGGTAAAAGTCAAAACGGTTGAGATCATTAAACATTTAAGGAATAATGATGTGGTCAATATTCATAAAAATGAAATAAAGAATCGTGAAGTACACAACAAGGAGAAGACTGCTTCTAAAGGTAATTTATCTTGTTTTACTGTAACAAGCGGGCCGTTGCCGTGTGCACGAATAGACAGAGATTTTCCATAAATTATGCACTCCACTTCCCTCGGGAATCAACTCATCTATTGGAGAAAACCAAAAATAAATCACACCAGTCAGCAATTCACGATTACACCAAATTGTGATGGGGATTTTTTTGCAACATATTGTAAGTAGTGATGACTTATTGTTTAAATACATACATACACCAATGAAGCTAAAATTCAGGCTATTAATAATTTAGGTATATATAAATACCCGAGTAACAAATAAAATGAATCTTCAGGGACAACTGTAATGAAACATAAAACCGAAGAAAACAAAGAAAACGTAGTTGGTCAGAAACTAAGAACTAAAACTACTTTATCGGGAGCCAAAGCGGGTAAGAATATAAATAAGCCGATTCAATTTAGTTCAACAACTTTAACGAGATAACATCCTTAAGTCTTTATATAAAAAGGGGAAGCAAAACAAAAACAACCGCCTCTACACGTCCCACTGTTGGGCATTTATGCCGAGGAAAGACTTATAAGTATTTCCTCGTAGAAGAAACACGTTTACGTAATACCAATATGCTGGGTAATTTGAATTATTATTTGATTTAATTACAATTGCAAATCATAGACAGCAAAAAAAGTGGAGCTTCCTAAGTATGGAGGATTTGGAAGTCATTTCTAATTTTCAACTATCGCAACAGTAGTTTTGTTCTCGAGGTCACAGAATCTTTAGAAAGAGAGAACCTAATTTAGTCTTAATATTTTAACAGGTATAATAAATATTGTTTAAAATAATAATTCCAGGGAAATCTAAAAAATCAATATGCACATGGCAGTATATATGTTCAAACCCAGCTGAGTTGGACACCTGTCGCCTTCAAACTCAGTGTAGTCGGCGCTTTAGGAAAAAATCCAAGGAATCTGCCGTTGACGGTAAGTTATAAAAAAGTGACAGTAAAATAATATGTGATTTTTAGTTTTATGTGTGATAGTTTATCAGCTTACAAAGTCTAATAAAAATCGTCAACTATAATAAAATTCCTTTGAAATGTCTAATGTATGCTGGTAGAAAATTCTTTAGAAATGAGCATGTTATACATATTTTTTTATACATTAGATGACAAATAAGCAGACGGCCCACCTGTTAGTGTATGCACACTTGCAATAACATGGAAAAATCACTTGTAATTGTAATTGCAAGTGCTTTGTCATCCTGATGCCTAAGATGAAATGCCGTCCATGCTCAGTAATTTAATTCTTATATTACTCTGTAATTTGTCTCTTTTTTAATATTCTATGTGTACATGAATAATGAATAAAAATTGATTTGTTTTCAAAATTTATCCAACTGCCCGACCTCTACACTACGGAGCTAATCAAGAAGAATGGGCAAATTAAATGCTTTAACAATTTTCAGCCCTTGGAATTCCGCATAGGCCGGATGAACACACCCCTGAGATTCAACAATTTCGGAAGATGTGTAAGCTCTTTCTACATTAAATTAGAAAATGGACGGAGAATTATAAGATCATAGTTAAAACATAAAAGCAAATTTTAAACGCTTCTAATAAATTTCAGTGGGAATAACTATTGTTGACGAGGAAGTTGAAAAGATAAGTAAGTAGTGGTTATAGATTTTATTTAAATTTAATTAGATTATGATACAGTAAATTATTTTATTTAAAATAAATTTACAGTAGAAAGCAGGGTGTTGCTTCTTACACCACAACATGGACGAAGTAAGTAGTACAATTACTATATTTAAATCTATGTGAGTTTTTGTAATTTAACTCGGTTTCGAGGAGTTTGCTAGTGTAGTGATTTGACTCCTTAAGTTTCAATAGGTTAATAAAATTATGTGCTTAGGGCGGCATGTTATTTTTTTTTATTACGTTTCCTACTGCTGTCTATCACCTACTGAGATTTTATTGAAAGAAAACATTTCTTTAATTCCAAAAATATGTAAACCTGGGTTCAAAGATCTTTGATAAATGCTTTGCTTGAGCCGAAATTCAACCGGTGAAATATGAAAAAATACACTCTGTATTTTTAAGACGTCGATCAATCATAAAAAAGGTTTCTCTAAAGGAATATAACAAGTATATTTATTAAATAAACACCATGAAATATGAAATAAATTTATCTTCTTTTTTCTTATGTGAAATAAATTAATAAAACGTACTTACTTATGCATTATTTTCTAGACAAGGAATTAGCAAGATTGGAGTCTTTGTCTGAATATTTCAATAATATCATCATGGCTGAACGTGAGTATCTACACATAATGTTCACCGTTAAACATTTTATTTTCCCAGACGTCTCCAAATACGAGCTAGCTTGGATATTGTACCTAGGATGTCGATAATATCGTGATAAACCTTTATTTTGAGTCTATCCGCTACTCGCATATTGGCCTTTGTTTTCCTTACGCTTTCAAATTATTAGAGTGCTATGTAACTGAACGTCTCTCGGTTTTAATTCTTTACTGTAGTTTAGACTTCTATCAGGTTGCATATCATAACTAAGCTTTGTAACAATATTTATTTCACAGATACTACGCAAGCATACAGTCCCTACACCAAAGCTAGTCCCCAAAGTAGCTCACAAGAACATAAGGTGAGTTCATTCTTGGACGTAAATTGTATAAGATAAGCTTTCGTGGCGTCCTCTTGCCGGTGTCTAGCATAAACCTGGATAAAGGAATGCTTATAGTGTAGGTTCAGCGTCTGCAATAGTGATATTCATTCACAAGAGCGAGCTAAATAGTAACGCTGATCGGTATTTTTTTGTAAAATATAAATTACTTACGTAAGTATGTTTTTTTTTCTAGAAAGCGAACTTTGTATTAAGCAATTTAAGCGTCGTGAATCAATTTTGAAAACATCCTCTCCGTTTACTTGCAGACCCAGGATTCCGCAATGGCGAAGGATGGTCGGAGAATCTTGGGAATACCGACGATACCTACGGCAAAACCGCATAAAGTTATTAATTAGAGAGGACTCCGCAAATTCTGTACCCTGATAAATTTAAATACACACACAACAATGTACACTGTGTTGTATAACAAATCATTTAACGGAGCCCTTTATACCCATTGGGAAGTAAAGATAATATGAATAAAGTACATAAATAAAGTTAAGGAGCTTATTTCTGATTATAATTATGCATAATATAAAATTTTTAGCAAAGTATTTTTTGTGAGCTTCACTTCATTTTATCCTACAAAATCAGGAATAGATTTTCTCACATAGTGTAATCTGTGTGTAAGGGAGTTTATCAGTTAATTTTAACGTTATTTTTATTTTGCAATCATTCCATATTATACAGGTCGTAGCTTTTGTGCGTGAGTCGTGCATATCCAAGCGTGCACGTGCTATTGCAAAACAATAATAAATCAAATGTATCAGTTTGAAATAGAGAAAGGTGAGAGGTCACACGCGCCGCTTACCCACACGCTAGTTCTCGAGGCTAGCTCTGGGACAGGGACAAGGCTATTTCGCAGCATAAAAGCCATTCCGGAATCAAGTGACGCTATTGGCGTCACACGCGTCACATCGTTCCAATGGCTATTGCTATTCTCAACTGTCTTACTCTTTATTTTCTAAAGAAACAGTTCACACTTCGCAGCATGATACAATAATTTCACTATAAATTGATATATTTAAGCTTACCACAATATCGCTCCTTATTATATTATACGACGGTTGTCAAGATACTACTATCAATAACGATTGACTTTATTTTAATGCTTAGAATAGTTATTATAATGCAAGGTTCTTATTATACTATCTAACCATTTAAGATCCTATTCATTCGAGTTCATAGCAATAATTTCAGCTCCTAATTATAACCGACACTGACAATTTGTTTCAAGGAGATCAAATAATAACAGAAATCAAGAGATAATATGAAACTAATATTAAGAACTTCATCATAACGAACGAGAAAGCGATGGGGACCTCTTCTGAATTTCAAATGAATGAACGTAATCCATATTTCAGTAGAGGTGGCAGCCGCGAGCCTCGCTCAACCAGGGATTACGAGTTGGCCTTAAATCCATCGTCTGATGAAAAACTGAGGAGAGCAGATTGTCTTCTGCAATAGATTCAGAGTTGCGCCTAAGTTGCATTTAATTACACTGGAGCAGCTCTTTCGCGCTGGCATCTTAACTAGATTTGCGTCTGCTCGGAAAACGTGTTAGGAGTGTAGAGTATGCCAGTACAGATTTTCGGCAAATTACGACCCACCGCGAGCGGAATATTTGCATATTTGACAATATTTCGTAGTCAGTAAGCATCTTTATAAGACGAGAATTTGTCAGTGCCATCATATATGTTTACCGATTTATTACACAGTAAACCATTAACGATGACAGTTTTGCGAGTGAGAGGGTTTACGAACACAGATTGGTGTGTTAGTATTATTTATTGTTAAACATAATATGTATGATATTTCAATTGGGTATTTAACTGATGACCATACAAACCTAGCCTAACCAACCTTAAAAATATAATTGATCATCAAAAATTATGATTGGTCATCAAAACACCGACAAATTAACAATTTGTACACCAATTATTATTTTTGATGACCACGCTAATATTAAATTTTACCCTTATATTGTAATTTCAATATTAGACATAAGATTCAGATTTATACAACTTTTTATAATATTAAATCTTGATTAAATTGAACTACTAAGTTTACCTCATCTGACATCTTGAACAATTATAAGTAGTTATAAATATGACATTACTGATTAAAATCTATCATTAATCACAATACAAGTAAGTGTATTTAATCTTATGAGGTTAATGAACTGAGACTTCAGAAAAACTGGCGCGTATATTGTTTCTCTGATTACGTACCTACTCTTTTTCCAGTGTAGATGATTAATAGTACTGTATTATTCCAGGTCTCTCCAGACTCCGACAAGCGCTAATCGTTTTGCCTGTAACATTTAAAACAATTTAATTTAAATCTGTACTTACTCAAACGTTTACAAAACCGTGTATTGTTTGAGTGGCATTCCAATTTGACTTTGTAACGCTCGACTCCCAACTGTTGGAGAAACGAGTTTTGATCGTTGTGGGTATTGTGGATGACAGCTATGCAACAATGTGAACGTTCCTTCGGGAACTGCGCATTGCACATGAACATCGAGTGCCGTACGCTGACTGCGATAACTTATATTTTTTATCCTTTTCCTAATTGTTACGTACTTAAATAGAAGAAATAGTCAGAATTTTTTTATTATTTACAGCCTCTAAACTACGGGTTTATCATTTGTAACTTAATCATATAGATTGGCTTGATTATAACTACGTGCAAAAGGCGGTCGGCAAATTATTTTAAGTAATACTTGAGATACTTGGGTTCAGCAACCTACCGTGAGTCTCATCTTTGCTTGACAGCAAAACTATAAAAAAACTTCCTTTTTTGGAAATCATTAAAATACTGTTCGTACTAATTTTACCATTCATGAGGTAGTGTAAAATAAATGTCGATAAGTATCAGCTAAAAGGTCCGTTTGGTGAAAACAAGTAGAAGCACAAACAGATGAATTAAAAAAAGTAAAATAATTCATAAACCTTTCTACCTTTTTAATCCCGAAATTGTATTTAATTTAAATTTTTTATTACATGTGTTCACAATTTACCTCTATTACTATTATAATCAAAATACCATATATTTTTCATATCTTAAATTACCACTATTAAAGTATTTGAAAACAGCTAATTAATCGTCATTATATATTATGTCAAGCAAAACTGCTACACTTATATGTACTTATTGTATAAGTAATTAATTAATAGCGACGTCTAAAGCTTCGATATATGCCGAGTATTTTGATATAAAAGTAATCTATTTAATTTCGGTGAGCAATCATTACGGCCTGGCTAACATAGTTACATTATTCACTGAGTTATTACGTATTCACTGTATCGGAAGTTGGTAAAACGATCCATTACTGTGGGAAACTTTACTTAGACAAGAGAAAAACATAAATGCGGTTATTACATACAAAGATTACGTCACGGACCACCTATTTTTATTTATGTAATAAACTTACGGACTGCCTCACATGACCGATTGTACCTATGTCAGTTACACATAAGTGTAAGTGTAGTGTGAAATAGTTATTGTAGTGTGTAAGGAATTTCATAGCAAAGAAGTATTTTTGCAGATAATTTCTATCTTTTGAATTTGTGCAGAGTTTGTACAGGCTGGAGTTGAGTAGCCAATACCGAGTGATAAATAATACATAATGTCGATTAGATTTGTTTACATTACCCAAAACAGAATATTTTGTAAATAGAAAAATCTAGCTTTCAAGATTTTTCATTTATAAATGTGAAAATAGCGTAGATCTAAGTAGTACTTAGCTCGGTTTTTAATATTTTTAACCGACTTCAAAAACGAGGAGGTTCTCAATTCGGTCGATATGTGTTTTTTTTCTATGTATGTACACCGATTACGCCGAGATTTCCGATCCGATAAAAAAAAACCGAAATCAGTAAGTCGTCTAGGTATGCGAAATTGCAGATTTTTGCTTTCCTATGACTTTTTAGTGCGACGATACAATAGAAGGAAATAATATAAGCTGACGGTCACCCATCTAACCTTGACCTTAGAAAGTTATCACTAAAATTGTGAAAAAAAAATTTAAACAAAAATTAAAACCAACTTCAAAAAACTGAAAAGGTTAAAATAAATAAATTTAAGTAGGTATTCATCACGGTAGGTAGTAACATATTTTTTGGAGTTGGTGCTAAGTTGTTTCCAGAAATAATAGAACGTGAAGCACCGACTCCAAAAAACGTTTCTAGGTGATGAATACCTAGTTTTTTTTTATACAACAAAAGTTTTTTTTTATACAAACAAGCTGATGGCCCACCTGATGGAAAGCGGTAACCGCTGCCTATAGACACCTGCAATAACAAGCAAAAATCACTTGATATTGCAGGTGCGTTGTCATCCTGGGGCCTAAGATGAAATGCCGTCCATGCCCAGTAATTACAATGGCTACCTTTCCCTTCAATCCGAAACACAGCGAACTGTTTCACGGCTGAAATAAGAAAGGCGGTGGTACCTAACCAGACGACCCTGCATACGGGCCTACCACCTAGTTAAATTTATTTATTTTAACCTTTTCAGTTTTTAAAAGTCGGTTATTTGAGTCCAACAAACTCATGAAAAAGTGGACACCTATTCGTTTTTAAATACACCCCAGAAATGTGCCAAAATAAATAAAAAAAAAGTAAAAATGGCTCTGACATAAATCAAAAACATGTAATAAATAGCAAGAGTAAATATCTATAATTGTTTTGCATTTGACTATGAAATCTCAATATGATCTTAATATAATAACGATAAAATCAAAACTTATTGTATGTAAAACACAACCATACTAATTGCCACATTAACCATCAGCCGCTTCAGTTTTTATTCGCAGCACTGACCTCTGAACGTAGTGGTTTATTCCCGACGCGCGGGTAATAAAAAACTTCTTTTTGTCACATTTAATTTGCGAGCGATTGCGGCAGTACTATTAAACGGCGTTTTATATTGTCACGCAACACCGCTTGCCAAATTTCTACTTATTGCAAAAATGTTAATCTGGAATATCCAACATTTTCTCTGCGTTAGTAGGTAATTACTAAGTATAGCTACTTAGAAACCTAGAAAGTATCTTTTAGAATGTATCTTACTGGAATCTAGTAAGACATATTCTAGGTTTAGCGTTTAGAAAGCCGGCTAAGATAACCCGAACTTTGGAAAGTTATTTTTGACAAAGAGTGAAGTACGTAAATATATAGATACCTACTACTTGCAGTGCTATAAAGACATTAAAAAGCCGTATTGTCTGAAGATGGTAGATAGAGGTACCTATACATGTAATACTCATGAAATCAGAACAACTTTTTCGTAAAAATTAAGTAAAAATCATTTCTTTAATGAGTTTTTAAATAAGAAATTCAAATTTACTATACGAACCCACTGACTGCATGATTTTATGTTGCGTTTAACCATAACTAAATAGTAACGTAAGCCTAACTTAGTTTATAATTTGCTTTAATTACTTAAAGCAAATTACTTATAAGGCAATTGACATCGTGCCGTCGTTTATAAGAATGATATAACGTTAATTGTGTACAGTTTTCTAATTTCTAACTGCTATAATAAATCGTTTACTAGTAATTATTGCATGTACCGATTGATTGATTACGTTCTATAATTATATTTACCAATGTTTATAAGGCAAATTCGAAATTGTGTTATAATCTTATGCGTTAACGATCGTATTGGACTCCATAGCTACAGGACTGGCATGCAACCTTCATATGTGGTTTTCCCTGAAAATCTTTACATTTTCGAATCGCAATCGTATCTCTTACAGCCTATTTGCTCATTTCAACAGTACAGTGATAACTATTTTTAACTGACTTCAAAAAAAGGAGGACGTTATATGTTACACTGTATTAATTTTATCAATTGCCTATCCCTAGCTGCGTTACAAGGTAAGATGTCACAATGACGTTACAGTTGAGCAACAGTGAACAATAATTTTGACCGCCTCTGTGGTCTAGTGGTTGAGACTACCGTCTTCAAATCTAGAGGTCCGGGGTTCAATTCCTGTGGGCTCATACATTTTCTGCTCGGTTTGGTTGCTGGTAGGGCTTTTCTAAGTCCACCTGGCTAGCTAGCACCATCTTACCTAAGTCTGCCGCCATAACAATAATGTAAACAGCATTGTTGTAACGGCAGACTTAAAATCAGTATGAAAAACTCGGTGGTCATTTTGACCATTTTGACAGCTAAAATGATACTGTCAAAATGAGCTAAGTAGCTAATAAGCCCGGAAAATTTCACATGGGTAACATAAAAGGTATGCTACTCGAAACGATTTCTCTAGGAATGTTAAAATTTTCGTCCCAGGGTTAAATTTAAATAAGTTTGTCTGACATGCAAAAAAATTTATGTTTTCAACATTCAATTATGTTTTCACAATTCAATTTATGTTTTCATGTTTTCAACATAGTTTTTTTTCTAATATTTATTTATCTAATTATTATTATATTTCTATACTGTCTCGAATCCAAAAAAATTAGCATACACTTATGCTTAATTTGGGATATTTAATAGTGAAAAAATATTATGTCTTCCATCTAACCAGGCCGCCGCGCCGCGCCGCGGAGAATAGAATAGATAAGAATAATAGAAAAGCTATTGTGCTTGGTTTGTGGGAAGGTACTTTAAATATTAATGCAAATAATATTATGAAATCACCTTTAACACATTCTGTTCACCACAAATCGTTTAAATAATTAACAATCTATCCCCGATCTATCTATTATCTGTTTCCCGAAACCTACAATTTGGACGTCTTTAAGGCTAGAGTGAATATGCACTTTTTAGGTAAGCATGTATCATCGTAGGCCATGTTAACATCTGATGTGCTTGTGGTCAAATGTTTGCTTATAAATTATAAAAAAAAAATCAATTAATGTTTATTCGTTAAAATACTTGAACATTATTATTATTATCTAACTTACTTTTATAAACCACGAAGAGGATTTTTCTTTACTTAAAGAGCAAGACTTTAATGTCTAATAGATATTGAAACCATTTTGCAGCACTCAGTGATTTACTATCCCCTGGTGTAAAAAGGCGAGCCAAGAATAATGCTGTTATAAATTAGCCCGATACCTGTTTCAGCTAGTTTCCATTTCAATAAACTTGTCAACTATTAAAGTAATAGAAGCTGAGCTGTAATTTACAAAGAAAATTAAATGCTATTAATATTTTTCAAATGAAAATACTTAAAAAATCACAATTTTAAAAACAATATTAAATTACGTAATATTACTAACGTCAAGAATGGCAGTGCCTTTTTTAAAAATTGTTTTATATTTTCTCTAGTTTTAAAAAAAGTTTCTTTAATTTACTTAAATTTAGTTTAAAGAAGGGCACTTCATTATATTAATCAGTACGCCTCTCTCGTACACGTCGTGTAACAAAAGTTACGTTTCCTCATTGCTACGGACTACGGATCTACGCCGTAGCATTTGTTACGCTAAAGGGCCTTTTACTATATTCTATCTGTTTTGCGTATTTATTTTCACTGATTTTTATTATTCTTAAATTCATGACATTACTTATATTTTAAAGGTTCATTTGTACGATGCAAGTTTCTTACCTGTAGCATACAATTTAATTAAAGCAAGAAATGACTTACATACTTACATGACATAGTCCAATGTCTATACATTTCTTGCTTCAATTTTTTTTTTAGAATCCTATAAGATGTGTACTAAAATTATGCAAGCAATTTTGTTTTGTATGTTTTTTTTATTTCATTATTCAAAAGATACAAAGTTTTCTTATATCTGCCAAACTGCATTACAGTTTGTCGGCAGTAGTTCTCTGTAGTAATTGTCAACATTCATCAACAATTATTTTTTTTGTTTCACGCTGTAAAACAATTCACGACCTTTAATAATTAGGAAAGTAATAAGATTGAAGAGCAATAATAACCATTCAAGCTGCAGATTACAGAGACAATTGATTTTTAATAGTCTCTCGGGAGTCTTACGCGGCTTAACAAATAAAAAAGTGATAACTTACTTTTATTGTTGATTGTACAAAAGATAAAACAGGTTTAAGATCTTGATGCGCATAAAGTTTCTACTGAAATATAATAATAATAATTTGCAATAATTAATCTTTCACTGATGCGATTCAATTTAATTTTGCTATACACATTTGTCTATGAAATCGTGGTTTGCCACTACCATTTGATTGAAAATGTGCAATAAAAAGAAATCATACAAGTAACCCTGTGTCCCTTGCCAGCCCTCGGCGCGGCGTGTCTACAACATCAGAATAAATATTGGTACGTAGGTACTTCACAAATTACCTAATCTGTGAAACACCCACATGCCAGACAATAGGTCCCAATAAATGGTCGAAAAGTTAAGAAAAAAAATCATAAACACATTTACGTCAATAAAGCACTAAGCCAACATGTGTGTATAACAAAGTTTATTTTGATAGGGTTGCGGTGCGACAGGTGAGCTCGCCCTATTAAGTTTCGATCAGGCGCCGCCGGCAACGCGTACGGCCGCCCTAACCGGATTACATGCGGGGCAGCGCTATATGCGCGTGCGCGCGTACCACGGCTGGCATGTAATTCGATTGACTCTCATCAACATCTCGACCTACAATTCATAAACTATTTATGAAAATTCTTAAAAGAGTATCCAGATAAATATTATGAAGGGACAGGGAATGAGAATTGATAACTGAAACAATATAGGTACAAACCTAAAGAAAATATAGGTAATTACTGTGTCTTTGTCGCAATAAAAATGTTAGCCATTTATACAGAGTGGTGCCGGCAATACGATAATAAATTATAACATGGGCTATATTGTTTCATAGAAATGGTTTGCCACTTTCAAAAACATCTTATTCATTTGATAATTTCATGACATTTCTATGAAATAATGCAGCCAATGTTATATTATTTCATACAATAGTCATGAAATTATCAAACGAATAAGATGTTTTTTAAATTGTCAAACCATTTCTATGAACCAATATAGTCCATCTTTTAATTCATTGTCGTATTAACGGCACCATCCTGTACATATAGATCTGGTCACGTTTAAATTAATTATAACCACTTAATCAGAATTATTTTTTTACGCAATATCTAACAAAAAGAAATATTCCCACGGTTAACCATTGGTTAAACTATCTATTATTAGATTTTCCAAAATCACTTGCGCGGTGACCACGATCGACCCGATCCATTCACCGTAGCTAATGGTGTGCATCCATTAAGTCGCCCGCTGTCGCAGCATTGTGATGACGCTTCCAATCAAATTACGATTTATTGAATAAAAATTACGTCCATTTCAAACTATATTTGTTTTGTTCAACGGCTAGATTACACAGTGCTTGCCTCATATTCACTGATACCTCGGTTTATAACTATGTATTTAAAGATCGACAACTTTACTATACCTATATAAAATTTAAAAGAGACACATCTTGAAAGACAGATACACCGAGAGACAGACACTATGACGTATACACACTGACAGGCAGACACCATGACGTTGTTAGTTAATATTTTTTTTCTTGTTAATATTTTTCGATATATCCTTGAAACGATTTAATAGTGTAAAAATTAAAAGACAATGACCACAACATGGTAGTAATTTTAGAAAAATATCCAAACAAAAAACAAAAAAAAATATCCTGGGGCGGTTTACCATGCCCGCGACATTATTAGATATGTTTTAAAACACCGAGTGTTTTTACAAACAAACTAATATATTAAAAACTTGTTCTTATTTAGATAATAGTGGTATTATTTGATTAATTGTTAATCGTCTAAACAAGTTTGACTGTGATGTCATTGTGTACATACTTTCGTGGTCTTTGTGCATTAAAATATTTGTTTATGTAAAGCTATACCCATACTTTTTTGTGTTAGTTGAAGAAGCAAAAAATGTGATACTTATAATGCAACGAAAACCTTGGGCAACAAGATAGAACTTCCAAGCTTTCCGGCGATTTTCCTTTAAAAGTCTGCATTTTCCGCTCTCTAGCAGGTGCTTTGCTTAAAAAGAAACCGTGTATGTTACCTCTTTTGCGTATTTAACTTTTATTGAAATACCTCATGATTCACAAATAACTTTAAAATACCAATTGGAAACTGATTATCATAATTATTATCACAATGAAGATAGAGAACATCGCAAACTCTACTTTCTTCTTCTTTATATTGAGGTAAATGATCTTTATTTAGATGTGTGTTATTTTGATATGTAAATAATAGAATCGAATCTATAGGAAACGGTAGACACAAAGTCATAGTAAAACTTATCATCTTCATCACGACCCAGTGCTAGACACAGGCCTTCCTACATGGGAGAAACACATGGAGTTGGGCAATGGCCTTGCCATCCATCACCTGGCTCAATGCAGGTTGGTGGGTAAGGGCGGTGTAGCTGAGCTTTATGTTTGTGGACTGTATTAATTAATATAAACCTAAAATATATGAAAAAGCGATGTACTTCATCAAATTATTATTATTGCATGTAAATATGACAAAATCTGATATTAAAAGACACTATTTCAAAAACTGACAATTTCACTATAATTTTGACGTGGAAACCGAAAGAGAACTTATATACTAGACTGCAAGGAGGTTCGCGACAGGCGGTTGTAGTTATAACCGGGGCCAACGGCATAACGTGCCATCCGAAGCACGGAGGAGCTCGAAATTATAAATTTTGATTGACCCATCCCAGGATCGACCATGGAGAAAGTTGGTTTTTTGTTGTAATCAAAACCAGAACGCTCAAACTACTACGCTAAAGAGATCTTCCAAAAGTCATGCGCTTGCCTTTTTTTTGGATTAAGCAAATAAGCATAAATTTATTGAAATGAAATGAAAATATCTTTATTCATTGTGGAATAAGCTCCCGGTAAGGATACTTAGGTGATCAAATATTTAATGAAGACACATTACATATACTGGTACGGTATGTTTTGTAATACCCATAAAGAGAAAACTGCTAGATTTAATAATATAAAAAAAATGTTTTTTTTATTCCAGGAACCTTTGCGGGCGTCCAAGTTTCATCACAACCTCATCCGGGACGCATAGAGGACAAAATACAATGATTGATTTTTATTTATGAAAGATAAATTACAAAATTACTGCTCTATTATCTTTGTGAATATAGACAACACAGTTGGGTACTATCGCGATGACTGCTTGTTTACCGTACTCACCTTTTAATATAAAAAAGCAATATCGACCTGCAGCAAAAATTCAGTTTCACCATTGTTCTATTTCGAGAGAAAAATATGTTTCCAGTGATGCGGAAATTGATAGAAAGTACACAATCGGTTGGATACTGTTTCGTATTTGTTTTGAAACACTGTGACATTTTCGACAAAAATTCTTTTTAAATGGAATTCTATAAATTTTGGAAAAAGCGTAGCGTAAATAACATTATTTGCTTTAAATGCAGAATTAGTTATCTAACTGTGTTTGTTAAGGTATCAGTGGCGACCTTGATCTTAGTATATAAATATACTGATAAGTATTTACTCGTAATCAGTATTTTTAATCCCCTACGAAAGAAGAGGGGTGTCAAAAGTTTGACATTTGACGTGTCTATGTATCTGTGTATCTGTCTGTGGCATCGTAGCACCTAAACGAATGCACCAATTTTGATTAGGTTTTTTTTATTTGAAAGCTGACGTGTTGGTTCTTAGCTATAATTGATGAAGATCAGTTCAGGCGTTTGATTACTATCAGCTCAATTCCTACCAGACAAACGGATCTCACTAATTTTCACAGATCCTATTGATTTGAAATTAGGTTTACTGTTACTTCGGTGACCTTTCCTGGGCATACTAACCTTAAGCTGATTCTATACCATCAAATAGTCTGCATGATGCTCAATTCTTCAGAAAGTTACAAAAGACAGCGTGTTTGGGCTCATAAGAAAGTCTCAATGAGATGGTGTTAGAAAGATGATTAAATGACGCCGGGGGTTACTTAAAATTTACATTTTATATTTTTTTAAGACTGTATCAGATTTATACATGATCCGGAAAACGCTTCTGCTACAAATTATAATGCAAACAATAAAAGCATAATGCGCCTTTACTCTACAGCGAAATAATTTCTTACCCTCAAAGTTTATTATATGCCACAAGGCCACAACACATTGAAAGAATGAAAATCAAAAATACTTTATGTACACGTATATTGATTTGTACTTAGTGCTGTTTTTTGTTTTATTTTTCTGTAGTGTTGAAGTACCTAATATATCAAATCTACAAATATGTCCCAGGAGCTGGTAGAATCAGAAATGCAGTCTACTTCACATTAATTTTAGAGTAATTTTTGCTTCATAATATAACCGATTCAATAGCTGCTCCATGTGTATTTAATTTAACGATTTTATAGGTATTTTTACTAAGGATTTTTTAATGCAAAACACGACAAACGACTTAAAACCACTTGATGTGAAGCAATAAGTATAGTCCACACTTGCAGGCCTATAATTGTAATCTTTTACTGCTTTAATATTATTATACCTTACCAGCTCGCTTACCAATAGATAGATCTTTGTGTCTGTTTTGTGTCTTCGCAGAGACGAACAGCCTAAAGCCTCTAAAATTAAGTCGTGATATTAATAATAATAATAATAATAATCATACAGTCACACATATTATCTATCCCAAAGTAAGCACCTTCCACCGGGATTTGAACCCAGGACCTCTGACCGAGTAGCAAGGGACACAAACCACTCGGCCAGCCGGTTTGTCAAATGTCAAAACATTGTATCGCTTAGTGCCTTCGAACGGCTGTATCTGTGGATACAATACTGAATTGGAACGTAAGCTGATAACTCAAAGAATGCAATATAAACCAAGATTAGCTATAAATACAACGAACAACAAGTCCAATATTCTTGGCGAGCACAATATCTGGTGCGGTTGATTGGCTTGATTGATTGCGCTCGCGACCCGCGCAGTTCCTGCTATAGCCACTCGCTCACATAGAGCATATATAAACAAAAGGTACCTACGTACCTTACCAGTAAAATTCAACAAGCAATATCAAAAGATAAACAAAGATTTCTTTTGAGCGAAAGAACACACAGAGTTAATTAAAATCTGGATCAGATATAGTGTGCCCGCGCTCTGTGAAAGTGGAAATTTCATTCGTTTATTATGAACAGCGATCGGACTATTTACTTAACCTGTTTCCGAGAGACGAACCTGATATTCGATATGGCCACTGCAGCCGCCGCATGGACAAAGCGAGCAAATGATAGTTAGGAAATAGCACTGACCCAACCTTTCACAATTTTTTCTAAAAAAAAGTTTGCGCTTCTATGTAGGCAGTTTCTGCAGAACTTATTTGCACTCCATTTAAAAAGCTTGTTTCAATTTGCGTCCCTTGAAAGTATGTGAGGCAATCGCTCGGAAGGCGTATAAAGGGACGCACCTTAGCAAAGTTACGCTACTTCTAAAATATTCAAATCTCAGGGGCGTCTTTCCCTGCGCTCCCGTAAAATGCAAAACAAGGAAAGTTTCCCCCTAAATCAGCAGAGTCAGCGGCGCGGTGTCCCAGCCGCGCGACTCGCAAACATGCCCGGACAACAAACAAACTTTAATTTAGCCAGCCATAGTCGCCTCTTTTGGGTTTCTTTACCGAGACAAGCTCAAACAGCGGTTACTTTGGAATTCTTCATTCATTTACCATGTAAACTAATTCAAGTGATCGTCAATTAAAATAGCAAAATAAGTCTAAGCTCCTGTGTGCTTTTGTAGTGTGTAGTCGTATTTTAAAATTTCGCTCCGCAATTAATTACAAGATAAGTAATTTAATTTAATTTTATAATATCGAGGGTTAGTTATTTTGAATGACTGTTTTTGTAACATTTATCTATGTCTTCATATTTCCCTAAAGTAAATTAGGTTTCATATTTCTACTGATTTTATTTTAAGATAATAATATCTGATACACACATATATATAATATTTTTTTAATTTATGACGATGATTTTTGAGAACTTTTTTAATAAAATAAACTCGGAAACGATTGTGTCGGAAAATGCAAACAATGGAGCAAAAACACCGGGATGGGCAGCCATTATCTTGCCATAACCTAGTTCTGCATTGCGCGAGAAAAGCGAAACGGGGCTAAATTGCCGGCGAGTTGTAAATTTATAAACGATTCGTTGTCTAGAAAAAACGCATGGATCTAGTTCAGCCGCACGGACGCAGCGATAGCAACTACCAATTGATGGGTACTACCAAACAATACAAGTACCAAGTGAAATGTAGCAAATATTCTCAAGGGAAGTAAATTTCATCACATACCTTTACGCCGTAGTAGCACGTGGTGCAATGAATGGGGTAATCTGTAACAATAACAGAAAATTTTATTAGACACGAGTTATAAAATAAATATTTTATTACACTAGTGAGTAACATTATTAAAACTACGAAATCTTTTTAAAGCTCCGCTTTCAAACGCTATTTCAGGATAAGATTTACACTGAAAATTCTTCAATTCTTCAAATTTTAATATTATACGTATTTTATATTACATTATAAGGCAAGGAACATGGCTGCCTTAGCTCACTGTTTGATATCATCAACTCATTCTAAGCTGAACCAATCAGAGAAAACAATCGTACAATGATTTACATATAATGAACACATTTATGGCGCACTGCGTATTTACCGGGGCGGTCTCTTGGGTTAGCTGATTAATAAGCAGGTTTTAATTTTCCGCTGGTAAGTTCCGCATTAGATGTCCTGAGGGACATCAGCTCTCTTTTTCATATTTGGAAGTGAATACACATGGCAAGAGAAACTGTGTGTATAGCCACGTGTATTCACTTTCTTCCAAATATTGAAAATCTCATTACTGCTTCTTAATTACCTACGTAGGTATTTGTTCCGTATTGCACGTAATGTACGTTTTTCATACTACTAATTGGCAATCAAGCATACTGCCCACCTGATGGTAAGCGGCTACTGTACCCTATGGACGCTTACAAGAGAACCTCGTATTACATTGTTTCAAATAGCATGATTTCACGAGATGATCTGAGCATTATAAGTAAAACATAGCAATAAGTATGGGTCTTTTCTTTAATTAATTACGTTTCCAGTTCTCCCTTTAGCGAATAAACAAGGAAGTTTATTTAGGCGGTCAGTCTCCCGATTAACACGATCACGCAGAACATGAGAAGACAACGTACAATGTGGCAAACTTAGATTTTGTTAGAAGGAAAGTTACTTCATTTATATCTATTCCATTATCAACTTCTTCTTTATGAAGCTGTTATATAAAAACGCCCATCCCATTAGTTGCGGGGCGTTAGGATAGCGACAAATACTATAACGGAGTTTCCACGAGCAACATTGGATCACATCAATATCTGTCAGCAGTCACGAAGTAGCCAAATAAACCTATTATGAACGGCTGAGCGACAGCAGGGGAATCTAGTTCTCACATTACATCATCTGACCCAAATTGCTCTGAATATTTTGATAAGATTATTTTGGTGGATCTACTAACATGTACTAGGAAAGAAAATATAAATGCTAAATAATAGCTAGCACAAGTTTAGATATTATTAACATTGTAAGTACTAAAATTTTAATTTCATAAGCCATGCTGGTAGGATTCACACCCCTTAAAAATAATAAGTTCTGATATTATAACTGAACAATTCTATTCTGGGTACCACTAAATGAACCACAAGTCTCTGCAGCGGTAGACCACCGCAATAATCCTTGTCAAGTTTCCGCTCATTACGAGATATAATATTTTTGTTTGTTGTCGTCTGTTATACAAGTATAATCCAGGAGGCGTGAAACACCCCGCCGCAACAACGCCGTGTCAAGGATGATAAGAGGAAATTTTCCTTTGGAAATGTATCTAAAGGTATACATATACAATAATATGATGTTCCCGTAAATACCTGATTCAAAAAGTACACCTGCCGCTAAAGTCCGCTAGCATAAGGTAGGATCCCACATGAACAAAGATTATTTGTAATAAAGAAAAAGAAAGTATTTTCGTAACATACAATTCATAACTTAATACATAGCTTATCCCGAAAGAAATACAGATCAAAACCAACAAAAGTCTGTGAAGAAAAGAACAAGTGACGATACAAAAGAAGTCTGTCTCGAACACAGTGAGTTCCTATTCAAGCTGTTGGCGATGGCGTCATCGTTTTATGAATCTAAGACATTTGGCAAAAGCAAGCCAAAGCAAGCTCATATAAGCATAATTTGAAATTCATCTGTATATAACTTTATTGTATGATGGCAGGGCGCCAACAGTGATCGCTCAGCTTCCCTGCTTGCACATGGCGGCTTTATCAGTCGATTTGCCTTTATGTTATGCTACCGGCAGTCTAATTACAAAACGTTTCATGGTTCAAAATAGGCCGTATGAGTTATATTTACAACGATTATGTAGTGTGGTTATAAATTTACGAAATGTTTAAAAGGAAAAAATAAATAAGTAACATATTAAAATATGCACACGGTTATAATACATGTCTGCAGCGTAAGGACGTAAAACAGAACGGTATTGATAGACGAACGTGACAATGTTGGCCGATGCGAAGCCGAGGCAAAAATCCATTCGTCAATGCCTGGTACCTGGTTACGACCAAGACATGTAGCTAAAATTCTAATTTTCTCAAATAATGCTTACTTTGGGCTAGATAATGTAGGTGATTGGGTGTGAGTGTATGAATATTATTATTATTATACATGACAAATAAACGAAAAAGCTGATAAATCTTAGCAAGCGTAACATAAGTGCTATGATTAGTGCTTTGATAGATCACTGCTTACTGAACAGACACTTATTCAATCAATCAATCAATCATTTATTGCTTTCATGTTGTTTACAAATGTTCTTACAAATAATTTTCAGTATCAAACATGAACCCTGTAAGGGTACCGCAATATAAGTATAGGTACATTCGCATGCAATTAACAATTATTTATAATATTTCAATTTTTGCTTGACATAAATTAATGTCAAACATTATGAATACACATAGGATAGTCAAAGTAATCTACTACAATGTCATATTTAGTAATAATATAATAACGAAAATTTTATTAAGTTTGTCATAATAATGTCAATCAGTTAATTAGAATGTCAAATTATCATTTCAAGGCTAAACATAAATATATATCTTTTAATTACATATTATTGTCATTAAAAAACTCGTCAATACTATAATAACATTTAAGAATTATTAACATTTTTTAATTATTTAGGAAAACTGTATCTTTTTTTTCTATTTTTATTCTGTCAGGTAATTTATTATATATTTTGACTGCCATTACGTTTGGACTTGTGCTATGCAATTTTAGTTTAGAATTTGGCAGGATAAGTTTCAACTTAAAACTAAGTGATTCAGATGTTTGTAGATTCTGCACACAGGAGCGTGAAACCCCAATGCACTTCCTATGCAACTGTGAACCTCTTATCCACAGACAAAGCCTTCATCTGGGGAGACACACTATCGACCCAAATGATATTACCCTTAGGTTTGGGAAAATCCTAAAATTTATGGAAACTGCCCAAATCAAGACTTTACTAAAGTCAAGTCAGAAACTCACAATAGATCTTCGAGGTTGTTGTGACAAATGCTAAATACTACCAGAGAATATATTTACCATACACAGATAGAGATTTCATAGTAATTAATTTAGTCTTTAAAACAATAGTTAAGAAATTTCATAGGTGAAGACATATTCTCGCGTATTAGTCTTTTGTAGCTATGTAGGATAAGTTGTGAAGCTCACGGATAGTTATCAATTTCGATCTATATCAAAGAAGATTGTCAAAATAATTTTCTTTCCAAGCATATAAACATTTTTAACTCTTAAATAATACCTTAATTTTTGGTTCATCAAAAGCAATTTATGTTTCTGTTTTTCTTGTTTTGTAAGTCGGTTTTTCCATGAACCAAATTTTTAACAGTACTAAGAAATTAATAATGCTGTAAGAAGACATGGTCAGGAGGTTGAATAAGTATTTATACCCGTTCGCAATCATGAGGGGACAGGCTCATTGCAATATGAAAAAAATCTGGTATCCGGTGAAACTATATATAAGAAATGACTCTTGTAAAATTACTAAATATTGTTGGTAGAAAAAACATTATAAATGAGCCTGTTTCACGTACTTAAATTTGTTTAAGTAGTTAGCAGTATTAAGTAGGTAAGCCAAAAATACAAGGAAACAAAATAAAATATAGCAATGGGGTGGCTCGAGATACATAAATACTTATTACTTAGACAGTTCAGTATAAACGCCCCATTCGTTAAAACTTTTTGCATTATTTAACGAATGGGAGGAAATTGTTTCCCATCACAAGACAGGCAACGTGCAGCGCCACAAAGAACTGGGCCATGATAATACAATTTAATAATACCAATAAAATGTTGACAGGGAGAGCTTCATACAATTTTCATTGTTCTCGTGTTACATTTGTAAAGATGCGTGTAGGTACTTCTACACTAATAGAGTTATAGAGTGACTTGCCAGAACTGGGAAATCATTACCTGTTTACATAATATGAATTCATAACGCAGTCAGGGGCAAGGCTGAGAGATAAAAAGTGGTTTGATGGGGACATGATATGATGTTTACTAATATTACGAGTGTTACACGTGTGGTAAGGGCCGGTCATTGACCCCGGCATACGTACCGTTAATTACTTTCGCACTGCTACGGGACGGATCGACCGACAAAGCCGCACGCAAGCGGCGGGTTGACCCAGAGAGCCGAGTTATAATGCAACTTTACCGAATTTTTTTTGCCAATTGTGATCGATTCGTAACGAAAGTTATTGGGCGTTTATTGCTATTCTTATTATGAAATTTTAGTGTCTAAATCTTTTCTAATTCTTTTCACAGATTTCTGCTTGTATGTGTAAGCTGCTGCACATGCATTCAGGCATGCGTGTCTTAGCAAAGCAATGTCTGAAGAAAATGTTAAAAAAGAACTTGCGAGTGACACAAAAAAGGCCGATTATGCTGTAATCTATGCCGAACTGAATATACCTATAATAAGTATTAATATGTAGAAAACCTGATCGACATCATAATATTAAAATCACGCGGCGACTAATGTAAGCGGTTTTTTGGTTGCTCAAATATTTTTCTGTGTTATAATAATACTTACTTGTAAAGAAACCTAATATAAAGAAGCGCGTAAAGTAACAGTAATAGCAGGTACATTATTTAATTCAATAAAAAATATTCACGTAATTCTTCTTGATTAATAATAATAAACTTCTAGATTAATTCAGTATCTATCCTTGAATTCATGGTATACCTATTGGCATCCGAAGGCTTTTGTTTTGGGCGACTGGAGCATTGTTTCAATATTTAAAAACAGTAGGTAATGAGCGTGAATAAACGATGGTTTGATTTGACTGAATAAATAAGTCCGCTGTAACAAACAGGATACTTTACGTTCCAATATCAATATTGCTATAAATGCGAAATGGACGTTTTGCGAACTGGACTAATCGCGAATAATTATGATGTTTCTCTTTATGGCCGCAGTCGACCAATTGCTAAATGAACGAAAGTCGACGAAAGATCTTTTGTCCACATAAATAAATAAATATACATGTATGACTTTTGCCGCTCATTTAGATCAAATTATTGTAGCTTGAATGATTTGTACCATGCCAAAGACATAGATAAACATTTAAAGTAGTCTGTCTCTGTCGAAATATAAGTAATGGTAGATTCTTCGACTATTTTATTTAGTTAAGGACTATAATATTAATCTGGTTACAAACATGTACGCTCAACGAGGCACCAAACAAGCGGGCGCGCGGGTCGGACGTGTCGTCTGCGGTTCTGATTGTCTTCATCATAAAAACTCGTCACGTCTCACCTCCTCGCCTTCGGAAGAAGCCGGAATAGCCTCCCTTCGAATCACCTGCACTCACCTATATAGGGGAGTTAACCACGTCTTGACGGTACATTCAAGAGATGTACCTAACGGTAAAAGTAATGCTGTCAATTTGACAAAAACTTTATTACATAAAAGACATCATAATTATTTATTAATAATTAAGTGAACTCCCCATATATCAGACACAAAAGATTTCGTGTGGTTAGAAACAATAATTCAAAAATCCTGAGTTTCTTTTGAGACTTTCGACAATTCATTAGTGACATGAGATATCTGCGTATTAAACCGGCATTCACACCTAATTTAAAGATAAAAATACGAAATGCATTGTTGGTTCAGACATCAGATGATAATTAATTAAGTCGTAAATTTGATGACTTTTTATCAATAAATTAAAGAACTTTCTATATCAATTATTATTCTGTGCAACAAGAGTGGCAAACAAGCATAATCATAACATGATTTGCAATCAAAATGCCTTTAGGACGGTAATCCATAAAATGGTGATTTTTTTTTATAATTATTAAATACTTAAGTGAATTGTTTATACTTTTTTAGAGAGTTTGCGACACCGGTTTTCTCGCCGATAACTCTAGTACTAGCAAGAAACTTATACTACTTACAATTACTTATAATTTGTTCTAAATAGCATTTGTTTCATATCTATGCGTTGGTTAGAAGATATCTTTTTTAGATACAAAGACCGCCCTCGCAAACTTCTTAAATGTAACTTACTACATATTATGTTCATAGTGCAATAAAGAGTATATAAAGATGTACTATAAAAGCAGGAAAAAAGAAAGTAATTTAGTAAATCCAGTGTATCTAAGAGAAACAAAACAGATACGACAGAGGCAGGTGGAAGCGACAAAGCGCTTGTTCCGCTCTCGGCATCCGGACGGCGCGGGGCGCGGCGGCACACATGACGCCCTTGCGACAATATATGAGTGGCAACATTGCCCAGAACGAACACATCTCATACAATTTATCGTTTTTCCCCTAGAATTACTTTTTCCGCTTTATTGTCCCAACATTATATCACACGCCTACCTAGAAAATAATTCCTTCATTCATTACTTTACGACAACATAGCATGTCAAAAATCGTTATCATCTAATTAACACAACAATTTGGCTGGAGAGATCCATTATATGCAATAGGTTACGCAGAGTAATGACCTCTTAAATTATACCTCGCTGTTACCGCATTACGGTACTGACGTAATTTTATTCGTGCAGAAAAACCATACGGCGTAATTTCAGAAAAAAGACTAACATGTTACGTGGGACAAACGAAGCGAGCTCGCCGTGGAGGCAACTCGCGTGCAATAAATCGTGTAAGCTGTGCCCGAAAGCCGCACTGCTACAATTGCATTCAGTGGCGCAAGCATGCTACCAGCCTAGGTACTTAATTTTACCAACACTTTATACCTAAAAAACAAGTTTGCAAAACACTAAAAATGTAAAAAACTATTGAATTGCTTCTCATATAAATGTATTTTATGGAGACTAAGGAGTCTGTGCCTCACTTTCGGAAACATCTTAAGCACCAACATCAAAAAATACCTACTTACCTTTAAATTAGATAAATACTTATTTACTAAAATTTTTGTCTTTTGTTGTTATAATGTAGTCGGTTTTTAGTTTTATATTTTTTTTTTCACACTGTCGTAAAATTCCAAGGTTAAATGGGAATCAGCGTTATGTATTTCTCAGTCTGTTATTTTTACCGACTTCAAAAAAGGAGGTTATCAATTCGACCTGTTTGTATTTAATATTGTCAGAATTGTATAGTTTTTGTTTATCTTAGTCTATACCAGTTTCTCAACATAGGTGCTAAATTTCATGAGTGTATGTATGCAATTTGTATATTTGTATGTTTGTTTGTCCACGCATATCTCAAAAACTATAAGTCGGATTGCAAAACTTTTACATGGTTATAATTAATTATGCTCCCTGTTGTCTCGTCCTCGATGATGAAAGGATATACAAGTGTAGTACCGGCTTTCCAGCCACTCGCGCCACATAATTTTAAAGTTATAGGTGAAAAAACCGAACGCACCCAATACCTGTGCTGCCCCCTGTGTCTGTAACTGACTTCATTCGGTTTTTATGTCAACAGAGCGCCGTGACGTATTTTCTGAAAATTATTTAAAACATTGTTTTTATATTATAATATTGTATAATTGTTACGTGGATAATCATGGGAAAACGATCAACGGAAGAAAAGAGATTGCATTTGTTAAAAAAACTACGGAGATTAGAAGACAAAATCAAAGATCGGTCAGATAATAAAGAAGGTATGTACCAAACAAATATCAACTTACTTCGATCTTTCTTCCAAAACTAGGTTAGACAATAAATTTTAATAAATAGCTTAGAAAACACTGCTCTGTATAAGAATATACATGTTTTCTAAAGGTTTTTGTGATAAAATTCTTATTACGCTGTTAAGTAGGTAGGTACTTAATCTCACACCGGTGTAATTCTATTACGCAGTATCGCATGTTTTGTGTTTATCTTATGTTTACAAGTATAAATACTAGTTTAATAATTATTAACCTGTGGGGTGTTCTGTAGGGACACACGTGGTTTAAATAAACTTTTTTATTTTGACAACTCTATGAAACTTACTTGCTTAAATAGGCTTTTATTCTGACATATTATACTGTCAGGGATAACATCCTGTGGGGTGTTCGGTCGGAACACACTTGGTTAAATAAATATCCATATCTATCTAATAAAGTAAGAAACTTACTTGCATCTAACTAGCATAAGTAAATTCCCAAAAAATATACTGTCTTAGTAATAAAACCTGTGGGGTGTTCTGCAGGGACACACTTGGTTTAAATTTTGATATTTCATAACCTTTGAGGGGAGTTCTGAGGGAACTCACAGGGTTATGTAGTCACACTTACAATGAAATACAAAATAAAAACTATTGAAATTTTGTATTGCAGACAGTATTGATTTACAATCTATTCAAGGAACCGAGAACTCCGAATCAGAAAACATGTCCCCAGAATTGGATGAGGATATAATTCCTGAGCAATGTATGGAAGAATCAGTTGCTAACGAACAGAAAATAGATGAATCTATTCTAGCTATACTGGGGGACCCACCATCTATAGATTGTAAGGAACAACACCTACATAAAGAAATAGCTGACCGCTGGACTGAAATTTTGAAGAGAGGACTTAAAAAAGATGAAAAGGAAGGTTTATTTAAAAATTATCCGGCATTTGCAAACTGTGACCGAATGGTTGCCCCAGAATTAAATCCGGAAGTCAGTATTGCTATGTCAGAAGTGGCAAGAAAACGAGATTATTTGATTAAAAAGAGACAACAACAGGTCACAACTGTCTTGTCATGTCTTGGTTCAGCTTTACAATTATGTATTAATGATAATGTAGACAGTCACAAATTACAGATTATAAAAAATTTGAATGATGCATCCAGATTACTCTGCGACTCTATCTATTTGGACACTAAAGGTCGCAGGTCCCTTGTGCTATCTGGAATAAACAAAAATATGAAAGAATACCTAATAAAATCAGAACCCAATGCCCTGCTATTCGGTGATAACCTTACGGATAGAATAAAAACAGCCAAAACTGTACAAAGATCTGGCAGCGACTTGAAAATTCCAGAGATTAATAAGAGAAATATTCCAAAACGAAACCCCCTTACTTCACAAAAGAGTAATATAGAAAATAAGACTTTAAACTGGCGGGGCCCTCCTCGTCAAACCATCCGAACCAAGGGTGCAGCAACAGGGGGGCCATCACACAACAGGACCAAACTTCAGGATCCGAGGAAGAAGGAAGACTTCCACTTCCAGCGCTACAGGAAGTAAACGCCCAGGTTGGTAGACTACCATATTACTATCATAAGTGGAAGGAAATCACAACTGATAACAGAATCATTAGCTGGATTAGAGGGTATGAGATACCTTTTCTGAAAAAACCATACCAAAATTCTATTCCACTAAACAATAAGTTTTCAAACACTGAATTAATTCATATAAAATTTGAAATGGATAAATTGTTGTCAAAAAATGCTGTTGAAGTTTGTGAACCACAGAAAGATCAATTTTGTTCGCCTATCTTTCTTGTTAGGAAACCAAATGGGACATTTAGATTCATTTTAAATTTAAAAAGATTAAATTTATTTGTAAAAATTGAACATTTTAAACTAGAAGACTATCGCACTGTTTGTAAACTTTTACAGAAAAATGATTATTTGGTATCTTTAGATTTAAAGGATGCTTACGATATGATAAAAATACATGACAATAGCAAAAAATACCTACGATTTTTTTTCAAAGGAAAATATTATCAATTTAACGTTCTCCCGTTTGGTTTATGTACAGCACCATTAATTTTTACTAAAATTATGAAACCAGTAGTAGCACACCTTAGAAAACAAGGTTATTGCTCAGTTATCTATTTGGATGACTATTTGGCTATGGGAAATAATTATGCTAGTTGTTTAAAACATATGCTATCAACAGAAGAGTTATTGACCCAATTAGGATTTATAATAAATAAAGAAAAAAGTGATCTCATACCAAATCAGACATGTAAGTTTTTAGGTCTTATTTTTAATAGCAGAGACATGTCGATAAATATTAGAAATGAGAAGAGAAAGAATTGCCTAAAATTGATTTTGGAATTATTAAATAAAAAATGTATAAAAATTAGATTTTTAGCTACTGTAGTTGGAAAACTGGTCTCAGTTTGCCCTGCAATTAAGTATGGAATGCTTTATACCAAGGAACTTGAAAGAACTAAATACTTGGCCTTGAAATGTAATAATAATGATTATGAGCAAAATACTTTAATTAATAAAAAATGTATAGAAGATTTAAAATGGTGGGTAAAGCATATTGTTGAATCTAAAAATATAATAAGAAAATATGATTTTCAACTAGAAATATTTACTGATGCTTCTAAGACGGGGTGGGGTGCCTCTTGTGAATCTGAGACAGCCAGTGGAATATGGACAGAAGATGAGGCATCATGTCATATTAATACATTAGAACTACAGGCTGCATATTTTGGCCTCAAATGTTTTACAAAAAATTTAAATAATTGTGAGGTATTACTTAGAATAGATAACGTAACTGCGGTTTCGTATATCAATCGATTAGGGGGTGTACAATATAGACATTTACATCAGTTAGCAAAAACAATTTGGCAATATTGTGAAACAAAAAATTTGTGGATTTTTGCAAGCTATGTAAATACTAAAGACAATGTAATAGCAGATTTTCAATCTAGAAGGACTCTAAGCAATACGGAATGGGAATTAGGATCAGACCAATTTCAAAATATCATAACTGTATTTGGAATACCAGATATTGATTTGTTCGCTTCAAGAACTAATACAAAATGTCCACTCTTTGTGTCATGGCACCCAGACCCAGAGGCTTATGCGGTTGATGCCTACACCCTGTGTTGGACACAGTACTATTTTTATGCTTTTCCTCCATTTTCTATGATTTTGAAAACGTTAGAAAAAATTGTAACAGATGAAGCCACGGGGATTGTAGTTGTCCCATATTGGGTAACTCAACCTTGGTATCCACTGTTTGCTAAGCTCTTGTCTGCTGAACCAATTATTTTTAAACCCTCGAAAGGCTTATTAATTCTTAAAAATTCCAGATTGTTGCATCCCCTTCACCGGAATATATCACTGATGGCAGGAGTATTGTCCGGAAAACCTTCTTAGAGTTGGGCATAAATGATAAAGCAGTGGATATTATGCTATCATCTGTCTCAAGTAACACCTTAAAACAGTATTTACCTAATATTGTTGACTGGGCAAGATATTGTAACTCAAACAATATTTCTATTGATAAGCCAGAAATTCAAGAAATTATTATTTATTTAACGAACAAATTTCAAGATGGGCTATCATATGGTAGTTTAAATACTATTAGGTCCGCTTTATCTTTTATGATTGGTTCGCACATTGGAAGTAATGAGAAAATTAAAAGATTGTTTAAAGGTTTCTATAGATTGAGGCCCAATACTCCAAAATATAATGCTACATGGGATGTATCTTTATTATTAAGCTTTATAGAGCAAAAGTACATTGATGAATGTAATTTAGATACTGTTACTAAAAAGACTGTAACATTGCTGATTCTTGCTACGGGTCAAAGAGCACAAACAATTACTTTGATTGATATTAATAACATAATAATTAATGATAATTGTATCAATATTAAAATTGATAAACTAGTCAAAACATCAGCACCGAACAGGTGTCAACCCTTTTTATCATTACCATTTTTTAATGACAGACCTAAAATCTGTCCAGCTAGAGCTGTTATTAATTATTTAGAATTAACAAAAAATATTAGATTGACAAATTCCTTATTTATAACGTTAAAAAAGCCTCATAAAGGTGTTACATCTAGTACAATCAGCCGTTGGGTTAAGAATGTCATGAAAGAAAGTGGAATTGATATAACAATATTCTCAGCACATAGTACACGACATGCTACAACTTCAGCAGCATATAAAAAAGGTGTCAATATTGACGATATCAGAAGAACAGCTGGTTGGACTGGCGAATCCTCAACATTTGGGAGATTTTACAATAGACCCATCATAAATAATATTGTATTTGCAGAGACTATCTTAAGACGATAATCATAACTGTATTCAAAGTATTTGTGAATTATTACTTTGTTACCTTATTCTATTTGTGATTTTCTATTAAAAAAAAAAATTTTTTTTTTTTTTTTTTTTTTTTTTCTTGATTTTATTGCTGGACTTTGAACATCTACACTTGTATATCCTTTCATCATCGAGGACGAGACAACAGGGAGCATAATTAAATAGTCAAACGAACTTACCTGTAAGTGAAGTTCGACTGTAATTATGCGATGCTGTTGTCTCGTCCGAAGATGATGAGTCCCGCCCCACCCGTTCAATTGTTAAACAAATTGCTAACTTTCCCCTCTATAAAATCAAAAAATTTTTTTTTTTTTTTTTTTTTGAAGTTATCTGCTTTAAACTTAATGAAGTCAGTTACAGACACAGGGGGCAGCACAGGTATTGGGTGCGTTCGGTTTTTTCACCTATAACTTTAAAATTATGTGGCGCGAGTGGCTGGAAAGCCGGTACTACACTTGTATATCCTTTCATCATCTTCGGACGAGACAACAGCATCGCATAATTACAGTCGAACTTCACTTACAGGTAAGTTCGTTTGACTATTTAATTATTTCTTTTGAGTGTTTTGAAGTTGGTTTACTTATTTTGAACAAACCATGTTGATTGTTGTTTGTACCCTGTCAAAAAATTATCAAACGCTGTATATATTTGACAATTGAAACCTATGAAAAATACAGTTGAAGTTGAGAGGAGAATCTCTTCTTTTAAGTTTTTAACCGAAAATAAAGTAACAGTATCCATCATGTTACATATCTATATTAAATGATAAAAGTTTAATTTGCCCAATCCATTGAAAGAATAAATTTGAGGTCACACCCATAAGACTGCATAATGAAGATATCCAAATTCAAATCTCGGGAGATCGAATAAAGCAGTATTCATTTCTGATCATAAAACTGTTCCGTCCTCTTTCATATCCGCTAGTAAAAAAACTTCTCACGATCTCATCTTTATCTCGGCGCACATATCTATTACGTTCTAATAACTAAGTTGAAAGTGGACTTTTAAATTTGGTTTTCTAAGCCAACATTTTAATGACCTACGCCGCCATTTTGGAGGGTTGCTTTGAGGAAAACTCCCCATTCGATCCCTCTAGGGAAGTAATGCATTTTCCTTTATCACCCCGAAGACAGTTTGCACACTTCACGACAAGGAGACCGGTTTTTACGATTATTGTGCTCGAGACGTTACATGCGATCTGCAATGAAAAAACACTGGAACCAATCTTCCACACCATAAACGGAAACCCGTACCTACCTATTGCTTTAATAATGTTTCCTTTTTAGAACTTCCGACCGTTATTAGCTTAAAAAAATATACATTAAGTAATGTTTATTTTCAAAGCAGGTAAAATTAAAACCTTATACCTACTTTAAATATCCAATTAAATAATTTAGTGATTCCTTCTGGAACTTTTCCAGTTAAAAAGAGACTTAAGTTTATTTCGTAAGTTTGCTTTGATGTTTCAGTGTTTCCTAGTGGATGTTCTATAAATGGTTTAGGTAAAGTTACTGTATAAACAACATTGCGACACGCGTCATAGTGCAGCATTTCAGAGCGTGTCGCAAGCGTCGACTCTGAGCTAAAAATGTCAAAATCGTGTTGTATTTCACCTTGGAAGTCGGCGTAGTAGACCAAGCACCTTTCTTGGTGCGGATGCATTCTGCACCGGAAAACTAACCGTCAAGCCGAGCGTGAAATAATGCTCCACGTGTTGAATACGAGGGCCATTAATCGCATCGGTCGAAAGCGCAAGTGTTCTCATGCTTAAAAAACTTTATTAAATAATGCGTCGTTGGCTTACACGTCTATTTATTACAAAATTAATACTCGGCCTGGATATAATTACACGGGTGGTGGCAGGGGGTATGTCCCCCTTCACTTCGCTGCATGACTGCACGTTCGCTGCACATGGTGCGCGTTCGCGCTGATGCTTTCGAGTGCTTACTCGAACAAACAATATGACGCGACTTATGTTAATAAGTTTGTAACAACTTCATACGTCGCCATTGAATAGTCCACTTTTACTTTTATTTTTGTGAAACAGATACCACGTGGAATAAACTTCGAAAACTTTACAATTCATCTTGTAAAGTTTTCGAAGTTGAGTTTTTATTAACAATACTTCATTGTTTGAAAAAAAATCCCATCGCCTAGGAAAGTTCAGTGACTTTAGATTTGTTCTGTTATCAGATAAATCCGACAGTCAATACCCAAAGTAAACTGTCAGTTTGTCAGCCGTCATTTGCTTACAAAGTTTTTATTTATTTATTTATTAAACATAAACATAAACTTTTGAAACAACAAAGGGAATATTTTTGTAACAACGACGGGGTAATACCATACTCACAGTATTGTTGTTTTTTTATACAACGAGATGACAAATAAGCTGTCGGCGCACCTGATGGTAAGTGGTTACTGTCGTACCGTCGCCTTATAGACACCTGGAATAACAAGGACAAAATCACTTGGTAAGGATGGTAACGCACCTGGCGTTGCCAGCCTTCCATGCCCGGTAATTACACTGGCTGTATATTACCTTTCCCTTCAATCTGAAACACAGCGAACTATTTCACGGCTGAATTCAACGGTTTCACGGTATAAAACTAGTTCGGCTTAGCAAATATAATTTTCAATATATTAAAATGCATAAAACGGCTATTTTTCTATTACACAATCAGTTAACTACAGCTACATGCACTAAGATGCACACACTTTTGACAGTCAGCGAGGCACACGAGATCTTTTTGTACCGCATCTGCCTAATGGAAGTAGAATTTAGAATTGTTTTGCCCAGGTGTAGGCTCGATGCAATTTTACTGGTCGGCTTCGATGAAAGTTCGATTTGTCGCAGTTTAGAACGAAATAGGGCGATCGTGCGGGAGAAAGCGTGCTCGTGACATAGCAGGGACGTGCGGCGGCAGAAGTCGGCCGACCGTCGACACCCCAGTGGGACTAATTTATTACCGGCATTGGCAGTGCCGTTTAGACAAAAATCATAGCAGATTTGAATTCTCTTACCTTTTTGGAACATTTGAGACATTCTAGATTAGCGAAAGTTACTATAATAATTTATGATTCAGATCTGATTTGATCAAACACTATACATATTTGCTTCGACGCAGCCGGTCCACCTACATTCATCAAACCACCTCTGTGTGCTCTACCAAATAACATAATGTTGCAGTTTCCGTATTTTTTAAAAATTACCTCGGATTAATGGCAGTATCGAAAACCTTATTTGAAATTCAATTTTAATCCGAGATTTTCATTGTCAATTCACTAGTTCCAGCCCGAACTATAAACCATGGAATATGATAGCATGCTCACATTACGGAGCTCAGCGGATATCGATGCGAGGTCACGGTTGGACGCTGAGCTCCGAGGATTTCACTAGAAAGCCTCGATGACACAAGATACCATCCAGCCATATTTAATCCTGCAAATCTCTACAGAATGGAAACTGGAAAGCAAACGTTATTCACTATTTCTTTGAATACGTTACCTTGGATGTAAGTACTTAATACATTTCTTGACATGATGAAACTGACAATTGCTCAAAGAAGCTCGTAAAATTTTATAGACTGCAAGCGGAACAGAGAAAATGTTCATCAAATGTTCATCGAATTATTTGTCTGCAGTCACCGATATAGGTCAACACACCAATCAATTGAATTTAACGATACATTAAATTAATTCAAGAGAATCAAATATTAGAATAAAACTAGTAGACGCGGCTATGACACTTATAAAGATTCTTACTGGTTGAATTGAAAGCAATAAAAAGAAAAAACAATCATTAATAATAATAGTCGCGTAAAACCCAAAATTATACGTGAAAAATAGTCATAATTCAATAGGTAATGGCCAAAGTGATGGTGATGATCTAGAATCTAGATAACTACATTGTGTATGTACAGTCGACAACAAGCGTAATAGTTCGACCTTGAGAGTTGAGACCGCCCTTACTGCGTTCTGTAAGGAGACCTGCGCTGGCAGTCTTTTTTAAAAAAAACTACTCTTCACTACACACTATAAAGCACACGCATAAAACACAAATAACTTTTCAATTCTACAAACTGAATTCCCGATTTACTCCGAGCGATGTTTTGACCGCTTTCCGCGAGTTCCAGAATCTAGCTGACCATAAGGTTGAAATAATAAAATGAAATAGAAAATGCAAATTGACAATTTAGTTACAATGGAAAAATACGCGAATGGATAAAGTGTTTGATCATCAATTATTACTTGGTGAGTAGGGTTATATAACAGTTCGTAATGGAGGCGGCTTTCGTAGTGCAACTGTTAAACTTGACGTGATGTCGTGTGTACCCGAATTTATAAAAATAAATAGTTAATAAACGAGTTTGTGTAGTAAGAAAATAAAATGTAGCGAAACTTTATTAGTTACCGCCTAGTTTTTTTTTTGGATTAAATAAAGTGTATAGACAGCAACTCAAGTAGGTACCGTTAGAACCGCATCTATTTTCCCATTATAAAAACAAAACGAACAAATAGAAACATCCGGCGATGAAGACAACAAACATCGAGAGCGAACCTTCCGTTGCAACGAAATAATTACAGACGAGTATTTTTTGCCTTAAACGTACTCAGACGAAGATGGAGTACCTTCAGACTAAAAAAAGTTCTTATGGAATGAAAGAGTTACCCGCACCTAGCTCACCTTTTCTATTATGCATCGAATAGTCTGGTTAAGAAGGTAAAGAATATTGTAATTAGGACCGTTGGTTAATTGCCAAAGAACACTTCGAATAAAAGTTTTATTTCATACCTAGATAGCATTAGATACTTACTTTTTAAGTAAAGGTGCTATATAAAACCCAATCTTAAATCTAAATCCGGATTTCCTAATTGTGAATAAATGTTCCACTTAGCTTATTTGTCATGCCGTTGACGTCGTCTGCTGTCACCGTCGCTTTCCCCTTCAATATTCATTACATTGCATTGTTTGTGTCGTTAATTGACGTTTTAATTCCCATTTGATGTGTGATGCTTTCGTTTGTTGATGTTGTTTTTGTTAGCTAGTTTATTATGCTGTTTTTGTGCTGGATACCGCGAGCAGGGCGACGAACTGATGCGCAGGCGGCTCTGGACGTGACCTCCGCTACACATGCTCAATGGAAGCTTTATTATTCAACTCGCGGCTGCTCCACCTTATAAGTATGCATAATTACGTTTCATATTTCACAGCAAATTAGCCGTCGTCTAGTCAGTTCTCATAATGCTCCCGATCATTTTAATGTTTTATTATTAGCTACAGCTATGTAAGAGACTTAATGGCCTTATGTCATCGTCAACAATGGTTGTCGAATAAAACGATTCGGTTTGGCTTGCACAAGCACGTTAGACGAGTAACTGCCGGCTATCCTCTAATAATAGCATGACAATGTAATAATATAACGATCCACTCGTGCTTAACCGAGTAAGCTTACTAAAGAATAATCCCTCGATATTTAACTTACGTGGATATTTATTACGAAGTTTACTTTAATACATTATTAGTAACTGCTTAAAAAACTCCGTAATATTACTTACTTCGTTTTTTACACTTGAATAAATAAAAAAATCGACTAACCGTCTGAAGTTAGACGAATGTGCTAGGCAGTGTTCAAGGTAGCGATTTTATCAGAAGCACAGAGGCGATATTTTTTGGTAAATAATATATTTTGCCTTTAATTACGATACCTAATAAGAAATATAGATTGGTATCTATTGTATTAAGAAAAACTTTCATAAGAAAGTTATCTACTTATATTGCTTTGAATTGAAGTACCTATAGTAGTTTAAGAAATGGAGTCATATCATATGATTAATTTATTAAAGTTCGTTTTTGGTTTGCGCATCAGATAATGACCATTCCCACGTTTCGCCTTTAAATTAATATGCACCGAAGCAAAAATTACGTCAGCATTATTTTGCATATTTTTTCCAAGTAACGTACAAGCTCAAGTTCTTACTTTTAAAAAATCTATACATAGGTACTATTTTTCTCAGTTCTTGTGAATTTTTGTACTACGACTACAAGTATACATACAAGTGTACAAGTACACAAGTGTACAAGAATACATATTAAACAAATAATTGTGTATTTAATAATCTTTTAGTACTATTCTAAGACTTCTGTCAGTTGCATAATCAAATTTCAGACAGACTAATACTTAATTTAACAATTCTGAAATTTTATTATTTATCTGTATAATTGTTCCTCTGAGCTGAAAGAGATTTGACATTTCTGAATTCCCATAAGCTAGTATATACAGTAAGTATTATTACACCTCTGTGTAAACATTTCGTTCTTTCCTGGTATCCTTAGCAGTCTACCGGCGGGCTGAGCAGACACACTATAGAAAATGTACCTAGATACTGTCTTATAAGTATGTGGGTACTGCTGTCTTATCGTATATAAACATGCGGCTACATATTTTCTGTACAGAGTCTAGTCGATAAACGTTGCAGTTCCGTTTAACGTAAAAAACTCACTCTGAGTAGGTAATAACTTTCGAAACTGACAATGATAGCATTTTTTGCGTCTCTGCTAAAACTGGAGGCTAACAATTTATTGTAATTTTTTGCCTCATTTTGTAGATAAAGAATGACTATCTTTGTGAAAAATAGTATATTTTATAGCTAAAACTGCGGTTAAGAATGTAATGGACCAAAATCGGGTCTTTGTAGACGGATAGGTATAGTTTCATTTCTTCAGTAGTAATAAGGATAACATAATATTTAAAAAGCTGCCTCCTGAAAAATGTATGAGATAAAATCATTAATATTCTAAGGATAAAAATAAAGAAATGACAATATAGCACGTCAGTTAAACGTTTGGTCTTTGATCTGCGCAAAGAGTATAAAATATATAAATATTTAGTATAGGTACTTTAAAGTCACGTCAAGGTACTGTCTGCCACGAATTCCATCTGTCAAGAGTAACCCGAACTGGCGATGAAAGAAATTACAGTGTTTTAAAGCACGTCCGATAGACGACTTTCCATACAAAATTACTTACACTTCTTGAATTCCTCACACACACAATTTTCCTCATTGTATGTTTATTTTTAAACCACCTCTGCATAAAAATAAACAAAACAAAAAAATAATTATTGAAATCATTCATGCAGTTTTTTAGTTTTAGCGAGACTAACGAACAGCATTTCATTTTTATATACAAAGAAGAAGAAGATTACTTTATGAAGAAGAAGAAGATTAGTTAATAAAATCGAGATTTATGTAACATGTGACATGAAAAAGTCAGAAAAGTATCGAAAATAGAAAAAAATCATGTCCGATGGCGGGCCCTAACTACATAATTTGACGACCGCTTGGCCGAGTGGTCTGTACCCCAGGCTACTCGGTCAAAAGGTCCCGGGTTCGAATCCCGGTAGGAACAAATGTTTGTATGATGAGTACGAACATTTGTTTACGAGTCATGGATGTTTATATGTTTATTTAGTATATTTCTAATATTTATATACATATTATTATCATTATTTCTCCGTTATCTAGTATCCATAACACAAGCTCTTAATGATGCTTACTTTGGGCTAGATAATAGGTGTGAGTGTATAAATATTATTATTATTATATATTATTATAATTATTTATTATATTATACTGAAAACAAAATTATGAATAAAATAAATCAATTTTAATTTTTCTACGCATAGGTATGATAGGATATTTGTCGTATCAATGTATTTTTTTTATTTTAGCAATAAAATGTGTAATCAAAATATAAAACTAGAAAAATTTCACGTCCTGCGGCGGAAATCGAACCCGCGATCTTTCGCAATCCGGGCGACTAACATTTCGACATTGTAGGGTGGACGTTAGCTCATAAACGCAAATACAGATAGACTAGAAGAATTTCACAGGGATATCCCAAGTCCTGGGTGGCTCAGTGGTTAGAGCAGTCGCCGGGATTGCGAAAAATCGCGGGTTCGAATTCCGCCTCAGGACGTTAAATTTTTCTAGTTTTATATTTTGATTACTTAGTAATTTTTCAAACATTTATAATAATGTTAATCAAAAATTAAGATTAATAAAATGTGTCATAAGAACCTAGTAGGAGGGTCGATCGGTCGGTAGGTTAATCATTCCTGGCGTGTCACGGGCCGGGATCAGCAGCCATTTGTCAATCACCTCTAAGATATTGCATAAAAGCTCTACCTATAATATATTTAAAGTTTTCTTCCAATATTGCCATAATTGTAAATTTTAACTTGCATTATACACTTTTATCGTATTACCCTGTAGATGCTACTCGAAAATGTGACAAAGTGCTTTAGTTCCTTGGAGAAATACAACGAAAAAAGTTTTATCTTATATACAGGGTGGTGCTGTCAATACGACAATAAATATAAACATGGGCTTTATTAGTTCATAGAAATGGTTTGCCACATTCAAAAGCATCTTATTCATTTGATAATTTTATGACATTTGTATGAAATAATATAACATTGGCAGCATTATTTCATAGAAATGTCATGAAATTATCAAATTAATAAGATGTTTTTAAAAGTGGCAAACCATTTCTATGGATTAATATAGCCCATGTCTATATTTATTGTCGTATTGACAGCACCATCCTGTATAAAATTCTCGACTCACAGTTTTAGTTACCATACTCCTTCGAAACGGCTTGACCGATTTTCATGAATTTTTTTATGTATATTCAGTACGTCTGGAAATCGGCTACTATCTATTTAGTTTTTAATTTTTTTGGTTTTTTTTATGGCAAAACAACGTTTGTGTAGTCAGCTAGTACTAGATAAATTTCTTGTCGTCAGGCGGGGACTGAACCCGCGACCTTTCACAATCCGGGTGACTGCTCTAACGGTAACAGAAAAATCAAATACAGTTCTAATATTTTCAAACATTTATAAAAGTAATTAGTAGTGTAGAAAATAAATGAAAGGATATTCGACATTCAGTTGAAAATTACGTCTAACTATTATACAACTATGTAACTAAGTACTTACTACTTATACATTTACTTCGATAAAAATATTGAATTCACTTTTGATGGATGATTTCTAAATATACCTATTCCATTTTGATGCTCTTCTTGCAAAAACTTACGTAAGTATTAAAATCAATCATAATGTAAAGGCTGAAAAAAGGTATTGCTAACTAAAAGTCTAATGTGATAAGTAAAAGTCTAATTTGACGACCGAGTGGTGTGTACCCCAGGCTACTCGGTCAAGAGGTACCGGGTTCGAATCCCGGTAGGAGCAAATGTTTGTATAATGACTCCGAGCATTTGTTTACGAGTCATGTAAGTTTATATAGTTTATTTCTAATATTTATACATTTATTATTATCATTATTTCTCCGTTATCTAGTATTCATAAACACAAGCTCTTAATGATGCTTAGTTTGGGCTACACAATAGGTGTGAGTGTATAAAATAAAATAAAAAGGAATACCAAGATTGTTTAATCATCATTATGTTAAGAATATACAAGCAAGGGTTAGCATTGTTGATGGCGTGACCCGAGCCGTCGACGGGGGATCATATAGGATTCATGGGCTATTTGTCAATCACCTCGTGAATGACCCTAACGCTTTCAATAAACGCCTCGGTAGCGAGCAATCGATACTCGATAAAATGTGGCACACAAGTTTTGTTACTCATTTCCAGTATCACGGAAGAAGCATGTTATGGACGCACGCGTGCGAGGCATTTATACATATTATATAAAGGGATTTTTTTAACAGTCCATCCTATATCTAACTGGTTACGTGAAGGCGGTCGCACATCAATTTTAGAACGTCTGTTTGAAAATGACTTTAAATGCAATTGATTAAGGGTACCTTATGAAATTTCAGTGCGCTCACTGATCAAATATAAAATCAAATAAAACCACATTACCGGGTTTAACTCGAATTTAATAAGTTGTTATATTATTATAATATACCCTACGTTTGGATTACTTTAAAGCGATCGTGGTCACGGGAAGACTGAAGATGTTAACATTTCTTTGATAAGCCGTTGATAAGTTTAACTACCGTCACTTTGTGTTAAATATTTTGAGAAGCCTGATTCACGCTTACGGCGCTCCTACACTCCAACCACCTTCTCTCCTGAAATTAGGATGTTATTCCTACAGTTACATAACGTAGTAGTCTATGTGTATACCTATACATAAAGACTCACCGAATAATCTATACAATTGATTTAAAAACTTCTATAACACTTCTTATTACTGAGTAGCGACCTAGGTACCTATGTATTTACAATAGCTTTTATTGTTCAGATTTGAAATTGGCTGTACACACATGTTCAATGTAAATAAATACTGGCGGCTGTAAAACCAAACGTAGCTGTATATGTGATTCACTGCGATGTTTTATTTATTACGGTATTAATAGCCAACCTTTTTGTTCCATAAATTATCTACTACTGTATACCAATCGACTTTATAACTTTAACAATTTTAAATAGGTAAGAAATCCATATTAAATATTCTATACATGTTGCAGTGAGTACCTACAACAATAATTTTAATAGGTATCATGTAAATTTAACAAATAGGCATTAAGTATGCGAACAGCTTCAAAAATAGATTTGAAGAAGAGAACAAAGTTATTAAGTCATCATCATCCTCAGAAAATTAAATAATCGTTGATTAATTTATGTTAACGAACTGAACAGACCATTCGCTGTGGGTTGTGGTAGGCGGCATTGCCGACAGTACCTAGATCTATGTATGGCTATAAGATGAATGGCATTTTGGAAAGCTACAAGATACCGAAGATCCGATAGCGATACGTCATAGTGTAAGTACGGTACACGCTTGATTAGGTTACGCCAGCATGATATCATTTGTAAACAGTCAACAGACCTTGCCGCACCTTATAAGCACAATATTTGCAGCTGATTCAAAATCTGTCTACTAACGTATCTAGTTATCTACTCAATATTATTTATGCTTAGAAAAACACAAGTTCATAAGGACTTGTTTCTATTTAGATCAAATACTACGTAGTTATTCATGAACTACAAAAACCATCTATCCCAAAATTAAGGTATTTTTTGGAGTCGGTACTTAACATTCGTTTTTACAGAAAGCAGCCTAGCACCATCTCTAAAAAATATACAGGGTGGTGCCTGGTGTTGATATTTCATTAAATTTAATACGAAAATAAATTAAAGCATGGGCTAAATTAGTCCATAGAAATGTTCTGTAACTTTCAAATACATCTTATACATTTGATAATTTTATGACATTTTTATGAAATAATTTAGCCCATGCTTTAATTTATTTTCGTATTAAATTTAATGAAATATCAACACCAGGCACTACTAGGCTGCATTATTTCATACAAATGTCATTTAATTATCCAAAGAATAGTGAAATTTAATTTTATGGGGTTTTAAGTCACTTTTAATTAGTTTTTTATAAAAGTTTGTATATTTGATTGGAAGCCCTAATAATCACCATCATTTCAGAGCCAGAGTAAGCATAATTAAGAGCTTGTATTCAGGATACCAGATAACGAACAAATAATGATAATAATAATTTATGTATATAAATATTAGAAATATTCTAGATAAACATATAAACATCTATGACTCGTGAACAAATGCTCGTAGTCATCATACAAAAATTTGCTTCCACCGGGATTCGAACCCGGGCCCCCGACCAAATAGCCTGTATAGCCGGTCGTCGATAATTATGTGAATATTGTAAAGTTTCATGATATTAAATGCTTAACATACATGTCGAATTTATAATCTCATTTTTTGAAGTGGTTAATAAATAATATTCAGGCGTTGAATTGGTACTTAGCTTAATTTAGTATTCTATAATATTAAAGTTTTTAGTTATAAGAGCGAGAATAATAAACGGACAAGAGTGCGTGGGACACAAAAACATCGAGTTTATGTCTCATATCAATAATATTTAAAACACAGCTTTAAAATAAAATGTGTTCAATGAAACCTGATTCCATTTTAAGAGTCCTACTCAATTGAGTTAGCTTTTAGAAAAAAAACCTTCCTTTCTCTTTAATGGAAGAAGGGCCCAAGAGCTAATGAATAATTTTTCTCATTTCTTTTCGTCATAAAAAAGATATTAGCAAACATTTGAACCTAATTCCAAGTGGCGCTTGCCTGCTTAAATATTATTAATATAATTATTATTGTGAAAAATATATGAAAAATAACGGCTATTGAACGGCTTATTCGTACATAACATATATACTCATAGATTTATTTATATGATCTGACCTCATTACCTATATCCCGCACGTGTGCATCGTTGGAAAGTTTTCATCGTCGTTGTTTCCCATTATTTTGAACATAGTATAAAAATAGATATGAACGTAATTTAATAAGTAAAGCATTTTATGCCTGTGCCTGTGTAAAACAATTTATTTTTTCAATTCAAGTGTCGAATACAATACTGCCCATCAAAGTACCTAAAACTGTTTAGTCAAGAGTAATAAATCAGCTTAAGTGAATTAAACAAGTGGGCCACAACTAATCCGTCCGATGAAGATATCGTATGTTGCCGAACGATCGATTTTAATTAAAAGCCTCCAAACAATGATGGCATTATTCGGTGCCGCAAAGCCGCACAACGCGCGATTGTCTGCCGTCGCCAATACTACTGAAGGCTCGAATCGAGGGCGCAAGACATTCTAATTTGGCGTTCGATAGTATTTTTTATCTCGTCAAGATTATCTAATGGATTGTAGCAATCAAAAGTAAAATTTCACAAATTTGGAAATACTGTTTTTTATTTCTACGGTACTCACGTAATTAATAATACATTTATGGACAAGTTAAATTAATTTTATAATAAAACATTGACGACCGTCTGGCCGAGTGGTATATAGGCTACTTGGTTAGGGATCCCGGTTTCGAATCCCGGTAGAAGAAAATCTTTTTATCATGAATAGAATACGAGCATTTGTTCACGAGTCATAGATATTTACATGTTTAATTAGTACCTATATTTCTAATATTTATACAACATATTATTATCAATATTTCTCCGTTATCTAGCATCCATAACACAAGCTCATAATGATGCTTAATTAGGTCTAGATAAAATAGGTATTATTATTATTTATAGCTTGCACTAATTCGTTCCAACCCAAGGATTCCTGGAAGATTCATGTTCCGGGTTTGGGTGCCCCATTGCTACTCACCCGCTCTACTCGTCGCTGAATTCGTGAACGCGGCTCAAGGATCTCTACCTACTCTACATATATGATGTCAGCGCTTTGGATGTTCTCACAAGTTTACGTCAGTACTGTTAGATATTCCTATTGATATTTCATTAAATTTAATAGCAGTTTCTTTTTACTCGTAAATGTCCATGAAAAAGATTTACAGAAAAGGCATTAATTTTCACAGTCATTAGTGAAGGTGATAGAAATCTGGCTTCAACTTTCTAGCAGTGACTAGCAGTTAGTTTTACCTACGTTTCATGATTTCCAATAACATTCACATTATTTCACAAGTTTATTTAAGAATCATCTTTAATAATTTACTATAGAGGCTGAGAAAGTTAAATGTAAAATAGTGATTCAACTCGAGTCTATTAGATTAATTTGTGTGGGTTAGGCGTAGTTAAACAGGCGTCAATATCTCGCAGACTAGAGTGGCGTGCTAATAATGTGTAGGCATGTCGTAATTTTACAGTCACGACAAATGAAATGAACCGAGGCTGGAGAGTGCAATCGTTAATCCCGTTAGTTCAATGACCCATATAAGATCACGTGAAACTTTTCGTTAAATGCTGATTAAAAGAAATCCATCATATACAACACGTAACTAACGTAATAAGTTGCGAGCCGCGTACTTTTTCTTGCGTGACGGTAATGGCGGAAAGTTAATTTGCCTGTAATGTTTTCTCACGATCCTCACAAGCAGTCTATATGTATAATTACCGCAGACCATATCTTACCTATGGTGATTCTTTGCGTAATCACATAGATATCTTGTTATTGTACGTGAATATAGTATCTTAAATAAAAGATTGTGAATAAAAAAGTATTCAATGTAAATATTTAAAAACAATACAAGTTACATAAGTAATACATACACAAATATTAAGAATAAGATGAGACAACTAATATGGGTATTTTATTAGGAAGGAAACCACAGATAATAACGACAAAGACAGCAAAGAGATTGTAAGATCAACAAGTAAAACAAGTATAGGTAATCGCCTGACATGATACTCTGAAATATGAGATAAGACACTCAATCAAATATGGATTTCTTGGCCACGATTGTTGTAGACCACATGTGGCCTCGGCTTAAGCGAACGGCATGCCTATCACCTGGCCTTAATTTCCTTCTAGTGCGCACGTTAGTAAATAGAACTTTTTTGCAAAACTTACAAAAATATTCTAACCACTAGTGCATAATATGTGAATTCACTTTCCAAATTTCTATCAATATATTATAAATATAAAGTCGTTAGTTATCTTTAAAATCTTTTAATTCGTTCTAACAGTCGCATCCTCATAGGGAAAAGATATATTATTGATTTTTAGCAACATTTTAATGTCTATCTTCTTCATATCAATAATTATTAAAACAAACTTTAATTCGTCGTTTGTCTTGCACATTTCGCTAATTTTTTACACGCATCACATTTATTATTTTTAAGAGCCACTTAAACAAGAACAAAGACATTTACATTTATTCATTAAATCGCCGGTAGCACTAATCGACTGACAATTAAATGATTTTACGAAAAAATATTTTAAAGACCATTTTTCGATTTTTACCCACAATTATTAATAAAAGTCGGTTCCGTGTATGGTGAAGAGTGGACTAAATTAGTTTGCTGGCCTTTGCTTTATTCAGCATCAAAATAACGAATAAATTCTGTCTCTTATGTCATTATGTCAGTGGGATAAGGATCGAAATCGCTTATATCTCATATGAAGCTGACTAAGTATACCACTTACACAGATATAATTGTCTAAATTTCGGTCTGGATAAATAAGTTGTCATCACCTTAAAACGAAGCGAGTAGGTGCGATACTTATCAATTATGCGAATGAGTATGATCATTAACAATGCGAGCTCATAGAATTAAATCACGGCATAACACCGACGAAGGTGCTAAGTGACTCAGCGTCTGCGTACACATCTGGGCTGGTGTTGAGCAATATTACGTATAGCTACATATAAGAAGCAAATGAGTCGCCATAACCCGATTCGGCTTCATTCTGATTGATAACTTTATAATATACAGTACCCTCACTTTCGTAGAATTCCGTGGAGTTGAATCGATTAGTTGATTTAACCCTAAAGTTGATTTCAAAATATTCAAACCCTAGCTGTATTTATTTCTTGTAACTAAAGCTTAAAGTTTGCTTGCTTTATGGGGTAGGTATTTTATTATGATTTTAAACTAATAATAAAACATTAATTGTCAAATTATTAGTAACTATTTTAGATGTTTAGAATAGAAAAAAGATATGTCTTGTGGAGGGATGCGAACATGCAACAGTACAGCTGACATGTATTTTTTTAAATATATTTGAAACATTGGTTATTAAACTTATAATGCTAAGATATAACACAATACAATTTAGGAAGATATTAAAACAACACTATTGCAGCATGCTTTGTTTCTCTATAAAGACAAACTATGATTAAGCTTACTTCCCTTGCCACACTACCGGCGCTTAAGTGTTATAGAAAATCGATTGTGTTTGTTAACTGAGGAGATTAATAATCTTTTAACTTAAATAAGTTTAATGAGCGTTCATTTGTAAGTTACAAAAAAATGTTAATGTTCATACAAACCAACATTTCCTCACTTTACAATGAATAGACTGTAATGTGCTGTTTCAGACTATTTACTCCACAACGAATGTATCATTATTGTTACAACAATGCACTAGGTAGCGTGTAACGAAGCAGAAACCGTGCACTAAGACGGAAGCTGATGTGTTTACGATTTGTGTTCGTAGAAGGTACTAAAATACCGAAGAAAATACAAGACATGACCGATCGATGATTAGAAATCTTTAACAAACGACAGCTTTTAAAGTCCCGATGAAATTAATTTCTCAGCAGGGTCAAAATAATCAATATGTAACCGAATGGGCGCTTACGTTCGTGCCTGGCATATCGATGGTTTAGATGTCGTAGCCCTAGCAACTACAAAGCGAATAGCTAAAACAAGCGCGTTCATAGCGATTTGCAGCCAGCGTGAAATGTGGGGCAGCTGAGTCTTTCTTACAAATCGATACTTGATACGCATACCGCGATCTGAATGTCGCAGTGACCGGATTTAATTATTTATAAACGAGAAAACATTTTTTCTCAAAATAGACAACTCTCCTCGATACTATAGAAAAGTAAACAAACGAACAAGACTGCGCCCGCTATAAATGGCGATGATCGAGTATTATTGAATTGATTTACGAAACCGGATGAGTCGGTTCTATCGTCTTTCTTGATGAGTCAGCTGGTTAACGCTTGTGTTGATTTATATGTAGCATGACCAAAAGCAAGATCGTTTACAAAATAACAATTTCAAAGGATTTCCTGAGCATATTTATACTTCCTATACAGAGTATCTATCTATTTTAATAACCTTTACCAAAGCCGGATAGCATTCTATTTATAATGTAGGTAATCAAGAATTAGTCAATACTCGGTTCGTAGCTTTGTGACTTACAGGGGAGTAATGTTTTTGTATGAAGGTACGTAGTAGATACCCACCAGCGTAATTATGTTATGGCCCAAACTCCTTATGTCTTTCTCCCATGCAGGGACGCCTGTGCCGAGCAATGGGATTAACATAGGCTGGCGATTACTGTAGGTATTATTTTTGTTTTGATTGGGAATTCGCAAGTTCCGAAATCAAGTAATATTATTAGCTGTTGGTGCCTGTTACCTTACTTGCCTTACTGAAATGTCTGGAGAATAATTATTTTAAATTTACTATAATTAGCACGTATGTAATTAGGTACATACAAGTCAAGTCAAGTGATTTTTCCTTGTTATTGCAGCTGGTGTCTATAGGCAGCGGTAGCCGCTTACCATCAGGTGGGCCGTCAGCTTGTTTGTCATCTAGTTGTATAAAAAATAAAAACATACCTAACCATCAACTATCAGAACTAAAAATTATGCAGCTAATACTTTTTTAAATACCACAAAAGAGATATAATATTTTCGTGTTTCGTCGCGTAATACCCGTTATTTGAAATAATTTCGTTTTTGCTTAAACTTCTAGGAGAAATCTCAACTGACACAGTCACGCGACTTTTCAGAGAATCTGTAGAAACATTTTTAATTGATATTGCATAAATCACCTTCAAAATTATAAAGTCTCCAATGTGCCTGCAATTACAATTGAGAGATTAAAAAAAAATAGGATTTCGATGTCTACTGAAAAATGATAATTACTAGAAAGGATTAAGTACGCTGCACTCACGAATATTAGTGTTTTACTTCATCTGCAGGTGTGTTTTTAATAACCACTAATTGTAGCGAATGTATTATTTACAGGCTAGATTTTTAGGTAGGCTGGTCACCACGTCGAGAAACCACATAGTTGAATTAAATAATATATTACTTCTCTTACAAGGCTAAGCGAAATCGTTTCTCTGAGTAACACAAAAGTATTTACTTCATTTGCGATATCCGTATAGCAAGTCATAAGTAGAATGTTGCGCGCGGTATTATTAGCATACGTCTCAATAATATCTTTTAAGTTTAATAACATCTCACGGTGATTTTGAAACAGTATGTTCTGTGTGGGTTGATGAGCCGTGGCAGGCTGCTATTTACCATAATAATGGCTGCGTATCGGGCCGGCTTTCTTGCCCGTTACCCGTTACGGTCCGTTCTGAGATCAAATCCAAACCGTAATAAATCAGGTTTAATTTTTCCACAAATATTCTCTTATTAAGTGTTTTGATTTCTTCTTAGTCATCTTATTAGATAACTGGTGAATATATATAAGATTGTGGAAGTTTGGAAGATCTTATACCGACCCAGGATATAATCTTATTTCTAGTTTTGACGTTCTACAACCTGTATCCATATTAGCCAAAAGTTTGAATTAGAAAAAAGGCCCAAAGTATTATTGTCTAGTCCTTAAAACTCTTAAGTAGTTTTGAAGTTATTTTTCTATTTCTTTCCAAAGGGAAAAATTTAGTTAATTCTCTATCAATGACAAAACAAGTATCCACAAGTTTAATACATATTTTTACACTGCATGACTTCTGTTAAAGTTTCTGCTAGATGAAGTCTCATATAAGCCTGAGTTACACCATAGCCAAACATTAAAGAAATTAAAGCTTGATAATCATCATCATCATCGTGATCGTCTCCAGTCCACTGCTGGGAACAGGATTACATAAATGTAAGAGAACACATAAGGAACTTTAGGCCTTCGGTTCTTTATCCAAGCTTTAACCGTCCCTTGCCAGCCCGCCCGGCCGGCGTGGCCCGGCGTGGGGCGGTGGAAGGCTCACCCTTACTAGAAAAATTATCATGTCTGTCTGATATTATAGGTTTAAAAAGCACGAGTGTAACTTCTATATTACACTCGCGCTTTTTAAACCTATAATATCAGGCGAGTATTGAAATTTGTTTACTATCAAATTGGGATAATATACTATAATTTTTTTTTTTTTTTTTTTTTTTTTTTTTATACAAAGCACGACAAATGACTCAACACCACCTGATGTGAAGCGGTAAGAAGAGTCCATATGCGAAGACAGCTAGTGCAGTTCAGACACTGCTCTAGCCGCCTCCACCTTGCCGGCCCGAAAGGTGCTTTTTCACGCCTCTTTTGAAGGAACCCATGTTATACGAAGGAGGGAACACATGTGCTGGCAAAGAATTCCAAGTTCTGGAAGTTCGACAAAGAAAAGAGCTACTAAATTTCTTTGTACGTGATGTTGAGGTGGAGACAGTGAATTGATGACTCCGAAGACCGGCTCGCGTGCTCCTGAGTAGGAAGGGGGAAGGTGGGATAAGGTCAAATAACTCCTCAGAACACTCTCCGTGATATAGCCGATAGAAGGCGCTAAGCGACGCAATGTCTCGACGCAATTGCAGAGGCTCAAGGTTGTTGGTGACCTCTACATCGCCAACGATACGGACAGCACGACGCTGCAATCTGTCCAGGGCATCGAGAAGGTACTTGGCGGAGCCATCCCACAAGTGCGAGCAATATTCCACGCAAGACCGGACCTGAGTTTTATACAGCAGGCATAATTGGTCAGGCGTGAAAAATCGACGCACCTTGTTCAGGACACCGAGCTTCCGTGAGGCTGTTTTGATCACGGTTTCGATGTAGTTCCTGGAATTCAGATCGCAACATATCTCCATGCCTAGCAAATTTAGAGAGCCCTGTGCCGAAAGAGTCATGCCCTGAAGAGACGGAAGGGGAAGGAACGGCGACATTTTAGCTGTAAACGCGCACACCTGTGTTTTCTTAGCATTGAACTCAACAAGATTGTTAGATCCCCATTCAGATACGAGGTTCAACACCCTGTCGAGCTCAATGGCAAGATTCTCTCTCTCCCTCTCGGTTTCAGCGCGCCCAGCCCCTGGGCGACCGTAATATCCCCCATGCACTGTACTGTCATCTGCATAGCAATGAATGTTTCCTAACGGAATCATGTCATTGATATGAAGAAGAAAGAGTGTGGGGGATAGAACAGAGCCTTGTGGTACACCAGCATTCACTGACATGAACCGCGAAGCGCATCCATCTGCGAGGACACGGATTCTTCGCTCATGCAGGAAGCCGGCGATCCAGTTACAGAGCTGAGCGGGCAGACCGTATGCCGGGAGCTTGGAGAGAAGAGCCTTGTGCCAGACCCGATCGAACGCTTTGGCAATGTCAAGGCTAACTGCCAGTGACTCACCACGTTTGTCAATAGCTTCACCCCAGACATGCATTAAGAACGCTAGAAGATCACCCGTTGACCGGTTCGGCCGAAACCCGTACTGTCGATCATTAATTAATGAGTGATCTTCTAGGTATCGGATCAGCTGGTGGTTTAAGATCCGTTCCATGACCTTGCAAAGAACTGAGGTGACAGCTATCGGGCGGTAGTTAGCTGGGTCTGATCGGTCTCCCTTTTTGGGGACCGGTTGCACATTGGCCTCTCTCCAAGATTCCGGCACACACCCAGAAGAGAGAGAAAGACGGTATAGCCGCGTTAAGACAGGAGACAACTCCGCTGCGCAGTTTTTCAGTACTATCGCTGGAATGCCATCAGGTCCACTAGCTTTCCGGACGTCGATTGACTGAAGCTCCGCACGTACATCACATTGCCTAATACGAATATCGGGCATTGTGTGGCCACAGTGGGAGAGTGTTGGTGGCTGTGAGTTGCAGTCATCGATTCGGGAGTGAGCAGCAAAGAGTTTTACCAAGAGATCGGCTTTCTCTTGCGGCTTGTGAGCTAGCGAGCCGTCAGAACATCTCAACGGGGGCAGCGAGGGTTGACAGAAGTTGGATTGCACGGCTTTGGCCAGACGCCAGTAGCTACGGCTTCCCGTAGGATGCGTAAGAAGTTCTTGGCCAACTCGTGCAACGCGCTGGGCATCCGCTCTGATGAAGGCCCTTTTGCAGGACTTGGTGGCGTTGTTATAGGCTGCTTTCAGTGAGTCAATGTTGGGATCCCCGCAAGCTCGGCCCCTGATCCAAGCGCGGTATGCCGACTGTCTGTTTTCAACAGCTAAGGCACAATCGCGGTTGAACCAGAGGTTACGCCTACCCCTACTGATGAGATCGGAGTGAGGGATATAGTACTCCATCCCTAACATGATCTCATCAGCAACAGCAGTAGCGTTAGCGTTCGGGTCCAGCTCACTGAAACAGCGCTGCCTCCAAGGGACAGATGCAAAGTAATCCCGCATACCGTCCCAATCTGCCGACGCATAGTGCCAGATGCGGCGTTTGGCAACCATAGGTACCGGTGGCGACGCCCGTGGCACCCCAGCGGATACCAGGCAGTGATCCGATGTTCCCAAAGGAGCACGAACCTCTAGCCGATATCCATCCGGGCGAGTCGTCAGCAGAAGGTCCAACAATGAGGGCGCGTGACCGACAATGTCTGGAATCCTGGTGGGCTGGTTTACCAGTTGGGTCAGGTCATGCGTGAGAGCGAAAGCGTGGGCAGTTCTACCAGCATGGTCAGTTTTAGAGGAACTTAACCACGACTCGTGGTGAGCATTGAAGTCCCCTAAAAACACCAATTCCGCGGTTGGAAACTGCTCCTGCGCAACATCTGCCACCCGACTAAGATGTTCGAAAAGTCGAGTTGTCTCCATGTCACCGCTGTGGGATCTATACAGGCACACGTAGATACGGCAATGTGTGCCCAGGTCCACATGCACCCCAAGAATAGAGTAGAAAGGGTCCTCCAAACAGCGCAGACGGCGACAGCAAACATCCGCCCGGACAAACAAGCATACCCCGGCCTTCGCTTTGAAGGACTCTTCAAGAACGTAGCCGGGGTAATCCAAGTAGCTAGTGTCTGCCGGGCGGAGTATTTGCGTCTCCGTCAAAAACAGCATTTCGGGTCGAGCCGTCTCGAGATGTTGGTGGACGGCATTGAGGTTAGCATGGAGCCCACGGATGTTAGTGAGCCCGACCTCAAACAGCGTGGTTGTGGTGGGGGTGTGCACCGCTGAACGACCGGAAATGTTTCTTAGCGCTGCCATAGTAAATGATGAAGGAGGAGAGGCGTGAATTGGGGGAACGTCGTCGCGATATATACGGTCAAAGCGTGAGGCCTGTTTCCCCAGGTAATAGCCGACAGCAGAGAAGCGCTGACCCGCCGAACGGAAGGGCCCCCGAACCCCCCCGGGAATGGCCGCCGGGACCCCACCACCCGGTCACCAACCGGCACGACGGACCACCCCAAGATTATGCGTGGCATGATAGGGCAGCCTCACGAACTGGTTAGGTTCGCTTGGGCCCCTGTACTGTACCACGGGCGGCCAGCGGAACAGCCGTTTCTTCGGGTCTCCCTGGTCGGCGGGTCAACGCAGTCCACCTGGCTCTGGTTAGACGGAAGCCGTCACTGACCGCATCCATCGCCGCATCGTCTCCCCAAGCTCTGGTTGTACGCTGACTGATCCCGGAACGCGACCACAAGTGGTCACTTGGCGGGTTTTACGCCATGCGTACGGTGGTCACTAACCAGACGGGTGTTCAGACCCTACCACCAGTCGAGCAGTTGGTAGCTCGGTAATCCCTTAGTCGCCTCTTACGACACCCACGGGAAGAAATGGGGCGGTGAATTGTATTCTTAATCCGTCACCGCACGGACATCGGATATTACTTAGAAAAGGAAAATCTCTAGTCTATTCTGAGTAATACAATAAAGTTAAATGATCCAAAAAAGTGCATAACCTCAAGGTTTTTAATTTTATACGGAGTTTATTACTTCAGATAAGTAGTTTTCATTTCAGACGTTTGTCACACACAGATCATATTTTTTCATGTACCTGAAACTATCATTATTAAATTTAATCATTTCATTGGAACAATACACACATAATTATAATAATGTTAACTAGCATATTATTATTATGTATATTACAGTGGCTGTACTTAATAGAATTATTTAGGTGTGCGCGACCTTGAGCAGTGCTCGGACGGCTGCACCCGCTGGTTCCGCTCTGTCTCGGTCCAAATACATTACTGCAGATGTGTTAATTCTTTATTACACAAACAATTACGACTTATTTAATGCAATAGAACTATTGCAGTACTCGGAAAAATTAAACAATAGCAATAGGTAAACAGTAAACGTAATGCTAATCTACTTTGAATTACCCGTACCAAAATGACATTATACTTTTAACAAGTTTAATTTGGCGTATCTTAAAAAGACTAAAGCTGTATCCACATTGTACCAATACTCTTCCAGCGAAGAGACCCCACATGGATTATGGGACCCAACCGGTTTATCCACTTGACTCCACAAGAGCGGCATTCGATGTATAGATGGCCATATCTGCCGGTTACCTGGCGCCCCTTTGGCACCTTGGGATTTGTTGAAAGCTTCCAGAGACTTAAGGACTATTGAACATTTTTTCTCTGTTGTTGTATTGTTGAAGGAACTATAAATCAAAGCAGATTTAACTAGTTAAACAGGTAAAATTATTCAATAATAGTAGTAATGTAACTATAAAATAACAAAGGTTATTAAAACACGAGCGGGTGCTTAAAAACCGAGCCTTGGCGAGTCTTTTTATACTATCGAGTGTTTTAATACCAAGTTATGAGCAGTTGCATACACTACTTTATCTACACTCATAAATTGATATTGTTTCATACTCAGACAAAATGGCGCCTAATCTACATTCCATATTCAATTCACTACGTTAAACTCAATTTGGCTGTCTGAAACACTTTTGCCATAGGTTTTTTATTTTTTATGAAATGTAGGTAGTATGCTATAATGGTCAATATGTTACAGGTTGTTCTTTTAATTTTCATTTTGATTATCGGTGTTGAAAAGTACTAATGTCTATATTATGTTCGCCTTTGAGATCTTAATTCGAATTTTAAAACATGAGTGTGGATAAAAATATTTTCTTAGCACTTATTTAATATGACTGGGCCATAATCTACGTCTTTGTAATAAGAATACATTACCTACTTACAATAAAAAAACTATTCATTGAATTTTCATAATTATTATTTAGCTATACTTTACATTTCTAATACACAGGTACTTTATACAATTTACCAGACTCAACCAAATAAAGTCAATTAACTGATTATTTTCACCTTGAACCTTATTACAGTTCACAATTATAATTAATAAATCATGTCAAAACTAGTTGAACTAAATGACCTATCTAATTTAACATTCGCACGTACACGTAGTGTTTACGTATTTTATACAAAAGATGCCAGACTTTTAGCCGAACAGAGCCGAAGTGAGGTGAAAGGGAGAACTGCAGACAATAAAGGAAAAGAGGAGCTTTGAACCATAAATAATGAGATTTCGGCGATGGAGGGGTCATCCTTTTATCTACTAACTTATGGTGATGAATATGTTTGCAACGTTCATGTTGTAGTTAAATAAGAAAAGTATTTTGTCCATAATTATCGTGTCACGTTTATTCCGAATTATATTTTTGATTTTATTTGAGCCTTAGACTTTGCCTTTTTTATTGTGCATCTTCAATTTAATTTAGTGCTTTCACTTTAGCTTTTATCTTCATTTTTACAGTTGCGAATTTATAAAAAAAAAGGTTTTATTTTTAGTTGCTACTTTCAACTAATTCCTACGTATGAATCGATTCACATTTACTGTAATGCCTCAGTGTCATTTTTCACGATGGTGTCTATAATGAAAAAATATCCTATTCCTGATAATATTGAAAGTTTAAGTAGACTAACAGACTCTTTCAAACGAAATATGGACCGCTCATGAGATATATTTCATGTCATCAAACTTCCTCGTGACATCAATGCAGCCCGGGGCTATTCATGTTTTGAATACATAGCACATGTGATGGTTGTGTAGGGTAGGTATCCCTAGGGAACGATAATGTGTAACATTAGCAGTCTCTGCATTCAGAGCACATTAGCTTGGCGGACACGCTTCCAAACGTGTGACAGGGTGCGTTACGGATTAATTTAGAAACGTACTAATAAGATTCGGACACGAGTTATTAATGGAAAGGCAGAATTAGCTATCACCTTGATTACAGATAAAAACGCGCAGTTTAATTTAGCATGGAAACACATCTATAACAAACGAGTAGCATCATTGTGACTCATGGCGTACACTTCATGAGTCGTATGATGCTATTGTTTGTTTACTAATATAATGATGTAAGTACGTTTTCAACTATTTTTGTTTTATGGATTATTCCATAAATCCTAATAGATTGACAGGAAGATATACAATACTTTACTGTACAAAGTCACAAGAAGGAAAAGTACAGAGAAAAAAAACATGCCAAAAGCGGCCGTATTTTACAAATATGAAATCAAGCTATTATTCATGCCTTCCAATGGTTAAAGACTTGACAACGGTTGATCAGACATTTAAACAGATTAAACTTTTAGATAGATATTAGGAATGCTTTATAGTTTTTAATTTAAGTTTACATCCAACGATATCACTGTCGGAGTACAATACATATCATAAATTCTTCTATTACATTGAAACCGTCTTACTTTATAACCTGAAAATCACCGAAAAGTCCTTGTAATAAAAATAGAAACACGAAATTTGTGGATCGACATAATTAGGTATTCTAATTATGACGATACACAATTTCCGTTTTTCTAATGCCATTTCTACCACTGAAATCTCTTTACAGCTAGGTCTAAATAAATGATTCACATTAATTTCCCTGAGGATCAATGTAGCCTTGAGTTAAAGGACAACTTCACTTTAAAGTCCCTGAAACAGACTACGCATTACTACTGTTTAGTAGCAATCTGTTTATAATTAACCTATTAAAGGTAATCGCAAATTGATCTATCTCTTTTTGATTTTCATAAATGAGAATTCACTAATGAAATTAATGAATAAAATTCTGTTTTTGATTGGGTACTGTTATTAATAACGCAATGATTAGATTCTCGTGTATGTAGTAAGCACATTAGGTATTCTTTGTACTTAATTATATTTTTCTTGTCTTATTTTTATATACAAGTTGTATGCACGAACTTTGCTATGGCTCATTCAACTCTGACACAGATGTGTAAGAGAGTTACTGGTTAACTGACAGATATTCCCGTAACTGGTTTTTGCAGTACATGTAAGTATCTAATACGATTTGCAAATACGTGTAAAGTTTAAAGGAAATAAGCTATTCAACCCTCTATAATTAATATGTGCATTTACATACGATACAATATACACGACTGCAACTGTAGTCAGTTATAAGAAGTATAAAATCATTACATATTGATAGATTTCAGATCCAACAAAAGTATGTCATTTTTGTATTAATACGACTTACAGAATATTATGTACAGCGGTCTTTATAATACCCGTGTAGATAGCATAAAGGCTAGCCAAAGCGGTGCCCGCCAGACGAACTCATCCCGACTCCATTGTAGACTCGCCTCCAACTCATGAAATATAAACGAGCTGCCTGAAAGAACGAACACCCTTACACGATCCTTCCTGTTTTACTGAGCTATTATATTCAGTAACTTCGTTTATAGCAACGTTAATTAACGGTTCATGTAAGAACGTCAACATAAGTCGATTTCCAACAGAAAGTACTTATTCTTTCTCACGATTTTTAAAAAAACCTGTCCATCGGCGAAGAGAATAATCCATTTCGAAAACCGGTCATCGGTCATTGTTGTCAATAAAACAAAATGGTTCAGGGCCCCGCAGTGCTCACCAGAGATGGAACGCGTATTTTAAGTTATTCGATGATGGAGAACCAACTGCAAACCACTTATTGAATACAGTATTTATTTATTCATTGTAATAAGAAAGATCGATGTCTTTCTTATTAAAATAAATAAATATATATTATTGGTGTTTTTAAGCATGGCATGTTCTTTTTGGCTTGATTATGTTTAAATTACTTTAATACTTGTAGTACGACGTACAAATCAACGCCACCCAACACTTCAATTTTGTATTACCTAAATGAATTAAAGATGATCTGTTAAACACACAATACATAATTAATATGTTATAAGGATTAGGTAGATACTAGAACACGTAACATAGGTAATCAGAATATAAATATTACTTTACACATATTAGTTTTTTTAATAAACATTTTACCAGTATTACTGACTGGTTATATTGCTTCCCACGCACCATCCGAAGCCATTAAACGTGGGATGTTAAAAACCATTCTTCTCAATTTTGGTAAAATTAAATTAACCCGCTTTCACTACTTACAATCCGCTTGCTCTGATTAGTGATAATTAGATCTGTGAAACGTAATACTTAAAGGTTTTTTAAACATTTCTTCTGAAAGCAATTTATATAATATTATTTTGTTTTTTTTTATCACTAGCTCTAGATCTACTAACAGGATGCTACTCTACTAAATGATAACTAAATAATACTAAACATAAATCTGTAATCTCGGAAATAAACAGATTTTTCTAATGAAAAGCACAAGCCGTGGATAAAAACAATAATTGTATAAGATATGTGAATGTAGTTTGGAGAATATTAACCTCATTAAAAGTAAAGCAAATCAAAATAGCTATATTAAAAAAAAACATAAACACCACATGTGACTTACAGTTTGGCGTTTGATCCTTGAGAAGCAAAACCGCGGGGCCACTTGAAATCGCAGGAGTCACTGAGAGCAGTCAGCACCGTGCATATTCCCAAGGTAAACAAAGATTACGTAAACGCAATCCCACGCACGCACGTCACCCGATCGATTTTCAAACTTTCGAATACGCCTACCAAAATTTTACAATACTAACTAGATTAGAACTGTTCCCATCGCTGTAACACACCGCATCCAAAACACTAACTATTGCAGTCTGCCGTGTGCCCTTGAAGTAGTACAGGTTATGTTATCGATAAAGCACAACACGCGCACTGACAGTTCGGACAAACAATCACAGGTCAAGTTCGAAGCCGGTTTCGGTAAAGTACAATGAACGTGGTAATGAACTGTTTACAATTTGTTAATATATATGATTTCTGTTCGCGTCCGTGAGGTATGACGAGAAATGCGAAGTCTACGTGCAAGGTTAGCGATTCGTTCGTGGTGAACGTGGAACAAAGCGACGGTCGCCCCCCGTGGTCAGGCGCGGACTGAGTGAGCCGCGGGCCGCCTGCCGCCTGCCGCCTGCGAGGACGAGACCCCGCGCCTCCGCACCGCTAGGCCTGCGCGCGCCTCCTTCGCCAAACCACCTTCAAAATTTCTACATTCACAAAAATATCCTGATTACTAAATACGAAGAAACAATAATTGTGAGGCGAAAACGAATTTACAGCCAAACCAACTTTATAATTATGTATTTATTACTTTTGATTCTTTGTTCCAATTAAATTTTAGAAATTCCGCTAATCTATAACTTCTTGATAAAATATCATTATTGTTTTTGTATTCAACAATGAATCATTTATCTTTCAGGGAATCTCTACAGACATTTTTCTTCTTTAAACCCTTAAAAATAAATACTTCTATAAAAGTTACCTATCTGTTTTGAATCTCACTCAGACAGATTTGCTTTTTAGGAGGGGCTAGAATTTCATTTTGATGTTTTATAGGCTTCAATTTTCGGGATCAGATTACGTTATTGGATGTTATCAGCCAAAAGCAGCCTTGCATAGTAATGGATAATAAATATTATTCGTTGGACAATTCTTTGGCATATTATGGGGCTGAAGTCGCTCTCGGCTGTCAGGGGCAGGTGATTGAGTCTTTATCGTCGCGTCGCCATAACCCGGGGGTGCAACCTGCGCCTGTGTCACTGTCATGCCCCTGTTCATTTATCATGGTAAGTTTCGAGAGCAACTAAGAAAATACCACTCGACAGGAGAAATAGGAAAAGCGGCAATGACGACGACCAATTTGCATTTATACAAAAGTATTCCGTATACAGGAAAGTCCCTTAATCGGAGAAATTAAATTAAAAATGAGTAAAGTTTACTACTACCGACATTAAAAAAGTTGATTCACTTGAATATAAAAAAAAATAGTAGAAAAAATCACGAAAAAAGAAACCTAGACCCTTCTATTAAGATAAGTGGTGTACCACAGGGTTCTATTCTTCGTCCACTGCTTTTTATCATTATTATAGCACCGTTGTGACTAGTGTAATCAAAAATTGTAGCTATCAGATATATGCTGATGATACACAAATGTATTTAGCAGCCAACCCTCGCGAGTATGACGTAGCCATGTCAAAGTTGAATGAGGACCTCAACATTGTTGCGTCCTGGGCTAAGCGGAATAGTCTAGTCCTCAATCCCCATTTTAGTATAAATTTGTATTGCTGTGATGAAGAATTGGAATAAATGTTTTATCTATCTATCCATCTATCTAGAAAAAGACATGTCTTTGGGCAAATGCAAACCCGCGACCTTTCAATATAAGAGAGAACCCTATGAATTTCTTCTAGTATTTCTGTCACTTTATAGGTAAACAAAACAACTTTTAGATTATGAGTCGATTGATATGGCCTACCTTCGGATCGCTTCTTAATTTTAAGTAGGTACGTGTAGGTGTGTTCAAGAGAATGTGAAAGTAACAGAAATTAGGTATAGAACTAACATTTCTAAAGGTTTCAAGAATAAAAATACACCCATCCCAGTCACCATATGACAGAAATAGACTTATAAATCCTGAGTTTACCTTTCGCTATCATTCACTGCCAAAAGTTTTTGAGAAAAAGGTTTTCTAATAAATTAAGTCCAAATACAATATACTTCCATCCCTCGCAAAAGTTTTTCACCGCACCAAATAAATTACTTTGAACCTTTCTTTCCCCATCAAAAACTATCTCCTAAAATTGGATAGCTAAGGTAGGTACATAATCTAATAGAAAATAACAACGGAAGTTAATAATAATTCTTTACGTACTTACTTCGACCGTCGTCGCTCGACAAATTGCCATAATTGATATTTTTTTGATATCTACTTGCTATTTTCGAACTTTTATGATTTTTCAGCAATTAGAAAATAATGTTCCCAGATTAGCAAATTATTACCATCCACATACTTTAACGTTCATCTATATCTAACTGCTTTAAAAGACTAGCTAATTATATTATTCGTCGTCGTAAGCGAAATTTGCTGCTCTTGCCCTGAAATTCTAACCGCATATTGTAATTTTTATTTGATTTGTTAAAATTTGATATTTTATTTGTATGTCAAAGTAAACTTCGTTCTGCATTCAAAAAAAAAAATTAAAATGTTTGTATGATGAGTACGAGCATTTGTTCACGAGTCATGGATGTTTATATGTTTGTTTAGTATATTTCTAATATTTATATACATATTATTATCATTATTTCTCCCTTATTTACATCCATAACACAAGCTCTTAATGATGCTTACTTTGGGGTAGATAATAGGTGTGAGTGTATGAATATTATTATTATTCCGTATTTACGGTAGTACCTAAACATAATGCATATTATAAAGTGATTTTCTATCAAAAAGTTAATCAATCAGAATTAGTTTTGGATAAGCTTTGAACGAAAGGATAAAGCTAAGGCATTATACATCTGTGAACTTTTTCAAGGCGCTATTGCGCCTTTTATAATAAGTCAAAGACGCAATAAGGCTTTGCAGCCTTTCGGATGCAATATTTTGACACTAAATAACTCTAAAGAAGATTAGAAGATAGTTACAATCAAACTATAAATTTGCTGGGTTATATAACAACTCTGTGCGTGTGCCTATTTCAGATCATTTTGCTGTAGTTAAAATTAATAATGATGACATCATGCGTTAATCTCTTTTTAAATGCCTTAACGTCATCTTCAAAATGTTCTTCTTTGCCTCACTTTTCCTTAAGTATAAAGACTAAATTGAAATGTGCAAAATACAAAAATGTAGAAATAATTGAAATTCACTCCTATGGGACCTTTGTAATAAACCAAAACGTAGAATAATATCCAGACATCATCGAAATACGATGAATATCATAGAATTTGTTCGTTTTGTTTCGGATTTAAGGGAAACGTAGCCAGTGTAATTACTGGGCATGGAAGGCATTTGATCTTAGGCCTCAGAACGAAAACGCACCTGCAATAAGAAGTGATTTTTGTCTTGTTATTGTTTTACGGGTATTACGAGTGTAATCCCATTAAAATGAAAAGCGCGCTTATCATAATTATAAGTCTGAACGTCTACGCGTCTCCTATTTACAAAACAGTTGCGCAGATAAAACGCAGACTGTTTACATTTGCTGTACAGGAATAAGTTGTTTGTAACTGTTGTTGCGTTGTGAGCGTGCGCGGCTCTCATTCATCTTAAACCTTTTCAGCTGCGGATTTAATCCTCGCGCAGACGAACGCTGCTTCACTGGGAGACATAAAAACGTTCATTTGCATTGGTGCTACTCGCGGGCCCGGTATTTATCCAGTGTTACCGTCCCGCATAATAAGTGAATACTGCCAAGCTTTGACGGCGCGAGTAAAACCTCTTTAAACCATAATCCCTTTGAAAAAGCCCACATAGGCACTCCTAGGGCGAATACTAATTAGCCATTTAGCTCATTACACTATTGTTTGATCAAATTAATCCAAAAGCTGACGTAAGTAAGTTTTTATTTGAAATGAAATAGTTCACACGTTTGAAACGGGAACTGCAAATTAAATGAGCAATGAATTAGCGTGGCTTTTAAATGGGCCATATTCGTTGGTGTAGGAAATTGGACAAATTGCTTATTTGTCAACCTTTATTTTATTTAGAATTATTTTAAAAGAGATAGATGACCCTTAAAATACCTGAGGGAATTCCGAAAAATTTTATTGTAACAATTACACCGCTTGTAACAATTAAATTTCTTCACTGCTTTCTATCCATCTTCTTAAGAGTGCGCCTAAAGCTAGAAAAAAATCAAATTTCACCCGCACCCCCCGCATGGCGAGGCACGATTTGCAGTGTGTTGTCAATCAAGCTCGTCTAGTCACCTGCCGACGTCATAACATAGTATACGTAAAATATTCACATGAAAGCAACACTAGCTTCTTTGGAGTAAATGTAATGCATATCTAGTCTATAATATTAATTATATTGGTTCAATTTAATATTGAAGTTTAGATTCTTATTGTTACTAGGGGTCAAAATTAGACTAAATTTTCGTCAAGGCGACACACAGCTATTTTCCTAATTCAACAATCTTTTTCAAATTAAAAATATGCGAAATCGTTGTGAACCTAAGATCTAATGAGATCGAATCGAATGAAATATAATGTATCCTTGTACTATTTATTTTCGCATACATATCAACTAGGCGACTCGAAATATAATGTAATGACCATATTTAAAATTTCAGCTCATTTGGATTTGATTTAATATGATTAAAATTAAATCTACGACTAGTGATTTGCTTTATGCCCCCTCTTAACGTTTAGTCGGGAAATTAGCAGGTTATACCTAGTGCTCCGTTGGCGTAGTGGTAATCGCGTCTGGCCGGACATTAGGAGACGCGGGTTCGATTCCCATCTGAATTTTTTTTTTATACCACTAAGGTGGCAATCAAGCATATTACGGCCCAACTGATGGTAAGCGGTTACCGTAGCCTACGCGTTGCCGACCCCGTAAAATCCTTTTCAAGCCCTTTTTGAGTATATATTTTTTCATCGTTTTCTTTCTTTATTTGTAATTGTTACAATAGGTATATATTTATGAGTAAAGCAAAGTAAATATGTTTTATTAAACTTATTGAACGTAATTTTTAGGCATACGTTCCTAAATCCTATGTCTTGTTCTGAGAAGAACACGCAAGAAACTCAGCAATACGTCAAAATGTTGAAAAATGTCCACCAAATCAACTAACAACTATGAATGTGAATAAAATGAAAACGAAAAAATGTGAATATTATAGGTATTTAAAAAAAAATTTTAAACAAAAATTAAAACCGACTTCAAAAAACTGAAAAGGATGAAATAATTAAATTTAAGTAGGTATTCATCCCCTAGAAACATATTTTTGGAGTCGGTGCTTTACTTTCTATTGTTTTTGGAAACCACTTAGCACCAACTCCAAAAATATGTTTCTAGGGGATGAATACCTACTTAAATTTAATTATTTCATCCTTTTCAGTTTATTGAAGTCGGTTTTAATTTTTGTTTAAAATTTTTTTTTCACAATTTTTAGTGATAACTTTCTACGGTCGAAGCTAGATGGGTGACCGTCAACTTATATTGTTTCCTACTATCGTATTGTTTCACTAAAAAGTCATTGGAAAAGCAAAAATTCGCAATTTCGCTTATGTAGATGATTTCATAATTTCAGTATTTTTTAATTTAAAACCAAAGTACCCAACTGTTTTTGAAAAAATTTTTATGGGGCCAAATGGCAGCTATTTCGCATCGAACAAAAAAAGAATCACGTAAATCGGATCAGTAATCTCGGCGTAATCGGTGTACATACATAGAAGAAGAAGAAGAAAAAAAAACATACCGGCCGAATTGAGAACCTCCTCGTTTTTGAAGTCGGTTAATGAAAGTCATCCATAAAAATGGATCATTTTTGAATTTTATTGTGTCCACACATTCTTATCATCTTATTTTATATGACGACCGGCTGGCCGAGTATACAGGCTATACGGCCAAGAGGTCCCGGGTTCGAATCCCGGTAGGAGCAAATGTTTGTATGATGAGTATGAGCATTTGTTTAAGAGTCATGGATAATAATAATAATAATAATATTTATACACTCACACCTATTATCTAGCCCAAAGTAAGCATCATTAAGAGCTTGTATTATGGATACTAGATAACGGAGAAATAATGATAATAATATGTATATAAATATTAGAAATATACTAAATAAACATATAAACATCCATGACTCGTAAACAAATGTTCGTACTCATCATACAAACATTCGTTCCTACCGGGATTCGAACCCGGGACCTCTTGACCGAGTAGCCTGGGGTACAGACCACTCGGCCAGGCGGTCGGATGTTTATTTAGTATATTTCTAATATTTATATAAATATTATTATCATTATTACTTCGTGATCTAATATCCATATCACCAGCTCTTAAATGATGCTTACTTTGGGCTAGATAATAGATGTGAGTGTATGAATATTATTATATTATTATTATTATAATATGTTCGTGAGCACTACAAATTTAAAATAAACTTAGGCCTATAAATAAACTAAAATTAACCAAACTTATAAATAAAAAACACCACCTAAATCTACTGAAAATGGAAGTGTACCAATAAGACTGGTCGCAGTACCTCGCTGAATTGCGAGGTTTATTCTTTGTGCGAAATACATACCAGCCTTATTGTCACTTAAAGTTTCACACAAACGATCTGCAATGTCCCTAAACAGTCGGTGAGCACCTGGACCCCAAGGTCCCAATGTCTCAACTCCAAACGGTTCAAATATGTAATCTCTAGATAAGCCAGCATATTTGCGCCGTTTAAGAGTTTCAGCGGAAGCAGCAGCCGATCCTGGTGTCGACGAGGTACTTGGAAGATGGGACATGGCTAAGGTGTCGACACAAGTAGCGTCCCACACCAAAGACCTACCCATCTTCCAGGGCACAAGAGTCATGCCGTCAGGCCTCTTCCCATCATCGCGCGCTAAACCGTTCGGCTCCAGAGCAGCAGGGGTCCCGGAGGTAGCGAGAACCCGTGAAAACCACTTTACTTTGATTTACTTTACTTTACTTTTCGATGTTTCATTGACATCTTCAGTCTTCCCGTGACCACGATTGCTGTAAAGTAATCGGAACTTACGGTAAGTATAATAATGTAACATCTCATTAAAAGCGAGCTAAAACCGGTAATTTCGTTTTATTTCAAATCTAAATATTCCTAACATTTTGCGTATTTTAGTAGTAAGGTAGATTGTTGAAGTACAGTTGACTTCATAATGCAGCTGCTAAAAATGGTCTAATATATTAAATGTGCGTGCCAACATTGCGAATTAAGAGTACCTATAGTACATTAGCTGGTGTAGTGGCTAGTGTCCTTCCCACTACCCCATTCCCTTCCCATGGTCGTAAGGTAACCTAACCTACGGTAATAACAACTTATCTTCATCGTCTGTTTCATTTCCTTGTCCAAGTTATCGCTGCTTTTCAGACCAAACAACCCTCTTTTCATGTACTTATTGCTGTTGCGGTTACATGTAAGATAGGCACATTATTATTTCCATCTTTTCAGATGAATATATACCCTGCTGCCTTCATATAAAGACGTTATTAGCGCAATGGAATATAAAATTCAGCTATATCAGTGGTACCAGGTGCGTATACCACAAATACGAACATAAATTTTACGCACCTAAGTGAAGACGATCAAATTAAGTATTAACGTAATTGGGTAGTGCACAGACTTCATAATAACCACAATATATTCACTAATTGAGTTTTAACCTTCGTGTGTTTGTGAAATACATTATATACAGCTAAAAATAATAGTAATAGGTAATAATTACTCTCTATGCTCTGCTCTATCGCAGTTTCAATAAATCTTACATATTTTTTATTAATAATCATACAAAAATTATTTGATAGGTATAATTATATACTCGTAATTTAATGAACAAAATTTTGATTAAGACATCCATTGTTGGTGATGATATGAGATCGATTACCTCCATTGGGTGCGGGAATACAATTAAATCTATTATAGGTATGCCGGTTCTTATAAATTAGTGGACTGTATTTGTTTTTAAAAAATGCACTGAGAAAAACGGGATTACAACTGCTCGGATGAAATAGAAGGTTTAGCAGCTGCTAGTTGAAATCGGAGGAAAACATGCACACTTACCGAAAAAGTCCCTTCGATGATCTTGAAATCAGTAGGTAGGTACCTACCGCACAGTTCACTTGGAGGGCCCTCCGTAGATAGCTAGATTTTCACAATTTATTTGGTCTTTCACTCTTGCACAATTACATTAGTTAATCTATAACTTTTAATAGCGGATTATATATGGTTTTCTATTATTAAATGAGAAATTCGTTAACACAGACGAGCGCGTGCGGCGTTAGGGAGCCATGATCATTTTTCTTGATGGTACGAGACGGCAATAATACTAGTATGCATGTTGGAAAAGGACAGAGGGTGGGATGTAACTCAGTGCATTTAATTTGTTCGTTTAATATTATAATTCGACTTTAAAGAAAACCAAACATTCCCCCGCCCTTGAAGGATCGCCTTCAAAAAAAATTAAATGTAAGTAAATATAAGTAATAAACCTGTTTGTATATAAGTATATAACTATAACTCGACATATGGTAAATTGAACTATAATCGTATGAAAATTAAATATGTAAATTACTATATTAGGTTTTACAAATAAACTAAAGATGCGTTATTCAATTGGTAATGGGCAAAGCTGTACTACAGGTCGTCGATAGATACCGCTTTTGGTCTTAACTTCGGCGACACGTATTACGTTGTCCTTACCAGGGAAAACTCGCGTTATGATACCCAAAGGCCATTGCAAAGGTGGGGAATTTTCCATCATGAGTAAAACAATAGTTCCGACCGCGACCGAATTTGATGGTGTATTCCATTTCTCGCGGACCTGCAGGGTATGTAAGTACTCAGAGCTATAGCGTTTCCAGAAGGATTGAACTAATGAATCCATCAATGCATAGCGCGTTGATAATTTAAGAGAGTTATCTATAGTAGGTGCAGGCAAAAAATGTAAGTGTGACCCCAAAAAATGAGCCGGGGTAAGAGCCGCTGGCTCGGACGGGTCTGAACTAAGTAAGTATAACGGACGACTATTCAATACACTTTCTATTTGAGAAAACACTGTGTATAGCTCTTCATAAGTGAGAATTTGTTTCCCTATCACCCTAAAGAGAAGTCGTTTTACACTTTTAATGTTCGCCTCCCAGAGTCCTCCAAAATGAGGGGCTTTGGGTGGATTTAAGTACCACATAATACGGTTTTCAGACAACTCATGGCTGAAAGTTTTATAATAGTCCTCAGACTTGAGAAATTCCAAAAGTTCTTTAAGATAATGTCGTGAGGATACGAAATTACCTCCGTTGTCACTATAAATGTATTGACAAACGCCACGCCTTGATAAGAATCTCTTAAGTGCGTCCAAGAAAGAAGCTGATGTTAAATCGGATGCCAGTTCTAGGTGAATGGCTTTAGTTGCGAGACATATGAAAATACAAAGATACGCCTTTTGGCTACGAGCGCCACGTTTCCTGCTTATAGTAATGTAAAACGGTCCGGCATAATCGACCCCGGTGTGTAAAAAAGCCTTAGATTTTTCTATGCGACTACTGGGTAAATCGGACATAATTGGAAAGTTAGGTTTTGGATTTACCTTAAAACAACTTAAACATTTATTAATACGCTTACGAACAGCATTACGAGCAGATAAAATCCAAAATTTCTTGCGTAAGATACCGAGAAGTAATTGCGGTCCAGCGTGTAAATTACGGATATGATAAAAATCTATTAAAATTTCTATTATATGTCCCCCTTTTGGCAATAAAATGGGATGTTTATGCGTATATTCTAAACAAGAATTGCCTAAACGGCCACCAACTAATAAAAGACCACTGTCTGATATAAATGGGTAAAGTTTTTTAAGTTTTGTAGAACAATTTTTACCTTGTTGAATATTTTTAATATCTTCAGAAAATACCGATTGTTGAAAAGATTTAATTAATTTTGTTTCTGCGAATCTAATATCTTCTGCGGAAATATATTTATTTCGTGGAAGTTTATTAAGAAATTTGTAAATATAAATAATGCAACGTAAAAGTTTACTCCAAGAAGAAAATTTCTCACTTAAAGACATTAAGATATCTTCTTTAACACTATCAGTAACGACGTAACTAACAGTTTTTTCTTCCGGTATTTTATTAGAACGCGGGTAAAATTTTGCAACTTGCCAATTAGCGATGGGCAAGGAAGCCCATGGGGGTCCATGAGTCCAAAGTTCATGATCTACCAAACGGGATGGAAGCAGCCCACGCGACAGACAGTCAGCGGGATTTTGCGAACCGGGAATAAAATGAAAACTGTCAGATGGAAACAATGCCTGTACCTTTGAAATTCTGTTGGCAACAAATGTATTAAATCTATGTGGTGAAGATTGTACCCAGCAAAGTGCGACCTCGGAGTCTGAAAAGCCATATACCTTCTCAATATTATGTCTTTTCGACAGTGTATCGTACACAACACGTAACAATTGTGCCATAAGAACAATAGCACATAACTCTAGCCGAGCCAAAGTAACAAACTTAACCGGTGATACACGCGACTTTGAACAAATAAGACGGACCACAGGGGGTTCGTTATCTGTCAAAACGTAAGCATAAATGACACAACCATAAGCTTTTTCGCTTGCGTCAGAAAAAGCTAACAAATATAGTTTTGAGTTAGATGTAACGCCAAGATGGCGTGGAAATTTTAAATTAGAAATTAACGGTAATTCCTGAATAAACTGACGCCAAGAATTCAAAATACTGGGTGGAGCTTCCTCGTCCCAGTCAGACTTTAACAGCCACAATTCCTTTATGAGTAATTTTGTAAACACAATAATTGGGCCTACTAATCCCAAAACGTCGTATAAACGAGCGGTGGCAGAAAGTATAGCACGCTTGGTGCAAGTAATTTTAGGTGGAGTGACACAAAAATAAAAAGAATCTGAACTAGGCAACCAGCGTAAACCTAGCACTTTAAGGGTGTGAGTATCATCTAATGAGATAGATTCCGCGTAACGATGAGAATCGGGTATATGAACTAAAAGCTCGGCAGAGTTGCTAGTCCACTTAACTAGCTCGAAACCACCGACCTTGCAAATACTGATTAGTTGACCTGCGATCTGTACAGCTGCTTCAAGAGAAGGAGCAGACGATCCAAGGTCATCCATATAGGTATCTCTTTCCAACACGTCTGCAGCCAAAGGAAACTTACATCTCTCATCATTAGCGAGCTGTCTTATTGTTCTTAGCGCTAGAAACGGAGAAGAACAGAGACCGAAACAAACGCGATTGTATTCATACACGTTAATAGGTTCTGATTCATTAAAACGAAATAAAATTCTTTGGAATTTGCGGTGATGCGAATTTTGAAAAATGCGCAAGTACATCTGTTTTATATCAGCAAAAAAGGCGATGGGAAATAGGCGAGCGTTAATTAATATATGAAAAATTTCGTTTTGTAAATTACTGCCGGTATGAAGTATATCATTTAATGATATGCCGTTATCTGTTTTAGTGCTGGCATCTAGCACAATGCGTACCTTAGTGGTATCTTTATCCGAACGTATCACTGGATGATGAGGGAGATAATATCCCCGTGACGTACATTCCTCGGGTGGGACGAGAGATATAATTCCTTGTTGGATATAATCGCTGATGATATTATTATACTCTATGCGTAAGTCAGGTGACTTAGAAAATCTATTTTCTAGCATTAATAAGCGTTTCTTTGCGTTAATATAAGAATTTCCTAAATTATCAGGATTTTCCTTGAAAGGTAAGTCGACGGAATAGCTACCATCATTATTGCGAACAGTAGTAGTGGAATATATTTTCTCACACTCCTGATCGGCGGGACTTAAAAACGTTTGAGAAGGTACTTCTTCCATCTTCCAAAATTTTTCAATATATTGTTGAAGCAAGGCACCGTTGACAGCACAAAATGAATGCGATACGGTGTTAGTGTAGGCTATAGGCGCATCACCCATAATTATATAACCTAAGGTGGTATCTAAAGCGTAAGGCAAACCATCGCGGTCCGTCCGAACAATTTTATTAAAGCGGGATATATTACAGTAGGTATTAACTCCTAAAAGCATTTGAATAGGGCCCGGCTCATAAAAGGTGTCATCAGCTAAAGGCAAGTCGCGCAGGTGCTCACACGACGAGATGTTGACACTGGTGTTAGGTAATTGAGAAGTTATTTTTTCGACAATCAACGGTTGAATATTATAAGAATTATTATTAAAACGAGACTTAAAAGTTAGCTTCGTTAGACCTATAATTCGCTGCGAAATACCTCCCATGCCCAAAACTTCCGTATGTTGTACTTTATTAAATATAGGCAATGAAAGCATTTTACAACAATCTAATTCAATGTAGTCACTTTGTGAGCCAGGATCGATCAAGCATCGAATTAAATGCGGGCGATTAAATTTATCAAAAATAATTATTTTTGCGGTTGCAAGAAGTGTAGTAAGATGAGCGGGAATACCATTTTTAGGTACGTTACTTACAAAGGTATTCTGCGAGTTGCCATGAAGTGGCTGCGGGTGCGGGTGCGATTGAGAATCACTCTTATTAATATTATGAATAGGTTCCCTAACTAGCGGCGTGGGAGCGAGAGCGTCCGGCAGGGAGATGTTTAGCGAGTGCGAGCCGAGTTCGACCGACGATTCGCCGAGCGGTTCCGTTGCCGCCGCCTGCGCGACTGGGGCGCATATAGATATATTACTTATTGTTTTATTCGAAAAATGCAATAAAGTGTGATGTCGTAGTGAACAAGTCGAACAATTACGTTGCGACGAACAAGATAAACTTTTGTGCTTATTGCTTAAGCAATTAGAACAAAAGGAATTAGATTTAATGTAATTAAATCGTTCATGGGGTGTCATAGTATTTAAAAATTTAGGACATTTATAAAGATGTTCGTGATCATCCGCTTTGCATAACACACATAAAAACTTAATATTATTGCTATTATTATTACGAGACAAACTAGCAGCGGTGTTAACAAAAGATTTCGTCATAGGTTTATTAGAATGTTTATTAGAAGAATTTTTATTTGGGTTCCATGTAGCATTTAAATTTTCAGTACGCGATAAAATCTTACACTGTCCTCTAATAAATTCTATTAAGTTTTTATAAGTGGGAATATTTTCTAAGTTATAAACTGTTTCAAAAGACTTTACAGTTTCACTATCTAATTTTCTCAAAGCAAGGTGCAATAAGATAAAATCTGATAAATCGGATAATTTTAATTGTTTAAGTGCTTCCACTGAAGAGTTAAAAGTGTTAATGAATGAATCAAGAGTTGTGATATTACATGTAACAATAGGTTTAAAATTTATTATTTGATTTAAATATGCAGCAGCAAGAGAACGAGGATCATCATACTTATTTATGAGTGTTTGCCAGATAACGAGATAATTCTCACCTGTAGGAATCAAACCTGCACACACATTTTTAGCACTGTCCGTCAACTTCCCCACTAAGTAAACGACCCTCTCACTATCTGTCAATGAAGGATTTTCATGAACTACTCGCTTAAACTGTTCATAAAAAAGCGGCCAGTTACAAATATCTCCATTGAAGGACATCAACTCAATGTTAGGCAACTTAGGCATATGTTTTGGGATACCTTCTGACTTAACATTACTAGATAGACAAATATCAGAATTAATTAATTGCTTGTGAACACGCTTACAAAAGCAATAAACTTCTTCAAATGAATTCCATGCTTGAAAATTAATTTTTGCATTGGGATTTAATTTTAACTGAATACTGTTAAATTCATCAAGAATTTTCTCATATTTTGTATATAAATTGTCTATATTACTATAATTGTCAAGAAAAGTTTCTTTTGCACTTTCATTTTCATGAGCTGATTTTGCCAATACATAAATTTGTTGCAACCTTGCAAAGTAAGCATCACGTTTAGATTGTAACAAAGTCATCTTATTTTCTTCCTCAAGTGTACTAGAAGTAGACTTATGAGAAGTCATTTTTAATAATAAAAATAACTAAATATTTCAAAATGAAAAACTTTAAATATATGTTGCTGTTAAAAACACTTTATAGTTTTTAAGTAACTGCAATTACTTAAAGACCCATTGAACTTTAAGTAAATTATGTCATATATTACGCCATATACCTACGCGTAATAATAACGTATGTATGAAAAATACTAACAGAAATGGAATACCCACTTGGTGAATGCGATTATAACAAATACTTTGTTGTCAGAATACAATATTTATATCACAGTGCGTAAAATAAATTTATAATAAAAAGGCAGTAGGCATTCGAGCGGTGCGGAAAATAAATTAAATTTGTAACAAAGTAGTAGGTAGTTGAGCGGTGCGGGTTAAATACAAAATCTCGACTATCTATTTAACTTACATGAGTGAAACAAATTACGAAACAACAAGTAATAATAATATTAAGCGATGGCAGGTGTTAAATAATTAAATAATTCTCCACCTTTACTAATTTAATTACAATAAGTTTGTAGGTATGTACCTATTTAAAATGGCCGGTGAATATTCTAGAACAGATAATGCGTAATGATAGTAATTTAGCGTTAAAACAGTTAAATTTATACGGCTCGAAAAGGAACAAAAAATGTTGGTGATGATATGAGATCGATTACCTCCATTGGGTGCGGGAATACAATTAAATCTATTATAGGTATGCCGGTTCTTATAAATTAGTGGACTGTATTTGTTTTTAAAAAATGCACTGAGAAAAACGGGATTACAACTGCTCGGATGAAATAGAAGGTTTAGCAGCTGCTAGTTGAAATCGGAGGAAAACATGCACACTTACCGAAAAAGTCCCTTCGATGATCTTGAAATCAGTAGGTAGGTACCTACCGCACAGTTCACTTGGAGGGCCCTCCGTAGATAGCTAGATTTTCACAATTTATTTGGTCTTTCACTCTTGCACAATTACATTAGTTAATCTATAACTTTTAATAGCGGATTATATATGGTTTTCTATTATTAAATGAGAAATTCGTTAACACAGACGAGCGCGTGCGGCGTTAGGGAGCCATGATCATTTTTCTTGATGGTACGAGACGGCAATAATACTAGTATGCATGTTGGAAAAGGACAGAGGGTGGGATGTAACTCAGTGCATTTAATTTGTTCGTTTAATATTATAATTCGACTTTAAAGAAAACCAAACATCCATCACACGAAATCTTAACATAACTGTAACTATATTATCATTTTATTAAGATATATTTTTATTATTAATATTTTAATTTGTGTATTTCCAATGAACCAGATGGTACAGATTATTGTATAGTTGAGGAGATAATACCACCTCATTAAGACTATTCTGAAGAATTAAGCATCCCGCAGACTTTTTGATAGTATAGGACAGGGATGGCGAACCAATGGCACGCAACACAATATTTTGGGCACGTCACTGATCATAAAATTCATTATTCACTATGAAAAATAGTGTGAAGCAGGTATAATATGACGGGCGAACGCGAGTGATCCCTCCCTACGTTAATTGATAGTATTTATTACTATTATTTTACCAATAATCACAAAGTAAAAATTGATTTGATGGCACGTCTATGACCTCATTAAACATTTCCTTTGAAAAATGGCACGCTGATACGTAAAGGTTCGCCATCCCTCCCTGGTATAGGATAAGCTTAGTACCTATGACATGGAAATGTCACTTAAATCAATCGGGTCTGTGAAAGTTAGTTAAACCCTTTTATCATGTAGCAAATGAGCTGATCGTTATCAAACGCCTGAACTGATCTGAGCTTTTGAAAATCTGTCCATTCGTTTAGGAGCTACAATACCACAGACAGAAACACAAATACACAGACAGACACGTCAAACTTATAACACACCTCTTTCTTTTCTTCGTCTGGTTTATAAATAAAATACAACGAAGACAAACGATAATACAAAGCACAATGTAAAAAATATGTAAACAATATTGGGCAGACATTGGGACTCGCTGGACGCCGCGGCTGCCGCACGTGCCATATTCGAGGGGTAAATAGATATCCGTATAAGCGATAGTCGCTCCGAAATCACCTCTTTGAATCGTGGTCATGATTTAGGGACCATTTTTCATGTATAGTGCACATGGGCCCAGTCCGAATCATCCTTCGCCCGCCACCCCGCTCCTCTGTTACGGGCACGGGGCATCCCGCAATCAATCGGATTACTTTTATTGCGTTCTCCGCAAAATACGCTAAAATATATTGTGTGCCTATATTAATAATATTTATATTTATAAATGGTAATATAATTATGGTTTTAGAATAAAAAGCTTAAAATATTCTACTTAGAATGGAAAAGCGAAAGAATAGCAATATTGAATAATTATTAAACCTAGAATAATAGACTAAAAATTAAACAAAGAAGTAATCAAAACCAACTCAATGAGAAGAGTCCGCATTAAGCTAGCGCGAACACAAAAAATAATCCTCAGCATTATCTACCTGAAAAACAAACCATCAACCTCGTGCGTAGCATCCTATTTATGTCAAAAATTCATCATCGTTACAACTCTACCTGTTAAATTAATTCGTCAGATTAATTATATCGTTGTTGACGCCACAAATCAGATATTATCATCTAAGAAAACATAAATTTCTTTTAAGGAGAAAACGTACAACCCACATGATCCCATCCTTTTTTCAAGAAGATTAAAAACACGGCCGACCAGATCAAAGCATTGACGTAACCGCTAATATTAAAAATACTACCCTGACCACACACAAATGCGGATAGGACATGTGGTGTATTTACGGAGTATAATGTGTATACTTTTCTAATTCAGTGTCCGAAATCCTGAAAAGGGATACGAGTTAAATAATGAAACACTGAAAGGGCTTTTAAGCACTGTACAGACCATCTGATAATTATATAATCTTGCACAACATTTATATTTGAAACATAAAAGTGAAACATGTAAGATAAAAAGAGCCAAAAATTATTGAAAACCCCTGACTGAAAAATTACCTAAAATATATATTAGAATCTATTTAAAAAATTTAATACTTTTTTTGGTTTCGAAAGACCATGCGCAGTTGGTGGCATTTTGCATAGGTATCTACATTTTCAACGGTTTCAACCACAAAATAGAAATCATTTATCTAATCTGTGTAAAAGCTTTTATGAACACTGTCAACAATGATCATTCTAAATCAAAAAAATTATTATATTTCAACTGGTTTCTAACTTTGTTTTTCACGCAGACGGGTGTTCTGTTTTTTTACAGAGCCTAACAAAAAATATACATACATACCCAAGCATCTACCTACACTAGAATGACATAACCCTCGTTCTGCTGCAGTCGGTTAAAAAGGCACAGAATGTCCTCCACAAAAACAGTCTTGGGTTTTTGCGAAGAGGTTGTATGTCGCTTACCACCAGGTGGGTCGTCAGCTTGTTTGTCATCTAGTTGTATAAAAAAAAAATTATGTAGTAAGGCACAATGGATATTAAAGGAATTTAACACCTATTTATTGAAACAGCGCCATCATTTGTGATTATCATGAAATAACATTTTACCATGCTCTTACAAGGTATGCTGGATTGCAAGGTATGCCATCCAATGAGTATGCCATTTTCTTTTAGAGACCCCATTAAATATTGACGCACATACGGTGCCGTAATTCTAAGTTACATTAACTCCAATAGTATGATACATGCCCGTAATAGGAGAAAGGTTTTAAAAACTGATCCGAAGGTGTGTAGAGTGGTTTAGCTCTTAGGATGAAAAAATGGCTTGTTTCTGGAACGGGCTGGCTCGGATCGGGAAGGTTCCGCTAATGGCGGCCCCAAACGCCAATTATATCAATTAAATATTTTACGGCTACGGACCGCTGTGCCACTTTTTATTTTAGTCTCTTTCAATTACCTACTTAACTTTCCCACTCTATGTAATTACGAGGAGTATTTTTGACTGTATCGGTAATATATACACATCTGGGATAAATACTTAATTTTAATTTCGTTAATTAATCTTCTTTTTATTTCTGTTACAATTGGACCGGGTGTTTGTTTCCGAAAAATAAATAAGTTAAGTAAGAGAAGGTCTTCCAAGTGATCTCAAAAGAGCTTTAAGCATCGTAAATTTACATAATAAGAAATTATGAAAAGACAGCACTTAATTACAATTCAAATAGGTAATACTACTAGCCCCAAGCGTAGTAGCAGTAGCCTTGCATGCAAAATACATTGCTGACAATTCTAAAATGTTAACCTATGTAGAATAAAATGAAGATTGGTGGAGAATAGTTCCTTGTGCCGTATGCCGGCAGCTTATGAGCTTTCTTGAGGAGCTCTGATAATCTCCTTGTGCATGAAATAAAATAAACAGAAATACAAAAACTATTTTACCTATTTAGCTTTCTTGGTTCCTCAAATATTATGTGCGCTTAAGCTTTTCGGGTCATTTTAACCCGAATCTATAAGTGAATGATAAAAAATATAAAATAAATGTGAAAAAAACTTTACAATTATTTGAAAAAGTTAGGTAAGTACTAGTCTTAAGTAAAATGCAATGCTATTTTTTTCTAGTGGGTACAAAATAATTCATTAGAAACCACTAACCAATTATACTACCTATTTTCAAAAACTTTTTAAAAAAATTTTAGATATGTTTCTTACATTTATTATAGATTTTTGAAGTTTTTACGTCTCTAGCAGATGGGCATACACTACATCGCTTTTTATTAAAACCCTGACTATTGGAACTACCTACCCTGCGTTTACTCTTCCTGCGTCCAGAATATACATAGTTGCCATTAGCCTTACTATATCTTTAGGCAGAATGAGCCCGTAGTCTTCTGGTTTGGGATATGCCACTTCCAAAAGTCTCATTCTGATTCTAGCCAGGGCATCACAATCACACAAGAGATGCGTCATTGATTCCTGACATTCACCACATTCTCGACAAAGTTGTGTTGTAAGTACTTAGCAGCACCAATGCGTTATACTAATTCTAGTGATACCCAAGAGACTAGACAAGGACAATTAGACAAGGAAGTTTTCTTACGATCGATGTGATCATGACTTCAGATTTTTTTTTCTAAAAATAGCCTTTTTTGTACTGTTTTGTTCTGTTTTCACGCTCATTATTTTGTTTTTTTTGTTAGTCACTTCAAGTCGTTTCTGCTCTACACCAATGTGCCTTAACCCTAGTATTCTCGATCAAATTCACTATTTTTGGTCGCATTTGGATAAAATTAGCACTTTTATTGGATATTTGTCAACAGAACTTTCATACAAATTATTTTCCGTTTTGCTTACTATTTCACTATCGGAACTTATATCGCATGATTTCCGAAATCGTAAAATCAAGCAAGAAATGTGCCATTTTTAGTGTTAGCACTAACAGAACAAAAGTCTGGCCTCTGTTTAATATTAACATAAAATGGTTTGGCAATTATAACATGCTAGTGATTGTAGATATGATTAAATCAGTAAGTTTGTAAAGCATTGCTATTTACAGAATAAGGGCATTTTTGACCCGAGAAACTTTTTCCATAGACGGGTATTATTGACCCGAGGAACTCAAGATAGAAAAAACTTAACTGTCTAAACATTAAAAGATTTAAGTAATTATAATTTTAAAATTAAAATATCTACTAGAAGCATAATTAATAATCATAATTAATTAATAATTGTCACGAAGTTGTTATAAATTACTAGCTGTCCCGGCAAACGTTGTATTGCCATAAAAAAAATCCATTGTAAGCGGCCACGTCTCAGTTCCGTAAGTCATCACTGGCAACACACACGAATTAAAGACTTTCGTCTTGAGACACTGCGGTAGTTGGGCCGAGAATATGCTGCGAATCTTCCCGAAAGCTGCCCAGCCGAGTTGGATCCGTCGATTGACCTCTTTCTGGAAGTTGGACTGTTTGTCCCAGGTAAACATATTCTAAAAATAACCATTTCCATATTTTAAATACAAATATATAAATACAATATTATAATAATAAATACAAATCACTGTATTACAGTAATACAAAAATGCTTATACAGTGTGTTACAAAAGTCCGAAATAAAATTTAAGGGGGGTGGTTATGTTCCTTGTCAAGAGTTAGTTACCTCTGAAAGTACACTTTCGGACCACTTTTCAGACCAACTAAATTATTATAAACATTTTCACACCTGCCCATGGTAACCCTACAAAATGCACATTATCGCGTATCGTAACTTCTGTAACACGCACTATAATTAATAATGTTTAGTATAAATATAATATAGAATCTAAAACATGATAGTAAATTATAATTAGCCATGTTTTTAATCTAATGATAATGAATCCACATTTTTTTCTGTTTTTAGTCGATTTAAAAAAAGAAGAAAGTTACATATTCCTCGAGTTTCTATTTTTTTTTTTGTTATGTTAACTTATAACTCCGTCAAATCTAAATTCTTTGTTCGAATGAATATATAATACTTCCAGATTGGTGTCATAGAAATTACATCGGATCAAATGAAAATATTCGAAGGTAGAGAACTGAACTTATCAATGAAGAGCAGTCAAGTTATAAACACGATACTTATATCTTTTTCAATCAGAGACTGAGAGACAGACAAGTCGATAAGGCTAATGGTCACCCATCTAGCTTTTGCCTATCACTAAAAATTAAGCAATAAAAACTTGTAAACAAAAGTAAAAACCGACTTTAAAGCACTAAAAAGGCAAAAATGATTAAGTTTAAGTACTTACAATGATTTTTTTAAGGGATGGTGCTAGGCTGTTTCCGGAAACAATAGGAAGTGAAGCACTGTCTCTAAAAACACCTATAAATTAGATGTAGGTAGTAGAAACATAAATTACATCAATTAAGTTATATTTGCCTTTTTAGTGTTTTGAAGTCGGCTTTTACTTTTGATTAAAAGTTTTCCTAAATCTATCTGTCAAAGATACAAGACAGAATACAGCACTCTGCTAAAGAACTTTTTTTGATATGTATGGTTTGTTTATAGTGAGAATCATTATTTTTCAGCATAGTTTGTGAAGCTAGCTTAAGTGATTTTCTTTGCCTTTTTCTGTATAAAGTATAGTTTAAAGTTAAAGTGATGCCTGTCTATTTTTCCTTTTTAACAAAAATGAAACCGCTTCAATTTTGTACCAAACAAGTTTTCTAATAGGGGATCAAGTTCACATTATTATTTACAATTCCTTGCTCTATTTTCTAATCCATTCAAAAACGCGGAAGATTAAAAATAAATAACCAATTATTATTATTATTTTTTATACAAAGCACGACAAATGACTCAACACCACCTGATGTGAAGCAGTAGGAAGAGTCCATATGCGAAGATAGCTAGTGCAATTCAGACACTGCTCTAGCCGCCTCCACCTTGCCGGTCCGAAAGGTGCTTTTTCACGCCTCTTTTAAAGGAATCCATGTTATAGGAAGTAGGGAACACATGAACTGGCAAAGAATTCCAAGTTCTGACGGTACGACAAAGAAACGAGCTACTAAATTTCTTTGTACGTGATGTTGAGGTGAAGACAGTGAATTGATGACTCTGAAGACCGCCACGTGTGCTCCTGAGTAGGAAGGGGGAAGGTGGGATAACGTCAAATAGCTCTTCAGAGCACTCTCCGTGATATAGCCGATAGAAGGCGCTATGCGACGCAATGTCTCGACGCAATTGCAGCGGCTCGAGGCTGTTCGTGACCTCTACATCGCCAACGATACGGACAGCACGACGCTGCAATCTGTCCAGGGCATCGAGTAGGTACTTGGCGGAGCCATCCCACAAGTGCGCGCAATATTCCACGCAAGACCGGACCTGAGTTTTATAGAGCAGGCATAATTGGTCAGGCGTGAAAAATCGACGCACCTTGTTCAGGACACCGAGCTTCCGTGAAGCTGTTTTGATCACGGTTTCGATGTAGTTCCTGGAATTCAGATCGCAATATATCTCCATGCCTAGCAAGTTTAGGGAGCCCTGTGCCGGTTTTACAAAAGTAGTCCTGCTAAATCATAATTTGACTTAGGTATATTTAACCTAGAAAGGTTTTTAAATACCTAAGTACCAGAGGTTTCGTGAAATCCTGGAAAATGATGAAATTTTGAATGCGTACAGCTATAATAACTTATCTCTTTTTTGTGGCCTTTAAATTTTTCAATTTCTTTCTCTTTGAAATTTCGTTAAATCTAGTATCCTCATTTCCCAGCATCATAACTATAGCAATGAACTTCGAAAAGGAAATGGATGATCCGACTATTATTAACATCTATTTTTGTGGACGTTCCAACTAACCTAGGAAAATGCTAGCTGAAGAAGTTTCCCCTCGGTAGTCCAATAGATCGATCGTGGATCGATCCATGTCTTCGAGATATAATAGTAGATTATACACCAAGGAGATAAAGCACTGTTTTATGTCACGGGCGCGACATTGAATCCTGAACGTAACGAAGGACTCCAGATTTAATTCCCGAGCGCAGCGAGGGTGTTATGAGTTAATTCCCGAGCGAAAGGAGTATACTCTACTTTTCTCACCTTTTGCGAGACAAAAAAAACAAGGCTACTAAAAACAGCGTTTTATTATAGTAAATTAAAATTAAAAGTGAAAATTGATGTTCAGAAGCACTGATTCAGACACAGACTTTGCACCTTTTGCAGTTTTCCATTTGTCGAAATCATTGTAGGCTTTCAGGTATTTTTCCTTTGATTTATCTAGGAGTAGATTATGAACAATGCTTATGGCATACAATTTAATGGACTCGGGAGTTAAATCACTTTCGTCACTCGACATTTTAACGGAACTTTTCTTCTATTTTGATATATTTTCATAAAATCTAGTATATTATTGTAGCGTCTTACAATACTCGCGGCTTTTGTTGAATTTCAAATGTGTTCCATTTAGCTTGCCGTGGCCAGCTCGATTTTAAAAAAGTTCGATTTTCAAATTACGTTCTATTTTCAAATAAGTTCGACGCGGCGCCGGCCGGGCCCCGGGCTTCGAGTATTAGTTGATCTATTATTACGAAATCAGACTTTAAGGCCATTGCAATAAGAACTACCTATGAAAAGTGAATCTCATTATGACCCAGCGGATTATAATGAGATTCAGTACAAGACAACATTACACCCCGGCTAAAGCCAAGGGCTTTAATGACTTGCTTTACGTAAGGTTTGCATGATATGTAATATGGCATTGTTGAGCAGGTGGTGTGAAAATTATATTAATGTCGAAATTTTATGGCAATATTTCGTATTTAAACAATTTCTTGAAATAAATCTTAAAGACCTAAAAGTACGCCTCTATAAGATGAAATATAATTATCCTGTAGCAATTTAAATTCAAAAAGAAGTCGGTGAAATGGGCGACAGGAGTGAAGGGTCTCGTCTAAAGTATTTAATTACGGAGAGATTCTCGACCGTTTGCATCGGTCGCGTAGGCTTGTCCTTTTATTTTACAATAAGAGATTTTTACCTTAGTCGCTTGGAATTTACAAATAAATTTTAATTACGATACCTGCAGACCGTACAGAGTTGGTAAAAATGGTATAAAAAGAAATTAAATATTTAATGTATTCTAATTTATTTTTTATAGCAACTTTTCGGGTAATGAATGATAGAGTGGGGTGTTGGCGAGATTTAGTGGTGTCAGTCAAGATTTTTATTACTATAATTTAAAATTATTTCTAAGCGAACGTTTCTTATAAAATTAGTGCAGTTTAATAAAGAAAGTGTTTGTGTTGACGTTGATTGGAAGAACATTATAATAAAAGTGATTATGGCGGTCTTCATATTGTAGTGTGTGCCGCGTCTCCTCATATTAGGTTAGTACATAGGTTTAATATATAGAATGTAATTAGCATAAGTTTAGTAATAAACTAGCTCCTACACCGTTAACATGTTGTCTCATTAAATCCCGTCATTGCATTATATTATATTTGGCGTCGAACTCTCCCAACATGCATTGAAATGTGTTACATCCTCATTTCAATGCAATAATAAGAAAATAAAAAACCGGCCAAGTGCGAGTCGGACTCGCGCACGAAGGGTTCCGTACCATTATCTATAAACAAGCGTCTACCTGTTGCCGTTATCAACATCGAGCAAAAAGATCATGATTTTGTATGGGCGCCCCCTTAATTATTTATTTTATTCTTAATTTTTGATTTTAACATTATTATAAATGTTTGAAAAATTACTTAGTAATTAAAATATAAAACTAGAAAAATTTCACATCCTTAGGCGGGAATCGAACCCGCGACCTTTCGCAATCCGGGCGACTGCTCTAACCAACTGAGCCACCCAGGACTTGGGACATCCTTGTGAAATTCTTCTAGTCTATCTGTATTTGCGTTTATGAGCTAACGTCGACCCTACAATGTCGAAATGTTCTATTTCAACATCCGAAACGAGTATTTTTACAAACACCTACGATTCGGTTAAGTTATTTTATTCTGTTTATTAGTATTTTTTGTAATAGCGGCAACAGAAATACATCATCTATGGAAATTTCAACTGTCTAACTATCACGATTCATGAGATACCGCCTGGTGACAGACGGACGGACGGACGGACAGCAGTCTTAGTCCCGTTTTACCCTTTGGGTACGGAACCCTAAAATATATTTATAACTGGCTTAAAAGGTCTTGAAACCAGAAGTCGTAAAACTAAATGAATAATAAAAAAATGAATAATAGAGTGGTTTAATTAATTATGATGGAAGATAACTAAATTTGGATATTCTGGAACTGGATCCCGGAACAATAAGTGACTTCTATATCAATTGTCCAATACACGTTTCTGAACTGCCGTCTCAGACAGGATTTGTTTTTGACAATCACTTTTAGTGAACGGAAAATGTACTGGATTAGATAAATATGCCTTCAAAAAATTAATCGTAGGCCTATGTCAAATACCATTATTTTTAACCCCCGACGAAAAAAGAGGGGTGTTATAAGTTTGTCGTGTCTGTCTGTGTATCTGTGTGTCTGTCTGTGGCATCGTAGCGCCTAAACGAATTGACCGATTTTGATTTGTTTTTTTTTTGTTTGAAAGCTGATGTGCCTACGATGGTTCTTAGCTATAATTTATGAAGATCAGCTCAAGCGTTTGATGACTATCAGCTCATTTTGTACATGATAATAGGGTTTTACTAACTTTTACATATCCGATTGATTTGAAATTTCTTGTACTGTCACTTCGGTGACATCCCAATGACATACTATCCTTGAGCTGATCCTATACCATCAAAAGTCTGCGAAATGCTTAATTCTTCAGAAACTTACAGCAGATATAGCGTGTTTGGGCTCTTATGAATAGTCTCAATGAGATGGTGTTAGCTAGATAATTAATGACGCCGGGGGTTACTTAAAATTTTTAATTTTGTATTTTATTCTAGTTTAGCAATAGCGATATAATGTCAAAAACTAACCTTGTACAGGTTAGTTAGTAAGAGATGCCTTGCAATGACTATTAGCTTTATAATAAATTACCCGAGTAAGTCTAGGAATCATTGTCTGTCTGTACACATCTAGCTAGATTATGGAATTTATTAAGATAGCAGATATAGACAGACAGCATGTATTTTATGGGAATATTTGGACATTAAATTAAATTAAAAAAATAATTATTTAAAATTAATCCAGATTTGACTAATGTGCGAAAACTTATTAATATATTTGACTTTTTTTAAATATTTGTCTAATATTAATTTTGTATTTGATTTTAATTTAATTTTCGCATACAGGTTAGTGCCGTCAATACGACACTAAATAGAAACATGGGCTATATTAGTACATAGTAGGTAATGGCTTACCAGTTTCAAAAACATCTTATTCATTTGATAATTTCATGACTTTTCTATGAAATAATGCAGCCAATGTTATATTATTTCATACAAATGTCATGAAATTATCTAATGAATCAGATGTTTTTGAAAGTGACAAACCATTTCTATGAACTAATATGGCCCATGTTTCAATTTATTGTCGTATTGAAGGCAGCACCGTGTATAGTATAATTAATGTTTGATAAGTAGGTAACTACCGATTTTTTTAATTGTGTCTAATATCAACATCTATATATCTTGTATCTATATTTATCATGTTTTTAAGCACAAAAAAAAGATTATTATTATAATTATGACTAGTAGACTCAGTAAACAAGACAAAGTTCTGCTAATGCTAAGAGCATTAACCGAAGAAACCTATTTTTTTATTAATGTAAAGTAATTTGTATGTAAGAAGTATTTTTTTTAAAACAAAGATTTTATGTAACATCTCGACCTAAAACAATCGCATGAAGCGTTGACCCCGCTTATGCCGTATACACTAGAGCTAGCCAGGACTATAAAGAAAGAAGACACTATTTTGGCTACACTAACGACCTCATTACCTCGGCTGAGGTGCCCTGGCTACCAAGCACACGTGCCTCGCCCTAGACACTATTTACAAGGATTTTTATAATTATGCAGGACGTCTAACTTGCAGTGGTACCTAGTTGCATATTAAATTCACATGTAAAAAATATCTAGGTATTACCTTATTTATTTTACACTTACAAGACTAGAGAAAAACAGCTTTTAAATTCACATTTTCAAATAAATGAATGCGATCCCATATTTATTCGACAACGCTAACAACAATTGGTAATTTTAAATTTTATATCATACTTATTGATTTCTTATTTAAATAATAAAAAGAGTGCTTCATATCGTTCATTGAAATTAAAACTTAAATCAGATTAAGCCTTCTTAAACAGGATATGTCCAGCAAATACATTAATTAGTATAGAAATAGCCACATCACTTATAGAGTGCCTATTCAGATGAATTTATTTTAACAAAAAACCGTCTTCAAAAAACTGAAAAGGATAAAATAATTAAATTTGAGTAGGTAGGTACTCATCCCCTAAAACATATTTTTTCGAGTCGGTGCTTCACTTTCTATTGTGTTTGAAAACTACTTAGCACTAACTCCAAAAAATATGTTTTAGGGGATGAGTACCTACCTACTCAAATTTAATTATTTTATCCTTTTCAGTTTTTTGAAGTCGGTTTTCATTTTTGTTTAAATTTATTTTTACAATTTTTAGTGTCAACTATCGAATTTAGGTCGAAGCTGGATGGGTGACCGTCAACTTATATTGTTTCCTACTATCGTATCGTTTTACTTAAAAGTCATAGGAAAGCAAAATCCGCAATTTCGCATATGTCGACGACTTACTGATTTCAGTTTTTTTTATTTAAAAACAAACGTTTGGTTTTTAAATTACTGATTTTGAAAAATAAAATATGGGGCCAAATGGCAACTACTTCGCATCGAACAAAAAAAGAATCACGTAAATCGGATCGGTAATCTCGGCGTGATTGGTGTACATACAAAGAAAAAGTATACGTAGACGACTTACTAATTTCAGTTTTTTTTACTTATAAAAACCAAACTACCCAACTGATTTTCAAAAAAAATTTAGGGGACCAAATGGCAGCTATTCCGCATCGAACAAAAAAAGAATCACGTAAATCGGATTAGTAATCTCGGCGTAATCGGTGTACATACATAGAAAAAAAAACATATCGGCCGAATTGAGAACCTCCTCGTTTTTGAAGTCGGTTAAAAAGAAGCTACATCATAATGCGTCTGACTGCGACTTGATTAGATCAAACAAGTACTACTAGAAAGCAGTATTAACATAAGCGATATTTCAGCGCACAGTATTCGGCATACGACAACAACAGTTGTTGCAATGGTTGTTAAGACGTATCAATAGAATCTCTCTCTTGCGATTGCGAAATATTACAACAGACAAGTGGCTCTAACAGACGATAACAAAGCTTTTGCTAATGCAACTATATACTAAAATAATAGCAGTACTAATAATTATTGATGCGATTCTCTATATGTATGAATATTTAAAAAAATACATACTTAATCATGAATGATTTTTTTAAATGTTATATCATAAAAGATAGTTTATGGTATTAGTATGGCCATTTCGTCAAAGTTCTGAACATCTATTTGGTAAATAAGAAAATCTCGAGGATAGAGCGACGAAGTATAATTACGGTCAAACCTCACTTTCGGTAAGTTTGTTTAACTTTCAATTTCATATTATTAAACTTTGAGTGAATCTAATCATTTAATTGAATACTGGCGTTTAATGAATCGCATAGGTGTCCAATTAACTGGCTAATGAACCAGATGGCTACGACACGTAGGTACATCGGTACCTCGGATCTTATAATTGAATATAGCAGAACCTGGCATGCTTTGCAATGCCCGTAAAGAGAAATTGTTAGGTGTTATAATTAAAAAAAATTTTCATAATCCAGGAACCTTTACAGGCGTCTTCAGAATACTCTACCAAAGTGTCATCACAATGTGATCAATGGTTACGGCGCGCATAGTGGACAAACATACCTACAAATATTAATTTTTAAAACGTATGTACAGCGATTACGCCGACATTTCTGATCCGAATTACGTGATTCTTTTTAATTCGTTCGATGCGGAATAGTTGCCATTTAGTCCCATATTTTTTTTAATCGATTGGGTATTTGGGTTTTTAAAACAAAATAACTGAACGAGAAAGTCGTCTATGTATACGAAATTGCGGATTTTTGCTTTCCTATGTCTTTTTAGTGAAACGATACGATAGTAGGAAACAATGTATGCTGACCGTCACCCATCTAGCTTTGACCTTAGAGAATTATCACTAAAAATTGTGAAAAAATATTAAACAAATATTAAAATCGACTTCAAAATACTAAAAAGGATAAACTTATAAAATGTAAGTTGGTATTTATTCCCTAATATACGTAAGTATATAGTAGATAAGTCCCAACTTAAATTTTATTATTTTATCCTTTTTTGTATTTTGATTTTTGTTTTTTTTTATATATAGATATTCTATCGCGTGCAATTCCTTATTTATTTATTTGTAATAAATTCTAATGTTCAATTAAACCACCATATCTGTAAAAAATTACCTATTTCTTAAATTAATGAGTATAGATATAAGACGAGGAGATATCAGACACATACTTTTAAATAGATACTTTTTTATCCTAAATACTCAACCCTAGAATAATCAACATTACGAATGTTACAGGTGAGTCAACGATGTACCATCTCGCTAAGCTAAGCCTAGGATGATAGAATTATTTGGTCTATGGCTAAGTGAACTGGTTCCCAAGATGACCAAGCGTAATGTAACTACCCCTTGCCTGTGACAGAGCAGTTTCTGGACACCGACCGGGTGGGTATACATATGGATGAACTGATGTTTGGATCTTTTTTGCTTCTATTCGTTAAAACCAAGAAATAGACTGTTCCAATATCTGCTAAAATTTTAAAATATTTCTGAAGTGGAATTATGAAGACATTTTTTTATTTAATACCAGCTTACCCCGAAAACGTTCTTTTGCCATAAAAAAAATTGTCCAAAAAAAAACAGATAGAAGCCGATTCTCAGACCTACTGAATATACATTTAAAATTCCTAGCTGTCCCGGCAAACGTTGTTTTGCCATAAAAAAATACATTTTTTTTCATTGTTTTGAAAATTTCATGAAAGTCGGTCAAGCTGTTTCGGAAGAGTATGGTAACTAAATTTGTGACACGAGAATTTTATGTATAAGATATGTAAACAGCTCAATAATGTCAACATACCTAATTCTGTGAATATATTCCTAGCATGTGATGATGTGACTACATGTCTATTTAATAGTATAGATTTTATCAATGTTAATTGTAATAAAAATATTAGAAAAATATTTACCCGAATCAAAGGTATTTAAAAAATACTAATTCGGATGTTGAAATAGAACATTGTAGGGTATACGTTAGCTAGTAACTCAAATGCAGATGGACTAGAGGAAAATCACAGGGTCGTCTTAAGTCTTCGGTAGCGTGGTTAGGTTAGGTTAGAGCAGTCACCCGATTGTGGGCTTGTTTTCCGCTTCAGTACATGAATTTTTTCTAGATCAAATATTTTTCTAACATTTTCAAGGAGAGGTACAGTGTACGGTTGCAGTAATATTAAAAAGTACATATTAAAATTTCAGCTGACGATATTTGCATTAATTATTATTCAACTTACATTATTAGACTTTACATTATTTTATCAAAATCTTTTAAGTAAAGACGTTTATTATATTTATTTTAACCTTCTTTTTATACCACTATTAATAGTCACAAATAATTATAATTATGATTATGACCGCGTTGAGAAATGATTTTCTTACCCCAATAATGTAAAGGCATTTCGCTGAACTATTTGTTTAGTTAATAAAGGAACAGAAAAAATGATAAAATATATCTGGCTAGATGGTCGTGGCCCTGAGGCACCGCTAAATTTGGGATCCGCGCCCTCGCTCGTTACCCGTTGAATGCTGCGTAATTGAGACTCCTCCGTGATTCTTAAACGTTACGTCTTTTTGTTGACCACTGACGACCAAACGAGAAGACGTTTTGGCAGAGCCTCCAAATCTTAATATCTGTCTTGTCCTTTAAAACTTTACTTGAAGTTTCAAAATGAAGATCAGATCAGATTTTTAAAACGAAATTATAAATAATAATTCATTACCTACTAGTTTGTTGCTCGAGCATATCTCTGTCTGCCTGCCCGTCTGTCTGTCTGTCTGTTTGTCATGCCTGAATTTTCACCGGTTCCAAAAGTTGAACTACCAAGAAGATCCCAGCAACTAACTCGTGTAGTCACTCTTTTCAAATATTAAATTACAATTTTTGTAGTTACACAATGATAATATTTAGCAGTACAGTTTATCAGATTTAATTTCCGTCTATTTTTTATCAACGCGAGTTTTTAGTTTATATCATGAAAAATGTTAAAAAATATTAAGATCTATCTATGTGGATTTTAATTGTAGGTTAGATAAAAGCCAAACTGCCAGTAATCCTTTCAGCGAGTCAATGAAACGGTTTGTCTGTCGGTGTGTAATACAAGAAGGTACCATAGTCTTCCCTATCGTATAATAAAAGTTATTTTTCAAGTAACGTGTTACGCTTAACTTGCGGCCTTTTGCACTTTAATAGCGAAATCATATTCTTGAACTCGGTACTTTTAATTTCGCGTTGGTGCATACGAATATTATGTATTATTCAGGTAAAATTTGCTGTGCTTATCGAAGGAATGGGAAATATCCAGATTCCAGATAATTGGCCGACGCTGTGAAACGTCGCAAAGTTAGCAAAACAATCGCTGGAATATAAACTATGAATAAGGAAGGTTTTTGCTCACGTCACGACACTTCGCGAATGCGCTGCAGCGACTTTATATTTAGTGAAGCACCGTATAGTATGAAAAGTTTTTTTTTATTATATTAAGTTATGTTATGTCACATAGTTTTGTACGCGCAGACCTTAAAAGGTAAATATTTCATGAAGGTGTTTTCTTGTCACTGTCTCGAAATTAGCATATTTTACCGCCGCTGTCAAATTTTTACTTTCTAAGAACCCGTAAAAAACGCAGCACAGTGTAAAAAGTACTATCCCGAGGGAACACCTTTAGGAAATGTCTATGAGGACGTCCTCATAACGTAAAACGTTAACATAACAAAGGCGCGGGTAAGAGCTGCTTCCGAGTTCCGACTTTGAAGTAACAGCGAGCGTAATAGATAAACCCTATTTGCACTGTACAGTCGAGCTCAGAAGTAGTAACACTTTATTACCACATCACACCGACTATCGCGCTCGTACATTATCAGTTGCTACGAATATGAAATCAACATTACAGTTGTTGTGGTATGGTACCTAATCGTTAATCTACTTTTGAGTTCGACCGTACATTACGCACTGATGCTTGTTATTTGTCTTTATCTTATACTACTAAAACATAAATAGACAAGGAAATGAAAACGACATATACTTACTCGTACCTGTAGATATGCTATGAAATAGAATACAAAAAACAAAAACGAGAAACATGATATTTTGTTACTTTTTAACCGACTTCAATAAAGGAGGAAGTTTGATGTTCCACTGTATGTATTTTTTTGTATGGATATTCACCGATTTCAGGGTTGACAACTTTTTCTTATTTCATAAATTAGAAGTACATAACTGATAAAGAAATAGTATGTCTAAGATTAATAGTTTCACATTTAGTGTTATGTATGCTGTTCTGCGGCGCATCGTTCAAAAAAAAACACACGTGATGTCACACGTTCCTATGTTAGGTATAATACTGACAAGTTTAATTATAATATGTGTTTTTATTCATAGCTGTCATTATAAAAATTGTTTTAGTTGATGTCAGCGATGTAATATCATGAACAGTTTTGATAAATTTTGGGAAAAAAATATTCCATATCTTTTAAGTTTGAATTATTTTTATGGGTAGTAAATAACGTAACGAAATTTTTACGAATTTGTGAAAAATAGCGCCGTATTCAAACTTAAGCACCATCCCAATTGTGAACCGATTTTCAAAATTCTTTTTTTATTCGATAGAGTATCTTCGCGGGGGGGGGGGGGGGGGGAGTTATTAGAAAATACTATAAAAGTGGTACGATACGATGATAAGAAACTATTTATGTATTTCAATCAAAGACTAAGAGACAGACGAGTCAATAATGCTGACGGTGATCCATCTAGCTTTGACCTTAGAAAATAACTAAAAATGTGAAAAATAATTTTAAACAACAAGAAAACCGACTTCAAAACACTTAAAAGGAAAAATCATAAAATTTTTGTGCATAGACCGCCCTTACTCGGTTCGTAATAGAGGCGGCTTTCGTAATACAACTGTTACGCTTGATGTGCTGTCGCCCTGTACCTGGGTACTTATCTCATAAAAAGTAAGTATTTTTTGGACTTTAAGTTATTTCCAGAAACAAAAGAAAGTGAAGCACCAACTCCAAAAAATACATTTTTATGAGATAAGTCTAGCTACTTAAATTTAAATTATTTTTTTCCTTTTCAGTGTTTTTAAGTAGGTTTTATTTTTGTTTTTCACTTCACTATTTCTACGGGGTGGTGCCGTCAATACGACAATAAATTAAAACATGGGCTATATTAGTTCATAGAAATGGTTTGGGACTTTCAAAAACACGTTATTCATTTGAATTTTTCATGCCATTTGTATAAAGTAATATAACATTGGCTGCATTATTTCATAGAAATGTCAAGAAATTATCATATAAATAAGATGTTTTTGAAAGTGGCGTGTGTATTTGAAATGTTTGTTTATTGTCGCATTGACCGCACCACCTTGTATATAAACTGTGTTTTGTGAGTTAATGGGATACATTGCGAGGGTTTATAATTTTGAATAAGGATTCAATCGTATTTCTCCTACAACTCTTGTTCTTGTTTTTAAATATGATGTGTTAGCCTTGCCTGACGAATTAATAAATAAAGGCAAAACATGAATGTTTTCCTTTTTAAAAGCAAACGGAAGAAAACATAGAACCCAAAATAAGCTTTTTAGAAAGTTAATAAAGCAGTAAAATTATTATCTATAGTTTTTTATGAATTATTTTAAATTTTAGCTAACGTCGTTGTTTTTTTTCTCACGCTGAGTACCTAGTCACATCTTTATCCTTCTCTGTCTCGGCCTTCAAGTATACGAAGTATCGCCTTGAAGATAAATCTTAAAAATATAACGTAATTAAAACTAAGTAGGTAAATAACATACTATCAAACTAAATTGCAATGCGCAAAGTGATACCCCTGCATAGTGTTGCAAGCGTCTACATGCTACGGTAACTTGATTGGCATTGGCACCTTACTGCAGTTGGCAAACATCTAGCCGAATTGAGGTTCACTATGAAATTAAACCTCTTGAATGAACCTCTTGAAACTTACGGTGTTGTACAAATGTTACAGAAACAAATTAATACAAGTGATCTAAGTTAATGAGGTATTTTCACCATGTTCTTTATGTATTTGTGCAAAATAAAATATTTTTATTTTTTGCTTTTCAACATTTCGACAAAAAGAATACTTTAATAATTTTGTATGATAGTGAAAGACTTACAAACCCAAAGCTACTAAAGCTGATTTGTTAAAGTAAAGAGAAATTATCATTATTTTATTAACAGCTGTTAGAAGGTAATTATGACAAACAATATTCTGTAAGCATATGCAATATGCATATCTACCTGCCAACTGCTCAGACATTCGAAATACAGGTCATAAAAGTATACATCTACGAATTTATGACTAATTAAAAACAATGGTGCTGTTCTATTGTCTAATTATTATTAAGTTACTATACACGTGAAGATAATAAACGGTGAAAATATTTAAATACACTTAAATACCAGTAATTTAAAATAGACACAAACTCTACTAGAGTCAATATCAATCCTCCAAGGATTTCTAGTATTTTTTTATATAATAGGTCTTTACTTTAAACATGAAATTGGCGTATTTTTTCCAATGCAGTTTTTTTTACAAATCATTTTAAATGAACGTGTAGGTACTTAAAACATAACAGTTTATATTCAAAGTGCAGTAGCTACACTGCATACAAACTGGATTTATGAATTTTGTTAAATTTTATTAGTTGAAAATGAGAGTCAATTAAAGTTTGTAGAATATGTAGCCGATTTCAATGTTTACATTCGTAGTAATCATTTTCTGTGAGTTAAAATTAGATTTTTTTTCATGGTGTTTACTTTCTTAACAATGATTTTTTTAAATTATCCACAAAATTTTTAAAACCATACTATGGTAATTCAGTTTGCACAAAATACTTTATACAAAACAGCAATTTCATACCTCAGGACCTAAGTATTAGACTGCGAATTATTATCTACTTCAGTTAAAATATGTGTTTTTGTATATCTCTATACTACTTATTTATTTATATGATACTATCGTCATATTTTGTATTTTGCTAAGCCGTATAACACTCCAGGGAGCATGACAATTAAAAACTCACTCCCCCTTATTACAAACGGTGGACTAAAGTAAATACTTAGTAAAAAAGTGATGCTGTCACATTTATTTGTTGAAAGAAAGACAGAGATAGCATTAATCTAGGTCTTACTTTCGGTTGTAATAACCACTTCTTGCGTCTTGAATGTATGGCTTGACATGACATGACTAATGTTGAATATTTTTATATGATTCGACAAATTTTTTATATGTTTAAGATTTGCATGCTATCACAATATGGCTAAATAGGTTTAAGCAAAAGTTTTAATATTTCACCACATTTATTGTAATGTACCCTCTTTAATAGCAAATAAATAATTTGAATTTGTATTTGAATTTGACAGGTTAAGATCATAGCAGACAAGAGCAAATACAGATTCACTATCGGAACAAGAAGTGTAACATGCTTAAGAAAATAGTTCTTTTCAGAGATGGATATACAAAAAAGCATGTGCAAGCTCTGTGTTTGAACAAAAGAAAATGTCTTAACATTAATCAAGGCTGTCACTTGCGTACTCCTCACACATGCATATTTTATGCTGAGAATGGCCTACCCAAGGCACCCAAGGACACGGACGAGATTACACATGAGATTGCAAAAGCTGAACAATAGTCGCATATTCAGCGACGTGGTAACGCAGCAGATTTCCGGCCCTCTGGTGGCCGAAAAGAAAATGTGGGGCTAAGGGCGGGAAAGGAAAGGTCGTTGACCCCGCTACAACGCTGTATTCCCCAACGCCTAGGGTGGAGAGGAAATGCATGAAATTGTTCTTGCTCATTTGTAATGTTATTGCTTCATCGCTTCATCTATTGCTCGTAACATGTTTAAATGTGGAAGAAATAAGTTGTGCCTACTTATATTTCAATACAGATTTATTGCGGTATAAGCTATACAAATAATAAAGGTAATATTTACATTCATTTTGAAATACTTATTGCACCAAATACAAACAAATTTCAGCCAAATTGTTTTGCTCATTTTACAGTTTAATAAGTATATGTACTTTTAAATTTAAAAACTATTTTATAATTATGTGATTGAAAATCAATATTAGGTTTTGATTTATATTTATTGTAAGTAATGAACCTACTCACTTTTAAAGCTATACTTATTTTCCGTTGAAAGGAGGAATATAAATAGGTATCCCACTATTAAATACTCATCGTCCTCACGCCCTTTTTCGTCGCTTACACACAATAGAAAATATATTGTTTCTGATATGTAGGTAGGAACTTACGCCGTGCTTCTAATGTTAGAGGTTATGTAACACGCAAATAGTAACCCTAAGTACCTATCGCGAATAGGGTAAGGTAGCGGCAATCTATCAGCTAATAAGTCGTATAATTATAAATACACAAGCAACATTACCTGCGTCATTAATAATATATATAAGCAACAAAACACTATAGATATTCCCAGGATACGTCTTAATTATATCATCAATACAATCTTCCTTCATGTCTCTACGTATCCAAAATATACCTTAGCTAGTTTTACGGCAATCGATGTTGGCGCGCGTGACATAGTTACAAATTTTGACTGTCAACAACATAACCAAAGGGAAGTTGGTTAAATAAAACACCCTTTTGGTAGAGGAATGAATAGAATAAATCTCTAGGAAGTTACCTTCCCTTTAATCTTTTTGAAATATTGGTAAATATACTTAGTTATTGCATAAGACTTTATCCTTTACCCGTATTTTGTAATTACTAGGCATGGCCGGCATTTCATCTTAGGCCTCAGGATGACAACGCACCTGCAATATCAAGTGAATATTCGTATAGTCTATGGGCGGCGATAACCGCTTACCACCAGGTGGGCCGTCAACTTGTTTGTCATTTTTTTGTATAATAAAACACTTCTTGTCAGTACGTGACAAGAAGTACAGTTCGTGACGAAATCTTCTTAGAGAATAATCAAATAATTTCAAAATTTCAGTATGACAACTGAACATAACTGATAAACATTCAAGAAAATTCACTCACTCAGGCAAGCCTCAAAAATGCGCATAATTCAGTCCTGAATAGAAAGTGAACATCTATGACTCGTACAGATCACTCGGCCAGCCGGTTGTCCAATACTTTCAATAGGGTAGTTGACAACTTTTTTTTATTTCATACATAAGAAGTTTATAACTCATATAGAAATATTGTAAAAGAAATAGTATGTCTAAGATCAATAGTTTCACAGATATAGTGGTATGTTTGATATGTTGCGGCGCAACGTCCAAAAACGCTCCATAGAAAATCTACTGAACAGGTAACGTTACATGTTCCCATTATTACTAAGAAATGTATGGGAATACTGACAAAATTAATAACAACTATGTATTAAGTATGTTTTTATTAATAGTTGTCATAGTAATAGTTGTTTTAATTGATGTCAGCAATCTAATATCATTATCGTTTTAGATATATTTTTTTTAATATGACCAGTTTTTTTAATTTTCAAAACGGTACAATTACAACAATATTCCATATCTTTTAAGTTTGAATTGTTTTTATGGGTAACAGTAGCGTATATTTTCCGAATTTGTGAAAAATAGCGCCGTATTCAAACTAAGGCAACATCCCAATTGTCTGTTTTTGATAATATTTATTATTAGTCACAGCTCTGAAATATACTTATAGTGTCCGAAATAAAATTTAAGGGTGTGGTTGTGTTTCTTGTTAGGTACCTCTGGAAGTTGGACACCGTTCACACCACTTTTATTTTCCGATTAAACTATTAAAAACATTGTTACACCTGCTTTACAACCCTACACAATAATTACTATAGCGTATCGTACAAAACACTACAGGTACCCCTAGCACATACATTTTTTTAATTTCGAATCGAAATCGTAACGTTCACGCACGCTTAAAATTTCAAACAAAAGCCAGACAAAAGCTAACGTAACCACTCGATACGATAATGATTCGAAATTTAAAGTGTTTGTGCTAGGGGTACCGTTACACCACACACACAAACACAAACTCACATTCCCGCGCACATACTACGATTTAACACCCCAACCCCAGAATTCCAAATTTTATGTCGGAATTCTGTAACATCCGGTATACCTATATCAACAGCTATGCGATTCTTTGAAGTCAGCCTTGAATTTGTGGTTGTGGCAGCTCTGTCATACTTTTTAGCGTTTGTTTGACAACCATTTGATAACCGTTGTCGCCAACTAGCATTTTCAAGAAGAGCACGGCGCGCGTGAGCCGGAACTAAAATGCTGTTTATACTCATATTTTTTTTTAATTGAATCGATAAAAATCTATTTTACTTCATGTCGTATCTCTAAAACAGCGACAAACTTACACAGCCAAGATACAACGTAGTGTAGAGTTGTAGTGAATACGCCGAAGCGCAGCGCTGTATTCTGACGTCAAAATCAATGGCGAGAGCGGCTCGACGTTAAGCTGGATATCGAACATTTCTGTTATGTGACGCGGGGCATCTAGTCCTTGGAGTAAAAGTATTCCGTGATCTAGCGCCGCGGTGTGCGAAGCGGTCCGACGAAAACACAAACATACGGCGATAGATAGATAGAGATTCTTTATTTTGCACATTCACATAAATCACAGAGATAAAACAAACACACACACTATGCCAAAAAAGGCGGTCTTACCGCTAGAAGTGATCTGTACCAGACAACCTTGTAATAGGGAGTTTACTCAATTAATAACAGTGATAGATAGGTACGCAAAAGTGGAAAAAAGTGAATTTTACTTACGTAAACAAAGTGATTGGAGGAAATCAGAAAGGAAGAAGAAGGATCAGAGAGTTAGGAAATATTCATACACCAGATGTTTAAAAGAAGATATATAATATAGATTGAGCACATTTGATATGAAGAGGTAGACTGTTCCAAAGCCTTATAGCGCTTACAGTGAAAGATTCGATATAGGCCTGAAAGGAATGGGAAGGGAACACAAAGAGAATGGCATCCACGGAACGAGTGTTCCTGCCGTGGGATGACTAAAGAAAGCAAAAGCGTTCCTTCAGATATGGGGGAGTTGAAGGATTAAAAAAGATACAGTAAAGAAGGGATAGGATTGGCTCAGTATTCGACAGCGCCGTGATGCACATAGCATCACGGCGCTGTCGAATACTGAGCCAATGGAGTTGAGAGCTATATTTCGACACATGGTCATACTTGCGCAGGCCAAATTATGCACAGGTTCTGAAATCGCTCCAGCTTGTCAAGAAGATGTTCAGAGAGGTCACAGTAAGAGCAATCTGCATAATCGAGAATATGAAAGAGATTTATGGAGAGTACAAGGAGAAGCGTTTTTGCACGCCTTTGCTTGAATTCTAGGGTCGCATGCTACGGGCGAAGCCGCGAAGGATGCGACTGGCGAAGTAGTAGTTGACGCAAGGACGCGGCAAGGGGAGGAAGAGCTGCGGGGTTTGCGGTGGTGCAGTCATGCAGTGGCAAGATGCAAGAAAGCTGCGGAAGCCGCAGTGGAGACGTCGTATCCGCCGTCGCGCCGAATGCGGACTACGCGGCGGGCGCAGCGTCATAAACCGCTATATCGTATACCCTGCTCCTTCATAAACGAAACCACTAGTTAGTTACCATATTAATATGTGTAAAAAAACAGCGTCAAATGCGGCGTGCCGCCTGACGCCCCGCGTCTACTTGAACGTGGCCTAAATGAGTCACAATGCTAAATTTCATATGAATACTTTATCTCAAGCATATTTATTATTATGTGTGCATGATGGTAACTTTTACGCCCTAAAATTTTCTCTGAAATAAATTTATCGGATTTTCAAAGAAACCGCTCAGTGAGCGAAATAAACGACTAAAGCACATTGCGGCAAACATAAAACCACAATGAAACGAAATTCATGTCATTATTCCTAACATAAATATGTTCACAATATCGAAAATAAAGGTTTGAATTTTGTTTCAAGAAAATGTTTTTATATACTTATGTATTGGGAATATGCCCAACAACCGAAACATACATACATAGTATGTGTCGGTTTCGGTTGTAAACGAACAATCCATAAATCTGTCCCCTGAGACTTCTTGTAGCACCATCTTTTATTCAGATGGACAGCAGCCGAGGTGTATGACAAATGATGTAAAGGATAGGAAGAGATAAAAGTAATTTGTTACTAGTAAAAATGACCATAATTTATCTTTATGAATATTAGTAACATTATTGTGTCGCAGTTTTAATTGATGTTATACTTTGTTTATATTTTGTGTACTGATACAGTCTCCACAACATTTTCAATATTAAGATTATATTATTTTAAGGCGTCGATTACAACTTACATTGGTTTATTTAATAGATAGGTTTACTAGTAGGTAGTCGCCCGCATCTCTGCCCGCGTAGATGTCGGTTATTATCACACCAAAAAGTAACTTACTTATATGCTTTCCTAAGATGTAATCTATCTTTATGCCAAATTTCATCTGTTTATCATTAATATTATATTGTATTTATAATATTAATATAAATTAACCTTTCAACATCATGTATATTTTTACACTTATAAATAATTTCGTTTACATTTATTATCTTGTCGTTCTAATAATCAAAATAAAATATTTATGTATTACTGAAATTTAATTATTTTTTCCTTTTTAGTGTTTCGAAGTCGGTTTTATTTTTATTAAAAAAAAATTTTCACATTTTTAAGTGATTTCCTAAGGTCAAAGCAAGATGGGTGACCGTCAGCACTATCGACTTGTCTGTCTCTCAGTCCTTGGTTGAAATACACAGTGAAAGAATTATTTTCTAACTCCTAACCGCTAAGGAGTTGTACATTCCATCATCAGCTCATCAACATGAGATGATGACTAACAGAAGCAAATACTTGAATAGCTTTAGAAAAAAGTAAAACAAGTCACACGTGCTTATAAAAATTTTGGTTTGCCCTCGATTTCCCTGGGATCCCATCATCAGATCCTGACTTGGTAACAATGAGACCACCTCTGGAGTATACTCTATCGAATGAAAAAGGAATTTGGAAAATCGGTTCACAATTGACAGAGAAATCGGTGAACATACAAGCAAAAAAAAAATACATACAGTGGAACATATAACCTTCTTTTTATTGAAGTCGGTTAAAAAGAAAATGCCATCTCTATATTCTGTGACAGTATCCTTAGTCACAGGAACCTAGATACTTCCCAGCTTTCACTAGAAACAATATAACCGAGAAAAATCTACTACTACTATCTATAGATAAATGGACCGACTTGCCCGACAGATTATTGGGAGATTTGATATTACTTACTTATTCTTATACTCACAATGATTATCTAGGTAGGTACGATCATTATGAGCTATGTTATAGATACTAGATAACGGATAACATACTCAATACTGAAATATTAGAAATTAACATATACAGTAGTAGTACTACCATATACCGAGTGTGTAGTAACTACCTATGTGCGCGGGCTGTGAGTGTGTGTGTGTGTGGTAATATGTACATAATTATAACTGTAGTGTGTCGTACGATACGCAATAGTACGCATTACTTAGGGTTGTCGCGAGCAGGACAAAGTTTTTATAATTAATTTTATTGGAAAATAAAGTGGTCTGAGAGGTGTCAAACTTTCAGAGCTAGCTCTTGGCAGGGAACATAACCAGCTCCTTAAAATTTATTTCAGACTTTCGCAACACACTAAATACAACCATTACCCAACAATGTGTTCGTGCTCGTCACACAAACTGCCACAGCTACCTTTCAACAGCCTGCCGTCAGCCAGATTTACTATCTTTGTATAGCATGAAAGAGCAAGAAACAACTGAATTGAATATAAAATGTCAGTTTCCTAAATTTAGGCCTCTGTATAATTGGTTAGTTAACAGTCAATTTCTATTGACACTTTACGGTCCTGTGAGAGGCCCTCATACCTATTGCTTATTGAATCAGGGCGGATTATTTACTGTCAATAAAGTCTTCGCAGACTCCATAATCTGAAACATTTCACGTCTTCAATCAAAAGCACCGGCCGCTCGCCCGTCAGCGCTACAAAATACTTATCAACTAGGTACTGCTGTTGATTCGCCGTCAATTCTAACTTATAGATACAAGTTCTGATTACGAAAGTGTAAATTTAATTAAAAACATATTTTAGACGCGCAAAAATAAAACTTTCAGTAAAGAATGTTTCCTTCGTAAATTGACCGATAATGCTTACTATTGTATATTTATCGGCGTATAAGCAAGTAAGACGCATCGTAGCTCCCGCCCGCCCAACGCCCGCGCGCCGAACGTCGTCATACACCTCCATCTGGTTTAATTCGCCGCTTAATTGAATGCCTAGCCCGATAGTAAATTGAACTAGACTCATCTAACGTTTAACGACTTGGCGTATTGAATGGATCGTCTTGTACTAAATAGTTTTGGTTAGATTATTAGGTTCAAGGTTATTTTTATTATGACCACTTATAACCAACACCTTTTTGGTTCTAAGTGGTTATGATATAACCTTGAACCTACAAATCACTAAAACAGTCAAACAAAAGCTCTTCGATTTAAACGATCTGTATAAGGGTCCAATTGAATGGCTAATTTAAACCAGACGGCTGACATGACGTTCAGCCATACGGTCGCCCAGGGGCTGGGCGCGCTGAAACTGAGAGAGAGAGGAAAAGTAAGAGAATGTTACCATTGAACTTAACAGGGTGTTGAACTTTTATCTGAATGGGTCTCTATCAATCTTGTTGAGTTTAATGCTAACAAAACACAGTGCGTTTACAGCCAAAATGTCGACGTTCCTTCCCCTTCCCTCTCTTTAGGGCACTACTCTTTCGACACGGGGCTCTTAAAATTACTTGGTAAGGTAAGATGATGCGATCTGAATTCCAGGAACTAGATCGAAACCCTGTTCAAAACTGCCTTACGGAAACAAGGTGCGTCGATTTTTCACGCCTGACCAATTATGCCTGCTTATAAAACGCAGGTACGGTCTTGCGCGGAATATTGCTTGTACTTGTGGGATGGCTCCGCCAAGTACCGCCTCGATGCACTGAACAGATTGCAGCATCGTACTGTCCGTATCATTGGCGATGAAGAGTTCACGAACAACCTTGAGCCTCTGCATTTGCATCTAGACATTGCGTCGCTTGGCTCCTTCTTAAGGCTATATCACGGAAAGTGCTCTGAAGAGCTTTTTGACCTTATCCCACCTTCCACCATCCTACTCAGGAGCACCTTGCCGGTCTTTGGAGTCATCATCTCAACATCACACAAGAAGAAATTTAGTGCCTCGTTTCTTTGTAATACTTCCAGAACTTGGAATTCTTTGCAAGCGTATATGTTCCCTCCATTCTATTACGTGTGTTCCTTAGAAAAGAGGCGTGAAAAAACACCTTTTGGGCCGGCAAGTTGGAGGCGGAGAGCAGTGTCTTAACTGCACTAGCTGCCTTCGCATATGGACTCTTCTTACCGCTTCACATTAGGTGAGTGTGAGTGGTTGAGTCAATTGCCGTGTTTTGTATAAATAAAAATCGAAATGAAAGGCAAACGATGAAATTAGTAATAGTAATTTACATTTTTACACACGCCAAAGTTGATGAATCAATAAAAATATTCATTGTACTTATATTTGTTAGTTCTCTCGTTCCGATTATATTATTCTTATTTTATTTATTTATTTTATTCACAGTGCAAAAAAATTAACCTCTAGCCTATGGATCAAAATTAGTGCGTCAGTTGGTATAATGAGGTATTGTTTCTTCCACTAACAAAGCGGTTCGCTCAAAGAAACATTCCGTTCAACTAAATCCATCCTTTGCTCCAAAAGGATACAATCCAAGGTTTTATTAACTTTTGAGTTTAGGGCTTTGCGACCTTAAATTAAATAAATGTTGTAGGTTTCTTGAGATATTCCAAAAAAAAATAGAATTAAATTAAGTAGATTCTTCGTAAAATTCACTAATAATACCCAAAAATAAATACACTGAAATACTGAATCCTATATTTCATTAGAAATTTTCGTTTACAATTAATTATTATAATTGTTAATTGATGTAAAAAGCATTGATTAATTCATTAAATGAGATTATTGTTTTAAAAATTTCAAAGCTTAAACAATATAATTAAATTAGCACAATATCATAATTAATTTAATGACTTACCCATTAAGCACGCTTGGAAATAATCATACACAACTAGATCTAACAAAAGCACTACACTACTTTCTTAAAAATTTATTCAGCATTAGATATCTATGAATTGAAATGAGTTATTTATAAAGTAAGAATAATATTACCTACTTAATATTTTGGAATCAGCAAGCTCTTTATAAATCATAGACTTCATAAGCAAAACAAATGAAATATTACTCTCGCACAATAAACGTAAAGCTTTTGAGTAACTTACATCAAAGCTTATTGAACTTGCCTTTGCTCAGCTACTTTCCAAATGGGGGCTATGACCCACTTCTCGGTCGAACTGCGTAAACTTCCTCTGCATGTTTTTGCCAGCTATGAAATTTTATGTTATTTAAAAATATACGCTGATTTACGTATACACTAGCTGGCACAATGCTACAAACTTAGTACCAATTGTACTTTCGCGGGGTCAAAGAACGTGTAGGGAAACAAACGTCTAAAAAACTTATACGTACACATATTTTCAAAATCATTATACATTTTTGTTAAGTGGAAGCTTTAACGTTGCTTTTAATTGTAGCAAAAACTTTATTTTGTTCTAAATAATCAAATTAAGCAATCTAACTTCCAAGTCTTTCCTTAATTACACTGTTCGAACTCAATTGACGTCTGACCCAAATCTGCATTTGAATAAGACCCGGCTCAAGTCTCAACAAGTTTATCACAATCGAGACTCCATCTTAATAATTTCAATCTCGCAGTAGGAGAGTAAACAGCGGAGCTGCACGGCTAGGATTAGAGTGGTGATTTGTCAAAGTTTCCCTACTAGGTCTGCCAGCTGCTCACTGCTGATAGCATCGTCATTTGAGCTACTCGCAAAACTACTACCAACTAACGTATGCTGACAATATGTTTATAAATATAGGTAATTGTTTACATTTTCAGTATCACCAACTAAACAGCTACCCCTTCACCTATATTTTATAAGATAGTGGCAAAATTGTTTTTTTTGTTTATACAACTAGATGACAAACAAGCTGGCGGCCCACCTGGTGGTAAGCGGTTACCGCCGCCCATAGACATCTGCAATAACAAGGAAAAGCACTTGATATTGCAGGTGCGTATCAAGTCATCCTGAGTCGTGCATGTCATCCTGAGGCCTAAGATAAAATGCCGTCCATGCCCAGTAATTACACTGCCCAGTAATTTATCTAGTATTGGTTTAAAGCAAAGTATTAAGTATAACAATGAGCCATTAAAATTATATTATAAGTCTAAAATTTATACATTTTGATTTTGAACATTTAATATTGTATGTTGTTAGTAATGAATGGTAATGATATATTTTACTTGCTGATTGATATCACCTACCAACTAATAAAACTATGTTAATCACGTTGAAAGGATTAATTATGACAACTGTTATTATCTTCCCAAAACTTGGCAGCGGGAACTGACACAATCGCGAATAGCTAATAATGCATTCCGATTCCCAATCTATCCCGAGTCATAAAACTTTCCGAGAGAACTGATAGCGAGGAATTCTCGCAACTTTTACTCAGAATAGAATCTCATCCACGAGCTGCGTTCCAATTTTGTCATTTATTGATCCGTTCATCCACGACTTATTTCGATGGATCTTTAAAATAGAATAAATAAATCGAATTAATGTTGAGCCGTTCGTGAACTTGAATGCACTAAAATTGCATGAGGTATATTTGCGCTGTTTTCTACTTAAGTCACAAAACATGTAGGTTACTTACATCATGTAGGTACTTACTTTGTGCATAAATCGTACGATGATACGATCGTACTACAATAGTATAGCCCCACAGAATACTTTGTATAGCCCTGTGAAACGATTCTATCAAAGAAGACTACACAACAGTTAGCAAACATTTATTTAAAGTGTTTATCGTAAAAGTTGTTGTAAAAATGGTTGTATATTAAAAAAAGATAGTGTAATGTAAAATCGAACAATAATCCGGAACTTACTCTAAAAGATGGCAGCCTATTTTATCTGTCGTTGAAATACTCATATTCAAAGTAATTGTCAATATTTAAAGTAACTATATAATATTATGTTACTAAATTTATTATATACTTTAGTATAGAACTAATGAAATAAAATTTATTATGTATGGGTTACAAAATCATTAATTAGTACTCATAAGAATAGATAAGAGCGATAGTTGACCAGCCAGAGAGCGGCATTGTGTTTTGGCAGTTTTTGAAGGTGGGAAAGTGAATAATAATATACAGTATAAGTTAGTGGAGCTTGAGAATGGAACATTATCGGTTAAGTGAAGTGTCGTAAAAAGTGTGATGATTATAATATGTGTGAATAAAGTGTTGTAAAAGTACATCAACGTGTTTCACTGGAAGAGTGCTGTTTTAGTATCTTGAAAAAACCTATTTAAAATTAATTAATTATCATCCCTGGTAGGTATTTAATACACGCCTCAATTGACAATCAGCCACATAACACCACAACTCAACAATATGTACATAATTTGAAGCATAAATTCTATACAATAAAATCGTTTTTGTTTCATCGAAGTCGATGCAATTAAGTACCCAACTTACATAACATATATTTTTCTGTGATTTGGCGCGGGTGCTCTTGGCGTCACTCTACGAGAGTAAAACGTGCCGACTGCCGAGCTAGGCCTTCGTTGTAAGTATTTAAATAAGTCCCAAATTCATATTTGGATAAAAATTCAGAATTAGCATTCCTACCAAGGAGGAATGGAAATGTAGACCACAAGTTCCTGAAAAGAAAAGTCTCATTTGGTTCATAGACGGATCCAAGATGGACTCAGGAACGGGTGCTAGTGTCTATAATAAAGATATACAATTATATCAAAGCATGGGCAAATTTGCATTGTGCAATGAAAGTGATAGAACAACGAACTAAGACTAAAATAATATACATTCTTAGTGACAGCCAGGCGGCTCTCGAGGCACTTGGCTCACCGCGCATCAACTCAGATCTAGTCCTAAGCGCTGTACGTGCCCTGAACAGGCTAGGTAGACATAATACAGTAAGACTGATCTAAGTGCCCGGCCATGTGGGGGTAATGGGCAATGAGAGGGCAGATGAGTTGGCAAGGAAGGGCTCAGAAAACACTAACGTGGGTCCTGAGTCCTTTCTAGCACCATCGCAAAATGTCATAAACGCAGCCATTAAAGCCATAAATCTTAGTGGAATAAAATACCGGGATTAAAACACTCCAAATCTTTCCTTGGGGAGGAGGTAGGAGGACGGAGTAAATACATCTATGCAAACGGTAGAACAAAAGCTCGCTTCTTGATTGGGGCGCTCACAGGGCATTTTGCTACTAACCACATGCTACATAAAATGCAACTCTCCCCAACACAACTTTGTCGAGCACGTGGTGATTGCCAGGAATCAATGATACATCTCTTGTGTCATTGTGATGCCCTGGCTAGAACCAGAATGAGTCTTCTGGAAGTGGCATATCCGAAGCCAGAAGACTACAGGCTCTTTCTGCCTAAAGATATAGTAAGGCTAATGGCAACTATATTCTAGACACAGGAAGAGTAAATACAGGGGAGGCACAAAAGATCCCAATGGGTCGAAGTTAACTGTGACTTAGTCGTGGCCCCATAGTAAGATAAGATAAGAAGTATTTTTTATACTTTCGGACCATTTTATACGCACAAGTCACCACCATGCGGACGTATATAGGCTGGTGATGTTGATGATGCTACCAAGCTACAATCTCTTTCTAATCTAAACGCTAGCCAATTTGGTACGGTACAACTTAGAAAACCAGCAAAATTTAATTATGGTACATACTTAAAAATAATATAATATATTTATGAAAGCATCATTGCGTAATATAGCCTAGATCTGTCCAACATTCAATTACTTTTAACGTAAAAATACGTCTGAAATCATTTTCACGGTAGCAACACCAACGCTACAATCTTTCTCGTGGCTGGCTTTTTAAAATTAAATAAAAACGCGCAATCCTTTTCTCGTTAAGGCCTTCAGCCACCTCGTTAACCTTATTACGGGACGAACGAATGCTCTCTATATAGGTACGAGGCGAGTCCTGGCTTTGGATGGTTCCACATACACACTTCGCTGACCCACATTACGAAAAGGCTAGAATTTACACGCAGTTAACTGATGGATTTATAGTACTCTTAATATCAACGCGTCATTATTGCTTTGACTATTCACTTCATTACCTTTCAGTGCTAATAATAATAGATCTAAAAAGATTTTCATCGTCTTGAAATTCGTAGTTAAAATTGACACATGACATGATGGTGTCAACGCCGCTATAAAGGATTTGTTCCTAAAAAAAATAAGTAAAAAAAGTTTGAAAGTAAATTTTGAATTTCGAATTCGATTAGAATATCCTTACGTAATTCTTATGTTTGCGTTGTCATTGTCATTTGCAATTTATAAACTTATGTTAAAAAATGTCTTCAAATCGGGAATTTTTGGACTTAGAAGAGTATTTTGTAAATAATAGAAACAAAGAAGCTGCATTAGTGTGGTACGTAAATAAATATCCATTCCGACATGTACCAACAAGAAAGGTAATTACAAACCTTTTGAAGAATCTTGAAGAAAATGGCTCTCTTCGTACGCCGGAAGAAAATGGTTCTTTCAAAAAAAAATGAGTGCAGCAGCCTCGTGTCATATTTGATCGATCGTGGCATATTTTTCGCTGACCATACATTTTCTCAAAAATAATTATGTCATTTTATTTATCTGTGGAGAAGACAATCGTCAGTATGACAGAGTTGCCTGGATAAATAAATAAATAATATTCATCTAATCACACCTAATATCTAGCCCGAAGTAAGTAAGCTTCATTAAGAGCTTGTATTATGGTTACTAGATAACGGAGAAATATTGATAATATGTATACAAATATACTAAATAACCATATAAACATCCATGACTCGTGAACAAATGCTTGTCAACTCATCATAAAAACATCGGCTCCTACCGGAATTTGAACCCGGGGCCCCTGACCGAGTAACCTGTATAGCAAGGGGTACAGACCACACGGCCAGCCGGCCGTCAAATAAAAAAAAAATCAACATCTGGACTGGTAGGATCAGTTCTCAGATAAGCTTGATCAGATTTTCAAAGCACATAAACGCTGCATAAGATTAATTTGTGGCAGTATAGATAGTTGCGTACCATATTTCAAAATACTTAAAATACTTACTAACCTTGCCATGCTTATTGCTAGAAAAGTAACGAAAACCCATTTGAAAAGGTCACAGTGTACCTACAGTGCAAAGTTAGTAACACCTAAGTAAATGTAAAGCAGCTCTCTACCAATAAAAGTATTCTGCGCCTAACACCTCATATTTATAGTAAGATACCCGACAGCTTAAATGCCCATAATCTAAAGCAATTGGAATATATATTTTTTTTTCGAATGAAAATTTATGACATTTGTATGATATAAAATAACACTGGCAGCATTATTTCATAGAAATGTCATGAAATTATCAAATGAATACGATATTTCAGAAAGTGGCAAACCATTTATTTGAACTATTAAAGCCCATGTTTTAATTTATTGTCGTATTGACGGCACCACCCTGTATATAAGTATAAATACTTTAAAAATAGTAAAAGAAAAGTTTTAAAAGAATGCGACGCTACATCTAATTTTCAATAACAAAGTTTGTCCTACCTTGACCGCCGCGCCATTACGAAAAGTGATCTAGCCAGTCAGCGGTCCCAGCTCCACGATAATGTTAAAAATTAAAACAGAAAACGAGTTTTCAAAACATTGAGAAAACTTTTAAAATATTCTATTCGCGAACCGCACCTGGGTCCCGAAAAGTTAATTTTCCTTTTGTTTCATAGATAATACAGCCATGGTATACGAACACGATTTGTTGCATATTATTTAGAGATGAAATAAAGGCGGAGAGTACACGGAGGGCAGTACAGTAAGCATCATATTCCACTTGATACATCACATCATAATACCCACTAAAAGTTTTATTAAATAAGTACTCTATATACATCTACTTATAACACAATTGACAGTCTTATCAAACACAATTGACATATTAAGTCTTCCCCTGACCACAATCACTCTAACCATTGAGCTATGGCTCTGGAGATCACTGTGATTTTTATAGTCTTTCTAATTACGCTATAAGCTACGCATCTACAATGTCACTAATCAACGTCAATAATAATAAATGACGTTATTTAGAACCTTTACATAGTACAGTAACAATTGTGTACGATAATGGCCGCATTGGTTATGAACTGGGGCCTTACCACCATCTTTATAAAAGCGATTCATATTCCGCTCGGTTCAGTATTGGTTCCTAAACTGCATCGCTGTCATAGTCGTAGTAGATAGCGTCGTAGTACGAATTAAATTAACGATTCTACTCAGTTTAGGTCCTAAACTGGATCGCGATAAAAGACGGTGGTACGGGCTGTGGTACGGGAGCTGTGTTGCAGACAATATCGCCCACCTCCAGAGTAGGTGAATCTTATGTTCTAAAAATTACGTCTTTGCTAAATGTATGTTAAACAGGTGGTGCCGTCAATACTACAATAAATTAAAAAATGGGCTATATTAGTGCATAGTAATGGTTTGCCACTATCATTATTTCCTACAAATGTCATGAAATTATCAAATCAATAAGATGTTTTTGAAAGTGGCAAACCATTTCTATGAACTAAGTAATGTACCCCATGTTTCAATTTATTGTCGTATTGACGGCACCATCCCGTATATTAGTAATAATTATAAAATTTTAATTTAATAAATATTATATTTAAACACCCTAAAAGACGGCATTTCATCTTAGGCCCCAGGATGACAACGCACCTGCAATATCAAGTGATTTTTCCTTGTTATTGCAGGTGTCTATAGGCGGCGGTAACCACTTACCATCAGGTGGGCCGTCAGCTTGTTTGTCATCTAGTTGTATAAAAAAAAAAAAAAAAAAAACCCTAAAAGAATTATTTGACAAATTCACAGGTACATTCATAGGGTTGTACGAGTCCTCGGTAGCTCAGTGATTAGAGTAATAACTCAGAAAGGTGGCGGCTTTGCATGTTGTTCCAGGCCATGTCGTTTTTTTTAATTTAGAATCAAAATAACTTTCAAAGATTTATTTTGGTGTGTATAAAATTTATGAAAATACTTATCAACATAATATATTAGGTTGGGGAAAAAGTCTTTTCGCATTATAATATGTATAAACTTGTAATAAAATCTCTTTGGCTGTACTATTTGTATCTGGCTGGTTTTGGTATCATTAAAAGTTTAGATTTTAAAAAAGATAATTCCAAATTCATAATTTGAATTTGGAATTATCTTTTTTAAAATCTAAACTGTATGTTTTTCATTTGTTTCTCGTACTGTCAAGATGAGTGAATCTAATGAAGAAATTCGATACATTTAATAATTTTACTACAAAAAAGGTAAAAATGCACGCCGCGAAAAAAATTTGCGATGTTTATGGACCTAGTGCAGTGTCTGTGAGAATAGCACAAATTTGGTATAAGCGTTTTCAATCCGGAAATTTTGATGTCAAAGATGCACGTCGCTCTGGTCACCCTATTACGGATAAAATTGATGCCATTTTTGAAAAACTGGAGCAAGATCGGCATATCAGTAGTTACGACGTAGCTGAAGAACTGGGAATTGACCACAAAACAGTTTTAGCGCATTTAAAAAAAATGATTACACAAAAAAGCTCGATATTTGGGTACCCCACGAGCTCACTGAAAGAAACCTAATGAACCGTGTACTCATTTGTGATTCTTTATTACGACGTAATGAAACCGAACCATTTTTGAAGAAGCTGATAACTGGTGATGAAAAGTGGATCACGTACGACAAAAACGTGCGAAAAAGGTCGTGGTCAAAGGCCGGTCAGGCTTCACGTCACAGACTGTGGCGAAACCCGGGTTAGCTCGCAACAAGGTGATGCTGTGTGTGTGGTGCATTATTCATTATGAGCTGTTACCGCCAGGCAGGACCATCGATTCTGAACTCTACTGCGAACAACTGATGAGATTAAAGCAAGAAGTTGAGAGAAAGCGGCCGGAATTAATCAACAGAAGGGTTGTGGTTTTTCATCATGATAACGCTAGACCTCACACATCTTTAGCCACTTAGCAAAAATTAAGAGAGTTTGGCTGGGAGGTGTTAATGCATCCGCCGTATAGTCCTGACTTTACACCTTCAGATTTCCACCTGTTTCGCTCACTTCAGAATTCTCTAGGCAGTGTCAGGTTAACATCACGAGAGGACTGCCAAAACCACTTGTCGCGGTATATTGATCAGAAGCCCCAAAATTTCTATAGCAATGGGATCATGTCCCTACCAACAAGATGGCAAAAAGTTATCAAACAAAATGGTACCTTTAGTTAAATGTAAATAAACTATATTAAAAAATGTTTTGAATTTTCTTAAAAAATGCGAAGAAACTTTTTCCCCAACCTATTATGTGATTAAAATTATTTTGACTATTGAAATTATTTTAATACCTTGGTACTTAAAATTAAATTTAATATTTTTTTCCTTTTTAGTCGGTTTTATTTTTGTTAAAAAAATATCATTTTTTGCTATAATTTTTGAAAGTCAAAGCCAGATGGGTGGCCGTGAACCAACCTGGTAGTATTCCACACGACTGAAAAGTAACAAGAAAGCAAAAAATCCGTAATTTCGCTTACATTGATGACTTTTTCCTTTGTAGTGTTTGAGGTTTTTATTTTTTTTATATACTTTATCAAAGCAACCATCTAAAATATCTAAATCATTAAAATTAATAAAAATAGTTAAACTGTTTAATATGTAAATCACAAAATTAATAAAAACGGAGTAAATATTAAATTTAAAGTTTTATTTCTCTATCTAACACCATCATTGAGACTTTTCTTATGAGCCCAAACACGCCAAATCTGCTGTAAGATTCTGAAGAATTGTGCATCCCGCAGACTTTTTGATGGTACAGGATCAGCTCAAGGTGAGCATGACTTGGAAATACAACTGAAGTTACAGTTAGCCAAACTTCAAATCAATCGTATCTGTGAAAGTTAGTAAAACCCTTGTGTCAAGTAGGTAATGAGCCGATAGTCATCAAACGCCTTAACTAATTTTCATAAATGATAGATAGGAACCATTCTGATCACGTCAGCTTTCAAAACAAAAAACCGAACCGTTTAAGAGCTACGATGCCACAGATACACAGACCGCCACATCAAACTTATAACACCCCTCTTTTTGCATCGGGGGTTAAAATTTAACACTGAATTATCTCCTTTTAAACTTACATTATTTTTTTTGGAAATGTTTGCAAAATGTTACAGATAGATATTGGCAAAACGCAAAACATAACCGTAATTATTCTTCAGCCACAACCTGTTTTAGGCGAGTACCTATCCCTTTATTCTAATATGCAAACAAAAAACAATGCCGACGAATTTTAAACTCATCAAGAGAATTATTCGTGCTATTGTTGTTATAAATTCATTGTTTTCCCCGCCCTCATCATGGCCCATTTCGTCCATCTATCACAATTCTGGGCTGCCAATAAGCCTCACATAACTCCGTATAAAAAGTAAATTGAATATTTTCCAAGCTGTCTTCATTTATAAAATACTGATATTCTAGCCGGAAAAATGTTTGAATAAATAAATTCTTTGATATCTTTCATTGTATTTAGTATACCTACAGGTTAAATTTAATAAGTGGGTGTGGATGGCCAAATCCGAAACTATGACTAATAGCGAAAAATACTCAACGAAGTCGCGGGCCCGATTTTGATGAAAACTATAAAACGACTAAAGTTAGTCCGGGGGCCTTACCACCATCTTTAAAAAAGCGATTCATATTCCGCTCGGTTCAGTATTGGTTCCTAAACTGCATCGCTGTCATAGTCGTAGATAGCGTCGTAGTACGAATTAACGATTCTACTCAGTTTAGGACCTATACTGGATCGCGATAAAAGATGGTGGTACGGGTGCTGGTCTAAAACTGATGCTGTCACTTATTTTTGTTAAAAGACAGACAGTGACGGCATTAGTGTTAGACCAGGGGCCTCGATCGCGCTAATTTACTTTGTATTTACCAAAGGAAATGTGAAAAGTTCCCTTGCGCACAATTTGTGTTGCGCGAAACATTTAAACGGCCACCAATTAGGTTTTTTTCGGAACATACGTTGATATCTTTGATTATAATTACTTATATTACATATTTATTAAGTTCCAGTAACATCAATTAATAAAATAAAAACTTTCTATATTGAGTAAATATATCGATCGGTTTTTGACAGATACAAACACGTTACTATGGCAACCATCTAAAGGAATGTATTTTCCGCTGTCGGAGGCACGTTTTTGATTTAGTTAGTGCCTAAGCAACTTTTCCTAAAACGTCAAAAATGTTTGTTGGACAGCGGAAAATACGTTCTCATAGATGGTTGCCATAGTAACGTCTTTATATCTAAGTGCTGTCAAAAACCTCGGGGCCCAGTACTAACTTTTGTCCGCGTTTTATAATAAGGGGGATTGGGTTTTTAAAAAATTAATGTTCCTAGCCAGAACCAAACCCGGTGATTTTGAAAAAAAAAATACAGCCTGTGTTATTACACCATTCGATAGGCTCTAGTAAGGAACGAATTCTGGGAAGTAATTATATACTGAAAACCTAAAAAAGAACTAATTTTAACAAAATACTTTTTTATATTTCTTACATGCCCCTACCATTGTTTTCAATTAATAGCTGTATTTTCCATTTAACTTATCGTACTGCGTTCAGCATTATAATTTTATTGATGTTTGAAATATTGTTAGCCAGGAATCGAACCCTGCGCTGCGATGTTGAAAAAAAACACACACACTGTATTATTACATCCTTCGATAGTGTCGCTAATTAGGACGAATTCTGGGAAGTAATGATATGCGGCGAACTTAGGAAAATGTTGGGTTTTAATAAACCGTTTCATATTTCAATATTTTTTTCAGGTGTGCAAGGCTTTGCCGTCGAATTTTTCGTCAACGAACATTTCGTCAACACAATTAAAATCCATTCTATATCATCAATTGGTACTTAACATATAACGATATTTGGAAAACATCCTAAACAGAAACAATAATTAACAGAACATCAATAAATTTAATAAATAAATATTATAATAATATTATATTTATTATATACTGGGTGGTGCCGTCAATATGACAATAAATTGGAACGGGCTATATTAGTAGGTACACAGAAATGGTTTGCCACTTAAAAATCATTTTATTCTTTGATAATATAATTTCATGACATTTGTTTGAAATAATATTAAATTGGCTGCATTATTTCATAGAAATGTCATAAAATTAGCAAATGAATAAGATGTTTTTGAAAGTGGCATTTCATGTTTTAATTTATTGTCGCATTGACAGCCTCCGCCATCCTGCGTAGGCGGCGGTTACCACTTACGAGAGCAACGGTTACTACAACGGGGCCGTCAGCTTGTTTGTCATCTAGTTGTACAAAAACAGTCGAGCAATAATTGATATAACTAATAAATAAAAATAATATGTGTAATATAATTTAGGAATGGTGATCGACTACGCAAGGACTACGAGTATGATAAGATTTTGTATGGAATGCCAACAACATATTAAACAAACTTTTACTATCTTGGATTTCTACATTACTTAGGCATTCCATTTATAAAACACGAAGAAACTTTTTCTTTGGCCTATTTATTTGTAGGTATTTTAATACTTATTCTTTTCTTTACAACATGAATACTATACGACGTCGATCTATCACTGTGAAGGAATGGGGTGTAGGTACTACCTACTTTATTTCGAAAGAGAGTTCGTGGAGCTATCCATCAAACCTTTTAAAAGTATAAAACTAGTTCTGGAACCATTATTAGGCCAAACATATGGAATGTTGATCAAGGATTTTATTTAACATTTGCTAGCCAGCAACTCCATAATTCCTAATAGAATATGTATTGTGCTTCGTTTGTGAGGATTTCACAAATCAAACACATCTTAAAAACAGGTGGAAAATATGAAAATCTCACTAATAGATAATAATTATAGTACCTATGTCCAGAATAAAATACGTTCTCACTAAAACTTGAATATTTATACATGGAAGGTGTTTAAAATATTATGAATGTACTAATTCAATATCAAGTTATGAACTGCTTTAAAACCAATATTCATGAAAGTAAGTAATTTATATTTTTGTTTCATTTATTTACAATTAATGTAATGTAGCGAATGTACCCTGCTCTTTGTTTGCAGACGACATATCTATTGTAATTCCCTTTGAAAATTACCAAGTTACTGATATTAATAATATAATATATAACACATTGTCAAAAGTAAATACCTGGTTAAATGAGCATAACTTACAAATTAACTTCAGAAAAACAAAATTATTAGAATTTAGACCTCACCAAAGAAACCCACTAGATATTAACTTTAATTTTAACAATATAAAACTGGAACAAGTAGACCATTATCCCCTTTTAGGAATAAACGTAGATTCAAATACAAACTGGAAAGAACATATCAATAAGGTTTCCATTAAGTTAGCAAGATTTTCTTATGCATTAAAAGAACTAAAAAAATTAACTAACCTAGAATCAGCCAAAAGTGCTTATTATGCCTACGCACACTCATGGCTAACCTATGGCATATTGTTGTGGGGAAATAGTACAGAAGTGATTAAACTATTTCGACTACAAAAAAGATGCTTAAGAATAATGGGAAATTTATGCGTTATGGACAGCTGCAAACCTTATTTTACAGAATTTAATATATTGACATTACCATCCCTATATATCTATGCTGCGTGTGAATTTGTCAGAAAGCACCCAGAATTGTTTCCATATCACGTTCGTCCACAAAATCTAAGAGTGCAAAATAAACTAGCACAACCAACAGGCAAATTTGAAATGTTTAGAAGTGGCCCTTTATCTATGCGTGTGAAAATTTACAATAAATTACCCAAGAACATAAGTAATGAAATAAACTTTAACAAATTTGAATTAGTGCTAAAGAAATATTTATCAGATAAATGTTTTTATTCGCTGCAAGAGTTTTTTGATGTATAATTATTACTATTATTATTATTATTATTATAATTTTCTATAATAACAATCGGTACACAAAAATTTCATAGGTATGTATAAAGAATTTAATTTAATTTAATGTGATTTGATTTAATTTGGTTTAATTTAATTTAATTTAATTTGATTTAGTTTTATTTAATTTAATTTGGTTTATTTTTATTTAATTTAATTAGATTTAATTTAGTTTAATTTAATTTAATTTGATTTGATTTGATTTGATTTATTTTAATTTAATTTAATTTGATTTAATTTAGTTTAGTTATATCTATATTTGAATATCTTTAATTTTTTAAGTGGCTATGTTATCTTTAAAATAACTTTAATTTTCAAAGTGGCCATGTTATCTTTAAAATTGATAGCTGTTTAAAATAAAAAGAATCAAGTGTGAGACTATTAATATTATAAAGGTAACATTTCATAGATGGTTACCTACTACCTAAATTTATAGTTGCTGTGCCCTTGCAGGGTTTCATGTTTGGTTCTGTTTTCTATCACAACTCACAACATCTGTTTAAACAACATGGAAAGTGCAATAAAGAACTTTGACTTTTGACTTTTGGATGCCAACGTACGCCAGTGGCTCCACTGAATGGCTCCACTGAATGAAAAACCTCACTATGGCCTCTCAAAAAAAATGCCTACTTACCTACAACAGTACAAATGTCGTTCTTAGCATCGTGTTCACTATCTATTTATTAGCGTGTCTCCGTGGAGCACACAGGATAATATAACCTTGTTGATAATTTCCCAGCACTCCCCGCGGGATCATCCAGACGGACGTTAGCAATAAATATCACCGCAACAATTTACTGTGGTACTCTATGGCGAAATAATATTTTTATACGGTGCTAAATACAGCCACACCATTTACGAGGCCATTTAGGCCATATGATAGAGATATTGTACGTCGAATAGTGATTTATACGCAATAACGAAGCACATAGACAATGAATATATAACTTCTTACTTCCAACGACCATAAACATAACATACTTACCTACATAGTAATAAACATGAAATGATAACAATATAAATATGTACCTATTATTTTAATAATTAGATTTTTATTAGATTATCGGTTAACGGTATTTATCTTAGGTCCACTAAAAGAGCTTATTTTGTATTCAAAATCATTTAAAATATTTAAATCATTACTTATCTTAAAATCAACTCCGAACAACAGAGTAGGCAGTTTTGTAAAGGTTTTTTATTTGTTGGCGTGGTTTTTTCGGTTTTGGTTCAGTTGGAAGGCGCCACTCCGAAGCTTGTTGACTAGTTTGCATGTCAAACTCGTAGACCCACATCTCGTCACCAGTAACAATGCGTTTCATGAATGTTAGGACGTAATTGACTCGTTCTAGCATGTCCTCAGCGACTCTCATGCGATTGAGTTTTTGGGGAAAATTCAGGTCTTTTGGGACTAGATAAGCGGCAACATGTTTCATACCCAAGTGATTATTTAAAATGGTACGGATCGACTCGTGAGATACAGAAAGTTCGCCGGCTATCTCTCTCAAAGTTGAATGAGGATTTACAGTCACTATTTCCCTCACTTTTGCGATGTCAACTTCAGTTGCAGACGTTGATGGCCTACCAGAGCGAGGCAAATCTTCCATTACATCTGGACCGCTTTTGAACGCTTTGTCCCACTCGTAAGCACGTGTTTTTAATAAAGTCGATTCACCGTAAGCCTCCTGTACCTAACATTTTCAGTGACTCCTAACACGTAATTCCATTAGCGATGCAAAATTTGAGACAAACTCTTTGTTCGATGTTTTTGTCCATTATGAAATTCGCAATACACACTAGATATTATAAACTAAAAACAGCACTGTATTTAATTTATAATAACAGATGCAACTTAAACTCCGCGCCAAAATGGAAAAGAGTTGTGCCAATCTAACAACAACAAAAAAACAAAAATTGAATTTAGAACCATCAACAAATCATCCATTTCCGATACTTTTTTGACTGAAATGTTTTAAGACCTTTTTAAACAGTTACACAATAAAATTTTATTCTATTGTATTCTAGAAGCTAATCTTATAAAGTTAACAATTGAAAGCTCACTAACCAACTTCAAAAAGGAGGAGGTTATAAATTCGTTTTGAATTTACATTACGATGTCACTTAACTTTTGAGCTACAAATTTGCGCCCAAAATCTCCCAAAGCTGCCAAATACACTCTTGCTGAAGTAATAGGTACACGTCTATTAAGAGCAGTCTTTGTCACTGACTTTAACAAATTATCGTCCAACAAACAGTAATCACTCACCGTTACATTAACCAGTGTCACGTCTCAGCAACTTCGGGGGACAAGTCCTTCGGTCGTCTGATGCAACTTCGAAATCCCATCAAGGAAGACTTGTCGCATTAAATTTGTTGCCAAATTGATGTTGTTGTTGTTGTCTTAATATTAAATTTAGAGTTTAGCCTCTGATGGGGATCATGGTTAATAATATAGATATTGAACACCCCTAAATATAATGTCGCCGCCATCTGGTTGAATTCGCCGCTAACTAATTGGATGCCTAGCCCGGTGATTAAACGCCGGCATCCAATCAAATGCCTAGCCCAATAGTCAATTGAACTAGAAAAGTTTTGGTTTGATAGGTTCAACGTTATTTTATTCATGACCACTTATTACTGACATAGTTTTGGTTGTGGTCATGAAAAAAATAACCCTGAGCCTACCAATACCTTAAACAGTGACACAAAAGCTCTTCAGTTTAAACGACGTGCGTAGGCATCCAATTGCATGGCTAATTTAAACCAGACGGCTACATGACCTTCAGCCATCTGGTTAAACGTTGCGCTCAATGACTTGGCTAGTTGTACTTTAGCCGTTTGATTGGATGGCGGCGTTCAATCAACGGGCTAGGCGTCCAGTCAAGCGCGGCTTCGACATATATACAACTAGATGGTATCCTACTATGAACCTTCAGTATACACCAAAGGTTCATAGTAGGATACATCCATATTAATTCATACTAATATTGTAAATTCGAAAGAGTGTCTGTCTGTCTCTTCCCGCTTAAGCCGCTGAACAAATTCAGATGAAATTTAGTATGAAGATATTTTAAAGTCATAGGATACTTTTTGGAGCAATATCCGTCATCCACGCGGGCGGAACTGACTTTTTTATATTTTGATTATTTACTAATGTTAGTTAATAAATAACATTGGCATAGAAATGTCATAATATTATCAAATAAATACTATGAACTAATATAGCCCATGTTTTAATTTATTGCCGTATTGTCGTCAACACCCTGTATATACCTGTGTGTAAATATGTATATATTTATGTGCATATTTATGTTACACACTGTGTCTGCTTTTATTTTCCCGTTTTCCTATCGCAGGTCTGTTGGTAGAGATTTCATTAGAAATAAGCAGGGCCTTTGTACTGAATTGTTTCATGTATTCTCGTTTAAACCTTTTGTGTGTATATAAATAAATAAATAAAAAATATTACGGTATCTAATTTTACTTTTAGTAACCTAATATATATATCTTGCCTGGAGAGGTGAAAAGTTTCATATGAGAGCAAGTTTTTTATGTCTTTAAATCACTCACAGTGCTAAGTAGTCTATTCAACACAAAAACTAAAATAAATTTAAACACGGCTTTTAAATATTACTTAAAATGCCGTGTTCGAAATTTAAATTTTGCTCACATGTGAGCAAAATGCGACTTAGCTGCGAGATTTTAGGCAGAAAGAGCACTCTATTCGTGCTGGAAAGGTGAAAAATATAACTATTAGGCATTTATAGTAATTTCATTGCAACAAGCGTAAATAAGGTGCTATTAATGTCAATAAAATTATTCCATTCAAACTATTAATCAAAAATAATTGTTTGTTTATTAGAATATTACACAGAATACTGTAATAAAATAGTGGGATGTAAAATCATTATAGTACCTACCTATTGAGTAAAAAAAAGTCGCATGAACAATTTAATATGGATAGCCGTACAAAGCAACTTGGAAGAGCGGTATACGTCAAACGCAATAAAGTAATTCACATGCACTTATAATGTAGGTATCATTACTTTGAGAGCATATTGCAACTGCCAGTCCCTAGTCAATCCTATCTTTTTTCTGTCATGTTGTTCATAGGATTGAAGTAGTAAAAATTTTGCATATACCACCGACAGAGTATTGATATATAGTTGCGAGATTATTGGATTCGCATTGGATGTAAAACAAATCAGTAGCTATTGGCCGTAAATGTCATCTCCATGATGATGAATTATCCCCCTGACCCGATTCGACGTAATTTCCTTGTTCATTGTGCGTATACAAATCTATAGGCAACAAAATCATACCAGGCGTATATCACCAATTTTATTAGACGGCTGACTTACTCAACGAGCGCTTGTAATTTGTGAAGTTCCCGCAAACCAGATAGGTACATAAAAAAGATATTATTTTGTTGTAGAGCCTCCAGCGTGCTTTTATTAAGGGGTAAATTATATTTTGACTCAAAATTTTTGTTACACAAGGCACGACCAATTACTCAACTCCACCTAATGTTAAGTGGCAAATTAAAAAAACAGTTTAAGATTTATACCCTAGAGCTCGACGAAGAATATATTATATAAGTACACCAAAAAGTAGCATAATGAATAATGATATACACTAATGCCCCCATAGACTCTAGACGTCTTATACGGATGGAAAACTTGTTGATCGCGTTTCCATATACTTAAATATTGAAAGTATTGAAACGCCGCCTCTCTGTGGTATAGTGGCTGAGACCACCTACTTCAGATCTAGAGGTCGGAGGTTCAATTCCTATGGGGGCAGGAAATTTTCTGCTCGATTTGGTTTGTGGTAGGGGTTTTCTAGGTCCGCCAGGCTACCTAAGCCTGCCACCATAGCAATAACGTTAACAGCATTGTTGTGTTCCGGCAATTGGAGATAAGAAAGCCAGTTCCTACGTACCTACCTAGGCCTTTTCACTTACCATCAGGTGTTATGAAGGCCAAGAGCTACCCCGATAAGAATTTAAAAAAAATATGTTATTTAATGAACACTAAAAAACTGCACTTCAACCATAACTTCCCTCTTACCTGGCCTATCAGTTTGCTGCCTGGATTAGGTCGGTAAGTATGGTATACTTACTATAAATGCAGTTTTACGTGGCGTCTATTACCTCTTTGGCTCCGTGGGAGATGAAAGAAAACGTGGACTTAGCTGGTAGGTTTGGGTCAATCATCGTGGCAAATAAAAGTTAAAAGTGACTATGATAATAAGAATAGGTGAAATAAATAATATTCTTCCAATCACACCGATCATCTAGCCCCAAATTAAGTATCATTAAGAGCCTGTGTTATGGATACTAAGTAAGTATATAACTAAGAAATATAATATAAATATACTAAAATAAATCAATAAAAACACACGTCCAAGACTCGTACGAACATAATATGCCCCTACCGGGATTCGCCGGTAGCTCTGAGTTATACTTGACCATGGGTATAGTGTTCAGATAAAGAAAATGTCTATGTAATTCTTTAAAAGGTCAAAATTCTCGGCTTAAACTTAGTGAAAGTAGGTATATTTTTTGATAATATTTTTAAACCTATAGAACTAACTTTTGATAATAAGTTTAAGTACTTTTAAAAATTCTTTGAATTGATAATACTAAAATTTCTCTTCACTTCGATCAGTTTATTTCACGCTGTATCTAATATATAAGTCAATAGTTTCTCTATAGTCATAATAAACTCGTTTCTAGTTTAAATTGGAAATCAAAATTTTAATGTTATTTTTCGTCCGAGTGGCTTTCAGGTCATCACTCGATTAGGGAAGTGTTCATTAAATTACGCGATTGCGCCCGGCAGGGTTTGCCTAGCAGATTGCACTGACGCCGGGGATTCCTACGAATCAGCGAATCGCGCCTCAGTATATTAATTGAAAGGATGCCTTACTAAAAAATACTCAAAATAAAGGATTTCTACTAGTTATATATTAACATTCAAAATTGTAATATGTTCTCGCTGGACTTTATGTGACTAAAGGCTTTATTGATATTGTTACAAGTCTATTTGTTATAAATTTTATCGTAATAAACAAAAACTAGGAATTACTTATTTATTTAAATTATGATAAATTTATGAAAGATACATTATATAGAAAAATATCAAGGAAACATGGTTCAGTGTAGGTAGTACCGATCCACGACCTTTTAGGCATTTTTTTTTGGTACTGAATATAAATCTGGAAAGGATATGTGTGGTAGAATATCTCGAAACGGTTTTTTATTTTTCCACATAAAAATAAAATTGTCAATTCACAGATGCTTATGAACAAGCCGACGATCCAGAACAGAAATAGTAAGTTAAATGACATGTAAACAAACAAACATACTTTGTAGTAAGGATCAAGTCGATAGTGAAATTAAAAGTATTTGGCGGTTTTTTTCGGAAAAAATAACATAATGAACATAAACAACAATATAGTTGCCATTAATATAGTAAGTAATTAGGTATATAATTTTATAGCCGTATATGGGTTCGTAAATGTGCAGTGTGCGGATATTTTGTTGAGAAATATACAAACATTATTGTGAAAAACAGTTTTTAAATAAAAATAAACAACGACTTCAAAGTACAAAAAAAAAGATATAGCTACTTCTTATATGTAAAATTCTCGACTCACAGTTTTAGTTACCAAACTCCTCCGAAACGGCTTGACCGATTTTCATAAAATTTTATATGTATATTCAGTAGGTCTGAGAATCGGCTACTATTTTTTTTGACATTTTTTTATGGCTAATCAACGTTTGCGGGGTCAGCTAGTATTCTATAAAAATATAGTTTTGGTTTAGAGTTGGTGCTAAGTTTTCCAGAAACAATACTCAGTAAGTCTTTTTATTATTTTGAAGTCGGTTTTTACTTACTTTAATTATTTTTTTCACAATATTTGATGATAAATTTTTAAGGTCAAAGCTAGATGCTTAACCGTCAGCATATACTTATTGATTCCTTTTATCGTATCCTACCACTGAAAAGTCACATATAAGTAAAAATCCGCAATTTCGCATAAATTGAAGACTTAATTATTCCAATTATTTTAATTTAAAAACCAAACTACATAACTGAAAGATTTTAGTTAAATTTCTATGGGACCAATCTAAAAGCATATCTAGTCTTTCAATGAAAAAAAACAAATTTCCAAATCGGTTTATAATTTATGTAGTTTCTCCTACTTTTTTGAATCGGTTAGTTTAAAGAAAAAAAAATAACATTTTATAAGGTGTCAAATCTATTACATTTGTCATACAAATTTTTATGCTGTTATACATACCTACACTAGTTCCAATAATTCCGTGATGAGGGTAATTTCTTATATTCATTACATAATGATAATAGGTTGGGGAAAAAGTTTCGTCGCATTTTTTAAGAAAATTCAAATCATTTTTTAAAATAATTTATTTACATTTAACTAAAGTATGTAGGTACCATTTTGTTCGATAACTTTTTGCCATCTTGTAGGTAGGGACATGATCCCATTGCTATAGAAATTTTGGGGCTTCTGATCAAAATACCGCGACAAGTGGTTTTGGCAGTCCTCTCGTGATGTTAACCTGACACTGCCTGGAGAATTCTGAAGAGAGCGAAACTGGTGGAAATCTGAAGGTGCAACGTCAGGACTATACGGCGGATGCATTAACACCTCCCAGCCAAACTCTCTTAATTTTTGCTGAGTGGCTAAAGATGTGTGAGGTCTAGCGTTATCATGATGAAAAACCACATCCCTTCTGTTGATTAATTCCGGTGGCTTTCTCTCAACTTCTTGCTTTAATTTCATCAGTTGTTCGCAGTAGAGTTCAGAATCGATGGTCCTGCCTGGTGGTAACAGCTCATAATGAATAATGCCTTTCCAATCCAACCACACACACAGCATCACCTTGTTGCGAGTTAACCCGGGTTTCGCCACAGTCTGTGAAGCCGGACCGGCCTTTGACCACGACCTTTTACGCACGTTCTTGTCGTACGTGATCCACTTTTCATCACCAGTTATCAGCTTCTTCAAAAATGGTTCGGTTTCATTACGTCGTAATAAAGAATTACAAATGTTTCTTTTAGTGAGCTCGTGGGGTACCCAAATATCGACCTTTTTTGTGTACCCATTTTTTTTAAAATGCGCCACAACTGCTTTGTGGTCAATTCCCAGTTCTTCAGCTACGTCGTAACTACTGATATGCCGATCTTGCTCCAGTTTTTCAAAATTGGCATCAGTTTTATCCGTAATAGGGTGACCAGAGCGACGTGCATCTTTGACATCAAAATTTCCGGATTGAAAACGCTTAAACCAAATTTGTGCTACTCTCACAGACACTGCACTAGACAACAACAAACATCGCAATTTTTTTTCACGGCTTGCGTTGCATTTTTACCTTTTTTGTCGTAAAATATTAAAATGTATCGAATTTCTTCATTAGATTCACTCATCTTGACAGTACGAAAAACAAATGAAAAACACACATTTTCCTAATTTGAATTTGGAATTATCTTTTTTAAAATCTAAACTTTTAATGATACCAAAACCAGCCAGATACAAATAGTACAGCCAAAGAGATTTTATTACAAGTTCATACATACTATAATGCGAAAAGACTTTTTCCCCAACCTATAATAGTTATGTTATCATAATATTTGTTTTATACTAGATAGTTTAATATATCATCTTTACAAAACAATGTCTTTTTTTTATACAACTAGATGACAAACAAGCTGACGGCCCACCTGGTGGTAAGCGGTTACCGCCGCCTATAGACACCTGCAATAACAAGGAAAAGCACTTGATATTGCAGGTGCGTTGTCATCCTGAGGCCTAAGATGAAATGCCGTCCATGCCCAGTAATTACACTACAAAACAATTACAAAACAATCTGATACGATAAATCTAATTTAAATTATTTCAACAGTATGAATCAACAGTGTATGAATCTTTTGTACAAACTCAGGTAATTAGTAATAATAAGGGTCTCACTAAATTTCACACATTCTATTGATTTGAAATTTGGTTTACTGTTACTTCGGTGATATTTCCAAGACATATGCTAACCTTGAGCTGCTACGAGTACCATGAAATAGTCTGCGGGATGCTCAATTCTTGAGAAAATTACAGCAGATATAGCGTGTCCATACACGCTAAATCTGTTGTTGTTGGGAAGACTATTCTGAATAGTCTCTGGGATGGTGTTGGATAGATGATTATTAAGGCGGGTAACTTAAATTTTTTATGTTAAAATATTATTGCATATTTTATCACAGGGATAACTAGAGATGTTCTACAATGTTGAAATTGTTTTAGAGAACATATTCACCTTAGCAAGGGTTGCAGGTTGCATACAATCATAAATGATGTCGATGTTAATTTTCATCGTTGAGTGAGCTAATTATCTTCACATCTTAATATTATCCAATTGGCCGAAAACAGAGGTATTTATGAATATCGCGAGCGGCGTTATCCCCCCGGATAGTTATGACAATTGATAAATCAATTGTTTCTAGAATGTGATGATTGACGGGTTAAAACATAATATAGATAAATTTATAACAACAACAGACTACACAAGTCAATTGAATCCAAACTGAAAACGACCACGTCAGTGAAAAACTGTACGTAAACAGAGCGGGGTAAACAACACCAACGGCACGGGAGTCGCGCTATCAAAGCGGTGAAATATGAGCGAGCTATGAAAACTACGACGAGATGTTGATTGGATCTCCCTGTTCTGCCAAATTAAATTCCGTCATATGAGCCATTTCTGTGCATGGTGCTCAATTTTACAATTTTTTTTTGACTGTATTTTGACTGTATTTTCTTACAAAGTTATTAACAGCATTGCACAAGCGGTTACCGTTTAATAGCTTGAGGACGCTTCTAACGGATTTATTAAATTTCAACGATATAACATTAGCTTAAATATAAATTCGTCATTATTATTATCGAATTCACATTAAAATGTAAAAGTCAAGATTAACGCAATAATCAGTAACTTATCTAACCTTCTTTGGAGACTGCATAATAAAAAAAAACATACCAACCGAATTGAGAACCTTCTCGTTTTTGAAGTCAGTTAAAAAATGGCGAATAATAGCGAAAGGTCCTATGGTAAACCGTGATATTTTCTATCGCCCGATCATTCTGTGATCGACGGACGTTTAAAATATCACGAGTCATCAGGATCCCTTGACGATTGATAAGAGTCCAAAAGGACAGCAGTAGTTTATATCCATATTTCATGCTGTTTGCCCGATTTTTATATTTTATTTTGCTCTTTTCAACACAGTTTTTCTTTTGACATTTGGTAAAGGATGCGCATTTATAACTTTGCCAAAAAAAAATGTTTTCTTATAGGAATATGTAGGTACTTACTATATCTATACATTTCAAATAGTAAATTATTTTGTTGGCCGTAGCATTTGATTCGATTTGATTCAGATTTTCAATAAAAAGGTTATTTACTTTCAGTCACAAAATGTTATGTTTCAGTAAATAGAATAGGGATTCCATTTAATGAAACATAAAATTTTGTAAGGGATATCTTTATCAATACATCAATATAAATTGCTAAAAGCTCATAACTACAGTTCAATATCTAACAAAAAACCAACAAATGAAACAAAAAAATGCAAAACTTAACTTATTACTTTAAGAAAACATGTTTCCTTTCAGTGAAAATTTAAGTTTTACACATTTATTTCGTAAATAAATTTTATTGTTAGTCAAAAATGCTTTGTACAGTATACCTACATGGAATTATGTGGTTTAAAAATTTTGATAAATTTAAACAAAATCGTCTTCAAAACACTAAAAACTCAAGAAATATTAAAACTGAAGTACCTTTCTTCCAATATGTATAACAGTAGTAAGTAGTCGTTTGGGCCCAAGATGTAAACAAACACCAAACTACAAAAATCTTGTAAACTTATAACAATCCACTAGTCCAACGTAATACACATCGCATTGTTTAAAGCTGTAACATACGCGAAATAATAAAATATTCACAAAAGACACTAAATATTTATTTTCTTCTTCTTTTTTATTTAATGGCCTCTCGTTGTTACGAATTTTGCCAAAGTCAAGTAAAAATAATGTGCAAATAACTTGCGGCAACGTTGTACGGTGATTGGGCAAGACGAATTCGTTTTCCGAAGAAAACGTGGACGCCGGCCGGCCTGATAAAAAAAAATGGATGCTGTCAGATGGCTGTGCGCAAAACCTGTCGATTTAACAGTCAGCCGACAACAACAACAACCCACTAAATATTCGTCAATAAATACAGCATTGTAAAAATGTGACAGTGTATGTCAAGGTTTTTATTTTTAATTTGTTCATAGTGATGAGTGTTTTTAGATCAAATGAACGAATCAATACGATATCATTGCTTGTATTGTAATTGCGATTTTAAAATATAGACATATAAATTACATCAAATTAGTGACTCTTGAGAATATTCTTTTATATCAAAAAAAAAAATCAAAAAATATTTATTCCATAACAACAATACCAGGTAATAACAATGTTGTGGTGACATTCCTAGTAAGTATAGAGATACCTGTATCAGGAAGTCACCGCTCTTCCAGTCCGTTTATTCTTATGGTGAAATGAAATATATAAAACATAAAAAATATAAACTATGTGAAATATTAAAAATATATGAAATATATAAAAATAACATTACATAACAGAAACTGTGTGTGTGTGTGTGTGTGTGTGTGTGTGTGTGGCGTGTGTGTGCGTGTGTGTGTGTGTGTGTGTGTGTGTGTGTTTGTGTGTATGTATTTGGTTCAATATTCGTTATAGTTAATATTATATCACTCAACTCAAGCATATGAATATATATATTTAAGAATTTTATTTTAATCTTTTTAGTAGATCCTCTGTTTGTGAGTAATCAAGAGACTTTAACCAATATATAAGGGTTTTCTTACATCGATAGTAGTTTAGAGGGTAAATGTTAATATTTTTATTAATCTTATTATATAAGAAGTCTGATTGTATGCTAAATTGTTTAGAAGCAAAAACTGTGTTTACCAGTCTAGTAGAAATAACTCTATCTTTTCTTCTCTTACTTGTTACTCTAGGATCATATGTAAGTGACTTGTGTAATTTTAAAATAGAATTTAAAACATATAACTTTCTAACTGTCAGTACATCACAATAAATATACAATGCCTCAGTCGGTGATCTATAAGGTAAAAAGTGCATGAGTTTAAGCAGTAATCTCTGCGTTCTTTCTATTTCTAAAAATTTAGTTTTGGTAGCTCCACCCCAAATAGGGATACAGTAATTAAGGACGGATCGTGCAAGTGCGAAATAAATGTTTTTTAATAATTCTTTTGAGGTTACATGTCTGAGCTTGCTAAATATCCACATGAGTTTTCTAATCCTATCAATGATCATATCTATATGAGAATGCCATGACAGCCGTTGATCAACTAGAACACCTAAATATCTAGTTGTGGTAACTTTTTCAATAAAATGGCAGGAACATGTTATATTATGAGAGTTTTCACAGCTATGTATTTGTAGACCGAAGTGATTACTGGGTTGTGTTCTTTTGTTTATAGAGAAGCACATATAGTTGGTTTTGCTAATATTAAGCGTAAGAAGATTTGTATTTAACCACTGAGCAACCCTATACAAACCTTCCTCAGCAGTCGTTCTCACTTCTGACCATGAGTTTCCAAAAAATACAATGGCTGTGTCATCTGCGTAAGAGAATATTTTTGCGTTAGATAAGTTGAGATTACACAGCTCATTTATATAAATAAGAAACATTATATAAACATTGGGCCTAATTCTGGGAACACACTTTAATTCTAAATTTTAGTACAGTATATCTCTTTCTCGCAATAAGTAACAGGAAAAAGATAGCAAGAATCTGTTTAGAGCTGTCACTTAAATTTAGATAGATTTCTACGAAACCATAGACAATTTTAGACGGCATGTACGGAGGTGCCTCCTAAACACTGCATTTTATCACGTTCAATAAGGTCGAAAATTGAACGCACGTTTCTAAATGTCAAATTATCAGGGCCATTATTTTATGAAAAAAAAAATCAATAAAATATGGGAAAATAGTACATAGGCATATTTTATTTATTCCACCCATCCGGGATTCATTGTAAAAATAATTAAAGTTATTAAATCGGTAGGCAGCAATGGACAGCACGAACAGCATGCATTAACCCGTCAAGCATCAGATTCTTGACACAATTGGTTTTTCAATAGTCATAGACCTCCAGAGGTATAACGCTGCATGACAGATTAATCATGTAAAGAAAATCAAGGAAAATCTTTAAAAAAATAGACGGGGTGATAGACGACATGACCGATGGAGTTACGTAAACGTATCTGAAATTAAACTTTTCGTCTTTGTCATAGTCCGATCTGATATATCTGATCTAATAATTTTGGCCGGTTATTGGACCTAGTCCTGTCCAATGATACTGTATCGGTCTCAGCTTGTATGGATCCTCTTGTTCCTGAGGTCCCACATCATAAAGCTTTGGAAATTACATCAGAATTCTCGGAATCGCACCCGCTTGTCACACCACGTCGTGTTGTATCTATGTATCATCGTGCTAACTATGGGGAGATTAATTCGAATTTAGCAAGTACTGATTGGAATATTATCCTCGGTCAGGGTAGTGTTGAAGATGCTGTGAACCTTTTTTATCATACCGTATTTAATTTAAGGGATGCGTATGTCCCTACTAAGCCAGCAAAATGCAATAAATTTCCCCCATGGCTTAGCTCGCCTTTAATAAAAATTTTAAAAGAGAAATCTAAATTTCACCGTAAATTCAAAATTTATGGTAACAAATCGGACGAACAATCCTTTAAATTTCTCCGTGACAGAGCCAAGCGGGTTGAAAAGGAGTGTTACGATAGCTACATCTCTATAGTGGAAAATTCTATCAAAAATACACCCAAAGCTTTTTGGTCTTATATCGAAGGACAACGTAATTCGTCTGCACTACCTTCTCGTATATCGTTTAATGACAATTTATGTCAAGATGGACCTGGAATAAGTGAACTTTTTTCCGATTATTTTCGTTCTATATTTTTGGATCCTAGTTCATGTGATGCTGTAGAGACCAATAACCAGAGCGAAGGTTGCCCTTAAAAATATAAATGATTATTAAAAATTATAATTGGTCATCAAAATACCGGCAAATTAACAAGAAATTTGTAAACCAATTATTATTTTTGATGACTACGCAAATATTTTTTTCTAGATCCTTTAAAATTTTCCTATATATTAAATCTATATAGTTTTAAATTATTATTTACTTGTAAAAAAAATATGTTGACTCCGGACTCCTTTTGAATTATATTTCAGAGTCCGCGTGATGACATCTCCATGTATTCAGGAGGTTTCAACAGTATCCCATATACGTATGGTTTTACCTGGCTGTATACGTTCCGGCTGTATGCCGTTCTGCTGTGTGCTGCCTGGCTGTAAGGAGTTTATTTTTTTTGTCTTTGGCTGAGTATTAAGAAACGTAAAGTGCGCCATTATAGAGTTTGGTTGGTTTTTGAGGGAAGTAAGGTTCGGACGAAGCAAGGAAAGTAAGGATTGCAAATGGTGCAGCAATCCTTGATCATCTAGCTGGTAGTGTAGTGGTTTGATGTGGTGATTTTCTAGAATGCCTATGTCGAGTGAGGATTATACAACTGCGTAGTTATTTGCTGGGATTGTGCGTAGAGGCGCGGATAGAATAGTAGGTACTTACCTACAGTAACAGAATAGGGATAAGAAGAAGGATCGGAAACCAGGGACGTGAGAGGTCAGGTTGACAGTCTGGTTTCACTGGTTGCTGATTCCGGTGAGTTTGTTCCATGTTTTAACCTATTATATAAGACGGTAGTTCTATTGGTGTGTTCACCAATTCTACTGTTGTAGAAAGATCGTAAAAAGTGGCGTAAGGATGAGGATGGAGGGGTTGGAGCTTGCATCCTCCCGAGGCCAAATGGGCTCCGGACGCTTTGGTATCGGTTCATGTAGTGAAACCATTGACTAGTTGTTATTTCAATGATGTGAAAATTGATAAGAGAAGATATTCTATTTGGCTCATCAAAGTAACCTTTATATTTATTCTCAAAAAATATCAGAAGTAATGGAGGACTACATGTTCTTCGACATTTTTCTAATTCTTAGTTGTTACTGTTTTGTTTTTCTTTTGTATTTAATTATTTCTTTGTAACACATAAATGGGTTCAAATGGCAGATTTATAGATAGACGGTTACACTTACGTTATGTAAATATTATAGCCGTTAAATTAATAATATTTTCCCCTCTCCAGCAGCAAAATAGCTCTTTTGCTTCGTAAAATCTCGAAGGATAACCGGTTTTTGCAGCGAGCATGAGGCAAAGTAAGTTTTTAAATAAATTTGAGATAGACAGTAGCGCGTTCCGAAACTCAGGACTAGCGCCAGTCGCACAACTATGTAATTTAATTATTTCAGTTTATAAGCTTTACTATTTTAATATAAAGACGTTTTCTAAAAAAAAAAATAACTTTATAATTCAGTAAACAATAATGTCACGTTACATAAAAATATTATAAGTATTTACTTTTCAAAAAAATGACATCACTGTAATTTCGGAACGTAACTCAACAATAGTCTATATAATCTGTGGACAAAACGTGAAAAATAAATTCAGATTGTTTAGATTTTTCGACTTGTGTTTATAAGCAAAATTAAAAGTAAAAAACCTTTTTTAAAAAAAGCTTTTATTTAAATGCTCTAAAAAGAGGAAAATAAAATTTTCCTTTAAAATTTTAACTAATAACCTTAATATACACAATTTATATGATCATAAAAGCTTGTCGATCAATTAAATAGGTACTAGTTTATTTACACAAGTAAATCGTGCGACATACTTTTCTTCTTCTTCTTCTTCATTGCATTAGCAATATACTATATGAGATAAAAAAAAATGACAAATACTCAATTGTATGAATTTGACTAAAAGTTTACTTAGGGCTGATTTTTCAATCCTCAGATAATTTTTATCTAGAGAATAATTTTCACATTTAGGGCTGAATTTTCAATCCCCAGATAATATTTATCCAGAGGATATCTTATCTTATCTTATCTTATCTTATCTTATCTTATCTTATCTTATCTTATCTTATCTTATAGTGGGGCCATGACTAAGTCACAGTGCACTTCGACCCATTGGGATCTTTTGTGCCTCCCCTGCGTTTACTCTTCCTGTGTCCAGAATATAGATGCCATTAGCCTTACTATATCTTTAGGCAGAAAGAGCCTGTAGTCTTCTGGCTTTGGATATGCCACTCCCAGAAGACTCATTCTGGTTCTAGCAAGGGCATCACAATGACACAAGAGATGCATCATTGATTCCTGGCATTCACCACATGCTCGACAAAGTTGTGTTGGGGAGAGTTGCATTTTATGTAGCATGTGGTTAGTAGCAAAATGCCCTGTGAGCGCCCCAATCAAGAAGCGAGCTTTTGTTCTACCGTTTGCATAGATGTATTTACTCCATCCTCCTACCTCCTCCCCTAGGAAGGATTTGGAGTGTTTTAATCCCGGTATTTTATTCCACTCAGATTTATGTCTGCTTTTGACATGCTCTTTAATGGCTGTGTTTATGAAACTTTGTGAAGGTGCTAGAAAGGGCTCGGGACCCACGTAAGTGTTTTCCAAGCCCTTCCTTGCCAGTTCATCAGCCTTCTCATTGCCCATCACTCCCACATGGCCGGGCACCCAGATCAGTCTTACCCCGTTATGCCTACCAAGCCTGTTAAGAGCTTGAACAGCATTCAGGACCAGATCTGAGTTGATGCGCGGTGAGCTAAGTGCCTTGAGAGCTGCTTGGCTGTCACTAAGAATGTATATTGTTTTATTCTTAGTCCGTTGTTCTATAATTGTCATTACACATAGGATAATAGCATACATCTCCGCTTGGAAAACAGTTGCTAAATTGCCCATGCTTTGATATAGTTCTATATCTTTATTATAGACACCAGCACCCGTTCCTGTGTCCATCTTGGATCCGTCTGTGAACCAAATGAGACTATTTTTTTCAGGAACTGGTGGTCTACGTTTCCATTCCTCCCTGGTAGGAATGCTAATTCTGAATTTTTTGTCGAATATGAATTTGGGACTTATTTTATCACATCCCATTTCCATATACCCGTCTAAGACAGATGCTCCTGCCCATTTTGTGTGTTTAAGCAGAGGTTTGGTGTTGTCCCACAGACTTGAAATCTTAAGCCTATGTAGAGCCTTCCTCGCCTCTGTTTCAATAACTATGTGCAGCGGAGGTAGGTCTAATATCCAGAGGATAACTTTGACATGTTGACAGTTAATCTGTCATTCATAATAGAAACATAATAGAAATATCATAATAGAAAATCTGTCAGAATGTCAAAATTATTCTCTAGATAATTATCTGAGGATTGAAAAATCGGCCCTTACACATATTTTCTATAGATTAACTGTCAACTTAGGGCTAATTTTTCAATCCCCAGATAAAATTTATCCAGAGAATAATTTTGACAAGTTGACAGTTAATATATAGAAAATCTGTCAAAATGTCAAAATTAGTCTCTAGATAAAAATTATCTGAGGATTGAAAAATCGGCCCTTATTAAAGTTATTCTCTGGATAAATCTTATCTGGGGATTGAAAATCAGTCCTTAATCAAATATAAAGCGCGAGTTTGGTAAGGTATACCAATGCTTAGATAATCAATGGGCAGGTACTAGGTATTAATTTTGCTAAAATACGAAGAATTTTCGATTCTTTGTTAAAAAAAGTGTTGACATGTTATGTAATATCATAATATCTGTTTCAGTACCTATTCTGGGTAATACGCCGAAAGTAATACATAACTGCAAAACAGGGTACCTATGTAAGAATCAATATCATAAAAATCTGCTAAAAAATTAAGCCTTCACTCATATACCTTATCACCATCTTGCCATTTTAAATTTGGACGACTTTTCAAATTAGAATTGATTATACTTCGTTGTTAATTATCAAAGTTAAAATCATAGATAGTCCACTAATTATTTGAGTTAGTATCTGAGAAATATAAGTACTTCATTATTGAACTTAATTAAAGTTCATTAATTAGAGAGAGAACATTTAATCATTAAAATTTGGTATTAATGGATGTAAAAAAAGAAAATACTTAAAAGTAGTAATAGTGTGTACAATATAGTGCTACACTTGAACAGACATTAAAATTAAATGACTTCTGTGATAGAATTCCAAATACAATAGACATAAAATATTTAAACAAAAATTAAAACCGACTCCAAAAAACTGAAAAGGATAAAATAATTAAATTTTAGTAGGTACTCATCCCCTAGGAACATACTTTTGGAGTCGGTGCTTCACTATCTATTTTTTCTGGAAACAACTTAGCACCAACTCCAAAAATATGTTCCTAGGGGATGAGTACCTACTAAAATTTAATTATTTTATCCTTTTCAGTTTTTTGGAGTTGGTTTTAATTTTTCCTTAAATATATTTTTTTTCACAATTTTTAGTGATTACTTTTGAAGGTCAAAGCTAGATGGGTGACCGTGAGCTTAAATTGATTTCTACTATCGTATCATTACACTAAAAATTCATAAAATCCGCAATTTCGCATATGTAGACGACTTAATTTTTCCAGTTTTTTTTATTTAAAAACCAAACTACCCAATGGACTTTTAAAAAATTTTTATTGGCCCAAATGGGAACTATTCCGCATCGATAAAAAAAAGAATCATCAATATCGGTTCACCCAGTCAAAAGTTCTGAGGCAACAAACATAAAAAAAACATACAGACGAATTGATAACCTCCTCCTTTTTTTGAAGTCGGTTAAAAAATCAATGCTATTTTTCTCGTGTTAGGGGATTTTAATGCAATTCGGATCAGTTAGGCCTCAGAGCAACCACTTACGATAAGACACAACAAAGTTATACACAATTTTCCAAAATATCGAAAAATCTCTACCTAGAAACTGATTTTTTAGCATAATATATCTCAATAAAAAATTCTTATTCTAGTGTTTTTTTAACATCAAATTATTCGTAAATAGTTAAACTACTCATTGATAAGTCTTTTTTCTATCAAAAACAAGAACGTTTCGATGAAAAAAAAATTTTTGTTGAAATTTTCGCAGAATGATCTTCTTATCACTTAACAATGTATGTGAGAGTTTTGTACAACATGCTTAAAAAATAGCTTGTTTAATGGTAATTTTGGAAATATACAACACTAGTGCGTTTTAATTAAAAAATTAGAAAAATATGGTATTCTAGTCCGAGAAGAGCCGATTTTGTTGAAAATGTAACTAACGTAATTTTAACAGAAAACCATTAAGTATAACAGTTTAACCTTGATTCTTATGCCGGCCTTATTCCGTTCGTAGTAGAGGCGGCTTTCGTAGTGCACCTGTTACACTTGATGTGCTGTCGTGTGTTCATACCCTAACTAATAGGACACTTAAAGTGGCTACAATAATAGCTATTTATTTAAATTACTGTAAAAGCAAATAATAATGTAGACTAGAAATAAAAGCCCAAGCTTGCTATTTGTATTTTACTTTTATAATTTTAATGTATAATTTATAACCGTGACCGAATCACAGATTAATAACAGGACAGATACTTCACTCTAATACAAATGGTAAAATAATTTCGTTATATTAGCCTACTAGGATTGTTATTATTAGCCATTTTAGACGATGCGAGAAGAAATATACTCTACCAACGCGTGCCGAGAGTCGAGAATCCCGCGTACACCGCGTGATTGCGTCATCGAGAGAAAACGTAAGGGTTGTGCCACGACCATAAATTAAATGAAATGACTGAAGAAGAATTTATTTTTTATTTATACATCTAATGCAATGAAGTGAATGCAAAGAAAGCCGGTCAATTAAATGTGATTAAATTTAATAAAATGATTAATGTTTTTTTTCCATCTTTGTATTCATTCGTTAGTATTCTAAATCGTGTAAATAACTTTTACAAGTAATGCTTTTGAAAACAGGGGCAAGGTGGAATAAAATCAATTTCTTGTAGTATATTCATTGAAGTGCTTCCCGGCTGGTTCGTAAAGACTTTATCAAAAATTTTCAAAAATGTTGTTTCTAATTCTTCCACGTAATTGATAAAAGCCTCCGGCGGGACTTTCAGCCCTCCGTAAAACGAAGAATTTATATCGTACTATTTAAAATGAATGTATAGTCTGGTATCGTCCATATTAGGTTCATTGTTTAGTAGAGAATTAAAGACGCTACAGTTATGTTTCTTGCCACATTTAAGTTAACGCATTTTTTGCCGGTAAGTCAAAACAGTAGTCGACATTTAGATCTACTTCTGAACGTGTTTTAGTGCAACGTGCAACTAGCACTTCCCCGAATCGTATTTGTAAATCGAGCTCCATAACAGTAGCACCCTTAGACTTTTATTAATCTGTGCCCCTAGTGGAAGGTTAAATCGAAACGAAAACGATTATCGTCGTATTCACCTCTTAAATCATACTAATATTATAAAGCTAAAGTGTTTCTTTGTGTGTTTGTTTAGTTGAACGCGCTAATCTCAGGAACTACTGATTCATATTGAAAACTTCTTTTTGTGTTAGATAGTCCATTTATCGAGGTATTATATAGGCTATATAACATCACGCTACGACTAATAGCAGATGAGATTCAATGAAAAATATTGCAGAAACGGGGGATAAATATTCCTTTTCAGAGCTTTAGTTGCGTGCGCTGCGCAAATGGTTAAAGTTACGCAAAAATCATTTAAGTAAGAATTGTTCGCCTTTAAAAGTTCTAAAAAAAAGTCCGTGACAGCATATGTCTATCTTTCAAAATTGGCTCACTATAACTATTTTTTGGTAACCAAATTTATTCTAAAAAAAAATTTTTACCAAAAATTAAAACCGACTTCAAAAAACTGAAAAGGATAAAATAATTAAATTTAAGTAAGTATTCAAACCCTAGAAACATATTTTGGAGTTGGTGCTAAGTGCTTCACTTTCTATTGTTTCTGGAAACCACTTAGCACCAACTCCAAAAATATGTTTCTAGGGGATGAATACTTACTTAAATTTAATTATTTTATCCTTTTCAGTTTTTTGAAGTCGGTTTTAATTATTATTAAAAATTTTTTTTTCACAATTTTTAGTGGTAACTTTCTACGGTCGAAGCTAGATGGGTGATCGTAAACTTATATTGTTTCCTACTATCGTATCGTTTCACTAAAAAGTCATTTGAAAAGCAAAACTTCGCAATTTCGCATATGTAGACGACTTCATAATTTAAGTTTTTTTAAATTTAAAACCAAAGTACCCAACTGTTTTTGAAAAAATTTTTATGGGACCAAACGGCAGCTATTCCGCATCGAACAAAAAAAGAATCACGTAAATCGGATCAGTAATCTCGGCGTAATCGGTGTACATACATAGAAAAAGAAAAAAAAATCATACCGGCCGAATTGAGAACCTCCTCGTTTTTGAAGTCGGTTAATAATGCACTTATCTGCGAAGGTGTTTATATAAACATGATATTGTTCCTTTTAAAAATGAATGCATTATTCACTACAAGTATTTAATTGTGAACAAAATTGTACCTAACATTATTTGATTTCAATGGATATCTTAAAAAATATCATAGTTTTAAAATAGCTCCGCTACAAAGTAACCGTGAGCCGTGAGTATCGTTGCGTTTTGCGCGGGAAACGTTCAAAGAGCGTGCGTTCAATTTCGCTTGCGGCGGCCCACTGCCGGTCGGATCGCTAGATTTCCACTTAGCGGCCGGCACTTTTAACGCTGCATTTCGAGAGTGACGGGGGCCTGACCGAATCCAAAACCGGTATAATATTATCCTATACTAGGTGGTAGGACCGTATGTAGGGCCGTCTGGGTAAGTAGGTACCACCGCCTTTCTTGTTTCAGCCGTGAAACAGTTCGCGTGAAACATTCACAGTGATTGAAGGGAAAGGTAGCCAGTGTAATTACTGGGCATGGACGTCATCGTGGGATGACAACGCACCTGCAATATCAAGTGCTTTTTCCTTGTTATTGCAGGTGTCTATAGGCGGCGGTAACCGCTTACCATCAGGCGACGACCGGCTGGTCGAGCGGTCTGTACCCCTTGCTTTGCAGGCTACTCGGTCAAGAGGTCCCGGGTTCGAATCCTGGTAGGAGCAAATGTTTGTATGATGAGTACGAGCATTTGTTTACGAGTCATGGATGTTTATATCTTTATTTAGTATGTTTCTTATATATATATATTATCAATATTTATCCATTATCTAGTATCCATAACACAAGCTCTTAATGATGCTTACTTTGGGGTAGATAATAGGTGTGAGTGTATGAATATTTATTTATTTATTATTTATATTTATTTATTTATCAGATGGGCCGTCAGCTTGTTTGACATCTAGTTGTATAAAAAATATATCCCTATCCGTATTCAGACCCGAAATTTCATATCCATAACATCCCTGATACACACATAGGTACGCCAACCGCGTACATACTACGGTATCGACCTACCGTAACCCCAGAATTCCATATTTTATTTATCAATTCGGTAACACCCGGCATAAGATAAAAAAGAGAAAAAAAAGAGAAGGCCCTTCAAAAGAGGCATGAAAAAGTACCTATTGGGCCGGTAAGGTGGAGGCTGCTAGAGCAGTGTTAAACTGCACTAGCTGTCTTCGCATAAAGTATATGGACTCTTATTACCAGTTCACATCAAGTGGTGTTGAGCAATTTGTCGTGCTTTGTATGAAAAAAAAAATTAAACAAAAATTTAAATCGACTCCAAAAAACTGAAAAGGATAAAATAATTAAATTTTTGAGACCTTTTGATAACTTTATCACAATTTTGAGTGATAACTTTTTAAGGCTTAAGCTAGATAGGTGACCGTGATCTTATATTGTTTTCTACTATCGTAGCATTTCACTAATAAAAATTCATAGGAAAGCAAAAATCCACAATTTTGCATATGTAGATGATTTACTTATTCCAGTTATTTTGATTAAAAAACCGAACTATCCAAAGGATTTTAAAAAAATAATTATGGGACCAAATGGGAACTATTCCGCATCGAACAAAAAATGAATCATCGATATCGGTTTAACCAGTCGAAAGTTCTGAGGTAACAAACATACAAAAAACAGTTGAATTGATAACCTTCTCCTTTTTTTGAAGTCGGTTAAAAAGTAGCGTAACCCAGCTAATAACCCAGCTATTCACAGGTCAAATTTCAGGAGGATACATTATTTCACGCCAACAAAGTTTCATGAAAAACCATTTATCTTAAGACATGATCATGTAAAAAATTTAAACAAAAATTAAAACCGACTCCAAAAAACTGAAAAGGATAAAATAATTCTGGAAACAACTTAGCACCAACTCCAAAAATATGTTCCTAGGGCATGAGTATCTACTAAAATTTAATTATTTTATCCTTTTTAGTTTTTTGGAGTCGGTTTTAATTTTTGTTTAAAATTTCTTTTCACAATTTTTAGTGATAGATAACTGTCAAAGCTAAATAGGTGACCGTGAGCTTATATTGTTTTCAACTATCGTATCATTTCACTAAAAAATTCATAGGGAAGCAAAAATCCGCAATTTCGCATACTTAGACGACTTAAATTTTCCAGCTTGTGTTATTTAAAAACCAAACTACCCAAGGGATTTTCAAAACATTTTTATGGGACCAAATGGAAACTATTCGCCATCGAACTTTCGAGGGGTGGTTGTTATCCTTGTCAAGAGTTACCTCTGCTTCTGAATGTTTGACACCTTTCAGACCACTTTTATTTTCCGAATATATTAATAAAACATTGTTCTGCTCGTGACAACCCTAAAAATTGCGTACTATTGCGTATCGTACCGTACGACACACTACCACACTAGTGTTAAAAAATGATATCATAGTATCACACAACACACACCGCGCACATACTATAATATCGACCCCACGCAACCCCAGAAAGCCAAATTTTATGAATATTTGTCAAGAGTACAAGAGATGCCAATAGTAATAAACATATAAGACAATACGTAACCGCACGATAACAATAAATAACATAAAAGCTGTATCAGTATCGATAACAGTCTTAATTTGTAATGCGAATGGTAGAAATATGTAGCCTCCTAATAGCATAATAGGAGATACTTACGAATAACGTTTAATTCTACGTTCACAATGACTAATTAATAATATACACTTTAATTTAAATAGAAGGAATACACAATTAGATTAATTAAACAAGATGCATTTAGCTTTGCTATGTAACTTAGCCAGCTAAATATCTCCTAAGAGACCGTACCCATTAAGTATAACTTTTCGTAACTACGTAAGGGCACCGACGAAGGGATAATTATGTCCAAAGTTTGCAAATGAGACTGAAGTAGTAAAGAATTGATACCCGTAGGAAAGCCACACTAATTTCACAAATAAATACAGTTGTTACTGATTATTTATAGTTATACTTAACTTACCCTTCAACGCCGTGAATATAAAATATATTTCTTTTTGTACCAATATCAATCGTCAAATCGTACTAATACCAAATCATTAGAAGGGTTCTAATGATTTGGTATTGGTACGGACGGTTTAACTAGTAAGCTGAAACTGTTCGTCAGTAACTTTATCTATCGCTTGAATTCGCTTGATTGTAAAGTTTACTAGAACTTTAAGATATGAAGCAAAAAATCCGAATGAAACAACACAGTCCTAGAGAACAAGGCTGATAATTGATGCAATGCGCACGTCCTCAGACGGCCCTCCGACTGCGCCTGGAGCCGAGGGTCGCGGCTAAACGTCACAGAATTTTTCTCCCCCACACTTTGAACACTAGCAAAAACCTTGCCATGTAAAAACTGTCGCCTCGGTTTAAAACTACAATATTTCCGCAACAAAGCCCGTAATTTAATAAAATATGTTTTAAACGGAAGCATAGACGTCTCAGTCCTTTATTAATTAATACACAGAGAACAAAGAATGTCGCAAATTGAAAGTCCTTCCGCGTAACCATTGTCCTTAAATATAAAGAACAAAAATGTTTGATCTGGAGCAAAGTCTATTGTTAGCTATGCATTTTAATCAGTGTCTTATGGGACCGAATGACAATAATTTCGAAGCCGACAGAGATGCATTAAGATTTCAGTATTGGTTTTTGTTTGCTTTAATTATGTTTCACGAGAGACAGTTACTCTAAATGTTGGCGGAAAATCGATAGACAGCAGAAATGTTATAGAATAGAACGCTACTACCGGAATAGAAAGGATATTTTGTCGCGTATCTGTTGGAGCTATTTCGGGTAAGAAGGAATATTTGAGAGGAAGTGAGGTAGAAGTGATGGTACCGAGTTGAGTGCCTAAGATGTACAAAACAATAACGCGAATCTAAATCTAGACATCGGCATCGGCTGCAGCAGAAGCCCGCTGGAAATAATTGGACAGCAAACAAAGTTTAGATGTCTTACTCTACTGTTACAATTCTAAATTATTTTCATAAACACGTACTTCTATTTTTACTATAAACTAGTGTCCGCCCGCGCGGCCGCCCGCATGTTTATCGGTTATCGCTCCAAAATATATCCTATGTCCTTCCCAGTGTCTCATACTATCTCTAGACCAAATTTAATCAAAATCTGTTCAGCGACTTAAGCATGAAAAAGTAACAGAAAGACACAGTTACTTTTGCATTTATAATATTATAGTATGGAAAGTGAAAATAATCATAAATTAGTCATTCTTTGACTTTTGTCGTATTGTAGGTACATACAATACTTTTACCTTCAAACGTAATCCATACTATCCATACCTAACACTATTTATTTATTTATTTGAACACCAACATAATAAACATCAAAGATATACAATTTAGACATAATTACAATTTGGTTTCAGCTTAATGTCATTACAGTTATAGGTGAAGACTACATGCAACTAGAAGCAACAAAAAAAATAAAATTTAAAAATATAAATAAATAAAAAAGCGAAAAATGCGAAAGTAGCGCTGTCTGTCTGTCTGTCTGTTATGTTTTCATTCCTGAGCTCCTCTGTACCGAATCATATAAAATTTGGCATGAAAGTGGATTAGATCCTGAAAAAGGACATAGGCTCACTTTTGGCGCGATTAACCGTCATACACGCGGGCTCTACAACTTAAATACAAATTTTGTATTATTACGTTTAATTATCACAAACACGACGATCTTATCTTGATTTCCATTTTCATAAAATATGAATACAAAAATAGTTAGAGGCTTTCTCGATAAAGGATCAGAGAAGCTATTTCAAGCACCACTGCTTCCAATAACGCGTTGAAATAAAAAGTATTAAGTATGTAATGAAACAAATACTATTGAATATGTATTGAAAGAGAATCTATATATTCAAAATAATATTTAAAAAAATATGAATCATGGAAATCTTCATTGACTGATGTAAATTACTTAGTAGCTATGATTTTCGAATACAGAGATAATGTTATATCACCTCCATTAGATATTTATATAATAAAAGTTTACTTACTTTTCAAGTTGTTTTAGATTGTTATATGCTGCGATCTGATTCAGAGGATAATTTCGAAATTGTATTACGGAATTTTAATGTGTAGTCGTGAAAAATCGACACAAGGTGTCTCGATTTTTCACGCTTGAACAAATATGCCTGCTGTAGAAAACACAGGCCCGGTCTTGCGCTGCGTTGAATATTGCCTGCACTTGTGGGATGGCTCCGCCATGTATCTCCTCGATGCACTGGGCAGATTGCAAATTCGCAGCGTCGTGAACAGACTACTTAGAGTCTCTACAATTTCATCGTTACATTGCAACACCTAGCAACTTCTATCGACTTTATCTTGGAGAGTGTTCTGAGGAGCTTTTCGACCTTATCCCGCTTTCCCCTCCCCACGCAGTGCCGGTTTTCGGAGTTATCAATTCACTGTCTCCACCTTAACATCACGGACAACAAAAATAACTCGTTTCTTTGTCGGACTTCCAAAACTTGAAATTCTTTGCCAGCACAATTGTGTTCCCCCTGCTTCCTATAACATGGGTACCTTCAAAAGAGGCGTGAAAAGGCGCCATATGGGCCGACAAGGTACAGGCGGCTAGAACAGTGTGTTTCAAGCTGCACTAGCTGTCTTCAGCATATGGACTCTTCTAACCGCTTCACATCCTTTGCCGTGCTTTGTTTAAAAAAACTGTATTTAATGAAACATAATAAAAATAATATTAATACATTCACATCTATTATCTAGCCTAAAGTAAGCATCGTTAGGGAAACTCACTCACTAGGTGGTAGGCCCGTATGTAGGGTCGTCTCGGTAGGTACCACCGCCTTTCTTATTTCAGCCGTGAAACAGTTCGCTGTGTTTTGGATTAAAGGGAAAGGTAGCCAGTGTAATTACTGGGCATGGACGGCATTTCATCTTAGACGCACCTGCAATATCAAGTGTTTTTTCCTTGTTTTTGCAGGTGCCTATAGGTGGCGGTGACCGTTTACAATCAGGTGGGCCGTCAGCTTGTTTGTATAAAAAAATCAAGTTGTATAAAAAAAAAACACGGGACCTAAGTGTAAATATTATATTTTTAAAGCATCATTTTATTTTATTTTCTGAGATACAAACTAACATGAAGTGCTATGGTACGGAGTACGGACTAATAAGTAATACACGCTCTTGGTCAATGGTTTTATTCCAAACCCCCAATATAATAACACCTTTTTAAAGAATGTTGCAAAATATTATTGTAAGTAAATAATAAAATTTTAAAAAGAAATCTTATACCTTTCTCATTTGGGTTATTGTGACAGCTGTTTGTGGATGTAAGGTTTACCTTCCAGGTGAAAATTGAGAGTGATCGATCAAGGTTCATGTTGGATATTTAATTATTCACTATTGATGAACATTGTTTGTGCAAACAATGAAAATTTAATCTTCATGACGTTTCTGATTCGTTTAGTCATATAAATGATAAAATTTACTACACTTTTCGTCAAACATGTAAGTAGGTATCTACATAGTAAGTATAATTATTTATTGTGGAATGAGCTCCCTGCAGAGGTTTATGTAGTTACCTAAGTACCTACCTATATACTTAATAAATATCACAGAAAGTGTAATCTACGGTATAGATAGATCCTAACTATGTAACTAGGTATCAGGGGACTTACGTAGACTTTTTTTTCTTTTTTTTTTATACAACTAGATGACAAACAAGCTGACGGCCCACCTGATGGTAAGTGGTTACCGCCGCCTATAGACACCTGCAATAACAAGGAAAAATCACTTGATATTGCAGGTGCTTTGTCATCCTGGGGCCTAAGATGAAATGCCGTCCATGGCCAGTAATAACACTGGCTACCTTTCCCTTCAATCCGAAACACAGCGAACTGTTTCACGGCTGAAATAAGAAAGGCGGAATGAGACTTACTGAGAGAGCTAAAGCCAACGTAACATTCCAACGTAATAGTGCGAGCCCGCCAGCAGGCCTCCAAGTGGTTACCGTAGAGAGTTTATGAACACAATACAACGTACGTAATGTTTTACAGAGCAGTACATTGAGACATCAAGAGTCAACTTCAACATTTACCGACAAATATGAAACTAATCATTAACGCAATAAGGCAACTTAAAGTTTGAAAATGTCTCCCCAGATAAGGTGAGGACCGTACGTGTAAACACCCCTGGCAACTGAATATTGTATAAGCACATAATACGCACTCAGCGAATATAAGAAAATGACTGAGCTTGTGAAGAAAATAAAACGGAAACTTTTTATAACAAAAATGCTCTGTCACTTTTGCAAATGTGCTGCGTGTTCTCAAGAATAGAGAAGAAACGAGAGTCCTTCGATATTACGGCGAGCCTCTAATATTTGAGATTTATTTTACGACGCAGTCGTAAATCTAAATGCCAGAAATCTTCACGTTGAAGGGAGAGTACTCCCGTCTACCTACTTGTAAAACTGAATTAGGCGTGTTTCCGTCCGGCCTACTTAATTTTATTTAGCTACCTCCTCTTATGTTACTTTTTTTTCAAGAATAATATAATATAGTTATACCTACTAATCGAGGAGCTTAGTGACGTAGTGGTTTGAGCTCTCTGGTTTCGATTAAGAAAACAAAGGAACTTTCGCTGTGGTCGATCCCGGGATGGGTCAACCAAAATTTCTCAATCACGATCTCCTTCGTGCTTCGAAAGGCACATTATGCCGTTGGTCCCAGTTGTTACAGCAACCGCTTTAACCCACCAACCCGCAATGGGCCAGCGTGGTGGCGTTATGGACCAAACTTCTCGTGTTTCTCCCATGTAGGAAGGCCTGTTTCCAGCAGTGGGACGAATGTAGGCTGGTGATGATGATGATGATGATGATACCTACTACACAGAGTTCAACGCCATTTTACATGTTTGCATATATTAAGTACCTATTCCATATTATAATAATAATAATAATAATAGTTTATTTCCTTTAACAAAGTACATTCAGTATACAGTTTACAGTTGTTGGAGCCCTCTTTTAGGCAAAAGTTGCCTGTGCCAGAAGGTTCTGCTCTTCCAATTTTAACATTAAACTTGCTAAAGGATGCTCTAATAGTACAAAAACATCCAAAATAAAATTTATAAAAGGTAACATTTTAAATTTTATGATAATGTCTAAGAACCAATCTCTTGTGTGTGGTGTGACCGTGTGCGTACATGTGTATGTGTTTGTGTGTGTGTGGTGTGTGTGAGTGTGTGGTGTGTGTGTGTGTGTGTGTGTGTGTGTGTGTGTGTGTGTGTGTGTGTGTGTGTGTGTGTGTCTTTGATATCATATAAGACTATATAAAAAAGCCTCTATTTCGTCATAGGAAAATAATTTTAACCAATCTGTCACAATAGTCCTAATCTCATAATGATGTAGTTTATATATATTTAGTTCCCTGTTTGTTTTGTTATAAATATATATTCTCAATCACGGCTATACGGCGGATGCAATTTTTGCTGAGTGGCTAAAGATGTGTTAGGTCTAGCGTTATCATGATGAAAAACCACACCCCTTCTGTTGATTAACTCCGGCCGCTTTTTCTCAACTTCTTGCTTTAATCTTATCAGTTGTTCGCAGTAGAGTTCAGAATCGATGGTCCTGCCTAGTGGTAACAGCTCATAATGCATAATGCCCTTCCAATCCCACCACACCAACAACACACAGCATCACCTTGTTGCGAGTTAACCCGGGTTTCGCCACAGGGTGTAAAGCCTGACCGGCCTTTGACCACGAGCTTTTTCGCACGTTTTTGTCGTACGTGATCCACTTTTCATCACCAGTTATCAGCTTCTTCAAAAATGGTTCGGTTTCATTACGTCGTAATAAAGAATCACAAATGAGTACACGGTTCATTAGGTTTCTTTCAGTGAGCTTGTGGGGTACCCAAATATCGAGCTTTTTTGTGTACCTATTTTTTTTTAAATGCGCCAAAACTGCTTTGTGGTCAATTCCCAGTTCTTCAGCTACGTCGTAACTACTGATATGCCGATCTTGCTCCAGTTTTTCAAAAATGGCATCAATTTATTCGTGATAGGGCGACCAGAGCGACATGCATCTTTGACATCAAAATTTCCGGATTGAAAACGCTTAAACCAAATTTGTGCTACTCTCACAGACACTGCACTAGGCAAAGAGTAATGTAAGTATGCACTAGGTCCATAAACATCGCAAATTTTTTTTGCGGTTTGCGTTGCATTTTTACCTTTTTTGTAGTAAAATTTTTAAAATGTATCGAATTTCTTCATTAGATTCACTTATCTTGACAGTACGAAAAACAAATGAAAAACATACATTTTCCTAATTTGAATTTGGAATTATCTTTTTAAAATCTAAACTTTTAATGATACCAAAACCAGCTAGATACAAATAATACAGCCAAAGAGATTTTATTACAAGTTCATACATACTATAATGCGAAAAGACTTTTTCCCCAACCTAATATTTTCATTTTTAAAAGTAATAGACTCTGTAAAACTACTACTTACTGTCTTTGTTTACTAGGTGGTAGGCCTGTATGTAGGGTTTTCTCAATAGGTAGGTAAGTACTGCCTTTCTTAGTTCAGCCGTGAAACAGTTGGCTGCACAACGTATCTCCGACGGTCATTTCGCCGTTTGACCTTTCGCCGACAACACGTTTAGTCATCGGGCAGCTCACCGACAGAATCTTTCACCTAACAAAGATATACGAATAGAAACCTTATATTTTGATGTCATACATGCATGTTAAATTTGGTTGCAACAAGTTATAGAAGCATACTCGAGTTATCGTTCTAACACACAGACACACACACAGACATAATTTTTGGACTCAGGAAGGTCCAAAACGTAAATCCGTGAAAATCTCGAGGTCGAATTTTTTGACGAATACAAGACTTCCTATAAACTACGTGCCTATACGAGAAAGTAAAAATATCAACCTTATTTGTTGAGATGAGGATATAATTCATCGATATTGGATTTGTTGCGATTTCATGCATCGAGATTTGGTTTGTCGCGATTTCGTGCATCGAGATTTAGTTTGTCGCGATTTCGTGCATCGAGATTTAGTTTGTCGCGATTTCGTGCATCGAGTTTTGGTTTGTCGCGATTTGTCGCACTAACGTGCATCGAGATGGCGTGTTTCGAACTTAAGTAATACACTCCCGTGGTGAGTAGGTTAGAAATGTAAGGCGATCGCACAGCGATCCCTTACATTTCGTGGTTATTTTTTTTTATTTTTTTACACTACTCCCGCCTACGTAGGTACGTCTGTCGGCGAATCGTTCTTAGGTGAAAGATTCTGTCGGTGAACTGCCCGATGACGAAACGTGTTGTCGGCGAAGGGTCAAACGGCGAAATGACTGTCGGAGATACGTTGTAGATTCGAAACAGTTCCCTGTGTTTCAGATTGAAGGGAAAGGTAGCCAGTAAAAACTACTGGTCATGGAAAGCATTTCATCTTATGCCTCAGGATGACAACGCACCTGCAATACCAAGTGATTTTTTCTATGTTTTGCAGGTGTCTATAGGCGGCGTTAACCACGTACCTACCACCAGGTGGGCCGTCAGCTTGGTTGTCATCTAGTTGTATAAAAAAACTTACATATTTGTGCAAATGATTTTAAAATAAAAATTGTGTTTTCTAATTGAAAAGTTTAATTACCCTTTTTGAAAACTAGATCAAAATCATTCAAGTTGAATGATTCAACAATAACTTACACTTATATTTCTCTCTGGATCGTAAAGTTTTTACGATTCTTACCGCATCGAGAGGCGAAGTCAAGATGGGCTGCTTAGGACAAATTTTATTGTATGGAGGTCAGCATTAGGGTCATAAAGATAATTTACAAAATACGTTTAACTATCTACCTACCTACTGATTGTAGGTACATTCAATTTCATTTTAAATTACATTTAGCACAATGAAATAAAAATAGCACTATAGTAGGTACCTACCTAATTGAAAAAGGTAATTCAAGTGAATTATATCGAATAGATTAAAGTCCTCTTTTATCTACTCTGCGATTAAATCATTTGATTTTGATGTTGTTAATTATAATTTAGGTACTTACTATGTCAAAAACTTTGACTCATATAAATAAATAAACCGTGCAGTCTTAATAATGACTGGCAGTTACAAAAAAATAAGCACAAAATTTTGTTGCTCGACTTTTACTTTAGTTAGCAAGTACCTAAACCTATCGTTTGGCAAAATTGACGTGCTAAGAAAGTTTTTAATGAAGGCCAAAGCTCAAAGGATCGTAAGCTTTGATCGCTGTGCTCGGGGCATAAATCGTCATGACTTTGACTTCACCTAGGTGCTAATCAATTATTTATTATTATTATTTAGACCTCCTATAAATTGTCATAGCTTCTGTGGGAAATCCTCACACTAATATTCAAGTTTATTGTTATATACAGGATGGTGCCGTCAATACGACAATAAATTAAAACATGGGCTGTATTAAAATGTTGTGACTCAACGGGAACAAAGGATCAGTTCATAGGAATGCTTTGCCACTTTTAAAAACATCGTATTCGTTTGATAATTTCATGACATTTGATATCACCGGCTGCAATACTTCAAAGAAATTATCAAACGAATAAGATTTTTTTGAAAATAGCAAACCATTTCTATGAACTAATAAAGCCTATGTTTTAATTTATTGTCGTATTGACGGCACCACCCTGTATATACCTATATTACAAGATCTGGCCGGATTTTTATTATTATGAAAATAAAGGTCGCTAATAACCTACGCTGTAATATAACGGATTTTCACGTCCTGAGGCAGGAATCGAACCCGCGACCTTTCGCAATCCGGGCGACTGCTCTGACCACTGAGCCACCCAGGACTTGGGATATCCCTGTGAAATTCTTCTAGTCTATCTTGTATTTGCGTTTATGACTAGAAGAATTTCACAGGGATATCCCAAGTCCTGGGTGGCTCAGTGGTCAGAGCAGTCGCCCGGATTGCGAAAGGTCGCGGGTTCGATTCCTGCCTCAGGACGTGAAATTTTTCTAGTTTTATTCTATTTTAATTACTAAGTAATTTTTCAAACATTTATAATAATGTTAAAATCAAAAATTAAGAATAACGGATTTTATTTAAATCTGTCAATCGGCGTTATTTCGCTGGAGGTCTATGACATTAAGGAAGATGTAAAAAATTATAAAATGCGCTTTCTTAAGCTTTAATAAGTCTTTAATTAATTGTGAAAGCAATCGCGAAAAAATCACGACGATATTACGAGAATTGTTTTTTTGAAAGAATTTATCAATTTGGTAGAAGTTGTGACTACTCTGCTTGTCCGCGCCTCTTTATGCATTGTGTCGTCACATCGCTCGCGTTGCCCGTAGCGGGAAGTCATATTATCTATAATCTATGGGCGATCATTGTAGCGAGTGACACACGCGGGCAGTGATCTTTTTTTCACAAATTTATTTATTGCAGTGTTGCATTCGTTCCTTTGTGTTTTTGAAAAGTAGTTTAGTCCTTTTCCGCCGTTAATCCTGGCTCCATATTGGTAATAGTGTTACCAATATCGAGCCAGGATTAACGGCGAGGCAACTCTGTTAGAGCGCCTACACACTAACTTTTGTCGTGTGCTTCAAGCTGTAATCCTCATATTTGAAATCTCAATAAAAACGAATTTTGACATCGCTAAAAAATAGTCATGAAATAGTCATAAATAGTCATACATGTAAAAAAAATAGTCGCATTAGAGCTACGGCGTTCAGCTTCGGCGTTTCGGCGTTATAGCTATAGGTTACTAAGAATTATAGCTTGAACGTCAAGCTGTAATCCTCACTTCTGGTGCAAGCAAACGGTAAAGTCTATCGAATAGGTTTAGGTTCCAAAATATAGTCATGAAATAGTCGATAAAAGATTCCAGAGATATAAAGGTACCCTGGTGAGGATTATGGCTTGAACATTTGAAAACTTCAAATTTCTCCGGATCGCCTACAATATTTGGTTTAAAGTTTGTGCCAAAAAATAGTCATGATCATGAAATAGTAGTATGAAGCAAAAATAAATTTGAGCTGATTTAATTTGAAAATAAAAAGTTTTTATTTTCCCTTCATTTCTATGGATGTACAGTCGTGTATAAAATTTGTTACTTTTTTGATATTAATGTGAAATATTCCGCTTAATTTATAATATTACTTCCAATTAGGCGTTTTCCATGGCAGCTGTTATAAATAACCAAAAAAACAAACATTTATAATTTGTATCCTTATGTATTACAATCGAAAGCTTGCAAATACGTACATACCTTGTTTGAATCTCAGTACATGTATGTTTTTATCACAGCAATTAGTTTTGATCACAATTATCATAGTTAGTTCAATATCTGTTGGTGGTGGATTAGTTTATGTTTCTAGAAAATTTCAATAGATGGCGCTGGTAGGTTGAGTGCATTTTATAAAATCACAAATTCAAGTAACGAATCAGACACTAACAATACCAACAACTTTTAATTACTTACATCAAATAAAAGTATACTATTAATTAAATTAAGTACCTATTAAAGTGTTAAACAATCATAATATCTTGTCATTGTCTTACAAACTTACTACTACTAAAACTAGTTTTAATCATAACAATCACAGTTGTTTCATTGGTATAATCTCAGAAATGTTCTATCATCATATATAGCTGTGCCCGCGACTTCGTACGCGTGGATGTCGGAAAATAACAACAGTAGGGTAGGTTACATGATTTTACTTGAATTAAAATTTAAATCATATTTATAAAACTCCTTCTTTTTTTTATACAAAGCACGACAAATGACTCAATACCACCTGATGTGAAGCGGTAAGAAGACTCCATATGCGAAGACAGCTAGTGCAGTTTAGACACTGCTCTAGCCGCCTCCACCTGGCGGGCCCGAAAGGTGCTTTTTCACGCCTCTTTTGAATGAACCCATGTTATAGGAAGGAGGGAACACATGTAACACACAAAGAATTCCAAGTTCTGGAAGTACGATAAAGAAACGAGGTACTAAATTTCTTTGTGCATGATGTTGAGGTGGAGACGGTAAATTGATGACTCCGAAGACGAAGAGTAGGAAGGGAGAAGGTGGGATAAGGTCAAAAAGCTCTTCAGAGCACTCTCCGTGATATAGCTGATGAAAGGCGCTAAGCGACGCAATGTCTCGACGCAATTGCAGAGGCTCGAGGTTATTCGTGACCTCTACATCGCCAACGATACGGACAGCACGACGCTGCAATCTGTCCAGGGCATCGAGTAGGTACTTGGCGAAGCCATCCCACAAGTGCGAGCAATTCCGGTCCACCGGACCAATAGACGGTCCAATCCACGCAAGACCGGACCTGAGTTTTGTAAAGCAGGCATACTTGGCCAAGTAATTAAAAGTTGTTGGTATTGTTGGTGTCTGATTCGATAATTGAATTTGTGATTTTATAAAATGCACTCAACCTACCAGCGCCATCTATTGAAATTTTCTAGAAACATAAACTGAATGAACTAATCCACCACCAACAGATATTGAACTAACTATGATAATTGTGATCAAAACTAATTGCTGTGATATAAACATACATGTAATGAGATTTAAACCTTTGTTTTTTTGTTTAATTATAACAGCTGCCATGGAAAACACCTAATTGGAAGTAATATTATATATTAAGCGGAATATTTCACATTAATATAAAATGAAGTTACAAATTACATTCACGTTTACAATACACGACTGTATATATATTCATAGAAATGGAAGGGAAAATAAAAACTTTTTATTTTCAAATTAAATCAGCTCAAATTTATTATTGCTTTATGCGACTATTTCATGAGTCCACCACTAAATATATCTCAAAGGTGCGCTCTGATTGTGAAGTGATACACGGATCAATTCCTCAAGGAAGTGTTGTCGGGTGTCTGTTGTTCTTAATTTATATTAATGATCTGCCTAAAGCCATACACGAAACCTGTGTCTTATTTGCCGACGACATATCCCTGCTAACCTCAAGTAAAAACGGTAGCGATATTTATGAAAAACTTAGTTTGCTTTTCACAAAAACTACAGACTGGTTAAATGATCACAATCTCGAAATTAATTATTCTAAAACAAAATTAATGACTTTCTATCCCCATCAAAAAACAGCTTTAAACTTAAAATTTAATTATTTTGGTAGAATAATAGAAACCGTTAAAGAATTCAGATTACTCGGTATAGATATAGACACTCATTTAAATTGGAAAGCTCACGTTGGTAGAGTTCATTCCAAGCTATCAAGCTTCTCCTATGCTCTGCGCGAAATAAAAAAGACGACGAACATAGAAACGGCAATTACCACCTACTATGCATACGCGCACGCTTGGTTGGGCTATGGAGTCGTTTTGTGGGGCAATAGTACAGATGCAGCCTCTCTTTTCATCTTACAAAAGAAGCTGATCCGAATCATAGCAAATATAGATCAGACTGACAGTTGTAGACCATATTTTCGTAAATATAGAATATTAACCTTGCCTTGTTTATACGTATTGGAGATATGTAAATTCATTAGAAAACATAAACAGTTTTATACAAAACGTGAAGACGTACCAAGTAAATACTCAATACGGCATAAAAATAAATTAGTAGTACCAACTTCCCGATTGAAATTAAACTCTAAAAGTACGTTTAGCTTTTCTATAAAAATATATAATAAATTACCCGACAATTTAAAAGCTGAAAATAATGACAAAATATTTATAAGACAATTAAAACAACTCTTGACAAATAAATGCTATTATGATATTAATGAATTCTTTATTGATAATACAAACATAGGATACTGACAATAAAAATAAATTTACATTGAAGTATATATAATGGTAATTTTGTTTTTTAAGTATAATATATAATAAGACATAATATAAAATATGATTTTACCCGACAATCTAATGAATGAATATAATAACAATATACTTTTATGACATTGATAACAATTCATGACTAGTAAATGCTATTATAAATATATATTTTTATTAATGATATTTACTATAAATTCAATTGGATTATTATTTAATTTATTTAATTAATATTTATATAATATTTAATTGATTGTAATGATAATTTATTATGAAATAGTTTAAGTATAGAACAATTTATTGATTCGTGTAATTACATAGTACGTTTCCTCTCTCCTAGTCCTTACATTGCGTGCCCGTCAGGGTCCATAATACTGGTCTAACATTCTATGTAACATCCTATGTACATTATGGTTTGGCAATAAATGATTGATTGATTGATTGATTGATTGAGTATTTTTTGGCACAAACTTTAAACCGAAAATCGTAGGCGTTCCGGAGAAATTTGAAGTTTTAAAATGTTCAAGCCATAATCCTCACCAGGGTACCTTTATATCTCTGGAATCTTTTATTGACTATTTCTGAGATTTGGCATGTCGTTGTGACTATTTCATGACTATTTTTTTGGACCTAAACCAATTCGATAGACTTTACCGTTTGCTTGCACCAGAAGTGAGGAATAAGAGTAGTATGGTAGTAGGGCACGTAAATCCAATCGGATCGAAAATTGTTTGAGCCAAAAATAGATCTTTCAGTAATTTTGCCTTTAAACTTTCCTAGGGACTGGTGGTAGGGTCTGAACACCGTCTGGTTAGTGTCCACCGAACGCATGGCGTAAAACCCGCCAAGTGACCACTTGTGGTCGCATTCCTGGGGGGGTTCAGGGGCCCTTCCGTTCGGCGGGTCAGCGCTTATCTGCTGTCGGCTGTCAACTGGGGAAACAGACCTCACGCTTTGACCGTCTATATCGCTCCTTCCATCATTCTCTATGGCAGCGCTCAAGAACATGAACGGTCGATCAGCGGTGCACACCCCCACCACAACCACGCTGTTTGAGGTCGGGCTCACTAACATCCGTGGGCTCCATACTAACCTCAATGCCGTCCACCAACATCTCGAGACGGCTCGACCATAAATGCTGTTTTTGACGGAGACGCAAATACTCCGCCCGGCTGACACTAGCTAATTGGATAACCCCGGCTACTCAATCCTGGGGATGCATGTGGACCTGGGCACACATTGCCATGTCTACGTGTGCCTCTATAGATCCCACAGCGGTGACATGGAGACAACTCGACTTTTTGAACATCTTAGTCGGGTGGCAGATGTTGAGCAGGAGCAGTTTCCAACCGCGGAATTGGTGGTTTAGGGAACTTCAATGCTCACCACGAGTCGTGGTTAAGTTCCTCTAAAACTGACCATGCTGGAAGAACTGCCCACGCTTTCGCTCTCACGCACTACCTGACTCAACTGGTAAACCAGCCCACCAGGATTCCAGACATTTTCAGTCACGCGCCCTCATTGTTGAACCTTCTGCTGACGTCTTGTCCGGATGGATATCTGATAGAGGTTCGAGCTCCTTCGGAACATCGGATCACTGCCTGATATCCGCTGGGGTGCCACGGGCGTCGCCACCGGTACCTATGGTTCCTAAACGGCTTATCTGGCACTATGCGTCAGCAGATTGGGACGGTATGAGGGATTACTTCTCATCTGTCCCTTGGAGGCAGTGCTGTTTCAGTGAGGAGCTGGACCCAAACGCTAGTGCTACTGCTGTTGCTGATGAGATCATGTTAGGGATGGAGTACTATATCCCTCATTCCGATCTCATCAGTAGGGGTAGGCGTAACCTCTGGCTCAACCGCGAGTGTGCCATAGCTCTTGAGAACTAGATTAGGGGCCGAGCTTGCGGGGATCCTATAATTGACTTACTGAAAGCAGTCTTTAACAACGCCACCAAGTCCTGCAAAAGGGCATTCATCGGAGCGGATGCACAGCGCGTTGCACGAGATGGACAAGAACTTTAAACGCATCTTACGGGAAGCCGTAACTACTGGCCCTCGTTGAGATGTTCTGACGGCTCACTAGCTCACAAGCCGCAAGAGAAAGCCGATCTCTTGGTAAAACTCTTTGCTGCTCACTCCCGAATCGATGACTGCAACTCACAACCACCAACACTCTCCTACTGTGGCCACACAATGCCCGATATCCGTATCAGGCAATGTGATGTACGTGCGGAGCTTCAGTCAATTGACGTCCGGAAAGCTAGTGGACCTGATGGCATCCCAGCGATAATACTACATAAATGCGCAGCGCATTGACGCGGCTATACCGTCTTTCTCTCTCTTCTGGGTGTGTGCCGGAATCTTGGTGAGAGGCCAACGTGCAACCGGTCCCCAAAAAGGGAGACCGATCAGACCCAGCTAAGAACCGCCCAATAGCTGTCACCGGATCATTAATAACCAGCTGATCAGATATCTAGAAGGTCACTCATTAATTAATGATCGACAGTACAGGTTTCGGCCGAAACGGTCAACGGGTGATCATCTAGCGTACTTAATGCATGTCTGGGGTGAAGCTATTGACAAACGTGGTGAGTCAGTGGCTGTTAGCCTTGATATTGCCAAAGCGTTTGATCGGGTCTGGCACAGGGCTCTTCTCTCCAAGCTCCCGGCATACGGTCTGCCCGCTCAGCTCTGCAACTGGATCGCCGGCTTCCTACACGAGTGGAAAATCCGCGTCCTTGCTGATAGATGCGCTTCGCGGTTCATGTCAGTGAATGCTGTTGTACAAGGCTCTGTTTTATCCTCTACACTATTTCTTCTCCATATCAATGACATGCTTCCATTAGGAAACATTCATTGCTATGCGGACGACAGTACAGTGCATGAGGGGTTTTTACTGTCGCCCAGGGGCTGGGCGCGCTGAAACCGAGAGAGAGAGAGAGAGAATTTTGCCATTGAGCTCGACAGGTTGTTGAACCTCGTATCTGAATGGGGATCTAACAATCTTGTTGAGTTCAATGCTAAGAAAACACAGGTGTGCGCGTTTACAGCCCAAAATGTCGCCGTTCCTCCCCCTTCCCTCTCTTCAGGGCACTACTCGGCACAGGGCTCCTTGAACTTGCTCGGAATGGAGATATGCTGCGATCTGAATTCCAGGAACTACATTGAAACCGTGATCAAAACAGCCTCACGGAAGCTTGGTGTCCTGAACAAGGTGTGTCCATTTTTCCCGCCGGACCAGCTATGCCTGCTTTACAAAACTCACGTTCGGTCTTGCGTGGAATATTGTTCGCACTTATGGGATGGCTCCGACAAGTACCTCCTCGATGCACTGGACAGATTGCAGCGTCGTGCTGTCCGTATCATTAGCGATGTAGAGGTCACGAACAACCTTGAGCCTCTGCAATTGCGTCGAGACATTGCGTCGCTTAGCGCCTTTTCATCAGCTTTATTACGGAGAGTGCTCTGAAGAGCCTTCCCCCTTCCTGCTCAGGAGCACGCGTGCCGGTCTTCGGAGTCATACATTCACTGTCTCCACCTCAACATCACGCACAAAGAAATTTAGTGCCTCGTTTCTTTGTCGTACTTCCAGAACTTGGAATTCTTTGCCAGCACATGTGTTCTCTCCTTCCTATAATATGGGGTCCTTCAAGAGAGGCGTGAAAAAGCACCTTTTGGGCCGGTAAGGTGGAGGCGGCTAGTGCAATGTCTATTCTGCACTAGCTGTCTTCGCATATGGGCTCCCCTTACCGCTTCACATCAGGTGGTGTTGGGTCAATTGCCGTGCTTTGTATTATTAAAAAAAGGAGGGCCTTATATAGAACAGTTCATTTTCGCGTGAACCCCAGGTTACACCCTAAACTGAAATCGTCTCATGATCATCTATGTTTACTGGACCAGTCACCCAAGTTCGTAACTCGAAATTCCTTCTGAAGGCCTAGAACGCACTAGCGGCTGGCCGCGATGCGGCGTGCCGTTGCGGCAGGCCACACATCATTTTTTACATGAAACCGCATGATAGCAACGCACTGCTTTGCGGTCAGTTGTCAACCGCTCCGGTTGTTCTGGGGCTGCGGCCAGCCGCAACGGCACGCCGTATTCCGGATAACCGTATCGTCTTGGTTCTATTTCGGTCTGCCGCAATCGTCAGTGCTTCCAGAAATATTGTACATGATGGACGTCGAATAAGTTGCGGAAGTTATTTATATTATCATTGAAAATACCGTCGAAAAAATAACTTTTTTGAGCTTTTCTGTATCAAAATCCATGACGCGGGCTATGCGTACAATTGTCTAGCGCGTCGTTTGCGGCTAACCGCGCCGTGCGTGGAGGTGATGCGGCAAAAATTTATGTGTGGCCTGCCGCAACGGCACGCCGCATCGCGGCCAGCCGCTAGTGCGTTCTAGGCCTTCATCCTAATGATAACATCATGGTGTTTGCTTCTTCAACAAAAGAATCATCACTTGTGATGCAATTATCTACGTAAAAGCTTCGCTTCAACGTCTAAGCGGTATCACCTTGATATTTCTCGAGATGAATGATATTGGACTGTACCAGACAACAGAAAAGGACTGAAAAGGAAAGGAGGTGCCTAAATACCATAACTTTACGTTCTGATTTATTAAATGTCTTGCCACCAGAGAAATTTTAGACAATCTCTATCTTGTTCATTAAATCTGTAAGAACGCCTTCTAATGTCTGCGATAATTCCAATTGATCTCTTCCAAAATTTTATTGGATCTTTATTGGATCATTTCGATTAAGTGAGAACCTCTTTCCATGCAAGAATTTAGCGAAATTTCATTCTTTGCTGAAGCTGATGCATCAAATACTGGTTTTATCTTTGTTGTTATGTGACACTTGATTTCTTCACTACGGCATGATGTGGCAGATAGTGCCCTGTAGTCATATCATCATCAGTCACCACTTCTTTTATCCACTCTTCAAAATGATCATCATAGTTACTCTTTTAAAATTCCAAGAGCTGACCGTTTTCATTGTTGTATCAACTAATCTCTTTACTCTCTCTTTTGGAGTTTCAAAAAAAACCTTTAGTCTTAATGCGACATTCGCCAAGCGCAAGATTACGACCACAGAGTACTTTTGTATATAAATTACGACTAAACGCTAATTTAAGAATGCCCGGTGGGTGCTCGGCAGGTATGTGGTGTGACGATGAATCTGGATTAGACCCGGTTCTGTTCAAAAACAGAATTGGTAGATATGTGGCCCCAGTGGCAAAATAATATCAGTGAACGTTATTGCCAGTAAGCAACATGATTTGTTTTATTGAAATGATTTATCATCTGTGAACACCCCTATATATTCTTTCTAATCTGTGGTATACACTTTGACAGTTTGCAGCTGTGTATTGTTGGATTGTTTTCAGCTGTGAATTTTCATGCAATTTTAATACATTTGAGTCTGTAAATTATTGTGATTACAAGCAAAAAAGTGTTATTTTCATTTATTTCTCAATTTCACTACCGGATTACAACAAACCTTTCAATATGAACAGGGTAAATTTCGGGCGTAAATATATCTCTCTTATTGCACTTGTAAATAGCGAATGCGGATTTACTAGTGAGATTATTGTAAATAAAGCATTAATTTCTAATTCTAATTCTTCTTTGAGCATGCTCGTGATATCAGTACAATATAGCATTGGATAACCTGTTGACATTTTCCAATATGGCTTACATTACAGTCTTGGAAAAAAAGTGTATCTGTCTGCTAATATACATAATAAATACTTAATACATGCTCTATTGAAATTGGAGTCTTTTAAAATATTCTTATTTTGTTTAAATATATGTCATCTGATTTAACCACAGTTCATTTTGTAAGCTCTTTGTTAGCCCTTTTTGAGTAGGTACATGCCAATAATGATAATTTGCTGTTTTTCAGACTTATTTTGAAAGTGTTGATGCCATAATCACATAATAAAAAATAAGGTAAATACCTTTTTTCATGTTAATGCTTTTGAAATAATCAAATTTTGGTAATTTTGAAAAACAAGCCCTAAATATGCACTATTATTTATATTTACTATTATTTATTTTAAAGATTATTTTTCCTAATCCTAGCATAAGGTTAACTTTGCTATATTTCTCTGTCACCTGCTTATTACCATTGTTAGTGTAATCAATGGTATACTCATCTATAAAGCTATTTTATCCCAGGATATATAAGCTAAGTAATTTGTCAAAAATACAGTAAGTACATACAGTTTCAAGAATATAACTAATGTCTTTAAAAATAATTCACCGGGTGCTTTATAGTTTACTATCTATCAATGTATCTCCTCTCAATACTTACTACCGTTTGATGTAACCCATAGCAGGCCTGTGAAAATTGTCTTAACTTCTACTGCTTTTCCATATTTCTGGGGTTGTCCTTAACTTTTGTTACAGTTTCTTAATATCTTACCTCTTGTCCAGTTAATGCCCTTATTTTCTAATTAGAACTAAATCATCATTTCTTGATTTTATATTTGTAGTTATAAATATTTCTACAAAGTCTTGGTTATTAAATTAGAAACAGATTTCAATGTCGTAATAGTAACTTTAAATTGTTTGATACCTTGCAATAGAAGACTTAGTAATCTCCTAATGTGTACTCAAACCACATAAATACTCCTACAAAGCTGTTTTAATAGCTCTCATTTTATGACTTGTAATTTATTTGTTTAAAAAATACTATTTATTGCACAAGGAAACAATGTAACAGATAACATAAGAAAGTAAAATAGTATACAATAACAAGAATGAAATAAAATAAAATAATTATATAATTTATTGACGACCGGCTGGTCGAGTGGTCTGTACCCCTTGCTATACGGGCTGCTTGATCAAGAGGTCCCGGGTTCGAATCCCGTAGGGGCAAATGTTTGTATGATGAATACAAGCATTTGTTCATGAGTTATGGATGTTTATTTAGTATATTTCTAATATTTATATACATAATTATTATCAATAATTAACCGTTATTTGGAATCCATAACACAAGCTATTAATGATGTTTACTTTGGGATAGATACTAAGTGTGAGTGTAGAAAAAAAACATCTGTATAAAATACCAATTTTCATGTCATGACATAATAAATTAGAAACTTACAGTAAGTTTCCTTCTTGTATTCTTATTTAAACATTCATCCCTTACCGGCCTGCTGCTGTCTCCTCAACAACACAACCTATTGTGTTTTGGTTTTAGGTATTTCACAATTAAAATTCATATTTAATTATTATTAAGTTAATAATAATGACTAGTGTTGAATGTAATATAATATAATATATATTGTCATGTTTTTCAGTAGAATGGATCCAGTAATCGACAATGAGTGGCTTGGTTACAAAAATGACCCAATCGATGATACCCAGAATATTGGTAATGTTGCCCGGAGCTGGCAATGGCGAGAGAATGGCATCAACCCTCCTCATTCACCATCTAACAAGACAGTGCTTGAAAACATTGCTGAGGACATCCTTGTTCGGAAACCACTTAAGATAAGAGTAAGTACAAAATGTTAATATTCCATTTATTGTAACAATTCGTAAACATGGTACAACACATTAAAAAAATATTATGAGCACAGTTGTGTCAGCTCCATTTAGACTAACAGGTATGTATTATATTTTTTTTTATATCTTATTTCAGTGTTGCGATTTACCAGGCTATCCAAGATCAACATTTTTGATGGTGTTTAGCCCTGATGGGTAAGTTAAACATTTTTCATCATAATGAGTAGGTTTTTACCACAAATCATGGAAAGTGAATTTATACAATTCTATTGTAGAAATCATTTTATTGTTCATCACTTTTTATTGCTAGAATATCTTTAACAGTGATTCTTTCATTTACAAAAAAGTGCACAATTATTATTTTAAAGTAAAATAGAATTACATATTCTTAATTTTTGATTTTAACATTATTATAAATGTACAATAGAATACAAAGAACACAAAACACAACACATAGAATTACATAATGGAACATGGAAATATTCTGAATATCTTGACATTAAAAAGTTTTGCAATTTTTTCTTTTCGATGTGTCACATATTATGACCCGCTAGGATTAAGGAGAGTAGATACGGGGCGTCTAATCAAAATTCTTCTATCTTCTTCTTTCCTTCCTTTTTGGTCAATCGCCTGATCTTAACTAATCCCGCCAAATTTATTACTTGTCGTGATTTGCACCCTATTCGCATCCGCAAAAGCTCCGCAATTGCAAATGCAGCTACTATTATCTGCAACATCCCCGAAGCACATGGTTAGTTTTCTCACATACTTTGACCATTGACATGGACGAAACTGACCAAATTATATGGACGAGAAAAACAATTCATAGGCACTCAACTATGGACGCTTGTAACACTAGGTGTATCACTTGCGCGTTGCCGACTCTGTAAAAACATTTTCCACGCCTTTTGAAGAACACCAATGCTGTACTCGTTCGAGAAAACCTCTGCAGAAAACTTATTCCTTAATCGAAACGTAACGCGGAACTCAGTTTCTCTAAAACTACAGTATCTACGAGACCACTTTGATATCATTCAACATTTGGAGGGGGCTTTTCAAGAAGGATTTAGGTTTTGAATCATCAGGCTAGGGAGCGACGGGCGGAGCGCAATGAGAAGTTTAGTGAAGTATATCACAATTTCACCACTATTTTCGACCGCATACATGCCTTACGCAAGTTATAACTTATCACATACTCTGTACTCGGTCGAGAAAACTTTTGCAAAGGGCTGATTCCACAACCTGAGCGTAATGCGGGAGAAAGTTTCTCTAGAACCATAGAGTATCTACACGACCACTTTGGTTTCAACGGATGAAGGGGATTTCTTCAAGAAGGTACAAACCCTAAAGGGTTTGTATCATCACGCTAGGAAGCGATGGGCGCGGCGTAATGAGAATTTGAGTAAATCATATCGCAATTTTGCCACTGTTTTCAACCGCATACATGCCTTATGCTGGTTAATCCTTATCAGATACATCAAAAGAATTTTTAACGTCTTAAGGCCTACACGCATGTTAAACTATTGATCCCAGCAGTTAGTTAAATATGGCCGATCTCAGTAAATTAAAAAGTTACCATTATAATTTAAAGTACTTATTAAATGTTGTATCTACTTATAAGTGAATTGACAACTGAACTCCCTATATCACTTCCAGAACTAAAGTCGCATCTACTCATGGAAACCACAATGTGTATGTGTCAGAACTGGCGAGTGGTAAACATGTGAGAATACTGAAAGGCCACCCTCGCACTCCATGGTGTATCGCTTTTCATCCATCACACCCACAACTTATAGGGTCTGGCTGCCTCGGCGGGCAAGTTAGAGTTTGGGATATTTCTAGTGTAAGTTATTATTTTTTAAATTTTTTGTTCTTATTTCGTACCAATTAATATGTTTTACTTAAATAATATTAATAATATAGTTGTAACTACAGATAAAAGCTGAATCTTCTCAATACAGTTTTATATTATAAGTAATGAAAGAGAGGGTTCTCTCAAGTTATTGTAACATAAATTTTGCAATAAATATTAATATTTTAATATTTTTTTGTATTTAAAAATTTGCCTACTAGATGGTATTAAATAGTATGTTGTTCATACTATTTAATACCCTATAGTAGGTATCATAATTTCAATAATTTGTAATTAATTTTAGGGTGGCAGTGAAGTGTGGAATGTGCGAAATGAGACAGTGATAGCTTCCATTGCTTTTCACCCTCGTGAACAACTACTAGTTATTGCAACATGTAATGAACTTTATTTCTGGGATTGGAGCCAACCAGCACCTTTTACCAAAGTGTCTACCAATAATGTCAATGAAAAAGTTCGGTAAGTTATGTGATGTATGATTTTTTGTCTTTCTTTACTTAATTTTCTCTATTTACTGTCTACTATACAAAACATGGGCTATATTAGTTCATAGAAATGGTTTGCCACTTTCAAAAACATCATTCATTTGATAATTTCATGACATTTCTATGAAATAATGCAGTATTAACTTTCATTTATTCACTTTGTTTAAACATTTAACTTATAAAAGCCTTTTTTTTTCAGATATGTTGCATTTGATGCACTGGGCTATAAACTTATAACGGGTATATCACTTTGGTCCAGCCCTAGTGGTGGACCGCCCACAGTCCTTCAACCAAATGGTACCTGGGGGCCACCAACACCCTCAAATAATAACAGAAGAGATGATTTTGACGAGAGCCCAAACAATAATAGATCGCAAGACAATACTGGTTCTGCCCAAGATATGATCGTCAATTCGTATCAAAACCTTGTTCAAAGATACGATAGTTTGGTCAGAAATTATCAACGACTGTTTATGGTGCGTCATCGGCTAATAAGCAATCCACCTCCACCTCCGCCAAACATGGTATGGCCTATTTTGTATCATATGAGCATGATTATGATAGTTATTAATATTCTTCAATAAATTATAATCTTTATTTTTCACGAAAATAATAGAAGTATAAATTAAAATATTTATTTATTAATTTTAAATTTACTATTTCAGATTGACCGAGGCACAGATCCAATGGAAACGGATGTAGCTCCCGGTTGGACGCGCCCAACTCGATCATCCACATCTACTGCACAATTTGACGACGGTAGGTTGTTTTCAAAATAATTACTGGCCACTTATAGTTTAACTTTATTTATATCCTATCTTTTATTAGCTAATCCAACCCCGGGACCCTCCCGGCGGCAAGATGCAGGGGACAGTGGCGATGGAGAAGGCAGCAGTAGTCGTTTACTTAACCTTGATGTGTTGTCCTTCGACAGCAGCTCCAATAGGTATATTTATTATTTTAGTATATTGAAAATTTTGTCAATAGTCAATGTTTCAAAATATTTGACTCCTTTTATTAGAGAATAAAAATAAGGTTTTTTTTTCCAGGAATGAAGAGTCAGCGCCTCAAGAACATTCTATTTTTGGATCAAGATCATCAGCATTTCAGCCACTAAATGATTCCGGTCGATCTTTTAGGACTGTTGATCAAAATGAACGCACTACTAGACTTTTACCGAATCCATTCTCATCCTCAGTCACTACACCATCAAACAGGACTTCATTTTCTGAAAATTCCAGATCTTCATTGCGAAGCAGTATTAATACGGCTCGAACAAGTATATTTACATCGTCTCGACCAGAATCTCTGAGTAGAGATTTTTCGCGTCGTCGACGAAATTCTTCACCATCCCCACTAGTTACAGACTTAGATAGGAACAGTAGCTCCGCAAGCACTGCAAACGAAACGCCCTCAACGTCGACAGCTCGTCCTTTAACGATTTTATCAAGTTCAATACTTGAAAATTTACCATCCACTTCACGAACTTCTCAAAGGCCAACGATGACCAATTCGTCTACTCAAATGAGTCCAGTATCCGCACCTGTAGATCAAACTATAAACGAAAGTCTCAATCTTATACGAGATATATTAAGAGACTCGGGCACTCGGCTACTTAATTTGATAACAAACATGTCTCTGTCGACTTTGGCTAGTGTTGAACGGAATATACCTCGTCGTGGGGCCGGCTCTCGAGCCCAATCTGACGACAGCGAGGGCATGAGCCGTCCCAGAACAGGGATGCGACCCCGCGTGCGACTATTTAGTTCCAGTTTACGTCGAGAATTTCTCTCATCAAGTTCAGACTCTGATAGCGATCATTCACTTGAAGTAAACATATTCAGAACAAGAAACTCCACTTTTCGTGAAGACGAAACGAGAAACTCCGAGCAAACTAACACTACTACGAATGCTGACAGGGTATCCCAACCTACCGACCGTATGGTTTTCGAACTCAATAATGACTCACGGAATGACGAAACTTCCATAGATACAAATGGATTTAATGTATCGATGTCAAGTAATAGATTTAGAGTCCGAATACAAAATAATTACGCGACTGATGAGCCTCAGCCATCGACAAGTGCATCTGCAAGAGAAACGGATGCGGCAGGAACTCGGTCACAAAGCACTTCTGACTTTAACCCTGATAGACCGTCAACGAGCCGCGATAACTTTTGGACGAGAGGCTGTGTAGTGCCGCCTGATGAAGCTTATAGAAAGGTTAAAAGTGGCGTAAGTGCACTACAAAGACATACTACGGTACTTACAAATATGTGGTTGCGAGGTAATCACGTCACAATGCGAGTTTTACGTACAATGTGGGAAAATTTACGAAGACGTATACTAATGTTGCACAGAGAAACAGGTAGACAAGATTTACCCAGTTATTATACAAGATCGCTTTTAGAGCGATGTATGATGTTAACTGAAATGTCAGATAACATAACTCGCTCAAGCAGGACAGCAAGAACTAATCAAAGAAATGAAGACAATACAAGAGGAGCGCAAGAAAGTGATAATCCTAACACTTCTACTAGTACAGATAATACTAACAATTCTAATACAACAGAAGGAGATGTGAACGCTTCGGTAGATAGTGTTAGCGAAAGCAACCAAACCACTAGACCAACTCAAAGTAGGTCTCCGCTAACTAGGTCTTCGGGAGTTCGTACTTCACCCCCAATAAGAAGAAGACTGCAATCAAGTTATAGATGGCGACCAGAAGATGAGCTTCGACGTCGGTCTAGAAATGCCTCTACTAATCGATGGGCTCCACGATATTCAAATAGATCTCGGAGAGACTTTGCTCGTGCCATAGAAATCAGTGCTACTCGTCATGAAATTAGAATGCGAGCAATGCAGGTATTATCTGTAATGTTCAACATGATGATGATGTGCTTAGAAGAGAGAGGTCTAAGCCAGCTTATTATTAATATGTTACGAACATTGAAAAAAGCCCTAGCCTTAACATGTCTTATGTTAATGACAAATAGAAATAATAACAGGGGTAATACTAATTCGACGCCAGCAACGCAACGAGTGCGATCGTTGAACGTAGTCCGTATTGAAAATGTTGAGCATCCCGGCCCAGTAAATGTCGATGGCCCAGACGATCCCTCTTCGCCGCATATACAAAATGACACTGAAGAAGAACGCTCGACAAATTTAGAGACTGATCAAGACCTAATAGAGAATCAAAGTACGGCTTCACAGGTTACTACTGCAGTTGAAAATCAAATACATTATGAGCCGGAACCATCAACCTCCATCACTCCTACTAACATACAGAGGTGGAGTAATCGTCTAGCAGTCCAGATAGCCGCCGCTAATAGAAATAATTCTATTACAGCAAGAACTAGACGTGAGCTATACCAAGAGAGTAAACGTCTGAAGGCTTTGCATAGGACTAATCCAGCAGTTCATCCGCTAACGAAGAGACGAGTATTACCGCCAGTTTCCACTTACAGAATTCCAGCTTTGCGTTCCTGGAATAGCAAACCAAAATCATATAAATCAAACACAACTACCCCTAGAAATAACCCAAGTACTAGTGACAATGAACCAGTAGCAGGTCCGTCTACTGCACAATCCCCATCAGAAAATGGTACGCCTGCTACGCATGAAGCTTTTAGATCAGAAGTCATGAACGAATTCGAACACCGAGTAAATCTTATCAGAATAGCTCACATGCAAGCGATCAGGTTGCGAAACGCTGCCAGGAACAGGTTTAGACGGCTACAAACTATTCGGTTATACACGCCATCGTCTGTAAGGGAAATGTTTACATTACAGACTAATAATACTGATAACAGTCAACCAGGGAATCAATCTCCTGTGCAAAGCGGATCTGAATCAAGTAGTCGTCGCCCTTTCGCAACATATAGACCTCACATCCTGACCCCTCGCAGTGAGTCTAGTAACAGAGCCTCGGACGAGCCCGGACAGTTCCACACCGTATTAAACAACGTCGCTATGCCCCTGATGCAGGTCAACGACCTCCCGGTCAATCCTGAAGCCCAAGGGAACCAACAACGCTTACCGCGGATCCACGAATACTTACAACCCATTATACTCGCACAGGTAATTATGAAATTGAAACTCAATAATCCTGTAAAATTAACGACCAGTTCCTAGTATCGTACTTTATTAATTTGTGTGAAATCAAACGTTCTATTTTCAAATATAATTATTAAAGCCAAATTGAAATTTAGAAAGTTTAACGTGTTTCTATTTTTTCCAAGAACGCAATGTTAGTCGATGAAGATGGTGGGGGTGAAGGGGCCAACGGCGGAGCCGGGGTAGGTGGAGGATCGGGTGGTGGAGGAGGCGGAGGGGGTGGAGGAGGAGGCGGAGGAGGAGGAGGAGTAGGTCCCCCCGGCGGAGGCCCGCGTCGCATGAGCGGCATGGCCGGCCTCCTCGACGCTGGGATCATCTCCGAAGCCCTCCCAGCACCCTCCCACAGAGTTCAAGCCTGGGACTTTACCACAGGAGACACACCAGATATCGCTGACAGTTAGATATTTGTTTTCATTTCAAGTAAGATTGTGTTACTATTATAGAATCTTGCCACTGGACAGCACAGTGATAGTAGTACAATCTTTATATAAATTATGGTAGGTTAGAACGTTATAGATGTGTGAGTACGTATTTTTAGATTATTAATAAATTAATTAAAAAATCTGCATAATTATAGCTTGGCATTATAATTAATATGGATGCGGTATCATCTAATTTAATTGTTTTTCTTTAATTGCCACTTACAGGCACCTCCCACATTTTAGTCAAATACAATCATTTTATGCAAATAATAATACTGTGAGAATAATGATACAATACAACCAAAAAAGAACTATGACAAAAGACTAGTTGTGTTGTATCAAAGAGAGAATGAAAATATAATACTTACTAAAGACCAAAACAAATGTGAAGTGAGGATATGAATTTAAACTGATAAAAAATTAAAGATATCCAAATCTTAGTTCCTACTAAAGGATTTCTAAAAAAAACTCAATGAGTAATTTGATTCTATGAATTTGTATTGTATCTGTGGGCAGTGACCACTTCATTGAAAAAGCATTGAGATTCAACTCCGTCAAAGTCAGCCTAAAGCTGGTCTTTACCATGCCATAACGTACTATTATTATTTCTTGACAACAATAATTGCCACATAACAAACTGATCAAAGTTAGTATTTCTATTCTTCTAGGTACGAAAAACGTGGTGGTGCAGAAGTGCCGCATCCACAATGACGCAAGCATTGATATTTCAAAAGATGGCAGGCTCCTGGTAGCCCTTCTACCCGTGCCTCGTCTAAGGAATACTAATCATTGGCTTGGTGAGATAATTCAGTTGATTATTTAGGCTACACACAGCCGGGACACACATATAAATAAATATATAGCTAGGTATTGATAAGAATCCCACAAATCCACAGCGGGAGGGCACTGGTGACCTGTAATACAGGAGTTGTAACACCTACATCAGGCACCAGTCTCTCACAATGTCACGGCGGTGGTTAATATCAAACTTGTACCATAGCATAGTTATATACATCTAAGCCATACATTGTGAAGAGAAAATAAATGACTTCAATTTCAATATAATCTTCATACAGTCGCAGCGGTTTCACTATTTAACATACACAAACAGATAACACACACAACTGTTTTATTGCGCAGTGAGACTATGCGAGTGCGGGTGACATAGGTGACATCGATATCGATTCTCACGGCATATCTGATTCTCTACATATCATTCATATTAAAAGAGATGTTTCAAAAATGTATGGAGGCCCGGCCAGGTCTATGTACAATATACTGAAAAATAGGTAAAAATATGCAGAAAAGTGTTCAATTGTTCTTTTTCTTCTTATTTGCATTGATGCGTGGTACAAAACAAGATTTTTTATAGAAAAACTGCAACACACCCAAATATTAATCATGGTGCGTTGTCACTTTGGTGACGTTTAGTTGACTTCTGTGTCGCCCGCCATATTGCCATAGTGAATAACGGTGAAATCGACGAACACTTTTAACTTTTCTGCAAACAAACTATGCATGAAAACGTATTATTGGTATTTTTCGTTGATTCAGGAGATATTTCCTGATTTTTTGAGATACTGTACATTTAACTGGCCGGATATGAAACATCTCCTTTAAAAACAGTTATTATAAAATACTGGGCATGGACGGCATTTCATCTTAGGCCTCAGGATGACAACGCACCTGCAATATCAAGTGCTTTTCCTTGTTACTGCAGGTGTCTATAGGCGGCGGTAACCGCTTACCACCAGGTGGGCCGTCAGCTTGTTGTATAAAAAAAAACAAATTGTGGTAATTTTTAAGAGTAAATAGGAGCGGTTTGTTTAATTTGTCGCACACACCATACTAAAGCGCAAATAGTGTTGAGACCTCCATGAGACCCTGGAATCGACAAGAGTGCGGAAACTGATTTTGAAGCGAAGAGTGGCCACTCTATTTATTACGTATTCTATGACATAAGTTACCATATTTTTAGTACAGTAAGTCGATTGTGATTGGTTTTTATTAAAAACTATGTAGACATTCTGCATCTTCGTATTATGATGGCAAATTTAAAAATGTCACTACGGTTGATGTTAAAATATGTACACGTTATGAAATGAAAACTAGAAATTCAAGTCCTAGTGCGGGAACCAAACCTGCTACCTATCACAATCCTAGAGACTGCTCTGACTGATCTACTAAGAACTTGGAATAACCCTATGAATTCCTTCTAGTCTGTTTTTGCGTTATTATAAGCTCAAGTCTGCTCTCACAATAGCTCTAATCCTAAAGAACAGTGCATCTCATTCTCTTAATATGATAATAAGAAGGATGGCGGCTGTCATAAAATTTTACACTTAAAAAAGTTCAATTTGCGACCTTATTGAACGTGATAAAATTCAGTGCTTAGGAAGAACCTCCGTACATGCCGTCTAAAATTGTCTATGGTTTATTAAAAATCTATCTAAAAGTTGACAACTCTAAACAAATTCTTGCTATCTTTGTCCTATTACATATTGCAAGAAAGAGATATACTGTACTTAATTTAGATTTAGAGTGTCTTCAGAATTCGTCCCGATGTCAGAACTATTATATTTCAACAACCAAACGTGTGCTTTTTTTTAATACGATTCGGTTAAGTTAGCCATTGCCTTAAATATTAATTATAAGAAATGTATAAATAAAAGATATTTAAAAAACTATCTAAAGTAGAAAAAATACAATACAAATACTCTTCATTGCACATGAGTAAATATATCAAACAACCAAGCAAGCAAACATGGAAGGGCGACCTTATTGCTAACAAATAATCTCTTTCATTTAAACGTAAAGAAAATGCAGCTACGTTTATAATCAACAAGTATCTAAACGTAGATATTTGATAAGAATATATTTTTAAACAGGTGTGTATTCGTTGGAGTGGTCTCGGCTCGGGCAGTGCTTGCACACAGCGGTGCTAGAACAAAGTGCTGTGTCTGTGGCACTGTCACCCACTGCGAGGCACCTCGCCGTGGGTCTTGGCTCCAGACGTTTCACTACGACACCGCACGGGAGGAACAACGTGTTCGCGCTGCTATACAGACTCGACCCGCTAGGTACGTTCATCTTCATCATCAGCCTAGCCACCAACGTGGCGTCGCAGAAACATGGGCAGTGGGGACCACTTCGATGCCGGTTGGTGGGTTTAAGTGATTGCAGGAAACAACCGGGACCAACGGCTTGACGTGCCTTCCGAAGCACGGTGCAGCTCAAGATTATAAATTTAACTGACCCATCCCGGGATCGACCATGGCAAAAGTTGAGAAGTTGCTTTGTTTTCGTAATCGAAACCAGAGCGCTCAAGCCATTATGGCATCGAGCTCCTCTTACACACGATATAATCTTATATATAAAATTCTCGACTCACAAATTTAGTTACCATACTCCTCCAAAACAGCCTAACCGAGTTTCGTGAAATTTTATATATTTATTCAGTAGGTCTGAGAATCGGCTACTATCTATTTTTAATTTTTTCTGGACATTTTTTTTTATGGCAAAACAATGTTTGTGGGGTCAGCTAGTATTAGTATAGATTATATCTGACTTATGGTTCCTTGTGTATTCAACACATGTGAGATAAATAAAAGTGAATTCTTCCTTTCAGAGAGCTCGAGCCGCACTGGTCTGTCGCCCATAAAAGAGTTAGAACAAAACTGGGAGCATGGCTTCACCAGCTTGAACTGCCTCCGCTGGGCGCCGCAGCCCGGCCAGGGTCTCGTCTACGCCAACAACACCGGACAACTCATCATCATGAGCTAAGTGCACGCAGAGACGCACGAGGAGAATTCACTTCTCCGATTATGACGCTGACTGATTATATTACGTTCCTCGTGAATTTGAATTGTTTACTCCACATTAGGTAAAAATGATGACAAAATTAATCTATTTAGAAGTTGAATTTTACTGAAATAAGTCGACAACGTCAATAATCAGAATAGATTCGTTGCGAAATTAAATTCTTATGTGACTTGACAAGAATACCCTTACGTAAATCAGGAAGTACCTTGGAGCGTGAGACTTATGCTCAATGTATATGGAGCGGACTCGATAGGAAAAAGTATGTTTTGGAATATTTGTCCTCCGCGCGTTAAATAAATGGACTCCTTAGAACCAGAGTGGGAAAACGGATACATAACCAAATTTTTTATTCTGCGCCGCGTTATGCTGTTCCCTTAAAATGTGCACTTATTAAGTTTTCATACGATTTAGAAGTATAAGTTGTAGCGTTTAGATAAATTCAAATCTCGCGTTTGGGTCACATGTTAAGCATAGTAAAAAAGCAAATCATACAATTGTAACAACGCCAGTAATAAAATTGTGTGATTGAATTACAAACGAACCCTGGTACCATTGTAATGCTTATACAATATTATAGTCACTGCCGTTTATCTAACCAATACACCATACTTGTTTTATGCCGTAAACTCACCAGTACTTGCACCATTTCGGTGTTAATATTTTAGGTAGAAAACAATTGGTAGAATGTCAATGTAGCTTATTCAACTTAGGGTATAAACATTAAATGTTTGTGTGTGCTATACTTTGTGTAAATGACCTCAAACATATATTATCTTCCGATATCAGTCAATTTCTATAATCGTTACTCAAATTGACTGAGAGTGATTTACACATAGTATAATACTGTGTGTGAGCGACACCTGAGTAATAATAGATTTTTTGGTTTCAGTACATTATTCTGGAATGAATGCCAGGTTTTGTGCCGATTATTCATATTTTTTTGTGTTTTTCTAACTAACAATTATATTTGCGATGCGATTTGAGTTAAAATTGTAATAATTCAGTTGTTTCCATGTTAACATCAGGTTGTGCCGCGAAAGCTATTTGCGAGGATAGATTATGAATACTTCGCGCGCTCTAAATGACAGAAAATATTATAAATAAATAAAATAATGAAGGGAAAGTATGGCACGCTTGCATTTCATTGTTAAATTTTTCATCTAATGAATACGCGTATGACAGAGATGGTTAAAATACGCGCTTAACACTTGGTGCAAGCGCGATTACTATATTTCTATCCCACCCAAACATATGGCTGGTGTAACATTTTATGAAGACTTGTCTTCGAAATTGAAAATTAATATACCTAGCGCGATAAGTGATTTCAAATGACTTTTGCTGAATGGTTTCTACACTGGTTTTAAAATGAAAACGGTATTTTAAGAAATGTAAAACAATAATTTATACCCTTTTTAGTTGCGGCTTTCCAGAAATAATGTGTCAGATAGACGTAGTTTCCCGTTCTACATGCTGAGCATGATTGCCATATCTTCCCTTTATTGTTTATATAAAATATTATAAATGATAAGTACGTTTGGACTTGTTTATGCCAAAATGATCCAACGCTCAACTGTCGACATTGTGGGTTGGATCGATTTGGTTAGCTAAGTTTATTTTCGAAATTAGTTGGTAGTGTTTTATTATCCTTAACGCTGTCCAAAGTATATTTTTAGTAAGGGTGTCTCTCACAACTTTAATATTAAAATCATAATTATATTAATGATCTCTATTTAAGATTCGAACTCATTGCATATTATTGAATCTTGGCAAAAATTAGGAAGTTTGTGTATATAGAAAAAGTTGCCAATTTCAATTCACTTATTTATTATGTGTAAAATCCTTTCAACATATATACAAATGGGAGAGTGCAGTAAGTAATAATGTTTCAATTGAGTAGTCCTTCTCTGTAAATAATATTCTGTGCGTAAGTTGAGTTGCGCCAAAGAACTTCTTTATTTCTTATTTATTTCTTCCAAAATATTTCCGCTCTATATTTAGGTTATAAATATATAGTTCATGTGATATTAAGAAGGCCTAAAACATTTTGATTTTAATCAATGCCCAGCGGGTAATATGTTCCTTTCTGATTTCTATGTAATTGGCTTATAATTTATTGAATCAAAACTTTAATAATATATTTTATGTAAAAAGAAGTCTATAACTGAACTAAAGTTTTGTGCGAGAGTTTTGTCGCTAATTGTCGACGTCACCCTCAGTTTTTCTTATAATAATATGTATTCACAAAATAGTTTTATCATAATTTTTAATCAAAACAAAGGGGCGATTGGTTTGACTTGATTTGAGATCGCCGCGAGCACGCGTATTTGTACGCACCCGCCTGTTATAGCTCATTGTATGAAGCCGGCCTCCTCGGTGTTAGCTTACGCAATATCGTATATTATATACAAATTCGCAATGCCAGTAGTTAAAACTTGAAATATTTTCACTCACTCCATCATGTAGATAAGAATATATTATAATCCTTTTTATTTTCACTTTTCAAGTTATTATACTAGCTTCTGTGTTGTGTTATGGTAATTAACTGTGTATATAGTTGTGTTGTATAATACAATATAATTTTTTTATGCACCAAAACGTTTCTACTATTATTTTTACGGTATTTTCCGTCCTAAGTTTGTTTGGAAATGTTATAGTAACAAAATGCATTGCATTGTTTTTTGTGTAATAATACCCTTTAGTTTATTATTTAATATAAAGCCTTGTACACTAAACGTGACTTATTTATTGGAGTTAGAGACAAATGATTCTTATCTAGTGCGTAAGACCCGATTTTTCAATCCTCGGATTACTTTTATGCAAGAAATAATTTGATAAGTGGACGGACAGAATATAGAAAATATGTCAAAATTTCAAAATAATTGAGCGGAATGAATTATTTTAACAATTGAAAAATCGACCCTAAATTCCAGAAATAATATCCAGCACTATGATCTTTATCGCTATTGTTGTCTTTTTTCTTCACGCTGAGTAATTCACATCTCTATCCCTCTCTATTTAGGCCGAAACAAAGTTTGTTAGAAATCACCTTTACAAATCACTGAGGGTGTCCGTGACAAAAAAAAAACACAAATTATATAGTTTGCTTAGTGCCCAGCCACCCTAGACATGATGCCTTTCGATAACTATCGCTGAGCGGAAAATATATCGAGAGCTTATTTTCCATTTAGCGATAATGAACAGGCGTCTTGTTTAGTAGGGACTGTAGAGGGAAATAAAACAGAGAAAATGCTTTTTACGACAATACTATAAGTAAGCGTACAGATGCAAGCTAGACTCGAGCTTTGACGAGCACTTTTGCTCGTTTGTTTACGTAGTTAGGGTTTATCTTTGAATTGGGATGTTGCCCCAGTTTGAATATGGCGCTATTATTCACAAATTCGAAAAATATACGCTCCTGTTATCCATAAAAACAATTCAAACTTAAAAGATATGGAATATTGTTGAAGTTATACTGTTTAGAAAATTTATAAAATTGGTCAAGTTTTCTCCCAAATTTATCAAAAATGTTGATGGTATTAGATTGCTCACATCAATCAAAACAACTATTATTATGACCACTTTAAATAAAAACATACATATTACATTGTTATTATTGATTTTGTCAATATGCCCATACATTTTGTAGTAATAAAGAAACATGTGACGTCACCTGTTCCATAGATTTTCTATGGAGCGTTTTTGGACGATGCGCCGGTTGCCGCTACACATCAAACATACCACTGTATCTCTGAAATTATTGTTCTTAAACATACTATTTCTTCTGCAATATTTCTTCATAAGTTATAAACTTCTTATTTATGGTATAAAAAAAAATTGTAGTACCCTATTGTAGTATACAAGGTGTATCAAAGTACCCCTTAAGGGGAAAGGGTGTAAATGGGTTTATGGGTCCCTTGTGTAGAGTATATTACCAATGTATGACAACTGTAGTATGACATCATTACATGCTTTTGTTTGACGACCGGCTAGCCGAGTGGTCTGTACCCCAGGCTACTCGGTCAAGAGGTCCCGGGTTTGAATCCCGGTAGGATAAGGTAAATGTTTGTATGATGAGTACGAGCATTTGTTTAAGATTCATGGGTGTTTATTCGTTTATTTAGTATATTTCTAATATTCATATACATATAATTATCATTATTTCGCCGTTATCTAGTATCCATAACACAAGCTCTTAATGATGCTTACTTTGGGGTAGATATTAGGTGTGAGTGTATAAATAATATTATTATGCTGAAAAATTATTTATTTTTGATAGAAAGATAAAATAAAATTCTACGCTCTACACAAGGGACTCATTTACACAATTTCCGCTTAAGGGGTACTTTTGATACACCTTGTATACGTGGATGTCCGCAGTAATGACACCGGCACGTAATATTGCGCACCTAAAGGCCTACGCAGACTGGGACGGCATGGCAAAGTATTTATATTTTTACTAATGGGAATTCAAACGTATCGTTACAGAAATACGACATAAATTGCTATGCTTTAAAATGACGCCGTGGCATCGAAAGGCATTTCATTGCACGGCATTGAAAGTACATACCGCGGGGTGCGGCGGCGGCAACTGAATACTAAAAGTGTATATAGTTAGTATTTATATACCTACATATTAAAATTATTATTTCTCCGCTATCTAGTATCCATAACACAAGTTTTTACTGATGCTTACTTTGGGCTAGATAAATAGGTTGAGTGTGTGAATATTATTATAACTTATTTCTTCTCTCGGTATATAATTTTTTTGCTCTTCCAATTAATTACATTGTTATTATTTAAATTATACAAATACAGGTTGCTGTGGTGACGAGAATATACGACAATAAATTAAAACATGGTATATATTCTGCTACTTTCAAATACATCTTATTCATATGATAATTTTATAACATTTCTATGAAATAATGCAGCTAATGTTATATTATTTCATAGAAATGACATAAAATTATCAAATGAATATGATATATTTGAAAGTTGAAAAACATTTATTTATATGAGCTAATATAGCCTATGTTTTAATTTATTGTCGTATTCTCGTCACTATCCTGTATAATTTATTTACTGTAATGATATTCTTTATACATATAAGTTAAAAATATTATTATGAAACATTATGTACATACAATAGCTGCATAACTTCCGCTCTCCATATTATAGCATATTTATTTATTTATCTATAAGTTTAAATATTCCTATTTGTAGTGTATTTTAAGGTAGGGAAAGTGATTTATGTTACTGTAGACTGATCTATTCGACCAGGGTAGTCATAAATGGGGTAGAAATGTGTATTTTTCAATGGATTAACATAATAATTATTTTATTTACTCCAAGAAGAAACGCTGTGTGTAACAAACCTTATCTTATGCCATATCCACACTTGCGAACTGTATGTGCACTCGTTTCAGTTGCAATACCGCGCTTGTCTATGGGGTGTAGAAATCTTTTCCATTTTAAGGCCTAAATATATTTAGTTACAGTATCAAATCTATGATCCTCTTAATAGAGTTCATTGTATAGTAAAATTAAAAGTAGGGCCTAAATTTAACGGAAAACACTATACCCATAGGTACACCCCCTGCACAGTGTTATTAGGTGTTATTCCCCGAACGGCTACCATACAATATCGAATGCTCTCGATCACACCAATAAGTTATGCACCCTGGCCTGCTAGCTATTTCCAAGATAAAAGGCCTATTAGCTGCATTCGATTCCGTTCTGGTTAATGTACATACGACAGCACATCAAATGTAACAGTTGCACTGCGAAACCCGCCTCTATTACGAACACAGTAAGGGCGGTCTCAAGATCAAACCTGATGTGTTGTCGACTGTACAATATCAAGCGAAATTGTAAGTATTCGCAAAAAGCCGCCAAGCCATATTGATTCGATATGTGGTATTTTACACTTGAGTGCCTATGGTTAATTAGTTTTATCTGTGGGTAAAATGGATAGACAAGTAAGCACGGTAGGTAATTGTGCATGATAATAAATTTTGTTTATTATCATGCACAAGACGAAAACATTCTTATTTTTTACTATCGTAGCCACAACGAGCATTATAAATTAATGCCTTTATGTTAATCCAGGAAAAAATCGAAAAGCTCTAATATTTATTACTACATTATTAATGTATAATTAATGTTTAGATTGTGCTTCATATTCATCTACGTAAGTACTATTAAAAGGGCACACATTTTGTCTTCACATTTCTCTTGTACATACAGTTTTATTAGAATTCCGTCACTTGTAATATAGTTACTTAAAACTAAATGAAATAAAACTATGAAACTTATTGAAAGTGTATTATTTGTTAGATATTAATTTACCTTATTGATTGTTATTGCCCTAAAACCTGTTTTTAATGACAGAATATTTGCTTTTAGATAGCCTGATAAAATATAACAGATAAATAGTGGAAACTTAAGACGGCACGGCGCGACATCGTAGGTACTGATCCAAAATTAGGAACAAAGGAATGATAGAAATCAACTATGTGTCCCGAGCCAGCATATTAAACCCCTAAGCGGCGTAAGCTGACCAGAGGGCTATGTCAATTTTATTGAAAAATCCAATTGTGTCTGAAATCTGATGCTTGACGGCTAACGGTTTTCTGCATTTGTTTATAATCATTCCAAGCTCAATTTCTCTTAACACATACAATATATGGGTGTAAATATATAGTATGCATAATTAAATGAAGAGCAGTTAATGCTTGATAATTTTTAAACTCTGGCGTAGTGTTTGAGCGCTCTGTTTTCGATTACGAAAACAAAGCAACTTTCGCCGTGGTCGGCCCCGGGAGGTTCAATCAAAATTTCTAAAGTTGAGCTCCCAAGTGCTTTGGAAGGCAAGTTAAGCCGTTGGTCCCGGTTGTTACTGCAACCGCTTTAATCCACCAACCTGTATTGGGACAGCGTGGTGGTGTTATGGCCCAGACGACTGCTTATGTGTTTCTCCCGTGGACGTCCTTAGAGAAAACGGACAGTTAATTTATTGACTCCTTATGTGTTTCTCCCATGGACGTCCTTGGAGAAAACGGACAGTTAATTTATTATTTTTCATACTAATAGAACTACATACATAAACAGGGTGAATTTATCAAGTCGGCGTGCAAGGTCAAATCCGATACTATAAGGAATAGCGAAAAGGGATTTTATGGGATTTTTGATAAATCAATATCGGGAATGCCAGGATTTTGAAATAAAACTACCTAGTTATATCATTACATCACTCGATAGCGTTATTAAGAAACGAATTTTAATTATTAATAAGGCACAAATATTTAGACGCCAAATTGTAGAGGTAACTAGTTACAGTCCTTAGAGAATATTGAAAATTAATAATTTAATACCCAGCCTATGCCCAGCAGTGGGCGTCTCTCGGCTGATATGATAATAATTTAATACTAGTTTTGTATCTATACCTAACAGTTATTAGTGAATTGGCGAATGTAACAATTTCAATACTAGTTTTGTTTAGTTAGTTTTATATCATTGTGTGGGAAATTGCACTTTATATTATTTGATTAACTATATAAAGTTAAGTCTTAAGTCCACTATGCTATGCATGACATGGCAATGTATAATAAAGACAGCACTTAGCTCATGTACTCTTTAGTTTTTTAAACTATACCATGTCGTAGTGTTTGTTTTGTTAATTGTCCTTAAATTTTTTTTTTCAAGGTGGGATGTAATGACTTGCAGCAAACTTAAGGAAAAAGCTCATTCTTAACAAAATACTTTTTTATTTTTCTGTGACGTTACCTACCTAAAACTTACCTGATTAATTGTTCAAAATGTTGGCCTTTTTTCAATACATAGGTAGCTGGATTCAACGTCACAAGGATTTTACTTCATTCTGCATTACAGTATTTAATTCCGTTTTGTTTCCCAAAGATCGTTTCAAGTCATCAATTGCAATAAATGTGGGGTCGAAAAGCAAACAAAAGAGCCTTTTAAGCCGTTTATTAATTTAAACTTTATTCTAACACTCGAGAGTACACGTTGATCGGTTCACGTCGTCCCACCATTCGTTCTCTCTCTCTCTCGCACTCGTCCCTTCTCGTTCTATCCGCTTTCACACACTCGGATGCAAATAGTTAACCCCATACGTTCGGATTCATACCATTCCCACATAAATGTGAAGGTAACTATAGATTTCGTTTTTTACGTACCCCTAGAGAAAATAATCTAAGGGGGTAAGTATAATCCTTGAGAAGTCTAATTCACCTATGTATTAAAAACAATGCCCTTCATTATGAACAATTAATAAGTTGAGGTTTAATAGGCAGGTAGGTAATGTTAGAAAAATAAAAAAGTATTTTTTTTTCAAAATGAGCTATTTCTATAAGTTTCCCGTTTGTAATTACTTCTCAGAAATCATTCCTTATTAACGACACTCGAATGGTGTACTAAATAAAATGTGATTTTTTAAAAAAAATCACCAGGTTCAATTCCTGGCTGATAATATTGATTTTTCAAATATCCAATGATTTAGTTTTACTTTTCATTAAAATCGGGCCCAAGACTCCTTTGATTACCTACTTTTCGCTATTCCTGATAGATGGTTTCGGATTTGGCCACGCACGCCCACTTGAAAAATTCGCCCTGTTTATACCAGCGTTTCACACATGCTGACTTTTTAAGTGACGTTGTAGTTCAAAGTCGGATTTCAACTTCCCAAAATTATTTCATCAGACCCCCTATTCGCTACAAATAACAACTAACGGCCTACCGCCTTATACAGTCGACAGCACATCAAGCGTAACAGTTTGACCTTGAAACCGCCCTAACTCTGTAATAGAGGCGGTTTTCGTAGTGCAACTGTTATTCTTGATGTGCTGTCGTCTGTACATTAATATTTCACGCTACCACCCGAAAGATGTCCACTGTTGCAGAAAGGCCTCCCTTAGTGATTTCCACGACGACGATCGGTCCTGCGGAATATTTAAATTTATGATCTCATTTAATTGAAAATATTAAAAAACCAAATTAATTTTTAATATTCACTAAGTGAGCCGTCGCGCGGACTCTCGTGGCAGCTTGAGAGCGCACTGCACATCGCTGTCTTTTGTATGCCATTTTAAATCGTATCTTATACAAAATAGGGTTTATTTTGAATTATTATCTTCTCAGACCTTTCGCGCCTCCGCGCAGGCGCAGCAGGTCTGTGATTGGCCTAACGTAAAAATTGTAAGTCATTCATACATAACATACCGACTATACGTTTGTTTAAAGGTATTCCAAACACCGTCCGTCATACACTATAATACAATCACATGTAGAGAGGTACAAAAATGACATTGAAATCTTAATTTTAGGTAAATATTTTAAGGTGATTCTCTCCAAAACAGTAAGATGAAGCGTTTTACTCTTATTTTCATAACGTTACACACAAGGTGTCTTTACAAAAAGAAATCAACTGTTCTATACATTGCGTTCGAGTAGGTATTAAACCTTACTATGGAAATAGGTGATTTCTCTTCGTGATTTCGTGAATGCTCATAGTAAAAGTTGTTTGTATTGATGGGTGGAATAAGCCCTTAAAATATGACTACACCACTTTGGAACACCTTGTATAGCCTTCTTTCCCTTTACTTAATTTTGCGGACTTTACTCTACCAAAGTTATTTCAGTCCTAACGTCATCTTATAAATATTGCTATACTATTGATACCAGTTTTAACTTAATCACAACAAATACTTTTACAATATTGACTTCCTCCTAAGTAATTAATTTACCTCGCTGAGACGCATTTTGCAAAACCAGACAGAGGTTCGGCAGGTCTTTCTGGTTCGATAAACCAATTTGAGAAGTATTAAGCTCTGTAAGTAGTCGAAATAAAGAAAAAAAATCTCATTTTGTTCCGATGATGTCATGCCATAGAATAAGTGAGAACTATCTCAATGATACTTGTCTAGTAATTATATCACATTTTTTATGAGGCAATTTTAGGAGAATTTTTTCGTTTCTAGATTAATTTTTATTTAAAAAAAAAAAAAACACTCGTCACTTAATAAGCTCTAAAATTTACCAAACGACTACATTGTTTCATTATTGTATGGGTCATATAGTATAGAAATCAGGAGTTAAGTAATAAACAAAAACCGATATAAATATCTTATTTTATTGTTTTGATAGAATGTAATCGCAATAATGACGGTGACAAAATAAAAATATACATTACAATATAGTACAAAAATTTTACAACAAGGATACTTATTTATTTAATACGAAAATACAACGCTCATGTGATTTGCGTATTAAAAACATTAACGACTCCACTACTAGGTATATCTTCAATTATTGTTTTGTTTAAAATGAAATTATTTTTATTACATATTAAAAATAATTAATAGGAATTTGAAGGTAGTTCCGATACTGATGTTAAATATAATTATATAAGTAATTAAAACTTTAAGTTTAACAATAAATAATTCAGATAAATAGTTTTTATAATAATGGTAGGTATGTGTAATGAGGACTCAGAAAACATAGTACACAAACTTCGAGTAACCGCTGTCTTGCAAAGATAAAACTTAGGAAACAAATAGGCTAATGTGACAAAATATATTTCGATTGTGACTCTGGAAACGTCACTAAACACGTCATTAAACTAAAATGGTTTCAACAACTTACGAAATATAAGTCAAACCATATTATGTAATACTAATTACTACAAATCTTTATTAAAAATGTTAATTTGCTCGTAGCACAAATATACTTTCTTCCCTGACTCATCACAGACCGAATGTAAATCCGTTTAGAATTCCGAAACTTGTGTTTCGGCGGCGTCGACCACGTGACCTCTGGTGACTTAGAAGCATTTAAATATTTCATAGTAGCATCTATAACTAACCTCATTTTGAGGAGGAAGTGGCGATTATGAAATGCAATAAATGTTAGTGTTCCACTGGCTTGAGCTCTTTGATTTGTTTTATAAGGTAAGCCTTCTCGTCATTGAACTGCTCATCTTCTGAACGATCCGTATGAAACTTAGTCAGGAAATCTACCAGCTTGTCTTGATTCCTTAATAATATGTCCAGTATTGGTTTTGGTTTATTTGGATTGGCTACAAATACCTAAAGAAAGAGAATATAAATCAAAATTACAAAATGTATTCTATTATAATTAGCTGAACCATCAACGATAAAGCATCTCACGGGGCCCATTTCTGTAGAACACACACTAATGCTCGTTGTCACTAACATTTGCTTAGCGTTAAGAGTCACTTGGCGACGTTAATCTCAGTCCATCCAAAGAAGATAGAAAGAGACGAATGTCATTAAGAGTCACCTAAGCCTAGGGAATAGTTACTGAAAACGGGCATGTCTAAATTTCAGTTACATATTTGAGAGCTGTAACTCTTTCTTTCTTTTTTCTATACTTATTGAGAGAAAGAGATATACTGTACTAATTGTCATTTAGACATAGGTGTGTTGTGTCTTCAGAATGAGGCCCACTATCAATATGTACAAAACAATGATTAGTTACCTTAAAGACATGAAAAGCCTCGAACTGTATATTGCGTGATTTTTCTTTTAACATGTTCATCATAAGTTTAAGATTATCAGGATTGGTGATGTAGCGGGTCATTATAGAGAAGTTGTGCCGGTCAAGAAGGAGCTCCCCAAGAAGTTTGAGGCTCTGCCGTCGCGTTACATAGTTTTCAGAGTTTAACAATCGTTGGTAATGACTGAACACTTTATCATAATTTGCTTCTAGAAACTCGGCACATAGCATTTTATGTCGAGTTAGCAATTCCTGGAAACACAAAATATTTCAGATATAAAACTATGTGCTATAACGACAAAGCTACGCGCAGAATACGCAAAAACGTGCGTTCTCTACGCGTCTGCTCGTTTAAGTCTTTTTGATTTTCCAAGCAAAGAAAGTATAAGGTCCTCGCGGCCTAAGCTCGGCTTTGCATTTGTGTGAGTGTATTCAGATAGTGTAGAGTGAGATACGGCTTGAGGCGTAGCGTGTCCCGCGCGCTGTGTAATCTGTCAAGCGGCATTATACGTCTGGAGGTCTATGACAATTGGAAAATCAATTGTATCTAGTACTGGTATCTGATGCTTGACGGGTTAAACTAGTTTATACTGGTTTTTGAAACACGGCCTGAGGCGCGGGGTGTCCGTACTTCACCTCTGGCATCACTAGCAGCTTAAATTATAATATTAAATATTTTGGTTTTTTGTTTAAATTTATTAATGAAATAGCTCCTACTGTAAGTAAATTGACTACACGAAACCCACTACGCAGCCAAATGAAAGAAATTTTATGCAAATTTAACAAATATTTTAAAGCTGTAAACGAAAAAGATTATGAAAGAGATTATGAAAGAAATTATGAAAGAAAAGATTATGTCGTGTTATTTCATCTCCCAAGCAACAGCCACATAGCGACATAGACGGGAATTCCGCTATCCACAGTAAGAAACGTGAAAACAATTTAAAATTGGTATCTAGTATTAACATATCTGTGAAGTGAGATATCTCATATCTCCTTTATTCTGTTTTTGTGAACAGTTTTAACATGTTTTTACGACACAGGATATTAAAAGAAAAAAAAACCGATGTCTCGCGACGTCCGTTCGAAATAGCGTACGCAGCCACACTGCGACTCGAATCAGATGACTTTCTTGTTTCAGTACCTCTAGTGTAAGTTTTAATCGAATTGAAACGAAAACTATCATCGTCCTGTTAACCTCTCAAATCCATATATAAAAAGAGGTTTCCAATAATTCCCAACAGAGGCGCTGCTGCCGCTTTCATACTATTTGACAGTTATCACGACGACGAACGATTCGATTGAAACTTACACTAGAGGCACAGGTGAGTTTGAGCGGCTTCAATAGCTGTTTCAAAACGTTATGTCTAGCTTGTTCTTAGGCCGCACCCACGAACTCAAAGACGAGCGGGGCGGCGGCGGTAGCGGCGAGGGAGTGGCGCGTTCCAATGGATAGATTCAAATGGACCTGGGCACGAAAGCAGCGGCGTACCAAGTTGTACCAAGAGCAAATAATTTCGGCAATTTTTGACAGGCCACCTTTATGGAACAGCAAAAAAGTGAATCATAATTATAGAAGAATTATTAACCACTTAGGGTGAGAAATAAGAAACAAACGACAGATATATTACAGGTTAAGCGTTTTACCTTCAGTCAAAAGTTCCTATATTTATTGTATAGTATAGTAAGTACTAGATGTATTATTTGGTAATAGTTTTTATATTCACTCTGTATTGTTCTCATTCTGTGACTGACATTGTTTATGTTTTTCATAATTCCGATGAAACAAGACTTTTGTTATCTTGGCCTATTGTAGTACATAACGAAGATATTTTAATTAAAAAAATGTTATCGCCGCTGTTTAGATATGGATGGGTCAATCAAATTTATAATCTTGAGCTCCTCCGTGCTTCGGAAGTCACGTTAAGCCGATGGTCCCGGTTGTTACTGCAACCGCTTTACCCGCATTGGGCCAGCGTGGTGGTGCTATGGCCCAAACTCCTCATGTGTTTCTCCCATGTAGGAAGGCCTGTGCCCAGCAGTGGGACGTATATAGGCTGGTGATGATGATGATGAAAAATAAATATGTCTTAGCACAACACTACGCCGCTCCGGTGCCGGGAGCCCTTCGGATCGTTTCGTGGCCAGCTTACAGAGCCAGCTACCGTATGGGAATTTATATTCCCGTTCAGGAGCTGGCTCCGAAATGAGACTTCGTTCCCAAGATAAATGATCTTGACAGACAGACATACTGACAACAAAGTGATCCTAAAAGTGTTCCGTTTTATTTTAATTCAAATGTACGGAACCATAAAAAACCGTCTTTTTTGTTTATTAATATATGAATTTATTTGTAATAATTACCAAAATTAAAAATTTTAAGCAAACCCCGGCGTTATTAATCATCTATCTAACACCATCTCATTAAGACTATTCATAAGAGCCCAAACACGCTATATCTGCAGTAAGTTCCTGAAGAATTAACCATTTCGCAGACTTTTTGATAGTATAGGATCAGCTTAAAGTTAGTATGTCATGGGAATGTCACCAAAGTGACAGTACACCAAATTTGAAATTTGAAAAAAAGTTAGTAAAATCCTATCATCATGTAAAAAATGAGCTGATAGTCATCAAACGCCTGAAGTGATCTTCATGAATTATAGCTAAGAACCATCATAGACACATCAGCTTTCAAACAAAAAAACTGAATCAAAATCGGTCCAATTCGTTCAGGCGCTACGATGCCACAGACAGACACACAGATACACAGACAGACACGTCAAACTTATAACACCCCTCTTTTTTCGTCGGGGGTTAAAAACAAAAATTCATTTTTAGTTTTTTGTCTCAGACTCGCACTTGGCCGGTTATTAATACTGAATAAAGGTTTGGAAGACATAATAGATTTTTATTTTTTATTATCGCAAATCATTCTCTCATATGATAGGGTAGTTGGCTCCGAAAGTCAGCTACGAAAAGGTAAAAGAAAGTCTCATTTCGGAGCCAGCTCCTGAACGGGATTTTGAATTCCCATACGGTAGCTGGCTTCGAAAGCTGGCTAAGTAACGGTCCGAAGGGGCCGCGAGAACTGCCCGCTGACGTCATGTTCAGGTCTGTCGCCGTGCCACTCGCCGCGCCCGCGATTGTGAGCGCGGCGTTATGGTCTAAGCTTTTAGTACATTAACTATATCATTATTATTTATCTTCGTTTCTTTATAACCGTTTGCCTTTTAAAAAATACCTTTTTTATGTACACACGACAGCACATCAAGTGTAACAATTGCACTACAAAAGCCGCCTCTATTACGAACGCAGTAAGAGCGGTCTCAAGGTCAAACTTTTACGATTTATGTGCTAACTTAACTTAACCTAGTTACAGTCGACCTGTAACTAGGTTATAAACATAATATAACAATGTTCTCTTAATAATAATAATGTCAGCATTTCCTTTGATTATTTTTTTATGTACAATTTTTTTAACTTACTCTACTTTTGGCGACTACTCACACATATGCAAAGCTAAGCTTCCACCTCGAGAAATATTTGTATAATAACACAATCTGATCTATTACAACTAAAGGACCAATTTGAATAGAGAAAATTGAAAGAATTATAAAATATAGGCATACCTTAAAAGTAGAAAAGGCATCTGAGGCAATATCAAAAGTGGAAACTTCTACGTAACGAAAGAAATTGTAAAAATCATCTGAATATAACATTATTTTAGCCAAAGCCTCATATCTGGCACATTCCCGGAGCATGGTGCCACAATTTGATGCTATTTCTTGATGTTCATACCTGCAAAATATATTTACAATGAGATTTATATAAAAACAATGAAGTACTTAATTATCAAACTGGTGCAAAAATAGCAGTAATAATAATAATATATTTACCCAGACATCAAGGTAAAGAGAATTTCTGGTTTGGTACATATGTACTCAACTGTTGGTGACCGTGTGCCGATTTGACGCCTCAGTACATTATTGAACACCTGAGCTACATCCTTCTTGCCTTCAAAGTCAATTCTGTTTAGATTCTGGAAAGAAAATAATATTTCAATAAATATATAAGTATATTTACTGCTAAGAACCATCTTGGATCCCTCAGTTTTCTAACAAAATAAAGCCGAATCAAAATCGATCAATTCGTTTAGGGGCTAAGATGCCACAGACAGACACGTCAAACATATCCCCCCTTTTAGCGTTAGCGGAGATGAAAAATAAGTCAATAGAAATAAAGAAATAAATTAGAAGCTTTAAAGAATGGTGTTTCATTTTTTATTGTTTCTGGAAACAGATTAGCACCAACTCCAAAAAGTACCTCTATATTAGACCTATTAAATTTAATTAATTTGCTTATTTAGTGGTTTGAAATCAGTTTTTATTTTTACAAATATTGTTTACAATTTTGTTTGGATATATTTCCAAGGTCAAAGCTAAATTAAAAATGAAATGAAATGAAATTTTATTTTCAGTCCAATAACAACACAATACCCTCGGAAACGTCTCACAAAAATCTTTACTTTGCCTCGTCACAGAAGTAATCTCGGTCTGCATTACTAGCCAGAATTTGTAGCACCTACAATAACTTAAATGCAAAGTCACCTGACATGAAAGTTACTTACAGCCAAGCTTGTAGTTGCTTTACAGCCAAATTTCAAAAACACTGCTTAAACTGTTTACTCCAGTTAGTTAACTCATCTCAAACATTAATTTCACTAATTCTCAAACCTGATAAGACATTCTAAATTTAATACTAGTTGAACCTCTATCGTAGTTTATAATTTTTGTTTTCTATGTGATTTGTCACTTAATTTTTAACAATGTTGTGTATGTTTGTAAAGGCTTGATATTTGTCTGTATGTTTTAAGTATAGTTTATTCAAAATAATATATATGTTTAGCTGTAAGCATACCTAAATAAATAAATAATAGTGTCTCAAGTATTATACATAATAATTTACTATCATTTAGTATCATGAGATCATGACATGCTCGAGTTTAAGTAAATGTGTTTTGTAGGCTATACCCCATCCCACTATACAATAGTTTATTGTCGACTGGCTAAAGTAAATTATCCTAACCTTAAGTTTTCCAAGTATTTTTGAAGTTTTTTAAGTATTTTTGAAACTGCATCCACTTGTGCTAACCAGGCGAGTTTTTGGTCAATTGCTATGCCTAAATATTTGATGTTCTACTTGTTCAAGTGGTTTACAGTTGCATATTGAGTGATCTTCATTTTCACAAGAGTGAAGTTTAAGTTGGAAAGGTTCTATGGGTGCTGTTTTGTTAGTGATCCTAAATGAAATCAATTTAGTGTTTTGAAGCCACGAGCTGATAGTGTTTATTCTTTCTTGAACCACACGATCGGCCCGGCTCCACGGTTTGCATGGAAAATAATACCCGTGTCATCTGCAAAGGTAGAGATTCTTGCATTTTCTATTTTTAATGGAGCACAAGTAATTAATGTAAGCGTATGTAAAGAACAGCGGTATACCTAGCACACTTCCTTGTAATACACCAAATTTAATCTTTGCGTAACTTTGTTCTCCAATAGATACACTTTATTTTCGATCAGATAGATAAGAGCGAAACCAGTCCAGAGCAATTCCTCTAATTCCAAGAACGATCGAAAGCCTAGGCAAAATTCAAGAAGACAGCGACACATTTCTGGTTTTTCTTCTAGTTTCGTCAATGGTGAAGATCGAGATCATTTACGGTGTCTTCAGAGGATTTGCTCGAGTGAAAACCATACTGATGCTCGGCCAGCAGTCCCTTTGACTCGAGGTAACTTTGTAACCTTATATTAACTACTTCCTCAAGGTTTTTTGAAAAAGAGTGCTCAGTAGTGAGATTGACATGTATTTAGCTGGTTCTAGAGCTTTTGCCACTTTTAACTAGGTGGAAACTGTACCAGAAGAGGCTTCCAGATGTGAGCAATGGGACCAGCTATAGCAATTTTATTTTAAAGATATTGATGCTTTAAGAAGTCGTGACCCACTGCATTACTAGTGCCGATTCTGTTTGGTTAGATTTTTCAAGCATAGCATTAGCGAGTTTCTCTCCCACAGACCTAAAGTAGTTATTTACTGCGTTCAGGGATTCTACAGTATGTAGCCCAATCTTAAGAAGTTCGTCGTTTGTGTTTTTAGAACATTTAATACTGGTGTTATTCTCTTTTTGCAAATAGCATCACGACTGTATTGCGTTCAAATATGTGGATATCGATAGCAGAGTCAAAAATGCGTAGGAAGTAATTAATTTTCTCTTTTGTCTCATTTATCTGATAAAGTTGAGACCAGTATTTTTATACTATTGCTTGACTTGTCATTTAACTTGACTTATCTATTAAGGACCAGACGATGAAGGGATTGAAAAAAAGAATAGCTAATGGATGAAAGAAGTTTGGTCACTAAAAGAGATAGTGAAAAGCAACAAATTTGGTACCAACACAAAGAAAAAGAACTTCGAATTTTGTATACTCCGATGCATAACATATGGTTCCGAGACTTGGGCACTAGCCAAGCACCAAAGAGACAAGCTCTAGGAATGCCAAAGGGATATGAAACGAAACATGCTGGGCCTGAAACTAAAAGAAAAAGTAAGGAACGCCGCCATTAGAAATCAAACATAGTTCACAGATATTCTGACGCGGATTGATGGTAAGAAATGGAGGTGGACCGGTCACACGATACGCTGCAACAAAGAAAAGTGACTTAACAGGTGACTCTAGGGTACCCAAGAAACGGAACTAGAAACAGAGGTCGTCCAATAAGAAGATGGGAGGACAATATTAAGCAAACCGTGGGAACTCTCTGTACAAGAGTAAGAGCAGACAAGGAGCATGGAAGAAGTTGGAGGAGGCGTATGCCGAAAGGCACACTAAGCTCACAAATTTTCTGTAGTGCGATAATAATTTAAGTTTAAAATTGTACTATTATCCTAGACATACAGGCTATCATTATTATTTATTTATTATTTTATTTTGTTTGTTAAGAAGGAGCTCTATTCACCATAACCGAAGATCATAAAATATAGATAATTTTTTATTGGACCAATCTGGCAGTTTATTTATTTCAACACAAAAACATTTCTTTTTTTTCTTTTCTTTTTTTAATACAACTGGATGACAAACAAGCTGACGGCCCACCCGATGGTAAGCGGTTACCGCCGCCTATAGACACCTGCAATAACAAGGAAAAGTCACTTGATATTGCAGGTGCGTTGTCATCCTGGGGCCTAAGATGAAATGCCGTCCATGCCCAGTAATTGCACTGGCTACCTTTCCCTTCAATCCGAAACACAGCGAATTATGAAAATCTATATTTGATTGAAAGATGGGAGAACATACCTAAAAAAATCCATTGCATTAAGAACCTTCTTCTTTTTTTAAGTCGGTTAAACATGTAAAATCTTGCAAACTTTACTTTAGTTGAAGGAATAAAATATTTTTAAAATAAAACCAAAACTAGCATTTATTTAAATGCTACATTGTTATTTTAGTTTTATACCCAATTCAATGCAACTATACTGTTCTAGTATTGAATTTTAATTACGTGTAATTTTAGTAAATTTTCCTGCATTAAAAATAATTTACCGATGACATTTACATTGTAGCAGAGTAAAAAGTCTAACCATTTGACACTTACCAGCCCATCGGCAGCCTCATACAGTACTTTTATCTCACGGAGCGACGCGCGCTTTACTTGTGGTAAACAAGTGTCAAAGAAAACGCTGCGAAAGTGTGCGTGCATACGAATAGTGTTAGCATATAAATTTTAACAGACGGAAATAAGTATTATATTATACAATGTGAATGTAAATCTATGTAACTTATTTTTCTCTATGTTTAGTGATATGGCTGAAGAATTTATTAAACAAATGTTGAGTACTTAAATTACAAAATAAATTAATATTTTGATGAATCTCTTAAGCATCAAGCCCTAAATAAGACACTTGTGTTACAACACTAGGATACTTTTGTTATATTTAACTGTCTGTGCCCGCGACTTCGTTCGCGTGGATGTCAGAAAGTAATAACATGTTGTACGTAGGTTACATGATTTTACTTGAGTATTTATTTGGTTATGGATTTAAAACTTGTTTATAAAAACAGCTTTGCAATTAATGCATCATTATTTTAGAACAAATGATCAGTAAGAGTGGAACTATGGTGAAAAAATGTCAAACATCGTCCCACTCGTGTTCGCCCGGCTTGGATATCATAAATGCGTGCGTGATCAATATTTTATTGTGGAGTTATTTTAAAACTATGATAATATCTCATAAGATACAACAATTTGGTCAATTTGGTTCGAAATTAAATACTTGTGATGAATAATATATTTATTTTGATTAGGAACAATTTTTGCAGCAGTATTATTTTCTCATAGATATGCTGTGTGACGTGCTACTGTGTGTATTGAGCACCACACAAAAATGTGTAGAATTGTGCACGCGAATTTAACCATTGAAGTAGTACTGGACTTATAGCATTAGACTGTACATGTCTTGCTTCACCTGTATCTTGGATGACAGTGAAAACTTCTGCTGTGCTTACATACATGTGTATTACTTAACTTAAGCACAGCAGAAGTTTTCACTGTTGTCTGATGAAAATGTTTTCAGCATGATGAAAATGTTTTGAGCATGCTTGTACACTTGGTTACTAAATGTATAAAATAATAGGTCTGTAAATATGAAATTGCTTTTTTATCCAATGCCATTATATTTCAAAATAATTTTAAATGAATTTTTAAATGTCTACGTAAAATATAATGGTTTTTATTCAAAGTGAAGTAGAGATGCAAATTTTACAAATAGAATTTTATTATTAAATTTTTAATAAAATTTATTAGTTAAAAATGAGGATCTATTAGAGCTTGTAGAAAATGTAGCCAGTTTCAATGTTTAGATTTGCTATAATTATTTTCTTTAATTTAAAAATAGTTTTTTTTTCACTGCATTTACTTTACAATGAATCTTAACTTATCCACAAAAGTCCAAAAAAATCAGTCTAGCCAATTTCAAATTAAAGACATTTAAAAACATACTATGCTAATTAAAGTTTGCACAAAATACTTCATATAGCAATTTAATACTTAGAGACCTAATATAAAATCTATTGTGCCTGATATGTGCCTAGTTTGTAGATGCTTCACAGATTAATTAAATGACTTCAAGTAAAGAAATAAATCTAATATTACCTGAATCAAAAGAAGCAGCAAGTTTGTGTTATAAAGCTCCTGTGCTAACTGTGCAACAATGATGTCAGTTTGAGGCTCTGCATCCGAAGTACCATAGAGCATATTCTTGATTAACACCTGATGCAAGAGTTAACACATATTAAAGCACTGATAAAAATGAAATTAAATACAATACATTTTTTTCTACTGCTTTTAATATTATCTTTCATTATCTTCCTTTTGTATAATTATCTTCCTTTGTGTCCACAAGCAGTACTACTTATTTTATTTCTAGAAATGTTACAATGGTAGATGAGTCTAAGTTTTATGTAAATATCAAGTCCTTATTTACTTTATCAAATAGTTTTATAATGAGCCAAATTTAGAAATGATAGCGGTGAATTATACTTACAATAAAAAAAATTACCTAAATGTAAATAAAACATTCAAAAGCAATCCTATAATTTCTTACTTTATGAATTCACATTGACTACAATTTTTAGATGTTAATTTAGTATTACTTGATTTACTGAAGTGAAGGTATCTACATAAGTCAAATTACTTACCAGGTTCTTGCTTACATCTTCTTGAGCTTTTTCGGCTTTCTTATCACCCCTTTCTAAAGCAGTGACTGCATCTTTCAATGATCTCACAAGCTCCGCAGGGCTCTTTTGAGACTTACCAAAAAGAGGCATAGTATTTCGTTAAATTACACTGCTCTTCAAAGCAATTCCGTCTACATAAGATTGTTCCTGGAATTAACGCAATTGTACATTAAACATGACGTGAAGTTAATCATCATTATTACGATTTTCAGTGGATTCACACTTGATAATCACAGGTATGCAAGAGAAACAAAATGAGATTTGACAAATTCATATAACTATTCAGATCTTACGAAGATTAATTCAATATTACTTTATTTGGATATGTGACTGTATTGTACCATATATTGATAAAGAACGCACAAACTGTATGGATTAAAACTCACTTTTATAATAAATTATTACAATTTTCCCTAGAAAGAGAGACCACAGGCAAAACGAACAGCTGTGATGTCAATAGAATAGATAGAAAGATTGGCAAACCTTGCTAGCCTGAATAATTTACTGGGGCTGCATTCCGTTTTGATCGCGAACACTGCTCACTCACAGTCACGGTGCTTACGTTGCCATCGCGCGATCCGATTCGATATTCACGCCATTTGAAGCTGACGAGCACGACTCATGACGCTATGTTTTGATGACAAATGTCCTTGAGGACACTCGCAAAACGTTACAAAACAATAGCACGCCGATATCGTCATGAGCACGAACAACGAACTGTAAGCATCGAGAGCAGTGTGTGATCAAAACGGAATGCAGCCTTAAAGTGCCATAGATTAGATGCCTTATGGTTCATAACAGTGCAAAAGCCGAATTGAAGATTGTGCTAGGCACTGTTTCATCACCAGCCTATATACGTCCCACTGCTGGGCACAGGCCTTCCTACATGGCAGCAAAAACATGAGGAGTTTGGGCCATAACACCACCACGCTGGCCCAGTGCGGGTTGGTGGGTTAAAGCGGTTGCAGTAACAACCGGGACCAACGGCTTAACGTGCCTTCCGAAGCACGGAGGAGCTCAAGATTATAAATTTGATTGACCCATCCAAGGACCAACCATGGCGAAAGTTGCTTTGTTTTCGTGATCGAAACCAGAGCGCTCAAACCACTACGCCACCGAGCTCCTCTTAATTAGGCACTGTTTGCGTGCAATCAATTTCGGACCACGCTTTCGCGCACTTGTGTGTACTCCTGTCAATGTATGGACATTGACAGGTTGGTTACTTTAGGTTCTTACGTTTTTATCAAAGAGATGTTTCAAAAATGTAAGAAGACCCGGCAAGGTCTATGTCTACACTATAATGAAAAAAAAATAGTTAAAAATATGCAGAACAGTGTTCAATTGTCCATATTCTTTTTATTTGCTTTGTTGCGTAGTCCATACAAAACAAGAATTTTTTTACAGACATAAACTGCAACACAGCCAAACATTCATCATGGCGCATATGTCACTTTGGTGACGTTTAGTTGACTTATGTGTCACTCACCGTATTGCCATAGTAAATAACGATGAATTCGACGAAAAATCTAAACTTTTGTGTTAACAAACTATGCCTGAAAATTTATTATTATTATTTTTCACGGATTCAGGAGATTTTTCCTGATGTTTTGAGATACTGTACATATACCTGGCCGGATATGAAACATCTCCTTTATGAAGTATTTGTAGCAAATAAAGTTTTTGATTTGCGCTCAAAAGACGACGAGAGTTTATATCAGATCCCATATATTTTCCTCTTAGCGATAGCGATAGCGATTATCGAATGGCGTCTTGTCCTCAGGCCTTCAATAAAGTTTATCAACGAGCGGTGAAGGTTGCAGGTAACCGTTGGATGCGAGCAGCGCAGGACTGATGGTCGTGGAAATCACTAGGCGATGCCTTTCTGTTACAGTTAAAATATTATTAATATTTCTATTACAGCAGTGAATACCTTAGGCTGAAATAATGATAATGACTTTCTTCATCGATAATTGCATGTATACATCACTACTTTCTATCTAACGTGTCACGTCATTCATACGTCAATGCCATAAACTGTCAGTCCCGTACGCTCTGTCAGTGCTTATTTTTAGGTTATTTTCTACTAATAATTTTAGGAAATCCTACTAAATAATTATGGCTGATGTTACGGGTGAAAAACTATCGAAAAAGTGAGTATGTTGTTCAGGAACAGTTACTAATATGTTTCTCATTAAAACGATTGCAGCAAGATCGCCTCAAGCTCTGCTTAGGCATAATTTTAATCTTCGGTCGTACAAAAACTTGTGCACGGCACCTAACAGACGGTTGGTTGAAATAACATTTTAACTAATTAGTTTTTAATCACACTTAAATTGTATGTCACCTCTTGTTTGTAGTGAACTCAAAAGAAGATTAAAAGCTGAGCAAAAGATAAAAGAAAAATCTGAAAAAGCTGCCCAACAACCTGCACCTATTGTGACAGAGAAGCGAACCACGAAAGCCGAGGAAGAGATAAGTCCAAATGAGTACTATAAGCTAAGAACAACGGCGATCGCTGCTCTGAAAACTGGTTCTAAAGAAGACCACCCCTATCCCCATAAGTTTAATGTGACAATCTCTTTAGAAGATTTTATTGAAAAGTACAACCATGTTGTGAGTGGTGAAATTTTAGAAAATGTCACTTTATCATTGGCAGGAAGAGTTCACTCCATCAGAGAGTCAGGTGCTAAACTTATATTTTATGACTTGAGGGGAGAAGGTGTTAAAATTCAGGTAATTGTATCATATTATATTCAGACATGTATTTAAGTGAGCATCATACTAAGCTCCTAACTTACAAAAATAATAAGTTGGCATCTAAAATATCTGATTTGGGCAACAATTGAACAATTAGATGCCAGTTATTATTTTAGAAGTCCATGTAGTATTTCTTAGTTGCTCTACTTGTTATCATAAATTAATTTGTGTAGAAACCAGACAATACATATTCTATTATTGAAGGGGTGCTTGCTGGTAAGGGACATAAAATTAAACTGTAAGACAAAAAAGATTCTAAAGTGTCACTTGTGCATGATCTCAAATGCAAGGTTTCAATTTGGTACAATTTTATGCAAACAAGTCCACTCTTGTCAACTTATTTTTACATTGTTTGTTTGTTTGTGTTAATTTCAAAGTGCAATAAAGAATATAATTAACTAATAATTTGCATAAGTTTTATTATCTTTTAATTTTTTAGGTCATGGCTAATGCTAAAATGTATGAGTCAGAAGAAAAGTTTGCAACAGATACTGATAAATTAAGAAGAGGTGATATAATTGGTTGCATAGGGCACCCTGGCAAAACTAAGAAAGGTGAATTGTCAATTGTGCCTAAAAATATTAGATTATTGGCACCTTGTCTGCACATGTTGCCTCATTTACATTTTGGGTTAAAAGATAAGGAAACTCGGTTCAGAAAAAGATATTTGGATTTAATATTAAATGATAAAGTAAGTATAAAAAGTGCATATTGGTGTTTCTATGCTAATTTGTGCTTTCATTGTGTTTATTTTGATTTGGGGGTAGCTATGTGTGTTTACAGAATTTATTTTTGGATGTGAGTTTATTTTTAGTGTGAGAAGTTAGATAACTAATCCACAGAATTGAAACATAAATTAGTCTGCATGTCTGTTTTTGTCCTAATGCATGAAGAAATCAGAGTAGAGTTGGTTCTGCAGTTCACAGAACCAAAGACTGTTCACTATTTATCTGTATAATATTTAGTGAATAGGATCATACTCAAATGCCAATAAAACTAGTGTCACAAATCTCACAATTGTGCAGTCAACAGCATAATTAAGTGACAGTTCTTGACTTACTATCAGAGTTATGAGCAATCAAAACTGATCATTTACTTTGTTGTTGACTGTAACATTCTAATATGGAAAAAAGTACAAATTACAATCAACTTAAATTAAGTACCTATGTCACAATGTAAACATTGTTAAAAGCTATTTTCCAACTTATTTGTTATGCTTGTTGTGCTGCCATCCAATTCTGTTCTTCTCCCATACAGGTAGTCTTTGTAAATCAATATCTGATCTGATTCTGTTTCGTACTGCACCATCAGCACCAGAGTAATAGATATTCTTTACCAAAAATTAATACTATTTTTGTTAATTTTCAGGTGAGACAAACCTTTTATACCAGAGCTAAAGTTATAGCATATGTTAGAAGGTTCTTAGATAATATGGGTTTCCTTGAAATAGAAACACCAATGATGAATATGATCCCTGGTGGTGCCACCGCAAAACCATTCATCACACATCACAATGATTTGAATATGGATCTTTATATGAGAATAGCTCCAGAGTTATACCACAAGATGCTGGTTGTTGGTGGCCTGGACAGAGTTTATGAAATAGGAAGGCAGTTTAGAAATGAAGGTATTGATTTGACCCATAACCCTGAATTCACTACTTGTGAATTTTATATGGCATATGCTGATTACAATGATCTTATAACTATAACTGAAACAATGATTTCTGGAATGGTGAAGAGTATTCATGGTACCTATAAGGTAAGGCAATAATAAAATTTGTGTTATAGCATTTATTTGCAACATATTTTTGAATGATATGAATTTTAGGTCAAATATCACCCTGATGGCCCTGAAGGTGAAGAATTACAGATTGATTTCACACCTCCATTTGCTCGAATGCCTATGATTCCTACTCTAGAAAAAATATTAAATGTAAAACTGCCATCGCCTGAAGAATTTCACACAAAGGAAACTAATGCACTTTTCAGTCAACTTTGTGAAAAAAATGGGGTATATTTATTTAGTTCATTTAATTTTTTATACATAATGTACTTCACACTTTATGGTAACCTAATATATTTAATTTTTAATATAGGTTGAATGTCCACCACCAAGAACAACTGCCAGGCTTCTAGATAAGTTAGTTGGAGAATTTTTGGAAGAGAAATGTGTGAACCCAACTTTTATTTTAGATCATCCCCAAATTATGAGTCCCTTATCCAAATACCATAGAGAGATAGCAGGCTTAACAGAAAGGTAATCGATATGTTGCCGCCATCTGGTTAAATTCGCCACTTAATTGGATACCTAGCCTGTTGATTAAACGTCGGCATCTTTATAGAACTAGACTCACTTAACATTTTACGACTTAGCGTATTGAATGGATCGTCTTGTACTGAAAAGTTTTGGTTTTATTGGTAGGTACAATGTTTTTTCCTTATGACTTAATTATAACCAACATCGTTTTGGTTCTGTGGTCATAAAAAAATACCTTGAACCTACCCATCACTCAAACAGTCACACTAAAGCTCATCAATTTAAACGGCCCGCCTAGGCATCCTATTGAATGGCTAATTTAAACCAGACAGCTGACATGACGTTTAAAACATACTAATGACATACTAATCTTGAGTTGATCCTATACCAACAAAAAAGCTGCGGAATGCTTCAGAAACTTCCAGCAGATATAGCGTGTTTGAGCTCTTATGAATGGTCTCAATGAGATAGTGTTAGATAGATGATTAATGAGGCCGGGGGTTGCTTAAAATTTTTAATTTTATATTTTACTCCTTATATTCAAGGCAAGTTTTTATTTTTCATGATCTCCTTGAGTGCCCAATATTTTTTCCATCCAGATACGAGTTTTGCTTGGAGTTCTTTTTCTACTTGATATAGATCAATTAGAAAAATAACTCCAAGCAAAAATCGTGGAGAGATGATAGATCCTAGATACTTATATTCGTTAACATACTGAAGAGCTGCTCCTTCTATTGCAGATTTCGATCTTTGATAGGGTATTCATAACTTTAGTTTTTGTTCTATTTTGGGATAAGCCAACTTTTTATATTCAGTGATTTTAACATTTTCTCAAGCCTCTCAGGCGATTCTTTGAAGAGAACTAGATCATCCAGGAATCACAGTTGGCTGAGCAACTTTCCGTAACTATAACCATCCTAACAGAGCCCTCGATACGGCCTGGACACGTGAACGGGTGACGGCGGGCGGCGGCGACTCGGCAACCACTGCGCGGTCACGACGACGCGCTGCGAGGCCGACATAGAGACAGCGCGCAGTGGTTGCCGATTCGCGAGTCGCAGGACGCGCGTGCGGTGAGTTCGTGGCCAGGCCCTTAGAGATATAGGGTCCCCCTGTCTAACACCTCTTTCAATCGGGAATGGTTTTCCCATTGTTTACAATCAGATTCTAGATGTGCTATTATCATATTTATTTTTATTATATTTATGTATTATTTGCTTAACCCTTGTTTTTTCAAGCTTTCCAGTATGCAAATATGGTTCAAGCTATCAAACGCTTTGGTGTAAATTGGTATAATCAACAAACCCCATGAATAATGGTTTGTTGTATTCCCTATATTTTTCCTACCCTACCTGTTTCACTGTGTGTACATAGTCAACTGTTGAGGTTTTTCCTAAAACTGGCTTGTTCCATAGGTTGATTTTCATCCAGCTTCCTGCTAATTCAGTCTAGAATAACTTACGCAAATACTTTAAAATATATATTCAAGGCATGCTATACTTCAAAATTATTATTTTGTCTTACCAATTAACAATGCAATAATTTTAAACGTTTCAATGCACCTATATTATATTTATTATTAACTAGCTGACCCGGCGAACTCTGTTCCGCCTTAAAGGCAACAAATAAGCAGATTTTGGAATTTGTTTTTTTATTAGAAAAAATACAAAAATAAATTAAGTACCTACATTAATCATTCATTATTATGTCTGTATTTCAGTACATAGGTTGCTCTTCACTTAAGTACCTTGTGATACACAACATTTTTCGTTTTATTATTAGGCGCAAAAACAAACAACGCAGATGGATTTCTGACCCGTGAACATGCCACATATAATTGACCATGGAAAAAACATGGATGTTCTAGATTCAAACCACAAACTTTTAAGGATTGGCCTTGTGATTTGTTGATGGTCATGGCAAATGCAAGACGGATCGGAAATTGAAGTCTTTTAAATTCAAACAGCATATCGGTTGGGATCATCGGTATCCTCGGAATGAGAACTTCCTCACTTTTGAATTTTCCTTTCAGTATCGTCACGTAAATTACATTGTTCATCAATTTTCTAACCACCAAACGCGTACCGTTGCACAGTTTTGGTTGGTTTATGTTTCGAAGCATGATTACTACGGAGCCAACCTTTAGGCGTAAATTGTGCGGTGCTAAGCCAGGCACATCCAAGGAGTTTAAAGATTCAATTGGATAGTTGGTAGCTTCATCTTCATTTGTGACGCAGTCAATAGATTTGAATGAATGCATTGTTCCAATGATCTTATTTTGAATTATGTAGTTCAGGTCATCTACATCTTTATTCTTAGCCGCTAAAATTGCTCGCTCACTCAACTACTTATTCATTATTTTTTAGTTAGAAATAATGTTTCGAAATACATTGTTGATAAGACAAAATTACTTAGCTGCCCCCTTATTCTCAACTGTCGGAAAATATTCGAATTTCGGAAACTCTATACCTGTCACATTTTATCGCTATACGTCAAAGCGAGACGGCATGTGACTTTTCGAATCGAATCCGTGATCCGACAGTTGAGAATAAGGGGGTTCTAGATGCGCGTTTTGTTGTTCCAAGTCTGATGCGTTTTTGGTTTACCACCTTTTATAGTTCACTTCACTTTTTATTTAAATTGGCAATGATTGTTATTTATTAAATAGAAACTCGAAACAAACACATCAACCGGTCGACTTCAAAATTAAAAATTTTCAACCATACTTAACCATAGACAACATTACGTTTAGCTGTCAGTTGCGTGTTGTAAATTTTTTAACAAATGAACGGCCAGATTAATGTTTTGACTGATAAATTTTTTGATTTGCTGTCAGTTGCGTTTTGTTATTCCATGTCAGTTGCGTTTTGTTATACCACGTTTTTATCCTATTCACGTGACGTCCCACGGGAATAGGATAAAAAGTATCCTATGTCCGTCTCCTAGTTCTAAGCTATCTCTCCAACAATTTTCAGCCAAATCGGTTGAGCCGTTCTTCAGTTATAAATAGCGTAACTAACACGACTTTCTTTTATATATATAAGATATGAAGGTAATTGTCTGTTACAATAGGTTCGAGCTTTTTGTAATGAAAAAGGAGATATGTAATGCATACACAGAATTGAATGATCCAGCTACTCAAAGAGAGAGGTTTGAGCAGCAGGCTAAAGATCGCGCAGCAGGTGATGATGAAGCCCCTCCTACAGATGAAGCTTTTTGTACAGCTTTAGAATACGGCCTACCACCTACAGGTGGATGGGGTCTTGGTGTTGACCGTCTTACCATGTTTCTTACTGACTCAAACAACATAAAGGTTAGTCTATTTATAAGTTGAATAATCGACAATACCTGACATACCAGACAAAATTAAACTATCTGTGGCATGATATTCTGCCATCTGGGTGTGAGAGTTATGTCTTAATAGCGTAGATTGACCTCAGTAATTATATAATTATTTATAAGAAATATTTAGGATCATTTTCAAATTTTGGGTTTGCATTTATGTGTCATTATTTGATTTGTTTTACTTTTGCAGGAAGTCCTGCTGTTCCCAGCAATGAAACCTGATGACCCTAATAAGAGCAACCCTGAAGAAGACAAAATAAATGAATCACAAGCAGAGAATGGGCAATAGTTGTCCTACAATTATTTTTAATGAGTGTCTGTGTCTGTTGCTTATCTACTAACTCTTCTGCTTCTAAATTATTATATTATCTATTGATTATGTGTTTTATTATTCATATAAAAGAAGGAACTAATTAGAATGAGTTTTATTTTGACAAATAAATATTTATAGTTAGCAAGAACAACCTAGCAATAAATTAATAATATGGTTTGTGCTTGCTAGATCCTATAGAGTACATACAAAACTGTATCAAGAATGATGGAACGGAAAATTTGTTTACAGACAGGCAGTAATTAATACTTCAGCACACAGCAGACACTGACAAACTTGTTCTCTATCACTTATGTCCATTTATTCTGAGACAAAATTTGTTTTATCTCTTTTCTTTCTCTCAAAGAGAATGTCAAACTTTTCTGCCATTGCTAAGGGGGCTGCACCCTTACCACCATCTTTTATCGCAATCCAGTTTAGGACCTAAACTGAGTAGAATCATTATATCCGTACTACGACGCTATCTACCACTATGACAGCTACGCAGTTTAGGAACCAATACTGAACCGAGCAGAAGATGAATTGCTTTTATAAAGATGGTGGTAAGGCCCCTGGTATACAATTTTACTATCAGAGAAAAGTATGGCATCTATATGAAACAATGCTCAAGACTAAACAATATTATCACTTAGTCTTGTACAATAGATTGTAATAGTTTCAGCAGCATAAATTTAAAACTAAAAATGACTGTTTCACATTGTTTAAGTTATTATTATTAAAGTTTTACATATTAGTGGTCACTGTCATCTTCATTTACACAAGTTGAATTGTAATGTTCCCCCAATCGGTACATATGACGATGATATGTAATAACCAATGGTGGATTACTGAATTCACTACCTTGTTCAATACATTCTGGTCCGTTAGCCTGAATAACATTAATTGGACATTTTAAAGAGCTTGACAGAGCTCTTATTTCTAACTGACCACCCCACATGGTTGTTTTAGCTATTTTGTCACAGTATAGTTCAAATTGTTCATCTGTGAGCATCTCATCAGTGTCTGGATTGGTCATGAATGGTAAGAAATCATCTTTGTTTTGTCTCATATATTTTGATACATCTAACCTCAGCTGTTGGGCAGAAAAGGATTGTTGCTGTGTTAATTGCAATTGGTGTGCAACAGCTTTATAGAGGCAATCACCATCAGAGGGTATAGTAAAAATTGTGAGATTTCTTTTCTTAAGTTTAGATGATATTTCTTGAATTTCCTTGTTTCTTGGTCCATGTGCATTTTCTTTTTCTTGTAGTTTAATCTGTTCTTCTCTTTGTTTATCCATTATTGACTTTTTATCTCTTCGTTTTTGTGCTTTTGTTATTTTCATTTTAGTTACTTCATGTTCTAAAGGTTGATCTGGTTGATCTTCAGAACCATTATAGTTTTTGGGATTAGTTACATTCTGTAAAATATCAAGTTCTTGCTTATGACGATTCTCCATTTCAGTTTCTAATTGAGATATTTCTGTTAAAAGTTCTTTCTTCTTAGTTTTGTCATTTTTAGCAGTCTTCTTCAGAGCTTGAATTTGTGCCTGAAGTTCCTTTCTTTCTTTTCTATGCTTACTTTCTATGGTAAATAACTTAGCAGCATTTTCTTCTGGAATATCCATAATAATAACGATATTTTAGGTTAATTGGATCCAAAATAAATCTGGAGAGTAGTTTCACAGCTAATTGTTTTCATGCTTTTTAGTAGATGCGGTTTTTTGGCATTATCTAAGTAAGAGTTACATTAAAATATCGTTTGGTTGGATTTCATTAAATTTTTAATTTTCATTTACATGCGAACTCTAATCCCATTCTAATCCAATCACACACACACATTATAATAATCACCTAATAATTCCAAATCACAGTTCCAAATAGGCTTGAGAAAAAAATATCGATATATGAAAATATCGATATTTTTATAGAAAACTCGATATTTATCGCTGATAATTTTATTTTCGATATATCGATACTCGATATTTTTTTCAGGATATCAAATTCGATATTTTTATAAGTGCGTCTTCGATGTCACATCATGTAACTACTACTACTACGATCTCTAAGATTAGAAAAGACTAAGTTTAAGCTAGATGGCTTAGTTGCCTTCGTCTCAAATCCAAAGAACCTAGCTGTCCAGAAGCGATATATTTGTCCAGCAGTGGACTTGGTTTCAAATTTTTCAAAAGAATAGTGTAAAAGCACCTTTTGGCCTATTTTTGCAACATTATAGCACCAACTCTATATAGGGTATTTTTTTTTTAGTGCTAAACTGTTCCAGAAAGAATAGAAAGTCAAGCACCGCCTTCAAAAATACTTTTTTATTAGATTAAGAGTACCTCACTTTATTTATTTTTTCTTTTTAAGTACTTTGAGGGAGGTTTAATTTTTTAAATAACTTGTTTTTAATCATCAATTTTATTTTTAGTTATTTCAGACACAACTGATTTTTCCATTGTCATAGATTTCCAAAGGTATAACGCCGCTTGACAGTTTTAATTAATTTTTATATCTTAAAATTTTTATCTAGCTTAGCTACTGGTCGCGATTCTGTTGGCACAAACTAGACTAAACTTAACTAAAATTAGGTTTAGTGCTGTCAGATTGCGTTTCCTATTCTGTAACGGACTAAAATGACAGGAGTAAACTTAATTTTAATCTGACAGGAATAAACATCAATTTACATGCTGTCTAAATTTAGGTTGACATTTCTAATTTTAGAGATATTTAGACATAGAACGTGTACAACAGAATAGCGAATAGCTTAATTGAGTAACTAAAACCAATTTATTCCTGTCAGATTAAAATTGTTGTATTCAGAATGAAGACCACTGAAATTGCGATTTTTTATAAACATAATTGTTTAAAAAAATCGCGTCCGCCATCTTTGATCTCGAAATTCAAACTATGATTTTTGTGGTTTTCAGTGGTCTTCATTCTGAATACAACATCAATTTCAAGATCCAAGATGGCAGACGCAACTTTTTTATGAAAACATAAATATGGGTATCATTTTTGTGGTTTTCGGGGGTCCTGATTCTGAATACAACATCAATTTAAAAGTCCAAGATGCCGGACGCAACTTTTTTCATAAAAATCAATTCGAATATCATTTTCGTAGTTTTCAGGGGTTTTGATTCTGAATACAACACCAATTTCAAGATCCAAGATGGCGGACATGACTTTTTTATAAACAATCAATATGGGTATCAGTTTTGCAAATTTTTTATAAAAATCAATATTTTGCCGCCTTGGATCCCGAAACAGATGTTTTATTTGTAATCGGAGCCCCAAAAACCCACAAAAATGATACCCGTATTGATTTTGTATTAAAAGTCACGTCCACCATCTTGGATCTCAAAATAGATGTTGTAATCAGAATCGGGACCCCCGAATACTACTTAAATGAACACTATGTAATGCTTTTATATATAAAAAGTAGCGTCCGCCATCTTGGATCACGAAATTGACGTTGTATTCTAAATCGGAACCCCCGAATACTACGAAAATGATAACTATATTGATTTTTTGTAATAAAAAAGTTTCGTCCGCCATCTTGGACCTTGAAATTGATGTTGTATTCAGAATCAAGACCCCAGAAAACCACAAAAATGATACCAATATTGATTGTTTATAAAAAAGACGCGTCCGCCATCTTGGATCTCAAAATTGACGTTGTATTCAGAATTAGGACCCCTGAAAACCACGAAAATGATACCCATAATGATTTTTTATAAAAAAAGTTCCGTCCGAGTTCCGTCCGCGATCTTGGATCTTGTAATTGATGTTTTATTCAGAATCGGGACCCATGAAAACCACAAAAATGATATCCATATTGTTTTTTTTATTAAAAAGTCGCGTCCGCCATCTTGGATTTCCGAATGAAGTATTCAGAATGAGGACCTCCGAAACCCAAAAAATGTCAGCTATTTAGAATTTATTGAGAAAAGTTGCGTCCGCCGTCTTGGTTCTCGAACTAGGTGTTTTATTGAGAATCGGGATCCCCGAAAAGCACGAAGTTAAGGTCACACACCTTTAATTACTATCAGAAGAATTTTTAAAAGTAAAATTATAATTTTTCTAAAAATAATTCATTTAAATAAGCCTTCAATATTTATTTTTATGAATTCATCCAAACATGTTTTATTTATTCTGTGGTAACACTGAATTCAACTTAGTCGCGCTAGTCCTGTCAAAACAGGAGGATTAAATTAAGTTAGACGTGGCAACAGAATAGCAACTGACTATAACTAAATTAAAATTAGAGATTTTTTGTTTAATTTAGTTTAGAGAGTGGTACAACCGAATCGACACCACTATTTAACTAAATGCAAACTTAGAAATAACATGCATATTAACAGGTTTTAGAATTACGCCGTTAAGCCAACGATGCGTTTCCTTTGTGACTAATACACACTTAATTAATTATCTAATAAACTCCTGAACCGATTTTGATGAAACTTGCACAGTTCTTTAAATTGGAATATACCTAGTCAACAAAAACATTTATTTTTTATCCGACGTAAAATTTTGAAAAATGCTGGGACAAACATACAAACATAGACTTAAAAAAATTGGCACCTATGTTAGGAAGCTAATATGGACTAACATATACAAGAACTGTGCGATTCTTACAATATTACATACATACACATCAAATTGTTGACCTCTTTTTTTAAGTCGGTTAAAAATATCGATATATCAAAATATCGATATTTTCTCACGATATATATCGATAGTTATGTAAAATATCGATACGATATATATCGATTGTTTTTTCATTCGCCCATCCCTAGTTCCAAATACTATACATTTATTTAATCTGTGGATTCCAATGAGGAAGTAGTACTATTTTGTTGTTTTTTTTTTGGTTAATTCTCCCTATAAAAGGAAGGCAAAGGGAACTAATGCCTATGCAACCATGTCTTCAGTATTTCTTTATTTCTTCTTTTATTGCATTAAAATGCTGGCGTAACCCATTTCAATGCTTCTTGGGTGTATTTGACACGATGATGTTCTTTCGCCCTGTAATGGGAAGGCAGAAAGGGAACTAATGCCCATACAGCCATGTCAGCTGAGGCCGAGTACCTTGCTCTAACTGAGGCGGCGAAAGAAGCTATTCACCTCAAAGGTTTATTAAACCATATTGATGATCAAAAGCAAGAAGGAATAACGTTGTATTCTGACAGCCAGGCGGCGATTGCTTTTGCCAAAAACGATGTGCGAAGTGCGCGAACAAAGCATATGGATTTGAGAGTACACTTCCTGAAGGAATGTGCACAAAGCCACCACATTGTTCTCCATTATATGTCTTCGGATGCTATGGACGCTGACCTTCTGACCAAAGGACTACCAGGCCCAAGGATAGTGAGGCTGAGAGGAAGTCTGCTGGGACTATAAATGTGAGGCGGCGTATTGTAGGTTTGGGCCAAATATATCGATATATCAAAACATCGATTTTTTTTTGAAAATAATCGATTTTTATCGCCGATATTTTTATTTTCGATATATCGATATACGATATTTTTTTCAGGATATCAAATTCGATATTTTTAAGAGCTCTATTAATGCGTCGTCGATGTTACATCATGTATCCTACCACTACGATCTCTAAGATTAGAAAAGACTAAGTCTAGGCTATATAGCCTCAGTTGCCTTCGTCTTAAACCCAAAGAACTTGCTTTTAAATCTTTTAAATTGGGGGAAAAATACCTTTTTTGGCCTATTTTAGCAACAGCTTAGTACCAACTCCATAAAAGGTATTTTTTTTGATTTGGTGCTAAACTGCTTTTTATGATTACCTTACTTTAATTTAATATTTTTTTTCTTTTTAGTATTTTGAGATAGGTTCATTTTTTTAATAATTTTTTTTTATATACAACTAGATGACAAACAAACTGACGGCGTACCTGGTGGTAAGCGGTTACCACCGCCTATAGACACCTGCAATAACAAGGAAAAATCACTTGATATTGCAGGTGCGTTGTCATCCTGCGGCCAAAGATGAAATGCCGTCCATGCCCAGTAATCACACTGGCTACCTTTCCCTTCGATCCGAAACACAGCGAACTGTTTCACGGATGAAATAAGAAAGGCGGTGGTACCTACCCAGACGACCCTACATACGGGCCTACCACCTAGTGAAACTTTTTTAAAATAACTACTTTACTTTTTGTTTTTAGTTATTTCAGACTTAAATAATTTTTCTTTTCTTAAAGACCTCCAGAGGTATAACGCCGCTTGACAGATTAAATTCCTTTATATAAATTTTTTTTTAAATTTAGTTTAGCTACCACCTCTGCATGCAAACATTTAAACAATATGCATATTGACAGGTTTTATAATTACGGCGTCAAGCCAACGATACGTTTTCTTCCTGACTAATACGCTCTTAATTAACTATCACTAAAACTCCTGCAGCGATTTTGATGAAACTTGTACATACATAAGTTGGATTACACCTACTCCAAAAACAATTTTTTTTTAAATGCTGATATAGACTTACTTAAACAAGAACTATGGAATTCTGACAATATTACATACATACGGGTCAACCTCCTTTTTTGAAGTCGGTTAAAAAAATATCGATATAACGAAATATCGATATTTTTTTCACGATATATATCAATAGTTTGTAAAATATGGATTCGATATATTTTTTCCATTCGCCCCCCTAGCGTATTGGACCATGGTGAAACCATCGATCTCTATGGACACATTTATGTCAAGTTTTGAATTATTTAAAAACTATTGTGCTATCTTGTCATGTCTTGTCTGTCATAAAATCTTGCAATAAAATATATTTCTAACAAGTACCTATTTCTTTATTTCTTTTTTATTATTCATTCTCCCTGTAATGGGAAGGTAAGGGGTACTAATGCCCATACAGCCATGTCTTCAGTATTTGTTAGATTAAAATGCTGGCTTAACACATTTTAATGCATCTTGGGAGTATTTGACATGAAATATATGATGACAGTCTCCAAATGATGCTACTTGATGAGGTGGATAACCACAAAAAAATCTCATCGTATTTCACTTCTCTTAATTTATAAAATTACACCAATTATAAAACAAAAAGTTCGCCCCAGAACAATTTTTTATCATTCTAATAAAAATCTTGACTGGCATAACAAAATCCTGCCAACCAAACACACGCACACGAAACAGATTATAGCGCTCACAGCGCTTACGATTATAATCGCCCGGTCTAAAATAAATTGCGATAAATGTGCTCACAGAGCTTTCAGCGTACTCACGATTTTGGACCGAAGTTTTAGCGTGTCAACCTGTCAAATGTCAATTTTCATTTCAATACTATTGCATTTGAGTATTTGAGCCTAAAATAGTGTGATATGAGTACTTACTTTTGTGTTTGTTAATTAATAATTACAATACAACTTCTTTTTTCTGGGCACCAACAATTCCGCTTACCATAAATAACCTAAAATAAATAAACAAACCACACTTCATTTCGGCACGCATTTGAGCGCGCTAATCTCCTTGGAGTAAAAATGATCTGTGGCGCTAATAGTGCGGATAATAAAATTACTTTTAGCGGTTTACGGACCGCAGCCTTAGTGACAGATGAAGCTGACAGCTAGTGTCATTTTGCGTTTATGCAGAACACGCTAATTTACAATCCGTCTTTCTTTACAATAAACTTTAATTTTAAATTAAAAAATGAATCCCTGTTCGATCGCAGCTCCTCAATTAGATACAGACGGAGATGGAAGATGGAATAGCATTGTGAGTAACTTAAAATAGATTTACAGTTGCCTATTTTAACTAGGTTCCTTTCTACGTACGTGGTCTTGAATATTAAATATTATTTCATGCTAATCTGCTACTAAATAAGGTTTCGGCTTAAAGTCTTATTTGAAATTTTCAGCACAACAGATTCCTCTCGGATGCAAAAGGAAAAGACGCGGATGTGATTTTCATAGGCGATTCAATTTTACAAGCTTTAGAACATACCGAAGTATGGAATCAATGGTTTGCTCCACTACACTGCCTTAACTTTAGTATCCACAGAGATCAAACCCAAAATGTTTTGTGGCGTATTAAAAACGGAGAACTTGATGATGTTGACCCCAAGGTTATTATTATTATTTTTAATGAAATCCTACTAAACTGTACCATGCTTTTAACATAATGCTAAATACATGAGATATTCATTTTAAAATTACCTAGTTCTCTAATAAATATTTATATATTTTTTTACAGGTAATAGTAGTGCATTGTGGCACAAACAATGTTGAACATACTGCTGAACAAGTGTGTGAAGGAATTTTAGAAATTGTCAGAACTATTAGAGAAAAGCATACAAACGCATATGTAGTATTACCTGTAAGTAATCTTTGACTTTATTTGTTTATCTTCCAAACCACAGATTCCGGATACAATTAGTGTCTCCTGGGAGAATTACACGGCTTGACAAATTAAGCCACATAAGCCTCCCAAGAGCATATGACAAATGAAAACCCATGTTGACAAGTTAAATTCAAAAATGGTTAAGTATTGCTGTTTAATTACTAATATATTTTTGGAAATGTGGGATTTGATTTGAACTCTCTTCACTGCTGGCAGGTTGCTTATCTAAATGAGCTTCAATATATTCTAGTTGTTATACTGATGAAATGAGATGTCCCAAAAACATATAGAGTCCCACCTAGGTAGTACAAATAGCTGAAAAATAGGCAACAATATGCAGAATATTTTTCATTTATCCATTTTCTTTTATTTGCTTTGTTTAATGGAACAAAATTAGAACTTTTATAGAAAAAACTGTAACACATGCAAATATTTATCATAGTGTTTATTTCGAAAACAAGATCCTAAGGTTGAAGACTACGAATAACATCAATATGTTGATCATTAATTTTGTTGTACATTTATAATGTCAAATTAGTAATTAATCTCTCAAGCAGCACTATCCCACCAGAGGGCTATGAATGGGCAGAAATGCTTGATAGGTTAATATGTCTAAAATAATGTGAACATAAATTGTCAAATTATAGTTATTATTACATCATCATCATCATCATATCAGCCGAGAGACGCCTACTGCTGGGCATAGGCCTCCCCCAAGCATATCCAAACCGATTGGTCCTGCGCTGCCCTCATCCAACGGCTTCCCGCGACCTTTACCAGTCTCCCGGTACGCGGCCGCCATTGGAGGACCTTTCCGCCCCAACCGCCCTCAGTCCTCCTCGCAATATGACCTGCCCACTGCCATTTGAGACTCGCAATTCTTTGGGCTATGTCAGCGACCTTAGTTCTCCTGCAGATCTCCTCATTTCTGATTCAATCACGCAGAGAAACCCCGAGCATAGCATTGCCCTTTGGGTGACTTTGAGCCTTCTTAAGCGGCCTCGTCTCGGTCCTGTATGTCATCACTCGAAATTAAAGACTTTCGTCTTGAGACACCGCGGAAGTTGGGTTGAGAATTTGCTGCGAAGCGTCCTCAACCCAACCATTGATTTACCTCTTTTTGGAAGTTGGACTACTTGTCCCAGGTAAATATTTGGTAATTATCCCAGGTAATTATTTGTCAACAACTTCCAGTGTAGAGCTTCCAACCTTTACAGGAGAAGGTACGACATAATTTCCGTCTTATATATGTTTATGTTATGACCCATTAACCCATTATCCCATTTGTTGGGAAACTTAGGAGGGTCTTAGCCACGACTACGATACCATCAGCAAAACGAAGGTGAGTCATGTACTCGCCGTTAATGTTGATGCCAAGTCCTCTCTGGTGCAAAAGCTTAATCTTCAGAACAGTTTCGGTGATATAACATTGTCCTGTCTCATCCTCGCTGGAGACATATCGGTTCCGAGTAGTTTTCGAGGTGGACTGACATAACAATTGGATGTTGCCTAAGTTTGAATATGGCGCTATTTTTCACAAATTCGGAAAATATACGCTACTGTTGTTACCACAAAGACAATTCAAACATAAAAGAAATATAATATTGTTAAAGTTGTACTGTTTAGAAAATTTTTAAAAATGGTTTTTTCTGCAAAATTTATCAAAAATGTTAATGATAATATCATCAATAGATTGTTGACAGCAATTAAAACAACTTATTATACGAGATAAGAGAAGAGGTCAAAATTACGGTTTTGGTGTATTTCCTAGGGTTCAGATCGTAGCATATCTCCACACCAAGCAAGTTTATGGGGCCCTGTGCTGAAAAAGTTTGTGCCATCAGTTGTGTCACTAAGAGAGGGAAGAGAATGGAACGGCGACATTTTGATGTAAATGCGCACACCTGTGTTATTAGATCCCCAATCAGATATAAGATTCAACACCCCTTTGAACCCATTCGTCCCAAATAGGTCCTACTGTGGTAACAAAATTCAAAATTGAAAAATTAATTCCTTCTTAAAAATAGTTTGGTCAGTAAGAAAATGTATGGAAAATATCAAAATAAATTTTTGGATTTTGAACTGTTGATAACTCTTAAGTATTTATTGTCTAACTATGTTAGTATGGGTAGGTGTCCGCTTGTTATTATACCGTGTACCAAATACCTTGTTTAAGGATATAGACAAAGTTATATTTCTGTGTTTTCAATTGCAGAGTCTATTACCACGAGGTCAACACCCTAACGAATTGCGGGAGAAAAATTCAAGAATCAATCAACTGTTACGTGAAAAAGCCCTTAGTATGAATAAGGTGGAAATGGTTACAATAGATAAAGGTTTCATACAAAATGATGGTACTATCAGTCATCATGATATGCATGACTACCTTACTCCAACGAATGCCGCTTGTCGCAAGGCTTTTGAACCAATCTATGATCTTCTTCAACAAATATTGGCTGAGGGTGAACCAGAAAAGGATTTAACACCATCGGAGTAAACTCATTCAAATTAATGATTACCGTTCCATAGCTATCAATATTAACCCATCAATAGCATTGATAACAAAAGCAATGTCATTAACAAAATATCAAAGTACCAAAGTATGGTATTAAAATTCTGATAAATAAGATGTATCAATCAGTATATAACTTTTGGAGTTGCTTTTACTACTAATGTAGCTAATAAAATAATGATATTGATAAATTATACCATCAATGAAAAAGAATGGGATAGAAAACAGTAGTAAAAGTGACTATTTTCAGTTTTGTTCATTTGTTTTGATTAGGTTATATGTATATAATGTAAACCCCTATCTGCTTCAAAAAAATATTTTTAGTGGGTTTATTTTCAGTTGAGTAAAGGTGTTGATTATTTTGTATTTCAGCAAAGGCATAAATTACATAAAGCTGCAGCGCAATATAGTATTCATAGTTGTGCACACGATTTGATTTCTCATCACTACACAAGATCTAATCAACTGTGAACTGTCCCCTGATGTAAGTTTTATTTGAATCAAAACGTTTTGACTATCCTCGTGTTCACCTTCATAAGCAAAAAGTGGATTCCAATAAAAGGGTGTTTCCTACAAGTAAAAAGGTAGGTTATATAAATACATTTTGGAAATATGACTAAAAATGCTTTGCAAAGTATTTTTTTTGGATGGTATCAAACTTATGTGGTTGAGAAATTAAAAAAAAATGGCTTAATTAATATTACAAAATTTATTACAACATTTGTACAATTGTTTGCTCATTTTGAATGTAACAACTGTTTATATGCCAACTATGCGTGTAAACACTTAAATTACAAAGATATCATTAATTTTGTACATGCGGCCATACGAATTCGGTGGCCACTAGAAGGTAAGGTGTGACGTCACTATTCCGCAACATTTTTAGAGCGTTTTGGGCAACTTGTAATCGCACCTCAAACAAATTGCTTTAACTAATTCTTGATTGCAGATATACTATTGTTTCTGCAATATTTATCAACCATTGACATACTTACATTTGTAAGTATATATGTGATTTAAAAAAAAGTTGGAACTACCCTATTCTAGGTAGGCGCTGCTGTCGTTTATATACGATTTGATAGTAGATCGATTTGGTAGTAGGTTTGATAGTTGATTGTTTCGATTCGATTGAAACTTATTCTAGGGGTTCTCCACACATCACCGCGCTTAACTTAGCTTTAAATTAAATTAAGTTTACATAGCGCGGTGTGTCATATTTGAGCAACTATGAGAGCTAAATTTGTGCACTGGAAGTAATTTTAGGTAGACAATTTCATCAAGTTATGGATTTATATTTGGATATTCTTAATGCCTGCAGGATTCTTACATAGATATTCTACGTATCGATTAATTTAAAGTTTGTTATATGAATACTCGCAGAGCCTAAGAAGATTACGTATACATTCACGCGTAATAACACCTACACTTGACAGTCGGTGACTATTGCAAAGAAAATAGAGCTCACGACATGTCAATATTATATATGTATATGTCCCAGCCATATTGTATAAAACACCGACAACACCGTAATACAATCTGTCTAGGCAGATAGTCTAGTAGTGAAGTTTTTGTGTAATTAGTAGGAAGTTTGTGTGATTGGTAGGTGGAGGGTTTTTTCATAACCACATAAAACCTAATTCATTTTGGTTATGAGAGGTAAAAAATAACCTTGAAATCATACAATAACTCTTAGGTACTGGACGATTCGCCTAGGCAGATTGTAATAAGGTGTTGTACGATATAGCTGCGATATATATATATTATTACACGTAATTGCCCTTCGGATTAAGCTATTTCCGATTATTAAGCACCTGCCGCATTATGTATGCATGAGCAAATAGGGGTTCTTAAGGTAGTCAATTTTGTAGCTTTTTAATATGCAGCTCATTGTGATGATACAGTACTTAGCTTTTTTATTATAGGTTTAAGTATACATTATAATAATAAGAAATGTTTTAATAATTTGTTAACTTTTACATTCCAAATTAGATTTAATTATTATTTTATTGGCTGTGTTTACATTATTCTTTTTCTTTAATTATTATAGTTTTGTTGAGAACAATAATTTAATATGGCATTTGGCATTGAGTTTCGAATACATTATTTTGAAGTCCAAACTAAATAAATTGTTGCTACAACTTTTGTAATTTCAAAGATGATTTGACATTCCATAACCAACGATAAAATTATTTGGAATTAATTTCATAGGACTGTCTCAGGATAGGTATATTATTATTAACTGTTAACTGAGTGATAATGTCTTACTCAGAAGCTTCAGGGACGAAGAACAAACAATTTTAATTGATGCTCCGAGTTCTAATTTTGTGTGATGTAAAAATTTCAAAATAATTATTCTTAGCAAACTGGCATTAGAACATTGTTTATTAATCAGTTGCAAAAGAGAATTATACATGTTATATCAATCTTATTTTCATGTCTGCAGCTATGAAATGTTAAAAATGATGAATGAGCTGTAAAATATTTATTAGGCTATTACTTTATATTATTTATTATTTACTTATTTATCTACTCATATTTTAGATCAAAAAAAATGTGAAGGAATTGTTGTTATAGTGCAATAATTCCATGATGAAGTACATTTTAGACACTTATTAATTACTTACAACTATTTTTAACATCATGGTTCTATTAAGGAATTGATCGCTACCAAAGATATTCGAACATTCATAACCAATGTTAATATACTGTTCACAGTTCCCTTTATATTTAGGTAATCGAAATATTTTTGATATCACTGCGTATTTATGAACGTTCAAGAAAAAGTAATTTAATTAAAAATATTGAGGTATTTTGTCTTTTTATAAAAACTATTGTTGTTTTCGTAATTTCATAAATCTTTTTATTTTCTTCATGTATTTTAAAATACAAGTAAGCTTTATATCACAATTTGAAAGCAGTAGGTACATACTTTAAGCAGCTATACAAATAATTTGTGCGGTCCGGGAATCACCCATTGGGCAGCTTAAAAAGTGTGACAGTATTGTTACTGAAAAGCACCCAAAGTTTAAAAGCCTTTAGTTGAGCATAAAATTCAAAATTTTATGCCCAAGTAGGTACCTGTATATTGAAAAATAATATTTAAAAGTGTCCATGGTAAATTAATAACCAATTCCATCATGTAGAAAAACTAATTACTTATCATTGCCATGATGGTTAGTGTTAATCAATTATTTTTTTGGTAATGTAGTAGTCTGAGCTTCCACCACACACATTAATATTTTGGGTTTTGTTGTTTTATATTAGATCTCTTAATAATATTTTTCAGGGTTCCATGGCCGAAGTGACAAAATTAATTAAATTGTTCGCCAAGGGCCGCAGCTAACATGTTAATTATTTTTTTTTTACATTCTGCATCTTTACTCCTTTTTTGCTCAGGTCAGGTGCATAAGGCGGTAGCCGGTAATTCAAAACATTTGTCTTCCCCTACCATAGAGGTAATTAATACTCTTATGCTATCCATTATTGAAAATTTTATCGACATTTTTTATTTAAGAGCAGTGTTTTTATGTATTTAGCTATAAATATTACACAATTAAATTACAGAAAGTGCTATGGAACCCTTGATGTGTGTTCTTGACCAGTGTTTTAAACCAATTATAATTTTGAAGCAGTATATCTTAGTACACATAATGTAACCTCATGTGTTTCTTCCATGTAGGAAGATCAGTGCCCAGTAGTGGGACGGATATAGGCTGGTGATGATGATATCTTAGTAGCATTATAATTAGATAGTTATTTAAGGTACTAGTGTACTCAAGTTGCCAAACATACATACATATTGCTTGAATCTCAAATTGTTATAAGTATTTATTTGCATGATGATTGATGATGCTTAAGAGTAAACAGTGCAATTTTTTCAATGAAAAATCTTTTTATTTGTTTACATATTCCCAATAAGTATAATAATGATAAATATTCTTATATTATATTATTTCATCAGCTTTTGGAATAAGTAATGAAGACTACCAATCTTATCACAGAATAAGAACAGAACACTGATTTGGTTAGCAAACTCATACCCCATTTCACTTGTAACACACCATAATAAAAGTGAAAGGTATGTTTCCGATATTTAAATGTTTACGTAAGAGGATCAAGACAGAGCTCATAGGGCCTGCCCACTGCCACTTCAATCTCTAGGGCACATAGCACACAGAACGGATGGCCGGTTGATCGGATGGCGACCACGTATCAGAAAGCGCAAAGTAAGGGTCGAACGAGACACGATATATGATGATGATGAAATGAATTCTGACAAATATGAATTAGGGTGCAGGTACATTACTACTCCAGTCAGTTACCCTGTCTATTAAATCAGAGATCCTGGATTAGAGTCTCAGTGTTTGATATTTTTGCATATTTGATATTTGTGCGTACATCAAAATTATAGTAAATAAATAAAAAACATACAATAATATTTGAAGACGAACTATATTTGCAATATAAACAAAGAAAACTGTACAGTCACTAACAAATTGTACAAAATAAATTAATTATTATACAAGTAAATTAATTGTTACAAATAAATTTTAAAATTTATTTGTTAAATAAAACAACAAATACAATATACAATATTACACAATATTAATACAATACAATATTTGTTGTGTTTGTTTTATTAATACAATATTTGTTGTTGTTTTGTTATTTGTTTTTAATAAATTTTAAAATTTATTTGTTAGTCTCTTGTAGTAAAGATGGAAGGGTAAAGTAACGTTTTGCTTTTGCAGTGATAAATCAAAAATGTTAAAGTTTCGTTCTTGTAACTTTATTAAGTATTTGCTTGTAGAAATTGCAGGTAAAAATATTTGATTGGCTAATTTTGGTATTTTGATGCTTCTAGCCTAAAAACAAAAAAATCCTAAATTATTTAGTAAAATAATTGCATTATTATTAATTAATCTTTCGTCCCTTGCCAGTGTAATAGTGCCCACACACAATGACAAAATAGAAAGTCTATTGTGTCTGATAAGTGAGTGCTTTACGATAATGGCTCTGAGGGTCTAGACAAGATGCTATTCGATAATTGCGATCGCCATCGCTTAGCGGAAAATGTATGGGATTTCACATAAGACATCGAATGACTTTCAATAGCTAATGTCTAATCCCATACATTTTTCATTTAGCGATAGCGATTGTCAAATGGCATCTTGTCTAGGCCTTCAGATTCTGTAGTGCACAGACTATAAACAAATGAGCTCAGAGCTCATTTTTCATTACAGTCTAAAGCGCAGGCCACACCGCCAGCGAGCGGGCGAACGAGTTAGGCGGGCGGGCGAAGCGAGAGAAGGAAACTATACAAACTACGCCGACGACGTAGCTTAGCTCTGTATTTCGCGGTGTAAACCAAAGTATGAAAAGAGGTGAAACGATGCCCGCCCGCCTAGCTCGCTTGCCCTCTCGCTGGCGGTGTGGCCTGCGCTTAACCAAGAAGAACAGACGACTAGAGATATCATTAAACATTGGTAAGGAGATGTTCGTTATTGGTACTCGAAAGCCCCCCACGATAAATTATATATTATGCGAAAGCTTATGCTCAGAGGATCTTGAATATACCCTTTTTTCATTTTAATACCCTTGCATTTTTGAGTAATTTTGAAAAGTGTATGCAAGAATTCTAAGCTTCTTATCCAAGTTTCTCTGACAAAATACAGTAAAAAATAAATTAAAATCATTATTATTAGTCAGAAACAAGTGCAGAAACTAATTTGCCATGTTCTTCTAGCATTTACAATAAAATATAATTGCAGAATAGTCGTAGGCTGAACCAAATCAACTCCATGCCTAGTATTAAAAAATATTTGACCAGACAATAGACGACATTATGTTCGTCTGGCCCGCCCAACCCCGCGGCTTTGGAAAACGAGATTTACATCAATCCTATGTACTCTTTTACCCGACCATATGTACAACTTTCATTTTCAATGTAACGCTAATATAAATAAGTTAGAAGCATCACTTGTGGCCGGGCCAGCCTGACGTTTTCAGCCCGGCCCCTTCTACATCACCACTACTACAACAACTAGTGACAATTAATTGTTAGAGAACTAATGTACTACATAAAATACATACATTCAAGCCTTTATTTCATACTAAAATGCATTATCTTAGGAGATATCAAAGTAAGGTGGGGCCGGGCTGAAATTATTGAAATAGCTAATAACAATAAAAATACAAAACCTAAGAACCCATATTCTATGTGTGTATAATCTCCCAGAGGTGCAGTATATATGTACAACTTTATTTTTAAGTTACATTATTTAAATATAAAAATATGAACACTATAAATTATTTCAGCCCGGCCCCCTACAATCGTTTATATCTTTTTAGCTATTGCATCAATCTGCACAAAACGACAATGTATGGACTCGTATACAGTAGTACTTTGATAAATTTTGGCTCATGAATTTACTAAGATTATATTCGACGAGATAATTAAAATCTAAGATAGTACTAGTGGAGTGACCATCAGTCACGTGTCAATTTCAGGACATGTGTTTTATCGAATGAAACAAGTAATAATTAGAGTTTTTTTTATATTAATACAACCTTTTTAGATTTATAAAAATCAACAACCTTCGTATTTAAAATTATTAATACGTAATAGGGATATTGACAACAAGTAAAAAAGTAGGATTTTCACTTAAATTCAAAAATATGAATTATTTTATTTACAAAAATACTTGAAGAGCACATATTTTTATGTCATATTGGTCTTATTATTTGCAATTTTTTAAAAATGATTTAAATAAAATAAAACTAATTATGGTAACATAGTCATATATAAAGTACTAAGATGCTATTAAACATTCAATAAAATGTTGTCAAATACCCTATTAATTAACTTCCATATAATCTATTAAATCACAGTCTTTCATTAGGTACTTCAAAAATTATAACTTATAAAAGTATTGGTTAATATTTGGTATACATATAAGTAGTAGGTAGCAATTACTTTTATAATCTAGTCCTTATAATTAAAAAAAACATACCCACCGAATTGGCAACCTCTTCGTTTTTGAAGTCGGTTACAAATCCTCTAATTATAAATTGTATCATTCAATAAAAACATGTTTCCTAGATGATAGGCCCATATGTAGGGTTGTCTGGGTAGGCCTTTCTTATTTCAGCCTTAAGACAGTTCGCTGTGTTTTGGATTGAAGGGAAAGATAGCCAATAAAGTAATTAGAGGGCATGTACGGCATTTCAACTTAGGCCTCAGGATAACAACCGAACTGCAATATCAAGTGATTTTTCCTTATTATGTATTCCTGTGTCCAACAATGCAACACAACAGTCATTGCTACGCCACAGGCAGCTCATCACCAAAACAACACAAAAGACTGACATTATTTACATATTTTAGAAAGAGAGGTAAAACAACGTTAGTATCCGCTCTTAAAACGTCTCTGGAGGGACAGATTAAAGCAGCTGTTTATAGGTGGCGGAAACTGTTTACCACCAGCTGGGCCATTAACTTGTATGTCTTCTACTTAGATCATTAAAAAAAATGTCCTGAAATTAGCACGTGCCAGATGGTCACTCCACTAGTACTATCTTGGATTTTAATTATCTCGTCGAATATAATCTTAGTAAATTCATGAGCCAAAATTTATCAAAGTACTACCGTATACGAGTCCACACATTGTCGTTTTGTGCAGATTGATGCAATAGCTAAAAAGATATAAACGATTGTAGGGGGCCGGGCTGAAATAATTTCTAGTGCTCGTATTTTTATATTTAAATAATGTAACTTCAAAATAAAGTTGTACATATATACTGCACCTCTGGGAGATCACACACACATAGAATATGGGTTCTTAGGTTTTGTATTTTTATTGTTATTAGCTATTTCAATAATTTCAGCCCGGCCCCACCTTATTTTGATATCTCCTAAGATAATGCATTTTAGTATGAAATAAAGGTTTCAATGTATGTATTTTATGTAGTACATTAGTTCTCTTACAATTAATTGTCACTAGTTGTTGTAGTAGTGGTGATGTAGAAGGGGCCGGGCTGAAAACGTCAGGCTGGCCCGGCCACCAGTGATGCTTCTAACTTATTTATATTAACGTTACATTGAAAATGAAAGTTGTACATATGGTTGGGTAAAAGAGTACATAGGATTGATGTAAATCTCGTTTTCCAAAGCCGCGGGGTTGGGCGGGCCAGACGAACATACGACATTGACGTTTTATACTATGTCTGGGATGAGTCACATTTTTTAAAATGGAATTTTACATCTCTGGATAACAGTTTTTTGACCAGAATATAATGTTATTTTTTATTTATATGCGGGCATTTAAAATTATAGTTTTTATATCATAATATTCTTTAATATATACTCTTTCTTCCCATATAACTTTTGTCTTGGGGGGTAGCTGAGTACCAGCCCCCATACATTTTCAGAACATGTCCTTTTGCAATTTTGGCAAATATGCATAGGTACAGCAATTTTATTTTACGAAGCGACGTGCAGTGACAAGCGCTTTACGCAGTAACCAATTGTCAAACCCGCTGCGAACGTGGGCGTGAACACGAGTGCCGTTAGTTTAGTAACTTAATAATACAGGGTGGTGCCGTCAATACGACAGTAAATTAAAATACGGCATGTATCAGTTCATAGAAATGGTTTACGACTTTCAAAAACATCTTATTTATTTGATAACTACATGACATTTCTATAAAATAATACAGCCAATGTTAGTATTTCATACAAATGCCATGAAATTGATAAATTAATAAGATGTATTTGAAAGTGGCAAACTATTTCAATGAACTGTTAGAGCCCACGTTTTAATTTATTGCCGTAATGTTGGCACCACCCTGTATAAAATAAGTAGATATGTAAATGTAACAGTTTTAATTCTTCACAGTCAATGCTTAAGAACCTTCAAATTTTAACAACAAAATAAAATAAGACTGTGTTACTTGTTTTTTTAATTAAATCAGTCAGTATCACTTGAATAATTATCAGTATCATATTGTAATTTCATAGTTATTTCAAAATCATACATAATATTGTACTTTTCTTTCTGCACTTTGAAAAGTTTTGCTCAACAATGTCTCACCTTGGATATTTTAGAATGCTTTATTTAGTTATTTATTTTAAAATAATAAGACAAGAAATAATTATGAATCTTTTTGTCATAAAACTTATTAATATTATCTTATACCCGGATCAAAATAAACAATACTGAATGAACATCACTCAAATTTTTAACATTTACTTTTCAATCTTTCTATATTCACACTACCTGAAGCAACTCTTGAATACAGATCCTATTTACATGTCTTACTACGCCCATGTCTCTCACAGTACTGATATATACTCCTGTGCTTACACACATGTTTGCAGCATGTTTGTACACTAGGTTACCACAAGTAAAGCTTGCATTGCTTTCTGAGATAAAAGTACTGTAAAATGGCAATTTGACATTGGTGAAAAAGCAATAAAGCAATATTTAGCACACATGGCACACATGAAAATGCATTTTGTCCATTTCTTATTGAAATAGAGTGAAAGAGAGGCAGATATAATTTTAGAAGAATGACAACAACAGAATCAGCACCATTATTTATAAATACATATTGTAAATAATTAAGTATACCTTTTGCAAATGGGTATTTGCATGACTTGCGATATCAAACGTAACATTTCTCATATTGTCACTGTCTATTCCTCTTAAAACTTCTTCTTGGCTTATTTTATGTTTCATTAATATTTCCATTGGTAAAGGTACAACTTTGTGATGATTAGAAACAAAGATTGATCTGCAAATTGAAACTGCAATTAATTTAGTTTCATAATAGTATGATACAAAATTATTCAAAATAATAAGAAAAGTTTACACAAACCGTAACATATTAGCTATTCCTTGTGCTTTTCCTAAATGTGAAGCTGCATGATCAGCATGTATGTCATGAATTCCTGCGATATTAAGTAACAGGTAAAATATAGGTGACACTGAATCTTCAGCATACTTCTCTACATCTTCTATACATTTGAAATGCTTGTTCTTTAGAAAATTACTTCTTGATGTTATCAACTTTTCAAAGTGCCTTTTAGGTAAAGTGTAGCAGCTGCAGATCTGCAATGTAGTGTGAATGTTATGGTTTTGTTTACATCTAATTTATTGGCTATGGAATGGATAATAAATACATGGTTGACGACCGCCTGGCAGAGTGGTCTGTACCCCAGGCTACTCGGTCAAGAGGTCCCGGGTTCGAATCTCGGTAGGAACAAATGTTTGTATGATGAGTACGAACATTTTTTTACGAGTCATGGATGTTTATATACAACATATAACATATTATTATCATTACTTCTCCGTTATCTAGTATCCATAACACAAGCTCTTAATGATGCTTACTTTGGGCTAGATAATAGATGTGAGTGTATAAATATTATTATTATTATTATGGTATACCACAAAAAATCATTAATTAAAAACCTTAAACAATTCTTGAGCAATAGGGTTCGCTGGTATATTGCGTAAAGTCAGTTCCTTTTTATAAATATTTGCTAATGTATCTTGCCAGAACTGTAGTCTAAACGCTGCCGTTTGAGCGTCTGTTGTTTGATCTTGTATTCTGGCTACTTCAACATTAAAAGCTCTCACAACTAGCGCTGGAGACCGAATCGATTTTGTCATTAGCAGTGTTGCTAAGAAGTTTTCGTAATCATGCTGTCTATCTGTAAAATAAACAAAGTACCAGAAGTTCGTTCTATTTAAAAACATTTTCGATCTAAGTATCATTTTTACCTGACAATTTTAGTACAATAACTTAGCGCGGTTTCACTCGAATCACTATTTGTAGTCATTGACTTAGAGAATATTCTAAAATATATCGGAGTGGGATTAAATATTTTATTGATATTCATAGTGGCTATGAAAATTACGAAAGTCAATCAATCAATAAAACTTTGGCTGAAAGCTGAAAGAGAATGTGACAGTCAAGTCAATCAATGTCAGTGTCAGCTGCCGTACGGTCCGCAATGGCAAATAAATGGTCCATCCTCACATAGCGCGCTTACAAACACAGCACCGTATTCAATTCGGCCCAAGGCGTTTGCACTGTTTGTAACGTATGCATTGGTCGCGATTCTGTTGGCACAAACTAGACTAGCTTAACTAAAATTAGGTTTAGTGCTGTCAGATTGCGTTTCAATTTCTTCTTTGATGGCTTTCTGCTATAATTTAGCCAGTGTCAAGTTTCTGTGTATCTTTGTTGTATTCGGACGTTTGTTAACAACTCTGCTTAGTACGTAAACAGGCGTTTTGCAGATACAAGAGCGAATTATGATTGTTAGCGAGGAGTTATTGACAGTTTTTTTTAATTAAAGGAAAAGTAAAACCTGAAACTGTTGAATCACCTGAAAAAAAAAATACAGAGTGTTAGTATGTGAGAATAGCTGACAAAAGCTATAACTTTATGTTATTAGAGTTAATATACGAGCACAAGACGTCCACAAACGGCGAGTTTACATACGTTAAAGGTCTATTCTCACATATCAGTGAAGCCACAGTTCCGTATCAGTGCGAAATATTATTTCATACATTATCTATGAACGTATCTCCACTTGTGCGTGTCAGTGACGGCTCAGTGCTCTCAGTGTCCGTTCCGGCACCGGCAAGCACGTAAGGTATCGTCGACAACGATATTTTTTGCCGGACGGACCGATCACGGACAGATCACTGACCGATCACGGACGCCGACATCAACAAAAACAATATAGCGTTTCATTAGATATAAACATTAAATTACAATTATTAGGATTATACCAAAATTTAAAATACAAAAAAATAAAATAAGTCAAATTATGCTATGTCAATACAGAATAAAATAATGTCAACTATACCAATAAAAATAAAAACACAACACAATTAAAATGCCAAACACACAAATTAACAATTATTATGAAAATCAAAACAATTTATATAGAGTAATAGTCATTTGAGTTTTAAAACGTCAATTAAGGTCTTATGGACTTTATTATATAGATCTCCGAGGCGGTCAGCAAAGATATCAATATCATCGTGCCGAGCGAGAATGTCCCCGAGTAGCGTAAGTGCGCGTGTAGTAGGCGCATACGCCCCACACCTGGTGCGTGAACTAGGTCGGACCAGCAAACGCGGCCGTCGACGAGGCGCCACAGACCCCTCCCCATCGCAAGGGATATAGCTGGGAACCAATAGGCCCACCCGTTCCAAAGCCACTGGGCTATCTACCCTATGGTGGATTACAGATAGATAATGAATAACAAGTAGCATTAACCTTCTACACTCAAGAGTCTCCATATCTACCATACCAGAAACAAACAAGGAGGGATTTAGATAGGGGTAATAACCGTATTGTTTCCTATACAGCCAGCGAGCAAACTTACGCTGGATCCTTTCCACCATAAGGAAATATATGTTCTCATAAGGATCCCATATAACAGCTCCAAATTCAAGTCTGCTACGGACATACACGTTATACAGTACCCTTGCCACTCCCAAATCATCAAACTGACCAGCAGTCCTCATCACAAAATCTGATACTTTACTAGCCTTCTTACAGATTGTTGTCACATGATTATGGAAGTCCAATTTAGAATCTAACATTAGGCCTAGGTCACGAATATCGCCAACTCTTTGTAGCGGAGTGTCAAATAATTTATAGGTACCTACTTTTTACAACATTACGCTTACGAGAGAAAGTAATCATTTTACATTTGCTATTGTTAAACGGAAGACGATTCCGACTACTCCATTTCGATACTGCGTCAATATCTCTTTGCAGAGCAACAATGTCTAATACATTGTCTATGCCTAAAAATAACTTCAAGTCATCTACGAATAAAAGACACTTAGCAGACCTGCCCCCTTATTCTGAACTGTCGGATCACGGATTCGATTCAAAAAGTCACATGCCGTCTCGCTTTGACGCACGGCGATAAAAACTTAAAAAGTGACAGGAATAGAGTTTCCGAAATTCGAATATTTTCCGACAGTTGAGAATAAGGGGGCAGCTCTGGTAAGTCATTTATGAAGATCAGGAATAGTGTCGGCCCTAGGATACTACCTTGACTTACACCCGATCTGGTGTAGTAATAATTAGACTCGTAACCATGCGCTCTGACAAATTGTCGTCGATTATCGAGGTAACTAGAGAAAAACTGGAGCAGTTTGGGTGTAAAGCCCAAAATTGCTAATTTTTGTAAAAGTATGTCATTATCTACCAGATCGAAAGGTTTCTTAAAATCAAAATAGGTAGCATCGACCTGCCGGCCAGCATCCATTTCAGCATGTATGTAATCAACGTGTGCTACAAGGTTTAATGGTGGTAGAACGACGTTTGCGAAAACCATGCTGACTACAATGCAATAGATGACTACCTAACTTGCTTGCCAATTCTCTGATTCAAAATTGCCTCGAAGATTTTAGCGAAGACTGAAAGTACTGCTATAGGTCTAAAAGCTACAACATCTATCCCGGCTTCCCCTTTTGGAACCGGTTTGGAGCATAGAATTCGGTCCAAGGCGTTTGCACTGGTCGTAACGTTGGTAATGTTTGCGTATTATGGACTGCACGAAAATATAATTTAAGGGTAATTCCGAATCACGCTTATCCTACATTACTCTTTGCTCATTGGCACTCATAGGGCTGTGAGCGCACTAAAAGTGGTTTCAATTTGTGCTTACACTGCTCGCACGAACTGCTGTGACGTCATTAATGAGGTCATCAATAATTCTCACAGTGCTCAGGAAAAAAGAGTCAGCGTATCAGCACACACGTCATTGTCAAAATTTCGATTTGATTTCTTTAATTTTCAATATTTTCAATAGTAAGCAATTAGTTTCGTAAATTCCGCAATAATAAGTAAGCTGGTAGTCATCTAGTGACAATAAAGATTAAAGAACGGCGATATCGTTTATCGCAATTATCACAAACAATATTCAGGTTATATTTTGCTGTCAGGTGTCAGTTAAGCACTCACAAAACATTCCAAAACGTTATCACACCAATAGCGTCGTGAGCGCCAACATCAAATCGGATCGCGCGTTGGCACTGTATGCACCGTGAACAGTATTCGATCAAAACGGATAACGGAATTGTTCTGAGGTGCTATTTTATCCATAAAATAGCAACTGAAATCACTATATTTACTATACTTTGACTTATACGGCATCTAATAAGTTAGAAAAGGACACGACAAAAAATGATTCGAAATGTAGGTGTCACTGATTTTTAACCGACTTTAAAAACAAGGAGGTTCTCAATTCGGCCGGTATGTTTTTTTTCTATGTAGGTATGTACACCGATTACGCCGAGACTACTGATCCGATTAACGTGATTCTTTGTTTGTTCGATGCGGAATAGTTGCCATTTGGTCCCATAAAATTTTTTTCAAAATCAGATGGGTAGATTGGTTTTTATATAAAAAAAACTGAAATCATTAAGTCGTCTACGTATGCGAAATTGGCGGATTTTTGCTTTTCTGTGACTTTTTTAATGAAAATAAACGATAGTAGGAAACAATATAAGTATTGACGGTCACCCATTTAGCTTCGACCTTAGAAAGTAATCACTAGACATAGAGAAAAAAAAATTAAACAAAAATTAAAAACGCCTTCAAAAAACTGAAAAAGGTTAAAATAATTAAATTTAAGTCGATAGGTACCTACTTAAATTTAATTATTTTAACTAGGGATGTAACGGAGGTAGTTTTATCGGAACCGAAGTCGGAGTAGGAGTTTTTAAATTTGATTTATCGGAATCGGAATCGGAGTCGGAATCGGAGTCGGAATCGGAGTCGGAGGCAGGGTCAGAAGTGGTGGCATGAGAAAGAATTTTTATTTACAGACAAATAAAACATTCTTTAATCAATTTTTTTTAAATTATAAAATAAAACACAAACAATGAAAAAAAATTAGCATATTATTTCCAAATAAACAAGAACACACATTATATTAAATTAACAAAAGCTTTAAAACAAATTAAATCAAATGAATTGACTGAACGAACCTGTTCATAGCAGTCGACACAGGCCGCCGTCGCCGCTATGTTATGCTTAGACCTCCGATTAAAACCTCCGATTTAAAAGTGTCGGAGCCGAAGTCGGAACCGAAGGTGTAATAATAATCGGAAGTTCCGACTTAACGGAACCGGAGTCGAAGCTCCGTAACATCCCTGATATTAACCTTTAAAGTTGGTGCTATGTGGTTTCCAAAAACAATAGAAAGTGAAGCACCGACAATAAAAAATATCCAAAAAATATGTTTCTAGGATCTCCGAGTACCTAACTACTTAAATTTAATTATTTTAACCTTTTCAGTTTTTTGAAGTCGGTTTTAATTTTTGTTTAAAATTTTTTAGTCAACGTAATGTCAAACGGATGTAATTCGGATTTAGAACAAGCAAGCTAGCATTCTTTTTCTGTAGGTGGTCACTAGTTCGCAACTTTGCCAGTGATGTAACGTGTCGATTTTTAAACTCTATCGATCTAAATAGATAATGGAAGAAGGCAAAAATAATTCGTAGCAAAATGGCCTTATTTATGAATATAAATATATAAATAGGTATTATTCGACAGCCGGCTGGCCTAGGGGTTTGTACCCTTAGATATACAGGTTACTCGGTCAGGGGTATTTGTTGGAATCCCGGTAGGAGCAAATATTTGTATGATGAGTACAAGCATTTGTTCACGATTCAGAGGGCCTAGACAAGATGCCATTTGACAATCGCTACCGCTATCGCTAAATGGAAAATGTATGGGATTTGACATTTACAATCGAAAGTCAATCGAGAGTTTATGTCATATCCCATACATTTTCCACTTAGCGATAGCGATAGCGATTATCGAAAGGCATCTTGTCTAGGCCATCAGGGATTGTACCATTAGTGTTAGGGAAGGTATTACAAACCCTGCATTGACGACCACGGCCCCTCTGATTAGAGTGTAACGTTTAAAAAGAAACATTAAGATAAATATTGGTTTGAGACATTTAAAACTAGAGAATGGTTGATGGACAAGAGCTTAAGAGTTTTTGTTAAATCTTTACTTTCTCAATAAAAAGGATTACTTCCTATATAAAATTATGCATAAGGGTGAATAACACCCGAGTGCACTAAGTGCAAGTGGAATTAGTAGTTTCCTCCGGTCTAAGTTTCCTTAATACACCTCTGAGTCATTTCACCGCGCACTACCTACCTACATACAGGGTGGTGATGACAATACAATCTTATTCATTTGATAATTAATGACATTTCTATGACATAATATAACATTTAGCTGCATTATTTCATAGAAATGTTATAAAATTATCAAATGAATAAGATGTATTTGAAAATTTCAAAACATTTATATAAACTAAATGTAGCCCATGTTTATTTATTGTTGTATTGTCGTCACCATCCTGTATACTAACTTACCTTAATGAATATAATAATATGAGCCTCGACCTAGTAACTAAATTGTTATAATGCAATGTAAAGAATTCCTATCCTATCTCAATTAATTTAATTAAGGATATCCTGAACTTAACCTTCTCTTTAACCAGTCAATCAATCTAGATGATATAAATTATCAAATGTGACGTTTTGGTATCAACGAACAGTTATTTATATAACATTACGGCCTCCCTAATTTTTAAGACAGTTAGATCACGGTAACTCTTTGTAATGATTTTTGATATTGCTATGCTCTTACAGAGGGCGCTACATTGTAAAATATAATCTCATGTACCTCTTATCTATCATAGTAGATATGTAATTATCTACTATGTACACCAATGTGGCATGCGATAAATGAATTTGAATTTTTCAATTTATTAATTTTTAGATCTGCAGTGGCTGTTTATTAGAGCCCGTTCCCACTTATCCGATCAGTCTTTTTTATCGGTCAGTCTAAATAGACGGATGTGCCAGTGGCAGTACAATTTGTATGGAGCTGTTCACATTATGACTGATCCGGGAAAAAGGACTGATCCTAGTTATTTGACGGACGTTTTGCCACTACGATGATCAGTCAAAATGCCCGGATCGGATGAGTGTGAACGAACGTTCCTTCAAGACTGAAGACGAGAAGAAGATATTGTCTTCGTTTTCTACTTCTTTTTCGTCTCATTCGTCTTAAATACCACCACAATATAATAACATCATCGGCGCCGTCCATCGCGTAAGAAATACAAACGTAAAGTGGCGGCGAGGCGACGGAGTCCGCGTCCGCGTTTCAGGGCAAAAAGACTGATCGGATAAGTGGGAACGGGCTCTTAGTGTCGGTTAAAAAAAACCAAAATAATAGGTAATATAAAATTTAAATTCTAAGTAACTATATGCTAAGTAAAGCTCGGAGGAGCTCGATGGCGTAGCTGGTGGTAGCGGTTTGTGCGCTCTGTTTGTTTGTATGTATGTTTGCTGCACGTATATGTTCCAGGTGGGAATCGGACACGCGTTTCCTGATTTTATTATCTCAAAAAAGGTATTTTTGGAGTTATGTTAAACTGTTTCCTGAAACAATAGAAAGTGAAGCACCGACTCCAAGAAATACCTTTTTAATGTCGATGGAAGGTTTTCGTACTAACAACATTCGATGATAAGGCTTTCGCAATGAAGAGGTTTTACCTTCCAATAAAACCGCCATTGTGCTCCGAGCCTTGTCCGGGGTACATGGTGAGAGAGAGATGCTAATTTCGTATGAAAACACAGCTTATTTTAGCCTGGTAACACTGGTTTCCCGCCATTTCTGCTCCAACTTCCATAGATTCCTAAAACATAGACGAATTACCCCCACCAGAGGGCGCGAGGCACGACTGCCATGGCGCATTTACTTTTGTCATTGTACTCACCAGGTGCACTAAATCGCCCGGACAAGGCTCGGAGCACAATGGCGGTTTTATTGGAAGGTAAAACCTCTTCATTGTGCCTCCTCGCCTTGTCCGGGGTACATGGTGAGAAATGTCTGTTACCACCTGGTGAGGGGTAATGAGTATAAGCTCATCCTTCGTATTAGAAAATAGAAGCGGATTAAAAAAAAAATTATAAAAAAATAACAATAACTTTACATTGTATTTAATTTAATGCAGGTAATAAAATAAATAGTTATCAACCAAAAATAAAAATATTTAGTTAAAAATATAGTGATACTTTAAATTAAGAAATACAATCACACAGAATCAAATAAATTGGACATATTCTGAATGTTGTGATTATCATTCACTTTTTTAACTTCTTTACAGTAATGCTTGTGAAAGGTCGAAGCCTGCTTCCAGTTCCCTTTTTTAAGGATATTATCGATTGGCACATTACATAGCCAATTAAATGATGCTACAGCCGATCGACTACTACCGGGGCTGGCATCTATACCTGCTGATTTAAATATAGTTTTTACCCAATTTGCTATTACAGTTCTGGAAGCAGGTTTCGGCTCACCTTGGGTTGTAATAAATAGTTGCTGAAGTGAGCCTCTCCTTGACGCTGATAGCTCAATGACTTTACGAATCCAGCCTACTGGATTCAACATCTGATCGTTGTGAGGTATTAACTTCCAACCAGATTGTTGACACTGAGCAGAATCAGTCTTAGACCCAAAAATTGGCCACATTATTATATTGGTACCATCATCCTCTAGATGAGCGGGAGAAGTATGCAAGAGCGTTAAATCATGAACACGCCTGCCGGAAGCTAGTAAAAGAATGGTTGCGCAGCGTCTGTTTGCCTCAAAAAGCGTAATTGAACCTGGGACATTATTTTTTAACCAAAGAACAACCATTTGAGGATCCCAAATAGGAACTCTGTTAAATTTTGGCTTAGAATTTGAAACCGACTTTAGAACACGTCTTACAAAAATATCTTCGCTTAATTTTTTGCCCACGTGAGGTTCGCAAATTGTAGATACGACAGATTTATGCAAGTGAATAGTGGAGGGTGCAAGGTTTTCCTTCAAATGAAGATAGGCTAGAAACTTTGCCAAGTCTCTAGCCTGAGGAGCTATAGCAGAAATATTGTTGCTTGCACACCATTGTACCCATCGACCCCAAGCTGGTTTATAAGATAATAAAGTGGACTTACGCCAACCATTCAATAGAACTGCTCTTTCTTCTGGGGTCCAACTTTGGAGGAGATGGTCCCAGCTCCAATCAACCAGGCCTCCAGAGTGAGGTCGGTTACCTTGGGCAGTGGACGACCTGTCGTCGTGTCCACCAGAGTATCGCTCAGGTTCTCTATTTGTACTGGCCCGATGAGGGCCCTGTTCAGTAGGTCTGGTCTCCAAAACGATTTCAGCCACCGAGGAGCAATCACTATGAATAGACCCCTGCAACTGTTGAGATGTATCAATACCCTTGGCATTAGGGATGGGGGTGGGAACACCCATGCAAGGCGGTAATCCCATTGCCTGCTGAAGGCATTGTGGAATATCGCCTGGCCGTCCCAAGGGTCCAGTGACACGTAATGCTGAACTACATGTGCGCGTGCAGATGCAAACAGGTCTATTTGAGGTACCCCGAATGTCAGAAAAATCTTTGAAGTTACTTTTGGTAGGAGATGCCACTCTGGGATTGGTTTTCCCCGAGATAGGCGATCGGCAATGCCGTTGAAGCATCCCGGTAGGTGTTGGTATGTGACAATCATATTGAGATCGTTTATTAGTCGACATACCTGGCGAGTCTGATTCATTAGCTGAACAGACTTCGTACCGCCCTGATTTTTTAGATACGCTAAGGCTGTCATATTGTCCGATTGTATCAGAAGAGTCGCACCTTGCAGGTCGTTCGCTTGACATTCTATAGCCTTTTGTATAGCTACTAACTCTTTGAGATTGCTGTGCCATGCCTGTTGGTGTGGTTCCCATTGGCCTGCCAGATAAGTGTCGTTTAACAGGGCCCCCCAGCCCTGTTTGGAGGCATCGGTAACCAGATGATGTGTTATCCGAGGTAAATGTATTAGTGAAAAATCGCTTACCGATCGCTGCCACCATTGTAGTTCCTTGGTAACTGCTTCTGGTAACAAGAGACGTCGTGTCGGTCGTTCTTTGCGAAGCGCCCTTAGGTGATCCTGAAAAAGGCGACAATGTAAGCGTCCTTGTGGTATTACGTAATTCGCAAAGTTTAATCGACCTAGTATCGATTGGGCCTCTTTTAGTGAGCAAGTCTTCCTCGACAGGAGTCGCTGAAACTCCGATCGAAGCTTGAGTACCTTCTGGTGAGGAAGGTACTTTTTGTTGCTCAATGTATCCCACTGGATGCCTAAAAATTCTAGATTTTGCGTGGGATACAATATGGATTTTTCGAGATTCAGTACCCAACCTAGAGCCTGTAGAAATTGTACAGTCAACAAAACCTGCTGCTGAAGCAAACGTGGGTTCTGATGAGCTATTAGAAAATCGTCTAAATATACGATTATTCGCATCCCAGATTCCCGTAGCTTTTGTGCCAAAAAATTGGTGATCATTGCGAAACATTTGGGGGCGCATGCAATACCAAACGGGAGACAAGTCATTTGATACAGAGTTTGTCTGAAAATCAACCTTAGAAAGCATCTGTGGCTTCGAGACACGTTCACGTGAAAATAAGCTTGGGACATGTCTATTTTTGTCAACCAATCCCCTGGCTGAAGAAAATTTGGAATTTCGAAATGGGACACGAGATAAAACTTCGTTACTGATAAGTATTCGTTTAGGCTTTTCAGGTTGAAAATGGGTCGAAATGATTGGTCTGGTTTTACTATCAAAAACATCGGGGAGACAAAACTGGGAGTCATTGGAGCAACCTCTATTATTTTTGAATTTATCATTTTCTGAATTTCCAAAGACATCTGTGGTGTGTCTGATGTTTGGTACAAATTTAAATTTGGTAAAATCAAAGGAGGTTTTTTTGTAAACGGTATGCGGAAATTTGAAATTAGTTTTAAAATTACCGGGGGCGCGTCGATAGCTTTCCACCTCCCGAGAAAACTCTTTAGACGTCCCGCTTGAAATTGATAGTCAATCATAGCGACGTCTTTTAGAGCCACCGCTATGACGGCTTCCACTAGATTTTTTAGATCCAGGATGTTTTCGTTTACCTCGAAATGATACATCCCGTTGAGTGCTCCCCGAAGGTCCGGGAACTCCGGGTCCACTAGTATCCCCCCGAAAAGGTTGCGAAAACTGACTCCCCCAATATTTAGACTGACTTTTATTAGACAAAACATTTTTCTTAGCCGTCTGCGGCTTAAGAAAAATTTTATTAGGACCACCCTCTTTTTCGAGTAATTTATTAAATTGTTCAGGTTCAAATAAAAATTCTGAAGATGGCGGTATCTTTTTAAATTTATCTACCGTAAAATTATTGGATATTGACTTTAAGAGCTCGGTTCTCCTGTTATTAATAATGGAGGCCCGTTTACCACATATAATTTGCATCATGTCATTTGAAATAGTATTAAAATCCTTTTCTTCAAATAATAATTCGTTAATTTTTGAACTTAAACTTTCAAATGTTACACTTTCTAAATTTTTAAACCACGTTAAAAACTGAGAAACATTATTTTGAAGCACATTTCTTTGCATTATAACTGCATTGGACAAAGCAGCTAATGTGCGTTCAACTGAGGGCAGAAATTTATTTTTATCAAACGGTTTAAAATCATCGTTCGTTTCTAACTCAACAAATCCTGGCTTAGATAAATAAGTTTTTTGAATTTCAATAAAATTTATATTTGCCCAATTAGGTGATCCAAATAACTGCAAAGAATTTATAATATCGGCACGTTCTTGATCAGTTTTACCTAAGCCAGTATCTTTAAGTGTGGTATGTAACGATTTAAAGGAAAAGTCATTATTTTCCGCCGGATCAACCCGTTCACAGAAAACAGCAGGTTCTTTGGGGGCTGTACCCTCCGATACCTCGGTTTGAAGTTCTGTTGGAACTGGTTGTTCGGTATTTTGCATAAAATTGTTCATGAAATTCGTTAATATTTGAACTTGATTACACAATTGATCTAAAACTGTTGAATTTTGAGAAAAATCTTTTTTCGACTTATCTGTATGCCGCCAGTTCGCCCGATCTACGGAGCTATCCGGGCTTGTCGATGTTGTAGAAGAGTAACTTGATGATCTGCGTCTTTTCCTTCGCTCGCTTTTTCCTCGCCTACGCCTACCGATGTTACTAGACTGCGAGGTATCCATATCGGCCCGTATTTCGACAGAATTACCTCTTAAACGTGTTATCACTGTGAAATTCAGCAACGCAATGACAAAAGTAAATGCGCCATGGCAGTCGTGCCTCGCGCCCTCTGGTGGGGGTAATTCGTCTATGTTTTAGGAATCTATGGAAGTTGGAGCAGAAATGGCGGGAAACCAGTGTTACCAGGCTAAAATAAGCTGTGTTTTCATACGAAATTAGCATCTCTCTCTCACCATGTACCCCGGACAAGGCGAGGAGGCACAATGACGTAGGTATTCCCTTAATAATAGGGTAGTTGACAACTTTTTATTTATTTAATAAATAAGAAGTTTATAGCTCATAAAGAAATATTGCAAAAGAAATAGTATGTCTAAGATCAATAGTTTCATAGATATAGTGGTATGTTTGATGTGTTGCGGCGCATCGTCCAAAATAATTTCAAAACATTTGTTTGTTGAATTGTTTTTATGGGTTACAGTAGCGCATATTTTCCAAATTTGTGAAAAATAACGCTATTTTCAAACTTAGGCAACATCCCAATTGTTATTATTAAGGTTTTGAAGTCGGATTTTTTTTTCATTTTATTACAAAATTAATACTGTTAATAATCTATATTATATAATAATATATATAAATATTTATATATAAATATTTCTTTAAATTTATAAATAAAATATGAGGGACTCGGTAGTGTAGTGGTTTGGGCGCTCAGTTTAGATACGAAAAGAAAGCAACTTTTGCCGTGGTTGATCCCGGGTTGGGTCAATCTAAGATTGTTATCTCGAGCAGGGATGTTATGGAGCTCCGTAGCCGTAACCGAAACCGACACAAAAATTTCGGATTAAAGGCGGAGTGTAAATGACTGGTTACGACAGGTGTTTGTTAGTTTTGCCCTGCCAAGCCGTCACTTGTCACACAATCCACAATTTTTTAAACTTATTATATACAAGTACCTACCTATTTAATTACGTAAGTCCAAAAAAGTAAATCCCGGGAAATTGCACTTTTGTTACAAAATTTTCAAATTGACGTATTTAGTAATTATAGCAGATAACTCAAATATTCAAACGGATAACAAAAGTACTTAGATTAATCCTAAATATTTTTTTGTCTCCAAAAAACATATGCTCCAGGCGAGCATATATTTTTTCATCATTTCTAGGAGTATATATTTTTTCATCGTTTTCTTTCTTTATATGTAATTGTTACAATAAAGTAGACGTTTAAACGCATCAAAAACATTAAAATATGAGAGTTATGCTTAAGTTTTCCAAAATGACTTCTAAAATTTTTTTTTTTTAATCATCAAAATGTGCAAATGAGAAATGTGACGCATTTCCCTCAGGTGACCTTTTATAGTATTTTTAATAAATAGGTAAAATTAAAAATAAAATCGTAAACTAACGTTCTTTAAAAAAATTACAACTTCTTACTTTGCCTAATAATGCCTTAAGGAGATATTAAATGTTTTTCCGTTAGACAACACCATACCACCTATTATTTATCATGACTTCCTGGACACTATGTAATACCCTTCGTACGATCTAAGGTAACGAATAGTTATATTTAGCGTAGTAACTTGTATTCAAGGGTCTATCACTTATATGGGATAGAATGTTTCTATTCCACTGTGTCACTTAATAGTAGATAAGGCTGTGTAATGAAAATTAGTTTGATATTGAAATACTATACACAACTGCACGTTTTAATGTTTTTCTTATTGATAAATGATTATCCTGAGCCGCTATAATAGGTAATTGGTAGTAAGTAACAATAATTGACAACATTAATTATTTATTACATTATTATGTAAAACCAATTTGCAGTTGGCCGATACTTTGCCGATAGTTCGGTTTGAAGACAATTGTGAAGCACATCAAACTTATTAGACAGCCAATACCAAATCGGTGTAATGTGCTTACTTTCATATATGCTCATACTGATTATCAGTCCGATTAAACTATCGGCTAAATAGTCTGTAGTCTGCGGGGGCTCTTAGATGGAACACTAGGTGGTTCAAATTCACGTAAATACATTACACAAGTTGTTTACTGCATTATTCGCTGTGTTTATAAAAGTAGGTACCTAAGTATATCGTTTTTGAACATTTTTTATTATAAATATATTCACACGTAAACTGTATTATTCATAGTCTTGATATTTTTATAGACTAAAAAAACTGAAAAGCATAAAATAATTAAATTTTAGTAGGTATATACTCATCCCCTAGAACATATTTTTGGAGTCGGTGCTTCACTATCTATTATTTCTGGAAACAACTTAGCACCACCTCCAAAAATATGTTCCTAGCTAGGGGATGAGTACCTACTAAAATTTATTTATTTTATCCTTTTCAGTTTTTAGGAGTGTGTTTTAATTTTTTTTTTTTTTTTTTGCACAATTTTTTGGTGATAACTTTTTAAGGTCCAAGCTAGATTATTATTAAGCTAGATACGTAGATGACTTAATTTTTTAAGATTTTTTGATTTAAAAACCAAACTACCCAATGGATTTCCAAAAATGTTTTATGGGACTAAATGGGAACTATTCCGCATCGAATAAAAAAAGTATTATTAATATCAGTTCACCCAGTCGAAAGTTCTGAGGTAACAAACATAAAAAAAAACCGTACAGTGAAATTGATAACCTCCTGCTTTTTTAAAGTCGGTTAAAAATGGACGCTTGCAATACCAGTCGAAAATATTGATAATCAACAAACCAATCCTAAAAAAAATTGCCATGCATAGCATATGCAAGCCAGGCTAGTGTAAGTAGCTAAAGAACTATAAAATTAAAAAAAACTAGTAGCCCCCGGCCTCATTAAATAATTAAATTATGTATCTATTACCATCTCATTGAGACTATTCTTATAAGCTCAAAAACAATATATCTGCTGTAAATTTCTGAAGAATTAAACATCCCGCAACCTTTTTGATAGTTTAAGATCAGGTAAAGTAGCTATGTCATGGGAATATCATCGAAGTGACAGTACACCAAATTTCAATTCAATCGGATCTGTGGAAGTTAGTAAAATCCTTTTATGATGTAGAAAACGAGCTGATCCTTAGTCATCCAACGCCTGAAATGATCTTTATAAATTATAGCTAAGAACCATCCTAATCACGTCGGCCTTTAACCTAAGAAACCCAATCAAAATCGATCTATTCGATTAGGTGGTACGATGTCACAGACAGAGACACAGATACACAGACAGACTCGTTAAACTTATAACACCCCTGTTTTACACAGATTGTGTGAATGGAACTATTGTTTACGGGAAGATTTTCCCAAAATGGTAAACGGTTTTGAGGTATTATAATCACATAATTGTCTTAATATACCTCTTTTTCTTGAGTTAGGTCACGAGGTTCAGTATTTTGAACAGCACAAGGTATTAAACCCTGTTGAACTAACTTTATTTTGAGGAAATTGATTTCTTTATACTTCCATCCTAGGAAATTTGAAAAAATGGACATACATTTTCTATGTACCTTAATATAAACAATATCTTTTATGAATGTCATTTCGCCACTGTTCTTTAATTTATATTGAGATAATGATCTTCATATATGTAATAATCTGAAACATCCATTGACCTTACATTGACCTTCTCTGAATTTGTTAGTTGTACCCAATCAATAAAATCAAAAAATTGTCTGCAGACATGAAAGTATGACCTGGTTCGAGGTACTTGATTATTATTTTTATCGCAGCAATCTCCGAGCCATTTGCAATCTGCACTATAAATGAGAAGCCAGTTTGTTTTGACCCGTGCGATTTATCAGTCCAAATAGTTATTTCAGTGCTTGCTTGCTTTGCACGCTTGCTTTCAAAAAATGCTCCATAAGTACTGTGGAATACTGCGTTTGGCTTTAGTTTATATTCCTTGCAAAAAATTATGTGCTAAATGAAGCGGCAGTAAACGTATCAAGTACTGCACAACCTCTTAGTACATGCTGAATGCTGCAGATCTTGTTAGCATAAGCAATACTTTTGTGCAAGTACTACGTTTTGAGTTATATAAAAAACATAGTTGAAATAAAAAAAACAATGTCTATTATTTTTTTATATGTAGCTTAGGCCTATGTGAGTGATGTCATTTCTGCAAAAAAGTGAAAATCCCAAAAATGACGATTGCTGCAAGTGCAATTATGAGGGCAGAGAAGCATACGTACCTATACAAATCAGCCGTATGAAGTTATCAACAGAATAAGCGGGTAAAATAGTCTAACTAGCTCAATTAACAGAACTAGTGGGAATGAAGAAGTTTCAAGTGTGTATCATTGAAAAAAAAACACAGTAAAGAAGTATATAAATTGCACCAATAATGGATTACATGAAATAGGACCAAATCTTTAACCAAAAGCTAGCGTTTTATATACCTAATATTAATTGCAATAAAGGTATCCTCATAAATATTTTCAAGTTCAATAGTCATGCATAGATTTATTGATAGATTTAGATGCACTAAAAACTTAATTTTTACTAGGTGGTAGGCTTGTATGTAGGGTCGTCTGGATAGGTACCACCGCCTTTCTTATTTCAGCCGTAAAACAGTTCGCTGTGTATCGTATTAAAGGGAAAGGTCACCAGTGTAATTACTGGGCAAAGACGGCATTTCATCTTAGGCCTCAGAACGACAACGCACCAGCAATATCAAGTGATTTTTCCTTGTTATTGCAGGTGTCTATAGGCGGCGGTAACCGCTTACCACCAGGTCGGCCGTCAGCTTGTATATCATCTGGTTGTGTGAAAGAACTTAAGAGCGTTTACTCCGCACGGCTTTTCATACGAAACTTTTCAGTCGAAAATATTGGGAACGAATAAAAAAAACCCTTTTGCAATCCTTAGGTTTCCTACATAAAAGAAGATTTTTTTTTTGTATGAATTGATTTTAGTTTGTGTTCAATTAGATATAATATCTAATGTTCTAAATAAAACAATTTTATTTTTTGTAGCCAAGTGTACACGTACCCATTTCGCTAACTTCCCATTTTGAGAAATCCCTATTTTAAGAAATCCCCATTTTGAGAAATCCCCATTTTAAGAGATCCCCATTGTGAGAAATCCCCATTGTGCGCCTAAAGGAATTATTTTATCCTTTTCAGTTTTTTAAGTCGGTTTTAATTTTTGTTTAATTTTTTTTTCTATACAGATGGCACATTTAGATCGGTCAGTATGAGCAAGTCCTGTTTTTAGAAACCATGTCATTGATTTTAGTGAATAGAAAAACTGTATCATCATCATCATCGTCATATCAGCCTATGATGTCCACTGCTGAATAAATGCCTCCCCCATCGATTTCCAAATAGAACGGTTCTGCGCAGCCTACATCCAACGGCTCCCCGCGACCCTGACCAGGCCGTCTGTCCATCTAGTGGGAGGCCGTCCTACTTTAGAACCCCCTGCACCACCGTTACCGTGACCGCTACCGTAGTCCGGAACAGCGGTGCCACCGGCACTGGGGGCCGATACCGTATTGTGTTAGCCATTTTGGGGGGAATAATTGTAAGCATAGATTTAAAAAAAAACTAGTACTCAGTTCGGATCGAACTCGGTCGTTATAAAAAATAAAACCTTGTTTTGTATAGTATAGGTCATAAGCAATAAATGTTTCTATGCGACAAGATATCTAAATGAATAAAATGCATTGTATTTCAAATCTTTATGAACATGTTCAAAATGACGACCATTTTTTAAATGCAATATTCAAATAGGTAACGATTTCACTATTGCCTCTTGTATCTTTTAGGTGGTGAATTCGTATTAAAATTGCGTTTCATCAGAAAATATTAAGACCTCGCACCTTGCGATTTTTATTTATCCCAAAAATAAAAGACAAGGACGCCGGTGAAGCAGTGGCTGTCCGCGATTCAAAAGGCCGTCGAAGAGACCCGTAAGGACGAGTGGGCCAAGTGCTTTTCATGTGGTACCATTACTATTTTGAAAATATATAATAAAAATAATAACTGCTAGTTTGCTCAGTTATTGATTTTCTAAGAACTTTCAGTTTGACTCTCGTACATTAATCAATTTAAATTTGAAGCTTATTTCGTTTTGCACTCAACTATATTATTGTATTTTTTTATTAAATAAAATAATTATCTTAGTACAGCACTAAGAAAATATTTTTTCATTATTACAAATTATTAAATAAAACCGAGTAAGAAAAACAAACTAACTGTTTTCTTAAATTATCTCGCGACCCGAAAACCGCTATCCAAAAAACCCAAAATCGATTATTATCAAAGTAATCACTTTGATTAACCAAGAAATTTAATTAAGGTAAGAAAGTTAATTAAAGTGAATAATAATAATATATTGTTTCCAATAGTTATATTAGTAATTGACATTGTAATAATTTTAAACCAGTTTTGCCGACGTGATGTCGCCGAGCTGCCGTTATTAAAAGTATGTTGTGCCGCTCCTGAGCTCCACTACTTCCATAGAAGCTATGGCGCGAGCGAGTGGATCGTGGCAAGTGCACGCGTCCACCTTCTCCCTCAACACACACAACCTAATCAGAAATGTTGTGGAGAAAATCAAGGGGAAGTTTAACCCTGACAAGAAACCTATCCCACTGTCTATAGGTTAGTGCATATTTTTTATTCATTCACTCTTTGAAGTTATGAAGACATTTTTTTTAAAAATAATATATGTTTTAAAAATAAAAGGTACCTAAACATATTTTTATTACTATTCAAACAAAATTACTACTTATAAGATTAATTTAAATTAGAGATCTAAGCTGTAGGTAATATCCTATGCAAATAATTATTTTTTAAGAAAAAAGTAAAGTAGGTAGCTCATATTAACCCTAAGCAAAGAATACAAGATGTTACAAAAAAATACCCGTAAAGCGCAAAATAGTAGAGTTCTTTGCCAATATATGACAACCGTAATTAAACATTATTAGGTACTTGGCGAAATATATTATTTATTTTTGATAACAAATAATATACGACATTAAAGCGCAGTTCTATTAAAAGTAGATTAGGTATCTGGAGAAATACTCGTACCTACTATAGAAATAATCAAATAAAATTTTATCAAAGTAGAAGTAACGATCTAAGTAGGCTTTATATATGTACCTAATTGCTTATTATGAACAAATTTGGATATCAATTCAAGAATTAAAAAAAAACTTCCAGGCTAAATTTTTTTTAATTACCCTAGGCACAAAACAAATCTCATAAAATTAAACAATAAAGCCAAGAAATAATTCTTGTCATTTAAATTTATCTAAAAACATATTTTTATTCTTAAGATAAGCTTCGTTGTCGTCGCCGTCGGCCCGTGTCGGGGGACCATTGTCGTGAAGAAGAATAATTTTAGGAGCTTTAATAGGTACCTACTTAGGTAAGATGAATAGAAAATACGTAGGTACTAAGTACTTCAAATTGCACTTCCTTATTTAATCCCTTGTAAATCATTACTTTATCACTATCCATCAATCTTCTTTTTATGTGTATTCTAGTTTTATTTTATTCTCTTCGGCATCCCCCGACGCCGACGCAGCGATCCTCATCTTAATAATAAAGAAAAAAATTCTTTAAACTTTAAATTTAAAACTAAATTTAAAATTAAAAAAAAAACTCGACACTAAAAATCTCCTAGATTTTTTGTGTCGAGTTTTTTTAAATTTTTAACCCTCGACGAAAAAAAGGGTGTTATAAATTTGACACGTCTGTCTGTGTATCTGTGTGTCTGTCTGCGGCATCGTAGCTCTTAAACGAATAGACCGATTTGATCTGTTTTTTGTTTGTTTGGAAGCTGACGTGATCATCCTATGGTTTATAGCTATAGTTTATGAAGATCAGGCGTTTGATGACTATCAGCTCATTTTCTACATAATAAAAGGGTTTACTATCTTTCACAGATCCGATTGATTTGAAATTTGGTGTACTGTCACTTCGGGTGACATTCCCATGACATACTTACCTTGAGCTGATCCAATACCATCAAACAGTCTGCGGAATGCTTAAATCTTCAAAAACTTACAGCAGATATAGCGTGATTGGCCTATCAGAATAGTCTCAATGAGTAGGTGTTAGATAGATGATTAATGAGGCCGGGGGTTACTTATTTTTTTTAATTTTATATTTTTTTATTTAATTGCTTTTCAAAAACTCGCGTTTTAAACTTCTTTGGTTATCATAATAGGAATAAAATACTACCGCGGTAATAGGACTGTGTGCGTTATCAAAGATTTTGGTGTTTTTTATAGGCTGGTGCCGTCAATACGACAATAAATTAAAACATGGGCTATATTAGTTCATAGAAATAGTTTGCCACTTTCAAACCCATCTTATTCATTTGATAATTTCATGACATTTCTATGAAATAATGCAGCCAATGTTATATTATTTCATACAAATGTCATGAAATTATCAAATGAATAAGATGGTTTTGAAAGTGGCAAACCATTTCTACGAACTAATATAGCCCATGTTTTAATTTATTGTCGTATTGACGGTACCATTATAATTATGATAAGGGTGGCAAACCAGAAGAAAGCCCGTCTGATGGTAGGTAAGCAGTTATCGTACGTAGCGGCTACAGTAACCGGTTACAGCTACGGCATAGCGTATAGAAGCTCGTAGCTCGTTGCTCGTAGCACCTTGGGCAAACATAGGAGACGAGTCCCAAAGTCGCAACATAACACTTTCTAAATGAGACCTGGTTACCTTACTCACCGCAGGAACACAACACTATACATTCTATTACTTACACTGAAAAAAATGATAACTGAACTTTCGACTACCTGTAGCTCAAAAAAGTGACTACATAACTTAGGTTAATACCTAGCCAAAAATAAAGTGGCATAGACTTGCACCGTTTTGTTAAATAAAATAAACTGTAATTACACCTCGCAAAATTTAAGCTATTATAACTAATGTCACCGAAGTGGTTTGGCTAAATATTTTCTTCCGTATAGTAGTGTTACTTAGCAACGATCTTCTGTAATGTGGAGGTATACCTCAGTCGGGCGCTTAAGATTCGAGTATTGAATACTACTATGTTCTACCTCTTCTTAAAATAGTGCAACAACTAGGTAAATGTTCGTCATAGCAAAATTATCAAGGTTATTATTTAGTCTTGATCATCATCTAGACACGAACCATTTCGAGCTTCTACATACACGAAAAGATATATTTCAAAAATGTATGGAGACCCGGCCAGGTCTATGTAAACTATTTTGAAAAATAGGTAAAAGATGCAGAACAGTGTTCAATTGTCCATCTTCTTTTTATTTGCTTTATTGCGTGGTACAAAACAAGAATTTTAATAGGAAAAACTGCAACACAGTCAAATATTCATAATAGCGCGTATGTCGCTTTGGTGACGTTTAGTTCACTTCTATGTCGCCCGCTATAGGTATTGCCATAGTGAATAACGTTGAAATCGACAAAAAAATCAACTTTTGTACAAACAAACTTTGCATAAAAATAATTATTAGTATTTTTCACGGATTACATATACCTGGCCGGATATGAAACATCTCTTTTGGCACATTTGTTGAAAGCTTGTAAATAATTTAAACTTGAATTAATTTATCTCAAACGGTTATTGATCTGTTAACGTTGACTCTTGGATACGATCGTGCGTTCGAATTTGACAAATTCTAGTGCCGTGGAAAATTAACTTTAACGAACGATGACGGCCGGCGTCACATGATCGTGTGTCAATTCTTTTTTTAATACTTATGGATGCGATTCGTGAGCTGCTAATGAACCGGCATTTTTATGACTGACTGACTCACTCATCAAGAACTTAACCTACTTCTGGAGTCATCTAGAAGGTTTTTGATGAGTTCAGGACTTTGTAGGTCACTAGAAACTTGATATTTGGTACCATTGTAGGTAATTCAAGATCAAATTTGACTTGGCTACTTTGTACCAACAAACTTATATTATATTGAAATAAACCAACATTGATATATTTGGTTTGTTGGTAAAATTATCAAACTTAAACTTAGAGTCAAATCTTAAGCTTGAATTACATCCCGAGACAATCCTCAGTGAACACAGAACTTGCCAACAATATAGATTTCGATTCTTTTGTCGGTGAAGTCGAGAGCGACGCATTATTCAATATTAACCTTGGCTCTTATTTCACGTTATGTTTTTGACGGGATCTAACTAACGGTATCTCATAGATACTATTCTTATAATAAGCCCAAACACACTATATCTGCTGTAAGTTTCTCAGGAATAGGTCAAAGTTGTAAGACCCCTTAGCAAGTAGGAAATAAGCTGATGGTTATCAAACGTCTCAACAGGTCTTCATAATTTATACGTATAAGAGCTACGATGCCACAGGGAGGCATATAATTAATTATAGATACTTTAAACTTACAATACCTACCCCATTTTCCTGCTGTCGTCGGGGCAAATGTTTTCGCAATTCGGTTGCTTTTTTGTGTGCATGTTACCCGATATCTCCGTAAAATCTGAACCGATTTCACAAACACATAATTCCGTAAATTTCGTCACTACGAAAATAAGTAACGTCTGGGTCCCATGTATCTTGGATCTGAGTAAATGTATCTGTCCCTTTAATCCGAAATACAGCGAACTGTTTTACGGCCAAATAGGAAAGGCGGTGGTACCTACCCAGACGACCCTACCAACTAGTAAATTAGTATATTGTGTGTATTATATTATTTATACACTTAAGACTCCTATGCTTTCAGGTGATCCAACAGCTTTTGGTAACCTAGTCCCTCCCCCAGAGCTTCTTCAGGCTATTCATGACAGTGTCGATGCAAATGCGAGTCGTAATTATGGTCCCTCAAATGGGGATCAGGCAGCGCGGCAGGCGGTAGCGGAGTATAGCGCGCACCAAGGGACAGTCAAAGCCGACGATGTCATACTGTGCAGCGGGTGTGCTCACGCCTTGGAACTAGCCATCACTGTGTTGGCGAACCCAGGACAAAATATACTAGTCCCCAGACCCGGATACATGATCTACATGACGTTGGCTAAAGGAATGGGTATTAGAATCAAATATTATGACTTATTGGTTAGTTTGCAGTAATACTTATACGTGGAAGCTTGTAATTAGCTTATAGTTAACAACTGTAAAATTTATTTTGTGAATAATGCTGTAAGCTTTCCAAATAAAATAAAATACTGTAAATAAGTGTATTTTATTGCGATCCGTTGTATTTACACTTCTAGAGTAAACGGAACCGTAGCTCGTAAATATATGTAACTAATCAATCCATATTATCCTTGATTACAGCCTGATGAAAACTGGAAGGTAGACTTAAGAAGCTTAGAAAATGAAATAGATGATAAAACTGCTGCGTTAATAGTACTGAATCCATCGAATCCCTGTGGATCCGTATACGACAAGGATCACCTGCTCCAGATATTAGACGTGGCTTCAAGGAGAAGGGTGCCAATTATAGCTGACGAAATTTACGAGCATTTCTCGTTTTACGGCCGTGAATATACCGCAATTTCTTCATTATCTAAAGACGTCCCAATATTGACATGCAGTGGCCTAACAAAGAGATTCCTGGTTCCTGGATGGCGCATGGGCTGGTTGATTATTCACGATCGGCAAAACATATTTGGGGAGGAGATTCGATCGGGCCTTGCTAACTTGTGTAGTCGTATATTAGGCCCCAGCAAACTAATTCAACAAGCATTACCCGCTATATTAAAGTCAACACCTAGTCATTTCTTTCAAAGAATAATGTCATATATAGAGGTTAGTGATTTTAGTTATTTTATTCCATACTATAATTACATAATAATGACGACCGGCTGGTCCAGTGGTCTGTATCCCTTGCTATACAGTCTGGGGTCAGGTGTGTCGGTTTCATCCTGGTACGAGCAAATGTTTGTATGATGATTGCTTGTTGCATTTGTTGTTGTTGTTATTGTTGTGGTTGTTTTTATGTTTTTGTTTCTGTTATTTTTAGAAATATTTATTTAAATATTATAATCAATATTTATTTAAATATTGATAGTAATATCATTATTTAAATAATATTATCATTTTTTTTTAAATTATCGAGCTAGACCGCCCGTTAGAGTTCTGCCAATACCGACCCGTCACCCAATCTTCTCAGATGGTTGCGAAGACAGTTTGGAACGAGGCGGTTGACTGAGACTACGACTGGTATGATCCGAGTGCACGTCATTATCACGTCACATATCGGTAACCTCGTGACCTCGTGAGCCAGGTTCAGATACTTAATTTTTTGTCTGATTCGGCTTTCACATGGTTTTAATTGAAAAGAATAGTGAAGTCCACAAAGAACACATGCGACTCTCCTGGTCAATCAGTACGACATCAGGCTTGTTAGTGAAAACCGTCCTGTCCGTAATGATGAACCGGTCCCAGTACAAATGAGCCCAATCGTTTCCGGCGAGTACTTATAATATGGTACCTTTTTACCTATCAGGCCATACTTGAAGGCTAGCTCAAGATGGAGTATTTTGACTGCTTAGTTATGCCTGTGAAAATATTCGATATTGGCCAGTACAGTAGGACACCCGGAAGTATATGCCTGAGTGACTTTCCGGGCTGGAGACAGGATCAACACAACAGGGTCCTCTATCCCATCCTTCAGGATATACTTCCGGTACGGGTCATAATGATCTATCCAATATTGCACAGACAAAACCTTCGGTCTCCCCAGAGGTTTTCGAAGCGCAGCCCATGCACGGAATCCTTTAAACTCACGTGACGCTCGTGAAGTGCTACGAGAAATCTTCCGTGCAACTCCATCTCCCTCCAGACAGCCTCCCAGTCTGCGGTACAAAGCACTGCCAGATCCCCGCCATTGCTCAGTGGCCGAGGAGAAGGAGGTTAGCCCTTTGTCACATTCTTTATCAGCTCTATGCAGCTCACTGCTCTCCTGATTTCGTCAGGAAACAGATAAGAAGAATGCACATCTCACGGTTATGCATGGTCTTCTCACTAAGCATTCCGCTACCACCATTCTTGCGTAGAATATCAATCTCATCACTGACGGTCTCGAGTGATGCATTCTGTGGAGTGTAAAAAATGTGCGGATTTCCTATCCATAGCATCTAATCCGGTCTGAGACCATCTAAGCATGCCAAAGGTGTAAAGAAGGACAGGCATGACCCAGCCGTTAAAGGCCCTAACTTTGCTGATGCCAGACAAGTAGCTTCCCAGCACCTTTGCCAGGCGCCCAAAGAAGGTAACATCAGTTGCACTACAAAAGCCATCTCTATTACAAACATAGCAAGGGCGGTCTCATGGTCGAACTGTTACGCTTGATGTGCTGTCGTCTGTACTTAGTATAAGTAATGTAATAGTTATTTCTTTACATGCTTATATTTTTTATTTTACCTTTGTATTTCCTATAAAATTCAGAGGACTTCGCCTTGACGGCGAAGAAACTATGCATGTACTATTTATAGCCTATCACAAGGCCAATACAAAATTGACCTAAGGTATAACTACAGTTTATTTATTAGGCACAGTTCACTTTCACATTATTTGTATTATTTTCCAGAATCAAGCGCATATAGCGCACGATGAGCTGCAGAAGGCGCCAGGCCTGCGCCCGATCATGCCACAGGGCTCAATGTACATGATGATTGAGATCAAGCTGGGCTTATTCTCAGCCTTCCAAAATGAGATGCAGTTCATAGAACGACTCTATTCTGAGCAATCTGTGCTCTGTATACCTGGACAGGTTTGTAAATCTACAGGTCTATCAGTGTAGTCTGTCAAAACCGGATACCGAAGCCTCTTATTGTAATTTTATATTTTTGTTAATCAACAAATAGATTAAATTATACGTATGTTTAGTCACCACTGCATGTCGTGAGGTGCTTTCATTTTGCACGCCTGACTGCAAAATGAAAGAAATTGAAACCTGAATTGTGCTTACTGAACAAAACTCAAGTCCAGTATTGTAGAGAATATTACGAGATTATATTAATTTTTTGGGGGAATAGGACTCAAAAACTGAATTTCGACAAACTTTTGTATGACATGATTAATAACGGCTTAATTGAGTCATCAGTGACGCATATTGAATTGACAACAAAGTATTTTTCGTCTAGCCAGCCCTGTGGGCTTAGTAGCCGACATACTGACAGATAACGTGATGAGCACTGAGTTAACTTTCACTGGCTAGCCATCAAGGCAAGACACAATGATGTTATAGTACAGCAGTAGTGGATATGAAAAACACTCTGCTTTACGAATACCTACAATAATTTAATTTATCGAATCAACAAGCATAATGCCTATAAACCCAAATAGCTAACGTGTTGGAAATTAAGTATAATTTATTAAGATTTAGTTCAGACGATTGACTACTATAAGCTCATTTCCTACTTGACAAAGGGGTCTTACTAACTTTCACACATGCGATTGATTTGAAATTTAGATTACTCATACTTCAGTGGTATTTCCAAGATGCCCTAACCTTGAGCTAATCCTGTACCATCTAATAGTCTGTTGTACTGTACCATCTAATAGGATGTTCAATTCTTCAGAAACTTACAGCATCATACCATGTTTGGGCTCATAAGATAATCTCAATGAGACGGTAATAATATTCATATACAATATCATAATATTCATACACTCACACCTATTATCTAGCTAGACCAAAGTAAGCATCATTATGAGCTTGTGTTATGTATACTAGATAACGAAGGAATGATGATAATAATAGGTATATAAATATTACAAATATACTAACTAAACTTATAAACATCCATGACTCGTGAACAAATGCTCGTACTCATCATACAAATATTTGCTCCCACCGGGATTCGAACCCGGGACCCCCGACCGAGTAGCCTGTATAGCAAGGAGCACGGTGGATGGTGTTAGAGAGATAATTAGTGAAGTCGGGGGTTGCTAAAAATATTCAATTTTGTATTATCAATCAAGACAATCTATTGTAGTATTGTATCTGAAATTTGGATACTTCACAGTTTAGTGAAGTTTAGTTTTTTTCACCGTAGAACGAAAATTAAAAAGATACATATCTCATGCATAAGAGATCTCTTTCAGAGATAAGTTGACCAATGCAATTTTTCTATTACATTATCTTACTACGTATGTCTAAAGAGTATAAACTTTTAAGGTGACAATGATATGCCAAGAAATCAGGAAACCGTAGATACGAGGAAAACTAATAAGAAGGACCATGTATAATATTTAACTGGAGCAACTGGAGGGAAATAGTCGAGCCTTATCATTTACTAAAAATATCATTTGTAGGTATCACCCCTATTTTTTAGTATCTAGAACGACACGAGCTCGTAGGTAATGATGCTTACTTTAGGCTAGACCGGCTGGTCAAGCGGTCTGTACCCCTTGCTATACAGGCTACTCGGTCAAGAGAGCCCGGGTTTGAATCCCGGTAGGGGCAAATGTTTGTATGATGAGTTTATGATGTTTATTTAGTGTATTTCTAATATTTATATACATATTATAATCATAATTTCTCCGTTATATAGTATCCTTAACACAAGCACTTAATGATGCTTACTTTGGGCTAGATAATGGTGTGAGTGTATGAATATTATTATAATTATTTAAAAACATATATTATGTTACCTAACGAAAAATTACCTGACTACTGTACTACTTGCCTTTCAGTGTTTCTTCTATCCAAACTTCATGCGCATCGTGCTAACTGTCCCAGAGGATATCCTGCGGGAAGCCTGCCAGAGAATAGTAGTATTCTGCGAGCAACATGCAACGAAGAAAGATGAACTCATGAAAATAGACACAAATAAGTTAGATATAGAAATTGAGCCTAAAGTTTTAAAGCTATTTTAATTGAGCTTCAAAATGTATCCAAACTCTCCACGAAATCGTAACTAGACGTCATGTTTTTGCAAGTGCACTAAAATAGGGTAAAATTGCTTCAGAATTTCAGTTATAGAAAAATCAAAATATTAAGTTGTCAAAATATCACCTACCACCGCTTCGACGGATATCCTACGTTAGGTAGTTGCTTTAGCTGTAGAGAAGATGCGGTGTATGAAAAAATAATCTTTCAGCTTTCATTCCTTTTAATGACATACAGGTACTAATTCATACCGATATACGTCACAACATCATCTAAACTTCCTACTTATTTTTTTTTTCATACAACTAGACGACAAACAAGCTGACGGCCCACCTGATGGTAAGCGGTTACCGCCGCCTATAGACACCGCTATTATACAGTCTTTATTATTAAAGACCCGAAAGTTTCGCAAAACTGCTGATTGGATTTTAATGAAACATAGCTCATACGTCAGAATAATATTTGGGCTATAATTTAGTTAGCTTAAAATAGTCTAGGTACTCGAAGTACTAGTCCTGTGCAGACGAAGTCGTGGGCAGAACCTAGTTCTTAATGCGACTGTAATGAAAAAGATGCACAAAGCTCAAATATTTTTTTTGTGAATTCTTAAAAATAATTTAAAGGTCTATAAAACCATACAACTGAATATTTTGAGGTTGAGAACACGATCATGGATAATGATCTAGTCATACATCGCCAACTTCCTTACACACTTAGTTTATATCCTGTCCATCCTAAGGAAGAGATCGCTCTTAGTGAAAAGCCGTGATAAGCCGCCCATTGTGCAAGCATATTTTGTTACCTATTTCTTTCTGTTTGTTTATTTGTGTGATGTGAGATGTGTGTTGTGCAATATAGTGTTAAATAAATAAGTAATGATCTATACAAAACTGTATAAAGCTAAGCTTATCGTGTATTTTGTTTTTGTATAAAAAAAGATTTTTGACCCCTCTAAGTTAATGTAATCCATAAATTATTTATGTCTTAATAATATTAGATAAGTGTTCATCACAGAACATAGAGAGTAGTGAACAGTGTTTTAATTCTGACGGTACATCAAACAGTACACAGCAGTCGACAGCACATCAAGCGTAACAGTTTGGCCTTGAGACCGCCCTTACCCCGTTCGTAATAGGGGCGGCTTTCGTAATGTTTCTGTACATACTCAATGCTCACAACAATAATATTATTACTTTTTAGTTATTACAAGGTGGGAATAAGGGTGGTCTCGAGGTCAAACTGTTAGGCTTGATTTTCTTTTCACTTTACTCATAAAAACCGTACCATTATCTATAAACAAATGTCTACCTGTTGCCGTTATCAATATCGAGCAAAAAAATCACGTTTGTTGTATGGGCGCCCCCTTAAATATTTATTTTATTCTGTTTATAAGTATTTGTTGTTATAGCGGCAACAGAAATACATCATCTGTGAAAATTTCAACTGTCTAACTATCACGGTTCATCATACAGATACAGCCTGGGGATAAGGTCCCGTTTTACCCAGTGGGTACGGAACCCTAAAAATTATACAATTGAGCCCCCGTAAAATTTTCTTTGTAATACCGTTCAGTAACAGTAATTGTAGGCAGTGTTAAACTGTAAATGTAACTACCGTTATTATAATTATTATATTAAACATTTTTAACAAATAAATAAATGTGTTAAACAATATATGAATTTGATTTTGAACATCCTACAGCCTACAGCAGCAAGAAAGCAGGATAACATCTCTAGCCTATGAGAATAACTCTTGTCTAACATCCGCGGGCCAAGGCCGCTTCTTGCCCAAAATAAAGACTATTTAACCGACTTCAAAACGAGGAGGTTCTCAATTTGGTAGGTATGTTTTGTTTTCCGATGTATACACCGATTACGCCGAAATTTCTGACCAGATATACTTGATTCTTTTTTTGTTCAATGCGGAATAGTGGCCATTTGATCCCATAAAATTTTTTTCAAAATCCGTTGGGTATTTTGATTTTTTAATAAAAAAAACTGAAATGAGAAAGTCATCTACGTATGCGAAATTGCGGATTTTTGCTTTTCTATGACTTTTTAGTGAAATGATACGATAGTAGGAAACAATGTAAGTTGACGGTCACCCATCTAGCTTTGACGTTAGAAAGTAAAAAAAAATTAAACAAAAATTAAAACCGACTTCAAAAAACTGAAAAGGAAAAAATAATTAAATTTAAGTAGGTACTCATCACTTAGAAACATATTTTTTGGAGTTGGTGCTAAGTTGTTTCCAGAAATAATAGAACGTGAAGTTTTTTAATATTTATATAATTTAAAATTGATTTTTAATTTAATATTGACGGCCGGCTGGTTGAGAGGTCTGTACCCCTTACTATACAGGCTACTCGGTCAAGAGGCCCCGGGTTCAAATCCCGGTAGGAGCATATGTTTGTATGATGAATACGAGCATTTGTTTACGAGTCATGGATGTTTATATGTTTATTTAGTATATTTCTAATATTTATATAAATATAAGAAATATACTAAATAAACATATTATTATAATTAATTATCCGTTATCTAGTATCCATAACACAAGCTCTTAATGATGCTTACTTTGGGCTAGATAATAGGTGTGAGTGTATGAATATTATTATTATTATATAAATATTAGAAATATACTAAATAAAAATATAAATATCCATGACTCGTAAACAAAGGCTCGTACTCAAACAAACATTTGCTCCTACCGGGACCTCTTGACCGAGTAGCCTGTATAGCAAGAGGTACAGACCGCTCGACTAGCCGGTCATCATATTTTTTTATACGACTATATGACAAACAAGCTGACAGCCCACCTGATGGTAAGCGGTTACCGCCGCCTAAAGACACCTGCTATAACAAGGAAAAATCACTTGATATTGCATTTTTGGCTACATTATTGGTTTGTGGAAATGAGTATGATCAAAATTATATGAAGCAAAATTATACCGACCTACAATATACTTCAGTTCAATCTGTTGATTACTGTAATTGGTTATCCACACAAAATTCTATCTAGAGAGTAGTCTGGAAGGCTACATCATGTATATTTACCATTATAAGTACCTAAGATTTTTTGAAAGATTTTAAAATTATTCTAGTCACATTTAAACCGACCTGTTTTATACTTCAGTTTAATCTGTGGATCGAACTGAAGTTTAGATAGGTCGGTTAAAAATGGTGTAAATAACCAATAAAACCAAGATTGATCGCTGTTTCTTGGTTATTTACACCATAATCTAGCGCTTGGTTTCGAAGGCTCATGAATATTTATATTGTTGTATCTAATAAAGTTGTATAGAGAAATAAAAATTATTCTATTCATATTTGATCTGACCTGATTTATACCTACTTCAGTTGAATCTGTAAGATTGATCGCTGTTTATTGTTTATCCACACCATATTCTAGAGCATAGTCTGGAAGGCTTCATCATGAATGGTCTCTATTGTATATAAAATAGTTTTTTAATTATATAAAAAATTTGGTATTACTAAACCGACCTATTTTTTATATTTTAACCGTTTCTAGAAGAGTTATAATAACCAGACTTAAAAAATCGTAGTGATGCGGTCGTTTGTTATGTCACATATACATATTAGTTTGAAACAAACGCTTTTACTAGCCAGTCTTACTCAACAATACAGTCCGAGATAACTTTAAAGAATAACCCCCGTATTCATAAAAACAAGTGAACTTATAAGAGGCTTATAAAGTGTTTTGTTTCTCTCACTCGTATGAGAAAAGAAAAAGATAAAACATATTTTAACAGTGTTTTATCTAAAATAGGTTTATTGAGCGTTTATGAATATGGGAGTAAAAGTTTACTAATGAGAGCTTTATAGTTCCTGATGTGGAGGCATTCTTACTGTTGTAATTTAATAAAGGCTATAAATATGGCACAATCAATAGTGCTAAATCAGCCCTAACATTGATCAATCAGTCAATCAAATATTCTTTATTGCACAATAGGACACAATATAGTATAATCAACAACAATGAAAATAAGAAAAAGACTACAATTGGCGGCCTTTTTGCTAAGCAGGCTTTTTGCTCTTCCAGGCAACCTGGAGTGACAGGAAATAATACAGAAGGAAATAAAGAGAGTGGGTGCACAAAAGACATTAACATATAAAAAATATCAATGATATAAATATTCTTATACTTATTACCTAGACTTATCATAAAGAAATGTACTTAATTATAAGTACAGCTAACTAGAATTAAGTAAGTGATTTTTACTTGGAATTTGAAGGACTCCAATGAGCGGGCTACCCTGATATTTTCCGGCAGTGAGCTCCATAACTGGACAGCGTGCACAACAAAAGAATACGATAGAAAATCGGTGAAGTGAGGAGAAATGTCTGAAATTAGAGTGGAAGAGTTACGTAAGGTATCCGTACCTTACGTAACTCTTTCACTCTAATTTCAGACAAAGATGAGGAACGGAAGGAGAAACTGTTATGAAAATAGCGAGCAGTAGGTAGAAAAAGAATAGAGCAGAGGAGTGCAAGAACGTGTAAGTCTCTGCGCCGGCGAATAGAAAGCCAGTTAAGCAGTTGAGCGGTATTAGTAAAAATGGTTAAAGGACATGTTTTATTTTCGGCTATGAACATACACTATATTAAAAAATAACAAAAAAAGATTAAAACCACTACAAATTATTTTGAGTAATATTTTCGGCCGTTCAACCACACACAAAAGTATTTTAAAGCACCCATTAAAAACTAAAATATGGCAATCAAAGAGTAATGTAAGATGGCAATAAAGGAAGCCATATTATGACATATTTTCTATAATCTGTGGCCATATTTTTAAATCGTTCCGAAAAACGTTAGTTTTTAGTCTAATTCGATTTTTTTTGGTATTATGGAATTATGGACTCGGTAGTCTGATAGACTGATGAATAAAGTATTTTGCTTGCTTCTGTATATTTAGAGTTGGTATAATTATAGAAGTTTGACGTTGTAGTGTTGCCATTACATTAATAATTATAAAACTGTCACTCATTTATTTATTTATCTGTTTATTTAACACTTTCTTGCACAACACACATCACACAAATAAACAAACAGAAAAAAATAATACTTATGCTTGCACTATATTTTATACGTTTTATTTTCATTTCCCTAACCTATAAACCACTGTACTACTCATAGCCGGGACTCCATATAAACATGAAACAACTTCTTTACGCAAATTAAAAATAAACCTTATAGAAAGGTTCTGCAGTCGCTCGAGTTTATCCAGTAGTTCCTCCGATAGGTCATAACAAATGTCAGCGTAATCAATGATGGAAAGCAAGAGTGATTGTGCCAAGGTAATTTTGGTTTGAATAGGTAAGAAGTTACAAAGGCGACAGAGGAAGCTACACGCAGCAAACATCTTTGTCCTAACTTCTTCGACTTGAGGCCTCCATGTTAAGCACTGGACTTATTGATGACAGGATCTGAAATAATGAACCATTCCATCATTAAAATATTTATGAAATGGCAGCAAGGCAATTGCTTTAATGAAACGAATCGAAATAATCTTCCCGCCTTTGAACTTTTCTTTAATTGATTGTCGTGGCGTAAATAATATTACCCGTGAGGTTTTTCACCGCCTTAACACCTAAATCTGCCCCACAGCTGTCGTGTTCCGACGTGTAAGATAGCCAGTTCTTCTGTGGTTAAGGAATTCGGGTGTTGCTTGCTTCCTTTTCGGCCTTATCTCATCACTTACCATCGGATGAGATGAAGGCCAAGACCTACCCCGTTAAGAATTTAAAAATACCAAACGCGTTCCGTCACATAGTTTTGTTTGGTTTCAGATATCGAAGCATGATGACTACCGAACCAACCTTAAGTTTTAAGTTTTGCGGTGGCAAGCCAGCTAAGCAGATCCAATGAGTTGTAAAATTCAGTTGGATGGTTTGTTGGTGTGGCTTCGTTTTCGTTTCTTGATTTAAATTGCAAAAATTTTGCGGAAACGAAATCAATCCGTCCGATTTGTAGCCGACGATGTATTTTTAAGCTATTCTTTGAGATTTTCCTTATCATTTTTGTTTTTAAACCATCTCTGTATTCTATACTTTTTCTGTATTCGCTTCCCGTTTTTGAGTTTTAGCGAGACTAACGAACAGCATTTTATTTTATATGTCAAAAAAAGAAATTAATTTAGGTAAACTATGCAAGTACCAATAGCAATACCTACACAGTTAAGTAAACACACGAATGAATTGATTGTTTTGTGTCAGCCCAATTAGTTGTTTCCGTCCTAATTTGACAATATTATCGCTTGTCATTACCTTACTACTTAAGTTTGTAAATTAAAAAATGTGAAAAAATAATTGTTATTCACTGATTAAATTCTTGTTTTTTTACTAAAAGTGGGAAACAAATATATTCGATCCGCCGGTTTGGTGAGCGAGCAGTCCATATTACAAAGTACTTTTTGGAGCAGTCACTCATTGCAGCCTCAAAGTACAATTAGCGTCACATCGAAATGCCATTTTTCTTAGGTTGATACTCTTACGACTCCCCCGTACTTTAAACCGAATAGCAAAACCTGCTAAAGATTTCCTAAGAGTCGTAAAAAGGGGTTTGCAAGATCGGCCATGCAAGAAATTATACCTCAGCGCTAGTGGTAAGTTTCAATTGAATCGGAACGTCTCTAAAAAATTTGTAAGAAATCTGTGTGTGTAACGAAAAAGAGATAAGAATAATTAGTTTTAAAAAATCAATCAATTAAATTATGCTCAGTATACATAAAATTCTAGCCACCGATCTAAGAATTTCAAACTCATCTTTAATATTTTTGGTAGTTTGTTGTTAATGAACTATTAGCATTGGTAAATATTGTTGAGGAATTCCTCAAAACCATTTCGAATTGGTACTCGTAGTAGTGGAGTTTTTCGTCTTCTACCTTCTTCTTCTCTCTACCTAGTCTTGCCATAAAAAGTGAAACAAAGAAAAGAAAAAATTCTATTGCAAATAACATTTATTACTTTTACAGTGTTAGTTTAATACATAAATATAAAACAATTTAAAATATAAAAAGCTTATTTGAAGTGGTCTCCATTGGTTATCAATAAAAGCACGCACTCTTTCACAGGGACACAAACATTTTACTAATACTTACCAAGCGTATTGAGAGTTTTAAAAATTGCATTTGGCTCCATGCCATTCTCGGTAGTTCAACTTTTGGAACCGGTGTAAATTCAGACATTACAGACAGACAGAGACTATGACGTTGTTAGTTAATATATTTTTTGTGATAGTTGTAAGGATGTGTTTTTTTGACGATTTAAAAGTGCTTCTTTGTGGCCTATTTAAATAAAGTATTTCTTTCTTTCTTACCTAATTTGTGTTATGCAATCACAGCGATTCGGTTCTCTTTATCATCCCACTCCATTTTAATATCGTAAAATATTGTACAATGTATTGGCCAAAATGAGAAAAAGAATGAACAATCATACAAAAATGACAGATTCCAAATTCAAATGTAATATTTTGTTTATATAAAATTGTAACAGTATTTATGGCCAGACTAAGTATATATAAATGAAATGCTGTTCGTTATCGTTAGTCTCGCTTAAATCAAAAACGGATTGACCGATTTCAATTATTATTATTTTGTTAAATTATGTTTGCAAAGGACATGTTCTGAAAATGTATGGGGGCTGGTACTCAGCTACCCCCCAAGACAAATGTTATATAAGAAGAAAGAGTATATTTTTAAGAATATTATGGGACAAAAACTATAATTTTTAATGCCTGCATATAAATAAAAAATAACATTTTATTCTGGTCAAAAAACTGTTATCCAGAGATGTAAAATTCAATTTTAAAAAATGTGACACATCACAGACATAATAGAAAATGTCAATGTCGTCTATTGTCTTGTCAAATATTTTTTAATAACTAGGCATGGGGTCGATTTGGTTCAGCCTACGACTATTTTGCAATTTTAGTTTATTGTAAATGCTAGAAGAACATGGCAAATTGGTTTCTGCACTTGTTTCTGACTATTAATAATGATTTTCATTTATTTTTTTACTATATTTTATCAGAGAAACTTTGATAAGAAGCTTAGAATTCTTGCATACACTTTTCAAAATTACTCAAAAATGCCGGGGTATCAAAATGAAAAAATGGTATATTCAAGATCCTCTGAGCATAAGCTTTCGCATAATATATAATTTATCGTGGGGGGCTTTCGAGTACCAATATCGAACATCTCCTTTGACTATGTTTGCAAAACACATGACTTCTGTCACGGCTCCGGCACTGCTGGGCTCCGGCGTACCCACGCGTGCTAATCGTCGCAGATCGCTTTCGCTCACCACCGCAGCTTCGGCTTTGCAGAAGGCTTAAAAACAAAAATAAGAAAAAGCTTTAAAGTAATAATTCAAGAAGGGAAATTTAGTATGAACTTTTTAAACTATTTTTTTTATCGGCAATTCGGGTTACTGCTAATAAATATGGCGTTTGTGAGTTTCGTGTAAGTTGTTCTATAAACAATAGAAAGCGAAGCACCGACTCCAAAAGATATATTTCTATATATATTTCATGGCTATGTGTCCTCGGTACTAAGGTACGCGATAATCCTGTGAGGAAACTCGACAGACATTAAAAAATTGTTTACAAATTAAAAAAAATGTATTCGAGCTATAAGCGGCCTTGGTCCTCGTGATAGCTGTAGAGATATGTTTAAAAAACAGCACCCGTACCACCATCTTTTATCACGATCCAATTTAGGACTTAAACTGAGTAGAATCGTTTAATTCGTACTACGACGCTATCTACGACTATGGCAGCGACGCAGTTTAGGAACCAATACTGAACTGAGCGGAATATGAATCGCTTTTATAAAGATGGTGGTAAGGCCCCAGAGCTTGTTAACTTTGACATCTCTTTATATTTATGAAATAGGAAAGTTTATACGAAATAACAGGGACATGTTTAAAAAACCTGTCCAGAACCAACGTTTGCGTCTGAGAGATCCATACAGACTACAAGTCCCGTCATCCAATACACGCCTATATGGAAAAAATGGCGATGTCATGCCATTACGTGTATATAATAAAATTCCTATCGATATAAGGCAACTACCGACAACTCCATTCTTACGTAAATTAAGAAGCTGGTTGATTGATAACTGTTTTTATGACATGAATGAATATTTTACTATCCACTGACATTTTATTTTAATTTTCAATTGACATGTTTTGTAGTTATAAATTCTATGGGATTCTATTAATCTAATTAAATAATTCTAATTGCTATGTGACATAATTAAACCTATTAGTTTTTTTTACCATGAGAATGTACCTAACAATAGCGTCTGTTCACTAGCTTGGCATTAAGATGTTCTAGTTCTAGATGCTATTTGCTTATATGTCTATTTATATTTGCATGTCGAGATTTGACAAAACACGCTTGATCTGTATTTGTACTGTACATCTTTGTAGTTTACCGTGTTTTATGGCAAATAAAAAATTTGAATTTGAATTCTACTCACTGAGAACCGAATCGCTGTGATTGCATTACACAAAGTAGGTAGTTATGGAGCCAAATGCAATTTTTAAAACTCTCCATACGCTTGGTATTAGTAAAATGTTTAATATAGGTATTAATAGGTACAATGACACCTCCTCTATTTGTGACAGAAAAAGATCTCGCCGTCCACGTAGTGTTCGTACGAAAAAGGCGGTCAAAGCAGTAAGGGAAAGAATTCGAACAAATCCTGTCCGAAAGCAAAAGATTTTATCTCGGGAAATGAGGATAGCACCTAGAACCATATCGCGTATTTTAAAAAATGACTTAGGACTTGCAGCCTATATGAGACGTACTGGTCATTTCTTATCTGGTAATTTAAAAAAGAATAGGGTGGTAAAATCGAAACAACTACTGAAGCGGTACGCAAAGGGAGGTCGCAGAAAAATTTTGTTTACGGATGAGAATTTTTTTACAATTAAGCAACATGAAATGACCGTTTTATGCTCAAAGCTCTAAGGAAGCTTCCCAATTAGTCGACAGAGTGCAACGTGGGAACTATCCGACTTCAGTGATGGCTTGGTGGGGTGTTAGCTATGAATAAGTGACTGAGCCATACTTTTGAGAAAAAGGTATTAAAAACATCGGCACAAGTGTATCAAGATACCATTCTTGAGAAGGTAGTGAAGCCCCTTAACAACACCATGTTCAATAACGAAGAATGGTCCTTCCAGCAAGACTCGGCGCTGGGTCATAGAACTCGATCTATGTAGTCTTGGTTGGAAACGAGCGTTTCGGACTTAATCAAAGCTGAAGACTGGCCGTCGTCTAGTCCCGATCTTAATCCGCTGGATTATATTTATGGTCAGTTTTAGAGAGTACGGTTTGTTCTAAGCACCATGATAATTTGGAGTCCCTAAAACAATCCGTACGATTGACAGTGAAGAATTTTTCCATGGAAAGAGTGCGTGCTTCTATTGATAACTGGCCTCAACGTTTAAAGGACTGTATTGCAGGCAATGGAGACCACTTCGAAAAAGATATTTATATTTTAAATTGTTTTATATTTATGTATTAAACTAACACACGGTAAAAGTAATAAATGTTATTTGTAATAGAATTTTTTTTCTTTGTTTCAGTATTTATGGCAAGACTAGGTAGAGACTTCTTTCTACCTAGTCTTGCCAAAGACGAAAATATGTAGAGATAACTTTTATTGCATTCGATATTGCAATAATTAAATAATAAATAAGTATAATAATAAATATAAATAAACAGCTACTGAAACCTACATTGATTTCAAATGTAACAAATAATTGCTTACAAAATTCTACTAAACATAAAAGTATTATACCAAACTGGGAAAAGATACATTTAAAGTGGGCCAAGAGGTATATATTTTTTTTTTATACAACTGTATGACAAACAAGCTGACGGCCCACCTGATGGAAAGCGGTAACCGCCGCCTATAGACACCTGCAATAACAAGGGAAAATCACTTGATATTGCAGGTGCGTTGTCATCCTGGGGCCTATTATAAAGAAAATTAAAAATTAAAATATGGAAGCCCGCTACTGTATATCAAATACTTGATAATCCTTGATCTATTGTTATACAAGATTAAGAAGGATATAAGAAAATAAGGAATACTTGGTTTATTAAAACCATTAATAATTTTTACAAAGAATAAAAGAAATAATAATCAAAGTTGCTGGTTTAATTCTCAAATTGTGATACCACAAGAGTGTCCACCTGATAATTTTAATTCTAATATTGCCCCTACATCAACGAGACTAGTAAGGAATACCAGACCTCCCTCTTATCTCAATGAATGCGTATTATATTAAATAATACATTTTAAGTTATCCAAAAAGGGAGATGTGACATAGTTGTATTTTTAATCTATGTGTGTGTCCGCCAAGAGGTGACTGGAATATGTCATAAACACGAAGTGCTTAAGGTTACAATAGGTTATGTGGAGCTTGTAACCACTATTTGAAATACATGATTCATATATAAAGTTCTGATTTAATTTAATAATAATATTCATTAATATTAAAAGTATGAAGATAACACAATTATAGTTACCTCGTTGGATAGCTGATGAAAGGTAGATATGGGCACATCTTCAAAACAGGCGCCATAATATTTTTTTAGATAAAGATAAATAAACTTTCAAAAATTTTATTAGTTTTTTTATGTTTGAATCGTTTACAACGACTTATTTTTCATTTTACGTATATTATTGGCTATTAAAGTCATATAGCATCTTATTTTACATGTAAAAATCAAATAATAGCAATAATAAGAATTACAAATTTCAAAATATCGAAGCTGATAACCGAAAATCGGGTATTTTTTATAAAAAAAATAATTATGTTCAAATATCTTGAAAACGGTTAGATTTAGGATAGGGTGTTTCATAGTCAAATCAGTCAGAAACGATTTAAACTACACGCCCTTAACGGGAATAACCCTATACAGGGTTACAGGTTAAGTCGACAGAGTCAGAGTATAGGTACACTCTTTATTGCACTTTAAAATTACAAAAAAAAACTCCATGATAAACAATCTCCAGTACAAAGCGTTACTGCGTTAAGCGACGCAACGTCTTGATCACGACAAAGTTGTAGAGGCTCAAGACTGTTCGTGACCTCACATCGCCAATGATACGTACAGCAAGATAGGTACCGACGCGACGCTACAATCTGTTCAGATCATCGACGAGGTACTTCAAGAGGAGAAGGTCCCACAAGTGCGAACAATATTCCACGCAAGACCGGACCGGCTATGCTTGACAATGTAAAATCCGCAGCTGTTTCTACACTAACTTATTTTATGTAACAAGACACGTTTCATTTTGTTGCCCCTACGTTGGAGGAAAAAGTGAGGCCGAATCTATGTGAATTCTTATGTTGACTTATACCTACGCATTTATTTTATTAAAAGTTATCCTATGTGTGTTTACTTTATTATACCATTACAGTATATAAGTAACATAGTTGTTTTTGTTTTCGTAACTGTAATTGCAAATTATCATTGGTTTCTATAGAACTGAGATGTAAACATAAATGTTATGTAGCAATATTTAAATGAGGACAACAAAATTCCTCAGTGCATATTTATAAAATGACGTAGTGGTCGTTTTTTAGTAATATTTAATGTTCTTTATTATTACACAAGCTATAATAGGGAAGTTCTACTCAGTAAAGCATTTGTGCGGGTTTCTAGGCACTAAACTTGCCCCAATGCAAAGATCGATGGTTAGTTCAGTAAAAGATTCAGTAATGGATATAGATGATTGTGATTCTGCAGTCTTCTGCAGAAACTTGGCATGCAGAATTTTGCATATTAAAATCAGATGGGATCAATTAGCAAGATGAAGACTAGCCAAACATTAATAAACAATAAACACAACAAATAAGCCAAGTAAGCTATGTTTCTTGTAGGTGTTGAAGCTAATGATTCCCTTTCACCATGACCTTGCGTCAAAAAATCGTCACAAAAATTGCTATTTAATATCAGAATTGTATAAATTCATTATCTGGAATAATTTAAACAAGTCACACGACAACCGCGCCACCGTCATCTCATCTACATTTTGAAACCAGTTCCGCTACTAGGGAGCTCGTTTCTGTCAAACGCCACAGTTCTGATACAAAAGTAAGGCGTATTGGAAGGCGGGCAATATTCTTGATAAACATTTTGCCGTCGCCGCAGGTTTGAACTAATACAAGTTTGGTGCCGATGTCTCGTCGATCACAGGTCAAACGGTCATGGAATGTGCGCGCATCAGCTTTAGCTCGCAATACCCATAACTTGGTCAGGAGCATTGTTGAGAATCTCCAGGTGGAGCCGAACCCTGACAAACAGCTGATTGCACTTTCTGTTGGTGAGTAAAAAGTGATGCAATAAAACGGTAGCAACTAATATAGTAATATGATGGGTAGTTCATGTGAAAGTGAAAAAACATTAATTTAATAAATACTAAGAATTTTTTACATTTCTCTTCTAAGTAGAAATTTTATGGAATATTCTAGATTGTAAATTCATAACGATTAAATAACTTATAGCTTTACCTTTAATGTAGCCACCGAATCAGAAACGCTTCTGAAAATCGGGAAGGCGTCTGTGGACTGGTTGATTTATGTTAATATAGTTTCAGACGTTGCAGTCATTAACAATGCTAAAACTACGAAACTAAGATACTATTTGTTTGGTGACTTCAATAAAGTTTTATCGACTATTACCAACTCAAATCATAGAATCATTATCTGAGGCTTCGCCTATTCAAACAGCTCACGTAGAATTAAACTTAAAAAGTTGCGTAGGTAGGTAGAAAATTAAGCTTACCAAAATCGAGTTTAAATTTTTTATATTTTTAAGTTATTTAGTGAAATTAGTAGGATTAATACTAGCATTAGCAAAACTATATAAATAGATAAACTATACAGTGTGGTGCTGTCAATACGACAATAAAATGGCAAACATGGGCTATATTTGTTCATAGATGTGATTTTCCACTTTCAAAAACATCTTATACGTTTGATAAGTTCATAACATTTGTATGAAATAATATAACATTGGCTGCATTATTTCATAGAAATGTCATGAAATTATCAATTGAATAAGATGTTTATAAAAGTGGCAAACCATTTCTATGAACTAATCAGCGTTGCCAACTTCCACGGTCTCGATTACCCAAAAACCTAACTGAAAATCCCCAATTTTGGGGGAAATAAAAATCAATATTCCCCACATTTTCCCCACAAATTTTCAGGAAAGAAATAAAAGTACTGTTTCTATAAATCAAATATATTTATTACTTAAACTTATTAAGTATTTAATGATTTTCATCAAGGTTTTTATTGCAGCTCTTTATTATGCCTTTGTTTTGTCAACATATCATTCGAAGGATTAAATTTTAATCCTTTCTTCTTTCTCCTTTCTTCATTGTGCAGGCGATTGTGTTTTATGGCAAATAAAAAAATTTGAATTTGAATTTTTTAAATTTGAAAACGCAAAGTTTTCTTACGACAGATGCGTTTGAGAAAGTTCTCTGCGTTACTCTGTCTAAGTTTGATGGACATAAATGTCGCCATAAAATAAACTGTAAAACCTTCCTGCCGGTGAAATTGCTTTAAACTTGATTTTTTTTTATACAAAGCACGGCAATTTACCCATTGCACTATCCGCCTCCACCTTGCTGGCCCAAAAGGTGCTTAAATAATCAAGGTAATTAAATATTCTTACATAATTTATAAATTATACTTACTTCTTATACTACTTTTATTACTTCTAAGTTCAGTTCTAGCGTAAATGTCTTAATTCCCCGCATTTTCCCCACATAAACGCTCTCCCCTCAAATTACCCAATCGAACTGAAAATCCCCGCAGTTTGGGGAATTCCCCACAGATTGGCAACGCTGGAACTAATATACTGGCCGAGTGATCTGTACCGGTGTTTCGGGTTCGAGTCCCAGCCGGGGAAGATGTTTGTGTGGCAGATAAGCACGAATAGTTGTTCTCGAGTCATGGTTGCTTATTATAATTATGTATGTATTTTTATATTATAATAATCCTAATATAGGTACCTAATGTCTATATACAATTATATATGTTTGCCGATATCTAGTATACATAACACATGCTCATAATGATACTTACTTCGCGCTAGATAATAGTTGGGACTGTTAGAATATTTTTAGTTGGCTTCGAAAAAGGGGGAGGTTATCGATTTGGCTGTATTTTTTTTGTATGTTTGTTACCTCAGAACTCCGTCATTTATAAACCGATTTGGAAACGTGTTTTTTTAATTGAAAAAGTATTTTTAAGTATGGCCCCGTGTTTTTTTTAAATCGATTTACCACATTCCGCGTCAAAAAATGGCATTCTTCAAACACCGTGTCTTGAAGCTCCTGAAGAGTCGAAGGAGCGGGATCTCGAGATAGGACCTTCCGTTTAAGATGGTCCCAGAGGTGTTCTATCGAATTCAGGTCCGGACTTCTCGTTGGCCACTGCATCACAGAGATTTGTGACCTCTGCTGAAAGTCGCCCACGACCTCTAACGGGCCCTTGTCTCCGGATGTAGCCACCGGTCTCTATGAAGCGCTGGTACACTCTTCTAAGTTCTAAGTACAGTTGCCGGGCGACATCACACTGCCGTATGCCCTGATTGCAGTAGTGCAACCACTTGGGCGGCTTCATCAGCTGTGGTATACATCTTCAAGGTGTTTTTTCTTCTGTAAAATCTGTGCGTGTGTCCTCTTCAACGGTTGAATAGCGAATGACCCATATTGACCCCGTGTTAATCCTTTCATTGGGTATGAAAGGATCAACACGGGGTCAATGTGGGTTTAATAGCGATTCTTACGGGTAGGAAAATTTGCATTATATGTGGCATTAGGTTTTTTTTTCAGTAAAAAGTAATATTTTTTATTAAGTTAATTTAATAATCTTTGGAATAAAATCATAATTGGTGCGGCTATATGTGCATATCAAGAGCTAATGACACTTGAAAGTGGTTTTCGCAGACGTGCGATATTTTTTACGCCGAGTGTAGTTTGGTTTTAAAATCAAAATACTTGCAATAATAATAATTAAGTCATCAATGTAAGCGAATTGCGGATTTTTGCTTTCTTGATACTTTTAGTGGTGCTTATGACAATCTATTTGCGTTGAAATACAAGTAGGTTGATGGATCACCCATCTGGCTGCCACCTTCGAAATTCATCACTAAAAATTATGCAAAAGAAAATGTACCTAATAATAAAAACCTACTTCAAAGTAATAAAATGATTAAATTTAATTAGGTATTATTATTTCATAAAAAGTTATTTTTTAGAGTTTGTGCTACACTTTTTATTGTTTCTGGAAACAGCTTAGCACCAACTTATAAAAATAACTTTAATGAAATAAGTACCTAATTAAATTTAAATCAAATCTAATTATGTTTTAGATTTGATTTAAATTTTATTAGTTTGCCTTTTTCGTGTTTTAAAGTCGGTTTTTATTTTTGTTTAAAACATTTTTGTGATAGACGTACTTGGGGCGGCCTAATTGATTAGAGATATTTTCATTTTCTTTCTTAATATTAAAGATTATTATTCATTACAGGGGATCCAACGACTTTCGGAAACTTGAATCCACCGGAGCAAGTAATCCAAGCAGTAAGAGAGAGTATAGAATGGCATACAAGTCGGGGATATGGGTCCATGGTGGGTCACTCAGAAGCCAGGCAGGCAGTGGCGGAGTACAGCGCCCACCAGGGCCCCGTGACTGCGGATGACGTCATTCTGTGTAGCGGCTGTTCACATGCCATAGAGTTGGCTATTACAGTGCTGGCGGACTCAGGGCAGAATGTTCTAGTACCTCGACCAGGATTCATGATTTACAAGACTGTAGCTGAGGGGCTAGGGATCGAGATTAAGTTCTATGATTTATTGGTAAGTTTGTAGGTTTGTACCTATGAATATAATTTCACTTTTTTGAAAAGGTTGCAAATTAGAAAAAAACTTTCAAGATTTTTCCTTGATATAGGTATATTTTTTTAGAATTTTTATTCAATACTTTTTGCGAAAATTTAATAAAACTAAATATTTGCATGTTACTTTGGATTTATCGAGAAAATATGGTACCTTTATCTAAGTTTCATCGTCCGAGTCCCTATATCTGTTATTTATTGTAAAGTTATTATTGTCATTCCGGATTTTGTTCGTGTTACTTTGAAAATATACAATATTATAGCATAGTAAAACAATAATCGTCTTTATTTTAAGGAAATGTATACCAAGTGGTAGATATAAGGTGCGCCACGGTACCCTAATCTCGAAATATACGAGTTTTGTCGGTTTGGTGTTTAAATGAGTATGTGAGACGATGTTATACAAGTTTCTAGATCGAAACGAGTTTCTACTTATTGTGAACTAAATTAGCATACCTACCGCTAATTTACGCATTAATTTCTTTATAACTGCGTAGGTAAATCCTTGATAAAGGTTAGATGAAGGAATATAAATAATATCAATTGACATATTATATTTTCTAGCCTAACGAACAATGGAAAGTGGACTTAGAAGACTTAGAAAACCAAATAGACGATGACACAGCAGCGATAGTTGTTATTAATCCATCAAATCCATGTGGATCTGTTTATACAAAGGAGCATTTAAGCGATATACTAGATGTCGCCTCCAGAAACTGTATTCCAATAATTGCTGACGAAATATATGAGCACTTTGTTTTTTCCGGAAATGAATTTACTGCAATGTCAGCTTTATCCAAAGATGTTCCTGTACTTACTTGTGGAGGACTTACCAAACGATTTCTGGTACCCGGATGGAGAATGGGTTGGTTGATTATACACGATAGACAGAGTATTTTGGGGAAAGATATTCGTAAAGGTATATTCAACTTAGCAAGTAAAATCCTTGGCCCCAGCACTTTAATACAGAGAGCTTTGCCGTCAATTTTGAAAACTACACCGCAAAGCTTTTTCGATGAAGTTATTTTATTTATTGAGGTGAGTAGCGTTAACTATTGCGAGAGAAACAGTAGATACTTTACTTATTTTTTCGGGGAAAAATCAGGCGAATTCCGCGATACTGGAAGGTTTTGCGGTTTGGTCGAGCTCATTCAACTTACCCTAACCGGTATTGCTTTTATATCCTATCTTTTAACTCCAGTTTGTATGCTTTGATATTGATAATAAATCGTGTCCTCGAACCCCATAAATTCTTTTTATTAGTAATGTACCTACCAATATACAATTTTTGGATGGTATGACTATAATTCACTTTCTCAAACTAAGGGTACCTAAGTGTAAAGAAACGAGATAAAGACCAATTTGAGATATTTTCCATGAGGAGTTACCTACTTACATAGGTATCAGAGATGTTCAAAATGATTTATAAAATGCATTTGAAGATAAAATGCAAATACTTATATGCTTTCTTGTTCATCTATGATAAGATAAGCATTTAGTGTCATTTCTGTGTAGATATGAGTAATACAATATTTGATTAATTATTAATCATCCAATTAAATTACTATTAAGTAAGTATTATTTTTATCGATTTTTAATATTATTTCCAAAGAGCAATCATGAATATAACTTAATCAGATAGTAATTTTAAATCCCATTAAAAATCTCTTGCATTAGTATCTACTTAACCATAACCAATTCGTAAGTGTTTTCTTAAATGAGATTTTATTGATAGGTACTTTTGGTAGATGTGTTATAACTGGAGGATTTTACAACACATTAGTACATATGTCATACTTATTTTGCGATCGTGAATACTACGGTTAGGTTAAATAATAATATAGAAATAGTTCTTATTTTCTCTTACAAATTTATTAGGTTATAAATACTCAAATAATTTTACTGACTTCCAGAAAAAGGAGGTTATCAATTCGGCAGATTTTTAGCGTCGGAACGCTAAAAATCTGCCGAATTGATACGCAAAAGGTAAAACTAAACTATTACTAAGACTCGTCTGTCATCAGGCTGATCTCATGAACCGTGATAGTTAGACAGTTGAAATTTTCACAGATGATGTATTTTTGTTGCCGCTATAACAACAAATACTAATAAACAGAATAAAATAAACATTTAAGGCGGCTCCCATAAAACAAACGTGATTTTTTTGCTGCTTTTTGCTCGATATTGATAAGGGTAACAGGTAGACGCTTGTATTATAGATAATGATACGGAAACCTTCGTACGCGAGTCCGAGTCGTACTTGGCCGGTTTTTAAAATATTTTTTCCCTCAGAACTCCGTCATTTATGAACCGATTTGGAAAATATTTTTTATTGAAAAAATACGTTACGCTTGCAGATTGGTGGAAAAATAGAATGGGTATATAGTTTGGTTTTTAAATCAAAATAACTGGAATAATTAAGTAATCAATGTAGGGTAAAACCGGGATAGACGCCACACTTTTTAAAAAAGCCTCCTTATTTTGAAACTATTCATTCATATGAATATTTTTTATGAATGTGGGCTAGCTCAATCATTCATGTTGAATTATAATTATTTATTTTTGACCTATTAATCACAGATTTTGCAAAATTTAGCTTTTTGTGGAACCTTTTTTTTGAGAATAGATGCCTACCTGTATGGATAGTTGCCCCACTATGAAAATACTAAGAAGGATAGATGCCTGTAGTGCGGGATAGATGCCTTTTATACTGTGTAGACGAAAAACCAAACTAAGTTTTATGAGGTCGTTCTACTCCTGAAACAGGAATTGTGTCCAAGAAACATGGGTCGAATTACAAAAAACAGTTTGCGTATTTTAAAATATTTAAATTGTTCTCTTTTGAAAAAAATGATACAAATAATCATAATTAAATTTTAAAAACCTTTGTTTAATAAACATTCATAATTGTTATTAAAAAAATATTTATTTTATAGTTGGTCTTCGGTCCAAGTACATATCTACTCTCGTACGCACTCCTTTTCTTTTATATTTTCGTGGATTGTTCTCCAAAAACAGTAAAGAGACCATAATTATATAAATAAATATACGTAAATACATAAAAAATATAACAAAACACTAGAAATAATTTACAAATATTCACTGACATCATAAATGGGCATGTATGGTGCATGGAGGGATAGATGCCCTTAGTAAATGGGCATATATGGTGTATGGAGGGATAGATACCGTTAGGGGCATCTATCCCTCGAAAAATCAGGGCAACTACCTTTTTGATAGGGATAGATGCCCAAGTAGTTTTCAAATAATTTAAAAACAAAAAAACAATTATTTACATCCAGCTGCACACTTAATGAACCAGTACATTGACGCAATAAAAAATATAACGGAATTTATAACTACTTAAAAAATTAAAGATAAAGATAAAGATAGCCTTTATTTCTAAGAATATACATTATGCTTTACAATTTTTTTATTTTTTTATTATCCCTAGCTTGTCCACTGACATAGGCCTCCTCTAAGTTTTTCCACTCTGCTTTGTGTTTTTCTTATCCATGTTCCCCCTGCAACCTTCCTTATATCATCCTCCCATCTACGGATCTGCCTTCCCCTATTTCGCTTATGTCCTCTGGGGTACCAATGAGTTACCTTTTGTGACCATTTAGGTGGGCCTCTTGCCATGTGACCTGTCCATCTCCATTTAAGTTTCTTTATGGTTACATTTAAAGTTACACGACGGCAAATACTTACCTTTAAAACTTTTATGTGTTTGTGAAGTTCGGCGCGGAGATAGTTGCACGCACGAGCAAAACACCAAAACCCATATGACAGTTGGTGGGCAACATGAGGTGCAGGGTGACTGCGGCTCCTACTTATTCTAATGAGGCTTAATTCGTAGTTGCGAGTTTGGGAAGTTAGGCATTTTGAAAATAAGGCGTCTATCCCACTGCGGCATCTATCCCGGTTTTACCCTATCAAAAGAAATTGCGGTTACTATGACTTTTTAGTGCTACGATGCGATAGTACGAAATATGGTATATGCTGAAGGTAGCTCATCTTTACTATAACACTAATATAAAGGAAAAATAAATAAAACCGATTTTAAAACACCAAAAAGGAAAAAAATATTAAATTTAACCTAGGTACTAGTTTGTACCTAGGCTACTTATATCTCCTAAAAATGTATTTTTGAAGTTGGTGCTTCACTTTCTATTGTTTCTGGACACAGCTTAGCACCAACTACAAAAAATACATTTTTAGGAGATAAGAACCTATATAAGGTAAGTACTTAAATTTAATTATTTTTGATTTTAATGTTTTTGAGTCGGTATTATTTATGTTTAAAAAATTTTGTTAAATTTTTTTAGTGGTTTTCTATTTATATTATTTCATATTATCGTATCGTGCCAATGATAAAGTATTTTCTAACTCCAAACCGTAACGGAAACCATTAACTTCCATCATCAGTTCACCCGAATAACCCAATAGAATACAACTACAATAATAATAATATTCATACACTCACACCTATTATCTAGCCCAAAGTAAGCATCACTAAGAGCTTGTGTTATGGATTCTAGATAACGTATAAACAACCGTAACTACTCGTCAATAGTAACTATAATATTTAAAGAATTATCTTCCAACATCTAACCGTTAAAGATTTGATCATCAACAAACAAAAGATGATGACCAACAGAAGCAAATACTTAAATAGCTTTGGAAAAATTGAAACATGTTTCACGTGCCTATAAAATTTGAGGTTTGCCCTCGATTGCCCTGGGACCCTATCATCAGATCCTGACTTGGTGACAATAAGACTACCTCAGGAGTATACTCTATCGAATAAAAAAAGTATTATGAAAATCGGTTAACAATTGATAGAGAACACGGTAAACATAGATACAAAAATAATATATACAGTGGAACATAATAATATAACCTCCTTATTTTTTTGAAGTCGGTTAAAAACAATTAAATTTGAATAGTTGTTTCCTCCAGAAACAATACCTAAATAGAAACATATTTTTTTGAAATCGGTGCTCAGTTATTTTCAGAAGCAATAGAAAGTGACGCATCGACTCCGAAAAATATGTTTCTAGGGGTTAAGTAACTACTAAAATTTATTTATTTTTACATTGTAGTGTCTTGAAGTCGGTTTTTATTAATGTTTAAAAAAAAATAAACACATTTCTTGATGAGTCATATTATTTCTTCTGATATATAATTGTGGATTGAACATTTATTGAATAGCCCTCAATATCGAATAATGCCATAAGTACCAAGTTGCTGGTATACATTATATTAATATCATACAATTTTTGCCACATCTTGTGATGTGCCTTTATTCCTTTACTTAAGACCTAAATTGCAACTGCTGGAATTGATAGTTTCGATATGCGCCTTATCTAAGTGGTAACACCCAGCACTTTGTATATCAAAGAGCAGCTTAATTTTAGTTTCATCAACTTTAACATTATGTTAAAACTTCTTTTCATTTTTGATTTCTTTATTTTTTGTTGTTATTCAGTGTAATGTAATGTTGTATCTATATCCAAGCCATTTGTAGGATGACAGCCGAATTGCTGAGTAAAGATTTTCATTTTATAGACTCAAGCAAAACTTGCTTATGAGGAACTACGAAGGATCCCCGGCTTGCGACCGATCATGCCGCAGGGAGCTATGTACATGATGATCGAAATCAAGATGTCATTGTTCCCAGAGTTCAAGAACGAGCTTGAACTTGTCGAGCGCATGGTTTCTGAACAGTCTGTATTCTGTCTGCCTGGAGAGGTAAGTTAACCTTTTATCCCTTAAACAGCCCGGGGCTCACACACAATAGGAAATACATATTACAATATTCATATTCACACCTGTTATCTAGCCCAAAGTATAAGCATCACCAAGATAATAATAGGTCTATAAATAACTATGAAATTGAATGGAAATATTATTTTTGTTAAAATTTATTAGTTGAAATTTAGGGTCAATTAGAGCTTGTAGAGGTAGCCAATTTCAAAGTTTAGATTTGTTGTAATTATTTTCTATTATTTAAAAATTGTTTTTCCTTACACTGCATTTACTTAACAATTAATGTCTTAAATTATCCACAAAATTTCATAAAAATCGGTTAAGTCAGTTTCAAATTAAATACAAAAAACTAATAGTATTAATATGGTAATTCCATTTTGCACAAAATATAGTACCTACTGCATACAAAACGGCAATATCATACTTATAGACCTAATATTATTATAAGTTGTTTATTATACAGATTCTTTGATACATGATATACTAACAAGCGGGCACCTAAAACAAAATGTATGGAATTTACAATTTTGAATTTTTGATGACACCTTAATGTTTATATGAATATGTTAATTTCGCTGCCACCTGGTTAAATTAGCCACTTAATTGGATGTCTAGACTCTAGACCGCCGGCATCCATCCAATTAAATGCCTGGCCGATAGTTAATTGAACTAGAATTACTCAACGTTTAACAACTAGGCGCATTGTATGTACTGAAAAGTTTTGGTGTGATTGGTAGGTTATTTAAAAAAACCTTGAACCTACCAATCAAACAGCCATACAAAAGTGCTTCTATTTAAACGACCTGTCTAGGCGTCCAATTCAATGGCTAATTTAACCAGACGGCTGAAACGACGTTAGTCATTTGGTTAAACGTTGCGCTCAATGATTTGTCTTTCAGCCGTTTCATTGGATGTTGGCTTTTAACAACGTCCGATACGTTTAATTAGGTGGCTTATTTAACCAGACGGCTGCAACATTAACATGGGTAGGTGCCCGCTTGTTATACCATGTACCAAACACGTTGTTTAGAGAACAAATAATATTCATGTTTATCACGCACAAACATATGCACCGGCCGGGACTCGAACCTGGTCGTGTAGCCAATGGTAGGTACTGGCTACTCGGCCAGCCGGATGTCAAAATAGATTTAGATAAAGTATGTTTTTTTCAGTGCTTTTGCTACCCAAATTACATGCGAATCGTGCTGACGGTACCCGAAAATATTCTCAAAGAAGCATGTCAGAGGATATCAGTATTTTGTCAAGATCACATCGTTACTAGAGATAAAATAAAGGAAATCGATGAGAACGAAGTCCCGCTGCCAAATGATCCTTGTGAAGTTATTGATATGTAATTAGTTTATATTTGAATTGAATTAGAATTATTTTCTGAAGGGGGAAGCGGAGTGAGGGAAATGAGGGTCTAGCTTATTGTATTTTCACGTGCAGAGTTAGTAGGTAAGGCTTTTTATGAGGTCACATATAAGAAGAAAAAAATTATGGTAGTTATAATTTGAGAGCTGAGCAGCTGCTCTAACACGCCTGCAGATCGAGTTATGCACTTTCACGCATTGATATCATATAAAATATAGAGACAAAACCGCCTATGACTAATATGTTCCGTTTATGTTTGGCTAGCGCGCTACACTGCGTAGTTAGTCTAAAATGAAACGCGTAAACCTTTTTGGTCACGAATAAACCACATCCTAGAACGTCATAATTTAAGGAAATTTATCGTTTCAAAATGGAGCATGACTTTGTATGCGATGTTCGATTTTTTGCTTAGTGTATCTTAATGAGATAGAAAGAGACAAAAAGAGTCGCCTAAGCCTAGTGAAAACGGACATTATAAACCATTCTGGCTTGAAACTTTGTTTACAGGACTAACAGTCTCAGTAAAGAAAATAAAGCGCAATAGGTAGGTACGACACGAAATGTCTATCGGCCTAAAAATTTTTACTCCTTGGATCATCCTCGAATTAGCAATCCCGTTTTCTTAAAGTCAAATGTATAAATATGACTACATTTAGATGGGGAATACAAGTTTAAAATTTTAGAATACAATTTTTAAAATTTTAGAATACCTTTTTTTTTAGAAATTATTATTCTTAGGGGAAAAGTAATTTTTGTAGATAATTGCATAATCTAGATTTTTTTTACTTATCCTAAAACTAACCGTTTCGCTAAAATCCAAAAAACCCAGTTTTGAGAACTTTGACCTCGAATATTTTTTTTGCACACATGGAATCGATGGGGACTTTTCACAATTGAATTATAATGGTATCCCTATACCTAACGGTCATGTAAATTTTCAGCTTTTTGGGAATTTATGCAAGGGTGAATGTCTATTTGACTGGATTACTAGCTATTCCGAGAATCATCCAAGCATTAAAAATTTTATTAATAAGCCCACAAGCGTATAGAATAGTACAGATATGTCGCAAGTTAATTGGACTCCACGGCCGTTCAATAAACGTCGGTATTTAACGAAATACCTAGGCCGATAGTTAATAGAATTAGAACCACACAACGGTTAACAACTTGGCCTATTGAAAGTCGGCTCAATTGGACGTGGCGGATCATATTACCTAGTAAAGAGTTTTCTATACTCGGTAGGTTAAGGTTTCTTTATTACCACCTTTAGCCAAAATCATTACGGTTTTAAGTGACCTACCAATCACACAAACAGTCACACAAAAACTCTTCGTACTGACGATTTGCCTAGGCGTTTAATTAATTGGCTATTTAACTACATGACTGAGATGACGTTCAGTCATCTAGTTAAACGTTGCGCGTAATTACTTTTCTAAGTAATTGCTCTTCAGCCCTTAAATTGAATGCCGGCGTTAATAAACGGCCTATTAGGCATATAACTAGTTTTGCCAGATACATATACAGGTGTACAAAAGAATGGGACAACTGGTAAAATGACATGAAGTATAGATTGGACAATATTCTTATATAAAAAAAATTGTTGAAATTCCGTTCCGTTTCGAAGTTATTAAAAGTTGCATGACTTAAGTCACTTTAATTTAAATTAAACCAATTTTACTATGTAGTATTAACCATTTGAAATGTGAGTCAGATAACACTTTATATTGTCTTTTTTAGTTAATGAAATTATCGACAAAAACATTTTTGTGTTTTTGGCAATCTTCACCCTAACACCTTACTTGTGATATGGGTGTGCGGGGTGAATCACATTTTACAAGATTGCGCGATTTACGGACTTTGTGACAAAGATATTTTATGTTTTTTTTTGTTTAATTTTATGTTTGTTTTGTTTGCCGTTTAGTTTTTTTTTTAGTTATCATGCTTTGTTGAGAATTAACCTTTTCCTCCTTGCTATGATGCTACGGCTTACGCCTTGCGGGCGTGGCTAGATAAGTTAACGGTTTTTCTATTGTGTGTCTTATACGTTCAATTTTACAATGAAATTTTATTATGTCTAATACCATTTCAGTAATATCCAGTATACGGGTATGGTTTTAGCTTACGGGATGGCTAACGGAGACACCAGTGAAGTAATCAGTAATCAAAGAAGTTTTTATGAGGTGCGAAGGTTCTTTCGTACTGCCCGTAGACTGTACTTGCTTAGCCTAGGCAAGTCAACGATTTGTAGGATATGTTTCCGATTTTTGTTTAAAGGGAAGCGCATGGCCTATTTTAGTTTCTATTTAGTATAATTTCGTTATTAGGTAATTAGTTAAGCGATGAAGTTAAACTGTGAATCAGTTTTGTTTTCAATATAAAATAGGCATAGCCCACTCCCTATTCTTTTGTACACCCGGTATTAAAGCACGTGAAATACCGCTGCCCAAAATAGGTAGTAAATAAAATCCCCATCAGTTTCCTCTGAGCTACGTCAATTTTGATAGTCACGCATATAAATAAAGATTATTTTTATTTACTTACCTACTTACTTATATAGTAAAAAGGTACTTACCACCTATTCTAGTACGAATAGTGTCTACTATTTAGACATATTTTTTGTATTTCCTAAGTATTTGAAACTACTTACTTTATTGTAAACGGTGAAATGACTGTCGGAGATGTATTGCATAATACATCTCCGACAGTCATTTCACCGTTGGATTGTTCGCTAACAGGACGTTTCATATAAGAATGTTTTACCACCAGAATGGGCGTTTTGCCTACAAAATGATTCGTTACATGGTTATTTCGACGAAAGGGCTCTTCCTCTATGTACTATTCAACAAGAAATCGTTTCGCTAGCGATGGTTTCGACTAAAGAAATTTTTCATTATCTAACTACCCAAGGAATCGAAAAAATTTACAATGCCGTACTGTAATTTTTTCGGTCTTTCCCTGTTCTCCGATCGGAACTCCGATTGGTAGAAGGAGCGGGAATATTTTTTCCTATGCCTCCGATTGAATGGGTTTTGTTTTTATCACCTACTTAACTTAACAAAAGTACAGTGAAAGCCATTATACAGACCCTGTCCTCCGATCGGAACTCCGATTGGTAGGAGGATCGGGAATATTTTTTCCCATGACCCCGATTGAATGGGTTTTTGCTCTTAGAATGAAGAACCTAGTTAGATTTTTAATATTTTTTCTTTATATGTTATTTGCTTTTTTACTGGAAGGTGCTACAGTAAGATTACAGTGATAGGATAGGATGGGCGTGGGTTGGGAAAAATAGATTTTTATAACGAGGAACGAAAAGATAGGCAAATCGATGACCGTTTTGATGTTAAAAATGTTCATGAATGATCTATTTGAAAATTAGCTTTTGACAACTACCGTGTTCTAAATCCTTTTTTTTTTTGTTGTATTTCGTTGGTCGCTTACCTATTTTTTTATCTATAGCCAGTGTCGACTGTCGACGCCGTCAAACAAAACTCTTTCAATCGGAGGCATGGGACAAAAATATTCCCGCTCCTCCTACCAATCCGTGTACCGATCGGAGGACAGGGAAAGACCCAATTTTTTGATAAGCATAAGAATTCCAGTTGATGCCATTGATATAAACAAAAAAGGGAAGATACGGTACGCCTAAGCATTTCATCGTCGAAAAACGGGCTGCGTGCAATACATACACACGAGTCCGCACACAGCAACAATTTTTTCTAAATACGCATGAAGCTCGGTAATCAGGTACCAGAGATAGATAAACGCCCTTGACTGCCTAGTGCAAGCGAGACGACTGTTAGTGTATATTATTACAAAAGGGAATTCCCGACTTCGTCTCCCACCTCCCCTTCTTCGTACTGCGGTACCGTCAACAAACAATCTTACGAAATAAGAAACTTATTTTTTTTTACTTAAAATATTAATTTTACTATAGTAAGAACAAAAAGCTTTTAGACTGTAAACATTCCCAAATTATTTCAAATCGTTTAAACTGTGAAAGCATACTATAATTTTAATTAGGAATTTTAATAATATTTTACGAGCATCAGTGACTAATCTTAGCACTAATAAAATTGTTGAAGATAAATTTTATTAATTATACTGAAATATACAGGGTGGTGCCGTCAATACGACAATAAATTAAAACATGGACTTTCAAAAACATCTTATTAATTTGATAAATTCAGGACATTTTATGAAATAATGCAGCCAATGTTAAAATATTTCATACAAATGTCATGAAATTATCAAATAAATAAGATGTTTTTGAAAGTGGTAAACCATTACTATGAACTAAAATGCATCCAGCGACAATCTCCAATGATAGCTATATGATCTTCAACTAGGTAGCTAGAAGCTAGCTAGCTAGCTAGTCTGGCTGGACCCCAGGGCCCAGGAGACGTGGGATTCTCGCTTGGAGCATACAATTTTTTCATCGTTTTCTTTCTTTATTTGTAATTATTACAGCTAGTGGAGTTTAGACACTGACCGACTCCTCCTTGCCGGTCCAAAAGTTGCTTGTTTGTTTTGAAGGACCCTATGTTATAGGAGGGAGGGAACACATGTGCTGGCAAAGAATTCCAAGTTTTAGAAGTACGACAAAGAAACACGGTACTAAATTTATTATTGCGTGATGTTAAGGTGGAGACAGTGAATTGATGACTCCGAAGGCCTGCACGCGTGCTCCTGAGTAGGAAGAGGGAAGGTGGGTTATGGTCAAAAAGCTCTTCATAGCACTCTTCGCGATATAGCCGTTAGAAGGCGCTAAGCGACGCAATGTCTCGATGCAATTGCAGAGGCTCAAGGTTGTTCGTAACTTCCACATCGCCAATGATACGGGCAGCACGACGCTGCAATCTGTCCAGTGCATCGAGGCGGTACTTGGCGGAGCCATTCCACAAGTGCGAGCAATATTCCACGCAAGACCAGACCTGAGTTTTGTGAAATAAATATAATTGGTCAGGCGTGAAAAATCGACGCACCTTGTTCAGGACATCGAGCTTCCGTGAGGCTGTTTTGATCACGGTTTCGATGTAGTTCCTGGAATTCAGATTGCAACATATCTCCATACCGAGTATATTAAGTAGTAGCAACTACCCGCAGCTCTGCTCGCCTTCCAGAGTGTATCCCATCTGGCCCGGTGACTTGGATATATTTACCGGTCCAGATGACACAAATCAAGTGCCATCGTCCCCGGTAAGGGGAGAAAAGAGGATACGCCTCGTAATTTGTGAAATACTAACTACAAGCATCTATGAAAGGGATTCAACTTATAAATCAAAATACTTATTATACAATAATCATTTTTTATTGTGAATGACGCGATACCAACTTGTGTCATCAAACTCAACCTGAAATAGACTTCTTATAAGTAGATCTTTTCTAAATCCATTTTAAAAATATACATATTATATTTGAAAATTTTATTATTTTAAAATGGGTTGGATTCCTAAATTGAAATTTAAATATTAAAAAAAAATCCATCTTGTTATAATAATATTTCTGAATCCTTTGAATAAGTCGCTTGATATTTTGCAGGTTATTGACCCAATAGATAGAAAAATTTTATGTCGTTTACGAAGTAAAAACCTCCTAAAATACGAATATAAATATCGTCAAAATAAAAAAAGTTTATATTTTTGTCTAGATTAGTCCGAATTAAAAACTGTATAATTAATCTAGCGGACTTATTCAATATTCACATTAACAAAAAAAACTAAATTTTCTCAAAACATACATGGGGGTTCTTCGGGTAGCCCCTCCATGGATGGTTTTCTTTTGGTCCACATTATTTTTGGAAAGTACTGCCTAATATATTACGATTTTTGTATAACTAATATGACACAAGTTGATATCGCGTCATTCACAATAAATACTGATTATTGTATACTAAGCAGTTTGATTTATAAGTTCAATCCCTTTCATAAATGCATGAAGTTAGTATTTTACAAATTACGAGGCGTATCCTCTTTCATCTTTGGAAAATCTGTAAATAGCAGTATCGTAAACAAAACCATGACATAAAATGTGTATATATTTTTACTTATTATTTTCTTAATGTGTTTTCTATGCTAACGCTACGAGGTAATGCTACCTTTCGGTAGGACTCGGAACTACTCGGTCGCTCGGGAGTACGCGCTATCTCCGTCACTTGCATGCCTATACGTATAATTCTATCCCACTTATGCAGCAATATGGCGATTTTGGCTGGTTTGTTTATTTTAAGTAGATTTGTATTTAAAACTCAAAATTTATATACTTTACGGGTGAAAAGTGAAACTAAGTGACTTTTTTTCTCTCCGTGAGTGGTTTGTACACTTATTAAAAGAACAAGACGGCATTTTAGCCAATGTTCAACCACAATTTAAACAAATTACCGGGAGAAAGTGTTCGTTTGAAATTCCAAGCGCAACTAGGACGCACTTTTTGCCAAGTGAGCCCATGGACATAGTTGAGCCGGAACGCGCGCCGAGCGTCGATGCCGTATCTTCCCTTTTTTGTTTATATCAATGGTTGATGCAAGTGATATGATACCTACTGATATTCGGACATATTCGCACCTTTTTGTTTAAGTAACTTATATCTTCCTTATTTCAATTTATTATTTTAACAAATATTTGTAAGATATTTAGAAAAATTTGTACCTAGTCTATAAAAAATCATATCTTGGGGCGGGAACCCAAACCGTAAGATTGTATAATCTGTACTACCAAAGATTTCCTATAGATATTCCGAGGATGTCTTTGATAGCTCAGTAGCCAACTTGTTATCCATAAAAAGCAATTTCTTCTGCTTATCTTGATGCTGTAGTTTTTGATTCTTTGGTACCTAATGAAAATGTTCTTTGGTCGAAACAATCCTAAACAAAACGATTTCTCGGTGAATAGTTCACAGAAGAATACCCAGCACCCGTGCCACCATCTTTTATTGCGATCCAATATAGGTCCTAAACTGAGTAGAGTCGTTTAATTCTTACTACGACGCTATCTACGACTACGACAGCGACGCAGCTTAGGAACCAAAACTGAACCGAGCGGAATATGAATCGCTTTTATAAAGATGGTGGTAAGGCCCCTTGTCGTCGAAGGAACCATGTACGAAATTATTGATTACAAAACGTCGAACGGTGAAACAAATGTCGGAACCTATTTTACAGAATCAAACCAGCCCCCTTATTCTCAACTGTCGGATCACGGATTCGATTCGAAAAGTCACATGCTGTCTCGCTTTGACGCAGCGCGATAAAAAGTGACAGGTATAGAGTTTCCGAAATTCGAATTCTTTCCGACAGTTGAGAATAAGGGGGCAGGTCCCAAGTTCCAAAGGTCCCAAATTACTGCAATTCAATTTACTATGAATAATTTTCCCAGCTTACCTTATGTCGTAATTATGTTTACTTACCTCACTTGTTGCAATTCCAGCCTTTTACATGCCTAAAAAGTCCTTTATCAATAATACCTGTGTCTAAAAATGAATTATTCTCGTCATTTCTCACTATGTCAAACTTACTATAAGTGCGCGATTCCTCGTTTTTCGGTCGGAGATTCTGGTGCCCTTTGGAAATTTAATTATTTATGTATTGCCATAACACAACCCATCATGGTATAAGACTTTGGAGTGAAGTTAGATAGTTGCTTCTCTGTGACAATGCCCCATTATTTTCACCTACTTACAACTTTTTGGCGTTGTAAAGGCCGGCTGGTTTGTGTTAGTAACAAGTGAGTAACGAATAATTATATACCTCGGAGTATGTTTGAAGATGTTGCGACAGTAAAAGTGTATTTTATTTATACCTACTTATGTTAAATTATGTACCTACTATAGATATCCATTTATACAATAAAGAATTCACGTTACCAAACTTTTCATTTAAATTATTGCTAAAGCTAAATTTTAATAACCCAATACTCCCAAGTGACTCTGGACACTCATCATTTATCGAGTACCGTTACGGTCCCTGCTTTTATCGTAAAGGAGATGGTAAAGTTTTGGGCCAGCCTCTACCTATGGTTGTCTATATTTTGAATATCCCTGCTTTTTGGCTTGGGTTGTCTGTCAGTGTTACTTACGTTGAAGCTTTTGCTATCTGTCACTGTATTGCCTAAACTCATAAACATAAATTATAAATCGTAAAGTACGTGTATTTGGTCCTTCGATCCGGCTCGAGGGACCAAATAATAGCTAACGAGAGTGGACTAATGTGATGCAAACACGTATTTTACAATTTATAATATATTTCTCACAAAATGGTAGACTATCTTCTCCAGAGTTCTGAGTCTTAGTGAAAGGAAATATACAATCATAGAAAAAGAAGCTTGTGCTATTATAGAAAGTGTCAAGAAATGGCGACATTATCTTCTTGGGCGGAAATTTTATCTGATTACAGAAAAAAAGCAGTTGCTATAATGCTACAGAATCATGCCAGTAAAATAAAAAATGATTAAATACAGAGATGGCGTTTAAAATTGTCCAAATACAAATTTGGTCTAAGGTATCGACCTTTAGTGAAAATGTAATCGCTGATGCTATCAAGACAAACATGTACAACAATCTCGATAAGCCCTTTCATTTGATACCAATATTGCAGATGTGCATAAAAAATAACTATTCCGCCATCTTGGATGTTCAGCCATATTGGATTTAGAATGACGTCACATTATATTTCGAGTTACTCTCAACAAGCCCTTTCATTTGAAACCCATATTGTAGAAATGCATTAAAAATAACTATTCCGCCATCTTGGATGGTCCGCCATATTGGATTTAGAATGACGTCACATTATTTTTCGAGTTACTCTCAACAAGCCCTTTCATTCGATACCCATATTGTAGAAATGCATTAAAAATAACTATTCCGTCATCTTGGATGGTCCGCCATATTGGATTTAGAATAAATAAATGACGTCACACAGCTTATCGTGTATTGTCATCCAAACTAAACGTTTGTACAAAATTTCATCTCAATCGGTTGAAGATATCTGCTTCAAAATCGAGTAGCAAGATTCCACCCGAACATAAGCAAGATAACTAAAAGCTTTTAAAAACGGATCGTTCCGCCAACCAGCCGCCTGGCAGGCGTGTGGCGTCACTCGGCACTATGCAGTCTCGGCATGGTACCGGCTGGCGCGCAGCGTTTCGTGCGAACATTTCTTATTAAATACTATACATATTGGCCCTAATTCTGGAGAACACATGCTAAGTTTAAATTTAAGTTCAGTCTATTTCTTTCTTTCAAAACGAATACGAAAAGGATGGCTATCATATAAATTGACATTTAGAAAGGTGCGTTCAATTTTCGACCTTATTGAACGTGCTAAAATGCAGTGTTTAGGAGGCACCTCCGTACATGCCGTCTAAAATTGTCTATGGTTTCTATGAAATCTATCTAAATTTAATTGACAGCTCTAAACAGATTCTTGCTATCTTTTTCCTATGACTTATTGCGAGAAAGAGATATACTGTACTTAAATTTAGAATTAAAGTGTGTTCCCAGAATCAGGCCCATTGTTCTTGTTATGTGATAATGGTGGAAAAAGCTTATTCAAAAGTTTTAGTGCAGTTTGAGCAATGAGGAATAAACTAGAAATCTGTTTTGTGCAAGGAAGGCCAATCGGCTAACCTTCCTATTGTTTCATATTTTTACGGTGTCTGATTACTTTTGTAGGTACCCATCTAAATATACCGAGTACACCAGTGCTAAAATAAAATAAAAAAAACAAATACGCTTATTAATTAAAATAATATAAAACTAGAAAAATTTCACTATTTTTAGAAAATTTTCGATCGCGGGTTCGATTCCCGCCTCAAAACGTGAAATTTTCTAGTTTGATACTATTTTAATTAGGTACTAAGTAATTTTTCAAACATTTATAATAATGTTAAAATGAAAAATTGAGTGCGTTACCCCAGCAAGAAATTATCTGCTAGGTGAAATTGAGTTATGCCAATAATTAGAGTGTAATGTGGTGTAAATGTGACCCAAATAAAAAATTTGTGCGTGCTGTAGTTTTGGAGAGAAAGCAAAAAAACCGTTCCTGCTGGAGTAACGCTGTTCCAGCAGGAAGATTCTAAACGAATGATCGGACAGAAAAGTAAAATACATGAGCAGGTAGGTTATATTTGTGCGTGAATGTGTGCTAAAATTGAGATTTGTGCGTCTTAAGGTTTTAGAGATATTCGGTTTCCTGCTGGAGTAACGTTTTGCAGAATCCGGTATCTCGGAAACCTTTAATTGTGCGTACGTAAAATAAATGTATATCAGTAGCTGTTGATTTGTGCGTATTTGTGAATCAATAAATTATTAAAATATATTTATGGTTTTAAAGTAATCATGCATTTCCTAAATAACAATAAAAAATTCTAGCGCTTAAATGAGCAAACGTATAAGCCAACTGAAAATGGAATTAGCTTCTTCTTGTTAATCTTGTTGTCCACAAAAAGTTTCAAAACTAAATATACACACGTTTTTGAATAATTTAACTTTAATTCAAAACTGACAATGCCATAACTCCTACTTAAAATTACAATAACCAGTATTAACCAAATACAATTTGGTAGTAACGCACAGTTAGAGTATTTCGTGAAATATAAATGGTGACAATTTCAGCTTCATATGTCTCGTATTAATGTAGATATAAACAAAAAACCAAAATAACCACTAGATTACCGATAATCCGACAGAATTCGAATGACCACTAAAAAGCGACCGTTTCATACATATTGATGACCTTCTTAAATTGGCTCACAGATACGTGTGAACATTTGGTTCCTGGGTACACTGAAGCACAAAACTCTTAGAGAAAGTTATTAAAATGCATTTTAGTTTATATAAAAAGTACTTACCTATGCTGGTATGTGACAATGTGTGCTTTTCTGGTTTACTTTTAAACTGATGCAAAGTAGATGCTTATTAAATTCAATGAAATGTGCTAACCATTTCAGAATTTAATATATTTTTATGATGATAGGTATTCAACATTTAGAGTCCCAAAGGTAATTCTTATCAATTAATAGATAGAATAACTTAGCACCTACCTACCACATGAAATTATGAGTCGCTTTTTTATACAGGGTGGTGCCGTCAATACGAAAATAAATTAAAGCATGGGATCTATTGGTTCATAAAAATAGTTTGCCACTTTCAAAAATATCATATTCATTTGATAATTTTATGAAATTTTTATGAAATAATGCAGCCAATGCTATATTATTTCATACAAATGTCATGAAATTATCAGCTGTTTTTAAAAGTGGCAAACCATTTCTATGAACTAATATAGCCGATGTTTTAATTTATTGTCGTATTGACGGCACTACCCTATATGTACGTGTTCATTTTGAATCCCCCTAACTTTAAGGTTCTATTCAGTGATCATAAATAATTGAAATTTTCCATGAAAATGGTTCCAAAATACACATTTTCGCCGATAAGAGCATTTTTAACCGACTTCAATAACGAGGAGGTTATTTGTAATTGGTACAACAACAAGAAGGTTCTCAATTCAGTTGGATTTTATTTAATTGTTACTTTTCTTCCTGTACCTACTTGTAATAATGAGGAATTGGTAGGTACCTTATTTTTATAATGTCAGATTTCACGTTGTCAATTGAAAAACGGGCTGCGTGCGCTGGCATAAGCCCACAGTACAGAAAATTTTATCTAAGTACTCATACAACATGGTACCTATAACCGGGTAACAGAGACAGATAAAAGCCATTGACTCCCTAGTGCTAGGTCATCCATCCAGGGTTAAGATACTATTTTCATGATATAAATCACATCGAGTAACTACTGGGAGGCTGTTTTATAGACCTTTTCTCAGTGATTATATGTAACAACAACATGAGTAATTATATGTAAATATAAGTACCTAATGCTGGTAATACAGAAATTTTTAATAAATACAGTACTTGTTTCAAAGATACTCTTATTTATTATTATACCTTCCATGATCGTAAATTTTTTGGAGTTGGTGCCGCCTGAGCTGTTTTTACAGAGCGGACTCTCGCTGCAGGATTGACGCGCGGGAAGGCGAGCGGCGAGAACAAATGTATGGCGGACGAAGTGCAATCATGCTTAAGACTCAACAGCGGCTGCGGCTGACTGAGCGGCGACTTATAAACAAAATATTTTAGACGATTTTGGAGCGGTTTAGTTATTATTGAATATATTCACTGTGAAGAAAAGAGTGAATTATCTTTCAGATCTAGCCCAACCTGACCTTACTTATATCTTGTCGCCTACTAATGTAAAAACACGAAAGTGTTAAAAAATTATAATTACGAAATATTCGACTCGCCAAATTGTAGCTACCACTACTACCTAAGTTTAAAAAAAATGTCTAACTACGTCCATCTCCATCGTTGCCGCTAAACGTTACTGGCTGACCCTACTGGATTGGACATCGTCGGTTGCCCCTACCCAATAGTCGTAGCCAGGCCGTAAATGTTTTTCTTTAAAAAAAAAATTGGGTTCTATTTATACTAATTATAGGTGGGGCTTAAAACACCCTTCTGTAATAATTAATAAATATACTGTAAGAAGCACATTACCAATATTTAATAAATACATTATAATTTTGAAATAAGGATAGGTGCCTACTGAACATAATGCACTACTAAAACAATACGATTGCCTGTAAACGTTATGAACGCGATTGTATGGAGAATAGAATAATATAATGCTGTTCTTTCAAATAGGTCCTCAAAATATATGAAACGGTCGATTTTTAGTGGTCATTCGAATTCTGTCGGATTATCGGTAATCTAGTGGTTATTTTGGTTTTTTGTTTATATCTACATTAATACGAGACATATGAAGCTGAAATTTTCACCATTTATATTTCACGAAATACTCTAATTCTGCGTTACTACCAAATTGTATTTGGTTAATACTGGTTCTTGTAATTTGAAGTAGGAGTTATGGCATTGTCAGTTTTGAATTAAAGTTAAATTATTCAAAAACGTGTGTATATTTGTTTTGAAACTTTTTGTGGACAACAAGATTAACAAGAAGAAGCGAATTCCATTTTCAGTTGGCTTATATGTTTGCTCATTTAAGCGCTAGAATTTTTTATTGTTATTTAGGAAATGCATGATTACTTTAAAACGATAAATATATTTTAATAACTTATTGATTCACAAATACGCACAAATCAACAGCTACTGAAATACATTTATTTTACGTACGCACAATCAAAGGTTTCCGAGATACCGGATTCTGAAAAACGTTACTCCAGCAGGAAACCGAATATCTCTAAAACCTTAAGACGCACAAATCTCATTTTTGGCGCACATTCACGCACAAATATAACCTACCTGCTCATGTATTTTACTTTTCTGTCCGATCATAAGTTAAGAATCTTCCTGCTGGAACAGCGTTACTCCAGCAGGAACGGTTTTTTTGCTTTTTCTCCAAAACTACAGCACGCACAAATTTTTTATTTGGGTCACATTTACACCATATTACACTCTTAATTATTGGCATAACTCAACTTCACCTAGCAGATATTTTCTTGCTGGGGTAACGCACTCGATTTTCAAAATCTTTTTTTATTTGATAGAGTATACTTCTGAGGTGGTCTCATAGTCACCACATCAGGATCTGATGATGAGATCCCAGGGAAATCGAGGGAAAACCTCAAATTTTATTGGCACGTTTGACATTTTTTACTTTTTTCCAAAGCAATTCAAGTATTTGCTACTATCAGTCACTGTCTTATGTTGATGAGCTGGTGATAGAAGGTACAACTCCTTAACGGTAAGGAGTTGGAAGATCATTCTTTAAATATTATAGGTACCTACGTATTAACAAATAGAAGTATTCTATCGGGTTATTCGGGTGAACTGATGATAAAAGGTACAACTACTTAACGGTTAGGAGTTGGAAGATGATTCTTTAAATATTATAGGTACGTTTTGACGAATAGTTGTATTCAATCGGGTTATTGGGGTGAACTGATGATGAAAGGTAAAACTCCGTAATGGTTTTTGTTAACGGAGCAATATAATGTAGTTTAACTAAAGACTGAGAGACAGAAAAGTCGATAGTGCGGACGGTTACCCATTTAGCTTTGACCTTTGGTAATCACTTAAAAAGGTGATTTTTTTCAACACAAATAAAACCGACTTCAAAACACTCAAAAGGAAAAAATAACCAAATCCAAGCACCTAGGCTCATCTCCCAAAAATCTATTTTTTGGAGTTAGTGCCTTCCTTTTTATTGTTTCTGGTAAGAGCTTAGCACCAACTCCAAAAAACAACCCTCTAGAAGACAGGCACCTAGGCACTCAAATTCAACTACATTCCCCCTTCCCGCGTTCTGAAGACGGCTTTAAATGTGGTTACATCGACGCAGTGAAGAGCAATCATGCACTGAAAACAAATTTTATTCGGCGAAACCTAAGCCAAGGCGAGCTCATTGCAAGACTACAGAAGAGAGTGGCCCTAATTCTGGAGAAACATGCTAAGTTTAAATTTAAGTCCAATCTATCTATTTCTCTCAATATGAATACGAAAAGGATCGCTGTCATATAATTTGACATTTAGAAACATGCATTCAATTTTCGACCTTATTGAACGTGTTAAAATGCAGTGTTTAGGAGGCACCTCCGTACATGCCGTCTAAAATTGTCTATGGTTCCTTTGAAATCTGTCTAAATTTAGATGACAGCTCTAAACAAATTCTTGCTATCTCTGTCTTATTACATATTGCGAGAAAGAGATAATATAAGAGATTAAAATGCAGGCCGGTTTCGTGAAGAAGTTGACAAAATTTACAAAATAAAATGTTATTAATCAGTTATCCACTTACTATAATTCTACGAAATAATTAAATTAATATAATTACTCACACTTTAATGTTTTTATGAATTAAATGCCTACTTTTTTATAGCAATTACAAATAAAGAAAGAAAACGATGAAGAAATATATGCCCCAGGCGGGAATCGAACCCGCGTCTCCTGATATCCAGCCAGAAATATCATTACATCTGAAACAAACAAACTTGAATATGAATGTCATTCATTTATACAATAATTCAAAATTGTGTCGGAGTGAATTTTGTGTTATAAAAGTGCTCTAGTTTTATAAACCAAGTGTTTGTGTTAACGTGGAACTAAAAGATTATTAGAATAAAAGTGATTATGGTGTGAAATACGATGAGAACTTTTTTATGGTTATCCACCTCATCAAGTAGCACATAAAGTGACTGTCATCATATATTTCGTGTCAAATACTCCCAAGAAGCATTGAAATGTGTTACGCCAGCATTTTAATGCAATAAAAGAAGAAATAAAGAAATACTGAAGACATGGCTGTATGGGCACTAGTACCCTTTGCCTTCCCTTTAAAGGGAGAATTAACAAAAAAAAAAAACAAATTGACTTTCGAATCTGTGGTCGTTGGGTTGATTGATGTTTTGTCTACTCTTTCTAATCTGTGGTTTTGTCATTTATTGTCAAAATCGAAAATCTAAAGAAATATAGTTACTTGTGTTCCGTAAAATTAATTACACCTTGTATTTATCTACGATGTCTCAAATAAAAACCAACAAGAAGTTCAAATGGGCTATGGATTTTAATCAGAAGTAAGTTATTTCGACATTGGGAAACATTCGAGTATTTTAGACTAGATATCATATTGATTTAAATTATTCCTCGTAATTTTGCAGGAATAGAACCTCAAGTGACTTACCTTCACCGCCAGGATATAGTCAATCAGTCAACGCAAACTCCACTGAAACTTCTAAAGATACGGATTCAAATCTACTCCTCATTAAAAAGTTATGGGATGTGGCTTTGGGTCCATTGAAGCAAGTACCAATGAACCTGTTCATAATGTACATGGCAGGAAATTCAATCTCTATATTTCCCATAATGATGGTTGGAATGTTAATTGTACGACCAGTCAAAGCACTGTTTTCTACTCAGAGTACTTTCAAAATGGTAGGAGGAACACAAGCAGCTGGACAAAAGTTTGTGTATTTTATTGGAAACATTGTTAACATATTGCTGGCTCTATACAAGTGTCAAAGTATGGGTTTGTTGCCTACACACTCCAGTGATTGGTTAGCATTTGAAGAACCTCAAACAAGAGTTGAACATATTGGTGGTGGTTTTTCATTACTTTGAAGATAAAAGGAATTTACTAAATTTGTTTAATTATTAATTTATTTAGATTATCATTGTATAGTTCTATTATAATATGGTATTTACAGTTATAAAATCATTTTTCTTTCAAGTCTCCTTAGTGCCATCAACAGTCCTTGCCACCTTTTTTTCCATCACTAATATCTCCCATTTTCTCTTTAATATAATTTTGAATTTTCTCAAATAATACCTTAGGATCTTCAACTTTGTCAATCTGGAAGATATCAATCAAATTTTAAAATTAACTACAACATCAAGAAATAGAGAAATGAAATAGATCTACACTGTAATTAGAAATAAGTGATACATTTTAGATAAAAATATGATTGTGTCTGTTGATTATCATGGGCATGGTCGAGAACATGCTACAAGATACATCAAGTCAGGAATGGTCAAATTAAAAAAGAAGTAATGTACACTATTTTATTTTTTAGCTGCACTCTAATACTATCCTTTTTAACTGGTTATGCCCATGTTCTAATTAAAACACTTAAATATACTATATTGGTACTTATTAGTGTAAATTATTTAATATCAAACTGCAAAATAACAGTTATGATAAGTATTGTTAAAACAAAAATAATTCCTAGTTTGAACCAAACATAACAAAAAAAAAAAACAAAGAAAAAATAATAAACTAACCATTTTTTTCTATCCAATGATGTGTCACATTCCTGACTTGATTTCTTACAAACAAGTTGTACAGCATCCTGGATAACAGAATACACTCAATAAATGGACTGAAATGAAATCTAAATAGTTATTATGACAACAAAAGAGGCCATACTAAAATCTATAAGCAGAAATACTTTTTGAAAAAATTAAAGTAAAAGTATTATGGTGATTAATAAGAAACTTGGATGACCATAAATGACAGTAAGCATGGCCTCCTTAGTGAAAAAATGATTTTACATATTCAGATACAAAAATAAGGCAATATGCTTTGCCTACCTGATAATTTTGTGCTATATACACACCAGTATATACTCCGGTTCCAAATACTATCTGAAAAAATACAAAGTATTTAAATTGCAGTTACTAAAACAAAGTTGTATGTTACTTATTTTATACTTATTACAAAACTTTTTATGAAGTGACTCTTATCTTATATTTTAGCTTTCATTAGAAATCAAATTTTATGGATCACTTAAACTCTGGCTAAAAGTTTATTATTACTATAATTGGCATTGAAGTGGTTAACAATGTAAATAATTTTCACCTTTCATCCTTCACCAACTCACAGGTTATCACACAAAATAGAAAATCTAGAAATGTGCTATGTGGGTCCTTCACACATAGTTTAACACATAATTATGACAATAGGAGCCTTCAATCAAGTTAAGTAAGTACTTACAGAGTTTTTAGCAAGTGAAAATAAACAACCCATTTTTCAATCGCTTCAATATTTTTAAATACATTAATGTTTACCAGGCATTTTAATTCAGATTTTACACATAATTTACACATAATATAGTCATATTCACTTGATAATTTATTCAAGACATATCTAATTGTCAGTTTGACACTCTAATTTTAAATATTATGCTTTTATGAATAGGGATGGATAACAAATTGCCATAAACACAGAGTTCTATACTTCAGTCAACTTAGTTAAAGAATAAAATAATGTAAATAAACCACTGTCATTTTTGTATGAGTGATGAGCAAGAAAGGTGACAAACATATACAAAATAACATTTGGTTAATTTACATTCATTCTATATCAAAGTTGGCTCAAGTAAAGAGATTATTTATTTTACACATTTAAGTTAAGAAACACAAGGTAGTTACAGTACTTTTATCTCAAGAAGCCACACGCAGTGACAAGTGCTTGACATATGGTAACCAAGTGTCAAACGCGCTGTGAATGTGTGCGTGAATGCAAGTGGTGTTAGCTTAAAAACTTTAACGGATAGAAATTGGTATTTGATTATTCAATGAAATAATAAATTATTTTGCTGATCTACACCTATTGATATTCAATGGTGCCTATTTTTATGTTGACTGAAGTTATTTAAATTAAATGATTATTAATTATTCAGCAAAACAAAAATAAAAATTTAAAATTCCATCAGAAGATCAATCACTAATCAAGCTGGCAAGAGTTGACAATCACAAATTGAAAAGAAAGAATGAAACGAAGCAGAGAAAACCACTCGGGAGCTATGTAGTAATATTGTTTCTCCCACAGTTCTACAATAAAATAATACTACATTTATAGGTATATTTATTGTTATACTTTTGTATGGTAATTTTAAATATAACAGTATTTATCTAATGCCAAATACAAGATAATTAGACTATACTTGAATAGATATGTGGTGTTTTGAATTTTGTTAGTATTAGCAAAAAAAAGTTGTAGTTATTATAGTGGGTAACTCTCCTCAACAATAAACACTCTTATCTAATAACTACTCGTGTTATTAATTAAAATAAATAACTAGAAAAATTTCACGACCTGAGGCGGAATTCGAACCCGCGACCTTTCGCAATCCGGGCGACTGCTCTAACCAACTGAGCCACCCAGGACTTGGAATATCCCTGTGAAATTCTTCTAGTGTATATGTATTTGCGTTTATGAGCTAACGTCCAACCTACAATGTCGAAATTTTCTATTTCAACATCCGAAACGAGTATTTTTACAAATACCTACGATTCACTTAAGTTGGGGCAGTGCTTTCAAATATTCTTAATTTTTGATTTTAACATTATTATAAATATTCTTAATTTTGATTTTAACATTATTATAAATGTTTGAAAAATTACTTAATACCTAATTAAAATATAAAACTAGAAAAATTTACTCATGTTATATTAAAAATAAGTTTAATAACTAGTTATAAAATCTTACCTTTATAAAGTGGGTACTTAAATATTAAGTTAATTATGTAATTATGCTGTTATCTACTTACCAGAGTTTTGATCATTTTTGACATTCAGATTGAGATTTATTAAACAGCTGTAATGAATCTATAATATCTGAGAATTTATTCGACGACAGAAAAAGACCAAAGAAAACTTACAGGTTTTGTGACACTTGACTTGACAATCTTGACATTAACCAATTTTTTTGTTAATTCTCCCTATAAAAGGAAGGCAAAGGGAACTTATGCCCATATAGCCATGTCCAGTATTTCTTTATCTCTTCTTTATTGCATTAAAATGCTGGCGTATCACGTTTCAATACTTCTTGGGAGTATTTGACACGAAATATATGATGACAGTCACTTAACGTGCTACTTGATGAGGTGGATAACCACAAAAAAAATCTCATCGTATTTCACACCATAATCACTTTTATTCCAATAATCTTTTAGTTGCACATCAATACAAACACTTGAATAATAAAACTACACCACTTTTATAACTCAATGTTCGCTCCGACACAATTTTTAATTATTGTAATAAAAATTTTCACTGACGCCACAAAAACCCGCTAAACACTCTTAATTTTTGTTAATTCTCCCTATAGAGGGAAGGCAAAGGGAACTAAGGTCCATACAGTCATGTCTTCAGTAATTCTTTATTTCTTCTTTTCTTGCATTAAAATGCTCTCGTAACACATTTTAATGCTTCTTGGGAGTATTTGACGCGAAATATATGATGACTGTCTCCATATGATGCTACTTCATGAGGTGGGTAACCACAAAAAAGTTCTCATCGTCTTTCACACCATAATTACTTTAATTCTAATAATCTTTTAGTTACACGTCAACACAAACACTTGGTTTGTAAAACTACACCACTTTTATAACACAAAGTTCGCTCCGACACAATTTTGAATTATTGTAAAAAAAATCTGACACCACTAAATCCCGCCAAACACTCCTGACATTGCTTGCATAGCATCACCTCAGAACATGCTTTAGTTATTGTTCTGAGAGCATCACTGTCTGTGCTTGACATTGACAGATAATTTGTTGTTGTTTTTAAGTTCTATCTATAACAGAGAATGCAAGAGGGACTGATGCCCATACAGCCAAGTTTTAAATATTCTATAATTTTGCAAATATTGCTATATAAATAAAGATGTTGAACACGACACTCTTGTACGTAAACTGCGTCATTATGGTATTAAGGACTAAGCTTAAAAATTAATTTCATCTTATTTAGGTGAAAGAATTCAAAAGATTAATATCAATGGAGTCAAATCTTCAGGGTCTTATTTGAAGATGGAAGTTCCACAGGGTTCTATTTTAGGGCCTTTTTTGTTTTTAATATATATTAATGATTTACCTTTCTTTGTTAAAAACTTTTGTGATATTGTTTTGAATGTTTTGTTTGCTGATGATACCTCTCTCATATTTAAAGTTGACCCAAATAGGAATCGTTTTGACGATGTAAACAGGGCACTTTCGAGGGTTTTGGATTGGCTTACTTCGAATAATTTGCAATGGAATACTAAGAAGAGCAAGTGTGTGAAGTTCTCCCTACCTAATGTGAAAAATGTTTAAACCTATTTAAAAATGAATAATGAAGAGCTTGAATTAGTAAACACCACTGTATTTTTAGGCATAACGTTAGATTCTAAGCTACAGTGGTTTGCTCATATAGAAACTCTTGCAGGAAAGCTTAGCTCAGCTGCTTATGCTGTTAGGAAAATTAGAAACTTAACTGATGTTGACACAGCTCGACTGGTGCATTTCAGTTATTTTCATAGTGTCATGTCTTACGGTATTTTGCTGTGGAGTAAAGAAGCCGATATTCAAACTATCTTTGTCCTACAAAAACGTGCAATAAGATCTATTTATAAGTTAGGTTCTAGAGATTCACTTCTTAATTATTTATTTTAACATTATTATAAATGTTTGAAAAATTACTTAGTAATTAAAATAGAATAAAACTAGAAAAAATTCACGTCCTGAGGCAGGAATCGAACCCGCGACCTTTCGCAATCCGGGCGACTGCTCTGACCACTGAGCCACCCAGGACTTGGGATATCCCTGTGAAATTCTTCTAGTCTATCTTGTATTTGCGTTTATGAGCTAACGTCCACCCTACAATGTCGAAATATTCTATTTCAACATCCGAAACGAGTATTTTTACAAATACCGACGATTCGGTTAAGTTGGGGCAATGCTTTCAAATATTCTTAATTTTTGATTTTAACATTATTATAAATGTTTGAAAAATTACTTAGTAATTAAAATAGAATAAAACTAGAAAAATTTCACGACCTGAGGCAGGAATCGAACCCGCGACCTTTCGCAATCCGGGCGACTGCTCTGACCACTGAGCCACCAATCAAAAATTAAGAATATTTGAAAGCATTGCCCCAACTTAACCGAATCGTCGGTATTTGTAAAAATACTCGTTTCGGATGTTGAAATAGAATATTTCGACATTGTAGGGTGGACGTTAGCTCATAAACGCAAATACAAGATAGACTAGAAGAATTTCACAGGGATATCCCAAGTCCTGGGTGGCTCAGTGGTCAGAGCAGTCGCCCGGATTGCGAAAGGTCACGGGTTCGATTCCTGCCTCAGGACGTGAAATTTTTCTAGTTTTATTCTATTTTAATTACTAAGTAATTTTTCAAACATTTATAATAATGTTAAAATCAAAAATTAAGAATACAGTATATCTCTTTCTCGCAATAAGTAATAGGAAAAAGATAGCAAGAATCTGTTTAGAGCTGTCACTTAAATTTAGATAGATTTCTAAGAAACCATAGACAATTTTAGACGGCATGTACGGAGGTGCCTCCTAAACACGCATTTTATCACAATCAAAATTGGACGCACGTTTCTAAATGTCAAATTATATGACAGCCATCCTTATCGTATTCCTTTTGATAGAAAGAAATGCACTGAACTTAAATTTAGACTTAGCATGTGTTTACCAGAATTAGGGCCACTGAGGGCCTAGACAAGATGCCATTTGATAATCGCTACCGCTATCGCTAAATGGAAAATGTATGGGATTTGACATTTACAATCGAAAGTAAATCGAGAGCTTATGTCAAATCCCATATATTTTCCGCTTAGCGATAGCGATAGCGATTATCGAAAGGCATCTTGTCTAGGCCCTCTGTTGTTATTAAGTTTTTATGTCGTTTCTAACTTGATATACTTTTACAATATTTTCTGTATGGAAAAATATTTATATGTAGGTAACCACAAAAATTGTAACTTCACATTTTCAAAAGAGTGACTACACGAGTTTGTTGCCGGAGTCTTCTCGGAAGTTCAACTTTTGGAACCGGTGTAAATTCAGACATGACAGACAGATAGACAATATGACATTGTAAGACCATTTTTAATTAGATATACATATTTTGTGATTTTTGACGATTCGAAAGAGCTTCTTAGGAGCCTACCTACTTGAATAAATATATTTTTGATTTAGATGCTACTTGATGAGGTGGATAACCGCAAAAAAAATCTCATCGTCTTTCACAACATAATGACTTTTATTCCAATAATCTTTAGATGCGTGTCAACACAAACACTTGATTTATAACACTACACCACTTTTAACACAAAGTTTGCTCAGACACAATTTTGTACCAGTTTCTTAGAGCGCCCTACCCTCAGAACAGGACCTTTCTACAGGTCACACTGCCCTGCCGACAAGCGGTTGCAATGTCATTCAAACAAGCGTTCACGCGCGCTTAAAATTTCAAACAAAAGCCAGACAAAAGCTAAGGTAACTACTCGATACGATGGCTTTTCGAAATTTTAAATGTGATCGTGCTAGGGTTACTGGTTACTTGTAAACAACACAATAAAAAAGTAAGTTTGAATTCTAAAAATGGAACTCTTTACCAATATTAATATGTAGGTATATAATTACCTACATTGATATGATTAGTCATTTGTTTCCCGATTTGGCGGCAGATTAAAAATGGTCTGAGTCACGTCAGCGTGAATTTAACCCAAAACAATTATGTTGCAATGATTTTTCATGGATTTTTATGTCATTAAGTCAACGAGAAAGTTATGATAGATTTGGATCGATGCCCTTTCATGATGAAGCCCCATCTCGTCCACTATTTATTACAACCGAGCGGGGCGGAACTCTCGCAAACGCATTTATTATATGGCATTTGTAACCTAAGGGCGTTTGTGCACTACAAGGAATTTTACTGTCCGGCAGTCCGATTTTTTACGGTCCGATATGGCACACCATAAAATGTATATACTAGCTTGTGCACTATCCGTAATTTTACCGTCCGAAATTTTACTTTTGACTATTCCGGGCAGTGTTTTTTCGGTACGATAAAACAGCAATGAAATATTTGTTTACGCTTGTGCACTACATCCGCAATTTTACTGTCCGGCAGTCCGATTTTTTACGGTCCGATATGGCACACCATAAAATGTATTAGCTTGTGCACTATACGTAATTTTACCGTCCGAAATTTTACTTTTGACTATTCCGGGCAGTCTTTCACTTATAAGGACTGACGACCGGCTGGCCGAGTGGTCTGTACCCCAGGCTACTTGGTCAAGAGGTCCCGGGTTCGAATCCCGGTAGGAATAAATGTTTGTATGATGAGTATGAGCATTTGTTTACGAGTCAAGGATGTTTATATGTTTATTTAGCATATTTCTAATATTCTTAATTTTTGATTTTAAAATTATTATAAATGTTTGAAAAATTACTTAGTAATTAAAATATAATAAAACTAGAAAAAATTCACGTCCTGAGGCAGGAATCGAACCCGCGACCTTTCGCAATCCGGGCGACTGCTCTGACCACTGAGCCACCCAGGACTTGGGATATCCCTGTGAAATTCTTCTAGTCTATCTGTATTTGCGTTTATGAGCTAACGTCCACCCTACAATGTCGAAATATTCTATTTCAACATCCGAAACGAGTATTTTTACAAATACCTACGATTCGGTTAAGTTGGGGCAGTGCTTTCAAATATTCTTAATTTTTTATTTTAACATTATTATAAATGTTTGAAAAATTACTTAGTAATTAAAATATAATAAAACTAGAAAAATTTCACGTCCTGAGGCAGGAATCGAACCCGCGACCTTTCGCAATCCGGGCGACTGCTCTGACCACTGAGCCACCCAGGACTTGGGATATCCCTGTGAAATTCTTCTAGTCTATCTGTATTTGCGTTTATGAGCTAACGTCCACCCTACAAGGTCCAAGGTCGATTCCTGCCTCAGGACGTGAAAATTTTCTAGTTTTATTATATTTTAATATATTTCTAATATTTATATACATATTATATTTTTATCATTATTGTCCGTTATCTAGAATCCATAACACAAGCTCTTAATGATGCTTACTTTGAGCTAGATAATAGGTGTGAGTGTATCAATATTATTATTATTATTATTTTAAGAGGATGAACCCAAAACTCTTTTTGTCTTCTACGTCTTCGCACGTACAGTAATAAAGCAAGCAACTGCCGACGTTCCAAAAAACTCATCATTTCGAGCGTGTAATTTCAAAGACAGCTACCCTAAACCAAAACTGCGATCCAAGTAAAGACGGACAAGTGTACAAGCCAATCATGCGCTTTTTTCATGCCATATTGGACCGTAAAAGATCGGACTGCCGGACAATAAAATTCCTTGTAGTGCACAAGCCAATCATCCGTTTTTTTCATTCCATATAGTACCGTAAAAAATTAAACCCGACTTCAAAAAACTGAAAAGGATAAAATAATTAAATTTAAGTAGGTGTTCATCCCCTAGAAACATATTTTTGGAGTCGGTGCTTCACTTTCTATTGTTTTTGGAAACCACTTAGCACCAACTCCAAAAATATGTTTCTATATTAATTATTCCTACTTAAATTTAATTATTTTATCCTTTTCAGTTTTTTGAAGTCGGTTTTAATTTTTGATTAAAAATTTTTTTTCACAATTTTTAGTGATAACTTTCTACGGTCGAAGCTGTATGGGTGTCCGTCAACTTATATTGTTTCCTACTATCGTATCGTTTCACTAAAAAGTCATTAGAAAAGCAAAAATTCGCAATTTCGCATATGTAGATGACTTAATAATTTCACTTTTTTTTAAATTTAAAACTAAAGTACCCAACTGTTTTCGAAAAAATTTTTATGGGACCAAATGGCAGCTATTCCGCATCGAACAAAATAAGAATCACGTAAATCGGATCAGTAATCTCGGCGTAATCGGTGTATATACATAGAAAAAAAAAACATACCGGCCGAATTGAGAACCTCCTCGTTTTTGAAGTCGGTTAAAAAATCGGACTGCCGGACAGTAAAATTCCTTGTAGTGCACAAACGCCCTAAGATTAAAGAAGCGTATCGTTGTACTAAGGGTGGGGGGAACCTTTTTACCTCAAGGAACCATTTTGTCCACCTTTCATTGGAAAAAAAACCCCAGAAAATGTTCTTTGTACGGTATGTCCTAAGGAAGTACTAAACTAAGTAGGTAGCTAAGTTAGGTACCTATACACAAAAACTATAAAACTATTGAAAACATCACTGAACATTGTACATACCTACTGGGATGCCTTGTTCCAAGTTCTGTTTCTTGTTGTTGTTGTAGGTACTCTATGTTTTCTTCTATTGGCATGAGTACACGTAAAGCATTTTTTGGACCTATATTCACAGATTAGAAAGAGTATGTCTAAACCTATATTAGGGTTATAGCTTAAGAGGTAAATACACAAAATGAAACGATTTCTTCCAAATTAATACTACATTTATAATTGATAAATTCTCGTTTAATTTGTAACGACTGACATTATTTATCTTACAATTATGAAGTTAAATGCTATATTTACATTGAAAATACCTACGTAGCTTAGCTTCTAATACTCTAAATAACATAAATATGGAACGCAATGAAATTATTTTCATTAATTACAACAATTGGCAGGAAGGTAATAATAATAAGCTATGTAGGGTTGTTACGTAAAGCCACGAGCAATAATATGTTCCAACTTTGGATATTCATCCCTAATACCATTGCAATAAGAGTAACGAACTGTCAAACAAAAGTGAGTATATACATATTACTGCTCGTGACCGTAGCTACATTATTAATTAATACTTATGTTTATTACTTGTTCTTTTTATTAGGTTCGAAAGTTTATACCGGGTGTTACAGAATTCCTAAATAAAATTTGTTATTTTGATAATGCGCGTGTTATGTGTGTGTGTGTGTGTGTGTGTGTGTGTGCGTGGTACATCTGTAGTGAATCTGTGTATCGTACGATATACGCGATAGGTACCCCATGTCACAACGACTTTAGCGTCACTAAAGTACGGTAGTAACTATAAAGTACGCGGGCACATTATCGGTGTGACATGGTACTAAAGTCACAGATTCTAAAGTGTTCAGCTACTTCTGTGGTCGACTGTACCTACAATTTTTTTTAGGGTTGTCACGAGCAGGCGTGACAATGTTTTTTTTATTAATTTAAGCGGAAATAAAAGTGGTCTGAACGGTGTCAAACTTTTAGAGGTAACTCTTGACAAGGAACTCAACCACCAATAAAGTTAAAGACTTTATTTCGGACTTTTGTAACACTGTATAAACATAATTCCTAGCAGCTACTTTAATACGGAACTGCGAAAACTCATAAAATCACTTTTGTGTGAGTAGGTAAATGTAATTTTGTTAAATATGTTCCACTTTATTTGTCTTTTTATAATTAGTTATATTAAAAGAATTTGATGTCTTTATTTACATATGATCCTTGATAAGAGTTATCTATTACCTGCTGTATAATTTTGAAGATAATATTAAATTCGAGTTTTTTGAGTTACCCAGTTTAATATTAAAGCAGGGTAGCCGTTTAGTTTAGAATACATTTTTAAGCCCAACGTTGATATTTTTATATTGCACCCGTTAGTTTTTATTACTTCACCTACTTGTAAGACTTGCAGCATAACAATAACAATGACTCAGTTTTATTAATAAAATAATACATTATAAAATATTTTTCGTAATAAGGATGAATCAAAATAGACTTTTGGTTTCAATACTTGTTAAATTAATACGGTAGATCAAACATATATCATACATACATCATTCCACATTTTGCTAACCTAACACACAGGGTGGTGATGTTATTACGACAATAAATTAAAACATGGGCTATATTGGTTAGTTCATAGAAATGGTTTGCAGCTTTCAAAAATATCGTATTAATTTGCTAATTTCGTGACATTTCTATGAAATAATGCAGCTAATGTCCCATTATTTCATAGAAATATCATCATCATCATCATCATCACCAGCCTATATACGTCCCACTGCTAGGCACAGGCCTTCCTACATGGGAGAAACACATGAGGAGTTTGGGCCATAACACCACGACGCTGGCCCAATACGGGTTGGTGGGTTAAAGCGGTTGCAGTAGCAACCGGGACCAACGGCTTAACGTGCCTTCCGAAGCACGGAGGAGCTCAAGATTATAAATTTGATTGACCCATCCAGAGGCCGACCATGGCGAAACTTGCTTTGTTTTCGTGATCGAAACCAGAGGGCTCAATCCACTACGCCACAGAGCTCCTCGGAAAGATCATGATATTATCAAAATAACAAGATGAATCAGAATGTTGAAAAATATTTCTGTGAACTACTAACATAGCCCATTATTTAATTATTCTCATCTTGTCGTTACCATTCCGTACATCATCACCAGCCTATATACGTCCCACTGCTGGGCACAGGCCTTCCTGCATGGGAGAAACACATGAGGAGTTTGGTCCATAACACCACCACGCTGGCCCAATGCGGGTCGTATATTCCATTCCGTACCTATATACATAAAGTTTATTTCCTTTTATATGTCGTTTTACATAAAGTAGGTACTTAATTTAAAGATATTTAATAGCATTTATCTATTTTGAGGCATTGGGAATGTCCGTTACGTTAGCACAGCATTAGTGCAAATAATACCTACTCTTAATCTGAATGTCATCTTTCGTCTAAGCTTATTCAGTAGGACAATGATTTATGTTTATAGTTAACATATTGAGCACTAAATACCCTGTAACTACAGCATAATTAATACATAAATAAAATATACTATACCTACCTACTATGATACACATGCACAAAGCTGTTGTTGGTAACTAAAGGACCGAATTACCTACCTCAAAGGTACCAAGTAAATGCATTCACAAAATAATATATAAGAAACCCAACAGGCCAATATTAATATAAATAATTTTTTCATTTATAACATTTAAACTAAAAATGCTAATATAATTAAGGAACATTTAAATACTTAACTAATTAAAATACTGTAATATCTACAATTGAACAACATTCTCAGACATTTTCATTTATCGTTTATATTTCTCTTACAAAGGATTTGAAACCCCCTTTCCTCATTTTTTCAGTATTACCACAAATAAATACTAAACAGGTCGGTACGACTATTCTAAGTTCTATTCGATTGAACAACCATGAGTTTTATCACATTCAACGTTACTAGAAAAACACAACTAGTTAGCTCATTGTTCTGCATTTCTAAAGAGGTATTGTATAGAATCTTCATGTAACGCTATTAGCAACATTATGATCCCACCTGCAAGTATGCCTAGAACGGCTAAAATTAAGTTTATGGCTTTGCCATGATTATTTTCGTTTATTTCAGGCACTAAATCAGCTAACGCTATGTAGAAGAAAGTTCCCGCTGTCGCAGCGTAAATCCACTGGGAAGCTGATTCATGATCTTCAGCGAGCCAGATACCACCAGCCATGCCCATGAAACTAAGAACTGAAGATAATAAGTTGTAATATAACGCTCGCTTTATGGTCATCCCCGAGCGGAGCAGTACGGCAAAGTCCCCGAGCTCGTGGGGAAGTTCGTGACAGAAAACAGCGAGAGCAGTCGCAAATCCAGTCACAGGATCCCCGCTAAACGCTGCTCCAATCGCTAGGCCATCTGTTAGGTTGTGTAACCCGTCCCCGACTATCACCATGAGCGCAGTTGATGTCATTGGTCGCTCTACGGGTGGCGGAGGCGAACCAGGCATCATAGCTCCCAATTCTATAGGTTCGATTTGCTTACTCGATTCTATTTTCATTTCTTCGACTGTCGTGCTTTGTGAATGATCATGGGAATGTGCATGACCACCGTTGATTGTTTGCATAATAGCTTCGACTGCATAGAATAGTAAGACAGTAAGAAAGGTAACACTGCATTTGAGTACGACTTCCGTTTCTTCTTCGGGTTCCGATGAAGGACCATGTGATTTGAGCGCATGAGGCAAGAGGTGTAGTAGAGCATCTCCACAAAGAGTTCCGACTGCCACAGCCACAAGGAAATGCAATACATGGCTGAATATGACAGATTTAAGCAGTGGCACGATAGCAACACCCATCAGCCCCGTAGCACTTATTACCAAGATGCTCAAACTTGCGTAGATCCAAGCTGGAAAAAATAAAACAAACATAAATTTTATTAATATTGGAAATTTTGAAGCTACCTTCAACATTTATTCAAAATTTTTATCTAGTAAAATATTATTTTTGTATTCTTACTCCAATGTCTCTCTAGCTTCGGTGTGGGCACTTCTGTTTTGTAGCAGTACCTCTGATCCAATTGATACACAAGAGCAGGGCACATTTCTACAAAAGTCTTCGGCTCTATAGTAATGACCCCCGGCTCGTTCTCCATTCCGTACACCTTCAATATATCTCTTGGTGACATGCATGATTTCAGAATTGGCTCTCCTGTAAAAAGTTAGAAGACATTTTACACACACTTACTAATTAATTATAGGTACTTCTAATTTCCCACCATTTAAAACACTATAGTTAAGTTACCAGTTCCCACCGAGCGGGATCTTTGTGATAAACATGGCAGTAATTCATAAGATATACTCTCATTTGCAAGAACGGAAAACAAAGGAACTTTAGGAATTAGGTATCATAACTGGGTCGAAATTATTGAAAATATTAGGTACATTATCTATTTCAATAATTGATAATCCATACTACTACTAATCAATACTTCCATTCCATACTATTATTAAAAATGCGAAAGTGTGTGTCTGTCTGTTACTTCTTTACGCTTAAACCGCTGAACCGATTTAGATGAAATTTGGTATAGAAATAGTTTGAATTCCGGGAAAGGACACAGGATAGTTTTTATATTTAGATGAAATTTGGTACGGAGATAGTTCGGGACCCTGGGAAGGACATAGGATATTTTTTGTTGCGATAGCCGATATCCACTAGTACCTAATATTTCCACTAAATTTGCATAACAATAATTTGTTTTTTTTTTTTAAATACAAAGCACGACGAATGACTCAATACCACCCGATTGAAAAACACTGTTTTAGCCGCCTCCACCTTTCTGGCCAAAAAAGCCGGGTTGTCTAGATGCATAAAGACTTCCGGTGGTCTTATAACGATCAGAAACCATTAGGGTAGTTGGCAACTTTTTTTTATTTCACAAATAAGAAGTATGTAACTCATAAAGAAATACTGCAAAAGAAATAGTATGTCTAAGATATCAATAGTTTAACAGATAGTGGTATGTTTGATGTGTTGTTGCACTGCGGCGCATCGCTCTAAAAATCTTTCCAAAAAATCGCTCCAAAAATGGTATTCCTAATCCTACGGAACAGATGACGTCACATATTCCTATGTTACTATTAAGAAACGTATGGGCATACTGAGAAAATTATTATTAAATGTATGTAATAAGTATGTTTTTATTCATAGTTATCATAATAGTTGTGGTTTTAATGATGTCAGCAATTTAATACCTACCATTGTCATTTTTGATTTGGAAATAATAGACCATTATTAATTTTTTTAAACAATAAAACTTCTACAATATTCTACATCGTTTAAGTTTGAATTGTTTTTATGGGTAACAGTAGCGGCGTATATTTTCCGCATTTGTGAAAAATAGCGCCATATTCAAACTTAGGGAATATTCCAACTGATACTAGAATCTGTGGCTCGACAGGCTTATACTACATTATAATGGTGGTAGATTGCTCTTGCAAAATGTATCAAGCATTTTATTGAAGTCGGGGAGATTTTGTTATTTATTTTTGATCAAAAGCAAAGATGAGTTTGAAAATCTTGTTATCAGGTCATAAATATATTAATATAGTCCTGAGAGCTGCTGGTTGCGGGAGTGAACTCGACTGACGTGTTCTCTAATAGGATAATCGCACTTTGATAAATGACAACCGCATTGGCCGTTCGTCTTTTCGTAACACAAATACTCCGTTAACTAGGCAGTCATTGATGTTCATTGTCATAGCTATTTCTATGAAATTATCTTTTGGATTTTTATACAAAATTACTTAACTGAATTATATACTTTTAGAAATTAAAATACGGTATCGAAAATTGGCCATCGTGGCTTGAGCGTTTTGCTACCTAACAATGAAGAAAACTAAGCAACATTCGCGAAGGATCTTGGATGGGTCAATCAAAATTGCAATCTCGAGCTCCTCCACTTATCGGTCCCGATTGTTAATTAATAAAGCCGCTTTCACCTACATTATTATGATCCGAATTCCTTGTGTTTCTCGCATGCTGGCCAGAGGGCTTACGGACAGTCTAACTAAAGTGATCACTGATTTAATTTCCTATTCTTTGTATCGTTAATATGTTACTCGTATTACAAGAAGCTAAAGGTAGCGCGTTTGTGTTTTTGTACACTTACACCTAAAATCTAGCCTACATTAAGCTCATTAGCTAACAGTTTGTGTTAAGTATGGCTATCATCCTTGGTTATGGATACCTAATCTAGTAGGTATCCATACGATATCGATAGGTATGGTATCAGGACACTTGCGCGAAGCCATTTGCGCTAAAAGCCATTTGCGCGAAAGGACATTTGTGCGAAAAGACGTTTGCGCTAATGGACACTTGGGCGAAAAGACGTTTGCGTGAACAAAATTGACTGCACCACATGTATAATTTCATTAAATTTAAATAACATTTCATGTCACTATAGTATATTATATTATTATTTGATAGGACGACTAATTAGTATAGGTATTTTTCAATTGATACAAGTTTTGGTGAATTGCTTACTTTGTACGCTTGTATGTAAGAGTGTAATCCGTACCAATAGACGTTTTGAAATGACTGTGACAGTAATGAATCGCCGTAAAACCGACTCCACGTAGTCTTAAAGCGCGCAGGCACGGAGCGAGCGGCTTGTTGGCCGGCGAAGCCGGCCAACAAGCCGAAGCTGTGGTGTTGAGCGAAAGCCATCTGCGAGGATTAGCACGCGAGCGACCGCCGGAGCTTCGCAGTGTCGGAGCCGTGACAGAAGTCTTGTGTGTTTTAGGCAAATTTACAAACTCTAAGTATAAGAGGATTGCACTAATAATTAATAATTTCAGTACGTAATCTGAGTTCACCCATAACTATAAATCCATTTTTTCGCCCAAAAGTCTTTTCGCGCATATGTCCTTTCGCGCAAATTCCTTTCGCGGAAATGGCTTCGCGCAAGTGTCTTTCGCGCAAATGTCTTTCGCGCAAGTGTACCAGAGCCCTACTAGATGAGTAAGTAACAGGAATAAAGAAATATACTTACTAAATAAACATACAAATATCCCTACATGATTCCAGAACAAATATCAAATCATACAAATATCTGTCCCGGTAGGGACCGGGATTTGAACCCGTGATCTCTGGTTAAGTAGACAGGGGTAGGTACCGACTGATTATGCGATCAGCCCCCGTAGTGCCCGTAGCATGGCAAACTCTCTGGGGAGTGGACAAAAATTTGTTTCTCTATTAGTCTAATAGAAAGAAAGAGATAAAATGCGTTTTGTCTCCTAATAAGTGGACATCATTTGTCCGTGTCTGACGAGACGTAAAGTGCAGTAGGTTAGGTATGTTATAGTGGGAATTTAAGTAATCATTAGTCCTACCGTAGAGAGAACTAAGAAACCCAGCACCAACAGGGACATAAAATTAAGCTGATGATAGGAAACAACCTAAACTTAAAAGATTCTTTAAAATTTACCTCAACTTTAGCTAAAAAGTTTCTTAAAATAAATTCTGTGTTGATAGGTTTGTTTACGAAATGAAAATTGATGTTTACTCTCTTTTTGTATAATATTATATTGGTTATTCCGGAAGCGTTCACCCATGTAATGTATGTATCGGCATAGATTTTATCGGTTGACGTATGCAAAAGGTTGGGTTCAACGAGAAAGCCAGCGACCCGCAACGCTTTCTATATTGAATCGCACGTACCTGCTACACCGGATATTTTATCATAGACAAATGGTTGTTTAGACTCAGCTGTTAGTTAAGTGGTACCCTAAAAATATACCAATGAAGACCTCCATACAGTGTGTACCTAGATCTTCATAAAGCTTCTCATCATTATCATCACTAGCCTAATTGCGTTCCACTGCTGGGCCTTCCTACATGGGAGTAACACATGAATTCCTCATGTGTTACTCCCATGTAGGAGGGCCATAACAATGCCCAATTTGGTTGGTGTGTTAAAGCGGTTGCAGTAACCGGGACCAACGGCGTAACTTGCCTGGAGGAGCATTGAGGAGCTCGAGATTACTAACTGACCAATACCGGAATCCATGCCAAAAGTTGCTTTGTTTTCGTCATTAAAACCACTTCGCCACCATGTTCCTCATAAAGCTTCTATTGTAGCCGGATAAAGCGTGGGTCTAATTGGTATCTTTAGTGTTACATACAGGCATCTTAATTGTCTATTGTTTACCATCAGGCGTAGGCGGACCGTAAAACCATCGCCTAAAAAAAGTCGTATATCTAGAATAACCTCTCCTTCTTTTTTTAAGTCGGTTAAAAATACTGGTGTTACAGTATTTTCTTTGCACTCTTGTACTTGAACGAGATTCTTTAGGCATCAGAAAATAATGATTATCAAAAATATTTATTCTCTCCAAAAAAAACTAAGCTTTACTCTTTTGTCATACATCTTCTATTTTGTCATTGTCTTTAGCCATTACATTTTTCGACATATTTTTCAAACCTACGAAAAGAGGCACTATGCCCCTTCGTGGTGTTTTCGTTATTTTCATTCTACTGGGATCTCCACATAACCTACAGAAAGATCGCAGCCTAATAACAATAATTTTGTCTTCCTGCGATGTCGCGAGAGCTCATCGAGTACGTGTCTTCTTTGCTGTCAACATAACGCATCCTCTTAATTTTTTAAGGGACATGGGGGCAGACAACGTGTGACTATCTGTGGTTTTACTATTATAGATAAATTATTTAATTATGGTCACACTTAAGTACCTAAAATATTTTGGTTTCTGTTATTATTAGTCAATTTATTAGAAATGTCAACAAAACATCAACAAGCTTCTATTTTTCTTCAGAAAGTTAGTCCCTAATTATGTCGATAGTATTTCTTAGGAAACAATGAAAATACGCAGGTGTTAATTAATTTTTTTTTCATGTCAAAAGTTCGATGAAGCAGTTTATAAATCTGTAATAAATATGATACCTATTATTAACGACCATAAAAACTCAAGCCAAGAGCACTATTTGCGGGTCACTGCTCTGTGTCTCCAATAGTTGAGACGGATTTAGCCCGGTATAATTTACCGCGCTTTTCAGATTCTTTGCAAAAAGCGTAGATACTCATAATAATATTATTACCAGATAAATTAATTCCTATTGTGATGATGCCTAACACAAGTAGCAGTGTTAGAAATCATCACAATAGGAATTCATTATTTATTAAGTGCGTTTTGGGTACTAAGATTTGATGTACTTATCGCACCAAAACAGCGTATTGTTTCAGCTATGTTTACGGTCATTGAGTAAATATTTCAGAAAAAATAAACAAAATCCCATCTAATCAGAAAGTAGATAAAGTTGATTTGAAAGTGATTACAAAACTATACCTATACCTACTATATTCTTTTATTTTGTAGTAATGTGCAATTTAACATCAAAACTTTCCATGACGAGATAATTTGTAAGCAATACTTTAATTATAGGCATGGCTATCTATGATGCAGAACAGAAAAGCATTTATATAGGCTAAGCAGATCGATTGAGATTCTGTTAGGATGTTTAATGTAAGGGCGGCATTACTGGATTTTTCCTATTTAACGCAACTATAAGCTTCCTTCTTTCATTTCATTCACTCAGTTTCTGTCAAGGGTACACGTTTGACTAAGGACAGAACTGAGCCTGACCTTGGCACTAGGTACAGTTGCCGTGTTTAATCTCTTCCTACCTTTTACCAGTATATTTTCTAATGGCCTTGAGTACGTTGACACGAAATGGAAAAATGGTTTTTGCTGTCATTGTTGTGGCAATGGGCAAGTCTTACCAAGAAGTTATTAGATTTTTTGCAGATCTGCTGTTGCGACTTCGATTTTTTTCAATTCAACATTATAAAAAGGAACGAGCATCGTAAATGTTTCAAAATAAACTGGCACCGGGTGTATCAGTCTGTCATATCTGTTTACTTATAGAGTCAAACTGAAAATTAGAAAGAAAACACTGAGCAAACTGCACGCTATTAGTTTTATTATGTCTTTTCAAAATAGTGTCCATTTACATCAAGATATCGCTGCATCCGATGGAACCACTGAGAAAAGCACTTTGCCCACTGGTTCTTTTTCCAGGGGTTCTCGTCAGCGGCCTTTTGAAACGCAGCTACTGCTTTTTTTATACAACTAGATGACAAACAAGCTGACGGCCCACCTGATGGTAAGCAGTTACCGCCGCCTATAGACACCTGCAATAACAAGGGAAAATCACTTGATATTGCAGGTGCGTTGTCATCATGAGGCCTAAGATGAAATGCCGTCCATGCCCAGTAATTACACTGGAAAGTACCTTTCCCTTCAATTCGAAACACAGCGAACTGTTTCACGGCTGAAATAAGAAAGGCAGTGGTACCTACCCAGACGACCCTACATACAGGCCTACTACCTAGTAAAAGTGCTTCTTCGGCGGCCTTAAAACGTTTTCCTGGAAGTTTTTCTTTTATTTACGGGAATAAATCGCCAGGCGAGGTCGTTTCTCCCCAACTTTTTCCAAGACAAGTGGCAAACAAATGTTAGTGCATCAGTCTGCAGTAACTGTTTTTCGATCCTCTAATACAACTGTCGCGTCATGACCTGTCCTTCCGAAAAACGAGGCCATTATCTTTTTTCTCACGTTTCGTCCTTTCTTCACTCTAGTTAGCAACTCCGCGGAAGGAAACACCAACTGAGCAGACTGTCTTTTATCATAGCAGTAATTCCAGATTTTGCCACCCGTAAGTATGTCGAACACAGCAATTAAGTCACCTCCGTTAAATATTTCAACCATTTCATGGCACCAATCAACACGACAGAGTTTTTGGGCCTCGGTCAAATTATGAGGAATCCACCGGGAGCAAAGCTTCGTGCACTTGACTCATACCGATGCCTAAGCTTGTACTAATCTGCTGATAGGTCACTCTTTTGTCGGTTTCCATCATTAGTCGCACAATACTGATGTTATTTTCAGTCGTCGTAGTAGAAGACCGTCCCTCACGCAGATCATCGGTAAGTTTAGTGCTACCACATTTAAACTCATCAAACCAGTTGTAAACAGTGGCACGAGATGGTGCTTCATCATGAAAGGCTAATCGAAGTATATCATAAATTTATTGTTGACTGACATAAACGACATCGAATGTCATAAAAAATCATTGCACGAAAATTTTCTTGCGATAAATTCATGCTGATGTAAAACGTAAAATGTAAAACAAATGACAAATGAATGTAATAGTTACATGCTCAATAATATTGGCAAAGAGTTCCATTTTCAAAATTTAAACTTAGTTTTTTTATTGTATTTTTTACAAGTAACTAGTTCTAAAAACTTTCAGTGTCACCCTCGTATTCCTAATTTATTATAGGGTAGACCGGGGTAGACTAAATAAACGTAGCGGTTACATTCTCTTTGGGGTAGACTAGACATGTGTAGTTCCAAATAGCTGTAATATCTACTCATTTATGAAATAGTGACAAAAAAAGCTGACGGCCCACCTGGTAGTAAGCTTAACCTTAGTGATTGGCTACCACCGCCTTTAGATGGTTTTTATTTGTCTTAGGACTTACAAGACTTGCGCGGGATAACAAATTAATAATACAATAACGGTTTTTATACATCTAGGATGGCAATTGACCATGAAACCGTTATGTTGGCAGCATTGGAGATTAATCTCCTCTGAAGGATCCCCCTGCTTCCAATACAACGATGTCTCAATGAGGCGACTAAACCTACTCGCCGCAGGAACACATCACCCTAAAGTAGGTAATGTTATTTAGCTGCGATCTTCTGTAAGGTGGAGGTGCTACTGGTGCTACCTCTAGTCTATATACCTACAGGGTAGTGAAGTCAATGCTACAATAAATTTAAACACGGGCTTGTATGAAATAATATACAACATTGGCTGCATTATTTCATACAAATGTCATGAAATTATCAAATGAATACGATATTTTTCAAAGTGGCCAACCATTTCATAATATAGCCCATGTTTTAATTTATTGTCGTATTGACGGCATCAACCTGTATATGGTGCTACCCTCAGATCATAGAAATATGATCTGTGGTGCTACCCTAGGCGGGTGCTAAAAATTATTAAACAAAAATAAAAACAGACTTCAAAAAACTTTTTGAAGTCGTATAAAAATTAGAGGGTATTACTGTTCCCTATCCCTCTTTTGCTTGGTGTTGTGATAGGGAACAGTAATACCTGTTTAGGAAACAAAGATTTTATGCTTCTTAGATAATTAGCTAAAGAATTAAGTACTTACTTGAAGGCGACCTCTTATGCCGGTGCTGAGTATCGTGAATCTGCTTGAAAGAGCCGTTGATTCTATGGAGGGCCAGATCGTGCGGGGAGTTGAACACGCGGCCCCCTAGCCCGAGACTGTCTAGTAAATGCTCGAACCCCTGCAAATTATAAATTAATATTATGGACCTACAGGCCGAGATTTTAAGATTATAATAATTAATTAGTTTTTTGTTCAGATTTAACAAGTGGTTTAGCCATTGTCTTATGTTCATATTTTCTCGAGATCACCAAGTATTAATAATAATTATGAAGTACCTATTTATATTACAGTTCTGCGTGCCTAGGAAAATGGTGCCGCTATTGATAGCGACCCTTTAGATTAGACCATAAAAGCAAGCTGGTTTCCACTTAAGTGGTGACCGTATCAAACTATTTCCGTGTAAGTTAATTCCTGATTTCAAAATTTGTCAAATCAATTTGTTTTATTTTTTCTTAGGTACCTACTAAATTACATACAAAATTCGAAAAGTAATAGCAAAAAAGTATTTATTTATTAAGCGTCTTTCGTATCGGGATCTTTATGGGGCTCTTTTGTTAATAAGGGCGAATTTTACAATAAGAACCCACTACATAGTTATTTCAAAAGTCTATAGAAGCTCAACAATATCAAAGTTAGTTATTTATTTACAATATGTTTACTTTAACTCTAGAAGCATTTAATTTAAAACATTTTATATGTATATATAACAGAGGAACATATTATCTAAACATCTGTACCTACGTTATGAGGAAAAAATTGGTTTCTAGTGCCTCGAAAGTTGGTTGATCTAAATACATTACACTATAGTGTACTTATAAAATGTATTTATCAAGATATGAAAAGTAAGTTTACGACAACAGATTATAATCACAGGTTACTCAGACGATTGGCGCTGTAAACAGCTACTCGTGATAGGCACTTATAAAACAGCTCGCCTAAATGCGGAACTAAAAATACGCCAGGTAAATAAACTAACGAATATTATATAACAAAAATAAACAAGTAATAATCTACGCTACATTACTGAGAAAAAGTTTTCTGCGCGGAAATAAATACATACGATAAGATAAATAGTATTACTATATTATTTTTCTTAGTATTATTGTCTTATATTTTCAGGAGCACTACACATTTGAAATAAAACCACTTTACCGGATTTAACTTGCGTTTAATTATGTAACATTATTATTTTATACACGAGACGTTTCGATAGCTTTACAGCGATTGTGGTTCGGGTTATTTGATTCGAAAAATAATATGCCGTCTTGTTTTGACGCTCCCTGATAAAAAGTGACAGGCTTATAGTTTCCGATATTCGAATCTTTTCCCACAATTGTGAATATGGGGACAGGGCAGCAATTCTAGTAGTACATTCGAAATTCGAATTCGAACTTCTAATCAAGTTTAGTTATTCTGAAAATCTCGAATTCGACTTTTCTCGAAGAAAAGCCACTCGGAAGCGGGCGAGACGTAGTTTTCGAATTTGAAGTTTTGAACCAACCATCATAAAATACTCTGCGTAGGTAGTGTAGGTAGGTAGGTAGTGTAACTACGCAGAGTATTTTATTGTTACCTTTGGTTTATTGTTTGTTTGTTATTTTTTGACTATATTACTTATTTAAAAGTTTTCGACTAGATTTAAAATTGAGTGACGAAATAATATGGATTTAATACAAACTGTGAGTGCTAAGCGAGTCTGAATAAAAAATAAACAAGACTAAACAAATATTTATCGCAAATAATACTGACGCATGGAATAGTTTAAAAAGTAGAACGCATTTAAGTAAATAGTAGTTTGATTTTGATTGACTATTCCTTATAGGTTAGCTATTTGGTTAACCTATTACTTATAGGTTAGCTATTTGGTTAACCTATTACTTATAGGTTAGGTATATTGCACAGTCATATTTTACAATCTTCTAAACATTTTATATAAGGTATTTACCTCAACCGTCAGCTGCATGCAACCGTCTTAAAACCAGATGGAACAGGTGGAGCGAAACGCATCAGTGATCGTATGTTCATAATGGCAACAATTCACACTAAAGATCGAAGTCTAATTCGATTAGTGGTGAAATTGGAAGATTCGTAAAACAATATCGATTTACGAGATTTTAAGGTCCACAAAGGTATCGAAGAGGAAACTCGAATCCGAGATTCTTTATGCCAGGGCAGCAATTATCGTGCATTCGAAAGTCTCGGATTTGAGATAAATTCGATTTTGATTTTTAATCAAGTTCTAATCAAGTAGGTTTCTTAGTTTTTAAGAAAAATAGTTGTCATACAATGAATCAAACCGATGCTTTATTGGTCATTATTTTACAAAATGTTTTTATTTTTATTTTCTTTTTGATTATTTGTGTTAAAAAGTATGTCAATTTAATAATGTAGTTCGAATTTTAAAACATGAGTGTAGATAAAAATAATTAGTTACCAATTTATTGTGTTGTGACTAAGTGTAATTGCATTATCACCAGCTTTGCACACAGAATTGGCAATCAATTATTCTATTCTATTCCTCCCAAAACTAGAGATTTATGAAAAAAGAACACAATAATTTTTTTTAGCTAGTAGGTAATTATAAATATAAATCCAAGCATTACTACAAAATATATTCCATATAAAATTAAGGTTTAATTTAGGTTTTTTTATTAATAAAAAAGTAAAATCTTAGATAATTTTATAATCCAGGAAGCTTTGCGTGCATCTCCAGAACAAATAAAGTTTTATCATAATCTGATCAATGACAAAGAGGATAGAATCAAATTGTTTCGGAATGCATAGAAAACTACTTTCGGAATGCATACTAATACTTAGATTTTTAGCCCATCTAACAAAATTCAACCCTATGTATAAATTATATCGTAGAAAGAAGGTTTTCAAGTACTTACAAAAACATATCCTTATGCTTTATTAGTTTTCCTTTTATGAGATGAAAAAAGTAAATAAATATAATTACCTATTCATTAGCAATGCCAAGTTGAAGGAGACACTTATTACGTTAGATTCGTGTTAAGATTACTGTTTGTAGATAACATTTATTAGGTATGGCACTCATTATCTTTGTACATAAACCTTACTGCTACCTGATACAGAATTGATTATTTTTAAAGGTTTGTCACACTGAATTATCATTTAGAACTAACAATATACCCGGAAGAGATTTTCCTACCTTTGATTATATTAATAATATTCTTACACACATACTATATAACTAACCCCAATTATGCAACGCAAGGATGCTAGATAATGAAGAATGTCTGCAATTTACCTAGGTACTTAATTTATTTTCCGTAAATTATTAAATGATTAAAATAATTATATTTAGAAAAATATCCCAACTAGATGATGTCCGAGAACCTACAACAATTGTAATATACTTTCTTTAGTATTCATATTAGAAAAATCTATAAATAAACATACAGACAACCATGGGGCAAGAACAGCTAGTTGTGCTCAACACAACAAACCTCTACCGCACAAAAGATCATAGCAAAGACCACACTACTTTGTTGTGATGTGTGGTGGGAATGCCGAGATTGACGGCTAGTCTAGACCATATTATTGTTCTGAGATAATGCCTATTTTTTATCCTGGTTGGAAAGAACCTATATTATTTAGGGAGCACGGAAGCAGTACGTCCCACTTTCTAGCTGTGCACATTATGAAAGAAAAATTCAAGCCGGGGGCGAATCACATTAGAGGCTTTTGTGCTGCAGAGCAAGGCTCCCTGGATAAAATGGCCACTAGCACTTATTGAAGACAGTAGACGACGATATTGAGAGCTTAAAATATATTTAAAAATTTTAAAAACTTCTACAATTTAAGTTGGCAAACTAAGATCAACAAACCGTGTGCGTTTGCTCTTTTCTCCTATGCCTAGTACCTACCTATGTCATGTATCGAAAACAGTTTTTTTTGGCAAAATAGCAATTAGTTAGGCAGGCTACAGTAGCAGCAGCCAGACCCTCACAACCTCACGCAGTTACTCTGTGACCAAGCATATTAAAGAGAGAATATTTTTTCATCCCCCCATCTCGGAAAGAGTATTTTTGCTCTTCGATATCTAAGTGCAAAAGCCGTATTTATCCGCTAGAGGATAAAGTAAAAATGTTGAATTTAGAATTCAAAACATCATTAAACCTCTTAACGTCTACCTCCATGGTGCCGTATTTATCATACTTACAACCTTTTCTAACTTGTTACAAACTCAGACTTTCACAGACCGACCTTCTTGGTGTACTTTTTTGAAAGTTTTCTTTGCGCGTGCCATTTTCTTTTCACGATATATTGTTAGAACCTTATGTAAAAACAAGTGAAATACCTGAAATGAGTGATTTTAGCGACGAAGAAGTTTATTTGACGCCAACAAAATTGACTGATACTGTTAATAATGCGCAGATGTTTTTTTTGCATTTAGTCATTTCCTCGCTGAGGTGGGATGAAAAGTTATAGTAAGTTGCACTCGAGTGCAAAGATTTTTCACCTCGTGCTCTTTTGATTCCCTCGCTAACGCTCAGAATTCTAATTTTCCTCCTTTCTTTTCCTTCTTAAATCCTTCGCTTGCTAGGGGTGCCAAGAATCCCCGGGTGGCGACGATATCCCGTCATACGATCTTGGCCCTGGCAACTTATAATACACGCACACTGCGGACCGAGGATAAGCTGCTGGAAATAGAGGAAGAATTGAGCAGGATTCGCTGGAGTACAGTGGGACTATCTTAAGTCCGACGAGAGGGCGAGGACACGATGGTCCTTAAATCCGGCAACCTGCTCTATTTCCGGGAGGGCGAAGATCTGTCCCAAGGTGGTGTCGGGTTTATTGTCCACAAGTCTCTCGTGAACAACGTTGTACAAATCGGAAGTGTGTCGAATAGGGTATCGTACCTTATACTCAGAATAACCAAACGGTATTCGTTGAAGGTCATACAGGTATACGCCCCGACCTCAACTCACCCCGACGAGGAAGTAGAAGTAATGTATGAGGATATCTCTCGGGCAATACATACTTCCAAGACTCACTACACCGTCGTCATGGGAGATTTCAACGCAAGGCTAGGCAAACGTGGCGATGATGAGTTGAAAGCGGGGCAATTTAGTGCTGGAATCCGGAACTTTAGAGGTCAAATGCTAGCCGATTATATGGAAAGGGAGGGACTCTTTATGATGAACTCCTTTTTCAAAAAACGGCCGCATCGAAAATGGACCTGGAAAAGTCCACCACAAAAAATGAGATCGACTTCATCATGTCGACTAAGACTCGGATATTCAATGATGTCTCAGTGATCAATTCGTTTAGCACGGGGAGTGATCACCGAATGATACGAATCTCAATGTGAAATCCGAGAGGTATCGACTGATAAAGTCTAAGCTCCGCCCTGCAGCTATCCAGATACCAAAACCTGAACTCTTTCAGCTCGAACTTCAAAATCGCTTCGATTGCCTGGAGGACTGCACAGATGTGGACACATACAACGACAGGTTCGTGGAAGCTGTCCTTACGGTGGGTTCTAAGCTCCTCTAACCCAGCCGTAACAAAAGAAGAAATAAAATCTCTGAGCCAACATTAAAGATCATGGTGGAAAGACATGGGATGGCTCTGCAGTCTTCCGAAGACGCTCGTCGGTAACATAACATACAGATCTCTAAGTCATTAACCCGCGACATACACCAATTTAATACAGAATGTATTACAGAGGCAATCGAGTGAAACAAAGGCTCCAAAGTGTTTGCCCGAGGTCTGTCGATAGGATAGAGTTTGCTGACGAAGCTGACGACGGAGGATGGCAGATTCGTTACATCCCGACCTGAGCTCTTGGCCGAGATTGAAAACTTCTATGGACAGCTTTACACGACATCACGCACACCTGTCACTAAGGCCACCGATCCAAGAGCCAAATTAACCCGACATTACACTGAAGATATCCCGGACGTCAGCCTGTAGAGATTAGTGTACCTCTCAAACAGCTTAAGAACAACAAGGCGCCGGGCGACGATGGAGTTACAGCTGAGCTTCTGAAAGCTGGTGGACGACCGGTCCTGAAAGCTCTGCATAGGCTATTTAATTCCATCATGCTCGAGGGCAAAACGCCAAAGGCATGGCACAGGGGCGTGGTGGTACTCTTCTTCAAAAAGGATGATAAAACCCTCTTGAAGAAGTACTGACCCATCACGCTCCTGAGTCATGTTTACAAGCTGTTTTCGAGGGTTATTACGAATCGTCTCGCACGCAGGTTTGACGACTTCCAGCCTCCCGAACAAGCCGGATTCCGAAAAGGTTTTAGTACCATAGACCACGTACATACGCTGCGGCAGGTTATACAGAAGACCGAAGAGTACAACCTCCTGTCAAAAACTGACACCGTGAGCTCCGTATGCGTAATTCGGACCGCTCAAAATATAACACAAAGTGACGGTAGTTAACTTAAAACTTATCAAAGACAACTGACATCTTCAGTCTTCCCGTGACCACGATCGCTGTAAAGTAATCGAAACGTCGGGTGAATAATAATAATGTAACATCTAATTAAACGCGGGTTAAATCCGGTAAATTGGTTTTATTTCAAATGTGTAGTGCTCGCGAAAATGTAATACTAAGTACAACCTGCCATTATGCTTAGCGTTTGTGGACTACGAGAAAGCCTTCGATTCCGTTGAGACCTGGGCCGTGCTTCAGTCACTCCAGCGATGCCAAATTGACTATCGGTACATCCAAGTGCTGCAGTCACTATACGAAAACGCCACAATGTCAGTCCGCCTCCAGGACCAGAACTCGAACCCAATACAACTTCGGCGAGGTGTGAGACAGGGCGATGTTATTTCGCCGAAACTGTTCACAGCCGCGTTGGAGGATGTGTTTATGCTTTTGGACTGGAGAGGACTTGGCATCAATATAAACGGCGAGTACATGACTCACCTTCGTTTTGCAGATGATATCGTATCATGGCTAATACCCTGGAGGACTTGGGCACAATGCTCGACGAACTCTGTAGAGTCTCCCAACAAGTGGGTCTTAAAATTAACATGGACAAGACGAAAATTATGTCAAATTCCTATGTCGTACCCACTCCTGTAAAGGTTGGAAATTCTACACTGGAAAATGTTGACGAATACATTTACCTAGGACAAGTAGTCCAACTTCCAGAAAGAGGTCAATCGACGGATCCAAATAGGCTGGACAGCATTCGGGAAGCTTCGCAGCATATTCGCGGCTCAACTAGCGCAGTGTCTCAAGACGAAAGTCTTTAATTCGTGTGTGTTGCCAGTGATGACTTATGGAACTGAGACGTGGCCACTTAAATGGGCCTCATAAGACGGCTCAAAGTCACCCAAAGGGCAATGGAGAATGCTATGCTTGGTGTTTCTCTGCGTGATCAAATCAAAAATGATGAGATCCGCAGGAGAACTAAGGTCGCTGACATAGCCCAAAGAATTGCGAGTCTCAAGTGGCAGTGGGCAGGTCACATTGCTAGGAGGACTGACGGCCGTTGGGGCGGAAAGGTCCTCGAGTGGCGGCCTCGTATCGGGAGACGCAGCGTTGGTAGGCCCCCCACAAGGTGGACCGATGATCTGGTGAGGGTCGCAGGAAGCCGTTGGATGAGGGCAGCGCAGGACCGATCGGTTTGGAGATCCTTGGGGGAGGCCTATGCTCAGCAGTGGGCGTCTCTCGGCTTATATGATGATGATAATGAATGCTGCAAACTTTTTACTGAAAATAGAACATTCTTTTATGTTAAACAGTTTTTGGTAGGTAGGTAGTTATTTGTTTAGCGTGATAATGATAAATGATAATATTACTAAAAACGCTATGGCATCTGAGATAAAATGTTTTGCAAACAAACGTCTTAGCAAAAGTATGGTTTGTTGTTTTTATCTCTAAATATAATGTATAAACGAGCTAGTATGAGTTGTATCTAATTAGATAATTTAATGCAACTAGGTACCTATGTGTATATATTTTGAAATAGATAGGCGATGGATAAATTAAATGTAAACTTGTGTTTATTCATTCAATTCTTAGGTACACCGGAGTGGTCGCCATACTGTATATGACTTAAGCCTGTTTTCACTAACATTTGCTTAGCGTTAAGAGTCACTTAGCGATTTTATCTCAGTCTATCTAAAGTAGATAGAAAGGGCCAAATGTCGTTTTATTCGATTATTTTTATACTCTAGTATAGTCCTGAAGTGGTCCCATTATCACCAAATCAGGATATAATAATGGGATCCCAGGGAAATCGAGGGCAAACCTTATTTTATAGGCACGTATCACATGTTTTTTTCTAAAGCTATTCAAGTAAGTATTTGCTTCTGTTAGTTATCATCTCATGTTGATGAGCTGGTGATGGAAGGTACAACTCCTTAACGGAGTACGGACAGTTAAACTTGAAAATCAAATTGTATCTAGTTAGTATATCTGGCTCTGTTAAGCCCTTAAAATACTTAAGGTTAGCCACAGATTCCAGACACAATAAGTTTTCAATTGTCTTATTATCATTAGCCTTCCTAGGCTATTCTGTGGCTTGACAGATTAAACGGTTGTGTTCATCTAAGTAAATATATGTATTATGTTTTAAATGGTAGCACGGTAGTATTAAACATTTACAAATAAGCAATTAAGTTACCTATTTGTCCGAAACCAACTCATTTGTTTTTTACACAACGCGAACGCAAGTAATAGGTACACACGACTGCACATCAAATATAACAGTTGCACAGCGAAAGCCGTCTCTATTACGAGCGCAGTAAGGGCGACGTCAAGGTCAAACTGTTCCGCTTGGTGTGCTGTCGACTGTACATACCTACTGAAATAATTGAGAAAGACCATTCAAATTCGGTGAGTTTAGATAAAAATACCCTATTGTTTTTCGAATTAGTCACTCAACAGTAATGAACTGTGATAATCACAGTCACACACAATTAAACAGTTTTACCTATTGTGTTATTTTAATGGAACACATTTAACTCAAAATAAGTAATAACTATTTTATTATGTAAGTAAATAAATTTATTAGTGATAATTAACATAACAACTTAGCAACTTGTTATTTCTTATGAAAGGAGCAATTAGCTCGGTCTTAAATGTTGGTTAAATTGAAAGGTTTAAAAAGCTTCAAACTCTCAGTACCAACTAGAGTGATAATTAACTAACTCTTATTTTGCTTACATACTTATACACCTTTTTGTACCAAAAAAATAGTATATTTTGAACTTGATTACTTTAAATAAAATACATAACCACAAACAAGAAAATGCATACCTAGATTAGAGAAAAAACATGTCTTGCCCCAACCTGCGATCTTCCACAATTCTCTGATTACAACAAAAAAACAACATTTATAGTTATATTAACATAAAAAACATTAGCAATTCATTTAATGAAGAAAAGAAAAGATATAAATTTAAATAAGTTATTTAAAAAAGGTTTTTCATAAGCTTAGCACCTAGTAAGTATAATATACAGAGGGCCGGCCGCGGTTATCGTAGTTACTGCGCAAACATGTTCATTTTACTTCTGCAGATAAGATACATTTAAGTAAATAATAAATAGATATAATTAACGTAACTTTTTGAGTTAAGTTGGAGATATTACCGAGAAGGGACGACAATGTGATTTTATGACTGCTTAGGTAGGTATACATTCGACGTTGAAACATCCGGGAAAACAGATAGGCGGAAAGTTTTACTCTAAGGTTTTATTTCATAGTTTGCGTTATGAAATGATCAAGTTCCCTCATTCCTGCGCAGTATATCAGTGTTAAAAGAATTATGTTCACACGTGATTATTAGAATTTATTTGGAATGGAGGTGACGGCTAATCTCCTCAACTTCGATGATTCCGTGTCACCATTATACATGTTGGTGCCGTCAATACGACAATAAATTAAAACATGGGCAATATTAGCTCATAAAAACGGATTTCCACTTTCAAAAACATCTTATTCATTTGATAATTTCATGACATTTGGATAAAATAATATAACATTGGCTGCATTATTTCAAAGAGATGTCATGAATTATCAAATGAATAAAATCATTTTGAGAGTGGCAAACCGTTTCTATGAACTGATATAGCCCATGTTTTATTTTATTGTCATGGCACCTCCTCAATAAATTAAAGCGATACTGAAGTTACAGACAATTCATAAAGCATAAATCCGTTCGTTTGTGGAGTCCTACCAGTTCTCCCTTGTGGGACGGCGTAGACAAGTATCAAGTTGCTTATTTTTGCTTGTATAAGATTTATATAATCTTAAAATATTAAGGAAACATACAAATAATATGATTCCCGTTATATATATATATATATATATATATATATATATATATATATATATATATATATATATATATATTCCCAAATAATAAAGATTCTCTTTAACTTAAGTTATTAGTATAAATACAAACTAATTAAAACTACAAACAAATTAAAACGTTTACGAGTATGAATACGAAATCTATTTAAGACGATTTGGGGTTATCTAAATAAATAAATCTCTCACTGCAATATATTTTTTGTACTTAGTATATTTGTACGAAGTAAAAAAAATATTGGAGTGAATATTTATTAAAAACCATTTAATATCATTTCTAGGCAATTTTCTACAAAAGAAAAAATCCTTGAAAAGATCATCAAGTTTTTTTTTATTTATCGTTATAGTGGAAGATCTCAAGAATAAACTTATTATTTTCATAGCAGAGAAATATGACTTATAGGACTTCCAGAACTTGGAATTCTTTGCCAGCACATGTGTTCCCTATAACATGGGTTCCTTCAAAAGAGGCGTGATAAAGCACCTTTCGGGCCGGCAAGGTGGAGGCGGCTAGAGCAGTGTCTGAACTGCTCTAGCTGTCTTCGCATATGGACTCTTCTTACCGCTTCACATCAGGTGGTGTTGAGTAATTTGTCGTGCTTTGTATTAAAAAAAAAATAATTGAAATTCAAACCAAAGTTATTAGTTTTGTATAAAGCTACATTTCAAAGGTTTATTTTTCTACTATTTTCTACATTATTTTAGTAATAACTTGAAACTTCGACTGAAGGCGCACTTTTAAGTTAAAAATACAAGTTATAAATACTGAACGTGTAAGTCAGTCAATATTTTAACTTTATCAGAAAATAACTGTGGGAAATATCTTACCGTAAGGAAAAATTATCTTTTAGGGCCTTTACTATGTTCATTTTCTTACTTTTGTCAAGTACCGGCTACACTGTTCGTCGGCGGTCTCGTAAGGGGGTAGTTAACACAATCAATTTGCATTTTCTGTCTCCATAATAAGTATAATTATTATGTTAGATAATTGTACATGAATATAATATATGAATAATACTACAGTATATGTATATTTCGTGTGCCGGGTCGCTCCGTTCCCTATGATATGGTTGAGCGGAGCGATGGCTGGCACATGCGTCATACTTGTGAACAGGTGCCACTAGTGGAAATGGTCATCTCTAAGCTTCCTTGATTTTCTAATAATTTACCTACATATTCATCAATAGTATGATTTTTGAGGGATTTTTGAGGTATATGGCATTATAGGATATTATATATAAAACAATACAATTATTATTGTAATGACGTGCTCAGACAAGTGTTTAAAATTAATGAAAGATGTTTAGCTTTATTAGGTCTTTGTATATTAATTGTTGACCTTTGTGTAATGTAATACCTATATTGTGATGGTGCATTGTCGGACAGCCTTTAAATACAGTAAATATTCTTATCATTAGGTACTTATTGGTACTTTAATATACCTTTTTTATACTCTGTGCGACACTGCGCTACTAAATACTATTACTGTGTAATTAAACATTGTAACTTAATGATTGAAAAGAGTGACTACACGAGTTGTTGCCGGAATCTTCTCGGTAGTTCAACTTTTGGAACCGGTGTAAATTCAGACAGACTGACAGACAGACTGACTGACAGACAGACTGACTGACGGACAGACAGACAGACAGACAGACAGACGGACAGACGGACAGACGGACCGACAGACAGACCGATAGACAGACTGACATAACATTCTTAGCTTACGTAGATCCAGATAAGACAGAGAGACAAACATTATGAAATTGTTAGTTAGTTAATATTATTTTTATGTGATAGACTTAAGGGTTTTTTTGTTGACGATTCAAAAGTGCTTCTTGGGGGCCTAATTGAATAAAAATATTTTCATTTTCATTTTCATTTTCATTTTCATTAATAGATTTTTACATAAGACTTTATCGATGTTTCATAGATAAATATTTAGAATTTACCACGGTATATCAAATACTACTTTGTTATTATTTAAATATCAGTTTAGGATAACAATAAAATGTCTTTGAAGTTGAAACACAACAATGTATAAAAGGTACTATTACCTAGTCCGTATGAAAACAACAATAAATAGTATTTGTTATACAGGATGGTGTCGTCAATGCGACAATCAATTTAAACATGGGCTATATTCGTCCATAGAAATGGTTTGCCACTTTAACTATGGGCTAATATAGCCCATGTTTAAATTTATTGTCGCATTGACGGCACCACCCTGTATAATATCAACTTCTAGTTCTCACCACTGGATCTCACTGCTGCCAATGGTACCATTGTTTTATTAAGTTATGGTTTTATTGCATAATATCAATTATAATTATTATCTACATGTTCTATTTAGGGCCGGATTCTCAGGGCGCTCGTAGTAATTCGTAGTTATTTGACAAGCTTGTTTAACTACAAGGTGCTACGAGATAAAGGACTTACTATGAGTTTGTTTTTATGTCATAGTTCTCGCCTAGGATTCGAACACTATTAGTCAAATATTGAAAATAATACTAACTACTAATTATTTTTAATGATATTTCGCGGACTGTCTAAATATCTTTCAAACAGTTCTTTAAGTTGCCAAACAATGCCTGACTTAACTGAATCGTAGCCAAGCCATGTCTTTTTCTTGTTTAGAAGTTTTCTAAATATTTTTCAAGAATTATTGTATAATGTTAAAATGTAATGGAAGAGCAACCCCTCCGTGTACCTTATTGTACCTTACTTTGTGCAATGAAAGTATGAATAAATAACACTAATGTAAATAGCTTTCATTTTTTTCTGACCAGATAAATGTACTGTGCCAATTTTCGTCACAGTTTGTTAAATATAAATAGTTCACAGGCATAACCACTTTCACTTAAGGTAGCGGCACCTGTTTTATGGCTGAGTGTTACGAATAGCGTTTTAGCGCATACAGGTGTTGTTGCTCTGTTTAATATTTCTTTTTTTAATCATATATTTCCTTAAGTGTTCCGGTCAACTCTACAAATGTGTTTGAAGCAAATTTCACTGTTTTTTTACTAATTGAAATACTTAGAATTTAATTCAAGTAACATTATCAGCACAATTCGGAAAAAATACAAATTCCACGATTTTGAAGAACGAAAAGATATTGGAAAAATTCGAAAAAATTATATTATAAGAAAATTAGGATAAGCGCTTTAAATACCTATTAGATTTGATGTCACAAAACAACATAGCATAAAACTATTACGTGTGTTTATTTTTCTTCCCACTTTCCAATTCAATGCAGTAAGATTTATCAATTTAAGACTGTAACTTAAGTTCTAGGTCATGAATGTAACCGCCAAATATTTTCCCGCGAGACCCACTTGTGTTTTGTATTAGCCGAAACATCTGTCCACTCATATACTCGATGTTTATCTTTTCGGTGAGAGAACAATACTCGTGAGGTGTAATTTTTGTGGCTTTATGTGGCTAATCTAGAAATGAAGGCATCTGAGAGTAGTAATTATGGTGTTGCTTTTACAGACAACCACTTGAAATAGGTAAGTAGATTTATGTTTGGCTGTGGACCGTTATTTTTTTTCCACTTTGTAATTCTAATTTCATAAATTAAATAATGTACTCTTTGTATCGCGCAAATAATAATGAGTCATCATTATCACCAGCCTATATATGTCCCACTGCTGGGCACAGCCCTTCTTGCATGGGACAAACACATGAGGAGTTTGGGCCATAACACCACCACGCTGGCCCAGTGCGGGTTGGTGGGTTAAGGCGGTTGCAGTAGCATCCGGGACCAACGGCTTAACGTGCCCTCCGAAGCACGGAGGAGCTCAAGATTATAAATTTTATTGACCTATCCAGAGACCGACCATGGCGAAACTTGCTTTGTTTTCGTGATCGAAACCATAGCGCCCAATCCACTACGCCACCGAGCTCCTTATATAATGACTAGCAAGTGATAACTCAAATGTTAGGTACTCGAGTTTTTTTAATGTTAATATTACTGAAGTCAAATAACTATCATTTTCCATTTTATAGGCTCCTGCTACTGCTTTAAAGCATATCCGGAAGAAAAACCTATGTATGTCCATGTCACGGTAATGTTTTATCTAGGTACATATATCAATAATTTGTGTGTTTTACATCTAAATTTTATCATTACAATTTATATTTCGTTGACATAGTCAAACAAATGAAATGTGAACTGAAGTAAGTTGCCACACCGCAGTCACTGCACAGCAGTCTCTTTGCCAATGTCTCCTCTAATTAATACAATTAATCCACCGAATAAACAATTTTGACTTTTGAATATTATCTATAAAGCAAAGGCAACAGAAAGCTGTTAGGTATTTCTCACGATCAATTTGGATTTTGATAAAAAATACTGATCTTATTCAGCTTTTTATGTCTTAGCAAAAATTTATTGAAATCACTATTCAAATATGAACATATATATAAGTATACGTAATCATTACGCTATTTGACATAATCACATGTCGAACAAAAACAAAACCGTCACGCCGACGAATGTTTGCATACCTACCTATAATCGTGTTATTAATATTTTTAAAGAAATTGTAATATACGCTGTGTTTTGTATTTCTGGACACGGCGAGTGTCATTTTCTCTATATTTATCTACGAGTTGTTATAGCTATGTGACCAAACACAGTAACTAGGACGGAACATACAGTTGTCGTAGTCGAGAGTCGAATCTGCGATTTCCGCAATTAATGTCCGCGGAACAAGATTATACTTTAAGTTAAACTAATTCTCTTGCTTTGTTCTTGTTTAAATGACAAAGACTAGAAGCTATTCAATGCTTGGACACGAAGACAGATAAATGGAAAGGCGAAAAATACGACGAATGAAATGTAAACAATGTAATGATGGTAATAACTGCCACACCTTAACGTACCAAATCTATCAATAGTTAGAACTAACTAAATATTGATAAAGCATTTCGATTATGATAAGGAAACTATCTTATAATAGTAAATAAAGTATCTTGTAAGTTCGATGAACTTCCGCTTACGAAATAGTAATAGAAACCTAGTAAATTGAAATATCCCGTAGTAGTGAAAATTGTATTACTTATATCAATATAAGTTTCAGGTGCGACTTACATTAAAAACGTTATCTTGATTAGGTAATGGACGGATTAAAGTTATGAAATAGAGTAGTCTGATTTTAGAAACATGTGTAAACTACGATAATTTAGCAAAAAAGATATTAGAAATTCACAAGTTCGTTGTATATTTTTAAATTAAGAGGAGATTATTATTAGACACCAGGACTTAGGTAATTGTCGAATGTACTCAAAAATTTAAAGTGTCTAATAAGTAAACTCAATCATTATCATATAACAAAAATAAATTATTTTGACTCACCTCAAATGTGATGACTCCTCTGTCGCCGTATTTGTCAAAAATTTTATCAATAAAGTATTGTTCTGCTTTCAAGGGCTCATTCAGTAGTTGGGTTATGTTCATGTCCAACGTATTGTTGATGGGGTTTAATGTTGTGTTTTTCACATCGACAGTATGCGTGTGCGGTACTGCGAGCGCCACAAGGGCTACGACGACGCACCTCGTGATCATGGTTGCGACTGAGCCGCGGCGCCGGCGCAGGCGGCTGCGTGCCGGCCACTATCAGCGTTCACAAACGCGGGCCTCGGGACAGCCGACAATATGACGTTGACAAGTCTGCCGCTCGCATCGGCAGACCACGCGTTGTTTTGTTTGTTTGTTTATTTTCTGATAATTATCGGCGAAATCGCGTATTTCTTAGCAGGCGTGCTCGCTACTTCAAGTGAAGTGTGCGTCTGAGACTTTCACCTGCCGCTCGATGGTGTCTGCGAGGCCAGTTCTGACACCGATACTGATAATAAAGTAGCCATTAACGCTGTGACCAACGACAAGCATTCAATTCGCAGGTAACCACTTGTCAAGGTTCAAGGTAAACATATGTGTCATTCATACTTCAGTATGTTTCATATTGAAATTTTGTTTCCTATTGAAAATTGGAATTGTATAATATTAAATCCCTGGTTCAACCTGCACTGCTAAAGCCGACTAAGTTTGAATTTTTGGCCTTCTTCGTCGCTTTTTATAAGTTCGTGAAGTGTGTTTATTTATGTTATCAAAAAGATAATTTCCGTCAATCATGTTTGGATTACTGCTTTAAAATTGTATTCGCTTACGGAGTTAAAATTTTGAATAAACCTTAGCTTTTCTTAAATCACCTTAACATGATGTTGAACGCTCTGTAGCTTCCGCGTATGGATGCCAAGTTTTCGTTATAAACTTATTCATTTGTATTATTATACTTAGATTGGAAACAAGTTCCGTCTTCAACCAGGCTTTTGTCATATTTTTTAATATTAGGAATCACCATTTATAATAGTTACTAGTCAAGTTTTTCTCTTCTTTGTTCGATTTACATGGGACTTTAGTTCTGGCATTCCTGATTCATTTACATCTACCTACTTAGTTTTTCTTTGTTGCTTAAAGTTTTAACGTATATTTTGCGTGGTTACTTTGTGAATTTTGGCGAGGAGTCTCTGTTGCAAATCATATCACGTTCTGTTGATATTAATATTCACATATGCGCATACGCACGTGCGGTTCCTACTACGCGCTGAGCGCATGCGATATACTTACAATAGATAAACTTTTAACTATTTAATTTTTTGCAGCAATGTGAATATTGTGTAAAATGACACTGTGATGTAGGCCAAGAACCGGCTAAGAAATTACTACGACGTACACCAATAGCTTATTTGGGCAAGGATTGAATGTCAACAGTATAAGTTTCAGTCGGTACATTGTATATGTATACAATGTTCCTAAATTTATTATTTTCAGTGTATATTTTAAAGAAGATTTCCCAGATTGTCAACGCGGAAGCATTGGAAGATTTTGAATATTTTGAACCTTTCTATCTTATTTTTATTTTTTATTGTTAATTTATTAGCCATGGCCATTAATTTAAAATATACGAAAATATACAACGATTAATAAATATTAATGAACAGACAGGCTTAACTGTCTTTTTACTAATTAGGTATGTAGAAAGTGAATGTAGTTTTTAAACCGACTTCAAAAAAATTAAAGCCGTCTTCAAAAAACTGAAAATGATAAAAGAATTAAATTTAAGTGGATACTCATTTCTTAGAAATATATTTTTTGGAGTCGGTGCTTCACTTTCTATTGTTTCTAGAAACAACTTAGCACCAACTACCACCGGAGTACTAGGTAATGCTCCGGTGGCGTAGTGGTAATCGCGTCTGGCCGGACATCAGGAGACGCGGGTTCGATTCCCACCCGCAGCATATATAATTTTTCATCGTTTTCTTTTCTTTATTTGTAATTGTTACAATAACTGGAATAATTAAGTCGTCTATGTATGCGAAATTGCGGATTTTTGTTTTCCTATGACTTTTTAGTGAAACGATACGATAGCAGGAAACAATATATGCTGACGGTCACCATCTAGCTTTGACCTTAGAAAGTTATCACATAAAAAACCGACTTCAAAAAACTGAAAAGGATAAAATAATTAAATTTAAGTAGGTATTCAAAAACAATAAAAAGTGAAGCACTTAGCACCAACTCCAAAATATGTTTCTAGGGGATGAATACCTACTTAAATTTAATTATTTTATCCTTTTCAGTTTTTTGAAGTCGGTTTTAATTTTTGTTTAATTTTTTTTTTCACATTTTTTAGTGATAACTTTCTACGTTCAAAGCTAGATGGGTGACCGTCAGCATATATTGTTTCCTGCTATCGTATCGTTTCACTAAAAAGTCATAGGAAAACAAAAATCCGCAATTACGCATATGTAGACGACTTCATAATTTCAGTTTTTTTATATTTAAAACTAAAGTACCCAACTGTTTTTGAAAAAATTTTTATGGGACCAAATGGCAGCTATTCCGCATCGAACAAAAAAAGAATCACGTAAATCGGATCAGTAATCTCGGCGTAATCGGTGTACATACATAGAAAAAAAAAAAAACATACCGGCCGAATTGAGAACCTCCTCGTTTTTGAAGTCGGTTAAAAATGTAAATAAAATGATTTAAAGGTGTTACCAGAATTCATCAAGGAAGCGTTGAAAAGTCGATGATCGAAGCAATTTTTAACTTTTCCTACAAACCAAAAGTCGCCAATAATTTCCTTATTTTTTGACTTATTGAATTATCCTCTGATAACTTTTTAGACAAGCCTGACTTGCGTATGCTTGGCAAATTTTGTTAGAATCGGTTGGTTCGTTTCTAATATTTTTGACTAGAAAGTTTTTATGAAAAGTCTAAAATGAAAAGTCTGGTTTAAGAGTACTTCACATTCTTCACAAATTGGTAAAATTACTTCTAACTGTTATCATTTTAACATAGAAAATATATTGGTATACAGGGTGGTGACGACAATAAATTGAAAGATGGACTATACCTAGTCTTGCCATAAATACTGAAACAAAGAAGAAAAAAAAATTATATTGCAAATAACATTTATTACTTTTACAGTGTGTTAGCTTAATATATAAATACAAAACAATTTAAAATATATAAAGCTTATTCGAAGGTCTCCGTTGGCTGCAATACAGTCCTTTAAACGTTGAGGCCAGTTATCAATAGAAGCACGAACTCTTTCCATGGGAAAATTCTTCGCTGCCAATCGTACGGATTGTTTTAGGGACTTCAAGATTGGTAGGTTTACTTACCACTTACCTCGGACAACACTTTACGTTTACTAATAGTTTCATCCTCACTACTACCTAAGTACGTATGATTCGAGTAAGTTTCTTTATGTCATTGACGGTGTTTGCTTGGAATTCTTAAGTTTTTAGTACCTACCTTCTACCTACCTACAAAAGTTTTATTTGTCAACTACAATTTACGTTATCTTGTCCTTGCTGGTTGTGTCCTGAAGTATTTAGTGATTATTACTTAGGTAGGTTACTAAGGTATATTGATAATCGAATCGGTGATTTTCTCAAATATTTACTTACTAGCAATATTATTGTCATTCAGAACGATGTATTGGTTAAAGGTTAAGTGAAGGTCTTTAAATTCCTACCCATTTTATAAAAAAATATTATTACTTATTTAAAAAAAAATATCAGACCTACAACTACGCTTCTTTGTAAAGTATTGCACATAATGTTGTTCATGCGAGCTGCAAGTAGGTACCTAAATGGATATTTTTTTGTGGCCAGTCCTTTGGAGTTTCACAAATGTGCGCCGACTTAAAATTTTTTGGAGTTGGTGCTTCTCTTACGATTGTTTCTGGTAACGCTTAGCATTAATGGGTCCTCCATGCCCATTAATTACGCTGGCTGCCTATCCCTTCAATCCGAAACACAGCCAACTGTTTACGGCCGAAATACTCAGGAGCACGCGTGCCGGTCTTTAGAGTCTTCAATTTACTGTCTCCACCTCAACATTACAAAGAAGTTTTTCCATTCTTTGTCATACCTACCCCTAAAACCTGGAATACTTTACAAATCATCATCATAATCACCAGCCTATATACGTCTCACTGCTGGGCACAGGCCTTCCTTTATGTGAGAAACACATGAGTAGTTTGGGCCACCACGCTGGCCTAATACGGGTTGGTGGGTTAAGGCGGTTGCAGAAACAACCGGGATCAATGGTTTAAGGTGCCTTTCGAAACACGGAGGAGATTTAATTAAGTATGTGGTGTGAGTCATTTGAAAAAAAGGTTAAAAATGATATCTATCATTGAATGTATAAATATTACGATCGGAATGAAAGGACTTTCATTAATAGTTTGTGAAAAAGAAAGTACTGCAACCACACATGAATAAGAAGATTACAATATAAATGTGAAGTCGTGTGAAGTAGACAGCTAATCGGTGTAGGTAATCGCTTTGTCTATTTACTCACTGCGCCCAAGGCAAATGTTCCCAGCCACTGTTATTGATAACTAATGTCAATAAAGTAAACAAATAAACTATCTATATCATTGAGAAATTATTTGTAAATATTATTACAAATACAAAAAATATGCCAAAAACTCAGGTCTGCCTGAATCATTATTCATCTAAGGTTTTTCGACAGGTGTAGAACCTTTCTCCCCTAAAGAAAATTTGGTTCCACCAATTACTTGGTACATGGTTCCACCATTATCAGGAACTTCTGAAGTTTTCTGTTTTTGTGTAAAGGAAAGATCTCATTTTCTTTTCAACAACAAATAAGACTTTGTAAGTTACCATCACAATTGTATGATTACGATTGTATGATTATGTTCTATTCTGTTGGTATTTTGTAATTCATATTAATAAATATAGCAGTGATATTCGAGATACAAGCAAATGCAAGTTCCAATTTCCTAATAAACCTTTTTCAATCAACCTGAATTTGATAACTCTGTCACTGTAAAGTCAGAAAAGATATCCGAATCCAAAGGTTTACGACATTTTTCGATTAACTCCTAGTAAGTATCAAAGTTTTTTACTATTTTTTAAAAAATTGGTGTATGGCGTACATTTGTCGTTGTTGTAACAAAAAATCAGTAGGTACTGGTAATTGTTTAGATTAGTGAGACTGCGGGGAATGAATGTGTTGCTATACAGACTGGTGCCGTCAATACGACAATAAATTAAAACATAGGCTATAATAATATTAATTTATAGAAATGGTTTGCCACTTTTAAAAATATCTTATTCATTTCTTAATTTTATGATTTTTCTATGGAATAATATAATGGTTGCATTATTTTATAGAAATGTCACGAAATTATCAAATGAATAAGATGTTTTGAAAGCAAAGCATTTCTATGAACTAATATAGCCCATGTTTTAATTTATTGTCGCATTGACGCCACGATCCTTTATAGTTAAATTACCTAATCCATTGTATAACTTTGTCTAACAGGCACGTGATATTGGTTTCTCAGCGGTAATATCCTACGAGCACTGGTACAATTTAAAGTTCGAACTGTAGATTATAGCAATGACGCTGGTCTGTAAGTGCCCTTATGTTATAATATAATATACGTGGCCACAACGAACGTGGCAGCTTCACGCTTCAACGACGACACTCCAATCTCTGATGGCCGTGATGTTTGTACCAGGTTCCTGCAAATAATTGATTTCTTTTTGTACTAATATTATAATGCACTACCTGTTATTGCTCGTAAGTACCTATGATTCGTTTCAACGAGAAATAGGTGAGCGGCATTTCCAAGAAAAGTTTTTTTATTGTAAGAAAATTAAGATTGCGAGTGCTTTTGTATAACGGCATATATCTGAGCAGTTCGAAAAAAAAGTTGTTTGCGAGTTGCTTATTTTCGTTAGTTTTTGCGTCTCGAACAAAAAGTTCTGACATAAAATAGACTTGTATTGTAACAGCCTGTGCCAAAACATCGCTGTTACCACAAGGAAGGGTATTTGACCTGTCTGTATGACAAAAGTTTTGTAACTATTTGTTATTTTATTATTTATAACAAATCTGAGGATTGACGGTCAGCGCGTGTTGCGCTCTCGGTTTGCACTATGGAAGACCAGCGCTGTGACCCTCCGAAAGATGACCGAAAGTCTCCTCTTTCAGAGGAGCTCTATAGGGGCCTCCTCCCGCACGTGTAGGTCGATATATCGGGTACACCTAGTGCATCGACTTCCCTCTGGCACGTGGAATTCAGGCTACAATCCCCAACCGTCAACCAAAGCCGTATGCCACTCTCCTGCGTCCCACCGTCCTTCGGCGGATAGCGGACGTGGCGGCAGCCTCCCGCTCACGCTCCGCTTCCTCCTTCTGCAACATAACTACTTTGCTTTTGACCATCTTACTTGACGGTCGAGAGGGAGAGGTCATTTCTCACTACTACAGCCATTGCTCGTCGCTGTACCGCCCACGCAGGGCAAAACTCCAGCGTATGGCGCGCGTTCTCCTTTATGCACCTGTCACAATGGTGGCATTGAGCCGTGAGCTCACTTCTGGCTATTTTCCGCAGGTACTTTTCGAAACAACGTATGGATATACACCTATATCTATACTTCTATCATCCTTGTTATGGATTGTAAGGTATTTATATTTTGGATTTGCTTTATGATAGGGACTAGCTAAATATAAACAAATAAACTAAATTTTATAGCACGTCTCCGTAAAGTCACGAGCAATTTTGTTATACAATATGAAGCACGGCAAACGCTTCTCTTGAAGGAACCCATGTTATAGGAAGGGAACACAGATGCCGAGAAGGGAGCAAAGAATACCAAGTTTTGGAAGTAAGACAAAGAAAAGCTGGGTTACTAAATTTCTTAGTCCCGTCATGTTGAGGGGGAGACAATGAATTGATGACTCCGAAGATCGGCACGTGTAGAAAGGGGAACTTCTGAGTAGAAAGGGGAAGGTGGAATAAGGTCAAAAAGCTCTTCAAATCAAAGCACCTCTGTGATATATCTAATCGATAGAAGGCGCTAAGTGACGCAATTTCTCGACATATTTGCAGAGAGTCAATTGTAGTCTTGACATCTTGGCTTTCTTATTACCTACTTATTACGGACTGTCAAAAGTGGGTACTCTATTATACACGCTGTTCAAGTATGGCGTTGCCTGTAAAGATTAGTCGAGCTCAAACGCAGCACATAGGTTGATTTAACAGTTTCAGGCGGACACATAAGAAAACATGTACCTTAGTACTAGTCATATCGTAAAAATCTAAAATAATAAAATAAGTAAATGAGGATAGTTGCTGACAGAACACTGTCTATCAACTCCTAGCTTTATCGTTTTGGCAGTGATTTACTGTGGTAAAACACTGTGGTATAATCGAAAGTGTATAGTTTTCAACGTACCGACGAATGTAATTGAGTTTGCTTAAATATTTTATTTGCCACTTAATTTTGTCTGAGCATTATTTTTATTTTGTTTTCACAAGCGAAATGTTGATAGAATATAAGTAAAGATATATAGTAATCAATTCAATGCTTTAGGTTGTTATGATCACTTTGAGTAAATGAACTACTTATTGATACATAAACTAGGTAAAACGGGGTAGTATAGTTGAAAAAGACTGGATTTACCGATTCTCAAAGTAATTATTTACATAACAATTACAACAATTACCTAATTAGATGAACCAATAATACCCTGGGTATTACATGGTCATCTAATTAGGTACTTAATTGTTTCGTGTAGATTACGCCTTTAGATAAGTAAATACATTACGCTAGATTAAGCAATCTACACGATACAAATTTGTTTGTTATTTTACAGAAGGTCCTTAGGAAGCGACCACGTTTCACAGCCGTATGTCATCTCATCACTGGCAACACACACTGGTCGAAGACTTTCGACTTCAAGCACTGAGGAATTTTGGACAAGAAGATCTTACGCAATTTCCCGAATGCTGCCTATCTCGAAGTTGGATCTACCTAGTTGAACTATTTGTCCGAGATAAACGTACTCGTCAACAACTTCAAGAAAAAAACTCCCAACTGTAACTGCCATAGTTGCGACATATTCGATATAACCTTTGTCTTGTCCATGTTCATTTTTAGACCCACCTTTCGGGAAGTTCTATCTAGGCCGCTTAGCATTATGTTTAATTCCTCCAGGGGCTCTGCCATGACTACTTCTTATATCATCGGCAAATTAAAGACGACGGATACACCTATTCGCTGTTGATGTTGATGCCGAGTCCTGTCCAGTCTAGTCGTTTGAAAACTTCTTCCAACGCAGCGGTAGGTATTAAATAGTTTCTGAGATATTACATCTCCCTGTATTACCCTTCTCTGCAGTTGGATAGGTTTCATAAACTGATTCTGTACACGGACCGAACCGGTGGCGCTCACGTACAAGCATCTCATCACCTCGATATCATCACCAGCCTATATGCGTCCCACTGCTGGGCACAGGCCTTCCTACGTGGAAGAAACACATGAGAAGTTTAATGTCCACGATTTACCGATAATCAATGTGGCACCTCTGAAGAGACTGAATTACGGCCCATGTTTCGATCGAATCGAAGGCCTTCGCGTAGTCCACAAACGCCAAGCAAAGTGACCAGTTATGCTCCTCGGTCTTTTGTATAACTTGTCGCAGCGTATGTATGTGGTCTATGGTACTCAAGTATGTACGGGAACCGGCTAGAAGTCTTTAAACCTGCGCGCGAGACGATTCGTGATAACCCTCGAAAGCAACTTGTAAACTAAGGCTTTTCATCTTAGGCACCAGGATAACAAGTGATTTTTTCCTTGATATTGCAGGTGTCTATAATAGGCGACGCTAGTCACTTACCGCCAGGTAGGCCGTCTGCTTGTCATCTAGTTGTATAAAAAAAGCACGGCAGCTCCTCTTAAGCAACGAAAGTGGATCATGCAAAGATCTACTTGGTCTTACTCGATGCTGGTATTCTGCTGAAGATTTTGACATCATGAATACATTGAGTTATGAATGTTTCAAACATTGAGTTAAATTATTATTTTCTAAAAAAATATGTAATTTGAAGTAGCCCCCGGCCTCATTAATCATCTATCTAATACCATCTCATTGAGACTATTCTTATGAGCCCAAACACGCTATATCTGCTGTAAGTTTCTGAAGAATTAAGCATTCCGCAAACTTTTTGATGATATAGGATCAGCTCAAGGTTAGTATGTCATCATGGGAATGTCACCGAAGTGACAGTACACCAAATTTCAAATTAATCGGATCTGTGAAAGTTAGTAAAACCCTTCAATCACGTAGAAATTAGAACAAATTACATCAAGCGCCTAAACTAATCTTCATAAATTATAATTTATGATATGAACCATCCGAATCTCGTCAGCTTTCAAACAAAAAAAAATTAAAAGTTTTTTTTTAATAAAAGCTTTTATTTGAATGCTCTAAAAAGAAGAAAATAAAATTTTCCTTTAAAATTTTAACTATAAACTAATAACCTCACTATACACAATTTATATGATCATAAAAGCTTGTCGCTCAATTAAATAGGTACTAGTTTATTTACACAAGTAAATTGGAAAATTTTATTTTCTTCTTTTTAGAGCATTTAAATAAAAGCTTTTTTTTAAAAAAAAACCTTTATATTATTTTTTATGTTTTAGTTATCGCTGGCTAGGTTTCTGAGTCTCGGCAAGCCCTTTCATTTGATACCCGTATTGTAGAAATGCATTAAAAATAACTATTCCGCCATCTTGGATGGTCCACCATTTTGGATTTAGAATGACGTCACATTATTTTTCGAGTTACTCTCAACAAGCGCCTTCATTTGATACCCATACTGTAGAAATGTATTAAAAATAACTATTCCGCCATCTTGGATGGTCCGCCATATTGGATTTAGAATGACGTCACATAGCTTATCGTGTATTGTCATCCAAACCAAACATTCACCTCCTGAAATGTATTTTTTGGAGTTGGTGCTAAGCTGTTTCCAGAGACAATGATAACAGGAGGAGAACAGGAGGTAAGTAGGTACCTAGGTACTGAAATTTAATTATTTTTTCCTTTTTAGTGTTTTGAAGTCGGTTTTATTTTTGTTAAAAATTTTTTTTTTGTCGTAACGGGAAGATAGATCTAAACCTTTCCGAAGAAACTTTCTATCTTACAGTAAAAATCGTTTCAAAATCTTTTCAGTGGTTCTCAAGTTACACACATACAAATAGAGAGACACAAGTTGTATTTTATATGTACAGAGACAAGAAAATTTGACTTGCTACGATACGTGCGGCGTAGGGTTGTGTCGTCATCTCTGCAAGTGTTTATATCCTCTTTAATCGCTACGTATTGTAGAGTGAGTGATGAATAGAATGCTTTCCATTTTCAAACGGAGCCTTGAAGTCCTATGTTTTTTTTTTCGAATTTTAATAACACAGCTTAGTTTTATGGTGCCTTAAAATTAATCCTAATAATAATTTAAATGCAAAGTGACTTTCTTTCTTTGTTTGTAACGCTTTTAGGCCTCAAACACTGAACAGATTTAGATAAAATTTGGTAAGGAAATGTTTAGCACATTAACTGCCAGAGTAACAATGACGAAAATCGCAAAAAAATCATCTACATCATAATGCATCTACAATCATTTAGGAACAAATTTGTATTCAAATAAATTGATGCAAATTCTGGGCTTTTTCACGACATTTAGGGGCTACTTTCAATAATTCAAAATATACTTACGTTACACAGAAACCATATGAAAGTATTACTCCAGGGCGCTATTCCGGTCACTTATTAATAAGAAATCTATAGAAAACGCGTCCTACGGCGCATAAATGAACTCCGAAAACAGGTTTACCGTGAGGTCACCGATGTCCTACGCGGCGCCTTGATACGAGACCGCCTCCGGTCACCTGTGTCTCACATGGCAGTCAATGTGTTGGAGACCCTAAGAAGAACAAAAGTACTGATTGGAGCGATAACACCCACGTCGATACTGCTGCCGCACGTTAGTAGTGGTGCTGACGCACGGACGGTTATGTTTTTTCATACAAGTTGCCCGTCCAGCGGCAGGACGGCTACGTCGCAAATCGGAGTCGGGGCTGTTCCTACGTCGTGAATTTGTATGAAGAACAACAACCAACCGTGCACCACATCCGCAACTGTCTAATTTGAAGGAGCCATTAACGCTGAGAAACGAATTCTCGTTTGCAAAAATATGCATAGCAGTAACGATTTTAAACCATACCACTTTCTTCTTAATTTTTGATTTTAACATTATTATAAATGTTTGAAAAATTACTTAGTAATTAAAATATATTATCTAAACTAGAAAAATTTCTCGTCCTGAGGCGGGAAACGAACCCGCGACCATTCGCAATCTGTGCGACTGCTCTAACCAACTGAGCCACCCAGGACTTGGGATATCCCTGTGAAATTCTTCTAGTCTATCTGTTTTTGCGTTATGAGCTAACGACAACCCTACAATGTCGAAATGTTCTATTTCAACATCCGAAACGAGTATTTTTACAAATACCTACGATTCGGTTAAGTTGGGGCAGTGCTTTCAAATATTCTTAATTTTTGATTTTAACATTATCATAAATGTTTGAAAAATTACTTAGTAATTAAAATATATCTAAACTAGAAAAACCGCCTCAGGACGTGAAAAAGAAAAATTTCACGTCCTGAGGCGGTTTTTGGAATATCCTAAGTTTTGGGTGGCTCAGTTGGTTAGAGCAGTCGCCCGGATTGCGAAAGGTCGCGGGTTCGTTTCCCGCCGTAGGACGTGAAATTTTTCTAGTTTAGATATATTTTCATACCACTTCCATGGTTATTATCATTAGCTTCACCAGTCTGGGCGACTCACATTGTGAGTGATTTAATTAAAATTTAGAAATCCTTTTAAGACGTTACTTCTAAGAATTCTCTATTCATGTAGGTAAGTAAGTCTTTGATTATATATTATAAATATATATTATAATCAAAGAGGTAAGTTTTCAAAGACTCCTTACAATTTGAACCCGTAGTAACCGGAACAGTGAAGCCACGCCAGCTGCCCAAACACATGAGTACGTATAGTAAATTGAGGTAAAGCAAAGAAAAAATTGGAGACATTAATTTTCGTATTCAATGTCTTTATTACAAATTTAACCTATAGAATGCATTGGAATCGTAAAGTCAATTAAAAATTAAACAGATCAATATCGAGTTATTTTAAACACAGCTCAATGTAATAAATAAAATATATAAATTAATTAAAAATAAGGGCTCAGCTTTCCATTAAGTAACAATCGTATTGGTGGGAGATAAAGTCAGTTAAAATTTGTGTCAAATAGAGAAACAGGTGACGTAGTTTCAAAAAAAATCGATACAAGTATGAAAATACGAATTCTACCAAAGGATGTGAATAAGTGATATTCATACAAAATATATATCACCAATTCACTATTTTGCTAGACAAACGCTCTACCAGCCTTTACAAAACGTCGTTAAAAATAAAACTTAGCTTAAAACTGACGCTCTCTCAAATTTATTAATAAAGACAGATAGAAGCAGGTTTAAATCTAACTTTACTTTAAATCAGGAGCGTAGTTACCGCCTTATCAGCCGTATCAATGATACGGATTACAGGGGCCCCGGAACGTACGAGTATAAGGTAAAAAACCGTAAAATATTAGGCTGTACTTTCCAGGAAAAAAAGGGGGTCCAAAAGAAAACCAACGATGGAGGGGCTACTCGAAGGACCCCCATGTATGTATCATGAAAATTTAGCTTTCAAGAAAATAGCATTTTTTTGTCGATGTCAGGGTACCCGAAATGTTACATACTTAAATTTCTCTTATTCTACAGGCCTATTTTTTTTTGTGAATGTGAATATTGAATAACTCTGCTATATTAATAATACAGTTTTTAATTCGGACTAACAATATTTTTATTTTATTGTGGTTGTTTATATTTTTACTTCAGAAAAATCACAAACCAAAAACGGGACATATTTCAAACATTTATGTATCTATTGGGTCAATAACCTGCAAAATTTCAAACGACTCAGTCGAAGGATTCAAAAATATTCTTATAACGAAAAGGATTTAAAAAAAAAATGACCCGTTTTAAAATAATACAATTTAAAAAATATATATATTTACTTATTATGTAATCATAGTTTTAAAATGGTTTTAGAACTTTTTTCTATGTGGTTTTTCCGAGATAAAACCGATAAAAGATAAAGAAAGTATTAAAACGTCTAAATAAATAAATAAATAAATCCTTTTCAATCTTTTCTCAAAAATACCATGAGCCACTCCATCAATGGTCTTCATTTAGATCACAAAAAACCCGACACCATGTGAAATTATCATAGGTTAACTATTGTCTATCTGTAACTTCAGCTAGTTTGTCATTTAGTAGTATAAAAAAAAACTAATCTGTCACAGGCACCCCAAAAATTTTTGATACAGGGCCCATCTAAAGCAAACACTTTAGACACAACGCCACTGCTTTAGATAGATTACATATTATAATTTAGTAGATCACTGTCCACTACAATTAGCTTCTACTACACTGTAGTCTGTAGGTAGCGGATTGACAGTATTTTTTTAACAATTACAAATAAAGAAAGAAAACGATGAAAAAACTATATGTTCCAGGCGGGAATCAAACCCGCGTCTCCTGATGTCCGGACAAACGCGATTACCACTACGTTTTCTTTCTTTATTTGTAATTGCTACAATAAAGTAGGCATTCAAAGGCATCAAAAACATTAAAATGTTAGTATTTTTTTAGTCATTAAAGAATCAAATATAGTTATGGAGGGGGCGGAGGCAAAAGTGAAATCAAGTTTTACCTTTTGAAATCTATCAAATTCTGTACTGTGAATTTGGCAGTGACTCTTATTCCCAAATGAAATAGAGTCACGAACATCAAGAAATGGGTAAGTACATGTTATTGTTCGTAGCTTCAGATCATAGATCAGATCTATAGATCAGATCTATGATCTGCTACTCTGAGCTCGTAACTGTAGGTACCATGTCCCCCCCTTAACCTGTTTGTTTCCTCTCCGCGTTGTTACTTAATAAAAATTGCTTCCAAAATAAGTAATAAATGAATGGAATCACACTGAACCTCGGGACTGATCACTTATTGAGATTGCAGAGATCATAAATCTTTAGAGTTTTCTGGTAGACAGAAGAATAGTTTAGAACAGGCTACGTTAAAAGAATTGCAAGAAGATTGGAGCCACATGGGTTTATCTTGCCATCTGATGAATACGCAGTAGATAGGAACTCCGAGGAGAATGAAGGCGACGCCAATGCCGACTTCTTGAGGGTGTGTGAAGCAGGAGAAGACGACTAGGAAGGTGCATATGACGAGGAAGGCGAACGGCAGCACCAGGCTGACTCGGATGGGCCTGGCCAGCTGTGGCCGCTTGTACCGCATCCACAACAGGCCGGCGACGGAACATAAGGTGAAAAGTGCTTCTACCGCTGTCACGTAAACTATCAGCGACTCGAGGTTGTTTGTCATTAGCACGATGAGGGTTACCAGACACTGAAACAGTACACAAAGTGATTTAACATTTTTTTAAAGTAAAACAAAATAGTTAAAGTACGAGTATGTCGCTGGGTTTTTCTTCATTCTGAATCCTGTCATTAATGCGAGTAATTCTCTCGATAAACCAAATTCGAATTTGTAAATCATCAAAATTTGTATAGTAGAAAGAAACCGTTACTTACATCGAGTTTTCAAAATAGTTCGATATTCAAAAACTCGATTTAAAGTTTTGCTCGCTGGGCAATTTGAAAACTTTAGCTCAGTGAATGAGAATACAATTAAATCAATATAGGTAGATTTTTGTACAAATAGAATCTTTCTAATCTATATCAACTGTATGATGCGGTGCATGCGTATGCATCTGTTTCTAGGAGATGTATTTCCTATTTTATTTCTCGTGTTGTACGTTAAAATAAAATTTATTAAAATTAAGATGTTTGTTATTTAACACCATGTCGTACTAATGTTAGCAAAAGTAGGTACTGTGTCAGAAACATTGTTATACACAGTAAACTAGTTTGTGACCTCTTTTTCTTTGTACAGTTGTGAATCAATGAATAGTAAAAATCGTTAATACGTGTGAATCTATATAAAATTAACACGCGTAGTAGGTAAGTATTTCAAATTTTAAAATAATAACTTAAAGAGCTATTGTGAATTGTAACCTCTTCATACGACATATTTACTCTACAATGCTTATGCAATTTCTGTAGGCGTTTACAGCTTTTGTTAGTCAATTGCGTAAAAGTAGTATTTCATAATAGAAATAGGTGGGTACCGATGTTAATAAATTATTGTCGCTCGACGTCGTAGTGGTATAATAAGAGCTGTAGTTTCGATTACGGAAACAAAGCAACTTTCGCCATGGTCGATAGCGGGATGGGGCAACCAAAATTGTTATCTCGAGTTTCTCCGTGCTTCTAGAGGCACGTTAAGCTGTTGGTCCCGGTTGTCACTGCAACCGCTTTAACCCACAAACCCGCATTGGGCCAGCGTAGTATTGTAATGGGCCAAACTCCTCATGTTTCTCTCATCTACGAAACGCTGTGCTCAGCAGTGGGACGTATATAGGCGTACGTACTACGTATATAGGTGATGATGATGATGATGATGAAATATTAAGTTATGTATCTACGTAAGAAGAACATCTAATTTTAATATCAAAGAACCTACCTAGGTAAGGTAAATAAAACCTTATTAAATCAAATAAATCTATGTAAATAAAAACAAAATATCGGAAATTGATCAAACAAAGTACAGAAGTGTATTTTAAGAGAAGCATGACCAATTTTAATTCTACCATTTTACATATGAATTTAAAAGTTTCATGAACTCTTTTAAAATAAACATAGTTTTTAACAATCATAAATAGTTATTAGGTAATTTTGTTTAAAAGCATTCTCTTCGTGGTATAGCTTTTTACACAGGATGGCCGGAACATTGACGTCCAAAAAAAATTTAGGTCCCTCGTATCGTGGGGTATCCGAATCACCCCCATGTATGTTTTGCGACTTTTAATAGTTTTCGAGTTATGATTTTTTTTGTGAATTTTCGGGAATTTTCGACCTGACCAACTTAAAAAAATTCTAAAAAAAGTAGAAGACTTTTTTGTATTTTTATTGCAACTGAATCCTGATGAGTTGTACTTTTATGCATAAAATTTTAAGCTTTGTTACTTTGATGAAAGTTGTGAAAATGTTGATCAAAAGTGAAAAATTTACGTTCGGTAAAGTATGACTTAAATTTTCAACTTTAAATTAAATATCTAAACAGATGACTTCATGGTTCCTAAGTAGCCCTTAAAATGCACCATACTCTCAGCTTTCATAATCATTAAAAAAATAGTACTTAAAGGAGCTCCTCCTTTCGCTAAAATCGAGCTTCAAATATAGCGAGGTGAAAAATTCTTATAATTAGCCATTTGATTAAAAAAAATTATTGGTAATTTTATCATTCCTAAGTTGAATTAGTTTGTTAATTAACCAAAAATGACTACAGAAAAGCTAAAATTTAAACATTTAGAGGTTTTTTTAGTTAAATTAATTTTACGCGATCCGTTCTCGCGGATCATGGGATGTAAACGTGGTCGCAACTCTTTTACCTGCAATGGACCGAGAGGATAAGAGACAGAATTATTGCCATCATAGTGGTGAGATGGGCAGCGGAGAAACCTACAGAAACTTCTTAGAAAATGAACTTCCATTGTTGCTGCGTGATGTGAGCCTCGAACTTAGACGAACCATGGTGCTTCAAAATCACGGTGCCCCGTGTCACTACGTAACGCAGGTCCGAAATTACTTAAATGAAACATACCCCAACAGATGGATCAAACGCAGAGGACTAATTAGTTGGCCTCCCATCTCACCTGACCTCAACCCGATAGATTTCTTCGTTTGGGGCTATAATAAGGAAATAACATACGCCCGAGACTGTTCGAGTGAACAAGAGCTGAGACTAAAGATTGCAGAAGCCGAACGTGTTTTGAGAGAAAACAGAGAAGCTTTTAGACTATTGAAAGGCAAATTCTTACGTAGGTGTAAAATAAGTATTGCTGTTGCAGGTGGCCACTTTGAAAATTTTAAGAATAAAAAATTTTTTTTTTACATTATCATTTATGTTTTATTAACAATACCACTACTTACTTAAAACTTTTCTTACCAAACCTCTGAAGCTATTTGTTGGTTAGTTCCAGTATTCTCTATCAATAATTTACCATAAAAATGATAAAATGGCCAAAAAAATAGTTTAAATCAAATTAGCCTACGTAAATTATTCACTTTGGATCAACATTTTTATAACTTTCATCAAAGTTACAAAGCTAATTATTTTATGCATAAAAGATGATGATGACAACTTATGAGGATTCAGTTGCAAAAAAAAAATACGAAAGTTTTCTACTTTTTAAAAAAAAAAAAAAAATTGTTCGGGTCGAAAATTCACGAAAATGAAGGAAAAAATTCATAACTCGAAAACTATAAAAAAACGCGGAACATACATGGGGGTGATTCGGATACCCCACGATACGAAGGACCTAAATTTTTTTTGGACGTCATTCCGGCCACCCTGTATAGAAAATATAACTTATTTTAATCAGAGTTTGTATAGCCATCTCACATGTAGCTAAGTTTCGCGACAGCTTGTTAAAAATATACTATCTTTATTTATGAAAGACAATTGGTACCTACTAAATTCCCTTAAATATTTTGTTACTGATTCCTAGTGTTACATCGCGTATAAGTAATAATTCAGCATAAACTCTAGAACAATTCATCCAATAATGTAGAAACAGTATTTCTGATTAGATAGGTGCTGGGTACAATTTTCATTTACTTTCTCAAATGTCCATAACCAACGATTGCAATATTTACACGTTTTCATCATGTTGGTGCAATAAAGATAATGAGACTGTAAAAGAGGTTATTAGCGAATCTTATGCAATTGAGAGCATTTTTATCCGACTTCAAAAGGGCCTCCTCTTTTTTATTTCCAAGTCGGTTTTTATTATCGCGTCTTGCCGGACCCCAGGAAGTGCGGGTAGCATACAATTTTTTCATCGGTTTCTATCTTTATTTGTATTTCTTTGTACGTCTATACGCACAAATTCAAACATGTAAATGTGATTATAATAATATCTTTGAAGATATATTTAATTTAGTTAGATATTCTTAATTTTTGATTTTAACATTATTATAAATGTTTGAAAAATTACTTAGTAATTAAAATATAATAAAACTAGAAAATAGAATGTTGAAATAGAATATTTCGACATTGTAGGGTGGACGTTAGCTCATAAATGCAAATACAGATAGACTAGAAGAATTTCACAGAGATATCCCAAGTCCTGGGTGGCTCAGTGGTCAGAGCAGTCGCCCGGATTGCGAAAGGTCGCGGGTTTGATTCCTGCCTCAGGACGTGAAATTTTTCTAGTTTTATTATATTTTAATTATTAGTTAGATATGTCATTTTATTCGGGTAATGCAACATTATGCGATATCGGAATATGTTCATTAGGCTCATGCGATGTATGTTGATAAAATTAAGGAAGGGAAATTTTTAATTTAATTGTCGGAAATAATTAGGTATGTTAGAAGAGATGCTTGAAATTTATCAAAGAGAACAGGCTTCTAAATTGTCTTGATAAGAAAATATTGATTTTTAAGGTTTTATTATTTTTAATAGATTTTTCGTAATGTATCATCATCATCATCATGATTTGCTGGGCATAGGATCTACTTACGTCCACAAATCATGCTATTCCATTTAATTTATATGTCACACTTTTAAGTAAGAACAAATGAACTCACCATGAAAACTAGTGATGGAACAGGGGTCAGTCGCCTGATATCGATCAGTGATATCGCTAGAGGCAAATGTCCATTCCTGGCTCCAACGAAGAAGAGTCGAGAGGAGGCATAGATGGCGCCGTTTAGGGAACCAAAGGTACACATGGCGACGAACAATGGCATGATCCACGACATCACGCCGAGGATTTTCTCGCTGAAGGTGACGGCCACAGCCTCAGACGCGTGGATCTCGTCGTTGGTGAGAACCGCGAAGTACGCCACATTCGTCAGAGCGTACACTAGGGTCACCACTGGCATTGATATGCAGATAGCTCGGGGTAGGTTTCTGAAAAATAAAAATTTACAAGTTTTACATTACAGTCATACATCTGCATTGTAAATCATTATACATAATTTTATTGATTGCAAAATGAAATAATTTTGTTATGGTAACTTGTGTTTTTAAGAAAATATCGACTTTAAATTGAAATTTTAATTTAAACATGTATATTCCTGCTTACTTATAAGGTTCTTTTAATTCCTCCGTCACGAAGTTAAGATAGTTCCAGCCGGAGTAAGAGAAGAGTCCGGTATAGAAGGCTATGGCCAATTCACCTGGCTGAGTGATGGTGCCTTGCATCATGTTCTCAAGGTTCTCTGTGTGACCAGAGAACAGGTACCATAAACTGGCTGCAAATGTGACTATGAACGCCAGGATCTTCGCTATGGTAAACGTATCCTGAACTCGAGTGACCCATTTCACGTTGTAACAATTTATAACTGTCAGAAAACCTGAAATGAGCAATTATTAGAACTTAGTTATTCGATTATTAGACCTTGACCGTGTGGTTTGACCATTCAACCATCAGATTCCAGACCCAATTGAATTTCCAATTGTTATACACCTCTAGAGGTATAACGCCGATTAACAGATTAAGATTTGACTTCGATTGATTTCGGAATGCGGGCTTCATCCTGAAAGTGGCAATCAGGTCGAGTCATTAAGTGCCCTTACGTAGTGTGGATTGCCAAGATAATTCCGCACAAGAGTATGTGTCAGTGCGATGCGGGAGGAAGCCCTCATTATCCTGTCAGGAGCAATCAGCACACTCAACCGCGCCACAATACTCTATGTCGTGACCAGACATTTGCATATAGAAAACGGGATCATTCTGAGAAACGGTAGGTGCTCAAATGCCTTACCATTTTCTTTTTATTAAAAATAATAAACCTCCTGATGTCTGTAATTAATAAGTCTATCTGTTATTGTTTAAACGGCTCGAAACAATGCAGTATCGAATTAAAAATCTAAACATTAGTTTTAATATCATAGTTAGGAATCCATAATTAAGTAGGTACCGTTTCGAAATCTAAGAGGAACATTTAACGATTTAAATTTCGATTCAAATACAACTTAATTATTAACTTATCTCTAGAGGGCATAATAGTGAAACGTTTGTTTTGTTCCCTTTAGCCATTTGGCACTCACTAGACAACTAGAGGGATTAAGTCTGGTCACCTTACTTATAACGAAACGTTGCCCCATTGTCGGGCTATTCTGAGGTTTCGATATCAATCAGTTTACAATGCTTCTTCTATCACACCAAAGACATTTAGGCATATGTGTACTGTAAAATATACCTTGCTCTATATAATCTCTAATTTCTATCTTATCCGAATTGGGATTACTTTGAACAAAAATTTTAACTCCCATCGACGACTCGTTTAAAAACACCTTTTGTCAAGCCACACATAACTCATAAGCGGCTTAACAACTATAACTCAATTATTCCCGTGAGCAGGAATTCTACAACAGAGGATAGAAGTAACTGCCATCTTTAAACTATATTATAGGGACACTATAGATAAGCACCTGACACAGGTTTTGTTATTTATTTAGATAACATTGAAAACCTTGGATATGTAAAAAGTGCGTATTTATTTTAGTAAATTATTATTGCTAATTAGTTTATGCAAGAGGAAAATTATACCATAAAATTTGTGTTGAGGAACATCTACTCATAAATATTAAGTAAGTAGTTCCAACGATTTAAATAACGAACATAATTTTTTGCTACTACATACAGTCGAGTTAAGAAGTAGATTAACACTTTGGTACCTTGCCACACCAAGTATTGTGTTCTTAAAGTATAAAATGTACTCTTTGCTAGTATTCATCTATTTTTAGCTCGATAGTTGATTGTAAATCAAAATTTCAATAAACGAGCTCGTTTTACAGATTTTTACAAGTAATAGTAAAAAACAAAAATTCAAAAGTGCACTAACAATATCAATAACTTGTAGCTACGCTGCACATAAATACGGTTGCATAATTATATTATTTGGTTACGGTGCAAAAAGTATAAGCAAATTCTCAAACTAAAAAGTATTCAAGCCCATTTAAAAACTGGTTATAATTTTGGAACCCTAAAGTTCTGAGAACTGATGAATTGCCAGGAAGAAAAATAAATTGCCGAAACTTAAACCGGTCGATGGTATTCGACTCCGCAACGGGTAATGACAATGCACCCTCCTTTTAAGAACTTCTGTACAAGGAGTATAAAATTTGCAGACCTTAATGCTTACGCGATAAAATTCAAATTTGCTTAGCTCTTTTTGAAGCTCCGTGGATCGCTGCGTAATAATTTATTGACAGCAAAAAGTATTATTATACGCACGCCAGTCTGTGGCATACTTGATATGACTTTCTCAGAACATTGAAGAAAAGATAGAGAAAAATAAAATTTTGATTTACCAATATGAAGTATAATATGTATAGATAGCTAGGTATATATTTAAATATATATACAACTGTCCAAATTGATAGTTAATTGAATTAAGTACCTAACTGATACTTAATAACTTATATAACTTGTGAACCCGGTTCTGATTATCCGACTGATATAATATATCAATCAGAACCAGGTACACAAATTATGATACCAGCCAGATTATTTTGGATTGATATTGTTTTAGATTTTGATGGAAAATGGAATTAATGTAAGAAACGTCAGTTTTGCAGGAGCACAGTTGTACACAGTTACATACTTGTTAACATTTAAACGTAAAAGATAAACATTTCGTCAAATTTTACCATTAAATTACACGATTATTTTTTTAGGTATATGCTTAAGTTTTTATTAGAAATGTTTCTGATCACGTAATAAAAAATACATTCTTATTTAAATAAACCCTTTATGTGGCCTTGAATACTTTTATTGTGATTGCAAGTTAATCAATGTTTAATATCTTTTAATATGTGTAATTCACATAGGTGTGTAGCCGTTTACACGTTGGATACTTAGTACTTATAAGTAAAAGTATCTACTAGAATCCCACCAGGCCTATCATTCTATGAATATAAGTACATACATACATATTCACATCTCACTTTCTAATTGAGTATAGAGCTCACAGACTGAGTATGTAGCGTCCGGCTAGCGTACCTAGAGATGATTTTATAGAATAAATTTCGCAATATCAATATAGAAACAACGGGTTAAAGCGTGTCCGACACATATTATTTATTATTATTATAGGTTCTGTAGCTCTTCGTGGGTTATCCAAATGGTTCCTGTCTATTGCAAGTGTATTATTTAAAAATAAGAAAGTTTTTGTTAATTCCCATAGACCTTTATTTAAAGTACACTCGATACGATACTTAGGAAAATATTTCTGTATTAAAAAATATACCCTCTTTAAAAGGTCCTGATCCCGAAGATAGTGAATCATACCTACACAATTGTTTGCTTTAACGTCGAGACAACTTCAGCAAACTTTTAAGGAAATCAAAACTTTAATAAGGAACACGAACGGGCAGACTTGACGAAACTTTATAGATTCCGTTTTTCTATTGCAGTAACGGAGTCCTAAAATTGTTCAGTTGTATAGGCAAAACAAACGCTAACTACACATAGGACAATACTTACAGGTAATAACAGCTGCTATTAGGGTCACTGCGTCAGCGGGTGGCGTACACGCCGGCCACAGAGGCTTAAGAATGTTCTGAGCGAAGGTCAGGGCAGTGATCGCGTTGCCTGTAGGCACCAGAATGAACAGCGCCACCCACAGATACAGGAATGAGGGTAGTGGTCCAAAAGCTTCGCCTATATATGCGTAGTCGCCTCCTGACTTGGGAATCATTGTGCCTGAAAATTTAAAGGTATCATTGGATAAAAATATTAGTTTGTTATAATGACTCTACTGTGCAAGCCACAATGTTGCTTTTAATTGAAGAGGGTCTATCATCCACCATCAATATAAAGTAAATAAAATTAATAGATTGAATTAAAATATGAAGGGTGGTGCCGTCAATACGACAATAAATTGAAATATGGGCTTTAATAGTTCATAAAAATGTTGCCACTTTCAAAAACATCTTATTTATTTGATAATTTCATGACATTTCTATGAAATACTGCAGCCAATGTTATACTATTTCATACAATTGTCATGAAATTATCAAAAATGTAATTAATAGAAGTTTTTGTAATTGGCAAAAAAAATCTATGAACATGCCCGTGTTTTAGTTTATTGCGTATTGACGGCACCTTCCTGCTTAGATAGATAAGTAAGTAAATTTATAAAATGTGAATCTTGTCCTCTTGTCTATGCTTAACAATTGAAAGTTGAAAGTTCAAGAAAAATATAATATTTAATTATGGCAATTAATCTAGAAGCTAAAGATTGCAAATTTTTAATACCTTTGTGAAATAACACGTGAGGTCTACGTGACACCCAAGTCTAATATTACAATGACGATTAACTAAATAAAAACTTTTAGGTAAGTACCTTTTTTATTTACGTATTTTGTCTTGGAGCCTGATGTTTTACGTGGTCTTTAATGATCGTTTAGGTAATTCAATTAAATATTTTTAATTTACACCAAATGGCTTTGATAATGTTTTAATGAGCTAAATCAAGTATAAATTATGTTGATGATAAAGTAAAGGCTTTTAAAAAACCGGTTAAATGTAAATATAAGTTAGATATTTTGTGCTAAATGATAATACAACATGGCGACACTTGGAAAATGAAGAAGACAGAGCCGGCATATTATACAATAATGATATAATGATGTTACTGCCTGTGATATAACTGGTTAATTTAATTTAATCTAAATTATATGGCAGTTTTTTATATTATTAGGTACATAGTTTATTAATTCAAACTGAATAATTTATTTCATACTAGGTATAATGGTTTGAAACGAGATCTTAAAAGCTAAAACAATAAAAAGGAAAAAAATATTAAATTAAATTTAATAATTTTTTGTGTACTTATCTACTAAAAATGTCCTTATCTATTAGGTCCTTTTCTACTAAATATGTATTTTTTGGAGTTGGTGCTTCTCTTTCTATTGTTTCTGGTAATGCTTATCACCAACTCCAAAAAATACATTTTTAGTAGAAAAGGAGCTAAGTACTTAAATTTTATTATTTTTTCCTTTTCAGTGTTTTGAACCCTTGAAGTCGGTTATATTTTTGTTAAAAAATATTTTTTACATTTTTAAGTGATTTTTCTAAGGTTAAAGCTATCGATGGGTGACCGTCAGCATTATCGGCTTGTCTGTCTCTCAGTCTTTGGTGACAAACATAATGAAAGGAATATAATAAACTGGGCAACTAAAAAATACTAAGTTAGCAACTAAAAATCTGGTTTGCTCGACTATTCAACGATTTGTTGCCGAAATCAGATTTTTAGTTGCGCACTTAGTATTTTTGTTGGTTAGGTTACAGGCCTCTTTACAGGCTCTCCCTTTCTATCCCCCGCAAAGTACTCCGAGGTGGGACCGACATACGGTCGGGCCGCTCTATCGACACTATGGCGAAATGCCTCTGGGCCATCCCGTGCTCTCGATGGAAAGCGGCTAGGTTGGTGCGTCGCTGAGGAGTTTAGTGGGTGAGAGCCCCACACACCTTCCTCCCCCCGGGGGATACTCTGATAAAGAATTTTCGAACTCCAAACCGTTACTAAGTTTACCTTCCATCACCAGTTCACCCGAATAACCCAATAGAATACAACTATTCGTCAATGCGTACCTATAATATTTCAAGAATTATCTTCCAACTCCTAACCGTCAAGGAGTTGTACCTTCCATCATCAGTTCACCCGAATAGCCCGATAGAATACAACTATACGTTAATATGTAGGTACCTATAATATTTAAATAACCGATAAGGAGTTGTACCTTTCATCACCAGCTCATCAACATAAGGTGGTGACTGACAGTAGCAAATACTTGAATAGCTTTGGAAAAAATTAAAACATGTCATATGTGCCTATAAAATTTGAGGTATGCCCTCGATATCCGTGGGATCTTATAATTAGATCCTGTCTTGGGTCACCAAGTCAGGATCTGATGATAGGACCACCTCAGGAGTATACTCTATCGAATGAAAAAGAGTTACGACAATCGGTTCACAATTGACCGATAAATCTATGAACATACAAATAAAAAAAAATACATACAGCATGGAACATAATATAAATTCCTTCTTTTTTTATAAGCCGGTTAAAAATAGTCCGTCATCATTTTGGATACTCTCGGGTACAGCAATATCAATCTAAGCAAAGACAAATGAGAGGGTAGCAGTATTAAAATTAATATTACCTATTACTTTAAATCAATTATCATCATATTTTATTAAAACGTGAAGCAAAAACTTTGTACCCCTTTTTACGAAATTTGCGCGGACGAAGGAGTATAAAATTTCGCGCACTAATAGTTTATATAGAGAAGGGGTGCAGAAAGCTAATATTTTTAAAAATATATGCATAAAAAATACATTTAAACAATAATAATAAAAACATTACAAACACTACCATATATTTGACACACACGCATGCAATTTAATTATAAATGTTTGAAAAATTACTTAGTAATTAAAATAGAATAAAACTAGAAAAATTTCACGTCCTGAGGCAGGAATCGAGCCCGCGACCTTTCGCAATCCGGGCGACTGCTCTGACCATTGAGCCACCCAGGACTTGGGATATCCCTGTGAAATTCTTCTAGTCTATCTTGTATTTGCGTTTATGAGCTAACGTCCACCCTACAATGTCGAAATATTCTATTTCAACATCCGGACGTGAAAAATTTTTCTAGTTTTATTCTATTTGAATTACTAAGTAATTTTTCGAACATTTATAATAATGTTAAAATCAAAAACTAAGAATAGAATAATATTGTTTGTTATTTGTCAATTGTATTACTGAATGTCGAAATAACCATAATAAAAAAAATCGGTGATTTTAGAAGTATAGTCTTAGACAATAGAACCTTAACTAAATACTTGTTGATGCGTAATATTGGTAGTGACTTAAAAAATATTGAATAAAATAAATTAATAAATAAGCGTCTCTACTACTGGTTCAGAAATCTAGGAGAGCCTATACTGAAAAGAACCAGCAATAATATAATTTAGACTATACATATAAAATTTAATTTAATAAACAAAGTCAATTTTAAATTAATTTATTGTATGTAAGATTTTGAAAAAGAGTCTACCATTGTTAATTAGGTATATTGTGACTTTTACTTGGTCACCAAATATAACAGTTTTGTTTTCAGAACACCGCAGTAGCTGAGATATAGTTCAAACGTAAGTTACCTAAATTAGAACGGTCCGTATAACGTTCTTCGTACATACTTACGACTTTACTATTAACCAGCATATTATATGTAAGCCCTATATACATACATAGTATTGCACGCCTTGTTTTATCTCTTATTCGAAAGCTTTTAGTATGTAGAAGAAAACTGTTTAACCTTCAGTTAAGCCGATCTGCCATACCTCAAACGTTACTTCTGCGGAATGTAGCGTTTGAGGTATGATTATTTTTACTGAAAGATATATCTTTGGAATTAAGTAGTAAAATCTTTTTTTACTATGCATTACCTTTAAGTACACTTTGTGTGTATGTTCCCAATTTTGTACACCATGACTTCGTAATTACACTCTCAGAATAGCGCCGCAGCTCTACATTTTTGAAGCACTGAGTGTAGGTACTGTTTTCAGTAATTTCTACCTATTTAAATAAATGAGTATAAATATTTGTTATTGTATTCGAGTTTTTAATATACCAAATACTCCATATTTTTGTATGTAAAAGATTTGATGAAAATAGTTTTTTTAAATTTTGAAGAGTTGTTTGTTGTTTTAGGAGTTGTTGTTTTATGTTACTTAAAATAGTGAAATTAAGGTAAGGTATGAGAACCACAAATTTAAAACTTGTTGCTCTAAGCATGTATTTTCTTTAATAAGTTCTATTAGGTTACCTATTTATTTACCCGACTTCGACTAAACCCAAAGCAAAAGTAAGAACGTATATAAATAATATTAATCTTCTTAATGTTTAATTTTAATATTAGAATAAATGTTTGATTAATATTAGATAAATAATAACAAATAATATTTTACCGCCTATAATATGTAAAAATCATTGAGTATCGTTACATTATAAACAGGGCATAAACAAAAATATAACATAAATATTTAAGGAGTGATCAGTGCCCCTGTCTGCATGGTAGAGGGGCAAATTATTTAATGAACAATTTTTTTCGCCAGAAATGTTTTAGGTTTTTCTTTATTTCTAACATTGTTTATAATGTATTCCTTTGGGCTAGCTACCTCTTACAATAGGTTAATACACAAAGCTTTAAAACCCTTACCCAGCCCGCTCCGCAGTAAAATCAATGAACAATATTTAGCTATTGTGTCTGATTTGTTGGTAGGTACTTCATAGATTATAGCATAAAGAGAGCGATAACTTATGTCATATTATTTACAATAGCGGCGTCGATAAATTGATATTGTCGATTGGCCTTTGGCATTTCTCTACACATATCGATATTGAGAAAAAAGTGTAATTCACAAGAATTTACACTGGCGTAAAAACTTAAGATATTAGGCGCCTAATAGCTAACAACTAATATATTTAAACGGAGATTCTAATACTTATACCTATACACTTTTTTATACCCATTAAAAATTGCGATCCAATGCAATTAATGTCTGAAAGATTAAAATGTCGGTGAATTCTGAAAATAAGCTACGGCCCACGGGATTTGTTCTCACGCGGGCATAGCGTGATTAGAAAAAAAAATCATGCTGTTTGGAGATTTTTGACCCGAATAAAAATAAATGAATTTGAAACATACTTATAAATAAGTTTTGATTTATAAGTTATTTTCACCCAAGATGAAGATCTACGATGTGTACATTTATGTAACAATGTGTATTTTTAGATGTTGGTACTAATATTTACACAGGTAGTTAAAATATTTATTATCAGATAGTTATGCAGTAGGGCAACGAATTACGTAGAGACAGAGTCGCGTGCCTGCATTGTATAATATTACCAACCTATATTAAGTAGTTGCTATATGTTTCATCGGCAAAATATTAAGAAACAAATAAATAGCATCGCTTACCATCAGGTAGGGCTCGCATCGAATGCTTATTTGCTATCCTTGTCTTATATGAAATAAAATAATAATTAATAATGATAAAAAACGTCAGATTATAATTTCGTAGAATAAATGAAAATATAGGTACATGGATACTTAGCTCGCAATTGTTGTTGATGATGCAATAGTTGTTCTATCTCACGTTTAAAAAACGTGTAAGATTTCTCTACATAAAGAACTACATAAAAAAAATGTTATTTGGGATTTTTTAGATTCTTGCATTTTTCGAATGAACATTTGCAGATGGACTACGAGATAAAACATTTTCTCGGGATCAAACTAAAAGAAACACTTAATGTAAAGAATTTACTTAATGTAAAGAAACATACTCAAGTGTGTTATTTGCAGTTAAGTAAAAAAAGCAAAAATATCTTTATTCAAGTACGCGAGAAGCTCTTTCGAATAGTAAAAAATCCCATAGTGTATGTCTACCACAAAAAGAAATGAATTAAGTGTACAATCACATACAAAAAAGCATCTTTTAAACCTATCACCTATTTAGCTATACCTACACGATTGAATAAATGCATTATTTTTATTTGTTTTATTCATATTATGGCATTTTTTCATTTATATTTGATAATTATGATATCACACGATTTACACACTAAACAATAATAGCTAAAAATCGCAGATCTTTTTTAGTCATAAAATCCAAACAGAAAAAAAGTGAAAAAAAAAATAGTTACTATTAGTATCGTAGACGATTGCACTCTTTTTAACCCCCGAGGAAATAGCGTGTTGCGAGATGTTGTTAGATACCTACATAATTAATGAATCCCGAGGTTACTTAGGATTTTCTATTTCACATTATGTTTTTTTGCACTGTTAAGTCAAAAACAAAACAATATATTATTGAAAAACTAATCCTAAAATATGGTAACTGTAACATTATCATTATATATCTGTAACATTATACAGATATATAAGCTATTGCGCTCCTGTCTTGTAGCTAAGTGGATCAATTTTACACTTTGGTGTAGTATTATTCGTACACCCTTATGATATAAAATCGAACAGCATTAGTGGAGCAGATCTGACTGTCTAGGATTGAGAGGTGTCATAATCTCAAATCAATTAAGTAATATCGCATACCTATTTTGTAAACACTTTCCTTTAAAGAGCAACTCGTGTACCTACATCGTGGTACCGACATATTAGGAAAGGACCTTGGATTTCAAATTTCAAAGCAACAATATAGTTGACATTTGACTCGAAACTTAGGAACATACTACAGCTCAAATAACTTTAGCATTTTGCATCTAAGAAACATGTAACGCGGATTCATGGTCGTGGAAATTCATTTGAAGCATTTTCGTCTGCAGGGAAAATGATACGTTTTGCTTAATTAACGTGTCGGGCATATTACAATCGCGTAAGAGCCAATTTCTAATCATAAGAATATCTTATGATAAGAAATCAGCAACAACAACAAAACAATGGATTTATAGAAAACAACACATTGACAAGGGATGGCTTGCCATTGTCAAGCACAGAAACACAATCTAGAAGCTACCTATTTCAAAGTTAATAAAGTTGATATTTATTGGTGTATTTCAAAGCATACTAGCAATAGCAAAATCCATATCCAATGACGCTATGTCGGTTCACCTACAACTTCGCAGCTAAAAGCGCGAATTTGTAGGTGCGCGAATCGGTTTTCATTTTTGTAAAATTATTTACAAGAGTGCAAAACAAATGAAGACAAAATAAAATCAATCGTCAACTAAGTCTACGTAATTCTGTACAATTGCTAACAGAATACTGAAAAATCGGTCCTAAATTTAATAATTTATTTATTGATTCATGAATTATAAAGATCGGCCTCTTTGACTTTGAACAGCCAAATCATTAATGCTATGCAAAGGAGGGGTTGAACTTTAAGTTATGCATACAAACGTCAAATTTATTTAATACCTACTCGACAGATAACAATGTTATAATAGAATCGCAATCAAACCCGCAATAAGTGTTCTATAAATGTACCCGTCAGTAAAATAGAATTTTAAAGATAGAGATGTCCTGAAATAATAAAAAACCCTATTAGGTGAGACAGTGTTTGGAAGTTTACTGTAACATACCTACTTAGGGTTTATATTCCCGATGTTACCTACTGTAAAACAGGTTTTTTTACAGGGAAGTTCACCAAAGAAGCAGCAGCAGTATCTTTGTTCTTAACTATGTTTTATGTATTCTTTTTTTGAATCTTTTGTGTGTACATAAATAAATGAATAAATAAAGTGTACCTATACGTTTACAATGAAGTTTAATTTTATAACATGAACAAATCTATAAAAGAAAATTGCAAACTTACCTAATTCCGCATAACATAGAGCTCCAATCATGGACAGGAACCCGGAGAGCACCCACACTATGAGGGCCATGCCCTTCGAGCCAGCATACTTGAGTGCTAGACTAGGAGACACGAAGATTCCCGATCCTACTATGACACCCACAATGATGGCCACGCCATTCATCAGACTCAGCTCCTTCTTCAATCGAACACCCTCCCCAGAGTCCCCATCGTTGTTATCACCATCTATTCCAACGTCCATTGGCTTAGGAGTGAGTCCTTCACTCGCTGATACTTTAGCCATTTTGATTAAAAGTCAAAAAAGTTTTTATTGAAAACGAAAACAAACAAACGGCTATCCTAAACACATGTTCCAATAAACTTAAGTCAGTCTGACTGCCCCTCACAAAAACATTGCATCACTTTTGGACCATAGCGGGAAATACCACGTGCTAAGCGGTATACCATAAAACAGTAGTTGATAACGCCTATTAAAATAGTAATATGCAACCGTGCCGCGGGAACTGATAACGAACTAAATAAATACAACCGCATGTGTTTCCTATACAATACTATATTTACTTAGGTTAAAATATTCACCAAATTAATATTAATAAATACAAAATAGAAGGCCACAATTAAATTAGGTTAAATATAATTATTTCAAGAATGGAATAAAGATATATTTTAGTCTTGTTTTATTCGGGAATATCGTGCGCGATAGATTTTTATTTCCCGACAGACGCTCACAGGAAGGTGTGCGCACGTACAGCGCGCGTCTGCTTACTACATTCAGTTTATGCATTGCAAAGTCAACCACGAACCACGAGCTCGGCCGTCTACCGCAGTCCAAACGGGTCGAATCGTAACTCGAAATTATAATGAACCTTGAGAATAGCGCCTAGAATTCAGATTGTAGCGTTGAGCGCTACCACGTGAATTCACTGCCAAGTTTGAACAACTGTTTTTTTCCCTTTAATTATCTCACTGAGAACTCCACGTGTGCGTAAGGTGTGCGTTTGGCATATATTTTTGAGATACAAGTGATTTATTATGATGTCTGTTTCACTTAGATATTAAGTATTATCCTATTGTGGCACATTGACTTTTATACCTATGTGGTACCTATTAAGACGAATAGTGGCCTCCTTCACGCATACAGGATATGAGCATTTTATAACACACTACTTTAAGGTCAATGACAGTAGGAGGATTGTTTAAGACAATATAAATAAGATTCTATGAAGGATGGAACCATAAATAATAAGTACCTCTTGATAACAATTACAAATACACAAAACGATGAAAAAATTATATACTCCAGGCGGGATTGGAACCCGCATCTCCTGATTACCTCTTGATATCCCAGATCTACCCAACTATCTACCCAAGTAATTAGACTAGACGTCATAAGATGCACATTGAACACTATTGCAAAATACTGCTGCGATTAATAGGGAATTCCGGGAAAGTCCCGTAATTTTGCGTGTAGTCCAGTGTTCATCAGTAATTAGTACACCTTACTGTCCCGAAATTCATGAATAGGTACTAGCTTTTTTCCTCAATTTTTTTCTTTTAAAATAGCAAACTAAGTAATAATTTTGTAATATTTTTTTCTATTGCCCGTCCAGCAGCCAACATTCTTACTTGAATTTCGACTCTAAAACTCCAACTTCGTTTGTAACCCCAGAAATGTCCAGGAAAAGATAAGCCCGTATGTGGCAACCCTAGTTGCGATACACACACGACATGAAGTCTGTTCATGAAGTCCTCAATCTACTCAGTCTGTCACTACTACACGCTGTCTGCTAATGCATAGTAAGATTTTAATACCCCATCAGTTTAGTTCGACGTGCTGCACCCGTATTTTATCGCGATCCCTGTTTAGGACCTAAACTGAGTAGAACACAGATCAGATAAGAGTAGAATCGTTAATTCGTTCTACGATGCTATCTACGACTATGACAGCGATGTAGTTTAGGAACCAATACTGAACCGAGCGGAATATGAATCGCTTTTATAAAGATGGTGGTAAGGCCCCTGTGCTCGGTTCACTCCCACTATCATATACTTAACTTACCTGTTTGACGGTTGACGCTCGTCTGGTCAAGTGGTCAGTAGTCCTGCCTACTAAACCAGAGATCCCAGGTTCAAATCCGGTAGGGATAGATGTTTAATATGATGAGTACGAAAATTTTTTCACGAGTCATGGATGTTTGCCTAAGTTGTGATAACCCATTTGTGATTAATCACGGCGAAAGTTACCTTTTTTATAATCGAAATAGATAGCCTACCCCTAGACACATAATACCTACCTTATAGTGCCTAAGTTTCAAAATTTAAAGCAAAAATTCGCAATTTCGCATACGTAGACGACTTAATGATTTCAGTTTTTTTTTTATTTATAACCAAACTACCCAACTGATTTTAAAAAAAATTTCATGGGACCAAATGGTAGCTATTCCGCATCTAACAAAAAAAGAATCACGTAAATCGGATCAGTAATCTCGGCGTAATTGGTGTACATACAAAGAAAAAAATACGTAGACGACTTAGTAATTTGTTTTTTTTTATTTATATAAACCAAACTACCGAACTGATTGTGAAAAAATTTTTATGGGACCAAATGGCAGCTATTCCGCGTCGAACAAAAAAAGAATCATGTAAATCGGATCAGTAATCTCGGCGTAATCGGTGTACATACATAGAAAAAAAAACATACCGGCCAAAGTCGGTTAAAAAACAAACGCAACCTTTATTCGATTGAAATTTACTCTAGGGTAGGTATTCTGTGTCAACTTTTCAAGGAGTAGGCTACTTTATTTTAATTAGAAAAAAGTAGGTAATTTCACCATGGTTAATCACAAATTGAGGAGCTCGATGGCGTATAGGTTTCAGCGCTCTGGTTTTGATACTGAAAAACAAATCAACCTTTGCCATGGTCGATCCTGGCATGGGTCAATCAAAGTTTGTTATCTCAAGCCCCTCCGGGCTTCGGAAAGCACGTTAAGCCGTTGTTGGGGTCCCGGTTGTTCCTGCAACCGTTTTAACCCACCAAGCCGCATTGGGCCCGCGTGGTGGTGTTATGGCCCAAACTCCTCATGTGTTTCTCCCATGTAGGAGGGCCTGTGCCCGGCAGTGGGATGCATATAGGCTGGTGATTATGATGACTATATAATCACAAATAGGTCAATCGTAATTTGTAATCATAAGCTCCTCCGGACTTTCACTCTCCAACCCGTATTGGGTCAGTGTGAATTGAGTAGGTACTTACTGAAAACCGCTTTTTCACGATTCGATGAGCGCAGGTAGGTAAGTAAGCAAGCTCCTCGATATGTTGGTAGGTAGTGGTTTCACCGCTATCTTTATGTTAATATTTACCTACTCTCAGACAATAGGTAAGTAAGTACCTACCTACCTATCTATTTATTGACTGATAAATTTATGTAATGTTTCATTGCTATATAAAGATTAGATAAGGAACTCGTCATCACGACATTTAAGATAATTGTCTATAATGTAGGTATTAAAAGAGTTTATTAATTAAAAAACAGCGACCTATCGTTGTATTTAATACTAAGGTATTGTAGAGTAAGTTCTTAAAGTGGATGTTACTATCCGTTCGGAATCAGAAAGAAGACGTGACGGGACTATATCAAAACAATGATAATAATATTCCTACACTCACACCAATTTAATAGACCAAATTACCTATGTTATGGATAATAGATAACGGAGATACCTATATTAATAATAATTTTATATGTATAAATAACTAGCTCTTAAAGAGAAAACTGTTAGGTTTTATAGAAATTAAAATGAAAGTTTATGATCTTTTAATCCAGGAACCTTCGCGGGAATCCCCAGAACACCATGCCTTACCAAAGTTTCATCACAATCTGATCAATGGTTTTGGCGCATATACCTCTACTCTACCTATACCTCTTACTTTACGACCTTTTTGCCCAGTCCCAAACTCAAACAGATTTGTGAAAAGAAAATTCTTGGATTTTGCACCACGATAATGCGCCTTCGCACAAGGCCATGATTGTCAACGTATTTTTGACCAAACACTCAACAAATATCATCGAGCAACCACCATATTCACAGATACGGCTCCAGCCGACTTCTATCTTTTTCCTAAACTCAAATTAGCGCTTCGTTGCACCCGTTTTCAATCGGTAGAAGACATAAAGAAGAATTCGGGGCGAGAACTGAACTCAATTCCGGAAACAGCATTTAAAAAATGTTTTGATGATTGGATCATTCGTTGGCGTAAGTGTATCGTTTCGAAAGGAGCATACTTTGAAGGTGAATAAATAAATTTGGATCGAATTATTTTTAATATTGTGTTCCAAAGTGTTTTAAACAACAGTAAGTGCATTTATTTGTTGTTAGAGGGATACGTATTTTCTATGGGCATAGTTATTTAGACGTATTTAACGCATTTAATTGATAATTTTGGTAGGTAAAGAGTCCGTGAAAAATTTTCGTAAATGTAGGGACTTAACTCATTACTGGATATCTTGCTATCCCTAATATTGGATAGCCAGTATTGGGATAGGTACACGTCGATTACAGACTGACGGTGACAGACTGTAGTCTGTTCATCCTTACTTGTCCTATTTGGTAAACAAACCGCTGTCAAACGAAAATCAATTAATGGCAACTAAACCACGCAATTAATTCATAATTTAACTGTGTCTTATGGGTTAATTTATATATTATATTAAACTGAGTTATTACCCAATATTGGATATCCAATATTAAGGATACTTATTATCCAATATAGGGGTACATAACATTACATTGTTGATTTTTGCAATTTCAAAGAAATAAAAAATTTCTTTTTGTTATGTTTAGCCACTAAGATACTTATTAATATGACTGCAATAAATCAATGTTTTTATTAATTATTTTGGTATTTTTTTCTAGTTTTCAAAAAGTATGTTACGTTTCCCCTATAGTTCAAAGGTTGATATAAAAAATCCCATTGCCCAGTCCCAAACTCATTTTCGACCAAATATCCTTTCGGTCGTAAAGGATATCCGGTCGAAAATAAGTTTTTTACACAGTTTTACTCAGTTGTTAATTCGTTATCGACCTGTATATTTCGTTTTACGAAGTTCGTATAAAAGTATTGCCTTTACGACCCATCATAGGCTCCCCAAACATAATTTATTCTGAAAATCAAGTATTATGTAACACATTTCTTTTGATTTTTTTGAGATGATTGCATTGTTGTGTGCTAGTAGTTGGGAGGTAAGATACCTTTGTTATTGTTTTACTCCCATAATATTAATTATTAACATTTGAAATGTTTTTTTTTTTAAAGCAAGAGATTTCTAACGTTTTTATTATAAATTTAATTACGTCGTTTCCATGACTTGGCCCTGTCCTTAAACACATTTTCACTTTATTCCCCATTGTTCTTCTCATGCATTAAAAAAATTTCAAGTGGTCACTCCCTTTTAAATATTGAAAAAAAAAAGTTTTAAAAAATGCGTGAGAGTTCTCACCCATTTTAGCAACTGGCTCAGATTCTCTCTATGCGACCGTTCTGAAGAGTTGAAGTATTGCCTTTACGACCCATCATAGGCTCCCCAAACATAATTTATTCTGAAAATGTAAGTAACATGGTTGTGTAATATTGTTGCGTGTATAGTCATCTTAGTTGTAAAGCAAAGTATTATATTCAAACAAACATACATACAGTGATTTATAGGAAATGAAATGAAATGAATTTACATTCAGTCAAAAAAGTATCGGGAATGGATGATTTATTTATGGTTCCAAATTCATTTTTTTTGTTTTTTTTTGTTGCTGTTAGATTGTTGAATTGCATCAATACAGTGCTGATTTTATTTTAGTTACATTACATCATATCTAACTATTAACATGAACAAAGTTTGTCTTAAATTTTGCATCGCTAATGGAAGTTCGTGTCCGGAGTCACTGAAAATGTTACAGAAGGCTTACGGTGAATAGACTTTATCAAAAACACGTGCCGAGTGCTACAAAGCGTTCAAAAGCGGTCGAGATGTACCTAATGGAAGATTTGCCTCGCTCTGGTAGGCCATCAACGTCTGCAACTGAAGTTAACATCGCAAAAGTGAGGGAAATAGTGACTGAAAATCCTCATTCAACTTTGAGAGATAGCCGGCGAACTTTCTGTATCTCACGAGTCGATCCCTCAATCGCATAAGAGTCGCTGAGGACATGCTAGAACGAGTCAATTCCGACCCAACATTCATGAAACGCATTGTTACTGGTGACGAGAGGTGGGCTTACGAGTTTGCAGGGAAACTCCAGCCCTTCAAACTGAACCGAAACCGGAAAAACCACGCCAAAGTCGATCAAAAGTCAAAGTCATGTTGACTGTTTTCTTTGACTTTCGCGGTGTTGTGCACTCTGAATTCATGCCGGAAGGTCAAACGGTAAATAAAGAATATAATTTGAGCGTTATGCGGCGTGTAAGAGCAAATTCGACGAAAAACGCCAGATTTGTGAAAAGAAAATTCTTGGATTTTGCACCACGATAATGCGCCTTCGCACAAGGCCATGATTGTCAACGTATTTTTGACCAAACACTCAACAAATATCATCGAGCAACCACCATATTCACAGATACGGCTCCAGCCGACTTCTATCTTTTTCCTAAACTCAAATTAGCGCTTCGTTGCACCCGTTTTCAATCGGTAGAAGACATAAAGAAGAATTCGGGGCGAGAACTGAACTCAATTCCGGAAACAGCATTTAAAAAATGTTTTGATGATTGGATCATTCGTTGGCGTAAGTGTATCGTTTCGAAAGGAGCATACTTTGAAGGTGAATAAATAAATTTGGATCGAATTATTTTTAATATTGTGTTCCAAAGTGTTTTAAACAACAGTAAGTGCATTTATTTGTTGTTAGAGGGATACGTATTTTCTATGGGCATAGTTATTTAGACGTATTTAACGCATTTAATTGATAATTTTGGTAGGTAAAGAGTCCGTGAAAAATTTTCGTAAATGTAGGGACTTAACTCATTACTGGATATCTTGCTATCCCTAATATTGGATAGCCAGTATTGGGATAGGTACACGTCGATTACAGACTGACGGTGACAGACTGTAGTCTGTTCATCCTTACTTGTCCTATTTGGTAAACAAACCGCTGTCAAACGAAAATCAATTAATGGCAACTAAACCACGCAATTAATTCATAATTTAACTGTGTCTTATGGGTTAATTTATATATTATATTAAACTGAGTTATTACCCAATATTGGATATCCAATATTAAGGATACTTATTATCCAATATAGGGGTACATAACATTACATTGTTGATTTTTGCAATTTCAAAGAAATAAAAAATTTCTTTTTGTTATGTTTAGCCACTAAGATACTTATTAATATGACTGCAATAAATCAATGTTTTTATTAATTATTTTGGTATTTTTTTCTAGTTTTCAAAAAGTATGTTACGTTTCCCCTATAGTTCAAAGGTTGATATAAAAAAACTATTTATTTAAAGACCTCTATAAATTTGTGTTTAAAATTAAGTCCAACGGTCTCCGCAAGTGTTCAAGTATTATGTAACACATTTCTTTTGAGTTTTTTGAGATGATTGCATTGTTGTGTGCTAGTAGTTGGGAGGTAAGATACCTTTGTTATTGTTTTACTCCCATAATATTAATTATTAACATTTGAAATGTTTTGTTTTTAAAAGCAAGAGATTTCTAATGTTTTTATCATAAATTTAATTACGTCGTTTTCCTGACTTGGCCCTGTCCTTAAACACATTTTCACTTTATTCCCCATTGTTCTTCTCATGCATTAAAAAAAATTTCAAGTGGTCATTCCCTTTTAAATTTTGAAAAAAAAAAAGTTTTATAAAATGCGTGAGAGTTCTCACACATTTTAGCAACTGGGTCAGATTCTCTCTATGCGACCGTTCTGAAGGGTTAAAAAAAACAATGTTACGTAACGCGCCCTCCCGCCCCTGTTACGCATCGTAAAGTTTTACAAGACCCCCACCTCCCCCCAAATTCGTTACGTAATACTTGAACACTCTCCCTGTTGCGAATCTTTTGTATCTGCCAGTGTAGTTATGTGATAAGTCAGCAGTTGCTACGTTAAATTTAAACATTATATATAACTTGTGAATCCATATATTTCATTTGAACAATAAAAGTACACTGTACTTCATAAGCTTAGTCTTTCAATGGTAAGTATAAATTAAAATTTTTATATATTAAACATTTGCATTACTTGTCTCGTACTTGAATATTTTAGCTGTGCCATCATCAGATGCAGTTAGGAGTAAGTTTGTTTTGGGATTATAGCACATGTCTAGTATTTCAGCTGTATGACCAGTTATCACTGCACTTTTTACTCCCGATCTGCCTTCATACACTGACACTGAACCATTTAGACCAGCCGTCACTAGATGACTGTTGATCCAAAACATCTTGGTGACCCCTGAAGTGTGGCTGTCAGAAGATTTAGAGCACTGATGCCGCATCATTTGTCTAGCACTGTCCCAAATACTTATGGAACCAGTTAATGTACCTGCAATACAAAGACTTTGATAAAATTTAGTATAAAAACCATTAGGGATAGTATTTTCTGCTTACATTTAATGTCCGGAAGCACTTGCACTTTACAGAGGATATGCACCTTAATATGTCAGTAACCATTGGCTTGTTTGAATTATACTGCTAATAGTGGAAACAGAATTGATTTTAACCAAAAAATATCTACATAATATGAATCAGAAACTGCAGTACTTTTCCAAAAAAACTTTATACATGTATAATGACGGGTATGTACTGTGCGGTCAAAGTTTATAATTATCGGAGCTCCTTGTCTAGCATGAAACTTTAAACTTTGATTGTAATTCAGGTATCTATCAATTTTGTTTTAAATTCTTTTTGTTTCATAAATTATTAACATATACATAATATTATTTTACAACCAAAAAAATAATGCTAATTTTGCTATTTTGTTCTGAGGGAAGTAAGCTATGTTTATACTGTTTTAAAAAATATATCATATTACCAGTGCAATTACTGGGCATGGACGGCATTTCATCTTAGGCCCCAGAATGACAACGCACCTGCAATATCAAGTGACTTTTCCTTGTTTTTGCAGGTGTCTATAGGCGGCGGTAACCACTTACCATCAGGTGGGCCGTCAGCTTGTTTGTCATCCAGTTGTATAAAAAAAAAAAAAAAAAAAAAAATTATTTATGTTTACCTAGAAAAATATTATAATAATAAATATACCTAAAGCAAAGTAATCCAGTTGTGGGTCATGAGAAAAGGCCACAACTTCTAAATCATTGTCTGTCTCATGTTGACTCACAACTTTACCATTTGTTGAAGCTATAAGTACAACTTTACCTGTAACATATAAATGCAATATTGTAAAGTATTTATATTTTGACACAAGTTTCATTTACAAATATATAAATAAATGATTCCAATTACAAGTTAAAATTACCATCTGTTGATATGGAAGCCAATAGGTTATTTTCAGGATGAGTGTCAAGATCAGTAACCCTTATTTGGTGAACATTTGATGGGACTGTATGTAAAGCTTCACATGTTTTGAGATCCCATATTTTTATTGTGCCATCTTCATATCCAGCTGCTAACCTCTTACCATCAGGGAACATCTGTAATTTCATTGTAAATGTGATTATATTCCTATATTAGACTAGCAGAACAAGTAAACAAATAAATGCATAGTTTACATATTTGGGAATAATTAAAAACTGTTTAATGAAAAAGATACCTTCACACATTCATTTTTTATATTATGTCCTTGTAAAACTTTTGTTTCACCAGATGGCACTTTAATTATATAAATATCTCCAATAACTGTCCCCAATATTAAGACTTTAACGCCGAAATGCCATATACCCAATGATAAATCACCTGTCTCATATTCAAAGACAACAGGCCATGGGTCCTGATTCTCTAAATTGCATTTCCATACTTTTATCACACCAGACATGTCTCCAGTAGCTAAATAAGCTCCATCATGACTGAATTCTGTAAATATTACAGAATCTTTGTGTCCTTCACATTTCATAACTACATCTGCAGTCTCCACAGACCAAACATATGCTAAGTCATCTTCTCCTCCTGTAACTGCTAGCTTTCCATTGTCATGCATTTTGCAGCAGAACACTGAACCCTTGTGAAGTCCAAATATTTTCAAAGATTGGTCTTCAATCGCCATTGCTTCGTCTTCATTTTCCATTTCTTCGAAATATTCTTCAAACTCAACTTCTTCCATGTCATCAAAGTCAATGTTCCCATCTTCTTCGATTGGTGAAATCTCGTCACCGTTGATAGAAGATGGTGGTGTATCTTGCTCTGTATTCCGCATTTCAACTGAAGCAAAATATAATTGGAAGAATCAAAACGACAGGCGATAAGAAAAGTTAGGCTAGTAGTAGTGTCATAGAATAATCGTCATTTAAGGCTAGTGTATTTAGATTTAAAACACAGCCAAGTTATGGTTAGATTGTGATCATCGGATGTATGTTTTTGTTGTAGTTCTTTATTATAATTGTTAACAATAGATAGACTTACCGGTGTTTTATTATGGAATTAAAGGGGAAGGGGTGTGTTAAAAAGTGAGTAACTAAAATGATCACTAATCACAATCAATACTTGTAGTTAATCAGATTAATCACAAACTTAGCAAAACCTAAATAAAATAGTTTGGATGTGGAAATAAAATTTTAGGAAGGGCATGGCAATGGCAAATGGTAAATTGTCAAATGACAGATGAGATGACAGTCTTTCTAATTCTAATCTGTGGACAATATTATGTAGGGGCTCGTTCCAAGCTCACAACTTTTTACTCATGCTTGGGTCACACTACAGAAAACGTCAATGCCCATTATCGCGTTAATTATTGCGTTAATTGACGCGCTATAGTCGTGGCTACACCAACGTTTAACGTTCATCATCGCATTTCCCGTTAGTGTGGCCCAAGCATAAAGCCAAAGAGTAATGTAAGTATAAGGCATAAGACCGTTGCTTGGGCATGACGTTTGGCTGTCACATCACAACTAACCCGTTCCGAGCCTCGGGAGTTGCAACTTTTTGGCGATAAATTTTGACGGTTAAAAAAGACTCTTACGTTTGAAACGTCATTGCATCCGTCAAATGAGATGGAGTATGTAAAATCTCAAAAAAGGCACTTCATATTTTTAGTTTACTTTCATTAAAAGTGAATAAAAGTTTAAATACAGACTTAATACAGAAAATTTAATGCGGAATGGAAGCCTTTAGATAATGATAGAAGTCCTTATCAAAATTTGAGGTTATAAAAACAACTTGAGTCGTTCCACACCTTAGAGCAAGACAAAAAACAACTCGGAGTGTTTGGAGTGTAGGCTAGTAGGAACGCGCCCTAGTATTGTAATTTGTCAATGAGGAAGGATTATTAAAGATGCTCTAATGTTCTATACAAATCGTGATTATAGAAATATCTATCATATCGACATAAAAACGTCAAACGTCATGTTGTCTCTTTTTAACCAATCAAATGTTGCATTTGAAAAGAGGGATAAATATTACTTGTTGAGTACTTCTTTTGGCAATTCTTTTCTGTGACATCATTAGCAAGAACCTTTGAAGCCAGTTTGCGCCAAGCAATTCTTCTTAAGCGCCAAGTCGTGTGGTAACATAGTGCGGTCTTTACGATCTTGAAGTATCGATAGAAAAATATATTTTTTTATTTGCTAAAATATAATAAATTAATGTGTAGGTACTTAAGATGGAGTTAAATAATATATTTTGTGTGTAACGAATATATTTCACCAAAATAATGGTGTGCAAATGTTAGTTAGGCTTAAGATGTACAATAAGCCATTTATAATAAATAATTAGTAAGCCTATAATACCATTGTATTGAAGGCTTTTTTACCTACACCAAGGACTCTACGTACGGACCTACCCCCTAATTAGTTTCATTAACTTCGTATAATAGGATTGGTTGATATTTGAACTTTGTCATATTTTAGGCTCCGTGCAAACGAGCCACCACCTTTTAGGTGAACGATAGCCACTTGCGCTATTTGGCCACCAAACTAAGTGAAGCGTAACAGCCACCGGTGGCTCGTTTGCGCGGAGCCTTAGATTTACTGACGTTTTGCATGTCATAACGAAATGAGTGGTAACTAATCGCCATTTATTTTTATTTTTCAGATTCGGAAACAAAATGACAAAATTAAATATCTATCGAGAAATTGTGATTTCTTAAAGAAAAAAATTAGATCATTGAACACGAACGTCCGCAGATGTTATGAGAAGATTCCTCGCATAGCATAACGTCGATCATCGGTTGCTGCTCATAAAATTGATGATAAAAATTATATAGACTTAAGGTTCCGATATTACGGAAAAAAGGCCACTGAAACAGTGTCGTTACCAACTATTTATTAACATACCAACGTGTTGTATGTTAAATTTTATCGACAAAAAACTATACAAAGGAAGGTCGCACCCCTCACTCCTATGAATTGAAGCCATTTTAAAATTTCATTTCTCGTACTTTTACGAGTTTATTGAACCTCGTTGTTTTATGATTTTATGTTGTCTACGTACACAAAAGTGACCTTATTTTAAACATATGTACATAGTGAATTTAATCGGAAATCTGTAGAGAATATTCGACATTTGGAGGAAATATGTTCGCTACAGGTTAGTTTATTGTTTTCAGGGCGTTATGGCTTGATACTTTTCTGTTTTCTGCCCACATCACCTACCTAATAAAATCCAATATTTCATAATATTCATGTTTATCGGTTATTTTCAGAAAGTGTATATGAAGAATTAAAACTCAAAATATTAATTCTATTAAAACTTAGAGAAGCCCGAAATGTTGCATTCAATATCTGAAGAAAGTTTTCTGGCTGGTGCTTTAATAGTTTTTAGTGCAAAATCCAAATCAGCTGATTACCATGGTGACATGAATGCATAAAACTTATTGAAATGGATAAGGGAATATCTACCTATTCTAACAAAGCCATGTGTAATTCTTATGTATAATGCAAGTTACCATGACGTGAAACTAACGAACAAACCTCCCACAATGTCTAATAGCAAAGGTGATATTTGGAAATGGTTAATAGAAAATAATGTAACATTTCAAGAGTACCCATACAAATGTTATTGTGCTTAGTTCATGACAACAGATGTATTTAGAATCTGACTTTGATTATGAATCATACTGAACAACTTATTAAATACGCCTTTTTTCAAATTTTATTTTATACCCGCCCATTACTTTTTATCCTCTTTTTTCCCTGTTTTGATAGTCAGCCTGTAAGCGTCTATAATGACTAGTAGTAAGCGAATAGCTGGTAATTCATTACAATTAGGTATGTTATAAGTAGAGCCTTTAAGAAAGTGAAGTAAGTAAACATTATGATTTAAAAAATTGAGATTTAAAATTAAGATTTGTATTATGCAGTATAGATTTTATTTAAATTTTTCCAGTCTATTATTGATGTTAACAAATTAAGTGAAAGATACTATTTTTATAATTTATTTATTTTTAAAGTATCGTCGGCCTATGCCCAGTAGTGGGCATCTGTCAGCTGATATGATAATAAAATTTACGTGAAGTTCAATATTACACTTTTCTTTTTCTTTTTACATAGAGAATAGACAAGTGGAATAGTATTTGAAGTTCTATTTAGCACTAAATCATACAACAATTCGAATATTTTAAGGCAAGCTAATTAATAAGCTGGTATAAAAACTGTTTAATGTAGTGATAGCTTGCCTACCTACAGCCATACTTGGTCTATCATATGGTCTAACTCATTAATGCTCATCAAATCTATTTTATCTATACCAAGGATGATATATCCATGAATTATACCCATGATATATTAAGTCTACTCAAGTTTATGAAACAGATTATTGCGTAAGCATATATCACCTTGTGTTTTAAGAACCATTAGAACATCTAAAAGTGTATTAAAATTATAAATGTTTTGTTGTTTTTATTATTGAATTATTAAAAAAATAGAACATTCCTAATGCACGCGCGTTTCACCATGTATAAAATGTTTAAAGCTAAAATAGGTTTTACTCGGCGTCATTGTGGCAGAGTATCTGATACTCGACGGTTTTTAAAACCCTAATAACTTTAAATTATACTCGTGAGGGAGCTCGGTGGCCTAGTGGTTTGAAGTTGAACACTCGGGTTCCGATTACGGAAACAATGCAACTGTCGCCATGGCCTATCCCAGGATGGGTCAATCAAAACAAAACTATAGTAATAAGAATATTATGTATTTAATAAGGTAGGCATCCATTTAAATAAATTATTACATACTTAAAAAACGAAGTATCAAGACTATTTATTCCTTGCGAAATAAGTGTTTACAGCTAAAGATTTTTTCAAATTGCCGCTATTTCCCAGTGACACGATTCACTGGCCAGAGTCTAATGACAAAATTTGTAGGGTTCTTTGTCTTATTTAATTTTGCAAATAAATATTTTTATCGTGAAATTATTCAGAAACAAGATACTTTCAAATACTTACTTTTAGCCGCAATTTTTCCAGTATGATGGCACGAGTAAAAATAAGAGGTGATAAAGTTGAAATTCGGAAAAACCCATCAAAATCTATAAAATTACTTTTAAACTCCCGGAATAATTTACAGGTAAAATATCACATAAGACTGAAATATACAAGGTAATTCAAAATAGAGGTTTAGCTACTCTGAGCTACAACATTTTTTTGTCAAACGATATTTTGTTGTTGTCCCGTTGTAATTTATAAGTTCTTTTGAAATTAGCCACGTAAACTGACTTCATCGTCATCATCATTTCAGCCGAGAGACGCCCGATGCTGGGCATAAGCCTCCCCCAGGGATCTCCAATCCGATCGGTCCTGCGCTGCCCGCATCCATCGGCTTCCCGCGATCCTCACCAGATCGTCAGTCCACCTTGTGGGGGGCCTACCAACGCTGCGCCTCCCGGTACGCGGCCGCCACTCGAGGACCTTTCCGCCCCAACGGCCGTCAGTCCTCCTTGCAATGTGGGCTGTCCACTGCCACTTGAGGTTCGCAATTCTTCGGGCTATGTCGGTGACCTTAGTTCTCCTGCGGATCTCATCATTTCTAATTCGATCACGCAGAGAAACCCCTAGCATAGCCCTCTCCATTGCCCTTTGGGTAACATTGAGCCTTCTTATGAGGCCCATTGTAAGCGGCCACGTCTCAGTTCCGTAAGTCATCACTGGCAACACACACGAATAAAAGATTTTCGTCGGCCAAAGAACTTGCATCCAGGCTATGTAATTTTAATAAAAAATAAATAATTAAAGTCTTTCGTCTTGGTCTTGAGACACTGCGTTAGTTGGGCCGAGAATCTGCTGCGAAGCTTCCCGAACACTGCCCAGCCGAGTTGGATCCGTCGATTAACCTCTTTCTGGAAGTTGGACTTACCAAGTTGGACTGTTGTCCCAGGTAAACATATTCGACAACAGCTTCCAGTGTATAGCTCTCAACCTTCACAGGAGCGGGTACAACATGGGAATTTGACATAATTTTCGTCTTATTTATGTTCATTTTAAGACCCACTTGTTGGGAGACTCTACAGAGGTTTTCGAGCATTTACCTAAGTCCTCCAAGGTCTTAGCCATGACCACGATATCATCAGCAAAACGAAAGTACGTCATGAACTCGCCGTTAATATTGATGCCAAGTCCTCTCCAGTCCAAAAGCTTAAACACATCCTCCAACGCGGCTGTGAACAGTTTCGGCGAAATAACACTGCCCTGTCTCACACCTCGCTGAAGTCGTATTGGTTTCGAGTTTTGATCCTGGAGGCGGACTGATATAGTGGCGTTTTCGTACAGTGACTGCAGCACTTGGATGTATCGATAGTCAATTTGCCAAATTGACTATCGACTGGAGTGACTGAAGAACGGCCCAGGTCTCAACAGAATTGAAGGCTTTCTCATAGTCCACGAACGCTAAGCATAATGGCAGGTTGTACTCTTCGGTCTTCTGTATAGCCTGCCGCAGCGTATGTATGTGGTCTATGGTACGAAAGCCTTTTCGGAATCCGGCTTGTTCGGGAGGCTGGAAGTCGTCAAACCTGCGTGCGAGACGATTCGTTATAACTCTCGAAAACAGCTTGTAAATATGACTCAGGAGCGTGATGGTTCTGTAGTTCTTCAATTGGGTCCGAAAACCCTTTTTGAAGAAGAGTGCCATCACGCCCCTGTGCCATGCTTTTGGCGTTTTACCCTCAAGCATGATGGAGCTAAATAGCCTCTGAAGAGCTTTCAGGACGACACGTCCACCTGCTTTCAGAAGCTCTGCTCTAACTTCATCGTTGCCCGGTGCCTTGTTGTTCTTGAGGTGTTTGAGAGCTACACTAATCTCATACAGGCTGACGTCCAGGATATCTTCTGTGTAGTGTCGGGTTAATTTGGCTCTTGGATCGGTGGCCTGAATGACAGGTGTGCGTGATATCGCGTAAAACTGTCCGTAAAAGTTTTCAATCACGGCCAAAAGCTCAGGTCATGACGGAATGAGTCTGCCGTACTCCGTCTTCAGCTTCGTCAGCAAACTTCGTCCAAGCGAAAGATCTCTTGCGAACACTTTAGAGCCTTTGTTCCGCTCGATCGCCTGTTTAATACGTTCTGTATTAAATCGGCGTAAGTCACGAGTCAAGGACTTAGAGATCTGTTTATTGAGCTGCCAACGAGCATCCTCAGAAGACTGCAATACCATACGTCTTTCCTCCATCAGCTTCAAAGTTGGCTCGGAGATTTTCTTAGCCCTTTTGTTACGGCTGGGTTTGAAGAGCTTAGAACCCGCCGTAAGGACAGCTTCCACGAACCTGTCATTGTAAAAGTCCACATCTGTTCAGTCTTCCAGGCAATCGAAGCGATTTTGCAGTTCGAGCTAAAAGAGTTCGGGGTTTTGGATTTGGATAGCTGCAGGGCGGAGCGTAGACTTCATCAGTCGATACCTCTCGGATTTCACATTGAGGTTCAATGTGCCACGTACCATTCGGTGATCACTCCCCGTGTTAAACGAATTGAGCACTGAGACATTATTGAATATCCGAGTCTTAGTCGACAAGATGAAGTCGATCTCATTATTCGTTTTTTTTTTTTTTTTTTATACTACTAAGGTGGCAATCAAGCATACGGCCCACCTGATGGTAAGCGGTTACCGTAGCCTATGGACGCTTGCAACACCAGGGGTGTCACTTGCGCGTTGCCGACCCTGTAAAAACCTTTTCACGCCTTTTTTGAAGAACCCCATGCTGTACTCATTCGAGAAAACCTCTGCAGGGAGCTCATTCCACAACTTGAGCGTACGCGGGAGAAAGTTTCTCTGAAACCGTACAGTACGTGACCACTTTGGTTCCAATTTGTGAGGATGAATTCCCTGCCGGTGGCGAGTGGTGCGATGATAGAAAGAAGCCGTGGGCATCATGTCAAATAATTCCTTAGAACACGCCCCGTTATACAAACGGTAGAACACACACAAGGAGGCAAAATCTCTCCTTAGGCTTAAAGGTTCAATACCGCTGGTGAGCTCAGGATCGTCGACAATTCTCATAGCGCGTCTTTGGAGCACGTCAAATGGTCCAAGCTGGTATCGAGGCGCTCCCGCCCATAAATGGCAGCAGTACTTCATATGGGGCCTGACTTGAGACTTATACAGTAACAGTCTTTGCCCCGAAGTGAAATACCGCCGCGCTCTATTGAGCACACCAAGCTTCTTGGATGCCAGCTTGACTTTATCCTCCAAATGACTGCGGAACTGCACGTCGCTAGAGATATCAACACCAAGGATCCTGATACTCGTAGAGATGGAAAGCGGAGTGTCGAGGAATTGTGGAGCTACAGCAAATGGGGTTTTTTTTAGCGGTGAATGCGCAGACTTGTGTCTTAGTGGGGTTGAATTGGATCAAGTTTAGTCGTCCCCAATCGGAGACTCTGATTAGAGACCTCTCGATTTCAGACACAAGTCGACCGCAACTTTCCTCCACTGTAGACCGAGGGGTATTAGCACGACTCGTATAGTAAGCGTCACCAGTACTGTCATCTGCATAACAATGCAGTCCGTCAATAGACAGCATGTCATTAATATGCAGCAGGAACAATGTTGGAGATAGCACCGAGCCTTGCGGGACGCCAGCGTTAATGTCCATGCTATTCGAGCAACTGCCGTCAACGACGGCTCTTATGCATCTGCTGGACAAAAAGCTAGCGACCCATTTGCACAACCCCTCAGGCAGCCCGTAAGATTGTAACTTCGAAAGAAGACCCCTGTGCCAGACCCGATCGAACGCCTTCGCTACATCTAGGCTAACTGCCAATGCCTCACCATGACTCTTAATGGCAAGAGACCAACGGTGCGTGAGATACACTAGGAGATCACCCGTCGAGCGACTGTGGCGAAAGCCGTATTGACGGTCGCTGATGAGGTCGTGATCCTCTAGGTACCTGAGGAGTTGCGTATTTATAACGCGCTCCATCACCTTTGAGAGAAGGGAGGTTATAGCGATTGGCCTGTAATTCGATGGGTCTGATCTATCGCCCTTTTTGGGCACCGGGTGCACATGGGCGGTCTTCCATGAAGATGGAACTTGCCTGGTGGAGTATGAAAGCGCGAAAAGACGCGTCAGAACAGGACACAGCTCAGGAGCACACTGCTTCAGCACTACTGCCGGTATACCGTCTGGCCCGCTCGACTTATAAATATACAGAGATAACAACTCACGCCGTACCTCCCGTTGCGTAATGGAGATCTCCGGCATAGAGTTGCCGCACCAGGGGATGGTAGGTGGTACAGCACCTCCGTCATTCAAAGTCGAGTTCGAGGCAAAGAGAGCACCCAGTAAATCGGCTTTCTCTTTAGCGCTGTGGGCCAAGTTTCCATCAGGCTTACGTAGTGGTGGCAAGGACGACCTACAAAAGTTTCCCTCGGCAGCTTTGACGAGCGACCAGAAAGCGCGACTCCCGGAGGGGTGTCTTGCAAGTTGATCGCCAATCCTGCCGACAAAATCGAATTTCGCTCTGGCAAGCACTCTTTTACAGGACCTCGAAGCAGCGTTTAACTTCCGCTTCACGTCAGAGATGTGGGGATCCTGATTGGTTTGGGCCGTGGTCCAAGCCTCAAACGCAGCCTGCTTGCTTTCGCGAACTTCCCTGCATGGCCGATTAAACCACGGTCGCCTCTTAACACCTGCGGCTACTAGCAGGTTAGGAATGTAACATTCCATACCCGCCAGTATCGTCTCAGAGACTACAGCCGCACAGGTGTCAGGATTATCTGACGTAAAGCAGAGATGCTTCCACGGGTACGATGCGTAAAACTCACGCAACCCATCCCAGTCTGCTGACTTGTAGTGCCACACTCGACGCCACCCAGCTGGCCGGGGAGCATCAGGCTGTGCGCTGTGCACTTGGGTCCGGACGAGGCAGTGGTCTGATGAGCCTAGAGGCGCATCCACTGAGATCGTATATCCGTCCGGGCGCGTAGTCAGCAGAAGGTCCAGTAAAGAGCTCGTATGGCTCTCGATATCTGGTATTCTCGTAGGAGAATTAACCAGTTGCGAGAATCCATAGGCCAGGGCGAATTCATTCGTTGCGCCATCCGGACTTTTCCAGGGCCATTTTTGATGCGGCCGTTTTTTGAAGAAGGAGTTCATCATGAAGAGTCCCTCCCTCTCCATATTAAGTCTCTATATTAAACTGACTTGGGTACTAAAGAAGATTCTTGTATATATATTTTTTCATTAATAATAAACCTATCTTTGTAGTACCTTCATCTATAAGTTTTTAAATTTTATATCGACAATAGATGCACATAGAGAGTTACAATACTTAAGAGGCAGCCATCTTTATGCGACAAAGAACATTAGGTAGGCACGCTCAGTAGTTAGTTAGGGCCAGTCCATAGTATTTCTTCGTCATAGTAATTTGTAGATCACTAATCTGTGGTCCACATTATACAGTGTGAGGAGGTGTTTACGGGATTTTGTGGTGTCAGTCAAGATTTTTATTACAATAATTAAAAATTGTGTCGGAGCGAAAATTGAGTTAAAAAAGTGGCGTAGTTTTATTATTCAAGTGTTTGTGTTGACGTGCAACTAAAAGATTATTAGAATAAAAGTGAATATTATGTGAAAGACATGGAAACTTTTTTGTGGTTATCCACCTTATCACGTAGCATCATGTGGAGACTGTCATCATATATTTCGCGTCAAATAAGCGTAAGAGGCATTGAAATGTGTAACACTAGCATTTAAATGCAATAAATAAAGAAATACCGAAGACATGGCTGTATAGGCATTAGTTCCCTTTGCCTTCCTTTTATGGGGAGAATTAACAAAAAAAGGAAAAGGTGTTTAGTGGGTTTTTGTGCTGTCAGTGAAAATTAATTTGTGTCGGAGCAAACATTGTCCTATAAAAGTGGTGTAGTTTTATAATACAAGTGTTTGTGTTGTCGTACACAATCAAAAGATTATGGTCTGAAAGTCGATGAAAACTTTTTGTGGTTATTTATCCACCTCATCAAGTAGCACATAAAGTGACTGTCATCATATGTTTCGTGTAAATACTCCCAAGAAGCATTGAAATGTGTTACGCCAGCATTTTAATGCAATAAAAGAAGAAACAAAAAAATACTGAAGACATGGCTGTATGGGCATTAGTTCCCTTTGCCTTCCCTTTATAGGGCAAATAAACAAAAAAAAGAGGTGTTTGGTGGGTTTGTGTGGCACCAGTGAGAATTTTTATTACAATAATTAAAAATCCACGCCAGCATTTTAATGCAATAAAAGAATAAATAAAGAAATACTGAAGACATGGCTGCATGGGCATTAGTTCCCTTTGCCTTCCCTTTAAAGGGAGAATTAACAAAAAAAAGGGGTGTTTGGCGGGCGGTCATTAAAAATTGTGTCGAAGCCTAGAACAATAACTAAAGCATAGAAACCTGGATAAAATAGCAACTGAAATCACAATATTTGCTATACTTTGACTTATAGAGCCTTTAATGAGTTAGAGAAGGATACGTATACATAAAATGTTTCGAAATTTTACAAATAAAATGTCAACGGACTTTGGATGTCTTATTATACCACCAAATTAATTGTCTCGTAATGGTTTCATTGTATACTACTAATACGTTCGTTGCGTGTAATTTAGTTGCGTTATAATGACATTTTCGTGAACCTCTGAGTGAAATTTCGTAAACTTTGTGCAATTCCTCTTTTAATTCGGGAAGGTATACTATATAGTCCGGTACCGCTAGGTTTTGAGGTTCCAAAAATATTAAAGTTTATGATTTTTTGCATACAGTTAGTATACTATTCGACCAACCCAAATCATGATTTTGTGTCATTTTTGGTGGTTGCTAAGGTCACAATTTAGGTATTTGTCTTTTTATGCATTATTTCGTTGAAAAGAAAATTGGAGTTGAAAATTTAACTTCCATGATGATAACAAAGTCATAACTGATATACATAAGCTTTTTGTGCCATCTCACTCCATGGGAATACTGGTTTTACCTAAATACCTTACCCATCGCTGTAATAGCTATAGAAAAATATTAAAGTTGGTGAAATAAGTGTTAACGGTTCTCTAACTCTAGTATCTATTGTTTAAATCATTTTGTGTCATATTCATCCATGGTATTCGGAACTATATTTTTTTTCCTATTTAACCCCCTGTAATAGCCATAAAAGAAAATTCAAGTTATTAGAGTTTATGTCTTTATTAATATCAAGGTAAAACGAAGCTCTATGCTTAATTTGTGTCGTTTTTATCCATGGGATTTTGATTTATTATATTTTCAACGTTTTGGTGCGAAGAACACTAGCGCGGCCAGAGCGCGCGTGGCAAAGGAGCGCGTAGGCAGTCACTGGCTCCGGCGACCGGCTGCCGGCCGGGAGCGAGGCGCTATTTGTTTGCTGTTGTATACGAGTAGTGACTTGTTATAATTGCGTTAAAAAATGGAAACTAATAAAACATGTCATATTTGTGGGCTAATGTTGGGTGGTAAAGCTGTGTTTTTTTTCTATGTATGTACAACGATTACGCCGAGATTACTGATCCGGTTTACGTAATTCTTTTTTTGTTCGATGCAGAATAGCTGCCATTTAGTCCCATAAAATTTTTTTCAAAATCAGTTCGGTAGTTTGGTTTAAATAAATAAAAAAAAATGAAATTAGTAAGTCGTCTAGGCATTTTTTTCTTTGTATGTACACCGATCACGCCGAGATTACTGATCCGATTTATGTAATTCTTTTTTTGTTTGATGCGGAATAGTTGCCATTTAGTCCCACAATTTTTTTTCAAAATCAGTTGGGTAGTTTGGTTTTTAAATAAAAAAAACTGAAATCAGTAAGTCGTCTACGTATGCGAAATTGCGGATTTTTGCTTTCCTATGACTTTTTAGCGAAACGATACGATAGTGGGACACAATATAAGTTGACGGTCACCCATCTAGCTTTGACCTTAGAAAGTTAACACTAAAAATTGTGAAAAAAATTTTTTAAACAATTACTAAAACCGACTTAAAAAAACTGAAAAGGATAAAATAATTAAATTGAGTAGGTAGGTACACTCATCCCCTAGAAACATATTTTTTGGAGTTGGTGCTAGGTTGTTCTTAATTTAATTAATTTATACAGTGATTTGAGTATCTCGGTGGCGATAGCGTAGTGATTTGAACGCTATAATTTCGATTGCAAAAACAAAGCAACTTTCGCCATGCCCCGAGATGGGTCAATCATAATTTATAATCTCCAGCTCCTCCGTGCTTTGGAAGGCACGCTAAGCCGTTGGTCTCAGTCGTTACCACAACTGCTTTAACTTACCAAACCGCTTTTTTTATACAAAGCTCATCATATGAGTCATCACCATCTGATGTGAAGCGGTAAGAAAAGTCCATGTGCGGAGACAGCTAGTGCAGTTTCAAAACACACTGTTCTAGCCGCCACCACCTTGCCGGCCCTTTTAACACCTCTTTTGAAGGAACCCATGTTATAGGAAAGAGGGAACACATGTGCTGGCAAAGAATTCCAAGTTTTGGAAGTCCGACAAAGAAACGAGTTACTATACTTCTTTGTGCGTGATGTTTAGGTGGAGACAGTAAATTGATGACTCCGAGGACCGGCACGCGTGCTCCTGAGTAGGAAAGGGGAAGGTGGGATAAGGTCGAAAGGCTCCTCAGAACACTCTCTATGATAAAGCCGATAGATGGCGATTAGCGATGCAATCTTACGACGGAGTTGTAGAGGTTCTAGGCTGTTTGTGACCTCTACGTCGTCAATAATACGGACGGCACGACGCTGCAATCTGTCCAGCCCATCGAGGAGGTACTTGGCGGAGCTATCCCACAGATGCGAGCAATATTCAACGCAAAACCGGACCAGGTCAGGTGTGAAAAATCGACGCCCCTTGTTCAGGACACCTAGCTTCCGTGAGGCTGTTTTGACCACGGTTTCGATATAATTCCTCTCATTTAGATCGCAGCATATCTCCATACCGAGCAAGTTGATGTAGCCCTATGCCGAAAGAGTAGTGCCCTGAAGAGAGGGAAGGGGAAGGAACGGCGTCATTTTGGCTGTAAACGCGCTCACCTGTGTTTTCTTAGCATTGAACTCAACAAGATTGTTAAATCCCCATTCAGATATGAGGTTTAACACCCTTTTGAGCTCAATGGTAAGATTGATTCTCTCCCTCTCGCTTTCAATGCGCCCAGCCCCTGGGCGACCGTAATATCCACCATGCAATGTACTGTCATCCGCATAGCAATGAATGTTTCCTAATGGAAGCATATCATTGATATGTGGAAGAAAAAGAGTGGGGGATAGAACAGAGCATTGTACACCAGCGTTCACTGACATGAACCACGAAGCGCATCCATCAACGAGGACACGGATTCTCCGCTCATGCAGGGAGCTGGCGATCCAGTTGCAGAGCTGAGTGGGCAGACCGTATTCCGGGAGCTTGGAGAGAAGAGCCCTGTGCCAGACCCGATTAAAAGCTTTGGCGATGTCAAGGCTAACAGCCACTGACTCACCACGTTTGTCAATAGCTTCACCCCAGACATGCATTAAATACGGTAGCTAGAAGATCTCCCGTTGACCGTGTCGACCGAAACCCACATTGATGATCATTAATTAATGAGTGATCTTCTAGGTATCGGACCAGCTGGTTATTTAAGATCCGTTCCATAACCTTGCAAAGAACAGAGGTAACAGCTATTGGGCGGTAGTAAGCTGGGTCTGATCGGTGGCTGAGAATTTCAGTCATCGATTCAGGAGTGAGCAGCAAAGAGTTTTACCATGAGATCGGCTATCTCTTGCGGCTTATGAGCAAGTGTTCCGTTAGAGCATCTCAACGGGGGCAGCGAGGGTTGGCAGAAGTTGGATAGCACGGCTTTGGCTAGACGCCAGTAGCTACGGCTTCCCGTATGGTGCGTTAGTATTTCTTGGCCAACTCGTGCAACGCGCTGAGCATATGCTCTGATGAGGGCCCTTTTGCAGGACTTGGTGGCATTGTTATAGGCTGCTTTTAGTGAGTTATTATTGGGATCCCCATTGACTCGACCTCTGATCCAAGCGCGGTATGCCGACTGTTTGTTCTCAACAGCTAAGGCACACTCGCGATTGTACTAGTGGTTACGCCTGCCCTTACTGACGAGATCGGAGTGAGGGATATAGTACTCCATCCCTAACATTATCTCACCAGCTCACTCAGCAGTAACGCTAGTATTCGGCTCCGACTCACTGAAACAGCGCTGCCTCCAAGGAACAGATGCAAAGTAATCCCGCATACCGCCCCAATCTACCGACGCATAGTGCCAGATGCGGCGTTTGGCTACCACAGAGACGGTGGCGACGCCCGTGGCACCCCAGCGGAAATCAGGCAGTGACCCGATGATCCCAAGGAAGCTCGAACCTCTAACTGATATCCCTCAGGCCGAGTCGTCAGCAGAAGGTCCAACAAAGAGGGTGCGTGACCGACAATATCTGGAATCCTGGTGGGCTGGTTAACCAGTTAAGTCAGGTCGTGCGTGAGAGCGAACGCATGGGCAGTTCTACCAGCATGGTCAGTTTTGGGGAACATAACCACGTCTTGTGGTGAACATTGAAGTCTCTCAACAACACCAATTCCGCGGTTGGAAACTGCTCCTGCGCAACATCTGCCACCTGACTGAGGTGTTCAAAAACTCGACTCGACTCGAAACTTGTCTCCATGTCACCGCTGTGGGATCTGTAGAGGCAAACGTAGACACGGTAATGACTGCCCAGGTCCACGTGCACCGCTGTACGACCATACACATTACTTGTCGCTGCCATGGATGGATATAGGCAGTCAAATCGTGAGGCCTGTTTCGCCAGGTCAGCAAAGTCAAGTCAAACAGCCGACAGCAGAGAAGCGCTGACCCGCCGGACGGAAAGGCCCCCGAACCCTCCCGGGTATGGCCGCTGGAACCCCACCATCTGGTCACCAACCGGCACGACGGACCACCCCGAGATTATCTGAGGCATGATGGGGCAGCCTCACGATCTGGATAGGAAAGCTTGGGCCCCTGTACTGTGACACGGGCGGCCAGCGGGTCAACGTAGTCCACTTGGCACTAGTTAGACGGAAGCCACCATTGACCGCATCCATCGCGGCATCATCTCCTCAAGCTCTGGTTGTACGCCGACTGATCCCGGAACGCGGCCACAAGTGGTCACTTGGCGGGTTTTGCGCCTCGCGTACGGTGGTCACTAACCAGGGTTTTCACACCCTACCACCAGTGGAGCAATTGATAGCTCAGAGATCCCTTAGTCGCCTCTTACGACACCCACGGGAGGAAATGGGGCGCCGCACGGTACAATTTTTTAAATAAGATTTTAGAGATATAACTGTTTTATTACTACTATTAATAAGTTTACTATCTCTAGAATTGTTCAATCAGCTTCAGAGAGAAATGGGATGTCCATATTTCTGAGCACTAGTCTTTGCCTCCCGCAAAAAGAAAAGAAAAAAAAAACTTGGGCTATATTAGTTCATAGAAATGGTATAACATTGGCTGCATTACTTCATAGAAATGTCATAAAATTATCAAATCAATACGATGTTTTTGAAAGTGGCAAACCGTTTCTATTAACTAATATAGCCCATGTTTTAATTTATTGTCGTATTGACGGCACCACCCTGTATAAAATTATTATTATATAATTTCGCTCACAACCGCGGTACCCGCACTTGTTTTATTTATCAAATAAAGTATGCTCTTAAATTTTTCATTATGTAGGGCTTTATAACGGATATGAAATTAATTCGGATTATCCGATCTAACCATTAATAATGTGCAAATGTTTATAAACAAAAAATATACCTACTTTTAATACGAAATTGTTATGTTCTGTACACTATTGTCACAAGAACTGATTTTATACTTAAATGTAACACTACAGACTACAGCATATCAAGTGTAACAGTTGCAATACGAAAACCACCTCTATTACGAACGCAGTAAGGGCAAGCTCGAGGTCATACTGTTACGCTTACAAACAACTGCTGTCGACTGTACAAACAACAGCAGGTCAGGTGACCGTAATATGAGAAAAAAATCCAATCAATTTTCAACCTAAAAGAAATCGAATTAAAGTACAAAACGTTTAGCTTAATTCGGGCGTTTGTGTTAACGTGACCTTCGGTTGACTGTTCCTACTTGCTACTCTTTGCAAACGTGTGTAAATGCTCTGTGCGGTACACAACGCGCGAGCGAACTAATACCTATTTATGTATGAAATGAAATATATTTTTTAAGTTTAACATGGATTAAAGTGACACAAATTTTTGTAGCAGATATATTATGCTTTTATGATATTAATTGTACAAACTCTAATAACTTTAATATTTTTTTACAGCCGCTATGGCTTGGAAAAGCTAAATTATTAAATATCATAATAACCCATGGCTTAGTTTGGCACAAAATCACGTCTGGTTCATATTTAGGTGCCCTGAGTTAGGTTGTATTTGTTTTATAAACTATAATATTTTTTTGACACTTTAAACATATATTGGGCCCCCTGTCGATTTGCACTGGACGAAAACGACACACACTTAGTTTGCACACAGCCTGGGCTATTTTACACTCAATATTATTATCATTTGACACATTAAATTATTTTTGGCAGTTTTATTTATATTTTAACATTTAAGTCACAAAATATTGAATTACTGAAAATGCAATAGCAAGATTTGACACAAAAATTAAATATAAGCTTTTTAGGTAGAAGTGTATCCCCTTGCAAAAATTCAGAAACTTTAGAATTTTTGTAACTTAGCACCTCAAAATCGCCTAGCCGTACCGGACTATATAACATCGTTTGTGAAACTGTTTAAATATTATATGAAAATGTATTGTGCGATTGAGGGTTGTGTATCGCACACAGGAAGGAAAGAAATTAACCATGAAACCAAAATATTTCATTGGTGAGTTTTTATAGTTTTTAATTTAAGTAAGTTCTTGTCTGTGCACTAAAAGTGAGTGTAAATATTAGTAGTTTTTGTATAATCATCATCGGGTTGAATTCTACACCTTTTTCCCCTGGTTTATGTAGATTTTCTGCCGACTCATACAGGTTATGTATTTCGTATAGTGATGTTGTACTAAAATCGTGTAATGGCACTTATCGATAACACGTAGCAAATTATGAAACAGTATCCGCAGCGGCAGATTCGCTTAATGGATACAAGGAAACATTGGCCCTAATTCTGGCAAACACATGCTAAGTTTAAATTTAAGTTCAGTCTATTTCTTTCTCTCAAAATGAAAAAGAAAAGGATGGCAGTCATATTAATTGACATTTAGAAAGGTGCGTTCAATTTTCGACCTTATTGAACGTGCTAAAATGCAGTGTTTAGGAGGCACCTCCGTACATGCCGTCTAAAATTGTCTATGGTTTCTTTGAAATCTATCTAAATTTAAGTGACAGCTCTAAACAGATTCTTGCTATCTTTTTCCTATTACTTATTGCGAGAAAGAGATATACTGTACTTAAATTTAGAATTAAAATGTGTTCCCAGAATTAGGCCCATTGTATACTTAAGAATATTATTAAAGCAAAATTTTAAAATTTTTAATAAAAGTAAGTCGTACAGTAAAGCATTCATCAGCATCATCATCACCAGCCTATAAACGTCCCACTGCTGAGCACATGCCTTCCTACATGGAAGATACATTATGAGGAGTTTGGTTTATAACATCAATACGCTGGCCGAATGCGGGTTGGTGGCTCAAAGAGGTTACAATAAGAACCGGGATCAGCGGCTTAACGTGGCTTTTGAAGTATCGAGGAGCTCGAGATTATAAATTTGTTTGACCCATTACCCAGACTTTGAAGTCAATTTTCACGGACTTACTGATGACATCTGCTGGATGAAATTCGATTTCAACCCGATCTAGAAGGGAGAGTCCCTTCTAGATCGATCGATCACATACCGAAGAAAATAAATTTTGACCTAGTTACCATCGTTTTCAGGCGCCTGAAACATGTTTAAAATCTAACTAATCCGATGCTTCCATTTACAGGACACCCTTTTCAGATCTTTTCAGGACATCTTATGGCCACTTGATGCTTATATGTAAATTTTCATGACGGTGAGCAAAATAGAGCTAATACTAAAAGAGGACAGAAGAATAACTTTCTAGAAGGTAGTGAGATACAGCGCACTACATTAGACAAATGTTTTCAAAATAGGTCTTATGAAAAATACTTCTTTTGGAAAAGTGCATTAAAGCCAAGGGAGAATATTTTGAAAATCAATAAATTAGTTTTTGACAAGTCTTAGTATTTTTTCTTTTTCACCCCGAAAAGCTTTGGCGCCTTACATATATTTAAGACAATATTATTGTCTTAAATGTATGTACGTGGGGAGTCCTAAATATCATTTTCTTAACATATAGATTATTTACCTGTAGTCACCATAATGATATTTAATAACATAAATAATACATATTGTTTTTTTTAAACTATACAGAATGGTGCCGTCAATACGACAATAAATTGAAACATGGGCACATACACTTTTAAAAACATTATTCATTTGAATCTAATCAATCCATTTGAATTAATACACATGACATTTGTATGAAATAATACAATAACAGCATTATTTCATAGAAATGTGAAATTATCAAATGAATAAGATGTTTTTGAAAGTAGGAAACCATTTCTATGAAATTATAAAGCCCATGACGGCACTATATGACAAACAGCTAAACAAGCTGACGGCCCACCTGATGGTAAGTGGCTAGCGCCGCCTATAGACACCTGCAATAACAAGGAAAACTCACTTGATATTGCAGGTTCGTTATCATCCTGAGGCCTAAGATGATATGCATTCCATGCCTAGTACTATTTCACGTCTGAAATAATAAAGGCCGTGATACCTACCCAGACGACCCTACACATGGGTCAACCACCTAATGAACATTCAGAATTCAGATATAATTAATAGGTTTGGGTTGGCTGAGGCCACTGCTACGATTTATTTTTCCCCCTATCCATACTAACTAGATCGATATAGTTTAAAAATCGACACAGTACACCACTAGCGAAGGAACAAACTAGTAACAACCTACACAAATGAGAATGTAACTGATATATGTACTTCTCTCTCTAACGCATAAAATTTGTCGTAAGAGTTACAGAGATAGGTATATGTCTCCGCCTACTATTTTAGCCAGGTTTCTATGCTTTAGTTATTGTACTGAGGTCGAAGCGAACTTTGTGTCATAAGGTGGTGTTGTTTTATATACAAAGTGTTTTTGTTGACATACAATACAACTAAAAACTTATTAGAATAAAAGTGATTATGGTATGAAATACGATGAGATCTTTTTTGTGGTTATCCACCTCATCAAGTAACACATAGAGTGACTATCATCATATATTTCATGTCAAATACTCTTAAGAAGCACTAAAATGTGTTACGCCAGCATTTTAATGCAATAAAAGGGGAAATAAGGATATACTGAAGACATGGCTGTATGGGCATTAGTTTCCTTTGTCTTCCCTTTATAGGGAGAATTAATCTAAAAAAAAAAACAAAAAATCTACAAAATAATTTTAGGTTATAAATTGTCCCTGCAAATTAGTCCAAGTCCTTTGATTGCAAATTGCAATATGCTTTTTAAATAATATTAGATAGAACTTAGAATGTTGTTTCACTAAATTCTAGAGGGATAACACACTGCAAGAACTTCTAATATGACATCAATAAATAATAGTAAAATCCACTGACACTATATAGGGAATGCCGTGGTATAGAATTTATTGTTATTTAAAGTTTTTGAAATAATTTTGTTTCTTTACAGTTTTGCTTCGGATACAAACTCCCTTCTATCTAGTTAAGAGATTTCGTGGTAAGATAAATATTCAGAAACCTAGAAAGCCTCACTTCGAGAGACAATTGTTGATCGATTTATCTAAACCTGTTCATGCCCCACCAAAATACACATTACCTGACATTGCACTATGTGATTCAAAAAAAGGAAAGAGTAAAAGAGAAATAGATAATCCCTTTGCAAGAATATTAGCCCGGGAATGTTTAAATTGGTTTAACACGTCGAAAATGGTAGTATTTTTACATACAAATTCTATTACAATGGAAGACAAAACACCTATTTTTGCCTCTTTAAAAAAAAACGATATGCATTTGAGGACATATGGAAAAAAGATTGTGGGCATGGCTACAACTGGCACTCGGTATGAACCCGTCAACCACTTGTTTACATCACACCAAGATATAATATTTGGACAGCCAGAAAGAGCAGACAAATTATTTAAAATACTAAAGAAAGTTCCTCAAATGATTGTCATGGGTTAGTAATTAATTATAACTTCCAAACTAATAAAATAATTAAACTGTAGTAGCTACTACTATAGAACTGTGCATTTAATTATATTTATAATGTCATTATTTTACAGCTGGTATAATCCATGATAGATTAATGTCAAGAAATGAGCTGATAGAATTTAGTCAGCTTCCTAGCATAGAATTAGCCAGAAGTCAACTTTGTGCAATTTTACAAAGTGCAGGTTCATGCCTTGTTGGTCAACTGAATCAAAGTCAGCAAACACTAGTAACACATCTTGAGAAGCATGCGGAGATCAACTCTGATACTGGAAGCAATCCAGAGACTAATTAATTTTTTGTCTGTTATTTGTAAAACAGGATAATTATAGTTATAAATGTAGTATTTATGAAGTATTTGTATTTTTTAACCTTTCTTTAGTGCAAATGATCAATACATTTATGTGGAATTTTGGAGGGTTTATTGATAGAATTATAGTTCTGAAATGTACATTTAGTGTAGAGATTCCTGTCTAGGATATAAAAGATATTTCATGAACACTTGCACACACACACACATACAAACACACAGGCACACACACACACACACACACACACACAAACACACAGGCACACACACACACATAAACACACAGGCACACACACACACACACACATACAAACACACAGGTGTGTAGTTGTCTGGGCAGGTACCACTTATTGGTACTTTACTACCTTGCAGGTACCTTTCCTAATTCACCCATAAGGCAGTTCGCTGTGTTTGCTTGCTTGTCAATTAGTTGTTTAAAAAAGTAAATCAAACAACTTGGCGGGCAACAAAATAATAATAAGTAATAGAGGTCAAAATTAAATGAAAAAAAAGGGATAAAACCTATTTAATTGTTATTATTTTTAAGCACAATCTTTGGTTTTTTTTTATAATTTGAGCACTAAACTAATGGAGATCAAATCATTACGTACAAGAAAATATAGCCTATTATAACATCTTAATATTTAATAATACTTGAGCAAAATTATTATGATAGAACTAAGTAAATTAGATTTACTATGGCTAAATTGATTCAAATACAATTTTATATAGGTACTCATGCATTTTCTTCTGAAAAGGACTTAATATTCAATAGAACACAAGTAGTTAGATGAAACAATGTATGGAAGACAGCACATCAAGTGTAACAGTTGCTCTATGGAAGACACCTTTATTACAAAAGGAGTAAGGGCGGCGTCAAAGTCCAACTGTTACACTTGATTTGCTGTCGACTGAACAGCTTATTTCATCTTATTTCGTCAATATCTATAAGTAGGTACCTTATGATAGCAGAATATTCGACAGTCTCTTATCAATCGAAATCTAAAACTTTGACATCTCTGATAATAATTCTTTGCTCTATTGACTAACATAAACACTAAAAAAGTGTGAATGTGTCGCAGCCATATCGTAAAACACGCCGTATTACAAAAAGGCGCGGTAGATTGAATAAAAAAGTCGCCTCACGTTCAGCCGGTTTTAAATCGGGCTGAAATAAAGTACACCATACGCCGCTTTGAAAGTTGAGTAAGTCTTTAAGCCGTGAATCTGTTCGCTGTTTCGGATTGAAAGGAAAGGTACCCAGTAAAATTGCTGGGTATGGGAGGCATGTCATCTTAGGCCTCAGGATGAAAACGCAACTGCAATATACCTACTAAGTGAGTTTTTCTTGTTATTTCAGGTGTCTATAGGCGGCGGTAACCACTTACCACCAGGTGGACCGTCAGCTTGTTTGTCGTCTAGTAGTATAAAAAAGTAAATATAATATTGAAATAAGAACGTTGATAACATTCATGAAAAAAGATTTTTTTATAACCACTTAAAACCTATAAATATTGGTTATAAGTAAGTGGCTATAGCCAAATAATCTTCAGTACTAGACCTTCTGCCTATACAGATAACGAACTCCATACCGGATTTTACAATGCGGCTAAACGTTGAACGCCGCTTTGTAGGACGTATCATCACTACAATCCGGCTAAACCTGAGTTAGCCGCATAACATTACATACGATATGGCTGTGACATACACACAATGCTGCGGCTGACTACCATCAGATCAAATAAAGAATGTAGGTAGTGGTAAATGACTTCTTAGTTAAATTTTCAGAAATGCAATGCCCCTTTTATAACCATTTTTCATTTGACCGAACTACAGACAGACTATTCAAGGGGCTGTGAGTCTTGTCGCGCTTGCCAATGTGGTGAGCGCTACAGCAGCTTCAACCTCGTCTCTGTCGTGCCTGGATGACTTCAAAGTTAGTCGCTGGACTTTCCCGTCTGCCTTATCATGTTTTCGTCGTCTCCCATCTGCCCACCACGAGTAATTTGTCTCACTCGGTTGAAAACGAGCGGCGCTTTCCAGCCATTTACTAAGCAACAGTGGACTAGTTATAGACTTAGGTTCTTCATTATTGTTGTCAGTTTCAACGTTGTTATTGAAGTGGGTGAAATTCTCTTTGGATAGCGATGAATTGTCGGAGCCTTCGCGTTGATATTCAGTTGTTTCTGGACTGTCAGCATACCCCTGCTCGATATCGAGCGACTCGCATGGACTGATGTTGTCTGATTCGCTCCATATGCTATCGTCTGAGCAAATACTGAACTGTTCGACATTGCCTTGTGCAACGTCATTGTACGTACGAATAAGGTGACCCCACGTTTGTTGATTGCGATCCGCGTTCACGTTTTTTAACTTTCTTCGCCAGTTTGCAAACCAATTGCAAATCTGTAAAGAAATAAATACAATTAGTACTCCTAGGTGTCTTTATAAACATTTATTTAACATATACTAAATTAAATTTCAGCATTATTATAAATGTTTGAGAAATTATCTATACCTACTTAGAAAAAGGTGTACTTAAACTAGATTTTTTTTTGTCCTGGGTGGGAGACTGAACCCGTGAACTTTCACAATACGGGTGACTGCTCTAACCATCCCTCGGTCCCCATCCAGGACAAGAAAATTTCATTAGTTTACAACTTTTTCTATGTATCATAGATTTTTATCGAAACGATGTTTCGGCCGAGACAGATAGGGATAGAGATAGCGATCGCGTGTGTAAAGTAAGCGAAAATACACAAATTATTTTATTAAAAAATAATAAGGATTACAAAAAAAAAACGTTTGTATACGATTTTAAATATTAATGATATCTACTATTTAAAGTTATTTCCTATTGCAAAAACAAATTATCGTTTACTATCAATCTTAAGTTTTCTTATTTTACAGAGGTATTTTCGAAAATAAAATGTATCGAGGCAAAATCCTTTAATCGTGTTTTTGTTCTACACGTGTCTAGATAAAGATATAAAGTAACGTATATCTGATTTTCAGGTCCGTAAGATCTTTAAGCGACTTAAGACATTACATATAAAAGTGCGAAATTTTTCAATGTATCGCTTTAACCAGTCAAGTTACACATTCCAGACATATTCTTCAGGTTATTAATTATCCTCCGGGAGTGTTATGCGGCTTAACACATTAAAAAATGTTCAAACATTAGTACCCATCTGTATACATAATGTACTGTTAGTGTACTGTAAACTTTGTGTTGTAAATAAATGATTTTGAATTTTGTCTTAGTATAATAAGTATACATACAGGGTGGTGCTGTCAATACGACAATTAATTAAAACGTGGGCTATATTAGTTCATAGCAATGGTTTGCAACTTTCAAAAACATCTTATTCATTTGATAATTTCATGACATTTCTATAAAATAAAGCAGCCAATGTTATATTATTTCTTAAAAATGACATGAAACTATCAAATGAGATCTTTTTGAAAATGGCAAACCATTTCTATGAACTAACATAGCCCATGTTTAAATTTATTGTCGTATTGACGGCAACCACCCTGTGTAATATTTTTTTAAAAATTAAAGACGATATTTATATGCAATACAATACAAATAAAAAAATAAATCTCGCAGATGAACCAGGCGTAGCAAACACCAGTGTAGCACCTGCATAAGGTAGCTAGGTGTTCTTAATATTAATATTTATCGTATATACATATATCATTAATCTGTGTAGATACATAATTATCTATAATCTGTGTTAATATTATCAGAATATTCACGATAACAGGTATTTGATTTACTTAATGTGTACCAAAAACACCACAATTTTCTGATGTGTTCGATACTAACTAAAAGAATCAGTGACATAAAATAACTAATGTGGTTAACAAAGCAAGCAGTGACAAAAATAGTGCCTATTTATGTAGGTAAGTATATCTACCTATACAAGTATCAATTCTTGGCTTTGGTCCAATTAGGTTGTTGTAAACGCGAATCACTTCAAGTAGATACTGATGTCAATGTAAAAACTTACATGAATCGGTACTGAAAGCTTACGTTGGTTTCTCGTATACTTATAGCTACTTACTTGAATGTACGTAAGGCCTGTCTCGTGGGCCAAATATTTTTTTTCTTCTCGATTTGGGTACGGATTGTCTCTTCGCCGTACAAGCCAATCTTTCAGGTATCGCTTTATTTCTGGTGTAAAAAGTCTCTTTTGTGGTCTTTGTCCAGCAACCAAGCTGCGCCTGAAACATGAAAGTCGATGTGACGTTATTGTCTTCTAAGTTGTAATAGGATTTATGACGTTCTACAAGGCAGTTGATATAAACAAGATATTTTGTATGACATATAATAACAACATAGATATAGATACATAGATATATATAATAACATAGAAATGGAATAAAAGACGACACATGTTTCGTGAGTGACGCACAAAGAAAATAATAATACAAATACGGAAACTGAAAGTTAATGAGTCACCTGAGTACTGACCGAGTGTATCGTCTGTTTCTGACAGGTCTTGACGATTTACCACCGTCTTCTTTGCCTTGTGGCTTTGCGAGCACGTCCATCGGCGTTTCCTCTGACGTCCTAATTAGAGTCATCGGTGTACAAACTATTTTATTAAATGTAAACTTGAGTTACAAGACTTATTTAATGTTGACAAGAGTGTACAGGGAACGGTAGCACGTGCGAAGGGCACCGCAGCTTGCGACACGACTCGAGTCTCGCAACGCTGCCGCTGCGGGGGATGCTTGGTGATCTATTAAAAAAATAAGGACATGATGACATAAATAGATTGTCTTTGAAACACAAAACAGCATACTGTACGATTAATTCGCCGAGTTGAATACACAGTGCACTGTTGTCCGGCTGTGGGTTGATGTAACCGAAACATGACGGTCACATTCCTTAGTTCACTTTTAGATGTTATTAGCTCTCGATATTCTATTACTGATCAAATTAGTTTTTTTATTTCTTTCAAACCTGCAGTGTGTTGGTATCTTTAATTCATACGAATATATTGTGATTTTACATTCAGCAATAATTAATATGAACAAAAACATGTTAACTGTTACGTGTGCTCCCGAGGGTCAATGTTCTTGTTTTTGTGAGGCGATTGTAAAACTAGGTGGTGAATAGCTTTTCTTGATCATTTTACGGTGTTTCAGTTTATGTGGTGTTTTTAAAGTATGAACTGTATTGAGTAATAAGTAAAATCAGTGACTATGTAGACACCACACGTACCTGTACGAAGGAAAGCTCGCAGACTGTGTGAAAATGGCGTCGGATAAGCGCGCGACCACAGCGCCGCGGCGCGGGCGCATTGCCGTTCTGCTGCAAATTCATGTTATTTCAGGATGTCTCCCGCGATGTCTTGAAAAACGCGAACACAATAGATAACTGTTACTTTTGTGAATTCAGGTGAGTGTTTTTTGGAAAATATTAATATTTGTACAACTTACTTACGTAGGTGCTACAAATATAAATTGCGATTTACCGTTGAAAAGTAAGCATTTATTAGTGTTTTGAGTTATATTTATTAAAATTATCACTGTCACATTGTCATGACTGTGCAACGTGAAAATTTAAATGGGCCGTCAACACGATATTATCATTAGCAGAAAGATAAGGTCCTGATTCATCTTAGATAGGTAGGAGCTCGTTATTAGTGTGTCTATTATAGGTATACATGTACGTACCAATTACAGTTGGTATAGGTCCTAATTAGTAAATAACAACTTTGAACGGAGTCTGAGTGGAAAATCTATCTTATCTATCTATTCTATATATCTAGATACTATCGTTCGAGTACCTTTTTTTATTAATTATTTATTATTACTTATAAAAATATATAAACTAGAAAATTTTCACGTCCTGAGGCGGGGATAATTTAGTTAAAACATAAGTATTTCAGTATCACTACATAATACTGTGAGATATTGTTATTACCAGTTTTTCAAGGGAGGACATATCTCTACTTACCTCTTTTTTATTTATTCTAAGAATATATACCCAGTATTTTTTATTCTAGGTAATAAAAATAATAGTTTAAAAATATATATATACTCGTATTAGTATAAATGTTAATTTTAAGAACTAGCTTGATCATATGAAGTTTTGGTATTGTCAACGTATCATTGCTCGATACGATGACGATGACAAACAATGATGCTCGCATTAAACTTTTCGAATGGCTATCGATTCTTTAACAGAAAGATGTAAATGACATCATGCCTCGGAACAATAGCTCATCACTCTATCGTTGTAATGTTACGTTTCACACACAATTTTTTTTGTTTATTTATTAAGGAGCTTTTGTTACAAAACACACACAAATGCTACCGTCACGATCGAAGACGAGACAAAAGTTTCGGAAAATAGTTCCAGAAGCGCCCGCTAGGTTTCGCTGCCCAAAATTTCATGTAAAAGCTGATGAGACGATTAACGATACCAAAATTACAAATGTTTGTGTCAGGAGTAGTTTTTAATAATCATTATGAACTGGTTAAGTAGTTGGTCATCATTTGCACCTAGCTACTATCGATAGTTCATCAATTGATACCTACAGTCGTTCTGCGAAACAGCTCTACCTACATGTCTGTCAAAAGTTACAACTGTTTACGCTTAATTTGCTTACGATATCGCGAGGTAAAGTTCAAGTCATGTGTATGACATACCATTGTGGTCCCAACTTACCGCTCTAAATAATTATCCCGGTCCCGAACGCCTCCCGACTCCCAATATAATCATCGCATCGTCTTCATCTAGCATTCAGTCTTAATTCAAAAACGAGTAGACACTACTTAAGTTGCCAATCCTTTCATTTTTGAAATTTTTCCTTTCGTTTTCATACCGCTAATAATTTATATTATGAGGTAGGTATTCGTTTGTTTTACAGTAATTTTGGATAATATAACACTGGACTGCTAAAGTATCCTGCAAGTGTCAGGAAATCGTCGAAATGTAAATGTAGAGTCGCGACTGCAAAACAAAGGCAACATATACGAGAGAAGCTGAAGGTATTGACTACGTACGAATGGGTGAGTGAGAGTTTGCAGTCGAAACTCCTGTTCGATGGTTCGTCGTGCGGTGTGGACGAACGTTCTTCTGAGTAAGAGTAGATTGATAATGTCATGAATATTCTTAATAATGTGATAATGTGCTCTTGTTTTTTTAGTAGCAAGCTGGTCCGTTAACATTTGCCGAGGTAGTAGTAGGTCGGGTAGTCTTATAATAACTAATCTACCTGCATTCCGTCAACCATCACCTTATCGTTATAACGGCCAAGAAGCTGCAAAATGGATAAATACAAGACCACTATATTGTCACAAGCAATTTCATTGGGCTCTATTTGAATTTCGAGACATTACCACCTGTTTGGTCTATTGGTTGAGATTACTTCAGATCTAGTGGGCCGGGGCTCGACTCCCGTAGGGGCAGAACTTTTCTGTTAATTCCCGCAAAATTTCTGCTAATTATTTCGTACCATACCTACTCTGTTCATAATTATATGAATGGTCAGTGTGACATGGTACTAAAGGTTCATGCATCGTAAGTCACGCTTCGACGAGATTATCTTGTAGTCTTTTAGAAATATCGTAAACACTTCCTTTCCTTATCTTTTCGGTTATTTGATCTAAAGGAATAAACACCTGTCGTTGGCCACTTGTAGCGTATTTTGAAATTATCGATTTCCACTTCCGGTCGTCCACGGGGCTCATTGCTAAAACTATAATTTCCAGAAAAGACGCGAACAAACCAAATACGCACCATGAGTTTTAAGGTACCAACCTATTCTTACAAATCATTGGTGTTGCATATCGAGCAGGATTTGTGCCACTTACTCAACTTGGCTCAAAAAATAACATGATTTTTCCATTGCAAAAAATCACGTAAAAATAGAATGATGGAAAACTACTATCTTTAAAAAATAATAATTAAGCCTTATTTTAATTTCAAATGCAAGGATATTGGATTTAAAACTATCCAGCATTTACATTTGTACAAAAAATCTGATGTTTCATTCTATAAAATAATCCACTTTGTTGGATAGATAATGTTTATGTGTATGCTAGATACTCTATATTTATAATAGAGCATTGTAGGACAGTGACGTGATATTGAGAAATTATTGTATACGAGATACGAAGAAAATTGGGTCAGCTAGGGAGGAGAAGTATATCATAAGTTGTATATAAAGATACCTAGAGTATAAGTAGATGTGATATTAAATCAATTACGTCTAGTCTGCGCAAGGCGGATGTAGAGATATTAGATGATATGATTATTTTCAAGCCTTGCGCTAGGAATTCGGACAATTTTGTTGACAATTACCTACCTATTTTTATTACTTATAATAGTAAGTTACTACTTGTTAGTCTTTCTTGCGTGTCAATGATATTTACTCTTCATTTCATTGTTATTTTCCCGATTGTAGATGGTAAGTATTTTATGGGATCCATATCGAATTATATTTCTATCCTTTCTTGGAAAAGTATTTAAGGAAATTGAAAATGTTGGAAAGCTGAACCTGTGACCTTCCACAGTCCGGGTAATTGCTCTGACCACTGAGCTATCGAGGACTGGGGATTACACTGTGTGAATTTCCTGTACTCCATCTTTATTTGCGTTATATGTTTAGTAACTACAATGTCGAAATATTCTATTTCTACACGTGATGATTTATCAAAGACCATTTTAGTCGCTCTATCACATATTTCACACTTTTATTTTCAATTTTAATACATCGCGTAAATGCAAGGACTCTACCATAAAATTATATGCAAAAACTTTAGCAACGCAATTTTGTTTGAGATTGTCGTGTGACATCGGATTTTGTCGGCACACAATGCTGAAGTGAATACTTTTTAGCAGCTGGTAAACTCTATTGCCAGCAGATAAGGTTTATAAGGGAATGGTGAGCGTGGCGGGTACTGAGCCCCTACTCTGTGTCCCACCAGAGTCGAACGAGTTCACATGCGCCGTAGCGAGCGACCGTGCGCCCGCCGTACCCTCCGATCACTTTGACGTTGTCAACATAACCTAATCAGTTTCGCACAGCGAAAAAATGGTAACAGAAAGTGATTCAGTCGTCACAGAGTTTCCATAACTGTCTGTCCTGTGACCAGTAATTCATAAAAGTCGTGACGCGAACTTATAGCCGTGTCGTTGTTTTACCGGCCCGCGATTGATTTTTTACGGAATGGGCGAAGAATCACAGGCCGGCGACGGAAAAGTGGTGCTGAAGCGTAAAATAACATTGTTTAATGGAGTGGGTATCATAATAGGAACAATTATCGGTTCTGGGATTTTTATTTCCCCGACTGGAGTTTTCCTGAACACCGGGTGAGTTGACATGATCTTTCCCGCTCTTTTAGTCATGATAAGTACTTACTATAATCTACTTGAGTATTCTGCGATGTTATCAATATCTATCTGGCTGTATTATTATCGTGTTTAATAAAAGTAACAAAGAAGATAAAGCAATTTAGAATTTAGGAAATGTACCTAAGTCATTGATTGTCTGATAAAATAATTTAACTGGGAACTAATTTATAGTAATTGTTTATGAAACCTTATTTGACATATTATTACGACAAACTTATTTTTAACAAGCGTAAAGTACTCTTATAGATGGAAAGGGGTGTGTCAAGGAATTGTAGAGCCACAGCAATTGATTTTTTATTAATTATTCTGTATGTTGGTAATACAAAAATACAAATAAATTTTCGATTTTCTAGATTCCACAATACCTACACACAATACTTCTTGGGTAGATGTCGATTAGGTACAAGATTTACCTACACATAAAAAATATTTTTGTTTTTCACTATTTGCCTGATTTTATCAGGGTTTATTATTATTATTAGATATACCTATACACAAAAAAAAAGTTAGGTAGGTAGTTGTCGATGTGCCGAAAAGTTTTTGTTGAATTGTATTTTTCGAATCATAATTCGCTATGAATTACCATAACTTATTCTTACCATTTTTAACTGCGATACATTTCATCAAATGATTTGTTACTTAGTATAGACACCTAAGTATCACCTTTTTCGTTAGCGATCATATTACTGAGTCTGAGCGAAATTAAAATAAAAAGAAGCGGGAACCTACCTGTTTTCATAAGTGGCGCAACAAAAAAAGAATGCGGTTTTGTGGCTGGCAACTCGTTATTTCGGCTACTTATCCTACTTATTCACATTATAATGTTATAAAAACACACTTATTAAGAAAAGGTAAACATTGAAAATAAAACATCACTGTCTGTAACGCAGTGTTTCAAAACAACTCCAAAACCACAACTTTTCATTTTTTTTTTTTTTATACAACTAGATGACAAACAAGCTGACGGCCCACCTGGTGGTAAGCGGTTACCGCCGCCTATAGACACCTGCAATAACAAGGAAAAGCACTTGATATTGCAGGTGCGTTGTCATCCTGAGGCCTAAGATGAAATGCCGTCCATGCCCAGTAATTACAGAAATGAACAGAAACAGAATGGCAAATAAGCTTTTATTGGCACGAGTAGGCTCTCCCAAGTGAGCTTAGAGAATTGATGTGGCTGCAGAGGACCAATATTGTGGCCACCTAGGTCTCCAGACCTAAATCCCCTGGATTTTTTTTATTGGGGCTGCAATAAGGATAAAATCTACGAAAATCAATCCAGAATGACCGAGAACTAAGAGCTAGGGTTACCACTGCAGCGAGAGAAATTGCCCAAATAAGCCTTCGAAGACTGAAAAGCTTGTTCTTAAAAAGATGCCAAGCGTGTATTAGAACACAAGGGAAGCAATTCGAGCATCTGTTGTGATTTATTGTTTTTAATTTTTTTTTTATAAAAGTTAAGCCCTCTGTTTTTTTTTACTATCACCTTATCCCTCGAGGTTTAAATTACAGACCATTTTTGCATTTAACTGTCGCATATTACTTGACATAACTTTTTTTCATAATAATTTGCATTAATAAGCAGCTATTACTAACTAATTTTGTTTAATTTTGACAAAAAACATAATGGTTTTTTGTCAAAATTACGTTAGTTACATTTTCCACAAAATCGGCTCCTCTGGGACTAGAATACCATTTTTTTCTTATTTTTTAATAAAACGCAGTAGTGTTGTATATTTCCAAATTCACCATTAAACAAGCTATTTTTAAGCATGTTGTACAAAACTCTCACATACTTTTATTTCACCACTGCAGGTTAAAGTTAAGTGATAAGAAAATCATTCAGCGAAAATTTTAACAATCATTTTTTTTTCATGGAAACTTTCTTGTTTTTCATAGAAAAAGTGCTTATCAATGAGTAGAGTAACTATTCACAAATAATTTGATGTAAAAAAAACACTAGAAAAGGAATTTTTCATTGAGATATGCTAAAAACTCAGTTTCAAGGTAGAGATTTTTCGATATTTCGGAAAATTTTGTATAACTTTAAAACTGTAAAATTTCGCTGAACACATATTAAGTTATTTTGTGGTAGGTATTTTTTTATATTTATTTATTTACAAAAGAAATTACAATAATTGATTAATAGGTGTAAACATAAACTTATATTGATCCCAGCTATCAACCCTCTGCAGTATGTCGTACTATTTCTTGGATATCCTGTATACAGATGTATTCATTTATTTCACCCGTGCGGTTTTTCTTTTCATCTGACACGCGTGAATCAAACTTGTAGACATAGCATAAATATATTTTAGGACAAAGAGTAGAAGGGCGAATAATATGAATGAATCTTTCGTGAGCGGTGTTTGTTTGGAAGCGTTTGTTTACATCCAGTTTATAGTTGCCTTTCTCATAGAGTCGGTCAGTGAACGCCGTTTGGGCATAGCAACAGGGCCAAGGCTGCATAAGCAAGTAAGAAGGTCAAATTATTGTACGTCACTCAAACTGCCATAAGAAAGAACCAAGCAGGGCTCGAAGAAAGTTTAACTAAGTACTTATTCTATGTTGATTGATACGAAAAATGTATGTCAGCGAATACGATACGATGTAAAATTTATTTGTTACACGCGGCTAAATAATTGCATTTTTAACTGCAGTTGTATTTGAACATAGTCGTATGAATAATTTTTATATTCCATTGTCACTACAAACACGTAAAGGTTGGACGAATGGTTTGCGCCGCTCTTTTCCACAGCTGAAGTTTATTTCTTAGCTTTACCCTTTTAGATGAAAAATTAATATTAAATTTTTCTATAATCGCACCGCTCGTTACCGGCAGGGAGTTTATCCTCACAAATTGGAACCAAAGTGGTCGCGCACTGCAGGGTTTCAGAGAAACTTTCTCCCACGTACGCTCAGATTGTGGAATGAGCTCCCTGCAGAGGTTTTCTCAAATAAGTACTGTAGGCGGCTCAATATAAAGTTCCGTTGATACTTCTACTAATGCACTGTTTTTTATTTAATTAACATGGTGAACACTTAATTTTACAATATCAAATATATCGCAAGTTCAACATGAATTAGGAACGAAAAGGATAAATGAATGACATGACATTCTAATTTAGTGTTACCAGCATTCAAAATATATACTACCCTACTTATACCTACCTACTTATAAATTTATTTATTTGTTAGGTTGCCAACAAGTACAGCATGGGGTTCTTCAAAAAAAGCGTGAAAAGTTTTTACAGGATCGGCAACGCACAAGTGATACCCCTGGTGTTGCAAGTGTCCATAGGCTACGGTAACCGCTTACCGTCAGGTGGGCCGTATGCTTGATTGCCAACTTAGTGGTATAAAAAAAATGAAAATATCTTTATTCAAATAGGTCAAGAAGCACTTTCGAATCGTCAAAAATCACATTTGTATTACTATGACAAAAATATATACAGGATGGTGCCGTCAATACGACAATAAATTAAAACATGGGCTGTATTAGTTCATAGAAATTGGATTGCCACTTTCAAAAACATCTTATTCGTTTGATAATTTAATGAATCATGACATTTGAATGAAATAATATAACATTGGCTATATTATTCCACAGAAATGTCGTGTAATTATCAAATGAATACGATAATATTGAAAGTGGCAAATCATTTCTATGAACTAATTTAGTCTCCATGTTTTAATTTATTCTCGTATTGACGGCACCACCCTGTATATCTGTATGTTTTTCTGTCTGTATGTTCGTCTGTCTGTTTGTCTGTCTGTCATGTCTGAAATTACATACGTTAACTATTGTTAGTTAGTTTCACCTGATTCAATTAGAAAATATAAATAAACGGATTTACATGAACATAATACACCTATCTAGTAGGTATATCGTTATAGAATCATTTTGCCTGTGCTGTGACATTTTGGGTACCTACTTATTAGATATAATGAACAAACAACCTATCGGAGTACCTAGTTGAATAATTGTGAACCCCGCAAACAAGACCCGGGTCATAAGAATATGAAACCTTTATTCTTTGCCTTCTCTAAAACATTATTAGGTTGATAAGAGTAGTGAATAAAATTCGCATTCAGTTTCTCTAAAAGATAATCTATAGTATAAATAAAAAATATTTTTCTTTTTTTGTTGTGTTTGTTATTGTCAGGAGTTTGTATTTTTAAAAGAAAATAAAAATCAGACCAAAAAGTTTATTAAAACTCAGACTTTGAAAAGTGAGTGAGTGAGTGAGACAGAAGACAGTGGGGCAGAACTTTATTATTTTGTCAAAACACTCGATTATTTTATTAAACTAAATGGAGACCGCAAACAAAAAGTTGAATTTATCTCTTTTTTATTGGGTGCCTACGTTTAGGACCCACTGTTGGAAGCCGGGGCGGACAAAAAGCTTGTTATAATGATGATTCGATTTGATGACTAGTTATACAGGGTGGTATGACAATACGACAATAAATTAAAACATGGGCTATATTCGTTCATAGAAATGTTTTGCAACTTTCAAATACATCTTATTCATTTAATAAATTGATGATATTTCTATGAAATAATACAACATTGGCTGCATCATATTATTGAAATGCCATTTTTTTTATACAACTAGATGTCAAACAAGCTGACGGCCCACCTGGTGGTAAGCGGTTACCGCCGCCTATAGACACCTGCAATAACAAGGAAAAGCACTTGATTAACATAAGCACATTTAAAAACATAATGAAATTTAAAATGAATAAGATGATGTATTTGAAAGTTGTAAAAGATTTTCATCCCCCATCTGAGTGCAAAAGCCGTTTTTATCCGCTAGACTAGAGGATTAAGTAAAATTGAATTTAGAACATCTTACAGAGGTGTGCACTAAGTTTGTGAATTCAAAACATCATTAAACCTCTTTACTTCTACCTCCATGGTGCCGAATTTATCATACAACCTTTTTTAGCTTGTTAAAAACTCAGACTCTGCTCCTTGGTGTACTTTTTGTATAATTTGCGTTGCGCGCGCCATTTTCTTTTCACGACATATTTATATAGGTTTAAAACAAAAAACTTGAAAACAAGTAAAAAACCTAAAATGAGTGATTGTAGCGTCGAAGAAGTTTATTTGACGCCAACAAAATTGACTGAGACTTTTGAAGAGAGAGGTTTTTTTTGCATTGAGTCATTTCCTCGTTGAGGTGGGATGAAAAGTTACGTGTTGCACTCGAGTGCAAAGATTTTTCACCTCGTGCTCTTTTGATTCCCTCGCTAACGGTCAGGATTCTAATTTTTTAATCACTCGCTACGCTCGTGATTCAATTTTAGAATCCAATACTCAATACTCAATATATTTATTGCACTCCACAATGTATAGTAGGTGTTACATTATTATAATTAGATCATCATGGACCCTGTCGGGCACGGCAACTTAGGCGAGAGGAACACTTATTTATAATATGATATTACACATTTATTATTATTATTATTATTTCAAAAATATGATTATTAAATTGTTAATTATAATTGTTAGAATAATCGTGTTATTTATTCAATTTTATTAGTAGGTACTAGTATATTTGAGTAAATATAGAAGAAATTAAAAATTATAATGTACCTAGTAGATTTATCATTTTAATTTATAGATTATCATTTAAATATTCATTTAAGCTATAGTAATGCTTGTAGCAATCCTTCGCTTTCTCGGTCATGAAAATTGAGCACGCGGTTAAAAAGCAACTTTGCACTCGTGTATAACAAATAACTATTATGAATTAATAGAGCCCGTGTGATTATTGTTGTATTGTCCCCACCACCCTGTATAAACGTACACGACTAAGATAATAGTAATTATGCAGATCATCTACCCATATCTGCTAATATTCTAAGTACGAAAGTAACTCTGTCTGTCTCCCAGTCTGTCTATCTGTCTGTAACGTGTTCATTTCTTAATAATGTACCGATTTATGTAAAATTTGGCATAAAGATAGATTACACCATGAGAAAGGAAACTGGCCACTTTTCGATGAGAGAGTCGACATCCAAGCGGGCGGAGCTGGGCCTCCCACTAGTCATAATATTATAACGGCGAAATGATCTGCAGGCTTTTATCGGCAACTCAGTGGTGATTTTAAAGATTATTTGTTCTTTGATTAGAAATTCCCATAACACGCTTACGGCCTCTGGCCTCTGCAATATTTTAAATATCAGAATTCACAACAAGAAGAGTTAAACATTACGCTTCATTAGAGCGTTTGAATACAAACTATAATCACACAGTTCTTTCTCCGCGATATCACTACATAAAAAGTAATACATTTTAATGCATCGACATTTGCGGAAATCTTAGTAAACAATGGTTGCAAAAAGTCATGTTGTGTAACTTATTATTAGGTACAGATTTAATGGATATTTTTTACTGTAATTGTTTATAGGCTACTTGATGGTTTCGGTTAAACATTTATTCATCTGTGGTCAGTTTATTATAATAGCATTTGCGAATAAGGTGTTCATGTCATCAGAGCATGTATATAAAAAAAATATAAGAGAAGGTATATACCTTCTCTTCCAATTTTTTTACCTTGGGCGGCACTGCACTGCTAATAGTTATAATTTTTTAACTACAAATATTGTAATTTAATACTTGAAAAGAGTGACACACGAGTTTGTTACCGGATTCTTCTCGGTAGTTTAACTTTTGGAACCGGTGTAAATTCAGACATGACAGACAGACAGACTATGACATTGTTAGTTAGGTAATATATTTTTAAGGCGTTTGAAGACTATCAGCTCATTTCCTATTTCAAAGGGCTTTTACTGACTTTCACAGATCCGATTGATTTGAAATTTGGTTTACTGTTACTTGGTATTTCCAAGACATGCTAATCTTGAGCTGATCCTGCATCATCCGCGCTGTGCTCAATTCTTCAGAAATTTACATCAGATATAGCGTGCTAAGAATAGTCTCAAAGTTTCAATGAGATAGGTAGTGCTAGATAGATGATTGAGAAGGCCGGGGGTTACTTAAAATTTTCGATTTTATATTATTGATTATCTTCAATACCTTAATGATATAATATTTATATCTTCATTATATTTCAATGTTTATTAAATTATTGTGAATCTATCCAGAAACTTGTCACAGTGGATATTCTGTCTGGTATGGGTCGAATAGTTAAATTTTAGCAACAATCATTGTAGATATAGGTACTTACCCTAGTAATATATAAGTCAATGCACCTACCTTAGTTACTTATACTGTGCTTTATCGCTTTTGTTTGTGTATGATATAATTCGTGCAAATGTGTCAAATCACTGTAGGTAATTATAATATGGCTTATGCAAAGATTTTAATTTTATAACAGGATGACTAGCACGCTGACGGCTCACCTGGTGGTGAGTATATATAACAAGGAACCAATCACTTGGTATTGCAGGTGCCTTCATCCTGGAGCCCAAGAAGAAATGCCTCCCATGCCCAGTAATTACACTGGCTATGTACCTTTCTCTGTTTCTCTCTAATACGAAACATAGATAGCTGTTTCACGGCCAAAAGAAGAAAGGTGGTGGTAGGTTACCACCTACCCAGATGACCCTAAACCACCTACTGGTACTTAGCATACCAAACGGGCCTACCGCCTACCTAGTAATTATTATTAATAAGGCCCTATCGACTTCTTAAGTAGTCCATTATGGCAACATAGGTAGTTGGGTACCTTATCTACCTATGTTGCAGTATGCGGAAATTCGAAAGTTAACATTGTAGGTACGGCGTATTTGTTTACTGATTGCTTACGAGATCAATAATTACATGGTCCGAAATTCACTCTCTACTTCGAGATATTTAATTGTTGGTAACTTTTATGTAAATTTATAGGTGTGTAGTACAATTACCTAATTATCTTTACCTTTACAACAGATTTGTTTTTTATTTGTTAATGGGGTAGCTTTTGGCCTTCATCTCACCTGATGATAAGGCTGACGATGTAAGCGAGCTACACCCGGATTCCTCAACCGCAGAGGAGCAGGGTATCTTACCTCGAATTCCCGGAATACAACAATGCAACTTACATTATTATTATGGAAGCAGACTTACGATGGTGGTAGCTAGCCAGGTGGACTTAGAAAAGACCTACCACCAATCAAACCAAGCAGAAACTATCTGCCCCCTCCAGAATCGAATCCCGGACCTCTCTAATGTGGTCTCAACCACTATACTAGGCGGTTAAATAGCTCGACATCGACGCTGGAGCCGGTCTCGCAGCATAATATCGAGTTGCAGCTTTCTGAACACCACTCTATGACAATGTAACTTTAGACAGAGAGACATTGTTTCTATAATATTAACTAGTGTATTCATATCGACGGATTATGTTACATACGACATTTTACGACGATAAAATCCAAAGATTCAGAAAAATTCATTCCGAATATGTAGGTGTACACAGGACAGCACATCAAATGTAACAGTTGCACTACGAAAGCCGCCTCTATAACCTATTAGCGTACCCTTGACTACACCGATTGACCCTGCAGAGCAGCAGCCGTGCTATTCTGAAAAATTACACTAACTATATCACTTTAATTTCTGTTAAAATTTTAAACAAAAACAAAACCGCACTGCAAAACTCTAAAAAGGAAAAGAATATTAAAATTAACCGACTTTAAAACACTAAAAAGGAAAAATAAATAAATTTAAGTACCTAGGTACTTATCTCATAATATTTCTCATGTACTTTTTGGAGTCGGTGCTTCACTTTCTGTTGTTTCTGGAAACAGCTTGGCACCAACTCCAATAAATACATTATTTTTAGGAGATACTAGGTACCTACTTAAATTTAATTTTTTTTTCATTTTAGTGTTAAGTGTGAGTTACACTTTTTATTTTGTGTTTAAATTTATTTTTCACATTTTAATGTGATTTCTTAAGGTCAAAGCTAGATTGTTGATCATCAGCACTATCAACTTGTCTATCTGTCAGTCTTTGGTTGAATTACATAATATTGTTTCATATTATCGTATCGCACCCCTGATAAAGTATTATCCAACTCCTAACCGTTACAGAGTTTTACCTTCCATCATCAGTTCACCTGAATAACTCGATAGAATATAACTACTTATCGGTATACATGTACCTTTATCTAATATTAAAGAATTACCTTCCAACTCCTAACCGTTAAGAAGTTGTACCTTCCGTCACCAGCTCATCAACATGAAATGAAGACTAACAGAAGCAAATATGTAGTTGAAAAGTTTTAGAAAAAAGTAAAACATGTGCATACCATAAAATTTGAGGTTTGCCCTCGATTTCCCTGGGATCCCATCATCAGACCCTGACTTGGTGATATTGGGACCACCTCAGGAGGAAACACTATCGAATAAAAAAAAATGTTTAAAATCGGTTCACTATTGACAGATAAATAAGCAGTACCTTTGTACAATATTTCCTATAATGCCTTTTCCATTATGTTAATTTGTGTACATTAATTGTTAAATAAATAAATAAATCGGTGAACATACATTAAAAAAAAATACGTAGGTACCTACAATGGAACATATACCTAACCTCTCCTTCTATTTTTGAAGCGGTGAATCATGCTAAGCTGTTTCCAACGCCAAAAAATACATTTACGAGATTTACCTAGCTAGGAGATAGAGAGAATTACCTAAGTATTTAATTTTTTTCTTTGTTTTTAGTGTTTTGTAAAATCTCTACATTGTAAATGCACTGTACTTTTAAGTTTTAGGTTTCAATGAACACTGAGTTTCTATATTTTTTATTTATATTATGGAATATATATTTCTTTTATTAATAGTGAATAAAATACAAAAAAAAATTGTTTATATTATAATTTTTTGTGTAAATCTATTTTTTTAAAATCTTTTTTATTTCATCCCGGGAAAAGAGGCTTCACATTGACTTGCACCTAAGTAGGTATCTACTTTTGTCGACATTGGTCGACATAATCAAAATGTCAATGAGATAGTGATATTATTTTATACATAGTAATTGAAAATAATATCACTATCGGAACTATATATAGAGATAATATATGTATACTACTAGCTGACCCCGCAAACGTTGTTTTGCTACAAAAAAATGCCAAAAAAAATTAGATAGTAGCCGATTCTCAGACCTACTGAATATACATATAAAATTTCATGAAAATCGGTAAGCCGTTTCTTAGGAGTATGGTAACTAAATTTGTGACACGGGAATAGAGCTAATATTTGAAATGTCATTTCAACAGGTAGAAACATAATTTTAAGACGAATACCTGAAAAACAATGCATTACAGAAAACAACGTGATTTTTCCTCATCATTTTATTTTACAAATAATATGAATTTGTACAGTCGACAGCACATCAAGCGTAACAGTTTGACCTTGAGACCGCCCTTGCGCCGTTTGTAATGGAGATCGCTTTCGTAGTGCAACTGTAACGCTTGATGTGCTGTCGTCTGTACAAGGCTTCGTTCGTTCCCTTCTGACTGTGAAATGAGAAGTTTGGTGCTTTTCTCTCCAAGCTTTATGTTTTGTTTTTCTCATTTTAAAAATTAAAATATGGACGAAATTTTCTTGCATTTTCTACATCTTTTTGAAGTTTAAATTCGGTTCCAATAAAATATCACAAATATAAATAAAGTTACAATATACGATGGATTACGGAAAACTAAGTAGGTACCTACTAAATTTGATTAAGGAAAATTTCTATACTTATTCCTATTTTATTACATCAGTTCTGCAAACAATCATAAGGAATAATGTAGTAAACCAATGAAATATGTACATAAGGAAAAATAATTATACGGTTTCATAGTGTCTTGACTACATAGGTATATCTAATAAAGTAGTAAATACCTCAACCAAACAACTTTTATGTATAACTGACAAATAATACAGTGGAAAGTGCTACTATACTAAGTTAGTGTGGTAGGTAGGTATTGTACCTAATACTATAATAAAATAAGAGCATAATAAGTCTGCTGACCTGCAAACCTGGTGCACAACTGTTTTAATCTTCATTGAAACTTCTTGTGAAAACCTAACGATAAAAATGTAAAAAAGTAGTTTTTGCCCCCAAATTGGTTTATAAGTATCCTTTAGTGGCGGCCTTCTAAAAAAATTAATCTTAGTACTTTGGTTTTGGATGAGCAGCGCATACCTACAATTTATTTTTTTATCATAAGTCGCTTAAGATTGATATAAGGTAAAATATTGTATGAGGCTTGCCATATTGTTTTTTTTTATGCAACGTAGGACATAGGACTGGTTGCAGAGTTGACAACAGTCAAGTATGTCCATCGCACAATATTCAAACTGCATTTGCAGTTGCATAAATTCCTAACCCTAGTTAACTAGTCTCTAAACATTTTTTCAGATCGGTCGCTGCGTCTTTATTAATATGGCTAGTTTGCGGACTTCTGTCGACTCTTGGAGCGCTGTGCTACGCAGAGCTAGGAACGTCGATTACCAGGTCCGGTGGGGACTATGCGTACATCTACGCCGCTTTCGGACCACTACCAGCGTTCCTTAGGATGTGGATAGCGCTTCTAATTATAAGGCCGACCACGCAGGCTATAGTCGCTTTGACCTTCGGACATTATGTGGTCAAACCGTTCTTCCCCGAGTGTGATCCACCACAGGATGCGGTAAAATTGTTAGCCGCAGTATGTCTGTGTGAGTATTTTACCTTGTAATAAAATACTTTTAATGCAGTTTACTAGGAATTTATAAATTAATTTGAGAGTCAGTGGGATTTAGTTTTTGATTGATTAAGCATTCATCACCAGCCTATTATACGTCCCACTGCTGGGTACTTGCCTTTCGACACCGAAGAAACACACGAGGAGCTTGGGCCATAACACCACCACGCTGGACTAATACGGGTTGGTGGGTTAAAGTGGTTACTGCATAGCAACCTGGACCAACGACTTAACGTGCCTTCCGAAGCACGGAGGAGCTCGAGATTGTAAATTTTAAACCCATCCCGGGATCGACCATGGCGAAAGTTGCTAAAACCAGAGCGCTCGAACCACTACTCTACCGAACTCCTCAGCAAGCATTAAAAGTAGGTAAATTTAAGATTGCAATGTCGAAGAGAATTGATTCGTACATGGTAGGCAGGTCTAAATTTAAAAGAAATTGATTCTAACTGTATTGATCAATTGATTTATTGACATTGTTAAACTATAACGTGCGTCATTTGAGATCTTATATTGACCCTTAAATTGCAATCAACAGTTTTGTTAGTGAACTTCCTCTACCACTTGCTTACGCTAATCAATAATTCATTTTCCAAAAGAGTCGATTAATGCAAGCATCTCATAGACATACTGAGAAGTTCCGATTTGCTGATCGCATTTATTTATTGTATGTCCCTATGATAATAAATGACTCGATAGAAATAGCAATAGACCAGTCGATCAATTCCCAAGCAGCAAACATTGCAAAACGTTGTTTTATAATTATCGTGGAACCACCATTTCAGGATTATAATGGGATATTAAACTCTTCTATGTTTATAACAATGGAAAAGGGCCCAATTTATAGAAGTACTATTTCTTCTAAGACGCTAATAGTAGACTTGGTGACTAGGTACTATTTAGACGAATATTTTCCTTATATTTGGATTATGCGGAACTAACTGCGCCCCGCAAAGCCAACTACTTATAAGCGCGATAATGATGATTCTTATGGCACCGTATCTATTTACGATTTTCTTATTCCAGAAAATTATCAAGGCTTTGAATACTTCACTTTTCACATTCGATACATTTGTTGACCCAAATGTAACGGGATCAATAAAGAAGCGTACACGGTTTTATCGTACTCCGTGCTGCTATTACAAATTCTATCAAAAATAGCTGTAAATTTGCTAATGGAGGTGATGGGTATATTTAAAAAATATATTAATAGTAATAAATAGGAAAATATCTCAGTTAATTTTCTTATTATACCTAATAAATAATCTACAGTGTCACTTAATAACACGCGTTCGCGTGGCAAACATATATTTTCGGTGAAGTCTAATACGTTTTAAATCTAAAATTTTAAATATAATTTTATTATAACACATTAGCTCGTAAAGGGTCTCTTATTTCACCAATTTCAATATCGTAATGTATCTCATTACGCACTTGTCCGGTAATGTAAGTAATGTAAAACGCACGGTTTATCAAGCAAGATGCACTGATATTAATCTGTGGCTCAGTCTAAGAACGAACGGTACTTTTTTAAATCTTAGCAAAGAGTTTCTATGGCAGAAAGTGGTCAACATTTTATGAATAAAATTAACCTTGGAAGGCAAAATATAATAAATAAACATTTGATTCTTTAATTTTACAACCATTTACTTTAATATTACAACCATTTATCTGTAACAAAACACAAAAATATTAATTTACTTTATTAGTAATACTGGCTGTTTTAGTGCCTTTGCCTAAGAAAAGCGCTGATGCGCGCGCATCGCTAATTTGTGAACGAGTAAAAATTATTCCGCGAGCTTTTCGTTATATTTTTTTTTATTTGAAAATGTCGTCAAGTAGTGATAAATTTATTATTCCATACCGCCAGAAGTCTCAGAGGTAGCGAAAAAGGCTACTCTAAGCCTCTTGCCCGAAAAATCGGCCGATACATACTTACAAGCGTATCAAAATTTGGAAAACAAGCAATGATGCAAATTCATTTTCAGAAAGTGTGTTTTAGCCTATTTCATGGAACTTTCTCAAAAATATAAGTTAAGCTCGTTGTGGTGCTACTATTCAATGTTAAAAAATCAATAAATTTTACAAATTGTTCAAATTTTTATAACTGCTTTGACAAGTAAGTGATTAAAGATTTTTTCGTTCGAAAAATGTTTCGAAAGTCCGAGTTTTAATTATTTCCTCGCAAATATGTTATAAAACGTCGTATGACATTCGTGCGCTTTGATAATTACAGCCTCTGCTTTCTTGTAGCCCTCGCCTACGGTTCGGGCTAGCAATATCATCTCGGCTGTAATTTTCAACTTACCGCACTTATATCATAATTTACTATAATTATTGTGTACAGTAGGTACTTACTTTTAGTTCCATTTTTGATACTCTTATAAGCGTACTTTGATTTTTGTAATGATAACCAGAGCATGTATTCTCAGGCGTGTTAACACCTTTGCAATACCTTACTGACATCATAGCATATCTGCGCTGTTAAATTAGGTCTATATTGGGCCTAATTCTGGCAACCACATGCTAAGATTAAATTTAAGTTCAGTCTACCTCTTTCTCTCAATATGAATACGAAAAGGATCGCTGACTTAAAATTTGACATTTAAAAACATGCATTCAATTTTCGACCTTATTGAACGTGTTAAAATGCAGTGTTTAGGAGGCACCTCCGTACCTGCCGTCTAAAATTGTCTCTGGTTCCTTTGTAATCTCTCTAAATTTAGATGACAGCTCTAAACGAATTCTTGCTATCTTTTTCCTATTACATATTGCGAGAAAGAGATATACTGTACTTAAATTTAAACTTAGAGTGTGCCGCCAGAATTAGGCCCACTATAGTGTCAATTGGCTATATAAACTCTATAGACAATAATAAGTAGACTAGATATACTACGAGGCCAAACATACTCCGTGCATGCTTTTATGCATGCCAGCAATTTATAGAACCATTAAGAGACCCTTATAGTGCTGTAGTACTATGAAATGTGTACTATAGATCGTGAACACAATCGTCAATTCGACAAGGGAATGTATCGTGCGAATATTCGAATAACAAAAGCCGTATTGACGGGAATGTTGACTTGCGGACAATCGTTCACTTCCCGTGTTAGGTATGAATTCGAAAGAAACATAACTAGTGGATTATAACTCAGTGCATAACTGCACGATTTTAAGTAAATAATTATTCAAATAAAACAAAAGTGAAACCACCATATCGAAAATTAACTAAAATATTACATGAAGCCGGTTAAAAAATATCGCAGTTATTTATTTTGTTTTATACAGCCGGCCAACATGATGCACAAAAGAGTTTATATTTGTAGCAATTTTTTTTAGAAGTACATAAAGATTATAACATTGATGTTATAATATTTTATACATTCTAAATATGTATCCTGCCTATTCGAATAAGGAGTATTTCATTACAAATAGGTACTTATCTTTGGTTGTACTCTTTGTATCGAGTTACTTATTGCAACCTTAGACCATAAGAACTTGCAATATTAAAAAGGTGTCATTAAAAATAAAGTATTTACAAAATTTTTAAAGAACCGAAGAACTGTTTGACTAATTTGATAGAGTTATATCTAAGTAGGCAAGTAAGTATACCAAATATAACTCGATACTTGGTTAATCGATACATCGTGATCTTTCAACATATTTAGCAACCAAATATCGAGTGTTTATTTTACACTTACCTACTCAGACTTTATAATGATTCAAATGTTCGTTGGTTAAGTTAAGATTGGCCCAGTTGTTTAAAAAAAATCTAAATTACACATAACATTAACGTAATATAATTAAAATGTAATATTAATATTTTACATTAACATTTATAATAATGTTAAAATCAAAATTAAGAAGTTTCTAAATATTAAACTAATAAAATAATACTCAGGTAAGTACTTATTTATATGTATACGTAAGAGATATGAAGGCCAAATAACGACGTAAATACAAAGTATTGTCGACTGTGCATTTTTTTAATATATCAAAGCTAATGTTGAATCATACACAGATAAAAGTTAATTTATGTAAAATGAATAATAATAATTGTACTTGTCTGTTTTGTCTCAGTTTCTGGTTGAATGTCAATTGCTCATCGACTTTTACAAAATGCTGCCCGGTGCAAGGAGGACGTTAATTTTTGAGGAGTTTTCCTGGCACTTCCTCATCAACTCTACTTCACCATATGCATTGTGACGAACATAAATTGCGTATGAACCAAATTAAAATAGTCCTGTCGCACCCGTGAAATACTAAAGTACCTATTTGAAGAAACGAGGTACTAAATTTCTTTTTGTGTGATGTTGAGGTAGAGACAGTGAATTGACGACACCGGACCGGGGGAAGATGGGATAAGGTCAAAAAGCTCTTTAGAGCACTCTCCTTGATAAAGCCGATAGAAGGCGCTAAGAGGAGGATATTTGTGGGATAACTCCGCCAAGTACGAGGAGGTACTTGGCGGAGCCATCCCGGAAGTGCGACCAAGATACAAGCAAGACCGGACCTGAGTTTTGTAAAGCAGGCATAATTGGTCAGGCGTGTGAAAAATCGACGCACCTTGTTCAGAACAACGAGCTTCCGTGAGGCTATTTTGATCACGGTTTTGTGAAACTCAGTCTCATTTAATCCTACAATCATCATGCACAGGCTTTCCTACATGGAAGAAGCATATGAGGAGTTTGGTCAATATCACCACCACGCTGCGCCGCTGGCCCAATGCCAACGGCTTAACGTGCCTTCCAAAACACGGAGGAGCTCGAGATTACAGACTTTGTTTGACCCATCCCGGGATCGACCACGACGAAACTTGTTTTGCTTTCGTATCGAAACCTGCAGTGTGATTCACAAACATAAATATTCGACGACGAGCTGCCATTGATTTTGACGTTTGCGCACTGCGCTGCGCGGAAGCGTATTCACTAATTTTTACGTCGATCTCATGGCTGTGTATGATTGTCGCTGTTTTGGATATACGACATGAAGTATAATCGATATTTTTTGACTTCGTTGTTTAAAATGTATAGCCGGAATCTTGGAGAGAGGCCAATGTGCAACCGGTCCCCAAAAAGGGAGACCGATCAGACCCAGCTAACTACCGCCCGATAGCTGTCACCTCAGTTCTTTGCAAGGTCATGGAACGGATCTTAAACCACCAGCTGATCCGATACCTAGAAGATCACTCATTAATTAATGATCGACAGTACGGGTTTCGGCCGAAACGGTCAACGGGTGATCTTCTAGCGTACTTAATGCATGTCTGGGGTGAAGCTATTGACAAACGTGGTGAGTCACTGGCAGTTAGCCTTGACATTGCCAAAGCGTTCGATCGGGTCTGGCACAGGGCTCTTCTCTCCAAGCTCCCGGCATACGGTCTGCCCGCTCAGCTCTGTAACTGGATCGCCGGCTTCCTGCATGAGCGAAGAATCCGTGTCCTCGCAGATGGATGCGCTTCGCGGTTCGTGTCAGTGAATGCTGGTGTACCACAAGGCTCTGTTCTATCCCCCACACTCTTTCTTCTGCATATCAATGACATGATTCCGTTAGGAAACATTCATTGCTATGCGGATGACAGTACAGTGCATGGGGGATATTACGGTCGCCCAGGGGCTGGGCGCGCTGAAACCGAGAGGGAGAGAGAGAATCTTGCCATTGAGCTCGACAGGGTGTTGAACCTCGTATCTGAATGGGGATCTAACAATCTTGTTGAGTTCAATGCTAAGAAAACACAGGTGTGCGCGTTTACAGCCAAAATGTCGCCGTTCCTTCCCCTTCCGTCTCTTCAGGGCACGACTCTTTCGGCACAGGGCTCCCTAAACTTGCTAGGCATAGAGATATGTTGCGATCTGAATTCCAGGAACTACATCGAAACCGTGATAAAAACAGCCTCTCGGAAGCTCGGTGTCCTGAACAAGGTGCGTCGATTTTTCACGCCTGACCAATTATGCCTGCTGTATAAAACTCAGGTCCGGTCTTGCGTGGAATATTGCTCGCACTTGTGGGATGGCTCCGCCAAGTACCTACTCGATGCCCTGGACAGATTGCAGCGTCGTGCTGTCCGTATCGTTGGCGATGTAGAGGTAACCAACAACCTTGAGCCTCTGCAATTGCGTCGAGACATTGCGTCGCTTAGCGCCTTCTATCGGCTATATCACGGAGAGTGTTCTGAAGAGCTATTTGACCTTATCCCACCTTCCCCATTCCTGCTCAGGAGCACGCGTGCCGGTCTTCGGAGTCATCAATTCACTGTCTCCACCTCAACATCACGTACAAAGAAATTTAGTAGCTCTTTTCTTTGTCGAACTTCCAGAACTTGGAATTCTTTGCCAGCACATGTGTTCCCTCCTTCCTATAACATGGGTTCCTTCAAAAGAGGCGTGAAAAAGCACCTTTCGGGCCGGCAAGGTGGAGGCAGCTAGAGCAGTGTCTGAACTGCACTAGCTGTCTTCGCATATGGACTCTTCTTACCGCTTCACATCAGGTGGTGTTGAGTCATTTGTCGTGCTTTGTATAAAAAAAAAAAAAAAAAAAAAAAAAAAGCAATGACTTCATTCAATATTTGATTGATTTTTACATAAAGATATAAAAATAAACAACTTATTAGTTCCGGCTCACGCCGTGCTCGTCGTTGGAACGCTGATGTTGCCAGCGGTTGTCAAACAAACGCCAAACATGACAGCGCTGCCGACAGCCACGAATTCAAGGCTTTAGAGAATCGCATAGCAGAGCGCTCAAGCCACTACGCCACCGAGCTCCTCCTAACGAACTAAAGCATGCGGGTGTTCAATCAGTGAAGTGCCCACATATCGAACACAATAGATTCCTATTGTGTGTGAGGCCGCAAAAGAAACCGTGGGATGAATAAAAAACCTTTGATCAATTTACATAATAATTTGATAAAGACTGTCATAACATTCTCTCTGCACTAAGATTTTGATTCTAAAAGCACATTACCGTGCTAAAAAGTTTCGTTCATCAAGTGTTGACGACAAACGTGTTTACCGAAGGAATAAGCCCTTTGCGCAGCGTCGCAACTCATAGATAGTTAAAAAAATAGCGCTGTTAAATCTCAAGACTCTATAATTTTCTACAATACTTAATTATTTGAGTTGCAGAGATTTCCTTGATGATGTCTGTGTGTGAATATTGGTTTTCTCTACTGTATCATGGGTCGTTAGCGAATATGCTGTTAACTTTCTATACTACTAATGATCCGTAGTTAGACTTATCCTAAGTAAACTAGAATAACAATGGTATTTGGATTACTTCCATCATTAATCACGATTTGTTTGTCATATTATTATGTTTATGAGAGTTTGATTAATCATGACTGTGCGTGTGTGCGTGCGGAGAGAGCTCTTCGATATTTTCTTGCTAGTTTGGTTTGAACAAATACGACTATATTTAATTTTCATCCTTCCGTCCTCAATTGAAACAGCTTCGAATTCGAATGCGTAGATTTAAAGCTCTACCCAGTCTCCGGCTATCTTAAAATAATGCTTCCAATTTTTTCATTTTTCCTACGACTTTCTTTTCCCTTCTTATCGTCTTTTTCATGTCTAAATTGATGAAGATGATTTTTCTAAATTGATGGTTATTTTGGTACTCATCTATACTAATATTATAAATACAAAAGTGACAGCTCTGTCTGTCTGTCCGTTACGTTTTCATAACCACTCAACATTGGTATGGAGATGGATTATATCCTGAGAAGTATTATATTATCGACGAAACCTTATTCTTATTTGGACAATTAATTCGCTTGTATAGATGAAGGATGTCATTTACTCTACTTTTACTGTCTTGTTTGGTTAGACTTTATTAACGCTGATAAAGAGATCGCTAAAGGCTTTTAGAATATAACAGAAAATCCCTTTCCTAATCCATTTAATCAATTTGCGCAGGCGTTGCACAGGACAGGCTCGCCTTCGAACGGAGCTAGTTCCGCTGTTAGTAAGGGTAATTAGGTTAAGTGGGTTCGTCCGTCTGGAGACGCTAAGCAATCAATGAGTTATCCGATACCTCTTTCTGATCTCGTAACTGGTATATTTCCGTGCAATTGTTTTACCGAAATACTTGAAATTTTGTAGTTCAAGTGATTTTTGAAAGTACCTATTTTCATTTTTCAAGTGAAATCGAACAACTAGATAAAGGATAAAAGATAGTTTTATCTATAAAACTATTTCTAAAGTATATATTTGTAATCTTTATATACTTACATACTTATATGTTTTTTACGTGATCTAGGTCTATTATTATGCTTAAGTGATTTCACACGTGATTTAGGTGTGAAAGCGTAACAAACATACACACTCACTTTAGAATTTATATTACGTTATGAAGGATTGTATTTTTCACTAATATTCATTCAAAATTATTAGATATTCAATTACGCACCTCATTGGGTTAACAAGAAAGAAAAGTGTTACACTAATTGGTGTCGATGTCACTCTTCGATGACACAGTTCTCATCATTATCATGGGATTGCAAAAAAACAAATCTTACTATAGTAATTTATTTTCATGACACACTATTACGAAAACGACAGAGATGGCTACGTAAGTAGATAATAATAATATAATCAACAAAGGCATTATATGTTACACTATCGTAGATAATTATACTATATACTAGTGTTACAGTTTTTTTTGACGAGTGGCTGGCCAAGTCGTCAGTTACTACCCTTAGCTACAGGCTACTCGGCCAGGGTTCTCGGGTTCGAGTCACGGCCTGGGCACCTAAGTCAATGTCAATGTTTATGTATGTATTTTTTAAAATTCAAATAGGCTTGCTTTTGATACCACCCAGCTTATAAGCAGTAGAGAACACCCAGGCCGGCAGTGCAGTTCACTCTCTGGCCGTGCGCATTACAAAAGATGACGAAAAACGCTTCTATGGATATTTGGTATATCAACCAGGTGATGGTGGTAGCCGGCCGAATGTTTGGTAGTCCTCTGGTAAAATGGGCTAGGCGGGGTAAGCCCATGAAACCCATGAGCATATTTTTAAGACTAATATTAAATGTGGTTTCCGTTTCCTTGCATTGGGCGTTGGCACCGGTCTCAGATCATGGTTTTTGCCACCGCTTTAACCCACCAACCCACATTGGGCCAGCGTTGTGGTGTTATGGCCCTAACTCCTCATGTGTTTTCCCACGGAGGAAGGTCTGTACTAAGCAGTGGGACATTATATAGGCTATGGTGGCGATAGTAATGTTTTGATGCTTACTTTTGCTTTAGACTAAATGATAGGTGTGAGTTTAAGATTATTATTATAGGGATGACGCGCAAATGAAAGGGTGATAATAATGATGCTCAATACCAACTGAACACCCCTTTCATTTCGTATCCTCTACTAAAGAGTATGTAATCAGTGGCAATTTTCAAAACGTAACCTATTTGATAAAATACCCAAATATATTTCACCACTCGGCACTCATCGGCATAATTTCATATTATTTCACGTAAGGTTGCTAATTCTAAGACTCATTGCATTTCAGGTATTTTGACTGCTGTCAACTGCCTGAGCGTGCGCTGGACAATGCGCATTCAGGATGTATTCACTTCCTCCAAACTTCTTGCTCTGGTAGTCATCATCATTTCTGGTATCTGCTATTTGTGCATGGGTATGTTTAAAATATCGTAATTCAACAAATAAGTTTTTAACTCTACCGTTTACTCATCAGAAACTGTTCATTTTGTTTAATTGCTACGTATATTCGTTTAGTTTATTATGTACTTCAATAATCAGTAGCACTATTGGGTTGCGATCATCTGTGTATGTGCGTGTAAGTATTATCTATAATATCAAAATGAATCGCTGAATGTGTTGCTAAGCGCAAATCTCGAGAGCAGCTGAACCGATTTTGATAATTTTTTTTATAATATTCCTTGAAGTACGAGGATTGTTCTTGCGGAAAGAAAAATTTAAAAATTGCCTGAAAAAGTCTAAAAACAACACTTTTCTATACTCCCATACTAAAGATTCGTAATAATACTTAAAAGTCAATTTGAACTTTAATACCATACCATAAAGTTTAAGTGTTAGTGGAGGGGTTCCGAGAAGGCAAAACAATTGAGTGACGTGAGTATCGTATAAATATTAATGTCAATATTTGTCAATATTTATACATACGATGGTAACATTACTTAAAAACAAATTGCAGAACAAGTATTAAAAAAAAATTATAGAATCGACTGTCAGGCGGTACGAAGTTCGCCGGGTCAGCTAGTTTTAAATATATTTATTGTATGTTTGATCTTTGGTCCCTTACCAAAAAGAGAATATCTATTGGGTCTGGATTGTGGGTAGGTACTTCACTTATTAATTTAATATTAGGCATTGTTTGATTATTAGAGGGTATAGGGTACATAATTATACATCTACCTTTATCTGTTCTTGTGCCCTTGTATCCCCAATTTGTGGCGATGCTGAAAGATATTTGTTTAAGGCATAAGCATAACCTACCTTTGTCCAATATCTGTCCTATTTTTGACTTATTCTGTAATTCGTTTATTCCCAACGAGTCACACTGTAACCCGTCACACTGTGACTAGTTGGGAGAACTTTGTAAAATAATTCCCAAACAGTCACACAGTGATTTTGTTTCATTAGATAGATTTTAAAATAAATTAATATTGTAAAGAAAAGAAGCATCCTGTTACAATTACAATAAAAGAGGTTTGTTGAGTGAATAATAATATGGGCATGATAATAAATGTAGCTATAGTCACTCACCATTCAGCTGTAGACAATATACCTACAATTTAGGCACTTACTCCAATATTGTGTTAGCAACAGTCTAAACTTAACAATCACATTGTTTCCTGAGATATTATGCTCTTTGATCTACTGACACAGAAACATCGCGTAAATTGATTAGGAATAATTGACGTTTGATAATTATTATGTAAATACTGTACTGTTTTAGTTCTTCAAAGAAATTGACCATCCATATTTATTTAAATATGTTTGGTGTCTATGGCCTGGTTGAACTGGTTTAATAGGTACATTTTTATTTAATTTAGGGGAGAACGGGGTAATGTCGAACGCGGAGTTATCGTGAGGTACCTAAAGCTAAAGTAGATTTTTTCCTGCAGGCTGTGAGAGAGACTCGTGTTCAATGCTAGGCACTAAGCGTAAAACTTATCCTTTTCTATAGTGATAACGCAATTTAACTCCTTTCGACGGTCTATTCCCAACTTCCCCCGAATGGATAATTAACGACTACTAAGTAATTAAGGTCAAAACAAATAGTAAACAATAAAAAAGGATTTTAACTAAAATAATTTTATTCAGAAGAATAATATTTAACACAACGGCGCATTTCCATGCACTTGTGTTTGGCTAGATACACGGAGTTGGTTATATAGTCTTTGGCTAGATATTACCAACAACAAGTGCTTGGAATAGGTAGGCGGAAGTTCAGTTATATTTTTTTTTGTGTAGATAGGTACCTACTGAAGTTTCAGTAAGAAAATTGGTATTTAAAAATATTTCGGGGGAAAAAGAAACTTTTACTTCTTATCTTCCTCCGAATATAACGAAAATTCCTATCTTCATTCAATCGTGAGAATCCATTTGTCGGAAGTTGTGAATAGTTAGGAGTTAAACCGTGTTCTTAATTACCTTACTCTACATTTTTTTTTCGGGAAGAATGACCTACCCGCCGCGCCGATGGCTAATCGACAGGGTCTTCCAGTGCCTATAATGGCACTAGAACTACTCATTAAAACTTCCCGGTAATTCCACTGTCCTTCATGGAGATAGCCTGCGCTTTGCCGAAGCAATTTAACAGCGTACGCCCGGAACCCCACTCTACCCTGCGACTCTATTCAATCCATAAAATAACAGTCTTGTTTATTGACAGCTCTCTGGAAAGCCATTAAATATTCACGGTCTATTAGCTTAAAATTAATTTATAGAAAACGAGTGCGGAGATTATTTAAGTAGGTTGTACACCTACCAACTTTTCGAAAAGTATGTTTAAATAAATATAAATAAATACACTTCCATAAAATATGCCAGACACCTGTTTATAACTTATTCCTTGTTTGATAGGCAAAATAGATATCTACAATTATGCGTTTCGAAAATCAGAGTACTGAAACTTTAATGATTTGTTATACTTTGATAGATAATACCTATTTATAAATTCGATAGAAGAGAGACAGGTCGTGACGCAGTTTTCCATTATTCATCCAATCAGAAACGCACAATATTTGAAAGAAGACAATTTCAGACAATTCCAGTACAATAGACACTACTAATAAAAAATAAAAAATGAAAATTGCCTTTCATCCGTAAAGGATGCCGCCAAATAATACTATTAAGTGTTGTGTTATGAAGAGGGAACTTGGCGGGTTGTATACTAGCATTAATGGATACTTATTTTCTTCTTCGGTTTTATTATAAAACATACTAATAGTATCCTAATATGTATTTATCCCTTTGCTATTTTAGGTCACACGGAAAACTTTGTCAGGCCTTTCGAAGGCGACTATGTAGCTGGAAAAGTAGCACTGGCGTTTTACTCTGGCCTCTTCGCCTTTGGAGGCTGGAACTACCTCAACTTCGTCACTGAAGAGCTACAAGACCCGTACAAGTAAGTATTTTGTAACTTTGTCCACAGGTAATGAATACGGCGCATAAATAAATAAAAGAAAACTAAAAATAAAACATAAAAAGTATTTAGTTTCTGATAAAAATAAAATTTTTGAAGTGCAATAAAGAGTATATACATTTAAGGACCAGATTAATTTACACTTGACAAGAAAAAATAATAATATAATCAAGATTTTTTTTCGTCAAGTGATTTTTCCTTCCTGCAGAGGTCGGCCGTCAGCTCGTTTGTCGTCTAGCTGTATAAAAAAATATTATTATAATCTTATTCACAAAGACTATCCAAAAACTAATAGTATTATAAAAACACTGCAAAAACAAAAAGAAAGTAGGTAAGTAAAATAGCTACTACGATACAATTATGTAAATTACATGAAGTTCTAATACAACAATAGGTACTTACGATAAAACCATATTCACGACAGTATATCACTACAAGTGCCTAGATCGTTAAAAGTCTTTGAAACAGCTATATTCTTTTACCAGATCAAAGATAATAATAGGCCTCATTGCGTTTTACCACGTTGGATGCTTCTTGCGTAAAAGTATCCTGATAAACGCTGACATTTATATTCGACTTTACGTTTCCATGTGTTTGCATTACTAACCTATCTATTATCGATAAAAATTCTAATGGTAAAAAGTAGTAGTACACCGAAGAGCAAGAAGACTCTTGGCCTTTTATTTCAAATATAAAGATTTTCACATCGTGAGTAACAATAGCCCAAGGTGCTACGAGCGTTTATATGCTACGATAATCGCATAAGATACCATAAAGACGAGTCGTACCGCTGCTTGTTACCCTACGTCTGAAAAAAAACGTCGGTCAACCGTTTTCGGTCAAATGAAATTCAGACAAGTAAATTTCGGACAAGTAATCGGTTCACAGCATGTCGATTCTGTAACAAAACTCGCACCTCACTTCGCAAGTCACTTCGAATTCAACTGTCAAATAGAGCAAATTTTCATACATTTTTTGCTCAATTTGACAGTTGAATTCGAAGTGACTTGCGAAGTGAGGTGCGAGATTCGTTACAGAATCGCACCTCTCAACATTGTTATTTATGGTTATTAGTAAGACCTTTACTATAACAGATTTGTTACGATTTTTAAAATTTAGAAACAAAGAAGAGACGGCAATGTTTAAGACTTTGTGAATAGCTATAGCAAAAAAAAAGGAAAGTGATTAATTCCATTATATAAAAAATCCTTTAAGAAAAAATCTTTTATCTTCATAAAGAGGTTCCCTCGAGGGTACATCAAACAGTAGGTCTTTGAATCGCCGCAGCCACTCAGCAAATAGTCTGGAGCTTTTAGAGTGACGTCATGATTCTTTTAGTTCATCTACTGATAGTAGAGATGAATATATTGTTATATATATGAGACATTTTCTGTTTATTCTGTTATTTTTTCAACATTACAGATTTCATAATAGATGCTCCTGATTAAAAATGTTTATTTTTTTTACTGTTTTTGTGCTTTATGAACCTTATGTATGGGTCTTTTATTTATTTTCGACTTCGCTATTATATCTTCAATAGTCAGCAACGAAATTCGTTTAAAATCCAAGTTTGGAAAATGTCAAAGATCTTTAAAACGAAATACAGATAAGCACTTATAATAGTAAACGTAGTGTTATATTCTTTTTGATACATAGCTAAGGTAGAAACAAAAAGGTGCTTGACATAGCATAATTACAAATCAGGGGTCAGTGGAAGCTCAGTGATCATTTTGTGAAAGGTCGCAGGTTCGAATACCGCCTCAAGACGTGTTTTTTTTTATTGTTTAGATGTTTTTCCAATGACAACACAATGTAAAATAGCAGTTACTTAGTATTCCCTAATTCACCAGTTTCCGGAAAGTGTTTTGTAATTTCGAATGCGCTAACCGGCCTTTATGGCTGACCGTACACCATTATCAAGTCTATCGGTAGCAATTCCCGTCCCACTCACCCTATTAAATGTTTTATTCATGAAGAACTCTTACATAAAGATGGTAGAGACCATTGAGAGAAATGTAGGAACATCTTGATATTTAATTAAAGTTGTATTAATAGTTTTTATCACTTTTGGGGCAATGCCAGCGGCAATAAACATTGTCTTTGCAATTTTTATGCTATTTGAAAACTTTATTTGACCATGATTTTAATTCAAGATCAAGCTCATATTGCAAAGAGTTCAATTATTTTCTGGGGCTATTAAACCCTTTTTTATTATCCTATTTAATAAACTCATGTATGTGTTGAAATATATTAATATTGACATTGTGAAGATAACTTATAGGTAACGAAAAAACAGAAAAGTAGAAGAAATTTATAGAGCTCTCATATAGGTTGTAAAATAATATTTACTAGTTATTTATAGCCCCCAACGAAAAAAGGGTTGTTATAAGTTTGACGTGTTTGTCTGTGTATCTGTATATCTGTGAATTTGTGTGTGTCATAATTAAACATGACATACTTTTACTTATCCTAATAACAGTTCTTCTTCTTCTTCTTCTTCTTTCGTACGGGCGGTTTCCGCAAATCGACGACTATTGCGCCTGTTTTGCGTCGGAGGGTGTTGGCTGGTTCACTCCAGCCATCCCAGCTCCCCCAGGAAGGCGCCCAGCGCCTTGATGTCGCCAAACACCTCCTGGAGGCTACCCGGAGATCCCAGGTAGGTAGCCCGGTAGTTTGCCACTCCCCTGCACTCTAGCAGGACGTGAGCGGCTGTTTCCTCGACCTCCATGCATGCTCTGCACAAAGGACTGTCCGTGACACCTAGGTTGAAAAGATGCCTGTTAAAGTTGCTGTGACCGGTTAGTGCACCCGTTATTTGACGGAGACTAGATCTACTTAGCTGTAGCAGGGTTTTGGAGAGTTTAGGCTTGATTCGGGGTAGTGCAAGTCTAGCCTGTCTGCAACTCTCCAAATTGTTCCAGTGTTGTTCATGTAAGTGTTTGGTGTGTTGACTAAATCTACCTTTGAACCAGCTTGGAGGTATAGGAATGATCGGCTCGGGCCCTATGGGCCGCATGCCTGATCCTCTCCTAGCCAGTTCATCCGCAGCGTCGTTGCCTCTTGCTCCGCTGTGTCCCTTTATCCAGTGAAGGGTAATAGAATTTAGTGCTCCTACCATGTTCAGGCCCGAATGACATTCGTGAATGAGGCTCGATGTTATCACGTAGCTATTCAGGGCTTGCAAGACTGATTTGCTGTCAGAGAGTATTAGTATATTTTGATTTGTTACCTCTCTCGTTATTAATGCCTTCGTGGCTAGTAGAATACCCATACATTCCGCTTGGAATGCTGTGTTGTGGATTCCCAGCGGGATGCTTATGTGGATGTTTAGGTCTTCCGAGAAGACACCCGTCCCCGTACCTGAACTCGTTTTAGAGCCGTCCGTAAAGATGGTGAGTGCCTTGTGGATTGTACTTGGGCTGGTGACCTCTGACAGTTGTATTTTATATTTCTTGTCAAAGATAAAGGTAGGTGCTATCTTGTCACAGATCGCCTATGCCAGCGGGGTGTCAATCCAGTCCTGTATAAGCTCATTGAAACGTTTTACCTTCTCAGATCTTACTAGTTTCAGGTGTTTAAGCCGTAGTGCAGATTCCGCGGCTGTTTGCTGTATATGCAGATGTAGCGGTGGAATGTTGAGCATCGCCTCCATTGCTGCTGTTGGGGTGGTTTTCATGCACCCTGTGATAGCACAACATGCTAGTCTCTGGAAGCTTTCAAGTTTGATGGCACAAGTTGAGAGTTTCGTTCTCGGCCACCACACTACAGCTCCGTAACTTACCATCGGCCTTATGACTATGTCATACAGCCACTTGAAGATTTTTGGAGCCAGACCCCAGCGCTTACCTACCATCCTACGGCATTGCCAGAGGACGATGCTTGCTGATTTCAGTTTGCGCTCAAGGTGACTACCCCAGTTCAGTTTGCTGTCTAAGATTATACCTAAGTACTTTACCTCTTTTGACAGTGAAAGTGTTGTTCCAAACATGCTGGGTAGGCAATAGTTGCCTAGATTACGCTTGTTCGTGTACATTACCAGTTCCGTTTTATTAGGGTTTACGGCCAGGTCGTGTTCCTTGCACCATTTTCCAACTATACGGAGTGCTGCTTGCATAGTGTCGCATGCCACATTAGCACGACGTCCTATTGTAAGGATGGTGATGTCGTCAGCATATCCTATCGTGAAGAAATGCCTGGCGTTGAGGTGAGTAATGAGTTCATTTACCACCAAGTTCCACAGAAGTGGTGATAGGACTCCGCCTTGTGGGCCTAATAACAGTTGCGCACAATATTAATTTGGCATAACTTTTTAGGCACAATCTTTTAAAGCATAACTACTATACTTAAGCATAATAATCGTTAAGCATACTATTCGAAAGCCTAAATTTATATACGCATAGTGACATTTGAGGATAATTTTGTAAGCATAATAATTATACGTCAAATAGGTAACTTCTAAAGTGCTAAAAGTAAGTTTAAGAAATGTGTTTGCATTTAATAAAATACTTTTCATCCCCCCATCTCGGAAAGAGTATTTTTGCTCTTCGATATCTGAGTGCAAAAGCCGTTTTTATCCGCTAGACGATAAAGTAAAATTGAATTTAGAACATCGTGTGCACTAAGTTTGTGAATTCCAAACATCATCAAACCTCTTTACTTCCACCTCCATGGTGCCGAATTTATGATACAACCTTTTTTTAACTTATTATAAATTAGACTCGGCACTTTCTTGGTGTACTTTTTGTTTAATTTGCTTTGCGCGCGCCACTTTCTTTTCAGGACATATTTGTTAACACCATAGGTTTAAAACAAGAAACTTCTTGAAAACAAATAAAAAACCTAAAATGAGTAATTCTAGCTACGAATAAGTTTATTTGACGCCAACAGAATTGACTCAAACTGTTAATAACGCGCAAATGTTTTTTTTGCATTGAGTCATTTCCTCGTTGAGGTGGGATAAAAATTTACGTGTTGCACTCAAGTGCAAAGATTTTTCACCTCGTGCTCTTTTGATTCCCTCGCTTACGCTCAGTATTCTAATTTGTGAATCTTAGAATCCTTCGCTAGCTCGGTCATCAAAATTGAGCACGCGGTTAAAAAGCAACTTTGCACTCTTGTGTAACAAATAACTATTTCGTATATAAAATAAACACGTTGGCGGCTTAACACCACCGCACCCTAACCTAGTAATACATACCCAAGTTATATTTGATAAACAACCTACTTTTTGTTTTTCAGATTTAAATAACTGTTAATAAAATAAAAGATGATACAAGATTTGAATCCTCATAAAAGAAAAACTTAACATGGCATACTTTTCATTATGCCTTTTGATCTTTATGCCTAATAACTATTAGACGAATTAACAATGGCCCTGATTCTGGCGAACACATGCTAAGTTTAAATTTAAGTTCAGTCTATTTCTTTCTCTCAAAATGAAAAAGAAAAGGATGGCTGTCATATAAATTGACATTTAGAAAGGTGCGTTCAATTTGCGACCTTATTGAATGTGCTAAAATGCAGTGTTTAGGAGGCACCTCCGTTCATGCCGTCTAAAATTGTCTATGGTTTCTATGAAATCTATCTAAATTTAAGTGTCAGCTCTAAACAGATTCTTGCTATCTCTTTCCTATTACTTATTGCGAGAAAGAGATATACTGTACTTAAATTTAGAATTAAAGTGTGTTCCCAGAATTAGGCCCAATATACCTTATAACTTTCTGCAAATCAAAATTAGGGCAAAAACCATTAGCCTGAACTATATTTATGCTTACTGAAATAGTATGCCAAAAAGTACAATTATGTTAAAATGTAATTATGACAAAAAATATGCCTAACTCGTTATGCCAAACGAAATCAGGATGAAAAATTTTTGAAATAAGGAATCCCGATTTTTTTAGTCTAGATATTTCCCTTTTAAAATACATTATTCAGTGAACTTTCTATTTTCTTGTTTATACGATAATCTTTTTAAGCCGCATATTAATTGTATTTGTGTAGACTTTAGTGTATGATTTTAGTGAAAAGGGTGACGACGACTATTGTTTTCAATCATTACCTGTTTTAGATCGTATAAGTTATTAAGTACCATCCACAGTTTCATCACCAACCTTCCTACTTGCTGGGCACAGGCCTTCCTAGATGGGAGAAACACATGAGGAGTTTGGGCCATATCATGATTCTGGCGCAATGTTTTAGTCTCATCATTGATCTATGATCATAATCCTTCCTTTTAATAGTGTCATATTTCAATACCATCTCGTACTTTTGTGTGCCTTGTTTTACTCTGCTGAAGGGAAGCTCTACCAGCCTATCCTCCCCTTATTTTGGGTCTCTCACCCACTAAACCCCTCAACGATGCACCTTTTTCCTGCTTGCTGCTAACCATGCGGGATTCAACTTTTGTGTGCTTATCTTAAGCATTTCGTAACTCTGAGCTCTGACATCACTACTTCGAAGTTAGTTTGAACTTAATTTTCATCATAACGTACGCTTCTAAGCCACTCGAAAGACGGTTCAGAATATTTATTTATTTATTATATTTAATATGTGCAATCAAAATTTGACTAAAGCTTGAACTTGTGTTGAGTAAGAATATCGTCAATTTGTATGTTCCTATTCTAGAAAGTTTATTATTAAATCTTGTTTGCTTCTCAGATTTGATAGTTACACTATTGTTTTATTTATTACTAGTTACACTCTGCATGCTTTGCAAATTGCAATGCCCGTAAAGAGAAAACTGTTAGGTTTTACCGTCCGGGAACATTCGCCGGCGTCCCCCAGATCACCCTACCAAAATTTCATCACAATCTGATCAATTGTTTTGAAACATTGATTTTTATTTGTAACACAAATTGTCTAGATAATAAAACAATGGAAAAAACTTGAGGCTTTTTTATTTATGTTAGCTGTTGTTGTTGCTGTTGTTGTTTTTAAAAAACAAAAGCTTAGATATAATAATTAGGTAAGTAGGAAAAGTACCCAAACAAACTGATAAAGTTATAAATACCAAATACACAAATTACCACAAAAATATTATCGGCATTTTCTAGAAGTACCTACGTTTAGTAGGTACTTAGTGCTTTTTTATTGTCATTTTAGAAACGTCAAAAGACGCCACCAGCTATTTGCCCTTTTCTCAGATTGTAACAATAAGAAACCAGCAAAGCCTAAATTTCTTTTTCATCCCCCCATCTCGGAAAGAGTATTTTTGCTCATCGATATCAGAGTGCAAAAGCCGTTTTTATCCGCTAGAGGATAAAGTAAAATTGAACTTAGAACATCGTGTGCACTAAGTTTGTGAATCCAAAACATTGTCATACAACCTTTTTGAACTTGCTAAAAACTCAGACTCGGCACCATCTTGGTGTACTTTTTGTTTAATTTGCGCGCGCCATTTTCTTTTTGCGACATATTTGTTAAAACCAAAGGTGTAAAACAAGAAATTTGAAAACAAGTAAAAAACCTAAAATGAGTGATTCTAGCGACGAAGAAGTTTATTTGACGCCAACACAATTGACTGAAACTGTTAACAATGCACAAATATTATTTTTTGCATTTAGTCATTTCCTCGTTAAGTTGGGATGAAAAGTTACGTGTTGCACTCGAGTGCAAAGATTTTTCACCTCGTGCTTTATTTGATTCCCTCGCTAACGCTCACGATTCAATTTTTGAATCATTCGCTTGCTCGGTCATCAAAATTGAGCACGCGGTGAAAAAGTAACTTTGCACTCTTGTATAACAAATAACTACTTATTACTCCCATCGTAGGGCATAAACATATCGCTTCATTGGATTCATCCAGTCACTATAGAATTATTGACTCTACCGAGTTTCCGGTTTAAATATTGCTATAGATTCCAAACCGTTGCGTAGTAGAGATTTTAGTTAAAGGTAAACTAATTAAGTAGGTATTTTGTAATTTCAAATTATAAATTGGTAAACAAGCGTACGCATCCGATATATATTTCCTTTTGTTTTGATTTGTTTTAATGAATACAATACTAGGCGGCTTAATTTTTTAGTTACAATCACGAAGACTGTAGTGGATCCATAGGGCGTTAGATATTACAAATCATGGACAAAAATTAAGCCTTAATAACAAAAAAGACAGTTTTAGATTAAAGCCTGGTCTCATTTCAGATCACGTGTTGAAATAAACTGATAACTTATACCTTCGCAGCCGTTTGTTTTTATTTATTGGTTATTGTTTTCAGGAACTTACCTCGCGCCATATGGATCGCCATGCCGATGGTCACCATTATCTACGTCATGGCCAATATGGCTTATTTCGCCGTCGTTTCCAAGAGCGAGATGATGTCCAATCCTGCAGTGGCCGTGGTATGATATTCTAGCAACAATTTATTTTTCTTTTTATTGCCTATATTTTATTGCCTATAAAATATATCACAACATTGTGAAGATAGATGTTAGCTGAATCAAAAGACTAGAATAGATTCACTAGTGCTTGCAAGTCTTTCGGTATCTCATCGGTTAGAGCATTAAGGACGTCAGGACTTGTATTGTACACATTTTTTTATATCTTTCAAAAATTACAATTTATAAAGGTCCCGAGCTTATTACCCGTCAATTTCTAGAAAGTACCTTTGAACTGAAAATAAATGAACCATTCAGGATACAGATATAACCTGTCATTCTTATCGTTCTACAAATCATCCAAAGAAATTAAAAAATATTATCATGTCTTATTCTTGAATTTATTAGGGTATAATAAATTTACTTTTGATAATGCTTGTCTTGTTCAAACTGCTGACAATGGTTATTCAACCTTAAATGCTGACCGCGACCCCAATAAAATTTATATATGTATAATTACACATAAAAACTGAAATGTTCTAATAGATTACCTTTTAGTAGGTACCTTCATAAAGAGACTAGGCACTTAAGGAGGTTCATTAAATGACTCTGATTTAACTCTTAATATAAAGTAAAGAGACAGTATTGACGGAAATATTTCATTTTCTAGCAATCGTTGACTAAAACTTATGAGACCATCAGTGATTAAAATTATCGAAGCAAAAGTAAATAACATACTCTCTATTTTGTCTTATATTTTTTTTATACATAATCAAACGTGTAATCATCATGTGTCTGAATGATAAGTAGCCCTAACTTAATGTCTCATAATATCAATTGCCCGAAAACTGAAATCCCTATATTTAATATGACCTAATTTTTTTTGCTATAAATATCACATATTTGAAGCACATAAATATAAAATATAAATAAATTTCATACTATCACACCAATTATCTAGCCCAAGTAAGTATCATAAGAACTTGTGTAATGAATACTAGATAAACATGCATGCAGCATTCAAGCAGGCATGCAGCATGCCAATGCAGTAGGGCCACTCTAAAACAAAGTCGAAAATACCATGGCACCATTTTTTTCAATTGATTCCGCGTGGATATTGGTTATCGCTCCAAAAAGTATCCTTTGTTATTCCCAGGGTCTTAAACTATCTCCATACCAAATTTCATCTAAATCGGTTTAGTGGTTTAGGCTTGAAAGCGTAACAAACAAACTCACTTTCGCATATATAATTTTAGTTAGGATTAGACATTATTCAATCAATCAAAAAAAAAAACTTTATTTACATTCACTTGTAAACCTTTACAAATTGTAGCTGGAGTCCCCTTTTAAGCATACAAATGCCTGTGCCAGGGGGCACCGCTCTTCCATAACGTTAAAGATTTTATTAACAAATTTAACCATACATTTGGTAAGTATATTTTATTTAATACAATACTCGAATTAGTGTGTTTGTGTGTGTGTGTAAGTGTATATTTGTGTGTAAGTATAAGTGTGTGTGTGTGTGTATGTGTGTAAGTGTTTGTGTGTTTGCGTATATGTGTGTGCTAGCGTGTGCGTATGTGTGCGTGTGCGTGTGCGATAGCGTGTGTGCGTATATATCTTAAGAGAGTTTCACCTGTGGGGTACTAAGAATGATTCCATATTATCATAGTTCAAAGTTTTTATCCATCTACTCAACGAAGATTTACACTCATGATAGGTTTTGGAATATATTTGTATTTCTTTATTAATTTTGTTGTATAAATAAGCTGATTGTGTTTTGTACTGTATCCTAGCGAAAACTGTTTTTGTTCTGGGAACTTCTAAAATATTGTATTTCCTTCTTTTATTTATCAAATTAGGATTATAAGTTAAGGTTTTATGTTTTTTTAGTATCAAACTTACAATATATAGTTTCCGAATCGATAGTAAGTCGCTAATTTGGTATAAGCTCTCGGTGGAGAATCGTTGTTAATGCTCTCTGAGCTCTTTCAACTTCAAGAAAGCGTGACTTATAAGCTCCACCCCATACGGGTATACAATATATTGTAATTGATTGTACCAAGGCTATGTAAATTTTGTTTAAGATGTTTTTTGCAGAACTTGTTTCACCTGAATTATTTTTTGGTACCACATATCTCAGAGTCTTGAACATCCAGATAAAATTTCTGATCCTAGAAGATATCTTTTCTATCTGGGGGTACCAAGATAATTTCTGGTCTATAATGACACCCAGATATTTAATCTGATCCAGTTTTTTAATAGATGGGCAAGCACATTTTTTATTGAATGAGTCATTACACATATGCAGTTTTAGTGGCATTCCAAGATGGACCAGTAAAGACAATAGCTGTATCTTCAGCATATGCATTTATTAAATTGGTATCGTCACCAAAAGGCCTAATATTTAGGTACATTTTCTTATAGATATTCGGTGACCGCTTATTCGCCGGGTGGAGATGGGTAATCCCAGTATTCGTGGCTCTGTCTACGTTTGGAGGCGTTAATGGTGTCTTGTTCACGTCTGCTCGGCTGTTCGCTACTGGCGCCCAGGAGGGTCACATGCCGGCCTTCTTCTCGCTGTTCCACATCGATAAACAGACGCCAATACCATCTCTTATATTCACGGTAAGTAATAATCATGAGTAGAGTTTTTAAAACAACGGAGTTTTAGAGAATTTCTGGTCATTTTTTGTATCCTAGATAATTAATTGTCAAAAATCTGCTGTACAGACGACAACACGTCAAATGTGACAGTTGCACTACAAAAGGCGCCTCTATTACGATCGCAGTAAGGGTGGTCTCAAGATCAAACTGATACGCTTGATATGCTATCTACTGTACACGTATGAAATTAACATAAAATAAAAATAAAAACATATTTGTGAACCTAAAGTTCTCGGTATGAGCTATCTATACCTTTTTTAAAAAATCTAAATTCTTAACGTATGTGAGTTAATTTTACAATGCATTACGAAATCGTGTATTGATTGATGAGGGAAAGTGAAAAACAATTGTGTTTAGTAGACAGATTAGAACATCATTTGGTGACTAATCAATCTAGTGACGTAACGACTCATAGTTTAGCTTCCCTGTAGTGTTTTCGTTCTAGAAAAAAAATCCTTCAACAGATAGACTAGAAGAAATTCAGGGGGTTATCCCAAATCCACGGTAGCTTAGTGGTCAGACTGGTCACCCGGATCGTTGAAGGACGCGGGTTCGCATCCCGCCCCAGGACATATTTTTTTTCTAGTTTAAATATTTTTCTAAGTTGAACTCGCGGTATAAGTGAGCAAAACGTTACCTTTAGTACCTAACTTCTATTTTTTTTAAATATCAAGTACGGCCAATGACTTAACGCCACCTGATGTGAAGCGGTGCTGCTTGAAACACACAGTTCTAACCGCCTCCACCTTGCCTTTTCACTCCTCTTTTGAAGGAACCCATAATAAAGGAAGAAGGGAACACATGTGCTGGCAAAGAATTCCAAGTTTTGAAAGTACGACGAAGAAACGTTACTAAACTTCTATGTCCGAAGACCGGCACAGTTACTTAAGTCAATTAAGAAGTATAGACATACATGACTTTAGTATTTACCTACATCTAAATTTTATTACTAATATCAAGTTCTATCGTTTTCAGTGCTTCTTCTCTCTCCTCATGCTGACGACGAGCAACGTGTTTGCCCTCATCAACTACTTCTCCCAAATCCTTTGGTTGTCCGTGGGCGCGTCAGTCGTGGGTATGTTGTGGCTCCGGCACAAGAAGCCTGACATACCCAGGCCTATAAAGGTCAACATCGTAATTCCTTATCTCTTCTTGATTGCTATCGCGTGTCTAGTTATAATACCGGCTATAACGCAACCAGTAGACACTGTAATCGGTCTGGCGATTTTACTGTCTGGTATACCAGTCTATTACCTCTGTGTAAGATGGAAGAACAAACCGGACGGGTATCATGTCTTCTCCGGCTACATACTTCGGTATCTTCAGAAGCTCTGCTCGTGTGTCTACGTCGAATCTTCCGAAAAAATGTCCAATTGAAATTTGTTGCCGATATAAAGGATCAGTAGGTATACGCGATTTAAGTGATACAAGCATTTATTGAATGAGCTTATTGTTAATATGCGATCACCGTTCCATTTACCTATATTATTTTTGGATGAATTCGTAATATACATATATAGTTACATTTTGTACAATACTTTATCTTGATAAAAGTATTGTGTAAAATTTTTACACATTTATTATATTGAGATACCAAGATGGTTTTATTTGTTTTAAGGAAGTAATGTCAAATACCTTATTGACTGAATACGTAGATTGATGTCTACTTCGTTTCATTGGCACATTTATCATAAATCATATGGAAGGGGAACAATCTACAAAGAAACTATATATAATTATATTATACCTACCTATACTTAATTGTTTGTGATGCCTTTAGTGGGCATACTTGACTGATGGACAATAAGTTTATAGTTTACTAGACATTTAATTAGCGCTTACAATAGAAAGCACAATGATCGCCAGTTAAACATGTAATACAGGGATGGCGAACCATTACGTATCAACGTGCCATTTTTCCAAAGAAATCTTTAATGAGGTAATAGACGAGCCATCAAATAATTTTGACTTTGTAGTTATTGGAAAAATAATAGTAGTAAATACCATCTACTCAAAACTCTTTATTTACTACAGAAAAATAGGAACATTTTGCAATGTTTCAATTGTACCTACGAGTAATTTAAATTAAAGTAAAATTAGTGTGACTTCTGTTGCTGCAGATTAGATGACAAATAACAAATGTTAGGGTTGTAAGATGTTACTTTTAGCAGAATGCATGCTGAACTGGAGTCAACTGTCAAACGGTTTCTAACCGAGTCTTTAATGTTATTCTTCTCTGAAAATGACTCGCAGGCATAGGTTGACGAAAATATTGTTAAAATAGCATGAGCCAGGGTGCCCAAAATATTGTGTCGCGTGCCACTAATGGCACGCGTGCCATTGGTTTGTCATCCCTGATGTAGTAGGTAATACCTTCCTATCTCCTGTGTAATCTCTACTTAATATAAAATGTCTGCAAAAACTGCTTTTATTATGACTAAATAATGGATAATTTTAATTAGCTTAACAGTTTAAGTATCTACCACTTTAACGATGAGGTTAGCTGTATCACTGTATCACTAATCTCAACGAGATTACCTGGTAATCTCGTGATTCATGATACAGTACCTAGGGGCAATCATTACCCCCAGGTACTTTATCACTAATCTGCAATAGTCAGAATCGCCAAATTGGAGTCAACTTTTGGGAGGAATGGAAAGAAATGGCTTTGCCCACATTTGCAGACTCACTTTATCACTAGCAAATTATTGAACGGACAAACTTGAACTAATAAATTATATTTAAGTAATAATAATTTTACACAAAAAAAACTCGTGTCTGACGAATAAATGTTTTAAAGATTGACAAAATTTTAACACATTTTCTACAAGAAAAATGTTCCTGAACTGGGGCCTTACCACCATCTTTTTAAAAGCGATTCACATTCCGCTCGGTTCAGTATTGGTTCCTAAACTACATCGCTGTCATAGTCGTAGATAGCGTCGTAGTACGAATTAACGATTCTACTCAGTTTAGGTCCTAAAGTGGATCGCGATACTAAACCGTAGATACATCATAATTATCAGTTACACGAAGTATGCACAAGTCTCTCTCATTTCAATATTTATTACTGTGAATTATCTGACTTTATCTGAAACATTACGACATCAATAAATTTGATAGTGGACATACTTAGTAAGATTTATTGTGACATCTGTAAAACGAGTTAACTAGATTTACTTAATTATAATTTTATGATTAATTATAATATGGAAATAGTATTGTAAAATAATCAGCTGAGTATTCTAGATGGTTTAAGTCATACTGATAAATAATAATGTTTAATAATGATATATGTACCTATATTCCTAGCAGTTATAAGGATTTTTAGATAAATATATGTCTACACTTATATCATGTATTTATCGTTAAATGGTATAAAAATATGTACCTAGGTACTATATTAAAATTTATGAATAGATTGTTGTTATTAAAAAAGAAATGCTATAGGTAATATTTATCTACTAGTTACTTATTTAATAATGGCAAATGGTTCTTTGATTACGAAACTTATTTATCTGCACAAATATTTAGAGATGCTTTAAACTTGGTATGTAATTTTTTTTCGTGTTGTCTTCTATAGAGATTTTTTTTGATCTCGCGCCGGTTACTGGTTAGTTTATAAATCTGAGTGGAATAAAACCTTCTGGAAGTGGCATATCCAAAGCCAGATGACTACAGGCTCTTTCTGCCTAAAAATATAGGAAGGCTAATGGGATCTATATTCTGGACGTGGACACAGAAAATCCCAATCCCAACACAAAAGATCCCAATGGGTCGAAGTACACTGTGACAGGTATTGTAACAACAAAGATTTAACTCATAGTTCGAATAGCATGATACCAAAAAGTAATAAAAAAACAATCAAGATGTCATCTTTTATGACAAGTTACGGTGTTCCCAACATAACACTTTCTTGATGAGCTCTGAAGACCTTATTTACCACAGGAACACAAAGAAAAGAAAACTTAAAGGGAAATTCTACATAATTATCTTTGCGATTGGGCCTTATTCTGGAGAACACCAGCTTTATCTAAATTTAAGATCATGCGTTTCTTTCTTATAAGAGACCCGGGAGTCTTACGCGAAAAATTGTAGTTACATAACATAACTAACAACATTTTAAGCGACATAAATATTAAGGTAATACATGGGTATTATTTTATTGTAAAACAAAATTTTTTACTGAATACACATACCTTTAATTTAGTTAAAATATAATTTAAAAAGCTTTACCATTTACCACCACATATCATGAACTTTTTAAATATTCTGAAAACCCTAATATCTTACATAAAACCAGTTGTTCTGTGATAAAACTGTGGTTTATTGAAAAACTAGGTACAGTTTTGTAATTTGATTTTAAGAACGAAATAAGGGCTTAAGGTTGGAAGCTGGTCGATATATATCTACATTCCATTATATAGATCGATTTATACAGATGTTGAATGAATATTTTATGGATATTATATTTTATTAGCTTTTAAAATTTATAATCGTTGTAACACTATTACGGTCCTAATTATAAACTCTCATAAAACCTTTTTAAGTTAAAGACACAGAAATTATATAATAAACTTTATTGTTTCTTAAAAAAATACAAATGATTTACCTACACTTATTGGGTTGCGTTTGGGATCCCCTCTGGTAACTGAAACCTATTTTAGATGCAAATATTTTGTTTCTCTCATTGAATCAAGCCAAATTAATGTGACAAACATACAATAGGAGTAATGAGGGCTTACAGCTATGATCGTATAACATATTAGATAGGTACTACATATACCTACTTAAGTTAAATTTAAGAATCAAGCAAACTCACTGTTTTATCTACCTTTTAATTTTAATTTATTATTATTTGATTAATTATATCTAATGATGTAATGATCCATGGATGACGAGTAGATTACTCGTAATGGATCATAACAAAGTGTCTATGTACTGTTGACAGCATATCAAGCGTAACAGTTAGACCTTTGGATCGCCCTTACTGGTGTCGTAATAGAGGCGGCTTTCGTAGTGCAACTGTTATACACTTGATGTGCTTTCGTGTGTACCTAGCTCCCTTATTAAAAAAACTAGGTATTATCAACCCGTTCACAATCAGAAAGGAACTAAATCTTTGATTAGACTTAAGTGATATTTAGGACTCGCTGAATTTTTAATTTATTCAATTTTATTTAATGAACCATGGATGACAAAGAGCTGTACTTGTAATGGATCATCACGTCAGTGTCTATGTACCTATTCCCTTTTTAAAAAACCCAGGTACCTGTACCTAGGTGTTATCAACCCGTTCACAATCAGAAGGAATTAAAACCTTTGCCAAAATCAATATAAAAATAATTTGGAGAAGGAAAATGTCTAGCTTTTATTTTTTGCACATAAGAATGCACAAATAAGTAGAGGAGAGTAACCAAATATAGGCTACTATTTTGTTTTTGCCTCAAAAATAAAAAAAACTATTAAAAAAATAACCATTTATTGACGTCAGAATAATCACACATACATTTTTAAAGAGCTAAGTAACAATCTTACAAGTTCTTAATATTATAATATATTATTATATTGAGCATTAAACAAAATATCAAAATAGACGCTAAATATAGAACAGGTACTCAAATATGGGCTACAAATAAAAACTTATAATGGGCCTAATTCTGGAAACACACTTTATTTCTAAATTTAAGTACAGTATATCTCTTTCTCGCAATAAGTAATAGGAAAAAGATAGCAAGAATCTGTTTAGAGCTGTCACTTAAATTTAGATAGATTTCAAAGAACCCATAGACAATTTTAGACGGCATGTACGGAGGTGCCTCCTAAACACTGCATCGACCTTATTGAACGTGCTAAACGTTCAATAAGGTCGAAAATTGAACGCATCTTTCTAAATATCAATTAATATGACAAAGAAAAAGAAAAGGATGGCATCCTTTTCTTTTTCATTTTGATAGAAAGAAATAGACTAAACTTAAATTTAAACTTAGCATGTGTTCGCCAGAATTAGGGCCATTATCTGGTACGAAAATAACAATTATAAATATTTATTTTCTAGGAGATCAAATTAGGTACTTTGGAAGATGGAAGAAATCACATAATTTACTTACAAAAATTACATATCCAGATGTCAAACTCTGGCCCAGCACAGTCATTATGTGCCCAGAGCTTACACCTCCTGCCGAGTTTTCGGAAAAATAATCCTGACAAAACATACACGCTGCATCAGCGGTGTCAGGAGCCTCTCTTCCTATAGGGGCATCTGGTTCACTATCTGAATCAAATTGGATATCTTCTTCACCTTCACCATAGTCATAGCCCATATTCGAAATTCTTTACTAAAATCAACTTGATCGTGTACCTACTTTATTCATATATAGCAAGCAATAAATCGACCGACAATCATAAAATTAAAATTACCTATATTCTGCAATGAAACACATAGTTACAGTATTTAGACCTAATTTTCATTAATTGATACGTACCGCAGAAAATTTTCGACAGCAGCAATACAAGTATGGGCGACACTGGCGACAGCTCGCGCGAGCTCGCGCGCAAATGACGAGAATGAGTGAGTGCGATGTTAGAGCGAATAATTGCGATAGACGATCGTCGTTTGTTGCGACTTTCGATTGTAGGTTTTCGAGAATTGTTACTAGCCCATAATTAAGCACTAGCCCACATTTAGTTACTCTCTAGGTATACTCAGGCAGTAGGAATTTATGAAAAAAGTTCTTGATCGAGCTCCTTTCGACTCCACTCGAATTAGACAGTTTTATTTTTCTATTTAGGATGACTTAAGTAATTTATTTTGATGCCATTTATAAATGTACCCTACTTAATTTATAAGGAAGTTATTAAAAATATATCACGTCTGTTTACATTGTTCGCCTTTTTATTTACCACCTGATGTAAAGCGGTAAGTATAGTCCATATGCGAAGACTGATAGTGCAACTTAGACACTGCTCAAGCCGCCTCCACCTTGCCGACCCAAGGTGCTTTATTACGCTTCTTTTGAAGGAAGCCACAGGAAGGAGGGAACACAGTGGCGGCAAAGATTTCCTAGTTCTGGAAGTACGACAAAGAAACGAGGTAGGTAATAAATTTCTTTGTGCTTGATGTTGAGGTAGAGACGGTGAAATAATGACTCCGAAGACCGGTACGCATGCTCTTGAGCAGGAAGGGGGAAGGTGGGATAAGGTCAAAAAGCTCTTCAGAGCACTCTGCGTTATAAAGCCGATAGAGGGCGCTAAGCGACGTACGTCTTAACGCAATCGCAAAGGCTCATGGTTGTTCGTGACCTCTGCTTCGCCAATGATACAGACAGCACGAAGCTCTAATCCAGTGCATCGAGGAGGTACCTACTTGGCCGAGCCATCCCACAAGTGCGAGCAATATTGCTAGGACACCAAGTGTTTCCTAAGGCTGTTTTCACCACTGTTTCGATGTATTTCATTAAACCTTATCGAATATAACTCTGGGCAGATAGAGTATTATGTAGCATTCTGGTTTAGGACATGCCACTTCTAGAAGATTCATTCTGGTACTATATTTTTTTTGCCCTTAACATCACTCACATTGCTGATACAGCGATGGGTCATTGATTCCTGCCACTCACTACGGGCTCGACATAGTTTTGTTCGGGCGAGTTGAATTATGTGTAGCATCTGGTTTAGTGGAAAAATGTTAGCGCACCACTTGGTTCGAACACATTTTGCCATTTATTAAAAGAATAATGAATAGAGATGGAGAGAACGTATAAGGGTGCTACTAATTTCTAGAGAAATATTTTTCGACAGACAACAATTTAAATAAGACTCGTTAACTAAAAAAAAAGTCAATAAAGTAAAACACAACGTTAACTAACAAAAATAGCTAGGTGCTAAAAAGTATTTATGAAATTAATTAGCGAATGATTATGGTCTCTTTTCTCTACGGATGACGTGATCGTCAGGCTGACAATTCAGGTAAAATAATATTGAACCGCTGTTTATCAACATGCAATATTTAAAGCTTATTCCGTTCAACAATGGCACAACAACAATACGATACCTTAAAACGTACAAGCCACTTTGGGGAAGCAGGTGGTATCCAGACCTTGAATTTATAAAACAGTTTGAATCGCCAGTGATGTATCCAGTACCGGAGACTGAAAAATATTACAGGATGATCTATAACTCTAAAATAAAACCTGTCGAGCGGAAGCTGAGGAATATGTGGATTAATTTCGGACCTCAACATCCCGCAGCTCATGGTGTACTTCGTCTGATCCTTGAGTTGGACGGTGAAACCGTGGTGAGAGCAATTCCTCACGTGGGATTTTTACACCGAGCTACAGAGAAATTAATGGAAAATAAGCATTACATTCAAAGTCTACCGTTTATGGACCGTCTTGATTATGTCTCAACGCTCGCTAATGAACAATGTTTCGCTCTGGCCGTAGAGACTTTGCTCAATATTGAAGTACCCCCTCGAGCAAAAGCTATTCGTGTTCTATGCAGTGAGTTATGTAGAATTGCCAATCATTTGCTAAATATATCAGGAACAATACTCGATTCGGGTGGAATAACACCCTTTTTTTGGATGTGCGAAGAAAGAGAAAAGATATATGAGCTTTTCGAAAGACTTTGTGGTGCTCGCGTACATTGCGCCTATGTTAGACCAGGAGGTGTGTCACAAGATATTCCCATTGGCTTTTTAGATGATGTTTACGAAATATGTATGAAATTAGGTGAACGTTGCGATGAAACCGAGGACGTTGCTACTGGCAATAGGTTATACTATGCGAGAACTGCGGGCATAGGACAAGTATCATCACATGATGCCATCAATCTTGGTTTTACAGGTCCAATGTTAAGGAGCACAGGGGTCAAGTGGGATTTAAGAGCTGCGATGCCTTATGATGGTTACGAATTATATGAGTTTGACGTGCCAGTTGGTACTTTTGGGGACAGCTATGACCGTCATTTACTCCGTTTGGAAGAATTACGACAATCCTTGAGAATCGTTAATCAAGTGATTGATACAATGCCCGAAGGTGAGATAAAGACCGATGACTCTAAAATTAGCCTTCCATCCAGAATAGAGATGAAAACTTCAATGGAGTCACTAATTCATCATTTCAAACTCTGCACTGAGGGCTACCCGGTACCACCTGGGGCGACATACACTTCTGTGGAATGCCCCAAAGGTGAATTAGGGCTATATATGGTAGCCGACGGTACGTCGAAACCCTACCGAGTACACATCAGACCATGTTCATATACTCACCTAATGGGACTTGCTCATTTATGCCCGAAACTAATGCTTTCTGATGTAGCTGTACTTATTGCTACGATTGATGTAGTTTTTGGTGACGTAGATCGTTGAACTTTCTCGAAATTTGTTTCTGAAACACTTTTGTTTGAATAAACACCTTTTTTATTACATTATATTTTTATAGGTACAGTCGGCAACAAAAGTCGATGACTATATCCCAATTTCCAAAACCCCTATACAGCTTAGCATACAAAAATCGATGAACATCAGTAAAAGGCAAAATTTGATAAACATCACAAATGACAAAAATAGCTAAAGAAATCCCCTTTAGGACTGAACACACAAGTCGCTGAACAAGTTCGACGTCAGGGTAAAATGAACATAGTAAGATCACAATAATAATAATCATACACTCACACCTATCATCTACCCCAAAGTAAGCATAATTATGGATACTAGATAACTGAGAAATAATGATAATAATATGCAGGTATATAAATATTAGGAATATATTACTAAATAAACATACAAACATCCATGACTCGTGAACAAATGCTCGTACTCATCATGCAAACATTTGCTCCGACCGGGATTCGAACCCGGGACCCCCGATTGAGTAGCCTGTATGGCAACGGGCACAGCTAGACCACTCGGCCAGCCAGATTTCTCAACAGCAAAATTTACGCGGCATGGTGTGGTGGTAACGATCTGCTCTACATGAAATCTGTTGTGCTACACAGCTGCATTATTTTTTTAAATAAAAGGGGTAAGTAACCTATACGAGGCAATAAATTTTTAATAATTATAATTGCAGGTACAGTCGACCACAGAAGTAGCTGAACACTTTAGTACCAAGTCACACCGATCTTGTGCTCGTAGTTTATAGTTGCTGCAGTACTATATTGACGCTAGAGTCGTTTTGACATGTCGCGTTCAGCTACTTCTGTGGTCGACCGTACTAAAAAAATGGTAAGCCACGATTTTTTCATTTCGATGGCGGTCATTGTCACAGCATTTTGCAGTGCAATATCCCTCCTACAACAAAAACTATTGGTTATATCTTTATAGGTACCTACTTTTATTTAAATCGTAAATAGTGATAGCATAGTTACAAAGTAATTTTCAAATAAAATCTACCCAGCTTAACAACTATGTCTCTGTTCCTTTCACAGCCCTCTATTCAGGACAGAGGGCTCTATTGACTTACTCGGTAGATTTAATATGTTGTGATCTGAATCAAAGAAACTACATCGAAACCGTGATTAAAACAGCCTCACAGAAGCTAGGTGTCTTGAACATGGTATTATAAAATTGGTGTAGTTTTATAAAGCAAGTGGTTTTTTTTTGACGTAGGTATAACTAAAAGAATATTAGAAAGGTGAAGTGAATATGGTGTGAAAGATGATGTGATCTTTTTCGTGGTTATCCACCAATATTTATCAAATAGCATCATATGGAGACATATATATCATCATCATATATTTTGCGTCGAATTCTCGGAGAATTGGGAGAATTATTCTCCCAAGGTGCATTGAAATGTGTAACACCAGTATTTCAATCCAATAAATTAAGAAATAAAGAAATACTTGAGACACGGTTGTAAGAAATTAGCTCCCTATGTCTTTCCACTACAGGGAGAATGAACAAAAAAAGGGAGTGTTTGGCGGGATTTTGTGTAGTCAGTCAAGATTTTTATTACAATAGTTAAAAATTGTGTCGAAGCGAACTTTATGTTGTAAAAGTGGTGTAGTTTTAAAAAATAAGTGTTTGTGTTGACGTGCAACTAAAAGATTATTATAATAAAAGAGATTATGGTGTGAAATACGATGAGATTTTTTTGTGGTTAAATCCACCTCATCAAGTAGCATCATATGGAGACTGTCATCATATGTTTCGCGTCAAATACTCCCAAGATGCATTGAAGTTTGTAACACCCGCACTTCAATGCAATAAATGAAGAAATAAGAAATATTGAAGATATGGCTGTATGAACATTAGTTTCCGTTGCCTTTCCATTGTAGGGAGAATGGCCCTAATTCTGGCGAACACATGCTAAGTTTAAATTTAAGTTCAGTCCATTTCTTTCTCTCAAAATGAAAAAGAAAAGGATGGCAGTCATATTAATTGACATTTAGAAAGGTGTGTTCAATTTTCGACCTTATTGAACGTGCTAAAATGCTGTGTTTAGGAGGCACCTCCGTACATGCCGTCTAAAATTGTCTATGGTTTCTTTGAAATCTATCTAAATTTAAGTGACAGCTCTAAACAGATTCTTGCTATCTTTTTCCTATTACTTATTGCAAGAAAGAGATATACTGTACTTAAATTTAGAATTAAAGTGTTTTCCCAGAATTAGGCCCAATGAACAAAAAAAAAACTAGAGATAGGCGATTGACTAAAATACATCGAAATAGGTATATCGAAAATTTTACAAAAGCATCGATATGTATCGGGAAAAACAACTATCGATATTTCGATATATTGATTGTTTGTCCCCGTATTTCTCAAAAACTTTACGTCGTGTCACAAAAAATGTTTTGTTTTGGAGTAGTCTAACTTAGGGAACTGTGCATGTGTATAACTGTGCATTAAAATCGGTTCAATAGTTTTTGAGGTAGGAATTAATTGTGTATCAGTCACCAAGAAAATGTGTCGTTTGCTTGACAGCTTAATTCTTCTTCTTCTTTGTGAATGGCATTAAGGCTAAACAGCTTAATTATAAAACATGTCATTAAGCATGTTGCAAGCAGTATGTTACTAGCTAAACTAAATAACAAAGATATAAAAGTAATTTGAAAAACGAATCTGACTTCAAAACACTAAATACAAAATAATAAATGGTTATTTCGAAAAAAGTTATTAAAATACTTTAATTTTTTTGTCCTTATTTCGTAAAAAGGTATTTTTGGAGTCGCTGCCTGCTTCACTTTCTATTTGTTCTGAAAACGTTTAGCACCAACTCAAAAAATACCTTTTATGGAGGTGCTAAACTATTGCTAAAGTAGGCCTTAAACCTAAAGCAACCAACCCATGTTTTTAGCAATGTTGTTATTATAATACATGTTTTTTCTCTATGCGCGGTTATCTTAAGCATTAAACTGAATATTCGAAGCATAAAAAATATAATATACATCTGGCAGTTTTATTATTCGAAACACACTCATTATTATTATCTGCCTATGATGTCCACTGCTGAACAAAAGCCTCCCCTATAGATTTCCAAATGGATCGATTTTCGCAGCCAGTTTCTTTGAGTTCGAGGCGAAGGGAACTAAGCCTACTTAGTACACAGTCTCTATAAATTTCATACAGTCAGCCAACGGGCACGTCTAGACAGAGCAATCGAGACATCGTGAGGGGTACGCGGGGCGAGAGGTGGGCGGTAGCGAGCCCGACTTTCATACACTCACTTGGGACATGCCGGTCAGGAGTGTCACATTTTAAAAAGCTTTTTTCCTTGTTATTGCAAGTAGGTGCCAATAGCCAACGGCAACCACTTAACACCAGGTGGTCACCTAGTTGCATAAAAAATACTACCTATGCTGAGAGAGACTGCATATCATCATCTCAACTTGTCTCGTATAATTTTCATAGTTTTCTGGATCCCGATTTAGAATACAACATCAATTTAGAAAATATCCAAGATGGTGGACGCGATTTTTTTTATGAAAATCAATACGGTTATCATTTTCGTGGTTTTCGAGGGTCCCAATTCTGAATACAACATAAATTTTGAAATCCAATATGGCGGACGCGATTTTTTTTTAAATAATCAATATGGATATTATTTTTGTGGTTTTCTGGGGTCCCGCTTCTGAATACAACTTTAATTTTCAAATCCAAGATGGCGGATGCATTTTTTTTTATAAAAAATCAATATGGGTATCATTTTTGTGGTTTTCGAGGGTCCCGATTCTGAATACAACATCAATTTTGAAATTCAATATGGCGGACGCGATTTTTATATAAAAAATCAATATGGCTATAGTTTTTTTTATTTTTCGGGGGTCCGGATTCTAAATACAACATCTTTTTTTAGATCCAAGCTGTCGGACGTGACTTTATACTACAAAATCAATATAGGTATCATTTTCGTGTTTTTCGGGGGTCTCGATTTTATATACAACATCAATGTCCAGATCCACGATGGCGGACGCAACTCTTGTATAAAAATCAATATTACGCCATCCTGAATCCTGAAACATATGTTTTATTTGGAATCGCAACCCCCAAAAACCACCACAATGATACTTATATTGATTTTGTACTATTAAGTCACGTACGCCATTTTAGATCTCAAAATAGATGTTGTAATCAGAATCTGGACCCTCGAAACCCCAGAAAATGATGAGGCTCAGTGGTCAGAGCAGTCGCCCGGATTGCGAAAGATCGCGGGTTCGATTCCTGCCTCAGGACGTTAAATTTTTCTTGTTTAATTATATTTTATTGAACTAAGTAATTTTTCAAAGATTTATAGTTAATAATGTTAAAATCAAAAATTTAGAATATCAAAATTTATGTTGTATTCTAAATCGGGACCCCCGAAAACTATAAAATGATACGGGACAAGTTGTAATGATGATATGCAGTCTCTCTCAGCATAGGTAGCATTTTTATGCAACTTGGTGACCACCTGGTGTTAAGTGGTTGCCGTCGCCTATAGGCACCTACCTGCAATAATAAGGTAAGAAGCTTTTTAAAATGTGATTTTATATCTGAAATTCGCGTCCGCCATTTTGGATCCCGAAATAGACGTATTCGTATGCGTAAAATCGGGACCCCCGAATGCCGCGAAAATTACACTCCCCTATAAAAAATAATTTATAATGAGTAAACTCCAAAAATAAAAAATGTGTCAATCCTGCGGCAATGGGGAATAAGCGGCATAGATCGCAATTTCAAAGGCGTTGGCCCACTGGTTGCAGTTACACTGTGGTACTATCTTATCTTAGACATCTGATTCGCACTGGCCAAATTATTTGAAATCGAACGTCACGTAAATATCGAATTTGACACCCTGAAAAAAATATTGAACTTCGATATATTGGAATTAAATTATCGATATTTTGATATATGTCTCGATAACTACTTTTGGACACACTTTCTAATCTGTGCCTTGCATAATGCTATTGACAATGACAGTCAGTCGAGTCAGTCAGCTCAGCTGTCAACTACAAATTTTATTTGTTGTCCTCTTAATCTTTCTTTTTAGTTATTGTATTGTGATCTTCGTACTTACAATAGTAACATAACTATAGTTTATACTATTGTGCTTACCGAAAAACGAAATGCTAAAGTTTGAAATTGTGTCGTCTAGGACTGTCGACGGAATGGAAAGTGAGAAGAAGTTTGTTGCTTACATGTTACAAGTAAGGCAAGATAATAAAGAATCCACAGTTTATGATCCAGATCCTGCGAATGTGGAACGACGATATACTCACTTCCTAGATCTGTACAATGGCTTGAAGAAAGAAAATGCTGCCCTACTGAGTAGCTTGTCGTTTCCAAGAAAGGTTGGTCTATTGGTCCTACTTGGGTATTTTTTTGGCGTAACACCCCAAAATTGCTTATAAAAATATAACACTATGCATGCAAACGACAATTTTGTTGATGAGTATCTTTGAAGTAATGTTAATTTTGTAATAGTACCTTTAAAAAATCTAATTTTTGGTGTCACAGTTTTAGCAGGCAGCAATAACATGATCATGTACAGTCAAAGACATAAGTCGCAAAACAAAATAAAGCTACAAAATTAACTGTACACAAGAACTTTCCCTATGTTAATATACAAAGGTATGTTCAAAACTCCTTGTTCGTCATAAAATTTCAAAAGTCACTAAACACAACCATCACTTATTAACATCAAAAGTCGCTGGACACTAAAACTCGATGAAATAATCCAAAAGTCACCGTACGCTAAAATTCCACAAAGAAGTGCAAAAGTAGCTGGACACAATAAACCAAAAGTCACTGTACGCTCAAATTCCACGAAGAAGTCCAAAATTAGCTGGGCACTATTTCGACACTTTGATAATTAATATTATGTTTCCTATTTTATTTACAAATGCATTGCATTAAATCAATTGACTAATAAGCACATGATTTATACCTATATGGGTATAAATCATGTGCTTATTAGATAATTCGAACACACACTCGAGAAAAAAAAGTAGCTACTTCGCAATGATACATATCTACTAATGATTTGCACATGTTCGAACACTAAAAATTTTACGTCTTTGATTATTTTTTTAATTGAAAAATGATACTTTATTTTGAAGTTAGAAAGGAAAAAGTGGGGTGCTTAATACTTTTGGGCAAGGCTGTATTTATCATAAATATGTGTTTAGGAATGTCTGTCTCTAATATAAGTTACGTTTTGTTCATACCACAATGACTTTATCTTTCATAAAGCCTGCTGACAAATTTTATGACATGTAAAATTTAAATTAAGAATCAATTATTTAAGAAAATAAAGGCCGTTTATCGCAGAGGAAAAGTGGCAAGGAGTATAGACTACGCCTGCATCAGACATAGAATAAACTCCGCATATATAATTATAATTTATATAATATATTATGATAATTATTATAGTATAATATATTATATTATAATATATAATATATAATTATAATATATATAATTATATACAAGTAGAGAATCAACGCTTTAGTCAAGTACTATTCCTACTAACTAGAGTTTAATTTTTAAAAAATTGTGATAGATCAAGTAATGTGATAACGATAACAATGATATCAAAACAGACGGGAGAGCATCAGCCAAGTTGAAAAAGAGTCGGTGTCAGCCTATCGGTCATTGTATATTCCGCTATTCCGACCTAATTAAATTAATCTCTATTTAATTATTTTTTTGTCAATCTTATGCGAATATGATAAAAAAATGGCACTACAATGACATCATTCCCAAAACGAAAGAGCGAAACATGGGCACACTTTTAAGTGATTGTCTTTGTTCAAAATTCAAAAATGACTCAAGTCGGCACTGTCTGTTCAGCAACAATAGGAACTTTATAGTGTGCAGGTGTTTTGTAAGTATGTGTTTATGGACTTTCGTTGTCATCAATAACAAATTATGTAGATTTATGAAATCCAGCAACTTTTGATAAAATATTGTTCACTAACTTTTGATATTCTTCAATGTACACACGACAGCACATCAAGTGTTACAGTTGCACTACGAAAGCCGCCCACCTCTATTACGAACGCAGTAAGGGCGGGCTCAAGGTCAAACTGTTACGCTTGATGTGCTGTCGACTGTACAAAAGATTGGATCAACAATTTGTTCAGCGACATATGGAACTTTATATTATGCTGGTGTTCTGAAAATTTGGTAAGTCCAGCAACTTTTGATAAAATATTGTTTACTAACTTTTGACATTCTTCAATGTACACAGAGATTTGATCAACAATTTGTTCAGCGACATATGAAACTTTACATTGTGCAGGTGTTTTGAAAATTTGGATCTGTTCATCAACTTATGTCTTCGACTGTACATGTTTACTTGTCATTTGAAGCTTAGTCATTGTTTTTCTATCTTTTGTTTTGGAAGAACTTACTTGAAATCTTTTGAATGATGTATTTTGCTGGCATTATGAAATGAATCTTAGGCTTCAGCTTGATTGTCTTGACTCCATGGTAGTAATAGATGAAGTAAAGTGTTTATACCAGACCTTGCTATTTGATGAAGAACAATCAAATCGATAGCCCACTGCTTTACAAATGCTTTTTATATAAATTAGAGCAAACAATGACCTTCTAAATAACATAAAAGTTCACACCAAAGCCATTGAATCGATGAAAAACTATCTAAATATTTTAAAAAATGCATAATTATACACAAACACTGTTTGTGAAAGATTTATGAAGGTTACACAACCTTAATCGCTCAAGTGGGGTTATCCCACTGGAGACCGGGCTATGACAATTGATATATCAGTTGTGTCTGGAATATGATGCTTGACTGGTAAGGAAGCTACTAGAAAAAGTAGGCTGGTAACTTCAAATTTCAAAAATTAAAAAATTAATTTATATAAGGTCTGGGGCTTATATTTTAACATCTTGTTGCTATTTAAAATTTAAAATTTTATCAAGTTAAAAGGGTACAATACTATTTCTATCATATTAATAACAATGCATCTTTAAAACACAACATAGCTGTAAGTTCTTTGTTCATAACTGACTTACAAATACATACCTACATTATTATGGTCTCATCATTACTACAATTAATTAATGATTTCCTTTATGACATAATCTGTTGGCAAATATTAGTCACAAACTATACAATCATAGAATGTTATCAAATATAATGTATTGTTTTATCAATTATTGAATTTTACATATTATAAAATTAATTATTATACCTACATAAAGAGTTTAAATTTTCAGATGGTGGTTGGAAATTTTGAACCAAACTTGATATCAAACAGATGCACAGCATTTGAGTCACTATTGGGTCTGATAGCAAATGAATCACGTTTGAGGGACTCCCCTGCAGCTATCACATTCTTCCAGAATATTGAATTAAATGAGGCAAAAAGATTAATTGAAGAGAAAAAGTTTGACCAAGCATTGTCTTTGTTGGAAACTAGTTTCAAGTTATTAAATAAGGTAAATATTCAATCTAGCCTTTACTTTACACATAAATAAAAATATCTAGATTGTTTAGACTAAAATGTTAGGAGCACACCTTGACTCACAGCTGTCAAAGGAAGCGGTTATCTCCAGAGGTGCCACTGCAGAAAACCGCTCTGTGTTGCAAGGGGAGTAAAGAGAACAAAACTATGATGGAAGAAGTACCATGCCACAATTTAGAACGAGGCAGAGGGGTGGACTCAGCCGCGGCTTTCTAAACAAAATATTTTTGAAAATTTTGAAGCATTTTGGTAGCACAGGTTAAATTCACAGAGAAGAAAAGACTGATAGTATATAATTATCTTTCATATCGACTCTAGCTCACAATTTTAATTTGCAACTGACATGTTATAATACTAATAATTGAAGCCATATAATCACAATGTATATCCTGTTGCCAACACTAATGTTATCAAACACTCAAGAAAGGTGTGAAAATCATAATTCCACCAGAATTTTAAAAATAATCTAAATATGTCCATGTCAGTTGTTGCCGTTAAATGCTACTGAGTGGTCGTGGAATGGACGCCTGCCGCATAACATATGTATAATTAATTAATTTACAAACATACAATTATAAAATCCACTACCCACCTTTGTGGAATCACATGTAAAGTATATAAGCGTAGTTATGAAGTAGTAGTCGAAAAGCAGTTGGCACCTACTTTTTATCATCTTTGCTTAATAAATGCAAGATGCAAAGTATTATCATCAATTATATTTATGTTGTAAAATGTGTGCCGCAGTGTGCCGTATGATGAATGGCAGTGTATGGTAAAACTACAATTGGTTTCTGAGACACTGATTTTGTCTTGATTCTATTGTGTAATTTGTAAATAATTAAAAAATTTTTTTTACTGTTTTGAAGTTGGTTTAATTTTTTTTGTTGGTTAGGTAATGTTAGTACCTATTACAATCGGATAAATACTACCCATAAATGTGTATATTAATATATGTATATTTGGATAGCTTTAAATGAATGTAACCTATTTTAAATTGGAATAAGACTAAAAAGCTGAATAAAATGTATAGTTTTTAATGCCTAACCATTCTATGTTACAGGTTTATACAGATAGATCACGAGTTGTATTGGGTGCACTGTGTCGTATAGTAGCATGTGCTGAGTCTAGTGGAGGGGCTTTAGCAGGGCCTGTCGAGAGGTGGGCACAGCTAGCCCTTAGAAGATATGAGGCTGTCAGTGATTCAGACCTCTTAGTTATTTACATTCCTCTATTACATGCTTGTATCTCAATATGGTGAGTATTCTATGCTATTATTTTTTAAACTACCCTATTTGTACTGTAGCGTGGTGCGGGTGACATTAGCAAACCGCTCCTCTTCACTCGTGAACATTGCCGCGTTTACAATCATGTTTTAATATTTTATCCGCACATTTATCACTGTGATAAAATATGGAGACAATAATAAATGTTAAATTGTGTATGAATAAACTCATATTGAAAGAAAGATTAAACACAGTGATGTGTGTGTAATGTAATTCCGTATATATTTTTATATAAAAGGAAGTGAATATATTTTTTTAAATTGCGCACATTAAATAATATTATTTTTTTAATACCTCAAAATAAAAGTAGTTTCCCAGCTATTATTTTTGCTTAATGTAACTAACTTTCATGTACATTTTGCGTGGGCTTCGGCTTCGTTAAGGTTCTTTTTACACCCGGAATATAATAATTGATGAAACATCTGATAGTACTTTTAGTCTCTTCACTAGCCTATATACGTCCCACTGCTGGGCACAAGCCCTCCCGCATGGGAGAAACACATGAGGAGTTTTAAACTATAACTCCACCATGCCAGCTCAATGTGGGTTGATGGGTTAAAGCTGTTGCAGTAACAACCGGGCTCAACGGATTAACGTGCCTTCTGAAGGACGGAGGAGCTCGAGATTAGAAATTTTGTTTGACCCATCTCAGGATCGAACAAGGCGAAAGTTGGTTTGTTTTCGTGATCGAACGCAGAGCGCTCAAACCACTACTATTTAGTCATGTTTTGTAACAAATATATTTAAAATTTAATACAAATAATAATGATGAGAGTTAGAGTTTATTTAGTTTAATATTGCCATGAAAACATAAAAAACATGTCAGCACAGACCTATATGTTGGTAGCATTTTTATTGAACTTCAGAGAGAAACAAGAGCTCATCTAATACTTTTCTTTCTAAAATTTCCTTTTATATTAGGGTATTTATCAAATATGACATTTTGCAAACTATAGTTTCTTTTGGATATGTTTAAAATTTGAAACGTCTATCAATGTTCTATACTTGTTAAAACAACTTTGGCATCTAATATTCATCTCTGTTAATTTCAGGGAAACACTGGGACGAGATAAAGCGAAATTAGTTGATGAATTAAATGATCTCCGCAAAAAAGGTATGAAAGTAGACTCTTCTCCTAAGCTAATGGAGGCTGTAGATAATCTTATCACCACAATATAAACAGAACAACCCATTCAAAGAAACTACACAGACACATTGACGTACTACGTTATAACATCTCAGTAGCATCTTCGACTTTGATTTTTAAAATAGTACCAATTTACTTAGTTTTTTTTTTAATTTACAATATATTTTATTTGCGTATTATGAATCAATTTGCAGCAAGAGCGGCCTTTTTATTATCATGGTTTATACTTATAATGTTATAAAAAATAAAATCGTTCAACTATTTAGTTACATTTATAGTGACCACTCTATAAAAAATACTATGGTAAGTTACCTACCTATTTATCTCCCATTCGGCTAAAACTACCAATATTCATTATTTTTCAATAAACTCAAGGTTTTTGATTGATAAACTTTTTCTTGATATTAACAAATATTATTTAATAATTTATGGTATTTTTTTTTATCTCATTAGAATTAAGTGGAAATATATTGAAACATTAATTTTGTAATAAGATATTATGATGATAAATTATTATTTTATAAGATTAGTATTGGATTGTTAAAATATTTTCGCATAAATTGCTTTAAATTAAACGGGTAATCAAATATTTTATAGTTCACAAAATTTTATTTTTACTTAGTTATTTTATCTTGAGGTGATTTAAATTAAGTTATAAATCACTATAATGTTTTTTAAGGTGTCCGTAATGGACAGTAATGGTGTATAATGCCAACTTATATTTGTATTATATTATATGATGACTAGAGTCTTTGATTTTCAGATGTTTTGATTATAGTAAGAGTACTGTAATCAAAACTTACTGGCCACTTATGAATTGAAATAATGTCAATTTTTCATGAATTTATCACGATGATGAATTACACTTGCAAAGGTTTGTAACGGAAACCAATTATGCCTGTGAGCACTATGATAAAAGTTCGTCTAGTCTCAAACACAATATTGTTGTAAATGTGATGATAGTATACTTTTTAATCCTGCTAAATGTAAGAGTAAAAAATCATAAAAATATTGTTTTAATTTTATACATTAACTTTGGAAATAATATTAAATTAATTTAATTTTTTTGTGTTTATATCGCGATACGATATTAATTGTACATATTACTAAGTTTTACTTTTTTATATTATTTATGTTTGGAAAGAGTTAAATAATGTAGTGCATTGTGTATTTTGGGAATGTTCTAAAAGTAGGTACTATATACATATAATTATCATAAACAAAGATTTTGTATTGAGTTTTGTATAAGGAAGCTTTAGCACCTATTATTTGTTGCAACATTTTTATTTTTTATTTTTTCATTATTTTACAAAATACATTCACATGTTCTGTAATGGTGTACATAAACCCTAGAGGATTAATCAAGAAATATATCAAGTAATGATAGCATGGGCATTGATAAATACAGAAGGCCGGCTCCATATTCCTTACTAACGAGCCATAATAGGCTCAGGCGCACGCACGCACAGAAGAGTCCGTACGGGCGATCTCTAACCAACTCAAACGACTTATCTCTTTGTTTACATTTAAAATTACCGTACGGCACGTTGCCGTGTGTGCGTACGGCGTATATCTACTCATTTATGTCTACTTTATTATATATTATATGTTAGGCTCAAAGAAAGAAAACACTCATCGTTAAAACAGCTACTCCTCATGTACCTACAACACATGGTGCCGTGCCGTGTATTTTAATTTTCGCAGCAAATTGCACTAAGCACATTTTCGGCCCGAAAAGTACCCACTTGTAATTGTAATAGCTAACCTACAAAGCAAAATAATAAATTAATATGTACTAAAATTCGAGACAAGTTGGACACGTATCACAAACCATTGAGAGAATAGAATAGAATAGAATATCATTTATTGCTCAAACTGTGTAACAATGATGTAAATATTTTAAAGAGTACCAACAGTTACCCATATCGGGCATGCAATTTAAAATTTATAATATTTATAATATATGTATATTATAATATTAGTCACAAGAATAATAAAAACATTGGTTCATAGGAACTTATGACTTAGAGATTACACTGACATTACAAGTCTTATGCATGAAAAATTCTTGAAGACTAAAAACATTGTACAATAGCTAAATAGAGTTGCATGATAATGTTATCATGGTGCCTAGTAATTAGCTGTCGTTCCAAATGCGCCTTGGCCCTTCTTCAGTGCCAGAACCCGTAGCAGTCGAATAACATGATACTCGTAGTCACGACACGAATGTGGCTTTTTTGTGTATAGGCGTTTTTATAAGAAACATAACACGCAATGTGGATGTTTTACTGGACATAGGCTTTGAGAGTTTTCGTTCTTTGAGCCAAATATACGATGCATAATTGTATATCCTTATCTCTAATCGTTATCGGGTTTTGATATATCAGTGTATCAATTTTAAAGTATTGTATTGTTTTTATATGATATATATTTTTAAGTACTTAGTTAAGAATCTCATAGATGATGTCGCAACTGCGGCTGCAGCGCTTTTCTGGAGTCACTAGTGGCTGACTGGTTATTTCAAAGCGGAAACTAGCGAGGCTGAGTATTTCTAAATGTATATTTAACCTATATGTAGGTATTGTTAGGACTATTAAAGCCGAACGGCCAAGTTTGCCATGATATGGCCTTGATAGACGTTCTGTTTTGACACTGTAAGAAGTTTGTTCGTTCGTAGAATCTCTTCAGTAACAAGCCGTATAATAATTACTTTATTATTTCAACGCATAAAAAAGTATAAATAAGCCGAGGTTACTTTATTTCGCGGGGTGACTTTCATGTCAAATAAAGATGTAAACGATTTTGAAATAAGACACAAAGGAATGTATACACAATAATGTAATTTGACGACCGGCTGGCCGAGTGGTCTCTACACCTTCCTTACAGGCTACTTGGTCAAGAGATCCCTGTTTGTATGATGCGTACGAGCATTTGTTTACGAGTCATGGATGTTTATATGTTAATTTAGTATATTTCTAATATTTAAATACATATTATTATCATTATTTCTCCGTTATCTAGTATCTATAACACAGGCTCTTAATGATTCTTACTTTGGACTAGATAATAGGTATGAGTGTATAAATATTATTATTATAGGTACATCACTTTACTGTTGACTATACTAGAGAATCGGCCACATTTTAATAGATATTTATGCACTCATAAATGTCTTTAGCATTATTATCATATATTTATGCGTTTAACATTATAGTTTCTGTGTCTGTACCCCTAATATAATTTTCAACCTAATCGAAACATTTTGATGGTTTTGCGTTCACCTGTCATTTCGTATGAAGACCTCAGCAGCTATATTGTACAGTGTTGGACACTATTTTTAAAAGTAGATATATGATTTTGACAGTTAAACGCAACAACTATCGAAACGATTTGATTCGACTGAAACTTACAACAAACTTGTGTATCTCGGTTGACTAGAAATGATTTCAAATATAGATAAGCCCTACCTCGCATTACACAATATTTCAATTTTCTGCAATAAAGAGTTTGAACTCTGCTACTAAAGTGCAATGCAGGATTATTTTCTAATAAAGAAATTATTATTATTATTTCTCATAGAAAACATAGAAATTTGAGTCAGTCACCTCGCAGTAACCCAGTTAACCGAATAAAATGTTATTATTTATACTTTGTAACAAATACTTAGGTACCTATTATTTATTTTCTATACGAGTAGATTTAAGAACAATTACCTAATTTAAATTACGTTATTAATCTCTAATTACTGAGACGTATAAATATTTTGTTAAATATAGTACCAAAATATTATTTACGCAATTAAGTTTTATTTCTTTTTGAAATCAAGTGTCTAATAGAACATTAAGTATGTAAGTGATATTGTGATGAAAATTTATAATTAACCAAAGTACTGAAAGATATCAAATATAACGCGTAATTAATGATTATAGCTACGTAACTATTAAATTAATATTCTAAAAGTGCTTCCACACTGAAGTCAAATAACATTTTATTATCTTGTTCTTATGGTCTAAGATTAACTGTTTAAAACAGTAACCAACTCATTTTAAAAGCAAGAAAATTACTACCGATAGAAGTAGCAACTTTGGCATTGTCCTGAATGTTAATAAATTTTATTTTATTTTATTCGGTAAATAATCAGCTGATATAAACATATTCTTACCTAGATAGATATTTATAAATAAATATGTATATTGATAAATGTTTTATAATCTTTGCTGACGCCTAAAATTAAATTTTTGTATACAATTAGATGACAAACAAGCCAACGCATCTGGTGATACCTAAGTGGTTTTACCGTCAGCGTATATACAGGGTGGTGCCGTCAATGCGACAATAAATTTAAACAGGGGCTATATGAAAATATCAAATTAATACGATATTTTTGAAAGTGGCAAACCATTTCTATGGACTAATATAGCCCATGTTTAAATTTATTGTCGCATTGACGGCACCGCCCTGTATACACCTGCAATAACAAGAAATACATGACTCAGTATTATCCTGACGCCTTAGACGAAATGCCTTCAGTAATTAATTACACTGGCTACCTTTCCCTTTCAATCCAAAACACAACGAACTGTTTCACGGCTGAAATAGAAAAGGCGGTGGTACCGACCCAGACGACCCTATAAACAGGCATACCACCTAGTAAAACTTTTGGCGCTATGATTCTAGATTTTATTCACTAAATCAAAAAAAAATTAAGCAAAAATTAAAACCGACTTCAAAAAACTGAAAAGGATAAAATAATTAAATTTAAGTAGGTATTCATCCCCTAGAAACATATTTTTGGAGTCGGTGCTTCACTTTCTATTGTTTTTGGAAACCACTTAGCACCAACTCCAAAAATATGTTTCTAGGGGATGAATACCTACTTAAATTTAATTATTTTATCCTTTTCAGTTTTTTGAAGTCGGTTTTAATTTTTGCTTAAAATTTTTTTTTCACAATTTTTAGTGGTAACTTTCTACGGTCGAAGCTAGATGGGTGATCGTAAACTTATATTGTTTCCTACTATCGTATCGTTTCACTAAAAAGTCATTTGAAAAGCAAAACTTCGCAATTTCGCATATGTGGACGACTTCATAATTTAAGTTTTTTTAAATTTAAAACCAAAGTACCCAACTGTTTTAGAAAAAAATTTTATGGGACCAAATGGCAGCTATTCCGCATCGAACAAAAAAAGAATCACGTAAATCGGATCAGTAATCTAGGCGTAATCGGTGTACATACATAGAAAAAAAAAACATACCGGCCGAATTGAGAACCTCCTCGTTTTTGAAGTCGGTTAAAAATATATATATTTTTGATCGACTACATCTTGTTTTCCATGTGGAAGGAAAATGGCACCTTGTACATACGTACAAAGATTTGTCATAGACGTTTCAAAATAGTGTATCTATTGTCATAATGAATTGTGATTACTTTAATTATTTTAAATCAAGACTAGAAATAATAACACAATGCGCAGAGAGAAGCCGTAGCAATCAGACAAAGCGGGTTAAGAGAATAGAACGCAAGCATAGTATTTGCTGTTCGACAGTGAATGTAATAAAATAGTTGTGAGGATAGATTTATTTTTTATTTTTTCGTTTATACAAAGCACGGCTAAGGACTCAAGACCGCCTGATATGAAGTGGTAAGATGAGTCCATATGCGGAGACAGCTACTGCAGGTTGAACAAACTATTCTAGAGTTGCCTTTTCGTGCCTCTTTTGAAGGCTATACAAGAAAAGAACACATAATACAGGCAAAGAATTCCAAGTTCTAGAAGAACGACAAAGAAACGAGTTATAAAATTTCTTTGTGCGTGATGTTGAGATAGAGATAGTGAACTGATGACTCCGAAGACCGGCTTGCGTGCTCCTGAGTAGGAAGGGGGAAGGCGGGATTTGGTCAAAAAGCTCTTCAGAGCACTCTCCATGATGTAGCCGATAGAAGGCGCATGCTTTCTGAAATTATTACAGCCATTTATTTGCCACTGTATTACTGAGCATAGACGGTATTTCATCTTAGGTCTCGGGATATTAATAAGTGATCTTTAATACCAAATGATTATTTCCTTGATATTATACGTGTCTATAGGTGAAGGTAGCTACTTACCATCAGGTAGGGCCATCAGCTTGATTGTCATCTACTTGTATGTAAGTCCATGAAAATCCTTTAAATAATTTTATGTTGGTACTGTAAGAAAGAGTTTTGTACCGTACATTTCTATTTTAGGGTGAATTAATTTCACCCTCAAAGTAGAAAATGTAAAATATCGCAAGACTATACAGCTTGGTATGAGAGCACTTTCAGTTAATGCTGTCTATTAGGTAATTGTGTTTACTTTCTGTAGTGGAAATTATATTAGGTATATTCATTTGCTGTTTGTGAATTGGCAATCCTAATTATTATGGTGACTGATATTTTATACATTTGTAGCCATTTAGTGAATAAAATATTATATTTGAGATTGTGGTTTTTAATTTTTATCGAAACATTTTTCTGTACTCATAGGTGTACGATCAAACTCAGTAATAGATTGATACTTACTTGAGTATCACGTCACACTAACTATTATATACATTTTAATATATGGTTGCAACTACCAGTCAGTATATTATATCTATGGTTGCAATAATACTTCTGAGTACGACAGTACTTATAAGTTACAACTAAACTGAATTTAAGAATTTTCATGATTTTATGTGACATTGTAATCGCTGTTTGAACGATACATAAATATCTAGACTAGAAAAAATATCCTGGGGTGGAAACCGAACCCGCGACATTTCACTGTTCATACCACAGTAGTACTATATTGCAGGTGCGTTGGTACTAATTGTAATGTCCGTGCTATAAGCCTTGGGCATGTCAAGGACAGATCTCCACCGTATTTGTAGAGTAGTTTTATATCGGCTATGTCTTTAACTCCTAACTCTATTCTTGTCACTCCTGCTTTACGTCTTCTGTCTTACAATATTGCTCTGTTTTTATAAGTTTATTAATATACCTTTTCCTCCTCAAATCCGCCTTATCCCATGCTGTCCTCGACGTTTTGCTCGCAACTCTCAAAGTCCCAAAACGTAGTTTCGAGTCCATTTATAATGTTATCAATCAATCAATCAATCATTTATTGCCAAACCATAATGTAAATAGGATGTTATATAGAATGTGAGACCAGTATTATGGACCCTGACGGGCACGCAATGTAAGGACTAGGAGAGAGGAAACGTACTATGTTATTACATGAATCAATAAATTGTTCTATATTCAAACTATTTCATAATAAATTATCATTACAATTAATTAAATATAATCCAATTGAATTTATAATAAATGTCATCAATAAAAAAAATATATACCTATCATAAAATAGCATTTACTAGTCAGGAATTGTTATAAATGTCTTAAAAGTATATTGTTATTATATTCATTTATTAGATTGTCGGGTAAATCATATTTTATTCTATGTTTTATGATATATTATACTTACTTAACAAACAAAATTACTATTACTATATACTTCAATGTAAATTTTTTTTTTGTCAGTATCCTATGTTTGTATTATCAATAAAGAATTCTCAATCTCTCAGCCGTTCCCAACCATTTTGGTGTAGGCCTCCTTCAAATTACGCCATCTAGCTCGATCCTGCGCTACTTCCATCCAATTCATCCCTGCAGTTTTCCTGACGCCATCCTTCCATCGCATCTGTGGTCTTCCTCTAGGTCGTTTCTCGCCCCAAGGCCTCCATTCCAAGACCGTCTTTCCCCACGAGCCATGCTTACGGGCTATGTGTCCGGCTCACTGCCATTTCAAGTTTGCTATTTGTTTAACAGCAATAGTGACCTTACTTTGCTCTCTAAGCCAGGTGTTAGTCTTGTGGTCTCTCAGTGTAATCCCCACCAGTTTCCTCTGGGCGACTTGTATCTTGTTGATACTCTCCTTTGTCAGGACCCAGGTTTCAGCTCCAGAGGTAAGTACCGGTAAAATACACTGATCGAATAATCTGGCTTTCTGTACCGCCGTTAAATTCATTTTGAAAGCAAAGTCCAGTTTTGCGTAGGCAGCCCACATAAGACGTATGCGCCTATGTATCTCATTCAGCTGATTTTCCTTTCCCATTTTTATTTCCTGACCCAGGTAGACGTACTTCTCTACCTTTTCAATGACGGTTTGGTTTACTTTAATAGTAACTGGTTTGGTATCATTGGTCATGATCTTAATTTTACTTAGGTTCATTTCCAAACCGACATTTAAGGAGGCTTCATTCAACTCGTGGATCATGGTTTGGAGGTCATCAGGATTATCGCGAAGAAGAACGATATCATCAGCGAACCTTAGGTTGTTCAGTCTTGTTCCCGGTAACTTAAGACCACGTTCTTCCCATCATGAAAGTTTTTTGAAGACATCCTCTAGTCTAGTACCAGGGTAAACAAATTTGGTGAAAGAGTATCCCCCTGTCTTACGCCTCTTTTGATGTCTATATGTTGTGTTTGGTCGACTATCGTGACTTTCATGGTAGCGTTATTGTAGATGTTCTCAATAAGCTTCGTGTATCTGTAGTCTATGCGGGCATTCTGAAGTGCTTGAACAACTGCCCAGGATTCCACATTATCGAACGCTTTTCTGTAGTCGATAAAAGCCAGCCATAGGGATGTTTGATACCATAGGTTTGTTTGGTAGCTTTTTCAATTACGGTTCTCATCGTCATAATGTGGTCCATGGTGCTAAGTCCGCTTCTGAAACCGGCTTGCTCGGGTGGTTGGTAGAAATCCCTAAGGGTAGGGTAAAATACCATTAATATCATAATAGCATTGTCAGGAATCGTTTTAATTGTCTTAAAAATATTTTGTCATTATTTTCAGCTTTTAAATTGTTGAATAATTTATTATACATTAGCTAAAGGTACTTTTAGAGTTTAATTTCAATCGGGAAGTTGGTACTACTAATTTATTTTTATGCTGTATTGAGTATTTACTTGGCACGTCTTCACGTTTTGTATAAAACTGTTTATGTTTCCTAATGAATTTACATATCTCTAATACGTAAGTATAAACAAGGCAAGGTTAATATTCTATATTTAAGAAAATATGGTCTACAACTGTCAGTCTGATCTATATTTGCTATGATTTGGATAGCTTCTTTTGTAAAATGAAAAGAGAGGCTGCATCTGTACTATTGCCCCACAAAACGACTCCATAGCTCAACCAAGCGTGCGCATATGCATAGTAGGTGGTAATTGCTGTATGCATAGTAGGTGGTAATTGCTGTTTTTATGTTTGTCCTCTTTTTTTATTTCGCGCAGAGCATAGGAGAAGCTTGATAGCTTGGAATGAACTCTACCAAAGTGAGCTTATGTAATATATAAAATTCTCTTGTCACAAATTTAGTTAGAGCCACCGCACATATACAATTTCAAATCTTACAACTAAATTGCGTGCTTTCATAGGCCGCACACTTCGTCGACTTAGTTGGTGGACAGTGTTGCTAGCGCGGTGAAGTCTGCGATAAAATGCGGAAAAACAACGCACTTCTTAACTTAAAAAAATGAAGACGAAAACAGAACAAAACATTTAGGGTGCATCCGATATTAAGTGACAGATTAGAGCGTGGGAAACATCATACCTTACATTCTTAACTGAGATGTTACCCAGATAAGTTTTTTAAGGGCTTGCCTTTTTTGGACTTCGTCGATCAGCAGTTCTATTTTTTCATTTGTTACAAGAAGAGAATGCAGAGATCGACTGGCTGCGGCGGCTGCGTGCCCGTCGGCAAAAATCCAAGCGTGGGGAAATCATGCGCACGGGTCTGGTCACACTGCATCTTACCGTGCGACTGACCAACTTAAGTTGTTATAGTGTGCGGGCTATCGGCCGATAGTTGACCAACTATTTAGTTGAACGACTTAGTTGATATAATGTGCGGGCTATCATAAGATTCTATGCCTATTAGACATTCTGCGATTTAGTTGTACGATTTGAAATTGTATGTGTGCGGTGGCTCTTACCATACTCCTCCGAAACAGCTTGACCGATTTTCATGAAATTTTATACGTATATTCAGTAGGTTCGGTGAAAATCGGCTACTATCTATTTATTTTTTATTTCTTGGTATTTTTTTTTATTAACCGATTTTCATGAAATTTTATATGTAGGTAATATTAAACTATAAAATTGGACAAGCGTGAGCGTATCGAAATAGAGTGCAGTTGTCCAGCCCCTGGGCGACCGTAATATCCACCATGCACTGTACTGTCATCCGCATCGCAATGGATGTTTCCAAATGGAAGAATGCCATTGGTATAAAGAAGAAAGAGAGTGGGTGATAGAACAGAGCCTTGTTTTTAGTGCACCAGCATTCAGTGGCATGAACCCCGAGCGCATCCATCAACGAGGAGGATACATTATATTATATTAGGAGGAGGATATACAATTTCCTGCATAGAAATACTTATGCGTGTAATGAAGAGTAAAGTTTAAATAACATTTCATGTGACACTCAAAAATTTTATTTTAATTTATACAATAGTAATGTGTCTTGTGGTCCCTACCCATTGATATCCGATAAACCAGACACAATTAAATTTTAATTGTCACGGCATTAGGTAATGCCATATGGGAGTTAGAGGGTAATAAGACAAAATCTAGGTATCACGAGAAAACGAGAAATATGACATGACAGAATAAATCAGAATACTAGGTTGTATTCCAGTATGTAGGGCCGTCTCGGTAGGCCCACCTTTCTTATTTCAGCCGTGAAAAAGTTCGTTGTGTTTCTGATGGAAGGAAAAGGTAGCCAGTGTAATTACTGGGGATGGAAGGCATTTCATCTTAGGCCTCAAGATGACAACGCATCTGCAATACCAACTGATTTTTTCCTTGTTATTATGTAGGTGTCTATAGGCGACGGTATTTACCACCAGGTGGGCCGTCAGCTTGTTTGTCATCTAGCTAATTGGTTACGCTATTATATGAGTAGCTACATATGTAGGAACTTGCCTTTAAAATCTGTAAAAAAAATACAGTAAGGAACCTTACAAACCAAATTCAATCGGCCAACGCAGTGGATCAATATTCCTAAAACAATGTAGCATAGTAATCCATTGCTGTTTCATTATAAAAAGTAATCAATTTAGGAAATTGATCAGGCAATTTGCCCTTCATAAAAGTAAATGATTTTGGCTTCAATTATGTCATGTAATGGCCGCTATCGAGTCATGTGGCTAATGTTCTCAGGGTATATTTTCTCTTGATGTGATGGACAATATAAAGCTACCACTCAATTTGATAGCGTTTAATGTTAGTTGAAAATTAAAACGTCTGGGTAGTATCGACCCTCACAGATCGCACCATAGCAGAATTTTTTATACAACTAGATGTCAAACAAGCTGACGGCCCACCTGGTGGTAAGCGGTTACCGGCGCCTATAGACACCTGCAATAACAAGGAAAAATCAGTTGATATTGCTGTGTGCGTTTGTCATCCTGAGGCTTAAGAAGAAATGCCGTCCATGGCTAGTAATTACACTGGCTACCTTTCTCTTCAATCCTAAACACAGCGAACTGTTTCACGGCTGAAATAAGAAAGTCGATGGTACCTACCAAGGCGACCCTACATACGGGCCTACCACCTAGTATATTATTAGTAAGGTACGAGTATGGGTACCTAATACCAATTTGTTGGTCGTACGTAGGTATAGTTATTAATCTGTGGTATAGGTAATGTGGTAGTTACTGTATTGTGATATAAGGTCAATAACAACCAAAGAGTTATGAATACCGCTGTGTGCATAACTATAGTTGGACTGTGAGCACATGCTTTCTCTTGGGTTTTCCTATGCTGATAGGAGACGAGTCCCTGACTCTGGGTTTCTTCGACCTATTGGCGGGTACGGGCCTCGAGCGATAGCTCATTATCCGGGCGTCGTCTCGGAGAGCTTTCTACTCTCCGGTGCTCGCGTCATCGCATATACGATGGACCCCTCTTCCCCCCTTGTGTGCCTGTCTGGGCTGCAGGGAGTAGTCCCCTGCACCCAACATATCTAGGTACTAACGGCCTGGCCACGGGGACGGGCGGCGTCGGCGGCGGCGGCGTCTCCTCGGCAACCACTGCGCGGCACGACGACGCGCTGCGAGGCCGACATCGAGACAGCGCGCAGTGGTTGCCAAGACGCAGGACGCGCGTGCGGTGAAGTCGTAGCGAGGCCGTAACGCTGCTAAGGCTATCAAATGTGCGCTGTTACCTTACTTACCGCAGAAACACAACGCGTAATGTCACATTTTAATGTTTTGATGCGTTTAAACGCTTACTTCATTGTAACAATTACAAACAAAGAAAAGAAAACGCTGAAAAAATATATGCTCCAGGCGGGAATCGAACCCGCGTCTCCCGATTACCACTACGCCATCGGAGCACTAGGTATAACCTACTAATTTCTTCAGCGCTTTCTATCCTTCTTAACGTTTTCATCGTTTTCGTTTCTTTATTTGTAATTGTTATCTACAATAACGCGTAGGTACTACCTAATCTGTTGAGCGGAGTTATACCTCTGGAGGTCTATGGCAATTGAAAAATCATTTGTGTCTGGAATCTAATGCTTGACGGGAAAAGTAATGTTCATTTCGTTGCCATCTTCTCTATGGTGGAGATGCTACCCTCAAGCCTTTTTAATCGACTTCAAAAAAAGAGGCGGCTATCAATTCAGCTGTGTTTTTTTGTTAATTAGTTACTTCAGAACTCCATCATTTATAAACCGATTTAAAAGAGAACTTGCAGATTGGTCCCTTATGTTTTCATTCCAAATCGATTTACTTGTTTGGTTTTTAAATCAATATAATATCACTCATAAAAGATGATGATTATAATCACCTGAGCTTACAGAGCCGCATGTAGGTAGGTACTACCTACTTTACAAAATAATACCTATTCCAATGAATTTTTGAATGTAAGTGTACCTACCTAACTACTATCGAGCAAATAGAATCACGATCGACGGTATAAAATCTCATCAAAGAAGGTAAGGGAAATTAGGTAGGTATGTAGGTACATATTTGTTTTTATTTTCAAATCAATAAAAATCTTTATATAAGATAAGGCTCTACAATGGGTCAGGTCTATTTGCTCAATTGTAGAGTCATACGAGCAATAACATGTAACCCACTTAGGTACTCCTAAGGCCTTTTCAAATTAGACGGTTGCTGCGCACGGGCATTTGTTGTTTTTCAAATTTTCATACGACTTTCACGGCAAAGGAGAGAAACAGCTGGACTTCCGCCCGTTATGGCCTCCGCAGACGAGGGATTTTTGTCCGCGGACTTTTTGTGCGCTAAAATAGATCGCTTACAACTGTATCGAGTAACGCAAACGAGGGATTAAAAGTACCGCGTACAAAAAGTCCCCCGATTAATCGAGGACATGCAGAGAGCGGACCGGACAAAAGTACGGGGGAGTCCCCGAAAAAAATAGAAAAAATAGTCCGCGTTGTGCGCTCAAGAGTGACGTACGTATGGAGGACGATAAACGTGACACCGTGTGCGTTGAGTTCGCGGTAAATCCGCGGCGGACTTTTTTCTCCGCCGCGTAGAAAAGTCCGTCGTCTGCGCAGGCACTTAATGGTAGCCGTACGGGCACGTACGGGCGTGTGCGACATAGCTGTTGGACGTGCAAAATTGCAAATTGTATGAAAGATAATACCCGTCCGTCAGCACGACAGCCGCACTGCTCACATGCGGCAGAAGTACGACCGCAATCGTCTAATTTGAAATCGCCCTTATTGTAAATAGAATAAGACTCACGAATAGCGAGAACTGGTTATCTACTTATTGCTCGTGACTGTATCTAAGTGTCTATCTGTTTACCAATGGCCAGGGAACGCATCAGTGTTGACTCAGTAGGGGCTGGCACGCAAAGCCGCAACCCTCAAATCAGCTAATTGAATCGCGTGGCTTGTCTCCTTAGACCGAAGCGCCTGTGGGACTCCTTGCGATCCAGCTTTGACTTGCCCTGTTAATTCCGCGAGGAAATGTTTAGTGGCACGCAATATCTTGTTTACTGATTTTTCAATTAACCTCCTGTGGTTGGTAATTGGTGTAGGTGGATTAGGTAGAGAATAGAAGTACACTTATAATAATAGTTTTTCAGTATTATAGAGCGAATTCAAAATAAACATATGTTAGTAGCACTTAATTTCTGCCTATTTGTGAGTTAATTAGGTTTTCAAATATATTTATAGTTTAAAAGTAATCGTGCATTTCTTAAATTAAAATAAAGAAATCTAGTGCTTAATTAAGCAAACATAAACGGTACCTTAATATTACTGAAAATGGAATTCGCTTCTTGTTCTTCTTGAATCTTTAAAAAGTTAAAGACTAAACAAGTATTCACGTGTTTTTAAATAATATATTTTCAATTAAAAACTGACAATCCCATAACTCCGACTTCAAATTACAAGTAACAGAAGTAACCAATTACAATTTAATACTAACCCTATACCTATCTACCTACTATTTTTATTTTGTTTTTATGTTTAATAATGTGGTTAATGTAAATTATTTATGGAATGACATTCTGAAATAAAATGATATTTATTAAATACAAACACGTTTAAATATTTAGTTTTTGAATATTTATTATTTACATATTTGGTACCTACATAAAATATAAAACTGTTAGAGAAAGTTATTAAAATTCATTTTAAAACCTAAGAAATAATACCAATATTTTTTAATACCTGATAATAATAATAATATATCTAATAATATTCATACACTGAGATCGATGGGGGACAGACGATTCAGATACCTCAACAGATGCTCTAACTCTAGACTTTCACCTGTCATTATTTATGTAACCTGCATTGTAATCCTACTACACCCATTAGTATTTCAACATTTTCAACATTGATCCAGCCAGACGGTTGTTAGACTTTTACTACTACTCCTGCTAGGTAAAACAGGATTAAGGCAAGGTCGACAATCTGTTTTACTACTTAGTGATTTCGAATCAAATTCGTACCGAACTGGAAACATCCATAATTTATATCTGAAGGAAATCTAGATCATATAAACTTTTAATATAAGAAGATTTGATTCATCATCCATGTAAAGGGGAAAAGTGCAAGGAAGTTCTTAAGACGTAACTTGTTTAAGCGCGCCCTGTAGCCGCCATAAATCAGCCGTTCAGAATTTACGAGGGCCCTCCGCAAATCGGTTTATATTTTCGATAAATAAAATTGGCGCGGGTTTTGCGAGGTAAGCAGAGGCCGTTAGGATAGCGTCGTGCCACCAGCTGCTGCGAGCACATAAACCCGACTACCCTCGCGTTTTCTTGCTGACAATTTTTTCCTGCTCCGGTCATTACGCAGCTGGGCCCGAGACAAAACGGCGAATCGTTTAAGCCCTCTCCGGAGACCGTCCAATTTTATTGTGTGTACCTAGTCGAAATTGATATGCCGCGCGAGTGGCGACCGAATGCCGCCTCTATGTGACGGACACTTCGGCTCGCCTATTTGCTGCCTCGCGGGTTTTGGCTGTAAACGTATAGGTACAAAAGTTGTTATTGCCGTCTTATTTTTATTCTACCCTCTAGTAAAATTTATTTGCTATACATTCTTAGAATCAATAAGCTTGACCGTATAACTTACTAGTAGATACCTATACGAGTGGGTATTAGATTAAGTGTGGTCCACGACGGACGCCAATTAGGGAACTTTTCCACCAACATAACACGCGTCCTATATCTATAAAACTAATGAGATAACGTAGTGATTTATGAGCGGTGTACTTACACATGTAGGTAGTTGAGACGTAGTTACCACAAGATATGCGAACAAATCTTTTCAATGCGATCAATAAAGTCCTATCTAGAAGAATTTTGTGGAGTTGTCTCATACCTATTCATAATCCTTTTAGTTTTAGGCTATGGATTATTTTCAGTTATTTGGGACACCTCATGTGTTTCTCTCATGTAGGAAGGCCTTCTGTAGTACGATTTAGGTTGCTGATGGTGATGTGGATGATGATTTGGGACAATTTCACTGTCCATGTCATGGGATAAGGTCAAATAGCTCTTCAGAGCACTCTCCGTGATATAATAGATAGAAGGCGCTAAGCGACGCAATGTCTCAACGCAATTGCAGAGGCTCAAGGTTGTTCGTGACCTCTACATCGCCAACGATACGGACAGCACGACGCTGCAATCTGTCCAGGGCATCGAGGAGGTACTTGGCGGAGCCATCCCACAAGTGCAAGCAATATTCCACGCCAGATCGGACCTGAGTTTTATAGAGCAGGTGTAATTGGTCAGGCGTAAAAAATCGACGCACCTTGTTCAGGACACCGAGCTTAACATCTCAACGGGGGCAGCGAGGGTTGACAGAAGTTGGACTGCACGGCTTTGGCCAGACGCCAGTAGCTACGGCTTCCCGTAGGATGCGTAAGAAGTTCTTGGCCAACTCGTGCAACGCGCTGTGCATCCGCTCTGATGAAGGCCCTTTTGCAGGACTTGGTGGCGTTGTTATAGACTGCTTTCAGTGAGTCAATGTTGGGATCCCCACAAGCTCGGCCCCTGAGCATTTGAATACTTGAATCGATGAGTAGTTACTTATTATCATAGCGATATTACCAAAAATGTCGTTATTTTACAATTCGTCATCTCATTGGCCGTTATAAAACGGCAAAATATTTTTTTTAACCTACTAAACACTTAAATTCCCCAACTGTACTACGGCCGACAGCACATCAAGCGTAACGGTTTGACCTCAAGACTACCCTTACTCCGTTCGTAAGAGGCGGCTTTCGTAGTGCAACTGTTGTACTTGATGTGCAGTCGTGTGTACTTACATACGACAGCTTTTGAAATTAGCCAGCCCACCCCGGCGAACGGCGTACCTACTCGCTCACACAAAATAGAAAATCTATGGTGTCTGGTAAGTAGGTTCTACAAAGATTATTTAAACATAATTCAGGTAGGTAACATTATTTCTATCGTACCGTGATAAGTCCAACAAAGTCAATTATTCTTAATTGCTGTGCTACCGTTTTTAGACTTTTCTGCTTATGCCCTGATTGTCTGGTATAAAAAACTCGCTAAGCCCGCCATTTGTGAAATAAAATAAGTCTAATTTATAGAAATAAATAAGTACTTACTAACTGTACTGACATTATTTTTTACTTTAGATATTTTTTTATGTTTTCCGTAAGGTCAGTGATTAATACAAAACTTACGATGGAGCATAGAGAAATATACTTAATTGATGGAGTCAGGGCATAGAGAAATAAATTCAGTGTGTCATTGTCTTAGTGGGTGACAGAAGAATGAAAATGACGATCAGAATAATCCCTACCAAATCAAATGTCTAACGATAAATCCGATTGCGATGTGACGTTGGTAGTAGTTGCGTTACTTGTATTTGCACTACCACTAACATTACTGATTCCAGACTTCTCCATTTGGGACGTGGTCCCCAAGCTTCGAGTCACCAGGTTCCATATTCTGAGTCAACACCTCACCTGGCCACAGATGAATGCTGCAATCGTCGCTTTGTTGTCCCTATTATTTTGCTTGTTTCTTGAAATTCGGAAACGCAAGTGAGTTTAAATTGTATTTAACTATATTATTTGTAAGAACTGTTCCATTGGGTATTTGAACAAAATCTTTTTGTTGGTTTTTAGTATTAGGTTTATAGTATGAAATTGCTGTTTCGAATGAAGTATTTTGTGCAAACTGGAATTACCATACTACGTTTTTGCATTGGCTTTAAAGTATTTAACTTAATAATAAGTGGACAAACACGGGCATACGGCCCATGCTACGGGTTCAGTACCTATAGCACACACGCACTAGCCTTGTACGAGTGGCAAAACGTTTTGTCTTACATAGGCACTTTTATCAAACGATTTTATTTATTAGTATTGGAAGCTTTTACATTATTTTAATCTTTTACTGCATAAAACAAAATTTACTAAAGGAATTGTTTAAAAAATGTAAAGAGATCCGGCCAGGTTAATGTACACTATACTAAAAATAGGCAAAAATATGCAGAACAGTTTTCAATTATCCATTTTCTATTTATTTGCATTGTTTCGTTGTATAAAACAAAACAACCATTTATTTATCATGGCGCCTTTGTCACTTTGGTGTCGTTTTGACTACTATGTCGCACGCCATATTGCCACAATGAATAACGGTGAAATCGACAAATAATTTAAAAATTTGCACAATTGTGCATACATGACAATAAACTATTAGTATATTTTCCGGATTCAAAAGATTTTTCCTGATTTTTTGAGATATTTTAGGTATGTACAGTACAACTGCGCCGTCCACAAAGGGTCTTGGCTATAAGAATCGTACGTGCATACCGCACAGTATCTTTCGAGGCGGCGTGCGTTTTGGCCGGGACCCTGCCATGGAACCTGGACGCGCATGTCATGGTGGAGGTTTATTACAGGACCGCTGAAGAGAAGTCAGTCAGAGGATACATACCGCTCCCTGAAGAGATCGAGAGTTGGCGTAACGATCCCCAAGAGGTGGCATTTGTAAAGTGGAGCGAACGCTTAGAAGACCCGGGTGCTGGGCACCGCACCATCGCGGCTATTCGACCCGTACTAAAAGAGTGGGTCGAGAGACGGTGGGGCACGCTCTCCTATCGTATGACACAGGTCCTCTCGGGGCATGGCTGCTTCGGGAGGTACTTGTGCAACATTGCGAGAAGAGAGCGCACTACAAAATGCCACCAATGTGGTGCAGACGAGGACACCGCCCTTCACACGCTGCTGACATGTCCTAGATGGACCGGCGAGAGACATAACTTAGCGACTGTGATCGGTGGTGGCGTTATGTCGCTGCCAGAAATAACAAAAACAATCGTCACCAATGAGGAGGCGTGGATGGCTTTGCGCATATTTTGCGAAAGAGTAATGAACGCCAAAGAAGAGGAAGAACGGGCCCGCGAGCAGGATCCCGCGGCCAACCCAGAAAGGAGAAGAAGAACTGGCCGGCGACGCAGGGCATTTGTCAGCGCGCTGGCTCCGTGATGGGGAAACCCTCTACTACGGATTACGGCCCGAGGAAGTGGTAGCGGCGTTACTGAGAGTTCCAACGCAAGCCGCGGCGAACAAGGAATATGCACACAGGTATGCCAAAGTGAAAGTATGCCTTGGGAAACACACTTAAATAACGTAATCCAAAAGGCAACAACTGCCTTAGGAATATGTCACCGCCTTGCAGGGACGAGATGGGGCTTAAACCCCAAAATCGCCCTATGGCTTTATACCTCCATCGTAAGGCCGATGCTAACGTATGCCTGCGTAGTCTGGGGGAAAAAAGTCAGGCAAATAACAACCATCAATAAGCTAACCAGCTTACAACGCACCGCGTGCTTGATGGCAACTGGTGCTATGCGCACAACCCCGGCGGCAGCCCTTAATGCTCTTCTCAACCTACCGCCTCTGGATCTATTTATTGGAAAAGAGGCAAAGGCTGGAATGTATAGGGCAGGCGTCTCTGGGAAAGCACAATGGGCATCTCAAACACTGCGATCATTACATCAAGCTGTGTTTGAACTACCTCCATTAGCAATGACTTCTGACGTCATGCTACCACAACTCAACTTCCACAAAAACTATACAGTTGAACTGCCTAGCAGGGAGGACTGGGCGAATACCCAAAACAACATTTATCCACAAGTCACTACTCCCTCCGAAGCTGGATGCCTCACATGGTTTACAGATGGCTCCAAAATGGGTAACAACGTAGGATGTGGGGTGTATGGAGTCAGACCAAGGTTTAGTAAAAGCGTCAACCTCGGAAAATACGCCACCATTTTCCAGGCGGAAGTCTGCGCCATTATTGAATGTGTGCAGGCTAACCGCCTAAGGAACTACGTTAACCAAAGAATTTACATCTACTCCGACAGCCAAGCAGCGCTTAATGCTATAAATGCGAATACACTGCATTCAAAATTAGTAAAAGACTGCGTGGAGGAATTAAATACACTGGGGATCAACAACAGAATCACTCTGAGATGGGTGCCTGGTCACTCTGGCGTCATAGGCAATGAAAAGGCCGATGAATTAGCCAGAGCTGGGGCTCAGGGACGACAGATCGGACCGGAACCTTTCTGCGGAATCTCAAAGAACCAGGCCATGCACTATCTCAAAAGCAAACTCATACAGGAGTCCTCCGAAAAATGGCTAAGGACACCTGGTTTGATACATTCAAAGTCCCTGATACATGGCTACTGTGCTAAACGAACTGAAGAGCTGATAAAGCTCAGCAGGAGTAACGCGAGTGCCATGATTAGAGCTTTAACAGGCCACTGCAAACTGAACAGACACTTATTCAACCTAAAATTAAGTGATTCGGATGTTTGCAGATTCTGTACACAGGAGCGCGAAACCCCAATGCACCTCCTTTGCAACTGTGGACCCTTTATCCACAAACGAAGCCTCTATCTGGGGAGACACACTGTTCACCCAAATGAAGTTGAGACCCTTGAGGTTGGGAAAATCCTAAAATTTATGGAAAGTGCCCAAATCAAGGTTTTATTATAACTATTGGTGGCAAGTCACAATAGATCTTTTAGGTCGCAGTGACAAATCAGTCTAAAAAGACCGAAAAGCCCCAAATACAAGATAATAATGCCAAAGTGAGCCCAGTCGGGCATATCGCGTACAGGCCACTGGTATAAGGGCAACTGTTGACCGTCAGCCTGTACAACGATGATGAGGTAGGAATACGGGGGTCGTTTTAGTGGGTAGTCTTGGTCATTAACATCTTTGACTGAGGAGCCCCACATAACCCTGTATAGTTCTTTCCCCACAATGCAGGGTAGCCGTAAATGCCTTTTTTCCCCCACCAAAAAAAAAAAAGGTATGTACTTACAGTACAATGGTCGGATTTGAAACACTCTTTTGCTGTACTTTGCTTTACTAGATTGCCTAATAGTCCACTGCATACAGAGATAAGCATTATTCGGAAACAACTAAACTAGCTTTATTTCAAGCCCCATAAACACACCATAGACACATTAATTCATTTAGTTCATTTTTATTGACACAACTATTTATATTTCGAAATTATTCCCTTGCCTACTTCATACACGTGCGAGCGTTTTGTTGTCTTCTTTCTTTGTGCCTCGTGGATTTATATCTCTATCCTTCTCTATCTCAGCCGCAACAATGTTTCGAAATAGCGCCATATTACGATAATAATGTAAGTATTAAAATAAATATTCCTGAACGAATGGACAAGGTCACATCGTAAGTCTACGCAACGACGCTCTCGCTCCTATCTATGCTCTCGTTCGAGGCAACTTAGTTCGTACGTGTTCGTGCAGATGTCACTAATTTGGCTTGTTTGTCCTAAAGTGTTAAAATGTTCGTTGGAGCACACCCTTTCCTTTTGAAATTATTAGTTTTTTGTACAAAATTTTGAAAATTTTAATCGGCTTGACCGATTTTTTTGCAATTTTGTGGATAATTTAATAGATACATTCATTGTTATGTAAGTGGAGTGAAAAAAAAATTATTTATTTTAAACTTTACGACGCTAAGCGGCTACATATTCTACAAGCCCTAATTAATCCTCATTTTCAACTAGTAACTTTTAATAATAAAATATTATTGATTCCATTTGTAAAATCCTACTTGTATACTGCACTTTGAATTATAAACTGATATATTCTAGGTACGTACACATTTATTTAAAATTATTTGGAAAACAAAACGGCATTGAAAAAAAACGGCAATTTCATATTTAAAGATGATTTCTTGAGGAGCACCATAAGGTGCTCAATTTTGCTTCTTTGGCATATATAATAATAATAATATAATAATAATATTTATACACTCACACCTATTAACTAGCCCAAAGTAAGCATCATTAAGAGCTTGTGTTATGGATACTAGATAACGGAGAAATAATGATAATAATATGTATATAAATATTAGAAATATACTAAATAAACATATAAACATCCATGACTCGTAAACGAATGTTCGTACTCATAATACAAACATTTGTTCCTACCGGGATTCAACCCGGGACCTCTTGACCGAGTAGCCTGGGGTACAGACCACTCGGCCAGGTGGTCGTCATATATATGACATATATGCCAAGGAAGCAAAATTTTGAGCGTAGGATCGGGTTAGTACTTACCTCTACCTAAGAGAATACCGTAGCAACATAACCATAAAGTACTTTGTAGTTTTGTGTTGCTCAGTGAGTATGGTCACCAGAGTTCATTGCGAAATCGTTATTTTGAGGGGGCTCCTCTCCTATGCTGTAAAGATAACGTTTTCTCTTGGTTTCTAGAGGGTACGCAATGCGTCCATATAACGGCCTAGCCACGGGAACGGCTACCGCCGCCGCCACCCATCCCCGTGGCCAAGCCGGCCATAAGGCTCCAGTAACCGATTACATCTGTTTGCCTCCTTTATCGTATAATGTCGTATAACAAAACGCCTTGTCTATTTTGCACGTCATCATTATCACCAGCCTATCTACGTTCCCCTGTTGGGCATAGGCCTTACTACACGGGAGCAACACATGAGGAGTTTGGGCCATAACACCACCGAACTGGGCTAACGTGGGTTGGTCGGTTATGGCCAAGGTTATAGCGGTTGCATTAACTGGGGGACGGGACCAACAGCTTAACGTGCCTTTCAGAGCATGGAAAAGCTCGAAATTAGAAATTTGGGTTGATCCAGCCCGGGATCGACAATGGCGAATGTTGCTTAGTTTTCGTAATCGAAACCAGAGAGCTCAAACCACTAAGCCACCGAGCTCCTCTACATTTTGCACAGGTCGATATATTTCTATGATTTAACTCAGATATTGATTCAACATCTTTGTAAATACCTATACGTTTCAATTGTCAAAACAATCTTTTATTGTCGAGACATAGGTATTTTATTTTTAACCGACTTCAAAAACGAGGAGGTTCTCATTTCAGTCGGTATGTTTTTTTTTGTTTTTTTACTTTCTTTTTTTTATTCTATGTATTACACCGATTACGCCGAGACTACTGATCTGATTCACGTGATTCTTTTTTTGTTCGATGCGGAATAGTTGCCATTTGGTCCTATTAAAAAAAATTCAAAATCTTTTTTTGTTGTGTTAGTTGGGTAGTTTGGTTTTTATAAAAAAAAAATTGAAATTATTATGTCTACGTATGCGAAATTGCGGATTTATGCTTTCCTATGACTTTTAGTGAAACAATACGATAGTAGGAAACAATATAAGTTGACGGTCACCCATCTAGCTTCGACCTTAGAAAGTTATCACTAAAAATTGTAAAAAAAAAAAACAAAAATTAAAACCGACTTCAATAAACTGAAAAGGTTACAATAATTAAATTTAAGTAGGTACTCGTGCCCTAGAAACATATTTTTGGAGCTGGTGCTAAGTTGTTTCCAAAAACAATAGAAAGTGAAGCACCGTCTACAAAAAATATGTTTCTAGGGCATGAGTACCTAATTAAATTTAATTATTTCAACCTTTTCAATTTATTGAAGTCGGTTTTATTTTTTTTCAGATTAGACGATGTGGTGGAAAAAGTATTGACCGTTAGTCAAGTGACCGACGATACCATGGAGGTAGAGCGCGAACGACAAGTGGCCGCCATGAGAGTGTGCGTGAAGTTGCTGGACACCTCAACGGAGCACTACGAGCACCTAATGCTGCTGCGGAACGAGCTCAGAAAGAAGGCGATGCCGTTGAGACAAATGCCGCTAGCTATTGAGCCCAGCTACTCAGCCATTTAATCTTGTAGTTTGACGGTTTTTAGCAACTTTTTTGAAATATATTTTATTAAACTCTTTGAAAAGTTACATAGTTTTGTCAATACTCATCAGAATCTCAAAATATTGCTGTTAGAGGAATTGGAGCAAATCACCTCATGATGCACAATGGATAGAGCAAATAAAGTTAAATGAAAATAAAATTTTGAAATCAAATAAATTATGCTTTAAGCGGTTCTCTTGTATAGTTTATACCTATTGTCATCCATAGGGTTTCCTATTTGCTTAAACTGATAGCTGAATAATCATATCTTTCTTAAACAGTAGGTAACTAAGTATTCACCAGCAATTCAAACAGAAAAGAAAGCTTGATAAGAAATTGTACTGCATTGTATTTATATTCAAGTCTGTACTAAAGTATTCATTACTTTAGATAACCGACTCCCTCGGGACGTTTTGTCGTGGCGAAAAAACCAATCTGGAGTTGGCAATTATAGCAAATGACCTAATTAGAGCTCGCCGGTGCGCTTGCGATGCGAGGCTTTTCACCTCCTCGGGCTTATGAAATTTTCAGTAACACAATCTCCTTAATATAAAAATCTGGTTTGGCCCTACAGTGGTCGCGCCATTAATAGTAACGTGGTCACGGTCCGAAGATATGCCATTTTGTAACGAAAAAATAAACATCAGTCGTTATTAAATATTGTTTCTTTCTTTTTATATTTTTAAGTCAAGTGCTTTCTACAAAAAGAAAACAATAAAAATTGAATATATTTATGTAATCCTCTCGACCACAGTAGGGGTAGAGTTGCCTCTAATCACGCAACTCCAATAGTAGGTAATGCCATGGGATTCATCTGAAGTTATTAAGAGGCAACAAATATTTTAGTTTCAATATGCCTTAAAAAAAGCAAAGCAAAGCAGCTCTCGATTTTCAATATACTTACCTTATATGAAGTCTATTGCGATTGCCATTATTGGAGTTCTGTAATTATCGGGTAGTTTTTTATACAAAGCATGGCAATTGACTATACACCACCTGATGAGAAGCGATAAGAAGAGTCCACATGCGAAGATAGCTAGCGCAGCATCTACCTGCCGGCAAGGTCGAGGTGGCAGAACACGTTCTAGCCGCCTCCACCTTGCCGGCCTATAAGGATTTACCCCTCAAGCAGCGTTATCCCACCGGAGGACTATGACAATTGAAAAATCAATTGAGTCTTAAATCTTATGTTAGACACATAAGAAGCCCATATTCTGTGAAGGTAGAAACACATGTGCTGGTACAGAGTTTCAGATTTTGGAAGCAGTTACGATAGAGGCACGAGTCATTCAATTTATTTTTGCGTGATGACGAGATAGATATACCTATGTAGTACCTAAATGATGACAATGATGAAATCCAGAGACCGGCACACGCGTGCTCCTGAGTAAAAGAGGAAGGTAGGATCTGGTTGAAAAGATCTTCAGAGCACTCTCTACGATACAGCGTGCACGATGCGACGCAATGTAGCGACGCAAATTGCCGTAGAATTAAAAAACCGAGGGTGTCATATTTTTATTTAAAAGGGCAGGTATAGACGACGGCACTTCGAAATTAACTGTGAGTTAAACGATACCTTGTATGACTTGTATCTAAATCTGCAGTGCGATTCACAAACAGAAATATTCGACATCGAGCTTAACTTGAAAGAAATGCTTATTATACCCAGCCTTTACAAAATTAGCGGCGTATATTTGTAGTTCTACTTAAACCGCACAAATGGGCTGTATAAGAATAACTAGTAATTTTATATCCCTCTTCACCATATAAAATAAGCTAAAAGACAGTTGAGGGTATTATTAAGTAAAGGCTTACCATATATTGTGCGGTTACTAATCGAGTTTATTGAGCAATTTGCTTTGTTGTATTACAACGGAGACGATTAATTATAGCCAAGGATTCCCAAGCATTGTTACCATTGCTTTATGAGGTTTTGCTTTTGAATAAAGTAATAATTGTAAAAGTTGCTATCTATCAACATAAATTTTGTTTTGAGTTAAATAAGGTATGAGTTAAATAATTTATATCAAAACATTCTCTGGCACAGGAATCTGCTGAGGATTTCAGACGTCCCACTCGAGTTACCCGATGCGCGCTAGCGTTGTGCACGCCTCTATTTCATTAGACGGATCCGGGGCGGATCAGCCCCGCAAAAATAAATAAAACTGTTATTGAGATAAGCATCTGCGCGCCGAGGCTTTCCGCTAAGTCCCGCTGTGTCGCGCTGAGCAATGTACCGAGATATGTCCGGATTACGCGCCGCCGCCGCAGCGCTTCGCCCGCCGCTTTTCTTCTGTTTTGCAGCTGAAACCTCTTAACATAAACGGGACCAGTTTATTTTTCGCCTGTCTGATTGTGACACAACTGTTCCGCATGGTTACCTATATATGGTTAACTTTTTGAATTAAAGCGTTTCTTTTGGTAGATAAATTACAAATGTAGAGCTGGACAACAGTAAAATAATTCTAAGTTACTACTTATTAATTATTCCACGAGAAGCAAGCGTTTTGTTGTCAACGGCGATATTTTCCAGGTTGTAGTCAGGTTGCAATAACAAAGAAAAATTACTTGATATTGCAGAGACCGTTGTCGTCCTGAGGCCTAAGAAGATCAAATGCCGTCCATGCCCAATAATTACACTGGCTATATACCTTTTCCTTCAATCCGAAACAAGCGAACTGTTTCACGGCTGAAATAAGAAAACCGGCCTACCCAGAGGATCCTACATAATGGGTCTACCATTACCACCTAGTGATAGGTATGCTTGGGAGGCTCGGACGGGCCGTATGCTTGTTACTATATTTGTCGCCGCCATCTGGTTAAATTCGCCGTTTTGTTGGATGTTATAGCCCGTTGACAAAACGCCGCCATCCAATTAAATGCCTAAACCAGTGGTCGGCAAACTTATTAGCCAAAGAGCCAAATATGAACATTACAAGGATTAAAAAAAAATTGGAAGCCAAATCTGCTTGTTTAGTAAACTTTTATTACACTAAATAAGTAGTACACTAAATAAAACTAAATTTTATACTTATTAATGCGAACAATGTTCTTACATCTCCTTCGAAAGTTTGAGTAAGTCAGGTATGTTGTTGTTTTTAATTTTAGGCATGATTCCAAGTTATCATCAATAAGACTTTTTTCCTATTAAGTTTTTTTTTAAATGAAAATATTATTGCGCCTTGCGTGGATATTTGTGCCAAAGCCGCACTTAAGGAGCCAAAGAGCCACATGCGGCTCTGGAGCCGCACTTTGCCGACCACGGGCCTAGACCGATAGTTAATTGAACTAGACTCACACATTTTTTTATAAACTGGCGTATTGAAAGTCAGCTCAACTAGATGACGAGGTGAATCGTTGTGATTGAAGAGTTTTGGTGTGATTGATATATATAGAATGGTGCCGTCAATACGACAATACCTAAATTAAAACATGGGCTATATTAGTCCATAGAAATGGTTTGCCACTTTCAAAAACATCTTATTCAGTTGATAATTTCTTGACATTTCTATGAAATAATGCAGCCAATGTTATCTTATTTCATACAAATATCATAAAATTATCAAATCAATAAGATGTTTTTGAAAGTGGAAAACCATTACTATGAACGAATATAGCCTATGTTTCAATTTATTGTCGTATTGGCGGTACCATCCTGTATAGGTTCAAGGTGAGTTTGATTTTTTATGACCAAGTGGTCCTCACAAAAAAAAAAGATTTCAGTTACAAGTGGTCAGTAAAATAACCTTGAACCTACCAATTACTCAAACAGTCACACAAAAGCTCTTCGATTTCAGCGACGTGCCTAGGCATCCAATTGAATGGCTAATATAACCAGGCGACTGTCATGAAGTTCAGCCATCTGGTTAAACGTTGCGCTCAATGATTTAGCTAGTTTTCCTTGAGCCGTTTTATTGGATGCCGGCATTTAATCAACGGCAAATAAATTTCAATTTAACCAGACAGCTGCGAATGTCTACTATTTTGTATACCTACAGCACATAGATTAGAGTGGTGTTAATTACGAACGCAGTGATTCCGAATCAGGTCGCTTAAGTATATCCTGACAGTAAAGGATGAAGGGCCTATGATCGTTGCCTGACACTACACTTAAACTTTTCTATCATGATGTAGAGTAATACATGGACACGTTCAAATTTACCCTGCGTTCAGAACTACCCCACTATCACCTAAAATAATTTACATTAATTAAATTACAGAACTAAACTAGAAAAATTTCACGTCCTGAGGCAGGAATCGAACCCGCGACCTTTCGCAATCCGGGCGACTGCTCTGACCACTGAGCCACCCAGGACTTGGGATATCCCTGTGAAATTCTTCTAGTCTATCTGTATTTGCGTTTATGAGCTAACGTCCACCCTACAATGTCGAAATATTCTATTTCAACATCATCAACAACAGTCGCCCGGATTGCGAAAGGTCGCGGGTTCGATTCCTGCCTCAGGACGTGAATTTTTTCTAGTTTTATTCTATTTTAATTACGAAGTAATTTTTCAAACATTTAGAATAATGTTAAAATCAAAAATTAAGAATATTTGAAAGCACTGCCCCAACTTAACCGAATCGTCGGTATTTGTAAAAATACTCGTTTCGGATGTTGAAATAGAATATTTCGACATTGTAGGGTGGACGTTAGCTCATAAACGCAAATACAGATAGACTAGAAGAATTTCACAGGGATATCCCAAGTCCTGGGTGGCTCAGTGGTCAGAGCAGTCGCCCGGATTGCGAAAGGTCGCGGGTTCGATTCCTGCCTCAGGACGTGAAATTTTTCTAGTTTTATTCTATTTTAATTACTAAGTAATTTTTCAAACATTTATAATAATGTTAAAATCAAAAATTAAGAACTAAACTAAACTAAACTTATACATAAAATTAAAAGCTACATATTCCTGAAACAAATGGTTTTTTATTGTCATAACCCCCCGAGGGTATTCTAGCAGCTTACCATCAATTAGCTTTGGGCCAACCCAAGCTCTTATGTGTTTCTCCCAAGTAGGAAGGCTGACGACGACGAATGGAAGACGTGTATAGGCTGGTGATGATAACATAGCTACTTGGTAATACAGAAAATAGTACCTAATTATCTATCAACTTCAAATCCCAAAGCATTACGAGAGGATTTAATTGTATTTCTTTTCTTATATCTTTATTGGTCTAGCTACTTTAAAAAAATTCAATCAGTGTCAGTAAAAAATGTCCTTTCCCATTTAATCGCGGCTTGAGAAAGCTATGGAGGCTTGAGGACGTGGGTTTATCGGCAAAATTGGCTGGCTTGCACCTGCGGCACCTGCGCCGGATTAATATCTCATCACGCGGCGGCGGCTACGGTAATGAACACGACATCCACGGAAAAAAGCCCAGAAGATGTCTCTCGTAATACACTTGATTAATAAACTCAGCAGCCTTTATGAAGCCCTCAAATTGAATTCGACTTATTATGTATAACACTGAGTAGTGGGTAAGGCTTACGAAATATATTACGAAATAGGGAACAATTACATCCAAACACAGAAAATAGTTTAGATTAGCTGAATAAATAACAGCTAATCTAAATTTTTCAAGTTAACAAACTCCTCCCTGGGGACTCAGCGTGAAGACAAAAATACTCTATAGATCGGTAACAATGTAAGTACTCGAGCAGTTAACAGCGTGCGCGGGCCAGATGCCAATTTCACGCTCCGAGGGCCTTGTCTTGTGTCTTTTATTGTTTTTATTATTACCCTTAAAACGTACTTGTTACCTCCTATGGGCATACGTTTATCTACTGTCTTCTTCTTATGTGTCATTAAAACAAACAAAATGATACAACAGGCATACTTGGCAGAAGTATTTATGTATTTAACAATTTACGTACTGACACACGACAGAAATCGATACATAGTAAAAATATAAAATTGAAAATTTTAAGTAACCCCCTTCCTTTTTAATCATCTATCTGACACCATCTCATTTAGATTAGACCCCTAAACACGCCGTATCTGCTGCAAGTTTCTAAAGAATTAAGCATCCCGCAGATTTTTTGATGGTGTTAGTATGTCATGGGAATGTCATCGAAGTGACAGTACAACTAATTTGAAATTATTTGGATCTCTGAAAGTTAGTAAATCCTTTTATCATATAGAAAATGAGCTAATAGTCATGACAGCCAGGCACGTCAAACTTATAACACCCCTCTTTTTTCGTCGGGGGTTAAAAATGGAGACCCTTAAATTTTATTTTGGACTTTTAGAACACACTGTATGTATGCAAATGTAACTATTGCTTGCTTACTCAAACTTAATCACTTTAGACAAAGCATAAATTATTATTGTTTGTATACACCGATAGTGTAAATATTCTTCGCCAATAGTTTATGATATTTCTATTTCTAGTGACAATTACAAAAAGAAAAGAAAACGATGAAAAAATTATATGCTCGAGCGGGAACACCAACACCGGGGTTACACCTAGTGTTGGTGTCGTAAAAATCGTTAAAATGTGTCATTCGGCAAAGTAAAAAGTGTAATTCGAAGTTTTTAAAGTTACTTTAGCTTTTGACTTTAGATATAATCTAGACTCGCGGCAGCGTGTTCAGCCAAGTTCAAAATAAAAGAGACTGGCAACGCGCCGTGTGTTACACGAATCATTTCGAGCTACTTTTGACCTCTTTACAACACGTAGGCAAGCTAAGAATTTAATGATACATGAAATTTGGCGGATTTATTAAAAGCCCCCTAGCTATAAAAAAAATACTTTTCATTAATTTAACTTAAACGGTTATTGATATATTAACGTTTAAAAACCAACATTTTTATAACTGACTGACTCACTTATTAAAAACCTAACCTACTTCCAGATGACCTTGAAACTTGATATTTGGTACCAAGGTAGACTATTATGCATATACAAAGAAAAAATCCGAAAACTCAAAATTGATCATAATTTATTAGTAATCAACAAAGTAATAATAACGGCAAGTATGAAAGTTAGGTCACAGGTTAGAATCAAAAACATAAATTTGAAATAACAGTCAAGTTCAATATAGAATAATGAGTCTTTCTCGACTTCACCAACAAAAGAATCGAGAAAAGACTCGGCCAGTTTTTACGTAGGTACTGGCTACTGGCTATATTATATTTGCAAGTTGGTGTACTTCCTGTTTGTACTGGACTTGTACTTACTATTAAGATATAATATTTGATTTGTTGGTAAAAAATAGTCAAGTCTTGAGGTTGAATTACATCCAGAGAGTAAACACAGAACGTGGTACCATGGATAGATCTTAAGTCTTTTGTCGGGAAGTCGAGAACGACGCATTATTCAATATTGAACTTGGCTCTTATTTCACATTAATGCTTTTGATGAAATAACCAAGAAAATATTTTTTAATAAATTCAACATTTTTAGCCTGTGTGATAGCTAAGTACTTTACCGTACATGTTCACTATAGTCAATACGACTATAGTGAACATGTACGTTAAAGTACTTACCTTTAGGTACTAACGTTTTATAAGCCTGTGTAATACTAAGTAAATACGTAGACAGATAGGTAGGTAGGTACTCGTAGTTCTACTGTTGGCGATTTATAGAAATCTATAAAGTTACCGTCAAAGCGAAAGAGAATTATTCATTGTTAAGCTTGTCGTCACAGCCGCCACCTTCGAGCGTCCGACAATTTCGCTGTTATTCAGAAACTAAAATTTGATTTTAAACGGGGACAATGTGACCACAAAGTCACGAATGAGCCACGATGTTCCAAGCCACAAAATGGCCGCTAGCATCTGTCGCTTTGACGCTCTTCCCTTAAATAACGCCACTTTGTGATACAATTATTTGGTTATGTCATTATTATTGTGGTTTGCGCACACGGGAACACTTTCCTCGTAACCGGCATCGCCTTGAGATATGTAAATAGGTCGTTTCAACCGTAGTGTCATGTGTTGTTTATTTTACTCACTTTCTACAATTATGGGTAACTGTTTGCGAATGATATACATACCTAAGTAGCTGCTATCCAAATAAACGAGGCGAATTTATTTATTTGTGACTTTATTGTACTCATCAACCACTTAGCAAAAACTATAACACTAAGTTTAAACAACGTACAAAGGGCTGCATTATCGCTGGAAACGAGCTCTTCCGGGCAACCTTAGGATGGAAAGGATTTGATTTGAACTTTAAATTATAGGGTGAGTTGGTTAGTTTATTAGTCATTAAAACTAGATTGCACAATTACATCTGTTATATCTACCACACTTACTTAAATTATACCCCGTAATTTACTATGCTAGCATCGATACTGGTAAATATATTCAAATTAATTTATTATACATACCTACAAGTAGGCATAGGGTTACAATTCAAAAGACTTCTCCCTTAAAGCAATTATAAGCTTGTGTTGGGAGGAGTCCGCTCTTCAAACAAATATGACCTGTACATTTTTTTTCCTGTTACATTTCGGTACCATTCTCCTAATCTACATTGTCCTTTTAATATTATTTAATAGCACACACACGCCTACAAAGAAGCGAAGCGAAGCTGAAGACTATCAAAGGAGCAACCGCCTAAAAAAAAACATTAAAAAGCAATAGGTTCTTAACCGCGCATAAGTAATTGCGACTGTGTCTTGGTAGCAGTTAATTCAGAAACTCAAAAACAGAAATACTGTAATATTGTAGAAGAAATGTATATCCCAAGCTCTCGGTGCTTAAGCAATGGTGAAAGGTCGTGGGTTCGGTTCTTACCCCAAAAGTTATTCTCTTCTAGCCTCGATATTTTTTTAAGAACTATATACATATTGTTTATTTTTATTGCCAAATTGTAGAGATACTGCCCTCATTCTAACAAATCATTAAATGAGTTCCACACTGTCTCTCTCTCCCTTTTTTAACTAGACAGTAATGTAAGGTACCGTTGTTTTTAAACGTTTTGTTGAATTACTAGGTGGTAGACCCATATGTAGGGTCGCCTGGGTAGGTACCACCGCCTTTCTTATTTCAGCCGTGAAACAGTTCGCTGTGTGTCGGATTGAAGGGAAAGGTAGCCAGTGTAATTACTGGGCATGGGCGGCATTTCATCTTAGGCCTCAGGATGACAACGCACCTGCAATATCAAGTGTTTTTCCTTGTTATTGCAGGTGTCTATAGGCGGCGGTAACCGCTTACCACCAGGTGGGCCGCCAGCTTGTTTGTCATCTAGTTGTATAAAAAAAAAAAAATTAAGATATACTTAAATAAATAAATATTCATACACTCACACCTTTTATCTAGCCCAAAGTAAGCATCATTAAAGGCTTCTGTTACCTGGATCTGCTCCTACCGGGATTCGGACCCGGACCTCTTGACCAAGTAGCCTGTATAGCATGGGGTACAGACCACTCGGCTAGTTGTTCGTCAAAATATGTCGTAAAGAGGATATATTGGTTGTTATATAATTACAGTTAACCATTAAGGCGTGCTCGGGAGCACATATCTTTCAATTCGAGGCTATTCCAAAGACAGGGCTAGTAAGTGTATAAATTTGAATTGTCTTCTTTGCCTTCACCCAGCATTATTTATGTTGGTATTTATTGTATTAACATAAATTGGACATGAGTTATTTTACTAGCCCCAATGCGCCGAGAACGCAGTGAACAAAGGTTGTAATTGTAATTCAGTTTTGTCATAGCTCGTAAAGGCTGTTTGTTATTTTATACGACGGACATGATGGATTTGCGTCAGTGACTTCACTTTTGGTGAGATCTGCTTGTAAAATAGATTGAAATTATTTTTTACTTTCGTTAATTATGAATTCGGCCGTAAATCAGTTCGCTGTGTTTTTTTTAAACCTTAACGGGATAACTCGTGTCCTTCGTCTCGCCTAATGGTAAGTGAACATAAGGCCGACGATGGAAGCGAGTTACACCCGGATTCCTTAACCACAGAGGAACTGGCTATCTCACCTCTAACTGCCGGAACACAACAATTCTGTTAACATTATTGTTATGACGGCAGACTTAGGTCAGATGGTGGTAGCTAGCCAGGCGGACTTACAAAAGCCCTACCACCAACCAAGCTAAGCAGAAAATTTCGGCTTCCATGGGAATCGACCCCCGGACCTCTAGGTCTGAGGCAGGTGGTCACAACCACTAGACCACATAGCTAGTGTAATTAAAATTAAAACACATCCGCACAATACCAAGTGATCATTTCCTTGTTATATCAGGTGTCTATGACGACGGTAGCCAGTTACCATCAGTTGGGCGTCAGCTTGATTGTCATTGTCAACTCGATGTACCTATATATAAAGTAAAAGTTACCCATGGATTTGATTGCACTTTTCATTGCACCAAATACAACGAAAAAACATAAATGTATGTAAGTACCTACGCAGCAGTATTATGCAAAGGGACTTGGTAAGGATTTCCTCTAGTAAACCTTCAATTAAAAGTTTTTGTGATAAGTTCCAACATATAATATACCTATATGTTCCGTATTAATGAATTTACATTATACGATTGATAACAAGGACTTATACTTAGATACGAGTACTTATTTTTAATTAAAGCATTATAAAAGTCAAATTTGCGAGTCATCATATTATCTCACGGTTAAGGTACAGGGAATTGGTTAAAAACTATCGAGGTATGTCCACTTATCAAGACAGATCACTGATTAGATGATAAATATCTATCAATCAAGCTGACCAACCCGGATTTCATCAAGACATCTGTCCCGCATGGATACCTATCTGTCATGGTGGCGAACTCTTACATAAATTCACAATTCTGCATGCTCGCGTTAGATTAATAGATGGTCGATTTTTGTCGGAAATAAATCATACTGAGTTCAATATCAAAGCGCACAGATCCTACGGAAATCCGGTTCATCACTTCCGACCTAAGGTCTCTAGATTTTTTTTATAGAGGTGGTAAGCGTATGGTCCGGCCCGCCTGATGGTAAGCCGTTACCGTAGCATTGCCTACCATAGACAAAGCGTTACGAATGAAATTAAATATCTATAAGTATTCAATAAGAGTTAGTGTATGTACTTAGTGTGTGCGCAAATGTCAAATTTGACGGTATGACTTAGTTTCTGAAAGATGTTGCAAACATTTTATTTTAGAATTGATTAACAACACACACATTTTAATATTTAATATATTATTTTAGCTTTCGGCTTAACGATGTTGTTGGACTAACATATTGTTTAACAATAATATTAATAAATGTTATTTTTTAAGTACTTTATTTGCTACAAAAATACTTCCAATACATACACTCATGAAATTTGGCAGTCATGTTCAGAAGCTGGTATAGACAAAAACTGTGCAATTCCGACAACATTGCATAATTACCTGCATACCTACGGGTCGAATTGATAACGTCCTTTTTTTGAAGTTGGTTAAAAATATACATAGCATTAGGTGGATGGTAAGAATTAAATTGTATTTTAGTCACATTATTTATAGCGAACGTCTATATCCCTAGTTGTAATATTTAAAAAGCTCTAAAATCCCCTATACGCATTTAAACACGCATCTATCTGTATTACCCTTGCAGTGTTCCATCATAGCTGTCCTATTATAATGTTAATTTTAGTTCACAAAAACATGTAGATCGTTCACCAGTCGTAGGCACAAAAACCAAAGGTACTTTTTAGTTTGGCTCGTGGTCGATAGCGAATGGCTCGAGTTCACTAAGACTCCAAATGCTTAAATGAAATAATCATAACAAACAGTCTTACATCATAAACGGGTCTTGGACCCGTTCGCCCCGCAACTTTTACCCCTTTGCCTAAAATTATCAGTTCGCCCCTTATTAAGGTACCCGTTCGCCCCTTAACACGGGGCGAAAATATTTTTAATATTTTTGAAGCACCCGTACGCCCCTTGTAATATTTATGTCAAAAACAGTACAGTCATACATAAAATAAAATAAAACAGAAACGTCATTTATAACGGACTTAAAAAAAGAAGGAGGTGATAATGTTCCACTCTATGTATTTTTTTTGTAGATATGTATGTTCATCGATTTCTCGGTCAATTAAAAACCGATTTTCAAAATCCAATTTTTATTCGATGGAGTATACTTCTGAGATAGTCCCATTGTCAACAAGTAAGGATCTGATGATGGGTTCCCAGGAAAATCGAAGGCATATCTCAAATTTTGATGTGTTTTATCGGAAATGTTTTACTTTTTTCCAAAGCTGTTCAAGTATTTGCTACTGTCAGTCACCATCTTATGTTGATGAGCTGGTTATGGAATGTACCACTCCTTAATGGCTAGGAGTTGGAAGATAATTTTTTATATATTATAGTTACGTAGTAAATATAGTTCTTTTCTATCGGATATCGAGTACACAACTCCTTAACGGTTAGGACTTGGAAGATTAAAAGTAAGTACGTATTGGTGAACTGATGATGGAAAGTACAACTCCTTAACGGAAAAAACAACGATAAAAAATATCAAAATCGATTGGGCAATTTGGTTTTTACTTATATGCGAAAATGCGGTATTTTCTTTCCTATGAATTTTTAGTGAAACGATACGATAGTAGGAAACAATATAAGCTGAGGGTCACCCATTTAGCTTTGACCTAGAAAGTTATCACAAAAAAATGTAAAAAAAACTCTTAAGTTATTTCCAGAAACAATAGAAAGTGAAGCACCGACTCCAAAAAATATGTTTCTAGGTACCTACTTTAATTTAAATATTTTATTCTTTTTAATATTTTGAATTCGGTTTTAATTTTTGTTAAAATTTTTAACGTTTATAATACGTAAATTACAACAACCTTTTTTCGTGAATGAAATTAAGAGCATATTATATAAATGTAAAAAAGAAGCCGCAAAATGCACAACTAGGTCATTACACGAAATATACAAATAAGAAGTTTTATTGAATCAAGTGAATTGAACTTGACTCAAAATTTTCTCCTGTATAAAAATATCAAACATGGCATGTATGCTTTTCTAGAGAAAAAAGCAATATGGTGTCAGCAAGATTAGGTTTGAAAAATGAAACCACAAAGTGTGAAAACTTTGTGTGATGTGAATATAGCTGTAATACTGTTTGTATAATTGTTTTTGCGACTGTGAATCCAGAAATCTTAAAAATATATATATAATTATTCTTAGACGAAGCCTTCAAATTCGTTATACCCCATTCCGGCACCTCTTCTCTATACATGGAGAGTACCGTATCAAGCAATAATATAGTGCCTCTCGCTTATGCTTTGTTATTAATTAAGAAACAAAGGACACGAAGAAACAAATGAATAACTTTTTGAAATAATCTAAAAACGTCTTCCTTCTTGGCCGTTGAAGCAGCTGTAATATGAATTTTGTAGTTTAAAAATTATCTAAAAAAAATATTATTTTGTTCTTGAAATAGTGTTATATTAACGATACTGATTATATAGAGTAAAATGCGCACTCTCGACGAGGTAATCCTATAGACTCGACTATCGTTTTAAGTATGATTTAAAAATAAAACATATATATTTTATTATTATTATTTTTTCATTGTGTACTAGAATTAAATTAATTTTCAATAGTTAGCTTTACAAGTTTATTGACAACTGTACTTTCACTTACTTTTTAATAAGGGGCGAACGGCACCATTCATTCTATTAAGGGGCCACCGGGTACTTTTTTAGCCTAAGGGGCGAACCAAAGGGGCGAACAGGTCCAAGACCGCATCTAATCAAGCAGCTGAAGTACAACTAGCCAAATCATTGAATGCAACGTTTAACCAGATGGCTGAAGGTCATGTCAGCCGTCTGGTTTAAATTAGCAATTCAATTGGACGCCTAGTCGGGTCGTTTAAATCAAAGAGCTTTTGGGTGACTTTATGAGTGATTGGTAGGTTCTATGTTATTTTTTATGATCACTTAGAATCAAAACGATGTTGGTTATATTATAAGTGGTCATAAAAAAGAACCTTCAACCTACCAATTAAACCAAAACTTTTCAGTACAGAACTATGCATTCAATACGCCCAGTCGTTAAACGTTAAGTGAGTCTAGTTCAATTAACTATCGGGCTATGTATTCAATTGGATGCCTGCCGGCGTTTAATCAACGGGCTAGCCGTCCAGTTAAGCGGCTGATTTGACCAGACGGCGCGGCGGCGACATTTACATAAGCTATTTATAGACGGCTGAAACCTATCCCAATATTGTAATGTTATGAATGTAATAAATAGTATTTAATAAAGACAAATTAGCAATTATAACAAAAAATCGTATCAAGCTTCTGGAAATTAGGGGAAGGTCAAATGATTTGTGAGATTTGTCATATTTCCCAATGTACTTTAATACCGAAATATGATAATGAATATGGTAAAAGGTCTTGGATGTGCTACCTACCTAATATAACAAATAACCGAAAAATATTAAAAAAACATAAAAAACAAAAATTCCGTATTAATCAAAAATTTATTAAAGAAATTCCTTCTTCACCAGGAATAAATACATAGGTACATACCTACATACACCAATGGTCGATTACACATCTTAAAATAAATGCTATTGTATCATACTAAATAAGTAAGAGTAATTAATCATCTTTAATTTTAAAAGTCTGCCTACAATCGTAATTCTTTTTTTAATAAACAGTTTAGTTTTGTAAATAAACCAGGGGTGCGAATATCGGTCGAGGTAGATGCTTGTGTGATGAATTAGAACAATTTATTTACAAGTAATGGTTTTTTTTTATACAACTAGATGTTAGTAAGTTTACAAAACCCAATGATTATTTAGGTGCCTATATACTTAAGTGAATTATATATTATATTTAAATCTATAAATCTATACCTATATTTATATTTATGTTACCTAGCAAAATTTTGGGCCAGACAATTTAGCGTGATAACATTATTATACATAACATACCTACTATTATGTATTATTTGCTATCTTTTGTTACATATTTTCCTTTCAGTACTTATTTACCTGTTTTAAGAATACGATCCACGCAATCATTTATGTATGGATGTTTACAATAGTATTCACTGGTGATAACTAATTTATCACTGACGCTTTGCGGGTCCTAACGATGTAGAAACTTTTTATTATAGAGGAAGAAATTTTTTATTATCATTAAATTTTGAGTAACATTATCAAATACTTGTTCAACAATAATAATAAATGTTTTTCATGAAAATACTCTACGAAGACTAAATGTCTTTGTAATGGAGTATTGTTCGACAACTCCAGTCCAGACAGGGCGCTTTAATATGCACATGACTTGTTCGACGTTACCGTGTTTCAATTTGAAATGACAATGTGGCATTCTTACTTCGTCATTATAATGATGAATGATTGTCAATTGACGACGTGGTCTAAAATGTTACATGTCTAACTTTTTATTATTATTTATTTTACAATGAGTGCGTTCTGATTCTGAGTAACATTCTCAAAATATGTAACTATTGCACGAAGGTCTATTTTAGAACTATTTAATCTTTTTATGATAATTTGTGACCTTATCTTTTAAATCCAATTTCTTTAGCTAGAAAATAATAATATTATTAATCAGTTATTATTTTCAAGTCACACAAATTATCCAGGAATTTTTTATTCAACGGCAAACAATCAAATACTTCTTTTTATTTTAATCGGAAGAAAATATACTTATGTTGCAGTCAATGATCTTGATTATTCCATGGTTTAAAAAATGATATTTAAATTTTTATTTGATCAAAAAATTTAAATATCATTTTTTAAACCATCATGTGTCATAAAATAGGTTAATATAGTTAGAAGAATATTCTATGGTTGGTTTTCTCAATAGAGTTTATAATTATATCAGAAAATTATTAGGACATGTACGTTATTATGATTTTACAAAAAAGCGGTCCGCAAGCATCTCTCTAAGCTATACTATATGTATAGAGTAGAAGACATGAATATCCTGGCCTAAAGTGTGTGTTGTAATAAGGAGCTTGAGCTTGGTATACCACTACATGTGGGACAAATATTCGTAGTAATTTATACTAGTAGGTATATAACTATTTGATATATTACCTAAACATATTACCATCAATGACTCCTGAACATATTATGTTCGTGCTAATTATACTAAACATCTGCTCGGAGATCGAACCAGGGACCCTTGGTTGTAGTAGACAGGGGTAGGTACTGAACTACTAACCACTTGTCCAGCCGGTGTCATTAATTGTTTATTATAGCTACATACTAAATAACATAAACAATTTCTATTGTCGAATTGCTGCAAGCGATCAAACAACGAGTCCACATCAATTGCCATCTACCACCGTTAGATTATCGTTAAAATTGTTACAATGGGCTCAACGTAACCATCGCATCCCATAAACATGCAGACGCGTTAATCATCTCTTAATGTCTCCATGAAGTACCCTCATTCGAAACGTTAGCTGTATCTCTGGTCAGCACAAACCTTTTCATCTGTCAAATTTTAACAGCCGTGCAATTGGGTTATAATTTACGATATTATCTAAGAGATGGGGGCAGTGGTCAGTGTGGTGAAAAAACGCACGGTGTACGTGTATGGGGGGACAATGAGTGGTGACCGCCCGCCACGCCTCCCCGGTTGTGACTTGCCAAAATAGAGCCGTAATAATGAAAGATGACCCGCGTAAGTCGCGCGTGATTTAGAGCGAACGGTGTTGACTAGGGGATGGGGTCCACAAAATTAATAAAATAGGTATTACAAAATTTAATTTTGGTACTTGGAATAGAATATCTTTGTGTTAAATTCTAAGAAAATATTTCATCACCAGCCTATAGACGTCCCACTGCCGGGCACAGGTCTTCCTACATGGGAGAAACTCATGAGGAGTTTGGGCCATAAAAACAACACGCGGGCCTAATAAAAGTTGGTGGGTTCAAGCGGTTGCAGTGACAACCGAGACCAACTGACCAACATTATAAATATTATTATAGTCTCAGGGAAAAATAAGGAAGTTATTAGAATACAAGTAATTAGTCCATGTAGGTATCTATTAATTTAAATCTTTATTGAAGTAAATAAAATATTATTAGTCGCCCACGTGGCTGTCGGCTATGGCGCCACAAGTTAGCCTTTTCTCAAGATGTGATCTATCTCCATGCCAAATTTTATCTAAATCAGCAGCTTAGGAGTGACAACATAACAACACAACCATACAAACTATACAATACGACCATATTTCATCACTTCGTTCCCAACTGAAATAACTACCTGTTCGTGAGCATAGATATATCCGAATATTGTGTACTCTTTCAAGTAGGAAGGAGAACTAGGAGCAAATAATACGCTATAAAGCGTATTATTTGCTCCTAGTTCTCCTTCCTACTTGAAAGAACGCTTCCAATTTTTGCATTCCTCCCACTAACTCTCCCTTCGATCCAACGACCATCTTGCCCTGCTGTTCCCTACTTTTCGCTCTGGCTTCATGTCGAACTCATTTGTTGTTTCTGCTATACGGCTCCGGAACTCAATACCTGACAGTCTGCGGAAATCCAGGAACAGGACGCTCTTTAAAAAGGAATTGCGTGAATATTTCTATAAATCACTTGAGTAGTTACTAGTATGTTATTTCATCTTCTTTTTTTTATTCTTATGTATTGATTATTTTATTAGTTGCATGTAGTTTTGTTACTTATGTGTAAAAATCTATGTAGTATATATTATCATATATTATAGTATATATTATTTATGTAGTGTATTTATATCATATGTATTTAGTTTATTTGATATGTATTATTTGTATAGTTTAGTTTGTTCAAAATATTTTTCTTTTTTATTGTTGTGCACCGCTTTTTAACCGACTTCAAAAAAAAGGAGGAGGTTATCAATTCTCTCTATGTTTTTTTTTTATGTTTGTTACCTCAGAACTTTGACTGGGTGAACCGATATTGATGATTCTTTTTTTGTTCGATGCGGAATAGTTCTTATTTGGTCCCATAAAAATTTTTTGAAAATCCATTGGGTAGTTTGATTATTAAAAAAAAAAACTGGAAAAAATAAGTCGTCTACATATGCGAAATGCGGATTTTTGCTTTCCTATGAATTTTTACTGAAATGATACGAAAGTAGAAATCAATTTAAGATCACGGTCACCCATCTAGCTTTGACCTTCAAAAGTTATCACTAAACATTGTGAAAAAAAAAATTAAACAAAAATTAAAACCGACTCCAAAAAACTGAAAAGGATAAATAATTAAATTTTAGCAGGTACTAATCCCCTAGGAACATATTTTTGGAGTTGGTGCTAAGTTGTTTCCAGAAACCATAGATAGTGAAGCATCGACTCCAAAAATACTTCATAACAGACAGACTAGACAGACAGAATTTGCATTTACAATATTAGTATGGATTTATCACTTAAATTGAGTACTTTGTTTATTTGCTAAAGGTGACGATGAATAATATGATAAAAATACGTAACAAATTGCAGAAAAGTTTGTTAGCCTCAACACTACGAGCATAGCGCCGGGGGCTGTTTGTCTAGCGGGCGCCTGTGCATCGGCCGCCCGCCCGGGGTTAACTCGGTTTCACTTTTGTTGGTCACTTTTCGTCGGAGCATTGTTAACGGAGTCGGCATGTAACTCTGTCACTGCTAATAAAGGCAGGAAGTCGCTCGTTTGGGTGTCACTGGAAGTGGCGAATTGACGAACGAATATATGACATCCTTAGTTATTAGTCATGTATATAGAAATTTGCCTGCAACTAGAAAAACCAACAAAAGAAAATATGCTGATATTTTGAATACTATATGAATCAATAATAAGCCGTAGAAGCTTTCTCAAATCGGCAATGACTGAACATAATTATTATTACGGTTGTTTTTTTAAATTTTCAACTGGGTAGCAAAGATGGAGATGGAGGCGTAGTTCGCCTCCATCTCCATCTTTCACTTCCATCTTCCACTTGGATTCCTCAACCGCAGAGGAACTGGATATCTTACCTCCAACAGCCGGAACAGAACAAAGCTGATAATATCATTAGTAGCTAGCCAAGCCGACTTAGAAAATTCCAACTACCAACTTAACCTAGCAGAAAATTTCTGATTCCAAGATAATCGAACCCCGTACCTCTAGATTGGAGAAGGTTATTAGACCACAGAGGCGGTTGTGTAGTTTAATAGACAACTATTTAAGAAAATTATAAATGAATAAAATAAAATAATAATAATTGAATTTGGGTTTACATCTATTGACAAAAAACACTAGATATTGAATCATGCCACAAATGTATCCAGGAAGTAATTAGTGAGTCAGCGCTTTTAACCAGACATGTCAATCAAACACACACCACAAGGAGATTTAAACCAATTCTCTAGATTGATACTCACATTGGTTGACAAATAGTCGGCTGGCGAGGCGTCTTGGGGCGTCTTGCCATAAATAAGGATTACGATAGTGACCACTCGCTGGGCTGGACTCCTGCGAGTCGCCGTCACGTCACTCCGCATCGTTTGTAAGACTTACATCTGGTGGTCCTGGTAGAAGCTAGCTGATAATTGTGTACTCAGTAATATCGATATTTAAATGTAGCAAAGACGTTTTTATAAATGTGTATGCGACGGCCGTTTGGTCAAGTGGCCATTAAAGTTAGAGAGCCGGATTCGAATTCTGTAAGGGGCAGAAGTTTCTGTGATACTTATGTACGAACACTTTGTTGGCGACTTACGGATGTAGTAGTAGGTGCTTCTATTTGTAATATTTATTTATGTACCTGTTATTATCTATCTATCTATCTGGTATCCTCTTTACGATGCTAGAAATAGGTGTGAGTGTATGTATATTATTTTTATTATTATAAACTGTTAAAAGCTGGGTAACGTAAACATTTCTATTACGGTGGTAGGTCCAGATCAACGCCTATTATGGAGGTATTGTTTCCCGTGTTTATTCTTGTTTGATTAATTAAACAAGAATAAAACACGAAAATAAAAACTAAGGTTTTTTTATTTTATTAGTTTACCTAGTTTTATAGAATAATAATTTATAAAATAAAAATAGCTCCATAACTGCCGTTGATTTTGACTGCAGCAGTCAGCTGCCGTAATAGGGCTGTTTGCGTTATAAGTATAGGGTAAATTGATATTTTCCATTCAAAATTAGAGAGTTTGAATAATAATAATAATATTCATACACTCACACCTATTATCTAGCCCAAAGTAAGCATCATTAAGAGCTTGTGTTATGGATTCTAGATAACGGATTAATATTGATAATAATATGTACATAAATATTAGAAATATACTAAATAAACATATAAACATCCATGACTCGTGAACAAATGCTCGTATTTATCATACAAACATTTGCCCCTACCGGGATTTGAACCCGGGACCTCTTGATCGAGCAGCCCTTATAGCAAGGGGTACAGACCACCCGACCAGCCGGTCGTCAAATGAATGAATGAGAATAAAGCTAAATTTATTCCATGCAAGTTTCTTGCCTGTAACATATAGTACAATTAAATCGAAGCAAGAAATGACTTGCATAGCAACACATTAGGCACGTCATTTCTTGCTTATGCTACATGCAAGATACTTGCATCGTGTATATGGACTTTAACATAATTATAAGATTAAACGAACTTACCTTAAGTGAAGTTCTATCTTAATTATACGAAGCTCCTTGTCCGAGAGGGTTTAACGTGTAGTAACGCTGATTGTACCAGCGCCGATCACAATTTTCAAAGCTATAAAAAAAAATTGTTTCTCTCATATGGTAACTCTAAATGTATGTCATTACGTTCGAAGATTATTTTTGGAACAACCCTACAATTGGGATAATACTTGTATTAGTGGGCGGGTTTTGGGACTGCCCTCTCGGACAAGGAGCTTCGTATAATTAAGATAGAACTTCACTTAAGGTAAGTTCGTTTAATCTTATAATTATACTCTCTCCTTGTCCGAGAGGGTTTAACGTGTAGATGTTTGAAGATGGGGTTGTGAAAAAATAGAATTTAGATATCTATATTATATTAGTATAGATGTTTAGTCCAACACCTTACTAATTAATTTACAAAATAATTAGATTTTTATACAAAACCCTATAAAAAAATAAAAATCACAATTGTTATTTTAACTATCGCTTAACATTTTTAGCAATGCCGAATGGGACATTTATATGCTTATTGCAGGAAATGTTTCAGAATTTTGACTCAGAATTTTAAACTGAATTTTGTATGTAAACACTCCTGTTGGCTTTTTGACTCAATCAATATTTAAACCAAATCGGCTTGCGGTCGACACCGAAGCATATCTTGTGATAAGAGTAGAGAAGACAGTTAAAACCACTAATACTCATTTCCTGCAACATTAGTTTGATCCAAATGAATTTTAGATTGAATTGATGAAATCTTGTGTTTTTTATAATTGTTTCTATTGATTTATTTATGATATAAGTGTATTCATAAAGTACTTGTCTTATTATGATTTAATGAAAGTGACAAGATAGGATACATTTCTATCCTCATTTAAAAAGATTTTTAGATACAATATGGCTGTAAAGTACCTAGTTACATAGGTTTTTATTATTTCGATAGTGGTCACTACTGATTGTCACTTTTAAATGATTTTACTTGATGTTTAATGAAGTCTTTCTGCTTTCAAGTCATGAATTGTAATAAATCAGTTGATGAGGTCCTTTAATAACATTTTTGATTTATCATTGCCTTATTATTGCATTAAATATTTTTTCAACACACTTCCTCATAAAGTGGCTCTAATCCCATGGCAATTAGGCACATAATGACACCTATAATCAAACTGTGACTTTTTCATTACTATTATTCACTAGTGAATAATAGTTTTTTTTTTAATAATTTAAATTGCCGATATATATTTTTTTTCTTTTTTTGTTGTTAAATCTCCCTGTAATGGGAAGGCAAAAGGAACTAATGCCCATACAGCCATGTCTGATGTGATTAAGTTTATGTCACTTATCTATATGTATATGTGTAAGTATATGTATTTTTTTGTATTTATGTATATGTGTAAGTATATGTAGTTTAAAATCCAAAGTCACGCCCAAGGCCCTATCATAATAACAGCGCTTCTGCGACGTTTTTTATAATGTCGCAAAAGTTTTATGCTGAGATAGGGCCTTGTTGACTGCACTTATTGTTAAGTATAAACTGTTTGTATTTGTCTATTTTTTTTTTTTTTTTTTATTGTTTAAGCTTCTTGTTGTTGTTTGTTATGTGCATGTGAAATAAAATATTTTTCTTTCTTTCTTTAATATTATTGGTTGAGTTACGCTTACATTTGCGCTAAAAAGCTATCCGCGAAATGCCCAAAAAAAAGAAACCTCATTTTTTAGTCTATGGCCGATGCGCGCGCATAGGAAAACTAATTAATTTTTCCCGCCATTACGAAACATTTTTCACAACTCGTCTCGTTTTCTCTTTTGAAGTTATTTAGTTAGTTATTAATTAAGATGTCTGCAAATACAATTTATGAAGAAAATGATTTATGTGTAGCAATGTAGCAGAATCATATGTAGAAGATTCCATACAAAACAAGAAGGAAATTTGTGCGAAAATCACAAAAAAAAATTAAACTTGATTCTGAGACGCATCCTACTAGCGAAATACCAAGTACATCCACTGATTGGATGTCACCTGCCTACACGAATAATGAACCATCACAAATAACAATAGAACATGAAAGTATTTCAGTAAATAATCTATCTGATGAGACCGCTATATCATCAAAAATAGTTAATTATAATTTTACTAACTGCACATTTACTAATTGTTTCTCTAAATAAACTTTTTATCTACTATGTAAAATGGTTTTTTATTTAAGTATTATTTTATTCAGAAGTGTGTTGAAAAACGTTGTATGATACACGTGTGTATTGATGATTACCGTCCTCGGCTCCTTAAGACCCTCGCCTGAGCGGTAATCACCAACATTACACACTTGTACCATAATGTACTATTAATACCAGTTCTGGATTCCAAATCATATATGTATGTCAGTAAACTGAAGAGGCTCCTTCGATTAAAATGTTTTTTATCTTTAAATCAATTCAATTTTAGGTCATTGTAATGTTGACCTGGTATTATTCATTTTATATAGTTTAGGTACCATATAAGTAATGATATTGTTTTTACAAAACATTGACTTAGGCATTTTTATTTGTTATATAAAGCACAATGCTCTACTATACCTACAGGTGTTATGATATTGATATTTAGAGCTAATATATATATATTTAAGTAGGTAGGTATTTACCATGATCAGGTTGATTATTGATGTATTATATTTTAATTATTTGACTTTTATTTTAGTACATACAAAAAACTTTTGCTGGCATGTCATGGACATATTATTATTTTGTCCCAATATTTCACTTCTTATTGATGAAATTTAATGTGAAATTTTTTATTTCATAATTGCAGAAAGGCCACTACTCGATACCTATGTGCATGATTATTCATTATGCCTGCATGCGCACCATATGTACAGGATAAATAACTATGATGCTTATATTATGTATAGGTACATTGTACCAAATGGCCATTATATTTCTAATAATAAATCATATTGTCATTTTTCAACATTAATAATTGTCAATATTGCAATTCCTTGTTTTTATACTTGACCGATAGTTGATTTGCGGCTAGGATAAGCTGGATATAAATTTAATAACATAAATCATTGATTTAAGCTCAGTATCTAAAAAAGAACTAAAAATAAAAAACCTTGTGTGAATTGCACCCGGTAGTAGGTACTTCATATGGACACTTTTATATATTAAGTACATAGCAATAAATCAATTTCTCGTATTGTGTCAAGCAAGATGACTTTTTATAAAAATACCACAAATAAAATTTGTAAAAATTCAATCGGTACTATCATTAAGTACAACAATGTCTAATATTTATTATTGTTGTGGGGATTCAATCTATGCCCCCCCCCCCCCCCCCTCGATTTTCATGTATCCAACAACTGTGGTATTATGTACTCTCGATAATGTTTCTTATTTTATCATAACAATTATTTTTACTCATAAAATATAGTTGTTAATTCTGAGTAGTTATTATACCTAATGGTCTTTTTATTAAGACCCATTTCCATTTCTAATAGACAAGTTTATTTCAACAGTTATTAATTTCAACTTAGCTATTTTATATAATTCTGTACAAGTAGAATTGTGAAAATACTCTTAATTTTCAAGTTCTTTTAAAAATATAGGGCATCATTTATATCACTTTATTAGGTCTGTATTGTAAGAAAATATTGCAATGGAATTGAAATAATGATTAGTTATAATAATCATTTCTTATTTTCTCTGTCTTATCTCATTTATTCATTTCATAAAATCTGTGCAATGAGGTACTTCATAAGGTGACATTTCAATGAAAAAAAATCCCATCATTTTATTACAATTGGGTTACTAGTTTATCTGTGTAACTAATTTTTTTTTTCTAAAGTAATGTTTTTATTTGGAATTATTAAAACAATATCTGAAAGCTTGTTTCTGAATCTTCTGGTGGTTTTGTTGATTAAATAAAGTAGGAAAGTTATGGTATTTGCTGTGTGTAACTGGTTGTTGCAACCAATGATCTGTTGGTCATGGTCACTGAAGGTTTATAAATTTTCTTTGTTTGAACACCTGTTTGATTTTTGAATACACTGTGTAGCTTTAACCTGTCAAGCATGAGATTCCAGACACAATTGATTTTTCAATTATCATAGCCACCCGGAGGTATATCGCGGCTTGACAGATAGTATAATCTTATTAAGTATTTATCAATGGCTGATCATTCATACAGTGATAGCAATTTTTCAGGTAATTGAATATCATTTCGGTATGCTAGAGGGTAAAGTTTTGATGAACCATAAAAGCATTGTGTAGCTAAATTTTATAGCACTTCCTCAGGCTATTGATAAACATTTATATAACTTACAGCAATTTTCAGGTTATAGAATAACATTTATTCAGGTTATAGAATAACATAATATATATCTTGATGTTAAAATTATTAATTAAATGCGGCAGCATTATCTAGCCCCCATGTGACAAACATTGGCCCAAGTTAATAAGTAAACTTTACCGGTACTTTATTGTAGAATTATTTGTCAGTCAGTCCGCAAGGTGATGGGGCTTGTTCTGATTATTAAATTACATGTACAGCTACTTTATGTTCATCATCACTAGCCTATATACGTCCCACTGCTGGGCACAGGCCTTCCTACATGGGAGAAACACATGAGGAGTTTGGGCCATAACACCACCACGCTGGCCCAATGCGGGTTGGTACTTTGTTACATATTTTAAATATGATTAATGGCTATTTTTACATTTTTGTAGCTATCACAATTATTCATATTGAGTAATCTCTCTGCCTTATAGTTGTCTGGTAGAGATCGCTTCTAGCAATAAGATTGCCTTTTTGGCATATTGTGTTTGTTTTATCTCTGTACCTTTGTATATCTACTTGATGGAAGTTAGTAGAAGTTTCTATTTCAGTGCAAGGGTCTAGCCATAGTAGCTAGACCTGTTCAAGTGATTGCCTTTAAATCTACTTTATGGTATTAGTTATACTGTTTCTTTCAGTGTATATTGCATTTCATTTGCAGTGTATATCTCTAGTGTGATAATGCTTGTTCAGCTAAATAGTTGGTTGTCTAACCGCAGTGTGATAGTAGTTTTAAAGAAGATTACAGGCATTGTCTAACTGCAATGTGATAGCACTTGCCCAGGTTATCAATAAATTCATTTCTACTTCACTGCAGAAGTTTTAAAACAAGAGTACGGGCATTGTCTTAACACAATGTAATAGCATTTGCCCAGGTTATCTATTAGCATTCATTTCTTTTTCATTTAAATTAGAGCATTGTCTAACCGCAATGTGATAGCGCTTGCTCAGGCAAGTAATGTGATAAACATTTTCATTTCACTGTGTTGTTTAACCTCAATGTGATAGCAAATGCTTAGGTAAATAGTGTGATAACCTTTTCCATTTAATTTCATACCAATTTGAGCGTTGTCTAACCGCAATGTGATAGCGCTTGCTCTGGTAAATATTGTGATAACCTTTTTCATATAATTTCATACCCATTTGAGCGTTGTCTAACCTCAATGTGATAGCGCTTGCTCGGGTAAATATTGTGATAACCTTTTTCATATAATTTCATACCCATTTGAGCGTTGTCTAACCTCAATGTGATAGCGCTTGCTCGGGTAAATATTGTGATAACCTTTTTCATATAATTTCATACCATTTAGAGCGTTGTCTAACCGCAATGTGATAGCGCATGCTCTGGTAAATAATGTGATAACCTTTTTTATTTAATTTCATATCAATTAGAGCGTTGTCTAACCGCAATGTGATAGCGCATACTCAGATAAATGTTATAATCTATTTCATGTAATTTGCTCAATGCTCCGGTAAATAATGTGGTAACCATTATATGTACTTGACGGTAGAAGTTTTAAATTAAGGCATAATCTTACTGTTCATTCACCTATTAATGAAGGCACTTAATATGAGTCTTCTGTTTCCTGCCTTGAGTAGGTATTTCTCATCATAAAAATTTACTTCTTGTAATTTCCTCTCTAAACCCTATATGCCAGACATAATTTTAATTGTCTTTGTTATGTTATAATTGTCACTTACGACATCTGGGTGTTAAAGATTTAGGTAATAGATAGGTATATGACACTTGTAGTTACCACAGAACAGTTAAAGTTATCCAAAAAGTCATATTATTTTCACTTTTTGTAATCTTCTTTCTGTCCAAAGTAGGTGATTTACTTACTCCTTTTCTTTTTCCCTTTTATTTCCAAAAATCTAATTAGAAACACTAATAAAACACTGCATAAGCACTTTAAATAGGTATACATTTTTGTCTATCGCTCAAAATGAGCTATTATTTATGTTTTTAATATTTTACATGCCATTGGCAAATATTGGCAATACAAGAAAAAATAGTGTGTAAATTGATAAAACCTATAAAATATCGGAAATCATAAGCCTTGTAAAAATTCTTACAATAATATCTGGAGGGTTATATTGCTAGGTAAGTAGTTTAGCTAGATTTTCTAGATTGTTTCTTGTCATAATATTCTAACAGATTAATTCTGTGACGTTTCATATTACCAGTTATCCGGTGAGAATTATTTCTCACCGGATAACGTAACGATAATGTAATATTAAATACATACCTTCAATCTCCAAATAATATTAACGTTTTCACAACAAACCTTGACCTTGTTTGCTAACGGAATACCTGACCGTGTTTGGGAATAAAATACTGCATCGATATCCTGTTATTAGTGAACACATAATAACACTAGATTAATAATTCTTTAAAATTTGGATCACAGATCGTACTTTTTATTGGTTTAAATTGTTAAATTAATAATTTTAATGAGAGAACCAAGTGACAGCGCTGTGCACAAAAAACGTAATGACATACATTTAGAGTTACCATATGAGAGAAACATTTTTTTTTTTTATAGCTTTGAAAATTGTGATCGGCGCTGGTACAATCAGCGTTACTACACGTTAAACCCTCTCGGACAAGGAGAGAGTATAATTGTTTAGTTATAACATAAGCTGCCAAAGCTCGGGAAGTATGTGTGTATATGCTCGGTATATAAGAATAACGCAATAAAAATGGGAAGGTGTAACATAATAAAAGTGATATATTTGTCAGAAGATCAAGTGCTTTAAGCAATTTCCTGCAAACAAATATTATTTACTTTGAATTTCAATACAATTGAGTTGCTTTTCACGTTCAACGTAAGTTGTACGTGAAAAGAAACCTTTTAAAAGTGTCGCGCTCTTTCCATTCGTAACAATATCTAGTTTCTGGTTTGGTGGTATTTCATAGAAGCTTAAAACATCATGCATTTTAAGTAGGTACGTACTCAATTGATCGTATTACGTTAGAAATCATGAATAAATTTTATCGCCTCCAATTCTCAGTCTTATCTTCCCCACGAACTCGAGCTAGAGTCGTGAATTTGCGTTATTTCGGCGCCTAAGACCCGAATCACAAGTTAGAGTGGGGTATCAAGTTCGGTGCGAGCCGCGCTAAGCCCGCTGTTTTAGGCTCGACGGCGATGTTTCAATAGCGATCGCGCCCGCGGATTACGGCCTAACCCCCTCTACGTAACGCGTCGAAATGACATCAAATACCCATTTCACTTATCCTTTACCCCCTGCCACCTCCTCCAGCGTCACATCCTAATTGAACGTCAAGCTGTGACTTTGTTTACGACCGGAGTATGCCACGTCTCCCCTAGACCAGTTTTTGTCTGTGGCCGCACTATTCTTAAACGCATTTGAGTTAGAGACTCCACTAATGGATATTTGTCGAAGTGACTATCGTTTAACCTTAAGCAGGCTGTAAATTAACTGAAGCTTAATTGCTCAAGTTTTGAAACTAGGCTTAAGCTGACGATAATAAGGTCTAATTTGATTGCAGAGGTTTATCGCTTGATATTCCCGAGTTGTTAATTTTCAAAGATATTTATCATTTTTCAAGTTAAATTGGTAGGTAATCGTTATAAATAAGAATTAATGTTATCGTGTTGCTTAAGGTTTTAACGGCATGACACAGCACATACAATTGTATTATTCTTTGAACACTGAATATTAATTTTCAGCGCTAAAGCTTGCCAGAGCTGCTATTGTGTCCTATCTTATAGATATTATACCTAAACTGTAGTATAATCCAAGTAGAACTGAAACCAAATAAGTAAATAAAGATATAAAGGAACGAAAACGTAGGTAAGTTCATATTTTTCTCTCAATACTGATGGCATAAGGACAATGCTAATACTTAGAAGTAAGAAAGCCAATTAACGCGATGAAGCAAGTATTTTTATAAATAATAAATGATGCTGAGTATATTATTGATGATTCTCTGAGCCCGTGATACCTACTGCTGATGAAAGCCCTCGTCGATTTGAAAATGGAACGGTTCTGTGGAGTCTGTATCCAACGGCTTCCGTGATTCTGACCAGCTCGTTTGTCTATCTAGTGGGTGGCCGCCCTACACTTGAGTACGTGGTTGCTATGCTAGAACTTTCACCAGGTTCTGCGTTATACATACCTACTTCGTCATCACCATATAGGTATATACGCCCCACAGCTGGGCACAGGCGTTCCTACATGGAAGAAACACATGAGGAGTTTGGGCCATTACTCCACCACGCTGGCAAAATGCGGGTAGGTGGGTTAAAGCGGTTGCAGGAACAACCGGGACCAATGGCTTAACGTGCCTTCCGAAGCACGGAGGAGCTCGATATAACTAACTTTGATTGACCCATCCCAGGATCGACCATGGCGAAAGTTGCTGTGTTTTTCGTATCGAAACCAGAGCGCTCAAACCAATACGCCACCGAGCTCCTACTTCTTACCCTCCCCATTTCCACTTCAAAGTTCAACTTGCTTCCTCTAAGTTTAGCTTTATTTCTCGTTAAAGATAACAGTAACAGCTTTATGAATGTTCTATTGCTCGAGGCTTTCTCAAACGAACTGGCATCATCTCCTTAAGCTCATAATAACAATACCGGACAGTGGTCATTTACTTACAGATTCATAGAACGGTGCTATATTCCGTAATTAGGGGGCCATAGTGTTATCTCGCGAAATCTCCAATTAGGTGGACATGCACGGGCGGGCTGGTTGACCAGTCGCGTCACGTCCTCCGCCGCCGCTTCAATTAGAACCGGGTAGAGGCAGACGCCTTCCGGAATGACAATATTGGTTTATTGCGCCTTGAATATTGATACTAATATTGATACGGACACTGTGAGTCGTATCATGAATACCATTAACACGAAAACCAACTTGTGGCTGGGAATTCATTAACCGACTTCAAAAAATAGGAGGTGTTCAATTCGGTTGGAATGTTTTATTTAATGTTACGATTACGATTACGCCGAGATAACTAATCCGAGTAAGGTGATTCTTTCTTGTTCGATGCGGACATTCATAAAAAAATATCTAAAATTAATTGAGTAGTTTGGTTATCAAATCAAAGTACTAGAATAATTAAGTTGTCGATGTATGCAAAATTGCAGATTTTTGCTATACTATGACTTGTTATTAGTGGTGACAGTCACCCATCTCACTTTGACCTTAGAAAAGAGATTTTTTATATCCGGCCAGGTATGTTTGGGTCAGTGCGCAAATTTCAGGTATATGAAGTTCTTAAAGAAAAAGAGGCGTATTTTTTATGTTTTATCATGTTTACAACATCAAACAAGCTGCATTTGAAAATATCCACATCACAGAAGTAATCATAGTCACCCTGTTTGGTACTTAACTACTTTTCCTTGTTCGTGTTACAAAACTATTTTATTAGTTATTATTAAGAGATTTTTTTTTATGGAAACTGACCTTTGTTTGACATCAAATGTCATCGGTCAGTTTTCGTGACAATATAATGACGTATTTACTTTTCAGTTTAATTATTTTTTACTACTATTTCTGTTGAGTTGATGCGTGTTAGGCTTCTGGACTTCATTTGATTTTCTCACGACGCGTTGACTCTTGCTACGTTTTCCAAATTGGGATAGTGATGTCTAGCGAAAAATTTGAAAAAAGTGTTGTGTCCCAAATTGTGACCATCTCTGTAAGTTGAGGTAGCTCTTTTTCATCTCATTCCTATTGTTCACGCTATAACAGCCACATGAATTATGTTATGATTATTACGTATGTAAAAAGAACATTAAAGTTTATAAATAATTAGTAAGTTATCTATTTATTAGGCTAAAACTTTTATGGTTCCCCTTTAAAAATAATTGACTGAAACAAATTAGCTATTAATAAAATAAAAAATTACAAACACGCTAAGGTAACAGATGTCGCTTCATCCACAAACTGTTGACTGATAACTCAATCTCAGCATATTCAATCTACTCTATGTTTGTGCTGACTGTTTCAATGTCACTATGGCCGCGCTGCTTCGCGATTGCCACCCCCGCGCTCTAACTTACCCCCTTTCACTGCGAAGCGTAGAGTGACAACGCTACTTGAATTTTGTAGTCGATAAAATAAAAAATATAAATAAATCACATAATATTCTTGAATTATGGCATATTAACAATACTAATAATGTGGAATAAAAATGCGCACGGTCTCCGAGGTAACCCTGTATTTTTTGGAGTCTGTGCTTCACTTTCTATTTTATTCTGGAAACAAATTAGCACCATATATATATAGTTATAAATAATATAATATAATATATGAGCGCCGCGCCGGTGGCGTGGTAGGGATGATAGGATAAGAAGATACAAAATGGTGTGAAATTTTCAAGTGTGTGAAATGAAATGAAATGAAAATGAAAATGAAATTAAAATATCTTTATTCAATTAGGCCCCCCAAGAAGCACTTTCGAATCGGCAACAAAAAAACCCTTATGTCTATCACATAAAAATAATATTAACTAACTAACAATTCCATAATGTTTGTCTCTCTGTCTTATCTGGATCTACGTAAGCTAAGAATGTTATAATGTCAGTCTGTCTATCGGTCTGTCTATCGGTCCGTCTGTCCGTCAGTCAGTCTGTCTGTCTGTCCGTCAGTCAGTCTGTCTGTCAGTCTGTCTGAATTTACACCTCGTGTAGTCACTCTTTTCAATTATTGAGTTACAATGTTTAATTACACAGTAATAGTATTTAGCAGTGCTGTGTCGCACAGAGTATAAAAAAGGTATATTAACGTACCAATAAGTACCTAATGACAAGAATATTTACTGTATTTAAAGGCTGTCCGACAATGCACCATCACAATACAATACACAAAGGTCAACAATTAATATACAAAGACCTAATAAAGCTAAACTTCTTTTATTAATTTTAAACACTTGTCAGACCACGTCATTACAATAATAATTGTATTGTTTTATATATAATATCCTATAATGCCATATACCTCAAAAGTTATACTATTGATGAATATGTAGGTAAATTATTACAAAATCAAAGAAGCTTAGAGATGACCATTTCCACTAGTGGCACCTGTTCACAAGTATGACGCATGTGCCAGCCATCGCTCCGCTCAACCATTTTTGATGGATTTGTGGCTAATTAAAGATAAAATGAAAAGTACTGAAAGGAGCCTCAGAGCCTATTTTGGTAAAAAGGAAAACTGCAATCGTTTTCCTAGCCGGAAATGTACTTTGACCAGTGATAGTAAAAATACACTTTAATTCTGGGACTACGGAGATAATAGGTATATAAAACCAATTTGTTTGCTTGTTTTCAGACAGGTTGATTTTGATATGAAAATTATGTAGTTACCTAGTAGCACATTTACTTCCAAATAGGTAAAAAATATACGTATTTGGAAGTTAATGTGTGTGTTTTTATGAACAGGTTTAAAATAAGTTATACCTACTACCAATTTCCTTCTTTGTAGATACAGGAAACGTAACTCGTAGATAAAACAGTCAAATTGACACGCCCCCATGCACGCCTGGCACTTACAAAAACATCAAATTAAAGGGTTATGTTAATGTTACACCTACATATTGTGAATTCGTTATTTTTAAAAAGCTTTAATCACGGATCTACATAATAATGCGGAACGGGCACTTCCCGTCCATCCTACAACTTGATTGATGTCCCTTGCTAGATTTATTTGCTCGAAAAAGTAGAGCGGCATGCAAAGCTTTTGCCACAAAAATGGCAGTCATAATACCTTTGTTTCATTTTTAAATACGGTCCTTTCATAATTAGCGTAATAAATTTTAAAATGATAATGCGAGGTCCATCTTGTGGACCGCTTAATACCGCACGTCGGGGGGCGCCGCCGCCGGCGACCGCGTGTCAATCACTCTCTCCAATGTAGAACAATTCTTATTTTAAAAAATAATAAAAAAGAAAAAGTATATCATTTTTATATTTCTTCTCTTTTTTTACTCCGTATTGGACTGTAGGTGTGAAGAGGATGGCGTTACATATCGGTCTTGTGGTAACATCTGTGCTTTATAATAGACGCTTACGTAGGCTTCTTTTCGGGGACCGCGAGCCCGGTGGGATCGGTTTAACATGATTGATCTGTTTATTTTACATTTTAAAGGAGCATTTTTACGGTTGCTTGTCAACTTAATAACAAAGTGTTTTATATCAGGACACGTTAAGTTCGGTTTTATTGATAGGTCTCTTTTAACGTTATTCGTAAATAATGCGGAGAGTCGAGATGTTTCAAATGTTTTTGTAATGAGTTAGGGGCTTATTATTTTTTCGTTTGACAAAAAAAAACAAGTATAATAATTTGAAATAATGAAATTAGTTCAGCGGTAAAATACCGACGTGTGTGAGCATCTATACGCTATCATCATGATTAACAGCATATGACTTCCCACTACTGGGCTCAGACCTGATTAAGTGGGGGAACCCATGGGGAGTTTAGGCTATAACGCCTCCATGCTCTGGTAGGTACCTACAATGTGTACCTATAAGCTATAGTAATAATTGTTAAACCTTCTTTATTTTTATAATAAGAACACCCAGTACCCCTAGCACAAACATTTTTAAATTTCGAATCGTAATCGTATCGTTCACAAACGCTTGAAATTTCAAACAAAAGCCAGACAAAAGCTAACGTAACTATTCGGTACGATGGCGATTCGAAATTTAAAAGTGTTCGTACTAGAGGTACTGACCACATTAATAATTTGAATATAACGTGAGTCAAATGTGTATCACAGCCTTTTGTGCTGTCTATCAATATACACCGGCGAAATACACCGTTTACTTTAGTACCCCTAGCTAGCACAAACATTTTTAATTTTCGAATCGTTATCGTATCGTTCACGCACGCTTGAAATTTCAAACTAAAGCCAGACAAAAGCTAACGTAACTACTCGATACGATGGCGATTCGAGATTTAAAAAAAATGTTCGTGCTTGGGGTACAGAACTCTTAAATATTTTATTGATTACCACGTCTATATTCCACGGATAACTAATTGAAATTCTACATAAATAATTGACCATATACCCCGTAATGATTATTATTTTAAACTAGCTACTCCCGGCATACTTAGCAATGCCTACTTTCTACCAAAAAATAAAAGGTTTTCGTAATCCAGGAACCTTGCGGGCGTCTCCAAAATAACCTATCAAAGTTTCATCACAATCTGATCAATGATTTCGGAGCGCATAGGGGACAAACATACAAACATTGATTTTTATTTATAGATTATTACTAATTATTATTACTAACAAGCTTATTACTAACAAGGTCGAGTTATAAAATTTAATCCTTTAGGCGTAAGTGATTTAACTCCCAAGGAGGCCCTTGATAACATGATAGAGAAAAACTCTGTTTCTGGCATTGAACATACGTCTATCTAGGACCTATACCTACCTACCTAGATCTATATATAGGTCTATAGGTTTCGGATCACTGGAGGTGTTAACTTCAACGAGTGGTGAGATAAACGTTGCTATAAAAACGTTAAGAAGAAGGATGGAAAGCAGTGAAGAAATTAGCAGGTTATATATACCTAGTGCTCCGGTGGCGTAGTGGTAATCGCGTCTGGCCGGACATCAGTAGTGTGATTCACAAACAAAGATATTCGACATCGAGCTCTGACAAAGACGACGAGCTGCCATTGGTTTTGACGTTTGCGCACTGCGCTGCGTGAAAGCGTATTCACTTATCTCTACTTCGGTCTCTTGGCTGTGTATGATTGTCTCTGTTTTGGTAATACGACATGAAGTTCAATCGATATTTTTTGATTTCGTTTTTGTTGTGTCAAAATTGTATCGCAATGACTTCATTCAATATTTGATTGATTTTTTACATAAAGATATAAAAAACAACCACTTTTTAGTTCCGGTTCCGGTTCCGGTCGCCAACGGTTGTCAAACAAACGCCAAAAGGTATGACAGCGCTGCCGACACCCACGAATCTATGGCTGCTGACTTTAGAGAATCGCACAGCAGGAGACGCGGGTTCAATTCCCGCCTGGAGCATATATATTTTCATCGTTTTCTTTCTTTATTTGTAATTGTTACAGTAGGTCTATCTCTCAGCCAACAGCAAGAAATTATTTTTCTACATCATGGTATAGGTTCAAGGCTTCGTTAAAAATTAGGGAGAAAAGAAGTGAATATAGGTAATTGGCATCGCTAAATGAACAGTACGAGCGATTATCTGTTTTTTTAAATATATCATGTAAAGAGTATGAATCATCGGTGAAGTTAGAACTACATTGTTGAGGGGTCAATTTAATAGAATCGACGCAAAGTCTGAAAACCTCATTTATATTTATTTTTATGTAGGCATTATGAAATCTAGTTCAATATTAACTTACAGTCAATTATAATATACTTAAATAGTTTCTTTACTAGACGGTGTTATCACAGACCTGATACATTTTAAAAAATCTTAATAATTATTAGGTATTGTAATCAATTTGAGTAGTAACCGTAAGTGATATAAATCGTATGTTGAAACTCCTGTGATTATCCGTTTCGTAAAGAATAATTACATGAACGATGTAATATCTAAAGAATTTAAGTATCTGCTAGACGTTGTTGATAGTCCGATCTATTAATGGACGCATAAAGCGCGCTGCGAATGTTGTGATGGATTTTTTACACCTTTTAAAAGTATTAAAATGCAAGCTACTGAATTACTGAAAGCCAATTCAGGTAATACCATGTACTACAGGATAATAACGTCATCCATCACCCCGAACGAAATTAAATTTCTTTGGTGCAATCTCCGATGGTTATATTTTAATTACTTGGAATCGTTTAAGACGTGTTTGTATTGCTCGTTAAACGACGGAGAAAAAAGCAAGCTCCCGCGCAGCCGCCGCTTATCGGAAGCAATTACTTGTTGTTCGCTTTATTAATTTTCATAACTACCCTTGCGACATCAAAGGATGCCGCGATGCGCGTGCGCCGCCCTCGCTTTGTGGTGCAAGACATGAGCATATGAGCGAGTCGATGCGACGACTTATGATCATTTATTATTGTGCTTAATCTATGTTCCCTTCTTCCTATAACATTGTTTCCTTCGGGCGTGAAAAAGCAGCTTTTGACCCGGCTAGGTGGAGGCGGCTATAGCAGCGTTCAAATTGCACTAAGTACTGTCTTCGCATATTATAGACTCTTCACTGAAGTGGAGACTACCTGCTGGTGGTATTGAGTCATTTGCCGTGCTTTGTAATAAATAAAATATATCTTTCACCAGACTCGATGTCAGAATATACACTGGTTTCTGGATTGCTTATTATTATTGACTGACAATTATTGCCAAACATTGCAATTTAGAAAAGTAAAATCTTAGTACATAAAGAAAGCGCTTTACGCGGTGTTAATTCTCATGCAAGATTAAAAGAAATGATTAATATGTACATATACATAATTTTACTTAATGTGTAATATTCCCTAAGACGAAAGAGTTTTTAATACTTAAATAATTTTAATTAACATAAATCGCTTTGAATTTATCTCTTGTACTACAGAAACTGCTACTGTTTACCGCTACGAAACCCTCGAAGATGTTTTAACAACTCTCAGCCTGGCACGTCCACGCTTTGATCTCCGCGACACTTGAACTTTCTGACTACACTTCACCAGAACTTTGTCCTTTGAAAATTAAGACTTAAGTATGTACACAAGTTTAATGCAAGGGAGCCCTCGATTTACACTAAAGTAAATAAATGTAGAAAAAAACTTTCCTGTAAAATAACAGAAATGAACAGCATAAATACCTATAGGATGGAAAGACGATGATATAGGAAATAACTTGCTTATGTATAGTAAGATATAGTAAGATAATATAGTAAGTAATTGAACAGTTTCCGAACAAAAGTTTGAGCTCTTAATTTATGTATATGTTTTAGTCAATTTTATGAAAAAGTAGGTACATCACCGCCACATGACACTACCAGTTTTATTTAATAGCGCAAACTAGATTTATGTTTGGATAAAATTTATTTCAACATCACGGTGACATTGGTAGCAACAACCTATTAATACAGGAAATATATTTCAAAGTCACCGAAGGATATAAACATATTCTTTATCTTTTAAAAGCTCCCCAGACATCAGGTAAGATAAGTTAGCCGGCGGATAAAATAAATCAGTATTCCAAAACAAACAAAATTTACATGCATCGCGAGAGATGAACACTAAAGCAGAGAAAGACTTATCTCGCTAAAACGATTCCCACATAAATAAAGCTCATCGGATATGAAACCGTATTTACATAAGAAAAATATAAAGAAGCCTAAGCGATAGGTCCAGAAGGGCGGGCGTATCGGCCGCGCTTGGGACGCCGCGCACGTCCCCGGACCTCCGTCTTTAATAACAATACGAAATATCAGTTCGTTCCTCCGATCGCAAATCTACGTCAATAACATATCCAATAGTAGCGCTCAATTCATTTCGACATAATCTAATACGGAGGAGCACGTTTGCCGCCTAAATCTCCCGCCACATGTCGCCAAGATGGCTGCCCGGGCGAAACGCGAAACTAAAGAAAAAGGAGATCACGAATCGGTAATATCTTTCAAGTCCATAAACTTAACGTTTATTTGCAGTGATATTTTGTCCTTTCGCAGATATTGTTTTCGAAATGTAACTATAAGATACAATACGAAATTACTGTTTATCTGTATCGTTTAGTTATAAGTCAAATTTGTTTGTTTTTCTACGTGTAATTCGTTGTTTCGTAGATAATGGCGGGTTCGTTTCAAATGAATGAAATCATTAAACTGATTACAAGACAATTTTCTTGAAGGAGTAGGCGGAATCTTGATCTATTAATCGTTAATAGTGAATGGAAGGACGACATGAAGGCTCTTTTAGTAATGACTGCATTTTTGTTTAGTAGATAACTACATTATGAAACATGCAGTGCACAATATAAAAATAATTACTTAAGCGATTGTTAAAAATACAAATATAAATTCTAAGCAGACCGAAATGGAATGAAAGTAATAAAATCCGTCGATTAAACAAATATACACACGACAGTACATCAAGTGTAACAGTTGCACTACGAAAGCCGCCTCTATTACGAACGGAGTAAGGGCTGTCTCTAACTAACTGTTACGCTTGTTGTGCTGCCGGCTGTACAAGATTATTGACATAGCAAATGGACTCAAATAATGGAGTTCCGATTCACTTAAATAGTTTTTATCGTAGAAATGATGTCTTAAAAATAAAAGCACAAGAGAGTATTGTATTTATATGACACTATTTACCTTATAAGTTTTTAATTTGAACTATGAGATAAATATTGATGAATTGTAGATCAAAATATAACAAAACTAGAAAAAATTCACGTCCTCCACGTCCACTACTACGTCGTCGTCGTTTCGATTCCTGCATCAGGACGTGAAATTTTTCTAGTTTTAAGTATTATATTTTAATTACTAAGTAATTTTTCAAACATTTATAACAATGTTAAAATCAAAAATTAAGAATAATTGTAGATCAATTTAGTTAGGTATTTGTCCACGCTCAAATTTTAGGAAAATTTGTTGTTTCAATTTATGACTACCTACTTACGTACTTAAGTAAAATAGATATCTATTACAAAAATATAAAACCGCTTCCCTTTCTATTGTTTCTGGTACCAGCTTAGCACCAACTCCAAAAAATACATTATTAGGAGATAAGTACCTAAGTATGTCATTCATTCATCATCATCAGCCTATATACGTCCCACTGCTGGGCACAGGCCTTCCTACATGGGAGAAACACATAAGGAGATTGGGCCATAGCACCACCACGCTGGCCCAACGCGGGTTGGTGGGTTAAAACGGTTGCAGTAACAACCGGGACCAACGGCTTAACGTGCCTTCCGAAGCACGGAGGACCTCAAGATTATAAATTTGATTGACCCATCCCGGGACCAACCATGGCGAAAGTTGCTTTGTTTTCGTGATCGAAACCAGAGCGTTCAAACCACTACGCCACCGAGCTCCTCACCTAAGTATGTACTTAAATTTATTTATTTTTGCCTTTTTAATGTTTCGAAAACGGTTTTATTTTTCTAAAACATTTTTTTTTCACATTTTTAAGTGATTTCTTGGTGTCAAAATTAGATGGGTGACCGTCAGCGGTCCTCGGCTTGTCTATCTCTCAGTCTTTGGTTGAAATACTTATTGTTTCATATTATCGTATCGCACTACTGATAAAATATTATCTAACTCCAAACCGTTACGTTTACCTTCCAACATCAGGTTACCCAAATAACCCGATAGAATACAATTATTCCACCGCCATCACATCAACATAAGATGGTGACTAACAGTAGCAAATACTTAAATAACTTTGGAAAAAAGTAAAAAAGTCATATGTGCCTATAAAATTTGATATATGCCCTCGATTTCCCTGGGATCCCATCATCAGATCCTGACTTGGTGACAATGGGACCACCTCAGGAGTATACTCTATCAAATAAAAAAAACAATTTCGAAAATAGGTCCACAATTGACCGAGAAATCGATGAATATACACACAAAAAAATATATACAGTGGAACATAGAACCTCCTTCTTTTTTTGTAGTAGGTTAAAAATAGTAAGCCACACCTTCGTTAAAGTCTTATTGGCAATAGTGATTTTATCCTCAAATTCAAAGACTGGCAGTATTGGTAATAGTAGCATATAAATGCTCATTAATCCTATTTTATTATTCAAAACACTTTAAAAACAAACATGGTTTGTCTTTTTCATTTGATGTTATGAGCGAGGTCTAATATCTAAAGTGACTGAAAACGTGAAAAAAAAAATTGATGAATAATTAATTATTGATTTAGCCGATTTAGTTAACTAAATAATTATTAGAATATTTTTTCTTGAGTTTGTTTGATGAAAATGTAATATCAGGACTTAGACCATATTATGGTCTGAGTATCAGAACCATACTCTATCCAAACTATTCGATACCATAAGTTTGTTTCTCATAGAACTCCTACTAAGGATTACTGTATACTTAACTTTGCTGTCTTTTTCATATTATATATCATGGAGAAAGAATGTATTTACAGTTCCCCTTCGAAAGACAAAGCATGAGTAATTCGGCGACCCCACCGTGTGCACAAACAAACGGAGGATTGCCGCAATTAAGTGCGCCTTTCAATTGCATTGATTGATCAATCATCGAACTCCGACAATCGGAGGAAGTGCTGCTTTGTTGCCGCCGCGTTGCCGTGGACGTGGCTACACGTTCGTGTCATAGATTAAGCTGGGACAGTGTAGACTTGTTTTTTTAGTATCTAGAATTTTTTACAGGAACCACTTGCCCCATAGGCTTTTATACTTCCTCCTCTCCTAGAAAAAAAAACCATAGAGAACGTTTTAGCTGAATGAAATCTATAAGGCTTATGTTTATTTTTTTGGCTACTAGTTTATTATTTAAAAACATATGTTTAATCAAATACATTTAAAATAATTACAGATATATGGAACACTATAATCTAGATATATGGAAAATTCCTTTCTTTTTACGTTTAAATAAATAAATATAAATACAGACAGATTTTACATATAATGACACAATAAGCCTATCTTCCTATTCATCACCACCAATGCTGGGCACATGAGGAGTTTGGGCCATATCACCACCACGCTGGCCCAATGCGGGTTTGTGGGTTATAGCGGTTGCAGTAACAACCGGGACCAACGGCTTAACGTGCCTACCGAAGCACGGAGGAGCTCTAGAAACCATGGCGAAAGTTGCTTTGTTTTCGTAATTGAAACCAGAGCGCTCAAACTACCAAGCGACCGAGCTCCTCCGATCTTCCTATTAAAAAAAGTGAAATCTGGCACAAATATGAGCACAAATATACAAATTGCGTTGGGTGTAGTTTTACTTCTGTAGACGCGTCTATTTTTAGTTTTTATTCTTTGCAACAGTAATTGTAGTCGATTCTGATTGATCTCGTCAATAATTCTCGTCATTGCTTCGGAGAGCAGAGATTTCAGTAAGTTTAGTTTCTACCGGACTTATTTATGTACAATATACCTAGTTACATTGTAGAACTTTTGCCTGCTTATATACAGGATGCTAAGGAGGAAGCTCTCGAAAACAAGCACGACTTGTTGAAAAAAAATTGAAATCGCGAAAAAAAATCTGCTGTTTCATACTAAGATGTACCTACTCATCTTTGTTTGTAGTACTATTATTATAGGCTACCCATTTCTCCCCAGGAGTTATTAACAGCGAATACAATGTCGGCGAATTCCCCAATTCACCGACATTGTATATTTGCTATAAATAACTCGTCGCCCCAATTAAACGCGTTTTTAAAATTTTTCGTAGACATTTTATGCACCAAACAAAGTTTAGAAAAATTGTCGCAGCGCGTTCTCGGGTCGCATTTTTACATTTTTAAATGCCTAATATAACTGCGTGGACAAAATATTTGCAATTTTCTAATATTCTATAGCATGAATACCTAGACATCCAGAAAGATCAGGAACCCTTCCATCAAAAATCTATCCTAAACTTCAGAAACAAACGAAAGAGTAAAATACACAAACAAAGGCACTCTGAAATTGATTTGATTTTGAACTTTTCATTTGGACTAATAAATTGCAAAGGGTATATTTGTGAGAAAAACAAAAAAGAAGAAGGTATCAATAATATGCAGGGTGGAAAAAATCTATGGGCTCTGGAGGGGAACTACTTTAAATCCTTTAGTTAGCTCATTTTACTGAAAGGAAACATTCCTTTATTTTTGAAAAGAAACAAAACTGCATTCAATGATCTTCTAAAATTCGCTTTTCTCACCCGGGAATCAAACCAACTAAAAATAAAAAAAATAAACCCTCGCTATTTAATTATACGAATCGGTAGGATTATTGTTCAGGATGAAAGGAGGATGACAATTTTTGCCCCAACCCAAGGTTAATGTCCAACAAAACAATATTTCCAATAATGCCTCATAAATACAAAGATTATTTTTGGAAATAGTTTCAGTTAATATAAAGCTAAGGTTTTGTTTTCAAAAATAAAGGAATGTTTCCTTTCAGTAAAATGTGCTTACTTAAGGATTTAACGTAGTTCTCCTCCAGGGCCCATAGATTTTTTCCATTCTGTATATCTATGGCCTATAGAGCCTATAAAGCAAATTCGCTTATTAAGAAGTTTATACTTAATACAATTTTATTATTATTTCTTTGTTCGTGCGGACAAAGCCTACTTCCATTGCATATTGCATTGACGGTCGTCGGCGAGATGTGAGGTGAGGAGCGGTCACGTCTCGGTCCATATTGATTTCCATTTAATTCGGCGCGTGCTCTACTGCCTACCTGGGCTGATGATGGTACCCGATGGACTCTGTCCTACAACGATTGAGGGGTAATAGATCTCAATTGTTTTTGTATTGAATTTAATTTAAAAATTACACGCGGGCCTACTGTGGAAAATCTCAGTAATGTAGAGACTCTATATAGAGTATAATTTACCAGTAAATATTGTCTTTCGAAAGGCACGTTCAGCCGTTGGTCACGGTTGTTACAGCAACCGCTTTAGCCCAACAACCTGCATTGGGCCAGCGTGGTGGTGCTATGGCCCAAAGCTCCTCATGTGTTTCTCCTATTTATAAAGGCCCGTGTATATAGGCTGGTGATGATGATGATGATGATTAAATATTATAGTTACTTACTGGTATGGAATAAAAAAAACCATGCAATTTCTTAATCCCTATAATTTTTTTTTTTTATTTAATATTTTTTATTATTATGCAGTATAATAAAAAACTCGCGAAATTCACGCGATCACATCATGCGAACGTCAATTGGGACACTTATTCGACTTTCATATGTTTGATCGCGAGTTGGTACGAACAAAATTCGCGCAAATCGCATGATCGCGTTCTATTACGACGACGCCTTAAAATATTAGCATAATTTTGACAATATATCAAAGTCTAAAAACTACTTAACTCTGTTGGGACAAAGGGCTTGCATTATTTTTTTGTCATGTTTTATACAAAATAATACCCATCTATATAAAAAAGCTTTTGAGGAGTTACACGAACAGTTTTTAATCAAATCTGAAGGTATTGGATTGAAATACTTGTAAGAGATATATAGCTACGATACGAAAAGCAAGAAGCCATTTCGGTAGTAATTGCGGCAGAAGATAAGTATGAAGGCATTTATGTGTATTAGATGAAAGCGGCTGTCCCCGACGAGACAATGGTGCGCGTGACTCCATTCTCGCACTCCTGTGCCGCCGCCGTCGCTGATTGCGCACAATTTACTACAAAACAATACTATTTTATTAATACAATACGGTAAAGCACGATTGCCAACGCCAAATGACATACCCACGCTCCCTTTAAAATGAAACTGGGATGGTAAACTTCGACGTAATCTACCTAAACCTTTACTTGATCAATTACTTTTTGATCACCTTTTTTCGGGACAAAATTGTTTTTATTGAGCCCAGTAAATTCCGGAATGGCTTACGCCGCCCAAAAATTAATTGATCGGATCTCGTTTCTCGTAGGAAACAGCGCGGAAGAGTTTTAATTAGCGAGAAAAAAAGCACCGCAAACTTCCGACGTAAAAAAGCGGGAGACAAGGGTGGGCGGACCGCGGAATAAAACTCCCGCTCGTAATGCGGGCAACATTTGTGTGAGGAAGACTCTCAGTAATGGAAGACAAATTTCAATATAATTTGCAATACATAAGCGTGTTACTTTAATAGCCCAGAACCACCCTTCAAATTAAACGGGGCTTAAGTTTTATTTTATTTTTTCCTCGTCGGTTCGATCGCGGTGCGTCGGGGCGCGGGGAGGCTGCTCGCAGGGCGCCGGGAAAAAATATAATCCTGCCAAATTAATTGCTCCTACAGGCAATAGTGTCGGCCGCGATGCCGCCAAATCAAATTAAGGACGCGCTATAAAAACCAAATTAGTGCCCGCTTTAACCGTGAGAGGGTATTTAGTTACAAGACGTTAGTTCAAATCCCGCCATTTTCATTAACAATAAATATCCCCTCGCAGCCGCGTGGAATCCTTATTGTTTTACTTTTTACACCCTTGTGTCCCGAGTGGGAGATATCGCGGACGACGTTTTGCGCCGAGGCCGGCTAATTTGTTCTTTTTGTTTACTTACTTACCGGGGCGGGCCAATAAAAATTTGTGTTGCGCGAATTGTATGGACTTTAAATTTTATATAGCCGCTGCTGCCCGAGTTTTGCATTTAATTGAGAAAAATTTAGGGTCGCCGAAACGCTTCTGTGCGGATTCTTAAACTAATTGCACGGCCGTTACAACTTTTTTGGGTTAAACGTTTACGCGATCAAATCGGGGGCCAGGAGTTTTATCAGAGAGACAACAGAGCTATTATTTACCGCAGACAAATCCAATTTGGAGCGAAACAAATCCCTTAATAAGTTCCTTGGTGACCGTTATCCGTAAGCCCCATATTTCAAACACAGATGCAGTTATCATGAAGGGGTGAGTTTGATGTGATGTGTTTTTTTCTGTGGGTTAGCATAATAACAGGCGATGCACTAAATTAGAGGGCGGCGGTGATCTAAAACAATAATCCCGCGCTGTCATTAGTGCGCGCCCGCTGCAGATTGTTGGCTGCACCTTCCTAATGTGGCGACATTTATACTAATCTTTAATTTGGTATATTAAGTGCACTGCGTGTAGGTAACATTCTTATGTTTATTATACGTTTCGTGTCTCTTTATAAACCCAGCTGCTTTATATTGTAACAGTACCTAGTTTTTTATTAGCTTGAATGTCAATTCAATATAATAAAAAACTAGGCTGTACTATCCACCAAATTTGTGCTACATCGCCTTTATAATGAATAAAGAGAATTTAAAATAGAACCCTGAAATTTCATTTCATAACATGCAATATACAAAACATTCGTATATTGCAAAAATATACGAATGTTTAATTAAAAGCGCAATCACAATGGGACTTGTCCAAATGAATATTTTTTTACTCCTTTCTTCCTAAATTAAAACTATGCGAATGCGGGAAATATTTTTGTTACAATTTTACTCAAATGAAAATTATGAAGTCCCATACCCTTCTTATTGCGAAAGGGTAATAAAAATATCAGGTATTTTTGGTACCTAATAATAGATCATTCTTTATTTCTGATGAGAACACATTTCCTTTATAACAGGGTGTGAGATAAATGCGTGTAGGAAATGAGACTATAAATTAATTTACCCTATTAACCAAAGCTAACGAGCACATTAACAAGAACGAAAATCATTTAAGACAATTTTTCTTCTACAATATAAAAAAAGATTGAAAAAAATAATAATTTGAACTTAATTCGAAATGTATTTGAGCTACAAAAATTCATGTCTTCAGGCCTTTCATAATCTGGATAGCTGCTCTAACGAACTGAGCTACTTGGGATGACCCTGTGAATTTCCTCTAGTCTATCTTTTTTACGTTAGATAACGTGTACCCTACTATGTCGAAATGTGTTATTTCAACATATAAACGGGTTCAGTCCTCGTCTGAGAATATGATTTTTTTCTAGTTTAATTACTTTTTTAAGATTTTCAAACAATTATTCAGTGTTAAAAATAAAATTATAAACTTAATTCATTTTCGGAGTTTGATAGCATTATTAAAAATTTTATAATGTACTTACATAAATTTTGAAGATAATATATGTATATTTATGTTCAGCAGTGGACATTATAGGGTGATGATCATTTTAATCATTACTATCTAAGTATCAAGACAATTGCAAAATGTTATTAATTATCAAATATTTTTAAAGTCTTTCAGGTACCACATAAAAATAAAAAATAAACTCCCTTAGTTAATTTTTTTTCCGGAGGCACAATTTCTTGACAAAACCACTAAACCTAACCTTTTCCATTTTGGTTATTTTATGTGATTTGAAACTTTTGCGTGAGTTTTTTTTGCTTGAACCCCTTTTAGTTTATGAAACATGTACCTAGATATCTATATTTTAGAGTCATGAATAATACTTACCTACTTAAAAATTTTGAAATATGACATAACCTAATCGGTGGGTGTTTGTGTAGCTGTCATTACGCTGGATATCCGAATATCGTAATTATTATATTAAAATGAGCACGATGATTGCGGGAAACGTGTTATTTAACAGTCACGATAACATCTTATCACATGATCCTAATACTCGACGTGTGGATATTAACGTAGCGGACGAAATCGGTTCGATATTTGGGGATAAAGGTAGGTACTTACGACACATGTCCGTTTTTACTATTTAATTTTATACAGGGACGCTTTTTATTCATCAATAATAAAAAATCCTACAAACAATCGTACAAAAAAAAAATGTTCCAATATAAAATTTATAAGATCGGACAGTTTACACAGACATTGACAATGCCCCTAGGTGGTAGGCGAGGACACGATCTTTCAGTCTAGGACATGACAATGTATAGGGCTATAAACTTTTAAAAATACTTTTAGATATTTATTTAATTTATAGCTGACTACACTGAAAAAAAACAACCAAACTACTTCGGTAACATTTGTAATAAATAACCAAAATTTAGCGAGGTTTAATGACATTTTATTTGAATTAACAAATAAGTGCATCTATATATATGCAACTTTATTTTTGGCTAGGTGTTACCTTATGTTATGTAGTCAGTCACTTTTTTCAGCTACAGCGGTAGCCAAAAGTTTAGTAGTATTTTTTCCAGTGTATTATATTATTTGCGTAGCTTGTGATAGTGCTGTAATGTTTTAACTTTGTGTAGTTAGAGATTAGTAAGTAGTCTGACATTGTTCACACGAGCTATGGTTACAGGATTGGCAAAAACTGCTGATCGGGTGTCCAAGTAGCCATAGTATTTATGTTGATCACCAGCCATCAGATAGATCGTAAGAAATTCATTTCCAAAGTTCATTTTCAATTTAAAAACACACGGTCATCCAAACAATATCTATTCATCATAATGGCGAGCGGTAAACAAGTAACCACCCGCTATAAGGCGTTATTATAGAGACAAAGCGAGCTATTTGTCTATCACGATAATCTGTGGACTGCTCATTTCAATTCCGTGTTGTGTAAACGCCCTAATGGAGGTCGGTAATGTGACACGCTTGACGATTTTACTCACAAATTGTTGTATGAAACTCTATTACCGTCTAATGACAGCCACCGACTAATTGTGAGGTTATTATATATTATTATTATGTTACGTTGTCTTAATGATAGGTCTGGGTAATTATTGGGCGAGGTGAAACCCTGAAGATGTGTCGAATTGAATCGTTGTCTGCTTAATGGTGCGGGCGCGGCGGATGCGCGCCTGCATTACATATCAATGAAGGCATAAGATTAATTTTTAATTGTCTCTACCCTCCAGCTAACTTTAAAATTAATACTTACACTATTCCGGACACATTATATGATGTAGAGGCCGCTCTAAAACCGTTTATGTATAAAAATGTAAAATGTAAAGTTGATAATTTCTAATTTGTAGTTATTGTCATCCAAAATAATGATGTGAAAGGCATAATAATGATAATTTGCTTATTTCGCGGTTTACAGTTTTAATCAAAAATATTTTCTCACATTTTTCAATTGCGCACTGAAAAATCTCTTTAATTTTGATAAAGTTTGTATGACACATCCAAAAAGAATCTCTAAGCATAAACAGAAATAAGATTGAATAAAAAAATATAATTTTAAGTATTACTTAATAAAAACAACGATAAAAAATTGGTGTCGAATAAATGAAGGAAATTGATAATTCAAATTAATAATTACATGCAATGAAATAAAGAACAATAACGTAACCAATCATTAGTATCTAAATTAGTCAGCATTGATTAGTGTTTACAAAAATAATTATTGGTTGTCATTTCGTTTGTGACTGTCTATACTTACCTACCTTTAAATTACTTAAAAGTAATTTATGTAATTTAAGTCTTTTTTTATTTTATATTTTTATTAAGTAGTTAGGTACAATTTTGCTTTACATAATGTAAGTAGTCTCAAGCAAGTATTTTCTAGTTCATTTCAATTTTTAGGTATTTCTTAGATCGCTCGTAGATTTATTTGCGCGTAAATTAAATAGTAAATTTGTGGGGGTGGTTGTGTTCCTTGTCAAGAGTTCTCTGAAAGTTTGGCATCTTTCAGACCACTCTTATTTTCCGACTCACCCGCGCACATACTACGATAGCGAACCCCCGCAACCCCAGAATTCCAAATTTTATTTCGGAGTTATTCGAAAATTTGCATTATTTTATACACATGGTATAAATTAATGCAATATTTTCCTAAGTATTATAAAGATCTAAATTAAAACATTATTAGCTTTGAGATATGTTGGTCGAATGTTTCAAAGCAAATGTCTCATTTACTTATTACTTTAATCATTAAGTCCACCATTTATATAATTATACATGTACGAGCTAATATGCATATAAAAACCATACTCTTGGATGCTTTCGCTCTACGTAAGCGCTGTCATTAACCAAGCCTGAACAAAAAGTCGATATGACCCTGTCACGACTGTCATCAGCCAGTTTCACCGCCATGAAATATTGTAACGCATGTAATTTCCCCACATCGCGTAATCTCACCAAAGATCTGGAGCGACGAATAGTTTTCGTGAATAATTTAACACACAATGGACTGACAACTGTTTTATTCTATTATTTCGGTATTCCGCCGATTTTCTGTCACGAGAAAGTGGCATTTGGACGGTAATAACATTGAAAACGTGTTTACGCTGGCTCCGGAGCTGTTTACGCTTGAGGTAATTTAGAGGCTTTGAAAGTTTACGAAGGCATCAAGAACGGCGTTATGTAACAGTAAAATGAGCTATTAGGGAAAACAGACTGAAATTCAGGCAATACGCTAATAAAATATTAATTTAACACTTCTTTCTATTTGAATACATAATTGTTACACTAAAGATTGAAGTCATTTACGCAACAGACAATTTTTAGGTCAGAATTTCACGATAGATAAACGATGAATTCTTTCATTTTTGAAACCTTAGTGGCTGCTTGCTTCGAGCCACGACAATGAAGTTGAAATATTTTTTTATTCAGTCCGTGTATTTTGCATGCTCTTGTGAAATTTAAGATTTTAGTTCATAATCTGTGATGTCAGCCGTGATCTAGGACGCCTTGTTCTAAAAAGACTGAACAAGAAACTCAGCGAGGTTATAATATAGTCTTTTTCTTCTTTTTTCACAATGAAGATCGATCGCCTGTGAAAGATGTATAATACAAAACTCAAATAAATTAAACATTGAAACCGATTCAGCAGTTTTTCTATATTTAAAGTTAATTTTCTAAGCCACAGAGGTTTAGACCGTGGACAAAATCAAACTTGCAAATATAATAGCACCATAGAAATGATCTAAATTTATAACGTAGAATTATTGTAATAGGTACAACTATTATGGCATAAATTCACGTATACATAAAAAACTATAATGTGGAGGCACTTAGGTTTCTATCTCCACATAATAATCAGTTTTGCTTCGTTTGCTCTCGTTCGTACTTTGGAGAAGATAATAAGCTGTCCTGTTGATCCTCAAATTATAGTAGGTAAGCGAAATTAACTTTCATCCACTATCGCTCATCAGTCCAAAATCCATGTTCAGGAACATAATTTATCAAGGTTATTGTTAAAGTTATTTAAACTACGTAGGCAAGCACCTAAGTAGTTTTAATAACTTTAAAGTTTCTTTCGAATGAGAACAAATAATTTTCGAAGTAAATAGGCTTTAGCGCACTAAGTAAAGTTGCCTATATGAGGATTGTGGTGCGGTGACAAATTCACTAGTGATGGACTTAGCAAGGAATAGTTAGAATATTATTATATTTAACCCGTTTTTGTAAATTAAATACCTACACAAAAGCAAGAAAATTAATCCGAATAGACAATAAATTTATTAACAATTTTGTGAAAATAACTTAATACTGGAAATTTCTCAAAATAGCGGAAAATTTAGTTGTTTCATACAAAATTCGTGTAGATAGATGCACTTTTTATAAAAATAAGTAATTTGTTTGAAACTACATAATTAATTACTTGTCTCAGAAGTTATTAAACCGTCTCTCAAGTAATTTCAACCGTCTCACAAGAAGAAAAAATGTCATGATGAAATCGAGCTGGCACCCAATGAATTTTCATCCAACTATTCAGTTGCAAGCTGTTATACTAAATTTATGACAACGTATACAGCAAATAATACCTACATCTAATGGAATTTTGCCGAAACCTGCGACAAAAAGGATAGGCCAGCTCTATTTCCATCACAGACGACCTCTTATTTTTGCCGCGTCGTGAGACGGGATTGATTTACGGGACAAAGTGTGAGATGCCGACCCGACCGCTCGACCCCGGCTTACACCTAACTAAGCCTTGTTCAGGATTACGCAAAACACACGCTGGCCGTGACGTGTGGCGAATAGAGAACAGACCCTACGGAGGATTTGATACTTATTTAGGGGCGATACAAATAGGGCAGTATCTATATCAAAATACTGTGAGTTTGGTTCTAAGATTTATTATTGTAAGATATACTGTTGTTGTTCTTGTTATCATTCGGTTAGTCAACGTAGGTACCTATATGCATCAGGACAATTGGGGTCTGAACGCGACATTGATTATAATGATTCTGTATATTTTCTGTCAACACCGATAACTATTTATCAAAACTACTTCAATTTTAGAACTATTTTTTTACTGGTATATTTATTCGGAAGATATATAGCAATTTAAAAAATACATTATTAACATCATAACGCCTTTTACAGGTGGAAAATCACCTGTAGAAACAAATTTTAAATATTCACTCAAATACAACTGTCAAATTTTGTGATAAAATTTTAAGCATACAAAAGTATTAAATCCATGATGACGGTTTATTTCATAGGTTTAAGATGTAAGAATAATATAAATTGAATGCAATAAAAAATTAATGGTTATTTTTTAGGATGAATCATTTCTAAAACTAACAGAGTAATCTCTCTCTCGCTCTCTCTGTGTTGTATTTTAGCCGAATTGCAAAAAAGGAGGAGGTTATTAATTTGGTTGATTTTTTGTGTTTGTTACCTCAGAACTCCGTCATTATTACGACCGGCTGGCCGAGTTCTGGCTGGCTGGTCCCGGTTTCGAATCCCGGTAGGAGCAAATGTTTCTATGATAAGTACGAACATTTGTTCACGAGTCATGGATGCTTATGTGTTTATTTAGTATATTTCTAATATTTATACAGGGTGGTGCCGTCAATACGACAATATGTTAAAACATGGGCTATATTAGTTCATAGCCAGGTTTGCCACTTTCAAATATCTAATTCATTTGATAATTTCATGAGCTTTGTATAAAATAATATAACATTGGCTGCTTTATTTCATAGAAATGCCATGAAATTATCAAATGAATAAGATGTTTTTGAAAGTGGCATACCATTTCTATGAACTAATATAGCCCATGTTTAAATTTATTGTCGTATTGAGTATAATATAGATTTGGAAAACTGATTTTTTTAATTGAAATAATATACCTACTTTGAGATTGGTCTTCCATAAATTTTATTACAATCAATTAAATACTTTGGTTTTTTAAATCAAAACAACCGAAATAATTAAGTCATCATGTAAGCGAATTGCGGATATTGCTTTTTTGTAACTTAATTTCAGTACAACTACTGATCTAATTGAAAGGTGTTTTTTTGGAGATGGTGCTACTTAGTCTGTTTACAGAAAAATAAAAGTTGGAAGCACCATGCCCAAAAAATACCTTAAAATTATATAATTTAATTTTCGCGTTCAGTATGAAAATTATTATGACCGGGAGGCAAGTTTTTAGTGAAATGGAAAAGGCGTGTTTGAGGGAATTAATCATAAAGTGTAAATTAAACACCACTGCAGGTTTACATAACACACATGCATATTTGCATCACAATATCTAGGTAAATTAAGTCCTGATGATAGACAGTTGTTTGTTATCAGAATTCATAGTTATATTTTAAACTTAGACATATTAAAAGATTTGGCATGGGAATCTTATCTGTTTTTTTGTTGTTAGTGTTGATTTAGCGTATTATTCAGCGACATGGTCGACGGTAACTTTAATTTTAAGGCTTGCATTTTTGTTTAAGTTATTACACCTATTAAGTGGAAGTAAGAAGACACGTTCGCCATTAAGTCGGTCCCGGTGAGCCTGAAGCGCGGCGTATTATCGCGCCGCTTGTGGTCCGCGTAAAATAATAATGGCCGAACTTCCGGCGCCGGCGGCGCGGAAAACTTAAGCGAAAAACCTAACTTTGTTAACCGCCCGGATGTGACGTCACTTAATTTATTAACACGTCCCTACTCCGCCGAGAGGTGATTTCCACGTTTTACGACACTTTTTCAGTTCTCACCCGACGTGCCACAATTTCCGACGCCCGGCGGCGATAAATACTACTCTGGAAAAAATTGTTTTATAGGTGGTCTCTTACTTAACCAAGTTTTTATTCGCGAATTATGTATACATCCCGAAACAAATAGATTGTGTGGGTGTGTAAAGATGAACTTTTGTTACAATAACTGTTAGAACTACTATTGACATTATGAAACATAATTGCTATGAACTTAAAAACTACGAGCACGAACATCGGGAAATCAATAATCGAAACCGCACGTTCCCAATCGAATAAATACTGGTGGACTATCCAATAAAACACGTGAATCGTTTACAATTAAAGCTTTAAATCGGCAATAGGTGTTGCCATAAATTCCGAGAGAAAACAATCAGCGAGCTGCGCTGCTCGCAATTAGCGCGCCGCGGCCCGATAAATTTGCATTAATGCCCTCGAAAAATCCGTACGGCAATAATTTTCACGTGGCATGTGTATTGTGTAGTTCGTATTGTGTCGTTGTAGTTTCGACTCCGATTTCTGTGTCGGTGCCGAGTGCACGCTATCATCAACGGGTTAAATTTTTGTACTGATATTATCAAACGTTGAATGCTTAACAGATTTCAATAAATAATTAAATCGTGCTGTTTTTGGGATGCAATGACACGTTTGAAATAGTCATTATTTAATATAATAGGCAATAATGGAATAGGTATAGTACTGACTTTATTTTTATAGGCGTGCGTCGACTCCTTGAAAGCGTTGAAGTTAAATATTTTGGGAGTCTCTACATATGATTATGGCTATTAAGTTACACGACTATCCTTTCTGTCCATTTATGCAATATTATGGTTATAACATAATATTTATAGTTTAAACAAGATATTGTCTTCGCATGATTGTAAAACACGCGATTCACACGGTTGGTATAATTATTAAAAAATATCCATTAAGTTCACAGATTAAAACATAGCTCTAAAGTTTATATTGCACACTGAGTCGCTAGATGAAATATAGCCTGTAGTTAATAATAATATAACAAATCTTTCTAATCTTTACGAGTGACATTTTTGCTGTAAAGTGTAAATGCAAAAACCACTTACCATTAGGCAACTGCATGGTTGATTGCTACCCTTATAGTTGGGGAATATAAAAATATATGCCTTTTTAAATATTTGACATAACGAAGTTAGGTCATTAGAAAGTTTGGCTAGGGTAACGTAAAATATGACAGTTTTGAATTTCACACATATTGGAAGAGCTATACACTAGTAATCACATATATCTGATTTTTATCTGTTCGTTTAGATAGCTGGTATTCGTGAAGCGACGTATTTCAGCGCTGTCGATTTCCACGTGCCCGTCCGTGATTCACGTATCGCCCGGCTCGCTGCACTTTACACTTTTGCAGCTCCGCGCGCACCAACGACTATTAATTGATATTCGCTGCGACACACGCGTTTTTTGTGACGATATCTCACGTCTGACTCGAGCTTTTAAACTGTTAAAATGTCAGATTGTGCAGACAACTATCGGAAAAACTGAAAATGTAAAAATGGTTAAAGCAATCCTCGTCAATGTGGTTTTCAGTTATCAAATGGAATAAGACTGAATAAAAGTATCTATAAGAAATATACGACCTTAGAAATACTTATGCAACATTCTCGTAACGCCTGCACATAAGCGCAAAAAGCACTAACTGAAGCGCTTTAAAATGGTGATTTCGGTGTCCACTAGCCAAAATGCATGACACAGCAATCTCATGAAGAGCAGCAGTTCTATATTTTGGTGCATATAGTTTGTATTAATTAGAGCAATAGAGTAAGATATTATGCTCACCTACGTGTTATTTTAAAGCCGTACTCTGTACGATGCCGTACGATGTTATCTAGAGTAAGCTTCTTTAGGCCCCTTTGTGAGATTTAAACACAGTTTGATTCAAAATAATAAACTAAGTACCTAGTCGCTAACGATACTTACAAATATTATGACATTCACATAGCGTATTTAGAAGCTTTAACAATCTTAGATACAACCAGTTTTTGTTGGTATCTGTAACAAAGATAATAAAATGGTCTATTAACCTAACGCAAAACAGAGAGCTCGCACTAAATGGTCACCTTAAGAGCTCCTATTGGCTCTTTATAGGTTTTTAATGGTGTATTTATTTAAATGGTCTATTTTTATAGAATCGGCTCAACATAATATAGAAAACGAATGTTCCTGTCCGTCAATTTATGCGTCTAATGCGTTATATCTTAATCTTTATTCGTTGAATGGGTATGTGGGTTGATCAATTTATTAATGAACTCTTTTAACTGTACAACTATGTTTATGATAATGACCTTATTATCCATTAGAGTAAGTTAACTGTGCAAACATTTTTTAATATTGTAATAGGTAGTTTAATTTAAATTGATAATAAGTTTGTAGGATGGATAAGTATTTTATAGATATGTTTATATTTTGGTCTAATCCTATAAAGTTCGGTATCTATTGAATACACTCACCTGAAAACGAAAAAGTTAAATTTTATAGTTCTCTATGTACCTAGATATGAATGTGTGTCCTTCGTGCTTCAGAACACAAGGCACGTTAAGCCGTTGGTCCCGGTTGTTCCTGCAGCCGCCTTAGCCCACCAACCCGCATTGGGTCAGTGTGGTGGTGTTATGGCCCAAGCTCCTCATGTGTTTCTCCCCAGTAGGAAGGCCTGTGCCCAGCTGTGGGACGTATATAGGCTGGTGATGATGATGTACCTAGATTTCATAATCATAACATTTATTATTGCAGAATAGAAATTATATAATTGCAATGGTGGTATATAAAATTATAGATATTCATTTTTTTAAATATAATTACAATATAGAAAACCTTAAAAGTGAATAGATACTTATCTCTTGTATTTTAATCTCGTATGTTGCCTTACCAGTTTTTAAAATGATGCCTATTATTAGCTCGAGTACTCTATTCAAATAAATTCAATTACGTATATGAGAAGGCTGTGCATTTCTCCACATACAACATAATTGTTACAAGCCGATGAATATTTACGATGCATAATAAAGATGGGTAACGTCTGAGTATTTTTTGAGAATATCTTCGAAAATATCATGGATATGTTGTTAACAGCGACATTAAATAACGTCTCTATTGTCAATAAAAGGTGTCGTAAAATGCGATGGTAGTTGACGTCGTCTGCGTGCGCGCAGGCGGTGATGCCGAGCGCCCGGAAGACTCCATGGGGGCATGGTGCGGTTCTATTTTTATTTGTGCTATAAATATTGTGACCATGGGTTTTAAAGCTCTGGCAATTTCAAATATTCTATTTGGGAAAAATTTAAAGGGTCTACAAAAAAAATATTAGCGTGGTCATCAAAAATAATTAGGTCTACAAATTATTAATTTGTCGGTATTTTGATGACCAATCATAATTTTTGATGATCAATTAAATTTTTAAGGTTGGTTAGGTTAGATTTGTATGGTGATCAGTTAAATACAAGCCATTTTAATTGAGGCAAAATAGAGAATAAGATATGCTGAGCTGACTGCCTACCTTCGTTCATCGGAGAGGCACTAGAAGAAGAAGAAGAGGATAAGATAGCTTATTAAAACACAACCTAAGTACCAACCAACCTCGCCAATTTTAGTTTATTTCATTCTAATATAAAAATTACATGTCTGCCAATATCACGGCTGACCTTTTCACGGCTAACTTCTTTACTTTTCTAACCAAAATTGAATTGATACATGCGTATGCACATGTCTTATTTACGTCTATCATGTAGTATCCTTTTCCGAGCACATACATAATATGGTCACATTAATTTTATAATATATGAAAATATTCAATTTTATAACATTCCTCAGCGATAACATCTTCCTGTCGATTTGATATTTTCGGCGGTAAGGTAATATTATCCGGCCGGTTATGAATGGAGCGCGGACTACACGCTGCGCGCGCGCCACGAAACTCGTAACTTAACACTTAATCATTTATACGGACACTTTATAGTGTACACTGGCGTAGGTACTATCAGGTGTTGGTTACACTCCTATATCACTTCTTTTATTATTTTTCAGGACATACCACACCAAACATCGTAAAAAAGTCGTAAAACTCCAAGTAGTCTGTAAACTTTGTATAAATGTAAATCAAAACAATAAGCATTAAGCTGCTGAAAAGAATTGATAATAATAATAATGTTTTGAGAGGAAGAGCATATAGGCTTAGTATTTTAACCCCCGATGAAAAAACAGGGGTGTTATAACTTTGCCGTGTCTGTCTGTCTGTGTATCTGTGTGTCTGTCTGTGGCATCGTAGCTCCTAAGCGAATGGACCAATTTTGATCCGTATTTTTTTTTGTTTGAATTGAAAGCTGACGGGATCAGAATGGTTCTTAGATAAAATTTATGAAGATCAATTCAGGCGTTTGGTGACTATCAGGTCATTTGCTATAACTTTCACAGATTTGATTGATTTGAAATTTGGTTTACTGTTACTACGGAGGCTTTTTTTAAACATGCTAACCTAGCAGCCTTGCTAACTTTGCTAACCTTGATCATGTACCATCAAAATAGTCTGCGGGATGCTCAATTCTTCAGACACTTACAGCAGATATAGCGTGTTTGGACTCTTAAGAATAGTCTCAATGAGGTAATGTTAGGTAGATGATTTATGACGCCAGGGGTACTAAAATTGATATATTTATACATTTTAATCTAGAGCACTGACTCAGGTACACCTTTAAGATATATATGTTGCCACCATCTGGTTAAAAGAGCGCCGAATACGGAAGCACGTCCACCTTTAACATATTCATATCGCCATCATCTGGTTAAAAGAGCGCCGACTACGGAAGCACGTCCACCTTTAACATATAAATGTCGCCAACATCTGGTTAAAAGAGCGCCGACCACAGAAGCACGTCCACCTTTAATATAATATATACATGTAGCCGCCATCTGGTTTAAAGAGCGCCTACCACGGAAGCATGTCCACTTTTAACATATACATGTAGCCGCCATCTGGTTATAAGAGCGCCGACTACGGAAGCACGTTCACCCATAACATATACATGTCGCCACCATCTGGTTAAAAGAGCGTCGACTACGGAAGCACGTTCACCCATAACATATACATGTCGCCGCCATCTAAAAGAGCGCCGACCACGGAAGCACGTTCACCTATAAATCATATAATAGTATATGTTGGCATAGGCCAAGGCCGATGGTTAATTGGCTTAATTAGGTGCCTAGGCGGATCGTCTTGTACTGGAGAGTTTTGGTGTAATTAGTAAGTTCAAAGTTAAAATTTAAACCAATTTTAACGTGAACCAACTTTAACGTTATTATAACCGAAGTCAAAAAGGAGGAGGTTTTCATACAGCTGTATGTTTTGTTTTGTATGTTTGTTAGCTCAGAACTCCGTCATTTAGAAAGTTTATATTCTATTAGTTTATGTAATTTAAACTTAGTAAATATGCAATATAATTATAATCAATGACATCAACGTATGTTCTGAAAACAAAAAGTTAATTGGTGACCGGTTTAAATGTTTCGCGCAACACAAATTGTGCGCAATGGAACGTTTTTATTTTGCTTTGGTAAATACGTGGTATAATAGCGCGTTTGGGGCCCAGGCTGTCGCATTACTTCGTTGGCTAATACTTGTAACCAGCCTTATTGTCACAGTTTCATATTACTGTGATCTTGATAGTACATAAATCAGACGTAGCTCTGAATCTGGACCACGAATAAATCTATCCATTTACTCGCAGACGAATACAGTAACCGCCTCTGTGGTCAGTGTTAGAGACCACCTACCTCAGATCTAGAGGTCCGGGGTTCGATTCCCGTGAGAGCAGAAATTTTCTACTCGGTTAGTTAGTGGTAGAGCTTTCCCAAGTCAGTCTGGCTAGCAACCACCATCTTACCTAAGTCTGCCGCCATAACAAAAATGTTAACAGCATTGTTGTGTTCCGGCAGTTGGAGGCAAGAGGAATCCGGATGCAGCTAGATTCCATCTTCGGCCTTATCATCACTTACCGTCACATACACGTGAGGTGAAGGCCAAGACCTACCCGTTAAAAATAAAATAATAGTAAGTAAAACATACAAAGTTACTTGTAAAGTTTGTTTGATTTCGAACCTTTTATTACGGTTAATAAATGTTTCATTAATAAGCTTTCCTAATTATAAACATCTATCTTAGTGTTAAGGAGCTCGGTGGCGTATTGGTTTGAGCGCTCTGGTTTCGATACGAAAAACAAAGCAACTTTCCGCATGGTCGATCCTGGGATGGGTCAATCAAAGTTTGTTATTTCGAGCCCCTCCGTGCTTCGGAAGGCACGTTAAGCCGTTGGTCCCGGTTGTTCCTGCAACCGCTCTAACCCACCAACCTGCATTGGGCCAGCGTTGTGGTGTTATGACCCAAACTGCTTATGTGTTTCTCCCATATAGGAAGGCCTGTGCCCAGCAGTGGGACGTATATAGGCTGGTGATGATGATGATGATCTTAATGTCACTAAACTCGCATAGTTTTGGTCTTAAACTTCGGAAAACTTTTGTTTGTAGAGATATAGCAAAGCATATAGTTTAGACTTACACGCCTATAGGTACCTATTCCTACTTGGAATTAAATAGAGAAAACTTATGAAGATTTTTGCTCTCTATAAATCTCATTATGTATCAATTTACAGGGGTGGTTTTGTTAATAAATACCATTTACTTATTAAAAGGAATAGGCTAAACAAAATATACAAGAGTCAGCAGATGTTGTAAGTCAGCTAGTTGTAAGTCAGCTAGTTGTAAGTCAGCTAGTTGTAAGTCAGCTAGTTGTCTGGACATAAATTAGCGAGAGCGAGCCCAGTAACCGTGTGTCACGCTGAGAAGCGTGTTTAGTATCACCTCCACATTTACAAAGCGTGTTTTTATGTATGTTGCATTTTTTTCGTATTATTCTTATCAATAAAACCAGTTGTATAAAAACTTCCCAAGGTGATGTGTTAGTGTCTATTTGGTTGTTATGTCTATTTTAAATGAAGGTTCTTGGATTAAAATATTTTTGTGTAGTTTTCTTCAATATAAAAAATTCATTGTGCTTCTTTCACTTTAAAAAATAATACGAAAGAAACAGTTTTTTTTTATCTTCACATCACAACCCGCTAGATAGAAAGTGTGTGTTTCATTCCCGCCAAATGTGAAATATTGTCAATACATTGTCAATTGATTTGTAAGTAATACGATTACATAATTTTTTTTATTTTTTTTATTAAAAAAAACTTCGAAATAGGTAAACAAATAGGTATTAGTAAAATAAGCCACAGCTAAATCATGGTAACGAAGGACTAAGATAAAAGTTATTTTATCATAGCGTAAAGCTTATTTCGCTTGAATTGCACACCATTAAGGATTAAATGTGAAAATAAATATTATTTAACAGTCTTCTCGATATGAAAGATAATAAGTTACACCAAGGACGATAGAAGTATTAATTGATCTATGGTTACATATCCTTAAGTCTATAAAACGTTTGTGTGTGTATTTAAATACAGCAAATATATACAGTATGTTTCAAAAGTCCGTCAAGTTAGGTACCTCTCAAAGTTTGTCACCTTTCAGTTACTAGGCGGTAGACCCATATGTAGGGTCGCCTGGGTAGGTACCACCGCCTTTCTTATTTCAGCCGTGAAACAGTTCGCTGTGTTTCGGATTGAAGGGAAAGGTAGCCAGTGTAATTACTGGGCATGGACGGCATTTCATCTTAGGCCTCAGGATGACAACGCACCTGCAATATCAAGTGCTTTTCCTTGTTATTGCAGGTGTCTATAGGCGGCGGTAACCGCTTACCACCAGGTGGGCCGTCAGCTTGTTTGTCATCTAGTTGTATAAAAAAAAAACTTTTATTTTCCAGATTAAATTAATACAATCAATGTTGACACCTACTCGTGACAACCCTAAAAAGTGGGTGGCTACAGCTATACCACAATACCAATGTATGCGATATCGACCCCTCGCAACCCCAGAATAAGGTAGTTGATAACTTTTTTTAATTTCATAAATAAGTAGTTTAATTATGTCATGCAGAAATATTGCAGAATAAATAGTATGTTTATGATCTATAGTTTCAGAGATACAGTGGTATGTTTGATGTGTTGTGGCACATCATCCAAAAACGCTCCATAGAAAATCTACGGAACAGGTGACGTCACATGTTCCTAAATTACTACAAATTTATTGGCATTTGACAAAATCAATAATAACTATGTAAAATGTATGTTTTTAATTAAGGTGAACAATCTAATACCATCGTCATTTTTGATAAACTTTGAAAAAAAAAATTAGCGAATTTTTTAACCGACTTCAAAAAAAGGAGGAGGTTATCAATTCGAATGTATGTTTTTTTTAACTTTTTTAAACAGTATAACTTCAACAATATTCCACATCCTTTAAGTTTGAATTGTTTTTATGGGTAACAGGAGCATATATTTTCCGAATTTGTGAAAAATAGCGCAATATTCAAACTTAGGCAAACATCCCAATTCCAAATTTTATATCGGAAATCTGTAACACCCGGTATATTGCAAAGTCGCTACAAAGTTACAGTAGCAACTAGACTTTTCTGCTCATATAATTTTACTTACAGATGATAAATGTACGTAGGTAATACCATTAAACTTAGAATACATAAAGGTAATATATTTTTTCCCTGAAATTATTTAGGGCCGTCGTCGTATTGTAGATACAATTTTTTAAATGTGAAATTGCAGAAGGATTGTAGTGAAATTTTTAAGTGTTCGTTTACTCATTTGGGTCTAACGAGTTCACTTTACATTCCAATCGACAATTAAAGGAGTAGTCGGTACCTTCGGTAGTTTATTTTAAGATGAATAGATAATGTAAGTACATTTTCTTTCGTGTTTCTTCCAGATACTTAAAGGTGTTCTGGTGTAAATCCATAAATCACTAAGTAACGCAATAATTAAAGCAGCAGATCTAACCGCAGATCTTTGCATGTCTTGTTTTCTTATGGACTCAATCTTGACCTAACTCTTGATGTAAAAGCGGTTAAATACGGTTGATGATGGAGCAATCTTATCCAGAAAGTGCCTATTTAGTGTAAAGCCAGCGTTCAACTCTCTACGATCCAATAAGCTTAATTATTAAGGTATAGCTGCTTAAATTATATATTTAGCAATCGATTTATATTTCAGATGAACTTAGTATGATAATTCCACTTCATTGATTTCAATAGGGATGAGTCAGTCAGGAGCAAATGCGAATAATTTGTGGTGGAGTGGCACAGCGCCGCTTTACGGACAAAGGACAATGCGCTTGTTAGTCAACGACTACCTACTACTCGCCCATAACACAGTTCATTATTTATATTAACAGTTTAGCAGTCAGTGGCCAGCCCGATCCCGACTTATGGCCGCGTGAATGTGCGTGGGTATTATTTGTACCTCTGTTAAGCACCGAGCATATTATAAAAATGATTCCTTTATCCGAGCTGTGACACTCGTTGGATATCGGTCGGCTAATTTACGATCATCATAAAAAAGGATTCGAACCCGTGCAGGTTGGAATTTCATTCATAAGCGCAGAGGCGTTCGGGTCTTTATGGATGGATGTTTTCATTAATTTAACGTGGATCGGGGAATGCCACCGAGGTGTCGGGTGTCGTGTGACAGCGGACAACCAGATCTCAGATAGCGGCTCGTGCTGCTGCGACTACCGTGCTCCCGACTTCCGCGCTTTGTCACCGAGGGTTTAGAGGCGTTCTCTGGTTCATATCGACTACACATTTAACTTATTCGGTGAATTAATAACAGATCTAAATGTATCAGTTCTACCACTACAAATATGCCGGATTTGAAATAAGTGCAACTCGTGATCGACTCTCGTTCTGGTTATTAACATATTAAATCAAAAATTCTTCAAGAGTCGAGTGCGTGACTTAATTTATTGCTACGATCAGCGGAGTATAATTCTTAGACATTTCAGAAGAGCGATCATTAGTCAAACGGTAAGGTCGGTGGCGATGTGGTCGGCCGACGGGCGCCCGCGGAGTCGCGAGCGGCCGATGGCCGTCCCGCGATAAGCGACAATAACTCGGTGCGTTCTAAATAAGCCGGGGTAGACATTAGTCACCGGCGCGGCTAGCGGCCACTGCCGACCGACAGTTCACCTAATCCACTCAAAACATTCGGAGACATTTGTCGGCCGCACGGGGTTTCGTGATCGATACCGCAACTTGCCACAAAACGATAGATAAAAGCCGATAAGTCAGAAGAAATATGACGCGAACAAAATCGGGAGATGTACGTAATAAGATAAAAGTCAAACAATGATTCGACCGCGGATTCGCCGCAGCATAATTTATGTGACAACGCGTGATGGACGAGCGGCGACTTTTGGTAAACTATTTACATACGGCGGCGGCGCGCGGCTGTCGGATTGGGTTCTGTTGTGACAGAGGGTGGGGCTTATAGCCGAAAACAAATGTCACTGTTATTTATTAGGTTACGCTACTTACTATTAAGCCTAAGACGGGAATTATGGTTTGAGGGTCCAATTGTTTTACTAAAAATGTAACTGCTTTCACAGGGGAATAAATATCAGAGCTAATTTATTTTATATCTTTTATTTACTCTATTTTAATCACATTTGGTCCTGTAATACGACTATGTCCTGCAATACAGCAAGTTATCTTTCTTTATGTTTTGAAGCAAGTACCAGGCATGAACGCTTCTGCGGCAGGTATTCTTATTTAAATAATAGATGATAAAATAACTAGAATCACAGATGAAAACGTGGTTAATAATAAAATAATCATTCATCCATTCAAAACGAGAAACAGTAACGACAAAAATTTTACGTTTCTGTTATCGGCTGAAAATACTCGTAAAATAGAAATATTTGGGATAAGGAAGCATATTTTCCTAAGATCCCTAAATCACTACCGACCATTACTTCTCAAGATGTTTAGTGAAACAATAGGTACATAGGTAGGTTAGGTACCTACTACTTATATTATAACAGCGTGTTAGGGCCGAGATAGGCTGCGCGTTCTCGCACTGTTCCCACAAGAATTGAATCTAATTGAATCAAGGCGCGGTGCTAGCCAACTCCCTCGTCGCGTCGACTTAGATTGCTTCTCAGGTTTCTCATTCCTGTAAACAGTTTTGTTTTCCGTTCACTTACATAGCTGTGTAATTATATTATTGTTATATGTTATTATTGGATCAAACAAACACATTTTAGGCTTGGTATCTGCTCTATGGATTTAAGAATAGATATTTATTAAAATAAATTAATAAAAAAAGCAAATACCTTTTTTTAACAAGCAAGTGGCACACACAGAAAGACAAAGTAATGAGAGACTAACTAGGCTTCGATGATTTTGAAAAGCTCCTTAAAAGACTGGCTTACTAAGTAGAAAGATAACAGCTGCAAAACAAGCGTACGGACCAGCTGGTAGTGAGCGGTTATTGTAGCCTTTATTAGATCGTAGCACCTTGAGCACTACTCGCCCTGTAAAAATATAAAATTGAAAATTTTAAGTAACCGCCGGCCTTTTTTATCATCTATCTAACACCATCTCGTTGTGACTATTCATTAGAGCTGAAACACGCTATATCTGCTGTAAGTGTTTGAGGAACTAGGGATCCCGCAGACTTTTTGATGGGATGAGTCAGCTCAAGGTTAGTATGTCACGGCAATGTCACCGAAGTGGCAGTACACCAAATTTCAAATCAATCGGACCTGTGAAAGTTCGTGAAATCCTTTTATCATGTAGAAAATGAGCTGATAGTCAGCAGACGCCTGAACTGATTTTCTTAAATTATAGATAAGAACCATCCTAGTCACGTCAGCTTTCAAACAAAAAAAATAATCAAAATTGGTCGCTTCGTTTAGGAGCTGCGATGAAACAGACAGACACACAGATACACTGACAGATACGTCAAACTTGTAACGCCCCTCTTTTTTGTCGGGGGTGATGAAGAGAAAAACTTATGTGGATAGCATAGGAGACGAGTCCTTTTGTTCCTACTTAACGCTTTCTCAATGAGCTCTGGCGACTTTGTTTATTCTTCACGGGGTAGCTCTTGGTCTTCATCTCACCCGATGGCCTGACTTAACTCAGCGCAAGAACATAACTTAAAGGTGATCTCTCGAAACGTGGTTTCGGGCGAGATTGATAGAGATATCACTACTCACATACTGACATACTGACTCAGCGGGAGGAAAAAATCCAAAACAGCGATCGCGCGTGAAAAGTAAGCGAAAATACACAATATTCTTAATTTTTGATTTTAACATTATTATAAATGTTTGAAAAATTACTTAGTAATTAAAATAGAATAAAACTAGAAAAATTTCACGTCCTGAGGCAGGAATCGAACCCGCGACTTTTCGCAATCCGGGCGACTGCTCTGACCACTGAGCCACCCAGGACTTGGGATATCCCTGTGAAATTCTTCTAGTTTATCTTGTATTTGCGTTTATGAGCTAACGTCCACCCTACAATGTCGAAATATTCTATTTCAACATCCGAAACGAGTATTTTTACAAATACCGACGATTCGGTTAAGTTGGGGTAGTGCTTTCCAATATTCTTAATTTTTGATTTTAACATTATTATAAATGTTTGAAAAATTACTTAGTAATTAAAATAGAATAAAACTAGAAAAATTTCACGTCCTGAGGCAGGAATCGAACCCGCGACCTTTCGCAATCCGGGCGACTGCTCTGACCACTGAGCCACCCAGGACTTGGGATATCCCTGTGAAATTCTTCTAGTCTATCTTGTATTTGCGTTTATGAGCTAACGTCCACCTATACTTACCTATAATAGTTTTATTCTATTTTAATTACTAAGAAAATACACAACTTTTTAGACAACTAGATGACAAACAAGCTGACGGCTCACTTGGTGATAAGCGGTTACCGCCACGGTGGTCAATGCAGCCAATGTTATTTCATACAAATGTCATGAAATAATCAAATAAATAAGACGTTTTTGAAAGTGGCAAAACCGTTTCTATGAACTAATATAGCCCATGTATTAATTTATTGTCGTATTGACGGCACCATCCTTTATAGTAGGTAAGCCGGTAGGTAACAGGTATTTCCGATACAATATTTTGAGGGCTCTCTAGCCGAACAGCCCTTCACCCAAAAAACTATTCAAGTTGCGCCATATTCATCTGTTAATATTGTAAAAAAAATATAGCACTGAAATTTTGTGAAGCGACAATCTGTTGAAGGTTGCAGTTAGCTACTGGATGCGAGTAGCGCAACAATGATCGTCATGGTTTGTCCAGCGGACTTCTTTCGGCTGAAATTACGATGATGACTGAAATTTGGTACACGTATTAAATCAGAAAAATACCCTGTCACTTTGCCCGATTTTAAAAATATTCGAACTCAAAATTTAATAATTAAGTTTATTGTCCTGACACAATTTCGGAAAAATTTGAAACACTAAGAATATTTATCAAATACCACGATTAACTAGATTCAAACCGCGACATTACAGAACGTGGATTGATGTTGTGACCAGATTTCAACCATTACTCAACCACAACCGCTGACACCTGTCTGTATATCGTTTTCCTTGCTGTCAGTGTTAATTGACTATGAGTAGTATTAATTTTTTTAGCAGTCCGTCGGTGTTCATATTGAATAGAAAGCCTATTGAGTCTGATATAATTAAGTATGTAGTAGGCTGTAAAGCAAACAAGCCTAAGCCAAACGGTGAGCAGTTACCATAGCCTTTAGGCGCTTGTAACACGAAGAGGACTACAGTATTTAAATTCATGTTCTGGGGTGCAGATGACTGCTCCAAACCATCTGAGCTACCAAGGACTAAGGATAGCCCAATAAATTTCTTCAATCTATCTGCACTTGCGTTACAAGGTAATGTATACCCCACAATGTCTAAATATTTCGACACCCAAACGAGTATTTTTTCAATTACCATTCGGTTAAGTTGGGCATTGCTTTATATTACCAAAGGGACTACTTCACTACCCACCCAATAAAATCATGAGCGCATGCGTTATTATACTTATATCATTATTAGGAGACAAATTTCCCTGCTCACTCCAGTTACTCAACCTGAAATCTTCTGTAAAGTGAAGATGCTTTTCCTTAATCCTTGGACCTTTACTCGTGTCTGGTAAAAACAGCATATACATTTTTCAATTTCAAACATAGAATGTATGAAATTGAAGAGAATTTCAATTAGGTAGCTGTTCTAGAGAGAATTGAGGCGAAAAGTCCCCGTTCTATTTTAATAATGTCTATTTTTTCATTCGAGTGTAACGTTGTTTCGTGAGATAGCACAAATTGTGTTTACAAAGGACGGGTCGTAGGTGAAAACGTTAGCCGAGCGACAATCCCCGCGGAGACAGCGCGCTCCGCTTTTTATCTGCGCTCGCTCCTCGCCGCGCTCGCTCGACCGTGTAATTGGATGAGAACGGCGCGATCCCAATAGCGCGCCCTTATCTGTTCGCGGCAAATCCACCCCCGCCGTGCCCCGGCTCGCCCCCGCAGCGCCCTCAAACACTCCGGCAATAAGTTTTTAGTGAGTAATTCAAGATAACCCCTTGATGTTGTTCATTTTCACACTTCCTTTCGCGAGAACAGCTCTTTATTGCGTAATATGTAACTGTCTCGTCGCCGACGGGTGTCCCGGGGGCGAGAGACTTTGGCCCCCTTTTATGAAGTTAATGCGATCGCCTCCAACCCTCCTATCTGGATAATGATAATTGCTTTTTCCAAAATTATTGTTTGATGTTGTCGCTTAACGTAATTTTCGGAAGTTTCTAAATGGAGTTGTAATAATCGGATGGTTGATAATTGATTTGACATTTCAAGTTAATGTTCGTTCAAATTGTATTTGGACTAACTAAAATTCTAACATTATACTTACCTATAATTTTAGCCGTAATGTTAATTACGTAAACATTGTAATCAATGTATATCGAAGTATTTACAACTATGGCATTATGTATCATATTGTTATGCATTCTTAATTTTTACTTTAGTTCGAATGATCTTAGAAAAAGTATTTTTATGCATTTAAGTATTAGGAATCCTCATCGGATTTTAAGAATTACAAAAATTGTGTTTCAATTTCAAAGCCAACTAGTACAATGACCATTTCAATTAAGGTTTCAAATCTTCGCAACAGTAAAACGGAATGAGTTTGAGGATTCTTTCCGTTTTATCGCAGTACGGCGGGAGGTCGCGAATTGTCGTCGTATTAGCCGCTATCAGATGGGCAGTTCGGCCCTGGTCTCCCCACCCTCCCACCTATTGCTGAAACTCGTCTTAGATTTTGCAGTGTCAGCTTGGAACTTTTGGCTATAATCCTTTTCATTTGATCTTTACTAACATAAAAATTACACATAACAGCAAGGCATGTAAAATCAACGGGTTGTTTATTTATGTGTCAACAGCTTCTGAAGGAGTTCTATCGATTCGTAGAGCCAAGGCTAGGAAAAAGGAATAGTTGGCGAGATTATTACTTCTGAGTAATCTCGCTAATATTCTTTTTCTTCTTCAACTTCATCAAATTCAATCGGGCGCCAATTTGACCAGTTGCGGCGATTGAAATCCTGTTTTGTGTTGGTTTTGAAAGCTGCAATAGCAAAACTTAGAAGGATCTAGGTTCTGCTGTTGCAGCGTTGTTTTGTCCAAAAATTCACTATGAAATTAACAAAGAATGATGTTTGAAACCACCTACAATTCAAGCTAATAAGTTGCGCTTGCACAACAAGTTTTGCTTCCTTTAAAATGTTTTCCAAAGAAAAAAGTCAGAAGCGTAACGAAGGGGTAAGAAGGAAAGAAAGTGCCCGGATCTGTTTTCAGTTTACAGAAAATGTTTCGATGAAACCTATATAAAATTATTATTAAAAAAATATTTAAAATTAAAAAAAAATCATTGATTAGCATTACTTTCAGAAGATTGCTACCTTATGATTTGTAAAATATTTTTAACATTAAGGAAAAATTTAAGTTGGATTTAGTGCATAAAAAAGACTATTGCATCAAATTGGTGCAATGGGCGAAATTACTGCCTAAGGTGTTCTCTACCAGTCACTTTGTAAAAGGTGTTTTTGATAAAATATAATAGCGGTGCAAAAGAAAATGCAACATGATCTTAAAGTATTAATCTCATTGTAAACTATGGTTAATTTATAGTCAGAACAAGTATTATATTAATTTGTATAAGTGGGATTATTTATAATTAGAATAATTTTCCATTTGCCTTGGTTCAGGTCGGTTCATTCAAGCGCGGTTATCTATACCGTTTTGCTAACAACAATAAGGTATCCTTATCTGTATAGTACCAGAACATAATAACTGCCCGGGACTCGGGAGCTTGCGAACTGTCGTCATATTCCAGAGATATCAGATTGGCTCTCTTGGGGACTCCTATCTCTCGAGCTGCTCTACGGGTACCTACCGAATGGATGGTGTATTTACCTTTTATATACAGTTATGAATATGTTCAAAGAATATATCATATTTTCATTTTATTACTATAAACAGAAACAATGAAAAAAGAGTAAACTTTTTGCAGGGCTAACTGCAATTAGTAGTAGGATATAGCCCTAATTTTGAATGCTCATAAAAAATAAATGAGAAAGCCTTTTATTCGGTCGAGATCACGCGACGTGACGAGAGCACGAGTCACGGGCTTTGCTGCAGTCCCCCAAGCGGTGCCAAGTTAACCATCACTACAAAGGTGTTACTGTGTTTGTACAGAAATGCCACCATGTTAGTTCGCCTCCAGAACCAGAACTCGAAACCTATCCAATTGCAGCGAGTAGTTTCAAGCGGTAACCGAAGCCAATAGACGCGTTTATCACCACTATTTAGCCCAAGCTGTAAAAATTTAGAGAAAGTGTAATATTGATAGTGACACTAGACAAGTCCCCAATACTTCTTTAATGAGCTGTGGCGACCTCTAACGCAAACAGAAAAGTTTACAAGTGGCGTTTGTTATACAGGATGTAAAGGGAACGCTCCCGTAAACGAAGGCAGATGATAGCGGCATTGCAATGACTTTTTAACTGACTTCAAGAAAGGCAGGAGCCCTTTGCTGAAGTCGGTTAAAAAGTCACAGTAAAGCAAAAATAAATAAATAAATCTTGTCCTGAAGCGGAAACCAAACCGGTGACCTTTCTCGATATCTCCTGCTCTGACCACTGAGCTGAGGTTACATGTTTTTCCTAATTTAGATTTATTTCTAAATATTTTCAAACATAAAGTAAGGAAATGTTGCTTTCTATTCGAGACCATAGCGTTCAAACCACAAAGCCTGTGAGCTCCTTAAACGTAGGTATTAATAAATTTTAAACTCCGTACGACTATGGATAGGAGCATTATTAGCCAGCACATGTGTTCCCTCCTTCCTATAACATGGGTTCCTTCAAAAGAGGCGTGAAAAAGCACCTTTTGGGCCGGCAAGGTGGGGGCGGCTGGAGCAGTGTCTGAGAACTACACTAGCTGTCTTCGTATACGGACTCTTCGAATCAGATGGTGTCGAGTCATTTGTCGTGCTTTGTATAAAAAAATACCTAGTATATTTATTGATCATAATTTTACAGAACCAGTTTAAAACCAAGTAGACTATTTTATAAAATGTTAGTTTCACAATGTAGTTGTACGTTTACGTCCGTACTAGTTTTACAATAAAAACTGTATGGCAGACATTAACGTCGTCCATCAGACTAAAGGACAGGAATATTACGAATGTGGCGAGTTCAATACAGTAGGCAATTTGGATTTTCGTAGAATAATTTGGTCAGAACGAAAGATGCGCTCTGGGTTCAAGCAAGGAGCAGTCGCGGGCTCACGTTGCTACTCATTTGGACTGACAGACAGGGCTGCCAATGCTACCACTATCAGCCCACGTAGTAACTTTAAATGACAGAATGACGCTTCTAAAAACTTGACGAATCCATTGCAATTTCGGTGAAACGTTAGTCTAAATAAGCCTTAGACTAACTTTGTTAACCTGTGAACCTGAAGGAGTAGGTTTTTCGCGACGATTTTTCATGAAGATTTCTGAATCCTTGTTTAAGACTCTTTTATTGTTTGTAGTATGAGATATCCTAGTAAGTATAATATTAATTTATATATCAAGGTTAAACTTGAAATTCCTTTAAACGTAGCAACCCTAGTGAACTGAAAACGTCTTTTTTATTGTGTTCATTATTTTGAGTGAAATTGCGAGAGCATTAAGTTGAGTATAGGGTGGGACGCGACGGGCCTATTACCGAGACTTGTAATCAACACCGCGCCGAAACCCGCGTAAACACCTAAACATATATTAATTTGTTGCGAGGCCATCAACGGGTTTTGAGTTACAAAAAATCTTCAGCCATGAGGAATCGACCAAAAAGAGATATGATTTGACTGTTATTGTATAATGTAAATTATATCAGTCCTCTTTTGTATTAAGACGAAAAAGAGGTTTTCCTTATTTTAAATTATTTTTTATTAATTTTCATGGTGCTTCTTATATTTTGAACGTTGCAATAATTATCACGTAAGAAGTAATTTAGTAAACATCTAAATCAGATTTTTCAAACAAGCATTTTCAAATTCCGTTTCTTTTAATGACTATATCTTTCTAATAACCAGTGATTGGAATTGGGTGAGTTTATTTACCTACAGTTTGTAGAGCAGAGATAAAAATCAGAGATTTCCTTAAAATATTTTTTTTACCTTACTGATAATTAACCGGAATATTAACTACGTAAATTCAAACATCAGATTAATTAAATAGAAAATTCTCTTGCGTAAATATTCTTCCTTGTAAAATTTTTCACATAGCTCTTCATTTTCAATAACTTCAAAAAAAAAGGTATTCATTGGACTATTTTTGATCGTTTTTTTGTATGTTTGTTACGCGGTAAATATTGATAATAAGATGTTTAAATTCACGTAATTAAAGATCCGGTAAATTTACCGATACAAAAAATATTGCAGGTAAGTCTTCAATTTTTATCTCTGTTCTACAAACTGTAGGTAAATATACTCACCCTATTCCGATCACTGCTAATAACAGAATTATTACTAATATTTACTGTAGTGTGATAATAACTTACGTATAATTTAAGGTTTGCACAAAGCAATCAACGAAATTCGTAGATAAACCTCGATTAGATCGCAACTTATATTTACCATTATGTTTTTACTATCATCAAACTCAGAAGTCAAAAAATGTACTTGTACAAATTATATAGTGGCTTTATTAGAAAGCTACTGTCCGAATATAATATCCGAGAGCAATGATTCAGCTGTTGTTTCTTGCGTACATGAAGTGTGATACCGAAGTAAACAGTATTTATGGTTCAATAAGAACCATAATCGCTTAAATGCTGCCAAAATAGCACTGACGGTAGTGTTTTGAATGAACCTGCTGAAGATACGTTCGGACAATATTATTACTTTCAGAATATTGAACCTTATTGCGTAAGGATAAGGAGTTTCAAAGTGCAATTGCGAATGCTGTGAAAAGCACACGCGTGGCTGTGGTCGGCATCCGGCAAATTATAGACAAATCTCAGGACGTATTATTTTTTCAACGCGCTCGGGTGAGAAATGCGTGATTGGGGACCGGTCCGAGATTACAGAGTAGAGGACACGCCACCAGCCTCGCATCTCACCCACTTATGATCATTATTTGGTCTATAATAAAGTGTCAGTAATTATTACCACCCAGGCATAGATACTTTGAGTTTTCTACTCGCTGTGAACGTTAATTTTCGAGGCAGACCTGAATTAAGAAATTTTTTTATGGGTCCAACTCCAAATTTGCATCATTTTACAATATCTGCGAAACAAGACTTAGTAACTTCGTTTCGATAATAGTAAGTTCGTTTTTGATCCGCAGATGATTGTACCCCGCTCAATTTGTAAGGATCTGAGCGTTAACAGTCCATAATAAGCTGAAATAGGTAGACGGAACGGCAATCTTGACACGTCGGATGCCGCGTTAACTGTCATTAACAATTTTATGCAAATTCTAATTTGGATCACAGGCTTAAAGTGGGAAAATTAGGGGGAAAATTACAGGGCTGGCGTGCCGATCGGCTTTTACGTGTAGCGCGGCCCGCCCGTCTGCGCCCGCGCCGGATAAGTAAGTTCGCACTTTATACTTTGGGGTTAAAATACGCTAAAGGTTATCTCGTTATATTTATTAAAACCATCAAATTACAATTTAATGAATCATAAAAGTAATTTTATGGAAAAAATGTTTGATAAAAGATGTGTACCTAACTTATAAAAGTCTTGATAAAAATGCTACAAAATTCCGATATAAAATTTAGGGGGATCGTTGTGTTCCTTGTCAAGAGTTACATCTGTAAGTTTGACTACTTTCAATCCACTTTTATGTTCCGATTAAATTAGTAAAAACATTGTCACGTACCATCGCGTATCGCGTACGACACACTAGTCATATCACACAGTGTGTGTGTGATAATATGATAATATGAAACCAATCCCCCGCAACCCAGAATTAAAAAAAAAAACCGAATTCTAAAACCTGGTATAGTACCAAAACTTAACCGTAAACATTAATGTCGATTCTGAACTTTATTTCTCAGAATTTTTACGAAATTTTCCACGAAAGGAAGGTATTTTTTTTCAATGTTGACTGTAATAAAAACAATTTACTTTTAGAGAATTTTAGGAACTAAGCATAACGGAATAGCATCGCCAATAGTTTTCGTTAAATATCCTAATCATAGCTTAGCTACACATTCTGAACGTCTATCTATCAAATTATACAATACTCATGAGTTGTAACCATATCAAATATTCAGAATGATATGGGAAATTAACCGCGAAATTCATAGAGCCCGGTGATGTTTTGACATTTGAGTGACAGTTCGCTTTCAATAAAGCATTATACGGAACCGACAACTGACGGAAAGTGAAGATCAATGTTATTGTTGCCTGCATTCAGCCAACAATGCAACAACGGACCAAATACGGCTTTTGGTGTAAATATAATACACGTAAATGGTTTTTTTTTGGATATCTATTATTTTGTACGTTTAGATTATGGCGGTTAACTTTTTTCTGTTTTCTGGTTACATTGTAGTTAAGATATTTTTTTCAACTACATATGCATAGATTTTTTTATATTCTTTTACTAACATCGAAGTCAAAGCTATATATGTGAACTTAGCGAAGATACAAAAATATTAGGTATAATATCTACCCTAAAAGGTTTAGTTTTGATCTTTTTAAATCTAAGTGTAACTATGAAGGTGCATTGACAAATCCAAACTACTTATGAGGAATAGCGAAACGTGCTCAAATTAGTCTCAGGCTCGATTTCGATGAAAACTAAAACTGCATCATTGATTTTATTAAAATTTAATATTCCTAATCAGGAATCGAACCCGGTGATTTCGAAAAAACATACTGTATTATTACACCATTTGCTAGTGTCGCTATTATGGAACGAATGCCTTCAGTACTTTTTGCTATTCCTCGTAGTTTCGGATTTGGCCATGGACGCTCACTTGAAAAATTCACATTGTAGATACAAGTTAAAGAAATAGGTACACCCAATACTTACCTTTTTAAAAAACTCTCAGCATTTGTGGCTGGACCTCTCTTTCTAGAACTGTTGGACCACAGTGCGCGTAAGACGGAGTGAGACAACAACAGTTGATTATTCCTTCAAATAGGTTCTAACTTTTATCTATGAGTTTTCTCTATCTTTTTATTCTATCTTCACGGTATTAACACCTCTTGTCTTCAAGATATTTACGCACCTTAAGTATTAATGAATTTCATTGATATCGTAGCTGTCTGAAAGCTATGGTTGTCTCTTTCCATCAGTTGGACATTCTGTTTCTTTGTAATTTTTTATATATACCTAACTAGGTGACAAGCAAGCTTACGGCAAAACTGGTGGTAAGTAACTGCTGTCGCTTATAGACACCCGCTCCCGTAACATAGTAAACTCGCTGGGGAGAGGACAAAAGTTTGTTTCTCTCTTCGTCAAAGGAAGGAAGTTATAAAACGCATTTGGTGTCTTAATAAGTGGACATAAGAGGTGGAACTCTCTCCACACAAAATTTCTATTTTGTCTACAGCCGGTACTACGGGTGCTACAATAACAAGGTAAAAATCTCTTAGAATTGCATGTGCGTTGTCAACTGGGGCTTAAGATGAAATGCAGCTGTGAAACAGTTCGCTTTGTTTCGGATTGAAGAGAAAGGTAGCCAATGTAATTACTGGGCATGGACGGCATTTCATCTTAGGCCTTAGGATGACACCTGCAATATCAAGTGAGTTTCCCTTGTTTTTTTTGCAGGTGTCTATAGGCGGCGGTAACCGCTTATCTACCATCAGGTGGGCCGTCAGCTTGTTTGTCTTAGTACAGTCGACAGCAAATCAAGCGTAACATTTCGACCTTGAGACCTCCCTTACGCCGTTCGAAATAGAGGCGGCTTTCGTAGTGCAACTTTCACACTTGATGATGTGCAGTCGTCTGTACGTACGCGCCTACCACCTAGTAAAATTATTATTATGTTAAATAACATGTAACAATATTAGTTTGTGGCACCTATAGTAGGTACACTATGAACATGCTGTCAACACTATTTAAGGGTAGTAGGTATCTAAAACAAAACTGTTAACCTCAAACGAATTTTACAAATTTAGAGATAACTAATAATATGATAAAACTTATTTCTTATGTTGTTGCAAATATCCTACCACGACACATCATGGTATGTACCCGACTTTAGAGTGAAGTAGGATCATTATCTGAAAAAAGTTGGAACTTTCGCAATCCGTTAGAAAGCTACTCTAAGCTATGGGTCGTGAAACGCAGCGAAAAGTCAAATCTTTATCGCCACATGATTTTAAATAGCTTTTAATAGCCTTTTTATTTATTTATTACGACTTTTATTACGAAATGAGTGGGGTTCAAAACAACTAAATCAATTTAGAAGTATAGAATGTCTTTCTTTTCATTTTTATTTATAAGTACGTCATCATTTGCATAGTATTGAATTTAGTTTCTTAACATTAGTATCGCCATATAAACTGTCGATAGGCCGCGATATGATAGGTATGTTTGAATGCCGGCCACACACCGACCTGTCAAAGTGTGAGCGATCGGCCGCGCGCGACTACCGGACCCTCGACAATGCCTTCAAAGCAGGAATTGCGATGTGTCAGGAAATCGATGTTAATCGCGTTAACAATGGGAAACTGATTTTACTGACGTTAAATTTTATTGCACGCTGCTTTAGTTCTTGGTTGTTTTTACCAGACTATAAAACTATAGGTGGATGATAACATTATATGGTTTTATTTTTTATATGTACCTACAAATAAAAAATAAAACCTGATTAATAAGTACCTGATTCCTACGGGAAATTATAAAATCAAGGTATTCTTATTAAAAAAAAAAAACAAAGAAGCTTCCATGCTAAAATAGTATAACTTCCTGCATTCAATAAGTCAAGTTTTGTTGAAGAGATCTTTATTAGAGATACACTTGTATTACCACAGAGTATCTATTACTCATACATTAATATTTTTTTATGCAGTTTATTCAATTAATGAAAAGAAGATAAGTAAGCGGTTTTATGTAGAATTAAAATCAAGATTTTTTTCTTTTATAATAACTCAACGTATTATTTTATTACTATTATTATCTGCATAAAAAACATTGCTTAGATATTTTATTTCATCGAAGATACCACCCACGGTAATGTTATTTACTCGTTATTTAGTATATCATTCACTTTCTATTCACTTCACTTTCTATTCTTTTTGAGAACAGTTTAGCATCAACTCTAAAGAGTACAATTTTATGAGATAAGTTTATTGAAAACGGTTCAATTTTTTGAAAATATATTCTGTTCCTTAATTTTTTAACTTTCAATTAGCTTGAGCCTAACTGCATGCAAACATGGAAACAACAAGCATAATAACATGTTTTAGAATAACGCTGCTAAGCCAACAACACGATTTCTTATTGACTGATACACATTAACTCTCTATCTTAAAAACTATTGCACCGATTTTGATAAGTCTTACGTAGCTCTTTGAGTTAGACTAATTCTAGCCCAACGAAAATGGGATTTTTCGCAATCCAACTTATAGTTCTTGTGATATACTGAGACAAACATACAAAACAAACATACACTTACGAAATTTGGAAGAATTGTTCAGAAGATGGTATAGACTAACATATACAAAAACTGTGCAATTCTGACAATATTACAGACATACGGGTCGAACTGCTGATTTCCTTTTTTTGAAGTCGGTTATAATAAATAATATAGATATAATGGAAACAGTCAACACGAGATCGACTATAGTAAAAAATCATTACTATTACGACCAGATAAGGTCAAGCCAAACTTACAATTGTTACACTTTATAAACATTAAAATAGAATATACTTTTTACATTGCAACAGAGTTCAAAATTGAACTGCAAATGTAAGGATGATATGTACTTCGACGTTCACTGTTTTTCTACACGACATCATCCTATTATTCCTATCGGTTTGGTGTCAAAAGAGCGCACCGCGACACTTTGTGACGGATTACGGCTTCTTATCCGCTTATTGATACTGCTCTTATTGTGTAACCAGCATTGTGACGAAGCCGACACGAATACTTGATATTTAAGGGTGATAAGGGATATTACATGCGATGTTTTTTACTTAATACACAATATTGATACCTACTACATAGATCCATGAATATTTTAGTATTTGGATTGAAATTATCGTCTTTCATTTGAAGGTTGCATAGAATTTCTGAATGTTGGAAGTACATGTATACTTAACTTCTGTTTTAAAGTTATTACTAACCGTAAAAACAGAAGTAACGTATTAATTCATGATAATTTAAAAATCCAATATTATACAAATAGTATTAGAAGGTATTAGTGACCTAGGTTATATACTTTTGATGTTCTCTCATCAAAAGTATGTAAGGAAAGCAGCGAGAACTTGTAATATTCCAGATTCTACAAACTGTAAGGTATTTCATCACATTCAAACAATTCTGTTTGTAAACAATAACTGACAATAAATTACCAACCCGCATTGGGCCAGCGTGGTGGTGTTATGGCCCAATCTCCTCATGTGTTTCTCCCAAGTAGGAAGGCCTGTGCCCAGCAGTGGGACGTATATAGGCTGGTAATGATGATGATGATGACATTTTGAAATTATCATAAAGAAATACTTAACTTCGGTTTTCATTATCAAACTAAATCTTGATGATCCTAATCTAGATACTTACGAACTTAAAATTTGTAGCTTCTATGTTTCATCGCAAATTAAACTAAGTTGTGAGTAACGAAAATGCCAGAAGAAAACAAAACCCTTGCAAAGTTAAATAGTCACGTATGTTGGGGGCAGATTAAGGCCAGCAATGGGCACGATTAGAGCCGTTGCCGCGGGACGCAAAGCCGCCGGTAATTGCGGCTTTCCCGCTATCCCTGCCGATCCCTAACTCATCCCAAGCGTTTGTTAGCTCTCTCTTAGAAGTTGCTTAAAATAAACTCCGCTGTTTATATAGTGTATACATATTATGTATATTAAGATATAGATTTTTTTGCGATAGGACAATTTGCTCAGTCGTTTTCAATTGGTCAACTTTTCTGGATCCTATGACTTATTTAGTCAATATGTGGAGCATGACAGTTAAACTGGCCACCCACTGTCATATTGCTCTGCGAGCTATAGAGAGGTTAATTTTGGCAATCTCGTTACGAGACAAAATCCATAAAGAGATTTTACTTCGGAAGACCAAAATGGTTGATATCATTTACCTAGTAGCACAGCAAGCTGAACAATGGAGTATAAGTATCATGAGAAATGATATAAAATAAATTTAATTAGTCGTTCGTGATTTCATAAATTGTAATGCATTGTCTATATAATTTTCAATCACAATAAATCACCGAAGTGCACTATCGATAAAGAACAAACAAAAAGTGTTCAACTATTGGTCAATTAGTGACTGATTCGATTGTAACAACCAAGTCATAGTCAATTTGATTAGCGTTCGAGCTCTCATCGATACCGCATTTTTCACGGTCAAAGGATCACTGATACAAAAACAATCTGATGAATTACCGCCGACTAACTAACTGGGCGATATCTGCTCCCGCGCAAGTCATCCAAATATTCGGCGGCGACCACAAATTACAAACAGAAAGGTAGGAGCGTCCTAATCTGACATCGCATCACGTCTGATCATTGGTGATCATGATTTACGAACACGCTGAACGGTGATAGGTGATCTCCGAACAATTGATTCTCGTTTGGATGCCACGACTATGCCGATTCCTGGACTATTCTTTTCGACAATTGATTTTATAAGCTTTTGGTTACTGCTAACATATTTAACTTAAGTTAGATAGCTTTTAATATTTTAGAACTTTACCGCCCAGACGTCATAAATGTATGACGTAGACAATTAAAATTTAATTGTGTCTGGTAAGTATATCGGGCTTGGAAAGGAACAGTATCTGCTTAAAATTTAAAATAAAATTACAAGTGCACCAATTTAAAATATGTTTATTCTAAAATATTATGGATTTACTTGCTCCGTCTTGTAAATAATGAAATAATGTGATAAACAAAAACAATCATACGACCCGCTGAGTTAGGAGCGTTAAACGTAGCATAAGTACAGGTGCTTCAATAGCGAGTTGCTGTTTCTTGTAAAATTTCTTTCACAACTTTTATTAAGAATGGTTATTTGGGAAAACCAGAGTATCAACCTCGTCCCATAATCCGACTATTCACAACATAACTTAAAAATGCGCAATAGTTTCTCAGTGATCGCACAATCAGTTAATGGGTAACACGATAAACAAGCCGATTTCGCAAAACACCAGTGACTTGGCTAATGAACTATGATTTATTGATGTAGTGTTCAATTTTTCATATTTGGTAAACTAGGTTGATGTATCGACATTCACAGATTACACTTACATAATAAACTTGTATGTGTACTCAAACTTTTTTATAGATAAATAATAATATAAAATAATTTTTAAGCAAGACAGGGAATCTACAATCTTACGAAGTTATTTTATGTAGATAAATCAAATCAATCATTCTTTGATTTTATCGCTTTCATGCACATTGTATTCTGAAAAGGCAGAAGTGAAGAAGTTAAAATACCAATCGATCACAACACAACCTTTCTGGTTGGCGCGAAGTCTCCGAAAATGCGGGAGAGCTCCAGCGAATTATAAATTCTTGGACTTGATTTTAGATTCTACTACATACACAATAAGAGCGTATGCTTTACTACATTTTGTGAACGTCAGGCCACCTGTCCGATTAGCATCACCTCCCGCGGGTCACTCTGACGGCACAAAACGAAATCTGTTTCGTTATGCCGTGTCAAAGAAACTAGCTGACACAGAGGTATGCCGGATTAGGAGCTGACTAATAGTCAGAAACATTCCAGACCTGAGGGCAAGATGTTGCGTGTTTTGAAAATCAATCTACATGATGGCACTCGATAAAATGGACGTTGTTGGTAGAACAATCGGAGGCTAATTGATTACAAAAGCGATGGTGTACTGACACAAGGGCTCACTTCCTGAGTTGCATATATTAATCGAAATTAAAAGCAAACGCTGAGCATTAAACAGCGGCCCTAGAGACTCCATTAGGGGCAATAAAATGCCTATTATTATCGAGGGCCGAAAAGCCGATGCACGCGATGCAATTACTTGATTGGCGGTGTTCTGGCGGCTCTGGATGCCCGTGATTGATGGCGCACGTAATTAGAAAACACTTCAGCGTGTGTCTTCATCGGGCAATCTTAATTGCCGGCCGCACTCACTCGCTGAGTCAAACAGCACGTGCCGGCCGCCCAACCACTTAGTACCAACATCGAGCCGTTCAATGTATTTGGATGATAACGTGATGGATTATTATAACTACGGAAAATAAATGGTACCTACTTGCAAAGTCATGGCCTAGCTTATAAATCTAATAATTTTGAATCAATATGTGAATTAGTCGATATATACATTATTTTTACTCAAACTACTTCTCACTTCAAAAACATTAGGTAAGGAATAAATATTTGGTGTTTCTTTTTAAGCCAAATGCATCGTCTTCTCAGAAGTTTATTTAGTCTGAAGCAATCGACAAGAGCTGTTATAATAAAGCTTTTATTTCCCAGTAAAAACTCATCGCTGGTATGTATGTATTGGCGCAGCTACTCGAAATACTTCTTAAGCTGATTCGCAAATGATACAAACCATCAGGCGGAGAGTGAGCGGCCGATAGCGGTCGACAATCACAGATTTATAGCTCTGGTGATATCATGGATATTTCCGGACGATGTTGATTATTTCGACGGGCTGCGTGTTTACAGACTTCATTTTCGTCGAACTGTGAATGGTGCTTTTAAATTTTTAAACTGATGCGTTAATCTGCCTTAGAGCTTAGCAAATGCCTTTATAGTTCTTTTAGGTGCTATTTTCTTAAACTCATTCTTTAGTTGGCGGTAGGATAATGACAGTAGCAATATTAGCACAGTAAGCAGTTTTCTTCAGTAGTTGCAAGCCGTCCGGCTGCACCGCAGGCCGCCTCGCCTGTAATCAACCTATTAATAAGGGGATCAGCTCTAATGCGACCAATTAAACGGCGACTCCGTCTTGAGACGCCCACAGTTTTTGGGCTCGTTCCAGACATCCAGTCGGATTATATCGTTCCGGAGCAAGAACACTGCATTTTATGCGTACTTAATTCGCGTGATTTTGTTTTATCTCGTTCCATTGGAGTTTTATGTAAATTAGTGTATTAATATTCAATTGTCGATAACACTCATCGCTCGTAATTTTGGCCAGGGGCTAACATTAAGTATGGACCGTGACCGCGTTGACAGGGCGGGTGGGGCTTCAGTCGGCGTCTTTGTCGGCGTCGCCTTTGATGGCGCATGGTGCGCGGGCGCCGGTGGCTCGAGTGCCAGTTTATGACTACCAGCCAGTTTTACTACTCGTCTGCCAGATTCAATCAAAGCGTGAATAGACGGCGACGCTCGACGCGGTATCTGCCAAATGTTGCTTCCAGAAACAAGCTTTAGATACAATGTTTCAGTACAGTCAACATCTAAAATAAAAGTTTCAGAACTAGCAAAATGTTAGTCTGAATATAAATTGGCTCGCACATGCGTCATACTTGTGAACACGTGCCACTAGTGGAAATGGTCATCTCTAAGCTTCCTTGATTTTGTAATAATTTACCTACATATTCATCAATAGTATAATTTTTGAGGGATTTTTGAGGTATATGGCATTATAGGATATTATATATAAAACAATACAATAATTATTGTAATGCCGTGGTCAGACAAGTGTTTAAAATTAATGAAAGATGTTTAGCTTTATTAGGTCTTTGTATATTAATTGTTGACCTTTGTGTATTGTAATACCTATATTGTGATGGTGCATTGTCGGACAGCCTTTAAATACAGTAAATATTCTTATCATTAGGTACTTATTGGTACGTTAATATACCTTTTTTATACTCTGTGCGACACTGCGCTGCTAAATACTGTTACTGTGTAATTAAACATTGTAACTTAATGATTGAAAAGAGTGACTACACGAGTTTGTTCCCGGAATCTTCTCGGTAGTTCAACTTTTGGAACCGGTGTAAATTCAGACAGACTGACAGACAGACTGACTGACGGACAGACAGACAGACTGACTGACGGACAGACGGACCGACAGACAGACTGACATAACATTCTTAGCTTACGTAGATCCAGATAAGACAGAGAGACAAACATTATGAAATTGTTAGTTACCTAGTTAATATTATTTTTATGTGATAGACATAAGGGTTTTTTTTGTTGACGATTCGAAAGTGCTTCTTGGGGGGCCTAATTGAATAAAGATATTTTCATTTTCATTTTCAATTATGTTTCTAAACTATTCATAACCGATACACAAATATCATATGTTTACGATAGTCATTTATTATTTTTACATGTTTAAATTTTTGATTTTGTACTTAGATCACATCTACTTATTCTTCTGACTGTACTCCATTGTAACCAAGTTTGTATGAAGGAAGATGTGGAATTGATCTGCCTAGGTACTCGTAATACGTTACTGAAATATTTTGTTCCTTTGAAATATACTTAGTGTACGGTTCCACCACCGTACATTTTTGTGCACGCTGCAACCTACTTACGGTTGCGCGTCATAAACAGCTAATATTAATAATTTAATTATATTTTATAATTAGTACGTCAACAACTCGTGTCGCGTGCGCAATCAAGTAAAGAATCACCTACCTACTTAAACTAACTTGTATCTTAATAGACAATAAACAGTGAAACTTATGGTGATATTCTTTCTCGTACTCTAACTAACAACAACTCTATAGTGTACAAGCTAACTGGCCTGTACATTAAATGGTCCTTCGAGCCGGATAATAAGTGTTTAGTGTGTTGTGTTGTGACAATAGCGAATCGGTTCGGCTGGCCTCCCACAAGCGGGTCTCACCAGTCAAATTGAGAAGGCGCCAATATTGTTTCAAGCGCACAAGCGCACTGAATGCGGCAACCAGCGATCGTTCCAAGTCTCTTCAATATCGGTTTGTAGCTACAAGAATCGCTTTTGGAGAAGATTGGAAAGGATACTGCATACTGTATGTGTTAACTGACACAATTACTTTCTCACGCGTCCATCTTCTATTTTATGTGTTAAACTGACACAACTACTCCAACTTAAACTATTACTTCAAAGAGGTTTGAGCTTTGCACCGTCTACTACGTGTGAAGCCTGACTTTACAATTTTTTTTCTGTAGACTACAGAAGGTATTTTAACTAACTTCAACATGGAAAAACTACAATTGCAGCAAGAATGTTTTGAAAACATTAAAACTCTATGTAACAACTATAGAAAAGATTCAAAAGTGCGAAAAACTGAAGACTATTTGAATAAACGTATGTTGTCACTGGATACTCAGTGGAATGATTTTTCTGAGAGACATACTTTGCTGTTAAGAGAAATCGAAGACAAACAAATTGCTTATTTCACTGACCAGATTTATGAAAAAACTAAAATTTTATATGAGTCAACTAAGGGTGACATGCAAACTTTACTTCGTCAGCTCTTACTAAGAACTGAGATTAGTTTCGAACTATCGGGATTACTGGAGGATGGCATGGCTGAAAATATAAAAAACTTGTTGTATAAACAAGAGAGCAACTTTAAGGCTATCGACAGGGCCTTGTCGAAGATTGATTTAAAGAAAATTACTGAAAAATGGGAGTTAGAAGATCACCTTTCTATATTAAAATCAAAATGGGAATCAATCGAAAAATTGCATTGGGATGTTGAAGGCTTACTAAAAGGCAGCAGTGCCGAAAAGTACTACGCCGCGTTTGTAAACGCAGAAGATAAATATGACGAGATGAAACGATCACTTAATAGTAAAATTTGGTCAACAGTGCATTATGAGAAAAGCACACCACGAATTGAAGTTCCGGAATTTTCCGGAAACTATTCGCAATGGATTTCCTTCAAAGACTTGTTCTTAGAAACAATCCATAACAACCCTTTAATCAATAAAGCACAAAAAATGCAGCATCTGAAATCTAAGTTACGAGGAGAAGCCGAGAGATTGGTGCAACATCTTACCATAAGTGCAGAAAATTACACTTCGTGCTGGGAAATTCTATTGCAGCGTTATGATAACACTAGACTACAATTTACGTCATTCGTCAACACCATGCTGAATCTGCCTACCATACAACAACCCGACTCTTACAATCTGAAAAGGATGCATGACGTCATAAACGAATGTTTGAACGGTCTATCGAACATCGGTGTCGATACATCCAGCTGGGATCCGTTAATCGTGCACCTGATGACACTTAAACTTGATTCTAACTCACTCAACGAATATGTCAAAGAACTTCAAAACCATAAAGACCTGCCTAATCTAAATGATTTTCTATTCTACTTGGAGAGCAAATTCATGGCATATGAAAGCCTCAAAAACTCTAAGAAGGATGTCAACAAGCCATCTACTAACTATAAACCTTTCAACAAGAAATTTTCGGGAAAAAGATTTACATATGAAGCTAAAAAACATTCCAATAACTCAAAGGTTTATTACGCTGCTTACGGGCAATGCCCACTTTGTGACGGAAGTCACGTATTGATGCAATGTCCAAAGTTCATTGAAATGGACGCACCGCAACGAAATAGTGCAGTTGCAAAATTGCATAATACTTGCAAAAATTGTTTATACAACCATGGCGACAAAGAATGCTCGTCACCAAAAAGATGCAAAGAATGCAATTTTAAACATCATACGTTATTGCATAACTTTGATAAGAATAACTTAAACAACTATAACAAAACTAAGCATTCATCAACCCAACAGCAAACAAGCTCAAATCACCTGACGGGATCAGAAATGGAAATCCTGTTACCAACAGTACAACTCAATGTTATGACAGTAGATGGAACGAACATCAAACTTCGGGCTCTTCTGGATCAGGGTTCTCAAGTTAACCTAATATCGGAAAATGCCGCTCAGCTACTAAAGTTACCAAGAAAAAAACTGAACGCTACGGTGACAGGAGTCGGTTCGGTATCGGGAGACTGCAAAGGACGATTAAATCTAACCTGCAAGTCAATACATTCCGACTATACCATTGAAGTGCAAGCCTTGATAATGAGAAAATTAACTAACAATCTTCCAAGCTGTACGTTTGACAGCTCGGCTTGGACACATCTCAATAACTTAAAACTCGCTGATCCTGAATACAACATTTCGGGACCGATAGATTTACTTCTCGGCGCTGATGTTTACTCTGAAGTCATCTTAGAGGGTGTCCTAAGGGGTAATCAGCCGCAGTCACCCATTGCACAACAGACGCAATTGGGGTGGATTTTATGCGGCAAACTAAAAACTTATAACTGTCATGTAACTTTGATTGATATAAACGAGCTAACCAAGTTTTGGGAAACAGAGGACATAAATACGGGAAACCAAGACATATCCAGTGACGATCAATGCGAAAAGCACTATATAAAAACTGTTCAGCGAAACTGCGACGGAAAATATGTTGTGAAACTGCCACTCATAACTGACTTTGAACAAAAACTCGGAAAATCGCGATCTATAGCTGTGTCGCAATTCTTACAATTAGAGAAAAGGCTTGAAAAGAACGAAAAACTTAAATCAATGTATAAAGACTTTATAAGAGAATACTTGGACTTGAAACATATGAAACCAGCTACAAGTACCGACTCTTCAACTCCGCAGTGTTTCCTGCCTCATCACGCTGTATACAGGGAGGGGTCAACCACTACTAAACTTAGAACTGTTTTCAATGCATCGCAGAAAACTACTAGCGGTTATAGCTTGAACAGTTTACAAGAAAAAGGCCCCAACCTACAAAAGGAAATCCTAGTACTGATTTTGAAGTGGAGAACTTACCAATACGCGTTTACAGCTGACGTGGAAAAAATGTATAGATGTATTTGGTTAGACCCTGAGCAGCAAAACTTGCACAAAATCATATGGCGCGACTCTCCGAATAAGCCTCTACAAGAATTCCAGCTTTGCACAGTCACCTATGGTACCAAGAGTGCACCTTGGCTAGCCATGAGGACGCTGAAACAACTAGCGACTGACGACGGACATATGTATCCAGCTGCTGCGAACACCCTGCAGAATGAATTCTACGTCGACGATTTAGTAGGAGGCCAAAACTCTCTTGAAAACGCCTTAAAACTACAACAAGACTTAATTAGTTTGTTAAAAGGGGGAGGAATGAACTTACGAAAGTGGTTGACTAATCACCCCGCTTTACTACAGAACTTAAGTGAGAGCCAAATTTCAACTCAAAATATATTCGATTTCAAAGACGAAGATTCAATGAAAACCTTAGGTCTTGGCTGGAACCCTAAAACAGACACTTTCCTACTCAACTGGAACTTGGAAACCGAAGCAATATATCAAATAACTAAGAGGAAACTGCTTTCCGAAATATCTAAGCTCTACGATCCTTTGGGATGGCTGTCACCAATAACAGTAAAAGCAAAACTTCTTTTCCAAAAGGTCTGGATGACCAAAAACATCAGCTGGGATACAATACTTCAAGAAGATATACAAAAAGAATGGCATACATTGAAATCTGAGCTTCATTTAATTCGAAACATGAAACTAAACAGATGGATTGGTGGCACGCGACTCAATATACAACTACTTGGGTTCTGTGACGCAAGCGAAAAGGCCTGCTCCTGCGTCATATATAGTCGCGTGAACAATGAATATGGAATCCCTGTTATTAATTTACTCACTGCGAAGACTAGGGTTGCACCTCTGTCGCAAAAAATAACTTTACCTAGGTTAGAACTTTGTGGCGCACTGCTCTTAGCAAAACTTATGGAAAAGACTAAAGAAGCATTTCCTGGTTACAACTTAGCAATTGAAGCATGGAGTGACTCCCAAGTAGTCTTAGCTTGGATACAAGGGGAGACTTCGAGATGGAATAAATACGTTGCAAATCGTATTACAAAAATTCAACAAGTGATACCAGCGAAACAGTGGCACTACATCAAATCTGAACAAAACCCTGCTGATTGTGCATCAAGAGGTATACTTCCCAGCAAACTAGTCAACTTCGACCTTTGGTGGACTGGCCCAGAGTTTTTGGTATCTCATGAATACATCAAACAAACCTCAACTTATCAGTATACTACAACTATTGAAACAGCTAACCGAGTATTGACAACCCTAAACACAAAATATGAAGATAATTTTATTAATAAGTTGTTAAATAATTGCAGCTTATTAACAAGAATACAACGAATTATTGCCTGGATATTACGCTTCATTACAAATATGCGCAACAAAGTGAAATCTGAGACTCTATACTTATCAAGCACTGAGCTAAAAACGGCAAATGAACGAATAATTAAATTTATTCAGCTAATGCATTTTGATGACGAATACCAATATCTTACGAAACGGAAAACTATATCTTATAAAAGTACTCTCTACAAACTTACTCCTTACTTGGATGAGAACGACATACTACGTGTCGGTGGGAGACTGAATCACTCTAGTTTGGCATTCGATATTAAACATCCAATTATTTTGCCTCGGAAGAGTCGATACACTCAACTTCTCATCGAACAAGCACACATAACTATGCTGCATGGAGGCGCTCGCTTGACTTTGGCGCACATCAGGCAGAGATACTGGATCGTTGGTGGAAACAGAGCCGTAAAAACACAACTACGTCACTGTGTTCGGTGTCATCGATACAAGGCGACACAAACCAACCAACTGATGGGCCAACTACCACAACCACGAGTTATTCCATCACGACCATTCACGAACACCGGAGTGGACTTCACCGGGCACGTGGAGGTCAAACTCAATAAAGGAAGAGGTGTGAAAACATCGAAAGGATACATAGCCATCTTCGTATGCTTAGCCACTAAAGCTGTCCACATTGAGCTCGTATCGGATCTGAGCACAGAAACTTTTATCGGGGCATTCCAAAGAATGTGTGCGAGACGTGGCACTCCTAAACATGTATACTCCGACTGCGGCACAAACTTTATTGGTGCTTCTAAGCTGCTACGAAAAGAATTTGTGGAGTTCAGACAAAACTTGTCATCAGAATTCTTTGACGAAATGGCGAAACTTGAAGTAGAATGGCAGTTTAATGCACCAGCGTGGCCAAGTGCCGGTGGGCTGTGGGAAGCAGCAGTGAAATCCATGAAATACCACCTCAAACGGATACTTGGTGATCAGAAACTCACCTTTGAGGAATTCACTACATTGCTGACGAAAATAGAAGCGTGTATGAACTCCAGACCACTTTGTCCCCTCACTGAGGATCCAGAAGAGTTTTATAACTATTTAACTCCCAGCCACTTCATTACTGGTGGTCCGGTGACGTCACTTCCGCTTTCTGACTACTCAGATTCTAATTATATTGACTTAAGACGTCGATGGCAACTTACTGAACATATGTTACAACAATTCTGGAAGAACTGGCGCAATGATTATTTACTACAACTACAAACACGCAGCAAATGGAATAAAGCAACTGTGAACGTCAAAGAGGGTGACATCGTGTTAGTCAAAGAAAACAACCTTCCACCTGGAAAGTGGGCGCTAGGTCGAATAACTGAACTACACCCTGGCTCTGATGGCTACGTACGTGTTACAACAATCAAAACACAAACTGGGACGATTAAACGCCCTATCGTAAAGCTGTCACCACTGCCGCTAGCACAACCAGATGATGGAGAACAAAAACTAGAAAGGAAGACTGATACGAAGACTGTACCTGAAAACTCCACCTCATCATCAAGACGATCGAAAAAGCGATGTTTTTCTACATTGTTTACAACTTTAATTACATTAATTACCATAGTAACAGGCGCACGCGCGCAGAGTCGCGGCGACCTGACACCAGACGCTCAAATTACAAACTTCGAGCCCGGCCGTCCAATTTATTACGATACGTTGGGAAAAATACAATTAATACATGACGAATGGACATTACTCATGTACTACAATTTGACAAACTATTGGGAAGGTGTGCAACGCATGAATGACTACTTAAGCGGCGTCCACGACTTATGCTATCAAAGACACCCACGCTATTGTAAAACTACTTTGGAACAACTATACCACGAGATGGATATCGTGAACTATTACAATAGCATCTTATTGGCCCCCCAAAAGCATCTAAGTAACCGAAAGAAGCGAGGACTAATTGACGGAGTGGGTTCCATAGCCAACAGTTTGTTCGGAATTCTAGATCAACGGTTTGCCGACAAATACCACAGAGATATACAATCCATACAAAATAATGAAAAGTACTTAATGGAGCTAATCAAAAACCAAACCTCAATCGTCGAACTTGAAAACAATGTTTTAAAGAAGAGTGAGAATAATATAAAGCGGCAATTCGACTTGATAAATGACTTTATAAATCAAACAGAGACAAATTTTGCTAAAATCGAGTCGCAAATGGAAGAAGTGATGGCCAGTAACTATTTTAGCTCTGCATCGCTCGCGTTATATTTACTCATAAACAACTTGCAGAGAATGCAAGAGATGCTTTTTAATACGTTAACTGACGTGTACAAAGGACATATTGATGTACATTTGATTACTCCTGTTAACTTAATTAAACAAGTAAATGATATTTCTGGAAAATTACCAAGAGCTTTAACTTGGCCCATTGAAAACATTAGAGAGGATATCAAAGATTTATACAAGCTGCTCTACATAAAGGCCAGAGTAACGACGAACTATTTTTTGTTTGAGATACATATACCACTGGTCTCTAATGAAGATTTTCAGTGTTATCGAGCGATTCCATTGCCAATACGTACAGAAACAAAAACAGCAGCAATTCAACTAAGTTCCGAATACATTGCTGTGAACTTCAAAAAGAGCACATACATTACGCTAAGTGAAAGCGACATGAACTCGTGCATACAATTAAAACAAGATTATTTAATATGCAACAAAAACTTGCCAGTGTTTAACTTACATAATGAAAATTCGCCTTGCGAAGCTAAATTATTAGGTCATCGTTCGAGTTCGCCGTGTGGTCTACAAACAATACAGTGCAAGGACACATGGATCAAATTGCGATCGCCTAACAGCTGGCTGACGATTTGTTGCGAACAATGTACACTACGTACAATATGTGGAAATAATATAACTTCAAAATCCATAAAAGGGTCTGGAATAGTGACATTGACACAGGGATGTGTATTACAATCAGACCAATCAACTATCTTCTCTCACAACCAATACAATAGCGACGTAAATCTTAACTATGACCTGAGCATACCACAATGGAACTCGTCAATAAACACCATCGTGAATCTTAAATATCACAACATATCACAGGTGTTCAAACCGGAAGAATCCAAACTGGATGAGATAGATCAGAAGCTGGTTTCTCTTAGAAGTAGAGAAGATCATTTCCCCAACACTATTACAACACATGACATTCATCAGTATGTCATTAGTTACTCCTTATTGGGAATAGGCATAGCAGTTTTGATAACGTGGGCTGCAAAAAAGATTTTAAGCAGGAAGAGAAAAAACCCTTCGGTCCGACGACCAGCTTATGAAGATATCGAACTACAAACTTTACCTCGCCAAGCAGAGCTACCTCGCCGGAATCCTGCTGGGACGGACAACGTCACTTTCGACTTCGACAATTGAAATACTTACTTATTGATATTTTACTTTGTAAATAGGGGTTCCTTCTCTTGATTGCTCTTCATCCCTTTGGGGTTCCCAGCATGTACGGTTCCACCACCGTACATTTTTGTGCACGCTGCAACCTACTTACGGTTGCGCGTCATAAACAGCTAATATTAATAATTTAATTATATTTTATAATTAGTACGTCAACAACTCGTGTCGCGTGCGCAATCAAGTAAAGAATCACCTACCTACTTAAACTAACTTGTATCTTAATAGACAATAAACAGTGAAACTTATGGTGATATTCTTTCTCGTACTCTAACTAACAACAACTCTATAGTGTACAAGCTAACTGGCCTGTACATTTAGGTATTTCAAAGAAACATTTTTAGTAAAAAAAATACTAAAATTATTTTGTTGATTTGCTTATAAGCAGATCAATTGATCTTCGTTGCACATCTTCCTTTACGTAAGTACTTACTTTGATAACATGTAACATAACACAATAATCATTTTCCATATCATAATATTATTATTATATACCTATCATTACTTGTATGTATTATTCATTTGAATACAATAAAAATAGGTACAAATAAAAGTAGCTGCGCAGTAGTTCTATATTTTAGAAAGCGTAAATAGGTACCTTGTAAAAAAATTGGCTAATTTCAAGAAACTTCTTTCGTAAGATTATATATTCTCTTAGCTCTTAGTAAAAGTAAAAGGAATCTCAACACAGGCGTCACAATATTTAAATTTATAGTTTTTAACAATTAACCGACGGGCTAGCTGCGATATATTTAGCGTCATTAAGGAGGCGGACCGCTTACGCGCCATAACGCGACTACCGCGAATCAAGGCAAAAACAGCGTTTCATCAACACCAGCCCGGACACGCTGGTAATTAGTTTCGATTGCAGATAAAAACTGAGATATGCAACAAGGAGTTAATAGTTTAAATATTATACTTATTTAATTCACTTTTATTGTTCTTATAAGATAATATGGGCGTTACATACAGTTTACTAGTCTGCCTGATTGGTAAACAGTAATTTGGATTTCAGACGCTGGTAACAACTGAATTGCTAAAAACTAAGGCATTCTGTACTAGTAAACCGGTAAAAGGTGTGTTTGATAAAATAAAAAAGCGGTGCACAAAAAAAAATAGTACTATTAGGTACATAATACAAAAAATATTTAGACATTGTCAATCCTGTAAAACACCGTGATGCTTGTGTAAGTATATTGCAAATACTATAAATCGCTTCTTCTACGAATTCAGGCTACCTAACTGACAGGTAAGTACAGACCTAAACAATGGTACCAAATTAGTCATGAGTTTTAATACAAACGGAGCAGTTGAACAATTCAATATGTTTCATTAAGGACATGTGATGTTGTATGTTTTATTGTTGGTTCGTGGTGCTGGAGGGGCCCTGGCTTTGGAAATTAAATAAAAACTGCGAGCTTCGTACTGAGACACTGTACTGGCTTGTATTCGGAAATACAATGTTGTCCTATTTTGAATATTATTACTAAATGTTGCCATTCCAACATGCTCCTTTATTGAGGCTATACAGCATTTTAACAGTCGACCAACAAGCGGCTATAGATAGGTATACGACAATGGCACGGATTAAGAAAATAAATAAAAAATAAGAGATATTCATTTTTTTTACTAAATATAACCAAACACATGTGCTGGCAAAGAATTCCAAGTTTTGGAAGTACGACAAAGAAACGAGTTAATAAACTTCTTTAACAAAAAAAAGGTCTTCTTCTTTATTATAAAAGTATGATAGTTTGCTGCGATATACTTTTATTTTTATCGTAGAGGGTGGTAAACAAGCTACGGGCCATATGTAGTACGGTAGTAATAGCGGACGCTCGTAGGATTTTGGGCACTAGCACTTCTCACGCACTGCCTAACCTACAAAACTCAAGAGAAAGCGTTATTTTGACCATGGGATACCATCTTCTTGATCCCAAGATAGCGTTTACAACGCAACGAAATACAGATGGACTATAGGAAATTCACAAGGTCATCCCAAGTCCTCGATAGCGCAGATGGTTAGAGCATTCACCCGGATTATGAAAGGGCGCGGTTTCAGTCCCCGCCCGAGGACATGATTTTTTTGTAGTTTAAATAGGTAGATACTTTTTTTTATAACGCTTTCTGAATAAACCCTGGCAACTCTCGTCCCCGCTGGAATACAACACTATACAGTACAGTTATTTAGCTGCGACCTTCTCAAGGTGCTGCCCCAGTCGGGCGCTCAAGATTCTAGCACAGAATAATTAATAGGTAGATACTCTATTCTAACAGTAGGTTCACTCTCGAACAACAGTCAAGTTTAGGTATGAAAATTTGCCTCCTCTTACGATCGTTACCTGCTTGCACGCAAAATTCATACTTATCTTGTGACACGAGCGCTCATATTCCTTTGGGCACCGCTGACTCGAAACCGGTTTGGTGGCTAGAGCATAAGATTCCCACTCGTCAATTTTTTAAAATGTTTAATATAATAACACGCGACATGCGGCGAGCTGTGAGCCGAGCGGCAACCTACTGCCATACACCTGCCCGAGAGGTGAGTCGGCCAAACATACCTAAACTGTGAAGTGACACTCCCCTGATTCAAGTGATTTTCTCCACCAGAAAGATGCACTATATCCTTCTTCTTTTGAATTGTAAGTTTTTTATCAATATAGTAGGTATGTTGGTTCTCTAAGGTATAAGCAAGATCTGCCAATAAAATGATATCGTTACAAGTCTGCAGTAATAGGCGAGACCGATCGAACGTCGGCCAAATTTGCAAAAAACGTCTCTACATCGAGTTGCTGAGAAGTACAGTCAGAAAATAGAGCATTTTATGTTTAAGATTTTTACCTAATAATATTATTATCTGAAATCATGGATTTGCTAACGAAATAAACAAGTTGAAGCGTGTAACAATAATTTTTTTTTATTGAAAATGAAGTAAGCCCCTTAATAAAATTTCTTTCCTGTTAGTGGGTTTGTCCTTTTAAGTAGCTCTATTTTATATTTTTATGTTTCTTTATTTATTTCGAATTGTATGAATAGGTACAGATAGTGTAGAGGCAGGCAGTATACACTAAACATTTGAGTGACATTGACAATAATTGTTGACTAGGCATGACGCGTCACATATCTATCTCTTTCTAACAATTACTAGGGCCTTACCACCATCTTTATAAAAGCGATTCATATTCCGCTCGGTTCAGTATTGGTTCTTAAACTGCATCGCTGTCATAGTCGTAGATAGCGTCGTTGTACGAATTAACGATTCTACTCAGTTTAGGTCCTAAATTGGATCGCGATAAAAGATGGTGGTACGGGTGCAGTATCAAGTTATCATTTTGCCCTCCGTTACTAACTTCCTATTTTATTAAATGCTTTCATGCGAGGTTGCTTGTCTGGCACTCCCTGTAAGTTAGTATTGCCTAAGTTAGCTGCTTTTTTACGTATAATATCTGTTAGTATTTTCTAACTTCGTGTGCTGTAAAGAATATTTGCATTTTACTGACGATAAAAAAATGTTTCTCACAAATATGACTTTTATGCAGTCAGTACGTGTGAGAGCGCGGTTGGAACAAAGCGGCAGGCTACAGGTGCTTAAATCGCGATCAAACACGATCAAGACGGGCTCATCGGCGTTGTTTCGCATAATCAACTACCCGTACGTATTATGCACCCCCACACATCAGCCAGATATTAGTTTATGGAATACAGTGTAGCTGAAGGGAACGAGTATAAAATTATGTGTGCGTCAGTAACCAGCATGTACAAAAAAACTGATTGAAGTGATAGGTAGCGCAGATGAAGGATGTTATCGGCGGATTTTACTTTCCATCAAAAATACTTAGCTGAAAAAAAAATAAACAAAAAATAAAACCGACTCCAAAAAACTGAAAAGGATAAAATAATTAAATTTTAGTAAGTAGGCACTCATCTCCTAGGAACATATTTTTGGAGTCGGTGCTTCACTATCTATGGTTTCTGGAAACAACTTAGCACCAACTCCAAAAATATGTTCCTAGGGGATGAGTGCCTACTTACTAAAATTTAATTATTTTATCCTTAATAGGATAAAATAATTAAATTTTAGTAAGTAAAAAAAATAAACAAAAAATAAAGCCGACTCCAAAAAACTATTAAGTTTTTTGGAGTAATATAACAAATTTGGAGTAGTATAAACAAAAAATAAAGCCGACTCCAAAAAACTTAATAGTTTTTTGGAGTCGGCTTTATTTTTTGTTTATTTTTTTTTCACAATTTTTAGTGATAACTTTTGAAGGCTTATATTGTACTCTACTATCGTATCATTTCACTAAAAAATCATAGGAAAGCAAATATCCGCAACTTCGCATATGTAGACGACTTAATTTTTCCAGTTTTTTAGATTTAAAAACCAAACTACCCAATGGATTTTCAAAAATTTTCTATGGGACCAAATGGGAACTATTCCGCATCGAACAAAAAAAGAATCATCAATATCGGTTCACCTAGTCAAAAGTTCTGAGGTAACAAACATAAAAAAAAACATACAGATGAATTGATAACCTCCTCCTTTTCTTGAAGTCGGTTAAAAATATATCATGTAAGTCATGTATCGCTTATGGCGGTGTAGGTACATAAATCCTGCAAAGCCTAAGTTCAACGCAGACTTTTCCGTTGACTAGAGACAGTTTAATGTCTGTGTGGGCCATTGTTAATGGTAACTATTAATAAACGTATTATTGATCAAAGTTACACACGTCGTCTCCTCAATTTGTAGTTCTAATACGGTTTGTGTGAATTCCATTTCATTGCCTAAAAACGCGGTGAGAAAATTAAACTTTCTCTATCTCTTAATCGCTTTACCTATTTACTTGTGTTCTCTGTTGAAAACTAGTTATTGTGAATTTGTAACATACAGGACGACGGACCGACGGATATGGCGAAACATATGAATTCTTTATTTTGCTACGGTAGGTACGGCATGCTGCATTTGCGGCACCGTTAAACCGTCTGGCCGAGTGGTCTCTTCCCCTTGCTATACAGCCTACTCCGTCAGGGGTTCCGGGTTCGAATCCCAGTGGGAGCAAATTTTTGTATGACGAGCATTTGTTCACGAGTCATGGATGTTTGTGTTTATTTAGTATATTTGTAATATTTATATACGATTATTATATGATTTCTGATTTATATTTGAATCCTGCGTTATTTGCATCCTGCGTTTTTAGTTGTTATACTTAACACAAGTGTATGATTATTATGATTATATGTGGCTATTTAAAACTCTCAGTTTAAAGCTGTTTTAAGCTAACTTACGGGCTTGTACAAGTAAGTGTAGTGTGTGATGTGTTTATGTTGGAGTTGGTGTATTGTAAGGAGCTATTTCATTTTCGTCTATTTGCATAAACTTTCAGACTAGCATTATTATTATTAATAATAAATTAAACATAAGTAATCTTTATGTAATTTAGACTTCATACATCTTAGTTTAAAATGCAAAGGACAAATGCTAAATGAAGTCTAAAAGAATTGCGTCTGAGAGATCCATACAGACTACAAGTCCCGTCATCCAATACACGCCTATATGGAAAAAATTTCGAAGTCATGCCATTACGTGTATATAATAAAATTCCTATCGATATAAGGCAACTACCGACAACTCCATTCTTACGTAAACTAAGAAGCTGGTTGATTGATAACTGTTTTTATGACATGAATGAATATTTTATTATCCACTGACATTTTATTTTAATCATATTTTAATTATCAATTGACATGTTTTGTAATTATAAATTCTATGGGATTCTATTAATCTTATTAAATAATTCTAATTGCTATGTGTAAAGGTTTCCGAACAACACCTTACGGGATCCAAGCCAACCTCACCTGCACGTGGTGCACCCTGCTGTTCAACAGACGAGGCTCTGGCGCTCCCCACCAACCCGCACTGGGCCAGCGTGGTGGGTGACGGCCCAAAACCTATTCTTCTATTCTATTCTATTCTATTCTTCTAAAAATCCCCGGGTGGCGACGATATCCCATCATACGAATTTGGCCCTGGCAACATACAACACACGCACACTGCGGACCGAGGAGAAGCTGCTGGAACTAGAGGAGGAATTGAGTAGGATTCGCTGGAGTATAATGGGACTATCTGAAGTCCGACGAGAGGGCGAGGACACGATAGTTCTTAAATCCGGCAACCTGCTCTTTTTCCGGGAGGGCGAAGATCTGTCCCAAGGTGGTGTCGGGTTCATTGTCCACAAGTCTCTCGTGAACAACGTTGTACAAATCGGAAGTGTGTCGCATAGGGTGGCGTACCTTATACTCAGAATTACCAAACGGTATTCATTGAAGGTCATACAGGTTTACGCCCCGACCTCGACTCACCCCGACGAGGAAGTAGAAGTAATGTATGAGGATATCTCTCGGGCAATACATACTTCCAAAACTCACTACACCGTTGTCATGGGAGACTTCAACTTCAGGCTGGGCAAACGTGGCGATGATGAGTTGAAAGTAGGGCAATTTGGAGCTGGAATCCGGAACTTTAGAGGTCAAATGCTGGCCGATTACATGGAGAGGGAGGGACTCTTTATGATGAACTCCTTCTTCAAAAAACGGCCGCATCGAAAATGGACCTGGAAAAGTCCGGATGGCGCAACGAAAAATGAGATCGACTTCATCATGTCGACTAAGACTCGGATATTCAATGATGTCTCAGTGATCAATTCGTTTAACACGGGGAGTGATCACCGAATGGTACGAGGCACATTGAACCTTAATGTGAAATCCGAGAGGTATCGACTGATGAAGTCTACGCTCCGCCCTGCAGCTATCCAGATCCAAAACCCCGAACTCTTTCAGCTCGAACTGCAAAATCGCTTCGATTGCCTGGAGGACTGCACAGATGTGGACACTTACAATGACAGGTTCGTGGAAGCTGTCCTTACGGTGGGTTCTAAGTTCTTCAAACCCAGCCGTAACAAAAGGGCAAAGAAAATCTCCGAGCCAACGTTGAAGCTGATGGAGGAAAGACGTATGGCTATGCAGTCTTCTGAGGATGCTCGTCGGCAGCTCAATAAGCAGATCTCTAAGTCCTTGACTCGTGACTTACGCCGATTTAATACAGAACGTATTAAAGAGGCGATCGAGCGGAACAAAGGCTCCAAAGTGTTCGCAAGAGATCTTTCGCTTGGACAAAGTTTGCTGACGAAGCTGAAGACGGAGGACGGCAGACTCATTACGTCACGACCTGAGCTTTTGGCCGAGATTGAAAACTTCTACGGACAGCTTTACACGACATCACGCACACCTGTATCTCAGGCCACCGATCCAAGAGCCAAATTAACCCGACACTACACAGAAGATATCCCGGACATCAGCCTGTACGAGATTAGTGTAGCTCTCAAACAGCTCAAGAACAACAAGGCGCCGGGCAACGATGGAGTTACAGCAGAGCTTCTGAAAGCAGGTGGACGTGCGGTCCTGAAAGCTCTTCAGAGGCTATTTAACTCCATCATGCTCGAGGGTAACACGCCAAAAGCATGGCACAGGGGCGTGGTGGCACTCTTCTTCAAAAAGGGTGATCGGACCCAATTGAAGAACTACAGACCCATCACGCTCCTGAGTCATGTTTACAAGCTGTTTTCGAGAGTTATAACGAATCGTCTCGCACGCAGGTTTGACGACTTCCAGCCTCCCGAACAAGCCGGATTCCGAAAAGGCTTCAGTACCATAGACCACATACATACGCTGCGGCAGGTTATACAGAAGACCGAAGAGTACAACCTGCCATTATGCTTAGCGTTCGTGGACTATGAGAAAGCCTTCGATTCTGTTGAGACCTGGGCCGTGCTTCAGTCACTCCAGAGGTGCCAAATTGACTATCGATACATCCAAGTACTGCAGTCACTGTACGAAAACGCCACTATGTCAGTCCGCCTCCAGGATCAAAACTCGAAACCAATACGACTTCAGCGAGGTGTGAGACAGGGCGATGTTATTTCGCCGAAACTGTTCACAGCCGCGTTGGAGGATGTGTTCAAGCTTTTGGACTGGAGAGGACTTGGCATCAACATTAACGGCGAGTACATGACGCACCTTCGTTTTGCTGATGATATCGTGGTCATGGCTAAGACCCTGGAGGACTTAGGCACAATGCTCGACGACCTCTGTAGAGTCTCCCAACAAGTGGGTCTTAAAATGAACATGGATAAGACGAAAATTATGTCAAATTCCCATGTTGTACCCGCTCCTGTGAAGGTTGGGAGCTCTACACTGGAAGCTGTTGACGAATATGTTTACCTGGGACAAACAGTCCAACTTGGTAAGTCCAACTTCCAGAAAGAGGTTAATCGACGGATCCAATTCGGCTGGGCAGCGTTCGGGAAGCTTCGCAGCATATTCTCGGCCCAACTACCGCAGTGTCTCAAGACGAAAGTCTTTAATTCGTGTGTGTTGCCAGTGATGACTTACGGAACTGAGACGTGGCCGCTTACAATGGGCCTCATAAGAAGGCTCAATGTTACCCAAAGGGCAATGGAGAGGGCTATGCTCGGGGTTTCTCTGCGTGATCGAATTAGAAATGATGAGATCCGCAGGAGAACTAAGGTCACCGACATAGCCCGAAGAATTGCAAACCTCAAGTGGCAGTGGGCAGGCCACATTGCAAGGAGGACTGACGGCCGTTGGGGCGGAAAGGTCCTCGAGTGGCGGCCGCGTACCGGGAGACGCAGCGTTGGTAGGCCCCCCACAAGGTGGACCGACGATCTGGTGAGGGTCGCGGGAAGCCAATGGATGCGGGCAGCGCAGGACCGATCGGTTTGGAAATCCCTGGGGGAGGCTTATGCCCAGCAGTGGGCGTCTCTCGGCTGAAATGATGATGATGATGAATTGCTATGTGACATAATTAAACCAATTAGTTTTTTTTACCATGAGAATGTAGGCACCTAACAATTGCGTCTGTTCACTAGCTTGGCATCAAGATGTTCTAGTTCTAAGTAGATGCTATTTGCTCATATGTCTATTTATATTTGCATGTCGAGATTTGTCAAAACACGCTTGATCTGTATTTGTACTGTACATTTTTGTAGTTTACTGTGTTTTATGGTAAATAAAAAATTTGAATTTGAATTCAAAATGTCGACCTCAAATGTCGACCTCATATTCATAACAGAACATACTTATCTCAAATTGAGATGATGTTCAGACATCACTCGAATTTCAGCAATCTCAGCACTTTGTCAGTTCTGGAAACTATTAGACAGATTTATGGAGACTGTTATAGAGACAAGGCACTTGTTTTTAACAAATCTTTTTTTTTTAAGAGCCCGGGTGCAAGTGTACGGCGCCACATATCTTAACACGGAGACGGTAGCCAAGAGCATCTCGTACAATCTAGCGCCGGTGGTTAAGAACCGTACTTAGATACTTTTGAAGATGCCGAGACATAAGTTGCCTGTTGATTACCAAAAATAGATCCGTCGAAAAACTGCATATGGCCTGTTTTATCGTCTACGCACGATACATCCCTGTTTGATGCAAGCGTGATAGATAAGTATGTACTTTAAATTTTTATTCAGATGTATAACAGGTTTTTTTAACTGAGAGTGTACACTTTTCATGCTATTGACTGTACATTATAGATAGTCTCGTCCAATTTCTAATCGGACTGAATAATGGCGTTAAGTTCGCCATTTTGTGCAAAGAAAGTTTAAATAAATAAAAAAAATAATCATAAAATTCTTTTCTTTCCTATTATTACCACTTTTAGGCTTTAGGGCTTAGGCTTATTTTATTTTGTCGTGCGTCATGTCTATGTATAAAATTGCGGAATTTATTTTTGCCTTAGGTAACTACCTATGACAAAGGTAAAAAAATGAGATACCTATCTATAATGTCAATTAGGAGCTCGGTGGCGTATTGGTTTGAGCGCTCTGGTTTCGATACAAAAACAACTTTCGCCATGGTCGATCCTGGGATGGGTCAATCAAAGTTTGTTATCTCGAGCTCCTATCCCGGTTGTTCCTACAACCGCTTTAACCCACCCACCCGCATTGGGCCATCGTGGTAGTGTTATGGCCCAAACTCCTCATGTGTTTCTCTGTCTGTGCCCAGCAGTGGGACGTATATAGGCTGGTGATGATGATGATGATGATGAATCTCAGGTAGAACTAAACAGAACTCCCAAAATATATTATATAGATAGGTGGGTATTACTTAAGCAATTAATAAGTTAAACATAAATCACCAGCCTCACACAAACATAGAAGATTTCTATCTTTATTATGAAGAAATTAGTTTCACATGTTATGTTAGTATATTGTATTGTTTTAACATCATCACCAGTATACATCCCACTGCTGGGTACAAGCTTACCTACATTGGAGAAACACATTAGGAGTTTGGGCCGTAACACCACTATGGTGGCCCAATGCAGTTTGTTGGGTTAAAGCGATTGAAGTAACATCCGGTACCAATGGCTTAACGTGCAGCACACATTACACAAAAACGTTCGTAAATCCTCCTAACATTAAAATCTTGTTTTAATTATCTGAACATCTTACTAACAAAACTAAAACTTATTTCACGGACTTGAGTAATAATACTATATAAAAACATTGTAGATCCGTCAAAAATATATCGCAATCACCTCTTCTTCGTCTGAAAACTAACTTAACCAACAAAAACAATAAGTGCACACCTAAAAATCATTACGCATATCAAAACAACAATTTTAATGCATTCAATAATTTTAGTATGCAAGTTAGTATTTTTTAGTTGTTCATTTAAATATCTCTCTTTATATAGGGTGTCACTTTTCCAAATGTCGATTAGCAAAAAAAGAATTGGACTGTTTATGAAACATCTGTTGTAGGAAATATCTCTCTTCACCCAAACGGTTGGTGATCACTATTGTCACCAATTAACAGGGCGTGCGCCACAAAAACTAGACCACCACAGTTGAAACACCTTGGTTAATGTGCCAGTTGACAATCCGGGCTAGTGGCGAGAAAAACTCGTGTAAAAAATATGTACTTTTGCGAAACCACAGGGGCACCATGCGTTAATGGTGGGCGAGTGTCCAAACACGGACCTCCCTAAGCGACCACGTGACGATAACGTTTTTATGCTATTCTTTTGAATTATCGAGTACAGTAGAAAAAATGTATGGTCTTTATGCAGTAAAGAGTAATGCCTATAATTACTTTAAATATTAGTAGCTAGCATCACCAAGAATAAATTTGTTTTAATTTTAAACCTTGATGTTTATAATATTATTTATGCAATATAGGTATTTCAGACAACTATATTAAATTTAGAATGCGGATTAACAGTAGTTCTTGCTTGAAATCAAGAATTACTCTTTACTGAATATAGACCATAACTTTTTTCTATTGCATTTTTATGTGAAATAGTTTCAGTTAGAATACGAATTAAATGATCTAATGGCGATCTAACCTTGCTTGGTGCCACAGAGGAAAATAATTATACCAATAGGAACTTGGTACCTAGTTAATATACATTAGGCATATCAGTTTTTTAGTACATTCGAAACTTAGACCACATGAACAAGAAGACAAAACGTTTTTTTAGACAGCGAAAGAGGCCGCGCTAACTCATCTGTAACAAGAAAGTCATCTGATTTGAGTCGCAATGTGACGGCGTACGCTATTTCGAACGGTCGTCGCGAGACATCGTATTTTTTCCTTTCATTATGCCATCCTGTGTCGTAAAAACATGTAAAAACTTTTCAGAAAAACAGAATATTATACTACCAATTTAAAATTGTTTTTAAAGAAATTAGAATTTTATGAATTTGGAACATAAAGCCTCAATAACTAACTATCTGTCGACATAATATATCGCCAATATAACAATAAATAAACACATAGTTAATCTGGAAATGAATCATGAATGATTTGACAAAGTAACTCTATAATGGCGTGTATTTTTAACAAGTCATTCGCGTAGCCCACACAAGTGTTTGCGGTGTTTAGCTCTGCTCCTATATTTCACTCGAACAATGGTCCCATAGTTGGTAAACGTCTCAATAGCTCATGAGTGAGCGTCGAGTAAGGTGAGAGTGAGTAGGTTTGATGAATGAGCGGGTAACGATCGGGTGACGCCGGCAGATGCGGCGGTCGTTGCGGTAACCATGTCTTGGCCATTTCAGAAGTTAGGGTGTGACTTGTTTGACTTGAGTATTATTAAAAATTCAAAAAACCAGTTTTAAAACAACGTAAGAGGAAAATTAAAACGTTTCAAGCATTAGATTTAGCCCTTTTATTTATAAATAAACAAAAGAAAGAATATTAATTAGACAAGATAACGTTGATTTAGTTAGATAAAAGGTTTTATAGCTACAAAACTTTATTCGCCGATTTTTGTCAAAAAATTGTAGAAAATTGTCAAAGAACTACAAATCTAATGAAAACATATTAAATACAACCAGTTGTTCTTTTCTCTAAGTTATTTTTACATTCTAATATGTAGGTAATGTGTTTCGTACACATTACAAGACTGAGTAGGTAGATATGTTTCATTGATTTGATGTTTGAGCGATTCTTGTCATATTTCATGATTCTGCTAAACAATAATAGTTGAACGGCTTCGGTCTTGATTGTTCTTTAATAAATTTTTATTTCAGAAAATTGTATTAAATTTAAACAGCCTGTATCACATTTCTTTACTAAGCCTCTATCTATTCCTTGTAAAATGTCTTTCCGCAGCGTTCATAGTAATGCGATGTCATTTAAAAGACATTTAGTAGTAACGTGAGAAGAGCGCAAATCAATCTTGTTTATATTGAGCCACAAACAGTTGTCACAACACAAGAGACCCCTCTCAAACAATAGCCCCTTCACTCGCAACAGCTACATCACTCCACAATGAATGTGTTGTTATGCACACAACAGAGCTCGAAGGATCTTAACAATTTATTTTATATTTACAACAAAATAAGACACCCTGTAGGTTAATTTATAGAGCTATCATTAGTTTTTGTATACAATACAACTTAATACTTGCAAATTTTGAATAAGAAATCGTCATTATTTAAATGTCTTAAGTATTTGATAATAATCAACTTACTTTAACTTACATGTGCCGTAACATAATACAATATTAACATTATATTATATAGATAACTATTTAAATTCGAGTATTTGACAAAATAAATAATAGCTGAACTCCAAACGCAATACGTCATGCTGCAAGTACGTAGGTAACTATTTTATTATTTTGGCCTAGTTAACTTAGTTTCGTACTTACAAAACACGAAATGTTGCATTCACTTACCACATGTTGTCATATCCATTCCATTTATCGTGACAACTGAACCAGTCTCTTAATGAGCGGTGACTATTCATTTGTGGATTTATTTCACTACAAAAGTATAATAACTGAGACGGAATGCCCATCGCACGGCACGGAGCCGAGCTAGATATGTCTTCGTCACAATTTACATAAATGATATATGCGATCCGCCTAATACTGCGCGCTGGTCATTTATTAAGCAGTTAGGAGTATGAGGTGCCCTCGCGCAGCCGCATAGCGCGCGTGCCGGCCGCATGCGCCGACAGCGCCACCACGCCGGACCACACAAACGCCCAGCCCTGAGAATGGCATCTCCGCTCACGGTCAAACCTGTCGACGTATTCAAATCATTCAACCGATGAATATCACTATTTGTATTTGTCCTGTATATTGACATTGTAACGATGATAAATATTTTATGATTTATTTTTCGAAGAAAACAAATCGCGTTAGTGGCAAACAATCGTATGGGATTGCAAAAACTGGATCTCATCAAAACTGTGTCCCTTCCATGTGTGCAGAGCACGCCCTCAAGACGGTGGTCGAGTGCGGGTGGTCTGCACGCGCGCCGTGCGCAGGAGGCGTCAGTTTCACACGTCTACCACATCCATTTTCTAGAAAATAACTAGCATCAAACAATAATAAATCGTATTATTACTCCAAAAAGCTCACTTTCCCTTAAAAAACATAAACTCATTGTTACCTTTTAGCACCAAAATTGATGGTACTCATTACACATGATGGTAACTCTACCAAAAGTAAAGATTTGGATGTAATAACAGATGGGTGTTAATTGCTATCATGAGGAGTCAATAATTGTTTTTTTAGCCACTAATGGCGATGGAAGTTCCGGGTTATGAAAGTTTTTGTAGTCTGTAATCAAGTCGTAATCAGTGGGTTGGATAGAGCGTGTGAGCTACTCTCCTCACTGTGAGGAAATTATTACTTTGGTGGCGCTAGTTTCGTGCCGAGCCGTTTGGAGCATCGTATGAAGACATTAGAAAGATCTTTATGGCCCGTTGCGTGTGGCTCGCCGTAGGTAATTCATGGCGCAATCACAGCTTTGATGTTTCTGCAATTTATGAGTAAGCATCGTAACGCTTTAGGTATCATGACTTTGCCTTTGTTATGTTTCGAGAGATCGAACCCATCCAAATGATTTCTCACCCACGTCGTTAAATAATCCGTGTATAATAAATTAGGCACATTTTGAAAACAATTTGTAACACCACAAAATGGTTCATAAATCAAAATCTGGGCATCTTGTTTCACAGAAATGGTGCATTGCCGAAATATTTGGTACCGCATCTGTCATCTCATGGGTTTTTCGTTGGCCGTTTTAGTTTTTGTTGATCTGTGTTTTTGTGCCACTCGCTACTGGAAGTGCTAATGAGATATGAAAGGAAAAGGATGACATAAAATTGAGTAAATATTTAGCTTTGGTTATATACAAGGTGTTTGGCACATGGTTTATCAAGCGTGCACCTATCGATGTTAACATATAAGGTACCTATTAAAATAAATACCAAGGTGTTACTAAAAAAAACAAAATTTTAAAATTAATTTTAAAAAGGGATGTTCCAAAAATGTATGGAGACCCGGCCAGGTCTATGTACTTACGCTATTCTGAAAAATAGGTAAAAATATTCAGAACAGTGATCAATTGTCCATTTTATTTTTATTCGCTTTGTTGCGTGGTACAAAACAAGAATCTATATAGAAAAACTGCAACTCAGCCAAATATTCATCATGGCTCGTATGTCACTTTAGTGAGGTTTAGTTGACTTCTATGTCGCCCGCCATATAACCATAGTGAATAACGGTGAAATCAACGAAAATTTACAACTTTCGTACAACAAACTACGCATGAATACGAATTATTAGTATTTTTCGCGGATTCCGGAGATTTTTCCTGATTTTTTTGTGATACTGCAAATACTTAGCCGGGTATGAAACATCTCCTTTCCCATACATTTTGTTTTATTGACTGAACCATTTGTATGAAGAAATTTTAAATTTTACAATTATGAATTTTTCATAACACCTTAGTATTTTGGGTAGGTGCCAGCTTGTTATGCCATGAACCAAACAATCTGTATATTAAAATTAGGTACGCATAAAAATCGTTAAAATAAAGTTCGTAGAGTATGTTATATTTGTGTCAAAATTATTGGCAAATGTAAATATTATTTATTTATTTATTTAATTTAGCTTAAAATACAAAGTAGGAAAACGTTTATAAAAACAGAGAGCTAATAATTAGCTCTCTGTTTTTATAAACTTTTTGTCAAAGAGCTAATAATTAGCTCTCTGTTTTTATAAACGTTTTCCTACTTTGTATTTTAAGCTAAATTAAATAAATAAATAAATAAATAATATTTACATTTGCCAATAATTTTGACACAAATATAACATACTCTACGAACTTTATTTTAACGATTTTTATGCGTACCTAATTTTAATATACAGATTGTTTGGTCTCCACTAATACACACCACATAAGCAATTTAAACACAATGAGCAATATGTAAAATATGACACTATAATAATAAAATGTAATTACAATAAAAATTTGGTGTAGATAGGAATGTAGTAATAGTATGATAAAAAGGAGTACCTACCTAGGTAACTACTGAGACAAAACGTGACGCACCGAGATATTGGACGTCATAATCGCTCTTCATACTTTTTCCTACAGGAGTACCTACTACCATTCTATAACAACAAAAGAAAATCAGGAAATTGTGGAAAATTAAACAAGATTTTATTAATAAGTACCAGATATAACGTTTATTACTTTTCTAATAGGTATGAGTACTTATTATTAGGTAGGTATACAAACCTATTATGCTGACATTTTTCATAGCATTACTCGAGGGCGGCAGCATGGCTTATAGTCTTTGGATTGCGCGTAGCCGACCCAATTAAAGGTGTATAATATATGGGCCTATGTTTTACACGTTGTAGTTGCCTGAAAGAAATATGTAAAATAAATACATGAATAAATAAAACATGCCCAAACAAAATTTTCATGCCCTTTTTGAAGATCCCCGTGCTGTACTCGTTCGTGAAAACCTCTGCATTAAGCTTATTCCTCAATCTGAGCATACGCGGTAGAAAGTTTCTCTGAAACCGTACAGTACGCAACCACTTTGATTCCAAAGTGCGACGATGAACTCCCTGCCGGTGGCGAGCCGAGCTAAGCCGTGCGATGATTGTAAGAAGCCGTGGGGATCATGTATTTCCGCGAGCACTACACATTTGAAATAAAACCATAATACGATAATGTCGTTTTACTTTAAGTCCATATATCCAAATAATAAACAAACAACGTTCGATACAAAACAGAACACAATGCCGTAAATCTCAAAATTCATTTAATATAAGTAGGCAAAATAAACATTACACAGCAAAAAAGGAAAAACAAGAAAATGATCTTGCAAGTGAAATTCCAGTGGGCCCGCAAAACGACAGATACTATCGCAAAACCCACTATTTTCTATCGGGGGCGGCCATATTTTTGTCAATTTTTTGTCTGACATATCCCATTTCCTATTCAGGAAAACAGGGAGCAGACGTGGAGTTGGAAAACAAGGGAATGGAAAAAAGAGCGTCTCGTCCGAAACGACAGATAATCGTGTTAGCCGGCCGCAGCGGCGAATAACTGATGCCAGTTACTCGCTGCACCGAACTCAATGAGATTGCGGTGTTTTTTCCACCAGGGCACCGCGGAGACAAACAAGGGATGCAAATTCGTGTTGACACCGCGATCCATCTTGTTCGCCTCTCCGGAGACCGGCTGCGAGCAAATAGAGCCGTGATTGAGGCGTCCCAGCGGTTTATTCGTTCGTAACAAGGTTTCAGTTGTTTTTCCCATTCTGAAAAATAAGAGCGGGTTTGTATCGGTCGAGCAATAAATAAGTGTGAGGTCAGTGAGTAGTGTATGCCAGCAGTTTAGTTTCGCTTAATCTTGGAAACAAAACTGGCGGTCGTCGTAAAACAGAAGCGCGACACTGGCGGTGTGGCGCACATTGTGACCTTACTGGAACGAGGGACAGTCCGTATCCGCTGGACAGAGCGCAGAATAACTGGTGCAATTTTCACGATTCATGGTTGCGTTTATTACACTGCTCTACATTTCGGCCTCGACAAATATTTTAATGTTTTAGAAAACTTGCAGAGACAACAGTTTTTATGTAAGAATATTAAATATTTTATTCGTCTTCATGAAAATAACAACAAACAGAAAATAATTCTTACTGAAGACTTTATAAGGTTTTGAATCAATAGTATACTCGTAAGTTAAAATGGATTATATTAGGATAAAATTGACGACCGTCTTGCTAAGTGGTCAGTACAGCCCTGTCTGCTAAGCCGGAGGTCCTGGGTTCGAGTCCCTGTAGAGGCAGATTTTTATGCTGAGTTTTTTTATACAACTAGATAACCTACAAGCTGACGGCCCACCTGGTGGTAAGCGGTTACCGCCGCCTATAGAATATTGTTATTGTAACAAGGAAAAATCACTTGACATTGCAGGTGTGTTGTCATCCTGAGGCCTAAAATGAAATGCCTTCCATGCCCAGTAATTACACTGGCAACCTTTTTCTTCAATCCGAAACACAGCGAACTGATTGAAGGCTGAAATAAGAGAGACGGTTATACCTGAGTACCTGGTGGTATGAGTATTCACAAGTCATGGATGTTTATGTAGTACTTACCTATAATTCTTGTATTGACATGTAAAATATTATATTATCTATGCTCCGTTATCTCCATTCCACAAAGCTCAGTCTGGGTAGAAACATTGATATTATTAAAATGAAAAATAAATTACACCGATATAATATTCAGGCAAATTCATGCGATAAATAGTTTTCAAATATCTTCTTAAGCCTCTGTATTCGAGTATCGTCTGTGGCGGCAACGTAAGAGTACAGTGAATAGATCATCCGCCGGATCGGGCGCTACTGTCCAATAAATATATTGTTTCGCGCAGAGCCAGCGCAGATAAAGCAAGCTCGCGCCTCGCTTTGCCTCGCTGCCTCCGTGTTGTGGACGCACTGTAAACGATTCTTTATTTTTTATTCCAAGTATGATGCTGAAACAGCAAATAATAGAAGTTTGTAACTTAAATAAATAAGTACGAGTAAGTAACGAAAATCGCAAAATTTCCTCAATCGAAGAAATTATTTAATACTTTATCGTTTTGCCAATTTTCACTGCCAAAAAATAATTAGAAAAAATGAAATTGATAATTGAACTTAATTTACCGCAACGTAGGGTTCATTAAATTATTATTACAGCAATTGCAGGAAAACTAACACGTAGTAAAATATCGACTCTACATACATAGGGTGTTAAGTATTATTTGATTCTTGCATAAACTTCTTATTAGTCGTTTTGTTTTTTGGCACATTCGTTAGAATAAGATTGTCAATTAAGCAAAAAAAAAAAACAAAAAATTACATTGTCTTTGGACTTTGACGTTTTATTTAAGTAAAGCCGTAAGTTTTAAGTTCGTTAAATAACGAAAAGTTTTTTAGCGATATCTGGATAAGCACATGCTAATGTGTATAACTATTCGCTTTTCATCAATAAAAAAGATTATAGTCCGAATTTGCCATAGTACAAAAAGTCATTTGTCTATTGTTGAAATAAAATGGAGTAGCTAACTACGGTGTACCTACCTACTTGAGGTGACCAGAAGTCATGTTTATTTAGACTAAGAATACGGTAGCATAAGGGGGACTACTTACGCGTCACCGACTCCATGAAAATCATGAGAAAGCATTATGTTGACCGCCTAAGAGACAACTAGGGGGTTAAAAATATTTTGGTGATCAATATTCTTTATCACGCTTTTGTAATCTGTGTAACTCGAGCCCCACCCAGGTCCTCTCTCCTGAAACATTGTCAGCCAAACGCGGAGAGCTTGGCGTTTGCACATTATGACTATGTGGACGGTGTTGGGACTATTTTATTTATTCACCTCATAGGTATAGACTGACTTTGTGTCTTTAGCGGTCTTTTGATATAATTATATGGTAGCCAATATTAGGTAACTTATATGAGAAACTTTATTGTATGGTAAGTATTTCTTAAGAAAAAAACGTAAGATAGACTTTTAAAATGTCATAAACGTTTGTCTCATATCAGTTTGCCGATGGCTAATAATAGACACACTAGTTTCTACAATAGTAAAAAGCTACAGTAATAGAAAACCTGTTTAATAAATTAAACTTGTAAAAATATCAAATACCAATTAAAGAAAAACATGAAATAAATAATGTTACTTTTTTTTAATTACAAGTAAACTAACTCTAAGTGTAAAAAATAGTCGAGCGAATCATTTTATTGCTTTCTATTTATTTCCTTATAAGCAAGTATCTATGTTGTATGTTTTTATATTATTATTATTTATTACCTATATGTATAGTAAAAGTATCTTCATTTCTGTACAAAATAACCCAGTTTTAGTATTTCTGTATTACTTACAAACACTGTTCTTTCTAAGTTTATGTTTCAAATCAGGCTGCCAAATAGCAACGCTTCAGTATCGTAGCCAAAGAAAAAGGTAAAATGAAACGGTAGAGAAACCAATACGATTTAGCGGGTCCCGAGAGGACCACATTGTCTGTCTGGACTTTCGGAGCAGGGCAAGTGTATTGTCACCCTAAGTAAGGACGTGTTACATTGACCTCATGGACCTCGTGGAATAGAAAAAAATAGAATTACAATAAAAAATGATTGAAATAATTTGTATTGGTCATCATAGTATTGAATAGCTAGAGATTCCGCTCTGTGATAATAATGCTTTGGTATTATACTTTACAATAAAACTACACTAAATTGTGTAATTTGTAGGTAGTTTGAGTTGGAAGATATTGTTTAGTCAAAGTTTCTCATTTAAACACGTTACAACGTTAAAATGGCATAAATGCCATTTAAAAATACTTGAAGTCAACAGTTATTACATGGTAGGGGAAGGAGGGGCATGACGGGGTAGCTAAGGGAAATAACAAAAATACAAAATAATTACTATGTTTATTAGTCTGATTAATTTATGGAACGTTATGTCATTAATCCAAATATGATTTGGTACAGTCTTTTGAAGAAACAACATATCACATTTTTTAATAATTAATAGGAACATTGTAAAAAACCATCCTGCCCCATACTATGGGGTATGATGGGATAATGAAATTGGGGCATGATGGGGAAGGCTAGTCGTTCTCACAAAAAAAAACAAATGTGTATTTCTTTAAGATCTTCATCGTCCACGCCAGCACAAGCGTTGTGGGCCCAATGCCCACAGAGCTGGCAGCCTACCCAAGGTTCTGACGATGATAAAAACCCAATACCCCATCTTGCCTCATAAGATCACTCTGAACAAAAAAAAACTAATAAAATATTTAACGGATTCCCAAAAAAAAACGTACCATATTAAAATAAACAACACTAGTAACCAAAGATCAAAAAGACATAAATGGGATGATCATAATTACTTTAAAATATAACGACGTTTAACCTTACGAAAAATTAGATCGGCGACACGCTAAATCAGTTTTTCGTTTATAAAAAAAAGTCGCGTGCACTAACGCTCACAGTTTATCTCGCACTAAGCGTTGGTTGAATGAGGCTTCCTGTTGGCTTATTGTTTTATATTCACAAACGTCTAGTTTCTTCATGTGTGCGGTACCCCGTCTTACCTCGCTACCCCGTCATGCCCCCCCTTCCCCTACTTACTATATCTTCTAATGATAATTACGTATGTCAACACTGACGACTGCTATTTAATTTATGAAGGACCTTTTAACCGACACAATAGGTATTCTATTGTTGAGTAGACGAAACCTGGGGTTTTATTATTATTTGTATTTGGCCCTTATCAGTCTCGTTTAGACTAATTTTTCACTGCGACCTGAAAGATCTGTCACCAATATTTTTTATTAGAGTCTTGATTTAGGCACATTCCATAAATTTAAGGATTTTTCCAACCCTGAGGGTGATAATATCCTATATTTGGGTCGATAATGTCTCTCCCCAGATGAAGACTTCGTTAGTGATGAAAGGTCCACATTTGCATAGAAAGTGCATTGGGCTGTCGCGCTCCTGTCCACAGAATCTGCAAACATCCCAATCACTTAATTTTAAGATAAATAAGTGTCTGTTCAGTTTGCAGTGATATGTCAAAGCTCTAATCATAGCACTTCTGTTATTCCAGCTGAGCTTTATCAGCTCTTCAGTTCGTATACCATGATAGCCATGTATCAGAGAATTCTAATGTATCAAGCCAGGTGTCCTTAGCCATTGTTCGAAGGACTCCTGCATGATTTTGCTTTTGAGAAAGGGCAAAGCCTGGTTTCCGGGATTCCGCAGAAAGGATTCGGTCCGATCTGTTGTCCCTGAGCCCCAGTTCTAGCTAATTCATCGGTCTTTTCGCTGCACATCCTACGTTATTACCTATTTTGGAGCCGTCTGTAAACCGTGTGAGGCATCCAGCTTCAGAGGGAGCAGTGACTTGTAGACAGATATTGTTTTAGATATCCGCCAAGTCTTCCCTGCATAGCAGTCCAACCGTATAGTTTTTGAGTTGTGGTAGCATGACGTCAGAAGTCATTGATAATGGAGGTAGTTCAACTACCGCTTAATGTAATGACCGCAGTGTTTGAGATGCCCATTGTCCTTCCCAGTGACGCCTCCCCTATACATCCCAGCGTCTACCGCTTTCCCACTAAATAGATCCAAAGGTTAAGAAGGGTATTGAGGGCTGCCGATGGGGTGGTGCGCATAGCACCAGTTGCCGTCAGACGCGCGGTGCGTTGCAAGCTGGTAAGGTTATTGATCGTTGTTATTTGCAAGACTTTTCCCCCATGCTACGCAGGCAAAGCCGGGAGTTGACTAGGGATGAAAGTTTAAGTCACCAAGACAATTACAGTTCTTAGAAATTTCAGGGGATCACTTTTCATCTTATGTGAACGGAAGCCAAATATTAGTAAGCAATAAACAAGGCCTTAAGAATATGTATTCTTAAACAGGCGGTGCGGCTTTTAATCACGATAAAAGTAGTAGTAGCATTTGTCGCTCATTAATTAGGCTGGGGTCGCCCTAATTTATTCAGGTGAGACGGGTCCGCCGCAACGGCGTCGTGTCGCCGGATTGTTGCGTCGCAGGTTGCCACGTCGCGCGTCGCTCACATGGGATTTGTTACTTTGAAACTGGGTACATGGCAAAGAGTGTATGGAAAATAGGAACAAAATAATTATACTACTTCAATGAACTTTATAAATAGAACGATGGCAGAATCATTGTCTATACTTAATAAAATGCAAACTTACTTGTACACACGTAATGAAAAATTTAATGCTTGTTGTTATTTAATATATATAACCCGATATAACCTTATTAAATAAGAGCCCCTTTTGTCACTTTATTGTTCAAATTGATTAATTAGTTTTATGTTATCTAGGATCAGGAAAATAATAATTTGTCGTTCTGGTAAAGGGCTAAAGATTTTAATAAAGAGTTAAGACGAAGAGTTGTAGGTAATATTTTTATTAATCTTCTCCAGAATAATCTAGTAAATTTGTAAAAGATAATGTTAAAGTTACATTTTCTTAAAAATTGCATTTTCTTTTGTCTTTTCAACCTTCTACGTAAGCATTCGAAGCACTGAAAAACGCAGATACAAAAAATAACAAAACTGTTTACCTACACTGACTTAAGTACCTGACTTAAAATAAATAATATAAATCAAATAGGTACCAGTAAGGTTAATCACGCACATCTGTTTCCTGTTCCTCAGTAACCAGTTACTTCGTTGTACCGGGTGGCTTGCTGCCACATCGCAAAAAGACATCCGAGAAGAAGATGGATCGACCCTCACGGGTTCCAGCGGGCGCGTTGTTCTGTTTTACTTTAACTCCGACTTCCGAGTGGCTTGTAAAACTTTTTCGTTGAACAGATTTTTCCGTTTACCGGTTTGTATTACCTAGTTTAAACTGAATAAACCGTATTTTTCATAGGAAAAATAAAATAAAATAAAGACTGATCGTTTTCTACGTTTGGTGTGTAAGTTCAATTATTTTCCAGTAGGTACAATGCTTTGTTTACACAAGTATGTTTATATTGTATACATTTATGTATGAGTTTTACGTTTAACATTGTACACAATATAAGTCTACCCCTATATCTACCTCTTAAGCTTATCATGAAGTGACATATATTAGTGTATATATTATACAGTTACATATAGTTTTATTTACATTTTGACAGTATCATTCGGTAACGTTCCTTCCAAACCTTCCTATGCTCGCATCTTTCACCACTGAGAAATACGCTAACACGAGCCTTTTTTGTAAAATTGCTCTCACAGTACCATGGTTAATTTTAACCGACTTCAAAAACGAGGAGGTTCTCAATTCGGCCGGTATGTTTTTTTTTTTTTTTTCTATGTATGTACACCGATTACGCCGAGATTACTGATCCGATTTACGTGATTCTTTTTTTGTTCGATGCGAAATAGCTGCCATTTGGTCCCATAAAATTTTTTTCAAAAACAGTTGGGTACTTTGGTTTTAAATTAAAAAAAAACTGAAATTATGAAATCATCTACATAAGCGAAATTGCGAATTTTTGCTTTTCCAATGACTTTTTAGTGAAACAATACGATAGTAGGAAACAATATAAGTGGACGGTCACCCATCTAGCTTCGACCGTAGAAAGTTATCACTAAAAATTGTGAAAAAAAAATTTTAAACAAAAATTAAAACCGACTTCAAAAAACTGAAAAGGATGAAATAATTAAATTTAAGTAGGTATTCATCCCCTAGAAACATATTTTTGGAGTTGGTGGTTTCCAAAAACAATAGAAAGTAAAGCACCGACTCCAAAAATATGTTTTTAGGGGATGAATACCTACTTAAATTTAATTATTTCATCCTTTTCAGTTTTTTGAAGTCGGTTTTAATTTTTGTTTAAAAATTTTTATATAAGTGGATTTAAGTTACTGATAAACTTGTTACCTATCAATCTATATAATTATTATCCTAGACTGTTAATTTATTAATTTTTTTATTCAATATAGGTAAGTGTTTTGACCCTAAGAAGATATATAAATCGTAACGTAGTTAGATCCTAGAACCGCTGACATTTCTATATACTTACTGTGACATTGGCTATTAATACTTTGTGACATTTGAATTAATTGTATAATACTTACGGTATACGTTTGCTTCATTTGTTCAAATAATGTGACTATTCTAAACATTTATTGAATTAGTCGTACCTAATGGATATTGCATGGATATTGAAATATATTTTTAAGATGTTTTACAGTAGGTACCTACCTACTTTTTGGCTTTTTGGAGAATAGGTAGGTCGTGTAATCCTACAAGTTGTATATAAATAAACATCATCAACATTGCTGGAACTGCGACTCAATTTTTACTCGACGTTTTTGCTCTCAAACCAATATCTAGGTATTGTGTTCTCTATACGTGGTTTTTCTTATAAATTCTGTATATCTAGTTGCGGCTATTACTCAGAGTTAATATCTGAACTCAATAACGCCGGGTGTACACTAGCTGCAGCCGAGTTTGATTTAGTCGTTTCAATATCAGGCGGGTGGTAAAATTTTATTGTTCAAGTGAAACACTCATGTCCTACGTGCAGCTGCGTGCGTGTACTCCGACTTAAATTTACACCGTTATTTGTTTTGGAATCGGTCTTTGTAATTCACTAAATATAGTTAGAACCTATTATACTTATTATTCTTACAATAGTCACACCTATTATCCAGTGCAATTTAAGCTTCATTAAGAGATTGTGTTATTGATACTACAGATACAGGAGAATTATAAATAATAATATACTTACATATAATTTAAATACAAAAAAATATTGTGAGAATTACGATAGTAATATATTTGAAAAAAACGCACGCTTTTGTACTTTTAGCATAATTTGACTAATACACAAGTTTATCAATCCTTGATCAAAACCCAAGTGTTAGTGCACTATATAGGTAGGTGTACCTACCTACTTATTAAAATTAAACACAATAAAAACATATATTTTGTTTTAAAAAAAACTATCAACTCGGTGTTGTCATTCATAAGTGCCGTAAGTACTGTGACAGTAAAAATACAATACTAAATTATTTCCTAAAAAAGTACTTACCTACGTAAGTCCTTTTTTCTTTTTTCTAGTTGTATGATCCTATATTAATCCTTTATTTTATACATATTAATATAAATCTCATTATAGTTTTTATCTCCTTTCTCCGGAAACAAAATGTCATTCGATCGAAAACGTGACAAAAAGTGTGTAGCTATATTAGTAAGGTTTACCTATTAGAATAGTCATTATGCCCAAAATGTTTAAGTGTATATTTTAACACTAAGCTTGATTTAAGGATTCAAATCGATCTTACTACCATGTTTCATATAACTGCAGTCTCATTGTGTACTGACAACTCGCTTATTCGACTTAACACATATAATGCCTTGTCAGCCACATATGGCTGACAAGGCATCTGTGACAAGCCATATGTGGCTGACAAGGCATTATACGTGTTAAAAAAGTGGAATCGATTTAAACTGAAACAGGGTATCGCAAAGCTTTGATAATAATCAAGAAGAGCTTTGACGAAAAAACTTGAAGCAGTCGAGTACTCGAAAGCTACTTAGCGAAGAGTCGCTTTACTCCCACACTTGCATTCTATGCATTTACAATTTTAACTCGATTAGCAACCATAAGTAAGTGACTATAGAGTTTACTTTCGTCTGCTTGTACACCGGCCCGCCTACTTGGGGCGGTATCCCCCCACTGTTCGCATTGAGTGCGTTCACACGGCTTGCTTACTTTTAAATTTTAATCACAACTCCTTCGTTGATTTGGAGAAAGAGAAATGGACACGAATAACAATCTGTTATTGATTTTATTTAAATTGCCCGTTTAATTAACATTCGACTCGGTATTCGTATGGAAATCTATAAAGTTGTTTTGTTTGCGCTGAAATAAAATACTATTTATTTAGTTGTGTAAGATTTAGTAAGATAAACTTGCTTCATATACCAAATTTTTTCGTTAACATCCCACCGTCTGATGTATTGTTTTTTTTTCAATTAAACATATTAAATGTTAAATATTTATTCATAATAATTAATTAATAAATTTACCAAACTCTGTAATAATTTTCGGAATAATGGAACAAATTAAAATAATAGGTATAGGTAGGTATTATGTAGGTTTTTTACTTTAGTTCATTTTTCAAAACTTATGAAAATTTAAATATGTTTCTTTGGAATAATTATTATGAAGTCTTAAGATTTGTATTTTAAAATTGAAATAAAAAAACACAATTCTAAAAGTGACTAAATAAAAAAAAGTTTGAGATTAGTAGGTTGCTACTCTTTGATACTGTTAGATAACTCCTTTTTATTTAGATTTTGAATTAATTTAGATATTTGATTGTACAAAATAGGTAAACAGAAACTAATCTAGGTATAACATTTAAAAAAATCTTTTTAATCATAAAATTTTTAAAATAAATTATAGCATAGGTACCAAAACTTTATTAGATTACCTATTATTCATCTAATAAAGTAAAATAATTACCTAATTACTTACTTTTATTTAATAAAAGACCGACCAGACTGTGGGCATAGGTTGGTGGGCATAGGCCCAGCAGTGGGCATCTCTCGGCTGAAATGATATTGATGATGATGATCTAATAAAAAGTAATTACCTATCAGGATAACTTTTTTATGATAAGCTTGTTGTTTGAAGCATCAACTTTAAAATTTCAATACGGGTTTTTTCCGATTTCTTTCTTTTTTGATCTTATGGAATCATTTACTTATATATCCCATTTCAATACCTTTATAGGCACATTGAAAACTTGATTTAGATGGGCAGAGTTTATAAATACCTAAAAACAATCAGCATAATTAGCCTAAACACTAACCGATTTATCTATACTTAGTTACTTGAAGAATTCCAAAGTATTAATGAAAATATAGACGACCGGCAGGCCGAGTGGTCTCTGCTCCTTGCTATACCTATAGGCTACTCGGTCATGGGTCCCGGGTTCGAATTCCGGTAGAAACAAATGTTTTCATGATGAATACGAGCATTTGTTCACGAGTCATGGATGTTTATATGTTTATTTAGTATATTTCTAATATTTATACACATATGACTATCAATATTTCTGCGTTTAAGATTTTGAAGGTATTTCGCTAGTGTCATAAAATAGGGTAAAAAAAACATAAAAGTTTTCTATTTCAGGCTTTAACTTGAAAGAATGGGTAAACTGATTTTCATTGCATTAGTGAACGAACATACATGACAAAATTACTGGTTTAATGTCTTTATAAAAATATACTTAAAGTTACTAATACTGCTAATTTTTAAAACAGAATTGATTTTAGCCAAAAAATAGGCGAGATATATAACTTTCTAAAACAACTTAATAAAATAAGAACGTATGGCGGGCGTGTACTGTGACGTTAAAGTCTTTATCAGATCTCCATATCTATCAATATTTATCTTAAATTCTTTCAGTTTCGTAAATTGTTGTAAATTGTGTGTGTATTAACTTTATAATAATAGCTACAAAAAATATGCATAGGTATTTCTTATAGTGTGTTACTAGGCATAATCTGAAGTTATTTCACTGCAGCCTAAGAACTGTTAAAATAATGCATAAAAAGTGATGAAGATTGCAATAATTTAACAACTCTTATGTACTTACCTAAGCTTATGTAAAAAGAGCAGGTACCTAATTAGGTATCACTGTAATTCGTTCATTACTGAAAAGTTCTGTCAAAAGTACCTATAAATGCTAGATTTTTTAATTTCGCATTTACTTTAAATTTGCAAACTTCATAACTTTAGTTTGCACCTATTCATTCATATTGATCAATAGAAATTGATTATTATTATTTATTAAAATTAATATATAATTACCATGATTATGATTAGGTATCATTATTACAATTTTAGCAAAAATTTAATCAGCTCTTTCCTAACAAACTCTTTATTTAATTCTAGTAATTATTCAGTGATGGTATCGTCACGAGGTGGCCAAGAGGGTTATTGACGTAATTTATAGTAAAAATACACGCCTTAACTTTTTAATTTTCTATAAAAAGCGTTGCCTAGTTCCACGCCTCAAAAAATAACTGTAAATATAAGTATTATAATTTTTAACATCATACCTACTGAGATTTCGATGAAAATTAATTGTAGGTATACCTATTTAAACTTAATCAAGAGCAATCATGCATAATTTGCGTAGGTTAAGTATAAAATGGTCCTAATCACTTCCTTCTTGAAAATGAATTGACTGTATTTAAATTCTAATCGTTTTAAATAACTATTTTAAATTAAAATGAGCTATGTTTTATTAAATAGGTGATTCAACTAAATTAGAAATTATAACTACCTACCTACTTTACGGTGTGCTGTACCTATACCTATATCTGTTTATATCATCCTTTATATTATTACCATGTTTTTATATCTTTACTGTGTTTTATATTCATACTTTGTACATACCATAAATACCACCTTTTCATATTGTATATTTATAAAACAAAAGTAATTATAGTCAGTGTCTAACAAGATTTGGTTTCATTCACTCCTAGGTTTCAGTTATTTACATTCGTTAAAAATTATTTATATTTTAAAAGTACCTAATTACTTAATTACATGATTGTTATCGAAATACGAACATTTAATGATAAGTTTAAAAAATAAGTACCTACAAAAATTATTAAACAACAAAATATTTTTCAATTAAACAGTTTAACAACACGACTCTTTCTGATATAGAACCACCTAATACTTACAAAAGAGTTATAAATTAATTCGGAAAATTTCTCATGTAATAATATGTTGTTGTAGTCATAAAGTAATTATGCCGAAATAACGAGAATTTAACACAAAAATAGTACTCGATTTAGTAATTTCTTGTTGGCTTTTCTTGTCAGATTATCCGTAAACCAGTGGTAGAGCCAATTTGTCTAGTAATCTCGTTAAATTATCGTTAAGTAACGATAAAAAATATTTTAAAACTACCATTCATAAAGAGAATAAACGAGTTTTTCTAGTTGTATGTGCATAGTAATGGTAGCCATAGAATTTTATAGTGATTCCAATCAACGTCTAAAGAAATCAACGAAATAGTTAATTCGTTCGTCACAATTGGCGTATCGACGCCCGTTTGTGGCCCATTACCGGCTCGCCATCGATAAGCTTTACTGCCTCGCGACATGCTTAGTTTCAACTCTCGCACTTAATAAATTATTATAAATACAAAAGTCTGTGCGTTCAATTTTCCGCAAATTTGATCTAGTGCTATAAAGCCAGCAATCGGTCGTGTGGCTTATTGGACGATTGGTCGGTACCTACCTACGGTTATTTACATAGAGCTGTTAGTGTTTTTTTCTTTGCTGGAGCAGTTGTTTTTAAGTTCCGGTTTTAATTTTAGTATAACGTGTACCCAACTACGGCTTATACCTACTTAATAAATATTTAGACAAGTCATTTATTTACAGATAAACTTGGTTATAGTATTGTAATTTTAATTCTATGTCAGTACCTACATTCAAATTCAATAACTTGTTTTATTTCTAGTAGGAAAGTTTATTTATATAGACAGTAGTTATATATCTTTTAAAGATAAGATAAGTCGCAATATGTGAGAGAGAATACGAGATATAAAAGACATTAATAAAAAATAAGATAAAATGTAAAAAAAATTGGTTTCACAAGAGCACATTTTTCTTATGTGTGTGTAGGGCCAGAGTTAATCATAGTCTATTAATGTTCTCATCTCGTAATAGCCCATCCGTCCGACACGATTTGCATCGGCTAATAAAGTAAGGGCTTATTTATTTATTCATAACATTATAACCGCGAATATTCTCATGCAAGTAATCGCCGGGCCCAGCCCATCGGCGGAGAGCTCTTGGTGCATAAATAGTGATGCGAAGCGTCGGCGCACCGAGTAATGCGAATAAATACTTCGATACGATCAACTCACCGTTTAACGAGAGAGCCTTTTCCGCGCCGCGGTGAGCCATTTAGCGAATTTCAATAGTTATCGCGCGGAGAAAAACTCGCCCGTCGAAAGGGACGGGCACGAGGAGCGCGGCCGGCGCGAGCGGGACGGCTGCAATAAGAAAGAAGTAATAAAAAAGCGGTTGTGTGTGCGTGGTCGGAGTGTGGTGGCATGGGCGGCGATGCAGGCCCCTCCCTGTGGCGCGCCGCCTCGCGCCTCGCCGCCGCCTCAGTCGAGTCGACATCGTGCCAACTCGCAGCGGTCCGCTCTTGCCGCGTTACGGGCGCGCGTAAAAAGTTTCACAGCATCTCCGAAACTTGCGATCTTTGCGGCGACACCGAAACTCATGATAAACATTGTTGCCTTCAATATAGAAGGTTGTAGATTGGTAGAGCTTTGTGTTTGTACGTTTAGTTTTTATTTTTTGTGACTTTTTGCATATTTAAAACTTTTCGACGAAGTAATCTTATCAGAATCAGAGTAATATTTACAAGTCGTGTATACGAGAAGTAGGAGTGAATGGTGGAAGACGTCAGCGTATTGTCAAGGCGGGAGCACTTAGGGTTGCGGCTACGCAGGCTATGCGCACAGGGTGTTCGCATGGGATGTTCGGACGGTGACGCTTCGGGCGACAGGCTGGGCTCGGAGGCAGACTTGATGCTGGTACAGGCCGAGGGCCGCGCTCGGCCCGCCATGGACGAGGACTGCTCCGCGAGGCCTTGCGCCACAGACTTCTCCATCGCCGCTATCATGGCAAGGGACCGCCAGGAGAGGAGAGAGAGGCGGAGACACAGAGACCCCAGGGAGGATACACTTATGCCTTTAGGTAAGTTACAGCAAGTGGTGTAATAAGTAGTTGCCCGTACAAGTTTTTAAAAGTTTCGTAAGACCCAGTCTAAGTTTATAAAAACTTTTAAAAACTATTTTTATAAAGTTTGTCAGAAATAATAGTATAAAAAATTACAATTGAAACACGACATATCAAGATATTTAAAAATGAATGAATATCAACTTGGCAGCATACTTTTTCATACTTTTAGGGTTCCGTGTCCAAAATGGTAATGGTGTAAATACATCTTATATCCAAGACACTGAACTCAATCAAGTAACTTCACATATTTTTTTATACAACTAGATGACAAGCAAGCTGACGGGCCACCTGGTGGTAAGTGGCTACCGTCGCCTATAGACACCTGCAATATCAACAAAAAAATCCCTTGGTATGATAGGTGAACTGTCATGTTGAGGCCTAAAATGCAGTGCCTTTCATGCCCAGTAATTGCATTGGTTATACTATACCTGCTTATTTAATCCGGAACACTGCGAACTGCTTTACGGCCAAAATAGGAAAAACGGTGGTACCCTACCTAGACGACCGTTCATACGGGCCTACCACCTAGTAATCTAATACTAAAATCCTTTTAGTATTAGCATAATGCTATTTAATTTTTTACCATTTTTCACGAGTACCTATCTACCACATTTGATGAAAATAAACACCTGACTAATATGTCCATGACTTCAAGGAGAATGCCAATTAATAACTGAAATGGCCAAAACTACCAATAGACTCAACTTCTTTTTACTTCTACTAGTGAATAATTAATTTAGTCTGAAAAGTTTCTTTAACACCTCAAGCATCAGATTCCAGACACAATTGATTTTTCATTTGTCAAAGCCCTCCGGTGGGATAAATAAACATATCAGTGTAACAATTCGATACAGCGCCAATAGTGGAACAGCTTATTTCATCGTTGTATAGTATGTCAAAATTATGGTATTTGAGTTTACTAGCTGGTAGGACCGTAGGGCTTTCAGGGTAGGTAGGTACCACTGTTTTTCCTATTTTAGCTGTAAAACGTTCGCTGTATTGCGTATTAAAGGAAAAGGTAGCCAGCGTAATTTTTAAACTATTTTTTTTACTTGTATATTTAGATGTCTGTTAGGTGACGGCAGGCACTTACCACCAGATGGCCCGTCAGCTTGCTTGTCATCTAGTTTAAAAAAAAGTTCAAGCGAAGTACCAGACCAACATCCTACCTTCCTGCGCAGAAGCAATAAAACGTTGTTTAATTATTTTCTTATAGTTAAACCTAAAAGCAATCTTTTAACAAACTAAAATTTGTATTTAAATTTTTGTTTCTACCTAGATAATTCTCGTAATAATTGGTTCCATTAGATTTTAAGTTTCAACAATTTGACGTTTGGTGAAGTTTAGTCTATTTGAATGATTTTTATTTATGGCCGATGGACAATACTATAGAGAGGTAAAAAAACAGTTTATTTCACATAAAAAACATAAATTGAACAATATACTTAAGGTGCCGAGATTAAGAAATCTTAAAAATAAAAAAATAAGTACCTATAGCTATTTCTGGGTATATAGTTACTCTTCTTACGTAAATCAACGTGAAAAGTCAATGATGATTATTAAAGTTACCTGCCCCAGAAAATAGTATATGGTATAAGTTGGTGGTTACCTTTAAATAGCTCTTTAAAAAAGTCCTGCTCTTTATTTACGAATGAGAGTGACCTTATAGTAGACCGTAACTAAATGAGCTAAATGACGCTGCTTTGTAGTGTTGGGTTACTACGGTAAGTAAAGTCGCTTCAGCTCATCTAGAAAGCGTTAAGATAGAAGCTCGTTTCCTCTTCTGTAAATATAATGCTTTCTCTTTATTTGTACAGGGTAGGTAGCGCGTAAGTAGTGCCTAAGGTGCTACGATCGTCTGTACGCTGCGGGTAAACGCTTACCATCAGGCAGTCTGTATGCTTACTGTTCACCCTTGTCGTATAAATAAATGAAGTGCATACACGATCTATTGCAAAGGTTCTATTGTTATATCGGTTCCGTAGCAATTTCCTTATAAGCATATAAGGAAATTGCTACGGAACCCATAGTGCATGTCCGTTTTCGACTGGTTTTTTACATAATTATGTAGTTGTGCTAATTACATAATTTATATACTCGTAAATACATTCGTCTGCGATGAGTATTGCATGCAATAAAAAAATCATCGGCCATCTTATCACAATCGCCATATTGAATTTTCACTTAACTTGTCACGTCTGGTTTATTCTTAGTAATATTACAATAAATGTCCTATTAAATTGTTGAAATGTAACTAACAAAAAACTAAATAACTATGTTTACTTTTACAACTCCCTAACACAAGGTTGTCTGGTAGAGATCGCTTCTAGCGATAAGACCGTCTTTTTTGGCACATTGTGTTTGTTTTATCTCTGTCATGTTTATGTGAATGTGCAAAATATATCTACCATAGATAGATAGCTATCTATGGTCGATTACAAATTTTGTGATCCTTTATGGTCAAGCATAACGCTTATACCAAAAAAAGTAAATAAATAAAAGACTCTGCTTTATCGTAGTTTCCTGTAATGCCTATACGATACTGATAATGATATTCCTATAAGATAGTATAAGATATAAAATTTAACTTGAATTAACTTTAATCTTTAGTTTAACTTATTATTTTTTTGTATTTTAACTTTTGTAAAAATTTTAATTTGAGAATTCATAAAATGCATAAATAACAAGAGATAATATACTTTATTTTCAATTGGACATAATTCAAAATGTAAATTAGTACTATTATTTTGGCAAGGTTTCAACGCCTCCTGTTTGTTTATTAATATGAAGGTACTGTAGTACCAACAGACATACAATACTTAAATACTGTCTTAAAACAACTGTATATTCTGTGCCTTGAATATAGGTTTTGTTTACTTGTACCTACTCGGTATATTATTCAAAATTTTGTACGACAATAAGATGGCAAAAACCGCTAGAGGGTGCTGTTGTGATTGTGATAGTAGGTTGAACAGTGTAGTGATTGCCCGCCTAAGGGGTTTCTCAAGAGTTTTCTCTATAAAATCTCTAGTATTCAAAAAAATCAAGTTGAAACTTTTTGTAAGCAATATTATTATTTAATTAACAATTTATTACATAACAACATTAAGTGATAGATACTCGTAATAATCTCTGCCAGTAGACCCGCATAAGGAGAGTTTAAAACAAGGGCAGACTGAGTATGCACGAAAAAAATAAATATACTGCATAAAATACATACATACAATAATATATAAAATTTTAGTAATTAATCATTTATAAAACATTGAAACTAATATGGATTACCTTTGAAAGTATAAAAATATTAAATAGCCCAGCAGGGACAGTTATTGCTACATACCCTTTACAGCTATTGGCCACCATACATTTCTACATAAATCAATTATTTTCATCAAAATAAGCTGAAGGTTGAGACAACTTTTTGTCTTGTAAATGTTAAGAGATCATTGAGGTTGTTTTTTTTTTGTAGGCAGTGGACGTAGACTGGTCTTATTCATTTTAATTAATCTGAAGGAAACATAAAAAGGTAAGTAGTTATTAAAAAAATTGCAAGATTACTTATACTTTTTCGATGCTATGTAAACCGGTTTCAATAAAATTTGTCATGAGATTATTTTTTTCCAGAATATTGCCAGTTTGTGGTTTATTGATACTACTAATATACTAAGTAAGACATAGAATTTGCTAAAAATTTTTTTTCTCTGAATTGGTTATCATTACGTGCTGGGCAATCACCCTGGCGTTAACATTAGGTACTCTATACCTACTTAATATTGTATTAAGTATGCCTTTTATACTTAAACTTTTTACACTCACACCTATTATCTATCCCAAAACCATTAAGAGCTTGTGATATGGATACCGGATAAGGCAGAAATATAGATAATAATATGTATGTTAATAGATAAATATAGTAGGAATATAAAAATAAACTGAACTTTGCGAAACTGTCTCGCTTTTCAAATCGCGAGTTTAAAGTACGATTGCAGTATAAAAATGTTTAAGTTTTTAAATTAGATTTTCTGCCACACTGTGTGCAGTAAAGGCTAAAATGATAAGTCTAGATATTTATTACTTTTTAATATTTGTAAAAAATGACTTCAACTGGTCCATAATATTATCATTAAGCTTTATGTGCCCAACTATACCATTCAGTTGGAATAGTGCGAATATAAGTGCATAGAATAAATAAGTTGGAATCATGCGAAGATGAGTAAAGACGATTATAAAAGTTGAATTTATGAGAAAGTTGGATTCCTACTAAAAAATGAAACATTTTGTGGCATCTATTCACTAGGTGCTTTTTATTGTTCTGAGACTAAGGGGGTGTTAATAACTTTTTGACAATCAAACTCATTTCGAAATTAGCCCACAAGAGAGGAATGAAAATGTAGACCACTACCCCCGGAAAAAGCTACCCTTATCTGGTTCACTAATGGATCACAGATGGACTCGGGAACCGGGGATCTATGTCACAGACACTCGACTATACCAAAGCATGTAGGAGAGCTTGCTACCGTCTTCCAGGCGAAGACTTATGCTGTAATTCTATGTGTAATGAAAATTAACAAACAACGGGCTAAGAATAGACAATGGGGTAAACATGGCTTAAAAATTGTAGAACCATTCTATTCCATTCACTGTCTCCACCTCAACATCACGCTCAAAGATACTTAGTGCCTCGTTTCTTTGTCGTACTTCCAGAACTTTTTGGGCCGGCAAGGTGGAGGCGGCTAGAGCAGTGTCTATTCTGCACTAGCTGTCTTCGCAAATGGGCTCTCCTTACCGCTTCACATCAGGTGGTGTTAGGTCAATTGCCGTGCTTTGCATAAAAAACACACACACAGGCTCGATTCTTGACTGGAGTGCTCACGGGACATTTTCCCACTTACCGCGCGCTTCACAATATGCAACTTTCCCCTTCAGGCTGTGGTCAGAGCCAGGAATCAATGTGACATCTTTTATGTTAATGTGATGCCCTAACTAGGATCAGAATGAGTCTTCTGGTCGTGGCGTATCCAAGGATAGAAGACTAAAGGCTCTTTTACCTCGAAGATGTAGTGAAGCTTTTGGAAGCTATTTCGGGACACAGGAAGAGTAAAAGCAGGAGAAGCACAAAAGATTCCGAAGGGTCATCGTGGTGAAGTCACGGCTCCATGATATGATAACATAAGATGATGTAAAAACTATTATAATTTTGTATCATACGTCAAATAAGTGTACAATTCAATTAAAAACATGTGAAAGTGGTAATCACATCGTCACCTGACACTTTATTAATGACATATAAGCTCTTCTAAGATGCACAGATTTTATTAAATATTGTAATATAAAATATAGAAAATGTAGGTACTTATACATTACTCGAGGCTATGCCAGTTAGTTCACTAATTTTACATCATTAATTTCATAAATCAAACTGTGTAATTTTTTTAACTTCTGCAGATTAGGGAAGCATTTCAAATTTTTCGAATTTAACACACCTCAAATGCCAAATATTATAACCTGTAGGTAGTAATTACTTTAAATAGGTCTATTTTTTAAAAATATTCTTAACGGGGTGGTTCTTTTCCTTTATTTTACCTGATGGTATGTGATGAGGTCGAAGATGGAAACCAGCTTTACTTAAATTCTTCAAACACAGAGAAACTGGCTATCTTTTACTCCATTAACATACTAGTTACATTATTTTTATGGCAGCATACTTAGCTAATATGGTGGACGGCCGGCTAGGCGGACTTAGAAAAGCCCTTCCACCAACCAAATGGAACAGAAAATTTCTGTCCCCACGGGAATCGAACCCGAGACCTCTAGATCTCTAGTAAGTGGTCTCAACCACTAGACCACAGAGGCGGTAAACAATAATTGGCAATTTCACACCAATATGATGCAAATATAAAAGCAACTATTATTTTTATGAATAGCTTAATATTTTCTCTAACACTCAATTAACAATTAAATATAAAGTTCATTTTCGTCAGTTGAAGAAATTGAGTATCAAATAAAAAAGAATAAAAGAAATTAATGTAATGCTTAGTACACATTAACTGTCTTATTTTGGTTGTGTTGTATGTATACATAAAGTAATAAAATAAACAAATTTGTATTTCATTCAAATATTTAAAATTATTTGCCTCTTTATAAAATTTACTTATTATTGGGTGCTCTGTTTTATCTATTCTGAATCAGTCGCACGACCTTTGCTTAAGCAATGTAAAATTTAGGCTATTTTAATTGAGGTACAAAGATACAGTTGGGATACAATCATACAATAGAACGGCAAGTTATTTCGATTGGTGTAAAAAAACATTAGTCTCGTTTCTTGTTATTTTTTCTTGTCACAAAAAAAAAAGTCTTAGAACTCTTGATTGGACAAAAATAAACTCCAAGTATTAATAGCTTTTTAGTTTTTAATGTTAGCTTTTCATCGATGTTTTTCGCGTGAAAAGAAGTTTAAACACAATATATATAATAATCAGTATAAAAATAATTAGTAACAGAAGATATGCATCCTTGACAGTTATTGGTAGAAAAGTTTTAAACAAAAAGTTATTTAAAAAAATAAACCGACTTCAAAAACACTAAAAAGAAAATAATTACCTGCTTTTTTTTCTTTTTATTGTACTCTACTAGTAGTGCTCTAATTCGATGTTTAAAATTGACAATAATTATTATAAATTGGACGTAGATAAAAAAATAACTCAAAATATAAATTTAGATATATAAAAATTTTCATGTGTCCCGTTTCATTGTGACTCTTAAGGGTTTTAAAATGTTTGACACTGACAAATGAATGTTAGATTACATTTATTGTTTTATACACGGTTTAATTATATTACAAAGTTCAATTAAACATAATACTTAATGACAATTGTTCATAGATTTCGAAATGGAATTTAGATAGTATTTCAAATTATCTTATACGAGAATTGTAAATTACAGGCTTTTATTTATTTAATCATTTTTTACTTTATATTAATTAATTAATTAATTATTGTATTATGTGACAGGTAAATTATCGGGGACTTATTCATAATAATGAATATGATCTGCTATGAATTTCGGTAAAATGAAATAAAGATTCTTTGTTTTAATTTGATTTATACTCAATAGTGTAAAATGACCCAATTAATAAAATGCTAAAAAGGTAAGACTAAATATCCCCTGTATTTATTTTCGGCACTGAAAATATATACAATATCTTTTGAAATCTAACCAGCAGACCTGATGGCAAGGGGAAATTTATTTGTCAGTCTTAATTAACCATACACTCCTTAAACGCCTAGGTGGCATCATATCATGCCATGGACGGATCTATACTTACATCAACCAGATACATATTGTAACACCAAAAGAGTAGGCAGATACACTCTCAAGTTCCCATCTCGCAATAGGCAGCACTACCTTCTGCTTCCTTCGTTCTTTATGAAAAGGTTTTCTCAAAGAGCTTTAGCGACAATATGACCCTTCTCATTGCATTGTATTTGGCTGCAATATGTGGTAAGGTGGAAATCTTTAATTGGGATGTTGCCTAAGTTTGAATATGGCGCTATTTTTCACAAATTCGAAAAATATACGCAAATGTTACCCATAAAAACCCTTCAAACTTATAATATATGGAATATTGTTGAAGTTGTACTGTTTTTAAAATTAAAAAAATGGTAAAAAAAAAATCTATATTTATAAAAAATGTTCATGATATTATATTGCTGACATCAATTAAAACAACTATTATTATGACAACTATTACTAAAAACATACTTAATACATAGTTATTATTAATTTTGTCAGTACGCCCATACATTTCTAAGTAATATGGGAATTTGTGACGTCACCTGTTCCGTAGATTTTCTATGGAGCGTTTTTGGACATTGCGGCGCAACATATCAAACAAACCACTATATCTGTAAAACTATTGATCTGAGACATACTATTTCTTTTGCAATATTTCTTTATGAGTTATAAACTTCTTATTAATGAAATAAAAAAAAAGTTGTCAACTACCCTATTAAACAGTGTGCACCTCCTAATTTCAATAATATCAATTAGGTACCTAATTAAATACTATAACCATATCATAAAAAATAGCCCATAACGCCTTCGGTAGCTCAGTGGTAAGAATAGTCACTCGGATTATTAGAGGTCGCGGCCACGCATCCCGCCCTAGGGCACCATATTATACATTTCTCCAAATTCCAATCTAAGTTTTGATTTTTGATGTGGGTACAAACGTATCGTATTTATTTTCGAAACAATTTTTATTGTTTTGAATCTTAAATCTATTTAAAGTTTTGAACAATCGTTTTATTATATTTTCTCTTTTCGCCCGTTCACGTGTCTTCAACAATATTATATCTATTGGTTTATGAGTTTTCACAGATAAATTCACTTCACTTAAATTTTTTACCCCGTACAGTTTATTATGCTGTAACCGCAAAAACACGTGCTAAAATTGCTACTGTAACATGATTACTTCGCATTTTTCTCCAATTCTGAAAGTGGTTCTGAGTTAAGCAATTTTTAATGTTATTGTTCTATTTTGGTATACCGACCTATCTAATAATTACGCACATATTATGTTAGAAACTGTTATTTTTTCAAAGATTTTTAAATTCGTTTAATCAGTACGTGTTAATTCATGACAGTCGTAAAAGTGGTATGTATATATTTCTTTACTAATTTCCCAAAGAACATGTTAATGTTATATAATGTAACGAAATTAGGTCTGTATCATGTTTCTACCTAATTTTCCGTGACAGTTCACAGTTTTTAAAATAGTATTACCTATACAGGATACTACACAGATAGCAAATATCATTATACTTAAATAGTGATACTATTAATTATGTTTCTTACATTGTAAATATTTTACAATCTAGGTATCGCTTTCTGCACAAGGAACAAAAGAATGCGATTTGAAAACTTTATAGGAATAACTTTTTAATTAACATTCCAATTTGGTCGTTTAATATGAGTTTAAAACGACAAAATTATTTTGGCGACCCAAAATATGTATTGTCATTCGGTGACTATAAACGACAGAATTTAAACACAACTATAATGTTCTTTAATTCTATCCTAACATTATTATAAATTTTTGAAAATTCATAGAGCATTCGCCCGGATTGTGAAAGGTGGCGGGATCGATCCTTGCCTCAGGACGTGAAATTTTCTACTTTAGATATTTTTATATGTACAACTATATGTATTTGTATGCAACTAGGGCGGCAAGAAGCATGTAGTCCGCTGAAAGTTACCGATTACCGTACCAAATAAACTCCTTTGATAATCTCTGATCAATCAACCTTACTTAAGTAAGTATGTACCACAGGAATGCAAAACTAAAAGATGGCGTTATTTGAATGCGATCTTCTGTAAGGTGAAAGTGTTTGTCGGGTGGTCTTAATTCAAAATGAAAATATCTGAACTGTCTGAAATAATTTTTATTTGTAATAAAGGTATTAGGTAGAAGGCTCGTATGTAGGTTTGTCTGGGTAGGTACCGCCGCCTTTCTTATTTCAGTCGTGAAACAGTTCGCTGTGTTTCGGAGTAATGAGGAAGGTAGCCAGTGTAACTACTGGGTAGGGACGGAATTTAATCCTAGGCCTCAGGATAACAACGCACTTGCAATATCAAGTGTTTTTACCTTGTTATTGCTGGAGTATATACGCGGCGGTAACCGTTTACCACCAGGTCAACTTGTTTGTCATCTAGTTGCATCAAAAAAATTAAAAGTTTCCCTTTGTTGTCAAAAATATTTTCTGCTGATTTTTTAGTTAAACGTATTAATTAAACCTGTCAAGCCTCACATTCCCATTTATTTACGCGGCGTAACAAAACAGTTACGTTCATACTTTTGCGATACGATATGTAAGACATAATATTAGCAGAAAATCTTGGAAATTGGTCTAAGAAAACACAGCTTTTTAACGATACAGACTTTAAAATTATGAAAATAATTATAAATCTTTGATCAATATGGAATTAAGGTGAGGAATGCACACTCGTAATAATAAACTTACACACTTTAATTTGCTGGACTTCCGTGTTTTTCTTTATTTTACATCAAAACTTTTACACCATAAAACCATAATTACGAGCTCGAAAAAGTAGGAGTCAGCTTAAGTAGTAAATAATAACTGTTTTTTTTTTGTGTTTTACTTACCCAAAATAATTAATTCTTTATTTCATTATTTCAGAGAAGTTCGTAGACGCAACGGCTTCTGCGTCAGGGTCTCCATCACCGCCATTACCTGAGTACGAAAGAGATTCTCCTGTGGATGTCTCGTCGACCTCGGAAGCTGGTTCCGCCAGCGGAACTGCTGGTGGCTCCCGCGCCCTCTCCCCTCCACCCCGGAATCCTCAGCTGGCAGAGCGATGGTCAAGCGAGGAGATGCGGCACATACAATGCCACTTAGAAACCAAGGAACTGTGGGACAAGTTTAATGAACTGGGCACTGAGATGATCATCACTAAGACTGGAAGGTAAGTTATTCGGTATAAGCAAATATTAGAAAGTATTCTTACATAATTATTTGTGCTAATCTGTCTGTTTAATTTTAAATATTAGTTTTCCGAAATTGATTTTCTCATTGTTTTTGTTAGTATCTAAAAGAAAAAATTTGCTAAATTCTTCATCTATTTAACTCCAATTCTATGTTAAGTCAAAGTCATTGAAAAATAATTTAAATATGAGATACTTATATTTTAATTTTTTTTCGGAAAACTAAACATTCGTAGAAAATGTGCCCAGAATAAGGCCCACTTTAATGCATTAAAAGGATACTTAAACATTGAAGTTGGTAACTTGTTAGAAATTAGTAAATATCTTTTGCTTATAAAGTGGTATGAAAGAACCCTTCACGAATGCCTCAACTCCTTTTTAGCTCGCAAACGAAAAATTATTCTTCAAATTACAGCGATAGCGCAAAAACGCGATAGCGTAAGCGATGCATGTTTTGAATTGATTAATAGGCTTTGTCCTGTTTTGCCAAGAAATTAAAGCGAGATGAAATCGTATTCCGATTGGTTAACGAGATCAAGGTAATATCGGGAGCGTCGATAAGGTAGGTGGCACAGAGAGTAGCGGCGCGAGGCGTGTCGGTTGCGCCGTCCGCTAACAATGGCCAATCGACCGCTGCGCCGGCTGTGGCCGCGCGTTTGGTGGTCACTTACAGGGTTGACTATTATGTTATGAGTTTAATGCTTCCAGTTGTGGGTTCTAGTCTCACATGTGGCGAGTTTTCCTAGTACATTTCAATTTGATATTTTTTATGACAGACAATAACCACGCATATGCAAAATATTTAAAAATCGGCATACAACTATGTAATAATATCATCCTTGATGATACCTATGCAGTACTTTCATTGTAGGTAATTAAAACTTTAGCGTTAGACATAATCATCCTCCTTTTATTATGGCGCTATTAATGCATATTACAATATTTATTAATTTATTTTAACATTATATTAAACATTTGAAAGATAATTAGAAAAATATCTAGAGTCATGTCAGAATTGACTCTAGATAATTTTTTATTTTATTTATTATTTTCGTCCCAGGGGACGGATCTTTTTACAATCTGTGATTGCTCTACCACTGAGCTATTGAGGACAAGCAATTCAAGTACAGAGCTGATTGAAACAGTGACTATTTGAAATTATGTTTTTTTTAAGGAATAGTTATTATAGGAATAGTTAATAACCCTAACCAGTCGTGGGCCACGTGCTCAGGTTGAGAATTTTAAAATAAATCTTTGCTTCAAAATACTTACTTGTCCGTCAATACTGGGAGTTGTTACCTGATGTAGAGCAGCGTTAATGATGCGGATAGCCTCCACTCTGCATTTTTATTGAATCAATAATTATTATTAATTCATGTTTTGCCTCTCTCAATTTAGACCATGGTATTTGATAAATTTCTGCGTTTAGTAGTTTAAGTTGCAATTTATTTATACTTCTTACATCTTACATTTGATGTTTGATAGAGACGCTCACACCACCTTGGGTATGCTTCACTACCCTGTTTAAATAAAAAGAAAGCGTTGTTTTGACTGCATAGATGAGTCTCTTTGCTCCCATCATAATGTACTAATATAACGCCTTCTCTATGAGTTCTGGCGACGGTACACAACAGGAGCACACTTCAAAGTGTGCTTCTTGCCTGCGACCTTCTGTGAGGTGAAGGTGTTACGCTAGTCGGACACTCAAGATCTAAGGGATCCCATAAATTAGCACAATACCTCGAAGATGCGTTGATGCTTTTACGGGTACAGGCATCTACAGTCAGTAGCGTTTAACAGTAGCTAGTAGTAACTTTACTTATTTGCCAACTTCGTTCTTTAAAAACAAAATAGTTTTTTCCAGCACACAGCTAGCTACCTAGGTTAGTGTGTGATATCAGATTTCTAAAAGGTGTTATCGAATGCATGTTAGCGCGGAGCGCGACGTAGCGTCGCACAGCGGCGCGGCGCGACCACTCTCTTATCGTAACCAGTGTAAATCAACGCGCGACAGCCCACCGATCGTGACAAATTCCCCGACCTAATCTTTTGATAACGACTCTTGTTTACACAAACACCCTCAGTCCCGCCAATTTTAATTCACCTTGCTTTATTTTTCGGAATAAACGCTTCATGCGGACCAACATAAATTTGTACCAGTCTACAATATTCTGGCTCTAATTCATTCGGGAGCCTAATTAGAGTCCTAGCACATTTCACAGTTATGCTCTAAAATTTATGCTAAATAAGTCATCTCACAATAAATTTTAACAAAGGCCGGGTACAGTGCGCTAAACAATGAAGGTTCTTTCACGGACTATAAAGCCGTATTAATACCTCACTTATTTATTCGTTATAATGTTCTCGAGTTAACGACGCCTCGGGCATTCAGTTTTTTTCCAACACGCACCATAAAGTACGACATCTGGAAATATATGCCAGTCGTATTTATTTCCGAACTTAGCGGCCCAGAACCGTCCGCGTGCATGTTTCATATTGTGTTGATTCGTATTAATACTTGCGCCATAAAACGGACGTGTCACCGGCAACTTTTTACAATATCCATTTATGAAAATTTGAATTTTATATTTCTCACATTACCAGGGCATTAGCTACGGTCACGTGAAGTAATAGAATCGAGACAGCGATAGCGAACGCAACAAAGGACTTTGGGAAGTCGCAATGGGAGACAATTTGCCACACACCGTCACGCGAGCTTATCCGAGTCGGCCCCGTCGATTAGCATAAATCTCGCCAACTAACCGTCACAAATGAACGGCGGACGCGGGACGAGAGACGGTGGAGTCTAAACAAACTGACGCAAGCGACGATGCGATCGCGCAACGCTCGCATATCGCCGCGACGATGCGCGACAAATCGCGAGCGTCGCTTGCTCGTATAAATCAGTATTATCTCGCGAGATAGCCGCGCGCTTGGACCCACCCCGCCATATCAGGCAGATCCCTGTGTCGTTCGAAAAAATTAATGACTCGGAAAAACGATTCGCTTATGAGGGATCTTTCACTGTAATTGAATTGCCCCACAGAGATCTGCCAAATTGTCAAATAATGTTGCGAGAATGACTGTCGAGTCAGGTGGATCACTCTGTACTCTATACCTAATATTTATATATTAATTGACGAATGTTCAATAAAAAGGTTTAGTCATTGAGTATAAAAAAGAAATTTTGTATCAATTTGCATATTTTTAACAGTTAACGGATTTTGACCATACCTTAATACTAAAAAAATACATCCAATTAAAAAATCATCAACTACATCACTCTGCCACCTATTTAGTTAGTTTGCCTAAACTAATTATAAGTATTATAGACCCGACAAAAATGTGCAATATAAATCTTTCTAAGTAGATTCGTTGCAGCAACTCCCGGGAGATTAACATAACAGCCGTAATAGAATAATGTAAATATTTCACGTCTGTCTGTCGGCCGCAGTGCCATGCTAATCGTACCGAGCTGTGCTATAAGCTCCGTTTTAAAACCTGTCCCTTTTGTATACAGCTCTTTTAGTTTATTCAACAGGGACCCATTTTTCATCCGCTCTGCAAATATTTTGATGTTTGTCGGCCACGCGGCTTTAGATCCCGCTTTTATGAGCGAGCACTCCATATGATACAGTTTGTTTGCAATATTATAATTTTAGTTAAACGATAAAATAATCATTAGCAATTTGTAATCTTGGCATAATTTAAGCCATAACCATTACACTGACACTTTACTACCTAAAGTTAATGTAATAAAACTCTTTTTTAGGTATCATTCATATGTTAAACGGAGCCTTTTATCTATCTATCAACATTTTACGATAGCTTAGTGCAGCTGTGTATAGTTTTAAATTAACATGTATTCGGAATGGTTACATCGTCTATCTGGAACGGGTCTGTTGAAGATATTTTCTGTGGATCTCGTTGCCAACACTTTAATCGCAGTTGGTCGGACTTGGCAGACAACAGGCACTTTGATTTACTTCTCACCACCATCCTATCTATCATAAATCTCTCACATAAAATATTACAGTAAACATCTCCCTGTGTTCTCTGAACCTTGCAAATTCAGACAAATCGTAATAAATTATCGAGATTTAAAATATTAACATGTCGCTGTGCTGAGTGCCATAATAACTGTCTCTTAAATTGTGTTACCTATCTTGCGGAGCGCTTTGATCTACAAATTAGATTAATAATGATTGAGTCAAATAATCATTTTTTTTGTGTCTAAATTATTCAGATGAATTCATTTTCTTCAAATATTTTACAGAGTTTCGACTTGTTTTATAGTTTACGGTTTTGTATCAGCTAACTTACTTTTTGCGGAAAGTCGCAATGGATTGCTGCTGCTGTGTGATCTATTGTTTGTGATGTTATTAATTGTTGATTATTGTAAGGTAATATAGTCAAGCACTCCTTAGTAGATATGTAGCAGTAGAACATTTACCTTAGGCTATTTTTCTTTATTTATATTTTATAATATAGCAAGCAGTGACGGTGTGCGGCAACCAGGTATATCAGTACACACCGCGCTTACACGTGCTCGGCGCAGCCCGCCATTTGTCGCCCTCGCACTATAATTGTTGATATACGATCGCGATCGGACGCCGTAATTGTCAACGCTTAATCTTCTAATTGGCTCGCATTTACCAATGCCAGCGTGTCGCCTCCGCCATAGTTCGCATGTGAAAAATCAACAACAATCGCGAATTCAAAAGTATAATCCTCGTAAAAATGGAAGTGGGGCGAGCGAACTCGAAAAACAATTCGCGACGCCAATTTCAAGAACAGTAAAAAGTGCGATTCACAAGTGCAACTTGAAACGGCGTTTAAGAGCGAACCGAGGGCGGCGCCCACCGGGGGCGAGAAAACAATTTGGAATTTTATCGGTGGGTGAGGGTGCGCGGGGAGCGGGGGCACGTTACCTCTGATTTATGCCCGACATTAGACGCGAAGTGGGCGAACGCGAGAAATGCACACATGCTGCGCGGACCATTGCCACTCACTCGCCTCCTTACCAATGGTTACATTCGTCAATTTACAAATCTTTGTCTCAACTTTACTTACTAATATTATAAATGCGGCAGTAGTTCTGTCTGTTAGGCTTTCACTCCCCAGCCGCTGGTACGATTCATATGACATTTGGCACAGGGATACATCACATCCTGAGAAAAGGCAATCCGAGCGGGCGGAGCCGCGAGTGGTCACTAGTTTCTAATAATTATGTGACAAATATAAACATAATATAGGCCTTTTTAACCCTCGACGAAAAAAGTGGGGTGTTATAAGTTTGACGTGTGTATATGTGTCTATCTGTGGCATCGTAGCTTCTAAATGAATAGACTGATTTTGATTCGTTTTTTTGTTTGAAAGCTGACGTGATCAGGGTGGTTCTTAGCTATAGGTAATTTATGAAGATCAGTTCAGGCGTTTGATGACTATCAGCTCATTTCGTACTTGACGAAAGTATTTTACTAACTTTTATAGATTTGATTGATTTGAAATTTGGTTAACTGTTACTTCGGTGATTTTTTGACCTAACCTTGAGCTGATCCTGTACCACCAAATAGTCAGCGAGATGCTCAATTCTTATTAAGAATAGTCTTAATAAGATGATGTTATACAGGTGGTGCCGTAAATACGTCAATAAATTTAAACATGTATATTAGTTCATAGAAATGGTTTGCCACTTTCAAAATCATCTTATTCGTTTGATGATTTCATGACAGTTTTATGAAATAATGCAGACAATTTTATATTATTTCATACAAATGTCATGAAATTATTAAACGAATACGATGTTTTTGAAAGTGGCAAATCATTTCTATGAACTAATATAGCCCATGTTAAAATTTATTGTCGTATTGACGGCACCACCCTGTATATCTATCTAACATCATTCTAACAGCGTCATTAATAATCTGATTAATAATGTCGAGGTTACATAAAATTTTCAATTATATATTGTTATTACATAAACAAAAAAAAAACAAGTCTTGTGGTGCTCGACATTTTCGATATTTTAAATACTTAGATAGTTAATTTTATTTGCTGTCTCAAACAACCTGATTTTTTTTATTAAAATAGACATAGACTACAACTGTGTTTCTCAAGACGAAAGTCTTCAATTCGTGTGTTGCCAGTGATGACATACAGAATCGAGACGTGGGCGGTTACAATGGGCCTCATAAGAAGGCTCAAAGTCACCGAAAGGTCAATGGAGATGGTTATGCTTGGCGTTTCTCTGCGTGATCGAATCAGAAATGATGAGATCCGCAGGAGACCTAAGGTCGCAGACGTAGCCCAAAGAATTGCGAGACTCAAGTGGTAGTGGGCAGGCCACATTGCAAGGAGGACTGACAGCCGTTGGGGCGAAAAGTCCTCGAGTGGCGGCCGCGTACCGGGAGACGCAGCGTAGGTAGGCCCCCACAAGGTGGAACAACGATCTGGTAAGTGTCGCATAAAGCCGATAGACGAGGGCAGCCCAGGACGATCAGTTTGGAATCCTTGGGGTAGGCCTATGCCCAGCTGTGGGCGTCTCTTGGCTGATATGATGATGATACTAAAACTATATTATTATTTACACCACCGATCTTGAAACGGACAAAATGTAACTAAAAGTAATTTTAACCAAACAGAATAGAACGACGACTAAAACCAATTACTTCGTCTAATATATGTACTTACTTACTAATTCTAAGTCTCTAATCAGTCGGTAAATTTTATCAAAGAAGCGAGTTTAATATATTTTAAGCTGAGTAGCTGACTCCGCGGATGTTTCAGTATCATTCGAATTCAAAAGCTAATTTCACTAAAACCTTAAATGAATCGAGTTGGTCGGAGCTCGCACATTATTTAACTTGCTCAAACTTTAAATTGAAAACGCCACCGAACTCTTTGCGGAGTCGGAGTCAAATTTGAACTTTGCTGCTGAATCGGAAATTTCTTTATAAATATCTTATTAAGCTTAAATTCAGTTGGTGTCACGCTGCCGACACTAATTTTATTCCTGAAAGACGGCGTCGGACGCCGCTAGGGCGAGATGGCGCGGGCGCGGGGTAGTGAAAATGTATGCAAACGGGAAACGCAATATTTGACTAAGTTGAGAACGACAAAAGAATTAAGGACGACGCACCAGCGACTGCCGCGCAAAGAAGGCGCGAGCGAGCGATGCTAGCGACGTTGACGCGGCGACACCACACCCTCCCAGCGCACTTCACATTGCAAATTCACTTTGTTTTGTGTCATGTAAAGAGATTAGCTGTCACTCCAGCTCTGCAATAAAACCTTCAAACCCTTTTATTAAATTATATATTTACATACTTAAATATTCTAAGGCTTTTTATGCTCTTTGTGTTCTAACCTGGGTTGCGTTTGCTGACGTGGATATGTAGTTTATAGAATGTAAAGTAATCAAATTATGTATTATTAACAATGATAGCATTGATACACAAAGATATCAATTTGGATAGTATAGGATATTGTTCTAATTGGTCTCAAAGGGGTACTTTAAAGTAATTTGTAATTACAAGATATGAAAAGAAGAAAAGGTTTTCTAATGAAAACACGTGTCTATTTTCTTTCTAATACATTAATAATTAAAAGATTGACACGCAACCCTATCTGTTATCTAGGTTATGTGAAGAGAACACATGCAGCCTATTTGAATACAGAGCGTAATGGATGTGTGATTCATGTAAATGTTACCCTTAGCAAGTGTATCGCGAGCCGATCTCCCCCCAACGCGGCAATATGCCACGGGGAGGGGGCACCGGAGAAAACGTGTAAACTAATTATGTACATTTTCGTAGCCACTTATTTACATAACCACGGCTGAACCCCGCTTTCACCGTGAATATTTCATCTGTAATCTTTACTTTGAAGGTTTAATATGACAGCTGTTGTTTTGTTTGGAGGGAACTTTTAATTTTCGTCGTTTTCTTCCGCTGGTAGCACCCTTTGTGTACGCTAGCCGACGCCTACCGCGAGTAATGATAGGTGATTATCGAGCAACTTTTTTTTAGGATAAACGTCTGGGAAACTTCCTGAGGTGTAATTTGAAATTTTCGCCGAGACGAGTTGTCTGACAGAGGAAAGGTGCTTATTATTCTGATGACTGTTTTGTTTGCCTGCGACACCGTTTACGCGCCTCATGTTTTGTTTGCTACCGCAATTCGTAGGATAATACATCAAATAGAAATTGAATGAATTAGGCTCGAAGCTCTGCGAGCATCAGCGGTCTTGTTGTGAAATACGCAGGAAGCCGATAAATAAAACTATTAGTAGTAATGAGCGAGTGGTCCGCCGTTTTGCGGGTATTTATACCGTGCCTTCGCGGGAACTAATTTATGGAAGTAAGTACGCGGAAAATGTTTATGTTACTTTGGTACTTGAGCCTCTCGCCCTACGTCGCTGACGTCCGGAACTTAGAGCTTATTGTACCAGGAGATTCATGATTTTTTTAATATTCATAAATCGATTTCTTATATCCCTAAAACAGAAATTAAATAAATCAACAAATATTACCAAAAGAGTGACTACCGCAGAAGCTGTTATTAAGAAACTCTTTGATGTTACATCCGCAGTGAGTTGACGATTGACATCTTTTACATTGCAAGGGCCAGTGTCATTATAGTCGACAGTGTAGGCGCCTGCAGTTAGAAGAACAAAAACACAACGTCGACCACCATGGCAGATGGTTCGACGATGTCGTCATGAGAAGACCGATGACTGATTGATGAAAGTTGGTGCTTAGTTTGGTGAAACGAATGTGGTGTTCCATTTAAATTAGTCTGCGCTTTTTCATCATTCGAAACAAAGTTTTAAATGTTCTATCTTCGACTGACACAGCTTTTAAAAATAAAACTCTCCATTTGTCAAACTTAGTTTTGATTGCGTCGTAACAACAAGAATTTAACATCTATCGCATTATCAAATTAATTTCTAAAACTAATGCCATCGGTTTAATAGTTGGAACAGCCGCAGAGGTCACGGTATTATCAACGGACCTGCGATTAGCTAGGAGAACTCCGCCCGCTGACATGTAGCGTTTTAACAGTCTGTACGTGCTCCCCCCTTTTACCCACCACCCCCCACTGATGACATTAGCAGCCGCAGACATAGGGCGCGTCCCCGGCCAGACGTTGACGTACACACTTGAATAGATACGCGTATACTCGGTCACGTACCGCTTCAGAATTTTTACCCAAAATTTTCGGTGAGGTGGAGTCTTAAAAGTTATAAGCCGTGGCGGTAGTTGTGGTTGATTAAAATTTGTTTTTACTGCTATATGTATTACTTCAAAAATTTGTGTTAGATGGAGTTTTGTGCACTCTAGGTAATCAATAATAGAATAATATTTTTATATACCAAAGATAACAAAGCATATTGCCCGTCTGATGGTACCATCAATTCTTCAGAAACTTACCGCAGATATAGCGTGTTTGGGCTCATAAGAATAGTCTTAGTGAGATGCTGTTAAATAGATAATTAACGAGGCCGGGGGTTATAAAAATTTAAAATTTTATATTATTAAGCAACAAAGGTAGCAAACAAGCATACGGCCCGTATGATGGTAAGCGGTTACCCGTAGTTCAACAACGCTTGTAGCACCAATAACGCTTGTAGCTGTGTCAGTCGAAGCACTACTCACACATCCCCCGCCATGTAATCTTCAAGAGACCGCACTACGTACGAGACCCCCTTACGGCATAACAGACAAGACCCCGTGTTCACAACACACCTTACACTTTCTTAATGACCTATGGCGTCACTACAATTCACACACAATAAAATATCTACTGCGTGGGATATGTGAAGTTTATCCGGGAGGAAATAAATAAGTGCGAATTATTTGAGGTTCACGGTCATTGAAACTATTCTGTTATGCCTTCTGTCTGTATTAAGAAAACAAGAAAAAATATTACTTATTAAGAATAATTATAACTTTATCGTCATATATAAAGAGTTACTTAAACACCTATTTATACGGTTATACTGCAAGGAGGCAAGGGGGTGTACTCTTCGGTTGGCGACAGTTTCCGCAATATTGTCGGGAAACTTCCCAAAATTCGGTGTCGACTTGCGAAACTCGACGTGTTCACGAACGCAAGTCGGAACACACAGGTGCGACTATAGGCATATCGGTCTGCGGTGTGCACAAACGTGATGCCAAATTGAGGGCTTTGCGGGAATTAACGCTAGATTTGCAAGGAATAATTCCTACCAGTTCCGCGCTGGTTGGCCTAATTTCCATGCTTGTGAATGCATTATTTAGGCAGGTGTATACCGAAGACGTTAATAGTGTGATGTTTGATGTGAATGTCATGTGGGATATAGATATATTAGTTTCACGATTCACCGTGTTAAAATTTACAAATGACTAAAATAAGCCAGCAACAAGAGGATCGTGAGCCTGTTCTGACGTGGTTCGCTATGCAATGTGACACCATTAGTGTTGTTCGCCTCGCAAACAATACAAACAAAACGAGCTGACGGAATTTCACACGACGGCTCGGACGCCACGCCTTCGGAACTCCTGACGGCTGAAACATTGTACCAACATTTTAGAATTAAATCCAGAAAACAGATTCTAACGGATTGTCTTAGTACGGCTACTTGCGTTTTGCAAATGAAGTATTACAAATAATATTGATGTTCTTTACGTACGTAAATTATAATTTAACAGACGATTTAATATCCTATTCAGATTATAGCGATTTGCATTTTCATTGACGCTCTATCATTTTAGAGGCAATACAAAAATAGGCATTTAGAATAACTATAACACTTTGAGGTATGCTAGCAAAAGAATACCTATATTGACAGTCTTATAGGCACGTACTGGCACATACCGAGACGCAATTATTCTTCCTCCCGTCAATGATGTGATCTGTAGGCGTCCAATCATCGCCCGGTGATTTTCGTACGACATTTCTTACTAAATGCCAGTGGTAAAACATCCCACGCTAAATTTATTTTCTTTGTTTCGTTGATTGTGGTATGTAAAGTATCGTCACCCGTCTCTATCGTGTTCATTTTTGACTAGCTAATCATTTTATGTTGAGTTATTTTAAATTTTCGTTTTGAAATAATAGACCTGTTGAAAAAAAGATTTTTGATTAACAAAATAAAATGTGAAATGTTTGTTCAATATCAATATGCTAGACTAAATGACAGTGGTACAAAAGGCAGGGTTTCCGGCACAATGTGCCGGCAACGCTGTCATTACTTCACTGCGCAATTAAAAATATACGCTTATATTTGTTTAAATTCACTAATTATGTTGCCGCTAATAAATACTTACATGCAACATCTGCTGCGCACTAATGGCCGAGGCGCATTGTAGAAATGTTTTATTTGCTACGCGCGCCATCGGTCCTACCTTATAATTTTCTGTTCGTGCGAACACGAGTTTTACGTGGTTTGAATGTAGAACACTGGCAGCTAGCAAACTATTCGCTATCACCAAATGTTTTTACAATAACGTGATAGTAATTGTGATTATTAGGAAATCATGCTCATAACTGTACTTATTAGGAAATCATGCTCATAACTGTACCCCTAGCACCAACATTTTTAAATTTCGAATCGTAATCGTATCGCTCACACACGCTTGAAATTTCATACAAAAGCCAGACAAAAGCTAGCGTAACTACTCGAGACGATGGCGATTCGAAATTTAAAAATGTTCGTTCTAAGATAGGAGTACGGCGAAACAGAGGAAATCTTAAACTCAAAATTGTCATTCCCTCAAAATAAATAAATTTTATTCTTATGAAAATTTCGAAATGGATATCTCAATTTTAAATTAGATCCGTATAGGTAATTTACAAATCCATGTTTTAGCTAAGTATAGGTGTTACGGAGTACCATAACACTAAGTAGTTATGCCATTCGTCTTTTGGCCACTACTTATGCGAAAGAAAGGATCCCCGTCTTATTTAAAGTTTCTCTATGACTTCGCTTCTCATTAACGTCTTTTAACATACTTAGTAATTGAAGTTTAGAATTTTTTCTTCACTTTATCTTTTTTTACATATTTTGTGTATCTATGTATTAAAATTTTACATTTTTATAATTAGTTGCTACTTCACATTTATTTAGCTAAATCTATTAACGATTTTCATTATGAAATATTGTTAAGATAGTTATGATTTTAAACCTATGGCAAATATGTTTATATCAGTTGTTTATTATGGATTGTAATATAAATTAGACAAAGATAAAAAAAATATGAAACAAAATGCAGGACCAGGTATTACTCCCTGAAACCCAAGAATTTTATAAACTAAATCAACGGTAGCTCAATTATGATGCTCGCCTATATATAGGTAGATATCTATAATTGGTTAATTTGATCTTGACACGTTCATATAAAAACTGCAGTTATAAAAATATTCTAACAATTTCTATGCATGAAAGAAAGTGTAGAGATTGATGCGCCTTAGAAGGACATAATGAGCAGGAGGGCGTGGCGGGGCGGTTGCGGAGCGGCAGTGAAATATCGCTCGTCCTGGGAGGTCCAGGTTCGAAGCTACATCAGATTTCTGACACCCGCACGATTTTGTCAATCGCGCTGATTAATATCTCTGGGCTAAAGATCTACGATAGGAGGTGAAGCTGTCATAGACCGGCAACTTGTTACGACGAAAAAATGCGCGGCTAATTGTTAATCTATTTTAATACACCTATCTACAGCTCTAATTTCAAATATACTTGCTTTTCTGATATTGAATATATTGATATTGAAAGCAATATCTTAGACTTTGATCGACGCAGAATGAATAGGATTTTTCTATTTAGTTTAAGGTCTACCTTTCGATATCATGATCTGAGTCGTACCTACATTTTTATAAGTTACAGCTTGCACAAAATAGAAAACACTGTTTAATTTTATTGAATTGAATATGTTGTTGCTACAACATATATATTCAATTCAATTGTTTTCTATTTTGTGCAAACTGTTACTTATGTAAATGTATTTAGGTGCTAGCCTGTCGATGGTCCTTGAAACGATAATTTTTCTGTTTTGTATCTATCTCTAGCAAGACTCTTTCTATCTTCTCTCTTCTACTTAATCACCAGCGCACATTTTAAATGTGTTGATTAATCATGTTTTCAACAAATCGCAAAAACGTTTAAATGTTAGCCGGATATTGAGTTTTTTAAATGTTGATGATAGCATCCCACATGTAATGACGATAATTAATTAATCTTGACACAAAACCAACAATCTAATGCTGTAAGAACAATGTTACAATCACATGGCCGACATTCGATCATTTGTCATCGCATCACTCGCACGTCAGCGCCGCAAACACGCCCGTTGTGCTCTCTAAAGAATCTTACAACCGAATGTAAATTAGGTATAGTTACATCCAGGGTAATTTAAAAATATACAAATATGAGCTCGCAGCCAAATAACACACTTTGAGGTCGTCAGGTCAAGTTGGGATCTGAGGAACTTTTACAGAAAGCAGTCAATATATTGACGCTTCCACTTGTTTTTTCTCACTGGGTAGGCATCGCAGGAAACTTAGAATTCTTTGCCGACACTTTGAGGGGTGAAGGATCCTTACTACAACATGCGTTCCTACAAAAGAGGCGTGAAAAAGTACCTTGTAAGCGGCTGGAACAGTGGTTCACCCAGCACTAAGCTGTCTTCGCATATGGACTTTTCTTACTGCTTCACACCAGGTGGTGTTGAGTCATTTGCCGTGCTATGTACCTATAGTTATTTAAAAAAAACTTACTCACATTTTCCAATTAACACTCAAGTTACTGCTATTTTATTTACGACGTTAACATAACGTTAGACAAATTTATTAGCAACTAATTAGAATAAGACTTACTTTAGTTTCAATATAATTAATTTAAACGGTGCATGCGAGTCAGCGGAGCCGGCGTTTTGCGTTTCAAACGCGCGTCGGATGGAAGGCGACGAGTCGTGACTGTGTCACACTGTCAAGAAGCAGTGTCACTCCGTCACAGATATGATGCGGGCTCACATTCAGTACCTATGGGTGTGACGGCCAGAAGACACACGAACTGTGATTGTGTCAAATTCGCATCACCCTAACAAATTTAGCAATATCCGGTGTATTTTAAATAACTGCGTTTTGAATCATAGTGCTGTATTTAAGTCTACGTCCAAACTAATTCTTATACCTAATAACAATTGCTATATTTGAATGAGTTCCCATAAGACTTTGCTAATTGGATTGACCTATTTTTCTACAACATGGGTGAGAGACAAGCGTACGGCCCGTCTGGTAAGCAGTTACCGCAGCTTGGACACTAGATATTGACGAAGCCTACTTTCTTGAAAAAAAAAGCGTTATGTTGACAAGTTCCCTTGCCCACAATCCCAACATGACACGTTCTCTATGAGTTCTGGCGACTGCACCCACTGGAAAACAACACTTCCAAGGTCATTTAACTGCGATCTTCTTCTGTGTCTTCCTCATTATTTGTAATGTGACTCTTTTGATATGAAGTACTAATAAACCAGACTGTTTGTGAGTTTGTAACGTAGTGATGATTTGGGATGGAAGGATCCAATAAAGCACCAGAATACGTCACTCTGAGGTATATTCAAATTGTAAAATAAAGGCACACTGTAATAAACTTAAAAACCTGATATTGGATACACCGAAATACCAAAATAGGCTTATAAAAATAAGGTACTTACAAAAGTGCATTGAGACTAAAGAAATATTAATTCAATATGCAATATCCGGAATGTTACATTGATAATCATCATCACCAGCCTATATACGTCCCACTGCTGGGCACAGGCCTTCCTACAAGGCAGAAACACATGAGGAGTTTGGGCCATAACACCACCACGCTGGCCCAGTGCGGGTTGGTGGGTTAAAGCGGTTGCAGTAACAACCGGGACCAACGGCTTAACGTGCCTTCCGAAGCACGGAGGAGCTCGAGATTATAAATTTGATTGACCCATCCAGGGACCAACCATGGCGAAAGTTGCTTTGTTTTCGTAATCGAAACCAGAGCGCTCAAACTACTACCCCACCGAGCTCCTCATTGATAATAATAAAATATAAAATAGCCCAAGCTAACGGCAGGCGACGAGAGCGAGACACTGGCAATTCTATTGCTGATCGTAAGAGGAAAGTTAAAGGGAAAACCGAATGAAGCACCAAAGTATGAATTTGAATTTTGAATTTATATTACTAAATATTGCCAGTTTTGGAAAGAGAAAAGAGTTGCTATAACATCGCAACCACGTTACAAGTTTAAAAATCGAACATTATTATAGCACAATAGCGTGAATGCATTTGAAAGTCTTATTTATTAACCCTTATTATTTGGTTATTAATCTAATTCGTTTAATAATATCAATATCAATGATAATAATATTGATATATTTCGAGATAGTCTGTATAGCAAATAGAGAGCATTACTTGAGCAACAGTAGTTTTTCATATTTTTTTAAACCACTAAGGTTGCAATCAAGCATATGGCCCACCTGATGGTAAGCGGTTACCGTAGCCTACCTAGTAGTTTTTCATTCTACTTGTATTAGAATAACATTAGTTTAAGTTTCCATGAATGTGCTATTTAAATGTGGTAGCTAGTTAATGGCTAATTGTTATTATTTTGTTTGTATGTTTGGATAATAACGCCGTAAGCTTTCCTAAAAAGATAATAAATTAATAATTTTATCAAATGCTAAGTACATAATCCTCTCATCATCATTAAAATAAAATTATATTTTCACTTAAAGATATGTTGCTTATTTATGGGTTACTAATGATAATGTTTGATAAAAAGATTCTGTGATTTCTTATTTAATTTCATTTTAAAATTACTTTAAGAAGAATAAAATAACAAAAACAAAAGAAATATCCACAAAAAGAAAATTATTTTGAACATAAAGCACTCTGTACTCTTGTTACACTTAAGGGTAAATCTCACGAAAACGAAGGCAGATGGCAGTGCTGGTGATCCTTGACACGGCTTATTTAAAAATAAAATGAAATTCTAAAAAAAAAAGCCAAAAAATACAAATAGGTATTATAGCATAATGTCTAAGCGTGATCGAAAAAACGTAGGTACTACTGAAGTACTGAGGTATTTTTAAAAATGCGGTGTTAAAATGTAGGCACAATTAAGAGGATTACTATGATTATCATAGTGATATAAGACTAAAACCCAGACTATACAGAAGTCGCATATCAAAGGCCCACCGCAGCGATTGAGACACGATTAAATACCATCACATAGTAAAAGAACTTATTAAATCCTAATTAGTGAGATCCATATTTGCAATATTTGCTATCTCAGAGAGTTGCACAGCCATTTATAAAGCTCCGGTTAGCTATAAAATTAGCTGTAAGTGGGTCCATTATCTGATATGAAATATTCATAGGCCACCGGTAAGGATTGTTGTCACTGGAATTATGCGGTAGAAATCACTTACGGCTCACTATTAACGCTAATTCGTTGTAATGGCTGCTGGAAACACGATCCGACACTACATGCCGCGCTCGACTTATGCAATAACGTTACACAGTTTTTTAATAAATATTTTATGATATTACATTTTCCAAGTCGCCGTTTAGAAAGCACTTTGATGCTTGTTGCTTGACAATTAGTTCGCGATACCCGACTAATTAGCTTTTACTATGCTAATTCAATGATTTGTTTCGTGTAACTGCTGGGATCAATTTAAATATCAACTACGTAATATACCTAGGACCCTTAGTTTTTCTCGAATTCAATTATAAATCTCTGTGACTGTTAAAGAATTTTTATATCGCCTATTCTATCCGCAAATTACATTATCAGTGAGCCATGTCATTAGCATATGTGTAAAGTAATTACTAGAAAGCTCTTGAACACTATCGTCAAAAGTGCGCTAATGAACGGTCGGGTCGGAATCTGCAATCTCGCGCCATCTGTCTCTAATCAACGAATCGAGTTAATTAAATCGCGTTGGCAATATGGCGGCGGGTGTAATTGCTATTAATAAAGCGCTTTCCTGTATAATTAGACGGGCGAGCGTGGATTGGCCGACGGTCCCTAATCACGACGTGATAACACTGCGCTAATGGTTGCACTGCTTTCAATTGCATAATCACAAACTAAATCATGATTGCCTACTTTCAAGCTACGTTATAATTCATTTTCCTGAAAAATCAACATGATCTTTAATGATAATGTAATTAGTTATATTGAATTTATAGGGACTTGGAGTATTATCACGTGTTTGGGATTTATAATATCTACTCAAGATACTTATCTTAAATAAAATACAAATTTATCCAAAATAATTTGAAGATGTAAAGGAATATTGAAGATAAATTTTCTATTGCCATAAAGAGACGTTGTGGATGCACGGTCGGAAGATCACCAATAGCGCGTTACATGGATTCATCAGACGAGTCGCGCCAGGGAAACAATGATTGACGAGTTCGCACCTCGCCTCCTGCCTCTCTAATTAAGACGACATGCGTCCGCGCACCGCTGCTATTCGCAGCCGCTACTAATTTTACCCTTCTCTCCACAACATTTCATTATAACATTATGAAAGCACTGACTTTATTCTTGGTCTAAATAAATATCGCTCAAAAATCAACTTTTATGTTCACATTACCATGGATTATCGTTTGCTATCCTTAAACGAGTTTCTCGATATTAACACTAACTACTTTGTATTGTTACTAAAATTAACGTTTATCTGTAATAATTTGTTCAGCAGACTCTTTTAGTAACGAGTCACATCTAAATTTCAGCTGCACAGGAACATTTTAACAATGTCATAACAATAACGAGGCGTTGTAAATGCGCGCCCCTTATTTCTGTCTTCGGTATCTGCTCATTAAAGCGCTTCTTACGCGTGTCTCGATGTCCTTTTTCTTCCACTTGGTTTTCCGCTAACTTTTGGGTGGTAGAATGATGGACGACGTCGGTGGCCATATATCATTGCTGTAATATATCGCGCGGTGCGCCGAGTGTCGCCATTAACGCATGCGCGCAATTGCCCGTGCTCAAGCGCATGCACCATCGCGAAAGCTATAAGAAGCGTCTCACAAATCGACGCGCGCGACCACAGCTAAACGCGCATAAATCTTATTAATGGTATTCTTATTTTCGTCCTCCCTCGATCGTGCAGAATCGTTAGACGGCATATTACTAGGACTGCCTTTGTTAAACGCTCGGTGTATTCAGATTCACTCGTAAGGCATAAAACTTTCAAGATAAATCAAACTAATCAAAATTATATTGTAAAGCTTAATGCACGTTCAATCATAGTGAGCGGCTTGGGTGGTCGGCTGTCATCTGTTATTGGATGTAGGTATGATAGTTCACGGGTCGGACGCTGCATTCCGATCGAGGTTGCGTAAACTTCAAATGCGAATTGTCAAAGTTACACTGGCATACCGCTTAGCTCCGGGTATTGTCGACAAAAAGTGAGAGGCCGTCAAATGAAGCTCTGTCTCAGCTTACAACTTAAGATTTGTTGTTTCCGCTTTTGCCGCCTCAATGACTACCATTTTATGTCGATTGGAGATAGTGTTTCACGCGCCTGCTACCGACATCAGTTTTTGTGACACTCCTTTCTGCCCGTGACTAGTTTATTATCGATGATCAGTTTTTGTAAGCGTTTTGGTATTTCTATTTTAATTTTTGTTGGTCTGTTATATTTCAACTTTGAAACACTGTGATGAATTCTACTACATATAGTGATCCCCTCCTCTTGTTAATAAGAATAACAACAGGAAACCGCAGCGGAATAGTGTAATAAGAGCTATTACGTCGACCAACCACAAGCAATTTCATTCGGTAAACAAAAACATACACCTTTACAAAAATGTCTACCCATTCATCTTTCTCGAACGGGACATTAAAGAATGTCTCCGTTAAAGAGGGGAAGGGGAGTAACGTCTAAGAGTCATATTCGTGTGTAACGATCCATGTGAAGTATGTCATTCCTTTGGATGCATCACAATTTTTTCAAATAAGTTTGAGCTCTATTGCTAACTGTCTATATTTTTTTATTTCTTTTTATTTAAAATGTTTCTTATTGCTGACAATGTATTTGAAGAGGGGAGATATAAGGCAGACCCTTTAAAGTAGGCACTTCTTATTGAGTGAGGGACGGAAAGTAGCGCTATTTGTGAAATATGAACAAAAATCTACTTTTTCTAGTATATGGCTTTCACTTGATTTCGTGTGTGCTGTGAAAAATGAGTAGGATTTTGAATCAATATAAAAATATAAGAAATTAAAAAACAGGTAATTGTAAATGAAATGGAAATGTTATCGACAAGAAAGTAACACATGTGCTCCAGATTTTCCTATTGTCGTACTAATTACTTGTGATAATTTGCGATAAACTCGAGTCTTAATGAGCAAGCGACGATTTGTGCCGGTCTCAGTCAACGATAATTGTAACCCAACCAACTAATTGTCGAATAATTGCGCTAATGTGAAAATATACGCTTTAATATAACAATGGAATGAGGAAGTGAACAATATAATATGCAAGCAATGAACATTGTGGATGACTTTTTTCGTTTAACACGCGCGTGACGTTTCTTGAAAGTGTAAAGTCATTACGTAGCATATTCTGCTGGCCCTGCATTCTGATAGGCATATGCCCTATTCTGATATCGCACTGGCATCGAATGTGAAACTACTTTTTTCCACAAGAAGTATTATTGCTCATAAGGCGATCTGGGTGTATTTGTAATAGTAATAATAATCATACTCCCAGCAATTATCTATCTTAAAGTAAGCATTGCGTTATGGATACTAGATAACGGAGAAATCATGATACTAATATGTATACAAATATAAGAAATATACTAAATAAACATATGACGACCGGCTGGCCGAGTGGTCTGTGCCCCTTGCTATACAGGCTATTTGGTCGGGAGGTCCCGGGTTCGAATCCCGGTAGGAGCAGATGTTTGTATGGTGAGTACGAGCAGTTGTTCACGAGTCATGGATGTTTATATGTTTATTTAGTATATTTCTAATATTTAGTAACATATTATTAGCATTATTTCTCCGTTATCTAGTATCCATAACACAAGCTCTTAATGATCCTTAGTTTGGGCTAGATAATAGGTGTGAGTGTATGAATATTATTATTATCATTATATAAACATACATGACTCGTGAACAAATGCTCATACTCGCCATACAAACATTTGCTTCCACAATTCATCCGTCATTTGTCAGTAACACATTCTCTGAAATTGCAATGAGCAATAATACTCGTCCTGGTTAGGTATTCACGTTGAGCCAAGTGTGCTGACAATGTGTGCATATGTTCCAGACGCATGTTCCCGACGGTGCGCGTGTCGTTTGCGGGGTGCCGCGCGGAGGCACGGTACGCGGTGCTGCTGGACGTGGTGCCGGTGGACGGCAAGCGGTACCGGTACGCGTACCACCGCTCGTCGTGGCTGGTGGCCGGCAAAGCGGATCCCCCCGCGCCCGCGCGCCTCTACCCGCACCCCGACTCACCCTTCACCGGCGACCAGCTGCGGAAGCAAGTCGTCTCCTTTGAGAAGGTTAAACTCACCAACAACGAAATGGACAAAAATGGACAGGTACTGTATAAATAAAATTTACCACACTCATTACCTGTCATATCAATCACAATTTGGCAACGTTGCAGCAATTGACTTTCCAAAAATTTACATTTTACGTCTTGGAGAAATCGTGGAATATTACATGAGATGAGCCTTGATTTTAAAGAACAAAAAAATTTTAAACAAAAATTAAAACCGACTTCAAAAAACTGAAAAGGATAAAATAATTAAATTTAAGTAGGTATTCATCCCCTAGAAACATATTTTTGGAGTCGGTGCTTCACTTTCTATTGTTTTTGGAAACCACTTAGCACCAACTCCAAAAATATGTTTCTAGGAGATGAATACCTACTTAAATTTAATTATTTTATCCTTTTCAGTTTTTTGAAGTCGGTTTTAATTTTTGTTTAAAATTTTTTTTTCACAATTTTTAGTGATAACTTTCTACGTTGATAATTTTCTTCGTTTTTGAAAAAATTTTTATGGGACCAAATGGCAGCTATTCCGCATCGAACAAAAAAAGAATCACGTAAATCGGATCAGTAATCTCGGCGTAATCGGTGTACATACATAGAAAAAAAAAAAAAAAAAAAACCGGCCGAATTGAGAACCTCCTCGTTTTTGAAGTCGGTTAAAAATCATTTAAAAAGTTTTTTTTTTTTATCAGCTGGTCCTGAACTCTATGCACAAATATCAGCCACGTATTCATCTAGTGCTTCGAAGAGAAGGAGCCATCAACGCGCCTATCACTGATCTTGAACAAGAAGAATTTAAGACATTCATATTCCCCGAGTGCGTGTTCACTGCGGTGACTGCATACCAGAATCAACTCGTAAGTACTTTTATTAGAGCTATTGATCTCGACACAAATAGCGTACCTACTTAGCAGTTAGTTCTTTTTGACGACACAGGCCTTTGTTTTATTATCATTTGATTTCCAAAATAGATCAGAGAGTCGAACGTTTGAAATCGCACGGTGCTGTCGAGTGACTATCGACGAGTTCTATTTCGGTGTCACTAATTGCATCTGGTTGAAAGGTATGTCCAGTCTGAACAAAGGGAGGTGGCACATATTTTTTTGAGTATCAGACGGCCACACGCGGGCGTCACCGACGACGGACGGACAGGCGTGCTTGACGCGTATACGACAGTGACGACTAAAGTTTTCACCCAAGCTAAATATAAGCCCAAATCAATATAGTTATTGACCAACCACATGGGTTTCTCTATTATTGTAAATGCTTTCCATACACTACTAGTTTCATTGGCGATGATTTTGTATGAGCTGAAATGAAATTTTAAGGATCTGAAAATCAGATATACCTTTCTTCATATCGTTATCTAGACACGTGTAGATTTTTAACACGATTAAATATTTTGCCTCGATACTTTTTATTTCAGAAAAGGCGTGTGTGATCAATAGGATTACGATTCGAAATTTTAAAATGTTCGTGCTAGGAATAGGGTTGAAAAATAAAAATAAACTTATGATTATTGATAAACGATAATTTATACTCAATTGGAAATTGTTTTAAATGGTAGATATCGTTAATATTCACAATTGCGTAGAAGCGTTTTTTTTTTGTATTCCTCATAGTTTTTTTTTATAATTTGTTTGTCATCGCTTTCTTTTGCACGCGCTGTCGCTATTTTGTCTTTTTTCTCCCGCTGAATCAGTCATAACTGTATTCCTGTCTCAGCCTAAACAACGTTTCGATAGATCGCCTTAAAAGTCCTTTAGAAAGGACGTCACATAATCACATACAAATTTCGATCGTTTGTCGGCCAAACATTGCTGCAACATCAATCCTATTTGCAAGAATAATACTCAGCAAAGCATTATATCTCGGCTTCGGGAGAGTATTTCTTTCCATCCTTTTCTATGTTCAATGCTGACGTCTAATAGCGCAAGCCATGATTAGCAATCCATTTTGTGTTTCATGTGACTTACTGCCCTCGCTCTTTGAGACTGTGATCTACGAGCAATGCTACTTCAGTGGTACTAGATTTATGATGGACAGATGATGGATGGTCAGTAAAACAAATAACTCTGTCCTTAGGAGTCCACGTTGCTTTAAGTGTTATCTAGTAAAATAATACTGTCTATATACTTTTAGTTTATTGATGGCCACAACTTTTTAATGTGATTTAACGATATAAGTTTCATGTGAAGGAGGTGTCCTATTAAAAGTTGTCTAAATCTTTCCCCGCTTCTCGCTCAGCTTATAGTATGGCCCCATGTTCCCGGCCCGCGCCGCATGTGTCGCCACGCGCAATTAATTCTCTGTCACAAGAGCGTTTGGGCGTCTCCGCGTTTCTTGTTTTGTTCCTCGCGATGTAGTAAAATAATTAGGACGTTTTGAGGTTCATAAAGGAAACGTTACTTTATATCGACAACGCGGTACATAAATCTTCATTTGTTGCTTAATTAGTTATTCCACTTGCTGATAATAAAACAAAACTATTTACTTTAAAAATCAAATCAACTCTTTATCGAAGTGTAATTAATTGCCACGCAATATCCTTTAACACTTTAAGAGCAGTAAAAATATTAGGTATATTTACTGACTGATATAATTAATAACGGTTACATTAGCTGCTGGTAAGCTGTCTTTATATAGCTCATACTAGAAAAGAAAACCGGACAAGTGCAAGTCTAACTCGTACACCGGGTTCCGTACGAACTTGAACAGATAGGTAATAGATAAGTCGGATTCAAAGACAAACTTAGCTTTGTCATTGAAAAACTAATCTGCCATAGGTAAGTACGTAAATGTATACCAAAGTCAGTATTTTTGGCTTTAGATGAAACGATACATAAGGTATCTAATAATTACATCTAATAAATACATAAGGTATGTAATAATTTTGAATATATCATATGAAACGTCATATGATATATTCAAAATCATATAGTATTCAAAATCATATAGTATTCAAAATCAATTAGCAACATAATAATTTGTAACGAGTAGCTGGTATATTTTTACTAGGTATTTTGACAATACAATACAAATATTACAAGGGACTTCTCAAAACTATGAACTGTTTACCGTCTAGTAAAGACTAAAAAACCGTATAGTGAATTTCGGACCTCCTCTTTTAAAATTTTCCGTAGGTAGGTGTTGCGCACTGAACTACACTTTAATAGGTATTTAATTTTATTATCTCCTAAAAGAACGAACAGATCGGACGGTTGATTGGGCATAGCGACCACGCATTGGAAAGCGCAAAGTCGGATGGCCTCCCACTAGATATACAGCACAGACAGACCACGCAAAACCGATTCGTTTGGAGATCGACGGGGGACGCTTTTGTTGAGCAGTGAACTTCATCGGCTGATATGATGATGATTTTTTTTATAAAGCACAGAATTACTATTTCTATTTTGGTGGGGCGCGAGCGCATGACACACGAGCGAGAGTCGACGGTAAAAATCAACCGATTGTAATAAGTACTTGTTTAAAAACAACACCACGCTTTTTATGTTGACTAAATCACTTAGTTTGAAAGTGTTTGAATTTATAAATTAAGTTATTTGAGAATTATTAATGTTTTATTTGTTATCAGCCAACAATATTAAACAATGTACACAAGTCTACTTACTGTGCAAAGTTCACTTAGAGGCTTTTAGTTAAGTCTTAGTTCAAATGACCGATATGATTGTAACCAAGCGTAAAAGGAACTGTTAAAATATATTTTTTCAGTTTAGATTTTTTACAGCTCCAAGGGACCGTAGACCTACTACTCACCTTACTTAGTATTTGTTAGTTACCACTTTACATTACAACTTTCACATAAGACATTCATACAGACAACGAGTGATCTTGTAGGTAAGAGTTGTACGGTTTCATTTTTGCTTTTGTGGTACACGGAATACAAATTGATTGAATACTATAAATCACTTTACTACTTCAATTAATCGACGAATAATGTTGATTACATACGATTTAAAGTAGTTTTATAAGTTAAATATTACAGTTGAACTGGCCCCATCCATCAAGGCTAGCTCTTAAATAGCAGAGCTGTTTGCCAGTAACATATACGCGACACTAACCAATCGGACGTTAATAATTGCAGTAGGTAGGTAATAAACATCAACTATCAGGAGTCAGGACGGGCTCCACCTCCATGGCTACGGCTCCCCAGGGCTATCAGTTATTGATTTCCATTGATTCTAATGCGATTCTAGATTTACTGCCAACACCTACTCATTCTGTCATCCTGCACTATAGGCACAATTATCATTACTTCCAACCTTTGTGTCTTTATTTTTAATCAGCTAAGAGTAAGTTCGAGGCTAATATTTAAAGAATACGTATGCAAATATATTGGATGTATATTTTGTTTATTTTAAAAGTAGGTATTTAATTACTTTATCATATTTTGTGTCTTTAACTTCCTTTAAATTATTGCACCCGTCAGTGTTCTCTTTCTTCTCCGTTCGTACTGTTTTGTGATTGTAGCTCTGTATTGTTTATACTGATCCTTAAGTTTGCAGTAAATAATATTGACTATTTACATTTTGAGTTAGGAGTCACTATCTTCGTGCCTCTCCTTAATCTTTTCTTATTGTCATTATCTATTTAATGTATTAATTATACTTTTTTATTATTTAAGTTTATTCTAATTATATTGCATTTTTATTACTATAGTCCTCATTCTAGCACTCGATACTATTATTTTATATAAGACACTATATTTTCTTCTACAAGCAGCAATCGCTTCCAGGCAACCTGGCTAGAAGAGGTTGCTGCTTAGCAATAAGGCCGCCTATTGTGTTTTGTTAAGTGTTCAATAAAGAATATTTATATTGTTTTAAAAATATCTACATCATAGTTAAGATTGTAATGATAATAACCATGTAATAAATTTATAATTTTATGACTCAGATTGCCCTTATTAGGTAACGGCTGCTATTAATAAACAAATAAACAAAATTACCGATTTATTCTGGTTTATAAAATACAAAGTGTGATATCGGTTGCTTGATCGCAATGCGCGTCCGGCGCGGGCGCAGCGTGTCCCGATTTGGCTGACGTCACACCTCTGACAGCTAAAACATTTGTCGAACGCCGTAGATAGTGTCACTGATAACTCAATCCTTTACAACAATAAGAATACACTTCGCATGTTTGCACCTGCGCGCCGCCAGAGATGTATACTACACCCGCATAACTTTAAGCTCACAAAAAACTTAGAATTAAACAAAAAACGTCAATTTTAAGACAGTGTTTCCAGATTTGAATCCCAAAAGTGTCATCAAATAAAATTTTTATGAGTTAAATCGATTCGGAATGAAACATCATTATTGGTGCTTTATCATACGAAGTTGCTGATATAAGATAGGTAAAAATAAGTAGAAAAAACGGTGAATAGTGTTTTTGTTCGGTTCGCGGTGTGAGACGAAGCGTCGCCGCGCGCGCCGCGGGGTGGTTTCCCAGGAAAGCGCCGCGGGCCGCACGACCTGCTTCAAACATTTTACAACGTTTAGGGTTGCTATTTTATATTTTTAAGATCTCTTTCTCGAAACCGTTTTTACATAATGATTGTATGAGGTTTATATAGAGACATTTGTTAGAACGTAGCCTCAAGGCTTACTGGTGTGATATTAAGTTCATAATGTTACAAAATTTAACTCTACGTTGTGAACGCTTGTGTACCTACGTACTACATCATATTTAATATGATGTTAAGAATTTTAACTAACACTTCATAGAACCATTATGGCAGCCCTGCATCTATAATGTGGCTCGTTTTCTGTAAAATCCTTTGTCAGGAATTTGACTCGCTCTGTGAGGTGACAATGTTTGTTTGAGTTTATGTATCCTCAATGCATACAATACAATGTATTTTTTTAACAGTCGATGACTTGTGAATTTGTTTTGATTGATAGTCCAGTTAAGGTTTTCCGATTAGATAAAAACTCGTGGATAGCAAGCAACCTGCCATGTTGAACTATTTTTTGTTGTTCCAAATATTTTCCTAAAATCTTGATAAATAGTAATAAAATCCTCTTTGTCGTCTAAGGTGGCTATTGGGTGTTCCTAGTGCTCATCAACTTATGTTGATGATCCAATGTTAATGATGAAAACTATGATATCAATAAGAGTTCTATCTGACAAGCGACATTGCTGTAATACTTCTTGAGAAGATAATCACGGAAGTAACTGCGCTAGTTCATCGCGTGTGCCCGCGTAACCGCAGTCAATAGCCACTTAATTGAAATTTATTTGTCATTTCTCAGTATCAACAATCAATATTCTAAAATCTCCAAAGCTATTCTCACATTGAGCGTCCACAAACAAGTTTTACAAGAGTATAATCGAACAATATGGTGAAGGAGTGAAGGCAAACACAATTTCAATAACAAAGGACACCCATGACAAATAAACATATTTCACGGGCCAAAATGGCTGCGGTCAAGTGTCGCGCGCCCCGCCCGCACCGCCAGCTTGTCTTTTTCTTTCTCCAATAATCGATTCATTCTTTTCAATTTAACCCTTTTATCTTTGTTGGCTTAGGAATCGTGATTTGTTTGTTGTAACGATTATCGCGGACCTTACTGTGAGCGTTTGATTGATATTTTATCTTGTGGCCAGTTACTCTGTAACGTGAATGGAGATCTCTAATTGATAGTTGATAAATTAATGTTCGATATCACCTGCCTTTTATTGATCTTTTTATATTTTAAACTAAGATGAAAGGAACCGGATTACCGGACATATCGCTTATGACCCGGATTTAAAAAATATACATATAGACGGAAACCGCACAGCCCTCTTATAAAACGCGGACATTTTAAAAAGTTATATATACCTATTAGGTATATACCCAGCTAAATTTATTTTGTCACTCTCACTGTTCACAGACCATTATAAGCCATAGACAAACATTTATTTTCTTCCATGGTAATAAATATGATAAGAAAAATATGACCTAATAGGTAAATTGCATTATTATTGTTGTTATCGTTGAATTTCATCGCTCATGCTAAACCGCACGTTAGTTGTGAGAATTAGGTAGGTATATTATTTCTGGACAAAATAAGCATTCAAGAGCGCATCTATTGTCTTAGCTCTCCCTTGGACTGGTAGAGACTGCTTTATGACATTAAGTCTTCAAATCGTCAGTAATTTTTAAATTTTTATAGGTATTAGTTCCACCCTCAGGATGGTAATGAACTGAATAAAAAATTTTAAACTAAAATAAAAACCAACTTCAAAACACTAAAAAGCATAAAATTATCAAATTTAAGTGCTTCACTTTATAATGTTTCTGGAAAAAACTTAGCACCAACTCCAAAAAATATGTTTCTAGGGGATAAGTACTTACGTAAATTAAATTATTTTATCCTATTTTTAGTGTTTGAAGTCGGAATAAAAGTCTTGGCGTAATCGGTGTACATAGATAAAAAAATACCAACCGAATTGAAAGCCTCCTCCTTTTTGAAGTCTTTTAAAAATGACAGTACAAGTTAGACATCGTCATCGTTACCTAGGTAAAATTGGTGGACAACTCAATGCCCAATACCTACTATAGATTAAAATTCTTAGTCGTACTCGTGTAAGTTATGCCCATTAATTTTTCATAATCAATCTAACATACCCGCCACAACATAAGCTTCAAATACAAGAAGTCAACGTACTTACTTAAGAGAAGATTTAAAATAATTTAAGATAAAATTATTTATTGGTGTTTCATCTCTTCTCCTCGCACCCGATTTTATGGAAGCCATCTCTGTCCTCCTCGCTATCGATCACCCGAGGTGTGACGTCACGCAGAGACGTCGTGTGCGGCCCGGGTGAATTTATTGCGTCTGCGCACTCAGCTACCACAGAAAAACCAAACATTTTGTTGTGTTTTGTACATTTTAATTATTTTTTATGGCTTGCCTTTACTACTTAACTTACGCAAATGTACCTAAAGAAAACAAAATTAACTTTACAATTTTACTAGTAATATTCAAATGTCTATAAATTAAGAAAGTAATATCACTATTTATTTAATATTCATGTACCTAGTAGCCAGAGCCCTCCGACATTATTGCAGAGAACAAAGAAACCTTTTCCAATTATAAAAAAAACTCATTATAAAAAATTAAAATGTCTGTCATTGACAAAGACCGTACAATCACTATGTCATTGTGCTACAATCAACTTCACTTACTAATTTTTATTTATTTTTTTGAATAATATTGATGAATCATTTTAAATAGCAGAACATTGAAATGTGGCAGATTGCATACTCACTGATATTTCGAGTGAACAGTCATAACTACGGACACGAGTGTAAATTGGACCTTATTTTGACGGTAGGGCCTTTAAGGGACCTCCTGACCCGGCTTAGTGGAGAGAGCTACCAGCAACTGCGCAATTAACTGACAAAAGATCGAAATGTACAGAACGAGCAACAAATTCAAATCAAAAACGAACATAGAAGATGGTGATGTGGGTGTGTAGAATGGTTATAAAAGTACTGTCGGAAATAGCGCAGGACCTGTACAACCTGCACACAATTTCCCTGATCTTGTCCGTGGGCAGTATAAGTGAGAGCCTTCAGTTGATGGAGATACTGGATGAAGACGAGGGATCATGATATTTTACTTGGGAATAAATTATAATTGTTTTAAATCAATAAAAAATTTAATGCCAAGTACTTATGTATTCTTAAAGAATTCTACACTGTTTGCCAAGAATTGAATTAAGTTGAAAAAAATTAAGTCAATAAATTCAAAAGAGAGTGTTACTCTATGGGGGCCACGTTATTTATATTGTGATGGGTAATTAGACTTTTTAGACGGCCTGACGATCTGGTGAAGGTCGCAGGTATAGAGGATGAGTGCAGCGTAGAACCAATCGTAGTGGAAATTTTTAGGAGTGGATGTTTTCGGCTGAAATAATGATGATTATAATTATGAAACTAGTTATAACCGTAGTATGGATGAATCTCAATACCACATCACAACTTAGCCGTGGGATATAACACACGGGAGTCATTGTGGATACAAAAGGTAGCAATGCTGGCATTACGCAGCTATAGTTTTCTAACTATTGCTTAGTTCATTGTTGATTTATATATTTATGGGTCCTAATACTTCTTTTATATAAAGCAAATATTAATAAATATTAGGATCCATTGAAAGTGGCGCCCGCCGTGATAATTTTAGACATTAAACTAAAAAGTAGCGCACAGACTAGGATTTTCACGAGGTATTATTACATTCGTCCGCAAAACATGCAAAATGGCCACTTCGAGTGCATTTTTATGGGTCCCGCATCTACCAGCTATCTAGCTACCACCGATTAATATATTAATATCTTCTAAACATTCAAGACTATTTCTTACGAATTCCACGTTTGCTTTTAATAATATCCTTTTTAGTGAATAGGTATTATAATGAGTAATGCCACTTTATGGGGGTACCGCCAAGTTTTGTCAGTCGTGATTGGGAACTGCCTAAGTTCAGTTAGAGATTGACTTTCAGAAGGTAGGTCATTTGAAAGCCGCACAGTAGGTATCTCCAAGATATTATCGAGGACGCAAGCACATGCAGTGCTCATTATTTCGAAGCACTCACAAATTATTGTCAATAAAGCGCTGGTTTTCTGGAAAAGCTCTTATGGCTCGCAGCTGTAGGTCGGCTCAACAAACTATCTTTCAGAAAGGCCACGAATCCGGGTTGTGAAGTCTCAGGCAATCAACGCATAAATGAATGATGTCACGAGTGCTTAGTATCTTGTTTGCTTTTTTTGTAGATGTTTCAATACTTATTCATGATTAGACATCAAAGTGAAAAAGGAAACGGTCAGGAAAGCAGGCTCAAGTCTTTTCTAATAATGGTCGCTTTCTTTTAGATAGAAGTATTATAAGTTAATTAATTTCCTTTAAAAACGTTCTTCCGTCAAATGCCAATGACTTAGGCAGTGATAAGATACTCACCAGCTAAAGCATACGATACTTTTATCCTATTTCAAGAAAATATTTTTAAAAAAGAAGAAGTAGAACTACATTTAAAAGTGCGTCCTTATCAATTTCATGTTTAGAAACTGGCTTAAATTGCGGGTAGATCTTTAGTTTAAGTCGAATTATGGAGATTTGTTAGAGAAAATAATCTCATTAAAATCAAACCGTTCATGTCACATTTTCGCACCAGAATACACAGTTACGTCAATGAAATGTAATGTACTTAATTACTCCCAGCTCTCGTGAATGTGGCATAGTAATATAATATCCACGTAAAATACCACGAGAAAAGATACCATTCCTCATCGCATCAATCAGGGTGCAGCGCGATGCGCGCTAACGTGACATTTATTTATTTCTCCACGGTGTTACTGTCGTGTCTCGACCGAGCCCATATGTTTACATGACACCCGATGAAGCACTCGTCTTTTTATTATGCACCTAGAATTAGATTGGAATCCTTACGTGAAAAGTACACTAACACCTGAAACTGAACAAGTTATAATACTTGTATTAATTAAGGTCCTTTTTAACCCCCGAAGAAAAAAGAGGGGTGTTATAAGTTTGATGTGTCTGTCTGTGTATCTGTGTGTCAGTCTGTGGCATCGTAGCGCCTAAACGAATGGGCCGATTTTGATTCGTTTTTTTTGTTTGAAAGCTGATGTGACTACGATGGTTCTTAGCTATAATTTATGAAGATCAGTTCAGGCCTTTGATGACTTTCAGCTCATTTTCTACATGATAATAAGATTTTACTAGCTTTAACAGTTCCGATTGATTTCAAATTCGGTGTACTGTCACTTCGGTGACAATTCCATGGCAAACTAACTTTGAGCTGATCCTATACCATCAAAAAGTCTGCGAAATGCTTAACTCTTCAGAAACTTACAGCAAATATAGCGTGTTTAGGCTCTTATGAATAGTCTTAATGAGATGGTGTTAGATAGATGATTAAAGACGCCGGGGGTTACTTAAAATTTTTCATTTTGTAATTATTTATAAGGTAGTAGAGTGAGTGAGTAATGCCTAAGTTGCTACGAGCGTCTGCTACGGCTATGGTAACTTACCGCCTTACTTTGTCACCCTTGTCCTATGATAAATTAACTTTGAATCTAAAAAAAAATATGTAATTTAATTAAACACGAAAATACTTAATTATTTGAATTTACTAATAAATACTAAGTATACCTAAAATATTTTTACGATGATTAGATTGTGATCTATGAATATTAGAGACACGTGCAATACACATGCATTAAAAGTGTCATCTCAAATCTGGCATAGAGTACACGACAGTGGCTTCCATAAACAATACATCACTGGGCCAGTAATTAGAGCGTCGTTTGCAGGGTGCGCGGGCGCGGGCGCTCATCTCTCTCCTTGACGCCTTTTTGTATAATTTTTTTGTTTCCCAACCGGGAATAATGTCATTATGGCGCCTTTAATGTTGTCAGTGAGCGGGCGCGCCGCCGCCCAAGGCGAACGTTTGTTGATACTTAAATTAGCTTGTTTTGACACGCCTCGTTCTTATGTTTGTACTAAATGTAATAAATGTCGGTAGCGAGAAAGCGCCTCATTCATTATTCTTCTTTGCTCCCTCGGCTATATTTTAAAAGAGCAACATTAGAACATTATGTTCAAATGTCCAGTCACACACGAGTGCGCAGCGTAAGTATGGTTTACGTAAACGAAACACTGTGAACGAATATGAGCCATTGAAAACAATTACGGGCGGTACGTCAGGGAATCATACATAATGTATTGTACGTCAATATTGTCAGCTACTACTCGCATTGTAAGCGCACTCATTACGTCAGGCGCAGGCGCGACGAGAGAGCGCGGCCATTGTAGTCAATGGCGCTCGCCAGGTGGGTGTGCAAGCGTAAGTAGCTGCCGCGACATGCCGCTGACCCTCGACACCACGCGCCCCCACCCCTCCCGCCGCGTGGCCCGCAACAATCCTAGCACCCATACGTTCGTTAGCTCAGGACGACTCTCACGATCTTCTGAACTGTAATTCATGACGAGACTGACTAAGCATTCATTCATTTACCAATTTTCTTTTGCATGTTGTTTTTTAATTAGCATATTCCCGAGAGTGATGTATTTTAACATAATATATACTTGGACTCAGCTTCCATATGCCTATTATTATAGTAATTTGTCAGGAAAAACGCATGCTGCCTTGTAAAAATACTCACCGAAAACTGAAGACTTGACACGGGACAGACAATATTTTGTTATCTTTATTGTTCTCTTTTGATGCGCAACCAAAATGCTAAAAACATTTAGTTTTAATCGTGACGTTCTGTAAATTAACGCATCTCGAAAGGACCACATCAAACAGACGCATAAATATCTTCAACAGAAATTAAGAAGTTAATTGTCAGAACAGCGGAATGTCTCAAAATAGGTTCCTAGAACGAACTCCGCGCGTAAGACAATATGTCTTTAATTTTATTGTTATAAGTGTGGACTATTTTACATTACTTTAGAATAGTTCATGCTACTGAGTTGCTGTTGAGGTATACTTTGACAACGTTCTAGTTTTGAATGGAGTTCATCGTCCTAAAATACCTGTTCAGTGCGATGTTGTCAAAAGAGCATGCAATTTGCGACGTAGGTGTGTCAGGTAGAGCAGAGAGCGTCGGAATGCGCTCAGTCGCCAGGTAATTACCGGCCGCCACTAGACACGCTGAAAGATTGACACGGACACGAGCTGGCGACGACTTGTTTATTGCAAACTGACGCAAAAAATACTAATTTCTTTCTCACCTACGAGCTCATAAAATAAAACGCATGTTAAAATTGACACCCAATATTGGTTTAACCCGTTTGGATATTAGGCGCGCTATTTAATGGTGACCGGTTCCGTGGAAGGTTTTATCGTAAATATTGTTTACAAATTGTGTGGAGCCACAGCGGGAGCGCCACACTCAGCGAGGGGGCGATTTTTCATCGACACTGCCTCTGCTCTGCCAAACACATTTTTTAACACCTCGGCCCTCGCTTAAATCAAACATTTGTTTTATGAGGACATCGCCTTAACACACTTTCTTAGGAATAATTTGCATTCCAAAAAAATATCGATTTTTTCATAAAAATGCATTCAGACAATGTTGCGTTATTATTTTAAAGGGCACTTTTAACGTCAGTATCTTTTATCTTGCTAGGTATATTATTGTGTATCGTGTAACTAAAATTATAAAGTAATGTGAAATGTCGCCAATAAGTTAACCTTATTAGCTGGTTAACTCACGACGGGGGGTGCTACAATATTGCATGAGTGCGCTTATACAAGGAGACCAACTTTATTCATCAGTAGATACTACTGCGTTTTTAACATCATCTTAATACGAAAGTAGCTCTTGTTTTGAACACGACGCTATGTTAATCATGCACCCTTATTTTAATATTCGAGATTAATTAAAAGTCGTCTAGTACTTGACTTGCGGTTATAACTAATTAAACTATTTACATAATAATATTCGCCACTTCGTAAGCTCTATTACGAAATGGAGAATTAAAAACTTAAGTATTCAAGCAAATTGTTATGTCATGTTACCAATTCAACATTTAAAGATGTATATAATGATTATTTTTTAAGATGTTGTTTGACTAACTTGAATTACTATCCCACAATTTTTTATTCTTTAATTATTTTACTAAAAATCATACCAATCGAGTTTAGAACCTCCTTCCTTTTGAAGTCGATTAAAGATGCTGTTTTGTTTCAGATAACGAAGCTAAAAATCGACAGTAATCCATTTGCAAAAGGATTCCGCGACTCTTCACGTCTCACTGAATTTGAAAGGTAACTATCAACCTTTTGCTACCACTGTTTCACAGTGTAATTGGCCAAAAAGTAGCTGGTTTTATGAAGAACCCGCAGAAAAAAGTAAAAACCAATCCAAACTCAGTTCCAATCGTTGTTTCATATATCGGATTAATATTAACATAAACAGCAGCTGTATTGCTGTGGAACTATTCATTGAGAGTAGTAATATTTGTACCAGAGAACTCAATTTCATGTATTGAACCGAGAATAGAAAACTAGCAATAACTCTTTTAGAAGTTACAAATACTATACTAACATGATATCTCTGGTCCCATTTAGGGTGTACATTATTGCTCTAAATATGACCCATAACTATAGTTAAATGAATATTCGTCGTTTTAAAACTATATTTTCGTATTCTTAGTGGCATAATTTTGAGCTAGCAATTAATCGATGCTTTCGTTGACATTATTTTTTGCTTGTAATTTTGGTTGTATAGATGTTTTATTTGGAATTATTTGTTTGTTGAGATTCTATGTCACGGGCGAGCACGAGAGAACTTCAGTCTACCCAGATGTCTCTCGCTTCGGTGCTGCCCAACATAGGTAGATACTAATGTACTTTTATGAGAAATTGATTTATAAAAACAAGCAGTTTGATGCAACGATTTCTACTGTTTCAGGGAGACGATGGAGTCAATGTTGGCAGAGCAGCACTATCTTCGATCGCCGCTGCGGCCCTTCGACTTGGATCAACACAACAATAACTTGACTTTGGAAGAAAAGGCGATCCTAGCTGCGCGATCGCAGCTGTTTCTACGAGCCGCGTATCCTCTGTACGGAGTACCGGCAGCGGCGCTATGGGGCCAGTGGGCGTGCTTAGCGCCACAGTTGCTGGCACAGCAACACCTTGCTGCTTCAGGATCAGGGCTGCAACTACCCCGGCCCGTATACCCTGGAGGGCTGCCGGCTGGGGCCGCGGCGCTCTCACAGCATCGGTTCTCGCCATATCCACCGCGGCGCTCCTCTCCGGGGTCTTCACCAGACTCGCTCCGTGACGCAAGCCCTCACCCAGTTCCCCTCCCTCCTCATCCACCACACACCCCTCATCCCCCTCATAGTCCAACTTAGTAATAAAAGAACAAATATACACATCCCAAGATCTCCAATAATGCGATATCTTACAAAAATGTAAAGTGATTCTAATAATACTAATAAGAAATGTCATAGGAAATGTGCCCGATTGTAGTGAACGAGACTGTGCGTTGCGTTGTAGAGTGGAATGAATAAATTAAAAACTTACGGTGATAAAACTCTTTTAAATCAGCACAAGTGTGTAGAAACTATGAAGTTCGTGAAACGATAATATTTTATCAATTTGTAATATATTGTACTATACGAATAATATGTCTACTTAATTATAATTTATCTGTAATTATATTTGTTATTATGTTCCTAATAGTATGTTCTGGTAGTGATGGTTTCCGCAGTTCATGTTAAAGCTTTAGTGGTTTAGACTTAAAAGGCATTGGAGTAAAGCATTTCGTAGACAATGATTTGCTATGAATCGGTAGTGTGAATTAATTTGATAATTAAGTTCGTTTCGTAGTCTCGCCCGATTTCCTAAAACTCAGGTAAAATGTGCAATACAAACTGAATTACAAAATTGTTTTAGAAAGTAACTTGATTAGGCATAGCAAATAGAAATATGTAGATAATAATGTAGAAATTATACTTGCTGTCTGTGTTATTATTAATTCCAACATCTTTATGAGCGGACATGAAGAAGTGGCGATGCGGCTACTTCGTAGTTAAATTATAGTTATTATAGATAATATATTGCTAAAGATTAAAAACAATTAAATGTTTGTTAACATAATATTTTGTTTTATTTTGATGTAAACCTCAAACAAATCAAATGATAATAATAGTGAATTTTCATTGAAATATCAAAAGGAAAGATTAGGAGATATTGTTTCATACTGAAATGTTAAATCACATCAATATTTTGAAAAATTATTATGTCATGTATGTAACTTAAGTTTACATGAACCGTTATATAAAGGGCATAGCAACATTTATGTTATGTTAAATGCCCGTTAGTCGACGCCAGATGTCGCTATTTCATATGTTTAGAGGAAGGAATGTTTAGCGCTTTCGTCGGTAATTGAGAATTCCTCTTTGAATTTTCACTAAAATGGTGGCTTGTTAGAATATAAACAATTAAAGCTACACTGTTATTTAAAGACTTGTTACTTACCCAATACTTACTATAAAAATATTAGATATTGCTACATAGATTCTTATTTACATATACACGGAGATTTGTGAATTGTCCTGTCAGGAATAATTTATCTCCGATTGACGTTAATATGAACATGACAAATAGGTATTCAAAACATGTACCACATATCCACCTACGAGTTTCACTAAACGAATACTTAAATGAAATTATAGTTAGACCTTAGAATAAAGAGTAAGACACTTGACCGTTAATTTCTAAATTTACAAAAGAGTTTCCTAGTACTGTTCAGTCTGGAAATAGAGAGTTTATTGCATAAATCAATTTATAAAAACACATGGGCACCAAAAATTTCTAACTATGTTTTTGAATAGGTATTAGAGACACTAACTTAACCCACAAACCAGATATAATATGTATTGTGTTTCGTTTGGGGGTTAAGTGGTAGTAGGGTAATCTATATTTTATATTGTAGAAGAGACGCCAGCAGAGGTAGGTTGGTAAGAGACGAAAGTTAAAAGCATTATCCTAACGTTACCTACTCAAGCCAAATTAAAGGCATAGGTATTATACATATTAAAGATTATTTACTTACCTAGTTATAAATATTAAGCAAGCATTTCCCGGTGCTACGAGCATCTACAATATTATGCTATTAACTACTACCATCAAGCCAGCCGTACGTTTGCTTGTCTCCCTTGTCGTACCTACTTTTTTCAAAAAATAGCATGCGTGAAATCACTTATTGCTAAAAAGGTTCACCAAAAGCTTAAGCTTAAAAATACATAAAATATAAACATTTTCATAAAAACCAAAAGATTAAAGATTCATATTTGTTACTTTTACAAATTTACATACGTCAAATATTTTCATTTAGAAATTATAAGTTTTTGAATTGTCACTGTAACTGTAGTATGACGAATACTAAAGTATGCCACAAAATTGCCATTTACTTAGTTAATTCGAGACTGAAGAGGCTTCGTGGACCCCAAAAACCTGTTCACAAGCTTATAGTCGTTTGATCCGAGGTCGATAGATGGCGCTACGAATCGCGTTTCAGAGTGTAGCAGGTATTAATGCATAGCAGTGCTTTCGTTTCGAGGGAGCTTTAACTTTGTAATACAAAATCGTTATGTCGCGCTTTTACTTCTGCTGTTTTATTTAATTTTAATAGTTAAATTTTTGAACAATTTTTTAGTAAAGCGTCCTAAATTACAGTCAAAAATCCTTTCCTTTTTTACCTTCCTATTATTATAATTCTACTAGGATACGAGCTAGGATCGCCAGAAATGTAATAAGAAGCATTAAATTGTCATCCTTACTTTTACATATAATCCTTTAATATTTCACTTCTCAACCTACTCCTTTCTTACTTTTTTTAATTTTCCTTTCCTTTTCTAATGGAAACAATGTCTTCAATGCATGCGGTTGGTATTGTAGCATCATGAATACTCGTATGTTATATGATCACCCTTATTTATAGAAAATCATACTAATAAAAACACCGAAAGTTTAATTGCTATCAAAATAGAAAGCAATAAAAAAATAAAATGAAACAACGTAAATAAAACGAAAAGCTACAACTTCCTCTAAAACGATTCATTTTCTCCACACAAAGCGTGACAGATTGCGAAATTGCAACAAATTAGAGCGACACGACCAGCAATTATGCAAAGTGGTCATAGTTATCTTTAGGAAAACAACGGTGACACCCTCGGCAACTATTCAATTAAAATGAAACACTGGGCGACATTCGAGTCACATAGGAAGGGTCCTCCTGAATTAGTTCGGCGCGTGGCCACATTACTAGGACAAATTTCATGTCCCCCGGGCTGAGGGATGCAACGCTAATCTAATCTGGACTGTAGCTAATAAATGTTGTAGCCAGTGACGCGGGTTGCAGGAATTTATTGCTTGTAAAACTGTTTCCAATTGTAGAAATGGTACGAGTGACGGGCCACTTTCTGACTCTCTGATTGAATTTCACGTGTCAGTGAATGAGGTCGGTCTCTATACGGTGTTTATAATCAAGTTTAGATTTTATTAGGGCTTAGGGTGTAATAAACTAGTAGAGCAATGTTAATCTGCGGAGTTAATAAGCTTTAAAGGAGCCAATTGAAGGAAACTATTGTTAGAACTGCGATAAAGTTAAGTTTGTCTAATTGACGGAATCAAGTCTTGATCAAATTATGTTTTATATATGGCAATAAGAACCATGTTGATGAAATTGGAAACACTGGCTTTGGATTCAGTTATCTGCGGTTTAGTACCTACTCAAATCAGCTTCTTCTTTTAAGACAAACAACCGTTTAGCATATTAACCAACCAAAGAAAATTACTTTCTTTTGCTGATATGTCAGGTTAAATTTCACACACAGCAAACATCAAGATACTCAAATCAATGATTTTTAGTATTATTGCAGACTTTTTAATTTAATTTTGTTGCATTAATCATTTGATCATCTCTTAATGTTTTCCTTTTCTAATAAATAAAGCCATATTTTATTTAAATACATTATTTTCTTATCAATTAGGACCATAGAGTTTGGTTCACTCTTGTTAGTCCAAGTATCTGCACCCTTACTATGAAACTATGAACTATGAACTTCATAGACGAACTAGCGAAATACGAAACACGAAGCTGCCTCAAAGTGTGTTTCGATTTCCAACCTTTCATTTGGAGCTAGAGAACATTCGCGAAATTTATACGAAAGAATAATATCATCGCGATGTAGATAAAACTTTTCTCGAGTTCCTTATGTATGAAAGTATGACTATATTTACATTAGGATAAAACATTTTTTTATACAACTAGATGACAAACAAGCTGACTGCCCACCTGGTGGTAAGCGGTAACCAAGGGAAAAATCACTTGGTATTGCAGGCCTAAAATGAAATGCCTTCCAAGCCCAGTTATTTCACTGGCTACCGTTCCCTTCAATCTGAAACACAGCGAACTGTTTCACGATTGAAATAAGAAAGGCGGTGGTACCTACCCAGAAGATCCTACATACGGGCCTACCACCTAGTAAGAACTGAAGCTACATTAAAGAAGTAAATGCAATAACTTAAAGTTTCATTAAATATGGTGCCAGAAATGATGACTGGAACTTTATTCTAAAGGCTGCATTATCATTTCTCACACAATAACACGTTCTATTTTTAAAAGCGTTTATTTAACTTGCTTATGTTCGGGTGGAATCTTGCTACTCGATTTTGAAGCAGATATTATAATTACTTATTGTTCACCTTATTTTGTAGTTAAATGCTACATCCATATTTCTTTGAAATATTTCTATTAATAGCTTTCCCCGATCAAGGAGAGGACCAAAAAAATGAATGAAGCGTGGGCTTAAAATAGTTTTAATTTTGTACAGCAATCCTACCTATATGGGATGAAACGGTACAATTATTTCGAAATTTTCAGCATTTAAAATATTTTACAACCCTTGTTGGCAAAATAAAAATGCCACACTAAAGTTTGTTTTTAGATCTGGTCACCCCGTAATTTAGATCTGGTCACCCCGTAAAATACAAAAAGACAGCCAGTGACAGTTCATTTAATAATATCGAGAGATCGAAATAGGCGTATGTCAGTGTGATTTATCAGAAGGACTCTCTTTTTGCGTTTTTTTTAATTGCATATAGGTATCCTAAAACCATGACTATTGTCTTTCAGATAATTGAGCTGGCAAGACAAGAAACAAGGCAAAAACTTGAAATATAAATATTTGTTTTTTTTTTATTATTTGTCTATTAAAATAGACAGTAAAAAAAATCCGGTGCTTTTACATTTTTTGCGACTTTAAAAGGAAACGTGCGCTTGGTATCTGCTGGAACATTTTTTACGTTTTCACACAACATAGGGCAGCTTGAAAATCCAATTGTCTTAAAATCTAGTAGCTTATTTGATCAGCTTTCTAAAGAGGTGTATCTTATTGCTGTTCAAAACATCGGAATAAAAGCTCCAAAAAGACCGTACCCTTTGCTCATCTTTTCTTATTAACTTACCTACTCGCACAGACTGTATTACTGAACATAGCTATGAAGATTGAATAAAGACATTTTGATTTTATATCAAATGATAAAAGTTTTCTTTAATGTGATAATCAAACATTCGCTTCGACTTTATATCTTAGAACGACGTATAACTAAACCTAGCTAAAGAAGCAAACTTTGGCTTTGTTTTGGTAAATGAAGGTTCCGGCAAAAATGTAGGTATCCACCTCGAAGGACCAGTTGAAAGGGATAGAAATATCAACATCTTTTTTTTCCAGCGCATACGGAAAACTGTCTTCGCGTTCGCAGTGTGGAAGCAACAGCTGACATAGGATACTCTCCAGCGTCAGTTTTTTGAGATCGATTTTTAACGAAATCAGCATCAGCTAACTTACTACTAAGAATTACTTATTATACTAGGAAAGTAAGTAATTTATTATCATAATATATGGAAACTTATAAATAAGGCGTGTATGTGCGTATTTCACAAATGTGGAAAAGGGAAAATGTTGCCTTAAATTCTGAAAAGGCAAGAAGTGGGAGCACCGGGGCCGTTTTAGTGGATAGTCTCGACCTAACCATCTTTGGTCGAGGAGCCCCACATATTGCACCCCTATCTCCCCATGGTGCAGGGCAGGCGCAAATGCTTTTTTCACCGCAAAAAAGGTGTGTGTGCGTCGCCTACAATACTTAATTATCCCTTAGTGCTTGTTCTAATTTTCTCCAAATGTCCTCATTAATAGGTTGCCACTCGCCTTCGTGATTTATTATTTCTATCTCCGTAGTACGATTTTTTTTATTTAGGTACAGAATTGCACTTTAGTATAGGCATCACACAATACCTACCTATAAAACAAAAGCTCATTAGTTTAGGATTATCAGCGGTTCTTTGGCGGGCAACACGTAACGGCCCGATATTGGCCACTCCGCTCATAATCCCCTTTTAACTGCGCTCCGACCCACGGACGTGCCATGAATACATACGTCCTCCTTCGTCCGTGAACATTCGCACTCCTTAGTCCTGATGTCGACACGCTCTACACATTTAATGCGACCTGAAAGTATTGAGTCTTTCACCGGTTTACAATTGGAATCCTTAAAAACTCATATTGCTGACCAACAATGATGAAATGATTACGGGCTTAAAATTTAATTCTGGCTATTTTTCTTTGTCGGCGGCTGCAGTTTCATAAATATAGGTTTATAAAAACATTTTTTTCTTCGAACGTGGTACATTTGCTGGTTGACTCTAAAAGAGCAAGCGATTTATTACGCTAGCATATACCTACTGATATGCTTAATAGTAGCGTATAAAGACTACATGCGTATATAGCTATAAAGACTACAATAAAAACTACCACTTAAATCTATGAGGTCCTATGTATAAAGAGTAGATAAAAAAAATTGGTAATAATTAACATCTTTCTTAATAAAATATTCTTCCTTGTGCTAGCTTGCATACGAATGAAAAATCATAGTTCTCTACTACAACTGATCTAATCTAAAGCAGGAATGTAAATTTCCATAAATTCACAAACATGTTAGATATTACTACCACAAAAGTGCCGTAGATGGGGTGAAACGCCGCTAACGTTCAGAACATTTTCACATTTCAGTAAAACTGCAAACGTACCGAGCAATAAATTCATGTTTATTACCGCAAATTCATGTAGCTGTTACCTTGGCAGACGGTGCTGGAACAAATCGGCAACGTGGCGGCCGAGCCAAATTCGCCAAACGTGCACAATGAAATATTAACGGTTACGTTTGCGTCATTCGTAACAATGCATATAGAGAAGGTATTGCTAAGTTGCCCACATTACCAGAATGGAGCGCTAATGGAATAAAACCTTTTTATTTATTGGCAGGTATTCATTCATTCTCCGCTTAGACCCGCACATCGGCCTGCGTAATGCTTGTACATAATTCACGATCGTTATTATTTATTGTTTTATTACCACCATTGATATATTTCATGTACGAACAAATATAAATGGAAGTGTGCGGTAGGTATGTTTTGTAGTCCTCTGTGTCGATTATTAAGCACACCGTGTACTTACGTTAAAAATAATGTGCGGCAAGCAACCTATTTGATGAGTTTGAATAAGAATCAAGGATCAATACTTATATGGGAAAAATTTTCCCAGTTACTCACGACCTCAGCGCATATTGCAACCTGATAAAGTTATTTGCGTTCAATAACGCGAATGATTTGACTTTTCCCGCTTTTCCTCCCTAACACCCGCCTCACACCACCACACCCCTCGCCGTTGCGGTGCAAAGTTGAGGGCATTAGCGTGTTATCGGCGGTGGTGGCGTGAAGACGGCCCCACCTGATTCTCGGTACGACACCCCAAAATAACGACAGCATCACCTATCGCCAAGTACATTCCTTCATTTGAACCAAGAGCAACGGTAGCTTCTAAAGAAAGCCAGCGTTGTATAACAAATTCTGGGACACCTCTAACAACGCTCTACCTTTAATAGGTGTAACAGATACTATCTATAAGCGTTGAGATGTAGGGATAGGTGGGAAGCGTGAACGTGTTTTGTAAACCAGCAGAGGAAATAAGGTGTCCCCAATTTTACTTTGTCGACCGCTACTGATAGCAGATAATGTAGTGTTACGAGGAAACTTTGTAAATGGCTACGTTTTCCTTTGTTTTATTCAAAGCATTATGATAATTTTTGCGGGGCGTCCTTCGGAATCTTGTTTTCTCGAATAGACCCATTTTTCGGGTTTGGAAATAGTATTTATGTTACATACTTAGGTAGAACTGAAAATGATTTTTAAAATCTGAATATTTTAGTTGGGTAATAAATACATCTTATGCACCTTATATTAAGCATGCATCTTGTAGACTACAATTTTAGGCACTCAAGGTCTGAAACGTTTGTCTTACTTCAAGTTGATCATTCGATGGTAAACACGACAGCACATCAAGTGTAACAGTTGCACTACGAAAGTCGCCTCTATTACGAACGCAGTAAGGGCGGTCTCAGGGTCAAACTGTTACGGTTGATGTGCTATATTCCAAAAAATAATAATACGTTCATAGTACCTTCTCTTCTGCAAGGTCTTGTGAAAATCAAGAGAAAACGTCATGTGTCAACATAAGAAACAACACAATCTTACTCATCATACGAACATAGCAAAGTGATGTTGTTTGCTGCGGCCTTCTGTAAGGTCTGTGACCAGTAAATTTGAGAGGATAATATCACTATTCCTCTCTCACTTAGTATCAAATAAATAATAAATAAGCAAAATTTACTGATAATATTTTATAAGCTACTGATCAATTTACTATAATTTCACACGGCTATACATCGCTAATCAAATCCATGCGGTCACAGACGCAAGTATCGCTGGCGGGCCGGTCCCCGCGGGCAAGGGCCATTGACAGGTTATTGATACAAATAGTCCCCACACCCCACCCCCCGACCCCCCCGATAACACCAATAAAACCTGATTGATATTGTGTAAGTGCTCCCGGAAAATGTGGGAACTCGATTGATGTTACAGACAAATTCGATTGGAGGAAAATTGAAAAGAACTAGCGCCTCAACACAACTTATACTTTATTGACAGTGAGGTAAGGTTGGATTTAGCCTTGATTTTGTTATGTTTATTGCATTTCGATTGGAGACTTGTGTATTGATAGTAGTCGGGAGGCGTGAATAGTGCTATCTAATGGCTCCACTACGGTGTCGTGAGGTATCCATCCTGTAGACACACGTAGCCATTATTTGATTCGACACGTCTTCATTGCCCTTTCTAATTAATGGATTCGAAATTGTAGAGTAATCAAATGCTGAATTAAATCATTGTGGAATGTAGCTTATTGTACTGGAAAGGTCAGTGTAGTTTGATGAACAACAGCAATGAAATTCTAACAAAAGGAGAATTCGCACTAAAATCCAAACCAAAGTGAGATAAAAAAACATTTTTATGAAATTATTACTAATCCCAGTTGATACTATTTTTAGGGATCATACAATCTAAAGTGATAAATTGAATCCAAAAATAATAATAATATTTATTATTGGATTCCGGTCCGAAATAAATTAATTTTATTTTATTTATTTATTATTATATTACCACACTTGCTTCATTTTGTAACAACATACGGCCGCCTTATGGGAAGCATTTACCCTTTAACGTTATAATAAAGCGCTACGTTGCCAGTAGATACCTATTTAGGTAAAAATCTTTGAAGAGTAATGTAATTTTAAAAGGCTATACGAACTTTTTAATAAAACGAGTCGAGTCGAGTAGTCAGTTAGCCTACTGTTTACTAAAATACTCACAGGTTTCGGGTTCGCATCCATATTATCAGCTTATGATGTCCACTGCTGAACAAAGGCCTTTCTCTCTCCTTTCTTTCTCTATATAGTGCTTGATTATCTGTGCACGATAAGTGGTTTGATTACACCAAGAGAAGCAGAGAGTCATAGATGTTTAATGAGGTATCTATTAAAATTCCTTACCATCGAAAGAACAATTGTAAAACAAATTTATTTTTTAAAACCGTTTATGAGTTGAAACATACTGCTTCAACATCATACCATGTCTCATTCATCTTTAATTTTTTTACAGTATGTAGAGCCGAATGGCCGTGTAACAAAGGTGCATGTTTTAACTAGGTACATAATAGACATCGTAGGCGTTACCGGCGTCGATAATTACCGATAGTAGCTATCGAGATGAGCTTTAGACATGCAAATACTCTTGACCCCGCATTATTCATTAGACAAGTCACGGAGGCGTCAATTAACAGGCGAGAGGCGGGACGGCGCGGCGTCAAAAACTGACGGTTGTGACACATAGAAGCTGCTCTATCGGAACATTTACCGTTTGACACGCGAAAACACGTCTCCTGACGTTTCTGCGGGCGGAACAGGTGAAGGTTGCTGTCGATGTATTGCTTTTGTAATGCTGTAAGTAAAGAAGTTTTGTATGTTGGAAATTATGGATGAATTCATCCAATAAAGTTTTTGTGGGGGTTCTTTTTATTAGGAGAGCAAACGGTGGTTTTTGTTTCTTCCTACGTTTCTTCGGACTTAGGAGTAAGGTCTCCAGAGTTCGATGTTTTGGTGGCAACTAGGGGCCTTGTCCTTGATGGTGTTGCGACGTTGCAACATTTTCATTGAGATAAAATTGTTATTTTAATTTTCCTTCTACATTAATAACTTAAGCTTTATAATATGCAGTGAAAAACTGACCAACCTAATTAAATACTTTGGAGCATCAGTAAAGAATTTTATGAATATATCGCAGCCAACTTAAATTAACCACTAAATTGGCTGCCTGGGTTGTTGATAAAACGCCGGCATCTAATTAAATGTCTAGGCCGATAGTTAATTGAACTACAGACTTACCTACTAAACTTTTAACAATTTGGCTTATGGAAAGTCAGCTCAATGAACGCCTAGGCAGATCGTCTTGTAGGTACTGAAGAGTGTTGATGTATCTGGTATGTAAATACGTTCAATGCTGTTTTTGAAGACCATTTAAAACCGAAACAGCTTCGTTTACCATGTTGTCATAAAAAATAACCTTGTACCTAACAATCACACAAACAGTCCCACATAAGCTCTTCGATTTCAATTACCTGCCTAAGCGTCCAATGGACGGCTAAATTAACCAGATGGCTGGCACGACGTTCAGCCATCTGATTAAATGTTGCGCTCAATGACTTGGCTAGTTGTCCTTCAGCCATTTCATTGGATGCCGGCGTAGGCGTCCAAACAAGCGGCTAATTTAACCAGATGACTGCGACAAATACATAATTACCTGTTTATGAAAACATAAATTGTAATTACAATATCTTAGCATTCTTCATATAAGAAATGACTTACAAATTACAGAAAAAAGCTATTAGGTACACAAAAATGGAAACGGATCATTGAAAAAATATTTTGATTTTTACGAACACATTTAATGAACAATAAAAATAACGAGAATGACTATCGAAACGTTACGCTTCATAAGTCATCGGGCAAATGTGATTGAAAAGTGAACAATAAGCGAAACAAGCAAATAATTTCGCTTAGTAAGCTCTCAAGGGTTGGCCACTAAATGAAATTTATGTCATTCCGATCATTCCCGTTTTTACTGGGCTCCAGAGGGTTACCGGGTGTGAATGGCCGCCCCATTGTGGGAAAATGTCTATTAAATATTTATGATCTTTATATCGGAACATTGCATGTATCGGCAGAATGTTACGAGTATAGTTATGTGTTTTTATAGCTATAATGTCCCGGCCGAAATAAACCACCAAATTACGTAATAATTATTAGTATGTGATAATCTTCTATAGGTAACAAAATAAGACACACAGCCAGATCTTACATCGCTTACACATAATCGACCTTTCCTACTTTCATGTTTCTCCTTTTTCGGGCCTGCTGGAAGAAATTTGCAGGTCTTTTGTGCATATTGTCCGTTATTTTATTTTATCTTAAATTATGATGTATACAAAAACAAATAGAATAAATAAATAAGACATATACGCCAACAATAATATAACAGTAATACTGCCGATTAAAAATATATATTCTACATTGCATATAGGGTAAAACCGAGAGAGACGCCGCAGTGGGACAGAATTTGAGTTATATAGGTTTTTGAAAACGAGGCGCGTTTTCAAAAACCTCAAATTCGCGACTAAGAATTAATAGTTTAAATAAGAAGCGTAGGCGCCCCACACTTTGTTGCATAAAGGCTATCGAGCAGAACGACCGTGTCTCGCTTGTTCGTGTGATTATCTCCGCAACGAACGCGACGAAAGCTTCATTTTTTGGAGCTAAGTAACTATGTGCCGTTGTATAACTTTATAAGTATTAATAAATTATGTTTTATTTTTCTATGTCAATACACTGGTTTATTACTTGTAACAGCAAGGTATTGTTTTTAGTTTATTTAAGTAATAAAAGGGGATCTATTATCATCATCATCATTATTTTTTCCAGGTATAAGTGGTATTTAAAGGCATTATCAGAGGATTTCAATAAATGTATGTTCTGTTATATTTTGTATTTATCTTATATTGTTTTGTGTTCTGTTATATTGTTTTCAATTAATTCCTGAGGCTAGTTTTTGATACTCTTTGGGGCATCTATGAGTATAGATACCGGAAACATCATGTTGTATTTTATTCGCTAAGGCATAGAAAACTGTTATTGAAAAAAAACCAAATGAAACACTTTAAAAATATTCTTGTTCGTTGCTCGTCATTGATTTTGAAAAGTAATTATATTTAATTTCCGCGCATTAAGTATTTAAGAAAAGTAAAGTACTATACAAGCTTTGTCCACAACTAGGCATTGATGGACACGAATGATTCTTGCCAGCCGTGTAGGCGGCATTCCCTGTACAATAAAATATATATTGTGTCCTAAAATAATAATAATATTCTTAACTCCCAATCTTCTTCTCCTTTCTTTTACTCTTATTCTTATATTCATTTATTAGATGTCATATTTTTTTAATTATTTCACGCGGACATCATTCAATCCATATAAACTATTTATCTAGTTACCATATTGTATTAAATAGAAAATAATGTCTTTTGCAAATAATAATTTAAGCTTACTTTGACGTGAGATGTAACATAACTGACCTAGAGGTGAACACGCCGTCACCTCAGCTACTGTTTTCCTGACGAAATTTCATATTCGTTCTGAAACTAAAGTTATTCATATATTTTTTTTGTTCATATTAACTACCGTATATTGACAATTAAAATAAACTTATTATTTAAATAGTTAACTTGTTAATTAATTATTTCTGACGCTTGACGTTTAGATATCTGTTGTGGGTTACACGGCTATATTTAAATTATCTTGTACCTAATTAAACACATAATTAGTATATATATTATTTCTAATTATGCTATTTTGCTATGTTTGAAAGCCAGGAGTCGTATGCGTCATAATTTACAACGCTGATAACGATCCCTATGAATTGACATACAATCAAATAAAGTTAAAAGAAGATATAAAAAATAATATAAAATAAATCCCCTATCGTTAGCAATCACAGTGATGTTCCACGCCAAGAGATGGACTGAGCCGAAATAAATCAATTACTAACACCCGCTACTACAATTACACTTGTAAACTTGTTTTGGGGTGATTTGTACCCACGCACACCATCTAATTGTATCAGCCCCAAATTTGAACCTAAATTGCAGAGCAATAAAGCTGATGACAATCTACAAGGAAGCATAGATCTGACCCCTGATTCAGTAATAAGTGTATCAATATCACTGTCTCAAAACACACTCACAAGCTTATGATACCCTAATCACGGACCCTCCAATTCAAATCGACGTCGCTTCTTGATTTCCATGCAATCTGAATTAGACTTTACCGTCATCGGAATATGATAAGGCTTTGAATGCAGATAACCAAAGAAAACGTTTCCACAAATAAAGCAAGGGATCCTGGTGTGCAATTTTATTATTATGAAATGAGTGAGTGTAGGGGCGTAAAATTAACTTGTCTGTGCCGGATGCTCTCCGTGTGATACTTAATCTTGCGTGGCATTATGCAGGATGCACTACATGCACGGAAAAAATTATGTCTGCGTCACTCTTGCGTTTAATACTTATATCATAAAAATATAGCAAACAGCATTTCCAAAACTATTTGCATAATACCTAAATACTGTATTTATAAATACAGTAGGTATTATGCAATTCGTTTTTAAAACGTCCTATACAAATACTTGTAATATGACTATTCAAATACCTACGTTTGACTTTTAGCATTTTTTTCTTTCTGTATATTATCGTACTGATATATTATTATAGCATTTTGGAAAGATTAAATAATGATTACTTAGTAATTAAAATATACGAAGCTAGAAAAATTTCAAGTCCTGAGGCAGAAATCGAACCCGCGACCTTTCGCAATCCGGGCGACTTCTCTAACCAACTGAGCCACCCAGGACTTGGGATATCCCTGTGAAATTCTTCTAGTCTATCTGTATTAATACACATTACATTTATAATAATGTTAAAATCAAAAATTAAGAATATTAAATGATGATGCTAGACTTAAGAGAATATTACTTTACTTTTTCATTATGCTTACTTGAATATAAATGCTAAACACAGTATGTAGACAATTAGACTTTCTCTTACCACAACTCGATGTTATTCTGTTTTTTTTTTGTATTGAAAGGGTAGTATTTATTACTGACGGTCCCGTATAAAACAGCACATTGAATTATATTGACTTAATATCTGAATAAACGCAAACAAAGCAAAGGGCTCAGCAACATCTGTGCAAAGCATACAGAGTCGTAAAGTTAACTCGCCTCACCCTCTGTTACGAGTCGGAGAGCCCTAGTTTCAATCGAATAATTTTATTTTAATTGAGGTCTTGCAAATTAGTTTGGTTTTAAAAACCAAGCCCCTCTTGACACTTATTTTGTTATACTTAAAAGTAACGCTAAGTTTGACATGTTTATCAAATTTGAGCTACATCTATAAGTAGTATTTTCTGATCTTGTTATGTAGTTTATCACAAAAGAGGTGTTCCAAAAATGTACGGAGGCCTGGCCAGGTCTATGTACACTATTCTGAAAAAAACGTGCAAATATGCAGAACACTGTTCAATTATCCGTTTCCATTTTATTTGTTGCGTTTCCGTACAAAACAAATTATTTGTAGAAAAAACCGGAACACAGCCAAATATTGATTATGGCGCCTTTGTCACTTTGGTGACGTTTATTTGACTGCTATGTCGCTTTTGTACAAACTAAGTATGCATGAAAACGAATTATTAATAATTTACCATCAGGTGGGCCGTATGCTTGATGGCCACCATAATGGTACAAAAAAAAAATACCGCGTTCAGGAGGTTTTCATAATTTTTTGATATAGTGTATCTACATAGGTAAGTACCTGGCCGGATATGAAACATCTCCTTTTCACAAAAACTTATGTACAGTCGAAAGCACATCAAGCGTAACAGTTAGACCTTGAGACCGCTTTTAAGCCGCTCGTAATAGAGGCGGCTTTCGTATTGCACCTGGTATTGATGTACTGCCATTTGTACAGTAACACTACTATCTAGGCAAGCAAATATTGTTTTTACCGGGTGTTACAGAATTCTGAGATAAATTTAGGATTCTGGGGTTGAGGGGGGTGAGGGGGGTCTATATCATAGTACAGTATGTGCGCGATTGTCTGTGTGAGTGTGGTATACTTAGCTATAGTGTGTCGTACGATACGTCACAGAACGCCAAGTCCAGCAAAACAAAGAAGCACAGCCGCTAGCCGTACTACCCTTTTCTCGATTCTATATACCTATTAAAAAAAATTTTGATACGGTCACTTTTAAAATAGACAAGTAGGTGGAAATCGACTAAATAAATGGTTTGTCACGATAAAAGTTGTCTAAAAGGTATCAAACTTTCAGAGGTATCTCTTGACAAGAAACACAACTACCCCCTTAAATTTTATACTGTATAAGTACCTATTCAAGTTTAAGAATTTCCTGTTCCCTTTTTTTCATCCATCTCTACACTACAGTGAAATAAAAGGTTAATTACAAATGCTTAATATTAACAAGAATATCTAATTACCAACAACGCGAATTATCTTTCGATTACTTCTCTCAACTTTTAAAACATATGAATTGCCTTTGTGTAGATACTATTTAACGTAGGTTGTTGTTCTCGTTACTTAAAAAAATAAATTTAACCATATAATGTAATAATTTGATTGAAATGTTGTTTTATCTCTCAATAGGGATAGAAAAAGGATGTCAAATAATTGACTAATTACAATAAAGTAATATAGAAAAACTATTGACAATTTTATGAAACAAATGAAGTTTTTCATAAAGCATCATTATTTAGCAGCTTTTTTAAAATGTAACTTATTAGTTATTTTAATCAATAATAAAGAATCGAAGAGGTTTTGGCGGGATTTGATGGTGTCAGTCAAGATTTTTATTATAATAGTTACAAAATTGTATCTGAGCGTGTTATAAAATTGGACTGGTTTCGTGAAGCAAGTGTTTGTATTGGCGTAGTATAATTGTAGAATCATTCTAACACTAAAGCTGCATACAATGACGCCGTCTTCCGAATGTGTAGGGCTCACAATGACAACAGTAAAGAGTTGGATATTTTCGCACTTTCGCGCACATCTTACCTTAATTCATGTAAGAGTAAGTTATGATGAATTACAATGTATGCACCATAATCTTTTTCGCCAGTTACTCTTTTTGTCGTTTTTCAGTTTATCTATTATTATGTAAGTTTTGATTCAATGTGTTTCTTTAGAATTTATTTTTGAAAATAGACAAATCAAGTGTTGTGTACAGCTGTAATCGGAGTGCAAATTTAACTACGTATTTTAAAACGTTTGATATTTATGTATAAAATTATGATTTGTATTGTGTAGCTGTACCTTAAAATAAATAAATAAATAAAAGTGTTACGGTGTACCACTAACTTTTTTCAATGTAACTTATTCCTTAGCCTTTATCCTTTACCCATTCATATTTTGAGACAGTAAAGCATAAAAAAAAATATTTTATTCAATAGTATAGAATCGAAGAGGTTTTTGCGGGATTTGATGGTGTCAGTCAAGATTTTTATTACTATAATAGTTACCTACAAAATTGTATCTGAGCGAGTTATTAAATTGGACTAGTTTCGTAAAGCAAGTGTTTGGCGTAGTATACTTGTAAAATCATTCTAATAAAAGTGTTATGGTGTGAATGACGTCGAGATAGTTATCATGGTTTTCCACCTCATCAAAGTAACATCATGAAGTCTGGCATTATATTTTTGTGTGCCAAACTCCCAAGATACATTGAAATGTGTCACACTAGCATTTTAATGCAATATCTGCAGAAATACTAAAAGAGTTGGCTGTATGGTTATGCCTTTGGCTATCCCAATGGATGAATGAATACAACAACAATCAAGAATCGAGTCCAGTTTGTGTCCTACTGTTTGTACAGTAGGAAACAAACCAACCGACGATCTGGTGAGGGTCGCGGGAAGCCGATGGATGCGGACAGCGCAGAACCGATCGGTATGCAGATCTTTGGGGGAGGCCTATGCCCAGCAGTGGGCGTCTCTCGGCTGAAATGATGATGATGATGGTTGTACAGTTGACAGCACATCAATCGTAACAGTTCGACCTTGAGACCGCCCTTACTGCGTTCGTAATAGAGGCGGCTTTTGTAGTTCAACTGTTACACATGATGTGCTGTCGTGTGTAACTTCACCTGTCAACATGAATTCTTTAAGATTCGTTCGGTTGATATAGAGATACTCCAGTTATCGTCTGGATTCCTGGAACGGCGCTCGTAAAACACAGGAGTTTGTCCCGCAGGACTTTGTTGCCGGCACATTCTTGCCGACACCAATACCTATCACGTTTCATGGCAAAGCGAAAATTCACAGAACTCTCATTACTTGCATGCTTCATTAATTGAAGTTAAAACGTCAGCATATTTATGAGTGAAAAGAAGATAAGCATAGAATTTTTATTGAATTTGCGCCCTTTATAAGAGAAGGCAAAGTGATCAAGTCTAAATAAAAAATAATAAAACTAAATGAAAAATATCTGCATTATTTCTGTTGTCATTTCATTGGAAAGCGGTGTTACATATTCAATTTATCTTGGGAAAGCTTGGCGCCAAATTTAAGATGACAGAATCCATAATGATAAGGTGATGGATAGCCACGATGTAATTATTACAAAGTAGGTCACACCAAGTAGGTAAATGTCCATCTCCACACTGGTTGTTAACTTCACAACATAGCACCAACTATTTTCCGACGCGATTGGAAATCTATGTTTATCAATGTTCATCAAAGCACAGTAGATATGTTTTTAGTACGATGACCTCACAAAAGGGTAGTTGACAACTTTTTTTTATTTCCTAAATAAGAAGTTTATAACTCATAAAGAAATATTGCAAAAGAAATAGTATGTCTAAGATCAATAGTTTCACAGATATAGCGGTTTGTTTGATATGTTGCGGCGCAACGTCCAAAAACGCTCCATAGAAAATCTACGAAACAGGTGACGTCACATGTTCCCATATTACTAAGAAATGTATGGGCATACTGACAAAATTAATAATAACTATGTATTAAGTATTATTTAGTAATATTTGTCATAATAATAGTTGTTTTAATTTATGTCAGCAATCTAATATCATTAACATTTTTGATAAATATTGAAAAGAATATTTGTCAATTTTTTTAATTTTCAATACAGTACAACTTCAACAATATTCTATATATTTTAAGTTTGAATTGTTTTTATGGATAACATTTGCGTATATTTTCCGAATTTGTGAAAAATAACGGCATATTCAAACTTAGGCAACATCCCAACGGCGAGTTTTTGGCTTGTTCCGGACGACATTTTTTGTAAAGTAGGAGTTTATGTAAAATTTACTTTTTAAAGTTTTTTTCATGAAGAAATTCAAGTGGCCAAATGATCATTACTGCCACAGGTTTGAATTAATACATTTTTGAAAAATATTGAATTAAATATCAACTTATTTTAATTTTGCCATTCAACACTATCATTTTCATATGTCCCAAAAGTGCGATAGTGTTATCCACGTGGTGCTTCAGATTTCAGAACGATTATACCTAACCTAATAAAGTATTTCCCAAGGTTAATATTAAATTAGAAATTATGAATGTAGAGTCTTCAGCACATGAAACGTATTGTTTAACCTAGAAACCGCGTACTTCGTTCGTATAAGAGGCGGCTTTCGTAGTGCCACTGCTACACTTGATGTGCTGTCTTCTGTACGCTTACATACTGGTGTTGTTATAATTGATTGTGCTCTATCCGTATTTTATTGAAATAAATTTTATTCAGTAAAATTTGTATGCAGTAAATTAATTTAAAAATAACATTATTATAATCATTTTCAAGGCTTACATTTACTCTATTTAGCAAAAACCTGACTTAAATTTTGGGTACTTTTGGGACATGTCCTTTTAATTCAAAGACTAATAAAGCTCTAAATAAAAGTGAAAAACGTTTTCATTTAGCCTGCAGCAGAAATAAGTGCACGAGTTATTATTTTCTCTTCACACTTTTAAGAGAATCAGCAGTTCAAGAAAGAATTATATTAGTTATTCAACAGCTCTACTACTGCATAAAACATAAGTGTTTGAACTGCATCAATACACTGCAATCAAAGAAATAGACGAAAAAATTGAATTAGCGATCATGTTTATTTCCTTAGCTACAAAGCAACAGTTTACACAGTTTACACTGTTTCTTTGTAACGAAGGAAGTAAACATATGATATTCCTTAGCAACGGTGAAATGCTGCTCGCAAACAAGCTACAAACCGATTCATTATCAACTGGTTTGTGATCTGTAACGCGAATATGTAATCAATTCGATTTGTCTATTTTGGTGTAAGTAATAAGTTATTTTTAAATCTTACTATTATAAGTATATTACTATTTTTAAATATATATTATATTATAATAATACATGAAAATTTGGACGGGTGTGTTTGTTACTTAATCCCGCCAGAACGGCTAATTTGCATTTTTTTCTAGTGCTTTGTGGAATTGCTAGCTTTTGCCCACGACAACCTCTACGTGAATTTCCTTTTTATCCCTCGGGAACCTTATATTTATCCGAGATAAAAAGTTAACACGTGTGGTTTCAGGCTAATATCGTTGTGTGAATGAAACGAGATCTTTAATATCCAGCTAGGTATAATTATCTAGAAAAATCCGGGAAAAATACTAATAATTAGTTTTCAGGCATACTTAGTTTGTACAAAAGTTGAAATTTTTCGTCGATTTCACCGTCAGGCTATATGGCGGGCGACATAGAAGTCAACTAAACACTGGGACTAACATCACCAAAGTGACATTAAGCGCCATGATGACGGTTTGGCTGTGTTGCAGTTTCTTCTATAAAATTCTTGTTTTGTACGACGCAACAAAGCAAATAAAAAGAAAACGGATAATTAAACACTTCTGCATATTATTACCTATTAGTCAGAATAGTAGGTATACATAGACCCGGCCGGGTCTCCATACATTTTTGGAACATCTCTTTTGACCCAGAAATATTGCCTGAAACAGGTAAGCTAGCAATTCTTTAAAAAGCACTAGAAAAAATTGTAACAATAAAACTGGTCACTGAACACATCAAAAATAAAAATAACTATTTAAAATTTTTGCTTGTCTGTCAAATTTAGTATATTGTGCATTCTGTGCATTCTTGAATTTTATTTAAAGGTCCCAGTAGGTCAATAGGTTCAAGTCCCGGTCTATTCTTCAATTTTATTTTATTTAGGGGAATTTTATTACCAAGGAAAATTCCACACGTTGCGTACGGTTGCGTATTTTGAAAATACTAGTTACATTTGTTACTTGTTTTTTTTTATAAAAAAATATTAAAAATTAGAGTGGGCCGCCATTCCACCACCTAACCACTGAACACTGAATTTGGGAGTACACTGTTAATTTAACATAAAAAAAGTATCTTATTATTCTTCCCTATAGAGTTTAGAGAACTGATTAAAGGTAATGAGTATTTTTATTAAATTAAATATTGAAATATTCAAGCGCTTCATTGTATTTTTTTTCTTTTAATTTAATCATACGAGTAAGCTTGAGATTTAACGGTCAGCGCGTGTTGCGCTCTCGGTTATTATGTCTCGCTCTCGGTTGGTTGGTTATGGAAGACCAGCAATGTGAACATCCAGGTTGCAGCAGATGCTGAACGGCGAACATTTGATTTTTCATAACCAACTCATTTTTTTAAATTTATATTCATATCGATAGCACAATCTCAACGAAGGTTAAATTGAGACTGAATAATTTGTGTGGGCTTACAACTAACTTTACTAGGTAGTAGGCCTATGTAAGGTCGTCTGGTAGGTACGCCGCCTTTCTTATTTCAACCGTGAGACTTTTCGCTGTGTTTTGGATTTAAGAGAAGAAAGCCAGTGAAATTAGTGGGCATGGCATTTCATCTTAGGCCGCAGGATGACAACGCACCTGAAATACCAAGTGATTTCTTCCTTGTTATTGTAGGTGTCTATAGGCGGCGGTTACCACTTACCACCAGGTGGACCGTCAGCTTGTTTGTCATCTAGTTGTATAAAAAAAATTAAGTTGCTAATCCACATTTTTTTCAAAATATCGACGACTATGAATACATCTAGTCAAGATAAAATCAATATGTTTATGCACACCGACCACAATACAATGTCCTGGCGGCGGCATCGTCTTGGGGATTAGGAACTGATAGATGGGCACCAATCAGGACTTCATAATAGTCCTCGTGGGTTCACCTGATCCCTGATACGTTACCCGTAGCTTTCGGCGAAGGTGCGACGTCACCGCGCTGATCTTATCATGCGCGTACGCACCTAAACAATTTGTCGAGTCACTATGGATTGCACTAATGATGATTTCAAGAATTCATTTGTGCTTTGTTAAAAATCTATCAATCACATTTGGAGAGAAAAAATTAGAGATGCTAATCTTCAAAAAAGATCTAGTTTAATTTTGACACTTGCGTTTTTAACTTAAAAACGGCTACAAAAAATTAGATAGTTTTGTTGCTCCTTGCACAAATACTTTGATGGAATTTTCTGTCAAATTTGTGAAGAGCGGTGATCTTATTTATTTATTTATTGAATTACCAACATACTAAGACACTGTTACTTGCTAACTGTTAAAACTGTTAAAGGTAACAATAGCATGTTTATAGACACCTTAAACAGCTTGCCTGTGATAATTAAATACCAATTGTGTCTGGAATCTGTGGAAATAAAAAACTTATGTAGGGAATCATATTGTATGGACTACTTATTTACTCGTACACTAATAACAATTATACGAGATAAATACAGTAATACAATATTCCTGCAGTCCTACCTATTCTCTAGCCCAAAAAAGTATTTTTAAGAGCTTGTGTTATGGATATACTAAACAAATAAACCTACGTCACCAATGTCACCATGCATACACGCCCCAACCAGGATTCGAGCCTGGAACCTCCGGTTTAGTATCTTAAGACCGGGGTAGAGCTCGCGATAAACATCTAGTTAGCTTTGAAGTTGCATCATGCTGTATTGCGTAGCTGCCCGCAGCTACCGTCTATACCGCGTTGTTCCGCCGTTCCATGTGTTGATAGTGCGCAGAGAATCGACTCGTGTTCATAGCGACCAAGAAGCTTAGCGCTCCAACTCTACCTACCGACCACTCGACCTTCTTATCTCTAATATATATCCAATTTTATAAAATATAAATGCGAAAGTGAGTTTTTTTGTTACGCTTTCACGCATAAAACACTGGACCTATTTAGATGAAATTTGGTACGGAGGTAGTTTGACACCCTGGAAAGGACATGGGATACTTGAAGCGATAACAAAAGCTAATATAGAATATTTTATCAAAAAAATTATACTATTATGGTGGCTTCAAGTATACAGCCCGCCGGATAGTAATTTGTTGCGCATGCGCACCCTGTAAAAATAAAGAGAAAGCTATGTAGACAGCAAAATACAATTCCCCCTGCCCCAACACAATAGTTACTTTCTCTATGAGCTGTGGCGACTTTACTCACGGCTGGATCACGGCATTACAAAGTAGTGGTAATTAGCTGCAATCTTCCGTTTATTGGAGGTGCTAGTTGCAGCAACTGCTATAAGTCGGACGTTAGTTCATAAACTGCTATTGAAATTCCGCATTTACTAATATATTCACAGCTATTAATCCATCCATTCTGTTTTAACTCGTCAAGCATCAGATTGATTTTTCAATTGTTATAGCCCTCCGGAGGGATTACGCTGCTTGACAGATAAGCTAATAACTGTCTATAAGTAGGTGGTAGGCCCGTATGTAGGGTCGTCTGGGTAGGTGTGGTACCTACCCAGACGACCCTTTATTATTTCAGCCGTGAAACTGTTCGCTTTGTTTCGAATTGAAGGGAAAGGTAGCCAGTGTTATTACTGAGCATGGATGGCATTTCATTAAAGGCCTCAGGATGACAACGCGCCTGCAATGTCAAGTGATTTTTCCTTGTTATTGCAGGTGTCTATAGGCGGCGGTAACCGCTTACCATCAGGTGGGCCGTCAGCTTGTTTGTCATCTAGTATTATAAAAAAAGCTGCATTTCAGAAGCTCAAAATTATATTACCACAAAAACTTCCGTTGGAAACTAGTACTTTTATGGTTAAGGTTATATAAAGATTTAAGTTGTGCCAAGTTATCGTCCAGATAAGTAGCTGCGGGCCATCAGCGGCAGGTGCGCCGGATCTACATTTCATAAATCCTAACCAAATTGGCTGCTTAACGCATTGCACTTTATTGCAATTACCTTAAGAGCTGTAATGTGGCGATTTATCTGTATTATTTTAATGCATCGAGCATCTTGCAGCTTCAGGGTTGTATTCGCGACAGATCGCGACTGAATCGAGCTATCGTCCGACAATCGTAGCTTAAGTGCATTCTTATCTATACGTGTAATAATAATATAGAGAATTTCGTACGAGTAATAAAGTCCAAGGAAGAGTTAAAACTCTTTGTGAAGAGTGCTAAAAAGTATTGTAATATCCGACTTTGATTGTTGAAAACTGGTTTTACCAACATTAAAAAGAAAAATTAGACGAAAAAAATGTATTTAAAATAAATACCAATTTCCGCACGTGTGTCATACAACGTTTTTCATCAGATTTGCGAGAAAACCGTACAACAGTAATATTTTTTTGTATTTAAATAACAGTCGCAACAATATTTGACGTTCCTGATATGATGAAAAGGGCGCATTTGCAAATGGCGCCACGTGCGCATATAGATAATTAAAACTGCATCTTTCTCCTCTTTTTCTCTTTATTATTAAAATGAGACAATTGTATTGAGCTAAAACGCTTCCAAAAAAGTTCGATCGTTCAGCCTATTTATTGTCATAATGTGAAACTCTCTGTTCATATTATATATTTTTAAGGAAATAAAAAACCGTATGTATTCTGTACGGTTTTTTTACCGCAGCGATTTTTTAACGCAGCGAGCGGTGAAGCCTATTTTACCGCACGCTCCGTTGTATGGTGCGTAATATCTAACTTTCGAACAATGTATACAGGCTGAGAAAATGCATTGTTTGAGCAAATGTGCTAGAAAATAATATTAATCAATAAATTTCAGAGAGTTCATCATCATCATCATATCAGCCTATGACGTCCACTGCTAAACAAAGGCCTCCCCCATCGATTTCCAAATAGAACGGTTCTGCGCAGTCTGCATCCAACGGCTCCCCGCGACCCTGAGGTCGTCTGTCCATCAAGTGGGAGGCACTCCTACTTTCCGCTTTCCAGTACGTGGTCGCCATTCTAGAACTTTAACGCCCCACCGGCCGTCTGCTCTGCGTGCTATGTGCCCTGCCCACTGCCACTTCAACTTACTAATCCTACTTAGCTATGTCAGTGACTTTGGTTCTCTTCCGGATGTCCTCATTTCTGATTCTATCTCGCAGAGAAACACCCAACATAGCTCGTTCCATAGCTCGTTGTGCGACTGCGAACTTGCACAGAAGGCCCTTAGTAAGCGACCACGTTTTACAGCCGTATGTCATCACTGGCAACACATACTGGTCGAAGACTTTCGACTTCAAGCACTGAGGAATTTTGGACGAGAAGATCTTACGCGATTTCCCGAACGCTGCCCATCCGATTTGGATTCGTCGATTTAACTCTTTCTCGAAGTTGGCCCTACCTAGCTGGACCATTTGTCCAAGGTAAACGTACTTACTCGTCAACAACTTCGAGTACAGAACTCCCAAACTCCCAACTATAACTGGTATAAGTTCGACATGGGTATTCGACATAACCTTTGTCTTGTCCATGTTCATTTTTAGACCCACCAGTCGGGAGGTTCTGTCGAGATCGACGAGCATTATTCAGAGAGTTATTGAAATTAAATTAAATGAAAATATCTTTATTCAATTAGGCCCCCCAAGAAGCACTTTCGAATCGTCATTTGTTTTTTATTTATTTTCGTTATTTATTTCTTATAATAAAAGTATATTCTGTCGGTGTCTTTTAAGTGGTAAATGCCCTTCTTTTGCCACAATCGAGTAAAAACGAAACTTTACACCCATCAATTAACAACATATCGTTAGTCTCGGTAGTTGATCACACACAAAGCATATTAAGAAAAAAGTATAAAAACGTTAAAAAATATCCATTGGAACTTATCGAAATTGTCTCTCCTGTCATTATAGAGAACCGGGCCGCTTCAAACGGAAGGGATTAATGAAACAGCATTTTTGATTGGCGCTTTCAGGAAATGCCAATTAAAATATCACATTATTCATTACTTTATTGCCTACAGGGGATCTTCATGTATATAATTGTGTTCGTACATTTTGTAGTGCAGCGATGATTATCTGCAACATTGTTAATACTTTATCCGTTTGTTGGTAGCAGTAAGTGGTTATCTACATAATGTATAATAATTACAGAATATTTGCGCTCAAACAAAACTGTCATATTAGACTTGCAGTCATTTCTTTTGAGTATTTCGTAAAATTCATTGTCGTGTGATAAAATTCTCAAAATATTTCAATAAAATTGTCAAGTTTGCTTCTTTAATGTGCATTGCAAAAACACCCGTTATGTCCGAGGTGCGTGCATAGCTTGCACGCCGTGATAAGCAAAATAATTTCTTCGACAATGGAGAGGATAATCCCATATTACCTATATCTATGTCTTCTACATGTTTAATACTCTTGGGATCAAGGGTGTCGCATCTTTTTGAAGGTGATCTACAAAGGTAGGTTTGCTAATGGAATAATTACTTTTTGTTATTATTATTATTACTGATTCCGAATAACCGCATGTAGGATTAAAAATATCAGCTGGTATGATAATAATATAGCTAAAGTAATTAGTCATAAAATACATTATTGGTAAGTAGTTGAACAAAATTCTTTCTGTATCATTCTATAGTCTACTGCATTAACTAACTGATTAGCGTCACGGACCATAACGGACCATTTGCAAATTACAAGTAACAAAAATGCAATAAAATCATACAAAGTAGCCATTTTTAGGGATCAATACTAGAATATTGATGGAACTATGTACGATTATTTACATTTATTTCTAGTTTTAATTTTTTAATACTTCATATTTTAAAACTAAAATATACGTTATTGTGTAGTATTTTGTCTAATTTGTGATTGTGCCTAATTTCTTCATTTTTATTGAAGAAAATAAATACGCTCAGGTTCATCGACCAACTGTGCGGACTTCAGAGAGTTGACATCGGATGGATTACTTCGATTCGTAGATACAACAAACTTAATTATTCGGATCGATTGTCATTGAAATAAATATCAAAAAAAATAATAGAAATTCAATGCATAAGTAGAAAGATCATCATCATCATCACCAGCCTATATACGTCCTACTTCGGGGCTCAGGCCTTCCTACATGAGAAAAACATATGAGGAGTTGCCGTAACACGACTATGCTAGCCCTACGAGGGTTAGTGGGTTTAAGCGGTTGCAGTAACAACCGGGACTAACGATTTACGTGCCTTCCGAAGCATGGAGGATCTCGAGATTATAAATTTTGATTGACCCATCTCGGAATCGACCAACGCCACCGAGCTACTGTTAAGAAGATATTATAGCCTTAATGGTTAATTTATGTTCAGATGTTGAGTGATATTGTCGCCGCCCACTATAGTGCCGGGAAGATGTTGTCAATTCCTGCAGTTTTAAACGGTAGAAAACTACAGATTGCCCATTCTACTCTCTGTGGTGTCACGATATTGTGCAAGTCTCCAGCAGTTTTCAGTTGGTGTTACAGTCTGGTCATCCCAGATGGGTTGGTAGTTTGTAGTTAGACAGTCGGAAAAGTGTGTTAGCAAGAGGATATCATTTGTCTCCTCAATGCTGGTCGAAAAAGAGCCATCTACGCAAGGTTCCTAGTTAAAATGAAATTAATCAAATGGTAAAATCAAAAGTGCGTAAAATGATAAGTTAAGCGTCAAAATAAAATAACCGACAAGCCATACTGAACTATCTGGCAACGTCCTGTTTGAAAAGTATGGCTCTTCGGTGTTTGTCGTCGAGGGGAGAAATAAAACCACTATTTAAGATAGAATAATACTAAAATTGTCCCGTCTTAGTCGATGTCTGTTTGTCTCTTGTCTTTCCCTGTCATGTCAAAAAGTCCTTGTCTAAGTCGTCGGTCATAGACGCAGCTATGGAGGTTGGACGTCGCAACATTCCCAACCCCAGTATCAGAAGGCTGATACTCAAGCTGAGGAGCTGATATCCAGCCTACATAGCTTAGTCGCAGGTCGTCTGTACAGTCCTTGTCCTGTCTGTACATCAGCCACACGCACCTGGCCGTCCCTGCCTGGGTGAACTCTGGCAATACGTCCTCGTGGCCATTGCGCCCTCGGTAGCTGGTCGTCTGCCACTACGACGATGTCTCCGACAGCTAAGGCAGTATCAATAGTCCTGAACCACTTGGTCCGTCTTGTCAGAGTGGGAAGATATTCCTTGACCCAGCGCTACCACAGCAGGTCAGCTAGTCTTTGAGACTTCCGCCAGGAGCATCGCAGCAAGTCACCGTCAGTGAACTGTCCTAAGGGTCTGTCAACTATGTCTGTCTTAAATATCAGAAAGTCGTTAGGCGTCAGAGGTAGGTCATCTTCGTTGTCGATGGGTACGTAAGTTAGCGGTCGGCTATTGACAAAGCTCTCAGCTTCAGCTAACAAGGTGTGCAATGTTTGGTCGTTCGGCACCCTTTCCTTTAGAGTGGCACGCAAGGCTGTCTTTATGCTCCTTACTAGCCTCAACAACCTCCCATGTGAGAAGAATTCGGAGGTATGAACTTTCACTCAATGCCCCTTACGCTTCCAAAACTTAGTAGCTGTTCTCGGTCAATAGCCATAACTGCACTTTTCAGTTCACGCTCGGCACTGCGAAACGTCGTGGCATTGTCGCTGTAGATCACAGCGGGGCAGCCGCGTCTGGCTATGAAACGCCGAAGGCTTAGAACGACGGAACTAGTTGTCAGATCACTTACTAGATCTACGTAAACCGCGCGAACAGTTAGGCATGTATAGAGAGCTTCCCACCGTTTCTCATGTCTTCGGCCCACTTTGACGGTCATGGGACCTAAAACTAGGCAACTGGGCCATAAGTGGGGGTGTTGACCTTGCCCGACTGTTTTTACACGCCTGGCAGTCATTCCACATCTTTTTCACTGCACTGCGACCGTTAATAATCCAAAACCGTCGACGTATCTCATTTAGGACTCGCTCTCGGCCTACATGCAGGGAGTCTTCGTGATATCAGTGCAGAAGCAGTTTGACAAACCGGTCGTTTGGGTGAAGAAGAACAGGGTGCTTGGCGTCGTAGTCCACGTTCGCGGCTCCAATTCTCCCTCCAACCCGGAGGATGCTTTGTGTGTCTAAAAAGGGCGTCAGTTGGCGGAGGGAGCTGGACAAATCAACTTGGCCCAGCCTCCTCACGGTTTGATCCATCGCACTTCCGCCGCCTGCACCTCTGCCACTGTCAGCTAACCGATGGTCCACTCGGATTTTCTGCGTTTAAAGTTATGGACGCCGCGAGTGAACCAGGCCGTGCTACGGACCAACCGCCAGTATTTGGAAAACCGACTGTCGTCTGGCAGCTGTGACTCCACGTCCCCTGTTGTGACAAGGATAACTTTCACCTCATTATGGTCAGTATCTAAAGCGTCATCACAAACGTCATCTTGGTCCGCAGGCCATTCATCATCAGGTGTCGCCAAAAAACTAGGTTCATCCAACCACTTCTGATTGCCTATCGTTTCCCTAGTAGCGTCATCCGCCGCATTCAGATGCGTGGGTATCCACCGCCACCGATTGACATCAGTCAATTTAGCTACATCACTAACTCGATGCGCTACAAAAGGCTTAAATCTGCCGGAGTCAGATCTCAACCAGCTCAGGACTGTCCTAGAATCCGACCATAGTGTTGCCTTTGAGACCGGAAGTGTCACGTACTTTTGTAACGTATGGAGAAGTCGGGCTCCCATTAGAGCGGCTTGCAGCTCCAACCGAGGAATGCTCATCACCTTTAACGGCGCAACTCTGGCTCTGGCCATTAAGAAAGCGACATGCCAAATCCTATCCTTCTTAAGCGAGCGCAAATACGCTACACCAGCGAATACTTTGGAGCTTGCATCGCAAAAGACGTGCAGTTCGGCCGAACCGTCATAGTCATCCGTCAATATCCAGCGTGGTACTCTTATCTCATTAGCTATGTTAAGCTCTGTGAGCCAAGTCTGCCACTTCGCAGAGTCACTTGTCTCAATTTCGTCATCCCAGCCGACTTTACTTCGCCATATATCCTGAAGTAGTATGCGCGCCTTGACAGTGATGTGAAGTAGAAACCCTAGGGGATCGAAAACAGACATGACAAGCTTTAGAACTTCGCGCTTCGTGGGTCTCTTCACGCCTGTCCTCAAGTCCTCTGAAACGTTCAGAAAGTTTAATCGGAACATAAAATTGTCATCCTCTGGGCTCCATCTCACGCCTAAAACACCCTCTTCGACCTGGTCTTTGCTGTCACTAATGACTTAGTAATTAAAATGTAATAAAACTAGAACTGTCACTAATGACCTTGACACCAGAGGTCGACAACCTGTCTTCAGGGATGTGACTCAGTAGCATTTTGGAATTAGAGACAAAATTCCGAATATGAAACCCTCCTAAGGCATGTATGTTAATGACGTCACTAACTAACTGAATCAACTTACCTTCGGTACTCGACGAGTAGATGAAATCGTCTACATAATGGTGGTCCACAATTGCTCTGCAGGCGTGGGGTTGAGAGGTCTCGAACCTGCGAGCGTTTAAGTTTTTGACGTACTGTGACGAGGACGGAGAGCACACAGCACCGAATGTCATAACGCTCATGACATACTCACCGTCTTCCCATAACAGTCGTTGGGCCTCTCTGTCCTCCGGTCTAATTTTTTCACGGTAGAACATCTCTTGGATGTCACCAGTTACAGCCACCTTTCCCTTACGGAATCCCAGGAGTACGTCTGGCAACGATGTAAGGAGGTCCGGTGCAGTCAACAAAAAGTCGTTTAGAGACTTGCCCTCTGACTTTGCAGCACAGTCCAAAACAATGCGTAACTTGGCTTGTTAGGATTGTAAACTGCAAAGTGAGGCAGCCACCAAGTTTTCTTTGTCCTAACGGCTGGACCCTTCGTTTCCAGCTTTGACACGTACCCCTTGGCGATGTTCTCTAGAAACCTCTCTCTGTACTTTGAGGCGAAATCGTCGGACTTACGCATTTTAATCTGAATGCCTTTAAAACGTTTCTTGGCTTGCGGCAGGCTGTCAGGAAGTTGCAAGTCGTTATACTTCCATAGTAGCCCTGTCTCATACCGGCCTTCAGGAAGCAGCCGCGTCGTGCGCTCCATTATTTCCAGCGCGAGCTGATCTGGGAATGTTGTGACGTCCAACCTCCATAGCTGCGTCTATGACCGACGACTTAGACAAGGACTATCTTAAATAGTGGTTTTATTTCTCCCCTCGACGACAAAGACCGAACAAAGAGGACCACTTTGTTCGGTCTTTGTCGTCGAGGGGAGAAATTAAACCACTATTTAAGATAGAATAATACTAAAATTGTCCCATCTTAGTCGATGTCTGTTTGTCTCTTGTCTTTCCCTGTCATGTCAAAAAGCCCTTGTCTAAGTCGTCGGTCATAGACGCAGCTATGGAGGTTGGACGTCGCAACAATGGCGTTGTTTCATTGTGTACTGTTTAAACGTTAAACACTCGGGAGAAAAATGGAATGTTTGGATATGTCAGCACACAGACTTCTCACAGGTAGTGGGCCGCGAGCACTGCTACGGAAGGCCTCATAATTAGTGATAAAAGTCGCAAAATCATCATGATCATAATTTCAGCCGAACGACGTCGACTTCTGAACAAAGACCTCTGCTAAAGATTTCCACGACTATTGCTCATGCGCTGCACCAGCATACAGCGGTTACTTGTGACTCTGCGACCCTTATGCTAGCGTAGGCAAGCGTCCAACAAGGTGGTTGTTGGACGCCTGCCTACGCTACGTCTTCCGGTCGGTGGTTGCCACTGCATAACATTTCCGCCCGAACGACCATCGGCTCTACGAGCGTTGCGTCCTACCCACTGCCATTTAAGTTTAGCAACTCTTTGAAGAAACAAAAATCACTAAAAAATAGTTCTGGTTATCGTTACTATAAATATAATGATAATCGTAAATATTTTTATTGTAGGTGGGCGCTTAGGTTTCCCACCCTAATTTAACATAAGACACAATTAATGATAAAAGTTTGCACTGATTTGAAATAATTATTCAATGTCTTCACGGCTTTTCACTGCTAAGTTTTTTGTGCATGTTTCTTCTTTGCGTTGGTTTTATGGTAAGTCAAATGCACATGCATTTAACTTATGTATATTATATAGTCTATTGTGCGTTTCATGGATCGTAAATTTGTGATTAATTGTTATTTAATTAACAACAAAGGTGCCAATTACTTACGTTCCTTTAAATTTCAATTAAATTTACTCTCAAATCAATTCTGTTTCTTCCAGGTTCAACAAAGAAAGCCCGGTGTTGGATCCTATTCAAGAATAAAAAGGCTTGATTATTTATTTGCGACGTACGAAAAAATTGAGTCATTAACTATGCTAAGAACCGAATTTAAAAAAATGTACAAACATGCATTAATAAACCATTTAAAAAAATACAGATATGAATACCCTAGAGACGTGAAAAAGTGTTGAAGTTCGTCATCAAAGCATATGCCACTTGATCCGGTAGAGGCTTGAAATATATAGCTGTCCACTCCAACAGACGGTTGTAGTTCGTTAACTATTTGATTAGATATTTGCTTCCTTAAAAGGCGATCACGCAAAAAGCCAATTTGCCTTGTTCCATAGGTTTCTATTGTATATTTGTAATTGCCACTGCTGACAATGTTGCGATACTAATCGTTAATTACTGCGTAAGTATATTATCTCAAGGCGTTTTGTCTGACACGAATACCTAGAGAAATAAGTTTATGAATAAAGTAGACTTTGAAAAATATTTTTACAGTAGGCAATAAAAGGTAATTAATTGCTCTTAAGTACGTCAATTTGTTCTTTAAAATTAAAACAACCACTCAACTGACCTAACTCAGTTTTCTTACGTCAACATGTTTCTTTTTAAGTCGATGATTTTTTCTTATTTTTATACTGGTAAGTGATGATAGAGCCGTATACGGAAGCGAGCTAAGCCCGGATTACTCGATTACAGAGGTGTGATCACAAGATTTTGTATGAAATTGAATTGTTATCGATCGACCACGTCCGTTTGGCAATGGAAAACAAACAACTTAATGATCTTGTCCTTCTGTGTTTTAGTAATGCTTTCAACGCTGTTGATTTTGTTGTTTTACTGACTTACTTAATTTTTACATTTTCTTCTTCAGCTACAGTGTCTTCGCCAAGATCAGTTCCTCTATAACTGGTGTGTGCTTCGTGAGGTGGCCCCTGTACGGCGTCGTTTTCGTCCTTTTTCCGTCTTTTCTAGTTCCATTTCCCTATGAACTCTGTCACTAGTGGCCTTTTTCGAAGTTTTATTTTGTATGCAGATGATTTACAGCTTGCCAATATTTCTTTACCTCTGATGCTGTTTCTGCTATTGTTTCCATAAATTAACTAACATTTATGGAAACAATATCAGATAATAAACTTGTAACTCCTTGTCTATTTCACATTGCTTTCTTTTATGATACCTAATACTCACTTCGTGACCATTACATAATTTAGTTTTCGCATGATTTGCAACAAGGATTTCACTTTATGACATAGATTGGTACAATTCAGGTTTGATAATAATATCGAGGTCCAAATGAATTTAATTACAGGCATACTTAAATTTAAAAATGAAGGAGGAGAAACTCAACTTTACATATGTACCTATTTGGAGTTAACGATAAAGATAGTTGTACCTACTTATGTCTTCGAGAGACCGGTCAACATATAAATTTAAAATTCATACAGTTAAGTAGATACATCGGTCTACGCAAAGATAAATGTGGTTAAAACCTAAGGGAGGATGACATTTAGATGGAATTTATAATTGATATTTTTAGAGTCGTAAAACTATTTTACCATGGCGAAGTTGCATACTTAGTATGGACGACAAAAACTGCCTCATTATTTATTATTTATTAGAATAATAAGTCATTTTTGAAACGATTGTATTAATAATAATTATATGGATCCTAATCCATTAAAGAAAACTAATATTTTTTTATTATAAAATCTATATTTCAAAGTTTTCTAGATTTTACTGCGGCGATGGGATTTTTGTTTAATACTACTGATTAATAAAAATGACCAACTTAGCTTTGGCTTGCGATATCTGTAGAAGTGTACCTACTGAGAGTCCATTAGAGTATAGTGCTGAACGTAGGTCATCAAATGTAAAAAACTGAATATCAGAGTTTTTATTGAAGTTTTTTTAATTCATATCAATTTGGTATGAAAGCAATAGCAATTTATTGTAGTTTATGAAATTTAAAATAACTTTTTTTTAAGAAATATTGTTTGTCGAAATGTTTTTTTTTGTTTCATTTTCATAATCAATCACTCATGGTTCAATTAAAGAAATAATAAGTAGTAAATAAAAATGGGTATTATTTTGTTCTCCATAACTACGTAAGTATTAGAATGACAAATTAAATTGAGCGGAAAACTGATTGTGAAAATCACTAATTTCACCCTATATTTTCCGCACAATTACACATTTTCGTTTGTGATTGATTACGTACTAAATCATACACTAAAAATATATCGAGTGTTTATTCATCACGACGATAATTATTTCTCTGAATTGTCTCTGTGTCTGCAAAATCAAGAATTTCTAAATGAATAAAGAATTTTAGTTCACTTGCAACTTTTCTTTAAGTTGTGAGTGTGTTGCGTGTTCAATCTGAGCGTCTGAGGGCGTGGTCGCGCGATCCTATCACACCCATTAGCAAGAACCGCGCCCAGCAACTATCAGCCTCATCGCTTGCCCTTCTAGCGCATCAAAAATCACAATACCACAACATCTAAAAACCCAATCGCAGCTTTCTTGAAAATACAGAAGATCGAAAATCCTCTGGCATATACACCAATTTACAAAACTATAAAAGAGGAGCGAAAAATGGTGTTCACCTTTTCTCATACAAATGAGCCAGTATTTTTAACGTAGTAGGGTTTCGTGTAGTTCAATCGTGAAACGTATCGCAACACCATTGTTCGCGTGATGCAGCTGTTTCAAACGATGATAGCTTACAACCACTTAATATGGAAGCTCCAAAATTATGCACGTTTTAGGACTTACTAACAACATCAGCAAGTGGCTAAAAAGATTTATCACTGCTGTACGATGCATGGCTTTGTACACTTAACTGTAAGAAAAATATATAACTTACAATAGCTTGCAAACAAGGAGTTATCAATAAATATTGAAAAAACATTAAGACTAACTTGATTAAGTTATGTATTTGCGTTAAAAATAAAAAAGGTGCTATCAATGTTTTAAAGATTGCGTCTCTAAAATTTGTCGACTTGCCAGCTTGAAACAATCTTGGTAACTACAAAGTATTCAAAGCTGATGCTTCTCCCACACCTCGTGTTGCGTAGGTTCTTAATGCGTTGGCTATTGAAATCGATGATAAGAATCTGATTCCAAGAACCAGAGAGCGTTGTCATAAGAAAAATTAATATAATAAATAAGGGTTTTAGCTTCCACTGTCGAAATCGTGATCAACATTTTTATACCTGTCCATTTGTTGTTGATCGGACATCTTACTCAAATCATTTTACACGTTTGCACCTTTTAAGTGGAATTTTAGTGTTAAGTATTTGGTACAGTATCGTAGTAATTCCTGTAGGTACCTTTTTTACATGTGATATAAAAACGCAAGAATTAAATAGTTGTTTAGAACATATTGGTAGTTGAAATATTCGCTAGTTTTATATCTCTGAGTGTCGTATCATAATAAGCAGTTGTAATACAAGCGCGTGAGCAAGCGTGCTAATTGTCGATCGCTACATCTGCAAGGCTTGCGCCTGCGTCGACAGGCGACGCTAATGATACTACGATCGCCGCAATTATACACACGATCCACGCGAGTTTTCAAAGATATCTCACAATAAGAAAGTTTACGAAAATAATAAAAATGAATACCTATTGTTTGCATTAGATGTAGTTAAGGTATTTTTTATTAAATAACTACCTAGTTATTGCTACTACTTAGACAATATTTTTTTTTTGATTAAAACCGTTAACCATACTGGTTTTCAAGGCGAAATTAGCAAATAGATAAATAATAGATTTGCTAATTAAATTAACACAAGCTACACTAAAGACACGTTATGATAATCCTTGTTTTAATTAACAAGTTATTCTCAAAAAGAAAAAACCGACTTTTTCAAAACGCTAAAAAGAAAAAAAAATATCGGTATTTTTAATTTGGTGCTTAGCATTTTCCCGAAACAATAGCAAGTGAAGTACCAACTCCAAAAAATAACTTTTTATGAAGTAAGTAGCTTCTTAAGTTTAATTATTTTTTCCTTCCTAGTGTATTGAAGTCGGTATTTTTGTTTAATTGTTTTTTACAATTTTAAAGTGAAATTCAAAGGTTTAAGCTTGGGTGACCGTGGACCAACCTGCTAGTATTCCAACATAAATAGAATTGTCTTAAGCCACTAAAAAGTCACAATAGAGCAAAAATCCGTAATTTCGCTTGCATTGATTACATACCTATTTATTCCAGTTATTCATATTCTAAAACCAAGCTACTGAATCGGTTTTAAAAACATTTCCATGGGTAGGACGAAGCTGAAAGTATACTCATCCATAAAAAAAATCAAAATTGGTATATAAATGACTGAAGTGTCGATCTTATACTAGTACCATTAAAGAAAGAAAGTAAAGACGTTTACTTGGTCTAATCTAAACTGTATTGTTTACTCTGTGCTGGTTACTCACTTATTAGACCTTTTTTTTTTTTAATCTTTATCAAACCCTAAGTCCAATCGATCGTTCGAGCGTCTGCGCCCGCGCATCCGAGATGTTAGTATCTAAGGTGATCCCTCGGGTGCCCGCCCCCTTGTTTATTGCTTATTAGCGGGCTCCGCGGCGGCACGTTTGAACTGCCGCTCTTTGTTCTTGCCGCCGCGCCCTCCCCCCTCGCCCGGTCACGACGCCCGCGCGCAAGTATGCTACGCGAATCATAAATTCTTGCTATTTGACGTTGCTCTGTGTATGATATCGATCTTAGTTCAATGATACTGTAGGAAGGAAGTGCAACAGCATCGTAAATTACGAATATTCTCATATTAGTAGTTTGCACCAACAAAATAGTGCTTTCTGTGATTAGAAATGGTAGGAGTATTACGATTGATAAAGGGGATGATAATATAATAGTAGGTACCTAACTTATAGAGTAAAATTTAGATTGATAAATTTTACTTATCTATATTAAAGCTGTTACTACTAAGAGACCTGTTTTCTGTCAGATTTCCGCCAAACCTAATTGTTATATTTTCAGGATTTGTCCTGATTACTACTCATAAATATTTTCAAAGATGGATAAAAATTCATAAGAATTCAATATTATATTGACACTTGTGGCGATTCTGTTGTACTACTATCTGAACTAACCTAAGTAATCTCTGATGTTAATTTAGTTTTAGTCATTTGCTATTCTGTTGTCATGACTAACTTAATTTTGTACTTCTTGTTGGACAGGACTCTAGCGCGACTAAGTTGAATTCAGTGTTACCACAGCATAAATAAAATAAATACTTCATTTATTTAACCATTCGTTCTTCATATTTATATCCACTAGAAGAGTAACACCTTGTTTTATTTATTCTGTGGTAACACTGTATTCAATTCAGTCGCGCTAGAGTTCTGTCTAACAAGAAGAAGGACCAAATTAAGTTAGACGTGACAACAGAATAGCAAATGACTAAAATTAAATTAAAATTATTAATTTGGTTCATAGAGTGCTACAACGGATCGACACCAATATTATTTTTGACGACCGGCTGGTCGAGCGGTCTGTACTTACCCCTTGCTATGCAGGCTACTCGGTCAAGAGGTTCGGGGTTCGAATCCCGGTAGGAGCAAATGTTTGTATGATGAGTACGAGCATTTGTTTACGAGTCATGGATGTTTATAAGTTAATTTAGTATATTTCTAATATTTATATACATATTATTATCAATATTTAACCGTTATCTAGTATCCATAACACAAGCTCTTAATGATGCTTACTTTGGGCTAGATAATAGGTGTGAGTGTATGAATATTATTATTATTATTATTTTGACAAGAAAATGTACGGGATTCGACATAAGCCCTCGATGTACTTTCGATCGCAAATGACAAAACCCATACATTTTCTATTTAGCGATTGCGATTGTCAAACGGCAACTTGTCTAGGCCCTTTGATAGTATAGTCTATATCAAAATTAGTGACAACAGCATCGTATTCCTGCTTGGACCGTTTGACGCAGTTCAGAGACGCGCCATGAGAATTGTCGACGATACCGAACTCACAAGTGGTATTGAACCCTTAAGCCTAAGGAGAGATTTTGCTTCCTTATGTGTGTTCTACCGGTGGTATAACGGAGTGTGTTCTGAGGAATTATTTGACATGATGTCTACGGCCTCTTTCTACCTTCGCACCGCTCACAATCGGCAGGGAATTCATCGTCACACGTTGGAACTAAAATGGTCTCGTATTGTGCGGTTTCAGAGAAACTTTATCCCGCGTACGCTCAGGTTGAGGAATGACCTCACTGCAGAGGTTTTCTCGAACGAGTACAGCATGGGGTTCTTCAAAAAGAGTTTGAAAAAGTTTTTACAGGGTTGGCAACGCGCAAGTGATACCCCTGGTGTTGCAAGCGTCCATAGGCTACGGTAACCGCTTACCATCAGGTGGGCCGTATGCTTGATTGCCACTTTTTAGTGGTATAAAAAAAAAAGAATTAGTCCGTCCCGTCCCCGCGTGGTTGGTACTAGTATAGTCTGCCTTAGCCGTAGAGACATAAAAGCCGATGGCGTGGAGGGAGAACAGCCTCTGCCCGCCGTAACAAACCAGACGCGCCTTATGAGCCCAAGCTGCGAAGACGAGCATAGAGTCCATGCGGGTTACTTACACGCGGGTTGCGGGTTGTTGTTCTTCCCGCACCGCCGGAGATGTTCGGAAGCTTTTAGTTTACCAAGTACCTTTGTGCGTTAGGTATATAGTAGGCTATGAATACTCTTCATAACTTGTATAAGAGATTGTATGGCCTCTCCCTACCCTTACAATACCCGAAGAGTGCATAAAATCTAACTTCTTGATGAGACCTAGCCTCAATAATATATCTGTTTAATATTATTAAAAGTATGCGTTTGCTACGGTGGAAAATAGTGACCTCCCAAAAACCCAAAAAATATGGCTCCGTAATGTACAGTTCTACCGAGGATTTTAGTAGCAGAAATAGCTATCGAAAGATTTCCGTAATATGTAGATTTTTAAGCTGAGGGTTTCTTCATAATATTTAATTACTTGGACACTTTTACCCATACTTTACATTTTATTATAATTCATCATCATCACCAGCCTATATGCGTCCCACTGTTAGGCACATGCCTTCTTACATGGAAGCAACAAAGGAGAAGTTTGGGCCATAACACCAGCACGCTGGACCAAAGTGGGTTGGTGAGTTCAAGGGGTTGCAGTAAGTAACAACCGCGACCAACGGCTTAGCCTGACTTCCGTAGCATATAAAATTTTTTGATTGACCCATAGGGATGAACCATTGCGAAATTTGCTTTGTTTTTGTAATCGAAGTCAGAGCACTCAACCCATTAAGCCGCCGTGCTCCTCAAAAAGTATTGGTAGTTATAAATATTTAAACTTTGCCTACATAAATCTCTGCTGAACTTATCAAAACTATATGATGAAATTCTCCGTATAAATCATAAGTCGTACCACCTGCCTAAGAATTTATTTTGGATTATTACGAATAATTCATAGGAAAAAAATCTACTTAAATCATTAGACTAATTTTAATCGACATCGATTTACATGCTATCTAAATTTAGAAATATGTAGATATTGAATGTAGGTATACAACAGAAAAAATTGAGTCATTATAATTTTTTTTTTCTTGTCAGATTAAAATAAAGTTTAGTCGTGTCATTTAGTCCGTTACAGAATAGGAAACGCAATCTGACAGTACCAAACCTAAATTTAGTTCAGTCTATTTTGTGCCAACAGAATCGCCACCAATAGGTACTTACATTCGAAACCTTTATTTGATTTTCACGAGGGATCCAGAAGCCAGAACCAAACGTAAAAAATAAAACAAACTAAAAATATAAATCTACATAATAAATATTAACTTTAACACTTTCGCAGATCTTATGCCAGTGTCTGACCGTCGTTAACACGGCATCACTAACACCGTCTTGTAGAATCAAAAAGTCACCGAACCATCGCGAAGCAGTAACGATGCAATTAAGAAGCAATAAATGTACTGCTACAATTAGATGTGTAGAAACGACTCTTCTATATCATTAAACATTGAGCAAAAACTTCACGGTATGGCAAACAATACAATGTAATTGATGATCCACTATCTCCAATGCACTTTGTGTATTAAAAAGGAATAATAATGACACCTTCACATTATTATTCCACGCAAAATTGACGCTTTATACAAGAGCATAAGAATTTTACCATGTTCTGTATTGCTATTGATATGTTGGTTGCCTACGTAAGAACCTATTCAACCGGAATTTAAAATTATTAAACGTTCTGTTTCACGGGGTTTAAATGGCTTAAGTAGTTTAATGTCAATGCCTAACCATAAATTCTGATATTTAAAGTTATTCTGTGTTTTTATCTTGGAATGGGTGCGAGAAAAATAATTTCTACTCCGAAGTTATCACAATGAGAATGAAGCAATTCTCTAAAGCCTCCGGCTCATGAGTTTTGTAAGGATAGATAAATTGCATAATGCACTTAACCTTACTCATGTAATTACGTAAACACTGCGCGTGACACGGTATTGTTGACAACCGGTATTCAATGTAAATCTTATTTGAGTGTTAATATGGGCCTTATCACGTTAGCTTAAGGTTTATCAATATATCTGCTCGAGTGTGGATCTGTGATACCCTAGCGTGCTGTTAGCCTGTCCGACTGTCACGAGGTACTGACGGCTGCTCTCTACACTACCCAGTTCACGACAGCTACCACTTAGGACGGTATTTTGCCCCAACTAGTCTGTCAGTCAAAGGTCTAAATTAAGGAAAATCAGCGCGATTAAATGTTTTTTCTTTCAAATTAATGTACATTCGTCTCTTAAGTGTTACGTTTTATCTGAAGCTTGTTTTTCAACAATTTTACTGCCCTGTACCTATCTGTTTAATTTGTTGAGTTCTTGCATATGATGTGATCTACTTTTTATTTTAATTGTTCAAATGCCAAACACCGTTCTCGCAAAGTTAGCTGGTGCCAATTGGCCGCGCATCTATCGCGTACAACAATGCAATTGTTGGGAACGTCCGTGACGTCGTAATTCGTCGTTTCCCTCTCGGGCCGCGACGCGACGATTAGCCCAGCTCTATTTAGTTGTCTGTCGGATGACTAGAGCTGGCAGCTGACGCCCGACACGACCGACAGACGGACACCGTTACGGCACGGACTTAGAAAAACGTTTGCCACAAGCTCGCCTGCGCTAACTTGAACGACATTTAAACTGTTCTTCGATTGATCGGAACGGTACCAAATGGGCTAATTGACCCCATGTCTTTCGCCTGTCTTTACTTGAATTGGACTGAAATTGCAAAGTCACGTTTGGTATTCTACAAATTGCAGTTTTACTGAGTCTAATCTTTGCATCAAAATTTTAAATATAACATGTTAATTGTATTGTTGATATGATAAGGAGTTGTATTTCCCTTTTGCAATTCTTTCTAGAATACAAAGTTATTTTATCTAAAGAAGTAGAGACAAATAGTCTCTATGTAAGAATCATGAAATTGCGATTTGTTGTTCTTTAGGTTATAAGATGCATAAGTCAATTCTATATAGACAAATTATAAGATTTCCCACAGGCGCGATATGAGCAGATCGCGATCAGGCACGGGGCACGACCGGGCACGTGGGGCGCGCACCTTCACTGATAATCTGCTCCGGGAACAATGCCTCCACGCCGCCCGACAAACGATCGCAATTAATGCCAATAATTCCCAATCGCGCCATCGTAAACATTGTCCCGGCAAGATCCCCATCGCGGAGATATATTCGCCTTGAAACGCCAACTGCACCGATATCTCGCACGTGAACTAGCACAGCGTTTAACAATGTATATTTGAATTATTCTCCGACAAAACATTAAAGCACTCAAGAACTTTCCTCGAAGTTGTGTTTCCCTTGAAACTAATCAGCGCTTACCATTATAGCATCAGAGTCCATCTTTACGTACGCCATCAATATCTCTCGGTCGTACCTCGGGCGAGGATAGCGCTCCGTCGTCCGTCGAATTAGCCTCGACAACACCACAATAGTCCATAATTATGAAATGTGTTGTGATTCCGAAAGGATGTGTAATTTTTCTCTCACGCCGAACAATGCACGACAGTAATGAAAGGAGTCAATCAGCTGGCGTCCGAGGAATAGGCTGCGCTAATTTATGCTCTGTTTTGAGTTTGGTGCAGGCGCTGGGCCAGGTTATTTCCTCTTAACGTCTCCGGCACGGACAAAGGGTGATGAAGTCGCACTACATTGCTCTGAAAATACTATGCTCGGTAAGTATATACGAGCTTATTATTGGAATATTTTCATTACAAATAGTTAATATTTTGTATATATTAAATTACAATTACCTATGACTGCGTACCTGCTTATCTAATACTATGTAAGCCAAAGATTTAACACTATTAATGTAATTGACCTTACGTATCAACACTTTACTTATAGGTATTCTTTGTTACAAGGCTAACGAGCCCTAATACCTTTGATCTGCTCGAAACCTGCACATTGCGTAGATAAATATAAACGTGCAAGTACCTACCTACATACAGAAGCAGGATTGTTTTATTCGTAAAAAATTGATTTCAAGATTAATAAATTAATAATCCTGTATCTTAGATCTTTATTTATCCATTGAGTGTGATCATGTATAAGGAGAAATCCGTACTTTGTCGTATGTCGTCCAACACGTGAGAGTCGCGCTAGCTTATGAATTTATAGCGAGCCCGTATTATTTACTAGCATTATACGCACAATTTGCGGAGCTGTCGCAAGGGCCAGCTATAATTTGCCGATGGCAGCAGATCCATCAATGCGCGCCTCGGGCCTCGGCCTCTTTCAATTTGTAGGCCGCTTACATCCACGGCAATTACCGGACGGAAGGCTGCTCATCATCGATACTCGCTTAATAATGCCTAATGACACTTAATAAAGACAGAAAATAAAAGTGTGACGATTATTTATTGGCTATCCCGTAACGGATCTACGGATAGGACTATGCTGGAATGTGAAATGTTCGTTACAAGTGGAATAGTTTCAGTTAATATCCTTAATCCTTATAGTTACAAAACCGTACAAACCATCTATAATATTATTTTTCAAATATCTCGCACATCTCGTATCTGATGCTCTAATGGCACAGCTGTGGGCGTCTCTCGGTTGATATGGTGATGATCTTGTAAGTGTCATTAAAAAATTAAACAATTTAAAGTATTAATAATTATTATTACGAAAGGCGAGGAGCTCGCTGGCATAGTAGTTTTAGCGCTCTGGTTACGAGTTCGAAAACAAAGCAACTTTCACCATGGTCGATCCCAAGATGGGTCAATCAAATTTTTTTATCTCGAACTCCTCTGTGCTTCGGAACGCACATAAAGCCGTTGGACCCAGTTGTTAATGTGACTTTAACGCATCTTCCGCCTGCTACTCAGGAGCACGCGTAAGGCACGCGTGCTCTTCGGAGTCATTAATTCACTGTCTCCATCTTAACATCAACGCACAAAGAAGTTTAGTAACTCGTTTCTTTGTCGTACTTCCAAAACATGGAATGCTTTGCCGGCACATATGTTCTTTCCTTCCTATAACATAGATTCCTTTGAAAGAGTGTGGAAACGGCTAGAGCGGTGTGCTTCAACTTGCATAACTGTCTTCGTATTTGGATTCTTCTTACCGCTTTAACCCACTAACCAGCATTGGGCCAGCAGCGTGGTGGTGTTACAGCCCAAACTCATGATATGTGTTTCTCGCATGTAGGAAGGGATGTATGTTGCTGTGGGAAGTGTATAGGCTGATTATGATTATTAAAAGTTAACTACTTCTTCCAAATATCATCTATCAGTTCTAGCTGTGTTATTCATTTTATTAAACGAGCTCGAAACATTCCAGGTGACAACATTATTAGTCTCGCCTGGTTACATTTTGCTTCTCTCATCTCAGGCTTACTTAGTTGTTAAGTTGTCAATGTATGTAAAAAGCTCTATGTAGATTACACATACAACAAGTGGGCAAAGATGTATGCTGTGAGCTGTGAAACGGATACAGTAGCCTATAGACGCTTGCTTGGATACCAGATACAACTTTGCCTGGCTTCTTCTACCATAACGTATCCTTGATAAGCTCTGGCTAAGTTACTTACTCCAGGAACATGACACTGCATATTTAGTGTAATTTGGCTAGGATCTTCTGTAAGGCGAAAGTACAGTCGATAATACATCAAGCGTAACGGTTTAACCTTGAGGCCGCCCTTACTTCGTTCGTAACAAAGGCGGCTTTCGTAGTGCAACTGTTACACTTGATGTGCTGTCGTCTATACTTACCGAGTCGGATGCTGTAAAAAAATTTTAAACAAAATTAAAACCGACTTCAAAAAACTGAAAAGGATGAAATAATTAAATTTAAGTAGGTATTCATCCCCTAGAAACATATTTTTGGAGTCGGTGCTTTACTTTCTATTGTTTTTGGAAACCACTTAGCACCAACTCCAAAAATATGTTTCTAGGGGATGAATACCTACTTAAATTTAATTATTTCATCCTTTTCAGTTTTTTGAAGTCGGTTTTAATTTTTGTTTAAAATTTTTTTTTCACAATTTTAGTGATAACTTTCTACGGTCGAAGCTAGATGGGTGTCCGTCAACTTATATTGTTTCCTACTATCGTATCGTTTAACTAAAAAGTCATTGGAAAAGCGAAAATTCGCAATTTCACTTATGTACACGATTTCATAATTTCAGTTTTTTAAAATTTAAAACCAAAGTACCCAACTGTTATTAAAAAAAATTTTGTGGGACCAAATGGCAGCTATTCCGCATCGAACAAAAAAAGAATCACGTAAATCGGATCAGTAATCTCGGCGTAATCGGTGTACATACATAGATAAAAAAATAAATAAAAAAAAAACATACCGGCCGAATTGAGAACCTCCTCGTTTTTGAAGTCGGTTAAAAAACCACAAAATGCGTAAGCAAATCTGAACCTCTAGCACGAATATTTTTAAATTTCGAATCGTAATCGTATCGTTGACGTACGCAAAAATTTTTAAACAAAAGCCAGACAAAAGCCAGCGTAACTACTCGCTACGATGGTAATTCTATATTTAAATATGTTCGTGCTAGAGGTATTGTACCCCTAGCACGAACAATTTTAAATTTCGAATCGCTATCGTATCGAGTAGTTACGTCAGTTTTTGTGTAGCTTTTATTTAAAATTTCAAGCGTGCGTGAACGATACAATTACGATTCGAAATTTAAAAATATTCGTTCTAGGGGTACTGGCTAGTTTAAAAAGTTGCCAGAAGATTTTTTGAAAAGTCCAATAATAAAGAAATTATTGGCGATTTTTGGTTTGTATGAAAGCTAAAAATTGCTCTGACTCATCTATAAGACTGTTATTCGAAAAATCCTCTGATAATTATTTAGACTAGCCTTACTTGCTTTAAATGCGTTTTAAGTCTTATTCGAATTGGTTTTTTCGTTTCCAATATTTTAGACTTGAAATTTTGTATGAAAAATAGTACCTAAGTGATACACAAGTAGTTGATTCAATGAGACTTTTTATTTCGGGAATCTGAACATCCAACGGCGGAATACTCAAACGCTATATTTTCGACTAAAGAGTTTGCATGAAAAGCCGTGCGGCGTAAACGCTCTTAAATATTTTATTAATTGTTCAAGTCAAGATTTTTATGGCCAAATTGACTCCTTAACACTTAAGCGGGCCTTAAAATATCAGTAAAATATTCAGCCGTAATACTTACAATTTTTTTTTCTGCAGTTTTCTTTAATGTTAGGTAATATTACAAATTTAAATTACCTAAGTACTTAACGTAAGGGCCATACACCACTGGTGTTTTTTTAGCTTACACCATTGCCGCAATGCACCGGCCGACCGCGCCATCGCCATAGACTCCATATGATAAAGCTTCTACGTCGCTAATTCGCCGCGACATTTTGATTGCCTAGAAATGTCGTCGTGAAAAAAATGAAAGCGTCATATCGTGATATTTTTCTGTAAGCGTCTTCACTCAAAAAACACATGTATGATATAAAAGTCTCATAAAACAATATTTTACAAGTCGTTTGTAATTCGTTGACAAGTTACTTTTTTAGTTTATTTATTTCAAACTTACAATTTTACACATGTAGAATATAGCTGCGGCTCACAAACCATGACCAAACCTGACGCCAACCAAACTTGACGCGTTACTTAAAACAAAGACCTTTAATTGGCATTTCATCTTAGGCCTCAAGATGACAACGCACCTGCAATATCAAGTGATTTTTCCTTGTTATTGCAGGTGTTTATAGGTGGCGGTAACCGCTTACCATCAGGTGGGCCATCAGCTTGTTTGCCATCTAGGTATCTAGTTGTATATTTTAAAAAAAGTCGCTTCTAAAATAGGCGGTTAGTCTGTTAGCTCGAAAGAGCTTCTTAGGAGCCTACTTGAATAAATATATTTTTGATTTTGATTTTGAGCTTTCAAAATTAAATATCGGATACCCATTATATTTCATTTTTACTGCTTAGTTAAAAGTGTAATATGAATAAAGAAAGAAAAAATAATATGCTCCAAGCAGGAATCGAAACCGCGTCTCCTGGGGTCCGGCCAGACGCGATTTCCACTACGCCACCGGAGCACTAGGTGTAACCTACTAATTTCTTCATCGCCTCCTACCCTTTTTTTAACTTTTTTGTAGCAACGTTTATCTCACCACTCACTGAAGTTAACACCTCTAGTGATCCGAAAAGAATACTTTTATAAGCATTTTTAAACTTCCAGTACCCCTAGCCCGAACATTTTTAAAATTCGAATCGTTATCGTATTGTTACGCACGTTAAAAATTTCAAACAAAAGCCAGACAAAAGCTAACGTAACTACTCGATACGATGGCGATTCGAAATTTAAAAGTGTTCGTGCTCGGGGTACAGATATTGTTACATTAAAGGAGGCGTTATAAACGCACAAAATCAAACGTAAAAAAGTGTAATATGAGTTAAGTACTACCAAAGCACTTTACCTGCGAAAGGCCTATAACTCTTAGTACTTTTATCAAATACATAAATAAAACCACAATTAATTTGGATTCCGTTTATTAACACTTAGGGCTGCACCCTGATATGTGTCGCTACCGCTGCATGCTGCTCACACCATACGAGATAATACGAGATAATGGAGCAAGATTAAGACCAAAAACTTAACAGCTACTTATTTGGAGTTTTATTTTCAAAATAAATTTTTACGATTAATTATTTACAATAAACTGCAGTTTCTGATGATGATGAAAGTTGGGCTTTTATCACAAAGCATTACTGACTGTCTTTGGTTAAAGTTTATAATAATAACATTTGCTGAAGGGTTGAACTGTATCAACGCACTGCACTGAAGAATTGGTTATAAAAAATACTGCACAAATAATTTCTGCAGTCGTAGTTGTTAGTCTCAATTGCAGTAGCAATGACTAGTAATAAACATGAAATAACTAAATAAGAAAAGAAAATGTTTAGAAAAACCTGAGACAGTACATTACTTAACATTTTGTTCGATGCCTGCGGTGGTCTCCACATCATAATAAAAGTTTTTTTTTTCAAATAAACCTCAGTTTTTCTATGAAGAAGTAGGAATCTATGATTAAGTTAGAATTGAGTAATTGACTTATTTAACATTCATGAATTTATGTAATATTATAACGGGTTCATCTTTTGATGAAATAAAATTGCATAACTCTGTAATCTCTAATAATCAATTTGCAATTTTAAATGTGCCAATGTACATAATGTGAGCAACATTCGTTCGCTGTTTAATTTTCTACTAATCAATAATAATACAATACTTCACGGGAACCTCTTAATACAAACATCTAAGTGACCAACTATGTACAGTGCTTAATCTACAAAAATAATTTAATCAACCACTATACAATACATACAGTTTTAACGTAGCTTATACAAATGGAATATAAATAGTCTTAACTATAAAATATACACACATTACTTTATTTTTATCATTAAATTACTCTAATACTAGTTATCACCGATTTGGAATTTACAGTTTTTATGGTTTAACAGAAATTATTCTGGTACTTTACTTCAAAATTACTTTACATTCTAGATCTTAGAATATTTAAATCAAAAATAATGATTAAATTTTTTTGACATAAAGATGATACATTAAAATGTTAGCAAAACTATTTCAAAATTGTTTATCCTTGAAGAATTTTATAGTGGAATGTTTAGATTTATTATATAAAATTGACAATTCTTCAAATGATGAGAACTGATCTTTGGCTAAATCCACTTTCTTTGTTTTTAAGTTGTATTTACATGTGTTTTATATTTCTATGTGTGTGTGTTGTATATAAACACTATCTAATAATAAAGTAACAGAGATTGGTACATTTCCTCATAGTAAAAAATTCACAATAAATTCAGACAAGGTAAAAGCAAAGTTAATAAAGTGCGTAGGTAACTGTTACAAATGTATACCAATTAAAATACTTTTCATATTATGTTTATTTTTCGGGTAGGAACCTTGAAATGATATAATCTTACATTTAAATACATTCGATTTCTATAACGATACTAAGTATGTAGTTAAAATTTATTTTAAAATTGAATATTTCTTTAAGTCTCATATCGATAAACAATAATGTTCACAGCACTTTGCATTAAGGTTTAGGAACGGTTCACAGTTGATGTCTGGAGACAGGCGAGTGGTCTGGTCGCGAAGGTGGTGCCGCAGGATGGGTAGGCGGCGGGTAGGGGCAATAGCGAAGAGGCGTTGGCGGCTTCTGCATCCAAAGGTCTGGTGGCAAGGCTAGGGGCTGAGGCCACGCCGCAGGCCACGCTCGGCCTCCAAGCGCTAGTAACTGTAACGCCGGCGGAGTCCTCGCCCAAGCCGCTCGTTTCTCCGCCTCTTCGTCACCACCGCCCCCAGCACCGCTTGCATAAAGTCGCAAGGGAGAACGCAGCAGTTGCTGCTCCATCAGCATCAGCTCCATTGGGTCTCTGAAGAAGAAAAGAAAAATAGATTTAAAATTCCATCACTAAATCTCTAAACAAATGAAAACTTGTAATTTATTAACAAGTTTTATTAAAGTCAATTACATCGTGCTATGAAAATATAGTATTCTGTTACACTAAGTTGTTCATAACCAAAGCTCATGCTAAAGAGAGTTTTAGTATCGGGAAATAATTTCGCAAGCGAAAATTCCTATTTTAGTAGTCTTAGCGTATCGGCATGGGTTCTGCGAAGGCGTGCACTTAGCGTGTTGGCTGTTCGTTGGTTTTCAGCGGTCCGTAGTCTATAAAATTCGCTTCGAGGAAGACGAGTTGCCACGAGCCACGTGTATTTTCAAATATCATAAAACTTTAATACACTCGTTAAAAGGCAACTGTGAATTTAGATCTGAATGCGTCGGCACTTAACTTAATATGGTATATCTCGCAGATCTGGTGATTAAAATAAGATTAAGGCACAATTTCGAAATGAAAACATGAAGAGATGAGATCTATCCACACAATATCTCTGGCGATTGTTTCGGCGAAACTGCTTTACGAGTGCAGCGCAGTTAACGAGGCGTCTCGGCCCTTTATGGCGCTGTGTACGATGCCCTTTATCGGTTCTCGGAGGTTGCTGCGACCGCCACCGAGCTCTTCCCGCGAACCTGCTATTTTCGCCGCTCTGCGAAACTATCGACACCACTTACGACCACAATAATCGCACGCCTGCTCAATAGACATCAGACAATCACTTCCCTATTGCGAGCGTGTGACTGGACAGTGTGCCTATTAGCGACATGATTAGAAGATCAATCAAAGAATTGAAACGTTAGGTAAGCATTAAGGTTAATTAAATACCTTCTCGCATTAGCTCTGTGCATATGCAAATTTAAGTTTCTTACTTCGAAATTTGATGAATCGCAAAACCATCCTTAAATTAAAGATGGTTTACTGTAAACCATATTTCCGAAGTAGGTTATGGAGGGTCATGGTAAAGTCTTATCATTTATGATTTATCTTAACTTTATTATTCGTCCACCTAACAATGGTAATTTTACATATAAATATGTAGTTCGAAACCGCCGTATCTCAAGACTGTGAGCTGAGATACGATTCTCTTATGCGTTAAACGAGCGTGACGATATGGCCGGCTCGAAGTGGACCTCGAAATTGGCGTGACATCACGAGATGCCGTGTCGAATTTAATCTATCACCGGTGGCCGCGGGCGCCGGCGTTGCCCGCACATTAAAACAGGTAGTGCCCAAACTATAGACAATCCTATACGTAGTGCCCACACACGAAACCCCAAAATAAAGAACCTTTTTTATAAGACTATTTAGTTGTGAAAAAAATAAATAATGGGATATTAGCGCTATTGTAACCGTATATTATCTCACCTATCCACGATCATTTTCGACACTTCACAGGAAATCAACATGTGTTGCCTTAATCGAACATGCGAGCACAATAAGACATTGCTACTATTATTGGCTTTTTTGTATGTTTTTTTAGTCGAAATAACTGAAAGTTGTTCTTGATCAATACCGTGTGAATATATCGTAATTACACATTTAATGCGGTGAAATGAGTTCAAAAAGGGCCCTTAAATGTTTGGAGAAAGTTAACTTCCACCAGATTATTGAAGTCGCTCAAATGGAACCGACGAAGCCCAATTAGGATTTCACTGAAATATAATGCGACAGTAATGTTTTTAAATTTACACGTGTTTTTGTGGTTCCTAAAGGTCGTAAGTGCAAACGCTTGTACGGAGCGAAGCCTGTTAGTCCGGGTGGTTATGTCGTTTCGGGGGCTGTGGGGGCGTTAATGGCGTATTTATTATGATCCTGGTAATAGCCAACACTCGCCGGCAAATTACAGGGCGGCGCAGCGGCGTAAGAGGCCGCCGCTAGGGCTGCGCTCACGGACGCTTATCGATATCTCGCCGAGGCTAGCGCTTATCGATATTATTCTTGAACGCATGATGTTTCCATCTGATTATGAGTAAAATATTGCTTCCTTTCAATACTGCACTTTGTTACTCAGTGCTGTAGCTGAGCTGTAGTACCTATTTGCGAATATTGTACCAATACAATTTGTCCGTTAACGTGCGTCGTATTTGTAGATATATAAGTTGTCATAATATTTTGTTTCATTTAAATATTTGGGTATATCTTCAACTCATTGCGAATTCAGAAAAGTACAGATCTCTTAATTTTATCGATACTTTGAGAGATCTAGTCACACTTCACGGGTACACGTCTACAACATTAACGTACATAAATCTTTCACACCAACATATCTCGTACATTGAAAACCATTTCTTCGATTCGTTGCAAGATTAGAAAGTTTCACAGACATCGAATTACTAACGGGCATTACCGCAATGACGTCTAAAAATATTTAAGGGACGTAACTGTACAACACGCTCTGCCTGAGGCGTACACGCACTTGTCGTTAAAGTTATTTCTAGCTTGTAAGTGAATCGCACGCAATTAACGAAGAGGTGCGTCCGAGCATAAATATAACTCCTCGCCCGCTAAATATCAGCTCTGATTGAGCGAGGGGCGTATCTTATTAATTAATGGATGAAAAGCCGCCTCGGCAACCACGCCAAATAACTTCTCCGCCCGATTCTCACACAATGGCAATTCATCATACTTATTGTCTGACGATTTCGGACGTCAGCGAAGGAAGTCATTAAGACAAACGCCGTTAGACCGTTGTTTCAACCATTTATATTTATAGTGTAAATTCGGCAATCGCAATAAAAGAACTGAGTCACATGATGTAGATACCGCCGGGTCACAATGGAGACTAGCAAAAGTGGGTACTTAATCAGCTCTTGTAATCGGCTTCATTTCGCCAAATGAATATGACAGATGACAGAGTGGCAATTTGCATTGAGAACATTGAGATGTTATCAGCGTCCTACGCGTTGGAGTGAATTAGTGCGCCCGCGCACGGTAGCGGCCACGGTGACTGACACCTATCAAAGTGCCTGGTGATATTATATGCGGGGCCACTAATTATTCTGCCTTTCATTCCGTTGCAAGTGAGGCGAGATCACGGTCAGTTGAGAGTGACGGAAAAAAGATTATGACTTGAGTCGTTATTAACACTTAACGTAATCATACATATGTGTAATGCTGATTACATTTGATTAAAAGTAAATTAATAGCCATTACTTATTTTATTAGGTTGTTGTGATTTCGTATTATAAAGACGGTAAGGTATTATTTTGAAGAAACTTATCCATAGAAAGTATATTTCAAATATTATGTAGCATCTAAATACTGAATTAAGCAAAAAGTTAAAGAGAAAGTTCTACAGCGATCATTATATATCTATAAAGCTTTAACTGCTCCACATTTAGATGTTTGCATTAATAATCACACGTTACATAACTGCGCGTGTATAATTTAATTTGATTACATTAATGGTATTCTAATCCCGGTAGCCGCTTGCACAACTCATTTTCTCATAGGCTGTAAGGTGGTGGTCGACACGACACGGACGTCGGCGGATGAGCGGTAATTGCATCGATAACATCTCGAATTAGCCGTCAATCACTAGCCCGGCCAACTATCGTCGCGCCGACACCACCACCGCCTTGGCTATCAATTAATCCAAATCGGTAGCTGCGCGCACTCAGATTACATTATTAAAACCCCCGATAATTCTGCCGATCATGCTTAGATTAGAAGATGTTACGAGATCGCTCATTGAGTGCTCCAGAATTGTATAATTTCAGAGCGGCGGCGAGCGGCTATCAATTTGGATATTTATTCGTAACGGAGTCTGATTAGCTGTTATATTGTAAAATTATAGCAGTTCGACTTTTCTATTAAAGCTTTCACGCCAGTATTTTTACATGATTATGCAGACAAATTTAAAAAATATAAATAATATTCTTAGTTTTAATTTTATCATTATTATAATAAATTTTGTTGTTTATAAGTTGAAAATGTAATGTAACCTTTATCAAATTTTTATTTTATTCCAGGTAAAATAGGATCGGATCGATTCGGTAGCCGTTATTTGACTCTTTAGTGTCATACAATTTCCCCGCCAATATATAGGTAATTGTGACAATTAATATCGGCTCTTTAAAACTACATCCTACGATTACTGCAAAAAGCATAATTTCGTCGATAGTGTCGATACGGTCCAATATTCTCTAAAACGTTTAAAAATGACCTTCGCCGTGCAAGCGATCGATCATCGACATCGGCAGGTCGCCATAAAACCTTGCACCTGAGCGAAATGCGTCCAGTTCGCTCAAACCGGTTGGAAGAACGATGGGCAGATAATAGAAATGCGCTTTAATTTGTCGTTTAGAGCATAATGAGGGCGCGGTCTGTGATTACCGCGCCGCCGCCGCAGGCCGCCGGTGACGTGGACCGGCAACGCCTTGAAAGCTCCGCTACTAAGGTCCCTCACTTGATAAAGTTATTTGGATATAGTGTTAACCCTTAAAAATTAAAGCATATTGCTCGTTTTTAGCTATTATGGCTCCTATTAGTAACGATCGAGCTATTTTGTGAGTAAAGTTTCATTTGATCGTGTGCAATACCTAAAGCTCTAAGTATTCGACTACCGGCTGGCCGAGTGGTAACTGTACCCCTTAGTATCCCGGTAGGGGAAAATGTTTGTATGATAAATACGAGCATTTGTTCACGAGTCGTGGATGTTTATATGTTTATTTCGTAGGTATATTTATCCGTTATGTAGTATCCATAACACAAGCTCTTAATGATGCCTACTTTGAGCTAGATAATAGGTGTATGTGACTGTATGAATATTATCTATATCATTATTATTATTTCATTATAGGTTTAAAAATTACGAATTGCATTTTGGCAAAGTCTGAAAATTATAATTGGACTACGAAATCTTTCAAAGTTTAGTGCTTTCACAAGGAATTACATGAAATAAGTATATGTTTACTCTACTATACGTGTCATGAGTTTACTGCACTTGTTTAGATCTCACGTAAATCTCATCACTAGGAGCCAAAGGTAATGGTCACCCATGGGAACGCCTTCGCCCGCATGCCTGTCGGCTAATTCTCGCCTTCCACGCCGTGCCATCATTCCAATGCCTTTGTACTAAAGACTAAAGGAAAATTTTATTCCGCAAAAGTGATATTGGATTTCTCGCAATGTGGCAGATAGTAAGTTATTCCTCTGTGTGTGTACTGCTTAAAAAAATCCTTAATAAAGATTCTTAATTTTTGATTTTAACATTATTATAAATGTTTGAAAACTTACTTAGTAATTAAAATATAAAACTAGAAAAATTTTCACGTCCTGAGGCGGGAATCGAACCCGCGATCTTTCGCAATCCACAAAAGCGACTGCTCTAACCACTGAGCCACCCAGGACTTGGGATTTCCCTGTGAAATTCTTCTAGTCTATCTGTATTTGCGTTTATGAGCTAAAGTCCGCCCTACAATGTCGAAATGTTCTATTTCAACATCCGAAACGAGTAAGTATTTTTACAAATACCTACGATTCGGTTAAGTTGGGGCAGAGCTTTCAAATATTCTTAATTTTTGATTTTAACATTATTATAAATGTTTGAAAAATTACTTAGTAATTAAAATATAAAACTAGAAAAAATTTCACGTCCTGAGGCGGGAATCGAACTCCCGATCTTTCGCAATCCGGGCAACTGCTCTAACCACTAAGCCACCCAGGACTTGGGATTTCCCTGAGAAATTCTTCTAGTCTATCTATCTTAATAAAGATATAAGTAAGTAGTGTTTTCCTAAGAAAAACTAGTTGTTGTTATTGTTTGTTGTTGTCATGTCATTGTCCTTGTTTGTCATCTAGTTGCATAAAAAAAAATTAGCAGTTTATGTTAAGCACTTTCATAAATACACAGCCAGCTTAACAAATGTGCACTTACAAGTGCACTTCCATTACCTAAATTTGAGTTGTAAAAATAAAATAAAAAACAATAATAACAGGACAATTAAAGTTTTAATCACACCGCTCAATTTGATATAAATTTTATTTTTAAATACAAGAAAGGACTAGAGGGACTAAAATTTATTAAAAGTTAGCTAAGTTGCTACTGAAAAATGGAAATTTAATTGTAATTCAAGGTTTTGGTGTCGTAATTCTGAGTTGAAAAAAATAACTAGTTTTATTATAAAATACTTATCATCTGTATAGTGAAAACCTTTTGAATTAAGCTAATTTATATTTGGCTGTGCAATTTTTATACTAGGTATGTATTAAATTATTTCTGAATAAAAATGCGGTTGCGTGTGATAATGCCAACAAAAAAAAAATAGGTAACTAAGAGAGGTCATTGTTATTTATAATATAAATATTTCAATGTGTATATTCTATGAACACTTCAAGAAGCAATAAAAATACGTTCTGTAAACGAACATAAAATATAATAATATTTGTTTTCATTAGGGTTTGATTGAATTTACCATCTTTTTTTTCATGTGTTAGAATATAATCGTAAAACTTAAATGTTATATCGTAATGTCGGTTAAATATGAAATATTTCGTCCATGAAGTAATTAGTGTCACAACTCAACAGCAAAATATGTATACTTAAGGTGTGTTAGCGATTTTTTACACGAAAAAAACAAGCAAAATATTCGATAAATTGGTTATTTTATGGATTATCTTATGATAGAGGAATAAAAATTAAGTCACCGTAATTAAAGCATTCCTTTGACACTGATATTAATAAATAACACGTTTCATTGATAATGTAGAGATAATACAGCGATCCATTGACCATTACGATCGGCCGGGATCATATCGGGCGAAATCAGGCGAGCGCGTTTTTAATCTTTTATTCATGTTAAAATCGTTGGGCGCAAATTACAGGGTGGCCGACCTAATGCCTTTCAACTGTTGCTAATAACCTGCCAATTTATCAAACTTGCCGCGGGCGCCTAAACATCGCTTTGGACCACTCTCGCGTTATTTTGGACGCGTTGAACAGACACCAGGCTCGAAATTTTTTACCAAGCCTTCGCAGATGACGGACTTTTGAAATATCAATTAATAATAATTCTATTATTAATTGATATTTCAAAAGTATTGTATTTTACTGTTTATTGGGACTTGTGCAATATCAAACTTTATTATCGAACTTGTTATGGACCTTCAAACAGCTACCACGACATACCGATATTAATAGTTATTTATTGGCATATAACAAAACCTTATTAAAATGTATCCTCCATTTGTCAATGTTCATTAATAGATACAACTAACAGCTTAACTTTAAAAGTTTATTCTAATTGGACGGTCCTATGAGGAGTTCGGTGGCGTATTGGTTTGAGCGCTCTGGTTTCGAATACGAAAACAAAATTTATAATCTCGAGCTCCTCCGAGCTTCGGAAGGCATGTTAAACCGTTGGTCCCGGATATTACTGCAACCCTTTTAACCCATCAACCCGCAATGGGCCAGCGTGGTGGTGCTATGGCCCAAACTCCTCATGTGTTTCTTCCATGTAGAAAGGCCTGTGTACAGCTGTGAGACAGCTGACTGTCCATAAGGCACTTTTTATTTACCTACCTAATAATTAAGATCTTGGGAAACCACAGAGGTACTTACTACATTCACGTTTTGAAATTTGTAAAAATCTTTGCCAAGTGCTATTTGGACAGCATAGGAAACTAATCCCTTCGCTTCTCGATGACCCCCGAGGACCTTATTTACCGTGGAAAGACATCAAAACTAGAAAGATTTTGCTTTAAAAATTGATTATTAACATGACTCACCTATCAAAGTCAGTCAGCCTAGAAGAATCCCGGAATCCTTTGGCGAAGGGATTGGAATCTATCTTGAGCTTAGTGATTAGCTGGTTCTGGTATGCTGTGACAGCCGTGAACACAGTTTCAGGGAACACAAAGGTCCTGTGTTGCTCCCGGTTCAGATCTGTGATGGGTCCTCCGCCGTCCCGGACTTTTACGAGGTGGATCCGAGGCTGGTACCGATGCATTGAGTTGAGGACGATCTGCAACAGAGGAATGGTTGAATTAAAGTTCTATTTTATTTGTGAATTACCCACAAAACAGATACGATTGATATTCTATTGGTGAGAAGATACCGCAGCGGGATAGTCAATGACAAAAAAGTAAGGCATTTTTTATAAATTCACTAGGAAACTCCATTCCAGTAGTACAGTTGACTGCACATCTAGCGTAGTAGTTTATATAGAGTCCATTTAGGGCTCGGATATTCAAATACTTAAAGTAATTTGAACACTAAGCATTAATAAGATCCCAAGTAAAAATCCTGTGACTCCTAGTAATTTTTAAACGGTTTTTCAGAACCTAAGTCAACAAAGTAGTTTATACATTAAAAAGGAAATTGCAACATTTATTACTTATTTCTTCGATAAAAAAAATTCATAAATAGCATAGACAGATGTTGCTATAATTAATGTGCCAGTTGATGTAGGGATATAAATGGATAGCAAATAAGCTTGTTTCTATTCTCATGATATTATTAATGGAGGAAAATTAATGCCACCATTATCGCGTCAAATGTACCCGTTTGTATAAAAAACCGGACACGTACAATTTTTTATTTGTAAAGCCTACTTATTGTCACATTTGCGGGTCAATCATGATACGCGATGACTTCATTTGATATCATTAATTTAGCATTGCGCATACTTAAGTACTGTCAGTAATAAAAGTCAACAAACATGTAGATATAAGTTTTGTAAGCACTATCCGAATTCAGAAATCGCTGATTATAGAGTTAGCGCAGCGTCCAAAAAAATCAGTAAGTATTCAGTAATTCTGTGGTCCGTGTTCAAGTAACTACCGGTTTGATAATAAATGTCTAATACCTATATGTGTATAGACGGTTTTAGTTTTGGTTAACGTTTTTTTTAATACAAAACCACCATGACATTACCCCATCCAGCTCATCATGCCTCGTTACTTATACTTTAAGGAAGGACCATAAACGCATGTTTGCGGAAAAGTTACATTCTTTGAACCTACGGTATTGTGCGTAAAGTTTTAAGGCCGGGCTTTCCCAAAAACCCCAGTTTTATAAACAATTTTATTCATACAGTAGACGTTTAAAAATTTTTAAAAAAATATATGGGAGAAAGGGAGATGTATTATCATAAACGATTTTAATGAACTTTTTAGGGGACGGATATGTAAATCGTAAAGTGTAATCGTTCAATGAAAAAATAATTTTCCAAATCGGTTTAAAAATGACAGTTTTCTGAGATTGTAAACATGAAAAAAGCAACCTGGAGTGAAGGAAAACATGTGACTGTAAATGAAACTGCGAAAGGAGTGAATAAGAAAATATCGAATGATACAGAATAATATAAAATTTGTCAATCATATAATTATGATCGTTGAATACTTTAGTGTAGTTTTATCTCACAAAAGAATTAACATTATTTAGTTTAAATGACGTTGAATTGAGAGTTTCAAAGTCATCATGACTGTCCTAAAGGAGATGTCCTAGATATGTATGACCCAGCAAAATCTATGTACAGTACACTGTACTAGAAAATAGACATTTTTTTGCTTTGTTTCGGGGTAAAAATAAGAGTTCTAAAGAGAAAACTGCAACACAGCCCAATATTCATTCCAACGCTTACGACACCTTGATGACGTTTAGTTGACTTCTATGTCGCCCGCCATATTGCCAAATTGAATAATAGTGAAATGGACGCATCATTTTGATCTTTGTACTCTAAACTCTACATGACAACGAATTATTAGAATGTTTACTGTATTCAGCTGTTTTATTCTGGTTTTTTGAGACAGTGGCAAGACACAGACTGCGAAGCCTAGTTAAAATATGTTATGCTAGAAATCAACTACACAGCCTTGACTATATGGGTTGTTTTCTTTACCTTTCCAATTTTCGAGAGAGTATTAACAACATCAATTGAATTTTGCAGGCATTTAAATGCGATGATCCAGTTTTTCATTACAATGATTGGAAAATTGTGTCAAATTGTCCTGAAATGTTATGATATGTTTTACACTATTTTAATGCAATAGCTGTAAAAATACAAAATGAATAAAATAAATCAGGCGTATCGTATCAAATGTATGGACTTCGCCTTAAAGAAAGAATGCAAACAAAGTTAATAATTATAACATTCTAATAAAATGTAATGCTCTTGTATAGCATATTAAAGAAAAGTTACTTGTAAGTATGAATGTAGAATTTGGGTTCCTTCTATATGGCAGAAATTTCTTGTTCCGAATTTTATTTGGCATAACACACTTGGCAAATTTTTTTTTAAACGAATATTTTCAATGCGTAAAAATCATTTAGTATAAATATCATGTGGTTGAATGTTTATATGTCCGAATTCCCAATGGCATAGTTTTAAGATGGCAGATTTTCACTAAGCATATTTTCATTTAGCACAATATCATTGCGCATAATTTCGTTAAGCATAACACTTATTTAGTGCGATGATTACTCGGTATAATTTCACTTGGCATACTACGATGGTGGCAGATTGTGCTACATTAGTAACAGAAACGAATCGCTGCAAAACCGACTCCACGTAGTCTTGTCTGCCCTACCCCTAGAGTGTAATTCAAGACCGCGTAGGCGCGGAGGGGCGAAGCGGCCCGCGAGCTGAGGAGCAGGTGGTAGCGGAAACCATCTGCGACGATAAGGTCGCGTGGGACCGCCGGAGCCCCGCAGCGCCGGAGCCGTGACAGAAACCTTGCTTGCATGCTGCATGATGCACGCTGCTTGCTTGCTTGCTGCCTGCTGTTTGCATGCTGACTGTTGCTTGCATACTGCATGCGTTCATGGTGGATGCTAGTATTGCTTCTGAATATTGACTTTCTGCGATATGATGCTTCTGCCTCTTAATATTATGGATATCAAATTTATGCATAAAGATGATTCTGAATATAAACTTTCTGCGATATGATAGTTCTGCCTCTTAATTATTATGGATATTAAATATATGCCTAAAGATGATTCTGACTTATAAAATTATGGGTTTTGAATGTATGATTAATGAGTATGTGCCAAATGATTTTCTGCCAAATGAAGTTAATGCTTTCCGCTGTTATGCATAAAAAAATTATGACATAAAAAGTTCTGCGACAATAGGTAGACCCGTAGAATTTACTTCAAGAGATAAATCTTTATCTCGCAACAAGTGACTATGCAAGTCACCAATAGAGTGTTTCTTTTGTCATCCCACAGTACCAATTAAACCTATAAATGGTTTCTCGACACATTACATTGTTATAATTAATTGCGGTCGCCCGATTTGACGAGCTGATAAGAGCCGGCTGCCAAATTGGTCATGACTTTATGCCCTCACGAGATAATTAAAGTCTGTAAATTAATTATAACCGCGAAGCTATTTTTAATGAGCGTCACGAATCTGCTGATTCATTTACTTGTGAACAATTTTTATTACTTACTGTCGGCTAATAGACCAATGTGAGTAAATTATGAATATTTAAGTAAATTAAAAATTGCTTCATGTTCATTAGAAACTTTACTTCAAACAACGGGCAAAAGCTAATTTGGATTTTTTATTCTTAAATGAGAGCTTTGTTCAGTCAGCAGCAAAAATAAGTAATCACTTTTGACAGTTCATGACTTTTATTATAGAAGCTATAAACGTTTCAACCAGTCAAAAGTTATAACTTTATTTTGCAGTACATGCAATAGAAATAAACAACCAACAGTCCGAAATTTTAAAATTAATTTTGTAATTTTGAGGTTTGTATAAAGAAATTTTAAATATATTTTACAATTTTGCTAACAATATTGTATTAATATGACTATTTTAACATGGTAGCCCCCTTGTTATGGTGATTACCAACCATCCTGTATGTAAGCCTTAATCATAATGACTTATTTTAATAAAACAATGTACACTCATGGATTAATTTAAAGGATCTGCAAAATAGATTGATCATTTTTATGAATGTTTTGAGAACGTACTGTTCAATTTATGCAGTTTGAAAAGAGAGCAATTTCAAACATTTTCTGTATTTAAATTACATTTGTTTTCTTCATCTACAATTTTTTTTTAATTTTTTACATTGATAAATACACATTGATTGACTTGATGGTAGGCGACGGTAACCACTTACCACCAGGCCGTCAGCTTGTTTGTCATCTAGTTGTATAAAAAACAAGACGCATATGACAAGGTCACAAGCATGCAAATCCAGCGAAAGATGACAGTAGGTTTCTCGTATTCACGACGAGAAAGTGCGATCCCATAGTATACTAGTCAGTATATTAAGGGATCGCACTTTGACTTCTTAGGATCTCAAAAACAAGCTCCAAGAAGATCTGCACGTTACGGTAAGGACTAAAACTGTAAGAAAAAGACTTGAATATGCTGGAATGAAAGCACACTTGCTAGCTAGAGGCCCTCTTCTTTCCCCAAACTACCGAGTAGCGCGAATTAATTTCGCTCGTTTAGGTACAGTCGACCACAAAAGCAGTTGAACACTTTAGTACCATGTCTCACTGACGTTGTGCACGTATTATAGTTGCTACCGTACTATATTGACGCCATAGTCGTTGTGACATAGTACTAAAGTGTTCAGCTACTTCTGTGGTCGACCATACATCAAAATTGCAATGCTAATGCTATTATGAAATAATATAACATTGACTACATTATTCCATAGAAACTTTATGAAATTATGAGAAGAATAAGATGTTTTTGAAAGTTGCAAAACATTTCTATGAACTATTATAGCCCATGTTTTAATTTATTGTCGTATTGTCATTACCAATTTGTATAGGTAGCCGATCCCAAGGTATGTTCAACTTTATCTGTTCACAGTTCATAAGTTTATGATACCGCTTTTATAAAATAATACCTTTTTTTCACGAGTTATTAAAAAGAACTATATATTATCATCCTCCCAATTTGCAACCAAGGTCGCGTACTGAACGGTTTCAGAAAAACTTTCTCCCACGTACGCTCAGATTGTGGAATGAGCTCCCTGCAGAGGTTCTTTCATATGAGTACAGCATGGAGTTCTTCAAAAAAGGCGTGAAAAGGTTTTTACAGGGTCGGCAATGCGCAAGTGATATCCCTGGTGTTGCAAGCGTCCATAGCCTACGGTAACCGCTTACCATCAGGTGGGCCGTATGCTTGATTGCCACCTTAGTGGTAATAAAAAAAAGCTGAGCCAAAGACAAAGAAACTTTTGCAGAATAGGAGTTAAAAGTTAGAATGAATATTTCAATCTGGGGCGTGGCTGCCGTCATTAGGCTAGCATAATTTCCACACCTGCTCCTAATGAATTACCACCCACAATCAAGCCGTGGCCTCTTACCCGCGGTAATTGTGGGATCGATCATTCGATGACATTCGATTATTAAATCGATAGGCATCTATCGATTAATCAAGTGAGCCCTAATTGATAGTTTCTATTCACGGGAATACTTCCGTGATTTGGATACTTACACAAGTGTTTTGCTCGAGGGCAGTATTAAAAGTCAGAAAAATGCGGCTGTATAATAATATGTATTTCTTCAGATAATACTGGTTACTTTTACTTTGTGTAGATAAAATGTACCAATCCGGCCTGCTGTCATCATAGCGTCGATTCATACGCACATTGCACTTTCGCCAATACCTACTTGTACGGTCGACCACAGAAATAGCTGAACACTTTAGTACCATTTCATTATAACTATGTATGGCGTTATATGGTATGGTAGCAGCAACTTTAGGAACGAGCGCAGCAAGCTGACGGCCCACCTGGTGGTAAGCGGTTACCGCCGCCTATAGACACCTGCAATAACAAGGAAAAGCACTTGATATTGCAGGTGCGTTGTCATCCTGAGGCCTAAGATGAAATGCCGTCCATGCCCAGTAATTACACTGGTTACCTTTCCCTTCAATCCGAAACACAGCGAACTGTTTCACGGCTGAAATAAGAAAGGCGGTGGTACCTACCCAGGCGACCCTACATATGGGTCTAACACCTAGTACCTATGCTACTTTTGTGGTCGACTGTACAATGCTTATTATAACTTTATATTATGGAACGGCTGTCTGTTCGAGAGGTCAGTGCCCCTGGCTACAATACCAGAGGTCCCGGGTTCGGATCCCGGTAAGAGCAGATGTTTGTATGCTGAGTACGAAACATTTGTTCATGAGTCAAGCATGTTTGTGTGTTTATTTCGTGTACTTAAATTTATAATTTGTATATACCTAGTTGTCATATTATTTTCCAACATTAGTGCATAGACATGTTTTGCAACTGGCATATTTGACGACCGGCTGGCCGAGTGGTCTGTGCCCCTTGCTATACAGGCTACTCGGTCGGGGGTCCCGGGTTCGAATCCCGGTGGGAGCAAATGTTTGTATGATGACGTACTCATCATACAAACATTTTCTCCCACTGGGCATTTGTTTTTTTTTTAGCATTTGTTTACGAGTCATGAATGTTTTTATGTTTATTTAGTATATTTCTAATATTTATATACCTACATATTATTATCATTATTTCTCCGTTGTCTAGTATCCATTACACAAGCTCTTAATGATGCTTGCTTTGGGCTAGATAATAGGTTTTAAAAAAAAGATAATTTCATGACATTTCTATGAAATAATAAAGCATTGGCTGCATTATTTCATAGAAATGTTCTGAAATTATTCAAACGTAGTTTGAAAGTTGCAAAACATTATTATGAACTAATATAGCCCATGTCTTAATTTAATGTCGTATTGACGTCACCACAGCCTGTATATATCTATAATTCTCCATTATCCTATTATCCATAACTTAGCTTATGTTAGGGATAATAAAGATGATTAATTTGGGCTATTTCTTAGGCGAGAATGTAAGAATATTATGAAGGGACTCTTCGCGGCTACTAGGTTTATGATAATGTGATTAATTAGACACAAATATTTTCACTTTTAAAAAAACCAGTAGGAGTACCTATCCAAAGGTATGCAGACAAATGCTTTTAAAATCATACCTATTTAGTGTTATGAAAGAGGTTTTATTTCTATATTACTAAATCCTGGGTTGATTAATGGAGAACCATTGCCAAATTTAGCTCCCAACATAGGTAGGTATTTCCATTTACAAAAAGTTCATGTTTGTTGTTAGTATACCTAGGTATATACCTACCTACTTAACTAGCTATATCAAAATATATCTACTCACAACGAAAACAATGAAGTTGTTTCACGATGTAGATTTTTCTTGCGATTTTTTTTTATGACGAAGTGTTCACGAAAGCAAGCACATGTTTTTGAGTTTTTAACAAATTGGGAATGTAGACTCATTTTTTATTTAACTTGGTTATTTAACATCTACTACTACCTATTTAAAGTTTCATTGAAGCGTTTTATCAATAAATTATTTACTAGAATTTAAATCAGTATTGTAGTACGTACACACAGTATGTACTTATCAGTATATTTGATGTCGTCACGCCGCAATACTGCTACACCTGATGTGACAAAAAAACTTTTTTAATAGCTTGACTAAATAAAGAAAATATAATAATTATTTATTTAAAATATAAAAGGTACCTTACCTATGTGAAATTTGTAAAAACTTTTTGAAGTTTCCAAGCTATCCTCAAATTTAACTTGCGTATTGACGCAAGTCCCTTTCTCATCGCAGAGTATACTTACTTATACTTAGATACCTGCGTATCTACCTACAGAATATTCAATTAAAAAGCGAACAGAAAAGTCTGGATTTTAAAAGCGTCTATAAATCACAATATGGTATTTTGATATTTTAATACATAGGAGTACATATATTTACCTACCTAATAGGTGGTACCTACTTACCTACTATTTTAAACTACCATATCAGAATAGTCATTACCTAGTTGGTAACTAAGTACTACTTCATTTAATAACTTTATTATACCGTGGCCCGTGACCAATACATAAATCAAGTTCATAAAACTTTAATTACGCATTCAATAAATCCAAGAGATACGGGACCATTACAATAATAGTGCTACAGCGTCACGTAGTCCGTAGGCGATGACACGACGCGCGACACGCTTCGAAGGGATGCGGTTACAGCCCACTCGGCTATGCTAAGCGATATTAATCTTTTTTACGATAGACGTAAGATAAGTTGTGGGCTAAAGGCAAAAGGGCCGGTTAGGTGTAATTGCGGTGGGGGGCGGTGGGGGGCGGTGGGAGGATCGTGGGGAGGAGCGGGTCATGGCGGCCGGCGGGGCCAGATGGCAGCCGACCACCGAGCAGTCAACATGGATTAGTGGCGTGGACGAAATTAAATGATATCTTTGTAGAATTTAATTTACACTCGAGAATTCGAAATTTACAGTTGGCAATCTGATAAATTTAGTTTTTATAGAGCTTAGAAAAAAATAATTTTTAATGTTTTGGATGGATTAGTGCTTATATTCCTACTATTTCCTACACATTTGAAATTTATCACTAAACAATATTTCGTAATTAGATAATCTAAGCAATCAGTGCGTACCTAAGTAGTCTACTTCACTATAGATTTTCCGCGATGTATACCTAGGTACTGATAATACTCAGAAAATGTATTTATCTTCTTAAGCAGTTGACATTTGTAAGGCACAAACAGCAACAGACTGAAGGTCCCATTTGGGGTTTTTTTCTAATAGTGATGTTTTAATCTTTGATCAAAAATGATAAACGTGTACCTATAACGTGTCTTTAGCTAAAAATCTCGTTTCATTTAAGTAACACGTATTCGGAAAAAGCGTATTGAATACATAATGGACAAATTCCTGTGGATTCATGTTTCGCTGAATTTTGAATCTGAGATTCTTCCATCCACTTATATAAAAATAGGTTAGTACCTACCTAAGTATCTTTTTTTCATTTTTATATTAGAAAATCTGAATTTTCCAATACAAAAATAAATTAGAAAAAATAAATGAAGAATATTTTGTTTAACACTATGTCTAAATCGACTTAATTACAGTCGATAGCTTTCGTAGTGCAACTGTTACACCTGATGTGCTCTCGTGTGTACTTTATATTAACAAAATTTTCAGTAAAACCTTTTTTCATATATATTTTCCTTTTTCACTGTTGGTTACCAAATAAAATGTTTATGAGAAACAGTGTATCGAGCGCGGGCCGAAGGGCGGCCGTCAATAACCGTTGTCGATATTTCGATTAGCGAGCGGTCCGCGGATTACGGCGGCTTTTCGCCTCCGCGCCGACAAATTGGTCCATTTGTACCTCCACGGCGACAGCCCAACTTGTGTTACGATAAATTTGTACCTTCATCAACGACAGGTATTTTACAAATGTGTGTTCCAACTGCTCCCTGTTTTCAAACACATGACAATATTTTCGTTACGTCTGCCGAAAAGTATCAAAAAACATTTTACTTTCTTTAACCCACTGTGCATTGTACAGGTCACGTACGCGCATATATTTTTCTAACCGAAAAATGTTAAAGTGCCTATGCCCTATTTACTAGGTGGTAGACTTGCAAAGTGTCTATTGTATAATGCCCTATTTACTAGGTGGTAGGCCCGTACGTAGGGTCGTCTGGGTATGTTAGTACTTATCACCGCCTTTTTTATTCAGCCGAGAAACAGTTCGCTGTGTTTCGGATTGAAGGGAAAGGTAACCAGTGTAATTTCTAGGCATGGACGGCATTTCATCTTAGGCCCCAGGATGACAACGCACCTGCAATATAGTGATTTTTCCTTGTTATCGCAGGTGTCTATAGGCGGCTGTAACCGCTTACCATCAGGTGAGCGATCAGCTTGTTTGTCATCTAGTTGTATAAAAAAAAATTAGTCTCGTCATCCCTATAGGCATACGTACCTACGAGCCACGCTACAAAATTACAAAGAACGTTCAAATTTAACACCTTATTATTTAATTATGATAAATATTAAGGTTTATAATTGGTTGAATAAAACAGAAATTAATTAATTTTTAAAGATGAAAAACAACATAAAATATTATTGAGTTAATTAATGTAGCTAGAATTTTCCTTGATAAAATTGATTATTTTATAATTGACAGTAAATTTTATTACTTATTAGGATATTTTAATAAATAAGTCTAATTTAATGAACATTGTTAACAACCCGTTATTTTTAATTGTTCCCCTCACAATACCAGTGAAAAAAAAATAGATATAGGTACTTAAGGAGATATAATGTAGGTACGTTATTTATAGCTATAAAACAACATTAAAGTAATAATTCACACCTTAAAATATCATAAAATAATACTTTATTTATATTTCCAGTCTAGATAATAGATAAGCCACAAAATTCTTTGGAAAGATGTCACCACAAGAAATTATTAGTCAAAATAACTAATTTAAGCGGAAAAGAAACGCACAAAGCTACTAGTTAAACTTCTCTATTTGTTCTAAGTCTATAAATTATATTCTAAATTGCTTCTGTCTTAAGAAAAACAGTAGGTATTCATATAATAATAATTGATTTATGCAAACAAATCGTGTCCCGATGTTGTGACATGTCAACAGTTAGAAGCGACAACACATTTGTGATCGTGGGTGTAATGTAATCAAGCTAAAAATGGCTACTTCGTTGTGTTTTAGCGATAAACTGGTTCACACCGCACGGAGATAATTGATGAATATATATTTTTATGAAAAAAAAAAACTGGTAACATTAAAAATGTGATGTTTAAGAATTTCGTGCTATTTCCTTAAAATTAATAGATTGATAGCTGTGTTTTTTTTTACTTTTAAATATTTTAAAATAAGTAGCCCTTTTTCATCATCATTACCAGCCTATATACGTCCCACTGCTGGGCGCAGGCCTTTCTACGTGAGAGAAACACATGAGGAGTTTACGCCATATTATAACACCACCAGCTGCCCCAATGCGGATTTGTGGGTAAATAAGTGGATACCATCAGGGAGGCAGTACGCTTGATTGCCACTCTAATTATAAGAAACTACTGGGTAAACATTTCATCAAAACATGAGCTAAACCTAAGCTAAAGTAACAATGTCATAATGGTGTTCAAATTCTTAAGCCACCTTTGATATCAAAGAAGTATAATATTTCCAAGCTGAACCACGGCCAGTAAGTGGACGTAAGCAGATCCTATTACTTTCATCAATATATGTTTATTTAGACTATGATACATTGCCTCGTAAATACAACCAATACCTATCGTCAGTCTAAAATAAACACATCTTTCCTTAAAAAATATGTTTCGCAAGTGTCCAAATGGCCGGAGCTAAGTCAACGGCGGCGGTAAGCGGTGAGAAATGATCCTCTAAAGTAGCGGATTTCTCCGCATTTACATTAGTTAGGCTCCTCGACAACGGGCCAGTTTTTATGTTTATTCTCCACTCATAAATACGCAAATAATATCTGCACACCACACGCCTCGGATTATTTTAATATGAATCGCCAAAACAGTTTGTTTAGGACTGTCGTTAGTTTTTTTCAAATTTTAATTTATTATTCATATTAAAAATTAAATTACTTTTGTTGTTATGAGCATTTTTATTTCATTTTTACCTTCAAATTATTTATTGTTTCTTACTGTACTTACATATCAAAACCTGAACACAACTCCGGTGATCCACCCACAAGTAAACATTAACTGAGCTTACTCAAATAAAGTTGAAAAATACCTCTATCAATCCACTCTTTATGAAACTTAACGTCTCAAGTTCACAAATTCGAATGGGACATTAAAATAACTTAGAGACACGTAAAACGTTCATCATAACATCAGCGGTAGTAAAATATGTCCAAATAAAATACTCGCTCGTAAAGAGAGTGACATCGGGAGTCGAATGGAAAACTGGTAAATCGTCGTTTAAGTGGAGGCGCGCTTCGCGTCGCCGTCACCCGGGGAGCCACGATAAACGTCGCCTCGGAATGAAAAAAGAGGATTGGATTATTAAAAAACGACCTTCGATTGAAATGAAGTGAGTCGACCGAGAAAAACAAATACGAATCCAGCATCGAAGTGAGAAATGTTATGTCGCTGCGGCCGCCCCCCGGGGCACGCGTCCCGCGCCCGCGTACAGCCTTCATTACAAGCATTGATTAATATAACAAGTCAGTGCCCGCTATCACTGGCATCGCACGACGACACGTCGGGATCATAACTTCACTAAATGAGCTCAATACTTCACGGTGGCGCCCGTAACAATTTGCATACAATGCATGAGACCCTCGAGAACTGCATTCCTTCGATACATTAAAATCAAACACGTTAGAGATGCAGTTTAACATCACAATGCAGTAAATAAATATTATGACTAAAGATGCGTCGAACGCTACACCGATGGGGTAGTCAACAAATACGTTATTAGATCTATGGGAATCACTCAGAGAATTGATAACATCATGGTATAGGTAATATGGAACAATTGCTAAGTAGCAACCTTATTTATAGAATATTGTATTAGTATCTATACATAAGGACTGTCAAAAATGATATATTTTCGTTTTAATAAGGGAAATTCTAAACTATAAGAGATAGAGAAAAACTTTTTTTGTTTGTATGGTGATACAATCAAAATAACAAAAAAAAAACTTTTTCAAAAAATCTGATATTTCCAAACCTATTAAGATTTTAAAATTGTTTTCAATACCATTTTTATTATCTCTTATAGTTTAGAATTTCTCCATACTGACCCGAAAAAAAAACTCACCGTGTATACATATATAATAATATTATAAAATAAATTCTGACACAAATGATTCTATTCAGGCTTTTGGGACGTGCTACCGGTTAATACAATAATAACCATAATAAATGTGTTTTTGACGATTTAAAAGTGCTTCTTTGTGGCCTAATTAATTATAATATTTTTTCTTTCTTTCTTTAAACCATTTTTTACTTTAAAAAGCAAGAATATTTTGCATATACTATACCTATCTAAAGTTTGAAAAATTTTTTTTTTGGCATTTTTGTTTAATAATCTTCAAGCTACAATGTCAGAGTAATTTATGTGCCACCATACTTGTTTTGTTCGTACAAATGTTTCGTTAACATGTTTTGCATAAATTTTACTCTTTAGTGGCATTCCGATGACAACTGAAGTGACAGCTGACGTGCTCGTAATCTTTTGGACTATTGTCCTTAAGACAAGCATGGAATAAATCAAGAGGCTGCAGCCACATTCCTATGGCAACACGACCCATGTGTGGTAAGTACAAATGCAAGGGTAAACCCGTCTCTATCACTAAATTGCTGGACAGTCATCATCAAAAGTAACTAATTATTTTGACTGCTTCTGCTTAAACCTTGTTCTTTTCGTAATAAGAATTATAACGGTCAGTGGTTACTTTTTTTATACACAAGGCAAATGACTCGGCACCTTAAGATGTGAGGCGGTAAGAAGAGTAGGTACCCTCTTCTTACCGCATCACATCTTAAGGTGCCTAGTCTACCGCAGTTTAGACACTGCTCTAGACGCCGCCGCCACCTTGCCTGCCTAAAAGGTGCTTTTACACGCCTCTTTTGAAAGAACCCCTATTATAGGAATGAGGACACATGTGCTAGCAAAGAATTCCAAGTTCTGGAAGTATGACAAAAAAACGAGGCACTAAATTTCTTTGTGAGGTGGAGACGGTGAATTGTTGACTCCGAAGACCGAGACGTCGGCTCCTGAGTAGGAAGTGGGTAGGTGGGAAAGCGTCACAAAGCTCTTGATAGAGCTCGCTGCACTTCCTGCGGATGCTGCTGCATTTTCTTTATAAGATAGTAATGGGTCTTAATCAATGTATTATACCTAAATAACATTGATAACTTTACTTTACTTAGTTACGATATGTATTTAAATAATATAAAAAGTAAGTACCTGTAGGTAAGTCGTTTGGAAAAAGCACATTATTTCCAAATAACTAAGCATATTCCTAGTACATAAAAGTATGAAATAACTAAAAATGCTTTGTGATTTTATTTCAGTACTACAGTTTTATTTCATTAGCCAGCTATCATGAAAATACGGAACATACGGATTCGGAAGATCTAACTCACACTTACCAGTCTCAAAGTCACATATTTTTTTTACATTTTCTCACAAGTGTAATAAATAACACTTGTGAGAATAATAATTATTCTTCTTTACTTCTTCTTTACTTTTATATTTAAGCTTCTACAAAATAAGCTTTTTTCACTTCACATATCTAAACAGAAATTTTATAACGTCATTCCATTGATGGCAGATCATTTACTCTAAATCTCAAAAATTCTAATGCATTTGAAGCAGTCTCGAATTCAAGATAACATTCGAATTCGAACTTAATCGAGTTCTAATCAAGTTGAGCTGTTCTGAAAATCTTAAATTCGATTTTGAAGAAAAGCCACTCGAATTGCTTCGAATAATCGGAAGCTATCGAGACGTAGGTAAGTCAGGTATATTCGAATTTGAACCATCTTAAGCGTCAAATGCTGGCAGTACCTACGCAGAGTATGACATTGTAATCTTTGGTTTGTTGGTTTGATTTTATTACTTATTATTTTACTAAGCATTGAATTAAATTAAAATTTATTCATTCATCATTTTCATTTCGTTGACCCATTGAATTGCTACAAAAGGGTAAAAGTAAAAGACATCTAAATTTAGGGACGAAGATGAGTAAATAGTTCGGTCAACCTATTACTTAGGTTTTACCACACATAAACTATGATGATGCTCCTCTAATTACTTTAAAAAACAATATTATTTTACAATCTTCCAAACACTTTGTATGAGGTAAATAGCTGCAATCAGATAATCTTAAAATCAGATGTAATGTTATAAACGACACGCATCGCACAGTGAGTATGTGAGTTATGTTCCTAATAATGGCAACATTTCATACTACAACTCGAAGTATAATTCTATTAGAGGTGAAAATAGTAGATTAGAGAAAACAATACAGATTCACAAGATTTATAGTCGAAAATGGTATCGAGAATTGCGTCCCACCCAGTCCAGTGCACAAAAAAAAAACTATGACTACCTATCGAATTCTGATCAATATATAGCAAATCCAATGTCTCCGTTTTTTATATTGTATAAAATAATCTAAAAATAACAGCATACTCAAAATGAAATTATTGTAATTTTGTTAAATAATTGTAAAAGTTATTTCAAACGCAAGTGCACATTACACTAGATGACTAGACCATATGAGATAAGTTTTGATGTAAAAACTGGAGAACAAAGAGCGATTGTTAATTTCGCTCGCCCAGCTCGCTTATTACTAGTTGTTATGGACTATTCTAGAGCTTTTACGCGAGTGTGAATTACTTCTTGAAGTTAATAATAAGTTACATATAATATGTTGATAATTATGAACGCTTTGGTCTCTATGGAGAATTCAATGCAAGTATAAATGAAATCTTGCAGATATGAATATTTTGCAGTTTCAGTTTTAGAAAGGTTTACAAATCCAGCAATTATTTATTAATTCAATAGAAACCAACGTCGAATATACTGCTTAAGATAGATTAAATAAACTGTTTAAGGAATTAACCTGGACAAGTACAACATTAATATAAAAGCAATATTTTGGTAGAGAGTAAACGGTCGAATTATAAGCAATAAAAGCCGATGAAGGCGCGGGAGCCGGCCGTTTCCGCTCGCACCCGCTCTTTACACCGATCGGACCTTATTATGACATAAAAATAATTCATGAGATCCCCGCCAACCCACCACAAAGTATATTAACAGCCGTTAACCCTATTTGAGTTGCTAGTCTCGCTCAGACATTTTTTTCTTCAATTAATTTACCGATTAAGCTTGCGTTTCGCTTACAAGTATAATTTCAACGCAAAATGTTACGAACAAGTTAAATTAATGACATAATGAGCTTTTCGATGATTATTACAGTAATATAATTTTCTTATTAATCACAATTGATTTCAATGCATACCGAAATAAATAAAACGCGTCTTATAAATTTATTTACTTTCAAAAATAGGGTTGAATTAGTTAAAAACTTAATTTAGTTTATGTATTTTAGTATTAGTATTGAGGAGCTCGGTGGCGTAGTGGTTTGAGCGCTCTGGTTTCGATCACAAAAACAAAGCAACTTTCGCCATGGTTGGTCCCTGGATGAGTCAATCAAATTTAGAATCTTGAGCTCCTCCGTGCTTCGGAAGGCACGTTAAGCCGTTGGTCCCGGTTGTTACTGCAACCGCTTTAACCCACCAACCCGCATTGGGCCAGCGTGGTGAGGTTATGGCAATTTAAAACAAATTTCACCTCTCCAGTACGAAAAGGGTGCTTTTGTTGCCTAAAAACTCGCAGCAAAGTTGCATTTTGCTCACATGTGATCAAAATTAATTTAAATTTCAAACACGGGATTTTAATATTACGCGGAGCATATTTTTTTAGTTTTTTACTGGCCTGGAAGCATGTTCTTTGAGCCAGCTAAGCTCTGAAAAATCTTAACTGTATGTTAAAGATTGTATGTTTCACACGAGAGCAAGTTTTATTATAGCTTGTGAGTCTTTAAATCAATCACAGTTCACGGTAGTATATTTTAGAATCACTCTACGCTCGTGATTCAATTTAAGGCTACTTCGCTAGTTCGTGATTCAAAGTCAACACTCGCAGTAAAAAAATACTTTGTTCACTTGTTGAACAAATAGCTATTTTTCTTTTGTTCTCTCTCAATAGTTTTTGTTGTTCCCGTTCGTATCAAAACATCTTCGTGGCAGCTGAAGGATATTATAACATTTATAATATTTTAACATTTTTATTCATAAATAAAAATGTTAAAATATTTAATGGATATTTAAATGCACATTAGGTACTGTTGAAAGTGAAAAAAATCTACCACTGTGCTCTAACTGAGCTATTTTCCACTCAAATTTTCACCAGCCGACTGGGGTAGAACCAGCACCACCTCCACCTTATTGAAGTTCACAGCCAAATAATACAAGTGTTACATAGTGTTGTGTTCCTTAATTTTAGAATTAACTCAGAACTTATTACTTACCTAGATAATATTATGATAGATGTGATTATATTTTCCACGCAAACAAATATTTTCTATAACAAATAATGGCATTAAATGTTTTTATGGCTTGTCAACAGCAACATAAATGTAACATGTAGGTACCTAACGACTTGGTGAATAATTAATGGAAATAAGGTATGTCTTTAAAAGGCGTATAATAATAAATAATATTTATGTATGCGTAACGAACGATTAAGATATACCTACTAAACGAGAATCATTACCAAATTTAATAGGTTTGTGTATTTTTTTAAGGTAGATAGAGGTACCTATATTTAAAATAGGACCTTTTTACCGGATTCTACTCGCGTAGGTATATCCAACGCGTGATGTGCAGTACCTAGCTCGGTCTGTACTCCTCAACTGATACTGCATGAGCGCCCGACTAGGGTCGAGTGGAAAATACTTTACCTCTGCCTGCCTAGGTTTGGTTGCTGGTACGACTTTTCTTAGTCTGTCTGGATAATAGCTACCACCGCCTTACCTAAGTTTACCGCCATAACAATAATGTTAACAGCATTGTGTTCCGGCATTCGGAGGTAATATAGCCAGTTAATCTGTTGTGGAGGATCCGGTGTAACTCGCTTTCATCTTCGGCCTTATCATTAATCACTATCTGGTGAGATGAAGACCAAGAGAAACCCCGTTAAGAATAATAATAATGGAAATGTTACTGATCACTTTAAAAATATTAATTCTTTAATCAAACATTTACAATTACTTACATCATTAATTGATTCATTAAAAGGTTTTCACTTAAGGAGATAGTGATTAATAAACACTAAACGAATCACATAATTTAAAGAAATCATAGAGATGCTTATTACCATTACACAAGTGTGCGTCAATGTGTGTAGCTGTTAATACTACTTTATACTGCATAAGTAAGCTTGGAGAGCCACGCGCGCCACGGGAGTCGGCCGAAAGTCAAATAAATTATTAATTTATATTACACTTACATCCACTACCTACTCAAATCACCTGTCTAGCGTGCTTGTTTTTATAATCGCCTGGCCCTCGAATATACGTTAACGACGTGAAAATATCAACAGTAATTAAAAACGCAAATGATGCGGCGAATTGATGTTTGTTGTTGTTCATTAAGACAAGGCGGATGGCTCCGGTGAGGGTTTTATTAAATTTTATTGGTCACTTATCAGTACCTACTCCGTGCGAATGCGGTAATAAATAACACAGATTTTTATTTATGGAAGTAATTTGAGGGTGACAACTGTGGTACGCGCGGTGTTTGTCCTAATTCAAAGTTGATAAAGAGAAAAAAGTGCTTCAATGTAAGTATACCAATGCAAGATTTTCGATGACCTCAAATATATTTTGTGGTATACAAAAAAACTACAATAATAGTACCGCCATAGATCACAATTATGTCTTCATTAAAAGAAAGTACTCAACAGTCATGCAACCTTCAAAACCTGTGTTTAAAACAATATATATACTTGTTAAAATTGAAATATAGCGATAACTAATGACTAACGTAACGCGTAATCGCCTTGTCGGAAAAACATCGCAAACGAGATTAGCTTAGCAGTTGTGCACACATCTTAAGTACGTTATAATTGCTTGTTCCACTTGCATAAAATAAATACGGCGATAGCGGTTATAACGACATAATTCCTGAGTAATAAATGGGTTAAATTGCAGTGATTACGGGACGTGTGTGGGGCCTTAGGCCAAATGCGCGGTACTCCAGTCCTACCACCTGTGTTAGCTCGCTTTTATATCATTATCGAGTTGTAAAGACATCGAGGACTTCTTAAAATTCATGAATAACTAATAACAAAGTAAGTAATGAGTTTATGGAAGCTTTTGTTACTGATGAAAGGAATATCACCACCCGCGTCCTGATAATTGCTTAAATTACCAAAAATTTTTATTTTGAAATGTTAACGAAAAGGAATATTCACTGTTAACCTTTCACCCTCCACCAGCCCTCCGGCAGGCACATACAATACTTAAAAAACATTTTTGGTCCAATATTTACATTGGTACTTCACAGATAAAGTATTCTGCACCCCTAGCTATTTTAAATTCCGAATTGTAAATTGTAATCGAATCGTTCACGCACGCTAAAAAATTCAAAGAAAAGCCAGAAAAAAGCTAACAAAACTACTTGATACGAAGGCGATTCGAAATTTAAAAGTGTTCGTGGTAGGGGTACTGTTGTAATAATATACCTATACATTTTCTAGTAATTATCATCTAACTACTCTACTTTGTGCATTAAGACTAATATGATCTAGAAATATTGGATACTAAAGGTAAAATCTTTTAAAATAAAAGATTTTCTTTTGCAAATTTTTTATATGAAAATCATACCTAGATATTTGATATCTAACACCATTGTGCATTGGTAAGGGACAGATGTAGTCAGTATACCTGCGGCGATGATGACTGATACTACATTAGTCCGTCATTGCTACGCTAAGTCCAGTTTGAATTTCCTGTCAGAGCTGGTTTATAACAACAATTTTATTGATCGGAGTACCTATTTATAAATAACTTTACAGGTGAAGTATTCAGCAACTTGTACTAAGTCGAACTCGATGCAATAGAATAAATATTTCCTACACTGATACCAAACCAAAAAACGAAATAACAAATCTTGTTAAGCGCTCATGATCTATCATGAGTCTACTCAGACCTTAGATATCTTGGCATTAGGCTCGCTCAGCGAATTCACTGTTGTTTTCTTTTCAAATAGAAAATTATACAGGATGGTGACGACAATAAATTAAAACATGAGCTATATTAGTTCATAGATATGTTTTGCAATTTTCATTTACATCTTATTCATTTGATAATTTTATAAATATTCTATAATAGTGCAGTCAATATTATATCGTCACCATCCAGTATAAACTGGAAATTATTATGACCTCGGGCGGGGTGCGAACCTGCGTCGTTTTACGATCCGGGTGACTGCTCTAACCATTGAGGTGTCGCATTTTTCTAATCCAGGTACGTTTCTAAGCTTCTTTCAGTCATTTGTTATTGTTGGAAAAAAAAACAAAAATATTTTCAACTAGTGATGCCGCGATCGCAAGATCTTAAACTATCTCCGTAGAAAATTTTATCTAAAGCAGACATATTTTCGCATTTATAATATTAGTACCTATTTCTAATTATTAAAACACGAGCGAGCGAAATTCCGCAGAAAAATATTATGTGCTAATGTAGTCCTGAGGTCCACAAAAAACAATGTAAAATTTTTGGCGATCCATTTACATCATGTAACGCTGTTTTAATCATTCTCATTATTTAGGTAAGCGGTAAAAATACCTTTCATTAATCATCGCGACCGTTCGTCATTAGTCGGAGCGTGTAGGTACTCAAAACCGGCAATTTCCATATTTTCATTAATTAAACGTTCCTTACAATTAACCTTGAATTAAATACATCGTTTGAGAATGTATTATCTTACGTTAAAAATCTAAGAATAACAAAATTAGTTAACCCATCGAAGTCTGTTGGTTGGTATTTTGGACTGGCTTACATATTTATTTGTCGGTGAATGGTCCACGAGTGCCAACATTCGTACAATCGCAGCCCGTCATCGCCATGCTTTCGTGCGACCATTCTCATGAATTGTAACGTTTGACCTCGATTTTATACACGAAAGTGTGGACTTTAGCTAACCCTTCGACGTTTCGAAGGGTTAGCTAAAGTCCACTTGAATATGTCGAAAAATTATAATTTCTATAAATTTATCTATACAAAATGAAATGATTCACTCGTTGTCAATTAAACAATGTTCGATACGAATTGTATCTTTGACTAATCTATGAGAATCACAGTAGTTGTAATATACTCTACATTTTTTCCCAGATTTTAGCTGACTTCAAGAAAAGCAAAATTTTCGAGACTTGATTTAAATCTGAAATTTAGTTAAAGTTCAACACCAGTCGGATTAATTTAACCCGTTCCTAAATATAATAATAATAAAAACAAATATAACTCCATAGTTATTGCTTAGTCAGTTTGCGTAGATAATCGACTTTTAGTCATGTCGAAAATAAGGTATTCCATTTCACGTATTCATTCTATTTTTAAAATGTTACAAGAATTCACAGGGTTAAGAAATTACAAGGCTTATGAATGCCGTAGTTATTTCAGAATTACTCGAATACAGGCCGTTAAGTCGCAGGCTGATGATTAATTCGTCGGTTTCATGGAGTTTTTGTTCCACAATTAGGCGCGGGTAACACGCGTGCCCGCCGCCATCGCGTTGCGTGGCCGATACATTGTTACTAATATTAACGAGTCACCCGAACCAGTTCCGTTTTCGGTAATTTATTACTAATTAGCCTTTTTTATTTATAAATTTCTAAGTATTTACGCTACGAAATTTTGATAGTTAAAGTTTTGCTGTATCGCTGGATTGTCAGTCGTAGTTGCACCTTTTGCTGTCGAGTTAAGAATCATTTTGGAATTAAAGCTCATGTACTCTAACATGTGTATATGATAAGTTTTAATATAATAAGTAGTAGGTACTGTGACGCGAGCGATGCCTATCAGGCTCGGAGCTATAGGAAAGCCAATTAGGTGCGTTTTCCTGAGAGCCGAGACCATCCATCACTTCGCCACGCCCTTTTCGTTCCGTTAGGTTGATATTGGAACTTTCACAAGCTAATATTGAATTAGTGGTCTTTTATGGCCGTTTTATTAGTACCTACACTGTATTGTATTTTTTTATTTTTAATATTTTATCTACTCTTGGAAATAAACGAGACCTCACATCGCGAATGCTCTGTTATGGTAAAAACTGAAATAAACTGCTTTTTATTCTCATCCATCCAAATCAATATCCCTAAGCTGATACTATCGGGCTATCGGTTAGTAGAGCCCTAACCTGTCATACTCATGACTGGTTCAAGTTAACCGACGGGTAAACGTTGACCTGTATTTAGTAAGGTGGTAGTGAGTTAGGAGGGGTCTTTGTATTTTGGTTGATTGTTTGACATTTGCTAGGTAGCAGCACCTGCAGCGGGGAGGTGAGTAGGTAGCTGGCTGTGCCGGCTGACGCGGGCAACATGTGCCACTAATTTGTTGCCAACGCGCTCATTACGTGGCCGACGACGCCCGAGGTGTCGGCGACACCGGCAATTTTGCTCTGTAATTCTATAAATTGCCACACGCATAAGGAAGTAGTCCACGTGACAGAGAGCACCCTGAACAGTTTAATTGAAGTGCGAAATGCGCGCTGTGGACTACCAGCCGATAATTATTATGCGAACAACAATTATTCCTCTAGTTCTTTTTGTACATCCGCCTTTATCAACTGCGTGTCTAAGTCATTTGAAAAACTTATAGATTGCAAATAATACAAATTAATAGGTAGGTAAACTTTATATATAAAAATCGATGTTTCCCATTCAATTGAAATTTCCATTGACATTCAATGATTGCTCTAAATGCTTTTATAACGATCAATCTTCCTAGTGAAGTATGGTTAACTTACCTATAAGAAACTATAAATATGTAACTACATTCTATACAAATAAATATATTTGAATTTGAATTGAAATGCTTGATAAATTACAGATGATACCGATAATTGCTTTAGAAAAATGATTACCTATGGCACATTTTACTTTTTTATAAGATTGAATGGTCGTAAGCAAACACGGCTTAATTGATGTAGGTATACCCAGGACAATATCATTTAGAAGCTTATCAAGGAAAATAATAATAATAATCTTACACTCACACCTACTGTTTAGCCCAAATTAAGCATCATTAGGAGCTTATGTTATGGTTACGGAAAAATATAGATAATAACATCTTTATAAATTAATTATATAATTATTTGTTTAACAGTTTATTGTGTAGATATACATATATTGTAGAAGTAGCTGAAGAAGATATGAAATCACAAAAGGTGAATCTAATTAGTAGAAAAAAATTCTTCAAACCTACCTGCTATTGGAGAAGTGCTTAGAAAAATGGTTCGTCATGATAAAATGAATGGTTTTGATAAAATTATGAATGATAAAAAAACAACGATAATAATAAAATGGTTCAAAATAATGAAAATCACTAGAAATAAACTAAATAAACGTGCAAACATCCATGACAAACGCTGGAATTCGAACGCGTGACCCCTGGTTTAGTAGGACATAGGCACGGACCACACAACCAGATGGCCGTCTAATAAGCTTTTTACTGCCCTGTAAAAATGAAAAGAAAGTGTTTCTGTTGTTGATTTTGTTATTAGTGGACAAAAGTAGGTATATCTCTCTCTTTGTCCGATACTAAGAAAGAGATAAAACACTTTTTGTCTCCTAATAAATGGACATAAGTTGTGGAGAGAGTTTTTATTCACGGCTCGTGCTATGAGTGCAGCACACGCCACATATCCTTGATAAGGAGATGATACTTATTACCTACTAACCACATGAATCAACCGCATTTCTGTTCAAAAATAAATGTATGTCTGTCACTCTTTGAAGAAATTTTATCGAATCATTTGTGCCTTTGAATAATGCATTGAAATTATGAAATATTTATTCAGTAAGCACAATAAACAATAAATAACATAAACGATAAAACTTTTAGGTTTTATTATTTTATAGCAAAAAACTAACCGTAAAAAGGATAATTTTATTGAAAAAGTGATCAGTAGGTGCATGTATTAAATTTCGTCAGAAGATCATAACCTTCATTTAGCGGAAACGCTTACGTAGCATAATGAGTTAATTTTAATAATCTAGGATCTTCTTAGATTAGAAATGATATATTTATACACTTTTTTTCTATAAAAACATGAAAATTTAGCTTTTATAGAGGTGTAACAAGAATCAGCTTAATTTACGAAGCATGTAGAAAAGTGGTTCGGTCACGGAGCTCGTTAGTGCCAATGATCCTCGGGGCGACCCGTAAATCAACTGTTTTACGTCAACACTTTATAGCTCATTCTGCCTCCTGGGCCGCTTTATCACCTTGTTCCTGCGATACAACCTCCACACGACGTCCGCGCCACGCCGACACATCACGAACACCGCTTATATCGATAAGAAAGATATGCCAAAAATAATTGATTTAAATAATCAATTTTCAATCCAGATTAGGGTTGCCATCCGTCCAGGTTTCCCCGGATTTGTCCTAGTTTAGAGGGCGTCCGGGGAGCGTCCGGGCGGGGCTTCATTTGTAGTTCGGGTTTAAAAATCTAAAGTCTTGGGTCGCCCGCGTCACAAAGCCTGAGCCCGCACGCCGCGATCAACCGACGAACCGACTCGCTAATCGACTATGTATAAAAAACCTGTTTTGGGCTCTAAAATCAGGGGTCTTGTCCTGGTTGCCAAATTTTAGAGATGGCAACCCTAATCCAGATTATCAACTTGATTTGTTTGAAAACACTAACCTGTCCATTTTTGTCCATTTCGTTGTTGGTGAGTTTAACCTTCTCAAAGGAGACGACTTGCTTCCGCAGCTGGTCGCCGGTGAAGGGTGAGTCGGGGTGCGGGTAGAGGCGCGCGGGCGCGGGGGGATCCGCTTTGCCGGCCACCAGCCACGACGAGCGGTGGTACGCGTACCGGTACCGCTTGCCGTCCACCGGCACCACGTCCAGCAGCACCGCGTACCGTGCTTCCGCGCGGCACCCCGCAAACGACACACGCACCGTCGGGAACATGCGTCTGGAACATATGCACACATTGTCAGCTCCTGTGAACAGCTGCAACCGGGTGAGCATCATGGGAAAACTTTCCTTATTCCTCACATAGATAGATAAATATGGACAAAACATAGAAAACGTGTGTTGGTCAAGTACAGAACCTACTAAAAGTATGTATTGGATTAACGCTTCAACACTATATACGCCAAATATTATTATACGCAGATACTAGTTAGATGAGTAATGTTAGTATCTTATCCTATTTACTGTTTGTATTAATAGTTGTCTATTCAGTATAGGATAGGGCTCGTGTATGTAACCATAAGATACAAGATATAACGAATGCAAAATCAAAATTAAAACCTTTATCAATTTTTAAAGTTGACAACTTCACACAAATTAATGTCGACAATAAAAATGGAAATATTTTATGCCAGGTGAATTTAAAACTTTATTGCGACAAATTAAAGCGACATAAAAAGTAAAACCTTCAACCATAAATTTTCCTCCGCGATAATAAAAGGGACCTCACTGGTCCCTTTGGTAGTGTCTTACAAGTTCAATCATTAGCGACTGAACTCGTAAGAAACTATCAAAAACTAAATTAGACATTAACAACCAAAAGCTTATAATCCCCAAAATGTTTTACGAGACCAAAACACATGCTCGCAATAAAAAAAGATGATTAATGCATCTTCACAAAAACCGCCAAAGATCCGGCCACGGACGGTGACTTGTATAATTACAGGGTAAAACGCGAACTAGGAAATCAAACAAATATGATGTATTCGATTTTAATGCACCCTTAAATGGGCTGAAGCGCTTCCTGCCGGCCGGGGGCGATAACATCTCACCTCAGTTTATTTATGATGTGGTCTTTCTTAAAACAATTTTTTTGTAATCTTTAAACGGCACTTTTATAATTTCGGGGTCTCAAACAAGTAGTCGTTGGCCTGTCAGAGAAGATAACCGTCTACTAACAATTTGTCCGCTAGCCTTAACACGATTGGACATCGTCGCGCTACAGTTATTTCTATTAGCCCTTACATACCTTTCGTGTCAAGAAAGAACGTAGCATTATATTGCGTTTATTATTAAATTCTTGAAAAGCGAGTAATAAAATCCGGGAGTGAGAGAAAGAATTATTAGCATCCATAAAACACGGCTGTAGTGTCAACCGTTCTATAAGAAAAGTATGATGATAATAATAATAAATAGAAGAAACCTATAAAATACTCGGGAGGCCGGGCGCGGGCGCAGCACGAACGACGATAAAGCTCCGTGTATTGAGGGTCTCGGTCGCGAGTTAAGCACTAGCTATAAATAAATCGTATTAAGGTATGTTTTGAACGGTTGTTCCGTATCGGTCGCGAGGGATCTCTCGTCGCGTTCGACAATAAGTCGCTGTCAGGCTCGTTTATGAGTGTGTCGTTAAGGAGTCGCGGGGACGCGCGACGCGCCGCCACCCAGCGCGGGCGCGTAATGAGCCGCATCCATCACGGATAACAATCGATCGCGCCACGAATACCTCAGCCTGCAGATCCACTCAGACCTAATTGAACGCAAAACTGGACGTCGCACCCAACTATTCAACTTCGTCAATAAATTATTATAACACATAAAACGGCTAAAACCCTATAGATGCTCACGAGAGTTTAAGTTACTGGGGCAAAAAAAAATATTTGAATTAAGAGTTCTGTTCACGGATAAACTGCTTAGTAACTATACTAATCTAGACAGCATTAGTAGAGTAGTCTTAAACTGGAAAAGTACTCAAACTGGGTGGGTAGTAGCCAGTTCACTGTGCCATTCACAGCACCCTTCATACTATCGCTACTGCAAGATATGCTTACTTACTCTACCACCTACGTTCATTAACAAATAGACACGACTCAACTAATGACCCTTTGAAAAAGAGTTACACAGATGTAATATCTCTTTCTTAAAGTTATCGTAGTATAAGTCAAATTATTTGTTTCGCCCTTCATATTCAAATCCCAAACTTTGAATCTTTGTCGTTATCACAACTGTTACACTATTTTAAATGACATAACCATTAATTCCGAGAAAAAACAGTTTCAATTCAAAAACGGTACTACTGTATACAGGATAGTGTAAAAAATTTAATCCATATTTTTCTTGTAGCTATGTATTATGATTTTTTAAAAGCTTTAATAAAGGAAAACTTTGTATGTAAATGGACCAAACCGAAGATTAATTTTTGTATGGTCATTTCTAGTTTATACAACTCTACATAACTTCTATTACTTACGATTTTGCGCATTTGACCATCAGATTGCTGAAAATAGGATTAATATTATATACCTACTTATATCAAACCATTTGTGCGAACAAAAATTTATTAATCTCGTAATTTATTACATTTTCTTCACCCGATACTAAAATCAACATTTTTGCTCCATGACTAAATAAATATTAATCATACGTTAACACGAACTTCTTCGCTGCAGCGACGCTCGATTTCCGTTCAAACAGTCGTTGAAAGCATTCAACTGAATATCTTATAAGAATTATTGATGGCATTAATTTCGCAAGCAATTAACCGGGACTTTGCGGGAACAAAGCTAACAATTCGATGTTAACGCGCCGATTCACGAGTAATAAAGTTGGTAAAGCGTCGGCGGTCCACGCATTTGCATAATTCATTAATAAACGTCCGCTCGCGATGCCCTCGGATAAGCTTAACAAACACCAATCGGAAATCCATATAAAATAAAGTATTTTATCGTGGAGTTTAAAACTATAGAGAATAGAGCTTAAAATTGAACAAGCGAAAAGAGACAAGGTGCGCTAACTTTCGTAAGCTGCCACTAAGAATTGGCGAAATCAACGCATGACCCACTTAGCTATCAGTAACAACCATTTCGTTTGAAATTAGACAAATTATATTACCTGGAATAATATAATTCAATACCTATTCATCAATATTATGTAATATTGTATCTAAATTGACTGAATGTAACAAAACAAGTAGTACTAACTTAACAAGTCATTTTATTTTCTAATATGACCTCAAGAATTACACGTGGGTACTGTCTGATTACCTACTGCTTTGTGTACCAAGCATTCATTATTTCAAGACCAGCATTTATATTGCGGTAAGAAACCGCGATGCGACAGTATGTATGCATGGAAGGAACCTAATTTCACCAAGGGTAACTACTCCAATTATGGACAACCGCTTCCGGAGTGAGGCGCGAAATTGCCCGACATTGGCTCAACTACCCCATTACGAAGGTTTACTTCTTTAACCATCTTCATTGGGAATTATTCTTGTGAGTCGGGTGCATAATTATTGAATAAGTGATAACGTTTCCATAAAATGTATACGAGCTACTTAGTAGGTAAGGACAAAACTCTACATAATTTAGTTATAAGTCACAGATTGAGGTATTTATTGAATGCATAAGTTACGGCAAAATTAAGTAAAAACAAAACTTAGTAAAAAAACACATTTTTTTTACTTATGGAACGATAATGAAGCTAACCCCGGTATAACGTAGGTTCTATCTGCTTCGGTAAAATTTTAGCCGTAACAAATAAAAAAAAACATATTTTATCTTATAGGTAGCATACTTATCTAGGCAACATGTCCACAATAATGTAAATTATACTTTTGCTGTTGACATAATTCGACATAACATTACTGCATGGCATTGTTGTCTGAGAAGTGGTAAATGTACCAGGCGACAGCACATCAAGCGTATCAGTTTGACCTTGGGACCGCCCTTACGTCGTTCGTAATAGAGACGGCTTTCGTAGTGCCACTGTTGCACTTGATGTGCTGTCGTCTGTACATAAATGATAACTGTTTACCATCAAGCAATCTGTTTATTTACTCACACTTTTTTCTTATTAAAATTACTACAATATGATTGAAATATCGAGCGATTTAGATTAAATAGAAGAATTGTCTACTTACATTGTCATTTATCTCGCATTAACAAGTTAAACTTAATTAACTATAGTCGAATCCAGCTATTACAAGCTGAACCCGACTATATAACAACGTTAGTAGATAAGAAGTGCACCATTTCGGAATAATACTAATGTTAATTATGTGTCTATGACCTTTAGTTAATTGCTAAATAAATACACAGTAGCACAGAATGCATCAATTCAATTTATAATTGAAGGATATTAATCGTATGTGGTTTTTCTAGTTTGCAAGTTAATTTCTTGCTGGGTTTGCGTGCGGATTGAAATGGGAAGTTATCGTATTGACTCCATAATTGGTTTTATTTGATATGTTATCTATGCGTCAGTACCTATATATGTAGAAGAAAATCGGTAAAATATGAACAACTATGTCATCAAATATTCTGTGTCCATATTTATTTGCATCAAAATCTTAATCATTACCTACCACCTATATCGACCACAAAAAATATAAAAATATCTATGCTCAAAAAAAATATACAGGTTGGTGCCGCCAATACGACAATAAATTAATACATGGGCTACATTAGTTCATAGAAATGGTTTGCCACTTTCTAATATATCTTATTCATTTAATAATTTCATGACCTTTCTTTGAAAGAATGCAGCCAATTTTATACTATTTCATACAAATGTCATGAAATTATCAAACGAATAAGGTGTTTTTGAAAGCTGTAAACCATTTCTATGAGCTAATATACTTAGCCCATGTTTTAATTTACTGTCGTATTGACGGTACCTCCCTGTATAATGGTTTATAAATTATAGCTAAGTTCTAATTTCTGAGTATCCATGTTTATTGTTGTCCTAGCTAGTATAAAAAAGGATAAGTGCAAGTCTGGCTCTCAGGAACCGAAGGTTCCGAACAAACTTGTTTATGCAGGCGCGTAAGCGGCTGCATAGGTATCAAGGGTAACATGTCATTCGGAAAATGACTCTTATTTCAATAAGTTAAGGTACCCAAAAGTCAGAACGGTACGGAAAAGTCAGTCTTACGCTTGATCTGCTATCATAGATAATTCGTAAGTTCAGTCGAGTTGGTCGACAAACTTAACTTTATGGTTGAAAAATTTTTCACCCAAACACAGATGTGTATAACATACCTACATGTCTGCAACAACAAAATAAATGTAAGTTTTTCATTACATTTTTTAGTGCTTCAGATTTCTACAGATTAACGACATTCGGTTTTGATTTGTTGATGTGTTATTGTTGTTATTATGCAGTACAAATAGTCGATTTTTTTTATCGCTATGCCTTAGAAGTTTATTTTACTTACAACTCTCATGGATGTCGAATAACTCAGACATCACCAGCAATACAACGTGTTCCTGTTGATATTCATCCCATAACTCTAGAGTATTAATGAGACCATAATATAAAAGAGTTGGTATAGGTTTTTTTTTTGTTTTTTTTTTCACAATCAGTTTTCAGACAAAATAAGCTCGGTGACGTAGTGGTTTGAACGCACAAGTTTTCATTACGAAAACACAACAGAGCAACTTTCGCCATCCCGGGATGGGTCAATCAAAATTTGAGATCTCGAGCTCCTCCGTGCTTCGGAAAGCACGTTAAGCCGTTGGTCCCGGATGTAACTGCAGTCGTTTTAACTCTCCAACCTGTATTGGGCCAGCGCGGTGGTGTTATCACCCAAGCTCCTCATGTATTTCTCCCGTGTAGAAAGGCCTGTGTCCAGCAGTGGGACGTATATAGGCTAGTGATGATACAAAATAATGTTTATTCATCATTTATAAATATAACCTTAAAGTTATGGGATATCAACAGGAACAAGTTGTATACGTCCCACTGCTGGGCACAGACCTTCCTACGTGGGAGAAATACATGTGGAGGAAGAACTCTGTGTTTGATATTAATTGCAACTTGGTACAGTTACTTGTTCCTGTTAAAAGGACTCTACAGACAGATAATCGAATAGAAACAGCGTAATAATCCTAAAATGATCCCTTTTTATTTTTGAGGTACGGAACCCTAACAATCAGCCGGATTTTCCGAAATTATTTAACATATTTTATGTCGCTTGTTTACATTTCTCTTTGTTGTCTATTAAAATGTGTACAGTTAATAACATGGCTTTAAATAAGTCACATTTATAAAATATAGTTAGCACAACGAACTACCTAATAACAAATTCAATTGTGAGACAAGGCAAGCTAGAAATCTCGTAATATTTGTAATATGAAATCATACAAGACGTTGGTCGTTTATAAATGTCACTGGCAATCAGCAATACTATTAATATTATGTCAGGCAAGCAATGAACACTTGTGTGAGGATACACATTGCCTATATTGTAATTTTCTGATATTTTCCGTCTTGAAATCAGTTGTATTGCTATCAATGCACGATTCTGATAAGACGCAAAAGTTTTCAAAATAAATGTTCAGTACGTATATTTCTGTCTCTCGACATGAGTAGGAAAGGAATAACAAAAAATACAGTTGTCAAATACAGTTGAAAACTTCAAAAAGCGGTTAGTTCTGAAATTCAACAAACCGTTCTTTTAAGTTATTTGACAGCTGTTGCTGTCCTTTTTGCATTCGTGTTGAGAGAATGAAACGCACATAAAGTACTTGAATTTAGACTTCTAATTAATAACAATATGAACTATCTCGGCAACCTTTATGTGTTATTCCAAATTTTAATTTCCAACTACGTATGGGTCGTAAAAAGCATGCGTTTACCGTAGCTCACAAAAAACTTTCACCAGGAACAATTAGGTGATTCAACTAACTGACAGGTCCTTTCAACTGGCACAGAGCTACCTTATAGAAACCAAAGAGTACATTTCAAGAAACCTTGCGATCCAATACCCTAGCCGCAATTATTTATGCGTCTTATCGTATTCGTCATATGACTCTTTCTAAAAATATCAAGTCTTCAACAAATAAATGTGACAGTTAACTAACTTCGATTCAGAGATCCGTTTGTAAAATATGAAGTAAATAAAACTACGAAACGGAATGTTTTTCCAGTCAATACTTGAGAAAAAGATAAACTGCACTTTAGATAAAGTGAGCGCCCAGAATTAGGCCATACTGAAATCATAATCAATAGTTTCTAGGTGCAAGTTATTTTAAAAATACAACCGTAATTGAATAAATTAGTATGGTCCTTGTAATTGTGTACCGCTTCACAGAACAGACACAGTTTCACCTCATACTTACTCCACATGGGTTAGCGTTTATAGACCTTCGTGTTAGACAACTGGTTTGTATGAAATGTCACGAGTACCGGACAACACGCACGCAACATAGACACTCGTTGCATTATGACTATATTAACTGTTTTGCACTTTCCTCTGTGCTAGTAGCCACCCTTCCCATGATCTATAGTGTATTCCTAATTAACTTCTAATAACACATACAATTTTCATTTTATATGTTAGTTCTCTCATTTTTGCGAAACCCATACATACTTACCAGTATGTGACAGGTATTGCTATGAGAGCACTCATAAAGTACGGCTAATTATTATTATAGTTACGATTATAATTTTTTTCGTACGAAAATTTCGTACAAACAAGCGTACTGCCTGGTATAGGAAGCAGTTACCGTAGCATAGAAGTTTACTTAACACCTTGGCCACAGCTACTACAAGTAGTGTTATTCAGCTGTGGTCTTCTTTAAGATAGAGAGCTACGAAGCGAGCTTAAAATTCGAGGGGTAAGAATATCATTACTATGCCCTAACCAGGGGGTGTCTCTCCGCGGTTTAGCTATGTTTGGCCGGCGCACCTCTCGGGCAGGTGAATGGCAGTAGGATGCCGCTCAGCTCACGGCTCGGCCGCGTCGCGCGCAATTGAAAATCTATATAAATCCACGAGTGAGAACCCTATGGTCTTGTTGTAAAACCGGGTCAGAGGTGCCCAAAGGAATTTGAACGCTCGTGTCATTTGATAAGATTAAATTTTGCGTGCAAGTAGGGAACAATCGAATGAGTACCTAGGCAAATTTTTACACCCAAACTTGACTATTGTTCGTGAGTGAACCTGTCAGACTATTAGTTATTATGTGCCCTAACTCTCTCTAAAAGTGATTACTATGTAGTTTATGATTTGTTTTCTCTTTCTAGGACTTTACTTAATTGACTTGTTTGTGATGATTTTTTATCTCACGCAATAGGTAGATAATGCAATACAGTATGCAAAACTTTCGCACACTTCTCATTACATATGCAAATGAAGCCAATAACCCTTTATACTGATTCAATGCACGACACGACTATTCTATGGCTATTTAAACGAATGACTCCTGTGGCTAATTACTTACCAACCTATTAATACCTTATGTATGAGCATATTAAGTAGTTGAATATACCACTAGTGAGGAGATCTTTTAGATATTATCAGTTTTATTAACATTTATATACTTAGTAGATGAACGTCTAAGGTATCAGTCACGTGTCGCGTGCAATGTCACTCGTCTGTCGCTCACACGTCTCGTTACGTCGCCACGCGACTCGTCCGACTAATCTCGCAACCCAAAACAAAGTATCCTGTTATTCGATACCTACCACTTTTGTCTGACATTCGGGTATATTGCAATAAAATAAAGGACGGGAAACCATGCAAAAATCATAAGATTCCAGCAAAGTGGCGGCACGCGGCGCGGACGAGCGCCACGCGAACTGTCATCTGTCAGACCACCATTTTAATTCGTCTGTAAATTAAACAAATTGACAGTTGACATATTTTGTCGTCTCCCGAGTAATCACGTGGAATAGAAATCTCATTTTATTACTTTTATAAGAGGCTGAGAGTTTAAGTTAAAGTTGTCTTGTTGGTCGATCTTTTTATATTTTTATATTTAGAGGAATAATACCTAATTATGAAAGTTAAACTTAGTCGAATGCAATTAAAGTGTTGGATATAGCCTGAATAATTTAAATTAAATTCTAAAATTAAATCAAATTAAACAGTTAATATACGTAATTAGGTATCTATAAATATTTTATAATGTTTCGTCACCATCAAGAGTCTATAACCTACTACTTGCTACAGGCCTTCCTAGATGAGACAACCACTATCCCAGTGAGTATATAATTGTTTCAATAAAATTATAATAATAATAGAATTGTAAAGGCTTTGCGTTAATGTCTGTTGAAGCATAGAGAAGCCCGAAATTGATAACGTTGTTTGACCCATACAATAGCTCAAACTGATATCGCCGGATTTTTATTTCAATCAGAATGCTTCACATGAAGGTACCATTAAGGTTATTTGCATAATCATTGTATCTATCAAGAATTACTACGATGAGTGTGCAATCCATACTAAGTGGTAATGAATAAGCTGTAATCTTGTAGGTTGAAAGATAATTATGATTTAAGTAGGTTGTAGTAGCTAGTGTTCCAATTAACCCATCAACATTTTTGATTAATAAATTTTCCTTGTCTATCCGTGAAATGGTTAATTACGGACATTGTTTCAGTCCAGTTGACTAACTAGTTGTTTCACTTTATTGTTTAATTGTCATATGAAAGCCAGTAGTGCACTTCATCAGCAAAATTTCAATTTTACGATGTCGTTATACATGAAATATAATGGAGACATAAATATGGTGAAAAGTGACGTTTTGTTAACGACTTCGACGCAATGTGAATAAAGTAGCGGCGCCGCGGGGCGCCTCACTACAGGAAAACGCTTTGATAATTAAAAATTCTTCTTTGTTGTTGCATTGAGATTGTAGTTATGCGAGAAATGTTTTATAGTTTCAGCACACGATAATTCTTAAGCAATGTTCTTGTGAAATCTTGATGCTTAAAATTGCCTATAAACATTAATACGTGGCAAACAAACTAAACCTTCTGATGCCAAAAAATAGTTCTTACCCGTTTTAAAAGCTTAAAAGGCTTCTTTACTTTGTTTTATGGAACTGAAGAAATAACGTTTACAAAATGGGCTCCTGATTTCATTAAAAAAACTAAACCAAAAAAATATTATGAATAAATAGCTGAGACGAGTAAAAGAAAGTGTTAAATAACAATGCTATGCAAAACAAAAACCAACTTAGTGTATATGATAGTAATACATTGCAAAAATTATTCTGTTGGGCATAATGCAAGCTGTTTAAATTATTTACTAAGAGTGTAGCTTCGGCAGTATGGTGTTTGCAGCGGGGAACCAAGGTGTGCAGTAGTGCATGATTTAAGTCGTTTCATTAAAATTTTACGATGGCCAAAACGTACCAAAGTAAGGGGCCTTATTTCATTCTCCGATCCGACATAAAACCTTTTTGGAAACGCAACCTTTGCTAAAAAAGTAAGAAAACTATTGATACAAATTAAATTAATTGTGCAATAGAAACGTGACTACAAATCATGAGTAAATAAAGTTAGAAATTAATTCATTCATGAAGAATGACTCCTGTAATTGCAATTGCAACCATATCTAAGCGAATAAAAACAAAATTATATACAGACATAACTTTAAAAAGTAATAAAAAATATACTATGTCGGAATCGTGAACTTTTAGTATCTAACGCCAGAAACATTCCTAGCAAACCTCGCATTCGCATTAACCTTATTATCGGACCATATTAAATGTTTTATTCATACAAATCGATAATTAGAGATCGCGGTATCGATTAAATTCTAACAAACAAGCTGAGCTAACGAATATAAATACTGATTACGAAACAGTTATAGCAACAAGGTGCCCTTTAATTACTATCAGCCAAATCTGACGACGTGGTTTTACGACACTTCCGGCGGAACCCCGACTGACCATAAAGTTAAGTACCTACACCCAATCGTGGCGCAGTACATCGTTGTAAATTATTGAGGTCACCTCCGATTTTGATGGTGGCAGCTAACAAAATGTAAAAATGCCGAAATGCCCAATTATAGTTTTATAATGCCATAAAATCGTACCATTTTCTGGCACCTAGCGTGGTCAAGCTTTATCAGATATCCAAAGTCGTAATTTTAAATTAACTACCTTCCTGTTTCTTAGTGCTGCGAAGAAAACTTGTAAAATTGCTAATTAATAATCATATTGATCCGAATTAATAAGCAATGACATTGATTATGATCCACCCCTGGCTCTACTAAAATGACAGCGTCTCAGATTTTATCTCAACATGAAAAAATAACAATATTAAAGATTTTATCTGAAGACGAATTAACGTGTGTGATAGATAAGGCAAAAAATTTGGTATATATTCTGTTATAAATTATGAGTTGTATAAATTATGAAAAATATATGGCTCACTCTCTTGGTATAGGTTATGTACAATGAGGTGTCTTGAAAGACTAGATAGAGGTTACTCTCGCTGGTCCTCTCAAACAAAACTAAAAAACTTTTGTTGCTACTTTTTAAAACGACAAGGGTGACAAAGTGGAAAACAAGCGTATCGCTCGATGGTCAGCATCACCGTAGCCCATAGACGCTTATAGAACCTTGGACACTGCTTACGGGTTGTTACAAAGTAATGCCCCAAGATGAATGTGGTACTGCTCCCTTATTCTCAACTGTCGGAAAGGATTCGAATATCTGAATCTCTATGACAGTCACTTTTTATCGCGGTGTGTAAGAGCGAGACGGGGTGCGACTTTTCAAATCGAATCCGTGATCCGACAGTTGAGAAAAAAGGGGCTGGTACCCAGTCGGGACGGTCAAATTCGATTGGAAAATACCACTCTTGAAATGATAATAGCGATTTCTTGCGTACATTGCAGTGTTACGAGTAGAGCTCGCCAAACAGTTAGCTCTGAAGTTGCATCGCGCAGTATTGAGCAGCTGCCTGCAGCTACCCTCCATACCGAGCTGTTCCGCCGTTTCATATTTTGATAGTGCGTAGTGAATACTCGTGTTCAGACCGTAATAAACGTTTGGTGCAAGCTGTACCAGGCAATATACCACAGAAGCAGTGTATTTGCAACAAACTTCAAACAAAGCCCGTTGCCAATGCCATTAAATTATAATGGTATGGGCTAACATAATTAGGGGGCAGGACAAGGCTAGCTTTACCTAATCCACGTTTTTGTAATAAAGCGGTCATAGTTCAATAATAGCTGACTAAGTATACTTTAGAAAATAAATAGCTAAAGTCATTCGACACACTTAAGAAAGCGTGAGTTTAATTTACTTACTTAATTATTTCAACCCCTCAATATAATATATATATAATATTGTATGTTTTTAACAAAGATTATTGAGTAGAATGCGATAAGTATCAACTGAAAGTAAAATATTGATCATGTAAATAAGTAGCGTAAAATGAATCAGGAAAGCATGTCAGTAAGACGCTACGGATACCGATTAGTGTATTATAATATTCTTTGCCGGTAAATGCGGTGCATGTACTTTATAATGATGTCTAATCTACATTTAAGTGTGCACATATTTATAGAAAACGAGTTATAACAAGACTTAATAATCATTAAAATGTTGGAATTTTCATATAAGTAGTTTAAATGTTAAGTACTTAAATAAATTTTAAGATTTCAGTAAATGTAGTGATTTTCATAAATTATAAGCAAAAGCCGTCTACTAAAATAATATAATATAAAATGTAATATAAATTTAAAAAGTCTAGTGGTTGAGGCAATCTACCTCAAATCTAAAGGTCCTAGAGTCAATTCCCGTGGGGGCAGAAATTTTTGCTCGGTATGGTGGTCAAGAAAGTCCTACACTTTTGTAAGTCCACCTGTCTAGCTACTTACCATCATCTTACCTAAATTTGCTGCCATAATAATAGGTAATGTTAACAGCATTGTTGTATTCCGGCAGTTAGAGGTAAGATATAGCCAGTTACTCTGTGGTTGATCCGGCCTTATTATTATCTACTTACTTATTATCAGGGAGATGAAAGCCAAGAAGTACCCCGTTAAGAATTTTGAAAAATCTCTTGTCTCCAGAATGTCTATCAACGACATCTGCGATTACAAGTGATCTCCTTGGGACACGCGATGATTAACACTTAGGTACCATCAAGTCAGATATCATTTGCTTTTTTACTTTCTTTGACATAAAGAAACTCATGTAAAGAGAGAAACAATGACTTAAATGTACGAATATTAATGGCATTCCTTGTGACTAATGTAAGTACAAAGGCTAGGCACCCATTCACGACGTGGCTGACTATAATTAAAACCGAGAACATTTAAGGTAAAAAATTATCAGTAACACTCGTAGCTCTAAACCACAAATTAGCTACAGCAGTCTTCGACCTAAAGACCTTCTTTAATAAAGTCGAACAAAAAAGTAAATGCACCTTAGCAGACAAGGCGTCGCCGCTCGCAGCGATTATTCGCAAAAAAACATCCACCGGTACCGTACGTGATAGGTCGGCTATGATTATCACAGATACAGTGAGAGCCACTACAGAACAGCAATGCTCAATGAATTCCCACCCTTATTGCTATGAATATAAAACTTTTCGCACTTATTTACTTGCGTTGAAACCCATCCAACAATCTTACAGTTAAAACTATACATACCTATAACTTTTCACCAAAAGAACTTAATCGATCAATTTCAGTTACATTACGGACATGTTCATAGATCAGTCTTGAAATGTTAATCGCAGCTTAATATAATAATGAACTGAACCTTAAATTGTTCAACGGTATAAATATTATGCTTTACATACATTTACGTTGAGCGAGAAGGATGTCGATAGTTAAGTATATCCTATCTGTCAGATTATGCAAATGCCCTCTAAATGAAATAGAAAAATCATCACTTATTCGAACCGAAACTCATTAGAATGCACCATAGTTGTTTGTATGCAATGTATAGGTATATAAAGTATATATTAAATAAAAATTAAATACGCAAGCAAACGAAACAAACCGTAGCTAATCATCTATTCAAGATATACCTATCTGGTACAAATTTTTAGTAGCACTAATAAATCGGTACTTGTAGAAAATAGACTTTAAGTCTTAACAAAGATCAAAAATATTCGATGTTTACGAATTTGTAAGTAGTAAATGTAAATTTTAATTAATATCCTGTCATTATCTGGGTTCATTGCAATCTCAGCGCCACCTCAGGGTCGAGTTTGCGTCTCTAATTAACTGTTTTACACGCTCCTAATGACTCCATTCCGCTAATGGACACCTCGTCTCGTCCTTTCGATTTATACTGCCCTAACCCTTCCTGAGTCCATTCAAAGTATAAACTCACATTAGGAGCTATTTTTTTATTAGGTACGTTACTGTTAATGGTTTAAATACTATAATAAAATAATATTAAATATATAGGATAATTAAAAATATTAATCTCTAAACTAGTTTTTAACAAATAGATTCATCAGCATCATCATCACCAGCCTATATACGTCCAACTGCTGGGCACAGGCCTTCCTACATGGAAGAAACACATGAGAAGCTTGGGCCATAACACCACCACGCTGGCCCAATGCGGGTTAAAGCATTTGCAGTAACAACCGGGACCAACGGCTTAACGTGCCTTCCGAAGCACGGAGCAGTTCGAGATTATAAATTTTGGGTGACCCATCCCGGGATCGACCATGGCGAAAGTTGCTTTGTTTTCGTATTCGAAACCAGAGCGCTCAAACCAATACGCCACCGAGCTCCTCCAAAACAAATAGATTGGTATCAATGAAATACTAACGGATACCAAAATGCTAAAAGACTTAGTTAGCAATTCCAGTAACTCGAATAAATGACTTTTTTACCAGTTAATGTTGTTATTAGGTCGGCGCTGTCGACAAGGTTGCAATTATCTCGTCAACTTAACATAGTTATTTATTAGTGCGAAAAATATTTATTATCATACTATTCGATTCTGGCTACTACTACGCGAACAAGAATCTAGGATGCGCCCAAGTTTTAGATCGAAATCGGTTTCGACATTAGGTAAAGTCAATAACACAATCAAAGATATGAAAAATTTTATTCAAGACAGATTTATACAGACAATTATAACACAGTACCAAATTGTCTCTTGTCATTTGTTTACTTGTTGTTATAAAAATATAATATACTATATCGAAACTGAGACATACATAATACAAAATGAACCTATGTTGTCCTAAGTGTTTAAACTTCAATGTTCAATTAAATTTTAAAGTGACTTTTAAGGTGATAGTTATTTATGACTAAATTTATATTATACGCAATCAAGTTAAACATTTTACTGGCACGATCATGATTATCCCGGTCGCATTAAGTACAATCAGCATCAGAATCATTTGAGCTTTCAGACTGATCAAAATTATCAGCAGTGTTTCAGAAAAGAAATTCTAACACTACAATGATATAATCGTATATTGTTTGTAGCATAACTTAAATCTTTAACAAGTGCAAAGCGATTCTAATGTTGTGGAAATACGATTACTTATCTTAAAAATCATTGTTATTTTCAGCACTCTGGTGACCTCAGATAATTCTGATGCTAACAAAGGTCACTTATTAGTGAAAACTACTGTATGGTTGAATAATTCATAATTTTAAAATACAACAAAATATATTTACATTGTTTTTTATACCTGTCCTCTACAGTAAAAAATGGTGAGCGAATGACATTAACCCTTCGCTGCGAGAGCTATCGACAAATTGCTACTTGCGTGCGGTGATCACAGGCCGTTAATCAACCCGTGACACACCGACCGGCCCGCGTCATTCGATGCTCCATATTCCTCTACTTTTTATACTGGTATCTTTGAAATACCAATTCGCAACTACATTTTTAGACTTCAGCGGTATCACAAATGTTACAATCCACAGTCATTTTTATAATATTTCAACAGCAACAAGTTCCACCGTTCAACTCATATGTATTTATATGATAAAGACGTTATAGTTCGAATCCCATCTTTATGCTCTTAATCTGTTTATTTTCAACGTCATAAACTTTAAAATCTTCACGAGTGCATTTAAATAAAACCACTTATAAAATATCCATTGACCCACGGCGCGGCTTGTGTAAGTGGCATTCTTTTATGATGTTTTCGTAACGAGTTCGCGCATGGTGGGTTTTTACTGTCTAGCGTAACAAGCTACACAATATTTCTCCGCTGTGAGTATGTTGATACGAAGACAATTAAATAGTAATTGTGGCAGCAATGATAGATTGAGTTACTGTTGCGTTACAGCAGTCAGTCGCGATCGCGAATCGCACAAAAAAATCCATTGTTCCAATAAATCCGTGCATGTGCAGGTATTGTACCTACCTATGCGTTTACGAAATAATTATTAATCCTCATTCAGAGCTAATCATCGTTGTCACGATCTGTAAAATTGGTAGTGGACAACATAAAAACTAGTTTAGTGGATTAGTTAATGAAGTCGTAATTAATTATGCATATTGGAGCTAGTAATAGGATATGTGTAGATCGGGCGTCACTCGGTTCAATCGACGTTGCTAACTCAGGTTTAATGAACCGTGAAGCGTCTATAAATGCCAATAAAGCGTGGCGCAGGTGCCGCCCGTTGTAAGATACTACTCCGGTTTCTAACGACATGACTACCAATAAAATTATCTACACCTTGTAATTCTATAATATTGCATACTAAATAAGGCTGTATTGAAGTGTTGGGCAGCTATTGTCTATAATAAATTATATCAAACATTTTTTAATTACAACAACAAATTGCATTCATATTGTTATACTTAGAGCAGGGGCCGAAATACCGGTATAATTTTGATAAAGATAATTTCTGTCTTTACCTAAATAATATACCTACCGTCAAAATATTTAATATTCTTTTAATAAAAATGGGGATAGTAACGTAACCGAATCAGAAATATTAGTAACGGTAATATTTTGTGCCTTTCTCACGTTGTATTTCATTTTGTACCGTAGTCCGGGGTAGGCATCAGTCCATTTGTGGTATTTGTGAAAATTCTATTAAAATTTAACCTCTGATTAGGCGCCCTAAAAAGCTAATATTGTTAGGCGCGCGGGGTGGCAGAGATCCCACTGCCGTACAAGCACATCTAACTACTTCTGTTGCGCAGGCGCAGTGAGGTGGCTAGTCTTATTAGAATCGTTTTTTTTGTTTCCGTTATTAATTTTCGACTTGAGTTTTGTATGAAAACCCGTGTGACGGCGCTGGCGTAGTTATCGCTCTGCCTACCATTATGAAAAGTCATCGCTTTCTTAGTATACTTAGTTATCAATATTACTGTATTTATATCGTTATTTTTGGTAACGATACAAAATACCGTATCTTTTCACAATACCTGCAGATAGCAGAGAAATAATGTTACTTTTTGTGGCATCGTTATCAGACCCTGACTTGGTTAAAAAGAAAACCATGCAATGTATTTCTTCACTTCGCTTTATTGTCTTTGTTGGTGTTTTTTGTTTGTTAATTTGTTAAGTTATAAATAATTATAATGTGTCTTGGTAGTTTAAAATAACAGCAAAACTGTCATTTTATTAATACCTATCTAAACAATAAAATTTCCACACAATTAGTTATAGCTACTTTTTAAATAATAAAAATTTCATAGGGCATGGTGTAACTATTTTTATTGTTACTAATTAGTAAAGTGAAGTACACTTGGCGCGGTAAGGCGGCACTCCCATGATGGCTGCAGTCAAGATTGATACGGCCACTTAGTCGGAGTCAGCTGCTGATGCAATTAGCGATGCCGACTTCACCTTCACGAACACGAGTCCAAGGGCTGTACTGCCAGTATTTATTTTATCACAAAGAAACATTAGAACTTTTTTTACACTTGTAAGCGCTATGGCGCAACTGCTTAAATATTATATACGGTAAAATGTAATTTTTTGCTTTGAATGTTGAGGTGAAGTATAAAGAAATGCCTAAGAATACGCGAACCGCAATTTCATTCAATACTTTTTAAAATATAGTACAAAAATGTATTAAGCACTTTTAATTTTAGTTTAAATATGAGACTTTTGCGATATATTTTGGCAGCCTTTAAAAAATATATGGGGCTATAGAATATAACGTAAAACTATTTAAAAGGCAAGGCAATTAAAGCAACTAGCTCCTGGTCTAGCACTACAAACAATATATCAGAGCATACCACAGGTAATTGAAAGTGGTGAAAAATTGCGACCACATACGAGGTGCCTTTAATGTCACCGCCTGAGGTCGCACCATCTTCTTGGCTATGTTTACATTATTGTCAATGAAGCCTGAAATTTTAAAAAGAGAACGTGGGACAGTCCTTAAAGGTAGATTGTGACTAACTTTTAACTTGCCTGGTATACATCATCATCAGCCTATATACGTCCCACTGCTGGGCACAGGCCTTCCTACATGGAAGAAACACATGAGGAGTTTGGGCCATAACACCACCACGCTGGCCCAATGCGGGTTGGTGGGTTAAAGCGGTTGTAGTAACAACCGGGACCAACGGCTTAACGTGCCTTCCGAAGCACGGAGGAGCTCGAGATTATAAATTTTGGTTGACCCATTCCAGGGTCGACCATGGCGAAAGTTGCTTTGTTTTCGTATTCGAAACCAGAGCGCTCAAACCAATACGCCACCGAGCTCCTCACCAATACGCCACCGAGCTCCTCGGAAATGGTATACGATTGAAACGAAAGAGAGGAATTACACTTTTAGATAATGCATCGTCATCAAAAGTAAATGGTCGCTTCGGCACTTTTGCTGATGCCTGTAGTGGCTAGGTATACAGGATCAGTTCAAGAGGTTCCGTAACTGGGGAATTGTAGCGCATCCTCAAATATAAATTTATTACGTAAACAAACATATAAATAGTTTATTTACGTTATTTATTGTAATATAGTTTACAATAAATAGTCACTTATGTGCAAGCAGAAACTAAGAATTAAAATATTAGATTTGAATATTTTTTCGGCAAGAAAGTCAATAAACTCATTCATAAATAAGTACTGTGCGTGAGTATTTTTAGTTATTCCTAACTTTGGTATCTCTGTACTAACGGTGGTGGGAAATGTACATTTAACTTCACCCTGCACGTCATGTCCGGCTTTCTTTGACGGATACCAATTGAAACTGCATGAAATTTCTCAAAAAAATCAAATCAAATGTCAAAACCTTTTTCTCGAACAAAACTTTGTTACGTTACAGCGATGATCCCGTGACAGACGGACGGACGGTCGTTAGTGCGCCACCATTACGGATGATCGATGGCCGCCGCCGGCGCCGCGGTCCCGCCACAAATTTAATTTAGACCGCTAATGTTGTATGCTCCTACGAATAAAGCGATAGCTTGCACTAAAAACGTATTACAAACACTAAATGTCATCAACTCAACACATAGAGTGGTTAATGACACGAGCATTATGAATAACACCGCCGTTGATTGGTTTGGAACTTATTATCGGGAAGATAGGATCTATAGTCAAACCGCTGATAGTAGAGGATATTAAGTTCAAGAATCTCAATCGGATGTGTCTTGAACTACGAGAAACTGTATACTAACTAGTTTTTACATATTTTCCCAACAGTTTCTTAAAAATACTAGTTTAAATTACCAATATCATTCATAATTTATAATAGTCATCGCTCTGCTGTGAGTACAGGTCTTCCTACATGCCAGAAGCGCATGAACAATTTCAGGCAATAATACCACCACGCTGGCTAAATGCAATGAAAATAGTTGGAGTCACAACCAGGATCAACACCGAAACATGGGGGCAACCAATTTTTTGCTTGGCCCATCTGAGATCAATCAACGAGAAAGTTGCTTTGTTTTTGTAATCAAACCAGAAATCAGAAACAGAACGCTCAACCCATTACGCCGGCGAGCTGCAAGATAATTTAACATTAAAACAAGATTTCGCAATTTTGAGCAGATTAAAAGAAGCGGCAACTTTGTTTAAAGAATTTTAGAGCAACTATAAATTTTCGAGAATAACACACAATACAATGTTTCCATAATTCTCAAGCACTTAAAGTGGCTACAGCGTACGCGCATAAAATTTATAACGTAATTCAGTTTTAATGAGCACGAATAACATTTACAGGTCGCTCGCGAGGAGATGTAAACTGTTTTAATTGCACCTTCCGAACGAGCTGCCAGGACGTATCAACACCTCCGCTCCGAATAGGCGCTCGGACGGTCAGCACTTAAGCCCGACGCTCTCCGAAACCGCGTATTAGGAATGTTTCGGAGTAGGTAGATAAAATGTTTCAAAATATGTTTGTAAAGGCTGAAGTGTCGCTCGTTTGAGGCTAGACAGGTAGGTATGTGGGGGTGGCGGGTGGTAAATGCAGTCGGTCGGGGCGCTAACGTGCGCGGGTGGGAGCGGGCGCGGGGCGCGGGGCAGACGTCGTCGAGGAGCGTCGGAGGCTGCGATCGATGAAGCGCGGACACGCCTTGCGCACGCCACCGCAACCCGCAACACTACTCATTGTTGATTCAGCCGTCGCACCTACCCTGCCCCTGCCGCCTACACCGACCTGACCCGCCACGTTTATCATACACAAACGAGTCACATCAACCCAAAAAGGCTCTGTCCAGAACTGATCGGAGCCGCATTTGAGCTGTCAAGAGATCTCCCGAATGCGATGAGCGTGTTAAACGACTGCATTGTGGTGCGCTGTCACTGCGGCGGCCGATGCCTTTGGACGAGCCCTTGCTCCGTCGATATTATCTCGCCTTACAGGCTAGGAAGCCACTCACTTCTAAATCCAAATGGTTTCATAAAAAAACGACATGTAATCTGACAACGATCGATCGACGATCTTTTAATAATCCCCTTCACTAATAGTCGAATTTATATTTATGATTGTTTATTTCCAACGCATCAGTGACACCTAATTGAGATTTCCAAAGTTCCTAAATAAAAAATATTTGGTAGGTAGGTACACTTTTTTAAATGGAATTACTCATTATTTGAATACGAACCGAGCTTTCCCTAGTTACTTTCATTTTCATATTTCACACGGCCACGATAATTAAGTATACGGTGAAACTTTTCGCTACGTAATAACAGTTCATTAACTAAACGCAAATAAGTACGAAGTTTTAGCGCTTTTAATAAAAATGAAGCAGCACCTTATCTGTAGATACATCTAAAATCTTGTCAAAACGGTTAGCTAAGCGCGGGATTAGGCGACGAGCACAAAACGAGCACCACGTCGGGCCAAACCGCCTGACAACACGTAAGATTGAACTCAATAAGTGCACAAGCAATCACCATTCTTATCAACAACGATATAGAGTTTAGTTTCTGTCAAGCGGCTTTTTATAGTTTTCTGAGCAACACATACAATTTGAATTCCAGATGATTTCAGAGGACACTGATCCTTCGCCGATAAAACACTTTAGTGTCATTTGGTGACAAGTGAGTTGTCCACTTGGAATCCTTCTGATTTAGACATGTCTATTAATTTTCTGGCTACTATGATAAAATTTAATTGTAAACTTATTGGAAGTAAAGGGGCGTATGCTTTCTTTTAAATGACTGAATGCCGAAATGACTTTCATTATGGCACAGATATTCTGCACCTACTGCTATAAAATTTCTTATGAATTTAAGTATTTTTTGATTTTTGATGAATTTTGAAGTTTAGTTTAGTTTACCTACACTTAAAAATTTTTAATTTTTAATTTACAACATCAACAAGATGACCGTAGGTATGTATGTATGTGTCGGCTAATACACAATTAATTTCGCTTTAGTAGTGCTGACGGAACCAAATTATGAGCATTATGACAATAAATTCTACTATTGTCGGACAGTTATTCCATAATTTACAATCATAAAACTATAACCACAAAAGTTAAGCAGGCTTAATGAGGCATTCGTCTAAATTAGTGGGGTTTGTAGAACGCAACGAACGCTAGCGTAAACAACAGGCGAAGGGCCAAATATTATGAGTTTCTACGCGTGTCTATATTTATTATCCTTATGTATAGTTCCAGTTGGGTTGGCAAGGGCTGCTCCGGTGAGGGCGTGCGCCTGTGTGCGAAGCACTCCAACACACTAGGTAAGTATAGCAGACATCGTCTCTTACACAATGTATGTACAAAATAGATAGCTCCCGTACAAGCAACACGGGTAAACTTTACAACACGGATTTACACCAAACAGGTGCAGCACACGCAAAGTGACACATAAAAACTTATCAAGCCTGTTACATTACTAATTAAGGCCTTACTAATTGTTATTTATTTGCTACACTAAACCGGGCTATTCCAACAATTCGGTGTCACCGCGCTCTTGCTGACACGATAACTTATTCATGAGTTTATTAGCATTTTACGTGATGATTGATGCTTTACACAAATCAGACCTTCTGAATCAATGGCTACATCTTAATGACAGGCCGTGAAAAACTTCTTACGTGCACTGTTAAAAATAACATGGTCATTAATATTGATGAGTAATTCACAAGTCAACAGAATGTAAAGGTTAGAAAATAAACGAGTCTTCTTGGCATTAGACAATAGTACTAGGGTAATAAAAATAGTATAATTCCGCTTAATGTCATGAATGCGAGTCATGCGAAAGATAAATATATTTATTGTTTTGACGTATCTACAAGAAGTAATCGTTATGCTAATGTGTTTGACCAGTGTGCACACACCTGTAGTAGATCTAATTCGTCAAAATGCAAACGAATTCCGTCGTCGGTCGGTCCACGTCGAACCGTAACCCGAAACTTCACCTGTCCTATGGTATAATTTTTATTTACGTAGCCCCCCGATGCTACGGACACTCTGGCGATCGTCGTATCGCTCGAATCGACCCGCATATTATGTTACTATAAGACGATACACATTATTTACAACACATTGGGAAATATTATTTTAAGTTGACACCTTCTTTAGTAGTCGTTCGTGAGTTATAGCCGGGCTCTGTTACGAAAGTAAAATAATCATTAATTATTGATTACGGTTTTATTCTTCAATTTTCCACATTCCAACTCAGATATCTCATTCATTATGAATACTTGAATATGTAAAGTATGTTTAGTCAAGTGTTGTTTAGAACTTCAAATATCGCTATACCTACATGCATCATGCGAGTTGACGACGTGATAAATTAATCATTATTTAAATACAAAATGATTTATTTTTATCAATATTCAACACTTTAATGTTGAAGCTAATATCGCTTTTGTCTTTGCTAATTTATTTAGATGATCTTTGCCACTACAGTCAGATATCATACAGAGTGATTCATTTAGAGGTGTAGAGACAGACAAGACAGTAATACCTAAGTGTTTGACCCATACTTAAATTAAAGAACCATTTTGATTTTAAAATTACCACTATGAAAGAAGTACTTACAAAAAAAAATGGTTATTTTTCTAAAAGCCGTGTCTAAAAATAATAAAATGTGAAAAAATAAAAATTTGCAAATATTTGATACATTGTGGATATCTCAATTTTGGAAGTTTTCTTACCTCTCTCATAATATCACTTCTTATAGTTCAAAGTTTATGGATTCCCAATTCTCTATACTTACCTCAAATATTTTTAGTTTTCTCTAATACAGGTCCAACTCGGTAAGCAACCATGCTGTATAAATCGTACTCCTCCCCCTTCACCCCGTCCGGGTACGACCTGTGACGAATGCGAACACAAACACCATTGTGTGAAATGCCACACACACTGCGCAAATTTGAACATACTAATTCACAGGTTCTGTATATTTAAGTATTAAATAAAACATAACCTAATTAATCATTTTGGACTCAACTTTCCGGTTGACTGGTAGAGAATGCCTAATGGCATTAAGTCCGCCAAATTGTAACTTATTTTGTGCAATTAAAGATTAAATAAATAAATAACTCTTACGGCACATTTTTTAAATTGAATCTGCATAATATAAACCTACATTTAAAACTTTCAACCAATTATTATTTTATAGCATATATATATTTATTTTATGAATCGGAGTAAGAATAGTAGATTGTTAACTAAGGGTTAAAAACCACCCATTTCTGCCGAGATATATCGTTCGTGGCTGAAATGGTTCCTTTCACCCGAGGTTTGTTATATATATATGTTATATATTCTTTACCCGAGGTAAGCACTCTACTTTTCATTTCGATAACGAAGAAAGTAAACGAAAGCTAGCTAAATAAATAAAATAATGAAAATAATTAATTGGTAAAAATAATTTCAAATGAATGCTGGCTTTCCCGCCATTTTCTTATTTGTGCGTAAGAATCCAAGTGATAATTTTTTGTTTTTTTTTTATTTTGTTTTGTTTTAATTGAAATACTATGTTCAGAAGAATTTAAAAAAATCAAGTATTAAATTAATGCTTTTCAAAGTGTAGCTGTATAGATTTATTCCGTTGTCCAATAACAAAATGACTATTTGTACTAAGCGTTTTTTAATACTCTTCCGCCCTAGGGAAGAAATATATCACTTTCCGCCCGCTTCGTAGATAAATGACCCACTTTCAAAGTATGAGAAATCAAAATGTAATAATTATATTATATATTTCTTATAGGTTTACAAAGGAATTGTTACATAAACTCTATCTTGTTATAAACATGATGTCAAATGACCAAATTATTTTGTTGTATGTAATGAGCTGAACCCTAAAAGCGTATAGTGTGTCTACGCAAAAAGTTCATTGTTGTTGCTCACTGACACGATCTTTTCATCGGCCACGAGACATTGTGTCATAATTAATGGTCTACTCGAGCCTTCCTAGAAGACGGCCCGCTGGGAAACAACAACCTGTGAAAACTAAAACGCTGTAAAAGGCCACATACCCACAATTTGGTGTTGCCACACACGGCGCTTTTTTATGTGTCAATATTTTGGAACCGCAGGTTTTTTAACATGAAGAATATTAAAACTTGGCTACCATAAGAATAGTTTATTAAAAATTATGTGTTTCAAAAAGCAAATAATTACAAGAGTACTACTTTATGTGGTGCGTAGGTATATTAAAAAAATGGTAACAAAATATTTATGCTATTTTAAATTTTTAAAGTTATTATTTTCAATCAACTTTTATTTACCAAAGAGCTAATTATTCTTTAAGTAACCTTCGATTTTACCTTATGTATCCAGTTAAATATTCTTCATTTTGACAATCATTAATGTGGGCATTCAGCCAACAACAGTATGTGCTCAAATTGAGCTTCTCCATAATTTCACAGTCAGTTTCACATACACCTAGCGCTGCCTAGGTACAATCGCAACCATAATCTTGTTCAATAGCCTCGGGGCCATGGGGCATGTGCAATTAATTGCCTTATCGGCAGTTTATTGATTCGGTAAGTCGATCCGTTTTAATTACCGCAATCGCTCATTTGCCACTGATTGGCTTTTGTACAGTCATCGAGGAAATGGACAAAAAATTTGACAAGAAATTGCACATTGATGCAAAATAGAAATGTTTGCTGTCAGTTACATCCGAATTAATAATTGTTAGCAATGAGGAGTTAAACGTATAGCAATTTCTATGTTAGCATTTCTTACGAATTAGTAGGTATTATGGTCGAATAGGTAACTAATACTATAATATTTTTTAGTAACACATCTCTAGGGAATACAAAAAAAAATACAATAAGTGTCTCAGTAAAAAGGCCACTTGACTAGAAGCTAATATAGAACTTTGCAAATGATAAATAGGTATATACTAATGATATATTGGTGTCGGTAATAGATAGTAAAGAAACAGCGACACTGAAAGTAATTAATAGATATAACTTTAGAAATCTATTCAAGAATATACTACTGGGATTTCTATTTCATGATTGATCTTTGAAACCACGTTGTAGTTATATAGGACCTATGTAAGTATATTTTTTTACTGAAGTCGTTGTGTGGGTAATTTTTAGTCAATACCTTTAAAGTTGCACAAAATACCACAATAATAACTGCAAAAGTAAAAGAATTATTTCTTACAGAGTACATCACCGCTGTGTCATTTTATTATTTTCTTTACTTGAATCTTTTGTTAGACGACAAAGAGCAGTGAAATCGGCGGGCGTTAATAAGAGTGCTTACGTTGTTTTCTCGTGTAATTTTGTGTCGTAAAAAGGGTAACAAATATAATAGTTGTTCGTTGAGCATATGTCGCGCAACTATTACGGCTAATTGACGGTGCGCAGTGCATTTGTCACTTCCCCACGATAATGATACACCGCCGATACCAGCCAGAATATATTGTTCTCTCGGCACAAGTTCTCTGACATTTTGGACTTATTGAAATTTTGTACAATTGACGCAATTCTATATTATCTCCCTTTAAGTCAGGCCACAACACATTGTAGCAACATGCGACAGGTTGCATCTCGTGTTGCTTACATTTTCTATTTTAATAACATAATTCTTATTTACGCTAAAGTACTAAATCGTTCATAATAACAAGAGTAATATAACTGATGGCCCTTAATAACAGTTAATAGTAAGATCACATCAGCGGCTACGGCACTTTATTCGCCACTCTATTCGACGGGTATCAAACAAAGTTATCAATAATCACGATTTCGTTAATCGCCCGGGGCGCGCCGGGTTCCGCTGCAGACTCGTAATAAAGATATAATATCGCCAGCAGCGCGCTCCCGAGGGTGACGAATTGCTCGTCCGATTAACTCTTAAACGACAAATAGAGGAACTCCCCTCCGCAACCCTCCCGGTCGGGGGTAAACTAAGCCACGACTTCCGCTAATTATTCGGGGGAACGCCGCAACATCGCTGTCCCGTTCGCACTGCGCGAGCCGATGCACATCTCCGCAAAAACTCAGTGAAAACCGAAATTTTCCCTTCTCCCGTCGGGTGGTCATATTTCTTCCCTCTCGCTCCCATTAAACACACCGTAAACGCTTTCCTTTTTTCACGCCCTCGCTCTAATAGAAAGGCAAATTACGAGCTTACGGGCGCGGACGGGCGGCGGTGTAGCAAACCGCGCGCCTCTCCCGCTCTCGCCCGCCACGCGCCATATTTCCGCGCCGCTCGGGAAATAGGGGTCGACGTGAACTTTCACGTCATATGTTTATACCTACTATGCACTATCTATCTAACACAGTCTCGTTCTGTAGTCTTGCCAAGTAAATAGGATGTCTGCTGTGTGGTTTGCTCTTCAACATGTTTATTCACGAAAAAAATCTGACGATTGGTAATTACGTGAAAAAAAATTAAGTAACAATATCATACCTTAAAGCTATGCTTAGTTTTGTATCACGAAGCCCGTTTAAATTGGAGTTCCTACTCCGGCTACACGGTTCGTCTTGCAAGTTTTATAAAACCAATAGAGCTAAGCTAGTTTCCTTACATTTCTTTGTCCCTATTGACGCGCTCCCCAGAACCCGTTTTGAATAAAATTATACTTCTTTGACTGAAGTGGGCTAGGGTGAATTTTTCTATTGGTTTTTTACTCTAAGTTGACAATCGTGTACCCCTAGTAATAAAATGTATATTTTTCGTTCCTATACAATCACAAATACAAGTAGACCGCAAAATGACACGTAGGTCTACATTTCTGGTTTTCCTCCTCCATAGAAAGCGTAAAAACAAAATTTCATGTCACCGAAAGCCGGGATAACATGTTAATTCGGCATTAACGGGCGCAATTTGTCGTCACGCGTGGATTTGCCGTTGTCGCCCGAGTGAGCCGTACGGTACGGCAATAAAACGACACAGCCGTAATATGACGACAATAAACATCGCGGCTGACGAGCGGCTCGCGTGACGTCACCAATGGAACATTACCATTACCGATGCATAAGACACCCGTCACCACCGTCACGCCCCTCAAACGATGGAATAAAGAAGGAAAGTTTCAGAATTATTTTTAAGTTCTTCGAAGGACGGGGGTCAAGGTCAAACTCCTATTTAAAGACGAGAACGAAACTGGAATGGAATCCATAAAACATTCAAGTCGAAACCTATCCTGAAAAGTAAATTATCTAGCTTATTTCCAAAAGTCAGTATAAACTTTGATTACCTACCCTAAATTTACGGGATTCTTCGCAATCGCACATCATTGAAAATGAGCCGGGTGCAGGGCAGCACCTAAGTACAGTTACATGGAACTCATATCGGACAGGCTTAATCAAGTAGGTTGTGCTTTTGAACTCCTGATTCGGAGTGTTATGTAATGACTAAATAACCAACGAACTTTTCTCTAATTACACACTGTTGTTAACTGACTAAAATAAATGCATTATTACTATTAAGATAAGCCTTGATTATACAAAACAAAACAAGAGTGAAGGGGTGAAAAGTTACTTGCTATTACGAAAGGCTAATCCAAACAATTGACACTAATAACTATACCACAGAGTCCGTCATGATTCGGTAATGGGCCGGCCAGATTGTGGGCTTGTTGCTGCGAATGGCCCTCATTTTCGAGTTATCGACTTAACGCTGCCGCGGAAATAGAAAATAATGACTTCATCGCAGGGCGGCACCGACGACCAATGTAATTTGAAAGCATTAGGTACATGTCGTTTGTATGAAAACTCAACTGTCACTTATTTCCACAGTCACTCTAGGAATTACCTAACTTTGGTAAACTGAATTCTTTGTAAACCAAAGTAAAGATTCCAACATCTGCCAAACTCGTCACGTTTAACCAATCCCTACTTCCGCAACATAAGAGTTACCATTACGTTTTTTTAACAAAGCTTATTGGCTCGGCCACCCGGAATTGACACAAAAATAATTTATTTCTACCGAGGGGTAGCTATGAAAATTTAACGCTCCACTTGATAAAAATGACACCACATGACGAACTCTACGCAAGCCGTCCTTTACACATTCGTAGAGTGTGAGAGTGAGAGCCGGGTAGTTTTTTACGGTGTCGCCTGAAGCGGTGTGATTAAAAAACTTCACGGTGCAACTGCCGTGTGTAGATACTATTGCTTCCATGTGGTGTTAGCATCACTGACACTAACGAACACACTAATTAAAGAATATAGACGCAGTCATTTCTAACAGCAACACGAAGCGAAAATTACCGCAGAGTTATCATAAAATTTAAGTACTTTTTTGTTGGTTCATCAAAGATGCCATCAAAGTTTTCCATGAACAGAGACGCTAACAAGATTAGATGTCCGCAATAGTAGGTGGCAGAGGTGGTCGCGGTAACGACAACGGGTCGGGGGTCGCAGCGACCACAATGGCTCGTTTGAAGCACAATACCGCCCCCTCGCGGCCCACTTCATTACGCGCGTATTGTGCTGCGGGCACGCGCGACCATACACCCAGGCCCTGACTCCTGTGACCCGACGCCGGTGGCCGTCAAAGCATTCCACATTAGAGCCTTTTGTCTTCGACCAAGAGCTAACAATCATAACGACGGATTCATAATCATATTGATGTAAACAATTGACTCAAAATAGAACCAATTATAAAATTAAAACATCTCATTCCCAGTTGGTTTGTAATAAAATAATCGATCATTCTTGCTTGGGCGTTATTAATGGGGGTTACAACAATCAATCACAATGAGTCGAATTCAAATACACGAAATAGATAGTAATATTAAATCATTATCCATTTAAACATCGGATGTTCGGCTAATAATGGCCGTGATAATATCTCATTGAGTCCGAATGGAATGGCAAAGCGCGCGATTGAGGCGATCACAATGGGCGTAGGAGTAAAACCAACAGTGCGCGAGCGCCCGCTCACCTCTACAATGTGCGCGGCACAATGGAGGGCTAATTGTGCGTCGACAGCCAGCAAGATACTGCATTGTTAGTTACACCGACCTCTAAAAATCAATGACATTACTAAACAAAGCTCACATTGACATTATTTCCGTTGGTATAAAGCTAATGAAGAAACTAACAAAGCGTAAAATTAGTTGATGCTATAACAATCCTATTCGATTAGTACTATTACTGTGGATAGGTGCGGTTAAGTCTCACACTGGCATCTCCCGATGCGTCGGCAACGAGCCGTGAGATGAATGATGATTACTCTCTATGAGATTCCCGAAACCACCCGATGTCCATGATTACGTAATCAATCTCAGTCGGCCGTCGCCGTCAGCCTTTCATCGAGCGGCGCGAGCGCATCACTCTCCTCCATATTCAATAGCCTTTTACACCTTTTTTCGTAATTATTTAACGTCTCTTATTATGTTTTAGGCGTTAATGGCTGTTAAATGACCACCCTTTTGATGATGCACCTTCGTCACTCAACCTCATTTTGGGTAATGTGCATCGTTCTTTGAGCTCAAATTAACTTTTAAGTGAGCTTTGTTGTGAAAAATTATACAGTTTTCGTCGAAGCGCTTTATGGGATATGTATCATACATCAGTCTCCGTCGAAGTAACATGTGATTGCTATCGCATAACATTTTGTTTTCATTTTACATAAATATCAAAATGCCTCATCGTTGAGGTGTGAAGATAAAGTTGTGATAATGCAATGTTTTAGTGAGCGCGAACACGGTTGCGCAAACGCTGCGAACGGTAGCTGACAGTTCGCACCGGTGCGAATCGCAGCCGCGTGGGCGCGCCCGCCACGCCGTCATTGTGTCTATGTGCAGATCATTTTCTCTCATTGAGGGTATAACAACGCGAAGCTAAAATGTATTGTATAAATCAACGTCGCTTTAATCTTATATACACTTCATGCACTGCGAACTATTCAAATCAATTATCCGATTAAATAAATTATTTCGGTCGATAAACACTTTTCATACATTAATAAACACGTTTAATATATAATAATATGAATGATTCTACTTTATTTTTCTATTTTATTTGTGTCAGGACTGCTGGAGGAGATTTCATTTAGAAATAGGCTGTCTTTGTACAAATTTTAATCAAATGTCTTTTCCATTTTTTCATAATTCATGGAAGAAGTAACATTTATTGTTAAATAAATGTTTTTCTCGACAAATTATTCACAAATATTCAGCCTAAATATTATTTTAAGCCAAACGTCAAGTGTCAGGAAGAAACGTGCGTTGAACTCTTTATCGAAGCCGTGGCGATGGGGGTGCGCGGGAGTTCGCGCAGTCGCCTCAAGTTGAAAGGTGCATTAGCGCAAAATAACTCGTAACCACGAAAATTTCAATTAAGTTTAATGCACATGTCGGACCTTCCTCCCATTGAAGCTCCCTCACACCTCCGGCCGATTTATTAAACTGATTACACAAACATTTGCTCTCCAAAAATGATTCCGATGAAATTGCTATTTTAAGGCACTAAGTCGATAGGACGTTATTTTAAAAGCTAACCTTTAGGTTCTATTACAGTACTTTGGAAATATTAAATATGCCATTATGTTATCAGTTTATTGCGGGTTGTTACGCTCCGTTTTAACATGTTTCAAGATAATTATGTTACCTATATTGAGTCAAAAACTAATAATAAGCTAATTACAAATTACCTACTTGAAGTTTTTTATATACCGACCACAATTGAGTCAATTAAAGAATGCAGAACGCAAACTCATTTCGACCTATTGCGTACAGAATTAAAAAAAGGTTTCTATAAGCTTCACTAAGTTACAATTGTATAAGCAGAAACATTAATCCTGTAAAATACAACACAATTTTATTGCAGGGTTAATATGGAGGCACCTGTTGGCCGCCCAGCACCAGAAAAAACTGCATTATAACCACCATAATCGACAGTAATCATTGACTACAATAACTGTCAAAACGGCACTAAATATTGTTTGTTAAATGCCATAACTTTTGTATTTTTTTAACGGTCAACACCTTTGGAGCGAACACAAAAGACCGTAGGAGGTGATCAAAGCGTGGCCCGGTGGAAAAGGTTAACATACCTTTAAATGGGAAGTTATTACGAAGTTTTAATATTTACAAATAATCATGCCTTAATATTTAAGCAAATTAACATAATAATAACAATTACATTTTTATCTTGTGAATTACGAAATGGTAAACACGTTATTCCTTTTTCATGACTGTGTTAATTACATTTGCAAGTGCAAATTTACTTTTATTGTAGTATGCGAACAGACTTTATGCTTACGAAAGATAAAGTCCTATTTGTAGCAAAAAAAAACTAGAGAAACGAAAAAGTAAACGAAGCAACCGTAAAATTCATTAGAGTAATTTCACAGCCTATCTTCATAATGTCTCTGATTATCTCAGTACAAACCCAGTAAGTTTATAGACTTTATACCCTATAATTAACTGCTCAGCGCAGATATACTATATCAATGTAGTTATAATAAAATGTTATATTCTCGTATGCTCTCAACAGTAAGTAGGTCAGTGTGAAATAACACTATGCCTGTAAAATGTAACTATACTAAAATATAGGTAACTATCGCTGTAACAGAATGGACTTCACATATTTTTTTATGAAGTGCCCACAAGCCAGACACAGTAGATATTCTAGTATTGTTGAGGAGACCCTGGCGGTTTTCAATACTTCAAAACAGAAGTGCTACTGTCGTTTTCATACAATTTGACAAGTTTTACGATCGTCAAAGCTCGCACTGAAGTGATTATATTCTCTTTGAGTCGCTGGCTTTCCACTCTTATTATGAGACTCAAAAGAAACAACTTTTTCAAACCCGTACGAAGAAGTTTAATGAGTTAGTAAAAGTTCCATCGTTGACAATAAAACTGACCGCAGCTTCAGTATTGCAATTATGTTGTCCATCGCAGAATGACCAACCAGCGCTGTGAACTTATGACTTATCAAATATTTTGAACAAACTCTCTGTCCAGAGACCCGTACATAAATCGTCCTCCAGTTAGTTCCCTAACAAAGTTCACTCGGCAGTAAAGTGGCCGCTTGTAAATCAAAACGACGAATCGAAAAAATGAAGAAAAATAAACAAATCGAGACAAGCCGACATTTCTCGTGAGCCACGCAATGCTAGTGATGTGACACATATGATGAAAGATATCGACTGTACATTTATTATCGATCACGCGCCTTAAAGCAAAAGTAAATCTTACTTCTTTTACCCTGATATTACTATAAATAATAATGGTCGTTATGGCGAAAAGGGATGTTTGCCTTCGTTTGAATATGGGATTATTTTTCAGAAAATCGGAAATATACGCTATTGTTACCCGTCAAAACAATTCAAACCTAAAAGACATGCAATATTTTTGAAGTTGTACTGTTTAGAAAATTTATAAAAATGGTCAAATATTTCATTTCTCAAAAATGTTAATGATTTTAGATTACTGACATCATTAAATATACTAAATTTATATTATAACAACTAAGTATGGATAAAAACGTTCATATTACATATTTATTATTAATTTTGTCAGTATGCCGATGTATTTTGTCAAGATTTTAGTAATTGAACTTGTGAGTCACCTGTTTCGTAGATTTTTATAGAGCGTTTATAGACGATGCGCCGCAACACATCAAACATACCACTATATCTGTGAAACTATTGATCTAGAACATACTATTTCGATATGAGTTAGGTAGGTACTACTTCGTATTTATGAAATTAAAAAAAGTTGTCAACTACCCTTTTGGCAACTTGATTTATAACATTGGTAGAGCGAGATGATACCTATTCAATAAAGTAATTAAAAATAATAATCGTCATTCCCTCATCGACCACTAAACTATTATAATGTACTTAAAGAACTTATTACACCTACTACTTAGTGGTGTATTTTTTTTCATTCAGGTATGCAGGGCATAAATTTTCTTATTTCTAAAGTTGTTAATTTACATAGGTGTGTATATGTCCATAGATATAGAATTGCTTAATATTTCCGCGAGCATTACACATCTCATTATAGACAAGTTAAACCCGGTAAAGTGTTTTCAAATGTTTAAAAGTAAAATGCAATATTGACGAAAAACGTATAATAGTGACCTTTATCGATAAAAAGCTGGGCTTCGGCCAACTGTGTCAGCGTGAAAAGGAACGGATTGTGCATCGCAATAAAAAAAGATAAAGCGTATTACGGGATGTCCGGAGATAAGGGCCCACTTTATGTTTTCATATTAAGTTTGTCATAAAAATGAGCACAGTAACGCATTTTATGGCTATTGGCTGTCTTTGTTGGTTTTCTGAGAGTAAACTTCGCAATTTTCACTTTATACATTAACCTTCATAAGCAAATTAAAGAGTGAATATCCAAAATTAATAGAAAAGGCATTGTAAAGCAATTTAAAAACATGCTTCGCCGCCCACCCTTGGTAAATTTGTCCCCGATATCCCATTTTGATTGGACGGGTTGATTTATCTCTTGTTTAGATGTGAATGAGTAGATTACATGTTCTTGATACTTTTTATTAAAACTAAGCACCTTTTATAAATGTCCGTGGATATAAAAACTTTAAATTATTCTAATAAGGTGTCCATGGTGAATACAATTAAAATATATCAATTATAAGTCAGTCTGAGGAATGTGATATTGTATAATATTATAATCGTCAAGTCAATAAAAGTTACTGATTGACTTAGATGTCTTGAGTTTTGTGTGAGTGTTAAAATAGCTAAAGTTATCTTAAAATGAAACTTATTTCTTTTCATTTAAAATCTGCAAATCAAGTATCAAATGCAACAATGTCAATATACGCGAAACAATAGCAACCTCTCCCCCGAGTCCAAAATCCTCTCTGGGCCAGTACAGTGATTTAGGCTAACTGCACTCGAGACGCGACCCTCCCGTCGCACATAACATATGACAAGACCCTAATATGTAGATTATGTTATGCACTTGTTCCGACAAACCTATTTGTCATAACAAGTCAATGTAGAATTAAAATATTTTGCGTTCGCTCGATGCACAATTCAAAATGTTAAATTATTTTACAATAATAATTTGTAGATACTTAATTACTTGTATAAGTATTGCACTAACTAATAGACAAAATTATATTATAATAACTTCAAAATAACATGGCTCGCAACGTGCTTCTGCCACCTCTATGTAAATAGTAGATTTTAGGTAATAAATATTGTCATTATTGAATAATAATGCGACCATAAACAAAACTGTTACCATAAAGGTTCATAAATAACCCTAATAAAATTTCAAAATCTTTTGATGATATTTTTATATCATGCGCTGGCGAAACTTTTAGTATGTGAATTTACTTCTGAGAAGTTACGAGAACCGCAATAAAAGCAGTTTCTTTGTTGTGTCAAAGGGCATAGATTGTCCTGGGATCTTTGGGGAGCCACGCCGCACGCGTAGCCAATTTTCCGCTCTCCGCCACAGTGTACGCAATTATTTAGATAAAACTCTTGCCCCCGGTATAAAAAACATCTTCCCTCCCCCACCACACTGTTTGTTGTCTTTAGGGCGCGCAAATTTATAGCTCTACATTACGCCGACGGTTAGGAAAAATGTACTTTTAATTTATCTCGTTAAAGGGTTGAAGGACGGCTCGGTTCGCGAAGTAATTATTCCAGAATTGGCCACTTTCGCTGATGAATCCGTTCCGCTGAACCTTTTGTTGGGGCTATTGTAGAATGAATTAATTTGTTTTTGACTTCAATTTTAGCGGAGTGAAAGATTGCATTATGTTGATGAGCGAAGTCATTATTAATGAAAAGGTCGTTTCATTCTCTCCTTAGCCGTGGTTCCTCGTAGAAATTCATGGATTGTTCAAAGTTGTTTTAACGAAGAATAAATGAGATCACAATGTTCATAATTCTATTTCTTAATCAGTAAAGCTGAACACTGCTCTTAGATACTTTTAAGAGGTTACTGCTTGCCACAGGCTGAAATTAAAAGTACACTCAACTAACCTCCCAGTCTTGGTGATAATCATCTCCGTGCCGAGGTCGTGGAACTTGTCCCACAGCTCTTTGGTCTCGAGCTGACAGTCCACAGAGAGCAGCTCCTCGCAATTGCAAGACGTGGCTGGGGGCAGCGGCCGCGCAGGTGACGGCGTGTCTCGCTCGCCTAGTTCTGTGAATGGTGGCTTACTTTAAAGATATAGGATTGTCACGGGCTTTTTTGGTAACAGTTGTCATAATTTTCCGAAACAGTAGCTTCAAAAAATGACTTCAATATGCTAGGTGCATGTAAAGTTTGTATTGAATATAACGAGACACGGCTCTACCTGTGTAGAGGTATATCTTGCCCTAGTTTTACGTCAAATTTCTCTACTGCAAAACTAATGCGATTGCAGTAGAGAACACATTTTAAGAGAGGTTTCTACTAATAATTCGTAAGCAACCACTAATGTGTAGATTTTTTGTATGTAAAAAACAATAATATACCTATACCTATTACTACAACGCTGGTGTAGCAGTGGTTTGAAGGGTGTGTGTTGACGATAAAGAAGCCAACTATATTTTAGTTAGTTTCATCAAGTTTCTCTACGTAAATTGTAAGGCAAGAATATTTTATTATTTTAAAAAAAAACTTTGAAAATTATCATTAGTCGATTATAGTAAACATTCCACCCACGTGCTTGTTTCCTCAACTTTGATTTGCATGCCTCATAGCTGTTAGTGAAAATACCACTTAACTATAACTTAAATAACTTAAAAGGAAGCTAATTAAAAAAATTAGACACATATCTCTTGTTGTGCTGTATACATTCCGGAAACTTTTGTTTTTTTTAACTACTACCACTAAACCATTAACTTTTTTTCGGCAGCCACTCTCCTGTCAGCGTTCATCTCAAATCAATCGCTTGAGAGCCTATTTCCGTTATACAACTTTATTAGCCTTATCTTTTCATCTCTCATAAGTCCGAAACGTTATATCATTTGTGGATAGGTACTTTACTTATATGGAGGTACTGCATTATCAATCACTTCGGGTCTAGTTGTTTCAAGGTCAGTATGTGTAACATCTGTAATATTAACTTGACAAACAATATCGTATCCAATTAATCACTGATTACAAGCTTCGATCAAATTGATACAGTTACACACATGAGTAATGTGACTTGTGAGGTATTCTTACTGTCTTATCTCAACATATCGACATGTCGCTTAATAACCGTTCAAGAATAATCACAAAGAGAACAATACACAATAAGAGAGTGTTCGTTTTGCGCTGTCTGGCTTTATTACTGGCATCTATGACGATGTTATCATTCTTCTCAACTCGATCAACCTGTGAGAACTGAATTGTATTTGTATGAGAAAGCTTGTTTATTACCCCGATAATGGTCGCATTTAGACAAGAGTTCATTTACTTTTTTGTACCAAAAGGAATACTTATGAATACGAAATGATAATGTGTGTACTATCAAAAGAATTAATTAAAGTGCACTTTATATGCTTTTTAATTATCATAATACATGCGTTTTAATGCCATTGAGATGAAATTAACGATTGTGTATCCATCCATTACATTTTACATACAGGTCCCACAATATTACCTTAAAACGTGCGGTTTCTGTAAACTGTATGAATGGTATTTGTTTTTATTTCATTCAAAATGCAAGGTTTCTTTCTACAAAACCTGATAATTAACTGTCACTAGCCTATAATAAGCGCTTATAACATAAACACACAACTACAAAGTAGAATAAACAAAATTGACTGGATTTTGGCGAAGCGGAGGTGCTTTCTCAGTTGGGTCGTTGGGCGTCAAAAATTAAGTGGAAACAACTTATCATAAAGCCTTATATTACGAAAGGTTAGTACTCTTTTATCATCCTAATCTTGCTCTGAATGACCAAATGAAGAAACGATACATTAGAAAACAATTGGTATTTAAAATATTCGACTCTACAGAATATTCTAACCTATACTATGGATAATGTTGCCTTAGATAGATAGAAATTCTTTATTTTGCACATTTACATAAACATCACAGAGATAAAACAAACACAATATACAAAAATAGGCGGTCTTATCGCTAGAAGCGATCTCTACCAGACAACCTTGTGGTAGGGAGTTTACTTACTTAACAATAATGATAGGTACGAAAAAGTGGAAAAAAGTGAAAATTAATTTAAAATATACATATACATAAATAAATATATATTAAATAGTAATAATAATAATACATAAATATATATTCACATTTGAAGGAAATTTAGGTAAACAGAGTGATTGGAGGAAATTAGAAAGGAAGAAGAAGGATCAGAGAGTGAGGAAATGTGTGGAAATATGGCGATATTTTTTACAAAATGGAAAAATATACGCTCTTGTTACCCATAAAAACAAATAAAACTTAAAAGTTATGTAATATTGTTGAAATAGTATGGATTAGATTTTTTTTAAAGGTTTTTCCAAAATTTATCAAAAAAAAATCCAATGTTTATTAGATTGCTCACATCAACTAAACAACTATTATTACTATGAAAAAACATACAAATTACATAGTTATTTATTATTAATTTTGTCAAATGCCCATACAATTTTTTGTGACATTGTGACGTAATCTGTTCCGCAGTTTTTGTCGAGCGTTTTTAGACGATGCGCTGCAACTTATCAAACATACCGCTGTATCTGTGAAACTATTGATTTTAAACATACTACTTATTTTGCAATATATCTTTGTGAGTTCTAAACTTCATATTTATGAAATAAAAAAAAGTTACCAACTACCCTATTTAAATACCTTTCCACACTCAGTGAAATTATCACGAATTTTACTGAATTAAAATTCTAAATATAAATGAAATGCAGATTTTGGAAGCGCTGCTTTGGATTTGCTGTCTTAATTTTCAATTATTTGACAATTCTAATTCTTGCTTTAATCTTTTTCCTATAGGTAAATTCATATTAAGAGAAAGATTAGAAACTTAAATTTAGATTTAGTTTGTGTACAGAATTAGGCCCAATATCGCAGATGATAATCAAAACGTACCAAACTTAAATATCCAACTCATCATTAAGAAAAAAAAACAGATCTTGGTAATTTAAAAAAAAATTATAAGTATGCGGGAAAACAATATTAATGCAAATATATTTTATCGCCTAAAAATGTTCTGACTTCAAACGAATAGCAGGCAACGGTTCTGATTTTATACAAGGTACCTATTTCAAAATAGCCCAGAAATTTAAATTCTTTATTAAAAACTCATTATTAAAATGTCACAACTCTAGTGATCGGGTGTTAACGTCATTCAAATTTTATTTGTAATTTCAATCGTAGGAGCTTAGAACAAATCAATATCATCATTTCAGCCGAGAGACGCCCACGGCATAAGCCTCCCCCAGGGATCTCCAAACCGATCGGGCCTGCGCTGCCGCATACATCGGCTTCCCGTGACCCTCACCAGATCGTCGGTCTACCTTGTGACGGGGAAACTTACGGAACTGAGACGTGGCCGCTTACAATGGGCGGAATGGGCCTCATATGAAGGCTCACTAATCATAATGATAATAATAATATTAACACACCATCCGTCACTATCAAGTGACACAAAAAAAAAATACATACATAATTAAAAAACAGATCAGTTACTTGGTTTAACCCGTACCTGATTTTATTTACCAGCACCGAGCTGAGATTTTTTGAACATAATAATAATAATATAATTTCTTTATTATTCCTTCACAAACATTACAAGTTTAATAGGAAGACCTTATAAGAAGAAGTAACCTAAAATTGTAAAGGTCTGGTGCCTGAAATGGGTTTGTTTAAACCTGTTCCACAGCCACCCAAAGGGCAATAGAGAGGGCTATGCTCGGGATTTTTCTGTGTGATCGAATCAGAAATTATAAGATCCGCAGGAGAACTAAGGTCGCCGACATAGCCCGAAGAATTGCGAACCTCAAGTGGCTGTGGGCAGGCCACATTGCAAGGAGGACTGACGGCCCTTAAGGTCTTCGAGTGGCTGCCACGTACCAGGAGACGCAAGGTTGAACAAATAGAGAGTATAAGGTAATTTCGCCTACTAAGGGTAAATGAACTTTTAACAGAGCTGCGCTTCAATGTCGACTACTACGGTTGTCATTTAACCCCTCGCAATAAACTCTCGCTCGACGACCTCGACAGAACCTCCCGACAGTTGGGTCTGAAAATGAACATGGACAAGACAAAGGTTATGTCTAATACCCATGTCGCACCTTTACCAGTTTCAGTTGGGAGTTCTGTTCTCGAAGTTGTTGACGAGTACGTTTACCTCGGACAAATGGTCCAGCTAGTTCCAACTTCGAGAAAGAGGTCAATCGACGAACCCAACTCGGATGGGCAGCATTCGGGAAATTGCGTAAGATCTTCTCGTCCCAAATCCCTCTGTGCTTGAAGTCGAAAGTCTCCGACCAGTGTGTGTTGCCAGTGATGACATATGGCTGTGAAACGTGGTCACTCACTTAGGACCTTCTGTGCAAGTTCGCAGTCGCACAACGAGCTATGGAACGAGCTATGTGACCTCACATCTCTCTCTCACTTTCTCTGCGAGATAGAATCTGAAATGAGGACATCCGTAAGAGAACCAAAATCACCGACATAGCTCTTAGGATTAGCAAATTGAAGTGGCAGTGGGCAGGACATAGCACGCAAAACGGACGGCAGGTGGGGCGTTAAGGTTCTGGAGTGGCGACCGCGTACTGGAAAGCGCAAAGTAGGACGGCCTCCCACTAGATGGACAGAAGACCTGATCAGGGTTGCGGGGAGCCGCTGGATGCAGGCTGCGCAGAACCGTTTTATTTGGAGATTGATGGGGAAGGCCTTTGTTCAGCAGTGTACATCATAGGCTGGTATGATGATGATGATGAATAAACTCTACACTCTGAACCCTTAAACACCCCTTCTGCTTTACGGGTATTTTTGTAACACATTTATACGAGATCTATAATGAAAATTTACTAAAGTGTTAATCGACTATTTAAGACAATGTGGCTATAAAAATGATTATTGACTCACCAGAAGAAGGAGCGGGTGACGGAGCCGCGGTGTCAGAGGCGTCCCGCTCTCCATCTGAGCACTGCTCCACGTCTACCTCGACGTCCTCGTCGGGCACCGGGGACCGGCAACTTGACGCGGGCGAACTGAGAGACGCTGGCGAGCTCTGCCTTGACACTGATCCTGTCAATGATATAGCGTGAGTAAAACTTAAAATATATTTTGTCCCAGACAATCTAATTTGAAAACAGATTAACATTTTTGACTGCGATCGTACTATAGATATAGGTACAATGAACCGATCTGACGAAATCGAATTTTAGGTCTAGAAGCTTCTGTCTGTACTACTAAATATCGTGAAAGCTTAGTTGAGTTTGTTTAAAGAATAAAATACTGTCGTAAACATCAGTCATAAAATATAGTATTATTACAACAAAGAAAAAGAAACAGACAAAACTACCATACAGTTGGAATACACAATTTATATTCAAACGTAATAATAACAAAGGAATATCATTGCGATCTAAAAACGTTATAATGCAAATAATATAAAAACTCAGGTAATGAGAACTAAACCACACACGCAATGTCAGCACAATTTTTATATCAAACAAGTACAATATTCTCATTTTAAATTATAAACGTTATTTTTGATACGTTTTTTATTTGTATGTTTAATGGCTGATTTTTTTATTTATCCAGAGAGTAACTTTGGCAAGTTGAATCTAGAGAAAATCTCTCAAAATTATTCTCTAGTTGAAAATTATCTGAGCTGTAGCTATTAAGTATTTCATAATGTATTGTAAAAAACTTGTACAATATTGTTATTTTACTTAAAATCATTTTATTTGGGGGATTATATGAATATAATATTATTTGAGCGCACAATAGATGATACTATGTATAAAAAAACCGGCTAAGTGCGAGTCGGACTCGCGCAAGAAGAGTTACGTTACGTACCATCATCTATAAACAAGCGTCTACCTGTTGCCGTTATCAATATAGATCAAAAACAAGCAAAATAATCACGTTTGTTGTATGGGAGCCCCCTAAAATATTTATTTTATTCTGTTTATTAGTATTTGTTGTAATAGCGGCAACAGAAATACATCATCTGTGAAAATTTCAACTGTCTAACTATCACGGTTCATGAGATACAGCCTGGCCTGGTGACAGACGGACAGACAGCGGAGTCTTAGTAATAGAGTCCCGTTTTACCCTTTGGGTACGCAACCAAAAAAAGAATAATTCTAAAAAGTAAACCAAAAAAACCCTGCGATACAAATTGTGCGCATAATATGGACTGAATGTGTTGTCAGTAAGTATTACTATATTATTATTAGTTGGACCAAGCGTGTTGGCTGGAAATTTTAATATTAAAGATCTAGTTTGCTTTGGTCGCCTAATTATTATAGATGAAGTCGATGCCATTTATAAAAAAGTGGAGAAAATAGTTTAGTAGTAGTGTTTCGATAATTGTAATTACAAGAACAACGACTACCTTTAAAACGAAAACTGCGACCACAGCGAAATGCTTTATGAGAATGTTTGTTGGTTACTACTGTCCCAACATATACAAGATGGTGAGGAAAAACGACAATAAATTAAAACATAGGCTATATTAGTTCATAGAAATATTTTGCAACTTTCAAATATATCTTATTGATGTGATGATTTCACGACATTTCTATGAAATAATATAACATTGGCTGCATTATTTCATAGAAATGTTATAAAATTATCAAATGAATAAGATGTTCTTGAAAGTTGCAAAACATTTTATTGTCTTATTGTCGTCACCACTCTATATACTTACACCAAGAAATCTAATTGTATAAATAAACCTAATATTTATTTTACTCTTAACATAATATGTCACTGTGGATGTTTATGTTCATTTTTTATTTTATTTTAAAACTCAACGACACTGAAGTTGTATTGTTTGGTTTCAATTTACATTCATTTAAATGGTATTAATTTTCATTATGAAACATTAAATGAAAAAGAAAAAAAAATACACTATTTACCACTATCTCAGTTGTGTACTAATAAATTGATTAGATTATTTAAAACAACAAAATATTTTAAAACTAAAATAAATACTTGAGTTTTACTTCTACGAAAACAAAATCTGTAGAAATCGTGTATCAGAAAGTTGATTTGAATTTGGTATTATTCGTTGGTTCTGACACGCCTCACTGAAAACTGCTAGACATATTTAGGTGGATTTTTTATGAATACCATAATAAATGTATTTTAAAGAGTATTTTTGCTCTTCGATATCCGAGTGCAAAAGCCGTTTTTATCCGCTAGAGGATAAAGTAAAATTGAATTTAGAATGTCGTGCGCACTAAGTTTGTGAATTCAAACCATCATTAAACCTCTTTACTTCTACCTCCATGGTGCCGAATTTAGCATACAACCTTTTTTTACTTGTTAAAAACTCCGACTCGGCACCTTCTTGGCTTGGTGTACTTTTTGTTTAATTTGCTTTGCGCGCGCCAATTTCTTTTTACGACATATTTGTTAAAACCATACCTAGGTTTAAAACAAGAAACTTGAAAACAAGTAAAAAAGCTAAAATGAGTGATTTTTGCGACGAAGAAGTTTATTTGACGCCAACAGAATTGACTGAAACTGTTAATAATGCGCAAATGTTTTTTTTTTTTGCATTTAGTCATATCCCCGTTGAGGTGGGATGAAAAGTTACGTGTTGCGCTCGAGTGCAAAGATTTTTCACCTCGTGCTCTTTTGATTTCCTCGCTAACACTCAGGGGCCTTACCACCATCTTTATAAAAGCGATTCATATTCCGCTCGGTTCAGTATTGGTTCCTAAACTGCGTCGCTGTCATAGTCGTAGATAGCGTCGTAGTACGAATTAAGTTTAGGACCTAAATTGGATCGCGATAAAAGATAGTGGTACGGGTGCAGGATTCTAATTTTTGAATGACTCGCTGCGCTCGTAATTCAATTTTAGAATCCTTCGCTTGCTCGGTCATCAAAATTGAGCACGCGGTTAAAAAACAACTTTGTAGGTACTCTTGTATAACAAATAACTATTATCAGATTTTATTACATAGCAATTAGTTCACGAATCAATAAAGAGGATATACACGCAAAATAATTAGAAGAAACAGAGTAATAATAGATATAGATAAAATTCACGGAGAAACTTACAAGTAGGAAAAAATATAACGTCCGCTAATTTCGAGTAAGGTCCATTCTTCTGAGAAGCTCGGTGGCGTAGTGGTTTGAGCGCTCTGGTTTCGATAACGAAAACAAAGTTACTTTCGCCATGGTCAATCCCGGGATGGGTCAATCAAAATTTGTAATCTCGAGCTCCTCCGTGTTTCGGAAGACAGGATAAGGTTACAGCTACCGCTTTGACCCACTAACCCGCATTGGGCCAGCGTGCTGCTGTTATGGCCCAAGCCCCTTATGTCGAGTTTCTCCCATGTAGGAAGGCCTATGCCCAGCAGTGGGATGTATAAAGGCTGGTGATGATGAAGGTATAATCTTTGACTTCAAAAGACCTAAAACCATGTAGTTTTTACCTACTCGTATATATTTCATTAACTACTTTTATTACTTTTATGAGTTATACGTTTTTATAATATTAATATTTTAATACGTTATTTTACAGAATATTAATGATTAATTATTTAATTAATAAAAAAACTACAAAACTACACTAAACTACTACCTACTACTTACTATACTGCTATGGCAAAAAACCCATGGCGAATAATTTTAATACGTGCGTAGGTAATTAAAATGACATATGGTAGGTAATTATTTGTCTCGGTTTTGCTTACACCTACTTGAATTGAATTTTGCTACAGTGCGTCTCTTTTTTTAAATATTGATAAGAAAAATTCAGCTGCCACTTAACCAAATAAAAAAATACAGTTGTCAAATAATTTGACAGTTATAGAGTTGTGTTTATGAGCTCTAAAACGTAGGATTGCTAGGTATATATTTTACAAATAAATATTATTTATTACACACAAAGACAAAAACAATACAAAGCTACAAACACAAATACATTTGAACCCAAAGCTACTGTTTTTGGCCCTCTTGATAAAAAAGCCCATGGTTTTATATATTGTCCTTATAAATTTATTTAACAATTTATTGTGTACATATATACTTGTAACAATAAAACAATTTATTGTACACACATGTAACTTTAATCATAGTCAGTGTAAAAAAAGCTGCTATTTTACGTTACCTTCACATTTTACTTAGCTTTTAAATTTTTATTACCATTGTGGTTACCATTTATTACCATTCCATTTATTTAGAGCTCGACATTTTTGGTGACTTCAAAATTTCATAATGAAGTATAAAAAGAAAGAAGAAGAAAGAAGAAGAAGAAGAAGTAAAGAAGAAGAAGAAGGTGAAGTTTAGAAGTTCCTCATCAAACGGGATCTCTTTAAATAGACTTCAAATCAAGACTTCCATGGATGCTTACAAATGTCGAGTGATATCATAGCAGCACCTCGAAATCTGTTTTATTAGAAGTAGTAGAAGCGAGTTTTCATTTAAATGTGTGGTTAGTGTCCCAGTGTAATCTTTTGTCCTTATTATTCCCCAATTAGCTCGATATCGGTTAAGCGATGCTCATTTTACCTGCTTGCTCACCATTTAAGAGTAATAGTTACGAAAGCTACACATCTCAAACTAATATGACTGTTATATATATGTCGTAGCATTCATATTGGTGTGTGTCATCGTGTTTCATTTATCCCTATGATAAAGATCGACAGTATCATTCATCACATAATCATCCCCAGCCTATATACGTCCCACTGCTGGGCACAGGCCTTCCTACATGGGAGAAACACATGAGGAGTTCACAGTATCATTAATGATTTAACGAAACTTACGTGTGGATTAAAAGAAATCCACACGTAAGTTGACAAATCTAGAGACCAATTCTACCAAAACCACAACGGCATCGATTCAGTTCCAATCCCAAAATCCGGTTCATTGTCGTATAACTATGACACGAAATGGTATTCTGCAGTCATATTTTTGTCAACGTTATTACAACTAAATATTTTTTACGGCTATTTTTATTACGTAGTACGTCAGCATTAGAGATGTTATTGAAGATTCTTCGAGTATTATGATTAATTTGTTAATTGATTCTCAAATATGAATGATATTCATTCACGAGTAGCTCTATTATTGTGAATTATAGAGCAAAGTAATGATGTTGTCAATTGTATCATGTCAAGCAAATTAATTTTATTTTCTCTTTGTAGTTTTAAAAATATAAATTCCTATGACGATATTCATCACTGCCCACATGAAACTATAGTACAACATGATCTTTCCTTACGCAAAGTTTAGAAAGATCTCTATTTATTTTAAACCCAATTATCACTAGCCCGTCAAGCATCAGATTCCAGACACAATTGATTTTTAACTGTCGTAGCCCTCCGGAGGGAGAACGCCGCTTGCCAGAGTAAGAAAAATATTTAGGCTCGAAAACAAATTTTCTATGGGAGCATGCAAGCACATATTTTCTAAAATCTGGGTGACTACTTTTACCGCTAAGCTACAGGACATAGGAGACCTTCTTGTGAGAATTTATTTGAGAGTATTAAGTAATATGTGGCGAGAGTTTGTTAGTTTTTATTTATGCCCGGAAAATCCGACAACATCTAACAAATTGAAATTAATTCTCAAAACAAACCACAGACACACAAGTATGCAAAAATAACGATGCAGCTCTGAAAAAGTCGTTTCCTAGGAACTTTTCCACGATTGGTATTTTTGACATACAAGCTGCGGTTCAGGCTAACGAAATGCCTATCGATGTTCGATCCAACTTCTATCGACCGATCAACTGAGTCACTGAGTGGAAACAAAACTGTTGTGTCGTTGCAGAATAATTATGAAACCGTCGTTTCGTAGCGTTTCAGTTGATGTTCAACTGCGAAAGTGCATTGTAGAATTGGTATCGATATAATTATATTTTTTCTTATTGAATTGTAACGTAAGATTAGAAGAAAGTTTATTGATGCTTTATTGCGCTTGAGTACAATCAATCGTAATAATATATATCCGGCCACTTTTGACATTTTAGCATCTTATAATGTCTTTATATTCATTATGAGACACAAACTGTCAAAAGTGGATACGAATGGGGTTTTAATAATATTCCGCTATCAGCTTCCACAGTTCAAAATTTATGACTAATAATATTAACTAAAAACTTTTTTACCTTCTCTAAATTTACCTATTGAACGATACGAGATGAATCTAAATTACGTTTTTTCAAGCAAGAAGCTCAATCATAACAACCAGTAATTTTACATTCAAACTTGACTGAACAAACATAAAAACTGATAGGCTAATAAAGTTATTGTCTGAAAAAGGCCGTGTCGCGGAGACCGCCGCGGTGTCGAATGTGTCCGTTCCGAGCAATTAATCCGGAATAACGAAGGCAACACGACGCCTGCGCCGGCGCACCACACACCAATTACTGGAACCCTTTCGTCCTAACCGAAATTTTATTACCTTACAGTATTTTTGACGCTCAAAAATGTTATATAGCTTTATTTTTGGACGTAGGTGTGCCTATTTGAAGCTTTCAAGCATTTTCGGTGGAAGAGCTCTTTGATTCAATCAAATACAAAGTCCAGCGAGCTTACTCCGTCACAATACTCACGTAATATGATCTAAAGTAAATGCATTTGAAATTAACCCATTTCAAAATAGACTGCAAAAGTCAGTAGTAATATGGAATAATCTCTTGAATTGTAACTACATAATGAAACGCTATAAGCGTTGCATATAAATATTTCATTGTCATTTTCATTGGTGTTTGCTATTATGAGAGCCTCAAAGGAGGATGACAACCTTAGTCAGGCCCCACCTAAAAACTGACACGTCCAAAAGTGACTCAGGACGCAGTTAGATATTTTTATGACCTAGTATCTGTAGAGATAATACATTCTTGTACCTACCGTCACATACATACCTCATACATACCGTTCCTGAGCTATACGTAAAACAAAATCTAATAACATAATTGACAATAGCGAAGTTTGTCATCTGTCAAAATGAATGAACTTCTTCAATCCAATTATCTGTATTTAATTATTACTCATATTATTTATAATGAAATAATAATAAGAATATGAATAATCTCTAACAAAACGCACTCGTGCGTAGTTTCCATTGACAATTTATAGTGTGAGTTTTACTCTCACGGAAAATTGGTAAGCAAAGTTACGTTACTGTCAATTTGACAATTCAGGGTCTGTAAAGTAAAGGCTCGCAGAAAATATCCTACAATTTTTCTAAGTTATGTTAAATTAAGTTTAATATTAATTTGTTGCATGAATTCTCGAACATGGCATCGTAGGTCGTAATGCTGACACAAGAGGTGCGTCATTGATTCCTGGCATTCACCACACGCTTGACGAAGTTTGGGAGTGTTGCATTTTGTTTTGCATGTAGTTAGTGGCTCCTGTGGGCGCTCTTATAAGAAGCGATCTTATGTTCTACCATTCAGCAAAGTCAGAAAAATGCTGGAAAAAATTACAAAAACCTTTACCAGCTAAAGTGGAATATGAAGCCCGTCACGATTTAATGTTTTCGATGGTTTTAATTTTTCCACTCTTACAGTTGTATCATTTATTCCTGGCCTGCTATTTTTTTAAAGCGACCCAAATATTTACAAGTCCTGTAGTGTTGTCAGTAAAGTAAATTCACATTAATACGAACCTTAAATTTTTTGAATGAAATATATTATTTTTGAAAGTGTTTTACGAAAATAAACATGATGGTTGTAAAAGATAAATTATTTTCATTGTCTGAATGGATGAAGAGTTCTAAGAGGCGAACTTCTCGTAGGTAAGAAAACTACTGGTTAAAATCCTTTTTCATTCGTGACAGCACCACTGTTTACATTTTCCGAAAGAATAAATACAAAATACAAATACAAATACAAATAATATTTATTTATTTTTTTAATATTTTTTAATAAAAATTAGATTATGAGTAAATTTGACGTAAAAGACATTGAAAAATGGAATAAGATTCTCTACCTCAACAAAATATCATCATGGAGACTGTCATCATATGTCCGAGCTCACTTAAGATGCATTGAAAACGTGTTACTTAAGATTTGGCTATATAGGCATTAGTTTCCCTTGGCTTCCCTGTAATAGAAAGAACTTAAAAACAACAGATTTTTGACGATTTAATTTAAATTGTCAACAAAACCTTAGCTTTAAATTAACTCAAACTGTTTTCAAAAATAATATTTATATTAGAGAGGTAAATTTTGTTTTGTTGGACACTTGGGTGTAACTTGGGTTGGGGCCAATATTATCATCCCCTGAAGCGTTGGACTATTTGGGCATTAATAGAGTTGCTACAAAAGTAGCCTAAGGCTCGGGACTCAAACCGAGTGTAGATCAAGAGACTCGTCTCTATATCTACGAGGCATTGTCGATATTCCTATCGCGGTTTGACAGCGGGACTCTATACAATGCTCGTGAAAATAGTTTTATCGCCTCTCGACATTAGTCTGAGAATCTGATTATTCCTCTTTACCGCGTCGAAAGTAATGCAACCTCTGCCTAAAAGAATTTAAATTAATGTAAACAAAATCTTGAGTTTCACATGTTACGCCAACTAATTTCTTATTCTCGTATTTATATTGACCCTAAACATTCCTTGTAAATTTTGATTTACACTACAATACATACTACGTTCAAAATATCTTAGGTAGGTATAAATTTCTTCTACTGACACACATTATTGTTAATATGCTTATGAAGGTGTTGCTTTCCCGTAAATTATATTGTACTAATGCATAAAACACTATATCAATAAGTATAGTTTATCATTGAATACTGACCAACTACTACTACAGCACTTTATACTTTCATGGGTATTAACATTTGAATTTGAATTAAATGTCAAAATATCGAGTTTGATATCATTATTATTATTTTTTAAATATCGGGAACTCATTACAAACAAATGACATGGTAAATATCCCGAATATAATTCTAATTCAAATACTACATGTAGTTTACTATTTTCTTTTTCATGCAGCGTAGTTCTACCTAATTTAGTAGAAATGATTATATAGTAGGAATTATTAATATTTTTTTAAGCCGCAGTAAGATTAAATATTAAATAAATATAAAAAAAACTCCCGGAAGTCTATGACAATTACACAATCTATATGATTATATCTGGAATGTGTCATAGTGGAATTCCAAAAGTTATTATATTCTGTTTTTTTTACACAAAGAAATATTAAAATAATAGTATGATATTACTGTCGCCACTGCTTCTATAGTTATGAAATAAGTACATACATAAAATAATATGTTTACTTGAGTAAAATAGAATAAAAGGATTATTAAGGATATATTATCTATCGCTTTTAATCATGTATAATAGAAATTCAAAACTAAATTTTCTACATATATTATATTACATTATTATCTATTCATGGTAATATTATCTATTGTTGCCTATTTTATTTTTGTCAAACTTTAACAATAGCTAATCTTGTTAACATTGAGGATTCGCAACTCTATGAGATTTTCTAAGCTGGCTTCTGAAGAAATTTGAAAAATGTAGAGTCAGATAATTATATGAATTCTTCCCCTAATGAACCCACAAATAAAACACAAGTAGGTAAGTAGCTAAACAGATATTTTCTTAATACTATGTAGAGTAGGTGTGTAATATCATAATTATGATTATAGGTAGGTACTTAATTACCTACCTACGTTACATAGTTAAAGCAATATTCTCGTTCAGTTAATTCGTCATTTTAAAAAGATGGATATATGTATATTAAGAATAAATCTAATAACCCTACTTAATAAATACTTGACGATATTTATGCAAATAAGAGTTTTAATTTTGGATTAGGTTAGCATGTATTTCCAATATAATTTAATATTTTTTTTTGTGTTGACTCATATTTTTATGACCGAGTATGAGTAGACCGGCAGGTATGTAGAGTCGCTGACTAAGATATGTATTTGCAATAAAGATTGGTAGGTAACATAACTTCAAAATGTTGAATAAAGTATTTTAAAACCAAAGGCTTACCTACTTTAAAAGTTTCACAGAATACGGTAAGTACCTATAGTATTTTTTTACTGTAGGCAAGTCCGGTAAGATAAGCCGAAGTAAGCAATGAAATTTAAAATTACATTACTCGATTAAAATACTTGTTAGGCTTCTTTAAAGATAATTATTTATTTAAAGTATGTGGAAAAGGTATTGTTTATTGGAAAATACATGAATATAATTTAGGCCTACGTTACCTGTAAGTGGCGGCGACCGCGCGACGGGGCTCCGCGGCTCGGCAGCGCTCCGGGCCATGATCGCCGCAATCGAGAAGTCCGTGGCCCGGGTCTTGCCCTCCTCCGCCACCATCCTGTCGCCTGCCGACCTCCAGCACTCCGCACCTTCCACATCCATCAAACAACCCTCAGTGCCTCAGTCCGATCCCCGTCAGACTCATCATCGGCAGCGTCCGAAACATCGTTCCCTTTCCATTCCTTCTTATTTTAACACAAAACTATTTTGGAAACTTATTGCTTCAATTATTAAAATTATTAATCGATACAAAATTTTATAAACGCGAATCCAAAGTCATTTTAAACGAATAAAATAAATATGAATTTACGTCAACACTTTTTTTGTTGTTGTCAAAACAGTGGCCACAGTTTATAGGTATCGAATTATCAGCGTATCGGTAAACGCGTATCGGTAAATTGTCGATGCAGTCGCACACAAGCGAAAGCGGTAAGGGCGAGCGCGGACTGAGCGCTCGAGAGCGGGGCGCGCGGGCGGTCGGTCGTGCGGTGCCGCCCCGGCCCCGGCGCAGCCACTCGCCGCTCGCCCCGCTGTCGCCTGCCCCCCTCTATACCTCCCCTACACTCGAGCTTTTCATAACAATAAAAATAATATCATTGGAACCTATTATTTAATTTGTATTCGACGCGGACAGATAATCCCTGTTGGCAATAATAATTTCTTTTTCGTTCCAACGCTGTGTGCGGTAATGGAATTTTGCTGTTATTTTAAAATAAACAAATTGTTATAAAATGCATACCCTATTTACACGCTTACATAACTATTCAAATATTTCGTTCCTGCATATACACTTGGAAAATTAAGGAAAACTAAGTATTAAAACTAAAATGGAGTCTGACAAAACGCGCGCGCAAAGACAGTACGATTGCGCCGCCCATTAAAAGTGATCAGTAGATTAGAAAGGGAAGGAACTCGTCTGAAACTCATAGATTTATAAGCGTGCGAGAAAGAGATGAAACTACTTTATATTATTGCACTAATCGAAGACGTTTTGCAATATTTAACCGTGGTATGTTTATTTTCCATAAAAGACTCATTAATAATAATAAGTGATAGGTACAGTAACTCATTACTGAGGAAACTTACATGAATAAAGCACTATAAAATCATGAATGACTGTTGAACTTTCTGATAAGTAATTGAATTATACTTAATTAAATAATGATTTGTACCATATCATAATAAATCGCTGCAGTGTAGGTAGATGTAGAATTTTTCACGTCATTATGCATGTAAAATGTAAAAGTTTACCTCGGTACTAAATTACCTTATTCTTCTTGACGACAGCTCGCGTGGATGTTGGAAAATAATTTTACAGAGATGGTAAATCGATGAATGTAATACCGTTTTAACGGAAAACCAATTACAAGAACACCACTAAGGTATCAAATTATTAAATATAATTAAAATAATGAATTATCGTATATTTATTAATACCTACTGTAGAAAATCGCAGTTTTTTAACTTAAATTATGTAAGTAATAGTCCTTAGTGCAAACTTCCAGTTAGGTAGGTATACTTATGACGTTCTTTACCCCACAGACGACTTAAAAAAGCATTAACTTTAGCAAATAATAATAATAATATAAAAATAAAGTAATAATAATAAAGTAATAATATAAAAAAGTAATAATACAAAAAAGTACCTACTGTTTTAAAAACTCCAAACGTTTAACTATTCAATTAGGTATTGATAACTATTATTTTGGAAAGATCATTTAATTATATTTTATTACAAAAATACCTGAAATGGAACGCTACTTATTTAACTGCTAAGTGATATTAACTGTTAGCTGTCATCATTGCAGTCTCTCAATCGATTTCTCAGTTTTTACATTAAGATGATTGAATATTGTTTGTTTTAGGATTATATCAAGTGAAACAAGCGTGTTCATATTTTGGTGAACATGTTATGAAAAATGACCCTTATAATAATCGAAGTGTCGAACATTCATTTTAATAGCAAAGTATAGTGCCTACACTTTGCTTGGTTTTCATCATCATGCGTTTTAATAAAACTGTTTTCGTTTGCTATGCCTGTATACGACGTTCTTTGGGATTTCTTTTTATTTTATTTTAATCTGAAGGTATTGAACAAAATAAAACGGTAGTAGTATATAACTACATAGTGTAAATGGAAATTGATACCTAGGCAAATGTCTTTTACTGCCTACTTGTACTTATTTTGCCCTAATCACTCCGCTCGGGAAAATATTATTATAATTACTATTATTAAATAGTTTTCTATGAATATTTTGTGCAAACTGGAATTACCATAGTATTTTTTTGTATTTAATTTGAAATTAGCTAACCCATTTAAAAAAAAAATGTGGATAACCGCCTGGCCGAGTGGTCTGTAGGTACCCCTTGCTATACAGGTTACTCGGTCAGGGGCCCCGGGTTCTAACTCGGTAGGAGCCGATGTTTGTATGATGAATACAAGCATTTGTTCACGAGTCATAGATGTTTATATGTTCATTTAGTATATTTCTAATATTTAGGTTATAAATATTATTACCTACCAATATTTCTCCGTTATCTAGTATCCATAACACAAGCTCGTGATTGTATGAATATTATTTATTTATTCATAGTTATGTAAATGCTGTAAAAAAATATTTTTAAATAATGGAAAATAATTACAAGGAATCTAAACATTGAAATCGGACACTTATTCTACAGGTTCTAGATAATTGACCCTTTTTGCCACAAAAGAATTGTAGGTACATAAGAGAACATTTTGACCTATTAGATGCATAAAAACAATTTTGAGGGAAAGTAGAGTATTATTAGTAGTGGTATTTTCTCGTCGAATTTTAAGTGTCTCACTGGTCTAACACCTCTACTTTATAAAACTTTGAGCACCTCACTGGCCGCAGTACAAATACATATTACTGTTTTAGTTACGTTCATCATCCATAAAACTCAGGATTTATCTAAAAAAATCCCTGTTAATAAGTTTTTTATGTAGTTTTACCAACTTTCTAGTTTCACCACTAAGTAATTAATTTTATGTCATCCTTCATGCTAAACATCTTTTCGATTTGGGATTTCAAGGAGTCGATGAAAACCAGTGTTGGTGAAGCTCCAGGCTTTAAACAACTTATGCTGAGCCGCTTCCTACTTTCTTTTAAAAATATTAAATTTAATTATCTTAAAAAGTAATTTTAACTATTATTATTTAATTTTATGTTTACGTTCCTTACACTGATAGGTACGACATTTTTTTTTTTTTTTGCAGAGATATTAAGTAAGTACAGAATGTAATACTGAGAAAGTTCAGTTAGGGAAGCTCTGAAACTTAAAGAGGAAAGCTCTGCAACTTTTAAGGAACCATGTCGTCAATTGAAACCTTAAGTAAATCTGCAAAAAAAAGATACAGAGCTCAAAATATCAAAAACAGAATTTAAAAAAACTTAATTTAGTTATGTTTTGTGGGCTTACGTCAAAGATGAAGTTTACAAAATCAGCCATGAAAACCAATACAATCAACTAATACTAAAAGAACACACTTTTTGGCAAATAACGGAGTGCAATTGCTGATTTTAACGAGAGCTTTTGTTTCCATCTATGAATGAAGTTTTTCTAATATTTGAAATTGATTTACGATGAATTTTGAATATATGTTTTTTATTCCTTAAAACATACTTCTCTCTTAAAGTTTCGTTTTGAAATTTTCGACTGCAGTGTTTATAAGTAGTTAAAACGATTAATAAGTCGCTTAGGTACGTTTTTCGTAGTCTCTGAGTGATCTATCGTTTCGGCATCAAATGTTTTTTTTCTATGAGTTAAGTAATTTAAAATATCAAATTATGTATTGAAAGTCCCAAGATTGATTTTCCTACCATACTCTCAGAAACCACAGCGCCGTATTGAATAAATGCATATTGTAAGTTTAATAATAGCCAATAATATAAAGTGTTCTTAGACACAGGTAGCGTATGCGAAAGTGAATCGCTATCTATTTGTAATGTTTCATACTTTACGACACTTTGGCATGACATCTATAAAAGGCTTTTAATAATTCATTCCCTTTACGCGAAATGAGAGAACAACACGGGGCGTCTATTCAGGCGTCGCGAAGCTTCATGTATTAGGTATAAACCGTGAAATATTGCCTTCCCGCACTCGTAACGGCGCCAACTGAATGTGAACAAACCTTTCCATCGCTCGCTCACTTACACCAACAAAATGGCAAGAAACCCCGCGCAATGCTACGCTCTCGTCGAACACTCTCATTATTTGCGAAAATATGAAAAATACTGCGCACTTAAGGGGCTATAACTCTCTGGGTGAGGCATTAAGAGGCATTATGAGCCACTCGGATGTTTTTCAATTTGGCCAAATGGCGTTTGCAGAGCTCTCCTTTATGACGCTATGGAGATACCTCCAGCACCTCGGCTATTCTCAACGCTTTCCTCTTTATGAATATTGTTTCGTTCTCTTGAAATTAATAATACTGCAACTATAAATCATTATTGCGAAAAGATATTTATTAGTTTTCCTACTCCATTCGCGTTCTCTATTATCTACAAGTTTATATAATCAAATACCGTTGGGTCACCTTACTTGCAGAGGTTTACAATACTCTAGACTAGATAAAGGTCGAGCGCTATCGAACCGTAAGACATTGTTTGCTACGATATTTGAGAAATATATGTATGAACATGCATGACGCATGACCCACCTACTCCCATGGCAAATGGCAATTTTCAGTGCCTATCTACATCGTATAATTTAATTCGGTTACTGCTTTTAAATTAGTCCAATATTTCTGAATCAATCTCAAATATAAAAAAAATACTAATCTACAATGACATGAATAAACAGGTGCTACAAAACGCTATAGCAAATTCGCAAAATATTAACCTAGTTTCCTAAAAAATCTAAAATCTACAACATTTTCTTAACGGTCCCATATGATGTCAGAACAAACACAATAGCACACCTAATCCTACAAAACCAGTCACAACATTGTAAAACGTGACGGAACTCATATTTCATTTTAAAATCAACACTACTGACAAGCTGTAAAAAATATAGGAAACCCGACAAGAGTGTGTTTCGGAAGCGAATACAAAAGCTTTGAAAAGTTGGAGCTTTTGTGCAAAAGTTGGCGAGGCAAGCAGCGAACTCGCCGCCCGTTTTAAATATGAATGTCGCATGTCAAAACGTCAATGAGCCTTTGAAATAGCAACCAAATATTTGAACGAACACACACACACGGCCGGGCCACACAGGAAGCCATGTTGCTCATATTGTGCAACATTAGAGAGATGAAAGTTATGGGTTTCGCCTAAAAAGTTAATACAATCGAATCAGCAACACGTCAAGCACGCTGAGCGTGAAATAAGCCAGCGAATGGGGCTTGAAAATCAATTTCTCGAAAGTAATTATGTTTGAGTTTGCCACATGTAAAGACACAATAATCTTTTGCATAGCTACTTGATTGTTTCGCTTAATAAAAACGGTATGGTAAGTAACTTGTTTACCGAATGACTCAATTAGGTCTACCACAATGACAACAAAAGCTATTATTTCTGCTAAATTGTATATAGTTTATCATTAATTTTAAATCAGTAAGTAGGAACGTATGTAACTAATAAGGTAATACGAGTAAGTACCTATGTTATCATAACGAATGGCATAGCGCCTCGGTGGCCACGAAACGTAAAAAGCATACAGCAAAAATATCACCTCTTAAACGAGAAAAAGCAGAGTCATAAACTGTCATAAAAAATATGGCGCACATCGCATGGCTTGAATATTTGAATAAAGAATAAGCGAGCATAAAAAGGTTGTAGTGACTTGAGGTGAGGAGCAACAAATCGCTCGCATTATAAATGACAAATGTAAGCGTAAGCCGCGCGCGCGGTGTCGGGTTGCGGCCACCCGCGCGCCGGATTAGTTTCAACTTTCAGCTTACTTCCCTGCGCGCGCGCCGAAATAGCGCGCCCTAGCGGCCCTCTGCCCTTCAAGGTCTCACTGCTATCAATACCGTAACATAATTCCTATTGGGGGAATCGTTAAATTTTAACTTGTAAAGCAAATTCGAATGATAAAACTTAATTTATTAGGTATTAAAAGATATCATAATAAGATAATTAACCGTGAGCGTGGAATTGACTGACTATAATGACTATTTTGAGGTGTTTTAGTAATAAATCAGTAAATGAAATTAAACAATAGAATAATACCTCTGAATGCTTTAAAAACCAAACTACTTATATATGTATTACTGTACGTCATTAATAACCGCAGTCTATTTTTATTTAACACTTCCTAAACTTAAAAAAGGTCAAATTCAACCCGGTGTCGGTTATTTTCGTCCACAAAAACATACACATGGAATAGACGATTTAAAAAAACATCTGTAATAGAACTTTCCTGTTTGTATAATTAGCTGAAGACGACGAGTATTTTATAGATACTTACCTATGCATATATTTTTTTAAAGTTTGGAAAGATATAATAATACTATAAAGCCAATCACTTCTTAATTTATTTTATGATATGTAGGTATCACTTTGTTAAATGAAAAAATAAGAAATGTAAACGAAAATAAGAAATAATTCAACTCGTAATTTAATCAAAAAATAATAAACTGGATCAATTGGACTCCTTTCAGGCTAGCTGTAGGCGTTCCTCCATAGTATGTTGTAAGTTGATATTACATTTAACCCTTAAGAATTGATTGCGTTAAAAAAAAGGTATACTAAGGTACCAATATATTATGGTACCAAAATACCTTAAGTAATTAATTCTTTTAATCACAAAATATGTATATATTTCAAAGAATTATTAATTTAAGCTAAATGGTGGGAAAACTCTGGAAAACGCCATTCTGCGTTTTCGGCACCTAAATAGGAATCCGACATATTTTCATAACGGTCATTTCCTAAAACGGCGATCGTAGGGCAATTGTACTGTCAAATAACATTAACATATTGAAAACTTACTTTTAGGATTTTATTTAGCAAAGTTATGAGCATATTAGGTAGGTACGTTTAACGTCGATCGGCACCTAGATGTGAAATGGAAATATGCCGATGGGTGTTTGTAAGTATCTGGCTTAAATATTGTGTGACATTACGGGTGGTCGATCAATTGTAAGTGGATTCCTCATTAAATTATCGCCCACTACTGTTCGTGCTACTAGGCTCTATAAGGTTGTACTCGGGCATAATTCATACTTCGACTCCATTTATTATTTTTCATTCACTAATAAATGAAGCCCTCGAATAAATCCTATTAGAAATTTTCATGTTCGTTTCAGTTCCATACATAAATAAGTAAACTAGATGTCTGTAAAACGCAATTCTGACTGTCTGTTTGTGCTTTTATAACTTGTGAATCACTTAGTAGGTTTCGATGTTGTTTTGACTTTAATGTAGGGGGTTTTTCTCCGGGAAGTTTTCTCATAAGGTTTAGCTAGAGTCAGCCATATAATCACTCGAAAACAGTAGCGACATGCTTCACTAAAGTACTCCCTGTGCCGCTTCCTTTGGTCATGACGTAATAATACATAGCCCAAAGTAATAGTCGCACCGAAGTTCTTTTAGTAGTTTTCAAGTTATAAGCAATTAGCATACAGACAGACAGATTTTGCTTTTCATATTTTAAAGATAACACGATAAATTACATGTATCTTGAGACAATGCCCCTAATTCTGCTGAACACACGCTAAGTCGTATAAAAAGGATGGCTGTCATATAATTTGCCAGTGTAGTGTTTAAGAAGCACCTCCGTACATGCCGTCTAGAATTATCTATGCCTTCTTTAAAATCTGTCGTTACAGTCAAAACTCATAACCAGTCAAAACCACTATTGACTAAAAAAATCAGGCAAAAGTTATTTTGGTCGGTGCCATTAGTTAAAAATAGTTTTGACTGATTTTTACCGTCAAAAGTGGTTTTGACCGATGCCCTAGTCAAAAACTACTGTTTTCACTGCAAAAGTTAGTCAAAAGTGGTTTGAGTGACTGGTAGGTTCAATGTCTTTTTTTTCTCTTTATTTTAGCAAAAACTATCATTTTGGTTGTATGTGTTCATTTTTATGAACACATACAACCAAAATGATATCCGTTGTAAGTAGCAATAAAAAAATAACCTTGAGCTTAACAATCAAACCAAAACTCTTCAGAAACACAAACACTATTAGTACACAATATTTTTTTAGTTAAAAGTGCTTTTGACCAACGTCTTTAGCCACTTAAAGCTACTGCAAACAGAAAAAACCAGTCAAAACTGTTTTTAACTAAGGGCATCGGTCACAACCACTTTTGCCCGATTTTTGCAGTTAAAAGTGGTTTTGCCAGGATATGAGTTTTGACTGTAACATCCAAATTTAGTTCACAACTCAAATCAAACTCTTGCTATCTTTTTACATATTGTGAGAAATACTATACCTAAATTTATATTTCGAGTGCGTCTTCAGAAAGTTAGTGACATTTTTTTAATTATATAATTTTCAAGTGTTTTTTATTTCTTTAATATTTCGCTTTCATAGTGATTTCAATACCTACCTACTGTAATCGGGTGTCAAATAGTACTATTAAGTACCAACATAAATAAAGTAAGTAATAATAATACAATTTATTATGAGAAACGTGTACAAAGATTCACATAAAATTTTTTACAATTTAAATATAATAAGTGCTGATATATTAATTTTGCCTGAACTAGGTTGGGACCTGTGTTTCAGGCGATAACATACTATTTTAGTGATCTAGATACAATTAATTAAAAACGTAAGTGATTATAAAAAGAGAAAGTAACAGCAGAACACTAGTTCTTGATCTTGTAATCGATAACAAGATAACGGGATTGTTATTGTACTAATAACAATCCCGTTATCTTGTTATCGATTACGCGATAAGGCGCGCGGAGTTCGCGGGCGCATGAGGGCTCGCCTGCACGATGCGACACAATGCCTCCTCTACAATCACAGCTCATACCTACCATTGAATTATTCCCAGTTGAGAGTATTTAAGCTTTTATCGAGGTGCAGCCATAAATCGCTGCGCAGCCGCACGTAATCCCCGCCCCCGCTGCGCCCGCGCCCCGCCGCTAGCTATAAACAGAAGTCAACGTGTTGTACTTATAAATCGTGCTCTTAACTATTGTATCTCACGCCACAATAATGAAGTTAGCTCATTCAGGAAGAAATACGGGCACCACGTGGGTGGCCGCCTCGGTCGGAATAAATCCTTACAGATTATTGCGTACGAATGCTTTTAACCGATTTTTTGTGTGTAAGGCGGTAGTCGGCCGTCGACACGAGCTGCGCAAATGGTGAAAGGTCTCCTGAAAAAACAAACGCGGTCTGAGGAGCGCGACTCGGCGATGATGAGGTGTCGGGTTGCGGGCCTGTCGAGATTTATGTGAATTCCTCGCGAACGTTACGTTGCTTAGCGATACCCATAAAATAGGCAATTTAATATGATACCACAAGTACAATACCTAACCATAAACCTCACGATACGAAACTAAGTCACTGCTATGCCGATGCAGAACACTTCCGCCAAGCTTTAAGCCGCTGATAAGAAAATCTATAGATAGGTGCAATAAGCTCATAATCTGCTGGAGATCCTTATTGCTCCTATAGATTTTCTTTACTTTTATGATACCCGGCAAAATTTTTAGGATGTGGTTTCCAAGTGGTGTCATAATTATAGTAGACCGTACTAAAACATCGCAAAAGGTCGCATTGGTCAATATAAAAAAAAAATATTCCCTGTTCTCTATTATTTCTAAGACGATATACTTCCCACAAACAAAAAACCCGAAAGGCTTTCATCGAGAAAACGTGAGAACTGTCGTGACGAATCTGACATTGGCATTGAGTATGCAACAAAGAGGCGTGCGCAATCGGCCTATAAACAAACACTCGCGCGCACCACTAAAACTGATATATTTCACCCAACTTTTATATCCGTCCGCTCCGACTTTAAATATATTACTTTTTCTTTAGCACCTTTTGTATATTTTAGTGTGGGGACAACGCTTTTATGGCGCAGTCAGTCCGTAAATCATTGTAGGAAGTGGTGCGTAGATCGACAATGCTGCTCGCAGAGGGGCGCAGGTCGACATGGTATGCACCTGACATTACATATTATCATTTATCTACTTACAGCATTTAACTAATTAAAGTCGACTAAGTTTACCTACAAAATTTTTCAAAGTACCAAGGTAAATTATAGTTAGGTAGAATGTTTAGTTTGGTAGAGAATTATACCTAAATGACAGGTGAAGAAGTAGGTAAGTATACCTATAAATAACACGCAGATTAATATGATATTTTAAAATTAATTCAATAGTAATATAAAAAACCTACAGTGAATTGTAAGAGAAAATGGCAGAGACTCGTACTGACTACAATGTGCTCAATAAATAAATAAAGTTAACCATGAATTATCATTCAAGAAACAACATGCTAATTAGGTTTCTTTTAAATAAATTATTAATTAATACAAATAAATAACGGTAAAATTAAACGAATTCCATATAACTACATGCCATCTTATTCTAAATAGCCAGTTTATTAGTAACTTTAGCAAAGTGGGAATTGAGCTATTAAATCAAAAGTTCAGGTCGACCAAGAAAACAATTTTCACGTCAGCTCTCAACGTCGACTTCACGTTACCGATAACCATTATCCGTAGACACGGCACAGCCATAAATTAAACTTTATATCATTTTTAATGATCGCCACGAATGGTGTTTTGATTGCGGCTGGCTGGAGGCGTCGACAACTCGACACGGTGATAAGGTGACAGTTTACGCGTAACACAAAAAAACGCGCGTTTAATAGCCCACGCGACAAAAAACGCTCGTATTAATAGCCTCAACAACAAAAAACTCTGATTTAATAGCCAAATATATTTTCTCTCTACTAGTCTGACATCTCCACGGTCGGTCTCATCCTTCAAACATACGATTTTATGTGAATTCCAACATGGCAATCACTTCTATTTTACGATTCTATGAGACTGAAGTTGACATTATGAGCCATCGTTAATAATTCTTTAAGTACTTTTTTAGTCGGTTTTCTGTAAAAAAATCCTATTTCAGATATCAAAACACTTAAAACTCCCATCAGTCCGTCTTCCCGGCAGAAACTTTGGCTGTTTGTTTTGGCTTACAATTAAGACAATAATTCAACGCTCATTGGTATTTAAACAGCTAAATAAACCGTGAAACGACTCCACAAAATGATTTGAAGAATATCAGGCGATAACAAAAAGAACGCCATTAATCTGTTATTGTGTGACGTCGGCGGCGCGTCCCGCTTGTTTGCAGAGTCCACAGCGGGCTATTGCGGCCCTTTGTCCCAAACCGTCTGGGTGTGATCACACACAATACTGTTACAAATGGGCCGAGAATAACTGTTCATCCATCATAACTGTACACACAAATCATAAATTAAGCGATGAAACAAAACTATTTCATACCAATAAAACATGAAGCAAAAATAACGTTATATTGCCATATCAAATGATATTTACCATATTTATTTACATGATACGATTAATATATAAAATATACTTAATAATAACAAAATTACTCTTAGGAATTTACCTACTAGAAGCCATCCATTAACCTTACAAATGTATCTTCTAGTTTATTCATTCTGTATTCTTCAATAGACGGCTGCGTTGACACATAATAATCATCAAAAAATATTTTAACGTGGCAGCTGTGCGTGCTGACAAAAATACAGTTACTCTATTATTTAATTTGTCGTAGCATTGTTCCCGTGCCAATGTTTCCGTATTTACATGCGGAATCCGGACAGAAGTCAAGTTGACAATGTCAACATTTCAGTGACAATAGCCGTCAAATGTCAGGGCTGTCAGTCGAGAGCATGAGAAGGCCAAGCCCGAGGGAGATCAGTTCGTGGGACGTGGGAGCAACCGCTTTGCTATACGACACTAAAAATGAACAAAAATGGTGTTTCTTTTCGTAGTTAACGGTGAGCGATCGGTCCCCTGGTATATCGTGTTTCGCGAGAACCGCATTCGAATTATTCCTAACAAACCACGGTAGCTACCAGTACCTCCACAATATTTTGCTTGACGACAAATTCGACAATAGAACAAAAATTTACATTCAGAATCATGCTGCACAAAAATATATTACATTAAAAAGACATAAACGAGCGCTTAAAAATGATTTATGTATTTTTTTTTATTTATGTAACGTGTAATTTGATGACCGGCTAACCGAATGGTCTGTACCCCTTGCTATACAGGCAACTCGGTCAAGAGGTCCCGGGTTCGAATCCCAGTATAAGCAAATGTTTGTATGATAAGTACGAGCATTTGTTTACGAGTCATGAATGTTTATATGTTTATTTTATTTATATACATATTATTATCATTATTTCTCCGTTATCTAGTATCCATAACACAAGCTCTTAATGATTATACTTTGGGCTAGATAATAGGTGTGAGTGTATGAATAATTATTTATTTATTTAATTACAAAAAGCAATATTTTAAATAGCACATCACGATCTGATTATACCTATATTATTATTTTTAAACTTGAAAACCGTGCAAATTTTTTTACCTAAGTATAAATTAAATATTTTTATTTGTTTTACAAATGTATGCCAGGTATGCCAGAAAATCTTTTTAATTATTAAAATAAATTTATCATACGTGCACTTCTTTTTCTATTAATTCATGTGTTTATGTCAACATTACAAACATTTATTTGTTAATACCTAGCTTGAGAAGTTCTAGCATCGCTTGTTCTCCACAGCTAAAGTATTCGTCGAAGTGTTGCTAGGGTTAAATTACAACCATTTAAAACATCTTGATTTCAGTCCATCCAAATATATTTTTTTAGGATGTTCAAATTTATAATAATATCACTACATTTCCAGCTACTACTAGGTGGTAGGCCCGTATGTAGGGTCACCTGGGTAGGTACTTACCACCGCCTTTCTTATTTCAGCAATGAAACAGTTTGCTGTGTTTCGGATTGAAAGGAAAGGTATTAGCCAGCGTAATTACTGGGCGGTAACCGCTTACCATCAGGTGGGCCGTCAGCTTGTTTGTCATCTAGTTGTATAAAAAAAAGCTCGGTCAGGATTTAGACTATTATAATATTATATTTGTCGCCGCCGTCTGGTTAAATCAGACGGCTAGCCCGTTGATTTAACTCCGGCATCCAAATGCCTAGCCTGATAATTAATTGAAATAGACTCACTTAACGTTTAACAACTTGGCGTATTGAATGAATCGTCTTGTGCTGAAAAGTTTTGGTTTAATTGGTGGGTTCAAGGTTATTTTTTATGACCACTCATAACCGACATCGTTTTGGTTCTAAGTGTTCATAAAAAAAATAACATTGAACCTACCAATCACACAAACTGGCACACTTTTGTGTGCCAGTTTGTGTGATTGCCTTCGTGTGATTGATCTTCGTTTGAATGACCTGCCTAGGCGTCCAATTGAATGGCTAATTTAAAGCAGACGGCTGACATGACGTTCAGCCATCTGGTTCATCGTTGCGCTCAATGACTTGGCTAGTTGTACTTCAGCCGTATGATTGGATACCGAGCTAGCCGTCTAGTTTTTTTTTCATTTATTTTTTTAAGGACTTTTGTCTATAAGAAACATGACAGTCCTACCATAACCTAACCTAGATAAGTTACTATTATTGTATTAATTATATCTTAACTATTATTATTGCTTATTTTAAGCCGTCTAGTTAAGCGGCTGATTTAACTAGACAGCTGCGACATATCCATCTCTAATCTATCCAAATGGCACGAAAGCTAGTGCTACGTACTGCGTATCAAACATAAGTACACTACTTTGCGAGGTAGCCGCGCTCTGCCCTACCAGCCCTTATGGTGTTCTTACCTATCTTCATGCGGCATCAAATCAAAAACATCTTATTCATTTGATAATTACATGACATTTCTATGAAATAATATAACATTGGCTGCATTATTTCATCGAAATGTCATAAAATTATCAAACGATTATTATGATTTTTGAAAGTTGCAAACCATTTCTATGAACTATATAACCCACTATATAGCTATATAGGCATAGCCCATGTTTTAATTTATTGTCGTCACCACACTATACATTATATCATCAAGATGAATAAAAACGTGTATTTCAAAATACTTCAACAATAAACGATAATATTTACTCATGGTTCTTTACAAAAGTTTTAAAGATTTTTTAAAATTATTTTAACCGCGTGTTCAGACGAGTCAAAACACTCGCGCCATATCACTTTTCAATAAAAACAAAAGGCGACAGACAGCTTCGAAAATAACGAAAATACAAATCTTTAAGTGAACTCGGCAAATGAGGAGTGGACTTACCCCCTGGGGTCACAGACACCCCCCGTCTGCAAGTTCGCCTCCAGCCGCGAGTCTCTTAACAACGGTAACAAAGTGACAATTTAACCTATTCATTTCTAATGTTGTTTAGGGAATATTCAATAGGACAACAATCCGTTTTATTTATGGCCATGTTGTGCGCCCACAATAGACAACACGTCTTAAATTGTTTTTAAGCTGTTTCATTTCCGGGCGTAAAAATTGTTCGCTCGATACGCAAAAACATTCCTTGTTGAAATGACATCGTTTTGTTATTTTACATGGCATTTTAAAATCACTGAAATAAAATCAAGTATGTAGGTATTACTTCATTGACAAAAAAATCCATACTAAACCGATTTTGGTGGAGTTTGGCATGGAAATATATCACATCCTGAGAAAATACATGCTAGGCTTCCCTAAGGCGGGTTATTTACACGGGCGGAGCTATGCGCGGCCTCTAGCATTTTATTTAAGGTAATATGAAAGCTTTGTTTTTAGGTAGAAAACTTTTTAGTACAGATTTAAAAGATAAAATATTGACTTTGAAAACATTTGTTTTTGCACTACCTATTTAGTCATTTTGTACTCAATGCATGTGAATGAGAATGCGATGGCATTATGTCCGCTGATTTGTAACTTATTTTTTGCAATAAAACTTTAAATATGACATCCTTATTAATATAATTACTGTATTGAAGACTTTAATTTCTTAATTTTTAATTATTATTTATTGACTGTAATCTATAAATTGAATTGAATATCTTTTGTATCAAACGACTTTATGCATGCTGTGGTTACCTCTAAATGTAAGAACAGTTAGTGAGAAATCGTAACAATTTATTGTGTTTTTGTGTAAAACTGCTGTATCTTTTGTTGGTAATCCAATAAATAAATAAATAAATAATGTCAATTTATTGTAAAACTAGATTCTACCCACGACTTCGTCTGCGCAGGATTAGTCCTTCGAGTAAGTCTATTTTCAGCATACTAAATTATAGCCTGTATTATGTTGACGTATGAGCTATATGTAAAGTTTAATTAAATTCCAATCAGTAATAACAGACATACAATCGTCCATACAAACTTTCGCGATTATAATATTAGTAGGATTTTACTACTCTAAGTTACAATATAATACAGCATTCTATTAGACAAAATCGGATATAAGTTTCGACTAGCAAACTTCGCCCGTGTAATCCGTAATAAGTCACATAATGATTGTGTAGGGAGACGCCCCTCCTATTAGCCTCACTTTATCTGTTCTTCTGAATGCACCCCCGTCTTTGTCCGCCTCTAATCTGGCGGGGAAGTGGCTAAATATCTTGTGCAAATAAACATCGGCTTGTTCCATTGTCAGGGGATGACGCGGCCCCGTCACGAATCCGATTGTGGGGCTCCAGTTCCTAATTAGTTTGTGTTTGAGATTTCTTCGGATCCGGAACGAAAGTGCTTTGGTTTGCATATTGTGCAAGTTGGGCGGAATTATTCACAGTGTATCATTTATGTTTAAATGAAATTAAGTCATTATCCATTGATCTTTAATTTTCGGACAAACTTATCTTCAATGTTGTGAAAGCAAATCCTCAACTTTTACTAAAAACAAACATTATCTCAATAAATAAAGAAACTTTTATAATTCCACGTTTTGGCGGATAATGATATTTGTAATTACAACTTGGGCCAAATGTTGTGCGTTGCTTCCAAAGCGTTCATCATCATCATATCAACCTATGATGTCCACTGCTGATCAAAGGCTCTCCCCATTGATTTCCAAATGGATCGGTTCTGCTCAGCCTGCATCCAACGGCTCCCCGCTACCCTGGTCATCTGTCCATCTAGTGGGAGGCCGTCCTACTTTGCTCTTTCGGTACGTGGTCGCCATGCTAGAACTTAACAACCCTGAGGCTGCCAGTTCTGCGTGCTGTTTTTCCTTACTGCCACTTCAACTTTGAGTTAATTCAGTGACTTATTGGTTCTCTTACGGATGTCCTCATTTCCAAAGTATTAAAATTTGGTAATTTTACTCACACCGGTCACTAAATTTGACTCGACTATACGGAGAGCTGCCCATATTAAATCTTAACCAGAGAACTTTTGTTTATCATCATCATCTTCTTACATGGAAGAATAAGGAGTTTGGGTCATTACCCCAACACGGTGGCCTAATGTGGGTTGGTGGATTAAGGCGGTTGCAGTAACAAACGGGACCAACGGCTTAACATGCCTTACGAAGTACGGAGAAGCTCGATATTAGCAATTTTGGTAGACCCATCCCGGGATCGTCCATGGTGAAAGTTGCTTTGGTTTTGTAATTAAAACCAAATCACTAAAACAGCTACCCCACCGAGATATCAGCTACTTTCTCAGGATATACTATTAAAAACTGATCAAAAATATTCCTATCATGTTTTCTCTTAAAAATATTTAGACGGTCGTTCCCACTTGTAATGATGTAGCACGTCTATAACAAAAAGTTAATGTGACACAGCAGATTAATCATATTTAAAGCAAGGAAGCCGTTACTGGTAATAACCACTACCGAAAACAAACATTGTTCTAAGTCGCATTAGACGCAGCGAACAATGGTGAGCGCGATCATTGTATGCGCGCGCGCCGGATCGACAGTTCCCCGCCCATTTGTGGCTTCACACGCTGCTCTGGCGTGGTACTATGTAAATAACTACTGAGAAATGGAAATTACTTTACTTGTTACGTTCAGCCACATGCCGGAGTTTTTAAAACAAACAAAAAATAGGCGACTCGCAGTGGACAAGACTTTTCAAAAGAACATATTCTTTTAATTCTATTCAATCAGGTATATAGGTATATACATTTTTTAATACTTTATCATCATCATTATCACCAGCCTAAATAGATACGTCCCACTGCTGGGCACAGGCCTTCCTACATGGGAGAACCACATAAGGAGTTTGGGCTATAACGACCAGGACTAATGTCTTAACGTGCCTTCAGAAGCATGGAGGAGCTCGCGATTACCAATTTTTTAATGACCTATCCGGGAATGACCATGGCGAAAGTTGTTTTGCTTCCGTAATCGAAGCCAGAGTGCTCATATGACTACGCCAGATTGTTGATGAAGTTGATGAAGAAGATGTTTTTTTACTACTAAAGAGAATAATTTGACATCCAAAGTTGAAAAATCGAAGTAACCATACCTACCAACAGTTTTATAAATCTAACTACAAAAGGTTACTAAGTGAAATTAATAAACAATTTATGCAATATACAATATACTTATGATGAGATGGACTAACTACCTGGTCAGGGTCGCGGGAAGCCATTGGATGCAGGTTGCGCAAAACCGTTCCGGTTGGAAATCGAAGGGGGAGGCCTTAGTTCTGCAGTAGATAGACACCATAGACTGCTATGATGATGGCGAAAAATAGGTTTTGGTTAGTAAAAAAATTCTAATATCTTAGGCGTGTACTGTAATGTTTAACCTGTTAAGCCAGACATTCCAGACACAAGGGGTATTTATTGGTCATGTGCTCCCAGGAGTCATAAGTGACTTTATTAATTTATTAACAAAATAAAATTTAAGAATGTATGTTTCGTTACTGAACAAGCTAAAGCTGGCTTGAAGTCTTAGTCCTGCAAGTAACAAAACATTTTTCTTCTAGCTTCTCTAGCGGTCTTTATTTACGCACGGAACACTCCACTCTATGTTCCCTCATCAAATATAGAGTCGATAAATTAAATTAAGTCCTATTGGCGCTTTAAGGCTAATTTGAGTGAGGAAACACATCACATCGACAACTTATCAAAAATAAAAGTATATCACATCAATACGCTTTTATATGCAAGTAACGTAATAAATCGTAAAATAGGTAAAAAATAATGCTATTTGAAATATAGTACCTACCTACTTATAATAATGTACTTCAGGTTGGATACATTTTGCACAAAGTGAAGAATGCCCAATTTGTTTGTACTACTAGTCATTTTCAAAATCGAAATGTACTTTATATAAAAATAAACACCGTTCTCGTTCAATTTCCTTAAGTCTCAAAATAAATTTAAGTGTTGGCTGACTTCAGCCAACGCTCAAAATATTTCTATTGAATTTTGGAAGGAATTTCGGATTATTGTTGTCATGCTCGTATCACGCTAGAATCCCTCAAACCTTCACTTTAGTAACAGTCCTTGGTTTTGAAGCAATCTCCTGAAACTACTAACTGGGGTGCAGCGGTTTCGAATTTGCGATTTGCATAGTATCTAGATGCCAGTGCAGAGTTCTCCGCATGCGTATTCATGAGCGAGCGACGGCTGTCCGGGCCCACCATTTGAATAAATACAATTAACTTGTTTGTTTTACTCACCCAATACCACCCGATACGCCCCGTCGACCCGGCCTTCCGGTAAATGACACATTTCGCTGTTCTTGTATTACATACCATCAGAATACTCTTAGAATAAGGCGGAGCTGGTCTGGTTTCAAGCCCATGAACTGTTCTCAGATTTCGCGAGCTTTTTAGTAACTACCAATTAGTTAAAGTAAGATAGAAGATAGAATAAGGGCTGGAATGATGAATTTGTTACCTACTCGTCACGTCACTATCATTTCAACTAAACGAAAACCTTGAAACAAAAACAGGCTCTTCATCTACAATTTAAGCCTAGCAATTATACCTAAGACTAGTGATGAAACTGGTCCTCAATAGAATAGACAATTTAGTCGAACAAAGCACAAAGTTGAAAATTGGTATCATCTTATCCTAATATTATAATTTTAGCTGCCTCATTGCCTGTCGCTACAAACAAAATGCGCTCTGGTGGCGAAATTGAAAAGCATTTTGTGTGAAGGTATTCAAATTGCGGCTAATGGTGATATTCGGCAGCCGGCGATGGCGGCGGCTCAAAGGCACCCTCCAGACGCTCGCCGCACTGTTATTATCTCAACACCAACGCGCTCACACCTCAGCCGTTCCTTTTTTACCAGACGCCTCCGTCCTCTTCCTTCCCATCCTGCAGAAACAGGACTTCCACTCATTTATACTAAACACGACTCGGGGGCGTTCCTTCAACGATTTATCATTTAGCGTTGCCTACAGACATTATTTGAAACGCATTAAAATCGCGGTTGTGGAAAATTTGTCGGCATCGAAATTAGTACTCCTCGCCGAGTGCATAATTTATCGCTTAAGACGCATCCGGCGAACTGCGATATTTCTAATTAGAATTTCATTGACGTTGATAATCCACCTACCTAAGTTTATGGTTATTAGACTCAGTTCGTAACATAACACGGTATAGATAGTCAGATAGTTATCATTTAATTAAAGGACATCGATGAGTCAATTAAACATAAAACATACGAAATACTAGTTCGAATATACGTCATAATAATTACTAAGTACTTATATCTATTCTGATTGTAACCAGGAATGGTTAACCGGAAATAAAATATTTATGATCATAAATATTAAATCGACCGATAACTTAATTATATTATTTTTAGTTCAAATAGGTTATAATAAAATTACAAATAAAATTGTGTCAACCTCATTTTTTGTGAACAATTGAGTGTTTCTCCTTTTTTATTCGCAAATTTGAAATTCATCAGCGAAATAGAACTTTTCAAGCACGTCTAAAAGTTCATTAGCATCTCCAAAAATCAACCAAGTGCTGTCAGGTTCATTTTAATTAAGCGTAATGAAGCGGACATGTTTTTGCCTGCGAAGAGAACAAGTCAGTTGGATCGAGGCGCGGCGGAGCGAGGGCCTTCTCGGCTGCCCTGAGGAAGCTGTCACGCGCGGCGCGAACATCTGATGAATATGTATCGGCAGGCCGTAGCGGCGCCTTGTAATTTGAGACTCGCCGGTAATTATTTACGTGAGAATGGGCCGAGATCCGCGCCCTCCGGCCCCCGCACCCCGCTGGAACGAATCGCTGATTGCGCGCGAGTGGAGATGCCGCCACGAGATTGTTGCTCACGCTCCGATGGCCGGCGCACGGCCTGCGCCCGCGCACTCTACGGCGAACAGGCCAACGCGGCCGTTGTAATGCACTATTTGATACATGAACACTTACAACGACAGATTATGACGTCAGTTACAGGACTTGTCGCTGGTTGTTAAACTTATAAAAACAAAATAGATCCATTACGACTGTGATTGACTATCAACTGATATTAATCATTATGTTAATTTAATGATCTTAATAGGGTCATCCGCAACACAAGTAGGTACGTATTGTATTAATGTCTGGGGCTGTCTTAACTTATGTAATTAGCATCATTGAGAAATAAGTAAACGAATTTCTATTTTTAATCTAGAATCGACGATTAATGCACGAATTCGACTAATACCATGGAAGAATTTTAACAAAAAAATATAATGTAGGTGAAAAATAACGTGTTCAATCAACCTAAGATTGTCTCGAAACATGCGTCCACTTTAGATCAAATTAATACTGCCATCTTGCCGATACTATAGATTCAGGAGTCTTGATCTTGAAATTTCCATAATATGGTTCCCACTTTTACCGAAAATTGGCCCATAAAACATTACTTGGTCCATGTCTCTACTAAACATATGTTTAGCCCGTAAGAGTTTTAACAATTTATATTATTTATGAAAACGCAGAAAATATGATTCATATGAGTATAATGAGCAATTATGAAGAGCAAAAATACTTAAGGAGATAACTTATTTACAGAAGCAGGGAAAAACAACATAAGGCCAAGGCCAGCCGAACGAAATTTAAGATGCGTGAAATAACTGAACTCACGTTTAACTGTTTTGCACTGTCAGCTATCCGCTGCGATCTATTGTTTTGATCCTTTCAAACTCGGTTTCAGAGTTCCGATGGACGAATAACTATAAGTATTCATCAATCTGTATGTAAAGTACCATCAAAGTTGTAATAATCGTCATCTTTGCACCTAACAAAGTTTTACATATTAGGTCAGATCGGCATATACTTATGATTGCAGGAAGTTTAGATTTAAAGCGAATTTACTAATTTGTCACATTTTAATGTTTTTGATGCGCTTAAACGCCTACTTTATTGTAACAATAATATATAAAGAAAGAAAATGATGAAAAAATTATATGCTCCAGGCGGGAATCGAACCCGCGTCTCCTGGGGTCCGGCTAGACGCGATTACCACTACGCCACCGGAGCGAACTAGGTGTAGCTCACTTACCCAAGTGACTCTAGGTAATCTCCATCGGCGCGAAACCTGGCCGCAAGGCCGGGTTGCCTGGAGGTGGACTGGTGAAATTGTTTCGGCAGAGCCTAGGCTACCCCCGCAGAACCCCGAAGGGTAGTGGAGTTACCGGGGTGTTTTAGTGGGTATTCCCAGTGTCATTTACCGCTGGGCGACCCCCACACACGCCCGTCGCCTCGCTAGCGACGTAGGTCTATAAACAAATTTCTTCCCGTTAAAATAAAAAAGGTGTAATCCACTTATTTCTTCACCGCTTTGTACCCTTTTTTACGTTTTTATAGCAACGTTTATCTCACTCCTCATTGAAGTTATCACCTCTAGTGATCCAACACCATGATCGTATGATCCAGCTCCGGTAATCGCGTCTGGCCGGAACCCAGGCGACGTGGATAGCCCCCGTGGTAGAATATTACCACGGGGTAAAAATAATGGAGTACAAAAATAATGGAGAAAAAAAGAAAATATCTGAATTCGTTGGCTAAATGCACCTAAGATACGAGTAAAGCATTAGTTTTAGGAAATGTGTTAAAAAAATTCTAATGTCAAATTATTCGATGTATTGTACTTTAATAAGTGATAAAAATCTATGTTTGTTGTAGGCAAATAAAATGGGGCACTTAGATTCTAACTACTTGTTTATTTCATATTCAGGATGGTGCCGTCAATACGACAATAAATTAAAACATGCGCTATATTAGTTCATTGAAATGGTTTGCAACTTCCAAAATCTTTTTATTCGTTTGATAATTTCATGGCATTTCCATGAAATAATGCAGCCAGTATTATATTATTTCATACAAATGTCATGAGGTTATCTTTGATTGAAATGCGTAGTATTGTTTTATATTATCGTATCGTACCACTTATAAAGTATTGTGTAACTCCAAACCGTTACGAAATTTTACCTTCCATCATCAGTTTACCCGAATACCCCGATAGAATACAACTAGTCGTCAATGCGTACCTATAATATTTAAAGAATTATATTTCCACTCCTAACCGTTGAGGAGTTGTACCTTCCGTATACAGCTCATCAACATGAGATGATGACTTTCAGAAGCAAATACTTCAAAAGCTTTAAAAAAAATCATATAATACGTGCCTATAAAATTTGAGGTTTGCCCTCGATTTCCCTGGGATCCCATCATCAGATCATATTCATATATTTTTATTGCAAGTCACTACATATTTCAATTTTAACATAAGACATAGTACAATTGATCCTGATTTGGTGAAATGGACAATGGAACCAACTCAGGAGTAAACTCTATCGAATAAAAAAAGAATTTTGAAAATACAACAACAAAAATACATACAGTGGAACACAGAACCTCCTCCTTTTTTGAAGTCGGATAAAAAGTGTATTCGATAAAGAGTAACATCCCAGAGTCTCTAGGTGTTACTTATTTCAGAATTTTGAAACATGACATGTGTGGAATGGAGTAAGTAGTGTTTCTATAAGCACGTTAAATGCTCGCATAGTACTTGCTAATTTATATTGAGGATAAAGATACTATAACATATTTTACTTAATTATTTTATGTGCTATTATACAAAAAAAGACAGTGATCTACAGTGACTACTTTTACTAACAGGCAGACCTGCTACTTCAACGTTTTTTGTCGTAAACTCAAATCAAGATTTCTACGAAAGTTAATGGAGAATAAGGTATCAAATTGACGATTTAAACCAAAATCACGGCTATTTGGACTTGCTGCAGTAAAACAAAATTGATTTATTCTTGGAATAAATATAGAAGGTACGTGTTTTGCTTAACGCTCCGCGTTGCGGTGATTCGGGCTTCGAGTGATGACGGTTGTTTTGACTTGGCGTGGCATTCGCACGAATACAGCCAAATAAAAAATATCTACTACATTATACGAATGTGTACCTTAAAGATTTTTAGTCTGACACAGCCACTTTTTTGCAGAAGTTGTCCATTATTAATGTCCTCAAAAACCTATTCAATGGAGATGTTTCAGGTTTACAAGGAGTCCCGGCTATGAGTATTACAGTGGTTTTTAAATTGGGAAAATGGAAATAAAACATTATTTTCAATTCATTTTCATCGTTTTTTTGTTGTTTTCGCATACAAAATACCAAATAGTTTTATAATTAAGTATCAATGTAATGGCACCACTACAACGTCAAACTTCTATAGATAAATATATATGTATGGGTACCACTCAAAATATACAGAAGAAAGCAAAAATCTTTATATCAGACTACTGAGTCCATAATAATTCCATATCCTAGACTAATAACCTATGTCTTAATATAGCCTCCTATATTGCCCTATTTGGTTTTTTATGGATGCTTTAAAATATTTTGGTACGTGGTTTAACGGCCGAAAATATCACGCAAAATAATTTGTAAGTAGTGGTTTTAATCATATTTTAACATTTCTTAATGTACTGTACGTGTTCATAGCCGAAAATGAAACATCTCCTTTCGCCCTAATATATGCATGGTAAGAGTTCTCTATAATTTAGACGATGGAAACAAAGGAGTCTTGCCATATACTCATCCAAGGTGCTATGGAGTTTTGGGCCCCCTGGAGGAGCCACATCGGGTCGCTTTCCGGAGGGTAGGCTGTGCGTTCTCAGGAAGGAGGACTACCCTGCCGATTCGGCGTCAGGCTACAGGCCGATGAGTCCGGGAAGTTCTTCCTGAAAATTTTCGCTTCCTAGATCACCGAGCACCTCGATGACGACCGGACCTGGCAGACTGCCCGGCCGCACCGGCTGGTCCACGATGGACGCAGTGGTTCGCCGGTGGCATAATAAAAGTACCATGGACCATAATTATGGCATAATAGACGGACAAAAAAAATATTATATGTTCAATCATTACTGACAGCTGTGAAGAAAGAACATTATATAGAAATTTCGCATGGGTAACACAAAATTTTTAACGGTGGCCATTCTTTCAATTTCCATCCTTTAAGTTACAAAATCCAAATAGGCATTATGATATTGCTTAGACTGTAAAAATAGATATCCTTGAGTTGGATGCAAGCCCACGATGTTGAATAATCCGGGTGAAATAATTTAATAATATAGAAGAGAAGGAATAATAATAACACGAAAACGAAAAATTAACACTTTTATTTTTAATTTTTTAAACTTTTGTTTTAGTTTAAGGGTTTTCATATTCCGTGTTATACAACAGCTATTGCCATCTGTCGGTGAAAGCGCGAACTAGCAAGAAATAGCAACAAACCTTGGCCACCAACATAACAAGTTAGTGAGGTCTACTTAGTCGAGCTATAAATAACACACTGTCACAAAACATAAATAATTCTAATTTCAATAATCCGCTAGACCACTCCATGTGTTTGTTTAAACAACAGAATGTTAAATTAGCTGCTTTCAATAAGTGGCTACGAAGTGTACAGTGAATAGCTGTCTGGTGTCAACGTTTCTGTTTTTAAGGTTTGCTTATTTCAAAGAGAGACAGATCATTTCAGCGTGGCAAGGCGATTGTTAACATTGAGCTCTTGTAGCGGGTGTGCGGCGCCCCGCTGCGCGCTCGGCCCTAAACACACACAGACCGCGGGGCGCCGCGCCCTACCCGCGCCCTGTGCCACTAATAACACCATCTTTCCCTCTGTCATGCCTTATTTCATCCGACCATGTCCCGTTTTTTCCACATCCTTTTTTTCAACGTCCTAACCAACCGATATTAACAATAAAACGAATCTCTGATGATAGTAATCCTTCATCCTCATTGTCTTTTGGCAGTTTCGTGGAATAAAATAGGTTTTCCCCATGCGACTTGATATCTGAACGTCATATTATAAATGGCATCGTTTAAAATGTTTTAATACCGTCTACATGACGGCGATATTAATTTAGTACGGTTGAGCTGAGCGGTCCTGTGCCATCGTTGGAATGTTAAATGACGGATTACCGACCGCCGAGATCGAGAGATAACCAGTCAGAGATCTTGTTGATTCTATGACTGCCCAACCACCGAGCTTCCACTTAATAAATGTGAACCCTATCCTAATTAGTTCTGCTCAACGTGTGAAAGTAATTTAATCGCTACCCTCGTTACTAAAATATGCCTCTATATAATTAATATTTTTATATTATAAGATCAAAATCTGAAATTCCTTTTAAAATAAGCTTTTACAGCGTTTATTACAATTATTCGCAAGAATTATAACAATATTATAACAATATGTTTTATGAGAAAAATATAACTAATAATAGTTACTTTAGCTATAGTGAATCTTATTGAAAAGATAATCACAATACTAGAATATTCAATGTGTCAAAGTGTTACGTCGTCTGGTTAATAGTATCCTAACGGATATTCTTTATAAAATATAATTATCCAATTAATTAATGGAATAGGGCAGTGACCATTAGGACATTCAAATAACAGTCTGGCTGCATGTTTTTTAGAACCTTTGTTATCTTTCCATTTCCATGTCAACCTAACACTAAACCTACGTTGCTAAGCAACAAACTTTGCTTTGAAATTATCATAGCACAAATATATTTATACTTCCTAAAAATGGTGCGAATATCAGTAGAAATGGTACGTAAGAAAGCAGAACATCACGACTGCCTGTTGGGTCCATTAGAAGAAATCGCTCTACATCAAGAAAACATAGAGAAAATTGAGTTTTTGCAAGACTGGTGTCCTAAACTAAAAATTTTATTAATGCAAAGTAATCTGATTGCCAAAATCGAAAACCTCAACAAACTAAAATATTTGACTTATCTTAATTTAGCACTAAATAATATAGAAATTATTGAAAACCTAGAAAGGTGTGAGTCTTTGCAAAAACTAGACTTAACTCTAAACTTTATCGGTGAAATTGTAAGTGTTGAGAATCTGGTAAATAATTATAATCTAGAAAATTTATATTTGACCGGAAATCCTTGCACTGACTATGATAATTATCGTGATTTTGTTATTGGGTCATTGCCACAGCTTATCACTTTAGATGGCAAGGATATTGAGCGATCTGATAGAATCAAGGCTTTACAAAATTTAAAAATTATTAGATGTGATATTTTGTTTGAACAAGAAAATTACAGACATCAAAGAAAAAAGCAAAAATCGCGCCTTGATAGAGATATCAAGCACAAGTGGGAAAATGAGTACAAGAATATGGATCCAGATGAACGAAATAAAATATTTTGGGCTGAAAAATGCGAGCATGCCCCAGAAGTTCGACATGAAATAGAACGAATGCGTCAATTAAAGTTAAAAAGTTATGAAACTGAAGAAAAAAAGGAAGAAAAGCGAGTGTATAAGTTTTTTGCCCCCGATGGACGACCATTTAATATTAATCAAGCGAAACTCGACTTTAAGTTCGATGATTCAGAATACAACACGTATATACTTGACCTAGCAGTTTATAAGCATTTGGACACCAGCTTACTAGATATTGATGTCGAACCTAATTATGTAAGAGTAACAGTGAAAGGTAAAATATTTCAGCTCCATCTACCGGAAGAAGTCGACATTACCAACACAAAAGCAGAGCGCTCACAAATGACCGGCCACTTGCTTATTACGATGCCAAAAGCTCATGCTATGCTTAAAGCATCTGCTGTAACTAAACCTAATACGAAAAAGAAACGTAATTTAAGCACTGCTTCTAAGGAAGATAATTTTCAAAGCACAGGACAGAGCAAGAGGGAATATTTAGAGATAGGTCCCGCAGATAATGTTTTAGATTTCACTAAAATTACTCGACAAAAATCTACGCCTGATTATATTGACCCGCGACTGAAATTAGAAGCAAAACAACCTTCGCAAGGTTTTGTTGATGACCCGGAAGTTCCAGACCTTATTTAAATTATAGTTTATTGTAAGTGGTACCTAATTATTATTTATGTGCGCATTTCAATGTTTAAATACAAATTATGCACCCGGTATGCTTCACAGTGCCCGTAAAGAGAAAACTGTTAGGTTTTCTATTAAAAAAAATGAAAATATTTTTATGTTCCGTCACTAGGCCGTAGGCCTGTATGTAGGGTCGTCTGAGCTGTACCACCGCCTTTTTACTGTATTTCGGATTGAAGGGAAAGGTAGCCCTAGTAGGTATTACTGGGTATGGAGGGCATTTCTTCTTAAGCCTCAGGTTGCACAACGCACCTGCAATACCGAGGGATTTTTTCCTTGTTAATGCAGGTATCTATAGGCAGCAGTTTCCATATATCACCAAGTGGGCGGTCAGATAGTTGTATAAAAAATCTGATCAATAGTTTCGGTGCGCATATGGGACAAACATCTACAACTAAGAAAACAAATCAACTTGTAACAATAAAATGTATTTTGCAAAATCACGGAATTAATAATCCTTTACACATGTAAGTGATTAATAAAAATGCTATTTACAATAATTACATGCAGTTTAATAACTTACATAAAAATAAATATTGTCCATGTTGTCGTCTAGCACGTCAAGCATCAGATTCCAAACGCAATTGATTTTGCAATTGTCATAGTTTTCCGGAGGTATAACGCCGCATGACAGAATACGCAAAACATTTTTAATTTACGTTATAATTATTATTCCCAACAATTTAAAAACGTATTATTGTTGATAAACTATTGCATTCTTAGTGTAACTTAGTTTAAAACAATAATAATCAACTATAACATAAGTACTTAATAGGTCATAAATAAATTTAAAACAGTTTTTCCAGCACTATTGTTTCATCTTTACAATAATATAGACAGCAAATCAAGCTTAATAGCAGTATCTACTTCGAAAACGACAGTTGATAAAAAATCATACATAATAATATTTCACAATGAAAAATAATCGTAATATCTACACGGCTATATGTTTGTGTTGTAATAATAAATGACTTAAATCACAGATTTTTTCTGAGTTTTTAATTTACTACGGTAATTATCTCATATAAAAACTCACATAATAAATTATGTATACCTATAAAACACTTACGACCTGTCGCTTGTCAATAAAGAATCTCTTTGAGTACCTCGAATCGTATCGAATATCCAAAATAAAATGATCTTACTTGTAATTATGTTTATGTCTCGTTTATGTAGTGTGCATATACAGAGTGAGTTTTTTTTCAGGTCAGTATGGGGAAATTCTAAACTATAAGAGATAGGGAAAAACTCTCTTATCAACCGTGATCTTAATTTTAGATAAAATAAAAATGGTATCAAAACAAATTTTAAAATCTTACCAGATTTAGAGCTATCGGATTGTTTGAAAAAAAAAAATTTTTTTGTAATTTCGATTGTATATCACTATACAAACCAAAAATTGTATGGAGACCATAGGTCTAAAGTTGCTAGAAGTTGTCAAAATTGCTTGAAATTAACATTTTATTAAAGATACATGTTACTATCTAATTGATATTGATGACGGAAACAAAACAAAACCAAAAATCTGCCACTTGCCTTAATCCCACGAAACAAACTCTATCTTATAAATTGTTCAAAAGTGGAGGACATTTTGAACAATTTATAAGATAGAGTTTGTTTCGTGGGATTAAGGCAAGTGGCAGATTTTTAGTTTGGATTTGTTTAAAAATTTTCTTTTCAAAAAATCCGATATCTCCAAATCTATCAAGATTTTAAATTTTTTTTAATACCATTTTTATTTTATCTAAAGTTAAGATCACGGTTCCTAAGACAGTTTTTCTCTATCTTTTATAGTTTAGAATTTCCCCATACTGACCCGAAAAAAAACTCACCGTGTACTTGGTAAATGGAAAAATTTAATGGGTCTACAAGAAAATATTAGCGTGGTCATTAAAAATAATGGATGGTCTACAAATTGTTAATTTTTCGGTATTTTGAGGACCAATCATAATTGAAGACAAGCCTTTGGTAAATGCTTGTCATAATACATTACAAGCTAAACGAGTCCTTCGCTACTGTAATCTACTTGCTTGGAGTCATGGCACTATCTTTTACCATTAAACCTGATGAGTCTCAACATTCTCGGAGGTGTAACCGTTAGAGCCTGAAGGCATAGCGACCTTGAATGAGAGGAAACCATCTACATCATGTAGTTCTTTGGAGTTGAATTTAGCGGAGATCTGGTGTCGACCCGCCCAAGGCGGAGTCAATTCAAACTTTGCACTCGCTGTAGCACCTGGTGCCACCGTCTGTAAAAAAAAATCAATGCAATAGTTTATTTTACCTAAAAAATATTTTTACCGGTTATAGACCCTTGTCCTGATATTTTTACAGAAAATCTTATCAAAAAATTAGTATCATTTCCCCGACATTGGATGGAAAACTATTTTATAAAGAAATACGAACATTATTTTTTATACCGGGTTTTTGGTACATAACATAATAATCTGGCACCTTCCCATGTTAACGTAGACAAATAAACGCTATGGTGTTATCAACAATTCAAAATAGTAAAATAAATTTAAAATTTTGTGGTTAGAGAATGTTTATTTTAAACTTTTTATAACACCATAGTATTTATTATGCCCCAAGCAATACAAGGTTATACTGGTAGGTACAATAAATTGATCGTTGGTACAATATTTTTTATCAATCATCAAGATCTTAATCAATCGATAAAAGGATAAAACTTAAAAGCAAGAACTTACTTCCTTTAACTCTATCTTCAGTTGCTTATCCAGCCCTGGCCCTTGTATATAGAACTTGCCACACTTCAGAGGTATCGGTAAAGGGTTCTCCAGTTTTACGGTGGCGGTAAACTCTTTCTTGGAAACGGGCTTGTCCTCAATACTAATTTTGATATCCGGGTTCCGTACTCTGAAGTCGTCTTGTGCGAAGTAATCGAACTGTTTCTCTACGATTGTTACTAAGCTGGCGATGTTAAATGCCGCCTGACAAAATAAAATTTGTATTACTTTGTAGCGCTATAGATTGTTACATTCAATTGAGTTTGTACAGAACTTCGGCTATAAGCAGTATAAAATCTACCATAACGCAAAAAAACATTAATAAAATATTAAAATATACTACTGCGCCTATACTGTACCCAATGGCATTCACATGTTTTAATGAATATCGTGTCTTTGATTCACTATTTAGAACGATATAATATTTTAGCAATCAGGTATTTCTGTAAGATCTCACCTCATCCACAAGCTTCTTATAATACTCGTCGAATGTCACCAACATCTCCACTTTTTGTTTTACTCCTGGCTCTAATTTTATATCTACATCATAACGTTTGACGCTATCGCCTGTCTTGCCACGATACGTTACAGTGTCCACTCTCAGAACACCTTTTACATGATACGGGTCTACCGTGGATCGATTTTTCATGTGTAATACCTAGAAAAATAAATACTTACTTATTGGGACATAATATTAAACGGGATCAGAAACCAAACACGATCACTAAAAGGTAGCTTACGACAGTGAAGTCTTGTCCAATTTTAACATCGTTCCGAAGCTCGAAATCAAAAACCACATCATTAAAAGCGTCATTGAGGTAGTAACGGGCGAAGATATTACCAGAGCGACGCAAAGCTTTTTCCATTGTACTTCTTTCTTCAAGAGTACTTTCTGCATATTTATACAGATCTGTGATATCCTGAAATATAATTAAAATTGAATTACCACTGTCTCAATCTTCATTTCCTTGGATTCGTAGACTAAAGCGCCTATAAGAAGCTGTTAGGTTCGAAACTTATGACAGACAAATTGCTATTAAAATAATGGTTGGCGCCCTGAAAGAACTTACCTCCATTGCCATTTTGCTTATTGCTTTTGTTAATATTTTCGAGCCAATGGACGTTGTATCACGCTTTATCAATTTTAGTGGTTGAATCTCTCCTGCGTATTTCCAGAGGATCTAAAACAAAGTCAATTCAGTTAAGTACCTAATCTGTTTACTAACGTAAAACTCGAAAGTTGTTTTTTACCCATAAAAGTTGTTTCACTTCATTTTGAACGAAATGAACGGATAGTAGATACGTATTTTATTATTTTTGGATAAACTTCGTTCTGTACCCTGGCAAGACTCTATATACAGTCACGCCTAAATGGATGAACATATTTTTAAGGCTTCAAAGACATACACCTACATATTTTAAGGTCTTTTTTATATTTTTAAGATATTTCAGACGTGACTGCACCTATACTATGGTTATCTTTAGGATTTTGATTTGAATTTATTTAATGTCACCTTATCAGCGTTAACTTGCGCAAAGACGTATCCAGTATCATAGGGACGCTGTAGCTCGCCATCTCTCACGGCGCGCAGCGAAGCTGGCCCGCAGCGGAACATGTCCTCGGAGATCTCTTGGGGCGTCGCGTCCACCGCCTGCCAGCCACCATACTCGGGTCCCAAGTCTGGACGCTCCATCCACACCTGCAAAAATAATAATGCATAGGTAGGTACTTACATCTTTTTTCTTGCATAATTCTCAGCTTAATCCTCGACGTTATTATACAAGTTCAAAAGATAAGATTCATCTAATACTATCAATATGTATCTCTAGGAATCACGCTATTATCTAAGAATCCAAAAAAATTAAACCCGGAAAAATATTAATCTTTAAGAAAATATTTTCGCCTAGAAAAATATAACACGATAAAAATGTGAAAAAAAAATAGTATTACTAAACTATAATAGCTAGTGGACGTAGGTATAAGCGTTGATTTCAAATATCGTCATTTTATAATAATATTATAGAAGTACTTAAGTTAACAAGAAACTATAATACGAAAGAAGAAAAAGAGAGTCCTGCTCCCTAAACTATGAGCTTTTTCTTAAATCATCCTTAAATTCATGTTACTCAAGGTTCATCGAAAAGCCATCTTAATATTATGATAAAAATTACGTCGGATTTTCGATAGATTTAAAATGATTTTAAGAATCCTTTAAAAGCTCTTACTCTTAATGTATCGCACTTGATGATGACGACATGAAATGAAAGCAATGACAAAATACGTATTTTTTAATAAATATAGTGTATCAATAATCACTGTTCCCTCTGAGAGGCAAGTTAAAGTAAACTTTTTTTTAAAACCAGTAAAACATTCATAAAAGACTATGTTCTTTATTGTTTTTACGTAGGTAAATCGAATGTTTTACTGGTTTTACGTAATGATCGTTTAAAATTGATTTCCCTATTTCCAATATACAGAAAGGGATGTCTCTACGTTTCAACATTTAAACACCTCAGATATTCGGTCGATTTGATTTTATGATTGAAAGAATGAAAAGAAATAGATATTCCATTATCTAATACGCAGTGAGTCAGGCAGCAGCTATTATTGGTCGTGGTCTAGTACTAACGTCTACAGAAGCATATTTACACGAAACAGATGCTGCAAAGGTATTTATAATGTTGTTGCAATCTGAACTTTGAATACTGTCAGGAATTTATGACTTCACCCGAAACGATAAGCCGGGCAGAAAATAATTTTTGACCGAGTTGTAGGTACAAAATAAAAATTAACGATAGAAAATTTGTATTTTTTTCCAAGAAAAGGAATGCACTACTCACACTTCCAATTTGAGTTTCCTAAATATTACAACTAACTCGAAATTTTTCAATTCGGAGCAGTTGGTTTTTAATGCAATAGGTAAACACTGCACATCATTGAAAAAACCGTTACCTATAATAATTTATCCATAAGTTAAGTTATTTCACACGTTGTCATCATCATCATCATAACCAATCTATACAAGTCCCACTGCTGGGCACAGGCCTTCCTTTATGGGAAAACACATTAGGAGTTTGGGCCATAACACCACCACTTTGGCTCAATGCGGAGCGGCACCAACGGCTTAACTTCCGAAGCACGGAGGAACACAGGTTAACAAATTTTGATTGATCTATCCCAGGATCGGCCATGGCGAAATTTGCTTTGCTTTGGTAATCGAAACCAGAGCGCAAACAACTACGCCACTGAGCTCCTTTTGCCACAGAGCTCCTCACGCCCCTGACCTCCACACGTTGTATTCACCTCGTTCCAAACATGATAGTTCCAGACAGAGTCGCTTGTGAAGTTCTCCAAAATGGAACCATCCTCATCCTGAATGATGTCAATGGTCAAACTACCGCCGCTGTCATGTGCCGCATCAAACCCAGTGACCGGTCTGCAGGGGATGCCAAGTGCTCTGCAAACTAAATAAAATATCGGGGATAAGTACAATGTAAGTTAAAACATACGCGTCAACTAGAGAACCTCTTAAAAAGGAAATTTCCCTAACGATAACTTAAAACTGGAACGAAGTCTGGAACGTTTGAATTTAAACGCAATAGAGCATAATGGTATTCTCCAATGTAAATTACAGCACTGAACCGAGGGAAACACTTCCTTATATAGAAGATCATCATCATACCAGCCTATTATACGTCCCACTACTGGGCACAGGCCATCCTACATGGTAGAAATACATAAAGAGTTTTAGCTATAACACCACCACGCTGGCACAATGCGGGCTGGTGGATTAAAACAACCGGGATCAACCGGGACCGGAAATTTCGATTGACCTACCCCGGGATCGACCATGGCGAAAGTTGCTTTATTTTCATAAACTAAACCAGGGTGCTAAAACCACTACACCACCAAGCTCCTCAGAAGACAGCTTTAGAACCTCAACCCCAGAGCTTATAGAAGATCACAGCTAAATAGCTATAGTTTGTTGTTGTTTTAATGCTATAAAAAAATCGCCAGAGTTCATCGAAGATGCGGTCTGTTTCGAGCGGGGAAACTTGTATCCTGTGCTAACAGCATGTTCCTGATTCTGACAGCGTAATTAGCATCAGAAGAAAGCCCCTAGTATTTTATCTCTTGGTGTTTAAACGTCTACGGACTTCGGTAAAGATTACTATCATGCGCGCCGAATATTATTTAAGTTTCCCATCCTTATTTTATAAACACACCAATTAATTGAAAGAATTTGAGAAATAAGTAATGCGAAACTTTTACGATTCTAATTTATTTTCATGCTTGATAAATTATTATGCGTATTAAATATAAATATACAAATTTATGTATGCACATTCAAATAAATAATTTAACTCATTGTTGAACGGTTAATGTTGTCTTTCATACTCAAATAGAGTAGATACTTACTAAAAGATATCACAAAATTTACGCAAGTTTTGAATTTGGCATTGCGCAGTAAAGTATTTCTAGCAAAACAAAAAGACGGCCACAGCTAACAGTTTAAAGTTACTAAAACTGGATCGTTTACACGAAAGGGCAACATAAACTTACCTATCATTGTTCAGCGATATTTTAAAAATAATCATTGTTGTTCAGTTATAGTTAGGATTTTTCATACATTAAAGAGAAAAAATAGAGATCAAACTTCATCCACCGGTAAAGAAAATCAGAAAGATTGGATCAGTTAATGTAAATGCTTTGGTCGTCGTTCAACAAAGTCATTCAACACAAAATATTGGAAAAGTAGTTCGTGTGAGTGTTGCTGGAACTACAGGAACATAAATCTTATTCTCACGAAATATTTTCATGCTTACAAAGCTCAAAAAACTTAAGCCTACTAGCAGTGCTGAGCACGCGCAACGAAGAAAATTCGTTGAATATTATGAAACACCAATCGCTCTCTTATTATGTCAGTGAAAATAATAGCCACAAGTTACATATACATTCTAACTCGGTGAACTTAAGTTTAACTGCCAAAATAACATATAGAATCATGGTTAATTTATTACTTATTACGTTTTTTTTATCAGGATTGGCCACCCAGATCTTGCAATTTAATACATTTTTGTAAAGCAATAATGTAAAAGACTATGGAGTGCGTATTTGCCAACAAACCCTTGGAGGCAAAAACTTGTGTTTTCCATCAAAATTATTACTTGTGTGTAGTTTTCCGCTTTTGGAATTAGACAACAATATGTATAAATAGTGACTCTAACATCAGTAGAGAAGATTTTTTTATTTGATTTATAAATGAATATCTCGACTCCTTTTGAGTTTAACCCTTTTCAAGCAAATCGTTTATGTTTCTAACTTACTTGTGGTAAAAACTCCTGCATATACCCAACACTGCGCGTATTTCACGGGCTTCCTCTTTTCGTAATACTTCTGTAAGATCATCATGGAACCGACCCACTTCATCGGATGAGTTCCTCCACTGTACTCGCTCAGCTCCTTGCCCCAGTTCCCGAACAAAACACCATTGTCGTCCTGAACGTTCACGGCGGCAGAGAGAGCGCGTACAACTCTGATTGGATCGCCTCGGCCCCGACCCTTGACCTGTAATAATTGGAGGGTATGGTCTTATTGCATAATTTGCATAATGTGGTGTATCTTCCTTTACGGCTTTCATTATAATAAAATTAAAGCCAGACCCTGTAAATACAATCGACAGCACCTCAGGTCTTTGGGCCGTAATTTGTCGTTATAAGTCGTAATAAAAACGTTTCTGTAACGCTAGTACTTATATCTGTCATAGATAACTAATAAACTGCTTTGTGGATTTATATTAAAATAAGTAATAAGGATTTCCTTGAGCAAAGTTTTTTCTAATTTTCAGAATTACTGTTATAACTCTACGAAAATGTTGCCTTTTTTAAGCCCTTGATTATTATGTAAACCTCTTTTCTCAAAAAAACTCTTCGAATAATGAAAGTTGATGAAGGAGATGATCTGTTTTAGTATTATATTGCGAATTCAAAATTTTCCGTACAAATCCGAAATCATTTCTCTCTGCTTCTTTTTTGTTTATGTTAACTATTTTGATTACCAACTTACACATGCTTAGGTACACTAATTATTAAAATAGTAAATAAAACGTTAAATATGACGTAAAGTTAGATAGGTGCAAACTCATTATAGGCGACAACTGCATGCTTAGTGCCCCTAGTGTAAGTATCCATCGAATTGAAACGAAAACGTTCGTTGTAGTGATAAATGTCAAAATGTATGAAAATGGCCGCAGCGCCGCTGTTATGAATTATTGGAAACCACTTTTCATTTCATATATGGATTTGAGAGGTGAACACTACAATGATCGTTTTCGTATCGTTTCTATTGAAACTTACACTGGGCGTACAGTGCATTATTCCTATGAAATTGTAGTGGATAGTTATACAAACCTTTCCAATCTCACTGACTAAATAGAGCGCGCACTCCAGAATGTCTTTTTCATACTGTGCGTAATTCCAAGGTGTCGGTTTGATGACTTTAACCACACCCCTGAACATCAGGCCACCATCTTCTTGGACGTATTCTTCGCGATGACTATGACCTGATGATTAACAACGAAAACAAAGAAAATTATGAACTTATGACCTTATCATAAATAAAAAACTAAATGAATCTAGTCAAAATAATTGACTACCTATTCATTTTAATCATTTGACCAGACGACCTATGTTTTTCATTGATTTGTTTATTAAGGAACTTTTAAATGAAGATATGTCAATCGCATCGTAGCGCAAGCTAGATTTAATATAGTATTAATTTTCAAAATCATTTAAATTAATTGTTAAAAATTAGGGACAATAATTGACGATCTAAACAAATATTCAGAAACGTATTAAAGACAGAGTTATTGCAAATATGAATTTAGTAGCTAATTTATGATTAGTACTAATTCAATTTAGCATGAGTTGCAAATCTTTAGTTAAAATCTTATAGAATTTTAAGGTCTTTGCCAAGATGAATAAGTGGATCAAAGTGACTCTTCGTCCTTTACCTATCTCTATTATTTCTATTATGTCTGACACCTAAGTTTACAGAATACCACACTAAGCGTGGGTTTGTGGTTATGAAACAATTAATCATACATCTTTGGAACGTCATTCTAATATAACAAAGGGAATAATCTATACATATTGTAGGTCCAAATATGGTAATGCAATAATTACCTGGCATATACACGCTGTCGTTGAGACACCATGGATTGAAGAGGATATATATTGGCTGCGGGTGTGTGTAGCTAAATGAACTGCCTCCCTTCAGCTTGGTATCGACGTCCATGCGCCAAGGGGCCACAATGCAGTCAGCCGCGGGTGTAACAGCCACCATGAGGTGAGAGTCCATCTGGCCTTCATACACCGCAGACCATCCCCCGAATATTTCAGTTCCCTTTTCAAGCAGAGGCACAGCAGCCGTCATCTCGTTTGAAGGTCCACGGATAGCAATATCTGTTGATTTTATTTCGTCTATTGTCGCGTACGACAAGAAATTATGTTTTAGTAAAAGCAACGAAAAATTAGCTCGAGGCGAAAGTAATAGAATTTATTAAATAAAAGAAGAAATTAATATTTTTCATAAAAATACAATATCTATTTTTAATTAACTTTGACGGCCTTTTTTGCAGACTGATGCAATGCAAAAGATTTATAAAATATAGATAATGTTCAAGAATATATCCTTAGATTAAACGTTTAAACAAATTATCTGATCATTCTTCTGCACCGCATGGCCATGTAAAATATTCAACTAGCCAATTGGGGAAGAATCAAAGATATAACTGTTATTTTATAATGACAATTATTACTTTTTTCTTCGTAACTAAGCTTCCTAAATAATAATATTAACCTATACCTCTAATAGATCGATATGTAGAATATCTTTATTTTGCACATTTACTATAAAATTCTAAAATAATTGGCATCTTAATTGTTTCTGATTGATTTTTCATATAAATACACAATGTTTATATCGAAAATCAGTCTATGATTTTCAGTAGAAGTGATGTAATAGCCTATAGTAAAGCAAGCATAGCTTTGGTCATTATTTTGTATTAAGATTTCAACGGCAGGCTTCTCGTAGCAATCATTAATAATGTTAAGATATGTGATTTACAACAACTAATCACCCACGCCCGTATCGACTATTGCAAGTTGCAATACCTACACCTTTACTCTGAGAAGGCAAACGAGTGTGATAAATGTGTGTGATTATACCAATTTATATGGTCCAGAGTCTAAATTAGTCGGAAGCTTAACACTCGAATTCTAGACGTGTATAGAAGGACGTTATTCCTATTATGAGACTAAAAAGTTCAGCTCTTTCTATACTGTATTAGGCTTCTTTAGGAAGAGCGTAATGCCTCTCAATCAGGTATTGTTTGATCTCTTTAGAATTCGTGTGGTGATAATACGAAAATAACTTTAACAAAAACTACGAAGGCAAGAGATAAATACCTACCTTGAACGTAAAATATGAACGAGATGGCATCTTTATTGGCATCGTAGGGCCTGTTGAGCAAAATGTCTAGCTTGAAGGCTTGCCCTCTTCTCACAACCAGGCACCTGTCCACCGCCCGAGTCATCAGGTTAAATTTGCTGGTGTGGTGGTTCCCGCCATTTGTGTCATTGCAGAAGTCGATGCCTTGTACAGCAAGTACGCCATTTCTTGTTGCATCAGTAACATCTGGAAAAGGAATTTTAATGTTCATAGCCAAAAATACAGAGTAGTTATTTAACAGCATTTCAAATTAATTTAAATTAATATTTTATAAGTATGCAATGGACCGTAATGATACATTGAGAAATCATCTATTTTATTTTTAATGATATATTATACAAGTTACGGATGTTCATTTGGGTCCAAGGCTTTTTAATTTTAAAACTACATACATTTATTTCAGCGAAATCATGAAAGGAAATGCGTCTGACATATTGGCACCTAAATAATTCAAGCGCGGTATTATTTCATGAGCTACAAATATAAAACTACGAAATACCTATCGCACTAAAGAAATTCATTGTTATAAATGCTTTTTGTTTCCTATGTTGGTGATTAATTAATTCGTTTAATATTTCGTCGGATTTAGTTGGTCTGTGTCATCTGTGTGTGGTGAGCGTAGATATAAATGATAAAGTAATGCAGTATTTATACATAATTACGTAAATAAAGTTTATTTTCTGTTTACTTTAAAATATTGTTGGACCGCTTAACGATTTCATATCACCTGCTTAAAGAATCGTGTGGTAATAAGGTCACGTACGAGTCAAAACATAAAAGTACATAGTTAATTATATTACATTTGTAAATTAAATAATGAAAGTATATATGTCAATTTGTGATAAGCCTTGTAATATCCATTACCGATGGTTGCCACCAATCGTAATAAAATTCCAAGACACTCGTTTCATATTTATAAATTTAAGATATATTTACCTAATTTTATTTAGTAGGTATTTTTAAATGAAAATTATTTAATAATCAAACAAAACTATAGAGCACTTTTTATTGCCAGTTTTTTTAACTTTTTATAACTTACCTGGTTGATACGGAACTGTAATATAGTATTTTTGTCGCCTCCCGAAATGACGACGCCAGAAATTTCTAAAATAATCCATGATCCCAAAATGAATATAAATATAAATTATCACAGACAAGCTTATAATAAGTTTACTTGTTCATTGTACAAGATTCGTAATAGTAATGCTAATAGATTTCGCAAACGTGCAGTTACTCGCGCATTTCGTCACCAACTGTATAGGCTCTACCAACCATGGACTCAAGACACAAGACTGATATGATAATTCCGCCACCAACACGAGTGATGTCATGCTCAATAAAATATAAAAACGAAAAGCTTCATCCTAGTACAGAGATTAAGTGTACAGAAAGAAGGTACAACTTTCAAGAGGAAAAGTAAGTAATCACTTCTGATGCCTCGTAACTCTTGTCGCTTACACAATAAGAGCCAATAAACTGATAAAAGTGACCACTTATTTTAGCTGTTGACTGTGTCTACTGAGAAGTAATACCCATTCAATGAGCGAGGTTAGTTAGTCATATCAACTAGATAGAAATCCATAAGTGCTAAATATTATATTAAATGCGAAACTAACTCTGTATGTTTGTTTGATACGTTTTAACTCTTAAATCGGAGAACCCATTTATATGAAATTTGATATGGAGATAGTTGGAGACCCTGGGAAGGACATAGTATACATTTTGGAGCGATAGACGATATCCACTGGCATAAAGTAAGGGGGGCATCAGGCTACTACGAAGAATGATATACAAGAACGATTAAACGGATTTGGACATTTGTTTGACGTTAATTAGTTGCAAAACTGTGGCGTGCCTCGCTTTCGGAGTAGGCCCTCTGATAGTTATAAAATAAATTAAATTAAAGTACAGTCAGCTGCATATCAAGTTAAACTCTTTGACAAACTTACCTACTCATTTGCATTGTTGTATTTTATGAAGTTACGTAATACGGTTGATATGCCGACTGTACTTAAAACTAATCTGTCATTTAAAATAGGCTCGTGTTACAAAGGAAAAAGGACTAATTTACATAAAGCAAAATGCTTCCTCAGCTCTTGATCTACAGCAAGGCACCAGCAATTGAGTTAAATAAGTAGACTATAAAATACAGTTGTAATTTTAAGATTTATTGTTGAGTAATTTATGAGGCTTTATACATGTCGCAGCTATCTAGTTAAATTAGTCAGTTAATTAAACTTTGTAAAATTACAGTTGTTTGAATTTTTTGTGAATGTTTTGTAATTTAAGTAATACTTACTCTTTCTAGTGCCACAGAATATATATTATGCATTCTGCGTCAACATATTACAGATAAAGAAATGCCATATTAATATAGTCAGATGAAATCAGACAAGTGGCATGAATCAATTGACCACCACACTTCGTGACCTTTGACATAGTTGTACCATTCCATAAAAAAGGTTAATTAAGCATACCTATTCCTTATTCACTCTTGTGGTCTTTGGAAGATTTATTGAATTTATGGGCAGGTTCAGTGATTAAATAGCTATAAATGAACATAAAAATTTGTTATTTAGATATTTTAATAACTTTATCCAATGTGATTTGTATTTCACTGCATAGTAAATAGATAATAATATTTATTTAATGCTACAAGCATTAAAAGGGAGCTGTATGTTGATAGAATAAAAAAACTAGTCCACTTGCTCTAAAACGACACTTACTCAATAAGCTCTGGCGACCTTATTCACCACAGGAGCATAACACTACAAAGTTAAGTTATTTCCCACGGAGTTTGAGTTTGGAACGTGCCTACCTCTCAAAAATAACGTAATTTTCTCAAATAAGAAAATCAACTTGGCACATTTAATTCCTGATGTAATATCGCTAACAACTCTATTAATATGTAGATTATTCTTTGATATGTGCTACAAATGGACAAAAAATATTAATTTATCAAATCCTTCCAAAGAGTGTTGCTGCACGAATTACATATTTAGCATTAATTACCCGAGTGGGAGACCCGTGCCTATACTGGATGTGGCTTCGCCTTGAAATAATAAGCATTTAATAGTTATTTCCCACACAACCCGTGGCTTGATTTCGCGTAGGTTTCTCTGTTTACCGCATTTGGTCTACTCTGTACATCTCTAAATAAAATAAATAGTACCTTAGCGCCATATATGCAAATTGTCAGAACGCAACTTTGAGAAATGTATTCTGTGATTTGAAAAATAATTAGTTTATACATGTCATAGCGAGTATTAGGCTTTAGTAACCACAAAGAAAGAATACTTACGAGTATTATGATCGATTTTCAATATAAGACATTTCTAACAATAATTGTATGGGCAAACCTATGTTTTATTGTGTTAGCTGGCTGGTTAAGTTTTCGGTCACCCCTGACATAATTACCAAAGCAGAAGTTCGGAATCATATTTTGAAATAATATTTTCTAAGCCCATTGTGCCTATAGTCCTTGTTCCATACCATACCGTGCTGTAGATGCTTACTATGAGGCTAAGTAAATGTAGTGCGCGTTCGCAAGTTCGTAAGAAGTTTCGCATTATATTAACTAATAATATATTACAATGTTTTATTACTTTATTATCCTTACTTTATTTATGAGGATTGATACAAACATTATAGGCTACATAATTGAGCGGATAAATTGACTTGACGGTATTTTAAAACTGGCATATGTCACAGCCGTCTGGTTAAATCAGCCGCTTAACTGGACGGCTAGCCCGTTGATTGCTGGCATCCAATTGAATGCCTAACCCGATAGTTAATTGAACTAGATTCATTTAACGTAAATCATTTGACTTGGCGTATTGAATGGGTCGTCTTCTACTGAAAAGTTTTCGTTTAATTGGTAGGTTTAAGGCTATTTTTTATGACCACTTATAACCGACATCGTTTTGGTTCTAAGGGGTCTTTAACACGTATAATGCCTTGTCAGCCACATATGGCTTGTCACAGATGCCTTGTCAGCCATATGTGGCTGACAAGGCATTATATGTGTTAAAAATAACCTTGAACCTACCAATACCAATCACTCAAACAGTCACTCAAAAGCTCTTCGATTTGAAGGACCTGCCTAGGCGTCCAATTAAATGGCTAATTTAAACCAGACGGCTGACATGACATTCAGCCGTCTGGTTAAACGTTGCGCTCAATGACTTGGCTAGTTGTACTTTAGCCGTTTGATTGGATGCCGGCATTCAATCAATGGGCTAGCCGTCCAGTTAAGCGGCAGATTTTACCAGACTGCGACATATACATACCAAGATGCTGCAACGCTCTTATATTTATTATGTATTGTAATTTATAAGCTAACTTTGTTAGTGCAATTCAATTGATAATATTGCGAGCCTCAAGTGGCAGTGGGCAGGCCACATTGCAATAAAGGCTGACGGCCGTTGGGGCGGAAAGGTCCTCGAAGGGAGACGTAGCGTTGGTAGGCCCCACTCAAGGTGGACCGACGATCAGCCCCTTTATTCAGAATATGTCGGATCAAGGATTCGTTTCGAAAAGTCACATGCCGTCTCACTTTGACGCACCGTGGGTATAGGGTTTCCGATATTCGAATCTTTCCCGTTAGTAAGGGGGCTGGTGTGGGTCCCGGGAATTTTAGCCGATAGATGCGGGCAGCGCAGGTCCGATCTGTTCGGAGATCCCTGGGGTAGGCCTATGCCCAGCTGTGGCCGCCTCTCGGCTGAAATGATGATGATGATGATTAGGTACCAATGTAAACATTTTAGAAAAAAATCATTCAAAATATTTCCGTGTACCTAATAATGGATATATTTTTTTTGTATAGGTACCTAAATATCATCAATTAAATTGCACTCTCATAGCTTATAAATTAAATAACATAATACCTATATTATTGTTATTTTGCCATAAAAAATTTTAAAAAAGTTAAAAAAATAAAAAACCAATAGTAGCCGATTCTCAGACCTACTGAATAAGTATACATATAAAATTTCATGAAAATCGATCAAGCCGTTTCGGAGGAGTATGGTAACTAAATTTGTGCCACGAGAATTTTATATATAAGATTACTAGTTAATTGACGTTTGCGGGGTCAGCTAGTTTTATATAGAAGACTAGCTAACCCCGCAAACGTAGTTTTGCCATAAAAAAATTGTCCAAAAAAAACATAGTAGCCGATTCTCAGACCTACTGAATATACATATGATTGAACATCTACGGTACGGTATATCTATAGGTAAGTATCTGTCTCGGCATGCTAAATTATCCTTCAATCTAAGCTTATTTCTATGAAACATTTATTTACACAACTGGTTTTAATACCAAGCGTTTATTGGATTATTACGAAATATTTACGAAAAAATACAAAGCAATTATTTCAATTAGGTACTTACGTCATTATAAATTGACCTGGATTATTTCTAGGGTTTTATGTTTGATTCGGAAATGTTATCATAAAATAATTATCTTAAGTAGATATTGCATACTGCACAACAGTGAAATATATGTCAGTGTCATGTCTTGATGTAAACCTAACATTACAGAAACTTCTTGAAGAGAATAAAACAAGAGAAAATCTAAAGGTGTATCTATTGTATTAAAAGCCTATTAATTACAAAACATAAAATATTAATATTTTATAGTCTCTCCTAACTCAATTGAGTGCTGGTGCCGCCGTAGCAGTTGGTCGACAGGAAGCGAATTAAGTAGGTACCTATACTAAACAAGTGTGTGCAGCTAAATCAAAAAATACAACGAATGTAACCCTGTCGTCTGGATAGGTACTACCACCGCATTTCCTATTTCGGCCGTAAAGCAGTTCGCTGTATTTCGGATTTAATGGAAAAAGTAGCCATGTAATTACTTGGCATAGAAGGGACATTTCATCTTAGGCCTCCGGATGACAATTGACAACGCACCTACAATACCAAGTAATTTTTTCCTTGTTATTGCAGGCGTCTATTGGCGACGATAGTCACTTACCAACAGGTTGATTTTAAAAAAAACTGTTTATGAATTCTAATAAAAAACAAACCATGCATTTCTAATAAGTAAGTTTGATAAATTGGTAATTTTGTTGAAGTAAAGAGATACTATATTAATGGTGTTTGATCTTTGGTCATTTCATCACACACATGTCTTTTTATATTTGAGAGGATCAAATAAAGCAGCATGAATCTTCAAGACTTTTATTTCAGCGCGTCCGGCCATAGACAATGTGTATTGACATTCATAGATTACAGATAATACTATATAAATATTAAGTGTTGTAACATGGTATGACATCTTCCCTTTTTTTGAGAAGACGAAGTCTTTACAGTTTAATTATACATTATTATACTTAGAAAACATGAAATGCATGAACGCATCTTAACAATTTAACTATGGATAATTTTACATGAAATGGAACGTATCTAAACGAAATATATTTTGACACTGACATTGACAATTTTGATTTTGACGTTTCGTACATGACTATAAAATTGAAAACAATTATTATTTATTTTACATGTTACAATTTACCAATAAAACTAATACAAGTATATGCAAATAACAACAAAAATACAAGGACATCTATTCATTACAAAATCTACGTGGCATCTTAATCATACGACCAGAAGATGAGTATTTAACATTATTATGTGAAGTATTCTGATTGTGTTTTGCTAAAGGTACATTAACTTGTTTGTTTTTATTTTCCAGGTGGAGTTGGCTATTTGGAGAGTTGCAGGGAGATCTGTATGGAGGACTACGTGACGGACTACGAATCGGAACTGAACGACTATTGGATGGGACAGAAGAACTACAAGACGGGAAACGAGTCTTAGATGGACTGATAGGAGTTGGAATTCTGGAAGACTGTGGAGAAGAACTTGTTGAAGTATGTGGTTTGAGGATATGCACTCGATTGCGACGGAATGAACCTTCATCGGACTCTACAGTGTATGACCTAGGTTGTGGACCTATGTCTGTGATAATACCTGGTGTCCAAGTGCTATGTGGTTGTTTTTTAAAATATACATTATCCCCTTTTTGAAGACTAGGTAACTGCTTTGAGTGCTTATTGTAATAAAACTCTGAATTGACATTTTGTTCTTTCATTTTCCTTTCAATAATTTTGTAGTCAGAGATTTCAGGCTGTAGTGACTGATTAGAAAGTGGTAATTTAGACCTTAATGTCCTAGACATTAGTAACTGAGATGGGGAGCAAAGACCGTGTTTGGGTGTGTTTCTATACTGTAATAGTGCTAGATAAGGATCAGTTTTGTCCATGTGACATTTTTTAAGAATATTTTTAATAGTGCCGATTGCCCTTTCAACCATACCATTGGAACGGCTATGGTAGGGACTTGAAGTTATGTGTTCAATTTGCCATTGAGAAGTAAAAGTGTTAAATTCACTGGAATTAAATGGGGGACCGTTATCAGAATATAAATACCTTGGTATTCCATGTCGAGCAAATATGGATTTCAGATGTGAAATAACATTACTTGCAGTGGAATTGTTACCTAAATGAGCAAGTTCTATGTACTTGGAAAAGTAATCAACTATTAGAAGGTATTTTTGTGAGTTAAATTCAAACAAATCAATTCCTAACTTATGCCAAGGAATTAGTGGAATGTCATGAAATTTTATTGGCTCTTTGGTATTACTACGCCTATATGTAAGACAAATATGACATGAATTTATATAGGTTTCAATGTCTGAATTGATATTAGGCCAATAGATAGAATTTCTAGCTAGGTTTTGGCAACTTTTTGTACCTTGGTGGCCTTCATGCAAAAGTTTTAGAGTGTCATTTCTAAGGGTAATTGGTACAACAATGTTATTATTTTTCATAACAAGGCCCTCAACTACTTGTAACTCATTTCTTATTAAGAAAAATGGTCTAATATTTTCTGGGACTGACTTTTTATGTTCTGGCCATCCTATTTTACAGTAATTCATGACAGATGTTAGATCTTGGTCTTTAGCAGTATGTTCTTGGAATTCTTTTAATTTATGTGGACTAATAGACAGAGACTGCAGTAATAGATTCACATGTAGATCAATATCAGCTTCAAGATCAGTAAGAGCAGTATCTGGCAGAGCAGATCTGGATAAGGTGTCAGCCACATATAAGTATTTACCTGGTTTGTATGTAACAGATAAGTCATATGGTTGAAGTCTAAGCATGATTCTCTGAAGACGAGCTGGAATACTGAATAATGGCTTTTTAAAGAGAGTGACAATTGGCTTGTGATCTGTTTCTACAGCTGTATGACGACCATATATGTACTGATGAAACTTAGTACATCCGAAGAGAATGGCTAAAAGTTCTTTTTCAATTTGTGAATAAGCTTGTTGAGCTTGAGTTAGGGAAGCTGAGGCATATGCTATTGGTTGTCTATCATGACTGATGAAAGCACCCATTGCATCTTTAGATGAGTCAACAGACAGACAAATTTCTTTGTTTTGATCATAAAATGTTAGTACTGGGGCATTTGAAATTAAATTTTTTAGGTTATTGAATTCAGAATCATGTGAATTGGACCAATTAAATTCTACATTTTTTGACAATAGAGACCTTAAATTAGTGGTTTTTTGGGACAAATTTGGAATATAAGAACCTAGATAAGTGACCATGCCCAGGAACCGTTGTAATTCAGTGAGATTTGTTGGTGGTGACATTTGACAAATGGCCTGAACTTTGGCAGGATCTACACTTACTCCATTCTCACTAAATACATGACCTAGGTATCTGACCTGAGTTTGGCAAATATTAGACTTTTCTTTATTGAATTTAATACCTAACTGTTCAGCTCTCAGTAAGACATTCTTTAGTCTTTCGTCATGTTCCTGTTTGGTTCTGCCATGGACCAGAAGATCGTCCATCATGACCTTTACTCCATCGAGGTCATTAAACCGCTTAGTCATCTCTGAGTGGAAGATTTCTGGGGCGGCATTTACACCAAAGGGAAGGCGAAGATAACGATATCGGCCATAAGGAGTGATGAATGTACATAGCTTTGAAGAAGCTTCATCTAATTTTAGCATATAAAAGCCTTTGTTGGCATCTAAAGTAGAGAAAAACTTGGCGCCTGACAAACTTGTTTTTATCTCATCAATAGTGGGGAACTGATAATGAGCTCTCATAATTCCCTCATTAAGTTTTCTAGGATCGATGCAAAGCCTAAGTTTTCCGTTTTTCTTTGAGGTGAGTACTAATGAATTCACCCATTCCGTTGGTTCAATAACTTTTTGAATAATGTTGTTCTTTTCTAACATTTCTAACTCTTTTTTCAGGTCATCAAGTAAAGCAAAAGGGACTCTGCGACATGCAACAACAGATGGGACTGCATCAGGTTTCAAGGTAAGGTGACATTCAAAATCTTTAAGAATACCTATTCCTTCAAACAGATGTGAAAATTTAGACAATAATGATGTGTTGTTGAAAGTGACTGAATGAATTCTTTTTACTAATTTTAGTTCCTCGCAGCTTTTACGACCTATGACATCCTGACAATTAATATCTAAAACATGAAAGGTAAGTAAATGATTTTTATTATTATGTAGGACAGAGACTTGACATTGACCAACAGTTGGTAAGACTTCACCACTGAATGTGGATAATCTATGACAACTTTTTTGTATTTGTGATAGTGGCAATTGAAGTTTTTTATATGTACTAAATGAAAGGATATTTGTGTCTGCACCTGTGTCTAAGAGAAATTTTGTGTCATGACTATTTACGTTCAAACAGGTAATAAAATCATTATTACAATTTTGTATGGAAGCTATAAATAAAGAACCCAGGAAATATTCATTATTATGATTAATAACTGGTGCCTCAGTAGGTATAAAATTATCTGATTGTTGTACATATGAAATTTTTCTAGACCGACATACAGAAGCGAAATGGTTTCTGCGACCACAGTTGCGGCAGATAGCACCCAGAGCTGGACACTTGACTCTGTGTACTTGACCACATTTGAAGCATACCTCTGACTTGTTTTGTGTTCTTGCAGGTAGATGCTGATTTAGAGGACGATGCTGGCTTGAAGTACGATGCTGTCTGGATGATCTCTGGCTGGTGTTTCTTGAACTCCTAGTATTGATAGCATTGATGTCAGTAGCTTGTGGTTGCTGGTTGTTCAGACTTTGAGAGTCTAGCTTCGTGTTTCTAATAGTTTTAGCTAGTGATACGGCTTTGTCGAATGTCGTCGGTTTTTCTATGAGAATACGCTCTTTAATGTATGGTGAATTAAGATTCCATGAGAATATGTCTTTCAATATGTCATCATTTTTATTTCCGAAATCGCATTGTAGGCTGATATTCTTCAAGTCTGTCGCGTATGTTTCTAAATCTTCGTTAGTTCCTTGTTTTCTATTGAATAGTTTATGGCGTTCTAGAGAAATATTCACTTTCGGCAAGAAGTATGACTCGAACTTGGCTTGAAGGTCGCTATACTTTACAGTTTCCATGTCCACCTCGAACGAGTTGAATATTTGCAACGCGTCTGTGCCCATTGCGTTGAGCAACAAGGCTACTTTTCTACTGTCGGATTCCTCGTCTAGGTTATTGGCTTTCATATAAATACGGAATGACATAGAAAAAATTTTCCAAGCTAGTGGCATATTCGAAGCCCTAAAATCTAGTTGAAATGAAGGTGGCGGGAGCATATTAATTGGAATTTTTCTATTTTCGAACGCCATTTTGACTACCGCGTGCTGTATGGTTTTGTGAAATTTTGGTATTTATTATGTGACTTGCCTGAGAGTGTGCCTGATACTTCTCGGCGTCGACTCTTGCTGTTGTTTTCAAGGTTTCACCGCTGTCGCCATGTCTTTTTATATTTGAGAGGATCAAATAAAGCAGCATGAATCTTCAAGACTTTTATTTCAGCGCGTCCGGCCATAGACAATGTGTATTGACATTCATAGTAGAGATGTGTAACTCGTGAGTGATTGGTTACAAAGATGTACATCCGTAAAAAAGATTTAATAAATCACTAAATCACTTGGCTTCCAAATACATCTTTAAATCTTTTAGATCTTAGATTCATTTCATTCAACCATGATTCAACCAATGAACAAAGAGGATATAAACATTACGCCAATGAGTGAAAGAAAGAATGGAGTGATAATTTTATATTTTTAAGATATCTCTTACAGAGAAGGCAAAGGAAACAAATGCCTATACAGCCATATCTTAAGTATTTATGTTTAATTCTGTAAATATTGTATCGAAATGCTAACGTGAGAGTTTGGCGCGAAATATATGATGACAGTCTCCATGATAATACTTTGATGAGGTAGATAACCAGGATAAAACTCTCAACGTCTTTCACATCAATTTCACTTATATTACCAATGATCTTCCAATTTTACGTCACCATAAACACTTGCTTCACAAAACAATTTTGCGAGTCATTATCATCATCATCACCACCACCAGCCTACTTATCTCCCACTGCTGGGCCTTCCTACATGGGACAAACAGATGAAGAGTTTGGGCCATAGCCCCACCACGCCCCGGCCCAGTGCCGGTTGGTGGGTTAAAGCGGTTTCAGTAACAACCGGGACCAATAGATTAACGTACTTCCGAAACACGCGCTGTAGATAATAAATTTTGATCGACCCATCCCGAGATCGACCATGGCGAAAGTTGCTTTGTTTCCGTAATCGAAATCAGAGCGCTCGAAGCCACTACGCGCAACGAGCAATTTTCAACTTATTTAACACCAGATAAACGTTTACTTCAATGATTGAACCAATGTTATGACAATATCCAACCCAAAAAAATCTAATCATTTTTATATATACCTAAAATGTTACAGTATCTCATTAAAAAACTTTACATAAAAATATATAAAATTCACTAAATTTTGTTGTCACTCAAGGGTATGATCAGGACCCGTGATATAATAAATCTTTTACAACACAATTCAGTGAAATAGATGATTGAAAATATTGTCTTGATAAACTGAGTTGCAAAAGATTGAAAGATTTAAAAGAGTGATTTGAAGATGAATGGATATGATGTGTCTTGATTAACTGAGTTACTAATGATTGAAAGATTTAAAAGAGTTAATATAAAGGTGATTTAAATTACGTGTCTTGATCAACTGAGTTACAGATGATTTAAAGATTTAAAAGAGTTAATCTAAAGGTGATTTAAATTACGTGTCTTGATCAACTGAGTTACAAAAGATTTAAAGATTTAAAAGAGTGATTTAAATCTTTTCATCAAAAGATTTATATAAATCTTTTCTTTTGAAAGATGTATACTGCGCATCTCTGATTCATAGATTACAGATAATACTATATAAATATTAAGTGTTGTAACATGGTATGACAACACATAGGGTTTTAATTAACTGGTGCCGTGTTGAAATTCTATTTCGGTGGCACTTCTTTTTCAAAGCCAACATAGGTAGATGATGTTGCGAAACGCAATGGGGGACTATTTAAAACCACCGTTGTCATCACGAAATCTACTGCTCCTTATAACTCGATCTTTACGTTGATTTGAGATCAAACATCTGTAAAATTTAGAAAAAGTTTACTTTATTAAAGCTTATTAAAAAGAGTGAGTTATTCATTTTTTTTACTGAAATAAGTAGTTCTTTGCCAACTTTTCAGTTTTTGTCGATAGAAAATAAAATTACAATAAAATTGTTTCTTTTGAAATTTCACATTTATTGATGCGTCACTATCTACTCTTCCTAAAAATCTTTCATGATTGTAAAACTATTCAAAATTTGACATCGGCTAGATGATTTGGTACAGACGACAGCACATCGAGTGTAACAGTTGTACTATGAAAGTCGTCTCTATTACTAACGGATTAGGGGTGGTCTCAAGGTCAAACTGTTGCGCTTGATATGTTGTCGACTGTACATATATAAATCAATAATATTAGTTGAGAGTCGAGAAATAAAATAAATTATAACTCAACACGACATTACGGCGCGGTTATATCATTTTGCAACGTACCTAATCAATTTTCTTATACATACTAGCGTCACCATTGCGACGTGAACCCACCATGAACCCAATCCTGCCCCTGTATCTAATCAATTTCATTATAGTGCCCTTCTAGCCTCACGTCATCATAGAAATAAGGATCTCCATTCCCATGAGATATAAACATTATTCTTCGATGAAATAAAAATATTTGGGTCGCATATGAATACTATGACTATGACTCATGAATAATAATAAATGTTAAACAATCATATCTACTAGGTCCGTAACGTCAAAAGTTCAATACTGTTTACAAAATTCAATTACTATAAAATGTGTCATAGATAACATTTTCTTCACAGTTCGGTCTTTTTCGGATTTTAAATTGTTCTATTTTTCATGGAATTTATTCCCATGGAAATAAATAAATACTAACCATAAAAAATTACTTTCAATAATTTTATATCTTTTCAACGAAAAGTAAAATAAACCCAAGATAAATAACACCAAAACTTGTTGTTTACTTAACATAGTTCGTAATACCCAAGCCCAAACAAGTTAACAAAAATCCATCAATGGCCATGTCCGTCTGTATGTCAGCATTACTAGGTATAACACGTTGCCGGTTCACCTTGGAATGTTTTAAGCCTTAACAGATAATGTTTGCCCGGCACAGCCTCCAATATTACTCGTCGCCTCAGCACAGAAAAAACTGGCACTGTATTTTAAATTCAATAAATTCTCAAATTTTGGAGTGCTATTAAAAATATATTATTAGGTACTAGCTGACCCGGCAAACGTTGTTTTGCCATAAAAAACAGTTCAGAAGAAAAAAAACTGAAAAACTTATGTTTTTAATTAAATTACAAAAACCAGGGCGTTTATGTGCGCGCTGGTCTAAATTTTGAAAGGCTTCACAAGCATGAACAGACTTTTAATTATTTTTATGATGTATAGTTTTCGATTTATGACAAAGATGAAAGAAATAAATACATTTTGCCTCTTATATGTATAGGTACCAAATAACTTTGGTTTATGAAGTAACTAACAGTCACACTTAGTTTAGTTTAGTTCATTCATTTTTAGCCTTTCAACCATCGAATATGTACCTAAAAATTTGTACGGAACCCTCGTTGGGCGAGTCCGACCCGCACTTTTTCGGTTTTTATTTTTATTTTAACTACTTTGATGACACTGTTAAAATTCTTCTTAGGTACTTAAATCTAGAAACAAATATGAGATTCCAAAACCATGACGTAACATATTGTTTCTTCTTTATTCTAAAGAAAACATAAAAATCTTTGAAGATTGATTTGCAATCCCATAAAGCGAGCTTTTATTTTTACAACAATGATGCTCAGCGATGGATAGCGATGGTGCCAATAAATCTGGCTCATAACGTCTGGCTTATTTCCTGACAATGTTTTATTAATTTCAGAGTAGTTTTCTCAGACTATATAGGTATTAGGTATTGTAGTCTTTAAAGTTTTTCTTTCGATTATATAGTCAACGTTAAAATATAATCACTTTTGACAATACATGACTAAAAAAGTTGGACAGACACTTAACTAAGACCGGTGACTAATAAATAAAGCCGTAGAGTCGGCATGGAATTATCGAATTGTTAATAGCTTTCCCATTTAGATTTTCTTATTCTTCATCTATTATTTTGAGTTCATTTCTTAGGGAAGATGTGCGCGAGCCGGTGGACTGGTTGTAATTGTAATCATTTTTATTTGCTAATAGGCATATAAGTATGTTTTTAGGTTTCTAAAAGTAAAGGGATAAAATACTTCAAAATATGACTTTTTTTTGTATGCTTAGCATTTGAATATAATCGGTAATTTTTAATAGTTCATTTACGTATTGTTTTAGCCGCAAGTATAGGTAAATTTGCAAAATTAATTTTCAAGGTATCGAGTCAAACAAAATCAATTATGTTTAATAATCCAGTTGGATTTTACAGAATAAAAATACCAACTTTTTTTATTTAAATTCCAACAGATTTTTTAATTTATAAAAGGGCTGTCAATTCCCTTACCTACCCGCAGGCAGCGCTACTCACACACAATTTAAAATCTATTGGGTTCGTTTGTTACTTCACACATTAAATAAAAATATATTTGAATAGTATGGAGTACCTATTACTTTCGTAGAATGGATGTATCTTGATTTGCCAGAACTCATCCTAAAGCATGAAGGCGAAATACTGGCATTACATATGTCAACAAAAGTGATCATCAAAATGTTATGTTAAACTGTGTCAGTTAAAAAATCAAATGATTTTAAAAATTAAATGTAGTACTTAAATAAAATTCTACAGCTTTGCAAGGAAATGTTGAAAAGAAATTTTATTATACGACGTACTTAGCGTCCAACATACCGTATTATCAATGCGAATTCATTTAAGTAAGTCAATAAAGATGGTTTAATATCTAGATGCGATCACCTCTGGATAACCTTATGTTGAAAGGAGGTAGACATGATGAGCTTGCTTAATGATGAGATAAGTATATGTATTACTTTATTTTAGAAGAATTTTACCTTATAAAAATGCTTTAGAATCTCATACCATATAAGTACTATTCTGCCTGAATTATTAGAACAGACATTCATGATTTGACGACAAATGTAAATCTATAAATACATTTACCTCTACCAAGATACGAAAGTTGAAGATCCTTGGACCCTGTTGTTAAATAATGTATAATCTTATCGCAAGTATGATTAACAATACTCAAGTCCATAAAAGCACTGTGGTGTCCGTAAAAGAACTTTACACTTTACCAAGTCTATCAATATTAATATTCTTTACAAGTCAACAAAAAAGGTTCCGCAAAATTAATGTGTTATCACCAGAAAAAGAATAATATTATTGAAGAAATCCAGTTCCTAAAATATGCAAGCACATGACATCATGATAGCGGAACATTGAAAGCTTATTATAATATCAATAAGAATGAAACCTTGACCTACCGATTGACGTATCCAGTCTTGGCGGCCGAGGTAAATTCTTCAAGTCATACGAGTCAGACCTGCAGCCCCTACAGCATAAGTATCTCCCGCAGCTGCCTAACTTGCTGCTCACACTACCCATTTCAGTTACTTTCGAGTAACCCTACAATGACCGAGTTCACAAATATTTCAAAAACAATTAATATCACACAGCTAAACACTATTAGATCATAGCCGATTCCGAACCGCTTAAAATATTCAAAGTTTGAACAGATTGCCACAAAGTAAACAAAACGATCAGCTGTTTTGGAGATAAGTTAATAAATTAACGTATCGTATTCCGTTTCTATTTCAAATACGTTAACTAGACATTAAGTGTATTTTCATAGCAATAGTTTACATATAGTTTTACAACTTTAATAGAGCGCGTCGTATCGATTTATGTATGAGCGGCGCGTGCGCACGTCGCCGCGAATTCGTATCGTCTGCTCTGCTGCGTTGAATTGAATCCTCGGCGTGCGTTACCTTGAGTCACGTATTGGCTTGACCTCTTATCACAAGTTGCAGAATCTGTTCATCCACAAGGGACCAAAATGACCTAAAACTTGTTTGACTCATTGTACCAACGTCAAATTAGTCACTTAGAAAATATGACACATATCCTATAGGGACTTTCTGCAGAAACTCGCTGTTTCTAACTAACAATGACCTACGACTAATCAATTATATTCTGTGTAGTACCAGTACCTACCCACACATAAGACAGTCCGTTTTCTATTGTGTGTGTACGCCATTGGGATAAGAACAAAAAAGTGAGATAGATGGGTAGGATAGGGCATAGCGGTATTTTCCAATCAAAATACCTGACAGAAGGTCGCAGCCAATAAACCCTCATATGCGAACGCATGTGTAGCTTTGGTATACTTGTTTGCCACTCTTCTTCCAAAGAAGATCCAAAAGATTCAACCAAAAATAAATCCTCACGCAATTTTGTTATTCATTTATTTGACTCTACATTTTTCCTCCGCGCATTAACTTCGACAAGGTGTTTGGTACATGGTATTACAAGCGGGCACCATATTAAAATAGTACTATGGTGTTATTAAAATTAATTAAAAATATTTTTGAGATTTCCTACACATTTTGTTTTATTGACCGAATATTTGTATGAAGAAATTTGAAATTTATTTTACTATTTTGAATTGTTTATTAATACGATAGTATTTATTATATGTATAAGGGGGTAGGTGCCCGCTTCTTATTCTTTGTACCAAACACTCTGTATATTTCTAGCGTGCCTGCGCGTAAATTATGTAAGCTAGGCGTTCCGGGGACGGTGAAACAAAATTTAAGAGGTGAAAAGAAACCATCAAAATAAAATCCTCTCTTTCCTATTTACTTTTTCTCAACTTAATAACCGCAAAAACGGGTGTTCCATAAAAATTGAGGGGCTCTTTTTTAATTAAAACAGCTGCATGTGTTTTTTTTTTCAATAGCCTCCGAAGGACGGTCGCGACGAGACTGGGCGTGGACAGGCCATTACCACAATTCTGTGGAGTCCTCCTTGGAGTAAAAGTATTCACTTTTACTGCAAGGAGGCCATTACGCATGCAACACAGACCCGCGTCCATATTGTCAAAGATACCAAAATAAATCACAGCTTTTACTGTGCTTACTACTAATATATTTTTTAGTTCATTATTGTTACTAACTAACACTTTAGGCTGAGTTGTAAAATAAAGCTTTTTTAATTTTTTATTCACATTAAATGCATAAAAATTCTTTACTTTACACATTTACACGAACAAAATAGAGATATACCACAAACACAATACGCCAAAAAAGGCGATCTTATCGCTAGAAGCAATCTGTACCAGACAACAATAACTTATTATTCCTATATCTATATGCCTTGGTCCCGGTTGTTATTGCAACCGTTTAACCCACTATCCCGCATTGGGCGAGCATGGTGGTGTTATGGCCCAAACTCCTCATGTGTACCGTGAAGGAAGGCCGTGCCCAGCACGGTGGGACGTCCTCACAGATTACTTTTGACAAAATAGACAAGTCTACCACGGCAGTGTAATATAATAATACAATGTAACATGTATCTACTGCAAAAGATAAACAAATACCCACTCAGTAATTTATTACGAATGACATAATCACTCGTCTACACCTTGACGTTCATTCAAGTTATTGCAGGAGGTATGCACACCACACGTGACGCAGTTTTTTCCTCATTATAATTCACAATAAATTATAGTGAATTTTATTGGAATTTTACTATTTCATATAAAATTTATTTTAATGACGAATCTTTAAAACAATACCTACATAAAAATGCCCCGCAATAGGGACTTACGGTTTTTTCTATGATCAATGAACTAAACTAAGTACTGTAAGTATCTATCTACTTCACTTAACACTAGAAAAATTAATGATTTTACGAGACAAAGCAAAGTTGGAACCTTTAATTTATATATTATCAATAAGGAAAATGCAACATATAATTTGTTTGGATAGTTTATGTAGTATCTAGATTTTATTAGTTGCTGTTTTCATAAGCAAATAAGTAGTTCTGTTAGTCCTATTGGTATCAAAATATTCATTAGTTTAATAACACGTTGTAACGCCCCCCTACCTCTCCTATAAATCTATAATCTACCTATATATTATATCTAGCTATTTATTAACTTACATACTAACTATAACTAATTAACTTACAACTAATGCTACCTAAAATTTTCTTACTTTTGTTATACTAAGCTAATTTATTGCAAAACTCAATCAAGTATAGACACCGTTTCTCCTAACTTTAATTTAACTTTAGTTTGGCCTTGTGATCATCTAGTGATTGTTTTAGAACCCTTCATCATACCCATACCGCAATTACCTTAGTTCTTTTAGAAAATGAAAGAATGATACAGATACTCCCTAACATAACTCCCTAACTTTGTTATTTTGTTAATTATTATAACACACCCTACACCTGCCTGATTCTTAATTTCTCTTACAATTAACAACTAATCTTATAGGACTAAATTATGGGTATAAAAATAAGTTTGTAGCGCTTTACTAAGTTGATTTAATTTCCATTGTACACTATTGAAGTGAGATTTATTATACTTTCATTATCTTACAATATTTAAATACATTTAGAATGTTCTCTAAAGTAATATTAATTTTTCCATGTTAGATTTTTGACTATTAGTAAATTGGCAAAACATGAGTTGAAGTTTTATTGAAATAATCGGTTTCTTGTTATTGAAAGTTTATTAAGTTTACATTGTGAAAATATGGCTAGGAAGGAAGCTCCATACCTCGCTTCAATCAGTGAGAGACAACCAAGTTTTACTCTCCCCTCCATTTTAGGATTTATTTATTTTATATATTTAAGTTGAAACTAATTACTTTTCTACTTGGTTAGTTCTTATTCTTTTATATTGTTGAACTATCCATTTCATAATTATATTATCTAATATATTTTCATTGGAATTTAAATATTCTTTAAATTATTACAACTTTCTATCTGAATGAATCTTATATCCAATAAGCCTTTTAACTTTAACTATTTCTTTGTAGATTGATTTAATCAATATAGTATGAATCAAATACTGCATTTCACACTAATCATACACAGCAATGTCAGCCACAAATGCAATCCTTGACGACAACATACACCCTTTTATCTTTGAGTCATTGTTGTAAGGCTGCCTTTGGCTCATCTGAATTACACTGTTTCAACATGCCATAATTTAAGCATTTCATGAGTACATATTTTACCTCATTTTGCAGCAATGAACCATTCTATAAGGTTTCAATGACTTCTACATCAAATTATTATTAGCGCTTTATTATTAAGCACTTGAATGTTCTTTTCTAAGATTCAAAATAATTTTATTCCTTCTTTAGAATAATCAATACATAATTAATTAGTCCCTTTTGTTATTTTGTGTTTAGGACATTTGAAGAATAAATAACGGGCTTACTAGATAATATCTTCAATCAGGAAATGAATGTTTAATTAAAGTTACAATTTAATTTAGTTTGTTTAAAGTTTATTTTATTTTATAATGGCTCTACCAGAGATTCGTAAACCTATTCACTGAGAAGAATCTCTAAGAAGCTCAGCTAATGTTATTGATATTAAGATCCTACTTATCACTTCCTACTTAAACCCACCTATGCAATGAACCTATACTTAAATTCTAATTAACCCCTTAGCAATAATTAAACCTTCCTAGTTAAACCCAATGATTATTTTCCTACTTTCCTAAACCTCAATCCAATCCTACTTCCACAACCCAGCCTATACCTCCCTATCGTGCCTACTTTATAATCCTAGCTAAGTTACTAAAAGAGGGAAACAACGCTAGAGGTTTTCACCTCAGATTTACTATTAAACGTGTGGGATGGTGTAATTCCTGTAAACAGAATCTTTGCAGATCTGAAGTGCAGCAGAAATTCTAAACTATGCTATTAATGAGTGAGATGGCGTCTCGTGTACCTAGCCTAAGCCATGTGTATTGTACTATCACCAGCGCGACCGAAGTCTAGAGATCGTGGTTCTGTACGTGTGGGGAAATAAAATGTGAATATATATAAATAAAGGGACTAGTTCGGAGAAACTCAGAAATATGATTAACAGGCGCATTGAATAAACCTCAAATTATTAAATTAAAACACTCAAAACTCTAGAAACTGAATTAACTATTTAAACTTTAACTTCCCAACCTTTACACTCAATAGACTAGATATTTAAATATTAATTTATACTAAATTATCAATTATTTGACCTTATTTCATAATAATTGATTTATAACTTTAACACAAACATCGCGAAACCCGATCGAAATTTAAATCAAATCTTACAAAATGCACTCTATGAAGATAACTTGCTCGCTATACGGAAGTCGACCGACTATCCAGACTAACCCTTATTGCCTCCTTATATAGTATTCCTGTTGCTAGCCTCCCGAAAGTGTCCGCCATCTTCATTTTTCAAATTTTCGTTCCAAAAACGTGAGTATGACCTATGCCCGACCCGAGTGCGACTCGAGCCTATCCAGGCCCCTATTCTAAACATTTCTCTGCGTGGGTGCCTATTCTGAACTCTATTTTTTTCAATTTTAAAATATATTGATTTTCTATACTTCTATAATGTTATTAGTTAATTCCTTTATTATCTGCTATTATTACTTAAATTATTATTTAAATTTTATTGGTAACGAATGCTTTAGAACTCAATGCGTTCTGTTACAACGTGTGGGCTTGTTTTACAACATACGGTAAGAAAAACCGAACAATGAGAAAAATAATACAAGGTGTTGAATCATTATATCCCGTATACACAGGGTGGTGCCGTCCATACGACAGTTAATTAAATCATGGGCTTTATTAGTTCATAGAAATGGTTTGCCACTTTCAAAAATATCTTATTCATTTGATAATTTCATGACATTTGTATGCAATAATATAACATTAGCGGCATTATTTCATAGAAATGTCATGAAATTATAAAATGAATAAGATATTTTTGAAAGTAGCAAACCATTTTTATGAACTAATATAGCCCATGTTTTAATTTATTGTCGTATTGACATCACCACTCCGTATATGAAATAAAATAACGCCCCTAAGAAGTACTTTTTTAATTGTTTTCAATTACAATTTTCCTGTGCAAACGTATAAAAAACCAGCATTGTATGATCCAACACAAATTTCTGGGTATAGAGTGACTTACGATTACTGATGCTGTAGGACTACGACTATGAACTACTCACGATCATACCTACCCAAGACATACTTAGGCAATAGGTTCTTGTTATGGCTTATTACAAATTACCTAAATGTTCAATTCAAAATATAAGTAGTTTCTTCTCGAAGTTCTGAAATAGAATAGTTGAATGTTCTGGTAATGCGGGCCAAAGCACGTTCCATCGATTATTTCAAGTTTCTTTACATTCATTACTCATAACTCATAACAGTTAATTCCCTTTCAGCCATGAACAGTGTAAAACTATAATATTTAGTGCCTTATGTATCGTTGATAGATTATACAAGGTGGTGCCGCAATACGAAATTAAATTAAAACATCGGCTATAAGTGTAGTTCATAGAAATGGTTTGTCATTTTCAAAAACGTCTTATTCATTTAATAATTTCATGAGATTTCTATGAAATAACGCAGCCAACGTTGAATTATTTAAAAAAAATGTCAAGTTTCTATGAACTAATATAGCCCATGTTTTAATTTATTGTTATACCTACATATTATACAGGATGTTTGGGAGATGGGTGCAATGCCTTATGGGGCTGTCAGTTTAGATCATACAACATATTAAGCCACATTTGTCTCAGACGAAGTCGAATATATTTATTTAATTGTAATTAGAAATTTTTTGACGAAAAAACCCAAAATTACACAGATAATTGCTAATAGTATCCTATACAAGTTGTTATTTAAATATTTATTATTTTGGAATCTTAATCCAATATGTGGCATCTGAGCCATCACTAAATTTTTTTGTACGTATATTTGAAGTTAACGAAAAATTATAATTTTGCGTGAAAGTGTTGATTTATGATAAATAATAATAATAATAAAAATAACTTTAGTAGTTCAAATTATTTTAAAAGGTATCACTTACGCATATAACATTTCAATCCTTGAATTTGTAGTACACAAATCACATTCAGAAAAATCCATTCCTAGCTTTTTTAGAATCATAGCGTACATACGAAAAAATGTACCGGACAATACGACAGTATATTAAAAACATGGGATATACCTATATATTAGTTCATAGAAATGGTTTGCCACTTTCAAAAACATCTTATTCATTTGATAATTTCATGAAATTTCTATGAAATAATGCAGCCAATGTTAAATTATTTCATACAAATGTCGTGTATTTATCAAACGAATAAGATGTTTTTAAAAGTGGCAAACCATTTCTATGAACTAATATAGCCCATATTATAATTTATTGTCGTATTGACGGCACCACCCTGTTTACCTACATATTATATACAAAGAATGCACAATACATAGTGGTGGAAGACAATTGTCAATAAGGTTTAATTTGTTAAGCCGAGTAAGTTTTTAATTGTCCTAAAATCCCCCAGGATTTTAGGACAATTAAAAACCCATCGTGACTTGAATGTATGGCTTGACAGATTAAAATAGGTAGGATAGGTATCTACTCTTCTGTAAGACGGAGAGGTACATCCACTCATCACACAGCTATCTCTTCTTACCACCAGAGCCCTCACTTTGTCTAAAGGTTTTTTGGATCAAGCCCAAGTAGGTTTAAACCGACGCTTTTGCTGGAAGTTGGAACTCTATGATTCATTGCATTGTATACTTAGTTATGGATATTTAAAGTATCTACCTATCTAAATAGAAATCAATGTTGGTATGTTAAAAATGTTTTAAAACCATTGATCAGAGTGTGATGAAACTTTGGTAGAGAATGGATAGTTTTCTCTATCTCTTTATGGGCATTGCAAAGCATGGCGGGTAAAGTTACTATAAATGACTATAATTATTCGAAAGTGTTATTTTTTTTTGTTTATATTGCTCTTAGCCATTCTTTTATATTTACTAATATTATAAATGAAATAGTTACTTAGTCAGCTCTGTCTATCTGCCTGTAAGCCGCTGAACCAATTCAATTAAAATTGATGGCATGGTGATAGATTGCACCTGAGTAAACACATACCCTACCATTTTCTTATTTACTATACGTAAAAGAAAACTAAAATTGCAGTGAATGCTTTATTATTTTTGAGATCCCAAAAACACACAAACAAACAGTGCATTTAAATAAATGGATACATTTTATGTATTTCATTGATAGGTAGACAAATATAATATATATATTATTCATTAGATAATACAACAATATTATAAATATATTTATTCTTAATTTAATTGGTAATTTATGAAAAAATACATATTTATCTTACATCTAAGCTTATTTTTATTATAATAATATCTTAAATTAAGTTAATGGCACTTGAAGCATCGGTTTCTTCTTAATAATCATATTATAATCAAATCAAACATACAAGTAAAATAATATTCATATAAATAAGTCACTCGGTGTAGCAAAGTGTAAAATATTTTTTTATTGGTTTATACAATTATGATTTGTGCTTGTGATACACACTGTAAATTATATCATAGAGCGTTTATCCACGTACATTACATGCCAAGTCGTCGTCGTCGTTAGAGAGAAATCAAGTATAACAGTTTATGAACTAAAATAATAAACATTTGTATATCCAACACTGTGAACAATATGAACTCAAGATCACTGTCGAAGTTTTCAAGGAAGCGCATATCGCCGTACGTAACAATTAAATGGACTTAACAGTGACAACTTCCTCCTCTTGAGCATACAAATGTTGTTCCGGCACTACATATGCGCCATAAGAGCGGTCCATTTGTAGCACGGGCGGAGAGGTAGGCCCCGGTGAGGAGCGCGGGGAGGGCGCTCGGGGCCCGGGGGCTAGCTAGCCCCGCACATTCACCATCGTGCAGCCGAAGATCTCGTCGAGCTGCCGCGAGGAGAAAGTCACCACGATGCGACGCTCTCCGTGTCTTCGTGGCACGAACTTATCCTGATAGTTCACAAACTCACCAGGCTTGACGTCACGGAACCTTATCTATGAAACAAACAACAATACATAGATTCATCTGAACGTTTTAATCTTTCAAAATCCATTTAAGATTATATCGTACCTGCCGCGGCCTCTGCACTCCGTGACCTTCGAAAGTGAAGTAGCATTCGGTCAGGTGCACATTCAATGGGTTTTGGAAGCTGAATGTCACCGCGCATTCTTGGCCAATGCAAGGCTGGCTCCTGACCTGGATAAAAAAAAACTCGATTGTAATGTATACACAATTTAGAAATGTATGTAATTGTGACAACTTAAAGAAAAATTATTAACCTGCACTTGCATCCTTGGTTTATGCAGAGGGAAGTCGTCTTCATCGGACCAGGCCTGGCGAGTCTGCTTGACATAAGCCATAGCGTGCACCTTGATCATGGAATGGTCAACTAATTTGTCCATATATTCCTGAGGTGTAATATGGAGCTTAAGGACTTCACGTTGTCCGGCTCGCACAATGAATTCACCCTGCGCTCTTCGTAGTCGAGATGCTATCGCTCCGGTGTAGTAGCAAGAGGAAGCAGTCAGCACACACCAGATGGTGCGATCCTCATGAGATTTGTTCTGTTAACAATGTTAACAAAAACTTTAGCAAGTAGATACATATCTATGAAATTATACGTATTGAATGTTTATATCGGTACAAATGTGTACTTACCTGAATATTCATAGTACAATCGAAAGGTTGGCCATAGGGCACAATGTCGATGTCCATGAGATCAAAGTACACATCTTCGAAGTTGCGATCAGGATATTCATAATATTGCTGCAGGCGCTGGTAGCCACGACACGATGCAATCACGGCTAGGCGCTCGGGGGAGTTGCTGTCTACAGTCTTGTATTCGTGAGTAATCTCCAACATATCACTTTCGCCTTCATCATCATCTCGATTAGGATTCTTTGTGAGGACCTTACGGCCCACTCTGTAAGTAAATTTACTGATAATGCAAACTAACATAAAAAAATAATTCCTCTGAAATGAGTTTGATACTTACTGATATTGATTCGAAGCCATTCTGATAAAGCCCCATTCAGAATTCTCTTCTTCTTGGAAGTGACAAAGTTCAGAGTTAAGTTGGCCAAACATGAAGGGTGTATCATAAAGGAATCCGACCTCTCCGCGGCGCACAGCCTCAACACTAGCAGGACCACAGTGATATACTGATTCAGCTTCTTCTTGGGGTGTGGAGTCAATGATTTGCCATCCACTGTAACCTATACATTAAAAAATAAAAGCCTAAGTATTTGATCAAAGTATTTTTTAATATTAAAAAACATTGAAACGGGTCGGAGTTTACCTTGAGGCAGGTCAGGTCTCTGCATCCAGACATCGTTCCAAACATGGAAGTTCCAGCATGAGTCATAACAATCTTCATCTGGGCCGTTCGGAACTTCATTTCCATCGCGATCGAAATATTTGTCCACTGTGAATGTCCGATTTGTGTCGTGTGCTGATACGTAGTTAGTGACTGATCGGCAGGGAATACCTATAAATCAAAAATATTACGTATGAAAACCAAAAATTATGATAAATTAATTGTGTATCAATTTGCGTATCAAAATGAAATATTGGAACTAGATACCCAATGCTCTGCAAATCGTGACCACCAGACCGGAGAACACCCAACACTGTCCATATTCGACTGGTCGACCACCATCAGTCAGGTAACGTTCCAAAATGGCCACAGAACCGGTCCAGGCGTGTGGGGCTACACCGTCTTTGTATTCTCCATCATACCGGCCCACCATTATTCCATCATCATCGTGGTTGGCGTTTATCTAAAATAAAATAAAAAATGTTACTTTTGTATAAATTTTTCTAACAATCAATAATAAACGAATTATTTAATTACCATGGATGAAATAGCCCTGCAAACTCGAATAGGATTACCACGTTCGGAGTGCTCTAGACCGCTTCGTTCCAACATGTACATACAAGCAGGGAGAACGCAGTCATCAAATTGACCATAAATCCATTTCCGACCTTTGGGTTGACGCCAAGTTCCACACCAAATTTTTCCTTGCTCATTAAGTACATATTCCTTTCTTGAGGACTCATTATCCATGTAAACAGGGTCTTCCCTACACCAGGGGTTGAATAAGATGTAAACATCCTCATCACATTTATAGTCATGTCGGTTATCCCTCTGACCGAAGCGGTTGGTTTGTACCCAACAATTCCAAACACCAACTGGTGCTGTAGCTGGTACGTGTACTTGGAAAGTAATCGTGTTCCCATCTTGGCGCTGAACGCTAATATCCCATCGATCCATATCATGAGCAAGCGACGCTAGATTTTGCATAGATCCATGTCGTGAACCATGGCGTGAACCATATCCACGACCGAATGTAGAGTGTTGTGTTGTACCTCCATAGCGATCCATCATTGGCCTGTCCATCGGACCGTGAGGGCTAAGAGGACTATGCTGCAGAGGCAATGGTTCGTTGCTGAAGGAGCTGCGGCGAGCTCCATAGGTTGTGGTCTCTCTCATTCCGCTCATAGGACCCATATTTCCCATGGTCCCCATAGTGCCCACGGTGCCCATTGTTCCCATGGTCCCCATTGTACCCATAGAGCCCATAGTGCCCATAGTGGTACTAGTGTCCTGCATACGTGACATGCCCATACCCATGCCCATTCCCATTCCCATTCCCATATCTCTAGAATGTTGGAAGACTCCTTGCTGCGTGTTCCAATTCACAGGAAGAACAACACGAGTGCCCTTTGTAACGCTTGGTTTGGGTCCTGAAAACATTATTATTGTTTCTTAACATCACGTTGAGATTATAATTTATTTAAATATTTAAAAAATTTAAACAGTTTGTAAAAATATTAAAATCATAATTTTATTTTAATGATTAAATACACTTACCGAAACAGAATACAATACGAATCATGTCCTGTTGTTTGTCGTAAGTTCTATCAAAGCGCACAGCGAAGAAGAAATTTTGACCTCTACGTAGAACTGGATTAGGAAGGATGTTATCATTGACTAGGTCATACTGCTCTGTATGGTGATCTTTTGAGTTATCACGAGAATAAAATTCAGTCAATTCGACCTTCAAGGGCTGCTGTGAATAATAGCTTTGAGGAATCATCTCCATGGTATCCTGCCTACGTCGACGTTCGTTCTGATCAGCCATTTTGCAGATCAAGTTGTGAGTATATTGAGTGTTAGGGCTGTTCCTCGTTGAATGCTTCATGCGATGCAGCGAGCCCGTACTATGCGAGCGGCCTGGTCGGTGCTGTGCTGTCGGTCCCGCTCGTTGCATCGGCCAGCGCCTAGTTTGTCCGGGACGCTGGCAGAAGCTTGAAATATTATAATAAGCTGAAAGACCCGGCACATAGTTGGAAGGCATTCCACCGATGGTCATCTGTTGTTCCCTCATGCAGCTTAAGGTGCTCATTCCAGAAGTCAATCCAGCCATTCCCCCGAGACCCATTCCAGTCATACTGGAGGTCATACTTGAGGACATCCTGTCCATACTAGATCTCCGAACCATGGACATCTTGGCGTAAACGCTGTACTTAGACGGTGAAGCAGTCCCGATAGAGGGGCGCACTGTGCTCCGGGTTGACACCAGAGCGAATGCTGATGTTGACTTCCTTCGAGGCCCTTTTATATGGCGAGATTTGTGTGAAGGATCATTCACCGCTTAGGTGTCAGTTGTCAGTAGAGGCGCCTGAGTCGCTCGGTTTCTGGCAGGAACCCTTTTGTCTGTGAGCACTGACGTGTGCGCAAACGGGAACATCTCGCACATACACACTCTGTTTTCAACAATTAACGTTACCTACCTATTAACCTACGGGCTACGAATAGGTACCTACGTAATATTTTTATATTCCAAGGTGTTAAGAAAATAAGTGATGAGCCGAATTTTTAGTGAACAAGAATCTAAACTTCGCAGATTCGTTACATATTCGCATCGGATTCGAAAATTCAGTTAATTCTTTTTTTTAGATCCGGAGGTATAAAAATTCACTCTCACTTCCCGTGGCATTGCTTAAATGATGCAATGTTTTTTTTTTAAATATTTAATCATAGGTACTTACTATCCTTAAATAAGTACGTGACAGTTATACAGGTTGGTGCCGTCAATACGATAATGGGCTATATTACATCTTATTCGTTCGATAAATTCATGACATTTCTATGAAACAATGCAGCCAATGTTATATTATTTCATACAGATGTCATGAAATTATTAAATGAATAAGACATTTTTGAAAGTGGCAAACCATTTCTATTATCTAATATAGCCCATGTTTCAGTTTATTGTCATATTGACGACACTACCGTGTATATTTACAGGATTTATTTCACTATCATTCACTAACAATTTAATAATTTCAATTCAGGCATCGAATATTGAGTAGGTGCCTCGAAAACCTAAATTTTATAAATATCTAAAAGCTTAAGCTTTTAGATATTTATTAAGTAGAAATGCTTACGTGACTTTTTACTTACGCCAAAATTAATTTTGGCTTGTTTTAAATAAAAAAATAAGCCTTACGGCTTATTTTTGAAAAAAAAAACCGTAAGTAAAAAGTCACGTAAGTATTTCTACTTATGTTATTTTTTTCATTGTGTAAAACATGAATATTTATAAATAACTAGTGGCACCCGTAAAGAGAAAACGGTTAAGGTTTTTATATAATAAAATAAAAAATATATAATCCAGGAACCTTTGAGGGTGTCGTCAGAACACTCTACCAAAGTTTCATCACAATCTGATCACTGGCTTCGTAGCGCATTGGGGACAAACATACATTGATTTTTATTTATATGGCGAATTATTTCCATTTCTGACTCGTTATATTGAGATAGTTTTATTGCGATAGTTATATTGTTATGTAAAAAAATCTCTACACCTTTTTTCTTAGCTGATGGCCACCAAGTGGCAAGTAGTTACCGTCGCCTATAGACAACTGCAACAAGGGAAAAATGACTTGGTATCACTAGTGACTTTTTCAGTATTTAGGCAGTGTGCTAATTCTGCTGTGGTATTTTGTTGTGAAACGAATCAGAAACGCTGCAGTTACATCATATAAGTATTCCAAATCTTTAAACCTTAAAAATTTCAATTGTCAAGTATTTGAACCAACCGAGAGCGTTTCGTTAGCGTTCGGGCTTTACAAGCAATGTTAGTGAATTAACTTTTCTATGTTTTCTATATCGAAACCACAATAGTAACGATACCAAATTGCTGCCGATCCGTTTAGTTATAAATAAATAAAATAGCAGAATAAAGTTGTTGCCTTAGTTTCAATATGGCGCTATTTTTCACTAGTTCGGAAAATATACGCTACTGTTACCCATAAAATCATCTCAAACTTAAAAAATAATATGGAATATTGTTGAAGATTTACCTACAGTTTAAAAAATCATAAAAATGGTCATTCGTTTCCAATGTCTATCGAAATCGTTAATGATATTAGATTGCTGACATCGATTAAAACAACTATTATTATGACAACTATGAATACATAGTGACATGACAACATATATATTTTATAGTTATTATGTTTTTTGTCACTATGCCCATTATTGCTCATACTACATCTAACAGTATTATGGGAACTTGTAACGTCACTGTAGATTTATCTATGGAGCGTTTTTAGATGATGCGCCGCAACCGCAATACATCAAACATACCACTATACCTGTGAAACTTATCTTAGACTATTATAATATTACTTATATACTATTTATTCTTAATTTTTGATTTTAACATTATTATATATGTTGGAAAAATTACTTAGTAATTAAAATAATATAAAACTAAAAAAAATTCACGTCCTGAGGGGGGAATCGAACCCGCGATCTTTCGCAATCCGGGCGACTGCTCTAACCACAGAGCCACCCAGGACTTGGAATATCCCTGTGAAATTCTTCTAGTCTATCTGATTTGCGTTTATGAGCTAACGTCCACCCTACAATGTCGAAATGTTCTATTACAAAAAAATAGTAAAATAGTATAATGTTCTTATACTATTTCTTTATGAGTTATATACATATACTTCTTACTTATGAAATAAAAAAAAGTCCCCTATTGTCCTTTAGCTAACCTTTCTTTAGGTATCTATTGGTATAATTATTTTTCTCTATGGTACCTAGTATCATGGACCAATCATCCTTGCTAGTAGTATCTTTAATCACCATTCGTAATTATATCGCGACCTCAATAGTCTGGTTTTTGGGATAGCTATAGGTATAATGCAATACACTTCAGTGATTTTTTGTAATACACCGTAGTAGGAAATTCAAGAAACATAAAAGAGTAGTAGACTTCCCATTTTGGAACGTAGAAATCTAGGTTGAAAAACGAGTATCTACAGGCACTTTTCCAAGTTGATCTTCTAAATCTAGACCCAAACGAGATAGATACATACAAAACTGAGTGAGTAAGATAAGTGAAAATATTATAGCTAGGAAGCTGGTGGCAATTTAGGTATTTGATTTCATCGCCGTTGATACTATGTAGTCTCCAACTACCTATGTGTGGACTATGCGAAGTATTTTTTTTATAAATTATAAAAAATACTTAGCTTAAAAAATGAATTACTCTAAAACACAGCAAGAAAAACTCTGCCATTACTTTTTTTTTTTTGTTTAATACAATTTATTAGGACTATCGGCAGACGCGACAATGTTTAAGACACTTGTTTTTATAACATTTTTTGCAAGCTGCTATTTGATATCATCATAATGAATCCGCATCAATAAATGAATGGCAGATATTGTTTAAAATGATTACTTTACTCAGGATTCTAATATTATCAACGTCTGACGATCAAATCATATAAAAACTACTGCCACCAGCTCCCCAGCTACTAGTCTAGTTGGTTTAATTATAGTTAAGTTGTTATTGTAAATTATACTAAAAAAAATAGAGTCACTCCCTTAATTTACTTAATTTTTTAATATTTGTGCCACGTACAAAAATTTAAATTATTTATAAGCATTCTATGTTTTGTGTTTCAAGTGAGTAATATAATCTAACAATTCTAAATTACAATACAAAAAGGACAGACCTTTTTGTTCTAAGTCCTTTTGTTACGCTTACGCCAAGTTCAGTGACCACAGACACTTAGCATCATTATTCTGTTATTACTAAACTAAGTATTTCTATTATGATTTAGTATATAAAGCTACATTATTATACATAAAGCTACACTACCTTTTACAGTATAAAGCTACTTACTTACCTGCTTATGTGATACTAAGATACTGCGGAAGCTAAATTCGGATTAACGGACAATACAAACTATTTGACGGAATTAAATATTTATAAACGACACCCAAGAGTAGGTGTACGGTAGGTATATGTTAGATATTTTAGGATACAGCTCCAGTATTATAGGTAGGATTTAGCTCCAGTATACCACCACAGCCTTTCACAATACGCTTGAAGAATTCTATGAAATTCTTGTAGGCGCGTTATCCCTCCGGAAGGCTATAACAATTGAAAAATCAATTGTGTCTGCAATCTGATGCTTGACGGGTATGGGCTGTATTCCACACCAGGATCTATTAACTGCAAGCTTAGAAGTAGGTAGGAAGGTAGTTATAATGAAAAATTTTGTATACAGTATTTTTCTCATACATCGGAGATTTCACTAGTCTCGTGCTTTCACTAGTCTCTATGTCCGTTTCTATTCGTTACAAGGCTGAATGTAACCAGGGTGTGGGTACGGTCAGCAACACAAGTAAATTAACACATCCAAGCTTACAAATCTTCAGAGATGTATCAAATTAAATTAAATGTGGAGGAGCTCGGTGGCGTATTGGTTTGAATGCTCTGGTTTCGATAAGAAAAACAACAACTAAGCCGTTGGCCCCCGTTGTTCCTGCAACCGCTTTAACCCACCAACCCGCATTGGGCCAGCGTGGTGGTGTTATGGCCCAAACTCCTCATGTGTTTCTCCCATGTAGAAAGGCCTGTACCCAGCAGTGGAACGTATATAGGCTGGTGATGATGATGATGAAGAAAATAAATTTGAAAAATTAATAATTATTTGTTATACAAGAGTGAAAAGTTGTGGGCTGAAAAATCTTTGCACTCAAGTGCAACACATAACTTTTCATCCCACCTCAACGAGAAAATGACTCAATGCAAAAAAAATACATTTGCGCATTATTAATAGTTTTAGGCAATTCTGATGACGTCAAAGAAACTGCTTCGTCGCTAGAATCACTCATTTTAGGTTTTTTTCTTGTTTTCAAGTTTCTTGTTTTAAACCTATGGTTTTAACAAATCTGTCGTGAAAAGAAAATGGCGCGCGCAAAGCAAATTAAACAAAAAGTACACCAAGAAGGTGCGGAGTCTGAGTTTTTAACAAGTTAAAAAAGGTTGTATGATAAATTCGGCACCATGGAGGTAGAAGTAAAGAGGTTTAATGATGTTTTGAATTAACAAACTTAGTGCACACGATGTTCTAAACCGCTGTTAAAAACCGCTTTTGCACTCAGATATCGAAGAGCAAAAATAGTAATACTTTCCGAGATGGGGGGATGAAAAATGTGTTTATTGTTTATTTAATATCATATCGACGAAAGAAATGAAGCGCCAGTTTGGTCTGTCTAGATTGAGTTTTTTTAGGCAGTTCTATAGGTTTTTTCTCTCTACCGATCTGTCTAGGTTTCAAACTGATTGGAAACAGTTTTTGGCGTTTAAGTTTTAAAAAAGGGGTTATTTTTATAACCCACTCGCTAGCGACGATTTTTAACAGTTTATTTTACGTTGTCTTATGAGTTACTTTTAAATACTACTCGTGGCTGATAAATTTATTCAACTAACTCACTTTACTTTAAAGATGGTATTTAATTCTTTTTACTTTGCCTCTTTTTTTATTATGGTTTTTTATTTTTTTTCCCCTACCATGTTATTGCAAGATGTGTCACAAAACGTGTTGTTCTTAGCAAAGAATACACAAGCGGTGGCGTTTCAGTTGTTTTCCCATCTTAATTTATTTTTCCGATGTATTTACCTCTGACGAAAAAAGATGGTGTCATAAGTTTGGCGTGGTCTGTGTATATGTGTGTCTTTCTGTGGCATCGTAACCTTTTTAAAAAGTTATGAGATTTTCTACATCCAAAGAAGTACTACACAGATTGTTTGATGGCGTTTCAGAAGATCGGAGTTATGATCTTTGCATGCAATTCTTTGTGTACAAAAAGATCCTAGTCATGATATCGCGACACACATGTCCAAGATGAAAAACCTATGGTATGATATGAAGAATGAATTACTTAAAGTAGAAAAGTCAGAGTTACCAGACATACCTACTTTTGATCTGCAAAATTCTAGACACCTTACCCGAAGAATCGAAGAAACTTCTTCGTTCAAATTTCTTTCTTCTTTCTTCTTCTTTCAAATCAAGCTGGTTACTCATGTCAAAAAAGGATCGAACTGTCGAAAATCTTACGAGCCAACTTTGCTTTCATAAAAAAGGACTGTCCTGCAAGTTTGAAGGTACTATTAGCAGTATGGAAGCCCTTGAGCTTAGAGTCGCAAAGAATAAAGAAAACTTACCCAAGAAAAATGCATACCGTAAATGTAATTACTGTGGGAAATTGGGACATGGTGTGAAGAAGTGTCATGTGTCTTTGTCTTTGAAGTTTTGTCCGTGCGGTGACGGATTAAGAATACAATTCACCGCCCCATTTCTTCCCGTGGGTGTCGTAAGAGGCGACTAAGGGATTACCGAGCTACCAACTGCTCGACTGGTGGTAGGGTCTGAACACCCGTCTGGTTAGTGACCACCGTACGCATGGCGTAAAACCCGCCAAGTGACCACTTGTGGTCGCGTTCCGGGATCAGTCAGCGTACAACCAGAGCTTGGGGAGACGTTGCGGCGATGGATGCGGTCAGTGACGGCTTCCGTCTAACCAGAGCCAGGTGGACTGCATTGACCCGCCGACCAGGGAGACCCGAAGAAACGGCTGTTCCGCTGGCCGCCCGTGGTACAGTACAGGGGCCCAAGCGAACCTAACCAGTTCGTGAGGCTGCCCTATCATGCCACGCATAATCTTGGGGTGGTCCGTCGTGCCGGTTGGTGACCGGGTGGTGGGGTCCCGGCGGCCATTCCCGGGGCGGTTCGGGGGCCCTTCCGTTCGGCGGGTCAGCACTTCTCTACTGTCGGCTATTACCTGGGGAAACAGGCCTCACGCTTTGACCGTATATATCGCGGCAACGTCCCCCCAATTCACGCCTCTCCTCCTTCTATCTTCAACTATGGCAGCGCTCAAAAACAGTTTCAGTCGTTCAGCGGTGCACACCCCCACCACAACCACGCTGTTTGAGGTCGGGCTCACTAACATCCGTGGGCTCCATGCTAACCTCAATGCCGTCCACCAACATCTTGAGACGGCTCGACCCGAAATGCTGTTTTTGACGGAGACGCAAATACTCCGCCCGGCAGACACTAGCTACTTGGATTACCCCGGCTTAAGAGTCCTTCAAAGCGAAGGCCGGGGTATGCTTATTTGTCCGGGCGGATGTTTGCTGTCGCCGTCTGCGCTATTTGGAGGACCCTTCCCACTCTATTCTTGGGGTGCATGTGTACCTGGGCACACATAGCCGAATCTACGTGTGCCTCTATAGATCCCACAGCGGTGACATGGAGACAACTCGACTTTTCGAACATCTTAGTCGGGTGGCAGATGTTGCGCAGGAGCAGTTTCCAACCGCGGAATTGGTGTTTTTAGGGGACTTCAATGCTCACCACGAGTCGTGGTTAAGTTCCTCTAAAACTGACCATGCTGGTAGAACTGCCCACGCTTTCGCTCTCACGCACGACCTGACCCAACTGGTAAACCAGCCCACCAGGATTCTAACCATTGTCGGTCACGCGCCCTCATTGTTGGACCTTCTGCTGACGACTCGCCCGGATGGATATCAACTAGAGGTTCGTGCTCCTTTGGGAACATCGGATCACTGCCTGGTATCCGCTGGGGTGCCACGAGCGTCGCCACCGGTCCTATGGTTGCCAAACGCCGCATCTGGCACTATGCGTCGGCAGATTGGGACGGTATGCGGGATTACTTCGCATCTGTCCCTTGGAGGCAGCGCTGTTTCAGAGAGCTGGACCCGAACGCTAGCGCTACTGCTGTTGCTGATGAGATCATGTTAGGGATGGCGTACTATATCCCTCACTCCGATCTCATCAGTAGGGGTAGGCGTAACCTCTGGTTCAACCGCGATTGTGCCTTAGCTGTTGAAAACAGACAGTCGGCATACCGCGCTTGGATCAGGGGCCGAGCTTGCGGGGATCCCAACATTTACTCACTGAAAGCAGTCTATAACAACGCCACCAAGTCCTGCAATAGGGCTTTCATCAGAGCGGATGCACAGCGCGTTGCACGAGTTGGCCAAGAACTTCTTACGCATCCTACGGGAAGCCGTAGCTACTGGCGTCTGGCCAAAGCCGTGCAGTCCAACTTCTGTCAACCCTCACTGCCCCCGTTGAGATGTTTTGACGGCTCGCTAGCTCACAAGCCGCAAGAGAAAGCCGATCTCTTGGTAAAACTCTTTGCTGCTTACTCCCGAATCGATGACTGCAACTTACAGCCACCAACACTCTCCCACTGTGGCCACACAATGCCTGATATTCGTATTAGGCAATGTGATGTACGTGCGGAGCTTCAGTCAATCGACGTCCGGAAAGCTAGTGGACCTGATGGCATTCCAGCGATAGTACTGAAAAACTGCGCAGCGGAGTTGTCTCCTGTCTTAACGCGGCTATACCGTCTTTCTCTCTCTTCTGGGTGTGTGCCGGAATCTTGGAGAGAGGCCAATGTGCAACCGGTCCCCAAAAAGGGAGACCGATCAGACCCAGCTAACTACCGCCCGATAGCTGTCACCTCAGTTCTTTGCAAGGTCATGGAACGGCTGATCCGATACCTAGAAGATCACTCATTAATTAATGATCGACAATACGGGTTTCGGCCGAACCGGTCAACGGGTGATCTTCTAGCGTATTTAATGCATGTCTGGGGTGAAGCTATTGACAAACGTGGTGAGTCACTGGCAGTTAGCCTTGACATTGCCAAAGCGTTCGATCGGGTCTGGCACAGGGCTCTTCTCTTCAAGCTCCCGGCATACGGTCTGCCCGCTTAGCTCTGTAACTGGATTGCCGGCTTCCTGCATGAGCGAAGAATCCGTGTCCTCGCAGATGGATGCGCTTCGCGGTTCATGTCAGTGAATGCTGGTGTACCACAAGGCTCTGTTCTATCCCCCACACTCTTTCTTCTTCATATCAATGACATGATTCCGTTAGGAAACATTCATTGCTATGCAGATGACAGTACAGTGCATGGGGGATATTACGGTCGCCCAGGGGCTGGGCGCGCTGAAACCGAGAGGAAGAGAGAGAATCTTGCCATTGAGCTCGACAGGGTGTTGAACCTCGTATCTGAATGGGGATCTAACAATCTTGTTGAGTTCAATGCTAAGAAAACACAGGTGTGCGCGTTTACAGCCAAAATGTCGCCGTTCCTTCCCCTTCCGTCTTTTCAGGGACCGACTCTTTCGGCACCGGGCTCCCTAAACTTGCTAGGCATGGAGGTATGTTGCGATCTGAATTCCAGGAACTACATCGAAACCGTGATAAAAACAGCCTCACGGAAGCTCGGTGTCCTGAACAAGGTGCGTCGATTTTTCACGCCTGACCAATTATGCCTCCTGTATAAAACTCAGGTCCGGTCTTGCGTGGAATATTGCTCGCACTTGTGGGATGGCTCCGCCAAGTACCTACTCGATGCCCTGGACAGATGCCACGAACAACCTTGAGCCTCTGCAATTGCGTCGAGACATTGCGTCGCGTAGCGCCTTCTATCGGCTATATCACGGAGAGTGTTCTGAAGAGCTATTTGACCTTATCCCACCTTCCCCATTCCTACTCAGGAGCACGCGTGCGGGTCTTGGAGTCATCAATTCACTGTCTCCACCTCAACATCACGTACAAAGAAATTTAGTAGCTCTTTTCTTTGTCGAACTTCCAGAACTTGAAATTCTTTGCCAGCACATGTGTTCCCTCCTTTCTATAACATGGGTTTCTTCAAAAGAGGCGTGAAAAAGCACCTTTCGGCCCGGTAAGGTGGAGGCAGCTAGAGCAGTGTCTGAACTGCACTAGCTGTCTTCGCATATGGACTCTTCTTACCGCTTCACATCAGGTGGTGTTGAGTCATTTGTCGTGCTTTGTATAAAAAATAAAAAAAAATGTTTGGAAATCAGATGGACGACCACCCAAGAATTCAACCAATACTAGAAATACTATTAACATGATGTTACTGGCGATAGATTCGAGTCAAAATGAAACAGATAATGAGATTTGGTATATAGATAACGGTGCGACGAATCATTGTACAGTAAGACCAGATATATTTCAATGTTTTAAATATTTTGAACGGGAGTCTAAAAGAAGACATTTACATGAAACAGCCAGAAGGTTTCAGTGATGGCACTAAGAAAGTGTGTAAGCTTAAACGTAGTCTGTATGGGCTAAAGCAAGCACCAAGATGCTGGAACGAATGCATCCACCACTTTCTCAGTACATCGAAATTCATTCAAAGTGAAGCTGATCCCTGTCTGTATAAACGAAACAGCAACGGTAAAAAGTTGATGTTGGCACTATATCTCGACGATGGACTTGTAGCGGCTTCGGACTCCAATGATGCTAGTATATTTATTGAAGAGCTGAAATCAAGATTTAAGATCACTATAAAACCTGCCTCATACTTTTTGGGTCTAGAATTAAATGTAACATCAGATGGCAGTATACAAATCAACCAAGCTGCTTACACAAAGAAAATTCTAGAGAGATTTGGAATTAATGGTTATAAACCAGTCAAAACACCCATATTGAAAGATGCAATGTTACAGTGACGCTGACCATGCTGGGGATTTAAACACAGCACGCTCAACAACAGGAGTGGTCTGTATGTTCTCTGGTGGAGCCATTGCATGGAAGAGTCAAAGACAAAAGACAGTTGCAATATCTACAACAGAAGCTGAGTTAGTGGCAGCCAGTGAGGCGTCGCGTGATCTAGTATGGATCGTAAGGTTAAGAAAGTGAGATGACATAGCTACAGGAGATACCCACGCTATAAGTGGATAATGAATCTGCAATTAAGTTAGCTCATAGCCCGCCATATGAATACCACCAAAGAACTAAGCATATCCGTGTTAGATTTTTCTTTATACGCCAACTAGTAACAGATGGCGTACTGACAGTGGAGAAGATTGTCTTATGGTCTGCAACCTGTAACTGCAGGTTGCAGACCTTATGACAAAACTGAGAAGGGGAGATGTTAAAGCTATAAACAGCCAAGTTCCTCCGTTACTATGGTTACCTTGTTTGTTATTCCGTTTTACTGTCAATAAAAGTTTTCTTAAAATCTGCTCTCAGTTGTATTTACTTTAACATAAGGTACCTACCTACTATGTTTATTATCAGTCGATTTTTATAGTAAAGGATCCCGCTATAGAACGACCTTCACCGAGATGTTTATTTGATGAAACGTATTTTATATTTAATTTAATATGTCAATAAATATATTGCATATGGGTTGCCTAACAAATTTTAGTCCAGGGTATGATTAATTAAAAATTAAAAAAAAATTTTTTTAAACATTTCACCGGTTTGATTATTAGACAAATTCTATACCAATCGAAAGTATGAAGCCCATAGAATATGCAAACGTTAGGTTGCCTATTCTTTTCCGGTCACAACTCTCGGATATCCAGAACTGGATCTTGGCGAAATTGTCAAATCTGACAGAGGCCATAAAACAAAAATTGAATTGAACTCTCGGATAGCCAGGTATAAACAGGTAAATCGATATAGCATTTTGCACCGGTCTGATTATTGAATTAAAATTAAATTAAATTAAAGATTATTTCATTATGAACACGGTGGTCTAGGGTTGCCTGCGAAAAATCAGTCCTGAATTCCGGTTGAAAAAAAAATTAAACAAAAATTAAAACCTACTCCAAACAAGTGAAAAGGATAAAATAATTAAATTTTAGTAGGTCCTCCCCTAGGTCATCCCCTAGGATCATATTTTTCGAGTTGGTGCTTCACTATCTATGGTTTCTGAAAACAACGTAGCAGCAACTCCAAAATATGTTCCTAGGGTATGAGTAAGTACCTAGGTACTAAAATTTAATTATTTTATCCTTTTCAGTTTTTTGAAGTCGGTTTTTTATAACACGTGGTATGATAACCTACAAATTCATGTGACGCACTGGGTAGCTCAACAAAATTGTATTTAAAGTTTTTTCTTGTACAAAAAACACTTTTTTGCCATTTTTTTCAACAATCCTTTTCAGTTTTTTGGGGTCGGTTTTAATTTTCGTTTAATTTTTTTCACAATCTTTAGTGATAACTTTTAAAGGTTAAAGCTAGATGGGTGACCGTGAGCTTATATTGTTTTTCTATTATCGTATTATTTCACTAAAAATTCATTGGAAAGCAAAAATCCGCAATTTCGCATACATAGACGACTTAATTTTTCTAGTTTTTTTTATTTAAAAACCAAACTATCCAATGGATTTTCAAAACATTTTAATAGGGCCAAATGGAAACTATTCTTTATCGAACGAAAAAAGAATCATCAATATCGGTTCACCCAGTCCAAAGTTCTGAGGTAACAAACATAAAAAAATCCATACCGACGAATTGATAACTACTTCCTTTTTTGAAGTCGGTTAAAAAGTGACCGTTTTGAATAAAAAATATAACTAATTTAAGTGCTGAATATACAGTAAGTAAGTACATAATAATAACTAATTCTTTAAAATTATCTTAGCTAAAACAACTTAAGACGAGGATTCATTGGGGATCATACTCCTTTAAAGATAGAAGACATTATCGAAAGATCTGAAACGGAGAGTGATGACGAAGAAGATTCAGAAGTTGGAGATCATAGTTATATGTTATATGACTCGGAACCTGAATAATTAAAAAAAAAAGTATTTATATTTTTTTACAATAAACAGCAGTATTTTTTTAATTGTTGTTTTTTATTTTGTCTTCTAATAAAGATAAAATTTGCAAGATTAGTATTATATATGTATTACTATTACCTTCTTTTTTTCTAAAGATGTATAATCCTTTTCATTTTTAACGGACTACAAAAAAAGGGGAGGTTATCAATTCGACTGTATGTTTTTTTTTTTTTAAATATTTTTGTTACCTCAGAACTTTCGACTGGGTGAACCGATATTGATGAGTCTTTTATTGTTCGATGCGGAATCCATTGTGTAGTTTGGTTTTTAAATAAAAAAAACTGGAAAAATTAAGTCGTTTATATACCTATGCGAAATTGCGGGTTTTTGCATTCGTATGAATTCTTAGTGAAATGATACGATAGTAGAAGAAAACAATCCATAAGCTCACGGTCACCCTAGCTTTGACCATAAAAAGTTATCACAAAAAATTGTAAAATAATAAATTAAAACCGACTCTAAAAAACTGAAAAGGATAACTACTTATACCCTAGGAACATATTTTTGGAGTTGGTGCTACGATGTTTTCAGAAACCATCGATAGTGGGCCTAATTCTGGGAACACACTTTAATTCTAAATTTAAGTACAGTATATCTCTTTCTGCAATAAGTAATAGGAAAAAGATAGCAAGAATATGTTTAGAGCTGTCACTTAAATTTAGATAGATTTCAAAGAAACCATAGACAATTTTAGACGGCATGTACGGAGGTGCCTCCTAAACACTGCATTTTAGCATGTTCAATAAGGTCGAAAATTGAATGCACGTTTCTAAATGTCAAATTATATGACAGCCATCCTTTTCGTATTCCTTTTGATAGAAAGAAATGCAGTGAACTTAAATTTACACTTAGCATGTGTTTACCAGAATTAGGGCCAGTGAAGCACCAACTCGAAAAATATGATCCTAGGGGATGACCTAGGGGAGGACCTACTAAAATTTAATTATTTTATCCTTTTCACTTGTTTGGAGTAGGTTTTAATTTATATTTAAATTTTTTTTCAAATTTCGACAACCGGAATTCGGGACTGATTTTTCGCTGGCAACCTAGACCACCGTGCGTGTTCATAATGAAATAATCTTTAAATTAATTTAATTTTAATTCAATAATCAGACCGGTGCAAAATGCAATATCGATTTACCAGTTTATACCTGGCTACCCGAGAGTTGTGACCGGAAAAAAATAGGCAACCTAACGTTTACATATTCTATGGGCTTCATACTTTCGATTGGTATAGAATTTGTCTAATAATCAAACCGTTGAAATGTTTAAAAAAAATATTTAAAAAAAAATTATTAATTAATCATACCCTGGACTAAAATTTGTTAGGCAACCCATATGCAATATATTTATTGATATATTATTAAATATAAAATACGTTTCATCAAATAAACATCTCGGTCAAGGTCGTTCTATATCGGAATCTTAGACTATTATAAAGCGTACTTAAATCCCTGTAAAAAAATATGTTTTACCGCACGCTCTGTTGTATTTTAACTTTAGAACTATGTGTACAGGCTTCTAAAATGCATTTTTTGAGCAAATGTGCTGAAAATTGAAAATGCATTTTTAGTAAGTATCACAAATTATTGAAATTGTTTTATAAACTTGTCAAAGACAATAATAATTGACATCTTCAGTCTTCCAGTGATTCAAGTAATCGAATCGAAACATCGAGTGGAGTGTTTGGCGGGTTTATGTGGCGTCAGTGAAAATTTTTATTACAATAATTAAAAATTGTGTCGGCGCGAACATTGAGTTATATCTCAAAACGACGTAGTTTTATTATTCAAGTGTTTATGTCGACGTACGACTAAAAGATAATTAGAATAAAAGTGATTATGGTGTGAATTACGACGAGAACTTTTTTGTGGTTATCCACCTCATCAAGTAGCACATAAAGTGACTGTCATCATATGTTTCGTGTCAAATACTCCCAAGAAGCATTAAAATGTCTTACGCCAGCATTTTAATGCAATAAAAGAAGAATTTCTAAAGACATGGCTGTATGGGCATTAGTTTCCTTTGCCTTCTCTTAATAAGGAAAATTAACAAAAAAAAAGAAATATCGAGTATATAATATTAAATAATGTAACATAATCCGAGTTAAATCTGATGAAGTGGTTTTATTTCAAATGTGTAGATTGTGTAGTGCTCGCGAAAATAAAAGATAATAGTATAGGTAGGTTTATAGATACTTTAAGTTCAGACTATTATATGATTACATCAGGCTCGTACCATAGAGAAAATTGAATACGGTGTTGTCTGTGGTACGGACTAATATGTTTTGTTGGTAGCAATGAACTTATTAGGTTGGCAAGTACTTTTAGCGTAATAAGTTTTGCTAATATGAAGTACCTATGTATCATTGTAAAACTTTGTTTATTTTCATTGTCTTTGGTTGCCTAGGCAACGACTATAATAAATTGGCCATCACAATGTTTAAATGTACCGTGTAAAGAATATCTGAATAAAATCAAATAAGTTAACTATTATACATTACAGCGACGACCCTCTGACCCAGTTTCGCTTCAATAATCTATTTATAATCCCCTAACATGGGTTTATATAAATTGTTTACTTGTAATGTGGAAATACAATACAAAAGTTGTCTTCTATCAAAAGCAATGATGTTTACACTGATTACATCGATATTAAATATTATTTTGCCATTTATTATAGCATATAGAAGTAGAGGTATGTATAAACACCGAATCTTTTAATTTCAAACTAAAAAACACTTTGAATGCGTACTTACCTATTTATTTTTTAACAGGGTTCTGGCTTCGTACACATTATTTTTATGAGCAACCAGTGATACGCTTTACATATGAATATGTGTTATTAGCAGAAACTGATGATCCTAGTCAGCCTATAGTATGTAGTGAAGCATCTGTATTAAATCTGGAATCTATAATTGGCGAAGAAAATTGTGCACAGATTCAGGTACCTAGATAAAATCATACCTATGTCTAGAAATGCATTTTAGACCAGTGTTTTACTCTTGTTAGTAAAAAATTGGACTAATTGTATCTTAAATATTCCTAATTTTATTATGATAAATTGAAATTAAAAATTTTTTTTAAAAAAATTGTAAGCATGGGGTTAGGTAAACTTAATGAGATAGGTACATGATTTATTCCATTGTACATTACTTTCCTGTGTTTACTTATATATCATTAATAATCTTATTAATGTGTACAGTACACTGCTACTCAACCTTTGATAGATAATTATGTATTTTTCAGGTTCATGAATATGATTACAATGCTGATGGAAGAGATGATAGCTTGGAAATTAACTTCAAGTTAAATGTACCACCAGAAAGAACAATAACATCTGTAATAGTTTTTCTTGCTTTAGATTTCCAGTTAAAGGTAAAGCTTTAAAACAGACCCATTCTTGCTACCTATATCATAATGAAATCTGTGTAATAAAACTTAATTTTAAGGATATTTTTTCTTCTGCAGACGGTGTGTCCATTGCATATGCAAAGCTTAGCATTGATAGAGAAAACATTTGTGTTTCCTTCATCTAGTTTCAAATACTTTGGAGATATTGAATTCTATCAAGTGACTCACTTGCCATGTCAACGCAACACAATAGACACAAAATACAACCACTCCATATTAACTTACAAACAAAATGACGATGAGGACATTGTCAATTTTATCCTGGGAAATTACTTTGAAAGAGAAGGTATTATTGTATTTTATGGTCTTGTTCATCTCTTTATTATTACTTGTGATAAAATTAATGTATAATTTGTATTGTAGTTACCACTCAAGTTAAGACACTCTTTTCAAGAAGTAAAAAGACTCCAACAGGGAAAATGAAAATTGACCTACATCTCAGGGTACCAGAGATGCATTTTAAATATGTACCAAGTCTTTTACAAGAATTGAAATGGGCATGGCCCCAATATTTATCATTAGTTGTTGTATTTTACTGGATTTTTAATAAAATCAAGAGGTTTGTATTTTATAATCGGTTACTTATGGCTTGGGAAGTACTACCATGGAAAAAGTTATAAATGTATTCTAAACTAAAATGCTGATCTTCTGTGAAGAAATAGAGACTAAAAATGCCAAATTTTTTTTTTATATTTTTGCTCATATCATTGACAGTAATCAATGCAAGACAATACAGTAACATATTTCATTAAAGTTTATTTAACCTGCGCACTTTGAGGAAATAGCCTGCCACAAACTTTACTCATGAATGTAGAAATCCATACAGAATTCCCAGCTATTGAAATAAAATCTTGCCATTGGTGTGCGGGCGAATGGCACGCTCTTGAATACCCACCTTGAAATCTGTGTTACCCAAAAATTTCATGTAATGTGTTGAGATAACACAGATGTTACCAACAACCTTTGATGCTGAGCCTAAAAGAATTATTTTGTTTATATTTTTTATCATTATTCTTGTAGCAAACTGTTAAATTGTATGATTGTTACAAAACTTAATTAAAGTACTATGATTAAAACAGATAAAACAATTTATTAAGTTCTACTTATCTACCTATATTACAATATTCATTTCTTGCACTTTCTATTTAAATTAACTAAGTGTAAGAGTGGGTAGTGCCCCACTCAGCTTGTTGTGACTATCTAACTCTGCTCTGTTGTCTTCTATAATGAAAGTCTTTCCACTGTAATCATCAAGCTGTACAAGTAAGTATCGGCATAAATAGTTTCCATAATCATTCTGAAATAATAACAGTAAATTATTATTATTTTATTTCAATAGAACATATCACAAAAATCTTGTAATAAGTACTTTTCCTTTTAAAATTATTACTATTAGTAATAATGTGTCAAGTTCCAATTTTTATAATAGTATTAACATAGTTCTAATTTTAATATTTAGCTATCTAGTTGTGTATAAACATGCACCTGTTTCATATCCAATTCGACAACAGCTTTGTTTCTAATGCCTTTTATGTAGAACCTCATTCTCATATGTTTGACTCCATCTTTCTCATAAACAGCATGGCTAACATGTGTGCGTCGTCTCCTCGTCGTTTCTTCCCCATAGCCCTTTATGGGAGCTCCAAGAGCATCTTCTACTCTGGGGTCCTGAAATTGAATTAAATATTTTATGAAATATCATGTTAGGTGATGAACCACTGCATTGCAAGCCTAGAGTATCTTACATTTTTGCACTTTTCCAGAGCTACAGAGTAGATACTATTAGCACTATTACTCGAGAATAATTCTCTGAATACATAATAAAATATAATGCCAGTCACTCCAACTCCAAGTAAAATAACTCCTGTATAAGAAACAGTTTTTGTGGTTTCCTTTATTTTCTCTCCTAAAGGTCGCACTTCAGTGGAAACTTCTATTCTCTCTTTATTTTTCGCTAAACTAGAGTTCTTATCAGTGGAATAGAAACGGTTGTTACCAAATTTATATGATTGGGTAAAAACGGGCACTAAGTCCAATGTTTTGGATATTCGAAAAGTTGGCAAACATTTCGAAATTAATGTCATATTATTGTTTCCTTTGATAAAGCTACTTAATATTATTTAATTTATTTATATTTCCATGAAATGAAAGAATAAAGTATTTAGGTTAGTTTTTCTCTTTTTTTTTGTTTTTTTTTTTGGTACATCCTCCCTACAATGGGAAGGCAACGGAAACTAATGTCCATACAACCAAGTCTTCAGTATTTCTTATTTCTTTATTTATTGCGTTGAAATGCTGGTGTTACATATTTCAATGCATCTTGGGAGTATTTGTCGCGAAATATATGATGACAGTCTCCATATGTGCTACTTGATGAGGTGGATAACCACAAAAAAGTTTTCATCCATAATCACTTTTATTCTAATAATTAAAAAAGTTTGAAAAAAAGGTGTTTGGCGGGATTTTGTGGTGTTAGTTAAGAAAAATTATGTGTTAATAATTAAAAATTACAACTAAAATATTATTAGAATACAAGTGGTTATGGTATGAAATACGATAAGAACATTTTTTTTTGTTAAATCTCCCTATGATTTAACAAAAAAAATGGTCCTGGTCTGAAAGAAAGAAAGAAAAAATATTTTATTTAAATAGGCCACAAAGAAGCACTTTTAAATCGTCAAAATAGACATTTTTATAACTTTTACAAAAAATATATTAACTAACAACGTCTAACACCGATATGCAGAGATGTTTCCTCGAAACCGCCTCCACTCGACCTTAGTCGAAGTCACCTCAAGGAAATGTTAAAAACATCCTTGAAATCGGTATGTTCAGTTACGGCTTCATCCTCCACTGACGAAAATCCAGTACAGTGTTGCCAGATGACTGTGTGAACTTCCCCACGTCCTTATTCGAAATCCCCCCAAAAATTGAATAGGGAGCTATGATTTAACAAAAAAATGGTCCTTGTCTGAAAGAAAGAAAGAAAAAATATTTTATTTAAATAGGCCACAAAGAAGCACTTTTAAATCGTCAAAAAAGACATTTTTATAACTTTTACAAAAAATATATTAACTAACAACGTCTTTCCGTCTGTCATGTCTGAATTTACACCGGTTCCAAAAGTTGAACTACCGAGAAGATTCCGGCAACAAACTCGTGTAGTCACTCTTTTCAAATATTAAATTACAATGTTTGTAGTTAAAAAATATAACTTTTAGCAGTACAATGCCACCCAGCGAGAAAAAAAATGAAAATTAGAAGAGAAGGTATGTCGACGTACCAAGAAAGTAGGTACCCAATGTCAAAAATAATATCGTTATTTTCAGGCTATCTCACAATGCACAATCACAGTATAGGTTACAGAGGTTAATAATAGTCACAATACTCGTAAATAAACATTTAAAACATTTGAAATTTTAATGTGTCCATGCATTCTTATCATCTAAATATTCTTGGACCTTATAGTAGCCTTTTTTCATTAAAGTTTGTTTCACATATAACTTAAGTTTGTGAAAGGGCAGTTCAGTTACATTTGGTGGGACTATGTTAAAAATGTGTATACATTTCCCCATGAATGAGCGACTTGTCTTGTGAACTCTAAAACTTGGAATAGCAAGTTTATTTTTATATCTAGTGTTTAAGTTACGAATATCACTATTCTTTAAAAAGGTATGTTTATATTTGTGAACATAAATTATGTTCTCATTTATACAGTGTGAGTCTGTGTAAAGTGCACAAACGAAAATGGGGGATACTATGGCTAATTTTATCGACGAAAAAAATATTTAAAAAAATATATTGGCTTATTTAATTTTTTATCGTTTTTTTTTTTATTTTTTTTGATGTTGAAATTACCCCGGTGTAGACAAAATCGTGTAACTTTTAAAATAATTGATCTTTTGCGAAGAATCAAACTGTTTTATGATTGGTAATATAGGGCGTCTTCATAAAATTAAATTATTGTAGAAAAAACTACACTCAATTAAAAAAATTGATGGACTTCGTACAAAAAACCGGTTATTTTTTATAGATTTTTGCATAAATTTAAAAATTGCTTCATAAAATGCCCACTTCGCATACCTTTCTGTTAACTTTAATTTATTCTACGTCGTTTTTCCTTTTTAACAGTGTCAATTTCATGTCAATACCATAATTCTATCGTTTTCACAAATGAACTTGCCACAGGAAAGTAATAACTTGTATGTTGAAGTACCATTCATTAACAGTTGATAGAAAACGATATGAATAAGGTATTGGCATGAAATTTTCACCGTTAGAAAGGAAAAACAATGTAGAGTAAATTAAAGTAAAGAGAAAAGTATGTAAAGTGGGCGTTTAATTGAGCAATTTTTCAATTTATGCAAAAAATTGAAAAAAAAAAAAGGTTTTTTGTTAGAAATTAGGCATTTTTTTTCATTCAGTGTAGTTTTTTCTACAAAATTTTGATTTTATGAATACGCCCTGTCATTTCCAACCATAAAACAGTTTGATTCATCGCGATAGATTAATTATTTTAAAAGTTACACGATTTTGTCTACACCGGGGTAATTTCAACGTCAAAAAAATTAAAAATTCGATAAAAAAATTAAATAAGCCAATATAATTTTTGAAATATTTTTTTCGTCGATAAAATTAGCCATAGTATCCCCCATTTTCGTTTGTGCACTTTACCCAGACTCACACTGTTATTGAGAAGCAACGGTCAAAATATTAATTTCTTTAAATAAATCCCTTAGTGTATCACGTGGCTTGAGTCTGTAAATAGCACGCACAGCCCTTTTTTGTAAAATAAAAATATCTTCAATGTCGGCTGCTGTGCCCCACAATAACAAGCCATATGACATGACACTGTGGAAGTAACCAAAGTAAACTAGTCTTGCTGTTTCAACATCACACAAAGACCTAATTTTTTTAACAGCAAGCAGCTGAACTAAGTCTTTTAGATAGGGACGAGATATACGGCGTTGAATATTGCTCGCACTTGTGGGATGGCTCCTCTAAGTACCTACTCGATGCCCTGGACAGATTGCAGCGTCCTGCTGTCCGTATCGTTGGCGATGTAGAGGTCACGAACAACCTCGAGCCTCTGCAATTGCGGCGTGACATTGCGTCGCTTAGCGCCTTCTATCGGCTATATCACGGAGAGTGTTCTGAAGAGCTTTTTGACCTTATCCCACCTTCTCCCTTCCTACTCAGGACCACGCGTGCTGGTCTTCGGAGTCATCAATTTACCGTCTCCACCTCAACATCACGCACAAAGAAATTTAGTACCTCGTTTCTTTGTCGTACTTCCAGAACTTGGAATTCTTTGCCAGCACATGTGTTCCCTCCTTCCTATAACATGGGTTCCTTCAAAAGAGGCGTGAAAAAGCATTTTTCAGGCCGGCAAGGTGGAGGCGGATAGAGCAGTGTCTAAACTGCACTAGCTGTCTTCGCATATGGACTTTTCTTACCGCTTCACATCAGGTGGTGTTGAGTCATTTGTCGTGCTTTGTATAAAAAAAAAAAAAAGATATGAGGATACCATTGTAAACGAGAATCTAACTTAATTCCTAAAAATACTGTTGAGTCAACACATTCAATAGTTTCTTCATTGATTTCAACATGACTACTAACCTGCCTTACATTGGTAAAGTAAATTTAATACACTTAGTTTTCTTTGAATTTAAAAAAATTAAAACTGACTTCAAAAAACTGAAAAGGATAAAATAATTAAAATTGAGTAGGTACTCATTCCCTAGAAACATATTTTTGGAGTCGTGCAGTAGGACGAACGGGAAGGTCATTTTATACGATTCCCGTTGGTCCCACTAATACGACAATTGGTTTTTAAGGTACAAACGTTAATGTTATTGTAATTTGAAACTAAAATTAAAGTCTAGTGATAAGTAGAATAAAAAACATCTTTTAATTTTAATACTGATAAATCACGTATATAACAGATTAAAAGTAGAAAAAGCCTCTGAATAATTATTATGGCTAAAATCACAGATCATTGACTCTTATTAATTTTATAACCTTATTTATACATATTGAACTTGGCAACAAAAATGTTTTTTACTAATCTAATATACAGGATTTTGTTATCAGTGCACAAATTTTTAAGATCAACTCAGACTCGGTAAGTGAACAACTGGCAATATTCATAATAACTATTTGTGTCTCTTTTCCTCTTACTTTAAAAGAACGTGTTAGAAAGGCGCACCTTCGTTTGAATCCTGTTTCACAATTTCTGACTTTGAGTAAAATTCCAAATACAATAAGCACTTACCTACCTATGGATTCGGATTAGGTGCTCGAAGTACCTACTGCGTAAAATTGTAGGAGCCAATTTAGGTCTTATTTTTTTTGTAACAAAAGATCCGAATAATAAAATTTATATTTTTGTGTTTTGTCATTCTGATCACTCTTTATTTAGTGAACGGTAATTTAAAGTTTAGAATGTTTCATATCCCATACTACATAGATCGTATAGGCTAATTGTAATGTAACACAACTAGTAAAACTAAGTGGACACGCTGAAAAAAGTATTTAGATTGAGTAATAATAATACTAGGAATAGGCGCACTTAGTATATACTTTTCCTTGTATAACCACTTAACGTTTTTCGCTTAAGAGCGCGGGACGTCGTTAAATATGTAAGTATTGCAAAAAAAAACTACATAAAGTTATGATTGTTAAAAAAACAAATGAAATAATCCTGTAATGTCTGGTGGGCTGCCTTTTTATATTTTTCAAATAAGTCTTAGCTTAGTAACTAAATATGAATGTGATGATATGAATATGAATGTGAATATGTGATTCTATCATCTATAGATTTTTATACACTGCACAATTGGGTTTTTGAATTTTTTATGATAAATGGAAAGATCAAATAGACATTTTATATCAAAACTTTTTTTATTTTTTGCAACAATTCAAAAGTTATATCAAAATAAAAATTACTTTTGAATCCAGAACCGAAGACACGCCAAAACAGCTCTCGAGCACACACGAGCGCATGTCATACTGTTGGTTTTCACTCATTGCAGTTTAAACTGAGATAATAAGTACAGTGGTTTGATCTATAAGTACTCGAAAGTATTTCATAACACCATTCTTATTAATTACTAGCGGCCGCCCGCGGCTTCGCCTGCGTGAACTACACGACGTCATCCCGTGGAATTTAATAAATTTGTAAGATAAAAAACAGTTATTTCGATCTTCAAAATAAATTACAGCCAAAAAAATTCAAAATAATTTACATTTTTAATAATTAAAAAGTTTCAATAAAATCCTGAACGCGCGGACAACTGACAGAATGTCAGTGTTTCATCAAAATCGGCCAAACAAAAAACAAAAGTGTTGGCCGCCATCTTGGATTTTTAAATATTTTACCATTGCGTTGCTGTTTTCTTGTCAAAATAAGTAGTAAAAACTGAATTTCATCAAAATCGGCCCACAAACACAAATGTTGGCCGCTATCTTGGATTTTTCCTTTGTCTCTGTTGAGTCACACCATTTTGTGTCACACTGTTACACATTGGGAAAAATATTCCCGATGAGCTTGTACCTTTCGGACGACACGTAGCTAGCGCGCTGGCGGCTAGCCGGAGCCTAAATTCGAGACGACGCCGTGCTGCAGCCGTTCTGTTGCGGAGCCGGTATAGTGTGCCATGACCTTAACACTGAAATCAATGCCACTATTTTTTCCCCGTTGAGTGACAGTGTAACTAAACAGAACGCTGTATTTCCGTTAAGTAACACCTTCTTGGGTAAAAAATCATTGTTCAAATTCGTATGTATGTAGCTGGATTATCCCCTGAAGTACCAGGCTATCATATCTATGTAGGAAATGTTCAGTATACATTTCTTTTATATAGATAATAATCGTAGGGGTACATTATATAACCTCTCATATACTTATGGTAGCCTGGTACTTTAGAGGAATGGCTAGCCATTTAAAAGGCTACCTCATTAGCATAGCCCAAAAAAGTAGTTTCTTACTAAACCTACCATCCAAAAATTATTTTCCATTTCATTGAGTGGGACGAACGCGAATTTAATTAAATATTTAATTTCTATTCCCGTTCGTCCCACTCCACTTGATGGTGGGACGAACAGGAATAAAAATTCGTTAATTTATATAATTCCCGTTCGTCCTACTGGTGGGACGAATCCTGGTGGGACGAATCCTGGTGGGACGAACCGGAATATACAGAATAATGGAATAATGGTTAAGGAAAAGTGTTTATGGTGTGAAATACGATGAGAACTTTTTTGCGGTTATCCACCTCATCAAGTAGCACATAAAGTGGCTGTCATCATATATTTCGTGTCAAATACTCCCAAGTATTAAAATGTGTTATGCCAGCATTTTAATGCAATAAAAGAAGAAATAAGCATATACTGAAGACATGGCTGTATGGGCATTAATTCCCTTTGCCTTCCCTTTATAGGGAGAAAAACCTAAAAAACAATGTTTACTTTTCATACGCGTAGAAGGAGTGTATATGTCTATGGTTATACGTCACTTGTCAGTCTGTGTGTCACTCTCAGCCGTTGGAAACAACCGAACAAAGGTACATAGTAATCTGTGGTCACTCTGGCTGCGGTCCGAAATAAAAGGTTTTTTCGCATTTTTTAAGAAAATTCAAAACATTTTTTAACATAGTTTATTTATATTTAACTAAAGTATGTAGGTAATTTTGTTCGATAGGGTAGGGACACGATCCCATTGCTATAGAAATTTTGAGGCTTCCGATCAAAATACCGCGACAAGTGGTTTTGGCAGTCCTCTCGTGATGTTAACCTGACACTGCCTAGAGAATTCTGAAGAGAGCGCAACAGCTGGAAATCTGAAGGTGCAAGCTCAGGACTATACGGCGGATGCATTAACACCTCCCAGCCAAACTCGCTTAATTTTTGCTGAGTGGCTAAAGATGTGTGAGGTCTAGCGTTATCATGATGAAAAACCACACCCCTTCTGTTGATTAATTTCGGCCGCTTTCTCTCAACTTCTTGCTTTAATCTCATCAGTTGTTCGCAGTAGTGTTCAGAATTGATAGTCCTGCCTGGTGGTAACAGCTCATAATGAATGATGCCCTTCCAATCCCACCACACACACAACATCACCTTGTTGCGAGTTAACCCGGGTTTTGCCTCAGTCTGTGAAGCCTGACCAGCCTTTGACCACGACCTTTTTAGCACGTTGTCGTACTTGATCCACTCTTCATCACCAGTTATCAGCTTCTTCAAACATGGTTCGGTTTCATTACGTCATAATAAAGAATCACAAATGAGTACACGGTTCATTCATTAGGTTTCTTTCAGTGAGCTCGTGGGGTACCCAAATATCGAGCTTTTTTGTGCACCTATTTTTTTTTTAAATTCGCCAAAACTGTTTTGTGGTCAATTCCCAGTTTTTCAGCTACGTCCTAACTACTGATATGCCGATCTTGCTCCAGTTTTTAAAAAATGGCATCAATTTTATCCGTAATAGGGCGACCAGAGCGACATGCATCTTTGACCTCAAAATTTCCTGATTGAAAACGCTTAAGCCAAATTTGTGCTACTCTCACAGACACTGCACTAGGTCCATAAACATCGCAATTTTTTTTCGCGACTTGCGTTGGATTTTTACCTTTCATTAGATTCACTCATCTTGACAGTACGAAAAACAAATGAAAAACACACATTTTCCTAATTTGAATTTGGAATTATCTTTTTTAAAATCTAAACTTTTAATGATACCAAAACCAGCCAGATACAAATAGTATAGCCAAAGAGATTTAATTACAAGTTCATACATACTATAATGCGAAAAGACTTTTTCCCCAACCTAATAGATTACAGCGCTAACGAATATAATCGCCGGGTTCGAAATAAAATGCGCGATAAAAGTGCTCACGCCTCACAGAGCTTTTAGCGTACTCACGATTTCGGACCGAGTTTTAGCGTGTCAACCTGTCAAATGTCAATTTTCTTAATAATACTATTGTATTTGAGTATTCGAGTCTAAAACAGTGTGATCCTGAGGACTTACTTTTGTGTTTGTGAATTCATAATCACAATACATTCAATACAATTTCTCTTTTCAGCCCCCTTATTCTCAACTGTCGGAAAGAATTCGAATTTTGGAAACTCTATACCTGTCACTTTTTATCGCGCTGCGTCAAAGCGAGACGGCATGTGACTTTTCGAATCGAATCCGTGATCCGACAGTTGAGAATAAGGGGGCTGGACACCAACAATTCCGCTTACAATAAATAACCTAAAAATAAGTAAACAAACCACAGTTTGACAGTTCGCTCACAGTGATTTTCCTCGAGAGCATTAGCGCTGGTGTGCTAGACTCTGGCCAATGAATCGTGTCACTCGTATTTTCAATGAAGTTTTTTTAGGGCAACACTCGAAATGTCATATTGACGTTTCATTTCTCATTCTTGTATTGAGTTTATTTTGTAGTTTTACTGTAAAATAATGTCGAATACAATAAAAAGTACTATTCGAAAGCTTGTATACACTATGATACATAAATACAAAGATATATAAAGTGAATTTAATCGGAAATCTGAAGAGAAAATTCAACATTTGGAGGAAATACGTTCGCTACAGGTTAGTTTATTGTTTTCAGGGCGTTATGGCTTGATACTTTTCTGTTTTCTGCCCACATCACCTACCTAATAAAATCCAATATTTTATAATATTCATGTTTATCGGTTATTTTCAGAAAGTGTATATGAAGAATTAAATCTCAAAATATTAATTCACTTAAAACTTAGAGAAGCCTGAAATGTTGCATGCAAGATCTGAAGGTTTTCTGCCTGGTGCTTTAATAGTTTTCAGTGCAAAATCAAAATCAGCTGATTACCATGGCGACATGAATGCATAAAACTTCTTGAAATGGATAAGGGAATATCTACATAGCCTAACAAAGCCATGTGTAATTTTTATGTATAATGCAATGCAAGTTACACTGTGAAACTAACAAACAAACCTCCCACAATGTCTAATAGCAAAGGTGATATTTGGAAATGGTTAATAGAAAATAATGTATCATTCCAAGAGTACCCGTACAAATGTTATTGTGATTTGTTCATGACAACAGATGTATTTAGATTCTGACTTTGATTATGAATCATCCTGAACAACTTATTAAATATGCCTTATTTCAAATTTTATTTTATTTTATACCCGCCCATTACTTTTATCCTCTTTTTTTCCACTGTTTTGATATTCAACCTGTAAGCGTCTATAATGACTAGTAGTAAGTGAATAGCTGGTAATTAATTACAATTAGGTATGCTATTCGAGGAGCTCGGTGGCGTATTGGTTTGAGCGCTCTGGTTTCGATACGAAAAACAAAGCAACTTTCCCCATGGTCGATCCTGGGATGGGTCAATCAAAGTTTGTGCTCATCAAATCTATTTTATCTATACCAAGGATGATATATCCATGATCTATACCCATAATATATTAAGTCTACTCAAGTATAAGAAAAAGATATCACCTTGTGTTTTAATAACCATTAGAACATCTAAAGGAGTATTAAAATTATAAATGTTTATTTGTTTTTATTATTGAATTCTTTTTTTTTAAATAGAACATTCCTAATGCACGGGCGTTTCACCATGTATAAAATGTTTAAAGCTAAAATAGGTTTCACTCGGCGTCATTGTGGCCGAGTATCTGATACCCGACGGTTTTTAAAACCCTAATAACTTTAAATACTCGTGAGGGAGCTCGGTGGCCTAGTGGTTTGAGCACTCTGGTTTCGATTACGGAAACAATTCAACTGTCGCCATGGCCTATCCCAGGATGGGTCAATCAAAACAGTTTTGTTTTAGAATAGTAATTAGAATATTATGTATTTAATAAGGTAGGCATCCGTTTAAATAAATTATTTACATACTTAAAAAACGAAGTATCAAGACTATTTATTCCTTGCGAAATAAGTGTTTACAGCTAAAGATTTTTTAAAATTGCCGCTCTTTCTCAGTGACGGTGTTGACACCGATTTGGATTCCGACTACACCAAAAATATGTCGCGATTTTGTTGTCGATTGGTACATACACCAAATCCTTCCCTGTCAATTGAACCCACTGCTTACATCTGCGAAAAAAATAAAGTGGTTTATTTAATGGGCACGACATCGATAGGGAAATAAAATTGTACAGACAGCACTATTTTTTACTTAGGTCGGTAGGTAAATATTACTTTTATGTACTGAAATTTGTACTAAAATCCCTATTTAAACAATAATAGCTTTAGAATAGAACTAATTAACAGTCATTGGTACTTACCGATCATCATTGAGAGGAAATTCATACATAATATGTTCGTTTTACATTGGCCGCCGGCGTGTCTTTAAATTACATATTTCTTAACTTATTCGTTTACTCATTTAGATCACTTCACATCACACACAATCCTTTTTGGGTCAAGATTATTTCTTGAGGCAAAACACTCCTTTTTTATTATAATTTACATTAACTTCTGATTTTAGAAAACTCTCCAACACAACTAAATGAAATGTCAAACGTTTTGAAAACAAGACAACAGCGACAGAGACAGATGACAGATATATATCACCTGTTTATGAAGAGCGTCGACCACCATATTGATTGTATGGATAATGCCTTCTTTCGGATTGAGGCGGATTATACCGCCATTACTGAGCGTGCACGTTTCATACAATTTTTTTTTCTCACGAACTTGCGCTAGACTGTTTCAATTCACAAAACAATACTCAAACGAATCTTTACTATGCGGACGCATAGCGTTGAATATAGCTCTGTGATTGGTTGATTAGTGTTATGTAGTTCACTTCACTGACTGACATTTGAATTTTATTGTCTATTTGCTTTTTATCGTAAACTCCGTAGTGATTACATTCTCTCTCTTTGGTGAGCTCGACACTATGCATTGATTAATATAGCTATCAGGCTCCCTTATCTAAGTGTTCATTAAGACAAACGCATAGTGCCGATTGTTACTCAAGTATTGTTTATGAATAGGAATTTGGCACCCTGTGCGTCCGCGGGCACTGTGAGACCTAAGTGTCGTTCGTGAATACGGGCGTTACAGTATTTCGGGTTCGGGACGCATTTGAGCGCGCTAATAGCGCTGATAATAATTACTTTTAGCGGTTTACGGACCGCAGCCTTTGTGTCACTTTTACGACTACTTTGGTTGCGGTGTGTCAAATCAATGATCTTTATAAACGGCTACGATACTTAATAAGGTTTCGGTCTGCCTTTATTACTTATTAGTGATCTGTGCTGTGGTCTAGCTTTATAGTCTTTTCATTCTTTCTTCTTCAGTGTTTAAATTATAAAGATACGTCTCATAAAATCATCACATAGAAACCTGTATCAGATATTTTAAGTAAAGATGATGTATAGAATTCATACATACATCAATTTGTCTATAACCAGATACAATTGTGTTGTTTGATTTAGGCGTGTAAAATTTTCTCAATTCGTAATTTCCTAGTCGGTTTAAAATGGATTGGATTATTTCGGATGAGTTGGGCTTAACCGTAGGCCATCTCGTGGGATGGGGTGCTGCAGGTGCTATGATTATTGGAGGTGTAGCCCCTTATATTCCGCAATACAAGCAAATTAAAAAGACCCAAGATTCTGAAGGCTTTTCTTTGTATGTTTGTTTAGCACTTCTTATAGCAAATACTCTAAGAATATTGTTCTGGTACGTATGATTTGGTCATTATTGCAAACTTAGCATATTCATACCTATTCGATAGAGAAAAGAGATAAACAGTAAGGTAATTATTTTTTTTAGGTTTGGTAAGCGATATGAATTACCACTATTGATTCAGAGCATTGTCATGAATATCACAATGTTTGTTATGATTCACCTTTGTGTTACTGTACGCAAAAAGAACCAAATTATAAGAGCAAGGGAGCGGATATTCACAGGTAAAACTTTACTGAAACTTCCTTCTGTTCTGTAAAACATACACAGTTAATTTGTCTATTTTATTTATTAATACTATTATTATATATTTATTTAGCAACTAGTTTTAATTGCATTTTGAAGGCTTTATATTTTGCTTACTTTAATTTAGTTAAATCATCCTTATTATCACTTACAGAATTATCTTTATTTATTTACCAATAATTCTTTAGCATATTACTACTACTTACTATAATGTAGTGTAGAAAAATATGTTTGTATATTTTTATTTTATACACTAACTTTCCTTTTTATTATGTTAATATTATTTTATGTTCTGTTTGGTGGTTGGTGTATATGATGGTGACATTAGGTGCAATATTCATGTTATATATACTGTTGTGTTGTGTGAATGGATCAGCTCAACCGGATGAAACTGCACGGTGGCTGGATCAACGTAGCGGACTTGCAACACAAGAAAAACCACACCGTTTCTATGGTAAGTGATTTAATTCATGCAACTGTCACATTGTATGCTTTTCTTTGTAGCCTTAATAGTCATCTTTATTTGTTTTTGTTTCAGCATCAAATAATCTTCATGCTTTGTCATTGTTACATTTGGATGATTGTAATGTGAGATCTGCCCTAATATGTTGTGCATCTTGATGTAATTTTTTGGGATATTAAAATGTTTTTGTTTAAAAATCAAAACTTTTCATTCTCATTTTATCATTATGCTTTACCATATTTTATTCAAAACATATATTGAGCCAATTATTATTGTTCTAACATTTAATAATTTAAAGGAATATAGATAAATACACAGTCAAATTTAAAAGTCTAGAGCCTATGGATATTAAGGAAACTCATCCTCATTCAATAAATAAATCTCTTTTCTGTCAATATAAATCGTTATTGGAATTGAAAATTTCAGACTCAACATCCTTATAATTTCTCTACTAAGTAATATTACATTTAAATAAAAAATAGTGTCAAACAGCTTAAGACTTACAAAGCGCCAGGTGACGATGGAGTTACAGCAGAGCTTTTGAAAGAGGCAGACGACTGGTCCGGTTCTGAAAACCCTTCAGAGGCTATTTAACTCCATCATGCTCGAGGGTGAAACGCCAAAGCCATGGCATGGGGGCGTGGTGACACTCTTCTTCAAAAAGGGTGACAGGACCCAATTGAAGAATTATAGACCCATCACGCTCCTGATTCATGTTTACAAGTTGTTTTCGAGAGTTATATCGAATCGTCTCGCACGCAGGTTTGAGGACTTCTAGCCTCCCGAACAAGTCGGATTCCGAAAAGGCTTTAGTACCATAGACCACATACATACGCTGCGGCAGTTTATACGGAGGGCCGAAGAGTACAACCTGCCATTATTCTTAGAGTTTGTGGACTATGAGAAAGCCTTCGATTCTGTCGAGACCTGGGCCGTGCTTCTTTCACTTTAGAGATGCCAAATAGACTATCGGTACATCCAAGTGCTGCAGTCACTACGAAAACGCCACTATGTCAGTCCGCCTCCCGGATCAAAACTCGAAACCAATAGGTCTTCAGCGAGGTGTGAGACAGGGCGATGTCATTCAACACATTCTCCAGCGCGGCTGTAAACAGTTTCGGGGAGAAACTGTTTACAGCCGCGCTGGAGAATGTGTTTAAGCTTTTGGACTGGAGAGGATTTGGCATTAACATAAACGGCGAGTACAGGACTCAACTTCGTTTTGCTGATGATATCGTAGTCATAGCTAAGACCCTGGAAGACTTGGGCACAATGCTCGACGACCTCTGTAGAGTCTCCTAACAAGTGGGTTTTAAAATGAACATAGATATGACGAAAATTATGTCGAATTCCCATGTCGTATCCATTCCTGTAACGTTTGAATATATTTACCTGGGACAAAATTAGTCTAACTGGGTAAGTTCAACTTCCAGCCCCCTTATTCTCAACTGTCGGATCACGGATTCGATTCGAAAAGTCACATGCTGTCTCGCTTTGACGCCGCGCGATAAAAAGTGACAGGTATAGAGTTTCCGAAATTCGAATTCTTTCCGACAGTTGAGAATAAGGGGCAGAAAGAGGTCAATCGACGGATCCAACTCGGCTGGGCAGCGTTCGGGAAGCTTCATAGCATATTCTCGGCCCGACTACCGCAGTGTCTCAAGACGAAAGTCTTTAATTCGTGTGTGTTGCCAGTGATGACTTCCGGAACTGAGACGTGGCCGCTTACAATGAAGGCTGAAGGCCTCATTCATAAGAAGGCTCAATGTCACCCAAAGGCTAAAGGAGAGAGCTATACTCGGGGTTTTTCTTCGTGATCGAATCAGAAATGATGAGATCCGCAGGAGAATTAAGGTCACTGACATAGTCCAAAGAACTGCGATCCTCAAGTGGTAGTGGGCAGGCCACATTGCAAGGAGGACTGACGGCTGTTGGGGCGGAAAGGTCCTCGAGTGGTGGCCGCGTACCGGGAGACGCAGCGTTGGTAGGCCTCCCACAAGGTGGACCGACGATCTGAGGGTCGCGGGAAGCCGATGGAAGCGGCCAGCGTAGAACCGATCGGTTTGGACATCTTTGGGGGAGGCCTATGTCCAGCAGTGGGTGTCTCACGGCTGAAATGATGATGATGATCAAAGACTATTGCTGCAACCTATTGATCTAATGCCCATTTTCATTTTATCTTCTTAGATAGCTGAGGAAGATAGATTGTTATATAAACATTTTTTATCACCAAAATGGTCATAGGTAACTTCTACTTGATAATATTTAAAAATCTCAATGTTTCTTATTGATTCTGATTGGGAGATCAACGTTCTTCTCAATATTAAAAATTTATAGATTTACAGGCCATTGACCAGGTCAAATCATTTGATATCTTATCTTGGCTTTGACACGAGATTTCCTACTTTTATTTATAACATATGCTCGTTTTACTATCAATGTTGTTATAATTAATGTTTGATACTTATACATAGTAATTTTAAAAATAAGTAGGCAGGTACTGACTGATACATTGTATAATTCTTATACTCACACTAATGCAATATGTTTTACTAAGCAGATGTAGGTATCTAGTAACTCTAGTACCTACCTTAATATAAAAAATGTATCAGGCAATGACAGAATTAATTGCTGCACTTACTCCAATTAATCTCCATAAAATTATAAATTGTAATTAATTGCTTTTTGGTGCATGTGGTTCCTGATTAGGTATATTTATCTATATTTCTTCATGAAAATAATAATATTATCTTCTCGTGATAAAATAAACTGGTAAGTATAAAAAATTTGGTATAACATCAAAACGTACCTATGATGATAATACATAATTACCAGTGATCGGAATACGCTGAGTATATTTACCTACAGTTTGTAGAACAGGGATAAAAATAGGAGACTTCCCTGCAATATTTTTTTTACCGGTAAATTTACCATACATACAAAAAAAACCATCAAAAATAGTCGAATGAAGACCTTTTTTTTTGAAGTTATTAAAAATGAAGAGCCATGTGAAAAAATTTATAAGGAAGAATATTTACGCAGGAGAACTTTCTTTTTAATTAATTTGATGTTTGAATTTACGTAGTTAAAATTCCGGTAAATTATCGGTGAGGTAAAAAAATTATTTTAACGAAGTCTCCGATTTTTATCTCTTTTCTACAAACTGTAGGTAAATATACTCACCCAATTCCGATCACTGATAATTACCTACATCTACACACTTTATAAACGTATTGGCAAGTAGGTATCTTAACTTTCGACACCTGTTTAGGTGATCTAACACACACACATAAACTTCATCAACCCCCGACGAAAAAAAGGGGTGTTATAGTTTGACGTGTCTGTCTGTGGCATCGTAGCTCCTAAACGAATAGACCGATTTTAATTTGTTTTTTTTTGTTTGTTTGAAACATGACGGATTGATTTGAAATTCGGTGTACTGGCACTTCAGTGACATCCCCATGACGTACTAACCTTGAGCTGATACTCTACCATCAAAAAGTCTGCGGGATGCTTAATTCTTCAGAAACTAACAGCAGATAAAGCTGGTTTGGGCTCATATGAATAGTCTTAATAAGATGGTGTTAGATATATGATTAATGAGGCCAGGGGTTACTTAAAATTTTCGATTTTATATTTTATACCTACGTAACTCGTTATCGTATTGATACTTAAAATATTTAAATAGATTTATTTTAATTTTTTATTAACAATCTTGGCTAGTCTGGTATTTATTTAGCAGTGTTCATAATGAACAATTTACTTGATAATACAGGTTTTGTCCTGTCTTAAATTATTATTTATTATTTTAGATTACTTAGTTATTATTTGTGTGCCTATCTTTTGTGCATATCACCACAGAATCTGTGATATTACTGGCTTACTCATATTTTAATAAAAGATGATGTTATGTTTGTTTATAAATACAACATACAAAAAACAGAGCAAAGCCATTAAAATATAATAGAGGTTTGTCACTTCGGTGACATTCCCATGACATACCAACCTTGAGCTGATCCTATTCCATCAGAAAGTCTGCGGGATCCCTAATTATTTAGAAACTTATAGCAGATATAGCGTGTTTGGGCTCTTATGAATAGTCTCAATGAGATGGTGTTACGCAGATGATTAATAAGGCCGGGGGTTACTTAAAATTTTCAATTTTATATTTTTTAGATTAATTATTCACATTTTAATGTTTTTGATGCGTTCAAACGCTTACTTTATTTTAACAATTACAAATAAAGAAAAAAAACGATGATGCACCATGCGGGAATCGAACCCGCGTCTACTGATGTCCGGCCAGATTAGTTATTCAGTCAAAATTTTGGCCTTGGGCCTTATGTCTATAGAAACTTGGAATGGCTCTAAAACAAAAATCAACGCCTATGACCCTTTAGAGTTTATTAGACTATGGAAGTAACTTCTTGCTTTAATTTAATTGTATGCTACAGGCAAGAAACTTGAATCGTGTAGGTATATGAGCCTTTAAGAGCGCGCAGCTCAAAAGAGATGTTCCAAAAATGTATGGAGACCCGGTCAGGTCTATGCACGTACAATATACTGAAAAATATGCAGAACAGTGTTCAATTGTCCGCTTTCTTTTTATTTGCTCTGTTGCGTAGCGCAAAACAAGAATTTTTGCAGAAAAAACTGCGACACAGCCAAATATTCATTAAGGCGCCTTTGTAACTTTGGTAAAGTTTAGTTGACTTCTATGACGCCCGCGATATTGCCATATTGAATAACGGTGAAATCGACGAAAAAAATTCAACTTTTGTACAAACTATGCATGAAACCGAATTATTTCCCGAATTCAGGAAAATTTTTCTGATATTTTAACATAGAATATAGTGGAAGGTAGTACGAGATGATCCCCTTAAGCGGGAATAGCTGTAAAATACATATTATTCAATGAAAACCAAAAATAAAGGCGATTACGTCTAGTATATCTATCTAAGTACCTAACTTTCCTAATACTCAAAACCGGAAATTAATTGAGGTATCATTAAAATATTTCTTTTTTTCTAAAACCTTACAAAGCAATCATCTTGTACACCCCTATGGGTAAGATGATCCCCAAAGGTGGGTGAGATGATCATAGGGATCATCTTACCCCCATTCCGAGTACCTATACAAATATTTTTAAGAAGACAATGATTACAAAAAACAAAAATACGCAATAATGAAACAAATTATTTATTTAAAATAGTCATCCCTCATATTCATGTTAAGTTTTTAGTTATGTAAGGTAATAAAATTAACAAAATCAACAATCAGATGACTTTCAAAGTCGCAAAAATAAAAAACGAAAATAAAACAGTCTTTCTTTATTAAATTGTACCAGTTTTTTTAAACTACTAGATGACAAAAAAGCTGACGGCCCACCTGATGGCAAGCGGTTACCGCCGCCTTTAGACACCTGCAATAACAAGAGAAAATCACTTGATATTGCAGGTGCGTTGTCGTCCTGCGGCCTAAGATAAAATGCCATCCATGCCCAGTAATTACACTGGCTACCTTTCCCTCCAATTATTAACACAGCGAACTGAAATAAGAAAGGCGGTGGTACCTACCCAGACGACCCTACATACGGACCTACCACCAACCTACATTACACGTTACATTCTTTCTTACTTTTACAATCTTTTTTTTCTCGGGGAGGAATCCGGTTCTACCTGCCGCTGGCTAAGCTACGGGCGTGTGTGGGGGTCGACCAGTGCCTGATCGTATTGGCACTGGGAATACCCACTAAAACTCCCCGGTAACTCCACTGCCCTGCGGGGGGTAGCCTGGGCTCTGCCGAAGCAATTTCACCAAGCCACCCCCAGATAATGAGTTCAATCTAAATATTATATTCCTTGTCTTCATGTCCTTGATATGGTCATTTTTGCCCTTGTCTCCATGTCTTTAACATGGCCATTTTTCAGCGTCAAGCATTAAGAGCGGCTGTCATTGATTACTGCTACTAGTCTACCAATCCCCTCGAGAACTTTTTCTTTTATAATTACGTGGCATCACGTTAGTCTATCAAAAAAGGAAAAAAAAATATTGACTTAAATAATAGACTTAAGTAATAAATGTAAAAAAAAAGGAAAGTCCGACTGACAAAGACAATAGAAAAGACTTAAAAAGACAAGGAGAGCTTAGCCCACCCTGTATCACGCCACATTTCAATCTATAGGCTTCAGACAGTGCCCCCTCCCAGCGCACAACGTTAACTTGGTTTCTGTGCCAATAATCAAGAATGTTAGTAACTTCGTTGGGCACATGTGTGTCATTTTTCAACTTCTTCAATTTTCTTCCTCAGCAAATCATAGGACACCATATCAAAAATATATTTAGCATTATTTCGAATTCAACCCATACAGTACCCCTAGCACGAGCATTTTTAAATTTCGAATTGCCATCATATCAAGTAGATTTTTGTTTGAAATTTTAAGCATGCGTGAACGATACGACTACGATTCGAAATTTAAAAATGTTCGTGCTAGGGATACTTTAAAATATGAAATTTAATACAATCCAACATTTTCCTTAAGTTTGCCGCAAGTCATTACCTACTTCCCAAAATTTGCAATACCAATGTACTCTTACAATAAAATGCAATTCACGAATTCCATCTTGTAGTGGTAGGTATTTGTGGAAATATAGACTATATTTCCACAAATACCACTACAAGATGGAATGGTTCGATAGAGAAAGTCCGATTCTCTACAATTATGTAAAAAGCACAAAATCGTAAAAGACGGAAGTAACACAGTTACTGAAGTGCAGGTATAATTATAGAAAACGATGTGTTAGGATAAGATCTCATTTTAGAACACTAATTAAGGCTACGCCCCAAGACGTGGAAATTTTCTAGTTTACTAAGACTCATAAAAATGTTCCAAATTCCATTCCTAGTCGGGACAATGTATAAAGCAATTTTTTTTAGCTTGCGTACTGTCGAGGTATTTTATTGGAGTTACTGTAACCTTAGGATCATAAGACTGTAACCCGTTGTGTGATGTTCATTATGTGCAGAATCACTCCATCATTGGGTTTATCAGGTCGCATTTTACCCATCTATATATTTTTAAGACTTTAAAAGAATATAATTAATTATTGTTTATGACTTGAATAATTAGAGTTCGGTCATGTTCGTTCAAATAACGTTATAGATTCGAAAATAGAGATAAATAAAACGCTGTCTAAATAAGCCTTATCATATTTTGTTGCTGCTGTTTTTCTTGTCCCCTCACTTTCGGATTGCTTTGTTTTCAAACATTTGGTATACATTATTATACCCTTGGACTCGTCTTCGAACTTCCAGATATGGAGAGGAAGTATTTCTGGGCGTGGACAGACTTCCAGAGCTACCTGGACTGCATGCTGGTGTTTTCTGTGTTCGGCGCCGCAGTCACCTACCTGCTGATTGAGTTCCCCCCCTTCGTGGAGCTGATTGGGTTCCTCGCCGTATTTACCGAAGCCATGCTCGGCGCACCTCAGATTGCGAAGAACCATCAGCATAAGAGTACAGAAGGAATGAGGTATGTCAAATTATAGTTTGAGTATGAAATTAACAGTAAATCTTAAGTTGAAGAAGGTCTTTTGAAAAAGCCTAACATCGAGAGAAAACGCTTCTTTTAAGAAATAAAAATACAACAACACCATAGAATATATAAAGATTATTTTTATAGCAATAAAGTCTTAAATAAACGAAATCTAAAAATTTAGAATGTTCCCAATCTGCATTTGTCTGGAGTTCTGGACTTAATCAAATGTTTCTGATAATTATTATAAAGAATTTTGCAATAAATGTTTGAAGATATTACCCGAGTTCCCGCCCCAGGACATGTTTTTTTTCTGGCCTAGATTTTTCTAAATATTTATCTTTAAAAAAATAAGAACTACCTAGGTAAGTTTTTTTTTTATACAATTGGATGACAAACAAGCTGACGGCCCACCTGATGGTAAGCGGTTACCGCCGCCTATAGACACCTGCAATAACAAAGAAAAATCACTTGATATTGCAGGTGCGTTGTCATCCTGAGGCCTAAGATAAAATGCCGTCCATGCCCAGTAATTACACTGGCTACCTTTCCCTTTAATTCGAAACACAGCGAACTGTTTCACGGCTGAAATAAGAAAGGCGGTGGTACCTACCCAGACGACCCTACATATGGGTCTACCACCTAATAAAAAAGCAGTAAGTAGCCCAATAATTATTTAGTAAACGTTATGAAAATACAACAACGTTTAAAGTTTTAGGCAGAATGATAAAGTACCTACCCTGCTCACTAAGGTAAAGAAGAGAAAAGTTAAGACAGGATTTTTTGAAAAGTATAACATTTTGGCATTTTTTTGTTTGTATGTTTCTTTTCCTAATAAAAATTTCTCTTACTCAACTATTATACTGTTTTTCAAAAAGCCGTCTGATAACTATTAAGCCTAGCCTGACTTGCTTATGCATGTAGCATGTAGAGTCTATTTAGAATCTGTTTATTCATATCCAATATTTTCGACGTGAATGTTTGCATGAAAAGACGTGAGACATAAAGATTCTTCGGGCTGTCCTCAGATAATTTTTATTTAGACCATAATTTTGACGTTTTCACAGATTTTCTATAGTTTAACTGTCAACTTGTCAAAGTTATATTTATATAAATATCAGCCCTTATTGATTCTTCCTTTGGAATAAATAATTGGTTTAAAAAACTGAAACATACAATGGTCTATGGAATGTTTATTTTCATGGCATATGGAAACCCATATTTTTTAATACTAAGTACTATAAGGTGGCAATCAAGCATACGACCCACCTGATGGTATGCGATTACCGTAGCGTATGAAAGCTTGCAACACCAGAGGTATCACTTGCGCGTTGCCTACCCTACATTATGGAGTGCAATAAATATATGAAGTATGTTGAAATCAAAGAGATTAAAGCAAACAAAATGTATTTTCGTACTAACACCTGCACACCTATTTATAAAACTGATTTATTGCAATATGATTTGAAAATACATAATATATGTTCAATCAAATATGCTGACGTCTATTTGAATATACCCATGTAAACACCTAGAGCCAGCAGATATCATTTGAATAAACAAATTATACTTGTGCTATAAACTGGAAAATCATTTGTATAGAGTTTGGTTTACCTAACCATTATTTTTTTAGATAAGCCTGTAACTGGTCTGATATAGCCTATTTATAACACATAAAACGTTTGACCTTAACAGTAGATTAATCATTTCCAGTTTAAGCATGGTGATAATGTGGACCTGTGGTGACGTATTCAAGACTGTCTACTTCGTTGTGAGAGACGCGCCTACTCAGTTCTGGGTGTGTGGAGGGCTTCAGGTCTCCTTAGATATAGTTATTCTTTTCCAAGTGAGTATAGCTGGCTTTGTAAAAACTCCAAACTCTATAAATTCAACCGCATGTCGGCTTTATATTCTAGATAAGATATCTGGCTATCAGTATCTAAAGTACACACATACGCCAATAATAATCAATTATTATTCGGTCAAAATTTTAATCAACAAAAACTACCGCTCCCTCTGTCGGCTCTGTTAATAGAAGAAATCGGAAACTTTTTTTATACAACTAGATAACAAACAAGCTGACGGCCCACCTGGTGGTAAGTGGTTACCGCCGCCTATAGATAGACTTCCGTAACAGCAAGGAAAAAATCACGTGGTATTGCATTTGCGTTGTCATACTACGACCTAAGATGAAATGCCTTCCATGCACAGGAATTACACTGGCTACCTTTACCTTTTGAAAAAAGAAAGGCGGTGATACCTACCTAGACGACCCTACATACGGGCCTGCCACCTATTAAAAACTAACTGTAACTTTATGGTAGATAAGCACATAATTTATATATTTGTGATAAGATTGATAAGCTTACTTAAAGAGAACTAGACTCTACTTTGTGTATAACTTGCAGATGCAGACTGTTTAATAAAATCGTCATAATCTTTATTTACTACAACTTGTACAAATAGAAAAGATAGATCGCCGACATATTCCCATTCCTTTATTTTCGTTCCTTATCATCTGCCATAAAAGTATAGGTACCTACTTAAATATGTAAATAAATGTTCACTCATGCAATCAACACGTAGTTCATACAAATAGATATTTGTAACCAATCAAATATACATACACAACTTGAATCTACTCAAATAACACTATTTCACTTGTGTAGAGGTAATTTAGTGAAGTCATTTAGTATAGATTATAGATATTAATTTATTACAAATAGATATTAACCATCATTATACTTCGCCAATGTTTTTGAAGTTTATCAACTCTCCTGTCTCTGTAGTTGCTATAGTTATTGTCTGTTAGGAATTGGGACAGCCCTTATAGCGTGGATTATACGAAGCCAATGCGCTGGCGCCAGTCCTATAGACAAGCCAGTGAAGGGCCCGGCATGAAAAATAGACGAGCGCTCTATTCACGCCAGCGCTGGCTTGGCATGTAAAACTGTTATTACGAGGCCAATACCAAGCCTGCGCTATCTGCCAGTTAAACCGGCTGTACCTACTGCACACATTGGGTCAAGATAATGGGCCTGCGTGTTTGGCAAATGTGTAGGAACTTAGCGTGTCGTAGTAGTGGGCCAAGCACTTGCCCCAATGTGCAATGTAGACCGCCAATATGAAAACAATACCTTGGGCCAAAGCGCTGGCCCCTTGGCCTAATGTGTTTAGCGACCATTATACTGCCAGCCGGTGCTGTCTTAGTTTAAACCATGTTCAGTAAGTGCATTTAACCACTGACGAAAAAAGGGAGGTGTTATAAGTTTGACGTGTCTGTCTGTGTATCTCCGTGTTTGGCTGTGGCATCGTAGCTCCTAAACCAATGGACCGATTTTGATTCGTTTTATCTGTTTGTAAGCTGACGTGACTAGGACTACACGATAAAAGGGTTTTACTAACTTTCCCAGATCCGATTGATTTGAAATTTGGTGTACTGTTACTTCGGTGACATTCCCATGACATACTAATCATGAGCTGATCCTATACCATTAAACATTCTGCAGGATCCTTAATTCTTCTTATACTTACAGCAGATATAGCGTGTTTGGGCTCTTATGAAAAGTCTCAATGAGATGGTGTTAGATAAATGAGGGCGGGGGTTAATAAAATTTTTAATATTATATTTTTATTTACGAATCTCTTCTATTTGAAGGAGATCTCCAAAATTTACAAATATAGAATACACAAGTATGCCTTGTCTTTTGAACAATTTACTCCATAATTACTTGTGGCAGGTTTGTCTGTACGGTTTCAGGCACCAGCCCATCACAAGATTAGGCTTCAATAGGGTAGTTGACAACTTTTTTATTATTTCATAAATAAGAAGTTTATAACTCATAAAGAAATATTGCAAAAGAAATAGTATGTCTAAGATCAATAGTTTCACAGATATAGTGGTATGTTTGATGTGTTGCGGCGCATCGTCCAAAAACGCTCCATAGAAAATCTACGGAACTGGTGACGTCACATGTTCCCATATTACTAAGAAATGTATGGGCATACTGACAAAATTGATAATAACTATGTTTTAAGTAGGTTTTTATTGATAGTTTTCATAATAATAGTTGTTTTAATTGATGTCAGCAATCTAATGTCATTAACATTTTTGATAAGTTTTGAAAAAAAAATATCACCTTTTTTTAATTTTCAAAACAGTACAACTACAACAATATTCCATATCTTTTAAGTTTGAATTGTTTTTATGGGTAAAAGTAGCGTATATTTTCCGAATTTGTGAAAAATATCTCCAAATTCAAACTTAGGCAACATCCCAATTGTATCTAAATTAGATAAGCCCTCTAAACTGTATCTAAATTTGATCATATTAAGTACCTAAATTGTGAAGGGAGAGTAAATATATATTTGATTTTAAAAAATCGTAAATATTTATCGCCAGGTTTGGTTGTACCGACATAACACGGCGGCAGCGCGACGCGTACGCCGAGGGGACTAGCAGTGGACCGAGACAGACTTATAGCACGCGCCGCGCTCGCCACGCGCCCTCCACGCCAAACTACGCATCCCGGTACAAACTTGCTTTCCAAGCATTTTATGACGACTTACTCGTTTTTTGTAGGTTGTGAATGTGATACATTTATAATAAATCTATTTAGATGTAATATTTTATGTAGATTTCTATAAAGAAATAATTGAAAAAGCACAACACCTGACCAAACATTGAATTACGACTTCCACACCTAAGAAGGTAAATCTAAGGGCAAATGTCAACTGACAGTAATTAATTGTATTCCATTGTAACATATCGATTTTTAATGTATAACTCTTTAAGTGGTTCACTGTCAATCATACACCATCTAGTTTACCACATTTGATAAACTTTACATCTATGTATATTGTTTGTAGTCCTTTGAAATTCCGTAGGTGTGTAGTGAGTGCTGCAGGTGTATGCCTAAAATATGCGATCAACGAGGTTTGTGTATTCCTGTCCGACAATTATTAAGAACTGTTGTGAATCAACAAAAAATAATGTTTCTAGGTGTACATTGGTCGTTGTATGAAAAAAGAATAAAAACTCTTACATCGTTAGTAATAAATAAATTTTATTGTGTAACGTTTTTTAACAACGAACACATAAAAATAGAGAATGCCAAGTTTTACAACATTATCGAAATCCGCTTTTTACGTGTTTTACCTCCATTATTAAATAGTGTACAAAATTAGCATTTAACTATAAGTACTAATACTTATTATTAGAAGATGATAGGTATTATTAGACGGATTTGTATTTTAGTTTAGAGTAAGAATTAAGTAGGTAATTTTGACTTGGATTTGTAATTTTTAAGTACGTACCCAGCTCCATTTGCCAGAAGCGGTGTCAAGGCATTGCTTGTACCCCAACTGTGATAACTTCATGCACTTTTGGCATTCCTAACCTTTTGAAATTTCCATAATAATCTTCCGGTGGCGTAGGTAATAAATAGGGATCGTAGACTCAGTATGAAAGTTGTGGTTTTCTAGTGAAAAATTAGTAATGTTTTCTAAAGCTTCGAAGAGCGTATCTTCCTAAATAAAGTACGACGTAGGTGTAGATACAAAGGTAGACGGTCTTGCTAAACGCTTGGGTATTAAACATGATTTAGTTGAAATACTGGTAAAACATGTTTCCTCTCACTCTTTATGTCAAATCCAAAATCAAAACCATATTTAACAGTGATTAAAACATTTCAGTAATAGCGTTTGCGAGTAAGACCGACATTTTTAATAATAAGAGAGAAGGGATTATCCAGTCACTAATTTAAGATTTTATAAGACAACTAATTTGTTATGAAACAGATTAAATTGCAAGTGGTGGTTTAACCAACTGCTTGCGTGTATAGTGATTTAAAAAAAATACTATTTTCATGCAAAGAACATGAGTACCTACTCAAGAGAAAATAATATATTAGAGGAAGATTAAACTAGGTATGTATGAAATATTTCTATTGGGTATTTATAAGTATTACCTATAATTGTGACTACTAATTAATTCTATTCGTCAATGTGAATATTTTAGATAGATATATTATATTGAATGACAGCATACCTACATGAAAATGTAGGTACAAAATGCAGAATGTTAAGGGCCCGGAATGGTCGAGGCACAAAAAAGATAGGTACAATTACCCTTAATGTAAGTTTCAATCGAGTCGAGACATCTCGATAGCGTTTGCGTTTCAGTTGTCGAAACGTATAAGAGTTTTTTTATTTTATTTATTTATTCTGTTCAAAAATTCGGATACAGAGTATCTTAAACCTATTTATGATAACATGTTAATATTTTTAAGATGGTTGAACGTTAACGTCCGTACTAGTTTTATTATATAAAGATATAAACTGTATGACAAACGTATAAGAGTTCTGTTGTAAAGTATTAGAAACAAAATTAGATTTAGGTATAGACATTTTAAACGGCATGAACGGAGGTGCGTCCAAGACACTGCATCTTAACGTTAATTAAGATCGAAAATTAAACGCACGTTTCTATATGTCAAATTATATGACCGCTATCCCTTTCGTATTCATGGTGAGAGAAAGAGATGCACTGAACATATTATATGGATCTGAGAGCTGAAAGCAAACGCGATACAGACGCTTCTATCCGATTGGAACTCACACTAGGAGTGTAGGGCCGGCTTCATACAACGAGATTTAACGCGTGCACGCACACACAGACAAGTGCGTACGACGATTTCAAATCAAAACAAAAGACGATGGTTTTATATAAATTCATTCGTTGGAATAGTATTATGAATTCAAAAGAGATAAAACACATGTAGTTAGTTACATACATGTAGTAAGGCTTATACAACGTTTATTGGCAAGGCCGTAAGTGTACCTATATTTATCAATTGCCTAGTGATAGTGCATAATACAAGCTTTACTAAATTTGCTACAGAGTGCGTCGGCATTAATGTTTAATGATATTATGTATGATTATATTATAATAACATTTACGCAGATTACTTAACATATCTAGCTATCGCGAATAAATTTAAATATTTAAAGTGACGTTTTTTGTTACTAGTCTCAAGCTTATAGCTGATTGATAGAGCTTACCTTAGATAATCAATTCAGACTATAATGCACGTCTGGCGTAGACAACATCGATGCATTAGAGTTCATAAGACCATTGCATGACGTCATACCTGATTAATGTTATATGCACAACGATTATAATTCATAATTTTATAAAATTATATATCTGTTGTCCATTACGTTACGTTTAACGATAATGTTAAACATTTTTAACGCAATAATTCTAATAATTTTTATTGTGTTTTTGTATAATGCTGCCAACGTTACACTATTCCATACAAATGTCATGAAATTATCAAATGAATATGATATTTTTGAAAGTGGCAAACCATTTCTAGGGACTAATATAGCCCATGTTTAAATTTATTGTCGCATTGACGGCACTACCCTGTATATTACATAATCGTACAAAAGTACTAAATTTGGCAGCAAGGGATTGGCTGTATGGTCGATAGTGTAATAAAAATATAAGATTTATAAGCATCTACAGCATGTTTAAAATGTTTGGCTGGTTTAGGTGTGAGTGTCAGGACTTCAATACTATCTTGACCCGTCAAGCCTCAGATTCCAGACACAATTGGTTTTTCAAATTTCTTAGCCCTCCGGAGGGATAACGCCCCTTGACGGATTAACAGCGTTAACGTCGCACGACTTTTCATACAAAGTCTCAAGTCGAAAATATTAGAAACGATCATTCTAATAACACTTTCCATGCATAAACAAGTGAGGCTTGAGGCTAGTCCAAAAAGTTGTCATAGCATTTTTCGAAAAATAGTAAGTATTAGGTATAGTTGAGCAAGAACAATTTTTAACTTCAGACCAAAAATCGCCAGTAATTCTTACATTCTTATTAGACTTTTCGAAAAATCCTCTGACAATTATTCAGACTACTCTCACTTGGCATGGTCAGTCAAAATGAAAATTTGTATGAAAAGAAGTGTGACTTAAAGTCACACTGCTTTTCATTTTGTGACATTGTAACTCACACTTTGACCTATGATCTAAGGTATTGTATGAACTTTCGTACCTTACCAGCCCGCCCGGTACAATAGAAGACTATAGGTTGGTTTGTGCAATACAAATGAATCAAGTACATGACTGGCTTAGAAGTTTGGCTACTATATTGCAATATTATATTTTATTAAATTATATTTTAAAATTATTTTAAATGTTTGAAAGATATTTGAAAAAATATGTAGAGTAGACAAAGATCTAAAAAAACATCAATCGCGTCCCGCCTGAGGTCCGAGTCCTAGGTAGATGAGTTCCACCCGTGCCCTTAGTATGGTAAACACCCTGGGGAGTGGACAAAAGTTTTGTCTCTCTCTTCGTCCATAGAAAGAAAGAGGTAAAACGCATTTTGTCTCCTAATAAATAGACGTAAGGGGTTGAGAGAGATTTTGTCCACAGTCCGTGGTACGGGCGCAGGACTCTCTTTTCTAGTCCACATTTTTTTTAAATATTATTTTATAAAATATTATTTAAATAAATCATTAGCTTAAATTAAAAACACATATTTATTAATTTATTATGTCAATTTAATTTAAAAAGTTTTTGAGAATGTTAAATTCTTTTTTTATTTAATCTGTACTACAGTCATGAATAAATATAATTTAAAACCTTATTGCCTCTACAATAGAGTCTATTGTTATTTACATATTTTGAAGCTTTGAGTGTGTACACTAGACGTGACTACCTAAAATAATCCGACGGTGGTCAATTGTTAAGATATCTTTTAGAAATAGTTTTAAATTTTTGGAAACAGCTATTGCTAGTGTTGGGTAAGACTCAAGTGTGCTCAAGTCTTTAAGTTCTGTTTGAAATGAAAAGACCCTTATAAACAACAGTACCAGCTATAGACTAGATCAGGGATGGCGAACCTTTACGTATCAGCGTGCCATTTTTCTAAGGAAATGTATAATGAGGTCATAGACGTGCCATCAAATCAATTTTTACTTTGTGATTATTGGTAAAATAATACTAATAAATACTATCAATTAACGTAGGGTGGGATCACTCGCGTTCGCCCGTCATATTATACCTACTTCACACTGTTTTTCGTAGTGAATAATGAATTTTATGATCAGTGACGTGCCCAAAATATTGTGTAGCGTGCCATTAATGGCACGCGTGCCATTGGTTCGCCATCCCTGGACTAGATGCTTTGACTCCATAGTTCACATTCGACAACAATTTCATGCCTAGTAGCTCAATATGGCCTGCTTCGGTGTTGCACCGTGGTAAATCGGGTAAGATGCAGTAGATTCCGTTTTAAACTCGAGTTCTTTGATCAGCTCCATGATGATGGAGTCTTCTTACGTTAGGGCTGGTTAAAAGAAGCTCTGCCATAATTAGTTTCATCTTATGACTCGGGTCCTTCCCAACACTGGCAACCTATTGCACTTCATTTGTTATTTATTTATAGACTCTGTTAACTGCTTACGTTCATTTTATATTATTTTATCATCTATGGTGAAGATTCTAAGTTCTCTAATACTAAAAATTAGTGCCTCAATTTCGTTCCATTACAATTAGAAAGAAAAGTACCGAGTGGCTTTTAGTAACTTCAAGTTAGGTGACAAGTAACCGATAAAATGGTTATGTCGTAGCCCGATTGTTATAATGAAATAAATCAAATTATGAAAAATTTTACAGAATATACCACAGAACCAGATTCAATAATATGGTAGAGATCCAAACATGATTGTACAAAAAAAAGGAATCTTTTGTTTTTTTATCTATTTATAATTTAGCTTTTTAAAATTTGTTTTTGTTACCTACTTATATCATTTTTCTCGCAAAATTAGTTCCGTTTCGACGCACTTTCAAAGGAGGTAAGGACATTTTTCAAAGTTTAGTTTAGATAAGATAAGATAATCATTTATTCACAATTAATATTATTTATTTATTATTTTTTATCAATATTATAACTAATTATGTACAATAGAAATATCTAATAGTCAATTCAACACTAAAACATTAATTGTGATTACGATTTATGGCTTTAGGTTCGAAAATCCCATGTATGTCTAAATTGGCTTACCCAATTTTTAAAAAACCGGCTTTATTTATTTTTTTATTTTTTTTCTAACTGGACATGAAACAGAACTCATAGCGTGAGTCTTATATCCTCTTCTAGAAGTTACCATCTTAGATTAACAAAGTACTGGATACGACGTTGTCGCTTCAAAAACGACACAGTTCAATGTCAACATTTCATGTTTTCCACTCCCAAATATTCTTACTGTATAAACTAATAGAAAGAAAATGAAACCATACCATAACTTTATTTTATTTTCACGAAATAATGTTGTTTCACTGTCACAAAATTAAGTGACAAATTCAGGTTGAGGGTAGGTACATGTTTGTCCAAACGGGTTTTGTATTTAATTTTGTCAAAATACAAAACCCGTTAGGAAGTGGCAACATTGTATTAAATGTAAATGTTGATAATTCTCTTTAGTCGTTGTACCTATTTTACTGTAAAGTTGTTAAAAACTTAAAAAAACTATTGGTTTTGTATTAGAGAGTAGTTTTTACCATTCTTATCCATTACTAAACTCCATGTATCTTCAATATTACGAAGTCGCTTAAATGACAGTTGACGCTTCGCAATAGGTCGTCAGTGTTGCACCCGTATTAAAGATCGAGTCGTTATGCAATAGCAATAAAGTTGGTTTTTACTAAATAGTTTTTGATCAACGCCAAAATATGTATCAAATAAAAATTAGTACAAGAAAGTGTTAATGTAGGCCATGTTGTTTATAGTATTTTATTAATGTAATGTTATCAATAATGAACTAAAGCGGAGGAATTGAAAATAATTGTTATTGTTGTGGTGGAAATTGGTACAATTTTATGCCTATTGTATATTTTGTTGTCTTCCTTATTGTTTCATTTTAAGATAGGTTGTATGTATATATAGGAAGATAGCTATTACATAGTAATAATAATTTTGTTTAACATCAAACCGCTTAAGGGAATTATTTTAAAAAAATTTGGTTGGGCGTTTACCTGGGTTGTTGAATACTGATTTTGCATAGGTTTATCAATTTATTATGCAGGTTGGTCACGACCATACGACAATAAATTACAACGTGGGCTATATTAGTTCATAGAAATGTTTGCAACTTTCTAAATCATCTTATTTATTTAATAATTTCATGACATTTCTATGAAGTAGTATAACATTGACTGCATTATTTTATAGAAATATTATAAAATTATCAAATATATAAGATGTATTTGAAATGTGCTAATCATTTCTATGCTCTAATATAGCCCATGTTATAATTTATTATCCTTATCACCCTGTATAAATCAACCATCTTAAACAGTATTAATTTATTTTAAGAAGATTTTGTGTAAATAGTAGGACCATCCTTGACACTGTTCATATAAATTATAATGTTTTTTTTTCTAGAAATAATTTTGAATGTACTCAACAGCTTTTGGTAACGCTAATGACGAACGTGATGATGAGAGAAGATATTTATTTATATATGACGAAACATATCATATTTGTTAGATATGCATTAAATTTTTGAGATAAAAATCCATGTATTATTATGTCAATTAAACTTAACGTACTGGCATAAAAATAAGCAAGTGAACGCTTTAGACGGCGCACAGCTCTTATTATGAAGGCAATAAGGGTTATGTAAGAGCTGTTAAAATTGACCACATCTACTGTTCATTGTATTAGGAAAATATTATTATTCAACAGTGTCAAATGTAATAAGGTGTCGATGACGTATGTATGTTGTGATTTTATTGAGTTATCAATTCTTATACGAATTAAAGTTATTGTTTTAAACTGATTTGTTTTTTTAATTTCCTTCGTGACGCTTGTCTGTTGTTATAAACCACAAACCGTAAAAGTAGGAAAACGTTTCTCATTACAGCATCTGTTGTGGTGTGAATAACATGACGAAAGCAACGCAAGTCTACGAAAAAGAAAAAATATGTATATGTTACCGTTAAAGCCCGAAGTATGGTATATTCTAAGATTTTCCGGTAACTCCTAGCATTTACCGGTAGGTTAGGTTAGTTTAGTGTTGTGCTTTTGCTGGTCAATCTTAAGATTAACCATACTTCGGACTTTAGCGGTAACTTAAATAAAAATTAAATTTTGAACATGGTACAGCTCGCGTCAATCTTCTAGTTGGCTTTGTACTCCTAGTGTAAGTTTCAATCGAAACTAAACTAAAACGATCATTGTCGTGTTAACCTCTCAAATCCTTATTGTACTTGTTAAGTAGTTTCCAATTATTTACAACAGAGGCGCTACTGCCGTTTTCATACAATTTGACAGTTAGCACGACGACGAACGTTTTCGTTTCAAATCCATGGAAACTTACACCAGAGTCACTGAACATAGAGTCGATTCACTGCGCACTATGGAACAGCGCGGTATGGACGGTAGCTGCGGGCTGCACCACAATACTGCACATTACACCTTCAGAAAAAACTAAGTTTGGCGCGAGCTATACCTAATTTAAAATTGGTAAATTGAATAATATTGACAAATTCATACCACATGCTTTTGAAAAATCTATCTTTCTAATATTGAATAATCATAAAGTAGGCACAATTATTCATGAAAAAGTCTCCAGAAAATCGAAGATCCAATAGTTGCAAATGTGATTACTTTTTAACAACTAAAATATAATGTCAAACAAGCAAGGATGATATAAATATTTGGTCTATGTTAAAGGGCAACATTGATAATAGAGAGTCCTTTAGTTTCAATTCAATCACCACAGTCAAAGATCATAGGAGATGAGCATTACGATGTTTTACGTCATCAAGAGATCATTGTGAGGCAACCCTTGGAGAAATCTCGAAGTGCTGGTACTGGACTTTGTACTATACGTGGACGGATTAGAGATGAGTTTGGGATCGTAAGTGGTTAGAGGGGTGGATCGATGGTCGCGGGAGGCAGTGAGGGTTTTGAAGCGCCCCCTAGCGGCTGCACCCGCCGCCGGCAGTGTGCGAGGCAATCGGCCGGCGCCGGTCGTGTCGAACCCGCGCGTCACACACGATCCCTATTCTCTCGAGGTAAGTGGGCCCACTTGTCCGCGATGCAATCTAACGCCCAGTTAATAGCTGCCACTTGAACCTGTCCCGTGTCGATCCTAATCAAGTGATTATTTTTATCTCACTTTGTTTGCGCCCACCGCCTCGCCATCGAGCGACACCGTGTTTTGTTTTGTGACAATGTTTTACTTGTAATTAATCATCTATTTTTTTTAAACGTCTTTTTTTTTATAAAGTTTATTGTCAAAAAGGTTTCATAGTTATTTACCTACATAAACTCGTACAATACAATTTTCTGCTACCTTGGTACCTACTTGTGTATAAAAAACAATAACAAATGACTTTGACGAATAAAAATAAAAATAGATAAGTAGGTACTATAGTTATTTGACTTATATTAACTTGATATTAAAAGGTATAATACCAACTTATTAGTTAATAAAACTTCAGTTTCATTCATTGTTATCCTGCTGTCAGTAGATATCTTGACATATGGTTATATGTCACTTACATATCTGTTAAATTAAACAAACTGCAGTGCTATTCACTGAAATGTCGCGTCTCGTATTAAAACTCACGGTTCACGACTGAAGATATGACTTGAAATTCTATAGATTAGGCGATTCTATAGATTAGAGTGGTGGGAAAGATGTTTCTATGATGAGCAGGTACGAACATTTCGTTCACGAGTCATGGATGTATGAATGTTTATTTCGTGTAATTCTAAAATTTATGTACAAATTTATTCTATATCATCCAAATTAGATAAAACACTGTACCGTTACCTACTTAATTTTGGATACAACTTACAAAGGGCAACCTTATTACAGTGGATACGTCGTCAACTTACGACGTAACATAACGTAGATTTAATACAGGTAATTAAGTAATTAAACTTCATAAAATATTTGGGCTAGATAAACAGGTAGGACGGATAAAATACACGAGAACCTATAGAAATCTATTTTTACGAGTTTAACCACTTAATTTGGTTACTCTATCTATGATGTTAACTGCAAAGTTCCAAGGCTTTTATCATCATTATTGTGAGATTCGAGCTAAGCTTCGGGCCATGATTTTTTCTAGTTTAGATACTTTTATAAATATCTGCAAGCCTCCTTCAACCTCCCCCAATTATTTTAGTATAAGTAGGAACTATTTTAGGACCGTCTGTAGGTATCAGATTATTGCCCACAACTATCCAAGTAAAATTGTCTTTTCATGCAATCTTTTGTGATACTGGTCTTCATTCGATAATGTGTTTATTTCCTATGTCAGTTTTTCGTGTCACATCGTGCCTATAGTCCTTTTAGCGTCGCTATTCCTTACTAAGTCAGAGACAGCGTCACGGTGCGTATTTGTTTTCATGTCTCTGAATGTTACGCCAACCTCTAGCTGTTTGGGATACACTGAAATTGTAAACACTATCCTAATTAATTGTTATTGTTACCTAACACCGGGGAAAGTCTCGGTTTCAAAGTCAAAACTGGACAAAACAATTTAGAGTGGCCTATATCGGTCTAAGAATTCAAAGTTATTCGTCTTTTTATTTCTTCGTCTTAGTTCTCCTTACCCATCATAATTTCGATGTTTATAGACCTTATTTGCTCAGACTCTTTATCAAATCCTTAAATAATTACATACTTAATTTAAGAGAACTTTTGCGTATCCTTTCACTGATGCCCAGGCGGGGGCATGGCAGCATTGGGAGCGATTTTAATTAATGGGGCCAATAAGTGCACTTTTTACACTGTTGAATTGCAAGGTGAGCAATTGAATAGATAAGACTCACAAATATGTAAGTAATCAGAGTGCGCAGAATCTTTTAAGTAGGTACCTACAGCTAAAACTCTAATTGAGGAAAAATGAGTCACAATCTCGAAATACCTACATTATGAATGGCCCTAATTTTATGATAGTTGTGGGCAGGAGTCTAATTATATTCAACTATGATTATTAAGTGTGTTTTGTTTGATAACTAGTTGCCAACTTATTGACATGACTCCTTCCTTTCCTGTAGAAATAATGGAATTTTGATCAAAAGATTGCGAGAAGTAATCTGAATAGAATTTAGGCACTGAGTTATAGAAATCCAAGAAAATCCGAGCCCGGCGCTCAATTTTATTGATACGATAATACCTACGTGTGGTCTGTCTGGCTGGCGTTATTGTGATGAGAGACACGCCCGTTTTAACCGACTTCAAAAACGAGTAGGTTCTCAATTCGGCCGGTATGTTTTTTTTCTATGTATGTACACCGATTACGCCGAGATTACTGATCCGATTTACGTGATTGTTTTTTTGTTCGATGCGGAATAGCTGCCATTTCGTCCCATAAAATTTTTTTCAAAAACAGTTGGGTACTTTGGTTTTAAATTAAAAAAAACTCAAATTATGAAATCGTCTACATAAGCGAAATTGCGAATTTTTGCTTTTCCGATGACTTTTTAGTGAAACGATACGATAGTAGGAAACAATATAAGTTGACGGTCACCCATCTAGCTTCGACCGTAGAAAGTTATCACTAAAAATTGTGAAAAAAAAAAATTTAAACAAAAATTAAAACCGACTTAGTACCAACTCCAAAAATATGTTTCTAGGGGATGAATACCTACTTAAATTTAATTATTTCGTCCTTTTCAGTTTTTTGAAGTCGGTTTTAATTTTTGTTTAATTGTTTATCAAATTTCGGCCGCTTACTGTTAGCAGTCAATATTTTACTTACTTAAAATAATCGATGCTTTTGTTTGGCGGTAAAAGCTCTTAATTACCCACGATGCTTATCCGGTGTGGTGGGTGGGGGTGGGTGGGTCATGTTGTCTTGTCACACACATTGTGTGTGTGGTCGCATCACTTTATTGTGCGTTAATCCAAGTTCCGCCACTCTGTGGTGCTTGTATCTTGTATTCTCTCCCGAATTTATTCAATAGGTTGATTTTTTTTTACCATCGATAGACTTACTTACTTTTATTATTATCGTTATTGAAACCCGCCTGTTGATTCAATGTAGATACTGACAAATTGTCGCTAATCTACCTTCCAACGGGTACCACTTATTGTGCATTTAACAAAAATTAAAACCGACTTCAAAAAACTGAAAAGGATAAAATAATTAAATTTGAGTAGGTACTCATCCCCTAGAAACGTCTTTTTGGAGTCGGTGCTTCACTTTCTATTGTTTTTGGAAACCACTTAGCACCAACTCCAAAAATATGTTTCTAGGGGATGAGTACCTACTCAATTTTATTTATTGTATCCTTTTTAGTTTTTTGAAGTCGGTTTTAATTTTTGTCTAAATTTTTTTTCACAATTTTTAGTGATAACTTTATAAGGTCGAAGCAAGATGGGTGACCGTCAATTTATATTGTTTCCTACTATCGAATCGTTTCACTAAAAAGTCATAGGAAAGCAAAAATTCGCAATTTCGCATACGTAGACGACTTAATGATTTCAGTTATTTTTTATTTAAAACCAAACTACCTAACTGATTTTGAAAAAATTTTCATGGGACCAAATGGTAGCTATTCCACATCTAACAAAAAAATAATCACGTAAATCGGATCAGTAATCTCGGCGTAATCGGTGCACATACAAAGAAAAAAATACGTAGACGACTTAGTAATTTCACTTTTTTTATTTATAAAAACCAAACTACCGAACTGATTGTGAAAAAATTTTTATGGAACCAAATGGCAGCTATTCCGCATCGAACAAAAAAAGAATCATGTAAATCGGATCAGTAGTCTAGGCGTAATCGGTGTACATACATAGAAAAAAAAAAAAAAACATACCGGCCGAATTGAGAACCTCTTCGTTTTTGAAGTCGGTTAAAAAGAATGAAGTAAGTAGGTAGATACTTAATAATATATACTGGTTTATGCCAATAAAACGCCAATCAAAACATTACGAAATAAGTGTACAATATTGCTCATTCTCATTCATAATGAACATGCTAGGGACGAAGTAGGAAGCGTCGCAAGCGCATATTTTCTATGTTATTTGTGAGCAGCTGGAATACTAAAGAAGGCCGTCCACTCGCCACAATGTAGCTTACTAGGTATGCGGGGGGTCGCTATCGTAGTAACTGCGCGGGTTGTGATTGGTGTGTGTGTGTCTGTGCGGTGTAACTGTAGTGTGTCGTACGTACGATACGCATTTTTTAGGGCTATCACGAGCAGACAATGTTTTTATTCATTTAATTGGTCAATAAAAGTGGCCAGAAAGTTGTCAAACTTTAAGAGGTAGCTCTTGACATAACACAACCACCCCCTTAAATTTTATTTCGGACTTGCGGAACACACTCTATAATAAAGTGAATTAGAACTTGTAGGTATAGCTATCAGATTGAAGGTTGAGATTAGAGCGTACTCTCTTTATGATAGTCGTCTTTTTCGACTCTCGCACATTGGCACCTCTTTGTATTTATAAGTAGGTAGGTACCTACTAAGTAAGAAGTGAATAATTATCTGAGCTACCAAAGACTTGGGATAACCCTGTGAAATTCTACTAGTCTCTATCTGTATTTGCGTTTTAAGCTAACGTCTACCATACAATGTCGAAATTAGAAAACTAGAAAAATTTCACAAGTTCATCCCAAGTCCCTGGTAGCTCAGATGGTTTGAGCAGTAACCCGGATTGTGAAAGGTCGAGGGATCGATCCCCGCCCCAGGGACGTGAAGTTTATCTAGTTCAGATATTTTTCTATGTAGGTAATATTTTTATGTTTTTCTATTGTTGTAGACATTAGCTACGTACGAATAGGTATCGTAATATTTCAAATGTTGAAATTTACAAAACGAGTTTTAGGAAAATAGAGGTAAGTATAGTAAATTTAGCATTAAAATCGCAGAAACTTCACACGCACATCGATTATATAAAGTCGAGAGCTTAGACTAGAGATACAATTATATCGAGTACTCGAGAGTTCAGCTATGAGCTTTTATAGCAAAGCATTCATAAAATCATATCAAGTACTTCATAAAAACAACAATTTGAAGTACTTAACGATAATATCTCATCGTAGGGCCTCGACATGACAAAAGACATAGTGAATTTAAGAATGTAGAGCTCTAACCACTCTACTAGTTACCACGTTTTAAATAAATTTTCTAGATTGGAAGCAAAATAATGACGCCTACTGTTCGACAAAGACCTAAAAAAGAAGAAACCAAAAGAAAAATAAATAAATGAACTAACTATATTATTATGTAATCTTCTACCTTTTGCAGCGAAGAGGGGGTTTTCTCGGCTTTATCAGATACGTTTTATTGTGTCGGGGCCAGTTCCTACAAATTTCTAATATCGAACTATCGCCTTTGCGCGTATTGAAGTATCTATCTCATCGTCATTACCAAGGCGGGATGGAAATAGAAATTAATGGCCCTAAATTTATTGGCTTGTGCTTTGCGTACATAATCAGGTATATAGGTATAACCTGTTCAACACATATAAAACAAATGAAAAAGCACAAAGTTTAGTAACTCGTTTCTTTGTTGTGCAGTCGACAGCACATCACGCGGAACAGTTTGACCTTGTGACCGCCCTTACGGTGTTCGTAATAGAGGCGACTTTCGTAGTGCAACTGATGCACTTGACGTGCTGTCATGTGTACATTGAAAACTTCAAATATTACCACCACAGGTGTTCCTTTTGTCTTTTATCATGGTTCCATATGAAAGACGTGTTTAAAGGAATCTTGTGTGTGGGCAGGGTGGACGCCTCTACCTCCTCCCAGCGCAGTGTGATAATTCGGCATATGCTGCGTCTCCACGGATACTCTTTTTACTGCTTATCATTAGATTATCTTTTTTCTTTTACCCACCTCTGTAGTCTAGTGGTTGAGATCACCTACATCAGGTCTAGAGGTCCGGGGTTCAATTCCCGTGGGGGCAGAAAATTTCTGCTCGGTTTGGTTGGTGGGGCTTTTTTAAATCCACCTGACTAGCTACTAAGTACCATCGTCTAACCTAAGTCTACCGCCATAACAATAATGTTAACAGCATTGTTGTGTTCTGGCAGTTGGAGGTAAGATGGCCAGTTCCTCTGTGATTGAAAAATCCGGATGTAGCTCGCTTCCATCGTCGGCCTTACCATCACTTAGCATCAGGTGAGATGAAGGCCAAGAGCTATCCCGCTTAGAATAAAAACAGATGATGTGGAAGCTGTATTTCAATAAATTGTTAAACACTTTTGATAGTTCTGGACTCTTATTGCAAAGATATTAAGAGATAGACTCAAAATCTGCACTTTTTAAAACCATTAAGAGGCTGATAAACGCCAACGACCTTGAGAAAATGAATTTCGAGGCCCCGCCCACTAATATTTCCGATATCGTGGCTCCACAATACTACACCGACAAGCCGCGTAACTACTACAACCTCAAAAGCGCCAACTTAAAAAAATGCCACTAGATGGCGTGCTCCACGTGCTTTATTCCATAGACCATTACAAAAATAGAAATGATAATAATAAATAAAAAACTAAACACTTTTATAAAAAATATATGTGGTATTTTTAAATTAATGATTAATATTTTACACGGTCAATATACTTATTTATACTAACAAATTTTATTAAGGAACCTATTATGAAAACGAAACATGAAAATCAGGGATGCAATTACAAAAGACAAATCATAATAGTTTTGACATACGTATTTTCATGTCAGCTGTTCTATAAATTAGAGCTTGACTTGAATAAATTTTGGTTTTGAAACGCCTTGTAAAATTTTAAGTGCATGGATAGCCCAATCCGACACTATGAGAAATAGCGAAAAGTACTCAAAGGACTCTCGAAAACGTAAAAGAAAAACTAAACTGCATCATTGGATGTTTACATAATATTCCTAGCCAGGAATCAAAACTATTGTTTAAAAAAAACTCACATGGTGTATTACACCATTCGATTAGATTCCAAATTACAAAATTCAAGTTTCAAGTAGGTTTTGCTTTTATAATTATGCTACAAAGTACGAAGCAGTATGCAAAAAGTTACTAGTAATCAACGAAACGTCGAACCAAATGTAAATTATTGGCACGATGTTATTAAAACGTAAAGTGGATTACTCGCACTTGTTGTTTCATTTTATTTCTTTTTCACTGTGGCCTTTAACATTACTTTAAAACATGTAGTAGTTTATAAAAATCCAACATTTCCCTTCCGTTTTCCATATGTAATATCTTCCCGGAATTTACTGTACCTTGTATACCGCGATACTATCGAATCGTGTAATGATAGTAGTTTTTTTTTTAAAATCAACGGGTTCTATTTCTACCTTAATTTTTGATTTCTCAAAAATCTAATGCTGCACTTTTAGTTTTTATCGAAATCGGTCCCGATACTCTTTTGAGTACTTTTCGCTATTTCTATTTGGAATTCGGAATCCATAATAGATTATTTTTTTATCTAAATCGTTTAAGCAGCTTAAGTGTTAAAATGTAACACACAGAAAGACACAGTTACTTTCGCAATTATAAGAGTATGGATTTGTCATCTCATCACAGTAAAAATAATGTCAGTTCGAAGTAATAGAAAGATTAATCAAGTAAGTATTTATTTTTTTAAGTTAAGAGCGTTTACGCCGCAAGGCTTTCAATACAAACTTAATTTTTTAACAAAAGTGAATGCCGTAACATTTCAATTATTACTTCAATGTCGGAAACGTATCATCATCACAGGAATGCGATGATTGATGATATATTAAAATGTGTGCTGTTTAATATTTAATCATGTTTCGATACAGAGTTTTGTCGATTATATAATAATAATATTATGAAATATACTTTCTATGAAACGTATGAAACTTTATTCGATTGTATCAAACAGTCATGATTGGTTATTATGTTAATCAAGAAATTTAGTTATTAAAATTCTGGAATAGTAATCTTTGAAATGATATACGAAATTGAAAAATTATATGTTTTAATAAATACTCATCTGAAACAGTCTAGAGTATATTGAAATTTGGAACATGTTAGATTTTTTTATAGATTTCTTTCTGTAGGTTAGGTATGTGATTATCTTTATTTATGTGCCAGCGTTCATGTTATATTTACCTCAAGATCCGAAGGTCTGATACGGATTTTTTTCATTTATTGAAGACTATATGTTTTGAAGACTATATGTTTCGGTGGCGTAATAGATTGAACTCTCTGGTTTTAACTACGAAAACAAAGCATTTTTCGCCATGGTCGATCCCGGGATGGGTCACCGTTGGTCCCAGTTGTTGTTACAACCTCTTTACCCCACCAACTCGCACTGGGCTAGCGTGGTAGTGTTATTGCCCAAATTCATCATGTGTATCATGTGTTTCTTCCATGTAGGAAGGCTTATTTAACGTATACAGGCTAGTGATGATGATGATGATAAACAGTGTTACAGTATGTTAAAGCTAAACAATATAAATAATAAATAGTACATTTAAACGTAATCCTAACAACATTGCCCACAGATTAGGTAAATTAACAAAAATTATAATAAACATGAATTGGGATGTTGCCTAAGTTTAAAATTGGCACTATTTTTCACAAAATCGGTAAATATGTGCTACCACTACCCATAAAAACAATTCAAACTTAAAAGATATGAAATATTGTTAAAATTGTACCCATTTCGAAATAAAAATTAGACATTTATTTTCAAAATTTATCAAAAATGATAATGTAATTAGATTGCTGACATCAATTAAAGCAACTATTATAATGACAACTATTAATAAAAACATACTTAATACATAGTTATTATTAATTTTGTCAGTATGCCCATACATTTCTTAGTAATATGGGAACATGTGACGTCACCTGTTCCGTAGATTTTCTATGGAGCCTTTTTGGATGTTGCGCCGCAACATATCAACATGCCACTATATCTGTGAAAGTATTGATCTTAGACATACTATTTCTTTTGCAATATTCCTTTATGGTTATAAACTTCTTATTTATGAAATAAAAAAAAGGTGTCAACTACCCTATTGCTGAGAGCTAATTTGTGCTACAATAATATAGTGGAAAGAGGACATATTTGAATCATGCATAGTTTGCCGGTACAAAAGTTGAAATATAGAATACTCAACACCGTGGACTGGAATGGACAATTGAACACCGTTCTACAATTTTTTACCTATTTTTCAGTAAACTGTGTATAGATCTGGCCGGGTCTACACACATTTTTGAAACACCTCTTTTATAGCATATGATAAAAGTTCTGGTTTTAAAATTTACATATAAAAGAACCTTTAAGCCTAGGCTAGGCTAAAGCTAATTTAGTGTTGTATGCATTTAATAATCTAAAATTAACTGTGCCTGTTGTTCTTCATGAATCACATTTTGTAACCGGAAAAATTAATATTAAAAAGAACAGAAACGAACCATTCGATATCTTGATTATTTTTAACACTGCCGGGTCTGACAATTACGTAGGTCTATGAAATTAGCCAAACTTATTTTATGATTCTATATAAAAACTTTGTTGAAATATATCTTTGTATTATGTAATACATATAAATACATAAGTTTTTTTTTTACTTTCCTTATTCATTATTAGATAAACAAAGAATAATAAAAAAATAAAAAATATTAATAAAGAATGAAAAAATAAGAAACATAAACAAAAAGGACTAAAAATAAACATACATAAAAATAATAAAAAAAAACCAAAGAAAAATAAATTTGATACAATTTTTTTTTTGTATTTAAAGTTTAATCGTTTTTTATATTTATATTTTTTTTACTTTCATATTTCATATTAAAAAAACAAATAAGAAATAAAAAATACAAATAATAAAAAAAAAAGTTGTGAACCATCGAAGGATTGAACCTCTACCTTTCGGATAGTAAGTCGAGCATCTCAAACCCTACACAATCGCGACAGAGTCATTTGTTTCGAAATTAACTATCTAAATACAATATACTTATACATTTCCCTTCAAGTAAAAATAAACTTACTTTACAACTTCCATCTGTGACTGTGAATCTGAATAAGTACAACTTTCGAGATGATTATGGAGTTTTTGATAGTTCCTAAAATTAGATAAAATTAGCTATCTAAAGAAAAAATAATCAGGTTATTATTGTGTTATTTACCCCTGTACGATTGGTTTTTGACTCTTTTTAGACTTTTTTCTTGGTTTTCCATAGTCCAAAATAATATTTATACAATAAAATTTTTATTTCATAAATAATATTATTAACGAACTAAAATTTTCACAATAAAAATTTACGAAATTATTTACTCATTTTTGTCTATCTACTATAATACACTCACATAGTAATCACTAAAACCTAAAATATAATTGTCTATTTGATATTTGCAAATTAAAACAGACGCAGACTGATATTATTAAGAACCGCGAGCAAAGAAGCGACACAGGTTCACCTAGCAGCACGCCTCGGCGATCACTGTCGTTTCCTCTACAAATGAAAGAGAAGAATGGATAGTGGCGCGAGTCGCTATTGAAATCGGCTGAAGAATTCAGAATAAATTTATTTACTAAAAAACTAGCTACTTATTTGAAATTGTAAAACATCAATATTATAAAATTTAATATAACAAGTTTGTTTCCTGAAAACCAGAAAAAAACCTTTGACATATAACGCAGAATTTGTTCTGAAAGCTGATTTTGTTAGGTGACTTTTGCATTTTTTTTATACAAAGATTTTGATTATAATGTGTTTTGTGGACATGCATATTATCAGAAATATGTCCAAGAGTAACATACATTTTTTTCACTGCTTTTATTTCAACAGATTGTGCTAAAAAAAGTTTTAAGTAACGCTCAATTAGCAATTATCAGCCTCTTAAGCATGGTAGTTTCCAACTTTTTTTAAATTTCATATAAGTTGGTGTAAGAGTAATATGTCAATAGTTGATAAATATTGTAGAAGAAATAGTATTGCGATCTGTTTGAGGTGCGGTTACAAGTTTTGAAAAAAACGTTCCTCAGAAAATGATGCGGAATAGTGACGTCATATTAATGATATCATTATAATTTATGCGTAGTTGGCATACAAAAAGTTGTTACTACATTTAATGCCTTTGTTCCCGTTGATTTAATGTGAGCAAACTAATAGTACAAATGTTTTCAATTAATTTTAAAATATTTTTTTCGCGATTTTTCGTAAAATTCTCGAGTTTAAAGCCAATTTTCACGCTCCAAATATCTGATATTAGTAACAGTTTACATCAAACAAAAAATTCAAGAGTGAATTTAAATAAGCCATTATTTATAAATAAGGAATTAATTAAAACTTTGCTACTTCTTACAATAGGACATTTTTTCCTTCACATAAATGTGTCACATCAAAGTTGAGGAACGAGGAATATTTGAAGAATATTATAATACTACTCGTCCGCGTAGAATATTGACTTTTTCCATACAAACTTTCATCCCCTATTTTAACCTCTTACGGTCCTTTTTTCACATTAAAAATTAGCCTATGCCCTTTCTCGGACTCTAGACTATCTCTGTACTAAATTCCATTTAAATCAGTTCAGTAGTTTAGGCGTGATTGCGTAACACACAGACAGACAGAGTTACTTTCGCATTTATAATATTAGTTAGGATAGTAACGAAGTAACGACTAGTAAGGATTGCAAAATCCGACTCCACGATACTTTTAATTTTAAAACTTTCCTTTATAATCTTATCTCCTATAATAGGAAATATTTAAATATCCAGAACATCACGCGATTATTGATGAATTTAGGTAAAATGTATATAACTTTTATTCTCACAAAGATTTCGGATATAAATAATCAACACTTTTCTCTAAGAAATTAAGATCTTATGTTGTAATAATAATCTGAAATAATTCAGTAGCTAAGATATAATTAAATATGTGTATAATACTAGGCTTATAACCATATTATTATATTTAATTATATAGTGATCACTTCTCTTTGATGCTTATTCTTGCCTACACCAATTATCCACCCCAAATTAAGGTTCATTAAGAGCTTGTTTTGTGGATGTGGATACTAAGTAGATACCAGTTAAAATGTAGGTAACTTATATAAATTAACATCGTACTCATCATACAAACATTTGCTCCAACCGGGATTCGAACCCGGGACCCCTGACCGAGTAGCGTGTATAGCAAGTGGTACAGACCACTCAGCCAGCCGGCCTTCAAGATAGTTATTTGTAGGTACCTACATATATCTACTTATTTCAATAATTTTTATGCAGGGCGTTGAATTAATATACTTACGAACATTTTTGCGTTAAGTAATTATACAGCTTATTTTGTCACTGAGTGGCATTCGGATTACTGATTTTTAAGGGCGTCACTGCTTACTTCGGTAGAAATTAAGTAGTATTAAATCTTTGACGAAACAATAGTAGAACGTAGTGCCCATCACAAACCGTACATAGATGATGGCGTAGTGGTCGAAGTCAGAAGTAAGTAGCTTAACATTTTAGTACCCTGTCACACCAACTGTTGAACATGTAATTGTATACAATGATAGTTGCTACCATATTATATTTTTTATTTATTTTTTGTTAGGTAGGTACAGTTTCAACTTGATAGGCTTATATTAACCCTATGGTCATTCTATAGATACTATTAAAAAGTCTGCACGATGTTTAATTCTTCAGAAACTAACAGCAGATATAGCGTGTTTGGGCTCATAACAATAGTCTTAATGAGATGGTGTTAGATAACTGCTTAACGAGCGGTCGCGGGATACTTAAAATCTTACTTTATATTTCTAAATTTACTGTCGTATTGTCGTGAGGACCATTCTGTGTAATGAACATAAAAATATGGCATTTACACTGTTAGGTATAACTCAAATAAAACAGCAGACGCGATATTTTAACAAAATATGATAAAATTAAGTAAAAATAACTATCAATTGCTTATAAAAAATGAAATTTTTAAGTAACCCCAGGCGTCATTAATCATCTATCTAACATCATTTCATTGAGACTGTTCTTATATGTCCAAGCATGCTATATCTGCTGTAAGTTTCTGAAGAATTCAGCATCCCGCAGACTATTTGATGGTACAGGATCACCTCAGGGTTAGCATGTCTTGGAAACACCACCGAAGCAACAGTAAACCAAATTTCGAATCAAATCTGTGCGAGTTAGTAAGCCTTTTGTCAAGTAGATAAAGAGCTTATAGTTATCAAATGCCTGAACAGATCTTCATAAAATATGACTAAGAACCACCCTGATCACGTCAGCATTTAAACAAAAAAACTGAACCAAAATCGGTCCATTCGCTTAGGAGCTACAATGTCACACACAGATAGGCTCTTCAAACTTATACAACCCCTCTTTTTTCCAAAATGGAGGGGTAAGTTACGTGCTGTCGCTGTAGCGCTTGTCGCCATAGCGTTTATCGCCTCAACGTGCTGTTGCCGCAACGATTGTCGCCGTTTTATGTGTCGCTCTCACGTTACGGAGTCGACCCAACACCTTATTCCCGTTGGAGAAAGCTTTTATAGCTACCCAGAGGCGAGCGAGTATGCCCCTGGGTTATGTGGGACTCTCCGGATCTAGTCCATACACACTAAAAAACCGACGTGTTCTGCTAGAATCCTGTCGTCCATCGACGCAAGATAGGGTAAGTTGACCCAACGCCTAATGTGACAGCACCTCACATCGTCATCTAACGAGATCGTTTCTGGCGGGCGTTTCTAACAATAGATTCTGCAGATATTCAGAGAGCCCCTCAAAATTTTACCGGCCGCCATTACGCGGGATACCTATTTGTTTTCTCCACGAACCTTACTCCAAGACGTAATATAGGTATATCTACTAAACAATGACAGAATATTTTATTTTTTACTTATTTGCCTTTTCTTTTTAATTTGTTTAGTTTATTTAAAACTTAGTTCAATTACCGGCCCACCGAGTTCTTCTCAACAATAAAACACTTATATGTATTGTGACTGGTTTGGGAGCATGTACTTACAAATTAATGGAACTTGTAATTTAATTGATTTAATTGGATCACTATATTAATTAGATATTACTATGGTGATAAACGTAAATTGAACCATTAAAATTATAATCATAACTGCAATCAGACACAAATGATTATAATTAAAAATAGTCATTGAAACAACTGAACAAGACACGAATGAGTACAAATTCTTATCACATGATAGAGGAATTGCAGCATATTTGGAATACAGCAGACAACTTGAAATACTCAGGTTTTAAAAAGTGTTCTAAGCGATGTCTGTTTTTTTCCGGTCTAGGCATGATGTCACATGAGTCTTGAAAGCAGAACGCTAGCATAGACCAAATAATATATCATCCTTGACCAGTTGCCATTTCTGTTGGCAGCCTGCACGGATACGGTCTATTTGGGTTTTTTTTTTGGTGAGAATCCAAATAATATGCTACGTAAAATATTTTGTATAATGGCTTAAAATATTTAAGGATTCTATAAATTTCTAGTGTTTAAATGATTTTATGAATATTTCTTAGTTATACTACGTGACGTGGATTTCTAGATTAGAAAATCTTGTTGCTAATTACAAAATTTGGAAAAAATATTCCGAAATTTATGCACATTCTTACAGTTTCCGATTATGTTTTTTACAAATGTTCTCTGTTCACAAATACAATAAGACAAAAAAATGGTGAAAAAAGGAATAAAAAGTTCGAAGAAAAACAATTACCTACTTAAAGAAGAGGGAAAAGAAAAGAAGAAAAATCGATAAAAAAAAGACTTTAAAAGACAGGAAACTATGGCAAACTTAATCATCAAATTCGAATCAAGATGCACTAGCACTGGGGATAATATACAGATAAGTACGTCCGAGGATGCAGCAATGGTATTCCAAATTACCTGCAGGCTAAGTCAAATCATTCTTTTTGCAAATTTTTGTTGTATGATAAAAATTTTGAGAAATTTACTATTTTTTGTCCCGTTTATATTATTAAAATGTTGTAAATGTTTTAATTTTGTTGATTGAAACCTGTCTTACAAAGCAAAAAATAATAATGATTTTGAATCGAAATCATTTGTGTTCAAAAATCCGTGAAGGCTCCAAAATATATCAAAATCATAAAAAAAAATCCCGCCACGCTGCTTACAGTTTCAGCTGTTAATTATTTTAAGCGGAAAAATAAAGGGCAATACCTCCAAGTCTTCCATGTATTTTTTCGACGGTCTAGCAAAATGGAAGCAATAAAGGAAAACCGCCTGTGATACACTAGCACGATAAGCAAGTCTATGTAGCGATTAAAGCAAACAACAAGACTCCCATTTGCTTGAAAAACGGACAAAAGAGGATGAAAAAGATCATCCTTGTATTTTTTTAAAAGAATTATTGTTTTTATTCATATTTAGGCTTTTGTAAAATACTTTTCATCTCTCCAGCACGAAAAGAATGCTTTTGCTGCTTAAAAACTCGCAGCAAAGTTAATGTTACAAATGTGAGCAAAATTAATTTGAATTTCGAATACGCGGGGTTTTAATATTACGCGGCGCAGAATTTTTCTTTTTTGGTATTTTACTGGTCTGACCTTGAAGGTGGTTTTCCACCAGAGTAGCGAGACGAGACGAGGCGAGACAAGATTTAAAATTTGTATGGCAAATTTTCAATCCTCGCCTCACGCATCTTTGGTGGAAATAGTCAGGATTGACGAGGATGTGCGAGGCGTGAATTGAAATATATGTTTGTGTAATAATGATCCATATTGCTTCCTACATAGAGTATAAATTAACTCTGCAACAAATTTCAATTATCGTCTCGTCTCGCCCCTCTGGTGAAAAACCACCCTTAGGCTCGCGCAGCTCAGAAAATCTAAGCTATGTATAAAAATACTTAATAATCGTCCTAGTTTTAATCTTTAAAGTAAAAATATTGTTAGTTATTTATCAAATATAATATGTATTTATATTTAATAAATAAAACGCATACCTATTGTAAAACACTACAAATGCAATTTTGAGACGTATTATGACAGTAAAAATTTTCAAAATTGCAGCTACTTCACTTTTGACTTTTAAACTTTTAATAATACTAAGTTAGTACAGAATAGTTTAAAGGTTTATTATAGTATATTTTTGCTTTATTTCCTAACAAAAATCAGCTACCTTTTCCGTACAAACAGATCATGTAGGTATACGTATAAAACCGCTAATTAGTTTTCGCGGTTTCATATTTTTCTTTTAACAAATCGTGTTTAGGATGACCAGCACTACCATCTGCCTTAGTTATCTAAAGCGTTTCCCTTAAAACCTGTAAATAAGAAAAAACGTGGTAGGAAAATTTTCTAAACAAAAATAAAAACCAACTTCAAAACACTAAAAAGTAAAAAATAATTAAATGTAAGTAGGTACTTATCTCCTAAAGAGATATTTTTGGAGTCAGTGCTTCACTTTTATGGGATTTAAAGTACCCACTTAGAATTAGTTATGTTTAATTATTTTTTTTACAATTTTAGTGACAACATTCTAATGTCAAAGCAAGATGGGTTGACCGTTAGCATATATTATTTCTTACTATATTATCGTACATATATAGCAAGAGGTCACAGGAAATCCAAAAAATCGATTTCGCATAAATTGATGACTTAATTATTCCAGTTATATTATTTTAAAAAGACTAAAAAATCTGGTCTCGGACCCGTTCGCCCCTCTGTTTCGCCCCTTAGACTAAAAAAGTACCCGTTCGCCCCTTGATAGTTCAAATGGTCCCGTTCGCCCCTTATTAAGTAAGTGAAAGTACAGTTGACAATAAACTTGTAAAGCTACTATCGAAAATTAATTTAATTCTAGTTCACAATAAAATAATAATAATAATAAAATATAATTACCTATATGTTTTATTTTTAAACTATACTTAAAAAAATAGTTGAGTCGACAGGATTACCTCGCAGAGAGTGCGCATTTTACTCCATATAATCAGTATCGTTAATATAACACTATTTCAAGAACAAAATAATATGTTTTTAAACTACAAAATTCAAATTACAGCTGCTTCAACGTCCACATTAAATGTTTCTGGGGGCCAAGAAGGAAGACGTTTTTAGATTATTTCAAAAAGTTATTCATTTGTTTCTTCATGTCCTTTGTTTCTTATTTAATAACAAGGAATAAGCGAGAGGCACTATATTTTTGCTTGATACGGTACTCTCCATATATAGAGAAGGGGTGCCGGAATGGGCTATAACGAATTTGAAGGCTCCTTCTAAGAATATTTTTTTTTAAGATTTCGGGATTCTTTAGTCGCAAAAACAATTACTATCAGTATGTCAGCTATGTTCACATAACACAAAATTTTTAACATTTTGTGGTTTGCTAATCTTGCTTAAGTACACCATATTGCTTTTTTTCTCTAGATAAGCATACAAGCCATGTTTGATGTTTTATACTGGAGAAAATTTTGAGTCAAGGTCAATACTATAATAATATAATATTTTAATTAATAATATTTTCTTTTTAAAATAAAACTTCTTATTTGTATATTTCATGTAATGACCTATTTGCGCTTTTTGCGGCTTCTTTTTTCATTCTTGTAATATCCTCATAATTTCATTCACGAAAAAAAATTTTGTAATTTATACGTTTTATAAACGTTAAAAATTTTACCAAAAATTAAAACCGAATTCAAAAAACTGAAAAGAAATATTTAAATTTAGGTAGGTACCTAGAAACATATTTTTTGGAGTCGGTGCTTAACTTTCTATTATTTCTGGAACTAACTAGGTCAAAGCTAGATGGGTGACCGTCAGCTTATATTGTTTCCTACTATCGTATCGTTTCCCTAAAAATTCATAGGGAAGCAAAAATTTGCAATTTCGCATATAAGAATAGACGACTTTCTCATTCCTGTTGTTTTAGATTTAAAAACCAAATTACCCAATCGATCACCGTTGTACTTTCAATCATCAGTTCACCCGAAAAACCTGCTAGAATACAACTATTCGTCAATACGTACTTACTATAATATTTAAAGAATTATCTTCCAACTCCTAACCGTTAAGGAGTTGTACCTTTCATCAACAGTATACCGGAATAATCCGATAGAATACAACTATAGTTACTACGTAACTATAATATATAAAGAATTATCTTCCAACTCCTAACCGTTACGGAACGGTATCTTCCATCACCAGCTCATCAACATGAGATGGTGACTGACAGTAGCAAATACTTGAACAGCTTTGGAAAAAAGTAAAACATGTCATACATGCCTATAAAATGTGATATATGCCCTCGATTTTCCTGAGAACCCATCATTAGATCCTGATTTGTTGACAATGGGACTACCTCAGAAGTATAAAACTCCATCGAATAAAAAGAGAATTTCGATAATCGGTTTACAATTGACCAAGAAATCAATGAAATCGATACCTACAAAAAAAAATCCTACATATAGTGGAATTTATCACCTCCTTCTTTTTTGAAGTCGGTTAAAAATGACGTGTCTGTTTATCTGATTTTATGTATGACTGTACTGTTTTTGACATAAATATTTACAAGGGGCGTACGGGTGCTTCAAAAATATCAAAAATATTTTCGCCCCGTGTTAAGGGGCGAACAGGTACTTTAATAAGGGGCGAACTGATACTTTTAGGCAAAGGGGCGAAAGTTGCGGGGCGAACGGGTCCGAGACCAAAAATCGGTCTACAGAATCGATTTTGATAAAATTTCTAATCTGAAATCATACTTCAAATAAAAATAAAATCTAAATCGGTTTATAAATTACGGAGTTTTGTAGTATCATATTTAAATAATAACATAAAGCCTAATTAGCAATTCTCCTCTTTTGTTTGAAGTCGGTTAAAAGTAGGATTAAATTCTTACTAAAATTATGATAATTCGCACTTGGCTGAGATCAACCCAAGCAAAAATGGCTTGAAACAGAGCGCTCAAACCACGTTAGCGAGGACGAATATATTATACTAAGAATAATAATATAACATACGCAGATAAATTGTATGGGAGCAAAGAAATGGACACAATATGTCGAGCATCGGCGTGCATCGTGTACTGAGTGCACTTAATTTAGATTTAAAATAAAAAGTAGATATAAAAATCAATGCGAGTTTTATCGTAGTCTGTCGGCGGTCGGCGCCGACTAGACGGAGTTCACCCCGATTCGCCTTGTTAATTGTCCTCTAGAATATATCGTTTTCTATGCAAATTGTAATTATTTATTTTATCACTAAACATTAAAGTGGTCCGTGCTCCATTACGAAATTCTAAATAAGTACTAAGTAATCCAACCAATAAGTACTAATGCCCACGTTTCAGCGTCCTTAAGCTAAACAACGACAACCTACAAGAACTCTAGAACACAATCTGAAAAATTTTTGGACTACGTGGAAATAATGGTCAAAACTACGGTAAGCAGAAACAGCACGCTTGGCCAGCAAAACTCGGCAACGCGAAATAGCATACCAACAAATAACATCACAGACTCTCAAAACCTCAAACAAAACACTGACACAGATCCAAACACACGTAACACATTCATACTAACACACACCGTAATGAAAAGTGGAGAGCCTTGGGGTCCCTGGAGTTCGCCTGAGAGAGCGCTTTACATGGAAAATAATGAAGAAAAATTGAGGATTGCTTTCTGCAAAGTCACGGCGAAATATTCAATCATCATCACACCGGGTCTCGTAGCTCTATTAATAACCGCAGTATCTCGAAGATGCAGCGTAAAGCCTTGAACGAGCTCGCTAAAGAGGAAATCAACCGTGTCGAATAGTACGGAAGAATAACAAAACTCCCAAGAAAGTCGGCGTAGATGCCCTGGTGGTGGGAAAGGAAGCAGGCTCCACAAACAATTACGTGGGAGTGTTTCGAGCATCAAAATACCACGAGCTGGTGGATTATGGGGGCAGAGGCCAAAACCTTTGCTACCTCAAACCACAAAACCAGGACCATGGCAACACGACAAGAGCTACTGACTATTGGAGCCACTCTATAATAACCAACCTAGAAGTAAGTGGCTCAGAAAGATAGGAAATTAGGGTAGAACAAGAGAGAAGCCACGTAAAGCAGGAAGCATAAGCGGATATTGTGTTTAATTTACTAACCATTTTGTTTAATTTATGTTTTTCGTACAACCCTTACGTTTTCGCTAGATGACGCACTCACACGGTGTATGCGGGTCGCCTAGACAGCGACGAATAGGTCTGTATTATATTTCTCCCCAAAAACAAAAAGAAAAACACGACGAAATCGTTCTTCAGGAATAAGGGTGGAGGCATCCACTTTAAAACTGTTCCACGCAGGCGGAGCCACGGTCAGATTCAGTCTATGAATTAATTTACATAACTAACATGATGTTTCATCATCTTCATCATTTCGCCGGAAAGACAAAGGCCTCACCTAATGATTTCCACGACGAGCGGTCCTGCGCTACACGCATCCAGTGGCTTAGTGCTTTTGCAATAGGACTCCTATTGCTAAAGCAATAAGCTGTTGAGATACAACTCCGCAGAATTTATTAGACACTTTAATATCATATTTGTGTTTGTCACCATAACGATAATTCTATAAATAAACGTTTTAAGAATACCTTTTCAATTAGGTCTTACAATATTATGTAAATTTTATACACTTAGATGTATTTATTTAAATAAAATAAATAAATACGTCTTTATTTTAGTGCGCAGAATGTCTAGAAGAAACTTCAACCTAATGAACACGGGACAGACAATAGATAAATAGTTTATTTATGGAAGAAACAAAGTTCTAAAAGAAGTATTTTCTTTTGTGATTTTCTACTAAGCTATTCAAACAAAATAGACATTAGAATACAGCCGAACTTAAATTAAAATACTTAACTCCCTATTTACATTACGACCCTGTATTGCTGTTAAAGCTGCGAGCTTTGGAATTTTACATATGCCAGAAAGGGGTCGCCGGGTCGACCCCCAAATTGCCGGCTTAGTGGTTGTATCAGCAATTACGCAGGGTGACCTCCTCCGCGCCGTTTGTTTCTGCTCACGTTCAGACACAGGCCCCTTAGATTCCTCTTTATTATTCACAATTTAACATGCTTTGGATATAGTACTTCCTTAACCTTTGCAGCAAAGAGACTTTCAGGCTCCAGGGAGCTAAAGCCACGGGCAGATTCTAGTCTTAATAAATAATAATCAATGTTTGTATGCTTATCCCCTATGCGTTCTGAAACTATTGATCAGATTGTGATGAAACTTTGGTAGGGTGTTCGGGGACGCCCGCGAAGGATCCTACACTATAAAAACTTTTTAATTTACTTTATTACAAAACCTAACAGTTTTCTATGGGGGATGAGGGGATGAGTCCCAACTTAAATTTAATTATTTTATCCTTTTCAGTTTTTTGAAGTTGGTTTTAATTTTTGTTTAAAATTTTTTTTTCACAATTTTTAGTAATAACTTTCATAGGTCAAAGCTAGATGGTGACCGTCAAACTTATATTATTATTATTATTATTATTTTTTTAAATTTCAGAAATTACAGGTAGGTACACATTACAAATCCGTAAATTACTTACTTCTATTAGCTATATTAGAAATCTTAAATAAAGTGTAATCCTGCAAATAAAGAGTTGCCAGGGGTTCTCAAACTAGGCAGAGCCTGTATCTTGAGAAACCAGTTAAATACATAATTATTGATTTAAATCGACTTACACCAGGTTAAATATAAAGTGCAAAATATGAGTGAAATGTTTGTGTGTGTGTGTGTGTGTGTGTGTGTGTGTGTGTGTGTGTGTGTGTGTGTGTGTGTGTGTGTGTGTGTGTGAGTGTATGTATGTGTGTGTGTGTGTGTGTGTGTGTGTGTGTGTGTGTGTTAGTGTGTGAGTGTATGTATGTGTGTGTCGGTGTGCGTTTGTGTGTATGTGTGTTATGTGTGCCTGAATACTATAAAAAAAAGATAGATTGTAGTAAATAATATATAAAGTTTTACACACAGATCTTTTCCGTGTCCTCGTAGTTCAGCTTCAAGAAAAGAGATGTGATTAGCTTCCTTACTTTAATTGACTTGTAGTTTTTTATGTCACAGCGGATATTCAACGAATTATAAATTTTTAGATGAGCTATTCTGGGAAATCTCCTTGCAAAACTAGTCTTAGTATATGGAACAATAAATTTAGAGGTTCTTTTCCTTGAATTAACATTGCAAGCCTTAAGATTATGGGTAAACTTATGCATGTGCAAGCAAACTAATGAAAAATATAGTTGCCGGACTCTGAGTACTTTTGCCTCTTGGTATAATAAGTCCGTAGAGAATCTAAAAGGTTTCCTTAGCATCGTCTTAAGAATTGCGCGCTGGGCTCTTTCTATTATCAACATTATAGTTTTAGAGCTACCTCCCCATACTTTAATGCAATACGTCAATATTGACTGACAAATAGCGTAATAAACTTGGCGCAATATAGTCATATCCGCACAGTTGCGAAGTTTAGCCATAACACCAGTTAATTCTCTAAGTCTACTTGACAGTCCCAAAATATGGTTTTCAAAGGAAAGACGCTCGTCCAGTTGTATACCAAGGTACTTTATTGTATTGCATCGAACGAGTGTGTCACATTGACATGAGGTTAAAGGGGAGAAATCATTTGTCATACATGAATGGACCTTTAGATCTGGAAGTCCTGGTGGCCTAGATGATGCTGTTTTGTGGAAACATAAATATTTAGTTTTCGTAGTGTTCAAAGTAAGGAGATTCAGTTGTAACCATTTTACCAATAAAGAGAGGCCTTCCTCGGCATGATTATGTGCTGAGATCCAGTTATTACCGTGGAAAAGAATAACGGTATCGTCGGCATAACAAATGATATCGGATGATGGTAGTTTTAAATTATGAATATCATTCATATACATAATAAACAAAGTTGGCCCCAAAATGCTGCCCTGAGGAACACCGTAACTAATAGGTCTTGAAGTACTTTTTTGTGTGTTCACTTTAACAATCTGCTTCCTGTCACTAAGGTAACTTTCAAACCAGCTTAAAGCCAATCCACGAATTCCAAGATATTCCAGCTTACGAAGTAGTATTTTTGTTGACACTGTGTCGAAGGCTTTGGCTAGGTCCAAGAATACGCCTAAGCATACAGAGCCTTCATCCAAACATGCTGAAGTAATATTAGTGAGTAAAGTTAATGCATCCTCGGTAGATTTATGTCTGCGGAAACCAAACTGTCTTTCAGAAAGTAAATTATGCTTCTCCAAGAAAGCCACAAGTCGTTTGTTTATGATTTTTTCTAGAAGTTTAGAAAAGGAGCTGAGAAGAGAAATAGGTCTGTAATTGCTAGCAGCATCCCTAGGGCCATCCTTGTGTATTGGCACAACAGACGCAGTTTTCCAAATGACAGCAGCCAGATGACATACTCAGATTGAATAAGTAAGTGAGTGGTGAAAGAATACAACCACTGATTGATTTGATTAGGATGCTAGTAAATCCATCTAGTCCCGGGGAACTGTCGGGCTTAAGATGTTTTATGAGAGTATCAACTTCATATTCATCAGTGGGAGAAAGGAAAAATGAAGATTGCAGACCGCCGGTTGTGTTAAAGCTGGATGCTAGACTTTCCTCGGTTTCACCCATTTTGGACAAAATATTATTTGCTAGACTTTCTCCAATTGTCGAAAAGAAATTGTTACAGAGGTCTAGCGATTGCAATGGATCATCAGAACCAACGAGCAGGTCCTTTGTCTGGTTCCCCTTTTGCTTCATATGGCAAATAGATTTTATGGTATTCCACAGCTTTTTGGGATTATGCCTATTACTATTTAAATTATCCCTATCGTAATTACTTTTAACTTTATGTAAGAGCTTGTTACAGAAATTACGATATCTCTTGTATGTTATTTGGAGAATTTCATCGTTAGGGTGTTGTTTTAGTAAGTGATGCAGGTGGTCTCTATGCCGAGTACAACGAAGAAGACCAGGGGTCATCCAAGGAGCGAGAGTGTGTTTATAATATTGTATCCTACTATCGTATCGTTTCACTAAAAAGTCTTAGGAAAGCAAAACTTCGCATGCGTACGACTTAATGATTTCAGTTTTTTTTATTTAAAACCGAAATTACCCAACTGATTTTGAAAAAAAATTATGGGACCAAATGGCAGCTATTCCGCATCGAACAAAAAAAGAATCACGTAAATCGGATCAATAATCTCGGCGTAATCGGTGTACATACATAGAAAAAAAAACGTACCGGCCGAATTTAGAATCTCCTCGTTTTTGAAGCCGGTTAAAAACGTAGCCCATAGACGCATAGTTAAGAGTCGTAGTCCCCTCTACGAGCTACGCAAGCTTTTTTCTTTATTGGCGATGAACCTATTAGTGTTTCTTTTCATCCTTTTAAAATGTTTGCAAACACGCATTTTTTTTATTATTACCATTACATTAAACTGGTGTTCAGGTAGAGTGTAGCTTGTCGCACAACCGCTGCCGACTACAACGAAGAATGCTTTACATCAAGTATGTATGATATGGGCAACCTTTGGGAAGTTGCGTGCAAAAGATTATACTTAATTATTTTAAAATGTTCTGCGGGCCGCATCCATCCGGTCCGCAAATTGGGAGTTGCCAATATATTTACATAGTAAAGCATAACATTAAACTATTCATTCATCATAACTTATATTGCATGGACATCTCTTAAATTGTATAGTATATATTATTACTGTCTTTAGTGGATCTATCTATGGTAGAGCAAAAAGCAATAAGGCTTGTGTTACTTGGGTTGAGATGGAGTTAGGTACGTGATAACGGGTCCTGTTGCCCAGCCGGGAGCTTGCTCGCAATAACTTCGCAGCGGGAGGCTGCATTCGCACAAGCAGCGAATGATTTTAGTTAACATTTCCTTACAATTTCTCCGAACTCGTGCGGTTTTAACTATAAACAATGAAGTTTGTTAATGGCAAACTATGCTATTTAATAATTAACGAGAGTAGACCATGATACAATGCAAACACGTATTTATAGTTTAACTGTCTTATTATTGTCCCTATCGACTGGAAAGACCGGATAATTAATTTTTACCTAAATAGAATAGAAAAAGAGTCCCACACATCTAACAAACGCAGACCCGACGGTAATTTATGATGTTTATTTTTATTACGTACCTACTCCAGTTAGATATTTAGGTTAAGGAATAAGGATATACTTATTCATAAATCGTTGTGTAATATGCAAAGATGAGTAATGTATGAATTAAAGAAGACTTTTATAGAAGTATAAATCAGGACTGTGTCCCTGTGGTCAGTAAGCTATTCCCCAGTTAAATTACACATTCCTCAAATTTCCTCAAGTATATAAGACATATTATGCTTAGACTGCACTAGCTGTCTTCGCACTCTTCACATCAGGTGGTGTTGAGTCATTTGCCGTGATTTGAAAAAAAATGCAGTCTCGTTACACATATCTAATATTAGTTATTAATGACAAGTAGAACACAAAAATACAAATAATATATAACGCCGTAAATATTATATCAAACAGTTTCCAGAGATTCCAATAAACTTCCAACGAAATGAAATAAAATACGATACTTCTTAATATGTATATTGAAACACTATAAAAGCTGGTAAAACCTTGTCTATTTTGTTAAAACATTCAAAGCTTCATTTATGATTTGTAAGGTCAAGCGATTGGTCTTTATAAGAAGTACCATTAGGTACTTCTTATAAGTACCTAGCTATTAAGCTATTATCGTTCAGAAATAATTTTTTTTTAAGTTCATTAATTAGGGACGTATTAAAATCAACGTACCGACGTTTTTTTAAATCTTTTAGTACTTATTATTATTAACGAAATCATCATCAGCCTATATACGTCCCACTGCTGGGCACAGGCCTTCCTACATGGGAGAAACACATGAGGAGGTTGGGCTATAACACCACCACGCTGGCCCAATGCGGGTTGGTTAACGAAATACATATTATTATTTATTATTTACATCTATCGGCGAAATAATTTGAATCATTTATAATGTTTATTGAACTAATAACGCGCGAAGTTATAAGTGATGGCAATGTTAATTATTATTATGATTTGGCTTGCTCGACTTCTAGAAGTTTATTTTGAATAAAATGTGTTGGAGACTGTTCTTTTTAATATACATAGATGCTCCAGTCCAAAGTTTTTGCAGCCCCCAGGCTAAGAGCCTGATAAAGATTCACTAATACATTTGAACTTACTGTATGTGTTAGACGCATCAAAATCTAATATACAATATAAGAGTTATATCAAGATAACTCCTCTAAGACAGTTTTTAGTTGGGATTATTTTAGTGCATGCTTGCATATTTAGTCGATCACTCAAAAATATTATTTTACCATGTGTGCAATTGGACATTTTTTGTTAGACAGTAGTAATTTATTTATTCATTAAACACTTTACAGACACATTACGAAAACGATTTCGGTAAGTAAGGATCCGAGGTTTGACACAAAAAGCTACACCTACTAACTAACCACTACCTTTAATACAATGTATTAGAGAATTGTTTGGTTATTTCTTCAATCATTCATAACATTGTAAAGAGGATATAGATGCAAGAGATTTATTGTTCCTACCTGATTAACTGTCATGACATTGTCAGCTAACTTCAGCTAAATTCAAACACTATGACAATTTTAGTAAACACATTTTTTTTGTAATTATATACCTACATATGGGATTCATATAATTTTATTTCATTTCATTTTATGTCCACAAAAAGTACACACATTCTCATTGATCAGCGCTGTTATCCCGCACCGCCCGCCCGCCCAAGCTGTGACGTCATTCGCCCCCGGCTCCACTTCTCGTATTACAATCTCGTGGAATTTGTTGGACCGTTTTGAGAAAGTGATAATTAAATGAATTTATTATTTTACTATTCAAACAATATTAAGTATTAAATTTGTTGTGCGAAATAAGTGGCGTTTATATTTTTTTATGTTTTCTGATGAATTTTATGACGGCATCCATTAATAATTAACAGTTATTAACGTTAATTAAACGTATGATATAACAGTACCGTTTAATGAATTTTAAAGCAGCTAGGTAGGTAAGTGAGTGGTAATAATTTTGGTTACATATCATCAACTCATAAATGTAAATGTATACACGCAGCTATTATTTGTAAACATTCTGTGTCATAAAATTGATACGTTATGCAATATTTGTGGTATGTACCAAATACATATACACTACACTTTAAGATTATTTCGTTCCTTTTTTTCATTAACAATTAGAAGTATACCGATGTTGTCCGTTTACAAAAAAGTATTCTCTATTTCACACCTGATGACCACATTTACTTCTTATACATCATAGGAAATATCTGCACACAAATAGATATTTCCTATGTTTTAAAGTACGCTGTGAGTAGATCCTTATGATGCTAGTTAGTTATAGCATCATAATATACATATAATTGGGTCTGCGGTTAGTTTGAGTATAATAAGTTTAAATAGTATTAGCCATGTGTTACCTAAGTATTTCGCAAGAAAGAATCTGAATTATGTCATATTTGTGTTTGATAAATAGATGGTACCTTATAATCGCAGTAGGAAAATCAGTTATAAATATCAGTACGAAAAAAATTGCCGAAACTGTTGATCAGAATCTACAAAAAATCTGAAATGGGCCAAATACGGTTATAATAAAAATGTTTAAGTATCTAAGCAACCATTAAAAAAATAAAATATAAATTTAAAAGTTTTAAGTTACCCCCGGCCTCATTAATAATCTATGTAACACCATCTCATTTAGATTATTGTTATGAGCCCAAACACGCTATATCTGTTGTAAGTTTCTGATGAATTAAGCATTTCAGGTACTTTTTGATGGTATGGGATCAGCTCAAGGGTAGTATGTCATGGGAATGTCACTGAAGTGATAGTACATCAAATTTCAAATCCATCGGTTTCGTGAAAGTTAGTTAAACCCTTTTATCATGTAGAAAATGAGCTGATAGTCATCAAACGCCTGAACTGATCTTCATAAATTATAGCTAAGAACTATCCTAATCACGTCAGCTTTCAAACAATAAAACCAAATCAATATTGGTCTATTCGTTTAGGAGCTACGATGCCACAGACAGATGCACAGATACACAGACAGACACGTCAAACTTATAACACCCCTCTTTTTTTCGTCGGGGGCTAAAGACAGAAATGTGAAATAAGAGCCAAGCTCAATGTCGAATAATTTGTCGTTCTATGATACTAATTATCAATAATTTTGAGTTTTCAGATTTTTTCCTTTGTGTTAGTCTACCTTGTCCCTGTAGATGACCTAAAAACTTGATATTTGATACCAAGGTACCAAGAAGTAGGTTAGGGTTTTGATGAGTGAGCGAGTCAGCCATAGTAAAATGTCATTGCGAAAGTATACCATCGTTCCTGAATTTCTGACCATAGAGGAAAATAAAATATGGGCTTTGAAACATATTTGTAATGACAAATACAAAAATTATATTATGTTTAATGATACTCTCGTACACATAAATTTTATAGCACTCGTCCTCTCTCCTATCAAATTGTGCTGTGCCCGCCAGGGTCCATAAAGGTTTCCGATTGAAAAATTACCATCTAAATGTACTTAAGGAACGCAATAAAGTATTGAGTCATCATCATCAGCCTATATACGTACCACTGCTGGGCACAGGCCTTCCTACATGGGAGAAACACATGAGGAGATTGGGCCATAACACCACCACGCTGGCCCAATGCGGGTTGGTGGGTTAAAGCAGTTGCAGTAACAACCGGGACCAACGGCTTAACGTGCCTTCCGAAGCACGGAGGAGCTCGAGATTATAAATTTGATTGACCCATCTCGGGACCGACCATGGCGAAAGTTGCTTTGTTTTCGTAATCGAAACCAGAGCGCTCAAACCATTACGCCACCGAGCTCCTCAGTATTGAGTATTGAGTATTGAGATATAAAATCTACATCCGTAATAACGGCAGTGCAATGATGACGTAGGCAAAAGTCCACAAACATTACCATAAGTATGCAAAATTATGTTGTTTCTTTGTTATTTAAGGAGTTTATTGACGATGACGTCCTTAATGTCAAGGCAAAGTTCGCAAAAGGCAAAGGCAAACCTGTCTTATATCGGATTTTATCTTACTACTACGCTTCATCGTCACCAAAATGATTTTTCTTCTGTTTATTTTGGCAACAAAAACAAACAAAAATGTTCATATTTTTAAACTTACAAATAAAGTTATTTTAAGATTTTATGACTTTGTCGATCGATTCTGCATAGATCCATACTGTATGTCCATCCACACTCATAACGCGCAACAAATGAAGGAAAAAAAGTACACCATTCTCTTGATTACGCAGTCATACTTATTAAGACTGTTTACATAATGACAAATGATAATATTTAATACTTGATAATCTACTGCTACCTTGATATTTAGAGATAGGTTCACCTAAAGAACCCATACCTAGTCCCTGTCATTAAGCTTGCTTATAATGATGTAAACGACCTTGTCTGGGCCTACACCGCCGCGTCCAAAATTACCCCATTTCTCGCCTACTCTCGTACAAAAGTCCTTTAAGCGATAAGGTCGCCCTTTTTACAATTTACTTCAATGTTAGTGTAAAATGTTTTTATCTGAGTGATGTATACAATAAAGATTTATAAATAAAATAAAATAAAAAGTCTACATACCATTTTATAGACTTTGGTATCACAAAGAGTTTACTTATTTAGGTAAGTTAAAATTACATAGACTTCATTTACGTTAAATAAATCCTTGTTTTTGATGTGCAGTAGTCAGTAGTGACTGCAGAATAGGTGCACATAGTACATGACTATGGCGTAGAATTACATTTTTTCTGCAGAAGCAGAAGTTTTAACGACCCAAGTTTCTGTTGAGATAATATTTTTTTATTAGCAGATTTAACGAGAGTAAGTAACGATAAATTATCTGCCTAATTTGTGAACTTAATATAATTAAAGCAAGTTTTACCGTTGTCGATCATGTTACTCACTTCAAAATTTGGACCAACTTAAAGAGTCTGTTTTTTTTGTGACTTAATTAAAAATATACGGCTTTCAGATATTTTTTATTCTGTACAAATTAGGTAGTAAAAGTTTTAAAGTTTTTAAAGTCTATAAATAGATGGTCACCCATACAATTATGGCCACAGGTTTGTGATATTTATGTATGTATCTACAATAATTATGACCGCGCATACCGCTTAATTCTTAACCTCGATGATTGATTACAAATGTATAGGTTTCAGATTATTCCCTGTACTAGCAGTATAATTGTCTCATTTCATACTTGCCAAATTTCATAGTTCTAGGTCAACGGATAGTACCTAGCTAGAGTGTCGAAATGTACGTTTCAGCGGCATAGCGGCCGTTTTATTTACGTTAGCTTGGAAGTTTGATTTTTTTCACAGCTTTATGGGACTGTCAACATGAGTATATGGTTTTAATTTGAACTCGATACCGTCGCGCGTTCCCGAGATAAAGGCTCTCGACAGATAGACAGACAGACGGTCGGACTACTAAGTGATCCTAGTGGGGTTGCTTTTTTTCCTTTTAAGGTACGAAAACTTGCACGTTAAATAAATTTCATATAAATTTAGTAAGGGATTGTTGAAGACCATATGAATTAAAGTTAGAGACCGGAACTCATCAAAATAGAACAATAATTATTGCAAACAAAACAAAACCTGACATTGTAAATATATGGAAGTACTTATACCTTTAAACATGCATTTGTGAGATTGTTAATTTCGTTTGATAATATTATCATCCTTTCAACTCAAAGACGTCCACTGCTGGGCAAAGGCCTCCTAAATATTTCCACGAAATAATAATAATATTTACACACAAACATACGCCATGGCAGCTGTATTGTACGAGTATAACATTATTGTACAATATTTATCCTAATATATGTACATTTTTGCTCAGGAAATAACCAGATAATGAATATTCAATAAGGTCTAAAATACATTATCTCGGGAACATTAACAAGTTAGGGTTCGTGAAGTGGCCGAGAGTTGTACAAATTAGATTAGGACCGACTTTGTATCTACATGTCTCATAGTGGTATAGATGTAGTAGATATTTTTCACTATCAAACTTTTTTAAATTGATAACCCGGGTAATCCTACATTGTTTTTTATTTTTAAAAACGCGTTTGTGATAAATGATAATGCATATTATTATTATCATTTATAAATTATATTATCATAACACCTACTCATTCAGATTGAAAACACTGCCTTATTTGAAGATACTTTAATATTACCTGCTCATAAATGTCCCAAAAAATATTTTATTTACTTCTTATAGGTAGGTATTTGTAAGTTAAAAAAAATCTAAATTCAAAATGTCTTTATTCAGATACTCCACAAAGAAGCACTTTCAGATCGAGTTCTTTACATAAAAATGTAGAGTATTTAAACAACAAAATTTTACTAAGGAAATATTTGCTTAGAGAGGTAAAACAAACACTTAATTTAATACCGAGTTAGACATTAGATTTGAAGCTGCTTGATAAATAAACATCATTACCAAATTCGAAGATTTGTCTCTCTACCTTGGAAAACTTTGATAACCAGTTCCCCAAGTGGCAGTGGAAAATATTGTCCCCTGCCGTAATACCGCAGTGCAGCAGTCTCGAGTCTCGAGTGGCAGATTGAAGAGTCAGGCTGCAGACAAAACCCTCAAAGAGGGTTGCATACTCCACAGAGCGCCTAATCGGATGTTTTATTGACGTTCGTACTACAAATAATCTCTAGGGTCCCTTCGTAGTGTCTACAATTTTTCTTTAAAATCGATTTTTTTATAAACTGCGATTTCATGTACTCGTACTTACAATATTATTTATTGTGCCCTTTCATTGTCTGCAACTACTGAAACTATAATAACGCGATAAGAGTAGCTTTTGTCTATCATTTATGTGTTTTGAGAGGTGATGTTAGCTACCACTTACCATCAGATGGAGTTGCTTCTTTGTCTTTACGTAGGAAAAAGGACTTCAAAACACTAAAAAAGAAAACTCACTTAGGTATTTATTCCCTATTTTTTAACTATTTTTAGTGATAACTTAATAAGGTCATAGCTAGATGAGTAAGCGTCAGCATATATTGTTTACCAGTATCGTATCGTACCACTAAAAAGTCACAGGAAAGCAAAAATCATCAATTTCGCTTGACTGTTATACAGGATGGTGACGACAGTAAGTACGACAATAAATTAAAAAATATCTGCTATATTAGTGAATAGAAATGTTATGCAACATTCAAATACATCTTATACCTTTGATAATTTCATGACATTTCTATGAAATAATATAACATTGACTGTATTAATTTATTGTCGCATATCGTCGTCACCAGGGTGGTATAAAAAATAGTGCATCTCTTTATACATCTCTTTTGCTAAAGTGGTAGTTCAATATTATCCGAATCTTTATTATATCCCCAATTGTCAGATAGAATTGTGTCAGTCACAAAATAGGAATATTCATTAAGAATTTTAAATAAATTATTCCATTCTTAAAAACCCAATGGCTAACCAGAATCCACACGAGGAAACCACGTAATATTAGTGATGTATTAAAAACACCAGTACCTAATACGTTTTCCATCATCGTAATAAACACGTCATTCTAGACTATCCAGACAATAACGCGTGCGTAATTAAGTAAATTTTACCGGTATATCGTAAACAGTCATATGGCGGTAGTCAACATCAACGCCTATTACGGAAGTATATTTATTTTCGTATTTTATTCTAAAACACGAATTAAAAATAACTCCGTAATAGGCCTGTAATACCTTATAGATACCTGATACGTTCTAATTCACTGAAATTCGTGGTATTATTACCATACCTATCTGTATCCTTTAGCTGTCCAACAAAACAAGTTGTGACGTTAGGATGAATCAAAGCTACATCATGCTTGGCGTGAGGTATCGAATATATAATTACATGTAAAGATGAAAAATCGTGCTTCGGAAGGCACGTTAAGCCGCTGGTCCCGGTTGTCACTGCAACTGATTTAACCCATCAACCCGCATTGGGCCTGCGCCTGCGTGGTGGTGTTATGGCCCAAACTCCTCATGTGTTTCTCCTGTGTAGGAAAGTATGTAGGCTGATGATGTTGAAAGGTAAAAAGGATGTGTTAATATTCGTCATCATCATCATCATATCAGCCTATGATGTCCACTGCTGAACAAAGGCCTCCCCCATCGATTTCCAAATGGCACGGTTCTACGCAGACTACATCCAACGGCCATCCCTGCGACCCCTACCAGTTCGTCTGTCCATATAGTGGGAGGCCGTCCTACTTTGCGCTTTCCGGTACGTGGTCGCCATTCTAGAATTTGAACGCCCACGGGCTATGTACCCCGCCCACTGCCACTTCAATTTACTAATCCTATGAGCTATGTCAGTGACTTTGGTTCTCTTGCGGAGGTCATTATCAGATCTAGAGGTCCCGGGTTCAAATCCCCGTGGGACAGAAATTTTTTGATCGGTTTGGTTCCGTTTGGTTAGTACCTGTAGGGATTTTTCTAAATTAGACTGGCTATCTAACACTATCTTACCTAAGTCTACAGCATTGTTGTATTCCGGCAGTTGGAGGTAAGATATCCAGTTCCTCTGTGTTCTAGGAAACAGGGTGAAGCTCTCTTTAATTTTCGGCCTTCTCATCACTTACCATCAGGTGAAATGGAGGCCAAGAGCTACCCCGTAAAGATTTTAAAAAACCGTGAAAGCTCTAAGTACATAGTACACCTAACGGCCAAGGGCAGCTAACGGGCAAGTTGCCAATCGTGTGTATTTTATCCGTAGACAGACGTAGGCCCGTGCTATCCTTAGCACCCTGTCCTTCTACCAAGGGCGAGCCAAGGTCAGTTCACTACCACGTAAACATTGCTTGAAGCTTCACTTTCCATTAGGTACCTAACGTTGCACTTAACAGGGTAATATATTCTTTATTACCTACAAATTGTAAGTGAAGAGCTTTCGAATTCGTAACTTAAATACGTTCTCTTAATTGTAAAGTCAAGCGGAGATTTTTAAATTTTTTAGTAAACTTCTACATCAAAATTTTAACATTATACACCGGGCGGAAAAGGAAGACCAACCGAAAGAGTCATTCATAAGGAGCAATTTCTTAAATGCAGTTTTAAATTTCTTAAATGAAGTTAGTAATTAAAATATATAACTAGAAAAAAACATTCAAACATTAATACATTACATTTATTCATTTTCAAACATTTATAATAATGTTAAAATCAAAAATTAAGAAGTTTTGATTATTTTTAAAAATAAAGGAATGTTCCCTTTTAGTAAAAGCTTCTTATTGTTATTGTGCTACTGGATTTAAGTAGTGCTTTCAATTCAGTCGATTTTGATATCTTTATTGGCATACTAAAGTCTACTAAATATCTCTCCTCCTGCTTTAGGCTGGTTCAATTTCTATCCTCGGGTTCGCTCGCAACGGGTGAGCCTAGAGGAGTATTTTTCCGACTAGTGCGAACTATCTGCTGGTGTTCCTCAAGGCAGCGTCAAGTACCTATAATGGTTTTTCTTTTATAATCATCGAATCTAAATCATGAGCACTAACAAAATACTAATTTTAGATAAGAGTACACCTGTAGATTCATATCTTCAACACAGGTGCTACGGCATACTACGATCTGCTACGGTAGGTATGTGGATAATAGGGATGTTGACTTTAAGTAAAAATGTAGGATTTTCACATACATCCCTAAAAATATGGGCTAGTATAAACAACAAAAATAGTTTGCAAAGTTTTTTGTTGTTTTTTTTTTAAACTAAATTATTTGAAAATTAAAAAAAATGGCGAATGAAAACATTACATAATTCATAAAAAAACAAATGTAATAACTTTTAATGTAAACCAACTCAGCATGAAAACGCATAAATTAGACAGCGTCAATGGAGTGTTTTTCGACAGTTTGTAACGCTCCTTAAATAAATTACTATATCCAAGAAATTATTGAATGCAGTTATAATATTGCTTTTACAATATTTAGATCTACTAACTATTGTGAGAATATTGTTGATGTTTGTTTATCTTCGTATAATTTATGGTCGTAAAAAACTGATAAGTACGTAAAAATTTTATACATAAGGATGTCCTGTCAATATGTCTAAATAATTACATTGTTGCTGCGTCATTGTAAATTCCACGCTAAGGAAGTTACGGAACGTATAGTATGAATCGAAAAGTCCCGCGTTGAATGAAATTGGCAAAATCGGGAAATGTCTAAGTATGCGTTGTCCTCAATCGACAAAATTGGACGCTACTAATATGATTATGAGTAAGCAAACTGCACATCTTTTGGTTATTAGGTATAAACGAGCAATATGAATTCTTTTTATTAGGAGGACTAAAAATAAAAATAAACGTATTTTAGTTAGGGGATTTGGGGATTCGGATTAAGGGATGTTTCTAATTCATTTATCTAATTTTTGTATGTAGTACCTAATCTGTATGAAAACTTAAATTTGTGTATTATTATTTTTATCACGATTATCAAATCAAAGGCCAACGCTGAAAAACCCAGTGCCACTAAATCTTATCCCAAGTTAACAGTCATACTTAAATAATAATAAAATACTATGCATGTAAAATTATTAAGATGGTAGCTAAATACATTAATTAGCTATTTACCTAAGTAATTGTTTTTTTAGAAGTAACTTTTGTGCATATTTTTATTGAACACCAAAGAAATCGAAGAAGTTTGTGCCCATTGCCATGGGGCTATGATTATGAGAAAAACATAATAGTGTTTTAATGTGTGTGAGCGCCCATTGGTCTGATAAGGGACAAAAGGTAATAAATAAAGCCCTAAAGCATTGAGCCTAGAAAAATAAAACGTAATAAAATCTAGGTCTCTCGATGTGTTACTATTGAACATTACTATTTTTAACCCGCCAAGCTTCTGATTCTAGACACAATGGATTTTTCAATTGTCATAGCCCACCGGTGGGATAACGCGGCTTGACGGATTTTGATTCAAAGTTTTTATGTAGTTAAGTATTACTAGTTTTACTCGAAAATGACTGTTTTAAAATAATTATTTTTTATTGTTTCAGAACATCTCCCTCTGATAATCAACAAGGAAACTGGTCAAGAGTTGGACTGAGTTCGTTCACACGAGGCGTAGCCGGCGGCCGCCGCGCCGGTCGTATCGTGGTATGCGCTGGCGCACTGTGACACACTCGCGCATGCAAGACTGCGCACCCGAGGAGCGATAACCGACCTCCTCTACTGTGCTAACATTGCCAAGTTTCGTTTTCAACGGAGGAGCTCTCACTTCATTCCGTAGTCGCACGCCTGCGAACGCAGACGCATCTCGTGCGAGACACAAAGCACAAAACACAAAAGCCGATCGAACTGGCACCTCGCTCGAATTTCAAACTTGAAGTTCGTTTGACATGACGTACTTACAGATGCCAAATCGCGGATGTGAATGTAAATAAATCAAACAAATAAAATAGGTAATCTCTGTGTAAACTGTGAAGATTGTGGATTAAAGTGTAAAAAAGAAAGTGTTTAATTAGTGCAGCATGACGTCGCGATCAAAGGAAAAGGTTGCAGCTGCGTTCCGGAAGCTTTTCCGGTCTCCCGAGAAATTAGACAACGACGGCGCTGGGCCCAGTGGCTCTCCGGCGCGACGTGGTCTGCTGCGGCGACACAGGTAACACATGCCTAAATTGATATTACACGTAGCATAACTTTGTTCCTGTGAATTATACGGGTCATTTAGAGCCATCTATAAGATATGATCCATGTGGTATCAATTGTTTACAAAGTTTTCTATTGCATATATTAATAATAATAATCGTTTATTTCGCACCACATACCAATTAAGTAGGTACCTATATACATATTTTTAATATTACATAATTAAAAAAAAGTTACAAATAAGATAGAAACAACATGTCCAGATTGGAATGCGGGAAAGTAAATAGTAACTTTCATTCAATACTAAGGTTTACTTTGCTCTAAATAATTACATAATTTTGCGCAAAATTTGTAATTACGAAATAAATTTTGGCAGTGATTTAGTGTTGTGATATCTGAATGATCATCCATCACATAACGCATGACTATTTATATAAGTATAGCGAAGCTGCTAAAGTACTATGGTGCAAAGTGTTTCGAATGTTGTAACACTTGCCGATGTTTGGATAACATAACTGTGGCAACCGATCACGTAGACGGTAATTCACATTTATTTTTCAATCCATCAGTCCATGTCAAAGAAACGGATCCACTAGGTAGGATTCAATAATGTTACAAGTTTTTACGACAATTCTATCCAGGCTTTTTCTTCTAGTAGGTAAGTAGTAGCAGTAAAGAATATTTGTGATGTGTAGACATTTCTGTATAATATATCCTGGAACCGCCCGAGAATCGAAGGCAAAATACGTTATACATTTATTTATGAGGTGTTGTCACAGCATTGCTATAGATAAGAAATAATTTGCTATATCTATTTTGCCATTTATTGTTTAGACAGCAGCAGAGTCTTTTCCTATGTAACTATGGTCTATTGCCTGATTTTCCGAAAGGAAGAGAATGGGTGTAACAACTTTCGCCAAGGAGTCCTACATATGGCATCATTCTCCCGCGTTGCAAGGCCTCATCACTCTGAAAAACAAAGTCCTTTCCTCTATTGATATTCTATGAACTGACGCACTTTATCCATCTTATGTTAAAAAAATTAATACGCTGCCAATGTTAAGCTTCCTAAAGAAATAGCATTTGCTATATGATCGCTATTAACGTATTTCTGTATAGACTACTTTTGTAATTTATACATTACTATAGTTATTTCGTAGGTATACAGAGCTATGATAGAAGCACCACAACCTCACTTCTTTTCTATGCCGTTCTTTCCTTTCTGTGCTTATTATCATAGGACCAAAAAGGAATTGGGAGAAGCCTACAAACTTCTAGTCTTTCTGTTTAGATAGATAAATAGAAATTCTTTATTTTGCACAAGTTACGAACTGTTAATATCAAAATCAGTAGTATATTTACACCCGCACGGCTATTTTTACAAATACAAGAAGTCGGAATACCCAGATTGTGAAAAATGCGCATCCCGCCCCATGACATGTCATTTTCTAGTCAAGACATTTTTGATGATATCTTTCTAGCATTTATTTTATTTTCTTAAAATACTGACTTAGTTAAAAAGCTGTAAATTGACCTCTAAAAGCTGCTTACTATAAATAGACCTCGACCAATAATTGAAGAACGAAACAATTAGGCCATTGATGATAGTTAATGAGAGTATAGAGTTCGCTGTGTTTCGGATTGAAGGGAAAAGGTAGCCAGTGTAATTACTGGGCATGGACAGCATTTCATCTTAGGCCCCAGGATGACAACAAGTGATTTTCCCTTGTAATTGCGGGTGTCTATAGGCGGCGGTTACCGCTTACCACCAGGAGAGCCGTCGGCTTGTTTGTCATCTATAAAAAAAAAGATTTTTGCTAAATGATTATTACCACTAATGTGTTTACCAGTAGGTATTCATGAAATGCTTCTTTTGGTCTTAATTGTGTCAAATGAAAAAGACAAAGATTAATGCGTATCAAATATAAATATTTGGTACTTGAATTAGGGATATAGATGATAACGTAAATGTTATCTCTATCTCCCCAATTCAAGTACAGACCTACAGATATTAGATTCCACTAAAATGCCGATAATTCCCATCCCAACACAAATTAAAAAACTGCACTGCGGCCAGGTAGATACTAGATATGGATAGAAAGAAAAAGAAGATCACTACAGTGTCCTAAATTAACCGAATAATGTATGGGCGCGTGGACAAAATTAATTGTATCTTTGTAAATTATGCGTTTACACGCATATTGTGATATGAAAAGTTGTGACAGAAGAGTTAAGTAAGTAAAGTTAACAAAAGTAAGTGGTGGAGGTGGTAAGTTTAGTTTATTAAGGGCTGATTTTTCAATCTCCAGATAAATTATATTTAGAGAATAATTTTGGAGTTTTGACATATTTCCTATAGAATTACTTACTTAACTCTAGGAAACTAAATAGTACAAATATTTTTAATGAATTTTCAAATATTTATGCCGTCATTTTTTAAAATTTAAAAAAATGGCGGCATAGGTTTCAAATCAAATCAAAATCTATTTGTTTAATCATTAGTCGGTACAAAATATGTTACAACTTACAAGTAAAAATTTTTTAATCATTATGCTCCACCAAATAGGCATACAAATAAACACACATTAAAAATTATTTTAAAATCTACAGTAACAATGTCAAGCAAACGCATGTTGGAAATCATTAATTTAAATTAACAATAAATATTTGATACCATACAAAAATATATTTTGCAAAGCATTTTAAAGTTATAATTACATTTTCACGTACCTATAGGAAGGAATACCAATAGCAATAGCAATAGATATATAGCAATTCCTGCTAATGAGCTTTCCAAATCACGGAATCTTTATTGATTTCACGTTACATAACAACGATAAAAAAAGAATAATAGGAGTTTTATTAAATATTCATAATGCAGGTGCAGACGTGGTAGACTTTTGTTTGTATGATGGCATTGAGATATCTTCAGAATACAAATGCGTAATTGGAAGTGCAATTTTAACTTCAACTTGTAAAGTAGGTACCTACTTACCTTACAAACCAGACACAATCGGTTTTCTATTGTTAAGACGCCGGCGGGCTTCTAAGGGACGAAAGGTTAAATGTTTTAATCAAGGTTTCGCAAAAACATTCATTTGATCACGTAGCCAAAGCTGTAATTAGCGAACAAAACTAACTTATCTTGAACCACGTCATTATCCAATAGGCTTCTGTGAATTATTAGGATCAAGGACTGTACAAAAACTTGCATGTCTACATATGCTTACGATACACGCGGTATTTGAGGTCAACACTAAATTAAGTAACACTGCTTTATACGATACATAACAGACCACACTCGAATAACCGAACGTAAACAAACATAGCATTATAGCATACATCAATGTCGCTAAAACTGGACTACATACATCATTCGGTTGAAAAATGAATATTTGAAAGGCCCCAGCAAAGCCAACTGATTAAGTACACACATGTTTAAGTTTACTACATTTTGGACTAATTACAAATTCTCTCTATTTTTAGAGAGAGTTATTATTAGTTATCATCATGCGGCGGAGCGTCGAGAAATAATTCAACGTAACTCTTCATTGAGCCTGACGAATACAAACATGTGACTAATATTTGTGATGTGAACACGTTTTTATAACTCCTATTGTATAATATTAGGTACTTATTGTTCTGTTAGATTGAAACAAGACCGTGTTTATTTAGAGCTTTTTATCAAGAAAATAAGTAGTAATACCTAACTACTTACATAATTTTTATTAGGATTTTTCAAAATCATCAAATACGTTTCTATACGGTACTTCAGATTCATTCAAGTTTGAATTCATTTTGCTTTAGGTTACAATCTCTAAATTAATACGATGATAAGTAATTTTGAGCTTTAATTGTGATGTGTCCACATATTTTTTTCAATTGTGTGCTTATGCGCCGGTGCGGTGGTTATTATTATATCGGAAAGACACCACCTCAGTCCTTACGTTGAAAAGTTTCCATTCAATTTTAATACGATCTCTAGGTTGACACAACCACTTCAAAGATTCTTAAAATATGAAACAAAAGAGGAAATCGTTCTATCAAAGGCATGAACTCTCCAGTCTGTGGCTTAAAATTACAATTCTCATTAAGATTCCGTTGAAAGGTGACAATAGAGCAATTACTTACGTGGCAGATTCAAGGAAACGCGAACCTAAGCCGCGTCATTGTCTGTCTCCTGTCCGGAGACAAAGACTTTGTTTACTCAAGCTCGTGGGCCGTACAATGTTGACGCAAAATAGCCACATATGGCAACAACAAAACAATGTTCATGTCACATGATAGCATTATCAAAACACTCCTAAAAGTACCGTTACTGAGAGTCATTCAATCCTTTAAATCAAAGCTTCCTCTTTTATGTCGCAATAAATATCCATCATAATGAAGCCGCATTGCATATCTTTCGCAATAAAGTAGAGAGATGAATCTTTAAGAGGCTGATAATTGCTAATTGAGCCTTACTTAAAACTTTTTTTAGCACATTCTGTTGAAATAAACGCAGTGAAAAAAATATATGTTACTCTTGGACATATTCCTAATAATATGCATGTTCCCAAAACACATCATAATCAAAATCTTTCTATAAAAAAAATGCCAAAGTCCCCCATCAAAATTAGCTTGCAGAACTAATTCTGCGTTATATGTCAAAGGTTTTTTTCTGATTTTCAGGGAACAAACTCGTTATATTAAATATTATAATATTGATGTTTTACAATTTCAAATAATTAGCTAGTTTTTTAGTAAATAAATTTATTCTGAATTCTTCAGCCGATCTCAATAGCGACTCGCGCCATTATCCATTCTTCTCTTTCATTCGTAGAGGAAACGACAGTGATCGCCGAGGCGTGCTGCTAGATGGACCTGTGCCGCTTCTTTGCTCGCGGTTCTTATTAAATCAGTCTGCGTCTGTTTTAATTTGCAAATATCAAATAGACAATTAGATTTTAGGTTTTATTGATTACTATGTGAGTGCATTATAGTAGATAGACAAAAATGAGTAAATAATTTCGTAAATTTTTATTGTGAAAATTTTATTTCATTAATAATATTCTTTATGAAATAAACATTTTATTGTATAAATATTATTTTGAACTATGGAAAACGAAGAAAAAAGTCTAAACAGAGTCAAAAACAACTCGTATAGGGGTAAATAACACAATAATAACCTGATTATTTTTGCTTTAAAAAGCTAATTTTATCTAATTTTAGGAACTATCAAAAACTCCATAATCATCTCGAAAGTTGTACCTATTCAGATTCACAGTCACAGATAGAAGTTGTAAAGTAAGTTTATTTTTACTAGAAGGGAAATGTATAAGTATATTGTAATGTTTAGATAGGTAATTTCGAAGTAAAAAATTCTGTCGCGATTGTTTAGGGGTTGAGATGCTCGACTTAGTATCCGAGAGGTAGGGGTTCAAACCTTCAATGGTTCACAACTTTTTTTTCCATTTTTTATTTGTATTTTTTAATTCTTATTTGTTTTTTGTTTTTTAAAACAAATAACAAAGTAAAAAAAATATAAAAAACGATTAAACTATAAAGACAAAAAATAATTTTTGTAACTATATTTTTATTACTTTTGTTTTTTTTTTTAATTTTTATTTATGTTTATTTTTAGTCCTTTTTCGTTTATATTTCTAATTTTTTAATTATTTATTTAAATGATTTCTTTATTTTTATTATTCTTTGTTTATCTAATAATAAATAAGGAAGGAAAAAAAACTTATGTATTTATATGTGTTACATAATACAAAGATAAATTTCAACAAAGTTTTTTTATAGAAGCATAAAATAAGTTTGGTAGTTCATCAAGTTTAATAGACCTACGTAATTGTTAGACCCGGCAGTCTTAAAAATAATCAAGATATCGAATGGTTCGTTTCTGTGTTTTTTAATATTAGTTTTTCCGGTTACAAAATGTGATTCATGAAGGGACAACAGGCACAGTAAAATTTTAGATTAATAAATGCATACAACACTAAATTAGCTTAAGCCTAGCCTAGGCTTGAAGGTTCTTTTATATCTAAATTTTAAAACCAGAACTTTTATCATATGCTATAAAAGAGATGTTTCAAAAATGTATGTAGACCCGGCCCGGGTTCTATACACAGTTTACTGAAAAATAGGGAAAAAATTGCAGACCGGTGTTCATTTTATTTTTATTTCCTTTGTTGCGTGGTACAAAACAGGAATTTTTATAGAAATAACTGTAACACAGACAAATATTCATCATGGCGCATATGTCACTTTGGTGACGTTTAATTGAGTATTCTATATTTTTAACTTTTGTACCAGCAAACTTTGCATAATTCAAATATCTCCTCTTTCCACTATATTATTGTAGCACAAATTAGCTCTCAGCAATAGGGTAGTTGACAACTTTTTTTCTTATTTCATAAATAAAAAGTTTATAACTCATAAAGAAATATTGCAAAAGAAATAGTATGTCTAAGATCAATAGTTTTACAGATATAGTGGCATGTTTGATATGTTGCGGCGCAACGTCCAAAAACGCTCCATAGAAAATCTACGGAACAGGTGACGTCACATGTTCCCATATTACTAAGAAATGTATGGGCATACTGAAAAAATTAATAATAACTATGTATTAAGTATGTTTTTATTAATAGTTGTCATTATAATAGTTGATTTAATTGATGTCAGCAATCTCATATCATTATCATTTGATAAATTATGAAAACAAATATGATCTATTTTTTACTTCCAAAACGGCCTTTTAAGTTTGAATTGTTTTTATGGGTAGTGGTACCATATATTTTCCGATTTTGTGAAAAATAGCGCCAATTTCAAACTTAGACAACATCCCAATTCATGTTTATTATATTTTTTGCTGATGTACTTACCTAATCTGTGGGCAATGTTGTTAGGCTTACATTTAAATGTACTACTTATTTATATTGTTTAGCTTAAACATACTGTAACACTGTTTATCATCATCATCATCACTAGCCTATATACGTTATATAAGCTTTCCTTCATGGAAGAAACACATGATACACATGATGAGTTTGGGCAATAACACTACCACGCTAGCCCAGTGCGAGTTGGTGGGGTAAAGAGGGGAGGGTCCGGGACGGACTATGGCGAAAGATACTTTATTTTCGTAGTTGAAACCAGAGAGCTCAATCTACTACGCCACCGAAACATAAAATCGTCAAAACATATAGTCTTGAATAAATGAAAAAATCCGTATCAGACCTTCAGATCTTGAGGTAAATATAACATGACCGCTGGCACATAAATAAAGATAATCACATACCTAACCTACAGAAAGAAATCTATAAAAAAATCTAACATGTTCCTAATTTCAATATACTCTATACTGTTTCAGATGAGTATTTATTAGAACACATAATTTTTAAATTTTGTATATCATTTCAAAGATAGTAATCTTTGAAATGATATACAAAATTTATTCCAGAATTTTTACAACTAAATTTCTTGATAAGCGTAATATCCAATCATTACTGTTTGATACAGTCGAATAAAGTTTCATACGTTTCATAGAAAGTATATTTTAATATATCATCAATCATCGCATTCCTGTGATGACTAAACAGCTGTTGTAGTCAGTTCTATATCATTAATACCTTACCGAGATTGAAGTAATAATTGAAATGTTACGGCATTCACTTTTTGTTAAAAAATGAAGTTTGTATTGAAAGCCGTGCAGCGTAAACGCTCTTAACTAAAAAAAAAATACTTACTTGATTAATCTTTCTATTACTTCGAACGGAAATTATTTTTAATGTGATGACACATCCATACTCTTGTAATTGCGAAAGTAACTGTCTCTTTCTGTGTGTTACATTTTCAAGCTGCTTAAACGATTTAGATAAAAAAATAATCTTTTATGGATTCCGAATTCCAAAGAGTAATAGCGAAAAGTACTCAAAAGAGTATCGGGACCGATTTCGATAAAAACTAAAAGTGCAGCATTAGATTTTTGAGAAATCAAAAATCAAACTAGAAATAGAACCCGTTGATTTTGAAAAAAAAACACTGTATCATTACACGATTCGATAGTATCGCGGTATACAAGGAACAATTCCGGGAAGATATTACATATGGAAAACGGAAGGGAAATGTTGGATTTCTATAAACTGTTACATGTTTGAAAGTAATGTTAAAGGCCACAGTGAAAAAGAAATAAAATTTAAACAAGTGCAAGTAATCCACTTTATGTTTTAATAAGATCGCGCCATTGATTTAGATTTGGTTCGACATTTCGTTGATTTCTAGTAACTTTTTGCATACTGCTTCGTACTTTGTAGTATGATTTATAAAAGCAAAACCTACTTGAAACTTGAATTTTGTAATTTGGAATCTAATCGAATGGTGTAATACACCATGTGAGTTTTTTTAAAACAATAGTTTTGATTCCTAGCTAGGAATATTTTGTAAACATCCAATGATGCAGTTTAGTTTTTCATTACGTTTTCGAGAGTCTCTTGAGTACTTTTCGCTATTTCTCATAGTGTCGGATTGGGCTATTCATGTACTTAAATATTTACAAGGCGTTTCAAAACCAAAATTTATTCAAATCGAGCTCTAATTCATAGAACAGCTGACATGAAAATACGTATGTCAAAACTATTATGATTTGTCTTTTGTAATTGCATCCCTGATTTCATGTTTCGATTTCATAGTAGGACCCTTAATAAAATTTGTTAGTATAAATAAGTATATTGACCGTGTAAAATATTTGCTATTAATTTAAAAATACCACTTTTTTTTTTTTGTTCATTTCTATTTTTTTTTATGTCTATGGAATTAAGCGTGTGGAGCACGCCATCTAGTGGCATACTTTTTTAGCTTGGCGCTTTTGGGGTTGTAGTAGTTACGCGGCTTGACGGTGTAGTATTGTGGAGCCACTCTATCGGAAATATTAGTGGGCGGGGCCTCAAAATTCATTTTGTCAAGGTCATTGGCGTTTATCAGCCTCTTAAATGTTTGGTAAACAATGCATATTATTAACTGGATAAATTCGATTGCAATCATTTTTTGTAGAGCAAGAAACTTTCTTAATGAAACTTTTTTATAGTTACCTACCTATTCTTATTATAAGCTATCATCATTATTAATTTTTAAATATTTTTTATACACTCACATCAATTGTCTATCCCAAAGCAAGCATAATTAAAAGCATGTGCTATGGATTACCTTCACCAGATAACGGGGAAATAATGATAATAATGTTGAAATAATTATCTGAGACACACTAAATAAAAAATAGACAGTAAAAAAATAAACATCCATGGCTCGTGAATAAATGCTCGTACCCATCATACAAACATCTGTCTCTACCAGGATTCGAACCCGGGACCCCAGACCGAGTAGCCTGTAGTTAGTAAGGGGCACTGACCACTCGGTCTGCCGGTCATCTTGCACTCCTGAATAGACCTTAAAACTCATGACGTGTGAGCTAGAAGATATCTCTAATTGTTGACAAGTCATCCCTTGCATACTACCCTGCATTAATTTATTTTTGTTTTGTATTTGATGCAGTAAAGAGTTTGTAAAAGATAAAAACACCTTATTTTTTCCTGTAATACATATGCACTTACCTAACTTTATGATTTTTAGTTCTGGTTGTGTAATTTTTAAATAAATAAAAAAGCTCTTTAATTTTTCATAAAGAAAAAAACATTTAATATTTTCCTTTAAATTATTGCGCCCTTTCTGCGTGGGTAGGTACTCCTTCTTCGTAATATTTGTATTTGTGGTTTTGTTTTATTTATTGTGTTTTTTGTGTGCAATATTTATTATTATTCTATAATATAAAATACTGTTGATTCTCAAACCATAGTAAATCAATTATTACAATCTAAGTAGTAGCTAAATACATAAGTAATTTAGATCAATGTCATTAGTGCAAATTATAATAATGATAATTAATTTTAATTATACCGTAGTTAATTAATAACAGTAGATTAATCAGTAGATATAGTTTAGTTTCCTAAAATTAAATTTTTAAATGGTTAATCATTAAACTAAAAGTCTATAACCATTAGGTAATAACTCAAAATTATTACGATGTAGTTCATTTTTATACATTAATCTAATGAATGAAATTATGAATCAGCGAGGTGATTAGATATTTAGGCAAACTGTTAAGTTCAATAATTATTAAAAATAATTTATTTTATTTATTGCTACCTAGGTACATGTTATTGTTGAATTTATGCGTAAAATTATGGAACAAATAATTTACTTAACGTTTTATTCAATTAATTTTGTGCTGTTAAAAAGAGGTCTTTGTTTCTAGACTGAATCATAAATGACGCAAACAACTTCAGACTTTCAGACACGCATTTTTCTATCTCATTAATAATAATATAACTACCTTCTCAATAATTACGGCTTTCCCTACATAAATACGTGGTACTATAGCGAAGTCTATTGATAGAAAACTGGTATTACAGCTTCATCTATACTTTCACTCTGGTCTGTGTCTATTCCTGTCTGTAGGTATCTCACCTTCATTCATATGGAAATGTAGGGTACCAACCTCATACCCGAGCTGAGCCTTCTCTTTATTGATTTACTTTACTGAAGTAAAGACGTTTCTTAGGTAGAGAGTAGGCGTCTTTTGTATTTTATTAATTAATTATGCTGTGATTAAGCCTAAGGCTGCGAGACTGAATTTAGTCATATTTGCCTTCAAGCAAAGAGTCATTTAATTGAAAATTTCCCCGACACGATGACAAAAGTACCTAATTAAAGCGAAATAAAATTAGCGAAGAATGCTTTTTGTGACGACTTTCGAAAACAAGAGAAGAAATTATTACGCCTAAATAGGTGCCTCGTGAACTAAGATTTACTATTATATTGTATTTAAAAAGAATCGCTAAATACAACTTCTTAAGTATACAGAGTGGTGCCGTCAATACAACAATAAATCTAAACATGAATTAAATTAGTTAATAGAAATGGTTTGCCACTTTTAAAAACATCTTATTATCCACTTTCTCTTTATTTTTATAAAGGGAGACAACGCGTGAGTACCTACTGCCCAAGGTGTTACGAGCATCTATCTACAGGCCTTCATTAACCGTGTACCACATCACGCGCACCACGAAATAGGGACCGTACCTACGTTTGTATCTCTAGTCTATGGTAACATACTCTTGTTTGCCGCCCTTTTCATATAATAAAGCGGTCACCACTGCCTTTGGACGCTTGTAGACGGTTACAACACCAAAAGTGTCAGTCGCGCGTTGCCGACCTTTAAAAAATATGTTGTCACGCTCTTTTTGAAAATGCAAGTCGGTACTTACGTATTCTTTTCAGAAAATCATAATATAGAAGCAACTCTTTCGAATCGTTAAAATTTCCATTAGATAGTAGGTACCTATCTATGTTGCACAAAAAAACAACTAATACGTGAAAATGGTCTCCTAACTCTCCTTGGGCTTAAAGCTTCAATATCGCTTGTGAGCTCTGGATCATCAACAATCCTAAAATAATCAAACCAAAGTTTTGCCAGTACAAAACCTGTATGCGGATGCGGAACACGACGTTTTGTAAAGGTTTACTTAATGCCTCAGTAGTTAATCGTGTCATTAACACCCTAATAAGGTCTGATTCATTATGCATCCTCAACATTGAACGTATACGTACTTATATCGAACGAAGTAGTAATCTACGGACACGCAGAGTATGTATAAAATGACGCATACGTAGTTCGTTATTATCACTGAAGTAATATGTAGGGCATTTATTATTTCCGGGAACTCTAAATTGCTTTTTGAAAAGATAATTAATTACCTGTACCTTTTCCGTGAAACTAATTAATTTCTACGTAAACTTTTTTTGAGGTATTTGTAAACTTCTTAAAACAGTTAATTCGTCACCAAAATATCAAGTGTAAACTCTTCACAGGTAGCCATTTTTGTTCTTTATTATTTTGGTTTATTGTAAACTCGCCGCACTAAGTTTTTTCGTCAGGACTGCAGGTGCAGAACAATCAAACACTTTAAAGTAATAAAATCGTAGGTTACGTTTCTGATCGCGAAATTAAATATACTTACTTATATGATGAAATTTTGAAAAGCACCACATTTCAGTATTCTATAGCAGTTGTTAAATGGCTGGCGAATCGAAGGCCTCGCTCGTGTCGGCACGAGACGGGCAAAGGCTTACGTAGGTACCTACTATATTTGTGATAACACAGGACGGAGAGCGTATCGCGAGATTGTTGGTTGGACTGCATTCCACAAAAGCTATAGGCTCCAGCTTAGGTAAAAGCTTTGTAAACTAATTTAATACAACGTACAGACGGCCGCACATATATTATAGCGCAACTCGTCAGTTGATAAATGACTCTTATAACAACGAATCAAGGTGGGTACCTTAATTCGTTGTCAAAAGTAATTTTGGGTATAAATGTCAAGGTATTTAACTTCTTCTATAGATCTGTTCGGTATGTATAACATAAAAAAGCATTTGAACTTAATAAAATTAACTGAACAAAGTCATCGCGTAAGTACTAATTCTAATATTATATTAAATTTATTGTTATAAATATTAAATCTAAAGTACGGGGATGCATACCTAACGTACATACATAATAAAATTGAGAATAAATACAAATGTATTATTTTTTTAAATTATGAAATTGGAAGCGAACACACATGCGTGGGTTATGTTTATATACATAACCCACGCATGTGTGTTACGATGGTAAACAACTTACAACATAACCTATAATAGAAAGGTGTGTGTAACACTTAGTTTTGCATAAGAGGTACCTATTACATCTTGCATAGGTATACATTTATTTATATTACTTATAAAAAGACTGTTTATTAGAAAATTACTCTACATATTATTTTTCCATTCCGGCCGTTTTTGACCAGCCAACTTCCAAAAAAGAAGGAGGTTATCAATTCGGTTGTATTTTTTATGTTTGTTATCTCAGAACTCCGTCATTTCTAAAACGATTTACAAACTTATTTTTTTAATTAAGTAAATAAAGTAAGAGAATGCTTTTAGTTGGATTTATACGGAGTAGTGCCGTCAATGCGACAATAAATTAAAACATGGGCTATATTAGTTCATAGAAATGGTTTGCCACTTTCAAAAACATTTTATTCATTTGATAATTTCATGACATTTGTATGAAATACTATAACATTGGCTGCATTATTTCATAGAAATGTCATGAAATAATCGTAAGTTTGCCACTTTTAAAAATATTTTTAAAAGTGGCAAACCATTTCTATGAACCAATATAGCCCATGTTTTAATTTATTGTCGTATTGACGGCACCACCGTGTATAAATTTTATCAAAATTGATTGGGTAGTTTGGTTTTTAAATCTTAATAACTGAAATAATTAACTCGTCAATGTATGCTTTCCTGTGACGTTTTATTGATACGATACGATACTTTTACTATCAGTTAATCTGCGACGATAGCAATGAACAATATAATAACTTGTTAAAAACAAAGGAAAATAAAAATCGACTTCATAACTCTAGCTTCCCTGTAACCTTTTATTGGTTCGATACGATGGTAGGAAACTATACTGATAGTCATCTATCTAGCTTTGACCTTAGAAAGTTGTTACTAAAAATTGCAAAAATAAATTTTAAGCAAATTAAAACCGGACTTAAAACTCTAAAAAGAAAAAAAAAATTAAATTTAAGCTAGGTTAATTTAATTATTTTTTTCTTTTTAGAGTTATCCACTAGAAAGATATATTTTGGAGTTTCTGGAGAATTAAATTTAAGTGCGCGAGAAGTAGAGAGATATGTTTCTAGGGAGTAGGGAGTAAGTACCTACTTAAATTTAATATTTTTTACTTTTTAGTGTTTTGAAGTCGGTTTTTATTTTTGTTTAATCTTTTAAAACTAAAATAAGTTAGTTGAGCGGATAAAAAATAAAGGACTTACCTAAGATGAAAATATTTTTTTTTGCTATAAAGTGGAAATGTAAACAAACTTATTATTTTTAAATAAGTAGTAAAACTATAACGCAAAGACTTGCGCAACATCTCTTACCTCTTATATGTTTTATACAATGTTAATTTCGGTGTCTAAATAGTAAATATGTATAAATCTATGGAGCGAACTTATCATATAAATTTATCAAAGCACGTTACTTAGTCAAAATGTACCTAAGACTTAAAGTCTGGGCTTTATAACCATTTTATTATTCAGGCAGCGTTGAGACTAGAAGCGTTAAAGGTCTCTTCGCTCGTTAAAATTAACGAATATATTGGAAATATTTACATATATCACGTACAAACTCTACACATAGACAATAAAAAATGTCATTTTAAATTTGTCAAATATATCATCATCATCATCATCATCATCATCATCATCGTTACCAGCCTATATACGTCCTACTGATGGGCTCAGACCTTCCTACACATGAGAAGTTTGGGCCATTTCACGCTGGCCTTATGCGAGTTGCTTAAAGCGGTAGGATTAAAGTGATTTTAAACATAAATAGGTCCGTGGTATTATAAAACTAGTATTTTAAAACTATGATAATATCTTTTATAAAGATATTCATTGGAATCAAATGATGTTAAGATCAATTTGGTTTAAAATTTAATACTAGTGATGAATAAGTTTTTTTTATAGGGAATAATAATAATATCATGTTCACGAAAATACCTTCGCAGATAATGCATTATTTTGAAAAAAAAAATTATTACCAAAAAAAGGTTATAATATTATTTTAAACTTTTAAAGGAGAACAATTCTGACATACCTACCTACATGATTTTTGCGTAACTTGAACCGCTTACGCAGCGCACGCAACGAAAGCTCTGATAAGAAATATTTTTTCCCGTTTTCGAAACATTTTTCATTGATGCTCAGCTCCTATTGGTCGTAGCGTGATGTTATATAGCATATAGGCTTCCTCGATAAATGGACTATTCAACACAAAAAGATTTTTTCAATTTGAATCAATAGTTCGTGAGATTAGCGCGTTCAACCAAACAAACAAACTCTTCAGCTTTATATTAGTATAAATTAAAAAATAAGGGAGTATAGATAAGGTTCAGCAATATTTAGATGATAAAAAATATCTATATTTCTTGGAATTTTAGAACGATTGGCTTAGAATTGAGCTTCAGTAAAGTGTTTATAAATATGTACGAAATGATATTAAAACATAATATTTTTTATATTTACTTTTAATTAGTAATATTGAATGTCGTTTAAATGCTCATGGTATGTATGATTTTTGAGGATTTTTCTTACATGTGGCTGCTACTCTTCATGTGACTGATGCTCTACATGTGGCTCATTAGTGAGCAAATATGTCTTTCGTCCATGGTCATGGTTTTGTTGAAAGCTAGAGTTTGTAAACATGAATAAAATGACGGGGTTATCGGATTTAGGAGCCAATCGCATAGTTGACAATAGCGAAAGTATTTAAAATGGTCAGACCTAATATCTAGTCCAAATCAAGCATTTGTAATGTGGATACTAAATCACGGAGAAATTAAAATAATAATAGCAATGCACATATTCATTAAAGTCTCATTAACAAATGTTTGTACTCGTCACTGACCCAGGATTCGAACCCGCGACCTAGTAGACAACTCGACCGTCACGCCGTCAAGATCTCCAATAAATTTGACATCCCACATATTGCTAGCTTTTATCAGACAGTTAATAGTAGCTTCATATTAATATAGTAAAAGAAGACTGCTAAATACAGGATTGTATGTAATTTTAGTTTCAAGTCGTTCGCTACATTGAACCTTATTTGGACATAATTATCACTGCATCCGGGAAACCGGTCTGGGTGGGTCGACGATAGTAAGCAACAATAGTAGCTTCTAAAAACTTAACAATGCCTCGTACAAAGATATTATCTATTTGATTAATTATTTTTAGAATCGAGTCCTCAAGCTTTAATCACTTATTTATCATTTTGGATTTGATCTGGGGGTGTAATGTGAACTTTATTTGTTAGTTTTAAACGTTCGAGTAGTTAGTTCCTCTTAAATTTTAGGAGTAGTGTGCTTATTATAAAGTTTGCTATTACCAATTTTGGACTTTGACAGTACTTAAAAGATTTAGGTTTAATTTAACACCCTGAATGTTACTTTTTTAAGTCCTGATGGCAGCAGCAATGTAAAATAAGTAAAGCTGTTCATTAATATTTACTTTCCAGAGACGGCGTTAGTCCCGCTGAAGCAGCAGCGAGTTTGCCTTCGAGTCCGGGCGCTGCGGCAATAGGCAAGAAGAAAGCGGCGGGCGCAAGCGAAGTTCGCGAGCGAGCAGCCGCGGTGCGCACGCGCCGACTCATGAAAGAACTCAAGGAAATTCAGAGGATTCAAGAGAGTCGAGCTGAACCTGTGTTTACAGTAAGTTACATTGTCACACTTGATACATGACCGGAGAGGGGGGTGACGACAATACGACGATAAATTAAAACATGGCTTGCTAAAAGAAAACATTTGAAATCGCGAAATAAAATCAGCTGTTCCATACAAACAGATCGTGTAGGTATTACAATTTAATATAAAACATAACTGATTTGTTTACGCGATTTAATTTTTTCTCCAACGAGTCGTTTTTAGGGTGACCAGCAGTGTGATTCACAAACAAAGATATTCGACATCGAACTTGACGTCTGACAAAGACGACGAGCTGCCATTGGGTTTGACGTTTGCGCACTGCGCTGCGTGAATCCGTATTCACTAATCTCTACGTCGGTCTCTTGGCTGCGTGTACGATTGTCTCTGTTTTGGTTATACGACATGAAGTACAATCGATATTTTTTGATTTCTTTTTTGTTGTGGTAAAATTGTATCGCAATGACTTCATTCAATATTTGATAGATTTTTTACATAAAGATATAAATTTCAACCAATTTTTAGTTCCGGTTCACGCTGTGCTCGACGTCGGAACGCTGGTGTCGCCAACCGTTGTCAAACAAACGCCAAAAGTATGACGGCGCTGCCGACAGCCACGAATTCATGGCTGCTGACTTTAGAGAATCGCATAGCAGCACTGCAGTGTGATTCACAAACAAAGATATTCGACATCGAACTTGACGTCTGACAAAGACGACGAGCTGCCATTGGTTTTGACATTTGCGCACTGCGCTGCGTGAATCCGTATTCACTAATCTCTACGTCGGTCTCTTGGCTATGTACGATTGTCTCTGTTTTGGTTATACGATATGAAGTACAATTAATATTTTTTGATTTCTTTGTTTGTGTTAAAATTGTATCGCAATGAATTCATTCAATATTTGATAGATTTTTTACATAAAGATATAAAAATCAACCACTTTTTAGTTCCGGTTCACGCCCTCCTCGACGTCGGAGCGCTGGTGTCGCCAACGGTTGTCAAACAAACGCCAAAAGTATGACGGCGCTGCCGACATCCACGAATTCATGGCTGCTGACTTTAGAGAATCGCATAGCTGCTATCTGCCTTCGTTTTCGAGAGCGTTCCCCTTATATCCGACCTTACCGCATAAACTTTTACTCGGAATTTAAAAATTGTACCTAATGAATTTTCTACAAACCAAACCACAAATTATTTGTTTTTTGTCTTCTTCCTACTGCAATCAAATTAAAAATTTATATAAATGAAAATTATATCGCCTATTAAATGATGCCTCTTAATAGAAACTTTACCACGAAGGTAACACAGAAACGGTGGCCTGAAACAATAAATTAAAAACATGGCTTTATCAGTTCATATAAATGATTTGCAATTCGCAACTTTCAAATACATCTTGTTCATTTGATCATGACATTTCTATGAAACAATATAATATAACATTTGTAGCATTATCTATTTCATAGAAATATCGTGAAATTATCAAATAAATAATATGTATCTGCAAGTTGCAAACCATTTGTTCAGTGCAATATAGATAACGGAACACCTTAATTAAGCAATTATTGTATAATTAATGTATGAATCACGTTGTACAGTTAGTCCATAATAAGCTATCAATCGCGTCGCGACACTCAGCAAATAATATCAGTAGCAATTAAATCATTAATTAATCTGTTGTAATATTATCAATTCAATACTATTATCAAAGGACTTAGTATAAGTATCATTCCTAAATAGTATTATCAATCACAATCACAATCGATCCCGCACTAAACCTCAGCCATTTCTTTGAACAAATATAGCCCATGTTTTAATTTACTGTCGTATTGTAGTCACCCCCATGATGCAATACGACTCACCTTACAAAAAAAAAGTAATAATAAAATTATTATAATATCCAAACAAGTTATACAATAAGTCGTAGCGGAGACAAAAACTTTTAATTTAATAATTTATCACAATTGTAAAGTACACACGAAACAAACAGTCGGTGCACAACAAAATCAAAGCTATTTGTATCTTATTTCGATTCTATAAGAAAATTTAGGTAAGTATAACCAAGTATAAGTATTAAGTAAGTATAAGCTTTTAATCTGTCACGCGGCGTTATAGGTACATATAGGGTCTATGACAATTGTAAAATCAATTGTGTCTGTAATCTGATGCTTGACGGATTAAGACGATAAAGTTTAATCAAAGAAATTACACAGACTTCGTAGCCATTCTCGTAGAGCAGACTCGTCCTCGTAAATAGTATATTCTAATAAAAATAACACCACGAAGATGACAACGATAGAATACTATAAAAAAAATCGAATATTCGACATTGTACGGGCGAGCTCTACCTGGATTGCCTCGACTCAATCGACACTAGGCGAGCTCTACCTGGATTGATTCGACCCAATTGACACTGGGCGAACTCTTCTAAGATGGACTCGACCCAATCGACACTGAGCAAGCTCTTCTTGGATTGACTCGACCCAATCGACACTGGGCGAGCTCTACTTGGATTGAATCGACACAAGTTATACATGGTGGAAAAAATCTATGGGCCCTGGAGGGGAACTACTTTAAATCCTTTAGTTAGATCATTTTACTGAAAGAAAACATTCCTTTAATTTTGAAAAGAAACAAAACTGCATTCAAAGATCTTCTAAAATTCGCGTTTCATTGGATCGAACCAACTAAAAATTTTAAAAACAATCCCTCCCCTCGAATCGGTAGAATTATAGTTCAGAATAAAAATTTTTTTAGTATTTTTTTATATACTACTAGATGACAAACAAGCTGACGGCCCACCTGATGGTAAGCGGTTACCGCCGCCTATAGACACCTGCAATAACAAGGGAAAATCACTTGATATTGAGGTGCGTTGTCATCCTGAGGCCTAAGATGAAATGCCTTCCATGCCCAGTAATTACACTAGCTACCTTTCCCTTCAATCCAAAACACAGCGAACTGTTTCACGGCTGAAATAAGAAAGGCGGTGGTACCTACCCAGACGACCCTACATACGGGCCTACCACCTAGTAAAAGAAAAAAAAACCACCTTGTAAAGAAGAAAAGTATAGTGAAAATACTAAATGTATCTACCAAACGTGTTAGAAATCCTGTAGAATAATCAAAATTCCTAAACAATACAACGTACCAAGTTCAGAGATGAATATTTTAAAAATAATGATAGATCAATAATTATCTGTCTGTAATTACTAATTTAAAAAACGAATTTTTCATGCTGAGAACCCCAACCTTATCATTGCAGGTGGAGCTAGTGAACGATAATCTATTCGAGTGGCACGTGCGGCTGCACCAGATAGACCCCGAGAGTGAGCTCGCGGGCGACCTGCGGGAGCTTCGCATCCCGAACATCCTGCTGCACATCATCTTCCCAGAGAACTTCCCCTTCGCGCCGCCCTTCATGAGGGTCATAGAACCGCGGATAGAAAAAGGATTTGTCATGGAAGGTAAACCATTGTTAACGACTAATGTTATTACAGCCACGATGACAACGCCCTATCAGCAGTGGTCATTTAGACTACAGTTGTCCGTTTACGGACGCTATTTGGCATAAAAAAGAGCTCTGCGTTTTAAAATTTTTGATGCCAAGCGATTTTTTGCGCCGTGTTGACACACGCCTGCAGATTAAGTAAAACACTTAGGCGCTACATAATTATGTATCATCTTAATCCTTTGTAATAAGAATGTTTTTCCATCTGACGTGTTAGGCATGCATGATATGCGACAACTGTACATCAACTGTACATACAATTACCTAAAAGGTACACTATTTAACTATTAGTAGAATAAAAATTAAAGCCAGAAAAAATATAAGTAACGTAAATAAATGTTCTATTACTTTGAATTCATAAAAAAATGTGAGGAAAAACGGCAACTTCAAAGCCTAATATAGGTGTTTATTACATAAGCAAAGCAGCAGTTTCAATATGAATAGAAATCTTATTTTAAAAAATTAGAATTCAGACATTAAACTGTCTGTATCCTCAATTTAAATTCTAACAGTTACCTTCAAATTATAAGTTTGAACAAAGACAAGAACTAAACGCAGCTTCTCTCTTGTCCGTGACTTAAAATCATAGAACGAGTGGCAATTTCCAGGTGGGGCTATCTGTATGGAGCTACTAACACCACGAGGCTGGGCGTCCGCGTATACAGTTGAAGCGGTCGTGATGCAGTTCGCCGCATCCGTGGTGAAGGGTCAGGGGCGTGTGGCGCGCGCGCCGCCGCGGCCGTCGCGCGAATTTTCGAGGCGTAGGGCAGAGGAAGCGTTTCGGTCGCTCGTTAAAACGCACGATAAATACGGCTGGGTCACGCCAGCACTTTCAGATGGTTGAGCTTGGCATGGTAAGTAAAACGTTATATTTATACTTGGAACAAATACTTAGGATGACAGTGTAATCTTAAGCACTTGCTAAAGGAATACTTTTGAAATCGCGAAATAAAATCAGCTGTTCCATACAAACAGATCGTGTAGGTGTGTTCAGTTGATTTTTTTACGCAATTTAATTTTTTTTCAACGAGACGTTTTATGAGTAACCAGCACTGCCATCTGCCTTCGTTTTCTATAGCGTTCCCCTTATATCCGACCTTACCGTACCGCATAAACTGTTATTCGGAATTAAAAAATTGCACCTAATGAATTTTCTTCAAACCAAAGAACAAATTGAGTACTTTTTTTTTGTCTTCTACCTACTGCAATCAAATTTAAAATTTATTTAAATGAAAATTTGATCGCCATTCAAATGATGCCTATTAGTAGACACTTTACCACGTAGACGTAGGAAACGGTGGCCTTAATTCTAAATTAATATATAGTTGTACTTTTCATTACTTTCCATTGAATCTCCTTGCTTTTGCCCAAGTCTTGGTGGTGCGCCCAAGACATAGTCTCCTCGGGAGACTCTTCCTGTCAAAGTCTTTGTAGTGACTTTGAACCTCAACACCGATGACCTAGTTATTCTTCGGTTACTTGGGTACTATTTCAAGGTGCATTGTCTTTCGGATTGGCTTGGCACCCACTCTATGCATTGCGTGTAGAACATGCAACAGCCAATGACATTGACCTAAATTAAACAAAATCGCTGGGCACCGCATCGTTTCGTGACTGCGTAGTTTGTATCAATTTATTACTTATATAGACAACAATTGACTAAGTTTAAAAATAGAAATTTATGTAGTTAGCCATCAGAATATTATTCACGTGAGAAGAGACTATAGGAAAGGTCATCGGTAGCGATATTTCCTCGTGTTATAAAGTTATAATAATAAGAAGTAGTAGTTTTACCTGTGTACTTAGCAAATACAATAATTATAATTTCTGTTTTCAGGTCAGCCTGCTCAGCTGTGTAATGCAGAATGGATCTCCTTTAGACATATTTTAGTTTTAATTAACTAGCAAATTTTTAATGCTTAGCAGTGAAGTTCACTAAGCACTTTCGATCTGGCAGCTACGAAAATATCGCAGTATTGTACTTTAAAAAGGAATAGGTATATTGAACTGAGCAACTTAAAAATTGTTAGCGACTAAAAATCTGTTTTGGTCGACTATTCAACGATTTGTCGCCGAAATCAGATTTTTGGTCGCTCACTTAGTATTTTCATTGGTTAGGTTAGTAGGTATGATGCTTTGTTAAATACAAGCCTTTTGAAAAGCACAACGCTGACGAAATGCTTAGTGAATTACAAACTGCTCAATGTAACTAGACGTATCTAAACAGACACAAGCATGACAGAAGATTGACTGAGTGGTTTACGCTAGAAATGTATGAAATAATATTGTGACTTGTAAAGTTAGAGCACAAATCAAAATTTTATGAACACCTACTCTAAAGAAAGACCATATTGGCAGACTAATTTACATTAAAACTTGGAGCCGCTAGCGTACGACAACTCGTTGTAAATATAATAAGTTTACACTGTCTGTGTATAATTGGAATGTTTTTGGATTTATCAAAAAGCTCTTTATTTAAATGAACTCTTAAGTTCTTTTCAAATCGTCTTAATTAAGTCTATCCCTCTTCGACGATTAAGTACATATATTTACTTTGCAGTGTGTATAATGGCAAATTTTGTGGTTTCTTAAACACTTGATTATGTATTATACAGAGATAGGTTCTTACCTACTATTTATTATGTGCAGGCGACTTAAAAATTCATAATCGTTTTAATGTGAAATTGAGCGCGCTTAACAGCGTGTAGCAGGATAAAAATTGTATAACAAACCTGCTCCATGTGACTTCAATGCAATTTTGTAGGATAAATTTCTCAAATGGTGGCAAATTAATAATTGGTATTTAATATTCTTTATTAGTAGAATAATTGAACTATTTACTCAACCACGCAACATGTGTGCCAAACTTTTAAGAAATGCTCAAATGTTTTACTATATTCGCTTACTATGTAGGTATTCCATAATTTATTGATGTTATTTATAAAAGGTTAACCTCTTTTCCATTCAAAATAAATAATTATCCTCATAATATCTAAGTACCTACCTACAACAATAATTTGATTGTAATGAACACGGAATAGTTCTGTGGTAATTAATTATGTAGTTTTGAGTCGACGCCCGCCGATAAACGTCTATAAAGTAATTTATAGGTCATGCTACGTAGCTATTATAAATAAAAGTATTTTAGATATTTTCTCGACAATGCTAATTATGATTTCGCAGATTGAAAGCTTGTCATAATAAATAATTACACGATTGAAATGTTTCCGTCCCAAAGTCATTTAATAATTTTTGATATCATGTGTAATTTTAGTAGTATTTTAAAACACCACCAAAATTAGTATACTTATATTATCTATATATTCTTAAAAAATTAAACTTCGTGTTTTTTTAACTCATTCCCTTAAATTAAATCTACCAAACCTTTGCATGCTTTGTATTAATGAATCGTAGCGAAAGTCAAATTATTACGACAATGTGTGTTTCCATGAGTAATAAAATGCTCAAATTAGTATTAAATAATTTTCTTAAAACGTGAAATGAAAGGCTTGTGGTATTTTTAAAGTGTAAAATAAAATGAGTTATAGAAAAATATAACATTTTAACTATGTACTTTAGAACATTGATGTTGTTAATTTGGTTGGTGTATTACCAAAGATGTTTATTTTTTTGTAAATTAATTTAGTGCAAGATTTGTATTTAATAAGTGTATTATATGTACAACGTTATTATGGATGTAATAAATTACCTGCTCAAAATATCATCTCATTATTCATAGATTTAATATTATGGCCAAGAATCAGCAAATTAATTACTTATTGCTGTTGGCCGCAGATGGCCTTTACAGCGTGTAACCGGGGTTTTAAGGAGAACCTTTGCGAGTACCTTATAGTCGAATCGCCTCTGGAGGATTTCTAATCTCGAGAAAGCTATCACCTTTTTTTCTGATGCGAGAAGCATACGATGGGCCACGGTAATCGCGGGGGGCCAGTACCTTGGGCATAACTCACACTTGCCTACCCTATAATAATAAAAAGATAGCGTCCCTTATTCCATATAGATATATCCCAACTGATATATCCCCACCGGTAGGGATACTTGGAGTTTTTCCAATTATTAGCGATAATGATAGTTAGGGATATGTGGAACCATACCTATCTGCTCCATATATCCCTACTGATCCATTGGGGACCCATTATGCTAATTTACAACTTATTTACAAAAGCAAAACCAAAAACGTTCAGTTGAGCACAATTTGTATGGCGCCATTGCATTGACCTAATATTAATGGCGCTATTTGACAGCGTTTAGATCTATATGAGTTACTATATGAACCACGGACTACTTTTTTGTATCTAAATCCGATCTAAATGCCGCCAAAGACCGCTCGATATACGTATTTATACTTACTTACAATTTAGAACGTTTTATTTATTAATTTTACTAAAATTCTTGTTATTTTTAGACTAAATAAATATGATTTAATATAATGATTATCAAAGACTTTAACATTTGTTCCGAAAAAAAAGCTAATTGGTTGCCGTTTAAATGTTGAGCGCAACACAAATTGTGCGTAACGTAAAGTTTTTGGTTTTGCTTTGGTTAATACGTTGAAAATTAGCGCAGTCGTGGCTCTGATAGGTATATAGTTGGATTTCTTTCCATTTATAGCTACTAGTAGGGATAGATAAGTTACCTACTCAACTCATATCCTCCAATCCAAATAAGACCTCGTCCCGAGAAAACGGTGGAGGGACTCTTTGTTTCCGGTGTTACCACCAGTAGGTAGTAAAGTAACATGGTCAATATTCATACACTAATACCTATTATCTATCCCTAAGTAAGCATAATTAAGAGCTACTAGGATACTAGATACTAGAGGAGGATAGAGGAGGATACTAGGATACCTACTAGAGGATACTAGATAACTAAGAAATATTGGTAATAATATGTAGGTGTAGGTAGGGTGGTGCCGTCAATATGACAATTAAAACAAGGGCTATATTAGTTCATAGAAATGGTTTGCAACTTTCAGAAACATCATATTCAATTGATAATGTCATGACATTTCTATGAAATAATGCAGCCAATGTAATATTATATTATACTGAATAAACATAAAAACATGCATGACTAGTGAACATGTATGTACTCATCATACAAACATTTGCTCCTACTTTCGGATTCGAATCCGGGACCCCTGACATTCATTACTATGCGGATGACAGTAGGTACAGTGCATGGGGATATTCTGCTGTACTTTAGCTATAATGCCGTTAACCGACCTATTTCGTCTCTAAGTTCTGTGTATTTGGATATCTTTTCAACTACGGTCTTTTGCAAATTATGCGTATTTGGGATGGCTATATCTATTAAATGGGCTATCTTATTTATTTTATCAACATATGTGATATCGGGCCTATTAAAATGAATTGTCCTATCTGTTAAAATTGCGCTATCGAAATACATATATTTTGTGGGTAGCGTTTTCTAAAACTGACTCAGGTTTGTATCTTAACTGTACGAATGGCACAGAATATAACTTATATATTTGAACTAATAATTGATGGATACCTAATATTCGCTAGTTGGTCGTGTCTGAATTTGTAGTCAGTCTGTCTGTACTATTCTCAGATCATGTACCTACTATTGCTTTACAGGCCCCTCTAACATGTTGAATTGTTTCAGAGGCACTGTAGCATCTGCGGCATAATTATGTATTTTTGTATTGAGGGCAGCTTAAGGATATATATTATTTTGATAGTTTCGGGTCTCTATCACTTGGTCTTCAATGGCTATGAGAAATCCCTCCGTTTCAGAGAATAACTCACCTCGTTTCAGCCATTCGTATGACGCCTTTCTGTCAACATTTTCTTGGCATTAATCGGGACAATGACTACCGTGGCGCGATTTCTCAGACCATTCGTTTATTTTAGTTTGTCTATATCTGTTTTTCGTTTTTTATTATTATTATTTTAAATGTTTTTTTCTTTAATATCTATCTCGATCTGTCTTGAAAGAGGTGTCTTGCCAAAAAAATGCGGACTTTTGGTCAAGAATGTTTTGGATCATAACATACAATGTGTATGTATGTGTGTCTGAATGTTCCTACTTATTATAGTGTCAACATAACGTATTTATAAACTATATCTCCTCTAATGATAAAAATTTGCGGACGATTCTACACGTGTTCAAAATAACAGCCTTCTGTAGCTGCTGGAACGACAGGAGATGCATAATAAGTGCTTTTAAACTAGTGTGTAACGTTTTAGGAATAATGCTGGTTATTGATAGAATTATTGGTATGGTTTTTACTGAACTTGCTTTCCACTGCTTCTTAAGTTCAATTGCTAGGTCGTTGTATTTAGCTGTTTTTTCCGTGTAAGTGTTAGTAAGTAATTAATCATTTATTTGTAAAACACGAGTGTACATAGTTTTACAATGTAGGTCTTAAAATAAATATATAGTATGTTAGATACATTGTGTGTGTTTGGGACGGCGATGTCGATAAGATATTCTTGCTTATTGATTTTATCATGAAGTGTTATATCGGGCCTGTTACAGTGAATAGTTTTGTCTGTAGTAATGGTCCTGTCCCAGTATAATTTATACTGAGGTGTGTCTAGTACTGTTTGTGGTTTATATTTGTAGTAAGCAGTTTTTTCTTTGATCATGTTGTATTTAGAAGCCATGTATTGATAAGATCGTGGCGGTGTTTGTAATCTGTTTGTGCTATTGCAGAACAGGCTCCGGTAATATGTTGTATAGTTTCGGAGTTTTTATGGCAGCGGCGGCACAAGTCTGTGGTCATGGATCTGTCTTGGATTATATATTTTCTATAGTTTTTATTTTAGTCTCTATGACCTGATATTGTATGGCCAGCATGAAACCTTCTGCTTCCGGAAATAATTCACCTTTCTTGAGCCAAGCATTGGAAGCAGCTTTGTCTATATCAGGGTCGTTTAGACGTTGTCGGTGTCTGCCATGAAGCGACTTTCATGCCTATGTATCAATTTTATCTTTTTGTTGTACTTTTGTTTCATTTATTTGAATAGATGGGGTGTATAGGTTCAATGGGGTAAATTTGACATCTATTTTTGTAATGATTTTATGAATTTGTGACTGGTCAATTCTGTTATATAAGGATGTTCTCAAGGCTGTAATTTGTATGTGTAGGTTCTGTATGTCTATCAGACCTCTTCCACCTTCGTGCTTAGGTAGAGTATGTCGTTGTATACAAGAGCGATGATGGTGTTTTCTATATTGAGTTAAAAGTGTGCGTATAGTTCTTTGTAGTTTTAGAAGGTCTGTTTTGGTCCAGCTTAAAACTTCAAAGGAATAAGTCAGGATTGGTATCGCGTAGGTATTGATTGCCTTTATAGTGTTTTTGGCATTTAAGTGTGAGTTCAAAATTTTATGAAGCCTAGCTTTGAACTTCTTTGTTATTATTTGTTTTGTCTCTTTTTGGTGAATTCCTTGTGTTTGTTGATAACCGAAATACTTATATCCCTCTATATTATCTGCAGTTTCCATTATACCTCCGTTATTTAGTTCGTAAGTGTTATTTACTGTTTTCCCTTTGACTACTGACTGCATTTTGCATTTACTTATACCAAAACTCATTTTTATATCGTTTGAAAATGTTTCTACTTTATTAGTTAATTGATACAAATCTTCTAGATTTCTACTGTAAAGTTTAATATCGTCCATGTAAAGAAGGTGTGTAAGAGTGAAAGATGAATTAGTGTGCTTGATAATCGTTGCTACTGTTATCTATTACCTCTGCGGATATTAATAAGGTTAGTTTGTCTGTTATCTTGTAGTTTGAGAACAGTAGTCCAGTGTTGCATGGTGTTAGACAGAAAATTGATCAGAGTTCGATTAATTCTATAATGTTCCAGTATGTATAGTAGCCAGGTATGTGGTACAGAGTCAAACGCTTTCTGGTAATCTATACAGAGTGGCACATTTAGATCGGTCAGTATGGGAAAGTCTGAAATTATAAGACATACGAAAATCTCTTCTTAGGAACCATGTCATCGATTTTAGTAAAAAGAAAAACTGCATTTAAACATTAAAAAAAAACGTGTACTCAGCTCGGGAATTGAACTCGGACTTTTTGAAAAATAAAACTAATGCTATTTCTATTTTGATCTCGATTTTGTAGGTCTTAAGCAGTAAACTTTACTACGAAACATGATGTCTAAATTGAATAAAATGTATAGTTTTCATATCCTTTAATTTATTTTAGGAAGTGTTCGATATAACCACATTTTTCAATACAACATTTCCAACAACCAAGATTTTCCATTTTCAAATGAGATGAGGTTTATTGTTAAGGGATCAGTATGCTCTATGGCCCAAATTATAATCTATGTATTTTTGTGACATTGACGTTGATTGATTCTCTCTGTGAAATGGATAATGTATCTCCCCAGTGCATTTTATTCATAATCTTTTCGAATCCTATTATTAGACGTTTTTTGTGTGTTAATGTTTAATAGTAATAAACAGTATACACAACGCCAGTGTTTTAATAACCATATTTTGATCCACATCAACCATCCAACTACATGGTGCATGGGTATCGCCAGCCGCATGCCCAACAGGTTATGGGCTCAGAAAGAAATCCCTAGAAGGACGAACACAATATTGTTGGCGCACCTCTACAGAGTGAGTAATAGATTAATCATTTAAATAAAATGGCAAGTGAGAACGGGCACGGGCCTCATGCCACGTTTTCCTTTGAAAAGTTGGATGGAGTGGCTACATATCTAAACTGGAAATTTCAAATGAAACATTGCCTTATGATGGATGGTTTATGGGGTTGTATTGATGGTACAGATGAAGATCTTATACGTGGACAGCGTGCGCTGGCGCGCATATGTCTCGCGGTCAAGCCAGTTTGTATTCAGCATTTGCGAAATGCCACTTCTGCTAGAGAAGCCTGGATTAAACTACAGGACATATTTGAAGACAAGGGTCTTTTTAGAAGAGTGGTTCTCTTGCGTAAGCTACACAGAGCAAATTATGTGGATTATGGCTCCATGAGTGAATATATAGATGGGATCATTCATCAGGTTACTATTCCATACAGCCCTCAGCAAAATGGAGTTGCTGAGAGACTGAACAGAACTTTGGTTGAGAAGGCACGCTGTATGCTGGCTGATGCTGGTTTAGGTGTGCGCTATTGGGGTGAGGCTGTAATGACAGCAGTTTATTTAAAGAACAGGTCCCCTACTGCTGCTGTACCCGGCGCAACTCCTGAAGAGAAATGGGCTGGTCACAAAGTGGACCTCAGTCACTTAAGAATATTTGGTTGTGAGGTCTTTTCTCACATTCCTGATTGTAATCGGCGAAAGTTTGATGTTAAATGTAATAAGTATATATTTGTTGGTTACTGTGAAGGCTCCAAAGGTTACAGACTGTCAGATCCCAATAATCCTAAGAAAATCATTAAGGCGAGAAGTGTTCATTTTATTGAAAAATATGACTGTGATAATATTAGAAATAATAATAATAATATTAAAAATAATAATAATAATGACAATATTTATGATAATTCTATTAATAATTCTAATGACTTTGTGTTAACTGAAATTAGTAATAACTCAATTCCGCAAAGCGGTAATAATATTTGTAATAATTCGGATTTATCTGTATGTTTAGGTCAGGATCCCTGCCTTGGTAGTGAGGCCACCAAGGATCAGGTCGAGTCCACCGACGCAGCTGATGGTTCCAAAATCAGCGAAAACCTGGTGCTAGATGAGCAGATGGGAAGCCCAGGGGAGTATTTGTCTTGTAGTAACAATGAGGACTCTGCAGAGGCGGATCCTAGTGTAGACGAAGCACACCGCTCACGACCTATCCGGAGTACAAGGGGTAATGTACCCAAAAGGTATGGTGATTATGATTATAATTTTTCTCTTTTGACTGAGGGAGGATATGAACCCCTTTCTTATTATGAAGCAATGGCATCACAAGACAGGGACGAATGGCAATTGGCCATGCAAAAAGAGTATGATGCTCTTATTAAAAATTGTGTTTGGACATTGGTAGACCGTCCAAATCACACCAATGTAGTAAAATGCAAATGGGTGTATAAAATTAAAGATAAAGCTTTAGGCAAAGATATGTACAAAGCACGTTTAGTAGCTCGTGGTTTTTCACAAAGAAGGGGGCAGGACTATAGCGAAACTTTTTCTCCAGTTGTCAGACATTCGACCTTGCGAATATTATTCTCATTGGCGAATGAGCTTGACATGGACATACGTCATATTGATGTCGCAAATGCTTTTCTTAATGGTGACCTTAATGAGCTTATTTACATGGAACAGCCCGAGGGTTATACTACAGATGGTTCTAAAGTATGTTTATTACATAAGGGTATATATGGCCTTAAACAAGCCAGTCGTATGTGGAACAATAAAGTACATTGTTTGTTGACAAATTACAATTATGTGCAAAGCAAGTGTGAACCATGTATATACATATATAGATGTGATAAGATTCTATCTATTGTAGCACTATATGTCGATGATTCCTATGTATTTGGTAATGATACTACTTGTATTGACAAGCTGATTAGTTTACTAAAGAAAGAATTCAATGTTAAGAACCTTGGAAATTTGTCTAATTGTCTTGGTATGAATGTATTTCGTGATAGAGCTAAAGGTATATTACAATTGGATCAAAGTGACTATATAAAGAGATTGTTAAACCGTTTTGGGATGACTAATTGTAAAGCTGTAAGTACACCTATGATGTTAAATTGTAAATTGCAAAAATCAAGTTCATCATGTATGGATGGTGAAATTTATGAATTTAGAGAATTATTGGGTAGCTTAATGTATCTGTCGGTATGTACCCGACCTGACATTTCCTTTGTTTGCAGCCAGTTGAGTCAATTTGGTCACGCCTTCGATAAGAGTCATTGGTTAGCAGCCAAACGCGTCTTAAGGTATTTGGCGGGAACAATAAATTATTCCCTATGTTTTTATAGGAGTAATGATTTAAATATATCTGCTTATGCTGATGCAGACTGGGGTAATGACGTAGTAGATCGTAAGTCATACACAGGCTTTGTGATTAAGTTGGGAAAGAACACAATTAACTGGAAATGTAGGAAACAGAAGTGTGTGGCACTTTCCAGTACTGAGGCTGAATATTTAGCAATTGGAGATGTTTGTAAAGATTTATGTTTTATAAAGAACTTGCTTTTTGAGTTAATAAATAGAGGGATTGATACTATTGTATACAATGATAACCAAAGTGCCCAAAAATTATTAGAAAATAAAACATATTGTCACAAAAGAACTAAACATATTGACCTTAGGTATCATTATGTTAAAGATTTGATTCAAAATGGTTTTGCTAAAATTAGCTATTTGTCAACAGAAAATATGATAGCAGACATACTCACTAAGTCTCTAAGTAGAGTTAAGCATGAAAAGTTTGTTAAAAGTATTAATATTGTGACTTGTTTAAATAAAATGTAATCAATGTACCTTTATAGTTTGTTAATAAAATGGTAGAGTCAATATATGTAAGGTCGGTACCTATGTATTTAAACTTGATACACTAGTGGTTTTTGGTTTATAGAGCATAAGGGGAAGTGTTAAGGGATCAGTATGCTCTATGGCCCAAATTATAATCTATGTATTTTTGTGACATTGACGTTGATTGATTCTCTCTGTGAAATGGATAATGTATCTCCCCAGTGCATTTTATTCATAATCTTTTCGAATCCTATTATTAGACGTTTTTTGTGTGTTAATGTTTAATAGTAATAAACAGTATACACAACGCCAGTGTTTTAATAACCATATTTTGATCCACATCAACCATCCAACTACATGGTGCATGGGTATCGCCAGCCGCATGCCCAACATTTATCACGTCTCTGTTCAAACCAAAACCAGGCCCATCTTTTCCATTGGGCACTGTGGGCAAATGCCCAGGGCCCCGCGTCGATCCATGGGGCCTTAAGATCCCTTTTTGGAAATTAAGACTTTGATTAAATTTCTATGGAAATATGGATGTATATGTATATTTTATAAAATAATTGGCTTGATAAACTACTCTTTTTTTTAAAGTCGGTTAAATTAATAAAGTACCCAAGGCCCCTAATAGGTTAAACACGGCTCTGACCAAAACGTTCCATTTTCAAATGAGGTTTATCACGTCTTTCTATCGACATACTTTTTCTAAGTGGGCTTTACAATTGACCGAAGTAAGTATGATTAAAAGAAGTAAGGAATTACAATCATAGATAGATAATATTATCGCAGATAATAATATGTAAAGCAGTGTATGTAACAAGTTGCGACACCAGCAAAGAGCTACAAACAACCATAGAGACAATTTTACGCACCTAAACAAGTTGAGTGTTGTATTGAAAAAATGGTGGCAATTTCGAACACTTACTAAATTAAATTAAAGGATATGAAAACAATGCATTTTATTCATTTTAGACATCATGTTTTATAGTAACGTTTACTGCTTTAGACCTACACAATCGATATCGAAATAGAAATAGCATTAGGTTTATTTTTCAATAAGTCCGGGTTCGATTCCCGAGCTGAGGTAAAAGTTTTTTTTTAAATGTTTGAATGCAGTTTTTATTGTTACTAAAATCGATGACATGGTTCCTAGGAAGAGATTTTCTTTCTTTTCTTATAATTTCCGACTTTCCCATACTGATCGATGTAAATGTGCCACCCTGTATACATGGAATGAATATCAATTTTTTTCTTGAGTGTATATGTGCTACCAACAGGCGCACCGTCATTTTGAAACACCATGGTTCGTCTAAGTTCGAGGCTCACATGACCCAGCAACAATGGAAGTTCATTTTATAAGAAGTTTCTGTAGGTTTGTCCGCTGCCCATCTCACCACTATGATGGCAATAATTCTGTCTCTTATCCTCTCGGTCAATTCCAGGTAACCTCGCTGTCTTTGAAGCCCGATTTTAGCGAAAGGAGCCCCTTAAGTACTATTTTTTTTATGATTATGAAAACTGAGAGTATGAAGTCACCTGTTTAGATTTTTAATTTAAAGTTGAAAATTTAAGTCATAATTCACCGAACGTAAATTTTTCACTTTGGATCAACATTTACACAACTTTCATTAAAGTTACAAAGCTAATTATTTTATGCATAAAAGTACAACTCATGAGGATTCAGTTGCAAAAAAAAATTACGAAAAAGTCTTCTACTTTTTTTAGAATTTTTTAAGTTGGTCAGGTCAAAAATTCCCGAAAATTCAGAAAAAAATTCAATACTCGAAAACTATCAAAAGTCGCGGAACATATATGGGGGTGATTCGGATACCCCACAATACGAGGACCATCCTGTATGTGACTCCTTGTGTTATTATAAATGTTGGCATGGTTTCTGGGTGCTGAATGAAGTTATTTATATGAGTGTGTAAAATTGTGTAAGTGCTAGTAAATTTTTTATACCAATAATTATTATTTTGTCTGATCCAGCGGTTTTCCAGCTATTCGTTTTGGCGATTGTATTTTGTAGCAGTTCAAGGCTGATGTTGACGAATGCCATCACTGGGATATTTTCAAAATTATTTTTATCTGTTTATCCAGTCAGCATTATTATTATTAGGGTGAGACTGATCTGGGTGCCAGGCCATGTTAGGGTGACAGGCAATGAGAAGGCTGATGAATTGACAAGGAAGGGCTCACAAACCACATTTGTGGGTCCCAAGTCCTTTCTAGCACTTTGACAGTTTTATTAACACACCCATTAAAAAAACAAAAATTAATACCAACTTCAAAAAACTGAAAAGGATAAAATAATTAAATTTAGGTAGGTACTCACCCATCCACCCTAGAAACATATTTTTTTGGAGTCGGTGCTTCACTATTGTTTCTGGAAACCACTTAGCACCAACTCCAAAAAATATGTTTCTAGGGGATGTGTACCTACTTAAATTTAATTGCTTTATGGACCAAATGGCAACTATTCCGCATCGAACAAAAAAGGAATCATTAATATCGGTTTACCTAGTTTAAACTTAAAGTTCTGAGGTAACAAACATAACAAAATTATTAATAAAACAGATGAATTGATAACCTCCTATTTTTGAAATCGGTTAAAAACATGTCAAAAACAGACACAAGTCTCACTGTCGTGATGTCGTGTCATAAGGGAGGGACAGACCAGAGGGTGCCTCTAAAGATTTGCGTGCCTATTGAGGGACCTCATAGGAATTATAAGTATTGTCAATTCAGACAGACCTCCACGACTGGCTCTTTTTTTTTTATACAAAGCACGACAAATGACCCAACACCACCTGATGTGAAGCGGTAAGAAGAGTCCATATGCGAAGACAGCTAGTGCAGTTCAGACACTGCTCTAGCCGCCTCCACCTTGCCGGCCCGAAAGGTGCTTTTTCACGCCTCTTTTGAAGGAACCCATGTTATAGGAAGGAGGGAACACATGTGCTGGCAAAGAATTCCAAGTTCTGGAAGTTCAACAAAGAAAAGAGCTACTAAATTTCTTTGTACGTGATGTTGAGGTGGAGACAGTGAATTGATGACTCCGAAGACCGGCACGCGTGCTCCTGAGTAGGAAGGGGGAAGGTGGGATAAGATCAAATAGCTCTTCAGAACACTCTCCGTGATATAGCCGATAGAAGGCGCTAAGCGACGCAATGTCTCAACGAAATTGCAGAGGCTCAAGGTTGTTGGTGACCTCTACATCGCCAACGATACGGACAGCACGACGCTGCAATCTGTCCAGGGCATCGAGAAGGTACTTGGCGGAGCCATCCCACAAGTGCGAGCAATATTCCACGCAAGACCGGACCTGAGTTTTATACAGCAGGCATAATTGGTCAGGCGTGAAAAATCGACGCACCTTGTTCAGGACACCGAGCCTCTGCAATTGCGTCGAGACATTCTCGACGCAATTGCAGAGGCTCAAGGTTGTTGGTGACCTCTACATCGCCAACGATACGGACAGCACGACGCTGCAATCTGTCCAGGGCTCTATAGTCTGTAATGTGGTGTAGCTGCAACCGTAGAAGGTAGAGGCATAGAGTACATTCTATGGTAAAGGTGCTACCCCATTCAAGCTCTAGGCAATTAATTCATCATTAGTGTGAGAATAAATTTAAGCAAATTCCAATTCTGATGTCTTTATACTGTGATGTGAGTTATGTAGTGTACACACAGCACATGAGAGTTCTTAATTTTTGATTTTAACATTATTATAAATGTTTGAAAATCTACTTAGTAATTAAAATATATCTAAACTAGAAAAAAACCACATCCTGAGGCGGGAACCCGAGACCTTTCGCAGTCCGGGCGACTGCTCTAACCAACTGAGCCACCCAGGACTTGGGATATCCCTGTGAAATTCTTCTAGACTATCTGTTTTTGTGTTATGAACTAACGTCCACCCTACAATGTCGAAATGTTCTATTTCACATGAGAGTTATCTAATTTGAGCACATCTATGATAATACCTCTCTATTAAATATTTGAATAATACTTTTGGATTTCTTACTATTACATACTGACTGCAGTATTTAATTTAACCAGTTATAGATTCCAGAGACACTTAGTTTTTAATTATCATAAGACTCCTCATAAGTAGCTTCAGAAATAATAGGGTTTGTGTCGATAATTAAAAGCAGATAGTATGAATGATATACAATTAAAATTGGCAGACAAAAACTAATTAAAGTAGATAAGGACAACTAATTACATTTTAAACTTTTTTTACTATTTCAGTATTATTACTAAAGTTTACAACTTATAGTGTGAAATTCATTAACATCCATTAGATGTTTAACTTGAAAGTAAGATAAAACCCAAGAGTATTTAATATAGGGATCAGAATACAGTTTGAGACCTGCAGTTCTATATTTAATAATAATATTCATACACTCACACCTATTATCTAGCCCACAGTAAGCATCATTAAGAGCTTGTGTTATGGATACTAGATAACGGAGAAATAATGATAACAATATGTATATAAATATAAGAGATATACTAAATAAACATATTAACATCCATGACTTGTAAACAAATGCTCATACTCATCATACAAACATTTGTTCCTACCGGGCTTCGAACCCGGGACCTTTTATATTTACATGGTTTTAATCATTAAAGTACTTTTCTTTTAATACTCAAGATATTTTTATTACACTTCTAGGTGTAGTGCATTTATAAATTAGATATAGATGTTATGCACTGTTTAGTTACACAATTTTTTGTATGACACATTACCTACTTTTCAATTGGTTGGAATATGATTTATGGTTTTTTCCCCTGACAGTGAATATAAATTAAACACAAATTCACATTATCATTATCAATGAACTTTATACAAGAATGGAAATAATAATAATAAAAGTTATAAATATGAGAAGTAACTTATCACAGGACAGATCATTCTCCACCTCGTAGCGCTAACACCAGATGGAGTACTGAACCACCTTGTACTTTGTAATCTTGTGCTGTTTTTTCATCATTCCTGAAAATGAAAGAGTAATCTGAGTAGTACGTACTAATTCGCAATGAAAAAATAAATTAGATAAATCTACAAATAGACAAACTTTAATTTATGCTTACATTTGTTTTCCGGAGAATATAAGCCGTTGTTGCTGGGGAGGTATCCCTTCTTTTTCTTCCACTCTCTCTTTAATTCTCTCCACTTTATCTGTAGGCTCGATGTCTATTTCAATTTCCTTACCGGTAAGTGTCTACAAAATGTGCAAGGTTATGATGACTAGAAATAATTACAAAGAATGTAAATTTTTATAATTTTCTTACCTTTACTTTGATCAACATCTTTTAAACTATGTTTTGCAGCTAAACTAAGACAATTAAGGATAATAACTGTACTGTAATTTGTTTGTCTGTTTTGTTGTCTGCGGGGAATAAAAGTAGATCTATTAAACGGAAAACGATTTCTTTTCTTTGACAGTTTAGTTTGATTCAGCGAGCACAGATTCTAAAGAGTAAGTATGTATAAAAGTTTGAGCAAGTTTGGCAGATGCAGGGGCGCGTTCCAAGCCTACAACTATTTACTCTACGGCCGTTTCGTGACTATCGACATGACGCATGACGCTTGGCTGTCACAAATACCCCGTTCCGAGCCTCGGAGAGTTGCAACCATAGATTAGAGATAATATATATGGTATAGATACGCCACTCTAAAATCAAAAAGTGAAAAACCTCTTTCCCGGGTAAAGAGATGGCGTAATCTTACAATCAGAATAATTCTGCTTATGAGATTATATTAGTTTTCTTAGCTGCACATAGATGGCGTGCTTACAGGCTAGGTTCCATAAATACCAATAGATGGCACTGTTTACAATTTCGCAATATTCCTATAAAATTATTTTTTCTGAGGTCAGAAGTTTTGTGCTTAAAACCCACAAATCGTTAAACTATTTAACCTGCATAAAAACAAAAACATTTTTCAGGTTAATTAATCAAAACAATTTGTTGTGTCTTAAGGACTAAACTCCTATTAAATTAAAATGCATTCGGTCGGTTTCAGTTGTTTTATTATGACTTTTTCTTGAATAATAACCAAATGCAATCAAATCCACAGTATTCTCACAAGTCTCTGGTTGTAATTGAGGTTCTGGAACAAGAAATAAATTATAAGTATTAAAATAAGAGCTTTGTGATATAGTGGTTTGAGCGCTCTAGTTTTAAAGGTTGCATTTGTCAGTAGGTACTACTGATGAGCTACAAATTCAATAAATATTTATGCTATTGTGTTTAAATTATTGCCCATTGAACAAAGAGTGTAAAAAATGCATCAACTTACAATAAATATTTAATGTAGGAATTGTGTTTCTTGTTTCCGATGATTTCTTGCAAGAAAATACCTACTTTTCAGTATTTTACACAGTTTAGTTAGTTGTACTCATTTTCCTTTTTTGTGTATCTGTATGGAAGACAGATTTTCACTAATTTTAAATTTCAGCATTAGAATATTCTCATGTGCTAATAATAATTGGTTTAGTGGACTTCCTGAAATGTAAGAAAAAATAGTTTTAACAAAAAGAAGTCTTTGTCGTCAGTGTTTACGTATACAATTTTTAAGCCATTATGTTCGTAGGTACAATAAAAATCTTTGTACCATTAAATTACGATATTAAAGTACCTACCTAGTAGGTTTAGGTTAAGAAACCGAAATATGGAATTTAACTCTGTGATTTATAACTTACCATCATTCAGACTTATGAAACTGATTCCAGTCACTTGTAAAGATAAATAAACCCAGTCCAAAATAAGTAGGTTGAATGTTGCACTAGAATTCTCATAAATGCAGTCAATCAGGGTCCACTGATGAGCAAGCAGGGGTTTACAGTAAATACCAAAACGCCAAACTATCTTGAATATCGATCGAACTAAAGTACTAAACACTCAAAACTTTAACTTTAAATAATAATCTTAATTTTTTAGAAAATCAGTAAACATATTACGACAAGTGTTCACTGTAGGGTTGGGTAAAAAATATCAATATATCATAATATCGATATTTTTAGATATCGATATTAATCGCTGATATTTTAATTTTCCATAAATCGATATTAGATGTTTTTCAGGGTATCATTTTCGATATTTCTAAGAGCTCTATTAAATGCGTCGTCAATGTCACATCATGTAACCTACCACTCTGACCAATCCCATCTGTAAGATTAGAAAAGACTGAGTAGGCGGCCACAGTCCTTAAAACCAAAGAAACTGCACAGAACCGATCTATTTGGAAGTTCATAGGGGAGGCCTTTGGCAGGAGTGGACATCATAGGTGCCCACTACTGCCAATAAGGATAAGTCTGTATTTTCAATGACAATACTGCCAGATGGTTATTGTATGTATTTGTCAGGTTACGAATATTTAGTTAATGCTTATAAAGGTTACATAAAAGAAGTCTTACTTTTATTCCATTTAAACATTGAATTAATGTCAAAGGCTATTTATCAAATTAATAGCTTCCTAATTTGTATATCGTTAATTAAAAATTCGAAGAGTTTTTTTTGTTTCAATTATTTTTCTTAATTTAATTGTTGAACATAATTGAATTTACTGTTTACGATGCCGCGGGAGTATGTCTGGTGCGTGAATATAAATACACAAAGGTTTGATGCAATGAGAAACCATTCTCCTTCTGAAACCTGCATGAAAATCAGAAAATATATGTTTTACTTCTGCTTGATAAATTATTTATTTAGAGATATTTTACATCATATATAGTGATATCGGTAAGCCGCAGCTATGCTTAAGAATGTAACACAATCCATACTCACCTAAAGAACACTGCAAAACGGGCAAAACCACACCCCTTCTGTTAATTAATTCCGGCCGCTTTCTCTCAACTTCTTGCTTTAATCTCATCAGTTGTTCGCAGTAGAGTTCAGAATCGATGGTCCTGCCTGGTGGTAACAGCTCATAATGGATAATGCCCTTCCAATCCCACCACACACATCACCTTGTTGCGAGTTAACTCGGGTTTCGCCACAGTCTGTGAAGCCTGACCGGCCTTTGACCACGACCTTTTTCGCACGTTCTTGTCGTACGTGATCCACTTTTCATCACCAGTTATCAGCTTCTTCAAAAATGGTTCGGTTTCATTACGTCGTAATAAAGAATCACAAATGAGTACACGGTTCATTAGGTTTCTTTCAGTGAGCTCGTGGGGTACCCAAATATCGAGCTTTTTTGTGAACCCATTTTTATTAAATGCGCCAAAACTGTTTTATGGTCCATTCCCAGTTCTTCAGCTACGTCTTAACTACTGATATGCCGATCTTGCTCCAGTTTTTCAAAAATGGCATCAATTTTATCCGTAATAGGGCGACCAGGGCGACGTGCATCTTTGACATCAAAATATGCTAGGCGGCTAGCATGACCACCGAAACGCGATATGATAAAGAAAATATCTTGAAATTTTATCGAAACTGCGAACATGTATATATACAATACAAGTTCGCAGTTTCGATAAAATTTCAAGATGGCGGTTATATCCAATGATTTTTGACAGTTTGAAGCGATAAATAGCGTTATCATATCGCGTTTCGGTGGTCATGCTAGGCGGGCAGAGCGACGTGCATCTTTGACATCAAAATTTCCGGATTGAAAACGCTGAAACCAAATTTGTGCTACTCTCACAGACACTGCACTAGGTCCATAAACATCGCAATTTTTTTTCGCGGCTTGCGTTGCATTTTTACCTTTTTTGTAGTAAAATTTTAAAATGTATCGAATTTCTTCATTAGATTCACTCATCTTGACAGTACGAAAAACAAATGAAAAACACACATTTTCCTATTTTGAATTTGGAATTATCTTTTTTAAAATCTAAGCTCATAGTGATACCAAAACCAGCCAAATACAAATAGTACAGCCAAAGAGATTTTATTACAAGTTCATACATACTATAATGCGAAAAGACTTTTTCCCCAACCTAATATTTTCAATCAAAATGTTTTATTGTTATTTTAATTACAGAATTTTGATCTTCAGCGATAAAAGTTATCATATGAAATATACAAAATGTGAACTGTTAAAATATTTATTTAGGTTTTGATAAACTGTTTCATTGATATAATAACAGTAATATGACATATTAAATCTATAAATCGTTACTATGGTGACCAACGGATAAAAAATCGTGGAATAGTTTCTGTGGAAGGGAATTCAATGTGAATATATTTTATTCTAATACATGCAGTTTCATAGTAAATAATATAAAGGAGGTGAAATTATTCAATTCGATTCGGCTCGAATCGGAGCACCCAGTGGACACAGGGCTTTAGGAGTGGGCGTTTTTAGAGTAACGATGAGCGATAACGATGCCAGGTTTGGATGCGCGCATCCGATGCGACTTGGTACCGTTATTGGATGCCGATGGCATCTAGTTTTTGTCAATTTAACTAATTTTCAAGTCATGATTCATGCATCTAAAAGACACACACACAACTGTGATACTACGATAATTTCTAGACTGACGCTCAATTGTCATCGATGCTGGCATCGATTCGCGCATCGGATGCGATTATCTGATATCGATTCGTATCGATATCACCAAAATCTCAAAACGCCCATCTCTACAGGGATTACATATAGCTACATATAGATGATGCCATTTTAATGCTAGTACTGCACTCTAGTGACGATATAAGGACAACTTTTAACTTAGTTATCTGTCCCGGGTGGTTAGATTGCGCTTTGTGCGTAGAAAATTTTTATGTGTAATAAATGTATGAAAGTTTCACCCCCCTGGTTGCAACTTTTTGACGATCAATTTGATGATCAAGTTATAGATAATGATTGAACTCCTTGTGAAAATTTGAGGTTGTAAAAACAACTTGTGTCGTACCTCACCAGAACAAGACAAAAACAACTCGAAGTGTTTGGAGTGTAGGCTTGGAACGCGCCCCAGCTTAGATCATCAGTCTTAATTTAATCTATTCTGTGCGGCGACCGATAATAACATAGACGAGTAACTAGGCCATCCAAAATGACACCCCGAAAGAGACTCCGAAGTGGGCGGGGCTTAAATCGGACTCCGCGCGATGACTTAGTCCATAGATTAGAGATAAACTTAGTCTGTCATTGAAAGTGTCCCATTTAAGTGCTCTTAAAAGAATAACAAAATTATAGCAAATATGCCAAATTGTGAAGTGAGAAGGTGTGTCAGTCGCGTACGTGATCATAATAATAACACTGAATTCATATTTCACAAGGAATTATGCCCCATTAATTTTCATCATCACCAGCCTATATACGTCCCACTGCTGGGCACAGGCCTTCCTACATGGAAGAAACACATGAGGAGTTTGGGCCATAACACCACCACGCTGGCCCAATGCGGGTTGGTGGGTGATTAATTTTAAATCTTGTTAAATATAAAAAATAATATTGGTTGCCATGTTAGGCCGTATCTATGACAACTACATCAGTGGATGATGTTAAGCAGTCATGTCGTGTATGAAAGTATTATTTATTTACAAGTCAACTGAAAGTAAAGTAGCAAAAATAAATATGTCATCGCTCTGAGTCTATGATAGTACATATCTTAATCTTCGTATATTCCATACAACATCACTTTCAAGTAAACTTATTGTTGCCATTAAAGTATAAATGTTTGCAAATTTATTTGTCAATTACTTACACAATTTTACGCAACACGAACAAAGTAAAATCAATTACGTACGATACCGTCCTGAAGCGGCAGGCATTTATGTATGAACTGCCTGATACAAGCAGTCCATACATAAATGAAAGTGCTGGCCGCCGCCGCGTGACGGATGTAATGTAATTTTATCCCTTTTCGGGTGTAGCAGAGTTAAGCAGTATTTGAATTACCTGTAATTTAAATTATTTTAATACGTAATTGAAATACAAATACTTATTTTGTATTTGTATTACAATCACTCGTTAAAAATGTAATTTGTAATTGAATTGTATCAAATACCTGACGCTGAGGTATTTTAAAGTTTGTTTGTTATTAAATATATTTATTCTGCAGAAAATAGCACCACATAGCGCACTCAAAAGTATTTTGTATTTGGTAACCCACATACGAGACACAATTAAATTTCAATTATTTATGACATAGATCTATGCCGTCTGATAAAAAAATACATGCGAGACAAGTATTTTGTAAATTGGAATTAAATTAAAGCAAAGCATGTATTTTTTTTACGTTTTTTATTAGGAAACTCAACAGCGTTTTTTTAACAATCATGCTTAATACAACTTATACATAGCTCTTAGCCAATTACAGAGTTTCACAGAAGGCTAGGTGAAACATATTTACTTCCGTGGTAATTGTAAAATAAAGGATTATTGAAATGATTTAATCGACGTAATTCGTCTCAGATGTATAATTAAACAAATATTACAATCTAAAACCTCTATTCGTTTCAAACAAATGTTAATGTAAAATTATTAAAGTCAATGAAAATAAATATCTGTGTAAAGCCAATGGAAAAATTAGCTTTGCTTCATTATTGCATAAACGGACGCGACCGTTACATGTAAACCAAAAGAGCGAAAGGTCGCAATACCATCTCGATATTAGCCGATATTATCCGAGGTGCTCTTCTAGCCTCCGAGGGTACCAATTTTGGGCCAAGTTTTATATGAAGCTACGCTTCTAGGCTATCTTCGTTCGCCGATTCTGTGGATACAATCCACGGAATACTTTTACAATCACGTTATGATATAAGTTCCTTGTCACAGACACAAGGGCAGATCACAGATTAGAAAGAGTATGTTGCAGATACTCAGAACAATAACCTAAAGCAGGCAGATAGACTTTTGTCTTTTGTTTTTTTTGGTACGTACATTCTCCCTGTAATTGGAAGGCAAAGGAAACTAATGTGCATACAGCCATGTTCAAGTATTTCTTTGCATTGACATGCTAGTGTTGTAGCCCATTTTTTTCATTTATTCTCGAGATTTAAACAAATATGGCAACTATGGCATTTATGACACCGCTAGAGATGAGAAAATCCTGAGTTCGGAAATGTCTGAAATAGTTACTTTTTCGGATATCCAGTAGTTTCGGTTACGGCTACGGTGCTCCATAACATCCCTGATTAAAAGTTGTGTCGGAGCGAACTTTGAGTTATAAAAGTCGTGTAGTTTTATATAACAAGTGTTTGTGTTGACGTACATACAAAATTAAAAGATTATTAGAATAAAAGTGATTATGGTGTGAAGGACGACGAAAACTGTCTTGTGGTTATCCACCTCATCAAGTAGCATCATAAGGAGAATGTCATCATATATTTAGCGTCGAATACTCCGAAGATGCATTGAAATGTGTAACGCCAGCATTTTAAAGCAGTAAATGAAGAAATAAATAAGTACTAAAGACATGGCTGTATGGTCATTTGTAACCTTAGCCTTCCCAATACAGGGAAAATTAATAAAAAAAGCAGTCTGTCACTCTTCACTGTCAATGTCATTGTCATTTCTTCAAGTGTTTTTTTAACATCAGCAACATCAGCATCAGCAACATTGTCCATGGGGAAAGCGCGGGAAATTTGACGTGGACGGTCGTATTTTTCTTAGCTAAATTTTAAAATTAATTTTTAATACTTGAATTGGATCAGTTGAGTTGCTATTAGTGTATATATTATTGTAATTAGTTATATTATTTGTGTATATAAGCTGCGTATCGGTAAGTTTGTATCAAATATTTCAATGTAGGTTCAGGGCATGAACAAACCTCCTGATGACGCTTTGGGGGACTCCGGCTTATCCCCGGGTCCCCCTGTAGCGTGCAATGTACAAATATCAGCTAATGGTAGTGAAATGGATACAGATGCATCAGTAAGTAGTGCAGAGTGGTCAGTTTCGCGTAAAAGGTCCAGATTAAATAAAAATAAAATTTGCAGACATTGCAATAAGAAAAGAAAGAGAGGCTCTATCCAATCTGGTTCTACGGGTGGAAATGAATTGGAATGTCACTGTCAGTCTGAGATTGCTAGTGGTAGTAATATCACGGAGTCACAAGTTTTTAAAGAACCCTTACCTTCCGTTCCCACCTCTGGAAACAATTTGGATAGTGGTGGTTCTCACTCTTTCTCATCCCCACAAGTCGCAAGGATCGGTCGCAGTGAGTATGTTTCTACTGATGTGTCTCCTTATGTGGTACATGTAAAAAGAATTGATACTTCCCCCAATGATGGCTCTAGTCTGCACCCAATGACATTTGGTAATTTTTTAAAGAGAAATAACTTTAGGAATATTATATCTGGGAGTGTAAAAAGAATTGGGCGCAACAGGTGTACAGTTTCTTTTTCTACTCCAGATGATGCTAATAATTTTGTAAATAGTCCTAAGTTGGCAGAATTTAAGCTTTGTTCGTTTATTCCCACTTTTAATGTCACCCGCTTAGGCTTAGTAAGGGGTATACCGTCTGAGTGGACCCCTGAGGAGATTAAGGAAAACATTTCTTTGCCCTTTGGTTGTGGTCAAATAATTAAATTAAGAAGACTAAATTATAAAGTTAATGTTAATGGTTCAGTTGTATGGAAACCTTCACAAACAGTAGTTTTAACTTTTGATGGACAAGTTTTGCCTAAAAGAATTTATATTTGCTACAACGCTTTGCCAGTTGAGTTGTACACATATCCTACCATACAGTGTTATCATTGTTGTAGGTATGGACATACTAAAACATTGTGTCGTTCAAAGCCTAGGTGTTTCAAGTGTGCTCAGGAACATAAGGGTGAAGATTGTCATGTAGATGAGGATAGTGCGTTATGTGTATTGTGTTCGGGCCATCACTATGCTACAAACAAATTTTGTCCTGAGTTTAATAGGCAGAAAGAGATAAAATTGTCTATGTCTCGTAGTAGTATTTCATATATAGAGGCAACTAAACTTCACCCTCCAGTTTCAAAACAATATGCAGCTGTAGCGGCAAATAATACTCAGTTTATAAATAAAAATAGTGGTAATCCTTCTTCTAGCTTCAATACCACATCTTATAAAAAGACAGTATTTTTAAAACCCCAATTTAAACCGATTTCTGTTTCAAGAGGTTATGACCAAGTTGCTCACAACACTATTATTAACGAATGGCAAATGCCTTCACCAGAAAATGGTTGTGCACTTAATTCAAATTCTAATGATAATTCAGAGGATTTAAAGATTATAAACACTATAATAACGTTACTTAATACTTTTATATCAAATAATGCATTGAAACCGTCCAACGTTGCAATTATAGTTGATATGATAACTAATTTACTTAATAATAATGGATCCAAAAATTCTTCAGTGGAACTGCAGGAGTATAATATCTAAAAAGAATGATTTAATTTATATGATTAATAAGTATGATCCTGTCATTATAACATTGTCTGAAACATGGTTGAAGCCAGGATTTCTTTTTGGGATTCTTCTTCTTCTTCTTCTTCTTTTAATTTTATGGCTTCTCGTTGAGACGAATTCTGCCAGTGTCGAGTTTATGACAGATACACGTTATAATGATAGTTATCATGTACTATTGAAGTTTTCCCAAAGTCTGAAATAGAAAACACGTCACAAACATATACCATCACCTCGTTATGAATATAGGAATCTACATAACTACAGTAAGTTAAGATAATTATATGCAGAAGGATTAATAACTTATAATTTAATTTTGTTAGCTAAAATAAATTTGGACAGGATATTTATAAAGGGAGTAAATACGTATGATAATAGCGATTTAAAATCAGAAGGACGAGGAATATTAGGAGGAATTCTATCATAAAGGGAGAACTGTAACCTTGGGCATTCAAAAAATATATGCTCAAGCGTGCCTTCGTCGAGGCCGCATTCGCAGATAGAGCTGTCCCTGATTCTAAGTTTCGCTAGATGAACTGGGGTGCATGCATGGCCTAGTCGGAGGCGACATATGGTCGACGTGACTTGTTTATTGGCATCTCGAAACTTAAAGAACCATGGTATGTTAGGAATAGTATCCTGTATCGCTCCGTATAATTTTCCCTTTTCCTGGTTTTACTTGTGTCAGAGAAGACAGGCCTGACGGATATGGCGGTGTTGCCATTTTAATTAAGAACTGTATTCCTTTTACGCGTTTAATGTTACCATCCCATAATTTGGATATTTTTAACTCAGTTGGTGTTAAATTAGAGAGCGGCATTTCAATTGTGTCTGTTTATGTTCCTCGTGCCTCACTGGATGTATTAGATCATGAAATAGACCCACTTTTTTCTTCTTTGTCTGGTCCTTTTATGGTACTCGGTGATTTTAACTCCCATCACTATACTTGGGGAAGTGGGATTACTAATAGTAATGGGGAGAAACTTTTAGAAATTATAGATTCTTATAACTTATGTGTTTTAAATACAGGTGCGCCTACGCGCCGCACTAGTCCAGGTGGAAACGATAGTGCTGTAGACATATCTATCTGCACGCCTAATTTAGCCTCTTCTATGTCTTGGGCTCCGTTGTTGTCGACTTATGGTAGCGATCATTTTCCTTTGATTTTAACTTCTCCGATAAAAAAGCCGCCTAGTTACGTTTGTGAGCCTCGACTAAAGCATAGGCTATCCAATGCAGATTGGGATAAATTTAGACTCATTATTAATTCTAGGATACCAGATTTGCCTAATATTAAGCAAAATGGAGTGATGGTTTGCTCTGATGCCTTGGCAAAGTGTCTCATAGACGCGGCTAATGAAACCTTTCCAGTAAAAGGTAGGTCATCTGGAAAACTTCCTTCTCCTCCCTGGTGGGATCAGGAATGTACTGAGGCTGTTAAAAATCGCAAGGTGGCTGAAAAAGTATACAGTCGGTTAATGTCCTCAGAAAATTATGAGAATCTTTGTTCCATAATTAAAAGTACGCGAAAATTACTGAAGCAAAAAAAGCGTGATGGATGGAGGTCGTTCTGTGCTTCTCTTTCACCGTCCACTTGTCCTTCCGAAGTTTGGCGTAACATTAAACGTTTTAGATCTGCATGTAATTCTTCGTCTTTCCGTCCTCTATCCCCAGAATTCGCTAATAAATTTTTAGATACGCTCGCGCCTCCTACAGTTGCAGAACACTACACCACAATTTCAAATGATCAGCAAACTTCCAATAGTGTTCTGAATGCCCCGTTTTCATTAGCAGAATTAAAAGGAATTTTAAAGAGTCTCAAAGATAGTTCTCCAGGTGAAGACGGTATTCCTTATTCATTTTTTGTTAATTCTGGCGACTCTACATTGACATATTACCTGAATTTAGTAAATTCAGCTATCACAATGAGGCAAGTTCCTGTGTCATGGAGATCACAGATAGTTGTGCCGATTTTGAAGCCGGATAAAGCTCTTTCTGATCCCTCTTCATTTCGCCCCATAGCATTAAGTACTGTTTTAGCAAAATTAGCGGAGCATTTGGTTAAAAATCGCTTGGAGTGGTATATAGAAAATAAATCCTTATTTTCCAATAGCCAATACGGATTTAGGAAGGGTAGAAGTACCATGGATAGTGCCAGCATCTTGGTTACTGATATACGGCTAGCTTTTTCAACTAATGAATTCATATTAGCTGCTTTTTTAGATATTCATGCCGCCTATGATAATGTCATAGTTTCTATACTGTTACGTAAATTGAAACTTTTAGGTGTTCCTGATATGTTAATACATTTTATTGGCTCCATGTTATTCGAAAGATTCATACATTTAGATCTACCTGATGGTACTAGATTGACTAGAGTCGTTAGAAAGGGCTTACCACAAGGTTCAGTATTAAGTCCTATTCTTTACAATATGTACACTTTTGATTTAGATGCTTCTTTGGGTAATATTAGAGTACTTCAATATGCAGATGATTTACTTCTATATACTGTTGACAGCTCAATAGATAATGCTTCTCGTAATTTAAATAGTTCTCTGAAATTATTAAAAAACTGGTTAGATTTAAATGGGTTAGAGTTGTCAGCATCTAAAAGTTCTATAATGCTGTTTACTAGAAAACGTATTATTCCTTGTATCAATATTTCTTATGATAGTTTAGTGATCCCTGTCAAGTCTAGTGTAAAATTCCTTGGAGTCGTTTTGGATTCGAAGCTTTCTGGTAATTCACATTGCGACTATGCTGTAGCTAAGTGTGAACGAGTTTTAAATATGATGCGGTGCTTGTCAGGTGTTTGGTGGGGTGCACATCCTTTTACACTTAAATTAATATACAATGCCTTGATCAGAAGTATATTAGATTATGGTACATTTCTACTCCAGGGTGGGAATATTACTGCTTTTAAAAAGCTAGATTCTATCCAACATAAATCGCTGAGGATAATCTTAGGTGCGATGAAGTCATCACCAATTAATGCCATGCAAGTTGAGTGCTCCGAACCTCCTCTCGCTTTGAGAAGGCAGCTTCTAAGTGACAAATTTGTATTCAAAACGTACCAATTTGCAAATCATCCTCTTTTTCCTAAACTTAAAAATCTAGAAGAACATGTTAGGTTGAATAGATATTGGACACATAAACCTGCTATTTGCCTTATCTTAAGTTATAGGAAACTTTTATCTTTTAATGCTCCAATTTTTCGTTCTCGTACTTTACCTTTGTTTTCCACTTCTTATGAATCTATATCTTGGTCTCCTGCTGTTTGTTATGATGTAGGTATTAAGAAAAACGACTTAACTGCAAATTACGTATTTAATTTTATAGGAGAAGAATATTTTAATAACTGTAATTTTATATTCACTGATGCTTCTAAATTATCCCATTCTGGAAATGTTGGTGTAGGGGTATTCCATAAGCAATTCAATATTGTACAGAAAATTAAATTACCCCCGGAATCATCTGTTTTTACGGGAGAATGTTTTGGTATTCTTAAAGCATTAGAATATATTTTATTGATGAAGTTACGAGAGACAGTGATTTTTTCAGATTCTAAAAGTTCTCTTCAAGCTATTCATAAATATCCATTCTATCTAAAACCTTGTTATCCTGTTGTGTGTGATATCCGTACAAAGCTTTATGAATGCCAGTCCTTGGGTTATGCAGTCAAATTAGCATGGATACCTAGTCATTGCGGTGTAAGTGGCAATGAAAAAGCTGATCAGTTAGCTAAAGAAGCAGTGAGATGTGGAGACATTTATCCTTTTATCAACTATTGTCATGACTTAGTGTCATTGCCCAAATTATACCTTGAAGACTCTTGGTCTAATTATTGGTCAGAGAGCAGCATCTTAAAGGGGAAAAATTATTATAAAGTACAACCATTTATAACGTCGAAGCCTTGGTTTCGAAACTTAGAATGCAATAGATCTTGTATTAGTATTATTTCGCGAATGCGTCTGGGTCATGTATGCTCTCCTGCCCATTTGGCAAGATTACATATTGTGGCCGACGATTTGTGTGATTGTGGGGATGATATTGGTGATTTGGACCACATATTTTTCTCTTGCACTTTACATGACCGTTCCTCGTTCCTTGATTCTCTAATTAAGTTGCGTGTTCCATTTCCAACCCGTTTATCGTGTTTGCTTATGTACCCTGGTATTTATTTTAAAGTCTTATCATCGTTTATCCTACATAATAATATTAAAATATAATATTCCTTTATATATGTATTTGCTTATATACACCTATTATCTATATCCTGTAACAAATCAAATTCCTCTGATCCTCTATTCCAAATTCCGCTATCCGTTTTCATTAATTCTATTTCCCAACCTTTTCACATCGACACTGGCAAATAGTTACTCTATTGCCAAAGGGAAAAAAAAAAAAAAAAAAAAAAAAACATTGTCCATACGAGTCAGGAAAACACTTTAACTTTAATTTCTTTCATTAAATTCATTCTTGGTAACTTCACAAGCAAGTATCAATAAATTATCTTTGCGCATTTTAAACAGTTCCCAAAACGCACAAGTGCGCACAACACAAGTGATCATGTCAACTAACATAGCCAGTATATTTGCAAATATCGCAAAACTTACTCAAGAAGGTAAGTGATTACTAAGTACTTAGATTTCAAGTACCTATCAAATTGTAACGTAAATTCCAATCTAGAATTTAGAATCCAAGTGTGTTTCCAGAATTAGGCCCAAGTATGAATTACAAATATAAAATAAATTGTATTTTATTTCTGTGTAAACATTTCAGATGGCCAACAAGATTTCCTTGCTTCTCTGTACTCTAACAATGCCAAAGATTCGGAAAGACCTCTCGAAGGAAATACATATTATAATAGTTTTAAATTGCAACTTAACTTTCTGAGAAACATTAAGAAAGAAATTGATAATTTATCTACAGAGATTATGAAAGATGATTCAATTTTAATCAGTGTAAAAAATCAAAAGTTATTACGGACTTCTTACCAGATCATTACTTCACTTGGTATTTCACAGTGCCTGATTCCAGGGCTAGGTGTTAAACTGTCAAAAAGATGTATGTCTGCTATTTTATTGCCCTTAGTTGATTTCACTGAAGAACAGAAGTATGAAATGCTTACTGAATGCACAGATTTTTTTACTAGAAGCTACAACATTCCAGTTCTCAAAAAAATTATTATTACACTCCATTTATCTGATTTTCTTGCTGCTCTAATACAATTATCATTTACGCCTCTCAAAAAACCTGGAAAATATGGCAACTTCACCATGACTGAAGAATTACATGCAAAGCTAATTAAGGATCGAAAACTGTATATTCAAACTTATGAATATTTAGTTGTTAATTGCTTCCAACCTACTCTCATGAAGGAACTTTTGGTCATTCAAAGTGTAAATGATCCATCTCCTCCGCCATTTGTCAAAAGGGTAATATGCAAAGAACTTAGCCAAAGACTATTGGCTCCTGGTGGCTTATTGAGCCTTATTAGATGTTTTATGGATAGTCATGATGGAGACACTGGTTTTGATTGGAAAAAGATAGATATGATCAGTAAAATTGTGTCAGCTAGACATGGATGTGACTCCGAGTTATCATATCTAAGTAATATTTGTTCACAATTGACACAGATATTGTCATTGAATAATAACCTTTATTTAACAGCAACAATTTCTTGTATACTTGGTTTGAATGAAAAATATCCTAATACTGAACCTGTTGGAGTGTTACTAAGAGATATTTTCCAGGCATTTGACTATAAACATTTAGTCTCATCTTCAAACTTACCTGGCACAATAATATTGACCCCTCAAGAGATAAATCTCAAAGTAAACTTTTTGGCTGCATGTATTAATGTTCCTAATATGAATTTTCCATTTTCTTTAATATCACCTAATTTATATACACTATTTCTTCTTGGAACTAAATGCACTAAAGATGATAGCTTGGGTTTGAAACTGAGAGATATTTTACTAAAATGCTTACAGCAACTAGATGAAGAAGAAATTAGTAGCACAATGAAAGACTGTTTATTTGGGAAAAGGAATGTCGAACCATACTACATTGTAGTCGAAGAATACAACTCAGGCCTTGCTATAAAGTGCACTTCTAACCATACACCACATAAAAATGAAGATGCTCTACTTTATTTTTTACATATACTAAAGTCATCATCAGAAAATAGTTTTGTAATGAATGTATTTAAAAGCTCTTTACAAATGGTTATCAGTCTCAATGAAGAAAAAAAAAAGAAAAGTGCTACAGATGTCATATTAACACAAGATGAATGTGTGATATTTGATGATGTTTATGAGCAATATGTCATTATTCTCCAGTTACTTTCTGAAATATCAAACTTTCCAAAAATTTTAATTGCTTTAAAAGCAAGCCCTTCAATTGTTCTTGAATTCATAGAACACTTTATTTTGAAAACTGAAAGTAATATTGACAATGAATGTTTGACTATAGCATTGGTTTTATTAAATACAATGTTATCGAATTCAAATGAAAATAATGATGCTAGAATAAGATGTCGAAAACTTGTTCCTGTATTGCAATTAATGTCTGAAGATGAATCTTCTATGATTAGTGTCCTATCCAAAGAGTCCTTGGCTTTAATTACATCAGATAATCAAAAACAAACTGAAACTGAATTCAAAAATGCCATCAATGATGCATGTGACAATCTTTTACCAGTTAGAGCACATGGCTTAATTGCTTTGACTAAACTCATTGAAACTAAAGATATTGAAACAATTTCTAAGAAGCATTACGTCTTTTGCCTTTTTCAGGTAATAAAATTCAATCATTAATAATTTCTGTATTTATTTTAGGGAAATTTATCTTCAGTTAAATTATACCTTTACTTATTTCAGGAGCAATTAAAAGATTCAGATTCATATATCTATTTATCAGCTATTAATGGAATAGCAGCACTTGGTACTCATTGTACAGATGATGTACTGCATGTTTTATCTAAAGAATTCCTTAAAATAAACAGTGATCATGTTTTGAATACTAAAAATTCCCAGAATAAAATAGCTGAATTAAGAATGAAAATTGGAGACATTATAGTAAAGGTTACTAAAAAACTAGGTAAGAATAATTTTAGTATCATTTATTAAATATATGAAATAGTTATTAAACAGCAATAATTTTTCGTAAACTTCTAACACACAGTAATTTTTCATTATAAAGGACTGATTATCTAGTTGATTAGCTAATGTCCAAAATACTAGTATGCTTTCAACAATTTCTTTTAGGTGAAATGGCAGTTATACATAAGACCATCTTATTGAATACAATGTTATGTGGATGCAGGGATGAAGACCCTTTGATAAGAACATCAGCTCTTTCCAACTTAGCTGAAATAGCCTTGGTTTTACATTATAAGATGGGATCTATAATTTATGAGGTAAGTCTCAAAAATATAGAGAGGAATGCACATCAAGTAACAGTTGCACTATGAAAGCCGCCTTTACCTGAAGTAGGGCTGTTCTCAAGGTCAAACTGATATGCTTGATGTAGGTTTTTTACACATCAAAATAAAAAAATCATCATTTTTATGTTCTGATGATTTTGTTGCAGGTGTTACATTGTGTATGGGCTATATTGGAAACTGACAAAGCAATAGAATGCAGAAGAGCTGCTGTTCTAATTGTATCAAGCTTAATCAAAGGCCTGGGTAAAGATGTCCTAATACAATTGAAGGAAAAACTAATGCCTATTTACAGGACATTAAAAAAGCTTTACTATGATACTAACGAAGACTCAATATTGAGACTCCATGCTCAAATCGCTCTAGAAGAATTGAATGACATTGTTAATCAAATTATGTTTCCTGAAATCAAATTGGAAAAGCAAATATTTGTGTTAGACAAACCAAATGAAATATTCAAATAAAATACTGTAACTTAACTTATACTTTAATCACACTTGCTTAAAACTAGTCACTTTTACCATAATAAATAGTCAATACTAATAAAATATTACAAATAAACATTGGAAGCAGTACCTACCAACTTCATAACATTTTTATTAGTATGACCATAATAATCTAATCACTTAATAAGTGCTACATTTGTATGGCAATCATAGCATATTAATTTGTGCTTAAAGTGCAAGAAACTACTGTTTAGTCATGTATTAGTTGAATTCAGTCCATCAATTTTTAAATTCTCGCCAGGAGAGTTAAAAACTAAACATCACTAATCAATATTTTCAAATTATATCTAAATCATGTTATCACCAATCGTCAAATAAAACACGATTATTAATCACGTGACCGAATGTGCATGATTGTGCACTTAGCTTCTGAATCAACATTAAAGCGATGTTCACGATATTATTTATGGAACGTTTTCACGCTTCCGAAGTATTGTCGCCCTCGTGTGGTTTGTTTATGGGATCATCTTTCTCAGAAAGAGTTATAGAATACACAGAACTTTGGTCAGAGAATCGATCCCTGTTACGTCTGCTAAAAATGCTACTGCGTGACAGAGACGACACTGTTGCTATTGACATGTTGTCCTTTTCAGCTTGGGGCACCATCTTCCAAATCAGCAAAGCGATACCTCCAAAAGCGGCAACTACTAAAAACATCACCAATGTTATCTCGCCAAATGCACCTGAAAATAATTTCAAATAGTTAAGCATGAATTGTACAGTTACGGTAAGGAATAAAAGTATTTTGTACACAGACTTTGTTGGGATTCTTCTTTTCGTGCTTCCAACCTAGCTGGCTGTAACTCGTTGTAGTCAAAGTCCTGGTTTTCATAGGGCTCTACAGAGCCTTGGTGGGGCCTCATAGGGTGCAACACATCTCCAGGATTTGCTTTTGGTAAATTGATGCCAGCTCTCACTGTTAGTGTCTCTGGCTTATAAGTGCAAAGCACTAAGAACCTGAAACAAAAACATCGCAATGACACGAATGACATGAATGATGGAAAATCGCTTTACCTATGTCCCCGAACCTTAGGGACTTTGCTTGTCTACTTTAACGTAAGCAAAGGGTTTAGGATTTTATTCAATCTATTCACTACCTATATTCCGAATGAAATCAATTGTAACAATTACAAATAAAGAAAGAAAATGATGAAAAAATATATATCCCGCCTGAAGCATATATTTTTTCATCATTTTCTTTCTTTATATGTAATTTTTACTATAAAGTAGACGTTTAAACGCATCAAAACTATTAAAATGTGATGAAATCAATTATTATTACGTTCTTAGACTGGCCGCAATATATACGGTGTCCTAAATAAGTTTCCTGATCAGGATCTCAAATTCGGAATTTTGTGAACCTAGCACAGACATTTTTCCCGATCCGAACGCGTGCCTCATTTTCGGAACGAAAGTCAGGTTTTTCCCATTTAGAAAATAATCCAGGTTTCCGAATATGAATTCCTGATCAGGAAACATTGGAAATTGTAATTTAATATCTGAAAAGAGTGACTGCACGAGTTTGTTGCCGGAATCAACAGACAGACATTTTGACATTTTTAATAAACGTAAATTCAGACATGTCAGTATGACAGACAGACACTATGCCGTTATTGGTTAATATAAGTACATGTATTTTGTGATAGGCTTACAAATGAGATTTTTGACGATTCGAATGTACATCTGGGGACCTATTCGAATAAAGATATTTTCATTTCATCGTATTTGTGCGGCCTAACTTCTGGCTTACCTTCACTATATCTTAATTAAAATGCATTACATAATCTCTTAATGCAGCACAAGAAATAGGTAGGTGTTATCTAATTTTTACCATAAAATAAACGTGACAATATGCTATTAGAAGAACCTCATTACATACTTCCTAAAATGGTATCTACGGTTTATTGGTGGGCTATCTAAATTATGGCAAATGGACAGTTATAATATTTGTTGTCTCAATATTTTTGATTTATATTGGATGTAAGAGACTATTTAAGTCTTCATGATTGTGACCAGAATCGCACCCAACAGTGCTAATATTCTGTTAATTCTCTTAAGACTATACTATGCAATTGCTCTGCCTCTTTCACAAGATTTAACTTTTTAGCTGCTATGTCTGTTAAAATCAACATTACATTTTGACTGACCTTATGACAGTAGCAATAAAACTTCTTTTCACAATACAACTGTATCTATCTAGATGTGCTGCCCATAAACCTACAATAATATTGCACAATATTATTGAAAATGAAAATATCTTTATTCAATTAGGCCCCCAAGAAGCACTTTTGAATCGTCAACAAAAAAACCCTTAAGTCTATCACATAAAAATAATATTAACTAACTAACAATTTCATAATGTTTGTCTCTCTGTCTTATCTGCATCTACGTAAGCTAAGAATGTTATGTCAGTCTGTCTATCGGTCTGTCTGTCGGTCCGTCTGTCCGTCAGTCTGTCTGAATTTACACCGGTTCCAAAAGTTGAACTACCGAGAAGATTCCGGCAACAAACTATTGTAAGTGTATGGGCCGTCATGTACTTTGGCTTGATGTGATGTGTAAGATATGTTGGACTTTAGACGGCAGGCATTTCCATTAACTATGATAGAAAAACCGTGGCACAGCAAAAATTTGGGCAAAGCAAACGTAAAACTATGATTTTCATCCTTCTTTGGCCAAATTCGAAATCAAGACACATAATATAAAACGCGGACTAAAGTTAAACCTGGTTTAAAACTGACGCTCTCACTTTTATTTGTTAAAAGGAAGACAGTGACGGCATCACTTAAGAGTCTATGCTAGAGAATTTAGACTATGGATGACTTTAGAAGCACAGTTGGCACCAATGTCTATTGAGGTAGGTAAACTTTACAGTTTATTTTCACACAGTTCAAACGCACTCACCTCCTAGTGCTATGCGTAAGAATAGGCAAGTTCTCCTGGACAATGACGTATGTGGCGACAGTGGTGTCGTTGACGTCGGAGCCGCACTCGTCGTGGTGTATGCGCAGGATGTACGCGTCCTGCGCGCTGTTGGGGTTGCCCTGCAGCGAGCACCGCTCGGGGCCCCCGTCGGCGGCCTCCACCGCGATGCGCCCGCCGAAGTTTGGTCCCGTAGACACTTCTACTTCGCTAGCGTGGGGCAAACACTGGGTTGCGCGAGCTGAAACTGAAGAAATTACCATTTGTAACTAAAACCTAAATTCAATTATATTTTTTTGGTTTACTTGAAGTAAAACAAGAAGAAAATGAAAAAGTGCGTATATAGTTTCTGCTGAAAAATTGTATACCTACATTTTTGAAAAAACGCGAGTCTCGACACGTAACTTTACCCTGTAAGACTTTACCAGCGTCTCCAGGCGTACTATTGATTTTTGGTGATTTTAATATTAAAATCTAAGTTCAGTCTTGAAAGCCCCTAAGCGGGTAAAGAGAGATTGTACAATTGTATTTGGTTTCAGTGTGCCTGTTTTATTCACGTTGGCGCCCAACGAGGGTCGAAACAAAAATAAGACAGCTTCAGTTTAAGACTGAAACATTATGGTGGATTTAGTTTACGTAAAACACTGGATGCGATGTCTAATTACAATTTTAAAATCTTGAAGTATTAGAATTGAGAATAAGGGTTCAATTGGTTTCAATTCAATAGGTCACTAAATCATAGAATTTCTTGTGCGTGAATTTTTCGGAACCACAAATCCTTTCACAAAACATCAAGTTAAAAAAATGTTCTGATGGTATGTCTAGTCTAGGTAGGATGGTACATACAACTTACATCCTTTTGTAGGCACTATAATAATTTTGGACCCGATCGACTGCGGGTCGGCGAGGTCACGGGCGTCGCGCCTCACGGGGCGAACCTCGAAGGAGTATGTGGTGGCCATGCGTAAGCCAGTGATTCGGGCGCTGTAAGAGCGCGCGCGTCTACTAACAGGCGACTGTGTCGTGGTGCTTGTTGAATCTGATGATCTGGTTTTGTCTTCTTCCAAGTCTTCGATCACCTAAAAATAATAGTAATATTGATACACTCACACCTATTATCTAGCCCAAAGTAAGCATCGTTAAGAGCTGTGTTATGAATACTGAATAATGGAGAAAATAATGATAAAAATATGTATATAAATGTTAGAAATATACTAAATAAACATATAAACATCCATGACTCCTAAACAAATGCTCGTACTCATCATACAAACATTTGCTTCTACCGGGATTCGAACCCGAAACCTCGTGACAGAGTAGCCTGTATAGCAAGGGGTACAGACCGCTCGGCCAGCCGGTCGTCAAAATAAGTAATAAAACAATAGAATAGAATAAAATTTTATTGTATAACTGTGTATAAAAGGTCTTAAAATATAAATAGTGCTTACAACAGTTTTATCCATTTCGGACATACAATATTTACTTAATCTAAATTGAGTAATTAAACTTATTAAGGTATGTAAAACCAATTTTTAATTCTAACTTTCATCATTATAAAATTTACTTAAACTATAATATGCTTTTGAAATCAGCCAATTTTTTAATTTAATTTGGAATTGTTTTCCTTCTAGTTGTTTAATACTAACAGGCAAATGATTGAATATTTTTATTGCACTGAAGTAGGTACTTTTATGGTACATTGTGTTATTACATTGTGGTACATAGAAATCAAATTGATATTTTGAGCGAACATTACTTTACTTATTTTCTTTGTATTTTTTTATGAATAATGATATTTCTAATATATATAAACATGTTAGGGTTAAGAAATATTCCCTTTTAAAAATATCTCGTAAGGAATCTGTACTGTACAATTTATATATTATTCGTAGACATTGTTTTTGTAATATAAAAGTGGATTCTACATTAACCGAGTTGCCCCAGAAAATAATACCATAATTAAAATATAATAAAACTAGAAAAATTTCACGTCCTGAGGCAGGAATCGAACCTGCGACCTTTCGCAATCCGGGCGACTGCTCTGACCACTGAGCCACCCAGGACTTGGGATATCCCTGTGAAATTCTTCTAGTCTATCAGTATTTGCGTTTATGAGCTAACGTCCACCCTACAATGTCGAAATATTCTATTTCAACATCCGAAACGAGTATTTTTACAAATACCGACGATTCGGTTAAGTTGGGGCAGTGCTTTCAAATATTCTTAATTTTTGATTTTAACATTATTATAAATGTTTGAAAAATTACTTAGTAATTAAAATATAATAAAACTAGAAAAATTTCACGTCCTGAGGCAGGAATCGAACCTGCGACCTTTCGCAATCCGGGCGACTGCTCTGACCACTGAGCCACCCAGGACTTGGGATATCCCTGTGAAATTCTTCTAGTCTATCAGTATTTGCGTTTATGAGCTAACGTCGCAAGGTCGCAGGTTCGATTCCTGCCTCAGGACGTGAAATTTTTCTAGTTTTATTATATTTTAATTACTAAGTAATTTTTCAAACATTTATAATAATGTTAAAATCAAAAATTAAGAATATTTGAAAGCACTGCCCCAACTTAACCGAATCGTCGGTATTTGTAAAAATACTCGTTTCGGATGTTGAAATAGAATATTTCGACATTGTAGGGTGGACGTTAGCTCATAAACGCAAATATTGATAGACTAGAAGAATTTCACAGGGATATCCCAAGTCCTGGGTGGCTCAGTGGTCAGAGCAGTCGCCCGGATTGCGAAAGGTCGCAGGTTCGATTCCTGCCTCAGGACGTGAAATTTTTCTAGTTTCATTATATTTTAATTACTAAGTAATTTTTCAAACATTTATAATAATGTTAAAATCAAAAATTAAGAATATTTGAAAGCACTGCCCCAACTTAACCGAATCGTCGGTATTTGTAAAAATACTCGTTTCGGATGTTGAAATAGAATATTTCGACATTGTAGGGTGGACGTTAGCTCATAAACGCAAATACTGATAGACTAGAAGAATTTCACAGGGATATCCCAAGTCCTGGGTGGCTCAGTGGTCAGAGCAGTCGCCCGGATTGCGAAAGGTCGCAGGTTCGATTCCTGCCTCAGGACGTGAAATTTTTCTAGTTTTATTATATTTTAATTACTAAGTAATTTTTCAAACATTTATAATAATGTTAAAATCAAAAATTAAGAATATTTGAAAGCACTGCCCCAACTTAACCGAATCGTCGGTATTTGTAAAAATACTCGTTTCGGATGTTGAAATAGAATATTTCGACATTGTAGGGTGGACGTTAGCTCATAAACGCAAATACTGATAGACTAGAAGAATTTCACAGGGATATCCCAAGTCCTGGGTGGCTCAGTGGTCAGAGCAGTCGCCCGGATTGCGAAAGGTCGCAGGTTCGATTCCTGCCTCAGGACGTGAAATTTTTCTAGTTTTATTATATTTTAATTACTAAGTAATTTTTCAAACATTTATAATAATGTTAAAATCAAAAATTAAGAATAATACCATAAGTTAACTGAGGATAAATATAACCATAATACGCATTTTTCACCGTATCTTTGGAAGTGACATTTGATAAAATTGATGCTGCTACCTGATGGTAGCAGTAGCTGGTTAGTTTATTATTTATTTTATTTATATGTATGTGACTTTCAGTTTAGATTTGAGTCGAGTCGATACAAGGACAAAGATAAATCAAACTTAAATTGGAAATAATTTTGATAATAATCTTCTAAGTTTAATTTTATTTCCAAGAATTTACTATTTTGTAATTAAAACGTAAAGAAACAAAAAGAACGTTCGTCTTATCAGGTAATTACACCTAACCCTAGCCACAATTCCGATGCACCGCATCGTGATAGGTGGTTGCTCGGAAGAAAATATTTATCTTGATCTCAGAACATTGTGTCGAGATGCGTGTAATGCCAGAGTGGAGAGTAACTGCATTCATAATTAACAGCCGTGTTCCTTGTCGCAACTCATCATCGTTACCGCGAATGCACCACCACTATTATCTCCAAGACTCCAAGTGACTTTTGTTATTATTAGAATTACACAATATTTTTACCTACATAATCTAGCTTGACAGCACTTTCTTCAATTTCTGTGTATCTATCTAAATAGTCTCGCTTTGTTAATAAAATTATACCTAATAAGTGGGTCATTCTAATATCACATCATGCCTATAAGCACTGCCTTTGTCTAATCGTCACGTCAATTACAAATTTTGTACAGAAATGGTTTAATTTTGCTATATTATATAATCTTAGTTCCAAAATTGAGTATCTACTAGATGTCGTTGGACTTTTCGGTTGCTTTTCTAATTGGTGGTTTTAAGAATTTTTCCGTGTTGAAGTTTCGCTGAGGAATTACAATAATTTTCTTTACATCACCACCTTTTTAAGAACAGTTTTCCAGTGGTAGTAGAGTGGGGAATTAATGTCTCTTTTTTAAAAAAAACACCTATTATCTAGTCCAAGGTAAGCATTAGCTTGTGTTATGGATACTAGATAACGGAGAAATAATGATAATAATATGCATATAAATATTAGAAATATACTAAATAAACATATAAACAATTAAACATCCATGACTCGTAAACAAATTCTCCTACTCATCATACAAACATTTGGTCCCACCGGGATTCGAACCCGGGACCCCTGACCGAGTAGCCTGTATAGGAAGGGGCATAGACCACTCGGGCCAGCCGGTCGTCTGGCTCAGCCTTCCTAAATAGGAGAAAAACCTTATAACGTATCTAAACTATTTGTTTTACCTTCGTCCTACATCGATATTGGCCCCATGCTTGCAATTCGCAATAATGTACTTGGAATGCTAATAGCTTTGGACTTTTCTCGTCCTCGGTCTTCCCGTATTCCCAACGAAGGCGGACATCTCTAAAGTCTGGTTCGCCGATCAAGTGCAGCACTTCTATAAATAAAAACAAATATCGTTTAAGTAAATCATATTAGGTATACTTATTACGTTATCAGCCTATGTTCCTAGAATATGCGATCCACTTGGATGCGTATCTAAGCAACGCAGCGATCCGGGCGTGCTATTAACCCAATGACTTGTTCACTGAGCCGTTCTTGATACTAATAATCTTTACCGTAGCTGCTGTAAAATGATCTTCATTCCCTTAGAACATTGGAATGGATTGCCGCTTAGAAAATGCTAACAGAGCTCTAAAGAAACTGGATGGCGTCGTCGGGAATCGAATCCAGTTTGGTATCGATATACTTGAAATTGATCAGTTTATCGTAACATCTCGCCCTTATTATCTGTCAATAATTTATTAGAGGCCTGCCTCGCTAGCAAAGAGAGTGCAGTGCACCTAAATTACTCGAGTGTGTGAGGTACAATTTATGAGGAACTAGGTAGTACCTATAGGCCAAGAGAGACAATGTAAAAGATAATTGCGTTAAATTATAAAATATAAGATGTAATAGTCTATAACAGAAGATAATCTGATAAGGCGGAACGGGCGCATGCCATACGGTCGCCGGTTCTAAGCTATGCCCTCAGGCTCCCAGGCGCAGCTAGGCGTAGTACCACATTTACCTGACAGTAATGAGAAATTTATCTTAGTAGCGCAATAAATGTTCTATAACACGGTTTACCGTGTTATATTTTACAATAACTTTCACGGAGCGATACATTCGTTGCGATTTATAGGGTTATTTCGATATTGACTTTAAGTTATTTGTGCGGCCTCGTTGTAAGCATCAATTTTCGCTTTTTTTCGGGTAAATTATCATATTAACTACTGCGGCTAAGGCGTCGTGATCTCGTAAAAGTAGAGCGTCGGTGCAGCTATCGCAAATTAGAGAGATGACAGTGCAAGTTCACACCAATTACAATGTTCGAAAGTTGTTTGGACCTTTTGAAACGATAACAGTTCGATAATTTCTGATAATGGAGCATATATGCGTTGTAAGTACAGTACCTGGGGATTTGAAAACAAAAAAAAAATAACTATTTCTGTTTTTTACAACTTGACTTATCAGGAAATAATGATTTGCAATTGCTCTTAAATATTAACGGTTTTGTGAATAGAATTTGAATAGAATGCTAGATAAATGCTAAGGGATATGCGATTATGTAAATCTAATCGCAGGGTCCTCGAAACGTAATTGCTTTATGTTCATTAGCATTTCGACCAACAGCGTGACCACCGGATGACATTATACCTACCTAAACATTATGTGGTAGATAAATACACTTGGAAACTGCCTCCAAATGCTCGTTATTTAGAAATCTATCACAAAAACTAAATATGCGACCAATTTATATTTCATCGCATCATCACCAGTCTATCTATAGTACGTCCCACTGCTGGACACAGGCCGTCTTACATAGGAGAAACACATAAGAAGTTTGGGCCATAACACCACCACGCTGACCAATTCAGGTTGGTATACCTATATTGCATATAGTATCTATCTTAATTTGGCAATGATTGATGTTTTGATTTGATGTTCACAAACGACATCAACGCGTCAGAAAAGTTATACCTAAGTCTTCGACCGTTTTATAAGAAAGTTTTAATTGTAGGCAGTTATTATTAATTTTTGATTTTAACATTATTATAAATGTTTGAAATATTACTTAGTAATTAAAATATAATAAAACTAGAAAAATTTCACGTCCTGGGATATCCCAAGTCCTGGGTGGCTCAGTGGTCAGAGCAAGTCGCCCGGATTGCGAAAGGTCGCGGGTTCAATTCCTGCCTCAGGACGTGAAATTTTTCTAGTTTTATTATATTTTAATTACTATGTAGGTAGTCAGTTAATTTATTTTTAGTTTCAAAGATTTGACTTAAAAGGGAGAAAAGTAATGAAATGTAAATAAAAATATTTCAATTGATTAGGTAGGTAACGTTTTTTTCATTGTATTAGTGCAGTGCTTTTATTTTCTTAATGTCTACCATCTCGGATTTCCGAATTCACACGAATATAATTTTCGGTCTTGTACAGTCATATATGATTATATTATACGTAATTTACAATTAGCAACCAACAATATCAGGCCTCGATCGTTTGTACTTATAATAGTTAGTTACACACTGTGACCCAGTATGACGGATGCGCATATGCCTGCCGACTGGACCATAACGACCATTGTGGATTATGTACTCCGCTACCGTTTTTGTCAACATAACCAATTTAAATTTAATTTGGATAAATCAAATGCTGTATAATATTTAATTAATATATATTAAATAAACTATTTTATTTAACAAAAGGGGTGTTCGTTACGCTTTATTTTTTTCGGGACGCTATAACTACCTTTTTTGAATTAGATACCTAGTTAAATTAGTTCTCCCTAACTAGAGAATACATATTAAACATATCAACCTCTACATATAAGGTGGCTTGATTGTGTAATGTGTGATATAGTACTGATAGATCAAGGGAAACGCTGACAGTTGTGGATATACCTTAATACTTTTGTCCGTTTGCCAGTGTCAAAGTTAGAGAAATGGAAAAGGTACCTAAGTAGGTAGGTTTAATATTTAGGTATATCTTATTATAATAAGAGTTAATTCCGAAGACAGTTGAAAATACAGTTTTCTATCGGCTATATCACGGAGAGTGCTCTGAAGACCTTTTTGCTCTAATCCCACCTTCCCCCTTCCTACTCAATTCACTGTCTCCACCTCAACATCACGTACGATAGTTTTTTGTTATACAAGAGTGCAAAGTTGCTTTTTAACCCCGTGCTCAATTTTGATGACCAAGCAAGCGAAGGATTCTAAAAAATTAGAATCCTGAGCGTTAGCGAGGGAATCAAAAGAGCACGAGGTGAAAAATCTTAGCACTCGAGTGCAACACGTAACTTTTCATCCCACCTCAACGAGGAAATGACTAAATGCAAAAAAAACATTTGAGCATTATTAACAATTTCAGTCAATTCTGTTGGCGTCAAATACACTTCTTCGTCGCTAGAATCACTCATTTTAGGTTTTTTACTTGTTTTCAAATTTCTTGTTTTAATTTAAACCTATGGTTTTAACAAATATGTCGCGAAAAGAAAATGGCGCGCGCAAAGCAAATTAAACAAAAAATACACCAAGAAGGTGCCGAGTCTGAGTTTTTAACAAGTTCAAAAAGGTTGTAAATATGATAAATTTGGCACCATGGAGGTAGAAGTAAAGAGGTTAAATGATGTTTTGAATTCACAAACTTAGTGCACACGATGTTCTAAATTCAATTTCACTTTATCCTCTAGCGGATAAAAACGGCATTTGCACTCAGATATCGAAGAGCAAAAATAGTTTTTCCGATATGGTGAGATGAAAAGATATTTAGTACCTCGTTTCTTTGTTGTACTTCCAGAACTTGGAATTCTTGTCCAGCAGATGCGTTCCCTCCTCCCTATAACATGGGTTCTTCAAAAGAGGCATAATAAGCACCTTTTGGGCCGGCAAGGTGGAGGCAGCTAGAGCAGTGTCTGAACAGCACTAGCTGTCTTCGCATATGGACTTCTTACCGCTTCACATCAGGTGGTGTTGAGTCATTTGTCGTGCTTTGTATGAAAATAATCATAATAATTGCACCAAAGTTTCCATTGTCACGCATTCAATCATTATTATATCTATTAATATATCTTGTATTATTTCTATACTGTAAACCTACCTAAAATATACAACAAAGCTTGAATTTGAAACATTATCTAAATAGGTAAAATCGCGAGCTTAGTATATTCGTTGGATTCTAATGCTTTGTTTCATCATTTTATAAAACGTTTACGTACGGTGTTAATATCAGTTGTTTTACGAACTCCATTACCGTTAAACCCAGTGACATTTAGCGAAATTCACCTACTTTATCACATAAAACCACGGATGTGTTATAATGCGTTCATTACACGAGACCTTTCGCCGCAGTGTGTAACAGTAACTATATTTGGCAAATACACATTGCATACTTTCTGTGCGCTTAATAAATAATTTATGACGAATATGCTGTGTAGGTACCGTCATTGTGATGGCGGTGAGCGGCGCGAAACGGTTGGAGCCAAACAATAAAGTGCTTCACGCGTCGTGCGCTCTTCCTGTCAGCGCGTGCGCGTGGCTTATAGGGTAACACAACTTTGTCGACCATGTGGTGAATGTCAGGAATCAATGACGCATCTCTTGTGTCATTGTGATGCCCTGGCTAGAACCAAAATGAGCCTTCTGGAAGTAGCATATCCAAAACCAGGAGACTACTACAGGCTCTTTCTGCCTAAAGATATAATAGGGCTAATGGCAACTATATTCTGGACACAGGAAGAGTAAACGCAGGGGAGGCACAAAATATCCCAATGGGTCGAAGTGCACTGTGACTTAGTCTTGGCCCCATAGTAAGATAAGATAAGATATAGGGTCATGCCATGCAGTATCTACACGTGGTGACACCGCGTCACAGTAGCAAATGTTACGACTCCCGTACACAGTGGTTCCAGGGAGCCGGGGCCATCTATGTGACCCTTGGACATCTCGAATGTATGTCTGTAACGGGACACACGCTATCGGAGATTTGTTTTAGCCATCACAGGCAATGATAGGTATAAGTATTACCTTGTCTACTATGGAGTCAACATACAGTAAATGGGTAGGTATACAGGGTGGTGCCGTCAATACGACAATAAATTAAGATATGGGCTATATTAGTTCATAGAATTGGTTTGCCACTGCCACTTTCAAAAACATCTTATTCAATTGATAATTTCATGACATTTGTATGAAATAATGCAGCCAATATAATATTATGCCATACAAATGTCATGAAATTATCAAATGAATAAGATGTTTTTGACAGTGCCAAACCATTTCTATAAACTAACATAGCCCATATTTCAATTTACTGTCGTATATATTGGTAATCTGTGAATATCCACATAGTTGTAGGTACCAGAAAATATATTTTATGACCGTCCCGGGACTGGCAGGGTTAACTTTCTTTTTAATTACGTCACAGAATAGCCCCTTCCGTATATTTTTCTTACCTACCTTATGTGCCCTACATACATCTTTATTGGCGATGGAGTAAAGCCCTTAAAAGTGTTATTCACGGCGAACCCTATGCATGCATCAATGCACTCACGTCCACAAATTCCACGATAAGATTGTTTTATTCATCGAAGAGGGATTCAAGCGACAGGAACGATACCTATCATAACGGCCGTGCGATCACTGGCTTAGAATCGGGCATCCGTAACGAGAAAAACATTAAACAGTTTAATAGAATCACGTCACCACTATCGCAATCAAATTCCATAAATATTTGTTGTAAAAGTCTGAAATAGTTCCAGGTAGACATAACGGTCCACAGAAAATACGTTATAGTCAAAGAAGTTGTGAAATTATAATAAAAACATGAAGAATGAACACAATAAACGTGTAAACAGAAACTCTTAAAATTATGAATGACATGAGTGAAAAGTTGATAATGGAGCCAGTAATCTTCTAGCTATCTAGCTTATTAATTATAGCTTCACTGATAAATTATTAGAAAAGGCGTGCTCGCATAACGTCAATGCGATTATCCCAGAGGACGATTTAATGAACGTAAGAGTAAAATTAATGTTAAACTAATAATATGGAGAAGAGAGAAGAGATTAACACTCATTGGTAGCACATTCAAAGATAAATATTTTAAAAGAAATATTTTATTTCGAAAGCATTTTTGCAATTACAATAAGCTAAATAAATGCTTCATCTTTTTAATATGCAAATTTTTGAATAGCCCATAATATGTGATTGAACTATCAAACTTTAAACCCAGAGATCCGCAGAACGATACCAAAGCATGATTACAACAAGCAAATACATTCCTTGACACCTCTATTCGAATTGAGCAAGATTAGCTAGGAGATACGATAAGTAAATTCATTTCATGTTTTTGTGGTTGATGCGTGTGTAACGCCGTTTTTGCCGCAGTCAATTAAAACTGACCCACTGCCGCCTTTGCTGCGGGCAGAACAAATGAGCAAGTGCTGCCGCAGCTTGGAGCCATCATTGTCAAAATCAATGCCATCTTTGCGCACTTACACGGACCGAAGAATGGGGCCGATTAAAATTTTTTTGGGTGTCAATTACCTTACTGTAACCGGATTAAATATGCCATCTTTTGCACATCAAAGCATAGTTACAGTATACCAGTTAAATATGTCTTTTGACACGGCAATAGTCTTTATGATCTTAGGCCTCTGAGTAATTTTACGAACCTATCTACAGAAATATTATTTTAATGGTACTTGTAGCTGGCTATCATAATGTATTATCCTAACGCCTAAGAGTTTTGAATAAAAATCCAATAATTGTAATCATTTCAGTTAAAATAATAGAAAGGCCTAAATTAGCGATGAAAGGTCTCGAGAGGCTTTTATGTCTTTAAAAAAACCTCAACTTGGCTATGAAGGGTTTCAGCTCAATCGAATCCTTAATGAAACCCTGAACTCTAACCCTTTTAAAGGTCTTCGACCGGATTTGACTCGTTCTAGCATGTCCTCGCCGACTCTCATGCGATTGAGTTTTTGGAGAAAATTCAGGTCTTTTGGGACTAGCCGAGCAGCAACATGTTTCATACCCAAGTGATTCTTTAAAATGGTACGGATCGACTCGTGATCGTGAGATACAGAAAGTTCGCCGGCTATCTCTCTTAAAGTTGAATGAGGATTTTCAGTCACTATTTCCCTCACTTTTGCGATGCTAACTTCAGTTGCAGACGTTCAATCTCAACCGCTTTTGAACCCTTTGTACCACTCTAAGCACGTGTTTTTGATAAAATCGATTCATTGAAGCCTTCTGTACCATTTTCAGTGACTCCGAACACGAAATTCCATTGGCGGTGCAAAATTTATGACAAACTCTTTGTTAGATGTTTTTGCCCATTATAAAATTCGCAATACACACTAGATATGATATAACTAAAAACAGCACTGTATTTAATAAATAACAGATGCAACTCAAACTCCGCGCCAAAATGGAAAACAGTTGTGCCAATCTAACAACAACAAACAAAACAAAAAAATTAATTTGGAACAATAAACAAATCATCCATTCCCGATACTTTTTTCACTAAATGTACCCTATTATTTATACTTGATGAATGGCCGTGTGTAGGCATCTACACACGGCAGCATTAAAGGCTTACTTTTATCATTAAGTACCTACTGATCTGTAATAACTATGTATTAATAATACTCTGAAGTTTACCTTATAATAACAAAACGAGTCGTTCATTAATGTAAACCACTCGCTTTGTCAAACGACTCGAATTCTTTACTTAAAAGACTCACGACTACGCCTAGAAACCTCTTAGTAACGAAGTCGATGCGTTTTGTTTATTCGAGTCTTTTCTAATGACTCTGGTTCTGTTCTTTCACATTAGTAACAAGCCTCAATTCTTATTTTTGGAGTCGAGTCAGTCAAATCGATGTTAGTCTTAACAAAAAGGTTAAAAGCCTCGAGTCGTTTCATCACTAGCCTAAAGCAATTAAATCACAATCAACAATAAAGTAGGCTCGTAAAAATATTAGTTTGCGGCCTAAATAACAAATTTCAGTGCCTAAGTAGACAATCACAGATAACTATGATGGACACACACCTCAATGTCAAGCAAATAGAAATGTCCAATTAGAGCGTTTGGTGCGCGTGTGCCCCGCCAGCCGGGCCGTCTCTGCGCAGCGGGACGTCGACTTTAAAAGAATTGAACGAACGCCCTATATAAACAATGAGGAAATCGCACGCATCAGGCAATGATTATTTTTCTATAGACCTTTATAATATAATACCTACTAATAGTCTTTAATTTTAGTAAATGTTTCAGAAATTAATAAATTGACTGGCTGAATCGAGCGTTTCAGTTTCTACTTTTTTTATGGCGATATAACGTAACATACAGCGATATAGACAAAGTATACGGCACGTTATAGGACATTATTCTACATTATCACTATTTTCAGTCGTAAAAATGTAGGTATATAATGGGGCGTATGAAGTTCAGAATAAGGCACCGAGTAATTTATTTTTACCTACCCATTTTTGTATAGTTTGTCATTGTAGGGGAGGTGGCGGACTAACAGGGAGGCGGAAGGGGCAGCCCGGTGCTCGGGCCGGGCGCTCGTGGGAGCCCCCCAAAACGCCTCCTGATTTCCTTTATCAAATCCTAAACAAGGTTTAAAAAATTTGCTTAGTAGGTACCTACCTAAGAGGTGGTTTGTTTGAGAGGTCCCATACAGATATAACTAAGATACAAAATTAAAAATTTTAAGTAACCCCCGGCCTTATTAATCATGTATATCACACCATCTCACTAAGACTATTCTGATGAGCCCAACTCAAACACGCTATATCTGCTGTAAGTTTCAGAAGAATTAAGCAGCCCGCAGACTTTTGGATAGTATAATAGGATCAGCATAAGGTTAGTATGTCATGGAAATGTCACCGAAGTGACGTAGACCAAATTTCAAATCACTCGCATCTGTGAAAGTTGGTAAAACCCTTTTATCATTTTATGTAAATAATGAGCTGATAGTCATCAAACGCCTGAACTCTGATCTTCATAAATTATAGCTATGAACCATCCTAATCACGTCATTTTTCACAAAAAAACCATATTAAAACGTTCCATTCGTTTAGGAGCTACAACACACACCCAGACAAACACACAGATACACAGACAGACACGGCAAAATTATAACACCCCTCTTTTTTCGTCGGGGGTTAAAAATACGCATAAATAAATACAGCCTGAACTGGTAGGAAGGTCTGTGCCCAGCAGTGGGACGTAAATAGGCTGTTGGTAATGATAATAAATGTTAAGTTTGTTTTGTAAGAGCTGGTGCCCAAGTTAATGGGCCATCTGTGTACTGTGTACGGAGGAGCTGTGGGCACTGACCGCCACGATCAAGGGCGACCTCTCCCTCTTGGCCGTCGTTATCGGTCGCCGGCTCTCTGGCAGTCTCAGTCCGCTATTGTATAGAGGTAAGCATTTTTTTTATACAACTAGACGACAAACAAACTGACTGGTGGGCCAGAAACCTCAAGAACCGCCGCTGCTTCACCGGAGACCGTTCGATGCCCCCGTATCACAATGTTGTAGAACATTTTAAAAATGATTGAAATATATCTCAATGAAAATAGCAGTAAAGTATCTAGTCAAACTGTATCATGGCTATTGCACAAATTATTAAACGTTAGATACCAATATTGCGAATATTATGAGTGGTTCAAGCACGGCCAACAACTATAACGGCCGCAGCAACGGCAATAGTGTAATATGTAATAACCATTTACGGTTGTGCAACAGGAAGATACGGCTTGGTTTAGTACCGGACCAGCGTATTCCCAATCATCAGATAAATTACCAAGTCATAAGAATCTAAGATTACTAACCTCAAATAGGCAATGAGTTGTTGTGCTTATAGGAAATTACTGCTGCTAGTAATGTGAGATGAATAAATGGTGATGAGGTGATGTGATGGCGAGGTTTAAAAAATGGTGACATAAATGAATGGTGAATTTCTATTTTGTTTTTGTCGTTGTTATGTTGGTAAGCACACACACAGTACTGCCCCCAACACATGCTGAAATTATCACATATTTTGCGTTTTTAGTTTGTTTTTGATAATAGTTATTTGTTATATACAAGAGTGCAAAGTTGCTTTTTAACCGCGTGCTCAATTTTGATGACCGAGCAAGCGAAGGATTCTAAAATTTTATCACGAGCGCAGCGAGTGATTTAAACATGATTTTAACATTACTAACTTATTGCACAAGATGTTCTAAATTCAATTTTACTTTATCCTCTAGCGCAGTGGTCGGCAAACTTATTAGCCAAAGAGCCAAATATGAACATTACAACAATTTAAGCTTGTTTGGTAAAATTTTATTACACTAAAAAAGTAGTAGGTAAACTAAATAAAACTAAATTTCATACTTAATAAATATTAATTAATGCGAACAATGTGCTTGCATCTCCTTGGAAAGTTTGACTAAGTCAGGTTTGTGTGTTGTTGATTTAAAATTTTGGCATGATTCTAAGTTCTCATTAATAAGACTTTTTTCTTACCAAGCTATTTTTTAAATGAAAATATTATTGCGCCTTCCGTGGATATTTGTGCCAGAGCCGCACTTATGGACCCAAAAGAGCCGCACTTTGCCGACCACTGCTCTAAAACGGCTTTTGCACTCAGATATCGAAGAACAAAAATACTCTTTCCGAGATGGGGGGAAGAAAAATTAATTATCGACGTATCGACGATTTAGTTTGAGCAAAAAAATTATTTATATGTGGTACACAAGCTTTTCACAGAACGTCGAGATGTTGTTGATAATGACGATGCCGCCCTAGGCTAGACGCTCCTGCACATTAACCGATGAAAATGTTGAAGCAGTGAAGAACATTACTGAAGAGGATCGTTGAATCATTTTAGAGAAATTTCTGAGGATGTTGGGATGTCGGCTGCCATGATTTTTATTTGGGGGTTTTGGACATGCAACGTGTGGCAGCGAAGTTTTCTACTTGTTCGTGATTTTCTGGCTAAAAACAACACCGTAATTATGCCTCAGCCACCGGGACTTGGGCCCCTGAAAATTTTTCCGTTCCCAAAACTGAAAAGACCCATTTTCCATTCAAGTAAGGACGGATATTTGCCACGATTTAGGAAATAAAGACCTTATCGCTAAAAGAGCTCAAGGCCATACCAAAAAACGCACATCAGAAGTACCTACTTTGAAGACTGGAAAAAACACTGGCGCAAATTGAGGGGGATCACTTAGAAGGGGACCTAAATTAATATTGACGAATAAACTTTTTCAAAATAAATTTAGTCACCTTATTTTCTTAAAAATCTTACCTATAGATGTAATAAAAAAAACGCAACAGAATCTATTCATTAAGTACAGTCGACAGCACATCAAGCGTAACAGTATGATCTTGAGACCGACCTTATTCCGTTCGTAATATAGGCAGGCTTTCGTCTGATTCTGTCTTACCAGAGAGAAAACAATCGATTCAAATAAACTTATGCAAGTAAGAAATGAATTGGTAAACTCACTCGAGCGTGATCAACACGTTCAATGCGGCACCACATATGCTAAACTTCCCAAAAAAGCGACATGAGCTCTATGATTCTCACGTTCAATTTCACTATGGTGCGACAAGAACTATATATGTCCACATTAGTAACTGAATTTAAAGGTCAGTAACTTTGTGAATTTTTAAGATATTTTAATGGTTTGTTTTATTAATCTTGTAAATATATTTAAGTTTCCACAACATAAATCGCCCCTAGTTTGGTTTTGTATTTACATAGATATAAGAAGTATTGTACCTTTCTGATTTCATGAGAATCAGTTTGCCATGCCGCACTACGTTGGTTAAGCACTAGTGATGGGAAATATCAAAAAATAAATAATACATCGAAATAAGTATCAACAAGAGCAGTTTTATTTGCCATACATTTGGTATTAATAGGAACAAATCTTTCGATTTAACATAACGTTTTAGGAATTATATTCTTCATGAGTAATTAAAAATTTGTAAATTAATCAACAAAGTTATATTTTGTTAAAAATATATTAAAAAAACAGTATGCATAATACATTATAGTAATTTTTTCTTTTTATTTATTGTGTGCTTTATTGTAACAATTGAGGCACATTGCTTTACCGCACTCTTCACAGAACGTGCGTACCTTCTTGGTTTTTTTTCCTGCTTCCAAAGCATTAAATATGGCACGTAACTGATTGGTCGGGAAAAATTAAAGAAACGATTGCGGACACTGTGCATCACTATCTGCGACTGGCCAGCACGGCGCGTCTGCATTCTGTGCGGCATGAGGTGCAGGGACGTGGCCATATAGTGTTCATGCCGCACGCAATGGTAAATATTTAACTTGTGTGCATCATGAACATTATTTTCACTTGCCCATTTTTAAAAATATTTTGTTATATTTGAACACGCATACACAAATGTCTATTCGATTCTTTTTTACTCACGATATAACTTATAAAAAAGCCCCTCGCCCTGCGGTGAGAAACACGTTTTTCTCCGTCGCACCGTGATTAAGTCAAGCATGGCTCTATACTGTTCATGACGCATGGAAGGTGTTAAGGAGCCGTTATTATGACTAAAGTGTGGATATAGTAGAAGTAGAAGGCTTCTCCGTGTTATTTAACTATATAAATGGTGGAAGGAAGCAATGTTTTGGTTAAAACTGGTTGACACAGAAGGCTCGAACGTGGGCTCCCTGCTCTCCGAATACAGCAATAGTGAACGCCGTCATACTTTACTGTACTATGGATGGATGGATCTATAAAACATAAAACTGTTCACTAACGATCACGGAATTGATTTTAAAATCGAATTTAGATGTGGATACAATAAACACCCTTCACCGGGAAATATGTAAAAGTGATTTTAAGTAAATTGTAGTACCTATATGTAAAAAAACTTACACTTAAGTGTGATATAAGTACTGAGTAACAATATTTATTGATAGTAAATAGACACTAAATGCAAATTTTTCTTAAAAATATTTTAAACAAAAATTAAAACCGAGTTCAAAATTCAAAAAACTGAAAAGGATAAAATAATTAAATTTAAGTAGGTACTCATCCCCTAGAAACATATTTTTGGAGTCGGTGCTTCATTTTCTATTGTTTTTGGAAACCACTGAGCACCAACTCCAAAAATATGTTTCTAGGGGATGAGTACCTACTTAAATTTAATTATTTTATCCTTTTCAGTTTTTTGAAGTCGGTTTTAATATTTGTTTAAAAAATTTTTTTCACAAAAAATTGTGAAATATAAGTTGACTATATGGTCACGCATCTAGCTTCGACCTTAGAAAGTTTTCACTATTTTTAGTGAAAACTTTCTAAGGTCGAAGCTAGATGGGTGACCGTCAACTTATATTGTTTCCTACTATCGTATCGTTTCACTAAAAAGTCATAGGAAAACAAAAAATCGCAATTTCGCATACGTAGACGACTTAATGGTTATCGTTATCATTAAGAGGCTGATAATTGCTAATTGAGCCTTACTTAAAACTTTTTTTAGCACAATCTGTTAAAATAAACGCAGTGAAAAAAATATATGTTACTCTTGGACATATTTCTGATAATATGCATGTCCCCAAAACACATTATAATCAAAATGTTTGTATAAAAAAAATGCCAAAGTCATCCATCAAAATCAGCTTTCAGAACAAATTCTGCGTTATATGTCAAAGGTTTTTTTCTTATTTTTAGGGAACAAACTTGTTATATTAAATTTTATAATATTGATGTTTTACAATTTCAAATAAGTAACTAGTTTTTTAGTAAATAAATTTATTCTGAATTCTTCAGCCGATTTCAATAGCTACTCGCGCCATTATCCATTCTTCTCTTTCATTTGTAGAGGAAACGACAGTGATCGCCGAGGCGTGCTGCTAGGTGGACCTGTGTCGCTTCTTTGCTCGCGGTTCTTAATAATATCAGTCTGCGTCTGTTTTAATTTGCAAATATCAAATAGACAATTATATTTTAGGTTTTAGTGATTACTATGTGAGTGTATTATAGTAGATAGACAAAAATGAGTAAATAATTTCGTAAATTTTTATTGTGAAAATTTTATTTCATTAATAATATTATTTATGAAATAAAAATTTTATGGTATAAATATTATTTTGGACTATGGAAAACCAAGAAAAAGGTCTAAAAAGAGTCAAAAACCACTCGTATAGGGGTAAATAACACAATAATAACCTGATTATTTTTTCTTTAGATAGATAATTTTATCTAATTTTAGGAACTATCAAAAACTCCACAATCATCTCGAAAGTTGTACTTATTCAGATTCACAGTCACAGATTGAAGTTGTAAAGTAAGTTTATGTTTACTTGAAGGGAAATGTATAAGTATATTGTATAATTTAGATAGTTAATTTCGAAATAAATGACTCTGTCGCGATTGTGTAGGGGTTGAGATGCACGACTTACTATCCGAGAGGTAGGGGTTCAATCCTTCAATGGTTCACAACTTTTTTTTTATTATTTGTATTTTTTATTTCTTATTTGTTTTTTGAATATGAAATATGAAAGTAAAAAAAATATAAATATAAAAAACGATTAAACTATAAATACAAAAAATATTTTTTGTATCAATTTTTTTTTACTTTTGTTTTTTTTTTATTATTTTTATGTATGTTTATTTCTAGTCCTTTTTTGTTTATGTTTCTTATTTTTTCATTTTTTACTAATTCTTTTTAATATTTTTTTTTTTTATATTCTTAATCTTTGTATCTCTTTGTTTATCTAATAATGAATAAGGAAAGTAAAAAAAAACTTATGTATTTATATGTAATACATTATTACAAAGATAAATTTCAACAAAGTTTTTATATAGAACCATAAAATAAGTTTGGTTTATTTCATAGACCTACGTAATTGACAGACCCGGCAGTCTTAAAAATAATCAAGGTATCGAATGGTTCGTTTCTGTTCTTTTTAATATTAATTTTTCCGGTTACAAAATGTGATTCATGAAGAACAACAGGCACAGTTAATTTTAGATTATTAAATGCATACAACACTAAATTAGCTTAAGCCTAGCCTAGGCTTAAAGGTTCTTTTATATGTAAATTTTAAAACCAGAACTTTTAACATCTGCTATAAAAGAGATGTTTTAAAAATGTATGTAGACCCGGCAAGGTCTATACACAGTTTACTGAAAAATAGGTAAAAAATTGTAGAACGGTGTTCAATCGTCCATTCCAGTCCACGGTGTTGAGTATTCTATATTTCAACTTTTGTGCTGGCAAACTACGCATGATTCAAATATGTCCTCTTTCCACTATATTATTGTAGCACAAATTAGCTCTCAGCAATAGGGTAGTTGACAACTTGTTTTTTATTTCATAAATAAGAAGTTTATAACTCTTATAGAAATATTGCAAAAGAAATAGTATGTCTAAGATCAATACTTTCACAGATATAGTGGCATGTTGATATGTTGCGGCGCAACATCCAAAAAGGCTCCATAGAAAATCTACGGGACAGGTGACGTCACATGTTCCCATATTACTAAGAAATGTATGGGTATACTGACAAAATTAATAATAACTATGTATCAAGTATGTTTTTACTAATAGTTGTCATTATAATAGTTGCTTTAATTGATGTCAGCTATCTAATTACATTATCATTTTTGATAAATTTTGAAAATAAATGTCTTTTTTTTATTTCGAAAAGGGTACAATTTTAACAATATTTCATATCTTTTAAGTTTGAATTGTTTTTATACCCATAAAAACAATTCAAGTGGTAGCACATATTTTCCGATTTTGTGAAAAATAGCGCCAATTTTAAACTTAGGCAACATCCCAATTCATGTTTATTATAATTTATGTTAATGTACCTAATCTGTGGGCAATGTTGTTAGGATTACATTTAAATGTACTATTTATTATTTATATTGTTTAGCTTAAACATACTATAACACTGTTTATCATCATCATCATCATCACTAGCCTGTATACGTTATATAAGCCTTCCTACATGGAAGAAACACATGATACACATGATGAATTTGGGCAATAACACTACCACGCTAGCCCAGTGCGAGTTGGTGGGGTAAAGAGGTTGTAACAACAACCGGGACCAACGGTGACCCATCCCGGGATCGACCATGGCGAAAGATGCTTTGTTTTCGTAGTTGAAACCAGAGAGTTCAATCTACTACGCCACCGAAACATATAGTTTTCAAAACATATAGTCTTCAATAAATGAAAAAAATCCGTATCAGACCTTCGGATCTTGAGGTAAATATAACATGAACGCTGGCACATAAATAAAGATAATCACATACTTATCCTACAGAAAGAAATCTATAAAAAAATCTAACATGTTCCAATTTTCAATATACTCTAGACTGTTTCAGATGAGTATTTATTAAAACACATAATTTTTCAATTTCGTATATCATTTCAAAGATTACTGTTCCAGAATTTTAATAACTAAATTTCTTGATTAACCTAATAACCAATCATTAATGTTTGATACAATCGAATAAGGTTTCATACGTTTCATAGAAAGTATATTTCATAATATTATTATTATTTTATCGACAAAACTCTGTATCGAAACATGAATAAATATTAAACAGCACACTGTTTAATATATCATCAATCACCGCATTCCTGTGGTGACTATAAAGCTGTTGTAGTCAGTTCTATATCAATAATACCTTTCCGACATTGAAGTAATAATTGAAATATTACGGCATTCACTTTTTGTTAAAAAATTAAGTTTGTATTGAAAGCCTTGCGGCGTAAACGCTCTTAACTTAAAAAAATAAATACTTACTTGATTAATCTTTCTATTACTTCGAACGGACATTATTTTTACTGTGATAAGATGACACATCCATACTCTTATAATTGCGAATGTAACTGTGTCTTTCTGGGTGTTACATTTTAACACTTAATCTGCTTAAACGATTTAGATAAAAAAATAATCTATTATGGATTCCGAATTCCAAATAGAAATAACGAAAAGTACTTAAAAGAGTATCGGGCCCGATTTCGATAAAAACTAAAAGTGCAGCATTAGATTTTTGAGAAATCAAAAATTAAGGTAGAAATAGAACCCGTTGATTTTGATGATTCGATAGTATCGCGGTATACAAGGAACAATACATTCCGGGAAGATATTACATATGAAAAACGGAAGGGAAATGTTGGATTTTTATAAACTGCTGCATGTTTTAAAGTAATGTTAAAGGCCACAGTGAAAAAGAAATAAAATGTAAACAAGTGCGAGTAATCCACTTTACGTTTTAATAACATCGTGCCAATAATTTACATTTGGTTCGACGTTTCGTTGATTACTAGTAACTTTTTGCATACTGCTTCGTACTTTGTAGCATAATTTATAAAAGCAAAACCTACTTGAAACTTGAATTTTGTAATTTGGAATCTAATCAAATAGTGTAATACACCATGTGAGTTTTTTTTAAACAATAGTTTTAATTCCTGGCTAGGAATATTTTGTAAACATCCAATGATGCAGTTTAGTTTTTCTTTTACGTTTTCGAGAGTCCTTTGAGTACTTTTCGCTATTTCTCATAGTGTCGGATTGGGTCTATCCATGCACTTAAAAATTTACAAGGCGTTTCAAAACCAAAATTTATTCAAGTCGAGCTCTAATTTATAGAACAGCTGACATGAAAATACGTATGTCAAAACTATTATGATTTGTCTTTTATAATTGCATCCCTGATTGTACCTTACAAAAATTTGTTAGTATAAATAAGTATATTGACCGTGTATAATATTTACCATTAATTTAAAAATACCACATATTTTTTATAAAAGTGTATAGTTTTTTATTGTTCATTTCTATTTTTATAATGGTCTATGGAATAAAGCACGTGGAGCACGCCATCTAGTGGCATTTTTTTAGCTTGGCGCTTTTGAGGTTGTAGTAGTTACGCGGCTGGTCGGTGTAGTATTGTGGAGCCACGTTATCGGAAATATTAGTGGGTGGGGCCTCGAAATTCATTTTCTCAAGGTCGCTGGCGTTTATCAGCCTCTTAAGTCTTCTACGTACGTACGTACGTACCGCGGGGCTATGACAATTGAAAAATCAATTGTGTCTGGAATCTGATGCTTGACGGGTTAATGAAACAAATATTGAGCACATAATGGTACGACAATTACCTACACTACACCCATAATTATATTGTCAATTAATTAGGTAAGTACTTTCTTATTACGACTACAATAGTTTCCACTATTCTAAAGGTAGGTGTTATTTTGATGGACGTATAATATATACCTTTTGACACTTCACTTCATTTAAACTACTTGATTGCGTAAAAAAATGCTACAAAGCCATGTAAGGTATTTATTTGTTTGAATTTTTTGAAAGACAAACCACTAATTTCTTACTTTCACTCATCATTATTATTGTTGATACAAAGTACTTACCTAAATAATAATGCACTTTTTGTGTTAAGAATAAATTACAGGTATAACTATTAATAATTTAAAAATAATATAAAATATTACTTAATTTAATTTTGTTGCATAATCTTAGTAATCAAATAAATATTGATGAGTCATGCAATCAATTTTTTTGTAGAGCACACCTACGCCGGTATACCCCAAACCAGCCGATGACTTATCTAAAACGTAATTATGCTCGTCTAATTAGCGTCATGTCTAGCCAAACCCGTCCAGTGAAAGCGAGTTTCACGTATGACCCATTTGGTATCTACATAACAAGAGCAAATTGACCACGTTTGGTTTATCTGTGACATCTGAAATCCTCGCTTGTTGGTGGCAATAACCGTCCACTGTCCGACCGCGATCATTATAAATTCTTAAAATTGTAACCTTTGATTGTAACAATTCGAAGTTCGGTAAAAATTCTTCACGTACTAATGCAATGGAAATATCAAGCGGTCTGGGCCATATTCAATTGCTGACATGCAGTGTAAAGTTGAGTCAGGGCAATTTTTAGTATCCATCGTCTCATCGTCATCCCGTGTGGTTGAGATATCCGATGTGCTTCCGGCATATCTGTAACTGTTTGTGGTGGCCTGATGAGGCCAGCTGCTAGCGGCCACGCGGACGACTACCAAGTTCCCCGTGTGGTTGCGTCACTAGGCAGCAAGGGAGGAAGAACTGATGGTTTTTAGTGAGTATGCCAGTCGGAGAGTCTCACATAACCCAACTGTGGCCCTTTATCACAGCTGGGTAGCTATTCCATAAAAAAGGCAATTTTTAGTAGGTAGGTAGGTAGTAGGTTCCCATTTCATCGCGGGGTAAATGCCGCCCGCCAGTGCTACCGTTAGTGCATACTGCATACTAATGTCGACCGCGAAATGTTCCACTAATGTAATGACACGAACGTTATGGATCTGCGTCTACGCACAGACTGCAAGTTGAGTTCATTAAGGTTAGGGTATTTGTTTTTAAGTACTTAAACTAAAATGTATGCCTTATTTCCCACGAGTTAGTAGAGTAACCCGCTGTGTTGTCATTTAATCATATTAAAGTAAATCGCTCCTAACAAAATCAAGAAAGTTACTTTCTCTTTTTGCTACGCTTACACTATTTATTCGGGACTTCTTTCATCATTCACAATGAAGCCATTCAGAAATGTTTTCAAAGGAATCTAGAAATGTATGTTAGTAGTGTTTTCCAGAAATAACTTTATGTGGTCAAGTAAGTGTAAACTACGTACGAGCGACATGCAGTAATGGTGTACCTAACGACATCGTCTGCATCGCTATGTTTTTGTCGCCGTTTGCGCTGGACACGGACAATCCATCAATGCCCGCCCTATGGCCGTGTCTATGATTTAGCCTTATTTTCTCCTCAGGCTATCCAAGCCCTTGTTATCTCACATTGGCCGCCTCCACATCAACTACGTTGTCTGTAACAGTTCATACCGCCCCAGCGCCAATGTAAATTCCCGCAAGCAAGTTATGAACTTTATTTTAGCTAGCGGTAAGTCTACAATTTGTTATGAATTTGTTACTTCAGATTTAGCACGATATAGTTAGCGAAGATCAAACGATCTATAAAATAATGAAAATTGGCGACAAAAGTTTATAACAGTCGATTGAGTATTGATTGTTTTACGGTGTGCAGTCAATTTAACCGAAGCTATCGTATAGATGGTTGATATAAACGCTGCAGATGGTTCGTTCCCGCTGCGGTTCCGATCTATGACACAGATAATGCTGACTTAACGTTTCCTGGTGGTATTAAATATGTCGCTGATACTTAATACATTGATCTAACTGTTATGGTGTTTCTGAGAACAGAAAACGTCACGCTAGAAGAAAGGGTGCGCATGAGCGCCGCAGATCGTCTGTATTACAAGAAAGCCGTTAAGGTTATGGCAGCAATGTGGGAAAGTGTGAAATATTGATGGTTTGCGGTGAACGAGTATTGTTTAAGGCTGAAGCGGTGCCGGACCGCGAGCGTGCGACAGATTCCACGGCTCCCGTTACTAAAGCTCTTTGAATATTTAAATACAACCATATACAATCGACTGGTGTAGTGGTGTATCGTGTAACACGCTATGTCCCACATACGTGTCACCTCGCTTATATCATTCTATGTAACAATCACAATTAATATACCATGATTAAATCGATATGAAATCCAAAGAATTAAATTTAAACAAGATTTTGCCTTCGATAGAAAAGTGGTTTTATTTCATTACTGTATAAAATGTCTAAAAACTTTAAACTATTATCTAATTTTACGTCGGCTTAGTACTAAAAATAATTAAAATATAACTGACTTCAAAACACTAAAAAGAATGCAATAATTAAATTTAAGTATTTGTTGGATTTGGTGGTAAGTTGTTTCCAGAAACAATAGAAAGTGAAGCACCGACTCCAAAAAATATGTTTCTAGAGAATAAGTACCTACTTAAATTTAATTATGTTACCCTTTTTAGTGTTTTGAAAGTGGTTTTTATTTTATATTTAATTTTTTTTGTCTCAATTTTTTGTGATGACTTTGTAAGCCTTTTCATTTGGCCGGCAACGTAGAGGTGGTTAGAGCAGTGTCTGAAGTGCACTAGCTGTCTTCGCATATGGACTCTTCTTACCGCTTCACATCAGGTGGTGTTGAGTCATTTGTCGTGCTTAGTATAAAAGAAAGCTAGATGGGTGAGCGTCAGCATAGTTGTTTCCTACTATTCCTTGCTACGATCATATCGTTCCACTAAAAAGTCATGAGAAAGCAAAAATCCGTTATTTCGAATTTATAGACGACTTAGTTAATTCAGTTATTTTGATTCAAAACCAAACTACCCAATCGATTTTAAATTTTATGAGGAACCAAATGGCAACTATTCCGCATCGAACAAATAAGAATCACGTAAATCGCATCAGAAATCTCGGCGTAATCGGTGTATACACTCTTAAAACCACAACCGGATTGAGAACCTCCTTTTTTGAAGTTGGTTAAAAAAATTATTACAATTTAGATTCAAATTATAATTTTAAACGATCCCGAACATTTTTTAAAGCACGACGAAAGACTGAGACATGTTTCACTTTTACAGTTTTACATACTACATACATAATTCACTATAGGTTAGCATGGACCAAATCCTTGCTTTATGTAAAGAGTAAGAGTAGAGTAATTTCGATATTCAATTCAATGTTTATGAATTGGTATGTAGAGGTACCTACTTAATGGAATTATAATAATATATGATGATCTAATTTCAATATACAATATGAAGCGTAATAAATTTATTGAGTATTTAATATACATACACATTTCTTAAAATAATGAATTATAGTTCCTTGTTAAATGTGTGGGATGGTTTAAATTTCAAATGTTTACATATACCTATACTTATTTTAAACTTACCTTTAGAATTGTTTATATTTTATAAAACATTCTTTAATATCAATTTAAAAAATCTAAAAGGTGCGATAATTTTACTCTTAAGATTTTTTTTACTTTAACATTTTGCTGCATAGTATGAAATGAACGGTTGCTATTGCTAACGGTTGCTCCGTATGTTGCAGCTTGGATTCGCAAAAAAATAATAATAATAAAACTATCTATCGACATTTTAAAACGTTATTCAAATTTAACTTGTAGCGATAAATTACTCTGAAGCCTTCTGATGTTGATGCTCTGATTTTTTTCAATTGAAATCACTGTCTTTGTGTCCAAGCAATCGGATATCAGTTATTAATCGGCGATTATAGTAAAGGGCTATGGAAATACCCTTGTTTGTTACAGACTGTAGGTTCCCTAATAATAAAAAAAATGGCGATGAATACCTAATAAGCACTTGAAACATCAGTATTTTTTCAAACTTATATTATGTCTACATTGTACATTACACTTAGGTTAGTAGACTAAGTAGGTAATACCGACATTATATTACTATCTTACTATGTTTCAATTGAGTCATCAGCTGCCATTCTAATGGTTAAATGTATTGAATCTACAAAGGCCATCACTTTTTAGTCATGACGAAGCCATCTTCATTAGTAAAATTAGATTTTCATTTCACCGCCCCACGACATCATTTTTGCAGGACCAATTTTATCACTGATTATAAAAAAATGATTACCTATGTGATTTTTAACCAATATTTTGAGCTCCTCCCCTTGCAACTTGCAAGTGCATAAGGCGCTAATTAATATAAGTAATCGGCATGTCCGTTTTAATTAGAAATAAATAAATATAAAATAAATAAATCTGCACTATATCCGCATACCTAGGTATAAGATATAGTGATTTGCATGGCAAGTTTTGCATTTGTAAAACGGTACTATCACGTTTGAGTTCAGCTGTCAAATCGTATGAAAACTACAACAGCGCCTTTGTTGTGAAATATTCGTAACAAACAATATTTTTATTTTCAATTCATAAAACAAATGCTTGAGATTGAGACTCCGTTCAATTTTCCGCCGAAATTAATAGGTCGTCCGGCATGAACAGATATTTTAGGACGTGTGCTTTTATCAATAATTAATTTCCTTCTATAGAAGGCGAATGATATTAAATTGAATTGAGTAAGAGTGGCTATAATTAAATAACTCTTTTTAAATAGACAATAATTCTGACGAACGGATCAAAAACCTGGCAAGAGGTCCCGGGTTCGAATCCCGGTAGACACAAATGTTTGTATGATGACTACGAGCATTTGCTTACGAGTCATGGATGTTTATATGTTTATTTAGTATATTTCTATTTCTCCGTTATCTAGTATCCATAACACAAGCTCTTAATGATGCTTACTTTGGGCTAAATAATAGGTGTGAGTGTATAAAAAAATTATACACACAGACACACGCATACTACCTACACGCACATACACACATATTATATCAATCAAACACAAGCTTAGCCAAAAGTTTATCGCGCAAATAACGCTTTCATGTAAGAGAGCACATATAACATTAAGTATTAAAATATGTAATAATAATAAAACTTTATTTTCTCTGACATAAAAATCGGTGATATTTTCGTTGGCGTGGGCGAGCAGCGTTAGTCATAACGAAAGTGTGGATGTGAAACTTGGGATGCCATCATGCGAATAATAAAGTCCCAAACCCGTCCTCACATTGTCCGACAAACTGACACCCTGAGCTCCGTATGCGTGAATCGGACCGCTCAAAATATAACACAAAGTGACGGTAGTTAACCTAGTATACAGGGTGGTGCCGTCAATACGACAACAAATTAAAACATTGGCTATATTAGTTCATAAAAATGGTTTGCCACTTTCAAAAATATCTTATTCATTCAATAATTTCCTGACATTTTTATGAAATAATATAACATTGGCTGCACTACTTCATAGAAATGTCATGAAAATATCAAATGAATACGATATTTTTGAAATTGGCAAACCATTTCCATGAACTAATATAGCCCATGTTTTAATTTATTGTCGTATTGACACCACCCTGTATGATAGGTAACTTCAAAACTTATCTGGCAATTGACATCTTCAGTCTTACCGTGACCACGATCGCTGTAAATTAATCGAAACGTCGGGTGTATAATAATAATCTAACATCTAATTAAACGCGAGTTAAATTAATTTTATTTCAAATGTGTAGTGCTCGCGAAAATATGAGACAGTAGGTACTATATTTTTATACTATTAAACTGAGTAAAAAACAAAATGCAGTATTAATAAAGAATTTTATCCATTGCCTTCATTTTCAAGTACAAATAAAACTCAAGAACTTAAAATAAAAATTACGTTTTTTTTTGCGGTAGTAAGTGTGTAATTAAGGAAAAGATAGTATAAAATTAACTATAGCATCATTAATTAACTTAAAGACGGTCGGTTAGTGGGCATCCCTAATGCGTATTTTCGTGCCTAGCGGCCGTTTGTAGCAGACTGACACAAGGAAACAACCCGAGATAAAATACTATAAATAAATAATAATAATAAATATTTTTTTTTGAAATAAACTTATTTCACAATATAAAATTAAATTATAAAAATAACTATATAGCTTTAGTAACATACGAGCCTGAACTAGGATTTTAATACTGCTTGTTTTATATTCTGTGACATTGGTATGATTAGTAGTACCTATATTTAGTACTCTACCTTGCTACTGTGCCGTTTACTCTACCCACGGATAGGCAGATAGCTAGGCTTGCCATACGTCCGGATTGTCCGGGTATGACAACAATATCCCGACTTTCATACGGACTTATTGTTACGTCCGGATTTTTAATATTTGTCAGTGCGCTGTGATAGATAACTGACTGTCCGAGCGAGCGCGCGCGGCTCGCACAGCCGGCGCAGTTGGCGTGTTGTTTAATTTAATATTTATGATAAATATTTTTTTACAATTTCACATTTTTATTTTACCTACTCTAAATTTGCTGGCCCGCCCGTTTGTTTCCATACATTTTGAGTATTTCATTACAAATTTATAAAATATTACAAATACAGTAGTTTTAATGACATTTAGTAAATAAGTAGACCCATAAATTTTTCGTTTCTTCCTTTTATACGTCTGGATTTCACTTTAAAATATAATGGCAAGCCTACAGATAGCTATGTTATTGCACGAAGACACAAGAGGCACCCTTTAATGTACACGGGTAGAGCAAACTATACTGCTCTACCATACTACCCGACCTTGGGCCTTACCACCATCTTTATAAAAGCGATTCATATTTCGCTCGGTTCAGTATTGGTTCCTAAACTGCATCGCTGACATAGTCTTAGATAGCGTCGTAGTACGAATTAACGATTCTACTCAGTTTAGGTCCTAAACTGGATCGCGATAAAAATGGTGGTACGGGTGCTGTTTCCTGTTTCTGTTCATACTCTACTCTACATTTGATGTCTACATTGGTATAGTTAGATAGCACTCTACCATGCTACTCTACCCGTGTCAAGCAGACCTAGATCTTACGCGTAGAGCATTATTTTTGGTCGTCGCTAATGTCTGCAGTTATTGCTTCAATTGTACAGATAAGATCTACACTAGGTGGTAGGCCCGTATGTAGGGTGGTCTAGATAAGCTTTTTCTTATTTCATCTGTGTTTCGGATCTAAGGGAAAGGTAGCCAGTGGAATTACTGGGCATGAACGGCATTTCATCTTAGGTCTCAGAATGACAACACACTTGCAATACCAAGTGATTTTTTCCTTGTTATTGCAGGTGTCTATAGGCGGCGGTTAACACTTACCACTAGGTGGGTCGTCCGCTTTTTGTGCGAAAAATTGTATTAATAAATTATCTATATTATAGAATATATTTTGCAATAAAAATATTTAATTAATCGCACATACTATTCCCAAAAATCAAAGTTAACTAGAATAGTGTTGAAACGTGAATACAATTAAAACAAAATATCAGCCAAAAGTTAAATGTCCTAACGCACGCGACCGCGGCTACGTATTTTTGAGTTATTTCGACAAAAAACTGAATTTAGTAACAGCCGTTTCATGTTAGCTCCATTCCAACGTTTTTCTTAAGTGTACCGCAGTTTTACGCTATTTTATAAACATTTGACCGACTTTGTCTTATTTCAGATACGTGACTCTACTCCGCTTAAACGACTGTAAATAATAAACTCTATTCTCGAGCTAATGACTACACTGAACAGTTTGAAATTTACTAATATTCTGATTGTACCCTACATCAGGTTGGACCAGGCTTTAAATTTTTCATGTGTATATTAAAGAAAATAATATCAGAATTAACTTCTGCCTTATACCTAAGTAGTTTTTAAAATAGTTACTATAAATTTAATTTGGTCTATGCTAGAAGCACAATGTACTTAGGTAGGTAAGTATTTCATTTCTGTATAGTTTTTCACTTATCTAGCTTTCGTCTTTTACCAGCTTGCCGCGTTCTCTCACAATACAAAATCTATTGTGTACCTACTTTACAGAATAAACGGCAATGTACTTGGGGGTTAGGTGTGTCGAATATCGCTAGCACATGTTTAAAGTGCATTAATTAATTGCACACGATGACAACAAAACACTAAGAAATAACTTAACTCCTTTCAATTTTGAGCTAACGATTTAACCGTACGCATATAGCTTAGTCAGCTTTGATCATTGACAGGTTTTCGGTATGAAATTGATGACAATTATTAAACATTTAATTTGATGATAAATCGTGCAAAAATCTATAGAGTGCAACACATACAAATAATCTGTGAGGTGGACTATTGTTCGATTATTTGGTAATTAGGTTAGGTCGCGTTGGTCGCTAAGTTTATATCGAGACAGAAATATTATCAAATCCCTGTCTAATAAAAGTACAATTAATTAGACAAAGTACAAAATATATAGGTATTGTAGGTAATAGTAGAAAACCATAATTAGGAGCTTCGTTATGTATATTAGATAGGTAAATATGTAGGTATGTATTATAAATATCAGAATTTTACTAAATAAGTAAACATACAAATATGAACATAAAAGTTTCGTATCTACTTCGTGCCTACTTATCATACAAGTAAATATCTGCCTTTGGTTTAGTACAGGTTTTGCCTGATCGTGTAGGTTTACGTTCCTTTTATGTAGTACCTACCTACAATCCAGTCACAATAGATAGAGTATTGTTGAGGAGAGTCCGCGGGCTGTACCAAAATTAAGACATTAGGCTAGAATTGCTCTCTTTTACCTATTCAACATGCAAAAGATGAACTTCTACCAAGTTGCAAAAATACTTATGTATGATGTGGCGCCCGCCACAGGGCGAGTGAGAAGAGTATTTTTAATAATTATACGGAATATTTGTAGGTTTTTTATCTTCATTCATTTAGTAGAACTTGAATCCAGGCTCTACATAGTACTTATTTACTAAGGTAGGTATACTGATTTCAGTAAATGTGTAAACTCTGTTTTTTATATTTTGCGGGACATTTAGATACTTACTATTATTATAATGTATTGATTTATTTGGTAGGTGCCTAATAATTATATTTTTCAGTGAAAAAAATGGTTTAAAGGGAAGGTACTTCATAGCTACTTCGGTCACGGTACCAGTAATGCATACCTACTTATTAAATCCAGTAATTTCAGTCGAATATTTATTCTGGTTTAATGTGCTATGAGCCGCTGTAGGTTTTTAAGCTTAAACTTATTTATGTAGGTATAACAAAATTAAAATATCATACGAGCTCACCTTCGTCGGAGTCTATTTCAGCAATCGGGGATACGGTTGTTATTCGGAAAATAACACCAATTATTATGATTTTCGCACGGCAAAACATAATGCCGAAAATTCCGCTTGCAGTTAATTTACATTCGAGTAAACTCGTCTTGAATTTAATAATGTCACTATTTGTTGAGTTTGCAAAAGTTTTTCAATTCTAAGAATGCGTCTCGGCGGTAAAATTGAGCGGGATTCCGACAAGCGACAACTAGAGACGTGCGCCCGCGCCGCAGTGGTCGTTCAGCGACTAACGCGAATATCCAATAGCTTACCGAAGCGAGTAGGAACAGTGAACTGTTCGCTTTTGGATAGGCACAGTTATTACACGGCCTCAGACTGCGGTTGGAAGGATAGAGTTCAAAATGCATGATATACCTAATAAAGTACAAATTATTCTCCTGCATCCAATTTTATTTAACGTCGGCCTCCTAATTTTAAATAAACTGCTCAATTACTACTCAATTAAAAAAAATTAAGAAAAAAAAATAGGTGATACTTTTTCTCAATTAAAATTAAAAAGAAAAAAACCTACAGTGCTTTCCGGGCTGAATATGTACAAAAAACCATCAGAAAAGGGGTTAAAGATACAAACGTAACACAATTAAAACACCCTAAAACTTTACACTGACAGGCATAATAAAAAATAGTAGCACTTAAGTCAAAGAGCTTATAGAAGTTCTATACTTCCCACACCTTTATTTCTTATAAGCTCTTGAATTAATTATAATTATTCAAAGAGCATAAAATACAGTGCTACTATTTTTTATTATGTCTGTCAGTGTAAAGTTTTGCTACTGGGTACCTACTGACCACATTTTTTTGTCAAAAATAAATCCACAATGTTAGAGCAAATCATAAACAATATTAGACAAATCCTAGATCGTATATTACTTTTGCAATATACGATCTAGGACTTGTCTAATATTGTTTATGATTCGCTCTAACATTGTGGATAGGAAAGCAAAAATCCGCAATTTCGCATACGTAGACGACTTACTGATTTCAGTTTTTTTGATTTAAAAACCAAACTACCCAACTGATTTTGAAAAAAAAGTTATGGGACCTAATGGCTTTCCGCATCGAACAAAAAAAGAATCACGTAAATCGAATCAGAAATCTCGGCATAATCGGTGTAAGTACATACATACATACATAGGAAAAAAAACTGTACCGACCGAATTGAGAACTTCCTCGTTTTTGAAGTCGGTTAAAAAATAATTATGTACTAGATTGTTTTTTTCGCGTATTCTAAGTACGTATACCTATTCAAACAATTTATTAAGAGGACCTAGGTATATACCTAGTGTCAATAGTGTTTACCGATCTACGCAGTCAAAAATCCGTCTCGGATTGCTTGTCTGGATCTGGATGGTAATTAATTTATGGGATGGTAAAATTGGAAAATATCAGGCCTATATCATTATTTACAAACAACGAGACGCCGATGTTGTCGCGCATGCGCTCATGAGCCGCATCCACCCTCCACCGGAGCGCTCCGCGGTCCGCGCCGGGTTGGCGGGCCGTCGCGTCGCTGCAACACGGACACTATAGAAAATCTTAAAAATAGAAGTATAATTTTAAAGCTAAATTAGTAATGTAATATAACTATTAAATCGAACAACATCACACGATGGGTAATCAGTTCAAAAACGTCGCCATAATAGCCTGCTTGAAAACCTTTCTCTTCATTTTTAATATTGTTTTTTGGGTAAGTAGATCCCTACCTATTTATTAATGTTTAAAAAACAACACTATATAGTTAATCACAAAAAAAATCCTAGTTGATTTTAATTTAATTAAGTTAAATTTTAATGGTTAGTTTCTTGTTTTTTATTATAGTATGAAACCGTCAAGCATGAGATTCCAGACACAATTGATTTATCAACTGTCATAGACCTCCAGAGGTTTAACGCCACTTGACAGATAAACGGTTCAAAGACATATCATCGTCTCCATAATAAACTTCTTTAGGTGCAAGTTTACAGAATCTGCATTGATGTTGGTGTAATTTTCAGGTATCTGGTTTGCTGCTCTTAGCGGTGGGACTATGGGCCGAGTTTGACTTGTACACCTACATGGAACTGTCTCCGGAGTTTTCCGGCACAGCTCCACATGTGTTTATCGGTATCGCTGGCCTGATCGTACTCATCAGCTCTATTGCCTTCTCTTGCATCATCAAGGGACAACCAGTGCTGCTCTACATTGTAAGTGTCTATTTGCCTTACACTCATTGGAGAGACGGCGGGACCTTACGGGTCACACTACCGTGTCGACAAATTAAGTATATATACCTACTTCTATATTGCCTTTAGCAAAATAGTTTTGCATTGAAGTTTTGGAATTACTTCACAAATTACATAATATAAGTAGAGATAGCTAAATAAGTAATTCTAATTACCTACCATAGATAAAACAAAATCGCTGGATAGCTAGACTGTATGAAACCCAGATCATTTAGTTTGAAGTATTTTACATTGGTATTGCTCGGTATGGAGATCTTTGGGGGAGGCCTATGCCCAGCAGTGGGCGTCTCTCGGCTGAAATGATGATGATGATGATGATTTTACATTGTAAATCCAGTACTTTCATGGAAATTCAAACAGTAATCTATTTCTTTTTTTTGGAAAATCGTCATCTTCCGCGGTTTCCCGAAAATGCCGATTTTGCGACTATTTTACGATATTCTGTATATCATATCATTCTGTAATTAAAAAAAACAACTGTTAATAAAATTTGGGATGAAATAACGCAGTCAATGTTGATAGCAATATTTTAACTCAAACGGTTTTATTATAATTTATACACTTACACCTATTATCTAGCCCAAAGTAAGCATCATTAAGAGCTTGTGTTATGGATACTAGATAACGGATAAATAATGATAATAATATGTACAAATAAATATTAGCAATATACTAAATAAACATATAAACATCCATGACTCGTAAACAAATGCTCGTACTCATCATACAAACATTTGTTCCTACCGGGATTCGAACCCGGAACCTCTTGACCGAGTAGCCTGGGGTACAGACCACTCGGCCAGCCGGTCGTCATTGTGTAATGTAATGTTACATTATTTCATACAAATGTCATGAAATTATCAAATGAATAAGATGTTTTTGAAAGTGGCAAACCATTTCTATGAACTAATATAGCCCATGTTTTAATTTATTGTCGCATTGCCGACACCACCCTGTATACCTACCTACCTTAAACAAACATCTTTAACTAACCAAATGTGTCAATACTTTCTAGAATAATAGCTTTTTGCCTGTTTTAGGGAAAAGAGAAACAGAAAGCAAGCATTACATGGAAATGTGATTATCGTGAAACCACATGAGATTATGGTGCTCATTCATGCAAGCCATTAGCATGAACGGCTCGCTGAAGATTCCTTGTTAATTACTAAGTTTCCTATAGCTAATGACTTAATTATTGACAATATCCACCTACTTAATTAAATATCTATCTATTATGTATTAATTCTATTTTAAGCCAATAGTGAAGATCGGACCATAGTGCTTTTGCTAAAAAATGCTCGGTAGATATTGTTAAAGGCGAAGATGAGATATATTTTTGCGTAGATTTCCGTTGTAATCATAAAGTAGTAAGATAGGAATAATTTGACACGAATGAAGTTTCATAAAAATCAACTCTCCCTTTCCTTTTTTCGCAGTATGGCGGCTTCTTAGCATGCATATTCATGATGGACGCGGGTGTTGGTGCGTCGGTTGCCTGCTACCGGGAGACCTTTGCCAAAGGGCTGCACGATGGCCTTACGCAGACCCTGGTCTCTTACAACCCCAACAAAGACAATTTCAACTTCGCACAATCGACCGTAAGATTTATTGATGGAACATAAATACTAATTGAAGTGTATTCTTGAAATAATGACTACTTAAACATGGTGTGAAAGTAAGAATATTATATTACATATCAGATAGACTTTAGATTGCCGGTCAGGACAGAATCTCCACAGTAGGACTTACCCTTTTTATTTAAGAAAGTAAAGTTTATGGTCCTACGAACCGGATGCGGGCAGACTGATAAATTGCTTGGCACTTTCAACTAATACAGGTATTGATTTTAGCTACACTGTTGCGGAGTATCTAATTATTCGGATTGGACAAGACTGTCTCCTCAGAGAGTGATACCTACCTCCTGTTGCCTCGACCCTAACAACTGCATTACCGCCAATTACAATGATGTGTATCAGAGGGTGAGTTTTTTGAGCCAATCCTATAGTATATATATTTTTATGGATATAGGATATAGGAATTCTGCAATTTTTATCAAAATCGGTTTAGTATTTTTTGAGTTAAGCGTGTATCAGTCACTAACAATAAGGTGTCGTCTTAACAGCGTTATTCTTAAAACGTGATTATGCAAGTTTTTTCAATAGTTGCATGCAATTAGGGTATCATCATCATCATCATCATCAGCCTATAAACGTCTCACTGTTGGGCACACATACAGTCCTAGCCAAACGGTATTAAAAAATGAAGAAATAAAATATTAATTTAAAGAATTAAACCGGATCTATAACACTAAAAAGAAACAAATATGTAATTAAAATAAATTAGGTAGGTCTTATCTCATAAAAAGGTATATTTTGGAGTCCGTGCTAAAGCTCTAACTTTCTCCCGCGTACGCTCAGGTTGTGGAATGACCACCCTGCAAAGGTTTTCTCGAACGAGTACAGCATGAGGTTCTTCAAAAAGGGCTTGTAAATGTTTTTACAGGGTCGGCAACGCACAAGTGATACCCCTGGTGTTGCAAGCGACCATAAGCTACGGTAACCGCTTACCGTCAGGTGGGACGTAGGCTTGATTGCCACCTGTAGTATAAATAAAAGGTAATGTTTCCCGACACAATAGAAAGATAAGCGCCGATCCCCAAAATATTACCTTTTTAGTGAGATATGTTTTGAAGTTGGTTTAATTCTTTTAAATCAATTTTTTTACTTACCTACGTAACACGGGTTTTGCAGCACGCCAGGCATAGACTTTACCCGGCTGTGACCTAAGGCTTTGAGTAGATATCTACCTAGCTACGCCGTGTGTGTTTGTAGGTGCATAGATAATATATTATTAGGATTAACATAATAGGGATATTAAAATAATCCTAATAATATTCAAAGTGAACATTTTTTATTTGTTTCATCTTGTAAAACTCTATTCATCTATCTTCCAGGGTTGCTATGAAGTGATTGTGGATTATTTGGAGAGTAACATGGACCTGCTTCTTGGAATTGCTATTGGCACAGCTGTTCTGCCCGTGTTTGGTACAATTTTGTCCTGCTGTCTGGCGAGCTATATAAAGAAATCGAAATATGACGTCATGAACTAATGTGGGAATCCTAAACATACTTTATGTTTAATGTCATCAGTAGGTATATTGTGTGTGGTCTTGCCTAAGGGAACCTAATTAAAGTTAAGATCTAGAGATTGTTCTTTGTACCAAAGCTATGTGTGTCTATACTTGAGTCTGATAAAGAATGGTTGTAAACAAACCAAAAAATGACATTTTCTATAGGTTTGTCCCTTTCATTCACCTTTCTTGCTCACTCATACACAAAAATGACAGTGGTTTGTTTACATATTTTTTTATCCAGTATATAATAATCTAGTATACAATAATATGTTAATAGGACAGCCATATACAGGTGCGTTCTCAATATATTAAGTTACTTGCATGTGTCAGACGCTCAATATAAGTTATACAATGTTATTACTCTAGTTAAAAAATGTTATAAAAATATCAAATTAGATAGATTTAAGTATGCGACTGAATTTCGAAATCTCTATGAATCTACTAGGATTAATAAATTTTAACTTATATATTTAATTTTGTGAAAAAAAATTCTCCTAATTTCTAAAATACTTAATGTTTGTTATCATTACATTTTATCACCAAGTTGCATTTTTTATTAAAATATTATCCACTAAATAAATGAAGCTTGTAATAATTGAAACACTAGTTTATAAAACAAAAAACAAATTTTAACAAAATAATTTATTTGTGTGCAGTTAAACAATCATGTTACAGTCTTAAATCATTATAAATACAGTACTGTATCAACATTGCGATAAACTTTTGTATTATTCACTATCTGAGCTCTGTTTATCCTCCTCCTTTGCTTCAACAGGTGCATCTTGTTTATAATGTCTATATTCTGGTTTTAATTCCCACATATTCTTATGAGGATTTTTTAGGTTGTAATTGCAAACCTCTTTTAGAATTTCTTTCAGATATACAATGGGTTGTCTTGTAATCTGAAAAGCAAAAAGTTTAAATATTTGCCCAGATAACAGTAAATTTCTATAAGTAGGTATATTATTGAAACACAAATTATCATACCTTCTGCAAGTCTTTAATATTGTAATATTGATGTTTTTCAAATGCAGCAAAGAGCATATTGAGTACTGCATCCTTATCATCACGGGCCTTTTTGCCTTCAGCCTTCTTCCATAGCTGGTACTCAATCTGAAAAAAACACAAAAGTTACATTAGTTCCTTGTAAGCAGTGTCTTATATTTTGTGAGAAATACTTAACTGTATAATGCCCAGATGGCTTTGACAACTAAAAATTTATTGTGTCAGTGGTTAAAAAGAGCAGCAAAAATGCTTACTTACTCATCAAAATAACTAATTGCGCAACAAATAAGTGTTTTGGTGTACATTGAGGATTTTTTTGCAGTATTCTTAATATTTTTTTGGTTACAACATTAGTGGACCCATGATGTCCAGCAAGCAACAAAGAGGTGCATTGTTGAGGGATTTACTGAGTGAGAGCTCCTTTCTCCTTCCCAGGAGTTAGGTTGGCTCAGCTTTTGATTAGTCGCCCACAATCTTCAGTTTCAGATGTTTACCATTTGAAATATTATAGATTTTTATGCACATCCAAAAAAAATGAGATCTCAAAACTTGTATTTTCTTTGTAATAATTAATTGAAAAAGCAGAAAAATGGAATCATAATTTTATACCTATGCCCAAGTAGGTACCATTTGTACAGATATTACGGCTAAAGGTAGGTGTGAACATCAATACTAAGAGATAATTTACTTTAATTTCTGATTTAACCCATCAAGCATCAGATTCCAAACACAATGGATTTTTCAATAATTGTCATAGAGGTAAAGTCACTTGACAGATCAAACAATGTTGTATTTCATACATTTTGAGTTAAGGCTTAGTCCATTTTCAAAAATTCCAAAACTAATTATTTCTATTGGGGGGATTTTGTGAAGAGGGTAGTCCTTCCCTCCATCTCCCCTTCCTCTACCTTCCTATCACGAAAATTGTGGGTGGTTAATCAATAGCTTTTACATTTTATTTAATAATGATAATCCAAACAAACCTAGGTTAATTATAGTCTATACTTACATTATGTTTGTGATCAGATACAGGTTTAAAGTTTTGCACTATTCTATCTAACTGTTGCACTTGCCGTTGAGGCATTGAGGCTTTTCTTATAGATTCAGATTTCAGTTTATAATAAGTTGTGTCTGCATATGGTCTACATTCTAGCTTTTGAACTATCCTCCCCTCCATGTAAAGTTTCTCTGATTCCGGAACAACTGAATCTGTATTTGTTGCTGGGAAAAAACAAGAATTTTTAATTTGTTTCTTAAGTTGTAAAACAAACAAATTTAAAAATCTCGAGTCTACTAAGATAATAGATTCAAGATATGTGTAAAAAAACAAATTTTAGAAACAAAGCAGAACTTACGCACGACATGGGAAAATACTCCCAAAGATTGTCTGGTCTCATTTGACACGTCAAGTCGGTGTTCCTTTGGTATATTTTGTTCACCAGGGTCTTTGAGGCAAAGAACAGCTTCTGATAATGAGAGTTGAACTTGTGCCCTCTGTCCAGTAACGCGTGAAATTTTCAGTTTGCCAACCTCTATATTTCCTGGAGCTTTGTCCCATTTATTAGCAATATATTTTGGCACCTTCACGAGCCACACACCCCTACCAGTATTTGATAAATCTAGTTCACGATCTATTTGAGGAGCAGCATTATTTGAAGTACTCATTATAAATTATTTGCAAAATCAATATAATTAAATGATATTTTTAACGTTTCAGATCTCCAATACTTTTTCAATTTCACAGTTCGCTTCATACAATAATAATAAAATAATACTACAGTACCAAGGAGAAGAATGTAGGCTTGGGCAAAAAATATCGATACATCAAAATATCGATATTTTTTCGGAAAACTATCGATATTTATAGCCGATATTTTTATTTTCGATATATCGATATTCGATATTTTTAAGAGTGCGTCGTCGATGTCACATCATGTATCTACTACTATTACGATCTCATAAATTAGAAAAAACTACTTAAGTTTAGGCTAGATGGCTTAGTTGGCTTCGTCTCAAACCCAAAGAAACTAGCTGTCCGGAACCGATACATTTGTCCAGCAGTGGACTTGCTTTTAAATTTTTCAAAAGAGCAACAGTATAGCACCAACTCTATAAAGGGTGTAGGAGGGGGGCGATGATGCATGAAGTATAATTACGCCAATAAATGTAAAAGGTTTATTAAAAATATTTACAACAGATCGCCTCACTACATAAATCAGGATAGACAGAAGATAGCGGTAATATTTACAAGGCACCGAAGACAAAAGATAACTAAATACTAATATGTAACACGCAACGAAAAACAGTAAAATTATACTATAAAATAATAACATGCAATCCGTCACCATGGCAACCAGATAGGGAAGACAAGAAGTCTGTCGTCGGCCGTGCTCGCTAACTCCATCCATGGTGCCATAGAGGCCTACACTATGAAGGCGGGATCGCGGATGAAAATGGTTAAATTTCATTTTATTTAATGAAATATATGTGTGGACAGGGCCCCCACATCACTCCCTTCCAGAGACCGTCACTACGGGCGATAGTAATCTGGGAAACACACATGTCGACCAGACCGTGTGGACTTAGATGGTTTGTCACTGTCACCCGTCGACGAACCTGACTCGACCTGAGGAGTCAAGCCACTACCGTTGGAAAGTATGTAAGCTGGCTTTAGGCGATCGACAGACACAGTAACTGGTTTGCCTTTGACCAGCAAGTTAAAAACTTTCTCTCCACTGCTGACCACTTGATGAGGACCAGAGTAAGTTGGAGCCAGAGATCCTCGCAACGCGCCCTCCCGGAGAAATACGTGACTGGAGGACTTAAGATCCTTGAAAACGAAGACCTTACCAGCGATATGATAAGAGGTAGGAACAGGCTGTAACTTTCCAGCAAACATCCCTAAATGAGCGGAAAAATCAGAAACATCTGTCGTACCCTGAACACTACTCTCGAAGAACTCCCCGGGTAATCTTAAGGGTTCCCCATAAACAAATTCAGCGGACGAAGATTGCAAATCTTCTTTAAATGCGCTCCTAATCCCCAACAGAACCAACGGCAAAGTTTCCGTCCCGTTTACATCAGCGTGGCATTTGATTGCAGCCTTTAGCTGTCGATGGAACCTTTCCACCAAGCCGTTACATGCTGGGTGGTATGCAGTAGTAGGACGGTGATTGAACCCGATTATTCTGGATAGAAATTGGAACAACGCGGATTCAAATTGTCGTACACGGTCGGTTACAATGTCAACAGGGCAACCAGATAGGGAAGACAAGAAGTCTGTCGTCGGCCGTGCTCGCTAATTCCATGGTGCCATAGAGGCCTACACTATGAAGGCGGGATCGCGGATGAAAATGGAAAATGAAATTTAATGAAATATATGTGTGGACAGGGCCCCCACAAGGGTATTTTTTTGAGTTGGTGCTAAACTGTTCCAGAAAAAATAGAAAATCAAGCACCGCTTTCAAAAATACTTTTTTATTAGATTATGAGTACCTTACTTTATTTTTCTCTTTAGTACTTTGAGGGAGATTAATTTTTCAAATAACTTGCTTTTAAATAACAATTTTATTTTTAGTTATTTCAGACACAACTGATTTTTCCATTGTCATAAACCTTCAAAGGTATAACGCCGCTTGACAGTTTAAATTAATTTTTGTATCTTCCTTTTTTTATTTAGTTTAGCTACCATTTAACTGAATGCAAACATTGAAATAACTTGCATATTGACAGGTTTTAAAATTACGCCATCAAGCCAACGATGCGTTTTCTTTGTGACTGATACACACTTAATCAACTATCTCTTAAACTCCTGAACCGATATTTATGAAACTTGCACAGTTCCCTAAGTTGGAGTATACCTAGTAAAAAAAAACATTTTTTTTTCAATGTGACGCAAAATTTTGAGAAATATTGGGACAAACATACAAACATAGACCTAAAATATTTAGCATCTTTGTTAAGAAGCTGATATTGACTAACATATACAAGAACTGTGCGATTCTGACAATACTATATACATACGTATCAAATTGTTAACCTCTTTTTTTGAAGTCTGTTAAAAATATCGATATATCAAAATATCGATATTTTCTCACGATATATATCGATAGTATTGTAAAATATCGATACGATTTTTTTTATCCTTCGCCCATCTCTAGAAGAATGACAACCACAGACGACATATGACAACCAACTCCATAGCACAGATTAGAAAGAGTATCTCCATAGTTAAAAAATGTTTCCGGTTTTAGCGGAAGTACAACACTATAGTGCCACCTATAGGGGCTCGTTCCAAGTCCACAACTTTTTTCTCTAAGGCCGTTCCGTTAATAAACTAATTAAAAATTATTGTGTCGAAGTGAACTTTGTGTTATATAATTGGTGTAGTTTTAATTCCAAAAATATATGTCAAGCATAAAAGCTTGTTTGTTAGGTTGGCATTGTTTGTAAGGCTTTATACCATTGCCTTTCCCTGTGGGGATAACGGATAAACAGAACCTTTTACGGTCTTTAATACGCAAACATCACAAACATTACGAACAATGCAAACGCCTTGTGCCTAGTGTTCCCGAGGCCTATAGGCTTTTATGAATAAAGGGGCTAGAGCGGAATAAAAGCCTAAAAAGGCTTTTAGGCCTTTAGGCTAGGCCTTTTTCATAGCCTTTTTTTGTCTACCCGAGGACTATAGGCTTTAAGCCTTTTTGTAGGCTAGACGCATATTTAAAAGGCTTGAAAGGCTAAAAGCCTTTAAAGATTTTTAGTCCTTTAGGCTACGTCTATTTTATTTATTGTTCGAGTATCATAATCGTCAACTTAATTATACGATTTTAAATATTGTTTCAAAAATATAAGATCTTCAATGTGCTTGTCATCATGGATAAATTTTTTTGGAAATAATATAATAACAAGTACTTATTACTTCCAATTTCAAATAATACTCGTTTTCATTAAATTAGAAAATAAATAAAAATAAATACAATACAAAAATAAACTTGTTTAATTCATACTAAGTCATAATCTGAATAATGGCTATAGCCTTTTATTAAGCCTACTACTTGAAAAAGACTTTAGTCGCAAAAAAAGCCTAAAAGGCTTTTAGGCCTATAGGCTTTTTTTAAACCTATAGGTTTTTTAAAGTGAGTAGCCTTTTAAAAGCCTACTATTCTATCATGGCCCTAAAAAAGAACTAATAGGCTTAATTTTAGGCCTAAAAGCCTATAGGCCCCGGAAACACTACTGTGCCGCATTAAATATGGTGCTAGTGCATCGTGCCGTGCGTCAGCAATAAAAATAATACACAAATAGGTGTGCGCAATTTTTTTATTGCGTACCGTAGGGATTGTTCATTGCGGACCGTAGCGAACTACTACTAACTGTCAGTTATATCATTAATCTGTGCATAGAGGTGTTTGGCGGGTTTTTGTGACGTCAGTGTAAATTTTTATTACAATAATTAAAATACGTGTCGGAGCGAACATTGAGTTATAAAAGTGGCGTAGTTTTATTATCCAATTGTTTGTGTTGACGTGCAACTAAAAGATTATTAGAATAAAAGTGATTATGGTGTGAAATACGATGAGAACTTTTTGTGGTTATCCACCTCATCAAGTAGCACATAAAGTGACTGTCATCATATATTTCGTGTTATGTACTCCTAAGAAGCATTGAAATGTGTTACGCCAGCATTTTCATGCAATAAAAGAAGAAATAAAGAAATACAGAAGACATGGCTGTATGGATATTATAATAATAATAATAATAATAATAATAAATCTTTATTGTACCAAGAACAAGTCACAACAGTAAATTGTAGCCCTGACTCCTAAGCTAGTATGATCTGTATTTCAGGAGCCAGTTCCTTCCCAATAAAGTTCACAATATTATAATTCTTATGTACAGCAAGAGGATTTTAAATATTAATTACAATTTTTGACAACAAAATATAAAAATTAAAAATTTGGCAACGTGTGTCTTTGTATTTGTTAGTGTGTGTGTGTGTGTGTGTGTGTGTGTGTGTGTGTGTGTGTGTGTGTGCGTGTGTGTGTGTGTGTGTGATTGTGTGTGTATGTGTGTGATTGTGTGTGTATGTGTGTGATTGTGTGTGTGTGCGTGTGTGTGTGTGTGTGATGTGAAGTGTTGCATTAGCTTATCGGTTTAAGGTAGCTTTCAATTTCCTCAAATCCCAAACTTTGTATGAATTTGGATAATTTTGTCTTAAGCTGGTGATTAGTACAGTTTAAAATATTAATTTTGTCATTTAGGGAATTGTACATTTTTGGTGCCAAGAAATTGAAGAAGCGTTGAACATAGGTACTTTTGGTTACCGGAATTGGACAGCGAGGTCTGCGTTTATTTACCAGCAATAGTGAAGCGGTTGTACGATGATATCTTCTAGTACAATTGTAGATAAAAAGCCCACGTACTGTGAGCACTTTAGCATTTGCGTACAGTAATTCAGTCGGATAGCGTCTCGGTAGATACAGCATTATTTTGAGGAGTGCTCTCTGAGCACGCTCGAGTTGTAGTGTGTGCGTTTTGGCAGCACCTCCCCAAGCACAGATGCAATAGTTGATAACAGATTCACTTAGGGCCTTGTACGTATTTATTATAAGTTTATGATCTGCTATAGCCCGTAGGTTTTTAAAAGCATAGTTCAATTTCCTTACTCTGCTGGCAACCAGTGACAAATGTAGATCCCATCTTAGTTTATCATCTAGCATAACCCCCAAATATTTAATATTTCTCTCTCGTTTTAATATAGGACAGTTACACGTGGATGTTTTATAAGAAACGAAACGATTGCAGGGGTACGTGTGGATGTTAAGATGGAAAGTATCCTTTGGGCTGGAGACACCGGTTTTCCCAAAACATAAGTACTTGGTTTTGGTAGTGTTCAAGGATAGAAGATTATCTTCTAGCCAGGAGGTGACAGTACACAATCTGTCTTCTACTATATCTTTTACACCATCCCAGGTCTTTTGGTGAAATATAATAGCGGTGTCATCTGCAAACATCGTAAGGTTTGCATCAGGGAGCTTGAGTCTGCACAAGTCATCGATATAAATTAGAAATAACGTAGGACCAAGCGTGCTTCCCTGTGGAACACCGTAGTTGCAGCTGGCATCGCTACTCACACGTCCCCCAACACGGACATGTTGGATTCGATCTGAGAGAAAGCTCCGGAACCAATCATGTACTATGCCTCTTATACCAATGTTTTCTAGACGAGCTAGAAGTATTGGTATTGACACGGTGTCGAAAGCTTTTTGGAGATCAAGGAATACTCCCACGCAGCGGTGCCCTCCATCTACGTATTCGGTAATTTGTGAGGTAAGACGCAAGACCGCATCCTCGGTGCTTTTATTTGACCTAAAGCCAAATTGGTTGTCGGATAATAGTTTGTGGGATTCAAGATAATCCATCAGCCGCTTGTTTACTAGTTTTTCTAATATTTTTGAAAGGGTTGTCAAAAGAGAGATGGGCCTGTAGTTACATGGCTGTTTGTTGTCCCCTGACTTGTAAATAGGGGTCACTATTGCTTTTTTTAGGATGTTCGGAAATCTTCCTGTAGTGAAACTTAAGTTACTTAGGTGACAAATAGGTTCAGTTAGTGCTTGGCGCAGGTTCTTGAAGAGATCGGATGTAATATTATCATGGCCTGTAGAGCATCCTGATCGTAGGCTATTAATCATTGCAATAACTTCAGATGAATTGACTAGATAAAGTGGCATTGAATTGATGGGAGAGTTTGTAGTTTTATGCTTGCCGGCTAGTTCTTTGTCAGAAGTACCTAATTTTTCCAGGGTCAGGTTTGCCAAATTAGCACCAACAGATGTAAAATATGTATTCACCGCTGAGAGAGAGGCTTCCGGTGTATCACTTATTGTTAATAGTTCATCACTTGAGGTCTTCATAACATGCATATTACAAATCTCCTTGACCGTTTGCCATGTTTCTTTTGTTTTTCCGTAGTTTTTGTGTAAGAGATTTTTATAGTATTGTCTCTTGAGATGTTTTACAATACTATTACACCAATTACGATAGCAGATATAGTTATTACGTATTTCTTCATTATTTGAAGCTTTGGCCTTCTTATGTAATTTATCTCTTTTACGTAGGGATCTTACAATGCCTATCGTAATCCAGGGTTTTAAGGGCCTTTTCCTTTTAGATATACTAGAGACTACAGAGAAGTTTGACATGCAATATTGTATTTTATTGATTAGGAATTCAGTTGCCCAATCTATATCATCGGAGTTGTAATAATCGTGCCAGTTAATTGATTTCAGGTAATTGTTCATGGCCTTATAGTCACATTTTCTTTTAGTTAATGCCCGTGCAAACTTTTGTTCAAAGGAGATGTCACTTGTATAGAACAGAGTTGGAGAATGGTCAGTTATGTTGGTATTTTCGAATATTACAGTCTGCCAATCACCACGACATTTGACCATAAAATGATCAAGGCATGTGTTTGATGGCTGTCTTGTTGGACTTGTAATTCCTTGTACTAGACCAAATGTCGCGATTAGATCCAGGTAATCATCGGTGTGTTTGGATTGTTGTTTTAGAGAAGTGTCAATATTCAGGTCGCCTGTAAGTATAATGCATTTAGAAGTGATATTATGTAGTAAATTATCAAGCGAATCCAAAAACACCCCGGCATCTTGAAACGATGGAGGTCTATAGACACATACAATTATTGTGTTGGATATTTCAACAATGAGGCAGTTACACTCTTTGGTTTCAGAAGGTTCAATAACTGTAGCTTTTATGTCCTCTCTAACGTAGACTACCAATCCATCATTTTTATTAAAGCTATTTTTTGTATAGTACATGTTATAGTTATTAATCTTTGGTGGAATAAAATCAGCATTTGTCCATTATTATTAGTTTCCTTTGCCTTCCCTTATAGGGAGAATTTAAAAAAACAAAAAATCTGTGCATAGATCTGTGCTGGCTGCTGCTGTGCTGTCAGTTTACTTGTCAATGCTAGATTGCTAGTACTCAAAAAATTCAGCACCAAAATAATATTTTTAAACATATTTCTATTTTCTGTCCTATCTTAGTTGAAATAATTTAGAATGCGATAATTGTTCCTATGTTTCTAATTATAAATAACAAGTGGAATCATGTTCGGTTATAGTAAAGAAGCAGTCAGAGTGAAAGTGAAGGTTCGTTTGTTTTAAACTATTCTATTTCTCTTTAAAATAAATCAAGCATTATTAAGTAGTATAAATATTGATTAAGACGACAGTTACATTAAAAACACTTTTTATTCCTAATTTGATAATAGTCAATGTACACTGTAATTTATTTACTTTTATTGCAGAAATGTGAAGGAAAACTGCAGCCGGAATTAAGGAAATTTTCTGTGGATCCCCAAATAACATCTCTTGAAGTTTTACAAAGCATTTTAATAAAAGCATTTGATATTAAGTCCGATTTCACACTGTCATACAGAAGCAATGATGATTTTGCTCAAGAGATTTATTTGCCACTTTTGTCTGATTGGGATTTGGATGCAGCATTTCTCAAGTATGGTTTTCCTTAATCTTAGATTTTATGTTTTATTTTTATTGATTTATTACTAACTTAGTACTGCTAAAACATTTCTAAATACACACTTAATAGAAATAATGAAATTTTAACATACCCAATTTTTTAAGGGCTCATAACACAGCTGTCAATCAAAGATCTGAACCATGTGTGCAACTAAAAGTGGACATGAAGCCCTTTGCGGAAGCATCAGACGACTGGGAACCACCCAATGTGAATCCTGTAGTCTCTGTAACTAAGGAACAACAAACAGTAGCCCCTGCAACACACCAGACAGAAAAACCAGAAACACAAACTGGACTTCAAGGAATGATCATGAATCAGGTAAATATCATTTAAAAATATTACCCTTACCACCTCAACAGCATTCAACCAACAATTGAATATCTATTTTGTTTGGTGACTACTTCCCAGATTAATAAATATTCGCATTTAGATTCATTATTGAAATAATAACAAAAAACCACTGATGAGTCTCTTAAACCATTAAATCTTCACTAATCTGTCTCACTGTATTAATTTGTCAAGCCATGTAAGACCTCTGGAGGTCTTATGACAGTTACAAATCAATATTACCAGGATTCTATGGCTTGACAGATGAATATGAAACTTGCATAGAGATAGGTTAAGCTTTGGGGAAGTACATAGGATAGTTTTTATTATTATCCCAGATATCATCATTTGAGGAGGTGAAAGTTTGTATTGGGAATCAATAACTGCTGAACCGATTTAGATGAAATTTGGCATGGAAATAGTTTGAGGAACATAAGATATTTTTTGGTGTGATAACCGATATCCATATATTTATATTTTTTATGATTTTTACAAGGTGCTTCAAAATAATCTAATAAAAACAAATACTGTATTGAAAAAGTAGGTAGGTAGGTAAGGTAATTTGAACTTTTTCAAAGCAGTATTGTTTTTAATTTTGTTGTGCAATTATTATTTGAAATATTGTGTAAATTGTTTTGTATTGTGCTATATTATTATATAGTTTTTAATAAACTTTCAAGCAATTCTCTGTATCTGTATTTAAAATGACTTAACAGATGAATATGAAACTTGCATAGAGATAGGTTAAGCTTTGGGAAAGTACATAGGATAGTTTTTATTATTATCCCAGATATCATCATTTGAGGAGGTGAAAGTTTGTATTGGGAATCAATAACTGCTGAACCGATTTAGATGAAATTTGGTATGGAAATAGTTTGAGGAACATAAGATATTTTTTGGTGTGATAACCGATATCCATATATTTATATTTTTTATGATTTTTACAAGGTGCTTCAAAATAATCTAATAAAAACAAATACTGTATTGAAAAAGTAGGTAGGTAGGTAAGGTAATTCGAACTTTTTCAAAGCAGTATTGTTCTTAATTTTGTTGTGCAATTATTATTTGAAATATTGTGTGAATTGTTTTGTATTGTGCTATATTATTATATAGTTTTTAATAAATTTTCAAGCACTTCTCTGTATCTGTATTTAAAATGACTGACTGACTTATCATTATTTTCATAGTTTCGTTCTTATATTATATTGTAGTTCATCTCCATAGGTGTCTTAATTCCATCGCAGTTTGTCATATCAAATTTATCCAAAATTAAATGAATTAGATTTGTCTGTTTTATAACTATATTATTATTTCTCCTTTCTATATCCATTCCTAAAATTACATGTGCTATAAATTTAGCTTTAAATTGTTTTTCCAGTTGCTCAATAAAATCTTAGAGTTTCCAATTAGTCAGATGTCATCAACATAAATTAGCATCCAACAGTCTTATTTATAAACAAACCAAAATCATATTCAGATCTATTATAGTTATTCTGTTTTGAAAAACTATTATTAGTGTCATTCCACCATTTTTGTGATTTTTCTAATCCATACAAAGCTCTTTGTAATTTCATTACTTTGCTTTAACAAAAATGCATGGCAACTTCATTGTGTGAAGCTGAGTATGTAAGTTTGGTCATTGGGCCAGTGATTGGTGGTGCTATGGCCTAAAACTCCTCAATTGTGTGTCTCCCGTCTATTAAGGCCTGTGCCCAGCAGTTGCACGTCTAAAAGCTGATGATGATGGTGATACTTACTGACATTTTCTATGGGAATTAAGTGACAAAAAATTTTTGTCAAATAAATCTCAATCAATATTGATTTGAGTTTGCACGTTTGTCAAGTTATTACACTTTACCACACAAAATAAGTTACAGTATCAAGCCTGCTGTTCATCGATCTGTCCGCGAACTAGAAGCACTGATTTTCATTTTGATTTAGTGGTTGTTTTTTTCTATGTAACTAGATGACAAACAAGCTAACGGCCCATCTGGGGGTAAGTGGTTACCGCCTCCATAGTTCTGCAATAACAAGGAAAAAATATCTTGATATTGCAAGTGCATTGTCATCCTGAGCCCTAAGATAAAATGCCTTTCATACCCAGTAATTGTTCCCTTCAATCCGAAACAGCGAACTGTTTCACAAATGAGTTAAGATGGTTATTAAAATTTTATGAATCACACACATTATAATTACACACACTATTTTGTTACAGGTTGAAAAGACATTCAACATGGTATCAAGAGCACTTAACCTTTATGAGGACCCAAATAATCCACCTCGTCCGCCACTATGCGACATTGAGTTCAGAGCATTCTTGGATACTGTAGGACAAATAAACAACCCCATAAAACTCAGAGAAGTAATTTATTGCGGCGGAGTTGAACCTAGTCTCAGGTAAGGGGAAATAATATTGGTGTCGATTCTGAAACAATTATGGTACTGCTGTAATGTCACAGGCTATGGTAACACTACAGCAGCATAACTGCCACCATAGTGGTAAAAAAAAATATTTATTATCTTAATCTGTCAAGCGGCGATATACCACCAGGGGCGATGACAATGGAAGAATCAATTGTGTCTGGAGTCTCATGCTTGACGGGTTAAAGAGATATTTGAATGGAAATAAATGAATGAGAAAAAGTTTATTTAGTGCAGACACATACAATAAATAACAACGAACTCGAAATAAAGTGTCTGAAAAGGAAATGGACTGGTTTAAACAGTTTAGCTTATATTCAAATGTTAACAATGTCAATGAATGAATGAATACATTTATAATTCTCCATAATAGGATTTTCAAGACTCCGTAAGAGCACCCTAGTTCTCCTGAACTAGTTCTCTTTAAGGCCTTTATGTAAAATATTATGTGATGCAATAATTTAAGGCATTCCGGAAAACATATAGGTATTTATCTCAATTTAATTAATACTATATCGAAAAAAATCTTAACATTTTTCTAGGAAACCTGTATATTTATACAGGGTGGTGCCGTCAATGCGACAATAAATTTAAACATGGGCTATATAAGTCCATAGAAATGGTTTGCCACTTTCAAAAATATCGTATTCATTTGATAATTTCATCACATTTGTATGAAATAATGCTGCCAACGTTACACTATTCCATACAAATGTCATGAAATTATCAAATGAATACGATATTTTTGAAAGTGTCTAACCATTTCTATGGACTAATATAGCCCATGTTTAAATTTATTGTCGCATTGACGGCACCACCCTGTATAACCCTGTAGTATAAAAACATCTATAGTAACCACTTGTTTACAATTTAATAAGAATGAATAAATATTATTAAATTCACATGAATTGTTTCAGAAAAGTAGTATGGAAACATATTTTAAATGTTTACCCAGATGGTATGACAGGAAAAGAACGCATGGACTACATGAAGAGAAAAGCGAATGAGTATTACACACTCAGAGCACGTTGGAAAGATTGTATTCAGAAAGGAAAGGTAATATACTATAAAAAGAGAGTTTTTCAGAGTATACAGTGTAGTATATTGTGTTAATACAGCTATAGTGTAATTACTGGGCATGGACGGCATTTCATTTTAGGCCTCAGGATGACAACGCACCTGCAATATCAAGTGCTTTTCCTTTGTTATTGCAGGTCTCTATAGGCGGCGGTAACCGCTTACCACCAGGTGGGCCGTCAGCTTGTTTGTCATCTAATTGATAAAAATAAAAAAAAAGTGACAGACGTAAATTCTATTTTAAAATATACAAATCTAAATATATAAAAATATGATGTCCATCAAATTACGGCCAAGAAGTTTTTATTGTTAAGTAACAAATATAATAATAAGTTCCTCCCTGGGCAATAATTACGCAATACTATAATAGTAATGTACTGTATTGTTAATAATAAAATAGTCTCGACACATATAAAATATTTAATTAACCAAATAATTAATAACAGTTAAGCACACGTCCGTCACTGATAGCGAGGAGCGGGGACTCTGCCACGATCTCGGAGCCACCCCGCGCGCCTTCTTTCTATCCCGCATGACGTAGCGGGTCATGTTGCTAACACGGCCATACTGATGACTGCTTCGCCCTCGGAGCCTTAACTAAAATAAAATACAGGAGAGGGGGTTACAATCCTCTCACAGTCTGCCTTCTGCCTGACCTTAGTCAGAGATTTGTTCTGCCGGCCAACTTCTCATATTTTCAAAAGCGACCGTCACTCTGTGAGTGCTGCCATTAGGTCTTGTGCCCAACACTTCAAATCAATCGTTTTTTAGAACTTTCATCACCTTGTAGGGGATGCTCCGGAATCTACCATTTAACTTTTTGTATCCTGGATTCCCTTTGCTAATGCAAATCAACACCACATCTCCAGTTTTAAATAGAGATCTCACATAGCGTTTCGCATTAAAACGCCGCATCTGCCGCTTTTGATCTTCACCCAAAAGCTCACGGGCTTTCGCTCCTGTGACTCTAAGGTCCAGCCTCTCACCTGCCTGCGTGAGATAGTTTACCAAAAGCGCCTCACACAGCGCTGTCGGCTTATAGCCGAACAGCAACTCGTTCGGAGTTCTGCCAGTGACTTTGTTCACCGAATTATTTAACGCCTGCTGTGTGACTGCCAGGGCTTCACACCAGTTCTCTTCTGGTTCATCCCTGATAATAGCGTTCAACGTATTTAAATAGACCTGTTCAAACGCTCTACCTGTCCATTAGCTCTGGGCAGATTTAGTGAATTTAACACTAACTGAATACCATTACCACAAATAAATACGCCATAGCCTTTAAGGCTCTTATCACACCTTTCGTGCTCGTTTCAGCCACCGCTTCCAAGAAGCAGTATTTAGAAAAAACATCTTGCAGAGCAATAACATACTTGTACCCTTCTTTGCTTTTCACAAACGGGCCAAGGTGATCCACATGTACCACGTCAAATGGGGTTTCACCCTAAGGTATTAGATGAAGCAGCCCTGGCTTCCGGCCAGTATCACTTTTGCCAATCAGACATTTAAAACAATTCCTGACATATTTTGTTACAACCAACCGGGGGAACCAGTATTTACCCCGAATAGCAGCCAGTGTTCTATCGACACCTTGATGTCCACTCTCATCATGCAAAATTCTCAACAACCCCCCATCTAGCGTTTCGTGGTACAACCCATTTGGATCCTTCCGGCGTCTTCCTGTAAAGGTGTCCCTCCTTAAACTCGTAATCATTAAAATATTGGTCACGATCTTCTTCATCGTTTCCTCCTTTCAGAATATTTACGATTCTTGCCAATTCTTCATCAGCCTTCTGGCATTCAAGTAAAATTTCTGCTGTTGTGAACTCATAAGCAAGACAAACAGGGTTACGGCTTAAATAAACAACATGTGCCACTCGTTGACCCGGACGATATTCAATATCAAAATTATAGTCTTGGAGGTATATCCACCATCGAGCCACTCGTGGATTTATATCCTTTTTAGTCATAGCAGCCCTGACAGCACTACAGTCTGTTACCAATTTGAATTGTATGCCGATTAAGTACACCCTGAAATGTTTGAGTGCCTGTACGACCGCTAAAGTTTCTAAATCATAAGAATGATATTTCGTCCCATCCGGTGACGTTCGCCAGCTATAGTATGCCACTGGGTGTAGCTTGCCATCCTCATTTCTTTGAAGTAGTATTGCCCCAGCCCAACACTCGATGCATCGGTGTGAACTTCAGTCTCCGCCAGAGGCTCATAAATGCTTAGAACCGGTCTTTGGATAAGAATATCTTTTATTTCTTGGAATGCTCGCTGACAATCAGAGCTGCAGATAAAATCAACATCTTTCTTCAACAGGTTGTAGAGTGGATTAAACTTGGTTGCAAAGTTACAAACAAATCGCCTGAAGTAGCTCGCTAGACCGAAGAACTGTCTTAGCTGAAAGATTAGTAACATTGGGCTCGCATAAGGAGAAATACTAGGTTTTATGATGTTGGCTTCCAAAGGCTCTGCTATCATTTTCTTTACAATTTCTCTCTCGACTTGAGGCAATCTGCGAGGTCTAGAAAATATGGGTTTATCAGAATTAAGTTTTATTGTTAGTTGAGAAACTTTTGAACATCCAATGTCTTTCAATGATGTTGAAACGCGATCCCAGTATCGGTGCAACGGCTCTTTAAAATTGATTATACCATTCTTTGATAATATCCCTGTGTCAATATCATCAAGGTGAACTGCTAGCACGATCTGTTTGACTTCATTTAATTTTTCTTACTTGATGTATACGCCACCTTTGTTAGCTGCTACCTCAATACCAGGATATTTTAAGATGTCTCGCCGAACTAGCAAATCTACTAGAATATCGTTATAATTCACGACTAAAGGAGTAATGTCGATGCCGACACCCTCACTAATCAATTTACATTCTGTTACTCCAACAGCTGCGACAATGCTTCCATTGATTCTGCTTAAAACTGATGTAGTTGGTTTTCAACGTAAGCCAAGTCTTTGCGCTACATTTTTTTCTAATTAAAGTCACAGAACTTCCCGTGTCAATTATACTTTGAACGGGTTTGTTATTAATGTAACACGTGCTTGACTATTTTACCACCTTATCAACGTAGAGATTATCATGTTTCAATTTCTTGAAACATTTCTCGACTGTGTGTCCGTAGCGATGACAATGTTTACATTGAACCGGCCCATTGTTTATGTTAGAGTCTGAATTAGGTGTGGGCGCTGTTTGATGACTGCGTTTGGTCGGAATGACCTCACCAGTAATAGTAAGTTTCGACTTACACTCAAATCGTCGATGTCCCGGCTTGCCGCATTTGAAACAAGACGCCTTTGTTTTGCTATCGTAACGTGTGTGAGATTTGTATTTGTTCGCAGCGCGCTCGGTATGCGACGGCGCGTTATCGCGAGATTGTTGATAGCGGCTCAACTCATTATTTTGAGAAAAACTTAGCGATCTCCTAGACATTTGCATAACCATTGCCTGCATACTTTCACATCCCTCTAGTACTACGCTAATATTTTTGTCTACTATACCTCCCAGCATGGTGTCCATTTTCTGTCTCTCCGACAATTTCACACCAAGGCGATTGATTTTTGAGACATCCGACCGGCATACAACACGAGCGACTTAGCGTTTACGATTTTGTAGCTCAAAATATCCTCCATAGCACTATAAAAGTTTGCTTCTCTAGGGTAGGAAATAAATAAGTCATGCTTAAAGTACTTCCACGTCCTTCTCTTCGGTGACCAAATATTATACCATGCTTTGCCCTCACCTTCTAAAGCCTGGGTCGCACGATACAGTTTCCTGCGCTCACTCCACTCGCATGCCGTCGCGATGTCTTCGATATGACGCAGCCATTCTTTTACAAAGCTTCCCTCTTGACTGGGGTCGAACCCCGGGACAGAAACCAGTTCCGGCGTACGCGATCTTGTTCGGCGTACTTTCCTCGGAGGAGTATATCTCGTCTCCGATGAAACTGAACTTTCGCGACTTCGCGACGACCGCGACATTTTCACTATCACTTAGGTTGTCTGTCCACTAATAATAAGAAAAGTTCACTGTAGTCCAATTTCGGCGGTTTATGAGTAGTATCCCACCGCTGTGTTAATAATAAAATAGTCTCGACACATATAAAATATTTAATTAACCAAATAATTAATAACAGTTAAGCACACGTCCGTCACTGATAGCGAGGAGCGGGGACTCTGCCACGATCTCGGAGCCACCCCGCGCGCCTTCTTTCTATCCCGCATGACGTAGCGGGTCATGTTGCTAACAGTATCGTAATAATAGTATTACTACGCGTTTAAACAGGAAGTTCTAATATTATTCAAAAATCATCAACTGGGTGGTACCACCGCCTTTCTTATTTGAGCAGTGAAACAGTTCGCTGTGTTTCGGATTGAAGGGAGAGGTAGCCAGTGCAATTACTGGGCATGGACGGCATTTCATCATAGGCCAGGATGACAACACCCCTGCAGTATCAAGTGATTTTTCCTTCTTATTGTAGTGTCTATGTATAGACTGTTATAATTTTTTTATTTAATAATTTCGAAACCTCCTAATAGTTATAGTTTTATAATTATTATTGTAGGGTTCATGCGCAATCAAATGTAAATTGTATAACATCATAATTACCAGATGAAACAATTTTGATTTGATTTAGACCTGGACCTGGACCTGGTCGTAAGTGGCAACTTACGACCAGGTCCAGGTCCAGGTCAGCTTGTTTGTCATCTAGCTGTATAAATAATAGGTGTCTCCTTTGTACCTTCCTAATAAGAGTTATATTTTGATACTAATCATTTTATTCCAGGTTAATGCAGACTTAGCTTATGTAACAGGAATGGTTCGAAAAGATGTATTGAGAACAGACAGACACCACAATTTTTATGCTGGCAGTGATGACAACCAAAATATCGCCTCATTGTTCAATATTCTTACAACGTAAGTAAAATGACTCAGATAAATAATAATAGTAAATCTTTGTTTAAACTTTAATTAAATTATAAGGGTCAGTACAGTACACTCAGTTAAGAAAGACAAACAGTTGTCTTTGGAAACTGTTTTTTTAAATAAACAACTAGACGACAAACGAGCTGACGGCCCGCCTGGTGGTAAGTGGTTTATCACCACCTATGTACACCTGCAATAACAAGGAAAAATCACTGGATATTGCAGGTGCGTTGTCATCATGAGGCCTAAGATTAAATGCTGTCTATGCCCACTAATTACAATGGCTACCTTACGCGACAAAATGCGATTCATCGAAAGACAAGACAAACTTTTGACATGCACATGCTACAGGGGCTGATGGATTTAATTTTGACGTTTAGTACAGGTGCAGTGTTGCCAACATTAAAGATTACATATTTAGCGGTCGCCATTTTGCGAAAGCTATCGAGCGCTATGTGGCGCTATTTTCTACAGAACGCAGTCATTAATAAGATTGCTAAATTACGCTTTTTTTTTTATATATACAACTAGATGACAAACAAGCCGACGGCCCACCTGGTGGTAAGCGGTTACCGCCGCCTATAGACACCTGCAATAACAAGGAAAAGCACTTGATATTGCAGGTGCGGTGTCATCCTGAGGCCTAAGATGAAATGCCGTCCATGCCCAGTAATTACACTGGCTACCTTTCCCTTCAATCCGAAACACAGCGAACTGTTTCACGGCTGAAATAAGAAAGGCGGTGGTACCTACCCAGGCGACCCTACATATGGGTCTACCACCTAGTAAAATACAAGTAATGAGCCTTCGGGAAGTGGCATAACCAAAGCCAGAAGGCACAGGCTCTTTCTGCCTAAAGATATAGTAAGGCTAATGGCAACTATATTCTGGACACAGGAAGAGAAAACGCAGGGGAGGCACAAAAGGTCCCGATGGGTCGAAGTGCACGGTGACTTAGTCCTGGCCCCACAGTAAGATAGGATAATTACAAGTAATAGGGATGTTGACAACTTTTTTTTATTTCATAAATAAGAAGTTTATAACTCATAAAGAAATATTGCAAAAGAAATAGTATGTCTATGATCAATAGTTTCACAGATATAGTGGTATGTTTGATGTTTTGCGTCGTATCGTCCAAAAACGCTCCATAGAAAATCTACGGAACAGGTGACGTCACATGTTCCCATATTGCTAAGAAATGTATGGGCATACTGACAAAATTGATAATAACTACCCCAACTTAACCGAATCGTAGGTATTTGTAAAAATACTCGTTTCGGATGTTGAAATAGAATATTTCGACATTTAAGGGTGGACGTTAGCTCATAAACGCAAGTACAGATAGACTAGAAGAATTTCACAGGGATATCCCAAGTCCTGGGTGGCTCAGTGGTCAGAGCAGTCGCCCGGATTGCGAAAGGTCGCGGGTTCGATTCCTGCCTCAGGATGTGAAATTTTTCTAGTTTTATTATATTTTTATTTTTGAATTTATTTATTTTTTAAATGTTACCATTTTTTTTATTTTTAAAAGAAAACTTCAACAATATTCCATATCCTCTAAGTTCGAATTGTTTTTAATATAGGTAACAGTTGCGTATATTTTCCGAATTTGTGAAAAATAGCGCCAAATTCAAACTTAGGCAACATCCCAATTCAAACATTTGATTATTTCCAGTTACGCTCTGAACCACCCTACCGTAAGCTATTGTCAAGGAATGTCGGACTTGGCGTCGCCCCTGCTAGTGACCATGGGCGACGAGGCCCACGCCTACATCTGTCTCTGCGCGCTAATGACTCGGCTCCACCCCAACTTCCTCCTAGACGGTGAAGCTATGACGGCCAAATTCTCACACCTGACTGAATCATTGCAAGTTTACGATCCTGACTTTTACAGTTACCTTAAATCACAACAAGCCGATGACCTGTTATTCTGCTACAGATGGTTGCTATTAGAAATGAAGCGAGAGTTCGCGTTTGAAGATGCTCTTCGAATGCTCGAAGTATTGTGGGCGTCTCTGCCACAAAAAACGCCTGCTGTAGAACTGATATTAAAAGAAAAAGAATTTGATCCGAGTGTAGAGTACGATGACGACCCGCCGCCACTTAGCCCTTTGGTAAAAGCACCGAGAGAAAATGCTTACACTAAAGTATGTGCAATAAGACGACAAAGCTCCAGTTTTAGTTTAGCGAACGTGAAGCCACCGAAACTAGCAACATGCAAACAAATGAACCACAGCTTAGACGAAAACGCGACCCGAAAAATCATATCGAATTCTTTAAAACATTCTAAAGAATTCCAAAGCTTGGATGACGCTTCTTTACACATGCAAAAAATAAAATATGAAAAAAATGACAATGGGTACGATAAAAATAAAGAAAACAGTTTGTTAACTAAAGATTCCAAGCTTCATCTAAAAAGGAGTATGAAAAGTGTTCCTGAGCACTGCAAATCACTTGATAGTCAGGACACAGACTCTGTTTGTTCCAGCACAGACAACTTGGTTAATGGTAACTCACACATTGATGTAAAAGACACTCCACTAGGAAATCAAATAAGATTACTGAGAGATAAAGTGTCTACTCATAATAGTAAATTCTTTTCCTCTTTAGATATAGACGATTCCTCCACTGTCGAAAATTTGAGTAGACCAAAGGTGAAGATGATTAAAAATTTGAATGAATTTCTTAATTTTGCAACGAGTAGTAAAACTGGGGCAACCAGACAAGAAAAGTTACATAGAACCAATTCAGCTAAGGAGAACACTAATAAAGATTGCCCAAAAATTACTTTGACACGAACAGCTTTTGAAGAAAGTGATATAAGGTTACAGAAAAATAAAGACCAAAAGAATAAAATGTGCAAAAATTTATATTCGGACACAAACGACAGCAGCAGTCCAGATGACTCGCAAGAGTATTACCCCATGACGACGTCCATGACCAGAGAACTAAGACTCGAGTTAGAGCATTTAGATCGACAAGTATTCGGCCAATCGTATATCAACCACTGTAGTTTGATATGCGACTCTCCTTCTGATTCCACTAGTACAGAAGAAAAGCCAACCAAGTATTGTACTGAAGAGAAACAGGAGTGCCTCACTGTTGCTAATTTAGAAAACCCAACTGAAAAACATGAAGTCCCAGAAATAACAAAAAAATCCCCAACCTTAAAATCGATCGCTAGAAGTGCAGAAGATATTTATTTGTGGGAAAATCCTTTGCATAGAAATACACCAACGACTCGTACGACCGCAAGTTGTCCACAAACCCCTGACGAACAAGCAGAACTGGACTTCGACGGAGATACAGGTGAAATATTTGAGGAACATTCTGGAAAAAAATCGATTACGCCAATCAGACTGTTGAGGAAAAATCAATCTTTAGAACCTCAAGATTTATCTCGAGATACCCGAAATTCTATTACGCAATCGAGCGAATCTGATTCATCTGAAAAAGAGACTGTTGAACCTGCTTCATATTTCAAAAACAATCAAATGGATGCCATCAACACTTCTAGATCTCAGAAATTCTTCTCAAATATGTCGCATGAATTAGAAAACGCAAAAAAAAACTGCGAGTCTCTGTTAAACGCTAAACAACCTAATTTACATAGTGTAGCATCGACTATAAATAATTTTCAGAAAAAATATGAGGTTTTCAAACCGCCTACGCAGAAGAATGTCCCCACTACAGTAAACAGTGATACTTCAACAAAGTTTTCCATTAATAATCTTCCACCACCGGCAGTGTTCGGGGGAGGGAACCCCTTCCTTATGTTCCTTTGTTTAACTGTGCTGCTGCAACACAGAGATTATATTATGAGAAACCGAATGGACTATAACGAACTAGCAATGCATTTCGACAAAATGGTTCGCAAACACAATGTGAACAGGGTTTTAAATCAAGCGCGCCAAATGTACGCTATTTATTTAAAACAACAAGCCCATAAGACTGGCGATGTGACTACATGAACTAACTAGTATAAAATAAGGTATTTGATTTTTAAGACTTGTGGATTTAAGCAATATCAGTAACAGATCTAAATTCTAGGAATGGCAAATTATTCGACAATGATATTGTTATTATTATTTAAATTCTACAATATTTCTTTAGCCTTTTTAAAAACATTGAAATTAATGCAATATTTTGAAAAATGCATATTGTGTTCTGTTACCGATATTATTGTACTTAACTATAATAGTTTCCTATAATGCATATGGTTAGCGAGTGCCTGCCCTAGTTTATGAAGGTATCATTGATAGGTATTGATGGAGAAAATTTTATGTCTGAACTTTAAAGTTAGATTAGTCATCTAAAGATTATCTCAAAAATATAAGCTTAATTCATCCTCAAAGTCCTTGGGCCGGTCTTGTACTACTTGTATAGAATAATTTCTTGCTCATAAGATTGTATCGACTTACTTTATTTGTTGCGTTGATATAGCAACTTAACTATAACACCAATATAGGTTAAGAATGAAATATAATTTAGGCTTCTGTGAAAATCAGAACATTTCATAATTATGATTCCTGTTAATTTTTGCCTGGGAAATTTTTAATGTATGCTATTCTGAAATTGTGGCAATACATGTGCAATAACTATTTAGTAAGCAAAGAGGAGATCGCTGCTATAGTGGTTTGACCGCTCTGCCCCCTTATTCTCAACCGTCGAAAAATACTCGAATTTCGTAAACTCCATACCTGTCACTTTTTATCGCTATGCGTCGAAGCGAGACGGCATGTGACTTTTCGAATCGAATCCGTGATCCGACAGTTGAGAATAAGGGGGCTGGTTAGATTACGAAAACAAAGTAACTTTCGCGCTCTTTCTTAAATATTTGGCGCTCCTGTTTTGGAAGGCACGTTAAGCCGTTTCTTATTATTTTTGCAACTACCTTCACCCACCAACCATTGGGTCAGCGTAGTGGAGTAATGGCCCAAACTCTTTATGTTTCTCCCGTGTAGGGAGACCTGCCCAGCAGTGGGATATTTAAGACTGTTGTTGACGATGAAGCTAAGTTACTGCAAGCATTTAAAGGTTTTTATTTATTTGTGACGGCGAGCTAGTTATAAAAGGACATGTTTTCATTCCAAAGAGTTATTTTTATAAACAATGTGATATTTTCTACTTATTTAAGATTAGGCCACTTATTTCTCCATGGGGAATAATATTTCATAAATAACTAGATTTTGTTCGTCCATAATAAGAAAAATAATATTGCTAACAACCACTGAAAATAATAAATTTAATTACCATATTTCAATTCTCCCCGTAAGGAATAAATGGACTAACCCGATATTTTTTTATTGCGCTATCTTATGATTTTTTATATTAATTATGACTTACTTATCATTCACTGGGCTGCAAAGCAAGTAAAAACATTTTGTAACTTAGTCTTACGCAATAAGGATCAAAGGAGATGTTTCATGTCCAGCTAGGTGTATGTACCGTATCTCAAAAAAACAGGAAAAAAATCTGTTGAATCCGGAAAAAATACTAATAAATGGTTTTCATGTACAGTTTACTCGTACAAAATTCAAAATTATTTTGTCAATTCCACCAATGCAATATGGCGGACGACATAGAAGTCAACTAAACATCACCAAAGTGACATAGGCGATAGGCGCCATGATGAACATTTGCCTTGTAATTATTCTATAAAAATTCTTGTTTTGTACCATGAAACAAATCAAATAAAAAGAAAATGGATGATTGGATATTGGTCTACATATTTTTGCCTTTTCGGCCCATATATTTTTGAGACATCTCTTTTGAGATAACGTTTTACGCGTGATGCGTGGCCGGCTGTAAATGTGATTATTCTGTTTTTTTGAAAATTCACGTTTACTGTTACCTGATTATTTGGTCAATTTATGCTGATTAAACTTTGTCATTCATTATAATGAAGTTACTAACCTATTGTACCGTACGCTCATAACTAGAAACATGATTTTAATGTTTGGTTTTACGCTTTTTACTAAAAGCCGAGAATCTTACACTGTGTGCTGTGTGTGTCTTACACTTTACACAGCACACAGTGTAAGTGTGCTGTGTAAAGTGCGTGTGCATAGCATGCGTCACAACAGGATGGTGGTAAATATTTGGACAATAAACCATATTATGTATTTTATGACTTTGCATCTCAATGATACATTTGAATACATATTTTACAGTAATAAATATTTTGTCGGTATGTTTTTGAGCAACGATGCTGAAACACAAGTTCGTATTACAGCATCCATCCATTCAGGTGTTCGAACGTAGATATATTAATACTGTTCATCTTTGATGAATTTGAGACGCGTTGGTAAATTTTGACGACCAATGATACCAATATTTTAAAATAGTTATCTTGTAAAATGTACCTATCTATCAAATTGATTAAAAAACAATATTCGCAAGTTCAAATTTGCAATATTTAGTATTAGAACGTTTGAATTTGCGAATATTGCTATGTAACTTTTGTAGCAGAATTTTAATGGCCTATTCTTAACCGTTGTATTATATTTCAGTATTTTTAAAATAATTATGTTATGCTGCTTACTAAATGAATTATTAAGCTTGTAAATAAAATACATTATGATTATTATTACTGGATTTTAATTTACGTTTTTTTTTTTGGACTGGCTGTTGGCCGCAGATGGCCCTTACAGCGTTACCGGGGTTTTAAGGAGGTGAGAACCTTGGTTAGTTCTTAAGCCTTGAGGGGCGAATTCGCCTCTGGAGGACTTCTAATCGCCAGGCATCACTTTCGGGGGAGGTTTCCCGCTGACGCTTAGTCTCCAGGCGCTCGAGCCATGAGGGAGCGACAAACCTGAGGGTGCCTCTAAAGGCTCGGACCTCGGCGAAAGGTGAGTCGTGTCGTGGAGGGATGCGAGAGAAGCGCCCGGCACATGTCTGTGACTGGTAAAGCGCGACGAGTGTAAACCGGGTCTTCGTACCCTTGTTCGTACCTTGCTAGGTATAACAAACGTGTGGCAGTGCGTGATGTGCTTGTTAGTGCGAGAGCATTTGCGCTCGTGATAGGATCGTCTGGCTCATGGAGGACATTTCTTGGTCTACGTAAACGGGTCGGAGCGTTTACCTACATCGGGAGAGTAGTCCTGTGGAGTAGTCTGAGGCTCTTACAATGGGCCTGATTCTGAAGACACTCTAAGTTTAAATTTAAGTACAGTATAACTCTTTCTCGCAATATGTAATAGAAAAAAGATAGCACGAATTCATTTAGAGCTGTCAACTAAATTTAGTAATTTCAAAGGAACCATAGACAATTTTAGACGACATGTACGGAGGTGCCTTCAAAACACTCCATTTTATCACGTTTAATAAGGTCGAAAATTGAACGCACGTTTCTAAAAGTCAAATCATATGACAGCCGTCTTTTTCGTATTCATATTGAGAAATGCACTGAACTTAAATTTAGACTTAGAATGTGTTCTCCAGATTCAGGGCCAATGAGTGGTTTAGAGTGGTGGGGTGCGTTGTCAAAGTAGCGCCCGGGGGCGTCTTTCATGACCTGGTTTAAGGGTTGGGAGAAGTCCCTATGGACATCGAAATGCGCATGTACCAGGGGCACCCGGTGGCCGTGCGCATGAAACGTTTTTAAATAACCTGTAGTCTATGTAGGGATTGGACTGGGACATGGACGAACACTACGCTAACTTTGGCCGTAAATGAGGCGGACAACGGCTTTGTAAATTGTCGTTTTATTTCTAAGATACATTTTACTTCGCTTCCCCAGGAGGTTGTAAAGTCGCCCGAGCACGATATATAATAATAATATCGTAATCGCTATTGCACATACGTCGTAATAATAGTGTTTTGTAGGTATATAATACGCTGGGACCTTGTTTATGTAGTGTCGGGTGTCTGCATTCGACCGGCATCCGCAGAATACCAGCGTCGTGACAGTCCCTGATGAGTCCCTGTCGCGACAATATGCTGAACGGAGGCCTTTATGGTAGCTTTTAGTTAAGTAGTTTTAATGTTAGAACGAATTTGGGATTTCGATGCGACATGTAAAGGCTCGAGTTCAACGCCCGGCCCCGCGGTCTTGGTAATGTCATTCACATAAAATGAAAAGAGTAAAGGAGATAGAACAGAGCCCTGAGGGACTCCGGCTCGTATCAGATGAGTAAGAGAGAGAGCGCGCCGTCAACGTGATAGGGGAAGGAGCGATTCGACAAGTCTCGTATGATGTGTACGAGACTATCTGGCACTTTTGAGTTGATGTAGCTTGTAAATTAAGCCATTGTGCCACACCTTGTCGAAGAAAAGCGCTCCTTTGCCAATAGGGCGACTAGGGGGCTGGGGCGCGGAGGCCTTTGAGAATGTGCTCCGTAATTTACGAATGTAAGACCTATTATAGCAAAAATGCAGCTGCCTTTTACACGCGATGTAACAGTATTAGTTAATTTAAAAGTAAGTTTTACAATTCAAAACTAGTCCGATCGTATATAAAAAAATATAAGTCTGGTCCCGTTTGCTATCAGGTAGACTGCCAGAATAAATTTTTCCTAATTATGTTTAAAATTTGATTTATTTGCTTCAAAACTTTCTATTCTTTTCAACTTAAAAAATGGCTTTAATAAACTATATACTGCAAGAGGGTAAAATAAAAACCATTATTTATTCAACTTGTTAATTTATTTGCAACTCATCAAAGGTAATTCTGTATCTCAACATTATATGTAACTTAAAGCCTACTTCATATCACAAATGTTATTGAAATTGGATTTGAAAGCAAACACAAATAATTTCTGCCTTCTACCATTTATATTATTCTTTAGATTGGTGTTTAAAACTAAATTTTTTTAAATAATAATATATAAGTACTTCCTGTTTTATTTCCTTCTATTGCCACCACTACCTGACAGGATCATAGCAATACGCATAAAGATATTCAACACATCCAAATACACCGAAATTGCCCTGCAATCAAAATTAAACAATCTTATATCTGAAAGTATATAGTGTTGTATTAATATAAATTGTAATAAAATTACATACGAATTGATTGGATCGTAAGGTTGGTATCCATACATTGGATGCGTTTCAGCTCGCTTGACAATAGCCTGCGTGTCATACAACAGGAAACCGCCAAATACAATCAAACCACCATATAAACTCAGTGAATATAATCCTGAAAAAATAAAAATGATTTTAATAAAAGTTTCTTATTCAATCTAAGTAACAATTTTATAATTTACCTACTTGTTTCATATTTGAGAATTTTTTTATTTTAGTTTTATATTTTGATTACGAAAACATAGCAACTTTCGCCATGGTCGATCCAGAGATGCGTCTGTCAAATATTATAATCTCGAGCTCCTTCATGCTTCAGAAGGCATGTTAAGCCGTTGGTCCCAGTTACTGCAACCGTTTTACCCCACCAACCTACATTGGTCCAGCGTGGTGGTGTTATGGCTCAAACTCCTCATGTGTTTCTCCAAAGTACGAAGACCTATGCCCAGCAGTAGGACGTATATAGGCTGGAGATAATGATACCCTCAAATATAGACACAGACACAATAGATATTGTATTGTTGGTCCGCTGGGGCCCCTGAGGACAAAGAGGGTAAGCAACATGCCTGCTCCTAAAGCTGATGTAGGCGGGAGGAACATGCCAGCAACGGAGGCAGCAAACACCGCCCCAAGGCCCATGGCTAGCGGAGCTCGCATGTTTAAGAATTCACCGGACGGTGCACAAACTGCAATTGTGCTTAGACCACCGACAACACCCGCAGTATACCTGTACAGTCGTATATAAAACATAGTCAGTTTGTTTTGCTGCAAAATAAAAATATATGATAGATACAGAGCCGAATACTGATAAGCTTCGTAAATGAGATGGTAAAGTTTTTGGGCCACCTTATGAGCATCATTTCAGTTTGTAGATAATAATTACTAAATAATATGGTTTCTATTAAATAACACAAAAGTCTCTTCTTTTATTGCAAAAAAATAACAATAAATAAGTATTGTAAAAAATGGCATCACATGTCTTAAAAGTGCCCAAAAGTTTATAGTCTATAGCCAAAATAATGGTGTTAAAAAATTGACTTTAATGTCATGTTGACATTTATTAACCCGTCAAGCATCATATTCTAGGCAATAGAGTTTTCAATTGTCATAGATCATAGATCTCAAAAGGTATAATGCCACTTGTCAGATTAAAATTGTCATTCTGTATTTTCAACATCAATGTTTTGGGTTGAAGTGTTACTGTTGTTTTTCAGGGTTTAAAATTATAAAGATAAATATGCCCTTTGATAATTATCAGACAATTATCCGATCATTATCAAACGGGTATAAGCCTAGCAATCCTTTTTTTGTTTTAATACAGTCAAAGTTTGATCACACAGGATCCCTATTTCGTGGCATTACATAATGTTAAGGGAAACAATCTATTCTTTAATTTTGTACACAACTCAAGTTATGCTAAGAATTTAAAAAACAACTTCTATTTCTTTGTTTCGGCCACACACAAAATAAATGAATGAAGAAATTGTGGAGAAGTGATAGTTCAGATAACGAAAACCCGACAACGTTAAGTGGCTATACACACAGTCGTTGAATGCGACAAATAACGAGTGGCAAATATTTTCGATTATACTTATCAAGATAATTATCAACCTATATTTATCTTGATAATTATATGTATAATGATAATTATCACTTCAAACCCAGTTGTTTTTTGAAAATGTTTGACCGTGGCTATGATCAGAATATATGAAATAAAACGACAATATTCAACTTAAAGTCATAGAAAATAAAATTGTATCGACAATTTATTTTCATTAATATTGCAACCATGATAAAATAAAAATAAAAAATTCTTAAAAATGGCGACTGGTGTTTTTCACCAAATTAAAACATTTTTCCATATTAAGGTGAGAAGTATTCTTACAAAAATAACTAGGAAAAAAGCTACGCTCGTGAGCTGGCCCAAATCTCACAGAAACTTTTACTATTTCTTTTGAGCCCCTCTTAAATCTTTGAAGGATTGTCAAAGTCAGGAAGGAAGGAAGTCCTAAAGTGGGACTAAAAAGTGATATTTAAGTATTCAGCTGTTAATCATACTTACTAAAATAATGCTTACAGGGATGAGTATTAAAGAAGGGATTGACTGACATAATCCTATAATATATATGGGGGAAAGGAAAGTGTTGGAAACTTGCAATTATAATACATATATAATGGAATACTTACCAGGCTGCTCTCATAAGCACTGGTCCTCCTAGGAAGCAAATTGGTGCAATAACAGCTCCCATGATACCAGTGTGCACTATCCAAGCTAATTGTTTTGCACCAAATCCTGGTTTATATTCCATTCCACGAACCACCATGCCAGAGCCAATCATAAGGCCCAGTGTCACTATGATTGACTGGAAAATAAAATGAAACTAACTAATGTATACCATTCCAAATGTTGGATTAATTTCTAAACTAATAGCCACGTGTGTATGGTGGTTATCGCGCCAAATGTAGGCCATGTCCAAACCAGTCTGAGGATGTAAATAAACTACCTATATGCTAAATTTCATCTCAATCGATTCAGCTGTTTAGCAGCAAAATGTAGCAGACAGACAGGTTACTTTAACATTTATAACATTTGTATGGATTAGATACTTGATTTATTGGATGTGAGAAAATTCGTATGTTAATTCAATTGTTTATAAAATAAATTAACTGAAGATGAAATGATGCAGTGAATAAGGTTGCTAGAGTTTATTGTGAAGCTTAACAGATCCTTGTTTAACATGAAACCAAGTGACTCAATTCATATACAAGAGTTCAGAAACTCCAATACACCTCCTTTGTGACTCTGGATTCTCATTCTCAAACTCCAGATTTCCATTTAGGTAGATACATTTTCAACCCACTAGTCATTAAAAGTATTAAAGTTGGGAGAAACCTGCAATACCTCTAACATGGTCAGTTCACAGATAAATTATAACCTCTAAAGAATAAAGGACTGCAGCTCTGTATTTCTGAATAAAAAAGAGCAAAAGAGCTTCCAAGAAAATAATACATTATAAAATCATTTTATAATAACACTATTTTCTTGAAAGATCTAAAATATAAATAAACAAAGATAAAAAGAAATATTTAGTATAAAACATACCATCCATCCATTTCTTGCAACCAAATTTAATAGTGCAGGTGTACGGAATACTGTGGCAGCAGTACCAGCTGTCAGCACTAGTGAGCCGGCTATATAACCATAGGTTGCTTTAATGCGGTCCTTTACATATTGAGGCCAGAGGCTATAAATATTTTATAAAAGAGTAAAGAATTAATGTTATTATACAAGTAAAATATAAAAAAACTGTGCAATTTTTAAAGTACATACTGTGATTCTTGTAGTGTGCCTGGCTTTACTCCAGAACCATAATAACAAAGGGCTCCAAGACCAACAGCTGAAGCTCCTGCTAGTGCACCTTTTCCTAAGCTGAAAGCTAGAATAGTAAATAAAATTAAACAATATATCAAAGATCTTTTTACACTATTTCCTATACTATAGGTACTTTCAATAGTATCTGCTATTGTGGTATTGAAATAATAGGTTACAAACATAAATATTTTACCATTTGGACCAGCCGGTGCCATTAGTTTCTGCCAAACAGATGGCTGTGTTTTAGTAGCAACCCGGGTTCGAGTTTCACGTGCATAGCTTCTTAGCACGTAATTTTTTGGGACAAAATTTTGTGGTACCGGCGTCCGCAAAGTATGTGAAATATTAAATGTGGACCGTCCAATGCACATACGAGACAACATTGTGATGTTACCTGAAAAGTTTCCATTACGTTCAAATATTCAACTATAGTATTAACCAAATGAATAAAATTTACAATGGTTACAATAAAGTACGATGATTTATCATTCACAAAATATAATACCTATTGTAATGATGAAATTTCAGTAACAAAAGTCGAAATTTTTAAAAGTTTGGTTGAGAAAGGGATAGTAAAATAATTAAACCGACTTATATTTAGCAAAAAAGGAAAATTATAAAATGATCACAAAATTATTCTACAATTACCCAAGATTTCTGGAAATTATAATTTTTTCTGCGCACTCTGACAAAATTTTGAACATAAAATAAACACAGATTAAGCTTGGCTGAAAAATATAAATATCAAAACATCGATATGTTTTCAGATAAAAATCGATATTTATTACTGATATAATTATTTTTTATACAGTGGGCCTGATTCTGGTAACACAGGTACAGTATATAGTATATCTCTTTCTTGCAATAAGTCATAGGAAAAAGATAGCAAGAATCTGTTTAGTGCTGTCACTTAAATTTAGATAGATTTCAAAGAAACCATAGACAATTTTAGACGGCACGTACGAAGGTGCCTTCTAAACACTGCATTTTATCACGTTCAATAAGGTCGAAAATTGAACGCACGTTTCTAAATGTCAAATTTTAAGACAGCCATCCTTTTCGTACTCATTTTGAGAGAAAGAAATACACTGAACTTAAAGTTAGACTTAGCCTGTGTTCTCCAAAATTAGGGCCAGTGTGTATTTCCTTAGACTTACATTACTCTTTGGTGTAAGGGATCTGACTACCGATACTTTACCAACGTGTTCTATGTTGAAATTTATCGACAAAAAACTATACAAAGGGGGGTTGCACCCCTCACCCCTATTAATTGGAGCCATTTTAACACAAAAGTGACTTTATTTTAAAGGTATTGAACTTTACAAGCATTTAAAATGGTATTTGTTATGAAGTTACTGAAAATAATAAACAAAACCCTTTGATTTAGAAGAATATATGCCCGTATGCAGGGTCGTCTGGGTAGGTACCACCGCCTTTCTTATTTCAGCCAGTCTAGCGCAAGTTCGTAAGAAAAAAAAATTGTATGAAACGTGCACGCTCAGTAATGGCGGTATAATCCGCCTCAATCCGAAAGAAGGCATTATCCATACAATCAATATGGTGGTCGACGCTCTTCATAAACAGGTGATATATATCTGTCATCTGTCTCTGTCGCTGTTGTCTTGTTTTCAAAACGTTTGACATTTCATTTAGTTGTGTTGGAGAATTTTCTCTTAGATTCTTATGTTTTCAGCAGAGCAGAGCAGTGTTGAAGAGACAACACAAATATAAATGGTATACGTGTATAATTTCCAACAATAATCAATTTACAGAACAACTTACAATAATACAATAAAATACAAAGACATCCACTGACAATCAACAATAATCTAGTCATGGTAACCGTCGAGTGTCAAAACCATAGGTTTCACAAATCACATAAAAGAGTTTTCACTCTAACACCTTCTCTATTTGTGTAGACCTATCTGTTGCGCGAGAAAGTTTAGCCTAGGTCTAGCCAGTGGCTTTGTGAACAGATCTGCAAGTTGCAGCTCTGTACCAACTCTATTTACTTCAAGTTCACCATTGGTTACCATTTCACGGACAAAAAAGTGCCTTATACGTATATGTTTTGTCCGCCTGTGAAATTCCGGGTTCTCTGCCAATCTTACTGCAGCCTCGTTATCAACGTACAATCTGGGACGATTGACCACAGGCACGATACTGCCTATTAGGCGACTGAGCCAAAGAGCTTCCTTCGCTGCTTCACTAGCTGCAACTATCTCTGCCTCCGTTGTTGAAATAGCGACACTTTGTTGTCTTTGACTAAGCCAGGATACTGCGCCTCCAGCATACAAGCAAAGGACACCTGAAGTTGATCTCCCCGTTGTAACATCTCCCCCGTGATCAGCATCACTAAAACATTCCAAAATTCCTTTTCTGTAATTCCTTTTATAAATGATGCCAAGATCTGGAGTATACTGAAGGTATCTAAGTATTCGCTTTACTTTAGTGACATCTTCTCCAGAGGGATTTGCGAGTTTTCTCGAAACTATGCTCACAGCAAATGCGATGTCGGGCCTTGTGGCGACCATTAAATATGCCAGTGCTCCAACAACTTGCCTATAGTTATTAAGAAAATACTCATCTACCTTCTCTGGTTTCTGAGGTACATCTTCTTTTACTATTGGTGTTGTCACCGGTCTGCACTCTTCCATTCCAAATCGTTTTAAGATTTTGTGCACGTAAGAAGTCTGATGTATTCTTACATCGCCGCCTTCTCTCTTTTCTATTTCTATACCAAGGAAGAAAGAGACAGGTTTCATGGTTATTTTAAACCTTCGTTTTAATTGCTCAAGGAACTCGTCTATCATTTCTTGATTTGTTCCTGCGATAAGTCCGTCATCAACATATAGAGCTACTATTAGCTTTCTTCCGTCAGGTTTGATCTTTTGAAACAGGCACGGATCAGCCTCACTAACTTGAAATCCGGTTTCCTTAAAAAAATCTAAGATGGTTTTATTCCAGCAGCGGGGTGCCTGTTTAAGTCCATACAAACTCTTCTTTAATCTACAAACACGACCGGTTCCATCGTCATAACCGTCGGGTTGCCTCATGTATATCTCTTCTTCAGATAGAGATCCATATAAAAAGGCTGTTGAGACGTCAAACTGACACATTTGCATCCCAAAATTTGCTGCTAAAGCCAATACAGATCTAACGGTTGCCATCTTTGCTACGGGGCTGAAAGTCTGGTCATAATCTTCCCCTTTTTTCTGGCGAAAGCCTTTAGCTACGAGACGCGCTTTGTATTTATCAACAGAACCATCTGGATTCAACTTGACCTTGAACACCCATTTACATGGAATGGCCTTTCTGTGTTTGGGCAATTTCTCCAAAACCCAAGTGCTATTCTCTTTCAGAGAATTGATCTCACTTTCCATGGCTTTGATCCAAAGTTCGCTGTCGTTGCAAGCTATGGCCTCCCTATAAGTTTCTGGCTCTTTGTAACCTTAACCATTTCCGCTGATATGAGACACATAATCGTTGAATTTAACCGGGCGTCTAAGGAGTGACCGATCCCTAAGTTGCATGCCATGTCTGCTTGCTAACTGTTCGATGACTTCCGTATTCTCATTCGTATCTTCCTCATTTTCTTCCCCAAATTCAATCGGTTCATCTTGTCTCGCATCTTCAAACTCAGTTTCATCATCACTATCACTAGTTACGGGCGGAGCCTCATTCATAGCACTATGATTCCCAATCGAACTAGTGCCGTCATTCATGGGACATACATCCTGCCTCACTTCTGTAGTGATTGGTGTAGGTGCAACTTCAGAATTCGTTATACCTTTCATAGGAATCTCTATTTCACCAACTTCTTTTGTTGATTCTGAACATTCCGAATCTATTTTCTCTATTTTAGAATCTAAGGGTTTCTCAATAAAAATCACATCCCTAGACCTTATCAAAGACTTTGTTTCTTTGTGCCAAAGGCGGTAGCCATCGTCATGATCGTATCCCATTAAAATACACTTCTTTGCCTTCTGCTGTATCTTTTTCCTATTTTGTTTAGGAATATGCACATAGCAGGTAGAGCCTATAATTCTCAAGTGCTTTATTTGCGGCTTCTTTCCATTCCACAATTCGAAAGGCGACTTGTTCTCTTGAGTTGTAGGCCCAGTTCTGTTAAGTATATAAACAGCCGTCTGTGTCAACTCAGCCCACAATTCTTGAGGTAGCTCTTCATGTGCGTACATCATGGCTCGAACCATTTCGACGATTGTCCTATTTTCTCTTTCGCTACAGCCATTTTGCTCTGGCGTATACGGCATAACTAACCGTTGATGTATTCCGTGCTTTTCCAGTTCTTTGCGAACTTCTTTGTTATCGAATTCGCCACCGTTATCACTTAAAAGCTCCTTAATCACATGACCTGCTGTCTTAGCTTCTGCTAACATCAAACATAATATTTCAGGTACTTCCGATTTATGCTTCATAATGTAGACATAACGGAATCGACTAAATTCGTCTTTAAAAAGTACGAAATAACGGGATTTAGAGACACTTGGTGGGAACGGACCACAAACATCCGTGTGTATGCGTTCTCCAGGACTCGTTGCTTTTTCTCGAACACCAAACTTCCGTCTATGTGTTTTCCCAAAGATACATCCCTCGCATAGATTCCCGCTGTACTTGGTTTTGATATTAAGTTCGTGCTCTATAACTTTTCTAACATGGCGTTTGTCTTGATGACCTAAGCGTTCATGATAAAGCTGCAGAGTATCAACCTCATTCACAACTGCGTTGACGTTTACGCTTCCGTTAAATGAAACCGGTCTACAGTTCAGCCTATACAAACCGCCGTATTTCTGTCTATTTCCAGTAACACATAGTTCTCCTTCAATTGTAAAAGAACAAGTGGTAGCTCTAGACTTAAACACACTAATTTTATTTACATCATGTGCAGACAGTACAGAGAAAAGATTCTTCGTGATCTGAGGAACGTACCACACGTCCTTCAATGTGAAAGTCTTCTTTTTACACTTCATCAGAATTGAACCCTTACCCACAGCTTCAATAGTCTTCCCATCTGCAGTTATCACCGAATGTGGTTCCTCGAAACGTGTGAACTCCTGATACAGGTCGCTTCTCATCGTGACATGATGTGTGGCTCCATTGTCCACATACCAATCATCGCGATCTATGACGCTTTCTGTGACATTCATCAGCACAGCTGTCATATTTGTGCTAGCTCCAGGTTTTCTAGTATGTTCCTTCTTCGGGCAATCTTTCTTAAAATGTCCGACTTCTCCACAGAAATGACATTTAAAAGCTTTGGTTTTCTTCTTACTATTTTTCTTGATGGCAGCAAGAACTGGAAGTGCTTCACTGCTAGACTTTGAAACGCACCGTCCATCTTCCTGATAGGTCGTCGTTAAAGCTCTTTCGTGAGAACACAGCTGACTCGTCAGGTTGTCTATAGTTCTGTCTTTCTTGGACATCATTAACCAACTTGACCTGAATGCGAAGTATTCCTGTGGCAGCGTGTCTAGAATCTTACAAACTAGAAGAAATTCTGGCAGTTTCCCTTCATTTACTTTTGTAAGCTCTATACTCATCTTATGCCACAAATTCTTCACTTTGGAGATATGTGACGCCATATCACCAACAGCATCCTTTTTAAGTTGAAAGAACTCCAAACATACATCATATAGACGGTCATCATCACCGCCGTCAAATAACCGATGAAGTTCATCCCAGACATCCTTAGGATCTGTGAACCGTATCACCTTTTCAAGCATTTCATCCGTAATGTTGTTTGTAATTGACAGCAAAGCAGTACTTTCTAGTTTTAAGTACTCTGCTAATTCTTTGTTGTAATGCGCCAATGCCGCTGCAGTAGTAGAGTCACCATCACCACTACTTCCAGAAGGCTTCTCAGGCTTACGCGTTTTTCCTTCAACAATATCCATCAGCCCATCTACACCTCGTAGTAGCGCAGACATACGGTACTTCCATTGTATCCAATTTGTACCATCCAGCTTGGAAATTTGTATTTTGGAAAGTTCCATTTTTTTAAATTTGTGCAGTTGTTCCTTCACACGTGGATGAACAGCATAACCTCTTAGATTCTTATGTTTTCAGCAGAGCAGAGCAGTGTTGAAGAGACAACACAAATATAAATGGTATACGTGTATAATTTCCAACAATAATCAATTTACAGAACAACTTACAATAATACAATAAAATACAAAGACATCCACTGACAATCAACAATAATCTAGTCATGGTAACCGTCGAGTGTCAAAACCATAGGTTTCACAAATCACATAAAAGAGTTTTCACTCTAACATTTTCAAAAATCAGAAAATAATGTAAATTATTATTAAAAACGAGTGTTTTGCCTCAAGAAATAAGCTTGACCCAAAAAGGATTGTGTGTGATGTGAAGTGAACTAAATGAGTAAACGAGTAAGTTAAGAAATATGTAATTTAAAGACACGCCGGCGGCCAATGTAAAACGAACATATTATGTCTGAATTTCCTCTCAATGATGATCGGTAAGTACCAATGACTGTTAATTAGTTCTATTCTAAAGCTATTATTGTTTAAATAGGGATTTCAGTACAAATTTCAGTACATAAAAGTAATATTTACCTACCGACCTAAGTAAAAAATAGTGCTGTCTGTACAATTTTATTTCACTATCGATGTCGTGCCCATTAAATAAACCACTTTATTTTTTTCGCAGATGTAGACAGTACGTTCAATTGACAGGGAAGGATTTGGTGTATGTACCAATCGACAACAAAATCGCGACATATTTTTGGTGTAGTCGGAATCCAAATCGGTGTTGATGGCCGATCCAGGACGATTCACTCGCCTACCGTCAACCTAACAACCTACCATGTTGTCATAGTAGTCAAGCTTGATATATTGTATATTATACTAAATAAAAGTTTTTCAAGTACCATTGTTTATTAATTTCAAACACCTATAACTATCGATAAAAATCTAAATTGTATCTCTACTAATCCCTACTAAGCACATCCCTATTTTATTGCTTATGTTGGCATTATTGTTGCCAGACTGTTGGCTGAATTTTTATTATATTGGTATGAGTCTGGCGTGCACGTTCTATAGATTTTTTTTTTCCTTGAAGTCCCGTCTCTTCTAGCGTAGCGTTTTATATTCTCTTTGATTTCAGCCGTGAAAGTGAAACAGTTCGCTGTGTTTCGGCTTGAAGGGAAAGGTAGCCAGTGTAATTACTGGGCATGGACGGCATTTCATCTTAGGCCCCAGGATGACAACTTGCCTGCAATATCAAGTGATTTTCTCTTGTTATTGCAGGTGTCTATAGGCGGCGGTAACCGCTTACCATCAGGTGGGCCGTCAGCTTGTTTGTCATCTAGTAGTATAAAAAAAAGCTATTGTGCTCTACCTACGGTTACTTTTTGTCCCTTTTGGACTTGTTTGTTAGACTCCGTTTCTTAATTATTAGCACAATTAACGGTAAACATTTGAGGTTCATTTGTTTGCATAACCTTTTGCGAACAAATAAGAAGAAAAAAATTGATATGTTATCGGCCCGGTATTCTAGGTAGAGCACAATAACTAAAAAAAATCACAAATTTATTCCAAATTTTTCTTCTAAATCAAAGGGTTTTGTTTATTATTTTCAGTAACTTCTTAACAAATACCGTTTTAAATTCTAGTACATTTCAATATCTTTAAAATAAGGTCACTTTTGTGGTAGACAACATAAAATCATAAAACAACGTGTTTCAATAAACTCGTAAAAGTACGAGAAATGAAATTTTAAAATGGCTCCAATTCATAGAATCGAGGGTTGCGACCCTCCTTTGTATAGTTTTTTGTCGATAAAATTTTTAACATACAACACGTTGGTAAAGTATCAGTAGTCCGATCCCTAACACACTTATATGGAAAAGGATCTGAAATTCGAATTTCAACCAAATTCAAAAACCCCAGACATTCAATTTTCTCTGCAGTCAAATTTTCCAACAGATTCAATTATTCCAAATTTTTTTTCAGGGTATCAAAATTGGTATTTTTGAAGAGTCCTATCTCTAGTCTATGGTCCTATTAATGCGTCCTATGTCACATCATGTATCCTATTTCCCGGCAAATACCCGAAATGGGTAAAAACGGGGGTTTTTCCCGGGTAATTACCCAAAAGCCGGGTTAATATTTTTTGAGTATTTTATTTTGATGAATTCGTTATTTTGTTTACGAAATTTAATTTATATGTCAACCCAACATGACTTTTGCAGAAAATTTATTTCGAAAGATTTGTCCGCTATTATTGAGCCTTAATGAGACATTAAATAATTAAAAGTTTATTTGTACGGAATTTTCAGCTTCTGTCCCCGGGGATCCCCCACGTGGAGGAGTTTTAAAAGGTTTCTGTATGTCGGAGTTAGACACGTAATATCATAGACCACAGACAGTAGGCCTCTTTAAGGCCTACAATTTTTTAACACTGATTTTATATATTTCATTTGTTTTAGTCAGTATAAGTCATGTAATGTAACTATATGAAAACGATGGTGAAACTAAGATTAGCGTCACTAAAACTCTCATTGCGCCGCTACCAAAGCCAAATCTAGCTGGTCAATGGCCTAACCTAACTCTGAGAGAAACAATGGGACAGGGCTATTTGGAAATTGGTGCGAGATAATCTTTTAAACACGTCAAACAGTTCTGCACAATGAGACTGTCTCTTGCCTGTGGGAGAGTGGGAGTCTAGTATGGCTACAGGCTTTGCCTTCGGCTGATTTAAACATACTCTTTGATCGCACTGATTTTCGTTTTGCTACCTGTTTGGGTTTAGGAATCGTCTGCAATGACCCTCACCGTTAACTAGTACTCTGGTTAATGATCTTGGTCACTATTGTGCTAGAAGTGCAGGTTGATTTTCAGGGTGTGTATCAATGATATCATTCGTCAGGCAGAAGTTCAATTAATGCGTGGACGGCTTCGGGTGATAAGATACTTTGAATTAACTAATTTCATCATGTATGTCATCATATCAGCCTATGATATCTGAACAAAGAAACAAAGGGCTGAACAAAGGCTTCCCCATCTACGCAGCCTGCATCCAATAACTCCGCGCCACCGTGACCAGGTTGTCTGTCCATATTTTTTTCATACAAAACACGGCAAATGACAACGCCACCTTATGTGAAGAGGTGATAAGAGCCCATGTGTGAAGACAGTTAGTGCAGTTTAGCTACCTCCACCTTGCTGGCCCAATAGGTCTTTTTTCACGCCTCTTTTGAAAGAATCTATGTTATACGAAGGAGGGAACACTTGTGCTGGCAAAGAATCTCAAGAAAGGACAACAAAGATATGAAGCACTAACTTTCTTTGTCCGTGATGTTGAAGTAGAGACAGTGGGGTAAGAGTCTTGGTACGTACCTGATTTTCATAAAACAGACATGATTATGTCTGCTTTATAAAACTCAGGTACGGTTTTACTAGATTTAGTAGAAGGCCATCCTACTTTATGCTTTCTGGTACGTGGTCACCGTGCTAGAGCTTTAACGTCCAATCGGCCGTCAGTTCTGCATACTATTTACTAGGTCCACTAGTAGGGTCTCCTGGGTACTACCGTCTTTCTTATTTCACCCGTGAAATAGTTCACTGTGTTTCGTATTGAAAGTAAAGATAGCTAGTGTAATTTCTGGACATAGACGGCATTTTATTATTATTCCTTATTGTTGCAGGTGTCTACAGGCGGCGCCGGCGGTAACCGCTTACCAACAGGTTGATCGTCAGCTTGTTTGTCATCTGAATTTGTTAAAAAAAATGCTTTGTGCCCTACCCACTGGCACTTTAACTTGACAATCCCATAAGCTTTGTCAGTGACTTTAGTTATTTTCCAAATGTCCTCATTTCTGATTTTATCTCCTTGGAAAACACCAACATAACTTTTTCTACAGTTCGTTGACCAACTGTTAATACGCATAGAAGGCCGTTAGTAAGCGACTTCACTGGTAACTTACACGGGTCGAAGACTTTTGACTCTGGGCTGAGCAATTTCGGACGTCAATCTTATGCAATTTCCTGAACGCTGCCCATCCGAGATAGATCCACCGATTCGCCTCTTTCTCGTATTTAGTCTTACCTCGCTAGAACATTTATCCGATATAGACGTACTCGTCAACAACTTCGAGAACAGCACTTCCAACTGTAACTGGTATTGATACGACATGGATATTCGACATAATCTTTGTCTTGTCGATGTTCATTTTTAAATCCAAATGTGGAGAAGTTCTGTCTAGGTCACTTAGCATTATGCCAACTCCTCCAGGGTTTCTGCCATGACATGACTACTATATCGTCAGCAAACCGAAGATGAGTGATGTACTCGCCGTTGAGATAAATGAAGAGTACTGTCCAGTCCAGTAGTTTGATAACATCTTTCAACGAAGTGGTAAACATTTTCTCCCTATCTTACCCCTTTCTACAATTGGACAGATTTTGTATACTGATTCTGTACACGGACCGACATGGTGGTGCTCTAGTATAAATCGATATACCGATAGTCAATGTGAAGGGACTGAAGCACGATCGAATCGAAAACCTTCTAGAAGTCCACAAACCACAAGCAGGGTGACTACTCCTTAATATAAATAATTATTTACTCAGTACTAATTTATTTTCACCCACATAGTCACTTAGAGTTTATAAATAAATAAATACCCACGATGACTAGTTTTAGTTTGATGTTATTGAAAGACAGCAAATATTTCATAGAGTAAGAAAGACTCTGAAAGTGATTAAATTTTCTCGATGACTAAGATCATGATTAGTGGAAGACACTAAGTTATTTAGAAATAGTGCCTTTGATTCTTAATCTGAACTTTTTGAAGTGGTTGTTTAAGATACTGTGATTTTTATTTTTTTAAATGTTTTAGATTAGACAAGTAACAAATCAAAATCACAAAGATGTATTTATCAAAACATACCTATCTCACATTGATTATTAGCTTTTTAAGTCAAGAAGTAAACCATTTTATAAACGTTTTTCAATAAAAGTTATATAGTTACATTTCTATTCCTATTTTTCATTAATTAATAGCTGTCCAATATTGTACCAAATTAGAAAAATAATAATGTCAGTTGAAATGAGTTAGGTAGAATTCATTGTTAAATCAATATTCACCTTTGAGAAACATCTAAATACAACAAGACACGAATATTAATTTGAGGAACAATACATTCTTATTGTTTCAGTACAAATTATAGCACAAACTTCTTAAAATCAAAAATTAAAACTAAACATTCGAATTTACCCACGATTTGGGTAATTCCCCGGGGAAAACCCCCTATATTTACCCAAAAAGGTTTTTACCCGGGTATTAAACCAATTGGTATTTACCCTTCGCCCGTCTCTCTACCACTCTAAGGACCTAACTTTTTTTTTGTATTTTGAAGTCGGTCAAATTTTTTTAATAACTTCTTTTAAGTGTTTTGAAGCCGGTTTAGTTTTTTAAATTACTTTCTATATCTTATTTTGTTATTTAGTTTAACTAGCCGTCTAAAATTGTCTATGGTTCGTATGAAATCTGTCTAAATTTAGATGACAGCACTAAACAGATTCTTGCTATCTCATATTGTGAGAAAGAGATATACTGTACTTAAATTTAAACTAAGAGTGCTTCCAGAATTAGGCCCAGAAATGTTTTTTAGAATTAAGCTGTCAAGCCAAGTAGACGTTTTCTTGGTGACTGATACACAGTTAATGCACTACCTCAAAAACTGCTCAACCAATTTTAATGAAACTTGCACAGTTCACTAAGGTGGACACCTAGTTCAAAAAAACTATTTCTTGCAATCTGGCGTAAAGTTTTTTAAAAAGTGCAGGACATGCAAATATAGAATTATGAAATTTGGCACTCACGTTACCAAGAACTGTGCAATTCTGACAATATTACATACATAGGGATCAAATTGTTAACCTCCTTTTTTGAAATCGGTTAAAAAAATATCGATATATTGACAAATCGATATTTTTTTCACAATACTTGTGTAAAATATCGATACGATACATATTGATATTTTTTTTGTTAATTCTCCCTATAAAGGGAAGGCATCGGAAACTAATGTCCATACAGCTATGTCTTCAGTTTTTCTTATTTCTTCATTTATTGCATTGAAATGCTGGCGTAACACATTCCAATGCTTCTTGGGAGTATTTGATACGAAATATATGACGACAGTATCCTTATGTGCTACTTGATGAGGTGGATAGCCAAAAAAAAGTTCTTATCGTATTTCACACCATAATCACTTTTATTCCAATAACCTTTTAGTTGTAAAAGTGTTTGTGTTCACGTACTATATAAAACAACAAAGGAATTTAGGCCATCTTCTTATTTTTTATTTTTCTATACCTTGAGAAATATGTTTTCGTCGAGATGAGGATAAAGATAATTATAACTTATTAGCGTGCGAAAAAGGACAACTATAGCAGGTGAACTATTGATGTTCCTTTGCTCGGCATTTCTCAGTAACTGGTAGGTGGTATAAAAAAGAAAAAAAAAGAAAACAAAAGAGTGTTTGGCGGCATTTTGTAATGTCAGTCAAGATTTTTATTTCAATAATTAAAAATTGTGTCGGAGTGAACTTTGTGTTATAAAAGTGCTGTTGTTTTATGAACCAAGTGTTTGTGTTGACGTGCAACTAAAATATTATTTGAATAAAAGTGAATATTGTGTGAAATACTATGAGAACTTTTTTGTTGTTATCCACCTCATCAAGTAGCATCAATATGGAGACCAATACTTACATTACTGTTTGATGGAGACTGTCATCATATATTTTGCGGGGAATTCTCCAAATGTGCATTGAAATGTGTAACAATACCATTTCAAAGAATTCTGAAGACATGGCTGTATGGGCATTAGCTCCCTTTGCCTTTCTTTTAAAGTGAGAATTAGCAAAAAAAACTTAAAGTGATGTCAATGTCAGTCAACTGTCATCAACACGTGCTCTACTCCTGGTTGTTTATTTGTAATTTTTGTAAAATCACTGTAAAATCTCTTGGTTGTACTGCATAAATAATACAATAACAATAAATTTGTACATAAAAACTTTATTATGAAACGAAAAATTACGTCGAAAGCTTCGGATCAATCAGGTAATTACAGTATACATACCTACTACCTACTTAACTATCATGTTTTAGTCTAAGCTAATTCGCCAAAAAATCAAAATTAAACACACTTATCTGGTATAAGATTCTGAAGAGGAGCTGAATCCCGAAACCCACAAGAAATCGTTGGAAAAGCTTAGGAAAACTGATCCCGACTTTTACAACTTTTTGGAAGAGAATGATGAAAATTTATTAAATTTTGGTTTGGACTCTGAAGATGACGCTTCTGAAAAGGAAGACGATGATAATGATAACAACGATTCAATTCATCAACCTGGTCCACTCAGAGGCGATAGTGATGAAAGTGACTTTGAGGTATGATCAGTACGGTTATATTTCACATGCACAAGTGTTTAGAAAAACTTATAATAATTAATACTTTCCTGTATTGTAACGATTGTTGATTTTCCAAGTTCTCTAAGAAGCTGCTTGTCGCGAACCTCCTTGCAGTCTAGTAGGATATAAGTTGTCTTTCGGTTCCACATCAAAATTATAGTGAAATTGTCAGTTTTTGAAATAGTGTCTTTTAATATCAGATTTTGTCATATTTACATGCAATAATAATTAATATTAACCTAGAATATATGAAAAAGCGATGTACTTCATCAAATAATTATTATTGCATGTAAATATGACAAAATCTGATATTAAAAGACACTATTTCAAAAACTGACAATATCACTATAATTTTGACGTGGAACCGAAAGAGAACTTATATCCTACTAGAATGCAAGGAGGTTCGAATTCTAATAATTATTGTAATGTGGTATAGAATGGATTGATAAATTACATTTAAAGATAACTAGTGGCCACCCGCGGCTCCGCCCGCTTGGATATCGGTTAGCGCGCCTAAAAGTTGTGTGCATGCGGATTGAGTGATCCTATCTTCAATCTTTACAATAATCGACGAGGATTTAGTAAATAATTGTTAAATTCGTCACAGTGAAGTAAAAAAATTGTAAAACCTGAGATAATACAGATATAGTCAATAAAGTGGATCACTCATACCGCATGCATTATAAAATGTCATAATGTATATCTCATAATATATAACAGTTCTGCTTCTTATTTATACATCAAAAAATTGTAAAAAATTGTTAAATACCATTACCAAATTATGGATTAGTTTGCATGTCCCGTTTAAAAATTATAACGATTTATTTGGATCACTCACACCGCATGGTGGCCGTATGAGTGCTCTTTAAAAATATCACCTTATACTGAATATATACATATTATTTTTTTGTATATTATAGCTAAACGTGAGGTTGAATTTGTTAAACAGTGATCTTGACAAAAACTTATAAAAGATGGAAGAGATTCAAGTTTTCCGTTTCCTTCAGCATGTCGTCTGAGTGATCCACATTTCGGCCTCTATTTACTTTGGTATACCACCTACATAAACTGAAGATATGCCCAAAATTGTTAAATTTTATTTACTAAAATTTGGCATATTTTCTGTTAATGTACGTGCGATACTTTAGGAAATATCTCGTTTCGTAAGTTCCTGAGGAAAATGACTGAGTAGGGTGTCTTTGATTTTTCATTGTGTGAGACTATGTGATATATCCTTACTGGGACAGGACCAGGCGTTTTTATTATATTTATTCATATTATTTAATATTTTATGGAAAAGATTACCTTGTGCTTTATTCTAGATGCCTAAAATTTACAGGGCTGTTGATTGAGACCGATGATTAGTATTCTGGTGCATTTATTTCTATTAATCTTTTTATATTTTATTCACCTACTTATATGTTATAATGAAAGTTATACATGCTCTGTAAATGAAAAACCACATGTTCTAGAAAACATATATTTTAATAAAAAAATCCTATATCATACAGTTTATTGACGGTACAATTTATCTATAAATTATTTACGTCAATGAAGATACTCTCAATATGGGTCTTTCCCTGTCCTCAGATCGGAACTCCGATTGGTAGGAGGAGCGGGAATCTTTTTTCCCATTCCTCCGATTGAATGTTTCTGTTTTTATCACTTACTTAACTTAACCAAAAGTACAGTCAAGCCCATTATACAGGCCATATCCTAAGATCGGTACTCCGATTGGTAGGAGGAGCTAGAAATATTTTTTCCCATATTTTACAATTTGACAAGTTGACATTAGGCATAGTCTTCATTTTCAATTTTTCATAAATAATTCTTTGCTAAAATTTATGGTAATAAATTTTAACAAAGAATTATTTATGAAAAATTGAACATTGCATTGCGCTAGAAAAAGTATTATGATTATAATCCGCTTTGTAGAAATTATGTAGAAGAAAAAAAAATAAGCCAACACTGTCGCACGCTTGTATGTTTCAAATAGGATACAATCACTAGTACGGTTAAGTGAGGGAAGCATTGTGTTCCGTGTGCGATTTTCCAGTCTGCCATCGGACCCGTCCCCAGGGTTGCGGATAGGGGATCGCCCCCCTTGAGTGGGCTTTTGTGTACTGGATCAGGGAAATCCGTTGCTCAAGCTACGGCCCAGGAGTAATAACGGTACCACTGGGTACCCCTCGTGACACTACAGAGACGCACAGGAAAGATAGGAAGATATCACCTACAAATGGATTTTTTGGAGTTGGTGCTAAGCTGTTACCTGAAACAATAGAAAATGAAGCACCAACTCCAAAAAAATACATTTTGAGGATTAAATTTAATTATTTTTCCTTTTTAGTGTTTTGTATGTATGTAATTCGATCACGACAGGACGGTAGGTTCTTACGTGTCATTGGTTTAAATGGCATTTTTTACATTAAAGAGAAATTCTATTTGATTATATTAAAAATGTTGATTTTAGAATGAGCCAACCAACAACAGCGTATTCGCTTCATCAACTGCAGACTAATTATCTGGAATGAAGAGTAAAAGGTGAATCTTGTCGTGTGGTATTTTAAATAAATAAATTAGCGTGTTTTCAAGTTTGTTTTAATTTTTGATTAATCAAATCTAAAGTGCTAGCGAAAATAGAAGGTGGTTCTGTTTTTTACAAGATTTTATTTAGTTTCATCATCTGTCCCAGTAAGGATATATCACATAGTCTCACACAATGAAAAGTCAAACACACCCTACTCAGTAATTTTCTTCAGGAATTTACGAAACGAGATATTTCCTAAAGTATCGCACGTACATTCACAGAAAATATGCCAAATTTTAGTAAATAAAATTTAACAATTTTGGGTATATCTTCAGTTTATGTAGGTGGTATACGAAAGTAAATAGAGGACGAAATGTGGATCACTCAGACGGCATGCTGAAGAAAACGGGAAACTTAAATTTCTTCCATCTATTATAAGTTTTTGTCAAGATCACTGTTTAACAAATTCAACCTCACGTTTAGCTATAATGTACAAAAAAATAATATGTATATATTCAGTATAAGGTGATATTTTTAAAGAGCACTCATACGGCCACCATGCGGTGTGAGTGATCCAAATAAATCGTTATAATTTTTAAACGGGACATGCAAACTATTTCATAATTTGGTAATGGTATTTTACAATTTTTTACAATTTTTTGATGCATAAATAAGCAGCAGAACTTTTATATATTATGAGATATACATTATGACATTTTTATAAAGCATGCGGTATGAGTGATCCACTTTATTGACTATATCTGTTTTATCTCAGGTTTTACAAATCTTTTACTTCACTGTGACGAATTTAACAATTATTTACTAAATCCTCGTCGATTATTGTAAAGATTGAAGATAGGATCACTCAATCCGCATGCACACCTAAAAGTTCCTTACAGGGTCCTTAACTATCTCCACACCAAATTTTATCTAAATCGGTTCAGCGGTTATTTTTTCCCTATATAAATTTCTATCCTATCCACACCCATAAAGGGTGATATCTAATATAAAACTATCCTGTGTTCTTACCTGAGACTATTATTTAGTAGCAGCTTAAAAAATTGTGTTGCCCCAATCCTGAATTTTGTAGTAAAATACTTCAAAAGTTAAATGAATATAAAAGTGTTTCCTCAATTTAAGTGTTTGAATTGAGAAACTCATAAGTAGGAATATTGTGGATGAATATTCATCTAATTTTAGTATGATTTTGTACTATTCGTGAATAATTAGTACACAAAATCTGAGCTTGGCAGGTTTATAACTAAAAAAGCTATGAGTATTATATGTGGCTCCTCAGACCAAACTTCGACACATACACTTTTCCTAGGAAACAAAAGTTAAATCAATATGAAATTTCTGTATCATTTTGTAGTATGTGTATTTGAGTTCAGAAACCATAAATGAGTGGATTTAGAGATATGGCACATTTGAACTGGCTCCACGAACAAGATGCGTTGGTAAATAGACTTGAATGTATCTGAAAGGTACCTGCTTAAGTTTATGATGAGATTTAAAACAAAAAAACAGATGTATTTTGTAGCAAATCCTACTAAATGTACATAGAGTCCTGTCTCATGAAAAACCTTTATTTAACAAGGTCATAATTTCTTAACAAATTGTTTTGAGGGGTGTCCATGAATATGTCATCTAACAGATTTTTTTAAACTACTACTAAATAACTGCATTAAGCTTGTTAAAATGTGAAAAGTGGCTCCTCTATATGTGATGGAAGTTTGATTTATATTTCCTTTTCTTTTATTTATTTTTCTTTAATTTAACTAGAGGCAGATACTTGTAAGGCCTTAACTATCTAAATTTGCAAATAGGAATAAGCCTCAAAAGTAGTTAAATTCTTATGAGACTCACCTTTGTGTATTATACAACCTGAAAATAAAGTTTTTTTATCATTACTTAATGCATTGGTAGATACATTGGCCCTAATTCAGGAGAGCACATGCTTAGTCTAAATTTAAGTTCAGTGCATTTCTTTCTCTCAAAATGAATACGAAAAGGATGGCAGTCATAAAACTTGATATTTAGAAATGTGCCTAAAATTTTCAACCTTATTGAATGTGATCAAAATCAGTGTTTTGGAAGCACCTCCTTACATGCCATCGAAAATTGTCTATGGTGTCTTCGGAATCTATCTAAATTTAATTGACAGCTGTAAACAATTCTTGTTATCCTTTTCCTATTACATATTATGAGAAAGAGATAAACTGTACTTAAAATTAGAATTAGAGTGTGTCTTCAGAATCAGGCTCATTGAATACCTTATATTGTTTTCTCTGTACAACACTGCACTGCTAAATATGTTTATGTAACTAGAATGAGATTTTTATGTAACTAAGATTTTTAACTTTATATTTGAAAGGAATGACAACACAAGTTTACTGACGGAATCTTTTCAGTTGTATAACTTCTGGAATCGGTGTTAATTTAGACATGACAGACAGACAGACATTATGACATTGTTATTAACACATTTTTTCTATTATACATGTGTATGGAATTTTACGATTGGAAAGTGCTTTTTGTGCGAATTGTATGAAGATATTTTTATTTTATTTCACACATAATAGGTATAATATTATTTTGATATATCTTTTTTTACATATTTTCTTATTTTTATTATTTTTATTATTATCGTAGGTACACAATATCCCTGCTTGTACATACTTTTACACTAAGCTTAGGGTTGGCTGGAACCACCTCCCCTCCCAACTGTCATAAATAAGATGTTCCTTGTTCTAGAGCAGGGATGGCGAACCAATGGCACGGGACACAATATTTTTGGCACGAGACACATTTAATTGTTCGAAGAAGCTGGCTCATGCTATTTTTTAACAATATTTTCGTCAACCTATGCCTGCGAGTCATTTTCAGAGAAGAATAACATTAAAGACTGTTAGAAATCGTTCGACAGATGACTCCAGTTCAGCATGCATTCTGCTAAAAGTAACATCTTACAACCTAACACTTGTTATTTGTCATCTTATCTGCAACAACAGAAGTCACACTAATTTTACTTTAATTTAAATTACTAGTACAATTGAAACATTGCAAAATGTTCCTATTTCTCTGTAGTAAGTAAAGAGTTTTTAGGTGATAGTATTTACTACTATTATTTTCCCAATAACCACAAAGCCAAAATTATTGGATGGCACGTCTATGACCTCATTAAACATTTCTTTGGAAAAATGGAACGTTGATACGTAAAGGTTCGCCACCCCTGAGTGACAAGTCGTAGGCGATGGAACAGTTCTTTTGCGAGAATATAATATAATGTCGCAAAAGGAAGAAGCGGAGGTTGTGCGTGAGGCAACCGCCATATAAATTATAAATTTAATGGATGAACCCAGTACCTTCTCTCCTTTTATTGCTCTTTGTGCCAAAGCAATAAAGCAATGCAAATGAGTTCATCATCACGTTTCATCATTTCATCATCACGGCTCATCATTACGTTAAACGTATATTCATATAATCTAAAGGTATACTAGTACCTAACCTAAATAACGAATTAGATCCAAATAACAAAGCCCAGCGACCGGTGTGTGTGACCATGAACCCGGTTTCATGATCCCTTGTAACGGCGGGACGGCAGAACCGCTAAGTGTGTGACCGTTATTATAGGGCTATGGATGCACCATTAAAAATGGATGGAAGAGGTCACATTTAGATATAAGATCACTCCCGACATTTAGTTTTTATGTGTGCAATACAGGATGTATACAGTATGTCCCGAAAGTCCGAAATAAAATTTAAGGGGTGGTTGTGTTCCCTGTCAAAAGTGACCTCTGAAAGTTTTACACCTTCTAGACTACTTTTATTATCCAATTAAATTAGTAAAAACATTGTTCTGCTCGTGACAATCCTAAAAATGCGTAATATTACGTATCGTACAACACACGCACGCACGCACGCACGCACGCACTCACTCACTCACTCACTCACTCACTCACTCACTCACTCACTCACTCACTCACTCACTCTCTCACTCTCTCACTCTCTCACTCTCTCTCTCTCTCTCTCTCTCTCTCTCTCACTCTCTCTCTCTCTCTCTCTCTCTCTCTCTCTCTCTCACACACACACACACACACACACACACTCACACACACACACACTCACACACACACACACTCACACACACACACACTCACACACACGATACTATATCGATCCGCAACCACAGAATTCCAAATTCAAAAACCCTTATTTTTTTTTACTCTAAATTAACAGTTTTTTTCTTCTTAGCATGAAGAATCTAAACCAGCAAAAGGTAAAATCACTCTTAGAATGGTTACCCAATGGCAAAATGACCTCCAAACTGAGAAGAAAATCAAACTTGTAACACTCACTACTGTTATTAAAGCATTCAATGCTGCCATGTTAAGAGTGACCAGTGAAGATGGTACTTCACAAGGGGAATTTAAGGTGGAAGGTGTGTTTAAATTAATATACTGTCAAAATATTTTTAATTTTCTGATGTTTTTGTTTTACTGATTCCAATCAGCATAATATAGTAGAAGATTTAATATTAGTATCTGGTAATATTAGGAAATTAATTACAAAACCAATATTTTCAGGCTCATCTGTGTTTAATGCAGTAATTCAAATGTGTGTCCTATATTTACCTGCTGCAATCAGAAAATACCTGGGGATGGAAACATCAGGAAAAGACCCTCAAAAGTGCAAACATTTTGTAAAAATTAAGGGACCACTTTTGGCTTATCTTAATGATTTGTTAAAACTGCTTGGTGGTGTTACATCAGAGAATATTCTGACTATCCTTCTTAAACATCTGCATCAAATGTCTTTGTATGTGGCCTGTTTTGGAAGAATATCTAAACAATCATTGAAGAAATTGATCACTTTATGGAGCAGCGGTGAAGAAACTGTCAGGGTTTTAGCTTTCTTGTGCATTTTGAGAATAACAAGAAACCAACAGGCTAATTTGCTTGATTTGGTGCTAAAAGCTATGTATATGACTTATGTTAAAAATTGTAAATTTGTCAGCCCATCTACATGGCCCGGAATTAACTTCATGAGACGGTCCCTCGTAGAAATGTTTGCCCTCGACTTAAATGTCTCATATCAGCATGTGTTTCTCTATATCAGACAGTTAGCTATACATTTGAGAAATGCTATAGTGGTACAGAAAATAGAAAACAGGCAAGCTGTATACAACTGGCAGTTTATAAACTCTTTGCAGTTGTGGGCTGATTTGTTATCTGCAACATCAAATAAACCTCAATTAGAACCCCTGATATACCCTTTGGTGATGGTTATTACAAACACTATCAAATTGGTGCCCACACAGCAATATTATCCTTTAAGATTTCATTGTGTTGAGATTTTGATAACCTTAGCAAAGGAAACTAACACCTTCATACCAATATTACCATTCCTTGTTGAAGTAAGCATATAAGCAAATCATTTTTTTAATAATACCATTGAGTGTTTTATACCAAATTCTTCATTATGCATTTTATTACAGGTCTTAACATCTTATGATTTCAATAAAAAACATAAAAAGGTTTCAATGAAACCAATAGATTTTTCATGTGTCATCCGACTTGCAAAGTCTCAACTTGCAGAAAATGGATTTAAAGATGCCGTGATTGAACGCGTCTATGCGCTCTTACTAGAGTATACTGCAAATGAATCACATACAATTTCTTTTCCTGATGTATCATTGCTTGCTGTAATACAGGTTTGTAATATTATGTTCTGTATAATTTGTGTTTATTCTTTAGAGGTTTTCTCAGGTGAACTGGATACTGGCAAGTGGTACTTATTGGAGTAACTAGCATCTATAAGTAACCCTTAACATCAAGTAGGCCGAATGCTGAACAGGGACCGTGCTATTTTTTTTAAAATTTTGCTCAGTAAAAATTACTGTGATATTATTTTTGTTTAAATACTTAAAGATTGATTTTTATTTCATCAACAGTTGAAACAGTTTCTGAAGACTTGTTCAGTGACAAACTATACAAAAAAGATGAGACAACTTCTTGATAAAATAGAAGAAAATTCGAGATTTATTGAAACAGAAAGAGCAAAGGTGAGCTTTGCCCTGAATGATAATAAAATGATAACAGCTTGGGAAACTAATATTAAGGCTAAAGGTACACCACTGTTGACTTTCTTTATAAATTGGAATAAGATAAATAAGATTCAAAAACGTAAAAAGATCACTAAAAATGATGAGTTGGCAGGTGAGTTACCAATGATAAAGAGACCCAAAATATCTGAGGATAACATGAATAAAGTTAAGCCTGAAAACAAAGGACCTCTGATTCTATTCCCATCAGATAGTGAAGATGAGGGCAATAATTTCGAAATAGATGATAAAGGAGAGGTGTCTGTACCAAAAGTAAAGAAATTAAAAAAGAAAAAGGAATTGAAGAAGAAAAAGGTTAGCAAGATAGTATCTAGGAGAAATGATAGTGATGATGAGCATGTGGACAGTAAAGATGATATTGTTCAAGATTTTAGTGCAACTGATTGGTGAGGCCAAATATATTATTATATTGAGTACCATAATTGTTTTTATTAATAAATCATGAAATATTTAAGCAAAATAAAGAAATAGGATTACAGTTTATTAAAAAAAATGAAGATAATAATTAGAGTATCACATTTAAAATATTTATAAAATCAGATAAGCTTTTAAGCTCAGGGAATGCCTTGCAGAAAGTAAGTCCATTGAACCTTGGGCTGCGGCGGGTCATAGCACTCAATCGTGAGGCAACCTGTTGGCGCCTCTGTCCATCCCCGGGCAGGTCTATCAGACAGGTACACAGCTACTTTCATTTCCTGCAATATTAAATTTTATTCAGAATATCTGTGTCACACCACATAGCAATAATAATTGCGCCCCTTAAATAATTAACCTTTTCGGTTAACTGGAGAACATTAACGGTGAGTTTCAAATTTTCAATACTCTATCACAGAAGTAAGCTTATCTACAAAAGTTTTACTGTCTAGCATTCATTATTAATTTACCTACTAAAAGTAGGTTTCTAGGTACGATCGGTACTATCTCTATCTGTCGATAGAATTTTAAAACCGGTCGTAAGAAATTTACCTTTTTTAGGACCATAATATTTTACCTTTTTAGGTTTAATGTATTCGTTAACAGCTTTGACAGTAAACTCTTCTCTGTCTGCTGTAGCTCTAAACATCCTTGGATCATCAAATATATTTTTAAACGATATAGTAATGCTGCCGCCAGCTTTTATTTCGCAAGGTCCTTGAGGTTTTGGATCTGTAGCTCTTCCTTTTATATCGAACCTGTTTACATAATACAGATATATATATTTATAATTGAATGGTCCTTGTTCTTTGTGTTCACGCTCAATCTATTTAGATTGAGCGATGTTTACAAATTTAGGGAATGTGTTTCATGTCGTGTATAGTGATCATAATTATTATAAAACGACTAATATTTTCAAAATCACGTTCCAAAACGCTGATACATGTCACATGACCGCTGTATCGTCATCTGCTATCAAACACTGCTACGTTGCCATGATTTAATTGGTTTTTTTTTATAAAATATTATTTAAATTCCGTAATAATACTTTAAACTATTGTGTGTTTTTAGTATTTCTATTATGAATACTACTACTACGCGTCAAAATTAAATTGTAATTTAAATACAGTCAACACCCCTATTTAAGTTCTGTGCATCTCGTTCTGTTGTAATAAAATTTGACATTTATAAAGGTGTGTTAAATTTTCGACCATAATGAATATGCCAAAAATGCAGGTGTTAGGAAGCATCGCCCTGCAGTCTTCTAAAACTGTCTATAGTTTCTTTATAAGTTATCTAAAAAGTTATTTGACAGCTCTAATTTTTGCTATCTTTGTCCTTTAGATATTGAGAAGAAAAAATAGACTTTACTTAAATTTAGATTGTGTCTTCAGAATTAGGCCCAATATATTTGTATAGCGCTAAAAACATAGTCTTATAGATTATTTAGTATATTGTGAAATATGAATCATACATACACGAATTCACCAGCAACTGGGGAATTGAAAGATAGTCTGCACTCTTGAACGCCCAGTTCAGTTGGTTCAAACCAAACCAGTAATTTACCTTTCTCAAATGGACCCAACATATACTCTTTATCAGCTTGTATGCTAGGATGGGATACCTTTTAAAAAAGAATGTATTAATTACTAACTCAAAAGTGTCAAGACGATTGTCATGTAGGTATATATGATATGTCAATAGCCGACGATTTCGGCAGATCGTTATCTGCCTAAGTCTATTGAATAGTTTTTGTCTGTTTGGTAGGAAGACTGTTCATGTGATCGGTAGATTTAAAATAATAATCATAATTATTAAGTTAAATATTTTTTAAAAGCCATAATGGACTAGCCTATAGCTATATCAGTACATTGAAATATAAAGTGCAGAGAAGACACCACCCATTTCAAGTATGGCCATTGGCAATCGCGCTACAGTCTAGTCGCTTGCTAGCGTTGCTAGAGCTTGAACGAAATGCGTAACAATCTTTTGGTCGCGAATAAACTACATCCTATCGTTTCAAAATCAAACATGATTACTTAGCTAAAAAAGGCACTGGTAATAATGCCTAATAGGAAGTGGTAATAAACCTATTCATAGAAAAGGTTCTAAACTTTAGAGCCTTTTATATGACTAGGAATAAAAACAAATGAAGCTCTGCCCGGACGCTTCCAGGATGCCCTCTAACTAGCACAAATCCGGGGGAACCCGGACTGATGGTAACCCTACTCCAAAGACAACACGACTAAATACATGACCTATAGAGTTGCTGCCACCATTTTCAAAGAAATTTGAAAAGCCTTTTAGTAATAGAGTTTGTACATTTCTCGAAAAATTTGGCATAACAAAAAGTAATCAGTTTGGATTTCAAAAAACTAAAAACACGTCTTTCGGTGATGTCTCCTATATAGTTTTTATCTCAATTCTTCTGTAAGGCACTAACCGTGGTGACGAAGTCAGTTTTGACATCGGTTTTATTTTGTACTCTTAACCGTAGTGGTATACAAGTACCAAGAGAAGTAGTGTACTCCAGATCCTTTATTTTTGCCGGCAAACATTCGAGGACAACTTTATACACATAAGTGCCAACGAGGGGATTGATTACTTCTAGATAATCTTGAACTTTCCCTACTACCAGGGGAGAATATAACAATACGACAACGGCCTGTAACAAGACATAGGTTGTAATACACAGGGTTCGTTGTTGGTAAATAAAGGTATCGCTAAAAAGTTTATGAATTTCTACAATCGTTAACCTGCATGCATTGACGTTTAGGTATGTAATGACTCTGGTGTGGTGGGTGGTCTGTCTGTAGGTAAATTGTTATATATTTATCCACGTGTAAAAACAGTAACCACTTAAAAACACTAATAACAACAACACATCGTGGTCTTAGTCCAAGCATATCTAATGAAAACGAACCAAATGTACCAACAAACCGAATGTATGCGTTCTTAGTAGAATTATTTTATTTACCTCTGAATTTCTGCCAATATTAAGAAAGTCAGGGCAGTCTAACTTGTCGCATCTTATTTGGAAGGAAGCTTCCTCAGCCAAAGGGTTCTTGACCACAAGTTCTTTCTGCACGGACTCGCGTGCTCGCGATACGAATGTAAGGGTGTCTACGATGGGGCTCGTCGTTACCGTTACTGATATGTTGTAGAACTGGTACTCACGGGAAGCTTCGTTGATAAACATTACCTGGAAATTTGTAAAAGCTTGTAGCCGCTACGTTCTAGCGCTGTAGCACAGACAATTATAATAGTATCTAGTAACTGAGAAACTTGTTCATGGACCTAATCACCCCTTACAAATAGAATGATTCATAACATAAGGAGCCATCGTCGAGACAAGAGACTGAAGCGACTGGCGTACAAAGAAAAATAATTTAAGGACAGTAAAAGTGATGTAATAGCGGCTGAATCATAGAGCTGCATTGTAGTCATCATCGTCGTCACCATAACAGCCTATAAAGCCCACTGCTGAACAAAGGCCTCCCCCATCCACGACACCTGTCGTCCATCTAGTAGGAGGCCGTCCTACTTTGCGCTCTCCGGTACGCGGTCGCCATGCTAGAACTTCAACGTCCCATTGGCCGACTGTTCTGCGTGCTATGTGCCCTGCCCACTGCCACTTCAAATTGCTAATTTTATGAGCTATGTGAGTGTGAATATATGTACCTAGTGATATAGAGAATTAGTATCCGAAACGAGTAACCGAAAAATGGTTAATCAGCTAAAAACACAGAGTCGTATTAGAAACGTCACAATACGTAGGTATATAATGCAAAAAGTCTTAATCACGTTGACGAAGTTTAGTACTGTAGAGGTTACAGTATAGGTATTATCGCTATATATACAAGTACCAACGATGTACAGTCGGGTCGTGGTCCCCGAGCGAACATCTAAGCTCAGGGCATTTTAGCTCTTCATTTTTCGCTTTCGTAATATATGCAACGACGAGAAGGGGCATTCCTTAGTGCACAGACCACTTTTTCTTTTTAGAAAAGTCCCTAAAGGGATATCTATTTTAAAATATTTTGCTATATTAACGGCTTACTTTAAGCTGCATTACGCATTCCTCATAACAGACATACGTCCAGCGACAAGTAGCGGCTGCTTCTCCCCAAACTTTGATCGTATCTGGATGTCTTATTTCGAAATAGCCTTCAAACTTATCGGGGACCACTTTCATCAATTCTGTAGACACTACATAAGATTCTGGGAACTATGAAAATGAAAGGACTATAATTTAAAGAATTAAGACTAAAATTAGAACAATATTATAATATCTAAAATATATATGGGTAGATCACAAACCTCAGTAATATTATATACTAGCAACTCTTGGATATAAGTGTCTTTCGCAGCGACTGTAATGGAGATATCCCCATTCGGATTCGGGTGAACTGCAGCGCCAATCAAATTGATAAAAAGTGCACTTTCACCGAGTGGTGAATATAATACTTGACTCTGAAAGAAGGAAACATGTGTTTAGTAATTTACATGAACAACCTTAAAAAAAGGACCGATCGTTATCTACCTCGTGTTTCCCAATCGTTTTCGGCTTGAAATGTACAGGAATATAAAAAGTAGAATTTGGTTCAATGTTGAACTCTTTTAATGTTTCAAAGGCTTCACCTGATACTTCACTTAACACAAGCCACATATCGTCTGACCTGTGAAAAAGACAATACTTGAAATCGATCACTGTTTAATATTTGACGTATTATCTTTGTATGAAATGATTGTACCAATCAGGTGTTTTTTCTCTCTAAAGTAGTCACACGGTATCTACACTTAGGTAGACACTTTTTATGGGAAAAATATAAAGAGTTTACAAAAAGCTACACTCGTGGAGTAATTTTGAGTGACGTTAAAAAAAGAGGATGAAAAGGAAAAACACATCAATCAATTAAAATTCCACAATAAAATTAAGTTTCATGAAAATCAATAAGGTAGTTGACTTTTTATTTTATTCTATTTATAAATAGTATTTCAGGCTGGTGATGATTGAAATACCTACTAATTATTATTTAGGTATTTCGTTAAAATCTGACTTACGGATTTGTAACTGTTATGTAGTCGGTCTTTACTTCCCGCACAGGACATTCTAAGTACATCGTCTTACTCTGCATATTACCAACGTCCACACAGGTTGCGTACATTGCAATTTCTAGAGGCACGTAGTTCTCAATGTTACAACTTGCCTGTAGACAAGCATGAAAATATGAAACTGATTTCGATATTTTTGACGAGTAGCAGTAGAGATCAAAACTTTTACTTACCCACACTTTAATAAAAGGATTATGATTTATAGGTCTAAATGTTATCGTGAAAGTTACATTTGTGTGCGCAGCAATATTCCCTTGTAAAGGAGATATAGTGAACTCGTTGGATATCAGAGGTTGCCACCAGAATCTAATTAAATTAAAACAATAAAGTTAGCAATCGTGCGTTGAATATTTAGGTGATGTGCTGAGATTAGTTTCATCAGTGTTATAACTTAAATGTTACCTCGCACCGAAATCCCCTTTGTTTTGTAACATGACCTTTAGTATCTTACATCCTCGTTTACGCACACGTCCAAACTGTAAAGAATTCTGGCTGAAACACAAGTTCATGCCAGTTGCGCTGCCACTCAGGCGTACTAAAGGCCTCTCAAAGTCAAATACTTTCATGTTTAACTGCAAAATTTCGTTCAAATCAGTACTACACAACCTTTTTATAGTAGGTAACTAATATCTTGGTCTAAATTACGTACCTGAACATTGAGTGTGCTTATCATACCAACTGGTTTGAACTGTATCTTTAACGGTACTTTTCTGTAAGGCTTTATTGTAAATTTGTTAGGAACCACTTTCAGTGAGGACAAGGCGTTCTGTATGTCCATTGCAATCTGCTCTCGAATGTTGTCATCTTTGTAAGACTGGAGCATTTTCACTCTGCGAAAAACAATAAAAAAAATGATATCTTATTTACTTCCTGTTTGTAGGTAAGAACTAGTAAAAAATGCTTTATCTATCATTAACAGCCTATACACGTCCCACTTCTAGGTACAGGCCTTCCCACATGGGAGAACCACACGAGGCCTTGCGGAGTTTTGAGCCACCACTCTGGACCAATACGGGTTAGTGGTCTTAAGTGGTTCCAGTAACAACCGGGAAGGACCAACGGTTTAACGTGGCTTCCAAAGCACGGAGGAGCTCGAGATTACAAATTTTTGATTGACGCGGGATCAATCATGGCGAAAGTTACTTTGTTTTTCGTAATCGAAATTGAAGCGCTAAAACCGCTGTCTCAGAGCGAGCCCTTTCAAAATTATTATTATTAACATGTATTGTCTTTGATTACCTCGAATGACCAGTGTCTGTTGCATTTAAAGCATTAGCTGCACTGGGGCTAAGACAAACGCTGGTCGCTTCTGATTTGGTCGTGTCTTCTACTATAGGATACATATCCCTAAATATAAAGCTCGCCTCTATAGGGACCTTGCTGTGATTCATCACTTCAATTGGACGAATTATTTTTTCACCCACTTTTACTGCCCCCAAATCGAAACTTTTTTGGCATCCTTCGTATAGATCAAACAGTAGAGGGACACCTGGAATTTCATTACATCAAATCGTAAAAAAGTGTATCTTAAGTTGAAAAAATCATGTTTTCTTGCGGGAACTGAACCCACCTTTAACAATCCGGGTGACTGCTCTGATCACGTTAGCTTAAGTTATAACGCAAAAACGTTATAATTCATAGGGTTATCCCAAGTCCTCTGTAGTTAAAGGTGTCAGAACAATCTGCCGGATTATGAAAGCTTACGATTTTTGATACCGCTTTAGGGCAAGAGATCATGTTAAGTTATAATTAAGAAGATCCAACCGTAGATCATCCCCTAGTTCATGTTTAATAATTATCAACGTAACGATATTGTTTGCGCACTTACCCTCTCCTTTAATAATAACGATTTCTTCGCACAAGGAATTGACCCAAAACTGAAGTTTGAACTCATATTCTTTAACTTGTTTTGGTCGGAAATAAATGGGAATCTTCAAACGCTTTGTAGGATCAATGTTAACCATTTCGCCATATTCAACAAACAATTCAGGTACATTCGCAAAGTTTAAATCTAAGCTGTAATCAAATTATTATGAAACTTGTCACATTAAATGGCCTTGCCTTTCCCTAAGTAGGTAATTTTAGTACTGCCTACTTATAATTTGTTTGTTAAAAAAAGACATTTGTTCATTTGTCTCAAACTTCGTATTGATTTCGATTAAGAGTGAATAACGTGGTGCTAACCCTGCACAGATTGCACCAAACGTCAATTAAATAGAACCATGGTATTCGCTTAATCGATTTAGGGAAGTTGCTGATGATGATGTACCTGTGCCAGTACAGCTTCTTAAGACCTGTCACAACAATTACTGCAGAGATGTAGATACCAACGGTCAAGATTGGAAAACTGAGATTTATTTATTGTGCCTAGTGCTTATCCACGACAAATATCGTCCACATTCCGCGTAAAGTACCATATCAAAATGATAGTAGCTTTCGACTGGATCAACCACCCCATACTCGCTAGATCTTACTCCAAATGATATCCATTTTTTTCATATATATTTATGACAGCGAGAAATTTTAACTAGATCTCCGTCTAGGAATTCTTTACCAGAGGTATCGACGAACTTTCATTAAATTGGCAAAAGTGCATCATCAAAACTTAGAATGATAATTTTCACTACTTCCATTAGGTACTTATTTCAATATATTTTTTAGTTGTAACGGCAAAATCACAGAACTTGTTTTTTATACAACTAGATGACAAATAAGCTGACGGCTCACCTAATGGTAAGCGGTTACCGCCGGCTATAGAAACCTGCAATAACAAGGGAAAATCACTTGATATTGCAGGTGCGTTATCATCCTGCTTGATCTTAGATTCATAATATTAATTTTATCTTTGTTAAGTTGTAAAAGTTTTGGTATATTTTTGTATTAATATACCTACTTACATTATAGGCAGTTTATCGTCATTGACAAATGCTAAATTCTTTTTATAAGTTTGGTCTGGTGCATTGACAATGCATTTTCCAAAGTCGTATTCCATACAGGAAAAATGGTACGATGGTTTTTCTATTTCAGCGTGGAGATTTATATTGTATTCAGGACCATCTGCAATCTACGTGTAAATAGATTATAATCATATTTAAAGTCCATCAATATTTTTATTTTCATACAATAAATGTTAGCATATCAATAGGTACAAGCTATCACTATATACGTACAGTCAATTTAACAGGGAAAGATTGCACAGGTACTTTCTTAAGCGTGAAGTGGAGTACACACTCCACTGTATTGGCTGGAGTGACGTGTCCGCTCTTGGGGTCCACACTGATTTGCAGGTACTTCTTCACTAAGCTACTGTTATAATTCCAATCAAAGAAAAAGGTAGCCGAACCATCATTCCTTATCGTGAATGGTACTGTCCTCTCGTAGGTGGAAGCCGTCTAAAATTTACAGGCACTGATCATAATAATGTTACGAGTATCAGTGTTTTATGGTTTTGTAATATAAAAAATCTTAACAAGTGGGTACGGGTATAACGTTTTGAAAATCCTTTCATATTCTTTTCCTAGATAAAGGCAACCTATCGAAGTGTTTACTTTTTATGGATAACCTTTACTTCTAGCTTAAAGCACTCAATGATGTTGTTATAAATGGAAAAGAACTTCCATAAACAATAAAACGAAAGCCATGCATTTTTTTTGAAATTATTCTCAGCTAGACTGAGAATAATTCTCGAACTGAAATGGCTATTTCAAATTCTGCTTAATAAATCGTACAAATGTAGACAAATGTAATTGTTTATAAACAATTTTCGGTTTCTTGCGTTAATATTAATGATTTATTTATTAAAATATAAATTGGCAATGCTATGTCGACTTTCTCTGTCTGTAAAACGTTAATAACTTAAAAAAATAAGTTAATTTGTTTTTAATTTATAAATCTGTTCTGAATCCGCACTGGTTGCCGAGCTGGGCTGAGTAACGCTGAGGATTAGGATCATGCATGCAAAGATTACAAAAAGGTTGAGTAAAGTGAGGTTTTTGATCTGTCCAAAACTTGCGGACACATATATTAATTGTATCATGTGAGAAGCTTGGTGGCGTATTGGTTTGAGAGCTCTGGTTTCGATACGAAAAACAAAGCAACTTTCGCAATGGTCGATCCTAGGATGGGTCAATCAAAGTTTGTTATCTAGAGCTCCTCCGTGCTTCGGAAGGCACATTAAGCCGTTGGTCCCGGTTATTCCTGCAACCGCAAACTCCTCATGTGTTTCTCCCATGTAGGAAGGCCTGTGCCCAGCGTATATAGGCTGGTGATGATGATGATGTGAGCATGAATCCATAAATATACATTTGAGAAAAATGCAGTAAATTTAAACGTTCTAGGAGCTCGGTGGCGTAGTTTTTTGAGCAGTTTGGTTTCGACTAAGAAAACTAAGCAACTTTCGCCGTGGTCGATCCCAGGATGACTCAATATTTGTAACCTCGAGTTCCTCTGTGCTTCGGAAGGCACGTTAAAGCCGTTGGTTCCGGTTGCTACTGCAACCGCTTAAGCCATTCATCCCGCAATGGGCCAGCGTGGTGGTGTTATGACTAGTGGTCGGAATTAGGTAGAGCTATTTATGTACTTACACTGATTTCATACAGCGAAAGATGATAGTGGATATGCCTCAAATCTCGAGATTAATTTTAATTAGCAGAAAAATGCCGTGATTTATTAAATTAAAAAGTTATTTACTTTTACACAATGTAAACCGCTGCACGCGCGACGTTGCCAAATTTACATCAACAACATCGGATGTCCGAAGTTGCAAAATTTGAAATCCCAGGGAGAGCCATATTAATATCAACATTTTGATGCAAGTACATAAATAATTCCGATCTCTGGTTATGACCTAAACTCCTCATGTGTTTCTCCCATGTAGGAAGGCCTGTGCCCAGCAGTAGGTAGGCGTATACAGGCTGTGATGATGATGTAATTGATGTATTTAAAACATAACATTGAACTTTATTACCATTTTTCCAGCTAGTTGAGAAATTACCTGATCTAAATGAATATTGGTAACGGCATCACTGTTGAGTATGTGTTCATTTCCAATAAGGTAGTAAGTTACTTTAGGCTTGATTGAATAGCTCAGAGCATTTACACACAGTGTTAAATATTTCGTTAGGTATGTTATGCTGCAGAATATTTTGAAAGATAATGGACCGTCTTGTATTGGAGTATAGATTATTCTGAAACAAAACACTTTTTAAAATTTTTGGATATGAAATAGAAGTAGTTATTATTACACTAAAAACTGTCAACATTACGATTTCTCTTTATTATTATAGTAAGTATATGAGTATACAGGATAACTCTTGAGGGAAAGTATCCTAAATATTGTAGTTGCCAAACTATACTCCAATTGGAAACAATCCTAAATAACAATAACTATTAAATCTTTGAATGCATTCATAGATTTATTGTTAGTCACTTGACTCAGCCGGAAATAGAACCCATCAAATGTAGAAAATGAACATTCTGTATTACTATAATACCTATCAATAGGGTCCATCATAAGGAACAAATCTCTCCTAATAAACATTATCTGTAAAATTTTGGGAAGACTATAAAATTTTGCAATGCAAGGTAGGTTTCATGAGACGCGACGAAGCATTATATTGTTCTTCGTCGTGTCAATACTGGCTGCCACTAACTATTGGCATTACTCAAGGGTTCTTATTTTAGATTTGCGACGAATAATTAGTCGAGTTTATTTACTTGTATGAATACAATCTAATTGCCGCCAACATAATTTGTCTACTCAGATTATAGGGAATTACCAGTTGTTATCTAGCGTGTACCTATGTGTAAAATTTCAGAAGCGTACGTTTATATTTGTAATTACCTTTACTATTTCCTTATCGCCTTTTGATGTTAGAGCCAATGTTTGCTACAGGGATTTATGATGGGCCCAATCGACCTTGCGTAGAAGTAGGCGACGAGCGTTAGGTACTTTTTGAGTGTTGTTTTCTATTTTGTCAAGTGAAACTTAGTCTGGTTATTTTAATTTTAGTCAACAAAGACACGCGTTGCTTTTGCACTTCCCTCTCCAACCCCCTCCCCACCTGACGATGATTCTCTGTGTTAGGTAACACAGACATGTTTTTGATTCGCGACTATGCGATTTGTGCCAAATTAAATTGTATTAAAGAAGCAATTGAGCTGAATAAAAGGCTCCAAAGTGTTCGCGAGAAAATTATCTGTGGGGCAAAGCCGGCTGACGAAGATGAAGAGTGGGGAAGGTAGAATCGTGTCATCAAAGCCTGCGCTTTTGGAAGAGGTGTAGAAGTTCTATACGGACAGTTAAACGCGTCAAAACCTATTACCAATAACGCTGGTCCAAGGTCCAGCCCAATGACCCAGCACTATACCGAGGATATCCCGGACGTCAGCCTGTACGAAATTAGTATGGCTCTCAAACAGCTCAAAAACAACAAGGCGGCGCCGGCGGGTGATAACGGAATTACATGTTTGTACAGAAACGCCACCAAGTCAGTCTGCCTCCAGGATCACTAGTTGATATTTCAAGTCGAAAACTATCGAATTGCAGCGAAGAGTGAGATAAAGCGATGTTATATCTCCCACATTGTTCATAGTAGCTTTCGAAGATGTTTTAAGCTTCTGGACTGAAAAAGACTCTGAAACAATATCAATGGCAAATTTGATGACAATATCGCAGTCGTAGTCACGGTATCACAACAGTAGTCTCTTAACTAGGCCTTAAAATTAACATGGAGAGGATAAGAATCATATCGAACTCCCATGTTGTACCCACTCCTCTGAAGGTTGGAGACTACGCTCGAAGTTGTTGAGATACAGCTGGGACAAACAGTGTGGCCAGGTAAGTCCAATTGGGAACAAGAGGTCATTCGTCGAATCCAACTCAGATCCGCAGCGTTTGGAAAGCCACGTCATATCTTCAAATTCCAAAATACAGCAGTGTCTCAAGAAGAGTTGCTAAACTTAAGTGCTAGTGAGCAGGACACATTGCTCGCAGAACCGATGGCCATTAGGGTGAAAGGTTCTACAGTGGAGACCACAGACCGGAAGACGTAGCGTGGGTAGGCCCCTAACAAGCTGGACCGACGATCTAGTGGACTTCGCAGGTTGCCGCTGAATACGTGCAGCGCAGAAAGGATCATCGTTGAAATCTTTAGACGAGGCTTTTTGCCAGCAGTGGACGTCTTTGAGTTGATATTTCAGCTGTAAGATGGTGATGACGAACTAAAATAGATCTTTGTCTGATGGTTTTCCAATCAAAGAGAGTCTTATTGTATTTGAATGAGTGCTAACAAATGTTTAAAACGTATTTTTTTCTTTTTGAATCAGTATAATAATTATACTACCTACTTTGATGTCGTCTACCTTAATAACATTCACGCATTATGTGCAATATTCAAGTGTATAGTTTTTTGTTCTTTAGATAAAATCATTCGAATTATTCGTAATGTTATTTCTATGGTCTGAATTCGTAATATACGAATAATAGTTTTGGTAATATTCGAACAGTAAAAATGGACGAATGTTACAAGCGCTAGTAGAACCCAACCAAGGTGCTACTATTATACGTGTTTTTGAGAGAATTGCAATATCTTAATAAGTACTTACTCGTATTAATGACCCTCGGCCATTTGAGGATGAATAAATTGCAAAATTGTAAGTTTGTATTAGTTCACTCACATTGGACATGATTTGTAATTAATATTCTCTATCGACAATTTTTTGTTTGAACAACATTAACTACTAGTAGATTGACAGTCGTTAGGACTATAGGTACACACTAGGCGTAGGCACATAGATAGGTAATATACTTCATTAAACCTACTTATGGCCCTTATAATAATAAAACGAATCAAACAAAACATTTCTAAGCTGTAGAAAACGTACTTAATACGTTAAATCAAAACTTTCACCGGAAAAATCGATAATTAGATTAACGAAGAAGGGGTTTTTAAATTAAATATTGCAGCCAAAACTTGGCATTCTTTCAAAGGTGAAAAGATATTTTACATCTGAGCAGCTCCTAAGCCTTTATCGAGCCCAAGTTCGCTCCTGCATGGAGTACTGTTGTCACCTTTGGGACGGCTCTGCACGTTATCAGTTGGATGCACTGGATTCGGTGGAGCGCCGAGCGAGGCGACTAATCAAATAAGTGAGGCACACGCTGAGGCTAATCTCCAGAGCCTTGACCACCGAAGGCGTGTAGCTTGCCTCTCGGTCTTTTATCGGTTGCATTTCGGAGAGTGTGCGGAGGTTCTTCATAATTTGATCACCCCAGCCCCTTTCCACCACCGGACGACCAGGCGCGGCGAAGGCTTTCACCCTTACGTTGTGGATATACCTCCCATCCGCACGAAGCGCTTTGCTTCCTCTTTCATAATGCGAACAGCTAAGAACTCGTTGCCAAGGTCTGTTTTCCCGGATCAATATAATCTGGATATCTTTAAGGCCAGAGTGAACAAGCATCTTCTAGGCGAGCGTGTACCATCTTAGGCTTCACATCAGGTGAGATTGTGGCCAAACGCTCTGCTTATCATACATAAAAAAAATCGTTTACTTACCTTATAAGTGTTTCTGAAAGAGGTTTTAGTATTCCTTGCTCCGGCTCCACAATAACTGGAGTCTTTCCGGACTCGTTACACAAAGAATTCCCTTTGAACTCAAACCTTAGACCCTCACTTTCATTGTTCTTTATCTTCACAATGTGTGTCGTTGTAAAACCAACAAGGGAATTTCTTATTATAAGAATTGTTGGAATAAACACTACTTCTGGCTCTCTGACAAGACCCACTACCAATAAATTCATAACAAGATTATATACTGGTATTGTAAACTTCCACTGTGATTCATAAACCTTAAAAATAAAATTAATGATCATAAATGATTCTCGTTTTTTTAAACAAATTAAAATTGCAATTTTATTTCATTACCCCGGGAGCAGTTGGAGAAAATGTAAACGTTACGTCTGATGATGTGCCACCTTCTACGAAGCCTTTTAACTTATTGCAATGAACGGGAATCAGCTCCGGTTTATCACATAGAACCATTTCAAAAATAAACTCGTAAGCTTCGCTTGTGGGATTTATCACACTAAACATTCTGGAAAGCGAAGAAACAATTTAAGAATTCATACTAATATTATATATGCAAAAGTAACTAACTGCCTGGAATTTCACATGAGGTAGATTTTACATCCTGAGAAAGGTCATCCATTCGGGCGAAGCTGCGGGCGTGCACAAGTAAATTGTTAAATGTTTAAAAATAAAGATATATAGATAAATACTTCTTGTAACATCCAGATCCCAGAACGTTGAATTCTAGCACAGTCATGTGAGATGGTAACGCAACTCCTGTTATTTTTCTACGGCCTGATGTTAGATAGTCACTCTCTTCTATATCAAGATGACAATATGGGATCAAAGATTTCGCTGTTATCTTACAACATACGTTCTGATCATATGGGTCCAAATTATCTGCAAACATGTCACATTAAACAATTTTTTTTATAACTTAGTGAAATAATGTATGAAGCAAATAATATTTTGATAAATTACCTATATTACTTTTTAGTTTGACCTTGTAGTCAAATGCCTCCAAAGGAGCAAAAGTGACTTTGAAAACGCGACTTTCTTGGGGATTCAGACATTCTTTTTCGGGTTGTATGGAAAATGGTAAATCCATCTCGAACCATGTATCTACACTGTTTCTTCCCGTGCTCCCACTGAATAAGGTCACTTTGCTTGGTACTAGTGGAAAAAGTAAGCACGTATTATTGTAATATTCTATCTATTTTCTATAATTTTTATAAAACAGTCATAAAAGTCCGGGTTTCGTGATTTTGCTGCGACATATCTAAACATATTACACGTGACTGCAAAATTGTATATTTTTTTCAAACGCAAAAGAAAATAGTACAGTGGATGTTTCGAATTTGTTTTATGTTTCATAATAAGTTGTTTACTAACAATACCCACCTAATAATATAATGTGTATTAATAATCACCTCAATCTAGGTTTGTAGTTTTTGGGTCATCTTGTTTAATTTGTATTGAAATTAATATAATTAATTATTTAAGTACTTACCTTTTTCTTCTAGCTTTCGTACCGTTTTAAGATCCGACTGCAAGCTACCTGCAGTATTGTTAGTACCGAATCTGTCCTTAGTAGATTCCATAATAGCTGGGTCACCGGATTTCTGCAGCATTTAACACAGTTAACTCTATTAATTAACATAATATACTCAATGAGTTTTGGGTAAAAAATATACAGTAGTATTAGCTAAACATTTAAAATAGTTATTTATGATACTGTGTGTGGACGATAAATTAAACGAGAGGAATTAAGGTGTGGACTGTATAATAAATAGTAAAGTTAAAGGTAATTGATCACAATAACAATATAATTTAAAAAGCACAAGAAAACAGAAAATATTACCACCAAAGGAATCTATACATTAGACAATGACAACAAACAAACCAAATTTTATGACATTAATCAAAATACCTTCAAAAACTGTTTAGTTATAAAAAAGGTATTTATCATGCCAGACTGTCGCCAACACTCTGGGCCCCCAGTGTGGAACACGAGTCATGTGAGGGGGTGGCGACAGACTGCATGATAACGCTATTGAGGGCTGACAAACACCAGTCTTCGAGTAGGGCGCCTTATTATTCCCGCCTTAGTCTGCACGTCTACGATTCGGGTAACGCCGTTTGCTGACTCATAGCATTTGACAACCCGGCCAAGAGGCCATGTCCCTCTTGGAAATGCCGGATCGGCAATCAACACTACGTCACCTTCTTGGTACTTGTGGCCTTGTGCAACGGGTCGGCGTGGCGAAAGTAAAGGCAGGTACTCTTTCATCCAACGAGTCCAAAAGTGGTCAGCCAGTCTTGCAGCGAGTCTCCAATCCGATCTGCGAATAAGGTCGTCGTCGCTTAGAATAGCGTCCGGAGCTGTTGTGGAAGATGAACCGAGGATGTAATGGAATGGTGTTATTGCCTCGTTATCGTCGGGGTTCACTGAGACGTATGTGAGCGGGCGCGAGTTCACTATACTTTCTATTTCTAGGAGCAACGTGTATAGAACTTCTTCTCGAGGCGCCCGTTCTTTTAAAGTTGCTTTCAGCGCAGTTTTGACGGTGCGCACCATGCGCTCCCAAGCGCCCCCCATAAAGGGTGCGGAAGGTGGAATAAATATCCACTTTATTTGATGGTGGGTTGCAAAGTCACGTATCGGTTCTCCATACAGAGCCTTAAGTTCGCTGTTGGCACCTACGAAGGCTGTACCGTTGTCAGAAAAAATCTTGCTTGGACAGCCGCGACGTGCGATAAACCGTCTAAGGCACATAAGAGCCGAATCTGTCGATAACTTTACCACCATTTCCAGGTGTAATGCTCTTGTGACAAGGCATGTAAACAGGGCGACCCAACGCTTTTCATGTCGTCGACCGACGGTGATAGTAACTAGACCGAAGTAGTCAATCCCAGTATTGGTAAATGGACGTGCATGATGCTCAATGCGTTCTGGAGGTAAGTCGCCCGTGGGAGGAATCTGTGATTTTGCCTTCAGACGTCGGCATGTCAAACACTCTCTGGCTATGCCTCTGATCACGTTGCGGCATCGTAAGATCCAGTAGCGTTGTCTCAACTCATTAAGTACGAGCTCGTTAAATCCATGGGCTGCCTTGACGTGGTGGTGTCGAACGAGCAGACGCACTGTCGGGTGGCGACCGTCCAGGATCAATGGTGCTGTACATTCGTCATTGGACCCGTGCAGTCCTTTGGTGCGAGAGTCTATTCGTAGCAGGCCATTACTGTCGAGCACTGGTGTTAGTCCCCTTAACCGACTGTTTCTTTGAATGGGCTTGTTTGCCTTAATACGAGCTATTTCTTCCCCGAAGCTATCTAACTGTGACCGATAAAACAGATTCCGTTCGGCTTGTTTCCAGTCTGAGGAAGAAATAGCACCAGACAGCGTTTCATTATCACGGGTAATATTTGAATTTTGACAGTGAGTGTTTCGAGTAAGGTTCCGAAAAAATGCGACTGCTTTAATGACACGCGCGGTGGTCCTTACGAGGCGAACCCAGACGCTGAAACGTGAAGCGTCGGGGACTGGAGGCACCATTACCGATTCCTGCGTAAGTAGACCTACTACCTCCTGAACCACAGCAAATTCGAGTTCTGGAGTCAATGTAATCTCTTCCGGGGATTGCATTGCCTCCTGGGGCCATTGTTCCGAAGGGAGTAGTAAGAATGATGGTCCAGAAAACCACCTATGCGAACCGTTCACTTTAATAGGCCTAGAGCGAGTGGCATCGTCTGCGACGTTGAGCGCGGTAGGAACATAGTTCCAATCTGAAACCTTAGTACTGTCGCGTATTTCACTTATTCTGTGTGCTACAAATGGCTTAAAACGTTGAGTGTCACTTCTGATCCAAGACAGTACTATCGTTGAATCGATCCAGAAGTAGATAGCGGAAGGTTCGCACCGGTGACTTTCACGAATGGTTTCGGCGAGACGTGACGCTATTAAAGCAGCTTGTAACTCCAACCTGGGAATAGTAGTACCCTTTAGAGGGGTTACCCGAGCTTTACTGGCAATTAAAGAACATTTAATGGAATTGTCTGAATACAAATTACGCCAGTACGCTACGCAGGCGTAAGCTTGTTCACTAGCGTCAGCAAAAATATGCAATTGCGTATCTGTGATATCTTTAATACCGAAATACCAGCGCGGTAACCTTAAACTCGCGATACCTGATAGTTCTGCCAGCCATTCGTTCCAGATTGAAAGGGATTCACCAGGAATTACGTCATCCCAACCAATCTTCGCTCTCCATAGACGCTGAATTAAAATTCGGCCTTTGATAGTGACAAGAGTAACCAAACCTAACGGGTCATACACGCTCATTACGTGGGACAACACTACGCGCTTAGTGATAACCTGGGGCGATTTAACTTCATCTCTCCCGGTTCTAAAACCAATTGTGTCGTCATAAGGATTCCACTTAATGCCCAAAGTGCTAATGTCTTGGTTGGGCAGGTTTACTGTAGAACCTGGATTTGCCCAGAGATCCCTATTAACTAGCGAAAGCGCCTTCAAATCGTTTGATGACCAAGCACGCATTTCAAAACCAGCCATTTGATGTACGGTAACTACGTCACTAGCAATGCGTGCTGCGTCATCGACGTCATTCATGCTGGATATAAAATCGTCCATGTAATGATTCTCTATGATCTCGTGCACTGCTTCTGGGAACTGTGCCTTAAAGTCAAGAGCGTTCTTGTTCTTAATAAAAACTGCGGAGCATGGACTAGAAGCAGCGCCAAAGATCATAGAACTCATCCGATACTCTTTGACGGGATCATTGACATCGCCGCGACGCCACAAAAAACGTTGAGCATCGCGATCCTGAGTTCTTATTTTTATTTGTGGAAACATCTCCCTAATATCTCCCGTAAGTGCAACCTTACCTTCTCTAAACCTGAACAAAATTCCCAACAGGGATTGTAATAAGTTTGGACCAGTTATAAGAAGACTGTTTAAACTAACGCCATTATTAGTCGTCGCCGCGTCGTGTACGACACGAAGCTTCTTTTTTAGTGGGTGAAAGACACCAAATGTCGGAAGATACCATCGAATGCTTGAAGTGGTGACAGCAGTACCATGATATGTAGAAGGATGACACTCCTCTGCGGATCCGCTTGCCAATACGCGGTCAATGAAACCATTGTAGGCAGTCGCGAATTGCGGATCCTTAACCATCTGCCGTTCTAAGGATTTCAGATGCGATAAGGCCTGATAGTAACTCTCGGGTATAGCAATATTGTTCATATCCTCAAACCTCCAGGGTAAACCAACTTCGTAGCGACCGGTATCGAGACGCCGTGCGGTGGCCTCCAAAATGTTGAGCGCGCGTTGTTCAAGAACACTGTACGTGGAGACGCGTTTAGAAATTCCAATAGAGTCTAATTTACACTGTTCTATGATCAACTTCTCTAAAGAATCGAAGTTATTAGTGCTTACGAAGTTAACTAACAGTTTGTCGTAGCCATGTCTCGATAGTAGTCCATATAATACCCAGCCAAGCAGTGTGTGCGCCGCTACAGGCTCGGATCGCTTGCCTCTACGCAGCTCATGGCCAAGCGTTAAATACCAATCACTTGCTCCTAGTAAGATAGTCGGAGTGGCGTTTTTGTATGTCAGTTCATCGCTTAAGTCGCGTAAGTGATCGAACCGCGTAATGTCAGTAGCGTCGACAGTTTGAGGAGATAAGTTTAGGGACTTGACAGCTCTTGCGTTCTTTACGGAGTATTGTCGAGAGCCGCGTCCGCGAATGTTAAAGTCGACTAAACTTATGTCCGCATTCCTTGTCATACCTCCAACGCCTCTTATTGAAACTGTACCGCTACTGCTCGTCTTAACGCCGAGTTGCGCGGCAACGTCAGCATCGATGAATGATGCCGTGCTGCCGTCGTCCAGCAGAGCGAAAGTTCTCAGCTCACCACACGGTCCGGAGACTGTGACAGGAACAACTTTGAGCAAAACTCGCTGACACGTCGATCCTGCAATATTGTCACTGTTAAAGGTATTCGTAACATTTAAGCAATTAATCTCCGGCTGATTATGGTTTTCGACACATGTGGCATCAACAGCCAGTGTGGTCGCGACGTTAATATGATTGTCGTCACTGTGCTGCGGCGGATTGCTTCCGTGAAGCAACGCGTGATGTCGCCGTGTGCAGCCGTCCACACCGCAGGGCTTAACTTTACATAAATTCCATGTGTGCCGGTTACCCCTTAAACACCTATAACAGAGTTTAGCTTGTCGGACATGGTTCCATTTGTCTGTAATGGAAAGCGATTTGAAATCACGACACTTTATAATAGAGTGTTCGTCGTTACAGTATGAGCATTTCAATTTTAGGTCTGTAGTGGTGTGAACACACTCACGCCTAATCACATGACTATGTGGCTTAGAAACAGTTGGGCCACTGTTAAAGTCAGGCATATAAGTATATTTTAGCTGCTTGTCAGCTTCAAGCAACAAAAATTTGGAGAATACTTCCAACTTTGCTATGTCTGGGTCGCTTGTGGCGGCGAAGTCGGAATATCGAGCTTTGGTAATCTCGCTAACCTTAGATAAAACGCTACGATACAATTCCGGTGAGTATAAATAGGCCTGTTGCTTAAATAACTTTATGCGAGTAACACAATTACGCACCTTATTTGCAAAAGTATTTAATTGTTCGGCAGTACTTATCTTTGGCATAGCTCGAAGTGCGGCTACCTCCCGCGTGACAAGAAGCTCCGGGCGCGCGTATGTCTGCTCGAGCGCGCACACAACCTCCTGCGCTGCGTCCCCACTGTACAGAAGAGACTCCACTGCCTCGCGAGCCTCGCCACGAAGAGCGTCATTCAAGCGATTTAAATTCTCTGTATTAGAAAAATCTGATTTAGACCGATCGTATGCACTTATAAAAGCCATCCACTCTTTAATATTGCCAGTAAATGTTGGCAACTTGGATTGTTTGGAGTGTCCAGCTAGGGCAGCTATAGCGCGTGCTAGTTGGGATATTTCAGGAGAAGCTTGTTGATGTTGAGCCGCTGAGACGTGAGCAGCGGGGACCGGGTGTGGCATCACCGACGAAGTGCCAATCGCATGTGGAGCGGGTTCGTGCTCCCCGATTGACTGTACCGGATGCAAATTGTTGTCCCTTACCTGCTTAATCCACGCCTCAGTCCTTACCAAGGAAGTAGATGAGGCAATACTAGCCCTTTCGGATTGAAGGGCGGCTAGCTGTGCTTCAAGCTCTAATTGTTCAGCTTCGTCCTCCAAACGCGCGACTTCTCGCGCTCGTTCTACCTGTCGACGGCGCACTTGAGCCTCAGCAGCTAACATCTGTGCTCGAAGCGATGTAGCGGAGTGCCGAGATCTCGACGTGGAGTGATCGATCGCCATAAATTCCTTTGACGTGCTACCCTCGGGAGCCGCGGGTGTCGCAGCGGGCTCATCGTGCGGCGCGGCAGCCGCAAGCTGTGCGTCGGCTCCCGAAATCGCGGGATTGTCTGATTTTGTTGGCTTCGGAATATTGTTATGTGATCGTGTAATTACCATTTTGTTCGCGTGAATTCAAATTTAGGAGGATCGATGGACCAAAAATGTGGACGATAAATTAAACGAGAGGAATTAAGGTGTGGACTGTATAATAAATAGTAAAGTTAAAGGTAATTGATCACAATAACAATATAATTTAAAAAGCACAAGAAAACAGAAAATATTACCACCAAAGGAATCTATACATTAGACAATGACAACAAACAAACCAAATTTTATGACATTAATCAAAATACCTTCAAAAACTGTTTAGTTATAAAAAAGGTATTTATCATGCCAGACTGTCGCCAACACTGTGCGTGAAGTTGGTTATTATAAACGAGCATTTCGGACTTTTCATAGTCACGAGTTTGTTAATACCAATATCCGCACAAGTATCATTTAACGTTTTTTAATAGATTTGTGAGAAAACAGTTTATATTAATATGTTTTTGTTTAGTGTTGTAGAAACATAAGTTCTATCTGTGCACAATAGATAGCGCTTTACCGAAGCGTGCCATTTCGAAATGGCGGTGTAAGATTTTTTCCTCAGTTATAAGTAGTTTCATGAAATTCATGTAATTTTTTGTTAGTAAATTGGGCCGCAGTAAAATATTACTGAATGAAGTTAGGTCACGGAAGTAATTTATTTCGATCGTAGGAAACCCTTGAAAAATCGACCCCCAGTTCTGAAATAGCCCCTGAAAAGTTTAAGTATGTTACATCTTTGACGTTCTTAAAATGAAAATGGCGCCACGTAGGTTGCAAATCAGGGGTGTTGTCCATATTCAGACATCCGCATCAATTGATGCGGAGTTTTTATGGATGCGGATTCGTATCTGCAACAAGTAACGACATGTAAAGAAAGTGGGTGGTTCCAAAGTAGCACATACCTAGTGCTATTTGCTAGTTGCTATCTTCCTTCGCTAACTGACCAATCGGAAGGCGCACCTACCTAACTACTTAATATCGTTTATATAGGCCTTAAAGAGAGTGGGGCAATTTAGCTCTAGACAGCGGAACCCCGGGGTGCAGCGGATGGCCGATTTCAGGGAGAAGGAGAGACTCTACATGATGAACTCTTTCTTTAAGAAGCCGCTGCACAGGAAATAGACCTAGAGGAGTCTCGATGGTTCCACTAGAAACAAGGTTGACTTCATCATGACATGAACATGGACAAGACAAAGACTATGTCGAATATTCATGTCGTAGTACCTATATCAGTTTCATTTGGGAGTTCTGTTTTTAAAGTTGTTAACTAGTAGGGTCTACCTTGGGCAAACGGTCTAGCTAGGTAAGTACAACTTACTGAAATCAGTATTTTGCCTGTACTTTCTAAAATAATAGAAAGGTTGGTCTGTGATCAACTTACAAAATATCTGGAGAAGAATAGTCTACTACCAGTCACACAGTCTGGTTTCCATAGTAAACATGGAACCGCGACTGCACTGGCTAAGGTCACGGACGATGTAATTTCGGCTTCAGACGAGGGGAAGGGAACCACACTTATGCATTTGGATTTTTCACGGGCATTTGACTGTCTGAATCCTGATTTACTTGTATCTAAAATGGCCTACTATGGAGTTTCGGGGGAATCGTGCAAGTGGTTTCGGTCTTTTCTTGCTAATAGAAAGCAGTACGTAGAGCTTCAAACAGAGCAGGGACTGCTGGTGCAATCCCAAGTAAATAAAGTCTGCCGAGGTACGCCGCAGGGCTCAATTTTGAGTCCCCTGCTGTTTGTTCTTTATACTACGGATCTCGTGAGGGGACTGAGGCATTGTGGGATTTATATATATACGCTGATGATACTCAACTATACTACTCTTTTGCGCCACAAGATCTAAAACTTTCTATAACTAACATAAATGAGGATTTGAGTATTGTATCGGAATGGTCTGTAAAAAATACCTTAATTCTGAACCCTGATTAATCTCAGTTCATGGTCATGGGTAGTAAATGGCAGCGTCAGAAGATTGTAGACCAAAATCCGCAAGTTCATATCAATAGGGTACCCGTCTCCCGAGTGGAACACGCGAAAAATCTCGGCTTAGTATTTTGCGATACAAAGAATATATCAACAGCAAAACTGGAAATGCTTTCTTCCGACTGAAAGTGTTGTATAGCTTACGAAGATATTTATCTGAAGATGTTAGAAGGATCCTTACAGAGTCTCTCGTTCTGTCTATTTTCAATTACTGCGATATTGTTTACGGACCAAGATTACTGGAGCATACAAAGAGATCTGTGCAACGGGTACTAAATACTTGTATGCGTTTTTGTCATGACATACCAAAAAGAGCCCACATATCGCCATATTTGAACGCTAAAGAAATCCTGAACATGACAAATCGGAGGCTCCTACATTTAGCACTGGTAACACGTAAATTTATTGAATTCAGAAGACCAGGATATCTCTTTGAAAAACTAGAACGGGTAAAAGATCGGCATACAAAATCTTTTCGATCCCACAGGGAGACTTGTCTGGTGGTGCCAAAACATAAAACTGCGTTGTTTAGAGAGGGGTTCAAGTTTGCTGCGAGCAAAGTGTGAAATGATCTGCCGCCTCCAGTACGAGAACCTATGTCATTGTATAAGTACAAAGCACTGGTTCGCCATCACCTCTTACAAAGACAAAAAGCTTCTATAAATATTGTACCTATAGACCCCACTCTGAAAAAACATCGCAATCACAGACCTAATGCCTACCATGATCATAGCGTATCATAATTTATAATTATTGTTTTTACTTCGCATCATGTTAATTTTTATTCTTTCCTTTCTCTTCTTTGTTCTTTTTTTTCATTTTAAAGATTAATTGTATGAACTCCATTGTCACACTCACACACTATACTGTACACATCACCTACCTACCTTTCTGCCTCATCCTTTTAACCAAAAAGTTTTTACCAAACGGGAATAATCTGAAAACCAGCGCTGGGCTGCGTCCAGCAACTTGCTGAGATTAGTACCCATTGCCTATAAACTAAATTATTATTAATGCTAAAAAGGAAATTTATACCATTTATTTGTTATTTTTTCTCTCTGTTGTTCATTGTGTATATTATGGCAATAAAAGTTATCATTTATCATTTAACTTCGAAAAAAAGGTAAATCGGCGAATCCAACTCGGATAGCCAACGGAAATTGCATACGATCTTCTCGTCCAAAGATCCTCAGTACCTCAAGTCGAAAGATTCGACTAGTGTGTGTTTCCAGTGATGACATACGGCTGTGCAACGTGGTCGCTTACTAAGGGCCTTCTATTCAAGTTTACAGTCGTCCAACAAGCTATGGAGTGAGCTTTTTTAGGTATTTCCCTACGAGATCAGAAATGAGGAAATCCGTAACAAAACTAAAGTCACTTGTATAGCTCAACGGACAAGCAAATTAAAGAGGCAGTGAGCAGGGCACATAGCACGCAGAACTGATGGCGGATGGGGCGGTTAAGTAACGGCGACCACGTACCGGAAAGCGTAAAGTAGAATAGTCTCCCACTAGATGGACAGACGACGTGATCAGGACCGCGGGGAGCAGTTGGATGCAGGCCGCACAGAACCGTTTCATTTGGAAATTGATGGGGGAAGTCTTTGATCAGTAGTGGACATCATAGGCTAATATGATGATGAGGCCTGAGACTGATTTCACAGGTCTTTGGTAAATGCTCTGTGCAGGGGTGTTACGGATATTCGCATCCGCATCCGTAAATGCGGAAAATTCGCATTAATTCAGACATCCGCATCGGCAGATGTGAACCACTAATAATCCGCATCCGTATTTGCGGAAGTCAAAATTTTTGCATCCACAACATCCCTGTTGCAAATAAGAACTATATCTTTCTTTCGTCTCATTATTTCTTTAGTATTAAAATAAAACAATCATAATGAGCAAAAGTGCTTCCAAGGAGGTTCGATCATTCAGCCTATTTTTATTCTCTTAATGTGAAACTCCTTGGTGGAATCGTTATGTTTTTTATAAGGGAATAAACAAAAAACCGTAAAGAATACGCAATGTATACAGGCTTCGTAAATGCATTTTTTGAGCAAATCTGTTAAAAATATGATTTTATACTCCCACGCAAATGTATAGTATAGTCGAAAAGTTCCCATGCCTCTATTAATACAGCGCTTCCTCAATGGAACCTGGCCACCAACAGACCTCAGGAGCACAACACTACACAAGTGTAATTATGCTGCGTCTTCCCATAGTTAGGCGTTAAAAATTCTTAAATATGAAATTATCAGTTAAACCCTATGGTTTTTTTTTATTATACTATGAATGAATGAATACTACTGGATACACTATGTTTCTACCTTGTAAATTATAACTTTTATTAGGTGACACTTTGAAACGCATAATGTTTATTGTCATAATTTCAATCGACATACATCATATGGCATACAAATTAAAAAGCATAATAGTTTTTAGCAAAGTTATAATTACGCATAAACATAATAACACAGATTTGTTGAAAGACATAATAATAAAACCCATAATCATATAAATTTATATTTTCATTTGCCATATTTTTATAAAGCATGCTTTTGAAACGCACATTTCAGTTATGTATACATGACCATATTCATAATTTTGTTTGACATACATTTATAAAGCATAACTCAGTAAAGCCATACTTTTATAAAATATATCTATAAATATCCATAAATTTATTGTTTACCTTTACTATGCATATTTACTTATACCTAAGTAATTTTTTTTTATTCGACACAATGAAGTATTTTTAATGCTAAAATTGTGTATAAATTTCGAAGTAAAATAAAGAAATCATATTAATACGAAATTAATTATTTAACCCGACTGGCCGTGGTCCTTCGCCGTGGTACTAGTCTGCCCAATATTAGAGTGTAATTTAAAAGCCGGAGGCGGAGGGAGTGCAGCCCTCGCTCTCTGTAGCAAATCTGAGGCACCCGGGCGAGCTGGAGCGGCTGAGGCTGGTCGCCAAGGCGCCGAAGGCGCCGCAAGGGCGGAAGGGCTGCACTTCCCGCAGCGCCGGAGAAGAGCAGAACCTATTGCACGCTGAATGCCTGCTTTCATGCATGCATGCCTGCTTGCATACTTATATGCATGCAGAAGACTTTAGGTATTATGCTTGCATGCATGCATGCCAGCTTGCATACTTGTATGCACGCAGAAGAGCTTAGGTATTATGCTCGCATGCATGTATGCAAGCTTGCTTTCTTGCTTGCATGCATGCTGCTTGGTTGCCTGTATGCATGCAATCAAAAACAAATCAATTATATATAAAAAATTTGAAATTATGGTAAATAAGTGTTATTCCTTAGGAGTTAAAGGATTTTGCCGGTTATTGTTATATATGCTTTTTGAATATTATGTCTTTTGAGTATTATGGCCAACAAAAATTATGCCTTTCATTACTTAAGCTTATCAGAATTATGCGTTTCTATGATTATGCTTTACAGGTTTCAACCATATGATATAATGCGTCATGAAGTTATGCTATAATGGCTTATGGCAAGTGACTATTATGGCCACTAGTATTATAAATTGTCATTTTATGGCGAAAAACGTTATGCGTTTCAATAGGTAACCCTATTAATACAAACAAGTAACTTTTACCTACATTTTTTTTATCTATTCTTTCCGGGTACTGATCATCGATTACAAAACTCCATGCAATTTTCATAGGAACATGCCCAACATTTTGAATTTTAAATTCAAATTTTCTTGTCTGTGTAACAGAAAATTATGACACATTAAATATTTAATACAAAAATATAACATTAAGTATACATTAAATTAACACACGAATACAACTTTACTTGATAGATAAAAGTATCCTTCAATGCTTTCTCTTCTTGTAACGTACATGTGTAGTTTGTATACTCAGTCATTGCCGAATACACAATAACCATATAAATCATTCCTAGGTATTCTTCACATGATGGAATAGTTTGTTCGTTAATCACTGTTTCATATCGCTCATTCAGTTGCACTTCTCTATTGAGTGTAAGAAGATATGTTTGATTATTGTTAAGTACTTACCTACCTTCTTCTTTCAACTTATGCCCCTAACCACAGAATATAATTATGCGTCTGGTTAGTGGCTACTTCACGAATTAAGAAATTAGTTAATTGATTCAACTCTTACGTATTATGGTCAAATAGTGTAACTATTTGGCGATTATCCCATGTGGCGCCTTTCAAATCAATAGTAAGCGAGTCATCACTTATTGCTGTTAATTTACAGTTTAGTAATTGCTACAAACAATAAACCGCATATATATAGTACAGTACAATTAATATTCAATAATAAGATAGTAAGACTCATAGTTGAATAGACATACTTTCTTTAATGCAACTGGTCGCGGAGCGAAAAACATAATTTCCAAATCCTTTTCTTCACCTGGCGATATATAGCCCACTGAAGGTTTGATACAAATATGATCTACTTCCAACCATTCAAATTTGTAAACTTTTTCTGAATTATTTACCATAATCACTGTTCTCCTTTGAATAGAACATAATTCACAACCACCTGTTTTTCAAAAATCAATATACTTACGATGCTAATAAAGGAAAAATTTTTGGTTAAATTAATAAGTAATACGAGGGCGACACTAAGTTTTTAGAACTGGTTTCTTGTAAACAATACAATAAAAAAATAAGTTTTAATTTTGAAAATGGAACTCTTTCTTTGTCATAGGTATGTTACAATCATTTGTCATTTGTTTTACGATTAGGCGTTAAGGCGATCTATCGAAACGTTGTTTCGGCCAAGACCGATAGGGATAGAGATATGGCTGACTCAGCGGGAGGAAAAAAGACAAAACAGCGATCGCGCGTGAAAAGTAAACGAAATACACAAATTATTTTATTAAAAAATAACCTTATGGAATACAAAAAAACGCTTCTACACGATTCTGAATATTAATGATAACTACTATTTAAAGTAATTTCCTATTGAATACAAATTATCGTTCACCAATAATCTTAAGTTTTCTTGTTTATAAGAGGTATTTTCGGAAATAAAATGTATCGAGCGAAATTCCTTTAATCGTGTTTTCGTTCTACACGTATCTAGATAAGGATATGAAGTAACGTATATTTGATTTTTAGATTCGTAAGGTCTTTCAGCAACGTATAACATTACTTATAAAAGTGCGATTTTTTTAAATATATCGCCTTAAAATGAAAATTGTCTGAGTCACGTCAGCATGAAGTTAACGTAAGCAAATTATCGTGTAATGGTTTAAATGACTTTTTAAAGATATATTTCGAGCAACCAATAATATTTACCAAAATCCAATGTGTATTTTAGTACAGATGGTTCCATACTTCCTGACTCACTGTATTTTACTGAACCCGCAGATGTTCTTTTACTTTTCTTTGTTTCTATGGGTTTCGATTTCTTTTTATCTATTTTATCAAATGTTGCAATTTTACTTTTCTTTCTGCTATCAACAGTGGATACTGTAGATATTGTTCTGCGAACAACAAATTTAATCTAATTAATAATTTATGTAATATGCTTACCAATAGATTATAACTTCCTGAGATTTTGTATTGTAAGTATTTTAGTTAGAAAAATATCGAATATTTATACTCAATTTTTTAAAAAAGGTGCGAAATGGTTTTTACAGGATTGGCATCGCGCATGTGGATACCCTTAGTGTTACAAGCGCCTATAGGCTACGGTAACCGCTTAGCATTAGGTGGGCCGAATCAGGGCTTCCTAACCCTGTACAGGCTTACAGTCCGGGAAATGTACGGTGATTAATTTGCCAATGCATCAACGCGCTTCCGCGCGTCGTTGTATGAACTTATGTACCTACTCGCATAACATGACATCTCTATTTTCGACAAATCTACATCTAACATTAAGATTGTATATTGTGGAGCTATATGTAGGACTTACTACTGTGTTTAAAAAATATTTTATCATCTCACAATGTCCCAATTAATTAATATTATATAAAGAGTGGTTCAGAATAAGCCTAACTTGATGACTCTTTTACTCTCCGAATACGTTTCAAAAATTGAGCATTGATCATAAATAATGAAATTATATACAAAGTAATCAAATAAATAAAATTTATGCAGAAAAATAGTAGTACAAAAATTTAAAGACTTACCCTTCTATTGACAAGCAATATGCATCTAAATCAATATCCATCGAAAGCATTTCAAGGCCTAGTAGAATGACATCTTCCATAAAAGCTTCAGCTTCACAAAAAACCTAAAAGATATTTTAAATTAAACATTCGCTATTTGTGAGTAAGACTAACACCACAAAGCTTTAAAATATTTAGTTCCTTTTACCGTGTAGTGCTCGTAGGGATTGTCTAAAATTGTAATCTTGATATCACAACTAATTCTCCCCTTCTTATGAGGATTATAATAAACCATAAGTGTTGTTATTTCGTTTGGTTTTGTAATTACTTTAATACTAAGATTAACTTTATCTGTAATCAAAATCCAAACACTTTATTATAAAATATCAATTTCGGGATACCTTAACCAAAAGTTTAAAATTATTATTGTGCACATACCATTATTTTCAGCAGCTATATGCTCATTATTTGTAGTTATTGCTAACCAAAATACCGGATTCTCCTTATATGCAGGTTGTGACACCTCAGCTATAACCATGCTTTTCACTGAACTAATATTCTTAAACCGAATAGGTTTATTACTGATAGAACCTAGGCATGTTACGGGAAAACGCAGTGTTGCCATTCTATAATGTTTTATTAGGGGTGAAATCATCTGTATCCTCGGGATTACACCTTCTCCTATCAAACATATCTTGAACGACTGTTCTTGGTTGTCGAGTAGCTTCAATTTTATTTGAAGAACAGCTCTATATTCCTAGAATTTCAATAAAAATAAGAAAAAGAAGAGATTAAAAAGATAATTTTTTTTTTCTGTATATAAAATTCAAAACAATAATCTTGCCTTAAGAGATTTTGGACTAAATACTATTCCTAAAAACTTATGCAAAAGTGGTTCAATGTGTGTTTCATATTTATCCAATGAAAAGATTTCTTGGTTGCAATTAGATTGGTAATGTAATTTCATTTTGAGCGCACATGCCACTAGTCCATTGTTATACAAGTCTATGACACCTGTTTGACTCGTATTAACTGTCACACAGAAAAAATGAAGTGTTACAGAATCCTCCACAAACACACAATGCGGAGATGACTGAAACAATTTTAAAAATAATTATAAGTAATAAAGTTCGTGTATATTAAAAAATAAACATAGTATACCACTGGCATTCAAACTCAAATTCACAGAATATTGAAATAATAATAATTGGTATAAACAAATTTTGAATAATCTAATGACTATCATGTTGATAATATTTTTTAGGTAATTACAACTAATATTTACCTCGGGAACTTTGTACTCGGCTAAATTTTTCACAATTAAATGTTCTCTGAATGTAGTTTCCAAATTCCAAAAATCTAACGTAGGCATTGCGCCCGTACCAACAAGTTTAAGAGGGACACCTTGAGCTTCGGCAGGACAAGTATCGCTTATTATAAATTTTATGGTTTCTTCGAATTTTCTAGGAGCATTTGCAAGAAACTGTATATTAATTGTCCGACTTGTGCCAGGGGCAAGAAGGTTATCGTCATTATTTATCAAGAAATTGCCACATTTTAAAGGAGGATTTCTTATTCTGGAAAAATATTCAATGGATTTAAGTTTAATTTAAACATGTGATACAAGTTTTAAAATGAAATATTGTTAAAGTTAATAAAATACCAACTTGTTATCCTTTACTTTCGCTTGAATTGGGGCGTCTGGATCTGGTTGATACATTTTTGGTAAAACAATTTCGTAAGTGACTGGGCATTTGCTAGTATTATTAAGTATTACTTCTCTCATAACTCCACTACCAACCGGTATAATATGAAAATTTAATTCGCCCAATGGGAATAGTGTAAAACTGAAAAATAATTAAATTCATTTCTAAACATTGATTTCATGCTGCTATAGGTACAAATGCCCATCAGTGACCTATTAAATAAATTTTCACGCACGTGTTGTAAAATGAAGCGATAGTAATATAAACTGGAAACTTGGCGACTACCACTTGATCCTTGTTTCCATCTAATAACGAGCATATATAGGCGGGCACATTTACTAGGTTCATCGAAGACGTCGGTGTGCACTCGAACTCAATATTGATCAATTTTAAGCTCGATGGGATCATACCACATTCTGGTGATGCAACAAATGATCGTAATAATGTGGGCTCAGGGAAATTTTTCACTTTTTTCAATCTGCATTATAAAAATATAGGTAAGTAATGCAAATAATTATTACTATAACTCGTGTTAAGTTTTTTGACAGTATCTTTTCCGTAAAAACATCTTAAAATTTTTCATATAGGCTCTACTTACTTGTAGAATATGTTGTATTTGCCCCTATTCAACAAATACATCTGCCGTACCTCAGTGGAATTTACTTTAACATTGCAGTAATTCAGTAACGTCTCGTTTGGATTCTCATAAGCGCATTCCACCATCACATCGTAACATTCCGCCGATAAGAACAGCGTGTCTATGACCATTGGATCGCCCCGGCCTTCAGCATCATAAATCTAAATATACAAAAAAGGATATTGAGCTTTATGTCAATTATAGATAATGGAATCATGTTTAATAAATAAACATAATAAAAATTTTGCTTACATCAATAACCAATGGCTTATTCGATATCACACCAACTCTACACGCAATATAAGTTACAGGAACCACTTGATTATCATGTCTAGTCACAATCCCTGAAGTTTGTGCTATAATAAAGTCTTCTACAAAATCAGAAGCATTTTGTATCTTCCACATAACTGATAGTATCGAGTCATTTTTCACAATAAATCTGTCGTCTTCTCTTCGATAGAGGAGATGTTTACCATAATCTATAATAAATATCGATGAATTCATCAATCATAATTCATTGTGCTGTTCAATGGGCTCAAAAAGTATGTGTAAATATTATTATGATTAAAATCCTTTTTTAATTCTATATGGATATATGGAATTACTGGCAGATTTCAAAAGGGTTATTAAGTTTTCTCTTATCGGAATCGGCTTACTTTTGTTTTCTGAGTTAAGTGTTCAACTGACTTTTACATGAAGACTTGACTCAGAAATCAACTTCATTAATTTATCTTCGGGCCTCCCTACTGTATAAAAAAATTTATGAAAATAAAAATATTACTACACTGCCCATGTTTAAATTTATTGTCGCATTGACGGCACTAGCCTGTATATATATATATATATAGATTGTATTTAAATTATATATAAATATAGACGGCGAAGCACCAAAATCTTACAGAAGATCGCTGTCAATTGACATAAACTTTATAGTGTTTGTTTGTTTCTGCTGTAGGTAGGTACGTAAGTCGCCATAGGGTTTGCATTATCCTTTAAGTTTTACTATCCGGATAATATCCTACGAAAAAATATTATTATACGTATATTCGAATATCATCCTGTTTTTTTTTAAATAATGTAACTAATGAAAATACTTATTTATGTACAATTTCAACCAAATTCGGATGCTAGTGGACCCGATGACTGACTACCGCTCAATAGTAACCACAGCTTTGCTAGGTCATGAAATGAATCTTATACACCCAACTGATCCGTTACTTAGAAGATAGCCTTTAATTAATGATCGAAAATACGGGTTTTTGCCGAAACGGTCAACCGGTGATCTTCCATCTAGCGTATTTATTGCATGTCTGGGGTGAAGCTATTGGCAAACACGGTGAGTCTTCACTTTATATTGCCAAAGCCTTTGAACGGGTCTAGCATTAGGCCCTTATCTTTAAGCTCCCGGCATATGGTCTACCCGCACAGCTATGCAACTTGAACAGTCCTCGCAGATGAATGCGGTTCATGTCAGTGAACGCTGGTGTACCAGAAGGCTCTGTTCTGTCCCCCACAGTCTTTTTTCTTCATATCGATGACATGCATCCATTAGGAAACATTCATTTCAATGCCCGTAACCATGGATGCATAGGGGATATTACAGTAACCAGAGGCTGGACGCGTTGAAACCAAGAGGAGGAGAACGAGTCTTGCCATTAAGGTCAACAGAATGGGGATCTAAAAACCTAGTTGAGTTTAATGCTGAGAAAACACAAGTGTGCGCGCTTACAGCCAACATGACGCTGTTAGTTCCCTTTCCCTCTATTCAGAGCACAACTCTTTCGGCACAGCCCCCCGATTCTGCTATTGTATTTTGATCTGAAACGAATCGGAAACGCTTAAGTTACAACGTTTTTGTATTCTGCTAAGTCAACGCAATCGAAACGAAACCGAAACGCATCAGTTTGGTATTCTACTAACAAACACGGTAACGCGAACCGTTCGGTTCAATCATTGTTTCGTATTCTGCTAAATATTTAACATTTGTGGCAGCCGAAACGCATCGGTAGTTCTTTGGATGAACTGTCAAAAGTTACGGTTTTACAACGGCAGTAATTGTGTAACATTACTGCCGTTGTAAAACCGGCAGTAATGGGCAATGGGTAATTACTGGGCATGGACGGCATTTCATCTTAGGCCTCAGGATGACAACGCACCTGCAATATCAAGTGCTTTTCCTTGTTATTGCAGGTGTCTATAGGCGGCGGTAACCGCTTACCATCAGGTGGGCCGCCAGCTTGTTTGTCATAGTTGTATAAAAAAATAAATAAAAAAAAACATTTAATTTCGCAAAATAGAATAAAAAAAACTCTATAACTTAGTTCCTGTGCCTAATGGATTGCATCAAGTACAATTTTGATAAAAAACCTTGGACAAGTCATCATAATTATCATGAATGTATGATTTTTCCCGATATTTTTGGAAAATAAAACATTTTCACAATTAGTTGTATGTTATATAATATTACTTTTAAATTTATTTTAAAACTACTTTAACTATTTTTTAAACAAATATAAAGCTACTAAAAACACTTTAATACGCATATACCGAATTTTTTAATTTTTGACAGTTTCTGTCACCAACCACTAGTTAAACCAACTGAGACCGTTTCGTCAGCGTTTCGGCTTTATAAACAATGTTAGTGGAATACCTATTTTATAACAAAACCGCATACCGAGTCGCTGCCGATTAGTTTAAGTAAATAAAAAGCAGAATCAACCATCTACTTTTATTTTAAATAAATATGATTTACAAAGACTACCAAAAACACGATATACATACCGAATTTCACAACTTTTAAATGTTTATGTCACCAACGTATCAGTTGTCAAATAGTTGAACCAACCGAGAGCGTTTCGTTAGCGTTCCGATTTTATAAGCAATGTTAGTGGAATACCTTTTTTATCAATAGCGCAATAGTAACGGTACCGAAACGCTGCCGATCCGTTTAGGTAAATAAATAGCAGAATTGAGGGGCAGGGCTTCATCAACTTGCTCGGTAAGGAGATATGTTGCGATCTGAATCCCAGGACTACATCGAAACAATAATCAAAACAGCCTTACGAAAGTCCTAAACAAGGTGTGTCGATTTTTAACTCCTCCCCTACAAAACTCAAGCTTGCGTGGAATATGCTCTCACTTGTGGGATCGTTCCGCTAAAAATACCTCCTTGATGCACTGGACAGATTGCAGCGTCGAGCTGTTGTGTCCGTGTTATTGACAATGTAGAGGTCACGAACCTTAACAATTGCGTCGGAACATTGCGTAGCTTAGCTTTATCATGAAGAGTAACTTTTTGATCTTTGGTTGATTCTGTAGGATTAAATCGATATAATTAGGTATTCGGATCCCCGGATGCTAAAGCCAAAATTATCAGGATTTGAAACATGGCGGAACGGATATCCGAATATTCCAATTGCATATCCTAGTCGCTAGGCTACGTTAACCGTTTACCTTTAAGGGCTGCTTTGCCTTGCCATTGCTACCCTTGTTATATAAAATCTAATAGACTGCTTGATTTTTTGAAATAGTAATAATAGTAATAGTAATATTTATACACTCACACCTATTATCTAGCCCAAAGTAAGCATCATTAAGAGCTTGTGTTATGGATACTAGATAACGGAGAAATAATGATAATAATATGTATATAAATATTAGAAATATACTAAATAAACATATAAACATCCATGACTCGTAAACAAATGCTCGTACTCATCATACAAACATTTGTTCCTACCGGGATTCGAACCCGGGACCTCTTGACCGAGTAGCCTGGGGTACAGACCACTCGGCCAGCCGGTCGTCAAATAACATAAATTGATAAGAATATCGAAGAGAAAGTTTGATCATACTTACCTATAGATTTAGTTAATGGTAAAATCTCCACCGCAGGTAGAACTCCACTGCAGGCAATATTGACGGGTACTATTTCCGGGTTGTCTTTCACACAGAACAACAGAACAACATTATGAATTCCTACTTCAGCTGGAGCCGCAGAAATAGTTAGTTTGCCTCTACACCCAGGCTAAATTATATTAAATTAAAAACACCCAAGCTAAATATAATGAATAAAATAATTACAAGTCAAATTACGATTCATATAAAGATTTAAACATACTTCTAATCTGATAAAAGTTTTATCGATCTTAAAGACAGAAGTATCTTCTAAAAATTCCATCATAACATCGGCTGTGACAAGTGAAGCGTTTTTCAAGTCAATTATGTAGTCCTCTTCATATATTCTAAAAATATCGTAATTACGTTTTAATTAGAGGTCTTCATAAGAGATCCAGATTATAAACCTACAATAATATGATTAATTATTATTGGTCTAACCTGTTACTTCCAACAAAAATTGGTCCAAATTCAAACATTTTGAGATCATCCAAGTAAGTAATTTTGTAAACATTGTCTTCTATAGTTCTTCTCGCAAAGTTTTCAAACATCTTTTTAGGACGACTGTCTAACCTGTAAATAAATATGATTTTTTTAAACAAAAACAAAAAAAAGACTTGTTTTTTGTTTTGTTACATAACATTATTTATAAATAAGTTTTTATTTTTGGGATGGTTCAATCAAAATTTGTAATATCGAGCTCCTCCATCCATGCTTCGGAGGGCACAGTACCGGTTGTTACTGCATTCACCGCTTCAACACACCAACCCGCATTAGCCCAGCGTGAGCATGGATATGTTTTGTCTTAAACTCCTTATCTGTGGAAAGCCTTTGCCCAAAACTGGGACGTATATTGTAATGCAGATTTTAAAAAGTGAATTAATTCCCTGAGTCGCCCTGAACCCACAGTTTTTGGAGAAACGTTTTATGGAGCAGTAGCTGCGTTTCAAATTAAAAGGCCGTCAAAGAGGGTCTCGTAAGGACGAGTGGGCAAACTGCTTTTTTCGGTGGTTTCATCGAATACAGCGATGTATGTATTACTGTAAACGGGCTCTGTTTTGAAAAGATATAATAAAACTAATAACTTGCTGGTTTGCTCAGTTTTTGATTTTCTAAGAACTTTCAGTTTGACCCTCGTTCTCCCTTACTGGTCAATGTTTTTAAATGAATTTAATTAGCTACCAAATTTTTTAGTTCTAAACCTATTCCCACTGGGCGTATTAAAATTTTGATATTACCTACATATAATGTAAGCAGCGGTTGGCATGGCAGTGGAGCTGTGACTATGAGAGAAGTAATACGTTTGATGACCGGTTGGCCGAGTGGTCTGTACCCCTTGCTATACAGGCTACTCGAACAAGAGGACCCGGGTTCGAATCCCGGTAGGAGCAAATGTTTGTATAATGAGTACGAGCATTTGTTTACGAGTCATGGATGTTTATATGTTTATTTAGTATATTTCTAATATTTATATAAATATTATTATCATTATTTCTCCGTTATCTAGTATCCATAGCACAAGCTCTTATATAATGATGCTTACTTTGGGCTGGATAATAGGTGTGAGTGTATGAATATTATTATTATTAATATTAGGGGCTAAAGTATGAAATTGCCGATTTGTACTAAAAAATTAAATTCGTTTTTTTTTTAATTTAACATATTTATTTAATCAAAATATCTACCATTATTATCTATAGGTACATATTGCTGCCATCTAATAGGAAGGTCATTTATGCCTCGCCTGCCTCATGGTCTCGCGTTATATGGAGCAATAACGGTGAAGATCGATTCATGAGTCGGGGGCGGCTGTTTCACTGCAAGTTTTGCTATCATTGTTCGGAGTTCGGCACAGTAGACATCTGCCGTTATTGCTTGACCACATCGGAGAAAGCTATTGTGAATAACACCATGCTGAGACCACCAAACAGTTACCATTACCTTTTTATTGGTAAGCTTTGCTTTAGGACACTGTTGTGGCGTTTGACCTGGGGTCAGCCATTGCATTTTTCGCATACGGTTATCGTAAAGAATCCACTTTTCATCACATGTCACAATTCGATCTAATATTCCTTCATTTCTGTATCGATTCAACAAGGCAACACAAGTTTCAACACGCGTTTCTTTCTGCAGATCAGTCAAATCATGAGGCACCCATGTTTCATATTTATTTATTTTATTGATTTGACGCAAATTAGTCAATATTGTTGGTAAGGTAACGTTACACCATGCCGCTAATTCCTGGGTAGTTTGGCTCAGATCGGATTCCACCATCTCTTTCAATTCATTGCTATTCACCTGTGTGGGCGGTCTTTCACGTAGTTTGTTCTTCAAATCAAAATTTCCATCACGAAAGCGTTTAAACTAAAATCGCACGGTGCGTTCATTAGCAGTCCCCTCTCTAAACGCAACATTGATATTGCGAGCTGTTTCTGCCGCGTTAGTTCCGCGTCGGAACTCGTATTCAAAAATCACTCGAATTTTCGAAGTATCCAGCGTTCTTGTCTAAGCTGAATAAAAAAACAACTGAAAGTTGATAATCGAATGTTGCACATTTTTTAAAAAGAAGAACCTCATAGGTACCATTTGAAAAAAGTTTCACTCAAAAATCTTAAACCATGAAGGTTGTCAATTCGAAGTAGGTACCTATTACAATAAAACGGCAACTTCATACTTTAACCCCTATTACTTAATAATACTAGCAAATGCGCAGTCTTTTACGCAATTGTTTTACAGAAAATCTTAAGATTTCTATTTTCCAAAAAAGCTTAAGCTTCTTTTATACATACCTAGGTATGTCACATATCCCACTAACATTGATATTTACTCGTGATTCAGGCCATCCACTAACTTCAATGTATCTCTTCAATTTAAAGTTTCCTTCGACTTGGGGGCTGAAAGAGTATTTACACCTCACCAAATCGCCAGGTTGAAGAACGAGACGCTTGGTGTGGCCTGAAAAGTAAAAAAACTAGCTGATATGTATGGCCTTGGTTAGACTAACTTTTATTAACTGTGTGGACAACGGAATTATACAGATTTTTAGACTACTACTGAGGTTGTCAGTACCTATATGGTGATTGCGGTTTGTTTTTTATCTTAAATTCAGAATTCCTATTAGAGGGACGTAACAGTTATAAATACTAATGAGAAAAATACCTGTCATGGACTTCACTCTCGGTAATGGCAATGGTTGTAAATAGAAATCAGACTCTTGCTCTTTTCCGACTTCTTTCTCTATAGTTGTTGACGGTATTTCACTAGTAGATGTTTGTGAGGACGTCACCTTCGTGTAATAAATGTAATATGGACATAAAAACAATTAATAACGTTAACATCAGTCGGGTAATATGCACATAATAACAAGTGTATCGTAATGTAATGTAATATGCACATATTAACAATTTGCATTGATTGTTACCTATATGAGCATATTACATTACGATATACCTACTTCTGACAGTTAGGGATCTTTTGTCTTTGCAATAAAACTTAGTTATTAATATTTAAAGTAAATTATACGACGTTTATGAGGAAAATTAAAAATAATAATATTAATGTAGATGGGTACTTTAATGATTACTTTATCTAAAATGAGGTTGTGAGTTTATCAATGAAATAGTGCAGCATACACACACTGTCCTAGCCCACTTGTCGACCTATACAGATGCGATACGATGCCATTTCACGCCTCTTTTGAAGGAACCCGTGTTATAGGAAGGAGGGAATACATGTGCTGGTAAAGAATTCCAGGTTTTGGAAGTACGAGAAACAATCGATTTTCTAAAATTCTATATGTGTAATGTTGAGGTAGAGACAGTAAATTGCTAACTCCGAAGACCAGCACGAGGGCTCCTAAGCCTTAAGGTTGAAAACTGTTCAGAGGCTTCTCCTTGATAAAGACGATAGAAGGCGCTAAGCGCTGCAATTTGTAGATGCAATCGTAGAGGCTCAAGGCTGTTCTTGACCTACACCGCCAATTGAAAAAAAAAAGATTTATGAGTAAAAAACTACTTCGATAGTAGGTATTCAGTACGTTTACCTTTTTACCACACGTGCAGTGCCATTTAGAAAGTATGTGCAAAACATTGTCTTGTGTTGAATCATCTAGTAAGGTTAGATCGGTTAGTTGATTGCATTCACACTTTTTTATCTGAGACAAAGAAAAGAACCTATTGCATTGGTGGACACTTTCATAAAAACGACATCAACGAGTCACGATGTTTAAAGCTTACATTTAATATGTTTCTAAAATAAACTGCACACACATCTAAAAGTATTTCAAAGATTTTTATTTGACAGGTTATGGTTAAAGCAACTTCAAGAATTTTTGCTACAGTATTATATCACTAGTCAGGTGTGTCTTTTTGGTGGTACCATGGGGAATGAACGACGACCTTCCACAATCTGGGTAAATACTCTAACTACTGAGCTACCGATACCTTGGGAGAACCATAATTTCTTATAGTTTTGCTGTTTTCATGTTATGTTATGCTAACGTCTACCTTCACAATATTGAAATTATTATGTTTGGAAAAACCCTTGAAATTTTCCTGGCCTGAGATGAAAACCGTAGTCTAAAAGTTCGTTTGTGTGTGATCGAGATCAATTACAATTTTGACAGATCAGTCTTACCGGTAGCCCATCCAAATATCGCCACATTAAAGGATCTTCGTAATGTAGCGTAGGAAATGTTTTCGGCAACAATACGGTGAATTCTTTCCTGATCACTGGACAGTTTAGGATATCATGTGTGTCCTCTTCCCCTAATATTTCGGAAACTAATGGCGAAGTTTCAAACATATTCACTACAGCAGTTTTGTAATGTAGGCACGGGCACATTAGTAATGTTAAAGGAAATCCTCGGTCACCAAAACTCACATCAGAAACCTGTGAAATTTGAAGCTCTTGTTTATGAAATTGTATCTTAGAAAATAGAACTATATCTATACTTAATAAGCTCAGTAAAGTATGTATAGGTACTAAACCTAATAAGTTTTTTAAGTTCCATCTAATTAGTAGAATTTTATATCCTATTGCAAGGCCAAATTGAGGGTATTTTTACACAACAAGATTGGTAAACAGGCGGAGTTGCCTACGAAGGCGGGCGGCGCGCCTGATGTGGTGAGTGGTAATGGTAACCGGTGTCAGAACATCCAATTCAGCAGCTTATTTGTAGTCAAGGTATTTGCAGGATCAGTGATTTTAGATCCCTAGGAATCTTAGTAGGTACTTGCGAGATACAGCAAGTGTAAATGCAATGCCGCAATTTAAACGGCGAATTTGTAAATTTAGTTCAGCGGCCGAATTCTCAAACGTCACCTAAATTTTAAGAAGTGGTTAAATTTTAAGAGCGGTTAATTTGACATTTACCAATACAAAGGACATGTCCAAAAAATGTACAGAGACCCGGTCACTTTTATCCTATAGATAGGTGTTACGCGTGTAACACTTACCTACCTAAGCGTTCCCCACCTTGTAATAATCTTTATGTTTTAATAGGATACAAACATTCGTCCATTGTAGTATTTTTTTTTCCTATATGTAAATGGGAACAAACCATTACTTAGGTATATTAAAATTAAATTTTACTATTCTTAATTTTGTTTTTACATTAGGTATTATAAATGTTTAAAAATTGTTTACTAATAAAAATGTATCAAAACTAGAAAAATTTCACGTCCCCGCCCCCGCCTCAGTCAGGACGTGAAATTTTTCTAGATTAGATACATTTTTATTAAATTTTACAACTTTTTAACGAATTCAGGAACTTTGAACTAATAGTTTGAGCAAGTTGGGTTGGTTTGTGCATATGTATTTTGTTTACACATATGTTGCCATAAACCATTATGTATCTATCCGACTTAGAAGTGAAACAGTTTCATCATTAGAAAAATAGTCCACAGTTTCGCAATCAGTTAAAGAGCAGCCAATCGGTGAAGTTTGTTTCCGCTGAGAGAGAGTGGGATAGAGATATGATTCCTCAGCATGAAGAAAAATAACAACAATAGCTAACCTACACGTAACCATTTTAAGTGTCAAATTGTAAACAATTTATTCAATAACAACTAACAGAATAAAAAAGAGGTTTCTAATATTCGTCAGTTCCTTTTAAAAACGGAAAAGGGGATCATCTTTGAAATTATATTTTCTATCGAGAAAATGGTTTCCATTAATGTATTTGCTTCTATAAAATACTTTATTATTTTGTACATTTTTTAAATATTTGAAAACAAGAACTACAGTAATAGAAAAAAAGGATTAAATCATTTTTATAAACGCTAAATATTCGCGAGCTAATCGCCTGTGCTTATTGAAAAAGTTATATTATCAATTTTTAAAGTATCTTTCATCTATGTGTTGCAAAGGAGAGACTACTAAATAAGTAAATTATGTAAATGTTACACCTGTAATTGCACTTCAGACTTTCTTTTAGTTTTCTTTTGAGCAGCGCCTACAATCTGTCCATTGAAGCCTAAAATAGGAGTTCCAAGATCGCATTCTTCTATTATCCAGTTGTTGGCTATATTTATAAGGTTTTCGTATGTATTTTTCATGTAATCATTATATTTCGTATTCATTAAAACGTATTCATTTGTTGGCTTCGCTGCAAAATTATATTGACAAATACAGAAATGTGTTCAAGTAAAAAAAAAATAATAATGTATAAAGCTAACATAAAGCTATTTTGCAGAAAAACAAACCTTTAGTGTCATCTTTCTTTATTTTTTTCTTTGATTCCGAACCATCGACTGCTAACAAAGACCTACTGCGATCTAAAATTATATCGAATAAAATTGAATATTGAATCGGTAAACAAATAATATCACAATTAAAAATAATTCAACCTTTTCCACTTTTTTTTTTCTCCGGTGTCTCATGGGGATGCCTAAAAATGTAATTTTTATTAGGTATATTTGGGTCATATCATAATAATCACTTTTTTAAATTAAATTTGTTACCCTTTCTTATCCCACAGTTTTCTTCTTCTTAACTCCAAACCGTAATTTATGTATAAAGATTTTAACTCTGGAGATGAATTTTCAAATTCTTCGTCATCCATATCTTCAAAAGACTTGATAATATTTTCTATTTCTGTCTCATCATAAATTTTAGAAATGTTTCTATAAAAATAGTAAGGAGTCCTATGCATATTAAATGATAAAAAAACAAGGGACGCTTTAGTTATTTCATCAAAAACACAAAATACCACATGTGTGTCAAATTTAATTAATCACCATTTGCTGAAGTAATGGTGATTAATTGGACAGTCGATTAATCGAACGCATAAGAAATAGACCACTTTATAAATCGACGATCGATAATATTCAATATTCTGAAGACGATCCTCGTATAACAACATAGGTACCGGGACTTACATTTATTACAGTATGGTATAAATATTTAAGCTATGAGTATATCCAAGCAGTATGCTTGTAAACGTATCTGCATGACATACAGGGTGGTGCCGTCAATGCGACAATAAATTAAAATATGGGTTATATTAATTCATAGAAATGGTTTGCCACCTTCAAAACATGTTATTCATATAATATTGGCAGCATTATTTCATAGAAATTTCATAAAATTATCAAATGAATACGATGTTTTTGAAAGTGGAAAACCATTTCTAAGAACAACTAACTAATATAGCCCATGTTTTATTTTATTGTCGTATTGACGGCACCATCCTGTATAAATTAATTGTATATCATCTTAAATCCGATCTTATAATTTATACTAACATGAAGTGCCGACCATTACATGAAAAAGTGCCAATTCTTTAAATATTGGCCACATCTTGCATGGTGAGAACACTGAGATCAATGAATACGTTTGACGATATGGCCATCTTAGCGCACGCTATCATATAGCGGCATTACTGATGTATCGTAAAATGTATTATCCAACTACAGAGACGCAAACAGTGCTTTTTTTAGTATGATAATTATGCTTTGGGAAAATGCGGCTGTTCGAAAAAAAATCTATTCAGACAAAAATATAATAATAAACTCACTCATCGATCAAATCATTTTCACGTAGAGTTTCTTCGTAAGCTTGTGCCCACTTATAAAAGTCAGAATGACATAGCACAAGATGAATATTTCTTATTGTGTGCTTACATTTAAGAATTGTAGTAAGTACGAGCGTTGGACTTTTTAAAATTATACTTGTTAACGAATCAACAACAAAACCTCTATGAAACCTCGGCAAATTTAAGAAATCGGTTAAGAGTTCCGTAATCAAATCCTGAAAGTAATAAAAAATAATACTTATTGTGGAAAAGTAAGATATCTTTTTGAAACAAACTTGAAGTAAGTATATTCCAACCATATGAAACATAGTAGACGATCCCATAGCCCCTAATGCACTATGCGACGCTATTGAAGAAGTAGATGTTTTCTTTTTCTTTTTATCACTTGTTTTTGATCGAGGTGTTCCCACACTTTTGTTGTTATTAAGGAACTGTATTTTCTTCCAAATTATTTCAAATTCATCTTCTGTGTCACCGAATAACTCTGAAGAAAAAAAAATGATTATAACCGTCGACTAAGATTGATTTCGGTGAAACGTTTTATCACGAAAAGTCTTTTCGTTCGATATATTATTTTAATCTAAGGCAGGTATTATTAATCTGTCAATCGACGTTATACCTCTAAAGGTCTATGACAATTGAATAATCAATTTGTCTGTAATCTGACATTTCATGTCCTGGAGCGAGGATCGAACCCACGACATTTCACAATCCGGGTGAGTGTTCTAACCATCTGAGCTACCAAGAACCCCTCCCCGGGACGTGAAATTTTTCTATTTTAGATATTTTTCTACGTAAATATATTTTTCAAACATTTAGGTACAATACAATAATATTAAAAATAAAATTAAGAATATAAAGTTTGCAATAACTACGATTTTAAATCTCTACCTTCTGTATCCTCCTCATTAGTTTCGGAATCTCCTTTTGCCCCAGTTTTTCGTGATATTTGATACATTTCGCTAATAGCGCTTGTCAAAATAATTTTAGCTGAACAATTACAGACACATAATGCTTTGACAATACATAAATCTATATTAACTGTTGGTATTTTGAGTTTTTTTCCAACAGAATAAGCAATTTCCTGGCAGTGTATTTCTGTATTAAATAATAACAATTTGTAATGAAAATATTGAGACCAGCTTATTCGCTAACTTATTTTGAAAGTTGACGTGATAACTACCGTGGAAATTGCCTATCCATCGCGTGGTTTACTATGCGTCGCTGTGATGTGATATCTTGCCCTGTAACGAAGCAATCTATGGATAGGCAATTTACTCGGTGATTATCACTTTACTGTCAAAGTAAGTTAGCAAATAAGCCCCATGAAGTCCTGACCTTCATAATACATCATTATTACCTTCACAAGAAGAGCCATGAAAAAAAATCATTATGCCTTTTGAATATTTATCATTACTACTCTCGGTTGATACTTGATCAAAGATGTGTAAACATTCTTTTAAAGGATCCACGCAGTTTTCTTTCATTGTTTTAATTTCCTCTAAAAATACAACAAAATATACTTAGTAGATAGGTCTTCACTTTTCATGTACCTGTGTAATATATGTATATACTTATGCATTTAGGTTACCCGCTATAATCTCAGCTTCAGTTCTATATTTCCTTGGCGAAGATTCTTTGACTACAGTAGGTTTGGTCGAACCTTTAGGACTTTTGGCTGTTTTTCTAAAATGTACAATATTAATATTAATATTCATACAATCACACCTATTAACTAGCCCAAAGTAAGCATCATTAAGAGCTTGTGTTATGGATACTAGATAACGGAGAAATTATGATAATAATATGTATATAAATATACTAAATAAACATATAAACATCCATGACTCATAAACAAATGCTCGTACTCATCATACAAATATTTGCTCCCACCGGCATTCGAACCCGGGACCTCTTGACCGAGTAGCCTGTATAGCAAGAGGTACAGACCGCTCGACCAGCCGGTCGTCGAATATTATTGTTATACTTAATTATATCATCAAACTATTATAACTATGCAGGTACATATTTTAGTTTTTTGTGCTTACTTTCCTCCAGTCGGTGACATCTTTGCGTTCGCTACTTTCAAAGCTGCCGCTTCTTCATCCAAACTTCTAAAATGTACATAGGTACAATTAAAAATCGCAAGGTCATAAAACACTATTTATGAATATTTACCTATGTAGTTGGCATTGTTATTCTAAATAAAACTAACTTCCTAACGTTTTCTGTGAATTTACTATAAAAATTCATAATCTCATTTGGCAAGCCACTACCAGGTTTGATTGCCGGTACCAACATCTCTTCTGGTTTATTATAGTACTTGTACAAAAGTTGGTATATTTCCTCCTCATCTTTCCATTTTCTGAAAATATAAATTATAATCATACTTCTTAATAATCTTTCTTTGCTTATTACCAGCCTGAAGCATCTGGTGCTCACTTACCCATTCACACATACACGCGCGCGTGCAATATGTGGATCAGCTCCCTTGCACCCCTTAGTTGCTAAAAATGTCAAATGTCGATGCCTACCATTACCATCTTTTAAACATGTCGCAGCCGTCTGGATAAATTACCCACTTAATTGAACGCCTAGGCCGTTGACAGCAGTATCCAATGATTGACAAATAGCCAAGTCATTGAGCACAACGGTTATGGTTTAACCAGATGGCTGAACGTAGTGTCAGCCGTCTGGTTAAATTAGCAGGACGTTTAAATCGAAAAGCTTTTGTATGATTGTTTGATTTATGACCACTTATAACTGGTCCACTTTCACCACATATCCACAAATTGTCAAGTGCCGGGAGTGTTAGTTTCCTAACTCGTAACTCCTAACCAAAATATAGAAAGAAGTACCGATCTACACACGACAGCACATCAAGTGTAACAGTTGCACTACGAAAGCCGCCTCTGCTACGACGGGATTAGGGCGGTCTCAAAGTTAAACTGTTACGCTTGATGTGCTGTCGACTGTATAAAATTATTTCTATCTAGGTATGCGATAAGAAATTATAAATCCTAAACTTATGATGAATTGTAATAATAATAAATCATATATCGCTTACAAATCGCTGTGGGCTATTATAAGTTCTATAGGAAATGGGCAAGGGTTGGTAAGCCCAAAGTAAATATCCGTTGTTTCGGCCCACGGCAGTGTTGGCGGAAAAGCAACATTAGGTCCTATAATATGTACTTGCGGCAGAATTCCTTGACCAGTCACTGGTATTGTCAATCTGTTTGGATTCATGTGGAATCTAAATATTAACAACCCTTCATAGAACATCTGTTTAGAAGAAGTACATTATTAGTTTATTTTATACATACCAGTGAAGATATGTAATAAAAACGATATAATTTATATGTATGTAGGTACCTTTTAAACAAATAATATTAATATAATGGAATAATTTTATCTTATAATTATCTACCTCTGTGGTAGGCTTAAAAGCAATACTAAGCCATCCTCCTTTTTCCGGTTCATATTTGCCCGAACTATCTAACACCGTCATAGGATTAACACCAGGAACTCTCAATCTTAACGTAGCATACCATATACATGTGGGTTTTCCCCTGCAATAGTAGGTATAAGATTATTAACAGAAAAATAGACAAGTGACAGTAAGTTTATTATAACAACGCTATATTTTAATTTACTTACACATTTTTTAGAGGAATAGAGCTTATTACTTTATCACCACATCTCACTGAACCAAAATTTATTGTTGAAACATTCGATATTAAATACGGCACTGCACAAAGAGCTTTGATTTGTATAGGAATTGATACACCATAGGGCACCTAAAATAAAAATAAAATAATATGATTCTGATTGTATCTACCTTTGTCTACCGACTTTAAAAATACTAGCTCTCCGCTACAGCTTAAGTTTTTACTAACGGTCTCCTTATCAGTATAAAAATATTCGCGTCTTTTGTCAAATTATTAAAGTTCTGTCCCTCTGTCTTCTGTATCTCCAAGTATCACTCACTTTTCATAGTAAGAAATATAAAAAAAGTTTGGTTTAAAAAAAATATTATTATACAGAGTGGTGCCGTCAATGCGACAATAAATTTAAACATGGGCTATATTAGTCCATAGAAATGGTTTGCCACTTTCAAAAATATCGTATTCATTTGACAATTTCATGACATTTGTATGAAATAATGCTGCTAACATTACACTATTTATTTTTGAAAGTGGCAAACCATTTCTATGGACTAATATAGCCCATGTTTAAATTTATTGTCGCATTGACGGCACCACCCTGTATACTTATATACAAACCTTGTCTTGACAGTAACAAACGCAACAAAAACCGAATTATTCAATTTGATGCTGTCGTTTGGAAATTATGAGCGAATGAGTAAATGTTTCAACTTCATTCTTAAATTGAGTATCTATGACAATAAATGCAGAAAACTTACCTCTAGATTGAAAGAAGTTTCAACGTATTGTTCCAATTCCGTGAAGTCAGTAGAAGTCGGCGCAAATGTAACTTCTAGCTTTCCTGTTTCTCCAGGCAATAATTTACCACATAATTTTAATTCTAGCCATGTTGGCACATTAGTCGACTTTGCAAAATGGAGTTTAGTTACAATTGGCCCATAATTTATTATTTCTGCTATACAATGTACCTAAGATAATTAAAACATAAAAATTTCCTTTTTGTCGTCTAAGAAATCTGTCTCAAACTACTAGTGTGTGGGCTCAGTTGCCCACGAAGTCGTCCTGTTAAGGTCATTTCAAAGGTGATCTAACATTACAGTGAAAAAAAAAACCTTTTTTAAAAAAAGCTCTTATTTAAGTCAAAGTCAAATATTGCGCGCATAAATGCGCTAAAAAGGAGAAAATAAATTTTTCCTTTAAAATTTTAACTATAAACTAATAACCTCATTATAAAGCGAGGTTTGCGTAAGTACCTATTAAAAAAAAAAATTAACAGATTAATTTACGCAATTAAATAGATACTATATAGTTTATTTACACAAGTCTATCGTTCAAAACATTTGTTTGAACTAATTCATCTAATGTTCTAATTTAATGTCGTATTGTGGTCGCCATCCTGTATAACAGTATCATGAAATTACTTTAGTATAATATTTTAAATAAATAGCTTACTGTACTTCCAGTAATCACAACACCATAATCTATAACATATGGAGTTGTGTGAAATCCAGGAATAGGGCCTATTTTCGACGAAGTGGAATAAGCTGTCAATATTTCTGGGCGAAGCCTTAAATGATTAATTACCAACATTCTTTCTATCGCAAGCTCTATATCCATAGTTGAAGGGTATCCGTCCTGGTAACGATTTGTGGAATGTAATTATTATAATTTTATAGAACTTAGATAAAACACGAGTACAATAGTATCTAAAGCGAATACAGCTTACCCAAAAAGTACAAATGTGCCAATCATTTTGAAAATCAGGATCTTCCAAACATTTTTCTATCCGTGGGGAATTCAAATGCACACATGTGCTCTTTACAAAGAATTCGCTAACTGCCTCCAAATATTCCAAAGTCAGTGTTGGAATAGCATGGTAACCAAATTCAGGATTCAACTAAAATAATAATCAAGATTTAAAATTGACATTAAACATTTTGATTTAATTAATTGGTATAAAGTTTTTGTTTGCTTACTTTTATCATAGTTGGCCTTGGTAGTGATATATACACTTGTGGTATTACACCCCAGCCAAATACTTCAATAGGAATTTGAGGTAGGTGGCCTATTTCTAACAAAAACAATCTATTGAAATAACCTACTACACCGGGTTGAACAAAGATTTTTATTTGCGATTCTTCCTCTGGTCCCAATATGTTTTCTGACGGAATTATATCTAGTATAGTTCCCTGTAGTTCATTTTGAAATTTAGGTTCATTTAAATATGTTTTGTATTCGAAAGGAAGTTGAGCAATATTCAATAATGACAACTCCTCAGAGGCGTTCTCGTGAAAAGATCTAATTTTAAAATTGAGTTTTTGTGTATTGATCTTATACATTAAATCTGAACTTTGACCCGTCACTACAATAGTTTCAGATGGTCCTCCTAAGACTTCACATTCTAGTACAGCTCGTACATTGATGTTGATTTTTGGTCTAAACATAACATGAACATATTGTATCTCATTTGGTTTTAGTAAGCCGCGATGTGGTACTAATTGGAAAACATCGTTAAAATAAATTTTATTGTTTTTAGTGTGTCTTGGAAATTTACTAATCCACGAGAATTGTGACTCAATTTGAGGATCAATCATTGGTACAATTTTTTTCATTAGTGTTATTTTTTTAAAATCTGATTTTTCATCGGTATCATCTGAATTGGATTCTAAGGCAGCCGAATCATGTACAGCAGGAAAAGCTTCTTTTAAAGTAGAATTAATTTCAGCAACCATTCTTTCCATCCCAGATCCTTCTGGAGAATGGCAAGCCAAAATTTCATGCAGGTCACCAACTGCAACAAAGATGAACATCATGTGCATTCGTTCGTTTTTCATTTTAATACAATGTTTGTTTATTATTACCGCTGGGTTCAGTCTCGTAGGTTGGGGATTTACCATCTATTGTGTCGTTTCCGTATTCCGATTTAGCTGTTTCTGTCTGTGCCTATAAAAGTATTTTAATTCTCATTGGTACCTACATATTAAATCTAGACAAACTAAAAACATATCAAGAGTTTTATAAAAATAAATAAGATGTAGGTATATTACCACTGTTGTTGTGCTAATAAAGCATTTCTTCCATTGAAATCTATAGCAAACTAAAAGCGGCGTCATATTTTGTATTTTTATAGTTTTGCTTTCAATGCTTCCGTTTAATATACATTGAAAGTCAACTCTCGGCGACAATACAAATATATTAGGAAAATTAATTTTTCCAAGTAATTTTATTCCGTCCTGTAAGAAAATATCTGAGCATGAACAGGAACCTGAAGTACCCCGGTGCGGAAGAATTGACACTTTGCTTGACAGTAATATAACGCTATACAACAGACGCGTTGTGGAGCCGCGAAGTTGTGTGTGAAACAACTGGTTTTAATTGTCATAAAAACTATTTACTTATCATTTTTTCTTTTATTAACCTTTGGTGCATTACGAGCCCGCTGACTCTATGCTTGTTCTCAAATTCATTTGGATTTAAACCCGGATAATATGGTTACAAACACAGAACGCAGTGGCCCTACTCTTTCAATATGAAAAAATTGCGCATATTTTTTGTTATGAAAGTTCGAGCAAAATACTGAAAAATAACATCCTATGCTTTTATTATAAAAATCAAATCTCTATTGTATTTGTAACAAACATGATAAAGAAAAAAAAGGAAAAACTAGAAAACTGAATTTATAAATCGAAATTGCCCATATCCCAAGTTTTTTTAGTGGCATACCTAATTATCATCTTTAGTTTAACGAAAGCAAATTTAGTAACAATTGTGAAAGGTCGAGAGTTCGGTCTCCACCCCAGGACATTACTTTTTTTCTAGTTAAGATATTTCCTAATACGTTCAATTCCCTTTTTTCTCTCTTAATACTAGAGATATTAAAAAATTACTATCTCTAGTATCTATAATGTCTTATTGGGCCTTTCTGTAGGAAGAAACAAGAACTTAATAATTTCAGAACAGAAATAGTATAATACATGCCTTGTTCTTGTGACCTTTAAATTTTACTCTCATCAAATCACAGTACACCTTTGATTTTAATGACAAATGTTTTGTAGTATCAAAGAGTATTTGTATTTTCATTACTTCTTGGTCTTCTAATCGCTCTTCGATACTGTGTGTAAGATTAAAAGCTGTTTTAATTTTAGTAATATCTTGGAAAAAGTGTAGCGGTTCCTTTCTTAGTGGCTCCACGGCATTAAAAGTTAAATAATCAATGAATATTTTCGATTGATATGGCCCTAATTCACTAACAATATTTGAAACATTTAAGTCGGATTTGTTATAACAAATACAACAACACATGTTTTCTTCTTCAGGCAATATTTTATAGGTAGCGTGTTTCTGAATTATAGCAAAAGGAGGCTTTACAACGATGTCCATGTCAAGGGGCAGTTTTGAAATGTTCTTTATCGTTATAATATCTGTGAAGAAATTTGTATTTGTAAAGTTATATTTATTTGTGTTATTTTTATTAAAATGGGTTCACTCTTGATCCCACTTTTTAGCAGTTTTGTCAAATCATTATTTATCCTTTGATATTAATCAAGGCATATTTAAATAAATGTATCGTACGTACCCGTTAACTTATAAAATTCACTATAAGGACCGTAATCATATTGAAAGTCCACCACTGAAGAAGATACTTCAATTTTGGGATCTACAAACTCTGCCACTATTTGACATTCCATCAATAACTCCTTTTTATTCACTCCCTCTACGCTTCCAACTAAATACCACATTTCTTTGATAGTTGTCACTTTGTATGACAACCCTGTAATAGTCAATTCTAATTTTTCCCCTGCTGCTAATTTAAATGATCTTGGATCTAAATTAAATAAACCTCTGCAAAAAATGTTATTTGTTTTACAGTTCCGAAATTTTTAAAAATATTTTTAGTCTTTCATCTACTACTATTATTATGTGTAGTGTGTACTTACGCAGTTGTAGGCGCCTTTGTTTTAGGGGCCTTGTAATGTTCACTCCATTCTAAAGCATGTAAACGAGTTCCACGATTTTCCATGATAACTTTGCAATTCAAAGGAATTTTAGTGAAATGTCGACCGAGAATAATTTTGTCTCTCAATTCGCCGACCACAATGCTAGTTCCAACTCCAGTAGCTGATAATGGCACTAACTACATACACAATGTGTAAATATAAATTAAGGAGAAAAAAAAACTTAATATAACTCAGCAAATAAGATACCATTCATCGTCCATATTCTACTAAAACAAAGTACTGGTGTTGATTATATTGATTCTAAACTAAACCTTCAGCTCATAACGCATTGAGATTTGCACATCTGCCCCTACCAGTATTTGAATCTGGGATCTCTGCTTTACTAGACAGGGATATTTACCCCTCGATTAAGATAGCCGTCTCTTTCTTTCGAAAATATCCAGAAAGAAATGGAATATCTTACTTTCACCATACCAGTAGGTACGCTAGAAATTTAAATGTAGTGGATATGGTTACGGGATAAAATAAAGATACTACTAACTATGTCTTTGACTTTTTCTAGTTGCAGAACTGCTTTATTTGTGTATGTATCAGCATCGAGTAAATAAAGTGTAAGAAATAGGTCGGTTTCTGATTCTGGATCAATAAATCCTTCAGTGGGGTATATGTTCCACCTTCCATCTTTATTCAACTAAACACAATAATCACTATATGAACATACACTCGGCTTCAGAAAAATCGCATCTTGATGTATACTTAAAACTACTTTCATCGATAAATGGCATGATCAGGATGCTAAGTAAAATGTTATGCTATTTATTAAATTACTTTTAAGGCTATTGATCGAAAATTAAATTTATAAAAATATATTTTGAAAAGAAAGGTTGTGTGTTGTACGTTAAAAATTACGAACATACAAGCCAACGGCATTTTAGTTATACTTTTTTTCACAAATATGTAGATAAACTGGACAACAAGGACTGGAATTGTTATAATTGTCTTACCAAGAAAGCCTTGAAGTTGACTTGAACAGGGGAATCATTACAAAGCGTTAACACCTTTTGTGATTTGGTCAATAATTTGACTTGACCCCAATGAAGTGCTACTGGAGAACAAGTGACTATAGGACGTACCCCACATCCTGAGATATGGCAAATCTCTATAGGATTAGTAAGCCCAAACAGCTGTAACCTGCCAAGTAATTATACTTAATTTTCTAAATTTTATAGAAATAAGTTCTTTATATAAACCTTATTATATTACCTTACAGAATATTCCTGTATTCCAAGAACACTAGTCTTTATTGTGACAGGTAAATTTATTGTACTGCTTGGTTTTATTAAACCTTCTTTCGTAATGACATCAACATCTAATGTAGATTCATCCTGAATGGTGTGATGAATTGGGACATTGTAAGTATTGTATCTAATTTTTTTTATATTTAATAATTAAATGTATATTTACCTCTGGTTCTACCAAAGTAAAATATCCCCAAAATTCATTTGAATTAATACATATTTCGCTCTTGTAAGGGTAATCTAAAAAACATGCTCTTAATTTGATTTCCGGCGCAAGAGTAATTTCAGGAACCATAGCATTAAAAGTCACAGGTAGAGTTATTGGTGGGCTGTCAGATTTCTCTAATTCAAGTTCTAGAGAAGTTTGATTTGCTCTTATCAAATTAGCGGTGAGAGTAACCTAAACGATAAAACGGGAGTGATTATACTTGGCGCATAATAGCTTTATTGTCCACTTGATGGTTGGTATATTTTTTTATTTTACTTCCTTGCCTTTAAATAAACCCTCGATTCTGGCTCCATATCCACTATGCATGGTTCTATATTAAATTCTCGAGGCCATTGAGGAACGTCAGGTTTTGGTTTCTCTGTGACGGCATAATCTGCCAGAGTAATACTACTGATTTCAGGACCATCTGATGATATCTTAACAGCGCCCTTTACATTAACCACTGATTCATTTATAACTTCTACTTGTAAAGTCTTCGGTACTCCTGAGGATGAATGAAAAATTAGCACATCAAAATTATTATTTTTTTTGGTAGTAGCAATTTAAATATTATATTTTATTCATTATAAAGTCACATTAGGTCTTGTAAAAAATTAAATAAATTTCTGCCCTATTTGCTGTTGCACGTAATAAATAAGGCAATAATTTTATAAAACTTAATTCTTAGATTTTTTATTTGTTCTTACAAATAAGCACCGTGTTTACCTGTAGGTAACTGGGACTTGAGATGTTCGTTCAACTAATTTAGTAAGAAAATGTATGACTTTAGCAGAAACAACTATTGGTATACCAAATAAAAAAATCTTACCTAAACTAACCATACCGAAATCCAAACAAGGTACACTGAACATCAAAGAAGGATATATAACTTCTCCCCTGTAAATGAAGTATTAAATCAAGATAACGTTGAATATGTAGTAGGTGCTAACATATAGAGAATATCATAAAAAAATAGACTTACTTTAAATATAGTTTTAAAACAACGTTAGTGTCCCTTATAATAAAATTTATTTCCTCGAAATAGGGACCTTGATTAGAGTTGCAAAAGGAAATAGCGAATATTTCCTTGTCTCCAGGTTGCAAACAGTGTATTTCAGGAGTACATGTGATATAGCTCCCAAATAATGTGGGTACTGCTTTATAAACTACCACTCCATTTATGTGACCTGAAGATTAATGTCCACATATTAAAAGTCAGAACAATATCTATAGTATAAATAAAAATCAGTGTTTGTATGATTGTCCCCTATGAGCTCCGGAACCATTGATCAGATTGTGATGAAACTTTGGTAAAGTCTTCTGGGGACGCCCGCAAAAGTTCCTGAATTATAAAAACTTTTAATTATTTTATTTTAAAACAATAGTTTTCTCTTGCAAAGCATGCCGGGTGCACCTAGTAATTTATAAATATGCATATATATCACAATTAATTTAAAAGTACCTTTATTTATGGCTACGATTTCGTAATTGTAAGTTTTGTTTATATAAACACTATCCATGTCAAGAGTCTCTACGTTGAGGTGGATAGATGGTGGTAGAGAAATGCCCACCATAGTCAGTGGTACTCTATCCATAACACCATCAATATCTAAATACGCTATAGCTTCAAATTCGCCTATTTCTTTTGGTGAAAATGTTATAGTTACTTCTGTAGCTTTATTAGGCCAAAGTTTTCCTTCCTGAAAATAGTAAGGAAAGTGAAACGGAACCTTACATTTACAGTTTAAAAATTTATATTGAATGATTATGATTAATGATACTAACGATTGGTGTAATAGAGAAGTGTGTGTTTTGGAACGTTAACGATTCGTCGGCTACAAGAGCCTGTATTTCGTCGAAGAATATTCTTGTATAAACTCTTTCATGTTCATCGCTACTCAGTACATCGTAATGCACTAGTTTCATGAACTTTGACGATTCACTATCTTTTAAATTATAAAAAGTAGTAGCTAACTTCACCTTTTCTTCAAAATCTGTATTTTAAATTACAAACTACCTTTAGCATTAATTATATGGAACTTAAAAATTAATATACTTACTAAAATTGTGAATGATTTTTAGGTACACTTTTGTCAGACTTACCGTAATATACACATTCATTCTTCAAACATATATAAGTCAGCAAATAGTCAGATTTATTAATAATCTTATAGGTTTGCTGACGAACCATACCATTATAGGTATCTTTGAAGCGGACTATTGACTTTTCCAATTCTACTCTTTCTACATGCGTGGTTGCCGTAAGTTTGATCACAAAATTTTCTCCTATCAACACAATATAAAGGTACAGTATAATCAAATTACAATGGCGTGAATAGTTAATCGATGAAAAAAACATTATTTAACCCTATAGAATAGCAATGCTATTACATACCCGTTTCAAACGTCGCATTTAATATTCCATGTACTTCACCGAGGTTCATTGATTTAAATTTGATTTTAATATCAATTTTATCGTTGACATTTAAATACGCAGACTTTGGTTCAACATAGAATGGACTGTAACATAAAATTAAAACTAGTTATTCATATCAAGTTACTTAGGGGTTTTACACTGCAAACTTAACAGACACTTATTCAACCTAAAATTAAGTGATTCTGATGTCTGCAGATTCTGTGCACAGGAGCGCGAAACCCCAATGCACCTCCTTTGCAACTGTGGACCCTTTATCCACACACGAAGCCTTTATCTAGGGAAACACACTATTTACCCAAATGAAGTTGAGACCCTTGAGGTTGGGAAAATCCTAAAATTTATGGAAAGTGCCCAAATCAAGGCTTTATTATAACTATTGGTGGCAAGTCACAATAGATCTTTTAGGTCGCAGTGACAAATCAGTCTAAACAAGACCGAAAAGCCCCAAATACAAGATAATAATAATAATAGGGGTTTGATATTTGACTACAACAATAATATTCTCAACTTTGTGTAATCAACAGTTATAGTTATTTATAATACTAGTGCGGTAAGTTGGCTTTTACCGAGTAGACGAATGTTAGACCGACACGAAGTCGAGAGCTTACCATAGTCGCGAGTTGTGGTATTTACATCTCGTGACTTTGGTAAGCATTCGACTTTCCGCACGTGTGTTTTACAAGGTTTTTCAGCAGATTTGCGAGAAAACAGTACAATAGTAATATTTGTTTTAAAATATAAGAATTTCATTATTTCTATCACATTTTAGCCGAATGCTTATGTTCCAATCCAATTATATCTTCACATTATCGTTGCGAAACTAAAGAGTTACATTTTGAACCGTTTATGTTATAGATTAGAGATAAGTTTATGTTCTAATCTAATGGTAAGTATTCAGATTCGTTGCGAATCTAAAGAGTTGCATTTTGAACCGTTTATATTAAAATACAATAATTTAACCAATATCACTGATAAATTTTACTGTCGATTAAATTAATGATGAAGTTAAATATCCATCTAGTCAGCTACAATTATAGTCTAATAAATTTAAAAAGGATTGTGAAGTCTCACCACTTGGTTGATAATGTAAATCCGGCTGATACCATACCAACATTATGCACAGACATCAAAAAATAGTTTTCTAATTTCAGTGGTATCCTAGGTATAGTTACTAAATCAGGAAAATCAAAAACGGGCCTTGGACCCAATGCTGAAAAATAATTAATGGCGTAAAAACACTATTTTGTACGTGAGATATTAGATAAACCTAGGTTTCAATTGCTTACAATTAAACATTTGGAGTGAATTTTTATTGTTAAAGGCTCACTAAATGTTTGAGATACCTATGTATACTATACACTATTGTAGGCATTAGGCTGCTCAATTAAGCTCAAACTCACACACATCCTGATTAGGTGTAACCTTCCCACGGGTGGAAATGCTTGGTAGGAAGGTTGGTCTGAGAGGGTCTTGTGTACGGCGTCATCCTAGCAGTGCTGATAATAGGTAATAGGTATAGCTCGCAAATATATATATATATATATATGTATATATCTACGGCTGCTCTGCAGATTTTGCTCATGCCGTTCGTAGTATTATTAAACTGCATTGATGGCAATTAGCAATACCGATAGGTTTTGCGCATATTGCACATAACATATACAAGATTTTTTAAATAAATAAAATACCTACCTAAATTCAATTTGACCTCACCTATTAAAGGTACAACATATTGATCCACATCAGTATAAAATGTAACTCTGTGAGTGTAATCCTCAAAGTGGACGGGTGTGAAAGTAACAGCGAAAGTCACACTAATGCCGGGAGCCAGTCTTGATAAGAGTTGACCTCCGCAAGGCTTGATAAAAAAATACGAAGACTCCTTGAAAGCCATGTTCAGGTAAGTCGGCGCCTAAATAACAACAATAACATAATATTAAAGAAATCCATATTAACATTATAAATGCGAAAGTATGTATGTCTGATACAATTTCACTCCTACACCGCTGAACCGATTTAGATTTAATTTTGCACGGAGAAAGAACAAAGGCTAACTCTTGCAATAATCGACATCTACGGGAGTGGAGTCGCAGCAAGCGGACTCGTATTAGATACTTATAAACTCTAACGGCAAATAACATTGCAATGTTAGAATGATGTCATTACATTGTCTGGCCAGAGATCGAATTCTATGAGAACTTGATACATATCTAGACCTAGCTACTAATAGTTATCAACATTTTGTAATAGGTAGGTAATTCACGTTACATACCTTGCTAATATTCTTTACGCAAAATTTTGCTACAACTTTCTCATTTGGTTTAAAGTTTTGAAACACAAGCAACCTTGGCGTGAAAGATAAAACCACTTTTCCAGATTTCATCCCATCACCGACAATATTATCAATGTAAATATCATATAAATAATGCAGTCTCTCTGTTGTAGTCAACCTCATTTGTTTTTCATATTCTGATGGTACAATCTAAAGAAAAATTATATCGTTATTACCAATATCTTAGAAAATGCAATGCTACCCTCATAAACCACAATATTCACTTTATGCGATGGTTCCAACAACTTCTTTTGAGACAGTAAATGATATAACTGAGATGTGAAATATCCATTTTGTTTAAACTTGTGCAATATTTCCATATTACTCGAATTGGAAATTTGTTTACAATCTCATGGTACCCAGTATCCATGCAGTCAACGAGCCCATGTATTGTCATTTGCAATGTCAATTTAAAATTAAAAATATTGAGGAAAAAAGGAGGCTCTTTTATTTATTTATTTTTTGTTTGACGTTTGGACTCACACAATATTAGATACATACATAATATATATCATTAATCTGTGACAATATGCAATGATGTTTCCATTTATTTTGGATGTCTCGGGTACTGGAGGAGATCATCTGAAACTACGTTGTAAGACGTAACAATTTCAACCTCCGGATTTCATCAACCTATCATCGCACAATTAGTGAGGGCAGTTACCTCTTACATATCTAAGTATACAATTTTATACAATTTTCAAGAAACTAATAACTTGATTGTTTGATTAAGTTTCAAAAGAACTGATAATAAGTTCATCAGTTGCCTCATCTACAGGGTGGTGCCGTCAATGCGACAATAAATTTAAACATGCGCTACTTATATTAATGCTGCCAACGTTACACTATTTCATACAAGTGTCATGAAATTATGAAATGAATACGATATTTTTGAAAGTGGCAAACCATTCCTATGGACTAATATAGCCCATGTTTAAATTTATTGTCGCATTGACGGCACCACCCTGTATAATAATATTTTTTTGTCTCCACAGCGCAATTTAACAATAACAAATTGTTTATTGGATAGTATCTCTTTGATGAAACCACGGCGTCAATCTCCTTTAAACTAAATTAATGGTGACAGTATCGGCCGTGACAGTACAAATAAATAATACACAATTGAAAATTTTAAGTAACCTCCTGCCTCATCAATCATCTACCTATCTAACACCATCTCATTGAGACTATTCTTATGAGCCATCTTAGGGACATGGAAACTACACTATACCTACACTAACTCACTTCCCGCAGACATTATGGCAGCATGGTACAGGATCAGACAGGATTTGACGACCGGCTGGCCGATAGTTTCGTGCCCCTTGCTATACAGGCTACTCGGTCAGAGAGCATTTGTTCACGAGTTATGGATGTTTATTTAGTATATTGCTAATATTTATATAAATATTTATACTATCAATATTTATCTGTTATCTAGTATCCATAACACAAGCTCTTAATGGTGCTTACTTTGGGCTAGATACTTAATAGATGTGAGTGTATGAATACTATTATTACTAGATTAAGGTTTGGCATGTCTTGGAAATATCACCGAAGTAACAGTAAAACAAATTTCAAATCATTTGGATCTGTGAAAGTTAGTAAGACCCTTTTTTAAGTAGGAAAGGGGCTGATAGTAATCAACCGCCTGAACAGATCTTCATATTATAGGTAAGAACCACCTTGATTGCGTCAACTTTCAAACAAAATAACCGAGGGCATTATGAATGACAAAAAAAATCTCAGAAACTCAAAATACACCCCATTATACAACGGTATTAGAATAAGGAGGCAAAATCTCTCTTCAGACTTAAGGGTTAAATACCGCTAGTGAGCTCGGGATCGTCTAATTCTTTCATTGCTTGTCTTTGAACCACGCCACCACGCCACGCCAATTTTTGGAAAAATTTAGATAATCTCAGAATTGAAAGTAATATAATGTACAATGTCATAAATATAAAAATATGTATATACAACCCGTATACAGCCTTTTATTATCTAAAAGAAGTTGTTCTAATCGCCCACTGACTGAAAGTAACTATATTTTATTGCGTTTAAAATAAATAGATAATATAAATTTATTTCATTTTTCGTTTTTGTGATATTATCTACAAGAATGCACGGAACTAATGGGAATATAAAATATTATATACTAGTATTTAATTGATGCTTTGTATCGCGGAACTATTGGGAAAAAAGGTTTCACTAGTTCCGCCACGGGACTACTGGGAAAGGAAGTGGTCCAAGCCGATATCTAGGTGCTCCCGCCCGCCCATTGGCGGTAGTAGTACTCCATATGGGGCCAGACTTGAGGTTCATAGAGCAAAATTTTTGCCTTGAAGAGTACTGCCGCGCTCTATTGAGCACACCAAGCTGCTTCGATGCCAGCTGGACCTTATCCTCTAAATGAGTGGAGCCACAGGAAATGTGTTTTTTGTCTGAGTCAGCTTGTTTAGTCGTACCCAATCGGAGACTCTGATTAGAGAACTCTCGATTTCAGATATAAGTCGACTGTGACTTTCCTTCACTTCACTTTCTTAGTAGGCGTCTCCAAGTACTGTCATCCGCATAACAATGTGGACTACATACGTTACAGACGACTGTAGTACTGGTAATGGACAGCAAATTAGCGATACGCAGCAGAACAGAAGAACAGTGTTGAAGAAAGCACCGAGCCTTACGCGGAACGCTAGCGTTAATTGTGTACACAGCTCGTATGCTAATTTTGATTAAACACCTACAGATCTCTTTCATGTTTTCTAACGTCTTTTCTTTGCGTGTTATCTTTACGGGAGTGGTCTAATTTTGCAAACATTTGAATGTAAAGGGTGCATTCTACGTAAAGTTCTTTTCCTTTCTTTCTAAGACTCCCAACGTGAAATAAGAGTCAATAGCGAAACTCGCCACGAAACATGATCATCAGTCATTTTCGAAAAGTTTCTTCTTACACTATGGTAATATAATATTTATTAACACAATCATTTAGCAAAACAGCGGTCGTGAGGGCGCAGAGTTGAGTGCGGAAATAGCAGACGCGTCGTAATTTTAGTAAAATCGGGGCAACGCGGCCGCGGACAGAAATAGAGGTGCCGATGCCGGCGCGCGCGCCTCTTCCCACTGTCAATTTCGTCCGGATAGGGTGCACGATTAGCAGCCAACGGTTGCCCATCGGTGAGCTCTGCCTCAGCTTTACGTTGATCCAGAGTCTGCCTCGAGCTCGCGAGTGTAGTGCTATAGAAAATAAATGCGCAGTTGCATAATGATGTACACCAACGTCGAAATATGTGTGTGATTCAACGAATTAATTCAGTGACTCTCTAAATGGTATAGATCAGCAATCCAGAAAAACGAGTAAGTACATACGCGCCTATCTATTTAGGTGTCAAATAAGAAATAATTTTTCAAAAAGTTTCACTATCTATGAGATACCTATTTATTATTAGACGCTACATAAATTTCAAATTAAATAGGCAGGGAACCGATATTAATTATCAAGTTATTATTTAGTGAACAATTCCATTCAAAGTTACATGAAGTTTCGATATTTTAGGATTATGAATGTTGAAATAAAATGGGTCGACGAGCCATTTGCAACGCGGTAACGCCCGGTCTGTCCCGGCCACAGCTAGGAGGCTAGGAGTCATTCACACGTGATAATAATTTGTTAATTGTTCACTTAATCGTAAATATTGCAATATATGCAAAGGTGGTCTGTACTCCTTGCTATACAGGCTGATCAGCCAGAGGTCCCGGGTTCGAATCCCGGTAGGGGCAAATGTTTGTACCTAGTCCATGACTCGAGCCTTTGCGAACGAATACGAGCATTTGTTCACGAATCACGAGTCATGGATGTTTAAATGTTTATTTAGTATATTGTATACCTACAATTATTATTAATATTTATCCGTCATCTAGTAATCATAACACAAGCTCTTAATGATGCTTACTTTGGGCTAGCTAGATAATAGGTGTGTTTTAAAAAAAACAAAACTAAGATGGCAAATAATTGTTGTTACCTACCTACTTACGATCGGAAAAGTCGACCATAATTTATCAAAGATTCGGTAACGAGTACAAACCTACTAGGTACACATACATACATTGTGATATGTCGGAAGACCCTTAAACGAAGTGTTTTGTAATTTCTTTTCCTCATACGAAATGCTTATAACTCATCATCATGATCATCATCACCACCCTACGTACGTCCCACTGCTGGGCACAGGCTTCCCTGAGAAACACATGATAGTTTAAGCACCACCCTGCTGACTAAATAAGGGCTGGTTGCTGAAACTGGCACCAGCGGCTTAACGTGCCCTCCAAAGCACGGAGGAATTCGAGATGACTTTTGATTAACTCATCGGGGATCAACCATGCCGAGAGAGGTTCTGTTTAGAACTTATTATATAAGTATTTTACAATTTGTATATCACCACCACCAGTCTAGATACATGCCGTTCCACCGCTGGGCTCAGGCCTTCCTAAATGGCACATACACATGAAGAGAATGAATTTGTATATATTTAGACCAATTCCCACTATACACATATTTTTGAAATATGCATAGATCAAAAATTCCAGGATGCATGGCTCATCGCGATCTTAAAGGTGCTGAAGGACTTTCTAATTTTCCTTCCCTAGAATTCTAGAATATATCGGCCACATGGTGAGAAAGGACCGTGACAACCTAGACAGGCTGATAGTAATGTGTAAAGTTGTAGGCATAATACAGAAAGGAAGAAGCCGGACTCGCTAGACAGATCAGTTTCGTAGCACCCTCGACACTATAACAGACACCGCTATAGGTAGTCCGCGACAAAATTCATCACTGATGCGATTACGACCCTGTGAGCAAATCGATACGAGGACTCTTACCACCGGAGGGATTTAGATTTATTTATTATGCAGTTACGAAAAATTGCAGATAAGCATGCAGATACAAAAATTGGTAATCTCGTATTTTTGCCAGTAGGTAGGTACATAATGGTGCATCGTGTGCAGCATGCATATGCGCGTTTCTGTTTCCTTTTTATTTTCCAACTCTCTAAGAGAAAAAATACCTGCTACAATCGGACCTCGCACCATCAGAGGCCAAAAAAAATTATTGACATGAGGAATGTCTTTTAGATCCTCCGGCAGCTTCAAGGAAAATTATGCCACCATTTCTATGATCAATTTTGTCCGTATTAAAGATAATAGCATAATGCTCACAACGCCCTCTAGGTACTGGCATTACCGGATAGAGCATACATCACTATGTCAATTTTGACATGTATTTTGTTTGTGTATTATGTATGATATAATTCATATTATATCAGAGATGGCGAATTTCTACTTGTTTTGTCGGGATAATTTTATTATAACGTTGAAATATATTTTAACAATACTCTTATATAAATAAATATTTTCACAGAAATGTTGAAGAGTCGTGGTCGCGACACTCGACAGGCTACGATGCCTGCGCCGACGCAGCTTACCAACCGACCGCAGCCGCAAGCATCGACGACTACGCGGCCTCCAGCTTTGGTTCCGTCTTCCACGCGGCTTACATTGCGCACCCCCGTTGCGCAACGAGCACCAATTGCCAAACCTGAACCAGATTATGAAGTAGTTGAATTTCCTTCTGAGCAATACGTCAATGCTAAACTCCAACCGCCACCGCCACCGCCTCCTAGGCCACCTACTGGTAAGTTATGAGATAAGCTGTTAAAGTTTAAAAAAATACGTCAAAGATAGGTATACCTACGTACTACATTAAGGTAAATAATGTATTATGTTATTCTTAAAATTTATATAGCTAAAGGTACTAAGTTATATTTACCTGCCTCACACTATCATCCTTGCTATAACAAATGTTTACTACAGCGGCAATCTAACTATGTATTATTAAATTGTAAATTAAGCTATTCTAGATATGAAATAATATAGGTATCGAAATTTTCTTTGAAATCTATTCCTACCTAACCTATGCCTATAGGTATAAAATGTATCATATAATGTTAGATGACCTAGATACATGTGTTTGTCTATTATTAGCGTGTATGTCGGTCGTCGACTCACAGACAGTTTGTTTACGTCAGGACACCCAGCGGAGGCGGGCGCGTCGTGCGGCCTGTGCGGGGGCGGAGGCGCGCGCGTGCGCTGCGCCGAGTGCGGCCGCCGCGCGCTTTGCGCTTCCTGCGATGACATGTACCACCGCCACCCCAAGCGGCGCCATCACCAGAGACAGGTATAAGTCCCGGCAAGCACCTTGACAATTTTGATAGTTAAAAAAACATGCGCAGTTGCAATACAGTACCGGGACGGACCTGCCCATTCAGAAACTATCAGGATCACGGATTCGGTTCGAAAAGTCACATGCCGTCTCGCTTTGATGCACCACGATAGTGATAGGTAGGTATAGAGGTTCCGAAATTTGAATCCTTTCCCACAGCTGAGAATAAGGGGATTGTAAGTACCTACGTTACACATATTGCCTAATAATAATAGAGATAGAGCGTAGCACCATTTTCTGTTCTGGATACCCCAAATAAAACTGCTTTCGTTCGTAGTTTTTAATTCGTAGCAGCATTTTCTGTTCTGGATTACCCAAATAAAACTGCTTCGTAGTTTTCAATTGCTTTTGCTATGAAGGTTTTTTTATTTCATAAAATATCTAACAAGCGGATGGCCCGCCTAATAGGAAGCGGTTACCATAACCTTAAGTTACCTTATCTGTAACAGTCAAGAGAAAGAATTATGCAGTATAGGCTACTTAGGGTACTTTGAGTTGGAATCAGCATATTAAGGAAATCAGTCGTAAGGTCACTGCGACACTAAGATCATTGTACAGATTTAATCACTTTCTTCCTGTTAGTACTAAAATTCTCCTTATCCAATCACTGGTTTTGCCAATTATTGATTATGGTGATGTGTGCTGTACGAACTTATCTCAAGAGTTGTTAAATAAATTGGATCGGCTTCTTAATAATTGTATTAGATTTATTTATGGTTTACGCAAATACGACCATATTTCATCATTTCGTTCCCAACTGAAATGGCTACCCATTCGTGAGCGTAGATATATCCGAATTTTGTGTACTCTTTATAGCGTGCTATTTGCTCCTAGTTCTCCTTCCTACTTGAAAGAACGCTTCCAATTTTTGCATTCCTCCCACGAACGTTCGCTTCGATCCAACGGCCATCTTGCACTGCTGTTCCCTTCGTTCCCTCCGTCCGCCATTTGTACATTTTTTATATTGTGCAATAAAGTTTAAATAAATAAATAGGCGCTAAAGCTCACTGAAAAAGCGTAATGTTGGGAGCACCCACACAACATTACATTTTTTCAGTGAGCTCTAGCAATTGACCTACCCACCGCAGAAACTCAGAAACTTTTTTAATACAAAGCACGGCAAATGACTTAGCAGCACCTGATGTGAAGCGGTAAGAAGAGTACATTCGCGAAGACAGCTAGTTCAGCTTGAAACACACTATTCTAGCCGCCTCTACCTTACTGGCCTTTAAAGTGCCTTTTCACGTCTCTTTTGAAGGAACCCATGCTATAGGAAGGAGGGAACACACGTGCTGGCAAATAATTCCAATTTTGGAAGTACATACTTCCACAGAAGTTACAAAGAAATACTTAGTCTTTGCAAAGAAACGAGTTACTAAACTTCTGTGTGCGTGATGTTGAGTTGGAGATAGTAAATTGATGACTCCGAATACCGGCACGCGTGCTCTTGAGTAGAAAAGAGGAAGGTGGGATAAGGTTGAAAAGCTTCTCAGAACACTCTCCATGATAAAGCCGATAAAAGGCGCTAAGCGATGAAATGTCACGATGCAATTGTAGAGTCTTTAGGCTGTTCGTGACTTTTACATCGTCAATGATACGGACGAACGGCACGACGCTACAATCTGTCCAATGCATTGAGGAAGTACTTGACGGAGCCATCAACACAGATGCGAGCAATATTCAACGCAAGACCGGACCTGAAAAAGTCAAGGTCAAGTCTGAAAAGTCAGGCGTGAAAAATCGACGCACCTTGTTCAGGACACCGAGCTTCCGTGTGGCTGTTTTGACTCAACACTATACCTAGGGCATTAGGTCACTGAGTCACTTAAGGCTGACCTAGATATGGGAAGGGAGCGCAGCTATGCGATTCTCTAAAGTCAGCAGCCTTGAATTCGTGGCTGTGGCAGCGCCGCCATACATTTGTATGAAATAATATAACATTGGCTGCATTATTCCCCATAATTGTCATGAAGTTATCAAATTAATAAAATGATTTTGAAAGTGGCAAACTATTTCTATGAACTAATATTTTATTGTTTAATTTATTGGTGGTGCCCTACCTACTTACCAAGTTTGAGAGGTGTTGTATTGGTAAATTGGCAAATTTTCAGAGTTTAGTCTACGAAAATAGTGCGTACCGTAATTATGTTATTCTGAGTATATCTTATATCTATCAATATAATATATAAAGGTAAGTGAGTATAAACGTAATCATATACAATATACATTAGCATCCTTACTTATACGCGCATTAAAAGTCATTATCATCATCACCAGCCTATATACGTCCCACTGCTGGGCACAGGCCTTCCTACATGGCAGAAACACATGAGGAGTTTGGGCCATAACACCACCACGCTGGCCCAATGTGGGTTGGTGGGTTAAAGCGGTTGCAGTAACAACCGGGACCAACGGCCTAACCTTCCGAAGCACGGAGGAGCTCAAGATTCTAAATTTGATTGACCCATCCAGGGACCAACCATGGCGAAAGTTGCTTTGTTTTCGTGATCGAAACCAGAGCGCTCAAACCACCACCGAGCCACCGAGCTCCTCGCATTAAAAGTATTTTACTCAAAACACTGCTTGTTTTGAATCTCTCAATACTAATAAGTCACATCATATGAAATGAAAAATACAGTTGTAACTAAAACTGATTTATAAACGTGTATTTATGAGACTGTAGGTGAAAATCTACTTTTAATTCTTAAATTTTTATTTTTGAAAGGAAATCGTATCAAATTTAACTATATTATATTTATTGCAGGCACTGTCATTATCTCAATTGCGCGATGAACGACCCCCTTTACCACCTAAGGTTGCGCCTCCTGTGCCTCCACCGCGACGACACAAGGTAAGAATAAATAAATACCTACTATAACTATTAAACGATACCAAAATAATGGGCTAATAATTAAACCTGACTGATAATCCAAATGTCATACGCCCCTTTTTCCGAAAAGCAATGGATTCTATTCAAATAAAATCTAGGAAAATTGATATCTAAAAATGTAGAGAACGAAGCGTTATAAGTAATTATTAAGAGTAGTTGTATTAATCTAATATTTTATACAATTTTATTTGGCGTTACATTGACTGCTAATTACCTAGGTACCACCTACAACCTACCTAACTTACTTTAACTACTTTATCGTGCTACTCTACCGTCTACTTTACCCGTGGACAGCAGACTTAATTAACAGTTTGTTCAGGTTATCAAGTAATATATCAAGTATTTCACTACTTCACTAGGTGGTAGACCCATATGTAGGGTCGGTTGGGTCGGTACCACCGCCTTTTTTATTTCAGCCGTGAAACAGTTCGCTGAGTTTCGGATTGAAGGGAAAGGTAGCCTGTGTAATTACTGGGCATGGACGGCATTTCATCTTAGGCCTCAGGATGACAACGCACCTGCAATATCAAGTGCTTTTCCTTGCTATTGCAGGTGTCTATAGGCGGCGGTAACCGCTTACCACCAGGTGGGCCGTCAGCTTGTTTGTCATCTAGTTGTAAAAAAAAAATTCGTTATTAATGATTCAAAAATAATCGAAAATTTGCAACGAGATGCAAGACGCTCCACTGGGCAATTTTTGCACAAAGCTTTGTAATAGATAAAAGTTCATGGGTTCATGAGCTATTAAAAAACCAATACAACATATCATCAATAACGACCTTAAAAAAATTCGAATTATCATCGTGTGTGAATGGGTTAATATCAAAATGGTTATTGATCGTGTTTCAGATTAGCGGTGATAGAACAAGCGCTAGCCCTCGGCCGCCTTCAGCAGACCAAAGGAGCGGTAATTTCGGGACTCACTCGATGATACAAACGGCGAACACTGCGTTCCAACCAAACCACCACATGAATACATTGCCGAACCACCACGGCCAGCCTATTCCGGCACACCTTCAACGAAACCTCGGTCCGGTGTCGGGTCACCTCGGTCCGGTGTCGGGTCATCTCGGCAGCGTGCCATACTTGCCGAACATGCACGTGGCACCCGTCGCCGCTCAGCCGCAAACAAACACGCTCAGTCATCTCGCTTCTGGCTGGGGAAGGCCTCGCGCCTCCTTGCCTGGGTTCAACGTGCCGCCTCATGTGGTAAGTTTTATGACTACCAGTATGAGTTCGCAGAAATAGCTTAGCCTTTAACGTGGCTCCAGAAGTATGGAGGATCTCGAGTTTATAAAGGAGATTGTCCAAACCTAGGCCCCCTTGGGCAATGTGCCTCAATGGAATAAAAAATTAAATAAAATTGACATATTTTTCTTAGTTCAGTACATAAATTGTACTATCAAACCCTAGGATTAAAAATCGCTTTTGTCAGTTATTATGTATATGTATAATTTGTTAGAAAAGTGGTTCCACACCTATATTATTTAGTTTCTATACTCGTCCCTAGAGGGCGCTGGATAGGTCAGTTGTTAGACAATATCGACTCAATTATAAAAAATATAAAAGTAGATATCTGGCAAACTTAGGTAAAAAAATATAGTTTTTCTGATTGTAAAAATTATTTTTTTGCCTATCAATTTTTCATAGGAGCTTTCAACTTCCCCAAAAAATGGGCATTCTCCTTTACTAGTAACTTGCCAGCCCGCCCGCGTCGATGTCGGTTATCGTGCCAAAAAGTACCCTTATCATATATGTCCTTTCTCAGAATGCAATGCGTTTCTATGTCTCTCACCTAAATCCGTTCAGACAAACATATAGAGTTACATAAGCATTTATAATATTATTATGGATGTTAACCCATCCGGGACGAATTATGACAAATTTTGCTTTGTTCCGTAGTCAAAACTTGAACGCTCAAACCGCTACGCTACGCCATCATCAGCGAGCTCCTCAGTAGTAGTAGGTATTTCACATTCATAAAACACGAGGTCGGAGATGCGTCAGTTCGAACAAAGGTTGAAATTGCAAACAAATGATCCCTGATATATTTTTAAAACAAAATCAAAGTCGTTATTAATACGATATTAGATAATAATAATCATAATTGTCGTTTGTTTATTCTCGATAACACCGAATTTAATGCTAATATACCTATCTGGTTGAATTGCACCGTGATTATTATTCAGCAAATGGCAGTCGAAAGCTGGGAAGGTCCAGAGACTGCGGCGCAGGGCTGGGGCCGGCCTCTACGGCGAGGGGCGTCGGTGCTCGAGTTGGGCGGGGCGGCGAGCGTGGCGGCGGGCGGGGCGTGCGGTGGTTGCGGTGGTTGCGCAGGCTGGCGCTACGGCAGCTGTGCCAGTCTCGACCACCAGCAGTGGGGGTGGCAGCCTGCCTGCTGCGCGCACGCACCGCCGCCGCACACGCATATGCCTGCTCCATACACGCCACAGCCTTATCGCAGAGGTACACTGGCACTTGATTCTGGTAAATAATTGGCCCTTTTATTTGTAACGCCATAGATCGCTGAAAGATCTTACGCATTTGAAAGTCTTCATATCGAACCAGATACGTAAACAGTTTAAAAACTTCCTCGAAACATTTAATTTTAGAAAAGACCTCTTCTAAATAATTAGGTATTCAATAGACAATTACCTACTTTACAAAGATAATATATTAATACTCACAGTCGTGTCGAAGGATTTTTATGTAATCCTCTTAGTTAGCTTTTCATAAAATAATTTGTGTCTTTTCGCCTACTGCACCTGAGCTTTATTTTAATTTGAATGTAGGTATGTATGATTTTTATGTGTGCATTAAGCGATAAATAAATTTAACACTGTATTCTCTTTTATATTGAGAGAAAGAGATAGGTATAAGTATAGTGTAATTTTCATTAGAACGCTTACTGGATCCCTATGTCTAGATTTCTACCTTACATAAAATGTAGCAAATCGGCAGTTAGTTAGTAAGGTAACCCGAAAAATCGCTAGCGCAGGGCGCAGGTAGACCGCGAGACATCTCGCGGTATCACGTGTCGCTTTGCGGTTGTTATGTTATGACCATGAAAATAGAGTAAAAACTTAGAGGATACTTATTTCAAGCAAAAATCAACTATTGCTATCTCAACCACTCTAGTACTGATGCTAAAAAAAAAGTGACAGATTCATGCTTCGAATAGGAATTGCGAGTGTTTATTTTAGCTCGTGGTATACAAGCTGGAACAAACACGCATTCTATGATAAAATGTCATTTCTTCAGGAATGATCTTTACAAAAGTAGTAGGTATTATTGCTACCATCTTTCGATATTGTGAATAAACATCCTCCATTTTTGCCTCATAAACTTAAAAAAACTCTAATTTGTTTGTTAGAGTTTTTTAAGTTTATGAGGCAAAAATCTACTTCAATATTTCTCTAAAAAAATCTTACAAAGTTTTCGTTTCCACGACGCTCGCTCCGTGTCAAGTATTTCTTTTTGACACTACTTTAGTGGCACAAAGGTTCTTAGTGAGTTCTGGTTTTACTCTTCGCATGAACAACAAATACAAAATTAGTATTGTTATTTAGCTGCAATCAGATTTATGAAAAAGTTCCAACCTAGTCGGTTACTTCTCTCTTCTGAGATTTGATTCCAAAAGATCATTTTTTTTGTTTTGGTCCTTCGAGCCAAATATAAAAATATCCTTGTTGACAGCGGACAGTCGAACGTTATCACGGGCGCAGTCGCGTGCATGTTCGCGAGCAGTCTCGCCAGCCATGAGCTCTCGTTCGCGAACGTCGCGTCGCACGCGGCATCGCACACCGTCACCGCCGCCGTTACCTTCCAGTGACGCCGACTCTGAGAGCGAAAGCGATACAGGCGCCGGATGCAGGACTGGTAAGTTAGACTTATTATAGGATAGCTGAAAATTTTACTCTTTTTTGGGTTCTCATAGTCATAATTTAATATTAGTATGTATAATGTTTGTATATATTATTATTGTATTGTGTTTATTTTGTTGCATAATAAAGGTATTTAATGTCATATAAATTGACGTTAAAAAGTAGTCCCGCTATTAGTGTCTGTTTTTCCCAATGGTTGATTAGAATTTATCGGTCCGCTATATTAAGGATGTGTAGGTACATACAACTTTTTCGGACACTAAAATTCGAATAAATACAAAACTGTCTGTAATATTCCACTAAAAATAAATAAATAAAAACACCTAAAGTGCACCTACTACAGTCTTACACTGTCCAATTCATGCTTTGCTGATATCACATTCAGTCACGTATGGCGGAATTTACTTGTCATATTTGTTATTTTTGGTATATAGTGTATTAGAGATTTAGAGTTATGCTAACCAACTAATATAATCTTAAGGACGGTATAAATTTTATAAAGCATTACCTTCAACTGATTTTTTTTCCGCGTTAACTCTGCGTAACGATTTAACTAACCAAGAACAATTTTTGGTAGAAATGAGCGAACATATGATACACTTTACTACGGAGGTATATACTTACATATGCAAAGAGTGCCGATTAATAGATTTAAGATGATGGACTAAAAATAGCTGCAATCCTAATTTGTTGATACTAAAAATAATTTACAATATTTCTCAATCAATGGTATTTTTTTAAAACCACATACCTACCATAAAATAAATATTCAATCGTATTATACGTTACAGCAAAAAATATCATTTTCTTTACCAGGTCATTATCATGAGAAGCCTCAGATGACAGAGCCAGTACTTCAACCAGTTCCAGAACCGAATGCAAACGACTCGCTAGGCCCCGCGCCTGCGCCGCCAACTGCATCTTGGCAGTGTGAACATTGCACTTTTGTCAACGAACCTGGTGTTCGCGTTTGTGTAATATGCTGCCGCACGCCGACCTCAGCACCGAATATTGTCAATAATGCTAGCAACAACATGAGAAACACTACTGAAGTTTCCAGAAGCGAAAACGCGAGAAGCATAGCTGCTAGCGAACGAGCTGTTGCAGAAACCGTCAGAAGCATCGCACATCTCGATATAAACGACGGTATTTCGAATGCTAATACATCGCCAGCACGAACACATGGCGAGCCTCGTGTCCAAAGTCAGTACTTCCGAATTTCAGCATTTTCTTATATCACAAACTAATCCCACCCCTTATTCTCATCTGTCGGAAAAGATCCAATTATCGGTAACTCCATACCTGTTACTTTTTATCGTGGTGCGTCAAACCTTTAAAAAGTTTAGTAACTCGTTTCTTTATCGGGCTTCCAAAACTTGGAATTCTTTGCCAGCACATGTGTTCCCTTCTTCCTTTAGCATGGATTTCTTCAAAAGAGGCGTGAAAAGGCACCTTAAGGGCCGGCAAGGTGGAGGCCGCTAGAACAGTGTGTTTCAAGCTGCACTAGCTGTCTTCGCATATGGACTCTTCTTACCGCTTCTCATCAGGTGGTGTTGAGTCATTTGCCGTGCTTTGTAGGTATATAAAAAAAACAAGAAATCATAACACTTTTCGAATCGAATCCATGATCCGACATTTGAGATTAAAGGAGCTGATCCATAAATAACCTTTAGTTTTATTTATTACAGATGGGGTATCAACGAAAAATAAAATAAGCTCTAAAAAAGAACGCATATCTACTGGCTGCGGACCTTCGCCACCACGAGAAGAAACTATTAAAAAATCCCTTAACCGTTTAGTAACCCCGACGCGGGAACAAAGTACTGAATCTGTTAGAATCCGCCACGAGATAGGGGTGGGATCTTCTCCGCCTAGGGAGGTTCAACATCGAACAGTTGATAAATCAAATAGGGCGTCACCTTATAGAGCGAATGTGAAAAAAGAGACAACGAGCCACAATGTGTCAGTAGGTCCTTCTCCGCCACGAGATAACTTATCCGAAAGAATATCCCCTGCTGGGACCGTTCAAAAAAAGTCCACTGGCACCTCCCCACCGCGCAACAATATCGCTGAGAGAAGAACTTCGACAGCATCGAGCCGAGCCAACGTATCAAATACCGGTACGTCTCCACCGCCGCAAAGTATCTCCACTCAGGTAATAAAAACATCAATCAAGCTTATTTTAAAATGTTGCTTGTATTTCTTCTATTTCGAAGGTTAATTACAGTATATTTTGTTTTTATGACTAACTATAAACGCAAAAAGATAGCTATCATAATATCATCTTTCTCTAACTTAGTTGAATGATGTATTATGTTTTACAAGACGTACGAGGTACCGAGTTCGTTCGAGAGTCCGGCGTCGCAGTCGCGATCTCGGCGAAGATTCCGGGACGAGTCGCGGCGCGAACGCTCGCACAGCAGACACTCGCTCTCTAGCGACACTCGCGTAAGTCATAATTAGGTACTCATAGTTTTTTTATTATCTATACAAAAGTTCTGTCTACATTATAATAAATAAATGTTATCCAACAGAAAATCAATTATAAGTTCTTACTTAGGATAGAAAGGTTTACGGCGAAATGTGTTGGTAAAATAGAAAAGTGAAAAATGTAAGCTACACCCGGACTAGCTGGGCTAGGAACCCTATTATGCATCTCAATCTAACTATAAGATCTAACCTAAAGTCAAATTATTTTGTATGATTTTATATCAGTCAGTGGCAGAATTCTTATTTATGATATCTCTGAGCCCACAAATAGGACTTTCTATCGAACTTAAGAATCAGTAAACTCCTTGTGAAGCATTATGGATCTATTGATCGACAAAGTTAAACATCTAAACTCGACATAACAGATCCCGTCATACAAATTATGAAATTAGAACTTGACAAAACGGTTTTTGTCGATAGAAAACGTTAAATTTTATTTATCAAAAGATCCGTGCATTTAGCTGATCTCTGATAAATTAAATAGAATAAAGGTACTTAATTTTATTATGTGTCACAAATAGCATAACTACTTATTTTTACCCCTTTATCTAACTTAAAATAAACATGAGGCACTATAGACTTTTCAATTTTTTAAATCTCTTCAGTCCTGTGACATTTTAAATTTTTAGCCCCCGACGAAAAAAGAGGGGTGTTACAAGTTTGACGTGTCTGTCTGTATATCTGTGAGTCTGTCTGTGGCATCATAGCTCTTAAACAAATGGAACGATTTTGATTCGGGTTTTTTGTTTGAAAGCTGACGTGACTAGGATGGTTCTTAGTTGGGTTCGTGAAATTGCTTCGGCAGAGCCCAGGCTATCCCCGTGGAGGGCAGTGGAGTTACCGGGAAGGTTTAGTGGGTATTCCTAGTGCCAATACGATCAGGCACTGGCCTGTAGTGTACTCGTCAAATGTCATTCCGATTTTTAGGAAAGCGAACGCACAAGCGGCGGCGGGGGCGGAGGCGGCGGCGGTGGCGGGGGCGGGGGCGAGGGCCGCTGGGAGTGGCGGTGGGGCCGCGACAGCAGCCCGGGCGGCGAGTGGAGCGGCAGCGAGCGGCGCCGCGCGCCCGCCCGCCTCGCGCGCCGCGCCTCGCACCTCGACCTGCGCCGGGCCCGCGTGCCCGCGCCGCGCCGCAGCAGCTACTACGGCTCTGAGGTGACACTGTACCGTCGCGTAGCAGGCGACCAAGAGGCGCGCCTCCTTCCTATAATATACCCTTCAAAAGATACTTGAAAATGCTAGCTAGAATAGAATGTTCAAGCTGTACAGCTATCTTTGCATAGGTACCCATCTTACCGCTTCACATCAGGTGGTGAGTCATTTTCCGTTCATTGTATAAATATGTTTTTATACAGAGTGGTGGCGTCAATACGACAATAAATTCAATTTCAACAAATTCATGGGCTATATAAGTTCATAGAAATGGTTTATAACTGTCATAAAAACTTTTATTCATTTGATAATGACACGGCCTATGTTATATATTAATATTTCATACAAACGTCATGAAATTCTCAAATGAATAAGATGTTTTAAAAGAAATAGATAGTTAGAAATATACTTACTCTATAAAATACAAACATCCATGACTCCATGAATATATTCCAGAGATTCCAACTCGGGTCATCAAATTTATTAAGTAGACAGTGGTACAGAGCAATCGACCAGACGGCCGCCGTAAACGGTTGCTCGGGCATAACTTACGTTAAAGTTAGTGTGATGTGCAGGCGGCGTCCCCGGAGCCGACGCGGGCCGTGTCACTGGAAGCGCTGGCGGGCTCGAGCGCGGCGGCCGAGCGGGGTCTAGAGCTGGCTCGTCTCATGAGCTCCGCGGAGCAGCTTGGCTTCAGCGCTGCCGAGGTAATATTTTAAATCATCTCATACCAGCCTCTTTTTTTTGGTTCATTCTCCCTTTAGTGGGGAGGCAAAGGGAACTAATGTCCATACAGCCATATCTTCAGTATTTCTTTATTTCTTCAGTTATTGCATAGAAATGCTGGTGTTACACATTTCAACGCATCTTGGGAGTATTTGACGTGAAATATATGATGACAGTCTCTATATTATTTTATGAGGTGGATAACCACAAAAAACCATAATCACTTTTATTCTAATAATCGTCGATACCAAAGAAGTAGATGAACACTTTAGTGCCATGTCATACCGATCTTGTGCACGCAACGCACTTTATAGTTGCTGCCGTACTATATTGACGCTAGAGTCGTGAGTTGTGACATTGTACTAAAGTGTTCAGCTACTTCTGTGGTCGACCGTACGTCAACACAAACACTTGTTAACCGACTTCAAAAACGAGGAGGTTCTCAATTCGGTCGGTATGTGTTTTTTTTTTTTTTCTATGTATGTACACCGATTACGCCGAGATTACTGACCCGATTTACGTGATTCTTTTTTTGTTCGATGCGGAATAGCTGCCATTTGGTCCCATAAAATTTTTTTCAAAAACAGTTGGGTACTTTGGTTTTAAATTTAAAAAAACTTAAATTATGAAGTCGTCTACATATGCGAAATTGCGAAGTTTTGCTTTTCAAATGACTTTTTAGTGAAACGATACGATAGTAGGAAACAATATAAGTTTACGATCACCCATCTAGCTTCGACCGTAGAAATATACCACTAAAAATTGTGAAAAAAAAATTTTAAGCATAAATTAAAACCGACTTCAAAAAACTGAAAAGGATAAAATAATTAAATTTAAGTAGGTATTCATCCCCTAGAAACATATTTTTGGAGTTGGTGCTAAGTGGTTTCCAAAAACAATAGAAAGTGAAGCACCGACTCCAAAAATATGTTTCTAGGGGATGAATACCTACTTAAATTTAATTATTTTATCCTTTTAAGTTTTTTGAAGTCGGTTTTAATTTTTGCTTAAATTTTTTTTTATATAAAACTACACCACTTTTATAACACAATGTTCGCTCTGACACAATTTTTAATTATTGTAATTTGTAATAAAAATCTTGACTGACACCACAAAAATTCCGCCAAACACCCCACACCAGCCTCTGATGCCTCGCTGAACAAAGGCCTCCCCATCGATTTCCAAATGGAACGGTTCTCCACAGCCTACATCCGTCGGCTCCCCGCTACCCTGACTTGCTCAAAAAAGCATTTACTAAGCCTGTATACATAGTTCGAAAATATTACGCACCATACAGCGAAGCGTGCGGTAAAATAGGTACCTACTCACCGGGTACTCACAGATAAGTACCTGTTTTACCGCACGCACCGTACGTATTACCTACTTGCGGTTTTTTTTATTTTCTTAAAATTTATAAGAATTAACATTTTATCTCCCAAGGTTAATTATATTCATAAAATGTTGACCACTTTTCTGTCATAAAAACACTTTGCTAAGATTTAAAAAAGTACCGTTCGTTTTTAGACGGAGCATCATGATAAACCAACGTTTTACATTACTATAACGCACAAGTACGTAATGAGATTATTTATTATTAATTTATTTATAATAATTAGCACGGTTCAACCAATAACACTAATTATGCAAGACTTAAAAATAGAAAATTTATAGGCTACAATTGTCTAGTTAATTAATTCAACTACAATATAAAGATAAAATAAAAATAAAATAATAATACAAACAAATGTCAATTCAACCAATACAACAAAGTCAAATGTTAAGAAGATTGATCACACATACATCCCGGATTCATACAAGATACAATACGATATTGAAATTAGTTAAATAAGCGACCCATTACGAGCAAATGTGTTATAAAATAATTGGGGGGCTATTAATTATTTATTTGAAAACCGGGCCGATTAAACCCCCTTAATTATTAATTTGAACACATCAGGTGCAGGCGGCGCTGGCACAGAGCCCGGCGGCGCCGCTAGCGTGGCTGCGCGCGCGCTGGGCGGGGCTGTGTGCGGGTGTGGCGGCCGCCGTGGCGCGCCTCGAGCCGCGCGCGCGATGCTCGCAGCAGGAGGCGCGCGCCGCGCTCGCTAGGCACCGCGGCGCCATGTGGCCCGCAGTCACCGAGTGCGTCGACCGCCACCGCAGACAGGTCACCCTACACACTATACCGTAATAGCTCGCCAGGCACCGCGGCGCCATGTGGCCCGCAGTCACCGAGTGCGTCGACCGCCACCGCAGACAGGTCACCCTACACACTATACCGTAATAGCTCGCCAGGCACCGCGGCGCCATGTGGCCTGCCGTCACCGAGTGCGTCGACCGCCACCGCAGACAGGTCACCCTACACACTATACCGTAATAGCTCGCCAGGCACCGCGGCGCCATGTGGCCTGCCGTCACCGAGTGCGTCGACCGCCACCGCAGACAGGTCACCCTACACACTATACCGTAATAGCTCGCCAGGCACCGCGGCGCCATGTGGCCTGCCGTCACCGAGTGCGTCGACCGCCACCGCAGACAGGTCACCCTACACACTATACCGTAATAGCTCGCCAGGCACCGCGGCGCCATGTGGCCTGCCGTCACCGAGTGCGTCGACCGCCACCGCAGACAGGGCGACATAGAAGTCAACTTAACTTCAGCAAAGTGTCGTAGGCACCATGATAAATGTTTGGCTATGTTGCAGTTTTTTCTATGAAAATTCGTGTTTTGTACCGCGCAAATTAGCAATCAAAAATATTTAGTTCTGCATATTTTTACTTATTTTTCAGAATACTGTACATTCTCCATACATTTTTAGAACATCTTTTGGGTATTTCCTTATAAGAATATCTAAACTAGATAAAAATTCACGTCCTGAAGCGGGGATCGAACCCGCGACCTTTCGCAATCTGGGCTACTGCTCTAACCATCTGAGCTACCCAGGGCTTGGGATAACCCTGTGAAATTCTTCCAGTTTATTTCTTTATTTTTTCAAGTTTAGATATTTTTATAAGTAAATATTTTTTTAAACATTTATACAATGTTAAAATGATAATTAATAATATTTGAAAACAATGCCCAATTTAACCGAATCTTAGGTATTTGTAAATATACTCGTTTCCGATGTTGAACTAGAACATTTCGACATTGCAGGGTAGACGTTAGCAAATAACGCAAATACAGACAGACGTAAGAGCTGACAGAGCTTGTATTTGTTGCAGGCGGGCGGTGGCGGCGGTGGCGGCGGCGGCGCAGGCGCGGTGTCGGGCGCGGCGCGGGTGTCGGGCCGCGTGTGGGGCTCGCCCGCCGGCGCCGAGGACGACGCCGCGCCGCCGCGCCGCGGTAACTCCCACACCCCCCGCCGCTAACACCACCCGTCGCACCACGCCATAACTGTCCCGTTTACCTTTCAGCGGAGGGTAGTTCCGACGAAGCTGAATTCCGGGACGACGACTGGATGTACCTCTCTGTTGACCCGAACCCGAAGTACCCTCACGGGAGCAATCGGTATTGGGAGCCTTGGGATCCACCGCCCAGCGACTACCCCTACGTCGATCCCGACGCTGATGCAGAGTTGAACAGGCTCCTCGTGCCCTCTTTGGACCGTTCGCTGATAGAAACTCTCCTGTCGCACGACAATTTTACGATCGACCCCCATAACGGCGCAGTAAAACCTCACGCTGTAGATTTAATTCAATCCGAAAATGACTTTATAGAAGCTTACAACGCCTTGACGAGATCAACGCCCCTGCCTGGCATCGACACTCGCCAAGATCACGCGACGAACGTAGGTCCTAAACGAGATAAGTATGACGTGTTCGACAATGGTTCACGTTTATCCATCGAAAACGCTACACATCTATCTAACAAAAATTTCTTAACAGATACGCCGGAAATATTAAATGATTTCACCGACAGTCGGAAGCTGAATAACATACCACCGTTACAACTAAAATACGAAGCAATTGCTGCAGATGTAAATGAGGACCGGTCACCATTACCCTCGCCCACGTCTAGTAGTCATAATGTAACAAATACAGTAGGAAAAATAAATGACTTACAACATTCCCTAAAAGGTATATCTTCTCACGCGATTGCGCAAATAAATCAAAGTACTGAAGGGCTCGCTCCATCTACAGCAGTAAATGTATTGGATACAATACCTATCAAAGGAACACCACCACCACAGCCATCCACAGAACAAAGTAAACATTTTAACATTTCGGTAGAAAATTCTCCTAACAAAAATATTCAGACTATAAGACACGAAAATGAAAAGTTAGACAATCTAGATAATATTATTGATAACACACAAAGGGTGATTCAACAAACACCAAGCAAACAAATAAACATGCCTGTAGAAATTAATCATAACAGAAATAATCTCGATAATATTATTGATAGCACACAAAGGGTGGTTCAACAAACACCAAGCAAACAAATAAACCTGCCTGTAGAAAATAATTATAACAGAAATCATCTCGATAACATTATTGATAACACACAAAGGGTGATTCAACAAACACCAAGCAAACAAATAAACATGGCAGTAGACAATAATTATAACAGAAATAATGAGTCCATCAGACAAGAAGAAAAATCTAACAATCTCAACGATATTGTAGACACCACACAGAAATTAATACAGCAAATGAAAGAAGAAATAAATTCAGATATAAATTCGATTGACAGCAGAAATATCTCGCAAAGCGAAGCGGATTCCAGTTCCAATGATTCAAGCGACAGATCTACAGAACACGAGTCAAGTTATAGTGAATCAGAAGATGATGAAACTGAAAACCAAACATCGAATGATAGTGCGTCTTCAGCTGATGAAAGGAAAGACGTACAAGTTTCAGAAAGACGTCCCACTATTGTCCAAAGAACAAGTTCCGAAGACAATGATCAATTTGAAGAAGCAATGGATCATATAGAAGACCAAATCAAAGATTTTAAAGATACTAATATCGAAATATTAGATTCCATTGCACGCAGTCTTCAAGAAGAACACACTATATCAGTTGAAATCATTGATTCTAAAAATGTAAATAACGTTGAAAGAGAAGATCAAAATAATAATTTATTCGTTGAAGTTAACAGTTTCGATGAGATTTATGCAGAATTGAATACTGGTGATAAAAATAGGAGAAACTATACTCTTAATCAAAACAGTTATACACAACGCAAAGATGATAATGGAAATGTACAAGATACAGTAATAAACAACAATTTTGAGACTTCAATACAAAAAGACGTTAATATACCAAAACATGAAATTTTTATATCAACTTTTCAAGTGGTGAACCCTACAAAACTATTATTTTTGGAGAATATTCCATCTAAATACAATGCTATTATTGAAACTGTATACGAAAATTTGAACTTGACAGAAGAAACGATTGATGAATATAATACACAAGGCTCACTTGATACAAAAGAAGATACTATTACTATCTCGTTAGCTAATTCTAATCATCCCTTAACCAAAGTTGATGATAAAGTGTATGAATCTTCCAATCCGACTGTTATTCAGGAAGTTGATATAATAAATATCGATGACACTGATAATTCTGATCACTTAGAGGTAGGAATCGTAACTGGATTTAACAAAGATAATGAAGATGATATGAATGATCATAGAAATTCAAAGGAAGACCTAAATATAGATGAACCGGAAAAACAATCGGAACACGTGCCACCAAATAACATCGATACAAATAATATTGGAGTATCTGAAAATGAACAGAACCCTTCCAAAGAATTCAATCACAATATATCAAACAAAATCACAAATTCAATTAAGTCTAATATACCAAAACTCATAAAATTTGTTCAAGGTAATAAAAAAAAAGTAGATAAACCTTCACTAAAAGTAATATCATCCAAGGTACCCATACGAAAAACTTCACTGAAACAATACCCAGCGCCGGCGCCGCCTAAATCTCATTTTGGAAACATTCAAAGTGGTCATGTGAAACAATTGCAAACAAAGTTATTCAACAACAAACTTCCGAAGGCCTCTATAAATGTACCAACGACTGTCGAGGGGAAACCTGTGGAGGAGAATCCTTCTGTTCAAGTGAAACTTTCTGTGAAGGAAAAATCTCCTGTGGAAGCAAATGCTCCTGTAGAAGCAAAACATTCCTTGGAGGCCAGAGAATCTGTAGAGGTGAAACCATCAACATCAACGCTAAACAAAAAAAAGCAAGCACCTCCTCCTCCAGTTGGTGAACCTGTAAAAACAATTGTACCTAAAGAAAAGAAGGGTAGTTACTTCCGGGAGTCATGCCGTACAGACGACGACTGGACGGACAGCGACTCCGACGACTCGCAAATGCAAGTGGTGAAGACGAGCAACGAACCGGAGCGCGTCCCGTCACCGCCGCCACCCATAACGCTGCGTCGCGTGTCCGGGCAGATCATCGATTTGGCCAAAGTCCAGCTTCCAGAAGGTTCACCAGAGGTAACGTACATTTTATTTAATTTGAAACACTAAAGTAATTTGATTGCAGAGAAATTATTATATACAATTTTCTAAATATCTTTAAAAGATTTATTATGATGTTAAAATAACATTTGAAAAAATAATTTTATTTCACTGTAAATGCGTAATTTATCCTTCATCTCACCAGATGGTAAGTGATGATTAAACCGAAGATGGAAGCGAGCTACACCCGGATACCTCAACCACAGAGGAACTGGCTATCTTACCTCCAACTGCCGGAACCCAACAATGCTATTAACATTATTATCATGGCGGCAGACTTAGGGAATAATATTTCTGCCTCGCGGGGTTTGGACCCTGGACTCTAGAGATCTGGTACGTAGGTAGGTAGGCTTTCAGACCAAAGAGGCGAAAATATAAATTATGTATAGACATTCTATACATAATAATATAAGCCGGGACTCTACTGCGATAAGGCGTTTGATGACTATCAGCTCATTTTCTACTTGAAAAAACGTTCTTACTAACTTTCGCAGATCCGATTGATTTGAAATTTGGTTTACTGTTACTTCGGTGGTATTTCCAAGATATGCTGACCTTGAGCTGATCCTGTACCATCAAATAGTCTGCGGGATGCTCAATTCTTCAGAAACTCACAGCAGGTATAGCGTGTTTGGGCTCATAAGAAGTCTTAATGAGATGGTATTAGGTAGATGATTAATGAGGCCGAGGGTTAAGTACCTACTTAAAAAAATTAATTTTAGGTATATTTAAACTGTTCCTCGCTTCGCTTCTACTCGGTCAGCTCATGTTCGTCCGTTAATTTCGCGGTGGAGCCCGGGCTATGCCTAGTGATGTGATTCGGTTGTGTGGTACAGCGCCAGGCCCGCATGCTGCTAGCGCAGGGCGCGACGGAGACGTGGGAGCAGGCGCGGCTGGCCGTGGAGCTGGCGGGGCGCGGCGCCGAGCCGTCCGCCGCGCTGCTCGCCGCGCTCGAGTGCGCGGACCTGCCCGCCGCGCTCGCATACCTGCACCAGGACTGCGAGCTGTGCGCCGAGCGCCGCCCCGAGCACGAGGTACGTGACCACCACGGTTGGATTTTGTGCTATCAAAAATTTATACTATAATTTAATAGGGTAGTTGACAACTTTTTTTTATTTCATAAATAAGAAGGTTATAACTCATGAAGAAATATTGCAGAAGAAATAGTATGTTAAAGATTTATAGTTTCAGAGATACAGTGGTATGTTGGATGCGTAGCGGCGCAACGTCCAAAAACGCTCCATAGAAAATGTACGGAACATGTGACGTCACATGTTCCTTTATTACTACAAAATGTATGGGCATATTGACAAAATCAATAATAACTATGTAATATGTATGTTTTTATTCAAAGTGGTCATTATAATAGTTGTTTTAATTGATGTGAGCCATCTAATACCATCAACATTTTTGATAAATTTTAGATTTTATTTTTTTATAAATTTTCGAAACAGTATAACTTCAACAATATTCCATATCTTTTAAGTTTGAATTGTTTTTATGAGTAAAAGGAGCGTATATTTTCCCAATTTATGAAAAATAGCGCCATATTCAAACTTAGGCAACATCCCAATTGCGTGTACTATATACTATCCAAAGTCATGGATAGTACGCTAATGTACTATAATTTTACAAGTCCGTAATGCTACGATAACTAGTCCCCTCTACCACAGATTAGAAATCGTATCTATGTCTAACCCTCTATTGAACTCAATTTTGACATTTTCGTTTTTTGGAAGATTTACCAATAATAATGGCAGTACTCACGGGTCTTGCTTGATGTTCTCATTTTAAATGAGTGGTAGAGGGACGTACATAAGTAATTTAAAGAGTGTGAACGAGATGCGTGATAGCCGTTTAAGGGGAATCCAATGTTTTTAATTATCGAACTATTTAAGCTTACTATACAAGTTTTCAACATACATAAATAGTTTACTATAAAACGTATATAACGTCTCAAAGAGCCCCAGTCCAACACTGGTGACCACGAACCGTGCGGCTGGCTGGCACGCGTGTCGCATTGGTACCGTCTTCATCACAAATCAATTGAAAAAATATAAGGACTTGTGTTCACAAAAATCTATTCTCTGTTAAGAAGTATAGTAAACGTTACGTTAGCAATAAGGCTTATAACAGCAAACTCATGGATTTGAATGTTTTACGTTATTGTAATTTCCCTTGCGATGATAATTTATTTAATAAATTTATGTTTGATTATGGAAACTGTTGAGTATATTCAACATACGCACGGAAGGAGACGAGCGGGCGCCGGGGGCTTGTGACGTCGTCGCTACGAGTGGGAGCTGGGCCCAGCGGTATAAAAGCTGCGGGCGGCCGCGAGCTCACTCTTGACTAGACACTACCGGCATTGTGTATAATTAGTTATTTTTATGTACCAATCTAGACGGGAAGTAAATTATTACCAGCAGAAATACAGTCCATTATTTATACGTCCCAGTAGGACCCTAACAATGGTCCTTTAGGATTCTCGCCGTCTTGAAGTTCAGTATTTGGGTACTAAAAGAACTAAAAAAGAAGACACTTCAACCATCGAGCTCTTCATTGCGGACTTCAGCAGCGCGAAAGAGACCAAGAAATCCTCGCGAAGCACCCGCACACGTTCGAGGACGGTCATACAAAGGTCAAACACGCGACCACGTGGCGGACTTTGGACCCGCAGGCACTGCACTCAGGCACCGTCGCTGGACGCCTATACAATTGTGAGTTCGTTCCAATTAATATCCTTTTATCCGATCCCTTCATCGTCATTTTTTTTTTTATTTAAAATAGATTATATTTTATGAGTGCATATTTTTTATAATTTCGCAATTTAATTGCATACATATATCCGTATAGCTTCACTAGCAATCATTTACCTCACAGGCATTAAATTAAAACTATTTAAAACATTACTTTCAATTAGCTACGCTCGTACGAATATTACTTACCTGCCGCTCATACGAAACCGGTTTGCTGACTCGCTAGCCGATCTTTTGTTCTCATCCGCGCGGATCTGACCCTTTTTTTGCACCATTTTTGCGGATCTGACCCCTTTTGACCCATTTTTTTTTTGTCCTCATTAACGATTCCTATTAGCACATGTAGATTTTGGTGTGATTCTACCATAGTGCTCGGGTGGTTAAAAACACCATCCTCACAACTTAAAAGTTTCGTAAGAAACAGAGTACATGAAATTCAGGAATGTACCGAAGGTCACAGGTGGAGCTACGTGCCGTCGAAAGACAATCCGGCGGATCGCGTTTCTCGCGGGCTGAGGGCTGATTCCATCATGAATTCATCCTTATGGTGGTCAGGCCCTTTATTTCTAACAAAACAACAAAATGAATGGCCCAAATTTCCAAACGAAATTGAGAAACGAGATTTACCAGAGTTAGTGACCCACCATGTTGCGTTAAGCTCTACAAGCGAGAATGATTTAATTTCAAACTTTATTAAGTCGAAATCTAAGTTTATTCTTTTACAAAGGTCTATAGCATATTTACAAAGATTTATACACAATTGCAAAAATCAAACGAATAAATTAAAAGGAATTTTAACGGTTCAAGAATTACAAACTTCATTAAATACAATTATCCATAAAGCTCAATTAGAAATGTTTCCAAATGAATATTCTATTCTCAAAATGGAAAAATCATTACCCAAAAAGAATAGACTCATATTTTTATCACCGTTTTTGGACCATAATAATATAGTAAGAGTTGGCGGGAGACTCAATAACTCTCCCTATAGTTATGATGTTAAGCACCAAATATTAATTTGCAGTAAGCATCATTTATCTAAAATAATTTTTGATCACTTTCATTTAAAATACATGCACTGTGGTCCACAGCTTCTCCTAGCAAATATTAGACAAACGTTTTGGCCATTAGGTGGCAGAAATTTATCTAAATCCACTGTCAAAAAATGCATTCGATGTTTTAGATACAAAGCTGAGACCATTCAACCTGTTATGGGGCAGCTACCACCATCTCGAACAGAACTAGAGTTCCCTTTTCTACATAGCTCTGTCGACTACGCTGGGCCGGTGCAAATAGCAGACCGCAAAGGCAGAGGTTGTAAACTTTTTAAGTGTTTTTTGGCAATCTTTATTTGTAATTCGACAAAGGCCTGTCATCTCGAGCTCGTGACGGCTCTATCTAGCGAAGCTTATATAGCAGCTTTAAATCGTTTTGTGTCACGCCGTGGAAAGCCACAAAGTATAACTTCCGATAACGGTACAAACTTTGTAGGCACTTATAATGGGTTATCTAAATTTTTGAAACAATGCAATCTTGAAAGTAATTTAGCTCAAGAAGGCATTGAATTTAAATTCGTGCCTGCCTACAGTCCTCACTTCAACGGCCTTGCTGAGGCAGCCGTACGTGCAACAAAACATCATCTAAGACGTTTATTACAATTAACTAACTTCACGTATGAGGAAATGGCTACCTGTCTCACTCAAATAGAGGCTATTTTAAATTCCCGACCTCTTACCCAACTTTCCTGTGATCCTCATGACTTTACCGCGCTGACTCCTGCCCATTTTTTAATTGGACGCTCACTTTTGTTTGCTCCTCATCCGCAGATGTCCGAAACAAACATCAGTCGCCTCGAGCGCTACAAGAGAATAGAGCTTATCAAGCAGCATTTTTGGAAACGCTTTTCTCTTGAATATGTCACCTTACTACAGGGAAAGGTGAAGTGGCGGGCTTCTACAGCAGAGCTGAAGCTGAACTCTCTTGTCCTCGTGAAAGACAAAACGCTTCCTCCCCTACTATGGTCATTGGGCCGGGTCGTAAAACTCTACCCTGGCAGCGATGGTGTGACAAGAGTGGCAGAAATGAAAACGAAGAGAGGAACCATTCGGAGGGCCTTTAATAATATCTGTCCTCTTCCAGATCTTTGAAGCTTCTATCACTTCAACCGGGGGAGCATGTTGAGTATATTCAACATACGCACGGGAGGAGACGAGCGGGCGCCGGGGGCTTGTGACGTCGTCGCTACGAGTGGGAGCTGGGCCCAGCGGTATAAAAGCTGCGGGCGGCCGCGAGCTCACTCTTGACTAGACACTACCGGCATTGTGTTTAGTTAGTTATTTTTATGTACCAATCTAGACGGGAAGTAAATTATTACCAGCAGAAATACAGTCCATTATTTATACGTCCCAGTAGGACCCTAACAGAAACTATAGGTCTAGATATGATATGATGTATCCTAATATTTATTGTATATTGACTGTTTGTTTCGGAAATAAATAATTTTTATTTTTATATAAAAAAATAAAATCACGGAACATTACGCCTGCCACCACTCTGAAGGACGTCGGTCGGATACTGGTCGCACTGGCAAATCGACGACCGGCTAGCCGAGTGCTCCCGGGTTCGAATCCCAGTAGGAGCAAATGTTTGTATGATGAGTACGAGCATTTGTTTACGAGTCATGGATGTTTATATGTATATTTAGTATATTTCTAATATTTATATACATATTATTATAATAATTTCACCGTTATCTAGTGTCCATAACACAAGCTCTTAATCATGCTTACTTTGGGCTAGATAATAGATATGAGGGTATAAAAAAAATACCAGTGCGCGATCTACCTCTATTTTTATAATATCATGATCTTCTTGGCCGCATCTGGCCAGCTGGCGGGGGTGCTTTGGTATTGACATCGGTATTACGTTCACGTTGTCATTTTGAAAGCGATATGGCATACAGTCTCCACCTCGATGCCAAATCTCACCTAAATCATGTAAGAAAAAAAAACATAACAGATAGACAGAGTAACTTTCGCAATTATACATTAATTATTAATTTAATATTAGTATGGATATTGCAAGAACATGCGTCCATTTATATCTACCCACGCATCAACTTTACATATACGCTCGCGCGACATCGAGCAAGCGTCCAGAACCTCAAACATTTTCTGTCCTTTGAACCTCATAAAATGAAGATTGATCATTTACAGATGGTATCGATGTTGCGTTGCACGCACCGCTGCTGCCGCGAGTGCGCGCGGCTCTACTTCACCGTGCAGATTACAGAAAGGAGCATCGCAGATTGCGTGTGTCCATACTGCAAGGTGCCCGACCTGGAGAACTTGCCCGAGGACGCCTGGCTTGAGTACTTCGCACACCTCGACATACTTCTCAAAACATTGCTTGAATCGGATGTTCATGAATTATTCCAACGAAAAGTAAGATATGAGATAATTTGGTATTCTAGCAAAATAAGCTAGTATACAGAGTGTTAAGGGGACGCTCTCGGAAACGAAGGCAGGTGGCAGTGCTCGTCACCATAAACACGATTTGTAGGAAAATAAATTTGAAATCACGAAAAAATCAGCTGTTCCATACAAACAAGCCGTGTAGATATTACAATTTGTATGAAACAGCTGATTTTTTTCGCGATTTCAAATTCATTTTTTAGTTCGTGTTTATGGTGACCAGCACTGCCACCTGCCTTCGTATTCGAGAGCGTCCCCCTAACACCCTGTATATTAGACCAGTGCAATAATAGGCCAAGTAGGTCAGTGCATTGGCCCAAAGAGTAGCTCGTATTTGAAGTTCACAGTTTTTAAAAATATTTTCATTTTCAGTTACGAGACCGTACACTGGCACGAGATCCTAACTTCAGGTGGTGCATGGAGTGTTCCTCCGGATTCTTTGTCCATCCAAAGCAGAAGAGAGTGCGTTGCCCCGAATGTCGCTCTCGGAGTTGTGCGAAATGTAGAAAACAAGTATGTTTGTGTATTAATTACAGTGATGACTAGATTATGTGGTGCCGTCAATACGACAGTAAATTAAAACATGGGCATCAAATTAAAAAAACTTAATAGAAATATGTTGCAACTTTCAAATACATTTTATTCATTTGATAATTTCATGAAATTTGTATGAAATAATATTGGCTGCATTATTTCATAGAAATGTTATAAAATTATCAAATAAACCATGAACTAATATACCTAGTTATATTGACGGCATCGGCCTGTGTTAGTAAAATAATATTTATGGTGGTGGATATTTATAAATTTTTGTTTACTTTTTTTAAAAACACACAATGTTGGTAGTATTACCTCTGCTTCAAAGCAATTTAGTGTGTAGCTTGAACGCACAAATTGAGAGAGACGTCCATAATTTTAAAAAGTTTTTTTTATACCTAATCATCACCCCTTGTCTTTGGGACTGTAAAATAATAAAAGCGTCAACGACGTTCAAGAGTTATTGGCAGTACCTAATGTAAATGCAAAATATAAATACATTTGAACTGAAGCATCGGATACCAGACAGAAATAATTTTTTCAATTGAAGACGTTAGTGGATGAGTGTGATATGTCGCATTTTAAGGTGATATTTCGATACAAATTAACTGTGGACTTTCAAACCATTTTTTAAATTAATGGGTTTAAAGTCCTCATCTACGCAAAAAAACACCAAACTCGAAAATGCAACATATTACCTTATTACCTTCATTCACTCACGTCTTCAATTGTCATAGACGTCCAGAGGTATAACCGCTTGCCAGCTTAAGGCATTCAAAGATATCAAACTGCTTTCGTAAACATTCGAGTGATTTATTAACGCCAAAGGGTTTAATTGAGATGCTTACCATTGGAAAAAGATAGAGCTACACGTGACCCACAACATTTTATGATTGTGTAGTGGTCTCCGAACCACGAGGGCTTGACTTGCGAGCAGTACGCGGCGTGGCTGGAGGACAATGACCCCGAGCGGGCGGCCGCGGCCGTGCAGCAACACCTGCGCGACAACGGCCTCGAGTGCCCACGGTGCCATTTCAAGTACTCACTATCAAGGTAATACATAATACACCTATTATTTCACAAAAATATAGGTATACAGACATTTTCTAGGAGTTCAGGTTTCCACCGCCTCTGTGGTCTAATGGCTGAGACCACCTACTTCAGATCTAGAGGTCCAGGGTTCGATTCCCGTGTTGACAGAAATTTTCTGCTCGGTTTGGTCGGTGGCGGGACTTTTCTAAATCCGCCTGGCTACCACCATCTCACCTAATTCTGCCGCCATAACAATGTTACCAGTATGTTGTGTTCCGGCATTTGAAGTTAAGATATCCAGTTCGACTGTGGTTGAGGAATCCGGGTGTAGCTTGCTTCTATCTTCGGCCTAATCATCACTAACCATCAGGTAAGTGGAAGGCCAAGAGCTACCAAGTAAGAATATAAAAAAGGTAAAATCCTTCCATCATCAATCTAATCTTGTCATACACGGGTCGTGGCATTTTTCTCAACGTTTCAATAACCGTGGTCACGAACGTATTCACCCGACAGGCAACGCTTCACGCGTTGCCTGTCGGGTGAACTTGATTGGTCATCGTCCACCTACAATTTTTCACCATCAGAATCGAAAGTACCTTCAACACGACAAAACACACAGTTCTTTAAACGACATAACTCATGATCCGTCCTCTCTACAATTCTTTTATTGCTTGATTTCAAACCATATCTACCAGGGAGGTTATATCAGTAGGAATTTATGGAGTAGGGGTTATTGACGATCAGTTGTGAGGATTTCGGTACATAAGGCTCCATCAGGTATAGCAGTCGCGGTTTTACCTGTTTGTTTGCCTATTCTTCATAGATATGTTTTTTCACTCTTTCTGCCCCTGATCTTATAAATCGTATCGGTGATCGTACATTTCTTGTAATTGTTACAAGCTTTTATTTAAATTGCAATGTTCGTATCAAGACTTTGTAATTAGAACAACCGTTTAAGGAATGAGGACACTTAATAAAAATCAGCTAGTTTCATACATCTTCGCGAATCGAGATTCTGGAAGTAGCAACCAAAGCCAACGGCAGTCTTAAGGTGGTTTTTCACCAGAGGGCGAGACGAGACGAGGCAAGACGAGATTTAAAATTTGTATGGCAAATTTTCAAGCCTCGCCTCGCGCATCTTTGGTGGAAATAGTCAGGATGGACGAGGATGTTCGAGACGCGAATTGAAATATTTGTTTGTGTAAAAATGAACTGCTTAAACGAAAAATAAAATGCTTCCAATATAGAGTATAAATTTTAATGTGTAATTTGATATGATTTCGAACCCTAGGCGATTTTCCACCAGAGGGGCGAGACGAGACGACGCGAGACGATAATTGAAATTTGTTGTAGAGTTAATTTATACTCTATAGAGGAAGTAATACGGTTCATTTTACACAAACAAATATTTCAATCCTCGCCTCGCGCGTCTTTGGTGGAAATAGTCAGGATTGACGAGGATGTGCGAGAAATATTTGTTTGTGTAAAAATGACCCGTATTGCTTCCGATATAGAATATAAATTAACTCTGCAACAGAAACACGCTTATCGCGATAGGTTTATTGTTGTGCTCAATCATCTCGCGCGAGCTCGCGCTGGCAATTTTTTTTGGAAAAGGGTCAGTGCGATTTCAATTTTCGTCTCACCTCGCCTCGTCTCGCCCCTCTGGTGGAAAACCACCTTTAAAACACATATTAGGGCTTTAAGATCATTTCTCATCTGTCACCAACCGGGTTCTGAACATAACAATGAGTGTTTGTTAGGTTAAGAACCCGTTGCCTAAGACCTTGGTGGTGATTGGTGAATGAATTATCATTGTTCCAAGCTGTAACGCGTGAGAGAATTTTTTTATCATTTTGCAACCTATACATTATAGTTATTCTGATATATACTTCTTATCTCATACTTGGTCATTCTAATATCTGAAACTTCTGATACTAGCCCCTATACTTGGTCACACTGTTTATGGTATTTCCAGAGGAGGTTGCATGCACTTCACGTGCACACAGTGCAAGTTCGAGTTCTGTAACGGGTGCGGCAAGCCGTTCATGATGGGCGCACGCTGCGGGCTCAGCGAGTACTGCGCCAAGCTCGGCCTGCACGCGCACCACCCGCGCAACTGCCTCTTCTACCTGCGCGACAAGGAGCCGCACCAGCTACAGACGCTGCTACAGGTATGACCTGGCCCTACTTTTACATTGACGATCGACTGAGAGATCCAACCGTAATTACAGGCTACTCTAATAGGTACTAATACTTATCTCGGTAGGGGCAGTATTTATTCACGAGTCATGGATGTTTGTATGTTTATTTAGTATATTTCTAAACATATTACTATAAATATTTCTCCGTTATCTCGTATCCATCACATAAGCTCTGACTTTGGGATTGTTAATGGAGGTAAGTGTATGAATAATATTATTACCTATAAGTATTATAATTGTATTTCTGCCCCTCAATAGGATCTCACTTACAAAGTTACACGGCTTTCAGATTTGAATCGAAGTCGCATCCCATCTCGCTTATACACACTGCGATAAAAATTGAGGTGTAGTTTCTGATAATCGAGTCTCTTCCAACAGTTGTCAATAGGGCAAGGCCTTGCGATACACGGGCCCCTGGTTCCGTTTGCCTGTTAATATAATAGACCTCTTACATATTAGGGGTCCCATTTGCTAAAGTTCTAAGGGCCCCCAAGAGTGAAAACTGCCCTGGGAGTTTGTCCAATTAAAAGAAAATGAAAACACTTACTACTTTGAAACGAAATATTTTTAAGTTAGCTTATTCTAAACATAACATGTTTTACAGTACGATGATAAATGAATAAGTGCCTTAAAAAAACCTAAAAGTTGATAGTAAAGTTAGCTGAAGATTTTTCTTAAGTCAACTGTTACCTTGACAATAGTTGACACCTAAATAGGTAATCAACAAGTAGTTTAATTGTGTGGATAAAAACGTTTACCTGTTCCAGATGAACGATGTCTCATTCGAGACGGAAGCTCCAGAAGGCAGTACCAATCGCTGCCCCATACAACTGCAACGAGAGACGCCCACCGGCCTCGTGGACGGCGTCTGTGGCAACGACGTGCCCCCCAAACACGCTGGCTTGTGCAAGTAAGATCAGTAAACTTTCAACTAGAGGTGTGCGCCAATCACTGACGCACTTTGCCTTTTGATTTTAACCAACGCCGTCGCTTCCGAGTTTGTTGTCGCGTGATATTAAAGCCTATTGAATTCCGAACATTACGTCTGGATTTATTTGTCGATCAGCTGTCTGATCATCCAGGATTTTGTGAAGACGTTCATACGTTTCTCTTTTAATGACTTAGAGACCGACTCTGTGGTCTAGTGGTTGAGACCACCTGCCTCAGATCTAGAGGTCCGGGGTTCGATTCCCGTGGGGGCAGAAATTTTCTGCTCGGTTTGGTTGGTGGTAGGGCTTTTCTAAGTCCGGCTGGCTTGCTACCACCATCTTAGTCTTAAGTCTGCCGCCATAACAATAATGTTAACAGCATTGATAAGCTGGATTGAATAATTAATTAAAGATAGCCAGTTCCTCTGTGGTTCAGGAATCCGGGTGTAACTCGCTTCCATCGTCGGCCATATCTGCACTTACCATCAGGTGAGATGAAGGCCAAGAGTTACCCCGTTAAGATTTAAAAAAAGACACTTCAATTTTATAATACCAGACTTTAGTGGCCCAATATTCCTATGAGACATCCGCTGTCCGCTGTACAGAGTTATTCAACTCAATTAAGATTTTAACACAGTTTTCTACAAAATGCTAAAAGAATTTTTCGTCTGTGGGACCGATTAGTTCGCCTTAACTTTATGCTATATTACAATTTTAGTTTTATTTACACTGATATTATATGTCAGCCACCGCAGTCGCCGATCGACAAAACTTTGGTGGATTGGTGCATACCTCTACGCTAAACTTAGTGTCACTAATAAGTTATCGTTCACGTTAAGTTTTAGTTCTATTTTGTATGTAACTAGATAGACATTTGAAAGTTTTATAAGGTAAAAGAGGCTAATCGTTTTATCTCCATACGTACTCATTGTGAACTAAGGAATGTTTGTAAATGTAAAAAATGGTGTTTTTGGCGGGAGAAAGCTGTCGTAAGCTCAAACAGGAAGAACGGTTAGTCTCTTTTAAAAAGCGAAGTGACCGCGGCGGTCCCGTGCGGGGGGCGGGTGGACGGCGATGGCGGTGAGCGGCGCGGCGTTGGTTCCAGGAACCATTACGTGGAGTACCTGTGCCGGTTGGTGCGGGGTCGCGGCGTGGAGCCGCTGCCGCTGCTGGACGTGGACGACCTGGAGACGCTGGTGCGGCGCGCGGCGCTGCGCCCCCCGCCGCGGCCGCACGGCACGCTCGACGGGCTGTACCGGCGCGGGCTCCTGCAGGTGTGACTGTTGCAGGCCGCACTACGTGGAGCTGCTGGCGGGCCGCGCGCGCGCGCTCGACCCCCTGCCCATCATGGAGCTGATGGACCTCGTGGCGGAGCTCCGCCGCCGCGCGCTGCCGCTGCCCGAGCGCGGGCCCTGGGACACGGACCCCATCTACGCCGGCATGTGCGCGCAGGTAACGCGGATGCATTCGTGCTCGTTGTCACTAACATTTCCTTAGCGTTGTCTCTTAGCGATTTTTAGCTCAGTCTATCTAATGGGCTGCACAGACGAGGGATTTATGTCCGCTAAAATACATCGCTTACAACTGTATCGAGTAACGCAAACGAGGGTTCGGCAAAAGTACGGGGGAGTCCCCGAACAAAAATAGAACTCGTGTGACTAGGCGAAGCAACGCACATGGGGGACTTTAGTCCGCGTTGTGCCGATTAACCGCACACAGTGTGCGTTGAGTTCGCGGTAAATCCGCGGCGTACTTTTTATTCGCGGAGCGTACTTTTTTCTCTGCCGCGGAGAAACGTCCGTCGTCTGCGCAGGCCATAAAGGAGATAGACAGAGACAAATGTCGTAAAGACATTTAAGCCGAGGCAATGGTAGTGAAAACGGACAGTATAGTCGTCGTGGAGAGTTGACGTCGCGCGGTTTTTCATACAAGCTCTTAAGTCGAAAAATTGAAAGCGAAAAACCGATTCTAATAAGACTATCAAAAGATAAGCAAGTCAGGCTAGTCTCGCCATGTGCGCACAGGTAACACACACAGCTCATGCGCTCTACCAATGCTTCCGACGTAAACGCTCTTACGTCGGACGGATTTTCACAAACTTCAAGCTGAAAATGACCGGGTCGTCTGTCCATCTGGACTAATGGGAGGCCGTCCTACTTAGAGCTTTCCGGTACGTGGTCGCCATGCTAGAACTTTAACGCCCTATCGGACGTCAGTTCTGCGTGCTAAGTGTCCACTGCCACTTTAACTTGCTAATCCTTTGAATTATGTCAGTGATTGGTTTTCTTACCGATCTCCTCATATCTGATTCTGTCATAGGAAAACACCTTACATAGCTTGTTGGGCGAGTGTGATCTTGCACAGAAGGCCTTTAGTAAGCGACCACCAAGATTCACAGCCGTATGTCATGTGTACCGGCAACACACACTGATCGAAGACTTTTCGACTTGAGGCACTAAGGAGTTTTGGACGAGTAGATCTCTCGCAATTTTCCGAACGCTGCCCATTCCAGTTGGATCCGCCGATTTACTTCTTTCTGGAAGTTTGACTTTAGGAAAGTCCTACTTCGAGACCATTTGTCTGAGGTAGACGTACTCGTCGTAAACTGCGAGAACAGAACTCATAGGTAACTGTATTTGGTCTATACCAGTTACACATGGTAGGTACAACATGATAATTCGACTAAATCTTGATTATGTCCATCTTCATTTTTAGACCCATCTGTCGGGAAATTCTGTTTATTTCACCGAGCATTATGCTCAATTACCAGGGATTCTGCTACTATGTCGTCGGCCAACCGAAGATTAGTGATGTACTATACAGAGATATAACATCTCTCTATCTTACCCCTCTCTGCAGTTGGATAGGTGTCGTATACTGATTCTGGACTGTACACGGACTGATATGATGGCGCACTCGTACAAGCATCTCATTACCCCGATATATCGATAGTAGGGATTCCTTTACCTGTTTACCTCATAAAGGGATTGAAACACGGCCCACGTTTCGATCAAATCGAAGGACTTCTCGTGTCCACATCGCCAAGCAAAGTGGCCGGTTATTTATACTCCTCGGTTTTCTGTATAACTTGCCGCAGAGTATGTATGTGGTCTACGGTACTAAAGCTTTTACAGAAACCGGCTGGACATCGTCAAATCTGTGTGCAAGATGATTCGTGATAACCCTCGATAATAACTTGTAGACGTGGCTGAGAAGCGTGATGTCTGTAGTTCCTCAATAAGGTTTTGGCACCTTTTTTAAAGCACAACACCACCACGCTCCTCGCTTGTGGCTTTGTCCTCAGTCTTTGGCTCTACAGGCTTGTCAAACTTTCCCCATAGACTTTGGAACCTTTGTTTCATTCTATCGCCTCTACTACAATTAGTATTAAAGCGGCGAATGTCGTGTCGCGCGGAATCCGATATCTGTCTGATGAGCTGCGGACATAATAATGCTATTTAATCTGTCAAGCGGCGCTATACCTCTGGAGGTCTATAACAATTGAAAAAATCAACTGTGTCTGGAATCTGATGCTTGACGGGTAAGTTACTGATCAACAATACGGGATTCTGCCGAACCGGTTAACAAGTGTTCTTCTAGCGTTTTAATGCATCTATGGGGTAAAGCTATTGACAAACATGGTGAGTCAGTGGCTATTAGCCTTGACAATGCCAAAGCCTTTGAACGCCAAAGGCTCGCCCAGTGCTCTTCTCTCCAAGCTCCTGACATACGGTCTACCCGCTATATCAGCTATGCAATTGGATCGCCGGCTTATCCTACATGAGCGGAGTATCCGTGTCCTCGAATAATAGATGCGCTTTGCGATTCATCAGTGAACGCTAGTGTACCACAAGGCTCTGTTCTATCACACTGTTTAATTTTCATATCAATGACATGGTTCCATTTGGAAACATTCATTGCTATGCGGATATGTCACAAACAGCCTTGTGCTAAACAATTGCATCAAGGCATTGTTAGCGCCTTCTATCTCCTATCTACTATGAATTCTTCGAAGAGCTACTTTTTGACTGTATCCTTCCTTCCCTCCATGCTTTTGTCTGTAGTAGGTACGATTAAACCGATATAATTAGGTATTCGGATATCTGAATGCTTTAGCACAAATCATCTGGATTTCAAATATGGCGGGTATCCGGATAAAACGTATACCCGAATTGCACTGTTCAATATATGCAAAATAACGTAGATGCATAAAGTACCTTCGTTATATTTACGCATGAGTTCAAAATGCATCGGCGCGGCAATACAATCTATCAAAAATATTCAAATAGTTTCCAGCGCGGTTCTGAACAGCTTCTTTATTATTGATTGTGCAGCCAATCGCTACATCAGTACAAACCCTTAGAGCGACAACGAAGACTACTACGAACTAAACGTAAAGTTGCATGACCATCCTGCTTTTTTTATAGCTTTCTCTGTACAAAGTTAGTTCTCTGTACAAAAGTAGAAAATTTCGTTATTATACAGGTGTAAGGAAAACGCTCTCGCAAACGAATTCAGATGGCAGTGCTAGTCATCATAAAGTCGACTAGTCAAAAGTTTGACATCGCGAAAACCATATCAGCTATTTTATACTAAATTGTAATACCTACACATTCTGTTTGTATAAAATATCTGAGTTTTGTCCCATACTATTCCTATGCTATTAGTTCTAGAACGTTGGAAAATTGTCATTTTGCTCACCATCATCATCATCATCATCATCACCAGCATATATACGTCCCACTGCTGGGCAAAGGCCTTCCTGCATGGGAGAAATATAAACCATAATAAAAAAAATAAAAACAATATTTAAAAAAATCTAATATTAATATCCTTTCGCTACTATGTGAGGCGTAAGGAATTTGCTATATCATCAAACTAAACTTAAATGATCATTTATTTTGTCGATGGCTGTACAGTCAACAGCAAAAGTAAATGATCACATGCCCAAAAGCTAGGTGTAGAGTTAAATCGCTCAAAACTGAGGAGTGACTATAAATCTGAAAGAATCAAAGATAAACAATTTTCTCCTTATTAGCCAATTTACGCCGTAGCGTAGTTGTGAATTTGTGATCAACGTAAACTCACATTTAAGGCACTAATCTTTATGTGTTTCTTAAGTGTTCATGTTTTTACAGATCGTGAAAGAGAAAATACCTTTGGATTGATTATGAAGAGTGAATTCCTGACTGAAACGATAACAACATTGATGAGGTACTTCGAGTGTTTTATTAATATTCTATTATTACTTATACTAATTTGTACAATTAAATTTGTATTTATTTACGATAGGCAGTATTTATAAAATAAAACTTTTTAATCGTAAATAATGTTTTATTTTAAAATGATGTTATTTACAACTAATACAGATGCTACCTTCTAGCAAAGTGTTGGTTCATGTGTTGTTTGTCACGCTGAATATACTGTCGGTTGGAGTGTATGCGACTCTCCAACGAGTCGGGTAATGCGCGCGCTTCGTTCCTGGCCGAGGCGGAGCGCGGGCCGCGGTGCGAGGCCTCCGCGGCGACGTCGGCGCGCCGCTGCTCGGCCACGCGGCGCCCGCGCTGCACCTCGCGATTGGCTCCTTCCGCCACCATTTCTGCTAATCTCGCAGCTTTTTCTTCATCGCTCAAACCTTTGGAACGCTTCGCTGTGTCCTTCTTTCTGATAGCCGGAGACTTTTGTCGCTCACTTTCTCTCTGTTTATACTTATCATAACTGCTATCTGATTTATACCTCCATTTCCCACTTTGATGGGTGTCATCCTTATTTTGACTCCTGGATTGCCCTTTTTCATAACATTCATCACTAGAATCTTGATGACTCTTAGGACCAGATTCTTTCGGCCTTTTTCCTGATACTTTTCTTTGTTTCCTATTAAAATCATGATTGGAACTATCACTATTTTCTCTCCGTTTTTTAGATTCTGCTTTTGAGTCATATTGGTACTTTTCTATGGATTTCTCTTTATAACCCTTATATTTGTCATCACTTGTACTTTCAATAGAAAAATTAGACTTATCTTTAGATTTAGACTTTTTTTTCTTTTTTCGTTTTTCTTCTTTATGTTGTTTTTTCTTTTTTTTCAATTTGTGATCTGATGAGTCATCTGAATCAGATGATGAATCATCAGAAGCTAGCAACATAGCTATATCTACACCCTTTTCTCCACTTAGAGCAGACAATTTTGCAGCAAGCATATTGTCTAGATCGTTCGATTTATTTTTTGTTTTTTTCTTTGGTTTATTTTTTCTTTGTTCCTATAAAATAAATAAATTCATTAGATACTATTTCGCTTCGTATCAGCGTGCCCACTAACAAGCGGCACTGACACTACAGAAAAAATATTGTAAGTATGTATATGCTATGTTGCTATTACTTTTATATTGTCTTTTAAGAAAAATCTTTGGAGTTTTTTATGTAACCAGCAAAAAGAATTAGCATATTCATTTTATCACTATCTCAAATCAGCCTATTTATATAACTCATTATTCTAAGTAGTATTTTCTATAAAATTAATGATATTATACTCTCACATTCCTGTCCTACAAAGGCTCCACTGAAAATCAGCGTCATAGTTGGTCTGAGTGGATATCTTTTTAGCTTAGTCACTCAATTCATAAGTAGTCAATCAACTCAATTAGTAACTCACTAATTTCATAAGTCAATAAATAAGTCGACAAAAGGAGTGATTTGCCCAACACTATATATGTAGGCGCCATTTTCATTGCTGAATGTAGGTAGAGCCTATCCTTGAGTATTTTAATCATTGGCTATGCTCTCCATTGCCCTTTGACAAAATATCATGATATTATGAATTTTAAAATGCATTTATAAAATACAGTCAAGAGAGCAGTGGTACCACAAGTAAATAACAAAGTACTCGCTTCAATGGGTCGCAATAGTACCACGAGTCTGGAGGAAAAACTTCTAGATTTATTATTATAACTTTTAGCTTTTCAATATCTTTGCCTAAAATTCTAGGATTTCAACCAAAATATGGCTTTCATAATTAATTGTAGCTTATAAATGAAAAAAAAAATTTGGTTTACCTGTTCCTTCCTTAATAGGTCTGCAAGGCGTTTTCGATGCAAAGGGTTATTTAAGAGAGCAGCTCGAGCCGCCCTTTCTCTATCTTTAACCAAAAGTAAAGGGTCTTCTCGTATCTTCCGTGCCAAGTCTACTTGTGCATCTCCTGTACTAGCTAGCATACTAGACCCAACAACTCGGCGAGCTACAGCAGGTATCACACTCTCCTCTGCTTTCTCGGGATATCCATAATTTTTTTCTATTGTTTTTCCCAGCAAGTAGTCTTCATCCTGAATCTTCTTATCGGGTTTCTAAAATAAAATGATTTTTATAATATTTAAAAACAATGAATTTAAAAACAATGGTAATTTAAGGATAGTGCGCGCGCGTGTCGACGCTCCAAAAACAAAAAATTTAAAATGTTTTGTTAATACAAGTAGCTAACCCGCCGCTTCATAATCATAAAAAAATGCTCTTATTAAATTTAGTTTTTTGTTATGTATGCAAATGAATATTAAATATGAATGAAGTTCAATAAATTAACAAAATTTAATTACATTGAAATCAGATTCTGTAAGTCACGTGGCAGCAAGGCATTTGCTTTTGCATTGAGGCATTTACATAAAAAAATTACAACAAAGGAAAAATCATCATCAATAAATTTACATACATCATACATCCAGTTCAGGCGACTGTCACTAGAGGAACCAGCAGCACGCTTTGCCAAATCATATAACTCTGCACGATCTCTCTCTTGAGCATGTTCACGTTGGAGCTCTGATATACGCTTCTTTTCTTCTGCAGCGGCTTGTTCTGCTTTCCATACCCGTTCTTGGTTTTTCATAGTATTTGGATGCCATGATTTCTTAGAGTTCTGTAGCAAACAGCGTTTTTCTGAATCTTTGTGTATCTGTGTCTCTGCCTGTCATGTCTGTATCTGTTTTTGTGTGTGTCTGAATGTGTGTTATAATACTACATTAAAAAATTATGTCAATCCAAAACTGAATAGGACTGTAGCTTAAAGACTCTTAGTATGAATGTAGTCAACTGTCACTTGAGTATTTTTTTGTACAACTATTTGACAAACAGCTGGAAACCTTGAAAAAACAAGGGCTAAGCAAACAATACATAAATATAATTAAGAATATATATGGCAATAGCACATCTAGAATGGGATTGGATACAATAGAAGGAGCATTCCCTATTAAAAGAGGCATTAAACATGGGTACCCTATATCGCCAAAGCTGTTCTCATGAGTTCTGGAATCTATCTTTCGAGAACTCCTTTGGGATGGTTATGGCTTAAATATCGACGGAAAGTTGATCAGCCATCTGAGAATTTCGGATGATCTAGTACTCTTCAAAGAATAGCCTGAGAGACTTAAGAAAATGTTGCAATAACTGAACACGGAAAGTAAAAAAGTTGGCTTACCCATGAGCCCATGAATAAAACAAAAACTTATGACGAATACCCTATCAAAGATCAAAATCTGTATAGAAGGAACAGCTCGTGAGTATGTTAACAAATATATATATCTGGGATGTATCATCTCTTCTACAGATCAAGTAGAAAAAGAACTCAAGCAAGGATTGCAATGGAAAAAATATTGGGCCCTCAAGGAGATTATGTAAAACAAAAACCTGCCCTTGAACATTACGAGTAAAACATTCATCCTCTGTATCTTGCCATGCCTGATTTATGGATGTGAGACATGGTCCCTTAATAAAGCTCAAAGAAACAAACTCAGAGCATGCCAAAGAGGAATGGAGCAAAGTATGTTAATATTGCACCGAGTAGATAAAATCAAAAGCATACATATACAGGTGAAAACAAAAGTACTTGATGTACTAGAGAGGATTATTGAGTTTCAGGAGCAGGTCATAAAACAATCACGGAGTATGTATCATTATTAGATCATTTATTTTGGAACAGTGGAGATATAAAAGCTTAAAAAATGCTAGCACGTAAAAAGTAGAATATAATTGCTTGAACAAACGAATGAAAGCAAAACGGGAGGGAAAAAACAGTGAACGTCAAAAACTGACATATTTTATGATGCGTTCAGATTTAGCACCTAAAATTATAATGCGTTCGGAGATTACAACAGTTTCCTCCCTCACTAAGAAATAATATGATGATACTAGTGTTAATACAACATTACAAACATCGATAATTACAATGAAGATCCGTATACACATTCAACTCCATATAAGTAATCAATAACACAAAAATGCTAATATTTAATCAATATCCACATAATTAACATATAATCAAAAAACATACATTTATAAATTTAGTCTAACTACAGGCTTTATAATTCTTTTGCTCCTACGTAAAACATGTTCGGGGTTTACAATTCCTGATTCAGAAACTGGCTCATTGGTTTCTTTATTATGCTGTAAAGGAGTAAAAGTATCATTGTTATTATTAAGATGCAGTGCTCTCTCATCCTCGCCTTCACTACAAGCACCGATATTCAACCCCATATCGGAAGTTTCAAAATTAGACTCCGAGTTAGAACTTTGCATCCGATCATGAACATCAAAATCAACTGGGAAATGTGTATTAACAATTGGTATATTGTCACCTACCCGACGCAACTGATCGATGTGTCGACGCCACAGATTGCCATCGTCCATTCTTATCAAGTAATGTAACATTCCAAGAGTTTTTTCTACCATGCCCAATTTCCAAATTCCTTCTCCCATATAATTTCGAGCAACCACTCTATCACCCGGCAACAATGTTCTCACATGTTTCACCCTTAGTTCGTTCTGAGACAGTTCAGTGGCCTTATTTGGACAAAGTAATGAAAAACGTGACCTGGGACAGTAAGTTAAAACCATTTCAGATGGAGGTCGACCAGTAGCTGGATGTGGAGTAATCCGGTATTGTAATAATATTTCATTTAATTTAGTTTGCATATTGACATTATTTGACTTAAGGCAGCGAAGTTTTTGTTTAAGGGTTTGTACATATCGTTCCACTTGACCATTGGTGGCAGGATGGTAGGGAGCTGATCGTTTATGGGTAATTCCATGCAGTTTAAGGTAATTGTCAAATTTAGGATTCACAAATAGAGCACCATTATCACTGGTTAAAACATTTGGATAGCCAAATGTGGCGAATATTCTATCCAAAACTGCAATGGTCGAGTCAGTATCAATACGGTTTAACGTATGTATCTCTGGCCATTTAGAATAAGCATCAATGAGTAACAGAAAGTATGAATTTTGAAATTTGCCCGCAAAATCAATTCGAACACGTTCAAATGGTTTAGTTGGATGTTCCCACGTGTGTTTCGAAGCTACTTCTGGAGGTAAGTTCAGGTGTAATGAACATTCTATACAGTTTTTGGCTAGTTCCTTAATATCCCTGTCAATCCCTTGCCACCAACAGTAGCTGCGAGCTAACGCTAGCATTCTATTTATTCCAAAATGACATGAATGTAGATCTAATAAAATGTTTTTCCTAAGAGCTGTTGGGATTACAACACGTGAGCCTCTCATTAAGCAACCTTTCAGTAACGAAAATTCAGTTTGATCTATACTAAACCTCTCTGGATGGGAAAGTTTTTTCCCTGTAAGTAATGGATTTAAAGTCTCATCTATTTTAGTTGCAGATCGGATATTATCAACTGTTACAGGAAGTATGCTTATCATTCCAATCTGGTAAGTTTCTACATCATCTGGAATGGTTTATTCCTCGGAAATTGGTAAACGTGAAAATGCATCTGCATTTGCATTTTCTTTAGAATTTTTGTACTTTAAGTCATACTGAAAGCCTTGTAGAAAAATTGCATAATGCTGCATGCGTGAAGCAGAAAGTTATGGTAGGGCCTTAGGTGAGAAAATTTGCACTAACGGTTTGTGGTCAGTGTAAAGAACAAATTTCCGCCCATAAAGATATTGAAAAAAACGCTTAGCACCGAAAATTATGGCATACGCTTCTTTGTCAATTTGTGCCCATTTACGTTGAGTGGAGTTCAAGGTCTGTGAAGCGAAATGAACTGGTCGTTCAGAGCCATCTGGCAAAATGTGGGAGAGTACAGCACCAACACCAGTGGGAGATGCATCAGTAGCCAAAACAAGTGGTAAATCAGGTGAGTAATGTGCCAAAACTGTGTCTGAAAGCATTTCTTTCTTAATTGTTTGCAAGGCCTTTTCACAAGCAGGAGACCACTCCCAAGTAGTTTCTTTGCATAATAATCGATATAACGGGTCTAAAGTATTGCTAAGATTAGGTAAAAACCTTCCATAGTAGTTAACAAGACCTAAGAGAGCCTGTAATTCGGGAACATTAGTAGGGGTTAAGGCCTCCACAACTGCTCTAATCTTACTTTCGGATTTGTGAATACCTTCTCGACTGATTATATAGTATATAGTATTCAATTTTGTCTTTCAAGAACTCCGATTTCTCTAAATTAACTTTTAACCCATACTCTGAAAGTCTTGAGAAGACTTGTTCCAATCTTTTAAGATGCTCCTCATCATTCTGTGCTGTCACTCTGATATCATCAATGAAGCAATGCACACCAGGTATTCCTTTTAAAATACTTATTTTTCTCTGCCACTTGGCAGGAGCGCAATTAAGCCCAAACATTAGGCGGGTACATTTAAAAAGCCATTTGTGTATTAAGTGTAAGTAATTGTTGATCCTCATCCCTTACTTTCCAATTAAGATAAGCATTACAAAGGTCTATTTAAGCATATGTGTCCCCCCCAGCCAAACCATTGAACAGCTCTTCCGAGGTGGGTAAAGGATGTTCATCAACAAGCAAGTTTCTATTTAATGTTAATTTGTAATCACCACAGATTCTAATTTTACCATTTGCCTTGACCACTGGTACAATTGGAGTAGCATATTCACTATAATCTACTTTTACCAAAACACCTTCTCGTACTAATTGTCTATTTCTTGATCAACTCTTTCTTTCAGGGCAAATGGTATAGGTCTCGCACGAAAGGAAACAGGCTTAGAATCAGGTTTAAGGTGTAAGGCAACTGGATCAACTTTGATTTCTCCCATATTTTTGTCAAACAAGTCACTGAACCTCTCAAAAAGTTTTTGTAAAAGTGAAACATGCGCAACATTACCTGAAGATACTTGGTTTACTCATTCCATGCAGTCTCTGAATTCTTTAAATGCATTGAATTCCTGAATCCACTCCCTCCCCAGTAGTGGATGTTGGTTTCCAGAAATTATAAAAAGATTTAATCTGTGTGTCTCTAGTCCAATGGCAACTGTGACGCTGGCAACACCTAAAACATTAAGTACTTGATTAGAGTATGTACATAACCTTACTTTTGTTATTGAGAGTTTCTGATTACATATTTTTTTATAATCATTTTCATTCATGATTGAAACGGCTGAACCACTATCGAATTCCATAAGCACCTTAGCACCATTAATTTTCGTATTTATCCAGAACTTCTTGTTAGTAGAATCTGTCCCACAATTATTAATGTAGACAATTTCATCAGAATGTTCACTGCTAGAAGTGTCATTTAATTTAATTGTATCTACTGCATTCACTTTTTTAAAATTCATGCACATTTTCTTTATGTGACCCACTTTTTGGCAATAATTGCATTTTGAATTGAGCATTTGACATTTATTAGCATAGTGATTCGCACCACATCTAAAACAAATAATTTTTTTTGTCTCCATATTCTTGGAAGAACTAGAGATTTTGTAATTTTTTTTCTTTAAGAGAATTGCTTGAATTTCTTGTGCATTTGTATGAGCACCTTCTGTTACTGCACTTTCCATTCCAGCTGCAATGTCAATCGCTTTTTCTAATGTGAGGTCCCGGACCTCAAGCAATCTATCCTTAATCCGCTGTAAGGAAAACAGCTTAAAGCAGTTGTAAGGAAAGCCCCAAAGTTGCAAGTAGTGGCCATTTTACGCAGTGTAGCCATATAGTCCTTTATTGGTTCACCTTCTTTTTGATGTCTGTGGTGAAATTTATAATATTCGGCAATTTCCAGGGGGGTCGGGTCCAGGTGGATTTGAAGAGTTTTTATGTTCTCATTGTAACTCCGATTTTCTGGTTTGTTCGGGGACACCAAGTCGCATAATATTTCGTAAAGATCAGCACCGATGTAATGAAGAAAATAAGAATTTTTCTTTGCAGCATTTGTAACTCCATAATTGGACAAGGCACCTTTTAATCTTTGTACCCATCTCTCAAATTTATTTTTCGTGTCGTAGAATTCAAAAAAATTTGGTGGAATATTTGAAACTTCGCTACTGTGAGCTATTTTTGTGAGTTCGTTCGTACTTCTCGTCGCCAATGTTGAGTTTCAGGAGCAGGTCATAAAACAATCATGGAGTATATATCATTATTAGATCATTTATTTTGGAACAGTGGAGATATAAAAGCTTAATAAATGCTAGCACGTAAAAGTAGAATATAATTGCTGGAACAAACGAATGAAAGCGAAACGGGAGGGAAAAAACAGTGAACGTCAAAAACTGAAATATTTTATGATGTGTTCAGATAGAGCAACTAAAATTATAATGCATTCGGAGATTACAACAAGGATAGATCAACTTAAGTGGAGGTGCACAGGGTATCTTCTGCATGGCCACCAAGAAAAATGGAGCAAAATTGTAACAAACTGGTACCCACGTGAGGGTAAGCGGATCAGAGGGCGGCAGCATCAGAGATGGGAGGATGAGTTGAAACTTACCGCAGGTCCTTTTTGGAGGAGGGCAGCTCTTGATAGAGCACACTGGAAAAATCTGGAGGAGGCCTTTGCCAAAAGGCAAGCCGAGCGAAGGGACATAATAAAACAAATATATATGTACAAAGTGAATATATATAAATTTGCTGTAACTTTGCATAAAAGGCTTAATAATTTTTTAAAAAAAAGATGACAAATAACCCACTTAAGCTTGCTACCTAGTAAAAATGAGTATGTTCGGGTTCAAACATATAACAAAGTCTGGTTACACTAATATTTCATTAACTATTTGTACAAAACAGTCACAGCTTTTGCCATGACTGTTTTGTGCAAATAATTCATGTGAAGATAATGGGCCAAATCTGAAAACACACTAACACCCATATGCACAGTCGGCTCCTCGAGATTTCCTCCACTCGACTGTTACTCGACTCAGCCTCAAGGATAAAATCGGTATGCAGAATTCAAAAAACTATCCTCGACTTGAGCAAATTCCTCAGTTGAGTCGAGTAATGAACTGTCAAACTCAAGGTACGTCGCGATCTACCTTGAGGTCTCCTCAAAGGTTGTTAACAGTGTTTTTCACGTTATTTCTGAGGTTATTTCTGACTGATTTCTATGATTTTATTGACTAACTTTCAAGTGAGTAGTATATGTGCTAGATACAACTTTATTAATTTACCTAGATAATGTGATGCAAATATAATTATGTCAACCGACAGCGGTGTTTAATTTATACTTTATGATAAATTCCCTCAAGCACGCCTTTACCATTTCACTAAAAACTTGCCTCCCGGCCATAATAATTTTCATACTGAACGCGAAAAACGAATAAAATCAAATAAATCAAAATTAAGCATTGCAGTATTTGCAGTTGACAGTCGAGTTGAATGACAAATAATGGCAGAACTGAAAGATACGTCACAGAAGTAGAACACAATCTCAGAGAAGGACAGCCCACAGATGAAAAAAGTGAACCATAAACATATTATCAACACTTTGCCAACATAATTATAAGAAATTTCATGACGTCATTCCTTCACTCAACCTCAACCCGACTTTACTGGAGTTTCCTCAGTGGAGGATGAAGCCGTAACTGAACATACCGATTTCAAGGATTTCCTTGAGGTGACTTCGACTAAGGTCGAGTGGAGGCGGTTTCGAGGAAACGTCTCTGCATATCGGTGTAACTCTAAATGTAAGTGCAGTCTATCTCTTAGTAGGAGAAAGATAGCAAGAATTTGTTTAAAGCTGTCAACTAGATTACAAAGAAACCATAGACAATATTAGACTGCATGTAGGTACAGAGGTGCTTCCTAAACACTGCATTTCAGTAATGCCAGACATACAATTTTTTCGACTGTGGTATGATGTATGTTACAAGACATTTATCGTACAGAAAAGTACGATAATTTGCAACCTCCTCCAAAGTACCACACTACGGAGAAGGGTTGCAAACATCGTACCTAGGACTTTCAAATCATTCAAAATACAAAATAATGTCTATCATTGGGGATTTCCTGTCGAATCTATCGACTTCAGCCTAATCGACTTCTGTTGCTGACTGTACAACAGGCAGAGATAGCACAGATCTCAATAAATTAAAAAGTGACGCGAGTTTGTAATTATCAATGTAGCAGATGATACAACGCAGCGACCGAGCCTTAGTTGGTATGAAATCTTTGGAATATTGTATATTATTTGCAGACGCGTGAAGAACGGAAAGCAATTTTGCGCCTGTTAAAAGGTTGAGTCTTTACGATTTAGAAAGTTTAAAATCGAAGAACTTTGCTTTAACAATCGACATAATGCATTCAAATCAAATTTATTCTTTGCTCAATATGTGCATAATGACAGTTTAGTAATAGCCTATTCTTGAGGCTTGTTGTGTTGTGAATATAAAACTTCAAGCAAATGTAAAATTTACGCACCAAATCTCCTCCCCCCATTGAAATTTACCACACACAAAGTATTATTATTATCGTAGATAAATTCACAGATCACTATTATAATAGTGTTTATGATAAATTTATCACTAATCTGAGAGTTAATGAATGGTTTTATAAATTTGCTTTCACATACATATTTAATATCTTTGACACAACCACGACACAAACCCACAGATCACAAACCCAGATTCAAAGAGTTATATGTTAAATATGTAAGAGTCTGACATCTTGCATCTGACTTACAAACGAAAATGGCGGATATTTTTTTTTAAACTACAGATAGACTATCACTAGGTCTTGCTTTTAGCTGTCACTGACTAACACAGAGGCCATTGTATCGTTGATTCCAAGGGCTGCTTCATACTTAAAAAATGAGTTGTCATAGAAATTAGACTAAACTGCGCGTTCAAGTAGCGTAAATTGAAACACTGATCAAATATAACCAATAAACGCTCGAAGCATTCTGACAAGCTCTGCTATTGGTCAAATTCTAAAAGATGGTTGAAGTTGAACCAATAGCGAAGAGGGTGTGCTTTCTTTCTAATAGCTATACATTTTACATTTACTAGGGTTATATATACTGTTACGCTTGATGTGCTGCCGACTGTACATCGATACTTTTGATTCGATGTTAAAATCGATGTTTTTCTAATATCGATCATCCCTATGCGCTATTTAATCACCAAACTAAGTGGAGCGTAACAGCCACCGGTGGTTCGTTTGCGCGGAGCCTTAAATTAACTGACGTTTTGCATGTATAACGAAATGAGTGGTAACTAATCGCCATTTATTTTTATTGATTGGAAAACAAAAATGACAAAATTAAATATCTATTGAGAAAGTGTGATTTGTTAAAGAAAAAAATTAGATCATTGAACACGAACGTCCGGAGATGTGATGAGAAGATTTCTCGCATAGCATAACGTCGATCATCGGTTGCTGCTCATAAAATTGATGATAAAAAATGATATAGACTTAAGGTTCCGATATTACGGAAAAAAGGCTACTGAAACAGTGTCGTATATATATTAATTAATTAATTTTGTTAAGAAACGCATAAAAATATTTTGTACTTAAATATTTTTTTCACCCTACGTTACTCAAAGGAATAATTGTCAAAGGTAGATAAGGCTAATACTATAAATTAAATCAAAACATTTTCTTTCAAAGTAATGATCTGCCTCTGTAGTTTTATTTTATTTTTTGAAGAATAACCAGCGATGGTCGAGCCGAGCAAAAGATAATCAATGAAATACTTGTATCACTTCAACATTGTATATTAGCTCTGCTGCTTACAACGAATATTTTTCCACGACAGCTAACACATCAGTCAAAACTATTCTCTTCATAAATCCATAAACAAATAATCCAATAGACAATATTCCTAACACCTCCTCTCAATGTTAAATTTAACAAAATTTAAGATTGCTAAACATTATATAAACAAATGAAGTCATTGTCTGAAACAAAAGTTAGTTACATCCGATAACTCCTCTAAATAATACATTAATAACACGTCTAATTAAGTCATTCAAGTTTTAGCTTCCTTACAAAATAAGCATGTTTTACAGAATTCAGAGGTTTTGTGAAAATATCAGCAATATTTTCATTGGTAGGAACATAAGACATAATAAACTTTTTCTCATCAAATGCATCTTTAATAAAGTGAAATTTGATGTCGATGTGCTTAGTTCGCTTACTGTTTTCATTGCACTCTATCATCCTAATCGCACTTTGACTGTCTATTAGCAGATGTGTCTCAACGTCTAAGTAGTTAAAGCTGCTTATAATACCTTGTAAATATAATAATTCAGCAGTTGTTGTCGCTGCGGCAACATACTCCGCCTCGGCAGAAGATAAAGACACGGTACTTTGCTTTTTAGTAAACCAAGATATGAGATTACCACAATAGTAGATAGCACAGCCACTGACACTTTTTCTGTCGACTTTATCAGAAGCCCAATCTGCGTCGCTATAAGCTAGAAGTTGCTTCTTACCTGTACTGCATGTGTAAGTCAAACCTTTATTAGATGTCGCCTTTAAATACCGCAGAACTCTTTTGGCTGCTGTCCACAAAGTTTTAGTAGGCTTATCTAAATACTTACTAAGAAATGAAGTCGCAAAAGTTATGTCTGGACGAGATGTTGTCGAAATATAAGTAAGGCATCCTACTAGTTCTCTATAAGGAACGTTATGTATTACCTCCTCCTCTGAACTTATATTTATTTGTTCCATAGGTGACAGAACTCCTTTACAATCGTCCATCCCGAATCTCTTCAAAACTTTTTCTATGAGTCTTTCCTGTTTTACTGTCAATTCACCGTCTTTTCTTAGTATCTCCATGCCCAAGTATTCGCTTACATTACCTATCTCCTTCACATTGAATTCCTTTCTCAATGCTTTTATTATCGGTTCGTGGTCTCCCATGACTAGTATGTCATCGACCCAAATAAGAATCCATGTTTTTGAATTTGAACTTATATACAAACAGAAATCATACTTCGAACTTATGAAATTTTGTGAAATTATAAATTTATGAAACCTCTCATTCCAGCACTTGGGAGCTTCTTTCAGCCCATATAACGATCGCTTTAACCTTAAAACTTTATTTCCTCCAGTCTTTACACCTTCAGGTGGTTTTATGTACACTTCTTCAGTTAAATATCCATTTAAAAACGCTGTAGGGACGTCAAGTTGTTTCAAGGGAAAATTCTCTTGTGCTGCTATACAAAACATCATCCTTAGAGTAGATAGTCTAGCAACTGGTGAGTATACGTTAAAGTTGCTATCTGTTTGGAAACCTTTGGCTACTAACCTAGCTTTTTTCTTTCCTCCTTGTTTTGTCCGAAAAACCCATTTCGTATCTATAGCTTTTTTATCCATTGGTAGCGTTGCTTCTTCCCACGTGTTTAGTTGCTTTAAAGAGTTTAATTCATTACTAATAGCTTCTTGCCAATCTTTTCCGCTTTCCATTGCTTCAGTGTAGGTTTGTGGATCTGAGAATAAACAATATGCTACATTAGCTTCAAACTGTCTTACTATGTCATCACATTCATATTCTTGCAAGTAACTTGGTACTTTAATAGTTCTTCCTGATCTAGTTTGTTTTTGTATTTGTGTATTTTGTATTTCATTACTGTTCACTTCTTCTCCCATAACATTATTGTCATTACTATTTTGATCATTTATTTCATTACTTTCATTTATGTTTTCAGTAGTCTCTTTTCTTTCAAAGATCACCTTCTCTTTTTCTTCTTCATCATCATATCCATTTTTATTTATGTTATTAGTTTCTTTAGTTTCATTACTTTCTTTATAGACAATATCATTTTCATCGAAACGTACATCACGCGAAATTGTAATCTTATCGCTATCCGGGTCCCATAAACGAAATCCATTAGGAGTATAACCAACCATTCTCATCTCATGTCCTCTTTCTTCAAATTTACTTCTTCTTGGGAATACTACTGCCCACGTTTTACTTCCAAATGCGCGAAGTCTTTTCAGATCTGTACTGCCAGTCATTATTTCTGCTGGTATCTTAAAATTTATCGCTGATGAAGGACATCTATTTAATTGGTAAGCCGAAGCCATTATAGCTTCTCCCCATAAATGTTTCGGCAAACTTGACTCTACTAGCTGAGTTCTTGCTTTATCATAAAGTGTCCTGTTCATTCTTTCAGATACTCCGTTCTGTTGTGGAGAGTAAGGTTGAGTATATTGTATATCAATACCTTTATATCTACAAAAGCTTTCTAGTTTGTGATTTTTGAATTCTCTACCATTATCACACCTTATCCTTTTAACTGTCGCTCCGTTCTGTGTTTCTATTTTCCTTATGTAATTTATTACATTGTCTGTTGCTTCACCTTTATTTTGTAACAGGCAAACTACTAAAAAATGAGAGAAATCGTCAATAATTACCTGATAATAACGTTCTCCGTGAATACCTCTTACATTCATAGGTCCGGCTACGTCAGTGTGTATCAAATCACCAACATGTTGCGATCTCGGCTTCGGAACCGCGACAAAAGGCAATCTACATGCTTTCCCTTGCATACATGGCCCACATGTTACTTTACTTACCGGCAAACCCATCAATTTTAGTCCTCGGCGATTAAGATGGCCTAAACGCCTGTGCCATAGACTGTCAGAGTCACTTTCTGCAATAAAAGCTAATTCTGTATTTATTGTAAATAATTTACCTCGATTAGAACCTATTAAAGATGCATTTGTATTTCTGTCGTAAATGTATACTTTGTTATCGCAAAATTTAACAGTATATCCCTTCTTTAAAATCTTATTAACTGATAATAAATTGAATTTCAAATTTTTAACTATCAACGCCTTAAAATTAAGTGAATACCCGTTTACTACTAACGCTATTTCGCCGATCTTGTCTGCAACCAAATAATCACCATTTGCGATGTGTATCTTAATTTCTTTATCTAATTTCTTAACATCTTTCATATAACTTTCGTAACTTTCCTGTATTAGATGTTCAGTGCAACCTGAGTCGATAATCCACTCTACCTCTCCAACTTTATATGTAGTGTTGCAGCAATCAGTTGATGATATAAAGCCAAATGCTACGTTAGCAGTTGTTCTTTGTTGGCCTCTTCCTTGTGCATGGGTGGTTCTTCCACGTTGATTGGACCAACGTCCACGACCTCTATGTTGGCCTCTGCTTCTGCATTGGATAGCTATATGTCCTGGTTTGTTGCATCGAAAACACACAAATGCTGTATCCACAGGTAACATATCATTTTGGTTTGTTATCATCAGTTTCAGTTCTTCATCTAACAAACGTGATTTGACAAATTCAATCTTTAGATCTTTATGACTCAGAGTTTCTATTGCTGTTATGACGTTGTCATATTTGTCACTCAATCCGATTAATAGATAGCATATTTTATCCGTTTCGCTTAATTTTTCATCTGCACATTCAAGCTCTCTTATTATATCGTCGAATCTCGCAAAATACTCTTCGAGTTTTTCGCTATTCGAATTTTTAATGTTTAACAGTTTTCTACGGAAGTGTATTTTAGAGATTACGCTTTTTCTTTGAAATGTTTCTCTAATTTTATCTAGCATTTCATGTGTAGTGGTACAATCTTTTACTATATTTAAATGCTTATCTGGTAAACATTGCACTATGATGCTTTTTGCTTTTGCATCTTTCGATATAAAACTGTCATTCTTATCTTCATTTTTCTCACATGCCTCTTTTAAACCTTTTTCATCCAGAATACATTTAACTCTAAATATCCAGTTATTATAATTATCAGCTTGTAGTTGCGGATAATTTGTTGAAGTCGACGCCATTTCCTTTCGTCTTCCTTACCTTTATTTTTACTACTTTTCTTACCTTTGCTTTAGCTCTATTTCACGCAAACTATTCTGGGCCCATAACCTTTTGAAGAATAACCAGCGATGGTCGAGCCGAGCAAAAGATAATCAATGAAATACTTGTATCACTTCAACATTGTATATTAGCTCTGCTGCTTACAACGAAGCAGCAGAGCAATAATATACAGTAATTTGGTTCTAGAAAATAGATTGCCTGGAACGTTATTTCGGAGTTTTGAATTACCTTTAAGAAATAAAATACTAGAAAAATTATATTTATAACCGTCTTTTCCGTAAAATCAATAGTTTTGGTGTACGAATGCCTGGAAGTGTAGTCCAACGTACGTTTGGACAAAACCCTAATTTCCTTACTTCCTTTAGAAATAGTAAGTGGCGTATTTTTTTATCGTGATATCCCCAGTATGTCTACAAAAAAAATCGTGGCGCATTTTTTACCAAAAGGTAGTATGGAAATAAGTTTTTTTGCCCAAAATGCATGTTGAATGCGCCCGTACGCCAGAGCTATAGTTTTACGGAAAAAAGGTAATGCCAAAATTTTTAATATTCTTTGTCTTATTTAATTTTGCAAATAAATATTTTTATCGTGAAATTATTCAGAAACAAAATACTGTCAAATACTTACTTTTAGGTCTTTTAGCCGCAATTTTTCCAGTATGATGGCACGAGTAAAAATAATTAGTCACAAAGTTGAAATTCGGAAAGAACACATCAAAATCCATAAAATAACTTTAAAACTCCCGGAATAATTTACAGGTAAAATATCACTTAAGACTGTAATATACAAGGTAATTCAAAATCGAGTTTTAGCTAGTCGGAGCTAAAATATTTTTTTGTCAAATGATATTTTGTTGTTGTCACGTTGTAATTTATAAGTTCTTTTGAAATTAGCCTCGTAAACTGACTTACTAAAGAAGATTCTTATATATATATATTTATTAATAATAAACCTATCTTTCCATAAGTTTTTAAATTTATATCGACAGCAGATGCACATAGAGAGTTACAACACTTAAGAGACAGCCATCTTTAGTGGTCCAAGAACTTTAGGTAGGTCTAGGCACGCTCAGTACTTCAGTAGGTAGATGGGGCTAGTCCATAGTATTTCTTCGTCAAAGCTCCAAGGAGAAGAATGACACCTCCATAGTTAAAAAATATATTTACGGTTTCAGCGGAAGTACAACACTAGTGCCACCTATAGTTGACCCACTGTCAACTATTTCAGGGGAAAAATATAAATTGCTTGGAAAAATATTTATTTCACTTGGAATGGAGGGATGGGCAATTTCACTTGTAAGAAAACTAAAATATTTTAGTTTTCTTACAATTGAAATTGCCCATACCTCCATTCAAAAATAGTTTGCCCATAAAGGGTAAAATAAAACAATAATTTTATGCTAAGGCGATATTTATTTTTTTATTTAGTAATTCCACATAACTTACATTAATACAAGTTTCAGATAAAACTAATTCTGATGCATGTCATAATACGGCGTAAATAGCACACAAGTACGTACCGCAATAGGTTAGGTTTTAGAAAACGAAAATGTTTGATTTCGTCTAAGGCAGGTGATTTGCCACACTTAGAACATTTTCTTCTGCTTTCCTTTGTAATAGACATATTGCACCGAATTAGAGTCACTGTCTCGTAAATAAATAATCAAAGTCACTGTCTTGTAGGTATCACTGATCAGATCACTGAAGAGAATTCAGGAACAAAAACATAGATGGAGGGACTCAATCAATTCGACGTCGTATGCATGTAAAAATTATGAACTTTATTTATACTCCGAAAACCAAACCACATGAAATTGAGAGATCACGCAATACAAACGAAGACACAGGTCGGCAAACAAAAGTAAAATCCGCTATGATTGTTTACGTCCGTCCGTCCGTTCCGTCCCACTTGTAAGATCGGTCTTGCCAGCGTACGTGGTAATTTATCTACCATAATTTTATCAACATACGAAAAATAAATTGTTTTTCTTTAATCAAATTTAATTTCATTTTGCTCTTAAAAATAGCAACGCATAGAGAGGTATTGGTCTAAAATTGTTTTGTTGCCGATAAATTGAATCATAAAGCAATATTTTCTTAACAAAAATCTACTTATAGTTTTCAGGATATAACAAAGGGCCCCAAATACCCTTTGTTATATCCTGAAAACTATAAGTATGATGAGGGATACCATAATTTAAAAAACTACATTTTTGAAACTAGCAATGAGAAAAGTTTGCCCCCGTAGGTATTTATTTATGTTTACTAATAAAATAAAAATAACTGCAAAATTAAAGTAAAGTATTACGAATAGTAGAAAATTCGTGATACTGTAATACTAGATACATACTACCTATATTATACTGATAAATAACAACATACAGTATGAATAACAGTTGTCTAATACCTATAGTATTTTAGGGGTGGTTGTGTTTAAGATGTGCTCAATTCTTATGAATATTTTTATTATATTTCAGTGAAAGATAGTGATGGATTGATATACCCCTCAAGAAACGTCAGTAACATTTGCAAAGTGAATGAAAGAGTGCTGCGCGAGTTTCAATTAAACACTGGATCAAAATGCACTGGAGATTTCCAGTATTCAAAGTACTCTGTGATTAGACATACTCTTTCTAATCTGTGCTCTGTGACTGGAGAGCACAGGAACATGTCCGAAATGCGTTACTCATACTGTACTTGACACAACAATCAGCGATAATGCCAATGAAAATGATTGAACTTTACATATCAAATTTATTAGGCTCTTATTTCTTAATGTTAGAATTTTTTACGTAACATAAAAACTGTCTTTCTCAAAAGAATAACCAAGATATTTTTTTACTAGAACTTTTATTTGATTTTCATCTAAGGGACATTAGCTGTATCGTATTTTAATAATCATTTTGTTTTAATGTTAATCTTGTATTTATTGCTCCAATCCACAACCATTAATAAGTAAGGTGGCCTGCACATCAGGTTACGCAAATCGGTCAAATTTCTACAATTGATCTTGATCCCTTAAATAATAAAAATCATATCGCATTGTGTAAATTTGACATTATTATGTTTTGATAATAACACTCAAATACTATGACTTACTGATTTATTACTTTTATAATATTACAATTTAACACAATTATTATATGAGTGAGTACTCCGTACCAAAGCGTAACTTGACACTGACATTTACATTTTTGGCGGGAGTAAGCAATTGTGACGTTCCTTTCTACAAAGACACCACATTCGTCCCCTTTTTATAAGGAAAGCTATATACGATTCTAAAACAAAATATAAGTAAAACATAACAATAAAACATCCTTTAACAGTAATATAAAAATGTTGTTACAAGTTTAATCTATCAGGTATTTTTTTAATACGTTGCGACCTTCGTAGCGTTGCTTCTCCTAGCACCCTATCCTCTCCATTTCCTTGTTGTGGCAGTGACAAGTCTAGTTCCTTCCCCTCATTTAGGTTTGGACATATATAAGTATTTTGTGGATTTGAACTATTCCTTGGTGTGACTCATGAAATAAACTTAATACTTTTTCTTTCAATTTTACTGGAATTATGACTCTGCTACCCCATATTAGACATTTCTGCTCTATACTGATTTCTGAACGTTTAGTAAAATAGTGTTTTAATCCCTCTTCCGTTACATGATTTGGCCACCCAGTATTAACAAATTCATATACTCTACTAAGGATTGGATCTTTCCTTGTTGCATTGGCAATTTCTTTAAAATCAAGAGGTGTGTCATCCTTAAAATTAAAATAATTTATACTTTCTTCCACATTAACCTTCTGAGGTAATGGAAGTCTGGACAATGCATCAGCATTTCCAAGGAGAGATCCTTTCCTGTACATAATTTCATAAGTATAACCAGATAATAATAAAGACCATCTCTGTACCCTGGCATTAGCTGTAATAGGTATTCCTTTCTTTGGATCAAAAATAAATTTTAAAGGCTGGTGATCAGTGACTATGATAAATTTACGACCATATAAAAACTTGTGAAATTTTTTAATTGCAAAAATAATTGCTAATGCCTCTTTTTCCACTTGCGAATAGTTTTTTTGTGACATGGTAAGTGTGGCTGATGCAAAACTAATAGGTTCACCATCCACCTTATGGCTCAAAACTGCCCCCACCCCATATTCACTAGCATCTGTAGTCACATACAATTCTTTTTTACAATTATAAAGTACTAATAATTTATTACATGTAAGTAACTTCTTACTATTGTTAAAAGCAATATCACATTTTTCGGACCACACAAAGGGTGCATTGTTTTTTAAAAGTTTATGCAACGGGGCAAGGCAATCAGACAACTTAGGTAGAAACTTTCCATAATAATTCAAAAGACCAAGGTAGGCTTGTAACTGCGACACGGAATTAGGTATAGGAGCTTCTAGTATTGCTTCCACTTTGTCTGGCAGGGGTTTTATGCCTTCCTTACAGATTATATGCCCTAGAAATTTTATCTCATCACTGAAAAATTGGCATTTTTCCAAATTGACTTTAACATTGTACTGTTGTAGTCTGCTTAAGACCTCAGATACATTTTTAAAACAGTCAGCTAAATTAAATCCCTTTATTACCACATCATCAATAAAACACTTAACATATTGTAAACCTTGCAGAATTTGGTCCATTACTGATTGAAATATTGAAGGCCCACTAGAAACACCAAATTGCAAACGAGTTGGTCTAAATAATCCAAGATGAGTATTCATGGTCATATACTCACGTGATGGTTCTTCAAGCAATAGCTGTTGGTAAGCTCCTGTCAGATCTAGCACACAAAATACTGAACCTCCTGATAGCTCAGAGAAAATATCTTCCGGTACAGGTAATGGGTAATGTTCAAAATCCAACACTTTATTTAAACTTACCTTATAATCTACACAAAGCCTTAATTTTTTATCTGCCCTCTGTGCTAAGACAATTGGGCTAGCCCACTTAGTGTGTTTAACTTGTTCAACTATACCTGCCTCTTGTAAACTTACTAATTCTTTTTCTACATCCTCTTTTTTTGAATATGGAATAGTATACGCTTTATGAAAAATTGGATCTACCCCTTCCTTTAGTTTTAAACTTGCTTTAAAATGCAAAATATGAGATGATCTGTCTTTTTCAAAGACCTTACTGTACTTTGTTTTGAGTATTTTAACTAAGTTATTCTTCTCCAACTGATCTGACATAATTTGCTGAACCTTAAAATTACTTTGCCATTTTGGAAACAAACTACTTAGCCAATTTCTACCTACAAGAGGTTCAAAATAGTGATCACTTTGTATAACAATTAAATATAAGTAGGTTTTTAAATTCTTAACATAAATTTTAACAGATCCTAATACACACAACTTTTCACCTGATACTGATTTTAATTTAAAACTACAAGGTCTTAATTCTATCCTTGAAAACAATGTTTCATAGTCTTTTTTGTGAATAACTGATTTACATGCTCCTGTATCAATTTTCATTCTTAACGGCTTCCCTTTCCTTAGTCACAATGTTATAGAGGCACTTGCTTCATCTTGCATGTGTGACTCATTTCTTATACCTAAAATATTTCCCAAAACAAAATCTTCCTCCTCCTCTGGCTCCCTGGTAACAGCAGTTTTCTCGGTCAAACTTTTAACCTTATTACCACTCTTATTTTTAGAATTACATTTGGCCGCTATGTGGCCTTGTTTCTGACACAAGTAACATGTCCAGCTCTTTTTAAAACATTTCTGCTGATCATGTCCTCCACCACAGCGACTACATCCTACAGATCTTGTTTCAATGTTACTGCGATGTAAGAGTGACCGAGTTTGTTTTTTGTTAATGGTAAAAACACTCATTTCTGGAACAATATTCTTTGTATCCTTTTCGGCACTCTCAAAGGCAGTTGCTATTTTGACAGCCTGATCAAAGGACAGGCTATCACCTTCCGTTAAAAGCTTTTTTATTAGGTTTTGATTGGATAAGCCACATACAAACCTATCCCTCAAGGCTTCATTTAAAAATGTACCAAAATTACATAGGGCAGCTTTACCTTTAATGTCGACTACAAAGTCATTAACAGTCTGACTTTCCTTTTGTCTCGAATTGTAAAAGTCATATCGCCCTGCAATAAACGACTTTTTGACTATATAGTGCTCTGATAATGTAGTAACTAGTTGTTTATACGTTTTATGTGATGGTATATCGGGCGACACTAAGTTTTTTAAAACGTTATAACTTTCTGGCCCAATCAAAGTTATAAGCATAGGCACTTTCTTGTCGTCGGCTATTCCATTCACTATAAAAAACTGTTCCCTCCTATCTATGTAGGCCGAGAAGTCCGTTTGAGAACTGTAAGGCTCGATATTTCCAATCATCCTCTTCGCCAATATTATGTTTTGATAATAACACTCAAATACTATGACTTACTGATTTATTACTTTTATAATATTACAATTTAACACAATTATTATATGAGTGAGTACTCCGTACCAAAGCGTAACTTGACACTGACATTTACATTTTTGGCGGGAGTAAGCAATTGTGACGTTCCTTTCTACAAAGACACCACAGACATATGGATAATGTAGTGTATAATCGGATGTATGACATTATCCATGGGTATACAGGGTGGTGCCGTCAATGCGACAATAAATTTAAACATGGGCTATATTAGTCCATAGAAATAGTTTGCCAGTTTCAAAAATATCGGATTATTTTGATAATTTCATGACATTTGTATGGAATACTGTAACCTTGGCAATATTATTTCATACAAATGTCATGAAATTATCAAATGAATACGATATTTTTGAAAGTAGCAAACCATTTCTATGGACTAATATAGTCCATCTTTACATTTATTGTCGCATTGACGGCACCACCCTGTGGACAATAACATTCATTAATTCAATGGAGCAAGAGATTTTTTCTAATTAATTATGTCCCACTTTATCCACTAACGACAAATAATCGAATAAGAAGGTAAGGAACGGTGGTGACGGTAGCCACTTATCACCAGATGGGCCGTCAGCTTGCTTGTCATCTTGTTGTGTAAAAAAATCAGCCAGTAAACGACGCCAAAGAGTAAATATATAATTATTATTATACTTGAAAGCCAGTGTTCAGTCTATGGTTTTTATTGTAGAGTGTGGCAACATTTATATGTAGTTCTCCGCTATACTTACATTACTCTTTGTCTCCGCTCTTCAAAATATAACGTACTACTGCTGTCGTCGTTTTGTCGTCTAGTCGCTCTGACGTTTAGCGCTGTCGCGGCAACGTCTTATCGTACACTTATCGCAATTCAGTGAATATCCGGATTTAACTTTTATAAATATCGTCGTGCATTACTTTACACAGCAAAAGTGTATATCTGGCGTTGAAGGAGGGCGCATTCTGAAGGTTTGACGTATCAGATAGCCAGGTATAAGGTGTCCTTTGGTAAGTCTGGCCTGCACAGGGTTCCTGAACCATTCTTGCGTCTGTCTGAAGCTGATCAACATCGCAGCACAACCCAAGGTTAGTGTCCACTTCATTCGTGTACAGATTTACATTTTTGTGCTACTTTGTCGCGTTTTATCGAATTTTAATTATCGTAACTTCGTCTAAAATACAGTCCACTTTCTTTCTCGATCCATAACAGCCTGTTTATCTATTAAAAACATGGTCAGTGTGCAGTTCCGGTAAGGGTGACGGTAGCCACTTATCACCAGATGGGCCGTCAGCTTGCTTGTCATCTTGTTGTGTAAAAAAAACAGCCAGTAAACGACGCCAAAGAGTAAATATATAATTATTATTGTCTCTATTGATGGATACTTGAAAGCCAGTTTATCTATTAAATACATGGTCAGTGTGCAGTTCCGGTTCTTGTTATGAGATTGAGATAAGTCATAATAAATCGCAGTGGATGCAGTGGGACAAACACTTAGTTTATCCATCAATGAATATGTGCAATGGATAAAGTGGTATTCACCTATACAGGCCACTGTAGCTACAAACTAAGCTGCATCGAGAGGGTTTAGCTTAGTTGTGTGTACGCTATATCATGTGAGAATGTTTTTAGGACAATCATATTAATTTGTAGATATATAAAGCTTAATGGAGTACAAAATTTCCGATAATGCTGTATTTTTTGATACCAAATATCCAACGAATTTTTATCGACTAATCACATCACTATCAATTTATAAAAAGTGTAAGTACGTCTTGGTTGGCTTATGGCTCTATTGGTTTATTTGCTGTGAGATTATTGTAATAAAAACCTTGACTGACACCACAAAATCCCGCAAAACACTCCCCTGTTTTTCTTTTGCTTCATTCTCCCTGTGATGGAAAGGCAAAGGGAACTAATGCCCATACAAACATGTTTTCAGCATTTCTTTATTTCTTCTGCTGCTGGTGTTACACATTTCAATGCATCTTAGGAGTATTTGACGCGAAATATATGATGACAGTCTCCATATGATGCTACATGATGAGGTGGTTGGTGGTTATCCAACCACAAAAAAGTTCTCATCGTCTTTCACACCATAAACACTTTATTCCTACACCACTTTTATTCTGTAAAGCGATGACAATAGAAAAACAATTGTGTCTGGAATCTCATGCTTGACGGGTTAAAACACAAAGTTCGCTCCGATACAATTTTTAATTATTGACTTCACTTTTTTAATTTATGGCAATCGGTCGTTCTTATCAAAACAACCATTTCTGCCAAGCTCAAGTTAGGAATAACACTTGTATTGAAGAATAACTGGTGATAATAGCCACACAAGAGAGATGTTTTGGGCTACCTGGAATGAGGACGAAACTAACACTGAAAACACACACACACACACACACAATACAGCACACAGAATAATTTTACAGACACAGTTGTACAAATACAACACAATACAGTTTTTTACAAAACCTTCTATGCTATGGTCTGTAAGGTCTTTATGGTTTTTTTTATGTTTTGTTTTGCTGCATGGCGCGGTTTTACTTCACAGCCTTTAGACTTCACAAAGTGAGTTATATAAAAACACTTATTATATTTCTTTAAATGTGGTAGGTAGTAGGTACCTACCTACATAATCATCATGATGAATGATTTAGTAATTCTAGTTTTTTTAGTACCCTAATTGTCGCATTGACGGCACCACCCTGTATGTGTATACCTAAATTACTGCGCGTCATACTAGCGCAGGACTCATCATTCCCTACAATACATCCATACATCTAATGAAAAAAAAAAAATGTAAAATGTAAAAAAAAGTAAATGTAAAATATAAATTAAAAATGTAAACAAATAAAATTAGACGCTCTGGGAACATATGCCGGTGGTGCCTGTCCTGGGGAAACTGGAGCGGTCCTCGGGAAACAGGTCGTCAACTTAGGTGGCAAATCTGACCGCGGGCTTAACAGCGCCGCCAGACCTATTTTATTTTTGCGTTACTTTAACCGTTTACGCAGCGCACTCAACAAAAGCTTTGAAAAGGAATAGTTCTTTCCCGTTTTTGCAACATTTTTTATTGATGCTCAGCTGCTGTTAGTCGTAGCGTGATATGGTATAATATAGCATTTATAATACCTCGATATATGGACTATCCAACACAAAAAGGTGGTAGGCCCATATGTAGGGTCGCCTGGGTAGGTACCACCGCCTTTCTTATTTCAGCCGTGAAACAGTTCGCTGTGTTTCGGATTGAAGGGAAAGGTAGCCAGTGTAATTACTGGGCATGGACGGCATTTCATCTTAGGTCTCAGGATGCCAATGCACCTGCAATATCAAGTGATTTTTCCTTGTTATTGCAGGTGTCTTTATGTGGCGGTAACCGCTTACAACCAGATGGGCCGTCAGCTTGTTTGTCATTTAGTTGTATAAAAAAAGAAAACAATTTGAATAAGTAGGTAGTTCCTGAGATTAGCTTTATAATATTATTATAAATGCTATGTAATACGTACCTATGTAACATTGAAGAAATAAATTATGTAATAATAATGTAGTATAAAAGCACAATAAAAGTATGAATATTTTGATCACGAAATAAACATTGTTAACATTTTACCTATACCTACTACCCACAGAACAGTTACTACTAGAACGTACCTTTTTAATAGATTGTAAATTTGATCTGCCATGCGATTGTTTTCCATTTGATTATTTAAAACTCTATATACCTATTAGATTTAGAATTAATTATTCATATTAATGGACAACAAAATATAGAAAAATAATACATAAATAAAATATTTGAATTAAGTTATTATCTAATAGTTACATACCTAATTGAAATAAAAAATATTGTTTTATAAGAACGAAATGATTTCGAAATTAACCCTTAACCTACCTCTCTGGTCTCAGAGACGCAACGTATTTTTGAATTAAAATTATTCGATGTGTGTGTGTCGTGCGGCAGAGCCACGGCAGAGCGCGTCTATCTTTCTATACACATCGGACAGTATCGCATACCATAAATATTATCTCTAATCTATGGTATCGCGCTTGCACTCCGCGAGTGTTTCAGTGCACGCGTCTGAGGCAAGTCGAAATTTTTTCCCAGTGGTCTGCGTGACCGCACGTAGGTGGTTGTGTGATATTTTTGAGTTTTTTTATCATTGTTGTTTTACTGTTATCATGAATAAAAACAATGAAATTATCATATGATGGCTGCAGCAAGAGATGTCGTACGAAGAGAATATACCAGACGAGGGCCGCAATGTTGTGGGACCCGATGTAACCGACGACGGTGTAGTACAGGTTGAAGACTGTGAATCCGCATAAAATTTCAAATGTTTAGGCATTGTAATTTTGTATTTTATTTTTATTTTATGTAGATTTTTTTTGTTTAATTTTACCATTTATTTATTTAATTTATTAAATATCAATAAAAGAAGTCAACATTTTAAGTGCCTAATGCTACAGATCTCATTTTCTCCTAATAATATTGTTTTGGAGCGAAACTGTTCTTTTATAAAGATTTTGAGAACAGTTCGAAATTTCAAAGTGAATTTTATTATTTTAGTTTCTTAAATAAAGTAGTTAGGTACATAAATAAGTATTTTATTTAATCAGAAACTGCGTTGTTGCAATAGATACTAAATTAAAAGTATTAATATACCAGCGGTTTCACGGACCGCAAGTAGGTGGGTATGAGACAAAATTAGGTGGTAGGTAGTTAAGGGAAGTACACCCGTCATATATTGACATCAATATTTCACATTTAATTATAAATTATAATAGCATCAAGAAAATGTTAAAAAGTACCCCAAGTAAAAAAACACTTACACTTGATATGTTGGTTAGTTCCTGAAAAACAAAAAAACATTTTTCGTGTTTACGTTTATAATTGTCATGAAATATTGATAAAATCTTGGTCTATGGAGTTTTTATCTTACGGATAAATTTTGAATTACAATCATTATGTCATTAAACACAATTCATTTAAGTAATACATTATTATAAATAAGTTTGTACTGTATAAAACAACCGCCATCTCGATGTCAATTTGGCAGGATGAGTACCTACTATAATTTCGAAATCTTTTCTTTCTAGAGGAGTTAGGTACAGACTTTTCAGACCTAGGTACAGAACAGTACATTTTATGGATTATTTTGGGAATAGAGAATAAGAGCCACCGCACATATACAATTTCAAATCGTACAACTAAATCGCAGAATGTCTAATAGGCATAGAATCTTATGATAGCCCGCACATTTTATCAACTAAGTCGTTCAACTAAATAATTGACCAACTATCGGCCGATAGCCCGCACACTATAACAACTTAGTTGGTCAGTCGCACGCTAAGATGCAGTGTGACCAGACCCGTGCGCGTGATTTCCCCACGCTTGGATTTTTGCCGACGGCCACGCAGCCGCCGCAGCCAGTCGATCTCTGCATTCTCTTCTTGTAACAAATGAAAAAATAGAACTGCTGATCGACGAAGTCCAAAAAAGGCAAGCCCTTAAAAAACTTATCTGGGTAACATCTCAGTTAAGAATGTAAGGTATGATGTTTCCCACACTCTAATCTGTCACTTAATATCGGATGCACCCTAAATGTTTTGTTCTGTTTTCGTCTTCTTGTTAAACCTTCTTGGTTTTTATATAATAAGAACAGCCTGACACTATACTGATTCAAATATGACGTAAGCCATCTGTGTGTCACATCCCTTTTTGTTGTTTATCAATATACACCGTTTACTTCAAAACTCTATATATTTTATTTATTACCACGTCAATACTGTGTTTCCAACTGAAATTCTGCAAAAGGTTATGGGCCCAGAGTTTCTAGCAGTGGACAGCGTGAGTAAGATAAAAATTAAAGTAACTAAAGTGCTATGGATCAACCATCGGCAACGCCGGCACTATCTTCAGGTCACCAAGATGTCTCAACATCAAGTGTAAGCTTCAACAAACTCAGAGGCAATAATTTTAACACATGGGCGTTTAGTGTTCAATGTCTTTTGACGGACTTCGACCTATGGGACGTCGTCTGTTCTCCAGTCAACCTCAACGATCCCATCGCCAAACGCAAAGACGAAAAGGCGCGTGCTAAAATCTGCCTCCTGTGTGACGAGTCCGTATATCCGGTTATAAGGTCAGCAAAAACCGCTTTTGAAACATTCAATGCGTTAAAGAAGGCCTACGCGGATAGTGGATTAGTTAGAAGACTTGGTCTAATGAAGACTTTACTTTCTTTGAAGTTCAGCGGTGATATTCAAAAATATGTCAACAACATGCTAACTGTACAGCAAGAGCTACAGGGAATTGGGGCTGAAGTGGATGATGAATTCCTAGGCATTATAATGCTTACTGGATTGCCAGAAAAATTCCACCCACTCGTTATGGCTCTCGAACACTCCAACACAAAAATAACATCGGAGAACGTGGTTGCAGCACTTCTCAAAGAAGATTCTCGTTTTCGATCGACTGCAACTTCATCCAGTACCATACCTAACACTGCTTTACATACAAAGTGTGAATCTAAAAAGAAATTCTGTAGATATTGCAAGAAAAATGGACATTTAATTTAAGAGTGTAAAAATCTTAAAAATAAAAAATATAATATTTCGGACAAGCATATTTCGGCTACCATGTCAAATTATACAACACAATTTACACTTTCATCTTGTTTTAATACTATTCTTCCTACAGATTCTTCCCATTGGTTCATTGATTCTGGTGCAACTTCCCATATGAGTAACAGGAAAGATTGGTTTGAATCTCTTTCTACGCACATTATACCTGTTACTGTTGCCAACAAGGCTCAAGTTCTTAGCCAAGGCAAAGGTACTGTAAATTTAAATATATCCGATAGTGTAAATAAAATAAGTGATGTTCTTTATATTCCTGGCCTTGCCACTAATCTTTTATCTGTTAATAGTATAGTTAATAAGGGTTTCGAAGTTTTATTTACATCGAATGGTGCAAGCATTTTTCAGAGCGGACAATGTCAAGTGACAGGTTCGGTCATTGCTACAGCCACTAACCATAAAGGCATGTACAAACTTGACACAAAAGAGTCAAATGCTATGCATACTACAACTAAAGAGTCTGCCATGTTGTGGCACAGACGCTTAGGGCATCTTAATGCAAAGAGTATGCATTTACTTAAAAATAATTCTATCGGCATAGATTATACAGGTTATTCAATTGACCAATGTATACCATGTTTACAAGGGAAATTAGCTAAACAACCTTTCCCTAATTCCAAAAGTAAGTCTAGCGTCGTCCTACAATTAATCCATTCGGATTTATGTGGACCTATGAGTACACAATCATGGGGCGGAGCTTTGTATTTATTAACTTTTACAGACGACTTTAGTCGCAAAACTTTTGGATATGTTTTGAAAACAAAAGCCGAAGTTTTTAGTAAATTTTTAGAATTTAAATATTTAGTTGAAAATCAAACGGGTAAGAAAATTAAAGTTCTGCGCTCAGATAACGGCCGTGAATATGTTAATAACGAAATGTCTGTATTTTTGAAGGAAAATGGAATTATTCATCAGACTACGGTTCCGTATACTCCACAGAAAAACGGAGTCTCTGAACGCGCAAATAGAACTATAATTGAAAAGGCGAGATCCATGCTGCAAGACTCCAACCTTCCGAAAGCGTATTGGGGAGAAGCCATAAATACGGCTATCTATCTAAAAAACCGTTCGCCTACACAAGCTTTGAATAACCAAATTCCAGAGGAATTGTGGACAGGTAAGAGAGTTAATCTTTCTCACTTGAGAGTGTTTGGCTGTGAAGCTCATGTCCTCATTCCAAAAGAAAAACGAACGAAACTGGAATCTAAAACACAAACTTGCATATTTGTGGGTTATTCGACAGAAAGCAAAGGCTACCGCCTTATTGATCCCCAAAATCCTCGCGCAATAATAATTGTTCGAGATGTTGTTTTCCTGGAAAATAATACGCTTCGGGGGCTAAACTCTTCACACAGTGAAATGCTCTCTACACCTCCCCCTACCCAAATTTCAGTACCAATTTCAAATACTGAACTTCCGGTATTTGAACCAGAAATTCAACAGGAAGAAGAATGCTTACGGCCAGAGCCTGTGTCATCGTCATCAGAACAACCTGTCTGTGATGACTCCGTAACTTCCGAAATTTCTGGAGCTCCTCAACCTGATCCGATTGTAGACGTACTTCAGGTACCTCGCTACCCGCAAAGGGATAGACGTCCACCAGAGCGGTACCACGAGAACCTCTACATGGCATCTGATCTGGAACCGGAGACTTACAATGAAGTTACTAAGCATCCACAGAAAGACAAATGGTTAGATGCGATGAAAGCAGAATACGACTCCCTGTTGAAACATGGTACTTGGATACTAGTTGATCGGCCCACCACTACAAAGACTACCAAATGTAAATGGGTCTTCAAGATAAAAAAAGACACAAGTGGATGCGTAGTTAAATACAAGGCCAGACTTGTAGCCAAAAGGTTCACCCAAGTTGCAGGAGTGGACTATGGTGAAACTTTTTCGCCAGTTGCGAGACTGTCTTCCGTAAGACTTTTGTTAGCGTTTGCTGTGCAAAATAATTTGAAGGTAGACCATCTTGACGTGGAAACGGCATTCTTGAATGGAGACCTTGATGAAGATATATACATGGAGCAACCTGAAGGTTTTTCAACTGACTCTAAAAACAAAGTGTGTTTACTAAAAAAATCTCTATACGGCTTAAAACAGTCTCCGCGCCAGTGGAATAAGAAGGTATGTGAAGCCATGTCTTCCTTCACACTGACGCAAGCTACTACAGAACATTGCCTCTATTATAAAAGAGAAGGGAAAGATTTCCTCGTAGTTGCAGTGTTCGTTGACGACTTTTTTATACTGAGCAACAACGTCAACATGAGAGATAATTTTAAAAATGAATTAAAAAAGAAATTCATCGTTAAAGATCTTGGTCCTGTCAAAGATTGTCTCGGAATGAGAGTTACTCAGACCGAAGACAGGATAACTCTTGACCAGACGAAATACATCGAGAAGTTAATCTCAAAATTTGGAATGACTGATGCAATATCAGTGACGACGCCATTGGAACCAGGCTTAAAACTCACCTTACCTAAAAAGGAAGATGAGAATATTGAAGTCCCTTATCAGGAGCTTATCGGTTCTCTAATGTACCTTGCCATATGTACAAGACCTGACATAGCACACACGGTCTCATACTTGTCGCAGTTCAACGTACATTACGGGGAGGTGCACTGGAAAGCCGCTAAGCGAGTCCTGAGGTACCTAAAAGGCACAAAAGACTTGAGACTTCAATTCAGGCACAGTAGTCAAACATATCCAATTGGTTATGCTGATGGTGACTATGGGAACAATCTTGTCGACCGCCGCTCATTCACCGGCTTCGTTTTTGTTATGAGTGGAGCCCCCATCCCATGGGAATCTCGCAAGCAGCGCACTGTTGCACTTTCGACAACTGAAGCCGAATATATGGCATTGTCAGAAGCCTGCAAAGAGGCTATATATTTAAGAACACTCATTACCGAAGTGTTCGCCATCACTCATCCCATCACTTTACACACAGACAGTCAGAGCTCCATCAAACTTGCACATAATGACACCTTTCACGCACGCACAAAACATATCGACATCAAACACCATTTCATTAGAGACACACTTACACACAATGACATTCATCTCAAATTCATATCTACACAAGACATGGTTGCCGACATACTTACCAAACCTTTAGCGAAAATTAAACATGTTAAATGTTCTAGTTCTTTAGGGTTAGGTTAAGTTTTTTTTGTCTTTGTTTAATTGTAGATATTTGTTGTGTATTAAGTTAGTTTATAATTAGGTGTGTACTATTATGTTATATTGATGTTGGTCATTGTTAGTTGTTAGTGTCAGTCAAGTGTATAGTTTTGTTTTTTTTGATATGTCATTTATAGGTAAATGTATATAGCGTATATACAGGGTGCCCCTATTACAGGGGGGTGGTAAACCTTCTTGGTTTTTATATAATAAGAACACCCTGACACTATACTGATTCAAATATGACGTAAGTCATCTGTGTGTCACATCCCTTTTTGTTGTTTATCAATATACACCGTTTACTTCAAAACTCTATATATTTTATTTATTACCACGTCAATACTGTGTTTCCAACTGAAATTCTGCAAAAGTTTTGTTCTGTTTTCGTCTTCTTTTTTTTAAGTTAAGAAGTGCGTTGTTTTTCCGCATTTTATCGCAGACTTCACCGCGCTAGCAACACTGTCCACCAACTAAGTCGACGTGTATCCAATGCCAATAAATTTTTTTAAAAAAAACTAAGTCGACGAAGTGTGCGGCCTATGAAAGCACGCAATTTAGTTGTACATGCGATTTGAAATTGTATATGTGCGGTGGCTCTAAGAGAGGTAAGTAGGGATGGGCCGAAATTCGTTTCACATTTTAGACGAATTTCGGCAGCTTGAACCGAACTTCGGCATTGGGTCGACAATCGTTTCAAATGCCGAACATTCGGTACAAGAAACTATGAAATAACTCAACTATTTTGTCAAAGATAATTAAACCAACACTTCATAATCATAGTACCTATTTTTATTGGTGGTACTTTATTTAACATGTTTTTTAAAGAAAAGAAACATAGCTGTTATTCCTCTAAACATTAACTTATTCAAAATAAAACAATGTAAATGTAACAATATAACAAAAATAAAATTAATTGATATTCCTCTAAACATTACCTTATTGATAAGAAAATGTAGTTATAACAAAAATGAAATAAATAATAATAATAATAATAATCGTTTATTTCTCACCATAATCATTACAGTTATAACCTATGCTAAAAACATAAAATTTTATTAAACTAATAATTATGGCGGGCTGATACCTGAACTAGGTAACACCTGTATCTCAGGTTATCAACCCTCCTCCTCTTTATTGAATTAATATATTAAATTTTGCAATAATCCAAGTAGGTATTACATTTACATTTATATGTATCAATTATATCATCATTTATATTTACAAAAAAATATATACATATGATAAAAATGTGAGTGGGTAGTATGGGAAAGAAGCTAGTATTACTGCGTGGTGAACGCGCGTAATAATGAATGGCAAAATTGGTAATAAATGTTAGCGTGCGTATTAGGGTGTGGTCCAAGTCAAAAGCTAAATGCTGTTACTATATTATATTATTTTTTAAGAACTTTTCTGTACAATCGTAATTTAATACTTGCGAAAAATTATTCAATTTAGTTTTTAATGATTTTCTATTTAAATTAATTATTTTGTACTTTTTATTGATATTTTTGTAAAGGAAAGAACCCATAAACAAAAACTGGCAATCAAATAAGAATCAGATTTTTAAAAAACAAACAATTTAATACTAAATTAATGAAATAAAAGTTGTACCAAAAGAACCAAAAATAATTAAGTGATATTCCTCAAAGCATTGAAGTAAATTAGTTACTACGGAAACCGCCGTGACAAGAACAGAACTTCGGCCGAATTTTGTTTTTTTACCGAATGTTCGGCCGAAGTTCGTATTCGGTTCAAACCACATTCGGCCCATCTCTAGAGGTAAGTCATCTCGATTTGCTATGAATAATGATACACCCGCCGTTTTAACTCACCGCTTTACACAATAATATCGTTCTAGTAAGTATGTATGCTGTGTTTTAGAGCCACCGCACATATACAATTTCAAATCGTACAACTAAATTGCGTGCTTTCATAGGCCGCACACTTCGGCGACTTAGTTGGTGGACAGTGTTGGTAGCGCGGTGACGTCTGCGAGAAAATGCGGAAAAATAACGCACTACTTCTTTTATTTCTTTTATTAATAAGGTTTTTAATGGCTGGCCTTTTTTGGACTTCGTCGATCAGCAGTTCTATTTTTTCATTTGTTACAAGTAAGTAGAGAATGCAGAGATCGACTGGGCGGCTGCGCGCCCGTCAGCAAAAATCCAAGCGTGGGGAAATCACACGCACGGGTCTGGTCATACTGCATCTTGCCGTGCGACTGACCAACTAAGTTGTTATAGTGTGCGGGCTATCGGCCGATAGTTGACCAACTATTTAGTTGAACGACTTAGTTGATATAATGTGCGGGCTATCATAAGATTCTATGCCTATTAGACATTCTGAGATTTAGTTGTACGATTTGAAATTGTATATGTGCGGTGGCTCTTATACTGTGGTTTTATGGGCCACAGAGTACTTTAGAATGTAGGAGTAGTATGGGGAAACCGTCGATCGCAGTAGGTCCTCTGTGATGATCACCGTCGATCAGTTTTGTTTGCCTGACCTAGGAAGCGATAGAGTGAAATGCAGCATACTTTATATCTCAATATATATATTGAGATATAAAGTATGCTGCATTTCACTCTATAGAAGACATACATCTCTTATCTCTAGAATTTCAACGCTACAGCAATATCAAGTGATTTCCTTGATATTGCTGGTGTCTTTATGCGATGGTGAGGTACGGCCACGTACCACTTAGGATAAAGTATATCATCTACTCGTGGATAGGGTTACCATCCGTCCGAATTTGTCCGGACATGTCCGGATTGTTGGCTTTCGTCCGGACTTTGTCCGGCTTTTTAATATGTCCGGATTTTTTGAATTAGATGGAGTATGAGAAACTATTCTGCGTCTACTACCACGCGTACCATACCACTGTAACTAAGTGGGTGATGTTTGCATTTTGTGACTAAAATGTCTGGACTTTTATCGAAATGTCCGGTTTTTGTCAGGACTTTTCAAATTTTTAAATGGTTACCCTACTTGTGGCTAATAAATTTGGCTAATAAATAATTTACTTAGGTACCTACGTATCTAATATGTATGATCAAATAAATGAATGTGTTACCATGTATGGAAGTACCCAGCCTGCTTATTTTGTATGGTCAGTATAAAATTGTAATAAAACAATACTTTAATACAATATTGAAATAAATATAATTGGCATTTATTTTTCTTGCTTAACTACATCATAATAATTAAGATTAATATAAAACTTATATAAAACAGTGACGGCACAAATGCATATAGACAGCTTAATTATATATTAGTCTTTTACTCAATCTTAATCTAACGCCTTATATACTATCTCACTACGTCTATATTATAGGTAATTATTATTACATATGTTGAAACTATAATTTCACCATAACAAAATAATGATCTCATACAGCCTTTCAAGAGAACAAAGCCTTTAGTAATGAAACTACTGTATATAATTACATAACAGACACTAAAAAACGAGAAAATTACTGTGCATCAGCTGCGGCCGGCGCAAATTGTATTACTGATGTGTGACGCACAATTGAGACTGTTGTGGGGTCTGGATGTGGTATAAGTTTCCGCTTCCGTGGTGGTAAAGAAGATGGCGCTAAGGTGTACTGTAAGTTTGAAACCGGTGGTGAAGGCGAGATAGATGAAAATGTGGATGACGCAGGCTCTACTGGAACAGGCGGCGCAGCGGAACATTGTGGCGAGGGCGGTGAGCTGGGCGGAGTGGGCGGCAGCTGCTGCAGTGCAGCTTCAACTAACTCACACATGACGTTACCGTTCATAACCATAGGTACGGTTGGTTGTAGAGTCGTCGGACGAGGTGTTTCCGCACCATGTTCTTTGTATATATGAGCTTCCATTTGCTTTTTGGTATTGAATGTCCCATCACATACAGTGCAACGATAGCAACGTTCGCCGTAATGTTGGAACCTATGTAGTTTTAACACGTGATTATATCCAAAATCACGCAAACATATGTCACATGTGTAGGGCCGTTCGCCAGTGTGGGTGCGTGAATGCACTTTTAATTGCTTCGAACAAGTGAACCCTTTACCGCAACCTGGTGCTGGACAGCGATACGGCTTCTCACCGGTGTGGGTGCGAAGGTGAATTACCAGTTGTCCTGACTGAATAAACGTTTTGTGACAATGAGGGCACGCGTGCGGTCTCTCACCGGTATGAATTCGAGCATGTCGATGAAGTTTTCCAGAGTGTTCAAATGCCGCATCGCAAACGTTGCATCGGTACGGGCGTTCCTTTGTATGAATACGGCGATGCACCTGCAAGTTTTCTTTTACACTAAACATCTTATGACAGTATTCACATTCAAAGGGTCGTTCACCGGTGTGAGTCCTATAGTGGCGCACAAGTCGAGCAGGCACAGCAAAAGTCTTGTGGCATACGTCACAACGATGGGCATCAGCAGCTACCCGATGAGAGCGTGCATGAGCTGTTAGTGCACTGCGAGTTGTCAGCGTCAAGCCACATTCTCCACACTGGTGATTTCGCTCTTCGTCTCCTGCAAAAGAACTCAATGTGAATTCTGATGTACAAATTATGTCCATTATTAATTAAAAGGCTAGTTAGATCGATGTAATTGACTATAATAATAGAGTAACATGTAGCCACAACGACCGTTCACATCGTAATGTATATTGTGGTGGTATGCAACGAACAGGAATATCAGGACGCATACACAGGGCCACGCGCGGGTTCGAGAGGGGAGTGAAACGCAAGAGTGAATGTCCTCTACGTGCACGTGGAGGCCAGTACCGCGGTTTCGAACCGACGAAACCGTGGTGAGCGCCTCCACGTGTTTGGGCCGCCGACCCCGAGCCGGCAATGGTACACACCCCACCTCCCCTCACCCGCCTCCCGATTCAGTGTCCCCCCCCCCTCCGCTCCAATTTTAGTCGGTTAAAAAAACAAAATATCTCTTAAACATTATGCATATTAGTCATTACATATTTTTATTTCCTATGTAATTTAGATTTCCATATTTGTTCTTTTAATAATAAAAAGTAGGTAAGTAATAGACTTAGAAAAACATTCCTGGACTTTTTAATTTGATAACTTGCTAATGTTTAATGGTAATATTCTACAATGACTAAACACTTAGAAACCCAACCAAATGCCTTCGTTGATTATTATAATCTAAAGTTAATCCAATGTCTCTATATTTTGCGAACTTTAAAACGTTTCTTATATACACTAAATAATATTGCTGCCTCCTTACATAGTTATCGATTTTTATCTGAATTAGTTCTGAATATATTTTTGAAAGTTAGGCAAGGTTATTAAAAAAAATTATTAATGCAATCATTAGGTACTTAGTGACTTACATATTATTATTACACAAATACAACAAATTTATTCTCTTGGTCACAATTAATTAGAATAACAATAAAAAGATTCCTCACCTATCATTTTCAATATTGATAATGATGGATCACTGTTGATAGTCCGGTAAACTCCGGTATAATGGCCTTATTGTTGGTGTAGGTTGCGCACACAAACTTGGATAACGAAACAAACACTCACTCAAGCGGTGGCTCGCAACCGAATGCGTTGAGAACGTCGTCGTCCACCGCGCGCCGCCCCAGGGCGGGCGACTCGCGCTCGAAAGCGACCGACCAACGACGCGACGACGGCTAGCATTCAAACGTAATGCATTGCGCGGAATGCTCAGATATATTACTAACTTAACCTACGCACACTCGCGATGTATAAATAATTAACTGTACTTAACGTTACGCAAAATACTGAATTTTCTTTAGGACTATTTTTATGAATATACAGGCGACAGCTCATCAAGCGTAACAGTTCGACCTTGAAACCACCTTTACTAAAGTTCATAATAGAAGGCGGCTTTCGTACTGCAACTGTGACACTTCATGTTGTTTTATTTGTACCACAGAATATCAGAATAAACAAATAATACGAAATTCTATATCAATAGTGCTTTGAGTAAGTTATGTTAAATTTTAGAGCTATGTAGGTAGGTGTACCTACTAATAAAAATCTTCAATAAATTAGGTAAGTACATGCCCGTATACGTATGGTATTCTAAGGGTATAAGAATAAGATTCAGCAAATCGTAATGATTGGAATTTTATTACTATCTTTATTTTTGAAAAGCCTGTGTAGGATTTATAGATAAGTCATCGTTATACTATATGTCTATTTGTACACGAGTAGTTACCAATATAATACAATGCGATAAAACAGCTCGCGGTCTTCATGAAGGTTGGCGTCCGCAGCGCGGTGCGGGACAAGTAAGCGCGAGTAAAGCGGGGTCGGGGGCGGCGCGCGGCGCGCGGGCCGAGGTATCATACACGTGGAGGCCCACCACGGTTTCGAACCGCGCGTGTGAACTCTCGACATCACTGCGCGTGCGTAGCTTGTAGACTCCCCCTGCTCTTACCGCGTTCCCCTCAATGAGCCCTATCTATCTATTCGTGTGTCTGGGACTCTGGGACAACAACACACAAATACAACACAATGAAAAGTATAATAGGAAGTAGGAACGGCCCGCGCAAGTGTAAATAGCTACTGTAACCCAGAAGGAATTTACATTATTATTCTAAGAGAAAGACACCTATGTTCAATAACATAGGTAGGTGTCTTCTCTTATAATAGTAAGTAATATCAATATATAATAGTAAGTAATATCAACTACGATATCTAACATTATTATATATTACCTAGGTAAATTATAAAGATTTTAATAGGTCCTACCTACATAACTACTATTACCCTAATATTTTAACTTTTATAACATATTTCAAAAAGAAATCATAAGTACGAATAAAATTAATTTATAATTAATAAGTACCTACCTATGTAAAATAAACAACCTAAGCAAGTAGTAGGTATCTAGTTTTATTGATATTCCACTAATTCTACATAATAATAATATGTTAATAAACAATGAACATTGAAACCGACGTTTAGGTAGAGAAGAGACGCTTCATTATGTAAAGATACCAACCTATCTAGCTAGATGCGAAATCAAAGCCAGCACATTATTCCACTCAGTGCACTTGGTCCAACCAAGAAGAATGAAGAATTAATAAGAAGTCTATTTTTGATATCATTTCACGTAAGTGAAATGGGAGCCTATCTGAACGGCCAAGAGTCGTGGTGGAAAGTAAATGAATTAGCCCACCCTGTAAGTTTTTTGTAAGTTGATTCTGTTGTCCGAATGCGTAGCTAAAGCATAAAACCACAGAATAACTAATAATCAGTTAAACATCAATCCAAACAATCTTTCCCCGCCCCCTAATAAACTTTTAAATGTCCACTACCTTACTGAATTAAAGTCATTCAAACGACAAAAAGAGCAATTTTGGACATTAGAGATAAAAAATATTTTGGACAACAACAATGAAGACGCTTTTGAAGTGGAAATAAAAGGCCAGGAAAACAAAATTATGATGAAAAATAATAAAAAACTATAAGTATTATCATGGACCAAATAATATCTTATATCATCCTTGGTATTATTGAGAGATTTTCAATGAATATTACATTTAAACTGGTTTAACTGTAATATACTAGTAATTAAATTGGTCGCAATGAAATTATCGAAGAGCACTAACTACCATATTTTCATAACATTATACAGAGTGTTAGGGGGACGCTCTCGAATACGATGGCAGGTCTGTGTCAGTGCTGGTCAACCTAAACACGACTTGCTAAAAATTAAATTTGTAATAGCGAAAAACAATCAGCTGTTTCTTACAAATTGTATCTACACGGCTTGTTTGTATGAACAGCTAATTTTTTTTTCGTAATTTTAACATTGTTTTTCAACAAATCGTGTTTAAGGTGACGAGCACTACCACCTGCCTTCGTTTCCGAGATGTCCCCTAACACCCTGTATTATCTGTGCCTGTATGTTATGTATGAGCTGTTGAATATCCTCGAAATACACCTAACTAAATTTTTCCTTTAACATTTAGACACATAGGTAATTATCATCCCGACCCAGCAAACGTAGTCAAATAGAATGTTATCAATACGTGTACATAACATTTCTTGAGTTCCCCGTGCCAAAGGGGTTGGTTTTTGTGTAAATAGACTTCGTATAGGCCGTTGATTTTGCATACCACTCCATGTCAGTGATGTGGTGTGGTCGTGAACTCGTGAGTACTCTAGACTGTTTCGTCACTCTCATCAATTTCATGGATGTGTGTATGGATATTATTATTTGGAGATGCACGACCTCTACGACAACAACATTTAATTTTGTGTCGTCCCCATACATATCGGTATTAATATTTTTTTTTCACAATTTTTTAGTGATAACTTTTTAAGGTCAAAGATTGACCTTTAGCTTATATTGTTTTCTACTATCGAATCATTTCACTAAAAATTCATAGGAAAACAAAAATCCGCAATATTGCATACATAGATGACTTCCTCATTCCAGTTATTATGATTTAAAAAACAAACTACCCAATGGATTTAAAAATAATAATTATGGGACCAATTGGGAACTATTCCGCATCGAACAAAAAAAAATCGTTAATATCGGTTCACCCAGTCTAAAGTTCTGAGGTAACAAACATTAAAAAAACCATACAGTCGAATTGATAACCTCCTCCTTTTTTTGAAGAAATATAATAGAAATGCTAATAAGTACCTACATTTCACTGTTATTTATGAAATATGGTTTCTGCATGACTGTGCAAGTGAAATAGGTATCTACTTTTTTCTATACTGCAAATCTGCAATTATTACCCATGCTAGCTAAGTAGAGTGCAGATTTTTTAAGGTAACAGGTAACAGTCAAACTTGCCAATCTTGCCATTGCTATCTCTGCCGCCTTGCCGGCTATGTAAGTACCTGAGTTAAAGCTCAAGATATATAATAGGGTCGCCTAGAGCATCATAAATTATATTCTTAGTTTTTATTAATGACTTTGCCAGATATTAGTTTTTTATCTAGTGGGAAATAAGTTGAGAAAGGTTAGTTAATAGAATGTTAAAATATGAAAAGTAAGTACGGTACCTTTTATAAACAGTTTTATTGAGATCTATTTCAATTTTTAAGTAAAGCGATTAAGTTGTTTATTGTGACGCTTATCAATATTTTTGGGAAATAATTATGCAACTAGAGAATCAAATGTATTATAATAAAAGAGAGGCGGGTGGGGCGCGGGCGACGGACGAGCGGGGTGAGCGGGGCGAAGTGCCGACACGCGCTGCACGGTCAGCGAACGTTCGAAACCGCAGTAGTTGAGGCCCATCGGCTCGTGCGCCCGATACAACCTTCCTCAACGCGACCGCAACTGACCCGCGCCGGGCAGCCCCCCTCCCCTCCCCCTCGAACTCCAATCTTCCGCTGCGCGGCATAACAAATTTACTCTCTCATTTTGTTTGTGCTAATGAAAGGCCTAATAACTACCTAATAAATAATATAATCTTTTGTATGCATAAATATACCGAGTTACGTATTAATTATGGTTTGGGGCTAGTTTGATAAAATAAAATTAAACATAACTTGTATTATTTATTGATAATACATAAGAATATTCTTACACTCGTACTCAATTATTTATTTTATCCCAAATTATGCACAATCAATGATCATTGTATACATTGTCTTGTAATAAACAAGGTTGTGTGTGTTGGTCTTAGATAGGGTTGCCATCTCTAAAATTTGGCAACCAGGGCAAGACGCGTGAAAACCCCGGTTTTTAGAGCCCAGAACCCGGACATGTCATCAATTTTTTACCTAATAGTCAATGTAATAAAAAACGGTTGAAAATGTCATAAATAACCTTTTTATTTATTTTCAGATCTTAAAATTAAATTTAGTCATCTTTTATCATCATTTTAAATCCTCACAAAACATAATCTTTTTACAGTTACAAATTGTTTTAATAATCAGTTATTTTTTTATTCTTAAATTGAAACAGCGGGCACAATGTGTGTGTCGCGGGCGGCCGAAGACTTTAAATTTTTAAACCCGGACTACAAATGAAGCCTCGCCCGGACGGATGCTCCCCGGATGCCCTCTAAACTAGGACTAATCCGGAGAAACCCCGACGGATGGCAACCCTAGTCTTACATAACCGTAAACGTGTTTAATGTTGTGTAGAGTTCATTGCAAATAGTTTATGACAACAACCGTAGTTAACATAATTATTTGCCGAAAAATTAATTATTTTTGCTAATAAAACTCTATCTTAGCTAGAAAAATTTCACATCCTGAGGCGGGGATCGAACCCGCGACCATTCACAATCCGGGCGACTGCTCTGCTGTAGTCACCTGGATTGTTTTCTAGTTTTTAGGCGCATAAAATTAGCTTAACCTGGACATAATTCGATAACTGGAATTTTCTTTTTCTAGGACATAAAGTGTTGTTAGTTATAGTTAAAATAAAAAGAATTAAACATTTTAAAGCTCCGCATCACTATAAAAAAACTGAAAATATAAATTTTCAACACATTTTGGTTTCATAATTACAGCATAATAAATAACTTTGTAAAAGATCCTCTGCTATGATATGACACTATAATTCTAGTTAAATTAATCAAAATTAAACTAATTAAACATTCTCGTCAATTTTAAATAAATTAAGTTCAGCTAGTTACAGTTTTTTCGTCTTATCTTACAAGAAATTATAGATAACTATGATTTCAAAATTTATTCTTAATAGTATATTATCTGTGTTACTAAATTACTAAAAATTAAACAGATTTTCTTTGCGGGTGTGTAAAGTTACGCTTTTTCTCATTTTTTTTAAACCAAAATACATAACTACTTAGAAAGTGTTTAATTCACACCTTTAAAATATTATTAATACTATACAAAACAAATTAAACAGTTAATGTCCACGATAATCCAATAATTTATATTTTTTCTCAGATACGTTTCAATAAGACGTTTTTGCTGACCGCATAAGGTCGTAATTTCTTTGTGTATGTACCAACTCCGGGGCTATTGGTTATCAAACTTTTATATACTTCTATGAACACGAGGTACAGTCAGCAATAAAAGTCAATGAACACATACAAATTTACAAAGAAACTGAACACTAAAACGGACCAACAAGTGATTCGTGGTCCGTTTTAGTTGTAGGTATAAGTACTTAGTACAAGATAATGTTTTCATTTCAATGTTGCAAAAACACTTAACGGTAATATGCCATAAGTCACTGATCATCATTACAGCATAAGTCGGTGCGGAAACTGTCGTCGCTCAATATCAACATTCATGCGCAAATTTTTATATAGTTTTATTTAGATTGCCTTGTTTGTCTTGGGTCAAATCTAAAAATAGAATTTTTATCCCCTTCCTGTTGACCGATTGATCTGAAATGTTGTGTATACTGTATACCTTTAGTTAATGTCAATAAAAATATGCATATTTGTAGCATTGTAAATCCAAGATGGCCGCCCGCAACAAAATGATGGATTACATATCTAATTTCTAGCTCCTACTTTCCGGAGTGTGACATTGCCGTTGACAGACCACCCTCCTTGGTATTAAAATGTCAGCAAATTTAAACTTCGGCTAGTATATTGAGTCTGTTGCAACAACTGTAGAAAATAAGCTTGGTATACTCTCCAGGGTTAGAAGGTACTTCACTCCGGCACAGCTGCTGTTACTGTATAAAGCGCAAGTCCGGCCATGTATGGAGTACTGTTGTCACCTTTGGGATGGTTCTTCTGAATACCAGCTGGCTGCTTTAGACTCGATAGAAAACCGTGCCAGGAGACTCATTGGCAGTCCAAAACTTGTCCAGGACCAGTTGCAAGACCTGGAACATCGTCGAAGAGTTGCCCGTTTATCGGTTTTTTTATAGATGAGTGTAACCTCCACCGGAGGTGACGCCTGGTGATTAGAAACCCTCCAGAGGCGAATTCGCCCTCAAGGCTTGAGGACTCACCAAATTCTTGACTCCTTATAACCCCGGTTACACTGTAAAAGCCATCTGCGGCCAACAGCAATAGTCTATAAAAAAAAGCTATAACCTCCCGTCTCTCTAAGGTGATAGAGCGCTTCATAAATATGCTACTCCTCAGGTACCTAAAGATCACGACCTAATGAGCGACTGCCAATACGGCTTTCCACACAATTGCTCGACGGGTGGTCTTCTAGTGTACCTCACACACCGTTGGTCTCTTGCCATTGAGAGTCAAGGTGAGGAATAGGCGGTTAGCTTTGATGTAGCGAAGGAGTTTTATCGGAACTGGCCCAGGGGTCTTCTTTTGAAGCTACCTGAGGGGCTGTAGAAACAGGTCGCTAGCATTTTGTGCAGAAGATGCATAAGAGCCGTCATTGATGACAGTATCTCAGATAGCATGGACATTAACCCTGTCGTCCCGCAAGGCTCGGTGCTGTCTCCAACACTGTTTTTGCTACATATCAATAACATACTGTCTATTGGCGGACCGAATAGCTATGCGGACGACAGTACTGGTGACGCCTAGTATACGGGTCATCATGCTAATACCCCTCGGTCTACAGTGAAGGAAAGTCACCGTCGCATTGTATCTGAAATCCAGAGTTCTTTTATCAGAACGTCTAATTAGGGATGACTACACTTAGTCCAATTCTACCCCACTAAGACTTAAGTCCCGGTCTTTGTCTTTAATAAGAAATACAAGATACAGCTGACCGAGGATGACGACCCCCAGGTCACTCACGGGTCACTCATCATTTTCACGGACGGCTCCAAAACGCACTCAGGTACTGGTACTGGTGTCTTCTCAGAAGACCTGAACATCAAACTGCATCTACCACTGGGAGCCCACAATACTGTGTTTCAAGCGGAGTGAATGGGTGTCCTGCTAGCAGCCCGCGCAATCTCAGCAAGAAAAGTACACAACCACAACATTAGAATCCTTTCTGATAGTAGAAGCGTTCTACAGGCTTTGTGCAGCCCAAAGCTGTCCTCCAGCCTAATACACTAATGTCACCTGGCACTGAATGAGGTAGGCAATCCGAACTTGATCACCCTACAGTGGATCAAAGAGCACAGCGGATCACGCGGCAACGACGCCGCCGATGAACTCGCAAGAAGAGGATCTGATAGGAAACCGGTTGGCCCGGAACCAATCATACCTCTTCCCTCTAGCTGGTTTAAAGGTATAGTATGCAAACATACACACAGCCTTCACATGAACCAATGGAACAGTCTGGAGGATTGCAGACAGGCAAAACTTGCACTACCCCAAGTTGACCCTCGGCTCTCCAAGACTCTCATTCAGCTTAGCAGATCACGCCTTCGCCTCATTACGGGCGTGTTAACTGGTCATAGCAATTTTAACAGACACCTCTTTAACTTAGGTATCACGGACAGTCCTCTATGCAGAGCATGCATGGAGACAGAAGAAACACACAAACAGCCGCACACGTTCTGCTGGAATGCAGGGGTGTGGCTAACTACTGGGCGAACTACCTGGGCAACCCGGGTAGCCTTCGGGAGGTGCTCGGCAACGTTAAGGCGCTGGGTGACTTCCTGGAGGAGCTGGGATGGCTCGAGTAACCCAGCTCACCATCCTCCGACGCAAAACAGGCGCAACTGACGTCGATTTGCGGAAACCGCCCGTACGACGAAGAAGAAGAAGAAGAAGACTTAAGTCTGCGTGTTTTACGCTAAAAATACCTATACTCTGTGTCTCCACAGTTTCTTTACACACCCCTTTCCGTCTCTAAGAGTATCGGAATCCTTGGTGCTAATATCTCTAGTTAAGTACAGTTCCGCTGTCATTTGGAACATAAACTCAAGCTAGCATCCAAGAAACTTGGTGTGCTTAATAGAGCGCGCCGGTACTTCTCTTCGGAATAAGATCTTGTCGAGTTATAATGTCATTTTTTTTTATCAAGCGATCCATGCTCACACAGCAAGTCCTGTGTGGTGTACTGCTTCCACCTAAGGACGGAAACATCTAGATCTGTTGACGCGGAGCGAAGACGCGCTTTGAGAATTGTCAAAGATCCGGACCTCACAAGCGGTGTTTGATTTTGCCTTCTTAAGTAGGTTCTATTCTACCGTTTGTATAGCTGTTTATTTCTTTGGCTTCCATCTTGACGGCCGTCTAGTCGAGTTGAAAGTACCCTGTCCACTAAAGCAGAGATCCTGTTATTAGTCCCAGGAGGTTACTGTGTTAGCACAGTAACTGCCTTCGCCCCTAAAAAAGTATCAATGCGCTCTATTGGGCTCGCCAAGCCTGCTCTACCTTATTAACTCCAAAGATGGAATGGGATATAGGATCAAGAAATTTTGCTGTCAGCATCATAATGGGGTTCAGTGATAAACGCGCAGACTTTTGTCTTATGTAGTGGGATCGACGTTAACCAAGCTTAGTCGTCCCGAAACAGAGACTCTCGACATTAGACACAAATCGACCGCGACTATATTTCACTATACTTAGACCTTCAGGGTTCGAGGGGTATTATCATCCGCATAACAATGTGGAGGACATTGTTGCAGTACATTGTCAATGGATAAATAACATATTATTGATATGCAGTGATATACAGTGTAGTGGAGACACAACACAAACCCGTACAGGGACAAAACCATTAAATTTCCATGTGATCCGGACAATTACCGTAAACAAAGGCTTATATACACCTGCTAGGCAAAAACCTACCGACCAACTTAAGTTGGTATTTCCGAGAAAACGCCCCTGTGCAAGTCCCGATCGAATGCATTATCTACATCTAAGCTAACAGCCAATGCTTCACTTTTACTTATCCCACCAGCCAAGAAAAAATCAATTAGGTACATATGTCTAGAATCTAATTCTTGACGGGTTTAAGGCAACTTGGCAAGAGTCCGTCGATTTCTAAAGTAAACCAGATAGTCACCTTGAGGTGGTAGGCTATTGATATTAGACTTATTAAATATAACAAATAAAAAGGTAATCCGCCATTTCGTGGTGGCGGCCATCTTGGATTTGTAATGATATTGAATGTACATAATTGTATATTGCTTTGTCATCAGAAATAAAGGTATACTGTATAAACTCAATTTCAGATCAATCGGTCAAAAGGGAGGGGGTTTTCAATTACTACACCTTTTTTTTGCTTTTATAGCTAACCAGTTGTGATAAGGGGCCACAGTTGGGTTATGTGAGACTTTCCAAATGGCATACTCACTAAAAACCATCATTCCTACCTCACTGCTTAGCGCTGCGACCACACGGGAAAACAATTTAGCGACTTACGGCATATTATTATTACTGTTGAGCGTTTTTGTAACATAGGAATGTTGACCTTATCCTGTACTCTTTAAAATCTGTCTTCCGTTTAGTGTTCAGTTGTTTTGTAAATTTGTATTCTATTTATTGACTTTAGTTCGACTAGGGCGAACATTTCATTGAATTATTATGTTCGTTAGATTGATAATAACTAAATTGTTCAGAATGAGTTAAACGATTTTCGTGGAATCACGTAGGTACCTATTACAAGCTCGCAGTTTTATTATACTTTTTTTTAGTAAAAACATGTAGGTGACAACAAGCAAATTATAAAAATGATAAGTGATTCTATATTGCTGTGGCTCTTTAAAAAGACTCTGCAGGTCCACAGAATATATAGATAAAGTAGCTCTTATTGGCAAGGTCTTAAAAGCAAGGTGATTGATTTTATATTATACAAATTTACGGCCGCCAGCCTGCCAGAATCTAGTCGTGCGCCGCCCTCTCATCCCGCCCCGCACTTACCGCGTGCATCCCGCTCTACTACTTGCTTGCGCGTATTTTCAATTATATTTGCTACTTCATAAGCGTGACATCAAGGTGTTTAATTTTGATGAAAACACAATTGTAGTACACCAAAACTTATTATTCAAAAGTTCAAAAACAAACTCAAAGTTCAACAAATTCAAAAGTGAAATAATAAATCAACTGCTGTAGTTGGTATGGTACACACACACGCACATATACACACGCTCACACACACACACACAGTAGTAACTCACTCTGGCTTCGCTGTTTATTTATACTCTAAATTCACTGTGTATTAATATTTTCCTTTTACTTTAGATAATGTAAATCCGTTATTGGCATTAGGAAAAAAAAATATTTTATATACATTTTGTATAATATTAATAAGTATAACAAAGTGCTGTGTGATTTATGTAAACAAATAAATAAAAAATAAAATAAATAAATAAACAAAAATTTCATAGTTACGATTTTTACCTACTGAGAAATACATTATTTCTAAAACGTAAAAAATAAATGTTTAATTTTTGTCTGAAATGGCTAAAATGACGCAAAAAAGTATAATAAGCTTCAACCATCATAGTTAGCATTTTTGCTTATCTAGATATTGTGATTAGATGAATACTGTAAAAAAAATCACACATGTGAATTTAATTTCGGTTTAATTTTGGTACTAAGTGATAGCATTTAAATGCACCTCAAAATTATACTAACAAGGTTTTTGGTTACCTATTTTGCTTTTATGAAAAAGTTATTTATTATACGAAATGTCATGATTTTTATAAAAAACGGCTACGATCGCAATTTTTTTACATCACATATCTTAATAATATTTGATACTTAATATAAATATCCGATCAAATAATATAATCAACGAGTTATCGAATTATGTCCAGGGTAAGCTAATTTTATGCGCCTAGTAGGAGTAGGTACCAGTGGCGAAGGGTGAATAATACCAAAAGAGAAGCCGGAACAAAATCACACAGTCAAAGTAGTAGTACCTACCTATGTTCAAATCAAGAGACAAAATCACGACCTCGTTTAGTTGAAAACTAACCAATAGAAATCTCATTATATTTAAAAAAACGATACTAGCTTTTTAGGTAGGTACAGCTTCATAATTTTTTACTTTAAAAACCTATATTATCCAATATTAGTATAGGTACTTTAAGACCAACAACCAACTTACTAAACTTCCTTAACTTCTAAAGATGGGCCATAATAAAATAACTGCACTAACAGAGAATTTAAAAAAATCTGATGTAACCTAAAATATCAAAACAAACAATAGTTTTACCTGAAACTGAATCAAAACCTACCTTATTTATATCACTGGTAACATTTTTTCACACAATATTAAATTATCACTTATTTGTGCACCATTTTAAAACAACAACAAAACACAAAAACTGTTTGTTTACATTACTTTGCACAACTCAAACCAAAATAAATATAAAATTTTATTGGTATAAATGACATTACAAGCTGGCTTTAGCAAGCTGAATTTAAAATGTCTCGGTCGAAAGCATACCAGTGGATGGGCGCTTACTTTCTACTTGATAGAATAATAACTCAAGCAATAATATTACCTCACTGTATGTCTTAGTCACACTCACGGTATCTTGTAATGCTTTCCCTATCATAACTCGACTCGACAGCGACCGGCTTATATCGGCCTTTGATACGGCGTGTGAGAAAGAGACGGCGCTTGAAAAAAATATATGCGTAAGAAAGAGATAGCCACACCAGTAAGTATAGGCTCAATAACCCGAAAAATTACGGCTTGCTCATTGCGAATGATCGCAACGCTCGGAAATTGGAACTGCAATGACGACTCTATGTGTGATATTGCTAAAAGAATTAGGTAGGCGCTTAGATAGGTGTTTAGGAATTGTTAATGTTTGAAGTTAAATACTAAGTTATTATTAGTGTAATAACCTATTTAATAGTAACAAGGTATGCCGAACAAACGTCGAAGTTGTTATTAGGTGAGTATTATTTCAAAAGGGAAGCCGACAGGAATCGTGTTATTAGGACCCCTCGCCACTGGTAGGTACCTAAGTATGCGAAGTGATAATTTGAGCAAATATTTTTTTGGAATATAATATTTTCCAAAATAAAACATTTGCTATACTTAATAACAATCCTAATAAAACTTGACTTAGTAAAAGTTTGCCAAATGAATTATGTGCGAAATGTATGTACAGCTGCTAAAGGTTCATTTGCGAAATGAAACTTAGGCGATAAGTTTTTTGCGAAGTGAAAGGACACGGTCTAAAATTGTATGAAAGGTGGGCCCCAGCAACCAGCAGCTACGAAAATTTTACAGCATGTAGTGTAAATTACAGTGGACCACCCGGTAAAATATTACATTGTAAATATCCTCCGTTTTCTTGTAATTAATAATTTAAATTAATTAATGCTGGCAACTTTGGCAACTTGAATGAAGAAACAACATTTTAAAAAATATGAAATGTCACAGATTGTAAAAAGTATGTTCTATGTGATTCTGTTGATGATGATGAATTAACCACATAAAAGTTTTTGTTGAAATATATCAAAATGAGTCCATAAATCGTTTTAAATTGAGTTATAATGAAGGCCATAACTTAATTTATTGTACATACTTATGTAATATTTTATCGATTACATTAGTTCAAAGTACTAGATATTTTATTTATCCCCTAAATCAATGCCATTATTTAGACATATTCAATTTAAAATTTAAAAACATCATTCGAGAAGCATCGTCATTTGAGTTGGTAAATAATTAGATCAATAGCAGAGATACAGTATCCACAAATAAAAATGTATTTTATTATTATATTATTATTATTATGACAAAAACATGTGGAAAGAAAGTCATTTGGTAAAAAGAACAAATCATTTTCTCATTCGACAGTAAACAATGATGATTTTTACTGTTGTATTATCTGTTCATATAATATTGACAATTATGCAATAAAAATATTACACAATATTTTTTTTGAATTTTGGTGAATATTGGTGTCAATGGATTGAACAGTATTATTGTTCATGTATTATAAGTAAACGAACAGTGGGAAGCTGCGCACATATTATGACAATAGTATGGTATCTGGGTTAGGCACGGTACCAAGAAACTATATTACCACCTGCCAAGGTTTCGAGACGCTATTTTGTTAAGACTCAACAAAATAGCGTCCAAACACCCCGGCATAACATAAGAGAAGATATTAAAGAAGAATAAACTTGTTTTACTAAATACCATTTTTTATTTCACCTTACTATACATAACATTTCTTATCAAAGAAAACTAATGTAGAAGAATAATATCCTTTGTTCCTGTTGAGTCACACCATATGCACCATTTCCATTTATTTTTTGTAATTACTGAATAATAGTATTCATTTCATTGTTCTTCAGTTGACGACCGGCTGGCTGCGTGGACTGTACCCCTAGCTAAACAGCTACTCGGTCAAGAGGTCCCGGGTTCGAATCCCGGTTGGAAAATTCCGGAGCAAATGTTAGTATGATGAGTATGAACATTTGTTTACGAGTCATGGATGTTTATATTATAATGTTTATTTAGTATATTTCTAATAAATAAATAAATATTATTATCATATTTCTCTGTTGTCTAGTATCCATAACACAAGCTCTTGATGATGCTTACTTTGGGCTAGATAAAGGTGTGAGTGTATGAATATTCATTATTTCTTATGCAAAATATTTTAAAAAATTTAACACTAATTATTATTGAGCATGCAAGTTTGATTGTTGTCGTAACAATTCCAAATCAATCCTTTTAAAAAGGTGCTTTAGTGTGATATGTAACGAAGTTAAGCCTACTCTTAAGCCGCGTAAGGTCTTGCGAGGGTCGTATGATAAGACAATAATTAAGAACCAATAAGGTGTCTGAAATCTGTGGGTCTACACTTGAGGAACTAGAGATTATCATTCCCCTTGAAAACATTGATATAAACAAAAAAGGGAAGATACGGTACGCCTAAGTATTTCATCGTCGAAAAACGGGCTGCGTGCACTACATACACATGAGTCCGCACACAACAACATTTTTTTCTAAATACGCATGAAGCACGGTAATTAGGTAACAGAGATAGATAAACGATTTTGACTGCCTAGTGCAAGCGAGACGACTGTTAGTGTATTAGTATTACAAAAGGGAATTCCCGACCTCGTCTCCCACCTCCCCTTCTTCGTACTGCGGTACCGTCAACAAACAATCTTACGAATTAAGAACATAATTTTTTTACTTAAAATATTAATTTTACTATAGTAAGAACAAAAAGCTTTTAGACTGTAAACATTCCCAAATTATTTAAAATCGTTTAAACTGTGAAAGCATACTATAATTTTAATTAGGAATTTTAATAATATTTAACGAGCATCAGTGACTAATCTTAGCATTAATAAAATTGTTGAAGATTAATTTTTTCATAATTTATTAATTATACTGAATTATACAGGATGGTGCCGTCAATACGACAATAAATTAAAACATGGACTATATTAATTCATAGAAATGGTTTCCTACTTTCAAAACCATCTTATTAATTTGATAAATTCAGGACATTTTATGAAATAATGCAGCCAATGTTATAATATTTCAAACAAATGTCATGAAATTATCAAAGGAATAAGATGCTTTTGAAAGTGGTAAACCATTACAATGAACTAATATAGCCCATGTTTTAATTTATTGTCGTATTGACAGCACCATCCTGTATATTTTGCTTTGTTTTTTTTTATATAAAAAGTACGGCAAATGACTCAACACCACCTGATGTTAAGTGGAAAGAATAGTCTATAATATTATGAGAAGACACCAAGTGCTAGTCTGGCTGGACCCCAGGAGACGTGGGATTCTCGGTTGGAGCATTCAACTTTTTCATCGTTTTTTTTCTTTATTTGTAATTATTACAGCTAGTGCAGTTTAGACACTGACCGACTCCACCTTGCCGGTCCAAAAGTTGCTTGTTTGTTTTGAAGGAACCTATGTTATAGGAAGGAGGGAACACATGTGCCGGCAAATAATTCCAAGTTTTGAAAGTACGACAAAGAAACAAGGTACTAAATTTATTATTGCGTGATGTTAAGGTGGGGACTAAGGAGGAGGTCGGTGGCGTAGTGGTTTGAGCGCTCTGGTTTCGATCACGAAAACAAAGCAACTTTCGCCATGGTTGGTCCCTGGATGGGTCAATCAAATTTATAATCTTTAGCTCCTCCGTGCTTCGGATGGCACGTTAAGCCGTTGATCCCGGTTGTTACTGCAACCGCTTTAACCCACCAACCCGCACTGGGCCAGCGTGGTGGTGTTATGGCCCAAACTCTTCATGTGTTTCTGCCATGTAGGAAGGCCTGTGCCCAGCAGTGGGACGTATATAGGCTGGTGATGATGATGAAGGTGGAGACAGTGAATTGATGACTCCAAAGGCCTGCACGCGTGCTCCTGAGTAGGAAGAGGGAAGGTCGGTTATAGTCAAAAAGCTCTTCATAGCACTCTTCGTGATATAGCCGTTAGAAGGCGCTAAGCGACGCAATGTCTCGATGCAATTGCAGAGGCTCAAGGTTGTTCGTAACTTGCACATCGCCAATGATACGGGCAGCATGACGCCGCAATCTGTCCAGTGCATCGAGGCGGTACTTGGCGGAGCCATTCCACAAGTGCGAGCAATATTCCACGCAAGACCAGACCTGAGTTTTGTAAAACAAATATAATTGGTCAGGCGTGAAAATCGACGCACCTTGTTCAGGACTTCGAGCTTCCGTGAGGCTGTTTTGATCACGGTTTCGATGTAGTTCCTGGAATTCAGATCGCAACATATCTCCATACCGAATATATTAAGTACTAGCAACTACCCGCAGCTCTGCTCGCCTTCCAGAGTGTATCCCATCTGGCCCGGCGCCGGGCCACATGAGAAAAAACGTTTTAAATGGCCCGGTGATATATTTACCGGTCCAGATGACACAAATCAAGTGCCATCGTCCCCGGTAAGGGGAGAAAAGAGGAAACGCCTCGTAATTTATGAAATACTAACTACAAGCATCTATGAAAGGGATTGAACTTATAAATCAAACTGCTTAGTATACAATAATCATTTTTTATTGTGAATGACGCGATACCAACTTGTGTCATCAAACTCAACTTGAAAAAGACTTCTTATAAGTAGATCTTTTCTGCACCGATGCCAAAATGCTATGAATCAAACAAAATTAAGTACTTATTATAACGTACAAAACAGTCTCCAATATGATTTTTTTTTTATACACAATCAACAATATACATTGTAAAATGGTCTCTTTAATAAAATCAGAAAAAAATAACTAGCCTCTTATTATAAGTATAACACTATAATATTATTTGAAAAGTTTTATTAGATTCATAGCATTTTGGCTTCGTTGATTATTATAAAAATATTGTTATTAAGTTCAAATGTTAGTATGATGAGTATGAACATTTGTTTACGAGTCATGGATGTTTATATTATAATGTTTATTTAGTATATTTCTAATAAATAAATAAATATTATTATCATATTTCTCTGTTGTCTAGTATCCATAACACAAGCTCTTGATGATGCTTACTTTGGGCTAGATAAAGGTGTGAGTGTATGAATATTCATTATTTCTTATGCAAAATATTTTAAAAAATTTAACACTAATTATTATTGAGCATGCAAGTTTGATTGTTGTCGTAACAATTCCAAATCAATCCTTTTAAAAAGGTGCTTTAGTGTGATATGTAACGAAGTTAAGCCTACTCTTAAGCCGCGTAAGGTCTTGCGAGGGTCGTATGATAAGACAATAATTAAGAACCAATAAGGTGTCTGAAATCTGTGGGTCTACACTTGAGGAACTAGAGATTATCATTCCCCTTGAAAACATTGATATAAACAAAAAAGGGAAGATACGGTACGCCTAAGTATTTCATCGTCGAAAAACGGGCTGCGTGCACTACATACACATGAGTCCGCACACAACAACATTTTTTTGAGTGAAAGTGAAAGCATACTATAATTTTAATTAGGAATTTTAATAATATTTAACGAGCATCAGTGACTAATCTTAGCATTAATAAAATTGTTGAAGATTAATTTTTTCATAATTTATTAATTATACTGAATTATACAGGATGGTGCCGTCAATACGACAATAAATTAAAACATGGACTATATTAATTCATAGAAATGGTTTCCTACTTTCAAAACCATCTTATTAATTTGATAAATTCAGGACATTTTATGAAATAATGCAGCCAATGTTATAATATTTCAAACAAATGTCATGAAATTATCAAAGGAATAAGATGCTTTTGAAAGTGGTAAACCATTACAATGAACTAATATAGCCCATGTTTTAATTTATTGTCGTATTGACAGCACCATCCTGTATATTTTGCTTTGTTTTTTTTTATATAAAAAGTACGGCAAATGACTCAACACCACCTGATGTTAAGTGGAAAGAATAGTCTATAATATTATGAGAAGACACCAAGTGCTAGTCTGGCTGGACCCCAGGAGACGTGGGATTCTCGGTTGGAGCATTCAACTTTTTCATCGTTTTTTTTCTTTATTTGTAATTATTACAGCTAGTGCAGTTTAGACACTGACCGACTCCACCTTGCCGGTCCAAAAGTTGCTTGTTTGTTTTGAAGGAACCTATGTTATAGGAAGGAGGGAACACATGTGCCGGCAAATAATTCCAAGTTTTGAAAGTACGACAAAGAAACAAGGTACTAAATTTATTATTGCGTGATGTTAAGGTGGGGACTAAGGAGGAGGTCGGTGGCGTAGTGGTTTGAGCGCTCTGGTTTCGATCACGAAAACAAAGCAACTTTCGCCATGGTTGGTCCCTGGATGGGTCAATCAAATTTATAATCTTTAGCTCCTCCGTGCTTCGGATGGCACGTTAAGCCGTTGATCCCGGTTGTTACTGCAACCGCTTTAACCCACCAACCCGCACTGGGCCAGCGTGGTGGTGTTATGGCCCAAACTCTTCATGTGTTTCTGCCATGTAGGAAGGCCTGTGCCCAGCAGTGGGACGTATATAGGCTGGTGATGATGATGAAGGTGGAGACAGTGAATTGATGACTCCGAAGGCCTGCACGCGTGCTCCTGAGTAGGAAGAGGGAAGGTCGGTTATAGTCAAAAAGCTCTTCATAGCACTCTTCGTGATATAGCCGTTAGAAGGCGCTAAGCGTCGCAATGTCTCGATGCAATTGCAGAGGCTCAAGGTTGTTCGTAACTTGCACATCGCCAATGATACGGGCAGCATGACGCTGCAATCTGTCCAGTGCATCGAGGCGGTACTTGGCGGAGCCATTCCACAAGTGCGAGCAATATTCCACGCAAGACCAGACCTGAGTTTTGTAAAACAAATATAATTGGTCAGGCGTGAAAATCGACGCACCTTGTTCAGGACTTCGAGCTTCCGTGAGGCTGTTTTGATCACGGTTTCGATGTAGTTCCTGGAATTCAGATCGCAACATATCTCCATACCGAATATATTAAGTACTAGCAACTACCCGCAGCTCTGCTCGCCTTCCAGAGTGTATCCCATCTGGCCCGGCGCCGGGCCACATGAGAAAAAACGTTTTAAATGGCCCGGTGATATATTTACCGGTCCAGATGACACAAATCAAGTGCCATCGTCCCCGGTAAGGGGAGAAAAGAGGAAACGCCTCGTAATTTATGAAATACTAACTACAAGCATCTATGAAAGGGATTGAACTTATAAATCAAACTGCTTAGTATACAATAATCATTTTTTATTGTGAATGACGCGATACCAACTTGTGTCATCAAACTCAACTTGAAAAAGACTTCTTATAAGTAGATCTTTTCTGCACCGATGCCAAAATGCTATGAATCAAACAAAATTAAGTACTTATTATAACGTACAAAACAGTCTCCAATATGATTTTTTTTTTATACACAATCAACAATATACATTGTAAAATGGTCTCTTTAATAAAATCAGAAAAAAATAACTAGCCTCTTATTATAAGTATAACACTATAATATTATTTGAAAAGTTTTATTAGATTCATAGCATTTTGGCTTCGTTGATTATTATAAAAATATTGTTATTAAGTTCAAATTCAAAAAGATCTACTTAAGAATTCTATTTCAGGTTGAGTTTTATGACACAAGTTGATATCGCGTCATTCACAATAAATACTGATTATTGTATACTAAGCAGTTTGATTAATAAGTTCAATCCCTTTCATAAATGCATGAAGTTAGTATTTTACAAATTACGAGGCGTATCCTCTTTCATCTTTGGAAAATCTGTAAATAGCAGGATCGTAAACAAAACCATGACATAAAATGTGTATATATTTTCACTTATTATTTTCTTAATGTGTTTTCTATGCTAACGCTACCAGGTAATGCTACCTTTCGGTAGGATTCAGAACTACTCGGTCGCTCGGGAGTACACGCTATCTCCGTCACTCGCATGCCTATACGTATAATTCTATCCCACTTATGCAGCAATATGGCGATTTTGGCTGGTTTGTTTATTTTAAGTAGATTTGTATTTCAAACTCAAAATTTATATACTTTATGGGTGAAAAGTGAAACTAAGTGACTTTTTTTCTCTCCGTGAGTGGTTTGTACACTTATTAAAAGAACAAGACGGCATTTTAGCCAAGATTCAACCACAATTTAAACAAATTACCGGGAGAAAGTGTTCGATTGAAATTCCAAGCGCAACTAGGACGCACTTTTTTGCCAAGTGAGCCCATGGACACAGTTGAGCCGGAACGCGCGCCGAGCGTCGATGCCGTATCTTCCCTTTTTTGTCAATGCTTGAAAAGCACATATTTTATGATCCGATGAAGTTCTTCCACATAAAAGTTCCACATTTCATTCTAATTTTACTTCGTGTATTAATTTTACGTAGTACAGATATTACTAATTTGTGTTTACATATTAAATGAGATAGCTAAAAATTAAATAAAATTCAAGTTTAGTACAGTGAGTAATATTATTCTATTTTATGAGTCAGTCAAAGAGTAATGTAAGGAGTCAGCATTGACATCAGTCTAGCGCAAGTTCGTAAGAAAAAAAAATTGTATGAAACGTGCACGCTCAGTAAAATGGTGGTATAATCCGCCTCAATCCGAAAGAAGACATTATCCATACAATCAATATGGTGGTCGACGCTCTTCATAAACAGGTGATTTATATCTATCATCTGTCTCTGTCGCCGTTGTCTTGTTTTCAAAACGTTTGACAATTATCTCTAATCTATGGGCGTATCTATACCATATATATTATCTCTAATCTATGGTTTGACATTTCATTTATTTGTGTTGAAATGTGTTGGACAATTTTCTAAAATCAGAAATTAGTGTAAATTATTATTAAAAACGAGTGTTTTGCCTCAAGATATAAGCTTGACCCAAAAAGGATTGTGTGTGATGTGAAGTGAACTAAATGAAAATGAGTAAACGAATAACTTGAGAAATATAGACACGCCGGCGGCCAATGTAAAACGAACATATTATGGCTCAATTTCCTCTCAATGATGGTCGGTAAGTACCAATGACTGTTAATAAGTTCTATTCTAAAGCTATTATTGTTAAAATAGGGATTTTAGTACAAATTTCAGTACATAAAAGTAATATTTACCTACCGACCTAAGTAAAAAATAGTGCTGTCTGTACAATTTTATTTCCCTATCGATATCGTGCCCAATAAATAAACCACTTTATTTTTTTCGCAGATGTAAACAGTGGGTTCAATTGACAGGGAAGGATTTGGTGTATGTACCAATCGACAACAAAATCGCGACATACTTTTGGTGTAGTCGGAATCCAAATCGGTGTTGATGGCCGATCCAGGACGATTCACACGCCTACCGTCAACCTGTCAACCTAAAAACCTGCCATGTTGTCATAGTAGTCAAGCTTGATATATTTTATATTATACTAAATAAAAGTTTTTCAAGTATAGACCTTTCTTTATTAATTTCAAACACCTATAACTATCGATAAAAATCTAAAGTATATCTCTAATCCCTAATAAGCACATCCCTATTTTGTTGCTTATGTTGGCATTATTGTTGCCAGACTGTTGGCTGAATTTTTATATAAGTCTGGCGTGCACGTTCTATAGATAATTTTTTTATCCTTGAAGCCCCGTCTCTTCTAGCGTAGCGCAAGGAACTTATATCATAACTGGAATGCTCACGAAAAATTATCATAAAATGAATATTATAACTTAGCGTTATGGTTATAAGATCTATATTTAATTGTAATTTATCAAAAGAGGAAAACGTTCCGAGCAGGACAACGACATTATGGGAGTGTGTCCCTTTCTTGCAATTGCTAGTGTTAATAATTTAAAATAAATGTAGCTTTTATACTTTTCTGGTAACTCTTTCAATAAATTTTGGCTGATGAGTTAATTGTAATAAATAGGGGTCTAATTATAAACTAAGTAAATGTTTATATTTATATTGATTTGCTATGTTATTAAAAAAAGAAAAATTAAAATAATAGTAGCAAACAGTAACAATTTATAAATTACGCATAGCAACAATTATGACGTTTCGATAAACAATATGGCCTATAATCTAGCGCTTTCAAGTCGTATTTCTGCAAGTTGCATGATTTTTATTTACATTTGAAGTGAAATTTTATACTGAATAATAGTGAAAACTTATTGTGTAAAGTGGTGTACTAGTGAGGCGTTTGCTGGTAGCGGTATTTCATTTTTTGGGTAAGTTTTTATGTTTGTTTACATATTACATGGGTAGGGTAACAACAAATGAAATATTCTTGATGGACAATCACAATACATAGGTACATACAATAAACGGTAATCTAATTAATTCGCAAATAAATATTTTGCGCTTAGCAGCAAAAACGATGGGTCACCCGTAACTACTAAGTCCGTGTATGTAGACAATGCATGTTTATTGCACTAATAATAAATTTATTTCTATAAATAAATTATTAATAGTCGAGTGGGCTGCCGTCTAAAGAAACAAATCCGAAATTTCATAAAGGAGTTATGAAATTTCGGATTTGTTTCTTTAGATTAAATAGTAAGTAAACCTTTATACGGTTGTATTGCACTGTAAAAAAAATTCTTACTTATTGTTTTTTTTCAGTTTCCCAAAAAATTAACCCCTTTTGCACCGGTGGCTGGAAGTTGTACCGGCCGCTTAAGCAAAAATTTTCAAGAACTAGCTTCAAATGCAGCTACCACTTTAAAAGTGTAGACATCATAATCCATAATATGAAAACTATACCTAAACCTGATTCCGTTCCATCTATTTCTCTTGTAAGTAATACTTTTAATAATTTAAATTTTAAGTATTCTAATTTGGTATTAAAATACAGATACATCTGTCCTAGATTTTTAAATCAGTTATACCAGCAGTTATCATACAAAACTGCAGCGACACAAAAATCATATTACTTTCTTTTAAGGTTTCACCAGATAAGCATGTCAAAGTTTTAAGCAACCTTATTTTAAAACCAACTCAAAAAAACATTCATCAGTATGTTAATAAGGTAGTTTTTTTACTATTTTCTTTCCTTGATATTGTTCTTGTGTTTCCCGTGGGTCATCATCATCACCAGCCTATATACGTCCCACTGCTGGGCACAGGCCTTCCTACATGGAAGAAACACATGAGGAGTGTTTCCCGTGGGTACCGTATCTCAAATAATTTAATTTGTTATTTTTTTACAGTCTGACAATCGTTCAAAATCTGTGAACATCGATATTTCTGAAAAAGAAAATTTGGTCCTGACCCAGGACCATCAATGGAACCTCCATGGAAGAAATCTCAAAAAGAGGAACACTTGAAAAATCTTCAGACCGAAATTAGCTTTCTATACTTGTTACTAATTAATTTCTGATAGGCCTCGCTGCCACCCGGAGACCCATATGAGGCGTCCATATGGGTCTCCGGTTCACAAGCCGCAGGAGAAAGTCGATCTTGTGGCAATACTCCTTGCAGATAATACCCAAGTTTGTATCTACAACTGTTTGTATTAAATAACATACTAACGGCGGGTTTCAATATCATAACAAACGATAGTTTCCCTTGCAGCAAGGAAAAGTTTAGATAATTCTATAAGTTATTAAAACCGGTCACTAAAGCAGGTTTTAGATATAATTAAAGAAATGCTACTCGTCAACTTCATGTGTAACTTGAAAAATAAAACATCGTGTGCTACTCAGTGGTTTCATTTTATTTAAAATTTTAAAAATATCTTGCTATATTAGAAAAGGTAAACCGAGAGTTAGGTGAACAATGACACCGTCTTGGTGAAGTGGTCAGTATGGCTGCCAACATATCAAGCGGTCCTGAGGGCCTAGACAAGATGCCAATCGATAATCGCTATCGCTTAGCGGAAAATGTTTGGGATTTGACATAAGACCTTGAACTCTTGAACAATTTTCGATAGTTAGTGTTGATTCCCATACATTTTTCATTTAGCGATAGCGATACCGATTGTCAAATGGCATCTTGTATAGGCCCTCTGATAGCGGCAAATGTTTATGTGATGAACACGAACATCTGTCAACGAGTCATGGTTGTTTATATGTGTATATTTAAATTTATTAACAAAATGTCTATAATTATTATGTAAGATAATTCCGTTGTGTAGTATCCTTAACACAAGTTCTTAATGAAATTTACTTTGGGCTAGATAATTGGTGTGAGCGTGGAAATATATTATTATTAACAATAGGGAAAGCAGTGTATCCAAGTGCCCCAAATATCTCTTATTTGTATTGGACCCAATTTTGTTCTTTTGATTTGATAAATTTAATACATAGTAATTAAAATAGAATAAAACTAGAAAAAATTCACGTCCTGAGGCAGGAATCGATTCCCATTTCCGATTTGAGAATTCGATTCCTGCCTCAGGACGTGAAAATTTTGCTAGTTTTATTCTATTTTAATTACTAAGTAATTTTTCAAACATTTATAATAATGTTAAAATCAAAAATTAAGGAAATTTAATACACTAAAAACAGACAGGTAAATGAAAACAAAATCTTTTTATTTAGAATATAATAACGAGATGTTCTTTGTTTTACGTTTTAATGTAAACATATTTTACATTTAATAAAAATGTCTTTATGTTATTCCTTTTTATGTAGGTACCTATGTATTTATTCATACATAATTTATTGAAGATTTAAGCTAATTGGCTTTAAATATATGAATAATTTTAAAATTATATGTATTCCATGCTCAATTAATTTTGTTTTAGACTCGACAATTACTTAAATATCAATCTTAATACAATTAAAATTGTCCCACTATTCGAAGCTACTATATGGACACATTAGTAGAAAGAGACACACTCCTACTATGTCGCTTTACTCTTCGGAACGGTTTTTAGATTCCCGTCAGCATTCCAGTTAGGATATAAGTTCCTTGGCGTAGCGTTTTATATTCTCTTTGATTGACATTGATACTTGAGCGTCACCAAAGACTATATAACCAATTGACTGCGCTTGCGGGGGCAATCTTCTCACTAAGCATATGCTAAAACGAGTTTATGTGCCGATTTCGGCTTCAGAGTGCTTCTAGCTGCCGCGGGTATCACACACTGACGTAAAATATTATTTAAAGAGTCAAAATACGGTAAAAATGCCCAGTTGTGCTATTAAATGGTGTGGGATGTCGAGTTCTACTTCAAATTACAAAAAAGATGGAATAACCTTCCACAGGTAAGTATTATTTAGATGAAATTCGTACAAAATAATTTTCACAAAAATAAATTCTTTTTAATAAATATAAAATTGGCACGCGTTGATGTCTATCTACCCCTCTCTCTCTTTCCTAGGTTTAATGTACTATGCATTTATCTCTTTCTTTCAAGAAAGTGCTGTTACGTGCACTTTCTTCTTGGTTTCGATAATAAAATCATTTTGTAAGATTTAATTATATTGTTTTCGTATTATTCAAATCTAAATTCTAATTTGATTAATATAATTTTTATTTCTATTTACAGACTCAAGCCATGTGATTCACTAAGGGATTTATTTAAAGAAATTAATATTTTGACCGTTGCTTCTCAATATCTAAAACTTGGAACAGCAAGTTTATTTTTATATCTAGTGTTTAAGTTATGAATATCACTATGTTTTGAAAAGGTATGTTTATATTTGTGAACATAAATTATGTTCTTATATATACAGGGTAGAAAAAATCGATGGGCCCTGGAAGGGAACTACTTTAAATCCTTTAGTTAGCTCATTTTACTGAAAGGAAACATTCCTTCATTTTTGAAAAGAAACAAAACTGCATTTAAAGATCTTCTAAAAGTCGCTTGTCTCACCCGGGAATCGCACCAACTAAAAATTAAAAAAGTAAAAACTCGCTATTTTTTTATATACGAATCGGTAGGATTAATGTTCAGGATAAAATTTGTTTAATAAACATTTGGTATTTGGAATAAAAAAAGTAAAAAGTAACATCAATTATTTACGATCGAATACATTCAACATTTTTAACGATTTTAAAAATGTTGAAAGTTGTCGTTCTAATTTCAAATTGCCCCGCGTTGCATTAAAAAATGCGTTCCATTTTTAACTTTTCCTCAGATAGCCTAGTTTAAGAACGAATTGTGCATAAATTTATTATTACAATTTAATGATTTTCTTATCGAAGTCTTCAATAAGGTACTAAGACATAAATAACATTAGCCAACCTGTATTTCATACAATATCTTTGGATGTTAGAGAGATAATAAAATTAACGTATGGTTTACTTGTTACAAATGAACATTACAGTACTAGGTACTAGGTAGTTAATAAAAAACTTGTAATAAATATTCAATTTCATAGGTATCACGTACAACATATTAGTGTGTTTGCTAGACAAATTTTATCCTGCACAATAATCCTACCGATTCGTATAAAAAAATAGCGAGGGTTTACTGTTTTAATTTTTAGTTGGTTCGATTCCCAGGTGAGACTAGCAAGTTTTAAAAGATCTTTGAATGCAGTTTTGTGTCTTTTCAAAAATAAAGGAATGTTTCCTTTCAGTAAAATGAGATAACTAAAGTAGTTCCCCTCCAGGGCCCATAGATTTTTTACATTCTGTATATATGAGAACATAATTTATGTTCACAAATATAACCATACCTTTTCAAAACATAGTGATATTCATAACTTAAACACTAGATATAAAAATAAACTTGCTGTTCCAAGTTTTAGACTTCACAAGATAAGTCGCTCATTCGTGGGGAAATGTATACACATTTACAACAAAGTCGCACCAAATGTAACTGAACTGCCTTTTCACAAACTTAAGTTATATGTCAAACAAACTTTAATGAGAAAAGGCTACTATAAGGTCCAAGAATATTTAGATGATAAGAATGCGTGGACACATTAAAATTCCAAAATGTTTTATGTTTATTTACGAGTATTATGACTATTAACCACTGTATACCTATATTGTGATTGTGCATTGTCAGATAGCTTTAAAATGACGATAATACTTTTGACATTGGGTACCTACTTTGTTGGTACGTTGATATACATTCTCTTCTAATATTATTATTTTTTTTCGCTGGGCGGCACTGAGCTGCTAAAAGTTATATTTTTTAAAAAAGCATTGTAATTTAATATTTGAAAAGAGTGACTACATGAGTTTGTTGCCGGAATCTTCTCGGTAGTTCAACTTTTGGAACCGGTGTAAATTCAGACATGACAGACAGACAGAGACTATGACGTTGTTAGTTAATATATTTTTTGTGATAGTTGTAACAATGTGTTTTTTTAACGATTTAAAAGTGTTTCTTTGTGGCCTATTTAAATAAAATATTTTTTCTTTCTTTCTTACGTTCATTCATTAATATCGTACTAAGTTATTATGTTGTTTAATTACACTAGAAATTCCCTCGCACCAAAGTTGACTTATAGTTTTTATCAATAGTCGATAATATTTTTGGTCTCCCTGCTCCCTACAAAAACACGTGTAATTGAACTGACCAATCAGCGAAGCCAATGCCTCGTCGCCCCCGCACCGCTAAGCAGTGACCTGTGTTTCTAAGGAGGAATGCATCCAAAGAGTAATGAATGCATCTATGCGCTCTCCACTGGTTAAGTACTCCGTGAGCGTCACAGATTAAATACAATAATTCAGGGTGGTCAGCGCAAAGTGTCGGGAGATCAATTAATAATTAATATTTAATTAATTATTCAATATTAATCAACTCCGTAGCCAAATGGTATTAACATTTATTTAAATAAACCATTTAAAAGTAATTTAGATCAATTTAACCTTGCTGTAATGATGTCTTTTTATTGTAGTCGCCAACTTTCAAGAATTATTTATAAAAAAACGGACGATATTTGAAAATTGAAATAAATGGTACTGTTAGCACTTAAAATTAGCTTTCCAATGATATAACTTTCAACGCTGCTTATGATCGGGGCCCACTTTTAGTCCATGTCCTTTAGATAGATTTCATAGAAACCATAGACAATTTTAGACGGCATGTACGGAGGTGGCTCCTAAACACTGCAGTTTAACACGTTCAATAAGGTCGAAAATTGAACACACGTATATAAATGTCAAATTATATGACAGCCATCCTTTTCGTATTCGTTTTGTTAGAAAGAAATGCACTGAACCTAAATTTAGACTTACCATGTGTTTACCAGAATTAGGGCCATTATTTTACACCTAAAATCGACATTTGAAAAATAATAGTTGTCGATTATTATTTGTGCACATCACTAATTGATAACTATAATATTTTTTTTTATCATTATTTCATTTAATTCGATTGAATTAATGTAAAATATGTTTATCATAGTATTCTTATATTAATATGACTCAATTTAATTGCCCTAAAAAAGGAACAAAATCAAAAGTAATGAAAAAATTAAATTGTAATAATAGTTATCCTTTCCGGGTGAAGCGGTAATCTGGATTAAACTATGCCACAAAAACCTTTTCTTTTAATTTAATACAATACATTTAACTTTCCCTTAAAGAGTTGCCAAATGTAGTACTACGACTACGCCTAAGAAATTTTTTTTGGATAATATTAAATCATGTAACACAGAATTTTTCACAATAACAAATTAAATATGGCGGGCTAGTAGAATTGACACGTTAACCAACATAAGAAATAGATAGTTTAATAGGTCCGATTATTATGTTGGTACCAATTCCCTACATAAATCATTTAGTACGTAGTGTCGACACTATTGACGGCTAGTGATGTGAACCGATTACAATTTTCAAGACCGGTCTAAAACCGATTACTTTTTAAAAAAACCGGTTCTATAAGGTTTTTTTAGGTTTTTGAAAAAAAAAATGCGATAATATTTAATCATAGGCATTGTATTTATTATTATTTATTTTTCAAGTTTAAGAAAGTATTAGTGCTAAACAAAAATTACATTTTTTTTTAATTTGTTTGTTTCTAACAAATCGCAGTTCTGGTTTATAAAACAATTATGCTCTTCAGTATCTGCTTTCAGTCTGCTCCTTCTAGAGGGCATTACATATCCAGATTTAGAGAAATTCCTCTCTGAAGGAATCGATGTCGCTGGTATTGTCAGATGCTTTAACGGTATTGTAATTTAAAATATGAAAAATTTTATTTAATAAAGCACTTTCAAATCGTCAAAAAACAATTTTTTACGACTATAACAAAAAATATATGAACAAAAACATAATATCGCCTGTCTGTCCGTCTGTCTTTTTTGAGTTTACGGTCATAACAAAGTCATAATATCTGTCTGTCTGTCGTCTCTGAATTTACTCTGGTTCCAAAAGTTGAACTCACAAAGTATTGTAGTAATTTAATGGCACTCGGTGCTTTAAGTGTTTCTTGCTGCACCAAAAATCTCCCGTATTTTAGCGGCTTTTGTGATCTTGGCTTCTTCGCTTCTCTGGCCTAAGGGCCTAGCTAGACAATATGCCTTTCGACAATCACTATCGCTAAATAGAAAATGTATAGGATTTAACATTTGCAATCGAAAGTCGATCGAGGCGTTATGTCTAATTCCATACTTTTTCTGCTTAGCGATAGCAATTGTTGATGGGCATTTTATCTAGGCCCTCAGTTGTGTCTGAGCCTGAAGTATTGAATGGACGAGTTGCTGCAACTAAACGTTACGCTTTTAGCTTCAGAACGGTTTCAGAGCGAAAAGAGCGTAGTGTAACTGAAAGCAATCTAAATCAATGTTCAAATACTCGAACAAATATTTTATGCTTGTAATCGGTTTTTCCAATAAGAACCGGTGATTATCGGTTTTCAGAAAAAACCGTTTTTTTTTAGGTTTTTGTGAAAACGGTTCACATCACTATTGACGGCCTGCATTTAGCAGATAGTAATCTGTGTTTATCAATAATCTGTGACTTAAAATATTTATTTGTTTCCATAAAAAACCTGTAAACAATTTTTAAATCTGAAATTTGCGAAGTAATCTCCAATACAAAATGGTTAGTGCTTTGTTTAAATTGCTTTTTCTTTATATAAATAATAATACACCAATTATTTTGTAAAACAAATGAATTACCTATAAATTAAGAACCCACCGCCGGCTTGGGGTTTCCCACCCAAACAAATATTTTAAGCTATTTTGTTTGTAGAGACTAGAAATTATAATATTCTTACACTCACCTCTATTATCTAGCCCAAATTATGCGTCATTATGGGCTTGTGTTGTGTATGCATTGTAGATAAATAACTTTCACAGTCTCTTTGTGGAGTCTCAATCTAATATTTATTTTTATTGATATAATTAATACTTATCTGCATTATTATGTCATACCTAAGTGTATTCACATTGTACTGTATATAAAAAAATAACAAGCACTACTTATTGAATCATTCTTCACTCAACTTTCTGATTGACTGGTAGAGAATGCCTATTAGTCCCTAATGGCATTAAGTCCCGCTACTTGTACCATAATTTGTGCAATAAAAGTTTAACTAAATAACTAATTAATATAGATAATAATTTGAGTTTTTTTCATATTTGAAATAATTAATAAACCATGACTCTTGAACAAATTTGTCATTCAAACATCTGGTTTATTAAACGGGAGTACTGACTACTGGACTAGACGGCTGTAAAATATATTTTTTTTTTTGAAATACAACACCAAATATATCATTTTGGATTTCAGACGATCGGGAAGAACAATAAAATGCAACAACATATTAATTACCGTGTTCGGGTAATACTTCAAGATTCAAGAACATTTATAGGGACATTTAAAGCATTTGATAAACATATGAATCTCATATTAGGAGATTGTGAAGAATTTAGAAAAATTAAGTCTAAAAACAGTAAGACTGCAGATAGAGAAGAGAAGAGAACTCTTGGCTTTGTGCTATTACGAGGAGAAAACATTGTTTCATTAACTATTGAAGGTCCACCACCTCCCGAAGAAGGCTTACCCCGTGTTCCTTTACCTGGGGCTATGGGAGGACCAGGCGGTGGACGTGCTGCTGGTCGCGGTGCAGGACCTGGTGGAGCACCACCAGGACTTCAGGGACCAGCAAGGGGTGTAGGTGGTCCATCACAACAACATATGGCACCTGGATCACGAGGTCAGCTTTCTGCTCCACCTCAAATGCGTGGAGGTCCTATGATGGGAGGCCCACCACCAGGCATGATGGGTGCTCCCCCAGGCATGGGTCGTGGAGGTCCTGGTGGTAGAGGACCCCCAGGAATGAGGCGTTATTGATTTTAGTAATTAATTAAGATAACTGATTAAGTGAATGAATTTAGGTATTAAAGTAAGAGTGGTAATAGATTTGTCTGTGGAAGTCTGTAATGTTTTATGGATATGAATATTTTTTACCATGTGTGACTATCAATAATAGTTTCCATGTAATATCTATATTTATCTTCCAACATATTACAGAAAAAATCCATTTATCCTATTTTTATGTAATTTTTCTGGGAATAAATTAACATGTCAGAAATATGCACTTTTCAGTATCACTATTTTACAGACCTGACAACATCTGTTTATGTATAGACTGCTAAATGGATGCAATCCGAATAGATGAACTACATCTATATGGATGCGTCAGCATTGCTATTATTTTTGGTGTAGTCCATCAATCCAAATTGAGTTAGATGGCAAGAATTAAAACTGCCAAATAACAAATGAGTGTATTGAGGTGCCTCCTACCTAACCTAACCTGTATTTTGTCACATTCATTTATTCATCATTAAGCCTTTAATTGAGACAGTTACAAGTATGGATATGTCACACCCATCTGGTTCAATCAGCCGCTTAATTAGACGCCTAGCGTATTGATTGAACGCCGGTATCCAATCAAACGGCTGAAGTACAACTAGCCAAGTCATTGAGCGCAACATTTAACCAGATGGCTGGACGTCATGTCGGCCGTCTGGTTTAAAACGGATTCAACGATAAAAGTCAGATACGTGAAATGGCAAATAAGCAGAATGTCAGAAACATGACATTTTGCTTACATGACTATTCTTGCTATTAAAGGTTCACAGACATAGTATCATTTAAGCAGTATGTCGGATTTCTGACATTTTGCTTGTATGGCTACTTATACAGAGCATTTGAAAAAAATAATCCTTGAAAATTCTATATTATAATAAAACTCTTTTAAGATACATTTATCTACCTAGTTAAAATAAAAAAAAAAACAAAAATGATCAAATTTATGATGTTTTTATTTTTAACTTGTAATTTACAAACTCTTGATTTATACTTTTTTTCCCCTCCTACGAAGATTAATAATTTATAATGAGTAACTTAAAAAAAACCCTGTGGCAATAATAATAATACTATATATTTATATACACTCACATCCATTATCTACCCCAGAGTAAGCATCATTAACTAGATAATGGAGCAATAATTATAATAATATGTACCTATTTATATATTAGAAATATACTAAATTGACATATAAACATCCATGACTCGTAAACAAATGCTCGTACTCATCAATCAATCAATCATTTATTTGCAGAATACATTTAATTTTACAAAAAGGTCTTAAATATGAATGGGCGCCATGTATTCAGCCTGTAGTCAGGCATGCAAATATTAAATAAATGTCAAATTATACTATACTATAAAACATTAGCTATTATTAAAATTCTGTAAATTGTAATATGTATGTAATAATTTAAAAATATAAGTGTTATGTCAGGAATAATAATAATGTCCAAGATATCTGAATTAATCATACAAACATTTGCTCCTACCGGGATTTGAACTCGGGACCTCTTAACCGAGTAGCATGTATATCAAGGTACAGACAACCTCGGCCACCGGTCGTCAAATGACGAATGTCATTTATCGCAGCTTCAAATCAATATGGCCATCATTTTGCCAGACAAAAGCTGTCTGTCAAAATGATGCCCATATTGATTTGATATGAAAAAGTCGCCTTGTATCTCGCAATAGATATTGTATTCGGAATTGTGTACCACGAAAATGATACAATTGTATTCGAAATCGGGACCCCTGAGAACTACGAAGATGTTTTATATTTAAAAGTCTCGTCCGCCTTCTTGGATCTCGAAAGAGATGTTGTTTTCGCAATCGGGACCCCAGAAAACCACAAAATTGAAACTTATATCGATTTTATAATAAAGAGTAGCTTCTGCCGTCTTTGACCTCAAAATAGATGTTGGGTTTAGAATCGGGACCCTCGAAAACCACGAAAGTGAGACTCTAAAAAGTCGCGTCCCCCAACTTGGATCTCGAAATATGTTATAAGGAGGGCATACGACGGACTTTTCTCTGCGGCGGAGATAAAAATACGCTCCGCGAATAAAAAGTCCGCCGCGGATTTACCGCGAACTGAACGTACACGGTGTATGGTTTATCGTCCTGCATACGTAGTGTACGTCACTCTCGAGCGCACAACGCGGACTAAAGTCCGCCATGTGCGTTGCTTCGCCTAGTCAAACAAGTTCTATTTTTTTCGGGGACTCCCCCGTAATTTTGTCCGGTCCGTTCTCTGGGAATCGTTCCGAGCCTACAACTTTTTACTCTAAGGCCGTTCCGTACCTTTGGGCATGACATTTGGCTGTCACAACTAACCCGTTCTAAGCCTCGGAGAGTTGCAACTTTTTGGCGATAAATTTTGACGGTTAAAAAACACTGACGTTCAAAACGTCATAACATCCGTCAATTGAGATGGGGTATGTCAAATCGCAAAAAAGGCAATTCTTATTTTTAGTTTGCTTTCATTAAAAGTGAATAAAAGTTTAAATACAGACAGAAAATTTAATGCGGAAATAATTTTTTGTACGCGGTACTTTTAATCCCTCGTTTGCGTTACTCGATACAGTTGTAAGCGATCTATTTTATCAGACAAAAAAGTCCGCGGACAAAAATCCCTCATCTGCGCAGGCCATTAATCGAAATCGGGACCCCCCCAAACCCACAAAAATTGATACGAGACGAGATGAGATGATGACATGAAGTCTGTCACAGCATATTGACGACCGGTTGGTCGAGTGGGCTGTACCCCTTGCTATACGGGCTGCTCGATCAAGAGGTCCCGGGTTCAAATCCCGGTAGGGGCAAATGTTTGTATGATGAATACGAGCATTTGTTCACGAGTCATGGATGTTTATATGTTTATTTAGTATATCTTTAATATTTATATAAATATTATTATCAGTATTAATTTGTTATCTAGAATCGAAACACAAGCTCTTAATGATGCTTACTTTGGGCTAGATAATAGGTGTGAGTGTATGAATATTATTATTATTATATGTATCTATTATATTTTTTATACTAGATGACCACCTGCTGGTAAGTGGTTGCAGACTCCTTTAGGCACGTGTAATAACAGGGGGAGGAGCTCGGTGGCGTAGTGATTTGCGCGCTCTGGTTTCGATCACGAAAACAAAGCAACTTTCGCCATGGTTGGTCCCGGGATGGGTCAGTCAAATTTATAATCTCGAACTCCTCCGTGCTTCGGAAGGCACGATAAGTCGTTGGTCCCGGTTGTTACTGCAACCGCTTTAACCCACAAACCCACATTGGGCCAGCGTGGTGGTGTTATGGCCCAATCTCCTCATGTGTTTCTCCCATGTAGGAAGGCCTGTACCCAGCAGTGGGACGTATATAGGCTGATGATGATGAATAACAGGGGAAAAAATCATATAAAACGCCTGACCGGCGGGCGCGTCCTGATCTAGTGTATGGCAGCTCGGGCTCGCTACCGCCCCGCGAACCCCTCACGATTGCTCTGTCTAGACGTGCCCGTTGTTGACTCCCTGTATGAACTTTGTATAGACTGTGTTACAGGCAAGAAACTTGCATCGTGTAAATGGGTCTCTAAGGGCCGGCGCTCACTGCCGGCGTGGCACGGCAGGTTGTACTGCAGCACCCCGCGGCGTTCCGTGGCATGCCCCCTTGCCCCCGCGCACCGACCGGACTGCGCCCATTGACCGAAATGACCGCTGCACAAGTTTCAACCATATTTCAACCAGCTTAGCAATCATAACTCCTCGACACAAAGTCTGTACTTATCGCGGGATGCAATGGCGCGCCGCGCCAGCATCTCGCGGCGCGTCGTCATGCCGCGGCATCGTGGTATCGAAATAAAGTAACATGAATTCTAAATTTATTGAATTAAGTATCAGAATAACTTGATTAGTAATAAAATCCTTTGCCATGACACGCCGTGCCGTGCCGGCAGTGGGCGCCGGCGGAATGGTCCTCGAAGACGCAGCGTTGCTAGGCCCAAACAAAGTCTATGGTTGGTAGCGAGAGGGTATGGGAGGCTGTTGCCTCCTTCTGCGAGACTGTGCTCACGCAGAAGGAGGCAGCGGAGAGGGAGCGGGGAGAGAATCCTCTGGCCGCCCCTATCCGGCGTAGACGGGTGGGCGTCAGGAGGCGGACGGTGATGGCCCATCTCCGAGCGCCCTAGGCGCGGCCGCGTGCGTGGGTGGCCCCCACGCACGCATTACACAGACCGCCACGTCTGGGATTGCCTAAGTGACTCTGGGTCATCTCCAACGGCGCGAAACCTGGCCGTAAGCCTGGGTTGCCTGCGGGTAGGCTAGTGAAATTGCTTCAGCAGAGCCTAGGCTACCCCTGCGAAGGGCAGTGGAGTTACCGGGGAGTTTTAGTGTGTATTTCTAGTGTCTTTATCACTGGGCGACCCCCACACACGCCCGTCGCCTAGCCAGGCGGCGGGTAGGTCTAGTAGGTAGTAGGTAAACAGATTTCTCCCCGACAAAAAAAAAGGCCCAGACAAAGTGGACGATCTGGTGAGGGTCGTGGAAAGCCGATGGATACATTCAACGCAATACTGGGCGTCTCTCGGCTGATATGATAATGATGATGATCAGTTGCAATACTTAGGTACCTACATTTAATAATCATAATTGTATGTGTGTGGATATTATGTATTTACGTAGATTTATTTCTATTCTCGGTAAGTATGATCTTTACAACTAGTTTAAAGGTATAATTAATCACATTTCTTTAACCATCACTAGTTGATTTTATCATGCATCTTTTACCGTTTGACTGCTTAGAGTTTCAGTTATTTACTACTTATAATGGCCCTAATTCTGGAGAACACATGCAGACTAAATTTAGGTTCAGTGCATCTCTTTAACAAAAAGGGTGATTGTCATATGATTTGACTGTCGCGAAAGAACGCGATCCTCATTAAAAAGATAAGTAGAAACTAAACATCAACATAAGAATTGTTATGATTCGTTATACAGCCAAACGGCTGTATAGGTAAAACCCTTTGCTTGTTCCCAACGGTAGTGGGGGGAGTAGAAAAGAAGGTAGGTAGATATATTTAAGATGGCGGGAAGACGACGCGGGCAGTTACATATACAGTTACACATTATAGAAATAGTGAATTGTGGGTTTTGTGGACTATGAGAACTACAAATATTTGGGTAAGTGACTTAATAATTGTGTTAAGATTATAATTACTCAATAAGAATGTAGATTCGTGGAAGGAGAGTGAGAATGCATAGAAATTAGAATAATGTTTAGAATGTAGAATGTTATAAGTATATGGTGGCCAGGGAAGGACTATAAGGGGTTGGTGGAGGTCCTCCTGGGGAACTGTGGGTTCTCCTTGTACAGACATATAGGTAGAACACACCCTATATGTAAACTAGAAAGAATTGAAATAAGAATAAATTAATGTAAGAAGCCGATCGCTCTCGTTCCATGAACCTTTTACGTATGAACTACTTTATCGTCTTGTAGAACTAGAATAAGAACCACAGGCTAATAAATAGTTGACGATATTGACATTTAGAAACATGCGTTCAATTTTCGACCTTATTAAACGTAAAATGCAGTGTTTGGAAGGCACCTCCGCACACGCCGTCTAAAACTGTCTATGGTTCCTTTGAAATCTGTCTAAAGGAGGTGTTTTAGGTTTATATGGAGTTCCGGCTATGAGTATGTACAGTAGTTTTTAAGTTAGGGAAATGGAAATAAATTATTATTTTTCATTTAATTTTCATTAATTTTTTGTTCTTTTCCCGTACAAAATATACAAAAGAAAGTAAAATACTTTATTGATCTTTCTATCAGACTACTGAGTCCATAATTCCATATTCCTAGACTAAATTTTTTTCATTTTTTTTTAATGTAGGTACTGTACATATTCATAGCCGAAAATGAAACATCTCCTTCAGTTGACAGCTCTAAACGAATTCTTGCTAACTTTTTCGATTACATATTGTGAGAAAGAGATAATACTGTACAGTGCGCGCCACGAGTCATGAAATTGCGGAGAAGGTGATAAATAGGTGTGAGCTGAGGTAGGGTGTGAGGGGCGGGATGAGTAACCATGACAACGAGCGACGCGCAGTGACTCCTTGCCTTCCTCCACCCGCGCACGGTTTAGGATCGCCTTAGGTACCAGCGATAACACAAGTCTCACGTAATTTCAATAAATCGGACAATACCAATTTATAAATTATTTGTTTACAAAGTCAATTTATGTGTTTATTTTAATAATATGTAAATAGTATTGTAAGTGTACAAGTGCATAGTGTTATATAGTTTTTAATTTAGTAGGTATATTTGAACTTAGTGTTTTTGAATAAAGTGTTGTGTATAGGTTGTATACAGGATGGTGCCGCCACTGGGACAATAAATTAAAACATGGGCCATATTAGTTTATAGAAATGGTTTGCCACCTTCAAAAACATCATATTAAATTGTTATTAATTAAAAATAAAGGTTTTATATGGAAAATCTTTTTCTATATCTATGCTACACACAGTGAATTTATTTTTAATATCATTTACACTTTTCTCTTCGATTCATGTATTGACGCCATTTTATTTCATGACTCGTGGCGCGCACAGTACTTAAATTTAGACTTGAGTGTATCTTCAGAATTAGGCGCAATGTCTATAACTGACTGTTATAACTCGGTTCATTCAGACTGAGTTTATGATAATGTTTTTTATGAACTTTCGCCTGCTTTATTTTTCAAACTAATAAAATAGATCTATAGACATGTCATTGTAGTTCAAACTAGTAGTAAATTATTAGAAAACATCGCATGATGACCTTAAAAAATAAAAATATTTGTTGACCTTTAAACTGATAAAACGCAGCCTGGACTGTGTTTAAGTAATAAAACCTAATACAATTTTTCATTCGTTAAATTAATTTCCATCATTTTTTTCATATCCGACCGACTGCCGCCAAAAAAATAAAAGGCACCAATTTTACGCATTGCCCTTTGGTGTACTGTTACTTCAGTGGTATTTCCAAGAGCATGACAACCTTTACCTATAGGTACCATCAAATAGTCTCCGGCATGCTTCATTCTTTAGAAGCTAACAGCAGATATAGCGTGTTTGAGGTTTTATGAATGGTCACAATGAGAAGGTGTGTCAGATAGATGATAATCGACGAAATACTTATAAAATCAAATTTTTTATTTTATAAGTATTTATTGTTATTATAACTTTGAAATAAGATTAAAAATATTATATAGTATATTAATAATTATATTTAAAATGTGAAGTAGGTATACGTATATCATGATTATAAGATACAAATAAATATTTAATGGCAGTATCCGCAGGACGGATGGCATCTCTTGCCGTCTATTCCGCACCGACACCCGCCGCTAGTGTCTCCGCGCCCCCCCGGGCCCCACCTTCGACCGCGGGTCACCCAACATATCTCTGTCTTACATGCAGAACACTTCACCCAATCACAACCCCATTTTTTAGTTATAACTGCATTACATTCTGGACACTGTAACGCTTCACCCCGACTTATCAGGGATTCGATGAGTGATTGTGTTCCTTCATCTCTTTGATCTGTTGTGCTGTTTGCCGCCTCTTTTAGTTTTTTCTGATATTGGTCACAGGTCTCGTTTTCATGTATCGCCTAGAAATAGAAGACATGATGAGAAATTAGAATGAAAGAGAAAATTAATACCATGCCATAGCCATGAGTTCTAGATATATTTAAATTCGTGATAATTCAATAAGTAAGTAAAGTAGCTAGTTTTAGTAAAAAAAAATACAAAATGTAATGCGATAGCAAATCAATTATAACAATTTACAATTCAGCATTAAAATGGATTATTTTTATTTATTTAAATATACCTACATATAATATCTTTACGTATGGAATTGATTATTGCATTTAGACCTTTTAACCCTTATTTGCGTAAAGTTCCTTGTCAATATGGTCCTAAATTGTTATAAACTTTGGACTGCAAACAGCGCGTGAAAGTCCTGTCTGTATCAGTTTTTTTTTACAAATTCTACATATAAACGTTTAAGCAGTGCCGCAGACCAAAACTAAGACCGTCATTTAAGACAAGTTCGATGTTTTTGTCCATTATGAAATTCGCAATACACTAGATATGATATAGGTAACTATTAACAGCACTGTATTTAATATAAATAACAGATGCAACTCAAACTCTGCGCCAAAATGGAAAACTTGTGCCAATCGAACAAAAACAACAAAAAAATAAAAAATTGAATTTGGAACCATAAACAAATCATCCATTCCCGATACTTTTTTGACTGAATGTATACACAGCAAGCATTCTCGACAGTCAACCAGAATTCAGGCGTTCGAGCGTTCACTGCCGATTCCGTGTCCACATTGTAAGACGAAGAAAGTTGATGCTGCTAATTACTTCAAAATCAATAACTCATCCTCCGATGAAGAACTATCATTGTCAATGGTGACAGTATATAATGCGGTATCGCGTAGAGCGTCTAACAGCAAGGCTCGTGAGCAAGTGCACGCTCGAACGCATAACGCAAACGTGGAACGCTAGAACGCGTGACGCTTTCTGTCTGACAGATCACATAAACTACGGCGAAAAACTCTGATGATAGAGGACAATGGATGAGGAAACATTGCGCCGACCACAATTTTATTCATACTAATATTATAAAAAATGCGAAAGTGTCTCTCTGTGTGTTACCTTTTTACGATCAAACCGCTGAACCGATTCAGATAAAATTTGGTAACAAACTATCAAGTTTGAGACCCTGGGAATGACATAGGACACTTTTTGGCGTGATAACCGACATCCACGCGGACGGCCACTAGTAAAATATAAAATTGGAAACAGGGCAAAGATAAAATACATTTGCATTTGTACTTACTTGACAGAGTACACAATTAGTGTGTTTGCAAACAGGACAAGGGAAGCGTAGAGCGCCATTCTCGCACAGAGCCCATCCAGTGCAGTCTCGAGTACGACAATGAAAAGCATTGCGCGTGCCACTCTCGGCCGCAGCAAGTCCCCGATCCAACCAGCGAGCATATTCTTCTGGACTAACGAGAGCTCTAATTTCGCGTTCATGTAATAAACCAGGGCATCCCATAGCCGGACATGGGGCAGCTGGCTCTTCACTGTGACGTATTAGGTCTGCCAGGCATTGTCTGCAGAACGAATGTACGCATTCACGCAAAACAACTCCTTCGCCTATGGCACAATGCTCCATACAAATTTCACATTCAAATGCTTCAGCGTTAGGGACCACTGCTTGGCTTTCCAGCTGAACCAACTCTGTGTAAACATTGTTTGTGTTTTCATTTATGTTATTTTGCGGATTTTTTGGACCATTAGATGCAATTTTATCATTATTTTTGCATAAGTCTAGAAGTTGCTTTTCCATAATTTTATCTGAAAAAAAAATGCAATATCTGTAAAAGTGGTTACAGTAAAGTTCTCAGCCATTTACAAAATTAGTAAACAGAAAAGTGTTTATTTCTACAATCAACATTCAAACCAGGAAAATGAGTACTTAATAATATTATCTTTACTAGTAGGTTGGTAATAGGTACTTTATGCAATCCTCTGCATAATTAATTATTATTACTATTACACTAAACAACTCTTACGCCCGCGCCCGCGCATTTACTTGTTGCTAAGTAATGTCTAAGCTAAGTCATTATTTCAGGTTAGAATTCTTCATTAAAAAAGTTTATTCTATAAAGGAGTAATGAACGTTTCCTCCCTTAGCAATTGCAAGAGTGAACGACTCAACCTTGTTCCTATAAGGCAAAACATTCCGGAGTTGTGTTTCGTCACCTTTTTATGGTTATCGGGTTATGGTGATCGCAGTGATTTTCCAGTACCCAGACGATGATGCTGCCAGTCATCCGGGGATATCCCTAAGTCAATGCTTACGATACCTACGGAAAGAGATGGGGAGGTGCTATTCTAGCCCGGCACCACACGTGTAATGTCAAGCCTAACACTTCTAAACCGTTGAACCGGTTTAGATGAAAGGGAATTGTTTAGTATCGGCTATTCGTGAATAAGCTCTTTACTCATAAATATTTTTACAGTATAATCTAATTAAATGTCCTTAAAATATTTTTGATACTCTCTTTGCCGGAAAGTAAATATTAAAATATATTAATTTTAAAAGTATTTTTGTAGGTAAGAGACACTATTGTATCCTGTGTTACTATAGCAATAAAAATATTTAATCGCTTTTAAGGGATCGATATGTAATAACCGATTATAAAAATAAAATATATTTCCCTAAGACCTATACGATCAAGTAGTCTTTTACAAAGTCATTAATAATTTACCTTGAATTAGACTAAAACTTGCAAAACACTATGTTTTAGAGCAAATTGTTCACGTAACAATTATAAAAAAAAACGATTATTCCTGTATCGATTTTATTTTCTATCTTTTTTATGACAACACCAATGCCTGTCCACGTTGATGTATGACGTTTTCGCTTTTCCTTCGTGTACTATGAATGCTACTTTCACAGAATAATGATATATGTAGCTACTTTTGACTTGCTTTTTCTGTGAAACCGATTATCTTTTATAATGGACTCCGATACCGTTCGAAATGAAGACCTGGCTTTACCTCTAATTTATTATGGTATCATAATTACATATTTTTAGTAATAATATTTTCATTCTTAATTAAAACAGAAGGAAAATTAGAAACATTTGCAACTTTTTAAAGGAATATTAAACTAGCCCATTTAGACACATTATTAACCTTCCGGCGATTATTTTGCTATAATTACTTTCTTATCTATACAAAAAATTAAAAATGCCATGTTTTAATAATATTGGTTAGTGTTCATTTTTAGGCAAAGCGCCCTAGTAAACTGAACAATTCCCTTTTGCATGGAAATAAATTAGGTAGGTACCTACCTACATCCTGACAAAAGACAGGCTACTTTTTGGCGTTACTTTATCCTATATACTTATACGAACTTAAATTATCTCCTTGGATTTAAGAGTTACTCTTTGTTCATACACCTTTTACTGATTCTATACCATATGTACCTATATGTATATCTACTTATTGTAGGTATATATATCTACTTATCGGAGCTCGGTGGCGTATTGGTTTGAGCGCTCTGGTTTCGATACGAAAAACAAAGCGACTTTCTCCATGGTCGATCCTGGGATGGGACTCCGTACTTCGGAAGGCACGTCAAGCCGTTGGTCCCGGTTGTTCTAACAATCGCTTTAACCCACCAACCCGCATTAGGCCAGCGTAGTGGTGTTGTGGCCTAAACTCCTATGTGTTTCTCCCATGTAGGAAGGCCTGTGCACAGCAGTGGGACGTATATAGGCTGGTGATGACTTATTGTACTTACCACATTCCACCAAACATAGATAAAATGGCGCGTCAAGATTAGGACCAGCCAGAGAGACTAGAGGAGTGTCATCATTACTGCAAAGTTCCCGGCCCACAATCCAACGTTGCAGGCGAGCTGGGAGACCTAGAGATTGTTCCGCTAGTCTTCGCAGTTCACCAACGACAGCCTGTCGTCGAATCTTCATGTCGATAGGACCACGAGCTTTTTCTTTATCTTCAACCCACACAGCAATACTGAAATATAAAAGTAAAAAGTAGTGACACATTCATGACCATAATATTACATTTGTTGCCTGCAAAGCGAGAGAAAGCCATTATCTCCCGCGACTCCCGCAGAAGGTGGAAGTTAGGCGGGTTTTTCTTTACCTACTTACCTTTTATTTACTTCGGAGCTTGAATTATGGTTAATTTTTTAATATGTATATGTACCTAGGTACTTATTCTATCAAATCATGTCCCATATCATAAGGATAGTAAGAGTACCTACCTACAATTAGAAAAATATCTTGTAATAAAATTCTATTGAATAGGTACTTAGGTAGTAATGCCCTACCAGTAGATATTCTTTTTTATAAACTTTTTCTCCTTTAAGTTTTAATAATTTGAAGGCATACAATATTGTAGGTACGCTTACTAAACACTGCATTTTATCACGTTCAATATAAGGTCGAAAATTATACACACGTTTCCAAATTTCCCTTTTGGATTTATATTGAGAAAGAGATGCACTGAACTAAAATTTAGATTTAGCGTCTGTTCTTCAGAGACCGGAATTAGAGCCATTACCCATTACGTACTTACCTACCTACCGTATTTAGTGAGACAAAATATACCTGATACTATACAGATACAGTGGGTTAAACCAATGCCCGCCGGAGGAAAAGTATCCTAAATACTGAAGTTACGAAACATTCCTTTACAGTGCCGGGAAGCGACCCGCGAAATGTAGAAAATAAACATCCATATAATATCGTAATAAACAAATCTCTCTAATAAACAGTGCTTTTATAATCAAAAGGTACACACAAAGGGCAATAGTAAAAGCACAGTAAAAGTAAATACAAATAAACTTTCGTCAGGAATTTTACACATAGGTAGATACGTGTTAAGACAATTAATGCAATTCTCAAATGTATAATTAATTCCTTATAGGTAAACTTAATAAACAAATAACGTTGGTGGCAATCAGATTGCTAGTTAACAAGTAAAAACTTGCCTGTTTTTTCGTCGCAATACTAAAAAATAAGAGTGTGCGTTACCCCAGCAAGAAAATATCTTTTTTGTTAAATTGAGTTTAACGAATAATCAGAGTGTAATGTGCTGTAAATGTGACCCAAATAAAAAATTTTCAGAAGCAAAAATTTGGAGAAAAAGCAAAAAAGATTTCTATTGGAGAAACGCTCTTCTAGCAGTTCGGAGAGAGAAGTAAAGTACATGAGCAGGTAGCCGTTCGTGCCTAAACGTTTTAGAGATATTTCACTACCTGCTGGAGTTACGTTTTGCAGAATCTAGTATCTAAAAGCTGTGAATATTTGTGATTTTTAAAAATATTTACCGTTTTATAGTAATCGTGAATTTCTTACCACTGAAAATGGTATTAGCTTCTTCTTGTTAATCTTAGTGGCCATAAAATGTTTTAAGTCTTCACGCGTTTTTTAATAATAGATCTTCATCAATTCAAATCACAATGCCATAAAAAACGTTAAAACCTAGAAAGCGGTGATGAAATGGTAGGTTTCACCTAGTGGAGCATACAATTTTTTCATTGTTTTCTTTCTTTATTTGTATTTCTTACAATAAATAGGCGTTATAAACGCACAAAATCTAACATGCAAAAGTGAAAGAAAGCTTCCTTGGATTATAATATGCTAACTTCAAAATAAAGCAAATTGCAATTACTGGGCATGTACGGCATTTCATCTTAGGCCCCAGGATGACAACGCACCTGCAATATCAAGTGACTTTTCCTTGTTATTGCAGGTGTCTATAGGCGGCGGTAACCGCTTACCACCAGGTGGGCCGTCAGCTTGTTTGTCATCCAGTTGTATAAAAAAAAAGGGTACCGTCCCTTCAGAGGGCAATAGTTCCACTCACCATGATAAAACTTGCAGTTTTCGTAACATGATGGATTCGTGTTGCTTAGGCTTTTTTATTTTGTAGTTTCTAAATTACTTAGATATAATATTAAGGCCAAAGCTATACCACATAGGTACCTATCTATATAGGTAAGTTGATATAATTTACTTACGTTAAAATGTCATTGTTGCTCAATATAGCCTTAGATGTTGATGGTTGCGATACGTTTTCGAGAGGAGTAACAATTTTCATACTGTAACTTTGAGTAGCTACATCAGACTTTAGTAAAAGTTTATTTTTATCGTGACTAATAACTTCAGCTTCAGATTTCTTTGAAGCCACTTTCTGTGTCGATTCTTCTACCTTCGAATATTTTTGTTTTACAACTTCAGGTTTTGCAGTCGCCTTTTCAGGTGTATTAGGCACAACTGAAGTACATTTCGTCAATTCTTTACTTGTCGTAATCTCCTTAGGTGTAGACAGTACAACCTTATCTTTTACATGTTCGGATACTACAATAGATGTACATGATGATGGTTTAACATCTACGAGTTTCGTGTCTGATATGTTGTTTGTTGTTGTTATTGTTATATTACTCGTCGAAGATCTTGGTTGCTCCAGTATTTGAGATGTAAATGACAATACAGAACAGGATAACCGCAACTGAGCCAATTTTATTGCGGCGTCAGCAGCAGCACGTTCGTCTCCACTAGCTATTGACTTTTCTAATTGATTTACTAAGTCTCGGCGTCTAGTATGGACATTCAGTTGATCTATTGTAGTATCTTTTTTATTATTTAATGGAACTCGATTTAAATCATTCGATGTAGTAATATTTTGTTTAACGCTGGAATCCTCTTTGCTTGTTTCTTTAATTGGTTTTTGTTTTTCAACATGCAGTAACGGTGATGGTTTTGAACTTGAAGCTGCAGAAGAATTCAAGAGAATATTTCGCACTGCGTCAGCTGTTTTAACGTATAAAGGCTCTGCTCTAGTGGTCTGTAATAAATTCTGGTTTATGGGATCTTTTGATGGCGGAGACGACACTTTTGATAGCTCACCTATGATTGAATTATCAGGTTTTGGAATATAAATAGGATTTAATAATGATGATATTTTTAATGGTGTATTTAAGGCTATCTTTTCACTAGAAACCGCAGTGAATACTTTAGGAGTGATATTCTCAAGCCTTTTATTGGCGCTGTCGTTAAGTGCCGCGCCTGCTTTTGATTTTTGATTTTTAAATAAGACTTGAGGGCTATTTTTGTCCGATTTATTTTGCGTGGGCAACGTCGGTTCATGATATGCTTGATATTCGTCGTCCATATTTGATCCTATACGTAAAGTAGGAGCCTCTACAGATTTTTTATGCGGGTCATCAGAAGAAATTCCTTTTCTTCGGTCATTGTTATGAGGCAAGTCATTAAGCTTAGTCCGCTTTGGAAGAGAATCTTTCATTTCCTTTAACATTTCTTTCAACTTTTGTTTATCTTCCATTTCTCTGTATTTATTAATGGATGTAATATTAGACAGTTCTCTTTCAGTCTGTGTATGAATTGTTGTAGAATTTTTAACTGGGTCGGAAATATCAGAGTAAAACGGGTCTTTACTTTTGATTTTACATTTTAAACAAGTATCTACTGATTTATTATACTTTTCAGAACATTTAATACAGTACCACACCCCCTCTTTGCTTGGAGCTTCTAAATTTTCTTGATTCAATTGACCCGCTTTTTTAATTTTTGACGACTCGATTATTTCAGCAGCTTCTTTATCTAATTCACTGATATTCGGTAAAATTTTTACTAACGAAGAGTCCAATGTGGAATTTCTTTTCCTATTTTCAAATATTTGTTTTAAAAAACTTTTTTCTGTTCTGATTTTGCAATCTTTTGAATTTAATTCCTTTTTTTTATATTTCTCGGGTTTACAACCCATTGAAGTAGTATTAGATGATAACGGTTCAGTATCTTGGGATGCTTGTGGATTCATTGAAATGATATTTTTATTATATTTACTACAATTAAAACTCTCTTTAGATTTTCCTAATATTTGACTAGGTGGTTGTGGTGCCGGTCGTTTCCTAGTATGTCGGCGATTATTAAGACTAGAAGTTCCGTTTACTATACTGAGTGTGGGGGGTGGAGGGGCCCGGCGTTTTCCTGGCACGTGCGCTACTCGACGCTGGAAGCATTCACTTGTTGCTCTACGTTCCCGTTCTTGCTTGTCACTATTGATCACAGGTCTCCGAGCAGGTGGAAGGCTGTGAACATCGAAATTAACACCACTTTCGCCTCTAAAAAGACCGTACTTTCGATGCAAAGTTGTATCTCTGTCGTAGTGTCGTCTTAAATTTCGTTCATGTACTCTTTTCTTATAAGAATCAGTGGGTGGTCCAGGCGGCGGCAACACTAATGGTGCAGCGCTTCCGTGGTAATGGGCTGGGGCTAAGAAAGCGAAACTAACTGCAGTCCGATCAGAGCCAGCACTGGATATGCTGTCGCTAGAAGAGGTGTGCTCTTCACCACGAAGCCATGATAGTAGAGTCCAGAATCCCCCAGACAGTGGACGAGGGCGTGTTGACCCTGAGTCTACGTCACCACTCATTACATCTGAAAAAAATATTGTTTCCTTTTATCACATTGTTTTAATAAGATGGACGTGTCCACGTGAGACTTATTTTTTTAAACAACTAGAAGACAAACAAGCAGACGGCCTACCTGGTAGTTAGTGATGATAATTATGTGTATGGGTCGATAAAAATACTTATTATTATTTATAAGGCCTATACACACATCTCACGTGCCTAATATATGTAATAGGGAATATGCACGAAAATAAATATCCTGGTTTGGTACATTTAGAAAAAATATATATAGGTGAATAGGTGAATTATAATGCTAATAGTAAAAACAGAATTGATTTTGGCCAAAAATAACCAGAGATATTTAAATTAGAAATGGCAGTATTCCTGTCTCCTTATAAATCAACTTTTTATATGGAATATGTACGGCGGGTGTGTCATGTGACGTCAAAATTTATATCGGATCTTCTTGTCTGACTCGCCACTTTATGTGGTTATAAGTCAGGTTTTCATCAATATTTTTCTAAAAATCTTTTAGTTTTGTAAATTGCAACTGTGTAGAATTCATTGCAACCCCACCTTTTAGCTGTCGAAATACAGTCTATCCGCACAAAGGGAGTTATTCATATTTTATGATGCGAACGGTTACTGAGTTACTTTTACTGATTCAAATAAATCACACTGCCTGATTTTGTGGTTTTTGGTAAATACAATCTGGGCCGCTGTATAGCAAGAGTGAATCTTCTAGGCATTATGCACCCTTGCATTGTTGGCCTTAATCATCACTTATTACCAGCTGAGATGAAGGGTAAATGCTTGCAATTGTATAATAGTATAAAATGTGAAAAATGTAAATACTCCTGCGAGGACATGTGTGATTTTGTTTCAATCACTTCAAAATATAACGTCAATCAAACTTTTCCTATACATAATGTTATATCAAGCAAGACATAGTGCGTGACATTAACTTTTGTGCCGATCTTTGTCTTTATAGTAAGGTAGGTACTTGCCTAATAAAAATGATTTATTTTTTATAAAATAAATGCTTGGGCGGAAAATTCTAGAAATAAAACCAATAAAGTCGGCCAGAAGTGTAGTTTGGTTTCATGATAAAACTAATAAGCATCATTTTTTTTTATCATCTGTCATCATCATCACATTCTACAAAAGATATTCAACGTTTCCAATTCGAAAGAGATGAAATAGTAAGTATAGGTATTATTCATGATTGAGAATAAAGAAATAGTTAACATTAAATAATTACTTACGCATAAATATTCGATGCTGCTTCTAATCCTAAACTAGAGCATGTTAGTCTGGATTCGTAACACCTACGCTGTGTTGATTCAATATCGTGCACAAATTAATTAATCTTAAAAACACGTTTAAACTCATAAATTCAAATAAATCATAAATATGTATGATAATATTTTCACAACACAATAATAAACTTTAAATAAGGTATGTGAGTATTCGTCGTGAGAAACTGAATGCAACAAAGCGAGGTCGCAGCTAGCGAGGCGCGTGCGCCGCGCCGCTGTTCTCCGCCCGCCCAGCTATATTTAGAGTAACTTCGCGACTCTGTTTTTGCTATTTTCATTTCATTCTTGTTCGGCCCGACCCCACTTTAATTTGGCTTTGTGCCTGCGTAGATACTTTCCGCACCTACATTATAAGTTAGGTACCCACAACATAATATGATTAACAACAACGTCCCTATGTTACCTTTATGAAACCGTTTTAGAAAACTACCTAGGGAATTGAATAAGATGAATCTATTTATAATGTGTAGTTGTAGTTGGATCTTGTTCTAATCTAAATGGTGGATAGATATGCTTTTCGTCGACATTTTACAAAAAAATGTTTTATTGGATGATTGATTACATAAACATTGTTAACTATCCCGGTTTGACATTACAGTATTATATTCAAACAATGAACCGTTTTGATAACCAGATTGTCGCCAGTTCGGACGAAGACTCGAAGGCACTCAGTCCCGGGTTCGAGTCCCGATAGGGACTGCAGATGTCTGTATGATGAAAGCGAACATTTGTTCATGAATCATGGATGATTGTTATTATGTATATTTTTTCCGTTAAGTAAGTATTATTCGTAGCATTGTAGCCGTATTTTCGTCCGTAGTTTAGGTATGTTTGGCCGATGTACCTCTTGGGCAGGCGTATGACACTAGGTTGCAATTCTCGGCTCGATGCGTCGCGCGCGTAATTTCTGTGATTATTGCAAGGAACAATGACTTTTAAACGATCTTATAAATCGTATACAAGATACCTTCTGTTATATTTACATGGGTGTCTGAAGAAATAAAGAAAAAACAAGGACTCGAAATTAACTTTCTTAAATTTCCTGTCCTTACCTAGTAATGCTTGCGTATGTTTGTAGTTATCCAGCGATTGAAAAAATGAACTGGTTGGTCAGAAACAATATTACGAAAAGCAGACATGTTTCTCTAATACTAAAATCTGTTGTTCGTAGACAATTAAGTTACCTATCTGTCATTCATACTAATATTATAAACATCAAATCGAGAATAACTCTGTCTGTTATCTTTGACGCCTAAACCACTGACCAATATTAACGAATTTTAAAGTGCTTTTACTTACACTTACTTACTAAATGTTCTGTTACCGTTATTGATTTATTTTAATATTTAGACCGGTTTCGATTGACCGGTGCCCATCAGAATATGAACGCTCGAGTCACACGATTGGTTTCATTTTCAATCCATTTTCGCGTGCAAGCAGGTAATTAGTTAACAGGTAGGTGCGAGTGTAATAATAATAATTAAAATGTTCATAGTAAATAGTCTTAGATACGTGTTCTGTGGTATTTATTTACAAGACATACATTAAAAGAACGTGATACGTAGATAACAATAAATGTTAGAATTAAATAATAATAAATATTATCACAAGGCTCTAGCTCTAGTAGGTAAGTATATACATATAGTTATATATCATCACATCACTATTTATTGTAATATATCAACAATAAGGTAACAATCTGTATCTAGGTACGACCTGTACACTTAACTCTCGGAAAATTGTCCTCATTTTTAAGTGGCACTAATTTAATGTATTAAGGTTCATTGACTACTCTGCTCGCCAGGGGTCGCCTTAGCCGTTGCAGACTGTGCCTCACTCGAGTATTGTACGACCAGTAATGCGGCAGATACACGGGCAGTCAATTCTGCTTGGTTTAACTCATGCGCCCATGGAACACGGCCCCAACGCGCTAACTGTAGGAAATAAAATAATTAGGTAAATAATACTACATTATTTAGTACTAGCAGGTGACTAAATGCTGTAGTATTTATTATTTCATTGTTTAAAAAAAGTTTACATTAGATATATTTTAATCATGTAAGAACTTAGGATTTAAATATCAGTGTTACTTGTGGAGACTTGTTACCGGCTTCTTGCAATGTATTTTATTGTATATTTCACTATGTAAGCTGTAAGGCCCCCTAAATAAAATAAATAAATAAAATAGGTATAAACATTTTGGAGGTGGCCAAGATATGGCCTGAAAGTGAAAAAATAAACGAAACATGACATGCGACATGTACAGAAGTGATAAATGTATGAAAAATATATTGATTTATGTTTTAATACTAATTGTACAGCTTATCCGTACCAATGTGTCCAGAAAAATATAATAATAAAAAATACAATTTCAATAATGTAAGTAAGTAAGTATGTTAATATTGGCAAAGGTTTTCTTCAAAAAAAAAACATTCTGTCAGCGTCACGTCAGCATAAATTAAAAAATAAAAAACGAACAAAAGAATGACGAAGAAAGAAAGATGGACGATAATCCGACGCTAGATAACATAATCCAACCAATGCGTTTCACACCAAGGGCGTCGCAAAGGGGGGGCAGCTTTTTGTTAGATGTACTAATATTTTAATAAAATTGTCAAGAGCTCCTGAAGATACACATTGAACTTTTGAACCGACCTTATTACAATCATGCTCTTGAGTCTTGACTTCTAACTCCTACAATTATTTTTGAGACCACTAAGGTGGCAATCAAGCATACGGACCACCTGATTGTAAGCGGTCACCGTAGTCTATTTCGTGTTGTCGACCCTGTAAAAACCTTTTCAACCTCTATTTGGAGAACCCCATGCTGTTTTTTTTATAAAAATAGATGGCAAACAAGCTGACGACCCACCTGGTGGTAAGTGGTTACCGTTTAGACACCTGCAACAACAAGGAAAAAAATGGCCTGGCCCATGGGCTGGCGACGCCCTTGTTTCACACTATGAGGATAAAATAAATAGGCTGAATGATCGGATACTTTTATATTAAAGAGAAAATGAGACGAAAGATGTTGTTCTAATTTTCAACACGCGGACGTGGCGCCATTTGCAAATGCGCGCCCGGGCCATCGACACTATACCTACTAAATGAATTATGTAGGTATTTTGTACCAACATTTAAATTTTAAAAAATATGCTCTCAAATTAAAGAGAGCACCTACGGTACGGACTTGTATGAAAATTCACATCTTATAATCGGACGTATTTATTATACTATCTATTTTTAATGTTAATTAACTTGCCAATTCTACTAACTCGCCATATTTAATTTGTTATTGTGACAAATTCTGCTGATAAATTATTATCAGAAAAAAAAGCTTCTCAGGCGTAGTGATATGTGTGAAAAATCTTTAAGGAAAAGTATTAAACGTGTAAGAAAAATATTTTTCTCCGATGATTTGTTTAGAATCTTCCTGCTAGAAGAGCGTTACTCCAGCTGGATTAGTTTTTTTTTTTTAACTATAGCATGCACAAATTTATAATTTCGGTCACATTTACAACACATTATACTCTAATTATTCGTTAAACTCAATTTCACCCAGAAGGTATTTTCTTGCTGGGGTAAAGCATTCGTTCTCGTAGGTTCAGGGCACTTCGGGGGTCACGTGGTGCCATCGGTATTCGGTCGGCGAAGTTCGGGTGCCGTCGGATATGAAAGCATGCGAGAGCGTCACGTCGTCGTCGACTGCTATCCAGCCGTCTCTGGCGCCGTTTGGCTACTGCCGGAAACTTAACATGCCGACGTGAGCGTTCGGCGACTTTCAGTGCCGGTATGAATGCGATCAGATGATAGGAGATGTTTCATATCCGGCCAAGTATATGTACACTATCTCAAAAAATCAGAAAAAATCTCCGGAATCCGCGAAAAAACTAATGATTAGTTTTAATGCATAGTTTTCTTGTACAAAAGTTAAATTTTTCGTCGATTTCACCGATATTCATTATAGCAATATGGCATTCTATGCGACATAAAATTCAACTAAACGTCACCAAAGTGACATATGCGCCATGATGAATATATGGCTGTGTGGCAGTTATTTCTATAAAAATTCTTCTCTTATGCCACGCAACAAAGCAAATAAAAAGAAAATGTACAATTAAACACTATTCTGAAAATTTTTACCTATTTTTCAGTATACTGTAGATAGACATGGCCAAGTCTCCATACATTTTGGAACATCTTTTTTCCCTAATAGTTATTGGGACAGTTTTTTAAAATTAGAAATGAAATTTTTAATTGCATCATTTTTACATGTGACGACCGAATTGAACTGATATTATGGCTTTTTTTACTGGTTTTAAAATAGGGTATGCAACTCGGTTCCTTGGCGTTATTATTTTAAGGCCACAACCCACAGCTAATACATGCAACATTTAAACACACGTTACATAGCTTGTTACGTAATGTTACTGCTAATAAGTATAACCAATTTCTAGTTTACCTGATATTCTTCTTCTAGTCGCGCAAGTAAAACAGCTTCTTGTGGTTGCACATATCGATCAACACAAGCCAACATAAGAATTGGTGACTTGAGAGCTTCCACCCCAAAGAATATGGCTGGAAAAAAAAGGTACATTTAAATCTGCTGTTCGATAATATTGTTCAGGGCGTTAACTTTAGTTCTGAGAACTGCTAATAGATGGCGCTAGTAGTATTGCACATAACGCTAATGAAGTTTTTCACTGATACGAAATAGGTACGTTGCTTGATGTTAATAAATATCTATACGTTCCGGAAATTTTGAGTTTGCTTTAATTCCTGGTTTAGTACACCCTTAAACAAGGCTCCGTACGAGCCGGAGGCCGGAGTATTTATTGAAGAATATGCGAAGATACACTTGGCAAGTTGAAAGTTCTTTTATTTACAGTTCAGCCGCTAATTGTTGTTGGATATACGAATGCTTGGCCGTTGGCGGAGTTGGCTACAAAGTACAAACACCGTGTTCACTCAGTAAGAGCAAGAAGATAAACTACAAAAAGTGCCACCAAGTGAATGGAACGCGGAAGTGAAGTGAAGTGAACTTTACTGGTAAATGTGTACAAGGACCAACTGTAAGTAAATTCCGTGTTTTATTTATATCAGATTAATGAAAAGACTTACAAAAATAGCAGTGAAGTAAATTATTAACTTGTTAAATTTCAAAAAACTAGCAAGAACTTAGAATAATTTTAAGAATTGTGGTAAAACGGGGGAATCCATGCTCAATTTTGCAACGGATTTGTAAGCATTTAAACACTTGAAACATTTTTGATCGTTTCTCAAGGCACTTAGAGAATTCTGCAATTTGTTTTACACAATAATAACTCTGAAGTATTATCTTCAACAAATAATTATTAGACCAGTAATCAAAGTTATTTACGCGTAAAAAATGGACTGTGATTTATTAGTTATGGAAGATATGAAAAATCAGATTAAAATTGAGAGAAGTGACTTTAAAAAATCTTCCAAGGAAAGGGTAACTGAGTACTATATTAATGCAAGATTTGAAGGATCGGAGGAGATGATGAACAAGTTTTCTAAGAGGCACAAGTTACAAGTTTTCTAAGAGACACACAACTACACACAAGAACAGAAGATGATAGCAATTATATAAGAAATGATGATAGTTGTAAAAATACTGGAAGAATTTCACAGGGTTATTTCAAGTCCTTGGTACCTCAGGTTAGAGCAGTCACCCAGATTGTGAAAGGTCGCGGGTTCGATCCCCGCCCCAGGACGTGCAATTTTTCTAGTTTAGATATTTTTATATTTTTCTATGTGAATATATTTTTACAGATTTATAATAATAAAAATAAAAATTAAGAATAGATACATAATCCTTAAAAAATTTTAGGCCCTTGTAAAATGCACCTCAGAACTATTGTCTTATTTTTCAGTTTCAAAGGTATGTAATAAAACTTAGGTACTTATTAGAAAATCATTATACGGAAAATTAAGTATGTACCATTAACCATATACAACTTGTCGGTGAGATATAAGGTTTATCTTCAATACTTTTTAGGAAATATTTCCATAAAGAAAAAATAATTTAAAAATGCTTATTTTCATTGACTAATAGTAATATGAATTGTCATTATTATTAGCAAAGCCCACAGTGTTGTGGTTTTTCTTACTTACTATAACTGCGCCACTTACTATGACTAATGACTGGATACTTATACAGTCATTAGTCATAGTAAGTGGCACTTGACTTTTTAAGGATTATGAGCTATCAAAATTAATCACTTGTGTTTTTCAGTGATTTGTATAGTCACTAGCAAACACAAGTCGTTACTGTGTAGTAACGACTTGTGTTTGCTAGTGACTATACAAGTCAGTACCATTAAGAGCTGGAAAATTATATGAATATCATACCATTAAGAGCTGGAAAATTATATGACAGAAAGTGTCTCGCCAAGACTGCTCTTGTATTAGTGGACACAGGTGGTGGTTCTAATCCTCGCGATATGTTCTGTGTGATATTATATCTTTTCTGAAACCATTCCAACACTGGACCCCATTTCTTATTTTGCAAGACGCTCAATTCTTCTTCATCCTAAATGTTGTAAAACATCTTAGATTCATAATGGTTATTAATAGACAAATATAGAATAAAATTATTTATTATCTTAAAGGGTTAAGCATTTTCTATCCATTACCCATCAAAGTCCGATAAACCAGACACAATTAAATCTGAATGAATTTATATTATGTCATCAATTGATGATGTCTGGGCATTAATTGATTAAAAAGAGATTTAGGTTTTTTTATACAACTTGATGGTAAATATTTTAATGTATTGTCCCGGTTACTATTCACCACCAGACTAGGCGAAAGTTGCTTTGTTTTTGTAATAGACACCAGATTACCAGAGCACTAAAATACTACACTAACGGGATACTATTGACGAAAAATTCGTGTCGGCAGAGTATTACACAATCAAGAAAGTACAATGTTCACCAAAGATTACAAGTGTCAATGCAAAAGCTTCACAAGTATTTTTACAAAGGCAAAATTTTTAAGAGGCTGCAAAAAATAATAGCAAGACCAGGCAAATATTTAATTGGTCTACAAATTGTTCATTTGTTAGTATTTTGATGACCAATTATTATTTTTGATGATCAATTATTATATCTTTAAGGTTGATTGGATCAGGTAAGTATGGTGATTAGTTAAATACAAGCCTTTTTAAAAAAAAACGATGATTCTATCTACCTAATCCTCATTAGTGGTTAGAGTGGTCCCATAAAGTGATATTGTGGGTTTGCAGCAGTTACTCTCACTAATTTTAATCAATACATTTCTATGAAGAGATGAATTAAAGTCATGTTTTTTAAATATAAGTTTGCATTTGGTTAGTGGTCAAACCAATACTTAAAATACATAAATATTATTTCATATTTTTGTTGGTTAATTAATATTTCTTCTGAATTAATTTATATTAATTATGGAAAGTTTCCTAAATAAGTGGTTTGCGATATTTTGGATAAATATTCATAAGCCCAAAATTATTAATAGCAATGGAAAAATAATGCTTGTTTTCAGAATACTCATTGAAATTGAAAAGTAGATGTTTCATATCCGGCCAAGTATATGTACACTACCTCAAAATATTAGGAAAAATCTCCTGAATTCAAGAAAAATACGAATAGTTTGTTTTCACGAAAAGTATGTTTGTACAAAAGTCGAAATTTTTCATTGATTTCACAGTTATTTAGTATGGTAATATGTTGGTGGACATAGAAATCAACTAAATGTCACCAAAGTGACATAGCTGCGGTGCGAGCACAGAACTTTCGATAAGCTTATTTGACATTAAAATTCGACAAAACGGTAGTTTATCGAGTGTTTATCGATCTCGGTAGCACAGAACTCTGTTTATCGATCTCTCGACAAAGTCGACTAATCTTACCGAATTTCTCGATAAACTCAAGCATGGATCGTAATTTTGACATACGAGATAGATATAATTTGTCTATTTTGACATAAATTTATCGGGTTTTCAAATATGCACGATATGTTTGTCGATACTCTAATATTTACCGTAATATTGCTTTAGGTTGCTATTAGAATGGGTTTCGGCCTTATAATTTGTGGATAATTCACTCATATCGAATTGCCAGTGCATATTGTCGTAATTAATATAAAGAAAGCTACTATTTTCGCTGCAGAGGGATTCTTTGTTTTATGAGAGAAGTATACCAACGATGTGATAGACAAGAACTAAATATAGCTAAGCAAACAGTGAGTTATGTGGTTTGTGAAGTTTTATCAACCAAGAAGAAGCCTTCCGACATAATACCATAATTATGATTTAATTTGTCAAACGCAATATTTATAAACGTCTAAATACCCTTCATTAATAAATGATAAGTAAGAAAATCAAAACACAGTGGCTTCTAATTTTTTGTGGGTACAAATTGTATCATTGGAAATGTATTGCAAAAGGAGCCAAAAATTTATTGCAGACATTTTTAATTCTAGGTATAAATATCATAAAATAAAAGTCATTTGTAAATTTTCAATTTATTATTCCTCATAAAACATGTCCACTTCCTGGTCAACTTGATTTCCAACAAGCTGATGTCGCTCCATCCTAGGAAAAGAATGATTGTAAAATAAGACATAAAATACAATTAGAATAGGTAAATAATGTTGCTACTATTTACTATGTTTGATTTGATGTTTTCAAGCTCAATGTTCTATTTAAAACTTAAGTTTCCATTAAAGATTCCCACTGCCTGATGAGAGGAAGTTGAGAATGAAGATGATGGAATATTTTGCCATTAACCCAGAGGCAGGAAGTAATAGAATTTATCAATTGAAAATAAATCACAATGAAATATATTTAAAGTAAATGTGTACTTATTATGTTTTTATTTTAACTATCGGCTACATACTAGTTTATACAAAAGCGAAAAGAAAGAACAATAAGCATTTTTCTCAGTACATTTTTTACTAAGTAAAATTAAAAAAACTAAAATATTATAATACCTAGTAGCAAGAGATGGCGTGCTTACCTTGAGGCTTGAGCGCTCCGATACTTTTTCAGTAACAGCATCAAAGTGATTGTAATATTATAATCACTATATAGAATACACTTTATGCAGAACTAGTTATCTATTTTAAATAGAAGAAAACATAAAATTCGGGGAAAAGAAAACGATACGAAATATCTATATCTTTGTTTTGATGGTTTAACGACATTAATGACATTTTGACAAAATGTCCTAACATATTGGGTAGAAAACTATTTTAGTATTATTTATGACTGCATGGACAAGATTCCTTAGCTTTATTATGAAAAAATTATCACAAAAGAATGAATGGCGAATGAATGATCGATAAAAAACGACAAAATATACATCTCGATAAAACTTATCGAGGCTAGTTTCATGCTAGCGTTGGTTGATATGATTCGATAGATAAAGTGAGTTTATCGATCGATAAATATGTCTACCGAAAGATCCATGCTCGCACTGCTGCCATGATAACAATTTGACTGTGTTGTAGTTATATCTATAAAAATTCTTGTTTTGTACATACCACTCAACAAAGCAATTAAAAAGAAAATGGACAATTGAACACAGTTCTGCATATTTTTACCTATTTTTCAAAAATGTATATAGACCCGGCCAGGTCTATGTACAGTATACATAGACCTGGCCGGGTCTTCATACATTTTTGCAACATCTCTGTTGTATAAAATATTGAGTAGATAACTTACATCACAATGAAATAACAGGGTGTCAGTAGGAAAATAGTCAACCATATAACTAGCGAGATCATGAGAAGTAATTTTTCCAGGATTGTCCAAGGCCGTATTACATAAAGCTGTCTGAAAAAAAAATATTTATTAATATTTTTTAGTTGTTTTTCAAATACCATCCAAGTGATCTCTCACCAAATGCATTGTAGGCTGTGCTATAGTTTCTGACTGTGCATCCCATTCTGCAGCAATAGCACGAGCTAAAGACTCACTGTGTACAACAAATATCTGACCATTTGGTGTTTTCAAACGACGATGATCAAGAGTAACTTCCCACTTCTTTTCATTCTGAACAATTGCAGTATTCCGATAAAAGCGCTTACGTGTGGCTAAAATTTAATAAATTATTTTCATTAAGTTACTTCATATGCAAAATCTTTTTACAACAAGTAACTACCTAGTAACTAATGTTAGTTTGCAGTTAAAAGCAGGATCTATTACACAGGAACATAGACACAGGGTCCAAAAGAATAAATCAAGCCACAAATTTGAGCAATATACATAGGTACTGTTACTTTTTTCATAACTTGTCATATTATCCATAACACAAGCTCTTAATGATGCTTACTTTGGGCTAAATATAAGGTGTAAGTGTATGATTATTATTGTTATTGTTTTTATATATTTCATATCTCAGGATCTTTCCTGGTAAGTATAAAAACGCATGGGCATCTACAAGTATGATTTTATGTTTTCTTTATTGACTGACAGAATGATCAGTATTGGAATCTAATTGCAGAAATTTTCGGACTATGCGGCATGTATTAAGCATGACTGCTTTCTGTAGTGTGAGATATGTGAATTCGGAAATTTGAAGTGTGTTTAAACTATTAAAGAGATATTATTATTATTATTAATCTGTCATTTCAGATAATACCCTCAGGGGGTTAAGACAATTAAAAACCAATTGTGTCTGGAATTTGTGGTTTGGCAGGTTAAAATTAGGTCTCTTTTTTGTGATAGTAAAAGAGTCAATTATAATTATTAAGGTGGGCTTGTGATTGGGGTCTTGGAGATTAATGGAAGCTACCTGAGAATAATAAGTAGCAAGTGAAAGAATGATCAGGTGATACAGGCAAAGTCAAATTGGGGAGAGCAGATGAGAAATGAAATTATAAAATTCAACTCGTGGCCCATAATTTCAGAAGAAACCGTTGTTGTTGCCAAAGTGCAGGCAGCATAACAGTGCTCACAAACAAAAGAAAATATATTTGGTTCATGAAGTGGGTAATTCATAGATAAAATTGTAATATATTCTCACTCATAGGCTAATTATTTTGGCCAAACAAAGCATTTGACGCTTAGTGGTATGGCCAATATGAAAATGTAAACTTAGTAAACAAAAATATGAACCTCCCGAAATTCTAACCTGGAACCTCTGTTCTAGTAAACATAGAGAAAGATAAAACATAATTACTAAGCATTTGACTAGGCAATGTGGTTTGTTGCGATCAATTTTATCCTGTCAAGCCACACATAATGAGTTTTGTAATATTAAATTCTGAGAGGTTAGAAAAACATTACCGTAATTTTTATATCCAACGTAACCAGAACATCGGGGTTGTAGTAGACGGTAGAAAAAAATGGAATTTGAAAACATTATTTTAAACGGTAATAGTATCGTAGATAGACGGAATGGATAGAATATTATATAAATAATTTGATTAATTTGTGGTTATAGTAAAAGTGTATTTTTTTAAAAAATTGGTACTTGGTAGCAAACTTTTTTTTTTGGTTAATTTTCCCTATAAAGGTACGGCAAAGGGAACTAATGCCCATACAGAAATGTCTTTAGTATTTCTTATGTCTTTATTTATTGCATTGAAATGCTGGTGTTACACATTCCAATGCATCTTGGGTGTAGTTGACGCGAAATATATGATGACAGTCTCCATATGTGCTACTTGATGAGGCGGATAACCACAAAAAAGTTCTCATCGTATTTCGCACCATAATCACTTTTATTCTAATAACCTTTTAGTTGCATGTCAACACAAACACTTTGTATTTAAAACAACAACACTTTTATAACACAAAGTTCGCTTCGACACAATTTTTAATTATTATAATAAAAATCTTGACTGACACTACAAAAACCCGCCAAACACCCCTTGGTATTGGTCAAAGAGTACCTAATGTAAGTGTATGGGAAGTAAGTCTATGGGAAAAGAGCGCCCACTCGCGGCAATTTTTTGTAACATAAATTTGAAACGCCATCAGCGCCTCTGGAAAATAGTGCTGGAACTACTACTATATATACGTAGCTATAGGTAGGTTTGTATCTAAAGATTTAAAATCTAAATGGCGCGTATTTCCCAGATGTGAGTTATTTTATTTTATTGAGACTTTACTTTAATGTAAGGATAGCTTTTCAACATTAAAACAAACATTATCTCAATGAAATAAAATAACTCGATCTGGGAAATACGCTTCATTAAATTAATGAATTATATTTATTTCAAAATAAATAAATAAAACAGCACATAATCTGTGACTTATTTTTATAATTTTTATATTGCAAACAATATTTTTGGGCCGCAATTTTCATTTTATCGTCTCCAACGTATACAATTTTCCGTTTTAATAATCTATTCACTGCTCTGGATTTTTACATCCAAAAATACAAAAGAAAGGCATTGTAGCAATTTTGTAATCCACAGTCCACAACACATTCAGAGTCCAAAATACACAAAGCGTCTTTATCGCAACATAACGTCTCCCAAGCAAGTAAATACACCAAGTCTTCAAGTTTATAGAGTCGGTTGACTTGACACAACTTTCGCAGAAAATAATGGCTTCGATGTAGTGATATGGAAATCTGGACGGAGAAGTAAGTAAGAAAGAAAGAAAACTTTATTCAGCTAATTTTAAAAATAAACAATACAGTCATACATAAATAGTTTACTAGCGCTGAAACGGACTACCACTCAGCTTATGTCACAGGCTAAGCTGTGACGCTGATTTTCAGTGGTATCCGGTGATGTGGGTAAGATGGCGACATTAATATAATAAAGCAGAGATTTGCAATATATATATCAAAAGAAAATAAATAGTAACAAGAAATCAGCAAATAACAGAAAAATATAAGTGTCCAAAGTACTCTCAACTCAACGTTTGTTAGTACAGAAATATATCAAAACCACTAGAACACACACGTAATTAGATAACTGAAAACAACGTAAGCGCAAGTGCAAGTTTCGGCAGCCATTACGTGAGTGAATGACGCAGATAATACGGTTACTAGCACGGTTGCCAAGGGTAAAAATAGTATTCCTTGCTGCTAAAAGTCATAAATAAAATAAAAATAATATACTTATCAACCTTTTACTAAAGGAAATATCAATTTATTGCAATTATTTTGTTTTTGATTCAATAATATTGTTTGTTTTCAACCTAGTAGCGGCAGCAGCGACATCTTACGAGACACTTTGAAGACTTCATTAAAAAGGGTCACCGCTAAGCTTCATAGATGGCGCTACTTTCTATGCCAATAGCATTGTTCTAAGAGTGCAGAACCACAGATGTCAGATACAGAGTACTTTACAATTAGTTTTTAGCCCCCGACGAAAAAAGAAGGGTGTTATAAGTTTGACGTGCCTGTCTGTGTATCTGTGTGTCTGTCTGTGGCATCGTAGCGCATAAACGAATGGACCGATTTTGATTCGGTTCTTTTTGTTTGAAAGTTGATGTGACTACGATGGTTCTTAGCTATAATTTATGAAGATCAGTTGAGACGTTTGATGACTATCAGCTCATTTTCTACATTATTATAGGGTTTTACTAACTTTTACAGATCCAATTGATTTGAAATTTGGTGTACTGTCACTTCGGTGACATTGCCATGACATACTATCCTTGAGCTGATCCTATACCATCAAAGAGTCTGCGAAATGCTTAATTCTTCAGAAACTTACAGCAGATATAGCGTGTTTGGACTCTTATGAATAGTCTCAATGAGATGGTGTTAGATAGATGATTAATGACGCCGGGGGTTACTTAAATTTTTTAATTTTGTAATTTATTGTATCACAGATAAGAAGTCTGGCCGTCGACACTACCTACTAAATGATTTATGTAGGGAATTTGTACCAACATTATAATCGGACGTATCTATTTCTTATGTTGGTAAACTTATCAATTCTACTACCACCATAAATCTAAGTAATTGTCACAAATTCTGCTTTACGTGAAACAGTGGCCCTAATTCTGGAGAACACATGATAATTTTAAAAAGTTCAGTCTATTTCTTTCTTTCAAAACGAATACGAAAAGGATGGCTGTCATATAAATTGACATTTAGAAAGGTGCGTTCAATTTTCGATCTTATTGAACGTGCTAAAATGCAGTGTTTAGAAGGCACCTCCGTAACATGCCGTCTAAAATTGTCTATGGTTTCTATGAAATCTATCTAAATTTAAATGCAGCTCTAAACAGATTCTTGTTATCTTTTTCCTATGACTTATTGCGAGAAAGAGATATACTGTACTTAAATTTAGAATTAAAGTGTGTTCCCAGAGTTAGGCCCAGTGTCGATGGTCCTAATGCGTATTATAATTTCGACTGTATTATTAGTGTCAAAGAGAATATAAAACGCTACGCTAGAAGAGACGGGACTTCAAGGAAAAAAAATTTCTATAGAACGTGCGCGCCAGACTCATACCAATATAATAAAAATTCAGCCAACAGTCTGGCAACAATAATGCCAACATAAGCAATAAAATAGGGATGTGATTAGTAGGGATTAGAGATATACTTTAGATTTTTATCGATAGTTATAGGTGTTTGAAATTAATATACAATGGTACTTGAAAAACTTTTATTCAGTATAATATACAATATATCAAGCTTGACTACTATGACAACATGGTAGGTTGTTAGGTTGACGGTAGGCGTGTGAATCGTCCTGGATCGGCCATCAACACCGATTTGGATTCCGACTACAACAAAAATATGTCGCGATTTTGTTGTCGATTGGTACCTACACCAAATCCTTCACTGTCAATTGAACCCACTGTTTACATTTGCGAAAAAAATAAAGTGGTTTATTTAATGGGCACGACATCGATAGGGAAATAAAATTGTACAGACAGCACTATTTTTTACTTAGGTCGGTAGGTAAATATTACTTTTATGTAATAAAATCCCTATTTAAACAATAATAGCTTTAGAATAGAACTAATTAACAGTCATTGGTACTTACCGATCATCATTGAGGTAAATATTACTTTTATGTACTGAAATTTGTACTAAAATCCCTATTTAAACAATACCAGCTTTAGAATATAACTAATTAACAGTCATTGGTACTTAACGATCATCATTGAGAGGAAATTCAGACATAATATGTTCGTTTTACATTGGCCGCCGGCGTGTCTTTAAATTACATATTTCTTAACTTATTCGTTTACTCATTTAGTTCACTTCACATCATACACAATCCTTTTTGGGTCAAGCTTATTTCTTGAGGCAAAACACTCGTTTTTAATAATAATTTACATTAATTTCTGATTTTTGAAAATTCTCCAACACAACTAAATGAAATGTCAAACGTTTTGAAAAAAAGACAACAGCGACAGAGACAGATGACAGATATATATCACCTGTTTATGAAGAGCGTCGACCACCATATTGATTGTATGGATAATGCCTTCTTTCGGATTGAGGCGGATTATACCGCCATTACTGAGCGTGCACGTTTCATACAATTTTTTCTTCTTACGAACTTTCGCTAGACTGATTAGTGATCTGTGCCTTACATTACTCTTTGTCTGTGCCTATGTATGTGATCTGTGGCATATCTCTTATTTGTCTGTGGATCTGTGGTGCCCCCAATTATCTTCCTTCTTCATATTCATGAGTTTCAATTTCATTTTACATTGAAAATATTAAAATTTTATTAGTAATCGTTCTGAAATTTTGTTTGACACATTTACCTAATTGATTTTACTGGGCTCGTTGTGATCATGTCTTCTATGGATTTTGACCTCTAACATCTAATTGCTCCATTTGTGGGAACTCAAGTGACTTTGTGAAGTGACGCGCTCACTGTGTAAAAGCCAAACAAGCTATCTTTTTAGACTTTTCCAGTGCTCCTACAATTTACAAAACTATTTTTTTTCTTATATTTGTGATGTTCCCGCATTCCATCAGCGCGGACGACGAACAGAAGACGAATTTAATTCCAAAACTACTGCATTCTAAAAGAAAAGGAATATTTATACCCATGTTCAGTCATAGTGCAATTGACGGCACTAATTCAATATTTCTTTTCATAACAAGCAATTTCAGTGGATAAACCTATAATAAGTATTCTAGAAAAGATGAAACTTCTAGAGAGTGGGCGACTGGAAGCCCTGAGTAGAGCATTGTCTATACTTAATGGAGACAGTGCAGTGCAGGGACGTGTTGAGAGCTACAGCTGCAAAATGGCTGGAGCTGAAAAAGCTTTCTACAAACGATTCACTGCTGATGGCGAAACAACTCATGATCTGCAAGCATTATCACCACCAGAAGGTGTAACATACAGGTATTCCCTGAAACAATCAATTATCGATTTTGCTTCAATGCCATATCTTCAATGTGCATTATCCAAAATTCACAGAAGTAACACATTCCATAAAAAAGTGCACTGATGTGCACAATATGGACAATTTTATTATTAATCTGTTAAGGGGCAGTATCCCTCCGGAGAGCTATGGCAATGGAAAAATGAATTTGGTCTGGAATCTGATGCTTGTCGGGTTAAATTTACTTGATATTTCTACATGAAAAAATATTGCAAAAGATATAGTAGGTATGGCTATGATCAATAGTTTCACAGGTACAGTGGTATGTTTGAGGTGTAGCGGCGAATTGACAAAAACACTCCGTAGGAAATCTACAGAACAGGTGACGTCACAAAATGTATAGGAATATTGACAAAATTAATAATAACTATGTTATATTTATTTATTTATTTAGCCTCTTATGAAATATGTACAGAAAATTTATAAATATTCACTCTATACATATACATTTGTTATATTATGTCCCTTCGCTCGGTGTGCCTTTTCGGCCTCCTCCAGATTTTTCCAGTGTGCTCTATCAAGAGCTGCCCTCGTCCAAAAAGTATATAATAACTATGTAATAAGCATGTTTTTATTCAAAGTGGTCATAATAATAGTTCAAATTTTGATGTTTGATTTTGTGTGTTTATAACACCTTTATTGTAACAATTACAAATAAAGAAAGAATATGATGAAAAAATTATATGCTGCAAGCGGGCATCTAACCCACGTCTCCTGGAGTCAGGCCAGACGCGCAATCCACTATGGCACCGGAACACTAGGTGTAACTTACTAATTTCTTTACCGCCTTCTACCCTTTTTTTAACATTTGTATAGTTATTAGTTGTTATTTCATACAATTACTTTAATGAGTAATCATTAAAGTTAACACCTTTAGTAATCCAAAAGAATACTTTTTACAAGCATTTTTAAACTTTTAGTAAAGGTGAGAAAAGCCATTTTAATCACATTTTAATGTTTGATTTTGTGCATTTTTAACACCTACTTTATTGTCTTACATTTTCGCGAGCACTACACATTTTAAATAAAACCAATTTACTGGATTTAACTCACATTTAATTACACACGTCACATTATTAATGTGACGTCTAATTAAATGTAAAGCTGTAAAGCTAAGCTGTAAAGCTAAGCTGTAAAGCTAAACACTGTAAAGAAATCGAAATGTCGGGTGAATAATAATAATTATTCGTTCGTTGATACTAGTACCATCAACAGTTCCATGATGGAACTACTGATAATAATTTACATCATTAGTTCCATTTAAAATGGACCTCGAAATAATGGAACTAGTGTCAATTTTGACTTGACACTAGTACCATTCACAGTTCCATGATGGAACTACTGATAATAATTTACATCATTAGTTCCATTTAAAATGGACCTCGAAATAATGGAACTAGTGTCAATGTTGACTTGACACTAGTAGCATTTACAGTTCCATGATGGAACTACTGTTTTTTTTTTAGTTGTAGCATGGCAATACTTGACAGCAAGCGCCATCGTCTGTCGTTGTTGTAAAGTCGTAATGGTTTTTTGGGAGGTAGTCTTCTGTGTTGCAGACGAAGGAGGTTATACTTTTTATATTGTTTTATTATGGTTTCATTAGATGAAATTATTAAACGTCACTTGTCACCACGAACTGACTTTCTTTTCACGCTTATTATATTTTATCGCCAACTGACGTTTTTTCGTTTACGCCAAGGAAGTAAGTATAAATATAAAAATTAGTCTATTCTTCAAATAATTACTTCATTACAACAATTTAAACAAAAACTGGGAGCCAAATCTGCTTGTTTGGTAAAATTTTATTACACTAAATAAAACTAAATTTCATATTTAAATGTTAATTAATGCGAACAATGTGCTTGCATCTCCTTGGAAAGTTTGACTAAGTCAGGTTTGTATGTTGTTGTTTTTAATTTTTGGCATGATTCCAAGTTCTCATCAATAAGACTTTTTTCTTACCAAGTTATTTTTTAAATGAAAATATTATTGCGCCTTCCGTAGATATTTGTGCCTGAGCCCCACTTATGGAGCTAAAGAGCCACATGCGGCTCTAGAGCCGCACTTTGCCGATCACTGAACTAGACGAAGTTGAGGTACCAAAACAATTCGAAAATTTCTTACTCGCTGATTTTAAGCTAAATAATAATAGAATTTTAGTATTTTGCAACAGTGAGGGGAAAATGTTTGTTGAATAATATTCAATATTTTTATTTTAAAAACTAAGTTTTTTACCTCCAGAAGTTTTTGCACAGTCGAAAATTTCGCAAGTGCTAGTTAGTCACCTACATAATAAAAAATGCATCTAGTGATAACAAAATTGACATTAGTTCTATTGTGTCCAGGAAATAAATGGATGGGACTGGTGTTAAAAATTATTATCAGTACATATTCCCATCATGGAACTGTGAATGGTACTAGTGTCAAGTCAAAATTGACACAAGTTCCATTATTTCGAAGTCCATTTTAAATAGAACTAATGATGTAAATTATTATCAGTAGTTCCATCATGGAACTGTGAATGGTACTGTGTCAAGTCAAAATTCACACTAGTTCCATTATTTTGAAGTCCATTTTAAATGGAACTAATGATGTAAATTATTATCAGTAGTTCCATCATGGAACTGTGAATGGTACTAGTGTCAAGTCAAAATTGACACTAGTTCCATTATTTCGAGGTCCATTTTAAATGGAACTAATGATGTAAATTATTATCAGTAGTTCCATCATGGAACTATTGATGGTACTAGTGTCAACGAACGTTCACCCGACGTTTCGATTACTTTACAGCGATTGTTCAAACCTACTTTTCAAACCTACTTTATTGTAACAAATACAAATAAAGAAATAAAATGGTGAAAAAATTATTATAATCTCTGGGTGGGAATCAAACCCTGGGGTCCGGCCTGACGTGATTACCTCTATGTCACTGGAGCTCTAGGTGTACGAAAATTTTCTAAGGTGTACAACTTAAAAAACGAATTACTTCACTATCTATGGTTTCTGGAAACAACTTAGCACCAACTCCAAAAATATGTTCCTAGGGGATGAGTACCTACTAAAATTTAATTATTTTATCCTTTTCAGTTTTTTGGAGTCTGTTTTAACTTTCCTTAAATTTTTTCTTTTGCAATTTTTAGTGATAACTTTTGAAGCTCAAAGCTAGATGGGTGACCTTATATTGTTTTCGACTATCGTATCATTTCACTAAAAATTCATAGGAAAGCAACCGCAACTTCGTATACGTAGACGATTTAATTTTTCCAGATTTTTTTATTTAAAAACCAAACTACCCAATGGATATTCAAAAAAATTTTTATAGGACCAATTGGGAACTATTCCGCATCGAACAAAAAAAGAATCATCAATATCGGTTCACCCAGTCAAAAGTTCTGAAGTAACAAACATAGAAAAATAAAAATAATAAAAAAAAACATACAGACGAATTGATAACCTCCTCCTTTTTTGAAGTTGGTTAAACATATTCCATAACTTTTAGTATGAGTTGTTTTAGTCGTAAAAACAGCATATATTTTCAGACTTTATGAAAAATAGTGCCACGTTCAAACATCGGCAACACCCCAATTATTCAATTATTAAAATTAAATATTAATGTATTATTAATTATTGTATTATTTAAATACAATTTCTTATATGAATCCACAATCAGAACTGTAAAGATATGGTTAATAGAGGAGATATAATTTTTTCTCTATTTTCCGTTACTAAAAAATGGTCAACTTCACTATTTTTTTTCTCAATAACTATGTATCATAGAATGGCTTTATCTATGAGAATTCGGGATAAAAAAACACATGTCACTAAATCGAGGTGTGCGCCGGATATTCGGCCACCCCGTCTTCTCGCAGCTCGCCTGATATCTGGTATACAGTATCCGGCCAAACAACTATCCGTTTCATCTCTATTATACTTATTTACGTAATTATCTGCCCTGTGTGGACTATATTTTATGATTAAATCAAATTAAAATCAATTTTTGTCACATTAGGGTTCGATCGCAGTTTTTTTTAATTAATTTAAAATTAACGAAAGAATCGAGATCTATATGGGTGTCAAGTTCTACGTCCACTCGGGACTTAATTCTCACTGCGACATTGCCATTCTTATCAGTATCCGATTAATAACAGATACCCATGGGCGGATCCTTGGGGGGGTTTGGTCCTCAATACGTCGTAATAAAGAATCACAAATGAGTACACGGTTCATTAGGTTTCTTTCAGTGAGCTCGTGGGGTACCCAAATATCGAGCTTTTTTGTGTACCCATTTTTTTAAAATGCGCCAAAACTGTTTTATGGTCAATTCCCAGTTCTTTAGCTACGTCGTAACTACTGCTATGCCGATCTTGCTCCAGTTTTTCAAAAATGGCATCAATTTTATCCGTAATAGGGCGACCAGAGCGACGTGCATCTTTGATATCAAAATTTCCGGATTGAAAACGCTTAAACCATATTTGTGCTACTCTCACAGACACTGCACTAGGTCCTTACATCGCAATTTTTTTTCGCGGGTTGCGTTGCATTTTTACCTTTTTTGTAGTAAAATTTTAAAATGTATCGAATTTCTGCATTAGATTCACTCATCTTGACAGTACGAAAAACAAATGATAAACACACATTTTCCTAATTTGAATTTGGAATTATCTTTTTTCAAATCTAAACTTTTAATGATACCAAAACCAGCCAGATACAAATAGTACAGCCAAAGAGATTTTATTACAAGTTCATACATACTATAATGCGAAAAGACTTTTTCCCCAACCTAATATTTCCCATATAATGTAAGTAGGTAGGTATCTATTATTAAACTTTAAATTTAAACATCAAAAGCTTCTTTTAATGAATAAAAACATATTTTTTTATTAAATATTCCTTCAACTTTAATACAAAAAAATATTTATCTGTTGAGGAGCTCGGTGGCGTAGTGGTTTGAGCGCTCTGGTTTCGATTAAGAAAACAAAGCAAATTTCGCCATGGTCGGTCCCGGGATGGGTCAATCAAATTTATAATCTCGAGCTCCTCCGAGCTTCGGAAGGCACGTTAAGCCGTTTGTCCCGGTTGTGCAACCGCTTTAACCCACCAACCCGCATTGGGCCAGCGTGGTGGTGTTATGGCCCAATCTCCTCATGTGTTTCTCTCATGTGGGAAGGCCTGTGCCCAGCAGTGGGACGTATAATGGCTGATGATGATGATTTATCTGTGTTTGATTCTTATGCCATTCGTGTTCTTAATAATGATGCCCGAATGATCTAAACCGGTTAAAGCGGTTTTTCAATCCCTGGTTGTGTGTGACATTGCATTATCCTTAGGTGCAATTTTTTTTACGGAGTGGCTCAAGTAAAGAAAAACTGATTTTGTCCCGCCAAATGTAGAAAATGAACATTCTGTATTTTTATGATACTAACTGATGGGGTACATCACAGGGAATAAATCTCTATAAAAAACATCATCTCTTAATTTTAGAAAGATACAAAATCTAGCAATGTAAATTGGAGAGACACAACAAAGCACTGACTATTTTATCAACTAGAAAAAGAAACGTTTTAGGTTGAGATGTGAACCCACAGCCTTTCACAATTCGGGTGACTCTTCAATCTACTGACCTACTTGAGGGTCTTTCTGTTTTAAGTCTATCATTACAATATCAAAATTATGTTGAAGTGTTACTTTATTTTGCTCTTTTGTCAATAATTTTGTTGATCATTTCAGCCGCAGTCTGTCTGGAGATGAAGAAGGTGTATTATGTGATACCATATCTAGGAAGACATTATTCTACCTCATTGCTACATTAAATGCTGCATTTCCAGATTATGATTTTTCAATGGCAAAGGTAAAAATAATTGAATAAATTTTTGAGGTTTCCGATTTTTCTTTACTCTTTAATATTTTTTTAAGAGTGGGAAATGGGTTTGAACCTCTATTTATGAGAGGCTGGCATAGTGATAGCCATAATTTTGCGGGAGGTTCGCAAATATTACAAGAAAGCGGCGGAAACCTGTGTATAGTGATAGAGAATTAGATGAGAATAGCGCAAGAATCTTAACTTGTTCCCATCTTCAATTATATATCTACAACTAATGTACTTAAGTCGATAATTTAATCACGGATAATTTTCAGAAATACTTAATACAGAAGAACATAAATAAAACTAACTATACTGTAGATTATCAACATCACGTCAGTCGAGAGACGCCCACTTCTGGGTATAGAAGGCCTATACCCAGCAGTGGGCGTGGCCCAAGGATCTCCAAATCGTTCGGCCCTGCGCTGACCACAACAATCTGCTTCTTGCGACCCTCACCAGAGTCCCAGTGTGACAGTATATTATAGCTTTACAGACTTGCCATGTTAAGGTAAACTGAAAATGCAATCTTTTTTTTTGTAGAGCGGTGAATTCAGTGCGGAACCATCTCTGAGCTGGGTGCAGGGAGCCGTGGATGCAGCATTATCTGCAGTCGGGGGGATGCGTTGGCGGCAGTTACGACCTGCTTTATGGGCCGCTATTGACGAAGAGGTACTTCTTCCGGAGTGCCGCATATACAGCTACAATCCTGATTTAGCTAGTGATCCTTTTGGAGAGCCTGGTTGCCTGTGGGCATTCAACTACTTTTTTTACAACCGGAAGTTGAAGCGGATCGTGTTCTTTACCTGTAGAGCTATGAGGTATGTATCATATACAAATTGTTGAAATTGATATAAGGTGAATTTTTCAAGCGTGTGTTGGTTACAAAGTAGTATTAGATTTTTGATTCTGTCTAAAATATTCCTGATGTATTTACCCATCGTGTATCAGATTCCAGACACAATAGATTTTTCAATTGTAGTAGCCCTCCAGTGGGATAACGCCGCTTGAGGGATTAAAAAATAGCGTTATTTCGAATAATTTTATAAGAATGGATACATTATTATGTGGGTCATCCTATTAGCCTTTAATGTTCAAAGCTAAATAAAGGCCTCCTCATCGATTTCCAAAGCGTACCTTAACTTTATGGCTCATATAATAAACGACACAGATAATTATAACAATTATTGCAACAAAGAAAATTATACATAATTATTTGATACTCTGACTTTGTACTGACCCCAACAAAAATAATTGAATGCTTGTATTTTTGTTATTCCTCGAAATAGGGTATTGAATCTTTTATGGCATATGGAAGACATGTCAGGCAAGCTTTTAGTGTAAGAATCTCAACGTAAAGTGATGGATTAAACGAGAAATTAAATGAAAACAAAAAAAGAAAACTTAAATAAATTCTCTTTTATTGCACCTACCCCAGTTTAAATCACGCGAAAAGATGCGTATTTTAGGGCTAAAAATATTTTAAAGTTGAAATTAAAAACATATCTGTTAAAATGCGCCTATTAAAATAATTTAACTTGTACGTCTATGAAAGAAATTATAAAGATTCACTGGTCGAACGAACCTAGATTTTCAATTGACACGGACGTGTGCGTAATGATGAAGTAATAACTTTCACGTGCAATTTTGCTCTAGAATAATAAATTAATTTAAATCTATTTCTAACCTGCCGATTCAAATCTTTTATGAAAAACTCAATGCAGCCTGTTAAGGCCAGCCTCAACCGCGGCGGTGGTCGTCAAAACCAGGTGGTTTTGGTGTTGTAAGGAGCAGGTGCTCCTCAGCTCGCGGGCCGCCTCGCCCCTCCGCGCCTTCGCGGGCTTAAATTACACTCTAGGGGTAGGGCAGACAAGACTACGTGGAGTCGGTTTGGCAGCGATTCGTTTCTGTCACTGACACTGTATACCAACAGATGTCAGATTATGTACATATTATTATGTCAATTGATTGTTATACCAAGTGAAGATTATATCAATCAATCATTATTTGAAATGTTATTATCTTAAATAATAATTAAATAAAATGACGCGTATATCAAATAAAATTATATGAAGTGAACGATATACTAAATGAGTTTTATTTTAAATGGCATTATTCGGTATGAATTGGTATTATATAAAATGAAGATTATGTTAAGTAAACGTTATGATAAATAAAATTATATAAAGTGTTGGTATAACAAATGATTATTATGTAAAATGAACGTTAATAAAGTTCAATTAAATCAAATGTTGGTATATCAACTGAGACGCTCCCTGTTTAGAAGTAGTTAAATTACGAAGGTACCTACATATAACATAGCTTTAGCCAAATAATATTCAGAAAAATGGTGTGTTGGTGAATTGAAAGTAAGCCAAGTAAGTTATCTGGCAAATGAAAAAAGTTCAAAAGATACTTCGGTCAATACAAAATAGGTATATGTAAAAATCTATGAAACATAGTTTGGTGAAGTGATACATATGTCAAATAATATTTCGATCATTTAAAAATATGGCAAACAATACATATGGCAAAAGAGAAGTTGGTCAACCGTTTTCGGGGAAATGAAAATCGAACAAGTAAATTTCGGGAAAGTAATCGGTTACCTACGTAAGCTAATTTTTTTAAGTTTTTTTTTACAACATCCTGAATGCTCCTTTTATAAAATATTTTTTTTTTACCAAAATTTTAAAATCCATGCAGTAAGGGGTTAATTTAAGGTTTTCAAGAAGAAAGATGAGATCTTCGTAATTCGACTATCCAGGCTTTAGACTAAAGACTACCTACTTTGACCATTCTCCAAGTTCGGGGAATGTATCCGAAGGCAATACATATACCTTTAGTATGGTTATTATATTAGGATTATCCTAATTTCGAGGTTCGTGGTTGTCTCTTTCAGTTCTATTCTTGTTTATTTTTTTCTACAGTTTGGTCATCATCACACACACTTGGAAAATTAATCTAAATATCACATTTATACATATTTTATAAAACTTATCCTTGAAGGTGCTTATTGTAATAAAATGGTGTGGTTATCTCTTTTGCAGTCCTGTGTGTGCCGTAGATTCCGGGGTTGATTTTGCGATGGACGAAGATGAAGAATATAACTGAAAATTATATTCTGCCCTATCTTAAACTTTTTTTAACAATAGTATTAATAATTAAATCACTATATGTACCTATGTTCGGTTATCACTGTAGTACTATGTACGAGTACCTTATCTGTCACTTTAATAATAAATCTAATTTTAACTTTAAGATTTCAGAAAAAAATGTTAATGTATCATTAAAGACACAACTATTCATGGTTAACGCAGACCGACGGAACGGCGGCAAAAAGATTAATTCGATAAACAATGAAAAGGCAGTTTTATTTTATTTTCTACAACAGCGCATTGAAGCGCCTACTACGATTCGTTTTTTTTTAAAGGTAAATACCGAAATTCATTGTTGGTCAAAACAAAATAAAGCGGACGATATATTGAATATGGATGCGTTAGTCCGTCACTCCGTCGATCTGAGCTGACCTTTAAGACTAACAAAATACGTGCACAGTTAATTAAGACTTTAGTAAGTATCCACTTCCAATAACAACCTTTTTATGACTTGTGTTGAATATTTGGGTAGGTATTACGCCCAAGGCGTAGCCAAGATTTTGTTTAGGAGGGGAGGGGGACAGGTCCATTACCGCACCAATGTAGGTATTGTCTATTAGAAGGAAGAGAGTTGCAAGCAATTAGTATAATGAGGAGTAATTGGGCTCACATAGCAAAATGTGTCCGTCTTGTACTTTGAAGATATGGGGGAAACAGATTTCGCGACAATAACGTTACCGCGGCAATTAAATACAAGTTTTATCCCGGTTTTAAAGTAGTAATTGGTAGAAGAACAATTGAATAGATTTTACTTGAATAAGGTTTTATCTGGCTTAGTTTGTAGTGATATAATTGTGCTGCTTTATAAACTAGGTGCGTGTGTGCAATTTTTTCTTATCGAGTTAATATTAAATTTTTCTCTGTTTGCTCAACATTACTTATCTACTGTATTTCGATGTGTATTAGTGTGGATCTGTAACTGGTTTACTATTTTCTACTTATTTGTCTTATTTTTGTAATAGAAAACTGTTGATCTACCAATAAAATAAAATAAACATGATCCATAGTTCATGTTCGCATATTACCTAAATGTGCACTAATAGCAAAGTGTATTACGTTTTTTAAGTTATTTAAATAGCAATGAAATATGCATAAATTGTTTCTATTTATAGGTTTTTGAAAATATTCTTTGTTTAGGCGTTTTGGAAAATCTAAAATGTTACTCCAGCAAAAAATAACTTAAAAACTGTAAGACACAGAACGCTCATATTGCACATTTAGTACTACCAATGAAAGATACGTAATAATATTGTGGTTTCGGGCTATAGATTTTTTAAAGACATTTTCCTGAAATAACGTTACCGTAGCAAAATCTGTTTTGCCCAAACATCTCTGAAAGTAGAAAACACTCAAACTTCACGCTATTTGCGTGCGTTTGTCATTCGTTTTTACATTCTTATTCCATCCTTCTAATGCACAAAAATCTACTATTATATGTTTATACAACTATACCACAAAAAACTGTTTTAAGCCTTCACCTGCAATTTGATCTCCATTTTCTTTTCTTGTATTTATTTAGTATGTGGGTATTAATATAGGTTTAGTATTGTGTGTAAGCGCCGGCATACTGGTTAGGGGCGAAAGATTAATGGTTATTTGCTCAACCCCCCCCCCCCCCCCCCCCCCGCCCTCCGTAAATTGGAAAACATTTTCTTTCTCAGTCTTGTAATGTTAACGTCTTATTAATTTGCGTAAGAAGCACTAACAACATAATTTTGTAGTAGTATAGTGTATTCTTATAGTCGAGGGAGGTTATTAGTACCTACTTTTCGGTGTTTTGTGGAAGCTTTGTTATTATAGGTTTTGGAAAAGTGTGTGAACAGAAAAATACAAATTAGGTACAGATCTACCCTACTTTTAACGGATACGATAGTCACTTGAGCCTTAATTCATCCCCATTGAAAACGCATTCGGAAAGATAATTAGATTCGTTGCGAACGGGCTTCGAACACATTATAGATAAAATTTAGTTTTTAGCGCGCCTCTCCTCTACACACATGCCTGCGAGTTCTTACCGCGTGAGTACCTTACCTATCGGCCCGCTAGAACATGCCGCAAAAAATTGCACCAAGCTGAGCTTCATTTCAGCCTTAAGAGTATAGATCGATAAAATTTCACATTAAACTCGACAACGATCAGGTAATACCATATTTTTTTTACATTAATATGCCGGTAGCTGTTTGTACAACCAACATAAGTTATACAAACAGCTACTGGCATGTTAATGGATATGTTAATGTCTCGCGCTGGGCTCTTGCTATCTAATATTATTTGAGGGCAGTAAAGTGTATGTAGTTATCATTTACCAGTGTTATTCTACAGGAGTTATCGTGTGAGGAGATCAGATTCTTAAGCAACATCCTGCAAGATGACATAACATAAATTTTGACACAGCAACAAACGATTGCCACAACAAGGAAAGAACAGTCTAAATAATAACAAAATGAAAATATGAATAAAACCGGTTTGAGTTTGTGTGCGTGTGTGTAGGTATGTGTGCGCGCGCGGTTGTCTTAATTTCTCTACGGCTTGTTTGGAAAACATATAGAAACTACTGAAACGAGACAGTATAAGAAACTCAGTATCTCGAAAAACCGTATATTTTTATTTTTTATTTATATCGATGATATTAATGAGATATTTATATCACAGTTGGAGTAGGTAATAGAACCTAATGGTTAGTGGATTGTGTTAGGGTGTCTTGTGATTTTTTAGTTTTAAATTACTTAACTTCATTTATAGTTGTGTATTAATTTTTGTGTAAATAACTAATTTTTAATTTTACCTGTGGAATAGGGAACTTTCAATAACGCCTTGTTCCGACGACGGATCTTAGTTGATCTGACTGCGAGGCGGGTCGTATTACCTACTCGTAGGTATTTGGTCACCGATCAGCGTTTGTCTGCGCTGGTCTCAAAAACATGTCCTTGACCCTACGGTAAACTGCTGACTGTTGAGATTGACCCCATAATGAGGCGAGGCGTGTGGCTATTCCTAACATCCAGTCAGTGGGCTACACTTAGCTATGTTTATTATATTGGCATGAAATGGCATTATTTGATTTGTAAATGTCATTAGAATGGTTAAAAAGATTTTTGCAACTCCTGGTTAATTCAAACTTATAATGTTTCTCAGTATCTACCTAGTAAAATACACTCTTTTGCAAAAAAATGGGCATCTACTTATTTTATGAGCACCACCATAGGTACGTTCTGGTTTACCTAAGGAGATGCCCATTTCTACTCGAAAAAAGTAAAATAAAAAAGGTCTTGAGAATACTACGGTCCAACCTAGTCCTAGGATGTCTAGATCAGTGTCGCAAAATTTTATCCTTCCCCCGGAGTCATTTAGGATGACTGCATATGTCAACAAGAAAGACGTCCATTGGCTAGGTTGCACACCTCTAACTTCCTTTATAGTCTTTTTGTAGTCGACATAAGGGAATGCGATTTCTCAACGCCTAGTTCACCAGGATGCGGTCATCTCTGGTTTTCTACTAGTAGAACCAGGCATTTTAAAATATCAAGGAAATAAGAAAATTCATTATTAATTATCAAGATATTCGAGTATTTTCTTATACAACTAGACCACAAGCAAGCTGACGACCCACATGGTGTTAAGTGGTAACCGCCGCCTATAGACACCTGCAGTAACATGTAAAAAAAAATCACTTGGTATTGCAGGTGCGTTTAGGTATGTTTAAACAGGTAGGTTGGTTTCATGCCCAGTAATTTTCACGGGTTACCTTTCCCTTCAATCCGAAACACAGCGAACTGTTTCACGGTAGAAATAAGAAAGGTGGTGCTTACCCAACCACCTAGTAAAAAATAAAACGAAAAAATAAATACGTACATATAAATTAAATGATTTCCACCGCTTTTGTTAGAAATTGAAACAAACTTTTTAAACTAACTAAGTAGCTACCTACTGCATTGATTAAAATTGGCCCGTATTTTTTGCAAATGAGTTTATTATTAAGTTTAAATTTTTTTAGATGTACCTCTAAGTATCTGTTTTAAGGTGCCTAATTATAAGTAAAATATAGATTATTTGTATAATAAAAGTTTTGATGTCTTTAAAGTGAAATAAAACGTGTAAATAATTTCTTCAATTTATATTTTTTATTTATGCTCCGGTAGCTAATATTAGACGGCGCAGCGTATATTATGGGGCCTGCGGCAAATCTCAAGCAGTGAAATGCTTAGAGCTAAATGTATTTAAAACCCCGGTATTTACGGTGTTAATAAAATGTAGGTGGTTTCTGAGTAAATGAGAATCGCATTTTTTTTTTTAATAAGGGAAGTGGAGTATTTTTAGTGGTAATAAGAATCTACCATTGCCTGTTTCAGACTGCAAAAATTCTAGTGTTAAATGCTAAAGTTACTCATTATCTCATCTTATTTTTATTTCTATAGTAATTGTTTCCTTTTCTTTTATGAAACTTTTTACAATTAAGCCACTTATTATTTATTTAGAGGTGCTATTTGGTAATTATTAAATAGACGACACGAGTTTGTAAGAATAATGTGTTCTTACACACTAGTAAGTAGCCTATTTCGTGTATTTCCAGTAGGAGGGAGCTGGTGGAGTAGTTGCATGATAGGACTACTGGTATTTTTTCCCAGAGGTTCAGAAACTATTCGGCCTATTTTGGCGACCCGGCTTTGTTCTTTTAAACTTTAAAAAATCGGTTTTAATCTACTTACAGACTATGAAATGAAATACATCGGTACCTACTACTAACAGTCCATACCCTCTGGGGGAAAAATACCAGTAGTCCCATACTGGGACTAGTCGACAAGAACTAGTGGGAATATACGGCCTTCTCTGGTGTGAATCGTTCTGGATCGGCCACCAACGCCGATTTGAATTCTGACTACCTGTCATGTTGATCCTAAAAATAAATAAAGAAACCTAAGTGCAAACAAATAAGTTTCTAAACTAATAATACATATTTGATTTGAATCTTAACAAAGCATGGACAGAAAACGTTAAACTATTTACCACTTTGAAACTCCTAAACACACAGTTATAAATATTCACTGATAGTAGATAAAGAATGGCTAATTTATAATACTGATTGGGACGAAAACTTTACTGATTTAACTTTTTTTTTTGAAAATTTTTTAAAGAAACTGCAAAGCAAAGGGAAAACTACAATATGTGGAGTTACTTTGACTATTATTACTGTAGTGTACATAGGTTTAAATAAAATACAATGCATGTTTTTCTCAGAAAATATAATGACGAACATTAAAAACATAATAAATCTTTATCGATCTATACAACAGAATAAGAAGACTCCAAAAAAAGTCATAAAAATAAAGTAGATATACGCTAAATAATATTCTTAAAAATTATTTACACGGAGGAATCGCGTGCGTCTTTTACGTCCTACAAAACCTTACCCCTTTTTGATCTGACCCTTATAATGCGTGGAGCATGATCGCCCGACCATCAGAACAATCTGCATCTGGGTGGCTTGGCGGCGTTGGGGACGCGGATGATGCACGAACATGGGTCTCGGTTCGTCGGGCCACGGGCCCACCTCATCGGGCTCTGAATATTTGTACTTATTTGGGGAGACTTCCATCAAGGCCCTTAGACTGTTTAAAATTGTGTATTGGTGCTGCTTATATAAATTTAAAATTCGGAAATTCTGTTTCTGTGTAGGTATGTTATGATACCTAAATATAGTCCACGTTGCCCAAAACTGAAGTCTCATGTTAAGTCAGCCCAGGCCTGTAACTCCAGTACTGGAGCGACCTTATTCGACTGCGAGCGATGTTCACACGACGATTGCAGTAAATGTTGCGGGCGTGCCCCGGTGGTGAAGGCGAGAGGCGGGCCGTCGGGCTCCCAGCGTACGTCAGGCGTGGATGTGATCGCTAGCGCTTGTTTCCAACGGCTCCCCGTGACCCTGATCAAGTCATATGTCCAGTGGAAGGCCGTCCAGCTTTGCGCTTTACGGTACGTGGTCGCCATTCTTACGTTTACGTTCCGCCGGCCTTCTGTTCTTGATATTTACTTGATGGCGGCGCGGAGGGTTGGGCTCGCGGCGTTCGTCGGGTGTGGCCGCTAGCGCTTGTCTGACGGCACGCGGCGTTCATCGGGTCTGAACGCTAGCGGTTGTATGACGGCTCGTAGTTCATCGGGTGTGGCCGCTAGCGCTTGTGTGACGGCGTCGCGGCGGGTTGGGCTCGCGGCGTTGGTCGGGCATGGTCGGGAGTGGTCGCTAGCGCTTGTCTGGTGGCGGCGGCGCGGGCGGCGCGGCGTCGGCGTCGGCGGGCGGCGCGGCGGGCGGCGGCGGCTCGGGCTGCTTGGCCCGCGGCCGCCACGCGTCCAGCAGCGCCTCGACGCGCTCCTCGGTGGGCCCCCAGCGCGCGAACCCCGCCGCGTTCTGCAGCCACACCACCACGGTGCCGCCGCCCCATCTGAAGTACACCTCGTTCCTGACAAACATACATTTATAATAGAGCAGTTTCCACCTTGCTTATTTCATACAGGTGGTGACGATAATTCGACAATTAAAGCATGGGCTAATTGGGCTATATTAGTTCATAGAAATGTTTTGCAACTTTCAAATACATCTTATTCATTTGATAATTTAATGACATTTTTAGGAAAGGCTGTTTGTTATATTATTAAAAAAACCTACATTTTTGACTGCCTAAATGTGTTGGTATGAACTTATGTATTGTTATTATGTCACATTGTCATATTGAAAGCAAGTATGACATTCATACGTCAGTGACCTTCAATGTGACATCATAAAGAATAATACCAATAAAGTAAGGCGGTTGCCCTGCCGATTCTAACAAATCTTTTCAAATTAGCCAGAACCACATTTCTTTGTTTGTTATAGTCGTGAAGAAAGTGACAATTCCTTCGCCGGTCTTCACAAGCTAAGGCTTATGTCGCATCATCATATCAGGCTATGATGTCCACTGCTGAACAAAGGCCTTCCCCAATCGATTTCCAAATGGAACGGTTCTGCGTAGCCTGCATCCAACGGCTCCCCGCGACCCTGACCAGGTCGTCTGTCCATTTAGTAGGAGGCCGTCCTACTTTTCGCTTTCCAGTACGTGGTCGCCATTCTAGAACTTTAACGCCCCACCGGGTCTGCGTGCTATGTGCCCTGCCCACTGCCACTTCAACTTACTAATCCTACTAGCTATGTCAGTGACTTTGGTTCTCTTCCGAAAGTCCTCATTTCTGATTCTACCTCGCAGAGAAACACCCAAAATAGCTCGTTTCATAGCTCGTTATACGACTGCGATCTTGCACAGAAGGCCCTTAGTAAGCGACCACGTTATCATAATCAAATCATAATCAATCGTTTATTTGCATGAATAACATAAATAGTACACATGAATAGAAGTACATCGCAGGGTAAGAGCTATTATAATCCCTAAGAGAGTTATTCAGTCTGTCAGCAGCAGACGTGCAAATGTTAATACTAAATTAAGTTTAAAAGTACATGCTAATTACAGAATAAGGCAAATAAACTGTCATAAAATTATTATTGTTCATAAATTCAATTGTCAGGGTTATAATTAGTCAATTGTTGTCATAGTAAAATAAAATGGTCACAATTCTTTTTCAATTTACAATATTAATGTCATTTTTGTTGATTATATTCGAAATATTCTTTAATGGTATAGAAACATCTTTCCGCTAACCAATTGGATAGAGCTTTTTTAAATGTTTTCTCTTGAAGTAATTTCACAGCCGTATGTCATCACTGGCAACACACACTGGTCGAAGACTTTCGACTTCAAGCACTGAGGAATTTTGGACGAGAAGATCTTACGCAATTTCCCGAACGCTGCCCATTCAAGTTGGATTAGTCGATTTACCTCTTTCTCGAAGTTGGCCCTACCTAGCTGGACCATTTTTCTAAGATAAACGTACTCGTCAACAACTTCGATAATAGAACTCCCAACTGTAACTGGTATAGGTTCGACATGGGTATTCGACATAACCTTTATCTTGTCCATGTTAATTTTTAGACCCACCAGTCGGGAGGTTCTGTCGAGGTCGTCGAGCATTGTGTTCAATTCCTCGAGGGATTCTGCCATGACTACTATTATCATCGGCAAATCGAAGATGAGTAATGTACTCGCCGTTGATGTTGATGCCGAGTCCTGTCCAGTCCATTAGTTTCAAAACGTCTTCCAACGCAGCGGTAAACAGTTTCGGAGATATTACATCTCCCTGTCTTACCCCTCTCTGCAGTTGGATAGGTTTCGTATATTGATTCTGAACACGGACCGACATGGTGGCTCTCTCGTACAAGGATTTCATCGCCTCCATATACCGATAGTCAATGTGGCACTTCTTAAGAGACTGAATCACGGCCCATGTTTTGATCGAATTGAAGGCCTTCTCGTAGTCCACAAACGCCAAGCAAAGTGGCCGGTTATACTCCTCGGTCTTCTGTATAACCTGCCGCAGCGTATGTATGTGGTCTACGGTATTAAAGCCTATACGGAAACCGGCTTGTTCGGGAGGCTGGAAGTCGTTAAACCTGCTCGCGAGACGAATGGTGATAAGATAACCCTCGAAAACAACTTGTAAACGTCTGTAGTTCTTCAGTAAGGTTTTGTCACCTTTTTTGAAGAACAACACCACCAGGCCTCCACTCCACGCTTGTGGCGTTGTACCCTCGAGAACGGCGGAATTGAATAGCCTCTGAAGGACTTTCAGTAGCGGTGTACCACCCGCTTTCAGAAGCTCTGCAGTAATTCCGTCCTGCAGTTATGTCGGATAGCATGCATTATTTCCAGATAATTAATTGTAGTAAGTTCTTCGTCTCCAACCATAGTAAGAACCTATAGGCTTTGAGCACCATTTGTTGTACATCTATTTTTTTAAAACTATAAATTACAATGATTCCCATAAAACTTGACTCATCAAAACGGCGAATAAATATTGATTTGCTTAAAAACATTACAGAGGTTACATAGGAAACGAAATGTCAGTGTCAAAATACAATTTCTGTTTTACGACTTTACGTTGTCCTTTTTTTTCAAAGTCAGGATCGTACAATTTCGCAAATTAAAGAGAATGTTTGTATATATTAAGTTATTATTAAGTTTAACTTTTTAACAGCGTGAAAATTATACTTTTCGGCACTTTTGTGACTACAATGTTGCCATTTTTAAAACACAATTTTATTTTGTTTTTTTTTTTTCAATGGAAAGAGTTTTGTGTTATCCAATATATTTTTGTTTACAGGGTGGTGTCGTCAATACGACAATAAATTAAAACATGGGCTATTTTAGTTCATAGAAATGGTTTGCCATTTTCAAAAACATCTTATTCATTTGATAATTTCATAACATTTGTATGAAATAATATAACACTGGCTGCAATAATTCATAGAAATTTCTATGAACTAATATAGGCCATGTTTCAATTTATTGTCGTTTTAATGGCACCATTCTGTATAATCTGAAATAGGTAGTAAAAACTGAGGTATTTACTTACTTTGGTAGAACATGTTGAAATCCATGTCGATATTCATGTTCAAATGCAGGTATTACAACCTGGAACGTGCAAAAAAACAATAGGTATATATGTGGGTACGAAGGTGTCAAATCAATAATTAAAACGGGGATATTAAATCTCGAGATCTGGCTGCTATACTTGCGTAAATATTAGAAATATATCTAAGTAAACATTTGTAAACAAATTCGCATCATAGGTACCAACATCCAGCCCTACCAGGATTAGAATCCGAAACATCTGATTTGGTGGTAATTTAACATAATCAGATATTTAATAATTTCACGTGCAAGCGCTGCTATACAGACGTGCACGCGGGCGCAAACAGTTTCGCTTTATGGCGGGTAGTCCGGATACACATAAACCGAACAATAACGAACGATCGATGGCTAGTGAAAACTAGGAGTGGGGATAAAGCAGATGATATTGTGTCCCTGTCCACAGACACACACAACAAACGGCGCTCGCCGAACGCCAGCGAAACGTCCCAAGGGCGGTAGATAGTTTATTTTAAGGTTGTTGGATAAACTTTGTTGGTTATTAATACTATGAAAAAAGAGAACGCCAATGGTGGATGACATCCATTTATAGAAGCAAAGGAATGAATACATATATTGCACTGAATATAGTTTTATTGCTTAGCATTTTGTATTATCACACCATCAAGTAAAGTGACAAGAAGACTGAACTACCAGTCAAGGATTAATTTCACCACTTCCAAGAAACCAAGATTTACGTAGCTTGTAATGACCACACACCTACAGGTAAAGTTAGACACTTCGACACATGTGGGGGACAAGGAGGGGTAACAAGAGTCATTTAAGAACTGGCTTTTTGACGGACTATTGCTATTTGCCGCAGATGGCCTTTACAGCGTAACCGGGGTTTTAAGGAGGCGAGAACTTTGATAGGACCTCAAGCCTTGAGGGGCGAATTCGCCTCTGGAGGATTTCTAATCGCCAGTCATCACCTTCAAGGGAGGTGTCCCGCGATCGCTTAGTCTTCAGGGCGCTCGAGCCATGATTGAGTTAGAACTGGCGTGTTCCTCTTGATGTGCTGCGAATCTCGTTATTCAAAGCTGTGGTGAGGTAAGCCTGACGAAGGTTCTGTACTTTTGATGTTGACATTTATGAGTTTTATTTAATTATTACATACACATCTAACGTTAGTGAGAAGTAAGAAATCGACTTGTAGATAGTGAAATAGGCACAGAACACGATTTCCTTGAGGCAAGAGTCGAGGTGTCGCTCCACTATCATCCCAGGTATAAAAGTAATTTCTTGATTTGGAAAAATAATGAATTTCGTAAGATGATTAAATATGACTTTCACATTCCCATGTGATGCTCTAACCACTGAGCTGGAATTAAGAAATAAATAAAATATTCTAGTTATTGGCTTTAGCTTCATTGGTGGTCTGGTAGGTACCACCGCCTTTCTTATTTCAGCCGTAAAACAGTTTGCTGTGTTTCGTATTGAAGGAAAAGGTAGCCAGTGTAATTACTGGGCATGGAAGGCATTTCATCTTAGGCCTCAGGATGACAACGTACCTTCAATACCAAGTGATTTTTTCCTTACTATTGCAGGTGTCTATAGGCGGCGGTAACCGCTTACCACCAGGTGGGCTGTCAGCTTGTTTGTCATCTAGTTCTATAAAAAAAACCACCGGTGGCGGCGGAAAGAAGCGAAAAGTAACTTCTGAACGCTCTCCAACAACACCCTTTGACTCGCAAGTGTTTCTTCGCGTATAATATATAGGGTGGTCACGGCAATACAACCAACTAAAATATGTGCTGTACTAGTATCCTGAGGCCTAAACAGAGCACCGGCGCTAGCAGTCCGCAACGCTGGTGCTCTATTTGACGGCTAATACCGTTCATAGTACAACATAATTCGACGCTATAGCGCGGCGTCAGACTAGCGCTATGACGCGCGGTAAGTACGCGTTGTGTTTGGAAAAGCCCTAAGATGTAATGCCCCCATGCCCTGTAGGTACAGGAACGCGAGTGCACTTGCCTGTTTCCGCTTGAAGTGGCTGGCCTGCAGCTTGTGCAGCGCGTGCGTCTGGCGGTCGGGCCACTCGGGCAGCACCACTACGAAGCTGAGCGGCTCCGCGGAGTCCTGCAGCAGCCGCTCCATGTGCCGCAGCGCCGCCTCCAGCAGCTCCTCGCAGTACGGCGGGTGCGCCACCATCGACCCGGACACCGGGCGCAGTTCCAAGAACGGCCTTCACAACCGCATACAACATTTTCTTACACAACTATGTATGATCATAATCATCATCATACCAGGCTATGATGCCCACTGCTGAACAAAGGCCTCCCCCAACGATCTCCAAATGAAACGGTTCTGCGCAGCCTGCATCCAGCGGCTCCCCGCGACCCTGACCAGGTCGTCTGTCCATCTAGTGGGAGGCCGTCATACTTTGCGCTTTTCGGTACGCGGTCGCCACTCCAGAACCTAATGCCCCACTGGCCGTCCGCCAACTACGTATACGTGAGCCAAATTGGGATGTTACCTAAGTTTGAATATGGCGCTATTTTTCAAAAATTCGGAAAATATACGCCACTGCTACCCATAAAAACAATCCAAACTTAAAAGATGTGAAATATTGTTAAAGTTGTACTGTTTTGAAAATTAAAAATGTAGATTGCTGATATCAATTTAAACAACTATTAATAAAAACATACTTAATTCATAGTTATTATTAATTTTGTCAATATGCCCATACATTTCTTAGTAATATGGGAACATGTGATGTCAGCTGTTCCGTAGATTTTCTATGGATCGTTTTTGAACGATGCGCCGCAACACAACAAACATACCACTACATCTGTGAAACTATTAATCTTAGACAACTATTTCTTTTGCAATATAAGAAGAAATAAAGAATATGAGTTATAAACCTTTTATATATGAAATAAAAAAAGTTGTCAACTACCCTATTCGACAAAGAATGATTATACAAATAAATAAATAAACCAAATGTCATTTTGTATAGGTTTGTGCTTTTCACTCGCTTTCTTGCTCATCGCTCAAAAAGAATGACATTGGCCCTAATAGGATAGTTGACAACTTTTTTTTTTTATAAATAAGAAGTTTAAAACTCATGACGAAATATTGCAAAAAAGTATATTTAACATTAATAACATCACAAATACAGTTGCGTTGAGCGCTCTGGTTTCGATTACGAAAACGAAGCAACTTTCGCCATGGTTGGTCCCGGGATGAGGTCAAATGAATCAAATTTATAATCTCGTGCTTCGGAGGGCACGTTAAGCCGTTGGTCCCGGTTGTTACTGCAACCGCTTTAACCCACCAACCCATATTGGGCCAGCATGGTGGTGTTATGGCCCAAGCACCTCATGTTTCTTCCATGTAGGAAGGCCTGTGCCCAGCAGTGGGACGTAGATAGGCTGATGATGATGATGAAAACTCTCCATTTTTTATTCCAGGTCACAGTTCTAACCTAACTTAGGTATTAAGTTAAAAAAAATAGGTTATAGTAGGTTGGAACTGTGATCATTTGTCACCGCAGCATGTCGCTGAAGCGTTTGTCGCCGCAACGTGTTATCGCTGCTGTAGCGTTTGAAGCAATACCGTTTGTAGCCGTTTTGTGTCGCTCTCGTATTACGAAGTCCACTAAGGTGGCAATCAAACAGACGACCCACCTGAAAGTAAGTGGTTGTCGTAACCTGTGGACGCTTGCAACACTAGGGGCATCACTCGCGCGTTGCTAACCTGTTAAAAGTTTTTCACACCCTATTTGAATAACCACATGCTTTACTCGTATGAGAAATGTTCCGCAGGGAGTTCATCGCAGAACTTAAGCGCACGCGGGAAAAAAAATCTCCGAAAACGTACAGTACGCGACCACTTTGGTTCAAACGTGTTAGGATAAACTCCCTGCTGGAGGCGATCGGAGCGATGGTAAATAGAGGCCGTGCTGGTGGGCAATTGTGGCCATCATGTCATATTATCATAACATGTCATATTATACTCAGAAGGCGGACACATAGTCGGTTACAACCATAAAACCTTAAAATAAATCATTTTTTCCAATTCGCATTGAAGCAATCAATTTACCAACAATACTCACCCTCGAGATCCAAAATAGGAATCCGTATCAGCAAATGCAGAACAGTACTGTCTGAAGTAGCAGTCGAGAGGGCTGGCAAAACATTCAAATGTGACCCCGAAACAGCGGTGTAAGCATTCCAAGACTGGAATGGGTAGGGCCATTTGAGTGAGGTGAGCTTCCCCGCCAGCGCCCACCCAAGCAGCGTATCGTCTCAGAAGACACCATACACGGGACAAAAACTGTTCAAACTTCTTATCATCAAAGCAACTGTAGCGATAAAGGCATTCCTGTAAAGATTTCATGACATTTGGTTACAATTATTGACTTTTGTTGAATATAGTTGTAGGTAATAAGCGCTATTTTTTTAATCCGGATTATTTGTAGTAAATTATCAGGTTAGTTCAAAAATTATCTTTTTAATCATAATCACAAAGCCGTAATATAGGGCCATGTGTTTATTAATTTTAATAAAATTAAAACTAACGCAGAGGTCGCATTTGATTTACTAGTTTTTAGTAGTGAAAAAGAACAACTGCCGTTAGTTTTAGCGTCAGCAATAGTTTCAGCTAGGGCTTATGCATAGGTTTTCTTACACGTTACTGAGAAAACATTATGCGTTGAAGATACTATGTATTCTACCACAGAAAGACCATGTCCATCAAACATTAACCATTAGCCTATTTTGGCATATTGTGTTTGTTTTTTTCTCTGTGATGTTTATGTAAATGTGCAAAATAAAGAATTTCTATCTATCTATCTATCTATTAACTTACTAGGTATTTTCATCCTGCGTCTGTTTTATATCAAATAAGCTACACTAATATTACTAACTAGTGTATTCTTTACAAATACACGTTAGTTGGGATGTGGGATATAATCTACAAAACTTATTATCCTATTTCAATTCCTTTACGAATATTAAGAATGGTTCCGTCGCAATTCGCATCTGATTCACTTGGTACATTTTGCGAAACGTAATTATTGGCATTTAGTCCACTTCGCAAAGCGCACCTACTATTCGCACTTGATCAACTTTTGATTGGCGCCTTATGCGAATCACATCATTCACAGTTATTAAATACTAAACCTGAAGATATAGTAGTCATGGCAGTATCCCTGGAGGAATTAAGTATAATGCTCGGTGCCCTAGACAATTTCCCGACAGGTGGGTCTAAGAATCAACAAGGACAAGACAAAGATTATGTCGAATATCCATGTCGTTCCTTTACTAGTTAGATGGGTACCATCTACCACCAATACTTAATTTCTTTGAATGGTACTACAAAATAGATAGATAAATGTGACAGAAAACTCACCAATTTTTGGAGATATGTCGCATTGAGCACTTGTGTCTCTCCCAAATATCGCACTAGAGCTTGGTCGCGATCAAGAAAGTGCTCAATAAGTGGTGGCCGGGGAGCCGGCACTGCGAACTGAATAGGATAACACCACACCTTGCGCAGAGCTGCCTGTTGAAGTGGCGCTGGTAGCTCCTAGGCATATTGAAAATAAGTTACTCAGAATAACAATATTAAAAAATAAAGTTTCATAAAGTAAAAAAATGTTTTATTACATATTTGGTATTTAATTAAACATCAATTTAAACCATCCGTTCCTAAATCTAATGGGTTGCGGGGTCATGTTGTGTGAAGAACGGGCAAGAAATTCAGCAATATCTGTCCTCCATTTACATAACAAAAAAAGTTAAAATCTACATAAGTCAATATACAACAATTAAAAACGGATTAAAACAATGTGGCTTTTAATCACTTTCATCACAATATTTAATCAGGGATGTATGAGTATATGTAGGTATAACTCATGAATAATAAATACTTATTTAAAGAAATAAATAAAATCTTATTGGGAAATTGTGGTTTACATTACAACATAGCTGTTAGAATAGACAAGTCTCTCACAATTCACCTCAATAGGCATGGTTGAAATATGAAAAAATTTGGTATTTACTACCTAAAATTTTTGTTACTGAGCTCATATCCTTGTTCATCAGTCAAAATTAGGACTTTATTTTTTTCTGCCATGTTGATTGTTCTTTTTTATGTTTTTATCTTATTTTCTATTGTATGGATTGTTATTCCTATACTAGGTTACCTTTGGGTCAGTGTTCAAATTTTACGTTTATGAAGTTCTTATAAAATAAAAAGAGACGTATTTTTTATGTTTTAAACCAAAATCAGAATTGGGTTTCGGGGGAAGATGAAACGAAAATTGCCCTTTCAGGGGAAGTTGGAGATAAACCAACGTAGACGTAATATTAATGTATTTCTATGTTTTATTTTAATAAACATAAAAAAAGAAATATTATAATCAACTATAATAATACACGAGTACGTAGATTTGAAATGAAAAACAGTGCCAGTGTGACAGTGCGCATTATGAATAAAAATGCGCACTGTCTCCCCGAGGTAACCCTGTATGTTGATTGTGCACTGTCGGAAAGCTTGAAAATAAAGTTAATACTTTAGCAATCCGGGCGACTGCTCTAACCAACTTCCGGCCTCAGGACGTGAAATTTTTCTAGATTCACATTTCAATCACTAAGTAATTTTTCAAACATTTATAATAATGTTAAAATCTAAAATTAAGAATGTTAATACTTTAGTTATGGGGTACTTTGTTGGTATGCTAATATACCTTCTCTTCTAATTTTAATATATTGTTTTTTTCTCGATTTGTTTCAACTTATGGAATCGGTGTAAATTCAGACATGAAAGACAGACAGATAGATAGACAGACTGGCAGACAGACATTATGACATTGTTAGATATAGTACTTCTATCTCACGAAACATCTTGCTCTGACAAGCGCTTTACTTGTGTTAACAAGTGTCAAACACACTGCGGATGTGTGCGTGAATGTGAGTGGCGTTAGCATATAAATTTTAACAGATTGAAATTAATATTATATAATTTTATTATTATCAAATGTGAATGTGAATCTGTAAAACTTATTTTATTTGAGTTTAGTAACTTAAAAATAAATAAAATAAATTCAAATAAAAAATAAATCGTGATATTTTGAAGGTTCTTAATAATTAAGAACAGAATAAAATAAGACAGTTTTACTTGTGTTATATTTAATTAAATCAATCAGAATTACTCGAATAATTATCAGTTTAATCTTAAGCATCTTGTCATTTTATAAATTTCATAATCTTGTTTTTATCTGCAATTCGAAAAGTTTTGCCTACATAAAGATATTTTCATTTTCATTTTACAACTTCTCGGACTGGATATTTTCTACGCTTTATTTTGTTTAATAAAATAAAATAAATAATAAAACAAAAAATAGTCATAAAACTATTTGTCACAAATTTAATTTATTTATATAAATAGATACCAATATAAAAATAAATCTAAAAAATAAACAAAACATTCAAAAATACTTAATCAACTTCCCTATAACAATGCATAGTCGACGTTTACTTTCAATCTTTCCATACTGACGCGACGCTTGATTACGGATAACATATTTATTTTATTTTATTCGGTAAATAAATCATCAGCTGATAACACATAATAGTAGTTACCTAAAGACGTCTTACTTCGCCTGTGTCTCGCACAGAAGCACAGAGAGCTCCTGTGCTTAGGTTACCCACACATTCGCAGCGTGTTTGTATAGTAGGTTACCACAAGTAAAGATCAGATAGCTTTGTGAGATAAAAATACTATAACACTTTTTTTTATATACATACAAATGGAATTTTTGACGATACGAAAGTGCTTCTTGGGGGGCCTATTTGAACGAACGATATTTTCATTCCATTTCCTTACTTTTTTTAATATCTACTTGTATTGTCGTATCAGTTTCATTTGTTATTTAAACAGTATGTTTGCTTTTGATTTTCATCATATATATATTTGTTAATGCAGAGTGTAGTATATGTAGGTAGGTACATATCTACAATTAATAACAATATTATATACAACAACATAAACACATACACCTACACTGATCGGTCGTCTCAGGCAACACGCAACGCGGGGGGAGGGCGCCGCAGGCGCGGAGGGAAGCATTGTGATCCCAGGGAAGCCGGGAGAAAGACGTTGCGCGTGTGTCAATGAGCCGACTTAATAATAGTAACTTATCGTGTACTAAGTATTATTTGTTCATCATAATATTATAATGAACACTATACATAGTTCGCTATTATTCTTTACTGAAGGCTGTGTCAATGCCTCTTTTTTTAATTTCTCCTTTGCCTTCTTTTATTACTTTCGGTATTTTTTTTTTGGTTTTGTTTAAATAAAAGAATACTATTTTTTCATAAGTTTCGCCTACTCTCTTACATTGCGCCAATTGTACAAAAAAACATTTTGCAATTTCAATGAGTTTACACATTCTTATCATCTAAGTCTTGAGCCTTAAAAATAAAGTAAGTAGCCTTTTTCACTAAAGATATTTGATAAAAATATACAGGACTGTCTAAGGCTAGTGGATATTTTTTTTAGATAGTTAATGAAGGTACCCATTAGGAACCACCTTGGGAAAAAAATCGGTTTCCACCAAATTACAAGTTAAAATTTTGATTTTTTATTAAAATTTTAGCATCTCTGACTTTGATTTCTTTACTTCTTTAATTATTATTTTAATTTTTTTAATGAAAACGCTATCCTGATAAATCTTGAAAATGCATATTGAAAATTATAGAAATTATCAAACCTGTATCCCATTTTCCTTAAGTAGAGCACTATGTTTTTCTCTTATTTTCCGTGCATACTCTGCTGATAAGTGATATATCTTCAGACATATGCCTTCTACCGAAGCTTTTACAGTTTCAGCCAAATGTGGCTGACATTGCCTCTGAAAGGATTAATATTTAAAGTTAAAAGCTAAATCTAAATTTAAGTTTTGTGTATTTCGTTTTCTCAATATGTATACCAAAAGGATGGATGTCTTTATTTGACATTTAGAAAGGTGTGTTTAATTTTCGACCTTATTGAATGTGGAAAAAGGCAGCACCTCATTGCATGCCGTCTAAAATTGTCTTTGAGAGCTCAAATCTCTTTCTTACCATCTATTTTCCTATACATATTAAGAGAAAGAGATACACTGTACTTAAATTTAGATTTAGAGTGTGTCTTCAGAATTAGGCCCATTGATTAATATTTGGTCACTTTTTATACTTATTTATTATTAAAATATTTTTATTTAAATGTTAATTTACCAAACGAAACAATTAAATAAAAACATGTTAGAAACAACAAGTTTTTAAAAGATTTGCAAGTACAAACTTTGTAAATAAGTAGTTGTAAAACAAATATATTCAAAATTGATAAAAAGATTTGATTCATAAGGGCCCATTTTTCAATCTTCCGATAACCTCCAATAGTTCCAATTAATACATTGCCAGTTAATCTATGGAAAATATGTCAAAGCATCAATATAATTGACTGCTATTCAGTTATCTGAAGATCGGCAAAATCAACTCTAAACAAAATATTTCAATCATTGTTTCAAAATAGTGACCATTTTTTAAAAAAAATTTTTCAAGCTGTTAAAATCTAGACATTATTTAGTTACCTAGTCGCATATAATATTATAAAGTAAATCCCCAAATTGTTAATTATTTATACTGCATTCAAACGTTCCTAGACCTACAGGAATGTTTGAATGCAGTAGAAATAATTGTCTCTTGGACACTCGGGGGGCTGAACTGACAAACCAACAGTCACATAACTCCCATAGACTTAACAGATGTAATGTGTTATACACTTTTATTTATTTAGCCTCTTATGTCCAGTTACAGAAGATTGATATTACATATTCACAGCTGACCCGGCGAACTTCTTACCATTTCAGAATCAATGAAATTACCAATAAACTCAATAAATGTTCATCAGTGGACGCAATCTACACCAACTTCAGTAAAACCTTTGACCCGATTGACCGCAATTTATTACCCCAAAAACTTCAGATTCAGGATATTGGCGAGCCCCTGCTGAGCTGGTGTCAGTCTTATCTAGAGGGCAGAACCTCTAGAATTGTTGTTAACGGCTAGCCTTTGAGTGCCTTCCCAGTTGGTTCTGGGGTTCTGCAAGGGTCGCATTTGGAACTATTGTTTTCTACTATTTGGGAACATTTTCATCAACAATACTGGTAAATGCTTCCCAAATTCTGACTATCTCTTATTTGCAGACGATTTGAAAGTCTTAAGAGTCGTTGACACTCCTGCAGAGGCTGCTCTACTTTAGAATGATTTTTATAGTTTGGTGCAATGTTTTTTTTTTTTTTTTACAACTAGATGACAAACAAGCTGACGGCCCACCTGATGGTAAGTGGTTACCGCCACCTATAGACACCTGCAATAACAAGGAAAAATCACTTGATATTGCAGGTGCATTGTCATCCTGAGGCCTAAGATGAAATGCCGTCATGTCCAGTAATTACACTGGCTACCTTTCCCTTCAATCTGAAACACAGCGAACTGTTTCACGGCTGAAATAAGAAAGGCGGTGGTACCTACCCAGACGACCTTACATACGGGCCTACCAGCGAGTAAAAAGTGAGCAGTGGTGAGCGGAAAACAAAATGGACTTGACGTTTATAAGGCGTCGTGACAGATGAGAGGCCGAGATATTATTTATATCTTGGTCTAGGTCTTGGCTGACAAAGAAAATCCTGTGTCGGTCGACTCCTATTTGACAGACAGTGTTATACATAGGCCACACTAAAAAGTTTAACTGACTACGTAAATTAACACATACAGGGTGGTGCTGTCAATGTGACAATAAATTCAAACATGGGCTATGCATGCTGCATTATTTCATAGAAATGTAATGATATTATCAAATGAATAACATGTTTTTGAAAGTGCCAAACCATTTCTATGAACTAATATAGCCCATGTTTGGATTTTAATGTGACATTGACGGCACCATCCTGTAAAAAATTTAAACATTACTACAAAAATAACTAGTTTATGAAGTAAGTAATATTAGGCAATTTTATTATAATATTAGTTCAAGTCAAACCTATCATTAAGAAATTCCTGTATTGTATAGTAAATTAAATACTTACTCTCAAGTGGGCCAGTCTGTCTTGAAAATCGTCATATGTGGCCCCCACTGTTCGTCTTAACCACTGGAATGTATCTTCTGCATTCCACTTAACCACCTTACGACTTTCTGGTGAAGCATTTCGTGATTCTATCATTTTTTTGGCTGCTTCAGCATAACGAGACAATTGTTTTCTTGCATCCCCAGTGAATTTCGGATGAGTTAATTTAATTGGAATATCATTCATAATTTCTTCATACATTGAACGTGATATTTCTGGAAAACAGTGACTAGGCAAAAGTGGATCTGAGCCTCCTTGATCATTAACTTTTCTTTCCATCAACCAGCGATTGAAAGAATCTTTTGGAGCATCAATACTTTCTCTTGTGTGACATAATTCCTGATAGCACTGCCTTAACTTATTAGCTAATGTAAATCTAAACCCTTCAATCTCTGGATGTGGATGTGGACAGATAGTAGGTGGGCGTTCATATATAACAACATTGGTTGGAACTTCAATATCCCAAGGACCAGCCAAAACAAACTTTTTAGGAGGAGGTCCATTATCTTCAGAAGGGCGCCGTTTGCTTGCACCTGGCGTCATACTTCCTGCAGGAGGGGCTGTGTGACATATGCCAAGAGGATCAGTAATAGGATCAAAATCTCTTTTCACTGCGGGTAATTCCCACATAGACTCCCCAGAGAGTTTGTTCCAAAAATACGGCCTGTTCTCTCGTTTTGACCAGTACTTTCGCCAACCTTGCTGCAAGAGATCAGGATGCAAGTCAGCCGCAAGATGTGGTGCCAGTGGTACTGGTGCTCCAGGTGTCTGTGGCGGCTCAGCACTACCACCAGGTGACGACTGGATTTCAGGGGATGAATCACTGTGTGACGTGGATGTTTCCCAAGCAGAAGAACCGGCAACACCTTTATCACGAATATCGTTCATTTTGGCGCCTTGTTTATAACTCCGAAATAGAAAATATTGTTGTATTAATAATTATGCCATTCACATAACTGCACCGAAAGGTACCGACATTAGATTATATTTCGATTTCTCACACCAATAAGGTTCTAATAAGCAAAATATTTTCATAATCACAAAATCACAATATTGATGTCGCCGCGGTAAGTATCAAATATTCCAATTTTAGAGATATTCATGATAGTGCATAATATATTATATTTAAACCCAAATGTATTTAGAACAACAACAAATAATTTATCAAAACATTTAAAAACGATTGTTTTCTAGATAATTTGGTAAAACTAGCGTAGCCCCAAGCACCGCCATCATAAAATGACATTTTGACCACAGATTAGATAATGTTGCAATTTTGACATAGTACAATGACATTCATAGTTGTGGTATGACAGGCGAAAGCATAACCATACAGCCAATTTTATCATGATTTCTGCAAAAATTATGAGATTTTTTTGCATTTAAATACAGGCGTAGCATATTTTCATGCATCTTGGGGGAGTTCAGTACCAAATGAACTATGACAGTCTTTATGATGCTACTTTTATGAGATGGATAACCACGATAGCATTCTCAATGATTTTCACGCCAAAATTACTTTTAATATATTGATTTTTCAATTGCATGTCAATTCAAACACTTGCTTCTTGCTTCACAAAACTACACCAATTTTTGTAACATAACTTCCGCTCAGACACAATTCTGTAATTATTGTATGACTGACACAATCAAATCCCGCCTTAAACTAACGCTCTTCCAACCGGCGAACGATGTTATTATCGGTCGCCGCATCCAACGCTCAATAATTTATATCAAAAAATATAAATTCAAACTATAAATAAATACTTGTTCCGCTTTACGCGCTATTTTAATAATATATTGCGTCAAAGTTTCCCACTACCCTAATAATTGATCAATATAAATTGTAGTCGTACTTTGTCCTTACATTTATCCCCATAGACCATACTACTATTATCCTCCTACAATCGAGGTTGCCCTACCGATCACGTGTCTACAAACCGATCATAGTCCACTATTATTGTCTTGAGCCTCAATCATCGTATCTTCTCCAAACCACAGATCACTTATCTCCAAACTTGACAGTGGCGGAATTGTCAAGCTTGACATATAGCCATAAATAAAAAAAGAAAAACTAACTACTTTGCTCGATTTTTTTTCCTTCTTTTCACGCTGACGTGACGCTGGCAGAATGTTTTTTTAAAAGAAAACCTTTGCCATTAATAACATACTTAATTACATATTTCAGTATTTTCGTTAGGGGAGCGTGCAGCTATACTTACATTACTCTTTGGCGTGCAGCGTGCTGGTGATATCGCAGACTTCAGCGGCACGGACTTGCAGTGACTTGAGTTTCATTGTGTTTATCCAAGTGGCGTAATGCAGTTTAAGCAGCGTGCGGCGTGCCCGCTTCTGGCGACCAGTAATTGTATGACTAGCAGTGCTCACTCGTCACTGGTCGCTTGCGACTACGCAGACTATAAAGTGCTATAAAGAGTCATTATATTTATTTCGTTGATAATAATCATGGATAAAGCGGGCTTCATACAAGCTACACACAACCACTAAGCGTATACAGGATAGTGCCGTCAATAAGACAATAAATCAAAACATGAACGATATTAGTTCATAGAAATGGATTGCCACTTTCAAAAACATCTTATTCGTGTGATAATTTCATGATATTTCTATGAAATAATGCAGCCAGTGTTATTTTATTTCATTCAAATTCCTTGAAATTATTAAATGAATAAGATGTTTTTAAAAGTGGTAAACCATACCTATGAACTAATGTAGCCCTTGTTTAAATTTATTGTCGTATGTACTCTGCGCTTTGGGACCGAAAACCAAAAAAACAATGCATTTTATCACGTTCAATAAGGTCGAAAATTGAATGTTTCTTAATGTCAAATTTTATGACATCCTTTTCGTAATTATATTGAGAGAAAGAGGTAGACTGAACTTAAATTTAATCTTAGCATGTGTTTGCCAGAATTAGGCCCATTGTTGGTTTTAAATAATCAATTACGATTAGTGTTCCATAAATGAATAATTATGAAGTTTAATTTATAAATATAATATGTGTGTGTATATAATTTGTTTATAGCTGTGTAGTATGTAAATGTTTGTGTGTTCATTTGCGTGTGTGTATGTTAATGTGTGTGAGCGTGTGTTTTTTTCATACAACTAGATGACAAACAAGCTGAAGGCCCACCTGATGGTAAGCGGTTACCACCGCCAATTGACACCTGCAATAACAAGGAAAAATCAATTGATATTGCAGGTGCGTTGTCATCCTGAGGCCTTAGGTGAAATGCCGTCCATGCCCAGTAACTACAGTGTGTGCGTATTGGTTTATAAGTGTGTTTATTTTAAATTTATATATTTGATTAGATTTAATACTAATTATACACTTTATCCCTATAATATCCGAAAATATACTGATTATAAATAATTGTTTTGTTTCTTGTAGAATGACAAAGAAAGATGGACGTTAGCCGACGTTTGATATTGGAATTTCAACCAAGTAGTTTTATATTACGAGGATAAATAGGCTGAATGATCAAACCTCTTGGGAAGCTTTTGAAAAAAAGAAAATCAGATAAAGAGGTATTTGGCGGGTTTTTGTGGCGTCAGTCAAGATTTTTATTTCAATAATTAAAAATTGTTTCGGAGCGAACATCGAGTTATAAAAGTGGCGTTGTGGTTATCCACCTCATCAAGTAGCACAAAAAGTGACTGTCATCATATATTTCGTGTCAAATACTCACAAGAAGCATTGAAATGTGTTACGCCAGCATTTTAATGCAATAAAAGAAGAAATAAAGAAATACTGAAGACATGGCTGTATGGGCGTAAGTTTCCTTTGCCTTCCCTTTATAGGAAGAACTAACAAAAAAAAAGATAAAGGAGTGTTTGGCGGGATTTTGTGGTGTCAGTCAAGATTTTTATTACAATAATTAAAAATTGTGTCGTAGCGAGCTTTGTGTTATAAAAGTGGTGTTGTTTTATAAACCAAGTGTTTGTGTTGAGTTGACGTACTACTAAAAGATTATTAGAATAATAATCATAAGGATATGGAGGTTGTCATCATATATTTCGCGTCAAATACTCCCAAGATGCATTAAAATTTGTTACGCCAGAATTTTAATAGTTATATAAAACAGTTGTTTGTGTTCGTCGACACAAACGCTTGTTTTATAAAACGATTAATAGAATAAAAGTGATTATTAGAATAAAAGTAATTATGGTGTGAGAGACGATGAGAACTTTTTGGGGTTATCCACCTCATTAAGTGGCATCTATGGAGACTGATCATATCATCATATATTTCGCGTCAAATACTCCCCAATGCAATAAATGAAGAAATTCTGAAGACATGGCTATAAGGCCTTAGTTCCCTTTGCCTGAGAATGAACAAAAAAAAAATTTGTGACATGGAGCTTCAGATTCATTTCTCTTTGTTCCATTTTTTCCTCTTTTTTAATGATCTGTGACTTGAAAATTTTGTAATTGAAAGCAAAATATTATTATCAAAGAATGTAATCACTAGTTCACTACGTTTAATTATCATTATCAATAAGAACTAGAAACCAAAGAGAATATAAAACGCTACGCTAGACTAGAAACTCTAGAAACTGGCGAACTTTGGCTGAAACAAACAAGTTCTTACCTTATTACATAAAATCTGAGCCCTGGAAAGTATAATCAACTATGAGCGAAATAGATTTGAGTGCTCAAGATAACATAGCCATAATAAATTATGAAGATTTTAAAATAGAAACTGTAGACCAATCTATAGAATACAGTGAATTCTTTGAAAATTTTATGAAGAGAAATTTGCCATGCATTATTAAAAACATTACAGAGAATTGGGAATGTACTACTAAATGGTTAGTTAATGATACAATAAATTATGATCATTTCATTTGTGAGTATGGGGACCTGGAGGCTCCTGTTGCTGATTGTAGGAATACAGCATATAATGCACATTGTAAAGTTAATATGCCTGTATCAAATTATATGAACTATTTAAAAAACAAAACCGATAAACTTTTATATTTAAAAGACTGGCATTTACGAAGATTAAGACCAATGGACAATTTTTATAAAGTGCCAGGAATATTTTCTTCTGATTGGCTTAATGAATTTACAAAGGATGAGCAGGATGATGATTATATGTTTGTTTACATTGGACCCAAAGACTCATGGTTGGTAACTTCAACAGTAAATTGCACATTGGCATCACATATTTATTCTTATTTTAATAAAATAATATCACCTTCATATATTACATTTCAGGACACCTTTACATGCTGATGTATTTTCTTCATATAGCTGGTCAGTGAATGTAGTGGGTTGCAAGAAGTGGATATTATTTCCACCGGGTGAAGAAAATCAACTTAAAGATAAATTGGGTAATTTACCCATGTTTTTTCATAAAGAAGTATTCAAAGATGCAAAATATTTTGAAATCATTCAAGAAAAAGGTGATGCTGTTTTTATACCATCTGGTTGGTTTCATCAAGTAATTAATATTTTTGATACAATATCCATTAATCACAATTGGATAAATGCTTGCAATATAGAAAAAGTGTGGCATGCATTACAAGCAAATTTAATTTCTGTAGAAAATGAAATAGATGAATTTAGAAATACTGAAGATTTCGAATCACACTGCCAATTGATGCTGAAATCAGTGTTTGGTATGGACTTTGAAATGTTTATCAGATTTATTTGTCATATAGGTAATAAAAGGTTAGAACAATTACAATCAGAAAATCATATAGAAATTGGGAAACATATTTTAGGATTGGAAAATATTAAATTTGATTTAATTGTTGTATTAAGGTTAATGAAAATGATAAGTGATCATTATATTTTAATTAATAAAAATGTAATTCCATTAGAACTACAAAACCATTTCTTCACCTTAAAACAAACTATAATAGAAAAAATATGATTATTTTATATTCTTATTACCACAATTGAAGTACTGATACCATAATATTAACTATAAATTAGATTTTTGGTTAGCATGAACAATGCCCTTTTCAATGAGTTTGTCTATTTTTTTCTTACTATATTTTAATTCCTTTAATATTTCAATTGTGTGCTGACCTGGCAAACTTTGTGGCTTAATACCAACTGATAATCCTGGTGTTCTGCTTAACTTTGGAGATGGTTCGGGTATAATCATATTATTGCTATCTTTCTTAATAGGTATTTTTGCTTGATAATATTCATTACATTCTAAAGAATCTATGTCCAAAACTGGAGTTACACATGCGTCTAAAGCATCAAATATTTGACACCACTCTTCTTGGGTTTTCATCATAAAAATTTCAGTAAATTTTTTTTTACATAGATCAGTATCGGTATGCTGTCCATAATCATCTTCAGATAGCTGAAGCCCTTTTAAGAAATTTGAATAAAATTTAGGCTCCAATGCACCAACAGCCATATATTTTTCATCCTTTGTTTTATATGTTCCATAAGCAGCAAAGCCACCATCTAGTAAATTTGTCCCTGGATCTCCTTGCCAAATTGGCAAATTTTTTGATCTGAATAACCATGAGGCTATGTAAGACAAACCATCAGTCATACCAGCATCTATAATTTGGCCTTTACCAGATTTTGTCCTCTCAAATAAAGCTAAAATTATTCCCAGACAACAAACAACACTACCTCCAGCAAAATCTGCAAGTAAATTGAGTGGAGGTACTGGAGGTTCTTTGTTTCTGGCTAGCATAGATAAAACTCCAGATATTGCTACATAATTTATATCATGTCCAGCTTTATTCTTATAGGGACCGGATTGCCCATAGCCTGTTAGCCTTGCATAAATTAAGCGTGGATTGTGTTTAATCAATAAATCGGGACCTAGACCTAATTTCTCTAGAATTCCAGGTCTAAATGTGTCTAAAAGTACGTCTGAAGTAGTACACAGTTTTTTAATGATTTCAACACCTTCCTGTGATTTCATATCACTTGATATCATTCTTTTGCCATTTGAAAAAACATCGAATGGAAATGGTTCGATCTGCAAATAAAAATTATATGTAAAATCTATTGCAAGGAGTTGAGTAGTGGATAATTTTATTACCTACTTTCAAATATGTAGGTCGTACATAAGTTTTTAAGTTAACAGATGTGTTTAGCTTAAAAAATTGAAGTATTTTTAATTTACCAAAAACTGACAAACCTTTATGAGTTTCTTGCCTGTACTCAAAAATAGACTCGCAATAGATTAAGTAAAGGATGGCTTAGAAGTAACATTTATTAACTTGTGAATAAGTAGTATAATAATATATTGATGAAAAAAATATTAATAATTAATATTTTTTTTATTAATATAACCTTTCTCTACTACCAATGTATGCATCCTGATGATTTTAATAGAACTTTTCTACTGGAATAAGAATAAGGAAAAGACCACAACATAAAAGTCAAGAACACATTCATTTGTCAAACTTAAGATGATGTAGAGGCTGAGAATAATTGTAGAGGATTAGCGAAGTGTTATAAAAATCTATGTTTAATCAATGCATATCCTGAATTCTGAGAAGCAAAGACTCAATATAAATAGTCAATCACCTTACTAACGACAGTGACACTAGCACCAAAATCTGCTAAAATCGCTCCACAGAGAGGACCTGGGGCTAATCCCAAAAATTCCACCACTTTAATTCCTTTCAGTGCCATAATAGTATTTCTGAAAAAAAAACAATATTATGAATAAAATGAGTACAGTGAACAACAGAAGGCGATTAACACTTGTCTTATATCGAGCCCCAGTTGGGCACCATTGTAACCTTATACTATAATTACAAAGTTAAAAAATTTTAAGTAACCCCCGGCGTCATCAATTATCTATCTAGCACCATCTCATTAAAACTATTCACGAGAGCCCAAACACGCTATATCTGCTGTAAGTTTCTGAAGAATTAACCAGTTCGCAGACTTTTTGATGGTATAGGATCAGCTCAAAGTTAGTATGTCATAGGAATGTCACCGAAGTGACAGTACACTAAATTTGAAATCAATCGGATCTGTAAAAGTTAGTAAAATCCTATTATTATGTAGAAAATAAGCTGATAGTCATCAAACGCCTGAACTGATCTTCATAAATCGTAGTTAAGAACCACCGTAGTCACATGTTTTCAAAAAAAAAAACCGAATCAAAATCGGTCCATTCGTTTAGGCGCTATGTTGCCACAGACAGACACACAGATACATAGACAGACGCGTCAAACTTATAACACCCCTCTTTTTTCGTCGGGGGTTAAAAATAGGCAGCTACATAAAAGGATTACTACTCCAAGAACAATGATTTAATTATATAAAAGTAATAACTGTATAATAAGTAAGTAATAAGTTAAGATTATGATAATATAAAACTAGAAAAATTTCACGTCCTGAGGCGGGAATCGAACCCGCGATAGAACATTTCGACATTGTAGGGTGGACATTAGCTCATAAACGCAAATCAGATAGACTAGAAGAATTTCACAGGGATATCCCAAGTCCTGGGTGGCTCAGTGGTTAGAGCAGTCGCCCGGATTGCGAAAGATCGCGGGTTCGATTCCTGCCTCACGTTAGGGGGTCGTGAGCTACTTTTGCGCCGTGTAGAATAAAAACCGCCTGAGGAGTACCACTTAACTGCTGTGGAAGTACAATGATTTGTATGATGACGATATTGTTTATGACGTACAGTTGCTGCTCAGAGATATCTTGAGAGGTGTAATATCCACGCCCAGTAGGTTAGAATTTATTCTGGCACTAGAGTTCATATTTGTAGCGATGTCGCGCAAACCGTACGTACTGGGTTAAAATAACATTCTTTAAATAAAAATAAAAATCGACTTCAAAACAACACTTTTTGAAGTTGGTGATAAGCTGCTAACCACCGACTCCAAAACATACTTATTTAAGAGAAAAGTACATACTGAACTACTTAAAATTTTAGTTTTTTATGGTTGTTTATTTTTTTTTCAATTATTAGTTATAAACATTCAAGGTGAAAGCTAGAGGGATATTTTGATTCAAAACCAAACTACTGTTTCGAATTTGATAAAATTTCTTCTGTTAAAAATAAAGGAGAAAATCTGGGCGTTGGTGGCTTGGTGGCTGGCGACGTTTCGCGAAGAATGACCAAAGGAGCCTACATTTTATTTTAAGCCTCGGAATGACAACGCATCTGCAATACCAAGTCATTTTTTCCCTGTGTCTATGGGCGATGATAGCCACTTAACACCAGGCAGGCCGTCAGAATGAATGTCATCTAATTGTATATATAAAAAGCAGATGTTTATGGACGACGATAGCCACTTAACACCAGGTGGGCCCACAGATCACTGGTAGGCCATCAGATTGTATGTCATCTAATTGTATATATAAAAAAGCAGGTGTCTATGGGTGACGTTGGCCACTTTACACGGCTCACAGATTACTGGTGAGCCGTCAGATTGTATGTCATCTAATTGTAATATAAAAAAGCGATTTATTGGTGCAATAGGCAGCAGAAGATGCGCCCGCTTCCTTATTAAAGACATCGTTCAATGTTTGTGTTAACACGTTTCAATGGTCTATTCAATGTTCAATCGCATTGAAAGCTAACTTTGAATTTGAATTAAGCTTTCAATGACATTGAACAATCACATTGAACCGTATTTAGACGTGTCAATGCCATTGAAGCTATGAAATTGAAAGCAATATTTAACGGATATTGAACCGTGTAACATAAGGTTAACCCTAATCACATAGTCTGAGCAATACAGTTTTAAGAGTACGAGTTGTTGCGTTGTGTGCGATTGCCAAGTCATTCTGTATATTGAAAATATCTTATATTGAGGCACTCACTTTTGAAATAAACAATTCAGTGGAAATCTAGTTCTATGGACAATCCCGATACTGAATAAAATAACCAACTTGGTACCGCCCGTACCTAAGCAAGTCGCACGGTAACAAAGACACAGGTATATACCAGCTTGACTACGGCCCGCCTGGTGGTAAGCGTAACTTACGTAGCCGTAGCACTTAGAGAACAAACAATAGAAAGATTCATGATAACATACCGGGTGATAATTTAGGCCCCTTACAGATTGCGAGTTTTTGCATCGATGCGGCATCGATACCGAGTTACGGACTGAAATCGTCTAGCTTACTCACACGGTCACACGCGTTACAATACAATCGCGATTCGGCGCGGTCACATATTTGCTGGTTCCGGCATTCTACCTCTAGAAAGGATCATAAAATCGGAAGGCAAGAACTCAATTCAAAATGTACCCGTCACACACCTACCGGCGAGAAACTGAAAGAACGCCCGGTATGCAAGCCACCGGCCGACCGACGTTGCTGATATGTGGCCGCGCCCAGCCCGGTAAGAAAGAGGCGAGCGCTTTCACCACGGAGCGGCGCGCCGCGCGCCGGCGGTTTTGCTTCAGTATGCCCACAGAGTATACTTTGTATACTGAGTACGCCTGAAACTTATTGGTCTGTGGGCTGAAGCTGTGCGCCCGAGTCGCACGCACGACAACACTACTGTCGTGCGTGGCGGAGCTCGGAGTTGAAAAATTATAATAGCGGAATCGAGAGAATCCCTTATTTAAACATAGAAAAATTCTCGTGTTTGTGGAATATGCAAATAAAAGATTAGGTACCACTTCAAAGGCATTCAACACCTATTAAACTTAACAGTTCATCAAATGATTTGAATGATAACAATGTTTGTATGATGTTGAGTACATTTGTTCACGAGTCATGGATGTTCATATGTTTATTTAGTATTTTTGTAATATTTATAAGTATAATTATTATCAATATTTCTCCATTATCTAGTATCTATAGGTAACACAAGCTCTTAATTATCCTGACTTTGGGGTAATGTATGAATTGTACCTATTATGGTGATTGTATGATGCAGGCTCTTCGCATGGAGTATTATATCATCCCTTTTCGGATGTATTTAACATTTTATTTTCGTGTTCATTGTTTTCCTTAATGAAATTACCTGTGAAACGACGTTGTTGGTCTTAGATGTATAATTAAACCAATGTAGTACGTCACTGTGTTTCGTAGAAATAATAATGTAAAATTATTAAAATCGATAAAAATATTTGCATTAGGTACTTCATTGTGTATAACCTGACTCACCCGGTAAGTGTAAACGAAAAGACCGAAAGGGCGCAATTTTGATGTTAGCCAATTTTATCTGACGTGCTCTTGCCGCCGCCGCCGAGGGTACCAATATTAGGTCCAGTTTTCTTTTCTATGAAGCTCCGCTTCTAGGCTTTCTTTGCTCGCCGTGTGTAACACTAAATAATACAAGCTTAGCAGTTTTATTGCGAATGCGAAGAGTCAACTGCTACTTCCCGGACTTCGAACCATACCGACGCGACATTATGAGTGGAGATAAGACGTATCTTATTTTATTAGAGTATAAATTATAAACGATAGATATGTGTTTTAAAGATATTATCCAATGCAAATAAATAATATTTTTTATCTTTAGCCCGCGAATTCATCCGTGTGAATGCCGGTTAGATCTCTACCTCAGGGGAACCATACATTTTTCGGAATAAAGTAGTGTGAGCCATATAGCCATACAAACAAACAGTGTGCCTTACATTTAGATCCATTCAGTCATTCTGACGTGATTGAGCAACAAACATTTATATCGAAACTTTCGCATTTAATGTTGGTACCTATGTACTATCTACTCGACTTTTTAACACCGACGAAAAAAGAGGGGTGTTATGAATCTGTTGCTTTTGGGTATATATACACAAACGGTTAGCCTAAATTTTTGTCGCATAATTTCACTCTTCATAATCTTGTTTGGTCTAATTTTACTTCGCTTAACTTTTTATCGCCATATTGTTATTTACCAAATGCGACATTTGGCGGTATAATTCGTAATCCCTAAAGTCTGCAATTACTAAATATTAATGCAGCATGCAAGCAGGTATGCCATGCAAACAGACATGCAGCATAAAAGCAGGCATGCAGCATGCAAGCAGGCATGCAGCATGCAAGCAGGCATGCAGCATGCAAGCAGGCATGCAGCATACAAGCAGGCATGCAGCATGCAAGCAAACTAAGAGCAAGCATGCAAGATGGATTTTGTCACGGCTCCGGCGCTGCGAGGCTCCGGCGGTCCCACGCGTGCTTACCGTCGCAGATAGTTTTTTTCGCTCACCGAACTTCGGTTAAAACCACCTGCTCCTCAGCTCACGGGCTGCCTCGCCCCTCCGCACCAACGCGGGCTTAAATTATACTCTAGGGTAGAGCAGACAAGACTACGTGAAGTCGAATTTGCAGCGATTCGCTTCTGTCAATTTATTTATTCAATAAAATTGTTTTTGTCCTAGAAGAATTGAAATTCCATGCTTTCATTCGACGATTCATTTCTTAGGCTAATAAATTTTTGGCACATTTAATATTGGATATCGTCGTAATGCCAAAATGACGTTACGCCAATATATTTTAGGGTACTTCACATTATAGATTCTAAAATTAGGGCTTTCAATTCTTAGACCCAATTATAATGGTGGCAAAACAATTGTTAAATTTTTAGGCGAACCAAAGGTCAGCCGTTGCTTTTTCTTAGTCATTCAAATTGGTTAGATTTTTTGTTTATATCTTCATTAATACGGGACATTTGAAACTGATATTTTCAGGATATTTGCGATATGCTTTTAATTGAGGGTTAAAGGTCTATTCACACATATCAGACAAGCCTCAGTTCCGGCACAGATCCGGCACAGTTCCGTATCAGTGCGAAATATTATTTCATACATTATCTATGAACGTATCTCCACTTGTCCGTTCAGTGACGGCTCAGTGCTCTCAGTGTCCGTTCCGGCGTGGTTCCGGCACGGAAGGTATCGTCGACAACGATATTTTTTGTCGGACGGACCGATCACTGACGGATCTCGGACGCCGACATCAACAAAAATAAAATAGAGGACGAGCGATTAATAGAATTGGTTCGTGAATATAGAGTTTTATCTCTATTTAGAGATGATTTATCTCATGCAAAGTATATGGATACGAAATACAATCACGATTGACGACGGACACGTTTTCACTGAAGCTCCGTGAACTGAGCGGGCACTGACATGTGTGAATTGAATCACTGAAGCACTGATACGGAACTGTGCCGGATCTGTGCCGGAACTGAGGCTTGTCTGATATGTGGGAATCGACCTTAACTCCAAATTATATTTGGTTCATTCTGTTGGTTTTTTTAATTGGAGTTATGGCATTGTCAGTTTTGAATTGAGCATGTAATATTAAAAAGCCGCGTGAGTACTTAGTCTTGATATTGTTATGGACATTAAAATTCTATGAACATTTCTATGAACTAATATAGCCCATGTTTTGATTTATTGTCGTATTGACGGCACCACCTGTATATCATTAATCTGTGGCAGGAATAGAGCTATTTTATTCGAATATTAGGAATTTAATGTTAAATAATTATGTATGTAGTTATATTTGTATTGATATTTATATTTTATCTAATAATGATATAACTATATAAGTTATACTGATAATTACCTCTTATAATAATAATTGAATTTATGTTTATAATTATGGAATAATATGAATATAGTATTATAATAATTTAGTTTATTCTATAAAAATAAATATAATAGGGTTAACTGGTTCCACTGAAAACCAGCGTCAAAGGGTTCTTTGACTTAGCTGAGTGGTAACCTATTTGGTTACATATCATTATCAATAAGTCAACAAATGTTACATGTAAGAAGCGAATATTTGTAAACATTCTGTGCCTATACATATTAATTTTATTGTTGTGTCCTTAATACTTGTGTATGATAAGTGCCAAATAAACGTATTTTCTTTCTTTCTTTCTTTCACGGTACGACTGTGAAACATCGAAATTATTTTGGACAGGTAATTGTAATGTGGTTCATCAGTATTTACCAAATACTGTGGTATTTACTGACCGTGTAAGCTATAAGTAGTAGTGTATTGATGAACGTCAGTATTATCACGGATTTCTAAATTTCTGAATTTCGGAATGACACTTTGTGTTAAATACTGACATCTGTCAGTACACTACACTAGACGATCATTAGATACCACGGATCATAACGAGGTGATGGTATATGTTTGTGACGTGTTCTCTATTTCAGACTTTGGGAAAACTTCAATAGTACATGATAACTATCATTATAACGTGTATCTGTTATAAACTCGACACTGGCAAAATTCATTCGTCTCAACGAGAAACCATAAAATTAAAAGAAGAAGAAGAAGAAATACCACGGTGTGTCAGTCAGTACACATGTGGTACGCATCGCGACTAGGGCATGTAATATTCGCCAATTTTTACTATTCGAATATTTTGAATAGTCCCAAAACTATTATCCGAATTATTCGAATATTACGAATTTTTCCAATATTTTTATCCAAGGAACAAAATACATCAACATCACTTTAATATAGCACATAATTCGTTGATTTTATAAAGATCACTGTCATCAAAGTAGAATATCACTGATTAGAATAGAAAAACTACGTTTCATAAACATTTATTTACCATTTTATCATCACCAGTCCACTGCTGGACATAGGCCACTCCATATGAACACCACATGGTTGGATCTTTGGCTTGCCTGATCCAGTTACTGCCAGGCACTAGCAAAGCTGCCCCGCTGCCACTTCTGCTTAGACATTCGTAGGCTGTTGATTCTCTGCTGTTAATTCTTCTGCCGGATCACTTCATTGTGAATTCGATCCTTCAGTAAAACTCCGAGCAAAGCCCTCTTGATGAAGCCCCATTGATCGCGGAGCGGCCACAGCATCACATGCCATTACGGAAAGGACGCATTGACTTTTGCTTTAGGCTTCCCGATTCCCGCGGGATTCCCGATAAAAATAACTCGCCGCAACTTGCCGAATTCTGCCTAGTCCAGACGAATTCTTCTATTGGTCTCCACTTCGAAATGTTTTTTACTTAGGTATGGTCAGTTTGTCATAAATTTATCCAGGTTATCCGGAGACTGATGCGTTGAGATGAGTCAGCTAAGTCGTGCAATATCTGTTGTAGATCCTGCAGCGTTCCGGCTACAACGACGGTATCATCTGCAAATCTCTCTTGGCTGTTTAGATCCCTTCCGTTCCAATTCAGTATCTTTAACATATCCTCCAATAGTTTTGTGAATAATTTGGCGATATGAAGTCTATTTGTCTCACACATCGGAAATGGGTTCTGTACTTGGATGGTCACAGTCTTTGCATAGTAAAAACAATTCATCACTTAGATATATCAACTTGGCATCGCATCAAAGATTCTAGAACTGCCCAGGTCTTGATGGAACCAAAATCCTGCCGCACTATGTAAATGATCTATGGTGGCGATATATTGTTCTGGGGACTGGAATTGTTCGATTCTTCGCGCAAGTCTATTTGATAGGACTCTAGAAAATAGCTTGTAGCGGTGGCTGAGGCGGAAAATTTGACGCTAGTTTTTCAGCAGCGTTTTATCGCCTTTTTAAAGGAGAGGGTGACCACACTCCTTTCCCCCGCTTCTAGAGTTCTCCTATAAAAGACGACAGAATTAAAAAAAAATAGAGCTCCTTCAGCTGTGCTCATCCACCAGCTTTGAAGTTCCGTCGGAATTCCATACTCTCCAGGGGCTTTTCCGTTTTTTTTAGTTCCTATCTCAATTTCGTCTAGACTGACTTTTGGGTTTCCGGTAGCTCCTCAGTGAAGTGGCGTATTAGTGTTGATCTAGTTGAATTCTCATTTTTGAATCAGGTCAAGATGCATGCAAGAAGCATCCCACTACTAGTGGGAACGTTGTTGTATGCAACAAGCATACAACAACGTTCCCACTAGTAGTGGTCAACTTCGTCAGGTGGTCTCCCTACTCTCTAAGGACTGGACGAACACTTTTGACCCCATGTCCTGCTCAACTGCTCTTTCTATGGAGCGAGTATTAGAATTTCGGAGGTCATGTCGAACTGTTTGTATATTTCCCGATGCTCTGACGAAGTAACAGATAGATATTGACGTCGTTGCTGCTTGAGTTAAGAAGTTTCTTTTGAAACTTTCGTGTAATAAATGTGTTTATCTCGAAAACTTGAAACTCACAAAAACAAAATTAAATCAACTTTTATTTGACAGTTCTCCTCTAATTAACTGAAAAAGTAACGCTTCGTGGCTACGAACGACAAGTAGGCGTACTTCAACGCATATAATCTGTCTCTTTTGGTAAATCCATTCATAGTTAGGTATGTTGATTTTTATTATGAAATATCAGTATTCGAACAATTCGGAATATTCGAATATTACTCTCAATAATATTCGAATAATAAATGAGGCGAATATTCGAATAATACGAATATTCGAATACCAAGCCCTAATCGCGACAGCAATGGAGAAAGATCGGTTTGCTGAGATTCCTGTGGGCAGGCCGCAGTTGCCAAGAAACGTAATGTCTATGCAAATTTTTCTCTAGGGGAAATCGAAGCTCTCATTAGTGTATCTTCTTTACTAAAAAAGGTCCAATGTCAAAAGATTTTCAAAGCAAACGTCGGGCATCCGAAAATAATTCTCGTGATCATCCATGTCATCCATTTTACATTATCTTTGTATCTACCCATTATGGTGGTACGGTCGACCACAGAAGTAGCTGAACACTTTAGTACCATGTCACAATACCTATGGCGTTAATGTAGTATGGTAGCAACTATTAGATACAAGCGCAATAGTCAGTGTGACATGGTACTAAGGTGTTAAGCTACTTCTGTGGTCGACTGTCCCTACCCAGGGTAGTCTGGGTAGGTACCACCGCCTTTCTTATTTCAGTCGTGAAACAGTTCTCTGTGTTTCGAATTGAAGGGAAAGGTAGCCACTAGCCAGTGTAAAACCGCTAGACAGTCCCGAGGGCCTGGGATAAATCATTGGATAAAGCATGGACGGCATTTCATCTTAGGCCGCATGATGACAACGCACCTGCAATATCAAGTGTTTTTTCCTTGTTATTGCAGGTGTCTATAGGCGGCGGTGACCGCTTACCATATATCAGGTGGGCCGTCAGCTTGTTTGTCATCTAGTTGTATATAAAATAAAATATGTCATCATGCTCTTTAATTTCAGCCAATTAATTTAAATGAGTATATTTTTCTCTCTGTTGTAGCCAATATTTTATCCATCGTTTTATTTTTATTCTTTTTTTAAAACCAATGGCTAAGATAATAGCCACACAAGCTTTCTCTGTAGCCATTTCACGTCTGAACTACTCCAAAACACGATAATACTGACCTAATAAATACTGAACGTCTAGCATTGCCAAAAAATTCCGTCGACGGAATGTGAATCATCAGTATTTATCAAACTGATGAACCACATTATATACTAAATGTCTACGGTCCGCCAAAGAAAGCATCATTAAGAGCTTGTGATACGGCCTGGCCACGGGAAAGGGCGGCGGCGACGGCGCGGCGTCTCGGCAACCACTGCGACTGCGCGGTCACGACGACGCGCTGGCGAATGGCGATGGCGCTGCGAGGCCGACATCGACAGCGCGCAGTGATTACCGAGACGAGACCCGTTCCCATGGCCAGGCCGTTATGGATACAGGATATAAAGGATAAATATTGATAATAATATGTATTTAAATATTAGAAATATACTAAATAAACATCCATGACTCGTGAAAAAATGCTCGTATTCATCATATAAACATTTTCCCCTACCGGGATTTGAACCAGGGACCCCTGACCGAGCAGCCCGTATAGCAAGGGGTACAGACCACTAGGCCACTCGGGTACAAACCCCGACTCGGGTCGTCAAAATGAAAAATACACCTGTATTTTTGTATTGAAAAATACATGTTGTATTTTTGTAATAAAAAATACCTATTGTTTTAAAATACAGGTGTATTTTTTATTACAAAAGTAATAAAAATACACCTGTATTTTGTAATAAAATACACCTTTATTTCTTTAATATTAATACACATGTATTTTTGTAATATTATTACACCTGTAGTTTTGCAATAAAAATACACTATATTTTGTAATAATAAATACACCAGTGTTTTTGTAATTTTTTATTACAACCTGTATTTCAATTTTAAAAAAGAAGTATTTAGAGCAATTTTAGGTACCTACCTATTTATAATAAGTTATAAGGCTTCTAAGCGTGTAATTACTTTCCAATACAAAAACATAATTCTCCGGAGATCTCCGGTGAATCATCGGAGATCGGAGAATTACCGGTGAATTTTACAAGTTCGCAAGATTCCGTTTCGGAGAAAACCACTACTAACTTCTAACCCATGACCTACTACCCTACATAAGTTAAATATTCTGTCGTGTGAAATACCCTTGTTTTGGAAGATGCACAAATCGTGCGAGCCAAAATAGAAAAAAAAGATAATACATGTCAATGCCAATGGTATTACAATACGACTGGAAAAATAAAAACTTCTTGGTTTAACCTACCTACTTTGAACACGGACTGCACTCTGTAGCTTTTTAAAAAAACTTTTGAAATTTGAAATGCAAAAATAAAATTTAAAGTTCCACTACGTAAATTATTTGTTTAGTGTTTTTACAGATCAGGAGAAACAAAGTGTATTACTAATTATGTTCAATCAAAGTTCAAAGCACAGGTTCAAAGTTCAAATCTATACCACAGATCTATACCAATGACTACACTATATGTAATCTGTGGTTCAAATATCTTGTCCACAGATTAGAGGCAGAGTAACAGGGCCTAATTCTGGGAACACACTTTAATTCTAAATTTAAGTACAGTATATCTCTTTCTCGCAATAAGTAATAGGAAAAAGATAGTAAGAATCTGTTTAGAGCTGTCACTTAAATTTAGATAGATTTCAAAGAAACCACAGACCATTTTAGACGGCATGTACGGAGGTGCCTCCTAAACACTGCATTTTAGCACGTTCAATAAGGTCGAAAATTGAACGCACCTTTCTAAATGTCAATTTATATGACAGCCATCCTTTTCTTTTTCATTTTGAGAGAAAGAAATAGACTGACCTTAAATTTAAACTTAGCATGTGTTCGCCAGAATTAGGGCCACAGACTATTATGAGGATACTACGTACACCCTTAAAGTTATGTATCGCAGCCGTCTGGTTAAATAAGTCACCTAACTGGACGGCTAGCCTAGCCCTTGATTGAATGCCGGCCACAGAGTACTTTGATGCCGGCATCCAATCAAAAGGCTGAAGTATGTAAGGTCGGCAGCACGTCAAGCGTAACAGTTTGTCCTTGAACCTAGAGCGCAACACACAGAAAATTCGTGCGCAAAGGATAAAGATATGTCTCTCAGTGCCTCTTTTAAACGGCAACATAGTACTTAGAATACTCGCAGATGGCCTTGAACGCGAGCGCTTGAACATTGGCAACTAGCGACATTATGTCAGCCGTCTGGTTTAAATTAGCCATTCAATTGGACGCCTAGTGGTTATTGTGTGGCTGTTTGAGTGATTGGTTGGTTCAAGGTTATTTTTTTTTATGACCACTTAGAACCAATACGATGTCGGTTATAAGTGGTCATAAAAAATAACATTGAACCTACCAATATTAAAACAAAACTTTTTAGCAAGACGAACGATTCAATACGCCAAGTCGTTAAACGTTAAGTGTACCTAAATCAATTAACTATCGGGGTTGGCATTCAATTGAATGCCGGCGTTTAATCAACGGGCTAGCCGTCCAGTTAAGCGGCCGATTCAACCAGACGGAGGCGACATCCACAAGGTGGAGCGAGAACTCTCAATCCATAACTGAAGACAATTATCTACAAAAAAGAAATCAAAAACTTGTCTATCTTTTGCATATTTATTTACGGACTTGTTCGATATTGTGTAAGATTTTGACAAAAGTTGAAAAAAAAAACAGTTTTACTTCACGCCGAAACTAAGTCACAGATTAGAAAGAGTATGTCTAAAGACAGATGGGAAACACGCCTTGGAGAGAGCAAGCGTTAGTGAAATGACAGGGGAACATTCGTAGTAATGTACGTAAACTATCGACTTGTAAGTATCGACATCGATAAATATGAAATTGTCGATATTAATAGTACAGCACTAATATTATTTTAATTACTATGGCTGAATTGGCTAATGAAAAAGTAAAAAAAAAAACACTGGAGATATTTCGAAGTGGTTTATTTTAATTCCAGGAACTTTATATTAACAAACTAGTTAACGAAAAACAAACAGTGTAAAATACAAGCAATACTACCAGTTTATAAGTAATTATACCTAATCGTAATTGAAAATATGAAATTAGTTATTAAACCTAATACATAACAATAACCTAATACATAGCAACAATAAACCTTATACAATACATAACTTTTTAGTAAGTTTAAATATATTAGTTTAGATGTTATTTACAATAAATCAACTTAAGCAACATTAAGTATAAAAAAAACTTATCTTTATAACACTAACCTAATATTTAGATTCATTATTCATTTTAAATCTCAATTACAACGATGTTCTTATCAACCTGTACCATTATCTATAAAATCAAAAAGGAATGATTATGTATTTAGTAAATTTTAGTTTAATTCATACTTTTTCTGATATAAAAAATGTGCAGTTTCCATACTGTGGCGATGATGAACTAATACTGTTGGTTTTGATTTGAGACATTTTTAATATGTAATTAAAATATAATAAAACTAGAAAAATTTCACGTCCTGAGGCAGGAATCGAACCCGCGACCGCGTCGGTATTTGTAACAATACTCGTTTCGGATGTTGAAATAGAATATTTCGACAATGTAGGGTGAACGTTAGCTCATAAACGCAAATACAGATAGACTAGAAGAATTTCACAGGGATATCCCAAGTCCTGGGTGGCTCAGTGGTCAGAGCAGTCGCCCAGATTGCGAAAGGTCGCGGGTTCGATTCCTGCCTCAGGACGTGAAATTTTTCTAGTTTTTTTTCTAGTTTTATTATATTTTAATTACTTAGTAATTTTTCAAACATTTATAATAATGTTAAAATCAAAAATTAAGAACATTTTTAATATATTTCAATCGTGACAAATTGATTATACACCAATAACTTTTTTTTTAAGAATTCCCCCAGGATCTTTACTGTGCTAAAAGATATTTCAATCGTATTGACAAGTGAGAAAATGTTAATGAACTAATCAACTGGGTATATATTTATAGTATAAACTCTGTTTTTGAGAACCATTTTAAAATCAGTTCAAACATTTTTCATTAACATTAAAAAATATTTGTATGGAAATATATTTCTCAGTGGTGTTCACATAAATTGGCAATTTCATGATTAAAAACCTATAAATTCAGTCAAGTCGCAGAATACCTTCAGGACGCTCATGACAATTAAAAACCAATTGTGTCTGAAATCTGTGGCTTGTCAGTATATGTAGCATAATGCAATTCATATCTTTAACAAATATGACTATTTGGACATTTTTATGTAGGGGGTTACAAAATGAGGAATTCAATTAGTACAAACAATAAGACGATTTTTAAAAATTTAAATATTTGTATTTTACTGATATTAAATATCTTCAATTTTTTTTATAGAAAACGGATTTGAAGTAAAGTATTGCTATTAATCCGTTTTTCTTCATTATTAATATAATTTTTACACAAGAATTCTTCTTTTTATAACCACATGCATAAAAAAGAGTCCAAATATTAATATTGGTCAGTATTTATCACAAGTGTACACTTTGTGAATTTATTGTTACATATTCGACAAAACTTTTCCGCTTTTAAGTGCCAAGAGTTGCTTGGCCTGTAATGTATTAATATGAGGCAGTGGGGTATTTGAGATTAAGTCTTAGCAAATTTACACGTTCTCTAAGAGTAATGCAAAGTATGAAATTTGGAAATCTCGTCAGTTAAGAAAGAGCGCCGGCAAGCTTGGCAGTTAATTTTAGCAAAAAGATTTCTGGTGACATAACGAGCCGTAAATGTAGACGCTTGTATGCTGGTCTTCTCTATCTGAACTTGCTGGAAAAGATCTGTTCCGTCAAGTATGGATGAGAAAGCGGATGGTCCAGTTTGCGCCTCCGCCCGCCACCGCATTGCTTGCTGCGGCAATCGCACCTCGTGAACAACCTGCAACAGAAATACGGAGGGATTAGGTACTACCTTTTTGCGGAGTAAAAGTAAGGCACTCATATCCTCCTTAGATTTTATTCGAATGAACATTGTAATTAGTGCATATCCTCCTGGTTAGACTGGTGATTTAAATAATTCCAAAAATTCATAGAATTTTTCAAGGTCAATAATCCAATTCCAAAATAATAATGTTTCCAAATTATACAGTACAATAACAAGAATTTGTCGACTGACTGGCCGAGTGGTTCTTATTAGAAAGAAATAAATACATTTAATACAGACTACTTTGTCAGGGGTCACGGGTTCGAATCCCGGTAGGGCAGATGTTGCAAACATCTGCCTTTCTGATATGAGGGCTTAGACAAGATGCTTTTCGATAATCGCTATCGCTAAGCGGAAAATAATAAATGATAATATTTTTGTAGTCTGTGGTTGAGCAATCTATGATTTCTCTCTACTACTAAGACTAAGTACTTCTTAGTAACAATAAACTGTGTTTATCTCTAAGTTAAAATGTTTTATTGCAACGAGGCACTGGTGGTTATTGAAATAATATCACATTAAACACCGGCATTCAATTATATGACTATGTGTAAGTGGATGGCTGAATGTCGTGCCATCCATCTGATTAAATTAGCCAGTTAATTGGACCTATTGGCCGCTTAGACAGATCTTTTAGTACAAGGAGCTTTAATGTGACTTTTTGTAAAATTGGTATGTTTAAGGTTACTTATTTTATGACTACTTGTAACCGAAATCGTTATGGTTATATGTCATCATAAAAAATTACCTTGAACCTACCAATCACACCAACTCTTCAGTACAAGACGATCTGCCTACGCGTTCAATTGAACTGACATTATTAATTAACAAGTTAAGTTGGTAAAAGTTGAGTGATTTTAGTTCAATTAACTTAAACCATTATACAAAATAAATTTATACCTTGACAAACTAGGTGTTACAACGGAGTAGAAGCTTCTATTTGCAGAATGTGGGCGAAGAGAATCTGGTAGGTGCAGTTGCTCCTACTATTTCTGGAAATTTACAACAATTTTATCTTATCAATAATAAATCAAAATGTTTATATTTTTATGATTTCTTTACGTTATCTTTTATTTATTGTCATATCATAAGTACTGAAAATATATTGTTCAAACCAATTTTAATTGAAAGTATTTATTTAGTACAGACGACAGCACATCAAGTGTAACGGCCTGGCCACGGGAACGGGCGGCGGCGGCGGTGACGACTCGTCAACCACTGCGCGGTCACGCCGACGCGCTGCGAGGCCGACATCGAGACAGCGCGCAGTGGTTGCCGATTCGCGAGACGCAGGTCGCGCGTGCAGTGAGTTCGTGGCCCGGCCGTAGCAGTTGCACTACGAAAGCCGCCTCTATGACTAACGAAGTAAGGGCGGTTTACAGAACAAACTGTTACGTTTGGTGTGCTGTTGACTGTACATCACTTTCGGGACATACAGACAGGACATGCCATAACTTACGGTTTAGGACATTTCGATACAGAAACTTAGACTTGAATGTTTCTTATTTAATTACGATAAATCAGTTAACAGAATTAACCTTCTAGTCACGATAATTATTAAAATTGCAAAAATATTTTTATTACCTTCAAGGTTGTTGGAGAGATCACACTAGTTTGTATGTCTGACGACTCTAAAGCATCAGTAGTTTCACCTGAAATTTTGTGAATACATGAAATTAGATTGGGTCTTTTGGAATATTTTATTTTCTATTACACTTCAAAACTTAGATAGGTATAATATATACCTAAATCTAGGCCACTGGAACAGGTACGTCAATGGAATTTTACATCCTAATATCCATACTAATACAATAAATGTTAAAGTAACTCTCTTTGTCAGTTATGTTTTCAGTTCTAATCCACTAAAGCGATTTAGATAAAATTCGGCATACAGATAGATTACATTCTGAGGAAAATAAAAGCTATTGAAACAATAACCGACATTCAGTTTGAGTCAATGTGTGCCGTCAATTTTTTTACTGAAGGCTGTTTTGTATTGTTTTGTATTTGAAGACTGTATTACAATGTTTTGTCTTTAACAAAACACTATTGTGGAAGAGGTTGGCAGGTATAAAAGTCATTTTGCAAAACTTGCTATGTTTGATGAATAAACTTAACAGGATTTTACTTTCGATGGCATGCACTGAATGATAAACTGACAACAACTTAATTATTCTGTAAAATATAAAAGTGCTAAACCTAGTTATCATTTACACTAATATTATGGCATGCACTGAATGATAAACTGACAACAACTTAATTATTCTGTAAAATATAAAAGTGCTAAACCTAGTTATCATTTACACTAATATTATAAGAAGATAAAGATCTCCGAAAGGGTAGCCTAGGTAGATCTAGGATTTATTTAGGAGATATCTCCTAAGGTTGTGTAATGAAACACATAATATATTAGTTGCATAAATATAGATTACTACAAAAAGCCTAGTATAAATGTGAATCTTTAAAATTAGGAATCTCTGCATTGTGTTAATTTAATTTAGTGTTAATAAATTAACCACATTATTTAACTACAAGATATGTCATCATTATCATCATATCAGGCTATGAAGTTCACTGCTGAACAAAGGCCTCCCCTATTGATTTTCACATGGATTTTTGCATAGTCTGCATCCAATAGCAAACCGTTGGATGCAGACTATGCAAACCTACTGATATTCAACATTATTATTGAGACTATGCAAACAATAAAATATTATTATTGACATTATATGTTTTTGATACTTACTTGACACAAAAGCCCGCTTGCAGTGCAGTTACAATTATGTAGACCTTGAGAATTAATGTCTTCTATGTTTTCCCTGGCTGCAAAGTAAAGACTTAAAATTAATGGTGTGATTGTTAGCACAAGTACTTTATATTATATTATAACAACTTACTTTACATGAAGAGCTTGCGACAAAACACACATATTTAACCTCAAAATGAAGGATGCAACACCATTGCTGGCAGAGGCCGATAAATAATGACGCGTGTCAATTTTATGTTGCGGTAGATTTTGCGTAATTTATTTTCATCGGCTTTCTGATTAGGGAACATCATTGCTAAAGTCGATTTGTCTAGAGGGATGCAACAGCGTTTCGGATTGACCATGACCTGTGAGCAATAAATAGACCAAGTAAGCGACTATGTCCTAGATTGACATAATAACGAATTATTTTATTAATAAATATAAATCTGCACAAACCCGTTGTAAGAACAAGGCGGATTTCGTACTAAACTTATCGTCCGTCGCACTTGTTGTCTGCCCAAACTATACTAGATAGGTGTTGTTTGCAATTGCTCGACACAGTTCAGAAAAACAGCAACAAAATATTAGGAAAATTGTAAAAACTTCAAAATACAACAGAGAAAAATTGTAAAAATAACCGTCATGACGAGTGTCATGTCAGTCTGACATTTGCATCTGACTTACAAACGAAAATGGCGGATATTTAAAAAAATAACTACAGATAGACTATCACTTGGTCTTGCTTTTAGCTGTCACTGACTAACACAGAGGCCATTGTATGGTTGATTCCAAGGGCTGAACTAAGTAATCTGAGTTTTTTTTTTATTGTTTATTTGTGGCCCTTCTTATTCTTTTCTATGTGGCAATGTGTTATCTTGCAAAGGGATAACAATTCTGCCAGCACAGGGCTTTAACCGAGCAAGTGACCTTTTGCCTTCCCATATAGGGAAAATGAATTTAAAAAAAAACCACAGATTGGTGCAATGAGGAAGGATTATATGGAGATGCTCTAATGTTCTTTAAATCGTGAGTATAGAAATATCTATCATATCGACATAAAAACGTCAAACGTCATGTTGTCTCTTTTTAACGAAGTAAATGTTGCATTTGAAAAGAGGGATAAATATTACTTGTTGAGTACTTCTTTTGGCAATTCTTTTCTGTGACGTCATTAGCATGCTTTGAAGCCAGTCTGCGCCAAGTCACGTGGTACATTTGCTGTCACACACAATAACATAGTGCGGTCTTTACGATCTTGAAGTATCGATAAAATAAATATTTTTTTATTTGATAAAATATTATAAATGAATGTGAAGGTACTTAAGATGGAGTTAAATAATATGTTTTGTGAGTATCGATTATTATTTCACCAATATAATGGTGTACAAATGTTGGTTAGGCTTAAATTTGGTTCTAAAAAAATAGATTGCCTGGAAAGTTATTTCAGAGTTTTGAATTACCTATATAAAATAAAATACTAGAGAAAATATATTTATAACCATCTTTTCCGTAAAATCAACAGTTTTGGTGTACGAATGCCTGGAAGGGTAGTCTAACGTACGTTTGTACAAAAACTTTATTTCCCTATCACCTTTAGAAATAGTAAGCGGCGTATTTTTTCATCAATTCACTGTCTCCACCTCAACATCACGTACAAATAAATTTAGTAGCTCTTTTCTTTGTCGGCCTTCCAGAACTTGGAATTCTTTGCTAGCACATGTGTTCCCTCCTTCCTTTAACATGGGTTCCTTCAAAAGAGGCGTGAAAAAGCACCTTTCGGGCCGGCAAGGTGGAGGCAGCTAGAGCAGTGTCTGAACTGCACTAGCTGTCTTCGCTTAAAGACTTTTCTTACCGCTTCACATCAGGTGGTGTTGAGTCATTTGTCGTGCTTTGTATAAAAAAAAACGTGGTATCCCCAGTATGAATACAAAAAAAAATCGTGGCGGTTTTTGTACCTCAAGGTAGTATGGAAATAAGTTTTTTTGCCCAAAATGCATGTTGAACTACGCTTTGCGGCGCCCGTACGCCAGAGCTATAGATTTTACGGAAAAAAGGTAATGACAAAATTTGTAGGATTCTTTGTCTTATTTAATTTTGCAAATAAATATTTTTATCGTGAAATTATTCAGAGATTATTCAGACTGAGAGGCTCAGTGGCCTGCAATTTTGCAAATAAATATTTTTATCGTGAAATTATTCAGAGATTATTCAGATTGAGAGGCTCAGTGGCCTAGTGGTTTGAGCGCTCTGGTTTCGTTTACGAAAACAAAGCAACTTTTGCCATGGTCGGTACCGGGATGGGTCAACCAAAATTTTAAATCTCGAGCTCCTCCATGATTCGGAAGGCACGTTAAGCCGTTGGTCCCGGTTGTTCCTGCAACCGCTTTAACCCACCAACCCGCATTGGGCCAGCGTGGTGGTGTTATGGCCCAAGCTCCTCATGTGTTTCTCCCATGTAAAAAGGCCTGTGCCCAGCAGTGGGACGTATATAGGCTGGTGATGAATGAATAAATGAAATTATTCAGAAACAAGATACTGTCAAATACTTACTTTTAGCCGCAATTTTTCCAGTATGATGAAACGAGTAAAAATAAGAGGTGACAAAGTTGAAATTCGGAAAAAACACATCAAAATCTATAAAATTACTTTAAAACTCCCGGAATAATTTACGGGTAAAATATCACTTAAGACTGTAATATACAAGGTAATTCAAAATCGAGTTTTAGCTAGTCTGAGCTAAAATATTTTTTTGTCAAACGATATTTTGTTGTTGTCGCGTTGTAATTTATAAGTTCTTTTGAAATTAGCTACGTAAACTGAGTTACTAAAGAAGATATGTAACCGCGCCAAATCGATACACATCCGAGACAAAATTGAAAAATCTAATAACAAAACAAAAACTACATGGAATATAATAAACCGTGAAACTGGTAAAGTCAAATCACAAAACACCACGTTTACAATAAATGTAGATAGTCAAATTATTATTTCTGACCACGAAATAGCTAGCATATTTGAAGATAACTTTTCAAAAATACCTTTGATTACAACATCTCATTTAGATTCTTTTTCTCTTGAAGCAAGTTCCATCCTGAGGCATTGTGTGCCCGAGTGTAGTGAGACGTTCCAATTTACCTATGTTGTTCCTCAAAAAATCATTAAAATTTTTAAATCCCTAAAATTAAAAAATACAGGGGATTTATGGGATGTATCTGTGAAAATAGTTAAGAATATCATTGATATTATTGCCCCTTATCTCGCGCAAATTTTTAATAACTGTATAGATGAAAGTATTTTTCCTAATTTAATGAAATACAGTAAGATTATTCCGCTATTTAAATCAGGTGATAGAGAGGATCCTAGTAATTTTCGTCCAATTTCTATTTTACCAGCACTTAGTAAAATATTTGAAAAAAATATTTTGTAACAATTGATTAAGCATTTTAATTTAAATAATCTTTTCCATAGTGCGTAATATGGATTTACAAAGGGTCGTTCTACTACTGATGCTGGTGTAGCTCTGTTAAGGCACATATTTGATGCATGGGAGAGTTCACAAAATGCTATTGGTATATTCTGTGACTTATCAAAGGCATTTGACTGCGTTGACCATCAGACGCTAATTTTAAAATAACAACACTATGGGGTTACAAATTCAGCTCTGAAGTTAATCACATCTTACTTAAGTTCTAGAACTCAAATAGTTGACATCAATGGAACAAATTCTTCAGGGTCTTATGTCAAAATGGGAGTTCCACAGGTTTCAATTCTAGGGTCTTTTTAATTTTTAATATACGTAAACGACTTGCCTTTCTTTGCTAAGGAATTTTGTGAGATCGTGTTGTTTGCAGATGATACTTCTTTAATTTTTAAATGTGATAGAAATAAAGTTAACTTTGACGACGTAAACAATGTGCTATCTCAAGTAATGAATTGGTTTACTGTGAACAATTTACAACTGAATGCAAAGTAAACTAAATGTATTAAATTTATTTTACCTAATGTTAGGGAAGTGGATACAAACATTAAATTAAATAATCAGTCGCTAAATTTAATTCAATCCACCACGTTTTTAGGCATTACAATCGATGCGAAAATCCAGTGGAACCCTCACATCACAACAATTTGTAGTAGACTTAGCTCCGAGGCTTATGCTATTAGAAAAATAAGGCAATATACTGATATTGCCACGGCGCGCTTGGTTTACTTTAGTTACTTCCATAGTATTATGTCGTATGGTATTCTTCTGTGGGGTAAAGCAGCAGACATTGAAACAGTATTTATCTTGCAAAAACGTGCAATTAGAGCAATCTACTGCCTTGCTGCTCGAACATCTCTTAGAGACTTATTTAAAGAAATAGATACACTAACAGTGGCTTCTCAATATATTTATGCTTGCATAATTTTTGTACGTCAAAATTTAAATTCCTACTTAAGACACAGCGATGTTGCATTAAATACAAGAAATAAAAATAAGTTGATCTTACCGTCTCTAAGACTGCATAAAGTTTTTAATACTTTTATGGGTCAAAGCATACTTTACTATAACAAGATTCCTAATAACGTACTAGACTTGCCATTTGACAAATTTAAAATTCACATTAAGAAAATTCTAATGTCCAAAGGTTACTATACTATTAACGATTATATAAATGACAAAAATGCTTGGTTGTAACTTATAGTGTCATATAGTTATTTCCACCAATAGCATTTCATTGATTTTGTGGTTGCTGGAAAATGTCATGCTCTCTATAAGTTTCTGCGGTGGTGGCGTCGTGTGCCGGGTCGCTCCGTTCCCTATAATGTGGTTGAGCGGAGCGATGGCTGGCACATGCGTCATACTTGTGAACAGGTGCCACTAGTGGAAATGGTCATCTCTAAGCTTCCTTGATTTTGTAATAATTTACCTACATATTCATCAATATTTTTTCATCAATATAAGATTTTTGAGGTATATGGCATTATAGGATATTATATATAAAACAATACAATTATTATTGTAATGACGTGGTCAGACAAGTGTTTGAAATTAATGAAAGATGTTTAGCTTTATTAGGTCTTTGTATATTAATTGTTGACCTTTGTGTATTGTAATACCTATATTGTGATGGTGCATTGTCGGACAGCCTGTAAATACAGTAAATATTCTTGTCATTAGGTACATACTTATTGGTACGTTAATATACCTTTTTTATACTCTGTGCGACACTGCTAAATACTATTACTGTGTAATTAAACATTGTAACTTTATGATTGAAAAGAGTGACTACACGAGTTTGTTGCCGGAATCTCAAAGAGTAATGTAAGTATGCGGAATCTTCTCGGTAGTTCAACTTTTGGAACCGGTGTTAATTCAGACAGACTGACAGACAGACTGACTGACGGACAGACGGACCGACAGACAGACCGATAGACAGACTGACATAACATTCTTAGCTTACGTAGATCCAGATAAGACAGAGAGACAAACATTATGAAATTGTTAGCTAGTTAATATTATTTTTATGTGATATACATAAGGGTTTTTTTGTTGACGATTCGAAAGTGCTTCTTGGGGGGCCTAATTGAATAAAGATATTTTCATTTTCATTTTCATTATATATATTTTTTTCGTTAATAATAAACCTAACTTTGTACCTTCATCCATAAGTTTTAAATTTTATATCGACAACAGATGCACATAGAGAGTTACAACACTTAAGAGGCAGCCATCTTTAGTGTTCCAAGGAACTTTAGGTAGACACGCGAAGTAGGTAGTTGGGGCCAGGCTCAGAGGGGCCAGGCCAGTCCATAGTATTTCTTCGTCATGGGATTGGTGATTCGAAATTCGTTTTTAAATTCTGAATATTATCTACGAAAAAAAAACTTGTCTATTGGAGTCGTCTAGCGCAACTTCGTAAGAAGAAAAAATTGTATGAAACGTGCACGCTCAGTAATGGCGGTATAATCCGCCTTAATCCGAAAGAAGGCATTATCCATACAATCAATATGGTGGTCGACGCTCTTCATAAACAGGTGATTTATATCTGTCATCTGTCTCTGTCGCTGTTGTCTTGTTTTCAAAACGTTTGACATTTCATTTAGTTGTTTTGGAGAATTTTCTAAAATCACAAATTAATGTAAATTATTATTAAAAACGAGTGTTTTTCCTCAAGAAATAAGCTTGACCCAAAAAGGATTGTGTGTGATGTGAAGTGAACTAAATGAGTAAACGAATAAGTTAAGAAATATGTAATTTAAAGACACGCCGGCGGCCAATGTAAAACGAACATATTATGTCTGAATTTCCTCTCAATGATGATCGGTAAGTACCAATGACTGTTAATTAGTTATATTCTAAAGCTGGTATTGTTTAAATAGGGATTTTAGTACAAATTTCAGTACATAAAAGTAATATTTGCCTACCGACCTAAGTAAAAAATAGTGTTGTCTGTACAATTTTATTTCCCTATCGATATCGTGCCCATTAAATAAACCACTTTATTTTTTTCGCAGATTTAAACAGTGGGTTCAATTGACAGTGAAGGATTTGGTGTATGTACCAATCGACAACAAAATCGCGACATATTTTTGGTGTAGTCGGAATCCAAATCGGTGTTGATGGCCGATCCAGGACGATTCACACGCCTACCGTCAACCTGTCAACCTAACAACCTACCATGTTGTCATAGTAGTCAAGCTTGATATATTGTATATTATACTAAATAAAAGTTTTTCAAGTACAGACCTTTCTTTATTAATTTCAAACACCTATAACTATCGATAAAAATCTAAATTATATCTCTAATCCCTAATAAGCACATCCCTATTTTGTTGCTTATGTTGGCATTATTGTTGCCAGGCTGTTGGCTAAATTTTTATTATATTGGTATGAGTCTGGCGTTCACCTTCTATAGAAATTTTTTTTTCCATAAAGTCCCGTCTCTTCTAGCGTAACGTTTTATATTCTCTTTGATTGGAGTAATACTATCTTTTGCATATATTATTCTATGATATTTATTTACGGACTTGTTCGATATTTTGTAAGATTTTGACAAAAGTTGAATAAAATAATACAGTTTTACTTCACGCCGAAACTAAGTAATCTGAGTTTCATTGTTATTGTTTATTTGTGGCCCTTAGTAGGCGAAATAGTTACTTGAAAATGTCAGTCGCTTTTGCACCTCGAGGCAATAGACCTCCATTGAGCCCGGCTCAAATCCAAAAAATGTTGGATGAAAATGCTCATCTGATACAAACTATACAAGATTATCAGGCTAAAGGACAACTTATGGAGTGCCACCAATATCAGCAGATGCTTCACAGAAACTTAGTGTATTTAGCGTCAATTGCAGATGCTAATCAAAATATTCAAGCAATTCTACCGGTAATTATTATGATTCCATATCTTATGTATAAACTAGATCAACAATTATTATTATCAAATGGAGGATCAAGATATGTCTATCACATGAATTATAAAATATCTGCCTGCTTCCTAAATACAGTCTACAAATGCAAATCAAATTAAATTGCATATGGTTTTACATTAGCTTCACTCATGACAAAGACACTTAATTGATTTAGTTTTATCAAATGCTGTTATATGTGGCAAGTGCTATTATGTTCTTCAAAGTGATAATCCCCATTACAATTTTTTTTACTATTACACTGCCATCTACCTAGTATCATCTGTTATGGATACATTACAAAATCACCCCCAATCAATGATGTTTTTGTAATTATGACTCTTCAGGATGTTCCCATCCATGGGTGCGATAATAAATGTTTTCATATCATTTTTGTCAGGAAAGTTCATATTTATCTCTATGATCTGAAGCAAAGCAAGAGAACGAATTAACATGAATTTTTACATCAAAATATGATGTCAAAACATTATTTACTACATCTGTAAAATATAACTTCAAGCAATATTTATTTGATGAGGTGTTTGTAGTATTTACCGTTGGAAAACATTATTTTGTGTTTCTTTCTTGCATGCTATTTATTGTATAGGTAACTACTATAGTCTCATAATGTTCTGTCTATCTTGTTCTCGTTGTCTAAGTTTAAACCATAAGTTTAAACAAAATATATTGTTATTCTTTCATATTTTGCCTATTTGTACATGTTTTATATTTATCGTATATGGTATAAATACTAATAAAAATATCTACAGCAAAATCGTATTGATACTTTTCGACTAACAATCAAAATTAAATAACTGTCAGATTTCACAACTTATACCTGATTAAAATTTTGTGTGCAAAGTTAATGATTTTGATTTTACCAAAAAATTTCTTTTTGAATTATAATGTAATTTAATTTAACATTGTAGAAAATGCAACAGTAAACAAACAATTACAATCTTTTTGAATACTTGTACTGAATTACAAATTTATCCTTACAGGAAAACTTATTGGGTGATCCTTTAGAACCAAAAGAAATATATCACTTGTCACTTATAGCCTTATTTTGTACAACTTTGCAGTAAAGTAGATTTACGGCCTAAAGTACTACCTACTTATAGGATGTTTTTATAATTTTATGGTCGTAAAGGTAATGCTATTTCCGTCAATACAGCACGAGGCAGTATTTCAATACAAACTTAGTAAATACCATCAATTCTAAGCACTTAAGCAAATAAGAAAGCTAGTGTGAAAAAGTTTTGTTTTCCCTTTTTTTATGCCTCCTTAAAAGTAGCCTTTTGTCCTTTATGACAATTGAGCACAAAGGTATCGATATCTATTGACACCTAAAAGATTATCCACTCTTTCCACCACCCTTAGTATAATGTTGGAAATAAGATTTCAGAACAAAATTTCTGTTTCAGCCACCACATGCATTAGCTTCAGGAAATGTACCACAGGGCCCTGTTAATCCCCCTGCTACTGGAGGCGATTCATCTCAACAGCCGTATAGACCACCCCCTGGAGTTTCGTCAACACCAACAAGACCTACTCAGACATATGGTCAAAGGCCATATTCTCAAAATCAGTATCAAAGTCAATATCAAGGTTCTCCTGGTGTATACCCACCCCAAGGAGGTTATGGTCCTCCTAGTCAGGGGTATGGCCCACCAAACCCTCCACAATCTCAAGGATATCCACCAAATACAACATATGGTCCCCCAATTACTACAACACCTAATAACTACCCTCCATCTACACATCCAGGCTCCGGATATCCACCTTCTACTGTACAACAACCTTATGCTCCTCCTCCAGGTAGTCCCGCTGCTGCAGGTTCTCCATATCCAGTCCGGGGTGCTTCTCAACCTGGTTACACAAGTAACTCTGCTTATCCTCCTCCACAAACGGGTAATAATTATCCTAATACGGGAGCTAGTACATATAATTCTACACCAACCCAACCACAGCCCTATCAATCACAACCTTTTCCAAACACTACTCCCACTTCTGCATATACAACTACTCCTACTTCTCAACCAAATCGGTCACCTCAGCCACCTACAAGTGGATATACATCTCAAAATCCTGCCAGCTCAGGTTATGGTTCCCCTTCAGCACAGTCTCCTACATACAATTCTAGTTCACATGCAACTTCTGCTTCACCGTCTACAGTTCCATCAACAAATTCAGCTCCAGGGGGGCCTCCCTCACAACAGTACCCCCCACCTGGACAACAATCGCCTTATCCCCCAGCTACTCAACCTCCTTATTCTAATCCTTCATCACAACCAGGAAGTCCAGCGCCATCTGTATCAACGGCACCTCAACCGTCTTATCCTCAGAATCCACAAAATTACCCACCAGCTGGAGGGGCCTATCCTCCTCATGCATATCAGCAGGGCTATCCCCCTTCACAATACCCTCCATCTCCTTATCCATACGCAAGACCCCCCGCTCCAGGCGCGCCACCGCCTGGAGCTCCTCAACCTTATCCCGGATATGGTTTCCAACCTCCTTCACAACAATAAAGATGATTATTTTTGTATACAGCTTGATTCAAACCAATTGCCCCCAGAGGGAAAGTATCCTAAATATTGAAGTTAGCCAATTATACTTAAAGGAAACATTCCTTTACTTTTAAAAAAACTGCATTTAAAGATTTATTAGAAGTCACACGAGCCGGGAATCGAGCTCGCGAAACGTAGAAAATAAACATGTATTATTATGACACTAATCGATAAGGTCTAACATAACGAACAATAATCTCTAACAAATATTGTTCCTAAAATCAAAAGGCGATAAGGAAATATTAAAAGTAAATACAAATAAACGAATGCTACATGAATTTTACTAACTTACTAACTAGCTACGTAATTAAAATGTAATAAAACTAGAAAAATTTCACGTCCTGAGGCAGGAATCGAACCTGCGACCGGTGCTGCTGCCCGTGCTGTGAAATACTCGTTTCGGATGTTGAAATAGAATATTTCGACATTGTAGGGTGGACGTTGGCTCATAAACGCAAATACAGATAGACTAGTAGAATTTCACAGGGATATCCCAAGTCCTGGGTGGCTCAGTGGTCGAGCAGTCGCCCGGATTGCGAAAGGTCGGTGGTTCGATTCCTGCCTCTGGACGTGAAATTTTTCTAGTTTTATTACATTTTAATTACTAAGTAATTTTTCAAACATTTATAATAATGTTAAAATCAAAAATTAAGAATATTAGCTACTACTAACTTAATGCTTTTAAGAGCACACAAAAGCATTAAGTTCGTCGTGACGTGAGACGTGTCTCATGAAACCTACCTAGCACCTACATTGTGAATTTTTATGGTCTTTCCAGAAATTTACAGATAATGTTTATCAGAAAGATTTGTTCCTTATTATGATGGACCGTATCGATCGGTATAATAATAATAATAATATTACAGATGTTCATTTTTAAAAGGTGGGTTCGATTCCCGGCTCAGGTAAGTGACTTTAATAATTATTCTTGGAATGCAGTTATTCTTATTTCTAAAAATAAAGAAATGTTTCCTTGAAGTATAATTTGCTAACGTCAATATTTAGAATATTTTCCCTCTGGGGGCATTGGTTCGGCTCGCCCTGTGGGTATTTAGGTACGTAGCCTTATTATGTAAGAAACGAATATACTTAGTCAGCTTTTTTTAATGAATTTTAAGGTATTAAGAAGCTCCATATGTTTTTTTAAATACCTAGGTACAATATTTTTAAACTGTTTTATTTTTATAATAAGTAGGTACCTAATTGTAATATTTTTTTAAATATTCTAGGTAGTTGAACATTTTCAAAGTGTAAAGTCATGCTGACTTTATTTAATGTGTTAATTCAGGTCCATTTCAAGAAATCAACCTACTATTCTGCACCTAGCAGATCTTTTTGATAGAGTAGTTCATTACTCAATTATTTTTTTCATACATAGCAAACGACAAAAATAAAGAGGGAATTCGCGAAGTGCAGAGTTGCAGACTAGTGTCTTACTTCTTGGAATAGATTTGACAAACTCACTCTGGTCTCAGTTTATATTGTTAGAGGTTGACAAACTCACTCTGGTCTCAGTTTATATATTGGCGCAATTCTGTAATTTTATTTTTAAACCCCCACACTTGATATGCCTACTGTAAAAAGGTATTTAGGTAAGTTTTAAATGCTTTGATGAGCATTCAACATCAGAATCATCCGAGCTCTCATTGCAGAGAGATCAAAAATATCTGCACTCTGTTTCAGATAAGCAATTCTAACATTGCAATGATAGAATCTTATGTTGTTTGTAGCGTTACTTCTTCTTCTTCAATATTATGACTTCTCGTTTTATCAAATTCTACCATAAGGCTTGCCAAGTAGATTTTACGTTCGCATTAGCCAGACACACAAGGGCATGCGGGAAAGTCTTGTATGTAGTGGGCGAGATAACCGGATTTAGGTAGCGTTACTTAAATATTTAGGCGATTCGAGATTGCTTTTCTAAAACATCAGTTATATTTGAGAGAAGCTCAGATAATTTTTATGCTGATTGTACCTACAAGAGCATTTTAAGAGTGCATTTTGTAATTTTTGTTGTTTTGGTTACTATAATGTTCAGTCAAATCAACCACTCCCGTAAATATGATATCAGTATCAATTTGGAGAATTGCCCAATTTTACTATAAGTAGTGTAAAACTTTTTGGTAATAATAAGTTAGTAAGTACTTACCTACCTACCTAATTAAAGTCTGTTCATTTTAAGAATAAGTGGAACAAATTCGATGTTTACACTAATACAAAACAAACTATGTATGTTAAAATAAATTCCTAAGATTTTTTTGCGTTGTCTACATTACACCCCATTCGTCTTACCTTTGGTACCTATTTAGAAGAAAATTGATTGTGGGGATTTGTACGCAGGAAACCTATGTTTTATTATGTGAGAATATCTAGCGGAAAGAAGTTCAATACAAGCATAATTGTTGAAAACTGCAATCTTGTTAGCATGATACTTCTGATACTAATATTCAATTCACACGCCGTTTTTTATTTAAACGAGCACTATCCCTAGTGTAAGTTTCAATCAAGATGAAACGAAAACGATCATCGTCGTGTTCACCTCTCAAATCCAATATATCAAAAGTGGTTTCCAATAATTCACAACAGAGGCGCTGCTGCCGTTTTTATACAATTTGACAGTTATCACGACGACGAACTTTTGAATTCGACCTTTCCATCGAATTCTTGTTTGAATTTGACGAAAAGGTTGGTTCCTTCTTCGCCGGATTCCAAGTTTGACGGATTCCAAACACGTCGTATTCCAAGCTGGTCGGATTCTAAGTTCGTCGACTCCCAAGTTCGTTAGATTCCAAACTCGTATTTCAAGTTCGTCGGACTTAAAACTTGTCGGTTTATGTACGGTCAAAGACATAAATATGTATACAGATGACAAGCGTAGAACATGGATTTAATCTGACATGATTAAAATCAAATCTACGATCAGTGATTTATAATTTATGGCCACCAAGTGGTTCGTAGTGAGGACCACGCTACGTTGTATCAAGGAATCGGCTCCAATGTACACGTTGTTTGACCTTGAGCGGTCAACTGATGCTTCCACACTGGAATGGGATAGCAAATTAGTGATTTGCTGTAGGCCCCCTCTAAATGATTTCAATCATAAAATTATAAAGGTACTAAATAAATAAATAAAATCTTTTAATGTACCTAGCCAACCTATTCATGATTGCGAACACCCAAGTTTATGAACATGAGATTAGTTCCTAATTTGTCATCATTAGGAACAAATCGAACATGAGTGTACAGCGACAAACTTATAATCCGACGAATTTGGAATACGACGAACTTAGAATCCGACCAGCTTGGAATCCGACAAACTTGGAATCCGGCGAAGGAGGAACCAATCGATGGAAACTTATACACTAGGGGCACATTATGACTATGGTTGATTTAATTCGAACCATACACCTACATGTGAATTTTCCAATTGGATGTGGATGGCCAAATCCGAAACTATTAGGAATAGCGAAAAGTACTCAGTCTTGGGCACGATTTCTATGAACAGAAACGGGTTTGATAGGTAGATGCTGATATCGAATGCCGTCGTTGCGACCATGCTGTTGCGAAAAAATTTGTTAGTTGTACGCCCGTTCGAAATGACATTGAGTCGAAAACCGCTACATCGAATGACGGAAAACACTTGTTCGTAAATACGAACATGCTGTTGCGAAAAACTTTTAACATAAGTAGTAATCCTAACCTAATCCAGTGTTGCATTATTATAATGATTATCTATATTATCTAGCGTAACATTTAAAAGTTTTGTGCATTTTGCAACAGTGTGTTGGTGAATCCCTAATTTGATATAGTGGTTTTCGATTTAATAACTTTTCGAACGGGAGTACCACTTACAAAATTTTTATCAACAGCGTTCGTCGCAACGTCGGAATTAGAATCTACATCAATGTTCCTATCCAGGGCAGCAATTCTTGACATTCGAAACACTCGAGTCGAGCTATTCGAATTTGAACATTAATCGAGTTACAATTAAGATGAGCTATCTGAAAATCTCGAATTTTACTTTTTTCGAAGGAAGTCACTCGAAGTGCTTCGAATAGTCGGCAGCGAGCGGTCGAGGCGTAGATTTCGAATACGAACCGCAGAGTATTTTATTGAAATATTTGATTTATTTTATGTTTATTGGCTTTAAATTAAATTATGGTCACCTGAGGGAAATGCCTCACTTTTCTCTTGTAAAAATAAATTAGTCATGATTTAAAACATAATCAATTTTTTTTTCTTGTTTTATGTGCAAGATTTATCAAGTACCTAACTTCCTTCAAGAGGTACACATATTTAAAATTGAGCAAATAATAAACTACCAGAACCATTTGTATTCATATGGGGAGACTGCGTCACACTTCCTACTGACGCATTTACCCCACAATCAACCCAGATATACTCAACATTTATAATACGTATATTTATCAAAAGACTGGCTGACAAATTATCCGATTAAAAAACAAGTATTTTAAGAATTATAACGAAAGTGCTTATCACACAAGCATCTGACCCACCCCCTTATTTAGAAACTGTCGGATCACGAATTCGATTCGAAAAGTCACATGCCGTCTCGCTTTGACGCACCGTGAGAAAAAGTGACCGAATAGAGTTTCCGAAATTCGATTCTTTTCCGACAGTTGTGAATAAGGGGGTCGGTCAGGACTCGGACCCGGGGCTCCGGACCGAGTAGCCCGTAACGCTTGCTTCATACAAAATGTATAAATCCGTGCCTCGTCCGGGCCGCGTACACGGCCCGCCCGCTCTAATGAGAATTATCCCTTAGCCATGCACGCCTACTTGAAAAACTCACCTGTATAGTAGTAATACGAAAAATCTAGTGTGACTATGGTTATTCTGTTTTTATTCACGGTGGTTAACGGTATAGGTTAGTTGAGTATTCTACGGACAAATAAAATGAACCATAAATTCAACTAGTGTGGCAATTTGACCTGATGTGTTTTTTTTTCGAAAACAGTTGCTTGAGTGATCTTTGTCACAGAATCCCCTTTTAGTCCTCCTTACTTTATGTATGAAAGAAAACGAAAAGTACAACATTTTAAACTAGATATAATTATTATAGTTAATATTATAATAATACATTAAGTACCTAATTAAGTTTCTTCAAAAGTTAATGTGCTACCTTCAAATTGATGAATGGATTCGTCATAAAACTCTATAGGTAAATCATTTGCAGGTGGATGCGTGGGAAATGGAGGGCTTGACTTTAGTTTTCGAAGAGGGAGAAGTGTATCAAATAAATAACACATTGCACCAGTTTCGCCGGGTATTGCAACTCCCAAAGTCCAAATAACGTTATACTTAGTATTGATCCGAAGAATCTTTACGCCACGAAGTATTCTCCACCTGAAAATAATAAGTAGGTACCAAATTAGGTAACGTTACACAAGAAGTAGTTTTAGGCGTGCCACGAGGTCCACGGGTCGGCCGCCAACCTGAGCACGCGCGCCGCGTAGTGACTTCGAGGCAGACCTTAAACAACTTCTTACATTTGTTTTCTCTTGTGAGTGGTGGGGGGTGAAAGACGTAGACTTCAATCATATCACCCTACGTTGTCCGCTGCTAAACAAAGGCCTCCCTCATCGATTTTCAAACTGACCCCTTCTGCGCAGCCTGCATCTAGATCTTGCGCAGACGCAGATTTCTACAAGGCTAATAAGAAGCATGTTTCCACGTAACTGTCCTAAAAATATCTAAGAAAAATAATAATTCAATTTACATGACTTTTCTTATGGCAAGATTGGATGGTGTCAGTCAAGATTTTTATAACAATAATGACAAATTGTGTCCGAGCAAACGTTTTGTTATGTAGCAAGTGTTTGTTTTGAAGTATAATAAAAGTGATTATGGTGTGAAAGACGTTGAAGATTTTACCGTAGTCATCCACCTCATTAAAGTAGCATCATGGAGACTGTCATCATATATTTGGCGCCAAACTCTCCCACTAAACTCAGTTCAATGCAATAAATAAATTAAAATTGATAAAAAGCCAGCCCATACAGCTATATCATATTAAATTTTAATCATTCTGGAGTTTGATTCTTCAATGTGATGACAGTATGGGGCTTCTTGTTATTTTTGAGGTGGATAAACATGACAAAATTCTCAATGTCAAACTCCGGCACCATTTTTCAATTGATCTCTTGACCGTAATCATTAGGTAAATCGTGACCAAATTCCGTAAAATGTAATAACTAAATAAATGTTTTATTTATTTAATACTTAAATTAACAAGAATTTTACTAAATTTAAACAAGAAAATATTATCATCTAAGCTACAGTACCTGTTTCCCATAAATCCAGGCATTTTAGTACCGGGCCAAACTCTAGCTTTCTCTCCACCGGACCCTATGTTTCCAGGGCGTCTATGTGTTTTAGTGACTCCATGTGATGCGGGCATACCTTTAAACCCCCATCGTTTCATGACTCCTTGAAAACCTCGATCCATACTGTAACAACAATACTTCCAATTTAAGGTCCAATGTCTATGTCAAGAGGGTTCAATATTAGGCCTTCCTACATGGGAGAAACACATGAGGAGTTTGGGCCATAACACCACCACGCTGGCCCAATGCGGGTTGGTGGCTTAAAAGGGTTGCACGGAAAAACCGGGACCAACGGCATAACGTGCCTTCCGAAGCACGGAGGAGCTCTAGATAACAAACTCTGATTGACACATCCCAGGATCGACCATGGCGAACGTTGCTTTGTTTTTCGTATCGAAACCAGATTGCTCAAACCAATACGCCACAGAGCTTCTCCCAATACGCCACCGAGCTCCTCAATAATAATGTAATATACATATTATTAAATTTTAATACAACAGATAGCAAGAATTAGAGCTGTCATTGCTTATAAATAAACCATAAAGAATTTAGGAGTTTTGCGTGGTGTAGGGAGTCGCTTTCTGAAACCTGCATTTTAACACGTTCACTAACGTCGAAGATTGAACATATCTTTTATGCAATTAAATTATAGCTGTATCTAGTTTTAAGAGAACAAGATGCTCCATACACCTTGTTCTCTCAACAACAGAATACATAATAGGGACAAAAGGTGCTCTCCGCAAAATCATTGAAATAAATATCGAATCTTGTTAGGAAAAATTGCAACCAATGTACCTACGACCTGTCATACAGAGTTATTTTAACTACTCTTCTTTTCTTTTCTTTCTATTGCAACCCGCGACTTTTCGCAATCCGGCCGACTGCTCTAACCAACTGAGCCACCCAGGACTTGGGATATCCCTGTGAAATTCTTCTAGTCTATCTGTATTTGCGTTTATGAGCTAACGTCCAACCTACAATGTCGAAATGTTTTATTTCAACATCCGAAACAAGTATTTTTACAAATAAATACCTACGATTCGGTTAAGTTGGGGGCAGTGCTTTCAAATATTTTAAATTTTTGATTTTAATTTTTTCTCGCCTCAGAAAGTGAAATTTTCTAGTTTTATATTTTAATGACTAAGTAATTTTTCAAACATTTAGAATAATGTTGATTATAGTTATTTGTTATACAAGAGTGCAAAGTTGCTTTTTAACCGCGTGGTCAATTTTGATGACCGAGCAAGCGAAGGATTCTAAAATTAGAATCCTGAGCGTTAGCGAGGGAATCAAAAAAGCACAAGGTGAAAAAACTTTGCACTTGAGTGCAACACGTAACTTTTCATCCCACCTCAACGAGGACATGTCTAAATGCAAAAAAAACTTTTTTTTTCATACAACTAGATGACAAACAAGCTGACGGCCCACCTGGTGGTAAACGGTTACCGCCGCCTATAGACACCTGCAATAACAAGGAAAAGTACTTGATATTGCAGGTGCGTTGTCATCCTGAGGCCTAAGATGAAATGCCGTCCTTGCCCAGTAATTACATTGGCAACCTTTGCCTTCAATCCGAAACACAGCGAACTGTTTCACGGCTGAAATAAGAAAGGCGGTGGTACCTACCCAGGCGACCCTACATATAGGTCTACCATCAAGTAAAATTTACACTTGCGCATTAGGTAGGTATTAACAGTGTCAGTCCATTCTGTTGGCGTCAAATATACTTCTTCGTCGCTAGAATCACTCGATTTTTACTTTTTTACGAGGTTTTTTACTTGTTTTCAAGTTTCTTGTTTTAAACCGATGGATTTAACTATGTCGTGAAAAGAAAATGGCGCGCGCAAAGCAAATTAAACAAAAAGTACACCAAGAAGGTGCCGAGTCTGAGGTTTTAACAAGTTAAAAAAGATTGTATGATAAATTCGGCACCATGGAGGTAGAAATAAAGAGGTTTATTGATGTTCGGAATTCACAAACTTAGTGCACACGATGTTCTAAATTCAATTTTACTTTATCCTCTTGCGGATAAAAACGGCTTTTGCACTTAGATATCAAGAGCAAAAATACTCTTTCCGAGATGGGGGAATGAAAAAAATATTAATAAGCAAGTTTAGATTGTACAGTCGACCACAGAAGTAGCTTAACACTATTATTATCATGTTACACCGACCATTGCGCTCGTACTTCATAGTTACCCTATTTTATTAACGCCGTTGTGGCTGATTATTGATGGTTGATTAGAAAAGAAACACGGAACTTGAACACAACGTACAATTAAATTCAAAGGTAACATAACGCCATAAAAGTAACCGAGTGGCACGGCTTGCGGTTGGCAGCGGACTGCGGAGCACATCATTTTACAAACTGCCCGTTATTTCACAATTATTATAATATTCTTTTTAGCAATAAGGTCGCCCAGTTGAACTATTTTGTGTTTTCTAATATGTATTGTTCAATTTGTCTCTTGTGTGCAATAAAAATATTTACTATTATTTATTATTATATTACAGTCTCAGCACTCATCATTTATTTATTTATTTTTATTTATTTACACGGGTACATACCCAATTAGGTACATAATTAAATCAAACTTAACAAATTTAGCTATATTTCCGAAAACTACTACAACTCTCACAGAAAGATAAACACGTTGACGAGACATTACTCCATTTATCAATAAACACATCAGCATCCGGGTGATGGTCTAGGAGTACATTGAGTGCGGTATGCATGCGGCACACCGGGGACTGCGCGCGCGACTCTATGGCTCGCGGACCGCGCGAAAAACTCGCGCCGGCGACACGCTCGTTGCCGTGTATGATTTTCAGGCACGTGAAGCCGCATCAGCTTCTCAACTAGTTCGGTGCATTAATGTCACCGCGTAAAATCTTTAACGCCACTTGAATTTGGTCATTCTGTCGTCTGACCTCCAAAGAATGAATTCCGAGCATTCCCAGCAAGAATTTCGTAGGATATAAGAACGGATAATAACCGTAACTGCTCTTATACAGATACCGTAAAAACGCTTTTTGGACCTTTTCGAGCATTAACTTGTAAGTTATTTCGTGTGGATTCCATACACATGCACTAGTCTCTAACTTGCTTCTAACTAACGCTGTATACCGTTTAAGAAGTTTCATGATATGTGGATTATGAATGTCCTGCAAATTGCGTAGAACAAAACCTAAACGGCAAAATGATTCCTTCGCCAACTCAGAAATATACCTATTAAATGTCAGGGCAGGATTAAACGTAACACCAAGATCGGTCATTGTATCTGTACGTAAGATATGGGCTTCGCCCATTTGGTAATCGTAGCAAATTGGCCGATTAGGGCAAAAGTCATTACAAAACATTTCCCGAGATTGAGCTCTATCCCGTTACGGTCGCTCCATTCAAGAAGGGCATCGATGTGCCGCTGGACTAGTTCACAATCCCTAACAATTTTAACTTCCATCACCATGTAAGTGAATATTAGCAATTCGAGCCACGGAACGCCGCCACGTCCCACTAGAAGTCCTTACCTCAACTAGTCGTACGCGATTGTCCTTGCCAGTGAAAACCTGAGTGATAACCCCTTTTGGCCACATGTTACGGGGTGAGTTAGAATCCAACACAAGAGCTAGGTCACCCACTTTCAAGGACCTATTCTCCTCTTGCCACTTTGTTCGAGGAAGATCTGGTAAAATTTCTTTCCCCCACCAGTGCCAATACATATCGGCCAGCTTTTGTGCTGTGCGTCAGCGCTTCCGAAGGTAAAGATCAGAGTCATCAAATGCTCCGATGACAGGCAGGTTCGAAGAAGTTCCTAGTAGGAAATAGTTAGGGGTAAGAGACTCCACATCCCCAGGCTATACAGATATGTGCATAAGGGTTCGGCTGTTCACCATATTCTCGATCTCAACCATAAAGGTGCTAAGGGACTTCGTCTCGTGGTGCACGTTCTTTTAAAATTACTTTTAGTGCAGTTTTGACACTGCGGATCAGCCTCTCCCATGCCCCACCCCCATGGGGCCAGCAGGGAGGATGAAAGTCCAATTCATTCCGTTATTTCGGCTCTTAACACGTCGGTGTCCAGAACCTGCATGGACCGTTGCAGCTCGGTATTGGCGCCCCTTATATGTTATGTTACGCAAATATACGATATGCGCATATGTTATAAACGCAAATATACGATCCTTTGAGTTTTGTTATACTTGTAGTCATTAAAGGTCGCATTTTTATTCAACAATTATGGCGAGAAAGAATAGGTTGGGAGGACGAAGTTCTTATTAAATACAGCTATTGCTTAAGTAACTATTCCGCGTTGGTAATTATGCAATCCTAATCTTTTAGAGAAGAGAGAACCACATATTTTTTCAGACGCAAGAGAACAAGCTTACGCTGGTGTCGCCTTCTGGTGATTAACTAATAACGACGGTAGTGTCGAAGTTTCCCTAATAGGTAGTAAGGCGCGTGAATCTGCACTCATTGCTGCGTGTTTCGCGGATACTACTTTAAAAGGCCATCATTGCATGCCTTCATGGATTGTTTATCGGACAGATTCCACTACTGTACAAAAGTGGTTACGTAGCGATGCCCGCAACTATAAAGCTTTTGTCGCACAGAGTGGGTGAAATCACGGAAATGAGTAACGTGTCAAATTGGCGATAAAAATCACTGCTCTCTTCATACGAGAGTTAATTTTTTTATTGCTTGTGTGACTTTAAATCAATCACAGTGCTCAGTATGCTGAGCGGTGGCCGGTGGCAATCCCACAAAATTACAGTAACACGTCGAGGCCGCCGCGTACTGATAGTTTCTATCTCAAATGCCGAGTGCGCTCGGCCTGAAGGAACTTAAATTTATATTTAGTGTGTTCTATCAGAATTATAATCTAGTGCAAAAGCATGGGCATTATTTATAAATAAAATACTTACGTCTTTGCGCGGATGTCCAGATAGTCACCAACTCTAAAGTGACTTGCAAACAAGGGTGTACCAGTTGGCAGAGCAGCTTCAGGTGAAACTATAAATCTGTGCAAATGCTTTTTTGGCAACATGCCAACGCTGTTGAAGAGACCACAGTAGTCCTTTGTTACTGTTGTAGGGTCTATGGTTTCAGATCCAACAAGAATACAGCCTAATTTCCTTTTTATTTGAACATCACTTTTGGCTCGTATTATTGGTTTGAACTCTTCTGGCGGAATATATTTTACAACATGATTATCAAAAACCTGAAACACAAATAAATAATTTGGTAAAAGCCAAACTTTCACTGACATGTAGGTATAATAGATTAACCTTTTGTCCCTTAAAAATCCATCAGTGTCTTCTCAAAAACAGAATATCTATTGTTTTTTCACTTTATTGTCACTATTAAATTAGACTTTTAAATTTTCATGTAAGCATACGATACTATGATTTTCAATAGCACTTTTTAAACAAGATATACAAAGTACAGCAGAGGAATATATGGGATGCTAATGCAGCTTGAAAACATTCACCTTGGCTTTTCACACCTCTTTTGAAGCAAGCAAGTTATACAGAGGAGGGATCACAATGTTCTGGCAAAGAACTCTAAGAGACACCGCAGACTTACAATTTCAAGTTGGCAGACTATCGATCAACTAAATTGCGTGCTTTCATAGGCCGCAGACTTAGCCGACTTAGTTGGTGACAGTGTTGCTAGCGCGGTGACGTCTGCGAGAAAATGCGGAAAAACAACGCACTACTTCTTAAATTAATAAAGAAGACGAAAACAGAACAAAACACTGAACACACATTAGAACATGGGAAACATCACACCTTACATTCTAAACTGAGATATTACCCAGATAAGTTTTTTAAGGGCTGGCCTTTTTTGGTCGATCAGCAGTTCTATTTTTTCATTAGTTAAATGCAGAGATCGACTGGGCGGCTGCGTGCACGTCGGCAAAAATCCAAGCATGGGGAAATCACGCGCACGGGTCTGGTCATACTGCATCATACCGTGCGACTGACGGTAAGATGCAGTATGACCAGACTATCGGCCGATAGTAGGCCAACTTTTAAAATGCGACCGTTCAGTTGAACGATTTAGTTGGTTATGATGTGCGGGCTATCATAAGATTCTATGTCTATTAGTACAGTCTGCGATTTAGTCGGCCAACTTAAACTTGTATATGTGCGGTCTCTCTAAGTTTTGCTGTTGTAATAATTGTGTTGCCCGTAATAGAAAAATTCCCCATTTTGTTGTATTGGAATGAAAACAATAGTCATACTTAATTCATTTCATACAAATATTATTAATGTAATGGTGCAGTTCAAATTATTTAGTAGGTAAAAAAAATCTCACCTGTAATAATGTGGTTTGTAATTTTTTACCATCCTTTGACCATACAGGATAATTTCCTATTTTGCGGGCTATAAGTCCTACTCGTCGTATAGATGGCGTCCATTGTGTTTGTGTTGAATAAGTCATACTATTTATTAAAGGAGTCTCCAACTCTAATTGTGCTGTATTTCTGTCTTTTACAACTTCCTCAATAAATTGCTTATTATCTTGTGTTAGAAAATCTTCATTCATCTAAATTGAGAAAAGTAATTAAGTTTTATGAGTATTATTTAATAGGTAGAGCTCGCACCAGACATCTAGTTTGCTCTGAAATTGCATCAGGCTGTATTGTGCAGCTATTGTTCATATTGTGTTGTTCTGCAGTTTCATATTTTGATAGAGTGCAGTGCATATCAACTCATGTTCATAGTGAATCAGAATTTTGGTGCATTATCTACTTACTTATGTGTGCAAATTAAGTGATAATTGAAATGTGAAAAAGTAGGGAAAATGGCTATAACTTTGATAATAATTTAAGTACCATTTTTTCAAACTTACCACTCTTTCTTTAGATGTATACCAATATGGAGGGCGATACTTTGGAGTAAATGAGTGAGATCTTACATGATCTAACCTGAAACATAGTGCAGGGTCCTGGTATAGAGACACATCTAAGAAATCAATATTTCTTTTACACTATAAAATGGTTTTATGTTACATAATAATCATTTCCATACTACTGTAGATCTAGCAATCTTACAATTTTTACAAACATTTTGTTTAGTATAAGAAGATATTTTATGGACTTTTTCTATGACCATTGATCCATAGTTGGGATTATGAAGTGGTGATTTGAAATGTAATAATAAAATCATAATTTGATAATTTGAACCCAATTGATAGTAATGGAAGATCTAAAAAGCCCTCTGTCCATGTAAATACCCAGGGTGTTTTATAGTTTTATATATTTTTACAGAAATTTGTGATTTGGAGTTTTGTTTGAAAACCCGAATAATTTATTTTGATATAACTGATTATACCTTAAATTATAGTTAATTAACAAGGGTGGACTTATCTCTTTAAGAGATCAATCAAGAGGGAATGAAGTATTTGTAATGGCCTATAATTATAAGTAGACTCTGCTCCATTAAAAAGATCCGAAGTCATATTTTCCAATTGAAACTATGCATCGTAAATATGCTCTTAAACAAGTAAGTTTTGTGTAGCTTGGCTATAATTCCATTATATTATTATAATGAAACTCTAGTTAAAAATAAGATAATATCAATAATTTACTGAATTTAATGTTTCATTTTGTTTCAAGCACATAATGAAATGTAAATATCTTTATTCAATTAGGCCTCCCAAGAATAACTTTCGAATTGTCAATAAAACCCTTATGTCTATCTCATAAATAATATTAATTAACAATGTCATAATGTTTGTCTCTCTGTCTTGTCTGGGTCTACGTAAGCTATATTTTATAATGTCAATCTGTCTATCGGTCTGACTGTTGATCTGTCGGTCAATCTGTCAGTCGATCTGTCTGTTGGTCCGTCTGTCTGTCTGAATTTACACTGGTTCCGAAAGTTGAACTGCCGAGAAGATTCCGGCAACAAACTCGTGTCGTCACTCTTTTCAATTAATAAGTTACAATATTTAGTTACATAGTAATAGTTAAGTATTTAAGTGAATTAGAAAATACTATTTCTTTTTGTATTATTAACCTATCATATTAAATCCAATAACGAATCATTAATGCTAGGGAGCTCTGTGTGAATATAAAATCAAATTAATCTCTCAGATTAAAATTTCAGGAGAGGATTTCTAAAGATCGGAGGGCACCTAACATACAAAGTTTCAGTATACACAACCTTAATTTTAATAGCTTGGTACATAACATTTTCACATTTGTAGCCATTTTACTGCACAAATCTTTTTACTGTTTATATCATAGAATACACAACAAATAAACTAGAAATAAATAAACAAATATTTTGAGGTTATTGAAGGGAGCGAACTTTTTTTTTATTTTGATTGTTTTATTTTGTTCATTCTCCTTATAAAGAGAAGGCAAAGGGAACTAATGCCCATACATCCATGTCTTCAGTATTTCTTTATTTCTTCTTTTAATGCATCAAAATGCTGGCGTAACACATTTCAATGCTTCTTGGGAGTATTTGACACGAAATGTATGATGAAAGTCACTTTATGTGCTACTTGATGAGGTGGATAACCACAAAAAAGTTCTCATCGTATTTCACACCATGATCACTTTTATTCTAATAATCTTTTAGTTGCACGTCAACACAAATACATGAATAATAAAACTACACCACTTTTATAGCTCAATGTTCGTAATAAAAATCTTCACTGACGCCACAAAAACCCGCCAAACACCCGATTGTTTTTTTTTGGTTCATTCTCCCTATAAAGGGAAGGCAAAGAAAACTAATGCCTATACAAACATGTCCTATGTATTTCTTTAATTATTCATTTTTTGCATTGAAATGCTGGTGTTACACATTTCACTGCAACTTGGAAAAATTTGACGCCAATTATAATTACGAATTTGATGAGGTGGATGATTGGCAACGGGTGAAAGAAGATTGCCATATACCTTTGTTTACATTTCGGGCACACAGATCTAACCACACCTCTTTGGCAGGATTTTGTGGTGTCAGCCAAGATTTTTATTACCATAATTAAAAATTGTGTTGGAGTGAACTTTATGTTATAAAAGTGGTGTAGTTTTATAAAACAAGAGTTTGTATTGACGTGCAACTAAAAGATCATTAGAATACAAGTGATCATGGTGTGAAAGACGATGAGAACTTTTTTGTGGTTATCCACACTAGCATCATATGGAGACTGTCATCATATATTTAGCGTCAAATACTCTTAAGAGGCATTGAAATGTGTAAAACCCGCATTTCAATACAATAAATGAAGAAATAAAGAAATACTGAGGACAGGGCTGTATGGGCATTAGTTTCCTTTGCCTTCCCTTTATAGGGAGAATCGAATAAAAAAACAAAAAGCGAGTGTTCTTAATTTTTGATTTTAACATTATTATAAATGTTTGAAAAATTACTTAGTCATTAAAATAGAATAAAACTAGAAAAATTTCACGTCCTGAGGCAGGAATCGAACCTGCGACCTTTCGCTATCCGGGCGACTGCTCTGACCACTGAGCCACCCATGACTTGGGATATCCCTGTGAAATTCTTCTAGTCTATCTTGTATTTGCGTTTATGAGCTAACGTCCACCCTACAATGTCGAAATATTCTATTTCAACATCCGGAACGAGTATTTTTACAAATACCGACGATTCGGTTAAGTTGGGGCCCCAACTTAACATTGTAGGGTGGACGTTAGCTCATAAACGCAAATACAAGATAGACTAGAAGAATTTCACAGGGATATCCCAAGTCCTGGGTGGCTCAGTGGTCAGAGCAGTCGCCCGGATAGCGAAAGGTCGCAGGTTCGATTCCTGCCTCAGGACGTGAAATTTTTCTAGTTTTATTATATTTTAATTACTAAGTAATTTTTCAAACATTTATAATAATGTTAAAATCAAAAATTAAGAATATTTGAAAGCACTGCCCCAACTTAACCGAATCGTCGGTATTTGTAAAAATACTCGTTCCGGATGTTGAAATAGAATATTTCGACATTGTAGGGTGGACGTTAGCTCATAAACGCAAATACAAGCTAGACTAGAAGAATTTCACAGGGATATCCCAAGTCCTGGGTGGCTCAGTGGTCAGAGCAGTCGCCCGGATAGCGAAAGGTCGCAGGTTCGATTCCTGCCTCAGGACGTGAAATTTTTCTAGTTTTATTCTATTTTAATTAAAAAGCGAGTGTTTGGCGTTTTTTGTGGCGTCAGTTAAGATTTTTATTACAATAATTAAAACTTGAATTCGTCTTGCCCAATCACCGTCCCACGTTGCCGCAATTTATTTGAAATTTTATTAATAAAAAAATAATTTTAGTTGACACTGGCAAGATTCGTAATAACGAAGAAGAAGAAGAATTAAAACTTTTATGAATGCCAGTCCTTGGGTTATGCAGTCAAATTAGCATGAATACCTAGTCATTGCGGTGTAAGTGGCAATGTAAAAGCTGATCAGTTAGCTAAAGAAGCAGTGAGACGTGGAGACATTTATCCTTTTATTAACTATTGTCATGACTTAGTGTCATTGCCCAAATTATACCTTGAAGACTCTTGGTCTAATTATTGGTCAGCGAGCAGCATCTTAAAGGGGAAAAATTATTATAAAGTATGCAAACCATTTATAACGTCGAAACCTTGATTTGGAAAAAAAAACCAATAGATCTTTTATTAGCATTATTTCGCGAATGCGTCTGGGTCATGTATGCACTCCTGCCCATTTGGCAAGATTATTGTGGGGATGATATTGGTGATTTGGACCACATATTTTTCTCTTCTTTACATGACCGTTCCTCGTTCCTTGATTCTCTAATTAAATTGCGTGTTCCATTTCCAACCCGTTTATCGTGTTTGCTTATGTACCCTGGTATTTATTTTAAAGTCTCATCATCGTTTATCCTACATAATAATATTAAAATATAATATTCCTTTATTTATGTATTTGCTTATATACACCGATTATCTATATCCTGTAACAAATCAAATTCCTCTGATCCTCTATTCCAAATTCCGCTATCCGTTTTCATTAATTCTATTTCGCAACCTTTTCACATCGACACTGGCAAATAGTTACACTATTGCCAAAGGGGGGGGAAAAAAAAAGAATTAAAACTTGTGTCGGAGCGAACATTGTGTTATAAAAGTGGTGTAGTTTTATTATTCAAGTGTTTTTGTTGAAATGCAACAAAAAGATGAAGATGCATCAAGAATAAAAGTGATTATGGTGAAATATGATGAGAACTTTTTTGTGGTTATCCACCTCATCAAGTAGCACATTAAGTGACTCTCATCATATATTTAGTGTCAAATACTTCCAAGAAGCATTGGCCCTAATTCTGGAGAACACATGCTAAGTTTAAACTTAAGTTCAGTCTATTTCTTTCTTTCAAAACGAATACGAAAAGGATGGCTGTCATATAAATTGACATTTAGAAAGGTGCGTTTAATTTTCGACCTTACTGAACGTGCTAAAATGCAGTGTTTAGGAGGCACCTCCGTACATGCCGTCTAAAATTGTCTATGGTTTCTATGAAATCTATCTAAATTTAATTGACAGCTCTAAACAGATTCTTGCTATCTTTTTCCTATGACTTATTGTGAGAAAGAGATATACTGTACTTAAATTTAGAATTAAAGTGTGTTCCCAGAATTAGGCCCATTGAAATGTGAAGACCTTTCTGCATGGGCATTAGTTCCCTTTGTCTTCCCTTTATAGGGAGAATTAACAAAAAAAACCAAAAAGGGTGTTTGGCGGGTTTTTGTGGCGTCAGTGGAAATTTTTATTAGAATAATTAAAAATTGTGTCGGAGCGAACATTGAGTTATAAAAGCGGCGTAGTTTTATTATTCAAGTATTTGTGTTGACGTGCAACTAGAAGATTATTAGAATAAAAGTGATTATGGGGTGAAATATATTACGAGGAGAACTTTTTTGTGGTAATCCACCTTATCAAGTAGCACATAAAGTGACTGTCATTATATATTTCCCGTTAAATACTCCCAAGAAGCATTGAAATGTGTTACGCCAGCATTGTAATGTAATAAAAGTAGAAATAAAGAAATACTGAAGACATGGCTACATGGGCATTAGTTCCCTTTGCCTTCCCTTTATAGGCAGAATTAAACTAACCACACCACAGAACAATAATAATATTACTCCAAGGCAGACACAAACTTTTTTGTTAGGTTATCTTTACAAACGGAAATGGAAGTAACCTTTAGACATACTCTTTCTAATCTGTGGAAGTAACAGAACTCATAAGTCATAACACAATCGCAGAAAAGGGCGGGAAACTTCGAATGGTGAAGACGCGAATTTTCTTTCTCATTAGAAAAAATAATTTTTGCTAAAAAACGGATTGGTAACATTATATTTAATTGTATAAAATATTAGCCTTAATTGTATATATTAGTGTGTAATATTCTGTTTTTATGGTAAGTTAAACATTTTAATATCATGGGCGATCCGCCCGAGGACCCTGGAGGAACATTTCCTCCAGTGTCTTCAAATGTTGTTAAACAAACAGACAATGCAGATTTTCATGCACAGTCATCACTAGATGTTTTGGTAAGTGCACTCGAATCTTCCATGGATACTGATTGTTCTCTTTCTGATGCAAATAAGTTAAAGCGTAAACGCGTTTCCCGCGCAATTTGTACGAATTGTAACAAAAGAAAAAGGAAGCAAGGGTCAAGTAAAATAAACTCGAATGATTGTCAATGCTATTTATTAAATAAAGATGATAATGAAATTTCTAGTCCTAGCCATGTACTGCATAGTAACACCGTTAATAATAATAACATTAATAAAATAAATGATAACAAGGCAGTAAATGATAATTCTCGCGCAGTGCCCATTGGTAGATCTAGCTATCAGGCATCTGATGTAGCTCCTTTTGTGGTACATATACAAAAAGAAACTTCAGCAGCTAATGATGCTACAACTCTGCATCCTGTAACCTTTGGAAGATTTTTAAAAAGAAACTCTTTTCATGGTATTGTTAATGGGAGTCTTAAGCGTATTGGCCGTAACAGAATTAGTTTGAATTTTTCTAATTATATTGAGGCTAATTCGTTCCTAAGTAATAAACGTTTAGTGGCTGATAAATATAAAGCATTCATACCTACATTCAACATTACTAGAATGGGTGTAATAAGGGGAGTTCCCATAGATTGGTCAGAGGAAGAAGTGTTGTCGAACATTGCTGTACCTATTGGCTGTGGAAAAATTATTAAAATTAGGCGACTGAAAAGGAAAGTGATTAACAAACAAAGCGACAATACTGAATATGTAAATACTGGCACCATTGTTGTCACTTTTGATGGGCAAGTACTTCCTACACGTGTTTATATGTGCTATACTGCTTTGATGGTAGACTTATATATTTATCCTACTGTACAATGTTATAATTGCTGTAAATACGGACATGTTAAGAATCAATGTCGGTCAACTCCTAGGTGTTTCAAATGTGGTCAAGACCATTCGGGTAATACCTGTGATGTAGGCGAAGAAAATTATTGGTGTTGTATGTGCAAAGGTCATCATCAAGCAACAAATAAGAAGTGCTTAGAATATAATAGACAGAAGGCAATTAAGGAATCTATGAGTAAAAGTTGCATCTCATATATGGAGGCAGTTAAATTACATCCTCCTGTATCTAAATTGTCGTATGCTGATACCTTGCGCACTTCTAATAATCCTATATCCAGTCAACCAACCCTAAAACCCACTCCGTTATCTGGACCCCAGTCTTATAAAAAAACTGTATTTTTAAAGCCTTGGACACCTCCTAGTTTTTCAAAGGGCTATGATCGAATTGCTCATGCTGAAATTGTAAGAGAACCTTCCCTACCTCCATCTACACCTATAATAAATAATAATAGTAATAATGAATATAGTATCCCAGATATTATCAAAGTATTAACACAGTTGTTATCTCATTCAAATTCAGTGTCACCGTCCAACGTTGCAGCAGTTATAAATGCTTTATATGAATTACCTAATAACAATCATAATGTATCACAGTCGCAAATCAATAGCAATTCAGTGGAATTGTCGCAGTGTAATTAATAAAAAACATGAACTTTTTGATTTAATTAATAATTATGATCCTTTTATAATCTGTCTTCAAGAAACATGGTTAAAGTCGGAATCTTGCTTCAAGGTGCCCACATTTTCCTGTTTGAGGACTGACAGATCTGATGGGTATGGTGGAGTAGCCATACTTATTAAAAATTCTTTACCTTATACACTTCTTCCACTTCCCTCTTTCAACAGTGACATTTCTGTTGTTGCAGTAGTTGTAAATAGCATTTGTTATGTATCTATTTATTTTTCTCGTCCTAGTAATAGTATTCTAAGTAATCTAGATCAACTTTTTAATTTTTTACCAAAACCATTCTTATGTCTAGGTGATTTTAATTGCCATCATCACGCTTGGGGTTGTTCTACATCTAATTATTATGGTGAACAACTATTGCAGTTGATTGATCATCATAATTTGTGTATATTGAATACTGGTACAAGAACTCGTCTTACAGGCCCCATGGATAGTATTAGTGTCCCAGACTTATCTTTATGTTCACCTGAACTAGCATCTATGTTATCTTGGTATTCAACTGATTCTACTTATGGTAGTGACCATTATCCTTTGGTAATTACTTTCCCAATCCCAAAACCTCCAAAACAGTTAAGACAGCCAAGAATTAAGCATAAATTAGGAAATGCTGATTGGGTCTTGTTTAAGAGCATGGTGGAGCAGAGGATAGTAGAACTACCTGAAATTCAATATTCAAATGTGAACATTTGTTCTAATCTGTTAGCTGATATACTGGTTGAGGTAGCTAATGAATCTTTTCCTTTAAAAAGGAGTGGCCCTGATATGATTCCATCTCCACCATGGTGGGATGAAGAATGCACTAAAGCAGTAAAAAGGAGAAAGGATGCGGAAAAAACATATAATAAATTTATGACTGACGATAATTTTAGAAATTACTTACAAGTAGATAGTAGCACAAAGGCATTGTTAAAAGAAAAGAAATTTAATGGATGGCGAAGATTTTGTGCCTCTTTATCTCCAACTGTGAGTGCTTCTGTTGTTTGGCAGAATATCAGGAAATTTAGATCTGCTTTTAATAGTAGTAATAGAAGTATGATTTCTTCCAATCTTGCTGAACAGATTATGGACCGTTTGGCTCCTCCCTCGGTTCCTGAAAAGCATAACATTAATTCTAGCATCGTGTTACCGCTGCTTGCCCAGCCACTAAGCAGCGACAGTAATATTATAGACCTTAATTCCCCCTTTACCATGTGCGAGTTAAAAGGTGTACTAGCCAATGTTAAGGACTCTTCGCCTGGGGAGGATGGAATTCCATATTCCTTCGTTGCCAATTTAGACAGTAAAAGCCTGCAGTATTACCTATCTTTAGTGAATACTGCTATGTTTACGGGTAATATCCCTCGAGCATGGATAACACAAACTTTAATACTGTTACTGAAACCAAATAAACATAATTCAGATCCTGCATCTTATCGTCCTATAGCACTAGCCTCTGTTTTGGCTAAAATAGCGGAGCATCTTATAAAAAATCGTCTTGAGTGGTTTGTTGAGCATTCTAAATTATTATCTTCTACTCAATTTGGATTTAGAAAAGGTAAAAGTACTTTTGACAGTTTAGGAATTTTTACCACAGATATTCGACTTGCCTTTTCTAGAAATGACTCTGTAATTGCAGCATTTCTGGATATAACTGCAGCCTATGACAATGTTAATATTTTTATCCTTAAAAATAAACTTGAAAGATTAAATATCCCCGTAATGTTAGTTAATTTTATTGTAAATATGTTATCAGAAAGATTTATCAAATACTTTTTAGACTCTGGTGGTAGCGCAGTTATTTGTAGAACGGTTTGGAAGGGTTTACCTCAAGGCTCAGTTTTGAGCCCAATCTTATATAATATTTATACATTTGATTTAGAATGCTCTATTATTAGACATGCTAATGTTCTGCAGTATGCCGACGATTTACTTTTATATGTTTCTGGACATTGTATTGATCAAATTAATGTGTTGTTATCTTCAGCTTTGCAAGATTTAAAATCATGGCTTGATAGTAATGGTTTGGACCTATCACCATCTAAAAGTAATGTAGTTTTATTTTCTAGAAAACGCCTACCGCAACCTATTAATGTCATGTATGGGGATTTGCATCTTCCAGCAAGCAATCAAGCAAAGTTTTTAGGAGTGATATTAGATTCTAAACTCACAGGTGTTCCCCATTGTGAATATATTTTATCCAGATGTGAGCGTAATTTGAATATTTTAAGATGCCTTACTGGTGTGTGGTGGGGAGCCCATCCATCTACTATGAGGCTTCTTTATAATTCTCTTATAAGAAGTGTTTTAGATTACGGAACCTTTTTATTACATCCAGGTAATGTTGGCGTGTTTGCAAAGCTGAATAATGTTCAAAGTAAAGCTTTAAGACTGATTACAGGGGCAATGAAATCTAGTCCAATAAACTGCTTACAAGTTGAATGTTGTGAACCTCCACTATCATTAAGAAGACAATTCTTATGTGATAGATTTCTTTTCCGTACCATCCAACTAAAATATCATCCTCTACTCTCCAAGGTGAGGCAGCTAGCTGAGGAGGTACACTCCTCCAATTATTGGACCCATAAGGATGTTCCCTGTATTGTCAGAAGTTTTATAAAATTACAAAATTTTGAAGCCCCCACTCGTCAAAGCTCTTGTCTTCCCCTTTATGAGCATATGTTTAGTGCTCTTGTTTTAAACCCGCAAATTGAATTCAGTTTAGGAATTTCCAAAAGTAGTAGTAACCAAAATTCCGAATTTAATAGCATTGTTAACAATAAATGGCCAGACTGGCATCACATATTTGTAGATGCTTCTAAACACTCTGATGACAGTTGTGTGGGTGTTGGAGTATTTCATTCTCAATATGGAATTGTGCAAAAAATCAAATTTCCACCTGAATCGTCGGTGTACACAGGTGAATGTTATGGTCTTTTTAAAGCGATTGAATACTCTCTCCTTATGAAACTATCAAATACAATAGTATTTAGTGATTCACTTAGTTCTTTACAGGCTTTATCACGATATCCCTTCAAATCACATAAACAGTCGCCAATAATTTTTGACATACGTGATCTTTTATTACAAGGATCGCAAAAGAGTTATAGCATCATTTTTGCGTGGATCCCTGGTCATGTGGGTATCCAAGGGCATGATAGAGCTGATCTATTAGCGAATGAAGCAGTACGCGATGGTGATATTGTTCCGTATAATAATTATTCTCATGATTTAGTCTTATTACCTAAGCAATATTTATACGAGGCTTGGCACCAGCTCTGGGTTGGGAATTCTTCCAAAGGTCAGTATTATCGTCTAGTTCAGGAGTCAATACCTCACAAACCATGGTTTGTTAAAGTAATTTTAAACAAACAAAATACTTCAACTTTATGCAGAATGAGAATAGGACATGTCTGTACTCCAGCGCATTTATTTAAGTTTAATATTGTTTCTGATCCTTTGTGTTCTTGTGGTGAATATGGGGACTTAAATCACATATTTTTTTCTTGTCCGTTGTACAATCGTTCAGATTTTATTTCGAAATTAATAACAATCCGTATACCATTTCCTACTTCCATTATCTGCTTACTAAAATATTATGAAATAAAGCCTATAGTACATGAAATTTTAGCTTTGTTTATTGAAAGTAATAATATTAAATTGTAATAATTTTTTTATTCTTTATAACATTTATGCATAATTATTATCGTTTATAGCTTAATTTTACATTTACTGCATAATAATATATTTAGTTTATAAAATTCCAATCCTTTTTCCAATCTTCCGTTCCATATTCTTTACATCCTTGTTTCCCAATTGTTTCCCTAACTTTTAACACATCGACACTGGCTAAATGCTTATAAGCCGAGCCACAAAAAAAAAAAAAAAAAAAAAAAAAAAAAAAAAAAAAAAAAAAACACAATCGCATTATTTCATAGATAGAATAATATTACTTAAATTAAATCGCAAATGAAATTACTTGACTTAAACTTTTATTCATAGAGAAATTTAATACATGCATTTTTTAAGAGATTAAGTGCTGTGCTACCCATACAAAATGCGTACATTACTTGAATTATTGTTTATAATAATCTCATTAAGATACAGTTTTCAAAATTCAATCGAGGTATCTGGGCCTGGCTTGTACCCTCAAAATATCGTCATGCCGGCCCGATATTTTTTCGTAAATATTACTTCATTTTATGGAAAGTAAGTTTTCATTATTATTTGCTTTGTTAAAGATGCATTTTTATAGATATCTATTGTAAGACTATATAACGGAGATGAAAAAATTTGCTCAGATACATTTTCTCTCGAAATTGCAACCTACAGAGCAACTGTTAGAGGTTGTATAGGCTAGGCAAACTCCTTTTACTTTTAATTTAAGTTTTTAGTTCTATGTCAATTATTATATTGTTTTTTGATTACTTTTTGTCTGTTCCGTGTGTGTCACAATATATATTTTTACAACTGAATTTCTAAAGAATTTCATTAATTCTATCAGGTTATGGGCCTTTAATTAGAATTTCAAGTTATCAAGTAAAAAATTATAGCAGTTTTATCGAATTCCCGATTTATTTATTTACAATGAATAATAGTGATGTGCAACTGCCGCCGACTATTCCAGTTAGTCCGTCGTCGTCGACATCAGGTGTGTTCAATCCAATTTATATGAGTAGTTTTGGACCACATGTAGATAAATTAAATGGAAAAGATAATTACGGAAATTGGAAATTCCAAATGAAACTTTTGCTTATACAGCAAAGATTATGGAATGTTGTAAGTGATCCACCTATAGCTTTAGATCCATTACTTGACCAAAGCGCCTACGCTAAAATATGTTTAGCGGTGAAGCCGATTTGTTATCCACACGTCAAAAACTGTAAAACTGCAGCTGAAGCGTGGAATAATTTGCAAAAGGCCTATGGACATTCAGGGATAAGTCGTCGATTGCAATTAAAACGTAAACTTACCCAGACTAAGTTGGTCAATTATGATTCTATGGATAGTTATATTGGTACCATTCTTTCCGTTACACAAGAATTAGCCGATTTAGGTTGTCCCATTGATGACGAAGAGACTGCTGAATGGATATTGTTAGGTCTGTCTGAAGACTATGACCCATTGATTATGGCAATCCAGGGTACTCAAACTAAACTTACCGTTGACTTTGTAAAAGAAAAGCTGTTAAGAGGAGAATTTAAAAAATCTGAGCTTTCTTCAGCAACAATTTTAGATTCTGAAAAGGCCTTAGCGTCTACTTCTACTTCTAAAGGGAAATTTGTACCTGTTTGTCACAATTGTAATAAACAAGGACACATTAGACCAAAATGCCCTAAACTCAGAAATGAGAAAAAGAAGAATAAGAAGAATGAGTGTAGTGTTGTTCTAGAAGACGATAGTGTTCTCCATACTGCTTTATTTAATAATGTTGATAATGATTGCAGTTGGGTAATTGATTCAGGCTGTTCAAATCATATGTCAAATCGTAAAAGTTGGTTTACTAGTTTTAATGACAATAAGTCTGTAGATATAACAGTTGCCAATAAAAGTAAAATATTTAGTCAAGGTGTAGGTGATGTTAGTGTCAATATTAAAGACAGTACTATTAAGAGTGTTACAGATGTTATGTATGTACCGGAATTGGTCACTAATTTGCTTTCTGTTCATCAAATTACTAAAAAGGGATACACAGTAGTCTTTGATGAAAATAGCTGTCGTGCTTATAAGAACTGTAAGGTTACTGGTTCTTGTGGCTTTGTAGCCAAAAATATTAACGGTATTTATAGGATACATTCTACGAATGCGGTTCAGTCGTCGAATAAAAATGTAGCTTTTATAGCTAAAAGTGACCTCCAGCTATGGCATCGTCGTCTTGGTCACCTTAATGTTAGGGACATGACTCTACTTAGGGATGGTCTAGTTACAGGTGTAAACTTTAAGAAAAATGAATTGTCATGCATTCCTTGTATTGAAGGGAAACATAAAATGACATCCTTTCCTAAAGTTTCAGAGAATCGAGCCTCTTGCAAACTTGATTTAATACATTCGGATTTATGTGGACCTTTACCCGTGCCGAGTTTTTGCGGATATCGTTATTTTATTACGTTTACGGATGATTATACACGCGAATCCTTTGTATATTTTTTGAAACGTAAGGATGCCAAAACTGTTTTAGATACTTTTATTAAATTTAAACAATTGGTTGAAAACCAAACGAATCTTAAAATAAAAAGATTTAGGTCTGATAACGGAACTGAATATTGCAACAAATTATTTTCAAGTTATTTAATTAGATCCGGAATTATTCATGAAACCACCATTCCCTATTCACCTCAACAAAATGGTGTTAGTGAAAGGCTTAATAGGACTCTAATGGAAAAAGCGAGAACCATGATTCATGATTCTGGTATCGGTAAGAATTTTTGGGCGGAAGCAATTAATACTGCCGTATATTTAAAAAACCGATCTCCCACTGTTGCTGTTCGTGGAGCCGCACCACATGAACTTTGGACTGAGTCGAAAGTAGACTTAAGTCACCTTCGTGTTTTTGGTTGTAGGGCATATGCTTTGACTCCCGAGCAAGTGCGTTCGAAATTAGATGCCAAAGCCAAAGGTTACATTATGGTAGGATATTGTGGTCATTCCGATGGATATCGTCTAGCTGACCCAGATACTGGGAAAATTATAAGAGCTAGATCTGTTGTTTTTCTTGAGAATACTATGTATTCTTCTTCAAAAGATAATATCTCTAATACTTTCAATTCTAGAGACACAAATATTATTGAAAATGTTTATAGGTACGATGCACCAAATATAATTGTGCCAAATGACTCTGACCAATGTGTCGATAATAGCTGTGAAATACCTGTTCAACACCATGATGTAGTTGATGATACTCATGAACCTATTATTGTAAATGAGACAGTTTCTCCAACGTCCAATGACTTTGATAACGATACTGTTGTCGAAGAAGAAACATTAGTCAATAATAATAGACCTACTCGTGAGCGTCGGGTTCCAGCATGGTTCGATGATTATGTGATGAATTATTTCACACATCAAGCACTTATGTGTCGTAATGAACCAAAAACTTATCATCAAGCAATCAATTCCGAGAATGCCACAGAATGGCTTACGGCAATGAAAGATGAATATAATTCTCTTAGGTCTCACAATGTTTGGACATTAGTTGATAGACCCAAGAATACAAATGTGATCAAATGCAAATGGGTATTCAAGGAGAAAACAGATGCTGATGGAAACCTTTCCAAATATAAAGCGAGATTAGTTGCAAAGGGTTTCACGCAACGTTATGGTGTCGACTATGAGGAAACATTTGCTCCTGTAGTGAGGCATAGTACTCTGAGAACGTTATTTGCTATTGGTGTTGAGTTTGATATGGAAATCGAACACATTGATGTTACTACTGCTTTCCTTAATGGAGACCTTCGCGAAACCATTTTTATGGAGCAACCAGATGGTTTTAAGATTGAGGGGCAGGACAAAGTTTGCTTATTGAAGAAAAGTCTTTATGGCCTTAAACAGGCAAGTCGCGCCTGGAACGAAAAAGTTCACAATGTTCTTATTGGTAATGGATTCACACAATTAAAATGTGAGAGGTGTGTTTATCAGAAGGATTTTGGCAAGGACAAAGTGATCATTGCGCTTTATGTCGATGATTTTTTCGTTTTTAGTAATAGTATAAAAGGCAAGAAAGAACTTTACGATTCATTAAGCAAAAATTTTAAAATTAAATTACTAGGACCTGTTAAGCAAGCATTAGGCATTAAAATAGATAGGGATAGACCCAATGGCACATTGAAAATGTCACAAACTGTTTATGTACAAAACTTATTACAGAAATTTGGAATGAATGAATGTAAGCCTATTTCTACTCCAATGGAGGTGCATTTTAATTTAGAAAAGGCTTCAGAGTGTGACAATAAACTTCCTTATCAGGAATTAATCGGTAGTCTTATGTACCTAGCTGTTAGTACACGTCCGGACATTGCTTTCGCTTGCAGCAAACTGAGCCAGTATAACACATGTTTCAATGAGAAACATTGGGTAGCTGCAAAACGAGTATTACGTTATTTGCAAGGTACGAAAGAGTTTGGGCTTAATTTTAAACGTAAAGGACCTCATAAGATACATATCTTGTGTGACGCTGATTGGGCCGGAGATGTAACAGATAGGCGTTCATATTCTGGCGTACTGACCTTATTAGGGGATTCTCTATTAAACTGGGGAGCCAAAAAGCAAAATGTTGTAGCGCTGTCTTCAACTGAAGCGGAATTCTATAGTCTAGGTTCTGCAGTTAGAGAAGCCAAATTCATTAGAAATTTCTTTAGTGAGTTAAAATTTGGCATAAACCCACAAGAGCCAGTAGCTGTGTACAACGACAATCAGAGTACACACAAACTTATAATAAATGAGTCGTTTAAACGGACCAAGCACATTGACGTGCTTTATCACTTCATTTGCGAGTCTGTGAATGCAGGTATCATTAAAGTACTGTACAGACCCTCAGCTGAGTTAGCAGCAGATGTGTTAACTAAAGCGCTCACTAAAGAGAAGCATCAATCTTTTGTAAAAAGCTTAAATGTATTTTGATGGTAATGGCGGTAGCTTTAGTATTTGAGTTTGTCATTCATTAAACTGGTGTCACTGGAGTTGCTAGTGCCTACACAAAGGGGCAGTGTTAGAGGTTGTATAGGCTAGGCAAACTCCTTTTACTTTTAATTTAAGTTTTTAGTTCTATGTCAATTATTATATTGTTTTTTGATTACTTTTTGTCTGTTCCGTGTGTGTCACAATATATATTTTTACAACTGAATTTCTAAAGAATTTCATTAATTCTATCAGCAACCAACTCCCATACCCTAAAGCTATGACTGTCGTGTCATACTTAGCAGCGTTTGATCTGCAGGGAGTACATTGGTAGACCTCAATCTCTCGAAAAGTTGAATACTTTAACTACACAGTAATATTCAAAACTATTTTTTCATAGTAACTAAAATTGAATGAGATACTACATAAAATCCTAAGCTGTTTTTGTTTTCAACAAACTTCAATAGATTTACATTATACTTGTGAAGACCGCATAGTTGTCAAGTCTTAAAAGACGAAGTTCTTAATTCCACTGTATTTATTTGTTTATGCTACATGATATTCCCTTAAATCTTTTTTTGGTTTCAATTCATACAAAAAATTAAATTGAAGTGCTAATGTAATAGTTACTAGCTTCCGTACCTTCTTAGAAGATAAGCCATTCCCATGAGAAAATGTATCCTAAGTTTTAATTCAGACTAATAATAAGAATCTATGTCTGTGCCAAACTTAATCCAGATACTTGCAGCTGTTCTGGCATGAATGAGTGACGAACACCTATACAAACTTTCACATTTATATTATTAGTAGAATAAAGGTAATTTTGGAGTTGGTGTTACGCTTTTACCAGAAACAATAGAAATTGAAGTTGCATTTCCACAATGAGTTATTAAAAGGTCTTGAATATAACTCCTGGACCCTAACAGGCACAGCAATCTAGAAGAGAGGAGATTATACCATTTACAATGATAAAATGATAGAATCACATATTCATATCATCACATTCATATTTAGTTACTAAGCCATGACTTATTTGAAAAATATATATAGGCATCCCACCAGACATTACAGGATTATTTCATTTGTTTTTTTTTTTAAAATAAATAATCATATCTTTACGTAGTTTTTTAGCAATACTTACATATTTAAGGGCGTCCCGCGCTCTTTAGCGAAAAATGTTAAGTGGTTATACAAGGTAAATTATATACTAAGTGCGCCTATTCCTAGTATTATTATAACTCAATCTTAATACTTTTTTCACCTAGTCCACTTAGTTTTAGTAGTTGTGTTACATTACAATTAGCCTATTCGATCTATGTAGTATGGGATATGAAACATTCTAAACTTTAAATTACCGGTCACTAAATATAGAGAGATCAGAATGACAAAACACAAAAATATAAATTTTATTATTCAGATCTTTAGTTACAAAAAAAATAAGACCTAAATTGGTTCCTACAATTCTACGCAGTACTTCGAGCACCTAATCCGAATCCATAGGTAGGTAAGTGCTTATTGTATTTGGAATTTTACTCAAAGTCAGAAATTGCCAAACAGGATTCAAACGAAGGTGCGCCTTTCTTACACGTTCTTTTAAAGTAAGAGGAAAAGAGACAAAAATAGTTATTATGAATATTGCCAGTTGTTCACTTACCGATTCTGAGTTGATCTTAAAAATTTGTGCACTGATAACAAATTTATCCTGTATATTAGATTAGTATATAAAAAACATTTTTGTTGCCAAGTTCAATATGTATAAATAAGGTTATTAAATTAATAAGAGTCAATGATCTGTGATTTTAGCCATAAAAATTATTCAGAGGCTTTTTTCTACTTTTAATCTGTTATATATACGTGATTTATCAGTATTTAAATTGAAAGATGATTTATTTGATGTTTTTTATTTTACTTATCACTAGACTTTAATTTTAGTTTCAAATTACAATAACATTACCGTTTGTACCTTAAAAACCAATTTTCGTATTAGTGGGACCAACGGGAAGCGTATAAAATGTCCTTCCCGTTCGTCCCACTGCACTTGATGGTGGGACGAACGAGAATAAAAATTAATTAATTTATATAATTCCCGTTCGTCCTACTGGTGGAACGAAGCCTGGTGGGACGAACGGGAATAAACCCTCCGTTTGAATGCGCAATGAAGCACCAACACAAGGTTGTCCACGTATGATCGTATTTACATTACCTTCACAACTTTATGAGACACGCAAGCTTAGTGTATACTATTAATTTATAATCGGCTGTTAGAGTGCTGCCAGCTGATTGTAATGGAGTAGAGTAGTGGTTTGAATCCCTGTCTTAGACCATATCAAAATAGACAGAACGTTTGGAGCAATCAAGTGAATCCGCTTTTTTTTTCTACAACTACGTACAAGATTTTCATTGCAATTTTATGACTGTTTGTTTACCCCGACTTTTGGTTTTATACATTGGAATGTACCGTCCTTTCTATCTTTTATGATATAAAATGTTTTAATTCTCGTCGATATTTTTACTCCAAAAAGAGTTATTGCGTATATCTTTTAGGGTTGATTCTCATTAGAGCGGGCCATGCACGGGACGGGCCGTGTACGTGGCCCAGACAGGGCACGGATCTATACATTTTGTATGAAGCAAGCGAGACCGTGCGACAAACCTGGTGTAGACGAGCGTCGAGCGGGCCCCGGACGTGACGCGGTGTAATATAAATTGCTTCATGCAAAATGTATGTAACGTGCTAAATCCGTGCCCCGTCCGGGCCAAGTACACGGCCCGCCCCGTGCACGGCCTGCTCTAATGAGAATCATCCCTTATAGTTTTATTTATCAATTTTGGTTGCCCCTTTCTTGTGTCTGACGTTACTACCTCTTTGGTATAATTTTCCTATGGAACGTTTTTCGGCGACTTGCAGCTTTCCAAATATAGTACCTACCTTGTCTATAGTATGATTAAAATACTATTTTCATCATATTTTAATGTTTTTGTTGCTTTGATGATTTGATAATTTATTGTAAAAATTACAAATTTTAAAGAAAGAAAACGATGAAAAAATATATGCTCCAGGCGGGACTCGAACCCGCGTCTCCTGATTTCCGGCCAGACGCGATTACCACTACGCCACCGGAGCACTAGGTATAACCTACTAATACGTTTATATTAGCACAACGTGTATCTCACCGCTCTTTGAAGTTAACACCTTTGATCCGAAAGAATATTTTTACAAATATTTTTAAACTTCCAGTTAAGTGAGAAAAGCTATATTAATCACAATGCGTTTAAACGCATCAAGAATATTAAAAAATGATTAAAATAGCTTTTCTCACCCTAAATGGAAGTTTAAAAATATTTGTAAAAATATTCTTTCGGACAGCTGTAAAAATTTATTAAGATATCCACCTTTCTTCTGTTTTTCTGAACAGTTTTTACATGTTTTTACGATACAGGATGGCATATCAAAAGGAAATAATACGATGTCTCGCGACGTGCGTTCGAAATAGCGTACATAATCAGTCACACTGCAACTCGAATCAAACAACTTTCTTGTTTCAGATGAGTTTGCGCGGCATCACTCGCTGTCTCAAACAAAACGTTCTGTCTATCTTGTTCTTATGGTCTAAAATCCCGGTATGGAGGGACAAATGTTTGTATGGATGATTTGTTCATAAATCATGGATGTTTATCTAGGTACTTATACTTAATGATAATTCTAATATTTATATATTTAAGTAAATCTAATATTTATGTCTTTTAGTATCCATCCATAACAAAAGCCTGCTGTTCAATCTATCCTAATAATCTGTGTCCTACCTAGATAATTGGTGTGTGAGAATATTATTTAAGTATTATAAAACATATCTATTATTAATTAACATTGATTATGTAAGAATAACTAAAACTAAAAAACATGAAGAACTATATAATATATTGCAGGTATATACCATCTTTGGCTAATGACTTAGCTGTAGAAATAGCAGGAAAATCTGTAAAAAATAGTCATTGTCGCATTTGGGTGAATAAATTAGATAGAAAGGATGGCACTTTTATAGTACGATACAAGGTTTATGATACTTGCCTGGATATGTCCATAAGTATATATTATAAAAGCAAACCTATAAATGATTCACCTTTTATGATTCAAGGTACATATTGTATGGGAGGTGGTATTGCATTTCATGGAGTTTTTTTTTATACTGCCTAAACGATTAAAATAATAAGCTTTATTACGTTTCTTCCACTATAGTAGATATTATTAAAAACAGTCAGCTGTTCTACTAAAGACGAAATAAATAAGACCGGGAAATATTTATTTAATAAAAATAGATTTAAACAATTAGGTACTACTTAAATGATCGGCTCTGATAACGACATCATAAAAAGAAGTCATCTATATTAGTATGACTGGGTGCATCAATTTATAAATAGAAATGCAGTCTCAAGTAGGGATAGGTAATGTAGTAAAAACTGAGTCACAGTAAATACTAACTTTTAGTAAATACTGAGTATTTACTAGTATGCAATAAGTAAGTACTTACTAGAGACAGTAAAAACTTTTTATATGTTAATTTTGTATCTTTCGTTTAAGATGTAAAATAACATCAAGAACAATGCAATGTGAGGAAATTTTTTTATTTTAGAGACATTATACAACAATTTTCGTCTGTCTTCGTGTCATGGTGAACTTTATGTTGACCTCTCGCTTGCCAATCTTGCCTTATACCTATATCTCAAAATCGTTCCATAGCATCTTGCTCACACATGCTGAATGTATTTCATTTCTTCAGCCACTAAACTGGGCAAAATATTCATATCTCCAATCATCTAATGCGCATTGAGAACAATAACATTTTTTATTATTCTTCTTTCGTATACACTTTTTTTTACTTTTGCTTTGCAGCGCGGCGGCGATCCCACGACCGGTAAATCATCATAATGTGCGTTCCCATTGAGGGTCCACATAGGAATTTTGAGCTTTTGAATGTGTCACCCTTTAGTAAAAGTTCTCAAACGATTGTAAATTTAGCCACTAATTTGTAAAAGTCAGCACTCAAAAGTTACATTCAGTTAAAGGTGGACCCTCAGTCGTGACTGACCGGTATCCATATTTAATAATCTACCTAAAATTTACAACTGTTGTAAATGGCTACTCTTAGTAAAAGATTTGTAAAACTAATTTCATTAATTGTCACTCCTTCCTGCTAAGTCAATAAGAAAATGTAGCATCTAGAAGGTGGTCCCTCAATTGATCGCGATAAATTCATATTAAGTGAGAACAACGGTAATAATTAAAATATAGGTATTACTGACAGTTAGTAAAAGTACTAGAACCAATGTAAATTCAATCTCTAGTTTGTAAAAGAAGCTATTCAAAAGTTTCAATCGATTAAAGGTGGTCCCTCAATTGAAACGCTTGTCATAAAAATAAATCAATTTACGTAACATTTGGTTGAGAACTAGACAATTGCTATAGCCTATTCGTTAGTAAAAAAAATTAACTAACTATTGCTCCACCGAACAGTTTAAACAAATGTACCGTTTTACTTAAAATACAAATCAAACTGCTGTAAAGAAATACTACGGTCGAGGTGACCACATATTAAGATTTTATGGGATAAGTAAATAAAAATAATTACTGTTTGTTGACATTATTCATGTATTATTTTTAGGTTTGACATATCTTAGCTAATCAAATCACAATAAGAACATCAATCACAATGAAAAAGGTTGTTAAATGATGTTATAATAAAAAAATTACACTGCACTGACAATGTTACCCTGATCTTTTTAATAATAATAATAACATTCATACACTCACACCTATTATCTAACCCAAAGTAAGCATCATTAAGAGCTTGTGGTATAGATACTAGATAACAGAGAAATAATGGTACAGACCACTCGGCCAGCCGGTCGTCTGATGGTCGATTTTTAATTCAGACATTACTACTAATTTGACAGTACGTATGTATAAAAATTAGTTCGTTTGGAGGACTTACGTCAAATTTCAAGCGTAAGTCGTCGTAACAGCGTATGCTCTCATTAAAGAAGTAGTGACATCTGTAATGGCCGATGTCACCGGCGCTAGCTGCTGTAATAAATTCCATAGCCCCAACTAATTTGTAAAATTTTTGTTTGAAATTGATCGTCCGAGGTAACGATTGTTAATATAATTTTTAGGTGTGTCATTTAAATCAAGTAGCGTATAATGAAAATGTAAAATTTATTAAAAACGGAAACATATGTCCATCTCTGAAGGTTGCCTATAATAATATTAGAGTCAATAATACTTGTGCGTCTGATGCAGTAATGTATACCTGTTGTGTAAAACTTATGACAAAAATGATAATTTTCGATGTAAATTTGTGGCAAATGGTAATATCCAGAGGTCGGAATTAGGTAGAGTTATTAATGTACTTACACTGATTTCATGTATCGAAAGAATAAATTGGCTATATCTCAAATCCCGAGATTAATTTTAAAGAGCAGAAAATTTCCGTGATTTATTTAATATGAAAGTTATCTACTTTTACACAATTTAAACCACTGCAGGCGCGAAGTTGCCAAATTTACATCAACGACATTGGATGTCGGAAGTTGCAAAATTTGACGATCAAGTCGGACGAACAAGATCAAACAAATTTTTTACAAATTAGTTGGGGCTATTGAATTTATTCCCCCAGCTAGCGCCGGTGACATCAATTACAGATGTCACTACTTCTTTAATGAGAGCATACGCTGTTGCGACGACTTACGCTTGACTTACGAATCATTTTTTAAACATACGCCAATCTACCTTAGCGTATACTTTAAGTTAATATTGTTACTAGCATAACTAATAAAATGTAATTAATGTAAATGCAATATGGATGTTAATCTGAAATAAATGAATTATTATTCTTATTATAGTATGTTTAAAAAATGATTCGTTTGGAGGACTCTCGTCAAATTAATAATTAAAACATTACTACTAATTGACAGTAGTGTCAAATTAGTAGTAATGTTTTTTTTTAACAAATATAAAACCGACTTCAAAACACTTAAAAGGAAAAAATAATTAAAATTCAGTAGCTAGGTACTTACCTCCTAAAATGTATTTTCTGGAGTTGGTGCTTCACTGTCTATTGTCTCTGGAAACAGCTTAGCATGCTTAGCAAGTGATTTCCTAAGGTCAAAGCAAGATGGATGACCATCAGCACTATCGACTTGTCTGTCTCTCAGTCTTTGGTTGAAATATATAGTGAAAGAATTATCTTCTAACTCCTAATCGTTAATGAGTTGTACCTTCAATCATCAGTTCATTAATATGAGATGATGACTAACAGAAGCAAATACTTGAATAGCTTTGGAAAAACAGTAAAACATGTCATACGTGCCTATGAATTTGAGGTTAGGCCTCGATTTCCTTGGGATCCCATCATTAGATCAGGGCTTAGTGACAATTCTGGAGTATATTACATCGAATAAAAAAATAATTTTGAAAATCGGTTCACAATTGACGGAGAAATCGGTACAAAAAATACAAAAAAAAAATACATACCTACATTGGAAAATATAACCTCCTTATTTTTGAAGTCGGTTAAAAAGATCAGGGTAATATTGTCAGTGCAGTGTAATTTTTTTATTAAAACATCATTTAACAACCTTTTTCATTGTGATTGATGTTCTTATTGTGATTTGATTAGCTAAGATATGTCAAACTTAAAAATAATACATGAATAATGTCAACAAACAGTAATTATTTTTATTTACTTATCCCCTAAAATCCTAATATGTGGTCACCTCGACCGTAGTATTTCTTCACAGCAGTTTGATTTGTATTTTAAGTAAAACGGTACATTTGTTTATACTGTTCGGTGGAGCAATAGTTAGTTATTTTTTTTTACTAACGAATAGGCTATAGCAATTGTCTAGTTCTCAACCAAATGTTACGTAAATTGATTTATTTTTATGACAAGCGTTTCAATTGAGGGACCACCTTTAATCGATTGAAACTTTTGAATAGCTTCTTTTACAAACTAGAGATTGAATTTACATTGGTTCTAGTACTTTTACTAACTGTCAGTGATACCTATATTTTAATTATTACTGTTGTTCTCACTTAATATGAATTTATTGCGATCAATTGAGGGACCACCTTCTAGATGCTACATTTTCTTATTGACTTAGCAGGAAGGAGTGACAATTAATGAAATTAGTTTTACAAATCTTTTACTAAGAGTAGCCATTTACAACAGTTGTAAATTTTAGGTAGATTATTAAATATGGATACCGGTCAGTCACGACTGAGGGTCCACCTTTAACTGAATGTAACTTTTGAGTGCTGACTTTTACAAATTAGTGGCTAAATTTACAATCGTTTGAGAACTTTTACTAAAGGGTGACACATTCAAAAGCTCAAAATTCCGATGTGGACCCTCAATGGGAACGCACATATCATCATAGGTATTAGGTTTGGGGATTCCAATACTAGGATACCAGTATCCGCCAATACCGGAATCACGTGCAACTAGGGCATCGAGAAACCGTCATATTCTAAAAACCAATTCTTTCGATTCGAATTTCAATCCCGAACACAGTATTATGAGGAAAAAATTTTGCAATAGACATAGGTACTATGATAATTTTCTTTAGTAGGGGAACCTGTTGTACTGTATGTTAGACAGTGTTTTACCTTGGAGTATTGAGATTTTTCAAAAACTCTTGCACTTTAAAATAAAATAGTTTATGACAGCCGAAGCATCCATAGTCAACTCTAACGTACAATTGGTTTCGGGAATCCTCCTGTCACACAGGTGTGCGATTGATTGGGTTGGACTGGGCATCATTGCTTTCGTATTAACAGCTTGCCATAACATCAATTCATTTGACATCGATGCCAAGTTTAAGAACAGTTCAGGTTTCGATGGAGTCGAAAGCTTTATCATAGCCCACAAATGATAACAAAATGTTCGGTTATACGCATCGGTCTTATGTGTAGCCTGAAGCTGTTATTGGGGCGAGACTTTTTTGAGGACTCTCAAGATTAAACTCTCTTAGAAAATTATAGACCAATCCCCTGTTATTTTCTTAAGAGAGATTTCACTTGTCTTAAGAATAATTCCACCGAGCTTCCATCAATACCTCTGGACTTAGCAATAATAGCATTGAATAGCCTACTTAGTTCTTTGATAACTGGAGTTCCCCGTGCCTTCAGGAGTTCAGATGTAACATTGTCAGAACCGGAAGTCTTCCTATTTTCATGCTGTTGGAGATACGCCTTCGTCTACATATGGGATATCTTCTGTGCATTAGCGCGTTATTGTCATTTGGCTCTTGGGTCATTCGTGTCAGAAAAAGACTTCAAGACCTTCAGCGCGTGTTGTTTCCAGAAACAATAGAAAGTGAAGCACCGATTTCAAAAAACATGTACTTAATTTAAGTAAATACTTAAATTTATTTATAAACGTCACATTCGCGAGGTTCAGAATCTGCTTTTCTTTCAACTACCAAACAAAGTACTGAAGTCAAATAAAGTAGAAACAGTTTATTTAGAAAAATATTTTTTAACAATTACAAATAAAGAAAGAAAATGATGAAAAAATATATGCTCCAGGCGGGATTCGAACCCGCGTCTCCTGATTACCGGCCAGACGCGATTACCACTCACTACGCCACCGGAGCTGTAGGTACAACCTACAAATTTCTTCACCGCTTTCTTTCCTTTTCCAACGTTTTTATAGCAACGTTTTTCTCACCACTCATTAAAGTTAACACCTCTAATGATCCGAAAGAATATTTTTACAAATATTTTTAAATTTCCAGTTAAGGTGAGAAAAACGTTGCTTTAAAAACGTTGGAAAAGGAAAGAAACGTCTGTCCATCTAGTGGGAGGTCATGGTCATCCATAATCATGGTAGCGGAGAACCGCGGATGCAGGCGGAGCAGAACCGATTCATTTGGAAATTGATGGGGGTGGCCTTTATTTAGCAGTGGACATCATATACGATCCGCAGAGGTGGCGCCACCAACTAAATACATAATTTAATAAAAACAGCAAGATTCTAAGCAAGGCTGTAGTCATTAGTAGAGAACTAGACTTACCTATGTATGTATTTTTTAAAGATTTTTGCTGTTAAACAAACGGTTGAGCAACGGAAGCTCATCAAAGAGTGAAAACACTTTGAATTTTACAGCCTGTAAAATAGGACCTTAACGAAGTCTAGGGTGTAAATAATGTATTTGTTAAATAAACCAAAAATTGGTAGTTACAATTATTTAACCACTTCACAAAATTGCGGTTCTCTCAGAAACTAGAACCCCTAGACTAACTAGAACTAATAATTGTAATAATCGGGTGGTATAAAATTATAACCAAAAATGCAAAGTTACCTCCCAAACTTAAATTTATTTAATTCTGTACTTCTCTTTTTCTACTTATAGGTATAGTTATTTGATTATGTTTACATTCCAGGCCCAGTGCTCCCAGATCAATGTGATTGTCCCAAAAGCGATTTTGACATTTGGTTACAAGAATATGGTTGTACAAAAAAAACTTATATGCAAATTGACCGAGATCTTAAAAACTACAACAATGTTGATATGAAGGTTCTCGTAAAAAGAATTATTGCAAAATATCATAAACCAGAAAGTACTAGTTTCTGTCATTATGTTGTTAAAGATAATCAGATCCATCGGAATTGTTATGGCAAGCATGTTGGTTTTAATATGTTCTCAGATAATATTTTGTTGTTTTTAACTCGAAAGGTTGTTTTACCTGACATGGAATTAGTAATAAATTTAGGAGACTGGCCATTGGTTCTCAAAAGTTCAGAACTATTACCAGTTTTTTCTTGGTGTGGAAGTGATGAAACTGTTGATATCGTCATGCCCACTTATGACATCACAGAATCTACATTACAAAATATGGGAAGGTGAGAAATATTTTGATGAATTTTTATATGATGTGTATTCTAAATTTAATCAATCAAATGCTTTACAGAGTAACACTAGATATTCTGTCAGTACAAGGCAGTGTAGCAAAGGAATGGTCGGAACGCGAGGCTCGTGCTGTCTGGCGAGGAAGGGATTCTCGTCAGGAACGTTTAAATCTAGTGGATATCGCACGCACGTATCCAGATCTATTCAATGTTTCTCTTACCAATTTCTTCTTCTTTAGAGATAAAGAAGCGCAGTATGGTCCAAAACAACCACACATTTCATTTTTTAAGTTTTTTGATGTAAGTACGTATAGTCGTATACCTACCTACATTTTTTTTTTGTAAAGAATGTCCAATACTTTGAGAGGGATTTTCTAGCTTGCGCCAAATTTCTAGTTCTCTCTGAACATGAGTCGATTCGCTCCGCACTATCAAAATATAGAACGGTAGAACAATGCCGGAGGACGGTAGCTGCGGGCAGTACACAATGCAACTTCAGAGCGAACTAGATGTTTGTCGCGAGCTCTATATTGTACAGACGGCAGCACATCAAGTTTAACAGTAGCACTACGAAAGCCGCCTCTATTACGAACGGCGTAAGGGTGGTCTCAAGGTCAAACTGTTACTTAATGTGCCGTCAACAGTTCTTTTGCCTTTTTAAAGCACTACAATTCAAGGTGGCGGCCATATTTTTTACGAGGGCGACAATCAAATTTTTTACAACATGTTACTAGTAAACAATACAATAAAAAAATATGTTTAAATTTTGAAAATCTCATATGATAGTAGTATTGTGCCGCGCCACGTATTAGAGATTGACAAAAGATAGACATTACAGCATATTCGTACAAGCTTAGGCATCGGTATAAAAGTCAAGTGCACAAAATGCTCCATGAACCTATAGCGATCAGAAACCTTTGTACCTGGTGGATTAAATACCTGTTATAATTTGACCGAGGCCCGAAAACGTCGGTTCGTGTTGATTCATCATCAGCCATTATACAGCAAACAAAAAAACTTAAGAACTTTTGTCTCAAATAAGTAATTCCAGATTAGGAAAATGCTAATGACTTAAGGCATTCGATCACCTGTATATTAATTATTTAATTTACAGTTCAAATACCAGATAAATGTTGACGGCACAGTAGCAGCTTATAGACTTCCATATTTATTGGCTGGTGGAGGATTGGTTCTAAAGCAAGAGTCTCCTTACTATGAACATTTTTACAAGCAACTTTCTGCATGGGAGCATTACGTGCCTGTTGCTCGAGATCTATCAGATTTGAAAGACCGTGTGCTCTGGGCACGCGAACATGACCAGGAGGCTCGTACCATATCAGAAAATGCGCAAAAATTTGCAAACGAAAACTTGTTGCCACAACACATCATTTGTTATCACGCTAAATTGTTTTCGGTAAGAAAAATTTTAATTGCTGATTCGATTTACAAATTTTCTTTAAACATAGATATAATACGTTTTGCATTTTTTTAGGAATGGAGTAAGAAAATAAAAAGTAAAGTGACACTGAGTGCGGGGATGACTTACGTTCGCCAAGATGAATTTCCATGTGAATGCCCTACCAAAGAATCTCCTAACCATGAAGAATTATGACGTGGGAAGAACAAATAACATTTTACTGAATACTGTAAGAACAAAACATTTAATATTTCCATATAGTATATAATAAAATTAAGAAATTATTAACATTTGTAGCATATTGTAGATAGAAATCGAAAACTAGTTTATATGTTTAAAATTTTCTTCTTATCCCACCTTCCCCCTTCCTACTCAGGAGTACGCGTGCCGGTCTTCGGAGTCATCAATTTACTGTCACCAGTTCATCATCACGCACAAAGAAATTAAGTCTCTCTTCTTTGTCGTACCTACTTCCAAAACTTGAAATTCTTTGCCAGTACGTGTTCCCTTCTCCTACCTCTAAGTCCTTTAAAAAAAACAGGCAAGGTGGAGGCAGCTAGAACAGTGTTAATAATATGTATATAAACATTAGAGATATACTAAATAAACATCCATGATAACTCGTGAACAAATGCTCGTACTCATAAAAACGTACCGAGATTCGAACCCGGGACCCCCGACCGAGCAGCCGGTATAGCAAGGGGCAGAGACCACCATATTTTATTTATTATTAAATTTTTGGACAACACAATTTTGTAATTTTGGTAGGTAAAGGTTCCATAAAGTTGGCATGGTGCTACCGATTTCTTGAAACTATCGGAAAGTCAACTAAGGGCGATAGTAGGCATTGTGCTACAAAATCAGATCAAATCATCCCCGTCACAAGTACCTACCTATATTTCTAGGGCTGTCTCATTACATGTAGTATTATTGAGAAATAAATACTTTTTTATTTATTTTTATCTAACGAGAAAATAAGTGAAATAAAAATAAATGCTTTTAATGGTCTTTAATCTTTTTATAAATATATTTACAAACTTTTATTATAATATCAATAATAAATTGGTAAATACTACAACGTAGGTCTATATTATATGTAATAATAGTAATTAAACAATTGTTAAACTAATACTAAGGAACATTTTCATATTATTTCATGCTAATTTGTATATTTTTTCTTTGTAATTAAGTGGTACTGATAATCGCAATAAATATTTTTTTACATATACTTAACAGTATTATTTTCAGCATTGCTCTTGTAATATATTTTTAACGACTTCAAAAAAGGGAGGTTATTACTTTGTCCCGTATGTATGAAATATTGTCAGAATCGCACAGTTTTTTGTATATCTTAGTCCATAGTAGCCTATACCAGCTTCTGAACATGGGTGCCAAATTTCATGAGTGTATGTATGTATATTTGTATGTTTGTTCGCGTATATCTCAAAAACTATAAGTCGGATTGCAACAATTCTTGTTTTGTTCAACTCAATATAGTTCAACTTGGGGAACTGTGCAAGTTTCATCAAAATCGGTGCAGTAGTTTTTGAGATAGAGAGTTAAGTGTGTATCAGCCTCTAACAAAACGTGTCATTGGCTTAACAGCGTAATTGTAAAAAAAATGATTATGCACGTTTTTTCAATGGTTGCATGCAATACACTATTATCATCATCATCATCACCAGCCTATACAGCGTGTTACAAAAGTCCGAAATAAAATGTAAGTGTGTGGTTGTGTTTCTTGTCAAGAACAAGTCTTGTTTTTCTGATTAAATTAATAAAAAACATTGTCACACCTGCTTGTGACAACCCTAAAAGTAATACCATACATACTACCCGCGCACATACTACGAAATATGGAATTCTGTAACACCCGGTAAACGTCCCACTGCTGGGCACAGGCCTTCCCTATAATTATGGGAGATAAACATGAGGAGTATCTCCCTTGTAGGAAGGGATACTAGCTAAACGAAATTTTAAAAAAATGAAATAAAAAATAAATAAAGAAAACTAAACCGACTTCAAAACATTAAAAATGAATATAAAATGAAGTATGTAGGTACTTAGCTCATAAAAAGGTATTTTTTGGGGTTGCTGCTAAACTGTTTCCAGACACAATAGAAAGTGAAACACGTTTGCAAAGATTTGTCTACAAGTTGTCAAGTTCCCTTGATGTAGACTATACGAATTGCAACATTCAGTGCAGGCTAACATACACACTTCGAAGTACTTGAAAATAAATATTGTGCATCAGTAAACTATTACTTTAAAAACAAAACACGATGCGTGACTGCACGGCTCTGTATGATTCCACAAAACATTCGCGCACGACCTCTCGGCGGTCCATAAACGAATGGACCGATTTTGATTCGATTTTTTTGTTTGAAGGTGTTTGAAGACTATATTTAAGAATATCTGTTCAGCCGTTTGATGACTATGAGCTCATTTCCTACTTGATAAAAGGGTCTTGCTAACTTTCACAGATTAGATTTAAAATTTACTGTTACTTCGGTGCTATTTCCAAAATATGCTAACCTTGAGCTGATCTTGTACCATCAAATAGTCTGCGTGATGCTCAATTCTTTATAAGTTTATAGCACAAATAGCGTGTTTGGTCTCACAAGAGTAGTCACAATAAGATGGTGTTAGATAGATGATTAATAAGGCCGGGGGGTGACTTAAAATATTCAATTTTATACTAATGCAACAATGACTTAGGACCAAATTACCTTTTTTTTGGTTAATTCTCCCTATAAAGGGAAGGCAAAGGGAACTAATGCCCATGCAGCCATGTCTTAAGTATTTCTTTATTTCTTCTTTTATTGGATTAAAATGCTGGCGTAACACATTTCGATGCTTTCTTGGGAGTGTTTGACACGAAATATATGATGACAGTTACTTTATGTGCTACTTGATGAGGTGGATAACCACAAAAAATAATCACTTTTATACTAATAATCTTTTAGTTGCACGTTAACACAAACACTTGAATAATAAAACTATGCCGCTTTTATAACTCAATGTACGCTCCGACATAATTTTTAATTATGGTAATAAAAATTATTTACTGACGCCACAAAAACTCGCCAAACACTCCCCAAATTACCTTTTTTAATAGTTTTCGTAATGTGCAATACGGTTGGCGGTGCACAATATTTATTCTGTAGTAGTGTAAGAATTGCAAGTCTCAAGTGGCAGTGGGCAGGTCACATTGCAAGGAGGACCGACGGCCGTTGGGGTGGAAAGGTCCTCGAGTGGCGGCCACATACCGGGAGACGCAGCGTTGGTAGGCCCCCCACAAGGTGGACCGACGATCTGGTGAGGGTCGCGGGAAGCCGATGGATGCGGGCAGCGCAGAACCGATGGGTTTGGAGATCCTTGGGGGAGGCTTATGCTCAGCAGTGGGCGTCTCCCGGCTGATATAGAGAGAGTATGGACTTGTTTGTTTCTGTTATATGTGAACTATATATTCTAAATATTTTTTGTGATCGTGACTCATGAGTTCACATTGTTTTATAAATCTTATCATAAGCGTACATACATATTTCACATTTTACACTAGTCTCCGTTTTAGTTGCTTTATTATTATTATACATTTTATTATTTTTAGTGTGTTATCTGTCTGTTACATTTGAAAAGCAAGAAGCCCTCGGGTTGTAGCAGAATACCAGTGCTTTGTTCACATCCCGCGGTGTGAACAAAATCCAGTCACTGAGTTGCGACCCTTTTGCACTTCTACAACGCACACAATTATTGTTGTTTAATGTGTATACCTAAGTAACTGTTTTGTTCATATTCAACTGTATTTGTGTGTGATGAAGAAATGAAAATAAATCTTTTACCTATCTATCTATGATATGATGATGATGATGAGTGTATCCGAGCATATCCAGTGATCGAGTGCGGCGTTTTATCTGTACATGGCGACGTCTGGGCTGCGGTAGAGGCACATGTACGCGTCGGCCAATAGCCGCGCGGCGTGGGGAGGGGTCGCCCCCGCCCCACCGCGCGCCCCCTCGTCCCCCAGCCATGCCCCCAGCTCTTCAATGTTGACGATCTCCGGAATGTTGTAACCGTTGCGTTCGCCTGACAATAACACAAATCTATACTAATATTATAAAGCTAAAGAGTTTGTTTGGTTGAACGCGCTAATCTCAGGAAATACTGATTCAAATTGAAAATTCTTTTTGTCTTGGATAGTCCATTTATCGAGGTATTATATAGGCTATAAAATATCAAGCCACCACGAATAGGAGCTGAGCATTAATCAAAAATGTTGCAAAAACTGGGGAAAAATATTACTTTTCAGAGCTTTCGTTGCGTCCGCTGCGTAAACGGTTTATGTTTAAATGATGTATGCAGGAATTGTCCTCCTTTAAAAGTTCTAATAAAAAGTCCGCGACAGCACATGTCTATTCTATGAAATTCATTCTCTAGAACCATTATTTGGTAATCAAAGCAGTTCTAAAATAATGTACTATCTGCAAAGGTGTTTTTGTAAACATGATATTATTCCTTATCAAAATAAATACACTATTCACCACAAGTATTTAATTTTGAGCAAAATTGTTCTTGACATCCTATCCTATAGAATATCCTAAGAGATATAGTTTTATAATATCATGCACGCATTTATAATTTTTAAGGCGGGCGGACGCGGGCGGGACATTAATTGCAAAGGTGTTTTATAAACATGATTTAAATCCGTTGTTATTTTCCGACATCCACGCGAACGAAGTCGCGGGCACAGCTTATCTCTAATAAATCAACCACATCGGTATGTTTGTTTCAAATATTTACCGACTTGAAAGTTTATATGGAAAGCCGTACGGCATAAACGGTCTTAAAGTGTTGGGTGTGTTTTCTTTTGATTTCGTTTTTTATGTCTGCTTTCACTTAATTCGTAATGACGGTTTGCTATTTAGAGGCGGTGAGTGATCGTCACAAAAGTTTTGTCTGAAAGATTATTTTTCTGATGTTGAGAATTAACTCTTATACTAGCCGGAGAAGAATGACATTTCCATGTAGACCAACTTTCTCGATTTCATTATGCTACGCGTGTTAGTCTGAAGTACCTAATCTGTCGGTTGTAATCATAATTTTACCTTTCCTGTCAGCCATAGAGTCGAAAAAACACCAGGGCGCGTCATTTCCGACTCCGGCTTTGACGAAAGCCACGTAATGACTCGTTTCAATGCAGAGTACAGCAAATAGTTCCATAAAGACCCTCGGCACCGGGCACGACTCCAAAACATTTGCAAATTCTTCGCAAACTGTGAGTGGCGTCGCCTGGTAAATAAAAATAACAAAAGTCTATAGTATAATACGAAAATAATGCATGTTTAGGCGTTGTTATAAAATATTTTTGTAATAAACGAGGAAATCTTAGAGTGGACTCTTTTGTGAACTGAGCTTAAGCTTTGGTTGCGGTAGCACACTTTTATTTTCTCTGTTAGGTTTTGATGTCGCTAGTGTGCATGTCAGTTATCGCGCCAAAAGGTAGCCTATGTCCTTTCTCATGATGCAATCTATCTCCACGCCAAATTTAATCTAAATCAGTTCAACGGTTTAGGAGTAAAACGTAACAGAGAGATATACAGTTCCTTTCGCATTTATAATATTATTGTGAGATTTTCGTAACTAGTCATTATGCGTGTTAGAGCAAAGTAAATGGTTTATCTATACATCTATGTACAGATCAGAGGGCGCCGCGTACATCATATGATGTGTACCTTGTGGTGGGGGCGCGAGTGGTGCGCCAGGCGCAGGCAGTGCGCGCAGAGGGCGCCGCGTACATCATATGATGTGTACCTTGTGGTGGGGGCGCGAGTGGTGAGCCAGGCGCAGGCAGTGCGCGCAGAGGGCGCCGCGTACATCATATGATGTGTACCTTGTGGTGGGGGCGCGAGTGGTGAGCCAGGCGCAGGCAGTGCGCGCAGAGGGCGCCGCGTACATCATATGATGTGTACCTTGTGGTGGGGGCGCGAGTGGTGAGCCAGGCGCAGGCAGTGCGCGCAGAGGGCGCCGCGTACATCATATGATGTGTACCTTGTGGTGGGGGCGCGAGTGGTGAGCCAGGCGCAGGCAGTGCGCGCAGAGGGCGCCGCGTACATCATATGATGTGTACCTTGTGGTGGGGGCGCGAGTGGTGAGCCAGGCGCAGGCAGTGCGCGCAGAGGGCGCCGCGTACATCATATGATGTGTACCTTGTGGTGGGGGCGCGAGTGGTGAGCCAGGCGCAGGCAGTGCGCGCAGAGGGCGCCGCGTACATCATATGATGTGTACCTTGTGGTGGGGGCGCGAGTGGTGAGCCAGGCGCAGGCAGTGCGCGCAGAGGGCGCCGCGTACATCATATGATGTGTACCTTGTGGTGGGGGCGCGAGTGGTGAGCCAGGCGCAGGCAGTGCGCGCAGAGGGCGCCGCGTACATCATATGATGTGTACCTTGTGGTGGGGGCGCGAGTGGTGAGCCAGGCGCAGGCAGTGCGCGCAGAGGGCGCCGCGTACATCATATGATGTGTACCTTGTGGTGGGGGCGCGAGTGGTGAGCCAGGCGCAGGCAGTGCGCGCAGAGGGCGCCGCGTACATCATATGATGTGTACCTTGTGGTGGGGGCGCGAGTGGTGAGCCAGGCGCAGGCAGTGCGCGCAGAGGGCGCCGCGTACATCATATGATGTGTACCTTGTGGTGGGGGCGCGAGTGGTGAGCCAGGCGCAGGCAGTGCGCGCAGAGGGCGCCGCGTACATCATATGATGTGTACCTTGTGGTGGGGGCGCGAGTGGTGCGCCAGGCGCAGGCAGTGCGCGCAGAGGGCGCCGCGTACATCATATGATGTGTACCTTGTGGTGGGGGCGCGAGTGGTGAGCCAGGCGCAGGCAGTGCGCGCAGAGGGCGCCGCGTACATCATATGATGTGTACCTTGTGGTGGGGGCGCGAGTGGTGAGCCAGGCGCAGGCAGTGCGCGCAGAGGGCGCCGCGTACATCATATGATGTGTACCTTGTGGTGGGGGCGCGAGTGGTGAGCCAGGCGCAGGCAGTGCGCGCAGAGGGCGCCGCGTACATCATATGATGTGTACCTTGTGGTGGGGGCGCGAGTGGTGAGCCAGGCGCAGGCAGTGCGCGCAGAGGGCGCCGCCCTCGAGTGCGCCGCCGCCGCCGCCCGCGGCGCACGCGCCACACTCCCACCGCGCGAGCGACCCGCACACGGTGCACTGGCGGGGCACTGCCACAACAGATACACACTGCTGTATATTAACCTTTTGACCACTACACAGTTGTGTATAGCCCACAAGCTAAGTACGGCTATGATCGACAATCATTACGGTTTACTCAAATACAAAATAAATATATTCAATGATTTTGGAATCCCTATTATTTTTGCAATTTTTCAGTCTAGATTGATTACTTGGCTTAAATATGTGTTGTGACATATTTATGGCATGGCGATCAAATGGGCCACAAATTAGAAGAAAAACTATATTATTATTATTATAAAAACATCAAGGCTTCATGGTGGTGGTGGTGGTGGTGGTCCACCGCCATTATTATTTCAGCCGAGAAACAGTTCGCTGTGTTGCAGATTGAAGGGAAAGGTAGCAAGTGTAATTACTGGGCATGGACGGCATTTCATTTTACGCCTCAGGATGACAACGCACCTGCAATATCAAGTTATTTTTGCTTGTTATTGCAGATCTATAGGCGGCGGTAACCGCTTACCATAAGGTGGGCCGTCAGCTTGTTTGTCATCTAGTTGTATAAAAAAACTCAAATTATGCACGGGAACCAATATACGAACAAGCACAAGCGCTATACAAGGGTGGCAAACAAGCATGCGCCTCGCACAATTAGCTACGGGCTAATAGCGTTTGTAACACAATCCAAGAGGAAGCGTTATGTAGGCAGTATGGAAAAAAATTGAGTTAAAAAAAAGTATTTATTTTCATAACTTTTTAAATTAGAAAGCTTACACAATTTTTATAAGTGGTATTATTACCCCTAAAAAAACTCTCCCAAATCCAAGATTAAATTAGGAATGACCGCCCATTGACCATAGGATAGGAAAGCCCACATATTGCGGCTATCCAATCCGCCCCGCTTAAATCTTTTTGTCGATTAAATAAGTTTCATTACTCGCTCCAAAAAATTATTGCTATACCCTGTAACCGGTCACACTGTATATTTATCTTGGAAGGTTTTGAAGTTACCAGTTTGGAACATCTCCTTTAGTTTAGTTATACGTTTTAAAAACTATGCTTTTTCCAATTAAGACTCCTCCAACCGATTAATGTACAAAACCAATTAACGCCATCTATTAGTCCTATTAATTATTCTGAATACCAAACAATATTACAAAAATTAAATGATTGATTTATGTGTTGTTTATATAAATTCTATACTTACAGCCTTCAATAAGATCTGTAACATCCAACAATGGTGATGGCAACACTTGTTCATACAGCTTATACTGTTTGCCGAATCTTGGCATCTGTATGATAAACGCAGCTGGCACCTTTAAATAAAATAAACAAATTAAGCAAATATAATTTTACTATTCTTATTGACATGACAATGGGAGAATTTCATGAGATAAAAATAATTAAAACAATTCAACCATTTAAACTAAAAGCATAGTAAAGTTTTCTAACTGATTGCTATGATTAGATACATACCTCACTAAGTTTCACACCAGACGTAGCGAATGATTGTTCCAAAAGTTGCTGAACCGTCGGTAGTGAAACATGTTCGTCTTTTTCCACAAACAACTGGTAGCAGTAAGATTCTTGTCCCGATGACAGCTTTAAAAAGGGTTCTGCTCGTAGCAACTGAGCTACTAAGCCATTTAAAAACTCCTCTGGATCCTGTAATATACAAAAAAATTAATGAAACGACCTGTTTTAAAAACGTTAGTAGCTTTTCATTGGAAGCCCAAGACAGAAGACTAGGCTGATTTGGCCAGAAACATAGTGAGGCTTACAGTAGCTATATTCTGGACTGTCTAGATACGGCAAGAGGAAAAAAAAGAGGGGTGGCACAAAAACTATACCGAACATAAGATTAGTAAAGACTTCGTAGGAAAAACCCATCCTATGTCGAACAAACTAAGCGCACAGTCGGCTGCCATATAAGGAGTCAATTCAGTAAAGAATAATGGCACTCGTAGATCAGAGAATTTCAAAAAATTACTTATGAAGATTTTCAAATGGAGAGAAATCCATGCCTCTACTAGAGACGGGAATCGACGAACTCTCTAAAGGAGTACTTTACTGCTTAAGGAGTTTAAATTTTTTGCAGCGATATTAATAGGATTCGTTATATTGACAAGTTAGTGAGAGACAAGTCCCTAGCTAAGTCTCTCAACAGAACGCTTCCTCAACGCTGGGATTCACTGTCGCGTATGCCCAATATAATACTTGAAAATTACAGATCTTAAAAAATCTATAAAACCATGAGGTTGCAAAAACTTAATGACGCGAAGAACAAAGACGTGAACGCTCAATCGGAAAATCTTACCAGGTGGTCGACCCATATGTAGGGTCGCCTGGGTAGGTACCACCGCCTTTCTTATTTCAGCCGTGAAACAGTTCACTGTGCACGCACCTGCAATATCAAGTGCTTTTCCTTGTTATTGCAGGTGTCTATCGGCGGCGGTAACCGCTTACCACTAGGTGGGCCGTCAGCTTGTTTGTCATCTAGTTGTATTTAAAAAAAATGAAGATATTGTTAACCTTTTCTTCGGATGTGAGCCCCGGGACGTCCGACAGCCGTTCGAGGAGCGTGCGGAGTTTCATCACGCGGTCAGCGCGCACGTAGCCGTGCTTGCGCAACGGATTCACTACTTCTTCTCTTAGAACACGCTGTACTTCTGAATAGTGAGGCGAGTCCTGCGTTCAATTTGAATAATAAAAGTGAAATAATTACATTGTCCAAGGGGAACACACTGTGAGAAAGAGAGTAAGTCTCGTATGTTACAAAAAAATATGAATTAGAATTATTATCTAAGCTATAATAATAAATCATGTCCTTTCACATTCCGGGAGATCGATAATGAGACCTAGGAAGTCCTCGGTAACCCAATGGACAGAGTAGTCACCTAATTTAGTATGCAGGGTGTAAGGGGATTCCCCTTACTCTCGTAAACGAAGTAGTACCGGTGACCCTAAACATGCCATGTTAAAATAAAAAGAGGATTGAAAGGAAGGGTAGCCAGTGTAATTACTGAGCATGGAAGGCATTTCATCTTAGACCTCAGGATGACAACGCACCTACAATATCAAGTGATTTTTCCTTGTTATTGCAGGTGGCGTCTATAGGGGGGGCGGGGGGTCTATAGGCGGCGGTCACCGCTTACCATCAGGTGGGCCGTCAGCTTGCTTGTCATCTAATTGCATAAATAAAAAATAAAGTTACAGGGTTTTGTTGAGACGCGTTCAAATCTGACATTTATTATCAGTAAGACGCCCTAGGCTATTATTTAATTTTATGCTTATTTTTCGACAAATTTTTATGCTGGCCTAAAAAATTGCACATGAATAATTTCGCCATACCCTCATAAAACTAATGTTAATAATTAATTAATCAATAAAAACCTCTGGTTCTGGCGGCCTGTATAGCAACGCGTCGAATACACTCGTAAAGGTGAACATGGCAAAGAGCGTAGCGTCTAAGTAGCAGGAGTTGTGATGGCCCTGGATGCCTCGGTTCTTGCCCGCCAGCTCGCCGAGCGAGGTCAGCGGCGGCACCACGCCCGGCACGGCGGGACAGTCCGGCTAAAACAACACCATGTGCCATACCGTGAACATTATCGGTTACCGTAGCTTAGAGACGCTTGTCACACAAAGGCAACTTCTTGCGGGGGTCAAACTGAAAGTTCGTGGAAAATCAAAAACTGAGCAACTAGCAAGTTACTAGTTTAATTATATATTTTCAAAATAGTGTCCATTATTCACATCAATACATCGCCGAGACAATTTTTAAGTTGCTGCGAAATCGTAAAACAAATGAAATGTACCTAATACATACTCAATAATATTGGAAAAAAGTTCCATTTTCAAAATTCAAAGTTATTTTTTACTGTATTGTTTACAAGTAACCAGTTCTAAAAACTTTCAGTGTCGCCCTCGTAAGCGTTGGCAACCTGTAAAAATCGAGAGGGAACGTTATGTTGACAGTCCCTCTTAGTAACACAATGCTCCCTCGATGTGCTTTGGCGACCATACAGCAGAAACACAACACTACAATAAAGTGTTATTTCGCTTGGACCTTTTGGCTTTTGGATTTCTAGGTAGGATAAAAGTATCATCGTCATCATCATATCAGCCCATTCCACCGCTGAACAAAGGCCTCCCTCATCGATTTCCAAACGAATAAGTTTTGCGCAGTCTGCATTCAACGGCTCCCCGCGACCCTGACCAGGTCGTCTGTCCATCTAGTTGGAGGACGTCCTACTTTGCGCTTTGCGGTACCTACGTGGTTGCCACGGTAGAACTTCAACGCCCCATCGGACGTCGCCAGTTCGTTCTGCGTGCTACTAGGCCCTGCCCACTGCCACTACATTTTGCTAATCTTAGAAAAAAGTATATTTTGTTATATTATTCAGTCAGTTATTTACGAACACTAAGCGAAACTGAAGCACGCTATCTTGCGAAGTTCAATAACAATCTGTGGTTCTCTGGGTCGGCTCCGTTCCGGGTTTACTTGGTTTTAAGTACTAATCCTGCTTTATCCTGGTAAGTTAATTAGGGACGATGTTTTGTTCTGTTACTGAAAAGTAGCGCCGGCGGGCTGGTAGGAGACGAAATGTGAACTAAGCAAAGTAACCTTTAGTTCAATCTCTAAACATATCCCCTTTATTACAAAACGCGGACATTAATTTGTTGAAAGAAAGACAGTGACAGCATCACTTTTAATCCAGGTCTAATTTTAGTTCAGATTTTGTATCGAGGAGGAAAATGTTTAGAGTACTTGCCGCTCATTACCTGTTCGAAGTCTTCGGAGCCGTGCAAGTCCAGGCGATCGGGCGGCGGCGTGTCCGTGAACCTCGCGTCGCGTCGACACAGCGGCAGCGGCACGAAGAGCGCGCGGCCCGGCGCGCACGAGAACAGCCGGCTGCCGCCACGAGTGCCGTCACCCAAGCCGCATACACTTTGTTCAAGCTCCACTCCCGCTGTCGCTGTATCTACGATATACATTCTAGGGTACACAGGCTTTTAGGAGAACGCTCTCGTAACCGATGGTAGTTTTTAAGGCTAGTATTTAACTGATCACCATACAAACCTAACCTAACCAACCACAAAAATTATGATTGGTCATCTAAATACCGAAAAATTAACAAATTTGTAGATCAATTATTATTTTTGATGACCACGCTTATATTTTATTGTAGACCCTTTAAAGGACATGTTCTGAAAATGTATGGGGGCTGGTACTTAGCTACCCCCCAAGACAAAAGTTATATGAGAAGAAAGAGTATATTTTTAAGAATATTATGAGACAAAAACTATATTTTTTAATGCCTGCATATAAATAAAAAATAACATTTTATTCCGGTCAAAAAACTGTTATCCAGAGATGTAAAATTTCATTTTTAAAAATGTGACACGTCACAGACATAGTATAAAAAACGTCAATGTCGTCTATTGTCTTGTCAAATATTTTTTAATAACTAGGCATGGGGTTGATTTGGTTCAGCCTACGACTATTTTGCAATTATATTTTATTGTAAATGCTAGAAGAACATGGCAAATTGGTTTCTGCACTTGTTTCTGACTAATAATAATGATTTTAATTTATTTTTTACTATATTTTGTCAGAGAAACTTTGATAAGAAGCTTAGAATTCTTGCATACGCTTTTCAAAATTACTCAAAAATGCCGGGGTATCAAAATGAAAAAATGGTATATTCAAGATCCTCGGAGCATAAGCTTTCGCATAATATATAATTTATCGTGGGGGGCTTTCGAGTACCAATATCGAACACCTCCTTTTTCACGTTTTTTATACAACTACAACTATAGACACCTGCAATAACAAGTAAAAATCACTTGATATTGCAGGTGCGTTGTTGCTACCTTTCCTTTCAATCCGAAACACAGTGAACTGTTTCACGGCTGAAATAAGAAAAGTGGTGGTACCTACCAGACGACCCTACATACGGAGCTACCACCCAGTGAATGCTGATAGCAGTGCTAAGGTATTATGTTTTTCGCGATTTCAAAAATATTACTAAGAGCGTTAACGTCGCACGGATTTTTATACAAACTTTCAAGTCGAAAATATTGGAAACGGACAAACCGATTCTAACAAGACTTTGCCATGTTTATTATGTGTCTGAGTGACGGTAGTCTACAAAGTTATCCGAGGATTTTTCGAAGTCTAATAAAACATGAATTCTTAATTTTTTATTTTAACATTATTATAAATGTTTGAAAAATTACTTAGTAATTAAAATAGAATAAAACTAGAAAAATTTCACGTCCTGAGGCAGGAATCGAACCTGCGACCTTTCGCAATCCGGGCGACTGCTCTGACCACTGAGCCACCCAGGACTTGGGATATCCCTGTGAAATTCTTCTAGTCGCCGTCGATTCCTGCCTCAGGACGTGAAATTTTTCTAGTTTTATTCTATTTTAATTACTAAAACATGAATTATTTGTGATTTTTGGTTACTATGAAAAGTTTCAAATACATAATAGAAAATCTATTGTATATCAGATATTTAGGTATATTCTTCACAGATAACACTTGCCATCTCTGTGTTTGAGCTGACAAACATGATCTCATTTAAAAGGTAAAACGGTATCACAATCATCGCAAACTTTGTGCATAGGTACCTATATTCGAAGTTAAAGTACCCAGGTAGGTAATTGAGTGACTAGCAATATAATAATAATAATGATGACAGAAAATTTTAAATTAGGCAAAGTAACATTTTGTATAAGTAGTAAACTTACCGTCAATTATTCCTATCCACCTGACGACACCATAGTAGTGTTGGTCAACATCTGTAGCGACTTCCACCAAGGACCCAACGCCGATGTCGTCTTGCAGATTGTTTGGGGACCTCATACTGTCGGGGGCTGTGCGAGGTGATCCAGGAGGCGGCTGGTCATAGATTTCTTCGGGTGCATCGCCACTACACACATCTGTATCACAAATTAAAATATTTTGTGACTACTGAGAGCTTTTTTTACTGCGTCATAATTAGTTAACCAGGAGAAATCATACTTTGTTGCAACTGCAAAACACAAAGTGGTATTTCATCAAAAATAACGTCTTGCAAATAGCCACGCGACATTATTCATGAAAAGCGCTTTGCTCTTTAGGGGCTATATCATCCGGCCGGCCGATCACCCACCGCGCCACATACTGTCTAAATTTAGAAACTAGGGAAATTTTAAATCGGCAGTCTATGAACGTGTGTTACTCACTGAATGTTGTGGCATAAACATTTAAGTTGTAAATTTCAAAACAAATATAGGTACCTAGTGTACGAAATAAGTGCAGTGGCATAGGAATAAAGGTTTAAAATGGTAAGTAATTCATTACGCAATCTTAATGAAAACTAAATATTTGTATTATAAACAAAGTTTATTAACCATCTTAGTAGTAATTTATTTATTTTAGGTAGGGTATAATTAATATTATAACGGTATGGCAGGAGTTTCTCATGTAAATTTCCAACAGGTTGCAACGGGCACCTAATTAGTTGGAGGTCACAAATAATGATGTGATTTCGTTCAAGTAGGTATATCATTTGACCTTAGTTTAGCTTAGACTGTGAGAGAGTTATTATTACAACATTATCTATAGTGGGATTGATTCGGCATTACCTATACTTACTAATTATAATAGGTAGGTACCTAATCAACTTACCAATGAGAATGCCTGTCTCAATCTTTTTGGTATCTTGCACCATTTTCTGCTTATGTCGTGAATCCTCGGCGCTAGCAGTTGGGGTTTTAGCGGAATTGCTTGTTTGTTTGTGTCGTCTTCGATCAGGTGCTAAGTGTGCCAAAAGGTTCACAGACTTGACACGTTCATTTTGCGACGAACGTTGCATAGTGCGCCCAAAGTTACGGGGCACTGATCCATACTCAGGGCACTCGGGCTCGCGTGGTGCTGGTGGCCAGCTTCCTCCAATTAAATTGAATAGGTCTATCTGAAATACGGAGTGGTTTTGAGATTTATAAAATTAGGTCCGAGAATTGTTATCTTTCAATTTGAGCAATGGCTCAAAGCGTTAGAGTTGCAGGAAATTTAAATGAGGCACAGCTTTCAGTAAAGGTTAGGTGATGTCTGTTATTCAAATTTCTGATTTGAAGTGGTAGACTGCTCGAATTAGAATCATCACCAATATTCATAATATTAACACCAACCTCCACTATAGGATGGTTTGTTATGACTGGATATTACTTAATAATTTTAAAAAATATTTAATTGGAAAATACGAGTTAGTGTGAATCACATATTTTTAGGCATTCCAAATAACTTGTTAGTTTGGCAGTGTTAATAATATTTAGTATTTTGTAAAAATAATGAATTCACACCATATTATACCTACCACCTATTAGAAAACAAATTAAACATTGGTGGTAGGCCCGTTGAAACACGTCGACGTTTTACGGCCGAAATAGGAAAGGCGGTGGTAGAGCCAGACGGACGTACCTACATAATCCGGTACGGCCGTCTGGCTCTACCACCGCCTTTCCTATTTCGGCCGTTAAACGTCGATGTGTTTCAGATTGAAGGGAAAGGCGGCCAGTGTAATTACTGAAAGCATTTCACGCAAGGCATTTCATCTGAGGCCTCACGATCACAACGCACCTGCAATATCAAGCGATCGTTTTCTTGGTGCAAATGTATATAGGTGACGATAGCCACTTACCACCAGGTGGACCGTCTGTTTGTTTGTCGTCTAGTTGTATAAAAAAACATTGCCTATTTAAAGGCAATGTTTTTATACCTGCATAGTAACAAAGTAAAAATATGAGGAAAATAGGGTAAGTAATATTAATCAGCATAAAAATCCATAAAAAGTGAGTGGGTTACGCAGAATCACCAAATAATTAAGAGAAATATAACCAAATATTGTTATTGATAATTTTTAAAACAAAAACCTGTGGATCTCTGCTGCTTCCTTTATTGTCCTCATGGGGGTCTTTACTCATTCTGCATATCATTCAATTTGTGCTTTTTCTTATTAAAATTTTGCTCTAAAGAAATCAACCAATAGTTTATTTTTTAAAATAAATTGCCAACATTCTTATTACAAAATCTACATAAATGTATAAAAATGGAACAGGGAATATAAAGCCTGGCAAGTAATTACTAGGCATGGACAGCATTTCTTCTTAGGCCTCAGGATGACAACGCACTTGCAATATCAAGTGATTTTCCTCGTTATTGCAGGTGTCTATATGCAGCGATAACCGCTTATCACCAGGTGAACCGTCAGTTTGTCATCTAGTTGTATGAAAAAAGTAAATATAAAATCAAAACCTATGAACTAATAACTAAGTATGTTTGTGGAAAACTCTACACAGTCTATAAAATAACTGGTTGTCATAAAACAGAACATAATTATTGAAATCAACTAATAAATTATGTCTTCGTATATTCTGTGGTATCAAAAAAATATATGATTAATTTATGTTTCCTGAAGTGAATTATTATCTGTAGTAATATTAATTTTGCCTTCATGGTAAAAATTCCCAATAATAAATATATTACTGATCTCTGCACAATAGTAATGTTGCTTAGTGAGTAGTATATTATATTTAACCAAGGATAATACTTCACTAACAATACAGAAGAATAGTCTTCTGCATTGTTAGTGAAATACTATTATAATAATAGGTAAATCTGTAATCCTCTATTTTATTGATAAAAAAAACTATCTTAATATTCATGAGAGCCCAAACACGCTATATCTTCTATAAGTTTCTGAAGAATTAAGGATCCAGCAGACTGAAGGTATAGGATCGGCTCAAGGTTAGTATGTCATAGGAATGTCACCAAAGTGACAGTACACCAAATTTCAAATCAATCTGTGAAAGTTAGTAAAACCCTTTTATCATGTGGGAAATGAGCTGATAGTCATTAAACACCTGAACTTATCTTCATAAATTATAGCTAAGTACCATTCTAGTCACACCAGATTATAAACAAAAAAAAACAGTTTATTTGCTTAGCAGCTACAATGCCACAGACAGATGCACAGATACACAGACAGACACATTTTAATGATTAGAACCATTTTGTGAGCATGCTCAAGTAAATATTAGTTTAAACATGAAGATTATGTTTATGTTTGTATTATTTTTTTCCAATAAACATTATATCAAGACATGGATAATAAAGCTGACTAACAAGATTTTGTAATAGAATGGTAATGAATTGATTTTTCATATTCACAAATATAAAATGATATCTTAGAAGTATCTTTTTGCATTAGCACTGTTGTAACTATAACAGAACCTAGCGATATAGTTACTTTAAAACGTTCAACTTCATAAGTAACATCGATCAATCTGACACATGGATAATGAGAACCCTGGAAAATATTAGTGACAATCAATGACATCACAGCAGTTCATATGGGCATTGTAAGTTTGAAACAGATCAACTTTTTCTGCACCTTACAGCACTGCAAAACCTCATGTATGTGATGAAAGATCATGTGAGTAAATTTGACTGACTTTTCAAAAACACATTTCATACATTACATTTCATAGGAAGACTACTATCTTCTGATAGGCTGAGTCAGACAGAATTGTTAAAAAAAAAAAATTTTGAAAATCAGTTCACAAATGACCGAGAAATCAGTCAGTGGAACGTAGAACCTCCTTCTTTTTGAAGTCGGTTGAAAAATAATTTACATCTAGATTTTAAAAATACAATTTATATGCTTCTCGTGACTCGAAACTTCGTGTCTCGGGTGTATAATAATAATGTAACATGTAATTGAACGCTAGTTAATCATGGTAAATTGATTTTATTTCCAATACAATTTTTAACATAAATATTGGGCAGGTGAATAAAATTGTAACAATGCCTGTGTTTGTAAATAGTACATTATAATAAATCAACACACCCATAATGATAGTAATAAACTACAATAGATACTTTAGAATAATAATAGGTATATTTACTTACAAAATATGTTGTGCCTACTCTTATTACACTTGAAATTATTTTATTGACATTTTTTAGGAATAAGTGCTCAGGAAAAAGCGCATAGAATAATATTACTAAAGCGTCAGCAAGTCAGCTGTGAGCACACACGTCAATGTCGAAATTCCGATTCGATTTCTTTAAATTTTATTTTCAAAATTTCAATAGTTTTACAATTTATAGATTCTGATTAAAGTGAACGATATCGCTTGATCGCTATCATTCAAAATACTCTGCTTGATCGCTAATCGCTAAGATACACCACAGATTAGAAATATGTTTTTCTGTCAGACAGAATTCATATGTCAGAGGAGGAGCAATGAGGAAGGTCGGAAAGGATTCGAATATCGGAAACTATACCTGTCACTTTTTATCGCTATACGTCAAATTGAGACGGAATATGACTTTTTCGAATGGAATTTGTTATCTGACAGTTGAGAATAAAGAGGCTGAACGCAACGATTTATTCGGTATTTCTTTTGTGTAATGTCTCTACGGTCCGTGTAATGAATCGCACCGTATTCAATTCGGCCCAAGGCGTTTGCAGTGGGGCGCGTTCCAAGCCTACAACTTTTTACTCTAAGGCCGTTCCGTGCCTTTCGGCATGACGTTTGGCTGTCATAACTACCCCGTTCCGAGCCTCGGAGAGTTGCAACTTTTTGACGATCATTTTTGTTGGTTAAAAAATACTCATGGACAATGGACAAGACAAAAAACAACTCGGAGTGTTTGAAGTGTAGGCTCGGAACGCGCCTCTGTTTGTAACGAATGCATTGCTTCGCAAGGTGTGTGTTCGTCGCTGGGAAATGTCAAAAAGTCACAAACTTCACTGTCAATCTGTCAAAATTCGACAATTGCTCGCATAGAATCAGCCGTTGGAATCAACGATACAATGGCCTCTGTGTTAGTCAGTGACAGCTAAAAGCAAGACCAAGTGATAGTCTATCTGTAGTTTTTTTAAAAATATCCGCCATTTTCGTTTGTAAGTCAGATGCAAATGTCAGACTGACATGACACTCATCATGACGGTTATTTTCACAATTTTTCTTTGTTGTATTTTGAAGTTTTCACAATTTTCTTAGTATTTTGTTGCTGTTTTTCTGGACTGTGTCGAGCAATTGCAAACAACACCTATCTAGTATAGTTTGGGCAAACAACAAGTGCGACGGACGATAAGTTTAGTACGAAATCCACCTTGTTCTTACAACTGGTTTGTGCAGATTTATATTTATTAATAAAATAATTCGTTATTACCATTAATATGTCAATCTAGGACATAGTCGCTTACTTGGTCTATTTATTGTTCACAGGTCATGGTCAATCCGAAACGCTGTTGCATCCCTCTAGACAAATATAACAATGATGTTCCCTAATCAGAAAGGCGATGAAAATAAATTACGCAAAATGTACCGCAACATAAAATTGACACGCGTCATTCATTTATCGGCCTCTGCCAACAATGGTGTTGCATCCTTCATTTTGAGGTTAAATATTTGTGTTTGTCGCAAGCTCTTCATGTAAAGTAAGTTGTTATAATGTAATATAAAGTAATTGTGCTAACAATCACACCATTAATTTTAAGTCTTTACTTTGCAGCCAGGGAAAACATAGAAGACATTAATTCTCAAGGTCTACATGAATGTAACTGCACTGCAAGCGGGCTTTTGTGTCAAGTAAGTATCAAAAACATATAATGTCAATAATAATATTTTATTGTTTGCATAGTCTCAATAATAATGTTTTATCTGTAGGTTTGCATAGTCTGCATCCAACGGTTTGCTATTGGATGCAGACTATGCAAAAATCCATGTGAAAATCAATGGGGGAGGCCTTTGTTCAGCAGTGAACTTCATAGCCTGATATGATGATGATGATGACATATCTTGTAGTGAAATAATGTGGTTAATTTATTAACACTAAATTAAATTAACACAATGCAGAGATTCCTAATTTTAAAGATTCACATTTATACTAGGCTTTTTGTAGTAATCTTAATATAAGCAACTAATATATTATGTGTTTCATTACACAACCTTAGGAGATATCTCCTAAATAGATCCTAGATCTACCTAGGCTACCCTTTCGGAGATCTTTATCTTCTTATAATATTAGTGTAAATGATAACTAGGTTTAGCACTTTTATATTTTACAGAATAATTAAGTTGTTGTCAGTTTATCATTCAGTGCATGCCATTGAAAGTAAAATCCTGTTAAGTTTATTCATCAAACATAGCAAGTTTTGCAAAATGACTTTTATACCTGCCAACCTCTTCCACAATAGTGTTTTGTTGAAGACAAAACATTGTAATACAGTCTTCAAATACAATACAAAACAGCCTTCAGTAAAAAATTTGATGACACACATTGACTCAAACTGAATGTCGGTTATTGTTCCAATAGCTTTTATTTTCCTCAGAATGTAATCTATCTGTATGCCGAATTTTATCTAAATCGCTTTAGTGGATTAGAACTGAAAACATAACTGACAAAGAGAGTTACTTTAACATTTATCATATTAGTATGGATATTAGGATGTAAAATTCCATTGACGTACCTGTTCCAGTGGCCTAGATTTAGGTATATATTATACCTATCTAAGTTTTGAAGTGTAATAGAAAATAAAATATTCCAAAAGATCCAATCTAATTTTATGTATTCACAAAATTTCAGGTGAAACTACTGATGCTTTAGAGTCGTCAGACATACAAACTAGTGTGATCTCTCCAACAACCTTGAAGGTAATAAAAATATTTTTGCAATTTTAATAATTATCGTGACTAGTAGGTTAATTCTGTTAACTGATTTATCGTAATTAAATAAGAAACATTCAAGTATAAGTTTCTGTATCGAAATGTCCTAAACCGTAAGTTATGGCATGTCCTGTCTGTATGTCCCAAAAGTGATGTACAGTCAACAGCACATCAAACGTAACAGTTTGTTCTGTAAACCGCCCTTACTTCGTTAGTCATAGAGGCGGCTTTCGTAGTGCAACTGCTACGGCCTGGCCACGAACTCACTGCACGCGCGACCTGCGTCTCGCGAATCGGCAACCACTGCGCGCTGTCTCGATGTCGGCCTCGCAGCGCGTCGGCGTGACCGCGCAGTGGTTGACGAGTCGTCACCGCCGCCGCCGCCCGTTCCCGTGGCCAGGCCGTTACACTTGATGTGCTGTCGTCTGTACTACTTTCAATTAAAATTGGTTTGAACAATATATTTTCAGTACTTATGATATGACAATAAATAAAAGATAATGTAAAGAAATCATAAAAATATAAACATTTTGATTTATTATTGATAAGATAAAATTGTTGTAAATTTCCAGAAATAGTAGAGGCAATTGCACCTACCAGATTCTTTTCGCCCACATTCTGCAAATAGAAGCTTCTACTCCGTTGTCACACCTAGTTTGTCAAGGTATAAATTTATTTTGTATATTGGTTTAATTAATTGAACTAAAATCACTCAACTTTTACCAACTTAACTTGTTAATTAAATGTCAGCTCAATTGAACGCGTAGGCAGATCGTCTTGTACTGAAGAGTTGGTGTGATTGATAGGTTCAAGGTAATTTTTTATGATGACATATAACCATAACGATTTCGGTTACAAGTAGTCATAAAATAAGTAACCTTAAACATACCAATTTTACAAAAAGTCACATAAAAGCTCCTTGTACTAAAAGATCTGTCTAAGCGTCCAATAGGTCCAATTAACTGGCTAATTTAATCAGATGGATGGCACGACATTCAGCCATGCACTTACACATAGTCATATAATTGAATGCCGGTGTTTAATGTGATATTAATTCAATAACCACCAGTGCCTCGTTTCAATAAAACCAATTTTAACTTAGAGATAAACACAGTTTATTGTTACTAAGAAGTACTTAGTCTTAGTAGTAGAGAGGAATCATAGATTGCTCAACCACAGACTACAAAAATATTATTATTTATTATTTTCCGCTTAGCGATAGCGATTATCGAAAAGCGTCTTGTTTAAGCCCTCAGATCAGAAAGACAGATGTTTGCAACATCTGCCCTACCGGGATTCGAACCCGTGACCCCTGACTAAGTAGTCTGTAGTAAATGTATTTGTTTCTTTCTTTTTTTCTTTCTAATAAGGACCACTCGGCCAGTCGGTCGACAAATTCTTGTAATCTGTTATTGTACTGAATAATTTAAAAACATTATTATTTTGGAATTGAATTATTACTTTGAAAAACTTTATGATTTTTTGGTATTTTTTGGAATTATTTAAATCACATCACCAGTCTAACTAGAAGGATATGCACTAATTACAATGTTCATCCAAATAAAATCTAAGGAAGATTTGAGTGCCTTACTTTTTACTCCACAAAAAGCTAGTACCTAATTCCTCGTTCCGTATTTCTGTTGCAGGTTGTTGACGAGGTACGATTGCCGCAGCAAGCAATGCGGTGGCGGGCGGAGGCGCAAACTGGACCATCCGCTTTCTCATCCAGACTTGGCGGAACAGATCTTTTCCATCAAGTTCAGATAGAGAAGACCAGCATACAAGCGTCTACATTTACGGCTGGTTATGTCACCAGATATCTTTTTGCTAAAATTAACTGCCAAGCTTGCCGGCGCTCTTTCTTAACTGACGAGATTTCCAGATTTCATACTTTGGATTACTCTTAGAGAACGTGTAAATTTGCTAAGACGTAATCTCAAATACCCCACTGCCTCATATTAATACATTACAGGCCAAGCAACTCTTGGCACTTAAAAGCGGAAAAGTTTTGTCGAATATGTAACAATAAATTCACAAAGTGTACACTTGTGATAAATACTGACCAATATTAATATTTGGACTCTTTTTTATGCATGTGTTTATAAAAATAGAATTCTTGTGTAAAAATTATATTAATAATGAAGAAAAACGGATTAATAGCAATACTTTACTACAAACCCTTTTTCTATAAAAAAATGAAGATATTTAATATCAGTAAAATACAAATATTTAAATTTTTAAAAATCGTCTTAATGTTTGTACTAATTGAATTCCTCCTTTTGTAACCCCATACATAAAAATGTCCAAATAGTCATATTTGTGAAAGATATGAATTGCATTATGCTACATATACTGACAAGCCACAGATTTCAGGCACAATTGGTTTTTAATTGTCATGAGCGTGTCCTGAAGGTATTCTGCAACTTGACTGAATTTATAGGTTTTTAATTATGAAATTGCCAATTTATGTGAACACCACTGAGAAATATATTTCCATACAAATATTTTTTAATGTTAATGAAAAATGTTTGAACTGATTTTAAAATGGTTCTCAAAAACAGATTTTATACTATAAATATATACCCAGTTGATTAGTTCATTAACATTTTCTCACTTGTCAATACGATTGAAATATCTTTTAGTACAGTAAAGATCCTGGGGGAATTCTTAAAAAAAAAAGTTATTGGTTTATAATCAATTTGTCACGATTGAATACGATTGAAATATATTAAAAATGTCTCAAATCAAAACCAACAGTATTAGTTCATCATTGCCACAGTATGGAAACTGCACATTTTTTATATCAGAAAAAGTATGAATTAAACTAAAATTTACTAAATACATAATCATTCCTTTTTGATTTTATAGATAATGGTACAGGTTGATAAGAGCATCATTGTAATTGAGATTTAAAATGAATAATGAATCTAAATATTAGGTTAGTGTTATAAAGATAAGTTTTTTTTATACTTAATGTTGCTTAAGTTGATTTATTGCAAATAACATCTTAACTAATATGTTTAAACTTACTGAAAAGTTATGTATTGTATAAGGTTTATTGTTGCTATGTATTAGGTTATTGTTATGTATTAGGTTTAATAACTAATTTCATATTTTCAATTACGATTAGGTATAATTACTTATAAACTGGTAGTATTGCTTGTATTTTACACTGTTTCTTTTTCGTTAACTAGTTTGTTAATATAAAGTTCCTTGAATTAAAATAAACCACTTCGAAATATCTCGTGTTTTTTTTTTTACTTTTTCATTAGCCAATTCAGCCATAGTAATTAAAATAATATTAGTGCTGTACTATTAATATCGACAATTCCATATTTATCGATGTCGATACTTACAAGTCGATAGTTTACGTACATTACTACGAATGTTCCCCTGTCATTTCACTAACGCTTGCTCTCTCCAAGGCGTGTTTCCCATCTGTCTTTAGACATACTCTTTCTAATCTGTGCATAGAATAATATTACTCCAAGGAGATTGCTCGTGTCTGATCGTAGGTACTACATTTACGTTTGAAATTGTAATATTTTTGTTTGACCCTTCAATAACAAATCAATGAACATTTTCACAATTTCTGATCGGTACATACACTGTAAATACTAGTATGTATAAACTCTGTAAAGTGCAAATTATTTGTCGTCATATCTCTAAGTAGTCTGTGTTTGGCGTATATGTAAACTGTGAATATCTTAACTTTCAGGCTTCCCCAGATATAATGATACGTCAGGGAAGCATTGATGATATAAATACTCAGCAACTTCTGAAAGTTTCAAATTATGAGGACACTGTGAGGCAGCTTGATATTTATTATGCCATCGGTTAGTAAACACAAAAATCACCTTGTTTCATAATTCACTCTTAATCATATCAGCCTAGACACGCTCATTGCTGGTCATAAGCTTCCCCCTAGGATCTCCAAACCAGTCTCGCGCTGCCCGCATCCATGGTCTTAAAGCGAACCTCACCAGATCGTCGGTCTACCTTGGGGGACCTATTAACGCTGCGTCTCCCACAACGCGGCCGCCACTCGAGAACCTTTCCACCCCAATGGCCGCCAGTGCTTGTTGCAATGTGGCCTGGCCATTACCACTTGATGCTCACAATTCTTTAGGCTAAGATGGAGACCTTAGTTCTCCTAGCATATCTCATCACTTCTGATTGAATCACGCCAGGGAATCCTGTGTATAGTCCTCTACATTGACCTTTGGATAACTTTATAGGTACCATTAAAAACTTTCAAAGCAAACAACATTATGTATGTAATCTAATAACTAGTGACATTATTTATTTGTATGTAAATATACTCATGTACTCAACTAAATAATATCATTCATTTAAATAATGATCAAATTATATCATGGTTTTGTAAGCAAGCAAAAGACTTGTATGTGTTGTGATAGTTAGGAATTCGTCAATATCCTGTATATTGACGAATTCCTGGCCAGAATATTGACATCCTAAAAAAATTTAGGTCTCTCGTATTGTGGGGAATCCGAATCACCCCCATGTATGTTCCGCGACTTTTTATAGTTTTTGAGTTATGATTTTTTTTCTGAATTTTTGACCTGACCAACTTAAAAAATTTCTAAAAAAAAAGTAGCAAAGACTTTTTCGTATTGTTTTTTTGCAACTGAATCCTCATAAGTAGTACTTTTATGCATAAAATAATTAGCTTTTTAACTTTGATGAAAGTTATGAAAATGTTGATCCAAAGTGAAAAATTTACATTCGGTGAATTATGACTTAAATTTCCAACTTTAAATTAAAAATCTAAACAGGTGACTTCATGGTTCCTAAGTAGCCCTTAATAGTGTGCCATACTCTCAGCTTTTATTAGTACTTAGATTAATACTTATGAAGGCTACTTTTGTTAAAATCGGGCTTCAAAGACAGTGAGGTGGAAAATTCTTATGAATGGGTAATTTGATTTAAACAATTTTTTTAGCCTTTTTTAATTTTTAAGGTTAATTATTGATAGAGAATACTGGAAATTAAATAACAAATAGCTTCAGAGGTTTGGTAAGAAAAGTTTTAAGTAAGAAGTGGTATTGTTAATAAAACATAAATGATAATGTGAAAAAATTATTTATTCTTAAAATTTGCAAAGTGGCTACCTCCAACAGCAATACACATTGTACACCTACGTAAGAAATTGTCTTTCGTTTATAACCTTCTCTGTTTTCTCTCACAACATGTTCGGCTTCTGCAATCTTTTGTATCGGCTCTTGTTCACTCGAACAGTCTCGGGCGTATGTTATTTCCTTGTAATAGCCCCAAACTAAGAAATCTATCGTGTTGAGGTCAGGTGAGCGTGGAGGCCACCTAATTGGTCCACTGCGTTCGATCCATCTGTTGGGGTATGTTTCATTTAAGTAATTTCGGACTTGCGTTGCGTAGTGACACAAGGCACCGTCATTTTGCAACACCATGCGTCGTCTAAGTTCGAAGCTCACATCACCCAGTAACAATGGAAGTTCATTTTCTAAGAAGTTTCTGTAGGTTTCTCCCCTGCCCATCTCACCACTATGATGGCAATAATTCTGTCTCTTATCCTCTCTCACCAGCAATGGATGCTGGTAAAAGAGTTGCACCCACATTTTCATCACATGATCCGCGAGAACGGATCACATAAAATTAATTAAACTAAAAGAAAACCTCCAAATGTTTAAATTTTAGCTTTCCTGTAGTCATTTTTGGTTAATTAACAAACTAATTAAACTTAGGAATGATAAAATTACCAATATTTTTTTTTAATCAAATGGCTAATTTTAAGAATTTTTCACCTTGCTGTCTTTGAAGCCCGATTTTAGCGAAAGGAGCCCCTTAAGTACTATTTTTTTTAATGATTATAAAAGCTGAAAGTATGGTGCATTTTAAGGGCTACTTAGGAACCATGCAGTCACCTGTTTAGATTTTTAATTTAAAGTTGAAAATTTAAGTCATAATTCACCCAACGTAAATTTTTCACTTTGGATCAACATTTTCACAACTTTCATCAAACCTACAAAGCTAATTATTTTACGCATAAAAGTACAACTCATGAGGATTCAGTTGCAAAAAAAAAAAACGATAAAGTCTTTTACTTTTTTTTTGAACCTTTTTAAGTTGGTCAGGTCGAAAATTCTCGAAAATTCAGAAAAAAATTATAACTCGAAAACTATCAAAAGTCGCTGAACAAACATGGGGGTGATTCCGATATCCCACGATACGAGGGACCCGAGGGACGTCAATGTTCCGGCCACCCTGTATAATTTTAAGAATGGAACTTTTACAGCACTGAAGAATTTTCGCTCTTATTGTGTCGTTGATTCTTTTACATTCAATTTAACTATGGATTATTTGTTGCATTTGCAGTGAAAAGGCAGCTATTGAGATTTCAAAGTCCAATCACAGGCCTATTTCCTGTTTTGTCATCTGACCTACATGTTGGAAGTGTGAGAGACAGCATTTATTGTGCTGCTGCTGTGTGGGGCCTATATCAAGCTTACAGGTATTTTTTTTTAGAATCATCTTTCAGCTGTTAAATATTTTAAGTAATCAATAACACCATATGAATATACTATTTCAGGGTTAGAATTACTATTCTGGGACTAAATATATTTTTGATTGCTGAGAGCTCAGACAATTCTGATGCTGACTGTACATAATTTTATATTTACTTATAAAAATGAAGTAATACATAGTAATTAAATTCACAATTTTATTTTTACTTAGAGAGGTCGTTTGTAGGGAGTTGCTTTTTTACATTTGAAAAAGTATAGAATCTATATGGTATCTAACTATCTACTTAATTTTGGATTAGTGCTGTTCCAATTTTAAGATTTCGTTTCTCACTGTGTACTCTAAAAGAGTGAGATGTAACTATAGCTGTATCCCTATGAATTTGTGTGATTTTTATCGGATTTCAGACGTATTGATGATGACAGAGGAAAATCTTATGAACTAGGCCAGAGTACTGTAAAATGTATGCGTGGTATCTTAGAATGTTGGGTGAAACAAGCAGCTCGTGTAGAAGCATTCAAGACGCGCCAGAGTGCTGCACATGCACTCCACGTGAAATTCCATTTAACCACAGGCGAGCCTGTCTTAGCAGATGACCAGTACCACCATCTACAGATTGATGTGGTTTCACTGTACCTTTTATTCCTAGTCCAAATGATCACGTCTGGTCTACAGATAATTTACACACAGGTACCTATACTATGCACACTAAATTCAGTCTTATACAACCTTACCATATTAAATATGATTAGGGCTTTCAGCAATCTCAATAAGCAGCTTAATTAAAATTTCACTGAGCGTGTCATCCATATTGAAAGAGCTATGTAGTTCAAAGTTTGCTTTCTAAGAAATGTCTGCAAGTAAAAATATTTAGTGCAGTATTTAGTGTAGTAAATGTATCTGTTGCAGCTAGCTCGCAGCCATCTGGGTAAATTAGCTAATTTACCTTTCATAAGGCCTGGCCACGGGAACGTTGCGTCAGCGTCGCTTGTTCCCGTGGCCAGGCCGTTAATTGGACGCCTAGGCCGTTCATCAAATGTCTATGCCAACAAATAAAATGGATATTCTATTTAAATTAATTATCGGCGATAGTAAATTGAACTAGAATACCTCGAAATACCTATCACTTGAAAATTGGTCTCCTAGGCGGATTGTCTTGTACTAAAGTTTTACTGTGAATGGTAGGTTCCAGATTATTTTTAATGACCACTTTTAACCAAAATGATTTCGGTTTTAAGTAATTATAAAAAAACCTTGAACCTACCAACTACACACACCGTCACACAAAAACTCTTCGTACTGGACGATCTACCTAGGCGTCCAATTAGGGGGCTAATTTAACCAGAAGGTAAATTGATTTATACTGCCCGCTTTTGACTTTAATACGCGCCCCTATTTACATATATATTTTTTGATATATCGTAATTCGTAGTCATTAATTTCAGGATGAGGTCGCATTTGTTCAAAATCTTGTGTATTATGTGGAGCGTGCATATAGGACACCAGATTATGGTATGTGGGAAAGGGGTTCGAAATACAATGACGGCAAACCAGAAATTCATGCTTCATCTATTGGTATGTATAAACTAAAATAGTGAGATAATGTTATAGCACTTTATACTTTAATGGTTATTAACATTTGAATTAGATTTATATTCGGGATATTATTTATGTCTACCCGTGATCATGGCGCATGCAACTGCGCCGAAATATCGGGAACTCATTGCAAACAAATTACCTACCTACATAGTAAATATCGCGAATATAATTCTAATTCATAGGATAGTGTTAATCTGCTCCCAATACCCTTGAGTTCTTATAGCATTATAAGGTCAAACATTATTATAACTAATGTTCTATCAACCTTTGTTGTCTCACTGCTGTCCAAAGGTTTCTCCCAACCAAAAGCAACCCTCTGCCTTCTCCCGGTTGCTTTTAAAAAAAAACTCATTTCATTTTGCTACTTATTGCATTTGGTTTTCATAAGTAGAAAGGCCTGTGCTCAGCACTTGGACGTGTAATTTACACTACAGTTATTATTTTTATCATCAGTTAAGAACGATGAATGACAGTGAGAATATCATATAAACATCACTTTTCATTATCTAAATTTCAATGGATTTACACTATGATATTAAATTTTATTTTCTAAAGAGATGTTTCAAAAATGTATGGAGACCCGGCTAGGTCTATGAACACTTTAATAAAAATAGGTAAAAATATCCAGAACAGTGTACAATTCTCCATTTTATTTTTATTGGCTTTGTTGCGTGGTGCAAAACCAGAATTTTTATAGCTAAAACTGCAACACGGCCAAATATTCATCATGGCGCCTATGTCACGTTGGTGATTTTGAATAACAGTAAAATTGATGAAAAATTTCAACTTTTGTACGAACAAACTATGCGTGAAAACGAATTATTAGTATTTTTTGCGGATTCAGGATATTTTACCGGAATTTTTTCAATAGTATACCTAGCCGGATATGAAACATCTCCTTTCCCAATGGAACGAGTATGTATTATGAGTGTGGGTAACCCTTTACATGCACATAAAAACTCAAAATTGTCGCGCCACGGTAAAACACAAGCGTGTGACACCTGATTTCTTCTGTTTTGTAGCGGAACGCTCCATCTAGACATAAAAAAACTATTTCTTTTTACTTTAAAATATGGAGCTGCAGCTTTGAAGTAAAAAGAAATATTTTTAAAGAAAAAATAAATAGTTTTAATGCTAATGCAATAACAAAACACAAAATTAGAGCACTTCTGATATTGTCTTATGTCTATTTCCGTCTTTCAATTTAAATTTTAGATGAACTGTCACTGGCTGTCTTTTTGTATTTTATGGGTGACTAACTCTAAAAACTTAACTACAGTCTGGCATAATTAATGTTCGTTTTAAAAATAAACGGGAGGGCTTTAAAATACTTTTAAATGCATAGAAAATTCTAAATAATTTTCAGCCTTTAAAGTAGGATTGTTATTCAACATTTTACTTTTTTAAGCTAAGGCCTCCATACGTTTTTTGGTCCTCCTCTTTTTATTTAGTACATAATTTTATATTTAGTAATAATATTATTTTTTAAATGTAATCCTAACATAATTTCAGGTATGGCGAAAGCCGCTCTTGAAGCTATTAATGGCTGCAATCTCTTTGGTGACAAGGGCGCGTCGTGGAGTGTGGTGTATGTTGATATCGACGCACATAACCGGAACAGAAGTATATTTGAAACTATGCTGCCGCGGGAATCCAGTTCAAAGGTAAACTTTACACTAAGACATTCAAACTTCTTTTATTTTTGGTTGGTAGTTGTAAAAATTACCTACGTGATGTTAATATGACATTCATAAGTTCTGACTCCATCCGTAATGTAGTGGTAAATGAAAATCGGAAACTTGATAATTTATTTATTGGACGCGGGGTGCGCCGGTGCGCCCACACCTGACCGGGACAGACTAGCCTTGCTAGTCCCTCAAGCCCCTGTTACATGCAAATATGCTGAATTAAAACAATGGCGCATTGTATGTAATGTGTCGCTACAAATCTGTTACCGGGAGAATCCAAGGAGGACTCACTCTTGAATTCCTCAGACTACATAATTTTATTAGTAAAAAAAACCCAGCGAATGTTACCTTTATAAAGATAAGAGTTCCGGTAAACCAAATTTTGAAGTAACTTAAGAAGGCAGTGGAGGATTCCACTGCCTTCGTATGCCATGTAGACCACCCACTCAATATTTTGTGTATTTATATATACTTTGCAGGGTGTAGATGCAGCTTTATTACCAACTATATCGTTCCCAGCTTTCGCGACTCACGAGGAACACTTATTACAATTAACTAAGTCTAACATCTTACGACGATTGCATGGCAAATACGGCTTTAAGAGATTCAGCCGTGACGGATATAAGTGTGTCCTTGAAGATCCAACGAGGCGATATTATAATGAAGGAGAACTAAAGGAATTTGATGGTATTGAGTCTGAATGGCCACTCTTCTATGTCATGATGATCATCGATGGCGTGTTCCGCACTCAGCCAGAGCAAGTGGAAGAGTACCAGAGACTATTGAAAGCGAGAATTTATATGGATGAACATGGCGGTACGTGCTTATAATGACTTTCCAACGGTCTAATACTCAAATGCTTCCTAAAATTAAGCCCCTCAAATATTTTAAGTATTGTTAAAACCAAAAAAATGTATTGGCGAAGATCGAATTTATCACTCCTTGAAATTTAAGTGTCGACGTTTGAATATTCGGCCGCAAATGTGTGTGTATGGCCAAATCCATAACAATAATGGTATAGAATAGAATAGAATACTTTATTGCATTTCATGGTACGGCCACGCTATCGCGATAACGCGAAGATTTGCGTTGTCGCGACATGTCTGGCCAAACTAATTCTATTCTAAATAATTCTATCGCGAATACGAGAGCACTTCGCGCCTCTGTCGGTAAATTGCCGCACATCAAAGGGTTTTATCGCGACAAAGTTCATGCGGTTGACAACAGTTCGCGCGCTTAGTTGTTTGCGAGTGCGAGACGCCGAGCTGTTTGAACGTGTTTCATATTCTGATTCGTGTTAACTATGGATTTCTTTCTCCGAGAGGAGCTCGGTGGCGTAGTGGTTTGAACGCTCTGGTTTCGATAACGAAAACAAAGCAACTTTCGCCATGGTCGGTCCTGGGATGGGTCAATCAAATTTAATCTCGAGCTCCTCCGTGCTTCGGAAGGCACGTTAAGCCGTTGGTCCCGGTTATTACTGCAACCGCTTTAACCCACCAACCCGCACTGGGCCAGCGTGGTGGTGTTATGGCCCAAGCTCCTCATGTGTTTCTCCCATGTAGGAAGGCCTGTGCCCAGCAGTGGGACGTATATAGGCTGATAATGATGATGATGGATTTCTTTACCCTTTTAGTTATTTTATTCAAATAGTAAACATGCAGTAAATAATTATTTGCCGACTTATGTTTGCCGCTTTAGTTTTATACTTCATTATAAACAAATTATATTGGTAGGTACTTAAATTTATTTTAAAAAAGCACTTCAAATTATGTGTGTTCTCTTTTAAGATGGCATCCTCAGTGGATAACTGTAATTGACCTAATTATTAGAATTTAGATTTAAGTGGGTACCAGTTTGCAATAGTTGTTGTTATCCTGAATAAATAATTAAACATAATATAGCGCGACCGCCTCTTCCATTTTTATCCTCGCAATGAATTTAACGAAGGGACGTTTTAGATTACGTAGCATAAGAAATACCCTATCTTAAGAAGTCTGGGGTCCAATTAAAAACTAAAACTGTAACATTAGATTTTTCGAAAAAAATATATATCCGGGAATAGATTAACTTTAAATAAGGAATGAATATATCCGGGAAGAGGGACTGAATAAGCTATTTTTTTATGAACTAAGTGCTCTTTTTTTATTCAATGAGGTCATTTTTAAATTTGTTGAGCCCTTTTCTTTAGTTTGCAGTTTGACTTTACTTCACAGAATATGCAGGTTGTGTCTCTTCTTACATATTTTAGTTACCGCCAATCAATGTGGACATTTAAAAATATTATGACGTAGTTTTAGTTCTTAACATAATTGACTTTTTTTATAGTTCTGGAATTCGATCATCCGCATACACTGGGAAAATTCGCAAATAATATAATCAAACAATACCTATAACTAGTGCTAACAGTCTTTTTTCGTTATAATTGATCACCACTGCCCCGACAAATTATTTTTAATTATGTTTTTATCCTTGAAACACAATTTACGTTTAAAATTTGATTCACAAGGTAACGTAATCCTCATTATTATTTCTGTAATTTTTGGACATTTCTGTTCTAGATCCTGTAATACCTTGGTATTATTATGTGCCTCGTGAAAGTATAGAGAATGAACGCAGCGAACCAAACACTGTCCGCAGACTGCCAGCCAGTAAGTATTTATAGATTAGTTACTATACGGTTAAACATTTGCGTAGACTGAACACTATTTATCATTTTCTAATTATCTTATATTATAAAAGAACTTTTAAACATAATATGAAATTAATAAGTGCATACAGAAGCAGCTAGTAATTGAAAACCTATCAGGCGATATTAATGGAGCTGATATCGACACATAAAAGTATCAAAACTTAAATAGACATTGTATTTATACAAAAACTGTACAGCCTACATTGCCATTAAAGTTCGAAAGACCCTTTTAGCGTGATTGTTGAATCTAATAAAACTGTAGATGATCGAAATAAAATGACTACCAATATTTCTCCATTTATTACAATTCATGAAAAGCTTTTGATGTGAAGTACTTAGGCAAGGTTTTTTTATTATTGTTGAGGTCGTCGGAGGGCTGGTAAAGGACGAAAGGTGTAAGTTAACTGTGACTAATATTATGATGAAAAACCGTATGAAAATTACAGGCACGCCCGGTGATGTTGACGACAAAGGTAACGGTAATACAATAGTTGTTTGGAATGCCTTGAGTTTTTAATAAGTTTTCTTCTTATAAAAAATATCATAGATATTTTCCGCTTCTGCCTTAGAAATAACCCAAATAAAACTGTGACTATAACGCATTATGTGCCCTAATATTACCTAAACAACGCAAATACTTGATCTATTTTAATTTAATTAATCTTCATTTATGCACCGTTCATATCTCTTACCTATTAATAACAATTATTTAACAGCAGAAATAAAACTTTTTCTTTCTACTTAAAAATACCAAAGCTATACAAACCTTAGCTTAAACACTTTTTTTTCATACTTGTATAGGTAGTAAACGGTAGGTATACAAACTCACCATTATCAACTTTTGTATCTAACTGAACTTTGTAAATAATATTTTATCTGTGCACATAATATGGATGTTGATACTGACGCGCAGTGGTAGATTTCATAATAGAAATCCCAAAAAACACAATAGAGTATTTTGTTATTACGGACTTAAAGTATATTTTAATAAACAAAATGCAAGTAAATCACAAACCGGACACAGTGTATGACGTCACTTGTTAGCATCAAACGCTGTCAAAAGGAAAACCATCTAAACTACGGCAACATAAAAGTGCTTGGTAACAAGTGACGTTACAGTATTGGTCACGTGACATGTATTGGCGTTTTGGAACGAAATTTAAAACAGAATGTAAGATACACGATTTTGAATACATTAGTCGTATTAAAATAAATATGATCACTATTTCGGGAAATTTTAAGTTCTTATTAAAGGGTGCGAATTTCTTGGCGGGGGTAATATTCTACTGCAGCGCTCATAGTGTCCAAAAGTAGAAATAATGTCGGCTCTGTCATCTGTAGCTGTACCTCGTGCTGTTCTCACCTTCAATCAAATAAATATTTTAATATTACGTCTATTAAAAACTCAATCAAACTGATAACGAGTTCAAACGGAGATTAAATTACCTTTAAATACGTTCTGTAAGGTATGAAACTTAGAATTATCGTTATTATTTTAAGGTGTCAAAGTAATAGCTGTTTGTCTTATAATGTCAGCTTGAATGCCAGGTTAAACTCTGTCCTTGTTTTGTTCTTAATTCCCTTACACCCTGGACATGTCCAGCAAAACAATTTTCCTTTAGAGACGGTTTGTGGTTGAAATTTTATATTGTGAGTGATACCCACAATCCCGGTCTTCAGCATATTTCTAATTTTGACCTGCAAACGATATTTAGCGATACAGGAACATATACAGGAGGATATATAGATATGTTTACAATTATTTAATGAACCTATTAAAGTAGCTTTATCTTCTTGTTTTACAGTAAAACAACAACTAAAAATAGAATAAACAAACTCTTACGTACCCAAAACAAAACAAACTTTGAATAAATTTTACTTACCACATTTAATTTGAATGATCAAAAACGATTTCACAATCCTTTGTCCAAATCACGGCATCACGTTAATTTAGTAATATAAAATAATATATACTTTTTAATTTAAAAATTTTGTCACAATGTCGCGATTAATTGTCAAAACATCAAAGTCATCAAAATCGCGGACGCTAGATGTCGCTATAGTCGTGCGCATAGCCAATATCTTCACAGATTGAAACACTTTCCCAGACTGTATCAACATCCCTATTATGTTACAAAATTTCGAAGAAGCCTTTGGCAGATGTCTTGCTTGTGCTTAGTAGATTAGAATTATTATGTACCTATTGGCTTTTCAAGTTATTTGTTGTATGTTGTTATATCGATGACTGTCGCAGTATAATATTTAGTTAGCTAGACATAATTTTGATCTAATGCTAAGCAGTTCTTTCTCATACCTACCCAATTCTTTTGTGCATATCAGCAGACTGTCCTCGTTGTGTAAGGAATAATTATGTGAATGAATGAATTTACTTAGCATTAAATGTGGTTATTGAGATACTACAGATAGTTAGATCGCACATCTAGCCGTTTCCAGCATGTAAAATTTTATTAACACAAGTTGGTAGGTAACGTAAATAAAAAAACAAAAATATTACTAAATTATGAAACAGTCCTAAAAACATGAATGAATCAATTTGTCTGTAGTGTTTAGATACTGGTTAAGGGCTACCGTAAACCGAAGTTTTTATCTCCATAATTTCCGTACAACAATGTTGATAAAAGTAAGAATACTCAAAAAGTTAGTTCTTATCGACTGGTTTTAAAGAATCACATTCCAAATAGAGAGCAATCAGTATTAAATAGAATAGAAAAATAAGTATTGCCTTCAAGAGTTGAAATATTGGACGCCCATTTATGGATACACGACTTAAATGCAAATTTCCTTTTCCTCATTTTTCACACTACCACCGCAAAAATAAAAAAAATCTACGTAAGTATTCCAATACTTCACAAGTACACAACAGAGGCACTGCTGTCGTTTTTATACGATTTGACAGCTGAACGCAACCACGGTCGTTTCGATTAGATAGACAACCGAACTTTTAAAACTATTGACTATTCGGTAAGCTGATGTTAGGAAACTTACATACTAGATTTGTATCGCTTCCATAAGAAAAACAAAACATAAATTACATGAATATTTTAATAGCTTTTTTTTACTGAAAGTGTTTTACCTCACATTAAGGTCACGATAATAATACAAACTAATATCCGCTATATGATGCTTTATTTAGATTTTCATTCTTGTGCTGCCGCGAATGAAAAAGATTTGTAATTAGTATCTAGGTTTCTTACCTACGAAAAGTTCGCCTTCTATAACTTCATTCATTTTGACTATGAAAATAATTTATCTTTTACAATTATCATTTTTATTTTCATAATACATTAAAAATACTACGGGGCTAGTCAATATTTAGGTCGCTTTTAAAAAATAATTGCGTTTGTTAACCCAGGAATAAATAAAGAAACTGTTTAATTATGTATTTCCTGTTGATCGCGGTAGTTCCTGTTGATCGCGACAGGTTTAATTTCCTATTCCACTTTCGCTAGTAAAGATTATTATACTTTTGAGTATCCAACATTATTCTTACGTAGCTAGCACTATGACCTACGATGCTATGTCCATGAATTCACACAAGAAACTAAAAAAATGTCAAAAATTCATTTTTCAAACTAAAAAAAATTTTAGGATATTTTCTACGGGCCTTTAGCTTGAGAAACCCTGAAATGTCATTTTGACAGTGACATAACTTAGTTTTCAAATTTTTTGTTAGAATAAAAATCAGACTGTATATGTCGCTATTTTAGAAATATGTAGAAGGTACGAAGGCGACACTGAAAGTTTTTAGATTTAGAACTAATTACTTGTAAGCAATACAATAAAAAAAAACACCACCAGGCGTACGATCCACTATTTGGCAACGTCAGACGTAGAATTACTGGGTCACCCGCCGTGTAGAGAACCCCGACCTTGCGATTTTTATTTATTCCGAAAAATTAATTTGTGGACGCCGAGGTAGCAGTGTTTGCCGTCGAAGAGACCCCTAAGGACAAGTGGGCAAAGTGCTTTTCTTAGTGGTTCCATCGGATGCAGCGATGTGGATGGACACTAAGTCACTCTAATTCTAAATTTAAGTACAGTTTATCTCTTTCTCGCAATATATATAGGAAAAAGATAGCAAGAGTTTGTTTAGAGCTGGCAATTAAATTTAGATAGATTTCATAGAAACCATACACAATTTTAGACGGCATGTACGGAGGTGCCTCCTAAACACTGCATTTTATCACGTTCAAATAAGATCGAAAATTGAACGCACGTTTCTAAATTTCAAATTATATGACAGTCATCCTTTTCGTATTCATTTTGAGAGAAAGGAATGCACTGAACTTAAATTTAGACTTAGCATGTGTTCTCCAGAATTAGGGCCAATATTTAGAAAAGATATAATAAAAGCAATAACTGGCTACTTTGCTTAGTTTATGATTTTCTAAGAACTTTCAGTTTGACCCTCGTATGTCGATTGACAGTAACTCAAGCGACACTGACGATTACGCCCTCTTCTTCGCATTTCTGTAATGAATACATATAGTCTTCGTAGTACCTATGTATACCTCAACATTTACTCAAGCGATCGCCTGTTAGTGTGTTATGCGTGTGATTTTCCATCGCCTTCAATGAATGATTTAATTTATAGTTATTGCATTAGTGTACCTATCCTTATTTTTTAAAAATAATTGATATAAGAGGATACCTCGCGTATATTTGGCATTTTTCATAAGGATTTACCTAATCCTATTTTCTACTACTATTATTCTTGTTTTCAAATAATATGTTAAAGATGACTATAGATACTATAAAATATTTTACAAAAGCTAAACATAAATGAAAATGTTTTCATTTTAGAAAAAAAAATAAGCCTTCCCATTCCAAGCAAACAGTCGAATATTTAAAATCCAAGTGAAGTTCATTAGGAAGGCGATAAACACTTTTTATTTAATAAATAAATAAATATTTTTCCCTTTTCGCTTACGTTACGCGCGCGTGTGCTAAAGTTCTCTTTTTTTCGCACTGTGAAGTCATATCTCTATCCCTCTATGTCTCGGAAGAAACAAAGTTCACGAGGTATCGCCTTAACAAGGGAATGGTTAATTTGCCAAATATCAAGGTGATGGTAGGACTTTTAACTTTACCCATTTCTCAACGACGTGTGCGATAGACACAGGTGGTCTGTTCCTGTGGGCGCAGTCGCTGTTCGTGTTGGCGCAGCTGCTGACGGGCGGGCTGCTGCACATCAATGAGCTCGACCCCATCAGGCGGTACCTCCCTTCGTATAACAGACCTCGAAGAGCTGGAAGATATTCGGCTTTTCAGGTGTGTAGCTGTTAATATATTTTTATTACACAGATTTTTAATATGCTGTCTTTATTTTTATGAATGTGTCATAATTATGAAATCGAAATCATTCCTTAGGTTAATAACATATAATTATATAACTACTTGTTTTTCACCACAAAAATTATTGATTTGCAACTTCTGTAAAGTTGTTGTCCTTACAGAAGATTGCAGGCAACACCTACACTTTTTGGTTGTGTTCCCGGGCACGCCTTACTATATAACATAAGGCGTCCTCAGCTCAACGATGAAGCATATTATTGGGAGCATAGGGAAGTTGTCTCCTATGCTACACAAACACAAGGCATCCTCTTCTATTTTACAGGGAAACCCGCGGGTCTACAGGCTATTATTACCATTTGACAGGGAAACTCGCGGGTCTACAGGCTATTATTACCATTTTACGGGAAAACTTGCGGGTCTACAGGCTATTATTACCATTTCACGGGGAAACTTGCGGGTCTACAGGCTATTATTACCATTTTACAGTGAAACTCGCGGGTCTGCAGGCTATTATTACCATTTTACGGGATAACTTGCGGGTCTATAGGTTATTAAAACCATTTCACGGGGAAACTCGCAGGTCTCAAGGCTATTATTACCATTTTACAGGGAAACTCGCGAGTCTACAGGCTATTATTACCATTTTCCACTAGGCAGACCGCATGCTTAATTGCCACCTTATATCTAACACAATTGAAAACTATTGGTGTTATGATAAAAAATATTATGGACATATTTGGTGAAGCGAACTTATGAAATGAATTTTGGTTTATATAAACAATTAATAATCTCACGCCATAATAATATTATTATGGCGTGAGATTATGATATTGACGTCAAAAAGTGATGTAAACTGTAAAAATAATTAAGATTAGAAACTCATAGAAAAAAAACTTTCTTCTCATCAACCCGCTGCTCACACATAATAGAAAATGTATTGTCACATAAAACAGCTCTAATAGGTACCTACCTATAAAAAATTATACCGAAACTTCACTTTATGAGTTCGTAAAAATACTTACACAATAAACAATATATTATAACAAAGAAGAAGTTATAATTATTATAACAGAACTTTCTCAAAATCATTAATATTTGTCATTATTCACTAAAAGATGGAAAAGTATAAAAAATAACTTACTAAAAAGTTATTATTAAGTGTTCAAACTGTTTGTCAACAAATTACCTTGTGAGTGTGCACTTCTTCTTAGTTTTTAACGGACATCTTTCAATAACTGGAAGCTTACAATACACATGTTATACCTATCACTGTATAAAAATATAGTTTTTTGTACAGTTTGGTTAATTCCTTAGATCAAACTGGCCAAGAATGATGAATATTTTTCATAATTTAAGGTTTTCATAATTCACCCACTCACGGTACATGTATTCTAGTCTTATTATATATAGACTTGGCTCACAATGTTCACATAACTGGAACATTACTGAACTATTTACTCGTAAAATAAATTCTGTGAGAATTAGCGATCAGCAATGTTTATCAACATTGCAATATTTTGCAATATTATATTGCATACAACTACATGTAGTTAGTATGGTAACAGCAATGTTGGCAACACAACTACCATTTAGCAATTCTGTGGTAATCATATTTTTATATTGGTAACAGCAATGTAATTTTTTTATATAATTACATTTCAACTGAAAGACTGTCCTTTATATTCCGGCCAACCTATACCTGTATCCATAAAATAAATAACCTAAGTATGTAGATTGCATCTCAGAATCATCTCTCCTTTAAATATACAGAGTTATCGTCATTAGTGAATAAAAGTACATTTTACAAAATGTGTACCTGTGTTTCCAGAAAATTTTACTGACAACCATATTTTTTACTGACATAACCATAAATTTTAATTTCATGCTCCAATCGCAGGCCAAGCCAGCATTTGTGAGTATTTGATACGTAAACTCCAGCGAATTAGCATGAACTGCTTAAGACTGTATACTGTTACTAATCAATTTACCTGCAATAATCCCTACGACACCAAGATTTTTATGAAACGAAAGATGGACGGGAATATAGATCCGAAATTACAGCAAGCTTTCCTACGAGGTGACTTGACAGAAAACATTATAGTTTTTATGTTAAACTTACAAAATGGCATAGATAAAGTAGTAAAAATATAGTAGGTATTATTCAATAATTTCGATTTTATAAGCAGATCTTTGTCGTCCCCTTTCGTTTGATCAAAGTAAAGGGGGACATTGTATTTCTTCTCCGTCTATCTATCTTATATCTGTACTATTTTGTTTGTTGCATGTAAAAGTGCATAAGTACTAAAAAGTATGGAATGAGATTTGTTATTAAATTTTATTAAATTAGCTTATTTTTAATCAAAAACTGCACTAAACTTATACGTGTCCGTAGAACAACGGAATGCACAAACATTACTTAATTGTTTTGCTTTAATGTATTCAGCTGTCTATTTTGTATTTATTACCGTAATATGTTAACATGATTTCTCGAACGCACAAAACAATATTTTACTGTAAATTGGTTACGTAATAACGCTTGTGATTGGTTGAACGTGTAGTAGTAGCATCTAATTTGTTTTTAGAAACCGCTCGTAGATTTATAATAAAATGTTGCTTGATTATTTTCAACGGTACTTAATATTTTCAGGGCATAGCCACCGATTTAGTGGTACAAGTTGTGTTGATAGCAGAATCAATGCGTCTTCAGGCTATGATGGGAACATACGGCATACAGACACAAACACCGCATGAGGTTGAACCGGTGCAGGTAATATAATATAATAATAATTAACGTTCATAAGCATGTCAAACAAGTTCATAATATTAGGTACTTTTTTTTTATAGAATCTTGTGTTTTGTAAAGTGCAAGCAGTGCGAATGAGCACCTTATATCAGCTGTCCACACGAAACGAAAACTAAATTTATTAAATTGTACCATAATCTATCTCCTATGTCTATTATAATACAAAAAGGTCTTAAGTCATGTTGGCTTTTTTTACAAATTTTGGTGATGAAACTGTCTCAAGAAACCTTTTCAAGAGTTACACGACACGACACAGTTATAGTACTGAACTGATTAGTATGTAACTACGCCTTAGTCATTTTGAAAACATTCTCTCGATTGCAAAATAGGTAGTTAACACACTTAACGGCCGTCTGGTCGAGTAAGCACCCCAGTCAACTAAACCGGTTAAATTATATATACTTGTGCAATATGTATGAGCATTTGTTCACAAAGCATGGATGTTTTTTGGCATTCGAATTAAGTACATTTATAAATTTTCTATTAATATTTCTCCGTTGTCCATAGATAATAGGTACGAGTGTAAAAATAAGTATTTATTACTTTTTCACACTTTGATCAGGAGATTCCATAGTAAGGAGTCTACGGAGAATAGATTTAACATAGCTACCTACCTACATATTCAAAGTAGATTGATCATGAGTAGCGCGGACTTCCTTGATGTTAACACTTCATTATCCATAGGTATGCAGTTCTACGCAACTGGTACACGTATATAGAGAACTAGGTGTGTGTCCGAAATTAAAACTCACTGGTCGCCCTATCAGACCGGTGGGCTCCCTAGGAACAAGTAAGGTACTGTAACCATATACATATTTACCAACATATTTCAATTGCATCGGTATGTAAGTTATTTCCGTGATTTGTCCATTTCAGATATACAGAGTTTGCGGCATGACAGTGTTGTGCTACCCGCTAATATTCGAAGTGTCTGAGTTCTATCTGTATCGAGATATGGCGCTTCTTATAGACGATATTAAGACCGAGCTTCAATTCGTTGGAAGGTAATAAATATTTAAAATTTTCAAGCGTTGTTAATAAGCGATTACCATTGTTAGCCAGAATGTAATTGATCAGGGGTCATAAAATTGTATTACTATTTAACTACCGTCTGTAGTCTATATTCTTCCTATCTAGCCTATCGAGCTCGAGATCGCAAATTTGATTGACCCATCCCGGAATTAACCATGACGAAAGTTTATTTGTTTTCGTAATCGTAACCAGAGCTCAAACCACTACGCGACCGAGCTTTTGCCTAGTAGCTGATAAATGCCGATATTGTTTAACATATGACTGGCAAAGCAGTTATATGATTTTATAACCTACCTACCTAAGTAATTTAAGTAAATATAACGTCTATATTAAGTATTCCATAATCATCACCACCCTATATACTTACATCCCACTTCTGGCCACAGATCTTCCTACATGGGAGAAACATATAAGGAGTTTGTACCATAACACCACTACGCTGGCCCAATATAGGTTCATGGATCAGAAGTGGTTATTTCATATAAAAGCCGATGTTGTTTAGTGGCATATTTTAAAGTTTAAATAAATGTTATATATAGTATACAGTCAACACCATAAAGATGCAAACGGTTTTGGTTCCTATATCATTTTTTATACGAAGCAACACCACCTGATGTGAAGAGGTAAGAAGAGTCCACATGCGAAGACAGCTAGTGCAGTTTATACACTGCTCTAGTCGCCTTAACCTTGCCGGCCCATAAGGTCATTGATTTAAAAGACAGAATGCATACAACATTTTGCTGCTGACACTATTTTTTTATCTACAGTGTAAACTTTTTATAACGAAATTTAAGGGACCGAGCATTTTTTATCGTTATAGAGAGTTACCGTTATATGGAGTGAAGAAGATTTCTCCCCTTTCAATCGCACGTATCACACAAACTTTTTCGTCAACACATAATATTTTTCTTTTACTAGCCATGTTAACAGTTTCTAAGTTGGTTTACAACTGATAATACGATAGGTAGGTGTTAAAGTTCGATACCATCATTTTCAAGCAAACCAAACACTTGTCTAAGGCAATAGGCAGTTAACAGTAACAAAAGCAAGACGGCTGTTTACGACCTCAGAAGTTTCGGGGCCTCAAAGAATAGTGGGCGTATTTTGGTTTCGGGTCCTCAAAGAATAGTCTGCGTCCTTTGTAACCTGATAAGATATCATAAACAATAACACAAATAATGATGATTTTCTGTGTCTAAATATGAACACATTTCTTCGTAATAGAGAATGGCTGCTGCGCTATAAAGAGTGTATCAATGTGTGGGTTTTAAAGTAAACCAACCAAATGTGATCTATTCTATGTTATAGAGAGTTTATCGTTATAAAGAATAATGTTATAAAGAGTTTACACGTATTTATCGTTAAGATATTGGCGACTGTCTGGCCGTCCGACCGTCTGCCTGCTAGTGCGGGAGGAGCACATGCGGGATCCTCACTTCAAGCAGATGCTGGATCTGTTCGCCATGCTCAAGAAGGGTCATTGCGACGGTGTCAAAGTGCGCCTTGGACGCTTACAGAATCTCATATCTAGTTCTTGTATGGGTAAGTTTCATAGCCGTTCCTATAAAGGATGGTGCCGTCAATTCGACAATAAATTAAAACGTGGGTCATATTATTTCATAGTAATCGTTTGCCACTTTCAAAAACATCTTATTCATTTGATAATATCATCACATTTGTGTGAAATAATATAACTTTAGCTGCATTATATCATAGAAATGTCATGAAATTATCAAATGAATAAGAAGTTTTTGAATGTGGCAAACCATTTCTATGAAGTAATATATATAGCCCGTGTTTTAATTTATTGTCGTATTGACGGCACCACTTTGTATGTTTCCCTATATGCAATCGATTTAAAAAAGGAGGCGGCTGGCAACTTGGCGGTACTTTAGTACAGCGTACTGTAAAGGTGCCCGATGTAACGGTTTTGAACGGTATTTTTTTTCGGTACTCAACCGTTTTCTGCGCTTTTAATTACCGATAATAATGTTAATCGAAAATTTATATTTTGGTATCCTTTGGGTGATGAATTAGTCAACTAAATCATCACCCAAAGGATACCAAAATATAAAGGAACCCCAAATTTTTAAGTGGGATACCCGTATTTTAAAATGGTTTTATACGTAATGTTGAGAGCTTGCGCGATTGGAAACCGATTAAATACCCTATGTTGGAAACTCCTTAGAAATTTGTACACCACAAAAAAATTGTGTTGTACAATTTTTGTTATGAATCCTCCATGAACTATATTTATTTCAAAAAAATAACTCGCGTTTAATTAGATTTTACATTATTATTATACACCCGACGTTTCGGTTACTTTACAGCGATCGTGGTCACGGAAAGACCATAGTCATGTCACATGACAACACAAACCACACTTGACGTGAAATTGAAAAAAGTAAAAAAAATAACTATGGTCTTCCCGTGAAAATTATCTTTGAATACAAAATATATTTTTGCCAGTTTTCTCTATTCGTTTTATCATTATTATTTTCGCCTCTGCTTCACACGAACCGTATATTCATCGAAAACATTTATAAAAATAATTATGATTATGATTAATTTCTAACAGAGCACTTGGACTTCATGAGCCAGGGCGAATTCCCTTCAGAGATGTTCACGCAGTTCTGTCAGTTGGAGCACGAGTACATCGGCTACCAATCACTGACAGACGTGCCGCGGACCCTCGCCTATCACGAGGAGACGCTCTCCTGTGAAGTTTTCAAACATAAATCCACCCCTGACGTAGTAAATGCCTTGCGTAACACTGACAACATATTTTCGAAATGTCAGCTCTGGGGCATACTTATGCAGAGAGAAGGACCAATGTATGAGGTAAGAATACTACGCAACATAGCCAAGGTGAATATTTATTGTTACAAATTAATTCAAAATCTATATATATTTGAACAAAATATCCTGATTAATACAAGACATTTAAATATGTACGTTTCCAAAGTTTACATTTCAAAGGCATGTTAAAAAGAGATTACAGTCTTAGCTCAAATAATTATAACTAAAATAGGTAGATATTTCACGTTCTTAATATACAATATTACGACGAAGCTTAGAATATCGCTAACTTGCTCAAGACGTGGATGAATCGATGCCATATTATTTTATTACTAAACAAAATTTCCATAAATATGATTATTAATATCATAAGTAAAATACAGAAACTCATTTTTACTTGAAATACTAATAACAATAATATGTGGGTAGTTGCACAAATAGAGAATTAGTTAATTTATTATTTCCCACTGTAATAAGCACATTACAGTGGGAAATAATAAATTAACTAATACCCACTAAAGATTTCTATTCAAAATATTAGAAACATTTCTTAACCACTTAGCGATTTAAATAGTAATAATATTATAGTTAAATGCATTTTTATTGTTAAACTAGCTGTGCCTGCGAATTCGTTCGCGTGGATGTCAGAAAATAACAACGGTGGGGTAGGTAGGCTAAAGATTTAAATATGTTTATAAAACACCTTTGCAATGATCGCCCCGCCCGCCTTGCAAATCATAAATGCGTGCATAATATTTTAAAACTATGATATCTAATAAGATATTCATTGAAATCAAATGATGTCAAGAACAATTTTGCTCAAAAGTAAATCTTGTGGTGAATAATACCTCGATAAATGGACTTTCCAACACAAAACCAATTTATCAAATTGAATCAGTAGTTCCTGAGATTAGCGCGTTCAACCAAACAAACAAACTCTTCAGCTTTATAATATTAGTAAAGATTATTTCTTGGTGGAAGGTTAACGGCACAAGCGCCCTGGAGTCTCTGAAGAGCTTATACCACAGTGCGGGCGTGCTGCGTCACTGGCGCGCCGTGCGCTACTGCTCCTCGCTGCTCAGCCACACCGTCGACTCTATCAGCCCCTTCATCACTACAGTGCTCGTCAACGGCAAACAGGTTAAACACACACAAACTTTACACCTGTCTCAAAACTGATACTAAGAGTTCAGTTTATACTGAGTCAATGGCCCTAATTCACATGCTAAGTCTAAATTTAAATTCAGTGCATTTGTTTCTCTCAAAATGAATACGACAAGGATGGCTGTCATATACTTTGACATTTAGAAACGTGCGTTAGATTTTCGACCTTATTGATCGTGATAAAATGCAGTGTTTAGGAAGCACCTCCGTACATGCCGTCTAAAATTGTGTATGGTTTCTTTGAAATCTATCTAAATTTAAGTGACAGCTCTAAACATATTCTTGCTATCTTTTTCCTATGACTTATTGCGAGAAAGATATATACTGTACTTAAATTTAGAATTCAAGTGTGTTCCCAGAATTAGGCCCAATATACCATTAAAGTCAACTTTATAACAGAGTTATTGTGGCTATAGACTTTAGACACTTTAGACAACTTTAGTGACTTCTACGTTGCCATTTTATACAAATTTTTGTTGTTTTTTTTTGCAATTAAATAAAACAGTCTTGTGATATTCAATGAAAACCATGTTATTTAGTTCATTATTGGGCCTGATTCTGAAGACACACTTTAATTCTAAATTTAAGTACAGTATATCTCTTTCTTGCAATATGTCATAGGAAAAGATAGCTAATCTGTTTAGAGTTGTCATATAAATTCAGATAGATTTCAAAGAAACCATAGACAATTTTAGACGGCATGTACGGTGCTTCCTAAACACTGCATTTATCACATTCAATAAAGCCGAAAATTGAACGCACGTTTCTAAATGTCAAATTATATGACAGCCATCCTTTTCGTATTCATTTTGAGAGAAAGAGATGCACTGAACTTAAATTCAGACTTAGCATGTGTACTCCAGAATTAGGGCCATTGTTTATAAACTGAAATCGTGTTTATGAGCTGGCCCAAAACTTTACCATCTCCTTTCCATAATGTTCTTCCATCACTGCTTCAAATTAGCATATAATGTTCTATTCATATAACACTAAAGCGATGAAAATAATACTCATTACATAACTTTATCTACAATTCAGATAGTTTTTGTAATGTATGGAGTTATTTAAATTTGCATTGAAATTATAGCTAACGGTGGGGGCTATCGGTCACAAGGAGACCGTGTTCGACAAGCCCATGACCCCTGGCGAGATACAGTCCGTCATGTACTCTACCATACAGCCGTACGACATTATAGGCGCCGTGATGCAACAGGTACTGTACCACCAAACATTACTATGTACATCATAAGGATTTGTAAAAGTCCAAAAGTGAGATTTCTGATTTTGTCGTGACATTATAAGAGAACCCTAGTAACTTGCTTAAAGTCAACCCCCCTGGCTGGAATATCGTCATTATCGAACCAAAACTGCTATGTGCAAGTTGTAACGCTTAAAAATTAAAATTTAGTATGAAACAGCTGATTTGGTTGCGTTCCCTTTACCCCTGTAAATACATTTTTTTTTAAGTGAGCAATGTTCAGACTTCTGGTTTGACAACGAGTTTAAGTAACATTAATCGATACAACAGGAGGTAGTGCTCTACTGCGGGCGCCTAATAGCTACGTACCCGGATATGTTCCGGGGCATCCTCAAGATCCGCGTGGGCTGGGTGCTGGAGGCGATCCGCATCTACCTGCGGCTGTTCCCCGAGGAGCGGCGCGCGGACGCCGAGCTCGAGAGCCTCTCGCCTTACAGACTCCGCTCGCTGCTGCAGCGAGTGCTCACCGTGTCTGACTGGGCCGACGAGAAGGGGTGAGGACTGTGACGTCAGCGTGCTCTATAAGACAGCTCGAGAGCCTCTCGCCGTACCGACTCCGCTCGCTGCTGCAGCGGGTGCTCACCGTGTCTGACTGGGCCGACGAGAAGGGGTGAGGACTGTGACGTCAGCGTGCTCATTAACACAGCTCGAGAGCCTCTCGCCGTACCGACTCCGCTCGCTGCTGCAGCGGGTGCTCACCGTGTCTGACTGGGCCGACGAGAAGGGGTGAGGACTGTGACGTCAGCGTGCTCATTAACACAGCTCGAGAGCCTCTCGCCGTACCGACTCCGCTCGCTGCTGCAGCGGGTGCTCACCGTGTCTGACTGGGCCGACGAGAAAGGGTGAGGACTGTGACGTCAGCGTGCTCATTAATACAGCTTGACAGCCTCTCGCCCTACCGACTCCGCTCGCTGCTGCAGCGGGTGCTTACTGTGTCTGACTGGGCCGACGAGAAAGGGTGAGGACTGTGACGTCAGCGTGCTCATTAACACAGCTCGAGAGCCTCTCGCCGTACCGACTCCGCTCGCTGCTGCAGCGGGTGCTCACCGTGTCTGACTGGGCCGACGAGAAGGGGTGAGGACTGTGACGTCAGCGTGCTCATTAAGACCATACAAAGTCTCAAGCCGAAAATATTGGAATCGAACAAACAGATTCTAACAAAACCTGCCATGCATAAGCAAGTCTAAAAATTCATCAGAGTATTTTGTGAAGTCTAAAAAAATAAATTATTGGTGCTTTTGGTTTGTATGAAAGCTACAGATTGCTCTTACTCAACTATAATAATGTTTTTCGAAAAATCCTCAAATTATTAGACGAGCCTGACTTACTTCTGCGTAATAAGTCTTATTAGAATCGGATTGTTCCTTTTTAGACGTGACAGTTTGTATGAGAAGTTGTGCGACGTAAACGCTCATATCACAGCGTGGTTGTCGATTATCGCTAAAAAGTATCTTATTGTCTTCTCCAGGGTCTCAAATTATTATATTAATTGTCGCTGTCCTGTGTGTGTGTGTGTAAGTTTTATGAAATCGGTTAAGCAGCTTTACCTGTTAAGAATTAATTAAAATAATTATATTATAATGATTGCCAGTAAGTTTTAAAATTCGAATTTTACTCTTGCAGATTGACTCCATTACAGCGACGGCAACTAGAAGGATATCTTTGCCGTGTACCGAAACATTTTTACATACATGTCTGGGATATATTACTGCGGACACCTAAAGGAATAACTGTACAAGTGGGTTACTTTACTATTGTATTATTTTACTTTTATATCGCAGTTATCTTATCTTATCTTATTGTAGGGCCATGACTAAGTCATAGTGCACTTCGACCCATTTAGATCTTTTGTGCCTCCCCTGCTTTTACTCGTCCTGTGTCCATAATATAGTTGCCATTAACCTCACTACAGGGCCTCCCACGGCCATACCACACGGAGGGAAAGTATATTAAATATTGAACGTAGGATATTTTACTAAAAGAAGACATCGTTTTATTTTTAATAATAAGTAGAACTGCATTCACATATTTTTTAAAAATCGCCTACCTCAACCGGGAATCGAACCCGCCAAATGTGATAGAAAAATTACTTGTATTTTATAATAGCGTTTGAAAGGGCTACTCATAAGCATTATTTTTTCCTACATAACCTAGCATATTAAATGAAACTAAGATCATAAATTTTTTCATTTTATTTAAAATTTTGTTCAGGGAAATTTCCTCTGACTTGGCCATGCTTCCAACAATTAACATTATCATTTCAAAGACCTACCCACTTGAGATACGAGATTTCCGTGGTGTGAAGACATGATAATAATAAAGCGATACATGAAGTGTAGTAGGTACTTGTATGCATTTCTTCATGAGCTCACAATTACCATGCAACTGGCTGATATTAGTAAAAATAAATAATTCGAAAATGGAACTCGTAAATTTTCAAGCGTCTGTTCTTTTGTTTATTGTGAGTTTCATTTTCGTTTATTAGCAATTTTTGTGTTAATTTACTTACCATGGCGTACCAAAATAATTTGGATTTAATAGAAGCATACTTTTTAAATCACAAAGACATTTCATTAGCTTTGCAGTGGTACCGCGAAAGATATCCCGATAGACGCACACCATCTCGATATGTGTTGAAAAGAATGGTGGATAATTTAACAAATTTAGGACGTTTTGATCATCGCTTACAGCAACCACAGCAGCAGATAATAAACGTCAGCGATGATGAACTCAACATTCTGATTTACTTTGAAGCGTACCCGAAGAGTTCAGTGAGGGAAGGTGAAGAAGAAATTGGACTTTCAAAGAGTAGATAGAATACATCGAGTTCTGAAAAAATACAAGTTTAAAAGTTATGTTGAAGGGCGATTAGTGCAAAAATTACGGCCGGGAGATGCTGAAAGACGATTTAATTTCTGCCAACATATCGAGAGACTCATCCTTGAGGATCAAAATTTTTTGAACACCATTATTTGGTCAGACGAGTCAAACTTTAGTAACAACGGTATGTACAACCGGCGTAATAATCGCATTTGGTCGAGACAGAATCCCTTAAGGCTGATTTACACTTCCATAAGTACAGTAGCGAGTTAACTTGCGGTCTTGGCGAGTTAAGTTCAAATTCCCGTCCAAACAATGTTAAGAACTTAACTCGCCAAGACCGTAAGTTAACTCGCTACTGTACTTATGCAAGTGTAAATCAGCCTTTACGAATCCGCGAGACTAATGATCAAGTGCGTTTTTCTTTCAACTGTTGGTGTGGGATTGTAAGTAACCGGGTTCTCTTAATACATTTTTACGAAGGAACTCTGAACACGGAAAGATATCTAGAAATACTTGAGATTTTAAAAAATGAGATTAATAATCTTCCTGATGCAGATCGACGAAATCTCATATTCCATCAAGATGGGGCTCCGGCTCATAACAGTAGGAGAACAGCCGAGTTTCTTAATGAATCCTTCCTGGATCGGCACTTTTGGACAAATTAGATGGCCACCGAGATCCCCAGATCTAACCCCACTTGATTTTTTTTTATGGGGTTATGTAAAAGATTTAGTTTACAGAAACCGGTACAACAGTGTACAGGAGTTACAAAATGAACTTGACGTATTATTTCAAACATCCACCATGCAAAAATAAGTAAATCGACAGGGAGAGAAATTATCAAAAGAGTGAGAATTTGTATACAACAGAACGGATCACATTTTGAGCAGTTGATAATATTTTTTTTTTAAATAAAATGAAAAATTTCACGTCCTGAGGCAGGAATCGAACCCGCGACCTTTCGCAATCCGGGCGACTGCTCTGACCACTGAGCCACCCAGGACTTGGGATACCCCTGTGAAATTCTTCTAGTCTATCTGTATTTGCGTTTATGAGCTAAACGTCCACCCTACAATGCCGAAATATTCCATTTCAACATCCGAAACGAGTATTTTTACAAATACCTACGATTCGGTTAAGTTGGGGCAGTGCTTTCAAATATTCTTAATTTTTGATTTTAACATTATTATAAATGTTTGAAAAATTACTTAGTAATTAAAATCAACAACATAACAATAACATAACATAAACACACAACACACATACACACACACACACACACACACACACATTTTTGATTTTAACATTTATAATAATGTTAAAATCAAAAATTAAGAATATTTGAAAGCACTGCCCCAACTTAACCGAATCGTAGGTATTTGTAAAAATACTCGTTTCGGATGTTGAAATGGAATATTTCGGCATTGTAGGGTGGACGTTTAGCTCATAAACGCAAATACAGATAGACTAGAAGAATTTCACAGGGGTATCCCAAGTCCTGGGTGGCTCAGTGGTCAGAGCAGTCGCCCGGATTGCGAAAGGTCGCGGGTTCGATTCCTGCCTCAGGACGTGAAATTTTTCTAGTTTTATTATATTTTAATTACTAAGTAATTTTTCAAACATTTATAATAATGTTAAAATCAAAAATTAAGAAAATGAAAAAGTTTATGATCTTAGTTTCATTTAATATGCTAGGTTATTTAGGAAAAAATAATGCTTGTGAGTAGCCCTTTCAAACGCTATTTTTTTTTTTTTTTTTTTTTCTTTTTATTTGGAAACTCAACAGCTTTTTTACAAAAAGCATACACATAATACACTGTTTTAACACTTAAGCCAACATGAGTCTCACGACAAGATTAACTTACTGAGTCCTTAACAGAAAGTTATTGTTAAACACAGATGGAACCGTAACTTACAAATTAAGCTTTCTATATGTAGTATAGTCAGCAATAATAACATAGTACTAATGTATATATAAAGCAAAAAAAGAAAGAGAACTTATATCATGATCATCAGGGTATTATGTAGGTGTATATATACTTATATAGTTATGTGCGGCAGGCAAGTAAGTGTTAGTGTGCTCAGCAAACAATAAATACATTATGTGTATTAAAGTAGATGAATAATTATTGAGCTATAATCATTCATCCACCATCTTACACATAATTTCGTTTTAATTAGTGTATGTGAGAAATAACAAATTAATTAATAAATATATAATCATACATATATATATATACATACATATACACACATATACATGTATATGTATACACACATACACACATACATATACATTATTATAAATACTATAAAATACATGTAATTTTTCTATCACATTTGGCGGGTTCGATTCCCGGTTGAGGTAGGCGATTTTAAAAAAATCTGTGAATGCAGTTCTACTTATTATTAAAAATAAAACGATGTCTTCTTTTAGTAAAATATCCTACGTTCAATATTTAATATACTTTCCCTCCGTGTGGCATGGCCGTGGGACGCCCTGTATATCCTTGGGCAGAAAAAGCCTGTAGTCTGGCTTTGGATATGCCACTTCCAGAAGGCTCATTTTGGTTCTAGCCAGAGCATCACAATTGATTCCTGGCATTTACCACATGCTCGACAAGATTGTGTTGTGGATAGTTGCATTTTGGAAAGCATGTGGCTAACCACATGCTACTACGCTACGCTACTAATAGCGAAATGCCCTGTGAGCACCTCAATTAAGAAACGAGATTGTTTGTATAAATGTATATCGCGGTCAACCCGTCAAGCATCAGATTCCAGACACAATTGATTTCTAAATTGTCATAGACCTCCAGAGGTATAACGCCGCTTTCCAGATTACGGTGCTACGACGAAAAAAAAAATTAAAATTAGGTGATTTGAAAATTGGGTATACTATAATAACTAATTTATTAACCTGTAACATTTATGATTATGAGATAGGGAAGCAGATAGAAAAGTAACTATGTGTATTTGATTGACAAAATTAATAATAAAAGTAAATACTTTCTGCTATCATATTATAGCACATCGTGCATCGTCAGGACTTTTCAACAAATTAATGTGGGAACGCAATACCTACTACAATACATACTTTGTAAAATACCTATAGTAAAGAGGTAAAATTACTCAGGCATAATATTTCCTTAACATCCCGGGATGGGCAAAATTTCCAAGAGCCCGAGGCTCCTCCGCTTCTGAAAGCACGTTAAGACGTTGGTTTCGGCTGTTACTGCAACCGCTTTAACCCACCAATCCGCATTGGGCCAGCGTGGTGGAGTTATGGCCAAAACTTCTCGTGTGTTTCATCCATGTAGCTTCCTACAGCCTGTGCCCATCAGTGGGAAGTATATAGGTTGGTGATGATGACATATATTGCCTTGATAAGTGTATGTGAATATTTTTATTACTCTCAGGGATATTGGATCCCAGCGGATCCAACGTTGGTGAACATGTCGCGGTCGGACTTGTCGTTCGCGGTGTTAGTGGAGGAGGCTTTGGTGAGAGTGGCCGCGGCGCGACGTCAGTTATGCGTCGAGTTGCTCTGTGTGGCCGCCACAGTGCTGCGACGGAACCCGGAGCTTACGCTGGCGCAGCCGCTGGATCTAGACCGGCTGCTGGAAGACGCACACCACACCTACGTCAAGGTATACACACTGATATATAGGAACCCGGAGCTTGCGCTGGCGCACCACACCTGCGTTTATTTGAGAAGCCTTGCGTCGCTCTTAACTTTCGTTTTAAATCTTATCATAGAAATTGCCTTTTTGCGAGAGGCAATAGTGTGTGTTGCATTAGTTCCTATCATGATGTGGCACTCTAAGCCTCGGTGCGTTTTAAATTCACAGGGCTTACGGTGATTACGGTGCATACGCATGGACCAAATCACTACTATTTCTACGCTTTTTGCATGATATCCAGAGCCGTCTTTAACCTATTGGGGCCTCTGGGCACTTTATTATTTTAACTGACTTCAAAAAAGAGTAGTTTATCAATTCATTTATTTTATACAATATACCTATACATACATATTTCCATAGAAATTTAATCAAAATCTTAATTTCCAAAAAGGGAACTTGGGGCCCCATGGATCGCGGGGCCCTGGGCACTTGCCCACAGTGCCCAATGGAAAAGATGGGCCTGATGATATCGTATGAAAATCAAAATCAAAACGTTCTAATAAGACACTGGGTTGGGAAGCTATACGAGATATGACGTTTACATAAAAATTTGAAATGTTATTAGTGCTGATTTAAGAAAAAAATCACGTAAACCACCTAGCGGTCGTTTGAGCCGGATACCTGATTTTATAGTTTCCGGTATTAAAATTCCAGGACAGCGGAGTAGCCGATACGCCGGAAGCGTTAAGCTCGGCTCCGCCGGCCGTCTCGGCGGGGTACCTGGCCCGCGCCGTCGTCAACAGCGTGTTGCAAGGCGCTGCTGCACCGGACCTAGTGTCATCCGCGCAACCTTCATGCCTCGTCACTTAATTCGGGTTCTTTCCCGCGTTTGGCTTGATAAATAAGCATCGTATTACGTTTGACCATTTTAATTTCATACATACCCTTTCTTGTGCGAATAGCAAAGTCAAGCGAGAAATTTCTATAATGAGCTGAGTTAATGGCCTAAGTCTCTCTCACTCTCGGCCTCTGTCGGTAAATAAATTAATTAATGAATGAGAATGTTCTAAGTTTCCCAATGTGACTCAGTTATACTGCGATTTTAATGTTCTAGATTTGTCTAAAATAGTAATTAAGATTAGAGGGAAAAGTTATTGAGGCATGTAAATAGTAAGAAATATAACTTGAACATCAATTTTTACAATAAATTGTGTAAATCTTTATTTTAAAGAAAATTTGGTCAATAAATCGTCCTGCTATATCGATGTAGGAAAACTTATATTGTTTTATCTTATCAAAAAACAGTATATTTATCCTGGCCCTTTGTCATGGCAGTTATGTTTTACTTTCCACATAATTTTAATTGTATGGTATAGTAGAGATATTGTATAAAACTATTTAAATGTGATATAGTTGTTAGGATTCCATAAGTTGAAATATTAGTGTAAATGTATATAAGCAACAAAGCTTTAGATCTAAATATTTTGCACTAAAATTGTTGTCACTTTTGATTTTGGATTATAGACAATAATGTTTACTTTGTTAAGACAATAATTTTTAATTCTAAACAAGAATGTTTACTCACGTTGGATTTTAGACAGTAATGTTTACTTTGTTTAGCTGAAGAATCTATGATGAATACAAATTGATGTTTACAATTATAGTATATTTTAAAGTTTGTATAGATTAAGTAGATTCAGATAAATTGGCTTAAAATTTGACTTGAGAAAGAACATTATAAGAACTGTATTTTAAATAACAATATACAGACGACGGCACATCAGGTGTAACAGTTCCACTATGTTGCTATTACGAATGGTGGGCAGTCTCAATCTAGAGTAAGTTTGACACTATTATGCTTGATATAATGTTGACTGTACATCAAATTACAAAAATAATCAAAACAATTTTCTTATTCCATGGAAATCCCCTGGAGTACCCTGGATATTAGGAAAGTAATGGTTTTTAATAATTTGAGATCTAAAAGACCTAATTGGAATTAATTTGTGCCATGTTGACTTGTGTAAGAAATGCAAAAAAATATAAATTCCTTTGAAAAATGATATGTCTTTTAATCATTCCATTGTCACTCACTTCCAAATCATAAACTTGTTTCATAAGAGTAGGATTTTATTTTATATAAAACAATCACAAAATCATTCACAAATTACTTGACATCCTGGCATCCCATTAACAAATGTTTCTTCAACCATTCCACTCAATTCACTACTTAGAATAAATTAGTTGGCAGTGTGGTCATTATAGTCCATTGTATATTTTATTATTTGGTGCTTGTTTGAGAATTTTTCTCAAATCTGAAACGAAATATTTCATAAATGATTTATACTTCTCAATTATATGTCAAATGTTTAGGTTGGTATAATATTTATATTGTTAAAGGAGAGGAAAGTCTGGGCTTAAAATAATTCAAATTTTGAACAGCAATCCTATTTATATTTATAATTTTTGGTGCATTTAAAAATATGAAAAATGCCGGTTTTTAGAGCTATTAACCCCATAGAATACAAAGACTCTATGACAGTTCATATCTCACGCGTCAGAACGGCATCGGTTTCATATCATTACTATGGTGAGAATCATGACGTGTCGTGATGCAATCTATTGTGTCGCATCAGCTTTCTAAATATTAGCTGTTCAAAATTATTCAGAACAAAAGCCCAAAAAACTGTCTACTTTTTTACCTTCTTTTGCTTCATCTGTAAAGTCTTGTTTGGGGAAATCAATATCAAATGTAACATATAAGTTTCCATGCAAGTTGTTATTATCAAAGTTGGGCATCCCTTCACCCTTCTTGCGCACACGTGCTCCAGCCCATGTTACTTTGTCTCGTGACACTGTAACTTTGTGACCGTCTAAGTGGACTAAATCTAATGTGAATCCAGTCAAGGCATCCTAAAACAGAACAAGTATTTTGAATTTTTACACAAAATAAGGAACAGAATGGTTTTGTGTTCACATTAAATATAAAAAAATATAAGTTGGTATCAAAAAACTTTGGGTAACTTGGTGAATTTTTCTTGATAGTATTGCAAACAAACCTGCAAAGAAATAGTGACATTTGTGTAAAGATCATCACCACGCCGAGTAAACTGTGAATGCTTTTCAGTCCTTAATACAATCACTAGATCACCAGGGTCACCATCTACATGAGGTTCACCTTCACCTCGTAATCTTGACTTGTGACCATCTGGGGCACCCACCTCCACCTGAAATAATTAATATTACATTTATATAATTAGGCACATATAATCTATAGAGCTCTTTAACTCTGAGAATTCATCCAGTGTGCTTTACCAATTAGAATGGACTGTCAGAAATTATATTGAGAAGTAAAAATAATAAATAGGGATGAAAAAATTGTAGCAAAATGTTTTACATTACTAGAAAATTAGGAAAGGTATTTTGTATTAGGCATAGTATTATTTTCCACTTGAATATTGACTCCTATAATGTTAACATAATGCTTACTCTTGATTTTTAATGGATTATAACTACACACTAGGAGTACATTCCAAATCACAGCCACTTCAATCACTGTGAGCAATGTTTGATCAAAACAGAATGCAGCCTAGTCGTCAGTGGCGTAGCGTGCCCTGTATCAAAATTAGTTGGGGGGGCCCTAATGAAGGGTAAAGATTTTTAAAAAAATAAAAAACAAAAATGGGAGCATGATATTAAGTGACATTGTGGATAACATTTTACAAATTTTTGCTTACACACATTGGGGGCCCCTGTAGCTCGGGGGCCCTGTATCATTGATACGGTGGTAGCTATGCCCCTGCTAGTTGTACCATTGGTGGGTTAATTTTGTAGGCTTTGGTAACAGGACACTTGTTCCATTAGCCTGTTAACACATTCCTGGTTTTAAATTGTCTTATTCTCCCGGGAGTCTTAGTGGCTTAACAAATTTTAAAAAATATATTTATATGATTTTAAAAACATAGTCACCTCAATTTCTAATACCCTTTCTTCATTGACAAATTTCACATTAGGGCATTCATCACACACAGTTTGTTGCATCATTTGGAAGCGACCGGGACCTAAATTACGAGTGACCATTTCTTGCCGACAATTACATTTTCTAGTACCTGAAGTTGGTTTGATAACTGGTTTGTTACGAGTAATCTGAAATTGTAAATTAGTTTTTGTTTTATTACTAGTATTTAGATAAAAAGAAATATTACATGAAACTGACCATGTGACTTAATTATTTTCACTGAAATACATATTACACAAAACTGACCATGTGATTTAATAATTTTCACTGAAACACTTACTTCTATGAAATTGCCATTATAAAGTTCTTCTAAAGAAACAGTTAATTCCATCACCACATCTGCGCCCCTCGGTGTCTCATGCTGTTGAGGGTCACCACCAAAGTGAAAACCAAAATCGCCAAAGAAACTTGCAAAAGGATCATTGTTATTCATCATACCGTCCTTCTTGAGACAGTCTTCGCCGCAGCGATCGTACAACTCGCGCTTCTCTGGATCCGACAGAGCTTCATATGCTGACCCTAGATCTTGAAACTTTTGTGATGCTTCAGGATCATCTTGGTTTTTGTCTGGGTGGAGAGCTTTTGCTAGCTTTCTGTAAGCTTTTTTGATTTCATTTGTGCTAGCTGATCGTGACACCCCTAATATTTGATAAAAATCTCGGCCGGCTAATGTTAGGACTATTGTAGAAATAAAATAAATTAAGCATACCAACGCGGTATTAGTGAGCATATTTCCCTTAATATTTAGTAACTTTGAAGGAGTAAATTTGAGAAATTTAAATAAAAATTACGCTAAGGTTTCCAACACATTTCGACTTTTGACATAATAAATTTACAAAAATACTAGGCGTATTGAAAGAAAATTCGGCACGCTGTGATTGGTTAAAATTATTTTACGTATTGAAATAGTCATTTAAATTCATTCCACAATAAGAATTTTGAAACTAATGTCAAGCGCGTAAGGTGCTATTTTACATCAACCGAAAACAACCAATTAGGAAAGGCCTCGTACAATGTGTTATTGCTAGAAGTAAAAAATATAAATTATGAATTCTTCCAATTAAAGGGAAGGCAAAAACTCTAGCCTACACAGCCATGTCTGATTTATTATCAAGCTGTAATTCATTTATTTCAATGCTGTAATTCATTTACCTGAATAACAGCATTGAAATAAGGGTGCAAGTGTGCAACATTTTTCAAAGTTTTGCCCCATCAGACTTTTGAAGATTGGCTTTACTAAACTTATACGTACGATTTGACGTTTCACATGCATAATTATCATTTTTAAGTATAATGTTACTTTACCTTCAAACAAAAAGAGATAACTTTTCCTACACGATTAAAAAACGCCAACAAATATATGCAATTTAAGTGATTTTGCCTTGTTATTGCAGGTTTCTATAGGCGGCGGTTACCGCTTACCGGTGGGCCGTCAGCTTGTTTGTCATTTAATTGCAAAAAATTTTTTTTTTGGGTAATGTAAAGTAGTACTCACACTCCCCCAAATAGATTTTGAAACATCCTTAGACTCTATTTTCACCCTACCCCACAATCAGTGTAGAGAACTATAGTACACCGGGAAATGTCAATCCGCGCCAGCGCCAGTAAAGCAACCACACAATGTCAAAAATTAAAAAAAAGGAAGTCAAATTCACTTTGAAAAGTCATCTTGTCTTCACTTTTGTGAATTATTTGTGCATTATTGTAAAATTTTTACTTGTCTTACCGGTATTTCTAAAACAAACAATAAAATGTCTGCTCTATTGGCACCAGAATTACCCACACCAGGATTTTCTTTCGAAAATTGTCAGCGGTAAGATTATTTATTCATGAAACAAATCTGTAGTCGATTTATAACCGTGGTTCAACATCATTTATTAAGACAGTAACGTAATTTGTATGTTTTTAGAAATGCTTTCCTCGCACAGAAAGGTTTTCCAGCGCCAAAAGCTACAAAAACTGGTACTACCATTGTGGGGATAATCTATGCTGATGGAGTAATTTTAGGTGCCGATACCCGTGCTACTGAAAACACTGTTGTATCTGATAAAAATTGTCAGAAGATTCATTATTTGGCGGGTAACATGTACTGTTGTGGTGCTGGCACGGCGGCAGATACGGAAATGACAACTCAGACTGTAGCGTCGCAGCTCGAACTGCAGCGTTTGCACACTGGTCGCACAGTACCAGTCGAAACTGCTGCCACACTCCTCAAGCGCATGTTGTTTCGGTATCAAGGATACATTGGTGCTGCTCTGGTGCTTGGTGGCGTGGATAGAACTGGCCCCCACATATTCTGCATTTATCCTCATGGATCTGTTGATAAACTACCATATGCCACTATGGGTATGATATATTTCACTATAAACTATATTAGTCTGTCATTCCTTACCAGCTGATTAGCTTGCTGGTAATGATCAAAGGGATAATCTTAGAAATTGAAGTATTTAATAGAACGCTATTTGTGATTAACATACTTATTATAAAACATATTTACAGGATCTGGATCTTTAGCGGCAATGGCTGTTTTTGAATCAGGGTGGAAGCCAAATATGTCTGAAGAAGAAGGAAAGAAACTAGTACGAGATGCTATTGCAGCTGGTATTTTCAATGATCTTGGTTCTGGTTCCAATGTTGATCTCTGTGTCATTCGCAGTTCCGGCCCTGCTCAGTATCTAAGAACTTATGAGGAGGCTAATGTGAAGGTATCCCACATAAAATTTTGTCTTACTTATTTTATAGTTTGATTACTGAAATAAACTAGTAAAAAGACATGACCTAGGGTGAGATGCAAACTTAACAACCTTTCACCATCTGAATGACTGCTCTAACCACTGAACAACGAAGGTGTTGGGAAACACTAGTCTTAGTTCTTTCTGTTTTTGCATAATTAACTAAAGTCTTATGTAATGTTGAAAAAATGAATATCTACTATTGATTTTTATTCCTAAAAATATAGTAAAAATCAAAACCATCATTCAATAGATGCTAATTGCTCAAATTAAAAGTTTTAAGAAAATATCTATCAATTTAACTGATTGCTCTGGTTAATTTAGTCCTTATATAAAGAGTCATCATTATACTATTTTCATAAATATAGGAAATATATACTGTTTATTATAGCAATATTGTTTTCTAATATTCTAGGGCAAAAAACAAGGATCTTATAGATATGCTCCAGGGACAACAGCAGTATTGAAGCAACGAGTCATACCTCTTGAAGTGGAGTCTGTCTCAGTGCAACTAGTGCAGCCAATGGAAGTGGAACCAACATCCAGTCGTTGATTAAACTTAAATATTGTAAAATCTTTATAAGAATAAAAATGGTTTTTATAAAAATATAGTTTTAATCTAGACCAGAGTATTCTACATTCTATAATGGACGGATTCTTAATACAATTTATATACTTTACAGTTACAGTTTCGTCTACCTATAAACCAGCGCAGGTGACCGCCTAACTGCTTTGATATATTTTGTATGAACATTGGTATTAATCATGATGTGCAAATGTCATAACTGAATTCTTTTAATTCATAAAAGGGACATTATGGATCTGAATGCATTGAAGTTAGTCGGTCGCCCTTTGGATACTCACCAATACCGGCAATTCTCCTTAAACTTATTTTGAGACATATTAATACTAATTCTGTTGCTACAAAGAATATATAGTGGCTCCTTTCAATTCCAATTTCCAATTGAACACTGGACTTTAGGTATTTCAACCAACTAACGAGTCGCCATTAGACACTTCTCTCAAAGAAAAGTCAGTCACTTGTAGGCGATTAGGTGAAGCAACACACAGTAAGTTATTGTAACAATTACAAATAAAGAAAACGAAAAAATTTATGCTCCAGGTGAGACTCGAACCCGCGTCTCCTAATTTCCGGCCAAACGCGATTACCACTACACCACTGAAGCACTAGGTATATATAACCTGCTAATTTATTCACCACTCTCTTTCCTTTTTCTAACGTTTTTTATATATTTTTTCATAATTTTCTTTTCTTTATTTGTAACTATTACAATAAAGTAGGCGATAAACACATCAAAAATAAAAAATGTGACTCAGTAAGTTCACAAAACTTAGGTAATTTTTAGATTAGCATTTGACAACTACGGTCTTTTAAATCGTCTAGTTGTGTTTCGTTGGCCGCTTACATATTTTTTTTATCTACAACGGCGTTCATGCATCGAAAAAAAAAAAACAAATCGGAGTTCAGGGTCTGTATAGTGGCCTTGACTGTACTTTTGAATCGGAGGCATGGGAAAAATATTCCCGCACCTCCTACCAATCGGAGTACCGATTTGAGGACAGGAAAAGACCCGAAAGCATAAGGGTATGGTTTTATCTAGCAGGGTACGTCTTTCGGTTGAAATAATGATGATGATCATCACGCTTTAATTAACCAAAGGGATCGGCGGCGTAATGAGAGCTTTAGTGAAGCATGTCATCATAAAATTTCGCCACTAATTTTGTGCGGTTACATAGCTTCGGTAAACTGGCCTCTCATTTCATTATAAGATATTTCAAAAAAATGTACTAGAAATTTATTGAAGGTCTTATGAAGGCCTACTTATAAGTAAAGTCCGCAATAGCATGGCGAGCGTATCTCATAAGGTTGATTCACAGTAACATCGTGGAAACCGTCCTATTCTGCTCTTATTGTATTAGAATATTTGGAATTAAAAGAATAATGTACCTACTATAGAATTACTGACAAAAGGCCAGATTATGGCGCAGACAAACTTAATCTAAATTTAAGTGCGCGCATCTCGTTTCTCTCAACATGCATGCAAAAACGACAGCTATAATTGACCGTTATTTAATCTTGAAATTTCGACATGATATGGGTTTTACCACGCATTAGTTTAAAAGTTGCTTTGAATTTAAATCTTTTGAAGGAACCCATGTTATAGGAGCTTTAACCCATGTTATAGGAGCTTTAACCCATGTTATAGGAGCTTTAACCCATGTTATAGGAGCTTTACCCATGTTATAGGAGCTTTAACCCATGTTATAGGAGCTTTAACCCATGTTATAGGAGCTTTAACCCATGTTAAAGGAGCTTTAACCCATGTTATAGGAGCTTTAACCCATGTTATAGGAGCTTTAACCCATGTTAAAGGAGCTATAACCCATGTTAAAGGGGCTTTAACCCATGTTATAGGAGGTTTAAACCATGTTAAAGCTCTTCTCTTCGCCAGACCCGATGAAAGGTTTTGGAAATATCGAAATCAAGGCTAACAGGCTCAGCAACTACTGATTCACCACATTTGTCAATAGCTTCATCCCAGACATGCATTAAATACGCTAGAAGAATATGTCATAAAATTTCGATTTAGTTGTACCGTGAAGATTAATAATATAAAATTAAACTTTATGTACATATTATACTTAGAAAGTTAAACAAGTCTTTGAGTTACTTCTGAGTCAATAGACCGGTGACCTCCGGTGTATCCCACCTGGATGTTCCTACTGAAGTAATAATTCTCGATTTTTCTCGCTAGGTTCCCCAGTACATGACTGATGATGATATAATAGAGTATCAGTCATGTACCGAAGTATGCTTCGTCGGGGCCGTAAAAGTACCTATAGGTATGAAGTAATTGTCTAATGCATCGTATTTGCTTACTTTACCTTATTTAATCCTCTAAAAATCTATATAGGTAGGTAATTAACATAGGTAATTAACATAGGTAATTTTGCCGGCTCATAGATTTAGCATACAAAAAGGGAGTCGGCTCACAGACGAACCTCGTATAACTTTTGAGCGGGAATCGGTTTCTTTTTTCCACGGATACTCACAATATCATCCATATTGATTTCGAATATTAAAATATTCAATACTCGACGTTGTCTCCGCCAAAGTAAATCAAGCAATATAAAACAAGTTTTATCCTGTGAATCGACAATATTTCCGAGCCATCGAGGTGGGAGACATAGGGAATGGCCACATAATATGAGCAATGCGACAAGATCATTTAAATGGCAGGAAAGATAATGTAAGTATTTTTAAATATTAAATATTTAGCCTTTCTTATGTAAAATAAAGTCCCACGTGTCTTTCCATCTGAGATTCATAAGATCATTCTCATTTAGATCAGTAGTTCCATAGTTAAGAACACTAAATTTTTTAAAAGTTATCACAACATAAGCCAACCACACAAACACACCTAACATGAATACATTTGTGAGAGGTCGAGATCTTTCCTTCAGTTGTAATACATAGTAAATATGGTCTATTACAAAAGCCAACAGAAGGATTTTAAATATATAAGCTGGTAAGTAATGGTGCAGGAACAATGTTCGATCCATAAAGAAGTACGGAAGGTAATGAAGCCAATATCCTAAAAAGAGGATATATCCAGCATCGTAGAACTTCTGCGAGGCGCCAGGAGGTAGGTCCGAGCAAGCACGTCTTTGACGCATTGCATACAACACAATAAGTCCGCTGTAAATTGACACGGATAGTGTTCCTGCATACCAAGTGACAAGATTACCGATTAAATGGATTTGAGCCTGAAAATAAGAAATTACAAAATTAAAAAACAGAGAACGAAAGGACTTATTATAAACAGAATAGTGATGTTGATAAATTTTGGGAAAGTGTTTCAAGTCGTGTATAAATATCTAATATAGCCCCAATATTTATAATACTACTGCTTTAAAAATCATATCATAAATTCCGTTCCAAATTTTGCTATTAAAAGCCAATACAAGTCACGTGACCGATGTGTCGTCACTTAAAGTTACCAAAGACTGGTAAACTGCATAGTTTTCCGTTTGACAGCATCTGACGTTTGCCAACAAGTGACGTCATAAACTGAGATTGTAGTTTGTTGCCACGTGACCTGAGAGTGATTTAATTGCATTTTCTATTTTGAATATTAGTTAAATTTCATAATACAGTAAACTATTGTGTTTTTTATGGTTTACTTTATAAAAACGACCACTACGCGTCCAAATTACATATTTTTTTAATACAGTCAACATCCCTACTGTACCCAATACTTAGCTAGATAATTAAAAACTTACATTGGAATTTGGTGACAGCCAGTATGCAATTGATCGGACCAAAAGTGGCCATTCAGTTGGGTCACTAGCAAACATATGCCCGTGCGGTGCATCTGGCGCATGCGTTATCATCTTGTACTGCAGTTCGGCAAACTTTTCCCAAAAAGTCAGCTGAGTTACAGCCGTCGGTATCATTTCGGCGGACACTATTTCTCGCTCGCGTTCTTTCCTATCTTCCGCTGCATAGGAATTAGAAATCATTTATTAGAAGTGGGATGTAGAGTTCAATCAAAGATTTAATTAGCTATTCCAATTCTATATGTATAAAGAACCTGTGGATACTTTAAGTACTAAGTTTGGTTGGAATCACAGAACATAAGAGAGAGGTTAGAAGTAGTATCAAGCGACGTTAGTACCAGAACCAGTGTCGCCTCTCGCACACATGTTAATGATAAGTTCGTATTTTACTACATAAAAAACCATTACGCGATTGGTTCCTGAAAATCGGTACAAAAATGTACCAAGTGAAAAATATACCATTTAAATACAGGCCATATATCTACAGCATAAAGATTGAATTTGTTTGTGCACATATATTGCAGTGTTCCCAGAATAAAAATAAAATGCAATTTGATGGGAAATTTTGAGTTCGTTGATGTAATTAATAGTGACTTAAACGAATAAAAGAACTCTTTAAATTTTATGTTGTAATAATAGTAGTGTTCTTATTAAAATCGTTCTTGGTAATTGATGCAAACTAAGATCTATAATTGTGAGGGAGATAGGTTCCCTAAGAATCCATTGCAGTTCATATTCAGTTAGATTTTTGAAAGGATTGAGTTGTTATCTTTTGGGTACATATTTGGCTGCGATTAGGATTATTAAAATATGTCATATGTTATACTAATTACAGCCTCTGCTTTCTTGTAGCCCTCGCCTACTTATTATGTTTAAAATTGCTTGTACTGTGTTGTGTTTAATTAGTGGATACCTTTTACTGCTCTCTGTTTTTATCAACTTTGTCCTTCTATGTATTTTAAGCTTGGTCTTGCAATAAGATAAATAAATATTTAATTTTTCAATTTAAACAAAATATCACAAGCTCTCGTGTAGGTTTTCACTTTATGCTCTGTCTTTCAAATGAATCTTTAAAATTATAAGAAATATATTCCACAAAAAAATAGTATCATTAATGAGTTAATATATATATGTAAGTAAGTAGCTACTTACTTAATTCAATTTCTTAAGCGACTCATAAATAAAATACAGCATACAAAGAGAATGGGATCACAGTTACTACAGTTTAATTTGTCAAGCTGCGTAAGACTTCCGGTAGTTATGACGGTAGTATGACGACCGCCTGGCCGAGTGGACTGTACCCCAGGCTACTCGGTCAAGAGGTCCCGGGTTCGAATCCCGGTAGGAACAAATGATTGTATGATGAGTACGAACATTTGTTTACGAGTCATGGATGTTTATATGTTTATTTAGTATATTTCTAATATTTATATACATATTATTATCATTATTTCTCCGTTATCTAGTATCCATAACACAAGCTCTTAATGATGCTTGGGCTAGATAATAGGTGTGAGTGTATAAATATTATTATTATTATATGACAATAAAAAATCACATAATCTGAAATTTGAGGCTTTCCAGAGTAAAATTACTTGTCCACATCTCATTAATTTATGCCACTATGGTTTTTGTTACATAAAAAGCTAACCTTATTTTTGGAGAGTTTTTTTTTGCTATTTTATGAGGTCGGTCAAGATTTTTATAATTAGAACATTGTGTCTGAACGAACGTTTGTAACCTTGTGTTGTGTGAAATAGATATAGTTTTGTGAATGACGTGCGATATGGAAAATCATTCAAATAAAAGCTTACTTGGTCAAGTGGGACCTGCATAAGTGAGTAACCTCCACAGCTAGACAATGCAATCCCCTATATTTGGGATTAATTCTTTCAATTTTATCGTCATAGTTACCTCTATAATTGAGACAGCGAGTGTATTTTACCTCTTTTACTCATATAACATCAATTCATTACCTTTCTAACTTCCACTACGCTACGCATATTAATTTCCGTTTTGTTTATGGATTGATATCTAAAGTAACTGAATACTTACAAGAGGAGGAATAAAACTTGCTGAAAAGTTATCGAAACGTCGGGTGTATAGTAATAATGTAAGATCTAAATAAACGCGAGTTAAATCTGGCTAATTGGTTTTATTTCAAATGTTTACAACATACATTTTTTATTTAATAATCGCACCTCTCTAACTGAAATAACCTTTATTATCACCTCTATTAATAGTACCCTCTGTATATGTAGACAGATATTTATTTATGTTTATGTGAGATACTGGGGAAGTGGTATACCTCTTTAAGCGAGACCAATTCGCAGATCCCTTAATGTCCCAGTTATCCAGTTTTCACGTATAGTGAAATTCATTCATTCATTTTCGCGTTGTTGAATTCATTGTGGCTATCTACCTCAATAAGTGGCATCATGAAGACTAGCATGATATTTTTATATTTGGAGTTTTTGGCGAGATTTAATGCAGTCAAGATTTTTATTACAATAATTACAAAAATCTGTCTGAGCGAACATTGTGTTATAAAATTGGTATAAGTAGTTTTGTAAAAGAAGTGTTTGTGTTTACATTACATGCCATTGGAAGATCATTGTAATATAAGTGAATTTGATGTGAAGACATTGAGAAAGACACTAAGAATTGCATTGAAATGTGTTGCATTGCACTAGCATTTCAATGCAATATTTGTGGAATGACAGAAAATACTTAAGATATGGCTGTATGGGCGTTCCTTCCTTGTGTTCTATAATAGAGAGAATATATGAACAGAAAAAACTAGTACATAACCTCATTTTTTCAGTGCTTTATTTTAATTTAATGGCAAAACGTAGTCCTTATCTTAACGTAGTCTGTGATGGCAAATATTTCGTATTTGTGTAAATATTTCATAGTTATTTACGTAGCAAAAAAAGACGTGATAATAAAGTGTAAGGTGTCTTACGTTGAACTAGCGGATTGTTCAACATTTACGAAATTGATGTCAGTTTGTTTTGTTTACATACTTGGCACAAGTAAAAAAAACAAGTAACATCAAAGAGTTTTGTTATATGGAAATAGTTACTAGGCAATAATTTGACATCATAATATTTTGTTGTAATATTTTCTAATTAAATTAAACATTGATATATTTTTGACTCATTTGTGCAAAATAAGTGTAACATGCTGGCAACTCTTTTAATTTACCCCAAAAAGCATACATTGGTGGTTAAATACAAAGCCACTTTTATTGACGACCTACACAGCCAGCAATGTATATTTTTGGCATGGCGTCGTTTTAATTTAATGTTTTTCACTATTTTACAGTAAAAATGTACTAAGCGATGATAAGAAATGTCTCAATGAGTAAGATTATAAGTTTTACTTTGCTTCTAGCGTGTTAAAGTAGCACAAAGAGGCATTTTTCCACTAGTTTTGGCATAATATTGCTCTGCATAGGTTAGCGAACAACTGAGCGCGTCGAATCATCAAAAGGACTGGATAAGAGTGTTTACTCTTATGCGCGGCGCGCGCGTCCCGCCCACTTACGCCTTCTAACTACTCTCTATGTTCTGTGGTTGGAATCCTCACCAATTATTCTTTATATATGACATTGATTATGTCACTGTGCAAAGAATAGAAATACTGCTGTTGTCAAAATTATAATAATGATAATATATTTGGGCCAAATAGTCGCCAAAAGCTAATCAGAGGTTTTTGGGCGATTATTTAGCACTATTTAAAAAGTTTTAGAAGATTTCTGCTACAATCAAAAGTTTATAACACGAAAATAAAATTGTTAAGGATTCAAACTAGACGAGTACATTTTGTGATAGTAGGTTCAGTGATTATGAAAATGTTAAATTTGTTGTAAGACAGTCATTTTCACTTTTAATTGTTACACTAGACTAGAGAACAATAACCGAGTGACCCCAGTACTGTTTCTAGTGGGGGGCAATACCCGGATGCATAGTGAGGGCCGGGGGCGATACCTGGGCGACTCTAGTGATGATCCCAGTAAGGGTAATTCCCGGGTGACTGGTAATTTCTCTATGGGGGCGACCCCCAGTAATGTACCCAATGGGGGCAATATCTGAATGACCCCGGTAATGTTTCCCGTGGGGACAAAATTAAGTTTTATAAAAAACTAGCTGACCCGGCGAACTCTGTTCCGCCTTAAAGGCAACAAATAAGCAGATTTTGGAATTTGTTTTTTTATTAGAAAAAATACAAAAATAAATTAAGTACCTACATTAATCATTCATTATTATGTCTGTATTTCAGTACATAGGTTGCTCTTCACTTAAGTACCTTGTGATACACAACATTTTTCGTTTTATTATTAGGCGCAAAAACAAACAACGCAGATGGATTTCTGACCCGTGAACATGCCACATATAATTGACCATGGAAAAAACATGGATGTTCTAGATTCAAACCACAAACTTTTAAGGATTGGCCTTGTGATTTGTTGATGGTCATGGCAAATGCAAGACGGATCGGAAATTGAAGTCTTTTAAATTCAAACGGCATATCGGTTGGGATCATCGGTATCCTCGGAATGAGAACTTCCTCACTTTTGAATTTTCCTTTCAGTATCGTCACGTAAATTACATTGTTCATCAATTTTCTAACCACCAAACGCGTACCGTTGCACAGTTTTGGTTGGTTTATGTTTCGAAGCATGATTACTACGGAGCCAACCTTTAGGCGTAAATTGTGCGGTGCTAAGCCAGGCACATCCAAGGAGTTTAAAGATTCAATTGGATAGTTGGTAGCTTCATCTTCATTTGTGACGCAGTCAATAGATTTGAATGAATGCATTGTTCCAATGATCTTATTTTGAATTATGTAGTTCAGGTCATCTACATCTTTATTCTTAGCCGCTAAAATTGCTCGCTCACTCAACTACTTATTCATTATTTTTTAGTTAGAAATAATGTTTCGAAATACATTGTTGCTAAGACAAAATTACTTAGCTGCCCCCTTATTCTCAACTGTCGGAAAATATTCGAATTTCGGAAACTCTATACCTGTCACATTTTATCGCTATACGTCAAAGCGAGACGGCATGTGACTTTTCGAATCGAATCCGTGATCCGACAGTTGAGAATAAGGGGGTTCTAGATGCGCGTTTTGTTGTTCCAAGTCTGATGCGTTTTTGGTTTACCACCTTTTATAGTTCACTTCACTTTTTATTTAAATTGGCAATGATTGTTATTTATTAAATAGAAACTCGAAACAAACACATCAACCGGTCGACTTCAAAATTAAAAATTTTCAACCATACTTAACCATAGACAACATTACGTTTAGCTGTCAGTTGCGTGTTGTAAATTTTTTAACAAATGAACGGCCAGATTAATGTTTTGACTGATAAATTTTTTGATTTGCTGTCAGTTGCGTTTTGTTATTCCATGTCAGTTGCGTTTTGTTATACCACGTTTTTATCCTATTCACGTGACGTCCCACGGGAATAGGATAAAAAGTATCCTATGTCCGTCTCCTAGTTCTAAGCTATCTCTCCAACAATTTTCAGCCAAATCGGTTGAGCCGTTCTTCAGTTATAAATAGCGTAACTAACACGACTTTCTTTTATATATATAGAAAATCACTCTCACTCACTGATCCTACCTTTTGTATAACGATGTTCTTCTACATTCCATACTGTGTCCTGATGGGTAAGGATCTTGTCAGCAACAACTTCGTGTTGATGGAAGCCCCATGAAGGTAACTGTCGCCCACTATAGCGCAGCCCGGAGCCAGATTCCACGTGAATAAGGCGGACGAGTGAGCGTATGCTATCCCATGTTGCGTCTTCACTGTCCCGATTTACTATATCCACGCGCCAGAGGTTCTGAGCTGGCATCGACACATTGTAGTCGATGTAACAAGACACCTCCTGTAGAAAATGAAACAGTCATCAAAATGCATCAATGATAATTACTATCATTTAAATCAGGGATGCCAAAAGTGGTCGATATAGACCCCCTGGAGTCGAAATCGGTTTCCCAGGGGACGACATAAACGTAAACTGATTTTGGAGGTCGACGAGGCCTAAAAATCGAACAATATTAACTAACACAAGTTCTTATTTGAAACTTTCAGATACTGTATAAGTTGTGTTACGTGTACCAAGTTGTTATAAGAATGATTAATATTTTAGTTGTTAGGGGACTGAGGTATCAGTTCGTTTTGGAAAACGGGGTCTTGCGCAAAATAGTTTGGGAATCCTTGACTTAAATGAAAAGTGATGTTAGCTGACATATTCAAATAATAATAAAAACTTCGCTTGTTTGTTTGTTAATGGTTAATTGCTTGCTTCGGTGTAATCAAATATATCTGCACTGTTTCAGAAAAACAATTCTAAGATTTTCAATGATAGTTTGGCTTTTTTTCTAAACTATCATATTTATGAATGCTTCGAAAGCTCAGATAATTCAGTAGCCTTAGTGTAAGTTTCAATCGAATCGAAATGAATACGATCATCGTAGCGTCCACTTCTCAGATTTATTTTAAGAAAAAGTGGTTTCCAACAATTTACAATAGAGGCGCTGCTGTCTTATTCATATGATTTGACAGATATCACGACATTTGTTTCAATGGAATTGACACCTATGCTCGTTTTCACTAACATTTGCTTAGCTTTAAGTCTCCTAAACCGATAAGAATCACTCATCCTAGGAAATGGTTAGTGAAAACGGACATTAGACTTGGGCCTTAGTTCCGAAAGTGGTCCAGGTGGACCCCCAGGGGTCCACGGCAGACTCGACGGGGGTCTACGTTGGCCTATCTTATCTTCACATTTTTTGACCAGTTTTGGGAATATGGTAGAAATGTAGCTACAGGGGGTCCACCAGAACCAGCTAAATTTTGAAAGTGAGAAAAAATGACTGCGAACCTCTGGACTAGGGGTACCTACTGATCTCGACTGTTTTAATCAATTTTTTTTTAGTTATAAACAGTTTACTAACCTGCGACTGCGGTGACACGGGCGCCGCGACATCATGCGAGTTGAGAGCCCGACTCGTGATGCCATGCAGCAATTGCACTGTGTCGCCGTGCCTAATCGCATCTGGCGGGTGCGCGACGGCCACCGAGGATTGCTCCGGCCGCTTCACGATCCACCAGTTGTTCACGTCCTTGAAGCTGTAGCAGGTGACTTGCTGCTGGTGCGAGGAGCCGCGCCCGTCCGTGTACCGCACCGGGTACACGTGCGCGTGCGAGTGGAGCCAACACGTGCGCCCGTGGGCGTGCCTAGGACAACCCGTACATACTATTCAGGGTGGAAAAAATCTATGGGCTCTGTGGGTCAATTCTGCTATTTATTTCCCTAAACGGATCGGCTGCGGTTCGGTATCGTTGAGGTTGTAATACAAAAAGGTATTCCACTAATATTGCTTATAAAGCCGGAACGCTAACGAAACGCTCTCAGTTGGTTCAACTTCGGCTCGTTAATTGTTAGCAATATTGCAAGAAACAAATATATTTTGGCTTAGTGACTAGACAGTACTTAATTTTGGACAGTTCTAAAAAAGAACTATCGATGCGTTTCGGCTGCCACAAATGTTTTTTTTTTATATATATATAACTAGATGACAAACAAGCTGACGGTCCACCTGGTGGTAAGCGGTTACCGCCGCCTATAGACACCTACAATAACAAGGAAAAGCACTTCATGCGTTGTCTACCTGAGGCCTAAGATGAAATGCCGTCCATGTCCAGTAATTACACTGGCTACCTTTCCCTTCAATCAGAAACACAGCGAACTGTTTCACGGCTGAAATAAGAAAGGCGGTGGTACCTACCCAGGCGACCCTACAAATGGGTCTACCACCTAGTAAAACCACCACCACCCGTTCGGTTCAATCATTGTTTCGTATTTAGCGGAATACGAAACAATGATTGAACCGAACGGTTCGCGTTACGTGTTTGTTAGTAGAATACCAAACTGATGCGTTTCGGTTACGTTTCGATTTCGTTGAGTTAGCAGAATACAAAAACGTTCTAACCGATTCCCGATTCGTTTCAGATCAAAATACAATAGCAGAATTGGAGGGCTGGAGGGTAACTACTTTAAATCCTTTAGTCAGCTCATTTTACAAAAAGGAAACATTCCTTTATTTTTGAAAAGAAACAAAACTGCATTAAAATGATCATCAAAAATTCGTTTGTCTCACCCGGGAATCGAACCAACTAAAAATTAAAAAGTAAACACTCGCTAGTTTTTATATGAATCGGTAGGATTATTGTTCAGGATTAAATTTGTAAGGATTAAAGTTCTTTTTAGTAAAATAAGCTAACTAAAGGATTTAAAGTAGTTCCCCTTCAGGGCCCATAGATTTTTTCCACCCTGTATACTTGAGTTAGTTAAAGAAACTAACCGGTGTAAATTCAGACATGCATGACAGACAGACAGAGACTATGAATTTGATAGTAAATATATTTTTTTTTGTGATAGTTATAAAATTGTGTTTTTGACGATTTAAAAGTGCTTCTTAAATAAAATATTTATTATTTCTTTCTTTCAAATTTAATTTTGTATAGGTTTGTCCCTATTACTCGCTATCTTTCTTGTTCATCACTTATACAAAAATGACAGTGGTTTGCTGACAATTTTTCTTTATTTAAGTTGGTTGAAGTATAAATACTAATTAAGTCACGCCCTATTTTCGCACAGCTCGCCACCGGCAGAGAGTTCATCCTCACACGATGGAACCAAAGTGGTCGCGTACTGTACGGTTTAATGGAAAATGTATGGGTTTTGACATTTGCGATCGAAAGTCGATCGAGGGCTTATGTCAAATACCATACATTTTCCGCTTAGCGATTATCGAAAGGCATCTTGTCTAGACCCTCTGGTTGTGGAATGAGCTCCCTGCTGAGATTTTCTCGAACTAGTACAACATGGGGTTGTGAAGTGATACCCCTGGTGTTGCAAGCGTCCATAGGCTACGGTAACCGCTTACCATCAGGTGGGCCTCATGCTTGATTGCCGCCGTGGTATAAAAAAAATCAGTACCTACTACGCCGCACCCGGCCGTGTACCGAGCCAGGCACTTTCCCACGCGCCCTTGTACCTGGTTTGGAGTTCGGTGGCGTAGGTGTTTTAAGCGACATGGTTTCGATTACGTAAACAAAGCAACATTCGTCATTGTCGAATCTGGGATGGGTCAATCTAAAAATGTATTGTCGAGCTCCTTCATGTAATCGAAGGCTCGTTGAGCTGTTGGTCTCGGTTGTTACTGCAACTGCTTTAACCTGATAACCCGCATTGGGCCAGCATGGTGGTATTATGGCTCAAGCTTTTCTTGTGTTTGTCCCATGTAGGAAGACCTGTGCCCAGCAGTGGGACGTATATTGGATGGTGTATATAATGACTATTACGTATTACATCCATTTTAACTAATAAATTCTTATAGGTACTTATGGGGTGTAAAATTATGCACATTATTAATATAGTTAGGTACCTAAACTACTGTTAAATTATTCTGTCCATTTCTATGTCATTACTACAAAAAAAATATCCAAACTATACATACAAAAAAAAAGATATAGTTGTTACCTTAATGTTATTTGTGAGCCATGGGCGACATGCAGTGGTTGCCCCTTTGTAATACTAGCGAGACCACCTTGTAACGATGCTTGGAATGCACTTGTCATTACACTGTCATGTGGGCCAGCTTTTGGAAGCATGACTAAGTGAGCATAAAATACACCAACATATACTGCCAATGGCAAAACAATTAGTACCAAGAGCCTCCATAAAGATGATATTATTAAATGTAAAGTTGATTTTGTTATGCTAATTTGTCTCCAGATCTGACGTCCAACTAGTAACACACCCAAATAGTATGTGTAAAAACCAGAATATTTAACTCTGTAACAAATTAATACAGTGTTATACCGATAAATTAAAAAGAATAGTGTTTTAAAAAGAAATAAATCCAATCATGATAGTGGTAATGCTTACGAAAAACAACACCCAAGGAATAGTCCTCCAAGGCAGAGCCAAATCACACCAGCTGCACCACTTTTGCGAGTGCTCTTTAAAACAAACAAAATACCAGAAAGTCCAAACAATATTTGTATACTTTCCAACAGCATAAATCTTGATTGTGCTAGGAAGCAATTCTCTGTGAAAAGAAATATATTATATTTAGCACCTAAACATTGGATTCAAATCATGTGATAAATTGTATAAATATTACAAAATAATGAGTTCTAAAGTATTCTGCAACCGGCCTTACAATTTAGTTTCTCAACCTTGCCTACCGGTGGTCAGTTTTGGGCACACATTAAAAACATGTTATGTCAGATTACAAAGAATATTGTATTTTTTTTGTTCAAAATACAACCTTATTATAAACACATAATTAACCCAGCTTAGTCAAAACACTGTTGATTTCATTTTGTTTCTTTAACACATATTGCTTTTTTACAACTTAATGACAAACAAGCTGACTGGTTACCATCTATCCATATATCTGCATTAACAAGGAAAAAATAACTTGGTATTATTTCAGGTGTGCATCCTGATTCCTAAGATTAAACGCCTTCCATGCCCAGTAATTACACTGGCTACCTTTCCCTTCAATCTAAAACACAGCAAACTATTTCACGGCTGAAATAACAAAAACTGGTGGAACCAAATATAAAAGACAAACAATATTCAAGTATTAAATAAATAGAATTAATGAACATTTATAAGGAATTCACTGACCACTGTGGCGCGTTGATGTCGGTAATTGTGTCAAAAAGTATTCTATGACCTTCCCAGGGTCTTAACACAATCTCTCCATAACACATATAAATAAATTCAGTAGTTCCAGAGATAACCTTTTACAAACAAACTCACAAGCTTAACCTCTTCATAATAATATGCAATAGTTTTGTAAACTAATGCAGCTATTACCAATCAATATAAAATTATTGTAACGTATCTATTACTGACAAAATTATAAATTATTATTATCATTTATAATTCTCAGCTAAAAGCTGGTTTAAGTCACACTTACGGGCTTACACCAAGTAAGTGTAGTGTGTAATTTGATTTATGTTGAAGATGGTATGTTAAATGTGGTGTGTTGTGAGGAGTTATCTCATTCTCGTCTTTTTGAATGAACTTTCAGACTATTCTACATTCAGGATGGTGGCTTTGTTGTAATGTTATTATTAGTATAGGTAAGAACATAAAAAATAAATCAATTGAACATCTAAACTTACCAAATAATACTAAGACAGCTGCTAGAATAGCACTCCATTGATAAAGTGATATCTCTAACATTAGCTGATAAGTAACTGGCACAAGTAAGCTTCCTGCAATTGCTGGTGCCAATCGGAGAGCTTTGATTGGCACATTCTCTGTGTATGGTGTTCCAATTCTATCAAAAGTGAAGTTGCCATCATATCCTGCTGCATAGCCTGCTAAGTATAACAACTGTTTTCCTAGTGGTGGATGAGCATCAAAGAAAAAAACCCCCTTTGTATATAAGGATACATAGCGACCATAGTGTAGTTCATCAAATCTGAAATATATTTGAAAATGTTAAATGTACTTACTAAACATTTGAAATAATACCATATGTATAAAAATGTATACACACACTACATATTTAGGTTCATCCAGATTGTAAAGCCTAGTAGCAATACCAAGTAAGAGCAAAGTGACAAAAACAATATCAATCTCAAGTCGAAGGTATAAGCTAGTAGGTTGTTTAATTTCTTCAGGGTGAACTATTGTTTCCTCTTGTTCAACTTCATTTTCTGCTGGTGCTCCATCTCCCTTTAATGCCAAAGAAATGTATATACAATTAAATATTATGTTATAAATTTATAAAAACTATATTTTATTTACGATACATATAAACTGTTTTGAAAATAAAATTGAAAATGTATGTAAAAGAAAATAAAAATCTACACTATACATTATTTAGCTAATACACTATAACAATTTTGGCTAAAAGATTCTTACTACTTCTCTTCTATCATTTAAAATTGTTTTTTCAAAGTATTCTGGAATTTGTTTATCTTTTTTGAGCTGTTTTCTTTTGCGCAACTTATCCACATCCATTATCACTGAAAAACTTTTTCGTTCGCAGCCAAACTTTTTTTGCTCATGATATCAAAAAAATATTGCAATTAGATTAATTGTATATCATCAAGTACTTGATTAGACGTTTGTTATAACGGTTAAATTTAATCAATTTTTCAAGGAAAGAGTTTTCCCAACTTTTCAAAGGTAAAAAATAAATAAAAATAACTGTACTGAGAAATGTAAACGTTTGTTTTTTTAGAGTTGTCACTTAAATTTAAATAGATTTCAAAGAAACCATAGACAATTTTAGACGGTATTCTAATAATCTTTTAGTTGCACGTCAACACAAACACTTTGTATTTAAAACAACACCACTTTTATAACACAAAGTTCGCTCCGACACAATTTTTAAGTATTAAAATAAAAATCTTGATCGACGCCATTAAAACCCGCCAAACACTCAAGAGTATGTCTAAAGATCACTAATCACAGATCACTTTGTCATATTCGTCTGAGTATTCGTCATAGTCCACAGTACAGATTCTATGACAAAGAAATTCTCACTAATAACTTCTTCATTGCACACTTCACATCACTAATCCACAGAGTACTTTCTTGTTCTTAAGTTTTCTCTATTAAAGAGAAGGTAAGTGGAACATGTCTGAAGTATTTTCTTTCAATTCTGAATATATTGCATTGAAATGCTAGTAACACATTTCAATGTATCTCGGTACAAACTGGCGCGAAATATATGATGACAGTGAGCCTAATTCTGGACTCTGCAGCCACACGCTGAATCTAAATATAAGGACAGAATATCTATTTCTCGCAATGTGTAATAGGAAAAAGATAGGAAGAATTAGTTTAGAGATTTCAATACAATTTCAGACAGCATATGTTGCTTGTTGTCTCCATAACCTTTTAACCCAAAAGACAGGAATCTAAAGAAATTTTGATCGATGAAAGCGAATTTAGCAAAAATAACGGCTTAGTAGACATCGGACATCGTATTGTTTTCAGTAGTTCGTCCATTCTTTTTAATTATATTATATTGCAGCAAAAATACACACGTGTATATGATGAGTCACAATACAACAGTGACGCGTGCATACTTGATTGACGCGACATACACGGCGCTCTGATGCTATCGAGATCGCTTCTAATGCAACACAACAGAGGGCCTAGACAAGATGCCATTTGACAATCGCTATCGCTATCGCTAAATGAAAAATGTATGGAATTTGACATTAACTATCGAAAGTCGTTCGATGTCTTTTGTCAAATCCACATTTTCCGCTAAGCGATAGCGATAGCGATTATCGAACGGCATCTTGTCTAGACCCACAGATAGCATCACGACGCGTCACGACAGATTAATGTAAATCTCACCATTGTAATGATATGAAACCGATACCGTTCTGAAGCGTCACGGCAGAAGGCATCAGATAAATGTAAATCCGGCTTCAATTCTCCCAAGGTGCATTAAAATGTGTAACACCATAATGCGTATTAGCTCCCTTTGCCTTCCCATTACAGGGAGAATGAACAAAAAAAAACAAAAGAGTGTTTGCCGGGATTTTGTGGTGTCAGTCATGATTTTTTATTAAAACAATTAAAAATTGTATCGGAGTGAACTTTGTGTTATAAAAGGGGTGTAGTTTTATAAATCAAATAAAAGATTATTAGAATAAAAGTGATTATGGTGTGAAGGACGATGAGAACTTTTCCGTGGTTATCCACCGTACCAAGTAGCATGATATGGAGATTGTCATCATATATTTCGTATCAAATACTCCCAAGAAGCATTGAAATGTGTTACACCAGCATTTTAATGCAATAAAAGAAGAAAAAAAGAAATACTGAGGACATGGCTGTATGGGCATTAGTTTCCTTTGCCTTTCCGTTATAGGGAGAATGAACAAAAAAAAACAAAAAAAATTTGGCGGTAACTAAACTTACATTATTACTTGATTATTACTCTTTGGCGGTAACCGTAACCGGTGATTTACCGATATTATTTGTTGTTTTGTTCGTAATAGAAAGAAATATATATAGAAAGACAGTGATGTAATAATTGAAAACTTTACCCATGAAAAAAACATAAAAATGTCTGATTCCGGTAAGAACATAATTTGCCCAATATGCAGTCGTGAATTTACCAAAGAAATCATTGAAGAACATGTAAATAAATGTTTGTTTCTTAACACTCCACAACAAAATAGTTCTAAAAGGTCTTATTTGAATACCAAAACTACATCTCCAAAACGGTTGAAATTAGAGTCTACTTCAGTTCCTCAATCTACTAATGAATTAGTAAGTATTTTATTAAATAAATTTATTTAATAATAAGTATCTACCTATTATTATGAATTTGGATTTAAGGTTTAAGGTTTTTAGGGTTAGAGTGTAGTCTTGGACAATGCGGTTAGGTACTTATAAATTTCTTTTTATAAAAAATAGTTAACAATACTAAAACTTGACTTTTAAACCCTAAAAAGAAAACAAATTTGTATTTAAGTGGCTAATTATCCCTTTGAAGATATTTTTGGAGTTGGTGCTTCTTTTGTTATGGTTATTGAAACAACTTAGCATTTAACTCAAAAAAATGTTTCTACGGTATGAGTACTTACCTACTTAAATTTCATGGTTTTTTTTCTTTTTTAATGTTATGATCTCTAAACAATAAAAATAGGTTTGTAAAATTTTTGGTGACCACCTGCTATCAAACAGGTCACTAAATCACAGAAAAGCAGAAATCTACAATTATGCATACATTGAAGACTTAACCAACTTGTTATGGATATCCCAATTTTAATCCAACTCTTATATTTTTTTTTAATAGAAAGTATGGAAAATGAGTCAACACCACCTGATGTAATGCGGTTAGAAGAGTTTATATGCAAAGAAAGATAGTGCAGCACGAAACACACTATTCTAGCCACCTCCACCTTGCTGGCCCTTAAACCTTTTCACACCTATACTTAACCCGGCGTCATGGGGGTGGGAAATTGTTACACAAACGTGGGGGCTGGGTCATATTTACCCAAATAGACAATTGAATATATTTCATGATCTATTTGGGGGAATTGGTATTATTTGTTAAAATAATTATTTATGTGTTATCAAGTCAACAAAATACCGAAAAAAATATAAAAAATAAACTTTTATTCATATGAACAAGGCTTTGAAACAAATACCATAAAAAATCAACCAATTTTGCATCATCTATCAAAATCTAAATTAATTATAGTAATTATTACTCTTTAGTTGTAAAAGTGGTAATTTTTATAAATCTATTAACGTGGATAATAAGCAAAACATTACCTACTACATTAGCCTACTGTATTTATAACGATGATGCTAAACATCATCGTTATAAATACAGTAGGCAAAAATATAGTTGTTGGCATCCTTGAAACACGTGGGTATTTTCGCGGTCTTTGCCAGCAGGACACACCTGAGACCTCTTAAGAGCATTTTATTTTTTGTTGGAGGTTTTTCTCAAGATTCCCCAGAAATTGACAGATTTTTCACGCAATTCTCGTGACAAACTTGGAACGTTCCGGTGGGCTTTCAAGTGTTCATCTGCTGCAGCAGTTGATTCGCGTCAGAAGTCTTACTTCTAATTGTTGATTGCAGAACCACAGCACCTGAATCCCAAATTTATTTCAAAGCCGCTTATCTTACTGCGCTCACTTGAAAGGTCTTAGTCTATACCAGATTCAGGTCTGCGTAAAATCTGAGTGAGGTCCTTCAAGAACCGCTAAAATACGTCATCACACTAGGTGGTAGGCCCGTATGTAGGTCGTCTGGGTAGGTACCACCGCCTTTCTTATTTCAGCCGTGAAACAGTTCGCTGTGTTTCGGATTGAAGGGAAAGGTAGCCAGTGTAATTACTGGGCATGGCCGGCATTTCATCTTAGGCCCCAGGATGACAACGCACCTGCATTATCAAGTGTTTTTTCCTTGTTATTGCAGGTGTCTATAGGCGGCGGTAACCGCTTACCATCAGGTGGGCCGCCAGCCTGTTTGTCATCTAGTAGTATAAAAAAAAAAAAAAAAAATCTATCTTCTTCTCTGACGGTCCATTTTTATTCAAAATGCCGAGAAAATAAAAAAATAAATGTAATTCACACAATAATGGAGTAATACAAATAATAAGCAACAAAAATAACAATTGATCATTTATTCCGCGTATGAGAAAAATGCCTTAAAATAGTTACACTGACTACAGGCATAGGTCATAATTACATTTTTCAAATTACAGCACTTGAAGCTCCCAATGCAGCTATTGTCCGACTGATTTCATTTCAAAAACGTGTGGTGGGACTCAATAACTCCAGCTACTGAGACAAGCGGCTATATTGCATGATTAGTTTTGAAATTATAGGCAATTTGAAAACGCGCGGGTCAATTTGACCTAGCCCCCATGCCATTTAACCCGGCGTGTTAAGTTACCTTGTTTTATTCTTTATTTTTGATTTTTACATTATTATAAATGTTTGAAAAATTACTTAGTAATTAAAATATAATAAAACTAGAAAAATTTCACGTCCTGAGGCAGGAATCGAACCCGCGACCTTTCGCAATCCGGGCGACTGCTCTGACCACTGAGCCACCCAGGACTTGGGATATCCCTGTGAAATTCTTCTAGTCTATCTGTATTTGCGTTTATGAGCTAACGTCCACCCTACAATGTCGAAATATTCTATTTCAACATCCGAAACGAGTATTTTTACAAATACCGACGATTCGGTTAAGTTGGGGCAGTGCTTTCAAATATTCTTTATTTTTGATTTTAACATTATTATAAATGTTTGAAAAATTACTTAGTAATTAAAATATAATAAAACTAGAAAAATTTCACGTCCTGAGGCAGGAATCGAACCCGCGACCTTTCGCAATCCGGGTGACTGCTCTGACCAAAATAAAGAATATTTGAAAGCACTGCCCCAACTTAACCGAATCGTCGGTATTTGTAAAAATACTCGTTTCGGATGTTGAAATAGAATATTTCGACATTGTAGGGTGGAGTCTTCATGGAGACGTTGGAGTATCAGGTATAGCGTCAGTCGGATGCAAGATGATACGATGCTTCGTATCGCCGTCAACGTTAGCTGCGTCAATCCTTCCTCCAATACGAAGAACGCCCGGTCGGTCTACAAACTGGTTAAGCTGGCGTAAATGAAATACGTACGTATACGTACCAACCACCGTATACTTGCGTACGTATACGTGACCAACAGTTTTTATAGGTGCGATGTCAACAGACATTAACAGATATTAACTTCAGAAAAACAAAATTATTAGAATTTAGACCTCACCAAAGAAACCCACTAGATATTAACTTTAATTTTAACAATATAAAACTGGAACAAGTAGACCATTATCCCCTTTTAGGAATAAACATAGATTCAAATACAAACTGGAAAGAACATATCAATAAGGTTTCCATTAAGTTAGCAAGATTTTCTTATGCATTAAAAGAACTAAAAAAATTAACTAACCTAGAATCAGCCAAAAGTGCTTATTATGCCTACGCACACTCATGGCTAACCTATGGCATATTGTTGTGGGGAAATAGTACAGAAGTGATTAAACTATTTCGACTACAAAAAAGATGCTTAAGAATAATGGGAAATTTATGCGTTATGGACAGCTGCAAACCTTATTTTACAGAATTTAATATATTGACATTACCATCCCTATATATCTATGCTGCGTGTGAATTTGTCAGAAAGCACCCAGAATTCTTTCCATATCACGTTCGTCCACAAAATCTACAAGTGCAAAATAAACTAGCACAACCAACATGCAAATTTGAAATGTTTAGAAGTGGCCCTTTATCTATGTGTGTGAAAATTTACAATAAATTACCCAAGAACATAAGTAATGAAATAAACTTTAACAAATTTAAATTAGTGCTAAAGAAATATTTATCAGATAAATGTTTTTATTCGCTGCAAGAGTTTTTTGATGTATAATTATTACTATTATTATTATTATTATTATTATAATTTTCTATAATAACAATCGGTACGCAAAACTTTCATTAGGTATGTATAAAGAATTTAATTTAATGTGATTTGATTTAATTTGGTTTAATTTAATTTAATTTGATTTAGTTTTATTTAATTTAATTTGGTTTATTTTTATTTAATTTAATTAGATTTAATTTAGTTTTATTTAATTTAATTTGATTTAATTTGATTTGATTTAATTTAATTTAATTTGATTTAATTTAGTTTAGTTATATCTATATTTGAATATCTTTATTTTTTTAAATGGCTATGTTATCTTTGGAATAACTTTAATTTTCAAAGTGGCCATGTTATCTTTAAAATTGATAGCTGTTTAAAATAAAAAGAATCAAGTGTGAGACTAGTAATATTATAAAGGTAACATTTCATAGATGGTTACCTACTACCTAAATTTATAGTTGCTGTGCCCTTGCAGGGTTTCATGTTTGGTTCTGTTTTCTATCATAACTCACAACATCTGTATACACAACATGGAAAGTGCAATAAAGAACTTTGACTTTGACTTTGACTTTGACAATGACAGTATTTAGCTCTCCCTTATGCATAAGAACTCGGCTTTTGCGACTTTGAGGGCCTCTCCACGAGGCCAGTCGCGGTTTTCCAGTTTAAAGCTGCTTACTGCGCGCAGAAACCACGCTGTGCTGCATACAGGCAGCCAGTATTTGGAGAACCGCTTCACATCCGGCAGGTCTCGTGCGGCTCTGACGCTCAGTGGGAGAATAGCTTTCTCTGTGTCGTCGGGATTTAGGTCAGTGTCATCTACTTCTCCCAGTTCATCTGGCCATTGGTTGTTCTTGCTTTCTGTCCGCGCAGTTGCGGGTGGAGTTGTCGGCAGCGTTTAAGTGAGAAGGGACCCACTTCCACTGGCTAATGTCTGTTAGCTCGGTTACTTCTTCTGTTCTTCATAATTTGATCCCCCCAGCCCCTTTTCACCACCGGACGACCAGGCGCAGCGAAGGCTTTCACCCTTACGTTGTGGATATACCTTCCATCCGCACGAAGCGCTTTGCTTCCTCTTTCATAATGCGTACAGCTAAGGAGTAGAACTCGTTGCCAAGGTCTGTTTTCCCGGAACAATATAATCTGGATATCTTTAAGGCCAGAGTGAACAAGCATCTTCTAAGCGAGCGTGTACCATCTTAGGCCTCATCTTCGCTTCACATCAGGTGAGATTGTGGCCAAACGCTCTGCTTATCATGGTGACACTTTGAAACGCATAATGTTTATTGTCATAATTTCAATTGACATACATCATAAGGCATACAAATTAAAAAGCATAATAGTTTTTAGCAAAGTTATAATAACGTAAACATGATAACGCAGATTTTTTGAAAGACATAATAATAAAACCCATAATCATATAAATCTATATTTTTAATTGCCATATTTTTAGACTTTGAAACGCAGATTTTAATTATGTATAAATGACCATATTCATAATTTTGTTTGACCTACTTTTATAAAGCATAACTCAGTAAAGCCATACTTTAATAAAACGTATGTATAAATCTATTGTTTACTTTTACTATGCATATTTACTTATACCTACGTATTTTTTTTTATTCTACACAATGAAGTATTTCCAATGCTAAAATTGTGTATAAATTTTGAAGTAAAAATAAAGAAATCAATATTAATACGAAATTAATTATATTTAACCCTACTGGCCGTGGTCCTTCGCCGTGGTACTAGTCTGCCCAATAGGAGAGTGTAATTTAAAAGCCGGAGGCGCCGAGGGATTGCAGCCCTCGCTCTCTGTTGCGAATCTCAGGCACCCGGCCGAGCTGGAGTGGCTGAGGCTGGTCACCGAGGCGCCGAAGGCGCTGATAGCGATCCAAAAAGCCGAAGCTGCGGAAGCTCGCCTGGGCGCATGAGACTCGTTACGTAAGGGCTGCACTTCCCGCAGCGCCGGAGAAGAGCAGAACCTATTGCACGCTGCATGCATGCTTGTATGTATGCTGAAGAGTTTAGGTAGTATGCTTGCATGCATGCTTGCTTTCTTGCTTGCCTGCATGCATGCAATTAAAATCAAATCTTTTATGCATATAAATTTATGCTTTTGGTGAAATTGTGGTAAATAAGTGTTATTCCTTGGGAGTTTAAAGATTTTGCCGGTTATTCTTATTAAACATATGCTTTTTGAATATTATGCCTTTTGAATATTATGGTCAACAAAATATATGCCTTTCATTACTTATGCTTATCAAAATTACGCCTTTCTATGATTATGCCTTACAGGTTTCAGCCAGATGATATTATGCGTCATGAAGTTATGCTATAATGGCTTATGGCAAGTGACTATTATGACCAGTAATATTATGAATTGTCAGTTTATGGCGAAAAACGTTATGCGTTTCAATAGGTAGGTAACCGCTTATCATACATAAAAAAAGAAAAAAAATCGGCCCGAATCTGACTGCAACCAGCTCAAGACGGTCCTAGAGTAATTCTATAAGATGATCTTTGATATAGCGGGTATATGACTCTAGTCGAGGTATGCTCATTACCCTCAACAGTGCGAGTCTAGCTCTCTCCATCAAAAAGGCGGTGTTCCAAGTGCAGTCTTTTTCCAGTGACCGTAGGTATGCGACACTCGCAAAGGCCTTGAAGCTCGCGTCGCAGAAGACGTGTAGCTCAGCCAACTAGTCGTGGGTCTCGGTCAGAAACCAACGGGGTATTTTAATATCATTGAGTTCTATCTGGAGTTCGGTGAGCCGCATCTGCCCAAGATGTAAAGGGGTGGGTTTCAATTTCGTCGTCTCAGCCAATTTTACTGCGCCAGATGTCTGTATGCAGTAGTATATGCGGGCTTTGACGGTAATGTATTAGAAAAAGTAATTCTTAATACTTCCTGCTTCCTAGGTCTTAAGAGCCGGTATTAAGCTCATCTGAAATGTTTGAAAGGTTCAGGGTTAAAATGAGATTGTCGTCGTCTGGCTTCCATTTGACACCCAACACTTGCTCAACTAAGGAATCCTTGCTGTGAGTGATGACTTTGACAGCCGACGCAGAAAGTCTTTGTTGAGGTATTTGCTCCAGCAGACGTTTGGAAATCGAAACGAAATTTCTAATATGAAACCCGCCAGACTCATGGATGTCAATGACGACACGTATAAGTTGAATTTAGTCGTCTTCTTGATTAACCGAGTATATGAAATCGTCGACGTAGTAGAGATTGATAATAGCTTTGCAAGCATGTGGCTTATCAGTCTCATATCTGCGAGCGTTCAGATTTTTCACATACTGCGAGGAAGAAGGTGAACATACAGCGCCAAAGCAAGCACACATTAATAATAGTAAAGATACATCACTCCAATACAAAAGCTGAAATAATCTCATTATATTAGCCTACTAAGATTATTATTATTAGCCATATTAGAAGCTGCGAAAAGAAAAATACTCTCCAAAGGTAAGAGTCGAGAATTCCGCGAGTTGTACTAAAAACATAAATTAAATTAAATGACTGAAGTAAGACATAAATCTTATTATTTTTACAGCTAATGCTATGAAAAGAATGCGTAGAAAGTCGATCACTTACATATACTTTCATTTTATGAAATGATCGATTAAATTTTAGTGTCAAAAATATTCTGAGTCGTGTAATTAATTTTGATAAATAATCTTTTGAAAAACAGGGGCAAGGTGGAATAAAATCAATTTTTGAAGTACACTCATTAATGTGCTTCCCAGCTGATTCATTGACACTTTATCAATTTTTATTTAAATCTTCCACGTAATTATTAAAAAGTCATCGGTGCGGGGGGACATTTAGCCGTCAGTAAAACGCAGAATTTTTATTGTTTATTTATTTATTTAGGTAGCTTACAACGTTATTATTCAAACAAAATAACAACAATAATCCATTAACTAGCTGCCACATTCATGGCAACATATAGTAATTTTATTTTATTCGAATACAAGTAGCATGTAGCTTTCTGAAGTAGTTTGCAAATTAAATACGTAACCGTGAGTATCGCTGCGTTTTGCGCGGGAAACCTTTAACGTGCGTGCATTGGGTCTCGTGTGCGGCAGCCCACTCCACTGCCGGTCGGCTCGCTTGCGATCTACTTAGCGCTTGAGATTGATGGGGGCCTGGCCAAAGGTCATAACATATTCACCGTCTTCCCACAGCAGTCGCTGCGCTTGCCTGTCTTCGAGTCTAATTAAAACTATGAAACGTCTCTTATAAGTCACCTGTCACAGCAGCTTTGCCCTTTCGGAAACCCAAAAAAACACGTGGTAGTGACGTCAAGAAGTCGGGTCCAGTCATGAGAAAATGGTTTAGAGATTTTCCGTCCGAATTTGCCGCGCAGTCAAAGACGAGGCGCAGCTTGAGCTTATTTAGATTATAGTTGGCAAAAAGTGGTAGCCACCGGGTTTTGTTTGTCCGAACTACGGCGTCCTCGGGGCTCAATCTCGAAACATAACCCTTTGATACGTTATCGAAAAACCTTTCTATATACTTAGTAGCAAAATCAGTCGATTTACGCATTTTGCCTTGGATACTACGGAAGCGTTTCCTGGCTTGCGGTAGGCTGTCTGGAAGCACTGCGTCGTCAGACTTCCATCGTAAACCTGTCTTGTACCGGACTTCTGGTAGCAGTGTCGTCCTACGCTCCATTGCGACGCATAGCGACCTGATCCTCCCGGGACGGAGGAGTATCGGTCGAATATTTTGTACCAATCGCTTCTGTCGAGAAAGATTTTTTTATAAGTTCATTTAGTTCGTCATAGTTACACATATGTAAGATTGAAACGTCACGTGGTATATATACTACCAAATTTTACAGTTCCGTGTACTACTTACTACCGTGAATAATCTTCGGGTCACTATAAGGTCGATATTGTCTTGTCCGATCAGAAACTCAACAGTTTTTCGTCTGCTGTCAACGTCATGTACATTATCATTAACATTTATCTATTTACAATTTGCTTAAAACTAAAACCATTTACAAGAAAATTTAAATTAGAAACAGAACGCACATTGTTAACATAGAACGATTCACTTTTATTGAATCCGCGAACATAAAAAGAAACAATCTGAGACTGGGTCTCTTCTGTAGTTATACCTGTGGCGCCTCGAATATGTAGCGGAGATATGCGACCTGTGATGCCCGCACGTTGCAGTCGTGATGGGTCGAAAAGCTATCCGACAATGTATTAACCCATTTGGGCCCAAATGGCTCATACATATTACTAAGATTTACAATTTTAGAACACGAAAAACTTTTACTTTATGTCCTGGTGCTCACACTATTAAAAATATGACACTGACCGAACTCTTTTTGACGTCACCATGTAGGCCACTATCAAAAGACTTCTATTAAATTTATTGCACAACAGGAAACAGTACATATTTAAAATCAATAACAAATAAAAAACATTAAACAATATGTGTGGAGTGACAGGAAAGTAAGTACAGAAGGAAATAAAGAGAGTGGGTGCAAAAAAGATAATAAAATTACATCTTTGTCATGTGCCGATAATAAGTGAATATAGTCAAGACTGGAAGTGGGAACACCAGGACATAGAGTCAAAGTTTTTCATTCTCCTACTGCAGGGTAGAACGAGGAGTCATATGTCCTCATACTCCTACCATTGTAGGAGAGTGTAGTAGAAGCTGGAGAAATATCCCGCTAAAACCAACCGGAATTTAATTTTTAACTTTATCTTGCAGTAAGAACTAGATCAAAATCCATGTAGTGTTTCTCAATTTAAAAGTGTACAGTACATACATACAGACTTTGCATCTTATACCGCGTTGCATTTGTAAAGAGTAGATAATATAAAAGTCTAGAATTTTTTAATAATAGTTTTTCTCGATAGAATGCGTAACTAAAGTAAGGTTTATGTTTTAAGGGTGACACAAATGATTTATCAAAAAAAACAAACAAAGCCCAAAAAGAAATAAAGAATACTGGTAAAACTGCTGCTCCTCTGGCAGAACAAATGAGACCTATACAGTTGGATGATATTGTTGGGCACAAGGATTGTTTTGGTCCAGGAACTATGTTAAGATCTATGATAGAGCAGAATAAAATACCAAATATCATTTTATGGGGCCCTCCTGGTTGTGGAAAGGTAATACTCGAAGAGAAAGAAAATATACACCTACAGTTTGCGTGCAAGTAGGCCGCCTGTGCGTAGCTGCCCGTAGCAGCGGCCGCGGGCGCAGTATTATATAATTATGGTTTTCAGAGTTGGGGCACTCAGCCCCTAGCAACGTCTTGATCTCATTTGCGCTTAACTGTCATTTAAAGGTACATCTCTATTCTATGGTCATATCCATAATATAAGTCAAATTAATTTTTAATACTTCACAAAAGAGGCGCTACTGTCGTTTTTTTTTATACAATTTGACAGCTCAATGTGATTGAGACGTTTCAAATCGATTTACACTTACATGGTACAGTGATCGCCTTAGTCCTATTTACGATTATCTATACAGGGTGGCGACAAGAATACGACAATAAATTAAAACATGGACTATATTAGGTCATAGAAATGTATTGCAACTTTCAAGTAATGCAGTATATTATTTTATAGAAATGTCGCGAAATTATCAAATAAATACATTTTTTAATTTATTGTCGTCACCATCCTGTATAAATCGTTACCAGTCACCCATTTGAGTACAAGCGAGTCATTTCCCTTCCTCACAGCATCAGGGAATCTCGCTGGTGAAACCTTGCATATCGAAATTTTTAGAACTGGTTGTAAAACAACTTCCTTTCTTTCTCCTTCGTCGTCTATGTTCCTACGAATCTGAATTTCATCCTGGGAATAGTATGGTCATCGTCGTGATAAAGATTTATATGACACTCGTGATAATATGGAGGAGCCACGGTTATCAGTTTTCATTATAATATTTTTCCAACGCGTTTAATGCTGTTGATAATGACATCCTTCATGCAATCATTTGGGACCCTCTTCATCATTATTGACCTGGTTAGTTACCATTTTTATCATTGCAATGTTGTTGTATATTTTTACTTTCTTACTTGCTGTATCGACTGGGAGAGGATGCTATAAGCATTAAGTCTACCATTTGTAAAATTTTTGAACAGTAAAGAAACATTAAACCTTTTTTAGACATCAATTGCCAATGTGATAGCATTTCTTTGTAAGGAGAGCAAAAATATGAGGTTTCTTAAGCTATCAGCCACAATGGCTGGCATTAATGATGTAAAGGAAATAGTAAAAGTAGCAAAAAACGAAGCCCAATTTAAAAGGCAAACTGTATTATTCATGGACGAGATTCACAGGTAAAATTAAGTTCAGTTTATATGAATGGGATTCAAAATGTTTTAGAAGCTAATTCGTTGACTTAAACTTATTTTGAAAGTAAGTACTCCTACAACTCTAAAATAATCACCTGAGTGAATGAAAACCCACAGCTGATTTACTATCACTTTAGAAAAACTTGATTCTGGCGAATTCTAGTTTTCTTTTAGAAATGTAAAACTGACATTCAAAAAGAAGAAGAAAACTGTTTTGTAATACTTACCTTGATCTTGCAACGCAGCAATGGATTAAATAAATTAACGATGTAAACCATATACAATTAAGTGATTTCGATAAATGTAGTTGTTATTTCATTTTCGATCCCATTGTTTGTTTGCTCGAAAAAATTATAGAAAACCTGAATGAAGCCTTCTTTATTTTAGATTCAATAAGCTACAGCAAGACACATTTTTACCGCATGTAGAAAATGGCACAATTATATTAATTGGTGCAACTACAGAGAATCCATCATTTAGTTTAAATAATGCCCTACTCAGTCGTTGCAGAATTGTGACTCTACAGAAACTGACTGTAGATGATGTGTTACAAATTTTGAAAAAAGCAGTAGAACAGGACAGTAACATTTTGATTATGGATTCAAAACAATCCATTGAAGATTTGACTACCCATGAGATCCCTAAGTAGGTATACCTAGTTGATTACTTAGTTCATAATAAATATATTGCTTAAGTTTATATTTCAATACTAAATAACATTCATAATTTCAGAATTATTGTGGAACAAGAATCTTTGCAATGGTTGGCTGAAATTTGTGATGGAGATGCGCGAATCGCGCTCGGAGCTCTCGAACTCGCCATACAGTCAAGAGCTCCTGTTGATGTGTGCTCGTCTGGACCAGTAATTTTATCATTAGATGACATCAAAAGTGGAATTAAGGTATCATTATAAGTCATCATTTAATTTTGGACCCGTATTTGTTGTTTTGAATGTTACTGTTGTCCGAAATTAAAATTTGCCAAAGTGTTACTGTCGTGCCACTTTGGCAAACAGTGCCAAAGTGGCACTGTTTGCCAAAGACCTCGGAATCCAATTACTTTGAATGTATTAATGTAAAACTTTCTGAATCATGTTTTATACATAAAATATTTAATAATTTTATTACGTTGCTTTAAAAAAATATTTTATTTGAAACATTTTCCTTAGATTTTTATATATAAATTTCCTTAGATTTAACTCAATGAATACTGAGAAATAATTTTTTTTTCACCGGTACCGAAACTGCAATTCTATTACCTGCATCTCATGCAGCAAAAAGAGTATAGCTACACAAATAAGCATAATATGAATAATTATTTATGTTGAAAAATGCTGAGTAGAAGTTTGAATCAAACAAATTTGAACTGGTAATGGGAAAAAAGGGTGTGAAAATGCCTGCTGATATTATCAAAATTGGGAGAGGTTTAAATACTGCACTGCAGCAAGTTGCGGCGCACTCTCCTCGGGAAAGGTTGAGACAGTCCATGGGAAGGTCAACGCCTACTTTGTTAGTCGCCCCATGGTAATCAAAGTGCGCCACTAAATCCCGTCACCTCCAAATCCCCATGGGCTGTAAGGTCGCGTGGTTTGTTCGTACGTGTTGTCTGTTAGAGCAGTTAAGAGAGCCCGGCACTATGTGACTTTGCGTGTGACACTCGGCTCTCAGTTTTTGGATCCGCCTTTTCACCATGTTCACGATGGGGTGCGAGAGTGGTGGGACCTTCCCGCAACACATTCATACCTTCAAGGTCGTAGACGTGAAGCGGCATGATGGTGGAGGGTAAAGCCCGAGAAGGGCAACTCTCTGCTTGAAGGCCACACCTTCTCGAGCTTCTAAGACCTTTTCTAGATCCCTCCCGCATCTGCCGGAAATGTCCCTTTTTGGATCCGGCGGTCCTGCAGATCGTAGTATGGCTGGCCTCCAAGGCCGGCTAGAAGTATGGTTCGTCTAGAACCCTGGAGCCGGAAAGGCCTTCAGGTCAGTACCCCATTCCTCCGGGGAGTGGCATTGACCAGAGATGATCGAGCTACGTTCTCTAGGTGTAGTCTTCGTATGCAGCCTCATAGTTCAATGGCAGTGCAATTTTTTTCTACAATTTTTGTGATAACTTTTTAAGCTCAAAGCTAGATGAGTGACCATCAACAGTATGGACTTGTTTGTTTTGTCTCAGTCTCTGGTTGAATTTCAACTGCTCAAAGGCTTTTACAAAATGCTGCCCGGTGCAAGAAGGACGTTAATTATTGAAGAGTCCTCCTGGCACTTCATCATCAGCTCCACATCACCATATACATTGTGACCATAAATTGCATATGAATCATATTTACTTACTACTACTACTTACTTACAAATAATGGATGATGAATGGATGTTTCCTATAATATTTGAAGAGTTCCCTTGATTACTCCAGGATTTTATCATCAGATCCTGACCTGATGACCATAAAACTACATGGGAAGTATAAGCTTTTAAACAAAAAACAAAAGAATTATTCAAATTGGTCTTGCCGTTTTTGAGTAATCGAGTAACATACATAAAAAATAATACATTACGCGACGAACTGGGAACTTCCTCTTATTTTGAAAAAGATCAATTAACCTTAATGCGTAAACTTTGTAATATACCTTATATATAATACAATACAATAGGTTTTATAATAATTCGTTCAAAGTAACTGGGTTCCGAGATTTTTGTGTTTTAGGTGCTTCAGGCACTGTACTGTGTCCTGCCTGGCGACTAATAATAGTCTTGTAGCCGGCTATTTTTGTTATTAGTTACTAGTGGATTTTTGTCTTTTTTCAGAGGACTCATATTCTTTACGACAAAAAAGGCGAGGAGCACTATAACACGATATCAGCCATTCACAAGTCCATAAGAGCAAGTGACGACAATGCAGCTCTGTACTGGACTACCAGAGCTATACAGGCTGGAGAAGATCCCTTGTTCATAGCTCGGAGGCTTATCCGTATCGCTTGTGAAGATATAGGTAAATAATGGTCTACTTACTATCGCCCTCCGCCTGCCGCACGTCAAATCAATCGGCTCATCTTCTGTCGTGTCGGTATGGTCATAATATACTTATGTGCAATTTAAAAATAAAAAAATAAACGTAAAGTAAAATCGTATTCATCTTATAGCGAACTAAATAACTCGTCCATTGTTTGTTTAACATTTATTAATTAGGTATACATCAATATACCTATACAGGGTAGTGCCGACAACACATGTAAATCAAAACATGGGCTATATTAGTTCATAGAAATGGTTTGCTACTTTCAAAAACATCATATTCATTTGATAATTTCATTACATTCCTATAAAATATTGCAGCTGTTACATTATTTCATACAAATATTTCATGAAATTATCAAATGAATAAGATTTTTTTGAAAGTTGCAAACAATTTCTATGAACTAATATAGCCCATGTTTTAATTTATTGTCGTATTGTCGGCACCATTCTGTATATTTTGTCTCCATGAAACCATAGATAAGACAATAAAGAAACTATCAATACCTAGATATGTATTTACAAAAAAATAATTAAAAATATGTTTATTTACATTTAAATAAAGAACAATTTAATAATGTTTTAGGTAACTGTACGCAGAGTTGCAGTTCTTTAGCGACTCGCAGTGCAAGTTATCAAATGTTTTTGTGCACATACATGGTGGTGCCGTCAATACGACAATAAATTAAAACTTGGGCTATATTAATTCATAGAAATGGTTTACCACTTTCAAAAACCTCTTATTCATTTGTTTATTTCATGACATTTCTATGAAATAATGCAGCCAATGTAATATTATTTCATAAAAATGTCATGAAATTATCTTTTAAAGTGGCAAACCATTTCTATGACCAAATATAGCCCATGTTTCAATTTTCTTGTCACCTCCATGTATAAGTTTGTTTTTTTGTTTGTTTCGACTAGTACTATAAAAAGTCTCAATGTCTTATGAAAACAAACCCTACCGTGAATGTAAAAAAATGATATAAGAATATAAATTTTAGGACTAGGAGATCAAAATGCTATTGTAGAAGCAGTAGCATGTTTGCAAGGGTGTCAACATATAGGCATGCCAGAATGCAACGTGTTATTGGTTCAGTGTGCTGTAAGACTTGCCAGGGCACCCAAGAGCCGGGAAGTGTACGAGGCGATGAAACGCTGCCGACAACATTTAGCAGAGGCGAAGGGACCTCTCCCTCCTATTCCACTTCATCTGAGAAATGCCCCTACCAAGCTTATGAAACAATTAGGCAAGTATATATTGAACTGGTAGTTTTCATTTTATCAGAAACATCAGGGAATCGTTTCCGTTTTAGATCTTATTGAAGCCAAGTGACGCTATACTGCATCGCTATAGGTACATGTGCCATTTTTGCCACTTACAAAGGAATGATCCCTGATGTAACTGTAAAAATGTCGCAATAAATATAGATATATTACTAGGTGGTAGACCCATATGTAGGGTCGCCTGGGTAGGTACCACCGCCTTTCTTATTTCAGCCGTGAAACAGTTCGCTGTGTTTCGGATTGAAGGGAAAGGTAGCCAGTGTAATTACTGGACATGGACGGCATTTCATCTCAGGCCTCAGGATGACAACGCACCTGCAATATCAAGTGCTTTTCCTTGTTATTGCAGGTGTCTATAGGCGGCGGTAACCGCTTACAACCAGGTAGGCCGCCAGCTTGTTTGTCATCTAGTTGTATAAAAAAAAAAAAAGATATGGACAATATGAATTCATGTGTATAAAGCCAAAGTAAAAAAGAAAATATTATTCTTTGTAACTAATACTTAAGGATAATTATGCAGTTAGTGTCAGCTTCACGAGACTCAGGACAATTATTGTGCGCGAATAGCAGAATTTGTATACTTTTGGAGATATTCGGGAAAAACAATTTTCATAAAATCAAGTTCATATTTTAATTTGCTAGTAAGTTTCATATTCAATAAGTTTTTAGGTACAAACTCTTTTTAACAATGCAGGTATTTTATTTATAACTACTTATAAGCTTAGAAATATTTGTTAGATGCGCTCTTGGTTCAACTCTAATGTTGGATGGAGTTCAAGTATGTACTCCTACCAGTTTAATACATATTTGAAACGTGCACATTATTAACAGTTTCAGTCAATTCTGTTGGCGTCAAATAAACTTCTTCGTGGCTAGAACCACTCATTTTAGGTTTTTTACTTGTTTTCAAGTTTTTTGTGTTAAACCTATGGTTTTAACAAATATGTCGTGAAAAGAAAATGGCGCGCGCAAAGCAAATTAAACAAAAAGTACACCAAGGAGCCGAGTTTGAGTTTTTAACAAGTTAAAAAAGGTTGTATGATAAATTCGGCACCATTGAGGTAGAAGTAAATTGGTTTAATGATGTTTTGAATTCACAAACTCAGTGCACACGATGTTCTAAATTCAAATTTACTTTATCCTCTAATAGCGGATAAAAACGGCTTTTGCACTCAGATATTTAGAGCAAATTACTCTTTCCGAGATAGAGGGATGAAAAAATTTTTTTTTTGCGTATCGCAATTGATGTTAGTTTGCTTTCGAAGTTTTGGCATTAAAATTTACAAATCTTTAATTCGGTGTAAAAATCCGTATTAATTAATTAATTTATTTATTTATTTAGTTAAACTTTAATTGTACATAATGAGTTGCAATTTGGCGGACTTAATGCCATTAGGCAATCTCTACCAGTCACTCGGAAAGTTGAGACCAAAATGATTAAATAGGTAGTACAAAAACAACTGTTTTAAAAATTAAAATATACAATAAAGTGTGAATACAGATATGCATAATAATGAAAATAAATATTGTTAGGATGTATAACTATAATATTGTTAGGATGTACTTATCGGTGTTTATATTATCCATACGAGGTGCGACTCACCGCGGATCGTCGTTCCATCTGTTAACTGTCCGCACCCAGCTAATACTTATAACTTCCATCCATGGCCCGGAAATCGGATATTGGTTTAAACGTAAAATCCGACAAGTTTTATGTTTTTACGACTGATATTGACACAGACCACCACATTGGACTGTAATTAATATACACTTTGATTGAGACAGATAGGCGATCCGGAACTTGCTGCCGTTAATGTAAACTTATCTTTTAACGGGGGCACCCGCACTCCGTAGTCCGAAGATTTATGAACGTCAAAATGACGGGATCACTTTTTGTTTTAAACAGACTTTCCATTATTTTTTTAATACTCATTTAGCACCTTTTGATACCTATAATTATAATTTTGGTACCTTCTTAGTCTTGACTATATTAAAGGTTTATACTGTTTATACGGAAGCTGTTACTACAAAACTACCAATCATTTTACTAAACCAACTGCTCTGAGATTTAAAACTCATTTAACACCTCCGGAAAGTCTCTTGACGATGTTTGAATAACTTATAGTTTTTTGTTATTTATTATTTTCATATTTACAGCTTGTACGCCTGCAAAATTATGAAGAGCAAACCTTATAGTAGAATAAATTTGCCCTTCGAATTAGTGGCAGGCGCTTTTGCTTATTTTGAATAGGTTAGTTTAACATTAAACATTCCAATAATTTTTGTTTCGTTTTTGAAAAACAAAACCACTAAATAATTTCGAATGCATTCATAATCAACATCAAATATAATTTTAGTATTATAAAATAAAATATCTTTAAACAAACAGTAATCTATCTACCCACAGGTTTTGCTATTTGTAGATGGGTGATTCTAAAAGGGGACGATATTAATTAATTTTCGCCAGGGTTGATAAAAATCATGATTTTTATAAAAAAAAACAAAAAAGTCAGATTAATTTTATTTAAATCTGATTTATTTCATTTTAATCAGATTTTTTTGATTACTTTAATTATCTGATCGTTTTCAGTATGAAAGTCAGTTATTTATTAAAAAAAACAACTTATTTTTTATAAATCAACATATTAGTTCTTTTATTAAGTCATTTTTTTATTAAAAAAACTAATTGGCATATTTATTTGCTTTGTACGGTTTACCGCACATAAGCAGCAATGTACGGCGTTACTATATTTTCTGCTTATACTTGCATTTGACTTTACGTATCATAACTGTATAAAATAATATCGAGTAATAAATCAGTGTTCGATCAGCACCCTATCCGGTTGTATCATTTCGAGCCCTCCGCCGTATCAGTATCATTATCAGACTATCATATCTATTTATCTATCATCTAAGAGTGTAGGCATAAAACCCTACATGCTTATTTAACAAAAAATATTAAATGAAATTTCGGGGGAAGTCCCTTGACACTTTTTGGCTGATTTGGTTGCAGGAAAAAAGTACTGATTTAAATCATTGATTTTTTTAAAAAAATCAATTGATTTTAATCGCGATTTAAATCACTGATTCAAATCAAATGATTTAAATCATATCATCCATGATTTTCAGAATTTCATTGTTCATATCAGGTACCTACTTTCAAATAATTACTTTACTGAAATTAAAGGTAAAAATAAAACAAATTTGGATAATTTTAATTTTATATTTAACTTTGGAAATGACAGTTGTAAGTATGTAAACAAATTAAAAGAAAAAAATATTTAAAAAAAGCTTTTATTTAAATGCTCTAAAAAGAAGAAAATAAATTTTCCTTGATAATTTTAACTATAAACTAATAACCTCATTACACACAATTTAAATGATCATAAAAGCTTGTCGCTCAATTAAATAGGTACCTACTAGTTTATTTACAAAAGTAAATCGCGCGACAAGCTTTTATAATCATAAAAATTGTGTATAATGAGGTTATTAGTTTATAGTTAAAATTATTGAGGAAAATTTTACTTTATTTACGTACTTACAATTGTCACTTCCAAAGTTAAATATAAAATTAAAATTATCTATATTTGTTCCATTTTTACCTTTAATTTTAGTAAAGTAATTAATTGAAAGTAGGTACCTGATATGAACAATGAAATTCCGAAAATTGATTAATAACATCAACTTTTAGAATCACCCATCTACAAATGGCAAAACCTGTGGGTAGATAGATTACTGTTTGTTTATAGATATTTTATTTTATATGACTAAAATTATAATTGGTGTTGATTATGAATGCATTTGAAATTATTTAGTGGTTTCGTTTATTAAAAACGTAAGAAAAATTATTGAAATGTTTAATGTTAAACTAATTAAAATAGGCAAAAGCGCCTGCATCTAATTCGAAGGGCAAATTTATTCTACTATAAGGTTTGCTCTTCATAATTATGCAGGCGCACATGCTGTTAATATGAAAATAATAAATAACAAAAAAACTATTAGTTATTCAAACAGCGTCACGAGACCTTCCGGAGGTGTTAAATGAGTTTTAAATCTCAGAGCAGTTGGTTTAGTAAAATGATTGGTAGTTTTGTAGTAACAGCTTGATCTCGTCATTTTGATTCGTCAAAATAGCGGGATCAGTATAAACCTTTAATATAGTCAAGACTAAGAAGGTACCAAAATTATTATTATAGGTATCAAAAGGTGCTAAATGAGTATTAAAAAAATAATGGAAAGTCTGTTTAAAATAAAAAGTGATCCCGTCATTTTGACGTTCATGAAGATTTTACGACATATTACCTATCCACATTGACTCTTGAATACTCACATCCATGGTTTTGTATCTGCCCAAGTAGGTAAGGCAGCCATCAGGTTTTCAATTTTGTAACTTTTTCAGATTACGGACGGGGATACAATTTGTTGCACAAGGACGAGTCGGGCCTTACTTATATGCCGGAAGGAATGGAAAATGTTGATTTTTTTAACGAATAATCTAAAATTACGGAGATATGAATCAATCGAATGTACTCTTGTTCACAACCACATGTACTGCCTTCATTTTTAATGTAACGCTATTTTTACTAAAATTTTGATTTTTCAAAAATCCAATGATCGAGTTTTAGTTTTCATCAAAATCGGGCCCGAGAATCCTTTGCATACTTTACGCTATTCCAGCCGCACTTGAAAAATTCACATGTATATTATTAGTAAGTTGGGGCCGGGTGAAATTACTTCAAACGCGAAACCTGCATTAAAATGAAAGTTGTCCGTGAAAAATCCGGCACCAACAGAAAACCGGCTGTAGCATATGCCGAGTTGGAAGTCCGTTTCGGCAATTTGCTATTTTTCGTTAATCTATTTTTTATGCCGAATAATTTTCTTTCTTTCAGACTACATACGATTGATTCAAATCGCGCTTTTCAAAGATAGGGGGTAGGGCCAGCCTGACTAAATCTAAAATTACCAATCATTGTAAACCTAATTATGTTCACTTGTTAATAAAAATAACAAAATCCTAGTGTCAATGTTTTATTCATTTTGGGATAATCTCATTTCACAATTTAATGACATGGTAAAAATGTATTATTTACAAGACAAATAGTAATATTACAATTTTTTATTTAACATTGTACCTTTTAACATTGACGGCTTTTGCCAATTGTTTAGATCCTAACCTTATAAAAATAAAATAACATTATTTCTTACTTTACAACATTTACTACCGCACATTGTGCACATACACGCCATAATAATTTACATCATTTCAGCTAGAAGCTACACACTTGATTAATTCTCCAGATTTTCATCAACAATTTTCTAGAAATTACATGCATGTTCTATTGAAAGTTGGCTGTTCCAAATTGAGTAGTAAAGTGACGTTTATAGAATCTCACTCTATACAGATACAAACACTTTGCGTCTCGATTTCTTTATTGCATTTGAGGCATTTTTTATAATATAAAAGGTTGGAAAATTAGACAAATAACAGATTATAAATCTGTACATGAATATTATCCTAAACTAGTCTAAGAGCGTTTACGTCGCGCACGGCTGTTCATACAAGCGTTCAAGTCGAGAATATTGGAAACAAACAAACCGAATCTAACTTAATTGCCATGTATAAGCAATTAAGCTTAGTCTAAAGTCATCAGAGGATTTTTAGAATAAAGAAAATATTGACGATTTTTGGTTTGTATGAAAAGCTAAAAAATTGTAACTAGGTATAAGAACTGTTTTTCGAAAACTCCTCTGATAACTATTTAGACTAGCCTGTCTTGTATAAACATGTCTTATTACTTAGAAACGGTTTGTTAGTTTCCATTATTTTCAACTTGAAAGTTTGTATGAAAAGCCATGCGGCGTAAACGCTCTCAATTATCACTAAAACTTAGTCTACTACTTAAATATTTATAAGCAAACATTTAACTAAGTCCTCTAGCTAAATTAAATAAATTAGAATCAGACTTCTAATTTCGATCCTAATATGAGAGGAACAATAGGTCCAAAACTGTAAATCAACCTGTACCAAAACGGTACTCGGCACTAAATTTAAATAGGTCATCAGTTCATAAAAATAAGTAGAAGATAGGTATGTGTATTTATAAAGTGGAACGTTTGCAAAATAACGAAGATAGATATAAAAAATATAATAGCAGATGCTAAGTTTGATTTAAAAGATATATTCAGGGCCGGCCATATCAATGGCCCAACGGAATTTGTCGCGTTGAGTTTTGTTGTAAATCTTTTCAATGGGTACATCGTGTTTCTTGCACCTGTAACGTAAGTATATAAATTAGTACCTAAGGTATATTTAATAATTAATGATGTATAGAACACTAGCTTTTGGCCGCGACTTAGTCCGCGCAGTAATAATGCGTACCTACTCCTTTCTGTTCGTGACTCTTATTCCAACAATAAGAGTAATGAACAGCGAGAAGTGACATGTTATTGATTATGATTTTACATTTTTCCGGGATGAAGTCTTCTAGACTATAGTGTATTATTATCACTGGCCTATAAACGTCCCACTGCTGGCCACAGGCCTTCCTACATTCGAGAAACACACAAGGAGTTTGGGGCATAAAGCTACCACTCTGGCAGAATGCGGGTTTGTGGGTAAAAGCAGTTATAGTAACTACAGGCATGTTGGTCCTGGTTGTTACTGCAAGCTGTTGGGATTATCATGCCTTTTGAGCCACAGAGGAGCTCGAGATTACAAACATAGATTGACCTATTATCCTGGAAACAATCATGGTAAAAGTTGCTCTCGAATCGAAACCAGAGTGCACAAACCACTATGCCACTGAGTTCCTCCTATGGTCTAAGTCTGTCCCAAATATCATTTTGAGCCGTTCTCGCATGAATATCCATCCAATCATACATTATTTTATGATATTAATAGGTTATTATATGATGTGGACCAAATACTTTATACATCAATTATATGATTACACCACATAAAAGTTGCAAAAAATAGAGGACACTCAAAGAAATCAATACAAGTCATACTGTATTTATATGAAAAAAGTTTGGGTAAATAAGCACAATCACTGACAAATACTTACCAAGCAACTGAGATACGAGGGTCCAGATAATTCAGCTTGGAAGTTCCCAATGCAATTGTTTTGTTTTCATCGCGATCTGTTTCTTGTAATTCTAGTTTCTTCAACTGTTCTCTGAGACGTTCCAGAGCTTTCTTTTTCTTATCACATGCAATCTTCTCTTTGACAGAGCCTCTTTTGGCTTCCTTGGTAGATTGCCGTAAATCTTCTTCTGCTTCATCAATTTGATCTCGTTTAACCTGAATTTTTTCTTTTAAAGCTTCCATTGACTTTGAATGACCTAAAAGTATACAATATAAATTATATTTGTGTTTAGGAATTGAGATGGGAACAAAAAATAGCAAGACAACCATGAAGTACTAAATTAATTTTAAGAAATTACCTTTAGGGACAGCTCTCTGATGGTTACATAGTATAGCTACAGCTCTATTTGCTCTGTTGTATGCCAGAATTTTCTCTGGGATTGAAGCATCACCATCAGTAAGTTCATCCAATTGCCTCTGTAGTGTAATAGAGGCATTATATGTACGGAAGACCTTGGCAGTTAAGGCTGGCATCAAATCCTTTAGATGCTCATTCAAAGTTTGTGTATTAAGTCTGTCAAAGAGATCATCACTGTCTTTTTTGTTTTCCATGAAAAGTTCGAGATTCTTAAATACTCTTTTCTCTACTGGCACTTCATTATAATATCTAATTGAATCTTTACCCAGAAAGTCAAACACTACTACATATTCCTTGCCATCTTTCTCCTTGTGTAATTCTATGTGTTCAACACGCAATGAACAACAACCCACAGTGTCGGCCTGATCATCATCCTTTTCATTACCTGCTCTCAATGCAAGACGATCTATAAAGTATAAAGCAACAGCTCTTTGTCTAACACGCATTTCCTTAGCCTTCCAGTCAGCTCGGTAATTTTCTCTTATGTTGTCTATACATTTATGAAGTTTACGTGCTGTCTCATATTTTTGCCAGTCTTTTTCACCTTTTAATTTTGAACTAGGATTTAACATAACATACTTAGCTTGACCTTGTACATTTTCTGTCCAAGATGCCAACCATGTCACTGTGTTATCATGCCGCACTTCCTTCCACTTGTGGCCTGATGGTGGTTTTGGTATTTTACTATCTTTCGAACAGTTAATTAAGACATCTTCGGGCATGACTCGCCTTTTAAGCATTCCCATCTTAGGATGCTCACCACGACCTCTAAACAAACCAGGAGGCTCAATTCTGAAATTGCCAATTTTTTCCTTGTGACCATCAATAATACAGAATCCATATTCTTTTTGAATTTCTTCATTTTTAGCTTTGAGATCAGCTTTTTCTTCTTTTGTGCGATTTTTATTTTTTTCTGTAACACTTTGGAAATATGCTTGCATTTCTTTAAAATCACATTTGGATAAATCTTTTATTAACTTTGTTTCTTCATGTGTCATCACTTTTTTCCAATCATTAAAGAAATTGTTGTTAAAAGCTGACTTTGTTGTGTAATCATGATCAAGCATACGAGCATAGAACCCTGCCACTTCCTCTGCATCTTCTGAAAGTCTCATCACTTTACCATCATAGCGGAATTTCACATTTTCTGGCAAAGGTTCATAAGCAGGTGCAAATAATGGTCCTTTGTGCTCAAGGAACTTCCACTTGGTGCCATCATCTTTTTTTTCTTCTTCCCACCTACAAAATGAATTATGTTACTACTTAATAACAATTTCAAGGAATGAAAAAAAAACTACTAACTTAATCCTGCGATGACGTATTTGTCTAATAATAACTACGATTTTAGAGTTCTTTTCAAGTAAAGGATGAAAAATCAATCTCTTTACTAAAGTACTAAACATAGCTACATAACCTCAAGAAATGTCAATGTCACACGCTTTCAGTCATAATTGCGATTACAACGCCACCTGTCGGATTACTGAAGAACTTTGTGGTGCTCTTAGTGCACCCACAATTTTACATAGATGGCGTTAGAATCTTTAGTCTTTCGACAAAAAGGACACTATTTTTTATTTTATCATGTTGCTGCATTTTATGTTTTCAATTTATGAAATAATAAAAAAACAGTCTCGGGTTATAACTAAAAATATGAAAAGGGTGATCAAAAAGACTGGGGGGTTAGCGGTTAGGTAATATTTTGCCTTAATAGTAACGACAATATTAATAATTTCATAGTAACATTACATGAGTACCTAAAGAAACTGACAAAGCACCTAAATCCTTCGATCTATTTTAAATTAAAGCAATCAATAAGAATAGAATCAAGTCAACGCCATATTTTAACGTTTTAGATATGTGAAACCAAGGATCCTTACACCATCACCTCAGGATAAGGTCATAATTGAGGGATATGAGAACATTGAAAAACCCTTGAAAACTTTATAATTATGTCCCTACTGGTAGTGACAAATGGAGTCTGGAGCTCCCTACCAGAGCGAATCAGTAGGGATATATTGAGCAGATGGTTCCATATATCCTCCTAACAGTGGGGATAAATCATTAGGGATATATGGAATAGGGGCATATTTTTGGTGAAGAACTAAAATAGTTATATGTATGTAATTATTAAATTTAATTTTCAGTGAAATAACTATTTAATATTGTAATAATAATAATATTCATACACTCAAACCTATTATCTAGCCCAAAGTAAGCATCATTAAGAGCTAGTGTTATGGATACTAAATAACGGTTAAATATTGATAATAATATGTATATAAATATTAGAAATATACTAAATAAACATATAAACATCCATGACTCGTAAACAAATGCTTGCACTCATCATACAAACATTTGCTCCTACCGGGATTCGAACCCGGGACCTCTTGACCGAGTAGCCTGCATAGCAAGGGGTACAGACCGCTCGACCAGACAGACGGTCGTCAATTGTATTGTATTATTTTATTTTCTTGCAATAAGTGAATATTAGAGTGTATCACATGGGAATAAAACCTATTATAACTCGATTTCTATTCCTTACAGTAAAACTATCTCTAGAATATGGGTTACATTAGCCATTTAAAAGAAAACAATAACTTATTTTCTCCTAAATCAGACAAAGTTATAGACTACAGGCCCGTGTCAAAAAAATGGTGGGTCATTTGAACCACCTGGTGACCTATCTAAAAGGATTTATGAGCATAAAATAATAAGATTCAGCACTATGCCGTCACTTGTAAGCTGTCCAACTGAGTGCAGGTGAGAATTCAAAAGTACAGGTAGAGTGAGTACATTTTGGTCATATATTTTTGTACGGCATTCTTACCATCGATAGATCCATGAAAAATAATAAGAAAACGCGCAGTGCCCTAAAAAAATGGTGCGCCACAAAGTCCGATTTTTTTTTTCATTTTCCGACTATTTCCAGGGTAAATTTGGTCATTTGATTTTGTACGGCATCAGTTTCATACTATTTCAATACTGCTTCTAATCCATTATTCCGCAACGCCGTACAAAAATCATGCGACAAGGGGAAAAAATCGAGGGTTGCAACCCCCTCTCTTTCCGTGGTCCAGGGGGTGATTTGACACAACATAAAATTAATTTATTTTGAAAGTATTTTATGCATAGATAATATTTTTTCATATGCCGTACATTTTCGTTGGTCCGAAGGGGGAAAAAATAAAAAATCATATAACGAAATGTAAGATGAAATTCATCATGATATTTTTTTATACGGCATTTAGATAGTTTATTTGTACTAATTTTCATAGTCTTTTCGTGATTCTAGGTTCTTAGTTAGAAACTATACAAACTATAGAAAGTATACAAAACTGTTGATACTGGGATTGACAGTTTCAATTCTTGGATATAATATACACACCGTTTCAGTTCAGTTAGACGTCATAGTGATTCTATCATATTATCAATTGTTCTCTTCAAAAATATGTTAATGCCGTACTGTATCAGATGGCCATAAAGTACCCTTTAAATGGTAGCGTCATTTTCATCAGCCTAAAAGATATGGTCTGCATTAAAATGTACGGCATCATTTTTTCCTAATTTATTTATGTTAATACTATTTAAAACAAGGGATAAAATGTAGAAAACTGCTATATTTCATTAATCTATGATATTTAAACTTTTGAAATAATTTGCAAAATTTCAGTTTTTGTATTTCTCTATAATTTTTATTAGAACAGTTTCTTTTGAACGGCAATTCTATATAACAATAATATTTTACAATATCATGTTAAAAAAAAGTTCCCGTACAGGATCAAATGATTTTACAGGTTTTTAAATCAAGGATATGATGAAATTAAGATAATTATTGATATACATTCAATTGAACAATTATTTTTTGACGGCATTATTTTTATTAGTACTTTTGAGTGCTAGATAATGTTTTGGAACCGAAGTCGTACTTTTACAAATCACCCCCTGGACCACGGAAAGAGAGGAGTTGCAACCCTCGATTTTTTCCCCTTGTCGCATGATTTTTGTACGGCGTTGCGGAATAATGGATTAGAAGCAGTATTGAAATAGTATGAAACTGATGCCGTACAAAATCAAATGACCAAATTTACCCTGGAAATAGTCGGAAAATGAAAAAAAAAATCGGACTTTGTGGCGCACCATTTTTTTAGGGCACTGCGCGTTTTCTTATTATTTTTCATGGATCTATCGATAGTAAGAATGCCGTACAAAAATATATGACCAAAATGTACTCACTCTACCTGTACTTTTGAATTCCCACCTGCACTCAGTTGGACAGCTTACAAGTGACGGCATAGTGCTGAATCTTTTTATTTTATGCTCTTATATCGTTCTAGATAGGTCACCTGGTGGTTCAAATGACCCACCATTTTTTTGACACGGACCTGTGCCATTATTGGAGGGCAGATTTTGTTAAATGCAATGCCATATTCATGTCGTCATAATTAGTAAACACTAGACAGAGACATTTTGCAATTATAATATTAAGTATGGACTATGGATGGCTTAAGCAAATATTTGTACTAACCATTTCCAAACTTCTTGTTCATCTTCTTGCTTTTTCTTTCGCTTTGTAGGACTAACCCCATCATTTGGTTCCGTTTTCACTTTAGTAGATTTCGGTTTCTCCACTTTCATTTTTTTCTTTTTGGGTTTTATGTCCTCTTCTTCCTCATCATCATAGTCAATTTCTATATATTATTTCAAAATAGAAATATTTTTAATACCAAAAAAAATACGAAAATTATTATGTCAAAAAAATATAAGAAAATTCTAAGTGGTGTACAATACATTAGCAAAATTAGCATGCATCAGGACCAAAAAGTGAAAGTACCTTTTTTCACTTTCTTTTTAGATTTCTTACGTTGCAATAGTGGAACATCAGATTTATCTTCAGATGATATGTGTCTTTTGATAGCTTTTCGCTGTGCCTGTTGGGTGAATAAAACATCAATGATTTAGTTAACGAGTAAAGCACTTACTCATCTAATATTACTGTTTAATCATATTGCTGTTTCTATTTATTTTTAAATTTGGAGCCTTTTCTACTGCTAATTAGTGAAAAGCTAAATATTAAAAAGTTAAAAGTAGATATGTGATGGAGCTGAATACTTAATTATTAATTGATAGTGTTTTCCCTTGATATTTTAATAAAAATTGTAGATATACCAGTGGTAGGTCTTCTTCTTCACCAAGGCTATCCTCATCTTCAGGTGGAAGTTCAGATAGTGGTTCATCTTTAAATTGTGATAGTGAATAGTCACAAGATGATGCTGTAGTATTGGCTATAGCAAATCCATCTTCACTATCTTCTTTAGTTTCTTCCTTCATGTGACGTACATCTATCTGTAAATGTTTTAAAACACACTATTATTGATGAAATCATTAGTCATAGAGATGTTCCGAAAATGTATTGAGGCTGAAACATAAACTTTCTCATTATTTATATTTTACTAAATTATGTATTATTTAAAAGATGTTTAATAAATAGCTTGAAACACTGCCAAACTGTGATAAATCAGAGACTACAGAATTATGACCGATCACTCTGATTAAATTACAAAACAAAAAAAAATTCAGTTTTGAGCAATGACAACACTAAAGATGATTATTAATAAATTTAACTTAACTGCTTACCTGCATAGGTTCATCTTTGGGAGAGTTTTGTGAATAAGGCTCTACCTTAATTTTGTCCTGTTTATCATCCTTGTTTCTGTCTTTAGTTTTACTGGAGCTGTGTGAAATCAAAATAAATTTAAAATACAAGTTAAAACTCCAATTACTTTCAAAATAAAAGGAAAATCAATACTTAATCTGAATTAAGTCTTGAACAGCTACTCCTATCTCAATCATGATAGAAAAACATTAGGAAAAATCACTCAATAATTTTATATGATGATAGATTAAATTGACAGATGTCAATGATCTTTATGGCTTAGGACTTTAGGACAATAGAAAAAACAATCAAATTTATTATTTAATTTAAACACATACCTGTGTTTGTCTTTTGAGCTGTATTTATCTTTATCACTCCTGTGTTTATCACTTTTTTGGCGATCTTTATCACGCTCACGATCCTTGTCCCTATCTTTTGATTTATGATCCTTAGATGAACTTTTAGAATCCTTCTCTTTATCTTTTGATGATGATTTTTTGTCATTGCTGCTGCTGCTCTTATGTTTGTCTTTTTCTGTTTTGTCCTTTTCTCTGTCACTACGCTCCTTGTCTCTGTGCTTGTCCTTGTCACTGCGATGTTTGTCTTTATCACTGCGGTCCTTTTCCTTGCTTATATTTTCTCTGTCACTTCGGTCTTTGCTCTTTTCGCTTCGCTCTTTATCTCTGTCTCTATCACTGCGGTCTTTGTCTTTGCTAGATGATTTGTGGGAGCTACTGTGACTTTTGCTACTCGAATATTTGTCCTTCTCCTTGTCCCTATAAAGAAAGAGTCACGTAGCTTAATTAATTATTAAAATACCAAACTAAGGCTCATACCTTAGAACTTTCTGGAAAACTAACCTGCTAGAACTACCGCTGTGTTTAGAGCTCTTGTGGTCGCGGTCTTTATCGCGGTGCTTGTCCTTACTAGAAGACTTATGGCTGGACTTATGCTTATCAGAGCTGCTATATCCGTTGTGTATACCATTCACGTGTTCATTTTTATTGCCATTTACCTTTCCCTGAAAAAAAAAACCATTAGATTGTTAAAATAAATTTATACAAACATGTCTAATAAATTTTTAAGAATAAAGCAGCAAGTTGAAATATAGGTACAATTATATGAAACACAAATCGCGATACCTTTCAAAGGACGCTTCATTTAGTTCGAATCGTATGGGAGACGCCATATTGGGACTTAGAAAATTTTCGCTTCGGCAGTGTGGTGTACACTAGTAAAGCGGACTATGGGGACAATATTTCAGCTTGAAAATATAATTATCAGACTCAAATAAATTTGACAAATTAATGTAATATCTTACCGATTCACCATCATTATCACTGACTGGATTTTCTACACTCATTTTGCCAACGTATCACAGACGTTGTATGAGATTACAATTGAATTGAGTGCACATTGAGTGAGGATCGCGAACAGAGTCGAAGAACGAAGGAAAAAATTCTAAGTGCCGAGAAGTGACGAATGCGCATGCGCCGTTGATCCGGAGTTTCTCGCGACGAACTTCAAGAGGCTATAGTTCAATGCACGTTTTCGTGCATTACTTCACTTTAATGTGTCTGTGAGCACCATAGACTAGATTTTTATTTGTTTATTCTCCCTACAATGGAAAGGCAACGTTAATTAATGTCCATACAGCCATGTCTTCAGTATGTCTTATTTTTAAAATTTATTGCATTGAAATGCTGGTGTTACACATTTTAATGCATCTTGGGAGTATTTGACGCGAAATATATGATGACAGTCTCCTTATGTGCTACTTGATGAGGTGGATAAACACAAAAATGTTCTCATCGTATTTCACACCATAATCACTTTTATTCTAATAACCTTTTAGTTGTTACTTCAACACAAACACTTTGTATATAAAACAACACCACTTTTATAACACAAAGTTCGCTCCGACACAATTTTAATTATTAAAATAAAAATACATTTTAAACTGGTAGGTACACATAGCTTCTAGCACCAACGATGTGGTCTATTGAAGAAGCACCTAGCACAGACCACAGACACAGACTGTGGACAAAATCTCTCTCCACCTCTTATGTTCACTCATTAGGAGACAAAAGTGTTTTATCACTTTCTTTCTATTGGACGAAGAGAGAGACAAACTTGTCTACTTCACAGGGAGTTTGCCATGCAGTGCAGTCTGACGGTATTCTGACTTTTTGGCTGGTTCATGCACAAAGTTCATGGTTGAGGTCTCAGAACACTAAGAGTTATTGCCCATAGAGTTGCCCATAGACTGTTTGACGGCGAGGCGAAAGGCGATACGGTGACGACTCCTTTCCAAGTTGTTATGTGAGCTATGACCTTAAGGAGGCAATGTCTCTCCATATGCTTAAAAGTTCAATGCCGCTCGTGATCTCGGGGTTGTCAACAATTCTCGTAGCGCGTCTTTGAACCGCATCAAATGCTCCAAGTTAGTATCTAGGTTCTTAGCTCCCAAAGTGGTCCAGGTGAACCCCCAGGGGTCCACGGGAGACTCGACGGTGGTGTACGCTGGTTTGACAAAAAAAAACACATTATATGTCGAGTTTTGGGAATATTGAAGCTGAAGGGGGTTCACCAAAGCCAGCTTTTTGAAAGTGGTTTATAAAAAAAAGTCTGGGAACCTTGTTCTAGGTGCTCCCGCCTATAGGTAGCAGCAGTATACATAGTATTGTCTAATATTTTTGCGAGCACTATACATTTGAAATGAAACCACTTTACTGGATTTAAATCGCGTTTAATTAGATGTTACAATTACATTTTACACACGACGTTTCGATTACTTTACAGCGATCGTGGTCACGGGAAAACTGAATTCTCAATTGTCTTTGATAAGTTTATAAGTTAAGTACCGTCACTTTGTGTTATCTAGCTGTAGCAGTATACAATTAGGTACGGAATCTGACCTGCCCCCTTAGCCCCTTCTTACATTACGATATTCGCATTCGCAAGAGACGATACCTCAGTTGCATAATACCACTTGTTCGCCACTCGGGCATACAATTTATTTGCGCGACTAGTAGCGGACGCGTAGGATACGGGTAGCTTAGTGTGCGGACCGCTATACAAATGTATGCGAGAAACCCCTCGGCGACCCATCTTCGAGACTCACGTAGGATACTAGTCGTCTGTAAGTAGCATAATGTAAGAAGGGCCTTATTCTAAACTGTCGGATCACAGATTCGATTCGAAAAGTCACATCCCGTCTCGCATTGACGCACCAGTTTAATATTAAATTGTAATTGTACGAACCTCGAGTGGCGAAGAATTATCTTATTGGTATGCGACTGAGGTAGCGTCTCTTGCAAATATCGTAATGTAAAGGCCCCTGTACACATTGGGCCAACGCATTGGGCCAATGCATTAGACCAATGTGTAGAGGGCTATTTTGCGAAACGTTTGTGACAAATCGTAGTTGCGCGAACGTTGGCCGGCAAGCCGAATTGTGTCGGTTTTTTGAGCGCACATCAAAGGATCTTGGCGCGTTTCGCAAACAGCGTTCACACATTGGTGTTCTAATCAGTTCGTTCCTATTCTTCAACCGGGAAAGTAGTGCCGCGCTTGAGGGAAAATGTCGGCAGCCTGGACAAGTAGTTAGCGAGGTCATGGAATTTATTGAACTTTATAGAAATGACCGAATTATCCATATTATGGGATCTGAAACACCCACAACACAAGAATAAAAACAAAGTAATTAAGTACTTACAATATAATTACACACTATATGGGTCAATTTATACTAGCGCATAGTCAAAACGAATCAAAGTTGATATAGCAAATTCAACTTTCGTCCAACGTTTTTGGATAAATAATTTAATAAATATTTTCTTTTTAGTCACTCTATTCTGATACACTTTTAAATAATGATTAAACGTGCAGTATAAATAAATGGCCGTCGTAGCCAGAGTTTCTACCTCCATTGTCAAAGCGCCAATTCACAATGAGCAGTACGCCAATGTGTGAACAGCTACACATCACGAACGCAAACGTTTTGGCCCAATGTGTACAGGGGGCTTAAGAAGGGGCTTAGACACATAAAGGGCTGTGTCAGGCAATTGTGCACCAATAGGGCAATAGCAAATACAATTACTTAGCGCTAAACGCGCAAACTGGTGTCTTAGTGGAGTTAAATTGGACTTACTTCCATCATCATCATTATTTCAGCCTAAAGACGTCCACTGCTGGACAAAGGCCTCCCCTTATGATTTCCTGTCATGCGTTGCATACATCCAGCGGCTACCTGCGACCTTTACCGCATCTTCGGTCCACCTTGTGGGAGGCCTGCCCACGCTGCCTTTGGTCCGTTGTCGTCACAGCAGAACCTTTCCGCCTAAACTGCCATCGGTTTTGCGAGCGATGCGTTCTGCACTTGTCACTTAAGTTTAGCAACTCTTAGATCTCTTCATTTCCGATTCGATTCTTCTTTGGCCTTTGAGTGACCTTGAGCCTCTTAATGAGACCTATTGTGACCACGCCGTAGGTCACTACTAATTGCCGTATAACTACTAAGACCCTGTCTGAAGCTTTTCTTATGCCAGCAGTGAAATAGTTCGCTCTGTTCCGGATTAAAGGGAAATGTAACGAGAGTTACTGGGCATGGAAGGCACTTCATTTTAGGCCTCCGTATGACAACGCATTTGCAATATCATGTGATTATTCCCTTGTTATTGCAGGTGTCAATAGGCGACGGTAACCACATTGTCACCAGGTGGACCGTCAGTTTCAATTCATATAAGTTGTATGAAAAAACAGAACGACTAACCGACGCTTGTTCATAGATAAAAAAAATCTATAAACAAGCGTCTACCTGTTGCATTTATCAATATCGAGCAAAAGTAAGCAAAAAATCACGTTTTGTTGCATAGGAGCCCTCTTAAATATATTCTGTTTATCAGTATTTGTTGTTATAGCAATAATATAGAATAAGCCTTTAAATACTGTATAACTATACACTAAATTAATTTTAAAAAACTAATAATAAGATCATAGTGCATAAGTCAAAAGAAAATGTAAAATAAATTACGTCTAGAAGTTATTTCCCCTGTACAAAATATAGAAATAGAATAGAGAAAACTAGATTAGGCGGGCATACCCACCCGTAATGAAAGAAAGGTGAAGGATGAAAGAAAGAACAGTATGAAGCATGGAAGTACGAGAGGCAAAAAAGAGAGAACTAGAATGAAAGAGATAGAATAGCAAAAATAGGCTCCGATAATGTTGGAGGTAGTAGATTAAAAAAAAAACCGCTGCAGATCTGAGTTTAGTCGTCCCCATCAGTCTTTGAGGGCGTATAAAAAGATGCCATTTGACAGTCGCTATCGCTATCGTTGACAATTACGATCGAAAGACAATCAAGGATGTTATGTATTGCACGGTATTTGCGTTGAGGGAATGATTAACAAAGATTTATTTTTATGCACACTTTTATTCACCATTATAGCACAGATTGACAATTTAGGAAGTGACTTATCTCTGTTTGGAGAACTCTCGATTTCGCGATTTTTGTCCACCGTATAGTAGGTGTCTTTAGTACTATAGTTTGGATAACAATGTAGTCCGGCTATAGACAGCATATCATTGATATGTAGCTGAAACACTTGGAGATAGCACGGTGCTGTCCGATTCATGTTATCCAATAAACTACAACAACGGATCTTATGCATACGCTGGATAAAAAGCTAGCGACCCATTTGCATAGCCTTTGAGTTGATAACTTTGAAGGAAGACCCCTGTGCCAGACCCGTTTGACCGCCTTCGCTACATGCCTCACCATGTCTCTCAACGGCAAGTCGGCAAAGGCCCAACGGTGTGTGAGGTAACTAGAAGTTCACCCATCAAGCAATTGTGGTTAAAGCCCGTATTGGCTGATTAAATCAAATTTTTCTCATCCTCCATAATACCCATTCACCTCCCCTTTGCCATAACGGTCTGTGGGGCGTTAAAGTTCTAGAATGGCCACTACGTACCAAGCGTAAAGTAATACGGCCACCTACTAAATGGAAAGACGACCTGCCCCCTTATTCACAACCGTGGGATCACGGATTCGATGCCAAAAGTCACATTCCGTCTCGTTTTGACGCGCAGTGGTAAAAAATGACAGGTATAGATCCGATCCGATTTCCGAAATTCGAATATTTTCCGACAGTTGTGGATAAGGGGGCTGGTCAGGAATACAGTTTGCGTAGAACCGTTCCATTTGTAAATCGATGTTCAGCAGTGGACATCATAGCCTGATATGATGATGCTGATGAATATGACAGAGGAGTATTTTATTAACTACAGGCAAACGGAACTTAGGGCACTGGCACTTGCCCAAAGAGGCAATGTAAAAGAAGGCATGAATAGGAGAAAGTTCCTGTTCCCAACATAACGATAACAATCGTTGTATATTATATAGTCCACCTGCAAGAGACGCAACACCAAGGCATTGGTTTTCAATACTAAGTTTGAAAAACAAACAGTGGCCCTAATTCTGGAGAACACATGCTAAGTGTAAAAGGTCCAGGGGCTCTACCACCATCTTTATAAAAGCGATTCATATTCCGCTCGGTTCAGTATTGGTTCCTAAACTGCATCGTTTTCTTTCGTACCATCATCTTCAAAATTGATTCGCGTTTGCACCGATTGAATAAACCGTAGTGCTGTGTGTTATTCGTTCAAATGAACTAATTAGTAGAATATAATTGCTTGTATTGTGATTGTAATTTTAGATTATCGATGTATAAATTATTACGTTAATTAAGAGATTTTTGTGTTAGTTTTTTTATATAAAATATTTTATAATAATTTATAATTAAAATGTGGGAAAATATAGGTTTATTATTTATTTATTGAACTCATTCGTGATCAAATGTGCCGTAATTATTTTAAATTGTTCTTTCAATCTGATGATGTTGTTGTGACTGAGTTGGATAAAATTATTTTAAGCCTAAGCTTCATAATTTTTTTGATCCTCTCCTTTTAATCAAAAGTCTACACCACAAACGTAATTAAAAATGCTATTTACAGGTGTTCTCAGGTTAGGATACGGTCCTACTATTTTATTCTTATTTGTACCAAATGAAATTTCGTCTTTGATTTTTTTAATTGTATCACAAGAATGGGTTTAAATAGCAAAATTATTGCTAGATGGTTTCACTTATGTGACTTATACTTATTTAAATATTATAGTCGTTGTTATTTTGAAATAAGTACAATGTAACTATTTGACATTTCTGAATTTAGGATTTTCCCATCTCTAGCGGTGTCATAAATGTCATGGTCGCCATATTTGTTTACATTTCGGGTAGTAAAGAAAAAATGGACAATGATGACAGCAATTCAACTCTAAACTGAAACACTGTCATAGTCGTAGATAGCGTCGTAGTACGAATTAACGATTCTACTCAGTTTAGGTCCTAAACTGGATCGCGATAAAAGATGGTGGTACGGATGCAGTGCATTTCTTTCTCCCAAAATGAATACGAAAAGGATGGCTGTCATATAATTTGACATTTAGAGAGGTGCGTTCAATTTTCGACCATATTGAACGTGATAAAATGCAGTGCTTATGAGGCACCTCCGCATGCCGTCTAAAATTGTCTATGGTTTTTTTGAAATCTATCTAAATTTAATTGACAGGTGTAAACAAAATGTTGCGATATTTTTCTTATTACATATTGCGAGAAAGAGATATACTGTACTCAAATTTAAGTGTGTCTCCAGAATCAGGCCCAGTATTACTTAACCTAATAGAATTATTCTTAATTTTTGATTTTAACATTATTATGTTTGAAAAATTACTTAGTAATTAAAATAGAATAAAACTAGAAAAAACTTTTTCACGTCCTAAGGCAGGAATCGAAATCGCGACCTTTCGCAATCCGGGCGACTGCTCTGACCACTGAGCCACCCAGGACTTGGGATATCCCTGTGAAATTCTTCTAGTCTATCTTGTATTTGCGTTTATGAGCTAATAATATCTATAAAATTTCACGTCCTGAGGCAGGAATCGAACCCGCGACCTCGATTCCTGCCTCAGGACGTGAAATTTTCCTAGTTTTATTCTATTTTAATTACTAAGTATTTTTCCAAAAATTTATAATAATGTTAAAATCAAAAATTAAGAATATTTGAAAGCACTGCCCCAGCTTAACCGAATCGTCGGTATTTGTAAAAATACTCGTTTCGGATGTTGAAATAGAATATTTCGACATTGTAGGGTGGACGTTAGCTCATAAACGCAAATACAAGAGAAGAATTACTAGAATAGACTAGAAGAATTTCACAGGGATATCCCAAGTCCTGGGTGGCTCAGTGGTCAGAGCAGTCGCCCGGATTGCGAAAGGTCGCGGGTTCGATTCCTGCCTCAGGATGTGAAATTTTTCTAGTTTTATTCTATTTTAATTACTAACTAATAGAATTAGCTGTTAAAGGTCACATTATAGTATGAAAGAATTAGCTCTAATTATTCAATTTTAATAAACTCAATAATTGTATAAAATAACTTAATATATTTTATTATTTCAACATTTGCTAGTTTTACTAGTTGAGTCATTCTTGTCTGTTGATGGAATATATGAAGGTTTTCCATTAGCATCCCAAACATGTTTTTGTTTCTTGAATGTAAAAGCCATGTAGATAGCTGGAAAGGAAAGTAAAGATACATGAGTATAATATTAAAAGCTACCGGTGAAGACTGTTTATTGACATAATAAAAAAAATAAACAAATAAGGTCTGGGCTACAAACAATGGGCTACAAGCATTGTAATGCAATAAATGAAGAAATAAAAAAATACTTTAGACATGGCTGTAAGAGCATTAGTACCCTTTACCTTCTCATTACAGGAAGAATGAACAAAAAATAAAAATAAATAATAATAATAAAAACAAAAAAAAAAGCTGTGATTATAGAAGTTTAATGTTTGACAGAGTGTTTGGCGGGTTTTTGTGGCGTCGGTCACGATTTTTATTTTAATAATTAAAAATTTTGTTGGAGCGTACTTTGTGTTATAAAAGTGGTGTTGTTTTATATACAAAGTGTTTGTGTTGATGTGCAACTAAAAGATTATTAGAATAAAAGTGATTATGGTGTGAAATACGATGAGAACTTTTTTGTGGTTATCCACCTCATCAAGTAAAGTGACTGTCATCATATATTTCGCGTCAAATACTCCCAAGAAGCATTAAATTTAAAATGTGTTACACCAGCATTTTAATGCAATAAAAGAAGAAATAAAGAAAAACTGAATACATGGCCGTATGGGCATTAGTTCCATTTGCCTTCCCTTTATAGGAAGAATTAACAAAAAAAAAAATAATGTGTTTGGCGGGTTTTTGGCGTCAGTGAAAATTTTTATTACAATAATAAAAAATTGTGTCGGAGAGAACATTGAGTTATAAGAGTGGCGTAGTTTTATTATTCAAGTGTTTGTGTTGACATGCAACTAAATGATTATTAGAATAAAAATGATTATAGTGTAAAATACGATGAGAACTTTTTTGTGGTTATCCACCTCATCAAGTAGCACATATGGAGACTGTCATCATATATTTCGCGTCAAATACTCCCAAGATGCATTGAAATGTGGAACACCAGCATTTCAATACAATAAATGAAGAAATAAGAAATACTGAATACATGGCTGTATGGACATTAGTTTCCGTTGCCTTCCCATTGTAGGGAGAATTTACAAAAAAACAAAAAAAAAATGTTTGACAATAGAAGCATATTTGTGCAAACATAAAATTTTAATTAATTATGGTCGAATTTCGAGCACAAGGCAACCACTAATTATCATAATTACCTGTTACTTAATGCATGATTTTTATAACTTAACTTCCAACTTGTGGCTCCATAATGTACAAAGCCAGACATCTTTTTAAATGTCACACTATATGACAGCCATCGTTTTTGTTTTATTGAGAGAATAAGATGGACTGAACTTAAATTATATTTATCATGTGTTAAATCTACACATGCTAAATCTAAATTTTAGTTAAAATAGAGAATAAAATTTTAAACAATAAAATAAAACATACTTGCGACTTCCCATTCACACACACTCATAGTGCCAATTCGATCCCGCTCATTTTTATTTTCTGTTCCCTCTAATGCAGTTCGAGCATGTTCATATTCAGCTTCTTCTCCAATTAATTTCTTGCCTGGTGGTGCAGGATAAGTTTCGAAACATATTATTCTATGTAACAATTGTTTATATTTTTCTGAATTGTCTTTATAAAAATCGGCAAATCTTGCTTTATACACTAATTCTAAGCCATATTCAGCAGCTAGTTTTGTAAATAGTTCAAAATTTACTAGAAATTCAGGACAGTCCACAACACCTTCTAAATGAAAATCATACTTAGCACCAAAAAGAGGATAACCAGCTTTTGGATCAAATAATAATTTAATATTGTAGATCCTGTTACCAAATGAAAAATCTTGAGATTTTTGTGCTCGGGAAACTATTTCATATGCATCTGGAATAGTACCAAAGAAGTAGCCATCAGGTTTCAAGCATTCAGATATATTAGTGAGCATTCTTTTTGCCTGTGTTAAGCTTTCGAAGCTGTAATGTAATCCAAATTGGCAACTGACCAAGTCAAAGTTGATTGATGGATCAGCATATTTGTCACGAAGTGTTTCTTTTGTACAATCTGCTGCTATGAACTCTGCTGAAAATAGTTGTCCACATCGGCGACGCAAGTCTTCATACCTTGTTTCGCACTGTTGCACAGATACTTTTGCGATATCAGCGAATATAACACGTTCAACTCTAGCCTTTTGCCATTTGCTTAAATCTCCACCCTTTCCACAACAAATGTCTAGCACTCTTAATGGTTTACCGTAATCTTTTTCTCTTATTTTGTCTGTGTATTCCTGAATTAAAACACTTTTCACCCAGTTATTGAAATTTCTTAAATAGAATATAGGTGAATTGAACCGTTCTTTCAGACCTTTCTCTTCGAGATGATTATAGTGCGCCGCAACTACTGATGTATGTTCTTCTGTCCCAGGAGTTTTGGTTGGTGGTGCAACTCCGTCAATTTCATCACTTCCATGTGTAGTTTGGTCTTGAGCATATTGGGGCTCATTATTACCAGAAGCTTCATGTAACTGTGTAGATTTACTCATATTTATTTACTTATTTAACTAGCAAGTTACGCTTAAGAGGTATCAGTCTTATATGAATAGATCTCAATTAAGAATTAATTTCATGATAAATATATTTTTACGATCTACTTTATTTTGGCGTAGAGTTGGTGAAGAAAAGATGGAAGAGGAAGGCACAGATAAAGAAGGACCAACTATTTGGGAAGGCCACAGAATAAACAGTACATTTTTTACACAGATTCCCTAAGCTTATATTACTTTTTTTTGCTTTTTTTTTGCTTCATTCTTCCTGTAATGGGAAGGCAAAGGAAACTAATGCCCATACAGCCATGTCTTCAGTATTCGCATTGAAATGCTGGTGTTACACATTTCAATGAATCTTAGGCCTTGTACGCACTAGCGGCTGGCCGCGATGCGGCGTGCCGTTGCGGCACGCCCCACATCAATTTTTTTACGAAACCGCATGACAACAACGCACTGATTTGCAGCCAGCCGTCAACCGCTCCGGTTGTTCTGGGGCTGCGGCCAGCCGCACAGGTTAAGAGGCTGATAAACGCCAATGACCTTGAGAAAATGAATTTCGAAGCCCCGCCCACTAATATTTCCGATAAAGTGGCTCCACAATACTACACCGTCAAGCCGCGTAACTACTACAACCTCAAAAGCGCCAAGCTAAAAGGTATGCCACTAGATGGCGTGCTCCACGTGCTTTATTCCATAGACATAAAAAAAAATAGAAATGAACAATAAAAAATATGTGGTATTTTTAAATTAATAGCAAATATTTTACACGGTCAATATACTTATTTATACTAACAAATTTTATTAAGGGACCTACTATGAAATCAAAAATGAAATCAGGGATGCAATTACATAAGACAAATCATAATAGTTTTGACATACGTATTTTCATGTCAGCTGTTCTATAAATTAGAGCTCGATTTGAATAAATTTTGGTGTTGAAACTCCTTGTAAATATTTAAGTACATGAATAGCCCAATTCGACACTATGAGAAATAGCGAAAAGTACTCAAAGGACTCTCGAAAACGTAAATGAAAAACTAAACTACATCATTGGATGTTTACAAAATATGCCTAGCCAGGAATCAAAACTATTGTTTTAAAAAAACTCACATGGTGTTATTACACTATTCGATTAGATTCCAAATTACAAAATTCAAGTTTCAAGTAGGTTTTGTTTTTATATACTACAAAGTACGAAGCAGTATGCAATAAGTTACTAGAAATCAACGAAATGTCGAACCAAATCTAAATTATTGGCGCGATCTTATTAAAACATAAAGTGGATTACTTGCACTTGTTTACATTTTATTTCTTTTTCACTGTGGCCTTTAACATTACTTTAAAACATGTAACAGTTTATAAAAATCCAACATTTCCCTTCCATTTTCCATATGTAATATCTTCCAGGAATTGTTCCTTGTATACCGCGATACTACCGAATCGTGTAATGATACAGTGTTTTTTTTTTCAAAATCAACGGATTCTATTTCTAGTTTGATTTTTGATTTCTCAAAAATCTAATGCTGCACTTTTAGTTTTTATCGAAATCGGTTCCGATACTCTTTTGAGTACTTTTCGCTATAAAGGTCGATTCCCACATATCAGACATGCCTCAGTTCCGGCACAGATCCGGCACAGATCCGGCACAGTTCCGTATCAGTGCTTCAGTGATTCAATTCACACATGTCAGTGCCCGCTCAGTTCACGGAGCTTCAGTGAAAACGTGTCCGTCGTCAATCGTGATTGTATTTCGTATCCATATACTTTGCATGAGATAAATCATCTCTAAATAGAGATAAAACTCTATATTCACGAACCAATTCTATTAATCGCTCGTCCTCTGTTTTGTTTTTGTTGATGTCGGCGTCCGAGATCCGTCAGTGATCGGTCCGTCCGACAAAAAATATCGTTGTCGACGATACCTTCCCTGCTTGTCGGTGCCGGAACCACGCCGGAACGGACACTGAACGGACAAGTGGAGATACGTTCATAGATAATGTATGAAATAATATTTCGCACTGATACGGATCTGTGCCGGATCTGTGCCGGAACTGAGGCATGTCTGATATGTGGGAATCGACCTTTACTCTTTGGAATTCGGAATCCATAATAGATTATTTTTTTATCTAAATCGTTTAAGCAGCTTGAGTGTTAAAATGTAACACACAGAAAGACACAGTTACTTTCGCAATTACAAGAGTATGGATGTGTCATCTCTGTAAAAATAATTTCCGTTCGAAGTAATAGAAAGATTAATCAAGTAAGTATTTTTTTTTTTAAGTTAAGAGCGTTTACGCTGCACGGCTTTCAATACAAACTTCATTTTTAACAAAAAGTGAATGCCGTAACATTTCAATTATTACTTCAATGTCGTTAAGGTATTAATGATATAGAACTGACTACAACAGCTTTTTAGTCATCACAGGAATGCGATGATTAGTTAGATGCGGCTTTGACATGGTGTCGCCCTCATCCTATCATCTTCGCGGGAGACCTAAATGCCAAGTCGACAACGTGGGGCTCTCCATCGTCAGACGCAAGAGGTATCTTGGTTGAGGAATGGCTTGTGTCTAACAGCCTGGTCGTTCTTAACTCAGGCTCAACCAATACATGCATTCGCATGCTGGGTGGCTCAATTGTCGATGTCACGTTTGCTAGCCCAACTTTAGCACGTCGCATACAAAACTGGGTGGTTCTGGACGGGGAGGAGACATTATCTGACCATCAATATATCAGATTTGATGTCTCTCCCCGCTCGCAGGCTTGGAGCCCCAATAGTCTATCGACAGGCCTTGGCCCCAGATGGGCCCTCAAACAATTGGACCGTGACGCATTAATAGAAGCGGCCCTTGTTGCAGGATGGTCGCCAGTTCCTCATTCGCCAGACATTGAAGAAGAGGTGCAGTGGTTTGGAGAAGCCATGACGCATATTTGCGACGCTGCTATGCCCAGAGCTAAGACCAGATTTACTGGTGGTCAGCCGAACTTGCCCACTTGCGCGCTGCATGCGTTTCGACTAGACGCCGCTACACCAGATATCGCAGGCGAAGGGCAAGAAATGATGAGACTGTAGAGCGCCAAATGTACGCAGCATACCAGGATGCAAAAAAGACCTTGCGAGCCGAGTTCTCAGCAGCCAAGGAGAGAGCATGGGGGGAATTGCTGGACACGCTTAAACGAGACCCCTGGGGGCGACCATACAAACTCGTAATGAGCAAACTTCGCCCCTGGACCCCTCCACTTACGTCCAACATGGATCTAGACGTGCTAAAAAAGGTGGTGGAGGGCTTATTTCCACCGCAAAGTGATTTTACGCCACCTGTAATGTCTCGACCTTTAGATGACACTTTGGAATCCGATGCTGTCCCAGAAGTTACTGAGGGGGAAATCAGCGCAGCTATCCAAAGGCTACAGTCTAAAAATATGGCACCGGGCCCTGACGGAACTCCTGGACGGGCCTGGGTCATAGCCCTGAAAAATAATAATAATAATAATAATAATAAATTTTATTAAGAAAAATGTACAAAGATTTACACAAAATTCCTTACAATTAAATAATAAAAAGTGCGCATTTATACAATTTGCCTGAACTAGGTTGAAACCTGTGCTTCAGGCGATAAAGTGCATATCATACTAATTTTAATGCTCTAGATACAATAAATAAAAACGTAAGTACTTATAAAAGTGAAAGTGACAGCTATTTGACAAATTAAATAATATTATATGTATGTAGAATTAAAACAAACGTAAGAATTTACTTATATTATTTGCATCCTATGATTAACTCTTCAGTGTGTTCATAGGACAGAATTTGTAAATAATTATATAATAGTTTTTTACATTTAAAATAACTTAATTCATAAATACCTAGTGCTTTATTAACTCTATTGTACAGGAGCGGACCTAAAAATGCGAAGAATCTATTTGTAAACATATATTTGGACGTAGAATTCATGACACAGACTACATCTTTCCGTCTTTTATTTATTATCCCTATACTAAAAGAAAGCAAGGTATGTTGTTTTAGTATTGTTTGCATTATAAAAAGTTGGCGGACAGTCAATACATCGCAGGCTTCATATAACAGGCATGTAGGATAAAAAAAGGGTCTAAAGGTGGCGACTTTTAAAATTGCTCTCTGAGCACGTTCGAGGGGAAGGATAATAGTTTTTAGTGCTCCTCCCCATGAAGTAATACAGTATTGGAGTACAGATTGACACAATGCCTTAAACACCTGTATTACTAATTTAAAATCTGCAATAGATCGAAGTTTTTTAAATACGTAAATTAATTTACGGACCCTTTGAACCAAATTTTCAATATGATATCTAAAGGAGAGTGTGTCATCAATTATAATGCCGAGGTACTTTATGTTGGTGGTGTTCTGGATAACAGGACAATTACACGTGTTGACTGAAGAGTTGTAACATTGGTGCACATATAAATAGGGATTAGTAACAATTTGGTGCGTTTTACATTTTGTAAAGTGAATAAATTTAGTCTTGTCAGCATTTAATGTTAGTAAATTGTTGTACAGCCAATCATTTACCACAATCAAGCCTTTCTGCGCGTTCTCGTACAGTTTTGCACTTGTTTTGGCAGTAAATAATAAAGCCGTGTCGTCAGCGTATGTTATTATTTTGCCGTACTGTATGTTTATATTGCATAAGTCGTTGATATAAACTAAGAACAGGGTTGGGCCGAGGATACTGCCTTGTGGGACACCGAATCCAGTATTTTTCTGATCGTCACTAGTAATATTTCCTATTCTTACACATTGATATCGCTCACTTAAGTAATCTGCAAAAAGTTGCAACTGTTTGCCTCTTATACCTAGGCCTTCTAGCTTATTTAAAAGTATAGGGATAGACACGGTGTCGAAAGCTTTGGCTAGATCTAGAAAGACTCCTAAGGTTTGGTTTCCTTTACCAAGTTCCTGGGAAATATAGTCAGTCAGATCATGTACTGCATCTGCAGTCGACAGTTTGGCTCTAAAGCCGTACTGTGATGGTGAGAGAAAGTTATTTTGTTCGAGGTAGTTAACTAGTCTTTTGTTAATAATTCTTTCTAGAATTTTTGATAAAGATGAGAGTAAAGATATTGGTCTATAATTAGTGACAAGATCTTTTCTACCGGATTTAAAGATAGGTATTACCACTGCCTTTTTCAAACATTTAGGGAAAATCCCTTCAGAAAGGCAGATACGAAATATATAAGTTAAGGGAGGTACCAATATATGCTGAAAGGATTTAAGTATCTTATTGTTTAAATTATCCCAACCTACTGCACAATCATCCTTTAATCCTGAAATAATTCGAGATATTTCACCTTCGTCTGTATCTAGCATAACAAAACTTTTTGAAGTATAGCTTTTGCCCCATTTCTGCAGAGGAGTTGCCGGTAGTTTGCTAGTTTGCTTCTGTAACCTTTCCGAAAGATCTTTTCCCACGTTTACAAAGAAATTATTTACATGGTTAGCTGAAATAAGCGGTGAGGGATTAGTAAGCAGTAAATTCGAATTCGATTCATGTTGTTTTGACAGAAAAGTGACGTTTTTTATGTGTTTCCAGAGTTGTTTGGTATTTTTCCCCGCTTTTTCTAATTCATTTCTATCATAATTAGTCTTTAGTCTCTTTAAGAGATTGTTGCAGAAATTCCGGTATCTTTTATAGGTTGTTTGAAGAGTTAAATTACCTGGAGATCTCTTTGCTCTCTGGTGAAGCTTATCTCGATGTCTTATGCACCGAATAAGGCCCGGAGTAATCCATGGTTTAATATTATGATATTTTTTATTCAAATTCAAAAATGGACTTGAACCTCGCTTTCGAAACCTTTTCACCGATTGTCTACGGGAAAGGTACTTTCCAAACAAATGGAAAATCGGTAAGCTTGTATTATTAAGGAAGAATGGGCGGCCGACGGACTCACCATCTGCTTATCGGCCTATCGTATTGCTAAACGAGGCGGGAAAACTCTTCGAACGCGTCATCGCTGCCCGCCTCATTGAACATCTGGAAGAAACAGGGCCCAATCTCAGCGCTAACCAGTTTGGGTTTAGACGCAACAGATCGACGATTGACGCTATTGCCCAGGTGAAGGCGCTGGCGGAGGAGGAGGTGGCTAAGGGGGGGATTGTACTGGCGGTATCCTTAGATATCGCCAATGCTTTTAACTCCCTGCCCCATGCTTGTATAGAAGAGGCCATGAGATATCACAAGTTCCCATTATATCTCCAGCAAATCATTATGGCATACTTGTCGGGTCGCAAGGTGGTATACCCGAAGTCAGATGGCTGGGGCGAAAGGGAGGTGGCTTGCGGTGTTCCGCAGGGGTCAGTGCTTGGTCCACTTCTGTGGAACATCGGCTATGACTGGGCCATTAGGGGTTCCACCTTACAAGGTATCAACGTTTTCTGTTATGCCGATGACACCTTAGTAACGGCCAAGGGAAAAAACTACAGGGCAGCGTCCATACTCGCAACAGCAGGCGTCGCTAAAGTGGTGAGTCGAATCCGCAGTCTCGGACTGAAAGTCGCGCTAAGCAAGTCAGAGGCTATATGTTTCCATGGACACTGCAGGGCACCTCCTACTGGTTCGGAACTCGTTGTTAGTGGTGTCTCCATCTGCGTCGGGACTACAATGAAATATTTTGGTATAGTTCTCGATAGCCGATGGAATTTTAGGAGTCACTTTAAACATCTAGCTCCTAAACTGAAGAAGATCACTTTGGCGCTCTGCAGACTCATGCCAAACCTCGGTGGACCTAGTGCAGGATGCAGAAGATTATTTGCTAGTGCGGTCCGCTCAGCAGCGCTTTATGGGGCCCCCATTTGGGCAAATTCCCTTTCGAAGAAGAACAAAGTTCACCTGCGACAATCTCAGCGTATAATTGCGGTGAAGATTGCACGTGCGTATCGCACTGTTTCTTATGAGGCGGCTTGCGTACTAGCTAAGACTCCCCCGTGGGATCTAGACGCAGAGGTACTTTCCTCCGTCTATCACAAGACCGCCGATGCAATGATGACAGTGTTAAACCTCTTCCAGAGGTAATTGAAAACTGGCGAAAAGAAGCGCAGGGAGTTGCGCAGAACAAATGGCTCGATAGGTTGAATGAGCCAAGTGCTGGTCACCGCACCATTGCGGCTTTTCAGCCAGTATTGGATAGTTGGCTTAAGGGAGAGGGAGGTTCGCTCTCATACCGTGTGGCACAGGTACTTACCGGACACGGCTGTTTCGGTAAATACCTGTGCAATATCGCAAGGAGAGAGCAAACACCAGTTTGTCATCAGTGTGGTGCGATGGAGGATACGTCAGCACACACTTTAGAGACGTGTCCCGCATGGGATGGAGAAAGACAAGCTCTAATGGGAGTTGTAGGTAATGACCTGTCGCTGTCAACCGTTGTCAAATCCATGGTAGATAGCGACATCTCACAAAAGGCCATATACACCTTCTGTGAGAAAGTCATGTGTGTGAAAGAAGCCGAGGAGAGGTCCCGGGAGAAGGACCCCTTGGCAGACCCGCAGAGACGAAGAAGGGTCGGCCGTAGGCGCAGGGCTTTTGCTAGTGCCATGGCCCCGTGAGTTTGGCTTTGGGTGACGGGATGGGGAACCCCGTCGTCCGACATAGTGTAGCCATGGAGTGGTAACGGTATCACATGGGTACTCCGTTATGATGCCGCGATGATGTAACGCTGTACGCGTTTGAGCCGAGTCCAAACGGACAATTGCATTACAGGCAAACAGGATAAGGTCTCACTGTTGCCTGATACCTGTTTATGCAAGAGGTAAGAAGTATGGGGGTTATTTTAGTGGGTAGTCTCGGTTACTACCATCCTTGACCGAGGAGCCCCACATATCCCCGCATCGTTCTCTTTCCCCACGGTGCGGGGCAGGCGTAAATGCCTTTTTTCCTCCACAAAAAAAAAAAGGAATGCGATGATTGATGATATATTAAAATGTGTGCTATTTAATATTTATTCATGTTTGATGTTTCGATACAGAGTTTTGTCGATAAAATAATAATAATAATATGAAAAATACTTTCTATGAAACGTATGAAACTTTATTCGACTGTATCAAACAGTAATGATTGGTTATTACGTTAATCAAGAAATTTAGTTGTAAAAATTCTGGAATAGTAATCTTTGAAATGATATACAAAATTGAAAAATTATGTGTTCTAATAAATACTCATCTGAAACAGTATAGAGTATATTGAAATTAGGAACATGTTAGATTTTTTTATAGATTTCTTTCTGTAGGTTAGGTATGTGATTATCTTTATTTATGTGCCAGCGGTCATGTTAAATTTACCTCAAGATCTGAAGGTCTAATACGGATTTTTTCATTTATTCAAGACTATATGTTTTGACGATTTTATGTTTCGGTGGCGTAGTAGATTGAGCTCTCTGGTTTCAACTACGAAAACAAAGTATCTTTCGCCATGGTGCATCCCGGGATGGGTCACCGTTGGTATTGGTTGTTGTTACAACCTCTTTACCCCAACAACTCGCACTGGGCTAGCGTGGTAGTGTTATTGCCCAAACTCATCATGTGTATCATGTGTTTCTTCCACGAAGGAAGGCTTATATAACGTATATAGGCTAGTGATGATGATGATGATGAATAGTGTAACAGTATGTTTAAGCTAAACAATATAAATAATAAGTAGTACATTTAAATGTAAGCCTAACAACATTGCCCACAGATTAGGTACATCAACAAAAATTATATTAAACATGAATTGGGATGTGGCCTTAGTTTGAAATTAGCGCTATTTTTCACAAAATCGGACAATATATGCTACCACTACCCATAAATACAATTCAAACTTAAAAGATATGAAATATTGTTAAAATTGTACCGTTTTGAAACTAAAAAAAAGATCATATTTTTTTTCATAATTTATCAAAAATCATAATGATAGATTGCTGAAATCAATTAAAGCAACTATTATAATGACAACTATTAATAAAAACATACTTAATACTAGTTAAAAAATTAAAAAGTTAAAAAATTACAAAATTAATAATAGTTATTATTAATTTTGTCAGTATGCCCATACATTTCTTAGTAATATGGGAACATGTGACGTCACCTGTTCCGTAGATTTTCTATGCAGCGTTTTTGGACGTTGCGCCGCAACATATCAAACATGCCACTATATCTGTGAAACTATTTATCTTAGACGTACTATTTCTTTTGCAATATTTCTTTATGAGTTATAAACTTCTTATTTATGAAATAAGAAAAAAGTTGTCAACTACCCTATTGCTGAGAGCTAATTTGTGCTACAATAATATAGTGGAAAGAGGAGATATTTGAATCATGCATAGTTTGCCGGTACAAAAGTTGAAATATAGAATTTTTTTCCTATTTTTCAGTAAACTATGTATAGACCTGGCCAGGTCTACATACATTTTTGAAACATCTGTTTTATAGCATTTGATAAAAGTTCTGGTTTCAAAATTTAGATAGTAAAAACCTTCAAACCTAGGCTAGGCTTAAGCTAATTTAGTGTTGTATGCATTTATTAATCTAAAATTTTACTGTGCCTGTTGTTCCTTCATGAATCACATTATGTAACCGGAAAACTAATATTAAAAAGAACAGAAACGAACCATTCGATATCTTGATTATTTTTAAGACTGCCGGGTCTAACAATAACGTTGGTCTATGAAACTTGATGAACTACCAAACTTATTTTATCGTTCTATAAAAAAACTTTGTTGAAATTCATCTTTGTATTATGTAACACATATAAATACATAGGTTTTTTTTCCTTCCTTATTTATTATTAGATAAACAAAGAATAATAAAAATAAAGAAATTATTTAAATAAAGAATTAAAAAATAAGAAATATAAACGAAAAAGGACTAAAAATAAACATAAATAAAAATTAAAAAAAAAACAAAAGTAAAAAAATATAGATACAAAAATTATTTTTTGTATTTATAGTTTAATCGTTTTTTATATTTTTTTTACTTTCTTATTTGTTTTATAAAACAAAAAACAAATAAGAAATAAAAAATACAAATAAGAAAATGAAAAAAAAGTTGTAATCTATTGAAGGTTTGAACCCCTACCTCTCGGACACTAAGTCGAGCATCTCAACCCCTACACAATCGCGACAGAGTTATTTGTTTCGAAATTATCTATCTAAATATTACAATATACTTATACTTTTCCCTTCTAGTAAAAATAAACTTACTTTACAACTTCCATCTGTGACTGTGAATCTGAATAGGTACAACTTTCGAGATGATTATGGAGTTTTTGATAGTTCCTAAAATTAGATAAAATTAGCTATCTAAAGAAAAAATAATCAGGTTATTATTGTGTTATTTACCCCTATACGAGTGGTTTTTGACTCTTTTTAGACTATTTTCTTTGTTTTCCATAGTCCAAAATAATATTTATACAATAGAATTTTAATTTCATAAATAATATTATTAATGAAATAAATTTTTCACAATAAAAATTTACGAAATTATTTACTCATTTTTGTCTATCTACTATAATACACTCACATAGTAATCACTAAAACCTAAAATATAATTGTCTATTTGATATTTGCAAATTGAAACAGACGCAGACTGATTAAATTAAGAACCGCGAGCAAAGAAGCGGCACAGGTCTATCTAGCAGCACGCCTCGGCGATCACTGTCGTTTCCTCTACGAATGAAAGAGAAGAATGGATAATGGCGCAAGTCGCTATTGAAATCGGCTGAAGAATTCAGAATAAATTTATTTACCAAAAAACTAGCTAATTATTTGTAAATTGTAAATTGTAAAACAGCAATATTATAATATTTAATATAACGAGTTTGTTCCCTGAAAATCAGAAAAAAACCTTTGACGTATAACGCAGAATTTGTTCTGCAAGCTGATTTTAATGGGGGACTTTGGCATTTTTTTTATAGAAAGATTTTGATTATGATGTGTTTTAGGGACATGCATATTTTTAGGAATATGTCCAAGAGTAACATATTTTTTTTTCACTGCGTTTATTTCAACAGATTGTGCTAAAAAAAGTTTTAAGTAAGGCTCAATTAGCAATTATCAGCCTCTTAATTGATGCGGCACGCATGCGGCGCGCCGCATCCCCTTCACGCACTACGCGGTTAGCGGCAAACGCCGCGCTAGACAACTGTACGCATAGCCCGCGTCATGGATTTTGATACAGAAAAGCTCAAAAAAGTTATTTTTTCGTCGAAATTTTCTAAGATAATATAAATAAATAGCTGCCACAACTTCTTCGACATCCATCATGTACAATAATTCTAGAAGCACTGACGATTGCGGCAGACCGCAATAGAACCAAGACGAAACGGTGAACCGGAATACGGCGTGCCGTTACGGCAGACCTTATATACTACGGCGTGCCGCAACGGCACGCCGCATCGCGGCCAGCCGCTAGTGCGTGGCCAAGGCCTTAGGAGTATTTGACGCGAAACATATGATGACAGTCTCCTATATGATGCTACTTGATGAGGTGAATAACCACAAAAAAGTTCTCATCGTCTTTCACACTATAATCGCTTTTATCCTAATAATCTTTTAGTTGTACGTCAACACAAACACTTGGTTTATAAAACTACACCACTTTTATAACACAAAGTTCGCTCCAATTTTTAATTATTATAATAAAAATCTTGACTGACACCACCAAATCCCGCCAAACACTCCCTTTTTTGTTCATTTACCTATTTTAATCACTGTAATGGTACAGACCATTACAGTGAAATAGCTTTTCTCACCTTAACTGGAAGTTCAAAAATATTTGTAAAAATATTCTTTCGGATCATTAAAGGTGTTAACTTCAATTATTGGTGAGATAAACGTTGGAAAAGGAAAGAAAGCGGTGTAGAAAAAGAGAAAATTAGTAGGTTATACCTAGTGCTCCGGTGGCGTAGCGGTAATCGCGTCTGAGGGCCTAGACAAGATTCCATTCGATAATTGCTAACGCTATCGCTTAGCGGAAAATCTATGGGATTTGCCATAAGACATCGAAGACTTTCGATAGTTAATGTCAAATCCCATACATTTTTCATTTAGCGATAGCGATAGTCAAGTGGCATCTTGTCTAGGCCCTCTGGCCGGAAATCAGGAGACGCGCGTTCGAGTCCCGCCTGGAGCATATATTTTTTCATCGTTTTCTTTCTTTATTTTATATTTGTTACAATAAAGTACCTAGGCGTTTATCCGCATTAAAAACATTAAAATATTGCTATCTTATTAACCGACTTCAAAAACGAGGAGGTTCTCAATTCGGCCAGTATGTTTTTTTTTCTATGTATGTACACCGATTACGCCGAGATTACTGATCCGATTTACGTGATTCTTTTTTTGTTCGATGCGGAATAGCTGCCATTTGGTCCCATAAATTTTTTTTCACTTTGGTTTTAAATTTAAAAAAACTGAAATTATTAAGTCGTCTACATATGCGAAATAGCGAATTTTTGCTTTTCCAATGACTTATTAGTGAAACGATACGATAGTAAGAAACAATATAAGTTGACGGTCACCCATCTAGCTTCGACCGTATAAAGTTATCACTAAAAAATGTGATAAAAAAAATTAAAACAAAAATTAAAACCGACTTCAAAAAACTGAAAAGGATAAAATAATTAAATTGAAGTAGGTAAGGTGTATTGGGGTATTTCCGAAAGTGGGTATAATCCGAAAATTCAAAAAATCTACGAAATGCTAGTGATTTGTTCTTAATGACAATATTAAACCAGTCGCCAGCTTGATTGCGCTAGTCGCATCAGTTGCCACGACACGAGCCTTTAATGTCAACAGCACGTGCACAGTGTCAACTTTCGCCCAACGAGTGTCTTTCGCGCCATTTTTGTTGCTTCGTAATAACCCCAACAAAGTTTTCGCAGGATTCTGGTAAGTTATATTGATATGTGTTTATTTTTATGATAGATTTTTTTTTCTGAGTGTTTAAGATGATGAGAATTTAATAGCTGTAGATTTATTTATTATTTGGAATTACCCCTAGGGGTAATTCCGATAAACAAAACATTCGGAATAACCCCGTTTAGTTCTTTCATAGTAATAAGCATATGGTTCTCAATCTGTAAGTAAACAAAAACTGCAATGTATTTACTTAAAAAGTCCGAATTTTTGGTTTGTTATTTTTTTCAGAACCATGCCACGATATTTTTTGAGGGAAAAAATTAAAAACTACACTCCACACGATTTAGCTGAAGTAATACATAAGATAAAAGATGGAGAACTTACCAGTTACCTACATGACTGAATGAATATGTCGTTTTATTTAAGAATTACTTTTGTTTATTAATTTAATAGTAGGGAGTTTCAAAAAAGTATTTATTGTATTTCATTATTAGTAAGTACCTAATTCTTGTAAATGTTGATTTTGCCATAATTATTTTCATTTACAAACTCTTTATAATAGAACCTGCTAAGGCTAAGCTCAGCGGAAAAATATTGTGAACATCCCACAGGAATCTACGCCTATTAAAGAACCTACACATTGCTTATTTTTTCGCTTGGTTTCGCTTAGGTTTCATCCATACGAATTTTCTTACCCTATAAACTTAACTGTCATGTTGAGAACCACAGACTTTCATAGGGGTAAATCCGAAATAAAAGTGTTACAAGAAAAATATTAGCGATACCTTAAACAAAATTAATGGTATTTTGTGTGGGAGGTTTTTACGACAGAAAAATAAATTTAAACCGTCGGTCAAAGCGCAAAAAGATCGAGTTTTCAACTACTTCGGCATTACCCCAATGTAGTTTGAGATAACCCCTACATCCAAAATATATGCTTACGTATTTCAGAACTTTAATGTTGAAAAGTCATTAACATTTTATTGATTCGAATGACTATTAAAAATAAATCGTATTATTGACTTTACATTAGGTAAAATAATTACGGGAGTTGATGATATAAAATTTTTAACAATCAACCAAAACATAAGTCACTAGTCAACTCGTAGAAAATTCTATCAAAATTGCCCCAATGCACCTTATTCAACCCCTAGAAACATATTTTTGGAGTTGGTGCTAAGTGGTTTCCAAAAACAATAGAAAGTGTAGCTCCGACTCCAAAAATATGTTTCTAGGGGATGAATACCTAGGTACTTAAATTTAATTATTTTATCCTTTTCAGTTTTTTGAAGTCGGTTTTAATTTTTGTTTAAATTTTTTTCCTATTACATATTGCGAGAAAGAGACATTGGATATACGGGATATACAGTACCGTGCCGCTACCAGCGAAAGCTTAAAGCAGTAACGGTGAGCGGCGAAAATAAATGTATGGTGGAGACTGGAGACAGCGGCGGCAGAGGGGCGGACTGTGGGCGGACTCAGTGGCGCCTTTGTAAGCAAAAATTAGTATTGTAATTATAATACTAGTACAAATAATTGCAGAGTATTTTAAATAAAATGAAGCAACATAATTACAGTAGGACGGAGTTTTTTTCCAGGAGGCTCCATAAATCGTCAGGGCCCCCCCGGCTCAGGGATAGGCCTGAACGTAACCGCCTCTCCCCGCGTCAAAAAAAGGCTCTATTTGAAAATACTGCGGCCACCTATGGGCGGGAGCACCTAGAAACTCACTAAAAACATTTATCGCGGTTCAAAGACGTGCTATGAGAATTGTCGATGATCTTGAGCTCATGAGAAACATTGGACCCTTAAGCCTAAGGAGAGATTTGGCCTCCTTAGGTGCATTCTACCGTTTGTATAACGAGTTGTGTTCTGTAAGGAATTATTCGATGTGATGCCCACGGTCTCGTTATGCCGTCGCACCGCTTGCCATTGGTAGAGAATTTCATCGTCACACGTTTGAACCGTTTGAAAGTGGTCGCGAACTGTACGGTTCAGAGAAACATTCCCCAGCGTACGCCGCTCAGGTTGTGGAATGAGCTCCTTGCAGAGGTTGCTCCGCTATTCTTATTTCAGCCGTGAAACAGTTCGCTGAGTTTCGGATTGAAGTGCAATGTAGCCAGTATAATTACTGGGCATGGAAGGCATTTCATCTTAGGCCTCTGGATGACAAAGCACATGCAATACAAGTGATTTTTTCCATGTTGTTGCAGGTGTCTATACGCGGCGGTACTCACTTACCACTGGGTGGGCCGTCAGCTTGTTTGTCATCTGGTTATATAAAATAAAGTACAACAGGGGTTCTTCAAAAAGAGCTTGAAAAGGTTTTTACAGGGTCGACAACGCGTAAGTGATACCCCTGGTGTTGCAATTGCAAGCGTCAATATGGTACGGTGACCGCTTACAATCAGGTGAGCCGATGCTTGGTTGCCACCTTAGTGGTATTAAAAAAAAATGTAGATACAGTCAAGACTCAAGAGCATGATTGTAATAAGAACGGTTTAAATGTTCAATGTGTATCTTCGGCAGCAGCTCTGACAGCAAAGTTACAAAACTATTAGAAATATCGAACAAAAAGAATTTATGGCAGTTAATAAAAACATAAGTTTCGGGGTTTTTCATTCATTTTCTTGACTTCATTAATATGAAAATAATTTACGATAGTTAATAAAAACATAAGTTCCCGAAACGTTTCCGTAATTTTCTCGACCACATTATTATGAAAGTAAATTTTATTCAAACCGTCTATAAAATGTTACTCTATGGTACAGTACATACTTAGCGAATTCGTTGGAGTATTGATGGCTACATTTTTTTATTTTGGAATCTCTAGGGGGGGGGGGGGGGGCAGCGGCAGATTTTCTAAAAGTGATTTGTGATCTCACCCGGGAATCGAACCATATAAAAATTCAAAAAGTAAACACTCGCTATTTTTTTATACGAATCGGAAGGATTATTGTTCAGGATAAAATTTGTTCAATAAACATTTGGTATTTAAAATAAAAAATGTGAAAACTCATATTAATTACCGGAAAAATACACAATCAACATGTTTATCGATTTTAAAAATGTTAAAAGTTGTCGTTCGAATTTCAAATTGTCGCCCCGCGTTGCAATAAAAAATTCGTTCCATTTTTAACTTTTCCTCAGATTGCCTAGTGTAAGAAGAACGAATTGTGTATAAATTTATTATTACAATTTTATTTAATAATTTTCATAACGAAGTCTTCAATAAGGTACCTACTTAGAGATAAATAACATTATCAAACCTGTACTACATACAATATCTTTGGATGTTAGAGAGATAAGAAAATTAACGTATGACTTACTTCTTACAAAAATGAACATTATAGTACTAGGTAAAACTGCTTTGGAATGGGCATAACCATATACAATCATATACCCACCCACGTAAAGCAGCTACCGCAGAATAAATTTAGGTTAGAAGTGCTCTCCGAAAATGGTTGCTAGTCAACAACATTTACTCAATTGACGAATTTTTAAAGCATAAGACAAACTGACTTTGGTATTCGATATACCGATGTGGGACTTGAAGTAGGTTTATGTATAGACTTTAACTACTTATATTGTCATTTTTAATTTATATATTTTTTTGCATGCTATAGTTTACGGCTAAATAGGTTTTAAGCGACTTAAATATTATTTTTTACCACCAATGTAAAAACCCTATTTATCGCAATAAAAGACATTTTGATTGATTGATTGATTGTTATTAAAAAACTTGTAATAAATATTCAATTTCATAGGTATCTCGTACAACAGATTAGTGTAAGAGCAAATGTTTGTAAGACAAATTTTATCCTGCACAATAATCCTACTGATTCGTTCAATAAAATAGCGAGGGTTTATTTTTTTAATTTTTCGTTGGTTTGATTCCCGGATCAGACATGCGAATTTAAGAAGGTCTTTGGATGCAGTTTGGTTTCTTTTTAAAAATAAAGGAATGTTTCTTTTCAGTAAAATGAGTTAACTAAAGGATTTAAAGTAGTCCAGGGCCCATAGATTTTTTCCACCCTGTAAAACTTTTAAATATCTATATATAGCCTAATAATAATATAACTGTGAGCGCAGTTATGGAACGCACGTCGATTCAGATTTCCGACGTAGGTATAAAGTAAATACCTCGTTGTTTCAAAATTGATTTTTTTTCTTCTGATTATTCCAGATTATTTTACAATATTGAATAACTAATGTCATTTGCTGAACTTACAAGTATTAGTATCGTCTTACATTTCCAAGTATTACTTTTTATATCAGATTACCAAAAAAACATATTATTTCCTACCGCGCTGTAGCAATCGAACAAGACAAATTTTCATATAAATGATTAAAAGTGTTGTTTTACATGATATTTACAATAAATGACGAAAATAGTTTAGTTTTTAGTGAACCGTTGCTAATATACAGGGTGGCACATTTAGATCGGTCAGTATAGGAAAGTCTGAAATTATAAGACATACGAAAATCTCTTCTGAGGAACCATGTCATCGATTTTAGTAAAAAGAAAAACTGCATTCAAACATTTTAAAAAATACGTGTACTCAGCTCGGGAATCGATCTCTGACTTTTTGAAAAATAAAACTAATGCTATTTCTATTTCGATATCGATTGTGTAGGTCTTAAACAGTAAACGTTACTAAGAAACATGATGTCTAAAATGAATGAAATGCATGATTTTCATATCCTTTAATTTATTTTAGTAAGTGTTCGATATTATCACCATTTTTTCAATACAACATTTCCAACAACCAAGACGTTCCATTCGCAAATGAGGCTTATTACGTCTCTGTTCAAACCAAAACGTTCCATTTTCAAATGAGGTTCATCCCGTCTTTGTATCTACATACTTTTTCTAAGTTGGATATAACCGCCATCTTGAAATTTTATCGACACTGCGAACATGACTAAATACAATACATATTCGCAGTTTCGAAAAAATTTTAAGATGGCGGTTATATCGAATGATTTTTGACAGTTCAAAGCGATAAATGGCTTTATCATATCTCGTTTCGGTGGTCATGCTAGGCGGGCTGGATTGCAAACAAGCGCAGTTACGGTTCGACTGATGATAATAATATTATAATACTAACCTAACCCACGGCTGTCTAGTCTCCTCTGCCGGGGGTGTACTCCCCCCCTCTTGATTTGTTGAGGGACCGGTAAGAAATTGTAAATAGATTTTTAAAAATAATAATCTCTTATTTCTCACCATAACAAACGTATTTTGATATTAAAAAATGGGAGCATGGTGAGTTTATCATAACTTATCCACCCTCCACCCCATAAAATGGTCTTTGATGTAGTACTTCATGATAACATTTTTTAAAAATTAAATCTGATAGGGTAGACATACAATAAAATTAAGATAAGTAAGCGGCAAGCGGCTGCCGTAGCCAACGAGTACATTTGGCCGTAGCCTCTTTATAGGCTACGTACGAGGCTACGAGACGCTCGTAGCGCATTTCAAAATTAAAAGTAGTAAGTACTGATATTTCCATTTTTCATTTGGGAATGCGATGGACAACTGTATACCAACTCAAAAAGAGATATTGTTTATTCATCAATATCTTTAGATAATTATTGATGGTTGTATATTAAAGCATGAATGTGTCATCGTTAATTTTATCTAAAAGTAAAGTAATTATAGTTTAGTGGTAATTATTTTGGGGATGCAAGCGCATCTGGGTGCTGGCTGGTAGGCAGCGAGGGAGGTCTGGCAGAGTAGGGGCCGCAGGGCCGCGCGGCGTGATAACTGTTGACCGCCGGCTTGTACGACTATGATGAGGTAGGAACACGGGGGTCGTTTTAGTTGGTAGTTTTGGTCATTAACATCTTCGACTGAAGAGCTCCACATAACCCTGTATTGTTATTTCCCCACAGTCTAAAAGCCTGTTTCCCCACAAAAAAGGGCCGCGCGGCGTGCGCGGGGGCTCGGTGCCGTTACGTGGTGCGCGCGCGGCGACTAGCGGCAGTGCCACGACGCGGACGTGCTTCACTCAGTTCGTGCGCGAAAGTCGTTACCTGCGTCACACAATCGCATTTCCTCCACACGCGAACACCGATCCCTCGGTCTCGGTGCACTCCGATTATCGAATTTAGTAGGTTTCAAAACAAAACAAATAATTAATCCGAGACCAGCTCCAGGAGACACGGAAAAAGTGTCTAGTGCATCGTAACCTTGTGCAGTGCTAGAAAGTGTGTGACGTCATTGGGACCGGCCGGAGCGATCATATGTTGGAAGCGGATGCGGTGATGGAATGTGGAGTGTTGTTGTGTTGACGTGCAATGATGCTGTGCCTTGGTTTACCTTTATAGCAGCAGTGCCGCCTGGGAGCGGGTCTTCCACGGGAAAAATGCGTAGAAAAAGATGAACCAGGATGCTGAGAGCTTGGTAATATCATTTTTGTATTAACACAACGTACACTGTTTTTTCACTTGAAATTTATTTTCACGATTTTTATTCAAATTACATTAAAACACTAGAGCATAGTGTTTAAATTACACTATTCAGCACCGAAGTTTGCTGACAGAACTACAAATTCTTACGTGCGTGATTTTTACAACGATTTGAATTGGCTATTTATATTGATGATTACTATAGAATGTAAACTCCACATTACGTAGGGTCTCGATATATCGATTTGAGACTGACTTTCAAGGCTTTTCAACACTGAATAGATTGTAAACAAAACTGTTTTGGTTTATGCATTGCAAAAATTTTAATCCACCTATTGGGATATTTTAATAAATAAAATAGAATAAATATATTAATTTTGAGTCATGACTCCATAAGCTGAAAACAGGAAAAATGGGTAATAATGTATCTTGGCTTATAGTCACTGCTGAAAATATTGCTGATTGTAATAGGTAATATTGTGTTGTAATTTATAACACAAACAAACTTTGAGAACTATAAACACCTACTTTAAAGTCATATTTTGATGTTTTTGATGCGTTTATACGCACACTTATTTGTAATTGCTACTGATGATGATGATTTTTATCAAACGATCATACTACAGGAATAAAAAAAACAGTTATCAACTGAACAGTTACCTAGGTACAAATTCCTTATGTAGAGAAGCAAGCGTGAATCATATACGTGGGGGTGTCTTGCTGCCGTAAAAGGAGACTCAAATGATTAGACGTCAAATTTGTATAATTTTACAGGTTGATGACCAAGACACAAAGCTGTCATTAATTTCTTGACTTTGATTTTATTAAGAGCGTACATACGAGTACATGCGGCACGGCTTTACATACAAACTTTCATGTCGAAAATATTGGAAATTAACGAACCGATTCTAATAAAAATTTACGTGCATGAGCAAGTCAGGCTAGTATAAAAAATTATCAGAGAATTTTTCGAAAAAAATCTTATTGTTGAGTAAGACTAATTTTTAGCTTTCCATACAATCAAAATCATCAACATTTTTTTGTATTAGACTTTCCGCAAAATCCTCTGATAACTTTTAAGACTAGCTTAAATAGCTTATTCATGGCCAGTCTGTTAGAATCGGATTATTCGGTTCCAAATCGCTCTTAAGCCGCCCACGCCCACTCCCAGGATCTCAAACTGTCTCCATACAAAATTTCATCTAAGTCGGTTTAGCGATTTAAGCGTGAAAAGGTAACAGACTTGAATTTATAATATTAATATAGATATGCAATAGATTAACCATCTTTGGCACCTTATCTTGAATTAAATAAATCAAATAAACTTCTTGATGTGAAATGTTCAATTCATGAAATCTACCATGAATTGAACAAAATGTCATCTCTCATAATAAAATGTCATATGACTCTCCACGAGATAGGGTTACATTTACTATAATATAAAATTTCTGCTAGAAAGTATACATATTTAAACCAAAAATTTTGTATTTCTCACTATTTCATGATTAAAAATTTATCATATCTACCACGCGCAATTAAAAGATCATAAGTAGATAGATATTTTTCACTTACAATGAATGTTTGTAACTGATTGTTTGTTCCTTATCCAAAAAAATGAGTTTAATGAAATAGTAATCAATCACTAATCTACAATTATATTCATGCGATATTTTTTTAAAATTGTACATTATTATGGTAATACATTGCGAAATTTGTTTAACACGATTCCAACAATGTTATGATTTCGAAAGCATTCGTGGGATAGTAGCTTACTTCACGCGCACGTTCTAGTTTCTGAACCATTGTTTGGTTTTCTTGGATTTCTTTAGATGTCAAAACAAGACATAACGGCTATCCTTAGCATTAGAATTTGCTAGCGTATTGTGATACCTAATGCGAGGTAACTAACCCGGTCCAGAACGTATTGGTAAAAATTCCGATTAAAAATAAATTTATGTGAAAAACAATCACTTCACAATTTGTATTCATAGAACTCCAATGTTGTCTTTACAGAGCTCTTTAATAAAAAATTGAACAGTGAATCTTCATTACGTTTTTTAGTAGCTAACTTAGTAAACTTGCCTACCAACTTTAAGAAAAATACCTAAGTATTTAATTTTAGTAGTGATTTATAAACCTAACCTTTCTTAAGCCTTTGAGTTTTAAGATAGTATTCATTTCCGATTTCTGGTTATCGGTATATGTCTCTGTGCAAAGTTTGAGTGCAAAGTCTGTTTGTCCATATCACACACCTTGAAGAATATGTGTGATATGGACAAACAAACGGACGTACTCAACTGACGTGACTAAAATAAAAAGGTTCTATATTTGTCATGTTCATGTTGATACTCTAAAAAGTTAAGCTTTTTTAAAATGTAATATTCCTAATCGGTCACTAATTATTGAGAACATAAAACTTAATAATAAATAGTTGGCAAGTAATGTTAGTAATTTTGCATTAATATAAGGCCCTGGGACCGTTAGTTCACAGGTTGTAGACAAGTCTCAGCCGCAATTCGGCAGTCGCATTTTTCCGTAGAAAGTGAAACGAGCCGGACCTTCAAATACTTTCACACCACGCTGCGTTACATGGTACCTTGTAATTATTTTGTAGAAGTACCAGTAATCTTGTATAATAAACTGCAAAGATTGCCGAACAGAGAGCAGCTAATTCCATGTGCAATTACGCGTTGCGTGTAGTTGTTACTATTAATTTGGAATGCATAAATCTGATAGAGGCATCAAAAATGTAGTTTTTTATTGTTCGTGTTGTGAGAATTTTAAAATCATTTGTTTTCTATTATACAAAAGAGGGGTAAGTGTACATCACTCTATGGTGTATATGTTAACTTTTTTGACGCGTTGAAGTCTTTTCTATCATAATTTTATGTTTTTCAAAAATTACTTTTTAACTTTTTTTGACGCGTTGAAGTCTTTTCTACAAAACTCGTAATTTATCGTTTTTGAAAAAGTTTTTTTTTCTATTATACAAAAATAAATGGTAATTTCACTAAATAATAGAGATTTTTGAAGAAGCAGTCAATTTGTAGTTTTACATGGCTGTCAGGAGAAAAAGAACACGTTTTACTAAAAATATAACTTTTGATTTGATTGGCTAGATTTCGATATTTCTGCAGTTCACTTATAACATTTCAATATTCCGATTTTATAATGGCCCTAAGGCCCTGTTATAATGACACATGCGAAGTCGAAATTTAAGTTCAGTGCATCTCTTTCTCTCAACATGAATGCGGAAAGGATGGCTGTCATATAATTGGGATGTCGCCTAAGTTTGAATATGCCGCTATTTTTCAAAAAATTCCGAGAATATACGTTACTGTTACTCATAATAAAACCAAATTAAACTTAAAATATATCGAATATTGTTAAAGTTGTACTGTTTAGAAAATTCATAAATATTGTCAATTTTTTTCCAAAACTTATCAGAAATGTTAAAGATATTAGATTGCTGATATCAATTAAAAAAAGTATTAGTTTGACCACTATGAATGAAAACATACAGAATACATAGTTATTACTAATTTTGTTAGTGATATAGGAACATGTGACGTCACCGATTTTGTAGCACGATGTCTATACTATCGCCCTGAGTTGACTTTATATTGATCTTAGACATACTATTTCTTTTGAAGTCGTGGGCTTTTGGTTCCTACCCCAGAGCATGATTTTTTTCTGAGATAATTGAAATATTTTATTTAACGATTTTTTTTTCTAAATATCTTTTAATTACTAATTATAATGTTAAAATAAAAGTTGTAAATTTTGTTTTATGTAACGATAAATATTATTTTACTAAATAAAGAAATTGACTTACAATTCAGTGATGCTTTGTCGTTTCTTTTTCTGGAATAATACTTTTTTCAATAAAAACAGGGTAATATCATTAATCAGTCAAGCCAATCCAGACACAATTAGTTATTAATTGTCTTAGGACTCCCGGGAGTCTGCGGCTTGAAAACTTTACCTTTCCTTACTTATAATTGATATAACCCAAGTGACAAATAATCTTCTAATATATAAAATTCTCGTGTCACAAATTTAGTAACCATAGTCCTCCGAAACGGCTTGACCGATTTTCATGAAATTTTATATGTATATTCAGTAGGTCTGAGAATCGGCTACTTTCTATCTTTAACCGACTTCAAAAACGAGGAGGTTTTCAATTCGGCCGGTATGATTTTTTTTTTTCTATGTATGTACACCGATTACGCCGAGATTACTGATCCGATTTACGTGATTCTTTTTTTGTTCGATGCGGAATAGCTGCCATTTGGTCTCATAAAATTTTTTTCAAAAACAGTTGGGTACTTTGGTTTTAAATTAAAAAAAAACTGAAATTATGAAATCGTCTACATAAGCGAAATTGCGAATTTTTGCTTTTCCAATGACTTTTTAGTGAAACGATACGATAGTGGGAAACAATATAAGTTGACGGTCACCCATCTAGCTTTGACCGTAGAAAGTTATCACAAAAAATTGTGAAAAAAAAAATTTAAATAAAAATTAAAACCGACTTCAAAAAACTGAAAAGGACGAAATAATTAAATTTAAGTAAGTATTTATCCCCTAGAAACATATTTTTGGAGTTGGTGCTAAGTGGTTTCCAAAAACAATAGAAAGTAAAGCACCGACTCCAAAAATTTTATATGTATATTCAGTAGGTCTGAGAATCGGCTACTATCTATTTTTTATTTTTATTTTTTGGTCATTTATTTTTATGGAAAAATAACGTTTGCGGGGTCAGCTAGTCTAATATATAAAATTCTTGTGTCACAAATTTAGTTACCATACCACAGACCATACTCCTCCAAACGGATTGACCGATTTTCATGAAATTTTTTATGTATATTCAGTAGGTCTGAGAATCGGCTACTATAAATTTTTTATATCTTTTGGACAATTTTTTTATGGCAAAACAACGTTCGTGGGGTCAGCTAGTAATAATAATAATATTCATACACTCACACCTATTATCTAGCCCAAAGTAAGCATCATCAAGAACTTGTGTTATGGATACTAGATAACGGAGAAATATCATAGAATTACAATTACAGTGACTGATACACACTTAAATCTCTATCTCAAGAACTACTAAACCGATTTTGATGAAACTTTCACTGTTCCCTAAATTGGATTATATAAAGCATACAAGAAACATACAAACTTACGCTCATAAATGGCACCTATGTTTAGAAGCTGGGATGACATATACAAAAACTGCAATTCTGACAATATTACATACATGCCGGTCGAATTGATAACCTTTTTTAAAGCGGGTTAAATAGATTGACTGCTAGATATAAGTTGTTTTTAAAACACGTGTATATTAAGAATATAACTTGGTGTAGGCATATGGTAAGTAGGTACTTACAACATAACCTGAATTGAAAAACACAATGAAAGACAGACTAACAAAGAGCGTCAGCTGGCAAATGCGTTCGACTGTGAGAAAGGTGACTCATGCGCAAATAATAACACAACATGGTTGATAAATTGTTACAGTACAACACAGTCTACATTTTGAATTTTTATTTAGCATTATTATAATAAATGTTTGAAAAATATACATAGAAAAATTACGAAACTAAAAAAAAAATTCACGTTCTGAAGCGGAGATCGAACCCGCGACTTTTCACAATCCAACAGAGCAGTCACCCGGATTGTGAAAAGTCGCGGGTTCGATCCCCGCCCCAGGACGAGAATTTTTCAGTTAGATTTTACAGTCGACAGCACATCAAGCGTAACAGTTTGACCTTGAGACGGCCCCTACTGCGGTTGTAATAATGGCGGCTTTGGTAGTGCAATTGTTACACTTGATGTGCTGTCGTCTGTACATTACTTAAGGACTGACAGAAAAAAAGTCATAACTTCTTTCGAAAGTGTATAAGTTTTAACAAAAACCATTGGATATGTTTTAAATTGTCAATAGCCGCAAAGGACCCCCGGGGTCTGTCAATTAAAAACCAAAGGCTTGACAGGTTAAGAATCTTGTAATTAACGATTAACTATTAAAAATTAATCTTTATGTGAATATCATGTCCGGGCCATGGTAACATAATAAGGGTAATAAGGGTGGCGACCGGCTGGCCGAGTGGTCTGTACCCCAGGCTACTCGGTCAAGAGGTCCTGGGTTCGAATCCCGGTAGGAACAAATGTTTGTATGATGAGTACGAGCATTTATTTACGAGTCATGGATGTTTGTATGTTTATTTAGTATATTTCTAATATATTTATGTACATATTATTATCATTATTTATCCATTATCTAGTATCCATAATACAAGCTCTTAATGATGCTTACTTTGGGCTAAAAAAAAATGCACATACCCAACTTGTGCTTTTTAGTTAATAAATATCGGTCACAAGAAGTTTACCATAATTTCTCACTACATTTAAAATTATAAGTATCCCATGAAACTCTCATTCACGCTTCACAAGTAGGCATATTTTTAATAGCAGGATTAGACAATCCTGCTATTAAAAACTTTTTGCGACCTTGTTGTTTTTGAACCTTCAGATAATACTTATTATGCTTATAAAAAAGTTCCAAATTGAATTTGCGGTTTTCCATATCTAAGTGGGTAATTAGAAACTAATATGTATGTAAATAACATGACAATTTCTGGGTAAAAGAGATGTTCCAAAAATGTATGCCAGGCCTATGCACAGTATACTGAAAAATAGTTTTTATTTGCATTGTTGCGTACAAAACAAAATTTTTTATAGATAAAACTGCAACACAGTCAAATATTCATCATGGCGGCTATGTCACTTTGGTGACGTTTAGTTGACTTCTATTTCCTCCGCCATATTGCCATACTAAATAACTGTGAAACAGACTAAAAATTTTAACTTATGTACTAACAAACTATGCATGAAAACGAATTATTAGTATTTTTCCCGGATTCAGGAGATTTTTCCTAATTTTTAGAGACAGTGTTCATATACTTGTCCGGATATGAAACATCTCCTTTCACTTTCACGTAATTTTCACAAGATTGAAAATAATATACAGGTTGGGCCGTCAATACGACAATAAATTAAAACACTGGCTATATTAGTTCATAGAAATGGTTTACCACTTTCAAAAACATCTTATTGATTTGATAATTTCATAACATTTCTATGAAATAATGCAGTTAACACTTTAATTTTATATCGTATTGTCGTCACCACTCTGTATACAGGGTGGTGCCGTCAATGCGACAATAAATCCAAACATGGGATATATTAGTTCATAGAAATGGTTTGCCACTTTCAAAAACATGCTATTCATTTGATAATTTCATGACATTTCTATGAAAGAATGCAGCTAATGTTTGACAATTTCATACAAATGTCATGAAATTATCAAATGAATAACATGTTTTTGAAAGTGGCAAACCATTTCTATGAACTAATATAGCACATGCTTGAATTTATTGTCGCATTGACAGCACCACCCTGTATACCCTTTATTGCACGCATAAATAAAACACATCAAAGTATAAATTATGAAAGCACATGTAAAAGGGTGCGCTTATCTGTAAAAGAGAACTCTTCCAGCCAACCCTAACCCTTGTGTAAAATTACGCAATATCTTTACTAATATTATAAAGCTGAAGAGTTTGTTTGTTTGTTTGGTTGAACGCGCTAATCTCAGGAACTACTGATTCAAATTGAATTTTTTTTTTGTGTTGAATAGTCCATTCATCGAGGTATTATATAGGCTATTTAAGATCACGCTACGAGCAATAAGTGCTGAGCATCAATGAAATATGTTGCAAAAACGGGAAAATAATATTCCTTTTCAGAGCTTTCGTTGCGTGCGCTGCGTAAACGGTTACAGTTACAAAAAAGTTATGTATGCCGGAATTGTTCTCTATCTCTATTCTTCTCGGAATAAGTTCTAAAAAAAAGTCCGCGACAACATGCGTCCATCTCTTGACGTTGACTCGCTATAACCCTTTTTCGGTAATCAAAATTTGTTCTAAAATAATGCATTATCTGGGAATATGTTTTGGTGAACATGATAATATTCCTTATCAAAATAAATACATTAAAAAACATTAAATGCATTACATTAAAATACAATTATTCGTCACAAGTATTCAATTTTGAACAAAATTGTTCCGCACATCATTTGATTCCAGTGAATATCTTAAAAGATAACTTCGTTTTAAAATAACTCCGCAGCAAAATAATGATCAAGTAGGTACCACCACGCACGCATCTATGCTATAATAATAATAAAAAGATGAAAAGTTTGTCTGGTTGAATGCACTAATCTCAGGAACTACTGATACAAATTTAAAAAAAATCGTCTTGTGTTGAATAGTCCAAAAAAAATTTCGTTGTCGGAGCTTTTGTTGCGTACGCTGTGTAAACGGTTAAAGTTAAGATAAAATCATGTATCCCGAAATTGTTTTCCTTAAGTTCTTATAAAAAGTCCGCAACAGCATACTTATGTCTATCTTTTAAGGTAGACTCACTAATACTTTGGCAATTGATGATGGAATTCCCCATGTGTTTTTCCCATTTTGGAAGGCCTGCACCCAGCAGTGGGACGTATATTATATAGTCTGGTAATGATGATGATGGAATTGGGAATGGTGACTTATTTTTTTTGATGCACTGGGAAGAGTAGTTACCTGGAATGAATGTACAATGGCGTATAAACGCGCATTGGAAGCACTCAATTGAACAATGAAAAATGAGATCTACGCATTGGCTGTTGAGATGTTTTGGAGGTGCATTCATTCTTTGTTTTTTTTATTCATTATTAGTATTTCCCGCATAGTGCCGAGATAGAATAAGCACTTTCCCATCACTGTGGGTGTCGAAGAAACGATTCCAGACTGAGAATAAGTAACGATACAAATTTCGGTCATTTCAGAACTTTTGTCTGTCTGTGTGTTTGAAACAAAACCACTCAATTCAGTGGTTTTGTTTTGATTTCCAGAGCATCAAAACAAAACCACTAAATTGAGTTTATGCATTTCAAATACAGTAAAAGAACATAATATCTTACGGTAACATTAAGTCTTTATTTCATTCAACTCGGCTTTCTCTATCAAAAGTTGCTACGATTTGACGCCTGTTGGAACCAAACCATCGCGGCCAAACCATATGACCAAGAGAAATAGCTTACGGCTGTAATCCCCAGCGGCAGTCTCACTTTACCATCCATAATAAAGGCCACAATAAAGGAGGGGAACGTCTGGAAAGCCTTCCATAACATTAATATTCTGTGAGGCAGTCATAAGTAAAAAAGAGAAGTAAGAAAGATCCCGTGAAGATAATCCTTTAGCTTAGCAAATCCGCATATGTAAACTCTGCCGCAGGCGTAAAGCTCACCAGTGCGCTGTTTCCTTGAAGTGTGCCCATGAGGGACAGGTAGGGAGCCCCATCTCTTGAGTCTAACTACCAGCAGCATAGTGGTGTCACAAGGGTGCTCCGTGCGACGCCATCACAAACTATAGGTGTCCTTAATAGTTTGTAATAACGTCATAGAGGAGCTCGATGGCGTTGTGGTTTAAGCGCTCTGGTTTCAATAACAGAAACAATACAACTTTTGCCATGGTAAATCCCGGGATGAGTCAATCAAAATGTGTCATCTCGAGCTTCTCCATGCTTCGGAAGGTACGCTAAGCCGTTGGTACCAGTTGTTGCTGCAACCGACTTAAACCACCAAACCGCATTGGTGGCCCAATGCGGTTGGCGTGGCGATTTTATGGCTCCAGACTCCTCATGTGTTTCTCCCATGTAGGAAGGCCTGTGACCAGAAGTGGGACGTATATGGGCTGGAGGTGATGATAATGACGCGCAGAGAGTGGTACTAATATGTTTGTTAGGGCAGGGTATACGTACTTACTAACAAATTGTTGCCTGAAATTCTGATAATGCGAAAAGTTAGAGCATCGGGTTTCTTTTAGTGGTTAGTTCGACCTATACCATCTTTGGTTGAGGAAGCCCACATACCCACGCGGCACGGGTGTGTGGGCGCATGGACATACGCTACGGGGTGACAGAGGCATGTCTCTGTCACCCTGTAGCGAAGGACGGGCGTAAATATCTTTTCTTCCCGAATAAAAAGATCACGTGAGCGAAGCCGCGGGCAGCAGCTAGAATTAATATGAAGCAATAATAGTCGGTGTGACATAGTACCTACTAAAGCGAAATAACAGATAAAATTGTTAATTCGTTAAAATAAACAAAAATTTTAATGTAGAATCAATTAATATTTGTTTCTTGCATGTTATATAGAAAAATAATAAAAGACATTATACGGCTCCTTAATATTTTTCTATCTACCATGCAAAAAACGTAGTTACCGAAAATAAAACAAATCATAATTTTCACCGAATGTTATTTATTGGACATTAAAGTTCAGATTCTTTCCGATTGCAGTACCTATCTCCCTGATAGAAAAAGCTTACAGTTATTACCTACCTAGCTAGCACAAACGCCATACAAGAGCTCCGTTATTTGACTTAAAGTCACGTAAAAGTCATATAGATACATCTTATCAATATTTATTTTTATTATTATGTACATGTGTATTGACATGATATTGTATATTTTAATTTTTAAAACAGTTGTTTTTGCACTACCTATTTAATCATTTTAGACTCAACTTTCCGCTTGACTTCCGGTAGAGTATGCCTAATGGCATTAAGTCCGTCAAATTGTAACTCATTTTGTGCAATTAAAGTTTAAAATAAATAAATAAATAATATAGCCGTCATACAATGTGTAGTTATACAGGTTGGAAAAAATCTATGGACCATGGAGCGGAACTACTTTAAATCCTTTAGTTAGCTCATTTTACGTAAAGCAAACATTCCTTTATTTTTGAAAAGAAACATAACTGCATTCAAAGATCTTCTAAAATTGGCTTGTCTCACCCGGGAATCGAACCAACAAAAAATTAAAAAAGTAAACACTCCTTATTTTTTATAAGAATCGGTAGATTATTGTTCAGGATAAAATTTGTGTAATAGACATTTGGTATTTGAAATAAAACAAGGGAAAACTAATATTAACTTACAAACAAATACTTTCAACATGTTTATCGATTTTAAAAATTATGAAAGTTGTCGTTCGAATTTCAAATTGTTGCCCCGCGATGCAATAAAAAATGCGTTCCTTAATTAACTTTTCCTCAGATTGCCTAGTGTAAGAACGAATTGTATACAAATTTATTTTTACAATTTAATGATTTTCTTATCGAAGTCTTCAATAACGTACTTAGAGATAAATAACATTAGCAAACCTGTACTACATACAATAACAATGGATGTTGATAGGAAAATTAACGTATGACTTACTTGTTACAAAAGAAAATTACAGTACCTACTTAGTATTGAAAATAAAAGCTTTATAAAAATGCTACCTAAATGTTTACTCAGCATCTTTAAACAAAATGTCATGCAGCTTCTTTTACAATAAGCTGTGAAAAAGTTTATTATAAAGCAGTTATTAACATAGTTGCGTATAGCAATTACGTGAAGTCCATCCAGCACAAAAAAAATATAAAAAAATACATTTAAATGTTTTATTTTGTGCATTTAAATGTTTGATTCTGGCCGGACCCCAGAAGACTCGGGTTCGTTTCCCGCCTGGAGCATACAATTCATCGTTTTCTTTATTTGTATTTCTTGAAAAAATATTTAATATTGTACAGAATCAGTCCTGCTATTTTTTTACTATTGTTTGTGTAGGTAAGTTTTAAGCCATATCTTTATTCATTGCTGTGTATGAGATCGCTTTAGAGTTTTCTCTATAACTCCTGGTTGACTTGTAGAAAATGCCATTGGGCATTAAGTTGCCATTGGTACTTACTACCTGTAATTTTGCTCTCATTTCAATTCGGTAGTTACTAGATGAAAATCTTCGGACTAGTTCGTAGATAAGGAACGGACTTCCTTAACAAACAAGAAACGACTAACAGACAGAAAAGTGGATAATGTTGACGGTCATCCGTCTAGCTTTAACCTTGGAAATTTGTCACAGAAACATGTAAAAAAAATATGAAATTGTATACAAAACTCAACACCGACTTCAAAGCACTAAAAGGCAAAAAAAAACGTAATTCGTGCTAGGCTGCGTCCATAAACAAATGAAAGTGATGCATAGCCTCCAAAAATTATTTAAATATTTAATATTTTTCTAATACATAAATTAAAAACAATTAGGGTACCTAAATAATAATATTATTTCTAAAATTTTAATGTATTTCACTATTAAGACTGTAATGTAGGTATGTATGTAATGTATTTTAATGTATTTCACTATTGTCGTGCTGAGTCGAAATTGATGAGTGGCCTTTATGACGAATGCATTCGAGTTATCTCAGGACGTAGCATGACGTCACTGTTCGGAAAAGCCAAAGAAAACTATGCGCATGCGTAGATAGTTTCCTTGTGATGTAGTACGGTCTATCATGTGCAACCGAGCCGGCGGACGGCGGAGCTCAGACGACGTGCGCCGGGCGCACAGCGCGGAAGGGCTTGTCAATTCCTCGGTGACACCTTACTTTCGGCAAATTTAAATAAATCATACTTTCTATGACTTACCTCCTTAGCAAGGAACTTTGAACTCTAATTTTAAATACGAATATTTTCTTAAATCGTTGTTTTTTTATAGTGATACAGTGATTATATACATACAGTGTTATAGTGACACGGTAACGTAATTGTTGTTGTGTTAGTGGTATACATACCTACTAAGGAGTCATTTCCATCTGCTCATTTGATAAGTTACGTACGAGTAATCGACAGGTGTAGGTTTGTACTGAATATTAAATGTGCTATTGCCTAATGATAAAAGTATAAAAAATATACCAGCTATCAATAACAACCAAAAAAATTGTAGTAAAAAAAAGCTAGCATTCAATTTACTTATTTTGCTACTTTATCATGACAAGTAAATTTTTTTTTAATTTTTTTATAAGATGAGAAAATTATGACAGCTATATTACTTAAATATTAATTTATTGGTATCGTAATAATTGAATTCTTTACTAAATTGAGATTATGCACTTGCATAATATTATAATGTAGGCAGGCGATAAAAATAAAATACTTTAAATCATGTGAATACTTTTTTCTATATAGTCCTATACAAAAGTCATTTTATACAAGGCATGATTATTATTTCAGGTTGAACAAAAAACAACCTATAGAATTATAGTGAAAAAAAGGTTGCATTCAATGAATTGAATTTGCGGATATTCAGTTGTGCTTTTTTTATGGCCGTAAAATCCAGGTAGAATTTAAAAAACTCCTTTGTGAAGTTTGCACCTGACTGACGCCTGACCACCTGTCGCAGAGTAAATTCGACACAAGTGTGCTCTAGATACGGGGAGCACAGGCGAAATTCGTATTGCAAGAAAATCACGATACACACCTGCCGATGTACGGTTTAATCTTGTTCTTTTTTTAAAAAATATAGATAGGGAAAAATAAAGAGTCGACTAATATATGTTACATAGTGTAATAAAACTAATTCACCGGATTTAACTCGCGCTTAATTAGAAGTGAAGTGCTAACGAAAATATAAGACAAAACTAAATATGTTACAAATAAATAAAATTTCACCAATGCTTGTTTGGACAAAATAGTTATCCACAATTTGACAAAATAACTAAATTGATATTAATATGTACTTAGTCTTGACTTGAGAAAGCTTAACAATATTCAGACTAAATCCGTCTACGCACAAGTGACAAGCAGAAAATAAGCTTTGAAATTTTAAATAAATCTTAAGCTGACAAATCTGAAAATTAAGATGGCGAAATAAATAATAAATAAATAAAATGTTTTGCCTTTATCAGGATCTGTTGATGGAAGTTATGCCCTGAGTGAGAGATGTTAGTAAACAATAACAAATAAAATCGGCCCGGGATCGAATCCTGGTGGGGACAGATGTTAGTATAATAATAATAATAATAATATTTATACACTCACACCTATTATCTAGCCCAAAGTAAGCATCATTAAGAGCTTGTATTATGGATACTAGATAACGGAGAAATAATGATAATAATATGTATATAAATATTAGAAATATACTAAATAAACATATAAACATCCATGACTCGTAAACAAATGCTCGTACTCATCATACAAACATTTGTTCCTACCAGGATTCGAACCCGGGACCTCTTGACCGAGTAGCCTGGGGTACAGACCGCTCGGCCAGCCGGTCGTCAATACGAACAATACAATACAATGAATACGAACACTTGTCCACAAGTCAAGGATATTTTATTGAGTATATTTCCATCCTACCCCCCGGTAGGATGACATTGAATGGCTATGACAATTGAAAAATCAATTGTGTCTGGAATCTGATGCTTGACGGGTTTAGCATAATTTTTATGTGTTTATCGATTTTTAGTAATTCGAATATCTAGGTATATAAGTATATACGTACCTAGATATAGTGATTCTAGATGATGATGATTAATGATTTAATGATGAAATGATATAGGTATAAGATTATGCAAATTTCAGTAAGAACTAGATATGAGTCCACATCACCTGATGTTGAAGTGTAGTTCATGTGCCAAGATAGCCAGTGCCGCGAAAGCTTTGTTTAATATAAAGGTGGACTAACTTCTATCATCCCTGATACAAAGTAGAGAACTCGTATGCGTTAATAGAGCTTTGGAATCAGTCCATGCTTTGGAAGTACGACAAAAAAACGAGACACCGAGTTTCTTTGTGCGTGTAGTGGATGGATGATCCCGGATGCTAGCATGTGTAGAGCTCTGTAGCAAAGGGTAGATAGAATATCTTAATAAGTTCTCATGCCGATTAATCCTTCAATGCCCAGACGGCAACTTAAGTTGCCATAACAATTAAAATTAAATTGTGTCTGGTTTATTGGGCTTCAAAGGGTGCTTTCAAATGAAAGGGTAAAGGGTAGGCACTCTACAATGCCGATTATACGGATAGAATGATACCGAACTCTATCTTAGGCATCGAGGAAGAGGCGAGTGATATTGGATGTTTTCTCGTTGTGCCAGGATTTTCCATGCAAGACGTTTAGTACAACAGGCAAAAAATTGGCACACCTCGTTACCACCGACCTGCCGTGAGGCAATTTTGGTCTCGGTTTCCAATTTATATAGTTTTGTTAGACAAGAGTTGGCTTAAAGAATCAATACCACTCCTCGATTAAAGTTTCTTAGCGTTTCCTATTAAAGTAACACCATTTGTTATATGGAAATCAACAATTCTTACACTCAGGGCAATAGATTTTCCAATCCTTCGTAACATCAGTGAAAATAAGTTAATCAAACAATTCTTAGGCATGTGTCATCATAAGAGCCTTAAGTGTTGCCTACTGGTAGTACATATTATGTTAGTTTGTTAGTCACTCGACGCGAAATTTAGAAAGATATTATCTTGTATGTTATGTTTTCTTAAAAATATTGCGGGTTTTAATCCGAACATGCACTATCACACTCACACACAGGATATACTATCTATTATATGAGTAATAATGGCATAATAAAAACACTACACTCATTGTGGAACTTATCTTATCTTCGGAAATGCTGAATTCTTATACATATATTTAATTAGAAATATTAACAGAGTATTTCTGTTTTAATAAGGTTGTTGGAATAGACGTAACGGAGCAGGTGAGAAAATAAAAAAAGTGGAAAATGGAGTGACCATAGAGAAAGCTAACTACCAGAAGATAGACAGAGATAAAATTAATTTTTACATTTATTTAGAACACAAATTGATGATGAAAATGACTGGAGTCCCTTAGAAAATAGCACATGTAGCGAAGGGAGAGATAGTGAGTTGTGTCCTTAAATGATACAGTAACTTTACAGTTGTAACGTCTGACGATAATATTTTGTTGCAGTCAATCCAAATTAACGATTGCAACAAAATTATTTTTAAATGCAAGTAAAGCTTATAAAGCCATAAGTCTATTGAGAACCAAAACTTGGAATTCTTTGCCAATACATGTGCTCCTTCCAATAACATGGGCTTATTCAAAAGAGGCGTGGAAAGGCATCTAATGGGCCGGCAATGTGGACTCTTCTTAGCGCTTCACATCAGGTAATGTTGAGTCATCTGCCGTGCTTTGTGAAAAAAAAGAACACCATAGTTATTAAAACTTTATTCTTTTGCTCAAAAGATGTTATGTGAACAGACGAATGTTTGAATACACAAATAATACTTGTTTTTCGTAAGTGTATCTTCAAACTTAAGCGTTGAGCTCACATGGTATCAGCCAGCCACTCCCTTCCTCAATTATCCAATTTCCTTGTCGGATGCCGACCTGGCCTGTAGACATAATTCCTTTGCAATCAATTGAGACTAGGTACTACTTTGGTCAAAGAATTGAAACAAAAAGCCAGGTTTTAAAAAGATTACAGTTAATTGTAACGTTCAATTAAGGATTTAAGAATAAAAAGCCCCATTGACATAAATACATGAAATGTAAAACTACATATTACTTTTACATTTGTGACACTGAACATCTTTTTAGTGAGAAAAAAATAATCAGATCTCAGAACTTTTCTTATTTTCCTTTATAATTTACGTAACTTACGTGACTTTTATTCAAGATCTTTACTGCTATTTATCGCATCGTGCTAGAGATAGAGATAAGCAGAATACTTGATAAAATAATGACTATTTACATTCTTTTCATTGACGAGATTTTTCATGAAATCTAATAAACTGATATATCAGTAGAAATTCCGAAAAACTTATCAGATATGATATGATACTGTTAACATTAGTGTCCACAAACCCACTCACTATTCAATTGTATTGATGTACGTATAAATAGCGCGAGTTATCTGACCTCCCTAACCTAGACCTTGGTTACTCATCTCTTCGAATTAATCGAGTTCATGTTATGCGCAGGATGTCTCTATCATGGATCACATTTATACTGTAGCGTTATCTCATACAAACTTGAAAAAATACAGACGATTACAGTGTGTTAACAAAGTAAAAATTGGTAAGGTTATCAAAATCGTCACATTGCGAGATTTTACAGTAAAACGGCCAAGTAGGTATATAATCATATAATGTCTCTATGCAATTAGCAATCTGTTCCACCGTGCGAGCAGCGTAATAAAGCGGTGTGCATGAAAAGCATGCAATTCGATTTGACATTGAGTGCATTCTAAATAAGAAAACAATACGGAAGGTGAATCTGATATACAGACAGTTGGAAGCCATGAGTGACGTTGAGATAGACTCAGTGGTAGTGAAAGAGGCGGAGGTGGGTTGAGGGATGCTAGTGCGGGGTTGCGCGGGCGGCGAGCTGCGGCACTCGCTCGCGGAGCGCACCAAGGCCCTGGCGGCGCGGTGCCACGCGCTGCGGTCACCGGCGCGCGCCGACCGCTCCGTGGAGCGCCGTCGTCCGCGGCAGCGCAAGTCCCAGACACGGTGGTACGTCAAGGTAAGCTGCAAGCAAAACAAGGAGATACATTTTGGCGGAGAGAATAGACCTGAATAACAATACATTAATTGCCTGTGATTGTAGATTCTCTTCTCATTCATCATCTTGATTATTTCGATTTCCAACCAATTAAATACGTGTAATAGTATTCTATATAAAAGTAGATGATCTGAAAATGTATGGAGAGGCTGAGGTACGGAAACTCCTTACAATACTAGAGTTTTAAGAAATTAAATTACCTTGTCAGGCATCACCTGAAAAATAGAAAACCTTTTGCTTCTGGTTTGTGGGACCTTCACTAATTAATAATTTTTTTAAAACGCGGTGGCTTAAAAATATATATTTTACAAAATTACTCGTAATGTGGTGTAGGTATATGGGTGGTATACATATCATACATATACATATCAAACGCAATAGATTGGTCATTTTTGGGGGGGGGGGGGTTTCAGCATATACTTATAGGTTGTGTGGTACTCACCATAACAAGCGGGCATCTACCCATGTTACCATAGTCATAAATTATGGTGTTATCTAAGTCTACTCATGTTGACATAGTCATAAATTCTATGGTGTTAGCAAAAATTCAAAAGTGTAAAATTTCTAATTTTTCATAGGTACTAATAGTTTGGTCAGTTAAACTTTGGTCCATGGTTAAACAATATGTATGGGAAATTTCAAAATTAATTTTAGAATTTTGAACTATTGATAGCACCTTAGTATTTATATAACTATGTTAACATGGGTAGGTGCCTGATTGTTATACCGAGTACAAAACACCTCGTCGCTTAGAAAATATGTTTTTATAGGAGTTCCAATTAAAGAGCCAATAATAAAACTCCACAGGAAACTGTATTTAGGATGTTAATAAATTTTTATACGCATTAAATTATTTAGAATTAATTATTTAATGACGTTTATAAAGCCAGGTGATACAATACGTTATTGTTATTAGAAATGAAATTGACGTCACAGGCGTCACAGCATAGTGCTTTACCTTTAATTACTACGTATACTAGTAGTGTTTTACCGATATTTTTTGTTACCTTATCTTTATAAGGCATGGCTTTTTCCTTATTTTATGTAATGAGTATGGGTACTTATGAGTTACATTATTTTATTACCAATATTATGGGCTTAGCATTACTTACATAGGTCGTAAAATGCAAAAAGTACTTTACCTGGTAGGTATATCAAAATACAATTTAATTAACTAGGAAACAGGTAGCAGGGACTTAAGGACGTAAATTACGTCACAAAATATTGTTGATAAATGTAACAATTGAAATAAGTAATTGGAAAACACAATTCCAATATTCAATGTAGTATTAGATTGTGAGTCCCTCAGATGCACTGTATACATATACATATACATAAGTGTAAGTACATAGATGCTTTACAATAAAAAGGATGTCGTGCTCTTTTTGTGTGAATCAATACTATTGTTCTAATTTATGACCAATACCGTTGAGTCATACAGTAAGTTCGCAATTTTCTATGGTTTTTAATTTTAAGCGAACATTGGTAATTACTTCTGGGGGAAAACCGCTGTGCGGAGATAAAAATAATTCAATGCAAATAATTATACTTGCACATTAAATACTGCTTGAAGATAACCAGCTCCAGTTCCAATATGCATATATTTGATAGTTTTAAAATTATTAAATACATTACATTATGCAAACTACATTCGTTTTGTTCTCTGCGTTTTTATTTAGGCAATTTGTTTCTTAAAAATATCATTATATTTACCTGCGATGTTTCCGTTCGTGTTTGTCGCAGACAAAGTCGGAGTTATGTTACAATCCATTGATGAAGGCACGATCCGCTGACTAATAGCTTACCGTCGACTCATATTTATTTACCAGTCCACCTCGTTCCTTCAGTAGGTATGAGCCGCTTTATACGTCATAATAACTACGGGTAGGTAAATAACTACATCATTCAGTTCTAATTTTCCAGTCATTGGACGCGTCTCGTTACTAAACTTAGAAATATTGAAATATAAATATCTCTGTATAGTCCTTATTAAATAATCTAGTATCAGTACTTTAACCCGTCTGTAATACTGAACATTCGACGTCGTCTGCTTTTTGTCTGTAATTATATTTAAATTATTAGATTTAGTTGTTGATCGTGAGTGGTGCGTTTTTAAATTTATTCGACTAGTGTTTTTAGTGAAGTGTTTATCTTGCATTCGGCTGCAGGCTTCGTTAGCAATGCAGGTCAAGGCTTCTGTTATGTGATGGCAGAGTGGAGTTCGTGTGCGCACAAGAATGCAGGGATTGTCTCTGTATGCGTTGCTATGCGCTTTGATGCGTTCTACCGACGTAACTTCTAAGGTATTTCATCCAACACTAAAACAATACAAAGTCTAATTATATTTTAATACAAATTTCAATATTACCTATATTGAAATTTGTATTAAAATATACTTCTACTCCTATTGAACGTGGCAAGGTTTATTGCTCCTGACAATAACACTATTAAATAACACTATTAAACAAACATAAATAACAACAAAAAACCTACACTTATTTCCCAAAAAAAAAACAGAATATTAAACGAGTTGTTTCAAAAATGTATGGAGCCCGGAAACTCTTTTATCATGTAGAAAATGAGCTGAAAGTCATCAAACGCCTGAACTGATCTTCACAAATTATAGCTAAGAACCATTTTAATCACGTCAGCTTTCGAACAAAAAAAAACATTTCAAAAATGGTCCATTCGTTTAGGAGCTACGATGCCAGAGACAGACACAGATACACAGACATACACGTCAAACTTATAATACCCCTCTTTTTTCGTCGGGGGATAAAATACGCAAAAAAATATTTTTTATAGAAAAAACTGCAACACTGCCAAATATTCATCATGGCGCCAATGTCACTTTGGTACGTAAAGTTGACTTCTATGTCGCTCGCCATATTGCCATAAGTATTGAATATTGGTTAAATTGACGAATAATTTTGAATTTCGTACAAGTGTAAATGAAAACGAATTAATAGTACTTTTCCCGGATTCAGGAGATTTTTCCTGATTTTTTGAGATAGTGTACATATACCTGGACGAATATGAAACATCTCTTTTCAACGTGGACACTAGGTTTTTTATAAGTTTGCTTGGCATGCTTTGTATAATGTAAACAAAGTTTTTTGCTACACTTGGTGGAAGTAAATAATTCATTCATACAAACGCATTTAGGTGCACATGGAGTTGAACATTGAAATCAAAGACTTCGAGAAATTCACTTAATTAAGTATGTTTTTGCCAAAGAAAAAACAAATATTTTTTCCAAGGATAAATTTTATGTTAACACTCGTGAAACTCGTTTGTTAGATAAGGTCGTCGACCTTCCTCCCCTTTTCACCCCACTGCGAGCAGAAATCATTATTTTGGCAGATTTCCAGCTCTTTACATAACTCATAGTGGAATGGATTTGTTTGGGGTAACACTTCAGCTTTGTTTTTTTAAGTGTCTCAATAATTGTTGTAATCTTGCTATCTTTATCTTTTACGTACTAAAGCACAGGATACATATCTTGTGCTTTTACTCGTATTGTTTATAATATTTTGATAAAAAAAACTCTACCATTTTATTTCTAAATACTTTACTTTGCCAGTTACTTTGAGAAAATCTCCTACAAACCTACATTTAATAAGGGAACAAGGGGTCAGAAAGAGATTTGAGGTGAAGATACTTGAGGTGAAGGGAGTAGAGGGTGTTACTGGTGGGTCATCCCCCCTAATTCTCCCGTGATTCAGCCAGGACTAGAATAATGTGGATCTATAATTCATGTGAAATTGTAATCATATTTTACATTTACAATATGCATGACATGAATTCTAATGATATACAGTGATGTGCCGATCTTTTTTTAGCATCGTTAAAATACTGTTTACTCATGTGAATCACTAATGATGACGTACAATACTTGCGACAATCAATGTTTATAGCTAATAAAATGATCAAATTTATTGAAAATAATTAGAGTATTAAAGGTACCTACTCAAAATAGCAATATAACTGAAGCATTTCTAAAATAATTGTTATTAATAAAGAATTATTTTAGGCGTCTAAATAAGAAATAATTTTAGTATTTACACCATGATTTTATAATTTTTATAGAATTTTTACACAAGAATGAGTATCTTAACATCCCTCGTTCTTTCTCAAAGCAGTGTAAATGATAAGTACCTGTTTAGTTTTTCTTTAACTCTGTTTTAGCTTTAGTTATAAGGTTAAACCTTTTAAGCTACGCATTTCAGATGCGATTTTTTAAATTGTCATAAGCTGCCGATAGTCTTATACTTACGTGTATGAAGATTCTTAATCATTCCCATGGCAATAAAAATTTCTATCAGAATGTAAAAAGTAGACTAACCGATGGGAAAAAATATTATATTAATGTAGTAATAGACTAATTATTTTAAAAATAAATTCATGTATCTAAAGACTGTTATAATTGTTTTAATTTGAATTGTAGGTTTAGAACAGAACGCGCGCTGTAAGCTAAAAAGATAAATAAGTAAATAAACAAAATTCATCGTGTTTCGTGTATGATCCATTTTAGAAGTAGTTGTTAGTATTCGTTTGCAGCGATCCACATTACGTAAGAGTAGGTATCTCCCGCTCGACTTTTATTTACGTCAATGGCCTAAATGTTGTGAAAACCCGTATTCTGATAATTGACCGTGTAGTTGGTTGGAGGCACCAACAGGTCAGCGAATGTCTGGCACCGTCTCTATGTTCTATGTTCTAGTATCGATTGCTTAGCTGATAGGGCCGATGACCTCTTACGTAGCTGTTTGTTGACTCCTTATTACAATAAAAGTTATACTTTTTTAAAAGTTATGTGTATGTACCTAATACGTAACGACGGACGGTCACATATAAAAGCAGATTGATAGATAATACTAATTAATATAGTACAATAAATATAAATTTCATTAATTAAACAGCAATATGATCTTAATTTTATAATTATTTATTTTTATGTTTGATGAAGTTTTTGAGTCGCACATATATCACATATTCCAAAGAAGACGTTTAATTAAAATAAACGGTGGTTTATGTACACAATCTCAATTTTTTTGGGAAACTATGTTATTATGACTGTGCTAAGTAAAAAATTTACAATGAGACGTGATTTATCGATAAAAATGATAATTTTATTGTTAAAAAGGAAGAAATAATACGTTTTTTATGGTTATGGTTACCTACTTATTATTATTGAAATGCTTATTTTAATCACATTTTATATGTTTAAATTTGTGCTTTATTGTAAGAAATATAAATATAGAAAAAGTTCCTATAAAAACGTTAAAAGAAGAAAGCGGTGAAGAAATTGGTAGGTTACATACACCTAGTGCTCTGGTGGCGCAGCGGTAATCGCGTCTGGCCGGACCCCAGAAGACACGGGCTTGATTTCCACCTGGAGCATACGATTTTTTCAATGAAGCAATAGATTTTTTATTGTGTGTAAGCTGGTTAGGGACGAAAGTTAAAACTGAAAGAAAAGTGACGATCTGTCCAAAACTAACGTCTCCGACTGGATGGCCACTCAGCCTTAATTAGAGCGCGACCGAGTCATTCGACCAATCTATGTACCTTATACCTGTATCGGACAAAAAACGAAGTATGAACTCAGTTTTAATTAAGTAAAAGACAATAGATGTTGAACTAGACTGCTGATGACGATTTCGTGTCAGCGTTACCCTCAAGTGAACCAATTTTCAGAAATGATGACTCACTATGCCTCACGTTCGTAGGTACCTATTACACTTTTAATAAGCCTGTTTTGGGTCGTGTGTTCTGTTGTGAATATAATAACTGTGGCCTCTGTTCATGGAATTGGAAGTGTTAATCTATTGTTTCTTTTTATGCCATATTCCTTTGTACTTTAATGTGAGAAATTCAAATCAGAAAAAAGGCAACCACAAAAAATAAGGAATAAATGAAAAATCTTTATTATCTTTTACATAGTAGCATCACAAATAGCTGGAGTCTCCTTTTAAGTATAATACCTGTGTTAGGAGACCCCGCTCTTTCCTAAAATTACAAAAGATACATTGTATCACATTATGTATTTCCTACAGTAACACAATAACAATGACGACCGGCTGGCCGAGTAATCTATGCCAGTCGAGGGACCCGGGTTCGAATCCCGGTGGGGGCAAATGTTTGTATGATAAGTACGAGTATTTGTTTACTAGTCATGGATGTTTATACGTTTATACTAAATAAACGTATTTCTAGTATTTATATACATATTATTATCATTATTTCTCCGTTATCTAGTATCCATAACACAAGCTCTTAATGATGCTTTCTTTGGGCTAGATAATAGGTGTAAGTGTATGAATATTATTATTATTATTAAGAATGTTATGAATAAAACGGTAATAATTAACAAAACAACAAAAAAATTCAAATACAATTGACTTCTTCGTAAACAACTAATATAAACTATAAACGAGTTTTTTTAATGTTACTCAAAAGTAAAAATGTAATCAGATAAATCTTGTTTATGCTTCCTCCTAAGAAGTACTAAAATGTATTATGAAATCGTACCAAACTCCATAAAACTGTTATTTTTCATTAAAAGTTTCACCGTCTGTTTATGTGTGCATGTTAGCAGTCATGTTTACGTAAATGTGAATAAGGAAAGTTAAAAGAAAACGTGTTCTGGGTTGGTTTTCAAACAAGGAAAGAAAACTGTCGGGGACGGTTCTTTTACCCGTCTATGAGAGCAGTGTGTTGGCTGTGCTAGGAGTGACCGAGATTTAGCATTCGTGCGCGGTGTTTTATATTCAGGTTAGAACAGAGGAATGCGTAGGTAGGCCTTTAGCCTTTAACTGGAACACGAATAGTCCGAGAAATACAAATTTATTTTATGCATACCTTATAAATTCGAAAGTTTTTCTTTTAGTCTTTTACGTTTTCATTCCTAAACTGCTGAGGTGATTTAGATGAGGCATGGAGGTAGATTACATACTTATAAATTACTATTTTTTAGTGCTATGCCCGACATCCACGCGAGCAGACAGCTACGCGCTCTGCTTGATAAATATTATAAATTGTGGCTTTTATCATTTTTACCCGTCTTCAAAAAAGGGAAGATTATCATTTCGACTGAATGTTTTTTAATATGTTTTTAACCTTCGAACCGTGTCATTTATAAACCGACTTGGAAAATAATTCTTTAATTGAAACAGTATTACCTACTTTCACATTAGACCCGTAGATTTTTTCAAAATCGATTCAGAGTTTGGTTTTATAGTCAATGTAAGCGGATTTTTGCTCTTTTGTGACTTTTCAGTGGTGCTTATGATAATTCTATTTGCGTTGGAATACTACCAGGTTGGTCCACCGTCACCCATCTGGCTTTGATCTTCGAAAATTATTACTAAAATGGTGAAAAAAATATTTTATACAAAACAAAAATTGACTTCAAAACACTAGAGAGAAAAAAAAACAATTTTGGTAGGCGATTATTTTATAAAAAGTTATTTATTGAAGTTGGTGCTAAGCTGTTTCCAGAAACAATAGAAAGTAAAGCACCAAATCTAAAAATACCTTTCTAAGAAATAAATTCAGTACCCACTGAAAATTTATTATTTACTTTTTAGTGTTTATATTGAGAAATCTGCCCTTACAACAATTAACATCTACTTATATAACATGTATGTACTATGCCATTTTATTATTTGAGACAAATATGACAGGAATTTGCTCTATCATATTATAATATTATAGTATAGTATATTTGTTTTAATAATATAATATATGGTGATATAATATCAGGTTATTTACGATAAACCTATTAATGGTAAGCACTGTAAAGAGAAGGCATTTGTTTTCCTACTGCCAGCAAACGATTGTTCCAAGGAAGTAGCGGAGTACCGTAATCACGGTGTGGGTGCCGATGCCGATGCCGTTGCGCGTCTTGGCGGTCGGCTGCGAGGGTTCCGGGTGTCATCAGGCGGGCAGCTAGGGCGGGCCGGCGGCGAAGCGCGACCGTCACGGGCCTGATCGCGCGTTGCTCTCTGTCCTTCGGTCACCATACGAAGACATTACGAAATTTAGTCAAGCGTCTTACGCATTGAACGCGCCGGTTTTCGATAATGGTCAAGTAAAAAACAATAAATTAGTTTTTAGAAGCACCCGCAATACTTTGATGTGACCTGAAAGTAAAATAACACAATTTAAAAAAAATCGCTTTTTTATGTAATGTCATAGGTAGGAAGATTTCACGGAACTGAATCAGATATACGTTACTTCATATCTTTATCCTAGACACGTGTAGAAAAAACACGATTATAGGATGTTGCGTTGATACATATTAAGTATTTCCGAAAATACCTCTTAAATATGAGAAAACTAAAGATTATTGGTTAGCGATAATTTGTATTCAATAGGAAATTATTTTAAATAGAATATCATTGATATTCATAATCGTGTAGAAGTGTTTTTTTAATAGAATAATTTGCGTATTTTCGCTTACTTTACTATTTTGTATTTTTCAGCGAGAAGCCGCTGAGTCAGTGATATCTCTATCACTATCTGTCTCGGCCGAAACAACGTTTCGAATTTTCGATAGATCACTTTAACCATTGAGATTTAAAGAGAAGACGGATGGTGTCTTCTATGTTCCGCTTAAGTGTCGCCACACTAGCGATGCCACAAACAAAACGCATAAGTTTGGTCGCGAATAAACTACATCCTATCATTTCAAAATGAAACATGATTTTAGTGCCTATGCGATAACTCCTTTATACTATTATCTCAATTTATTTAAACGAATTCAATACCTCTCCAGGGGAAAAGTTTTAGTGAAATACGTGTTATTTTATCATCTAGTTTGTAATTCTTGCATTCCCTCGTGTATATGGCAATAGTATATGTATACCATTACCTAAGTATATAAACAATCAAGGTGGACATTTATTCGTTACCTACTTACCTTTATTATTATTTGCAGATAGAAATATTCCTACTTATATGTCTATCTGCAAATTTATTAATCTTTTAAGTGAAGTGTTTGATTTTATTAATAAAGTACTTTACTCGAGTGTTATGGAGCAATAATCTGTTTGCTTGTGCAACCTTATTACGGACAACACTATCAATGGCAGCAGATGTACTCAACTTGGTGATAATTATAAGTTCAGTTTCATAACAACAAAAAAAGGACGCAAACAATCAGATGGGTGCCAGAGTTTCAAAGTGAGCCCGAATATTAAAAAACTAAATCTGTTTAATAATTTCTTTCAATATGTTTTGGAAAAGATAGCAAAATCTGAATTGTCAAATTTTTTAAATGTTGACAAAAGGAGGCATGTATTGCGGTGCTTCGTGTATATTGAAGATCACTTAATCATGTTAATTAAGGTCGACTATTGAACCCACTTTTCTAAGAAAGAAATTATTTGATAATTAATCTGTAAAAGTAAAATTAATTGCACTCATCATGAGCGTTTGTAGGTACTAGAGAATCAGTTTTAGTGTGACAAAATACAATTTGTAAATTTATAATTTAGCAAACAGGTGCACTTTTTTTAATTAGATGATACCTATAAGTAATTTTTAACTCTTAAGCCGTTATCATAATAGGTACAAAAGATGACCTCCGCTAAAAATCGGTTTACAGTAACCACTGATGTGATTAAAGTTAGTCGTTGGTTTTCTTTCAGTATTCTCGTGTGAAAACAGACTAATACTGCTCAGTTCCTTCTGAGCTATTTAAGTCTAGGTTGAACAATTATTCACTTTTTCCTCATTTTATTACATTCTAGCTGTCTTCGCATATGAACTCTACCTACCGCTTCACATCAGGTGGTGTTGAGTCTATTGCCGTGCTTTGTATAAAAAAAACATATTTAATACACACGAAAGTAGACGCTATGTAAAACTCATTAAATAGAATCATCGGGTACATTAAGATTCCATCTTTTGAAAAGCGGACACATACACTACATACTTTACATAGTAGGTACGGTACTGTATTCATTACTAGAGTGGTTGGCACGCATTAGGAATTGTAAAACTAATGTCGTGGCCGGGCTGTAATAAGTGTAGCTTTTAATGTAGGTGTGTATGTGCACCTGTGTAGGAACTTTCTTATTCATATAAACGACTAGTCTTGTGTATTTCTTTATATATCTACCTAAAGAATCAAAGTTGGTAATCAAATTCAAAAAAATATCTGACTGAAATACCTACAACTCAATAATTAGTTATTGAAGAGCTTCGTTCGAGCTTTGACCTTTGACCTGACGCTACTAAATCTAATTTTAGCATAATATTCTTGACTCACAATTTTCTCTCAAAGTACATTATCAAATATGTATTTTAATGAAGTGAAGATTGGATTGATTTAGAAGTATTGTACATACTTTTATATTATGTTTTTACTGCCATTTAAATTGTGTAGGCAAAATGTAACATAATTAAACAATTATTTTAATCATTACTTAGGTTATTTGAATACTGTTGACGAAAATAATTAAATTCTTGCATTTTCTTATGTATAAAAACGATCGATGAGAGGAGTTTCGTGGAGGTTAGGTTGTTTCATGGACTTGCGTCATAGGGCGGTTAGGTGCTCGTCGAATCAGAATATTAATTTTAGGTTAAAATACGATTATTTATAAATAGTACAAATTCACTAGGTATTTGCATTAAGTGCTCTATAATCTTTTAATAATTAATGAAGTAGGTACTCAAGGATACCTACTACCTTGCTAGTTGAATGATGTTTCCTTAGGTTTGAACTGTTTTAATGATTTGTGACAGTGACAGACAGCAACTGTGATGCTACGGCGGCGGTAAGGTACCTACAGTACCGAGTACGTACTCTATGTACCAATTTAAAGCCAGTAAAACTAAGCCGTTGATATTCTTAGGTTATAATATTTATATGATATTTTTTAAATTATATAACGATCTAAAATGGTTTTACACTCAATTAATGTATTTTTTTGTACCTATTATTATTTATTTATAATGAAATAATTAAACACGCTCGACTGTGTACATACATTACGTTTCATTTTGTAAAATTTGTATTTAGTTGATTTTGTGTAAGTATAACAAAGAATAAAAACAAACTTATTATTGATACTGTCAAATAAGTCAAAGTTACTGCGTTTTAATCGTTCGCCGGTTTTAATGGTACATACTTACATATTTTCCTATGAATGTTTATAACAAAATCGAGTATACCATTACAAAAATACGTCTTACTTTAAAAGAACAAACAAAGTGTTGGATGTTCAGTCACAAAGTATGATTTCATATTCTAAGGTCGTGTCAGGTTTTCAAGGGGCCCTGGGCATGGTGAAGCAGCCCTAGTGACATCAGCTATTTTTAGCACTGCTCGCACCGTCGACGTCGGCTGTTAGTGCACGTCCTGATCAATACAGTACATTGTAGTAAGCAAATTTCCTATCGAACCCAGCTGCTACGACTATGGTAATAGTTTAATAGTTTTTTTACGTCTACTTCATAGTGTTTACAAATCCTATTTATGCATATCTATTACCTGCTAGCTGACCCGGCGAACTTTGTATCGCTTCAGAATCAATAAAATTAAATGTTGTCTCAACTTATAGGCTAATTAAATTCAGTTTTTAAGCCCCGACGCGCGAAAAGATGATTGTTACAAGTTTGACGTGTCTGTCTGTGTATCTGTGTGTCAGTCTGTGGCATAGTAGCTCCTAAACGAATAGACCGATTTTGATTATTTTTTTTTGTTTAAAAGCTGACTTGATCGAGATGGTTCTTAGCTATAATTTGTGAAGATCTGTTCAGGTTGCTGATGACTATCAACTCATTTTCAACTTCACAAAAGGTTCTTACTAACTCTCACAGATCGATTGTTTTGAAATATAGCTTACCTACTGTTACTTCCGTGGTAATTCCATGACATGCTAACCTTGAGTTGATCCCGTGACATCAAATAGTCTGCAGATGCTCAATCCTTAAGAACCTTACCGCAGACATATAGATTTTTATTTTATTTATTTTTTATTGTTTCTTTTTATATTATTTTATCGCCATGGTATAACAAATACCTTTTGTGGAAATATAAGACAACTTTTACTGAAAACTCAATGTTATTTTGTTTTTACTGTTAAAAGTAAAGATGAAATTATGAAATTCCGGATTCCCCACATTTTCCTCGCATCGATGCTCTCCCCACAAATTCCCCAATCGTTTTGAAATTCCTCGTTTTTTGGGGAGTTTCCCACAAATCGGCAACGGTGACTGTTAGCCATGCCTACGATGACCCACAAAGGATAAAGGATACCTATACATTATCTACATAAGTAGTTATTTAGAAGTTATTGTCGATGGAAACATTGAATACGGATTTATGTAGACAAGGTCACCATCGATTGATGGAACCTTCAAAAATATTACTATTCAACAGTCACGTAAGCTTAAAGTAAAAGCACGCTATACCAAGTAGGTCGACGAAGAAAAATATACGTTGATTGGTTTCTTCTTCTTCTTAATTCATAGGAATTAGAAAATGGTTTTCCATTTATTAGAAGCAATTACTAAACATGCGTAGAATTGTTCAGTGTAGATAGAGTCAAATAGAAGTCTTTTTTTTATGGTTGTCAATATCTATGATTTATTTATTCAAGCGTTATTTATATTCATAGTTACATATGAAACTTTTTCTAATTACGAATTCCAAGTTTTTGACAGTATAAACTTAAAAGTTAGAATATGCTTTCCAACTTTTTCAGTTTTTAACTTTTGAGTTTATTCTTTTAAATCATGAAAACTACTTTGTTTGGATAAGAAGTCTTAAAAACCACTCTAGCCTGCTCGATAAACGGTGCAGTTACGTTTGACGTAAAAATTAAACTCTAGCGAGACACTATAAGTTCGTTAATCATCATTTGTTTTGGTTATTTGGTCAAAGAATACTTTTAAGTCTGCAGTTCGTAGCAGAGGTCACGGAGTTCAGATTTTGTAATACGGTCACGTGTTTCGTACAATTGTTCATAAAAATAGAGCCGTGCAATCGGCAGTATTTATTTTAACATACACGTGATCAAAGGTTTTGTTTTTATAGTTACATAGTCGAAATTACTTTTATAATATGTTCTGCCAAATACTACCTCCTAATTCAGGTTAATTCACACAGTAATATCTTATCGTAGTAGGTATATCTTAGTCTTATATTACGTATAATTCATAAAATTTACTAACTAAAACTTATAACTACAAACTTACTTACTACTTAACACTTACTTACTTACTTAATACTTATAATTTAGGATATAGGTATCCTAAATTGTACTCTCATAATACTATAAAAACACTTTTCTAATAGTTTTACTTTTTGATATTTATTTATATGCTGCTATTTAGACTAAGAATCTTATCTTTAAAAATATCTGGTAACTAATCACCTAGATATCTCTTGAATTTATGAAGATCAGAGTAAGTTAAAAAAAAGTCTGCAAAATCGCTTACGAATTACAAACGTTATTTTCCGGTTAGTCATTGATTTCAATTCATATGTTTCTTTAGATTCTTAATTCGCTTTCGTTTTGGGTTCGATCTTGAGCCGGAGCTTTCGGAAAAAATAATAAATGCCATAATTTTAGTGCGCACTGCTTATATTAATGTCGCGTAGATATCTCCCTCCAGGCTAGTGTCATGCATTATGAATGGCGTTAGCCGTGTACAATCCGTCTTGTCAATTGAATAGTCTCCCATTGTAAACCTCAAGATTTCACTTTGAGTTATCATCTTTACAATTATCTTATTTCTTTGCAAGTCTGGTATTATGGCAAACATAAAATATTATCTGGTTGGTCTCTGCAACGGTATATTTATATTACAATAGCAAAACATTTTTGATAGCTACATTCATCCGGTATCATCAAGGCAAAATTATAATGCTTGAATCCAATATTATACGGCAATATTATTTGACGACCGGCTGGCCGAGTGGTCTGTACCTCTTACTATACTGGCTTCTCAGTCAGGGGTCCCGGGTTCGAATCCTGGTAGAAGCAAATGTTTGTATGATGAGCACGAGCATTTTGTTCACGAGTCATGGTTGTTTATATATTTATTTGGTATTATTTAGAAAGAGAGAAAAATATTTTATTTTAATAGGCCACAAAGAAGCACTTCTCTGCCAATCTCAACAAGCAGCTCTGCCAATCTCAATTTCGGTTGCTACATCGAATCCATTGCTGAAACTCCTCCAAATCAGATTTTATATAAAACAGATAAAGGTGAACCATATCAGAGAATAGGTTAATAAATAACAGTGTTGATACGAATTTACCAAAATAAAAACATTTAAATCATTGCTCCTGATCACATACTTACGCCGTGTTGACAGTATTGGCCAGTACCTATCACCTTTTGACAAGCAGTAGTTACGCAGTATTGTTAAAAGAATATTCCTTGCTTTCTATTAGTCTAACTATCTGAGTGCAATAAAGAGGTAAGTGCCTGTTAGAATTTTGCGTGCACTGGCCGCGAAATCTTAATTTAGCTACTTTTGTCAGATATGCGGAATTATCCAATGCTAGTTACGCGTATTTGCACTATGCCCGCCGATTTGTGGATTCATTTCATCACGTCCGACTTTATGACATGTAACCAAGCGGACAAACATATTAACCGCTTCATTGCGTGCGTCTGCGCATAAATGTAATACAACTGTTTGTTATTGTTACGCCCTTTAAATTTATTTGCCCTCTGATCAATATCAGTGTATTTTCAAAAGGCATAAAATTCGTCACTTTAAATGCGAAATTTTATCTGAATAATTTTAGGATGGTTTATTCGATCATTAGAACGAATCTCTCTGAAGTCGGAAACTGAAACGCATACCATAATATCGGTTGACAGCAACAACAATAAGTTATTTGGAAGCGGGCAAGCATATGAAATAACTTGCGCCTATTAGGGAAAGATGTCATTTTATCATTTTCACCAAGAAAGTAGTTGTTTCCCCAAGCAGCAAAAACTAGTCGTATAAAAGACCACAGAACGTATCGTAAAAACCATGTTTTATTCTATAACACACCTAAGAACGTTTCTTTTATTCGGAAGTGGCGCATTTATATCACTGTTCAGTGCCAAAACGGAATAACAGCAGTGTCACGCACGGCAAATCAGTCCTATACAATTTCCAAAACAGTGACGCAGATCTCAAAACAGTGACGCACTGGCCGCTAAAGGACCTTTAAAGTACTTTTTCATACTATACTAGAGTTTATATTTCACTTTATTCATTCTTTTATTATCTTTCACAAACCAGACTGACAAAATAAATGAAATTTGCTAAAGGATTAATTTATACTACAATATAAATTTGAGTGAAGATTTTATTTTGTCATTATAATATTCTTCTAATACGATGGAAAAGATGTGCGACCGAAGTTTTACTGATAAACTAAGGTTACATTTAGCATGAATTTTAAGTGCCCTCCTCGAATTAGCGAGCTGTTACTAAAATATTTAACAATAAAAGTAACTTTGACTTTCTAATGTAGGTACTTGTTGTGACAATGTTTTCACTGTAAGCCTAGTATCAAACTGAAAGAATATAGAAGATGATGCTGCTTTCTCATTACTAATATTCACTTCTATTAAATGTGTTCCTTTGCGTTCATATTTTTTTCTATTTTTTTAAGTCCATAATTTCTACTGTCTGACCGTTGCTGTAAAAGAGAGAAAAAAAAATCTCTTTTATGACATAATTGTCATTTAATAGCAACATTAATCAACTTTTATTATGTATCGCTTTCATATTATTAAAGAGACAGATAGCCTGTTATAATACCAACACGTGTATTAAAGGAACTAAAAAAGGCATTATACCTCGATTCTGCTCTAAGAAAGTGTCCCTGCGTTGTTTGTCATTGAAACTATAACAGGCATCTAAAAATGAGTATTTCACAATTACGTTCTTTAAGCATAATCTGTAACCAGACTACATCACAAAATCACTATATTGAAGAGGTATTGTGACTACTAACACACTAAGTACTATATCCGCGGTCTAAATATCTGCAATACCACAATATTGCCCTCTAGTTGAGTGTTTAACACCCTTTAAAGAAAATTACTGTAGCAGTTCATTTGTAACCCTTTCGCAAATCAGACGAACCAAGGCACCTGCGGACAATATTATAGAGCAAAATCGTACTAGTTACATTTGAACTTACTATTGCACCTGACTATAACGGCTGTGTAAAATGTCGTAGTAATCGTTTACATCAATTGTTGATTTTAGCTCTATAAGCTTATAAATCCAAAATGTATTTCCGAACGCTTTTATAGAAAACGCTGTCACCGCTAAAACCTTTATGAATCGTTTACACAGCTTTTTAGAGATATAACCTTAAGTTATAGTACTATTTCATCATGATTTGTTCGAATTTAAAAGTCTATATAGTGACAATTAGTAGTGACACCTTAACATTTTTCGATATATCCTTCAAACATATATTTAATGTTAAAAATAAAACATAATAACATTTTAAGTATGAGAATGTAAGTCATCATTTACATGACACAAAAATCTTCAATAGTTCACTGCCTAGGACGTGAAATTTTTCTAGTTTTATTATATTTTAATTACTAAGTAATTTTTCAAACATTTATAATAATGTTAAAATGAAAAATTAAGAATCTTCAATAGTGTTTATCTATCGTCTCATTTACCGATTTACTCTCGTCTCGACCGTCTACCACAAACGGAGATAATATTTATGCAGTCTTGCGGTTGAAATTGATTACACACCTTTTTATAAATGGTCTACAATCTATCTAGATTTACCTAAGCATCATTTTACTGTGTGAATAAGGAAAGGAAATAAAAGAATCACAATGTTTACCTGTTTGGATCGATACAGTCATCTTGAAAGAAACCTTTGATGTATATATGAATGATGAGTGACATATTTTTTTATGTTATACCTACTGGTTTTAAACAAAGAGACAACTGGCTAACGTAATCCGTTTCCCTGTAGAAGATACAATGTACATACTTTTAATAAATACTCAAGTCATACAAAACGACTTTTAAATTACATATTTGATTTTATCTTAAGTAGTTTTAGATTGAAATAAAATTGAAAATAATTTTGGGCGTAAGAAATTTTAATTAAATAAAAACATAATTAGGGAAATAAATCAGCAGTATTTAAATATTCCGCGTGTAAATGAGTTTAGTACACGGCTCCGCACACAGGCACGTGTTGTTTATGAAGTTACCACCTGCGGCACGGCAGCTACACACAGTATTCAATGACGTGCTCTATCGGAGTTTTTCACGCGATCTCTCTGCGAGAGAGCAGTCGCGTTGCGTTCGCGCCGCTGCATCAGCGTTTCTGATCAGTTCTGTTATATATTCGAATTTGTTGTAATTCAAAACTGATGTAAATTAAGTATATTCGGAAACGAAGTGCGGTGACATCAATCACTCCACTGTGAAAGTTAACGATAGTGCAACCAACGTCAGCTGTGACTGCCATGTAATATGCAAATATACGGTTTCATAACTTCGTAGTGAAAATGTGATGATATTAAACAAGTTAATTGACCGCATCATTTGAGAATATAGAAACCGAGCGGGTGAGAGCTAATCGAAATAGTTAACTGATTAAGGGTGATTTTCGCTATCTGTCCGATTATTGTTTTGAGGAAACGTTTGAGCCGGATGTAGTTCGCAAGTGTGCCAGCGTCCGAGTGTGCACGATTTCACCGGCGTCACGCACGTCCGGCAACGGTGTGTTCGCACTCTTCTCGTTGATTGATCCAATAACGAGATCGTTGCATCTGCATAGCGGCGCGCGTATCAGTCCTGGCAGTGAAAGTTTGCGCAATGCTCAGCTGAGCCGGCGTGACGTCGCTGACGCCGCGGACATGGGCCATGTGGAGGATATGCGGCATCAGTAAAGCTGAGCCCGTGCTCTTTGGCAATAACGTGGATGACGACTTTGTAAGTGCCTTATCACGAGTACTCGTGTTCAACTTAATACTAGGGAATGCAAAGCTCGCGAGAATGCGGCCCAAGCGAGATCCCGCGAGTTATTGAATAACAATACTGCAAAATCTCGCGAGATTGGCAGTTTTGTGTTTTTTTTTGCAAATAATCACAATATTTGAATAAATCAGAAAAAAATAATTAATAATTATAAGTAATAAGAGATAAACATTTATTTTCACGAATTTTTTATATTATTAATAATTATAAGTAATAAGAGATAAACATTTATTTTCACGAATTTTTTTAAGACTTTTATGCATCAAAAATTTTTTGACGTATTTGTCTATAGCTTTTTAATAAACTTCTAAGTAGTAAACTTTGACGTACGTATCTATCAAATAACAAATGAAAGAAACAACCAGTCACCTCTTCTAATATAAAACAAAAATCTTTTAGTACATATTATAACATTTCTTTTATAACAAACAAAACAACGAGAAGTCAAAAAAAATTATTAAACTTCTTATCTAAGTTGAGTTGACTATTAAACTGAGATATTATTATTAATGAAATAACTCCGTCCGCATTAGTCCGCGCTTCGAATAAGACGTTTTATGCTCGAGTGCAATCTCGTTAAACTCGCGAGATCTCGCCCTTTTTTCTTCCATGATCAATCTCGCGAAAAAAGGCCGAGATCTCGCGAGGCCGAATTTGCATTCTCTACTTAATACGAGACGATTTTTAATTTATGTTTTATGGTGTTATTCGTAATAACCATTTTATTGTGGCCTCGTGTTGTTATTCGAACTCCTATCTTCTCCCTAGTACTAGGATGGTTGGTTCTTCATCTAAAAACTTAATTCTATCAAGTATTAATTTAGGAGTAAACGAGACCTGAGTCACAGAATATTACTGTGTCTGAGTATAAGGCAATTGAATTTAAGTCTCGTTTATGTTTGATTGTCACGAATGGAAGTAAGTATCTATTAAGTAATAACATATAATATAATACCTACCTAGTGGTAAATGATGTAAGAATTATCGAGATTATTGAGTCACTCCATGCGTTGATGACATTGTAAATAAAAGATAACTTCTAACTAATCTTAGTTTTACAATAGTGGGTAAACACAATAATACAAAATAAAAAGTATGATCCTATAGCGATGGTAAACAAACCTACCTTGTGTAACTTTTAGACACATAAAACACCAACTGCAAAAAATAATTGATCTCACGTTTTGCCCGCCAAATAATCACCTAACACTTTTTTTTCCAAATTCTACGTTGGCATAATAACATTAACTCAATAGTAGCCATTGTTAAAATATTATTGGGATACGTTATAAAATAAAATTTAACTGGATTTTTTTCTGATTTTGATCTGGAAAAAAACTTAACCGTTTTTTTAAATTTATTTCTTCCTGAAACTCTTATTTAATTAAATATGACCAAAGATAGATATTTGTATTTAGGTATTATGGCTCTTTGACGGACACCATATTGTACAGGCGCGCCCGAGGAAATAACATTTCGTTCGTTTGACCCGAAATATATATAAAAGGGCATAAAGTCATGAAGTTCCTTTTTCTATTACAAAAATTGTCTAAATCGCCTCTATCTTTCGTACGTGCTGTAAAGTTTAAATAGGTACCTAAATAAATAAAAAAATAAGCAACATAATTTCATGTTTTTTTCATAACATAAAACGATAGAACTTAATCGATCATTTTACGTTTTCAATCTATTACTTGCGATAATTCAGTGCTCTTATTATCTTTAAGTACCTATACCTACTTACAGTCATCAGCAAAAGTGATGATTAAAATCGAAACTTGTATTTAAGTAAACATGTACTCCCATGTACTTCCACTCTTTAAAACACCTTATAAATATCCGCAGTCAAATAGCGCTACCTTATTGTAATGTTGTACTTCTGTGGAGAGTAAGGTCGCGAGAGCCTATCCGGCAGGTTGGCCTAATTAAATTCCTCGTGATTTTTCACAGTACACTCAACGAATGAGTAGTAGCTATAGCCTTCGCTAACCGCTTACTGGCGATCCGTATGGCAAACCAGTAAATAGTTTATTATATACTAGCGACCCGCCCCGGCTTTGCACGGGTGCAATGCTTATGTAAATATTACCAGTGTTTCTCTACTATATTATACATGTATTATACATATAAACCTACCTTAAGAATTACTCTATCTATTAAAAAAACCGCATCAAAATCCGTTGCGTAGTTTTAAAGATCTAAGCATACATAGGGACAAACAGACGGCGGATAGCGACTTTGTTTTATACTATGTAGTGATAGTGATTTGCCGTCGTGTCCACTGATAGTGCGTTATTATAATCTGATTGAACACATTGATTACTTTTAACGTTGACTGTACACTTGTGTTGACCTGATGGTGGTGTGTTCCAGCAGCCGACATGGCGGTTGTGGGGCGAGGAGCGCGTCGACGGCGCCATCTACACCGTCTACCTGAAGAAAGTGCGCTACCATCGGCCGACGCGCAGTGCTTCCAGTGTAAGTGTAATCTCTTCATCTTAGAGGTAACGACTTAGGAATGCATGTGTGGGTGTCTATATATTGAAGGAAGAAAAAGTTTACAGCTCAATCCTTCATGGCTTCAGCGACCTGGAGACTCTAAGCGTCATGTCTGTCGATTAGAATTCTTCCAGAGGCCAATTCGCCCCTCAAGGCTTGAGGACTCACCGAGGTTCTCGCCTCCTTAAAATCCCGGATACGCTGTAAAGGCCATCTGTGACGAACAGCAATAGTCAGTCCAAAAAAAAACAGGTGAAGTTAGGAACCTACTTGGTAATGGTCTTTTACAAACGCTCATTAAACTTTGCGCTTGGGACGTGTACTATTAGGTTTGTGATAAGTTAAAAAATAGTTAAACGTGACTTCTACTTTTCACTTGAAAAAAAAAGAAAAAAAGACTCTTTGTTTGTTGAATTATTTCCTCAAAGGAAGGCAAAGGGTCAAGCTCATGTCATATGCCTAATATAGGTAGTGTTATTTCTGCAGTTAGTGCATTGCACTAATGCACATAAACTTTTTTATTTAGGGCTGATTTTTCAATCCTCAGATAATTTTTATCTAGAGAATAATTTTGACGTTTTGACAGATTTTCTATAGATTAAGAGTTATTCTCTGGATAAATCTTATCTAAAGATTGAAAAATCAGCCCTTAGACAAATAAATAAACTGTTACAATCTGCCAAACTACATAATAGTTTGTTGGCAGTAGCTCTCGTGGGCTTTTTATGCTTTACTTACTTAGTGTTATCATAGACATATCATGCTTTTCAAAGTATCTTGGGAAAGCTTGGCACCAAATATATTTTAAGTCACCATGATGCTACTACGATGAGGTAGATAACCATGATGAAATTTTCAACGTCTTTCACTACAACGTATTCTGTGCTATAAGTAAACGTTTATTACAATCATTCCCCGTATTGTTCGTCAATACTAAACACTTGTTTCATAAAATTACAACAAAATCACATCACAATTTCCACGCCGACAAAACTTTCCAATAATTGTATGAAGAAAACATGTTTTGACAGTGTTTTGATTTGAATGAAGAGTTAACTATCGTAAGTAAAGACACAACGTATATTTTTATTGAAGACAATTGATTAAATTATTTACATTTACAGCTATCTTAAGTTGATTGCTTGTAATAATAAAAAATATTATCATTTAATACATAAATAGATAGAAATTCTTCTTATTAGATTAATATCTACAATTAAATTAATATTGAATACATTTTATTATTACTTGACATGTGCATAGGTTTTTAACGCCATAGTGCGGGTTTTTACAAAATTTATCCTGGGTCTGTCATATCTGTGACGTCAGTTTTGGTAGCTGAAAATTTTCCGACATTGACCGACGTTTTCCGCTTTTGGATGGTAAATCTAACAGTTAGGTTTGAATGTTGGGTAGGTATACAAGACTGTTGGAATATAAGAGTAGTTACCTGCAGTAACCGACGTTTCTTGTACGATTGTGATTATTCAGAGGGTTAAATGATTTATTTATTTATCAATTCTTAAGTTATGTTTTGTTGAGATTCAGTTATGTGCTGTAGTATAGTTTCTGTGGCATTTATTATGAATAACATAGGTAAATAATAGCACCTACATATTTACGAGATTAAATAAAATTAAAATATTTAAAGTGTAGCAATATCTACCGAACACAGCAAATCTACGAGCTGACGTTCGTAATTAGCAATTTTGTTATAATTATTAACCTCGCTTGAATTGCCAAATGACCTCATTGTGTTCACATGTTTACGTTGATATATTTTTAATTTGATTAATTACTGTTGTTTAGATGCTTACCGATTATGCATATTAAAACAGTTAATTTCAGAACACTATATTTTTATTACTTAGTAATGGCATACCTAGATAAATATGTTGATCACAGATTATAAAATCTTTAAACGATTACTTTATCTACAACATCTCCGCTATTAACAACAATCAATTAGATATCAAAATAGTAATTACTTCCTTTTAATCTATTCAGTAAAGTAATATTCCTCTGAGGTCTATTCTAAACTATTATATAAACAATTAAGATTATATTCATCATTACTTTGAGACTAATTGTGAACTATTTCTTTTAAGTGTATTTTAGTGACTTAATCATTGACAATGTATGCCCTTGGTGAATCATGATTATTAGTTTATATAGTTTTTTCAGTTCAATCGACTTGGAAAGATAGACTATTACTACCAGATAGTCTTTACCATAACAAGTTAATATCAAAGCCTATTTTAAAGAATAGTATTTCTGGTATTTAATGTAGGATTAGAGGCTCATTACTTTCATTAATTTCTAAACTTTTCACAAATTCTACAAGAGCTTATGAATGCCTCAATATTTTCAGTTTAACCTTGCCAATTGTCTAGTCTTTAACTTTGTTTTGGTTATGCCTAAATGACCTTCATGAAGTCGTTTTAATATTTTATTATGCAGTTTATTAGGACCAGATCGTCTGTCCATTTAGCAGGATGTCCTCCCAGGCCATCCTGCTTTGCGCTCCAGCGGCCGTCTGTTCTGCATGCCACTGCCACTTCAAGTAGCTAATCCTTAAAGTTATGTCAGTGATTTTGGTTCTCTTACGAATGTCCTTATTTTTGATTCTATCTCGCAGAAAAACACTTAGCATAACTCGTTTCGTAGTTCGTTGTGTGACTGCGACTTGCACAGAAGGCCCTTAGTAAGCGATCACGTTTCACAGCCATATGACATCACTGGAAACATACACTGGTCAAAGATGTTCGACTCGACTTCGAGTGTGATGTACTCGCTGTTGATGTTGATGCCGAGTCCTGTCCAGTCCAGTAGTTTGAAAACATCTTCCAATGCAGCGGTTTTCGGAGATATTACATCTCCCTATCTTACCTCTCTCTGCAGTTAGATAGGTTTCGTAAATTGATTCTGTACACGGACCGACATGGTGGCGCTCTCTTACAAGAATCTCATCACATCGATAGGTATACCGATAGTCAATGTGGCACCTCTGAAGAGTCTGAGAAGAGAGAAGAGAGAGAGAACCACGGCCCATGTTTCGGTCGATTCAAAGGCTTTCTTGTAGTCCAAAAACGCCTTACAAAATGGCCGGTTGTACTCCTAGGTCTTCTGTATAACCTGCCGCACCGTATGTATGTGGTCTACGGTACTAAAGCCTTTATGAAAACAGGCTGGAAGTCGTCAAATCTGCTCGCGAGAAGATTCGTGATAACCCTCGAAAACAACTTGTAAACGTGGCTCAGAAGCGTGGTGGGTCTGTAGTTCTTTAGTAAGATTTTGTCACTTTTTTTGAAGAACAATACCACCAAGCCTCCGCTCCACGCTTTTGAAGTTGTACCCTCGAGTATGGTGGAATTGTGTAGCCTCTGAAGGACTTTGAGTACCGGTGTACCACCCGCATTCAGAAGCTTTGCAGTAATTCCGTCCTCTCCCGGTGCCTTTTTATACTTAAGTTGTTTGAGGACCACCCTAATCTCGCCCATAGGCTGACGTCCGGGATATCTTCAGCATAGAGTCGGCTCTTGGGTCTTTATCCGAACTGATAGTGGTATTCCTTGTGGTGGCATATTATTTGCCATCTATCTAATTTGTTTGTTTGAAATATCGTCAGCTAAAAATATCATAAATATTACATTAATATAATTTTAATTGTTACTGTTACTGTAGTGTTTTCATGTTTCTTTTACTCTTTCTTATTTATATCAAAAGGAAATGGAAAAGGAAAGCTAATATTTTCTTTATGAGCTTATTAGAGTTGGAAGAATGATAAAAATCTTAACGACGAAGACATCAATTATATAGATTGAAAGCGTGCTTCCGTTTTGTATATTTTTTTATTAGATTGCGTGTAACCGGGTATTTTTCAATTTGATTAAATTATCTATTATTTGGAAGATGTTATAACTGTTGTTGTTACATAATAAATGTTAATTGCGAATTAGTTGTTTATAAATTTTATTATGCATTTCTAAAATCTCATTTTTAATTTTTTTAAATGGAGGTATGTTGTTTTTAAAATAAGAAAACAATAACAAAAATACAAATACAAGTACCATTTAAATAAACACTGATGATCCCTTTGAGGGCTACGATGCTTACATCTAATAACCCTGGCACTATCAGATTATTCAGTGCTTGACATTGAGTTCGTTTCGTCACATCATTATAACTTACGTTGAATCCGCATAAAGTGTTTTCTTTCTTTTTTCTGTTACGATATAGATAGATAAAGGCTTCAAACTTACAGTATACAAATTTCACATAGCTCTTTTCGCGTTTCAGTTATTGTAAATAGTATTTGTTAGTTTCGTTTTTTTACCGAAAATCGTTATTATTCTAAGCCCAAAATGTTAAAAAACAAGCACATTGTAACCTTTATGTGTATTTCATTAAAGTATATTCCTTTGAAAGGATTATAAATTAAGTATTATCTTGTCAATGTTTCACGTTTGATGGAATACGTAAAGAACTATACAATACCAGACAACATCGAGGACATGTACACATAAAAATTTACATATTACACTTATGTTTCGTCATTTACACGCTCTATATGTGCGTTATTTTATTTTATGTCATATTTTTTATTCTTATATGACGCATACAATTTACAAACTACAAACGAGATTAGTTTATGTTTCGAGATTAATGATAGGTACATACATACCCTTTGTAGTGCTTATTTATTTGTTGGGATAAAATCTTAGAGCAATTACGAAATTAATACATGAAGGTGTTATGGGCCAAAACTCCTCATGTCATCATCATCATCATTATCACCGCCTATACACGTCCCACGGCTGGGCACTGGCCTTCCTACATGGGAGAAACACATGAGGAGTTTGGGCCATAACACCACCACACTTGCCCAATGCGGGTTTGACGGTAAAATCGGTTGCAGTAAAAACCGGGACCAACGGCTTAACGAGCCTTTCGACGCACGGAGTAACTCGAAATTACAAACTTTGACTGACCCATCCCAGGATCGACCACGGCGTTGTTATGTTTTCGTATCGAAACTAGAGCGCTCCAACCACTACGCCACCGAGCTCCTCATGTGTTTCAGGAAAAGAGGAACTTTTGAAGACTGTTGATGATGAGCTTGTGTTATGGATATAAGATAACGGATGAGTTACGTATCTCTATATTCATCCGCTATCTAATGATACCTAATACCAATATCTATCCATGTCTGATAAAAAAAACATGACAAATTAGAGGTGTACCTAAATAAACATGTAATAAAAAACCATGTCTCGTCAGAAGATATCCGTACCTATTTATAACAAAAACATTTTCCCCCACCGAGATTCTGAACCCAGGAGTTCAGGAGATCTCTAGTTTAGTAGACAGGAATACCAATTATCCACTCTGCTACTGCTGCTTTTATTTCGTATAAGATGTCTTAATTGAATGCCTAGCCCGTTGATTAAATACCGGCATCCATTCAAATACCTAGGCCGATAGTTGATTGAACTAGACTCACTAAACCTTTAACAACATAGCGTATTGAAAGTCTGCTTGATTAGATGTCTAGGCGGATAGACTTGTTTCGACGAGTTTTGATGTGATTGGTAGGTTCAAGGTTATTTTTTATGACCACTTACTACCAAAACGATTTTGGTTATAAGTGGTTAAAAATACCTTGAACCTACCGATCACTCATACAGTCACATAAAAGCTCTTTGATTTAAACGACCTGCATAGGCGTCCAATTGAATGGCTAATTTCACCAGACGGCTGACATAACGCATCAGCCATCTGGTTAAATGTTGCGTTCAATGATTTGGCTAGTTGTTCTTCAGCCATTTCATTGGATGCCGGCGTTTAATCAACGGCCTAGGCGTCCAGTTAAGTTGCTAATTTAACTAGACGGCTTCGACATAGGTACTATCAAAATAATAAGGGTCTGGTTGATGTTACTATGTGTATCTATGTCGTAATTATGTAAAATACCTACTAACACAATTATTTCTACTTTTTTATTTATTCTTTTTTATACAAAGCACGACAAATGACTCAACACCACCTGATGTGAAGCGGTAAGAAGAGTCCATATGCGAAGACAGCTAGTGCAGTTCAGACACTGCTCTAGCCGCCTCCATCTTGCCGGCCCGAAAGGTGCTTTTTCACGCCTCTTTTGAAGGACCCCATGTTATAAGAAGAAGGGAACACATGTGCTGGCAAAGAATTCCAAGTCCTGGAAGTACGACAAAGAAAAGAGCTACTAAATTTCTTTGTACGTGATGTTGAGGTGGAGACAGTGAATTGATGACTTCGAAGACCGGCACGCGTGCTCCTGAGTAGGAAGGGGGAAGGTGGGATAAGGTCAAATAGCTCTTCAGAGCACTCTCTGTGATATAACCGATAGAAGGCGCTAAGCGACGCAATGTCTCGACGCGATTGCAGAGGCTCAAGGTTGTTCGTGACCTCTACATCGCCCACGATACGGACAGCACGACGCTGCAATCTGTCCAGGGCATCGAGTAGGTACTTAGCGGAGCCATCCCACAAGTGCGAGCAATATTCCACGCAAGACCGGACCTGAGTTTTATAAAGCAGGCATAATTGGTCAGGCGTGAAAAATCGACGCACCTTGTTCAGGACACCGAGCTTTCGTGAAGCTGTTTTGATCACGGTTTCGATGTAGTTCCTGAAACAGCGCTGCCTCCAAGGGACGGGTGCAAAGTAATCCCGCATACCGCCCCAATCTGCCGACGCATAGTGCCAGATGCGGCGTTTGGCAACCATAGGTACCGGTGGCGACGTCCGTGGCACCCCAGCGGATACCAGGCAGTGATCCGATGTTCCCAAAGGAGCACGAACCTCTAGCCGATATCCATCCGGGCGAGTCGTCAGCAGAAGGTCCAACAATGAGGGCGCGTGACCGACAATGTCTGAAATCCTGGTGGGCTGGTTTACCAGTTGGGTCAGGTCGTGCGTGAGAGCGAAAGCGTAGGCAGTTCTACCAGCATGGTCAGTTTTAGAGGAACTTAACCACGACTCGTGGTGAGCATTGAAGTCCCCTAAAAACACCAATTCCGCGGTTGGAAACTGCTCCTGCGCAACATCTGCCACCCGACTAAGATGTTCGAAACGTCGAGTTGTCTCCATGTCACCGCTGTGAGATATATAGAGGCACACGTAAACACGGCAATGTGTGCCCAGGTCCACATGCACCCCTAGAATAGAATAGGAAGGGTCCTCCAAACAGCGCAGACGGCGACAGCAAACATCCGCCCGGACAAACAAGCATACCCCGGCCTTCGCTTTGAAGGACTCTTCAAGAGCGTAGCCGGGGTAATCCAAGTAGCTAGTGTCTGCCGGGCGGAGTATTTGCGTCTCCGTCAAAAACAGCATTTCGGGTCGTGCCGTCTCGAGATGTTGGTGGACGGCATTGAGGTTAGCATGGAGCCCACGGATGTTAGCGAGCCCGACCTCAAACAGCGTGGTTGTGGTGGGGGTGTGCACCGCTGAACGACCGGAAATGTTTTTGAGCGCTGCCATAGTTAATAATAAAAGGAGGAGAGGCGTGAATTGGGGGGACGTTGCCGCGATATATACGGTCAAAGCGTGAGGCCTGTTTCCCCAGGTAATAGCCGACAGTAGAGAAGCGCTGAACCGCCGAACGGAAGGGCCCCCGAACCCCCCCGGGAATGGCCGTCGGGACCCCACCACCCGGTCACCAACCGGCACGACGGGCCACCCCAAGATTATGCGTGGCATGATAGGGCAGCCTCACGAACTGGTTAGGTTCGCTTGGGCCCCTGTACTGTACCACGGGCGGCCAGCGGAACAGCCGTTTCTTCGGGTCTCCCTTGTCGGCGGGTCAACGCAGTCCTCCTGGCTCTGGTTAGACGGAAGCCGTCACTGACCGCATCCATCGCCGCAACATCTCCCCAAGCTCTGGTTGTACGCTAACTGATCCCGGAACGCGGCCACAAGTGGTCACTTGGCGGGTTTTACGCCATGCGTACGGTGGTCACTAACCAGACGGGTGTTCAGACCCTACCACCAGTTGAGCAGTTGGTAGCTCGGTAATCCCTTAGTCGCCTCTTACGACACCCACGGGAAGAAATGGGGCGGTGAATTGTATTCTTAATCCGTCACCGCACGGACAGATAAAGAATACAATTCATTCTTCTGTTCTTTGTTTGTTGTTTTTAATTCCGTTTGTAGTGAAGCTCGAGTTATTTTTGCTGTGATAACGCATGTGAATGTAACAATACTTTAACAGTTTAATGTGCGTCATGGTCACTGGCTTTTTGTGAAACCAAATAACAAAGTGGGTGTAGCGTTACGATTATGTAAAATGTCTAAGATTGTTACAAAAAGTCTGCTTATTATATTCACGTTGTTCTAGTCAATTGCACTAAAATAAACAACTACGCTGTTTTGTTGTGAAACGATTTATTTAATACCATGAATATTTGAATTTTAGCAGTTTTCAGTAAATTCATTTCTATAACCTTTTATGAACTCAAACAATATAATTTTCCTGTAAATTTAATGTTCTATTTATATCATCAATATAAAATAACCCATTTTGTTTATCTTATATACTTATATCTTATATACTTTTTAGGCAGCCGGGTAATATAACTTAATATTGGTTATATAAATTTAGACAAGCAGCTAGTGCTGTTTTGTTATGTTTTTTTTATATTATAAATATATTTTTTAGGTAGTGGGGTAACATAACATAATATTGGTTAGATAGATTTAGACTAGCAGCTAGAGGCTCGCCAGACATAGTTTAATCCGATATTGTACATGACTGTAGCGGCCAGCAAAATAGGCTTTGATGGAAGATCGTGTAAATGCCTACGTAAGTCCATCAACTATAGTTGTGGCCAAGGCTTGTATAGTATCTTTCTCAAATATGCGCGGAAATTAAAACTAAATAAGTAGTACCTACGTAGAACTTTTTTCACGCGCCAATGTGTTCTAATTGTTTTTTTTTCAATAAACAGCTTTCTATTTGCAAGACAGTTCGAAATTTAAATAAAATCTTTGATTAATCAACTCCTTGGTTGCTACGAGTATGTTTGGGAGTAAAAGATCGTTCCATTAAAATTTTCATACAACTGTCGCATGTATTTGGCCAATATTTCGATATACATATCTCGAAGAATGTTGTCGAAATAATGCTTAAATATCCAAGCATGTTTGAGAAAAAATGTTTTTTTTCATTATTTATCTCCACCACATATTATTAGACAATAGTTACTACGTCCTCCACCTCCAAACAGATTTTAAGTATGCATATTAGATGAACATTATTAAGCATTATCAATAATATTCAACAAGTTATTGAAATCATATCTTGTGCAACTTAAGGCCCATTGTTTTGTGTGAAAACATGACAGTGACATGGGTGGGTTTATTTACATGGAAAACATTGAAATGGCATGAAATGTTTGTGGAATATAAAAGATTCCTTTGTAAGCAAATTTAGCAGACGGACTGGATTTCAAATCCTCTATTTGTTATTCCCGATCTGGGCTTATGAATAATTTAAGCGCTCCTTCTTAGGCTTTGAATTTAAGTCCGCAGGAGTTTATCCGCTTTTAATAAAACCCAGTCCATTATAATTATTTTAATGGAGGGACAGAAACAGGGTCGTTTTATGTTATATTATTCTTATAAGTACCTATTCGTATTGTTAGGTTTTAGCAATTGTAATAAATTTAGGTTGTTATAATACCTACTAATAATTGCCATTAAACTGATTTATAAAAAATCTAAATTTCTAAAGTCTTTTCCAATATTTTTTCTTGCTACATTATAATATTGAAGTTGGGTATTGAACTTCTGCCTGCGGCTTTGCCCATGTGGAGGAGCTGTTACGTTGATTAACAAACACTGTAACATGAGATTTTTGTAAATTAGATTTATTTTAAAAAAAATATGCTGTTAGGTATTACCTTATGTTTTAATTAGACTTTGATCTATTTTTTGAGGTTATTTGCATGAAACTGCATAGGTTTTTACTATTGCCTCTTGAATATTTTTAGCATAGAGGAAAATGATAATATTATTGGGAAGCGCTAAATTGAGCACTCATTAAAATTTAATTTATAGTAACTATTTGGCCGTAATGCTCTCATTGGGCCGCTCTCTTTGGACATAGCTCGTGGATGACATGTGCTATGTAGCCTGAAAAATACCCAATGCTTATTTAAATGTACACAACATAAATATGTTTACACTCTATAGTCGACGACAGTGACTTTGAGATCACCCTTACGCCGCGCCATTCGTACACAATACATTTTTTCCTTAAATCTCTTTCCATTGCTTTATTTGTGTACAGACGGCCGCATATCAAACCTCAGTCAAAACATTAGGTACTCTTATTACAACAGGTTAACATAACCAGAAATGTCAAGGTATTTAAACTTTATCTGCAGGTATATACACACGATACATTGATTGTTAAAATAAAATACGACATGGATTTTTGAAAAGAATAAAACTAATTTGCTGATTATAATTTATATTTCAGGAGTCAGATGATGAGATATCCCATCTGGAGTGGGAAACAGTGCGCGTGCGATTTGTGAAGGCAGGCACTGTTGAGCGGCTCGTCGAGGCTTTGGCGACAGACGATGGCGAGCTTGAGTCAACCTACGTCAATGTGTTCCTCGCCACATACCGGTAAGTGAAATAAAAGCACGATATTTTTAAATCGGCGCACCAATATTGATATCTACTATGCAAAATATCAGGATTCCGATTACCATACCTGAATTAAATTTAATTTAATTCTTTATTGCATTTAATAGTTATATCATAGTTGAATAACATAAAAAATAAATTTATTATTTTTACGCATCTGATTCTCTATTGTTTTAGTGAAAAATTCATACCTTGCAATGATATTGCATCGATGGATAATATAGCAAACTCGAGAAAGTGGTTCACTTAACATGAGCTTTTACTCTCCGTCTAGCTAGATCAACTTCGATGTATGGTTATATTTGTAGATCATTTGCGGAGTGCAGTCGAGTGTTGGACCTTCTACTCCGGCGATATGAAGGTCTTGCCGCGGAAGACGTGGTCCCGACAGCGGTTGAAAACTCCCAACAACATCGAAAGTAAGTTGGAATTCATTCAAAATAAACAAATACTAATAGCAAGTTTCTAAGTTGAGAATCTCAAATAAACACGTCTCAATCATAAAAAATAGTTTTGTTAAAATACACAACTCAGAATCTGGTTTTAAGACCCTTTTTATTGATAAATTTTAGACTTTTGCCCAAGTTAACTATGGTTCAAAACACTGCATCTTATTTTTACTGTGTATATAAAGCAAAACTCACCAATAAATACCGTTATAAAACTTTTGTTTAATATTTCCAGGACTCTGGTGGCATGTCTCCATGTGTGGTTGGACACGTACCCTGAGGATTTTCGACAAGCCCCGCACCACCCCGCACTACAACAGCTACTCGCCTTCACACAGCTCCATCTACCTGGATCTGAGCTTCATTCGAAGGTTATTTTAAAATTGCGATCTACTGTTACATTTGATTATTAAGTTTAATTCATATTAAAATTATAATTTTGTTTCTATAATCTTCAGGTATTACAGAAGTTAGCGGTATTCAGTGCAGAGCGCAATGGTACTTGTGCCCATGGAGGAAGCGCCAACGTATGCCTCGCGCCAGGAATGCGACTGTCGGCGCACCACACCAGCACTTACCGCATGCCACATGTGCCCCATAGACATTTCGCCGAACAGCTCACGAGGATGGACATGGAATTATTTAAGAAGCTAGTACCTCACCAGTGTCTCGGGGCAGTGTGGTCGAGACGAGACAAGGATCGATCTCATGACGCCGCCACTGTTTTAGCCACAGTAAACCAATTTAATGCGGTATCGTTCAGGGTAATATCCACTGTTCTTGTAGAACCCAACTTAAGACCTCTCGAGCGTGCAGACATACTATCCTCCTGGCTTGACATCGCTCGAGAATTGAGAGTACTTAAGAACTTTTCCTCATTGAAAGCGATTATTTCTGGATTACAAAGTAATCCGGTGTACAGGCTCAGAAAAACGTGGGCACTTTTGGCTAAAGAAAAAGCGGAATTATTTGATGAGCTCGCTCGAATATTTAGTGAAGATAATAATCGGTGGGCTCAAAGAGAGTTACTTATGAGAGAAGGCACTGCAAAATTTGCAGACACTGTGGGAGAGAATGATAGACAGTTGCAGAAATTACTTCACGAGAGGGGTTCGCCTGGTGTTAGCCATGGAACTATACCATACTTAGGAACGTTTCTAACGGATCTCACGATGATCGATACCGCCATACCCGACACAGTGGCGGACGGTTTGATCAATTTTGATAAAAGAAGAAAGGAGTTTGAGGTGCTTGCTCAGATAAAACTTCTTCAAGGTGCCGCTAACGCTTATCATCTGCCATTAGATCCAATGTTTGATCGTTGGTTTGATTCAGTGATAGTCCTCGACGACCGAGAAGCTTATCAGCTGTCGTGTCAAATAGAACCACCGACCAACCCGCCTAAAGACAGGCGACCGAAAAAGACAAACGACAATAATAATCAAGGGCATAGGAAAAACGATTCAATTGCAAGTACGAGTTCTAGCAATAGCTCACAATTTTATTGTGAAACGGATGGTGCTGGGAACGCGTGGAAAAGAGATAGCTTAGAACGACGGGCGTCACCCACTAGATTGTCACACGGCTCATCGTCGTCTTCGTTGCCCTCCTTGGATGTATCACTTTCTAGTGCAAATAGTGGGCCAAAACCAGCCAACGGTAAAGCTGGTGGGATCAGTCCAGCACACGCAAACTCGCGGAATGGCCCAGACTTTTATATAATCCGTGTGACTTACGAGTCTGACTGTGTGGAAACGGAGGGCGTAGTGCTGTATAAGTCCATCATGCTGAGCAACAACGAGCGCACACCGCAGGTCATCCGCAATTCCATGCTTAAGCTGAACTTAGACGGCGATCCTGATGGATACACTTTAGCCCAAGTATTGCCCGATAGAGGTAAATATAAGTTTTTAACCAGCTATTTTTTAACTCATCTAATAATATACCCATTGTAAATTAATAATAATTTATTGTGAGTTTTGTATAGCTGATTATTTATTTTTTTGGCCGACAGTACCTATGTACTTAACACGTTTTTCTTTTATTACAGAGATGCTACTCCCATCGAACGCGAATGTGTATTACGCAGTGAATACAGCTTACAACTTGAACTTTATCTTGCGCCCGCGCAAACCGCAGCAGTCTGAGCCTGCGCTCAACGGCAAGGCGCGTGGCAGGCGTCCATGATTGTTCACTTGCTAAACACTAGCGATTACATACTTGCAGAAGAAGCATAAAGAAGAATTTTAACTTTATAAAGACTGAATATAGAAGTTAATACAAACCCAGTGTGCAAGTAACACTTCGTGCTAATCGGTCGTGTGCCCGGCTAAAGGGCTCTCCTGTGATCCTGTACAAATATTTCTAGTTCCTTAGCTATTTATTTTGACACTGTATATCTTGTGGTATTGTGTGTAATTTCTATGTTCATAGTGAACCTTACCTACTCACGTGAGAAGTTTAGGTATTTATATTACTTTTTGTAAATATATGTACAGTTGCGCCACCTCCTAGAGTAGTTCTTTGAATGTAATTTTACGGTAGGTTTATGTGTAACACTACTCATTATTTGTATATAAAGAATGATGTGTAAATAAGAATCTCATAATGGAATATTAATGATTAATACTGAGCCAAAGGCAGATTGTTATGTGTAATTAATAAGGTGCTGTCTCTCTTTTATACAACTATTTTGAAAAGCTTTAAAGTTGTATTTGGTAAAGATCAAGATATTGAGAAACCGAATTTCAGTATTGTGTAACTTATGTTATACTATTTATATAAACGTATGTACAATATATTATTGTGTAGGAATATGTAATTGAAATATGTTTTGTTAGATTCAGAAGTAACTACTTATTGTTGTATTGTATTACTTTGATGTTATATACGAGTATGTCTCAGATAAATGTTTCACATCTCGAAAATAGTCTTAACTTTATTGTTATTATACGAAATATATAGTTTGAAATTGGTAAAATTTTTTAGATGAAAATTTCAAGTGTAATGTGTCCATTTAATTAATAATAGGTACCTACTTACATATGTGAAGATAGAGAACTGATAGTGAATAACCTTGTATAAAACCAAAACATTTCCTTACTTTAAATATGTTATACTATAATGTGAAATTTTAAAAGACGATATTTAAGAAGTAGTACTCTCAGTAAATGCTGGTAATTATTTAATATATTTAGAATAAGAGGTCAGACCAGCCAGACAGACGTTATTTTATCAAATTAAAAGATTTTTTAGACCGTGCTAGAATTTTTACGCCCCATAGACACACCACACATTGTGCGTGTTAATGCCCTCTCCATTACCTGTTTAACTTACCAATCCGAGGTATGTCGATGTCTTTGGTTCTCTTGCCGATGTTCTCGTTTTATCACATAGTTCACTTGTCATTCGCATAAAAGACCAGGCTTAGTTCGCGACCAGGTTTCAGAGCCAATAAGACGCTAGTGACAGACGCTTTCAGATGGTCTGAAGTTCCTCTAGACGCTGTGGAATTATTCCGCTTAGCTCCTGTTGGTTTTGTAAATTATTTTTGTAGCTTTAGTGCTTCTTAATTCATTCCTGAAACCAGGAAAACTGGTTTAAAAATAATAATCACTTGCACAGATCTCAGATTCCAGAGTTGGCATCATTAAAAACTTCTGTTATGAATACTAGGTAACGAATAAATATCTTAATGATTTAATTATAATAAATATCCAAGATGCGTCAACACAAACATCTGCCCTGGCCAAGATTCGAACCTGAACCGCTTGTTTAGTAGACGTTGGCCAGCCACTCGACCAGTTAGTCGTCAATATACGTTTTCTCTAGGTACACCTCAGAACAATACACCTATCTATGTGTGAGTTATGATAGTGTAACGCAAGTCTAGCTGTAGTCTCTCTTTAAAGACTTTAATTACCAACATAAATAAATTAATACTCAACTCCGATAACAATTACGCGAGAGGATGAAAGCGTTATACTTTCTTGAAATTAAATAAAACTAATTTCAACTTTTCTACACATAGCAGGCTTGACTGATACTTTAAAAACCATTAGGGCTCTTACAAACTAGGCGGTTGTGGTCGTTTTGTTGCCGCGCGAGAACAGTTCGGTGTCGTGTTGCGGACGGTTGTTTTTTCAATTTGCACGGACGATGGAACAGCCCGACTCACGCTTGGTAACGGTATGCGTCACTTGTGTCGCCTGTTGCCTATTGACGGGGGAATTTCATGAAAATAATAAGCGTATGTGCGTAGCACGACATCAGTACAGAGGGCCTAAACAAGATGCGTTTCGATAATTGCTGTAGCTAAGCGAAAAATGTTGTCATAAGCCATCGAACGTCTTTCGATCCCAAATGTCAAATCCCGTACGTTTCGCATTTAGCGATAGCGATAGCGATTGTCAAATGACATCTTGTTAAGGCCTTCTGATCTCGCGCGGCAGCTGCACGACCGCAACCTTCTATTTCGATAGCGCCCTTAGCATTTACTTTTGAATGAGGTAAGGCAAATTCACGCACATTTCTGGACCATAATTTCGACTAGGTTGTGTCACCAACAATGACAAAGATTTATGTGAAAGTTTACAGACGAGAAATCATAACAAATTTTGAAACAGGACGTGACGATTCATCTGTAAACTAAGAGAATGCTACATAATTGAATTCTATAATTTAAAATGTTATAGGTAGGTACAGACTGCCGTACATCACGTCAATCCTGCGCTATGTACTAAAAATATAATTTAAAATCAAGGTTTAAATGTTTTCTTATTTTTTATAATTTAAATCGAATTTATTTAGTAGTTTTAAATATATTTTATGAACTCCAGCTACATTTGATAGCTATTGTCTCTAAAATAGTTTTTAACGTATCTTAAATCTTCCAGAAAAATACCATGAATATCAAATAACTTAACATGCTAATAAAATGGTGCAATGAAAATGTGTACTCTCACTGTTTTAATACAATGCTCTGCTAAGTATTTCTTTCTTTTCTAAATTCGACCTACAAATAAGATAAATATATTAAATTGATAAGTTACCCGCCCGACGCACGGAAGCATTAATGTTGCTGTAAATATATTTGTACCTAATTTATTTGTAATTTTGTAGTTTTCCACCAATGTTTGAATAACATGTTTATAACTGTGTAATAAAAACTTATAATGTCCTTATTCCTCGTTTTATTATTGCATAATATTTTTAGCTGTACACAAACAATAACGGTGAAGAAATTATTACTTAAATAAAGAATACACAAGAATTAAAAGCAAAAACCACTTTCACTCAATGGAAATAATATTCTATATTACTCTAGTTTTCCATGTAAGACTGGCAACTGTTAACTATTGGTAAAAAATTGAATATTATTAAAAACTGATACTCGTATAGAACCTTCTTGCTATCAGATTGAAGTTTGAATGAAACATAAGTTAGTTAATATTATTTTATGTGATTTTTTTTGACGATTCAAAAGTGCTTCTTGGGGGCCTAATTGAATAACGATATTTTCATTTCATTTCATTTCTTAAGTAGCTGAAGTCCTGTGGAATTGATTTTGCAATTGAGGAGCTAATTTACTCCTTGCAAAGACTGTTATGCCGTTATTGGTCTAGCTGATCTTTCTTAACTGTTCTGTGGTTTTCACTCAACAGCGCGCATTGAGATACCTATTGTATTAATTGTTACTCATGTGTTTCACTAGTAAAGCCTATGACTAGCTGTGAGATGTATATTAAAGGTTGTTGATGATGATGAAACGTAAAAGATTGATATAAGTCAAGGACTAGATAAATCTGTGACATACCTATGCCTCCGACTAGCTTTCAAAGGCACATGCGAATTCCTAACTATAGGCAAATCAAGAGATATGTTTTTTTCTAGAAGGACTGGTCGTTCAATGACTTCTATCGAATATTCAACCTTATGGTGTTACAATATTGTAGACATTATCAAATGCACATTTTCCAATGTATCAGCACACTACAAGTAACTTACATTGTTACATGTGGTGTGCTAAATGTAGAGATGTTATGTTAGCAGTAACTAATGTCACATGTCGTCACCAGATGATGGACTTTGAACATTTTCTGCTTTTACTTTTGATCAAATATAAAATTGAAAATTTTAGTGTAACCCCCGGCCTTCACAATCATCTATCTAACACCATCTCATTAATACTATTCTTATGATCCTAAACACACTATATCTGCTGTAAGTTTCTGAAGAATTCATCCATCCTGAATCCAATTCAAGCACCCTTCAAACTATTTGATGGTACAGGGTGAAGGGTGCTTGAATTGGATTCAGGATGGATGAATTCTTCAGAAACTTACAGCAGTACTTGTAGTGTGCTGATACATTGGAAAATGTGCATTTGATAATGTCTACAATATTGTAACACCATAAGGTTGAATATTCGATAGAAGTCATTGAACGACCAGTCCTTCTAGAAAAAAACATATCTCTTGATTTGCCTATAGTTGGGCATTTGTACATTGGATCAGCTCAAGATTAGCATGTCTTGGAAATGCAATCGAAGTAACAGTAGACCAAATTTCAAATCGATCCGATTTGTGAAAGTTAGTAAAGCCCTTTTGTCAAGTAGGAAATGAGCCAATAAAATGTAGAGCCAGGATATGTTAGAAGCATCTAATGTCGGTTGCTCTCGTCAGATGGCGGACTTTTGTACATTTTCGCTTTTGTTAGAATACATTTTCAATGTCGAAATTAGAACATTATCTACTGAATTTGTTGGACTTTATTGATGATCAATCAACTACATTTTTCTATATTTTATGTAGAAAATACGACAGTAAATTAAAACATTCATAGAAATGTTTTGCAACTTTCAAATATACATTATTCATTTGATATTTTCATGACATTTCTATGAAATAATATAACAATGGCTGCATTATTTCATAGAAATGTTATAAAATTATGAAACGAATAAGATATGTATATTTGAAAGTTGCAGAACATTTCTATGAACTAATATAGCCACGTAAGCAAAGAAACAAGACACAAGATGTAAAGATTATGATAATATTGTATTTGGTTGTATATATTTTTAAATACTGTCGTTATCGGAGGATACTTATTCTGTTTTCACTAGGTAGGTACCCACTTAAAAGTGGATTGTAATTATAAGGTAATGAAATCAAAATATAGTTCCGTAATTGGTTTGGTGTTTGTGGCATATCTATGTTTGTTCAACAAATTGTTTTGGGGACTAATTGTTACATGTTACATGGAAAAATAAAAATAATTTGTTTAATTGAGATTTAGAAGAAAAGGAAAATGCCCATTTTGATGGGGAAGTTGGTCCTCTGTAAAAATGTTGTGCCTCGAAGATTTTTGCTTTATATTATGGAAAAAACAGTTTTATTTCATAATCAAAACAGTTTTTTAACCATGTTTACCAGATATCTACTTTTATATTTTATTATAATTTACTTCTATCATCCTTGATTGAGGCTATATTATTTATCAACTCGACCTGTTCAGCGCCCTCTAGGGACAAGTATAGAAACTAAATAATATGGGTGGAGCCACTTTCCTTACAAATTATACATACATAATAATTACAAAAACTATTTTTAACCGACTTCAAAAACACATACCAACCGAATTGAGAACGAGGTGGTTCGCAATTCTGTTTTTTTTTTATCCTAGGGTTCGTAAAATAGTACAAAATATGTAATGAAACTAAGAAAAATATAGCAGTTTTATTGGATTTTATTTCATTGAGGCACATTGCCTAAAGGGGCCTTCTTTTCGGGGAGAAATCCGATTACAGACCTTCCCGCCGCTGGCTAAGCGTCGGGCGTGTGTGGGGACTGGGGATCGCTAGCAGCTCTGGAAATACCCGTTGATGCTCCCCGGAAACTTTACAACCCTTCGCGGAGGTAGCCTGGGCTCTGCCGAGGCAATTCACCAGCCTACCCCAGGCAACCTGACCCAGATCTACCCAGAGTGCCCAAAGGAGGCCTAGGCTTAGGCAATCTCCTTCATGCGTTAAAAATATTCAACATCTTACACATTTACAAGATTACTACCGTAACTACCCCTCGTTTCGCAGTAAGTTTTTTCTGCCGTTAGTATTCGTAGTAAACATATGAATTTACAATTGTCAACAAACTCACTCGGATTAACGCAATCCATAGAATAGATATAATTTTATTTAAATGGAAAAAAAGGATTGCGTTATGCATTAACTTTATTTTGTTTATCTTAAACATACTCATCATCACAGCGTACATACGTCCCACTGCTGGGCGCAGGCCCTCCTACATGGGATAAGAAGCTTAAACACATTACTGGGATTGTTTTATTGTTTTATGTATATGTATATACATAGTGTTATAAAATATTTCTATTAGAATGTGCCCTTAAATTAAAATTGGCAAGCTGCGGACTTGAACAAAGTGGATATGAGTGGGCATGTTGGCAGTACCTACCCGCGGTTTGCATCGTGTGTGGTGTGACAGGTATGCGAGCGAGCGTTGCGAGCGGAGGCGCGCGCCACCTGCGTGCCGATGCCGCCACCGGTTGACAGCGGCTGAAATTTTCATGGCCAGCGTATCGAGCGACAGCGATGGCCAATGCGCAGTCGCGTCACATCTAGGGCTGTTCTGCATTACTAGAATATCGACTCTATAATCAACGGCGATTTCTTAAGTTTACAGATACGTAGATAGGATTAATCCCAACTCTACAGAATTTTATATTATTTTAATTTTATATTTATATATATATTGATTGCCGAATGTAAGGCTGGCCGAGTGGTCTGTGTCCCTTGCTATACAGGCTACTTGGTCGGGAGGTCTCGGGTTCACATCCCGGTAGGAGCAAGTGTTTGTATGACGAGTACCTACGAGCTTTTGTTTACGAGTCATGGATGTTTATATGTTTATTTAGTATATTTCTAATATTTATATACATATTATTAGCATTATTTATCCGTTATCTAGTATCCATAACACAAGCTCTTAATGATGCTTACTTTGGGCTAGATAATAGGTGTGAGTGTATGAATATTTGAAACTATTATAATATTGATGGTTTATACTATACCTCGATATTTGGGCTAACTAAGTGAACATGAAACATCCCTAAAAGCACCGGCGGGCGGGCCGAGCGCTCGCATGCTGCCCGGCCGTGCGGCACTCCGCACCAGAACTCGCGCCGCTTAACCGCGCTGCCTGTCGCGCGACCTCACGCGCCACACGTCGCTCGCCGTACACCTCACACGCAGCACCGACTGACAGTGTATTCGCCGCGAGTGGATCGCTTCGATATGTGAATACAAAGCATTTGTGCCACTCCTGGCGACACCATGCGGGACGCCAGGGATGCTTGCAATATGAAATAATAAGGTAACTTATGAACTATTTTTGTTCGTCCTTGAGATTGCAAGGTTTTGCCTCAACAAGTCCTGATTCTATTTTAGGAACGGTAGTATTATCGACCGAGATTAAGCTATTCCTGATGGCAACATCACTGTTGTTGTCATTCCGCATCATAAAAGAAATTGAATCTGAATATAAAGTAATAAGTCTAAAAGCCACAGACGAGCCTATTTAGTAAGGTTAATGAATCGGAGCGTGAAAGTTTATTCTAGTGAACCAATTTATACGGTGGGAGCGGCCGAAGTAGCTTCAACGAAGCTCTATGACTGCCGCAATCTGATTATGGCACACCCACTAGACACAGACATCATATTTACTTACTAGAGCCTAGCAACAAAACTAAATGGGCAAAGAAAAGTTATGTAGCAGAATAAAACAGGTTAATTAAGTTTTTAGTTCATATTTAAGCTATTATGTTTGAAGGAATATTCATAATAATAGTTTGTTGTTAAAAAATAGCCAGTTGGCGGATATAGTAAAAAAGTGCCATTTAAGTACCTACAATATTGTTTATATTTTGTGTAGTTTCATAGCACGGACGGAAAGAACGTGATTATTATAGACAAAGAGTACAGAAAGTTTTTAAAGTAGTAATATTTTTTTGCTTTTTGACTAAGCGAGTATTTGTTTGCAACTGGATAACGTGACGCGTGTTCGCGTGACGTCGCAGCGCGCACGCAATTCGCACAAAACGATGCAATAATTCAGCTCCGCTTTCGGTTCCTATCAACCTTGTACCGTGCTTAGTAAAAAATGACAGCAATGAGGGGAGAGCTTTGTGAATAAGGAGTTTTTGTTGAAAAATTTCTCATAATGTCATGAAATAGGTATTGTTTTTGTGCAATTTAATTTCGGTGATGCCTTCACTGATAGTTAATTACCTATCATTAGGACATCTGCGCATTTTTATCTTTATTTCAATATTAATTGAACTTAAAAAATGCGCAGACAAAATTATAAATTATAAAGAAGATCTGTCATATAAGTACAGCCTTTTAAGCAGCTTAAACAGCAAAGGAAGTAGTGATTAAGCGATCGATATGTAGTTACTTAGTTTAGTTTTAATTACTTACCTAAATCTTGTCACTTTATTACACGCCCTAGTTAACCTGACTCTTAGTTTTACGACTGAACACCATTTGAATCAGTAACAGCCGTGTGTTTCTGTTGATCATATCGCTAACACGCATCGCTCTTATTTCCTTCTGCATTCATTGCCGTCTACCAATTAGATAGGTAGGTATAACAGTGTGAATTTTACAAAAGTAGACTACACTACACACATACTCATTTAATTTAAAAATGGATTTCATGTCGTATTAGATGTGGTCGCATGAACAACAATGGCTTCGTTATTAAACTTCATGAAACTTCTAATCCCAAATAGTTGTTCTTCCTTCACTTCAATTCATCAGCCTACTGCTGGGCACAGGCCTTCCTACATGGGAAAACACACGAGGAGTTAGGCCATAAAATTGGCTCAATGCGAGTTGAAGGGCTAAAGCGGTTGCAGTAAGACGGTTGCCGAGCTGTGTTCTTCCTTTTTGGAATAAAAAAAATAGCACCCTTAAAAAAAGGCGGTCAACTCTTCAAAGCCTCAGAATCAATATCTTTGTAACACACTATAATAAGAACAGCCTCCCCCAAAGTAATGCAAATGGTAATGAATAGTACACACGCCGTCACAGCAAGTGTCACAGTTGCACTACGAAACCCTCCTCTATTACGAACGCAGTAAGGGCGGTCTCAAGGCCAAACTGTTACGCTTGATGTGCTGTACAATGTACAGTGATTGTCCACTATACAATGATTTATTTTAATTAGGCGATGAAGTAAATAGAGATCACAAAGTCATTCTATGTTCATGGGGGTAATTTGTCAAGACCGGAGGCGAATGACGAAACGTCGACCGCGTATCGCGGTCTCAAAGCTTTTTATTGTATTTTACAGTGGAGTACCTACTAAATGCGAAATTGTGTCATCTATGAATGTGCTTTCTGAGTATTTTTTTTGAGGTATTTCGGCAAGGAATATATAAGATTATAAGCATTATTATTTGGCTTGTATTTAACTGAGCATCATACTAACCTAACCAACGAAAATACTAAGTGCGCAATCAAAAAATCTGATTTCGGCAACAAATCGTTGAATAGTCGAGCAAAGCAGATTTTTAGAGTTGTTTTAAAGTAACGAGACGTGGGTAGCCACGTCTCGTTACTTTAAAACAACTCCATTCTCTAAAGAATGTGTGAGAAAGAATGTAAATGTCAAAATAACTCTTGTAAAAAAGAACTATTCATTGTTATTTAGATTTATTTTAGTCACATAAATGATTTATCATTATAGGAAGGCACCTACTTAAATAAATCATATATTAACCCAGGAAATTATATATCGCTACTTCTAATTATATAATTACATGATTATATTCATCATAACGAAGCTTGGGCTACATAATTAGAGTGAGTCTAATAATATTATAATTAAAATTTCTAGCTTCATCACAGTCATCATATCAGCCGAGAGACGCCTACTGCAGGGCATAGGCGGTCCTACGCTTGGTGAAATCTATTTTAGTTTATGCAATAAATAAATGAAGCATAAGTCAGTAAAGCTTCTAGACTTAAAAATACATATCCTGGGGAGAGGGGTGAACCTGCAACCTTTTACGATCCGGGTGACTGCTCGAAAGTCTTTTGGTCTCGACGTTTATGTTTTTGTCTTTCAAACATTTATAAATGACGTAAAATAACAATGCAAGAAAATATTAAAAGCAAGTTCTTACTCAATTAATAATGTAGGGTGCGGTTTAAATTAGCATAGTTAGACTTAAATTTACGTGGCCTCTAGACGTAATGCTTAACTTTTGAAGTTCCAAGAGAATCTAATAATAAACGTTAAGTAACATCATTATTGTGTGGGCGTCTTAAGTCTTTGTTGAGCTGTTGTTGCTAAATTCAGCGTAATATATACATATTTTTAGTAAAATTGTAAGTATACATTAGTCCAAATAAAGTGTACCTTATACTTCGTCGTAATTTGTTATATAACATGGTTTTGTCGTCAAGGCATAACTTCCTACTAGTTACCTATTTAATAAACTCGCCGAAATATTTATTAAAATTTTGGATTTTTCTTTCACTCAGTTTTTTATCATTTATTGAACTGAAAACAAGGCTGGATTTCACAAATGATATTGTGCCTAATCAGTTGAGCTATTCTGTAGCAAATCTTGAGTCGTCACTTCGATATTATTTGTCAAAATGTACCAAAAACTGCCCTATTCGACACTTTTATTCGAAGTGACTGGCGAAGTGAGGTAAGATAAGGCGTAAAAAGGTTTTTACAGGGTCGGCAACGCGCAAGTGATACCCTGGTGTGGCAAGCGTCCATAGGCTACGGTAACCGGGTTGGCCTATGCCACCTTAGTGGTATAAAAAAAAAGATTTTTGTCACAAAATAGCAAGATAGTTTTCGATTCGTTTAAAGAAGCCCTTATTCTTTAGAGGAAACAAAAACTATCTTGCGCGTGTTGTTTCGTAAAAAAAAAATAAGAATTTAAGCTGAAATTATGATTAATAAAAGGAGTTAAATATTATGCTAGAAATTTCATCTAAAGTTATTCTGCGTCGTAAAAATCACTTAAACAAAATTAGTTTGTAAAATTTTTCAAACAACAATAAAACCAAATTTAATACACTAAGTAAAAGGAAAAAATAATTATAGTAGATGTTTCAGGTATATATGAAGTCCAAGCTGACTGAGTATGTACATTGGTTTTTAAATTAGGGAAATGGAAATAAAACATTATTTTTCAATTCATTTTCATTCTTTTTTTGTTGGTTTCCCGTTCAAAACACTTTCTGATGTTAAGTGACAGTTTTATAACTATCAATATACTTAATGGCAACACTATAACGTCAATCTTCTATAATTATACTACAGTTGGGTAGGTACCCAACTATCAAAAAAATGCTTTATAATCGCTGTTATGGCTAAAAATATTACCCATATAAATGCTATTTATAAACGTTAATAAGACTGCATTTGGATACAAATCGTAAGGGTATAACTTGTCTTCGGTTTATAATTGACGTAAAATCGACTAAATCTTCTCATAGTTACCATATATAAGCAATGGCATTGCTAATTAGCCATTAATGAGCAAAGCAATTGCCACTACATAACCAATTATCCTTAAAGCATTAATGCTATAAGGGCGTTTAGGTTTATAGTAGCATGTTTATATCAAGTTTAAGGTTTTTATGCCACTATCGAAAAGGACGTCGTATGATTGTTATGTTATGAATGTTTGTTACTTCATTTAAAGGCATAAGTTTCTTTTTTATTAGACAGCCTCTCAAGGCTTATTACGTGAAGATCTAATAGAGAAACAGTTTCATTGTAAATTTTGTTAATTTTTATGTCTATTTTTAACGCGCCTTTCAATTTCTTCCTTTAATAAATAAACAAATACTTTTATTTTCGGTATGGCACATAATTCGAAAATACGTTGCTGTTACTTATAAAACATAACTAGGCTTAGAGTTTTCACTGGATATATTGTTATGAACGTTCGTTGCGATTTGAATAATCATCAGACTAAACCAATTTACTAATGATTTTGTGAAAATAGAAGTAGATAGTAATCTCAAATGTTGCTTACACAAAATAAGTTACTAATTATGGCTGCAAAACATCTCTAGAATCGACGATTTCTCAAGTCATAAACTACCCGACGACCTTATTTGACTTTTCAAGTCCTGTGCTGTGGGCTGTGACCGTAAAAGTTTACTAGCCATTACAGCGAGACTCCTTTACGACTGCTGCCGATGCGCGCCCGCAGTAAACTTACCCTAGGTCTTGTATAACTATCCTGATGTTTCTATTATATTCAGCTACCTGTGAAACTTGGCTTGGCCCTGCGTCCCCTGGGAAAGCTTCAGGAAGTTTACGTACAGAGTGGTCTTCCATTCAACGTTAATGATCGCATGACTTCAGTTGTTAAGCACCTGCCACAGAACAAACGTACGTGAAAAGAAATGTTTTATGATGAAAAATCTGACTTGTAAAACAAAATAATAAGTTGAGTTTATTACATCGCTACGTCGCTATATGTACACATACGCATTCATTTTCGGTGGCACTAAAAGGATTTAAACGGAAACATTTAAAGATTGTTTAACACGCGAACTGGTTTTCCATTCGTATTTGCAATCGACTTGCTGCGGTGTGCGAGTTGAATCGAGAATTATACACACATAAATTATTTTACATGTGACGCTCAAGTCATTTTTTTTATAATCATAGACTCTCGGGAGTTTTACTCCGGCTTAACCAAAATGGCAAAATTACAATCCTTATACTATACAAAACGAGCAAAAAGTTACAAATTCAATAAAACTTTGAAATCGGAAAACATATAAGAATTTGTATCTAATCGTGTGAACTAACTTACTTAATTTATTTTTGCTGTAATTTTCGGCTCAAATACTTTATTACTTACCTAAGCGCTGGCGTATTCGTAGGTAACACAAAAATTGTATGATTGATTGATTACAGACCGTTATAAATATAATATTAGAAAGCTATTATATTGGTATGTGCTTATATAAAAGCTCGCTTAATATTCATCAGCCGAAGAAGCTTAAGTGAATTCAGCGCGCAGATACTGTAGGTACGCTATGCGAATACCAATGAATTAAAGTTTGAGTGTAAATGCAAGTTGAAATTAATTTAATGCTAATGACGTCTTTGAAAATGATTTGTTTTAATTAGGCACGGCGCTCATATTCAATAAAATGTTATCGGATGTACAATCTGAAACTACTTAAATTAATTATATTAATGTATATAGTGGTTTAGAAAAAATATTACTTTAAAGAACCGTAACTGTAACTGAAAAACTCTAGGGAAAAGTCACGTAAACTTGTTAACTAATACAGTACATTGCATTGTTTTTACCTACATTTTTAATAGAAAATCTAATACTATAAATGCGAAACTGAGTTTGTTTGTTACGCTTTCACGACTAAAGCATTTAGATGAATTTTGATATGGAGATAGTTTGAGAAACTGGGAAGAACAAAGGAGACTTTTTGGGATAATAACCGATATCCACACGGGCGGAGCCGAGGAAAAAGCTAGTACTTTAATATTTTTGTTGCTGCACTATATCGATTTTGTTACGTCGATTGTTTATTGCTTTTGAATTATATTTAAATATGGAGTACATACAACAAATGCCAGTAGTTACGCTTATCGTAGAAATCGGAGGTGGGTACTGGTTATGTTTGTACTAAATACTCGATTTATATGTCTCACATTATTGATAATCTTACAAATTTAATGGACCTTACATGCACAATTCTATCAGCAAACTATCTAACCAAACATAATAATGATTTCTGCTACATAAGCATTAATTTCGATTAACTAAACTAAGATTAACTAAATTAAATAATAAAATATTTTTTGCTTAACATAAAACAAGTTAACAACAAACAAAACAATTAGAAATAGTTTTCTAAAGAAATTTATTTAAAAAGAATGATCCTATTAATTGGACGTTGTCTAATAGCTTCGTCTTAATTTAGCTAGCAAATAATGAGCTAAACTACTTGTTGAAAAAAACATGAACAAAAATATCCTGATGTCACTTCTTAGTGAAATCAAGGAATATTTAAATCGGAATAATTTTGCTTAAGGATTTCTATTTGTGTTGTTTAATCTCTTGTGTGCAATAAAGAATATTTATTTATTATTTATTTATCATACATAGGAATATCTGTGATAGTTTCATAATTTCTCCGAAAAATCGATTTTTGCAATGTCTTTGTATCATAAAACTATGAAATTCACAATAACTATCTTTATAACTAGGTCTATTTAATTGATATTCCAATATTGTCATGAAATATGACTACCAATTTTTTCAATTCACTCTAATGATCCGTAAAGTATTCACAAAAATTACTAAAATGGCTTGAAACCGAAGTAATCCAGTTTACATTCATTCTAAGTAGCTTACTAAAGTGTTCTCATAACGTCTAATTGAATAAACAATACTGAATTTGAATGGTTCTCAGCTATAAATCAAGGCTTAACAGAGAATTGGGGCTGTCTTTTGTTACTCGAAATATCAGTTTAAGTCGGTTTACACCCGCCATTGAACATGAGGATGTTAAGTTGGCGCACGTTTTTATTAGTTTCATTGTGTGTTATACAATATCAGGACTCAAAAGCATTATTTTAAACTTCTCTCAAAACGTGACGAAGCTTTTGGGAAAGGGTAAATATACGTTTTACTTTATCTTAGGTCTTAGGATGACAACGCACCTGCAATATCAAGTGATTTTTCCTTGTTATTGCTGGTGTCTAAAGGCGGCGGTAACCCCTTACCATCAGGTGGGCCATCAGCTGGTTTTTCATCTAGTTGTATAAATAAAACTATTCAATTTTTCTTAATGACAATATTAATAGTCAGTTTTAAAAGTTATAACCGCTAATTATTTAAGTCTAAAGAATTTGAAATAAGCATATCCATCTGACGGTAAGTAAGAGATATACATCGCCTATGAACATCTACAATATAAATCACTTGCAGGTATGTACAGATGACAGTATACTAAATGTAACAGTTCTACTACGAAAGCCGCCTCAATTACTAACGGAGTAAGATGTCTCAATGTACGTTGACATTCTGCAAACAAGAGATGTTAATGCCTCTCACTGGCTTCGCTTCTCATCACATTGAACTGCTTTTATAACAAAATGTGTCTGGTGATTAATCTTGACAGCTCATAACCTTTATTACTTTCCCTCCAGCCAGTCCCAACCGGTGTATGTATATAGTACCTACCTTGCCGTACGTAGCACATCAGCTACGGCGCAAATGCCGTAGCAATATGTAGTTGCAAACTGTAGATCGTAGATATTATTTTGGTACCAGAACATGACTTTCTAATAATATTGATACTGAAAAATAAAATAAAAAAGAGTTTAATAATAATTGAAACTTATTGAAACTCTTTCCACGCTAGCGGATTATAATGCGCACTTTTGCACTCAGATTTCGAAAAATAAGCAGAATCTCCTTGGAGTAAAAGTATTCCGTGAGCAGAATCTTTTCCTTTCCCAATTTGAAGCAGATGGTTCTCTGATCTAAACGTTCTAATAGACATTTAGTTCTCAAACCATAATTATTCCTTATAGATACTCATAAAGTTGTTGTTCTGACCTTTTGAAATTTTTTATGGTGCCAGAAATAATGTTATGATTTGAGTCGAGTTCAATGAAGTGCTAAAACGATGTGAAAACTATAAAGTGTTTTCGGTTCCCTGTGAAACAAAATGGTGAAGTTGATTCGCGCTTGACTAGTTTTTATTTTTTAACAAAGTTTGTCCATTCAGCGTCACTTCTCGCTTGTTTTTGTCCCAGTTTCCATTGAATGGATGTTTTTCATTCGACTATAACGTAGATTCAGGGATTTTCTGCTCGTTGATGTAGTTTGAAAGTTGTGAAACCTTAGTTCCGACGATAAATTACTGGTTTCTTTATATTTATGGAAGATTTTTTATGTATTTTGCGGTTTTGGATCGTTGAACTTGATGTAATAAAGTTTTATTCTTTTATGTTATTTGTTGCTATGAAATGTTTAATATAAATTTCTTTGTAAAAAACAACAAATTTATTATCATCATTATCATATCAGCTTATGAAGACAACTGCTGAACAAAGGGTCCAACTGTTCCCTCATCGATTTTCAAACTGATCGGTTTTTGCGTAGTTTGTATCCAATAACAAATGTAGTAGGCTTCAAATACGCCAAAATATCTGATATAAGTATACAGCGAGCCGAGTCTTCTAATATGTAAATGGTTAGTTTAATTTGTTCTAAAGGGTTGCATGCTCTAAATTATCTTTAATCTGGGGCCTACTAGAGAAATATGATAGTATTTAGAGAGCAGTATTTCATGCTCGCTCCGTTTTATTAAGGTTTAAAATAAACAAACAATTTAATCGTTAGACTAATATCATACATTTCATAGGTACAGCGTTATAGCATTAGCAGTCGTATATGTGTAATTACTGATTAGTGTAATAATTGGATCACGAATGTTCCGTTCCATTTGTATGGCACGTGTTCAATCGCAAGTAATTCCAAACGGCTTGGCTATCTCTGAGCTAGAAAGTAAATATTTTTTGGCAAGCACTTTTAGTATAAGGATTATTCTCCTACTCATTCTTCATTCATTCATTTTATTATGACCATAATTAGTTAGCAGTTTATATGAATTTACTCTTCCAGTAAAATAAACGGTAGTTCTTGGTAAGCCAGCTTAGAGTCCACGTGGTATTACCTACTCGTTGACTAAGAAAAATTAAAATGGAAGAAAAACTGCATTATATCTGCATAAATAGAGAGTACGAATTCTTCCCAATAAGTGGTTTACACACTCGTATTTCGTGCCTTTCGCATGTACTCGGCGAGTATGAAGTAGAAGTATGAAATTGAGGCATATGAAATGAAGCATGAGAATATAAGAGTATCATGTTTGTCTGTAGGCGAATGAAGTCATCTGTCAAAAGAGACGATGCTAATATTCGGAAATTCGAAACATAAAAAATCTGGGCATTCTTTTCTTCATTTAGTTAGAGTGTCCGATGTCATTACGTGCTATGTTACGTAATCATCATCATCACTAGCCTATATACGTCCCACTGCTGGGCACAGGCCTTCCTACATGGCAGAAACACATGAGGAGTTTGGGCCATAACACCACCACGCGGGCCCAATGCGGGTTGGTGGGTCCGTAATGTTACGTAAGAAATATAATAATATCATATCATAATGTGTGGTTCAGTGTATTTAAAACCAATAAGAAAATGGTATAGTAAAAAGTTTTATGTGGGTACTTTCTGTTTAACACATTAAGTTATGTTTATGCCGCTATAAACTGAGCTAAATGCAATAAAAGTCGACTTGAAATATATGTATATACAAATGCGATTGCATCGAAATTTGTTTACTTATGTTTCTTTCGGGTGACGAATTGTTCTTTTCGTTTAAAACTTACTTGATTTACGACTGCGACATAGATATTTTTATTACTTTTTATAGTTTTACAACTATTTGAATACAATATTTTTAATATTGTATTCAAATAGTTGTAAAACTTTATATGACAACCTATTTATGTGGTTGTATTTATAGAGGTATTTTCTAAGCGAAAATTCCTTATAGAAGTACTTTTAAAGTTAATCTACTTAAGCAGAGTGGAGGTTGTTCCTAATTGAGTAGATGAGTATTTCTTGTAGTACAATAGGTGTTTGTTTACTTTCCACTTTCAAAGCAGCTGCAAATCCTTGCCCACTTTCATGACTGTTCGTGTTTAGCTTACTGCGTTTGTGATCCACTCATTTCAGGGAAAAACACTTTAGGTAATAGATACCTAAGTATACGATTCGAAGTCAACCAAAGGAAGTTTTGTGCTCGCTTTATTTACAGTGGAAAGAGAGAGTCCTATATTATTTGTTAGTAATTTTATGGTATAATTTCTCAAATGTATGAATTGTAGGGTTTTGAAAAACAAAAAACATGAAATTAAAAACATTCTATGAAAATCTATAAACCGAAATACATTGGTCATGTTTATCATTTCAGATTTAGATGAAGTATTCTCGAAATTTTTATTAAGTTTTCTTATTTAGATCCTTTGTCATTAATTTGTTGAGTAGGTACCTATTTTCCTAAGTAGATATACAACTCTGGTATATGATTAAATATGCTTAATACTGATTATGCATATTTATCATATTTTTAGATGTGAAATAAAGGATATACATAAATAAAAAAGTAATAACAGTAATAATATTTTTTGATAAATTACCGCTCTTGTGAATTTGTCGAAACAAACGAAATATTGGCAAGGATAGTCCAGACATGATTACATAAACAACGATACAGCGAGTGAATACTAATTATGAGGCTTCTAATCTACTTCCAAGGTTGAAAACGATTCCTTACAATATAGTTTTACCATGAAAAATGATCCTAGCTTGCGTTTCATGAGCAGATAACATGACTGACACATATATTCGACTATATAAAGGTCAATAAGATTTCATATTACAAAAGTTACAATTATCTTAGTTTACTTTCACCGGACTCTGACAAATAGAGTCGACTATCGATCCATAATACGTTTTCATATTATAACTATCTAAATTTATTCTAAAATTAGAAAAATTAAGTTAGAAAAAAGTTAGTTATCCGATTTAAGGCTACTATGTAATGTTTATGCGCCATTTTTCAGTGTTTCATAATAACGAAAAAGTTTGAAAATGAAAATGAAAATGAAAATGAAAATATTTTTATTCAATTAGGCCCCCAAGAAGCACTTTCGAATCGTCAACAAAAAAACCCTTAAGTCTATCACATAAAAATAATATTAACTAACTAACAATTTCATAATGTTTGTCTCTCTGTCTTATCTGGATCTACGTAAGCTAAGAATGTTATGTCAGTCTGTCTATCGGTCTGTCTGTCGGTCCGTCGGTCCGTCTGTCCGTCAGTCAGTCTGTCTGTCTGTCCGTCAGTCAGTCTGTCTGTCCGTCAGTCAGTCTGTCTGTCAGTCAGTCTGTCTGTCAGTCTGTCTGAATTTACACCGGTTCCAAAAGTTAAACTACCGAGAAGATTCCGGCAACAAACTCGTGTAGTCACTCTTTTCAATCATTAAGTTACAATGTTTAATTACACAGTAATAGTATTTAGTAGCGCAGTGTCGCACAGACTATAAAAAAGGTATATTAAAGTACCAATAAGTACCTGATGATAAGAATATTTACTGTATTTAAAGGCTGTCCGACAATGCACCATCACAATATAGGTATTACAATACACAAAGGTCAACAATTAATATACAAAGACCTAATAAAGCTAAACATCTTTCATTAATTTTAAACACTTGTCTGAGCACGTCATTACAATAATAATTGTATTGTTTTATATATAATATCCTATAATGCCATATACCTCAAAAATCCCTCAAAAATTATACTATTGATGAATATGTAGGTAAATTATTACAAAATCAAGGAAGCTTAGAAATGACCATTTCCACTAGTGGCACCTGTTCACAAGTATGACGCATGTGCCAGCCATCGCTCCGCTCAACCATATCATAGGGAACGGAGCGACCCGGCACACGACGCCACCACCGCAGAAACTTATAGAGAGCATGACATCTTCCAGCAACCACAAAATCAATGAAATGCTATTGGTGGAAATAACTATATGACATTATAAGTTACAACCAAGCATTTTTGTCATTTATATAATCGTTAATAGTATAGTAACCTTTGGACATTAGAATTTTCTTAATGTGAATTTTAAATTTGTCAAATGGCAAGTCTAGTACGTTATTAGGAATCTTGTTATAGTAAAGTATGCTTTGACCCATAAAAGTATTAAAAACTTTATGCAGTCTTAGAGACGGTAAGATCAACTTATTTTTATTTCTTGTATTTAATGCATGTACATCGCTGTGTCTTAAGTAGGAATTTAAATTTTGACGTACAAAAATTATGCAAGCATAAATATATTGAGAAGCCACTGTTAGTATATCTATTTCTTTAAATAAGTCTCTAAGAGATGTTTGAGCAGCAAGGCAGTAGATTGCTCTAATTGCACGTTTTTGCAAGTTAAATACTGTTTCAATGTCTGCTGCTTTACCCCACAGAAGAATACCATACGACATAATACTATGGAAGTAACTAAAGTAAACCAAGCGCGCCGTGGCAATATCTGTATATTGCCTTATTTTTCTAATAGCATAAGCCGCGGAGCTAAGTCTACTACAAAGTGTTGTGATGTGAGGGTTCCACTGGAGTTTCGCATCGATTGTAATGCCTAAAAACGTGGTGGATTGAATTAAATTTAGCGACTGATCATTTAATTTAATGTTTGTATCCACTTCCTTAACATTAGGTAAAATAAATTTAATACATTTAGTTTTCTTTGCATTCAGTTGTAAATTGTTCACAGTAAACCAATTCATTACTTGAGATAGCGCATTGTTTACGTCGTCAAAGTTAACTTTATTTCTATCACATTTAAAAATTAAAGAAGTATCATCTGCAAACAACACAATCTCACAAAATTCCTTAGCAAAGAAAGGCAAGTCGTTTACGTATATTAAAAATAAAAAAGGCCCTAGAATTGAACCCTGTGGAACTCCCATTTCGACATAAGACCCTGAAGATTTTGTTCCATTGATGTCAACTATTTGAGTTCTAGAACTTAAGTAAGATGTGATTAACTTTAGAGCTGAATTTGTAACCCCATAGTGTTGTAATTTTAAAATTAGCGTCTGATGGTCAACGCAGTCAAATGCCTTTGATAAGTCACAGAATATACCAACAGCATTTTGTGAACTCTCCCATGCATCAAATATGTGCCTTAACAGAGCTACACCAGCATCAGTAGTAGAACGACCCTTTGTAAATCCATATTGCGCACTATGGAAAAGATTATTTAAATTAAAATGCTTAATCAATTGTTCCAAAATAATTTTTTCAAATATTTTACTAAGTGCTGGTAAAATAGAAATTGGACGAAAATTACTAGGATCCTCTCTATCACCTGATTTAAATAGCGGAATAATCTTACTGTATTTCATTAAATTAGGAAAAATACTTTCATCTATACAGTTATTAAAAATTTGCGCGAGATAAGGGGCAATAATATCAATGATATTCTTAACTATTTTCACAGATACATCCCATAAATCACCTTAATTTTTTAATTTTAGGGATTTAAAAATTTTAATGATTTTTTGAGGAACAACATGGGTAAATTGGAAAGTCTCGCTACACTCGGGCACACAATGCCTCAGGATGGAACTTGCTTCAAGAGAAGAAGAATCTAAATGAGATGTTGTAATCAAAGGTATTTTTGAAAAGTAATCTTCAAATATGCTAGCTATTTCGTGGTCAGAATTAATAATTTGATTATCTACATTTATTGTGAACGTGGTGTTTTGTGATTTGACTTTACCAGTTTCACGGTTTATTATATTCCATGTAGTTTTTGTTTTGTTATTAGATTTTTCAATTTTGTCTCGGATTTGTATCGATTTGGCGCGGTTACATATCTTTTTGAAAGTCTTGGAATATTTCTTTACATACTCATGAAAGTCCTTATTGTGATTGTATTTCTTTTGTGCGTATAATTCATACATCTTATTTCTACTTTTATATATACCTTTTGTAGCCCAGTCACCAAATTTCATTTTATTATTTGAAGATTTAACTGTCTTTTTTGTGAAGGTATTTTCGAACTCATTTTTTATTACATGAAACAAATAAGTATATTGATCGTCCGGGCTGGAATGTGTGAGTGGCAGTGTGGCTACCTTTATAGCCAATTTATTCATAAAAATGTCTTCTCGACTCTTCGTAATAGGTCTATATGTTAAATATTTTGGTTCAATCAATGAGTTATCAACAAAAGCAATCAGCAAACCACAATGATCAGACGTAAGATTGGTAATAACAGACTTTGAAACAGGGTCTTTATTTGAAAAAATATTATCAAGACAGGTGGCCGAGTGGGAAGTGATTCTAGTAGGCTCTAGAAATTGATGAACTAAGTCAAAGGATTTAAAAACGGAAAGTAAACGAGTACATGATGGTGTGCTCTCTAACAAATTAACGTTAAAATCGCCACAGATAATAATATGTTTCCTTTTAGTACTTATTTTTTTGAGTACATCTTCCATTATGGACTCAAATGTGTTATAATTTCCAGAAGGTGGTCTGTACACACATACTATAACATAACTCTCTAATTCCACACAAGACAATTCAATTATACGCTCGACTGAAAGACCTACGATATCTTTACGTTCTTTACATTTCATTTTATTGTTAACAAGTATTAAAGACCCACCGTTTGTGACACCAACCAACCAGCAACACCACCTGATGAGAAGCGGTAAGATTAGTCCATTTGCGACGACAGGTAGTACAGTTTAGACACTGGGCCTGATTCTGGGAACACATCTTAAAATTTAAGTACCTACAGTAGGTATATCTCTTTCTTGCAATAAGTCATAGCAAAAAGATAGCAAGAATCTGTTTAGAGCTGTCAAATAAATTTAGATAGATTTCAGAAAAACCATAGACATTTTTAGACGGCATGTACGGAGGTGCCTCCTAAACACTGCATTTTAGCAAGTTGAATAAGGTCGAAAATTGAACGCACCTTTCTAAATGTCAATTTATATGACAGCCATCCTTTTCGTATTCATTTTGAGAGAAAGAAATAGACTGAACTTAAATTTAGACTTAGCATGTGTTCTCCAGAATAAGGGCCACTGCTCTAGCCGCCTCCACCTTTTTGGCCTTTTCCAAAAAAAGTGCCTTTTCACCCCTCTCTTGAAGGAACCCATATTACATGAAGGAGGAAATACATGTGCTGGCAAAGAATTCCAAGTTCTGTGTACATTTCGTATTGTCTTCCATTTTCGCGACCACTATACACATTTAAAATAAAAACCAATTTACCGGATTGAACTAGCGTTTGATTAGATGTTACATTATTATTATACACCCGACGTTTCGATTACTTTACAGCGATCGTGGTCACGGGAAGACTGAAGATGTCAAATGTCTTTGATAAACCGTCACTTTGTGTTATATTTTGAGCGGTCCAAATTACGCATACGGAGCTCACGGTGTCAGTTTTCTGGACAGTGTGAGGACGGGCTTGGGACTTTATTATTCGCATGATGGGATCCCAAGCTGTTGGCACATTCCAACCAACACTTCTCCAACTCTCTATTGAAATTAGTTTATTTATTTATTTCAATAGCCTCACGTAACACACTAAGAATAAAACGATGTTCTTTGTGCGAAGTTTAACGCGAGTTAAATCCGGTTAGTGGTTTTATTTCTATATTCGCATAATTTGCAAGCAAACCAGTCTTTTTTTAAAAAAATCCTCATTCATTACCGATTTCGTGACTTTATTGCCGTGTGGTAAGTGCCATCGCTTTGAAAATGACAACGTGACGTCATAAACGATACCGATGTCAATACCAATGCATTTAGGCGGTGGCCCCGCCTGGCCTTAAACACGTATCCCTATCTCATCTAGCAGAAAGGGATTATCAACTATCCTTTTCTAACATGACATGATATACACAGCCGTTCAAAGGAGATCGTGATTTTTAGGGCCAGCTCATGAGCACCATTTCTATTAGATTGTAGACAATAATGTATTGAATAACATGGTATCTATTAAATAACACAAAACTCTTTTATTTTAGAGGTCAGAAAAGTGCCCAGAAGTGCATACTTAGTCCATAGCCACAATAACGCCGTTAAAAAGTAAAATTTAATGTCATATTGACGTTTGTTAAAATTGTCGTTCCGTATTTTCAACAGTGAATGTTTTAGGTTTAGGTGCGCTATGAAGTAATAAAACAACAATATTCAACTTAACGTCGTAAAAAACAAAATTGCATAATGGCATTGACATTTTGTTTTCTTGAAAATGGCGTCTTTTCTTATGTTTTTCAGCAAATTAAAATATTATCTTGCCGCTTCTGTCACTTGAGATTTACTATCTCCTTTACTCTGAGTTTGAAATTACCCCAGTCTCCCTAACATTCCATAGCTGTAAATGACATACCAACTGTATAGTGCTTTACTTTTAAAAACGTGTAGCTTTTCATGTTCTTTTACTGTCAGACATAGTACGCAACGAAAAAACTCGGCGACATGTTTCGTAGGATATGTACCCATTAGCCGTTCAAAGGTTCCTTTGTGTTGAAGCTTGTTTCTTTAGAAGCTTTGATGTGACGGGATTTGGCCGGCTGTCGGATTATGACGCGGACAAGCTGGAAGAAAATGCGCTCGGCTGGAAGGTTCCTCCGGGGCCCATTAGTTCTGCTTCGTTGGTATTTATTACCTGAGAGGTATGAAAGGAAAACGAGAGGTTCTTAGCTTACTTGAATGTTTTAATTCAATGTTTTTCTGTGTTGTTTATTTTAATTATTCTTAATAAATGTTTTTACTAACTACTTTTCTAATATTTATGCAAGTATTAAACGTATTTTAATAAAATATATAAAATGTTCATAGGATAACTGTCAGAACTGTCGGAAAAGAATCGAATTTCGGAATCTCTATACTTGTCACTTTTTATCACGTTGCGTCAAAGCGAGACGGCATGTGACTTTTCAAGTTGAATCCGTGATCTAACAGTTTCTGAATAAGGAGGCTGGTCGATCGAATAGTGACGGCAGGAGTGCTCGTGACCACGTTCGCTGTAAAGTAATCGAATCGGAAATAAAATAATAATAATGTAAAATCTCATTAAAGGCGAGATAAATCTGATAAAGTGGTATTATTGCAAGTAAACTTTGTAAGTTTCAAATATCTGCAGTGTGGAGGACAGGCACTACAAGCTAAAATACAAGTCAACCAATTAGATCAATTTTAATTGAATTAATTACTCATAACATTTTCGCGATCTAAATTCTTCGTCTAATGAATGATCTTTTCTATAAGTATCTACCTATTTAATCTAAGAGACACTGCATTTCGCATAATAATGATTATGTATTTATATTCATAAAATCTGTACGTCATGAGCTTACTGACTGTATAATGTACAAACGATATCGTTTCTATCTGCTGTTTGATTAACTAACAGAATATTCTGTCATCGAGCTTGACGTCGAGCCGCCATTTATTTTGACGTTTGAGCACAGCGCTGCGCGTTAGCGTATTCACTACAACTCTACGTCGATCTCTTGGCTGTGTATGTTTGTCGCTGTTTTAAAGATATAACAAAAAGTACAATCGATATTTTTCGATTTATTTTTTCTTGTGTTTAAAATGTAACACAATGTCTTCATTAAATATATGATAGACTTTCACGTAAAGGTATAAAAATAAACAACTTTTTAGTTCCGGCTCACGCCGTACTCGTCGCCCAAACGCTAGTGTAGCCAAAGGTTGTCAAACAAACGTCAAAAAGCGTGACAGCGCTGCCACAGCCACGAATTTATGGCTGTTGACTTTAGCGAATCGCATGCCTGAACATCAAACAAATTTTCTTCGGGCACAGATAAGCGACTAAACTTAAGTTCTATAGTCATTAATCGTCATCATCATCTACAGCCATACTCGCAGAGATCTATTATTCCCTTGTAACTAATAAGCATCTAATCACAGTGATATGGGATATAAATAAAACCTAATGACTTTTTAATTCGTTTATTATAGTTAAGCAAATACCAACCAGGCAAGTACTTAGCTTTGTGCTCTTATGACTTTTTACTTCGCAAATAGTCGTTAGCGAGTAACATGAAGCTCTACAGCTCCATCAATCACTATCGTTTAGTGAGTAAACGATGTTGTTATAAATTATGATATTAATATGAGCTAATTACACAATAACATATAAATTCCGTAGTAATGAAAGGTAGGACTCAGTTGTATGTACAGAAGATAGTCGCCAAACTAAATCACGTTGTTTCTGTTTCTGCGCAAAATAAGGTGTCAGACGTCTTCGGAAAGCGTTTTGTCGCCAACCTCTTAACTTTTTTAGCTTTATGATACCTAGGTGTTATAGAGCATCGAAAAGTACTGTAGGTACCCACAAAAAATATAGATTTCTGTACAAAATAGGAACGCAATTTATCTGTATTGCTTCTTGGTTTTCTTTTGAAACTGTAGCGAAAATTCTAGTCAAACGACGGACTGAACAGTAAAATATTATTATACAGGGGTTATGCTTAAACAAACAGAAACTCTGCAATTGGTATCCGACCGCCCGGCCGCACAGTAGCCCAACTTGTTCGTGTCCCACTGACCTAAATGCACGCCCTTGAACCTAACCTCCCCCTCAGGCCCCTCCCATTACTCCCGTGACGTCACGAACGCCCTTCGCGACTATTCTTCCAATTGTATTGTTTTCCTCCTAAAAAAGCCACGTCAACATGCGTATTATTTACAAGCTTTGTATTTTTATCGAAAAAAATATAAAAGCGTTTGACTACTCGTCTATTAATTTTTTACTGTCGTGTTAGAGAAAAGGAATATTAATTAAAGTGCTTTGTTGTTCGGAACAACGGATTTTTTTGGATATTATGTAACATAAACAACTTTTAAAACTTTGAAGTATTTTCAAGAAAGGAAGAGTAAAACTCAAGCATTTGAATATTATCGATTAGGATATTTTTACCGGCGACCGATAATAACATAGACGAGTAACTAGCCCATCCAAATGACACCCCGAAAGAGACTCCAAAGTGGGCGGGGCTTAAATCGGACTCCGCGCCAAGATTTAGTTTGTCATTGACTGCGTCACGGTGATGTTCTCGTAAAAAAACAATAAAATCTCAGTAAATATGTCCAAAAGTGAAGTAAAATGGTGTGTCAGCCGCGTAGGTGAACATAATAAGAGCACTGGAATCAAATTTTACATGTAAGTCTCTCCTAAACCTTTATAATCGAGTCAAATATAAACAATAATATTGGCCGCCATGTTGACCCAATATTTGTGGACAATTTGAACAAATACACGAGTGGATGATGTTATGCAGTCATTTGTGTGTGACAGTATTTATTTATTTTCAACTCAACTTTTAACTCTGCAAACTTTTATGACGACTTATTGTTATTGTGTATGTTTAATAGTTAATTTACCTACTAATAAGCAATTATGGCTTCATACAGCGTTGCCTTATATGATTTTTGTAAAAATGATAAACAAACCTCCAATTTATGGATATTTTGCCACAGTTCCTTACAATACGATGCTACTTTTAACACATTTCTCAATAAATTTAAGCATTATTATTTTAACATGTGTATGTTTGATTATTACTTTAATAATTTACTTATTAACAAAATGATCTGGAAATAGTATAGGTATCTGTTTTAAACTGTTAAGGATAAGTCGTAGCAAGTAAAGTTGTAAGCTGCAAGATAGTTTTGTGAGGTTATTGAAATAAAACAACATCATAATTTTAATAGAGAAGATAGTTGGACCACACCAGCCTGGGATCTTATCATGAGAATTACAAAGTATCAAGCCCGTATTTACTCTTCCCGACCTTCGGAAACTGTAAGCTCCATGACGTGAATCGGAACACTCAAAATATAACTATAGAAAATATGACGGTAATTAATATTAAACTTATCAAAGACAACTAATAGACTGAGAGGTGACAGGATTTTTGATAACGATAATGGATACGGTTTAATTTGCATTTATAGTTTGTAGAATAGTCCCACAAGGTGAATGATATTGGTCTGCCTGTTCTCAGTGGTTGCAACTTCGAGTTATAGAGCTTACAAGAGGGGTCATTGTTGCAAAAAAAAAAACGATCAGAGAAATGGTCAGTTTTAGTACATATTCAAGGTATGGTGTCTCCACAGATGAAACAAGTTGGTCTGGCAAATCTCAGTGGTTGCATTTCAGAGTTATGTAGCGCGCAAGTCACTGCATTGTTGCGAAAAAAAACGATAACAGAAATGGTCAGTTTTAGTACCTTTTAAGAGTATGGTGACTCCACGCGTGAAACGAGTTGGTCTGCCTGTTCTCAGTAGTTGTATTTCAGAGAAAAAAAAAAATAACAGTAATCAATAAAATAAAAATAAAAATCTAACAAATCCAATTTTTATTAATCTAACTTTCATAATCTAATCATCTTTGAGTAAAATCACATATTAATCACTTTGTAGAATATTGCAAACGCCTAAAGAGTTAAATATTTATTTACTTCAAATATTCTTTTAATATTTTTTTGAGCTTTTTCATTAGTCACATTAAAATCTATACTAAACCACAATATAAAATATTTAATCCAGTTTTTTATAAATATTTAGCTTGATATATAATCATAATAAAATCATCATATAAAATCATCTAATAATTTTTGGGTAAAATTACAGATTCTTCATTCATTCTTTTTAATTTAAATTTCGTCATCGTCAAATGCGCAGCGGAGTTGTCTGCCGTCTTAATGCGTCTATACCGTCTTTCTTTCTCTACTGGGTGTGTGCCGGAATCTTGGAGAGAGGTCAATGTGCAACCGGTCCCCAAAAAGGTAGACGGATAAAGGATAGGTAGACTAAGCAACCAGCTGATCCGATATCTAGAAGATCAATCATTAATTAATAATCGACAGTGCGGGTTTTGGTCGAAATTAATGCATGTCTGAGGTAAAGCTATTGACAAACGTGGTGAGTCAGTGGCTGTTAGCCTTGACATTGCCAAAGCATTTGATCGGGTCTGGCACAGGGCTCTTCTCTCCAAGCTCCCAGCATACGGTCTGCCCGTTCAGCTCTGCAACTGGATCGCCGGCTTATTATTCCACCTTTCCCCTCCGAAGAACAGCACGCACAAAGAAATTTAGTATCTATTTGAGCCTCTTGTTTTTACATAGGATATTGTAAGGTTTTGTTTGCCCTTTCTATAAATACCGACTTCCTGCATGAGTGAAGAATTCTTGTCCTCGCAGATGGTTGCGCTTCGCGGTTCATGTTATGCATGGGTGATATTACGGTCGCCCAGGGGCTGGGCGCGCTGAAAACGTGAGAGAGAGAGAATCTTACCATTGAGCTCAACAGAGTGTTGAACCTTATATATGAATGGGGGTCTAACAATCTTGTTAAGTTTATCGCTAAGGAAACACAGGAGGGTAGGTTGAGAAGAGCATTAAGGGCTGCCGCCGGGGTTGTGCGCATAGCACCAGTTGCTATCAAGCACGCGGTGCGTTGCAAGCTGGTTAGCTTATTGATGGTTATTATTTGCATGACTTTTTTCTCCCAGACTACGCAGGTATACGTTATCATCGGCCTTACGATGGTGGTATAAAGCCTAAGGGCGATTTTGGGGTTTTAGCCCCATCTCGTCCCTGCAAGGCGCTGACATATTCCTAAAGGCAGTTGTTGCCTTTTGGATTACGTTGTTTAAGTGTGTTTCCCAAGTCAGTGTCTTGTCAATTGTTATTAAATTAAATTAAATTAAATTTTATTTATTTCAGGCAAGTCACACCCATATACATTTTTACATGGAATTTAACGTTAACAACTTACTTAAATTAAATTATTATATCAATTAAAATATAATAAAAATCAATTTAACATTAAAATAAAAATACTGACAAATCAAATTAAAATCACAAACAATTATAAAACATTAAAATTAATATTAAAACAAAGTCAAAATTAAAATCTTGTTTTAAAATTACAATTAAAAAAAAATTAAACATCACTAGTATGCAAAACGAAATACATCATTTGTCACTTTGCAATTATTTCTATTATGTAAACTACATCTAAAAATATTAGTACTTAATAACCATAAGCGATTTAGTGATGTGACACATGTGCTCGACCAGCGGACAGTCCCCACTGTCGGCGATGACTCTCAGTACATTGTTGCGGCTACCACGAACACGCCTTAAGAGTGAGCCGGTTTTTTTCCGCAGTATTGCCGGGAAACTGTCGACACCCGCATAAGCAAACATGCTGGAGGCACTACAGAAACGCGGCAGCCTCAACAATGCCCTGAAAGCATTGTTGTATTGTACGCGCAGGGCACTGTATGACTTTTTGGTATAATTCACCCACAGACTGCTTGTATAGAAGGAGGTGCAATACGCTTTGAACAGCGTGATCTTACCTGGCACAGAACAACGAGCAAATCTGCGAGCCACCATATTCGCCCTAACCGACAGCGCCCTACGTTCTCTCTCAATGTCCTCATCATCGCCCAGGTACTCAGTCAAAATATGACCTAAGTATCTAAAACGCTTAACCCTGACTAGAGGTAACCCGTAAAGACTAATAGGAGGAACAAATTCAGGGAGTCTCTTCCCAGTTTTGAAGACCATAAACTCGCTTTTCCTAGTATTATATACTAAGCCATGAGCAGCTGCGTAACTTTCACATAAAGTCAGCATTCTCCTGATGGCATTGACTGAGGGAGCCAGCAGCGCCATGTCATCCGCATAGCTAATATTATTGACACATACACTGCCAATATGACACCCGATCTTCATACCACTGAGTCCCTCAATCAGCGCGTTTATATACAAATTAAACAACTTAGGTGAGCTCAAGCCACCCTGTCTCACCCCACACTCTAAACTATAAGGTTCTGAGAACTCATTTGCCCACCTAACTGTATTTATTTGATTACCATACCAATATTTAAACAGTGACACTATTTCTTCTGGTAATCCTATTTGGACAAGCTTTTTCCAGAGAATACTGTATGCGACCAGGTCAAACGCCTTAGATAAATCTAGAAAAACAGCATACACAGGAGTGTTCCTGTCTGTGTAGTATCTAACAGTGTGCTTTAAACTCAGTATTGCAGCTTCCGTTGATAACTGCGGCCTAAACCCAAACTGGAGGTCATGAATATTCAGATGACAATCTAACTGAGAGTTCAGCACACTGTCCAGCACTTTGGCAATAATAGTTGCCAAGGAAATAGGTCTATAGTTTGTCCTGCTCGATACGTCTCCCGTTTTATTCTTAAGTATGGGAACCACAACTGTCTTCATTAACTCCTGCGGCAGATAAGAATGCACTAGACATACATTAAACAGCATCGCAAGAACCCTGGGAAGATGGGGACCCGCGTTCTGAAGATGCTCGATGCTGAGACTATCGTGACCTGGTGATTTGTCACGAGTCATAGATTTTATGATTTTTGTAACAACTTTAGCCGTTATCAAAGTACTAATGCAGTTACAATTTGTCTCAGCATCTGTCACCGCAACCGCTGGCCCTAGTGGCGACTTCACTAAAAAGTGTTTCCCAAAAAGATTGGCTATCTGTTTATGATCGCTTACACCTTCTATAACCGCGGACCGGCGAGGTCCAACACTAAGTTTACTAGTCCCTCTCCAAAATTTCTTAAAATCTCTATTTTTATGATGTGTCGCTAGAGCGTCCATTTTAATTTGTTCTTGGTGGTTTTGACACCATTTCAGTTTGCTTTTAAATATTTTACGACTGGTTAACATTTCCTCAAACAACTTACTATTTGTAGGCTTACCACACAGTCTCCATTTACGAAAGTTAGCTCTAGCTTCCCTGTGTGCCTTACTAACATGTACATTCCATCCTCTAAGGCCGCGTGCCTACCTTTTATTAGCACATTTTACGCTATGAGACACAGTTGCTGCATGAGTTAAGGCCGAAACAATTTGATAATATAGCCTGTTTATAATAAACTGATGTTCATAGTTACGACATGACTTTTTACAACAGTTTTGGAGGTCAACGGGAAAATCAATATATTTTAACTTTTCATTACATACGTTACGATAGATATCTATTTCAAGTTGAGATCTTTCCCCCCATTTAGTTTTGTTTGTAACAGTAACGAAATTAGTCAATTTTGATTGACACACATTAAAACTACAATTAATAAATAACGGAAGATGATCGGACCAGTAGGCGTCATACTGAACTGTAACAGTATTAACACACTTCCAAGCCCTTTCTGTAACCAAACAGTGGTCCAACCATCTCCTACTACCATGTGAATCACTAATGTATGTAAAGGTCTCAGATAAAATGTCCAATTTACTCACATCAGCACAAATCCACGCTTGGTCCAAACAGAAACTATGCAACTCCATGTAAAATAATTCTTGTGGATGTGCGTTAAAATCACCCAACACGAAAACGGATTCTACACCACATTCCTCAATTATTGCACTCAGTTCACCAAGACAATCCGTGAATTCTGGTAGGTTTTCGCGACTATTAGTTGGCATGTAAACACTACACACAACAAATAAACCATAACTGAGAGCTACTTTTATAGCACATATACGCGGATTAGAACACTGAATCACTGTGACGTACGGAAAGGTGCTTGTTCTCCACAGCAATGCCACCCCTCCATAGGGGCGGCCCACGATCATGCCCTCAGCCGTGTCCACTGCAGATGTACCCGTACTGCCAAAATCTGTGTCTACCGTCGTCAGATACGCCAAGTCATGCGGAAATAACCACGTCTCCTGGAGTGCAACGATGTCTGCAGTCTTGCATAGCTCCCTCACACCGTCGATTGATCTTTTAATCGATTTACAATTGTATGTAACCATGTTATTACATGTCATTGTATCTTTTCTCTGTGACTGTGGTTTTTCTTCCATCTTAAGATTTATACTTAAATTCAACAAATTTTCTAAAAGTAATACCCTCAGGCCAAAAGGAGTCTTCCAGAAACTGCGCTAACTTGTTCCTAGGTACTTCAATTTTGTAAGCATTATATTGCCTCGGCGTTTTTGACTTTATTTTGTGTGGAATCACGTCGACCTGTGTTCGGTTGAGTATGTACTCAACTATATCATCTTCCGTTGTTTCAATTGACACATTATTTACAAACAAAGGAATTTTAATGTTGGCGGCCTTAAATTTCTCATTTGGGTTATTAGTCGCTTTTCCATGTGCAGTACTAAAGCGATTTTTTAATCTCTTACGCTGCACCGTACTCCACTCCTCACTTTGTTTTTCTGTCTTCCATTCCATATTGGAACCAACAATGCGCGCTAAAGTTTTCTCAGCGGTCGGCGTAGACGCATCATAGTGATTCATACGAGCTCCAGTAGCGAGATTGAGGCCTACCTCGGTTTCGTCATTTGAAACCACTGTGCAAACCGTGGCCTCCTCGCGCTGTACGTCATCATTACTTTGCATCTGTGCGGGCAGGACAGAACTCTCACTGTGCCGCGCGTGCGACAGAGACACCCCGCGATGTTTCTCGCCAGACGAAGTTTTCTCGATAGTGGGGGCAGAAACAGTTGAGCTAGTATTTTGTTCAACAATGTGAGGTAGTCCGGTAGGTCCACTGTCCATAAAATAACTATTTGATATACAACTACCCCCCCTTTTTCTGTTAACGTTACAATCAAAATTATTCAGCGTAGAATTTTTAATGCTCATCAATTCACTCTTTACTACGTCTAATTGATCCACGGTTACATAAGTTTCCTTTAGTGTACTAATTTCCTTCTGAACTAAGATCATATCTTTAAGAAATCTTGTCACGTCTACATGATCAAATGTCACTGGCGGCAGTTTATGAAGCTCTCTTGCCACAAAAATCGGAGTTTCATCAGGCTCAGTTTCTTTAAAAACAGCAATCACATCATACAAAGTCCTTTGCGAACGTCCATCCCTTTTTCTTGTCACTTTTCGCTTTGAGGTTTTTATAGAATCAAACAAAAGACACTGTGCGCGTTCTATCTCCTCAAAAGAGAAAGCCGACGAACAAATGCGAACAATACTTTCTTCATCCATAACATCCACTTTATTTTGTATGAACGCTAGAACCTCACAAATAACGACGTTACAACTGCTACACTTAACTATCTTCGACTCCATATTGTATCTACAACCAGCGGAACATACGCGCGTGTCTCGGACGACAGCCGTACGCTGACTAATTGTTATGCCCAAGTATTTGACTTCTTGGGAAAAAGGCATGGATGTTCCTTTAATAGTTAGTGTAGCAAGCCTGTTTAACTTGCGCTTCCTAGTAAAGGGCACTATAGTTGTTTTGGAGGGGTTAACTCCCAGTTGGTTATCTGCGCACCATTTGACAATAGTGTTCAAAGCTCTTTGTAGTATTGATAATACAGTGCTTTGGCAAGGACCTATAAAGAAAGAAAGAAAGAAAGAAAAAAAATTTTATTTAAATAGGCCACAAAGAAGCACTTTTAAATCGTCAAACACATTCTTATAACTATTACAAAAAATATATTAACTAACAACGTCAAGTCTCTCCGTCTGTCATGTCTGAATTTACACCGGTTCCAAAAGTTGAACTACCGAGAAGATTCCGGCAACAAACTCGTGTAGTCACTCTTTTCAAATATTAAATTACAATCAGAGCAGTCGCCCGGATTGCGAAAGGTCGCGGGTTCGATTCCTGCCTCAGGACGTGAAATTTTTCTAGTTTTATTCTATTTTAATTACTAAGTAATTTTTCAAACATTTATAATAATGTTAAAATCAAAAATTAAGAATATTAAATTACAATGTTAATAAATATTAAATTAAAATAATATCGTTATTTTCAGGCTATCTGACAGTGCACAATCACAGTATAGGTTACAGAGGTTAATAGTCACAATACTCGTAAATAAACATATAAAACATTTGAAATTTTAATGTGTCCATGCATTCTTATCATCTAAATATTCTTGGACCTTATAGTAGCCTTATTTCATTAAAGTTTGTTTCACATATAACTTAAGTTTGTGAAAAGGCAGTTCAGTTACATTTGGTGGGACTTTGTTATAAATGTGTATACATTTCCCCATGAATGAGCGACTTATCTTGTGAAGTCTAAAACTTGGAACAGCAAGTTTATTTTTATATCTAGTGTTTAAGTTATGAATATCACTATGTTTTGAAAAGGTATGTTTATATTTGTGAACATAAATTATGTTCTCATATATATATTGAGAAGCAACGGTCAAAATATTAATTTCTTTAAATAAATCCCTCAGTGTATCACGTGGCTTGAGTCTGTAAATAGCACGCACAGCCCTTTTTTGTAAAATAAAAATATCTTCAATGTCGGCTGCTGTGCCCCACAATAACAAGCCATATGACATAACACTGTGGAAGTAACCAAAGTAAACAAGTCTTGCTGTTTCAACATCACACAAAGACCTAATTTTTTTAACAGCATAAGCAGCTGAACTAAGTCTTTTAAATAGGGACGAGATATGAGGATACCATTGTAAACGAGAATCTAACTTAATTCCCAAAAATACTGTAGAGTCAACACATTCAATAGTTTCTTCACTGATTTCAACATGAGTACTAACCTGCCTTACATTTGGTAGAGTAAATTTAATACACTTAGTTTTCTTTGAATTTAACAATAAATTATTGTTTTCAAACCAGGATAGCACTTTTGAAATGCAACAATGCTGTGACTTGCGCGCATCATAACTCTGAAATGCAACCACTGAGAGCCGCCCGACCAACTTGTTTCATCTGCGGAGATGCCATACTTTGAATATTTACTAAAACTGACCATTTCCCTGATCGTTTTTTTTTCGTAACAATTAAGCCTCTTGTAAGCTCTGTAACTTGAAGTTGCAACCACTGAGAGCAGGCAGACCGACATCATTCACCTTAGGGGACTACTCTACAAACTATATAAGTAAATCTAACCATATCCATGATCGTTATGAAAAATCCCGTGGCCTCTTAGACTATAACATCTTTACTTCAGTCTTCCCGTGACCTTGATCGCTATAAAGTAATCGAAACATTGGGTATAAAAAATCATAATGTGACATCTAATTTAACGCAAGTTAAATCCGGTAAAGTGGTTTTATTTCAAGAAATAAAACCACTTGATGACAATATAATTTTTTTCTTATGTCCTTAATACAAATAAATATTATCATGACAGATATTAAGATTTTTTTTATTTAAATGAATGAAGCGAACCCATTTCATTTCTCATTTCTGATCTCAACTCTAAAATTGAATAAGTTTACCGATTTACAACGTTACTATATTTATTAAAAATAACGATATATAATTATTAGACGTTATAAAAATTTGCATGGTTACATCCTGCATATATGACCCGTCCGGCGCGTGTAAATCAGAAGACCGAGAGGGCGCTATACAATTTCGATATTAGCCGATTTTATCCGACGTGCTCTTCTAGCCGCCGAGGGTACCCATTTTGCGACGAGTTTTGTATGAAGTTATGCTTCTAGGCTCTCTACGTTCGCCGATTTTTACGGACTTATAAAGTTACAGAACTGGTACAAGGTTTGTTTTTTTTTAAATAACATACAAGGGAGAGGAAAAAGCTGACTGAAATGGTTTAGTGAGCATTTATGAGTAAGCCCGTTAGTGTTTCACCTTTGTAGCAACTTGCGACTTTTATAATAGAAAAGACCTATAAACTGCTACATTTCGGTGAGGTGCTGCTAAGACCCTAGAGAAAAATGCTAGGTGATGTCAAAGCGTGCTATTTTCATAATTATAATGGTCGACATTAATCTGTTATTTAATACATTATTTTCGTTTCCGTTTTGTTTTACGAACATTTAGTACTCATCCATCCTGTCTTTGTGAGAAACACACGCTACCCAGTTGAGCTCCGTCGCAGTGAGCAATCATAATTATGGTATCTCGGAGTAGGCCATCATTTAGATGATTTTGTTAGTCCAGAAAGTGCTTGGGACGATATTATTGTTAGTGGCCGAAATACTATTCAGGTATTGAGAGTTTCGCGTGTGTTTTGTCCAATGCTAATGTAAATAAACACTGTTATCAAATTGGTTATAATTGGTATTTCATTTAAATTGTCCCATATTTCATATATATTTTTGTATTATAAGTTAAGTTGTATAATAAATAAACTATTATTATTTTACAATAGCTATACAATATCTTAGTACTTTATTTTATCATATTATTTTAATACATAATTATTATTTATTGTAACTTGGAATTTACATACATTCAGTCATTCACAGTCATATTATACATACCTATACGTATACGTACCTATATTCTTTCAATTAATACTACCCTTATACTGCTACAAAGGTGGGGCCAGGGTCCATATATTTCTCTCCATTGTTCTTTATTGAGTTATGATTTTTTGTATTTACTGTATTAGGATCATAAAGTTCTTTGCCCTGAATTGCCCGAGCTATAACATTAAAAGTGTCAAATAACACCGAAACGCGACAAGATGCGACGCGACTCGCACTTTTTAAAATACTGATTCAAAATATAACTCTATTTACTACACAAAAAGATACACATTAAGAGTGTTCGAAAATGCTCCGCGACGTCACGAAACGTCGCGCAGTGTCGAAACCACTGGCATCTTCAAGCATCGCGTCGCGTCTTCGTGTGATTTGACCTTAATACCTAAATATTCAAGTGCTTTGTCAAAACATTGAAGGTTGCTCCCTCGCTAACTCACTTTTCACAGTAAGTAATTTTCAAAACATTGTCGTACGATTTCTATAAAAAAAAATATACAAACCTAGTCCTGACAATCACAAATAAAACGAAAAAAGAATTATGCAATTTGGTTTACTCGTTCGGACGTTATGCGGGTACATACATTTCGGCGATTTATTTTCATTTATAAACTTAGATTAAATTATTATATTAGGAGTTATATATGTACTTACCACTATATTATTCAATAAGTGCTAATAATTGCATGCATCAGATAGCTGGATGGTTGAGTTCAGTGGTTCCACGTTCAACAAATTTTCCATTTGGTTATCTCGCCTGCCTCATTTTCCAACCCACTGAGCAGCTGTCATCCGCAGCTGGTAAGATCTCAGACAGTACGCCCACAGTGATTTTATGGACAGGATAAACTATTTTAGTCGTTTGTTGACGTCGATACAATCTACCTTAACAACAAGTCAACAACCTAACAAAATAATCACGTGAACACAATATTTGTAAATTAAACAACAACAACTACGACATACCATTATATTTAACAACAATATACCATAATGTTGCTAAGAACTCATTTTGTACATGCTTAATGTTAAAATTCACGTTTGCAATTTACAAAACTCTAGGAGAACCCACTTCCATGTCTCTTGATTCTAATCCTCTTCAAATATCAAGAAAAACCTTTTGTATAATATAGTTTTTGGTACGTTTTCGTGACACTTTGTCATCCTTGAATCCCGGACTTAAGAGCAGTGAAGGCACAGTTTAACTTCATACTTATTATATGTAGTTGTTCAGTAAATAATGTAGGTATTTACCTGCACTAATAATAATATAATAACTGACTATAACACTATAATAATATAACACTAGTAATATTAGGGCGTAGTGCAAGTTACCTACCTACATTATGTATTTTAGTGTAAATCTAGATAGCAACTCATTAAAGCAGCACTTGCGTTCGTTTGTTGGAAATAATACCTATTAATATATATGATTTTTATTTTGTAAAAAATGTAATTTCAATCACAGTCAAGCAGCAGTCTTTTAATGGCGAAGACTTTGATTGACTATGATTTTAAATTAATTTATGTCATATTATTTACCGTCGTAAGTACTGATTTTTATTGCTGATTTTTATAATTAGTTGTTTTTTTTGACAAAGTTAGAATTGATATTTTGAACTGCAATTAATACACGATTAGGGAAGCAAGGAACGGTGTGTAAGGTCGCCAGAGTTCATTGGGGAAGTTTTGTGTTAGGCGCCGGGGGATTTGTATATGCTGTGAAGTGAACATTACGTTTTCGCCTAACTTTTATGTTGTCATAAGCAGCTGTCGTATCCAATTTACAATACTCTACAATACAAACAAATACTTGAATTTATGCTCATGGTATTCATGATAAGGATAATCTTTGCTTTGCAATAATTTATCTCAGCTCAGATAAATTTTCCATCAATTTTCTATTGATGTTACTAATACTTGTGTTTTCAATTAAAGAGGATGACTTTATTGACCACAAAATTCAGCGATATTCAGCGAGGACACGATAAATATCGGTAAAGTATTTTATGAGTTTTTGAACTAAATTATTTCGTCAAAGTTTTTATGAGTAACCCTGCTTATTTTATGGTCCATTTTATTAGTTAATTTTATTGGACAAGTTAGGAAATCCATGCTATATCGAGATTACCATGTTTTTTTCCTTAACACTTAACAAATCTATCATGATAATATAAATTAGAATCTCTTCATATAAATATACAAACACATCATCATCATCATCATCAGCCTATATACGTCCCACTGCTGGGCACAGGCCTTCCTACATGGGAGAAACACATGAGGAGCTTGGGCCACAACACCACCACGCTGGCCCAATGCGGGTTGGTGGGTTAAATTTGTTGCAGTAACAACCGGGACCAACGGCTTAACGTGCCTTCCGAAGCACAGAGGAGCTCGAGATTATAAATTTGATTAACCCATCCCAAGACGACCAAGGCGAAAGTTGCTTTGTTTTCGTAATCGAAACCTGAGCGCTCAAACCACTACGCCACCGAGCTCCTCACAAACATACAAACACATGCACAATTCTAATTTAATGTATTTAAAACAGATATAATGCAGTTCGAAAATTCATAAGTATTTTTATGAGTTTTCGAACTATATTATTTCTTCCGTCAAAGTTTTTATGCGTAATCCTGCTTACTTTATGGTCCATTTTTAACCGACTTCCAAAACGTAGAGGTCTCAATTCGGTTGGTTTGTTGTTTTTCTCTATGTACATTACACCAATTACGCTGAGATTTCTGATCCGATTTACGAGATTTTTTTTTGTTCAATGCGGCCGATATTTTTTCTTTAACCGACTTCAAAAACGAGGAGGTTCTCAATTCGGATTAAGTCGTCTATACCTAGTCTTGCCATAAATAAATACATTTATTACTTTTACAGTGTGTTAGTTTAAACAATTTAAGTTTAAACTAACACACTGTAAAAGTAGTACTGTTTAAGTAATTTTAGTATAAAACAATTTAAAATATTAAAAGCTTATTCGAAGTGGTGTCCATTAGCTGCAATAAAGTCCTTTAAACGTTGAGGCCAGTTATCAATAGAAGCACGCACTCCAAATAATCATGGCGTTTAGAGCAAGCCGTAGACTCTCTAAAACTGACCATAAATCATAATCCAGCGGATTAGGATCGGGCCTAGATGAACGGCTAGTCTTCAGCTCCGTTGAAGTCCGAAACGTTCGTTTTCAACCAAGACTGTGTAGACCGAACTTTTATGACCCGGCACCGAGTCTTGCTGGAAGGACCATTCTTGGTTATTGAACATGGTGTTGTTAAGGAGCTTCACTACCTTCTCAAGAATGGTATCTTAATACTATATAAATAATAACTAAACTAAACTTAACTCTAAATATATAATTGATACCTTTTTCACAAAAGTATGGCTCTGTCACTCCTTCATAGCTAATACCCCACCAAACCATCACTGAAGTCGGATAGTGCCCACGTTGCACTCTGTCGATTAGGAAGCTTCCTTAGAGCTTTAAGCATAAATACGGTCATTTTGTTTGTTAAAATGTTGATCAATTGTAAAAATTTTCTCATCCGTAAACAAAATTTTTCTGTGACCTCCTTTTGCGTACCTACCGCTTCAGTAGTTGTTTCGATTTTATTACCCTATTCTTTTTTAAATTATCAGTTAAGAAATGACCAGTGCATCTCTTATAGGCTGCAAGTCCTAAGTCATTTTTTAAAATACGCGACATGCCTCTAAGTGCTATCTTCATCTCCCGAGATAAAATCTTTTGCTTTCGGACAGGATTTCTTCGAATTCTTTCCCTTACTGCTTTGACCACCTTTTTCGTACGAACACTACGTGGATACCCAGCCCCTTTATTCTCAACTGTCGGATCACGGATTCGATTCGAAAAGTCACATGCCGTCTCGCTTTGACGCATAGCGATAAAAAGAGACAGGTATAGAGTTTCCGAAATTCGAATATTATCCGACAGTTGAGAATAAGGTGACAGATCTTTTTCTGTCAAAAACAGAGGAGGTCTCATTGTACCTATTAATGGTCCGGTACACAAACATTTTACTAATACCAAGCGTAGGTAGAGCTTTCAAAATTGCATTTGGCTCCATACCTACTTTGTGTAAGGCAATCACAGCGATTCGTTTTTCTTTATCACCCCACTCCATTTTAATATCGCAAAATATTGTACAATGTATTGGCGCCAAAATGAGAAAACTCAAAATGAGCAAACATATAAAAATGACAGATTCCAAATTCAAATGTAATATTTTGTTGTATAGGAAACAATATATGCCGACGGTCACCCATCCGACCCATCTAGCTTTGACCTTTGAAAGTTATCACTAAAAATTATGAAAAAAAAATAAACAGAAATTAAAACCGACTTCAAAAAAACTGAAAAGGCTAAAATAATTAAATTTAAGTAGGTACTCATTCCCTAAAAATGTATTTTTTCGAGTTGGTGCTAAGTTGTTTCCGGAAATAATAGAAAGTGAAACACCGACTCCAAAAAATATGTTTCTAGGGAATGAGTACCTACTTAAAATTAATTATTTTATCCCTTTTAGTTTTTTTTGAAGTCGGTTTGAATTAGTAATTAAAATAGAATAAAACTAGAAAAATTTCACGTCCTGAGGCAGGAATCGCAGGAAGGGCTTTCGCAATCCGGGCGACTGCTCTGACCACTGAGCCACCCAGGACTTGGAATATCCCTGTGAAATTCTTCTAGTCTATCTGTAATTGCTTTTCTGAGCTAACGTCTAGTTTCATTCTATTTTAATTACTAAGTAATTTTTCAAACATTTATAATAATGTTAAAATCAAAAATTAAGAATGTCGGTTTTAATTTTTGTTTTATCAGTTAATTTCATTTGAAAAGTGGCTATTGAATATTGTTACAGATAAATATTAGATTTTTTTTTATCAAAAATTGACTAAGCCATCGCACTACCTTAGCCAGTCAACTATTTAAAATAATCGTGAGTACGAGTAAAGTGTAGTGTGCGATTGCCAATTCTATAGAATAAAAAGATAAAAAATAAAACCGACTTCGAATTAATTTTAGGAGGTAAGTACCTCTGTAAGTACCTGAGTAAGTAAGTACTGAAATTTAATTATTTTTCCTTTTTAGTGCTTTGAAATCGGTTTTATTTTTGTTATTTTTTTTTCTCATTTTTTAGTGATTTCCTAAGGTCAAAGCAAGATGGTTGACCGTCAGCACTATCGACTTGTCTGTGTCTCAGTCTTTGGTTGAAAACATAGTGAAAGAATTATCTTCTAACTCCTAACCGTTAAGGATTTGTACCTTCCATTTCCACCAGGTCATCAACATGAGATTATGACTAAAAGAAGCAAATACTTGAATAGTTTTGGAAAAAAGTAAAACATGTCATACGTGCCTATAAAATTTGAGGTTTTCCCTCGATTTCCCTGGGATCCCATCATCAGATCCTGACTTGGTGACAATAGGATCACCTCAGGAGTATACTCTATCGAATAAAAAAAGAATTTTGAAAATCGGTTTACAAATCGACAGAGAAATCGGTGAACATAGATAAAAAAATAAAAAAAACTCATGTGGAACATATAATCTCCTTTTGAAGTCGGTTAAAAAAGATATGAAATTAGTTTAGGATAATATGCAATAAGGATAATAAAAGAACAAAAAAAAACGGAAGTAAGTAGCTCCATTGTGTCGCCATGTGAGTGAGCGGTTGCTAGGGCAAGCAGGGCAAGCGGCGCGCGGCGGGCGCCATCTCGTCTGCTCCGTCCGTCGCCTCATCGAGATGACGTATTAACAGGGAAATAGTATTAGAAGGAAAAAGAAAAATCTTTCAATGAAAATACATGCTCGATGTATGTTATCTTAAGTTTAAGTGGCAAACTGTGCTCTCCTTGTAGCGAGGCCCTTTCCACACAATATTTTTAAAACTATTTTTATAGAAGTAATTAGTGATTCTGATATAAAGTACTTACTTTAACTACTACAGTGTAAGTATTTTATTCTATTGTCAGTAAAATGAGAAGCACGAAATGTTAAGTAGTCGTATTTTTGTTTTCTGTAAACATAAAAATATGAAATATAAGTTACGTTATTTATTGAAGATATTTGTTTGTCAAGCCGCCGTGTAAGACTCCCGTCAGCATTCCCCCTTATTACCTACAAAACTTGGACCTATAGGTATATATATAGTCTTGGTTTCCTGTTACTTTTATTTGATTTACGAAAGACAGACACAGCATCAGTTTTGTCAGGTCTAACTTTAGTCCGCGTTAATAGGGGAATAGCGTCACAGATTAATGATTTAGGTATGTATAATAGCGTAGTTGAAAACTATTTTTTTTTTTCATAAATAAGTATGTCTTCTATACTAATAATATAAAGCTGAAGAGTTTGTTTGTTTGTTTGGTTGAACGCGCTAATCTCAGAAACTACTGATACAAATTAACAAAATATTTTTATGTTGAATAGTCCATTTATCGAGCTATATAATATCACGCTGCGACTAATATAGCAGCTAAGCATCAATGAAAAATGTTGCAAAAACGGGGAAAAATATTCCTATTCAGAGCTTTCGTTGCATACGCTGCGTAAACGGTTAAATTTAGGCAAAATTCACGTATGCAGGAATAGTTCTCCTTTAAAAGTCCTAAAAGAAAATCCGCGACAGCATATGTCTATTTTTTGAAATTTAATAATTTTCTTTTACATTTAACCATTTTTTTGTAATCAAATTTCAAGTTGTTATTTTTCGACTTACACGCGAACGAAGTCGCGGGCACAGCTAGTAATTCATAAAGAAATATTCCAATAGAAATAGTTTGTCTAAGATCAATAGCTTTACAGATATAGTAGTAGTTTGATGTGTTGCGGCGCATCATCCAAAAACACTCCATAAAAAATCTACGGAACAGGTGACATCACATGTTCATACTGACAAAATTAATAATAAACCGAAAGTTCGGTTTCGGCTTCGGCCGTGTTTCGGCCAAAAATCTAGTTTCGGCTGCAGTTTCGGTTTCGGCCAAAATTGGCCGAAACTTTTGACGAAACCGAAACTGATTTCGGAAGTTCACGCACGTTCACGTTCGCCAAACTTCGTTTCTCGCGGCAACGCGTTGGCGGACTCTAGCGGCCCTGTTCGGGAATTGTCGTGCGCCGTTCGGTAGCTCTGTAGCAACAAAATCTAGTCAGTGCATTACCGCCCGACGCAAACATTCTTTAGAGGTTATGTTTTGATGGAACTGATTACATGTAAGTTTTGTTTCGTTTCTGTACTTGAATGATTTATATAGTTAAGTTAATTAAATTTTGAGTCAGTAACTTTGTTTTGTTGTTATTAACAAATTAATTCATGTAAAAAAGAGATTGTAAATGAACAATTTGAAGCGTTTATTTTGTTTAATTACGTTGTATAAGTAAACTTATTTCAAGATTTGTTTTTCATTCCGATGACCTATTGATGTAGTTTTGTTGTATTAGGGTTATTAATATAAAAATATTATTAATATTTTTTATATTATATCAAATAAATGATTACAACAAACTTAATACACTGTGTTTCCATTTCATGTCCTAATTAATGCAGAATTGGGTAAAATGCACCAAATTTCAGAATTTTAAGGTATTTTATATTTGGCCACAAGAGTTTCGGTTTCGGTTTCGGCCGAAACTGAAGCCATGGCCGAATATTCGGTTTCGGTTTCGGTTTCGGCCGGAAAGCCAGTTTCGGTCGGACTCTAGTTAATACATAGTTGTTTTAATTGATGTCAGCAATCTAATAATGATATTAGATTGCTGACATCAATTAAAACAGCTAAAGTTAATGATAACTATTTTGATAAATATTTGAAACAGTACAAGTTCAACAATATTCCGTATCTATTTAGTTTGAATTGTTTTTATGGGTAACAGTAGCATATATTTTCCGCATTTCTGAAAAATAGCGCCATATTCAAACTTAGGCAACATCCCAATTGTGTCTGGAATGTGTGGGTTTACTAAGCAATAGAGCCCCAATTGTGCAACCTTTTTTACAGCGAACGAAACGATTGCACGAGAGAACGAGATCTGGCCAAATATTTCACAGCGCAAAATGCTCTGATGAATATGTACTTAGTACAAATAGTCCAGTATAGGGATCGGAGTTCGATTTAAAGTGATCTTTTTTTTTCATTAGTACTGTGGTCCATTGAGAGCTCAGTTTGAAAGGCATTCCAATACATGGTAGTGTGGTGCAGTGCAGGGGTTATGCAATCAAGTGTCCATCTCTTCCAGCAGGGAGCTAAGCTCACCTACTCAATATTGTCACAGATGTTTGCGCAGCTTGTTTTGTTTGACTTGCTTAACATTTTATATTTAAATAACTTTTGTAAAATGAATTTATAACTGAACCCCGGATTTAGTAAACTGTGTTCTGTTCGTTTTATCATATTTATCGTGCGCTGGTTTTGAACATTACGAAAATTACAAAAATGTACAACGCTGCTTCAGAATGTAAATTGAAATTTTGCATTAGGTTTGAAATATTTTTTCATTTGATATTTTATTTATCTAAATGTTCTATACTTATTTACAAAAATAATGCTTCTCGTGCTTGTTGACCTTGCACTATCGTTATAGTTTTAAAGCCTTTGAATTATATAAGATGTAATATATATTTTCACTTCCTGTACTATCTTATCTCATCACTGGGCCGTGGCTATGATGCACCGTACGGGATCTTTTGTACCTGCCCTGCTTTTACTGTTCCTGAGTCCTGAATATAGCTGCCATAAGCTTCACTATATCTCTGTGGTGAAAGAGTCTATGGTCTTCTGGCTTTAAATACGTCACCTCCAAGAAACTTATTCTGATCCTAGCCAGGACGTACGTACGTATGAATGTGAAATATTTTTTTAAAGTGAATTTATGTCTGTTTCGTTTGTGGTTTAGCAAGTGTATTATGGGGTAGTCCAGGTTTTCGTTAACAATTTTATGTTTAGCGTAATTATGCTTTAAATTTATTTTGAAATTCACTCGCTTTTTTTGTTTACGTAAAGCCAGTTACATAACAACTCTTCTTAAAAGCAAAGTATATACTTATGTAGCCATAAGTTACGTATAGATATAAAATAGAGAATGATTCCTGAAGAAGCAGTCCGGAGATAACATCAGAGACAAAAAGGTTCTTCGTATATCACTGTGAAAGCGTATACTTATTAGGGATGAATCTTTTTTCTAACATAGAAAATGTTAGATAGGTCCCGAGACTGCGCTTTAGGTATGTAAAAATATCATAATAATAAAATATTATAGAATTAGACTTTTATGTTTTGGAAGGCAGATTAAACCGTTGTTCTTTGAACCAGGGTTGGTGGTTTTATGGCCGAAACTCCTAATGTATGTTTCGTCCGCTGTGTGACGCATTAAGGCGATACATTGAAAATATTCACCCTTCTAAATGTAATGTCATATTCGCTGAAAGCTCTTACGGATCTGGAAATCATATCTTTATACCTTTCATATCTTTATCTAGACACGTTTAGAACCAAAATACGTTTGAAGGATTTTACCTCGATACATTTTATTTCTGAAAAGACCTCCTAAAAATTATAAAACTTTAGATTACTGGGAAACGATAATTTGTACTTAATAGGAAATTAATTACTTTAAATAGTAGATGTCAATAATATTCACAATTATGTAGAAGCGTGTATTTGCAATCCATATAGTTATTTTTTAATAAAATAATTCGTGTGTTTTGCTTACTTTACAAGCGCGATCGCTATTATGTCTTTTTTCCTCTCGCTGAGTCAGTCATAACTCTCCCTATCCCTATCTGTCTCAGCCGAAACAACGTTTCAATAGATCGCCTTAACAAAAGTCGATAAAAATTTTCCAATCAATATCCTTAGAAATCTGTGTAGTAAATTAGTAATCATTTTAAACTGAAATATTCGGAGCGTTTTTTATCTGAAACTGTTAAGCTGAAATCGTATCACGCGGTACTGGGTGTTAAGTTAAAGAGAAAATAAATACTGAAAGTTTTAATCAAATCACTTTTCAAAACCTTTTAGTATGTCCCCAGTTACGTATCAAACCGTACACGACCATAACAACTCATAACAGCAAGTGCGATATCTATTAAACAACTATTTTATACAAAGTCAGATGAATTTACTTAATGAAACAGGAGCTGTGATGGTCTCAAACGCCACAAACCGTCACAAAGATAAATACCAATTAGCGTCAACAATAAATACCAATTACAAATTACTTTGAATGATAAACGAGATTGTGATCCCGTGGCGGAAAAGGTCCGGAACGACCGGTGTGGCGTGCGTCGGTCGCGCGGCCGGACAGCCGGAAGCACGATTCTCTTTTGCTTGTTCTACGACAACGTTCATTGCTAATTGCGTGTTTCATTAACGCTAACCGGCCAGGGTCTTGGTGATTTTACAACTTAATTTTCATTGTGCCTTAAATTATATTGTAAGTACCTAATAATGTCCTGTTCAAACAGCGCGATATTACTAGTTATGTTTTTTTTATCGACCTTCTGCATTACTTGAAATGTCAAAATTATAACTGGTCATAGGTACTAAATAGAAAATGAGTTAAATCAGTGAGTGAGTGAGTCCTGATGAGATAAGAGATGGGACTGCCATATCGTGACCTAGTGACAAAAGTTACGAAATAAAAAAAAATATTTGTAAAAAACCGTGTTATAAAAAGTGTTATTTTACATTAATACTGATATATTACTAAATTTAGGTCAATAATTAGCTGCTTTTATTTTTCATATTTTTCCACGAAGAATACAGTTGTTAAAAAAAAGTTGATGAATAAAGTTTAATAGATACGTTCAAAATCTCATTACTTCAGACCGCCGAAGGTACGTGATTTGGCTCCGAACTACGATCTACGGACTACATACTAAGTCGACGCGTAATGCTACGGAAAACCAATGCGCTACGGAAATTAAATCATAATGTAAAGACGAGGTTTTCTTTTAGTAAAGAAACGTTTTAAATACAAACAAGACTGATGTTTTAAGTGATACATCACAAGAACAATAAAACTTTAAAGATCGTAATGAATGTTTTATGAAGAATCTCAATAAGTACCTACATTCTTTTTAATTTATCATTTGAGTCTTTAGGAGACACTTAAATTAACTAAATTGGGCCGTTAGAATGATTGCTATCTTTTTCAATGCATATTGTTTGAAGTATTTTTACAGCATTGTTGTAAAAATACTTACGCCTTTTCACACAGCCAATGTTATATTATTTCATACAAATGTCATGAAATTATCAGATGAATAAGGTGTTTTAGAAAGTTCTAAACCATTTTTATGAACTAAAATGGCCCATGTTTCAATTCGATCGTCATACATAGTCAGCGATGTACAACTATTATAATCTATCATTATTATAAAAACAAATTGTTTTACATGTTGTGATTGTGAGAAATATAAATAAAATATTCTATTGTATTGTAATCCTAACTAATCATATAAAAGTAAAAGAGAGTTTGTTTCTTACGCTTTCACGCCTAAACCACTAAACCGATTTTAATGAAATTTGGTATGGAGATAGCTTGAGACCCTAGCACTACTTTTTGGAGTAATAGCCTACATCCACGCCTGCGGAGGCGTTTATTTTATAAAGTGAAAACAGTGACATTGCTTGGCTATGTAAATCTTAGATAATAAAGCGCTACACTAATGGTGACTAAACATGAACAAAAATAAGGAAAAAAGAAAAGAATACGACTGTTTTAATATAAAGCTATTTCGGTCATAGAAGAAAATTCATGTCAGACATATGAAAGGGATAATAAGGAAAATACTGAAGGGGTGGAATCACATTGGCAATAAAGTGTCATGTTTAATGGAACGCCTGCGGCGCGTAAGTGACGTCTGCGTTTGGGGAGTGCCCGGTTTTTAGTCTTTTATTCAGCAAAATAAAAAATACATAGCAAAATAAAAAGGTTTTTAAGTATAAGGAATAATTAAAAATCTTTTTATGTTCAATCTTTCTTAAAGCTCACCAATCCGTGATGACGTAGTTCGGAATTTAGTGGAGACTCGAGTCACCAAGCACTATGCACCGGTCTAAATATATTTTGACAGCAATGTTCATTAAAGCTAAATAAATCTTAATTTTATTTTAATAATATTATAAATGTGTCAAAAATATATCTTCATAGAAAAATATCTAAACTAGAAAAAAATCATATCAGCCCCAGCCCGCCTAGCATGACCACCGAAACGCGATATGATAAAGCCATTTATCGCTTTGAACTGTCAAAAATCATGGATATAACCGCTATCTTGAAACTGCGAACATGTATATATACAATACAAGTTCGCAGTTTCGATAAAATTTCAAGATGGCGGTTATATCCAATGATTTTTGACAGTTCAAAGCGATAAATGGCTTTATCATATCGCGTTTCGGTGGTCATGCTAGGCGGGCAGGACGTCAAATTTTTCTAGATTAGATATTTTTTTCTATCTTAACCCATAAATAATTTCACTAAAATACAATAACGCAGTGCGTCTCTGGGATCTGAGATCAATAAAATACTTCTGTATTTTACGACGGCGACGAGCCGTGGGCCGTAATAGTTTCATAGTGTCGGACAAGACTTGTCGCTTGTGTTACCGGAGCTTTCTACAAGAAGATATATATTTTAAAATCTTTTTCTTGTTTTTATAAAATGCAACATCGATCGCTCTGTTTGTACGTTTATAACTTGAGATTAACTAAATACTATATTTTCATGCGGTTTGTACTGTAAGTTAGGATTCCTTCAGAAAGGCTTTGAATACAAATCTAGCTATCTAGTGGTGTCTTGTATACTTTATATTTATAATATATTATCAAATTAAATTGTAGTTGATGTGAAGCTAATATTACTTAATCTGTGAACTAGGTCTATCTACAAATCAGCCACAATAGAATTTCTATTGTAGGTAGGTGGCGATATGTTCGAGAATGACAAAAGCGCACATACTGTTAAAAAACTACAACCTGCTTCTTATTACATAACTCCAATAATAATAATAATATTCATACACTCACACCTATTATCTAGCCCAAAGTAAGCATCATTAAGAGCTTGTGTTGTGGTTTCTAGATAACAGATAAATATGGATATAAATATATATATAAATATTAGAAATATACTAAATAAACATATACATCCATGACTCGTAAACAAATGCTCGTATTCATCGTACAAACATTTGCCCCTAGCGGGATTCGAACCCGGGACCTCTTGATCGAGCAGCCCGTATAGCAAGGGGTACAGACCAGGCGACCAGCCGGTCGTCAACTCCAATGGTAATGAGAATGAGCTTCATCTGAATGGTATTGCAAATCCAATGTTGTTTTCCTATAAATAACTTTATTGTAGTATCTTGCTGTGTCACGCAGCAATGGACAGCAAAAACTGCGGGACAGGCTCGGCGTTACCATTATACCTGATTGGATTAGGGTTCTGTTGTGACATTTGCAGTATGAAGAAACTTACTATCCTTGTCGTTTCCAGGATAAAAGATAGCCCCCGGCATGAGGTCGGGGGAGGTGGGCGAGGGCTCGGAGCTGGCGGAGTTCGGCGCGCGCTGGCCGCCGCCCTACACGCAGGGCTACGGCTGGGCGCGCTCCGCAACGCCGCAGCATCCACCCGCTCACCACCTCGCGAGGCACTCGCGATCGCAGCAGGTACGCTCTCAGACATTTCTATCTAACTACAGTTTATTCAGCTCCATTCACGTTTTGCTGGACGATTTTAGAGACACTTATACTACAGCATAAGCATAAGATTACGAAAGGCCGTCATAGCGTTCTATCTCCGCTGAAACGCTTCTTTATATATCACCTGCGCAGCTGACAGAGAAACTGATCGTAAAGGACTTTTGCGCACCGCGCTGAACGCGACTAAACGTGGCGGAACAGTGCTGAACACTGGCGTTAATATATGCGCATGAAAAAAAAACACTCTTTAAAAATACATGTACTTAGTAGTTACCTGTTGTACCAAGTTGCAAAGGGAGGACGATTCGTCGATTTACATCTTTCTCGAACTCTCGAAGTTGGACTTACCTAGCTAGACCATTAATTTGTCCAAGGTAACCGTACTCGTCAAATTCGAGACCGAACTCCCAACTGTAACTGGTATAGGTGCGAAATGGATATTGGACATAATTTTTGTCTTGTCCATGTTCATTCTTAGACCCACCTGTCGGGAAGTTTTATTTAGGTCACCGAGAATTATGCTCAATTCCTCCAGGGATTCTCATTTCTGCCATGACTACTATATCGTTGGCAATATAATGCCGTGTCCTATCCAGTCCAGTAGTTTGAAATTATTTTACAACGCTGTGGTAAACGGTTTCGGAGATATAACATCGTCCTGTCTTACCCCTCTCTGCAGTTGGATAGGTTACGTATACTGATTCTGTACACCGTCTGACATGGTGGTGCTCTCGGACAAGCTTCACCTCAATATACCGAAAGTCAATGTGGTACCTCTGAAGGAACTAAAGCACGGCCCACGTTTCGATCTAATCGAAGGCCCTTTCGTTGTCCATTTCGTAGTCCACAAACTCCAAGCAAAGTGGCCGGCTATACTCCTCGGACTTCTGTATAACCTGCCACAGTGTTTGTATGTGGTACGGTTCTGATAAAAAATTAATTAATCAAAAATAATTACTAGGTAACGTCGTCACCGAGCACTTATTCAAAAGTCGTGTTAAACGAGATTTTTAAATGAACCCCAAGCACGTAAAATGCTTTGAACTGCCCGGTTGTATTTTGTTTCTCATGAATTATTTATATCGTTTGAGTCGCTGCTGGACTGTATTTATGTAACCTTTTCCACGTGGAAATGAGATAGATCACGTTCATAATGAATTATTTTGTTCCTAATAAACCAAAAGTATGGAAAATGTTTAGAAATTACTAATTAAAAAGGTTCTTTTGTCAAATATATGTACCTACGAATGCGTAGGAATTGTGGAGAGACTATTACTGTTTTATAAGAATCAGAAAAAATCGCCTGTCGCAAAAAATATAATACATAATAATAACGGAACTTTCATATGAAAAGCGCTAATTATATTAACACATGCTGCGGTTTTTGCGTTGTATGCTCGCTCCATACGTGACCTAAAATCAGCAAGTAATTGAAAAAAATAAATTCCACACATGCTCACGTACAATACAGATAGACTAGAAGAAATTCATAAAAAACAGTCCTTCAAAGAGTCTGTGTCCCATAACACAGTGCAACCTAATTTGGAAGCATTGTTAATACCAAATTGATTAAATAAAAAACTTATTACAAACTTATTATTATTATGGGGTTACCGGATTATGAATGCTTGCGGGTTTGTCTGCCTGCTCTGCCTGTCGATTCTGTAACGAATCTCGCACCTCACTTCGCAAGTCACTTCGAATTCAACTGTCAAATAGAGCAAATTTTCATACATTTTTTGCTCTATTTGACAGTTGAATTCGAAGTGACTTGCGAAGTGAGGTGCGAGATTCGTTACAGAATCGCACCCCTGTACTTGAGTTTTCAGCTTTAGATATTTTCTTAATTATCTAGGTATAAATATCAAAGCGGCTACACACCTTTCTACTGAAAGTAACGGACTGTGTATGGGATTAAGAATGATACCTAAATAAAAGGAGATATTCTAATTTATCTTAAACAGCCCTATTACGGCGGTAGTCAAAATCACCGCTTATTGTGGAGATATTTTTATTTTCGTGCCCAAACAAAAATAAAACATGAAAATAAAAATCGGTATAAGAAGATACATATACTTACTAACCTAGGAAGATGAAGATAAATTAGAATATCTGCTTTTATTCAGCTATCCTTCTTTATCTCTTATACTTAAGTCCATCACTTTCAGTAGGATCTGTAATAATATATTGAAATAAATACAAAAAAATGATAAAACTAATACTTAACACCGAACACCTCAACTTCCTAACCAACTTACACAATCACCTCGGCAACGCGCCAACAATCACGAGACTACTCACTATTCGTATAAAGCCGCAGAAGTAGCAAGTTGAAAGGTTATGTTCGATGTGTCCAGTGGTTGCAGGACAGCCGGCACACCAGCTACGAGGCGGAAGACGCGCGGGCGCGGGCGCGGGGAGGCGTCTACTACTCGCCGCCGGGCACGTCCTACACCATCGTGGAGCGGCCGGCCTCCTCGCACGGCCACCACGCCTCCTACTCACAGCACCACTACTCGGGCAAGCTCTCACGAGCGCCCTATTTAGGCTCCACGAGTATAACAAACAGTGCCGGTAAGTCTCACAAATTTGTACTTTCATTCTTATAATAATTATTAATATTTGGTATAGTTTTGTAGGTATATTGTTATCATTTTGATATTGAGGTATTGTACTATAATTAAATGCACTAGTGTAACTTCTGATTGGACTTTATAACTCACACACCCATGACGGGTTGACTGGAAGAGATCTCTTATAGAGATAAGTCCTCCCTTGCATACTACTTTATACATTTATATTGTTTTTATGTTGTGTGCAATAAAGAGTTTAAAGAGTTTATAATAATTTGAAAGTAACCCTCTGTCTGACTTTCTGTCACACTTTATGTCTGTGACGATTAAACCGTTAAACCAATTTAGATTAATTATATACTGGTATAGGACTACGCTACCTTTGGCGCGAAGTCGATATTAGGTTAAGTTATTTCTTTTAAACTTGAAAATTTCGATCTGAGAAAGGTCACCTATGTTTTCGCATGATATCAAAAAATATCTGGCGCCTTGAGGTTTCCTAACGTGCTAATAGGCTGATTGTAGTTTATTTATAGATAAGAAATTAGGAAACTATATGGTCAAGTTCGGATTATTCGAATGATCACGAATCTTTTCGAACAAACATAGGGGAGAGGAAATTTATTCCAATCGTGGGGTAATTCAGAACGAGGCTGGGAACATTATAATAGGAAAGTATAGTTCATAATCTCTTTCTACGGGCTGAGAGAAAGATCCATTTTTAAAGCCAGGCCCTGCGTATGGGCTATATTTTTTTCTATCATGATATAAACGGTCTCATTCAGAGTTATCCCGCTTACCTAGTTACCCCACTCTCCCCTAAGTTAGCGCATGAGCCCACTGGTTAGAGCCCTTACCTAATATATATTTTGTGCCTTTGCTATCTCTATCTGCCTTTATTACCAAAAATGAGACAGCCTCACTTTTAACCAGCCCTCTGAAATATAAGCACTTTAAGAAGTAAAGTCTGTAAAAATTAACGGTTAACTTCCTATTTGATTTAAGATAAGTGATATACCGACAAGCGTACTATATAGTAATAGAATCAGTAATAGGGTTTCTCAGTCCTACAAAAAATGTGTAGGTATAGAACTTTGAAAGCCAATAGGCGATAGAACAATAAAAATTCTATTAGGTTAAGTTTTCGCTCCCAAGAGTGTTATAAAACGATTTGGAAAACATTAATTGAATTACAAATTAACTAAATGTACATAGAATTTGGGGGTTATTTCGGTAGTTATGGTAACATTATACAATTCATAACTGTGGATATATTTTATAACAGCTGGAGCAACAAGCTTACGGAATAGCACAAACCACCTAAGTACGGCGAATGGGAAGAAGCGACCTATTTCGCCGGAACAGGTGCTGAGGCTATTTGGGCAGGGCGGGGCCGCGGCGCTGGGGAAGGCACTACCTCCATCGCATCCGCCAGCACAGCTCCCCGCGCCTCTACCTGCTAGAAGGCACTCACCTGCTAGCAGCCCTAGCAGTACAACACATCATGTGAGTAGAAGAATTGATTGTGATGAACTTAATAATGAAATTGTACCTCATTCTGTATTGATTTAACCTGTCAAGCCACACATTATAGGCACAGTGGAGGCGGTCTTAACAAATTAACATAATTATAATTATGCTGCGTCTGCGCCTGAATCGATCGACTCTCGCGTAGTTACTAAAGCTGGTATGCCACTGCTCCTCGGTCCAATATCAATATCGTTGTTCAATAATTATGCTGCGTCTGCGTCTGAATCGATCGACTCTCACGTAGTTACTAAGGCTGGTATGCCACTGCTCCTCTGTCCAATATCAATATTGTTGTTTAATAATTATGCTGCGTCCGCGTCTGAATCGATCGACTCTCACGTAGTTACTAAGGCTGGTATGCCACTGCTCCTCTGTCCAATATCAATATCGTTGTTCAATAATTATGCTGCGTCCGCGTCTGAATCGATCGACTCTCACGTAGTTACTAAAGCTGGTATGCCACTGCGCCTCTGTCCAATATCAATATCGTTGTTCAATAATTATGCTGCGTCCGCGTCTGAATCGATCGACTCTCACGTAGTTACTAAGGCTGGTATGCCACTGCTCCTCTGTCCAATATCAATATCGTTGTTCATACTTTAATCAAAATTATTTAATAGGTCGGGGAAAAAGTTTTTTCGCATTTTTTAAGAAAATTCAAAAAGTTTTTAATATAGTTTATTTACATTTAACTAAAGTATGTAGGTACCAACTTTTTGCCATCTTGTAGGTAGGGACATGATCCCATTGCTATAGAAATTTTGGGGCTTCTGATCAAAATACCGCGACAAGTGGTTTTGGCAGTCCTCTCGTGATGTTAACCTGACTCTGCCTAGAGAATTCTGAAGAGAGCAAACAGGTGGAAATCTGAAGGTGCAAGGTCAGGACTATACGGCGGATGCATTAACACCTCCCAGCCAAACTCTCTTAATTTTTGCTGAGTGGCTAAAGATGTGTGAGGTCTAGCGTTATCATAATGAAAAACCACACCCCTTCTGTTGATTAATTCCGGCCGCTTTCTCTCAACTTCTTGCTTTAATCTCATCAGTTGTTCGCAGTAGAGTTCAGAATCGATGGTCCTGCCTGGTGGTAACAGCTCATAATGAATAATGCCCTTCCAATCCCACCACACACACAGCATCACCTTGTTGCGAGTTAACCCGGGTTTCGCCACAGTCAGTGAAGCCTGACCGGCCTTTGACCAGGACCTTTTTCGCACGTTCTTGACGTACGTGATCCACTTTTCATCACCAGTTATCAGCTTCTTCAAAAATGGTTCGGTTTCATTACGTCGTAATAAAGAATCACAAATTTCATTTTTCACACGGTTCATTAGGTTTCTTTCAGTGAGCTCGTGGGGTACCCAAATATCGAGCTTTTTTGTGTACCCATTTTTTTTAAATGCGCCAAAACTATTTTGTGGTCAATTCCTAGTTCTTCAGCTACGTCGTAACTACTGATATGCCGATCTTGCTCCAGTTTTTCAAAAATGGCATCAATTTTATCCGTAATAGGCGACCAGAGCGACGTGCATCTTTGACATCAAAATTTCCGGATTGAAAATGCTTAAACCAAATTTGTGCTACTCTCACAGACACTGCACTAGGTCCATAAACATTGCAAATTTTTTTCGCGGCTTGCGTTGCATTTTTACCTTTTTTGTAGTAATATTTTAAAATGTATCGAATTTCTTCATTAAATCATTAGATTCACTCATCTTGACAGTACGAAAAACAAATGAAAAACACACATTTTCCTAATTTGAATTTGGAATTATCTTTTTTAAAATCTAAACTTTTAATGATACCAAAACCAGCCAGATACAAATAGTACAGCCAAAGAGATTTTATTACAAGTTCATACATACTATAATGCGAAAAGACTTTTTCCCCAACCTAATATGATGAGCCTCATACTCAATCACTTAGTCATCATCATTATACCAGCCTATGGTGTCCACTACTAAACAAAGGCCTCCCTCATCGATTTCCAAATGGAATGTTTTGCCTGCATCCAACGGCTCCTCGCGACCCTGACCAGGTTGTCTGTCCATCTAGTTGGAAGCCGTTCTACTTTGCGCTTAATAGTTTTCAATATTTACGCTAGAGACATATTCTGTTGAAGGTTGAGTAAACTAAAACCTATTTCATTAAAATACAGAGGAGCAAACTTTGAAAATAATAAGTGTCAAAAGACATGGCTGCATATGGGCTTGGTCCCTATTTACTATACTCCCATTTATAGAGATAGCTGTGAAAGTATGAGTGTAAAGTTTCAGGAAGCACTCCTAAAAAGCAAAAGTAAAATCTCTCACTTTTTTGATTGGACCCCTTTCTAGCTAGGAGTGACTTAACAAGAGTTGATTTTTGCTTCAAAAAGGGATTATGAGCGTTTTTTTACCTTACCTTCAAGAAAAGAACTAAATTAGAAACAAATCGAAAATCTTTAAAGGTCTATTCACACATATCAGTGAAGCCACAGTTCCGGCACAGTACCGGCACAGTTCCGTATCAGTGCGAAATATTATTTCATACATTATCTATGAACGTATCTCCACTTGTCCGTGTCAGTGACGGCACAGTGCTCTCAGTGTCCGTGCCGGCACCGGCAAGCACGGAAGGGATCGTCGACAACGATATTTTTTGCCGGATAAAATAGAGGACGAGCGATTAATAGAATTGGTTCGTGAAAATAGAGTTTTATATGATTTATCTCATGCAAAGTATATGGATACGAAATACAATCACGATTGACAACGGACACTTTTCACTGAAGCTCCGTGAACTGAGCGGGCACTGACATGTGTGAATTGAATCACTGATGCAACACTGAAGCACTGATACGGAACTGTGCCGGAACTGTGGCTTCACTGATATGTGTGAATAGACCTTAAAACACTAAGTAGTTGAAGAAAGTCACAATAGACAAATTAAGACCAGTGGCTACCACTTTAACAAAGAAAGTGGTGACCACCCTAACAAACAAAATGGATTACTCTATCCTTATATTTTTACACGCCTTTTATTTTAAGATTAAGATAAATTTTATTAAGTATCGTCATCAAATTGTTAATTTGTACGTGTGTCATGTTCAATAAGGTTTTGAAGGGAAGATCAGGAAACTCGACTTAGCCTTGCAATTGCTGTCATTGCACTGAACAAGTAAATCGATACGAACCAGTACGATGATGACACTGACTGTGAGCTGGCTCCAAAAATAGCGCCAACCGGCCTAGTGTCGTACGTGTAAATAATTTGGAGTGGAGCAAACCCACAGTCGATACTACTATGTTATTCATGACCGCAGCGTTGGACGTTTAGCGGGGACAAAGTGGACCTAACCATTCGCATTTCCAACTGAGAATAAATGTCATAAAAGGTTCCCCATTCGTATGCATCGTTAGTGACCTTTTTAGGATTATGAAGGTAAATTATAATATTCAGATGAAGTTGGCCAAATTAAAGAGTATTAAACAATTATTTAAACAGATAAGTACCGAAGTACTAAATGGAGCCTTTACATTATCTCAATCAAACTGAATGAAAAACAAGGAATCTAATGTTTCAAAATTATGGACATAAAAAGATATGTGTAATAGCAATTAAACGTTCTTTTTTTGGGAGTGACCATTGTTTTTGGCCGCAGATGGCCTTTACAGCGTAACAAGGATTTGATGGAGACAAGAACTTGGTGAGTCCTTAAGCCTTAGGAGCTGATATGGAGGATTTCTAATCGACAGGCATCACCTCCTGAAGAGGTGTCTCGCTACCGTTTAGAATCTCTTGGACGTTCGAGCCATGAAGGATGGCGACACATTGAACTTAAGACGCCAAAATGTTTCGATTATTCTGCGACCCACAGGACAAACCTGAGACACGAGTCCTTATAAATTAAACCTCACGTAAAAAGTACAACAAAGAAATTACGAATACAGGTATATTGTGGTTTATTAATGAAATGTGGAGGCGTGTCCACACCAGCCGTGTCAGGCCATGGTCAACGTACGTCATCGTCGGTGGCGGCAGTCGCCGACAAGTGATGGTACGACGTACCCACTTTATCAAATACTTACTAACAGTTTCGTTGCAAAGTCCGTGCCCTTGTATAATCCAATTAAAATCATCTAATATACCTAGAATTGTTCGAAGAATTTTAAATATTCCATACGTCAATTCAATTTTCAATTTAGATTGATGTTGCACTGTTAATTTTCGAGAAATCTAATTTCTAGAACCTGTCCAGGTGTTCCATTTCCCAAAGAGATTGATTATTTTAATTGGAATTACGATTTCGATCAGTGCATTTGGCTTTACTTTCGGGAGTACATATTGATTTTCAGTTCAACGCGATGATTGTGCGTGATGGATAGTGACTCAGTCGTGAATGTTTAAAGTGCGTGATGTGCATGTATTTTGGTCTTGGTGACATTCAGTGCCTAGCATTCGATTCAAATTGGATTCAATCGAAAATTATGAGGTATTGAATACAAAATACTATGATATATCCTTAGTGTATTTTTAGAGACTTGTTCTAAAGAGAACTTTTGTACAGACTTGTAAAATTAATAATTGTAAAATTAATATAATATATAAGCGAATACGTATAATTTATTCTGTGTGTTATTCATTATATTTTATTCTGTTTAAACTGTAACCCAAAGGAAATTCATTGGATTTTCTGTATGATAGAGAATAGACTATTTTTAGTGCCGAAGTTTCTATTAACGCCGACGGTGAAGTGGAAGTGGTTAATCATTCCCAAAGTACCTAAGTACTTATTGGAAAGTTGGTAGCGAGCTGTCAGCTGAGCCACCGGGGGCTACCTCGTGAGTGATTACAACAAGAACACACACTTGTTGATCTGAACTCACGTTGAAACTTCTCGATGTGAACATGACACTGACATGACGATACGGTTTCGCAGACTTAGTTCACGTAATAATATACACGTGACTTACTTTGAAGATGGTTGACCGGGATTTCTTTGATCTTATTCAGAAAACGTGGATAATAATAATTATAGTAATATTAAGTTCTGATATGATAGGTTATGAAAAAAGACAAAGTCATAGAACATTGTGGTATTATCTGTTCTCGATTTTGACAGGTTATCTACTGTTGTAAACACAGAACAACGAACAAATAATTTGTATGAATGAACTCGGTATGTTACCTCTTTAAATAATTTTGGTGCATCTCACCAGCAAATTAACGCATGCTTATGATTATGACATATTATAACTTGTTGTATCGAATCAGTTAAGTATTTATTTATTAAAGGCTGCCCCTCATGCAGGTGTGTCTAGTAAGGTAGGTGACATCGCCAGGTGGACCGTTTACTTATTTGAAATTCTATGGCGTAAATAATGTTTTGATATCATTTTATCATTACATTTTAAAAGAATTATTTTTGCGTGAAGCTACCTACCTAGAACTATATTAGAGCTTCTCGAAGCGGATCAACCTGGAATATCAAAGGCTTCGAGGGCAATGGCGAAGAGGGTGTGGGGGGAGGAGGTCTGCTCTCTTTGAGATGCTAAACGACCGCCCGAGAAACAATGTTCGCTCGATGGAGGGCCTCTTGTTTTATTGCTTATGAACGCCGTGTCGAGAGCAATATTGAGGAAAACAATTCTTTACACTTTGGAATTTCAATTGCTTTTCTTTTACTGCATCCAATTTTCATGTCATTGTGTTTCGTTTAAGTAGCATTCGAAAATGGTTTTTCGATTGGATTCTCATCCAATTATTTAACATTTAATAGAGCACGCTGTTGGTGAAAAATCGATATCACGTGACAATGACAGAGCATGTATGATGCCTCCCTCTTCTTTTACCTACAATGTCTTTTGTATGGTGAATGATTAATTGACGACCTCGTAAAATAATTTCTCATTCGCGGAAGTTTCGTATCTTCCGAATTTGCTTTTTTGTGTTGAAAAAATATAGTCTAGTATATTAGACGATCCCGTCATAGGAGTTACAGTGATGACAATGCAGTGTTTCCTCCCAACGGGCGATACGGTACAGGTAATGACCGAAGGAACCATGTCCGGTCAGTGCCTGTACCATGCGGTAGGTGAGGCTGCATTTCCCGCCCCTAACTCACTCCTCTAACACCGGACGTATTGCTTCGGTCGTCCGGTTGCCCCCGCTCTCTTGCCGCGACCTGGAGCTGATACACTCTGGCCAGAACCATGGCATTAACCTCCCACGGGAGCGTGTCTGCTTAAACTCAAGCAGTCCCGTGACTGACTATGCGATAAACCCGCACAGCCCGGATCGTGATGACCCTCCGCGGCTGCTGCAAAATGGTCCATGTGCAGAGGGATAGGCACTTTGCCCACACCACGGTTCTTTACAGTGCCATGTGCCATCGACTTAACCACTTCGTGGTAAAGCCGACGGTATGATCAGCTGGACTTCAGATGTGGGTTCAGGAGAACCTTTTCGAGCGATGATGACAACGCATCTACAATACCAAGTGATTTTGTTCTTGTTAGTGCAGGTGTTTTTATGCAACGGTAGCCCTTTATCAACAAGTTGGGGCAGCTTGGTCGTCATCATATGTTAAAAAGTGCGTCCTACATCAGCAAGTTTTGTTCTAGGCAATATACCGTGGAGGTGAACGGGAGCGGCCATATTCGTCGGGGGGCGCGCCACCGCCGCCGGCGGAGCCCACCACGAGGACCGTTACTATGAGTCGGGATCCAGCCGACTCGCATGGATTCGGCATTTGCGTCAAGGGTGGCAAAGAGGCAGGTGAGTTAAGTCTAATGTGGACTAAGCCAATGACGAAGCTCCCTTTAGATCGAACTGAAAACGCTTTACCGCCTGCTGAAAACATAAAAGTTTACTGAAATTGAGTTCAAAGGAGATGTTTCATATCCGGCCAAGTATATGTACAGTATCTCAAAAATCACAAAAACTCTCCTGAGTCCGCGAAAAGTACTAATAATTCGTTTTCATGCATAGTTTGTTTGTACAAAAGTTAAAATTTTTAGTCGATTTCACCGTTATTCACTATGGCAATATGGCGGGCGACATAGAAGTCAACTAAACGTCACCAAACTGACATACGCGCCATGATCAATATTTGGCTGTGTTGCAGTTTTTTCTATTAAGATTCTTGTTTTGTACCACGCAACAAAGCGAATAAAAATAAAATGGACACTTGAACAATTTTCTGCATATTTTTACCTATTTTTCAGTATAGTGTACATAGACCTGGCCTGGCCTCCACATATTTTTGAAACATTTCTTTTGAGACCTTTACTCAGAACGATAGCTTCGTATACTCTTTAGAAGTAACTAATTTGAATTGTTTGTATAGGCGTGGGGGTCTATATATCGAGGGTTGAAGAGGGTTCGGTGGCAGAGCGTGCAGGGCTCCGGCCCGGTGACTCTATACTGCAAGTCAACGGTACGCCCTTCTCTGGGATATCACATGAAGATGCTCTGAAGGTAAGCTCTCGGTATATTTTAGCACTGTACTTCTTCATATACATATTTCTTTCACTCGTGTTTGGAATATTTCCTATATAATACACATAGTGACCTAATTACCCTTGGCCTTGGGTGCGTGGATAGCCAAATTTTTCGAATTTGGCATACCTACATTAAAAAGAAATATAAATTCATGTTCCTAAGAGGGAATCGAAACTGTTGATTTTGGACAAAGATTTTACCTTTCGTCCACAGAACGACTGGGACATAACTAATCTTTAGTGCCAAGTTTGAATATGTAAAGAAAGTGTTATGAAAGTGCGAGCGTTTTGATTCAAAAACTCACACAGGTAAGTTCTAATCGAAACCATATTACGAACTTTTGTAAATACGAGTGCAAGATATACATATAATTTTAATAATTTCTATCCTATAAGAAGCTCGATTAAGAAACCTAATAAAGATATTGTAACTGCATTGTATACAATTAAATTGGTTATACCTGGTCGTATAATAATTTACTCACGTATTTTATGTCTTACATAAGTCTTTCATTTCCTTGAAAATTTAACAACTTTATTCTCCATTTCTCCAAGTCTAGGCTACAATGAGTTAAGTGATCCAAGGTAATGATTATTTCCCTCAACTAGCGACAGCCCTAGCCAACCTGTTGCCTTTGGCAGCCCTCGGCGACATCTACGCCAAATGGCTCCAATATGGAAGCCAAACTGCCTACACGCTTCTGTCCTAAACCATCTTCTGTGGTGACGAACGGTTATATTTAATTGTATTGTTTGAAATTTCTTCATAAAAGAATTTAAGGGTTCTTTACCGAACAATTCTATCCGCTTTTGTGAAGAGGTCTAAAAGGATGCTTTGAGAGCTGTTGTTTTGATCTGGAATTCAAAACAAGCTTTTGTTTTACTTCAAAAATAATTATGATTTGTATCTCCTCTGTGCCTCTTTAGTCAGATAACCGGCATCGAACCAGCTTTATTCTTATATCGGCCCATTTTTTTGTATGAATTAAAGTTCAAGGAATAGACACTCGTAGCACTTTGGACACTACTCACGCGTTGTCACCGTAGCCTATGGACGCTCGTAGCACCTTAGACACTAAAATCGTAATAAAGACACCGACAGTTTAATGGGATGTCATGAATGTTAATAGTACTATTTCTAGCTACGCATAATGGACCTAATGAGAACCATCTCTTCGACAGTCTCACAAGTTATAGTTGAAATATTTTAACTTCACACTCGTTTAATAATATCTATAATAGTGGCCGCTCGCGGCTCAATGCGGGCGCTTGGATGTCACTTATTTGTGTCAAGAGGTGCTTTACCCAGGTTACCTTAGGTAGGTTTCCAAGGTTATGATTTGTATCTCCTCTGTGCCTCTTTAGTCAGACAACCGGCATCTAACCAGATTTATTCTTATATCGGTCCATTTTTTTTGCATGAATTAAAGTTCAAGGAAGTTATATGGCCAGTAGTGGTATGTATACATACGAGCTGCAGCTTACTGCAACCTGTAATATCTCCCATGTATGTGTTTTGTGTATTTACAACTACAGTATTCGTCGAAGCGGCGGGCGGTATAGTTAAAATGAGGCGATTTGAGATTTATAATATGTATAAAAAATCATCTATTTTATTACAATAAGTGATAATTTATCAACTAATGTTATTTACAATAGTGGTTTCGCTGTTCCAAGTAGGAGTTTACCTTAGTTACCACAACCTAAGCAACTGGTATGTAATATGTGCTCATTAATATCTATAAAATTCTCACATTCTTATTAACATTTGAGAAAAAATCAGGTAAGTACCATTTGAAGAAAAGAAAGGATAAACATGTACCTAAGTATTTGCTTAAAATATGTAGTTAAGGAATCGTGCAATTTATAGTCACCAATTATCCTATAATTAGTGTATGTACCTGTATAATGATAGTATTTTGATAATCTAAGTACGCTTTATTTTATCTTAACTTGCTTTAAATGGAAACAAATTTATTTTGTCCAAGATACAAGGATTTTAAATAAGATAGCTTTTTGTAAATAAATGAACAAACTAAACCCACTTGATTGATGAATGTAGATTATAAATTATTATAAATTTATCATCCTGTTACATAAAGAAAGAGTTACAAGTTCGTATTGGTTTAATTTTGCAAGGTAATCACGGTATTCATGGTACCCATCACGTGCTAGTCAAGTTAATCTCGTTAAACCCAGTGGCATTTAGTATGTGCGCGTTAAAGGCACTGCTATTCTGTAAATGACAGCTGGAAGCGAAAGAGCGACGTTTTCTATTTCCGACATCTCACGTACGGTTGCCGGTATCGATCACGTCACACAAAGGGATTGTTCACTTGGATATTGCTTGTATTGTATCATCCTTAGTTGTATAATGGTTGTATATAACCTTTTTGCACAAAGCTACTTAGTGACGTTATGATATATAAACATGTGAAGACTTTCCTAGTTACAGGAATCTAAAACGATAAATTTATTTTTAGACTGTAATAACTGAAAATAGCCTCTAAAATATTGATTTCGACGTGACGTCCTAGCACTGTGAACTAATTAAAATATCAACAGCGTTAATCAATTAAAAATAATCTAGTGTCCAATCCAAAGGATTGAATTGATATCGTTTAAAAAGGGTCTATTAAACCATCGCTATACTTAGATCTATATTATTATGTTACTGCTAAAACCCAACACAATATTTACCATAGCTCGAACTTTATCAATAATGTGAAATACATTTTAAATCATGTCGAAACGTGAGCCAAATCTTAACAAATCAGAATTGTGATTTATTATTGACTTAAATTCTAAACTTTTTCATATAAAAACAAACACGAGTGAATTAAGAGATAATCTGAATTAGACGTTGGGAATAGGATAAATTGATTTACTTCAAGAAATGAATGAACCCTGTGAAATGTAAATTTTAGTGCCATTATGCATCGTACTAAGACATTCAATTTATCTTCATCCAATGAGCTTTTAAATACAAATCACAAATACAAATAGGAAATGCGACCGTAATAATTTTATTTTCCACAATAGGTAGTTAATGCTGCCTGGCACGTATTCCGTGACGGCGCTCAGTTGCCTCACGATCTCACGAATCGGTCGGCGCCCTTCCGTTTTATGTTTGTAAGGTTAACGACAGGTTTATTCAGCCAATTAAGCAACCTTTACTGTAAATTTATTAGAAAAAAAAAATACGAGCCTACATACTTTTAATGTAATTGTAAGGTCGGGAGTAGCAGGAGACAAGTGAAACACTCCGAAGACAGATTTAGACTCGTTTAATTTAATTAATAATATCATTAATATTAAATACATATAAGCTTAAACTTAGACATACATAATAGACAACGTAGTTGCAGTACAGTTTATTAATTTTTATAAGTAAATTAATTTGAATTTTTTATGTCAAGTTTCGTATTGTACAAACATTTGTTCCCAATACACAAAAACACAGCAGAAATAGACAATGGCGGTAGTTTATGTAGACTGATTACTGTCTTCCTGTTTCACCAAATTTTAAATGTCTACTAGGATTAGGTGACTGTTATCGACATTTATCTACATCTTTTATGAGATAAATATGAGATCAATAAATAGAGGCAAGAGAGATCATACCAGTCCGATTCAAAAATTATCATTACGCAAACAACATTTACATTATATAAAAAAATACGAAATAAAACAAAAAAGCACGCAGTCGGTATGTCTGCGTGCTTTTTTGTCATACCAAAGCTTGTTAATTTGTTATAATTGTGATTTGTATGTATTCTTTTTGTGTCAAGATCACAAAAGGTAACATTTGCTTGGGATCCTCTACGCATGCGTAGGTACGAAGGAGGTTCTTTCCCATACGAGTTCTCCAAAGAGTGAAAATTACAACTAAGAATGAATAGCTAAGAACTTCAAACTCTTAATACAATTTGTATGAATTCATGGGATGTAGATCCGCGGCGCATTAAAGCGGGAACATAAAGAGTGGACAATGACATTGCACCCTGTTTCTATTAAAACTATTGAAATTTTGACTAACTGAAACCTTTATTATCAGGTGCTAATATAATCTACTGCTGTTGGTGTTTTGGTTATAAAAGTTTATAGGATCTATTAAACTTTCCTCCCTTACAAGGCCTTCGGCGGCGAATCCTTAATGAAAGAACACCTATTTGTCTCTATTTTGCGAGTATTTCTCAAATTAATACTGTCCATGGAGTTGCTGTCGAACGCAAAATATAGCAAAAGTTTGTATTCATTATTTCCCGAGGGAACAAACTCAAAGTGAGGATTAGTCTCCGTATTACTTTTTCTTATTGGGGATTATTGCATCCTCGTCTGCTTTGGCTATGTTTATATATATAAACTTATTTCGCAAACTTTCGCTAATAGTATATAATAATAATTGGCATATTCTCTTTGACTCTTTTACCAGAAAGATTTTCAGAAAGTATTATTAATTTTTAATTTAATTAATATTTTAATAATTTAATTAATTATTAAATATTCAAAGATAATAAGATAGTTAATTTTTTTTCTAGTAATATAAAATAAAGATACACCCTATGAATGACTGTAAAAGTACTCTGAGAACTGGTTCCAAACGATTGAAATCTTCTTTTGATAGATGTAAAATACAAATAGAGACGTTCGTTCTTTATACGGGCAGTTAAAGTAAAAACTTCATTTGATATAACTTACATTATACTTACACAATAATCTATTGTTGAGGAGACAACAGTGGTAGGGGACTTAAGATTCAAGGTGTCACCATTGGGTTATCATTACAGAATATTAAAGAGGTCTTAAAATGAAGTGAAGCATTAAAAGATAATAAGTTTAGTGGTAGGCCCGTATGTAGGGTCGTCTAGGTAGGTACCATCGCCTTTCTTATTTCAGCCGTGAAACAGTTCGTTGCATTTCGTATTGAAGGGAAAGGTAGCCAGTGTAATTAATGGGCATGGACATGCCGATCTTAGACCTCAAGATGACAACGCACCTGCAATATCAAGTGATTTTTCCTTGTTATTGCAAGTGTCTATAGGCGGCGTAACCGCTTACCATCAGGTGGTGGTGGTGTATAGAAAAACATATTAAAATATAAAATGTATTGGTCGTATTTTTTCGTTATGCTATCTAAAATGGTTAATGTGAGTCTCAACTACTCAATGTACCTACATAGAAGTGAAGTGTTGTGTGTGTAGCTCAGTAGGTGTAGTGCTTCGTACTATTTTCGCAACGGTCTCGGACGCTTCCTTCCTGACTCGGTGATATCGCAAGATTTACTGCTTCTCTCTGACATTCAATGGAAACTTTTTGTATGCGCTGTATGCGACGAAAATAGATACTCCGTGTTTGATTCAGGATTGCTTATAAAGCAAAATCTATAGGAAAGTAAAGTTCTGCGGAAGATACTCTGGCTGTTGTTTTTTGTAAAATGGAGCGTACCGCGTATTCTATTGAAATGCATTTTTTATACTTTTTTTGATACGCAAATTGTCCTAAATTGGCATATTAAAAGAAATATTCTTATTAGCAAAAGTGTAATTATTAAAAGTATTAAGTTATTAAAACTTTAATTATTATATAATTAAAGTATTAAGAGTGTAATTTATGAAGAATAAATTAAACTTTTCATTCATATATGGTGGCCACTAAAACAATGGCCACTTATTCTTAATACATAAACATTCTATTTGAAATGGCCACTTATTTCAAATATAATGTTCATGTTTTGTCCGTAAAATTATAATAAAAGTATGAAATATCTATCACACATAATTTATGATTCAGATTAAGTCTAAGCTCCACCGTTTATTACGATGACTGTATGGGTTTTATGCAGTAGGTATAGCTGCGTAATTTATTTTTACACGAAAACTTTGGGAATAAAAATAATTTGGCAAGTACTTCATTCAAATTGCACGTTGGCAACTCATAAAATGCAAATAAGTTTTAACGTATATTTTAAATCCGCTTTGCCAATGCATTATTAAATTAAAAAATGCTAAAAGTTGTCGTCTTTAAACAACGCATTAGTAGACCGATAATAATAAATTTATTACACACACACCTATTATCTAGCCCAAAGTAAGCATCATTAAGAGTTTTTGTTATGGTAGTATCCATAACAAAATATTGATAATAATATGTATATAAATATTAGAATTATACTAAATACACAGATAAAGATTAATGACTCGTGAATAAATGCTGGTACTCATCACCCACACATTTGCTCCCACCGGGATTCGAACCCGGGACCCCTGACTGAATAGCTTGTATAGCAAGGGCATAGACCACTGGGTCAGCCGGTCGTCAATTAGTTGGAAAAGGATGAAGCTCCTACTTTTAGATAAGAGTTGCTAATTTCTTTCTTTCCACAGTTCGCAGCATTATTATGAAATTAAAGCACTATTTGGACATTTTTAAAGTAAACTCACATATAATCACGTCTCTTCTGAATATCATCGAAAGATTATTAACGATTTCTTTTGACCATTAGAAACAAAGTAAAATGGTGAACTCTCGTAAATCATTAATGCTAGCATCAATTTATATTAAAAATTTTACATCAGCAAACAATAATAATATTCATATTCACACACTCACATATTTAGGTATTTAGCCCAAAATAACCCGTGATACACTAAATATTGGATAGATATAAACATATAATAGAAATATACATCCAAAAATCCATGAATGGTAAAGCCAGGTTATCATAAAAGATTTGTGAACTCGATAAATTAGTTTACAAACATTGCTTGACAGCTGGCTGGGTGAGTTCAGAATCATTCACTAAACTAGAGGTCCCGGGTTGCTAATCCGGCAGATATTGGTATGATCGATACTGAATACAATGTGTGTATAATAGAATTGACAGAAACGTGCCATGGTTAACCTGCTAACAGCACGGCAGCCTCACCTACCGCATGGTACAGATACTGACCGGACATGGTTGCTTTTTGCGGAGGGTTCTTCGGTCACTATCTGTAACGTGTCGCCCGTCGGGAGGAGACACCGCGGTGTCACCACTGCGATTCCCCTGGCGATACGAGCGGCACGAGCTGCGTACGGCGCTCAGCGGTGGTCCTCTCTCATTGTCAACTATGGTACAAGCCATGGTTGACAGTGTGAGGGTATGGGAGGCTGTGGCCTCCTTCTGCGAGAGGGTTCTCACGCAAAAGGAGGCATCGGAGAGGGGACGGGAAGAGGATCCTCTGGCCGCCCCTCTCAGGCGTAGACGGGTAGGCGCGAGAAGGCGGGCGGTCGCCCGTCTGCCTGCGCCCTAGGTGCGGCCGCGTGCGTCGGGTAGCTCCCACGCGCGCAATACAAAGGCCGCCACGTCTGAGATTGCTCAAAGTAACTCTGAGCAATCTCCATCGGCGCAGAACCAGGCCGTAAGGCCGGGTCGCCTGGGGGTGGTCTGGTGAATTTGCTTCGCAGACCCCAGACCACTTCCGCGAAAGACACGAGAGTTATGCAGGAGTTTTAGCGGGTATTCCCAGGGTTAAATGTAGGGTCGCCTGGGTAGGTACCACCGCCTTTCTTATTTCAGCCGTGAAACAGTTCGCTGTGTTTCGGATTGAAGGGAAAGGTAGCCAGTGTAATTACTGGGCATGGACGGCATTTCATCTTAGGCCTCAGGATGACAACGCACCTGCAATATCAAGTGCTTTTCCTTGTTATTGCAGGTGTCTATAGGCGGCGGTAACCGCTTACCACCAGGTGGGCCGTCAGCTTGTTTGTCATCTAGTTGTATAAAAAAAAAAAAAAGACGCTGGGCGAGCCCCGCACACGCCCGCTACATCGCTAGTGGCGGGTAGGTCCGTTAATGGATTACTCCTGGCTAAAAAAAAGGGTTAACCTGCTAAGTCGTTGACCAACTATTTATCCCACACAATGTTTACCTCTGAATGATTTTGCAGGATTGATAACCTTGGCATTGTTATTAGCAACTCAGACTACGGTTATCCTTCTCTTCTTTGCAGCATTAGGCAAAAATGGTGTCAATTTCATCGTCATTCTCCTATAATAAAATTAAGTCTATTTCATTCAAATTCAACAAGAAAGAGAGATAATGACATAATCTAGCGTATGGATCGGATAAGCCTCATCGAACGCATATTGGTTGACACTTAGGTCCGTTTTCACTAACCATTCCCTAGGCTTAGGTGACTCTTAACGACATCTGTCTTTTTCTATCTTCTTTAGACCGAGATAAAAATCGCTAAGAGAATTAACGCTAAACAAATGTTGCTGAAAACGAGCATTAGCTATTTACAAATTTTTATCGTAGCATGTTTTAGATGTCTGTTAAAATACTTTAACCTTGTCACTCTAACACCCGTATTCACAAACGATACTTATGTAAGTGAAGGAGCAATACTATGCGAAGTAAGGCATTTCTCAGTGCGTTCACTTTGACAAGCCTTTCAATTCACAAACAATACTCAAACGAATCTTTACTATGCGGACGCATAGTGTTGAATATAGCTCTGTGATTGGTTGATTAGTGTTACGTAGTTTACTTCACTGACTGACATTTCAATTTTATTGTTTGTTTGCTTTTTATCGTAAAATCCGTAGTGATTACATTCTCTTTGGTGAGCTCGACACTATGCGTTGATTAATATAGCTATCAGGCTCCCTTAGCTAAGTGTTCATTATGACAAACGCATAGTGCCGATTGTCACTCAAGTATTGTTTATGGATAGGAATTTGGCACCCTGTGCGTCCGCGGGCACTGTGAGACCTCATAGTGTCGTTTGTGAATACGGGTGTAAGTCAATTTACTTCACCGGCTAACTATCTTTTTCTAGTCCGATGGAATAAAACAAGAATTAGGTTTACAAATGTTACAATTGTTGTGTTTTTCAATAGATGCTAAAGTCGTGTCGTCAGCTGACGATGACGGTGCGGACAGCGGGAGCCCTGGTGGGCCGAGCCTCCTGCTCCTGGATGGACCGGTACGGCCGGCCTGCCTCACCGCCTCCCCTCAAGCCACCCAGGTCCGCTAGCAAAGACCGCTCTATTAGACGGGTGAGTTGCTTTACAAGTTATTATGTGAAAGATATTTAACTAGGAATCGAAAATTTCACTTAATTTCCCGGGGCTAAAAAATGCTTTTACTAAACACCATGGGGAAGAAAGAACGCAGGGTATGTGAGTTCAAGATGGTATATGCCAAGACTACCCATTACAACTTGCTTACTTCTTGCACGAATGGCTTAAGGCAACAGTTCCCTTTATCTTGGTAAGCCTATCGAGCAATTGTTAATAAACTATTAAATATTGAAAACGAACAAACCAATTCTAATATGACTTTCCATTCATAAGTATGTAAGTCAGGCTAGTCTTTAAAATGTTATCAAAGGATTTTTTGAAAACCAGTACCTATAGTGGAGTAAGAACAATTTTTCACTTTTCGTCTGTATGTTTATTTTTTATTTTTTTATGTTTGTTACCTCGGAACTTTTGACTGGGTGAACCGATATTGACGATTCTTTTTTTGTTCTATGCGGAATAGTTCCCATTTGATCCCATAAAAATTTTTTGAAAATCCATTGGGTAGTTTGGTTTTTAAATAAAAAAAAAACTGGAAAAATTAAGTCGTCTACATATGCGAAATTGCGGATTTTTGCTTTCCTATGAATTTTTAGTGAAATGATGCGATAGTAGAAATCAGTTTAAGCTCACGGTCACCCACCTAGCTTTGACCTTCAAAAGTTATCACTAAAAATTGTGAAAAAAAAAATATTTGAACAAAAATTAAAACCGACTCCAAAAAACTGAAAAGGATAAAATAAATAAATTTTAGTAGGTACTCATCCCCTAGGTAGGTACATATTTTTGGAGTTGGTGCTAAGTTGTTTCCAGAAACCATAGATAGTGAAGCACCGACTCCAAAAATATGTTCCTAGGGGATGAGTACCTACTAAAATTTAATTATTTTATCCTTTTCAGTTTTTTGGAGTCGGTTTTAATTTTTATTTAAATATTTTTTTTGATAAATACTTTAACAACTTTTTAAACTAGCTTGACAAGTCTTGCTAAACTCGGTTGGTTCGTTTCCAATATATTCGACTTGGCATGAAAAGTCGAGCGACATATAAAAACATTTTGGAAAAAGAACGTCTGTCACTCGATCTGAACCATTCAAAAAGAATGTAATCACTACCAAAGAGTTTACTACGTTTAAACCTTCCCCCTTAATTATAAAAGCACTTCACGTCGTCGCATCGCTCATTAGTAAATTTAAGCAAGCGTTACTATTTATTTAGTACAGTCAGTCCATACCTAAATCTTAGGACATAGTTCCGTTTTCAAAACTTAGTGAAAGAATTTATAATAAGTAGTTCAGAATACGTTGCCCACTCACGTCCAATCATCTAAGTATAGCGAAACTTTTTCGGAGACTTTTATGAGTGCTATATTTGTGAGTGCCTAGTTTGCACTAAGTCGTCGGTGTCATCGTCGGGTTGAACTGCCTGAACCCTTGAAGCTGATTCTTACCAGCTACGTGTTTTAAAGAAAAAGAAAAAATTTTTGTTTTCCTATTTAACTTAACACTGATTGCTTGACCTGCCCAAAAAAAGCTTGATCATATAGGATCATGATAAAATTCTAAAGTTTTGAGCATGAACTTTCATATCTTCGACCAACACACTATTTGTTAGGTAAGAACCTCAAAGTAGAGAAAATAATACTGATCTGACGACATCACTCGACGACCGTTTGCTACTTTGACGTGTAGCCTCTAACAGCTTTACGTCATCATAAATTTTTACGCTCGAATTTCCCAGTCGTAAACATGCGAATGCACATACCGGGAATTGACGAGAGTTAGAAGGGTAGAATGAGTAGGGTTGACAGATTCTAAACAAGTTTATTTGTCCTTGTTTACAATCTGTCATATATGGGTTGAAAATAGGATAAATCTGTTATAGACGCAATAGCCGTATAATTTTTTTCCAAAACAATACATATCTGCAGTAAATTGATAGATAAAGTCTATAAATTGGTTTATTAATATCTAAATTAAAAATAGTGAATAATTATAACTTAAAGCGACCTAGATTTATTAAAACTTGTGTTTCAGACTATTAACTTCACAACGATAAAACTCATAATACACACTTTTTTATACTAATACATTAAACGCCATGGCCGCCATGTTGGGAGGTATCTACTTGAGAACACTATTCGACCTCCACATTGAGACCATTTTTTCCAAATACACGTCTTCATACATGGTAACTAACCCAGAGGAAGCGTTTTAAAAATAGGTACATGTTAATATAAACGGAATGGTGCCGTCAATGCGACAATGATTTAAATAGAAATGATATGCCACTTTCAAAAACACCTTATTCATTTGATAATTTTGTGACATTTCTTTGAAATAATGCAGCCAATGTTATATTATTTCATACAAATGTCATGAAAATATCAAATGAATAATGTTTTTGAAAGTGGCAAATCATTTCTATAAACTATAACAGCACATGTTCCACTTTAATGTCGTATTGACGGCACCATCCTGTATAACCGTCGAGGTCAGCAGTTTCTCATTCCTTAATAAAAATGTTCTTTCGAAGACACCGGCCTCATTATAGACTGGTTCCAGATGGACAAGGCCTGACAGGATCTCAAATTATGTTTTCAAAAAGATACACATACTAGCGTTCAACGTGTTGAATAAAATATCTAGTTTATCTAAATCTATACTCCGCTAGAACGACCTCTGGGTATAAACAGAAGCATCAGTTCGAATAATTCCACTTGTTAGGAACTTTAAACAATTAAAAAGTTCAATAAGACATTTTCTGTGTCATGGACCGCAAGTTGGCACAGAAGGAACTTGTTACATTGTTATTGGTTAAGAATGGAAACAAATTTTAAAAGCATTCAACTTCCACAGAAGCTTGGAGGTCAATTACCTACCTAGTCTTACAACTGTCTTGAGTTGGTACTCAAAAGATTTTTCAGAATATTTTATTCCAATAATATTAATTGTGTAAAATACTTACATAAAATATTTCTTTTTCCGTTAATTTATGTCTATTGTCTACACATAAAATGACACATTCACACATGAGAACCATTTGAGAAAAACTCAGAAAATTATTGTTAATTTTAAAACAGCTCAGGGTCTTCTCAGGAGTCTTGTTTCGAAATGAAAATGTTCAAAAATTTTTTTAATTGTAGTTATATAAATTTAAGAGGTCCGAAAGTCCACACTGAGACAAGCTACGTGGAACTATTACAAACATATAGCTCTGTTATGGCCAGTGTCTTGCTTTTTACGCGAAGTTCGACCTTATTATACTGCGAATAGTGCAAATGATACTCCTTTTTGACAAATGTGGCATAATATTGGCAGCCCTATGAAGGGTGGTATGCTAATCGCTGTCCACTGGCCACTAACGTCCACCGTTAGCGGTTGTAATGAGGCTGCCGACCGCTACCATCGATCGTGACGTCACATCCGACTGCGTAATACACTTATATGAGAATGAATCAAGCCCTAACAGCTATGTATGCTGTGAAATTACGGAATATTAGCATAAATAGAACTGCATAGTAATATATTTTGAGTACCGATACAATACCGTATCTGCCTTACAATCGCGTTATTGAGTAGTTTGTTTCCATCAGCATCGTGTAGGTACACGAACAGCTGTTTCTGTACGGCTAGTGAGCTTTATACTCATATCAAACTTCATTAAACTTATGGCGATACATTTCAAAAATTCGCTGAAAGATCTTACGGATCTGAAAATCAGATTTTTTTATTTTTAAAAGGTATTTTCAGAAATAAAATGAATTCAGGATAAATCATTAATTCGTGTATTGGTTCTACACATGTCTAGATGAAGAAATGTTACATCAACTCAACGACTCGACTCAATAACATGTTTAGATAAATAAATGTTTAATATAAATGTATGTGTTGCCAGTGATGACATACGGCTGTGAAACGTGGTCGCTACTAAAGGTATTCTGTGCAAGTTCACAGTCGCCCAACGAGCTATGTTAGGTGTTTCCCTGCGGGATTGAATCAGAAATAAGAACATCCGTAAGAGAACTAAAGTTACTCATAGGATTAGTAAGTTGAAGTGGCAGTGGGCAGGGCACATAGCACGCAGAGCTGACGGCCGATGGGCCGTTAAAGTTCTAGCATAGCCACGTTCCGGAAGGACGGCCAGAGTTCGTTAAACAAACTTTCATTTAAAGTAATATGGTAATACTTAAGAAATGTATGATAATATTAGATGAGTAAGTATATTACTAGTTAGCGAGAATATTGTACGCGTGACGATTTTGTGTAATGGAAATAAGTTATACATAACAGTTGGAAATCTGTTATTATAACTATCAATAAATTTGATTGACATACGTGCTCGTATTTACATTTAAAAGATACGTACATATACTTTGTTGATTTCTAATTTATATCATATTATTATTCTAAAATTTATTTATTTGTTTTTTTTTTATACTACTAGACGACGAACAAGCTGACGGCCCACCTGATGGTAAGCGGTTACCGCCGCCTATAGACACCTGCAATAACAAGGAAAAATCACTTGATATTGCAGGTTATTTATTCATTTTGTTTTTTTACAATTGACATACTTACCGCCTCAATCATTTACGATGACATAAAAACTAATTGTTCGTGTGGCAGTCGCATATATTGATTTTTACGTTGCATAATATAATAATAACGGCTCATCGAACATCAAACTGGATATAAGTCTATTTAAACGCAACAAACAACGTAATTGACTGAACGATATTAATTTGTTAATAGAAGTGTTACTGTTTTTCATTGTATTTCGGAATTCAATTAAAAATATATATTATGCAACTGGGATGGAAATCAAACTTATGGCCAGCGTCCATTAACTGTAATTTCGGTCTATCAATTTTCGGGGAAACGAACCGTTCCAGATAATGTAAACAAGTGTTCGCCAGATCGATCTCTCGATTAAACGTCATCAGGGAAATGTATTTCTATGAAAAAAGTGTTTACACAAAGGGTGGGTGTGTTACACCACTCACTTGTGACTAGTTTACAAGTTACTGGGCAGTGCTGTACCTACTGGTAAAAAAGGTAGCCAATATCTGTTCTTTTGTAGCTATTAATGTTTACCAACAGTGAAAGATACGATAGATAAATTGATACTAAGTTTATTTGTTTTACTGCCACGCATATAATAATATATTGACAACAAACAATCATCAATCAGAGCTATCTGACGTCAGATAAGTGTGTGAGCATTAATACAAAACAAAAATAAAAACCGACTTAAAAAGGAAATAATAATTCAAATCAAGTAGGTAATTACCTTTTTTTTCTTTTTTTTTGGTATGTCATCAGTTGTTGAAATAAAACATGCTAAAACTATTAGAGGTTAGGGCTAACACTAATTGCACAACCACGTACAGACAAACACAGCATGCAAATAATTTATCCAGTTAGATAGTTATACAGTAAATACTCTTTATAAATAAAATTTGGCTACAATAATTTATAGTTCAAAAATAACCGTTTTAAAATGAAATATTTTAAAAATATTTGCGCAGTTTATAGGATCCATTGTGACTTGCCGCCAATAGTTTAAAGAAACGACCAACCTGGTAGTATTCCAACGTAAATAGAAATATCATAAGCACCACTGAAAAGTCCTGTTTCCAGAGACAATAAAAAGTGAAGCACCAACTCCAAAAAATACATTTTAGGAAGTAAGTACCTAGGTACTGAAAATTAATTATTTTTTCCTTTTTAGTGTTTTGAACTCGGTTTTATTTTTGTTAAGAAAATTTTTTGAAGTCGTTTTAAAATAGCCCAAAGCCCAGCAGCGTAATTAGCTCAGTCAGCAAAAAATCACTGATTTTTGGCTTTTGCTGTCGATGGTGTGAAGTGAGTGCATACTTAAAATGAGACAAAAACTATAGAACTAAGTTGTGTGTGAACCGTAGAATACTTCATAACTTCATGTTGTGTATATGAATTACTTATATGTGTATGTAAGCGCATGTATAACTTTTCGTTTGGAATTATTTTACATAGGATTAGTTCTTGTACACACCACATCAAATCAAGTGTAACAGTCGCACTACGAAAGCCGCTTCTATTACGAACGCAGTAAGGTCTCATTGGTCTCATTGTCAAACTGTTACGCTTGACGTGCTGTAGGCTGTAGCAATGTGGAAGACTGAAGCTTTCGATAATGAGCTGTACTACATTCGACTCGATGGGCATAATCTCTCTTGCGAAAATTATTAAAAATAATAGCGGCAGTGTTTTGGTCTGCCTACAGTACTTCTTCGCCAAGATTGGCTTTAACTATTAAGTACTTGTGAGTACCCGATACAGCGAGCAGGGCAGTTTAGATAAGTAGCAGTCAGTCGCTGTAACTAGAATCGGCTAGGAGCGCTTTTAATTAATATGTTAAACTTATTGGCTGCCAATCCCTACTTAGGTACATAACTCCATTAAAAGGCAGGAATTCTTTAATGACATTAAAAGCATGGGATTAAACTATCAGAACGTCTTCAGTTTAGCATTAATTGATAATAATAATTGTTGCATAGGTGGACCTTTGCATCGAGCCTGGTCAGTCCCTGGGGCTGATGATCAGGGGCGGGTTGGAGTACAACCTCGGAATCTACATCACTGGTGTCGACAAGGATTCCGTCGCTGACCGAGCAGGCTTGATGGTGAGTGTATTTTAAGTCCGGATGCAACGTCAAAAATGGTTAATATCACACATCAGTATTTTCTTGACACGCTAATAAGCCAGAAAAGAGCTTATCGAACCCGCAGTAAGGTGTTCTTACTAAAGATATTTCCTGCATTGCACGTAACACAGTTTTCAGGAAAGGCGGGGCATAATGGTATTTATTAGACTAGCACCTCCACCTTGAGGAGCTCGGTGGCGCAGTGGTTTGAGCGCTTTGGTTTCGATTACGAAAACAAAGCAAATTTTGCCATGGTCGGTACCGGGAGGGGTCAATCAAATTTATCTTGAGCTCCTCCGTGCTTCGGAAGGCACGTTAAGTCGTTGGTCCCGGTTGTTACTGAATCCGCTTTCACCCACCAACCCGCATTGGGCTAGCGTGGTGGTGTTATGGCCCAAGCTCCTCATATGTTTCTCCCATGTAGGAAGGCCTATAGAAGCGTGTATAGGCTACGGTAACCGCTTAGCTTTTTTGCCACCTTTGTCGTCGAAAGGGCATGGTTCCTTTGGCCATGATAACCAATAACCGAAAGCCGTGACTGGCCATTTGATATATCATAGCAACAACAACAACATTATTCTGAAGTTAGTTATAGTAACATTAAGTTGAAGTTAGTTATCATTGTTTTATGCAAGATGTGAGCGTTATATGTGTAGCAAAGATAGCACTTTTATTTATACAGCTTCAATTGAAACATTAAGAGCAGTATAGTGCTGTGGTCTCTACAAATTTGTCATAAAAGTCTACAGTACCAAAGGAGCTCTCGGGTACTAGATCGTGTTTTACGCGGACACTTTTGAAATTACGACTGTTATATCTAATGGAACATATTTTCTTCAAGAATAAAAAGGCAGTTGATTTAGACTGTGCAAAAAAGTAGAATGAATAAATTCTTAATTTTTATTTTTAACGTTTTCTAAAAAAAGATACTTTGTTTTTTTAAAGACTAGAACAAAGACATATTCTAGAGGGGCAGTTGAACCCACGATCTTTCACAATTTATACGACTGATCGCTGTACGTGGGTTTAAATTTCGACCTTGCACGTGTCTTTTTTCAATCTTTGTGGAACAGCTAGTGAGTCCTAAAATAAATATCAAAATCTGTACGTACGCTCCCATGTCATTTTGTTCTGATCCATCTAGATGTAGTTGAGTAAATTGTTACCATCCAACGCAGAATACGATAAGAAAGTAAATCCAACACGGAAATAGTCCCAGGACTTCCAGATAAAGTACGTTTGGACACGCGCCAGCCGTCTTCGTGGCACTGCCTTACTCACCTAATGTAATTCTCGATATAGTCTTGCATGTATTTCCGTAAAAAAGTTGGTTATTAGTAATAAAAAGACAATACACTTTATAAACTCTAAAGAAAAGTGTGCGTCACGCGGACCATCAATGCTAGGGAATTATACATTTGCGTGCTCTTTGAGTAAATTTACAACGGGTGCATTATTTATGATTAGTTAGTTACAATATTCAATAATTTAGTATGCAACTTATTATTAAGGTTAAGACTACTGAACCACTTAATCCGGCAGAATTGTATCAATAGACAATATATAAAATTGATTTTTTAAGTACCTACAAACCAGACACAGTGGTTTTTTTAATGTTCAAGTGACGCCAGCGCTATCTTTGCAATAAATTTGCTTTGAAAGCAGGTTTATAATACAATGAATAATACATTATACAGAGTGGTGCTGTCAATACGGGAATAAATTAAAACATGGTCTATATTAGTGCATAGTAATGGTTTGCCACTTTCAAAAACATCTTATTCATTTGATAATTTCATGACATTTGTATGAAATAATAAAACTTTGGCTGCATTATTTGATAGAAATTTCATGAAATTATTAAATGAATAAGATTTTTTTGAAAGTAGCAAACAATTTCTATGAACTAATATAGGTAGCTCATGTTTTATTTATTTCGTATTGACGGCACCATGCACCGTATTCCTACTTTTATGTTAAAATATTTTTTGCTGCTGTGTCTAGTTATAAAACTATTTTTATCTAGGTAGTAATGTAGTAGTGACACCAATTAAATAAATAAATACATGAACATACGTTTTCATATAAAAACGCATTGAATGTGCAGCAGTATTATTTGTCATACAGTTGAGTACACATTAATAAATCATTGGACTGTAATAAGTTGAAAATTACTTCGCCGAGGAGTCGAGAAACCGCCTGAGAGGCTGTGAGGTGCACGATGCAACTGCTTCATAACTCTGTAAATTGCTTGTTTGCTCTTAAAACTTCTTGTTTCAATAGTTTACTTGACCTACTAAAAACATACACTTTGAAAACTAAGCGCGCTCTTCTAGCCTCGATAATTAGTAGGCAGTTCTTTTAAGTTAAAACTGGATATAAGTAGTAGGTTAAACCTTATCTTGGCACATTATTTTTTTCTAGTTCCGGTTATTTATTAGACACACCTAAAATGACTGCCATAATTTTCCAAGAGTCTAGACATAAATGTACTTATTGGTTGTTCGTTTCCAAGGAAGTACTCGAAATCGTATTTTATGGTGAACGGTGCTCGCGGCGAGGTGTGCCGGAAAATTTATAGTGTTTGAGCGCGAAACCTGCCCCGCCCACTGCACGCCATATCCGAAACTCATATTTCACATTTAAAAACTTTCACCACCCAACAATACCTCAAGAATTTTCATTAGACAAGGCCAAAAGAATTTAAGGCCAGTTTGTTTCCGAATTTCTCGGTGGTGACATTATACTTTCAAGTACGAAAGACTTACATTGTTAGTGGACTTATTTATTTTTATCGCAATTCATAAAAAACTAACTTTTCAATAAGTTTTAGGAATGTTGAGATGAGAAATCTCGAAAAAGTATATAGGGCTTGTGCTCGAGTGTGCTTTTCATAAAAATATTTTTAAAGGAATGCCTATGATTGCCAAATATCTTTGAAGAATACCTCACAAGCTCTACTAACAAACAAACCATTCGAAAGATTTATAAGTAAATTGACTATTTATTAGCCTTCGAGTAACCAGGGGGGAGTATATGTAAGCATTTTAAATTACTCTGCGGGAGATAAATTATTGATCACTCCACAAAGCTCCTAGCATCATAGGAAGAAAGTGGCGGCGTACTCTGCAATTTTAGAGCACAGACCACGTTCCTTGAGAAAGGCATACAATTGTAACAAGTTCGACAGTCAGTGCTATAAATCAAGTGTTGAAAGCCTAGGCTATGATGATCGATTAACTTGGCGCTCTTTTGTTTGCTTTGACATTTTTTTATACGACAAGGGTGGTGGCAAGCTAACAGCCCGCCTGATGGTATGCGGTAACTGATGTAGGCTATTGACGCTCATAGTACCTTAGGCACTACTCGCGTTGGGGTGGGTTGGTAAAATTGCTTCGGCAGAGCCCAGGCTGCCCCCGCAAAGGGCAGTGGAGTTACCGGGGAGTTTAAGTGGGTATTCCTCGTGCCTTAAAAGCGCTGGGCGACCCGCACACACGCCTGTCGCTGACCCAGCGGCGGGTAGGTCTGTATTCGGCTTTCTCCCCCAAAAAAGGCCCTACTCTCGTGTTGCTACCCTGAAAAAATCAAGACAACGCGTATGCTGACAGCATTAGGAGACGAGTCCTCTGGCTGTCGTTGGCTGCGATCTTCTATCATTTACCCTATACTTAATCATAAGATTTCTTAGACCTTGATGTACTATATTTTTTGTATATTCCACCAGGTAGGGGACCAGATCCTAGAAGTAAACGGCCAATCGTTCGTGGACGTGACTCACGACGAGGCGGTGGGTCAGCTCAAGTACCACAAGAGGATGTCGCTACTCGTCAGAGACGTGGGCAAGGTGCCGCATGCCTGCACCGCGTATGGAGAAAGAGAAGCGGCACCGAGGTTGGTACAATAGATAAATAAAAAAACAAGCTCTAAAATAACTTAAAAACCGGACTGAATGTAAATGGAAACTAAAAAATTTACCTAGTATTGTCTCATATTTTCGCGAGCACTACACATTTGATCGAGTTAAAACGGCGGTTTTATTTAAAATTAAATGATAATTGAGTATAATTGAAATTCGAATTTCTAAAATATATAGCCTATGTTATTCCAGGGAAGAATACGATAATCTAATTACACTGTACTCTCCAAAATCAGTCAAGCCGTTGGCTACAGGAGGTCACAATGGAACAGACATACAAAACCCTCATAGATACCTAGATACAATCTAAAACTTAACCCTCTTTCTGGCGCAGTCGGGTCAAACCGTGAAACGAATTCTGAAAAGTTTTGCAATGGTTATTAAAATGCATATTTTAATAACCATTGTATAAGCCGTGTAGTTAGAGTATTTTATCACGATTGTTCAGATAGCATCTTGAATATGAACCAAAGAAATGTTATCTTAGTAAAACAAGTAGCCAAGCCAAACCCTTAAATTAATATCAATCTTTATAGTCAGTTAGTAAATTCGGAGTCACTCGCGTCAACTTCGGAGTAAACATAAATTTAAAAAAGCGTGTCTTTTATGCGCATAGCAATGAGTACAATTCAAGATCCAACTGAATTTTAAAGATATATAAGTACAGATTCAAACGTTGCTCATAAATTTGTAGGTTTCACAGCAGAACAGAGGAACTTTGCAAAAGAAATATTTAATATCTAAAATAAATTGTCTAGGATGGAGGTACTATGGCCGGGAAAAAGATTCTAGTCACGTAAAAACTTATTTAAAAAATCTGTTCTTATATAGTATTGTGAAAACTTACACTAGTATATATTTTTTTTAATAGAAATAACAGTTATTTATTCGTAAAGTTTTAAAATTTATAACGGAAGAAATGCGATCAAGCATATTCTGTATGTGACTCAATTAACTTGACTTAATTTTGTTTTGCTGTTTAGAATAAGTGGATGGGGTAAGAGAAGAGGTGCGGCAGCGGTGGCGGTGGAGCAGAAGGCTCGGTCGTTGCTGCCGCAGAGCGACCTGCCTGCGCTGGCGTACTACATGGAGGAGTACGCCGCGAGGAGGCTGACACCTGATGCTTTCCTTACGGTGCTCAGGGACCTGTTAGATACCCCACAAAAGGTAAGTGCTATATTCAAAATAATTATGTATTAAACATAATTTATGTATTAAACATAATTACCCAAGGTGATCGATTGAACAGCGAGTGAAGAGGATAGTCTAAGTAGGTAATACTTAGACTTACGTGAATCAGGGAACGAAATGATGTGGTTTTTATACATATATTTTTTTATATATTGTAAAAGCGCCTTTCGGGCCGGCAAGGTGGAGGCGGCTAGAGCCGTGTCTGAACTGCTCTAGCTGTCTTCGCATATGGACTCTTACCGCTTCACATCAGGTGGTGTTGAGTCATTTGTCGTGCTTTGTATTAAAAAAAAATATTTTCGAAAAGAGTATTAATTGTATATTTTTTCTACATTTCGATTGATAACATATAGTTGTGGAGATAGTAACGCTTGAAGTGACTTCGAAAAAGCAAAGATACTTTAGTAACACATGAGAATGCCAGAAGTGTAAAAATATTTTGTAGTTAATAAATTAAACGATTATAATAAATCAAACGGATTTTGTATTTTTTAAATATGTTTACAATCCAAAAGCAATCACGGTCTCTGATTTTGTAGATCGGATCGAAAATCAATTACTCTTGAAGCTTTGCCCCCGACTGGATCACAACGCGCAACGCCTAATGGCCCATGCTAATTGACTCGTCGCGCTAACATTCGTCACACAATACACCGATACAGTGCTAACTAACACAGTTTTGGTACGAATATCTCTAACGGAAAATGTGAAAATTCATTGGAAAGTCATTTCGGGTAGTGCTCCGATGAGGAGAGATAAGATTGTCGCCCACGACACTTTGGCACTATTTCAAAATTAGATAGTGGGTAAAATGTAGGTACTTACTCGTTTATAAAATCTTATTTAACCTAATTTATTAAGGACTCAAAGGTATAACTTATTTTAATTATTAGGGGAAATGAATAAGAAAAAAATCGCAGTTTTATATGTAATGCCATAGGTCGTTGAAAAAAGATCTTACGTATCAGAAAATCAGATATACATTTCTTCATGTTTATTACATGTCGAGACACGTCTAGAGAACAAAAAAATGAGTTAGTGATTTTGCCTCAAACATTTCATTTTCGAAAATTCTTGTTAAAAATAAGATACCTTAAGATTATTGATAAACTATATTAGGCATGTATTAGGAAATTATTTTAAAAATGAAATATTATTGATATTCACGATCGTATTGAAGCATTCTTTAACAATCCCCATAGTTACTTAGACACAAATTATTTTATTGAATAATTTCAATAAAAAAATTTGCTTACGTTAGACGCGCGATTTCTATTTTTAGCCGAATTCAAAAAAAGGAGGAGGTTATCAATTCGTCTGTATGTTTTTTTTTATGTTTGTTACCTCAGAACTTTTGACTGGCTGAACCGATATTGATGAAAAGAATCATCAATTTGTTCGATGCGGAATAGTTCCCATTTGGTCCCATAAAATTTTTTTGATAATCCATTGGGTAGTTTGGTTTTTAAATAAAAAAAAACTGGAAAAATTAAGTCGTCTACATATGCGAAATTGCGGATTTTTGCTTTCCTATGAATTTTTAGTGAAATGATACGATAGTAGAAATCAATTTAAGCTCACGGTCACCCATCTAGCTTTGACCTTCAAAAGTTATCACTAAAAATTATGAAAAAAAAAATTTAAACAAAAATTAAAACCGACTCCAAAAAACTGAAAAGGATAAAATAATTAAATTTTAGTAGGTACCTACTCATCCCCTAGGAACATATTTTTGGAGTTGGTGCTAAGTTGTTTTCAGAAACCATAGATAGTGAAGCACCGACTCCAAAAATATGTTCCTAGGAGATGAGTACCTACTAAAATTTAATTATTTTATCCTTTTCAGTTTTTTGGAGTCGTTTTTAATTTTAGTTTGAATATTTTGTCTTATGCCTACTGAAACAACGACTTATCAAAGAATGTCGGAAAAACAGTGTTTCCATGTAGTATTAAGATACGTCATATGAGCATTAATGTTCTCAAATCTAATGAATACAGTAATATAGATAGATATAGGTAGATAGTTAAATAAAGAGAGTTAGTTCATCTGACCAGTTCGGAGTAGGTGATTCTCTGAGCAAAACGGCCTTACAGACATTCATCAAACCATATTGTTAGCTGAACAAAGTTGACCGCATATAAGAAACACCAACATTATGTAATTGCTAATTTTTAATTGTTAGGACCTGTTATTACCTGAATGTTTCAATAAACTCTGGTTTATTGTAAGCTATTAAGATAAATTAGCTGTTGAGATAAATAAATGATAGCAATATCGTGGAACTTAATTTCAAAATATAAAATATACTTTTTTCTTACAGTACACACTCCTGACCGAAATCAGGGAGTTTATGCTTCCGGAGGATAGACCTAAGTTTGACGAGCTGGTATACAGAAGAGGGGACGAATCCATCGACCACCATATGAAGGTATGTAATTAAATACTTAGGTACATATTGCATTAGAAAACAAAGCAAACTATTTATTTATTTATCCATTACTGATATTACGACAGAATTTCTAACTAAATATACAAAACATTAATTTTGATATTCCGAAATGAACAACTTCATGACTTTGCTAAATAAATACTGCCAAGAAACATTTTTGCACAAAAAGCTGAACCAGCAAAATCAGTACAACAGACAGCGTTTTCCGGGCGTCTTCATTAAACCACGCTTGTGACTTAATTTCGTAATCTGCAAACACCTGGACCTACTAATTACGATTCGCTCTGTGCACTAATGATCTCTACAACTTCTATAGTACACGCTTTATAGTATGTATATTGTAACTATTTTAACCATTAAAAATTGGTTCGTTTTCTTCCGGATGATTACAAAATGCCTATTTTCATATTTGCACTTCAAGGATGTCGCAAACTACTTATACCACCGACATTGTATGTGCTTTCTATAGAACGAATACAACACTTTTCGACATGCTGTGTAAACTGGAGAAAAGCTTTTTAATAAAGAAAGTAGTACAAAATCTCAATTTGATGAACAATCTAGCTAACTATTTGCTTAGTGGAATAAAATCATGTAGGACTTGATATGGAAGAAATATAAATAATTTTACAAAGTCGAGTACATATCCAATAGCTGTAGCTTCCAATTTGGTTGTAGCGCGGGGGAGAAAGGCACATGCTGCCGTCTTCCACGATGCATGAGTTGCACGACCCGGTAAGTGCACCTTCCATACCCTATCATACCTTTAGTTGTAGCATGACTTGGTGTTAGATTTGACAGTCATTTCTTCGCTTTCGGTGGTAGTAGCTTTTGTAAAAGAACTGTATCAAACCTTTTATGACTTCATCTAGATATAAAGACGTTGAAGATCCTATCTTTGTAAAGATGGAGAAAATTTTCGCCCATATTGTACGAGCAAAACCCGGATCTACCTGACAACTCGGAATTTCTATAACTTTATATTTAAAGTCAGTGTAATATTCTATAATTTAAAATAAAAGCTATTCTTCAATTTTATTACACTAACATGGTCTTACCGAAATATTTGCAAAGCTTGATGGATAATCCAATATGAACTTGATACTAGATTCCTATGGGATGGATCAATTATTAGGTATAGTTTTCGCGTAGATCGGGTGAGGTAGAGGGTTACTGTTTTAGGAGGGGCCGGCGGAGGTGCCCCTCGTGGCTGACCACCGCTCGCCCTCCGAGGACTCCGGGCTGGGCCTGCCGCCGCACGACCACGCCTACAGGTGACCACACCACCCTCTCACTGATACTCATTGGAAATGCCCCAGCACTTCCGAAAAGCCAGCAGCCATTGTTCAGTAATCGATGCTGATATAATGCGATCCAGTAGTACGACTGCGTCATCAGGCAAAGCTTAAAGCCTGCGCCTCTAATGAGCGAGGCGTAAATCCCTCGACACCGCGGTCCCTCATAAAGGCGCTTTAACGCTAAAGTACTCTTAAAACGGGAAAGCAAAAGCTGAGTCCTCGTCGAGCGTTCGCTTTCGTCCGCTCTTTTACATCTCACAGAAAAAATAATCCACCGTTTTCTACAAGACCCTTGTCTCTACGCTCGCTCAAACTGTGCATCTCATTGGCTGCCGGCCAACACTTACACTTTTATTTGGTATCCAAATCGATTGTTTTACGGCGACAAAACGGTCGTATTTGCTGTCACTGGTCTGATTCTGTTGTCATTTTCTAAGACCTAATTTAAGTTGACTACCTTCTTCTCATTTCGCTTAAATAAGAAAGCGATAGACACTTCAAGTTGGTTAACATTCAAGCCGATCCAAAGTCTTTTTTTTATTTTAAACTCCCATTTTAGAGATACTACAAAATACCTTTCATCTGGCGTTTTCTTGGCAAGTTTTATTGAAAAAAAAACTTAAATTTACTTTCAGTCGGTGCACAATGGAATTAGGGCCACTGTCGATCTAAAGCGGCTGACCTACATCCTAAGGTTTAAAAGAGCAATGCTAAACTCTTTTATGCAATAGGTATAACTTCAAACCACATTTCAGTGTGTGCCGATACTCCTAACTATATGAGTATTAAAAAATATTACATAAATAGATAATTTTTTTTTTTTTATAAAAACACAAGTCTTAATTCGGATGGGCTCGAATCCGCAATTTCTTGAAACGGAGTCAGGTGTCTTGTACTAAAAGTTTGCATGAAAATTGCTGAAACTAAATAAATCATACTTGATGAAGTTTTAACAAAAAAGTAAATAATAAACGTTTGTAAATTCCCAAACGCATTCCAGAAACAAATAGAATAGGTTTTATTCCCAATGCAACAACCCAGTACAGCCTGTTATATGTTTGTTGTATATTGGAGGCGTAAATAATATATAAATGTAGTGTAAATGTGTTGTGTGCATATATTATTCTGAGGAGCTGAAGAGTTGATTGAGCCTGATGATGTGACGGTGTTGTGTGGCCAGGAGCGGGCGCGCGTGGCGGGCGGCCGACGCGCCGCCACCTGACGACGACCTGGACCCACCACACGAGGTGATTTTGCCAGAATTACCTTCTACACTTAAATCTATCGACCACATTCACTTCTCTACGTCTTACATAGCGGTGTCCTGGGTGTCACTCGCGTTTCATTTCATACACTTTTCTTTCAGAACCTTAATTAACTAAAGCCTGTAGCTGTCAATAGCCACATACAAGCTCGAAACACCTGTGTAGTTGATTATCTTCTGGTTACTTGAAGCGATAGCGCACGCAAAGAACTGTGTCGCTTCCTTTTATGTTCGATAAGATTAGCTCTCCTTTCTGTGTGGGGGCTGTGAACTAGCTTCTTAGTTGGAGTGGCACCTCGGCACCACCACAAAGTATGTATCTCACAATTGTTGCATGTCGATAACGGCTAGCGAACAGTACTCACACCACTTCAACTTTTGGCCGTTATTTCCTGTAAATAGAACTCGTGGGGTAAATCTGGCAAAATTCAACGATCCGTTAATATCTCGCAAAGTGGTCTGCGGGGATTATTGGCATTTTAGTTGCAATCTATAAAGATACATCGGTAATAGCGGCCAGCAGGAGTGTTCTCTTCTGTCTTTTAGATTAGAATAGCCTTAGGTAGCTTGCTACTACTTTCCGAACATTTTTTATTTAAAAAACAACTCTTTTCAGCTTCAAGAATTTCTCTTGTTTAATTGTTATTTCAATACTATCTTTAACTTAATAATATTATTACGTTTATTTATCGTATGCATTTTCTTATCAGCATAGTGACTGTAAAAATCTAATAAATTCTGTAATAATAACATTTCATGATGAAATCATTGATAGCGAACCAACGAGACGGGACGATAATTTAGATCGGTATTTTAATGCTATCGTATAACGGCTCGTTGGTCTAGGGGTATGATTCTCGCTTCGGGTGCGAGAGGTCCCGGGTTCAAATCCCGGACGAGCCCAAGCTTATAAACTTTTTGTACATTAAGAATAAACATATTTATATTAATTTCTACTAATGTTCATGTTTATTTGTTTCTCAACTATAATAGTTACGTACTTATGTTTTTAGTTCATAATTATTTAAAAGTATAAATTACTATTTTTTTTTATACTTACTTAAAATTTTCTACACAATATTGCATAGCTGGGTTATAATCGTTTCGCAAGTTTTTGTCTATAGGTATGTATTTGAAAATAGCTAAAAGTGCTATATTGCGAAAACTATTAATTACCTATACAAGTTTTTTGGTACATGGTATAACAAGCGGACACCTACCCATGCTAACATAGTCATATAAATACTATGGTGTTATCAAAAATTAAAAATTGTAAAATTAATTTTGAAATTTCCCATACATTTTGTTTTACCTACTGACCGAACTTTTCGTATGAAGGAATTTGAAATCAATTTCATTATTTTGAATTTTTGATTACGCCATAGTATTTAAATGACTCTGTTAACATGGGTAGGTGCCCGCTTGTTATACCATGTACCAAACACCCTGTATATGAATTAATGGATTAACCTGTTAAAATCACAAATTCTAAACACAAACCCTTTATTATAAAACGCTGCTTAAATTAGTACTGGTCTAAAACTGATTCTGTCACTTTTATTTGTTAAAAGAAAGACAGTCACAGCATCAATTTTAGACCGGGACTTACTTTACTCCGCGTTTTATAATAAGGGGGTTAGGGATTTATAATTGTCATAATTCTTCCGGGAGCCTTACGCGGCTTAACAAAAAAAAAATTGTTTATTCTATCAGCTCCTGTTACAAAGTCATATTAGTAGTACAGTTGACAACAGTATGAAGGAAGGCCGTAGTAAGGTCGCCCTTACAACGGTCGTAATAGAGGCAGCTTTCGTAGTGCAACTGTCACACTTAATGTGTTGTCATCTAAAAAACTAAAGCTCATCGTCATCTCTCACATTTCTTCACCAGATTGTCAACGCAATTATGAAGATATTTCCTTTAATTTCCCGTTGTCTTTGGGCCCTGGTTACCACTTATTACCATCAGATTTTTGTAGGTGTAATAAAAAGGAAACAATTAAACGGATATAAAAATAACACAGTGCACCAATGTATATTTAATAAAATAATTTATATTTTTAAACTACTTGTCTTTATATTGTTCGGAACAAAGGCAACAATTGAATAAATAGTTATTGAGCATTCAGAAACGAATCCTTTTCATTCGTTTACAATACACAAACGTAGGTGAAATAAATCTTTGTAAGTATGTTATAGTACTGTTTAAAGAAGGCGGGAATGTCAAATTAAATATTAATTTTTAAGGAGACTGTCCAAAGTTAGCCCCCACTTTCTGCAATTTGCATAAATGAATTCAAATCTAACAAAATTGACATTTTTAGTTCTGTTACCAAGATCCACTTTTTTTCAACCCCTGAAAAGAGTTTGCAGGTAGCTATTAATTATTTTTTTACTTTACATACGTGAAGTACTTCAATATGCGAAAAATCAGTAGTTGCCAGATATATTATGTAGATATAACTATTAACTAATGACAGTGACTGATTTCAATAAAGGAAGACTTTATCTATAAAAATCAGTTACATTCATTCATCAGAACATATTTTATCGTCTATTTTATCATATTTAAACGTCATATTTTAAATGGACCTAAATTCTAGACTACTACATAATTGTACTGAGACATAGTTCCAAAGTATGTACCTACTTAACTATCTACTTACTAGAGCGTTTTCCCTCATGCCTACGGTATGGGTTCTTTTAAACGAAATGACAAAATGTTATCTGGGTCGTATTAAGTATAGATTGCGACGTGCTTCAAAACTTAACTCCGATGTTAGCCCTTACATATTTTCTAAGTGCGTACCACAAGCTTATAATAACTTATGAAAGCTAAAAATAAACTTCTACCTAAACCTAATTTTCTTATTATTAATTCTTAGATATATATTAGATACCATAATTATTGCGAAAGTCTAGTACCTAAAACTGAGTAAAAAAAACTCCTGATTATGATAGATACATCCTACGGTTTGGTTAACTGAATTTTTTTCAGTAAACAATGAAAAAAATAATAAGAATACATTTTCTATCCGAAATAGTTTTAAGGCATTTCGAACTTAAAATTTCATTTCTTACATTTACACGGTATGAATATAATGTACTAAATCTATTGATAATATGATTTGTGAAAATAGGTAGCACATTTATGTAGTACTATAGGTAGCAAAGATGGTTGTCCGTATATCACGATGAAAATAATACTAATATAAAATAGTGCTCATTAATTTCAAAACGACAACTATCATCACAGATGATAGAAGAATGTATGTTTTTTCTTGGTGTATTTTAATAAATATAATTTTCCATTAATGATAAATCACAACAAAACAACAAGAATATTTATTAGCTTGAAATTTTTAAAACAGAAAATATTTTAGTTTTGATATACGTTATTCTTCATAATCGTGACGTCAACAATCCTCCAATACGATTCCAGCCGCGCAGCCGCGTAGTACGTTTTGATACGCCATAAAGATAACGCGCCCTATTCATGTGCTAACGAACTTTGACCAAATTTTCCATCTTAAGCTATATTCTGGGGCAATTTTCATTATCTTGAACTTGTGCTGAATATTAAATAGTATGATGGTTAGGTTGGATTTGTCTGTAATGAACAGTTAGGTATATTCCTGAGTAATTTTATTGTAAGTATCTAAACTTATTAGGTTAGATTTAGTGCTATACGAGTATGTAGACTTTGGTTTGAAGCAGATGAAGTATTGTCTTAATCTGTCAAGCGGCGTTATACCTCTGAAGTACTGTGACAATTGAAAAATCATTGTGTCTGGAATCTAATTCTTGACGGGTTAATAAAAGTTTTAGCCAAAAAATACTTCATTTTAAATAATTTTACAGTCTAGAAGTCTTTGTCTTTTGAGCGCTTCCCCTTAATTGATGGTTTTTTCGCTAGATTACCTCGAGGAAAGGCTACCTATTATAGCTATTGTTCTACCTATTTCTAAAGCAAAACTAAAAATCTAGTCAAGAAAAGGCCAGCTATACACTTGGTTTATTTTCCTGTTTCGAAATGCTTTTCCCTTTCGTGGGTTTTTCCATGCATAGAAAAGTTCAGTAAATGAAATTTGTCTGAAAATAGCATGTAATGCAACGAGCCGGGTCGGTTTACGCCAATGTTGACATTTCCAACGGTTACGTACACAGTTTCCACCGCAGAGGGGTTAATCTTAATCATTAATCATCTTAATCATCTCTTAATCATTATCATTGCACCGATATTGTATATCTTTACTCCCTTACTGGTCGACTGGGAGAGAATGCTGTATAGCATTAAGTCCGCCTTTTGTACTTTTTTTGTGCAATAAAGAATAAATAAAAAATAAATAAATAAATAATCTCTTGACAGAAATAAGCAATTCACTTTTACACAACACTTTTTAACCCCCGACGAAAAAAGAGGGGTGTTATAAGTTTGACGTGTCTGTCTGTGTATCGGTGTATCTGTGTGTCTGTCTGTGGCATCGTAGCGCCTAAACGAAGGGACGGATTTTGATTCGTTTTTTTTTTGTTTGAAAGCTGATGTGTCTACGATGGTTCTTAGCTATAATTTATGAAGATCAGTTCAGACGTTTGATGACTATCAGCTCATTTTCTACATAATAATAGGATTTTACTAACTTTTACAGATCCGATTGATTTCAAATTTGGTGTACTGTCACTTCGGTGACATTCCCATGACATACTAAATGCTTAATTCTTTAGTAACTTACAGCCGCTTACAGCAGATATAGCGTGGTTGGGCTCTTATGAATAGCCTTAATGAGATGGTGTTAGATAGATGATTAATGACGCCGGGGCCTACTTAAAATTATTAATTTTGTAATTATTAATAAATAAAAGAGGTCTAATTTAGTACAATAATAATTAAAACATTTTTAATCCTCTGTAAAGTTTCGGTGATTTTCTCGACGGATGAACGTTTTTTTGTACCTTCGTAAATTTCTATGAGAAAAGGTATAATCAAAAAAAAAATATGTTGGCAAATACAATATATTTGATTATAATAACACAAATCTTCGTAACGCAACCAAAACAATGTACACAGAACAATATTTAATCATTTTTATAAATAAGCTTCCAAAACTCATAAAAAACTCATAAAAATTCAAATTGGTGTTTAATGTATACCATAATACTTTGCTTGAATTGAATTTAATACCATTATCTACATTAATGACCCATTTCAAGTTATTTAGTAAAAGCAGAAAAATACTTTTGAAAGCTTTGTGGAGCCATTTCATAATTATTCTGGTATTACATTTATTTTCGCATTTTTAAGTTCTATCAGCCTTTCAGTTTTTGTGCCAGGGTAAAAAAGGTTGCAAGACTGTATATAGTAGGGACTTATTGTCTTAGCAATATAAATAAATGACACATTTGAAGAATTCAAGCCATTTGCTTGCGGTGTTAAGTAGTTAGTTAATAGTAATAGAAGCCCAGCCCATGAAGAAGCTTAGGGGAGGTGAAACATCGTGCTATTTTCTATGGTTATTTAGACATTGCCACCTACTCGGAAAGCACCTCCAGCTTCCGCAAAAAGTCACAAGCAAATAAATAAAACTACTTTGAACGTGTCTGTCAGTACTACATCATAGAGATGTGGCGGACATTTGAATATGGCGCTATTTTTCACAAATTCAGAAAAAAAAAACACCAAAACCAAACCCATAAATACAACACAAATAAAAAAGTTATAGAATATTTTTAAGTTGTACGGCTTGCAAAATTTATAAAAATAGTATTATTTTCCAATATTTATCAAAAATGATTATGGCTCACATGATACATGCTGCTCACATGAATTAAAACAACTATTATTAGGATAACTTTGAATAAAAATAATAACTATGGTTATTATTAATTTTGTCAATATGCCTATACATTTTGTAGTAATACAGGAAGTTCCTGTCAGGAACATGTGACGTCACCTGTTCCGTAGATTTTCTACGGAGCGTTATTGGACGATGAGCCGCGCCGCCGTTACACATCAAACTTATACTGTATCTGTGAAACTTTTATCTTAAACACTTACTAAATTTGCAATATTTCTTCATGAGTTATAAACTTCTTATTTATGAAATTAAAAAAGTTATCAACAATAGGGTAGATATTGCAGTGATTAAGGTTTCTCTGGCTCATCGAGGAAGTTTTTTTTGAGAGCAAGGGGTTAGTTAATGTCGCTGAAGTTTGAATGCGGAGAATTGGACCTGTTGGCTTTACATTTATAAATGTTTTTTAAAACTTAGCTCAATATTTTAAATTGAAACTGTTTATTTGTTAAATTGTATTGTAAAAGTCGATAAATCTTTCTTTCTTTTTCTTGATTCTTACAAGCTAGCGAACGCGGCAGTTCTACAGGCGTGTACGTTTAACTCAGGAATAACATAGAGTTTTAAATTACTATAAGTGCCTAGCATAATATGCTCTAAATACTTTAACAGTAATACATAAAGTAATATGTCAATGCCTATTTATTTTCATGTGCTATGTATCAAAAATATCTGTTCTGTTTCAGAAAAGCAATTCTATCACACTATAATCATAGAGTCGTAAGTTGTTTGTTACATCACTTAAATCTTTAACAAGTGAAAGGAGTTTCTAATACTGTTTTAATACGGTTGCTTTTCGGAAAGATCGTAGTTATTTTGAATACTTTGTTAGCTCAGATAATTTTGATACTTACTGGACCAACCTGAATATAATATAATATGTTCGGTCACTAAACTGTAGGCTATAATAATAAATTGAAGACACATATATAAATACTACTCTACGTTGCGTTTTAATTTGTTCACATTGCTACATTATTTAAAAAATTCTACTTTGCGAAATTTAAAACTTTTCGAAATCATTATTAATGGGCCGCTCTTGGGATGTACCCGCCCCAAAAAAACTGCCCCATAATGCTTGCCTTGCAAACGTTCGGCTACGGCGACGCGTCAACAACGCTGCCTAGCGCGCCGACCGTCCGGCAGTGCGCGCCGCGCGGCTGTCGGCGTCATGTCGCGCCGGCGGCGCCGCGTCGCTTTCCGCGATTATCTGCCGATGGACGTGATTGCAATGGCTAAGGTAAAGCCTAATTATTAATATTTGCTGTCGTTTTTATTATTTCCTAATACCAGACAGACACGCTGTAAAAAATCATAAAAGTGCCATAGGTAGTTCATGTGAGTTAAACATTTGTTTACTACAAGTAAAAATAATGAAGAAAAACGAATACAAAAAATAGTAGAAATTATCTATATCGTTGAAGATAGCGTATTGTTAATTTTATTTTCGCAAACATACTTAACCAAAGAAAAAACTCACAAAATGTTTGTCCTAAAACAAAAAACTTTATTTGCAGCTTTATTTAAGTATACATAAACTATTAGAATAAATATTTATTCACTAATTCATTATCTATTAAATTTTAATAAATAAGTGTCACAAGTTTGAGAAGTGATAATCAAGTTTCTGTTTGTTAAGATATAAATTTTAACTGCCTTAAATCAGTCAAGCGGCGTTATCCCTCCGGAGGGCTATGACAATTGAAAAATCTATTGTGTCTTTGACCTGATGCTTGACGGGTTAATATTTTACCAGAAGAAGTTAAAATTGTTATACCCACTTAATACGATTAATATATATAAAATTTTCTGAACCTGGCAATATCTAAATGGTACGGATAATTGTGTTGTTAGTTTTTGTCAAAATTTTTTTTTTTTAGTAAGTAAATATACTTATTTAAATTTTTCGAAAAATTTATTTATCATTAATAAAATAAGTCCTGACTTATGTTTCATCCTTTAATACCTTAGTCTTGAAGGAACTTTTCGCTTTAATCTTTTTCTTTTGGAGTAAAGTTTCCCGACAGTAAATTTTCTGACTGTCAGATGAAAAACGACCGGTGCTCCTGATAGAACAACAGACTGCTAACAGCGCCAACTGGTATTCGCACGGCAATTCTCTCACTCACTAGTGAAGAAACTTAGGTTCTTGTCGATTTATCAAGAAATGTTTCGTGTTTCTCATGAATCACACCGGGAGTGTTACAGAATTCCTAAATAAAATTTGGAATTCTGTGATTGCGTAGTGTCGATAATATCTAATATCATAGTATGTGCGCGGGTTGTGAGTGGGTGTGTGGTATAATCCCTAAACATTATTTGGACTTTGGAACACACTAGGCCTAATTCTGAAGACACACGATCTCATTCTAAATTTAAGTATAGTTTATCTCTTTCTCGCAATATGTAATAGGAAAAAGATAGCAAAGATTTTGTTGAGCTGTCACTTAAATTTCAAAGAAACCATAGGCAATTTTATACGGCATGTACGGAGGTACCTCTTAAACACTACATTTTAGAAAATTAAAAGCACGATTATAAATGTCAAGTTCTATGACAGCCATCCTTTTCGTAATCATTTGCAGAGAAAGAGATGCACTGAACTTAAAGTTAGACTTAACATGTGTTTTCCAGAATAAATTAGGGCCACTGTATAGGTAGTTATAACTGCTTTTCTGCTTTATTTCTTACGTGTTAACTAGATTTTGTTTACGGTTTTGCTTGCATTAAGTGAAACATTCTCTATTTTATTTATTTTCTGATTAACATCAAATAATAAGATCAAAGCGTGAATTTATTATCCACTTGAATTGTCTCGACTTGATAAATTATCATCACTTTTAAAGGAATTTTTGAAATTTAATGATCTTATAACTAGGCTTGGAGTCACTGGCTGCGTTATGAGCCGAAATAATATTATTGTAATGATAATCAACAATGTCAAACTACTGTATACCATAATATTTAATTATCCATTCAATCCAAAATATACTTACCTACTAAAGAAGATAAGTAGGTATAATGAGGACCCGTACCGATTTTAACTATGAATGTAGGATTGTAGACAATTAAAAAACAAAATAAATGGCATCAATAATTTTTTTCTACGATGATAATTGACGAAATTATGACGAAAAAACGGATCGTTCCGCCAAGCAGTCACCTGGCAGGCGTGTGACGTCATTCGGCACTATGCAGTCTCGTCATAGTGCCGGCGCGCAGCGTTTCGTGCGAACATTTCTTATTGAATACTATACATATTGTTCTTGTTATGTAATAATGGTGGAAAAAGCTTATTCAAAAGTTTTAGTGCAGTTTGAGCAATGAGGAATAAACTAGAAATCTGTTTTGTGCAAGTAAGGCCAATCGGCTAGCCTTCCTATTGTTGATATTTTAACCGTGTCTGATTATTTTTGTACCCATCTGAAGATACAGAGTACACCACTGCTAAAATAAATAAAAAAACAGATACGGTTGGAACAAATACTTTTTAACGGACTTCAAAAAAAGAAGGAGGTTATATGTTCCACTGTATGTTTTTTTTTGTATGTATGTTCATCGATTTCTCGGTCAATTGTGAACCGATTTTCAAAATTCTTTTTTTATTTGATAGAGTATACTTTTGAGGTGGTCACATTGTCACCACATCGGGATCTGATGATGGGATCCCAGGGAAATCGAGGTCAAACCTCAAATTTTATACGCACGTTTGACATTTATTACTTTTTTCCAAAGCTATTCAAGTACTTATTTGTTACTTTCAGTCACTATCTTATGTTGATGAGCTGGTGATGGAAGGTACAACTCCTTAACGGTAAGGAGTTGGAAGATCATTCTTTTAATATTATAGGTACGTATTATCAAATAGAAGTATTCTATCGGGTTATTCGGATAAACTGATGATGAAAGGTACAACTACTTATCGGTTAGGAGTTGGAAGATGATTCTTTAAATATTATAGGTACGTTTTGACGAATAGTTGTCAATCGGGTTATTGGGGTGAACTGATGATGGAATGTAAAACTCCGTAATGGTTTTTGTTAAAGGAGCAACATTATGTAGTTTAACTAAAAAATGAAAGACAGAAAAGTTGATAGTGCTGACGGTTACCCATCTAGCTTTGACCTTTGGTAATCACTTAAAAAGGTAAAAATTTTTTTTTTTAACACAAATAAAACCGATTTCAAAACACTCAAAAGGGGAAAAATACCAAATCCAAGCACCTAGGCACCCATCTCCCAAAAATCTACTTGTTGGAGTTGGAGCCTCTCTTTTTATTATTTCTGGTAAGAGCTTAGTACCAACTCCAAAAAACAAACCCCTAGAAGACAGCACCTAGGCACTCAAATTCAACTACCTTCCCCCTTCCAGCGTTCTGAAGTCGGTTTTTAATGTGGTTACATCGACGCAGTGAAGAGCAATCATGCACGGAAAAAAAATATATTGGGTGAAACCTAAGCCAAGGCAAGCTTATTGCAAGACTACAGAAGAGAAGGTCATTGAAAGCAGGCCGATTTCGTGAAGAAGTTGACAAAATTTACAAAAAAAAAATTATTCATCAGTTATCCACTTACTATAATTCTACGAACTAATTAAATTAATATAATTACTCACATTTTAATTTTTTTATAAATAAAATGCCTACTTTTTATAACAATTACAAATAAAGAAAGATAACGATGAAAAAATATATGCCCCAGGCGTGAATAGAACCCGTGTCTCCTGATATCCCGCCAGAAATATCATTACATCAGAAACAAACAAACTCGAATATGAATGTCATTCATTTATTTCCATTTATTCGATTATCTATTATTACTGAGTACAACCCTGTTATTTTGGTTAAAAGATTTAGGATTGTTTACGAGTACCATTCCTCAAGTATGTACCTATCTACTTTGAAGATTATTGATAGGTAGGTGAGTAAGCATAGACATTGAGGTACCTGCCGATTTAACCACCATCACAAGGCTCTGCTATTTACTTAACGTATTGCCATATATCATCGTTGGTTTTGCTAAAGAAAACTAAAAAAGGTTATAAAAACCTACAAAGTAGGTAGATATCTAGATACCTACCTAAGTTTATATATGCGAATCAACCTACGTACTAATCGCTTAATAAGTAAATCGAAAGGGCCGAAAGGTTTACCTTACTAGGCCTGCAGGTTAAGTAAAAACAATTCGAAATTTTGCTACCCAATTATCAAATAACAAAAAGATACCTAGGTACTTAGGTACCTAATAACCACAACGCATTATCATTGAAAAAGTAGATCAATAGACACTTAAACTTCATCAAAGTAATCTTTACAGCAATATAAGTTTTATAGAAAGTGGAGTTTTGTTATGCCTCTGGTGTTTTGGCGGTAAGATCCGTACATTTAGGCACTATAACAGTATTTAAAAGACTCATAATGATCTAACAGCAATAATAATTAAATTTAACTAGACAACAACCGTTCCGAACGCGAGGCGAAACTCGCAATAGCTGTATGGCTGGCCGGCGGCGGCGCCGGAGCTGGCGGATAGTGCCTAGTGACGTCACAGCCTTGCCGTAGAGCGTGGCGGATTCAATTAAATCAGTTGATGCAAATTGGATTATAACTTTACAACGGATGGACCGATTTTGATGATTTAAAAAAAACATATTTACTGTTAATCATTAAGCAATGTTACTACGTATGTTGTTTTAAGAAAAGCGATACCATTACGGGACCTCATTAGGATAGGAGGAAAATATATTAAGGCTACCAATCAGGATTGGTAGCCATTAAAATATTTTTAGATGAATGTCTCATTATTTCAGTCCGTTTTCCAAAAAGGTCAGTTTTAGCCCGACAGATGTTTGGAACCCATTTCGCAACAGATGGAGGTCTAGTGACCACGAATCCTGATAAGGGTTAATGTAAGTGTTTTAAAAATAAAGTATTCCAACATAATAAAACAAATATATTAAAAACGTTTCTCTTTATGTAAATTCAATATTACAAATTTTTTTTTTAGTTTTATTTGGTACATTGACAGCCGGGGCCAAAAAATGTATACAACTCAATTTATAATTAGTAATACATACAACAACGCACAACTTCAAAGAAACAATATTTATAGTGATGCTAGTGGAAATACACAATATTTAAAAAAAAGTCTTTTATGTAAATATAATATTTAAATACATAGTTAGTTACATAGTTACCAACTATTAACTACATTCATAAGATAAGATACAATAAGATACAACTTACAATACTTATACTCACTTTACGAGGATAAAAGAATGTCTTACTTATGATTGATTATTTCATAAAAAATATTAAACGATAGCACGAGTTTGGCAGTGCTCATTTATCCATTACCTCTAAAATAGTAAGTAATGGTTGATTACATCGGTCTAATTTAATAGAGTACCGCGTATGGTGAAATTGTAAAATTACATCTAGTTATGGTTAGCCAACATGCGAATTGAATTACGAGCTAAATACTCAAGAACTTGAAGTTCGGTCAGTCATAATTACATGCTCGTCGACTGCTTTTTAATCTAATACTTAGTCATTATTAATTGCTTGAAAAAGTTTACTGTAAGGTGATGGTGATAAAGGTGATGAGTGTTAACGTCGCACGCCTTCTCATACAAACTCTCAAGCCAAAAATATTGAAAACTTTTTAGACTAGCCTAAATATTGCCTATGCAAACATAGGCAATATTTAGGCTAGTCTAAAAAGTTTTCAGAGGATTTTTCGAAAAGTCAATAAAAAAAGTATTTATGATATTTGGGCAGTATGAAATGTTAAAAACAGTTCTTACTCAACTTTAATACTGCTTTGCTGATACTGATGGAAAGTCTTATTTGAATCGGTTTGTTCGTCTCCAATAACCTAATATGTTCAACAGATTAACAAATGTAGAGCTTGAAAGAACTAATTACATCCAAAAATAAAAATCTCGTGAAGGTAGCTGCTGAAGCACGAAGGAGTTTATGTCACCAAATCTATCATTTATTATTTAAATAAACGAAATAAAAACACTGAAATTTATGTTACAAAATTCCCGAAAACATAAAAATGTATTTAAAGCTAAAACCGTAGCTTTATCTTTCTAAATAACTATTATGCATGACAAAATCAGTAACTGGCATAAGCACTTATGCATACTACATGGGTCTTGGACATAAAGTAAATTAATGCACATTTTGTGGTCGGTTGGAGAACTTTCTAGACTAACAATATGTAAATTTGATATGTCAGCGTTTATTTTGTTTATTTTTACATCGCCTTACCGCTAGAGATAATATTTTATGAATGTAGAGGTCATGCTTCTGATTTGCATAATGCAGTTTTCTTTGTGCAATGTCCGTTAGGGCATTATAGAAAAAAAAGTACTATCGCGGTCTAAAAATGTTTATCAGTTTTCAAATTAGATTTTCTGTCACACTGTGTGCAATAAAGGCAAAAATGCTAGTATTTCTTATTTAAAAATTGACACGTCATTTAAAATGAAAAGTTTCTTTTTCTGTTCGGTTCGGTTCGGTTCTCTCCTGATCTGTTCGGTTCGGATAATATTTTGTAGTTTTATTTATTCTTTATCCTAGATAAACCGAAACGAAAATTGCGACCGATTTTTGTGTGTGAATAAATCTATGCCCTATTTCAAATCAAATTATGCCATCGACCCAGTGAAACAGTTTTGTGCATGCAATTATAAACTTTAGGGTGATAGACCGAGATTGCACATACCCTTTTTACTTAGTCCTTGAGAAGTGAACAAAAATTATCCTTTTTAACCCCTGACGAAAAAAGAGGGGATTTATAAGTTTGACGTGTCTTTCTGTGTATTTGTGTGTCTGTCTGTGGCATCGTAGCTCCTAAACGAATGGACCGATTTTGACTCGATTTTTTTTGTTTGAAAGCTGACGTGACTTGTATGGTTCGTAGCTATAATTTATGTAGATCAGTGCAGGCGTTTGATGACTGTCAGCTCATTTTTACATGATAAAAGGGTTTTACTAACTGTCGCAGACCCGATTAATTTGAAATTTGGTGTTCTGTCACTTCGGTGACATTCCCATGACATAGTAAACCTTGAGCTGATCCTATACCATCAAAAAGTCTGTGGGATCCTTAATTCTTCAGAAACTTACAGCGGATATATCGTGTTTGGGCTCTTATGAAAAGTCTCAATGAGATGGTGTTAGATAGATGATTAATGACGCCGGGGTTACTGAAAATATTTAATTTTATAATATTATGAAAATTATATTGGAACTTGTTATCGTGTATTCAAGCATTAATTATCAACGACCACGCTATGTATACCTGTTTTATATACCACCTACATTATCGATTCGAGGAGCTCGGTGGCGTAGTGGTTTGAGCGATGTGCTTTCCATTACGAAAGAAAACAAAGCAACTTTCGCCGTGATCGATCCTGGGATGGGTCAACCAAAATGATAATGTAATGTAATCTCGCGGTCCTCTGTGCTTCGGAGACACGTTATGCCATTGGTCCCGGTTGTTACTGCAACCGCTTTAACCCACCAACCCGCATTGGGCCAGCGTAGTGGTGCTATGGCCCAAATTCTTCATGTATTTTTCCCACGTAGGAAGGCCAGTGCCCAATAGTGGGACGTATTTCAGCTGGTGATGAATTACCAATTCTGGGACGGTAGACCTAATAACCAAATTAGGAATAAGGCCTCGATATGACCCATAGGGTTTTTCCAATAATAAAGTGGTAATCATTTTTACTTATATTATTTTATGAAACAAGATTATGTTGAAGAGTATACTGAAAAATCCAAAATAATGGTAACAACTTTACTCTTTTATCGAATAATAAAGAAAGTACATGTTGAAGCGATACTTATTTTGATCTTTTGTCACTTGCCAGCCCGCCGGCGCCGGCGCTAACACACAGTAGAAAATCTATTGTCTGGTATGTGTGTACGACACTTATTAAGGTATAGGTCACCAATTTCAATAAAATTCGAAAAGAAAATTAAATTCTGTTGTTATAGTTATACAACGATGTATACCTACTATATATTTAATTGTACTGATTGTTAGGTCTACTCCACCACTTGTTTGATAGAACATTAACTTTAAAGACTAATTAGGGCAGGCCTTATTATTATATCTGTGATATCGAAATTATATTATATTCATAAATAGATATGTTATTAGCATTTATTTTTATCCCAAAATGTCCACTTTTTATACTTGCAAATTAAACATTTTTTTATTTATATGGTTTGCCAACAGATACACCTTAATCAAATTATGGTAACAGCCATTTTTTACTTTAACTTCGACATTTACTGATAATTATTACATGGGTTTATTAAATAGGAACGGTTTTTTTTTAAATTGAGATGACATTGATTGATTTAGTACAGAATACTGGTAATTATCACGTTTCGTTTTGCTTTGCCATTACTAGGCAGTGAGTTTTCGCTATTGGCATAAGTTCTAAATATGCTTACACAGCGTTGTTTGTATTTAATTCGGTTCTCCCTCGTTTTGCATAACAATGTTTGATATTATTTCACTTGGACTAACAACTTTAGAATTAATTATCATTTATTATTCAGTAAATAAATATTAAATGAATGGTGTTTTTGCCAAATTATGATTGGGTCAAAATAAAACTCGCTAAAATAAAAATATCTCAACCTGTATATATTATATGTATTTAATTTTTTAGGAAATCTAGTATCCAAAACACAAGTTCTTGATGGTAATTTATAATATAGGTATGAGAGTGAAGTATTAAAAAAATGTAGTCTCAGTTCAGTAGTTGCAACTGCAACAGGTACCCGGATTGTTAACGTCGCGGGTTCGGATACCAGCCCTGGACATGTCTTTTTTAAACTTTAATTAGACTATATACAAAATATTCATTAAGATTTAGGTCAAAACGGTAGCAATGTAGGCATTTATTTAGGGATTTATAAGTTCATCACGCAACAGTAAGTACCTTAAGTAAGGGTAGGCAAGTGGGCGCCAGGCCAGACGACACCTGGGGCCAGTTCAAAAAATTATTTATTATTTTGATACGGCTATATTTTTACTTCACTTTGCTAAAGCTTTGTTATTTCGTTTCTGCTTGACATGCCTTTACGTATTCTTAATTTTGATTTTAACATTATTATAAATGTTTGAAAAATTATACCAGCAATGCCCCAACTTAACCGAATTGTAGGTATTTGTAAAAATACTCGTTTCGGATGTTGAAATAGAACATTTCGACATTGTAGGGTGGACGTTAGCTCATAACGCAAATACAGATAGACTAGAAGAATTTCACAGGGATACCCAAGTCCTGGGTAGCTCAGATGGCTAGAGCTGTCGCCCGGATTGCGGGAGGTCGCCGGTTCGATCCCCGCCTCAGAACGTGAAATTTTTCTAGTTTAGATACATTTTTATATAATGCCTTTACGAACTTAAAATTACTTTTCATTACAAAATATTGTATAAATATTGAGGCTATAGGCGTGCGTGTAAGATTTTTATAATTACTATCACTTGGATAGACAAATTTAATAGATTTTCCCGTCGATTATTACTTGTATTTATTATAATGACCTTTTTTTATATCTATACCTTACCTTTCTTTCGAGTGTAGCTTTCATTGGAGAAGCAAATGTAAAATGTAATAAATATCGTTGTAATATTATATAACATCTGATTATTTTTGTCTGCTCTTGAAACTAAATACTTACATTTCAATAACTTTAGCAGTTATTGAAATACGATTTTATATTATCGCTACAATTTACACACTCAATTAAAATAAACCGAACTTCTAAATAAAAAAACACCACCTAAATCTTGTCCCTAACATTTTAGATCGCTTATGTGTAATTTTAAGTGACAAATAAGGTTGGTATACAGGGTGGTGCCGTCAATACAACAATAAATTAAAACATGGGCTATATTAGTTCATAGAAATGGTTTGCCATTTTCAAAACATCTTATTCATTTGATAATTTCATGACATTTCTATGAAATGATGCAGCTAATGTTATATTATTTCATATAAATGTCATAAAATTATCAAATGAATAAGATGTTTTTAAAAGTGGCAAACCATTTCTATGAACTAACATAGCCCATGTTTCAATTTATTGTCGTATTCGACTGTCTTTACCGCTCTTTGGGCACGGATTTCTGGTGTTTTTTTAACGTCAAAGCTTTTTTAGCCAAGTAACACTATCTAAGTATAATTTTGGTATGAATAAACTTCAGGAGTTTCTTGTAGACACGTTTTAATACAATTCCATCTAATATTCAAAGCTTTATAGAGTAAGCAAAATTGGCAGCAAAATTTTTTTTGCTGTTGCCAATTTCATTCTAACCTTGTAAAAGAGCTTAAGTAATATACCCCCACTTAGCATTTAACCTAAGAGCGTCGTCGGCCGGCTATCTTCGTAACTGTGCCAACATGCAAAAATAACACGAAAAATCAATTGCATAGTCTCGCTACTGGCCATTCGAGCAGTCTGATTGTGATTGTTCAGTGCTTCACACCCTCGCTGTATCCTTCATGATGAAAACCTTCGAGCGCTCCATCATTTGACTTACCTACATCATATCACTGGTGATATAAAGTGAGGAATCCTTTTGAAGGTCAGGGTCCAGTTTTGTAGTCTTTTCAACATTAACAATATAGTTCAGTGAAGTGACCAATAAACAAGAATTAATCTAAACTTTGATTGACATATTCAAGCACATTCACACGTCCCACGTTACTTTTAATAGTTATACCGGGTTACTTTTGAAAAATGCGCGAAATTTTCACAATATGTTCTACCCATGAAATATGTACAACTTTCACATACAACAAAATTCAATGCCTACTGCACCATAATGTATGGAAGAGCGGATTTTTTTCGTGATTCCACAGTTGGTCTCATAGTGAAAGTTGTTCGTATTAATTGATAGAACACACTGTGAAAATTTCGGGCATCCCTAAAAAGTAACCCGCTATAAGCTTGTTATTTGTACCTACAGTCGACAGAACATGAAGTCTAACAGTTTGATCTTGAGACCGTTATTCCGTTCGTAATAGAGGCGACATTAGTAGTGCAACTGTTACGCTTGATGTGCTCTCATCTGTACCAATAGCTTAAAAGTGTTTTCTCGCATGAAACTTATTTGGTTGTGTGTTGCATATTTAAAAAATCCGAATAGCATAAGATCTTGGCAACGAGATTTTAACTCTGGTTTATCAGGTTGTCCATATGTAATCGGGAGAATATTTTTATAGGATTATTGATATTTTCGTGGACGTAAGATTTTCATTTACTGTACAGTGTTGTACTTTAATTAGTGTATATACATTAGTTAATTTAAAAAACATTACAAAAAATATTGTACATTTTTTTTTCTTAGATGTTGCATGCATATCCGAATGGTGTGCTGGTCTAGATTTAATTTCCCAAAAAAATATATAGGCACTCAACTTAATATTAATTTGACCACTTGCATGTAGTCTTCAAAAACACACAATCTTTTGATTTTCATATCATTTGATTCCACCATCAAAAAACTGTTACAGCCCGTCACAAAGTAACTGGTACAACACGTCCTTAGCAAAGAGCGTGTAAAAGTGGCAAAGAGTTCTGACATTCGTTGAATACCTAATTATATGTATAAAAGATATTTATTAATAATATACTTAATATATTTTGTATTTGAACTTTTTTACATATTTCAAATCTCAAAGCATTGTACTGAGTGTGAATTTGAATTTGAATAAACTAAAAACCACAAGCGCATTTCCGCTGCGCCTAAATAAAATAATAAAGCTATTAGGTTTTAGAGTAGATAGGTATCCACTCGGTTAGTTCTTTAAAAATATAAAAATTTTGTCTCATTTTTCAATTAAAAATCTCGTTTTTCCTAGCACACATTTTAATTATATTGCGTGGTCAGCAACATTGAAGTTGGCCTAAAATAATGGATGGGGTTTAATTTCAGTGTGCTACCGCTGTAGAGTCCATGTAGAGTCAGGATATTATTACCATGGCAACAAGGGGCGCTCGCACTTTTACCAAACAATATATGCTTTAGCTGCTACTCTTTATTTTCTTTTCTGATTTAGTACGCGTGTTTGTCAGCCATTGCTTATTCATGTGAAAATATTTTGTGCCCTTAATTTGTGTGTGGTGAGAGTACTGAGGTAGATAAATAAGTTTTACTGTTACTATTTTTGCCTTATTATAAACTGTGGCTTAATGTTAGACCTGACTTAAACCTGATGCTATCTCTATCTGCCTTTATTAACAAAATGAGACAGCCTTAGTTTTAAGCCATACCCGTAATTATGTAACTCCAATGAGCTTCATCTCAAGTGTGTTTCTAGTCCGTTGCTGCTTCACTTTTATGTCTTTGTGATTTCTTGTGTTGTGACGAACCAGTGGATATGCTACAGCCATTACCATTGGAGTTATATAAAGCGGGAGCAGTTTAACTTTAGTTAAACCACGTTTTAATACTAGGCGGTTTAAGTCTTGTAAACATTATGAAATCTGGAATGAATCTGCTAAAATCTCAAGGTCTGAATTGTGTTGCGTTTGAGCTTTACTTATTGAAAACTTTAGTCGTTTTTCCTGTTTTCGGGCTGAAATTGAAATGAGATGACAAATTTTCGGATGGTTTACGATCGTGATATTGAACAACTTTCGTCAAATGCAAAATCAAATGTGAAGCCGTAAAGCGTAGTGTGTTTTTATCAATTAAATTTTACTTTAGGCTTGATTCTGAAAAAATACATTAAATCTAAAAAGTACATTGGTACAGTTATCAAGATTGTTCAATATGTACATTAAAACAATAGCTGAGGGCCTGCTACGAAAAATCAAATAAGCAATCGAAACTTCCAATTTTGACCTTTACGTCAAACTCTGCCGAAATCTGTTCTTTCGGTATCGTATTTTTTTTCAAAGCAGGCCCCCTCGGACAGGAAAACTGTCATAGTACTTAAATTTAGACAATTTATATTATGTATTAAAGATTTTCAGAAGTCATGTAGAGTTCTTTCCTAAAACATAGGTACAACAAAATCGAAAATTGACACATTTCTTAATGTCAATTTATTTAATTTATTTGAAAGCTGTTCTTTTCTTGCATTCATATTGAGAGAACGAGGGGCACTCAAAAGATAGGGTGTGTACCACTTAATCACGCCTCTTTTGATTGCCGTTCTGTTGTAAGTCCTTAAAAACTTGTCGAATATTTTCGATTTCAGCTTGAATGATAATAGTTTGTATTACTATGTGTTTGCTAGTAAGTTTATGTAAGGCTAAATCGTGCGTACGCGCAGGAGTACGAGGAGGAGGGAAGGCGCTCGCGACGTCACTCCTCGCCGTGCAACTCTAGAGAGGGCAGCACTACTGCACTTCACACGCAACATTACGACGATTCTGTAAGTACTATGTAGTTTTTGTATATTGAAATGGTTGGCTCATCAAAGTAATATTCTATGATAATATTGATAATACAATCGAAATAGATACCTAATGTACCTACTTATTGTACGCACAAAGAAATTTAATAAATAGTTTCTTTGTTGCACTTCCAAAACTGGGGATTCTCTGCTAGAATATAAAATGTAGGGAACATATTCCTTAATCTACAACAATTACCTAGTGTTTCAAAAAAGTCACGGAAAATGTTTTGTAATCTTTATATACAGGGTGGTGCCGTCAATACGATAGTAAAAATTAAAACATGGGCTATATTATTTAATAAAAATGTTTTGCAACTTCCTGATACATCTTTATTATTTGATAATTTTATTTCTATGAAATAATGCAGTCAATGATTACAAATACAAAAAATACAAATACATTTTTTTTAAAAGTTGCAAACCATTTCTATGAACTAATGTATCCCAGGTTTAAATTTATTGTCGTATTGTTAGCACCACCTAAGTCGGCAAGATTGAGGCGGCTAGAACAGAATGTTCGAGCTGCTCTAGCTGTCTTCGGATATGGACTCTTCTTACCGCTTAACATCAGGTGGTGTTAAGTCATTTGTCGCTCTTTGTATAAGAAACATTATCATCATTAGCCACTCTCAATCTTTTTATGGACATAGGTCGCTCAAAAAATGCCGTCACTAAGACTGAGTTCTCTTCAGCGCAACACCTAAAGCACATTTGTATAATTTATGGTACATAAAATTTAAGGGTATAAAACAAACATACGACTGGCCTCTAGTAAGTGGTTAACCGTAGCCTACACAACACACACACATTTTCGTTATACTGACGTTGATCTGTGCTGGGGAAGTCTCGACAAATAGACAGTGCTCAGCATCACAAGCTTAGCATCAGGCTGTATTCTTGATTGCCACCTCAGTGGTATAAAAAAAGACTATGAGAATAAAACACGAAACTGAAAAGACAGCTGTAATTGGAACCGATTTTAATTACCGCGTTATCTTTTACTTTTTACGGAAGCCCTACCTTTTACCTTACATAATTAATTCGTTTAAGTTTCGTATTATGATTTTATAAGTATTTTTTATTTTCTAAAATATTGATATAGAATGATTAACTATTTAAAAGTAATATATTTTTTGAAACTACAATCAAGTCGTGGGTTACTACTGCGTTGACGCCTTGTGTAATTCAGAAACACTGCAATGTGAAGTGTTGTCACTGTACAATATTGCTATTTACCTATGGTGTGGAACTTTGTTCACGAATTTCAAGATGAATATTGAAACCACACGTTTACATCGTAAAAGCTGAAAATATACAATGCTTGTACCCCATGGTACATACAAGCATTGTATAGTTTCAGCTTTAACCATTTAAAGTGCAGAGGACAGCTGGCTGGTACCCCTGACTACTAAACCAGAGATACCGAGTTTGAATCCTGGTCAGGGCAGATGGTCGTATGATGAGTACGAATATGAGTCTATGATGTTCAATATATTTTTTATCTTTTTCAATTAGTTATGTAGGATCAATTTGCAGGTACTTTAAAAGATAATGCCACTAAAAATAGATAAACCTACTACATCTTGTCATGACTTATCAGGACTTGTTTGAGTTTGATATTCTTTATTGTACCTTTCAGTTACTATGTCTATTCTGTAAGACCTTATTACCCACATGAAACGCAATAAAAGTTATGACTCATCTTTCTTCTGGTTGACTGGTAAAGAATGCTTAATTAAGTTCGCCAATTCGTACCATAAAATGTGTAATACAAGTTTAACTATTAAATTAATTTATAAATATCAAAAATCGAAGATAACTACCATAATTTGAAAACAAATGTTTGAGATAATGAGATAAACATCAAATGCAACGGGACTCGAACCCGGGACTTTTGTTTTAATAATTTTCTATCATGAATTCCAATCAAGAAAACTTTCAAAACTGACGCGGTTCTTATATTTTCCTATAATTCATCAAGCTTAGCCGTAGCCGCTGTGATTGTTTGTCTATGGTGCTGTCACCATTTCTCGTTGGCGCTCGTTTGTTACTGAAGATTTGGCATCTCTCCAAGTTCTGACACGACCGTTCACATCTTACTGCTTCATCTAAAGGGCATACGAATAGGCTACTACTGACTCCCTGCTTCGTGAATCTCGTGCCCTAACTGAAATTTTTGATCAGAGGAGTGACAGGTATACCTTTTTTTAACCGACTTCAAAAAAAGGAGGACGTTATCAATTCGACTGTATGTTTTTTTTATATTTGTTACCTCAGAACTTGCGACTGGGTGAACCGATATTGATGATTCTTTTTGTGTTCGAAACGGAATAGTTCCCATTTGGTCCCGTAATTTTTTTTTTTAAATCCATTGGGTAGTTTGGTCTTTAAATTAAAAAAAACTGGAAAAATGAAGTCGTCTACGTATGCGAAATTGCGGATTTTTGCCTTCCTATGAATTTTTAGTGAAATAATACGATAGTCGGAAACAATATAAGCTCATGGTCACCTATCTAGCTTTGACCTTTAAAAGTTATCACTAAAAATTGTGAAAAAAAGAAATTAAACAAAAATTAAAACCGACTCCAAAAAACTGAAAAGGATAAAATAATTAAATATTGGTAGGTACTCATCCCCTAAAAACATATTTTTGGAGTTGGTGCTAAGTTGTATCCAGAAACAATAGATAATGAAGCACCGATTCCAAAAATATGTTTCTAGGGGATGAGTATCTACCAAAATTTAATTATTTTATCCTTTTCAGTTTTTTGGAGCCGGTTTCAATTTTTGTTTATTAAATAAAAAGCGTTCAAAAATTACAAAATAAATCAGCGCCATCATGTATGCGTAAACGTCAAATTTTTATTTTTAGTTTGAGCAGATTGGACTCTTTTAATTTGATACGAGTAATCATCGATTACAGACCCTTGATCAACACAATCCTGTTACGAGGAGCTCGGTGGCGTATTGGTTTGAGCGCTCTGGTTTCGATACGAAAAACAAAGCAACTTTCGCCATGGTCGGTCCCGGGATTGGTCAATCAAATTTATAATCTCGAGCTCCTTCGTGCCACGGTTTAGCTACCTGGATAAACATTTCAAATTGTACCAATGTGGCATTGTACGGATGTAGAATTGTACGGATGTGGAATTGTACGAATGTGGAATTGTACGAATGTGGAATTGTACGAATAAGGAATTGTACTAATATGGAAATTATACCAATGTGTCCGAAGCCTAATAAATACTTAAACGGAAACAAAACTTGATTTTTATAGAAATTAAATGTCAATAAAACGGAATAAACAGAACACTTTTAATAACTTATTGATTTATTTAGCAAATGTACCCAACGTTTACAATAATGATTCAATAATATTTAAGCTTTTATAAAAAAGCAAAGCACTCGTTCAAATGTTGAAAAATATGATAATTTCGACATTTTTAAGTTTATATTTTTATAAACATTTAGTTTAATTTAGTCTCCTCAATTCACGTTTGCCAAAACATCTTGTGTAAATTAAAATTGGCTATTTTGTTATTTTAAAACTGCGATTTTGAGCGCTCGACTGGATCTTTTACCCTATAGAGAATATCGCAGATAAGCACCACTTGTGTTGTTTTATTCCTGCGGTGAGTAAGTTTGTGATATTTATTCCTGCGTTGAGTAAGTTTGTCATATTTATTCCTGCGGTGAGTAAGTTTGTCATATTTATTCCTGTGGTTAGTAAGTTTGTCATATTTATTCCTGCGGTGAGTAAGTTTGTCATATTTATTCCTGCGGTGAGTACGTTTGTCATATTTATTCCTGCGGTTAGTAAGTTTGTCATATTTATTCCTGCGGTAAATAAGTTTGCCAGTGATAATTGATAATTGTGAAAGCGTTATATTGGCAGAGCAACGGAACTTTGTCTCTTACGCCGTCAACAAAACGGTTTCTCTTGATATTCGCAGGCTACGCGTCAGTTGTGCCCAAGGTGCTACGAGCGTCTACGTGTCCTCCATCGCGATAATGTACAATGTATTTACCAAATCAAAACAAAAAACGTTACGTTGCGCACAATTTGTGTTGCGCTAAACATTTGAACGGCCACCAATTAGTTATTTTTTTCGGAACGGTCTTTGGTTATAATGATAAATATTACATATTTATTTTGTATATATTTACAAAATACAATAAAATAAAAACTTTTTAAATTATGTTAATATATCGAGCGGTTTTTGATAGCATTTAGATACAAAGACTTTACTATGAGAACGTATTTACCGCTGTCGGATGAACATTTTTAATTTAGTTGGTGCCTAGCAACTTTTGTTGGCGTTTTGTTTTTTGGACAGCGGAATATATAGTTCCCATAAATAATGGATCCCATAATAACGTCTTTGGGTCTAAATGCTGCCAAAAATCGCCATACAAATTGGTAAATACGTTGTAAAATATTCAAACGGCCACCAATTAGCTTTTTTTTTTAAGTAAATAATTTGATTTTTTTGAATAAAATTATATTACATATTTATTAAGTATGAATCACATAAATTTAATAAAATAATAAGCAAATATATCGATCGGTTTTTGACTAGATACAAAGACGTTACTATGGCAACCATCTATGAAAACGTATTTTCCGCTGTCCAACAAACATTTTGACGTACCTACTTTGAAAAGTTGCTTATGCACCAACTTTACTAACAATGTTCGTCCGTCAGCGGTAAATATGTTCCCATAGATGGTTGCCATAGTAACGTCTTTGTATCTAGATGCTGTCAAAAACAGATTGATATTTTTTTTATTTATTTAATTTATGTAATTAATATTTAATAAACATGAAATATAATTATAATCAAAGATATCATCGTATGTTCCGAAAGAAAGCTAATTGGTGGCCGTTTAAATGTTTCGCGCAACACAAATTGAGCGTAGCGGAACGTTTCAGTTTTGCTTTGGTATATGCAATGTAAATTAGTGCGATCGAGGGCCCAGACCTCACGCTACGGTAACCAACCACTCACCATCTGGCGCGCGGCGGGCTGTACGCTAGTTTGTCATTGCCACCCTTGTCGTATGAAAAAATGATCCCTTTTTGGAATTTGATAAACGATTTTTGTTTTTTTAATGTTCTCTTTATATCAAAAGTCTAACACATATGTACTTACCTATCGGTTACGTCAAGTCTCAATATTTATATTGGTAATGTCACATAAAAAAATAACACCAAACAGTTTATACTTTTTAATCCGTTTTTAACTACATTCTACATTATCTTAAACTTTACATCAATATCAGTCTACGTAATTAATGCTACTCATTAAAGTAAGGTAGGTGGACCATGGAAGGCCACGCTCCTTTGAAGGCCAACTATTAAAAAGTCGTAGTTATCGACATGTAAAGACACATCCCTTTTACTAAATACTAAGCTCCATCAAACTCAAGGCCACAAACGCGGCGGCTTGACGACCGCGCCATTATTGTGGCAGTGCGAGCTCACGTTTCGTAGACTTCGCTCGTCGACGTTGCAGTTGTTATTCGCGCGCTTAGCAAAACGTAAGTTTTTAGTCAATAACCTATTATTATCTCATATTTTTTACTGTATATTGTTGTATAAGGTTATGTTTATGGTTTCTAAAGAATAAAAACATGGTTTTAACTCGATTTAAGTTTAAATATTGGCAGTGTTCCTAGGATGGCCGGTGGTTCCTTATAAGGCCAATCGAAAATTTGACCGTTGGCCTTGCTATGGTACATGGGCCTTACAAGAACCATTCACAAACCATGAACATATGAACATTTACTTTTTAGTTATAAATAAGTACGTACCGTTACAGTTAAAACAGTGTTTTATATTATAACATTTTTACTTTTAAGCGTTTATAACTTTTTCAACTCGGATTGAATAACATTTTTTTTCATAATTATTTTATTAAGTGGGTAATTTAACAGATGATTAAAATTTATGCGAATATTTCAGATTTTAAAAATGTCGGAGTCAAAACCTAGAAAAAAAAGAGGTAGTACATGGGATGAAGACAGTTTAAGACGTGCCATGGAAGCAGTACAAAATAATAAACTTAATACAAATGCTGCAGCGATAAAGTTCAATATTCCAAGACGCACCCTTAGAAACCATATATTGAGCGGTAACAGTGCTAAAATTATTGGGAAGACGACTATTCTCACAAAACAATTAGAACAAGATTTATCGCAGCGAATCATACGGTTTGCAAAACTGGGTATACCACTTACGCCTAAATTTATCAGAAAACAAGCCTTTTTATTTTGTGAGAGGTTTAAAATCAAACACTCGTTCAATATGTCAACTAGAATGGCTGGACGCAAATGGCTTAAAATGTTTTTATCTCGAAACCCATCAATATCAAAAAGAAAACCCCAGTTAATGAATCCAGCTAGAGCTCAGAAAATGAATAAGCCTATTGTTAAACACCACTTTGAAGAAGTGAAGAAACTCTATGAAGAGTTAGATATTATTGCACATCCAGAACGTCTGTACAACATGGATAAAAAAGGGTGTCGCATTACGGTCCACAAACAAAATGTAGTTTTGGCTGAAAGGGGAAATAAAAGAGTACATCTTGTTGCTCCGGAACACGCCGAGAACGTAACAATAGCAATATTGTTACGTTGTTTATCGTAAATGCTGTGGGTACTGCTATACCGCCTATGATTATTTTTAAAGGGATTAGGCACAGATCAGAATTAGCAGAGAATTTGCCACCTGGAACAAAGGTAAGCATGGCACCCAAAGGCAGCATGACCAGTAGCTTATTCGTAGAGTTCATTGAACATTTAGCACAACATAAAGTATCCGGTAAGTGTCTACTTATCTTTGATGGCGCAAAGTGTCATTTATCATATGAGGCTCTGGAAGTAGCAGATAAAAATAATATAGTACTATACTGCTTACCTTCAAACACGACGCACGAACTCCAACCTCTAGATAAATCAGTGAATCGGTCCTTCGAACATCACTGGGATGAGGAAGTTCTAAACTACCTGTGCAATTCTCAAGAGAGAACTTTAAACAAAGCTGCATTTAACAAAATTTTCTCCCGAACATGGCCAAAGTGTATGACTCAAACCAATGTAACGAATGGATTTAAAGCCACTGGTTTATACCCCTTTGATCCCGATGTCATACCCGAAGATGCTTATGCTCCTTCCATTGTAACTGAAAGACCTTTATCGGAAATGTTACAACACCAGATGGACCAACCACTTATATCTGGGGTGCGATTCTGTAACGGATCTCGCACCTCACTTCGCAAGTCACTTCGAATTCAACTGTCAAATAGAGCAAAAAATGTATGAAAATTTGCTCTATTTGACAGTTGAATTCGAAGTGACTTGCGAAGTGAGGTGCGAGTTTTGTTACAGAATAGACAGGCTGTTCAAGTCTCGCCTCCTATGTCTGAAGTTAAGAAAGTGTCAGAATTGTCGCCAAAATCTGCAGCTGCAACACAAAAAAGTAAACCAGTTCTTGTTTCTTACAGTTTTTCAAGTGATGATTCAGACTTAGAATTAGGTATTATGGGAAATGATCAGTGCCACCACGTAAGTTCAGTACACGTTGAAACCGATGCAGATACGAAACATGACCCTCAACGATCTCTGTACGATAATCCTCTTCCGAGCACGTCTGGCTTGCAACAAAATATCGTCTGTTCTAGCTCTGAATCTGATCTTGATTTTAATCTTGGTGAATCATTTATAAAAGAAAACTACATGTCTAAACTTCAAGTCTCGGATCTATACAGCTTTTCTACCTCATTTGATGATGATCTCGAACAGAAAGGAGAAATCACTCCAAAAAAACTATTAGTGCAAAACAAAAGCTCAATTAAAACAAAAGCTCAACTAAAGAGTCATGAGACCATATCTTCAGATGATGACGAGCCGTTAATTAAGCTAATAAAGGATAAAGAAGAATCGTTTCATAACTTCTTGCCTACTCCAAATTACGCTACGATAAAGTCTTCACGTCCACGGCAAAAAGCTATTAACGATAAGGGACAACGAATAGTAAAAGATTTATTTAAAACTGGAGATAAAGACAATAAGATGAAGCAAACGACGAGTAAGAAAAATGGAAAGTCTACAATTAAAAAAGGTCAAAAAAAGAACACCAAAAATAAAAATGATCCTGTAAAACGGCTTAAAAGAATAGTACCAAAACAAAACAATAAAAGATCGAAAATAGAGAAGAAGAAAAGTGCAGAAGATGAAGAGAAGGAGTGGTAATGTCATGGATGTGGTGAGTGTAAAATGAGAGACATGAGGCAATGTACCCAATGTCAAAAGTGGTATCACGAGGAGTGTATGGGTCTCACTAAAAAAGATCTCATATTTATATGCCCAAATTGTGATTAATCTATCCAAAGTTAATATCTTTTTAGTTTCTAAATTAGTTTTCGAAATTAATCTTGATTTTGTTATAATTATTTTCGTCTTTTAATCTTAAGAATACTTAGTTGATTTTAAATATTCCTAACTACAAGACTGACTATGTGCCATGATAAGTTTTTTATAATTACAGTAGTCTGTAGTTTCTATTATTTTATTGTAGTAATTAATATAAAAAAGTCATTGTCACACTTTATTGTTAGCTTGGCCTTCTTAGGAACATTGTGGCCTTACAAAGAACGGACCCATAAGAAGGCCATTTTGGATAAAAATAAAAGTTTTTAATTTTATTATAAAACACGTTGGCAAGTTCTTTGTTGCTAATATGATACTTAATAATACTATTTTTAAATAACTTCCATTAATATATTCTTAGTTACACGATGGTGTTCAAGTAATGTTCATTAAGTTTTTTATAGATGATTAAAATACATTGAGCATTTAATGTTTCGCTTAAATGATGGAGCTTATTATGTAGTTTTTGTAAAAGCAGATATATATATTGTTACCACTCTATTTTTAAGTTTAACGACTGATGTATAATATTGGCCTTGTTTGGAGCCGTGTTCCTTGCAAGGCCATTTGGAAGAGCTTTATAAAACTTAAATTTAATAAATAGTGGTTAAAGTTAGGTAAAAAGAAAGTCAATTATATGGTGCGCAATAAAACAAAATATTACTTAATAATTGGTTTCCTTAATTTATCCAGTAAATAAACGAATAAAAAGTGTTTACTCGTTAGAGTGGCCTTCCATGGTCCACCTACCTTATATATAATTTTGTTACTGCAGTTGTGATTTAATATTATAATGAATTGGTTAATACTGTTGTACTGTATAAACATATATAACGATCTTACGCAAAATTGACAAATTATCGAGTAATTTAAAAAATAACTAAAAGTTAAATTCTAGATATTTTTTTTAAATATTGTCACTAATATCTAAAATATATGCAATTATTCTAACCCTGTGCATAACGTATCCACTTTCCAGTAACGTGCGTTTTATTATCTTAGGTGATCTAAAAATACGTAGATAGGTACGCTCTTTTCATCAGCATTCTATCAACTTATAAAGGAGTTTGAATTTTAGAAAATAATATAAATTACAAATGGTATTAAAAAGCTCAACAGTGAGCTTTATAATTAGCTCATTAGTGACCTATATACCATTTGTTATGTAAGAGTTGAATTATATCGGAAAACCTATACTTACTTATTTCCATACTTAGGTTTCTTCTGCGCGTAAAAATGGTGTCTTACCGACTCTTACCTATATTGTATAATAGTATCTTATAAAATAAGTAGTAAGTAAATACTTAAATAATTTGTAATCTAGAAATGAAAATGAAAAAAAAACAATGGTTTTTATTTGTTAAGTAAGCATATTGTTGCTATTGTTCTTGGTTGGTTTTTGTTCGAATCGTTACTGGTATTCATCAGTATTAAGTTGTTGTTTTTTTCTCTACATTTGTCTGTAATAAATAAACAAATAATCAAGAACATTGACGTTACCCAATCCATTTGTCGGGACCGAATGTTTTACCAGTCAAGTTTAAACAAAATCTGAAATTACTTAACATAAACAACTTGCGAATTATAGACACATTTCAAAAATAGTGTAAGAACCAATTATTCAGTAGATTGATTTACGTTATGCAGACGAAACGCTGACGAATCGCACCTACCAAGATTTGGTAAATCACGCTCATTTGTTTCAGACAGAACATGTCAAATTGGCTTACGTAATCGCCTAATCGGGCGGCAAGCGGTCATTAATCCATTGGGCAAGTTAAAGCTAAATTAAGCCTAATGTCCCTGAGTAAGGTCATAGTTTCTCTTGCAGCGTTCGTCTCAATTCTTCTGTAGCTTTAGCCAAGACTTTGCTGTCATGACGCCGCTGTTTCCCTCCTAAATCTCCTCCACATTCTTCAAGGTAGTCCTTGGGTGGTTCTGCGGGATATTTACCTCCGAATTTTGGCCTGGGAATGCGCACACGCTTAACATCATCAAGCCAAGTCTCCATTTCGCCAAGCGTTGAACCAAAACCTTCTTGTCGTAACAGCAACCTGGAAATTAAAAAACCGAGTGTTAAACTACCGTTAGGTTTGTTTGCATAAATTCGTTGAAGTTCTTTCGTTAATCCGTTTTGAATTTCACGCAACATTGCGCCTTTCCGGAAGTTAACCTATTATAGCATCTTATGAACGGGGTAAAAGAAGTGGCAACACGCACTGCCTTAGCGTTGGTTAATAGTTGTGCAAGCCATAACGATGGTCAGTGGTATGGTGAAACATCGGTGCAACTTGGCTAATATAGTTTCGCCTCGCTATGGCGCCTGGGAAGCCGAAAGATTGTGATTGCCAATGTCGTGTCCGATATAAATGGAAGACCGCAAATCGCGCAAGTTGCCGCATTTATGTAGGACATAGTTATTATACTTGAATAATTTTCTCCTTGAGGAGCAGACGGCCTATGAAACTAGTTTAACAGTTTAATTGACGACAACAACAACAATTCAACATTCATTTGGTTTTTTCTTTGACGACCGGCTGGCCAAGGCGCCAGCATTCCCGTTTATTGAAACAGCCATTATTATAAAACTAAGGATTAGAACACCTTTATTGTTACAACTAATTTCCTATGTTGCAGTTAACCGTTATAAAGCACTAAGTAGCGTGTAAAACTAGTTGATAATTATAGCCCTGTTTGTACAGATTTCTATTTCAATAACTTTTATAATCAGCAAGATAGCATTCATGATTTCAAAACATAACTAGATACATATACTGATTGAAGATGATATACTGATATACTGATTTGTATGTGATTTTGTATTATGGCAACATTATGGATAGATAATAAAAGATGGCTACAAAGAAGTAATGTGTTTTACTTTAAAAATAATATTATAACATATAAAACACATTACTTCTTTGTAGCCATCTATACAGAATACTAATGTAGTATTGCTCACTTTTGGTGGCTTTAGAGTAAATACCTTAGGGTCTGCTGTAATAACTTGTATTTTTAAAAATTATATGTACAAAATGAAATTCCATATTGTTAGTGATAAATGTATTTCATTAATAGGGTTGCCTGGTTGTCAAACAATAAAATTAGTCACCAATGTTAATTCAATTAGTACTGTATCTGGAAAAGAAAAGTTTATTAATAACAACAAAATTGTATTTCAGGGAGTAGGACGCTGTCCTATCAAATATAAAATTAATATTAATAATGAAAGTGAAGGTGTAATTTGTCCACCCCGAAGAGTGCCACTATCAATACTACCAAAATTGAGCAATAAATTAAAAGAACTAGAATTGTTAGAAATTATTAAAAAAGTTGATAGACCAATTAAATGGGCAAGTAACATAACTATTGTTGAAAAACCTGATGGACACCAGGGATAATTGTTAAAAAACATGCTACACCTAGGTCATATTATGTCAAAGATCTTTTAAATAATAACTGTGTAAGGCGGAACAGCATTCACATAAACAAAAGAAGAAGTGATCATAAAATAATACCAATCAGCTATGAAAGGGAGGAAAGTATGGGGAATACATTGATTACTAATGATAATAAAGAAAAAGAAATAATTTCTAGACCTAGAAGACAAGTTTCAATACCAATAAGATTTAAAGATTATATCCTAGGTTAAGATAAAATATAAGTTAAGAACTATGTAAACCTATTTTTAAAATATATGTATAAAAAGGGGGATGTTGTATAATGGTATCATTTGTATGTGATTTTGTATGATGGCAACATTATGGATAGATAATAAAAGATGGCTACAAAGAAGTAATGTGTTTTACTTTAAAAATAATATTATAACATATAAAACAATAGGTCTTTCGTCTCAGTGACATAATGATATTATCATATTATAGTGGGAAGAATAGAGAAAATAGTAAAGTATGAGTATTGTGTGATAATTACTCTGAGTAATCTAGCTTGGTGCATAATAATAAGTGATTAATAGCCGTTTCTGCGCCCGCGCATCTCTGATCATAAAACAAAGATTTTAATGCACGAATGACTTTCTCCAGTGAAAGTATGTCTAAACGAAACGTTATTTATTCTATTTGACGCTTTCAAATTTTGCTATTTGTCGTATTGAATTACGAGTAACGATTTGTCAATACTCGATTATTTTTTTAATAGATTTAATATTAAGTTTCTCTTATTTTATGCCTCAAACATAAAATATACAAATATTAAAATAAATTGCTAATTAGGTGACCGGCTGGCAGAGCGGTCTATATGTGAGTATCCCTTGCTATACAGGCTATTTGGTCAAGGAATTTGAATCCCGGTAGAGGCAGATGTCTGTATGACGAGCATTTGTTCACAAATACAAACAAATAAATTAAAAACAAATAGTTACAAATAAATTATACAAGGAAAGAGAACACAGAAAGCGTGCAAGAATTTAAAGGATGAAACAAAATATCTATGTATCCAAAGATGTCTGTGATCGAAAGGAAGTAAAAGACACTAACATAATATTAGTACTAATTAAATGAACAGAAACTTACAATAAATAACAAGCACTTTCAGATTTGGACACAAATAACAAATCAATATTAGGATTACCTAATATTGTTTAGGCAAAGCATTCAGACACAACACTCACAATATCAGAAAGCAGCTGATGGGTATACGTGTGCCGCAGTGACACAAATGGGTAACAAACAGCTCAGTATGTTTTTTCCCTAGGAGCCAAATTACCCAAAGACACGCGAGTGCGCATTAAAATATTTTCTTTAACACAATGTTATAATAATAGAAAGAAAAAAGAAATTATGAGATACACAAACTGCAAAAAATAAAATGAACTAAAATTAATACAACTTATTTAACTAATTTTAACTTAAATTAATAATAAATGTTCAACAAATATCAAAGTACCTACCTAATTCCAAAAACTAACTGAAAATAAATTACTTAAATGAAAAACCATCTTTGGGAGAATTGTGAGGTTATAGCTAGTGTTTTTTTTATTCATCTATATGACAAACAAGATGATGGCGCACCTAGTGGTAAGTGCTAACCGCCGCCTATAGACACCTGCAATAACAAGGAAAAATCACTTGATATTTCAGGTCGTTCTGAGAGTACCTACCGATGAAATATAAACCAATGAGGAGTGTGGCCCCTAACACATTCACCTGGCCAAATTCAGGAACAACAAAGTAAAGAATTAACTATAAGTATATTCTTAAATTAAAAATTTTTAATTCCTAATTTTTATACCAGGACATGTCCTTTAACTTGCCTAAATATTTATCTAGAATAAGTAGTAAACAATATCTAAAATCATTTTTTTTTCAAAGTTGTCATTACATATGGTCAAATTTTAAATCGACAACTCTATTTAAAACGAAATTTGAACATAATTTATAAATCAGATGATATTTATTGTAAGCAACTTTAAAGAATACAAGCTGATAACGGGGCGACCCCTATTATGTTAATAAGGAATACATTCAGTTTCGGTCAGTCAAGACACAAAATATACGTGACTCAAATACGTGGGCGATGCCAAGATCCATGATATCGGACCTAAAACTCAGCAGTGAGTCAGCTCTATTTGACCTTGTAAGTAAAATAGTATCTTTATAAACATAAACTGCACTGCCCCCGTTGAATACGCACTATTGGAAAGTGCTTTGTTCGTGATGCTGTTTTTTATTTTCCTATTGAAAAATAACTACAATATTTTGTCTATCTGCATTTTATGCATATGGATCATGAATGAGCTAACTTCCTCGTTATCTCATAACCTGAAGTTAAAATTATAAGTAAAAGTTGTTCGAATCAGTAAATAAATAAATAAAGTTCGATTTCTTTTTGAGACGGGCTTGGCACGTACTGTTTCTTAATTTAGAAGGAAGAATGTCATAGTAATGATCATCATTTACAGCGGTATTCTCAATAATAGATGGAGTTTTCTCGCTTCAGAGGAACCAAGACACGCAGGAAATAGTCCGTTGCATATTGATACTGTATGTGCATAATCTCTACTTGTTTTTCTCGTATAAAATGTTAGTTCTTATGGTAATTTAATAGGGTACAGGGTCATGGTGTTACAAGTGCGAAAATTAAGTTGTATGTTAACAGAAGATAAATAAAAAATAAGATATATTACACAGCCTGTAGATCACTTGTATTGCTCACTGATATTGCTCCTAATTTTAGCCATTTCATAGTTATCTAATTTTAAGAACTATAAAATTTATACCTACCTAAAAGGTACCTATAGTTAACTCTCCGGTAGGTAAATAAACATTGCCATATTATTGCGTAAAGTAGACCAGCAATGTACCAAATCCATGAAAGGCTCTCCTAAAATGACCCTACTCCAGAGGCTCGTTGACTAAATGGGACCACCGCATTCGCATTACGGGCCCGCTTCAAATTGCTTTCCTACGTGACACCATGAGGAGATCTCAATTGCTGCTCGTAATTTAAACTACGTACTTTCTCTTTGTACGACTTGTGATCACGACACGAAATTCTTGACCTATCCCTCACTTGAAGAAGCGTAATCGATCCGATAAATTGTATAGAAAATATTTATGATTTCGGTTTACCGTTAGCTACGTTCGTGACTTTTTTTATCTCTAAATAAGAATCGCAAATAGAACCCGCTAAGTTTTTTCTCGCATAATTTCATCATCATTGTCTAATTTGCTCCTGATGCTTATGATCAAAATCGAATAAATTCAAAATCGTTAGTCGATGATTTAAGTTACGAATTGACACAAAATAAAACAAAGTAACATTCTTTTTCAGTTATAGGTCATTTACAAGTGAAAATAAAATGAGAGATTATTTTATTCCCTAGGTATTACGATTATGGCTAACAAGACCTGTGTATCAGCGACGTCAGCTAAACATTTGCATGAAATGGCTTATCTGAAATCTCTGGTAGTTTGAGGATGCCGTAAGTGGCACAGTCGCGTAGCTGGCACGAGACACGATTGGGGCTCGGTGCCGCCGTTCCCATGGTCCCAGCGTGTTCCGGGGTCACCGATGCCACGGACCCGTATCTCAGTCCTCACAATTACACAGGCGAAAGCCAAACAAATGTCTACCATAGAGGGGGGACGGCGGCTTAGCGAAACGATGCGAAATGTAGCATGCCATAGATTTATCGATATTGCGTATCGTGTTGTGATTGTGACTAGTAGATAGAATTCTGGTTTGGTAGTTTCTTCAGGTGTTAGTTGAGCTATTGCGAAATATGTAATTCAATTTCAACAAACTGTTTCGCAAATTATTTTACACGCGTTACAGTTTCATAACTGTCATGATTAAAGTCATAAAAAAGTGACAGATAAACAAATATGTTAATAAAGATCATTTAGGACAGCTTTTATATAGCCAACTAAAAAAGGGTGTGAAATGCACGTACATAAAACGATACTATCGCTTCTACATTCAGCTGAAAACTACAGCAACGCTGTTGTAAGACGTATTGAAAACTATATTTAAACATTAAGGTTCTTAAGTAGAACTCACTAACTAAAACTCCCTAATAGCTCCACTGCCCTTCGCGGCGGTAGCCTATGAGCTCTGCCCAATTCACCCCAGACAACGCGGCCTTACGGCCAGGTTTTGCGGCGATGGAGATCACCAGAGTTACTTGGACTATAAATCTCACGGTAGATGCGTTTTATTGAAAACCAATAAAAAAGAAAGTTTTTACTAATTCAACTAACGGTCAACCTCATAAAATCAGAGTCGATATAGACAGCTATATATTTTCCTGAGTTTTTAAGTGGTATATACGGAGAATCGGACAAATAAGTGTCACACCACACAGTAAGTAATTTAAGTCACTGCAAATTAAAGAAAAGTAACAAGAACAGTAAGTAGGTATTTCAAATTGTCACGCTTTGCATCTGCAATCAAAAAAGTCATAAAATCGGAGATTCTATAGGTCTTGAGATGTGAGCGCTGAGCAAGAAAGATAGTGAAAGGGACATACCTATACAAAATAACATTTGTTTTGTTTACATTTGTTCTTTATTTAACTTGGCTCCAGAATAGTTCTATTGTCGTTACAGAGTTCAAGAAACGCTGACACCTAAAGGGGTTAGTGGTCATGAGGCTGCCACGATTGCAAACCGTTACCACGAGGTGCTGGTCCAGTTTTGCCCTTTAAGGCCATGCATCCACTTATTCGTAATTTCTCGGTAGATTTGTGTATGGAAAGTAATTTCTTTTCTCTTTGTAATACATTAACGAGGCTTACAACGTTATTCAGTCGTAAACAAGCCTCGCGAGAGGAGCTCGGTGGCGTAGTGCTTTGAGCGCTCTGGTTTCGATTACGAAAACAAAGCAACTTTCGCCATGGTCGGCCCCGGCATGGGTCAATCAAAAAAAAATCTCGAGCTCCTCCGTGCTTCGGAAGGCACGCTAAGCCATTGGTCCAGGTTGTTACTGCAACCGCTTTAACCCGCCAACCCGCATTGGGCCAACGTGGTGGTGTTATGGCCCAAACTCCTCATGTGTTTCTCCCATGTAGGAAGGCCTGTACCCAGCAGTGGTACGTATATAGGCTGATGATGATGAAACAAGCCTCAACTTAGTACTTAGGTAGGATACAGTCAGTAGAAAAAGTAGTGGCAGTACCTACATTACTCTTACAACGAAAGCAATAATCTTTACTTGTCTTACTACCTGTCAATAGTGGTGGCTTTATTCCTGCGTTTTCCGAACCTCATTCAACTTTTAAACAGTAGGTATATAACTTGACCTAAAATTTTTCTTCATTAACGTTCTATTGAATTTGACATGAAAATTATGTAGGTACACAAAATGCACTGATGTTAAATACATTTTGGTTTATTGTTTTTATTTTCTACTGGAAAAAGTATCTTACACAGTGTTTTATCTCGAATGAACGTGACAAAGCAAAGTGTAATACAAGGCTTTTACAAAGTTTATTATTATTCAGACCCCTCATTTTTATCGGGATCCAAACTTTCACGCATTAATAACTTATGTAATATCTTCTGCAACTCTTGATTACTTCATAACGTTAGACATATTTTAAGACGCCAATCGAACTACTAATCAAAGTTTCTGTAGACATGATTTCATTAAGGCAATAGGGTAGTTGGGCAAACTCAATATTCTGCGAGTAATCTGATAGCCCTACATAACAATATAATCCGTTATTGTACTAGGGACTGCGAACCCAATTAGTGAACGCCATATGTGAAATTAGTTCCTTATTAACAACGATACGCTTTATTATGAATATATATGTAAATTTGAGTCTAAATAAAAGTGAACTAAAATAACAATTATTTGCGAAATACGCTTTCTAACGTTTTTAAACAGATGTCATTCATGTATTTAAACAGATAATTTATACTTAACACAATTACTTTCCATAAAAATATAAACTGCAATTGCAATGCCGTTCAGATTTTTGCTCAGCCTTTTGCTCTTTTCGGTGGTTCTAGTTACTAATCCCATATGTGGAAAGGGAGTGGTGTTCTCCAAAGCTTCCTGTAATTGTTGGTTTTATGACGACACTTTCCACTTTGAAATTGTATTGTATGTAACCACTTCCTACAATGTTTTACAACTCCTTACAATGCGTTATAAATTATATTCTAAGGAGAGAATGTGAACAGGAAGGCTCGGCGATCTCACTTGCGACAATTTATAGTTCCTGTAATTGTTCATTTCTCGCTACGACTTGACTTTCTGCCACTCCCTAGGAAAGTCCTGGATTAGTAAAATTTGTTACGTCTTATGTCTAGTACTAGTTACGGACGTAACTTGAAAACTAGTTTTCCACGCTTAAATTAACAGTACTCGATGCGAAAACAGCAATCAAGTGTTATATAAACACTAGGTTTACGCATACATTGAGGATAAGAGTTTGTAAGTAGCCATATTATCTAGTCATTATTGTATTCTAGTTCATAGAATTAAAAGTTATTTGCGGCATTTACATTTTTAAAAGTTTTTGCCTCGACCGTCTAGAAATAATATTATTTTTATATAATGCTTCGTCTATCGTTTATTATATTTGTTCTAAATCCAATTGAATAGACGTATTATATTGAAGTGTAGTTATCTAAGGGATATTGAAAATAATTTAGATCAACCAAACGAATTATATAAATATGAACCAATAGGGTAGTTGACATTTTTTTTATTTCTTAAATAAGAAGTTTATAACTCATAAAGAAATATTGCAAAAGAAATAGTATGTCAAAGATCAATAGTTTCATAGATAGTGGTATGGTTGATGTGTTGCAGCGCATCGTCGAAAAACGCTCCATAGAAAATCTACGGTACAGGTGACGTCACATGTTCCAATATTACTAAGAAATGTATGGGCATACTGACAAAATTGATAATAACTATGTATTATGTATCTTTTTATTAATAGTTGTCATAATAATAGTTGTTTTAATTGATGTCAGCAATATAATAACATTATCATTTTTGTTATACCTACTTATTTTGAAAAAAAAACATTTTATTACCATTATTTTATTTTTCAATACGGTACAACAATATTCCATATCTTTTAAGTTCAAACTTAGGCAACATCCCAATTCGTAATAATTGCAAAATTAAAAATTTTAAGTAACCCCCGGTGTCATTAATCATCTATCTAACACCATCTCACTTAGACTATTGATAAGAGCCCAAACACGCTATATCTGCTGTAAGTTTATGAAGACTTAAGCATTTCGCAGACTTGTTGATGGTATAGGATCAGCTCAGGGTTAGTATGTCATGGGAATGTCTCCGAACTGACAATACACCAAATTTGAAATCAATCGGATCTGTAAAAGTTAGTAAAATCCTATTATTATGTAGAAAATGAGCTGATATTCATCAAACGCCTGAACTGATCTTCATAAATTATAGCTAACAACCATCGTAGGAACATCAGCTTTCAAACAAAAAAAACCGAATCAAAATCGGTCCATTCGTTTAGGCGCTACGATGCCACAGACAGACACACAGATACACAGACAGACACGTCAAACTTATAACACCCCTCTTTTTTCGTCGGGGGTTAAAAAATAACTACCTATAGGTACAAGGTGTATCAGAATTACTCAAAAATAAGAAAATCTTTATCGAAATTGAGTTTTCGATAAAGATTTTCTTATTTTGATGAAAATGTCACTACTCTAGTAATCGGCTGTGAATGTCATTCAACCAAAGAATTTCTTTTTTTTTTGCTAACATCTTGTATAATAATATCAAACATAATAGACATAGTATAGATCTAGCGCCGGCAATCTGGTGACGGGCAAATGATTTAAATATTCAACTATCAGAATCTTATAATATTATTGACGTAAAACTCAAATTTTGTTATAATTTAATGAATATTCATCAATTTTCGATTAATTAAAGTTGATTCAATTGAGCAGGGTGAACGGCCTCAGTTTGGCTAGCGGGACTCGCTCACGTGTCTCTCTCCCACGCCTAACGCTAATTGTTGCTAATTGATAACGTCACACAAGGCATGCCTGCCTTTGTTTGACACATATGGGTAATAACCAAAAACTTATTATCTACTAACACACAGTTTTTAAATGATAGATACGGTCTGGAAAACTAAGAATTGGTTTACAAAATACACATCTCATTTATTCTCAAACTCATTCAGTTTTCTTGCCTATCTAAAACATTTAGCATCAAAATTTATTATGTAAAGTGCAAGCTAACATTTTACCAAAATTATTGATTGCGCAATGTATTCTACTTTCCCTACCCTTTCTTTTTTGTAATAACTAATAAAGTTTTAAATTCTTAACTTACTCTGACTGATTTTATTTAAACCATCAGTTAATAATTACGATCTACGTAGTGTTAATGTTGATAGCCCTATGTACACTAGTGTAACTATTAGTGTCAAGATTCATATATCATCAGCGGCACTGATGTTACCAGTATCCAGCATAAAAGCAGTCTTCCATGCGTTATTTGTACAGACTTCATTAGTTGTCAATTCATATTAACTGGTTTGGTTTGTGTAGATAGGCGTTACGTTATTTGATGAGCCGGACCGCCGACAACTCCCACGTAAACCTGTAAGGTCGTGGGTCGATTGCTTTGTGTTGACGATATACAAGTTTGATTTCATTGTTATTATTCACCTTCCGGAAATGCAGATCTGTCACCTACTTTTCGGTGGCTTATGTTACGTGCATTAAATCATAATAAAGTTTAAGAAGAAATCATTTTACATCTAAAGTTGTTAAATTTTTTAAAGTCCCATAGAATGAACAGCAAAATTACATTATTACTACTTCTTTTTGTTGAAATCCATACTAATATTATAAATGCAAAAGAAAACTCTGTCCGTCTGTTAGGTACGTTTTCACTCTTAAAACACTCATTGACCCGATTAAGAAGAAGATATAGATTATATCCTAAAAAAGGGCAGGCTGTATTTTTGAGCGATATTCGACATTTGCGCGGGTGGAGACGCGGGCAGCCACTACTTGGTTATACAGCTAATTGTTGTACAACAATTAACTTTATCACCCACGTATCACCAACTAGTACTTAGACAAACCCAAGCTGTTTAAATAACATTACATGTAAACGTTAATATGTATACATTATGATATAACATTAAAAAATTTAAGAACCCCCGGCCTCATTTATCATCTATCTAACACCTAAAATTTCAAATCAATCAGATTTGTGTTAATTAGTAAGACCCTTGGCTTTTGTCAAGTAGGAAATGAGCTGATAGCCATCAAACGTCTGAAAAGATTTTTATAAATTATAGCTAAGAACCACCTCGATCACGTCAGCTTTCAAACAAAAAAACTAACTCAAAAGCGGTCAATTCGTTTAGGAACTGCGAAGCCACAGACAGACACCTATACAGAGACGTCAAACTTATAACATCATCAGATTATTTTTTATTATATTTTTTTTCCGTATTGAATGTCATTAAACGCGGTTATCTGTCTGATTAATATTTTTTCTCGTCTTTGCAATTCTCCAAAAAGAGACAAGATTTCTTTAATTTGACTTATAAACTACAATATACGTAACAGTGCAAAGTTACAGTACTTATCTCTAATTGTAAAAAATAAAAGAATTTGGAATATTTCGTCAAATAATTGCAAGAATAGACGTAATTGTGGTAAAATTAAAATCGGCAACCTCATATACCAAGCTAATAATATTGACAACTGGCCGAATGGTCAGGTTGCTATGCCGGCTACTCGGTCAGAGGTCCCGGGTTCGAATCCCGGTGGGAGCAAATGTTTGTATGATGAGTACGAGCATTCGTTCACGAGTCATGGATGTGTGTATGTTTATGTAGTATATTTCTAATATCATTATCCGTTATCTAGTATCCATAGCACAAGCTCTTGATAATGCTAGATAATAGGTGTGACTGTGTAAATATTATTATTATTATATTATCTTTAAATAAGTTCAATTAAATCATTATTAGTAGGTAACTACGTGAAAACAAAGTACGACCTTAGCACGTTCTTGATTTCGATGGCGTGTCTTTTATTTAAAAGCCAATTACTGACAAAATGAATTAACCTATTACTGCCATGGTTTTGTGCTGTCATGTTAATACCAGAATAAATAAAACAATAAATCAAATGACTTATAGTTTAAATTTTTTATCACTCAACTTCGTAAGCCTAGAACCTGAATCAAAATTATTTATGGCCTATTTTTTTTGAAATTATTTCCTTTGTAAATGATTTGTTAGGTAGTTGAACACATACCAGACGCAATAGGTTTTTTTGATTACTGTCACATGTTCTAGTTGAGGAGTTCGGTAGTTTAAGTGGTTTGAGCGCTCTGGTTTTGATTACGGAAACAAAGCAACTTTCGCCATGGTCGATACCGAAATGGGTCAATCAAAATTTGTTATCTCGAGCTCCTTTTTGCTTGCCGTGGTCCCGGTTATTACTGAAGTATCTCGAAAAAATAGAAAAAAATCTCATGCATCCGCGAAAAATACTAAAATTTTTTTATGCATAGTTTGTTTGTACAAATGTTGAATTTTTTTGTCGATTTCAACGTTATTTACTATAGCAATATGGCGCGCTATTTATATTTCAACGTTATTTATTATGTCGACATGGAAGTCAATGTGAAATGAACAATTGAACACTGTTCTTCACCTATTTTACCTATTTTTAATTATAGTGTAAATAGACCTGGCCGGATCTCCATACATTTTTGGAACATCTATTTTATTGTTATTTTTGAACAATAATAATAATTGGCCCTGTACTTGTTGATACGATCTTTTTTGTGATATTTTTATACTAACTTTTTAATGTCTTTTGATACGTTTATTGTTTTATGTCTAAAAGGTGTCATGTTAGTGGTTGGTGAGCATAAAGCATAAACGTATTGAAGAGAAACTCGAGTTTTTCTTAGGAGATTTGGTTTGGACACTATTCACGCCGTTCGTCTTCAAGCCCCTTTAGGTATATTGACGTTTTATATTTCACAAGCTGATTAATCATCGTAAAAAAAATAGTTTCGCATTTTCCTACTATAGTGAAATTCTCATTCGACTGTAAGATGTTCAAATGTGAAACTGATAAGAAAATATTTGTACATACTTATGATAATTACTGACAAGAAAACGTAACTTTGTATGTTCAGGAACATAATTAAGTATGAAACGGAATGGCTCAGTTCAGACATCTTCGATAATAACTTTATGGAGTTACTTTTACAGCAACCATGTAATCATCTTTTTAGGTAGTCAAGTAATACATGCTCCTTGTAAGCCTAGATGTAATCATATGGTTATGGCGAGTTTCATGCGGCGAGCGGGAACATTTTTAGTACACAAATTCTTATCTCTCTCTGAGATTGTCTTGGGTAGGTACTAACAGCTGACCCAGTGTTGTAAAAACCGTTTATTCTTTTTTGCATCTGAAACCATTATCTGCTTACATTGAAACCGCACGTAAGTATCCACTTTTTTCAAAATTCTATTGAAATATTCATAAGTAAAGTTTTTTTATACGCGCAATAACAAGGAAAAATCTCTTGATAATGCAGGTGCGTTGTCATCCTCATGCCTAAGATGAAATGCCGTCTATGTCTTAGTAATTACACTTGATACCTTTGCCTTAAATCCGAAACACAGCGTACTGTCTCACGGCTGAAATAAGAAAAGCGGTGCACCTACCCAGACAAACAAGTTGTATCAAGAAATTCTATTTTCAAACACTTACAAGAGATTACAAACAGCTAATGTCCAATAAAATCACCTACAAGATAAAAATAATTTATCAAAATCTAGCAATTATGTTCTCTATTCATTTCAAATAGGGAGCTCTTACAAATTATTTTAAGTTTTATACAAAGAAAAATAAAAAACAATAGCTTGTTCAAAATTTCATAATATTGACTTCAAAGCCGTGATTTAACTGTCAGATACAGGTATCAACCGGTATAAAGGATAAGAACATCTCTGGAGTCCATTAGGATCGCGATCGTCCAATACTCAATGCGCAATAAAATACAACTTGCAGAAGAAAAGCTTTCCCTCTAGGATCGGAGGCTACAAACGTACAAAGCAATCCTATTACGGCTTTAAGTACCTACTCGATATTGAACGTAGAATCTTGATTTATAGTCACTGGAGCATCAATTTCCTGGTTCCTTGCGTCAATCAAGCTAAACTCAATATTATATCTACATATCATTGACAATGCGAAACTTAATATTCTAAAAGCAATGTCTATATAATCATTAATTGCTATTGGCAAAGAATATAGATTTACTGAGCATCAAAAATGGCTGGGATTCATGATATTTAATTAACTGTACTGTTAAATCGCAGTATCTACTAAAAGTGTTCTAGATACAGCGAAGGTGGCAGATGATTGCTTCTCCCGAGATAAGGGCCAAGACACCAGACCGTATAAGGAGGATGCTGATTGTTCCGTAACATTGGCCTCGTTACGATCGTGATCGGCGCGTCACTCGAGAACAACCACGCTGGATGCAATTGGTCTCGCAGCTGATACTCAATACATATTCGCCGATAACACTAATTACTATTTAAACTTGTGGGAATCCTTGTAGCAATTGGCAAAACGGCTGACTATTTGCATAGTTTTATACAAAAGGACCCAAATTTATCTTAGCGTATTATCATAGAAAATGATATCAGTTTTGAGATACTGCTTCCATCCCCTTGTGATAATGTAACACTTAGAATTTTTTTAGGGGTGTCTATTAAGGTCACAATGTCTCCTTCCACTCCGCTACAAGGTAGTTACTATCACATGTGCTTAGAATCGTTTGAATCATCAACAATAGAAAGCGTGTCACGGCGTGTAACATGCAGTTCTTGGGCAAAAAAACTGCATTGGTAATCACAATAGCACAATGGTAAAGATCTCTCGAAGGCCAACCGACGCGTCCTTGTTGCATCCAAATACGTCAGTGAAGCGTGCAAAGTTAGAGGAAACATATAATTTAAAATAATGTATTGGCGATCTAGTTCAAATCAATTTATTAATATCTGTCTATTCGAATTTTTATATGGACCAATACAAAACTTCATATCCCGATCAACTTATATTGTTTTCCTTTTAGAGAGACAGTTAAGATAATAACATAATTTCACTATAGTTATTAAATTGAAATCTTTGCAAGAAACAAAGAATGTCTTGTACGAGCATTTAAGTAAGTACTAGTGAGACAAGGACTATTTTTCTGCCCGTGCCCCAAAAAGAACCGGCTGACTGCAGCCGGACTCGGTTTGATATTATGTGATCCGAATCGCTAAGTACTTTAATACATTAGCATGCTACTTCAGCTACTTAATCATGACATGGCAACATGGACGCAACATCCACTCCACTTCTAATATCTTATAAAACATAATTTATAATATAATTATTATTAATATAAATTAGGAAAACGAAAGAAGCGATAACCTTGTTACGAAATTAGGACTATTATAAGAAATTATTGCAATAAATGAAAATAACAATGTCATATTCATATAAAAGGTAACGAAACGAAGTCCAACCGCGAAACAAATTACGCAAACCGTGTTTCACCATAATAAGTTATAAGTTTGTGCACATTTGACCGAAAACAAAAGCTACCACAATGGTATTGTTTACGTTCCCGCACGCACTGGCGTCTAATCTTGGCATTTTAACCGCAATCGAAACACTGACCTCAATTTAAGAATAAACTTACCTGTCACGGTTATCCTGTTGTCTGCAAGAAACACTGGTTTCTATTTGTAAACAAGTTGCAGGACTTTTAAGCGGTGTGGTGCGTGTACTTGTGCCGGCGCATGGAGCGGGACTGGCGTGTGAGGCGACGCAGCCGTGGCAGCCGAGCCTTCCACTCTTGTACCGTACAAATCCGCTCGCCACTCGCCACCGGCTTTAGTATATTACTTGCTACCCTGACCACACATGCAGGCAGGTGTGTTAATATAACATCGAATTCTTCCCAAAGGATAACAATTTGCATCGGTTCTGGTCGAAATAATGCTATAGGAAATTGAAGCAATGGACTATTTTCGGATGAGGAAGTGGAAACGAGTTTGACAAACTGGGTGGATTTGTGTTCGGTGGTGAACGCGAAAGCAGATCTTATGCAAGCAACGTGAGCGGTCACAGGTCAGGATTAGTAACACACGCCCGCGTATTTAATTGAAAGTGAAGCGTAACTCTGATTAATGACAAAATCGAGTACACCTTTCGTTGTGCAAACTAAAATTGAGACACGTTTAACGGGAACCGCGACAATCTGGAATCTATCGCTTATGTAACCAAGCTCGTAACTAAAGACTATTATTGTACTGTATTTTAGATTGGATTGGATAAAATGAAAAAATATTACCTACTAACTTATTTACTCTGTAATTTAATAGGTCACTGTCAAAAATGCTATAAATCGCATATTCAAATTGTATCTAGAAGAAAAGCTATGATCGATATGTGCGTTCTAAAAAACTATGCTTCAGGAGTTAGCAGTCATTCATAGATTTTTTGACCAACCTTGTTGTTTTTTACGGACACAAAATAAGTAAAATTTGATTAATGTAATCTTTATTGCACAATAAAATACAATGGATGAACTTAATTCCTAAGGCATTCTCTACCAGTCAACCGGCAAAAGGTGTTGGAGAAAATAAAATCGCGGTGCAAACATAAACTTTATAATTTTTTTAAATTATAAACCGACACTATCATTATCTGTGAGATTTCCGAGTGTTAAACTTTAACTACACCGTTAGTTCCCACGCGTCGGACATCTGTCCGAAACTTGATAAACCGGAAATCATATTACAAAAAACAGTAAAGAGCACCTGTTTATTGCCTTTTGTAATTGCGTTGACCTCAAATCTAAATTAAAATGTATAGAATACGAGAGAAAGACTGAAGATTTAAATTAAAGCGTAAACATATATGTTACAGTTATTACACACTATATGGCACCTAAAACAAATTTTAAGCGTAGTCCCTTCCCAACTCGCCGGTTTCACCTCAACAATAGAATATTTATTGTGCCTGGCTTGTGGATTTTTTACACTATATATCAATTGGCCTACATACTCTTTATCATTTTTATTTCATTGCAGGAGAGAGAGATAGCACCACTTTAACTGTTTTATGTGTCTCAGACATATTCAGATGCACGTCGCATTCAAGTTTCGTTTAGTGAATTATTTTAAAGAATGGGAGCAATAAAAAAATGTGGTAAATGATATCGGAAGGTTCAAGCTATTGTTTTAGTGTACCAAAAATAGCCTCGTTGTGAGTGTCATACCACTGACTGTAAGCAGGTAACTCTTCCTACATCACAATATTTGCTATGTTATTATTTATCATCAAATCTAAATAGCACTATCTATTTTATGATATTTTAAAAACAAGTAGGAAAATGAAATAAATATAACGTTATTTTAAACGTTAATGCATTAGGTAACCAGCTAGCTGCCTCTAAACATTTTTTTTCTTTATTGCAAATAAATGTTATTTTTTTTGTAATAAACACGCTTACTTCGTGTCAGTATATTTATGATTAGCTAGACTGATACAAAAATAATGATAGGTAATATAAAAACAACACTAGGAAAATGGATTTTAAACATACAAAGAGGTCACTGGCTGGTGTAAAGTCAACGTAAATCAATCCATCTACTTTCACTGCAAAAACGGATTACCTAAACGAAAACGATATTCAAACAAGTATGTGCAATTTCATTTAAATTATCACTCAGCGGTTGCTCTTTCGCAATGTGTATCATATTCGCGGCAGTAAGACGGTAATTTAATAATTTACCGATCTTATACCGATTAGTGAAGCGTGCTCCGATGATGGTTAGTAAAAGTGAAAATGACATTGTCTGGTAGGCGCCTATTAGAGCAAGTTTCTCTGTACCTTGCTTTGTCCCCCGAGCTTTCTCGAGATGTTGATTTAAGTATGAAACTTACAAATTTATATAGTGTATTAAAATCCGCTGGTAATTCATTAAGTATCTTAAGTAAATTATTTCAAATGAGATCTGTTCCCAATGTTGAGATGAGATTTGGAGAAAGATACTTATACATTATTGGCATAGTTATGCAACTTATTTTGTTCAAATTTCAAAAACTTTTTAAAAGCACCGGCAGAAAATACTCATAATTAGCCTAAAAAAACTTTCTAAAAAAGAGCCACCGAAATCTTGCCACACAGAAAGAAACCTACACCAATAAATCTGGTGGCATTACCTCGCTGAACAGCGATGTTGTTAATATTGTTGAAGCAAATTGCGTCCCACACCTAAGACTTAGGTACCCAAAGCAGCAAAGCAAGAGCTTATGAGTCATAGACGAAAAATTTTTGTTGAATTTTTTGTCTTAGATATTGCCAGGAAATCCAGGAATATTGTACCAGTCTTCATCATTGATAAATTAAAATTATAAACTAAGACGGCCAGCAATAATTTCATTAATTCATTGAAAGCAGTATTCATTGTATTCGTGATTATGACAAAGCAGGTTATTGTTTTATCATATTTATGAACAATTGTATTGACATCAATCGCTAGAATTCTTTTAGGCTTGCCTCCTCTCTTGTAATCGAGTCAATTGTTCTTACAACTTAAATAAAACAATGGTCAATTTATAATAATAAAAAATACTTACAAGTTGGTTCGCTCTAGACAATATAATCAAACATTTATCATTTCACAATTTTACCTTTTTAAAAATAACGGGTACCCTATCTACTAAGATTTGGCGCACTGATTAAAAAATAGTCCGAACTATAACTGACTACGCATTGTATCTGAAAATAGCGTTATTCGACAGATTAAGCTGTGGTCGCTTGAGATTATCTTTTAAATTTAAAACTTAACGGTCTCATAAGATGTCCGATGGAGCCATTGTTGTTCCTGCAGCTTACAGTTGCTCATAAAATTTTCCCATTAACAGTGTTTGAGATAGAGTTGTAAAAGTAATATCAAATGTACCTAACATAGAGAAGTATGCAATATCTGCACCAAAGGTTCCGTAAGCGTCACGTCCCAAAAAGCGTTCGCAGAAGTCGATCTTGTAACGGTTCGTTATAATAATTTATCTGCACTCGTACTTTATCTTTTAACAAACATGAATATAATAATAATAAATATTATAGTAGGTAATTTATGCTCAGCTTTACTGTATACAATAGTTTCTTCGTAATAAAAAATATAAAGAATATATTTTCCTGATTTATTTTTACCGGTCAATTTAGGTATTTAGTTAAATTCAGATTGGGTAATTAGATTGTTTTACTGACCCATGTAAAATCTGAAAATATTCTTGACAGATTTATACCGATAAGCAATTAGATGATTCTGGTATATTTTTCTGGTGTTCATATTAAAGTCATAAGTTTTTTTAATAACACAATGGACACCTTTAAAGTGTCAATATTATGCTAAGTCATTGCTATTGATATTAGTAGTTTATAATTGTATACTGATTTAAATTTTTAGCCTTTCTCCTCTCATCAGTCCTTCGGCGCTCACACAAACAAGGAGGGATTTATGTCAATAATTATGTGGGTTGGGTACTTCACACAATAAAATATCCAGTCAATAAGTAAACTCATATAAATAGATATAATTTAATGTTAAAATTTTTAGATATGTTCACGATTTTAATTGTTTCTGGTAGTTGCTTTTTAGTACAGCCACAACTCAGACACAATGGATATTCTATTCCTGGCTCGACGCCGGAGGAACTGATACTGGTTAAATTATTATTTTAATTCCTAGGTGGGGCCAGAACATAACTAACTTAAGTCGTAATATCCTAGTATCTTTAAAAAATTGATCATGAATTGATAGATATGTTATTCCAAAGCGTTCATAACTTTATATTATGAGAAGATAATGAAATAAAGATAACACCTGCATAAGTATACCCGAGAGACAAGCGTACTTACAGTGATAGACGTTAATTCATGCTGCATAACAAAAGGGTTCTTAAGGCAATAGAATAAAGGTTGAATTGACAACATATAAAAATAATGAGTATATCCATCGTTCCAGGAGTACGCGCGTGTCCGCAGACATTGCCGATGCTATCACATTATTTATCGAAGCCGCTAACGAGATTCACTATGTCGCGGCCGTCCCTAGATCACCTCCTGATAATCACTAACACTTAGAAAATAATATCATCACTGCAAATTATTTTAAATTTACCGCAGTTAAAGACGCAACTTATAATGGACATATGATTAGCAAAATTGCGAAAAAAGGAAATATACTTATTTCTTACAAAATAGTTAAAAGCGCAATTTTTCCACAAAGAATTATCGGATCTGTTGACACGACCGAAACAGGCAGTACAATTGGTGGAAAGTAGAAGTGACGACAGCGAGAACAATAAAAACACAATAGAGCAAAATTGTTGCATGGCTTGAAAGTTTCTAAATCCGTTTTGAGGGAATACTACATGCGATTTGTAAATTATCCTATTTTAACATGGTGAAAAATGATAACGTAAACATTGTGTACAGTACATTCTTAATTTTTGTTGCATGCTACCCATGAATGCTTCTTCCTACAGGATCAGGTATGTATAGTTAATACTAAATTTATACTTAGCAACTTGGCTAATATTAATATAATTATAAGCATTTTAATTGCGTTCTGCAAAAACAGTTACAGCCTTATAAAACATTACAATGGTTAGTAAGTAAATAGTATTTTAATGGTTTGCCTCAAATCGCCTCGATACTGTTAAGTAGTGCTAGACACTAGTAGTTCGCTGTTACCTACTTACTATATTAATTGAACGAAATAGTTATTTCTGTCTATAAACGTCATCTGATCTGAAGGACAATTTGTTACTTACGATATTATTATATTAGAGTATACCCATTTCTGTAGTTAGATACCCCGTTGCGAGATATATCTAAATAATGTAGGAGTTTACCCATAGCATTGAGCTAGTCTCTATATTAGTTGCTTGAACAATCACTGTAACATTGAACATGACAATGAACACAAGTCCTCACGTTGCTTGAGGCGAGGCAGGGATAACGCTGCAGGTGATGGTTCGGAGGAGGGGTGTCGCGTCGCGTGAGGTTCTAGTCCTGAGTGAGTGTGATGTTTCAGTGCGGCTATCTCGAGGGGCTGCGCTCATCACTCGGTGGCTGGACGCAGAAAGTAAAATCATGGTACTGGGGAAGACCTCTAGTAAGTGGCTCGCCCTTTCGTCGGCGGAACGATCAGGGAAACGTCCTAGCACATTGACGATTATTACATTTGCACGTTATATTTTTTACCAAAGATTTTTTACAAATTCATTGGAATTCCTCGCTTCTTAAATGAACAATCTGCTTGGTGTTAGAGACTAATTTACATACTGTATGTTATCAACTTATCAATCACTTCTCTGTCGGTGCACTCATTCGGTGTTAATTTACGCATTCAATATTTGGTTTATTATTCCATTAGTTTTACTTTCTTGTAGTCGAGCACATCTCAGTAAATTTTAAACGTATCATTCCGGTAATCATTAGCCTGTAGATAACATTGAATGGATCGAGCTAACGTGCTGCATGGACAATTTAGAAATAACGTCTAAATTTTGAGATTCATTTAAAGTTTAGTACTTACTCTTTGAATGTTAGAAATAATCGATTCTTTTTCTTTTCCTAAATCACTAAAATTCGTGAAGGGTCTTGAAATTTTATGCAATGTGCATGGTGGAGTAAATGCACTAATGATGAGTTTTAAAAATATCTTGGTTTCGTTCTGAGCTTATTATAAATATGCATTTTGTTATATTTTTGCTTCATGATTGTATTTTCCTTAGCCTTTTAATTTATACATTTACATAAACTACCGGGATAGTGACTCTCCATGAATACATTTTGTACACTTGTAAGATTTACCCACTTTGAACCACGCCACCGAGTGATCGAAACGCATGATTCTGAGCCTCCAGCACACATCTCACTAACAGCTTCTCGATACATTTGACGTAAAACAAGTTATCACTTTACATTACTGTAACTGTGAGGCACACGGTCGTAAGCGAACGTTGCATCCTCCAGCAAAGTGCCTGGGCAAGGAGCGTGGCGTAGTCTGTTTCTATGTAGTTACTACCCTTTGCCACCCAGATACACTTACAATATTTTGAGCACAACCTACATTTAGAGGCTGAATTAATATTGCTGTTATTAGCAATGTAGCGTAAGAGTTAGAGTGGATGTGGTACCTAATAGAGAACTTAGGACTTTAGGAGTTTTATTCGCATTAAGTAATTTGTAAGTAAATAGAGCAGTCTTGTGTACATATCTCACTTCTTATATTGTAAGCAAATAATGATGATTGACATATTTTCAACTAAAGCTGATGTTCACAGGAGTTGGCACATAAGTTGTCGCGAAGCTTCGACATGAAAGAAGAAGGAGGAGCGCTATTGGAGGAGCGAGGAGGAATTCGTCGACACCAGTCGATGCAGCGGCTAGGCCATGGTGAGGGGCAGCTGGACGAGGGGCGGGCCGCTAGGGTGGTCCCCGACCACCACGGCAACCTTCACATCACGGTCAAAAAGACGAAGCCCATACTTGGAATTGCTATCGAAGGGGGCGCGAACACTAAGCATCCTTTACCCAGAATAATCAATATTCATGTAAGTTAACTCTTTTTTTTGTCCTTCCTTATCCTTAGGCCTACGAATATAAGATAAAAGATGGTACTCACCATCCTAAAGATTTAAAGGAGGAGGTTATAAATTCAGGTGTATGTATCGATTACAAATAAAAAAAGATATCGAAAAAAAAATTACATGCTCCAGGCGGGAATAGAACCCGCGTCTCCTGATGTCCGGCCAGACGCGATTACCACGACACCACCTGAGCACTAAGTATGTATAAGTAATCAAAAACGAATCCTACTATATAGCCGTTGACTTGCCTAGGCAAGTACGGACAGAACAGACGGTTAAATCTATGTTTCCTTGACGTCATTTAATAGGCTACGATATTCCACCAGCACAACTATTCGTATTTAGCACTATTAACTATTTAACAATTGTTTAGCATTAAATTTTAGTTTTCACGAAGGATACTGACCGCGACGGACCACACAACACAACACTCAGAAAATCGCTGCTTAGTAGTTAAATAAGTACATACTTACGAGCAGTATCGAATGTACTGTACCTACCATAAGTACCTACTGCTGGCTGTAGGTACGCTCGTGCGTTCTCTTACTATTTTCATTGATTAATTTATTAAAAACTAGCGACCCGACCCGGCTTTGCACGGGTGCAATGCTTATGTAAATATTATGCATGTATTATACATATAAACCTTCCTTAAGAATCACTCTTTCTATTAAAAAAACCGCATCAAAATCCGTTGCGTAGTTTTAAAGATCTAAGCATACATAGGGACAGACAGACGGCGGATAGCGACTTTGTTTTATACTATGTAGTGATTTATATTATTAATTTATTACACACACCTAAAATATAATAATAAACTAACCTCGTGAGATCCTTATTGTTTTCTTGATGGCAACTACTCTGCTACGATATTCGCCCACTACAACACAACACACACACACACACACATTCAAAATCACCACGATATCCGAAATAGTCTAAAAACAAACGAAACGCTTCATTAGTGTCTATGTTAGCTAACCCGTAAGCTAAAACCATATCCGTATACTGGATAATACTAAAATGGTAACTAGGCATAATTTAATTTAATTATAAAATTTTAATAATACGCATAAAAAACACAATAGGAAAACCGGTAACTTAGCAACGCCCGCAAAGCGTGAGCCGTAGCATAGCAAGGAGGAAGAGGTTAATCCTCAACTAGGCATGAGGACTAAAAAAACTAAACGGCAAACAAAACAAACATAATCTCAGAACAATAACTATTGTTCTGAGAACAAAATATCTTTGTCACAAAGTACGTAAATCGTGAAAAATGTCATTCACCCCGCACCTGTGCCCCGCCCAATTAAAAAAGATTTTAAATAAGTTTTAGTAAAAACTTTTTATTTGGTTTTCAAATCAAAATAGCTAGAAAAAATAAGTAATCCAAGTAAACAAAATGCGTAAGTATAGGACACTTTAGTGGTGCGATAATTCTATTTGTGGTAAAGTAATAGATAATACTTAGATTTACCTGAGCCTCACGGGGTGTTGTTAAGTTGTTAATATATAAAAGCAGAAGGAAACAAATTTCTTACAGGAGCATGGAGCAGCTTATGAAGCAGGTGGTTTAGAAGTCGGGCAGCTGATCCTGGCGGTGGACGGACATCGCGTGGAGGGCATGCAGCATCAGGACGTGGCGCGGCTAATAGCAGAGTCTTTTGCACAGAGAGATAAGCCGGTGAGTACATATAAGTCTGTAAGTAAGCAGTCACTCAAAATAAACTAGTCTATTCTCTGTGTACGGGGCGGCATACACCTTTACGAATGTTAATAAAAGATTAGAGAATGATGACAGAAAGTTTATTGCTATGTTAACGTTACACTGAACTATGCTATGCTAAAATGATATTATTAATGAGAACGCGTGATGATTGTATGCTGGCTAATGGCGAACTGAAGTTAATACAATAAAATTAATATATGGCTAATATGAACGGCTTACAAAAGTGCTGATATTAAGGTAATGTTATTGTACACCGTACATGCTCCCGGGGGAGAAAAGAGATGAGAGATGCTGTGAGATGATTCTTAAACTATTAACAAGATGAAGGGCATTTCTTTTAAAAACTAAAATTAATAATAACTAGTGATTTGACATTTGTGCACAGCTGTCCGGAATTGATAGCACTGAACGGAGCATCGGCGATGTGCTCATATCTTTTTGTATTTTTCGCGAACAACCCGCACTATATTGCCCTTTGTTATCACTATCACTAGATTGAAAACGCACATCACTACTATGTAATTTATTTCGGTTTTCACTGACACTAAATTGTACGTTCGGAATAGGTCTTGACTGCTGTTGTGCAGCGCTTCCCGCACGCCGTAAGTACCGCCTCCACACCACCACTGCTGCTACAATTCCTAGAACTGCTATCACGGTGTATATCGTAGCATAGTGATGTATATCATGGTTTGATACTCCGTCACTTAACGGTATTGTCTGTTTCATTACATCAATTTGATTTTGTATTTCAGCCAATTGTATGGTGCGTTGAATCTTATCGTTTTCTTTAACAAATATGTCTGATTTGGTCATAGGTATGTTTATAATGTGATTGATAGGAGCGATATCAATTGTTTCTAATTCTGGCATAATATTCAGACTACTGGTGTCTAATCTGTGTGAGTACACTGTAAAATCCTTTGATTTTATAATACAGCCATGACTCACTATAAGCAAGCCAGCTTGTTTCAATTGTAGGGCTGACACCTGATCCGCGCAAATTAATTTAAGTGAGCATTTATCACAACAAAAGTAAAGATAGCTGTTTATTTTGTTGAGCTCTTCCCATTTGTTTAAGCAATTGGTAGAGGTAGTTCTGCATGTTCTTGTGTTATTTTCTGTTTCGCACAGGGTTTCATCATCTTTAATTTGTAAAATTGGGCGTCTTAGATAGCACATAATTATTTCTGTATCTACGTGTAAACATGATTTTAAATCATTTTCAGACAATGATAGTAAGGCGTCTTTCTTTAAATTTATAGCTGCATATTCACTTACTGGTTTAATGAGTGTCATCATTTCTTTCAGTTGCCGCGGTATGGAAAAGAGTTTCATAACTTCGTAAATATCTCTGCTTATTAATGGAATTTTTATTTCAAAGATCATGTAATGCTTTGTTATTCTAGTTTTCATTTTGAGCAAATTATAGATTTTAGATAATTCAGCAGTATCGACAGGTAAGCGCAAGTCACTAGGTAGTCTTCCTGATATGATGTTGAGTTGATCACGTAGTTGTTCCGGTGTAATAAGATGAAGATTAAATTTTCCGTTATAAATGTTCGTTATAGTGTCTAAGGCTGACGTTTGCATAGTTTTAAGGTGGGTTAATATGTTATTGGTCATTAAGGCAGTGAGGGTAAAATCATTGATTTTTGACACATTGTTTATTTCTGCTTTCAGAATGTTAATGGACTTTTCGAAGTCTATGATTTTTTGGTTGACAAATTTATGCTGTTTATCCATAACGTTTTCTGTTCTTTTCATGAAATTGAACTCTGCTTCCACCACCGATGTCTGATTTTTCCATAATGCTGCTAAATGATTTTGATTTGTTCTTATGAGAGCAATATCTTTCTCATACTTTTCAGCAAAGCGGTCGTCGAGTACTCCGAATAATGTATTTGCAATGCTCCCCACTCCGTTGATAAGGCCGCGCCTCCGTCGTGGGCGCACATCGTTTTGCTGATTCAGTAATATTTGATTGTAGTACGCTAACTCCGCGTCACCGTGACGTAACTGTAATATTATCCCATCGCAATGTGACGCGTTTCTTATCGTGGAACATATGTTTTCTAAGTATTTCAGATACTTTGTAAATGCTAGTGTGCCTTCCCAATAAGGATTCATGTCGTAATAAACGACAAGTTTCCAATGGTCTCTTACAAGGTACATGTTGGTTACCTTGTCGAAATAGAGACCTCTGTTTTCTTGTAAGGTTGTTATGTTATATTTGCTTTCTACGGAAGTTAGCACATTCAAAAATAATAATAAAATAGGCATGACTATTGTTGAAAAACAAAAACCTTTCCTTCGTCTGTTTCTTTTTATTTCTTCTTTCTTTTCTCCTGTTTGCTTGTTTGATTCTGATAGTTGGTGTTTATCGACTTCTTCTTTGCATTCGCTTTCTTTCACATCTAGGTTTTCTTTTTGATTGTTCTCTTGGTTTGCGGGTAATATTGATAATTTAACGATAGGTCTTTTTATGACTCCATTTTTTGTTTTTAGAGTAACAACTCTGACATAACCGTCGGGTCCCGGATGAAGATCGATAACTCTGCCTAGAGCCCACTTTCCTGCTGGTAGATTAGCATCGTGTATTAACACTACGTCATCAAGTTGAAAGTTACGTTGCGGCCTTCTCCACTTACAGCGTGTTGATAACTGTGTTAGATATTCGCTGCGCCAGCGTTTCCAGATATCGCCAAATATTTTTTGTGTTATATGCCAACGAGTTCTTAAGTCCTTTTCCGTTTCAACTAATGTTAAGGTAGGTCCGCTACTTAAAAAGTGAGATGGTGTTAGAAAATCTAGGTCTCCCGGGTCCTCTGTTAAGGAGCACAGTGGCCTTGAGTTTAGGCATGCTTCAAGCTGAGCTAACAATGTGCTATACTCTTCATATGTGAGCCGTTGATCACCAATTACTCTCTTGGTATGGTGTTTTAAACTTTTAACGGCGGCCTCCCACAATCCTCCAGCAGAAGGCCACGAGGGGGCATTAAAATGCCAGGAAATTCCTAATTCTGTTATTTCCTGCATAAATTCTTGATTTTGTTTAAATGTTTCCAGCTCTTCTTGGATTATTCTGTTACCTTTTATAAAACATGTTCCTTGGTCACTGAATAAATGAGCTGGAGTACCTCTTCTAGCAGCCATGCGGCGTAAAGCTGCCAGAAAGGCTGATGATGTCAAGTCAGACACCAATTCAAGGTGCACAGCTTTTGTGGCCATGCACACAAAAACTGCTATGTAGCCTTTGGTGGACTTAATGCCGCGTCCTTTGTTTGACTTGACAAAAACATATCCAGTATAGTCCACCCCAGTATTATAGAAAGGACGTGAAGGGTTACTTCTTGAAGGTGGAAGATCACCCATTAATTGATAATGTTTGCTTACATCTTGTTTTCTACAAATAACACATAATCGCAGTTGCTTTTTTGTCAATCTGTTGCCGCCTAAGATCCAATACTTCTGTCTAATTATCGCATTGGTTAATCTTGCTCCTCCATGAAAGGTAAGTTTATGTGCATGATTAATGATAAGTATGGCCAATCGACCATTGTTTGGTATGATTATAGGGTGTTTCATATCAGGATGAATATGCGAGTTTTCGAGCCTTCCGCCAACACGCAGTATCCCGGATTTGTCCAGGTAAGGATTTAAATTTAATATTTTGCTTTTTTGTGGTAATAATTTATTTGCTTTTAAATTGCTTATTTCCTCTTTATATTCTTTGCTTTGCACGTTTCTAATAATTAACAACTGTGCTTTCTTTAATTCCTCTAGTGTTAAATATGGTTTGCTTTTATAATGTTTGCTTGTGAGGCGTAACATCCAGGCTACGATACGAGTAACTCGTGAAAAGGAGCTTTGCTTATCGAGCAAGTTTTGTATTATAGAGATATGATTTTGTGAGTGTATAATCATGTTAGACTGCTTTGTTTTCATTATCTCTTCTTCTGTAGTATATGTTTCAGTACTGTGTCTTTGCTCAGATATGAAGGAAGATAACCAGGCTGGCCCGTTATGCCATAAAATATTCTCTTTCAGTTGGTTAGGGTGTAAACCTCTGCTTGCTGAGTCTGCTGGGTTCTCGCTTGACCTTACGTATTGCCAACAATCAGCCGGCATGATTTCATTTATATTTTTAATTCTGTTTGCAACGAACTGTTTCCATTTATTTGATTTGCTTTTTATCCACGCTAATACCACTTTTGAATCACTCCAGCCGTAAATTTCGACTTTGTGTTGTTTTAAACAATCTATAACCTTTGCCATTAACTTGGATAGTAGCTGAGCGCCACATAGTTCTAGCTGCGGTATTGTTAAGTTTTTGTTGCGTGGTACAAGTTTTGACTTTGCAGCGATTATTGTTATCGATTTATTTGTTGCTATACGCGCATAGATGACACACGCATAAGCTTGCATCGACGCGTCACAGAACCCATGTAGTTGTATTACGTCAGCTCTCTGACATCCTATCCACCTAGGTATTTCGCAGTCGTTAATACTTTTTATATCCGCTCGTAACTTGTTCCACTCTATATTGATATCATTTGGTATTACGTCATCCCAGTGTAATTGTAACATGCATACTTTTTGAAATAGTAACTTTAATTTAGTAGTGACTGGTGATAGCCAGCCTAAGGGGTCAAAAATTTTTGATATTTCCGACAAAAGTTGTCTTTTTGTTGGTTTACTTAATGTGCAGTCAATGTTATATTGGAATAAAAATTTGTCTTGTTTTGAATCCCAACATAATCCTAATATTTTTGATTGATGTTCCGATTTGAAGCTTAACACGTCTTGTTGTTGATTATAGTTTTCTATGTTTTCTAATATTCTTTTATTGTTTGCTGACCATTTTCGTAGTTTTAATCCTCCCAGTTGTAATAGATTATGAAGATTTTTTATAAGGATTTTACCTTCTTCTATTGAATATGCACCATGGACAAGGTCATCTGTATAGAACGATTCTTCTACTACTTGTGCTGCCTGTGGATAGGATTTACGTTCGTCTGATGCTAGTTGTCTCAGGGTCATCATGGCGAGGAAAGGCGCTGCTTTCGTGCCATATGTTACTGTGGTCAGCTGATAGGTTTGTATAGGGTGCCTTTCGCTTTCTCTCCAGATTATTTTTTGGTACCTTTGATGTTCTTCTGATAGCATTACCTGCCTAAACATTTTTTCTATGTCAGCAGTAAATCCAAAGGGGTACAGTCTAAATTTCAAAATTAACTTTTGCAAATCTTGTTGGAGATTAGGTCCCTTATGCATCAAATCATTAAGGCTAAAACCTGATGACGATTTTTGAGACGCGTTAAAAACTGCTCTATATTTTGTAGTGCTGCTGCTTTCTCGCTCTACACAATGATGCGGTAAATAACATTCCGGTGTCATATTACCGACTGAGCGCTTCATATTATTTAATTCCTCGTATTCATGAAAAAATAATTTATATTCTTTTGATAAATTGGGTTGTTTTCTGAATCTTTTCTCCAAATTTAAAAACTGTGCTAATGCTGTTTGTTTTGTTGATCCTAGTTTTTCATTTATGTCGTCCTTGAGAGGAAGCATCACTTCGTACCGACCATCAGGCCCTCTTTTCGTTGTTTGTTTATAAAACTGAATACAGTTTTGATCTTCCTGGGACGCGTTTGATTCGGGAATAATATCCTCTATTTCCCAAAACTGTTTAATGTCTTCAAGGTTATTTAATACCACATTGCAATGGTAAGTTCTTACATTACCGCATAGCAACCATCCTAGGTGTGTTTGCTGTGCTATCGGCTGAGAAATCTTTTCGCCTTTGATGATGCCACTCATGATGATCTGTGAGTATACGTCGACTCCTAATAACAGATCAACAGGTCGGCTTACATTAAATTCGGGGTCAGCTAAGTTTATATGTTGTATGTGTGGCCATGTTGGTTTTGTAAATGATTGTGCTGGTAAATGCTTGATTAAATTATTCATGATTAATACGTCTGTGTTAAATGAGAATTGATTGTAAAGCGACGAGCATTGAATTGATATCATTCCCTTACAATTATTTTCGGTTTGTCCAACACCGAATATTACGCCGCTACATTTTTGGCGCTTAAGACCTAATGTTTGTGCTGCATGTTCTGTTATGAGGGAAATCTGCGACCCTTGGTCGATGAGGGCTCGCATTGTTTGAGTAGTTCCATCTGCTGCTAAAACATTGATTTTAGCTGTTGCAAGGAGTACTTCGGAAGCATCGTCTTGGGACACGTGTGACGTAGATCCCGTTGCCACGTGCTCTTGTTGCCTTGAATTTGTCGGTTTTGTGTGTGCTACGTTATTTGAATATGTTGCGTTATTACCATACGTGTTCGGTTTCCACTTCGCATAAGCATCGTGTAACAAAGAATTATGATTTTCTGCGCAAATGCGGCATCGCTTTGTTGATAAGCATTTATTGCCTTTGTGATCGAATAAGCAGTTTTGACAAATATGTAAATTACGAATTGTTTTTATTTTATTTTCATTGTTCATTTCTAAGAACTTATTACAATTATATAGGCCATGATTATATTTGCATAATGGGCATGATATTTGCGGCACGTGTAATGATTTTTGTGGAAAATGTTGAAATAATTTTTGTTTGTTATAATTGTTGTTGAATGAAAAATATGGCTTTCTGATGTTGTAAGGTGACGGTATGTTGTTGTTTGTTGATGGCCTCATCTCTTGCTTTTTTCTAGCTGTTTCTAATGTTGTAAATTTCGATTCCAAAAACTTGTGAAATTCATCTAAGATAGGTAAATCACGTGGGTTTTTTACGTATTCAGAATATTCATTAAAAGTCTCGGGATCCAACTTTTGAGCTAAAATATGGACCAATATAGGGTCCCAAGTAGAGATGTCTACACCTAGATTTTTTATTGCGTGTAGACATTCTATTGAAACATCGTGCATTCTTTTTATTTGCAGAAATGATTGCTGGTTTATATTTGGTATTCCTAGAAGAGTATTAATGTATGAAGTGAATATTAGTTTTCGATTGTTATAGCGGTTGTTTAAAATATCCCAACATATTTTATAATTATCGGTGCTTATTTGTAAATGTTGGATTAGTTTTTCGGCCTCTCCTTTTATTTTACATTTTAAAAATTGCATTTTTTGCGCACATGATAGAGATGGATTTTTATGGATTGCTTCTTCAAACAAGTCCTTAAAAGAGATCCACTGGTTGTAGTGACCGTGAAAAACCGGTATATCTAAAATAGGGGTGGACCTTTCCCTATGAGAGACTGACCACAACTTGCTGTTTATTTCTTTCTTCAATTCATTATATTTTTGCTCGTTTTTGTAATACATCCTGTCATAGCTTTCGTTCTCGCCGTTTAACTCGCTATCGATTTCCCAATGTAAGGAGTCGATTGCTCCCCATCTGCTTTGTAGTGACTTTAACGCGTCATCAAACTCCCACTTGTCTGAAAGGGAGTCCACGTCAATGTTTGCTACGGTTCGAATGAAGGCCTTGAAATTGGCCATCTGCCTTTTGATCATTTCGTCGAGTTTGCTCGTAGACCCTCGCGATGTAGCAAAAGTTTGACTGTGGCCCGGGGTTTCCGAAACGTCTGATATTTTTTGCTCTTGTGTTGTTTTCTCCTTACTCTCTCTTTGTTCATCTTTTTGATGTGCGCTTGTCCCTGCTGATACTATGCTCTTCTTCAAATGAATGCTTTGATACTGCTGATTTATATATTCTTTTACCGACTTATACAATTCATATGTTTGCTCGTATTCTTTATTTGTAAAATATTGATGACTTCGGCTTGATTCCATTTTTAATCTGTCATGATTCCCTTGATATTCTCCCCAGTAAGTTTCTAAAGTTTCAAGACGCCTTTTAAAATAGTCAGGAGTTTTACGCTCCGAGCTATCTTTCTTAATATTCGATTGCAATTTCTTAATAGCTTCGAAGATTTCCACTTGACCAATATATAATTCATTAATCTCCATTGCTGCTGTTATAAATGTTTGTTAAATAAAATAGGAAAGACCTTACTTGTTTGTTAATGTTGCGAACGCTGAATATGCTGGACAGCGCGAGCTGAATGCTGCTGCTGGTGTTTTACTGCTAAGCGCGAGATATTTACTCGCTGTTGAGATGAATGCTGCTAGGCGCGAGCTTTGTGCTCGCCAATGTGCTGCTGCTGTGCACGAGCTATATGCTCGCGTATAGAAGACTGCTGCGCGAGCTGCTTGCTCGCTGTTGCTGTGCGTGGGCTGCTTTCCCACTGTTGCTAGGTGCGAGCTACGTGCTCGCTGTTGCTAGGCTCGAGCTCTAATTTGCCCGCCTAGTTTTTGCTGCTGCTGAGGGCGAGTTACGTTACTCGCTTTGCTTAGTTGATGATGAACTAGTGGACACTAATCACTGATAAATACACTACACTTGTTAGTCACTGATTCGGTACAGTTCCTCACACGATGACCGAAATAACCGACATGCGCGAGGTCCTGAAGGATCGAAGGACCAGAAAAGATGTACGGGGCGGCATACACCTTTACGAATGTTAATAAAAGATTAGAGAATGATGACAGAAAGTTTATTGCTATGTTAACGTTACACTGAACTATGCTATGCTAAAATGATATTATTAATGAGAACGCGTGATGATTGTATGCTGGCTAATGGCGAACTGAAGTTAATACAATAAAATTAATATATGGCTAATATGAACGGCTTACAAAAGTGCTGATATTAAGGTAATGTTATTGTACACCGTACACTCTGTTATAGTAAAAAGTTAAATGTTTTAATTTCCAAATGACTCATAGTAGACACGCAGCCGAACAAGGTATTTCAAAGTGCAAATGGTGTCATGAAAGGATTAACAAACGTACAATATATAATCGATACTATGGCTAATATTCTAAGAGCTGGTGACACGGTTGATTATAACCCAAACTTTAAGAATTTTAGGCATATCAATAATCCAAGGGTATAAGTAAATAGTAGCCTTGTAACTTTTAGAAAATAAAAGTACCTGGTGATAACTTATGTTTTATGAAAATTTAAAAAGTATTACTTAATTATAAAGAATTATTGAATCTAAAACTTTATGCTCACACCGCTCTGATATGAATGATTCATAATGAAATTATTTAACGCGAATCAAGCTTTGTACGATCATGATGTAAGGCTATAATTTTTCGGACATAAAATTAGTTCCGTTACAAATCAACATTTTATATCCTTTCATAATTCTACAAAAATCATGTTTAAACATTTAAATAGTTTGTAAAATTAATCAATAAATTATTAGATAGGATATCGTGGCATAGTGGTTTTCTACGTTACATAAATAAATAAAATATCACTCAATTTACTACCATAACCATAATATTAAAGATATAGACTCTGATATCAATTTTAAAAACGTATTAAATAAAATAAATGGCCGACGAAAGTATCAGATTGTGACCTAGACGGGAGGAACAGACCAGCGAAGCAGGTACGGCTATTAATTTAAGTCTATTGAAGTTTCCGCCGGTTTTCACTTAGTAAACTTAGCTTGCTAAAAGTCATAGGAAAGCGAAATTCCGCAAATACATAGACGATTTAATTATTTTAGTTATTTTGACTTAATAACCAAACTACCCAATCGATTTTAAATAAATGTTTATGGGACCAAGTAGTTTCTATTCCGCATCGAACAGAAAAAGAAGAAATCTCGGCGTAATCGGTGTACATAAATAAAAAAATACTATCCGAATTGAGAACCTCCTTCATTTTGAAGACGGTTAAAAAGAGTACTTAGTTTATAAGTACGGAGCTATCAAGTAATAAAAAAAATGTTTAATCAATGATGAGTCCATAGAGGTAGAGGATAGAGGTAAATTTAATAATAGCAATTTAAAATAAAGTGAAATGCGGTAAATTGGTTTTATTTCAAATACTTACTAATTTATTTATTTTTAACCATAGAGGTAAACAAAAATAATAATAAAAATAGGCACTTGTAAAAGCAGCCAATAATTTAACTACTATTAAATCTATTTTTAGATAGTTTTTTTTTATCTCTCGCTACGAAGATTTACAAGGGCTGTAGGTATTTAGGAACAAGATTAAAATCATGATAATAGATTCACATTTAAAATAAATTCCAATTTCTGGTAGAAAATATCATGTAAATGGTGGAAATTTTAAATATTATATCGAATCAAACTATAGTTCCTCTAAATACTAATAACTAGTTTCTAAGTTATACCTCATTGTAGCGGGCTAGTCAAGTTGACAGTCAACAAAACGAGAGGTCTCGTGTTCGAATTTCGACTGACGCAGCTGTTTAAATGACGATTAAGAATATGAGATTTTTTTCATTGTTCATGAGTAAAATATAAATATTTTCTCCATTATCAACTAGCCACAGCACAAGCTCCTATTTTTGGCTTCGTAATTTTCGCAAGTGAAAAAAATTTAAATCAGCAGGTACCTACAACTTTATTAGTCGAAAGCTGCAAAGGTTGTAAATTTATAGGTTGTAAATTTAAAGGTGGTAGGCCCTGCATACGGGCCTACCACCTTTACTAGGTGGTAGGCCCGTATGCAGGGTCGTCTGGGTAGGTACCACCGCCTTTCTTATTTCAGCCGTGAAACAGTTTGCTGTGTTTCGGATTGAAGGGAAAGGTAGCCAGTGTAATTACTGGGCATGGACGGCATTTCATCTTAGGCCCCAGGATGACAACGCACCTGCAATATCAAGTGATTTTTCCTTGTTATTGCAGGTGTCTATAGGCGGCGGTTACCGCTTTCCATCAGGTGGGCGGTCAGCTTGTTTGTCATCCAGTTGTATAAAAAAAAAAAAAAAAAAAGTGCTGTGTAATTAATCTCGTTTGCTGCAGTAAACTGGAAGTTGCGTTAGGCACCCACCACGTCAGCTCTTGCTTTGCTTACAATGACAGAAGAGTATGTGTTTTCAGGATATCGAGTTCCTAGTTGTTGAAGCGAAGAAATCCAATCTGGAGCCAAAGCCAACGGCACTAATTTTCCTGGAGGCCTAACATCTACTGTCCCTCCCCGCCAGCGACCCACCGGCCGCGCTGGGCAGCGCGATGCCGGGGGCCGACCTCACCGCGCTCACCACGGAATAGCCAACTCCAACCTGCGCTGCCACATGCTCTTTTAGACGCGCACACGCCGGACCAGCGAGATCATCCATCCCGGAGACTCTTACCGAAATATTAATTCAAACAGAACTAAAGGCCAGTTGTTTCAAAAATTTTAGTGAAAACAAAAGATTGGTCGAAGAATCTCTATGGTGTGATGAATAACAATGATGATGATTATTTATCTCACAATAGAAAACTTTGAAACAATTGGGCACTATCTTAGTTGTGTCACACATTTAATTTGCTTTGAACAGAATGATATCCATTAGTAATATATTGATTGAACATATTTATAACATAACTGTATAAAAACAACGTGAACTTTTGTGCAACTCGCAGTGTCGCAAAAAGGTTGCTATTGTGAAATATCACTTAAGTTATTTTAACTTATTGTATTACATAAAACCGTTTTGTGTATTTGGTCATCATCTTTATTTTTAAGGTTAAGTGTTATCGCAAACTGTTCAAAGATATTTTATAAATGTGACCGTTAAACACACGGAAGAATTTTCTCGGGAATGGACCAATATCGAACTCGTGGAAGTCGGTTAAGATGCATTTTGCTCTACAGGAAAATAACCAGTGAAAGATTTTATCATTGATGCGTGACCCTAAAGTGACGCTGCAATGGGCTGATTTGTAAAATAAATAAAAATGGCGACATGACGCAGGTAAATAAGTAGGCTATACAAAATTAATGGCACAGGGGAGGCAATGAATATTTTTACACCTCGAAGAATTGTCCAACCAAGGTATTGAATACAGAAGTTACGATGCACACTGCCCGAGCGGTTTTTAACATTTCTTACGTCCCTATTTTCTAAAGGGATACTTGGGGTAGACAGAATAAAAATTTTGTAAATTATTTTCTAGGGATAGCGATAAACCAATTTTACCAGTAGTCAGTGACTGAATTTTATATAAAAAAGAATTTCTCCTACTTTTATCAATACGGTAAGTTCATCTCGAAATCACACATTTTTAAATTAAAAACATTTCGCAGGTAGTTTCGGTCAATTTGATTCCGTAACAATTTTAATAGAACATAGAGTTTTAAAGAGATGACGATAACATAGATCTTACGGTGTTATTTTTTGAAAAGAATCGTGCTGATATTGAAATGATTGGCAATGGTGCTAAGAAAAAGAGATCATTATGAGGATAAACATTCGAGTTGTCAGTTCATATTCACTTGTAGTTTGTCACTAGTTCGATTAGTGCTTATCGTTGGCGCGTTCACATCGTAATCAAGTTCACGGAAAGTCATCCATGTGCCATCAAGATTGCGTTCCGAAGCCAGGGTTGGTATCGCGGTCATCTCATCCAGGTGGAGTTTAGGCAGGTAGTTGTGCCATTGTAGCAGTTCCATCATCGTCGTCATTAGTAGAGCAGAGCTTGCAACACGCGGCGCACTCCTAAGCAAGCTGTATGCATTACTCGCCTTCTAGATTCCTTTTTATTCAATTCCAATACGCTATTGCTATTAAAAAATTAACATGCCAAACTTTCAACATTGATATTGTTGTTTCGTTTATATTTTTTTGTATGCTTAATCAAAAATAACACATCTTGTAGAATCATTATCATTATTATACATCGACTAATTAGGTAAATACATTAAAAGCCTCCGTTTTCTAGATCATACGTTGTTGTTTGGTAATTGTATTATAATTTATGTTTATTGACAAAACACAAAGCTTATCAGTTTGCTTAGCGAGGCTACGTACAGCGTCAAACATGTGTCATTCCATCAGGTAGTAAGCGGTGAGTTTACGAAATTATGGCGGAGAGGGATTTTAGCCCACTCATTAATTTAAATCGTAGATATAATTAAATGAATGTGTGCAATATAATCAAATGTTTTGTTAGATGTCTAAATCAATAAACAATTTTATGTCATAGGTAGGTATTGCATGTAGGTCGTCACAGGGTGGCATTTTTTAAATTTAAAATTGTATTTGACATCTTAAATGTATAAATGTATGTGGCGCCTACTTCGTATACATACTCCGATATATCAATGTAAGTGTTGCTAGTGCTTTTAATATTACAACTGTAGATATTGTACACGTTCCAACCATTGCCGTACTTGTATAAATTGTAACATGCTATACCCAAACCTCTTTTTTATTATATCTGAACTTGTGACCGTTGTAAATATATATATTAAGCTGTAAATACCAAATTTAAATGTATTGTAATATAAAATTATATTAAAATATTTCTAGAAGTTAGTGCCAAAAGCGTTTTACAAATTCCCTCAATTATTGCGTGTACAGTACGAAGGATGGCGTGACCAGACACATAATATTAAATTATGTCCAGCTACAATTTATTAATGAAAATAAAGGTGTATCTCGACTAATTTTGTTTTGATAATCTTGATCTCGAGGCTTTCAGGAGAGAAAGAATAATTTTTCCCTCTTGAAAAAGGCATAAAAATTTACTTTATTTATAGGTTGACTATAAGCGCTGATAGCTTATTGTAGATATTTAAATTAATTCTACTTACTCCTCAAACTTTGATGCCAAATACTATAGATACCTTTCATTTATATTTTAACATTTGTCGGAGTTCTCAAACTTTATTTTCATTGATAAAGTGTTATATTATCTGCTTTCTCTGTGACATTTTGCAATTAAATCATATGGCAAATTCGCTAACGTTTTTGACCTAAATAAGTTGTCACAAGTAAAATAAATCTGCGGCTAATTTCCAAATATATTTCATGCTTATTTCACAACTACATACATACGTAAGTACCCACGCTTCTTGACTAAATTAAGATTTTATCGTCTTGAAATTTGCATTTCCATTTGATTGTAAACTATAAAGCATCACATAGTTATATATTTGATACTCATTTCACGATTTAAACTACTCACTTGTAAGTTTTTTGTATTTACTTGCCGGCAAAATATAACATATTTTTCTTTATTAAATTCTACATCCGCCTTTAATGTCATGAATATATATATCGTAAATATTTTAACAATGTTTTAAAAACAAAGAAATGAAGGACCTATGCACTGACACATTTTATATATAAATCTGTATATTTTGTACGAGTACCTAATTATAGTTAATTTTAACTTTTACCATTTAACTTATAATAAGTTTGTATGATTATTACAATAAATATGTATATTTGAATGTGTAATTTAATGTCTGGCTTGAAGTCCAGCATCTATTTGAGTCAATTCATTATTTACGTATTGAACACGTCAAACCAAAAGCAATTTTAAGAGTAGTTATTAAGAATTATTTTAATACTCAAAACTGCAACAAATGTATCATACCTTGTATAAATAGGCCTGTGTGTCTTGAGCTAATTCATTTGAATCACCATTTGAATCACCATTTCGCCTTGTTGAGGGTCGATTATGTGTATTTGACCTAATTGTTTAAATATCTTTTGTAAAAATGGCTACTCAAAACCCGTAAACGTTTTCAGATGGTGAAATGTACATATCAGGTCTATTCTATCTTGCATTGCTGTTTTTCAGCTGCATGATTTTATCCTAATTATTCTGAGCCGTCCATTTATTTTGCATTTAGTTTCTCTTCACTTGACGGGTTGGGATTTTGTGGATTTAAATAAAAAAAACTATATAATCGCGACCTTTAGCTAGTGTTCGATGTATCACAGTAAACAATTCACAGAATTACTGTACTTAACTATGTTATTTAACGCAATCTAATCTTGACGCAGCAGGTGTTTCGTTGAGAAGATCTATGTTGTAGTCGGTTGTTAAGTTTGTCGTTGATGACAAAAATATATTGTTATCTAGATATTGCGGTGTTTTATTAACCTTTAGATATTATTATGCTACTTGTCTTTATACAAGATGTATCAGAATTACCCAAAAAAAAAAAGAAATTCTGCTTCGAAAACTCAAAATGAAAATGTCACTACTCTAGTAATCGGCCTTTAATTTTAGATTGTAGTAGGTTAGGTTTATACTCCAGTAATATTAGGTTAAATGACATTCACAGACAGCGAGAGTAGTGACATTTTCATTTTGAGTTTTCTAATAAAGAATTTTATTTTTTGGGTAATTCTGATACATCTTGTATACGTTGAAAATTAAATTTACTGTCAAAAGACTCTATATCATTCTTTGAATTGATAGTTCTTTCGGACAAAATTAATCCAGGCGAAAAAAAAACAATAATTAAAACCGACTTCAAAACACTTAAAAGGGAAAAAATATTTCAATGTAAGTATACCTATGTACTGGTGTATATGAGTCGGTGCTTTACTAATAATATTTATTGTTTCTGGAAACTGCTTAGCATCAACTCCAAAAATATCGTTTTTATGGGGTAAGTACCTACATAAATTGAATTATTTTTCTTCATTTTTGATTTTAACATTATTATAAAGTCGCCCGGATTGCGAAAGGTCGTGGGTTCGATTCCCGCCTCAGGACGTGAAAAATTTTTCTAGTTTTATATTATTTGAATTATTTATCCTTTTAGTGTTTGGAAGTAGGTTTTTATTTTTGTTTAAATTTTTTTCTCAAGTTTTAGTGATACCTTCCTATGTTCAAAGGTAGATGGATGACCTGTGGCATAATAATATTTCTTACTATCGTCCCGCACCACTGAAAGTCACAAGAAAGCAAGAATCCAAAATTTCGCACATAAATCAGTATTTGCGATTATTATTTATTGAGTTAATTATTCCAGTTATTTTGATCTAAAAACCAAACTTCTAAATCGATTTTGATAAAAATTCAATTGCAGCAAACTGAAAGCATACATAAAAAGATTTAGAGATTTTTTTAATTAAAAATTTAAAAAACTATTCTCTAAATCTTTTTATAAATGACAGAGTTCTAAAGTATCAAACATAAAAGATATAAAAAATATATACAGGCCAATTGATAACCTCCTTCGTTTTTGAAAAGCAAACGGCCAAGCCAATTTATAATAATAATAACAATAATAAAAGTTTTCTTTCAGGCCGGAGTCCATATAGGTATCAGTTACAAAGATTCTTATATGCTAGTGGCTAGTAACAATAATTATAACATTTCATATTATTTTTAATTATTGAATTCTTAATGCCTATTTATCCGCAACACTATAGATAAACAGACATTAATAGTTATTTGTTATATAAGAGTGCAAAGTTGTTTTTTAACCGCGTGGCCAATTTTGATAACCGAGCAAGCAAAGGATTCTAAAAATTAGAATGCTGAGCGTTAGCGAGGGAATCAAAAGATCACAAGGTGAAAAATCTTTGCACTCGAGTGCAACACGTAACTTTTCATCCCACCTCAACGAGAAAATGACAGTTTCAGTCAATTCTGTTCGCGATAAATAAACTTCTTCGTCGCTAGAATCGCTCATTTTTACTTTTTTATGAGGTTTTTTACTTGTTTTCGAGTTTCTTGTTTTAAACCTATTGTTTTAACAATAATGTCGTGAAAAGAAAACGGCGCGCGCAAAGCAATTTAAACAAAAAGTACACCAAGAAGGTACCGAGTCTGAGTTTTTAACAAGTTAAAAAGGGTTGTATGATAAATTCGGCACCATGGAGGTAGAAGTAAAAGATCCCGTGTTCGATCCCGGTAGGAGCAAATGTTTGTATTATATGATGATTCGAGCTTTGTTCACGAGTTTATTTAGTATATATCTAATATTTATACATATACATATTATTATCATTATTTCTTCGTTATCTAGTATCCATAACACAGTAAGAGCTTACTGCTTAGTTTGGGCTAGATATTAGGTGTGAGTGAATAAATATTTAATATATTTTTATAAAATCGTTTTAATTGTTAATTTAGAAAAAATAACTTTTACTCCTAGCATGAATTCTCAACCTCCCATGTCGTACACCATCACAGCTCATAAATGCACTCAGAACTCTCACTGTAATACCTCATGCCGCTGTGCCTACTCCGAAAGCTGATATCTCCTATGACGGTGTGTTAAGTTTTGTGTTGTCGTTTGGGTATGGTTCGTCGTCAGTTACATTTTTTCAGCGGCTCTATCTATGACAAAGTAAATAAAAGACTCAACATCTACCCTACAAACGAATATAAAGACACGGTGGTAAAATAGACCGTAAATTGTCCTTTAATGAAACAGAGAAACTGCTATTGCTTAATTATGAGTGTGTGTGTGAGATCACACACACAAGCACGCACACACCCACAAGCACGCACACACCCACACAAGCACGCACACACCCACACGTAAATGCTCGCCTAATCAGTGGGATCATGTTTGTAAAACATCGTCATACATAGTTATGATTACCTTTATGTTACATCATACTCAAGTCATTGTAACTTTAATTATGCTCTTGCCAAATCGTATGAAAACAATAACATTTAGTCAAATCGTATGAAAATTCCAATAATTTACAATAGAGGCGCTCCTACAGCAGCGCCTCTGTTGTTAATTATTGGAAACTCAATTCAATTCAAAATTTGCATTTCATGTGGTTATAAAGGTCTTACACAATAAATTGTACAACACATGAGTCGTGTTAGGACATAACAACATAGAGTACGTACTTTTATCCTATATTTAACAATGTTTTAAAAGAAAAATACTTATATAAAAGTCTCTCCTAAAACCTCTTCTTTATATGGGTTTGATTGAGAGGTGAACACGACGATTATCGTTTTAGTAATTAAAATGTAATAAAACTAGAAAATTTTCACGTCCTGAGGCAGGAATCGAACCCGCGACCTTTCGCAATCCGGGCGACTGCTCTGACCACTGAGCCACCCAGGACTTGGGATATCCCTGTGAAATTCTTCTAGTTTATCTGTATTTGCGTTTATGAGCTAACGTCTACCCTACAATGTCGAAATGTTCTATTTCAACATCCGAAACGAATAATGTTAAAATCAAAAATTAAGAATATTTGAAAGCACTGCCCCAACTTAACCGAATCGTAGGTATTTGTAAAAATACTCGTTTCGGATGTTGAAATAGAACATTTCGACATTGTAGGGTAGACGTTAGCTCATAAACGCAAATACAGTTAAACTAGAAGAATTTCACAGGGATATCCCAAGTCCTGGGTGGCTCAGTGGTCAGAGCAGTCGCCCGGATTGCGAAAGCTCGCGGGTTCGATTCCTGCCTCAGGACGTGAAAATTTTCTAGTTTTATTACATTTTAATTACTAAGTAATTTTTCAAACATTTATAATAATGTTAAAATCAAAAATTAAGATTATCGTTTTGTTTTGATCTGATTGAAACTTACACTAGAGGTACAGATCGTGAAGGAAATTTAATCTGAAACAGCTGATTTTTATTTCTAGATTCCTATTTTTTGACAAGTCGTTACTTAAGCTTAGGATGACCAGCACTCATTGACATTTGCCTTCGTTTAGTTCCTGGACATGCCCTCTTATTCTCAACTGTCGGAAAGTATTCGAATTTCGGAAACTTTATACCTGTCACTTTTTATCGCGGTGCGTCAAAACGAGACGGCATGTGACTTTTCGAATCGAATCCGTGATCCGACAATTGAGAATAAGGGGGATGGACGGCATCTCTTCTTAGGCCTCAGGATGACAACGCACCTGCAGTATCAAGTGATTTTTCCTTGATATTGCAGGTGTCTACAGGCGGAGGTGGTGGGCCGTCAGCTTGTTTGTCATCTAGTTGTATAAAAAAATAATTAGGAGAGCGTTCTCCTTACACCTTGTATTATTAATTTTGGGTTCTGTCGCCATTGCTCGGAAAAAGCGAAAGGCTTCTCATTATGTCTTGTGACTCTATACTTTTTAAAATATTTTCTAAAAGATATTGGACCGCAAACAAGTTATTACAATAATATTTTATATAAATCTTATCTGAAAAGTCACGAAATATGGCTGTTATCGTAAAATATTTTATGATTTTAGTATCATTGTTGTTTGACCTTTGTGTGCGTCAAAAGTACATTCTCAAATTATAGAAAGCGACATATCATGTTGATTAATTTAATATTGGGGCGATATTAATACTTACAGGTCGACAACGCGCGACGCGACATCTATCCTACTACAAATTGTATTAATCTTCATTCAATTAGTATAGGTACTATTTCAAAGTCAATCTGGAGATTATTATCGCGTGTTAAGTCGCGGATTTCGTTTTAGAAAAATAATGTCAAAAAAGCAAGGCAAAGAAAGCCAAGCTGATTCAAAATAATGACACATCATTTTCTTGCAACATCGTTTCTTTTAAAATTTATAAGTACTTACTTATGTTGTTGTTGTTTACTATTGATTTCCCTTATACAACAATACAAATGGGGGAGAATGGGGTAATTTCAGACACGGGATAACTCCATAAAAAGGCCATTCACCATGGTAATAACACTTAATAACCTATTTCGGCCTTCATATTTAGAAGTAGGTCCACCGCATAGAACCTAAATCTAGTGCCTGCATGGCATTGAGCACGCTTATTGTGGTGTAAACCGCCTACTCCGGAGTTACCCTGCGTCCGAAATAACCCCACTCTCCCTTTTTCTTTATTGCACAGAAGAAAAGACATAAAACAGCATAGGAAAAGAACAAAAGGCAAATTCATTGCTAACAAGCATTCTCTTCCATGCAACCTTGGGTGAAAGTAATAAGTGAAAATGACAACAGAATGGGTGCAAGAATACAGAGAAATAAATAGGTGCAGTCGACAACACATCAAACGTAACAGTTTGACCTAGAGACCTCTACTACATACTCTACTTTATTTTATCAAAGAATATTATAAAGTAAAGTAGAGTAAAGAAAGTGTAGGTCTCTGCGCCGACGGAAAAGGAGCCAGTTCAGTTTACAACGAATATCAGACGCGTGCTCGTATTTTTGTAAATTAAAAATAAATCTAAGCATATGTTCTGAAAACGCTCAAGCCTATCAAGGAGCTCCTCCGTAAGGTTACAGTAGCAGACATCAGCATAGTCAATTATAGAGAAAAATTTAAACACTAATTAAAACCGACTTCAAAATACTAAAAAGGATAAAATCCCCTAGAAATATTTTTTTTTGGAGTCGATGCTTTACTTTCTATTGTTTCGGGATACAATTTAGCACCATCTCCAAACAATATATTTCTAGAATTCTAGGGGGTGAGTGCCTTCTATTGTTAAATTTTTTTTTACAGTTTTAGTGATAACTTTCTAAGATCAAAAGTAGATGGGGTGACCGTCAGCTGTTGGTTGTTTCCTACTATCGTATCGTTTCAGGAAAAAAAAATCATAACGAGCGAAATGAGAACCTCCTCGTTTTTGAGGTCGGTTAAAAAGAGACTGTGCCAACGAGACTTTAACGAGGTTGGAAGAAAATTACGGAGACACATAAGCGCACCGTATCAGCAAAATCTTTCCTCCGCACTTAATCGGCCTCAGGCTGCCATGACAGACTGGTCAAAGACAATAGCCAGGTTTTTAACCGTCTTGGGTCTTGGCATAAGGAATGCGCAATCCGTTCAGCGTAACCGAAGGAATAATCTCCAAATCGATTCTTGATATAAAGTACGAACTGTCGATGATGATACTTTGTATTTTCGAAGGGCTAATGTTAAGGCCAAAGGATTCACTCTAGTTGGAGATAATATTAAGGTCCCCATGGGTCAAGACACGGCACGCAGTAGACCATATAGAGCTGCTTGCGTATATATCCGCAGATTATCAGCATATGGGTTATAGGAACATGAACAAGAGTTCATGATAGAGTTTAGAACAATAGGAAAGTAATGGAGATAAAAAGCGACCCTGCGGAACTCCTTCATTAATATCGCACCAACCATAGAATCAGTCTTCAATGCTAGATAAGCTGATGAAAACCACGCAGGTAACTTTGAAACCAATCAATTGCGGGTGGATATATATTAAGAGAAAGTAGTACACCGATAAGGATATCAAGGTCGTCTGAATTGAATGCATTACTGAAATCCAGTAGTGGCAACAGAGTAAGTTTTTTGTTTTCCATACCTCGTCGGATGTCATCAGTGATTTTTACTAAAGCCTCATGCTGAGATATACCTACAACGAATTTACTAAGTAATACACTTCAGATACTCTAAACATGACGTACTGTGTTTGTACAATTTACTACATAATATTACGGCGTTATTCAGCTGTGATAGGTGTCATATTCGTATATCTAGTAATGTATGATATGCTGTTGACCTTACACCTATGTATCGCCTGATTTTATTGTTTCTTTTTGAACACGAGCTAGAAGTGTGAAAACTAAATTGATTAAAATATTAATAAGTATTTAAAAAGCCTCTGCTTGTTCAAATGCAAGATGTCTTCTAAGACTGGCTAATTACTAAGACGTAGACTTAAAAACTTATTTGTATATCTATAGGAATGTATTATGAAAACAGGCTTTATTTTTATTTCAATGGAGACAGAAAGAAAAAGTAGTACAACACAATAGAAAAAATAGGTAGGTACTATCATGGACCAAACAATTATCATTCTTAGTACCAAGGATGTATGTACCCAAACTCCAACAAACGAATTCTTTCTAAAAATCAATGTTAGGTATTAGAGAAAAACGCGACGTCACAATTTTTTTTAAATAAACCTTTAAAATCCCTTAGCAGCTCGCCACGGCACTCTCACATACAATAGAAAATCCATTGTTCCAGATATGTGGGTATTTCATAGTTTATTGACGTAGGATACATGTTAACTATAGGCTTCGACAATATCGAAGGCTTTAATTTTACACACTGTGTTTTTAATATTCATCTGCTTTTTCTTCAAAGAATTTTTTTATTGATTATTAATATGATCCGATGTTGATGACCACTCTGCCAGCTCGTGTCCGACTAAAATGATATGGCGTTACAAGTTTTATACCTCAATTCACTACCTAACTATTAACTATCTGGGCCTTTTTCCAGGGACATGCTTAGCGCGCTATTGAAAGGACGAGAGTGTGGGGTTGTGGGTCCACTGGACCCATATTAGTAATTTACGTTTGTTCTTTTGTTATCAGTGAACATTGTTTGTTACACTTTCTGTGTTGGTTTTTTTTGTTGATTTTTACACAATGTATCTTCAGATTTGTCCCATAGATTTTTTCTCAAAATCGATTCAGTATTTTGGGTTTTAAATCAAAATAACTGAAATAATTAAGGCATTAATGTAAGGGAAACTGCGGATTTTTCCTTTACTGTTACTTTTCAGTGGCGCATATGATTTTTCTGTTTTCGATAGAATACTACCAGGTTAGTCCACGGCCACCCATCTAGTTTTAACCTTTGAAATATATCACTAATAATCGTAAAAAAAAATCAGAATAAAAGCCGCTCGTTTATTTTCCGAATTTGTGAAAAATAGCGCCATATTCAAACTCAGGCAACATACCAATTGAAGTAGGTACTTGTTTCTTAAAAAGGTATTTTTGGACTTGGTGCTTCACTTTCTGTGGTTTCCGCCACGCTATTTGAGGTTGAACCAAAAACTGGTGCTATCTTTGTCTACAGACAACAACTGTCTTGAGAGAAATAATGTGGTTTGCCATTCCCTTCTCTATTTCACACACTAGTGAATAACATACCTAGTCTCAGTCATCTTGTATTTCAGGCATGCTGCTTCATCGGCATCTCTCGTTTAGGTCAAACAGTTTTTTTAGGCAAATCCTATGTTTAGGTATAACGCCTTCATTGGCATCTTGCGTTTAAGATAACTCGATCAAAAGGACATTTCATAGAAATGTCATGAAATTATCATATGAATACGATGTTTTTGAAAGTAGCAAACCATTTCTATGAACTAATATAGCCCATATTGACGGCACCATCCTGTATGTAGAGTGTCGAGTAGATGATGCGCTGCAAAATATCAAACATACCACTGCCCCCTTATTTTCAACTGTCGGAAAGTATTCGAATTTCAGAAACTCTATACCTGTCACTTTTTATCACGATGCGTCAAAACGAGACGGCATGTGACTTTCCGAATCGAATCCGTGATCCGACAATTGAGAATAAGGGGGCTGGTCTCGTAATCGTAACCAACTCGTATCTGTGTAACTATAGATTTTGAACAAACTTAGTATTGCTTATGCAATATTTTACTAGGTGGTTTTACTAGGTGGTAGGCCCGTATGTAGGGTCGTCTGGGTAGGTACCACCGCCTTTCTTATTTCAGCCGTGAAACAGTTCGCTGTGTTTCGGATTGAAGGGAAAGGTAGCCAGTGTAATTACTGGGCATGGACGGCATTTCATCTTAGGCCCCAGGATGACAACGCACCTGCAATATCAAGTGATTTTTCCTTGTTATTGCAGTTGTCTATAGGCGGCGGTTACCGCTTTCCATCAGGTGGGCCGTCAGCTTGTTTGTCATCCAGTTGTATAAAAATAAAAAAAAATTTTTTACGAGCATACGAGCTCTAAACTTCTTATTTATGAAAATAAGGATAAAGTTTTCAAATACCTACCCTATTATTTTTTTTTACTTTTCAGTATTTGGAAGTCAGTTTTCATTTTTATTTTATAACGAGAGGCAACACGCGTAATAAAAATAAACTATTCTGTGCAAACTTCAAGATACAAATACAGACAATGGTAAGGATCCAAATAAGTGTACCATGCTATAAGAGACTTTGCCCTTTCTAAAAGTCGACCTTATGAATAAAGACTCCAATTTAGTTGAATCTAGATTGAAAATATATAATTTATGTTATTTAAGATACAAACATATTTCTTTAAATGCTCACGTATGATTGAATTGCTTTGACTTTCATAGGAGTACCTACCTAATCTAAATAAAAAATGTTGATTTTTACAAAAAAGAAACACGTAAGTGTTAATAAATACAAAACCTTCCGCTTTGTAGACTCCGCCTTCAACATGACTTACATGACGCAACACCCGTAGAGTCGGTATCATGCGCAGGCGCGGCTACGAATCTATGTGTATATTTGGGTCATTTCCTTCACTGTTGTATTATCGAAATAATCATAGTCAGTTTTTTTATTCCTTCATTTTTTAAAATTTCGTTTAGCTTTTAACAGTTTCCCAGACTTTTCTCATGGACCACTTTAAAAATTTAGCTGCTTTCAGCTACATTTCTACTATATTCCAAAAACTCGACAAAAAATGTGAAGATTTGATACGCCAAAGTAGACCCCCGTCGAGTCTCCCATGGAACCCTGGAGATCCACCTGGACCACTTTGGGAACTGAGGAACCAGAGCCTAATTACATGAAACCAGCGAAACAACATGCATAATGACGCTACGCTGTCTTAGTGACTGATACACGCCAAAAACCACTAAACCGATTTTGATGAAACTTACATAGTTCCCTAAGTTGTACTATAGTACATCTTTTTTTGTTGGGCTAGATATATATTTAGCCCAACAAAAAAAGATTTATTTTCAATCAAAATTATAGTTTTTGAGATATGTGCGGATAAACATACAAATATACAAACACACATACACTTATTTATAAGTGTATGTAATGTATGAAATTTGGCACCCATGTTCAGAATCTGGTATAGACTAACATAAACAAAAACTGTGCATTTCTGAAAATATGACATACATTACCTCCTCTTTTGACGTTGGTTAAAAAGAAAAACTGAATTAAAATAAATAACAAATCAATGGAAATCAATAAAAAAAAGTTTTACAGACACTTTATTTAAAAGGGTTAAACTATCTTCTGCTTGCGGATTTTTTGGTTTTTCGTGGAAATAAAAGAAAATGATTTGTAGAGCGAAAATATATGAAGAACAATTTTGGGCACAGGCCCGGATATAATAAGTACAATACAAATATACTTTATTGCACACAAGGACAAGAGAACAACATAAAAAAGTAGTGAAGAAAACAAATACCTAATACAAAAGAAAGGCGACCAATACTATAAGTATTATGTAATGTTATGAATAAGTATTGTGTATTATCGGGGTTGTTCAGCGTTCTGGGGCCTTACCACCATTTTTATAAAAGCGATTCATATTCCGCTCGGTTTTCCTAAACTGCGTCGCTATCATAGTCGTAGATAGCGTCGTAGTACGAATTAACGATTCTACGTTTAGGTCCTAAACTGGATCGCAAAAAAGATGGTGGTACGGGTCCTGTACCTACGGTTTTGAAACCATAGACAAGTACATAAATATAGTTAGTTACCTAATACTTATCCTGATACTGTACATTTTTGTAGGATCTGTATTTAATTTTTCTTTTTACTAATTAAAAGATTACGCGTCGCGCGCGCGTATGATGCAACTGTAGTAGACCGGTAATCATTCAGACAGCGCGCTCGCGCCGCGCCAGCATGAATGAAACCGATTGCGCACATGGTTATGCGTGACGATAGCATACGATTGGTTGTTATTTATTTACAATTCTCCAAAACACATAGCAGCGTAAAGTGCACGTTATCGTGAAGCTTCAACATCTAAAGTTTGAAGATAAACTCATTCATATATCAACGGCTAATTGGTCGAATCCGGTGATGAGTACGAGAGATATAATTATCTGTTTATTATGTTTCTTTTGTAGACTTCTACCCTAATATTTATATGCTTTTATATAAATTATAAATCCGTTATTTAGTATCCTTAACAAAAGTTTTTAGCGCTGCATAATAAATTGGGACTAGGTGAAAGTTAAAGACTATTATCAAATGCAACCACGTCCAACAAGGTCCAATATTATAGAAATTTTTTTTCTAAGACTAGGTATACCCTGACTCTGTCTGAGAATCAGCATTATGATCATATACCTACCTAAGTAGACTAGATAGCTACCTTATCACTCAATTCGATTGAAATAAAGTATTTCTTTATTAGGCTTTAAAAATTTACAGCGCTATTAAGTTATTATATTAAGTAGGTAAGGCTCAGTTGTAAAGTGACTGAAATAATTATATGCATACGGCTATACAGAAATAAACAATTTAGTGTAAATGATATTAATATTTAGCAGTGTTTTATTTTAAAACAACACTTTACTTAATTACTTAAATTTTATTATGACCTAAAACGCAGTCACTATAGCCAATACATTTCAGGTAAAGATCCACTACCTACATCAAAATGTGTAATTTAATCTGCTGGCAAGTGTACTTTCAATATCACTGACTTATCTCTTATCTACCCACTCATTTCAGTCATTATCAATCTTAATATAACATAGGTAGGTGATAATTGAAATAAAGATAAGTCGTGTTTAAAATAAAACAATTATATTAGGTACTTATAGCGTTATGTTTTATTCACAAAATGAAATATGATGATTAGACGTCTTTTAATTATCTATAACAAGTTTTCCATTGCAAACTTTTAAGGTATTGTAACAGTTAATTAGTGGGAAAAAAACTTTTTCTCTAGAATAAAGTAAAATGACAGTATCTATAAATAGCCCTGCATTTATAATCAAGAACATCTGTATTTATATCTCATGTCTCAAATAATCTAATCGAAAAGTAGAAAATAAAGAGCTGATAAGATCATTGCAATTTGCACATGCGACCGTTCACGGCCGGGTGAGGTGCGCGGGCGGAAGTCTCGCGTTAGACGCGCAGGCGCTTGCGTCAGCCGACGCTAAACGTGCGACATGCGTGAGTTCAAACTTCAAACGTTTCTTGAATACGTTTTATTGTGTAACGTTTTCTATTCGACGATTATTCACGTGAATTTATGACTTTGATAGTCATGGCTCATGAGCTTGTTCTAAAAAAGGGTGTATTTGTAAAACCATTATTAGAACAAGAAACAGGCCCGCTTGGTTGTAAGCGGTTACCATGCTATAGACGCATGTAAATGGAGTTATTTACGCGTTGCCCAACCTGTAAAATTTAAAAGAGGAAACTGTAAAATCCCCTCTTATCAAGCAAACATCGCATATTTAAGAATTAATGTTTCTTATTTATATTTACCTATACCTACTTACAAGCAAACATTTGAAATAAAACCACTTCACCGGATAAAACTCGCGATTCGTTAATGTAAAATTATTATTTTATGTCCATCGAATAGACCACGATCCAGAAAAGTGATTTTATTTCACATTAGGAGGAAATATTTAGACAGTAAATACTAAGCAACATTCACAACGTAAGCAATTAGTCGAGATAACTAAATCTAAGTATATTTATGGCCAAGTTAGCTAAAACTAAAGTTCTGCTTATATAACCATAAGCTTATGGTCTAAGGCTTATACTTGATAGTTTAGTTGTATTCTCACTTCATAGTGGACATAATTACAGTTGTTATCTTTATATCATTACAGCGTGCTGAACATAGTCGACTGAAGGTTACAGGAACTGCCATTGATTGCAATAAATATGATGTAGAAATTCCTATACATAAGGAAACTGGAGTATAATTAAAGATGCAGTTGAGGTCAATAAAGTTGGCAACATAATACTGGTTTATACGGACTAGAAAATATCTAATCTGTATAAAATTATGATTGTAAATAAAGGAAGGAAGAGCTCATTAAGAGAACGTTACATTGGAACCAGTGCGTGGGTTGATTCTGCTATTTACTTTTATAAACGGATTGGCAGCGGTGTGGTATCGTTACTACGAGATGTTGTTTTAATTCTGATTGTAGGTGCATTGTCATCCTTAATTGAGATGCCTTCCGTGACCAATTATTGGGCTGGCTGGCTACCTTTCCCTTCCTTAAACACAGCGAAGTGTTTCACAGCTAAAATAAGAAAGGCGGTGGTACCTACTCAGGCAACTCTACATACGAGTCTACCACCAAAAACAACAAAAAAACAACCAGCAAAAAAAGTCAAAGTTATTTCCTTACCAAATATTACTCCACGATTGGCTATGTCATTATTACATAACCCCTAAAGCATAGACCAAATACTTCTATCATCCTTACTTTACGTGAATAATAATTAGACAAGGTTTTACTATCAACATTATTAAATCTAAACCGAAACTGTATTCTTTTATTTAATTGTAAGTACGAATATCTGATTGAGACTACCTTAAAATAATAGCCTGATAATTATAATTTAACCGAAGGTCCAGAGTTCGTTTGTACGGTTCCCAGAAGTCCCTAATTCTAGAATTATCCAGATAAAAATCAGTTCAGAATTCAGTATTCATGTAGAGTATTTTAGAGGTCTTAGTCTTGTTATACTACTGGTAAAAATCGACATTGTTTCACGACCTCGACGGGTGGACGAGCTGACCCCAGGATCACCGCATCGATACTCGCCCAGTTGGGACCGGTTCATACCGATTTCAAGCAAAAGGGCAATACCTCACTTGTGCCTTTTGTCAACTTTAAACAAACCCTTATTATGATAATATGTGTATTCTACATTGTGTTCCTGAAAGTAAACATTGTCAGAGCTGATCACTGAAATAAAGAAACAAGTAGAAATATGTAACATCATTTTAAAATCAATATGGCAATTTGTACCTTATTGTTACAATAAAGTAGGCGTAATAAACGCACAACATCAAACATTAAAAAGTGATCAATATGGCAAACTTCTGAACATAAATTTATTATTATTATTTAAATACAACATTTATTTTATTTTATTTTTATATACTAAAAGGATGGCAAACAAGCGAACGGCCCGTCCGATGGTAAGTGGTTAAGTAACCAGCCCCCGTATTCTCAACTGTCGGAAAGTATTCGAATTTTGGAATCTCTTTACCTGTCACTTTTTATCGCGATGCGTCAAAGCGAGACGGGATGTGACTTTTCGAATCGAGTGCGTGATCCAACAGTTGAGAATAAGGGCCAATAAGGGGGCAGTAGACGCTCGTGAGTGGCACTGAGCGCACCACTCACGGCTTGCTTACGCTGTAAAATTCAATAGTCAAGAAAAAATTTGACAGCATACCAAATGATGACGTAGTGGGTTGAGCGCCCTCTGGTTTCGATTACGAAAACAAAGTACCTTTCGTCATGGTTCCTCCGTACTTCATAAGGCACGTTAAGCCGTTGGTCTCGGTTGTTACTGCAACCACTTTAACCCACCAACCAGCATGGGCCAACTGCAGCGTCGTTGTTATATGGCCCAACCTCCTCCTCATGTGTTTCTCCCATGTAGCAAGGCCTGTGCCCAGCAGTGGGACGTGTATAGGCTGGTGATGATGATGATGATGATGATACGGGACTACATAGTCCACACGCTTTATACATCCCGCTTTCACAATGAGCTGTCTCGACTTAGCTCGCCATAGACTAGAGACATACTATATAGTTGCTAGTTAACAATTGGGATGTTGCCTAAGTTTGAATTTGGAGATATTTTTCACAAATTCGGAAAATATACACTACTGTTACCTATAAAAACAATTCAAACTTAAAATATGTGGAATATTGTTGAAGTTGTACTGTTTTAAAAATTAAAAAAGGTGATATTTTTTTATCAAAATTTATCAAAAATGTGAATGATATTAGATTGCCGACAGCAATTAAAACAACTATCATTATGACAACTATTAATAAAAACCTATTTAATACATAGTTATTATCAATTTTGTCAGTATGCCCATACATTTCTTAGTAATATGGGAACATGTGACGTCACCTGTTCCGTAGATTTTCTATGGAGCGTTTTTGGGCGATGCGCCGCAACACATCAAACATACCACTATATCTGTGAAACTATTGAACTTAGACATACTATTTCTTTTGCAATATTTCTTTATGAGTTATTTATAAACTTCTTATTTATGAAATAAAAAAAAAGTTGTCAACTACCCAATTGATGATGCTCTACACCTGTTGATGGAGTGTGTCAGGAACGAGAGACAGAGACAAGCATTAACGGCCAGATATAATTTGAACTGGTTAGATATAGGTTTTGTCCAGATCATTCTGAGTGAACCTGCATCTGACGCAGCCAGAGCTCTGTGTAAAATTGTAAAAAGAAGTTGAATTAAAACTATATTTTTGTACCATTTCTAGAGTTAAGTTAAGTTTAGGATACGATAGGACTGACATATCTAAACTAGATAAAAGTCCTTAAATAAATAGAATAAAAAAACTAGTTGCTAGTTATTAGCTTGTTTGTAACAACTAGACAGTTGTATAAAAAAAACTAACCGCAGGATATTTGCGATCTTCTGTAAGGTGGAGGTGCTACCCCAGCAGTAGGTCACTCATACATAATTCGCATGCTAAATACGACTTTGCCCTACTTCGTTTGAAAAATTGATAATCGTAATGATAGAACGGAATCCAATGAAATGTCTCTAAACAATATACCACACTTACGCGCTAAGCACTTTTCTTCATCTTAATACGTACTGCAAGGTAGTTTTGGTGTTCCCTACCGCCTAAAACCTGAATTTCTTCAAAGCTGGAAATCAGCTGGACTAAATGGGCACCTTCAGAGTAAGCTACATGCATCGTCGACCCCCTCTTACCTTCTCTCGAAGCAAGAGTGATATCAGGAATGAATGAAATGATCCCATTTTCATTAAAAAAAATAAAAAAACTATAAAAACGAAAGAAGAAGACTAATAAGTATCTACCTAGCAGGCAATTATCAAATCAATATTACCTCATGTAAAGATAAACTGGCTGGAACCAAATCAACAGAAATCATTATTGATATCTGTTTATGTTCAACTATGCAAGCCGTCATTGTTTACTTGTTCCGACGATAAAGCGCCAGTTGTCGCAATGAATAGGACTTATCAACAATATTTGGAGGGGAAAGATTTATAAGGGGTTACTGCGCAGAAAGAATGACCGAGATATTTCGAAATTGATAATGTAACTTCAAATTCAGTACTGGAAAACTTACAGTAAAATTTTAAATTAATAGGTACCTTGTGAACATTTGGTCCGACTTGTCCGATCGATCGGACGACGTGAACTTTTTTTACTTCTGTTCCGATTCTTCGGACAGAGGGAAATCAAAGGTTTTTTGGTTACAGAAAAAATAAAACGGTTAACAATTAAAATTTATTTACGTAACTATTTTAGGTTAATTTTATTTTTAATTGTTATATTCTTTATACAAAATCCAGCAACTCTAGCAAAAAAACGCGTTTTTTAATATTAACCTCATAAATATTCTATTTCAAAGCGGATAAAGAAAAACAAGATTTAGACGTGTTAAAACTATTTAAATAACATTAATTTCACAAATTAAACTTTTAAATATAATTTATTAGACAATACAATGTGAGAGACATAATATGAATGGAACATCAAATAGAATTCAAAAAAGAAATGTTTCTTTACCAACCATAGAGTTTGGTAGTTTAACACTGCCCGTTAATCGAACAAATTAGACCATAATTATACTAAACAACAATGTCATAAATAAATGGTCTCATGTGAGATTAGAGGATATAAATTAACACACAGAAACATAAATTAAGTTAACTCTAAGCACCTTATAAAATATTCATGTTTAACTTTTGGTAAAGCCTTCGTAAGAAGATCTGCCTCTAATTCATTAGAAAACTTATATTATAATGAAACTAGGTTACGTTCAACACACTCATTTATAAAATGGTGTTGAATGTCAATATGCTTCGTTCTCTACCATTTTCAATGTGCTCCGATTATCATTGAATATAGTTATGGGCGGAAACTGGTCCCTATCACTAAGCTCTAACAGAAAATTCCTAATGAATTTTGCTTCTTTAAAAGAACTACCAAGAGCATAGTATTCTGCTTCAGTACTTGCACATGCAACATTTTGCTCTTTGTGGCTATGCCAGTTAATAATATTGTGGCCGTACCTACTCAAAAAACCAGAATAAAACTTCCTAATCCTATCATTTGTATCCCCCGCCCAATGTTAAACTACCAAACTCTATTGTTGGTAGAGAAACATTTCTTTTTTGAATTCTATTTGATGTTCCATTCATATTATGTCTCTCACGTTTGTATTTTGTAATAAATTATATTTAAAAGCTTAATTTGTAAAATTCATATTATTTATATAGTTTTAACATTGGTTATGGTTCTTTATTATAATTTCGCAAATTTTCCTTTATTTTTTTTTGTGAGTGTTCTGATCAATTTTTTATAAAATATATTTTGAGCTAAAATGCCCAATAATTCAAATATTATTAGACAATACAATGTGAGAGACATAATATGAATGGAACATCAAATAGAATTCAAAAAAGAATGTTTCTCTACCAACCATAGAGTTTGGTAGTTTAACAAGACGTACCTAAATGATAAGAACATGGAAAGAAATAAAGAAAAAAGAAAATACTTTTATTTGGTCACAATTTTAGATAATTACAAAACAATGAGAGGTTTTTTTCTTTCTAAGTGTTCTAAGAAATGGTTTTTATAACGAATGGCATATGATCTATTTATTTGCACAAAAACATGATTTACAAGATTACATTAATATTATTTATTACAGAATAAATAAAAATTAAATAAAAAATATAGAATATTACATTCAGTCGTTTCATTTTTGTCTTATTTAGAAATTTTGCATACATAGTAAGCACATAAACATAATGATTTATTCATAAATTAACAAATGGATCAAATGTAAGCATTTGATTCATTTTTTCTAGTTTTTATATATCTAGTATTATCTAGTATTATTTTAATTACTAAGTAATTATTCAAACATTTATAATAATGTTAAAATCAAAAATTAAGAATAAATGTAAGCATGTTTAAAACTCCTAAATATATTTAAATTTTGTCCTAAGTTCGTAAGTTCAATAAAGTAGGTACTTATTTGTAGTTGTAACTAAGTTTAGGCACTATTGGTCTATATTGTCTCAGTATTATACAATATGTGAAATAATAATGTAATGACTGTTTGTTGCCAAAATAAAGAGAGAAAAAAAATTAATGCTGAAAATACTTCTATTGGTGTTAAATTTAAATGCAAAAATAGATGACATAATAATATGAATCTGTCTGTAAAACTGCAGAGGGTTAATCTAGAGAAATAATTTTACAAGAAGCTTTTTTGTATGTAGGTACGGCTAATTCCTCAGATCATTTTCTATGATCTGAGGATGATTCTGATACAAGATTATTATAACAATCTGTGCCCAGAATTTTACAATCATTATAATTAATTACAAGCTAGACTTTATACCTAATCTTGCCATAAATACTGAAACAAAGAAAAAAAAATTCTATTGCAAATAACATTTATTACTTTTACAGTGTCTTAGTTTAATAGATAAATATAAAACAATATAATATATAAAAAGCTTATTCGAAGTGGTCTCCATTAGCTGCAATACAGTACTTTAAACGTTGAGGCCAGTTATCAATAGAAGCACGCACTCTTTTCATAGGAAAATTCCTCTCTGCCAATCGTACGGATTTTTTAGGGACTCCAAATTATCATGGCGTTGATAGCAAGCCGTACTCTCTTAAACTTAGGATTAAGATCGGGACTAGACGACGGCCAGTCCAGCTCTGATAAAGTCCGAAACGTTCGTTTCCAACCAAGACAGCGTAGACCGAGCTTTATGACCCGGCGCAGAGTCTTGCTGGAAGGACCATTCTTGGTTATTGAACATGGTGTTGTTAAGGGGCTTCACTTGTGCCGATGTTTTGATACCTTTTTCACAAAAGTATGGCTCAGTCATAGTTTATACCCTACCAAACCCTCACTGAAGTCGGATAGTGCCCACGTTGCACTCTGTCGACTAATTGGGAAGCTTCCTTAGAGCTTTGAGCATAAATACGGTCATTTTGTTTGTTGAAATGTTGCTGAATTGTAAAAAAAATTCTCATCCGTAAACAAAATTTTTCTGTGACCTCCCTTTGCGTACCGCTTCAATAGTTGTTCGATTTTACCACCCTATTCTTTTTTAAATTATCATTTAAGAAATGACCAGTACGTCTCTTATAGGCTGCAAGTCCTAAGTCATCTTTTAAAATACGCGACATGGTTCTAGGTGCTATGCTATCTTCATTTCCTGAGATAAAATCTTATGCTTTCGGACAGGATTTCTTCGAATTCTTTCCCTTACTGATTTGACCACCTTTTTCGTACGAACACTACGTAGACGGCCAGATATTTTTCTGTCACAAACAGAGGAGATCTCATTGTACCTATTAATAGCCCGGTACACAAACATTTTACAATACCAAGCGTATGGAGAGTTTTAAAAATTGCATTTGGCTTCATGCCTACTTTGTGTAATGCAATCACAGCGATTCGGTTCTCTTTATCACCCCACTCCATTTTAATATCGCAAAATTTTGTACAATGTATTGGCGCCAAAATGAGAAAACCCAATGAACAATCAAATAAAAATGACAGATTCCAAATTCAAATTGTAATATTTTGTTTATTTTTAATTGTAACAGTATTTATGGCCAGACTAAATACAGTAGGTACTTGTGCAGGTAGTTATGTATATTCAGTCTAGTTTGTTGGCTCGCGGTAGTAAGTAGAGGTACATTGCAGGTCCGTAGTTCAATTTTATTATCAAGGCATTGCACTACGAGCCCCTCTACCGTAGACAAGAGATAATATATGGCCCTCTACCCTGCCGCTTCTTGATTGATGAAGAAGCGTTCAAAATACTTAAGTATTTTCCTTTTTATACTTTCGAATCTTTTTTGTTTCATAAATAAGTAGGTAAGTATATACTTACCTTATTTTGATAATTGTAAGTAATTGCGTAACCCAAATTGACGACCACACAGCTCGCTTTGCTTACTTTGATATTTTTTCATGGTTGTGAATTGTGATGTGCATAAAGTTGATTACGTACAATAATATTATGTTCTTGAATGTTTGCTCAAGTTACTACTCACTGACGATGTAAATAATGTAGGCGTATTTATGTTATTATTAGCATAACATAGAGATATTTATGATACTATCACTGATGCAAATGGCCTTCCAATGTTACAAACAAAGTTTGATAAATAATAATAATTATTATATAAATAATAGGTACAAAAGAAACTTAATAATTAAAAAATACTTTACTATTTCTTTTATTACAGTATTATATTAAAGCAGAATTATTTACTTTTTCTGTCAATTATTACACAAATGTGTAGGTATAAATAAACATGACCAGTGATGGGTGCTAGTTTGATAATTTCAGGCCTAATTAGAAGAAATAATACAATGATACTAATCTTAATTTAACTAAAAACTATTACCTAAGTCGATTTTTTTTTTACCAAACTGTTTCGATAACGGATTTCTCCTGTCATTCTGGTACGTATGAGTATTTCAATTGGCATCATTGGCATGAAAACACAGAAAACACTATTCTTATTGATCACTCATCAATAAATTGTACCTTGGTATGCGACATTTAAATTTAACCTTTTATCCGGCTAGCCGAGTGGTCTGTACCCCTTGCTATACAGGCTATTCGGTCAAGAGATCCTGGGTTCGAATTCCGGTAGGAGCAAATGTTTGTATGATGTGTACGAGCATTTGTTTACCAGTCATGGATGTTTATATGTTTATTTAGTATACTTCTAATAATAATAACATATTATTATCATTATTTCTCCGTTGTCTAGTATCCATTACACAAGCTCTTAATGATGCTTACTTTGGGCTAGATAATAGGTGTGACTGTATGAATATTATTATTAATATTATTATCCCCTCAATTCTTCGCGCCTCAAGAATTGCGAGCCTAAAGTGGCAGTGGGCAGGCCACATTGCAAGCAGGGGTGCGATTCTGTAACGAATCTCGCACTTCACTTCGCAAGTCACTTCGAATTGAACTGTCAAATAGAGCAAAAAATGTATGAAAATTTGCTCTATTTGACAGTTGAATTCGAAGTGACTTGCGAAGTGAGGTGCGCAGTTTTGTTACAGAATCGACAGGCAGGACTGACGGCCGTTGGGGCGGAAAAGTCCTCGAGTGGCGGCCGCGTACCGGGAGACGCAGCGTTGGTAGGCCTCCCACAAGGTGGACCGACGATCTGGTGAGGGCCGCGGGAAGCCGATGGATGCGGACAGCGCAGAACCGATCGGTATGGAGATCTTTGGGGGAGGCCTATGCCCAGCAGTGGGCGTCTCTCGGCTGAAATGATGATGATGATGATTATCCCTTACCACGCCCCGCTGGCTGTTCACACACACAATAGAATAAAAAATATACCCTTTATGTAATTTTTCAATTGCGCATTTTCACCAGTGATGTCATAACTAGGTAGAGGAAGGAAATCTAAAGCCCATGACCCTAAAGTCATGTAGAGTTTCATCATAAATACTTAATGATTTTTAATTGGAAATATTACGTATGAAAATCTGGAAATATAACACAAAAATTGCATCATTTTATTAATAAATAAAACGAAATCAACAATTTATTTTCATGATGTTTGAATGTTAATTTTTTCATAATAATCAAGTTTGTAATTGTAAAATAAAATTTCGTCAGACTCGCTTTATTTGTTATGCGTTATACATCGCTTAAAATGTATGTATCTAACCAACCAACCTATACCAAGTTTCTATCTTGATATACTATTTTTTTCTGTATGGCACTGCACAGCAAAATATTTAAATAATGTAACTACAAAAATTGTAACTTCATATTTTGAAAGAAAGAAAGAAAGAAAGAAAGAAAAAATATTTTATTTAAATAGGCCACAAAGAAGCACTTTTAAATCGTCAAACACATTCTTATAACTATTACAAAAATATATTAACTAACAACGTCAAGTCTCTCCGTCTGTCATGTCTGAATTTACACCGGTTCCAAAAGTTGAACTACCGAGAAGATTCCGGCAACAAACTCGTGTAGTCACTCTTTTCAAATATTAAATTACAATGTTTGTAGTTACAAAAGTTTAACCTTGAGCAGTGCAATGCCGCCCAGCGAAAAAAAAAATGAAAATTAGAAAAGAAGGTAAGTCAACGTACCAAGAAAGGTACCCAATGTCAAAAATAATATCGTTATTTTCAGGCTATCTGACAGTGCACAATCACAGTATAGGTTACAGAGATTAATAGTCACAATACTCGTAAATAAATATATAAAACATTTGAAATTTTAATGTGTCCATGCATTCTTATCATCTAAATATTCTTGGACCTTATAGTAGCCTTTTTTCATTAAAGTTTGTTTCACATATAACTTAAGTTTGTGAAAAGGCAGTTCAGTTACATTTGGTGGGACTTTGTTATAAATGTGTATACATTTCCCCATGAATGAGCGACTTATCTTGTGAAGTCTAAAACTTGGAACAGCAAGTTTATTTTTATATCTAGTGTTTAAGTTATGAATATCACTATGTTTTGAAAAGGTATGTTTATATTTGTGAATATAAATTATGTTCTCATATATATATTGAGAAGCAACGGTCAAAATATTAATTTCTTTAAATAAATCCCTCAGTGAAAAGAGTGACTACACGAGTTTGTTGCCGGAGTCTTCTCGGTAGTTCAACTTTTGGAACCGGTGTAAACTCAGACATGACATGACAGACAGATATGAAATTGTCAGACCGTTTCTTAGTTAGATATACATATTTTGTGATTTTTGACGATTCAAAAGAGCTTCTTAGGAACCTACTTGCATAAATATATTTTTATTTTATACCAACTCACCTTAAAGGAAAAAATATTTGTTTCAATATGTCAATTCCTATGTAATTAGGTGACATCAAGGATTAAAAGTAATGAAAGGAAACTGATAGAAATGCTAATATAATTGTCAAGGTGTAACCGTTGTAACAATTCAACACATGTTGAGTAACAATAAAATAGTACACACCTAAGGTAGGACTTTTGCTGGTTCCTCACAATAGCGAATTACTCACGAAAATAAAATAAACTCGAAGAGTGTAATTTCATAACCTAATTAAATAAAGAGCTCGTATATTCCTGTTAAATAAAAACGTAACATGACACAAAATCTAAAAAGAACATATTTTTCAATACACGTCAAAGCTTAAGACCACGCCAAGCATGCAGATGTGATACATTATATCCACACAACGTAACTTAGTTTCTCATGTCTGGTTTCTGCCTATAATCTATTTATATTTATTCAATAAAAAAAGTAGATTAAAGTTATAAAACGATGCTTAATGAGTTTATACGTGTTTCCAAAGCACATTGAATTATTCTCGACCGATAAATGTACCTAATAAACCGAAATAAGTTGAATTCAAGATAAGTACAATAGTACTTAAAAGTTTAAACTTTAAGTAGAATCGTTCGCGTAGAATATTGTGTTACGTCTAGCAATACTCTATGATGTCAAAGGTCACGTGGCTCACGTGGCTGACAAATCGACGCGCACAGATTTTAATTGAAATAATTACTTAGAAAAATATTAAACTGGGGCGGGGACCGAAACTGCGACCGTACAGAATCTACTGACTGCTCTAGCCATCCAAGTACTTGGTTTTTGTGGTAAAAGCTAACTTGATATGTCTTCTTCAGTACATAGTACTTACCTACTAACATTATAAGTAACTAAATGGGTGTGACCCTAAGACGCCAACGGAATAAACAGATAAATTGAACGAGGAAGAGTAGGTACGTTTCCTAATTAGATAACATCTGAAAATGTTTTTAGAGATATTTTTCCATTTAATCTAATAACAATATGTAATAAATACTAAGTAATGATGATGAAAATGTTATTATGTGCCTTGCTGACGATAAACATATGAAAACATTTTTCTTAGTAAAATAGTGTTTGATTTATACCGGGTGCTACAGAATTCCGAAATAACATTTGGAATTCAAGGCTTACAGCGGGCATATAGCACGGCAAACGACTCGACATCGCCGGATGTAAAGCGATAAGAAGAATCGATATGCGAAGACAGCTAGTGCAGCTTGAAACACACTGCTCTTTCCGCCTCCACCTTACCGGTCCATAGCCTTTTCACGCATCTTTTGAAGGAACCCATGTTATAGGAAGGAGGGAACATGTGGTGGCAAAGAATTGGAAGTACGACAAAGAAACGTGTTGCTTAACTTCTTTGTGCGTGATGTTGAGATTGAGACAATGAATTGAAGACTCCGATGACCGGCACGCGTGCTTTTGAGTTCCCCTTCCTAGGGGAAAGGTGGATTAGGATCTAAAAACCCAGAATATTCTCCATGATAAAGCTGCTAAGTCACGACACAATTGTAGAGGCTCTAGGCTGTAAGCTGTCCAGTGCATCGAGGAGGTACTTGCCAAAACTATCGCACAGGTGCGAGCAATATTCCACGCAAGCACGAACCCGAGTTTTGTAAAGCAGGCATAATTGATCAGGCGTGAAAAACCGACACACCTTGTTCAGGTGTAAAGAGCTTCCGTAAGGCTGTTATGATTAAGGTGTCGATATAATTCCTCTTATTCAGATTGCAGCATATCTCCATACCGAGCAAGTTGTTGAAGCCCTTTGCCGAAAAAGTAATGGCCTGAAGAGAGGGAAGGCGAAGAAACGGCGACATTTTGGCTGCGAACGCGCTCAACTGTGTTTTCTTAGTATTGAACTCAACAAGATTATTAGATCTCCATTCAGATATAAGGTTTAAAACCCAGTTGAGCTAAATAGTGATATTCAATCTCTGTCTCTTTCAGATACAACACGCCCAGCCCCTTGAGCGGTCGTAATATCCGCCATGCGCTATACTGTCATCCGCATAGCAATGAATATAAATGTTACCTAATGGAAGCATGCCTCCAAAAACACCAGTTCCGCTGTTGGAAACTGATCCTGCGCAACATCTACCACTCCGACTAAGGTGTTCAAAAAGTTACATTGTCGAAAAAACATCCGCCCGGACAAACAAGCACACCGGCTTCTCTTTGAAGGACTCTTCAAGAATGTAGCCGGGATAGCTTGTGTCAGCCGAGCGGAGTATTTGCGTCTCCGTCAAAAATAGCAGAGCTGGCCGAGATGTTGATGGACGGCATTGAGGTTAGCATGGAGACCAAGGCTCTTAGTAAGCCCCACCTCAAACAGCGTGGTTGTGGTGGAGATGTGCATCGCTGTAAAACCATACATATTATTCGTCGCTGCTATGGATAGATAGGAAGGAGAGGCGTCAATTGGGGTCCCAATTGAGGCAGTAAAATCGTGAGGCCTGTTTCTCCCGGTAAAAGCCGACAGCAGAGAACGCTGACCCGCCGGACGGAAGGGCCCCCGAATCACCCGGGCATCGCCGCCGGAGTCGCCACTTACAACACCCACGGGAAAACAAGGCGGTGAATTGTATTATTGATCCGTCGCTGCAAGGAAAAATTTACTCTTGACCAGAGGAACACGGTTACCCCCTTAAATTTTATTTCGGACTTTCCGAACACACTGTATAGTCTGTCTCGTGGTATTGTTTAGTAAAATAACTGATAAAATATAGTGACGTCTTCGCCGACTAGTTCGTTCACATCAAGCGGGGACTGGCCATCTTAAAACACAAACAACAGTCTTTAGAATGGTAGTAAAATTAAAATAAGATAGGTGCATGATATTTTCTATTGAAATTAGAATATTAATCATTTTCTTAGCTCTTCAGAATCTTAGCCTTATAGAAGATGACAGCCATATATTATATTGCATTGTAATATTGGCAATGTTGTGTTCTTCTTGTGCCTAAGTAAAGTTGCCAGATCAAAAGAACTCTGTGAGTCCAGTCCAATTGCTTTTCAATTGAACTTGGTAGAGTAATTACTTGTCTTCAAGTTTCGCCAAGACTCGCCAGCAGCCTGATGCACAGGTTGGTGAGGTTTTAGATTTAAATAGTTTGTTCATCGTTACATAAATATACGTAAATAAAAAATACCTACTTAGTACTTTTTTTGCCCTAAAACTTAGTAGTCGATTTAAACTTTATTTTCTTATCCCTACTTACACTTAATCATTCTAACGATCCAACATTTTTTTTGCTTTCAATTTGCATCTTTTATTATTTCTTTGCAATATACGTAGGAAATTAGGAACCATTTTATCTGAGGTAAAGCATAATTGGACAAAACCAGAATTCTAATTATCTACTGTAGGTAAAGATCCACGACACTAAATAATTAAGCATCTTAATTAAACACAAAGCTAATTATATAAACAAGGATAGTAAGAAAATTAATTATTCGAATAGATTAAAGACAACCAATATCATATAAATTACAAGGATCCACAAAAACGACAGATTACACTTAAATCTTTAAATTACTGCTCAGTTTTTAATAGTTGTTGGGAAATCAAATCAATCTTTTGTTATTTTGAGTACCATATTTAGGTATTTTGGGGCGGAAAGGTTCTGCAATGGCGACCACGCACGGGAAGACGCAGTGTGGTGGACAGACCGACGATCTGCTGAAGGTCGCAAGTAGCCGGATAACTCTAGCGCATGATCTATCGTCGGGGAAATTGTTAGCGGAGGCCTTTGTCCAGCAGTCAAGTGGACGACTTTCAGCTGAAATGATCATGATGATGATGATTTAGGTTTATTTAAATTTTGTCTGTTTTGTCTACTTTGCAAGTAATTTTGAAGACTGCTTTAGAACTTCCCAATAAATAAAAACTATTCTGTTCTAACTTCAAAGACAAGTTGATCTAAACCTTAGAACTAAATATGTTTATATGTTTATCTAGTATATTTCTAATATTTATATACATATTATATCATTATTTATCCATTATCTAGTATCTATAACACAAGCTCTTAATGATGCTTACTTTGGGCTAGATAATAGGTGTGTGTATGAATATTATTATTATTATTAATAAATACCATATAGCGCTCTCCTGAAGTGACTATAACTATAATAAATAAAGCACACTTCAATACAATGTAACCAGCCATAAGTATAGGAATTTCATGGATACTGAACCCCTAATGCCTAAGCTTAGCATTTTTAAGTTTTCTTTGGAACTTAATATTATATGTATGGTCGTAGGTGCCTAACTTACCTCTTTAGGTACCTAAGTATTACTTACATTTTCAGAATCAAATCAGATGTTTGTATGATGTTAATGAGTATGAATAACATTTGACCATGAATCATGGGTGTACAAATCAGATTATGGTTATTTAGGTAAGTACGTAAGTAGATCACCTACGTAAGTAGAGGAGCTCGGTGGCGTATTGGTTTGAGCGCTCTGGCACAGACTCTGGTTTCGATACGAAAAACAAAGCAACTTTCGCCATGGTCGATCCTGGGATGTGCCAATCAGGGTTTGTTATCTCGAGCTCCTTCTTGATTCGGAAGGCACGTTAAGCTATTGGTCCCGGTTGTTCCTGCAACCGCTTTAACTCACTAACCCCCATTGGGCCAGCGTGGTGGTGTTGCCCAAACTCCTCATGTGTTTGTCCCATGTAGGAAGGCCGGTGCCCAGCAGTGGGACATATGTATATAGGCGGGTGATGATGATGATGATGACGTAGTAGATTTATTATGGACATTTCTATAAAGCACAAGTTTGCATTAGTGCTTAACTTTTGCTTAAATTAATTAGTGCACGTATGAGAATTTTCGGAAGGCACATTTAGCTGTTGTTGTTGGTTGCTAGTGCAAGCGCTTTGGGCCCGGCCAGCGCGTGATGGTGTTAGCTTGTGACCAAAAACTCCACATGTCTTTCTCCCATGTAGGAAGGCCTGTGCCAAGCAGTGGGGCGTGTATAGGCTGGTGAATGGCTTTATGTATGTTTGTTGATGAATTACATTGTGTGCTTACCAACTACCTAAGTATCTTTTTGGCAATTTGTGCTTTTACTTTTTCTTTTGGTGAGAGAAAACATCCTAATCATGACTCTCGGGGTGAGTGCTCTGACCACTGAGTTAACAAAAGCTATTACTTTTATGATTGAGTTTTAAAATATTGAATGTTGTAAGATAATGGAAATATACCAACAGGAACATAAGTTTCCATTAACATGTTATTTTATCGGTATTTTTTTTACCTACGTCAGAGTCATTCGCAAATGACTGTGAAAAACAAATTACCCGTTACACATTATAGTGACATAATTATCGAGACTTTCTTATCATTTAGTGCCAGTGGTCAAGTTCAACCGTAAGTACTTGCAGTAGGTACTGGGAAATTTATAAATCAATTTGTGAAGTGTAGGTAGGTCGTAGGTGGGGCTACCTTTAGGTAGCCCCCCGACGAGACGCTATACATTTTAACTATTGGGGAGACCGACGGACTGGTTCCCTCTGGCCAGGTGGTCCTACTGCCTTTGTTCTACCGATCAGACCACATGAACTTTTTTTTCCGGTTGGTTCGAATAATAGGACTACCAGGAACTGCAATTCAGCTTCGTCGTACCGATCGGACCACTTGAACTTTTTTTCCTATTAGATCGATTAATCTTACTAAAAGGCCCTCCGGCCACGTGGTCCTACTGCCTTTGTCCTAAGGGTCAAAGACTAGTAAAAAGTTAAAAAAGGTATATAATATTCACTCACCTTCTTATGTAGATGTCGCCGCCATCTGGTTGAATTCGCCGCTTAATTGGATGCCTAGAACGTTGATTAAATGCCGGCATCTCATCAAATGCCTAGCGCGTTACTAATTGAACTAGACTAGCTGAACGTTTAAGGAGTTGGTGTATTGAAAGGATCGTCTTGTACCGAAGAGTTTCGGTTAGTTTGCTGGGTTCAAGGTTATTTTTTATGACCACTTATAACTAACATCGTTATTTTTCCTGAATTTTTGAGAAAGTGTAGGTAGGTAGGTACATATACCTGGCCGGAAATGAAACATCTCCTTTCAAATTTATTTTACAACGTTGATGTTTTTATAACACCATAGTATTCATATGACTATGTTAACATGGGTAGGTGCCCGATTATGATATGTACCAACAAACTGTATACATATTATTATTTACTATCAAGATTTCTCCATCAGCCATAATAGTATCCATATCATTTTTGATATTTGCGAGAACTCAATGTGGCTCATCTGCAGTTAACAGGTTATCCTGACTTCCTGGACATCCTGTATAGTCAGGGCTCCACTGAAGCAATTTCACCGTTATGCAAAATTAAGTGATTTCTTATATTGCAGATTTCTAAAGGCGATGGTTACATCTTACCACCAGTTGGGTCATACTGTGCTCGTACCTACATGACATGGCATTTAAAAAAAATCATTTTCGTAAAAAAATACAACTAATTACAAACATAGCCTACCTACATAGAAAAATACCATGCTAAGATACTAATGCAAAATTAAAAAAAACGTTGTTTTTTGTAGCCCCCCAAAAAAGATAATTAATTAAGTTTACTAAACATTAAATAATGCCTAAAAGAAACTGAATAAGTTCTAATCGAAGATATTTAACGATATCAGTGTACAGGCCAAGCCGGCTCGTGCCCGCACCGCGAGCGACAGAGGCAAGATAAGCGCGAAGTTACATCAGATGCCCGGCGCGTGCGCAACCGATATAAAAGGTCTGCGCGCGCCGACTTGTGTCACTCATTCACAAGACGCTAATACATGACAACACACTAGTTACTTCGTAGCAATGATCTACGCTCTCATGCATTACCGTAAAATAGTGAATATTGAACTAGAAAACAAACAGTGGTGGTACAGTGACAACTGGTGTGACAGTCATTCCCCGCGTTTTGAACACCAGCAGAGATAACACGAAGCCTTCGCTGCAAGTGCATTGATTAAAAGGTAAATATTATTTGTTTATTTATGACGAGCCTCTCACTATCGGTGCATCTAACTAAATTATTGCATTTATATCATAAAGATCCAAAACTTATAACTTCTTTTACTATATTCTTAATTTTGATTTTAACATTATTATAAATGTTTGAAAAAATATTATTATTATTTCCTTTTACTATTCTTTGTACTAAAAAAGTATAATTATAATTACTTTTACTAAGAAAAGTTTTATCAGCACATATGGTCAATTAAACTCATTTGTCCATTTACGTCAACCGGCTAAGATAAAGCTGAAAAATTAGCGTATAGTCAGATAAAATCTGTAAATTAGGGGTCACACTTTGATAAGCAACAGCGCCCTCTCAAGATAAGACAAGCTCTTCAAGTATGACTGGCGAAAAACCGTAGATAGACCTGCTTTTATAGTCTATGTATTGTAAGCACTAGGCAGTGGTGTCTAGGTCCCAGACGTGTAAACTGATATCCCTTATAGTATCGCATTAACTATTCACGCTTCAGTACCAAGGAGAGGGCTGACGATCACTTAAAAATAATTAATAATATAACTGACAATTTTAATTTCAATTTCAATCGATTATTTCATTTTTAACACCAAATATTTGTTTTAATTTTTCTTGCTATTGTTATTTTCGATATTTACGTAAATAATACGATAGGTGTAAAGCATATTTACAACGATATATTAGGTACAGTACAGCCCTAGTCTGAAAAGCATACACTAATACGGTTTCATAATTCCTTTCTAGAGTTTAAAGTATCTGCCGTGGGAAATACTTGTCCAGTTCAGATCAAGCAACTGACGTGTGCAGACAGACTTGAAAAATAAATTTAAAGAGAAGGAAGATTTTTGAGCATTAATATGGCTACTGCGGCGACTACCATGAGCCTGCCTACTGCTATCCCAAATCAAGATAGCAAAGAGTTAAACTTCGTGGCACTCACCATGGCCGCACTTCGCCTGGTGAACCCGTGGACCGTAGAAACCAAAACCAATAGCTGGTCACAAAGGATCGAGCCTGGTGCACCGGACGCCAAAGATCGTATAATCACGCTGGCCGAAGTCTCCTTCCACGACAGTACCCGAGACTGCTGGGTAGTGATATACGACCGCGTGTACGACATAACTGCGTTCCTCCACGAAGTAAGTTGAACTTGCTAATCAGTAATCAGATCAACGCTGAAGAAACGGTATAAATCTCACTTGAACGTATTCTTGCAGTTTTTATGAAAATGAGAACGTTCCGATTCATTTAACAAATTCCGAACATTTAACGAACCAGTAACTGTTTTATCAGCTATTTCTTGTGCGGTGACTAATATTCTTTTTCATTGTTTTAGCATCCTGGTGGATCGGACGTTATGCTAGAGTATGCGGGGCAGGACGCCAGCACGGCGTTCAGGAGTTCGGGTCACAGCCGGAATACGACCAAGACTTTGGATCGCTTCCTCGTCGGAGAACTGCCTATGCACGAGCGCATGTACCGCCGCCCGGGCGGCATTCGTCTCAGTGACATACCGGATTAGTTTTGTATTATACACCTTTTATCACCTATGAAGGTTCCTACTTTTTTTCATCTTGAAAACATTACATTCTATTATACTAAATAGATCACACTAGTTACGTCAGTGTCTAATTAATATCTACATCTTAAGTTTATCTGTCACCAATAACTTTCAAGTAACAAGACTAGTGTTTGTTAACCTTACTGTGAGTAATGTCAGAGCTTTGATAAGGTAGTAAATTTAATTGTAGTATTACATAACTACTTAACTACTTAAATATATGCTTAGTTTGTAGGTTATATGGGTACGTCAGCCGGTATGGAGATAAAGTAAGATTTTATAGTATTGTATGAAAATATCGCCTTTGCATTTATTTAGGATTATAAATAGTTTACCTTATTTAATATTTAGTTTGTAATGCAGTATTTTTTGTTAAGCAATTCATAGTGTTTTTATTGCCTATATTTGAAAAAATAATTAAATGTACTCGTATGTTAAATACGTTTATATGTAATAAGAGTATTTGTTTAAAAAGAAGTTCCTATTGTTTTACATTAAATAAAAAAATTGTAAGTGTAAGTGTATATTTTGTCGTGAACAACCTCCTAAAACTAGTAGTGTTATCATTACGTATGAACCTCACCTTTCGCCTTTCAGATAACTTCAAATGCAAATATCTGCTCACACAAAAATTTGCTTAACAACAAGTATTAGCAGATATTTGCGAACGGCTGGCCGAGAGGTCTGTCTGTACCCCTTGCTATTCACGTTACTCGGACAGGGGTCCTGGGTTCGAATCCTGGTAGAAGCAGATGTTTGTATGATGAGTAAGAGCATTTGTTCACGAGTCATGGATGTTTATATGTCTATTTATTATATTTCTAATATTTATATACATATTATTATTAATATTTCTTTGTCATCTAGTATCCATTACACAAGCTCTAGTGTATGAATATATTATTATTATATCCCAAATGTAATGATGAGATGTTATGGTATATCATCAGTATTCATCAGTGCCGGCTTAAATTTCACAAGTACTTTTTTGTTACGACAAAGACGGCGAACAATCGTAGCTCGTAGCACAGAGAGGCTCGTAGCACAGAGTCGCTCGTAGCACAGAGACGCTCGTAGCACCATGCGGCTTATTAAATCAAGAGAGCTAAATGTTGAATTGTTGATAGCGTAGGAGACGGTCACCTTGCTCCCAACATAACGCTTTCTCAAGGAGCGGAACTCAGCACTACGAAGTAGTGTCATATAGGGTGGTGCGGTCAACGCGACAATAAATTTAAACATTGGCTATATTAGTCCATAGAAATGGTTTGCCACTTTCAAAAATATCGTATTCTTTTGATAATTTCATGACATTTGTATGGAATAGTGTAACGTTGGCAGCATTATTTCATACAAATGTCATGAAATTATCAAATGAATACGATACTTTTGAAAGTGGCAAACCATTTCTATGGACTAATATAGCCCATGTTAAAATTTATTGTCGCATTGACGGCACCACCCTGTATAACTACGATCTGTAAGGTCGCGATGCCGCGATGCCAATGGTAAATAGGTACCTACAACTATGCCTTGTAAATTGATTCAAGTATTGATTTCAGTTCCAAGAAAAGGTTTTCATAAACTACTACTGCGGCAAAAATCATGAGAAACTCAAAGAAAGGTTTTAATGGAAATTTCCTTTTTCTTAGGGTTTACACTTGCACACTTTAGCCCGAAAAACATTTACACGTAGACAATTAAACACCTCATGCTACGCGGCAAGAACTACCTAGTATATATCTACTTTTAGCCAAATTAGCCTTAAATTAAATAACGAGTACAATAACTTATAAAATATTTTCTTCTTTCTTTTACAATTATTATATAACACTTTTGGCGCGAACTTAGAACGTAAAGATTATGTCGCCGCCATCTAGTTAAATTAATAATAATAATAATATTCGTACACTCACACCTATTTATCTAGCCTAAAGTAAGCATCATCAAGAGCTTGTGTTATGGATACTAGATAACGGATAAATATTTAATAATATGTATATAAATATTAAAAATATACTAAATAAACATATAAACAGTGAGTCTCTCCGTTTGGTTATATTAGCCGCTTAACTGGACGCCTAGCACGTTGATTGAATGCCGGCATCCAATCAAACGGCTGAAGTACAACTAGCCAAGTCATTGAGCGCAACGTTTAACCAGATGGCTGAACTTCATGTCAGCCGTCTGGTGGAATTGGCCATTCAATTGGACGCCTAGGCAGATCGTTCAAATTAAAGAGCTTTTGTGTGACTGTTTGAGTGATTGGTAGGTTAAAGGTTATTTTTTTATGACCACATATAACCAAAACGGCGTCGGTTATAAGTGGTCATAAAAAATAACCTTGAACCCACCAATCAAACCAAAACTCCTCGGTACAAGTTGATCCTTTCAATACGCCAAGTCGTTACGCCATACGTTAAGCGAGTCTAGTTGAATTAACTATCGGCATAGGCATTTGATTGGATGCCGGCGTATAATCAACTGGCTTGCATTCAATTTAACCAGATGGCTGCGATATATCTAGGCACAGCTCACGTCTGTTATCGCGCCAAAAGGTAGCCTATTCTTTACCTAAGAAGTGGTCTATCTCTTTGCCAAATTTCTTCTAAATCTGTTCAGCGGTCTAGAAGTGTTTTCACTTCTGTGACAGACATACTTACTATCGCATTTATAATTTTAGTTCTTAACTATAAGACAACAATCGCAAAGGCCAATGAACTAATTAAGTGGATATCACAATTCTCTGGTGTCGTTAATAAATATATTCTTATTATTTGATAGGAATGAGAATATATGCAATGAATAAGACATCCCAACCCAAAATCTAAATTGCAGACCTTCATCTTGTTCTATCAATATGAATAAAAAAAGGACAGCCGTCAAATAATAATTATAATAGGTAATCATTATTAGCCTAACAGATAAGCATCATGAGCTATTGTCTGTAAAAGGCTGGCTTCATGTTCTATTTACTTTTCATGTTATTCGTCTATTGTTTTATTAACTCCCCACGAAAAAAGAGGGGTGTTATAAGTTTGACGTGTCTGTCTGTGTATCTGTCTGTGGCATCCAAACGAATGGACCTATTTTGATTCGGTTTATTATGTTTGAAAGCTGACGTGACTGGGATGGTTCTTAGCTATAATTTTTGTAGATCAGTTCAGGCGTTTGATGACTGTCATACTTGATAAAAGGGTTTTACTAGCTTTCACAGATCCGATTGATTTGAAATTTGGTGTACTGTCCCATAACATAGTAAACCTTGAGCTGATTCTAGTCCACCAAAAAGTCTGCGGGATCCTTAATTCTTCAGAAACTTACAGCAGATATAGCGTGTTTGGGCTTTTATGAAAAGTCTCAATGAGATGGTGTTAGATAGATGATTAATGACGCCGGGGGTTACATAAAATTTTTAATTTTGTATTTTATTTGTAATTATTTTATTCTTCTTCTTCTATTCTCTCTGCTGCTTTCTTCTTATATTCTATCGACTGAAAAGCAATATTTTATACTCGCTAGTAATATTTATGTCAATGTTTATATAACAATATATTTAACCTTGCATAAAAAGTTTTATTTCGCTCATCACAATCGATGCAATACACAAATAACAGTGTTATGGATCTTAGATATCAGAAAGGAAAACATGTTTTTAATAAAGTATATTTTTCACACATAATAGAAGATTAGAAATATACATAAATTACCTATTAAGGTTTAAGGTGTCCACGGAAGACCAGCGTCGTGGCGTATTAGACGCCCGACATATGCTGAGTTGGGCTCCTGTTCAGTACCGCAATACAATTTATATAAGTTAAGCTTTTTTTTTTGTTTGTATCGCACTTTGTAACATTGTATTCTTGTATCGTGTGTGCTGAATAAATTTTTATTCTATTCTATTCTATTCTATTCTATTGCACCTTAGTAACCATGACCCGAGAACAAATATTCGTGTATAACACACAAACATATCTTCTCGGGCCAGGACTCGAACCCGGGACCGCTGACAAGTAGCCTGTAGTTGGGGTTATGTACCGACCGACCACTCGGCCAGCCCTCGGCCCACAAAATTAAGAACTAAGTAAGCTGTAGGTATTCGGGTGTTGCCTAAGTTTGAATGTCTAGCTATTTTTCACAAATTCGAAAAATATACGCTACTGCTAACTATAAAAACAATTCAAACTTAAAAGATAAGGAATATTGTTGAAGTTGTACTGTTTAGAAAATTTTAAAAATGCTATTTTTTTCCCTACAATTTCTCAAAAATGTTAATGATATTAAAGTGCTGACATCAATTAATCTAATACATAAAATTCGCGTGTCACAAATATAGTTACCATACTCCGCTGAAACAGCTTGACTTGACCGATTTTCATAAAATTTTATATGAAGGTATAGTAGTAGGCCTGAGAATCGGCTACTATATATTTTTTTTGGACTTTTTTTGTGGCAAAACGACGTTTACCGGGACAGCTAGTATAATATAATATAATATTCAAACACTCGCACCTATTGTCTAGCCCTTATTTCTATGATCTGAGGTCTAGCCCAAAGTAAGCAATTAAAACAACTATTCTTATTTCATAGTTATTATTAATTTTGTCAATATGCCCAAACATTTCTTAGTAACTTAGGAACATTGTGACGTCACCTTGTAAAATGCCGCCTTACCTTAAAGAGGATGCCGCCTAATGCCGAGTTTTTTGCGGCAGCACTTATTGGTGTGATCAATGTTCACTGAAATGATTTGGACTCCATTTTGCGGAAAATAGACACACCTGCATTTTGGTCGCATTGAATTGGCATCACCGCAATAGTAGACTACCTGCAGACTCAAATTCAAGCGTTCAATCACGGCTTCTCCAAAAGACCGTATATCTTCATTGGTGGCCCTAGCGTTGCTGAGGTATCTGTCCGTCAGGGTGGTGTTGTCATCAGCCCACCCAAAGGTTTCGGGCGTAAGCAGAACATCAGTCAGCAGAAAACCTATTTGCGCTCCATATTAATGTTCGGCCTCCTACTAGAGCCGTTGGTTTTAGGCGGAAAATGTTCGGCCTCCTACTAGATGTAGGTACACACAACCTGGTCAGGGTCACGGGGAGCCGTTGGTTGCAGGCGGAGCAGAACCATTCCATTTGGAAAACGATAGGGGTAGGCCTTTGTTTAGCAGTGGATATCATAGACTGATATAATTGTGATGATAAATGTTCTGTCCGCAAGCCGCAACCCTGTGGTAGCGGAAAAAACCGATCCTTGAGGAGCTCCGGCATTAATTACCTGTTAAGCACTGTTAGCAAAGACTTTTACATCTCAGTGTTTTAAGGATGGCGTTTACGGATTGTATAATTTACTGTGTGTGGCGCCGGACTAGAATAGCACTTCCCCATTTCCTTTCGTGCGTGGGTGTCCCCAGAAAATGGGCAGCAGCATCATCCCGTCTGCCAAGCATGACGAAATCCCCCCATGATCATGAACAGTACACGGTATCGACCCTCTCCCCGGAAACCCCGCTATTCCCGACTACGGTAACGGTCGCGGTAACAGTTCGGCAAAGAATTCGGCGATTCGGCTACCCACAACGACGCCTGACCCTAGCAACAATAAACACGCGCATATTGAGTTCAGGCAATAAAGATAATAGAGCTGGAAAAATAATTTTATGTCACTCCGTTGATAAAAAGAATATTTAAAAAATAATTGCAGTGCGGTATGAGGGAAAGAGACGACACGTCAGGTCTCTCGGTGTCACTCACAACAATCACGCGTCCAGCCAGCCGTCCATTGGTCACGTCACAAGCAGTTGCCGTTCTGCTTTGGCAACAATATAATATAAATATTTGCCTGTCATGTCGCACGATTTAAATCTTTGATGTCTGTCTGTACGCAAGTAGCAAACCACGCCCCCGTGACGTCCTTATAATATTTCATCATTGTTTTCAATACATACCGAATGTGTATTAAAGTGCGTAGGTATATTTTATATTTCCATATCTGCATAATTAATTAGACACCTATGTAAAACAATACGTAGGTACATAATGTAAGTTATTTACACAATCTTTTAAACTCATTATATATACAATTATAATCGATAACTAAGGTATCACATGTACATACTAACCTAAGTTTATCTACAGTACCTACCTAAGTAAGTACATGGGTATGTTTTATACTTATCTTCTACTTATATCTACTATCACAGAGGAAAATACTAAGGTATATGCGGATGACAAGGCCTAGATAAGGGAGGTATAAAATAAAATAAAAACTATTCTATTTACCTACCTGAATCAACAAATATTACCTTATATACCTAAGTAGGTACCTATTATTTATATAATCAAAATTTTTAACTAACCCTAATCACTGTTAAATATAAACAAAAAACTTCTGCCGTAAACATAAATAATATTAAACACTTTTAGAAACGTTGTCAAGGCCGTTTTTGTACCTACTATAGTACTATAGTAGGATAATAAAGCCTAAGCCTAGCCGCACACGGGCTACCGGCCACAGCCACAAAACGCCGCCACCGGCATATTTCCTATAGTTTTCATACATTTGACACCTGTGGCCGTCACACGCCACTCGCACGTACCTCAGTTAACCAGTTCAATGTGAAGGCAACGCACGCACTCATTTAGTCGGTTGATTGAAATAAAATAATATGGATATAGAATTGTTTATATCAGAGATTCAATCTCGTCCTGCTATTTGGGATTCAAAAAGCGATAGGTACAGTAATAGGGGGCTAGTGTAAATTTTTTTTTTTATACAACTGGATGACAAACAAGCTGACGGTCCACCTGGTGGTAAGCGGTTACCGCCGCCTATAGACACCTGCAATAACAAGGAAAAGCACTTGATATTGCAGGTGCGTTGTCACCCTGAGGCCTAAGATGAAATGCCGTCCATGCCCAGTAATTACACTGGTTACCTTCCCTTCAATCCGAAACACAGTGAACTGTTTCACGGCTGAAATAAGAAAGGCGGTGGTACCTACCCAGGCGACCCTACATATGGGTCTACCACCTAGTAAAATTTAGTATTTTTTTCAATCAGACTTAAATTCTGTTTTCTTGCCAAGGTATTGCTCCTTCATTCATAAAATAATCTTTTAACGTGTCTCTTGCAGTAGAAGCTCGTGTTACGAAAATGTTTAAAAAATTTTTTGGATGGTTTACAAGATTATTGAAATGCTCGTTACACTTATAAATTTGTTAAAATTGGATGTATCCAATAATTACGCTTTCGCCTTCTACGACAACGTTTTTTTATTATAAGCAGCGCAATCAAACCTTCTTCGTCTGATTCCATTATGACTGGCCGGTGTGAGCCACAAGAAGCGAGAAGCGACGTTTTGTGGCGTGTGGCGGCCACCGGCGTCAAATGTATGATAACTATAGGAAATATGCCGGTGGCGGCGTTTTGTGGCTGTGGCCGGTGGCCCGTGTGCGGCAAGGCTAAGACTTCAGCATACCTACATAAATAATAAAAAAAGGGTTTTTGAATTTGGTAAATGAGATAACATCGCAGAATCCACAGAACACCTCTTTTACTGTTCTGTGGCAGAATCCGTGACGTCACAGGCAATACTATTTCAGCAAACCTTTTGGTTCTACTAAAACAAGTTCAACTTCCGATCGTCACCGAGTGCGAATTTTCGACCTAGCGTTTTTTCAAACTGCCGGGCTGAAGATTGTTTCTTATGGTTCTTCTGGGAATTTTATACCTCTCGGCAGCTTTATACGTGCGCAGCCAGCAATAACATAAATAAAAATATCTTTTTACTTTGTACTGTTCGGACAGCAGACAGTTAGTCATTTCTGACCACAACGCTTGTTTGGGAGTCACTGTAAATAACAATAAATAAACCAATCGGTAAGCAGTCGTATTAGCTTATTGCCATTAATAACATTTTAAATTTAGGACCAAGAAAAAAGTTGTTTGTTTTCATAATCGAACCCAGAGCGTTCAAACCACTACACCACCGAAGTCCCCACAATGACGTAGGTATGGGAGATTAATTTATGATTGTGTTTAGAATCAAAATCATCCTGTGCCCAGATGATTTTGATTCTAAACACAATCATAAATTTCCTTGCCTGTCAAGCCTTTCTGCATGAGAGAAACCCATGAGGAGCTTGGGCCATAACACCACCACGCTGGCCCAATGCGGGTTGGTAGGTTAAAGCGGTTGCAGTAACAACAGCTTAACGTGCCTTCCGAAGCACGGAGGAGCTCGAGATTTTAAATTTTTGATTGATCCATCCATAGATCAACCTTGCATGGCGAAAGAAGCTTTGTTTTCGTCAACGAAATTAGAGCGTTCAATCCAATACGCCACCGAGCTCCCCTCAAGTCAATTTAATGTTTTTGCAGTGTTTCGGTAGCCATTGCTTAAACAATATCCTGAGCACGACGTAAATAATGTTATTAGTAATTTTGGCCCGGCACCCGGGACCAACGAGGCAGCTAAATAATTATGGTTGAAGTATAGTTAATTATGGTTGTTGGACGACCGGCTAATCGAGCGGTCTGTACCCCTTGCTGTGCAGGCTACTCGGTCAAGATGTCCCGGGCTCGAATCCCGGTAGGAGCAAATGTTTGTATGATGAGTACGAGCATTTGTTTACGAGTCAGGGATGTTTATATGTTTATTTAGTATATTTTTCTAATATTTATATACATAATATTTTCAATATTTATCCGTTATCTAGTATCCATAACACAAGCTCTTAATGATGCTTACTTTGGGCTGCAAAATAGGTGTGAGTGTATGATTATTATTATTATTATTATTATAGTTACCTACTAAGTCTAGTTAATATTTTTTTTTATACACTCACACCTATTATCTAGCCCAAAGTAAGGTAAGCATCATTGAGAGCTTTTGTTATGGAGACTAATTATTTGGTCTATGATATTAGATAACGGAGAAATAACGATAATAACATGTATGTATAGTATAAATATTGAAAATATACTAAATAAACATATAAACATCCATGACTCGTGAACAAACGCCCGTACTCATCATACAAACATTTGCTCCCACCGGGATTCGAACCCGGGACCTACGACCGAGCAGCCTGTATAGCAAAGTGCCCAGACCACTCGATCAGCCGGTCGTCGTATTAATTGAGATATAGCTGTAGTCAATCCCTATTTTCTAATAGATTCATCTTGGTTTGTTTACAACAAATCATAAGATCAAAGTGATTACATCTGACACAAATCGCGCATATACGTAGGGACTTCGCAATGATACCTCTTTAGTCCAGTTCATAATCTATTCAAAACAAGTTCATAGCTCAATAGGGTTAACGTCTATTATAATACACTAGTCAACATTAACATCAATATTAAATCTTGACATAACTAGCATTAACATCAATATTGACTAGTATTTTGTTTATTACAATAATAGAATATATTTTTCTTAATTGCATGTAGGCAACTTTACTTAATGTTATGATTCAACTTAGAATGTTGATATTCAACATAATTTTGAAATTATTCAGAGTAGATAAAAACATAAATAGTATGATAAATAATATTATTTATTATTCAAGTACCAGTCAACAATAAAATAACATCAAAAAATTAAAATGCAACATGGAGCATCACATCTTCTTTCCAGTCCTGCAACAAAAAATAACAATCACTTTAACTTACGACTGTTTTTTTTTAATTTATTGGCATTGGATGCAGGTCCTTACTACTCCTTGCGCCAAACTTAATATTACCAAGGATGATAGAACATTATTTAGTCTATGATATTTCATAGATATGCCGCAGCCGTCTGGTTAAATCAGCCGCTTAACTGGACGCCTAGCCCGTTGATTGGCTGCCGGCGTTCAATCAACGGGCGTGGCATCCAATTAAGCGGCGAAATTAACCAGATGGCGGTGACAGATACATTAAAGCAAAACATTTGAATGATGAAACTTGATGTCTCTCCCTTTTAATTGCAGTGCGTCAAAGCGACACGGGATGTAACTTTTTAAATTTTTAAATAGAAACAGTAATTGAACGTCTGTGAATTCGGATCATGGTGTCCATTTTGTATTGTTAGCCATATTTTAGACCACCGAAATATCATTTGACATAAGTATCATTTTACCGAACAACGTTTCAGCGATATTAAAAATAACTTTTTACTATGGGCCAAACTTTTTCCATTTGCCAGATGATTTAATTGCTATACTTACTTTCACTTCAGCAAAACATTTTACCGAATATTATTTGCTTGGGGGGGTCAGGGGAGTAAAAAACACTTAGGAAACTGTAGGTTAGGTTAACATGTTGCCTGCATGTTTGCTTGCTTGCATGTTTTCTTACTCGAATTAGGGATCGGAAATAGTGTTCTCAATTTATTCCGTTCACCAAACAAAATGAAAATATGGCAAATAAAACAGTGGTGTAGTGAATGTTCGGAAACAATACCTCCAACAAAGGTTTTTTCGGTTAAACATAACTTCGATAAACAGTTAAACATCGATCAACTGAATCAGTAGCAAACGTGATTTCGACAATGTAAAAGAAGTCGGAACGAAAATAGTTTTCGGTCTAAAGTTTCGAACTTTTAAGAGGTAACCAGATCTGATTTTCAATGAGCAATGGTTTGTGCTCATTGATATTACTTTTGTAATGCACTTCGAATTAAACGATAAAAACATTTTTCATACATTCTGACAAATGAAATCGAAGTGACTTACGAAGTGAGATGTGAGTTTGTTACAAAGTAGCACGGCCCATTCCCCTATACAAGCTGTAGCCATAATAGCGAAGGACATATTTATGATCCACAATTGTTGGAAAACGTAAAATGGAAGGCTAGAAAGCGGTGAAGGTTATACCCAGTGCTCCGGTGGCGTAGTGGTAATCGCGTCTTGCCGGACATCATGAGACGCGGGTTCGATTCCCGCCTGGAGCATATATTTTTCCATCGTTTTCTTTTCTTTACTTGTATTTGTTACAAAAAAGTAAGCGTTTAAACGCATCAAAAAAAAACATCAAAAATGTGAGATATAATTGACTTACAAATGCTTGTAGTTGAAGAAGTTTGTGTTTGCGTTGGAGTATCTCAGGTAAACTATGAGCATGAGGGTCATCAATATCGCAGTCACTTGTATGGTCCATTCGCGTGGCATGCCGCACTTCGACACTCTCACCTCTTCTGGAGTTATGGTTGCCTGGTACATTTCAAATTTAAACATTAATTTCCTGAATATAATTTGTGTTATATAACATTTTTGAAGATTCAATGATAAACATTCACAAAACCAATTACTTAATTATTTTTTTTTTATATTACGATGGTAAGCGGTTTTACATCAATAAAAAAATAAAAATAAATAAATACAAATCAGTTTTGATTTTGGTGAATTTTTATTATATTTTTAATGTAACAATTTAAAAATATTTGTAATAACTTTAAATACAATTTTAAGTTTATTTTGGTGTTTGTTAATCATCCGTAAGCAATACGTACATTATGTGACAGTAGTGTACTTTCTAAGAAAAGACTAGGAGCTAGGACAGTTTAGTCAGTATTTAAAACTTTTGCAAGTGAACAAATTTCTATTTTTTTATTTTCATACTAATAATTACCAGATAATATTTGGGATCCAGTCTGTTTCTCCAAGAAAACGAGGGTACAGTGTACTCAGTGAACTCTATCTTGTGGTCTGGGGTGGGCACGAAGCTATGCCGCACGACGCAGCTGTGATGGGTGTGCGCCCCAAACACGGCGCGAGGATGCAAGCTCTCCACCAGAAATTCCGTCGATTCTTTTGATAGGCAGTCCCATCGCTCTTCAAACAAATTGTTCCTTTCCGGAAGAGGCGCCGCGTCTGGTTCTGTGCATACACTGTCCGATTCTCTGTACAAAGGATAATGCTGAAATATGTTTAAAAAATAATAAATAGGTAATTGAATATGGAATGTAGATTGGAGGCCGTTATTTTGTATGTGTATAAAACGAGATAAATTTATTATAAAAAAAAACACCGACCGAATTGAGAACTTCCTCGTTTTTGAAGTCGGTTAAAAATGTTTGATAATAATGACTATTTTGAATGGATGAGTGTAAATAAAGTGGTGTATGTAACTGCCCATAACTTGTTATTAAAACACTCGCGTGATACTATTAGAAAACTCGCCAAGGCTCGTTTTGTGAACACCCATTCGTGTTTTAATAACCTCTATTATGTGACAGTAACATAAACTACTGTTCTGGACTTGGGTAGCAGCTCAACTTTACAGAAGATCGCAGCCAAATAAAACTACTTTGTAGTGTTGTGTACCCGCGGTGAGTAAGGTCGCCGGAGGTCATTTAGAAAGCATTATGCTGGTAGCAAGGAGACTCGTCTCCTATGCTGTTAACTTGTCTTGATCAATAGAGGGTAAGTAACGTGTGAGTAGGGCCGAAGGTACTCCGAGAGTATTTATAAAATGAAATATTTAAAATGTAAACTTTTACCTGCATTATGATAGGTCTGCTATACTTTTCTAATCTTGCTTTACCTTTGCACAAAGTGGATCCGCTACTACACTTTAGTATATCTGTAAAAAAAACAAAATGTCTTAAAACCTTACTAAAAAAACCTTATAGTATGGTCCATCGAGCCGTCACACTACAAGGCTATTCAATAGCTAGTTAATTGATACATTAAATTAGTAATACCTCTAATTCTATCAATTTCATTGACAGCACGTGAACATAGGGAACATCCGTCGCCCTCCATAGCCATTGAATTGATTAGAACAAAATGGCTACCCTTTATAGTGACGAGACGAACAGGTGGGGCATCTAATTTGCTTTCGAATCGCCTTGCCAGGTGGGGTGTTATCCTTAAACGTAATAAAAGTACTCTACATAAACAAAAATAGGAAGTATTTAATATGGTAATTCATTTATGCAATAGCTATCTAACTCTACCACAATAGGTACAACATTAAGAAATACTTTTGCCTAACTATAAACTCAAATCAAACCTAAAAAATGTTAAGACCATTCCGGTAAAATTTCCTGGGATCTGGGGTGACTCGCAAACAAAATATTCGTGCTAATCCCACCTACAAACATCTGCCGTTAGGTATCCGAGTTCGAACCAGAGACCTCTGATTATGTAGACAGGGATACTACTGACCACTTAACCTGCCGCTCGTCTACTGCCTTAATCCTGATCTATTCGGTATTTCAACATTACCTAAATATTCAACAAAAAATTGGTCAGGAAAAGGCCTTTCTCATTTTTTATTATTTTGAAGACGTAAGGGCTAACCCACACGGGCGGTGCGGCACCGGCACCGCACCGCAAGCCATTTCGCCGCATTGGCGACCACACGAGCAGTGCGACGTCGCAACGTTCTAGCGCGCCGCAGCGGCACCGCAGCGACCTAATCAAGCATAAATCCTTCCCAATGCTGCATAAACAAACAACTTAGCGGTGCCGCTACGGAGCCGCTCGGCCGTTCACCCCTCCCCGCCTCGTCTCGATTCATTTCGCGAGCGGTGCGGGTGCAGTGCGGCGCCGGAGCGCACCGCACGGCGCCGTTTCACAGATTAATAACAGCCGTGTGGCATACAATACATTTTTGTATGTAGATAACCGCTGCGGTACCGCTCAGGCGTCGCAGCTGCGCCGCACCGCACCATGTGGTTAATTTACACTAATTTACCTTAATTTACAATTTACCCTAATTTACATAAACAGTGCTAACGTATTATATTAAAGAATATTTAATGATAATTATTATGATATGAAACCAATTTAATGTTGTCTAATCGACCACGCACGACTGACGACCACAATAAACAAGAGTACGTCGGTCGGGTCAATGAAAAATCGCCATTTTATAGTAATGGGTATAAATAAATTAAAGGATACGATCGTTCGAAAATATCTTGAATTCGAGCTTACAAGTCGACGTAATTTTCCCACTGTCATTATTGCAATTGAAAGAGGAGAAAGAAAGAACCTACAAACGAACAAACTAAAGATTGGATTAAAATACTCGTGCGTAATTATTGCAGCTATTTGACATTTATGATGGTTCGAATTAGAAATCTACGTCTCTCTCGACTGCTACTGACCAGCTGAACTGAAGTAACGTGAGTGAGTTTCCTTCGAGAGAAGTCGAGAAAGAGATTTTCAGAATAGCTCAACTTGATTAAAGTTCCAACTCGAATTTTATCTCAAATCAGAGTTATGCATATATGCATTTCTCATGCATGAGAAATGCAGCTAACAACCCCTGTCTTGGTCGCCGGTCGTGGTCACATGAATGCAATGTGAATCTCTAATAGGTTGATTAATTATAAATAAGGTGTGCAATTTACCTACGAAACACATCACTTTTCAATGGTCCAGCGATTCTAATTTCCCTTAACAACTTCTTGCTTTGAAATAAATAAAATGTATTGATTAAATAGTTAGACCTTTATAAATACGTATGTTTATAATTATGACTTTTCCATTAGTACTAGATTGAGGATGAAATTGTTAAATAGGTAGATTCTCTATATATTTATAATAAGAATCTCTTTTTTTTTGTAAAGGAAAATCGAATCATAGCATTGAAAGTACCCAATAACGCAATCTATTATTTTAGAGCACAAGAAGTATGTAGTCAGCTTTGCCAGACGTCCCGATTTTAGCGGGACGTCCCGATTTTTAAATTAGAATTAAACGTCCCGCGCGGGACAGGCTCAGTCCCGCTTTTCGGGGATAACTCCGCCGTGCGTACAATAGGATAAATCTGATTTACTGTCCTAAGTTTGTACATTCTTATTTTGATTAAAAATTTAGCCAAAAATATTACTGAACATAAAAGTGCAGAAGACAAAATTATTCTAAATTATTCAAGAAGGAAAAGGAAAGACTTAGCTGAGGATGTAATTCAATTATTCCCATTGTAATAATCTATTTATGCAACTACCCACTTAATAATGTTATTATTATGTCTAGTAACATAATGAGTTTCTGCTATTATCTTAAGTACTGGTTAATCAAAATTGTGTAATATAATAATTGTATGCCATAGAAACTTTGTTGAATAAATAAAATAAAATAAAATAAAAATATCATATTTTTTATGTATAAAATGATATGTTTGCATACCTGTAGTGAAATCCAATATCGTGATTACCCACAACAGAGTACATGCTAGTACCTTCGGGAACCTTAAATAGTATGTTGAATCTCTCCACGTAATCGTCGAACTCTCTTTCAGGGCACCAGTTGCCTTCATCAAACAAATCACCTAAAAAAATATTTTTATTTTGTTTAGCACCTTCATATCTGCCAGGGAAGTAAGAAAAGTTGTTCAGGGTATTGAAGCCAAACTCTCTTGTGGCTATGAAGAGGTGCCCATAACTATAATTAAGGACAATATAGACATTCTGGCAGAACTACTAAGCAACTTTTACATTGTATGGAAGAACGGCAAAACAATATTACATATATTGGTAAAAACTAAAAAAAAACTAGGAGTAACATTAGATGATAAAATTAAAGGAAAGGCTGAATTAGAGGATACAGAGAGTAAGATTAGTTGCATTTGTTATGTTTTAAGAAGTTTTCGAGAGGAAGCAGATGTAAAACATTTAAAGCTTATATAATATTTCATAGTGGAATCAATGCTATCAAATAGTGTAATTTGCTGGAGTAGAAGTTATAACATATAATCTTTATAAGGCTTTCATCCAGCAAAAAAGCCCTTAGGACCATGGTTGTGAGCATTTAAGAAAACTTGGCATCTTGAGTGTCCTAAGTTTGTTCTTTCTTGTTTTGATTACAAATTTAGCCAAACATATTACTGAATATAAAAGTGCCATAGACAAAATTATTCTCAATTATTCAAGAGGAAAGACTTAGCTCAGGATGTTATTCTAAGAATAGATTTGGTTAAGGATAGCTCTAAATATAAATCAGTCAGGGTTTTTGATAGGTTGCCCATTAAGCTAAAAATATACTGTATAAGTTTAATTTTCAACAAATTAATAACATACTTGTTGAAAAAGTATTTTTATTCTATACATGACATTATAAATGCAACAATATCATGAGTTTCACAATTTTTTTTATTTAATGCATTTATTTATTATTAAAAATTAACACAAAGTATTTTGTTACGAATAAATGAACTTAATAAAATCTGCAAGGTTTTCACTCCTAAGCCACTAAACCAAATTAGCTGAAATTTGGCATGACGATACAATTACATTCTGAGAAAGATCAGGGCTACCTTTTGTCATGATAAACACAACATCCATGCGGGCTAAGTCACCTACGGCTGCTAGTCTTAACAAATTTGATACTGTGAAAGTAGACTTAACAAAACAACAAAAATAACCATGAAATATTAACCACAGAAAAGTTTCAAAGATTTATAGAGTAGTAGTAAAGAGAATGTATATGTAAATGTATGATTATAATACAAATAATAAGTACACAAACCTAAAACAAATACAGCATCAGGCCTGTGTAAAGTCATTGCTGTTTGAAAAGCCCTATGCATTTGCCATTCCCGCCGCCACTTGTCCAACCAATGCCCATTGCGTGAACCCAGTAAATGTGTATCTGCGATCAACATTACATATATGGGTTCCTCAGCATCAGCAGGTGCTTTATTCAAAACTGGCCATCCACACTAAAATAAAATATTATTCCATTTTATATTTCGTTATTATTTCTTATCAAAAATCATTAAAACTTTCGTTATTTGCCAGCCCGTCGAGACGGTGCTCATGTACAACAGATAATCTAAATAACTGCTTGTGGATACTTTGCCGATTAGCTCATCACATAATACCAAAAGCTACTTACCTGAATTTGAGTCACGTAATATATTAGATATTCACAATATAAATATACACAAAGAAGGCCCAATATAAACCTAGGAAACACATTAAAAAACAATTTATGCCGCCACCTCCGTAAGTTCAGTGACATTTTAAAATAACTTAGTGCATAGCAAAGATAAACAACCAAATGAAACCCCTACATTTTAAAATATAATAAGGATAAAATGTAATACTTTCTTGGTATATTTAAATGAATTTAAATAAAGAGTTCGAAGCACGGAATACTTTTAATAAAAGCAACATTTTTGTAAACAAAAGTGACATTTAAAATGTCAAATGTTTTCTCTTTTTTTTAAAATAATTCTCCTACAATGAGTAGGCAACGGAAACTAACGTCCATACAGCCATGCCTTCAGTGTTTCTTATTTCTTCATTTATTTCAAACTGTTTTGCTTCATATGCTGTTGACTGTAAAACTACACAATTAAACAAAAACACGGAGTCCGTTTATGATACTCCTGACTTTCCAGTCAGGAGTATTTTGCGGGATTTGGTGGCGTCAGTCAAGATTTTTATTACATTAACTAAAAATTCAAAGTAGATTCTTCGAGACTGTCTTCACATATTTCGCACCAAATTCTCCCAAGATGCAATAAATTAAGTTACATGAGCATTTAAATGAAATAATTACGGAACTAAAGAAAATATTTAAGATAGGACTGTATGGGCATTAGTTCCCGTTGCCACCCCATTACAGGCAGAGTGAAGCAAAAAAAAGGTGTTTGGCGAGATTTGGCGGTGTCAGTCAAAAGTTTTACTACAATTATTAAAAATTTCGTCTGTAAAACGGTGCGTTATAAAATTGGCGTTAGTTTTATGAAGCACGTGTCAACACGTGTAATTGGAAGATCATAGGTACCCTTTGCCTTCCCATTTCAGGGAGAATGAATAAAAAGAAAAGAAAAAAAATTACTCAGCTGATCGCTTGTCAAATAATGTGACAGCTGTCATAAAATTCTAGGTTCAAATCCCTAATGTTCAAATGTTTGTTTGGCCCCATTTGTCACTCGTTTTAAATAAATATTAGAAGTATTTGAAATATTCTATATTTATTAAATTTATACTTTTCATTTAATATTTTTCATTCAATATTTCTGCTATTTAAATAACACAATATGACAGTGCATTGGAGCTCGGAGTTGATGAAATGGGAGTATCGGGAATTGCAAGCTACGGCGATGTCCGTTGACTACTCTGGCAATAATGTTTTGCTGGCTGGACGACGATGGTTGGCTATAAAACAAATAAACTTGGAAGAAGACTCTGCCGACATTGTAAAGAAATGCCCTCGTCACAGTAAATATGACGCTGCTGGCGCGGAATGGTGCCAGACGTACCATGGACAAAAATTATTCGCTATCGCGGTATGTAAACAATAATTCGTTTCTAGGCAAGGCATATTAGTATTTTCGCTAGTATTCGGAAACCGACTGGGAAAGCATCCCTATCTTACAGAAAATTTCATCTAAAAATTTGTGTTCCCTGCTGTGAGTAAGGTTGCCAATGCTCATTGAGGGAGTTTTTTTTATTAGGATCAAGAGAACAAGACGACAAACTAACAAACAAGACTGAACAACTTTTGGCTTTGAATTTGGTGACCATCGTTAGTGTCAAATCAATGTTTCATTTTTGTTTTGTAAGCCACCATATGTTATTTTGCTGATTCACTATTATTTTTAGTTCTGCAGCAGTTACTTCCAAATGAGAATAAATTTTGTAGTTGAAGAATATGCTTAGTATTAAATTACACTTAATATTTAAGTAATTATTATTTTCAATTGTACAGACAACAGCATGTCAAGTGTAACAGTTGTACTATCTAAGCAGCCACTATTAGGAACACATTTAGGGTAAGTCTCAAGGTCAAACTATTACGCTAGATGTGCTGTCGACTGTACATTACATGTAGTATTTACTAAGACATACCCATAAAAGAATATAACATATTTTAAAGATTAAAATTTTGTCAACATCATGCTATCAATAATGAAATTTACTTTTTATTTTCACATTTATGAATAAAATAAATTTGACCATAATGGAAAAAAAAATCTTTGAGTCAGGATTTACTATTTTTTAAGTTTATGTTGTATCCTTGATTTTTTGCAGAGTAACCAAAGGGTAGATGTATATGAGTGGCGTGGTGGCAATGACCTGACATGTACAACGTCACTACGAGGACATACTAGAGTAGTCAGTGACACACACTTCCACAGACAGGACCACAACCTAATAGCAACATGTTCTATAGACACATTCACTCATTTGTGGGACTTAAGGGATGCTCGAAAACCTGTTGTTTCTCTATGTGCTGTTGGTTCGTATATAAGAATAATATTAGTAATTAAAGTTTCCAACAGTATTCAGAAAATAATATAAGTAAATATAAGTTCAACACTTGAATTTCAAGTGTTGACTAACTTATATTATTTTCTAATTCATATATTGCTAAGATAGCGGCTTAAAAAAGCATTTTTTTAAATCTTGTACTTTAGAGACCAATACAGCACCTTTCATTTATATTTCTAATCTACTCGCCTTGTCCTAGTGTTTCCAGTTGTTTTACTGTGTTATCTTTTAATTTTTTAGATATTTTCCTATATTATTCTTTCTGTTTCTTGTGTACTAATAAAATATTGTTTTGTTTATGTTCCACTTATCATCTTATCTTACTGTGAGGGTGGCTCATCTCCATTTGAGGCTTCATAACTTAATGATAATACATAATACTTAGTAGGGGTATTTAATAATAATAAAAAATATATGATGTTAAATAAATATTTTTTAACTACATAGATTATTTGGATAATTTATGTTTTTATTTAGCTGGAGCATCTCAAGTACAATGGAACAAAGTAGCTGCACACATTGTAGCCACGGCACATGATGGAGACATTAAAATCTGGGACTACAGAAAACATTCTGCACCAATACAGTACATATCTGCACATTTATGCAAAATCCATGGTGTTGACTGGAGTCCTCATCATGAATACCAATTGGTTACATCAAGTCACGATGGCAGTATAAAATACTTTGACATTAATAATGCAAGAAGGCCTGAAAATATCATCATGACAAATTTTCCTGTGTGGAGAGCTATTTATACTCCATTCGGTAGTGGATTATTGACTATTGGAGTTGGATGGGGTGGGTTGCCAAGGGTTGAACAGGCTGGAGTCATAGGTATTTGGGTTGGAGGAGCTCTTTCACACAGGTTAGTGGGTCACACCGATACTGTCCAAACAATGGTATGGAGACCCAACACTTCTCCAGCCAACTACCAGCTAGTCACATGGGGTAGAGATCAATCGTTGAGGGTATGGGCAATGCATCCATCACTGTTGAAAATGTGCAATCATTATTTGCCTGATGATGCAGATAATGAAGACGACAACAGTGATAGTATGTATCATTCAACTAATAAACATTTGAATTTATTTTAATCAAATTTTTCTTTTGCTCTAAAGTACACTGTTTGTTTTAGATGTGAGTTTCGCATCTACCGTTGGCTCAATGAATGATGTGTCCATAACTGATAATAAAGGTCAAGATATTCAAATGGTAAGTAAATTTATATTTTAAGTACTTAATTTTTTTTTGATGAAGTTGTTAAAAATTAACAAAATTGCAGATTAAACTTCCACAGAAAACAGTCACTACAATAGATGAGGAATTTGAATCAATACGAGAAATGGCTAATATTGAAGTTACAGATATGAATATTGAAACTAGGACCTGTCAGATACATTCAGAACGAAATGGATATACTGCTAACTTACAAGTAATGTTCCCTAGGAATGTCACTGAACAAACAATACCAAAGTTCTCTTGGTTATCTGGGACTAATGTAGAAGGTGTAACTACCATTAAAATCCTTCAGGCTATTAATAAAACTGCTTATCGAAAGAAAAAGGAAGGTCATAGGTGTTTATTGCACTGTTTGAAGACATTAGCAACATCTATTGATGAGGTAAAGTATTATTTTACTCAAATACTAATATTGTATTTATAGTATTGCTATTTCTTATGGTCTAAACTGTTTTAGATACCAGTTAAAACAAGTGACGATTCAGATTCTATGAAGTCAAGTCAAAGGAGTCAATCAGAAAGTGAAAGCGCGGGTGACTCGTGTATACCGTTCCCTCGCACCTGCGGTGCTAAATGGTGTGGCGTTGATTCTCTAGTCGTGTTCCATAGACCGGCAAACACTCGACGGCTATCGTTGAAGCACGAGTCAGGCACCCCGCGTTCAATGTCTTCACTCTCCCTAATCCCAGCACTGTTCGGAAGTGGCTATACATCAGTGTCACCACACGCGACCACCACTCCGTCCCCGACGAACGCCCCAGGCTTCCCACAACTACATCACAGACATCCCTCGAATTCAATAACCACATTTTATTTTCAAGACAGATGGGTATGTATAATAGGCGTTACCTTCTCGCTTAGTTTATGTTAGTGGCTCATCATTCCAAGCTCTTTTATTTTAGAAGGCACAGGGCCGCCGTGCCGGAAGCATGCGCAGTCGTGGTAGCATATCGGGCTGTGGATTACCAAGAGTAGTTGTTTACGCTGCATCTACCCTATTTCCGCTCAATCGAACTCTAGCCGAAAAATATGTAATCAATGCCGGAAATCCCATTGGTGAGTAGACTCAAATACAACCATTTTTTATATCCACAAATTTGCAATTGCACAAACTACAACACATCTAACATATTTTTTTAGATATGTGTGAAAAGAACGCCAAAATAGCAACAGAAGAGGGAGAGACAGAACTAGCACATGCCTGGGGATTAGCGGCTTTAACAGCACGATCTCTTCGCGCCAAAATTGTAGATCATTTAGCCTCGAGTGAAGAAAGCATGGGTTGGGTCGGGCATCCACTTTGTTGTAACTTACTGCAGTCTCTGTAAATGTCTAACTTAGTATTTAATGTTATAGTTTCTTATTATAAAATTTATAGAAGCTATCTAAAAATATTTTTCCAAAATCGTTTTCAGAATAACACACTATGCCAAATCAGCTGACATACAAATGGCGGCTATGCTGGCGTGCGCCTTTTCTGTATTCAACGACGCCAACAATTCTAGTTCACAATCTACTATCAGCACATCGAGTTATGTAAGTGAAATTAAAATGAAATGTTTTTTGTTTAAATTTCCAAATTTTTAGAGTGTTCCACAGAGTACAATCTTTGGTCCACTTCGAATCAATTTTATTTTTAGGGCAATAATACTTCACCATACAGTACACTAAACCAATATAGTGAAATAAGCGCCGATGGATGGACGGTGCCTACTGTACTCAGAAGTAACTCCTGCTCAGAAGCGGAAAATTTCTATACAGATTCCACGGTGTCAAAATCAGAAAAACCTTCGTCATGTGTTTTGGACGAGAGCACTGTGCATTTGTATTATTGCTTCAAACGCGTATATGCCGATATCCTGCATCGTTGGCAGCTACTGTACAAGAAAACAGAGGTTCGTTTTAAACTATTTAACCCTTTAACCCAACTATTTTACCAAACAATTTTACCCAACTGATTTAGGTAACAACCCTGAAAGACTAATACATAATCACCAGCCTATATACGTCCCATTGCTACATAAAGAATAGAAATACATAAATCGTATTATTTTTTAATTCTAATAAGAACATCTTGGCAATGGAGCAATATTCAATTTTAAGACATTTACATATTTTTATAGACCTACAGATGAGATTTTAGACGATTAATGAAGCTTGGGATACTACTTGAATAAAGATATTTTTGACTTTATTGTTTCTTCGCTAAAGCTAGATTTGAGTTCATTGCATCTCGTTCTATCAATATGAATACAAAAAGGACGACTGTCATATTATTTGACATTTAGAAAGGTTAATTTACGACCTTATTTTTGAACGTGATAAGATGCAGTTTTCAGAAAGCTTTCTTTAAAAGCTATCTTTATGTTACTTGTGCGATAAGATGTAGAGTGTCTCTTTAGAATTAGGCCCTCTACAACCTATAAAATGTTCATTCATTTTATGAAACAGGTAATGAAATTAGTGCACAGCAAACACGAGAAGTGGGCGCAAGAGGCAGGCCCGCAACTAGCGGCTGAATGCGGGTTTTGCGGTCGCGTAGTGGCGGGTGCGGCGTGTTCTAGTTGCGGGCGCGTGGCTCTCCGGTGCGCCGTGTGTACGCTAGGCGTGCGTGGGCTAGCTTGCGCCTGCGCGTACTGCGGCCACGCAGGTCACGCCGCGCACATGATGTACTGGTAAGAGACCCATGACTTGCTCTAATGGAGCTTCTTCATAGGAGTTAAAAATGTTTGATAACATTACAAGACATTTTTAACACGAAATCTATTTTAACATAAAGTGCTTAACATGTTAACTATTGACAGATGTTTTCGAAGCTACAACACTGATAAACCATTTTATAGAACACTTGCTGACATTTTACAATCACCACTTTGTCTAATGGTGCAAGAGTTAAAATGTTAGATATCATTACCTACATAACGTTTTTTACAACGAAAACTTTTTGACATTGAGTACCATGTTAACTATTGACAGATGTTTTTAAAGCAGCAGTGATTAAACATGATAAAGAACACTCTACAACATTTTATAAATTCGTGCATTCGGGGGATATATAATAGGTATACCGCTATTGCCCGTGTTAATGTTTTCTAACAAAAGCTACGAATTGATACATTTTGCTACAAATCGTTTTGTTAGAAAACATTTATTAACACGGAAATGTTTAGTCACTTTTGTAATAAAATATTTTATTTTGCGATAACTCCTGTGTGGAAGCACTACTTATAACTACTTAGAATGTGGGACTTTTCTGCGCCTTTGTGCACCTTTGGCGTGCGATGCGGGCACGCTTGAGCCGCTGCTCATATTTAATTGAAATATTTTTATTAGCATATTTATATTTTCCACTGCCAAACAGTGCTGATAGCATAAATTAACAACATAACGTGTAAACAATGAAATCGATTCTCGTTATTATTTATTTACTTTATGAACGGATGTCGCCCAATTATTGGCGTTCACCATCATTTGAACTTACTTTTTGATTCGCTGTAGTGCTGCAATGTGTTTATTTAGTGGAAACCAGTTTCATTGATTAGTTTTGGTATTATTGTAGTTTAGAGGTAATTAGTTTCGGCATAATTTTGTAGTTATTTTATTACCTGTATGTTTTTGATAAATACTGATAAACACTGGTGTCACTTTTTATAATGGACATCAAAACTCACACACTCATGACGAGTTGGCTGGAAGAGACCTCTAATAAAGACAAGTCCTCCCTTGCATAAACTGTACTCGATATTTCTACTGTGCTCGATATATTTTTTCCTATTTTCAACCCTTTGAAAGGCCACCTTAGCCAACCCGGCTGGAAGAGACCTCTAATAGCGGCAAGTCCTCCCTTGCATGAACTGTAGGACTCTATATTTGTACTGTGCTCGATATTGTTTTTCCTATTTTTAACCCTTTGTATGGCCACCTTCACCATGCAAACCGGCAGATTAATATTCCTCCATTATCAGAAACACGTAGGACGTACGCAGTATTAATATCTGACGCGCTCAATTATTTCTTTGTGACACTTTTCTTTATATTTTTGAAAACCTGTACACGGTCCCCCGCCAATGAAAGGGAAATACATCATGTAACCTTTTTTTTAGCATCTAATCTCCACAATCAATTATGGGACCTATTTGATTGTGAAGATTAGATGCTAAAAAACGACGCTCGAATAACTCCCCATTTAGCATCCTGGGGTCTCGTACCACAATAAAGAGTTTTATCTATTTTAAAGTTGGTGTTTGTTTATTTATATGGATACTTGCCTGAAAATTATACTTTTGTCTGTATACCTACATTTAAAAATATAATAAAAATATTGCAGTTTGTAGCGTTTTATTTTAAAATGCTATGAATTTCATTAAGATTGGTAATTTACATCGATGGCATAACTCGCAATCGCAAAGACATCATTGCCAAAAAAAGTATTCCTAAGCTTACATTAATATTGACCGTTTGTTTGTTTGTAGGTTCTCGCAGCGCGACACGTGCCCCACCGGCTGCGGCTGTAAGTGCCTCATAGAAGGGAACTCCGTGTGGAAAGGTGTCAAATATGTATAGCAACAGGTAAAATAACAGATATTGTACTATAACATCATTATAAAATAATAATATGTATGTAAATATTAGAATTAACTAAATAAACATACGAACGGCTCATCTGTAAGTAATCAGCGTAATCGCGTACGTTTTCAAACGTTCCTATTCCTGCTGACATTGACAGACCGCGATACAGTTTTTTTTAAAACGTTGGGTTTGTAATATTGTCTTTTAATTTAGAAAAAGGACTGTTAATAATTCCTCGCTAACAATCATAATTCGCTCTTGTACCTGCACAACGGCTCTCTACATACTATGCAGAGTTGTTAACAAACGTCTAAATATAACAAAGATACGCAGAAACTTGATATTGGCTAAATTATAGCAGAAAGCCATCAAAGAAGAAATTAAATTTGTAATATTGAACTCTGTTAACTCCGTATTCTTCATTTTTACCGAAAAATCGGTAACCGATTTGGGTGGGCAGCCTGAACTGCAAGCAGTGCTGTGATTCTGTAACAAATCTCGCACCTCACTTCGCAAGTCACTTCGAATTCAACTGTCAAATAGAGCAATTTTTCATACATTTTTTGCTCTATTTGACAGTTGAATTCGAAGTGACTTGCGAAGTGAGTTGCTAGATTCGTTACAGGTCACAGCTTAAAGTGAAGTGATTTATTGTAAAAATGTGAAATAAAAAAATAAATGAAAGTTAAGTGATTTCTAAATGTAAAATTGGAGTGCCGATAGTTACTCTATTGAGTTAGGTCGGAGACTAAGAGTAGGGAAATGTATTTTACTTAGCCGGGTAGGTACGGTCGAAAACAGAAGTAGTTTAACAGTTTATTTAGTACACAAACTGTTGCGTTCATATAGTATGATGTGACATGGTTCCATAACATTAATCTATTTCTTAATTCGACTGTAAAGTTATGTCTGAAAAGTAGTACACACTAAAAACTTCAAAATATGTAAATATGGACCCTATTTTAGTAGCAATAAGGTGTACCATATTTTTGTAACCTTAAAAGTACCTATAAATCTTTTTAGACGTGAAATTACTACCGCTGTTTCAGTTATATATTAGGTTGCCGAGCTACAGATTCCATTTTGTAGCAGAATTTCATAAAACATTTAAATGTTTGATTTTGTGTAAGAAATACAAATAAAGAAAGAAAGCAATGAAAAAATTGTATGCTCCAGGCGGTTGAATTGAAGTTCACACCTCAAGATGTTACAAAAAAGTAAAATAGTTAGCTCATAGCTTTTGTCACCTCAACTGGAAGTTCAAAAACGCTTGTAAAAGTATTCCTTCGGATCATTAGAGGTGTTAACTTCAATGAGTGGTGAGATAAAAGTTTCTATAAAAACGTTAAAAAAAAAGGGTAGAGAGCGGCAAAGAAATTGGTAGGTTACACCTAGTGCTCCGGTGGCTTAGCGGTTATCGCGTCTGGCCGGACCCCAGGAGACGCGGGTTCGATTCTCGCCTGGAGCATACAGTTTTTTATCGTTTTCTTTCTTTATTTGTAGGTCTTGATTAATTTACAATAATGGACTGCCGTGTCAGTTTACTAGCTACACCACTGTGTGTGTAGTCACAAAGTCACTATTTTGTAAACAACGATTCAATTATTATTATATTCTATTACTTGATATAATTGTAATAAACGGATTATTAATATTGCGTTATGAATATGTGTGTACTTTGTATGTAAGAACTAATCGAAGCCAATTATATGTATTATAGTCTGAAGTTATTTTATAAGCGCGAGTGAGGGTTGTGCAATGGGCTTGACCTTAAAATATTTTCTGGAAAAAAGCAAATATAATATAATTTAAAATATCTATCTTCAAAGCAAAAAATATATCTTTTCCTACCAACCAAGTTTATTGTCAAAAACACTGACGCTTCTCTCCTATCTCTGAATGGCTGGTTGGTTTTACGTGATTTCGTAATGAAATAAATTCGAGTAGGGTATGATATCTAAAACCCTAACCGAATTCATTTGTAGGAATTTGAATTACATGGTGGGTAAGTAGGTATATTGTAAAAAATTCAATATTTATGTTTTACATAACTCATGTCATAATGTAATATAAATTAGTTTTATTTATGTTGTAAGTACCTATGTACAAGACTGCCAATTTATAGTTTTGATAAATAATACACATTTTTTTTATATCAAATATTTTTATTTAACAAACATTTTAGATTATTACAATAATCAAAAATAAATTAAACGAAATGGAAGGTGCCCGTGAGTATTACAGATTAGGTACGTGTCTTTTATACATTTAATTTAAATGCTTTACTTTCAGTCTCTTCAAAGCATTTGTTAATATAGAAAGCCGTTCATATATAATTATAATACATCTAATTAGGTACCTTTTAATTTTTTTGCGATCAACATTGTCTGTTGAGTAAATGAAAAAAACACCTTGGTCAAAGACTACTTTAAAACCATAACATGAAGAAGAACTAAGAAAAAAAATAAGAAAAAATACAACGTAAAAAAGCTACCACACTACCCAATTATTTTTTAATTCTTGGTATTGTAAGTAGGTACCTTAGCTTTTTTATAGCATCCTGGACCCCATCTATCTCAGCCTCGCCAAAAATTCACCTTATAGATAGTGTAGCAAGTCTTAATGGGTACATCCCATTTATCTTACTATTCTCAAACCTTAAAAAACTTTCTAGAAAAAACTCATTCTAAAAAATTAGTGTGCTAAAAATACCGTCACATATATGAGCTTAATTTATTGTGATCCCTGGTATTTTCTCGTGATCCCATCAACAGGATAACTGATATTTTGGTAACAGTGCCAAAAAGAAATTAAAATATGGTAGTTCCCTTTCTTTTTTCATTAAAAGGTTCAAGAATAGACTGCAGTCTAATCTTACCGTTAGATGGTGACTATGTCTCGCACAGATTACTTAGATAAGTATGTGTCGCTCCCAACGATATTTGCAAATCTTGATATGAAATGTAAAAGTGATTTTCATCGTTATCATACTGAAACAACCGTCTATCTAACATTTATATAGCGACCAAATCAAGTGTTAAGTTGGAATGGAGCAATTGGCTAGAGTATCAGTATGATAGCCCATAAAAATCACTAACTTTGCAATGAATTTGATGGCGAGAATTGCTAAATTCGTTAATCACATATGTAAGTAATTTCGAAGAGTAAAACCATACGATTTAGCGATAGAATTCGGTAAATTTCCGAGACAAAGACCGTGGAGATATAAGTAAGACAGATGGAATTTACCGCTTCTAATACAGCTTCATGATACGGCCTTTTCTGTCAAAATTGTAAATTACTAAGTATGTAAGTACTAATATCAATTTCAAAGATTTCGTCGACTTTCCCATTAAAAAATCGCTATTATAAAATACTAGTAAAAATCATAATTTATCATTCCTCTTCTTTACGCGTTACAAAAGCTTTTTACGATTATTATCTACGATATTAATACTCAACACCGAAAATATAATTATCCACAGTTTGACTTACAGCCGTAACTGTTAGAGGCTTCAATCGTGTGAACAAATAGGAAAAAATATGATTGCATTTATTGTATCCATTAATTATTAAAACTTCTACCCCAAATTGGGAATCATTCTTATGATACCTACTAAAGAACGAATTAATAAACCTTATGTAGGCTTATTAATTATAATATTAAAATATAATAATAATAATAATAATAATATTTATGCACTCACACCTATTATCTAGCCCAAAGTAAGCATAATTAAGAGCTTGTGTTATGGATACTAGATAACGGAGAAGTAATGATAATAATATGTATATAAATATTAGAAATATACTAAATAAACATATAAACATCCATGACTCGCAAAGCTCGTAACTCGTACTCATCATAAAAACATTTGTTCCTACCAGGATTCGAACCCGGGACCTCTTGACCGAGTAGCCTGGGGTACAGACCACGCGGCCAGGCGGTCGTTGAAATAATTTTATGATAAAATTATAAAAATACATAGTTTACATTATGAACATACATATTATGTCTCATTAACAAATGTATGTTCGTATTCTTACACAAACATAAGAAAACACTTCATTCGTAGTCTCGGTACTCTATTAGGTACTGGGGCCTTACCACCATCTTTATAAAAGCGATTCATATTCCGCTCGGTTCAGTATTGGTTCCTAAACTGCACCGCTGTCATAGTCGTAGATATTGTCGTAGTACGGATATAACGATTCTGCTCAGTTTAGGTCCTAAACTGGATCGCAATAAAAGATGGTGGTACGGGTGCTGATCCACTAACTGTGAGACTAATGTATCATCATCTATAATAATTGAAAGCATAGATATCATCACAGATGTGATGTGATACCATAATGTTTAGTTATTTTCATTTTTGGCAGAAATTTAAAAATGTTTCTAAAGAAAGCACCATCTAACAGTTACGGCTACTGCATTTAGTGAGTATTCTTCCTACAAGAGGGCTACAAAGGTTAATTTGCAAGTGACCAAACCGAACATTTTTAAAAACTAATTACAAATGAATTACGACAAATAACTGCACTTGGGTATCTACGAGTACATAATTTAAAATTCAAAGCAACGCATTTGTTTCTAAAATTATACTAAACCTCCACTAATCTAGGTTTTAAAAAAACACGCAGTCGTTAGGTATATATATACAAATATCAATCTCTTACAGAAATAGATAATTTAGTCTAAAGGAAAATAGGTATCTTTAAACTATAGGGATAAAATTAGGCACCAGTTGAAAGCGAACTACAGCTAAAGGAGTATTACCTAATTCTTACTACAAACAACCGTATTGCGAGACAAAATGAGATATCAATCATTGACTAGTTCTTTTGCCACTTAAAATTAATTGTTTGAAAATTGTATTGAAGATCTGAAATTTTTAAATCGTTTGTTCATTCGTTAAGGTTTTCAAAATGCTTATAAATGCTACACTTACTTATTTGTAATTTCTATATAAAAAATTGCTAGATAACTCAAAATTCCAGTTCTCCGTGAAATCGTTTCTTGATCTGGATGGCACCTTTTATCGATTTAAAAGTATGATTACCTGGACCTGTACAGGTAGAGTTGTATCCAATTTACAAATGTAAAATGACACTATTACACTTCAATTCGTTTTATGGCCTCTGTCAGATTTGACAATTTCCCCAAGACCCAGTTATGGAAAAGACACGAGACTGTAGGGAATTATAGAGATCTTAATTTTGCAGAGTCGTCAACACTCATGTCAAATTCCTGGTATTACAAATGAACGTCCATATAAGATTCTGGACTTAAACCCCACTTTTCACTGCCTTGCTGGGTCAGTATGGCAAATCCATACTTTTAGCTTTTTTTGCAGATATTGTTGGTTTTTTTTCATCATCTTATTATACAAGTATGTATTAAAGTCGTACGATAAATCCGAAAGATTGCTAGCCTGAACAAAATGGTCTATAGTGACCCTCTTTTTCTCCTATATGTTGATCGATAAGAAGTGCATTCCATTGAATGTTTTTAATATTTCGCAGACTGGTCTACAGGTTTACAACTTCTACAACTGGTGGTAGGTAGCACATATCTATAACGCATGCGAGACGCAACATGGACGCGTCGTGTCTCAGAGACGAGTCGTTCTATTGTAGCAGCTAAAACAAACGACATTTATTAGAACAACATCAACACAAACGTTAAAATAAATATTTACTAAAGATATGGACACTCATTATTACAGATAAGTGTGCAGAGTGGAGGTAAAAAAACACATAAATAGGTACAATAAAAGGCGTAAAAATGACGTATCCAAAGTAGTAATCTCAAAGTTATTCGCTTCAATTTCAACATTAATTATCAGCTCTTAATTATCAATATTTTGCCTGCATAAATAAATATGCAATAAAGATTTTTCACAACCCCAATATGATATGTGAATTGTAGGTCTTATTTAAAACTTTTTAAAATTATTGAATAACTTTTCTCAAGTTATTTATACTTATATTTATATACCTACTGAAAAAATGTGTCACTATTAAAATGGTGCATCATACTTCTAACAGTGGGACTTTTACTACGTGTAATTTTATCTATATAGTTTTTGTATAAAATCTACTATTCAAACAAATTAAAGAATGGGAAATTTTATTACTCCCCTTGTAAAAAAAATAAGCCAAGAATACATTAGGCGTTCGTGTAGATATTGTAGTGATAGATTGATAGATGTTACAAGTATAATATATAAAGCGACACTACCTCTTTATAATATAAAACTAAATATTGATATTGCCACTCGTTAGCTTTGTTTTTTTTTGTGTCGATAGGTGCACTCAATATTTAAATACTAGTGTGTTTGTGTAATGAAGCTTGTTTGGTCAATGTTTTATAATAATTTATTTATACTATGTAAGATTTGTTTAAGATTGATTTTTCATAATTGAATAATTTATCAATTAAAAAATATATAAATTTTTCTAATTTAAAATTGACAATTCGAAATGATATAGTTACTGACATTATTTACTGGAATGAATAAAAATATCTATCTATCTCTCTGTACGAGTTTCCGCACAATAGTTTCTTACGACGTCATTGACTCGCTTTATAATTTAGGTTACTTAAAAAGAATATTATAAATTGTTATTGAGCATACGCGTTACGAACATGCAGATTTTCTGATTACATATAATTTATAATAAAATTGTTGGTGGAATACAACAGTGTTGGAATAACTATCAATGGGTTTACTTCGTATATTAACCTCCCGTTACAAAACATTCGCGCTTATTTTATGAACTGTGAACTCCCTACAGTGTTGTGGTCCTTCGAGCCGGATTTTAACCAATGACCTATGTATGGACTCTAATACTGTGTCCTGGGGTGTAATGGCTACTACAGCTGCTGTAAGTTCTGCTTGTTATATTAACGAATGTCTAATCAACGCGGGTCTGCCTGATGAAGGGCGTGAGTAGAATGAGCGTGATGCTGTCGTACCTCTCTAGCAGGCGCCGCTTGAGCTCCGGCGGGTACGTGACGTAGATGTAGTGGTCGTCGTGGTCGGGGTCGTCGAGCGCGTCCTCGCCCGCCATGCGCTCGCCGCGCGTCGGCGACGAGTGGGTCGTCATCGAGACCGAAGCGCTCCCGCCTATGCTACCCTCTTCTGAACTGCAATTTTATTGCATTACAGTGAGATATCTTGGTCTATTTGCATTTAGTTTGTGTTTAGTGACTTTTTTATAGGTGAATGGTTATAAATAGTGTTTTACTGAACTACCCTGAATTACCAACCCGCATTTAGCCAGCGTGGTGGTGCTATGGCCCAAACTCCTCATCTGTTTCCCATGTCGGAAGGCTTGTGCACAGCAGTGAGATGTATACAGGCTGGTGATCGTGATGATTCTAAAGTAGATGGTTCTGTGACTAGATTACGTAAGTATAACGAAGCACGTAGATTTGGGTTTGCGTAGATTTTAACTGCGGACTCTGCTTAGATCTACTATAGAGATTCGTGACTATGGAGTACGTAGAATGAGAGTTTGTATGGAGTTGCGCTACTGTACCTACATAGTGGTTGCAACATATAAACTTGAACCATATGATATGATTATTTCTGCTGGCCACATTGCTTTTCTCTCTTTCTTTCTGCTCGTATGCGAAGCTAACAAGTGTCATCAAAACGTATCGTGCAATTATTTGAAACCTTAGGTAGGTGAATCATGGATACCTACTAAAATTGTAGGTGGTTAGGCGAAGTTAGCAATGAACGAAATCAAGCTCTATTATGTAACTGTGACTACATAAGTCGAAATTCTTCAAGCATGGTCTTACATGACGATAGATTTTTGTTCAGCAATCGACCTACGTGGGTTACTTTTAAAAATAAGTAAGTATGCGATTGCAATACCTGTAAACTCTGCAAATAAGCTCGCAGATCCGATAGCAACCATTGGGATATCAAGTATCAGCGTCATAAGTAGGTACGTACTCAAAAACTATCCAAATAATATAGTAGCACTGCAGAGCGCTAGGGCGAGGCCGGTGGTGAGCGCTAGCAGCAAGGGCCAGGGAAAGGCCCGCGCGCTCGGCGACGTCTCCTCCCACAGCTCAGGTATCTCGATAGCAACCATTGGGATATCAAGTATCAACGTCAGAGGTGGGTACGTACTCAAAAACTATCCAAATAATATAGTAGCACATGCAGAGCGCTAGAGCGAGGCCGGTGGCGAGCGCCAGCAGCAAGGGCCAGGGAAAGGCCCGCGCGCTCGGCGACGTCTCCTCCCAGTAGCGGTCACAGCTCAGGTACCAGCAGACAGCGCGCTGCATCTCATCTGGAATGGAAACAATCAAATGATAATTATTTATAATTTCACACGAAACGTTTTCAGAATCAAACGATTTCTGTATGAAATAAAGCCTTGAACTAAAAATAGAACAGGTAGAAGAATACTAATGTTGCCATAACAATAATGTTAGCAGCATTGTTGTGTTCCGGCAGTTGAAGGAAAGATAGCCAGTTCCTCTGTGGTTGAGGAATCCGGGTGTAGCTCGCTTCCATCGTCGGCCTTATCTTCACTTACCATTAGGTGAGATGAAGGTCAAGAGTTACCCCGTGAAGATAAAAATAAATTTTAAATTTCTTCATACGAATAGAATTTTGAACTTTTAATAAAACTTTAATATTATACAACTTTGTTAACATGAGTAGGTGCCCGCTTGTTATACCGAGTACCAAAAACCTGTATAAATGTTTGAAGGTGTGTTTTTTTCAAAATATTAAGTTTTAGTCTTAGGTAAACTTGTAAAAAATAAAAACTCTTTCGGATCTTCACTGTCCCGTAGCTGTGCCGTGCGCCATCAGGTTCCATTAGTGCTATGCCACTCAAACCGGTCTTTATTTATTTATTTAAAAATTTATGTACCTACACAACTTATTTTAAGAAAATTTGTACAAAGGTACTGCCAAGAGTGCCAAAGGTGCTGGTAAGGGCTTTTGTAGAGAGAGGCGTACTGTACTAAAATTGTACGACAGAAAATTCTTATCTTCTATCAGATCTACAGTATTTGAATTCCAACTATTTCACCTTCAAGTTCCGTAAATTGGTGCTGTGTTAAGTGCAGCAACAATGTCGCGATGCAGGAGTGGACTACCCTCTCGCATCTGATCTTGAGCCCCTGTAGCTTGGTCGGGTCGCACGCGGCTCGCTCCGCTTGCAAGTCCGCTAGCCTCTTTTGTCGGCTGTCTGGCGGGAGTGATGACTCAACTGTATCAGCGTCACAAAGTTCAGCTGTTTGATTAGTATCACTATCGCTGTCCTCTGTCCTCTTTTCTTCAGCTTCTGAAACATTGTTAGCCGATATTATAAACATATGACTTAACGCGCGTACACATTTGGGATGTGTTAATTTTTGATCATCAATTATTTCGGCAATATCAAATAAGTGGGAAATTTATATTAATGTATGTAATTTTAGTATTATTACATTTTTTATACAACAAGATGAAAAATGCTGCTGACGGCCCACCTGCAATGGTAGTTAGTGATAACCGTCGCGTATTGCAGGTGCGTTGTCATCCTGAGGCCTAAGAGGAATTGCCTTCTATGCCCAGTAATTACACGGGCTCCCTTTCCCTTCAATCCGAAACATAGCAGACTGTTTCACGGCTGAAATAGGAACGTCCTGGTACTCCTTTAGTTTATATACTTAGTATCTAGTTAAAAGTAGTTTAACTCCAGAAGTGGGGATCGAGCCATACTGTCTGCATAATATATGTGTCTCCTTGAGTAAATTGTACAGGATATTTCGTAATTTAAATGATATGAACGGATTTTAGAATACGAGAGAATCTAGTCTTAACATTTCAGATATATCTTTCAAGCTTATTGACGGGATTTTTCTCAAGTAATTACCCGGTTCGCTGCTAGGCTCTGGATTAGTCGAGGGGCAGTCGGGCAGTTGCGGCGGCGGCTCTGCTCGCTGCCTCGTCCGCCGCCGGTGAGGCACGCGCGCCACGCTGCGGGTCGCGGCAGGCGCTAAGGCCTTACGGGCCGCCTCCAGGTCTTGCCACACCTGGGCAGAAACGTTCTTTAGCGGATCACACAGCACCGTGTGCTGTTGTAATTTCAAACAAGAGTTCCATCCCACCTCAATAGCTTTACCATGCTTCTTCAAACGATATTAGTATTCTACGCCACTTTGATGGACTAAAGCACAAACGGACTTTGGATGTATTTACGCAGTCAAGATCATGAAACAAGACTCTCCTTATCTAGAAGGGGTTGTGTAGAAGCTTCTGTTTGGTGGTAGGGATTTTCTAAGTCCGCCTGGCTAGCTACCACCATCCTACCTAAGTCTGTCGCCATAACAATAATTTTATCAGCATTAGGTATTGTGTTCCGGCAGTTAGAGGTAAGATAGCCACATCTGTAATTGAGGAATGCGAGTTAACTCGCTTTCATCGTCGAATAGAATAACCCCGTTAAGATAAAAAAAACAGATTACCTACCGATGACCATCGACGCTATAGCTGGAGAATTTAAAAAATGGCGATGGCTTTTTCAGTATTTCACCTTCTTTGAATATGATTCGATATCAGGTCCTAAAGAAAAATATAGGTACTTTTCTAAAAAGGAAAATGAATTGTCATGGCTATTATGTTCTCACCTCTACATCGGTGCCTGGCCCGCCCCCGCCGCTGAGCAATCCATGCGCAGCCAGCACTTGACAGCGCATGATGTCACAGTAGTCCGCCAGACATACTGCATCCTCGGCCTACAAAAATAATTTCAGCTGAGATTCTGGCAATGATTCTGAAAAACTGTCAGCAGAACTTTGTGATCTTGTTTTTTACCGACTCTTCGATCTCGCACGGTCGTATGAAAAGATGTATTGAAATATATCCATCTACATATAATATACATAGGTACTTGGTGAGTACCTTCCCATAGGTAGGTATTCACGTGATAGCTGATGCCGTCAGCGATGAGTCTTAACACTCTTACACTTTCAACAGAAGTACCTTATTAATCTGGTTCTTGTGTCGCTGGTCGAAGTGCGTGTCGAGGTGGCGCTCCTCGTAGAAAGATTTTCCGCAAAAAGCGCAGGTCCACTGTGAAGGCCGATGCTGCAACTTTGCGGCGTGCTGCGGCGCGAAGATGTCTCGCGCTGGATGGAACGGACACTCCAGGGGAAGTTTCACCTGGAATCGCATTCATACCAAACATTATTACCAGGCGTGTTAACGCCGTCTTTGTCGCTGGTTATGATCCTCTAGGAAAGTCCCATTCTCCTTCTCGCTATTAGTCCCAAGTGGTATTTTCACTAGAATTGTTAGAAAAGTACCTTAGTTCACTTACATTGGAGTAAAATGTTGCTATGCAATAAAAATGTTGTCAACCTGGTATCAAGCTCACCTGAAATCGTTCTAAGACGGGGAGCCATTTGTTTTGTATGACTTTCCTCACTATTTTGGAGTTGTCACGAGAGCAGGTGATTTTGAATATAGACGGCCCCGGCCACGGGATCAGCGTCAGGAAAAGAAGGATCAGGACCTGCCATCGAAATTTGTTCAACATAAAAAACCATTTTATATTCTGATAAGTAGATACTTTGAAGATTTGAAAGTGCTTCTTAGACCTATTTGTCAAAGTCAAAGTCAAGTATTTATTTTGCTCACTCAGTGTACATACAATTAGTAGGTGTTATTCTAATTTACAATAAGTATTGCACTTAAAACTTAGCAACATTTTATGACAGGTATTGCAAAAAAAAATGAGTAAAAGGGCTATGAGATATAAAACTTAATATTTTTATAATTAACTAAAGTATTTACCTGAGCATCTCTCATTATTTGAAAAATGATATTTCATACCATTTCGACAGCATAAAGCGAAAGTAAAGTGAATCCTTGGCTATTATTGTTGATGTAATTTGGTCATTTTACTAGTATTCCAAATCAGACAAATTTATTATTGTTCTCCGAAAAATTGGATTTGAACTAGTTTTCATTAAATCTTGCACGCCACCCTCAAAATACTGACAGTTTTAGACAGTAGGTTTATCAGTAAAATTAACGAAGAATTTGTTCTTTCCCGCGAAAAAATTGTGTCGCATAAACTTTTGTTACTATGGAAACCTGAATTTTGTTTAATGCAAATTATTACAGAAGAGATTAGCTATTATTATCTTGTAAATTGTTTTACTTCAATCTATGGCAGGTAAGAAGTTGAACTTCAACAGAAAAAGTTTGACCTACGATGGGTACGATAGTCTATTTACCTATAAATTTTTTGCTTGCCGATATTATAATTTTTGAGCACAATATTTTAATCACCTTCATTACGATAATATCCACATTTGGTTATCTGCACTAAGTTGGTAACAATGCTAAGTATTAGTTATTTTTTTAGTAACTGCTGCATGTTATGAAGACTTTACTTTCGTTAAATAAATGGGAACTATTTTTCTATCGCTGATAATATATGTATTAATTAATTGAGGAGTTTAAAATTAAACTATCTTCTGTAATGTTTTTGCATTATTATTGCACATTGTTCTGTCTTATTCTTGACCTCCTGATAGTATTTGTTCACAAAACTAAAGTTACTCTCTACTTCCACATTACTATTCATTAAACAGAGACAGAAAATGCAATACCATTGAGGACAAGACATAAGGTTATATTATTTAATTATCGATTTTCTGGTAACACTTAATAATCGTGGACACTAGAAGTAATATACAAATATCTTACCTCGAGAGAGAACGACGTGGTCCTCATTCATATCTTTTATGCGGCAGATATACAATAAAACTTTCTGAATATCTAGTGTATATCACGGTAGTGATGTGGGTTATTTCGGAAAGAGGTTGCACGGCAAGTGATGTGTTGGTTAGGGTGCGGCGCATGCGCGCAGTCACCCCCATCACCCCTTACTGTCCAAAGAGTAGTAAATTTTAATTTATTCCGGAACGAAACACTATTATGAGGGTATAGGTATTACTCGATATAAATAAAGGTAGATACTCTACGATTCCCCTTCATAATAAGTTAGAGGAGAAAACCAAAATCATTTACCTACAGTACAGAGTGCGTTTAGTTTGAAAATGCCTTGATAGTATTTTAAAGTAAAAAGTTTAAAACAAAAATGTTAAAAGTAAAAAGGTAAAGGTAAAAGTTTAAAGTTTAAGGTTTGTTTTAAACACTTGACACGTAGCGAATTCAGTCGAAGAATACGTCTGTGCATACGTGAAAGTGGGTCTCATAATGAGCAAATTAATAAGTTAAGTGAACTACCTATTTTCTTTAGATAGTGGAGTAAGCTTTACAATTAAAAAAAATATTTTTCTTGGTCTTTCTTTAATTTAAGATAACTTTATAACTTTATAACTTTATTGTACATCACATGGACAAAATATTATACACTTAGTTTAAAAACGTACTTTATCGCTGAAAGCGACCTTTTCCAGGCAACCTCATATTAGAAAGGATTTGTGTAAACTTTATATTATAAGGTAAGTTGGCAATGTAATAATTACGTAAATTTAATATACAACCAAATATAAAATTATTAAGTTACACTTACTATATGAATAGTTATACTTACTCTATTAGTTATACTTATTTTACTTTTAAAAAAATCATTTTATAAATATTCTTACTGCTTATAGTGGTTAGAAAATTTCTGCTCGGTTTGGTTGGTGGTAGGGCTTTTATAAGTCCGCCTGGCTAGTTACCACCATCTTACCTAAGTCTGCTGTCATAACAATAATTTGTTATGTTACGGCAGTTAGAGGTAAGATAGCCCATTCCTCTGTGTAGCTCGCTTCCATATTTGAGATGAATGCCCACTAGGAAATAAAAAAAAAAAAATTTACAATAATAAGTTATTGAAATGCAGTAGCATTATTATTATAACTCTTTTATGACGAAAAAAATTATTTTACCCCAAATCCAATTTACCTACATAAATATCAAGTTTCTATTGATTTTCACTATTCGCAATAATATGTGTGTTATCCTCCATACATAGGTACACTCACTGTGGTATACTTTGGGGCAACAAAAGGCGACATTGACGTCACAGCCTGCGTTTTTAAGACTGCAACATTGAAACCAAAACCAACATATCTTATTAATTTTTTATCCTATTTTTAAACAAATTCTACATTTATTAATAATATAATAATTTTTTTATAATAAATAATAATTTATTCAGAAAGAAAATTTCATAACAAAATAGTTTAAAACAGTTACAATGTTACTTAGGTATTATAAACAACAATGTGCCTGAACTAGGAAATCCTGTGTTTCAGGCTAAAAGATCCTAATACAATTAAAAATAATCACTAAATAATATATAAAAGTAAAGGCAGTATACATAACAATTAATGTAAGCGTAGTTACAGGTAAACAATACAATTAAAATAAAGACTACCTACATTTAATAAAAACACAAAATAAAATGTCCTTAAGGAATAAAACACAGTAAATTATATTTAATTATTTCAATACAGTTATCAGTTTCTCTGTATCTTCGTAGGATAAAGTTTGAAGAGCATCTTTGAGAACCTTTTTACAATTATTGTAATTAAGGGGATAGATGTTTGCTTTTGCGTTTAATCTATTGTAGAGAAATGGACCCAAGTACATGTAGAATTTCGATGTGAAAGCGTGTTTTGTGCCTTTTTGAGAGCATACTATATCTTTCCTCCTCTTATTAATAATTTCAGTGCTGTAGGGAAGGGCTAGGTGCTGTTTTAATACTATGCTCATTATGAATAACTGTCGAACAGTGAGTACTTCACATGATTTGTACAGAAGGTCAGAGGGAAAAAGGAAAGGGCGAAAGGTAGACACCTTTAGTATTGCTCGTTGAGCTCTCTCAATCGGCAGTAACAATGTTTTACCTGCTCCACCCCATGTGGTTATACAGTAGCTGAGTATCGATTGACATAAAGAAAAGTAAACCCGTCTAATTATTTTTTGATCTGCAATGTACCGTAATTTTTTGAAGGCAAATATCATCTTACGAATTCTATTAGTCAAAGCTTCGATATGCTGTTTGAATGAGAGGGTTTCATCTATTATAATACCCAGGTATTTTATATTATTTGTAATTTTAATACTAGGGCATCCGCATTGGTTAGTGGGAGTTATACATTTGTGAGCATACAACATTGGATTAGCTTCTTTTGACATTAGTTTGCGCATGGAGAACTTAATAAAGTTTGTCTTATCTGAATTCAGTGTTAGTAAATTGTGCTTAAGCCATTTATTAACAATATTGAACCCGTGTTGTGCATGCTTGTAGACCTCCTCTTCTGAAGTGGCTGAAAAAAGGAGTACAGTGTCATCCGCGTATGATATGATTAGGCCATGATTGAGCTTAAGGTTACAAAGGTCATTTATATATATCAGAAATAAGGTAGGACCTAAAATACTTCCTTGGGGGACTCCAAAGGAAGTATTTTTCTGCTCATCGCTGAGGACACTACCAATCTTAACGCATTGCGAACGCTCTTCTAGATAGCTTGTGAAAAGTTTCAGCTGAGTGCCCCTTATACCTAAGATTTCAAGCTTGTGCAATAGGATAGGGATAGAAACTGTGTCAAAAGCTTTAGCAAGGTCCAGGAAAATTCCTACTGTGTGGTTACCCTCATCAAGGTTTTGTACCAAATAGTCAGTTAAATTATGTACGGTGTCTGCGGTTGATATTTTAGATCTAAATCCAAACTGCATCTTTGATAAAATCGATTTATCCTCCAAATATTTTACTAATCTTTTGTTAATAATTTTTTCTAATATTTTAGACATAGAAGGCAGTAAAGAAATAGGCCTATAATTTGTTAAATGGTCTTAAAAAAACCATGTTAAAACGTCTAAGATACTATGTTGTTAGAAAGAAATTAATCCTTATGAATAACTCCTTCGGTTGGTATCATAAAATACAGAACGTTTTTTTTTTACATTTTGCCGGTTTGATTCCCGGCTTAAGCAGGTGATTTTTAAAAAATCTTTAAATGCAGTTTTAATTATTATTAAAAATAAAGGAATGTTTCCTTTCAGTTAAATTTGCCATCATCAATATTAACGGTACTTTTCCTTCAACCAGTCTTTTTTTTCCACCTCGTATATCTTAGCTAGATGGCATGGGCGACCTTCAGCGTTAAAAACTAACCTTTCCGTAAGTAGCCGGTTGAAATATTCGTTTTTAACCGACTTAGTAAATACGAGGTTATTAATTTGAATTGTATGTATAATATTGCCAGAATTGCACAGTTTTTGTACATAATGTTAGTCCATACCAGCTTCTAAGCATGGATGCCAAATTTCTTATGTGTATGTTAGTATGTTTGTCCCCACATATCTATAAAACTATAAATCAGATTGCAAAGATCCTTTTGGTTTGACTAAGTAGATATAGTCCAACTAAGGGAACTGTGCAAGTTTCATCAAAATCGGTATAATGGCTTTTGAGATAGAGAGTTAAGTGTGTATCAGTCACTTAGAAAATGGGTCGTTAACTTAATAACAGCTAATTCTAAAACTTGTCATCATGCATGTTGCTTTAATGTTTGTATGCAGTTACGCTATAACTAAATGAAATTTAAAAAATGAAGAAATAATAACATCTTATAATTAACCGATATCAAAACATAAAAAATAATGAAATTGAGTAGGCACTGAATCTCATAAAAAGATATTTTTAGGGTTCAGTGCCCAAAGGGTAAAACGGGTACGATTACTAAGACTCCGCTGTCCGTCCGTCCGTCTGTTACCAGCCTGTGTCCACCGTGATAGTAAGACAGTTGAAATTTTCACGGATGATGTATTTCTGTTGCGCTGCAACAACAAATACTAATAAAGATAATAAAATAAACATTTAAGGGGCCCACACAACAATCGTGTTTTTTTTGTTATATAAATAATAGTACGGAACCCTTCGTGCTAACCCTAAACCTCAGATCATAGAAAGAAGGAGATATGTTAAGGGGCGTGGCGCGTAGGTTCCCGACTAGCCCAAACCGAAATATCGGTCTCTGACGGGCTGTTAGTTATAACTTAGCCGCGCTCACGCAAGGATCTCCTGTATTTTCCGAAATATCGAGTTGTAGTGTCGAGATAAGGGTAAAACGAATAACTACATGAAATATACAGACACGTACCACATGTAATTACAACAATTTCTTAAATAACAAATATTGGCTTCTAAACAAGAAAAACGAAATATTTAACCGATACCACGATACTACGTAGTGTAACGATATTTCATAACAACAGCTTTGTAGTTTGAGTTGAGTATCTCAATATATTATCAAAACGCCGTTCCGTACAAAATGTATGAATAAAATATATTTTTCCGATGTGTTATTCAGCTAGTCGGTACGAAGACGTTCTTGAGTAATAAATGATGTAGGTAACGGAAACCGACTTTGTTTTACAAAGATCACCAGTTATAGTTGGGGTTTGATAATAAGAATATTTCAATTATTTTAATAAATATTCGAGGGAATTATAAGCGTACATATAATTTTCTGCCAATCATTTTTATCATCTGTCAAGCGGCGTAATCCCTCCGGAGGGCTATGACAATTTAAAAATCAATTTTGTCTGGAATCGGATGCTTATCGGATTAAGTAATAGATTTCTAGAATTTATGATAAAAACTAAAGCACGTCAGTTATAAGAAGTTGTGCCAGGCCAAATTATCAATATTAAATTATTATTTTTTCAAGGTTTTAGTTATCCTTATGATTTTTATTTAAAAACTATCTCTGTATCATAACGAACAAAACAAAAAAAGAATTTTATCAAATCGGTAAATTTGTTCTCAAGTTATGGCGTGACCAAAGGAAACAGGTGTTCATTTTTATACGGGGTGGTGCCGTCAATACGCCAATAAATTGAAACATGAAATATGTTAGTTCATAGAAATGGTTTGCCACTTTCAAAAACATCTTATTTGATAATTTCATGAAATTTGTATGAAATAATATAGCATGGCTACATCATTTCATAGAAATGTCATGAAATTATCAAATGAATAAGATGTTTTTGAAAGTGGCAAACCATTTCTATGAACTAATATACTTAGTCCATGTTTTAAATTATTGTCGTAATGAGGGCATTGTATATTAAAATAGACATACTTACGGATTTATTTATAAATGCTTACGTTGTATTATAATAATACTTATTTTATCAACAGACGGATATCGTGTGTTGTGTAATGTGCTTTTTTGCACACGAGCGAGGGAAACAAAACACTAATCCAATAATTCGTAGGTAGATACATACCTAGTGGCTACTCGAGGTGTGTTGACAACTATACATAAATGAAAAAAAAAACACCATCGCTTATCATCCAAGCGGACTGTGTGCTTGTTTGCCACTTCGCCATCCTTGTTGAATAAAATTTTAAACAAAAATTAAAACCGACTTCAAAAAACTGAAAAGGATAAAATAATTAAATTTAAGTAGGTATTCATCCCCTAGAAACATATTTTTGGAGTCGGTGCTTCACTTTCTATTGTTTCTGGAAACCACTTAGCACCAACTCCAAAAATATGTTTCTAGGGGATGAATACCTACTTAAATTTAATTATTTTATCCTTTTCAGTTTTTTGAAGTCGGTTTTAATTTTTGTTTAAAATTTTTTTTTCACAATTTTTAGTGATAACTTTCTACGGTCGAAGCTAGATGGGTGACCGTCAAATTATATTGTTTCCTACTATCGTATCGTTTCACTAAAAAGTCATTGGAAAAGCAAAAATTCGCTATTACGCATATGTAGACGACTTAATAATTTCAGTTTTTTATATTTAAAACCAAAGTACCCAACTGTTTTTGAAAAAATTTTTATGGGACCAAATGGCAGCTATTCCGCATCGAACAAAAAAAGAATCACGTAAATCGGATCAGTAATCTCGGCGTAATCGGTGTACATACATAGAAAAAAAAAAAACATACCGGCCGAATTGAGAACCTCCTCGTTTTTGAAGTCGATTAAAAAAGATATTAATCAGTGAAACAAATACGTTCAAAATATTCTACATACCGATCTAGTTACGTGAGGAGAATAAGTAGGAGGCGCGTTACAAAACATTTCACAGAACATCGTTTTGGCCTACATTTAGTTTTTACAGTACAGTCGCCATCAGATATATCGTAGCAGACAAGGTGACCAAATATATCTGAACAGTTTAAAATATCAATAAGTTCTATACAGTACAAGTTACCATTAATATCTGAACATTCATTACTCCATTAATATCTGATCAGATGCTAGTCCATAACTTCTCTACACACAACTTATCAATAATATCTGAACACTCATCACGTCAAGTGTATCTACGCATATAAACACTGGGCTTACCTATCTTGTTATTAGAAGGATTTAAACTTAAAATAAACACTAACTGAATACAACATCAATTTCGAGATTCAAGATGGTTGAAACAACTTTTTTATAAAAAAACAATGTAGGTATCATTTTCGTGGTTTTCAGGGGTCCCAATTTTAAATACAACATCCATTTCCAGATCCAAGATGGCGGACGCAAATTTAAAAATAAATCAATATGGGTATCATACTCGCGGTTTTCAGTTATCCCGATTTTAAATTCAACATCAATTTCGAGATCCAAGATGGCGGACGCGGCTTTTTTTATAAAAAAACAATATGGGCATAATTTTCTTGGCTTACGGGGGTCCTGATTCTGAATACAACACCAATTTCAATATCCAAGATGGCGGACGCAACTTCATTGTACAAAATCAATATGAGTATCATTTCCGTGGTTTTTGGTGGTCCCGATTCTGAATACAACGTAAAGTTTGAAATCCAAAATGGCAGACGCGACTTTTGTTATAAAAAATCAATAAGGTATCATTTTCTTGGTTTTCGCGGATTATGATTACAGCATCTATTTTGAGATCCAAAATGGCGGACGTAGCTTTATAGTACATAATCAATATGGGTTTCATTTGTGTGGTTTTTGGGGTTCCAATTCCAAATAAAACATCTGTTTTGTGATCCAAGATGGCGGAATAATGATTTTTAGTAAAAGGTTGCGTCCGGCATCATGGATTTGGAAATTGACGGACGCAACTTTAAAAAAAAATCAATATGGGTAGGCATCATGGATTTGGAAATTGATATTGTATTTAAAATCTTAACCCCCAAGAACCACGAAAATGATACCCATATTGATTTTGTACTACCTATAAAGTCACGTCCGCCATTTTGAATCTCAAAACAAATGCTGTATAATCAAAATCAGGACCCCGAAAACCAAGAAAATGATATCATATTGCTTTTTTATAAAAAAGTTGCATCCGCCATTTTGGATCTTGAAATTGATGTTGTATTTAGAATCAGGACCACTGTTAACTACGAAAATGATACCCATATTAATGAAAATGTAATAAAACTAGAAAAATTTCACGTCCTGAGGCAGGAATCGAACCCGCGACCTTTCGCAATCCGGGTGACTGCTCTGACCACTGAGCCACCCAGGACTTGGGATATCCCTGTGAAATTCTTCTAGTCTATCTGTATTTGCGTTTATGAGCTAACGTCCACCCTACAATGTCGAAATATTCTATTTCAACATCCGAAACGAGTATTTTTACAAATACCGACGATTCGGTTAAGTTGGGGCAGTGCTTTCAAATATTCTTAATTTTTGATTTTAACATTATTATAAATGTTTGAAAAATTACTTAGTAATGAAAATGTAATAAAACTAGAAAAATTTCACGTCCTGAGGCAGGAATCCGGCAGAAATACTCGTTTCGGATGTTGAAATAGAATATTTCGACATTGTAGGGTGGACGTTAGCTCATAAACGCAAATACAGATAGACTAGAAGAATTTCACAGGGATATCCCAAGTCCTGGGTGGCTCAGTGGTCAGAGCAGTCGCCCGGATTGCGAAAGGTCGCGGGTTCGATTCCTGCCTCACGACGTGAAATTTTTCTAGTTTTATTACATTTTCATTACTAAGTAATTTTTCAAACATTTATAATAATGTTAAAATCAAAAATTAAGAATATGTGATACCCATATTGTTTTTTTTATAAAAAAGTTGCGCCCGCCATCTTGGATCTTGAAATTGATGTTGTATTTAGAATCAGGACCCCTGAAAACTACGAAAATGATACCCATATTGATTTTTTTATAAAAAAGTTGCGTCTGCCATCTTGGATATAAAATTGATGTTGTATTTAGAATCAGGACCCCTGAAAACTACAAAAATGATACCATATTGATTTTTCGTAAAAAAAGTTGCGTCCGCCATCTTGGATCTTGAAATTGATGTTGTATTTAGAATCAGGACCCCTGAAAACTACGAAAATGATACCCATATTGATTTTATACAAAACAGTTGCATCCGCCATCTTGGATCTTGAAATTGGTGTTGTATTTAGAATCAGGACCCCTGAAAACTACAAAAATGATATCCATATTGATTTTTTATAGAAAAAATTGCATCCGCCATTTTGGATCTTGAAATTGATGTTGTATTTGGATCAGGACCCCTGAAAACTACGAAAATGATACCCATATTGATTTTTTTATAAAAAAGTTGCGTCCGCCATCTTGGATCTTGAAATTGATGTTGTATTTAGAATCAGGACCCCCGAAAACCACGAAAATGATACTCTTATCGATTTTATATTAAAAAGTCGCGTCCGCCATTTTGGATCCCGAAATAGTATTCTATATCGGGACCCCTGAATGCCGCGAAAATTACAATCTCCTATGAAAATTAAATTTTTTACAAAACATGAAAACTTTTGGTGGAATTATGCGAAAAACAAACAAGAGACAAATATTTAAAATACATTTTTCTTGACTGACGACTGTAACAAGTTCGTGATTCGTATTTATAATAACTTTGGAAGCACTTCCTATTGCAATTATTCCTCAACTGCTCAGATATTTAAGACCACACTATCTGCGTAGATACACTTGACGTGATGAGTGTTCAGATATTATTGATAAGTTGTGAGTAGAGAAGTTATTGACTAGCATCTGCTCAGATATGAATGGAGTAATGAATGTTCACATATTAATGGTAACTTGTAGTGTATAGAACTTATTGACATTTTAGACTGTTCAGATATATTTGGTCACCTTGTCTGCTACGATATATCTGACGGCGACTGTACAAGGTGCTACGCACGTAGACGTTTCGTAGCACGTAGTAGCTACGATCGGCGCACACACATGGGCAGCTTCAGAGAAACGGATGATTCAAAGGCGAATTTCTAAAATGGATGCAATTTTTTATTGCTTATTATATGATCTAACTAGAATTTAATTAAATTGGAACAAATACATTATATATCTACTATTAAAAATGAGAATAACACTGTAACATTGGCCCGATATAAAGTTATCGATGCGTCATTTCTTAAAATAGTGGTAATAAGTTATTTTTTTTAGGAGCTCGGTGGTAGTCAGGAGCTCGGTGTCGTAGTGGTTCGAGTGCTTTGGTTTCGATTACGAAAACAAAGTCATTCTCCCCATGGTCGGTCCTGGGATGGGTCGAATAGGCTTTGATAATGATAATGATGAAAAAATATTTTTAAATAATTTTTGATACGAATCATTATTTAGAAGAAGGTATGCAGGTTCAGTTTTTTTTTGCAAAAAACCTGTGGCTTAAAATAATAGAACAAATGTAAAATTAAACGTCCGTTTTCACTAACCTTTCCCTAGTCTTAGGTTACTTTTAACGACGTTTGTCTCTTTCTTTCTCCTTTAGATAAGACTGAGGTAAAAAATTTTTCTAACTTCAAACTACAATATCTCCAAAATGGTTAAGTTTGGAGTACAGTGTTTCATAGTCAAATCAGTCAGGAATGATGGAAACTACAACTAGTTAGAGGTTGCTCTTAAAGGATCTAGGTCGATTTAACCTGTAACCCTGTACACGTAGAGACAATACCCTAAGCAATTGCTTGCTTATGGACACAGTATTATACACTAATACGGCTCTGAACATAAGCACTTTCTATAACTTGGTGTACTTATTAAAGCGTTGCAAGTCTTTAGCTCATTATAACCTGAGTTTAGATTAGAAGGCAGTTGATTAATACCTTCCGTGCAACACCTATTAAGTTTTATCAGAAAAATAAAAATAGCTAACTGGTTCGTGATGCAGCGGCGTCAGGCGGTTGCAGCGGTGTTAGTTTTGAAATGGACTCTAAACTTACTTCAGTTAATACTAACAAGCCAATAAAACAGCAATTAACGTGGAAAACACTGAATGTTTGATAACAAACCAATTGATTCCTTGTTACTCTGTAATTCACAACTGTGTTTGGTCATCGACGTTTCACATGGTATCTAATTAGAGGAGAGACATTTTAGCAGGTTAGTCTTTTATTGCACTCGATCAATGGTCATACATAGCACATTAATATTCGCTTAGATAGTACCTAACACTGACAACTATAAAACCGAAACATACATTTTTAATATTCTTAATTTTTGATTTTAACATTATTATCAATGTTTGAAAAATTACTTAGTAATTAAAATATAATAAAACTAGCAAAATTTCACGTCCTGAGGCAGGAATCGAACCCGCGACCTTTCGCAATCCGGGCGACTGCTCTGACCACTGAGCCACCCAGGACTTGGGATATCCCTGTAAAATTCTTCTAGTCTATCTGTATTTGCGTTTATGAGCTAACGTCCACCCTACAATGTCGAAATTTATTTTATTTATTTATTTATTTATTTATAGTTAGGGACAGTACACAGCTCAAATAAATCATATTTACAATTTGATGTAGGTACATTTTGTAGGCCAATTAAGACTATCCAACATATTACAATAATTATTAAGCTCTACTTATACTACACTACTAAGCGCTCTAGGGAACCGCTATAATATATAAAATATAATTACAGTAAGCTATTACATAGTTAAATTATATTATATGCTATTGTATGAAATTATAATTACAACTACTAATACGCTATTAATATACTTATTATGTACTCGATAAATAGATAGAAATAGGTTATATACTGACACATTTACATAATATTAAATATATTTACTCTCATACACATATACATATATACATCAAACATATATACTTACTTACATATAGATATACCTACATATACATACAGTCGCAATAACACGGTATCAGAAAATTTTTAAACTTTAGCTGGATCTAAGAAGTGATGTTTGACTTTACTTTGAAACAGTGCTTTGGAGCCAACAAAAAGGTCAATGTCATTAAAAAAAATATTGTAGGTTTTTGGTAGCCTCGTGAAAATGGAATTCTGCCCATAGTTAGTGTGGTGCTGGGGGACATGCAGCAAGGGAGTACACCTGGTGCGGCGTGGAGGGGTGTTCAGTGAGATAAGCTCGACCAGTTCAGGACAATCTAGGCGACCGCGAATGACGTCGTATAACAAATATAGAATATGAAATATTCTATTTCAACATCCGAGACGAGTATTTTTACAAATACCGACGATTCGGTTAAGTTGGGGCAGTGCTTTCAAATATTCTTAATTTTTGATTTTAACATTATTATCAATGTTTGAAAAATTACTACATACATACATTTTTATTCAAATAGAAGATAATATGTATCTTCTATTTAAATAAAATCAATGTATGTTTGACGACCGGCTACCTTGCTATACAGGCTACTCGGTCAGGGGCCCCGGGTTCGAATACCGGTAGGAGCAAATGTTTGTATGATGAGTACGAGTATTTGTTCACGAGTCATGGATGTTTATTTAGTATATTTCTAATATTTATAGGTATATACATTTTATTATCATTATTTCTCCGTTATCTAGTATCTATGTCGCAGCCGTCTGGTTAAATCAGCCACTTAACTGGACGGCTAGCCCGTTGATTGAAGAATGCCGGCATCCAATCATGCGGCTGAAGTACAACTAGCCGAGTCACTGAGCTCAACGTTTGACCAGATGGCTGAACGTCATGTCATTCTGGTTTAAATTAGCCATGCAATTGGACGCCTAGGCAGGTCATTTAAATCGAAGGCTTTTATGTGACTGTTTGAGTGATTGGTAGGTTCAAGGTCATTTTTTATGTCCACTTAAAACCAAAACGACGTCGATTAGGTTAAGTGGCCATAAAAAATAACCTTGAACCTACCAATTAAACCAAAATTATTCATTACAAGACGATCCATTGAATACGCCAAGACGTTAAAAGTTAAGTGAGTCTAGTTCAATTAACTATTGGGCTAGGCATTCAATTGGATGCCGTCGTTTAATCAACGGGCTAGCCGTCCAGTTCGCGGCTGATTTAACCAGACGGGGCGGCGAGTTCCATAACACAAGCTCTTAATGATGCATACTTTAGGCTAGATAATAAGTGTGAGTGTATGAATATTATTATTATGTTTGTCCTGTGTGTATTCCTAAACCATTGATCAGATTGTGATGAAACTGTAGTAGGATGATCTAGGGACGCCCGCGAAGGCAACTGGATAATAAGACCTTTTTATTACAATTATATAAAATATTCTTAATTTTTGATTTTAACATTATTATAAATGTTTGAAAAATTACTTAGTAATTAAAATAGAATAAACCTAGAAAAATTTCACGTCCTGAGGCAGGAATCGAACCCGCGACCTTTCGCAATCCGGGCGACTGCTCTGACCACTGAGCCACCCAGGACTTGGGATATCCCTGTGAAATTCTTCTAGTCTATCTTGTATTTGCGTTTATGAGCTAACGTCCACCCTACAATGTCGAAATATTCTATTTCAACATCCGAAACGAGTATTTTTACAAATACCGACGATTCGGTTAAGTTGGGGCAGTGCTTTCAAATATTCTTAATTTTTGATTTTAACATTATTATAAATGTTTGAAAAATTACTTAGTAATTAAAATAGAATAAAACTAGAAAAATTTCACGTCCTGAGGCAGGAATCGAACCCGCGACCTTTCGCAATCCGGGCGACTGCTCTGACCACTGAGCCTCCCAGGACTTGGGATATCCCTGTGAAATTCTTCTAGTCTATTTGTATTATCGGTATTTGTAAAAATACTCGTTTCGGATGTTGAAATAGAATATTTCGACATTGTAGGGTGGACGTTTAGCTCATAAACGCAAATACAAGATAGACTAGAAGAATTTCACGTGGATATCCCAAGTCCTGGGTGACTCAGTTGTCAGAGCAGTCGCCCGGATTGCGAAAGGTCGCGGGTTCGATTCCTGCCTCAGGACGTGAAATTTTTCTAGTTTTATTCTATTTTAATTACTAAGTAATTTTTCAAACATTTATAATAATGTTAAAATCAAAAATTAAGAATATTTGAAAGCACTGCCCCAACTTAACCGAATCGTCGGTATTTGTAAAAATACTCGTTTCGGATGTTGAAATAGAATATTTCGACATTGTAGGGTGGACGTTAGCTCATAAACGCAAATACAAGATAGACTAGAAGAATTTCACAGGGATATCCCAAGTCCTGGGTGGCTCAGTGGTCAGAGCAGTCACCCGGATTGCGAAAGGTCGCGGGTTCGATTCCTGCCTCAGGACGTGAACTTTTTCTAGTTTTATTCTATTTTAATTACTCAGTAATTTTTCAAACATTTATAATAATGTTAAAATCAAAAATTAAGAATATTTGAAAGCACTGGCCAAACTTAACCGAATCGTCGGTATTGGTAAAAATACTCGTTTCGGATGTTGAAATAGAATATTTCGACATTGTAGGGTGGAGGTTAGCTCATAAACGCAAATTCAAGATAGACTAGAAGAATTTCACAGCGATATCCCAAGTCCTGGGTGGCTCAGTGGTCAGAACAGTCGCCCGGATTGCGAAAGGTCGCGGGTTCGATTCCTGCCTCAGGACGTGAAATTTTTCTAGTTTTATTCTATTTTAATTACTAATTATATAAAACTTAATACTTTTATTTTTATTGCACGGCATGCCGGGTGCAGCTAGTGAGGTATAAATAAAATTGAATGTGTTCTTAGACGCCATTAAAATTATTGATTGAATAGCTTACCAATAAGGCCTCTAAGTCTAAATCAATAAAGAGGTAGGACCTCCTCATACGAAACTTATTTATTTAAAAACATATATTACTGGGCTTCACTTTCTATATTTTAGGGTTCCGTACCCAAAGGGTAAAACGGGACCCAGATAATGTAGTTCTGTAACCGCTATAACAACAAATACTAATAAACAGAACAAAATAAATATTTAAAGGGGCTCCCATACAACATTTTTTTGTGATAACTTTCTAAGGTCAAAGCTAGATGGGTGACCGTCAGCATATATTGTTTCCTTTTTTTTTTTTTTTTTTATACAACTGGATGACAAACAAGCTGACGGCCCACCTGATGGTAAGCGGTTACCGCCGCCTATAAACACCTGCAATAACAAGGAAAAGTCACTTGATATTGCAGGTGCGTTGTCATCCTGGGGCCTAAGATGAAATGCCGTCCATGCCCAGTAATTGCACTGGCTACCTTTCCCTTCAATCCGAAACACAGCGAACTGTTTCACGGCTGAAATAAGAAAGGCGGTGGTACCTACCCAGACGACCCTACATACAGATCTACCACCTAGTTTCCTACTATCGTATCGTTTCACTAAAAAGCCAGGAATGAAAAATCCTCAATTTCTCATACATAGACGACTTACTCATCCTAGTTATTTTAATTTAAAAACCAAACTACCCAAGCGATTTTAAATATTTTTTTATGGGACCAAATGCCAACTATTCCGCATCGATCAAAAAAATAATCACGTAAATCGGATCAGAAATCTCGGCGTAATCGGTGTACCTACATACATAGAAAAAAAACATACCTACCTAATTGAGAACCTATTTTTGAAGTCGCTTAAAAACTTACTATAACCAAGGTAGATAGAAACAAGTATTTTATATAGTATTGTCTTACATTTTCGCGAGCACTACACATTTGAAATAAAACCAATTTACCGGATTTAACTCGCGTTTAATTAGATGTTACATTATTATTATTCACCCGACGTTTCGATTACTTTACAGCGATCGTGGTCACGGAAAGACTGAAGATGTCAGTTGTCTTTGATAAGTTTTAAGTCAGTTTTTTGGGCAGTGTGAGGACGGGCTTGGGACTTTATTATTCGCATGATGGGATCCCAAGCTGGTGGTACACTCCAACCATCTTCTCTATTGAAATTAGAATGTTTTTTGATTTCAATAGCCTCACGTAACATTCTAGGAATGAAACGGTGTTCTTTGGCGAGGATCTGGGGCTTATCAAATCTGATATAGTGATTGGGTCCGTCAAGAGCGTGTTCACACACTGCCGACTTCGTTTCGCGCCTGTGTTTTACGTCAGCTATATGTTATTTTACCCGGGTGCCTATGCTTCTCTTTGTTTGACCTATGTATGAGAAGCCGCAGTCACAATCTAACTTGTATATGCCTGCATCTTGTAAGGGGATATTGCACTTGACAGGTGGTAGGAATTGGTTAATCTTCTTCGGCGGCTTGAAATAAGTTTTAATTGAAGCACGCTTCAAGATGTTGCCAATCTTGTCAGTGACACCTTTCATATATGGTAATATAGCAGGTTGACGTTCGACTGTGACATGTTTCGCTCGGCTTCTATGACTTTGGCGTGGTATTTGCAGTTTGTTGTCCCGCAATACATGCTTGACATGCTGTAGCTCAGCTGTCAGGTGTTGGTTGTCACAGATGCCGCGCGCTCTCTGAAACAAAGATTTCCCTACGGTAGACAACTGACTGGGGTGGTGATGAGAGTCACCATTGAGGTACTTATCAGTGTGGGTTGCTTTACGATACACAGTGTGGCTCAAGCTGTGATCTGGATTTCGGATAATTAAAATATCTAAAAAAGCTAGTCTATTGTTTGCCTCTAACCCCATGGTGAATTGAATTTTAGGATTGATGGAGTTAAGGTGTGATAGAAATGCAGTGACTTTATCAGTTGGTAAAATTGTGAAAGTGTCGTCTACATACCGTTTATAAAACCTTGGTGTTACCGGTGCTGTGCTAAGGGCCCTCTCCTCAAAGTCCTCCATGAAAATATCGGCGACTACGGGTGATACAGGAGAGCCCATTGCCACACCATCCACTTGTACATAGAATTCCTCATTCCACAATAGGTAGCCTGATGTGAGGCAATGTTCAAGCAGGTCTGCATACTCATTAGGCATATCACTATCACATAGCTTCCTTTTAGCAATTTCAATGCAGTCCTTAACAGGTAAGCATGTAAACAGGGACTGTACATCAAAACTGACCATAGTTTCATTGTCAGCAATATGTAGGTGTTTAATATCGCTAACAAATTGGTAAGAATCCTTCACATGTGCTCTTGTATTACCTCTTAGTGGCAAGAGTATTTTAGCTACGTGTTGAGCCAAACGGTAAGTTGGTGAATCAATTTGGCTAACTATAGCACGTAACGGAGCGTTGTTTTTGTGTATTTTCGGCAGCCCATACAGTTTTGGCGGTTTGGCACAAGCAGGTATAAGATAATTTACGTCCAGATTCAAAAGTTCTGCGTGTGATTTGACAAGATCACTGGTTTTCTTTAATATTTTATTAGTTTGGTCTGTTTTGACACGTTTGTAGGTCTTGTCATCCGACAAAAGATGTTGCATGATGTTGGTTATTATGGATACGTCAGATTACAAAGAAAAAATGCAATGGTGACTCTCATCACCACCCCAGTCAGTTGTCTACCGTAGGGAAATCTTTGTTTCAGAGAGCGCGCGGCATCTGTGACAACCAACACCTGACAGCTGAGCTACAGCATGTCAAGCATGTATTGCGGGACAACAAACTGCAAATACCACGCCAAAGTCATAGAAGCCGAGCGAAACATGTCACAGTCGAACGTCAACCTGCTGTATTACCATATATGAAAGGTGTCACTGACAAGATTGGCAACATCTTGAAGCGTGCTTCAATTAAAACTTATTTCAAGCCGCCGAAGAAGATTCACCAATTCCTACCACCTGTCAAGTGCAATATCCCCTTACAAGATGCAGGCATATACAAGTTAGATTGTGACTGCGGCCTCTCATACATAGGTCAAACAAAGAGAAGCATAGGCACCCGGGTAAAATAACATATAGCTGACGTAAAACACAGGCGCGAAACGAAGTCGGCAGTGTGTGAACACGCTCTTGACGGACCCAATCACTATATCAGATTTGATAAGCCCCAGATCCTCGCCAAAGAACACCGTTTCATTCCTAGAATGTTACGTGAGGCTATTGAAATCAAAAAACATCCTAATTTCAATAGAGAAGATGGTTGGAGTGTACCACCAGCTTGGGATCCCATCATGCGAATAATAAAGTCCCAAGCCCGTCCTCACACTGCCCAAAAAACTGACACCGTGAGCTCCGTATGCGTAATTCGGACCGCTCAAAATATAACACAAAGTGACGGTAGTTAACTTAAAACTTATCAAAGACAACTGACATCTTCAGTCTTCCCGTGACCACGATCGCTGTAAAGTAATCGAAACGTCGGGTGAATAATAATAATGTAACATCTAATTAAACGCGAGTTAAATCCGGTAAATTGGTTTTATTTCAAGTATTTTATATATACCAAATACTTATTTATAGCATGAGGCACACTTACTTTCAATAGTACACCTTAGAATAGGAAGGTACTAAAGAAAGACATAGGTAATATTCTTATCTAACAACAGCCCCATCTCAGTTCATCCCAGCTTTTTCTAATTGTAAACAATAGTATTATATGAGTATCAAGAGATGAGACAATATATGTATTTTCTAATGTGTGTGAGCCCCGGCGGGCTTGTACAAGTCGAAAGGTTAAATAAATTGATTATCGCGATTGGATAAATAAATAAAGATGATGACTTCATTTATGAGTTAGGTTACGGTACGGGAAGTTTAGAAATCATGAAGAAATATTGCGAAAGAAATAGTTATATGAAATCAATAGTTTGACAGACACAATGGCATGTTTGTTATGTTAATTGTAACGCATCGCCTAAAAACGCTCCGTATCAAATCTGCGGAACAGATGACGTCACATGTTGCTATATTACTAAAAAATATATCAATTGGCATATTGACAAAATTAATAATAACTATCTAATATGTATGTTTTTAATCATAGTTGTCTTAATAATAGTTGTTTTAATTGATGTAAGCAATGATATCATTATAATTTATGATAGTTAAAAAAAATACAATTTTACAAATTTTGTAAACCGTACAATTTCATCAATAAAATCAATAAAAAGTATAACTTTTAAGTTTGATTTGTTTTTATGGGTAACCGGAGCGTATATTTTCCAAATTTGTGAAAATAGCGCCGTATTCAAACTTAGGCAACATCCATATTATATGTCGGTTTAGTAGCTAAATCAAGGGAGATGCGCCCTATAGGCCAGCCTCAGTACGCAGGCGCCCAGCTTCTCATCTGCCCTCCCGAGTCCACCAGTTGGCTGTCAAACAACGATCAGAATCTACGATTGATTGTGTGATACACTTATACGTATATCAACAAAACAAATAACTGACCAAAAGAATTACTTGTGAAAGAAACTATAAAGTAAATATCTAAGTCAGAAAGTTATGTGCCATAAACAAACTGCTGTCTTTTATACCAACCCGAAATGCATCGTCCGAAGGCTTACAATTCAATCATCACAAAACAATCAAAAAATGATTGTTCAGTCCACCTATTGACGTAGGTTATGTAACATTGAAGTGTGAAATTGGGACAATTTACTGTTTTTTATTATGTAAGTAATGTCATCAATTCAATGTTATGAATTATAAAATTTGTGTTTACTGAAATTTGTGTTATTTTTGAAAACTTAAAAGCTAAAGTAGATTTGATAAAATTATAAGCGCTATTTTACTTATTAGAAATTTTTACCGATAACTTTGTTTTATTTGCAAAGACTTACAGATATTACGTACTTTTTATAATTTTGTAAAAGTTTAAGTTATTACTTACATACAGTTACAGTTGCTTGAATTAATAGTAGGTAACAGCAAACTTTATCGATGTCGCCCACGTTGTAAAACTTTGATGGAGCTAATTACTCTAAAATAAGTAAAAAATGGATTTCTTTTACTAATTTTTACTTTTACGCCATCACTGGGTGGATATTAATTATTAATCTCTGAAGTACCCACATAACAAAACATTTCAAGCATAAATTAATATTTCGTGTATAAAAATGATTTAGGTACCGTACCTATAGGATTCAACTAGTATTTATGTACTTAATTGAAGTAGAAAACTGCATGCATGCTAAAGAGAAAACTGTTAGGTTTTATAATAAAAAAGGTTTCATAATCCAGGCACAACAATTTATTAACACAATTATGTATAATTCGCGTTATTACCATAAAATAATATTTTTTTTGCAGCATGGGTCAGTTGGCAAAGGGCCCGGGCCGCGTGCGTTGCGTTCCATCTCGCTTCAGGTACCTATTTCTCGTCGCGACCGTCTGTGGCGCCAGTTTCCTTGTCTTCACAATCAGCAACACTACTACTGTCCTGTTCCTCGGTGATGAGACACCTACGTCACCCATTGACTTTCGACGAACAGGACTACCTAACACCGAAGACACTTTTACCATCAATACACCAGGCTGCACCATTCCTGGCCTGAAACCCTTCGATGAAAGCATTAAGAAATTTATAAAACCCCCCGAAATATCACAATGTCGTCACGCAAATGTTTCCCTGCTAAGGAACAACGATACACATATATGGGTTGTACCAGAAAATTTGCAATATTACAACGTGCCCAAGAATATGTCAATTTCTTGCTGTTACAAACCGTTTTACAGGCCTATAACCATCACGGATATAACTTCAAATGATATAGATGACAGAGTCAAATATGATATGTGTTTTATGTTTTCCGATTATATAGAAGTTGCTAACGAATTTGTTAAGGTGACTTGTGCTTACGACTTTAAAATCATCTATGAAAACTTCTTCATATTTGCCCCGAAAAAACCGCCTATGAGTGTCACTGAGGACTATACCGAAAACTACCCTGAACCGCATCAAAATCAGACAAATTACAATGTTATTGTTATGGGAATAGACGCAATATCCAGATTAAATTTTTACAGAACCATGCCAAAAACCTTATCGTATTTGAGAATGAAAGGTGCTATAGAATTGTTAGGATACAATAAAATCGGTGACAATACATTTCCTAATTTAACCCCTATGTTGATGGGTATTAAAGAAGCTGACCTCAAAAAAACTTGCTGGTCAAGTATAAAATCTAGCTTCGACAATTGCCCATTTATATGGAAATGGTTTAAAGAAGCAGGCTACTACACAGCTCTAGGAGAAGACAGTGCCAAATTGGGGACATTTAATTTTGGGAAACTGGGTTTCTTTGGCACCCCTACTGATTATTACACACATACATTTATGCATGAAGCTGAAATTAATATTGGAAATAATAAAGATTATAATACTTACATTTGTATGGGAGATAGATATTTTTATCAAGTACTATTAGACTATATCGAAGCGTTAACTAGAACATTGCAATCTTTCAGGCTTTTTGGTTTCTTTTGGGAAGTTACGCTAAGTCACGATTATTTGAACTATCCTATGGCAATGGATGACAGCTACGAAAAGTTTTTAAAGAAATTGGATGAGTCCCAGTATTTAGATGAAACAATTTTAATTCTGCTAAGTGACCATGGCATTAGATGGGGAAATATTCGGTACACTAAACAAGGACGGTTGGAAGAACGTTTGCCATTTGTTCATATTTTACTACCGCCATCATTTCGGGAATCGTATGAATACGCTTATAACAACCTGAGGCAAAACAGCAAGCGCCTCACGACACCGTACGACATGCACGCTACATTAACAGATTTGATTGATTTGCGACTAATTAAGGATGAAAATATTGAGCATCGTCGCAATATGAATTATGGGAGCGATAGAAGTATCAGTTTATTTCTGCCAATACCAAGAAATAGAACATGTAAAATGGCTGAGATAGACGACCATTGGTGTACTTGTTATAAAAATAGAAAAATTTTAAAAGACAGTCAGGATTCGAGAGATGCTGCGGAGCACTTAGTGAAACATTTGAATGTGTTACTACAGGATCAGCCTCAGTGCGCTCAGCTGAGGCTAGATGAGATCATAGACGCTTCAGAAATGGTAGTGGGCACACCACAAGAGAATGAAAAAGGGTGGACGGAAATTTTGGTAGTGATAAGAACACTGCCTGGTGGAGGGGTATTCGAAGGCACCCTGAGAAGAGACGAAGGCCAGTGGAGTCTAGCTGGAACCGTAAGTCGACTGAACCTCTACGGAGAACAAAGTCACTGCGTACAACATTATCAGCTGAAACTGTATTGTTTTTGTCATTAAAGAGGAATGGTGCGGTTTTGTTCGAACTTATCACATTATTTCAACTATACTAACTTAAAGTGTTGTACTGTTCGTACTGTAGAAGATTATATAGACTCATATTTGACTTCCAATGTGAATTAAAATATCAAAATTAATATACAATATCAAATACTTACCAAGTAAAACTCGAGCGAATCTTAATCATTTTCGAACAAACTTATGAACTGTGATATTATAAATGTTCAGCCAAGAAATTGATGTGTAAATATGTAGATTAATATCGTTGCTCAAAATTACAATACACATAACTAGCCCGAATATTTACTACAACGTTATCATTAGTTTTTATTGTTACGCTAATAATATTATTTCTTAGTGCTTTTAGATACAAGCACTTGATATAAGTACATATCTAATTATTGTGGTGAATATTTTACGAACTAATTGACGTCCAATTATTTTTATTTAATTATTATGCAATTTTATAGGTAGTTAATTATATCATAAGCGTGCCAAACAATACTTAGATTATGTAGGTAAGTGTTAGTACGAGTAGGTGCCTATCATAATAGAGATGTTGGTATAAGTAAATAATTAAATGTATATAATTACGTAATAGGCTTATTGTATCATAACTACATATCACACAACGAAATGAGTACCTAATAAAGAAAATTTAAAAATTCATGCATCTTTTATTTCGAAAATTCTGGTAGGCAACTTTTTTTTTCAAATACGAAATAAATATTTTTATTTATAAATATTTTTATAAATATTTTTTTTTCAAATTGTGTTAGTTGTATAGTGTCTAAACTGTACGAGCTGTCCCCGCATAGGGACTCTCCTTGGGTCAATTGCCGTGCTTTGTTTTTTTTTTAAAAATACTCAAACATACAAATATCACTTTGATTTTAAATATAAAGCACAGCAAAAGATGAAATGACTTAACTCTACCTGAGGATAAACCGTAAGAAATGTCCTTAAACAAAGACAGCTAGTGAAGCAAGCGGCTAGTAGGTACGGTTGTACGGTCGACCACAGAAGTAACTGAACACTTTACCACCATGTCACAACGACTATGGCGACAATAATACGGTAGCAACTATAAAGTACGTGCACAAGGTCAGTGTGACATGGTACTAAAGTGTTCAGCTACTTCGGTGGTCGACTGTACTAACTAGCTGTACTAGCCGCCTCCAACTTGACGCCTTTTCACCGTGTTCACGCTTCTTTAGAAGGGCCCATGTTACGGGAAGGAGTAACACAATTACGGTAAATAAAAGGGAAGGACGATAAAGAATCGAGTTGCTAAATATAGAGCATGATATTTAACCAAAGTTAAATAAGCTTTCCGAGAGAAAAGTATTAAAACTAGAAAAAAAAACAGAAAAAATAATAAATATTAAGTCTAGAATAAATGAAAAATTTAAAATTTTAAGTACCTAACCCCCGGCATCATCAATCATCTATCCAATACCATCTCATTGAGACTATGCATATGAGTGAAATCACGCTTTAGGTATCTGCCTGAGTTTCTGAAGAATTAGGCACCCCGCAGAGCAAAAGCCTTTTGTCAAGTACGAAATGAGCTGATAGTCATCAAATGCCTGAACTGATTTCCATAAATTATAGCTAAGAACCATTCTGATCACCAGCTTTCAAACAAAAAAACCATATCAAAAATGGCCCATTCGTTTAGGAGCTACAGTTACACAGACAGACACGTCAAACTATTAGCACCTGTCTTTTTTCGTCGGGGGTTAAAAAAATAACTAACAACGTCATAGTGACTGTCTGTCAGTCTATCTGTCTGTCATGTCTGAATTTACGTTAACTAATAGGTAATGTCATAAATTTCTGTCTGTCTGTCGTTTCTGAATTTACACCGGTTCCAAAAGTTGAACTACCGAGAAGATGAAATGAAATGGAAATATCCTAATTTAAATAGCTCACCAAGAAGCTGCCCGTCTGTCCCTCTGTCCGTCTGTCTGTCTGTTTGTTGTCTCTCTGTTTGACGTGACTGAATTTACACCGGTTTCAAAAGTTGAACTACCATGAAGATTCCGACAGCAAACTCGAGTAGTCACTCATTTCAGATATTAAATTACAAATGTTTGTACCTACAAAATGATAACTTTTAGCAGCTAGTGCAGTGCCGCCCACAGAAAAATATATGAAAATTAGAAGAGAAGGTATATTCGGGTTGGGCAGTATTTGAATTATTTGTAATTGAATTGTATTTCAATCACAAATAATTCAAATACTGCCTATGCGTATTTTGTATTTGAATTTCAATTACTCGTTGAAAATGTAATTTGTCATTTATATTTCAAATACTTCAAAATAAATTTGACCTTAAATTTAAATAATAGCCCCCGTAGCACAGATTAAGGCGATACCTCGTCGACACTAGCGACACCACTTGATTTTTATTAATTGTGGTGAATATAGAACATAATAAACAAAAACGCTTTAGTGAATGACTAAAGAATGGTATTTGAAATTTTTTGAGATGTGCTCGGTATAAGATATTCCTCTACATGTAACCTATTTTTTCATTATTGCCGAAAGTGGCCACTTTTAACAATAATAAAAAATTTGGTTACTTATAGGTAGACACTTTATACAAGATACATCTTTAAAAATTACAAATACCGTTCTTTAGCAATTCTCTAAAGCGTTTTTGTTTATTATGTTCTAAATTCACCATAATTAATAACAATCAATTGGTGTCGCTAGTGTGCACGAGGTAGCCCCTTAATAACAGTCCCGTAGCATGACAAACTCCCCGAGGGGTGGATAAAAGTTTGTCTCTTTTTTCGTTCAATAATAATAATAATAATAATTCGTTTTTTGTTTTCAAAAACATACATTAAAAAGTTTAAAGAATACAACAATCTGAAATAGAAACATGAGTAAGAAAACAACTGGAGGAGGCTCAGCCTATGTTGTCCAAGAAGAGAATTCCTGTGTGTGTGAGAACTCATGGATCCTAAATAATACAACTGTGACACTTGGTTTTTTCGTAAAAAGAGATCGTTTTACTGCAGTTCGATTTGCGCAAACGAAAGAGCATGAATTTTAGTATATTTGGCACTAGAAAAGTAGAAATTCAAAATTTTGCACTCATGTACCTAGTACATTATGTGAGCTAAGCCATCGATTTGGTAAATTCGTATTTGCAAACTTACTCGCCGGAAAACTATTCAGAAACAAACACAACGTCTATCCGTAAAATTATACATTACCATATATTAGTATTATTTCAATACCTAACAGACGTCCACCACATCATACACTACATTATCCAAAGGTCGACCGTCTGGCTCGAATGTATAAGAAAGGCTAGAGACACTACTTTGCGTTTCATAACTAACGAACATTACCTATTACATCGCATATCTACTTACAATACAAAAAGCAACGGCGCGGAAAGTGAAAAATTTGTTCGCGAAGTGTTTAATATAATAGTACCTACAATTTATTATGTGCCTGGTTAGGTTTTACGTAATAGGTACCTATAACCAAGTGAAGTTACTGTGATATCGAAGATAATGAGAAACATTGATACCACCTTTAATGGAAAACTGGCTCCAAAAAAAGGTTTTGTATTGTCATGGAAAATATTTAGACACATATTTCTGATTGGCACGATTACAAGCATTGTTTTCATTTTCGGTTTACAGTCAAGATATATCCCATTGCAGTATTATTTGAAAATTAATGAAGTCTGCTACAAACATTATGATCCTATAAATGTTTGTAATAATTTTACTATAAAAACTGAAGGCTGCACTATCCCTTCTTTGAGACCTTATGATGACAGCGTGAAAAATTACGTTATGTATCCAAAGGACTTACCAAGCTGTCTCAATTCATCACAGACAATTCTTGAGCATAATAAAACGCATATTTGGATTAGAAGGGAACTTTTAGAAATAAAAGAAATTAGAAGAATCGTCTCTTGTTGTTACAGATGCTTTTATCGGCCCGTATCAATATATAATATCGACGAAAAGGTGGATGATCGGGTAAAATACGATAAATGTGTAGTTTTTGCTGACATTATTAGTGTAAAACATGAATTTGTAAAAGTAAACTGCAGCATTGGAAACATTAGAGTAGAAGAGTACTTTTTAATTGTCTCTATTAAAGAGTTTAAACGTCACAACAATCGCAAAGCTATTTCTAAAAGTGACGCATCATACAACATATTAGTTTTAGGGATAGATTCCGTCTCGCGACTGAATTTTTTTAGAACCATGCCCAAAACTGTCAAATATTTACGAGAAAGAGGTGTAGTGGATCTCAGTGGATATAACAAAGTTGGCGACAATACTTTTCCAAATCTAATACCTATGTTGTTAGGTATATCAGATATAGAAATAAAGACAACTTGTCTCCCTCACAGAAGTTCAAAATTTGACAACTGTCCATTTATTTGGGAATGGTTCAAGCAAGCTGGTTACTACACAGCACTCGCAGAAGACAGCTCCTGGTTGGGCACATTTAACTACCTGAGAGCGGGTTTCAGCAACACTCCCACTGACTATTATCTGCACACATTTATAAATGAAGCAGAATCATATGCTTTTCAACCAAACGGTTTCAATACATCGAAATTATGTCTCAATAAGAAATATTTCTATCAAATTCTCCTAGATTACATGGAAGATATCACTTACACGCTCAAAGACAAAAGATTGTTTGGATTTTTCTGGGAAGTAACAATGAGTCACGATGACTTGAATTACCCAATGGCTATGGATGACGATTATGTAAAACTTTTTAAAAGAATGGATGCTTCAGGCTATTTACATGATACTATAGTTTTTCTGTTAAGTGATCATGGTATACGATGGGGTGAAATACGTTATACAAAGCAAGGACGATTGGAAGAACGTTTGCCTTTTGTTTTCTTATTGTTGCCACCAAGCTTTCGTGAAAAATATAGTTTAGCGTTTCAAAATATACAACTAAACAGTAAACGTCTTACCACACCTTACGATATACACGCAACTTTTTTGGATTTGATTAACGTAAGAAAACTAGAAAATGAAGTTATCTTGGATCGAAGCAAAGAGGTGTACTATACTAATAGAAGTATTAGTTTGTTTTTACCGTTACCGAGAAACCGGACATGTGAACTGGCTGGTATCAGCGACCACTGGTGTACTTGTCATAAGAGTGTTACAATATCTACAAGTGACAGAAATAGTATGTCTGCCGCTGTACACCTGATGAAGCATTTGAATACGCTATTGATAGATTATAGTAAATGCGTGAAACTAGAACTAGCAGAAATAACCGAGGCGGCCGAGATGGTGGTAGGGAAACCTGAGGATGAAGAAGTACACAGTTGGCGCGAGTTTATGATAGTAATTAGAACCGTACCTGGAGGCGGAGTGTTTGAAGCAACTCTGAGAAATGATGATAATGGATGGTCTGTGGTGGGTACTGTCGGTCGGCTCAACCTTTATGGAGAGCAAAGTCAGTGCATAGACGATAATAAACTTAAATTATATTGCTATTGTAAATAAAACAATTGATTTTTTTTGACTACCTGTGGAATGATTAAATATTGTAAAAAATATATTATCTACAGTGTATTACAAAATTCCGAAATTAAATTTATGCGGGCGGAAGAATTAACTATTAAAGTTTTACACCTGTCAGTCTACTTTTAGTTTCTGATTAAATTAATAAAAACATTGCAACATCTGCTCGTGACAACCCTAAAAAATCCTATAATAGCGTAAGCGTTACATGTGATGTGACACACTACAGTAATACCACAACGCATACACACACACACACAACACACACACATACACACACACAACAAACACACACACCACACACAAAAAAAACACACACACACACACCCTCGCGCACATGCTACGATATTGGAAGTCCGTATGGTACGCCGAAATACCCTTCACCGAATAGGACAGTTTTCCGATAAAACTGTTCTCCGACGGTTAGTTGATCTAAAAAATACTTGGCAGATGGAACAGTATATATTTTCCAATTTTAATTGTTACTCTATTGGAATTGTGGCAATAGAAAAATAACACAAAACATAATGCGATTAAAGTTACAAATTAATGATTTGTAATTATTATTTTTTATTTAAAAGTAAGAAAATTAGTCATAAGCAATCAGCAAATAGTAATTATTACTCTATTGGAATTGTGACAATAGAAAAATAACAGAAAAATAATAATAACTGTATTAGAAAGTGTGCCAACAGAACAAAAAAACATACAAAAGTAAAGTACTACAATGTTATCTATTTTTGAAGTTATAGTAAATAGAAATAAAAAAAAGTTATAGAAAAAATTAAACATGGTGATCCAGTAATACGTAGCATTCTAATTGAGTTACAATTAAAATTTCCATTCCCAATTTCAATAAACATATTCCCAAAAAAAAGAAACAAAACTATCCATTTAGGAAAATAGTTCGTCTATCCAATCGTAATTGAAGTGTGTTTACATCGAACCGTTCTATCGGCGAAGGATTCATTCCGACTTCAATTGTCGATGAATAATATTTTCGGCGAACCTTTCCATCGGCCAAGTATTTTTTAGATCAACTAACCGTCGGAGTACAGTGTTATCGGGAAACTGTCCTGTTCGGTGAAGGGTATTTCGGCGAACCATACGGACTTCACGATATTGACCCCCGCAACCCCAGAATTCCAAATTTTAATTTTGGATTCTGTAACACCCAGTATACAATCGTGGACTAATTTACAGTAACGTAAAAAAGAGATAAAAAAGGAAAAATAAACCGGAAATAATAATTTACATGTTTGTAATTTTGAAATTGAAGTAGGAAAAGGTTTACACTACAGAATGAGAAAAACAATTGTTTTATAAAATTAAAAAAAAGGTTGAAAATATTTAGGCTAAAATTAAAAAAAAAGGTGTTATTCCTGAAAGAAAATAAAAAAATTGGCATATGATTCAAAGATTTTCTAATACAAGGGGAACGTTCAGTATTTAGTGTTGCCTCTTCTTGTTTTTAAAGCTGTTTTAACGTCGGGGCATGCTTTATATGGGCTACCTATTGAAACGCATAACGTTTTTCGCCATAAACTGAGAATTCGTAATATTACTGGCCATAATAGTCACTTGCCATAAGCCATTATAGCATAACTTCATGACGCATAATATTAAATGGCTGAAACTTGTAAGGCATAATCTTAGAAAGGCATAACTTTGATAAGCATAAGTAATGAAAGGCATAATTTTTGTTGGCCATAATATTCAAAAGACATAATATTCAAAAAGCATATATTTAATAAGAATAACCGGCAAAATCCCTAAACTCCGAAGGAATAATTTCACCTTATTTACCATAATTTCACTAAAATCATAAATTTCTATGCATAAAAGATTTTTTTTTCCAATTGATTTGATTTTTAATGCATGCATGCAAGCATAATACCTATTACTGGGCATGGACGGCATTTCATCTTAGGCCTCAGGATGACAACGCACCTGCAATATCAAGTGCTTTTCCTTGTTATTGCAGGTGTCTATAGGCGGCGGTAACCGCTTACCACCAGGTGGGCCGCCAGCTTGTTTGTCATCTAGTTGTATAAAAAAAAACTCTTCTACATGCATACAAGCATGCAAGCAGGCATGCAGCGTGCAATAGGTTCTGCTCTTCTCCGGCGCTGCGGGAAGTGCAGCCCTTCCGCCCTTACGTAACGAGTCTCATGCGCCCAGGCGAGCTTCCGCAGCTTCGGCTTTTTGGATAGCCATCGGCGCCTTCAGCGCCTCGGCGACCAGCCTCAGCCGCTCCAGCACACCCGGGTGCCTGAAATTTGCTACAGAGGGCGAGGGCTGCACTCCCTCCGCGCCTCCGGATTTTAAATTACACTCTAGTATAGGGCAGACTAGTACCACGGCGAGGGACCACGGCCAGTAGGGTTTAATATAATTAATTTCGTATTAATATTGATTTCTTTATTTTTACTTCGAAATTTTTTCACAACTTTACCATTTATATTATTATTTATATTTATTTATACTTCATTGTGTCAAATAAAAAAAAATACTAAGTAAATATGCATAGTAAAAGTAAACAATAAATTTATGGATATTTATAGATATGTTTTATAAAAGTATGGCTTTACTGAGTTATGCTTTATAAAATTAGGTCAAACAAAATTATGAATATGGTAATTTATGCATAATTAACATCTGCGTTTAAAAGTATGCTTTATAAAAATATGGCAAATGAAAATATAGATTTATATGATTATGGGTTTTATTATTATGTCTTTCAACAAATCTGCGTTATTATGTTTATGCGTTATTATAACTTTGCAAAAACTATTATGCTTTTTAATTTGTATGCCTTATGATGTATGTCAATTGAAATAATGACAATAAACATTATGCGTTTCAAAGTGTCAACCTTTATATGACATCGCAATGAAACTTTGTGTTTGATTTCATCTGTCTTTCAGCGCATATTTTAGGTCTCTAATTTTAACAGGTGCAGGATATCTTCTCTTTATTTGTCTTCCTAATCTATCCCTGACATCCTCTATCGGATTGAAGTCGGGTTAGCGTGCTGGCCAAGCCAATCCATAACACCTCCCTCAGATATTCCAAGACATCGATGCAGTGTGCAGGCGTACATACATTATCTTGCATCAGAAGATAACCATTACCATTATATGGAGCAAAAGGCACTATAATTATGCTCCTCTAAGCTGTTGCTCGCGTATTGCAGTCCTGTCAAAGATCAATTTTCTTCACATTAAAATGTTTGATTTTGTGCATTTAAACGCCTACTTTATTGTAACAATTACAAATAACGAAAGAAAACGATGAAAAAATCGCTATAATCGCGGCTGGCCGGATCCCAGGAGACGCGGGTTCGATGCCCGCCTGGAGCATAAAATTTATTTATCTATTTCTTTCTTTAATTGTAATTGTTATCAATTTTCTTATCTTATTAGATACATTGAGCGATCAGTATTGTAATATTAAAGTTGATCCTAGTCCACCGTACACGATACCAATCCTCAACTGGGTGAGGCTCGCTCCCATAATTCTTCTATCAATTTGTCTGGGACACCCTTCATCTGTTTTCTTCCTGTTTTTAATTTCTTCTCTATTTCTTCATAAAAATACTTCGAAGTCAAATAAGCTACACAAGTAAGAATGTTGAATTTTACCTTGGGCAACAGCATTTTTATTCTAATTTTTAATTACCGTTAAAGTTCACTAGTGATTTCTATTCTCATGTTTCTTACAATTGCCACTAGTTATAATGTTTATCAACACTAAAATACACACAAACAAACATCTACGATTGCATAAACCTGCACCGAATGTAAGTGATTGTATTCATAGTTCCACAAACACAAAAGTGTTTCTAATCTAGATTGTAACTTTAAAATGTCAATTTATGTGACCTCATACGTAATCATAATTGTTATAGTGTTTTGTTTTACGTATTGTAGTAAAGTTACGATACACACCAAGGGCTGCACTATTCCTGCTTTTCCCATCATCAATGAAAATACAAAGGATATATTCAATTTTCCTGTCCTCGAACATAATTGTTCACATTTCGAAGCACTTGTCGATTATAACAAATCGCACCTTTGGGTTGTAGAGAATTTATTTCCATTATACAATATACAAATAACGCATGAAACAGATTTTTTTTGTTGTTATAGAAATTTCGCTACAAATAATTTCAGTGAAAATATAATTTATGGAGACTGTGTTCAATTTTCTACAATGATGAAAGCTGATCATGAATTCGTTCGAATAGAATGCTACTACCGAGACGATAAAATTTATGATGACTTTTTTGTTTTTACGAAAGTACACAAAGAAACTTTTGAAAATAAAAGAGAATTATTGGATTTAAACGTGATAATCTTAGGCATTGAGAGCATGTCTCGAATAAATTTTCTACGAACAATGCCCGAAACAGCGAAATTTTTAAAAAAGAGGGGAAGTATACAGTTACTTGGCTATAACAAGCTAGGGGATAATTCTTTGCCTAACTTAGTGCCATTATTGACCGGCAAGTCCCTAGAGGACTTCAAAGTTTGCTATGATAATAATGCGTTCGATACTAAATTGTGTAGCTTTTTGTGGGATGATTATAAAAATGCTGGTTTTCGGACAGCATTGGGCTCTGACAGCAAGGCTGGGTTATTAGGTTCCTACGAGATAAAAATTGGTAAGAAACCACCAGATTATTATCTACAACCTTTCATGTATGAAACCAGAAAGCTCTTCAAAAACAAAGATTATGACTATCATCTTTGCGTCAAGAAGAAATTTTACTACAAAATTCTTTTAGACTATATAAGTAATTTATCTGAAAAAGAAAAAGACAGTAAACTATTTGGAATGTTCTGGGAAGAGTCCGTTAGTCACGAGCGTATTAATTATCCTAAAATAATTGATGATGACTATGTTAAATTTTTGAAAAAAATTGAAAGTTTTGGATACCTTAATAAAACAGTTTTAATATTTTTGAGTGACCACGGAATGAGATGGGGAGACTTTGTCCAAACAGAACAAGGAAGATACGAAGAACGTCTGCCGTTGCTTGAAGTTCTCTTTCCTCCGAAATTTAAACATTTCTTTAAAAAGGCATTCAATTTTTTTAAACACAATAGCAACCGGCTTACTACTCCTTACGATGTCTACTACACGTTATCAGACCTTCTGAACCTTACGTCTTTAGAAAGTAGTGAAATAATGAAACGTCTGAAGACTCAAAACCCAACTAAAACAAGTTTATTTCTACCTGTCCCTGGAACCAGGACTTGTTTAATTAGCGGTATTGGTGATCATTGGTGCACATGTCGTAGAGGGACAAGTTTACAGAAAGGAGATAAAATTAAAACTTTAGTCGCACGAAAATTAGTCACTCATATCAACAATTTAATAGTAAAATATCCTTTGTGCCATAAATTAGAAATTAAAAAAGTTCTAGAAGTGTCTAAAATACTAGACTTACGTGGGATTACATACAAAGCGATGATAGAGACTTCTCCTGGAGGTGCAGTGTTTGATGGAACTCTGCGCATGGAGCGTGGGTTGTGGGCCGTATCAGGATCAGTGAGTCGTTATAATTTGTATAGAGGTCAAAGTGACTGTGTTGAAGATGGTGACATTAACATTAAAATGTATTGTTTCTGTAAATAACTCTGATATTAATTTATTTTATTAATCCGCTGTTTTAATAAAATGTGTTTTATTAAAACACAGGTATATCGCGCGTTGTGTAATTGGAATCCAATGAACGCTTATAAATAAATCAAGCGTAAACTTTGGAAAGCAAATACTAAATGAAGTTAATGAAGTGTGATGAATAAGCACACAGGCTAGCGGTCGACTGTGTTGCAGCAACCGTGGAAGGACTATTAGGGGATGGTGGAGGTCCTCGTGGGGGCACAGCCCCCACGTCCGGCGGGTGCCCATATATGTGGTTTGATGGTAAACTGTACCGGCCAGGTACCTCTTCTACGTAAAGCAGAAGGCACCCGGGCACAAAGTGCTCAGACCGGATCAAGTCGAACGCAAAGCCCAAAATAGTAGAAATTGTATTTATAGTACGCACGTAGAAAGCTACATAATATGAAAAAGTAGAACATAATATAGCGAAGCAGATGAATCCATTGGGAACATCCTAAAATGGACTACGTATTGTCTGGTTATCTTTCCTTGATCATGCCTACGGTATGAAGTTTTATAACATGCATAAATTAATCTCCTTTTGTTGCACTAATTCTGTACCCTTCGAACCTTGGCATAATTCTCATGAAGTACAGAAGGCGCGACAGAAGGGAAAGGTAGCCAGTGTGGACGGCAGTGTGGAATGGGCATGGACGGCATTTCATCTTAGGCCGCAGGACGACAACGCACCTGCAATATCAAGTAATTTTCCCTTGTTATTGCAGGTGTCTAATCTATTAGGCGGCGGTAACCGCTTACCATCAGGTGGGCCGTCAGCTTGTTTGTCATCTAGTAGTATAAAAAAAACTGGTTCAATTTAATAACTAGCTTAGAAGAAAGACTGTTTTATTCTCGTTTTTAATTTTTGCGACTTTGAAAGTCATCTGATTGTTGATTTTGTTAATTTTATTACCTTACGTAACTAAAACTGTTTACTCGGAATGGGGGTAAGAATCATAGGTATCATACCTATGATCATCTTACCCCACCTTTGGGGATCATCTTACCCATAGGGGTGTTCACGATGATTACTTTGTAAGGTTTTAGAAAAAAAGAAATATTTTAATGATATACATTAATTTCTGGTTTTGAGTATTAGGAAAGTTGGGTGGATAGATATATTAGTAGAAATCATCTCGTACTACCTTCCCCTAATTGCTAAAGTAAAGAAAATGGTGACTATTACTTGGCTCACAGTTCTTCCTTTCGATAGTTCATAGTTACGGAATTAAAAAACTACTTAAGTATAAAATAAAAATTGATACTATTGTTGCTCAAGTAAACACTATTACTTGTTTATAAATACGGGTGTAAAACTAAGAACAAAACGCGTGGGACTTTTTCGCGCCATTTAATGGTGTCAGTCAAGAATTTTATTATAATTATTATAAATTCCGTCAGAACGAACGTTGTATTGTAAAATTGGTGTAGTATTTTGAAACAAGTGTTTGTGTTGACGTGCAACATGAAAAATCATTATACAGGGTGGAAAAATCTATGGGCCCTGGAGGGGAACTACTCATTTTACGAAAAGGAAACATTCCTTTATTTTTGAAAAGAAACAAAACTGCATTCAAAGATCTTTTAAAATTCGCTCGTCTCACCCGGGAATCGAACCAACTAAAAATAAAAAAGTAAACACTCGCTATTTTTTATACTAATCGGTAGGAATATTGTTCAGGATAAATTTGTTTAATAAACACTTGATATTTGAAATAAAAAAAGTGAAAACTAATAATAATTAACGAACGAATACATTCAACATGTTTATCGATTTTAAAAATGTTGAAAGGTGTCGTTTGAATTTCAAATTGTTACCCCGCGTTGCAATAAAAAATGCGTTCCATTTTTAACGTTTCATCAGATTGCATTGTGTATTTTATTATTACAATTAATGGTTTTCTTAACGAAGGCTTCAATAAGGTACTTAGAGATAAATAACATTAGCAAACTTCTACTATACATATACATACAATATTTTTGGATGTTAGAGAGATAAGAAAATTAACGAATGACTTACTTGTTACAAATGAACATTACAGTACTAGTTAGGTATTGTTATTAAAACCTTGTAATAAATATTCGATTTCATAGGTATCTCGTACAACAGATTAGTCTACGAGCAAAATTTGCCAAAAAAGCGATGATAGAGACTTCTCCTGGAGGTGCAGTGTTTGATGGAACTCTGCGCATGGAGCGTGGGTTGTGGGCCGTATCAGGAACAGTGAGTCGTTATAATTTGTATAGAGGTCAAAGTGACTGAGTTGAAGATGGTGACAAAGAGAATATAAAACGCTACGCTAGATGGTGACATTAACATTAAAATGTATTGTTTCTGTATATTTACAGAAAAAAAAAAAAATTAATATCAGAGTTATTACTCTGATATTAATTTATTTTATTAATTCGCTGTGTTTGAGTAGAGTTAAGAGTTTAAAATCATGTTGTAGAAACTAGGCTAAGCAGGTATTTACTTCGTTCCTTTTTTGCTTTTAGACTTATGACTCTTTGGAGTGGATATGCTGTTACAGCAAGCGGAATTTCATTCCAATATTCATAAACTAAATAATCGCACCGCTCGCCATCGGCAGGGAATTCATTCTCACACGTTGGAACCAAAATGGTCTCGTACTGGTGCGATTTCAGAGAAACTTTCTCCCGCGTGCGCTCAAGGTTGTGGATCGAGCTCCATGCAGAAGTTTTCTCGAACGAGTACAACTTGGGGACAACTTTTTATTCAAAAAGGGCTTGAAAAGGTTTTTACAGGGTCGGCAACGCGCAAGTGATACCCCTATTGTTGCAAGCGTCTATAGGCTACGGTAACCGCTTACCATCAGATGGGCCGTGTGGTTGATTGCCACCTTAGTGATATAAAAAAAAATAAAGAAATACAAAAACATGACAGTATGGCCATTTGTTCCCTTTGCCTTACCATTACAGGGAGAATAAACTAAAAAAAGGAGGTTATTACAATAATAACAAAATTTTCTGAGCGAACGTTGTGTTTTAAAATTGGTTTAGTTTTGTAAAACGAGGGTTTGTATTGACGTGCGATTGAAAGGTCATTGTATATATAATAAGTCAATTTGATGCGAAAGTCGTTATCGTGGTTATCCACTTTGTCGAGGTAGCATCATAGATACGTCATCATATATTTAGCGCCACAGATTAGAAAGAGTTTTAGCGCCAACCTCTTCCAAGATGAAAATGTGTTACACCAGTATTTTAATACTTAAGACATGGCTGTATGGGCATTAATTCCCCTTGCCTTCTTTGTAGTAGAAAGAACATTAAAAAAAATTATGTTTGTGACAGACAGGCGATATTATGTTTTTGTTAATATATTTTTTGATATAGTCATAAAAGTTTGTTTTTTGACGATTTGAAATTCCTTTTTTGAATAAAATTATTCACATTTTAAAATGCAATAGCGTTAAAGTATCTGGCAATACCAGCGACATCGGTTCCTTCAGAGAAGAATTTCTCCAAAAATCTGGATCTGGAAATTAAATTTTTGTTTAGTACTACTACTTCCTAAAACTTGAAAAATAAATTATAATAAATACAATGCCTATGAATACTAGCGCTTTTTTTTTCAAAAACCTTATAAAACCGGGTTTTTTAAAAAAAGTAATCGGTTTATACCGGTCCTAAACATTGTAATCGGTTCACATCACTAAGTTTGTGAATGTAACATTTTTACTTTTTTTTGTTAACCCTTAGGCGGTCCAACGGTCCCTGGCCTAATTTGGCGCATCGGTCAAGCCTGTCCGCGGGCTTGCGCGGAGGTTGCTTGCGCTCGGCTAAAACGATTATATCTCGAATATTGTCTTCTAGACCTATTTAGATAGTTACATATTTAGAATCGTCATAAAATTTCCTAAGTATAATGTAAATAAAAGGATGGCAAAGGGAACTAATGCCATACAGCCATATGTTCAGTATTTCTTTATTCTTTTTTGCATTAAAATGATGGCGTAACACATTTCAATGCTTCTTGGGAGTATTTGACACGAAATATATGATGACAGTCACTTAATGTCAGCGTTGCCAGAAGGTTACTTTTGTAACCTTTTTGGTGATTTTTAACTCCAAAAGGTTACTGCTAGGTTACACTACTCAAAAGGTTACTTTTAGGTGATTTTTCGAAATTAGAATTCATTCATAATTTCTTACATAAAACCTGAGTCAAACAGAATCTTTTATTTATTTATCAGTCAGTTAGCTACCGCTAAACTTTATTCGTAGAGTGTTTGTAGTGTAGTGTCTAATTTGTGGCAATTTCTGGTTTGTATGAAAAGCTAAGAGTAGTCTTATTCATTTGAAATAAAACCAATTTACCGGATTTAACTCGCGTTTAATTAGATGTTACATTATTATTATTTACCCGACGTTTCGATTACTTTACAGCGATCGTGGTCACGGGAAGACTGAAGATGTCAGTTGTCTTTGATAAGTTTTAAGTTAACTACCGTCACTTTGTGTTATATTTTGAGCGGTCCGAATTACGCATACGGAGCTCACGGTGTCAGTTTTAATTGGTTTTATTTCAAATGTGTAGTGCTCGCGAAAATGTAAGACAATACTATGTAGTCTTATTCAACAATAATACTGGTTTTCTAAAAATCCTCTGATAACTGCCAAATATTTTCGACTCGAAAGTATGTATCAAAAGTCGAGCGACGTAAACTCTTTTGATTTGTTTAACTTTGATAGGTATTGTTTCTGAAAATTAAAACAATTGATTGACATGTACCTATTCTATCAACTATTAATACCTTCCCACTGAAAAAAAATATGAAAGGTTACTTTTCACACTAAAAGCTTACCTTTTTATGTACTTTAGGTTACTTTGACTAGTCCCGGCTGGCAACACTGCTTAATGTGCTACTTGATGAGGTGAATAACCACAAAAAAGTTCTCATCGTATTTCACACCATAATCACTTTTATTCTAATAATCTTTTAGTTGCGCATCAACACAAACACTTGAATAATAAAACTACACCACTTTTATAACTCAATGTTCGCTCCGACACAATATTTTATTAATGTAATAAAAATTTTCACTGACGCCACAAAAACCCGCCAAACACTTCCCCACAGATTACTATAAGTAATACTATAACTTCTCGTGACATTTTTACTTACCGGTCTTAAAAATTGTAATCGGTTCATATCACTAGTTTGTGAATGTGACATTTTTACTGTCATTAATGTCATTTCATGTGATTTCAATAAATCCAATTTATCACAAAATATAATATAGCTTTCTTCAAAACTAAATATACCTGATTAAAAATCAAAAATGTGTAGCTTATAAGTTATTCTTATACTGCAATTAATTTAAAAATATGGCTTTAACTTACAGAATAATTTTTAGAAACTATAATTATCTTAGTAACGTAACCAAACCGGTGAAATCAAGTATTGCGAGAAGTCTTTCACTAAGATGTCTAGCGACTTCGAGCTATCAAAATGTGGTTTTAAGTAAACCATTATTAGATGTAAAGCAAATAAGTTGTGTATCAATACTGCATAGACAGTGCACGTCACAAAGAGGGACTAATCCGACTCCATCACAGCCTGAAAAGAAACCAGGCCTAATACAGAGGTTTAAACAAATGTATAGAGATTACTGGTATGTCCTGGTACCAGTACATATGGCTACTTCAGCTGTTTGGTTTGGAAGTTTTTATTATGCTGTAAGAAGGTTAGTAAACTTAGTCCAAGAGTCTAAGCTCTCTACTATATATATTCAAGGTTAATTATGTTGGTCCTATTTCTACTTCCAGTGGTGTAGATGTCTTGGGAATACTGGAGTCCCTGGGTATCAGTGAAACAATAATGGCCCCACTAAGAGATTCAAGTGCAGGCTATTTAGCACTAACATTTGCTTTATACAAGTTAGCTTCTCCATTGAGATATGCTGTTACTGTAGGTTGGTAGAAAACTATTTCTCTATTTTCTAATAAAACATACATTTATATTTCATCACTTGATATTCTTGCAAGCCTATGCCATGCAATAAGAGTCATGAACTGTCAAAAGTCAGTACAAATTATATTGTGACTGTATAGTACTCTTTTATTAATTTGTTAAAGCCATGTGTAATTATGTCTGGAATCTGGCTTGACAGGTTAAATAAAAAATAATAAAACGAAAACTGATTTATTATTGAATGAACAGAAAAAACCACTCAATTTTATTGCACTCTCAAAAAAATATTTAAGCCTGATTTCTGGAGCCTAAATGAAATAGTCATTTATGCCACAGAAATCAGGTTTTTTTTTTAAGTGCTATAATATTTTTAAGGGTGCTGTTTTGAGACCTCCTTCATTATTTAAATGTTTTTAATTGTTTTCTATAGTCGAACTAAATAACTAAACAAACAAAATGCAAATAAATCACTCTTGGGTCAAGTGAAAACAAACACCAATCTCAGTGTATTGTCACTTGTTATTAGCATCAAAAGGAAAATTATCTTAATGTCCATAGCAAAGTATCAGTGTATGGTAACAGGGGACATCACAGTGTTCATGTGCCATGTATTGGCAATTTGGAGTGAAGGCTTTTCATACAAACTTACAAATCGAAAATATTCAAAACAAATAAACCAATATGACTTTACATGCGTATGCAAGTCAGGATAGTCTAAATTGTTGTCAGAGGATTTTGCAAAAACAGTCTTATTATTGAGTAAGAGAAAGTATTAGTTTTTCATACAAACCAAAAATCACCAATAATTTCTTTATTAGTAGAGTTTTCGGAAAATCTTCTGATAACTTTTTAGACTAGCCTGACTTGGCTAAGCTTGCAAATTTTGTTAGAATCTGTTTTCAATATTTTTGACTTGAAAGATTGTATGAAAAGTCATGTGGCATAAACATCCTTTCGAGACATGTTTTTAAAACCATTATTTGTATGTTGTTGTGGGCTATTATAGGTTACTAATACTTGACATGAAACACTTTCCCAAAATTTATGAACATCCCTATACAATAATCTTTTAACCTGTCAAACCACACAATCCAAACACTTAGGTATCAAATTAAAAGTTGTTTTCTAAGATTCTAAATGTAAGTATCTAATTCATGTTTTAATTTTAGGTGGAACCACTTTTGCTATTAATAAATTAACAGCAATAGGATGGATCAAACCAGTACCCTCCAGGGAACGCATCAAAGAAATGTTTCAAGAGAAAAAGGACAACCTACAAGACCGCTTCAATGAAAGTAAACAACATTACCAGACACAGATCAAAGAAAAACGAAATCATGTAATGGATGAAATGAGACGATACAAATCGGAAATACGGGATATGAAAAACAAGGTGAAAAAAATGTGAATGACTAGAGTTTTATATCTATATTTTAATAAAAAATCTTAACTATTTTTAACGCATTGCATTAGTTAACTTGTGTCTTATTTCTGTGAAACTGTTGCAAGTTTTTATTGCAGAAAAAAAAAGGGAAATATTCCAGTGTTTATTATCCAAAGGATATTGTTTTTGTTTACTTGGATCTTGGCTTAATAGAACTTTAGAAAGAAAAAATGTTTTCAATCTATTTTTATATGAAATGACAACATGACACATGCAACTTGCAACTCTGTGTAGCTACTAAGGATGTAAGATCCACAAATAGAAATGCTATGCATGACTATGTAGGGTAAAAATGGACAAAAACTGTTTTAATAACTTTGTTTTCAACTCAAAGGGTTAGATTGTTGTTGAACATAATGATATTATCTGTCATATAATTAAGCCTTAAAACTATGATAATATGACAAGAGTACTAATAGAATGCACTAAATTCTATTCCAACCTGAAACTTGTTAATGTAAAAAGTTATTAGTTTATGAAATATAATAGAGTATTTATTGCTTTTGAAGAATTTATTGTTTTAAAATATTTAAATATAAAAGTATTACTTAACATAAACATTTTTATTTTATTGCCTACAAAAACATCACAATTCTCTCAAAATGTACAGACACAATCCATAACATTAAGTACACAACAAGACAGCACATATCTGGAATGTTTATGTTAATGCAAATTTTCTTAAAATAATAAAACTAACTTTGTGACCCCACTCAATAAAAATCTTTAATTGTTCTGACAATAAACCAGGTGTGCTGTCATGTCCAGTGTTCTATTAACATTAGTAAATGCATTTCTAAATCTAAGGCGGTCATCTAAAGTCTCAATTATTTTGTACCTTCAACAATATATACTGTATGTATACATAGGAAAATAACTCACAAATGGCTATTCATATTCACATAATTCACTCAAAAAAGCTGTAAAATATTGTTAAAAATTCACTTTTCATCAATAAACTTGTTACTTTCATTTCAAAACAATTCACTGTAGCAACATGAGAAACTATTTATATTATCACAAGCAATATGAGGCAAATCATTTCAATGAGTAATATACCACATTCACAATGACCCCTTATACAATACAATACCATTCTATCTTAGGGTAATATATGTATTATTATCTCTATTCATTTAAATAATTCGTCATAAAATTCCTAACAAATATCTTTGTTGGAATTTTAGGTTTTATGGGATTAATAAATTATTTACCCTAATGCAAAAAATATTACACAGACAATGCCAGGAGCATCAAACATTTATCATTATGTATAAAGGTAGTTCTTATGACGTTGGCTGCTTACTGAAACACTTACATTCTAAATTAAAGCTAGTTATAGTTATGAAGCATTATACCATTAGATACGTTGATAAAGCTGTAAAACTTATTAATTTTGAGCACAACCTACAGGTGCCTATAGTTTTATTAGCTGCTCGTTCGATTTATTGAGTAGTATATTGTTTTAAAGTGGCGAAGATGCTGAGGTTCAACCCATATACTGGTAAGAAGCGGGTGAGAGGTGCGGCGCAGGCGGATGCCCCGGTCCCGTGGCCGCACCTATGGTCGACAGGTGACATGCGCGGCACATCAGCCGACCTACAAACATACAAGGTCTTTAGCAATTAGGCTGACCGCACATTGGGCGTGACGTGACGTGACAATGCTTTTAATGTTCGTCGTCTGCGTAGCCCTTTAATCATCCAGCCTATATACGTCTCACTGCTTGGCACAGGCCTTCCTACATGGGAGAAACACATGGAGTTTGGGCTGCAAAATGTGGGGTACTGCCCAATGTGGGGAACATTGGGCAGTACCCCACATTTTGCAGCCTTAAGAAATTCGAAAGATAACACATCAATTCTGGTTCGTTTACAAGATTGCCGTATTTTTTACAAGGTTTTTATTTTATCATTAAGGGGCGTGAGGACCGTGGTCGATCTTGAGGTGGGTCAATCAAAGTTTGTTATCTCGAGCTTCCCCATGCTCCGGAAGGCACGTTAAGCCCTTGGTCCCAGTTGTTACAGCAACCGCTTTAACCCAGCAACCCGTATCGGGTCAGCGTGGTGGTGTTATGGCCCAAACTCCATGTGTTTCTCCCATGTAGGAAGGCCTGTGCCCAGCAGTGAGACGTATATAGGCTGGATGATTAAAGGGCTACGCAGACGACGAACATTAAAAGCATTGTCAATTTTACTGCAACAAAATTGTAATGAAGCCTGAAGAACTTTTTGTGCTGTTTGTAAAATACGTTAAGTAAATCTTTTGTGCTAAAGAAGATGTTTCATATCCGGCCAGGTATATTATATGTATGTACACTACCTTAAAAAAATTAGGAAAAATCTCCTGAATCCGGGAAAAATACTAATAATTTGTTTTCATGCATAGTTTGTTTGTACAAAAGTTGTCATTTTTCGTCGATTTTACTTTTATTCAATATGGCAATATGGCGGGCGGTATATTTGACTATTGCAGTTTTTTCTATACAAATTCTTGTTTTGTACCACGCAACCAAGCAAATAAAAATAAAACAGACGATTGAACACTGTTCTGCATATTTTTACCTATTTTTCAATATACAAACTCAGTATAAAAACGACTTCAAAACACTAAAAGGCAAAAAAAATTAATAATTTATCGGTAATTGTAACGTCACGCGTATTCACGGCACACTGGTTTTTCGGCGCGGCCTACGTTTGATACTCAATATATTCTACCTAGTTCCTAGACAAGTTCTAGACTAGTTTCTAGACAATGAAGTTAAAGCAATGAATTAGCACCAGTGTTGTCCTGTTACCATCCTCAAAATAACAAGTGTTAAATTTGTTTAGTACTCACCAGCTAAGGGGTAGCATCGTTTGTCTGGTTCATCTGTAAGTTGCATGCCACATACACAGCACATGTAGCAGTCCACGTGGAAGTCTCGATCCATAGACACCACTCTTACAGTCTCATCAGTGCCCTCTACTGGTGTAATACCTAAAATCAAGTAATAAAAATTTGAAACCGTTTGAAGTCAAGTAGGCAATTAATTTTTTTGATAAAATTATGTTACACATGTTTCATTACATTGAGACTCTCGTCTCAGATTCTTCTCAAATGGACGAGGGCATGCAACATCAATAAACAATACTAACTAGTTTATTGAATGTGCCTATACAACTGAACCTTGATAAATTATTTGTATATACAGGCTAGTGCCGTCAATACGACAATTAATTGAAACATGGCTATATTAGTTCATAGAAATTGTTGGCCACTTTGAAAACCATTCTATTCATTTTTCATGACATTTGTATATAATAATATAACATTGGCTGCATTATTTCATAGAAATGTCATGAAATCATCAAATGAATAATATGTTTTTGAAAGTGGTAAACTATTTCTATGAACTAATATAGCGCATGTTTTAATTTATTGTCGTATTGACGGCACCACCTTTACCAGAGTACAAAAAGGTAATGCAATAAAATTGTAATACAAACGGCTATTAATTTACCTTTTCCACAACTAGCACATTTAGGAGCAAACATACGGTGATAGTCATTGACACAGTAGATCTTGTTATCCACATCCACTGTGAAAGGCACACCATCCAAGCACTCATTGCAAACACAGCAACGGAAACACCCTGGATGATATGATTTTCCCATAGCTTGTAATATCTAGACAATCAGTCATAAAGCGTAAAATTATTATGTCTTTTTGGAGTTCACACATAAATATTTGTTTAGTCAAACTGCAGAGAGGGAAATAAAATCATTACCATTTCCATAATCAGGTGTCCACATATAGCACATTTTTCAGCAGTCTGTTGGAATCCGGAATACTGAAATAATTTTCATCATAATTAGGAATTTTATGAGTAAAATATATACAACTATTTTATACACAGACACACCCAGGATGGTACATTTGTATCTGCATATGGTGTTGCAACAAAATCATATTTCAAAAATTATATTGCTTTGTTCACTAACTCACTACAAGATACAGAGTTGAAAATATTATCATATTGATAAATCAAAATATTGTTACTTTCAAACATGAAACCTATCCTTGCTGTCCTTTGTACTCTGTCGTCCTTGTTTGTGTTTTCATTGTTGCTTTTTTTGTGTAAATAAATTGTTAAATAAATAAATCATAATAAATAAATTAATACCTAATACTAAGTGCAGCATAAATGTTAGAAGTATGTCATAAATGTTAGTATAAACTTACTAAATAGTCTTCTTCACAGTAAACTTTTCCATGCACATTATAGAAAGCTTTCCCACGCAATGCCCGGCCACAGGAGCAGCATATGAAACAGTTGGTGTGGTACAAATTGCCCATGGCCTGGCAAGCCTGGACAGCTCCTGTTACCCCAGCACCACATATGTGACATATACCTAGAATAGACATCTAGTTAATTACAGTATAGGAAAAAGATTCATTTGTGAAGCGGTGTTACATGTCTAGAAGTCTATGACAACTGAAAAATCAACTGTCTAGAATCTGTTGCTTGATGGGTCAATGAGCAATGAGCATGTTTTACTACTACAGTACAAATATCAAAATGTAGTCTATTTTTAGCAAATTGCCAATTTTTTTTTTAATAACAGCAGCCTAGGATTGCGAAGAGGAGATAAAATCCAAAGTATAGACATATGGGCAAAAAAAAAAGTACTTGGTGTACTAGTGAGGATAGATCAGTTAAGTGGAGGTGGACATGAAATTAATAAATAAAAAAAAATATGCAAATACCAAAGTATTCTCCTTCTTCATCCTGCCTTTCCATTTCCTCTTCTAGCTGTCTAGTCATCTCTTCTATTTTTCGCTGAGCTTCACTAGGACCTGATGGTCTTGGTGGAGTAATGCTGTAAGGCAGGAGACTTTTGCCACGCCCCCCTGACCCACGGGATCCACCGGAGACTTGAGACACAGAGCTCGGTGTAGGACTGGGAGCAGGGGACTGGGCTGGGGAATGTATTGATGCTAACCCAGACACTAGACTTCGAGATGGCAGTGTATCAGTAGCTTGAGGAGGTTCTTTGTTTGCAGCCACTGCTGCAGCTGGGGTTCCACCAGTCATGCAAACATAGTCTGAACTATTTGTGTCTTCTATTATCTGCATCCTATTCACAATAGATGGCTTAGTAGAAAACCCACCATTTGTTATTGGTGGCTTATCTTTAACAAGTTGGTTAGCAATATTAGGCTTAGGATGAAAGAATTTAGGGCTAGCTGTAGCAATTTGTACTTCTGTGGCAATGTTTGCTTTTGGTCTTTGAGCACTAGGAGCTATAGATGCATAAATAGCTGTAGAAGGTATTGTAACAACTTTATCATCGAAATTAACACTATTTTCATTTTTCAGCAGTGCATTGACATCTGTGTACTTGGGAGGTGCTGATTTCATGACTGTATAGTCACTGCCAGGATTGTCTTTAGTTGAACTATATGGTGGTGGTGGTGGTACTTTCTCGAGTTTCACTTTTTCACTAAACATTTGTGAGATCTGGGAAACATTTCTATTTAGACTAGTGTTAGGCACCTGTGGACCTGGAATAGAACCTTGTTGAATAAAGCGCTGCTCATTACTCTGTTGTTTATATTCAATTTTCTTATCAGTATTATCACTACACAACATATTTTCGTAGACTAATGGTTTTGGTTTGGAATTAACAGGGACTTGAGGCTGAGCTTTGCTGTAACGCGTATCGTAGTAGCCCTCAGTAGCAGGCGGCGCTGGACCTGGTTGATACAACGGGTGGTGGTAGTAGGGCGGCTGTGGGGATCGTTGCTCTCCGTAGTAGTCAATATTCTCATAGACGGGAGGTGGGTATTGTGAATTTGGGTTTGATGGAATTTCGTATAAATCCTCCGTTTGATAGCTAAGAGATCTTTGCGAAATAGAATCAATTGATCTTGTAGGACTTGCTGGTAGCGCTGTTGTATTTATGTCACGTTTGTTCAGCGATGCAATAGTTTCTACTCGTTTTGGTGTCGCAAATTTTGAGGCCGCTATAACATTCGATCTTTCGTAGAAGCTGTAATCTTGGCGATGATTATTCTGAGTGTTATCAAGTACGAAACTTTCGATTGCACCCACAGGCCGGGGTTTACCAAGAGTGCTGTTATTGGGTGTTGCGCCACTGCGGTGCGCTTGCTCAGTACCATCCTCATCTTTGTTTATTAATTTCAAATCTTGAAGGCCGAGTATACATCTCTGATCTTCAGGGTTATTTCTCCTCGACGGATCCATGCTATAGTTTCGTAATTGTTTTCAACATTTAAAACTTATTAAAAAGTACGATGAATCATTCTGCCTTCACAGAGAAAATCTCTATTGAATAGATTGAACAAAACATCGCTTTGAAAATAGTGATGTCCTAAAAAGTTTCTATGTCATTTCGATTCAATTTACGGTTAATATTCAAATGGCCATACAAGAGTGTAATTAAATAAATTGTTTTACTATTTTAGGTTTTTTTAGTTTAAAATATATTTTCAACTGTTGTTATTATTATGGAGATTGGGAATAATTCTGAAGACATCTAAAACATTTAAGTAAAGTGGACCCAATCTACTATAGGAATGGACCTAATTCTGAAGGCACACACTAAATCTAAAATGTAAGTTTATCTCTTTCTCACAATGTCACAGGAAAAAGAAACTTTGACTTAGAAAGCCACTAATAAGTTAGAAAAGGACACGTATACCAAAAAAGTTTCGAAAGTATTTTGACACGGCTGTCACTACTTTTATCCAACTTAATGTCAAACGGTTCTAATTCTGATTTAATTTAAACCACCTTATATTTGTTGTAATTTTTGGTAGTTTGGTTGTGTTCATAATTTGTTCAGTCATTAGATTGCCGTAAGATAATCAGAGGGCCTAGACAAGATGCCATTTGACAATCGCTATCGCTATCGCTAAATGGAAAATGTATGGGATTTGACATTTCAGATCGAAACGTAATCGAGAGCTTATGTCAAATCCCATACATTTTGCTCTTAGCGTTAGCGATAGCGATTATCGAAAGGCATCTTGTCTAGGCCCTCAGTGATAGGTATTTGTCCCCACTTACTATTTTAGCCAGGATTCTATGCTTGTTATTATTCTGAGTTTTGAGATTCACTCACACCCATCTGGCAACCCTGAATACCCGCCGCCATTTTTTTTATTTGATCTGTATTTATACATACTCTCTGTAAAACTTTAGATAATCTATGATTCTATATTCTGCGAAAAGCGACGCGTAGCTCCTATTAATTTCCATTTACAAGTAATTTTGATTTAATTCTTTGGCGAAGGAATCGCCTTCGTACACTATGTATGACACTGAAGATGATCAGTATGAAGAAGAGGATATTGAAGAAATATCTTCAGAGCTTTGGCAGGAAGCGTGTTGGATCGTCATCAACGCTTACTTCGATGAGAAAGGCTTAGTACGGCAGCAGCTCGATAGTTTTGATGAATTTATTCAAATGTCTGTGCAAAGAATTGTTGAAGATTCACCGCCGATAGAACTACAAGCAGAAGCACAGCATTCATCCGGAGAAATTGAAACTCCACCTAGATATCTTTTAAAATTTGATCAAATTTACTTATCCAAACCTACTCACTGGGAAAAAGATGGTGCTCCATCACCTATGATGCCAAATGAAGCACGTTTACGAAATTTAACATATTCTGCGCCTCTTTATGTTGACATTACAAAGACTATTGTCAAAGAAAATGAAGATCCTATTGAAACACAACACCAAAAAACATTTATTGGCAAAATTCCGATTATGTTGCGTTCAACATATTGTTTGTTGAGTAACTTGACTGACAGAGACTTAACAGAATTGAATGAATGCCCCTTAGATCCTGGTGGCTACTTTATCATCAATGGTTCGGAAAAAGTATTGATAGCCCAGGAAAAGATGGCTACGAATACTGTGTATGTATTTAGCATGAAAGATGGTAAGTATGCCTATAAAACTGAAATACGATCTTGTCTAGAGCACAGCTCAAGACCCACTTCAACTTTGTGGGTCAATATGATGGCTAGAGGTGGACAGAGCATAAAAAAATCTGCTATTGGTCAAAGAATTATAGCCATTGTTCCATATATAAAACAGGAAATTCCAATTATGATTGTCTTCAGAGCTTTGGGTTTTGTAGCTGATAGAGACATTTTAGAACATATAATCTATGATTTTGATGATCCTGAAATGATGGAGATGGTGAAACCATCACTTGATGAAGCTTTTGTAATTCAAGAGCAGAATGTAGCCCTTAACTTTATAGGTGCTCGTGGGGCACGACCTGGTGTTACCAAAGAGAAACGTATAAAATATGCAAGAGAAATTTTACAGAAAGAAATGTTGCCACATGTTGGAGTTTCTGACTTTTGTGAAACTAAAAAGACCTACTTTTTGGGTTACATGGTACACAGACTGCTTCTTGCTGCATTAGGACGCCGTGAATTAGATGACAGAGATCATTATGGAAACAAGAGACTTGATTTAGCTGGACCCCTTTTGGCCTTCTTATTCAGAGGATTATTCAAGAACTTACTAAAAGAAGTCCGTATGTATGCCCAGAAGTTCATTGACAGAGGCAAAGATTTTAATTTGGAATTAGCTATAAAAACTAAAATTATCACAGATGGTTTGAGGTATTCACTGGCTACAGGTAACTGGGGAGATCAGAAAAAAGCTCATCAGGCTAGAGCTGGTGTTTCTCAGGTATTAAATAGGTTAACTTTTGCTTCTACCTTATCACATTTAAGGCGTGTCAACTCTCCAATTGGACGTGATGGAAAATTGGCCAAACCTCGTCAATTACATAACACTTTATGGGGTATGATTTGCCCAGCAGAAACACCAGAAGGGGCAGCTGTGGGCCTTGTGAAGAATTTAGCTCTTATGGCCTATATTTCTGTTGGAAGTCAACCATCACCTATCTTGGAGTTCTTGGAAGAATGGTCCATGGAAAATTTAGAAGAAATTGCACCTTCAGCTATAGCTGATGCAACAAAGATATTTGTTAATGGATGTTGGGTAGGTATCCATCGTGATCCTGAGCAGTTGATGGCAACTTTACGGAAACTTAGACGTCAAATGGACATCATTGTGTCGGAAGTAAGTATGATTCGTGATATCAGAGATAGAGAAATAAGAATTTACACTGATGCTGGCAGAATTTGTCGCCCTTTGTTAATTGTTGAAAATGGAGCTTTGTTATTGAAAAAGAAACACATCGACAACCTTAAAGAAAGAGATTATAATAACTATGGGTGGCAAAATTTAGTAGCTAGTGGTGTAGTTGAATATATTGACACATTGGAAGAAGAGACAGTTATGATTGCTATGAGTCCTGATGATTTGGCTCAAGTCAAGGAATATGCCTACTGTACTACTTATACCCACTGTGAAATTCATCCTGCTATGATATTGGGTGTCTGTGCTTCAATTATTCCCTTCCCTGATCACAACCAAAGTCCCAGGAACACTTATCAGAGTGCTATGGGTAAACAAGCTATGGGTGTTTATATCACAAACTTCCATGTTAGAATGGACACTCTTGCTCATGTCTTATATTATCCCCATAAACCATTGGTCACAACCCGCTCTATGGAGTATCTACGATTCAGGGAACTGCCAGCTGGCATTAATTCTATTGTTGCTATTTTATGTTATACTGGATACAACCAAGAAGATAGTGTTATTTTAAATGCTTCTGCTGTTGAACGTGGATTCTTCAGATCTGTGTTTTACCGTTCTTATAAAGACTCAGAATCAAAAAGAATTGGTGACCAAGAAGAGCAATTTGAAAAACCTACAAGACAGACTTGTCAAGGTATGAGAAATGCTTTATATGACAAATTGGATGATGATGGTATAATTGCTCCAGGGATTCGTGTATCTGGTGATGATGTTGTAATTGGTAAAACAATTACATTACCTGAAAATGATGATGAACTCGAGGGAACATCCAGAAGATACAGTAAGAGGGATGCATCTACTTTCCTACGTAACAGTGAAACTGGTATTGTTGACCAAGTAATGTTAACATTAAACAGTGAAGGCTACAAGTTCTGCAAAATCCGTGTTAGGTCTGTGCGTATACCACAGATTGGGGACAAGTTTGCATCAAGGCATGGTCAGAAAGGAACCTGTGGTATTCAATACAGACAGGAAGATATGCCTTTCACATGTGAAGGTTTAACTCCTGATATTATTATCAATCCTCATGCCATCCCCTCTCGTATGACAATTGGTCACTTGATTGAATGCATCCAGGGAAAAGTGTCATCAAACAAAGGTGAAATTGGTGATGCTACTCCATTTAATGATGCTGTAAATGTGCAGAAAATTTCCTCTTTGTTGCAAGAATATGGTTATCATTTGCGTGGTAATGAAGTCATGTATAATGGTCATACAGGTCGTAAGATTAATGCACAAGTATTCTTAGGTCCCACATATTATCAACGTTTGAAGCATATGGTTGATGACAAAATTCATTCACGAGCTCGAGGACCAGTGCAAATTCTAGTACGCCAGCCTATGGAAGGTAGGGCTAGAGATGGTGGGCTACGTTTCGGAGAAATGGAACGAGATTGCCAAATTGCGCATGGAGCAGCACAGTTTCTGCGAGAAAGACTCTTTGAAGTATCTGACCCATACAGAATTCATGTCTGCGTTTTCTGTGGATTAATAGCCATCGCAAATTTGAGAAATAATACATTTGAATGCAAAGGTTGTAAAAATAAGACACAAATTTCTCAGATTCGTCTTCCTTATGCAGCAAAGTTACTTTTCCAGGAATTAATGTCCATGAATATCGCCCCTAGATTAATGGTAGTAAGTTAGGTTGAATTCTTTATTAACGTTGATAAAAGATTAGATGTTGGTATTACTTTTCACCAATAAAATGCTTTTTAAACTTCATACGATTTTTATTATCACAAATCGACAACATTTAAATGCAGCTTAAAACATAACAATGATACAAAAGTGTATATAACTTACTTCACAATTTATAAAATATCTTTATCAAATGCATTTTATGACTGAGGTATATTATTTCGGTGTCTAGTGGAAGTGCTTAAACTTTATATAAAATTTGAAAATATACAGTACACATTAGTGCAACATAGAATAAAATTAATACAAAAGTTTCTTAACAACCGTTAAATTATATATTGCTATCAGTACATGGTGAAGTAACAGAAAAATACCTATATTTTAGTTAATAAAACTGTGTAACAAAAGTATCATAAAGTTTGATAGCATTACAAAGGCCGCAAACCAAAGTACATGTATGGACAACTATCCAATTTTATTTTAATGTATAAAAATGTGACAAATAAAATTTATACATAATAAAGCTTTGGGCATGATTTCATCAAAATATTTTATAACTTAATAATTTATGTAAAATAAATTAATAACTATTAGGTATCTAAAAATGAAACTAGAGAATCAACCTCAGAGTAGCCACAAAATTAATATTTGCCTATATCAGTCACAATTTCAAATTTATTAATAAGAAGCCAACATTCACAAACATGTACCCAATCATATTAAAAAAATAACACTAATTACTGTAATTACTACATTAAGTTGGGCATTGTTTAGCATAACTAAACAACCAAATACCCAAAATTGCAACATAATTATCGACGTATACCCATCGATAATGTTGCAATCTTTTAAATTTCAATTGCAGTGTGGGGATCCAACCAACATCAATTAAAATATTTCTAATATAATAATTCTAATTTTCAGCAGAATTTGAAAAAGAGAGCATATGAGAAAGTGTTTATGCATTAAATTATATATAAATAAAATTAGAGGTTGGTATGTGTATTTAGGCTTTTAGGCAATATTTTAAAACTGGAATCAAAATTATTTTTTTATCATACTTGTAGGTACATCTGATTTGTTTGTACTAATTTTAACCAAATTTGTGTTTTTGCCTTATAGTGCCATCAAGATTATAATTCGTAAATTGAAGAAATTTGTGTTGCAGTTATTCTTAAAATATATTACTGTACAACTTACGTTTCTAAAATCTGTCAGATATTCAAGTTATTTTATTCATGACATGATTTGATTAGAACACCACAAATATAAACTTCAGTATTAAAGGACGTTAGCTTTAAAGGCCTGGCTTGTACTCTCGGTAAAGCGAATCGCTTATAATAATTGACAGGCATTTTAGCTATTATCTTTGACCGCACGTTCAACTAAGCTTCGTATTCAGCGCGACGGTGGAAGAGCCCTCTGTTCTTCGGTTTCTTCTTTCGGTCGACTCCATTTTATCATAGTCTCCGGAGATCTATACAGGAACACTAATTTCGCGAATAAGTCTTCCTCCAATGCTAACTCGAGGGCCTCGCGTACCTTGAAGGACAATAAGAAGTAATTTATTTGACTAGATTTCAAAAACAAAACAACTAAAAGCTTAAATACGGCTACACTCAAAGTGTGACATGTCAGTTGAAAAACGGCTCATTGGAACGATTTATGGCATTATTATTACCATTTGTCCGTTATTTAGTACCCATAAAGGCCTACGCAGACCGGGACGGCATGGCAAAGTATTAAAATTTTTACTAATGGAAATTCAAACGTATCGTTACAGAAATACGACATAAATTGCTATGCTTTAAAATGACGCTGTGGCATCGACAAATGCCTTTCGACTTTGCCATGCCGTCCCGGTCTGCGTAGGCCTTAACACGACAAAATTGAATGAAAATTTAGGTTCGATAGATAAAGACAAAATTGACCAGCGTGTTCTGCCAAAACAGGAATGCAAGCTTGATATAATAAAATTATTATAATGACCAAAAATGTTAATAATAATGTTATTATAATGAGACTAGTCAAAACTCATAAATTGTGTTTGTATTGATTATATTTTATTCCAAAGTATTCCTTCAATTCATAAAAACACTCATGAGTATGCCATGCACTCATTTCAACTCTGATGTCTAATTTAGTCTAGAATTCTAGATGATAGTGGACCTAATTCTGGCAAACACATGCTAAGATTAAATTTAAGTTCAGTCTACCTCTTTCTCTCAATATGAATACGAAAAGGATCGATTTCATAAAATTTGACGTTTAGAAACATGCATCCAATTTTCGACCTTATTGAACGTGATAAAATGCAGTGTTTAGGAGGCACCTCCGTACATGCCGTCTAAAATTGTCTATGGTTCGTATGAAATCTGTCCAAATTTAGATGACAGCTCTAAACAAATTCTTGCTATCTCATTCTTATTACATATTGTGAGAAAGAGATATACTGTACTTAAATTAAAACTTAGAGTGTGCCTCCAGAATTAGGCCCAGTGTGTGTTGATAATATTATAAAATAGTTACCAAATATATATCGAGGCATAGTTGCAGCACGCGATCGACGTTGGGGAGGTCGTCGAACATGATCTTGGTGTAGATGCCGGAGAAGAAGCCGCGCAGCATCCGGGACGCCAAGAACACAAACGTAGTGTACAGACCGATGATACTGATACAGAACACAGTTTATTTTTACTACATCATCATTCAATTTAAGAAATTGAAAATTGACAATTGTGTTTTGACATGGAATCTTGTACTTTTGTATTATAAATTTTTCTATTGTATGACTAATGGGGTCATTGGGCGCTTTTATAATTTGTAACGCGACAATATTATCGTGGACGGCCACGTTACAACGATAGCACAGGGAAGTAAAATAGTATGGAAATATAATGAAGACGCTTTTAAATTTCCGTCAACGGTAACGTTTTATCGTGTACGTCCACGTCATATTTTACTTCTCTGTGTTATCGTTGTACCCAGTCTAGCGCAAGTTCGTAAGAAGAAAAAATTGTATGAAACGTGCACGCTCAGTAATGGCGGTATAATCCGCCTTAATCCGAAAGAAGGCATTATCCATACAATCAATATGGTGGTCGACGCTCTTCATAAACAGGTGATTTATATCTGTCATCTGTCTCTGTCGCTGTTGTCTTGTTTTCAAAACGTTTGACATTTCATTTAGTTGTTTTGGAGAATTTTCTAAAATCACAAATTAATGTAAATTATTATTAAAAACGAGTGTTTTTCCTCAAGAAATAAGCTTGACCCAAAAAGGATTGTGTGTGATGTGAAGTGAACTAAATGAGTAAACGAATAAGTTAAGAAATATGTAATTTAAAGACACGCCGGCGGCCAATGTAAAACGAACATATTATGTCTGAATTTCCTCTCAATGATGATCGGTAAGTACCAATGACTGTTAATTAGTTCTATTCTAAAGCTATTATTGTTTAAATAGGGATTTTAGTACATATTTCAGTACATAAAAGTAATATTTACCTACCGACCTAAGTAAAGAATAGTGCTGTCTGTACAATTTTATTTCCCTATCGATGTCGTGCCCATTAAATAAACCACTTTATTTTTTTCGCAGATGTAAACACTAATCGACAACAAAATCGCCACATATTTTTGGTGTAGTCGGAATCCAAATCGGTGTTGATGGCCGATCCAGGACGATTCACACGCCTACCGTCAACCTGTCAACCTAACAACCTACCATGTTGTCATAGTAGTCAAGCTTGATATATTGTATATCATCATAGTAGTCAAGCTTGATATATTGTATATTATACTAAATAAAAGTTTTTCAAGTACAGACCTTTGTTTATTTATTTCAAACACCTATAACTATCGATAAAAATCTAAAGTGTATCTCTAATCCCTAATAACCACATCCCTATTTTGTTGCTTATGTTGGCATTATTGTTGCCAGACTGTTGGCTGAATTTTTATTATATTGGTATGAGTCTGGCGTGCACGTTCTATAGAATTTTTTTTTTCCTTGAAGTCCCGTCTCTTCTAGCGTAGCGTTTTATATTCTCTTTGGTTGTACCGTGGACGTCCACGATAATATCGTCGCGTTACAAATTATAAAAGCGCCCATTGTATGAATCAATATAAATTTAATTTTCTATTACACCTACATTTGTGCTATCACATGTAAACCAATTAAGATTTATGATTATTATGATCATCATCAGTTCAGCCGAAAGGCATCCACTGCATATTTACTACAAAGACTTATTTACTAATAATTATGTACCAGTCACGCCTCAAAAGATGTACATATTCAAAGCTTCTGTGTAGTGTGTATATGTACCCTTATTCTAGTAGCAATAAATTCTTATACCTACTTATTTTCGAAACCTTAAAGCGTATACAGGATGGTGCTGTCAATATGACAATAAATAAAAACATGGGCTATATTACTTCATAGAAATGATTTCCCTCTTTCAAAAACATCTTATTCATTTGATAATTTTAGGACCTTTGTACGAAATAATGCAGCCAATGTTATATTATTTCATACGAATGTCATAAAATTATCAAATGAATAAGATGTTTTTGAAAGTGGCAAACCATTTCTATGAACTAATATACTCCATGTTTAAATTTATGTCGTAGCACCACCCTGTATATATCTTTTAGATTTTGTAACTGTAAGTACATGGTAATGCTGGTAAGGTATGGTGTGATCAGTGCGAACTAAACTATTTCTGAACATAACAAACTTCTGTTCATCTAAACCGACCATAGCTTTTTTAAGAAAAGTTACCGACTGACAAATGTAGGTAGGTTTACTTTAATTTATTAACTGGTACTGAAACCGTTTTCACCCACCAACCCGTATTGAGTCAGCGAGGTGGTGTTATGTATGACAGAGGGTGTCACTCTGCAGTTTAGGTATGTTTGGCCGGCGGTCCTCTCGAGGACGAGTATGGCAGTAGCTTGTTCGGCTCACGGCTCGCCGCGTTTCGAGTGAGCGATGCCCATCGGAATATGAACGCTCTAGCCACACGATAAGTTTCAATTTCGCGTGCAACAGGTACCGGTCGTAAACTTGACTTTTGTTCGAGAGTGAACCTTCTGTTAGGCTATTAGTTATTCTGTGGTTATGGCCTATACTTCACATATAAATATATATTCTTAGCTTTACCACTAACATGTTACTTAAAGCTAGAAGTATGCCACCAAAATACAAAAAAACAACACTTCAGCTTTTTTTGACGCCGTGGAGAGGTTTTACCAGCCGATTGTCGTCAAGCCATCCGTTCCCTACGCGGACTTTTGTTGCGGGGGAAAGGATCTGTTAAAAGGGTCAATCTCTATACGACGTTCTGTTGGGCACATGCATTCTTACATGAAAGAAACATGAGGCCTTTACTTGCCTACATAGCTGGTAGATTCACATACTTACCCACTTCCAGAAATGAAGTTTAGAGTCTCCGGGAACAGTTTGTCATTGAAGGTGTACATGATCAACATGTCACAGTTGTTCATCGGGACTGATAGTAATGGATCCTGAAAACGATATTAACTTCAATTTTCGATTCTTTGTCGAACTTTTTTTTTTTTTATACTACTAGATGACAAACAAGCTGACGGCCCACCTGGTGGTAAGCGGTTACCGCCGCCTATAGATACCTGCAATAACAAGGAAAAGCACTTGATATTGCAGGTGCGTTGTCATCCTGAGGCCTAAGATGAAATGCCGTCCATGCCCAGTAATTACACTGGCTACCTTTCCCTTCAATCCGAAACACAGCGAACTGTTTCACGGCTGAAATAAGAAAGGCGGTGGTACCTACCCAGGCGACCCTACATATGGGTCTACCACCTAGTAAAACTTCCAAAACTTGGAATTCCTTGCCAGCACATGTGTTCCCTCCTTGCAATAACATGAGTTCCTTCGAAAGAGGCGTGAAAAGGCAGCTTATGGAGGCGTCTAGAACAGTGTGTTTTAAGCTGCACTAGTTGTCTTCGCATATGGACGCTATTACCGTGCTTTGTGTAAAAAAAATTCAACCAATTGGTGTCAACAACGGTGAAAATAATAAAGTTGCCTAAAAACTTATGTCATTTCTAAGTTAATAATTTTTTAAACACCTATAAGCGAACCAACGCGAGCAATCTTTACAGTGTAGTAACAATCTTTACAGTAGGTATAGGTATATTGATGCTATTGTAGGCTCAGTTTGTTTAATATAGATCAACAACAGTCAGTTAGTTTCAGTTGAAAACAGTAAATAGTTGGGTCAGTTTGTTTATGATAAATTAATATGTCTTAGTAGGCGTTATAAAAGCACAAAATCAAACATTTAAATGTGATTAATAGTTACCCTTTGAGTACATGACTCTCTCACGCGCCAGTACTTCGTATTGCCATCTCGTTCCAGCCGCAACTGCACGTCGCGGTACAACCGGCTGTCGGTGCCTGTCGGTAAGTAAATTTGGTATTATAAGATTTTTTTTTATATCACTAAGGTGCTAATGAAGGCGGCCCAACAGATGGTAAGCGGTTACCGTAGCAAATACGCGATTATGACGACAGCAAATATTCTACCGCACGTGCAGTCGACAGCACATCAATCGTAACAGTGTTACCTTTAGACCGGCCTTGTTCCGTTCGTAATAGAGGCGTGTTTCGTAGTGCAACTGTTACACTTGATGTGCTGTCGTCTGTACATGCACATCCGCGAATCTACCATACGTAAAGGCCGCTCCAGTTTTACAGGGGAAGGTTAAAAAACTTAAAAACTGTTTTATTTCAACGAATTTTAAGTTCATTTTTACACAGAGTAATTATTGATGTGTTAGGAAAATATAAATACCTTAAAGTAGCCAATCAAGATTTTGCGTGAATTTCCCGCGACAACTTATATGGGCTACATTTGACAGATACGCGGAATTATCCAATGCTAGTTACGCGGATTTGCACTATCCCCGACGATATATTTTTTTATTTTTTCTCGCCATTTTATTACTATGGATTGAATAGGATTTTATCAAAGGAGTATTGGCAGCAAATTAGACAACAATTCGGTTAGAGCCCGTCATGGTACAGCGTACTGATTGCAGCATACTGGCAAGGCGGGCGGAAGAGCCCCCAGTCTCCCAGTGGCAGTAGCCAGCTGGGTCCACTCCGGTCTCCGCCTCTGACACGACAACTACCACAGGAATTTTGCACAGACTGGCGGGCTTCCGCCTCCCAGCGGTGTGCTTCACAAACAGAAATATTCGACATCGAGCTTGACGTATGACAATACGACGAGCTGCCATTGATTTTGACGTTTGCGCAGTGCGCTGCTCAGAAGCGTATTCACTAATCTCTACGTCGATGTCGGCTGTGTATGATTGTCGCTGTTTTGTTTAGGATATACAACATGAAGTAAAAACGATATTTTTTAACTTCGTTTTTGTTGTGTTTAAAATGTATCGCAATGACTTCATTCAATGTTTGATTGATTTTATATAAAGATATAAATATAAACAACTTCTTAGTTCCGGCTCACGCCGTGCTCGTCGTCGGAACGCTGGTGTCGCCAACGGCTGTCAAACAAACGCCAAAAGATATGACATCGCTGCTGACAGCCACGAGGCTGCTGACATAAGAGAATCACATAGCAGTACGGAGTTTAAGTAATCCATGGGTTCGGGAACCCGTTCAGCCTGCGGGCGGCCAGCGGACAGCCGTTTCACTGAATCTCCCTGACTGCCGAGCTAACACAATGCACCCACACGAGTAAATGACCGTGCTTAAGACACCACAGGTCTACCCGTTGCCAATACGGCGACTGCTTGAGGAGCTCTGGCTACCTAGTAATTACCTAGGCAGCTAACGAACTGCCGGATTCCACCATCGCTCTTACACATCTTTTTGCTGCTGACTCTATACACTAACCTTCGTCTGGTGACACTTGCGGCATCAGCTGGTAGGCGGGCTTGGCCGTGCCCTTGTTGAAAACCTTCACGAACTTCGGAAACAGCATCTTCACGTTCAACCTGGTAGTGGCGTTTGAAGATTTTTAAATTTTCTATGGTTTAGTAGGTATAGGTATGAAGTCATTATGATAACTACTATTAAAAGGTGTTCCTTTCAGAAAAAGGTTTCGTGAACGAAGAATGACACATACCTACACGTGAATAATGAAAAATTCACCAAAAACCTTAACTATTTTTGCATTTCCAGGTCCATTATTCCATATAAATAGATCGTGTAGGTATTACAATTTAGTATGAAACAAATGTTTTTTTGCGATTTCAAATTATTTTTCAACATGTCGTCGGTGTTTAGGATACCAGCACTGCCTTTGTTTTTGCGATCGTTCCCCTTGCATCCTGCATAGTTTCATTCGTTTATTTATACAGTGCTTGGTACTACATGGTAGTTTTAGTAGATGGTAGGCCCGTATGTAGGGTCGTCTGGGTAGGTACCACTGCCTTTCTTATTTTAGCCGTGAAACAGTTCGCTGTGTTTTGGATTGAAGGCAATGGTAGCCAGTGTAATTACTGGGCATGGACGGCATTTCACCTTAGGCCTCAGGATGACAACGCACCTGCAATATCAAGTGATTTTTCCTTGTTATTGCAGGTGTCTATCGGCGGCGGTAACCGCTTACCACCAGGTGGGCCGTCAGCTTGTTTGTCATCTAGTTGTATAAAAAAAAGTTGTCTATCGGCGGCGGTAACCGCTTACCACCAGTTCGGCCATCAGCTTCTTTGTCATCTAGTTGTATAAAAAAGCATGGCATAGCAAGGGGTCACCTTCCCTTGTTAACATTAGTCATATGAAAACTGAAGTGTTATCAAAAACTCATAACTGTAAAACTAATTTTGAAATATCTATCGTTGTGTCTCACCAGGTATCCGGCGGCGCCGTGCCCGCGATGAGCTTCAGCAGCGTGTCCCTCTCAGGGTTGGGCCGGTCGCCGAGCTTGGCCTCGAGGGCAACCTCGCGGTGGTCCTCGATGGTCGGCGGGTTCGGCACCGCGTTCGTCGGGTGCGTGATCACGTACGTGAACTTTACAACCAGAGGCGAGTCTGCAATACCATCAAGTTTCCAGCTATAGCCTTAGCTGGGACACTCGTAACAGTATGAACTGTTGCATCACGAAGGTATTAAAACACGAATGTGTTTAGACGAGATTTTAAAAAGTATCACACGAATGTTTTAATACCTAATTAGTTATGTGCAGTTTCATACGCTGCTTTATCTAATATCATACATAATAATAACAATTTTCCATGAAATTATCAGTTCAACAAACGTATTAATGGCGCCAAACCCCTGCGCACGCGAAAGCGGGCGCTGCCTACTGTTATTGTTACTGCATTGCAATGCGAGCGTAACATATTTAAATGCATCCAACGTCTTTTATTTGTCCTTAGTTAACCTTAATTGTAATAAATACAATGATTTTTATCCCCCGACGAAAAAAATAGGGGTGTTATAAGTTTGATGTGTCTGTCTGTGTATCTGTGTGTCTGTCTGTGGCATCGTAGTGCCTAAACGAATGGACCGATTTTGATTCGGTTTTTTTTGTTTGAAAGCTGATGTGACTACGATGGTTCTTAGCTATTCAGACGATTGATGACTATCAGCTCATTTTCTACATGGTAATAGGATTTTACTTACTTTTACAGATCCGATTGTTTTCAAATTTGGTGTACTGTCACTTCGGTGACATTCCCATGATATACTAACCTTGAGCTGATCCTATACCATCAAAAATTCTGCGAAATGCTTAATTCTTCAGAAACTTACAGCAGATATAGCGTGTTTGGGCTCTTATGAATAGTCTTCATGAGATGGTATTAGATGAATGATTAATGACGCCGGGGGTTACTTAAATTTCTTAATTTTGCTATTATCTATATTGCACGTCAACATTATCACTTGTTTTACAAAACTAAACCAATTTTATGACACGATGTTCGTTCACACGCAATTTTGTATATGATAAAAAAATCTTGACCGTCGCCATTCCCATGATCTACGAGTATACATACATCTATCTAATGTTACCAGAAATAGCCTCTTTTTCCAATCGGTCGAGCTCCGGCGGCGAGATCTCCCAGTTCATGGTGGAGTTGGGATTGATGGTGACGACGGCCACGTCGTTGTACATGTAATTTGACAGGAACGTCTGTGCCGTACGGTCGCGTGCGTACAGGTTGCTTAGCTGGGTGTAATCTTGCTCGGAGAACCTGATACAATGAAATATTTAGGTAAAACATAAAGCAGACAATTTTAAAAAGGAGAACTATATACATTTTAAATAGTGATTAGGTTAGTTAACTATTTTAGATCGTCATTGTGCGATGCAACGCTGCGTACGCGACGCCGACCTAGCGATCCCAGATTTTTGGCGGCTTTATGTCGATTGATGTACTCTTATTCACAACTATAGGAAAACATTCGAATGTCGGAAACTCTGCACCTGTCAATTTTTATCGCAGTGCGACAAAACGAGACTGGCAGAGACTTCTAAATGTGAATGTGAAGGACCGCAATTTTGATTCGAGTAACATAAATTTGTATGGGTACTAACTAACTCTTTAACTATTGATTTAATATGAAGAGGACAAAAGATATTTCTAGATTTGAAATATAGATCAGTACAGTACACTTGGTGCATTACAATTTCTAAAATTAACAGCTGGCGAGGCAGTAAACTTAGGAAGCAGTGAATGTAGATTACGTGTAATCAGAGTTGATGCTATTATTCTCACATATCTATTTTTAAATTAAGACGACTTACATATCAATATTATGCGACTGCGCCGACATCTGGTAGACAGGCAGGAAAGGTCCGATTCGAATCTTGACAGTGACGTCAGTAGGTGGATTTGGTTCGCCCACCTATGTTGAGAAAATAATATAATTTATTTGTTATAAAAATTGGTAAAAAGTTCATAATACAGTAAAGTAGATTAAGATTCTCACCGTATTCCCAAAAGCAAAGAACACTAAGGGGAACCAAATAATAGCGATAACAAACGCCAGTACGCCGCCGCCCAACAAATATTTAGAAGTGCTTGATTTCTTGACACCACGAGGTTGGGGAAATTCGTCTTCTACGTAGCGAGAGCACTGAACGAAAAATAGTTTAATCAATTATTATTGTGAATTATTTATTGCATTTGTTGGAAAATACATATTTCTTTTAAATACCTTCAGCAAAAACACGCTGGCAAATATGTCCTCCATTTTGAGCCAATCCATGAGAGTCATTGACGTGTCCGTCCATATCCAATCCATAAGCGTGCGCAGTTCGAACAAGAACGGTACTGCCATAAAACTGCAGAAAAATACGTTGTTACATTTAAACAGCTTGTAGTGAAGCGGACATCCAGAACGCAAAACTGAGTCAACATTGGTAACCGACCATAACATATTGGGCTTAATTCTGAGACACACGCTAAATGTAAATTTAAGTACAGTTATCCCTTTCTTTCGATAAGTATATGAAAAAGAAAGCGAGAATTCGATATTAGAGCTGTCAATTAAATTTAGACAGCTTTTATAGAAACCATAGACCATTTTAGGAGGCGTGTAGGAAGGTGTTCCGATCCGCAGTCCGCGGTTATGTTTGTAACCAACTAAATCCTCGATGACGTCATCACGCACTGTCCAGCACTAACCTAATATTATATCACGTAAATTTTTGACCCTAAAAATTTTGTACACCTTTCGAAAAGTCAATTTGTACGGAGTGGTGCCTTCAATACGACAATAAATAAAATATGGCCTATATTACTTCATAGAAATGTTTTGCAAGTTTCAAATACATCTTATTCATTTGATAATTTTATAACATTTCTATAAAATAATGCAGCCAATGTTTTAGTTAGTTGAAAGTCGTCCTTTTTGCATTCATATTGAGAGAACTAGATACACTAAATTTAATATTTAGGGCCTTTGCATAGCCAGACCGGCGTCGGTCGCGTGCGCCGGTTGAACGTGTTGATAGGTATGGAGATGAATCACGCTTTCAGAAGGTCGGTGCGTGTCCGGTTCACTCTGGTCAGCCGGTTATAGCACGCTCGACCGGCGAAATGGACGACCGGCTGCCAGCAGGCGCGCGTGCGTCGATTCTTCGATTTTATTTTGTTATATTTTCTGTTTCTTAGTGTCCTTGTGCAATAAATTGTATTGATTGATATCACAGAGGAAAGAATAATATGTACTTTATTCTGTGCTAATATAAAATAAAAAAGAATGTTCGTAGGTTGTGACAGCTAAACGTTCGGTAGCCGATATGGACTCTCTGAATAAACTGGCACGGGTTATTGTTATTTGTATTTTAAAAGGTAATTCTTCAAACGTTTTTATTGACAATCTAAAATAACTAAAAGACTTTCATTCATCTTCTCGGAGTTGCGAAAACAAAGTTACAAAAGTGCCACTTAGTAATACAGGATAAATATACATCGTTCTTGTTTTGCTTTGAATATTTTATTTATTTTAGCAATAAAGCGCAGTTATTGATAAAATGCTTTCCATTAAGTTGTTCTCCATGATTGTACACAACAGGCTAGTACTGATTCGCACGGAACGCTGTGAAAGCGAACTGAGTGCCTAGGCAAGATGCCATTTGACAATCGCTGTCGCCATCGCTAAACGAAAAATGTATGGGATTTGACATTTGTGATCGAAAGGCGTTCGATAGCTTATGTCTAATTCCATACATTTTCCGGTTTGCGGTAGCGATAGCGATTATTCGAAAGGCCTCTGGTCTAGGCCCTCTGAAACGGCAGCAATTTGATGGGACCAGCGCGGTCTAGCTGTATAAAGGCTCTTAGCGTGCGGTGTTCAGAACGAGGCTCAATATAAAAGGAAATTACCTACTATAATTTTTCTACTATTTTTTTCATAATATAATGAAGAATAACATCAGGCGCACTTCATGCAGTTATTTGAAAACTCTTACCCTCTGAAGAACAGCATGTTGAGGAAGTGGTACGACTTGCAGAGGAAGTTGCCGATGATGCGGCGAGGGTAGCCGCAGCGGATCTGGTAAGCCGACAGCAGCAAGTAGATGCACTTCACCATATACCACATTGGCGGTGGCGGGAGCGTGTTGAATGTCCTAAATTATTCACACAATTTATAAGATTATATGGATTGTACTGAAAAAAGCAATATACTTTAAAACTAACGACATTAAGTTACGTATTGTGAGGCTGAAGCGAAAAATTAATGATTAATTAATTAATTTAGTATTGCTAACTTTATTTTGCACGGAATATCCCTAATAATGTACACCATTAATCTAGCCAGACGATATCAACTCAATATATCCAAAAGATACTTCTAAATCCCGTAAATTTAAAATACTAGCTTCTGCTCGCGGTTCCATGTGATCAGCGTCGAGAAGTTTTTAAAAATAGAAGGCTTAATTTTCAATTTGAATATGGTTAACCCGTCAAGATTCCAGACAAAATTAATTTTTAATTGTCATAGACGTCCAGAGGTATAACGCCGCCTGACAGAGTCAAAGAAATTTAAAGATTGTATGGGAAGCCATGCCGCGTAGACCCACTTAAGGTATAAATAGGTCGCAATATTGAGATTATAGCAAAATAGTTTTATTATAATACAATGTACAGTTGACAACACAGCAAGCGTAACAGTTTGACCTTGAGACCGCCCTTACTGCGCTCGTAATAGAGGCGCCTTTCGAAATGCAACTGTTACACTTGACGTGTTGTCGTCTGTACTTATTAATATTGAAAAAGGAAATAAAGTAAAAGTTCACCTCTCGGTAATAAAAGGCAGTACAAAGAACATCCAAATATGTACGCCAATGATCAGGGCGTACTGGAACAGGATCTTGCCGAGCATAAACTTCCGTAAATAGAGCGCTCGATCGATCACGATCAGTGCAAATTGTAGGATCAACATTATCAGGAACGGAATGGGCACCTTGTTCTCTTCCAAGTAGGCTTGGACCCCACCATCGCCTTGGTGAGTCTGAAAGAGCACAATTTTGAAGATCATACTAAAAAAAAAACCCAAGCTAATTTTACTTGTTGCACAATTTTTTTATTTCACAAGTTGTTCGCAAATATATATTTTCCTTTCTTTAAAAATCGCAAACACCTGTACAGATATACACAAATAAATTTATTATTGTAAACTCAACATCGTTTACCGGAAAGTGGTGATTACAAGTATATAAAGATCAACTTGAGTTCTTTTTATTAATGGATGATGAACAGTTACTCTGAGCAGCCTTAGAAAAGGGTCAATTTCAAATCCCGTATTCGGTCTAAGTATATTACAAACTCTTGTGAAAGTTAAGATTGTGGGTGATGCTAGTTGTAACTAGCTACTAGGAGACCAGTAAGGAAATATTCCTTACTTTATTTACATTATAGGAGTTTCGAAGATGTAAACACTCACCCCAAAGGCGGCAAAACCAAATATTACAACGAGGAAGTTGAAAAAGTCGCAGAGGAACATATAAGCGTAGACGTCAGCGGTAACGCGCGCGCCCGGCGCTAACATGCGTTTGAAAAACCGCTGAGTGGGCCGTAAGTACCTTTTCACGCTGCAAGGAAACATTTCAATCATTTTATTCATTGATAACTTACAAGTTAGAACATTACAAGCAGAATTACTTACGACAACATTATAACTTGCGGATAGTGCTTGTATGTGTCCTCTAATGTTGTTGTAACCGCAATTATCGGTTCTTTATCATCGAAAAGACTGTAACAAATTAAAATTTTGTTGCATTATAACAAAATGAAATGTTTCATACGTAAATGTAGAGTCATGTTTAATTTACCTGTAATGATCATCATCCGGCTTCGAAGGACCAGGCTCTTGGTCATAGTCAAACTGAACATGATCCGGCTCCTGGCTATATATGTTTTGTTGGTGTAAGGGGCTTGAGTTATCTTCGATTGTATGCCTGCGGTAATTATTTTGAATTGAAATGTTTATACTTAACAGTTCAAACCGTATTACTTATACAATGTCTATCTCAATCAAAATAAATATATTATTACACAACATCGGCCCAAGTGGTTCTGATGCTGGAGTATCAAATATCCAATACCAATGTTACAACGATTACTAAACCATTTCAATACTACCTACAAATACCTATTAATTTCGACTCTACACCTAAACAATTAACGAGCAACTCAGAAATGTCTCAAGATACCGTCTACAACCAGTGCTGTGTTTACTCTGGGAAACTACCTCCAACTACTTAAATTAATGTTCACTCTACGCTCATAAGATTAACGACAAACTTTACTCTCAAATATCTTAAGATACCCTCTCCGACCAGTGCTGTGTTTACTCTGGGAAACTACCTCCAACTACTTAAATTAATGTTGACTCTATGTTCATACGATTAACGACCAACTTTACTCGGAAATATGTCAAGATACCGTCTCCAACCAGTGCTGTGTTTACTCTGGGAAACTACCTCCAACTACTTAAATTAATGTTGACTCTATGTTCATACGATTAACGACCAACTTTACTCGAAAATATGTCAAGATACCGTCTCCAACCAGTGCTGTGTTTACTCTGGGAAACTACCTCCAACTACTTAAATTAATGTTGACTCTATGCTCATACGATTATCGACCAACTTTACTCGGAAATATGTCAAGATACCGTCTCCAACCAGTGCTGTGCCTACTCTGGCGGGTGTTAGTGCGGTGCTGTAGCCGCTGCCACACCAGCCGCGCGACCCTCGGGTCCGAGCGACTGGCGCCCAGCTCCGTCATGGCCGCGGCGATGGTGGCCTGCACGTGGTACAGACGGTCCACGAGCCGGTGACGACTGTCTGAGACGCACGCTCACACTTCGACTCTTATCTAGTACTGGACTACTTTCAGCACTAGCGTAGTGGACTTGCAGAGAATTAGAATTTTACTTTAACTAGTCTGCGTCAAATCACAAGTCCTCCCATTGCAACTACCAACATGAAAACACCAGTCAAGCCTTTTCGAGACGAGTAAAATAATAATAATAATAATAATATTCATACACTCACACCTATTATCTAGCCAAACGTAAATATCATTAAGAGCTTGTGTTATGGATACTAGATAACGGAGAAATAATGATAATATTATGTATATACATATGTTATGTATCAAATTATAATATCATAAGAATAATGATTATTATGATTACGTTTATCATCCATACTATCTATACTAATAGTTACTCTGTGTTACGTTTTCACTCTAAGCCGTGGATTGATTTAGTTGAAATTTTATATGGAAATAGTTTACATCCTGAGAAAGGATCACCTTTTGGCGTGATGACCGACATGCACGCAGGCGATCACTAGTTATGGATAGTTTTTTCGATCCTATTTAGGGCTAACTGTTGTTGAACTAAACAATAAAATAGTAAATAAACCTATAGTCTGAATATCACTATCATCGCGACGGAACGCCAATACATGTAATTGTATATAAATTACAAATAGCGGGCACACTACGCGGAAGATCGGTCGTTCCGTCGCGGACGATCGGTCGCTCCGTGGCGGACCGCTCGCTCTCTGCGTCCCGCGCACCGATCTTCCGTCGGCGTAAGATCGGCAACGTCGTATTCCAGGTATTTGTATGCTTCGCGCCACATTCGGCGGATAACTCGCGGCGACGGCGGTGCACGCACAGGATGTTCGACACTGAACGATTTATTATTGAAGTGCAAAATAGAGTTTGCCTTTGGAGTCTCTAGAGAAAAACCGGATAGAACGGCAAAGAAACGAGCATGGGAAGAGATAGCAAAATTATTTTACGACAATTGGGATAGTGAAATAGAAACAAATAGCGAGAACTTGGTGAGTTTTTCACTTTATTAATTTGCCATAGGTATAGGTAATTATAAGTAGGTACTCGTATGCACGTAGAAATTAAAACTATATAATTAATAACAATAACTATATCAGTCACCCTACCTAAATGAAGTTATGTTGCCACTCTAGTTAACCTTCTTCCATAAAATATTTTTTTAAATAATTCTCTCGTATTTATGGCATTAGGGAGTCTAGATGTATTACAGTTTGGTAACGTAGGTAAATCAGAAGTTAACAATTCGTCGTTGTAGTTCAAACCGTCCCGTTCCGTACAAGGTTATGAAGAACACATGTTGCTTTTACTATATCTGTAGCAAAAAAAGGTATGAGATTGCCCAATCTCTAGTCAAGAGTATTTAAGGGATGAACCCAATATTTACGTTTTCTTTTTCTTTCTTCTTATGCTTCATAAATAGCTATCACTTCTACTGATCCATTACGACCAAACCGTATAAGCGTTGGTAGTCGACTGATAATCTGCCACTGAATATTCAGTGTGCCTGCAACGCATGGTAACGGATTGACTCCCGCGGAAGTTAGGCGTCGGAATTTCCGTCAAGTGTGGCGCTGGCCTAACTCCTCCTCAGGAAATAAAAACTTTCAAAGTTTATAGGATAAAAAATAATAATAATACTGACGGTCCTGTTTGATCGTGTAGTTGCGCGTACTTCCGTCCGACGTCAGCAGCGTGACCTTCAACCACCATTTGAGTGTCTTCAGCAGTCAGTGGATACTCAACATCTTCTCGCAGCTCGATCTCCGGTGACGATTCCTTCCATAGGCCCAGAGATTTTAGCATAAACCTGTACAGGCGAAAGTATTTATCTGTTACACTTTATGCGAATCGGAACATAGTGTTCAATAGAGACAGGCGACTGATGCCTGAATGACGGGCGTTGATTAAAAATGACACTTCTATGAACTTGTGAATACTAATAAAATATCTATTCATTGGAAACCTTATGAAACGACTTGATATTTTAGTTTGGAGCGTCAAGGATTTAAATCAATGTTTAACATACCTATGAAAGAATATAATGAGTAGCAACAGCAAGTCGTAGAGTGCATAATTGAACTTCCTTTCGATGCCAATGATGCGGGGTGCCGTGAAGGGCATATTCGCTGGTATAGCCTTTTGATTCCACGGCAGAATCTCGAATTGAAACATGCTCTTAATCAGTACTATCACCTGAAAAAAACATTAAAATACCCATATGAAACTGGTATAAGAGCTTTTGATTGGTCATAATAATTTCATTTTACTAAATACCTCAGTGTAAGCTATAAGTGTAACCCAGAATGTTTTAGTGGGCCGTGGTATAGTAAGCGTGCCCCATAAGAATACCATGAGCGGCAATGGGATTGATAGAATTGTTGCAGATTGAATCTGAAAAAAGAGGGCTTATTTTAAAAATCTGTAGTCAGTATTATTTAGAGTAAAATCTAAGCAGTTTTATATATTCGTCGCGAAATTTATGGTAAATTAATACTACTCTTAAAGCCGTCACCTGTGACTACTATTTTCTATGAACAATAAAGTTCTATTTTATTATATTTTTCATCCCGCATCTCGGAAATACTATTTTTGCTCTTCGATATCTGAGTCCAAAAGCCGTTTTTATCCGCTAGAGGATAAAGTAAAATTGAATTTAGAACATCGTGTGCACTAAGATTGATGTGATAAATTGTGATTTAGTCATTTCCTCGCTGAGGTGGGATGAAAAGTTACGTGTTGCACTCGAGTGCAAATATTTTTCACCTCGTGCTCTTTTGATTTCCTCGCTAACGCTCAGGATTCTAATTTTTCTCGTGATTCATTTTTAGAATCCTTCGCTTGCTCGGTCATCAAAATTGAGCACGCGGTTAAAAAGCAATTTGCACTCTGATAACTATTATAATGCCATGGCTAAGTTATTAAAACTTGTTAAATGTTATGGTCACCTGGTTGATGAACACCATTAAGTAGCAGACAATATCTGTATGCGCTAGCACTGCATACCAGAGCGCGTACGCCAAATGGACTAGCGGGTTCTTTTCCTGCTTGAACATAGAATCATCCTGCTCTTCTAATATTGAAACGTCTTTGCTGTAACATGCGACAACGTTTTAGAAATCGTATACATATTTTAATTAAGTAATTAGTAGTGAGATATAGTTTACAAAAAAAAGGCCCAAAGAAATTTTGAAAAGGATCTCAAGTGACTTTTTGATGGCGTTAAATAATTAAAAGTTATCGTGCATAAGTATAACTGTATAAGTGAACAAGAAGTAAAATAAAAAAGTATGAAAAATAATTTATTTGAATTTAGGTTAAAAGTGCCTGTAGTTATTCATTACATCGTATTAAAGGACGACAAGATTGTAGAGTCAAAATCACATTACACGGAATAATTAGGTACGCAAAAATTATTAAAGTTATTCAGTTCTGATCTTACCTTGATCTGCTATTAATGCATTAAAATATAACGTGAATAAGATATATTTATAAAATACAAAAGCAGCAAAGGCATGCAAGCAAAAGGTAAAGGAAAGAGTTAGAATCAGAATAATTAAAAATCGACACAGCGTAGCCCATCGCACACGACGTCTATATTCGGAAAACGCTTGCACTGTCTTTTTATCTTTCTTAGGGATATGAAGATCGTTTACGAGATGGTGATACGTATACCTTCGTATGAAGGTTTCTTTCACCATCTTCAAGTAAGATGTTGATTAATTACATCACAATTAACGAACCTCAAACCAACTATTGTCGTTTGTTTCATAAATACGGGTACTTCAAGTCTTGGTTGGTACTATTCGGACGTGGCGGTGAAATTCGTAGTGACTTTAATTGGGTTTGTTAGTGTACTTGACACTTTACTCTTTCACCTCCATCAAGTCAAGCAATATTCCATAATCAAAGGATTGTATTATCTTATAATTATTAACGTAACTAGGGGCTTGCTAATCCCAGAATCTACTGTACCAGTATCATCATTCAGAAAAAAGAATGGAACAAATCTTATAAAATTTTCCTAGTCTCTCAAGCCTTAGAATAACACCAGGGGCTTATGACAGTTACAAAACAATTCTGTGGTTTATTCTGTCAAGCGGCGTTTACCTCTAGAGGTCTATGACAATTGAAAAAACAAGAGACTAATTTGAATCCTATTTTTATTTTAACTATAAGATTCACAATGGACAATATTGTGATTGAACCAAGGCAAATAATTTGAAGACAGTGCAAAGCCATCCGATCACACCTCTCACTGGACTGCAAGCTAAACGCGCTCTCGTGTTCGGAGGTATCGTCGTCGTCGACTTCCTCCTGTCGCAGCAGCTTATTGTTGAGCGAGGGCTCGCTCGGCAGCCTCGGCGGCGTCGCGTCCAAGCCGCGCTCCATACTAGGCGCCAGTATACGAATTTCCGGCACACTTATTTCGCTTAACTTACGGCTGCAATAAATCACTTACGTTTGTACTGCTTTCTCCGCTTTTTCCTTCAAAATAATTCTGTTAGATACTCTAAATTGAATAGAGAAAGCACTAATTTTGTGAATTATGTAAACTAAAATCTTCTAATAAAATATGTTAAGTGTTAATAATCTATTTACTAAAAACTTTATCATGAATATACTACTATTCTAGCATACCTATTTATTAACTATGTTAAAAATATACAAACCCAATATCGATAATCGGCATCAAAAGATTTTTATCGTAACATTCCTCATCGCTAGCACTACGCAGCATGCAAAAACAAGTCACAACTCACTAGATTATACTAAGTCACTACGAAAATTCTAAAAGTTACACTACAAGATGATGGATAGATTATGTTACACACTCAACCTATTAAACAATCTACATATGTTTATGAATTAGTAATAACAACATGCACACAAGCATGGCGAATACAAAAGCTTAATGAATTAATGCTCTAATTTTATGACCTCCATTGGGCATAAAATTTATAAAATAATATAATACACTCACCGATGCACAAGGGTCTCCGGTAGCGGCTCCCATATCATCTGCGAGCCTTCTCTCAATCCGATTCCGAAACCTTCCTTCTCCTGTAAACATAATTTATTGAGTTTCTTTTAATAAACTGTCATCTTTAATGTTGTATGGCTGTTACATTTGGGAAAGCGGAAATTTTCGTCTATCATTTTACATCTCAACTTAAATCAGTTTCTTAGCTATATCATTATTGATAAAGGTCTTTCCATCTTTAAGATGTATGTACGCCTACCTTGAGTATCTTCTTTTCCATCGATAGCGTACGTGACACATATCGGTAATCCCTTGAGTACTTCATTAGGTGACGCGTCAACGACACCAGAAAGCTCGATATGAAAGCCCACGCTATCTCCAGGTACCGCTTCAGCTTGTCGAACCATGTTTCTTGATCTGTAATACGTTAATGTTATTTTTATTAATTTCTAATACAATGTACGGTATGTCAGTCCCATCGTAGCCTAAACTAGGTAGGTAAAACAGAAATATATATCCATGTATCTATATTATAATTAAATGATAGATGTTAATCGAAACAATCATTGGCGAGTCACCAATACAAACAGAAAAAAACCGTAGCATTTCAAAGTACGACAGCAGACAGATTTTTTTTTTCAATTAAGTATTTTTTATATAACTGGATGACAAACAAGCTGACGACCCTCATGGTGGTAAGCGCTTACCGCCGCCTATAGACACCTGCAATAACAAGGGAATATGACTTGATATTGCAGGTGCGTTGTCATCCTGAGGCCTAAGATGAAATGCCGTCCATGCCCAGTAATTACACTGGCTACCTTTCCCTTCAATCCGAAACACAGCGAACTGTTTCACGGCTGAAATAAGAAAGGCGGTGGTATCTACCCAGACGACCCTACATACGGATACGGGCCTACCACCTGTCCACAATGAACAATTTGCGCAGATAGTGCGCTTACAAACGAACCGAATTGAACGTATTCGTGCCAACGAGAGTAATATATGACGTTATGAGTGACGTCATGAAACCGTGATAACGTTGCTCACGAAAAAGTGGTAGTTCAGTGTGTGCGCAAATGTGAAAATTGACGTTTTGATTAAGAGTTTGTGAAAAATGTTATAAATGTTGTTTTTATCAAACATTTCATTTTTGAATGGAAATGGTCATCTCTAAGCTTCCTTGATTTTGTAATAATTTTCCTACATATTCATCAATAGTATAATTTTTGAGGGATTTTTGAGGTATATGGCATTATAGGATATTATATATAAAACAATACAATTATTATTGTAATGACGTGGTCAGACAAGTGTTTAAAATTAATAAAAGATGTTTAGCTTTATTAGGTCTTTGTATATTAATTGTTGACCTTTGTGTATTGTAATACCTATATTGTGATGGTGCATTGTCGGACAGCCTTTAAATACAGTAAATATTCTTGTCATTAGGTACTTACTGGTACGTTAATATACCTTTTTTTATACTCTGTGCGACACTGCGCTGCTAAATACTGTGTAATTAAACATTGTAACTCAATAATTGAAAAGGGTGACTACACGAGTTTGTTGCCGGAATCTTCTCGGTAGTTCAACTTTTGGAACCGGTGTAAATTCAGACAGACTGACTGACGGACAGACGGACCGACAGACAGACTGACATTATAACATTCTTAGCTTACGTAGATCCAGATAAGACAGAGAGACAAACATTATGAAATTGTTAGTTAGTTAATATTATTTTTATGTGATAGACATAAGGGTTTTTTTGTTGACGATTCGAAAGTGCTTCTTGGGGGCTTAATTGAATAAAGATATTTTCATTTTCATTTCATTTCGAATTGATTAAGACTTGTTATCGTACTTTATTTGCTACAAATACTCAGGAAGTGTTTGATAAAAACGTAAGACCTTATATTTACTCTTTGATAAAAACATAAGATCTCAAAGAACGTTTTATGGACATTGACAGGAGTACACACGAATGCGTGAAAGGGTGGTCCGAATTGATTGCGTGCAAACAGTGCATATAGAACCGTATTCAATTCGTCTAAGGCGTTTGCACTATTCGTAACGTTGTTAATGTTTGCTTATAATAGCCCATTTTACAACGTATGGGCGTTAAAGAATTTAATCAAAAATAGAACTTATCTATGGATTCTTCTCTGAATACGAGATATTTGGATTTTTTTATCGTTTTAAGAGCTTTAAGACCATAACGGGCCAAGATTTGCTGAACCAATCTAGGCATATTATTTTGAGCCAATATCTAATACTTATAGACTTTCTAAGTCTGACCATATTGTTTTAGTACGTATGCATTAGAAGTATTGCTTGACTTACCAGGCAAAGGCGCGATGTCGTCCAGCTCAGACACAGGCGCGTCTTTATCCTTCTCTGACAATGCGACATTCACGTCCCTTTCTTGAATGATGTCAGGCTGAGATCTACGTCGCATCTATAATTATACCGATTAGGCTTCAGGTGTGTTGTATAGTTTTTTAAAGATAAATAGTGCATTAGTTTGTGACGATGGAATCCTATATTTTATTAGAAACTAAATAATATGTAAATATACAATACAACGAATTGAAAGTATTTTAAAAGATAGAATAATATACATATATTTTTTAAATAAATCTATAAATATACGTACCCATAATCTATATACTTTAGCATAATAAGTTAGTATTTGAAAACATGCTATGATGCAACAAGTATATTGTTAAATATAAATACATTAAATACAAAAAAGCTAACAAACAATCCAACAAAACATGCAAACAAATAATGATTTAATGAAGCATACGTCATGTAACCAAGTATTATATTTACAAGCATAATTTATTGTAATTCTATATAATTCCATAGTGTAATGAGCAACTGCGGAGTATTTATCTCCTTTGAAGTTGTAGCGTTTTCAATTGAACACCTACTCCGCCTCCCCTCACCGCCTCACCTGCACCGCCTCACCTCACCGCAAGCCGATCAAGGTTCCCCGGCGCGTCCACAAGGGTTGTAACATTACGCTGTAGGCTATTGTTTAGATCTAGGCACGCAGCACAGTAGCACTGCGTGCCTAGATACTACGGAGTTGTTCGTTACACTGGCGCCCAACGTGCGGCGAAGGAATTACTACTTAGTAAAGTAGTAATAGTAACGGGCAAGGTGAGCAGCAAGAGACCAAGAGGCAGAAGTCCAATGCGCTGGTCGGACCAAATTCGCTCGCCCTTAAGTTCCTCGGTGCACGATGCCATCCACGCCGCCGATGATAGAGCGAACTGGCGTAGGATGGTCCAGGACGTTATTCAAAGAGGCCACGACCGTCAGCATTGAGGATAAACGACGCAAGGAGGAGGGAAAGTAGTAATAATTCCTTATACTATGAATATACTCAATAAAAATCGTAAAAAAAATTACTGCTTGTAAACATAATAAGATCCGTAAATTTTGGTTCCCAAAAGCAACGCTAGAAGTCAATAAATAGAAAGGGTAATGTTTGAGGCCCATAAACGATTTCTTTTTTAATGACTAAAATTTTAAGCAAGACTGGCCCTAATTCTGGAGAACACATGCTAAGTTTAAATTAAAGCTCACTCTATTTCTTTCTTTTAAAGCGAATACGAAAAGGATGGCTGACATATAAATTGACATCTAAAAAGGTGCGTTCAATTTTCGACCTAATTAAACGTTCTAAAATGCAGTGTTTAGGAGGCACCTCCGTACATGCCGTATAAAATTGTCTATGGTTTCTTTGAAATCTATCTAAAGGACATGTTCTGAAAATGTATGGGGGCTGGTACTCAGCTACCCCCCAGGACAAAAGTTATGTGGGAAGAAAGAGTATATATTAAAGAATATTATGATATAAAAACTTTAATTTTAAATGCCTGCATATAAATAAAAAATAACATTATATTCTGGTCAAAAAACTGTTATCCAGAGATGTAAAATTCCATTTAAAAAAATGTGACTCATCCCAGACGCGTAGCATCACTATAACGTCTGTGTCCCAGACATAGTATAAAACGTCAAATGTCGTCTATTGTCTGGTCAAATATTTTTTTAATAACTAGGCATGGGGTTGATTTGGTTCAGCCTACGACTATTTTGCAATTATATTTTATTGTAAATGCTAGAAGAACATGGCAAATTAGTTTCTGCACTTTTTTCTGACTAATAATAATGATTTCAATTTATTTTTACTGTATTTTGTCAGAGAAACTTGGATAAGAAGCTTAGAATTCTTGCATACACTTTTCAAAATTACTCAAAAATGCAGGGGTATTAAAATGAAAAAAGGATATATTCAAGATCCTCTGAGCATAAGCTTTCGCATAATATATAATTTATCGTGGGGGGCTTTCGAGTACCAATATCGAACATCTCCTTTAATTGACAGCTCTAAACAGATTCTTACTATCTTTTTCCTATGACTTATTGCGAGAAAGAGATAAACTTACTTAAATTTAGAATGAAAGTGTGTTTCCAGAATTAGGCCCACTATTCGAATTATTTACTAAAATGATGAGACTATTTCTTGACATTGAATATACTAAGAAAATAATGTCTCTGGACATTTATTGACCGCTGGCTTGCATTACCTCATGCGGATAGGAGTGAGGGTAGCTGGAGAGCGATAGGTGTCGCGGCGAGCGGACGGCGGGCGCAGACGCGCGACGCAGCGACACCGCGCGGTTGAGATCCGTCTTGATCACCGTCGACAGCAGCTGTCGTACATCCGACCATACCGTACCCATAACCTCGCTTATACTACACACTTTTGACATCAACCGTAATTTAATATGTCTACGGCAGGCGACAGCTGCACGTGATTTCGTAACGGTATGAAGCTGAGCTCTTTGGATTGTAATATGAATGAATTTCACTTTTCTTTCAAAATAATAGTTTTTTGCTTCATGCAAGTAAACATTAGTTTTAATTAAGTAGGTACAGACGACAGCACATCAAGTGTAACAGTTGAACTACGAAAGCCGCCTCTATTAGTAATGCGGTAAAGGCGGTCTCAAGGTCAAACTGTTACGCTTGATTATTTTGAATCTGTAGTATGTATACACGTTTTATTTTCTTTTTTTGTATTTAATATAAGAAAGTTCATTCAGTATTACATCAACGTGTACGTAGTATAAGCGACGCATTAACAAATCATGCGACGGTTCTGATAGGACACTACAAAGTTAGTAAATTAAAGCACATAATTCCAATAAGCGTATTACCAATCCTAAACCATAACCTGCAAAGACGATAATCATGCAAGAAATTGCATAAGTACTATAGTAATAATTCAACCCACAATTATACCAGATAACTAACTTAATGTAGAAATTCTTTAAACATAAATTACACTACAATTTAAATCTAAACTTGTAATAACTATTAAGCCTTTGCCGCACGCATCGTGGCACAAATACGTGCCAAACCATTATAATCCATATCATACAGTTTAAAATTGAATACATTCAAACGTTTCATTTTTACATCAATGATTTATTGAAAATCATAGGAGTAAAAAATGAAATAAAACGATGGAATAATGAAATATATTTTTTAAGTAGTAGGTAATAACAATAATATTACATTAGTTGGTCCAGCGGTAAGGGGTTAATATTTAATATCATCTCAAGCTTTTTACTACTTGGTATGATAACGACAGCTAGCTAGCATTTTCAAGATATGGTCCTACTCTACTAGTGGCTATAAAGAATAAGCTAAGTTCGAAATTCTGGTAGCATGAACACAGACTTAACAGTTTACAATAATTGATTTTAGGCGCAATGTTGAAGACAACGTTTATTGCTGATATATTTTTATAATGAACATTGAGCATTACGCAAAATAAATAAAGTAATAAAATTATTTTAACTATGTGTGCAGGAGCCATTATTTGAAAAATATTTCATGTCACCGAGAAAGAAAGCGTTCGCCATATTAAAATACAGTTGGAATTTTTTATTTTTATTTATGCTACAAAACTTTCAAAAATATTATTATTATATTATGGCGTAAACAGCGTTCGTTAACCACAAAATCACATAAGTTAGCACCATTTTAGGTTGTAAGGAATTACAAATGCTCAAGATAATAAATAATATGCGTTAAATCAATAATATTATCTTATATTCGCACATTCTTACCTTGCCGAAGCCCATTTCTTTCGGTGCGTCCTCATCGGAACTTGAATCTTCATCTTTGAGGTGCACATCAGTGTCATCGAACTCGTCAAACATGTAGTAGTCACCAGAACGAACCGCTGCATACAGAAAAATATTGTAGAATACTACCGACACAAAGCATATTACCGTGACTATTACATAACATTAGCATGACTATAAGATATTAAACATATTTTTAAATTTCATAATAAAAATAGAAACAATGTAGATAAGTACACTAATCATTATATTGAAATTAAAAAATGCTTAACCGTCATGAATAATCACGCTAATAAAGAGGAATTATCATTTAAAGCTACTTATATACAACGATTTAGTGTAAAAGCACACAAAGTGACATTAATTAGGTGTATTTTTATACCTTGTAAAATGAATTTAATGAAAATTTAACCCAAAAACAGCAAAGACAATATTAATTATTGACTTAAAAATATCCCATCAGTGGTTTAACAAACAAAAAATTGTTACTTAATAGAAATTAATATTTAGAAATTTAATGTTGTAAAATATAAAATTGTGCATAAATCTTTAAATTACCAAAATTGGTTTAAATACAAAATTAAAAACAAAACACACACACGCAAACAATACACAAAAACACAAAATGCAAAATCGTGCCCAACAAACAAAAGCGGCGTACACATGCTCAAAGCGCGTGCAAAAGGCGTAATACTGTCTTAGATTTTATATTTACAAAGATATGTTTTTTTTTTATATTTACAAAGAGATAGTTTTCTTTTTTTTTACAAAAATTATGTACATTTACCGATGGATTTTAAAATTAAGACAGTCCTCGCCAGAATGCTGTAATCGCCTATATACCGTCACCGACAAGCTGAAGAGATTAGTAACGCACGCAATGATAAGTTATAGCGCAGGAGACGTTACCCTTCTGATGAGTCGCCGGCTGCCTGTACGGCCTATCGCGAGCTACAAGAGAAATGCAGAAAACTAAACGGCACAGTTTACATACCAGCATTTGTGGATATTCACAATTAACAGGATTAAACATAGAGTGGATTTGTTAGATTCAACGTCCACCCAAAGACAAAAGTTATTAAAGCACATGGTTTACATCGTTATATATAACAGTGCAGTCGTATAGCAAAGCGATTTTAGCACATTTTATGTTAATTAGTCACTCATGTCTGACTCGTGTATCTAGGCGGTTCAATCAGAAACACTGAATATTGATTTTTCATAATTAGACAAGTCCCTTGAAAATATGTCCGAAAATATAGTGCTAATATTGCTTTGTTTTTTCAGAAACCTGATAATGTGTGCCAGTCTAAATTTACACCGACCGGCAGTCTAATCTAATCTGAAAATTTTATGAGGAGCTGAAATAGTTATTGTGATATTGTGTTTGGAAACTCAAACGACAGATCGAGACATGATAAGAGCAACAACACCGCCAACACCAGACCGCTTAATGTATTGACTATACCTTCGTGTCTCTTCGTGTAGAGTCGTCGCCTAACCCCGGGACTTCCTACAGGTAAATAAAAGTTTAAAACAAATACACGTATAATAAATGCTGTACAGATAACAATGTATGTACAGTGAAACATCTAAAAACCATTTTTTTTTTGTGACAGCTATTTCGGTATCCGTTTTGTGCGGGCAGATCTGTAATTGTATGCGGCATCATGAGATGACTTATATGGTACAAGTTATTATACCTTATCTACTGTTCAAATATTATCTTATAAACATTGGTAAACATTCTTAAAAGAACCAATAGTATATTTATAGATGAAACTTTTTAAAACGCCCGCACGCCACGGAGGTTCAAGTGCAAGGATGGCACATAGTAGTTACACGTATGATGAGAATGTGGATCCGCGCGGCTCGACTGCGACAGTATCGAGGTGCGGTTCAACTGGCTGGGGCTCGCCAGCGTGTGGCGGCGGCGGATCGGCGGCGGCGAGAACACCGGGTACGACTCCTCGCTCTGCGGCCGCAGCTCCGACGACGGCGGGGACTCGAACGAGATGCGACACGGCTCCAAGTACGCGTCGAGCGACACAGTCATCAGCGCGGACGATGGAGAGGGGGGGCCTTGGGACGGGGGAATAGTCGGCAGCGTCGAAGGAACCGGAGACGGGTCAGGTTCTATGGGCGGGGTCCTCGCAGGGGATGGGGGCGCGGAAGCTTCGGAGAGGGGTGTGTGGAATCCACGGGGTGATGCCGGACTGTCGGGTGTGTGGTACCCTCGGGCTGATACATCCGAGTCACCTCGAACTAGCGGCGCATTCTCTGACTGTTGGGTCTCGTCATCCTCTGGACGCAGCAGTCAAAAACGCGTCAGTATTGAAATTATGACTTATAATTTGTAAATTACTCTCAATACTTTGATATGGGATCATCCACCAAATAAACTAATAAAATCAATAAAATAATATTTTACTAGATAGTTTTTGTGATTTCTTTTTACTATTTCTATCAACCCACCTGCATCATGATGGTGTGGTTCCTTAGTCATAGCTCCCTGTATTTTCTTCTGGTTTGCCTTTATCCTCTCCATTTTTACCTTAATCTTTTCCAATATCTTTATTTCTTGTTCTTCTTGTATTTGCATTTGCTTTTGACGAAGCTCTTCTATTAATTCGGCTCCACTGGAAGTTTGTTCAAAGGGTGATTATTTGATATTAGAAACTTGTTATTTCCAAAAGACAAAGGTATCTACCCCGTATACATACCGTGATGCTAGTACAGTTGTTGCTTTGCTCTCATCTATGACTCTATAGAAGTAATAGCTGTGAAAGAGTCGCCGCTGTAAGATGAGGAAAGCAAAGCAAACTCCGTCCCACGCAAGGCCGATGTCTTCTTGTGGTACTGAACATGCGGCTTCCTGTCGGCAAGTAAAATATCTTCTTTATCATGAAGATAAATGGACAAATGGAGGGCATATTAATTTCAGTTTGAGGAAAATTGGGTTTATCAGCTATCATTATTTAGGTTCTCCCCTTTAAAGGAATTGTAGTCATTTAGCCCAAACGGGGAATTTAGAATTTACTCTAGCGCGGCAAAAAGCATAACGGGGGATACCTTGTACCTTGTTCAATACCATAACAAAATCGATCAGGCCGATTAATACTTCTCAGTTATCAGAAACACACGGGGCTGATGATGGGTAATAGTCCATAACTATTACCCATCATAGCCCGAAAAACCAGACACATTTAAATTTAAATTGTTATGTCATACATTGATGACGTCTGGGCATTAAGGGATTAAAATCCTTCAATGCCCAGACGGCAACTTAAGTTGTCATAACAATTAAAATTTAATTGCGTCTGGTTCATCGGGCTTTTATGGGGTAATAGCTGACACACCCAAATTCTTCTTTGTGCATATTTTATTTCTGTTTGATAAATAAATATATATCGCGATTTCCGGGCGAATTAAGTAATCGTCACAGATGTGTTGTTCTCGAGTAGTACCATGTCTATAGTGCACTAATCAAATCGGAGATCGAGCCGATGACCTCTGGATTTTAGGTTCAATATAATATATGCTATCAGGAAGGCAATAGATGTGGGCAGCGCAGAACCGAGGTTTAGAGATCCTTGGGGGAGGCTTAACAGCAGTGGGCGTTTGTCGGCTAATATGATGATGATGATATGAAATTAACTATGATCCTGAGGGCGACATTGTTAAAAAAGACGTTTTTATGTCATCCCTTCCTTCTGCATGTCATTTTTTTTATTTTCCGAACCCGGCTCTCCAGGACCTGCGCTAATTTCGCTATCAATACATACCTTGACATATTCCATCCGAATGAATCTCGCGATGTTTCCACCTGCGAATTTATCCACACAGCCAATGCCGAGCAGCTGCACGATCCAGCACGCATGCTCCTGCATCACCGAGCTGAAGATACAGCCTGGGATCTGCAGCAGCGCCTTCACTACTACCACCGATACGTTGTAGCGGAGCAGCCATGACCACCTACACAATCATGTTTATATAACCTAAACCATAACTCATAACAATCCGTTGAAAAAATTGATAACGGTTCAGAGAGCCTAGACAAGATGCCATTTGACAATCGCTATCGCAACCGCTAAATGAAAAATGTATGGCATTTGATATTTGTGACCGAATGTCGTTCAAGAGCTAATGTCAAATCCCATACATTTTCTGTTTAGCGATAGCGATAGCGATTATCGAAAGGCATCTCGTCTAGGCCCTCAGATCTTAAATGTTTAAAAGATATTTAGGAATATAATAATTTCTACGTTGTGAAAGAAGATGTTATATCACATGTTAATGTTTTTGATGCATCTAAATGCCAAATTTTTTGTAGCTATTACAAATAAAGAAAGAAAATCATGAAAAAATATATGCTCCAGGCGGGAACCACTACGCCACCACAGCACTAGTGCTCCGGTGGCGTAATCGCGTCTGGCCGGACATAGGGAGACGCGGGTTGGATTCCGGCCTGGAGCATATATTTTTTCATCGTTTTCTTTCTGTATTTGTATATGTTATATTATAACATAAAAACAGAAAGTCTAGAAGAAATTAACCTGTCAAGCCACAGATTTCAAACACAAATTGGTTTTAACCCCCGAGGGTCTAACACGGCTTGACAAACTAATAAGGCCATTCCAAGTCTTTGGTAATTCAGATGGTTAAAGCACTTACCCGGATTGTCAAAGGTCACTGCATTTCACCCCAGGAAATGTCTTTTTTCTAGTCTGGTCATTTTTCTTCTATATTTTTATTCATCTTATCTACATTACTATTAGAAACGGAAGATTAAATCTCACTTACCATTGCAATATAGCATATTTTGGTCGAAGGTAAAAGTCGGTTCCCTGCCAGAGGAATATGAAGGAGCCTATGAGGTAACCCATTGAGAACAGGTTGACGCGGTTCGTCCCTGTCATGAACATAATGGCGAGAGTCACCCAAAGCATTCCCAGGAACACCATGCGTTTGATCACATCGAGCCAGGTCCTAACAAAAGTATTAAATAATTAAAGACAACAGTTACTTTATTGACCAATGTGGTAAAATTATATATTATAATCTAGTAACCGCAAAGTATTGATGTGTTGAATGTATTTAAACATATTTCTGTATTGAATATATGGGATATATTTTTTTAATCAGAGACTGTTTTCTCTTTAGTTCTCGCTAGTGTTGCTTTTATTGGAACATTTAGGATATAGAGTAATATAGACCAATGAAGCACGTATTACATTTTTTGAAGTTTGCGGTGTCGATGCGATTTCAACCGAAAAAAATACAACTCATAATTTATCTTACCCTACGTAACTCAGAAAGTCCGGTACAGGGTTGACAAAGTTTGGTGTCTCCCAGTCTTTCCCAATATCTTCGCTATTGGATCCACCAATGTACTCATCGCCCTTCGTTCGTTCTATACGGAACACACGAAGTTGCCTCGTTGCGAACAAAAGCAAGAAGAAATCGAACACCAGCTTTATAGCGTGTGGTGGCTCGTCAGGGTACGGCAAGAACAACCATGTTCGTACATGTTTCATTTGCTAAAATAAATTATACCTTCCCTTTAATCATACTAGGCCAAAATAGCTAAAATTTTAAACATTAATAAAAATACACTAAAAAAGAAACAAGTAAAAATTCGAAGTACTTATCTAAATTATAGGTGTTTCACATTATATTATTTTTGTAAACAGTTTACTACAAAAAATACTTTCAAATTAGATAAATACTTTCGTCCAAAATGTTTTAGCTTTATAAGTGTTTTTAATTGTTTGATAATTGTTATTTATTCATTAGTTTTAAAACCCTTATAGACATTTCCGTACACCACATTTGTGATAACTTTAAAATCTTGCGGAACACTCGTATTGTTGGGACGTATTCAACAACAGCTATTCATCTGGCATTATTCTGATATGTTGTTGCTATTTGATTTGAGTTTGGAGGGGAGTATGTAGTGATTAATGAGTCTAGGTGGTCTAAACAATATCAAGTTAAATGACGCCTGTGAACGTATTTTTTTATACAACTAGATGACAAACAATCTGACGGCCCACCTGTTGGCAAGCGGTTACCGCCGCTCTTAGACACCTGCAATAACAAGGAAAAATCACTTGATATTGCAGGTGCGTTGTCATCCTGTGGCCGAAGATGAAATGCCGTCCATGCCCAGTAATTACACTGGCTACCTTTCCCTTCGATCCGATAAACATCGAACTGTTTCACGGCTGAAATAAGAAAGGCGGTGGTACCTACCCAGACGACCCTATATACGGGCCTACCACCTAGTAAACCTAGTAAATATATGGATGGATATATGGATGGATGGGAGGAGCTCGGTGGCGTAGTGGTTTGAGCGCTCTGGTTTCGTTCACGAAAACAAAGCAACTTTCGCCATGGTTGGTCCCTGAATGGGTCAATCAAATTTATAATCTCGAGCTCCTCCGTGCTTCGGAAGGCACGTTAAGTCGTTGGTCCCGGTTGTTACTGCAACCGCTTTAACCCACCAACCCGCATTGGGCCAGCGTGGTGGTGTTATGGCCCAAACTCCTCATGTGTTTCTGCCATGTAGGAAGGCCTGTGCCCAGCAGTGGGACATATATAGGCTGGTGATGATATGGATAATTTATTTTTAGCCGACTTCAAGAAAGGAGGAGGTCAACAATTCGGCTGTATGTTTTTTGTAATTTTGTTAACTCAGAACACCGTCATTTATAAGCCAATTTAGTTTTTTTTTTCAATTGTAAGAGTATAGGTACTTTCATATTGGTCCCATAGAATTTTATTTAAAATCGATTCACTAGTTTGGTTTTAAAATCAAAATAACTGGAATAGTTAAGTCATCGATGTAAGCGAAAATGCGGATTTTATAATTTTAGGATTAGTACCTGTATTACTCTAGGTTTTTTGTTTCTTCTGATAATACGTATAAAGGACTCTTTGTCATCAGAAGATATTGACACGTTTTTTGCTATATTATTTATATAAGCTCGATTTTCTCTTATTATCAAGTTTGATGTATTTATTAGGCTGTAGCTGTTCAGTTTTCCACGCTGCTATAGAGGACCAATACGTATTTTTGGGTGATTATTTTTACTATGAAGTTACGTTACGTGAGTTATAAAATCACGAAATGTAATTTAGAAGGCATCTATCGATTCAGTCATTTCATCCGTTTTATCACTTTGATTTTCTATAGCATTGATCAAATCCCGTATTTTTTTAGGTATAGTTTGACCCACGTGTTTTTGAAATATCTTTCAAGAGCTGCTTGATATCCACTAGGTGGGTTTGGAATATTTGTCGTAAACATTTTGGTTCTCTTCGCTGTGATCTGCCTTTCCTGATAGGGTGTAGTTTCGTTTAAAGGAGTGATCGAAGAATTCTCGACATATATGCTCCAAATTATATGAGGCTTTATGGGGCTTTCCTTGTTTGGAAGTTAACCCTGAGCAGTCTGCTTTTAGGCGGATAACCTTCTCATGTTGATTACATTCCAATCCCAAATTAGCTTTTGTAATGTTTTTTCCTCATTTATCGCACTTTGTCATTGTGTATGTAGATAACAGTCGACCATTAAAACGTTGTGAAAAGGTTTTCATTTGACAATTTTGTTGTTTTAATTACCAATTCTATCTATAGATCTATCTTTTGTTTGTTTCGTTCTATACTACTATCAAATTAATATGGGACTAACTGGATAGTGTACTGATTTTTATCAAAATTTGGAATAATCAAAATCGGTTTATAATATTTACGGAGATATCGCATGTACTCGCAAAAATACAGACAAATTGACAACCTGCTCCTTTAATTGAAGTTGGTTCAAAAGGACAAGGGCTGAGTCAAGACAATCTTAAATGTATGGAAGTCATCTTTAACCATTTACTGCGTTCCAGACTGTGGCACATATTTAGTTTTGTGTTTTTTAGTTAAATGTACCGCATCACTTTCACTGTTCAGTTAACCATGAGCATTTTTAACTTTAGCATTCCTGTTAAATCAAGGTTTGGTTTATAGAAAAACTATCCGTATGACGACTATAAATTAGGTCTATGTACACACGACAGCACATCAAGTGTAACAGATGCACTACGAAAGCCGCGTCTATTACGAACGCAGTAAGGATGGTCTCAAGGTCAAACTGTTACGCTTGATGTGCTGTCGACTGTACACTATACTGAAAAATAGGTAAAAATATGCAGAACAGTGTTCAAGTGTCCATTTTATTTTTATTCGCTTTGTTGCGTGGTACAAAACAAAAATCTTTACAGAAAAAACTGCAACACAGTCAAATATTGATCATGGCGCGTATGCCAGTTTGGTGACGTTTAGTTGACTTCTATGTCGCCCGCCATATTGCCATAGTGAATAACGGCGAAATCGACGAATAATTTCAACTTTTGTACAAACAAACTATGCATGAAAACGAATTATGTAGTAGTATTTTTCTCGGACTCAGGTGATTTTACCTGATTTATTGCGATACTGTACATATACTTGGCTGGATATGAAACATTTCCTTTCGTAGTAACTTTTCTTAATGCAATAAGTATCACAAATAATTTACATGATGGTAAGTGGACACCATCATCTATTGACATCACCAATATCTAGGAAATCTCTTGGTATTTCGGGTGGTTTGACATTCTGGAAGCAAGGGATGGTAATGCCTCCCATGCCATGTAATGACATTGGCTACAAAATACAGGGAAATGTCCCTTCATACCGGAGCACAGCAAACTACTTCACGACCGACTAAGGAAAGGCGGTGGCATCCTGTATAGACAGGTGGTAGTCAGCTAGTGTTCACTCGGTGGTAGGCCCGTATATAGGGTCGTCTGGGTAGGTACCATCGCCTTTCTTATTTCAACCGTGAAACAGTTCGCTGTGTTTCGAATTGAAGGGAAAGCTAGCCAGTGAAATTACTGGGCATGGACATTTCATCTTAGGCCTCGGGATGACAACACACCTGCAATACCAAGTGATTTTTCTAGTTATTGCAAGTGTCTATAGGCGGCGGTAACAACTTATCACTGGGTGGGCCGTCAGCTTGTTTGTCATGTAGTTGTATAAAAAAAGGTAATAGTGACGAAGCCACTTGTATCATCGCTAGGCGGATACTACGGAAACGGGCTAATCATATTTTACTTTCCATCCAAACAGTTCGCTGTGTTTCGGATTGAAGGGAAAGGTAGCCAGTGTAATTACTGGGCATGGACGGCATTTCATCTTAGGCCTCAGGATGACAACGCACTTGCAATATCAAGTGATTTTCCCTTGTTATTGCAGGTGTCTATAGGCGGCGGTAACCGCTTACCATCAGAAGGGCAGTCAACATGTTTGTCATCTGTAGTATAACAGCTTGTTTGTCATCTAGTTGTATATAAAAAAACCAGCTTCCCTTACCTGTTCCTCTCCATCCCAGGGGTAGGCAACACAGAACTGCGGCAGGAAGCCCACAGACAACATGTATTGTATTGGCACTAATATCGTGACGCTAGCCGTGAACGCCGGCCATATGCGAGCTTGCCGCACGCGCTTTATGGACACAAGAACTAACAACCAGCCGGAGTATAAGACCGCGTACACGTCCATACGCGAGCCGATTACGCCGATCAGGCATATTAGGGTTATCTGAAAAAGGGAAGGTAATTTATAAGCTAAATTGTTAAATAATTTAATTACAAAAACAATAGATTTTATTCATCGGTAAAAAACTATTAACACTGATATTGAGAATTTGAAGCAAGCAAGTCTCAATACTTATATACTAAATCTTTGTTCCTTATGAGAACGCCGCGCCGGCGCTCAGACACAATAAACAAATATTTATTAAATTAGTAGGTACTTCACAAATAAAAACAGTGCGGTTGTTTAAATTCAACTCGTTAATATATTTTTTTCATATTTCTTACGCTCAATCCTAACAATCCTCGAGTACAGAAAGTTACTTGTTAGTGTACGTGAAACTAGACTAAAATATTGGGAGAAATAAGCGATTGATAAATCTTTATTACATTACAATTTTCCTTTTCTATGTTACCCTTCCTTGTTTATTGTATCTCTTGTATAAATAAAAAAGTAAATAAGGACGGCTACTTCAATGCTGAGTGTTTTTGATATCATTTAGCTCGCGTCGATCCGCAGTGTAAGAAAATGTTCTTGTGAATTAGATTCGTTCTATATTGATAAGTGAAACTGTTATTACAAAAGATTTTAGATTTACGTACATTTGATACGGAAGGGGTTAGTTTCTCCACATAAAAGCAGACTCACCTCTACACCGAACTTATAAAATCCATAATTCATCAAATATTTAATACAATGTATCATGTCTCTGTCAGCTTCCTTGCGTGTAATATCTGGAAACATTATTTTATCGTTTTCCTTAGAGGACTGTCCTGACTCTCTAAAAAATAGTAAAAAATATACAGTCAAAAAACATTAGTATTATAAAAACATAACAACTGGGCGCTATTCTGGTAAAAGTTTTCTAAAATAAAGAATACAAAAAAATCTATCCAAATTATTTACTTGTCATCGAAGCTTCTACCATCTTGACACTGTACACACTGCTCCAAATCGAGCTAAACATTCTGGTATGTCGGGCCTTGGAGGAGTTAATCCGTTATAATAAGTAATTTTAAAAAGTCACTTGTCACCCTTAAAGGGCGGCCGTCTGTAAGATAATTAGCCTAATTTACCTCTTATTCTGCTGACGGTACATGACGAGGGAGTAGAAGGTGAACACCGCTATGAGCCCGATGTAGCCCTTCAACAGCACGACAAGCGGCTTGTCTCGAGATGCCTTAAAAAAGCCCACCCACTCGGCGTTGTTGTATGTCGTCAGGTTCACTGTATTATTTTCACCGACCTGGGAAGCAATGATTTCATAAACAAAATATAATTAGTAGAACTAAGTTAAACAAATTATTATTTCAGACAAAATGATGAATTAATCAGACGACCGGCTGGTCGAGCGGTCTGTACCCCTTGCTATATAGGCTACTCGGTCAAAGGGTCTCGGGTTTGTATGATGAGTACGAGCATTTGTTTACGAGTCATGGATGTTTATATGTTTATTAAGTATATTTCTAATATTTATTTACCTATTATTATCATAATTTCTCCGTTATCTAGTATCCATAACACAAGCTCTTAATGATGCTTACTTTGGGCTGGATAATAGGTGTGAGTGTATGAATATTATTATTATATTATTATTTGTAAACATTGTTTGATGTTGGTTTTTGTTATTTGTTGCGAGTACGTAGGGCTTCTTAGTTACCCATCACAAAATGCGAACTTAAAAGCTTGTTTTTTAACACCTTACATATTAATTAATTCATGATTCAAAGGACAATAATTTAGCACTTTAAAGCAAATTTTTTTAAGGACCCTAAAGTTAACTCCTAACTAATCTCCTCTTTCACAAGACAGGGTCCCAAACTTCACACTGTGGGTGTGTAAGATTCAGACTTACCGAGTTACACTGAGTGTCGAAGAAAGCGTGCTTGATGTAATCAATCTGGTAGACCATCTTGGCCATCAGGTAGACGCTGATCAGGATGGAGATAAACAACACGCAGATCCGTTGCCGCCGTGAGCTGAGCCACAGCGCCGGAGATATCATCAACATTATAGGAACATGCATGGCGCACACCTGAAAAAAAAAATCAGTGCGAAATTGAAAACAGTCGCCATATTTTAAGTACGGTTCAAATCTTCTGAATCATTTATAGGGTAATAAACCTCCTTTACTCCAAAATCAGCTATTCGGTTTCGCTAAAGTTAGCAGTCGTGATTGTGGCAGCGCTGTAATGCCTTTTGGCGTCTGTTTGATTTTTGCATCTTGAGTGTTTTGAAGTCGGTTTTTCTGTTGTTTTTGTTTAAATGGGACATTTTAAACGTAAAATGCCTGGCTAGCTACCACCATCTTACGTAAGTCTGCCACCATAACAATTACGTTGTCGCTTCGACGACAGAGCCGTTAAAAAGTGGTTTATTTTTGTATCTTTATGTAAAAGTGAATCAAATATTGAATGAAGTCATTACGTATTAAACATTAAAAAAATCGTAATATCGATTGTAGGTACTTAATGTGGTACATACCTATCTCTAAAACAGCGACGAATATATGTACACAGCCAGGTGATCGACGTAGAGATTAGTGAATACGTTTACACGCAGCAATGTGCTCAAACGTCAAAATCAAGAGGGGTTCGTCGTCAATCTCGATGTCAAATGTTGCTGTTAGTTAATCGCACTGCAGATTATTCATGGGCGGCGTGTATATACTGACGACTACGTAGTTCCTCGAGTAGACGCGGCGACAAGTAGAGTACAAGTAGAGTCCAACATGATCTTGTTGCAGCCACTCATCGATCCAGGATATGAGATCTATTTCTGTCCCAAATTTAATAAATAAGCTCTGCTTTTGTCAGACATTAGAATTAACAAGGAACATCATCCGAAAATGTATCTGAACTTTTGGAATTCGTTAGAGTAGCCCCGTGAACATTTCTTGATTCTATTCCGTGGAGAAACGAAGTTTCGAAACCTGTCTTATTAAACACAAACTTTTGAATAAAATAAACAGAACTGCTACTTACATTGAGTACGCAGAGCAACATAAGGGCCAGGAATATGATTTTAATGAGATGTATATCCAAGTAGACGAAGGTCTTGTCCGCGACTTCGCCAAAATGCTGCCTTAGCACGTTAAACGCACGTTTGGCCCATACTTGAAAGCCACTTGATGGACGCTCGGTTAACGTTGGCGCGTATGACCGTGTACGGGATGCCTTCCTGTGAATAATTTTCAGTAATAATAATATAAAAACAGATCAGTTCATAGCCAAACTTGCCTGATATGATGAGGCAAAATACAAAACCTGGTAAAATAGACTCAATTAATACGCCTTTATAAAGACTTAATATAAGAACCAAGGACCATGCATGCGTCATTTTTAAGCAGGACAGTTCAAATTTATTGTTAATATTATTATTGCCTTAATAATGAGTCGGCGAGTTGACATATTAACTATTACAATTAAACTAACCTGTGCATCGAAGAACGCTTAGCAGCTGTATTTATAGAAGACATTTCAATGGAATGATCAGCTTCTGTCAAGCTTTTATCATCAACATCAGGTGAAGCCGGCCGATCTTGTTCAAGTGGCAGCTGTGGGATCTAAATAATTAAAATATAGATTTAGAATTGCACTATAAATATGCATAATCATAATGAATTAATAACTTTAATTTTTACTGTCACCTCACTCTGGTCATCTTTCATTGTCGAAGCGCCTGCTTGACTGTGGCGACTCGAATCCTCTTTGACAGTATTTGTTCTGAAAATATTAGTGAAAGTTGGTTGAAAAAAGTACCAGCCTATATACGTTCTATTTCATACATCCTAAGCGGTTGCAGTAACAACATGTATCATTAATCTTTCTTTGTTTTCGTGGATAAAACCAGAGCGCTCCAACCACTACGCCATCGAACTCTCCTTTATCTTTGGCACATCTAATATCTATTAAAAATCTAATATATATTACAAATTTAATTAAAATAACTTACCTCGTTTTTAAGTCCGATAATGCCATAAAGTCTTTGTGGAAGTAGTGTACTTGCATTATAGTAATAATTAAAAATAGCGTAGGAGTAAGTAGTTTGACAAACAAATCTGCTGGAAGATATGGTTCTAATCCTAAGTCATGTTGCCTGAAATTGAAATCACATTTAGTTAAACAAATTGAACTCTTATTGCATAATCATTAGAGTTTCAAAGGTAACTTACAATCTCTCGTTTATTAATAAGTAGGTTTCAATAGTCTTGGAGAAGTTATCGAACTGGTATATGTAAATTAGTATTAGATTGACCATTGAGTAAATAATAACTGTGATCCAAAACATGTACATCAATTTCCGCCACCAATAATAACTAATCTGTGAAACAAAAAATATAAAAATAAAAATGGTATCGTAATCACTAAATTGAGAAGACGGTTGCCATGAGAACTAAAGTAACGGATCCATCTAAGACAACGTCCTTCGGACTGAAGGGCAGATTATGTTCTAAATTCATTGCATGAGAAACGATACAATGTACCTCATTTTTCACCACAATCTGTATGTTTCATACTAAAAACAATTATATTGTACACAGTACTAGCAAATCAAAATCTAGTTTGCTGTGTAATAAACTAATAATTTTATTTATTTAGATTTGAGCTAATGTTTAGGTTTCCCCTTACACACCTTATAAATAATGAAATACTTTTGTTGCGGAAAGTGTCACAATATAAACATACTACGATAACCGCTGCAACCTTGCCAGCCAGTAATGTCCATATTCGCGACTGTTTTGAAAATCCATGTTTTGGATGAACAAAAGAAATTCGTTATTAAATATTGATAGCGTTGGGGTGGAGACAGTTCACTTATCATTTCGTATAACGGAGACAGCAATTCACTAATCATTTTACATAGCTTAAAGCAACTTATTGGCCGCTATCGCGCCAAAAGGTAGCATATGTCCTTTTCTATCTCCATATAACAAATTTCATCTAAATCAGTTTAGCAGATTAGGTGTGAAAACGCAACAGACGGGCAAGTTACTTTCGCATTTATTATCACTATGGATATAGTTTATAAATCTTCTCACCTGGAACATAAGAATAAAGACTAGGAAAAGGAACATGTAGATGATGCGGAATATCGTCATGCGATCGCCAGTGACCCCTATGACGAACAGCATAATGACCACCACGTAAATCCAATAGCGGGCGCAAGCCGCTCGCAGCCATTCGCCCAAAATTTTCAGCAGGCGGGAACGGTTCTCTTCCTCGCGTTGGGCTTCTATCACTATGCGATAAATATAAAACACTTGTCACTAAAGTTTTATCATTTAGTAAGTTTTTCCTTTGCGGTGAAATTATAAACAGATCACGAATGCAGTTAGCGAGAAGAGGAGCGTTACCAATTTGTAATGCATAAAAAAGTACAATCATTCGTTTGTATGTGAAGAACTGAAGACAGGGTGTTGAGAAAGTTCAATAACAGAGGAAAGAAGATATTCTTGGGAAAGTTGAATTAGTAAAAAAAAGTTAAGAATTGTTGGTAAGAATGTGCTTGTTAGAAGTGACCTTGACAGTTGTAAATAGAGACATAAAATAATGTTTTTGAATATAGAATGCTGATGAAGTCTTTCTTATACATAATTACCGTTAGCCAGACCTGTTATTAAGAAAATACAAACACAAGCACGATTATTCTTTCGCTTTCAATAAATTTACCTAGCGAGATTATAAAGGTAGTAAGTATTATAAAATCGCTAGTTTTAAAGAAACATTTCGGAATATATTTTGCGAGCGATGAGTATGTCGACGTAGTAATCATAGTGTTTTTTAATTTGCTTTCTTGCATCGCACGAACGTAAACTCTAGTATTTACTATACTTTTTTAAGAAAATAGTTTGTTCCTATCTTTTTTTGCAAGAACCTAAACTGCCACAACAATCATCCATCAAAGTAATAGTTGGTATTTACCGCTAGCCGCAGTAGATACAGTAAGCTGCAAGGGCGCAGCCATATCCGTAATGACCGCAGACTGCCGCCGCTGCTGTATCTCATATATGCGCTGGCGCAGCGTCACCCAGAACATGCATGTGAACAGTGACTTTATCAACAACGGCACACACGGCTCCCCCTCAGCACGACCGACGCCTATTTGTCGTAGATTCACTTCCTGCAAATTTTGACATGTAAAAATATATCTACGTACATAGTATCTAGTATGTGCTAAGAATTCATATTTCTTTTCATTTCTGTTATCGTCACTAAGATAGCTAAATTTGTCTTGGAACACTGGGTTTAAAATTAAAAATATTTTCCGGTAAAGATAGGGCATAAATAAATATTACATGTTTCTCTTAAGGTAATAAAAATAAAAGACAAGAGAAATCTATATAGTAAATCAAAATGTAAGTAGGCGAAGTGGCATAATGCCACTGTAACTATTTACTACCAACTATAGTCTATACGATGCTATATGTTTGGTGCACTTAAATATTAACTAACCGTTATATTCGATGGTAGTTCAGTCTCTAACAGATTCATGCCGTATATGTACTGGGTGAGCAACAGCAGCATGGCGTAGCAAACCAAAATGGGGCTGGTCTTCAACATGAAGGACCGTTGGTCCTGACACAGCCACACAATGTTGGCCCACATCAGAAACACGAACGTGAGCCAAGAGTGGAACATTATACTCCATGCCATCATTGTGATTGTCGTCGCGATGTACGACGATCTGGTAAAATGATTTTTTACTTAAAATATACCTATAGGTATGATATGGAGTGACATCTAAAAGTTGTTGGCCAGTAAAAAACAATTAATCGAAAAAGTAGGTGCCAATCATTTGTTTACTTTAAATAATACTTGTGCTGTGTATATTTACCTGACTAGAACTTGGAAAAAGTCGACAATAGCTGCTACGATGTCATCGATGATAGTTGGTTCCTCTAATCCGATCACTGATTCTGCTAGAAATAAATCATACATATATGCAGACAGTTGTTGTTATTATTACTGATTCAGTTCTGAATTTATTATACACATTTGTAATCGATATCTACTGATCACGTATTCCTGTATCCTTATTTACACAAATGATGTGGCGGCAAAAATGAAAAACTCACTTTCCCGGTCGGTAGTGACGATATCGTTCACGTATTCCGATTTAACAAATAAAATATTCATCATAGTTTTTTTCTAAAATTACACGCCTTGTCAAAATAATTTAGCTGCCTATAAACAAAAGGCAGCCTTCATAAAGATATACCTACATTATTTTAAAAATGTTTCATCCCAAAATCCCAACTTTGGTTCTGACTTGTTAATAAAAATATACTACAATGATATTATTGGGTATTTTAAAAACTGTGAATTAAATTCGCATTCTAGAAAGGTATCATAATTCACAATAAATGATATCTATATTGTATTGTTTTCTTCCTGCAATTCATAATAGTACATTGATTGATATCATTACAAAATATAAAGATATAGCTGTTTGAAATAAAACATAGGTAACATTAATAGCATAGTATCTAAAAACGCCACTCTTTCCGCCACACCTTTAATGTAAATATTGTATCAATATTTTCAAGACACTGGCGATTTTAAGTCTTTATTATTTAATTGCAAATTAATAAATAAAAATGTTTTAAGCGTTTTTAATGATAATACCTTTGTGATTGAAATGGACAAATATTTCCGCGCAAACATACCTTCATCAGGCACGATCACCGAGCCAGTGGAGTCCTGGTGTAACTGTCGAGAGGTCGAGCCTGACCGCACGCTAGACCACCGCTTGCCAGGGCTTATGTTCTTTATTAGCTATAGACAATACTTCATTAGAATCTGTGTAACAAATATATTAGAAAAATAGACGGCGGTGTAGCCGTTGGGTAAGATAAAAAATATATCAAAACACTTTTTATTAAAACAGACGACAGCACATCAAGCGTAACGTAGTTCAATCTCGAGACCGCCTTTAGTATACCCGTAATAGAGGCGGCTTTAGTACAGCAACTGTTACACTTGATTTGGTGTCATCTCTACATCTATAATGTTTTATTTTTTTTACAATATTTATGTCAAAATTCACTTGTAGCTATAACCCTTAATTTTCAGATAAGTTTGATAGAATCATTAAATAGTAAATAACCCTTTCTTCAAGCCAGAGGACGCGGGTTTGTAAGGTAAGGGCAGATGTGTTTGTGTGATGAACACGAACATTTATCGAATAGATATATAACGAGATTACTTATATGTTTATTTAAGTACGTTTCTCATATTGATTATACAGCGTGGTGACGACAATACGTCAATAAATTATAACATGGATGGTTTGTAACTTTCAGATACATCTTATTCATTTGATAATTTCATGAAATTTCTATGAAATAATGCAGCCAATGTTATGATATTTCATAGAAAGCTCATGAAATTATCAAGTGAATAAGATGTATTTTTTTATTTTATGCACAAAACATATTATAATTGATTAAACACTTAACTTATAATTATACAATTCTCATCCAGTCCAGATTGTAATACAAACATACCTATGAGTATTTTATAAAATTTACGAGTTCGACACAAAAGCCAGGCTTACATAATACTCTTAGTAAAAATTACAAATGAGAAAAAAAAAATTTGCTATCGTATTTTCGTTACCAGCCTGTATATTTTATGCTTTATAATTGTATTCATAACACAAACTCTCAATGATGCTTAATTAGGGCTATATTTTAAGTACGTTTGACATAAACTGATAGGTAATAAGGGCATCGTGTAATACTAACCTAGTGTTATTAGCATACTAACCGGTCGTCTGTTAACATAAGCGCATTAAACAAATTACACAATACACGTAGAATTACACATTGCTGCACATAAACATACACAAATGAGATACAAAGTGATTCTGAAGGATACTATGTTATATGTCTGATTTAGATGTATGAGACAGAAAAGGCATCCCAAGCTTTTGTTTTTGTTGATAAAATGTGACAGACAATATTCGAACACTCAAATATTTGTGCTACCTTATATAGAGTGCAGGACCGATTCTGTGTTCACTCTGAAATGGTATTTAGATCTATTTTTTTCACTTTTCATCAACTTATAAAGGAAGTACCTAAGTATTCTATCTTGATTCGATTTTTAAGACTATTTTGATACAGAATGAAAGCCTAATTATGGTTCTGAATATCACGACTTAAATGTTTTTTTAGGAACACAAATATTGGAGCGATCATAAGCACAAAGTGATTCCTAGCTTCCAGGCCTCCCAGTAATAAAGAAAATAAGTTGAAATACCTACAGGTGTGGTCTCACTGGTGTTCCCACGAAGTGCTTTTGAATTTATGTATGAATATGCAACCTATAAAAGAATGAAAGCAGGTTGCAAAAATAAAATTAAAAAATTTAAGGTTTCGAGAATAATGTACCAAATCAAAGAAAGTGCACTAGTTAGTTTTCAGCTTGTGTTTAGGTATCATGCTTTATCTTGAGTGTTGTATTTGCGTGAGGTGTGGAGTGGTTATTTAATCAGAATTTAGGTTTTGTAATTATTAATCGTAACAACATGCATTAATACTTTACTAGTCTACAAATTATAATAAGTAAACTATAAGACCTATTTACAACCACAATAGAACTATTTTACAAGATGTTTCGTAATAACGCTACCTGTGTTGGATACACATAATGGGCCTGATTCTGAATCCCACTCACTTAATCACTGACAAATCACTTTTATAAAGGAAAATAATTTGACATTTAGAAAGTTCTGTTCAGTTATGGACCCTAAAGGGTAGGTACCCCTTACAACTGGATATAATTTCGACATAAGAACATTTTCAAAGAAAAGTGAATTTACCACGAGCCCTTCTAATTACTAATTGATGTGTGACTGTTGCTTATCGTACTTTTTGTATTTAATTACTAAGAGCTATTTGACCTTATCCCACCTTCCCCCTCCCTACACAGTGTAGACAGTGTCGGTTTTCCAAGCCATCAATAAATTGACAGTCTCCACCTCAACATCACGTACAAAGAAATTTATTACCTCGTTTTGTCGTACTTTCAAAACTTGGAATACTTTGTCAGCACATGTGTTCCCTTCTTCCTATAACATGGGGTCCTTCAAAAGAGACGTGAAAAAGCACCTTTTTGGCCGGCAAGGTGGAGGCGGCTAAAGCAGTGTTAAACTGCACTAGCTGTCTTCGCATATGGACTCTTCTCATCGCTTCACATCAGGTGGAGTTTAGTCATTTGACGTGCTTTGATTAAAAAAAAGTGGTCACTTATAGTTAAAGCCTGCATGATAAATATGTAAGTATATGTAAGAACCTACTACAGTGTGGTCACGGCAATACGACATTAAATTAGAACATTGGATGTAACATTTCATAGAAATGATACGAAATGATCAAATGAATAAGATGTAATTGAATGTTGCAAAATATTTCTATGAAGATGCTTTAATTTAATGTCGTATTGTCGTCAACTCTGTCGGCTCTTCAATACCGTCATTGCTACCCCGGAGGCGTGGACTAGGAGCGCGGTGGCAATGATCTTTAAGCCTTCTTGAAGAACAATGCCAAATGAAAGGTGACAAAACTCTCTAGAAGAATTATAGGCCAATAGCGCTGCTAAGCCATGTCTGTAAGCTGTTTTCGAGAGTCCTCACAAATCGTCTCGCCGCAAGATTCGACGCCTTCCAGCCACCGGAGCAGGCCGGGTTTCGTTAAGACTACAGCACCGTGGACTACATCCACACAGTTAGGCAGGTTATACAAAAGACTGAGGAATATAACCAGCCACTATGTCTAGCTTTTGTGGACTACAAGAAAGCCTTCGACTCCATCGAAACTTGGGCTGTTCTGGAATACTTGCAGCGATGTCAAGTCGATTGGCGTTATGTTGAGGTGCTAAGACGCCTATATAGCGTGGCAACGATGTCCATTCAGGTCCAACCACAGACGAAGACCAATACAGTTACACAGAGAAGTGAGACAGGGGATGTCATTTCCCCGAAACTGTTCTCGAATGGGCTGGAGGATGTCTTCAAGACGCTTGAATGGAATGATTCGGTATCAACGTCAATGGCAAGTATCTTATACACCTCCGCTTCACTGACGATATAGTTTTAATGGCAGAATCGCCGCAGGATTTGCAAAAAATGCTGCATGTTGCCTTTGTTTGTTGGCCTTAATGTTGCCTCACGACGCGTTGGTCTCGGGATGAACTTGGACAAGACCAAAGTCATGTTCAATGATCACGTAGTCCTGGTGCCGATAACTGTCAGCCGCGAGCCGCGAGCCGCTCGAGGTTGTCCAAGAATACGTCTACCTCGGGCAAGTGTTGCAAGTGGGCAAAGACAACTTCCAGCGAGAAATCTGTAGAAGAGTACACAGTTGGGCTGGGCAGCATTTAGGAAGCTGCGTCATATCTTCTCGTCATCGCTACCGCAATGCCCGAAGAGCAGGGTGTACAACCAGTGTGTCCTACCATTTATGACGAACGGAACCGAGACGTGGAACATGACAGTGAAACTGGCCCTCCGACTTCACGTCGCTCAGCGAGCTATGGAAAGGTCAATGCTGGGAATTTCGCTAAAGGATAAAATGGAACGAAAAAAGGGAACGAAGTTGTCCGGCAGAAGACCAAAGTGGTTGATATTATCCACAAATGTAGCACGCTGAAGTGGCAGTGGGCCGGTCACATCTGTCGCAAAACCGATGACCGGTGGAGTAAAAAGCTTCTCCAATGGAGACCACGCTTCGGCAAACGTAGTGTAGGGCGTCCCTCTGCTAGGTGGACCGACGATATAAAGAAGCTGGCAGTTGGTGGCTGGATGAGAAAAGCTGAAGATCGTGTTTTGTGGTCCAACAGTGGACTGCAATAGGCTAATATGATGATGATGATTGTCGTCAAAAGTTAATACAGCAGTTAATATTTACGGCTCATGAATACACTGTTTTTTATAAAATGATCTTATACGGAAATTACAAAACAATATCTATTGATGGCTATAGTTAGGGTAGTAGGTATGGCTCCTTAATAAACACTTACTACGTGTTAATTTTAGAACTCCATACATGCCTTTTAAAATAGCCTTATGATATATTGAGAGAAACAGATATACTATATACTTAAATTTAGATCTAGTACGTGTACTCTGAATCGGGCCCAAATAAATTCTAATAAACCACTAAAAGCAGAATAAACGAAATATTTTAATGTTGACTAATTACAAACATTCGAAATTACTAAACTGTGCAATAGACATAGTTAAACTACAGTGATAAGTAGGGTTGTTCGCGCAAGCCTTACTCGAACTTTCTTAGTGGCGCTCATCCACTTGTCGCGGGTGACGCGCCGGCTGCGGTGGAACGAGACCCCGCGAACCAGAGACCCGTTCAGCTTTCCGGACTCTATGCCCGTTAACGCACTCTTTTTTTTCGCCTACGATTTCCGATAGCAATGCGGATAGGAAAAAATGTATAAACCATCAAGCCATCACCAAGAAAAAAAAACTGGAATTGTACGGAAAATGACTTGAAAGTTAGGTAACAAGAACAAAAACAAACTACAATATTAATTTCAAGCATTAGATCGCATCCTAAACCTACTCAAAGGCATCATTAGCATGTTAAAAATTTAGCAGATACCCAATTGGAAAATTATTTTAACAAGCCATATCGCAAGTCACTTAGTGAAGAGTTTACTCAGAATCGTCTAAAAGTGATTGTGTTGGACATTGTGGATGACAGACTACACATACCTTAGGTTTGAACAACTCTCTCGTTTCAATTGCAAGAACGAAGTATGTGAAGAGAATGACTAAAGGGCTCGCTAGGGTAGCCCACATGTGATCGTCAATCACTTCATAGTAAAATGATGACGGGTTCGTTTCATTGATTGAAACCAATTGGGTAAGACCAAAGTACCTGAAAAGTGAATTGAAAATGAAATATACATGCAACTCTTAAAAGCACAATATTTCTTCAAATATTCTATCCACAGAAAACGAAAATAAGTGTGTCAAAAACCCGACTTAAAAATTAATAATTAGGTCAGTGTAATTACACTGGGCATGGAAGGTATTTCATCTTAGGCCTCAGGATGACAACACACCTCTGCAATACCAAGTGATTTTTCTTTGTTATTGGAGGTGTCTATAGGTAAGCGACTGTAACCACTTATCAGCTTGTTTGTCAGCTAGTTGTATAAAAAAAACCCCTTTGACTGTAAGACGTTCAGATCCTGAATTCCGAATAGCTACATCTCTGTTTTTCTTAATATAACACCACCACCACCTTTATTTATCACCTAAGTACTTTGGTACGGTCGACCACAGAAGTAGCTGAACACTTTAGTACCATGTCACAACGACTCTAGCGTCAATATAGTACGGTAGCAACTATAAAGTACTTGCACAAGACTGGTGTGACATGGTACTAAAGTGTTCAGCTACTTCTGTGGTCGACTGCACCTATATTTGTTATAAATATTTACCTAGCAAGATCCATGTCGGGCGGGTACATTTCGATCAGCCATGAGCACTGATAGACGAGTAGAATTGCTATATGCACCGACATTATGGCCATCACGCAGCGGCTGACGACAGCAAAGCCTTTTTCAAGGGGTCGACCGAGCGCCCACGCCGTCGCAGCGCCCATAAACACCAAGAAATATATCCCCGAAGTAACACTAGGTCTCATTATTCCGGAGAACATTATAAGGAACAGGCAGACATATTTTCCTGAAAAAGCGAAGGCATGTTGTATTGTCGATGATAAAGGTTAAAGAAGGCGGGAAAGGTATAATTTATCAAGGTAAAGCTGAACAAAACACTTTGCGTCCACTTTAACAATAAGAGATATGACAATCTTTTTATATTGTTCCTCCGTTGCTTTATTATAATCGTCAATTATTTAGGCCGCCCCCGCACGTCCGACTTTTTGTTATGACATGACTGATAAAGAAAAGGAATATTTCCGCGATTTTTACTACCGATATACCTACATTGTTTTATGAAGCCGATTTTTGTGACATCCCCTTTTTGTTCATTTATTTAGATGGTAATACTTGTGTAATAGTTGAGCTGATGATAAATTAAAATTATTTATTTTTTGTTATACTAAGGTGAAATTTCACTGAATTCCAGCTCATTATCTCGTAAAATATCACTGGGAAAATTACGGGAGTTCTACTGTAGAGCTTAGTTCAGCTAAGACTACAAGAATATAAAATAAAAAGGGGATGTCACAAAAGTTGGCTTCATAAAACACTGCCCGATGTCGTTACCAACTTAACGCATACATACATCCATCACTTTGCCGGATGGATATCATCGGACGTGCACGTCAAAAATTAACAAAAAGGCCAACTAGATACTTGTAGGTCTGTTTCAATTGCAACGAGACTTATAATGCGTCTTTCGTTAACAGACTTTTTAATGCCTTTTGACAGCAGTGCAGCTTGTCATGCGTCGGTACGATTCCTATGCGACACACATCTCATCTGTATCAATGCGTCTGTCGGCGTGGCATGCTATCCAAGCCGCTAATCACGTAAAAAGATGCTTCAATCTTTTATTTAGAAAATAAAACTGTTTACGTACAGCAATAACCATTTTTAGAGATATTTAGTCTCTGAAAGACGTATGACACTGCGAATCCCATATCGTCGATAAGCGTGCAACACCGCGTGAGAGCAGTTTGCAATACCGCGTATTTACAAAAGTCACAAAATTGATATATCGCGCCAGCGTGCTATTAGTGCTGATTAGCATATACTTGATTTTCATTAAACAAGACCCAGGAGAATCCCAAATAAGTCCAATCAAAGTAATGTGTAGAAATTAGCCAAGATAATTAACTTTTTTCTTCCTCCTGTGAAATAAACTGTTCCTCCTTTGGGGGAGGCCTATGCCCAGCAGTGGGCGTCTCTCGGCTGCAATGATGTGAAATAAATAAAACGCTGATACGCGGTACTGCAGATTATTCTTACATCGTCGACGGGCGTCTTGCACGCCCGCCGACGATGTATCATAATATGCGTTTATCTACTATCTACTAAATAAACTACTAATATAATACCTACAATTGGCTACAATGCACCGGGCGCGGCGGGGGTAGTGATTTTGATTACGAAAACAGCAACTTTCGTCATTCAAGGTTGAATTTTTGCACGCTGCATCGTGCGTCACCGTTTGTGAATCAACATAGACTGTGAATGTTTCATTCAAAGTCAGTCCTTGATAGTCTGACGTGGATTGGAGGGGCAGCCTTACACTTCTGTCTATATCATCTCATCTTTAGTTAATATATCAATCTAGTAATGGATATTAAACTCACCCGAATTGCCATTAACAGAGTGACAATGATAATACTATTAGTAGGTATAATAGGTTAGGTGTACCTACAAATTGTTTGTATTAACTACTTTTATTTACCTAGTTAGATACTGCATATTATATATAGCTTAGCTCTAGGTTTTTATAATTACCTGCGCTCGTGAGTAATGGATACTGTTGATGTTTAGAATCTTTCTTGTGTACTTCAGGTTCAGAACTAGTCAGTAGTTTCTTAACTAATATGTACACCATGAGAGATACACCAACCATAATGAGCTGCAAAAAGGTATATTAAAATTAGATATGCAAAGAGAAGCTTAATAGGCCGTCTTCGATAAATTTACCAATATTTAATACCTCGGGTGCCAAATAATGCACGGCCATAGAAGGGTCTATGCCGGCGTATGATACAAGACCCAAATTGTGTCCGATCTTTTGTATAATCGGGTAGTCTTTTAGCAAAGAGCCATAGGGCATGAACGCTGCGAGAACACTGTGCCATGCCGCGTGAGTTACTAGCAGCAGCACAGATATTGTTACATTCATTAGAATAAATTTCCTGCATCCTCCTAAAACAAAAAAAAATAGAAAATCAGGCATAAAACGGCTAAGTTAAACGCGAAAATACAATTTACAGGGAAATTGAACTTTATGACATTGGTTCTATAAAGTTTTATTGAAGCATTTAATAAAATTACTATATGTGGTTATATACATAATATAGGTACAGGGCTACCTCGGAGACAGTGTGCATTTTTGTTCCATATACATATTATTAGTATACATTTCAATAAAAAAATAATATGTGATTTTTGTATTTTTTTTATTTTAAGTTTTTTAGTTTCAGTCAAATATAAAAAAAAATCATATAAGCTTTAGTCTACTAAATAAAATACTTAATTATCATTTATAAACTTTAATGTTCTTTTCACATAGATAATAATCATATCACAATTCACGTAAATTCATGCGACTGTTAAATCGTGAACAAAAAAAAACAATTTTTTTTTCATCTCAACTTCAGAGATTTCTCAGAATTTGGGACACAACACTTTTATCAAATTTTCGCTAGACATTACTAACACAGTTCGGAAAACGTAGCAAAAGTCATCACATGAGCACACCAAATGGAGTCTAGAAGCCTAACACGGATCAACTCAACAAAAATAGCAGAAAAAATAATTAAACAGAAAATTAAATACGAAATTATTTTGTCACGAAAACTGACCGATGACATTTCAAACATGTCAAACAAAAGTTTGTTTCCATCAACAAAATATTCTCGTAATAATTACTGAAAAAATAGTTTTGTAACAGCAACGTGGATAATTAGTAGAGTACCGAACAGGGTGACTATGATTACTTCTGTGATATGGATATTTTCGAGTAAAGTTTGTTTGGGATTTTTTTATAACATAGTAAAACAATAAAATACGTCTCTTTATTTTCTAAAGAACTTCATATACGCAAAAATTACGCACTGACCCAAAAGTAACCTTGTATAGTTTTTTAAGATAATAGTCATAAACTAAACATATCGATGTAAGTATAGTTATTTATTTATTGTATTAATGAAGTTCCAACCAAATATAGATTTGTCTACAAAGTAGACATAACTATCGAGTACACTTGTCTATGCTTGAGCCAAATTCGATGAAGAATTATTGTAAACAAACCAAATGTCATTTTGTATAGGTTTGTCCCTTTCATTCTCTACCTTTCTTGCTCATCACTCTTACAAAAGTGACAGTAGTTTGTTTACATTTATTCTATATCGAATTTGGCTCAAGTATAGGTCCTAGTTTCAAAATAATTCTGTCCACGTCTGTAATTAGTAGGGAAGAGACTACAATAGAAATTCTAATTGTAGACCTTATGAGAACCACATGCTATTGTAATTGAGACAAAATATTCACACAGTGAAACTATATAAGTATGTAAAGCAGGGTCGCTTCGTCGTCTAGATTCACCATTATCATCACGTAACTACCGGAGGCGTCATTATATTTCACCTACGATATAGTATGTTTATGTAAATTATAATATATTTATAATAAAACTGAACGACGCTTGTCGAACTTCGAAAATACTTTGGGTTCTGCTGTTCGGGTTCGGAGCAGTCACGAAATGACGTCACCTATAATCAAAAACTAAACATTAGTTGCGAGAGTGACATCACACGATCTTAGCAGGTATTAATCATGTCACACATAGAACTAGCTTTTAAATAAGCGTTCCAATTAAGAAATCGGAAATACCTACATGATTAACTTCTTAAAAGGATCCATATATTTCCTATACCTACTTTTAAAATACTAACATATGTTATTTGGTAAACTGTGTCATCATTAGTCATTTCATTACCCATAATAAGCCACATAAGTATTTAAGATGCTGGCAATCAACATCAAACTACAAGGTATTGATGGAAGAAGACGGAGATAAAGAGTCGTGTAAACTGAACGACCTCAATTTTATGTTTATTTCTGCAGTACACCAAAACAACATTGAGCTTAGTTGTTGCCTAGTTATTTTACGTGATATATTTAAAAATAAGCGTGTTGCCGCATTTAAATGAAAAGTACACAAAAAGTGTAGGTAGGTACAAGAAAAGCTTACCGCCGAAGGTAACTGGGACTTTGGGTACTGGTGCTAATAAGTACAGGAGCAGGTAAATCAAGGAAAGGCCGAATGGTCGCAGTGCTATGCCTGAAACAAAAGAATATTAAAATTAGCTAAGAAACAATATAGTAAATTATTTATTATACCAAGCCTAAAGCTAACCGAAAATTGGCACAATGACACACAAACACATGAATGTTTTAGATTCAGTCTACAAATAAATTTCGATGGGTCCTTGAACTTCAAATTTTTGCTTTCGTTATAAAAATTTCGAACACTAAAGATCAAACTGATTATAGACTGACACAACATTCCTCACCCACATCATCACAGGAACGCACCCTACATCAATTTACGTAGGTAGGTACTAGGTATCCTATAAATCATTTTCATAACCTAGGTAGCACGACTCGTCCATAAAATAATTGTTTCAGACATTAGATCACCCAGCTCTATAATTTTTATCATAAAAATAGTAGGTGTTTAGGTGTAAGATTAGACTTTACCTCCATATATGTGTGAAGTAAAATGTAATAATACAATATGTAGGTATACAGTATAATATTATAAATGCATGAATTTATCTTTGTAAAATTAAATTGTACATATTATTTAAAGGTAATAAAGAGGCTATAATAATAATAATAATGTGTGAATCTACACCATTTCACTTGCTAAGAGGTTGAGCGTGGAAAATCTTTTCTTAGTTTCTGCACTTTTACTTTATTGGAGCGAAACTCCAATTTTGAATGTTGATTAGTAACGAAAAAAGAAACAATAGAGATGTTTACAAATGTATCCTATGTAGGGAATAAAAGGAAAGTCGTAGACACTATAAATCACAGGGTTGGTCGGCGTCAGCGAGCGTCTAGCGATCTATATTGCCGCAATACTCGCAAACTAACACTATAATCGCTATAATACGCCTAACACATGTATTTTTGTGACCTTGATTTACTTATGTAACTAATTATTTTTTAAAGTCCTTAAATATCTAAATCTGAATTTCCTGCAAAACACGACTCACATGAGACTTAGAGCTCAGATTTATAAAGAACAAATTACCATATTACCATAATTTAATGTATTTGATTCACTTTTATGAAGGTAAAAATTATATTTATACAGTATAAAAAAATTATTAAATTACAAAATGTATGATCCGCTGCACGTTACAGATTTTGAAATTATAATATAAGACGTTTACGTGACTTAGACATTCTATATCAAGAGTTATAAGTGTTATAACTTATAATGCTTGATACATTCTATAAATAGGTATTTAACCAGATTATAGCCATTTGGATTTAGAAAATAAACGAACAATACTTGGTGAGCTTATGGGCTACCCAAATGCCACTCTAACATTTAGAATTTGTTCAGCTTGGTTTTATACATCGCTCTATTTCTCGTGGTGCCGATGCCGTAGAATAAAGACTTCGCTTTTATGTTCTTACACAGGAAATTACGTATTAAAGACAACAACATAAAAATATTTATGTAATTGTGACAAATAGTTTAACGTGGAAACATTTCAAAGGAATACTTCTGTGTCGATAAATTAACACACGTAGGATATAACGCCTGTCTAATAAATTGATAGTCAGTTTTAATTTGTAAAATTCAATTATCTTCCTCCTTATCTTTAACTAAGATTTTATAAAATATGACGCATACACTTAAAGTTAAAAGGTAGATATATCTACACAGGATCCTAGTTAAATTACTTTTGTTCATATAAAAGTTAAGGCGTCAAAAGGCACTTTTTACATTAGTTATCCTATGCTTACAGCAAGGCGGAGGCAAGGCGGAGGAGGCTAGAGAAGTAGGTAGGTAGGGTCAAGCTGCACTACCGGTCTTCACATTATGAAGGACTTTTCTTACCGCTTCACATTAGGTGGCGTTGAGTCATTTGTCGAACTTTGTATAAAAACTAAAAAGAAGCATGTTAAAATGAAGAAGAAAACTCTTGTATCTGTCCAGAAAATGTTTTTGACAATCTACCCATCTCTAGGAATTTAAGGGGTTCCAAATATACATTAACAGTCGGCCACTATGTTAAATTATAAAGTAAAAAACCAAAAAATAGAAACGACAGCATATAAACAATTGCAGCAAAAAGTGAGTTATTTTTGGATTATTTATTTTTTGTTTGGATTATTTATTTATTTGCCTTACCTACTCATAACTTATTATGAGTAGGTAAGGCACCTAAAGAGCGAGCATACATGGACTATAAATTCAGTAATCAATTACTGGATTTGTAACCCATGTATGCTCGTATACCGAATATTTTCCTAAGAGTATAGGTAACCGCATGCGTCATTGTGCAGTGATAATTACTGGCATAATTACATACACTGTGGATATGAGGGATAAATGGCGAACGAAACATACTACGGAGGGTGACATTGTCATATTATGACAATACTAATGAAATTGAGTCTACAAGTATCATGACAATAAGCTAATTAGGTCTGCACCCGCTGATAACCTTATTACGTGTCTAAAGTGTCCTTCTATGAGTATATTTTTTGTATTTCGGGTTATAGAACGTTGACCTATTTAAATTAATCTTTGTAGAGAAAAAATACAATTGATATTATACACACACACACACACATATATATATATATATATATATATATATATATATATATATTTATACAACTAGATGACAGACTAGCTGACCACCTGGTGGTAAGCGGTTACCGCCGCCTATAGACACCTGCAATAACAAGGAAAAGCACTTGATATTGCAGGTGCATTGTCATCCTGAGGCCTAAGATGAAATGCCGTCCACGCCCAGTAATTACACTGGCTACCTTTCCCTTCAATCCGAAACACAGCGAACTGTTTTACGGATCTATATTGTATATCACAAATAATACTGAACTTATCAGATATTAACACAATTAGATTTTCTATAGCGTCTGAGCGCCCCACCAGGCCGGCTAGCTATAAAAAGTTAAGTTACGCTATAACAAATAGTCTTATCGGTATTTTAGTATTAGTAGACAACATTTACTTTCACTTATTTTAGTGTTACATTATTACTGTAAATATTTTGCTATTAAAATGCAGGTAATAGCATTTACGTGACTGAGTACTTAATAAATAAATAAAACGCCTACAAGTATGTGTTACCTTACCCATGAGTAAATGTTCTGAAAATGACAAGATAATAACTTATGACTATGTTTGTCTTATAACATGATATGAAAATGCCCAAGTAACAAATTATAGTGGTATAATATGAAACTTGTATAATTGCACAAACAAATATCATTAAAGGATAACACTCATATAAACTACAGAGTTTATGAAAACATATTTCCAATTTTAATAATATTCTCATTAGCTTACGAGACGCCTACATAACAAAAGCAACAGTAACTTTTTATTTTCTAAACTAAGTAGTGTCATTGTCATTTTCCACCTTCATTACAAGTACAAAACTTTACTAGAAAATATTTTATTTATTTTGTGACAAAATAACTCTAATAATTGTTACTGAATATATGATATGATATGATGATTAAAATTACACCTAGGAATGAAAACCAAAAATAAACTAAAATAACACTAAAAAGGTTTCCACGCAGCATGTGCCGGGCGTTGGATACCCGTCCCAAAGAACAAGAGACACACAGTAAATGTAGTGTGCCTACGGTGTACGTGCATTCTATGTGTTGCTTTTTCATTTTAAACATTACTTATATTTTTTTATATGAAAAATACAAATGGCTCTATTATAAATTAAAGCATTAGTAAAAATAAGGATGTCAGTATTAGCAAGTGAATAAATTCATTAATTGCTTCTGACGATGTATTACCAGAACAGAAGCAACCCAATTTAACTGACACAAATACTGCTGTTGGGTTAAAAATATTAGAGAACGAATTCTGACGCGGGAATTTGATTAAACACCGGTAGATACTTCTAAAATTATAATGTAAGCCAAAGACATGGCCATTTTGGAGATGCTATTAAATAAAATATGTAATGTTTCTATAACATATTCAATAGAGTTCCCATAGAGCATAAAAATTATACGGAACATTAAGTAGTATGTTTTCGGTAATATCTATTTTACTATTTCAAATATTATAAAGTACGTGATGATTTGATAAGGCAACTTATATCAATAACAATATTAGTTTATCTCAGCTATTTAACTGTAAACGAAAAGCTCTAGCAAACACCTAACTAAACTAATATTTACATCAGTTTCTAAAGATAATAAAAACATTTAAAACACTAATAGAATATGAGGTGTAAAAATATAAGTACATAATGATGTAGATGAGATCATTGGTAATGTAGTTAATGTTGCCGGTTAACCAGTTGAACTGAGTAGCGACTAGCGACCTTGTGAATCAGGCGCCTGATAAGGCGATGTCAGTCAGTCCTCTCTGTGCCAAATATCAGCTCATTAAGTCATGTCTAGCCTGCAAAATATACATCGCTTTACCTGTTAACTGTCTTATTATTTTCTAATGCCAATACAAGGTTATTATTGGTGCTACTAACCTTACAATGACATCATGTGCTACAAGCTGCTTGAATTTGAATACTTCCTGTTTTATTGTATTGATCATTTGATATCAAAGTATATTTTTACGTTTTATATTTTTTTACTTTTTAGTTTAATCAAGTATAGAAAGAGTAACTGTTTTATGTTAATCTGATGAGTAATTCGCTAAAGATTTACAGATAACGTATCGAGCTTTCATTTAATTAAAAAGAAACCACCACCCAACGGTTTGTTTTTTCGCTGAATAGATTTAGCTTTTAATATACTGAGTGGTATATATGTAATTAAACATGTAGCAGGTTGATGTGGCAGGGCGGGTGATAGTCAAGCGTGCGTGCAGTGTGACCGATTACAACTCCAGGGAGTGTTCGCGAATATCCTCGCTACTTTGCTAGAATACAATAATAATACGATTTCTTTTTGCTTTCTTTTAACAGCAATATATTCGCTGTTATAGTGGCATAGGTGTTAATAATTTAACTTTTAAAACGAAGGTCAGATGAAGAACCTGTTTAAAAGTATTCGTAAAACCCGCATATTTAGAATACCATGAAATTACGAATATATCCAACACGACCGACGTTATGCGATGCGAGCTAAGTCAATACGTCAGTACTTATTAAAAAGATAGTTATATTAATTGTTTATTAGTTGTTTGTCATCTAGTTGTATTAAAAAAAACACATATCATATTGTTTGCACAACCTGTAAAAAACGGGATGCTATTTAGGTAATGGAATAAAATGTGATCCACTCTAGTAGATATGGAAGATTGCGATGATAAGGTCGATAATGGACTTTTGCTGGCTCGTCAGGTGTCATCGTCTCGGAATCGAGACGTGAGGTTTAATTAATGATGGTCACGGTTGTGAAGGTGGGCGCGGCCCATTAGTTGGGCAAACATCGTTGCCTCACGCCAGTTTGCAATTTACTTGTCCCTCTTTCACTTACTGTCTCTCATGAAAAACTCTTTATTGATAACTGTTCCTCTGCCATATAATTTACTAACGATAGTGCTATATTGCAGATTTAGACAAAAGGAGGTTTTATTGCAAAATATAGTTTTAAGTTATACCTGCTCCCTAATAATGTAAAGCTACAGTAATCGTAATAGACTTCATTTGATATTTTCATTGAGGTTTTGTGTAATGTACTTATTACTATTAAATGCCCTAGGATGACCGTTACGATTACCAGCTTTTTGTATTTCGGGGGGTGGTTTAAAACTCAGGGTGCCTCATTTTTTTTTAAAAAAAAGGTAGATAGAGTCACCTTAGATCACGTTTTGTAGATATTAAGGCGGAAGGGATTTAATCTACCAAAACGGTGTCAATATGACCGTTTTTACAAAAACCCAAATAATAATAATAAGGGTTGTTTAATTTAATATGTTTATGTTTTTAACTAAAAATCATACCGTAACGCGGTATGACAAAACTGCTAATAGGTTTCTAAATTATAAAATTGTAAAGATTTTGGCATTCTTCTAGCCTCGAGAGGTGCACTAAAACACAGATTTAGTTGAAACTTCAAGAAATAGAAGGTAGTTAAACCAAGATGCCATGCCATTATAATTAGAGCTTGACCACAAAATGTACTTTAATTCAAAACAAGATCTTGTAAACTGTGTTCTTTGCAAATAAATTATATTATTATATTATTATTATAATTATATTATTATTATTATTATTATTATTATTCGCTTGCCAACTCAAGCTAGAGAATGTACATACAACGTATTCATCAATACTCTAACTAAACAGTAGAAACTTTATAAGACTTTAACACTTAAGAACTTTAGAAACTTTGTAAGTTTTTATGCATATAATAAGAAATACACATGAAGTACATTATCAAAGATTGTAACAAGAGCCCCGAAAAGAAACAAAATACAGAAAAAAATAAACAAAAATAAAAACTGATTTCAGAACACTAAAAAGGATAAAATAATTAAATTCAAGTAGATACTTATCCCCTAGAAACATATTTTTTGGAGTCGGAGCTTCAGTTTTTATTTTAATGTAAGTAATGCAGCCTATGTTATATTATTTCACACAAATGTCATGAAATTATCAAATGAATAGGATGTTTTTGAAATTGACTAACCATTTTTATGAACTAATATAGCCCATGTTTTAATTTATTGTCGTATTGACAGCACCGCCCTGTATAAAAAAACATACGAGCCGAATTGAAAACCTCCTCCTTTTTTAAGTCGGTTCAAAATGGACGTTATTTTTTAACATGTGATTTTGTAATTTATGAAAATAAAGAGAGTGGTGGTTTATTTCCAGTGGACCTCAGACCTTCATCATGTTAAGTAAACGCATAATTTGTTTGTAAAACTTTCTATCAAATACTGCAAACATCGAATATAAAAAATGCCAAGCCATAAGTAACATTCCCAAAATTCACAGAACCAGGCTGTAATGTAATTCAATACACAGAAACTGGAAATTCTTTTACGTATAAATTACGTAACCAAATGTAATCCACAGCTGTGGAACATAAGTTACGCGAATGCTGAAGTCTTATTTCGATAATACCCGGAAACTTTGTTCCGATTTTTCTCAGAAACTCGAAAACTCCTTATTGGGGAAGCTTCGATATTATAGAAGAATTTGTAACGCTTAGGCTTTCAGCGGACCTATTCGCGAATTTTTTTTTCACAGTTACAAGGCAAAATCACAATGGCGCTATAGTAAAGGAGCAGTGGATCTACAAATACATCAGTTGTCATCACTTAATAACGTGTATGCACGTAATTGATATACTACTCTGTCAAGAAAGTACCGGGAAAAGATAAATAATACACAAAATGTTAGTTATTCATCCAAATTTATTTTATCACCTTCAAAGTATGCTCCTTCAGAAACGATACACTTACGCAAACAAATAATCCAATCATCAAAACATTTTTAAACGCTGTTCCGGAATCAGTTCTCGCCGCGAATTCTCCTTTATGTCTTCTACCGATTGAAAACGGGTGCCACGTTGTGGTAATTTGAGTTTAGGTCAAAGAAAGAAGTCGGCTGGAACCATATCTCGTGAATATGGTGGTTGCTCGATGGTATTTGTTGAGAGTTTGGTCAAAAATTCGTTATCAATGATGGATTCTGCGAAGGCGCATTATCGTGGTGCAAAATCCAAGAATTTTCTTTTCACAAATTTGGCCGTTTTCGTCGAATTTGGTCTCTTAAATGCCGCATAACGCTCAAATAATATTCTTTATTTACCTTTTGACCTTCCGGCAAGAATTCCGAGTGCACAACACCGCGAGAGTCAAAGAAAACAGTCAACATGACTTTGACTTTAGATCGACTTTGGCGTGGTTTTTTCGGTTTCGGTTCAGTTGGAAGGGGCCACTCCAAAGCTTGTTGACGAGTTTGCATGTCAAAATCGTCTCGTCACCAGTAACAATGCGTTTCATGAATGTTAAGTCGGAATTGACGCGTTCTAGCATGTCCTCAGCGATTCTCATGCGATTGAGTTTTTGGAGAAAATAGCTAAATACCTAGCCGAGCGGCAACATGTTTCATGCCCAAGTGATTATTTAAAATGGTACGGATCGACTCGTGAGATACAGAAAGTTCACCAGCTCTCTCAAAGTTGAAAGAGGATTTTCAGTCACTATTTATTTCCCTCGTTTTTGCGATGTTAACTTCAGTTACAGACGTTGATGGCCTACCAAAGCGAGGCAAATCTTCCATCATATCTCGACCGCATTTAAACGCTTTGTACCATTCATAAGCGCGTTTTGATAAAGTCGATTCACCGTAAGCCTTCTGTAACATTTTCAGTGACTCCGAACACGAAATTCCATTGGCGATGCAAAATTTAAGACAAACTCTTTGTTCGATGTTTTGCGCGGAGTTTGAGTTGCATCTGTTATTTATATTAAATACAATGCTGTTTTTAGTTATATCATATCCAGTGTGTATTGCGAATTTAATAATGTACATTATTAAATTCGCAATACACACTGGATATGATAATTTAATAATGTACATTATTAAATTGTAAACAAATGTACCAATTTAACAACAACAAAAAAAAACAAAAAATTGAATTTGGAACCAATAAACAAATCATCCATTCCCGATACTTTTTTGACTGAATGTATGTTATAAATTGATACATACGTGTTACAGTTCATAGACGTGATCACTAATTCAAGGTCGTATAAAAGCTACAGTCATCAAATGATGTGTACAGTGTATACATATATTCCTATAGAACTAGTAAACATAGGGTTGGGCAGGTAGTGTTCTAAATTGCCAGATTTATGGGCCATGCGGCGAATGGGGTCGGGAAGCGAATCCTTAGCTAACGTATCACCTATCCACTATCAACTGCACATTTTCTAAACGTTTACATATTCAATAAACAAAAAAGTAAAAGAATATTTTTTCAGATAAACATGGTGCTATTTTAAATTAAAACCAAATAATGAGCTGATGGCTGGAGGAGCTCGGTGGCGTAGTGTTTTGAGCGCTCTGGTTTCGATCACGAAAACAAAGCAACTTTCGCCATGGTTGGTCCCTGGATGGGTCAATCAAATTTATAATCTTGAGCTCCTCCGTGCTTCGGAAGGCACGTTAAGCCGTTGGTCCCGGTTGTTACTGCAACCGCTTTAACCCACCAACCCGCACTGGGCCAGCGTGGTGGTGTTATGGCCCAAACTCCTCATGTGTTTCTGCCATGTAGGAAGGCCTGTGCCCAGCAGTGGGACGTATATAGGCTGGTGATGATGAATGAGCTGATGACGTCTTGAGTCATTGCCCGGGTTCTAAATATAAGTAATTATTTGTTACTATATACACAGGTGTGTAGGTATAAATATTACTTATATTTAGAACTTAAATGCAGAAAAAGTAATGATTTCTCAGGTGAGTAGTCATTACTTTTTCTGCATTATGCATAAACAAACAAGTAATGACTAAAATTACAGCTATTATTACAACCAAAGTTGTATAGGGGAATGGTGTTACGGTTCAACAGCTGCTATGGCAATACCTACGGCGTATGTATAGTCAGTAAATATTTCAAAAAGAAAGCATCTTTTCTTTACGAACCTAATATTATTGAAACAGCAAATAATCTTATTTCTATTTTACTGAGCAAATTAAGGGATGTAGAGTATGGTATTTACACTTAAATTTAGAGCGTCCGGCTAAGGAAGCACTCCCATCTTACAGAAGATCGCAGCTAAAAAACACTACCTCGTAATGTTATTTACCTGTCAGTTTTTGTTGTATAAAAAAAGAACTACTAAGACAAGCAGAGCAGTTGCTTTTAAAAATATGAGTAAATTATGTAATTATGTCTGACAGGGCATAAATCTTATTGAAATTTTGAAAACTCGGAATAATCGATGATAACAATTTGGAGGTTTGACTTAAAACGATTAAATTCAGTATCTATTGCCTCGCGTGATGAAACCTATGCAAATTCAGCGGCAAACATTGAAAGGGCTCACGGCTAAGGGCATGCTAAGTCGGTTAATGGGTCATACTGTACGAATCGCGAGAACGCGCCCAGATTCAAACGGCGCGCCCAAACGGGAGGACACATTATACGCTCCTTCCCGCAATGCGACGTCTGTCTGCTAAACATGCATGTCTTAATGATAAATCAAGTATCGGGATACCCACGGACGTAGCTAGAGCTTTGACAAGTAGGGGGGTCCACAAAGTAAAAAAAACGGAGCTCTAACGCCAATTAAATCTATCATTTACATTCCCTGCGACAATAACACGCAAGTATAGTCGCGGGTAATCTATAATATATAACTTAGGTTACTAGTACGCGTAGCACAAGAAACACGAGAAAAAGACATTACGGTGTAGACAAAACCGTTTCTCGCGTTAGTCGAAATTCAAATGTAACAGTGGCGCCCAATTGGGGCAGCAAGAGAAGCTTGAGAAACGGTTTTGTCTACACCGTAGTGTCATTTTTCTCGGGTTAAGGCCCGACAAAAATGACATTACGGCGTAGACAAAACCATTTCTCGAGCTTCTCGTGTTCCTTGTGCTACGCGTGCTGGCGTTCCAAGCGTCCATAGGCTACCGTAACCGCTTACCATCAGGTGGCCGTATGCTTGATTGCCACCTTAGTGTTTTGAAAAAAAACTTGATGCCAGCAGCTAAGCTGTTTGGCTTTGAGTACGATGCTGCCCTAGCGCTGACTGACTGACTGACTAACATGACAATATTTAAAAGTTAAGTATACACAAATTTTTTATCTTTGTTTTTTATATAATTGTAATGTAAGCCTTACCGCACACGGGCCACCGGCCACAGCCACAAAACGCCGCCACCGGCATATTTCCTATAGTTATCATACATTTGACGCCGGTGGCCGCCACACGCCACAAAACGTCGCTTCTCGCTTCTTGTGGCTCATACCGGCCTCAAAACGCCGCCACACGCCACTCGCACGGCAACGCACGCACTCATTAAGTCGGGTGATTTTAATAAAATAATATGGATATATAATTATTTATATTAGAGATTCAATCTCGTCCTGCTACACTCAAACGAAAATGTTTGAAAAACTTTATTGGTTTACTAGATTATTGAAATGCTCGTTACACTTATGCACATTTCGCACACCCGCTAAAATACTGTCATAACTCATCATAACACAAAAAAGGGCAAATTCTGTTTTTTGCGGTAAGACATGTATTTTTCTAATTACTATCTACTGTAAAAACGCCATAAAGTAAGTTCTTAAATAATACAACTTTTAGTTTATATCTATTATCATTATTATTACTGTAAAATACAATTACTTACATATTCACATAAACTTTAAAGTTTATTTACTCAATTCTTGATTTTGAGTCACAGTGAGTGACAGTTTTTTAGCGGGTGTGTGATTTGTTAAAATTGGATGTATCCAATTATTACGCTTTCGTCTTCTAAGACGACGTTTTTTTATTATAAGCAGCGCAATCAAACCTTCTTCGTCTGAGTCCATTATTTTCCCTATATACATTTTACTATATGATTATTATACTGCGCGCACGGGTTAAAAAATGTGTCAGCCACCGACCGCAAGTGTCGACCACCGGCCACAAGTGGCTGTTGCATGCTTCAGCCACTTTTGTAGCCGCTTCTAGCTTCTTGTGGCGGCGTTTGTGGCTGTGGCCTGTGGCCCGTGTGCGGCGACACTTAATGAATGATAAAAAGTTATTACATGTAAGAATTTGTTACTTAAATAAATAATATTATTAATGAGTTTTATCTGTAGTTACCTAAATTAGGTATATAGCCACTAAATTTTTATATAAAAAAACGCTCTTTGTAAAATTATTACGTTTGACTTTCATATCAAATTTTGTAAACATAAATACATATAACCAACTCGCTCTCTTTCAGCGAATAGAAAATCGAATCTACCAATGATGCAAGATTTATTTTTGTAGTGATAATGTGACTTCAAATGAATGCAGATTATTATACATATAACAGTTTGAGAGACTGAATGTTTGATTAAATTCGTCTCGTATAAACAAAACAATGAAGATTACATTCGGTACTCCTTTTGATTTATCATAAAATATATAAAATTTCATTATTGCGAAGACCTTTTGATTATGAATATCAAATGAAATGAAACTATCTTTATACAATTAGGCCCAAGAAGATCTTTCGAATCGTCAAAAATCCCTTAAGTCTATTACAAAAAAAAATATGTTATTAATGATGTCATAATGTCTGTCTGTTACGAGTATGTCCTAATTTACGTTAACTAACAAAGTCATCTTAACGTCTGTATGTCTTTAACTATTGTATTCAAATATTTGTGACTTATGTAAATATTTATTTATTCTTATAAAAAATGGACAAACGGGGGGCTTAATGCCATACCGCATCCTCTGCCAGTCAAACAGTAAGAAGATATACAACAATGGTGCAATGATTATTGACATTACAACTATATTAATAACTAGCTGTACCCTGCCACGCTTCGCAGTGGCGCATCGTTAAAAAAACTGTTTTCTCGCGGTCGCAGATATGTGAATAATGCAAAAACTAGATAAAAACAATCCTTGATGCGGATTTTATATCATGTTAAAATTTCGACTGAATCGGTGCAGAACTTTTTGAGTTTTTGAAGCGTACACAAACCAACATAACATTTTTATATATATAGATTACAAAATTAAAAGTTTTAAGTAACCCCCGGCGTCGTAAATCATCTATTTAACACCATCTCATTAAGACTATTCATAAGAGACCAAACACGCTATATCTGCTGTAAGTTTCTAAAGAATTAACCATTTCGCAGACTTTTTGATGGCATAGTATCAGCCCAAAGTTAGTTTGTCACGGGAATGTCACTGAAGTGACAGTACACCAAATTTGAAATTAATCGGATCTGTAAAAGTTAGTAAAATCCTATGATCATGTAAACAATCAGCTGATAGTCATCAAACGCCTGAACTGATCTTCATAAATTATAGCTAAGAACCATCGTAGTCACATCTGCTTTCAAACAAAAAAAACTGAATCAAAATCGGTCCATTCGTTTAGGCGCTACGATGCCACAGACAAACACACAGATACACCGATACACAGACAGACACGTCAAACTTATAACACCCCTCTTTTTTCGTCGGGGGTTAAAAAGGAAAAGAAAAATAAATAAATAAATAACTTTTAAATGTTCTTAAGCCAGTCAGTCAGTATGCGCTAGGGCAGCACCGTCCTCAAAGCCGAATAGCTTAGCTCAGAGGTTTCCAGACTTTTTTCTCATAGACCACGTTCAAAATTTAGCTGGTTCCAGGGGACCCCCTGGACCTAGATCTCTACCATATTCCCAAAACTTTTTTTGAAGTCGGATAATATTTTTAGCCGACTTCAAAAAAAGGAGGAGGTTATCAATTCGTCTGTATGTTTTTTTATTTTTTTATGTTTGTTACCTCAGAACTTTTGACTGGGTGAACTGATTGATTGATGATTGATGATTCTTTTTTTGTTCGATGCGGAATAGTTCCCATTTGAACCCATAAAAATTTTTGAAAATCCATTGGGTAGTTTGGTTTTTGAATCAAAAAAACTGGAAAAATTATGTCGTCTACATATGCGAAATTGCGGATTTTTGCTTTCCTATGAATTTTTAGTGAAATGATGCGATAGTAGAAATCAATTTAAGCTCACGGTCACCCATCTAGCTTTGACCTTCAAAAGTTATCACTAAAGATTGTGAAAAAAAAATTAATCAAAAATTAAAACCGACTCCAAAAAACTGAAAAGGATAAAATAATTAAATTTTAGTAGGTACTCATCCCCTAGGAACATATTTTTGGAGTTGGTGCTAAGTTGTTTCCAGAAACCATAATAGTGAAGCACCAACTCCAAAAATATGTTCCTAGGGGATGAGTACCTACTAAAATTTAATTATTTTATCCTTTTCAGTTTTTTGGAGTGGGGATTAATTTATGTTTAAATATTTTTTTTTAAATAAACGATTCATAAGTTTTAAGTTTTTTGATAGAGCTAGGTTAGCTATTAGGCGTCCAATGTCGCTTTTTTTTCACTAGTGAAGACCTCAGCTACATTTTCTTAATTACATTGCCTTTTTCGTATTTGACTATTGAAATGGTTGTTTAAAAACATTACTGGCTTATGTGTAGGTACTTATTTTAATCAAAATTCTTATCATTAGCAGACAATTTTTACTTATAACTGGGACTGGATTACTCCGGTACAATAGGCTATGAAAAGACAGATGAAATAGCTAGAACCAGGACTCAGACAATAGACATATTATTATCTAAAGTGCTTATTAAATTTTAAAAAGTAAAACTAAAATAATTAAGTAATATTCTTTAACCAAAAAACCGAATACAAAACCTTAAGGTATTGCTTGTATGATGAAAATATTATGCTAAAAATTGGGCCTTATGGGTAACCACTGCATAAGCCTTGTATACTTACAGAATGATTTGTGACGTTCAATCAAATTTTGTTTTTGTAAGTTTTGAATTTGAAAAAAAAAAATGAGATAAAACACTTTATATAAAGGCTTATTAGTCAGACCCTTTAATATAATTAGAGGTCGCCTTGTGCTCGAAATTCGTCCATAAATAATTTAAATTATGAGTTTGAACATTTATTAAGGTTCCATTGTCAAAAACTACTATAATCACTGATTATTTTTTATTTTTTTATTTTTATGTTTTTTTACTATGGGTATGTTTGACATTCAGTAATACTATAGAAGACCGTTGTTTCTCAACTGGGGGGTCGCGACCCTTGGGGGGATCGCGTTAGTTCTAAAGGGGGTCACAATCTGTAGAAAACTAATATATTAAAAAATAGTAATTAAATGTATAAATAAATTATTAATTAAAATATTATTATAATTTTATAGTGCGGGGTCGCAAGGCTTTTTACTTAACTTTTTGGCTTTATTGTGGGTCACAACATAATAATGGTTGAGAATCTATGCTATAGACAAATCAATTTGACATATTATATGCGTGTGTGTCAAATACATGGTAGTGTTTGTAATGTTTTTATTATTGATTTAATGTATTTTTAAGCATTATTTAAAAAAAATATTAGCATTCTGCACTCCTACTCTATATAAACTATAAGTGTGCGAAATTTCATACTCCGTCCACACATTTTTCGTAAATAAGGGTGCAAAGTTTTTGCTTCGCATATTAATATAATGATATTTATTAATCATATTTAATAAAGTATTACTTACTCAATATGAGTCCAGCTGGTAGCACAAGGCGAAACAATGCAACTGCTAAGTAGTATTTAGCCATTGTGATATCTGCAAAAGAGAAAAATATTGTACTAGTTACACTAAAGTATAATTATTATCAATCCGAGAAGCACCTTCAGATCTAACATAATAGGTTTTAATTATAATAACAATAAATATAAACTAATAAAAAATAGGGCAACTAATAACAATTGTATTACAAAATAAATAAAAACTAAAACCAAAAACCTAACCTCAGTACCTAATAAAAACTTAGTTGCCTAAAATAGGTTAAGGACTTGTATTATGTATAAGGCAAGTAAGTCAGAACTTGCACATTTCTAAAAATACTGTAATATAATAAAATAACAAAATCTTAAATGCTAACAAAAGAAATGATAAAATTGAAAAAAAAAGCATTTAAAACAAGAAGAATGAGGAAATATAACATTAAAAATTTTAAAGTTTTATGATACAGACTTATCTAAGTTCTAATACCTAGGTATAAGTAAATCCTCCCTCTCTTCATAAGAAAGACTTTGTAGGTAGTGACATACTTTAACTTTTTTACCACTTTAATATTTATTTTTCCTGTAATAAGTGTGAACTTGCCAGCAGGCTAGTAAGTTTCAATAGGATATATTTTTTGCTGGCCATTTTATTCGTAATATATGAATTTATATAAAATAAAGATTCAAATGAAGACTTGCTATTTATACATAGAATTAATACTAAAAAGTGTCAAGAATCAGATTCTAAACACAATAGATTTTTCCATTGTCATAGCCCTTAGCCCTCTGAAGGGATAATGCTGCTTGACAGAAACATAATTCAACAGTTTGAATATCTAAGAAAGTCATTAATTTAGAGTAAAACGAAAGTAATTAATTTATAGTAAAGTAAGTACTTAATAGAATTTTATTTGTGCTATTACTTTTCAAAACTGAAATGTTGTTCATGCATTATGCTAATCAGGTATATATTGTAAATTTCAATATATATATTGTATTTCTAAATAAACTGTAAATTTAAATAATGAAAAAGTCCGAACGTCATGTAAAGCTGTGTAAAATTTTTTGTTTACTATTTATTTAGTAACGATTTGGTAAATGTGAAGTAACTAAAATTGTAATATGAGATGATGTTTCTTTTTTCAACAAATAAATTGTAAGGGGATTACAAAAGGTGGACAGCTAAAAATTTCTTTACAGATACGAAATTATAAATTTCCAATAATAAACACAGGTACGATACCTTTATACTATTTTATAATTAATTTACGTCACTTCATTTGCACAGAACCACTTCCAACACAAAGTCATAATTTTACTGATTTTAATAAAATAAACACGCATAGTTGTTAAACATTTTACATCGTGTTTTTTCGTAAAACAAAAACAGATTAGTACGTCTATAAGAATCCACGCCCGAAATGACAATGAAAATGAATGACATTTATTTATTGCCAATTGACAGACCAGTTGACATTTATTTTTTAAAGACTTTTTTATTACTTTTTTACGTTCTTTTCTAACAGAGAACGCAAGGGGAACTAATGCTCATACAGCCATGTTTTAAGTATGAAAGGGTCGGCAACGCACAGTGTTGCAAGCGTCTAGAGGCTACGGTAACCGCTTGTCGCTTGATTGGCACCTTGGTGGGATATAAAAAAAGATCTTAAATTCTATAAATATTGCATTGAAATGATGATGAATTGTTTAGAACACATTTCAATGCATCTTGGGAATAATTGACGCGAAATATATGATGACAGTCTCCATTATGCTATATACCTATGATGAGGTCGATAACGTTAAAATTCTCAACGTCTTCCGCATCAAAATTCCTTATAATATAATGATCTTCCGATTACACGTCGATACAAACATTTGCTTCACAAAACTTTTCACTTTCAACGTTCACTCAGACACAATTATTGTAATTGAACTATGGCTGACACCATCAAATCGCACCAAAAACTCATTGGGCCTTATTCTGGGTAAACTCTCTAAATCTTAATTTAAGTACAGTTATATCTCTACTCAGTAGTGGCATAGGAAAAATATAACAAGAATTTGTTTAGAGTCTGCTGTAACTGTGTCTGCTGCTGTCTGGCCAATCAAACAGCCATGACGTAACTAGTGTGCGAGAGTTCTTTCTAGGAGAGTTTGGCTCCACCCACAAATGATGGCAGCCTCTAACAAACAAAGACTTCTTCAAGTTTTTTTACTGCAGGGATGTCTTAGAGACACCGCACATATACAATTTCAAGTTGGCCAACTATCGAACAAGGCCGCACACTTCGTCGACTTAGTTGGTGGACAGTGTTGCTATCGCGGTGAAGTCTGCGATAAAATGCGGGAAAACAACGCACTTCTTAACTTAATAAAAAGAAGACGAAAACAGAACAAAACATTTAGGGTGCATCCGATATTAAGTGACAGATTAGAGCGTGGGAAACATCATACCTTACATTCTAAACTGAGATGTTACCCAGATAAGTTTTTTAAGGGCTTGCCTTTTTTGGACTTCGTCGATCAGCAGTTCTATTTTTTCATTGGTTACAAGAAGAGAATGCAGAGATCGTCTGGCTGCGGCGGCTGTTTGCCCGTCGGCAAAAATCGAAGCGTGGGGAAATCACGCGCACGGGTCTGGTCACACTGCATCTTACCATGCGACTGACCAACTAAGTTGTTATAGTGTGCGGGCTGTCGGCCGATAGTTGGCCAACTATTTAGTTGAACGACTTAGTTGATATAATGTGCGGGCTATCCTAAGATTCTATGCCTATTAGAGCCACCGCACATATACAATTTCAAGTTGGCCAACTAAGTCGCAGAATGTCTAAAATGCTTAGAATCTTATGATTCAGCCAGTCGATCTCTGCATTCTCTTCTTGTAACCAATGAAAAAATAGAACTGCTGATCGACGAAGTCCAAAAAAGGCAAGCCCTTAAAAAACTTATCTGGGTAACATCTCAGTTTAGAATGTAAGGTATGATGTTTCCCACGCTCTAATCTATCACTTAATATCGGATGCACCTAAATGTTTTGTTCTGTTTTCGTCTTCTTTTTATTAAGTTAAGAAGTGCGTTGTTTTTCCGCATTTTATCGCAGACTTCACCGCGATAGCAACACTGTCCACCAACTAAGTCGACGAAGTGTGTGGCCTATGAAAGCACGCAATTTAGTTGTTCGATTTGAAATTGGGCCTAATTCTGGGAACTCACTTTAATTCTAAATTTAAGTACAGTATATCTCTTTCTCGCAATAAGTAATAGGAAAAAGATAGCAAGTATCTGTTTAGAGCTGTCACTTAAATTTAGACAGATTTCTAAGAAACCATAGACAATTTTAGACGGCATGTATGTACGGAGGTGCCTCCTAAACACTGCATTTTATCACGTTCAATAAGGTCGAAAATTGAACGCACGTTTCTAAATGTCAAATTAAATGAAAGCCATCCTTTTCGTATTCCTTTTGATAGAAAGAAATGCACTGAACTTAAATTTACACTTAGCATGTGTTTACCAGAATTAGGGCCATTGTATATGTGCGGTGTCTCTTAGACATTCTGCGATTTAGTTGGCCAACTTGAAATTGTATATGTGCGGTGGCTCTTATATTTGCTCGCTTTGAATTTTTTTTTAATATCTTGTCTAGGGGGCCGCATGGGTGGAACGAAATCGAGGAAGTTGAAAAATAATAGAGTAGTGTTGTGAAAAAGGTGTGCAAGTCTAAGGTTTTTTTTAAAAGGTTGACTAAAGCGGGTTCGATTCCCGTTCAGAAATTTTCTGCCCGGTTTGGTTGGTGGTAGGGCTTTTCTAAGTCCGCCTGGCTAGCTACCACAATAATACCTAAGTCTGCCGCCATAACAATAATGTTAACAGCATTGTTGTGTTCCGGCAGTTAGAGGTAAGATAGCCAGTTCCTCTGTGGTTGAGGAATCCGGGGGTATCTCGCTTCCATCGTCGGCCTTATCTTCACTTACCATCAGGTAAGATGAAGGCCAAGAGTTACCGCGTTAAGGTAAAAAAAAGCATTTATTATTACAAAAACCGGTGTTTAACGAAATATTTGTATATTTTTAAAATAACGTATTGAATAAATCAAAGATATTTGCATGGAACTCTAGATCACGTAACTAAGATCTTGAAACAAAAAACCACATTACACAAAGTGTATACGTATTTTTATGATTTTTGCCGGTTTGTTTACATCACTACGAATTTTATTTTTAATGCGAATTAATGGCGTAGCCAGGTGAGTTTTCTTGTTTATTTCTTATTTCATTGTGTTCCAACGTTTATCATTTGTTTTATCCAAATGTTTTCCATCGAGCAAAATATTTAATACTCATAACGTCAAAATTTATCCAGCTAACCCATTTTTGTACACGTAAAAACAATAATACGAGTAATGAACACGTATTGGATTTGTTCCGAATTTATTCGCTAGGATCATTGTCATCACTTTCACTTTTACACGATTTGCTGATTAGTGTTTTTAGCGTGCGTGCATACCCTACATTGTGGGGCGCAGCCGCCATGGATGAGTGAGTTTCCCGATGTTTCTCTTTGTTGTAAAGTTTCGTAGTGAATAATTATGACAAGGTTACTCATATCCTCTTGAAAATGTGACTATCATCTCTCGGTAGGTAGGAACCTACGCCCAGAGACTTTCTGATTCTGATGTGTATGTTTGTTTCTAGCAGCACAATGTCGACTTTAACGAAAATGACCCGCACGGTAAAAAAACTGGAGGTACCCAGACCCCTGAAATCGACGACTAGCTCCGCACACAACCGCAACTCTGTCCTAGATGTCAAAATAAATTCTGGTAAGGAACATAAAATATTTCAATAGTTCCTTTACTTTTGATGCTAAAAATAAATTTTGTTTACTAATTTCTTATAATTTTAATGCTATTACTTAGTGAAGTTTTATTGTATTGCACTCAAGCTTTATGGTACATAATACAAAACATTACCAACGGTACAAACAATGCAAACTCCTTGGACCGAATTGAATATGGTGCTATGTGCACTGTTTGCATGCAATCAATTTGGACCACACTTTCCCTCATTCATGTGTCCTGTCAAACTTAGTTTTTATCAAAGAGTCTACACTTACTCTTTGAAGTCTTTGTAGCAAATAAAGTGCAATAACAAGTTTTTATCAATGCAAAAGTAAAATGTTTACAAAAATTTTAATAAACTCTAAGTCATAACCTCAAAGATATTTGCCTTGCAAACACAGCTCACAAAAAAGAGGTATGCCTTTTCCGTGAACTGTGTTAGCAAGGCTTCATGACGTCACTCGTGATGTCACATTACTCTCGTTAGCATGAACACTTTCAATTTGGTTCATTTTAAGCATGCTATGTGTACAAATAGTTAATTGCGGACCATAGGGAAGGTGTCTTAACAGCTTCAGGTTGAGGGATAGTAATTAATTGAATACACTATGAGATATGTTTATTTTGATCAATTAATTTAAAAATATTACTTTCCTTAGGGCCGATTTTTCAATCCCCTGATAAAACTACAGATAGCTACCTAAGGAATAAAGTTATTACACTGTTTATTCGTCCGATAACTGACTGTCAATTTTTCAATCAACATTTATCCTAAGAATAACTATCTGACCGTTTAGGTCTTCCATAATAACGCCAGCTTCAGGTAGTTGAGACAAATGTATAGAGGACACTAATGTTAGAGCGGGACAGACAATTTCTTTGTTTGCTGTTAACTTCACATCTATTGTCAAAAACAAGCAAGCATCTGGCATCTTATTTCATTCGACATTCATACATACATCAAGTTCTGTGGTATTTTATTTGAAACTTAACATGCAAGTGCAATCTATAGCTGATATCAATCAAGAAACCTTAGCTCATTTATGCTTCCTCATGGAAATGAAAAAATTGTCAGAATTCAATTTTTTCCTCAAAGATGTAATTGCAACAGTACCTACTTTTTTTTTATAATACGACATGAAGTGGAATTATTAATACCGCCAAACTATATAGGAGCAGTGATATAGTACTCATAGGGCAAAGAATCAGTGATTGGCAGCTGTAGGAGGAATGCAGTGGTTTCAGAAACAAAATTAAATATGTATTTTTTGTGATTTCATTACTTACATAATTTATCTTTTACAAAAGTTTGCAAATATTGCACCGATTCTTTAGTAAGTCTGAATCTACAACGGAATTCTACTGTATACCATTTTACATGTGTTTTCTAACATGTTTTGAGAAAGCACAAGCATAATTTATCTATAGAATAAGCGGTTATCTGGCCGTCGAAGGGGCAGATAGATTTATTCTTAAGTTAAGTGAATTATTCGTCGAATAAAGTCTATCTGACGCTTGAAAAACCCACTTTTTTGCTATCTATCGAATAAACCCTATCTGACTGTTTATCTGAGCATTGAAAAATCGGCCCTTCATAATTTAAATAGACCTTTTTATCACACCTCAAAGTTTTTACAATGTAATTAAAATATACACGTCCTGAGGCAGGAATCGAACCCGCGACCTTTCGCAATCCGGGCGACTGCTCTGACCACTGAGCCACCCAGGACTTGGGATATCCCTGTGAAATTCTTCTAGTCTATCTGTACTTGCGTTTATGAGCTAACGTCCACCCTACAATGTCGAAATATTCTATTTCAACATCCGAAACGGGTATTTTTACAAATACCGACGATTCGGTTAAGTTGGGGCAGTGCTTTCAAATATTCTTCGGACGTGAATTTTTTCTAGTTTTATTATATTTTAATTACTAAGTAATTTTTCAAACATTTATAATAATGTTAAAATCAAAAATTAAGAATATTTTTACAATGTAGTTTGGTCATTTGTATCATGTTCAGAAAATAAATAAAAGTTATTTTCATTACTTATTTTAAATTGAATCTTCCTAAATTGTAGAATTTGTGTAAACTAATTTCTACAACACTCAATCTTCTAACATTACTTTATTGTTTTTTTATATTTTCTATTTATTATCAATTTTTTTTTACATGTGTTATATATTTTTGTAAGATATTTTAAAAAATGTCTAAACTAACAAAAAAAATCTTGTCCTGGGGTGTGATGTGAACGCACTTCCTTTCACTGTATGTCGGCCCTAATTCAAAACCCATAACAATAGTAATGCTTTGACTGACAGTTGTTGCAATGTTAAAGTTTCATACTTATCTACTTGTTTGTTGTATTGAAAATTATCTTCATCCTTATGGTATCTGTGAAAGTTATGTTGTTATATAACATAAACCACGATACATACAAGCAGTAGGGCTATGGGTAGTCACCTGTTCCCCATATCTTAGTGGTTAGAGCAGTCATTCTAACCTCTAAGATACTAAAAACTTTAGAGAACTCCGTGAATTACTTCTAGTATTTCTGTTTTTACAATACAAGCTAAAGCTTTCTAGTAAACTCTGTGAATTACTTCTAGTATTTCTGTTTTTACTATACAAGCTAAAGCTTTCGCCACACCGCCGACGCACAAGTCGCCACGTCGCCGGCGACATAGGGCAAGACATGCACCAGTGTGCCGCTGGGAGTAGTTTTATTGCATAGAAAATAACGTATTCAGTAGTCAGTAGGCACACAGTAAGCGTGGCGCGAGACGTCGCGCTTGATGGGAAGGCTCATCTACATTTTTATACAACTTTATGGTACAAAACATGGTTTGGAAATGCTTATTAGAAGCATGTAACAAGGCATGAGTTCCTCTAAGATCTATCTAACAAGGAATATGAAAATATATGTAAAAAAGCTAAAGTTTGATGGCAAATAATTAAACTGAACGTGGACGTCGATGCCACGCTCGCGGTGTGTCACACGTTGCGAGCTGCAGCCACGCTGGCGTTTCGTCGACGCCCCGTCCCGTTGACGGCGGTGTGGCGAAACCTTTAGAGCCTTTAAGCTGACGCACGTCCCGTCACTCCCGTCGCGTCAACGTCTAGTCGGGTGGCGATACAATGAACAAGTCGCGACGTCGCCGCCGACTTCGGACAGGACGTACGCCAGCCTACTGCTGGGAGTTGTATTGCTTAGAAAACATGGAGCGAGGCGCGACAGGTCGCGGTCGACAGGATGGCTCATTTGTTTCGATTGACGATTACGTCGATGCTACGCTTGCTATGTGATACACGCTGCGTGCTGCAGCCACGCAGACGTTCCGTCGACGCCCCGTCCAGTCTGCGGTGTGGCGAAAGCTTAACATTGATGTTAGGATTCAATATGAAAAGGGAATTTACCTTTTAGTTAGACCAATACAGAGGGGGCAAAATTACTGATGATGAAAATCAAAATTGTGCTCTCAACTCAAAGCCCAAAACTTTACTATCTTCTTTAGATAACATAATAGAAAAATATCTTTTCTATAATGCGACATACTAATCTGCATTTTTAAATAGAAAATATACACTTAAAATGTGCAAAAATTTGTTTCGTTTTCCTTAAAGTTTTGTTTTTACTTTCAGTTGATGACCTGATAGTGCTGACGGAGGCGGTAGCATATCAAATGATGCAAGGCAACTATGACCGTGCACTTCAGAGCAATGTGGCAACTATGTACTCTAACTTAAAACTTTATGGCGCTCAACTTGAGGCACTCTATAAAGATTTCCTTGACAGGTTTGTTTAGTAATAACTATCGTTAATATGTTGACTTCAGGCATGAAATAACTTGAAGCTGTGTTCTGCAAATAATTCAAGATAAATGTATTTTTTCCTTTATTGTAGGTATTTCGTCGTGTTTCGCAATGGATCTCAAGATGAGCGATTGGATAAAAAGACACGACTTCATCTTCTCGAGCTAATCGAGTTGCGCGCCAAACTGTGGCAAGGCTCTGACTACATGAGTCAATACTATAGGCACCGTGGCACTCACGCTGAGGTAACCTTTTATACGAGTCCCTTATGGTAAATATCCTTCTTAAACAAATGGAGATTAAACCAATACTTGGCCATCAAATGCATGCTCTCAAGATTAGTTGAATGCCTTGTAAAGATCAGCTTTTATTAAAAACGGTATAATAATTAAATGCTAATATTAGTAAAATACCTATTTATTAAAATCTAATAGTGAATTATATTATTTCTAATTAATACATGCTTAATATTATAAAATAATATTTATTTCATCATAACACATAAACTTTGAGTGCCATCACACGGCAATGTCAACATTGATTTAAAACAATTTGCCTTTTTTTATTATTCAGAAAACCAACAGCTATTATAACAATTTAAGTGTCATAATCTGTCAAGCGGCGTTATACCACCGGGGGGCGATGACAATGGAAAAATCAATTATGTCTGGAATCTCATGCTTGACAGGTTAAAATAAACAACAAAAAGGCAATTACAGGTCCTCACAAGTAGCAACATATCAACTAAGTATTATACACACTGCAACAAACTACGCACAGGCATACACACTCAATCAGGGTATTAAAAATAGATTCAAAAAACTTCTCTTTCATAAGACGCTTCGCCAACACAACTGGTAAATAAATCCATGTCCATTGTTCTGGACACTGCATTGAAACTGCGCTGTGTTTGTATCTAACAAATCTTTTCTATTACAGTCCACCTCATGCTCATAATACATTCCTTTTTTAAGATGTCCTATTGAGTGTAATAACTTGAGTGGTTGCATGCAGCCGTTACTGGTGCCGACGATGGAGGGGTCGGGCACGGGCGGCTCAGTGTCCCCCACGCTGGCTGCGCCCGCTGAGCCGCCCACCCTGCTCGCTCCAGGAGAGGTGATCAAAGCCTCGGGCAAGTTCCCCAAACCGACCAAGATCCCCGGCAGAAATTACTCTAAGGACGAAGTCGTCATTCGAAACGCTGATTCTGGAAAAGGTTGTCTATTAATCTTCTTGTTTTATAAAGTTATAGGACTTTCATTCGAGTAGATTGCATGATGTTAAGTTTGGTGACAAATTAGACAATGCATGAATTGTCAATATTATGCCTATGTCTTATTAGTTTATCTTATCAAAATTGAAGTTTTATTGTGCATGATTGTTTTACTTGGAGAAAGAGGGTAAATTCAGTTAGTGCTTTAAATATAGATATCCTTTATTGAAATGTATGTTAAAAGTATAGTTTGTGATCTAAATACTGATACATGCAATGGGAATGTTTGTCGACGACTTGTGGCGTGTCTGAAGTTGTGTTGTGGTGTTCCAGTGATGGGTATCAAGGGAAGGCGGGTGCACATGATCGAGGAGCTAAGTGACACGATTATATCGTTTCAGCGAGGTACGAAGCACGGGCGAGAGGCGCTTGCGCATGGTGTGCCGGTCTATCCTATTATAACTTACTGAGTGTTCTTCCCCTTTATCATACTTTTAATAACATTAACAAACAACCGTATTTAGTGTAATTAACTATCCCATCTAATTATCATAATCAAACATAGCGTTCCTAATAATATTGATTCAATTACTTATAAAAGAATAATATTTTTGTTTTGTGTGTTATTCCCATACAATCAATGACTTTCAAAATAATAATAACAATTAACTCACCACCTTTTAATCGCATTTGGCTTTAGCTTATCAACCCATAACAAAAGTTACTAACATTCCAACTATTGATTATGATGTTATGTAAAGAAAAATGTAATTTGTTATTAACATTTACAGTGAGCCCTGGTGCCAAAGAGAGACTGGTTCAAATTACTGGGCCAAATGAAGAAAATGTAAAGTGAGTATTTTTGTAGCAATCATAGAAACACGTGTATCGTATCGGAACCAGCGTCTTCAGTCTTTCGGATGATTATTCTCCTTGACTCTGAAGTCTGATACTAGTTATTGTGTGTACAAGCATTTTTTAACTTTCAGTAAAGATGAGAATAATACCATTTACATGTTTGATTTTGTGCGTTTATAACGTAAGAAATACGAATAAAGAAAGAAAACGATAAAAAAATTTGGATTCTCCAGGCGGGAACCGAACCCATCTCCTGGGGTTCGGCCAGGCGCGATAACCACCGGCGCGCGTCGCACTAGGTGTAACCTACCAATTTCTATTCTACCAATACCATTGGTATATTTATACCAATTTCTATTTACCTATTGCCTTTTTCGCAGTAAAATACATTTATTTTAAATTTCCTATATTTTGAGCAATTTATGTAAATAATCAATTTTTTGTTGAATTAATCAGTCACGCCAAGCACCTGATCGGCGATACGATCCGCCGCAACGCGTCGCCGGTGCGCCTCGAGTCGGGCGGCGGCGAGGCCACGCTGGGCGCCTCTCGTGCCTCGCTCGACTCCAACGGCTCCGACGAGGCGCCACGAAACCGCGAGGTTCGTACGCTGTTTTAAAAGTTTTTAGACTGTTATGTGTTTAGACTCCTCTATATATGGACAATAGTTAAAACATAGAATATAATAGACATAGTATTGTCGTATATTTTCGCGAGCACTACACATTTGAAATACTTATACAGAAATATATGTGAACACGCCCGCGACGGATCACTACGGATTTGATAATCTCCAAATCCTCGCCCAAGAACACTGCTTCATACCTAGAAAATTACGTGAGGCTATTGAAATCAAAAACATCCTAACTCCAATAGCGAAGATGGCTGGACCTGGAGTGTACCACTAGCTTGGGACCCCATCTTGCTAATAATAAAATCCTAATCCGTCCTCACGCCGTCTCCCGTCGAAACGTACCGCTCAAAAAGATATAACACAAAGTGACGGTACTTATCAAAGACAATTCGGAATGTTTGAAACTGGCTGGTTATCGCACCATTTTATACCATGTATACTACTTTATATTTTGGAATGCCCTTGCGTTTTGGCTTAGGCTGTCTGTCAATGTTACTTACGTGTTACCTTTTCTATCTGTCACTGTATTGCTTGCTAAAATATATATGTAAAATACGTGTTTGCATCATAATCAGTCCACTCTGGTTAGCTATTATTATCTTACGTCTTTCCGTTACTACCATCGCAATATAGTAATCGAAACATCGGGTGTATAATAATAATATGTAACATCTAATTAAACGCAAGTTAAATCTGATATTCATTCAACAAATCGTAATTTAAGTACATTTTAATTTAATGTGGGTAGAAAAGGGTAGATAATATACGATTTTTTAATTATTTAGAGAATTTTAGGAAGCTAAGAATATGCTTTTTATTCAAATTGCATTTGGAAATTCAACACATTTTCATTGTTTATGATTAGTAAATAATAAAGAATTTCTATCTACCTATGTATAATTTCAGAAGTCGCCTCATAACTCCCGGGCTCTACTCCATAGCTTTTCTACCAACGATGCCGCATTAGGAGAATATAAGTACACAGTGACTTTTGGGCAACATTCCATCAAGATCACGGGCAATAACTTGGATCTTGTGAAGGTAAACATAATGTTGTTTAGAAGAATGCCTGTTACAGGCTCTTAATTATGCTTAGTTAGGGCCAGATAAAAGGTGTGTGTGTAAGATTATTTATTTATGTCAGATACGACAGATTCTACTTTTGACAGATTTTATGTACTAGATTTTACATTCAACAGATTATACATCTGACAAACTCTGAAAAAAAGATAAGTTTAGGTTTGTTTTTGTTATAATCAATAATAAAACTGATAAGCACTAATGTTTAATGAATAATTATTAATTAAATTTAATTAAATATCTGAGGTTATTTATTATAAAAAAAACTTCATTTTTATTAAATTAAATAAAGAGAACAAAAATAGTACGCTAAACATCTACATGGTTATGGTAACCTGGTATTTAAAAAACAGAATTTTGTATGATTAATAAAAAGACTAGTCAATGTCCGCGATTTTATTCTAATAGTAGTAATATGATAATGTGTACACATTGGCATATTACTGTGAAACTACGAATTAGCATCGTCAGTCTACACCAGTCCACTGCTGGGCACAGACCTTCCTACATGGATGGTTTAAAGCAGTTGCAGTAACAACCGGAACCAACGGCTTAAGGTGCCTTCCGAAGCACAGAGGAGATAACAAACTTTCAGACTTTCAAACTTCCATCCTAGTATCGTGAGCATCAAGATGACGGGACCAAGTACCTAATTTGAAATGTATCACATTAAAATGTTTGTGCTACATATATACTATTTGTACCCCGAACCAGACATTTGTACCTCTAAAAGTAAAGGAAGTATGACAAGATCTTCCTGATCCCGCCAATTTGACGTCAAAGTGGCATGACCTTCTGAAAGCGCTACTCAGAAGCAGGTAATGCACACCCGAAAATTTAGTACTCCATATGTACATGCTTATACTCAATTTTCAACACAATTGTGAGTGCCAAATTAAAGTTATGTGATTATAACATTGGTCCCGCCAATTTGATGATTTATGCTATCGTTGAATTCATATGCAAATTGTTACTACTCGTGCAAAATCAAATGTGGAAACTTAGTACGGCCTAATTATTATTAATTATTAAATTATTAATTATCAAAACCATTACTAATTATCAAAACCGTAAAACGATGAACGACAGAAAACTTTTGATGTACTTAAATTATGAATATGAAAATTACACAAGTTCATGTACTTACTTAAGCCATACTAAGTTTCCACATTTGATTTTGCGCGAGACGTAACAATTTTCATATAAATTCAACGATAACAAAAATATCAAATTGGCGGGACCAATGTTTTAATCACATAACTTTAATTTGACACTCACAATTGTGTTGAAAATTGAGTATAAACATGTACATATGGAGTACTAAGTTTTCGGGCGTGAATTACCTGCTTCTGAGTAGCAATTTTAGAAGATCGTGCCACTTTGACGTCAAATTGGCGGGATCAGAGATATCGTGTCATACTTCCTTTACCTTTAGAGGTGCAAATGTCCAGTTCGGGGTACAAACAGTACATATGTAGCACAAACATTTCAATGTTATACATTTCAAATTGGGTACTTGGTCGCGTCATCTTGATGCTCACCTAGTATCGACCATGGCGAAAGTTGCTTTGTTTTTCGTATCGAAACCAGACCGTTTAAACCAATGCACCACCGAGCTCCTCTCTTTAAAACCCTTTGCCTTCTCATTATTGGAGAATGAACCAATAAAATCAAAATTCCCTGACCATTCTTTGCAGACTGCAAAGCTAGTGTTAGACGAGTACTTCGAGAGCGCGGGCGCCTTGGAGGCGCTGGGCGCGGGCTCCGGGGACTTCTTCACGCTGTCTCAGCGGCCTGGCGCTGCGTTGCTGCTGCGCGACGACGACGCCCTCAACGGCGACCGCCGCGACGGCGACGACGACGACGACGTGTTCGCCGACGACGCGCACGAGCACGCCGGTCAGTGGTCACACTACACCAAACACAACATTCGCTGACTACTCAAAAATCGTTCAGTTGTTACACTAGAGTCTAGTGACTAGACCACACTCGCTGGCTACCGTAAACACAAACAGTCCTTTTACTGCGGTAGTCATAATCAACGCCTATTGCAATCCAGACAAGAATAAAACACGATATTAATATCGCTGACTACTACCCACTGAGCCGGTCAGTTGTTCTGGTTTCGCTCGTAAATTAGAGCCCGGGTGATAAACATAACTAAAAAAAAAAGAATTTTATAATCCAGGAACCTTCGCGGGCGTCCCCAGAACACCCTATCAAAGTTTCATCACAATCAGATCAATCGTTTAGGAGCGCATAGCGGACAAACATACAAAGACTTTTTTTTACTCTGACGTTTATATAGTTCTGATATTTTTTTTTTTTTTTTATTAATAAGGTAAAGGTTAATTCTTAATTTCACTTTAGAAATAGTGAATAATTCTAAAGTAAAATTAAAAAATAGAAGAATATTGTCACAATGTCTCAAAACTATTAGTAGATTCTGGATAGTTTAAGCCTTAACCCCTCAAGCAGTGTTAGGGCTTATGACAATTGAAAAATCAATTGTCTGGAATCTAATGCTTGACGGGTTATGGTGCAATTTTAAGATAAGATCAATTAATTCCTTAGGTTGATAAAATTACCGTGGAATGGTGTTCTTGGAACTATAAATGCTATTAAGAAAATGGTCAGCCTATAAAATGGTATGGTTTCTAGTACATTGACCTTGCAGATTCATGGATATTGCATGAGGTACTTTGATTAGTAGCTAAGCTTTAAAGATTTAAGAAGACTAAACTGAAGTGTAGTATTAGTTTAAATTTAAAGTTTAAATCAAACAATTTAGATGATTCTAATAGCATGAGATAAGATTCAGCATGAAGTGTGCATATATTATTTTTAATTTTATATAGTGTGTGATAAAAAAAAATTAAATATATAAGAAATAATCTATTTTTGCAACATAAAAACGACTGACTGAAGCATGAAGAAGTTCGAAGTGTAAAACCCATTATTTTGAGCATCATTAGGTACCATATTTAAAGTTGTGGTTTTGGTATCATTGGCAAGTTTTGAAACATGTAACTATTTATTATTTACATATTTATTTATGCTATTCATAGTTTTGTAATTGTCGTTCAGGGTGGGTGTTTTCTTCGAGGCTCGGTCATGGCAGCATTTTTCAAAATTTCATGGGACTATTATTCATTTTGTTCATCTCTGATATCTGCCAAGAATACGATGGAGATTTTTATATTAACTCGACATTATTTACGCTGCAGCATCCTAGTCTACATCAGTCCAGATCAATGCATAGACGTGGTATAACAATAATTCTTGAAGATCAACTGACAAATTGCAAAGAAAGACTAGTTCTAATTAGACGTGGTTGCTGAAGCGTACTATGCCGCTCAGTCTCGATTTATCTATTTTCGTAGCGTTTACTGGTGTGAAATCACAATAATATTTCACGCATAACATGATTCATTTTCGTGTCATAACCGATATAATGTGGTATACGCGTGGAAAGTTCAGTAAGTCTTATGGTGCGTCCTCACTGGCGTTGTGTGCAGGCGACGGGGACGCGACGCCGCGACGCCCGCGCTTCTCTCGCGCCGCCAGCACCGACAAGAACCAAGGTAACCATACTGTAGGCCACCTACACCAATATTTTCTTAAAAGTACGCCACGTACACTACATACCTCACTCGCTTAAAACACCTCATTGACTTTCCACGTTTCTATGCCCAAAGTTATTTTTTTTAAACACAATTCCTTTTAATAGTCTATGCAAAATCTGAGTATGGACAGTAAATTACCTGTATAATCTGACGTAAATTACTTTCACAGCAACACTACAAAAATATCACACATTTCTTTTTCCATAAGGGAGTATTTAACAAACAAACATTATATCGCCATCAGATTCATATCATGGTATAAGATTATGTTTGTATGTGTCTTAGAATTTGTGTACATATATAATAGTTTATGCCATTTTTTCATTTAACATTCATACATAATATTACGATAATGCAGAAGTCAGTCAATATCAAAATATACCTTTTTATGCTTGCGGCTGTACGTCATTTCCATCCGCTTTCTATACAGATTGCTATTTACAGAAATAATATACTATACGTACATAGTATGCAGTTATCAGGCTTCAGAATGGCCGAAGAGTGATAATATAAAACGCACGTGCACGGCGCATAACTCGCAAATATAATTTAACAGCTGCGTCTAATGTTCCCAGTCTATATAATCGTCAAGTAATTACCTACAGTGTTGAAGTTAGCTACTCCACTCGGGTTCGAGTCCCGCAAGAATCGCACTGTCGAGGTGTGGCAATAGAATACATAAACAGAGTTGGAATGGTAACTCTCCGCCCCGCACCAATCTCAGTTCCGCACCCCCGCATGCCCCAACCATCGATTCGAGAGCGCCGACGAGGACTTTCAGAGGTCTCACAGGTGCGCAGGCTGCGCTTACATTGCGCGTGCGCACACAAACAGTTGCGCGTGTTATCTGAGTAGAAGCGCTGCGTCTGTATGAAGATTTGTCGAGTGTCCCGGCCGTGGTCTCACGTATGTTACGGATGTAGGTGGCGGCGGCTGCGCGCGGCAGACGTACACGTACGAGACGCTGGTGCAGTACGCGGACTCGCCGCTGAGCAAGCTGCCGCCGGCCGGGCTGGCCGCGTTCCCGCCCGAGCTGGCCCGCAAGGTAACGCCCCGCCCCGCCCCGCCTCCGCTCCCGCTCAGCCCCCACCCCGTCCACCCGCTCCACCCCGTCCACCCGCGCACTTACCGGGGCTGGCCGCCGCTCCACCACCCCAACTACCTGGCGGCGCTGCTGTGCCGCAACTTCTACTAGCGACCTCTCGTTCGCAGCACGCCCGCGCCTGACTGCGGCAGCCCTCACCTGGTGCCGGCATCCCCTCCCCCGCACTCCGCCTCTCGCCTCCCTCGCTCCCGCCCGGCCCGGATCTCTGCCCGTCACCAATAGATAATAAAGCTTTTTATAGAAGGTGGACGATTGATTTCTTCATGCAGACACTAATCGACGCCTTTATTCACAACTGTCTGAACACGGGTTCGATTTGGAAACTGGCGTCCCATCTCGCTTTGTTGCACCGCGATGAAAAGGACCAAGAATAAAGTTTTCGATATTCGAGTTTTCCGATAGTTGTGAATAAGAGTGCTGGCGTGTTAGACTTCTTGTAGGAAAGATTAGAAAATTATTTCCGAAGATATAAGTATCAAAATTCTCGGTTGTCAATCATCCTCTTTCCATAAGACTCACCGCCGAAACGCTCTAACGCGATTTTATTGCTGCTCGTCAAGTTTTCTGGTCGTAAGAAATGCACCACTAGCGCGTTTCGACGGTGACTCGTTTGCTGAATGCTTGCACATTGCACCCGCTTGTTGCGACTAACTCATTGAATCCAGATGTGGCTGTTACTTACGTGATACGATGATCTCTTGTTTATTATTCCAGTATTTAGTTTAAATCTCGAATTAAAGCGGTAGCTACATAAGCGTATCTTAAATTTACTGTCTCTAAGAGTCTCGTTATTTCTTAAGAATTTTTATGTAGTAAGATTAAATTTACGTAGGGGTAACAAAGTAGCGCCGCTAAGGGCAAACAAGAAAACTAATCAATAATTATATCACTAACGATTACTTTTAGGTTTATAATGATTATTACTCAAAGAATCATTGATCTCTATAAAGTGATTGACAGTTTTGTCGCTAGTCAGACTGAACAAATTCACAATAAATATTTTGGTATAAATATATATTAGAGAAAGCATACAACTTTTTTACTAATTATAGAATAATATTATATTGACCGTTGAATATTGACGATGTTTTATGTGACTTTGTTTACACATAATTTTTAGTGTAAGTTTACGATTTGTTTGTTATTGTAATTTAAATGTCTCTTGTTTCTTTCATGCCGCTTGGATAGAATGGGTATTCGAGAGGGGTCCGCTACAGGTAGAAAAGGGAACATTCGAATATTTTATTCATGGTTCAAAATTGAAATGTGGACTATTTTTCATATCTCATGTTCGTGATATTGTTGATTTTGTTATTTGAGTAAGCTTAAAATTATTCGTGTTATATTTCTTATTATTGTCAATACCTAATTTTTCAAATATAAATAATTTAAAAATGATCCTGTTTTTGCTTGGTTTTCCGCTTTCCACTAACACACCACATTGTCATTTTCCTCGAACTGATCACTCACTGCCAAGTTGCGCCTGTGCTTTCAAGTTGTGCGAACTAATAATTGCGCTATAGGTAAATATGTTTTGTTATATTGTTATGAATATTATGGGAACACATTGGGAATTTGATACTTATTGTGATAATGTGTACATTTAACAGAGTTGTCTGGAGTTCGACAGCGCTACCTACCTGAAGAAAGTGCGAGCCGCGGCCGGCACTACGCTGGCCGCCGACGCGCCCGACTCGCCCGAGCCAGAGTAACGTGACGCTCCACGACCCGCTCCGCTCCGCTCCGCCCCGCTCTACCCACGTTCGCTCATTCCTTACATCAACACATCAACGCCAACGAACTTACTCTTTGAATTAGATTTAACGGCATTGGAACTCGTGACTCTTTGTACTGTAAAATTAGCGCAATATATTCTGTACTGCGGTGATAATGACCTAAACATTCTTATAATGTAGTTCCTTCTCTTTCAATGCCATCAGATGTAATAAGTTTCAATAAGGTCACAGAACTGTTTAAAAATACACAGGAACACTAGCTATTTGAAAAATAAGAGCGAAAATTCCCTAATATGCACTTCGCGAATCTTCACAAGAAGATCGCAGACGTCTTCGGTTACCTTTAAACTCTTGTAAAGGATATACTCGAGATGAGACGCCTCAGTTTCTAAAGTCCGTCTCGTTCTAGCCGTCCGCCGTGCACCGCGCACGTACTTTACTCATTGTACTAATTTAGTGTTTTAGCCATTTAATTAATATTTAAAAGTATTAGCACACCAAAATATTTATTTTTGTAGTGGTGGTAGCGTAACTCATTTTTTAATACTAATATTATACTTGTCGATAACTTCGTCTGCTCGTAGATATGTGATACGGGGCCTATTCCTCGTAACCGGATATGACGAAGGTTTCTACCGACGCTGACGAGTCCAAGACGTAGTTTGATCTCTAAACTATTTCTGCTGTAAGCTTCGCTTCGGCGACGGCTCCTCGGCTCACCCAAAAGGCCTTTTCGGTACGTCAACCTGTAAATGACATTAACAAAACGAACATTCGTTCCTATTAGCCCAGTGTCAACCGATGTATATATTTTTGACTCTGTTAGCTTCGGATGTCATAGAGTGATTCCATTTATTATAAGAAGGATGCATGCATTTCTTTGTGTGTTTGTATACTCATTTTCAGACTTTGTATCTAGTGTCTAGTCGTGACGAGTAGCTGTGTCGATTCTCACTATAAGTTAAGCGTTTTCTATTATATTTCTGAGAGAGGCCGCCAATCGAAATATAAGTATATAACTTTTATTTTATACAGAAAGAACTTTACTTATATCTTGTTAAATAATTAGAACATTTATGTAATAATTATATAAACTTGCTGTGCACTAAACCAAATAATAAATATATTGTTGACTTATCTAAAATATTATGTAATGCTAACATTTAAGAGATAATGTAAAACATTGATTGTCGGGCTTTCTTTTAAAATCATATTTAGCAGAGTTTTTAATTTCTCACTAAGTAATAATTCAATTAAATGAATGATTATTAACTGATATGATCATTGTCTAGTTATCACTCGCTTTATGCTGACTGTGTAATATATTAAATATTTCTCATTAAAGTTGAACTCTTTATTTGGTTTATGAAATTTTGAAAATGTAATAAATAGCTGCAGCGGGTAGGACTGTGTTTAGATATTTTTAAAGCGAGTGAATTTGTAAAAAAGATATATTTTCTAGCCACAATCTCGGTGCTTATCACTTTGGTAAAGTATTATTGTTAAATATAATATAGATGTTTACAAACTGTTTTTTTTTATGTCGAAAGACAAGGCTATATTGTGAACATTTAAATACATACTAAATTTTTTAATAGTTTTGTTTTATTCATGGAAAATCCAAATTATTTTTTTGTTAAACGTAGCCAAAAGGATGTATTAAAATAACACTTTTTAACGGAATTAATTTATATTTACAACATACAATTACAGAATACAGCTGATTTCAATAATTTAATGTGTACATTCACATACATACAGATATATTTTAAATTGAACTTGATTACTTATGGCATGTCTATTGATAGATTAAAAATGGAATGATGTTTGCATAAATACAAATGCCAACAAAGAATTAAAAAGTAACGTTATTATTTTATTACAATAAATAATTGATTATTGCATTAGTAGCACACTTGCGCAGCTCAATGCGCTGTCAATGAATATTCATGTATACTTAAAAGTCAAAAATACTTTTCAAGGTATATATATGCAACAATATTTTTTTTTCAGGTTTTTATTCATTTAGTAGCAGTAGTTCGGTTATTAGTCCTGTTGACCTAACTATTGCAACAGATATAATAATATACGGATATAAAACTGTTTTTTGTTCGAGATTTAGTTTGAGATTTTTAAAATACTAACTATACTATCGTTATAACTGCTTTACATGGATTATACAGGGTGGTGCTGTCAATACGCCAATAAATTAAAACATGGGCTATATTAGTCCATAGAAATGGTTTGCCACTTTCAAAAATATTGTATTTATTTGATAATTTCATGACATTTGTATGAAATAATGCTGCCAACGTTATACTATTCCATACAAACATCATGAAATTAAACGAATACGATATTTTGAAAGTGGCAAACCATTTCTATGGACTAATATAGCCCATGTTTAAATTTATTATCGCATTGACGGCACCATCCTGTATATTTCATACAAATGTCATGAAATTATCAAATGAATACGATGTTTTTGAAAGTGGCAAACCATTTCTATGAACTAATATAGCTCATGTTTCAATTTATTGTCGTATTGACGGCACCATCCTGTATAATGCAATGTTGCTAACTATAATTGTCACTTAAGGCCGTTCGATATCGTATGAACTCTTATAAAGCATATTTAGCACATAATGACGATAACTTAGAATAATAATTATTGTATCAGCGATAAGGCAAAATGTGAGAGGAAGATTACACATGCTATTTATCCACTTTATCAATACCTAATAAAATTAGGAATGTTATATCAGTATCTTAACTAGTACTGTATTTTGTTTTCATTGCATTTACGCTTAACTATATATTTTTGTTTCTATAAATGTGGCTTAATTTCTTTCGGCAATTTTTTCTGTTATATTGGCTACTCTAGACTTTGCATGTTGCATAATATCTTGAGCTAAATCTTCGACATTTGTGTAACGGCACTTATGAAAACTAAACAAGTCCGTAATGAAACCTACGATTTCTGATTGGAACGTTTCACACACGTCCCGAAGTCTTTCTCGTGGACCCAGAAAGCCCCATACTAGAACCGGAAGTAAGTGTTCGGATATGGAGTAAAAATGTGCCATAAAACCTTCTGGATATTGAAGATATCGCCGCTTGGCCTTTATTACAGACCACACTGCAGTCGTCAAAGCCTGAAACAAATTTACTAGATATAATTCTTTTACTGATTCGTTACTATTTAACTCATTTACTTAGTTACTAGTTAACTCATTTGTGTTGCTACCCACTGACTGTGAAGAGGTAGGCAGTGTTTTGATGGGCCTTAAAAATGATAGTGCATCGGGGTGGGATAACATCCACACGAGTTTCCTCAAACTTGCAAAGAATTTTATTGTTCCAATCATTACACACCTTACCAACCTTTGCTTCGAAATAGGCATATTCCCTACTGCACTGAAACAGTCGATTATAACACCCGTGTACAAGGATGGAGAGAGGGAAGATGTCAGCAATTATAGACCTATCTCGGTACTTCCAGCGATTTCTAAGATCCTTGAGAAACTGCTTAACTCAAGACTCCTCAATTATTTGAGAAAATTCAATATAATATCTAAATCTCAATTTGGGTTCCAACAAGGGAAGTCTACAGAGGATGCAGTGAGTGCTCTTAGTTCACTGGTGGTAGAGCAACTGGACACGAGTAAAAAGAGTCTAGGAGTCTTTCTAGATCTGAAAAAAGCGTTTGACACAGTCTCTCTTCCTATTCTTGTACGCAAATTAGAAGCGATTGGTATTAGAGGAACCTGCCTTTCCTTATTTCAAAGCTACCTGACTGATAGGAAGCAAAGAGTTAAGATAGGGGACGTCATAAGTGAGGAAGCTGATGTCTCATACGGAGTGCCGCAGGGAAGTGTCTTAGGACCTACCCTATTTCTCATTTATATAAATGATTTATGCAATGCTGAGATACCTCATGCCCAGATTTTTTCAAATGCGGATGACACCGCAATAATTTTTACAGCTGATACATGGGATACCGTAAAAATACACACCGAACAAGGACTAACTCAAATTGCTAAGTGGCTTAGATCCAACCTCCTAACACTTAACATTCTGAAGACCAAGTTTATTTGCTTTAGTATATATAACAATACCCAACCAAATAACACGGTTAAAATACATGATTGTGGGGATCCTATCAATTAAATTGCAAGTCCAGAACCATTGAGAAAGTCACTAAATTGAAATATTTAGGCGTTATGCTGGATAATCGACTATCGTGGTATCCACACCTTGAATATATTAGCAGTAGAATTAGGAAATTAATCTGGATCTTTAATACCTTGCGGCATGTGATACCGAAAGATATTGAAGATGGCCGTGCCTCGTCACATAGTCTTTTGAATACTATATATATAGCTCTAGTACAATCTGTTTTAACATATTGCATTACTGTATGGGGAGGTGCTGGTAAAACTAAATTTCTAGAGTTAGAACGAGCTCAAAGAAGTCTCATAAAGGTAATGTATTTTAAAAAAATGCGTTTTCCAACGGAAATCCTTTACCAGTTGAGTAACATCCTTACGGTAAGAAAACTATATATTATTCAGAGTAATCTAAAACTCCACAAAACTTTGCCATATGACCCGGGTATATTTAATAAAAGAAGGAAAGATGTAGTAGCTCGTGCCCCGAGAGTAAGGACCAAATTTGCACAAATACAATTTAATTCTCAATCTACTCACCTTTATAATATCGCAAATAGAGAACTATATATTTATGACAAAACACTCAATGAAACTAAAAAACTTGTGACTAAATGGCTAAAAACTAAAACTTGGGAAGAAACAGAATCACTTCTATTATACTTATCCTAAAATATCTATAAAAAAAAAAAAATGATAACACTCAAACACACATAGGCGCACGCACGCACACGCACACACACACGCACACACACACACACGCACACACACACACACGCACGTATACATTTGTAACTTATGAATCTTGGTTATTTAATTACCAGTTATTTTCTCTCCTTAAATTTACCTTCAAATGTTTTTACTTTTGTTTTTGCTTTTATATTTGTAAACATGAAGAATCATAAAGGAGGAGCGGGGCTTCTCAACACAGGCCTTAAAGCATAAAGAGAAGCTCCAACCCATTGCTTCTAATGTATAAAATTTATAATGGAAATAAAGAATTTATTATTATTATTATTATTATTACTATACAGTCAAAACAAAGATGTTTCATATCAGGCCAGGCATATGAAAAGTACTCATAATTCCTTTTCATGCATAGTTGGTACAAGTTGAAATTTATCGTCGATTTCACCGTTATTCACTATGTCAATATGGCGGGCGATATAGAAGTCCACTAAACGTCACCAAAGTGACATACGCGCCATGATGAATATTTGGCTGTGTTGCAGTTTTTTCTATGAAAATTCTGGTTATGTACCATGCAACAAAGCAAATATAAAGAAAATAGACTGTTCAGCATTATTTTTACCTATTCTTCAGCACAGTGTAAATAGACACAATCGTTCCGGGTCAAAGGATCTTAGATACCAATGGCACAGAATAACTAATAGTCTAACAGTAGGTTCACTCTCGAACAAAAGTCAAGTTTAGATATGAAAATATGCCTACTTTTACGACCGTTTCCGGCTTACGAGCAAAATTAAAACTTATCGTGACTCGAGCGTTCATAAGCCCGCTCCATCTCGTGCCACTGTTTACAATTTGTATAATGAGTTTAAACTTATAGGCTCATCTTACCGATAATCTGCGTGAGGGACGGCCTTCTAATACAACGACTGAAGATAATATCAGTATTTTGCGGCGTATGATATATCATACTCCTTAATCCCCAACGCGCTCTATTTTGTGTTCTTAGTAATCTCAATTTGTACAAAATCATATCAAATTTTGATAAATATTCCTAGTACTGAGGTGGTTCCTCAATCTAAACGTTTAGATTGAGGAGCCACCTTTATATTCATTTAACTTTTGAAGTATTCCCCTACAAAATCCAGGATCAGTACTACATAATTTTTTAAACTACTACTAAATAACTATATTAAGGCTTTTAAGATTCGAAATGTGGCTCCTCAATCTAAACATACCTCCCTGGGGGGTAAGGTGGGGCTGAACCATACCACCGTAGTACTGTGCACTATATGTTTACAGGTTTTGTTTTTCCAAATATTACGAACCTGGTGTTAATAGCATAATTCTTTTTTTAATTTTATAATTGTTTCTAATTAAAATAAACCAACAACGCGACAAAGAGAAAGTAATTCAGTCCGTTGATTCATTTGATCCGTTAACACCTAATAAATGTATATTTCTAATCTGAAGTACCAGGCTACCATAAGTATACAGAGGTTATTTATTGTATATAAATAAAATTAACAGAATACTAAACATCTCCTACATAGATATGGTAGCCTGGTACTTCAGGGGATGATCCAGCTACATACATACTTCTAAATATAATGACAATATTGACAATTTCTAGTATCTATATTTTTTTTCTATTTTTCCATTGTGCCCAGCACCCAGCACTAAAAACGGTGGTATGGTTCAGTCCCACCCCACCCTCAGGGGTAGGGCTAGGGGTATGGTGGGTCTGACATGGTTAGTTCGTGGTTGTATACTCACGCTCTCCTTGAAGCCGTCGGAGAGCCAGCGGTTGCGCACGACGGCGAGCACGGACGAGGGCGGCGCCGCGAGGTCCTCGAACGCGTCCAGCAGTATGTAGTCCAGCACCACGTCGTAGAACGACAGCACCTGACGAGTACCGACGGTCTTAACCCTTTGTTCCCGTTGAGTCACACCATTTTGTGTCACACTGTTACTCAACGGGAAAAATATTCCCGATAAGTAACACCGTAACTCAATGCCCCTATTTTTTCCCGTATGTATGTAGCTGGATCATCCCCTGAAGTACCAGGCTACTATATCTATGTAGGAGATGTTTAGCATACCCTTATTTTATTAATATAATAATCGTAGGGGTACAATAAATAACATCTCATATACTTATGGTAGCCTGGTACTTCAGGGGATGATCCAGCTACATACATACGAATTTGAACAATGATTTTACCCAAGAAGGTGTTACTTAACGGGAATACAGCGTTCTGTTTAGTTACACTGTCACTCAACGGGAAAAAAATAGTTGCATTGAGTTACGGTGTTACTCATCGGGAATATTTTACCCATTGAGTAACAGTGTGACACAAAATGATGTGACTCAACGGGAACAAAGGGTCTTAACCACCTCTACTGGTAACGCAACTATACTTCAGAACAACAGTCGTTGTTTTATAGTTTTTATATGACAGATGAATTCAAACGTGATAATAACGTTTTCCAAACATCAAAACTTGGTCTGAATATTTTTCTGCACCAAGGAGGCCGAATTTCTAAAACTTTGTTGTGTCATTATTTGCTATCTATTTGTTTTTTTTCACGAATTTGCGTTTTAGTTTCGAACATACATTATGCAATAAAAGTATAACGTTTATTAAAATAATATGAAAGAAGATGCGCTTGATAAATTTTCAATCAAGCGTTAACTACAGAGTCTTGTTCAGATTGTGTGTAGGCGTTCACTTCGACTTATAGATGGTAATATAATTGGTTTGATTATAAAACTGATCAATCGTCTCAATAGGACAATATAAATTTTTGATTGCCCCATCCGGTATCGACCATGGCGAAAGTTACTTTGTTTCCTTAATCGAAACCAGAGCGCTCAAACCAGTGACCTCGTTTAGTTTAAAAGTTTACAAAACTAAAATTCAAAAACCCCTGTCAAACATTTTATTTCGTGCGTAGGCGCGTTTGGATTGAATGTCAAATCAATATATCGGCCAACGATAGAGATGCCGCATGTAGGTAATAATAATATTGTTTTCTTGAGGGTAGATTCGTTTTAAAAGCAAATCAAATATTGGGCCTAATTCTGGAGAACACATACTAAGTTTAAATTTAAGTTCAGTGCATTTCTTTCTCTCAATATGAATACGAAAAGAATGGCTGTCATATGATTTGCCATTTAGAAACAAGCGTTCAATTTTCGACCTTATTGAACGTGTTAAAATGCAGTGTTTAGAAGGCACCTCCGTACATGCCGTCTAAAATTGTCTATGGTTCGTTTGAAATCAGTCTAAATTTAGTTGACAGCTCTAAAAGAATTCTTGCTATCTTTTTTCTGTTACATATTGCGAGAAAGAGATAAACTGTTCTTAAATTTAAACTTAGAGTGTGTCTTCAGAATCAGGCCCATTATCTATCAGTCGAAGTGAAGACCCACACAAAAACACAACATGCTTGCCTTTCCAATTTATTAGATGCGTCTTCGTACATATCTTAATGACCGCTATATTTTTTTACCTAACTGTAAGAAAACTAATACTGAAATCGTGAATATAGCAATTAATGATACAACAAAGTTTGAGAAAAATTCTGGCTCCTTCATGCTGAACAAGGAGGCACCCAGTCATCCTGATATCAGAAAAGGCTGGTCAAAAAAATGATTATGTTTCTCTGACTATATTATACGGAGCAATTATCGAAGGAATGTAGCGCGTAAAAACAATTTTTGAATATACTTTCAGAGCCTTTCGGCGTAGTATACCAGGCATTCTGACGTTCCCTCTTTTAATATTTTAGTATTTTTATATTATGTCCTCCCTTGCATACTACTGCATACATTTATTTTGCTTATTTGTATTTGGTGCAATGAGTATTATGTGATAATTGTATGGGTAACTCGAGTATTTCATTACCTTAACACCTTTGGTATGAAGTTCTTTTTGAATTGTAGGCCAGTTAGCACCGTCAGAAGTCCACGATACCATTTCTTCGTATGCCACTAAGAATTCTTTCGGCTCCTGTAATTTATAAGATTATTCTACTGTAATGTATACTCTGCCACCGAAGTATATCTACAAAGACTCATTCGTCCGATAAAAACAAGAGACTTAAGAGACTAATCAGTCCGGTTACTATAGATACTATAAAGTAGAGACTAAACTAAAGACTGAACACACTCACCAGTCTGGTTACTGAACTACAGAAAGAGAACTACAGAAACAGAAGTCTTATCAGCCCTCCTGTAGAACAAAATCGTAGAACATATTGGAATAAAGGGCAGACAAGATGCCTTTCGAAAATCCTTATTGCTCAGCGGAAAATATATGTGATTTGAATTTGACATTTGCACTAGAATGTCAAATCCCATACATAGGTATTCAATTTTAGCGATAACGTTTATTGATAGCACCTTGTCAAGGGGGTAGTCCAATTACTAAACTAAAGATACAAAAAAGCCTCATCTGTCTGATTACTCAACTTCAGATTTAAAAAAGTTTTATCGTACTGCATTCAAAACGGTGTCATTTTATCATCCTATTCTGCAAGGTTTCCTGTAGGTACCTACGTTTTGAAAATACCCGACGGGGTTCAAAGTCAAAACAAACTTCACGACATGGCTTCGTGTTTCGTACTTCACCAATCGGGTGGATTTTTCTTGGTGGGGATGCAGAACTGTCTATTGAAGGAGCTATATGGAGGTTGTTGCGTTACCTTGTCGGCGAACAGCAGCAGATCGGTGAGGACTTGCCGCCCGGCGTCCACGAACCACGCCCACACGGCCGCGTCGCGGAACACCGTCTGCAGCGCTAGCCGCAGGCAGTACAGCTTGCACAGGAACTCCGAGTCAGAGCCGCACGACACCACCTCCGTGCGGAGAGTCCTTGCCGAACGGGTACCATTGTTAAAGTACGGTAGCGATAATATACTTCCTTATCACTCGCGCGTAATTATGTTCCTGTCACGCTCGAACGGGCCTGCGCGAGCGTGACATGGACATAATTACGCGCGAGCGATAAGGATGCGTAGCATGGGATCATTCCGTCATTGACCCTTATTCTGGAGAACACATGCTGAGTCTAAATTTAAGTTCAGTGCATTTATTTCTCTCAAAATGAATACAAAAAGGATGGCTGTCATATAATTTCACATTTAGAAACGTGCGTTCAATTTTTGACCTTATTGAACGTGATAAAATGCAGTGGTTAGGAGGCACCTCCGTACATGCCAAAAAAATCCATCCAAAAAGATCCATCCATCCATCCATTCCAAAAAGTCCATGCTAAAATTGTCTATGATTTCTTTGAAATCTATCTAAATGTAATTGACAGCTCTAAACAAATTCTTGCTATTTTTTTCCTATTACATATTGCGAAAAAGAGAAGTACTGAACTTAAATTTAGTGGCTCCGCTACTCATCCAAACACCCCGCAGTCGGTCGAAAAGTGCCGAGTACCCATAGAACTGTTCACCAAAGTCGAGCCCGAAAGGACAATCACTGCGCGAAACATGTGGCATGATGGATACCGTCAGTTTTTAGTGAGTATGCCTTCAGCCGGAGATTCCTAAACAACTCAGGGGCAAGCCCCCAAGTCATAAAGGGTTTTCTGACGTAAAAAACAGATAGGCAACGGGTAACTTCGAGTAGGTACAGGACTGCGGTCAAACCGCCTTGACGACACAACGGTGAAATGTCTTAGGGCCATCCCGCATCGCCAGGACGCTTCCTGTTAAGAAGGTGCGTCGCTGAGGAGTTTGGTGGGCGAGAGCCTCAACCCCCCTCTTCCCCCACCCTTCTCCCCCCGGGGGTTGAGGGAACGGCTGGTAGAACTTCTCCTCAGCGTCAAAAAAAAAGAATAGGCAACGCTCGAGTAGTCCTCAATGTGCTACGAGCGTCTATAGGCTAAGGTAGACGAGCGACTAATAACCACGAAAAATGCATCGAATTAGCAAAAACTTTGCTTAAAGGAATAAGAAGCCAAAAATTGTAGTTTTATAAGACAAGTCGTTAATAAAGGATATAGTGTTTTGCTATCAAAAAATCTTTTTACCTGTACGGTATACCGGATTCCAATTGTTTCACAGCAGCCTGATATAATTCTAAATTATCTAATTCTGGTAACGCTTCCGTTAGGTCGTCAAAATCTCTGAGATCTGCTACCTGAAAATATAGAGAAATAAAGTACTTAAACGTTTGAAATACAACCATAGAGTGAGGTTCGAAGGACCAAAATTATAAACCGATAGTTAAAGGTATATTATATTATTAATGGTATGTATTACAAAAAGTTAAAAATTGAGAGATTTGGTTTATTTGTGGAGCCGCGTAAAATACTTTCGTGAGCCTCTGACGATTATAAACCAATTGTATCTGAAATCTACGGCTTGACAGGTCAATAAAATTGTTCTTACGGTAGAGAACGGTGTACTTACACATATGCGATGTGCTGGTTTTTGGCAATAGGCAAAGTGAGCCTAACATTATATAACAGCAGACCCTTTTGCAATAATTATAGACTTTTGCAGTTATATATAAAATCATGTTGTTTGTATCATCAGTGAAAGCCGATATTTATGTACACCAACGGTTGCTTTAATAAAACGTCATATAGTTATTAGGAACACTTTGCAAAACTCATTTAATTTTTATGTATCGAAACGCGTTTTCCGGGCATTTAGCACATCAGAATCAGAATCTTTTTTTTACCATAGAACATGGTGAACAAAGTTGGTAAAATGATTTTAAGTATAATACCTACACTCGTATTCAGCTCAACATATGCTGGGCAGAGTGAGGAGCAGTACTAACACCATCCTGAAAGTCATTGCGAGTAGGGAGCATGTCTGTACCATATTGTGACACTTAAAACAGGCGTCTAGTTCTAAGTTAATTATGGAGTACCTACTAACATAGTTTTTAAGTAACTTGCTGTTAGGTACTAACACTAAATCATGTATGGATCAGAGTTGTCCTAATAAATAAAATAAAATAAATATTCTGTCTAAATTGTGTCTGCGTGTTTCATTTCGGTTTTTTATTACTCATTTAAAAAACGTCGTATGTATAGATTAGGTAGATACCTGGTCTTCAGCGGAGGCGAAGGACTCCGCGCTGGAGTGGTGGTCGCGGCGCGTGTGCGAGGAGCCGGTGTGCGTGGACAGCAGCCGCGAGCGGCCACCCTCCGCCGGCCCCGCGCCCGCCCCGCCCCCGCTCTCGGACCGGAACAACACCGAGCGCTGATCCAGGAATAGCAGTTCGCACCGCTCCTGACCAAACCATAAAAAGGCATGGTTTAAACAACTACATCTTTCAAATAATACCAATTTACCGGATTTAACTCGCGTTTAATTAGCTTTTGCATTATAATTATACACCCGACGTTTCGATTAGTTTACAGCGGTCTGACCGCCGTTGTCCCGTGACGTTTCAATTACTTTACGGCGATTCGTCCCGTGACCACGATCGCTGTAAAGTAATCGAAACATCGGGTGAATAAAAATAATGTAACATCTAATTAAACGCGAGTTAAATCCGGTAAATTTGTTTTTATTTGAAATTTGTAGTGCTCGCGAAAATGTAAGACAATACTATTATCTACAATTCTACAGCATTGAAATCAACAGCCTGTACGCTGAGTTTTTTATTGGTCTACAGATGAGTTTCTGGAGTTCAGACCATCATATTAAACAACTTTCACGATGAGACTTTTGGGTATCATAAATTTCACACATGTGTTCCCCCCTCCTTCCTATTCCTATAACATGGGTTCCTTGCAAAGGGGCGTGAAAAGGCGCCTTTAGGTGGAGGCGGCTAGAGCAGTGTATAAACTGCACTAGCTGTCTTCGCATAAGGACTCTTCTTACCGCTTCACATCAGGTGGTGTTGAGTCATTTGACGTGCGTTGTATAAAAAAAAATCGTGCGGTCATGAAACAACTTTTGTACCACCAAACAACCACTCGGCTGTAAGGCGAATAAATAAACGGTGTAGGTATACACATCCAACTGCTGGGCACAGACCTTTCTACGTGGAAGAAACTCTTGAGGAGTTTAGACCATAAAACCACCATGCAGGTCCAATGCGGGATGAGTTAAATCGATTGCACTAACAACTGGGACCAACAGCTTATCGTATCTTCCGAAGCACGGCTCGAGATTTTTTTTATTGACCGTGGCGAAAGTTCCTTTGTTTTCGTAATCGAAAATGAATAAGATGTATTTGAAAGTTGCAAAACATTTGTATGAACTATACAGCCCATGTATAAATTTATTGTATATACGAGTGTGGGCACGTGCTAAAAGATATATCGAAGGCATTTGTCAAACAAATCTCATACCCACAATTTTTGTAACTATCTAAAGATTTCTCATTTTTGTCAGGTGGCCTTATAAAGCCGCGTTTTCACTAGGGGACATGTCGCAGAGACTTATCGCTCGACATTCACGTAGTTTTCTCTGCAAAAGTTGTGGAACAATGTCCCGCGACATAGGAAGTAGTGAAGGTCGCGCGTGTCGACGCTCGCAGAGCATCGACTTGCGACAAGTTATGCGACCCGTAAATGTCCCGCGGGACACGTGAATTTCGTGTCGAGCGACAGAGTCGCGGAACAAATGTCCCCTAGTGAAAACGCGGCTTAAGTGGGTAGGTAAACTTCAATAATGTTAAAATACTTTGCTGATCATTTATATAGGTATATAATTATTAGCTAGATACCTAAGTAGGTATAATATTTTCCAATCTGTTAAATGTGGGTAGATTTGACGACTCATATAATTATTAAGAAAACGGCTAAGTATAATCTTATTTATATACCTGCAAAAGGTAGGCATTCTGTAGTAGCTCCTGTATTTCTCTACAGAACTCTGCCTCCTCAGGCGAGGTGAGCGCTAGCGCGCCGGACACGCCCCCTCGGGCGCCCAGAGAGAACGCTGCTAACGCGTCCTCCCAGTAGTTTATACTGGTCTCCAATGCTTCCATTCCTGAAAATATATATATGCAGTGATGCCACACGACTGAAGTGCACAATAAATACCTACAGGTTCATGTTAGACACAAACCATGACGCAGGTAAGTACCTACCTACCTTCATTAGTATCTAGTCTATTATACCTATATACTGATTACGGAGATATTTCATATTTGCGATAATATTGACTTACTCAAGGCTATAAAACAGGTTTGAGGTTACCTACATCTCAGATATTTATTTCTAGTTTTTTTTATCAACTCAACTGAAAGTACCTATAGATAATAAATTAGGTACCCAATTTATAAATTTGTAAGTAATAAGTATCTTTAGATAAAAAAATTAAAATCAGGTATCGTAATTCATTTTTATTTATTAAATAAAAATGTTATTAAACTATTTGGGATAACAACTAGGGTTTAACATTAAAAAAAAGAGATATTTTAAAATTTTTATTTTTACTGTTACTAAATATCAGTACAAAACCGTACACGTAATTAAATCTTATTGCACAGTGCGTATCTCTTAGATACAATGTGGTATTTAAATAATGATTACTTTTTTACTAACATAAATACACTAATGAATTTGCAAACTATCAGAGAAAACGTCTTTAATGTGTTGTCCGTTGTGCATAGGATGTGTCTGTGATATATGCTGCATGGCCTCTTGTACGCCACTGTTGAGGTCCTGCATGGTGCCAGCGATGGCCGCCAACGCGTCCGCTATCCTCTCGTCGAGCATGCTCCGCCTTTCCTCCTGCGCACGCATCACCGCCGCCATTGACTCTAGAGCCTCGGCCATACGTTCCTCTGCTGCTATTCGTCGTTCTTCTATATCAAGAGCCCATTTTGGCGGTGGTGTTACGGCTCGGGTTTCGTCATCTGATAATGAAAAAAAAAACAGTTGAGTAACACATTGAAGTAAACTATAAATAGCTTTTCTTGCAAATCTTACAATATAATGTCAAGAAACTAAATAAATGTAATAAAATATATAATTATGAAATCTATACAATTCCACATTTCGGACAAATTGGTTCCTGAACTAATCACCCGGTCTGCCCGTCCGTTAATAAGCCAAAAAGAAGTATCTACAAAAACAAAGTCTTAAAAATTTCTTTGTTTGAGATCGGCGGGCAGTGGTATATGTACTTACATATCTAATTTCATGATTGGGTAAATCTGTGATTATCAAGAGCCTTTAAACCTTTTTCAGTATGTATGTATCTAAGTTATTTTAATAAGATACAAAAAATTCATCAAATAATATTATAAGCACCTTTTGATATGTCAAAAGGGTATACATGGTATTTTTTTTATACTACTAGATGACAAACAAGCTGATGGCCCACCTGATGGTAAGCGGTTACCGCCGCCTATAGATACCTGCAATAACAAGCGAAAATCACTTTATATTGCAGGTAAGTTGTCATTCTGAGGCCTCAGATGAAATGCCGTCCATGCCGAGTAATTACACTGGCTACATTAATATAGGTAATGATAATATGGATGATTTACTTAAATGGTTAAAATAAAAGTTTAAAAAGAGGAGCTCAGTGGCGTACGAACATGGTTTTAAACAATGTAACTTTTGCCATGTTCCATACCAGGATGGGTCATAAAAAATTATAATCTTGAGCTCCTCTGTGCTTCGGAAACAGGTTGTCGTTGGTCCCGGTTGTTACTGCGACCAATTTAACCCACAAACCTGCACTGAGCCAGCGTGGTGGTGTTATGACCCATCTTGTGTTTCTTTCATGTAGGAAAGCCTGTGCCCAGCAGTGGGACATATATAGGCTGGTGATAATGATGATGACATTCACTTAATAGTACAGATAAGTATTATATACTAAGAAAATGTACCTGTTGACATTCTAGAAATCCCAGTAGATGTTTTAACTTTAGGTTTAGTCATAGCTGATCTGACCTTAACATTCTCCAATGGTTCAGAATCAGAATCTTCAGCTAAGAAGTTTTCCAATTGCTTTGAAGTGGATGCAACAGGTGCAATTGATCCTTTTCCACTTAATTCTAATACCCTGACTTCTAAATCATTCAAAGGCACAAATCTGTTAGAACCTCCGTCTGGGCCAGACTGGAATCTTCTAGCATCAGCCGCTTTTCTTCTACACTTATGACGCCATTCGAACCAATACTGAAATAAATAAGTATTATTAAGTATTTTATGAGATGAACAAAAAAATAATCAAGAATAAAAATAATCAATCTACTCGGTAGTAGCCCGAATGTAGGGTGGCCTGGCTAGATACCACCACTCTTCTTAATTGGGCTGTAAAGCAGTTTGCTATGTTTCGGATTAAACGGAAAGGTAATCAGTGTAATAACTGGGCATGGTAATAATTTCACCTTAGGCCTCAGGATGACAACGCACCTGCAATACTAAATGATTTTTTCCTTGTTATTGCAGGTGTAGCTGACGGTAGCCAGTTACCACCAGTACGGTATAATCACTTACAGACTGTCAGCCTGCGTGTCATTTAGAGTTGAGCCAACTTAGTGTAAACAAGTTAAATGTAAAGGGACAAACCTATGTTTGTCCCTTTCACTCTACATAAATGACTGGTTTGTTTACTTTTTTGTTTAGCTAAGTTGGATGAAATATAGTTGTATAAAAAAATGAATGCATTTTAATACTTTCTCTCAGTCAGTCTTCTCTGTTATCTTACTGGTTTGCTAGCCGTAACCTCATGCAGCCTGCCGACGCTCACACATAATGGAAAACCTATTGTGTGTAATATGTTGGTTCTTACCAGTATCACAAAAGACTACATAAGTACCTACCTTTTTCCACCCATCTGGTGTTTTTAAAGCTCCAGATTCTACAGCGTTAAGTTGTTTGGCCAGTGCAGCCCATTTCTGTCTAGTTGCGTGGTGGGACACTGGTGTGCCTGGCGGTAATCCTTTAGACATATCCTTATTTTCTTCTAGAAAGTCCATTAAAATCTCTAGTTGTTGCCTTAATATTCGACGAGGTGGAGCCATCTGCTGGAACATATTATAATCAATGATAATATTTATTTTCGGTTGTTTTTAATAAATTATTATAAATAACTAAGAGGTCATAATATAATATAAATTTTAAAGCGACACAATCAGTCCTTTAAATAATTTGCAGTACTCAGCTAGTGATACTTACCATAAATTTAATAAAAGCCCGTAACTTTAACTTCCAACTTCACAACAAAATTAATAATCGCGCGCTATTAAATGACACAAGCAATCTCCATCACAAGTATGTAAAAGCAAGTGAAGGAAAACCCGATATGTAATGGCGACTCATCGATTCCATTCAATTTTATTGTCTGTATTTAGCAGTGGATATCTATAATCTGTGGTTTAAAACTTATTACGCATAGGTTAAAAGACGTGTTCCATTCCCATTACGATAAAAATAACATTTTTATTTCTAAAAAGTTATATTCTTAGTGTGTTCATAGAAATACTACTACAAAAAAATACATATATTTAAATGTGGTATTATCTTACCTTATTTTTAAATGTGGTAATGTCAGAGTTGCTAAGTACATAAATGAAATTACAGCACTACTCATAGACTAGAGGGCACTACTTACCAGTTTATATCTCTAGTCACTACTCCCTTAAAGATGGAGTTCCACTTCAAGTCTCGCAAACTTCTGCATTGCTTGCTTTAGACATTGAACTACTGCACACTAGATGGCGCTGTTTGCATGCTAAATATTAAATGCATTTACTGGCATAACGCACAGATGGCAGTAGTAATTCACTAAATCTATTGTTATTGAACTATTTTGTGGTTCAGTAGTTTGCAATACATATATTTAAAAAATGAACAACACGCTTATTATTTATTATGGTATGTAACAAGTGATGAAAAAAAAATCAAAATATTTATTGTTACTCCGTACTTTTTTGTGATAAGTATTTGATACATCAAAATTGTATTTGCTATTCCACATACAAAATCCCACAAAGCAGTTTATCAGTAAATAAACAATAAAAAATACCACATAGGATAAAATACCAAAAAAGTAAAGATTGCTAGTAAAAAAACCTCATACCCAATATTTACAACAAATAAAACCTAAATATAGATACTAAGTAATAGTTATACCTACTATTTATTTACAATGTTTCCACGGCATTCTTTACTTACATAAGTAGGTACTTATTATAAGAACAGGTATACATAGGTAGGTACCTATTTAGAATTACACAGACATGACCGAATAAATGGTGGCTACGCGTGCTACGCGTCAATAGGTGTGTTGTTCACCTGGTGGTAAGTGGTAACCGCTGCCTATAGACACCTGCAATAACAAGGAAGACATCCACTTGAAATTGCAGTTGCGTTGTCATCCTGAGGTCTAAGATGAAATGCCTTCTATGCCCAGTAATTAAACCGGCTACCTTTCTCTTTAATCCATAACACAGTGAGCTGTTTCACGGCTGAAATAAGGAAGGCGGTGCTACCTATCCAGACGACCCAACCTATGGGCCTACCACCTAGTGAAGCGAAGATGTAATAGTAATGATGGTATAATAGTAACTGCAAAATACAATAAAATAATTTATTTGAATGCTTTGTCTATATCCAAAGAGATGCCCCAGAGCACCACCCCGTAATTGTACTGAAGAAACATTACATAATATGAATTATGAACAACATAAGAACAAGCAAAACATGTTCCTAACAGATTTCCAAGTCATCCATACCTACCCTCTTCTTAACTAATCTAGGTATAGTGAAACGCTTTATAGCTAAAATGTTATAATGAAATAATTCTTGCTACCTATCTACTGTATTTATTCCATAACGGTTATGCGTACAAAATTTAAAATATAAAAATTTCTTCAAAATCATTATTATACTAGTATTATATTAAACTTTACTCATGCTGGCGAATGGTTATATCGGGGCGGAATTCGCCAACTTTGTAAAACTGTTGTCTGTTAATTGTTATAATAATCGATCAGATTACCATTATCAGATGAGGTAAACTAGATGTTGCACTCAATAACCTTAAATAAAATATTAGGTTGGGGAAAAAGTCTTTTCGCATTATAGCATGTCATCATCATCATCATCATATCAGCCGAGAGACGCCCACTGCTGGGCATAGGCCCCCCCCCCAAGGATCTCCAAACCGATCGGTCCTGCACTGCCCTCATTCAACGGCTTCCCGCGACCCTCACCAGATCATCGGTCCACCTTGTGGGGGCCTACCAACGCTGCGTCTCCCGGTACGCGGCTGCCATTCGAGGACCTTTCCGCCCCAACGGCCGTCAGTCCTCCTCGCAATGTGACCTGCCCACTGCCACTTGAGACTCGCAATTCTTTGGGCTATGTCAGCGACCTTAGTTCTCCTGCGGATCGCATCATTTCTGATTCGATCACGCAGACATGTATGAACACCAAGCATGTATGAACTTGTAATAAAATCTCTTTGGCTGTACTATTTGTATCTGGCTGGTTTTGGTATCATTAAAAGTTTAGATTTTAAAAAAGATAATTCCAAATTCAAATTAGGAAAATGTGTGTTTTTCATTTGTTTTTCGTACTGTCAAGATGAGTGAATCTAATGAAGAAATTCGATACATTTTAAAATTTTACTACAAAAAAGGTAGAAATGCAACGCAAGCCGCGAAAAAATATTGTAATGTTCATGGACCTAGTGCAGTGTCTGTGAGAGTAGCACAAATTTGATTTAAGCGTTTTCAATCCGGAAAATTTGATGTCAAAGATGCACGTCGCTCTGATCGCCCTATTACGGATAAAATTGATGCCATTTTTGAAAAACTGGAGCTAGATCGGCATATCAGTAGTTACGACGTAGCTGAAGAAGTGGGAATTGACCACAAAACAGTTTTGGCACATTTTAAAAAAAAAGCTCGATATTTGGGTACCCCACGAGCTCACTGAAAGAAACCTAATGAACCGTGTACTCATTTGTGATTCTTTATTACGACGTAATGAAACCGAACCAACCATTTTTGAAGAAGCTGATAACTGGTGATGAAAAGTGGATCACTTACGACAAGAACGTGCGAAAACGGTCGTGGTCAAAGGCCGGTTAGGCTTCACAGACTGTGGCGAAACCCGGGTTAACTCGCAACAAGGTGATGCTGTGTGTGTGGTGGCATTGGAAGGGCATTATTAATTATGAGCTGTTACCACCAGGCAGGACCATCGATTCTGAACTCTACTGCGAACAACTGATGAGATTAAAGCAAGAAGTTGAGGGAAAGCGGCCGGAATTAATCAACAGAAGGGGTGTGGTTTTTCATCATGATAACGCTAGACCTCACACATCTTTAGCGACTCAGAAAAAAATAAGAGAGTTTGGCTGGGAGGTGTTAATGCATCCGCCGTATAGTCCTGACCTTGCACCTTCAGATTTCCACCTGTTTCGCTCTCTTCAGAATTCTCTAGGCAGTGTCAGGTTAACATCACGAGAGGACTGCCAAAACCACTTGTCGCGGTATTTTGATTAGAAGCCCCAAAATTTCTATAGCAATGAGATCATGTACCTACCTACAAGATGGCAAAAAGTTATCGAACAAAATGGTACCTACATACTTTAGTTAAATGTAAATAAAATATATTAAAAAATGTTTTGAATTTTCTTAAAAAATGCGGAGAAACTTTTCCCCCAACCTATTATATGGCAGCATAGTAAATACAAAACTACTAGTACCTACCTAGTAAGTAATTAAATTAGTAATAGGTAATATAAATAAAAGCTTTAATGGAGGTAGCGAAGTCACTTTGTTGACATGCAAATCGTTTAGTGACCGAGTTTTTAAAATAGTGTCAGATTACGGCCCACCATGGTAATTAATTTACCAGGAATTCGACTTATCCATAGTTTTATAGGTGGCAATAATCACGAACACGCTTTCATGAGCGTGAGCGAATACGGAATAAAAAGCTAATTAATTGAAATCTGATTTGTGGAATAACTTTGATATTTATTAATTAATGGTTTTATGTTTATAAATCATTTTGTGTGTATTTGGCAATACTTAAATAAACTTGACCGAATATTATTTTATTACGATTGATAACTAGAAAAAATAAAAATAAAAAGTATTGTCTTTTGCCATGATAATAAAGCAACAATGCCTTGTACAAATAATGCAAGTGTAATGTATATTTAAGCCCGCCCCGACGGCCTATCTATTTAGAGATAATTAATTTTTTTAAAACATATCATTCTCCTGTTAGGAAATGTAACTTCTCCGGTTATTTTGGCAGTGACATAAAGTGGCGTCATTCCCCAGAAAATATACAGTGAAAAGCTTTTTGTCACTTAATGTATTATCTAAATAGGTTTTTTCTGTTGTGGATGGACTCAGACTCAGCATTCCAATTACGTTCCGAGTTTGAGGACATTAGGCCTTGCTGAGTCGTGGTAGAGTTGAAAATTAAACTGCTTACAATGAAGCGTTTTTTGTTACCCAGAGATTTTCCGCGGTCACGAGCACTCGCGAATTGGAAACCGGTCTTCGATAACTTAGCCTAAGTTCAAGTTTAAGGCTAATTTTAGCCTTTGTTCAGCAGTCATGTGGACATCTCAGGCTGATATGATGATGATGAAGGTAGAAGAATAAAGGTAACTGAATACTGATAAGTATGTAGTCATAATGTTTGAAACGGAGCCGCACATTTAATGCCTAATAATATTTAGTTTGAAATATTTTATGTTTATTGAAACTCGATTTGAAAAAATACTTTGAATATAGGTACAAAGTAAAGAAAGTAGTTCATAAACTTAAATTAATAAATTTAAAATCTTGCCAAAATCATATCAGAAATACCTAAATAAACACTAATTTGACACAAATGTAGGTTTAATGAAAATAATATAAACTTTACCAAAATAGTTACTATAAGACAAACTGCACCTAAATAATAATTAATCTACTTTCTAAAGCAACTATTGAATATTTCCTGAAACATGTTTAATTTACGCATTATACTTACCTAAAACTTTCATGCAATAATTAGATATTTGGGTACCACTACCTATTATTTGAAGAACTTGGTAGGTACCTAAATCGTAAAACGAATTAAAATATATATTTCAGAAAACGCGTACCGTTTTCCGAAATATATTTTACTAACTAGGAAAAGTGGTAATGTGCGCGACGTAGGTACTACATTCAGTCAAAAAAGTATCGGGAATGGGTGATTTGTTTATGGTTCTCAATTCATTTTTTTGTTTTTTTTTTTTTGTTGTTGTTAGATTGGCACAACTGGGGCCTTACCACCATCTTTATAAAAGCGATTCATATTCCGCTCGGTTCAGTATTGGTTCCTAAACTGCATCGCGGTCATAGTCGTAGATAGCGTCGTAGTACGAATTAACGATTCTACTCAGTTTAGGTTCTAAACTGGATCGCGATAAAAGATGTTGGTACGGGTGCTGTTTTCCATTTTGGCGCGGAGTTTGAGTTGCATCTGTTATTTATATTAAATACAGTGCTGTTTTTAGTTATATTATATCTAGTGTGTATTGCAAATTTCATACTGGACAAAAACATCGAACAAAGAGTTTGTGTTAAATTTTGCATCGCCGATGGAATTTCGTGTTCGGAGTCACTGAAAATGTTACAGAAGGCTTACGGTGAATCGACTTTATCAAAAAAACAAAAGCGGTCGAGATGTGATGGAAGATTTGCCTCGCTCTGCCCCCCAATTCTGCTATTGTATTTTGATCTGAAACGAATCGGAAACGCTTAAGTTAGAACGTTTTTGTATTCTGCTAACTCAACGCAATCGAAACGTAGCCGAAACGCATCAGTTTGGTATTCTACTAACAAATACGTAACGCGAACCGTTCGGTTCAATCATTCTTTCGTATTCTGCTAAATATTTAACATTTGTGGCAGCCGAAACGCCTCGGTAGTTCTTTTTTTGAACTGTCAAAAGTTACTGTTTTACAACGGCAGTAATTGTGTAACGTTTAATTTCGCAAAATAGAATAAATAGTACTCTGTAACTTAGTTCCTGTGCTTAAAGGATTGCATCAAGTATAATTTGAATAAAAAACCTTCGACGAGTCATCATAATTATCATGTTTTTTCCAATATTTTTGGAAAATGAAACATTTTCACATTTATTTATATACCGATTTTTTTAACTTTTGACAATTTCTGTCACCAACCAATATTTAAACCATCCGAGAGCGTTTCGTTAGCGTTCCGGCTTTATAAACAATGTTAGTGGAATACCTTTTTTATAACCCAACCGCATACCGAGTCGCTGCCGATTCGTTTAGGTAAATAAATAGCAGAATCGACCCTCTAATTTTATTTTAAATAAATATGATTTACAAAGACTACCAAAAACACGATATATATACCGAATTTCACAACTTTTAAATGTTAATGTCACCAACGATTCAGTTGTCAAATAGTTGAACCAACCGAGAGCGTTTCGTTAGCGTACCGATTTTATAAGCAATGTTAGTGGAATACCTTTTTTTATCCATAGCGCAATAGTAACGATACCGAAACGCTGCCGATCCGATTAGGTAAATAAATAGCAGAATTGAGGGGCTGGTAGCCCATCAACTTCTGCAACTGAAGTTAACATCGCAAAAGTGAGGGAAATGGTGACTGTAAATCCTCATTCGACTTTGAGAGAGATAGCCGGCGATCTTTATGTATCTCACGAGTCGATCCGTACCATTTTGGGTATGAAACATGTTGCCGCTCCGCTAGTCCCAAAAGATCTGAATTTGAGTGAGTGAATGAGGACATGCTAGAACGAGTCATTTCCGACCCAACATTCATGAAACGCATTGTTATTGGTGACGAAACGTGGGTTTACAAGTTTGACATGCAAACTAGTCAACAAGCTTCGGAGTGGCGTCTTCCAACTGAACCGAAACCGAAAAAACCACGTCAAAGTCGATCAAAATTCATGTTGAAAAAGTCATGTTGACTGTTTTCTTTGACTCTCGCGGTGTTGTGCACTCGGAATACTTGCCGAAAGGTGAAACGATAAATAAACAGATTTGTGGAAAGAAAATTCTTGGATTTTGCACCACGATAATGCGCCTTCGCACAAGGCATCATTGTGACCAAATTTTGACCAAACTGTTCGCGCGCTTTTTTGTTTCGCTTCAAACTCCATATATGGACTTGTGAATGTATGTGCTGGCTGGACAGTTCGCATCTTCATGAGTCTAGTTTGCGTGCCTTCCGCGCTCCGCGCTCGAAACGCGCCCCGCGCTCGGATTCGCCTCCGAGCCGCCCCGCCTCCGTATCAGCTGTTGCTTCAAGAACAGTTGACAGTCGCTACTACGCTTTGTGATCGCCGCGAGCTCTTGAGCTTTTAAACCAAAACCAAACTCTCGCTAAACCGTTACATAAACTCTTCTACGGACCAGAACAGACGACTGGAGTTGCAGCTATAAGGTCAGTGCTTACATTTTGCATTTCTGTGTGGATTTGATGTAAAACCTCGCGCCAATTCTTTAACTTGGATAAGTCCATCTAAAACCGCATCACCATAAACACTCAACAAATACCATCGAGCAACCACCATATATAGAATTCGCGGCGAGAACTGAACTCAATTCCGGAAACGTTTAAAAAATTTAAAAAATGTTTAAAAAATGTTTTGATGATTAGATTATTCGTTGGCGTAAGTGTATCGTTTCTGAAGGAGCAAACTTAGAAGGTGATGAAATTAATTTGGATGAATAACTCAAATTTTGTGTATTATTGATCTTTTCGCGGTACTTTCTTGACAGAGTAGTAATTATAAATACCTACTTAAGTTTTTCTTATTTATGTGACAAGTGTAATTGAGCTTTTAGTATAAAAAATATATGGAATATTTCTATCAAACAATATGTACTCCCCTAGAATAATATAATAATAACACATATTATTCTATTCCCTTACTCCTAATAACATCCATCTACATATTTTACTTTACTTTAATCTTTAAAACGATGATTTCAACTTAAGTATAGTATCAAATGATATTAATCATAGATGTCTAACAAAACTGCTTTTAATAACATAGGCGTTAAACACCCACCTAAGCTTCGCATTGAAGAAAGGTCTTATCAAAAAAACCCAATCCCAGTCAGACAACGCGCGACGCAAGGTTGTAATAAGCAGTTGAAATTAACGGCGCGCTGTAGTTCCCTTGGGTGATTTCGTGGAGGTAAGCGGCGAGCGACTCGTGGCTGCCGCATCACACTCGCTTCGCATCGCGCCAGTCTTCTGTACACTCCGCACTGCGGCGGTACACTGTTAGTTACGTCTCCAAGTTATATCTTAGCCACAAGCGCTACTTGCCTGTCATTAATAATCGTGGTATTAATCTGGACCTTGAAGATAAAGTGTATCTTTAGAACCTGTTAAAGTGTCTGTGCTTGTTGGAAAACCCGCAAATTCAGTGTTTTCACCGACAATACCGATCAGATTCTTTGACGTCGGTTTAAATCGTTTTGAGCAGGTAAGAAAAACCACTTGAGATTGGTTTGTTTTAAAGTCGGCAGGAATGATTAATTATTATGTTCATTATTTTGTTCCATTAAATGTAAGGTTTCAAATAGTAGGTATAAAATAAACGTCCGTCTTGGTTTTATCTTTTGAATGACTGAAAACGGATTTCGTCTATAACTTTTTTTTCATTTCATATCCCAATGATAATTTTTCATTATTCACTCAGAACCAAACAAATATCATATCTACATTATGTTAAATTCCATTTTCGAGTTTTATTTGGTACTGAAATCCTTAATTCCACTTAAGTTAATTCAGATAAAACTGCAGAACGATGTTTAAATACCTAAGAACGAAAGATCGATGTAATATAGCTATTTAATTATTTCAGTCATGATGTTGTAAGAACTTCCACATGGTACAAGAGGACCTCCTAACACGTTTCTTATAAACCGGTTCATCTGATACCCACTGTTCCGTCGAGGATTATTATGCAACTCATAAATACCTAGACTGATCTTTAAAATCACGGCCGCACCTATACGGCAGAACAGAATATTGATAAAATACCAACAGTAAGATGAAGTACCTAATGACTGTGGAAATGATTATTTATACTGATTAATTAAACGGATGCTTTATTTGATCTTACTTACGTTATGTATGACTTTACGAGGCAATTATATTATTCAAATGATACATTATTGAAGTCGTTCATACTTATCATGAATTATTTAGTGATTGTTATTATGTAAGTTCATTTAAAACTATTTCTTGAATAAAAAAACAATACATTAAAAACAACAGAAATACTAGAGCAAAAAGTGGATTATATTAAAATTCAGTGTGCAAGACTCCGTGAAAACAGCTGCATAAAGAGTCCCGTAAAGTGGTGTGTTTGTATGGCTAGTCGTTGCAGACGACATGACAGCTGCACCGCGTGTCCTATCATATATATCAATGGATACAAACTCAATTTTAAAAGATACTTCTATAGACAGAACCGGTGCTTGTCCCAACAATAATCTTTTTGCAAAAACATCAAACAAATCGTGCAGTTTTACCAAAACATTAACTTTATCTATCGTCGTTGTTTAATACTAAAAGAAAGAAATGAATCGGTTGGAAACACGTTTTCATAAAACGCACCTAAGTTGTTACAGATAAATCCAACAGCCATTGTGGTGATTCCAACAAATTGTTGCAAATTGTTAAATTTTGCTGTGGCTGGAAAATGTTAAATATAAAACATATAGGGTTAGTCGGGGAGCAACAATCCGATTGTAGATCCCTCGTTGGTGGCCAGCCGAGTTCGCCTCGAGGCCGATACCCATGCCGAATGCCGACCCATTGGCGTCGTTCTATCGATTTGCACTACACGGTGCCTACGTCATCGAACTGATTATTCAAATAAACTCTGACAAAGGTCACCGGCGAGCGTTAAATTCTTGTCACCCGACTCATTTTCAAAAGACCACAAAAAATGAGTAAGTTAAATTACCATTTATAGATTTTATGGGGCGTTTTTATTACTTCCTGTCCGAAATTCATTGCAAATAATTATTATTTGGGAAATGCCTTTATGAATCAAATAAATATACACAACAATTTTATCATAGGAAGATTTATCTCATATGCAAGGATTTGTATTGAATTTGTTCGATTTTGTTTGTGTAGAGGTTTTCTTATTTCAGTATTATTGAATTGCAATTAGGATAGCTTATAAGAACGTTACACCGAAGGATTATCAGAAGACACTACTGTTCGAATCATAGGAGTAGCTAAATTGCCTCCGTTGACAGTTAGTTGCTCATTTCCGTTTGGCGATCACTAGCTCACATAGCTTGTTGTTACACGCCATGCTGCACCAAGCCGTAATTTACACAATAGTTTGTCTTGGAGTACATTGAACTCATATGAAGTAATAACCTTAACAGTGTTTTTGGTGTTTAGTTCATTGATGTCTTAGAATAATTCTAAGAACATCACTTGCAAAAGAATCCGTATTTTCAATGAAGACCATAGAAGTTACTGTACCTACTTATTTATTTAAACTTTATTGCATATAATTAATAAAGGTTTTCTACTAGTCTACCTGAAAGTTGAATCCAGTAACATTAAATAGGTAGGTAGTGCCAAGATATGTTATGATATGACACTTATAGTCATAACTCAAAATACAAGCAATAACATGTGAATACACAATACACATATCAGGATACATATTGCAATTAGACTGTAAGGTATGTATATAAGTACATGTCTAACATCCAAAAAATGGGTAGGTATTAACTAATTTATTTATAATACACCAATCCAATTTTAAACTCCGATTGGCAAATGATTAAAGTACTTTCCGTAAATGAACAAAGTGCCTACGTTAAAAGTTTATTCTGTGAATTATTAATTTGTTTCTAATCGTACTATGTTACGCCATTCCCACCCCCAGTTATGAAATTTACACGCGTATAAATCCACGTACACCCTCCGCTGGCCTACTTAAGGCACAGAGAGTCGGAGACATTTCGCCAAAATATAAGAAGGCGCGATGTCGGCTGGAAAATTGCACCTATTATTAGGGCGCGGGACCTCCCCAGAACATTATCAGTTAAATTGCTACAACAAGGAAAACTCGGAGTTTGTAAAAAAAATCTGACGAAAAAGTTCAATGGGTTTTAGAAATAAAGTAAATAGGTATGGATATTTTCGATGTGATTTCATAAATCAACTAATATGGATAGAAAATATAAAACCTAATTAAAATAAGATACTTATATATTATTTTTAATTTAATGCGTCATACGTGTCGTGCTTTATGCATTCCCAATTAAATCCCTACAAAAAAATACGTAATAATAACATATTTGTTGGGGGTTAAAAAGGTTGCAATATGCAAATTTTCTTCTTTATCTATGTCTTGCCTGTGAGTTTTCTTATCAAGCAAGGGCCAAGTTTTATGAGTTCCGAAAACGACTTTCTACGAAAATTTTATGTCATTGGTTATGTCACGCTGTAGCCGTGACCTCATCGTTAGGTCTAGGCAAATATTGTACACCCAATATCCGTAAAATGGGGTCGCGCGCGTCCCTTTGGGTCGAGGAAAAATGGCAAAGCTTTTTGTAACTTCGCCTCGCTTCAAACATTCGCGTGTCATCATACATAACATTGTGGCCATTGGGACATCGTTACCTCATTCTGCGTTTTCACGTTTGTTGTTGTAAACATGATCATTAAGTCACAAATTAATAGTGTAAGTATAGTCGCAGCCACTCGCAGCTTGATAAAATTGAATTGACAAACAGAGAAGTGGCGATCTGATGTAACAATCAAAGAGGTCAGGGCACTAACGAAGGGCTTAGGGTCTAGTCTGGTGGAAATAAGTAAGTAGTTGATAAGGGGCTGAACGGAGGGCGATTCTCGTATTCGTATGCAGGCCGCACGGTTGGCGCGCGCGATCGATACGCGCCCGCGCGACTACGACGCCACCCTCGAACACAAGTCTGCTTCAACAAATACACTGGAACTTTATTAAATTCTTTCAGACTTTCAACTTTCCAAGAATTTGAAGCTCACCAAGTACGTTTTCCTCGACTTTACCATGAAAGTATGTACTTAACTGTTAGCGTGCTCAAAGTTCAGGAGTTAAATACTGCTTGAGACAGGAGAGGAGAGAGATCTAAGAAAGGGTGCTATTTTCCGATCATTAAGCTATCTAGTTGGTGTACTTATTATTCAAGCCTACTCGCAGATAGGTTCTAGGCGGCAGTTACCTACTTGCGAAACGTATAGACGTGAGGTTGCGCATAAACATCTAAACTAAGTACAAAATATCTAGAATGTTCAATAAGCTATTTTTGAATTAGGAAACGGAAGAATATAATAACAACAATTAATTGACTAACGTAGCGTGTTATTACGAATCGAATGTACGTTTGAGGAGATGACATCATCGTTGACGACGGCCAACGGTGAGACAAAAAAACGGCGACAAGAGTAACCGAGGCGACATTACGCTCTAGCATGCTCGGTTGGTGACCGCATGGCCCTGATCTTGACGAAATTAACGCAATCTTCATGACCTTTCATAACCTTACTGTCGAAGTAAATCGAATATATGTATATATAAGAAAATTTAGATAGTGGTTTAAGAAAACCTTAATACTATAATTAACAATATGTATTTCTTTAACATTAACACTTTAGGTAGGCCAGTATGTCTGGGTAGGTAGCATCGCCTTTCGTATTTTAGCCGTGAAACAGTTCGCTGTGTTCCGGATTGAAGGGAAAGGTAGCCAGTATAATTACTGGGCATGGACGGCATCATCTTAGGCCTCAGGATGACAACGCACCTGCAGTATCAAGGGTTTTTTCCCTTGTTATGCAAGTGCGTATAGGCGGCGGTAGCCGCTTACCACCAAGTGGGCCGTCAGCTTGTTTGTCACCTAGTTGTATGAAAAAAAAACATAACAATAGTATCATAATTGAAAGTAGCTGACATTTTTTGTATCACACCACTCATACTGTGTATTTAAATAAACTTTAAGCTTGAGCAAACCAATGAGTCATGTTAAGTATGTACTTGGAAAAATCTTTCGGATTACAGTGTTACATTATTGCTGTATAGGAACTGGGTTAAAAATGATAATAATTCTGAATTAAGTACATACTTTAAAAATTTATCAACAGTCTCAACGTACTTCATATATTTGTTGAGTACATAAATTTTGCTAGAAATCTCTTCCAGATAACTTGGAATGAAAGTATTTCATTAATAGAGAAATAAATAAATATGTCTTCTGTGGCAGTGGCTGCAAGAATACGCACGGTGCTGTGCTGGGAATCTGGGATCATCAAACGATCACCTAGTTCTTTGCAAAGGTGGGGTGTTGAGTAAACAAGTTTACTTGCTAATAGCTTAATGCACTTGGAACTTTGATGGGCATCTGGGGAGCGCGCTAGGGAGCTGGCCGAGCAAACATGCTTTGTTCCGATAGAAGTTACTATTAAATAGGATTTAGCATAACCTACTATTGAAGACGCGCAATTAAACAAAGAGGTTTTTAGTTTTCAATAAACTTCTGGAGTTTGGACGTAAAAAAAATAACCATATATAATATTTTTTTCTTCGTACCAAGTACTTACATGAGGAGGAAATAAATCTTAATAGAGGTCCCATATTTTCTTAGCACAAGCAGGATTGTCCATGAAATTTTAATGATTCATTCGTTTCAACATAAAAATAAAAAACCTTTGAATACGTCTCTCACGTAACATATACAGACACTCCTCTCGCCGATGCTAAGCTCAAACACAATATTGTAAAACGACTCATCATGAGTTCTATTGTGCTCTATTTATGATGTTGTGCAGGTTACGAACTCTTTCCTAGATGTAGGTTCAGATAAACACAACCACATATTTAAGTTTGTTTGTACTGTTACTTTTCCTGTTGTATGTAGGACCTTACAGAAATGTTGTAGGATGTTTTGAAATATGGTCTGATTTGTATTCATTACCACAACATTTCTTGTTTAATCAATTGAGTTTTGAGATTGAACCGTGTTTCTAAGTAAAATGTTTGAGTTGAATGATTTAAACTGATTATACATATATCGCATATACCTCTTGCACATACGACAAATTATCGAGAATTTCATCTGTCGTCATCAACAAATTTCTCTGGAGTGCCAGCACGGTTGGTATGAATCAATGAATTTCAATTAAGAGATGAGCAGGAGAGCGCAGAGTTCATCGCAAGTGAGTAATTCTACTCTATTCACAAACATTGTTCGCGTCGCCACTCACCAGTTGTTAAATGACCATTGTCTGCCCGCATGAACCCTATTATAGTCTAGTTGTGTATAAAATTATTTATAGCGGCAATTTGCCAACGCTGCATTTTATCCGCACTTAGGTTTAACTAGATCGTTTGCTGGAAGGGACAGAATTTCCATTCCCCGATATGTCAAAATTTAGTGACCAAGCAAAAGTGCGATAAGCAAATATTCAAAAATTTGTATATAATAAATAAAGTTGAAAATGTATTCGTTCTTGCCAGCTACCTTGCCATAGTACTTTTAAAGTAACCATGTCCCTTCCATCTATTGTGGTCGAAATCATCAATTGATAAACAGGATAACGTTCTAACACAAAAGCCCTGCGTGGGTACCTGGATGCATTCTCTTATTATATTTTTTGTATCCCGGCCATTGCTCCCCGTCTCGGACGACCCTATAACCGAACAATGATTAGAGAGAGGGGAGCGAGATGCAGCTGCTCTTTTTCTTTTTGGACTAAATTCTTGTTATTTTCACAAGACGAAGTTACTGGGTCGCAGAATACGTCTAATTCTATTCTCTGGATACACTATTTATCATATCACTGCCTAATTGATTAAGTAGGTAGTGTTATTTCCACTAGTTTATTTTAGAAGAGATAAGTAATAGATAAAGAGATTGAAATATTCAAAGAACAAGCAAGTGTTTTATAGACAATAATGCGCATGTTTAGATGCATGAGTGAAAATGCAAGAATAAACGTTTCAATTGCTGCAAACTCTTGAAAGTTAACTAGAACATTTCTCATTGCCATAAAAAGTAATCGAGATGCGTTCGCGACCACCGTCAATGACGCAACGTGAAATGCAATCTAGACAGTGTCCATTATATGAAACTGCTACTTTTTCCAGGCGCCAGACGCACCGGCGATGGCAACATGTTTGTTGTCACTGCTATGGTAAGTTTCTAACTCATGAATACTGGTAGATACCTACGTAGGAGAGCTCGATAAACCACATACTTCACCAATGTAACTAATGGTTACTGTGTCGAAGAAATCTTATGAAAAAGGTTTCTTCGACATAAAGTAAATGCTGAGTTGTACTATTTAATGTCAGTAGAGTACGTTAAGATTTTCTTGAATCGGTGTTGGTGCGAGTGCGAGAGAGGTGGTTCAAGTCTGAGTTCATGGCCATGGAAACAATCGATCGGTAAGAATTGGCGAGCGTTAGCGAACCACCTCCGTTACGAAATAAGTTGAGCTCACTTGGCTTTTAGCCTTGACCGTACATTAGCTTTTACAAACATCATTGAGAGTAGATAGTGCTACAGGGATAAAAAATAAAAACATAACTTTAATAGTAAAGCTTTAACCGATAAAAACAAGTGACATTTCATAGTGACAAAGGTACCAGTAGGAACAACGCAAAGTGATTTAATAAATTTACAGGATAATTCTTGAATTTACACAGATAAGAATCAAATTGTACCTACTTCTTACTATTATTAAATACGGGCTTTACCTACTACTAATCATTATTTAAGTTTTTATTTCACATAGTGTTTTATCACGTTCGTGCGAATGACATTTTGAATTCCAAAAAACATTACAAAACTCTGTGAAACCATGTAAGACTTTTAAAATAATTATAAATTATTGAGTTCGTAGTATAACCTACAATACCCTGTTAAACTTTACATATTATGTATTCTTTTATCTAATACATCTATAATAGGTTCTGTGATCAATATAATATTGCAGCGTAGATAAGTAGTATGCTTCGCATTTCAGGTTACAATTTAATTTCAAGAATAGGTATGCAGTTTTATTCCACCGGGAACATTCTCGTTACTACAGTTAATAGGATCTAGGCGAAGAGAGGTGTTATTAAGCTGTCTCGGCTGCATTAACGAAGCTGGGTAAATTAATTACTTACATTGAACCAACAAGCAGTTATCGCGGTCACTGCAAGGAAATTAAATGAACGCGTGCGCCTGCTTCTAAGTAAATTTGTCTCATTAGTATATTACTTTCTTTCTTAAATTTCCATTACTGCACGGCGCTTGCACCTGTAGATCCTAATATTCCTAATGACGATAAATCACTAATTCATATAAGGTTTGCTTAAATTACGACTTGATACCAATTTAATTTGGAAGTAGCTAATTGAAATTCTCCACATGGCTGAACATAGCAGGTGTTCGGATCGGGTCAAAGACAATATCGGGCAAGTATCGACCAACGTGTCTTCCGGCGGCGGGGCGCGTGCCTCACCAGTCTCACCACGTGGCTGCGACCGCGCATACAAACGTGTTAGTGTTATGGTTAAGTATATGATTTTGCTGCCGTGCTGTTAATGTTGTTTTATAATTTTAATAATACTAACAGGTGTTGAGATCTAATTCGTCATCAATAAAAATTCTGTTTGGAATGCATACCTACCTACTTTATAGCTCTTTAATGGGAATTGATAAATTGTATAATAAACTGGCGACTGGTGGCGACAAAGAGCCCGCACTCAGTATTCCGCTTTAGATACTCTCATCATACCAGCTATAATTTAATATCCGGTAGAAAATAAATCTCATTTCCGCGGTATAATACCAATACTGCTCATGAGAGTTATTACAAGCACCCCTAGTGCTTCAGTTTATTTAAAAGCATAATCCATTTCTTTAAATATAAGAGAGATATACGGAGACTAAAAATAAATTAAATAGATAAATAATTCATTGTTTAATAGCATAATCATAATCATCATCATCATACCAGCCTATGATGTCCACTGCTGAACAAAGGCATCCCCTAACGATCTCCAAATTAAACGGTTCTGCGCAGCCTGCATCCAACGGCTCCCCGCGACCCTGACCAGGTGGTCTGTCCATCTAGTGGGAGGCCTTTGACCTTTTGTAATAGCAGAATATAGCATTTTAAAAATTAGTCAAGTCTCAGGCAACATACATTTTCCATGAGTTCCGTTACGGTTTGACGTGTATCGATGAGTTGACCATGTTGACAGCTAGCGGAGTATGATCGATAATGTGACGAAAGTGAAGGCTTGTGGCCTCAGATCATAGAAAGAAGTTTTTTCCCTGACCCCCTTTTTTCTTGCTCTTGGCAAAAGTGTTGTTTCTATTTTCCAATGTCAAAGTGTAAAGGTTGGGAAATTGAAATAAGCAAAACAGAATTTGGAATAAAGGATCAGAGAAACAAGACTTTTTACAGGATATAGGTAACAGATAAATACATATGTACCTATACTTAAAAATGGCATTCAAAATTTTTATATTATCATACAGTTGTATAAAGGATATAAGCATTATAAAATAAATACATAAGTACATAAGTAAACATGACAAACGGTTTAGAAATGGCACACATAACTTTATTTATTAAGGAATTACGGAAAGAGGAACGATTTAAATGCAAAGGACAAGAGAAGGAAAGGAAGGAAGTATAAATTTTATACAGTTTATCATCAAACATAGGCCCTGCCAGAAGACCAGCGCCACAGTGACGTTTGTCGCTGTGGCATTATGCTGAGGCAGTGACCTAGTTGACCTGTTATTCTTATTTATTTATTGTTTGTTTCTTTTGTTTTCTTTCTTTTTAAAATTATTATTATTTTTAGGTCAATAAACGCTTTCTTTCTTTCTTTAGAAAAAGAGTGGTTCAAATTCAAATCTTTAATATCAACCACACACTTGCACAGATCATTGGCCACAATATTGAATCGATTAATGCCTTTCGATAATAACTACCTCTACCTTTATAGTATACCTAATTGAAAAATTAAAACCGACTTTAAATTACTAAAAAGGATAGAATTATTAAATAGAAGTGGGTACTTATCCCCTAGAAACATTGTTTCTGGAAACAAATTAGCACCTACTTCAAAAATACGTTTCTAGGGGATAAGTACTTTTTACTTAAAATTATTTATTTTATCTTTTTTAGTATTTTGAAGTGATTTTTTTAAGTAAATAAAATAGATAAATATTCATACACTCACACCTATTATCTAACTCAAAGATGGATACTAGATAACGGAGAAATAATGATAATATTATGTAAATAAATATTAAATATTAGACTAAATAAACATATAAACATCTATGACTCGTAAACAAATGCTCGTTCTCATCATACAAACATTTGCTCCTACCGAGATTCGAACCTGGGACCTCTTGACCGAGTAGCCTGTATAGCAAGGGGTACAGACCATTCGGCCAGCTGGTTGTTAGTAAACCAAATGTTTGTTTTTTTTTCAATTTTTAGTAATAACTTTCTAAGGTCATAGCTAGAGTCGCTAGAGATGACTGACCGCCAGCATATATTGTTTCCTACTATCGTATCGATTCACTAAAAAATTTTAAACAAAATTAAAACCGACTTCAAAAAACTGAAAAGGTATAAATAAATTTAAGTAGGTACTCATCCCCTTGAAACATATTTTTTGGAGTCGGTGCTTCACTTTCTATTGTTTTTGGTAACAACTTAGCACCAACTCAAAAAAATATGTTTCTAGGGGATGAGTAAGTAACCTAAGTAGGTGAGTAAGTAACCTACTTAAATTTAATTATTTTAACCTTTCCAGTTTTTTGAAGTCGGTTTTAATTTTTGTTTAATTTTATTTTTACATATTTTAGTGATACCCTTCTAAGGTCGAAGCTAGATGGGTGACCGTCAACTTATATTGTTTCCTACTATCGTATCGTTTCACTAAAAAGTCATAGGAGCGCAAAAATCCGCCAATTTCGCATACGTAGTTGACTTAATGATTTCAGTTTTTTTATATAATAACCAATAACTACCCAACTGATTTTGAAACTTTTTTATGGGACCAAATGGCAACTATTTCGCATCGAACAAAAAAAGAATCACGTAAATCGGATCAGTAGTCTCGGCGTTATCGGTGTACATACATAGAAAAAAAAACATACCGGCCGACTTGAGAACCTCCTCGTTTTTGAAGTCGGTTAAAAAAGACAGGAAAGCAAAAATTCGCATACATAGACGATATACCCATTCCAGTTATTTTTAAACACCAAACTACCCAATCGATTCTAAATATTTTTTTATGGGACAAAATGGCAACTATTCCGCATCAAAAAAAAACAAATAAATCAGATCAGAAATCTCGGCGTAATCGGTGAAACATACAAAGAAAAAAAACATATCAACCGGATTAAGAAACTTCCTCGTTTTTGAAGTCAGTTAATAAGAAAAGAAAGCTTTTGTGTTTGAGCTTTCTAGTAATGTATAATAGTACATAACATTATACATTACGTTGGGAAGGTCGAGCTACGCGTTTCAAGGACATCCATCGGCGCCATTTCCCGAGCGATGCTGCTCCGAAGGTCTCGCCCGGGCGGGGCAGCCGTCCTTGGCTTTTCCCTAGCTCTCCTTACTTCATTCCACTTCGATCTATATTTAGAAGTAGAAAGTTACACTTTCTATTCGTGTCGCACGATCTGATTCCGTGCAAGGTACTCGGTTTTTTCTTCGGGCGAAACTTAATTTCAAATTCAGAGCTGGCATTAAAAAGGTTCGACTTAGACGTGCACTAATTATTGTGATCCTAATTCAGGAAGCCGGCGCTATCCATTCTCATTACTTCCTGTGTCGCCTGTGTCGGTGTCTTTGATTTAACTGTCCAATTTTGAGGACGCATTGTGTCGTGTCCTAACGGTAAGGCTTTGTGTTGATTTATTTTGTTTATGCAAAGCGGCGATGCAAACTTGCAAAGGAACCAATTTAATATCAGGTACGCTTGTCAAGTAAATTAACAGTTTATAAGACGCTAATCATTACCATAATCAATACCACGACAGTAGATAAATACATGGAAGATTACTTAAAAGTATTCTGAAGAGATCGAAGTAAGTGGAAATCTAAGGGTGTCAATTGAGTGTTAGATAGTGGATGTATCACTTAGCTTCATCTATAACTTAATCTATAACTTAGCCGAGTAACATTACTCGGCTAAAATGTCGTGTTTTCTGGAGGTCACAGGATGAAAGACCAGTCTCAATTCTAGCTTAGGTCTCATCAGCTGTGGACAGAAGCAATCGGTTATGCACAGCAGTAGCATTTCATTACGATTTATTCTCTTCCAATCCTACCACAACTCCATCTTGATCTTACTTAGCTTGTTGGTACTTTGACCATGATCTTGTTTTTAGTGATCCACTTCTCATAAATAAATATTCTTTATTGCACATATTGAGACAAATGAAACTATATAAATATGCTAATCTTGTTACACTTGTTCACAAACTACTTTTACCATGCTGACACTGCGTTAGGGCTTGTGTCAGGTGGTCCCTTTTTTGTGATTTAATTTAAAAATGTACCAACCTTCTCTTATATTTTTAGACACATAAATGTTTTTATTACTTTTTTTTTAGTGTACAACAAAAAATTAGTGCTTGTCCTTGGAAAGCTTTGGGAGAGACCTTTGTCCAGCAGAGGGACAGCATAGGTTAATAATAATAATATGATTATCCCAATGATCTTATAAATAAAAAAAATACTCTTTGGATAATCCTCGGAATAGCTAATCTTTGTATTTTTACACGTGACATTCGACATAGAGAGAATACTAGAACACCAGAATAGCTATTTCGGGGATGATCCAAGAGGTATTTTGTTATTAATTAGGCCATAAGAGATTTGATTACAACTTCAGAAATATACAAACATCGAGCATACAAAAATGTTCTGCTGAACATGCTAATATCAATTGGCTTTTTAATCCGTTAATTACTTCTCTTTTAGAAACCATGTGCTATAATCGTATATGTTATCAACAATAATTCCACTAACGAGTTCTCATAAACTTGTAAACTATAGCTGTATTGAAAGGTTTTATTACGTGAACAATAGCCAATTCGTTGGTGCAATACTAAACGTAGAACAAACAACCTGAGAAGCTTTCATTCAGAATGCACAAAGGAATATAGCCAGCGTAGTATTCAAGCGCTCAATGCTCTGGTAACGGGACAAGGCACTAATTATGAACACAGAACTAAGCTCTTCCGTTACCCGGTGCGAGAACCAGTAATCCCGGGAACAGAATTAAAGCAAAGCGCCCGCAGTATTCGAAATGCTTAAACGTTTCTTTACGCTCTGTTACGATACGACAATAAATTATAACATGGGCTATATTAGTTTAAAAATATTTTGAAACTCTCAAATACATCGTATTCATTTGATAGTTTTATAACATGTCCATGAAATAACGCAGCCAATGTTATATTATTTCATACAATTGTCATGAAATCATCAAATTAATATGATGTATATGAAAGTTGCAAAACATTTATATGAACTAATATAGCCCATGTTATAGTTTATTGTCATATTGTCGTCACCACCATCACCAAAAAAGAGATTGTTACAAAGTTCTTTTTTTCTTTCATTCAACAACAGATCCCAAGTAGCGAAATTAACTATAACACTGCTTAAATGATTTAACCAAAATAAATTAATGTTCCTTACTAACTAGTACCTAGAGCATGCAAAAATATTTTACTAACCTGTGGGTACCTACAAACACTAAATTTTTTTAAAGTAAGTATATCTCAAAAAACGTAACGTCCGATTCCGACGCGCTATCAGTATTACGTGTACGTGCAATAAATACAAAGACCTCCGTCAAGTTGCTAGTCACGAATCAAGTGTACCACACGTAGCAACTGTTAGCATCTACTACGAATACGGGCTCAATCATCGAGAAATAAAATACATTATAATCATATTCAATTAACAAAACTGCAAACTGATTATGAAAAAAATTAAATTTTAGATTCGATATTACTTAGGTAAATATTTTTTCGAATGATTCGCCAGACTTTGCACCTGGAGGGAGACTGCATTATTATGCGAATAACATACGATGAGGTGACGTGCTTTATGTGTCTTGTCAAATTATGTAAGTAACTTGTTTTAAACTTTGTGGCTCACTCGGAATATATAAAATATCGTGAGAATATCCAGGCAAAGGATACAGAGAAACAAGTAGGTATTATGTAGTAGCCGATGTAAAATTTATCAATATATTTTGAAATATGTAACCGAGTACAATGAGTACACAGTGAAGTACAAACAAAAAATTTTACTTGGCGCACAAACATAAAGAAAAAACCTCAAACACTCAAAAAGTTGTACGAGATACTTAAAGACGTTTAGATGAGGTTGTTTGTTATGACTAAGTATGAGTTATTTATGAGTGTTATGACATGTTCTATTAAAGGTAATCATTTCAAACAATAAAACTTTTTAAAAAACAACCTAAAAATGCAAATAATCATAAGTTTTACGTCTTTCGTAAAATGCGTTTCTTAAAAGTACGTCTAGGAGACTTTTCGAGCTTCTGTCTAAGCAGCAGGATGGAGCGAAGGGCAACGAAAATGTCTCGACAAGTGACTTCTTTCCAGAGACAGGTTGAACGAGCACTTGAGAAGTACTCAGAGCTACCGCACCGCACGTACGTCAACTTAGCGAGAGGGCACTCCACACAGCATACCGCAAACATTCGGCTTCAGACAAAGGACATTGTTATGTTATCCCTAACATGACTATGTGCGCCCCGTTTCTAATATCAAACCTCATAACTATATCTCTAGGACCTAAAACTATTAATTTTTGCCAAGAGATATTTTAAAAATTAGGTCAGATTATAAATAATAATAGCAGACGTAAGTATTTACAATTGAATGCGTGTATTAGCTCTGTAATATAATTTATTTCCTAGATCTATTAATAAAAGGTCCCACTTGAGTTGCAGGGCCGGAACAGCCCACCGTCTATCGCAATAAACTCCACATTTTTATTGTTATTGCCGATAATAACATGGTTCATTATTATAACATTAGGTAGATACGTTTAAGGCTTATCCGTATAAGCCGTATAGATTTAGCTAATTTAAATACGAAATTCGTCAAAGACAACAGGGAAATGATTTTTTCTTTCTATAGATTTTGTAAAAGTTTAAAATAAATAATGACACACAAATTTCTTGATAATGTCATGTGCATTCACACGTTACTTTTAGTGTAAGGTGAGGCATAAATATATTTCTAAATATTGAATTACGAATGCACTTGTGTGACTCCCGTTAGTGCATGGTTCACCAGTTATCCTTCTCTTATTACCGACATGTCCCACATAATAAAATATGAGCTCTTGGATTTATGTAGACATTTTCTTAATAATTATATAGGTATTCCAATCTTATTTGATAATAATATAAACAAATACTGAAAACAAAAGTGAAAGTAATTACTTACAGATACCTTATCTACTAAAATACCTACACAAGTTATGATAGATTTATTGATAACAAATAAGTACATAATACATATTGAAAAAACGTGACAAAAGACACGTGTTGCGCTATGCAACACGTATCTATTTTGTAACTTATTGAACGTAATCTTTATGACTTGTTTAGCAACAAAAATGGGCTAAATTGATTATAGGACTGCAGTGTGAGGTCCACCGGACAAATAACAAGAGTTATGTAATATTGTAACTTGTAATCAACTGTTATTACAAATCTGATGTAAATGTTACAGTTGTAGCCAACTAGCGTGTAAATTGTCCAATCAACGCATTTTTAATGTCTTGTTCTGGGAATCTGCGGTTTCTAATTTATATTTAATATCAAGCATTTATAAACACGCAACATTTTTCAAAGAAAATTATAATCGACAGGTAACAGCATTCACAGACATATAAATAAGTAGACAAAAGTACGGTTTACCAATCAACGGGCTAACTTAACCAGACGGCTGCGAAATATCAATTCATAGATACAATTACCCCAATTATTGCTGTAGATAAAAGTAATGACTGACAAACCTGGGGAAAAAATTAAAACTTTTCTCTGATTATGAAACTAGCCTGCTTTTTCTATAAACATGAAACCAAAACCTTTGATTCTAAGCTCAGCAAAGTTTTATTTTTCCTTTTTTTTCAACTTCTCTAACAAAATCGACAAACTGTTATCAGACATTTATATTATAAGCAGTATTTTTTGTTAACCAGTGATAATTTAAAACACTTTTACATTTCTTTTTACTGTGCCACAAAGAAACGAATGAATGCATAAATTGATTGATTGAAACCAATTGATCGGAACCGTGTATCTGAAATGAAACATAAAATCCTTGGCATCCATTCATTACACACTTATTAACCAGCTTTATCACTCTCTATTACTGCAGCACCGCATTCATTTTAAGGGCCATACATTCCAGAAAATTATTCATTCCTCGCCTCGGCTCATTCTGTCCACGGCTCACAGCGACGTTAATAGCTCTCAGTCACCACGTATCGTATGCTGGAGTGACCTCTCAAATCATTCCGTTGTGATAAGATTTTTGTATGAATATTTAATACGCATTTTTGTTTTTTCTTTGCATACCTATTTTTTATTATTTAATTTCCACTCTCCTTTTCCAATTATTTAATTATCAATTTTACTGAAAAATTTTATATTTAGGGATAAAATAACTTTTTATTGTATCGTTGGCGTGTGCCTTGCAAGTCACAAAAAAGAACCTTAATTGTAAATAAATGACTTTGGATAGTTTGGTAGTTAGCAGATTACTTCGACTTTAATCTGCTTATATCCGATCCGCAGATCGAAGTAAAAGTTGTAAGCTTTACAATATTCATTATGTTAACAGTATTACAGTAGAGAAAAAGTAAGCAAAATTATAAGCGCCATGTGGACTCCTTGATGACTCAACCATGCCGCTGGCTGCGTTCGTCGACCTGCCCAAACGAGTCAAACCGTTATCTTTGATATTGCACCTACGCTTGCATTTTTGCAAGGAATTCACAAATAAGTGAGGACGACCTGCCTTTATTGCTTCCGCTTTGATGAAAATTATGGAAATGACTCTATACTTCATTGATTCATCGTAAATTGTGAGCAGATTTAACTGAGTCACCATACGATTGTATAATGACGTCACTCGTAGTGAGTAGCTGAGAGTACAATACGCTGCGTTGGAATTGTATTACTATTTAACTGCTCTGAGGGATGACTCATTGTTACCTCAAAATATACGCATAAATCTATGTGTATGTGACTTAATCCCCAGTCCGGACCACTAACAGCATTTTATATGCAAACGGCAAACTCTGCTTGCTGTCTGTTTGCAAAGCGTACACTTTTACACCAGTAGGGGAGTGAAAAACTCGGTCCAACAGTAGAATTTTATTGAGCCTCGAATCTGATCGTTACTTTTTTTGGAAAGCTGACCGTTACTTTTTTGGAAAGTCGTGCTCAGCATGTATACTGCAGTTGTTCACTAGATCCAGCACATGTAAGACACGGTCTTTCGTAAAAACCAACAGGGAACAGTTATATCAAAACTTTAAGACCGTGGAACTCTATGATCGAGATCGAAAGCAACAGTTTATAGAATTGCTGTGGCATAATATTACGAAATTTCCATAACCGGATACAATTTGTTTCTAAAATTTTTGTTATAATATAAGTAATAATAAAACGCTCATTATTATTGATATATGTATAACAAGATTAACAAGTCATTTATTTTAGTTTTAACTTTAAAATTTAGTAAGATCATTAAATAGATGGGAATTCTATTTTCACTTATTAAAACTAAATTACTATACCTACAGTAGTCTGTAGCCTTTCATTAAACTTCAATAATATAACCATAAATACTTTTCACATAATTAAGTCGGCATGTTTCTAGATGTGCATTAAAGTGAAATTTTTATAAATTTCCATTTTAGATAGAAATGTCAAATGATGTCTTCGCCAGATCACCTGGCATCTGTATTTTTCTTGTTGTATTGAAATGAACTTAAGTTGAATTTAGATTTAGTTAAATATCTTAAATATTTATTTTAATGGAAAGGAATACGCAATTATTACGATAGCATTACATCGAATCTACACCCGGCACGAAACCGGAACAGAATAGTACCGCATTTCCATTTCACGTCGGATTCTCGAGACCCTGTCAGCAATAAATATGTAATGGAGGACCTGAAATCGATTGCATTAGGAAAGAGGGGCGTTTTACTACCAAACTCCGAGCAGGTATGACATCAGCATACTCAACTCATTAAGTACCTACCTATCTAGATAATAAGTACTTAATACTTCTACTTATTGAGGTAAACTTCTGTAATATTTCTTGTCAAGACTACTTATTTCTGTTACTGTTTCTTAAAAATCTTGAACTTATCAAACAAGGAAGCCGTCACAATATCAATAAACAACTTCCTTATCAATAAATTTAGGCGGTAATTAAATTCGTCAATACTTAAAAGAAACTAATGGAGCGTCAGGAGAAATTGCCCCAAGGGTTGTATAACGACCAGTCGAGAGCATCAGGGTCTTGAATAAATAAAATGCAATTAGACTAGGGCAAAACCATACGCACATTCGCACAACGAGAGCAGAATAAAGATACTTAAGATTATCATACTAACAAAAACTTCAGTAAAAATTGGGGGAAGTGTGATTATCAATTTAAATGTAATACATTAACTATAGGCACTTGTTTATAAAATTAAACCGGGTTAAGGGATTTGAGTGTCGTATTACACGAGCGACTGAACGAAAAAGATCCGCAGGTAATCATCCGCTTTAAAAGGATAACATCTATATTGTGCCATGGCTCGGTCGGCTGATTCGAAGGTGGACTGTAAAAGCAGAAGTATTCGGCCACGTGCGGGGCGTCGCCATGGTAACCGAGGAAAGTGCGCCGTTTTGTACCCCCACCCGGCCGGAATAGGCTATATTTTGGACATCCAATACCCAACACAAGTGGCTGAGACAGGCTGCTATTTTATATACCGTCTGTTGCTAAAACAATCACGAGTTATACCATTATACGGGTTGATTTGGAGATTCTACGGATACTATTTATCCAGTAAATAATTTAAGATTGGACACATTTTCTAATGTGATCTTATTATTGAAGAATTTGAGTGTTATAATCAAAGAATTTGCCAATATTATGATGAAATTGGTGTTTTAACGTTTATTTTTAATTTTAAACATGAAGCCTATTAATACAACATAATTCCTCTGTATAGTAACAATTTTCTCACTGAAGCTTGATTCTTGTAGGCCGATTTAATAATTTTGATTACATCACCAAATAAAATAGAGCAAATCTAGGATAATTGTAATATTATGTTCATTCAGGATCCTCATCCAATCACTGACGCGTAATATTAGGCCTATTACGCAAGGGATAGGATTATTTTGCCAGACAATTTCATTGAGTAAGGGATGTCGTTCCCGAAACCTTATCACAAGACATATTGTTTGGATTGAAGTTGGTGGCATTTGAGATTGACCCTAGATTAAAGGATTTTTAGAGAGATGCGAGTTTATATAGTATGTTTGCATCAAACAAAACTGAAAAACGAAACCTTATACAACTATACATAGATATTACAACATGTTTATGCTTTATACGTAAGGGGTGTCTGCCTTCATTCTCCATATATAGGGGCAGTGGTACTTGACTTTCTTGCTGTTAGACAGGAGACAATAACGATCCATTAGCTAATGAACCATCTGACATTCGCCGCTTCCGGACGATCGTCGTCAAACCATATAATGAGAGAAGTCGGCAGGTCTGCCTGCATTATATAATCGAACGGTCGCGGATCATAAGGATCGTATGAACAGTTTCCTACGCTATTATAATTAGTCTGGAGACTAAGACGTTGATATCTGGTTTCCAAGTATTCATTGTTGCTGCACACAATGGGGCCGTTGCCGTGGCGAAGGCCGACCCACCACCGCATAACGACTGCATTATACTGGCATGTTCATCAAAGAAAACACTGTGAGTCTGTGACACGTTAATGTCAATAATAACTTAAACGTTGTTAGGGAAACACACTTTGTTGTACCTATCGTCGAAAAAATAGTTGCATGCATGTCTCATATATTATTACTAAGACTAAAAATAAGAGTGACAATAATAGCCAGATTGATTGTAATTGTTGTCCATGAAAAAACAATGCAAAATTGGTTCCGTTAACCGCACGTTTAATAGGTATTAAGCTTTCCTTGCGGTTGCGCAAGAAGTACTTTAGAACACCACACTATACAACATTATCAAGTTAATAACCGGAAAATGCACACCACACTGCAAAAACATCATCATATAAACTATTAGAGTAGTTTATAAAAAACTAAGCTTATAGAGAAAGTGCAAACCGAGTTTGCGATAAATTTCTCACAGCTGCTTGAACTTGATATTGTTCATCTGCCATTGCCGGTCAGAGTTTAGAACTCTATAAAATTAATTAGACAGCTGCGAGGCAGGATGACAAATATTATGCACCACTTACATAATTAACTCGTCGTTATTTTTGTTTTATTTTACTGTCCTTATTCATAAAGTTATATTTAATGACTCCATCAGACACTATACCAAATATCTTAATGGATTGTATACAATAACAGAGTTTGGTAATTGAAACAATGTTCACTTTAAATTACATAACAATTAAGGCCAAGGTCTAATAAAAAGACAGATATATGAATTGTCATACATAAAAATTATACTGCATTACATTTAATTACTATTGTTTTTGTTCCAGATTTGTTACATCACGAAGAAAGTTGAAGGCAAACTGGAAGATTTATAGCCTATCGAAAAGGTAATCTTTACGAAAATTTGATCCTGAATAAATATTTGAGTATTAGGCTGTGAAACAATTCTTTCACTAATTTAAAACTGTAAACCAGACTAAAATACTGCAGAAAATAATGCCGTAATTGCCATCACCAATGGAATGTTTCGGTAGTTGCGTCAACGTTCTAAAAACAGGTTCAAAACAGGCACGTCCAAGAGCCCACTATCATCCCATTAGTCATCAGGATGAACTAAACAATTGCCATGTTGTTATCAAACTAGAGTCGTATCTGTATTACAATGTGCGCCAATCTAATAGGTTGGGGAAAAAGTTTTTTCGCATTTTTTAAGAAAATTCAAAACATTTTTTAATATCGTTTATTTACATTTAACTAAAGTATGTAGGTACCATTTTGTTCGATAAGTAGGGACATGATCTCATTGCTATAGAAATTTTGGGGCTTCTGATCAAAATACCGCGACAAGTGGTTTTGGCAGTCCTCTCGTGATGTTAACCTGACACTGCCTAGAGAATTCTGAAGAGAGCGAAACAGGTGGAAATCTGAAGGTGCAGGGTCAGGACTATACGGCGGATGCATTAACACCTCCCAGCCAAACTCTCTTAATTTTTGCTGAGTGGCTAAAGATGTGTGAGGTCTAGCGTTATAATGATGAAAAACCACACCCCTTCTGTTGATTAATTCCGGCCTCTTTCTCTCAACTTCTTGCTTTAATCTCATCAGTTGTTCGCAGTAGAGTTCAGAATCGATGGTCCTGCCTGGTGGTAACAGCTCATAATTAATAATACCCTTCCAATGCCACCACACATACAGCATCACCTTGTTGCGAGTTAACCCGGGTTTCGCCACAGTCTGTGAAGCCTGACCAGCCTTTGACCACGACCTTTTTCGCACGTTCTTGTCGTACCTGGTCCACTTTTCATCACCAGTTATCAGCTTCTTCAAAAAGGGTTCGGTTTCATTGCGTCGTAATAAAGTATCACAAATGAGTACACGGTTCATTAGGTTTCTTTCAATGAGCTCGTGGGGTACCCAAATATCGAGCTTTTTTGTGTACCCATTTATTTTTAAATGCGCCAAAACTGTTTTGTGGTCAATTCCCAGTTCTTCAGCTACGTCGTAACTACTGATATGCCGATCTTGCTCCAGTTTTTCAAAAATGGCATCAATTTTATCCGTAATAGGGCGACCAGAGCGACGTGCATCTTTGACATCAAAATTTCCGGATTGAAAACGCTTAAACCAAATTTGTGCTACACTTACAGACACTGCACTAGGTTCATACACATCGCAATTTTTTTTCGCGGCTTGCGTTGCATTTTTACCTTTTTTGTAGTAAAATTTTAATGTATCGAATTTCTTCATTTGATTCACTCATCTTGACAGTACGAAAAACAAATGAAAAACACACATTTTCCTAATTTGAATTTGGAATTATCTTTTTTAAAATCTAAACTTTTAATGATACCAAAACCATCCAGATACAAATAGTACAGCCAAAGAGATTTTATTACACGTTCATACATACTATAATGCGAAAAGACTTTTTCCCCAACCATATATATTTAATAGATTCTATTCTTCACTATCCCAAGATATGGGTAGTAAAAAATATTATAATGATATCAAATATTTCTTTTGAACGATATAAATAGTAACATTGAAGAAATAAAGTCATTGTAAGCCAAAAATGAATTTATGTTAGAGAAAGATGAAAACATGGTGCCAAGGCGTCTTGAACAAGACCTGAATGGAATTTAGATCTATAAAATTGTTAGGAAATTTCTGGAGGCAAAAGTGCATTTTAACTGGGGCACTATGTCGTCGGTGCGCGGTAAGTGCGACTATTACTGACAATCATGCGACGACCTTGTCGCTCGTTGTCGCTGATCGTGGGGAGGCGCTGATTGCCATCCTCCATTCCGGCATCCGCCTTTAGCACATCATTATATAATACGGCATTTATCTCGTCACAGTGACTTAATCCAACAGAATATTAGTCATCAATAGTCATCATATCGACATCTACCAATTGATTGACAGTTTAACTATAAAATTTTGAAAAAACACAGTAAAGAATAGTATGTAATATGTAATATATAATAGTATGTAAGCGGTTACCGCCGCCTATAGACACCTGCAATAACAAGGAAAAATCACTTGATATTGCAGGTGCGTCGTCATCCTGGGGCCTAAGATGAAATGCCGTCCATGCCCAGTAATTATGCCCAGTATATTGAAGTAATTGAAGTAATTCTTGTTAATGTTTCAATTTGTTATTTGACGACAGGCGTTAAAACAACTTGTCACTATACAAATGTTTGTTTAGTCTGAACTGGGCTGGACTGGCCACAGCGCTCTTGTTTGAACGTACTCTAAACATCCATAAAAGTACTACATTTTTTCGACCGGCACAAGTGGATGTTGAAAAACTCTATATTGTATCAACATAAACAAGTGGTTATAAATTTCCTAAAGCCCATTACTTTGTAGAATTACAATTATTTTTTTAGGTAGACCCCATTATTTAACGAATTTCCAAAGCTTATATTATTTTTCTGAACTGAATTATATAAACACTGGGTAAAAGATTATAATTATAGGAATAAATCTCAGATCTTCTAATTTATCATTATCACAATATAAAAATTTTGCAATATTCAGTGAGATTGGCTACTTCACACACGCCCCGGCAAGCTAAGCAGGCAACAGACAGGTGCGATGATACCGCCGCGTAACCGTGCCGCTGTTAATTAGCCCCTTGCTGCTTAATTTATAACCTAACTTTGTCCTTACTTTGTCTGAATAAGCTTTACCCATTAATTATTATGTACCTACTTAGATAACTGATATATAGTTCAAGTTTAATTACAATAGAAATACAAAAAGAAGTGACTCATTACCAAACGATTTTGACATTATGATTACAGTTACAGCTTCACGCAAACAGAAAAATCATATTACTTGAAAAAATAGGCTTTGGCTAACATTTCTACTGCATAGTAATTAAAATTTAATAAAACTAGAAAAATTTCACGTCCTGAGGCAGGAATCGAACCCGCGACCCTTCGCAATCCGGGCGACCGCGCCGACCACTGAGCCACCCAGGACCTGGGATATCCCTGTGAAATTCTTCCAGTCTATCTGTACCTGCGTTTACGAGCTAACGTCCACCCTACAACCCGAACCGAACCCTTAACCGAATCGTTGGTATTTGTAAGAATACTCGTTTCGGATGTTGAAATAGAATGTTTCGACATTGTAGGGTGGACGTTAGCTCGTAAACGCAGGTACAGATAGACTGGAAGAATTTCACAGGGATATCCCAGGTCCTGGGTGGCTCAGTGGTCGGAGCGGTCGCCCGGATTGCGAAGGGTCGCGGGTTCGATTCCTGCCTCAGGACGTGAAATTTTTCTAGTTTTATTAAATTTTAATTACTAAGCAATTTTTCAAACATTTATAATAATGTTAAAATCTAAAATTAGGAATATTTCTACTGCAGTAAAATAGACTATACAACATTTGCCGTTTTATTTTTAAGTTACTGTCTATGTGTAACAGTTCATTGTAATTGTGATTATTAATTATAAGTTCTTACTTCAATGTTAATGGGATTACGAATGAATTAGAATTCTCGTTACTAACCTTGATTTAAGTTACGGGACAGTGCAGCAAAATTTTTACTTCAATTATTCAAAACGGAAATGAAAGCATGTATCTGCCGGTAAACCCATATATCCTGCGACATCTCCCAACACCGTCACGGTCGGCAACTGTGGCGCTATTTTGATGAATTGTGATAAACACAGTTCCGCCAGACTCTACCATTATTCATTCGTAAATTAAAGGGTACGGAAGTTGAACTGTTATTTTGTACTAGTTGCGAGAGTAAACATATTTATAAATTCTAAAAACACAAATACATTAAATGGAGCTGCTAAGCTTAAGTATTTATGGCATGGGTAAACATTGCACGAATATTATTAGGCAAGCTATTTCAACTAAGTACAATTCAGAAACAACTTTTAAAATTAAAAAGATTGTAGGTACTAACTTTATCCAATACATCATTTATAAATCAATGCAATGAATAGGTACTACATAAGGTATTGAAAAGTATTCAAGGGGATAAGCATTGCGTCGGTCTTACAGCGAACGTTATGGAGTAAAGATCAGATATTACACGATGTTTTTCAGTTAATTAAAAGGATTCCGTGTTTAACTAATGCACTCTATGAAGAAAAACTGTAAAGTACTCAATAATAATGATTAAGAACATTCAATTGAATTTGATTTGTATTTCATTCAATACCTTTCACTTAATCGTATCGTATTGTCCACTGAGTGTGTGAACTATGAACCCGTCAAGAAATTATTGCTTCAAACTTCAAACCTGCATCCTTTTGTTATAAGAACATTGTATTGTAGCAACTTACTCTTTGTGGGGGTCAAATATACCCATATATCAAACAAAAATTTTCGACGGGCTGGTACAATCTTAATTGTTCAAAAGATTATAGGAATTTCACATTGAGCTATTATTACTAGCTCAATGGAATTTCATGGGTTTTTATCTACGTAGCATCAAACATTATTGTAAGTTAACCTGCATTTGAATTAAATCGTACAATAATAAAGAACCACTTATAACTACTAATACTTACTGGCACATTAAACAATAGAATATTGATTCATAGTTATAATATTGCGGTTATGCTTGCTAAATGTACCAGAAATTCTTGGAAACAAGCGAGGCTTAGATATAGTTGATGGTCGATGACGCCTACTGCGTGGCGCCATACTATGTATGACCATACTGTACCGCGATTATGTTGATCACTGTGTAACCAATTAGTGTTCATACGCCGTACATGGGGTTATTCCCACGCTATCAGTAGTTCACGCCTCGACGACGATTCCTCACCATCAAATGCAATATATGCAGACATCGAAGAGATAAGGCCGCAATATGGAACAAACTTCATGAATATTCACCACGTTGCTTACATGGATGCAACGGTTGGGCAGTTGAAATAATAAAGAATTACAACAATTTGTTACCATTTAGTCAGTTTCTATAGTATAATTGTAGCCTCCATATATAGTACCATATATATATATATATATATATATATATATATATATGGTATATATATATATATATATATATGATATATGATATATATATATATATATATGATATATGATATATATATATGGTATATATATATATATATATATATATATATATATATATATATATATATATATATATGGTATATATATATATATATATACAGATAAATAAAAACCTCTTGGTACAGGAAATCCTCTAATAACTGTAGATTGCAAAACACTATCTGCGATTATATAATGCTATAATGCTTCATATACAGCAATATGTATATATAATGTATATATATATATAGTAGCTTTCCATTGCTGTATATGAAGCATTATAGCATTATATAATCGCAGATAGTGTTTTGCAATCTACAGTTATTAGAGGATTTCCTGTACCAAGAGGTTTTTATTTATCTGTCTGTAACTCAATTTGTCCACATTGCACACGACCACAGTAACAATAATAGCAAGAATGAATTATTCACAGTTACACCGGTATATCAAGGCCCAGGTGCTAGCTAGAGAGTAATTTAACCGACGCAAAAACTGAAGCGACGGTGTCCCGGTACCACTAGGTTTATTCGGAACGCCAATACTTTCACAGCAGACAATTCACTTATTAGATAGAAATAAGTATAGGAAGATTACTCAAAACGGTAGAAAGAAATGTATTAAATTATAGTTACTTAATGAAATATGTTATGTAGGTACAAAATTTGATAAATTCAAAAAAACACAAACTTAGAGGCCGATGACCAATTAGCTTCGGTACAGTTTGTCGACAAGTAGCGGCAACTATAACAAAATCAAATTTTCGTATATTCCGTTAAGCTTTTTTAAACACAATAAAGAAACGAATGGATGAAAACGAGAAACGGAATACCAAAGACAAGCTGTGACTAAAAGGTTCATTGTTATGGCTTTGTGAATACATCTACTTGCTGGTTAATGGTTTAAACTGGGTGTTGTATCAGCTTAGAGAAAGTCGAGGAGCTAGTTTTGTTAGCCATCGTGATGAGGCGGCGCCTGATAACAAAGCCATTACTAACATAATTACCTCCCAATGTGAACCGCCCATCTTACGCACCTCTAAGCAATAACACGAAACTATAAAGGACGTTACTATACAATATTATCAGGACATGAACTATATATTCCATTTCAAATAGATTGTTTAGGTATATTATAAATATTTAAGATTATGTGTAGAAAATTATGCATAAAAGTTTTCTAAAGAAAAATATTTAACAAAACTTCTTCGGTTACATTTGTAAAAAAAACAAACAACAAAATTTAGCAAGGTGTAATTACAGTTTATTTGATGTCAGTTATAAAATGGCGCATCTATAAGCATCTTTATTTTAGGCTAGGTGTAGTCACTTTTTGAGGTGCAGGTAGTCGAAAGTTCAGTTGACATTTTTTTCAGTAAAGCAACTTTTTTTTCGAGTCAATAAGTAGTGATAAGATTTTCAAAGTATTTGTCCTCTTTCAACTGCTATCCATAGAACGGTTAGGAGTTTAACAGCTTAAGCCATCAAGTTAAGTGACTACAGGATACCATATAACATGAAAGCGATTAAATTACGGTTACAGTCACCTGAAGACGCTGTTGTTGAGACAATACTTTGTAAGCAAGAAATAACTGGGTTAAAAGCTTACTGTTACTTATATAGCGTCAACTCTATAAAAACGATAGTTTTTACGATAGAGTTGACGCGGACACTTTTTTTTCTTTGCAAGTAAAGTTAACCGTACTAATTTAATTTTAATGTCTCCATTTTCTATAAAAAAATGTGCGATCAATATTAATACCAAAGGTTTCTATTAATTTTTTACACCTATATGGATTACTGTCAATCCGCTTAGCTTATGGATTGCATCACGTTGAAAGTTAATGCGATTAGTGTGCGAGCCATTGCTAATTTTAGGAGAGTTGCTATATTATGTTATTTATATGAGGCGAATTTTATATAAAATGATGTATATGTTTTAATACATATTGCTACGTATGGTAAAAATTAAATTAGTTAGAAGTAAATCTACTATGATAGAGTTATAATTATAACTTAAAGCATAATACGTAAAACAGAACTAAGGCCAGGTATTATATGTAGATGAAATTAAGATGAATAAAATGTCACAAATGTCTAATTCCACAAATGCAACGTTTATCTTTCTGTTTGTACGCTTAAAACTTGCCAAGCACGAATGTTTCGATGCGGTTTTTACTGTAAGGTAGGGTGTAAGGTTTTTTCGGGAAGGTCTTGGGCTTCATCACGCTGCGGCCAAAGAGCTGGCACGGCTGGCTTACGTAGTAGTGAAAAATTTAGATACGTTCTACCACGAAAAACGACTCAATTTGGGCGATTTAGCTGTGACTTTCAAGAGTCGTGCAACATTACTCGCTTAATTATTTTTGTGATCTCTCTTTTATGACATCTTCAAATAGGTTCATATTATATTTATCACTGCTAATTTTGGTAACCGTAAAGAGACTAACAACAACGATATTAAAATGCTGTCAAGCTGTCATCTGACTGTACAAATTACTTACGTTGCTGGATAAGTAAATAAATGAATATGACTATGATATAAATTATATAAATTAGGAAATGGGTACTAAAGTGATTTGTACAAAACCCTAAAGGCAATATCAATAAGTACAAATTAAAACATTTTACTCTCTTTTTACGTTAATATTGATCTATATATTATTGAGGATTAGAAGGCAGTATTATCATTTATGTTAGTAAATATTGACATTGGTTATATTGCATAGACGATGACAAATTGTAGCTAGATAAAATTGCATAACCATATCTAAGTTATACCAGTTATACTCATAACACAAAATGACCTCGGACACGGGCGGTCGCTACGTTGATGACCATAACAAAATTATTGTTGTATAATATCTGTAACAAACAACGTACTTTGGCTTTGACCACTGAAATGATGTCATGTGTGGCGGATCGTAAATTAATGTAGGAAGAGACAGTAAAATTAACAAGGACTTTATGTTTTATGGAGCTAAAAATAGCATGTTCCTGCTCTAACAAAACAGTCACTCTAAAAATTAATATTTAATTGAATACAATACCTAAGTATCAAACAAAAATCTGTTGATCCTACAAATACCAACCAACACATAATCCATCTCGCATTTATTGATTTAAGTGAGAAATAACGAACAAACGCAGATTTAGTGGTCTTGACAAGTGAAGAAATTCACGGAAGAGTTCTCTTAGTTTTGTTTTTAGCACCCCTCCTTAGATCGAGGACTAGACAAGTGTAGACCAAGTGGGTTGGTATTGTGCAGAATGCATAGGGCGTTTAAATCGACTCATTAAAGCCGGCTGCGGAGTTATTGTCTAAAGTGAGTACATTGTTCTTGTCATTCTTGGTTTCTTGGGGGAGACAGTTAAGTTGGTAGATATACAAATTGTGTGGATAATTAACTGTCAGTGACAAATTTTCTGTTACCTCGCCATTAGTTGAAATTTATAAGTGTGACTAGTCTGTCACGGAAGTATCTATCTGTATATGAATACAATATTACTTCTTGTGAAATATTACGTATTTGTAACGTGGTATATCGTGTCATAAATAAAATGTTTATAGCACTCCGCGTTTACATTACATCCTCGTTAAAGTTAAATATTCACTGGTAATAGTAGAAGTTTCCCACGCTATTGATCTGTGCGGTGAAATCAGTTAATCGATTGTGCTAGGTGTTGTCGTACCTATTGATAAACAGAAACTACGTGGTTAGACACGGTTCATGCTCCAACACAATAAGTAGTATTTGTATACTTTATATGGCAAAATAGTTCAATAGGGAAAGGTCGTAGTAGGTATGTACATAATTTATAAATAGCGATTCGATTATTTGTTTATATTGTAGACAAGCAATTTGTTTTTCAGGTCGATTCATAATAGTAACAAATAGGTACTCAAGATTGATTCATAATAGTAACAAATATTCAATTGCTTCCACTCACGTTAAACTTACTCCCCAATGATACGATATTAAGTAGTTGAATTATAAATATGTTATCTTATCAGTTACTGAATGACCTATGACTGTATTTTTATAACACACCGTTGTAATATTATCGCAACTAAAGATATTAAATAATGTATATTATACTAATTGCCATCGCGTTTACTTCAATAAACTATAATACATAGGTAGATTGCTTAAGTATAAACACCAGAAAAGTGCTTCATTTTATTCAAGTCAGAGCCATTAACCAATATGTACCAATATGTAGTTCAAACTTGGAATAATTTCAACTGATTTTAACGGTATAACCTATATACCTATGTTATTCTATATCACAAAAGCAGTATAATACACCACTAGTTGATTAAATAACAGACGAATGGAGAGTCCGGATTTAAGCTACATCAAATGGCCCGTGTCAAACTCCAATTGAACTTATTAAATAGAATGTAGTTGGCCCAAGGTCTACAACTATTACCGTAACTGCACTAATGATGAGTTATTGTTAATTCACCTTTGTCATCTTTCTGGCAAAAGGTCTCATAAAATGTCAATATAATTAGAATAAAGGTACTTATAATGAGATTTCATGGCTATATGTATTTGCTTTAGACGATATGAATGTGGGCTTGCCGTTTCTGAAAAAAATAAGGTAAAATTGATTTATTTCTTTCACCCTTGACAACCTCCCGCGCACAGAGGAACGATTCATACCCAAAAGCTAAATAATTGAAATAGTCGAATGCAGATTTCAACAGGAACACTTATCTTAGATGTCTGCCCCTTATTATATCTTAGAACAAGCTTCAAGAACTTTGTTATATAAACAACTTGTTAGTATTTTAGTAAAAGTACATTGCATTATCAATTTATTACGGTTGATTTTTTGCATACTGGTTTAATTTTTCTATTAAAAAATTCAATTTACATGGAGAATATAAATGACCGTAAGTGATTTTAATTTGGATAATTTTATGTATTTTACGAACCTTAAAGTTTAACTCAATATAATATTCAAAATTGGTTCAATTCCCAAGATAAGATAATTAATACCTAAAAAACCCTCACTGGGATTTTTCTTTATTAAATCAATTTATTTCTGTACTTTGATTCATTAACTTTTTTGCAATAACTTGCAAACTTAACCGGTATTCACACTTTTTCATAACAACGCCCAGAAATAAAAAATGGAGACCGTTCGCTTGTTTCATTCTAGTAAAACCTCTGGTATAAAAGCTAATGAATAAATATTTACAGGGCCATGAAGACATCGAAGAATATTTACAGCTGAGTTAAGAGTCATATTTGAGTCTTTCTTTAGGCACATCCTCTCAGTTCCAGCTGAACTCGGAATCTGAAGATTTTGATGAGTGATTTGATATAATTATGTTTTGTATATTATTTAAATGCTAATGGAAAATTATAAAAGTAAAAGATGTGAATATTTTTTATCCCTTTTACATCAATAATAATGAATTTTTCATATATTGAAAGGCATTACAAAAAAATTGTAACAAGTTTACAATTATATTATTATTTATTCGTTTTGACGTTTCTTCCATATATTTGTCTCACTGTGTGGCGGCGGCGTTTCTTAATTAAAAGAATATGTATTGTGTCTGGTTTTGGGTACTTTTCAAATAAAATCAACAGCTCAATACGATGATGGTACAGTCCGACTTTTATTTATCTCATAAACATTCCCCATTGAGTATAGCTTTGAAGACTAACAAATAATAGAGTTGATTAGAACTTTTGTAATATAAAATATAAAAGTAAAGTTTTATAAGTATTGCTCTGCTTAGGTTAGTGGTACTTACCTATTGATATTTATAAATTGTAACACTCTTTTAAAATGAAGTGTACTTACACTACATTAAATTAGTTTAATTTAAATTTAGCTTACCTTAATTTTCGTCAAGAAGTAGGTATTACTTATACCACGGACTTACCTGAAATTAAAAAGTGAACTTATATATTACTTACACTAGATAAATAATTGTACACACTTAGTAAATAATTCAATAGACTTTAAAAATTAAGAAGATTTATTATTCAACATTTGCAAAAGGGCCTTCTTTAGAGTGGATGCACACAGCGCTGCAAGAGTTGGCCAAAATAACTTTTGCATCCCACGGGAAGCTACGGCGTCTGGCCAAAGCCGTTGAGTGCAACTTTTGCCAACCCTCGCTGCCCCCCTTGAAATTCTCTGAAAATGTTAGAAAATGCAATTCACAGCCACCAACACTTTGCCCCTGTGGCCACAAAATGCACGATATTCAGGCAAAGTGATGTAATGGCGCAGCCAGCTTAAGTCAATCGACGCGACGACGACGTCCGGAAAGCTAGTGAACCCAATGGCATTCCATAGGTAGTCCTTAAAAATGCGCAGCGGAATTGTTCCCGTATTAATGCGGCTATACCGTCATTGATTCTCTTTTGTGTGTGTGTGTCAGAATCTTGGAGAGTGCAAGCGGTCTCAAAAGAGAGTGAGAGAGATCACATCAAGATAACTAAGGCTCAACAACGATAATTTCAGTTGTTTATTAGATCTTAAATAACCAGCTGATCCGATACTTCAAAATCACTCATTAATTAATGATCAACAATACATGTGTCAATGGGTGATCTTGTAGACGTATTAAATGCATCCCTATGGTGGAGATACAGGCGGCTACAATAGTGTATTCATGCCGCACTAGCTTTATTCGCAGATGGCTCTGCTTACCGTTTTCCATCAGGTGTTGTCAAGTCATGAGGCTATGATTTGTATAAAAATAATAATGATTCAAAGCGGTAAATTAAAAAAGCAAAGAATGTGATTTTGTACCGAAAGGCATTGTTGATTTTTCCTACAAGTTTCTCCCTTCGTTCACGCCCTCAATATATTAATAGTAAAAAAAAAATTTAAACAAAAATTAAAACCGACTTCAAAAAACTGAAAAGGATAAAATAATTAAATTTAAGTAGGTATTCATCCCCTAGAAACATATTTTTGGAGTCGGCGCTTCACTTTCTATTGTTTTTGGAAACAACTTAGCACCAACTCCAAAAATATGTTTCTAGGGGATGAATACCTACTTAAATTTAACTTATTTTCTACGTTGTTACGCAGAGTTAGCCCTGGCGGCTTGCGTTCTGGAAATTCAATCCTAACCAGGATTAGATTCAGAACTTCATGAAATATAATATTATGTATTATGTTACCCTTACATCATGGGCTGCAAGAGCCTATAAGTGGGTATATCAAAAATCTAAGGTCACAATTTTACATGTTGAATCTTATAAGGATACGAGTAGTGTAAAAATATTATCACTATTACCTATAGCTTACCTATATACGTCCCACTGTTGGTCAATGTGTGAAACACATTATAAATATCCTACAAACTAAAGTATTACAATTGAATTCCAAAATATTTTATGATCGAATAAAATTAATCCATCCATTTCGAGACAATCTAAATTTTATAATATTGTTTTAAAACCTAAACCTTACTTTACTTTTTAATAAAGTAGAAAAAAGGGCGAGGAACAAGTAACTATCAATACAAACTTTTTATGTGTGGGAAAGTATTTGCAGTCACTAAAATAAAGCAAACATGACAGAGTATTTTTGTAGCATTTACCATAAGCTAAAATGATTATTTTTCAGCATAGTAAAACTATGCTGAAGAATAATCATTTAAGCTGCATCGAACCAAACCTTTGCTCGGTGACAAAAATGTTTAAGCCTTTGTTTTGTATTGTTACAGATAAGAAGATGAAGAGATTTCGAAACTGTGAGAGCGGGTGGTGGGTTGTTTTATTAACAGCCACATTGGCAGCAGGAGCTTTGGCGGAAGCTAGCGTTGGACTATTTAACGCCAGATTAAAACAAGTCATTACTTCCAGTACACTTAAATGGACCAACCTAAAGAAAGAAACAATGAACAATTACGTCATCGGAGCTGAATCTCAACAAGGTATGTTTTAAAATTAATAGAATCAAGTGATTATAACGCGTACGTGGATACGGTATTAATGGTTGTTTCATTTTACAGGACCTATTTATCTGTGTAGAACACGACACGAAGGAGACATGCTTCTTGGGCAATTGAGACCTCAGTACACCTCCTGCGCTGTGTCTGGAAGCAAGAGTTATGATTCATTTGAAGTGCTTGAGAATATCGAAAATGCATCTCTGATCACGTGGAAGCCTTGGTTCAAATTTAACTCGAAACCTTCTGGTAGTGTATTAGTGGATTCATCAGTGGATTCAGTTTTCATTGGGAGAACGAACTCAGAAAGTGGATTTTCGTACAACATTGGACGAATCGCTTACGAAAGTGCAATCGGACAGTTATTAACTTTTGATGACCAGAATAATGAAATAACTGAGACAAAAGGGGAAATCCTAGTGGAGGTAGAACCTATCAGTTACAAATTGGAGAATGTTTATTTAGATTTAGCAACAGAGCACGTACGTCAAACGGACCCTGAAGTTTTCGGAGAACGCATTTTAAGGAATGATGATACTGTTCCTGCTACTGTTACAACCGCTATAGAATACGAATTTGCCTACAGTGTATCTTGGGGTCACGGTCATGGTATTGCTATCGGATTGAATACTAGTATTGAGATGGCTGATGGAACTTTATTCCCGCAAATTGAGTGGGCAAATCCGTTTACAGAAAAAAGAACAAAATTATATAATTTGGAAATATTCTTGGAACCTGGGACAGCTTGCAACGTTACTTTTAGAGGGAATCGTACAGAACGAGATGTACAGTACATTGCCAAACTAACAACGTACTACAATGACAACGATTCACGTTTTAGACAAATGCGTGGTGAGCGAATTGAAAACACATTAGAAGTGGAAGCTTTATATGGTGAAATATATTACGTTGGAAATAATACTCTAGTGCCAACTACTACTACCACTACAACAACTACAACTACTACAACGACGACTACGCCACCACCAATTGTTCCAACAGAATCAGATAAAAACAATATTCCTATTGAAATAATAAAACCAAACCAATCTGGAGAAATTGATAGCAACAATCTAGTCGACAGCAATATCAACAAAGCACAGCCAGAGAAAGAGCCAAATATAAAACACGCTGTTGTTGGTCCTCTTGGAAGCAATCCTAATGGTGCAAATAACAAAATCATTTCTTTGACGATATTATTACCGGCGTTTGCACTTTTAATTTAAAATGATTCATTAATTATATTCTCCTGTAAATACTGAATTTGAAAATATTATCAATAGACAGTTGCTTTATCTTGAATAAATATATTGGCAACTAAGCTTGATGCTGTTATTTGTTAACCAAGAAAAAATATTTTTTCTTAGTTTACACGATGTAAATAGTATACATTTGTTTTCCTAACATTCCTGTTATGTGATTTATTTCCAATGTGTAAATTAAAGAGGCAAAATTAACCACATAACTGTAAATAGATTTTGTAAATAGTCTTGAATGTGGGAGTCGCAGAGCGACAAGAAACTTTGTCACTATTGTAAAGGAGGTTTGTGATACCGTAGATAGAGAAATTGCGAGTGAACTGTTACCAGCACATAAAGATAACAGGTTGAGTTTATGGATGGCTATATACCTGCATTAAAACAAACTCCAAATGTGATAGTTCGAATAGGTATTATAAAATATGACCATAACTGAATTTGTTTAGAGTTAAAATACCAAAAACTGCCGTTATAATGCCAAATTTCTCTATAGAAAATATCTTACTGTTTTACCTTTACATGTATTAATTTTCGTCATTATGTTTACTTAGAAAAAACATACTTTTATTTTAGCTTGAACAAACTTGGACCGACTTGTTGAATCTTGTAACGGGTCGGTAAAATTAAACTTAACTATACGCAAACGGTACTCGTATTTTAACTCTCATTATAAACGCGCCAATAAAAGCGAGCATATTATAGTACCTCCTATTTTTTAGTATTTGTATTTTTATTTCTTTATTAATTGTTATATTTAGTTTTAAGTTACAAGAGTTTAAAACCCAGAATTATAAGATATTATTATTTTAAAGCTTTTAGTGTTTATTGATATTTAATTTATTTTGTTTTTACTGCCTTTGTATTATTTAAACACAGACAAATTACTCGTACAAGCATAGAATGAACACTGTAATTTGAAAGAATGGGAATAATGATGTAATTGCCAAAGTCGTAGCTTATCTTTTAAGTCTACCAACTTTTATTAGTATATATTTATTACTAACCATTTAAAATTGAATCCATCCCTCCGTATTGATCTTACTATTAGTTGTGTAGTATTTAGTAAGAAAATATTGCCGATAACTACTGTTGTTAGTATGCTTAGCGGTTTTTGTCAATGTGTAAAGAAAATGAATGATATTTTTGTATGGGTAGATATTGACTGTAAGCGTTCGCCTTAAATATAAGACAATTAACTTCAGACATAATCTTCTTGACGTTCTCACCTCAGATACACCAAAATAGTAAATTATAAACTGTCCAAGTGCAAATTCTAAAGAATACTGCTATATTTGGAATACTTTCTGTATTAAACGGTTTAATAACTTCAGTTAATTTTCGTCAATGTCCCACCTAGATGTACCATTTTTGTAGGTTTTGGTATTTTATAGTGATCACGTTTACTGCTTTAGTCAGAAAATATTTTTTGACTTAAAATTATATTGTAACTTGATGTTAGTATTAATATTTTTGGAATTCGAGGCCTCTATGTTCAACGTCTAATATTTTAGATTATTGCTTACCACACTCTCTATTTAGGTAGTGAATTTGTTCCTTAATGTAAGGCATGTTCCACATTATTGTTGTATGAATATATTGGACTGCGTCCAGTGTGGGATGATTGAATCTCTTTGACATCAACATTGTTTTGCGAAGCATTATTGTGATGTTCAATGTAAGTTTTATTTGTTCGAACTAAATAAAGTGTAATTAAAAGATGGTCTCTTTATTTTTGTTTTTAATTCAGCTAATTAATTTCGTTTGATTGTAAAGAAGTATCTATCTTGGGGATAAATAGGAGAATGTTCAAATTAGCCTAAGAACCAAAACAAATTCCGCATATATGATAGTTCATAGCATATTTTCTGAGATAATTATCAATATTTACATCGTGACGGACACTTCTAACTAAGTAAATCATTTTAAAAAGGACTTTAACGAAAGTAACATTTTGAACTCTTTTGGGTATTGGGAGTTATGTGCATTCAGCCAATTAATTCAAGATAGCTAACGTACATTTATTTAAATATGTGCAAACAAATATAATATGATAATGCATGCGTGGCTGTTTCGCTAAAATTAGTGATAATAAGTTCAAAATGCCCCAAGTATTCATTTAAATACGATCGCATGTAATTGCAAACGTAGAAAATATTATAACAGCAAGCTTAGCTGTATGGACTTGGATTCCTTTGCTTTCCCTTTTCTACTATTCTGTAATCTGTGGGACAGGACAGCACAGCACAGCTGGCCAGCTGCTTTCTGTTCACGAGTGTTGTTTAATGTTTTGTTTTTGTTTTTAAACTTAGATAAATTGAATTGAATATCCTATAGATTGCTGCGGCCATGTAATGAATGACTATTATTTGGTATATAAGTTGGGCTAGGTACCAATAAAAAGGGGTTTTCTGACATAAAAAAAAGGTACCAATAAAATGTAAATCCCCCAGCGCAACTCATCGATGATATTTTAGTACAAAAGATCATATAATTCAGGTCTCTCACATGTTATGTACCTAAGTACCTACCTACTTACAAGATCTACCGAACTAATAGTTATTCTTTATACTTAATCGCATAATGAATAAAAGTGTTTGTGGTAATATTTAACTCATTTTAAGCAAGTTCTGTTGAGCTATGTTTCAATAAATACCTCAAAACATTAGGTTGTTTTTCTGATATCTGAGTTCTTAGAATTAGAAGTGTCCGTCAATATTTTTTGTGTTTACAGTCATTTACATGCAATTTCGAACCAAGAAAAGAATATTTAATGATTATTGGTTCTTAGGCTAGCAATGTATGGGCCCAGAACAATGTCCTTTGTAGATAAAGTAAGTTCCTAATTGACATTAGTAGAAGAATTTATCGAATTATTAAGTATACTCGGTTTTTTCAAGATCTACGGTAGTGTAGTATTAATTTGATGGACGACAAACATAAAATAATATGTACCTAATTTAAATTGATTAAAGAAATTACAATTAACTGACAATAGCTTGACTAGTCTTACAAGTATTAATTAGTGTCATTAAGTCAAATTACGATATAACCACATAGAGAATTAAATTTGACATATACTCTAGCTAGACATACTTGCAACAGGATTACAACCCACAACAGACGTCTAGCTCGAAGTTTTTAGGGGCGGTGGCGCCTTTTGGTCTCCCCGCTCTTAAGGCTCACGTATTATTATTACAATGATATTGAGTTGCGTTTTCAACTTTTGAAATATAACGAACATTTACAATATTATATTAAGTAAATAATATCAGATCACTACAATAAAATCATCAGTTGTCTACTAAAGTTGGCTGTGATTCGGAATAAAGATTTCGGCAACCGCTTACCACCAAGCCTTGTTGTATCTAAAAAAACACAAAATTCACCAAAAGTATGGATTTTATAGGAAATCTTAGACCATTTTCCGAAATTTTATCATTTAAGAACTAATAATAAATACTAACTCAATAAAGTAAAATATATAAACCTGATGCAAACGCTTTACTACCAATGTGGATACTTTTCGTTTTAATTAACTAAGGCACGTTGAGGGTTAAGATGCAATAGAATAACAAATTGAATGAAAAACATTACTTAGGTATGCTAATAATTGCATCCTCGACAATCCATATAAAGTCCTAGCCACGTGCTAGCCATAATGTCAGCAATAAACATATCAAAGTTTTCAGCTAGTCGAACGCTAGGTAACAAACAAATACACCATACGGTCTAGATTTTACATAATAATATATTTTATAGTCGTAACTGGAGGCTAAGATATAAATAAACATAGAGTTAGAGGTCTATACATATATTCATTAACGTGACGCTCATACACATTGTGACATTTATATGGGTTTAAGTTCCACGTGTTTCATAGGCGTTTGCTAATTTTATTTTATTTCTACTACTTAACCTTCGGGTAAATCCTATGGCTATGTAATCATAGCTAGGTATGTCTCCTTGTGTGTTTCACTTTTATATCCAGGTAGGTATTGAATTTCCATAACGTCTAAAATATATTTTTATAAAATCAGAGAGTCAATTCTGCTATATAATTACCTAAACGAATCGGCAGCGATTCAGTATCGTTACAATTGCGGTCTTGATTTAGAGAATGTATTCCACTAACATTTCTTGAAAAGCCGAAATGCTAGCGAGACGCTCTCGGTTGGTTCAACTATTTCATTACTGAAACTATTGTGACTGAAACTTTTCAAACATAAAAAAATCGTTGTTTCTTATTCTTTTCAGATCAAAATACAACAGCTGAGTTAGCACGCTGTTACTAAATACAAAAATTATTGTGGAAACTAAAACCTTATAATTTTTTGCTGCTATTTAGTATTTTTCTAAACGGATCGGCAGTGGTTCGGTATCGTTACTAATATTATTTTATAATCACAAATATTTATAATGAGGCTAATCCAGACCATACACAATGGCTTTTAAATTTCATACCTACGCTCCCGGGACTCTTACGCGGCTAACAGATTTGTACATACTTATTTCAAAATCGATTATCATAATTATAATACGGAAGCCTCATTTACAGATGATGTGTAGGTATACTATTGACTAATATCTAATCCGATAATTTGATAACGTGTTTCTTGTTAAGGAGCGTAGCATTATTATTTAAAATAAAGCTATTAGAACATATAAAAAAAATAGAAACAATGAGGCGTGGGCACCGAATGAGATAATCATTCATCAATTCAACAACTCTTTGGGACTTGTCTGTCTCTTTAACGTTGCTTGTATACTTAGGTCCGAATATAGCATAATAAATTGAAATGAACATTCAAATTACTCGATTTTTAAATGACCTTGAAATAATAAATAGCTGGAGTAGGTCTTTTGGTCTAGCTGTTAACCCATTAAAGTCTCAGACCATCATAATCGGCAGTCCTTATTTTGTGTCCAGAATTAACTACGATATTCTATCTGTAATGTTTGGCGGCACAAACATTCCATTTGCAAAATATGTCAAAAACTTAGGGTGTGATTTTTGACCAGTGTCTGTCTTGGCGTCCTCAAGTTAAGGCTGTCAGGAAGAAGGTGTTTGCTTCGTACAGTCAGGTCAATCGACTTAGGAATTTCTTTCCCATTAGCACCAAAGTCGCTTTGGCAGTTACTCATGCTCTCCATAATAGATTATGCTGATGTCTGTTATGCTGACCTTTCTGATTAACTCCTCGATAAACTTGAGCGTCTGCAGAACGTATGTTGTGTATCCGCTTCATTTTTAATTTAAGAAAATATGGCCACTTTTAGAATTTCGATCCCAACATAATTGGCTTTCAATTCGCAGACGTAGGGACTTACACGTTCTAACTCTTCTTTACATTGTCCTTTTCCTTCCGGCCTCTCCACTATACCTTAAAAATTGTTTCTCCTTTCGTTCCTCTTGCCCTCTGCGTTCTTGTTTCAATATTACCTTGAACATTCCTGCCCACTCCACTGATTTCCTCTTCTATTCCTTTTCTGTGCATGCTGTTCGCCTATGGAATTCTCTGCCGGAGTGCATCACACACTTTCCTTTAAAATGTATTCCTTTAAGAATCTAGTCAAAATTCATTTCTCAAGTTTACCTAGTTAGTTGAATTTAAATTTGATTTGTATTATATTCACATGATATGTAAGTTTATTTAATTAGTATATATTATTTATATTTATTTCCAATAAGTACACTTGCACCCTTTTTGCGTTCTCCTTTATCCTAATATTTTATCACCTTGGGTTGCCTGGAAAAAATTGCTTTTTAGCGATAAGTCCGCCCAATTGTACTGTTTTTTTGTTTTTTATGTATGTATAATTTGATTTTTATGTATTTTCACTAAAGACTGAGAGACAGAAAAGTCGATAGTGCTGACGGTCACCCATCCAACTATAACCTTAGATAATCACTTAAATAGGTGAAAAAACCATCAACGTGACAGGCAATGGTGTTGTCATAAATAAATAGGAAATAAAATCGATACAGGAATAATCGATTTTTTATAAATGTTACTTTAACAATTTGTACAAAAACATAGTGTTTTGCAAGTTTTAGTCTAATTGAAGGTCAATTATTAATGAATTTGTAGAAGATTACTTAATTGTATATGTCTCAGGGAAGTATATTTTATTTTTATAATCGGTAATTACATATCGATCACTTAATAGCGATTAAATATTTTTACAGCGCATTTATAGCTATAGTAACACAGGATACAATGGCGTCTCTTACCTTCTAAAATACTTTTAAAATTAATATATTTTGATATTTATTTTCCGGCAAAGAGAGTATCAAAAATATTTTAAGGATATTTAATTAGATTATACTGTATATATATTTTTTTGAAAATAGCTGGTTTACGAATAGCCGATAGTGAATAATTCCCTTTAAGTACTTATACTTATGTCCTAAAAAAATATTTTTTGGAGTTGGTGCTTCACTTTCTATTGTTTCTTTGTAACATGCTTAGCTAGCACCAACTCCAGAAAATACATTTTTAGGCGATCAGTACCTAAGTACCTAATTTTAATTATTTTTCCTTTTTAGTGTTTTGAAGTTTGTTTTTATTTTGTCATAGTTCCCTTAGTTTTCTGGTACAATTCTTTTGTCGGAAAAAAGAACGGAAGGGAATAACTAACTTTTAGAACGGCTCTCTGCGCACGTTCTAGATGTATAAGATGGGATTTAGCTGCACCACAACATGCATTGACACAATATGATAGGTAGGATAGACTGGCACAAAGCAAGGTAGACATCTTTATTACATTTTCATCAGCCACATGGCGTAGGTTTTTAAAGATAAAAAATCGTTTTCAAATCCTACTAGTTAGTTGGTCAATATGGGATTGAAAAGTCAGGTCCTTATCTGTTACTACTCCTAGATATTTTATGGTATCCACATAATGGAGTTTATGACAAGAACATACGGGATTGGATGGGTCAGACCAGGTATGCGCAATAATAAAGTGCTGAGAAAAGTTATACGGATAGTTTGCTTTATTTGGAGAAAAGGCGATGTATTTCGTTTTATGAACATTCAATGTGAGCAGATTATTATCCAGCCAATAGGTTACCTTGTTAAGTCCAGCCTGAGTGAACTGATAGGTTTCTTCCCATGTGTCACCAGAGAAAAGCAATGCTGTGTCATCAGTGAATGTAATTATTTTTCCATTTTGTAGTTGTAGGTTGCAGAGGTCATTTAAAAACCTAAGGAACCGTGACGGACCCAACATACTATCATGTGGGACTCCATATGAGATAGGGAGGTCGTTACTAGAATGACTTCGATCGAAACACACTGCGTTCGCTTTTTTAAGTAACTATCACAGAGTCCAAGTTGAGTTCCTCGTACGCCAAGGCTTTCCAGTTTGTGAAGAAGTAATGGGATAGAGACCGTGTCAAATGCCTTTGTGAGATCCAGAAATACGGCAATGACCTTTTTATTATCATCCAGATTAGTGACTAAAAATTAGTAAGTTCATGAACTTCATTATTTGTTGATCTTTCTGCTCGGATCTTTTTGCACGGAAACCTAACTGAGAGTTTGTATAAAAGTTTTTTTGTCTCTAAATAATTGGTTAATTTTCTGTGTATACTTAATTATTTTTTTTTATTTAAAAGCGTTGGTAATGTAGGATTTGGGTGATAATTACTGACACTGTCCCTATCTCCATTCTTATGAATGGGATGTACTATAGCGTGTTTAAAGGTCGACGGGAGTATACCAGATGTCATTGATAGGTTACATATATGAAGCACACTAGGAGCAATAATATCATTGAATCTTTTTATGAGGAAATTGGGGATATTGTCTTTACCAATTGCACAAACCTGTTTTAGATTTGCTATTATTGTTAATAACCTCTTCTATATCTGTAGTAAGCAAAAGGAGTGAGCATTAGATGTGATTAAAGATGTTAGAGCAATGGGCTTGTGTGTTTTAGTATGTTTTCAGCTAGATTTTTTCCAACATTCGCAAAGTATTGGTTTACTTTGTTTGCTGATTCTCGAGGATCTCTGGTTGTTAATAACTCTGAACAAGATCGGTTTGGACTTTTTAAGTGAGTTATAGTTTTAATTACTTCCCATACTATTTCTTCTTATAGATTTAACTCGTGTCAATTTACACGCAGTAATCAGTAATCAGTAATCATTTATTTGTAAAACAAATGATAGTTCTTACATTATTTTAATGTCCACTATTTTTTTGCCTATATAGGCAGGTATACAAATTTGCAAAGTAGAATCCATTCAGTAAAACTGTAAATTACATAGTAAATTCTTTAAATTCTTGCAGTATGATTTACTTAAATCTACTATAATTGAAAATGTAGTTTGTCAGTTTGACGAATATCGTGATCGTCGTCCGTCTACCACTGTGAACAAGTAACTTTTCAAAAAAGGTATATAAGGCGTACCATTTTTTTCTTATTACTTTTGGAAATTTATAGTGCGCCCCGTAATATTTGTAGGAAGAAATTTAAAATTTATTTTACAATTTAGAATTTTGACAACACCTTAGTATCTACCTATTTAAATATATGACTACCTTAACATGGGTGAGTGCCTTCTTGCTATACCATGTACCAAACATCCTGTATAAAATGAATTAACTAATTTGAATAGTCTAGGGAATATAAAATATTTTTATTTATTTAAAACATTCGGTTTTTGAAAATTTACTTATATTTTAACATTATTTTCATGGGCATTAAAATATTGAAAGTTAATTTACGTCACTACATCATTCGCCGGGTACCTAATTTACTCCTAATGACGACGTGTCAGTCTGCGCTGCGCATTAGGCGAGTATCTACATAATTACGTTAACTTTATTAGACTCCTCGCCTATACTAAGGGTACGACAATGGCATCATAATGCACAAAGTTTAATATCCTGGTAAGGGATTGACATTTCTTAATAGCGAAATAAGCTGAATAGCCTCGTTGTGAAATGGAAAAAATAAAGGCCGTAGAGCCTTGCCAGTGCCAATTGCCTTTAAAGGGCGAAAGACTTTTTCATATCTTATAAAAAAGAGACTCAATATTGCCAAAACATTAAGAATCTTTATCTACAACTCACAAGGTGTTTGGTACTCGGTATAACAGGCGGGCACCTACCCATGTTAACATAGTTATACAAATACTTAGGTGTGATCAAAATTCTAACATTAATTTTGAAAGGACATCATCATTCATTTTAGACCAAAAACTGGAAGTGCCGGCCAAGAATAAAATGCATAATATTCGGATAGTGCACACGATTCCTATATTTTTTTACCCTGACCTGACACCAAACTTGTGCGCCCTATAGTTATGTTGATATATGCTGCATACGAGTATAATATGCAATGAACACAATCAGCATAGATGTTTTAGATTTTGAACATTATGAAAGAATAAATGATTAAAAATTTCATGACTGGACGGGCCTGACTATTGAATAGAGTATTATTATATTATTATACGCCTAGCCTTAATTCAAAGAAGAAACAAAAGAAGTATTCTAGCAACTTTGTTAGCAAAACTACGAACCAGCGGCTTAGCAGTGATTTTTAAAACCAGTGAAGCACCTTTCTCGCGAATGATCCATACTGGCAGAGAAGCACTACTACAGGACTTTGTTCCTAAACACTTAGGCTTTGAACATATGACCCGGGAAGATGTAGCACCTTACGATTCCCGAAAGGATATTTGGAAACCTGGACAGTCCTTCCCACGAAAAAAAAGCCATAATAATTATAGACAGTACGTTCATATACTTACTTCAAAGAATAGTCAATATTTAATATAACAAATTAATACAAATAAATAAATAAATTAAAATTAAATTAAATTAAATAATAAAAAGCCGGTTCGATTCTCGCCTCAGGACGTGAATTTTTTCTAGTTTTATATTATTTTAATTACTAAGTAATGTTTCAAACATTTATAATAATGTTAAAATCAAAATTGAGAATAGTCAATGCTGAATATACTTACAGCACAAGTTTAGAAACTTATTGAAGCCGTTTCTGTTTGTCTGTTGTTCTGGTTATACCGAAATGGGGACGTATTTATATTGGACCGTGGCTTCAGAGATGCAGTTTCTTTCTACCCTTGAAGAATATGGATACTCCGCAAAGATGACCGAGACTAAACTCCTTGGGGAAGCGCAACTTACAATGGAACAATCTAATAAGTCGCGACTTGTTATTATTTGTCGATGGGTCGTGAAAGTTATAAATGTATAACACTGCACTATATGATGGACTCTTTTAGAATCGCTGTCGCATTAATAAATGCCTATCATGTTTTAATAATTGGTAACGTGAATTTGATACTGATTTCCTTCAAATAATAGGTGAAAGAATAAACATGCCCAATTTACTGGGAGATCTTGTAAGCAAACACAATCTTAACAAAAGACGAGCACAGTTTTAACCTATGGCTGCGGATATGACCTATGGCAGATTTTAATAATTTTCTAACGCTGACTGAAAAGATTTTATGTTATTCAGACTTGGTGTATATCAGCTCAAACAAGTAAAAAGCTAATAAAAATGTATCTAAACTAGAAAAATTTCACGTCCTGAGGCGGGGATCTAACCCGCGACCTTTCGCAATCCGGGCGACAGCTCTAACCATCTGAGCTACCCAGGACTTGGAATATTATCCCTGTGAAAGTCTTCTTATCTATCTGTATTTACGTTATGAGCTAACGTCCACCCTACAATGTCGAAATGTTCTATTTCAACATCCGAATCGAGTATTTTTACAAAGACCTACGATTCGGTTAAGTTGGGGCATTGCTTTCAAATATTCTTAATTTTGATTTTAACATTATTATAAATGTTTGAAAAATTATTTCATAATAAAAATGTATCTAAACTAAACAAAAAAAATATTTTGATTTTAACATTATTATAAATGGTTGGAAAAAACATTTACTAATAAAAATGTATCTAAAGTAGAAAAATTAATTATGTTTAATTTTAATAATAATTAATTTTTCTAGTTTAGATACATTTTTATTAGTAAATAATTTATCAAACATTTATAATAATGTTAAAATCAAAATTAGGAATAAGTAAAAAGCTGTTACTTAGGGCACCTTGAACCCGATCGAGCTTTCATCACTGAGCAAGGTGGTGGGATTCCTATTAAAATAGTCAGGAAACTTGAAGAGGAAGACAGAGGACGAATACAATCCCGATTCCCGACACATTCAAGCCACAAAATATTATGTGTATATTTGCACTAGATTGCTGCCCGATCGAGCATTAGTTCACTATTATTGTAATTCAATATTGGCAAATACACAATTGAATACTCTCATACCATGACCTCAGTCTGGTGAATGGATTTTGCTAGACACGACTTATACTTACCTTACCCCATCTGCAACAGGATTTGATGATGTTTATGTGAGACTAGAACGAATATAATAATTACATTAAATGTGGTATCATTTTGCTCTTTTTTAAAAGCTTTTATTTAACTTGCTTATGTTCGGGTGGAATCTTGCTACTCGATTTTGAAGCATATATCTTTAACCGATTGAGCTGAAATTTTGTATACACGTTTAGTTTGGATGACAATACATGATAAGCTGTGTGACGTCATTCTAAATCCAATATAGCGGACCATCCAACATGGCGGTATAGTTATTTTTAATGTATTTCTTCAATATGGGTATCAAATGAAAGGGCTTGTTGAGAGTAACTCGAAAAATAATGTGACGTCATTCTAAATCCAATATGGCGGACCATCCAAGATGGCGAAATAATTATTTTTAATGCATTTCTACAATATGGGTATCAAATGAAAGGGCTTGTTGAGAGTTACTCGAAAAATAATGTGACGTCATTCTAAATCCAATATAGTTGAACATCCAAGATGGCGGAATAGTTATTTTTTATGCACTTCTGCAATATGGGTATCAAATGAAAGGGCTTGCCGAGACTCAGAAACCTAGCCAGCGATAACTAAAAAGTAAAACATAAATTAAATGCAAAAAACCTTTTTTAAAAAAGCTTTTATTTAAATGCTATAAAAAGAAGAAAATAAAATTTTCCTTTAAAATTTTAACTATTATTAAGTTTATTTACACAAGTAAATCAAGCGACAAGCTTTTATGATCATATAAATTGTGTATAATGAGGTTATTAGTTAATAGTTAAAATTTTAAAGGAAAATTTTATTTTCTTCTTTTTAAAGCATTTAAATAAAAGTTTTTGTTAAAAAAAAAGGTTTTTTTAAGTTTATAAAAGATATTGAATTGACTAAGTGAGGCGCTGTTGGTGTTGTTTTCTTCAGCATTGACTATTCTTTAATGTACAAAAGAATTAAGCCATCGTCAAACATGGCCAAACGTTTCAAAATAACATTATCATAATAACATTTTTATTTTATTTTAAAAGCAAGTATTAACATAGCCATAGAGTGCACAGGTTTGGTGTCATTGTAAAGAATAATAGGAATCATGTGCGACTATATATATATATATATATATATATATAACCGAATATAACACTTTCTTTCTGGCCAGCACTTTCTAATATGGCCCAAAAATGTATGAAACGTGAATTATGTCCTTTACCACATATTTTGTTTACCGAACTATTTGTATGAAGTGAAATGTAATTTACAATTTTGAATTCTTGTTAACACTAAGTATAGTATTTATATGACTATGTTAACACGGGCACGGTACCCGATTGTTATGGTGAGTACCAACCTACCTGCATTGTAATCCTTCGATATGTTTTACTAACATTATCTAGGTACCTTACACTACCTACATAGTGTTTTTCTACACTGCAGAAAAACCTAATTTCATGCTATTGTCGAAGGCAATTACATAAACAACTAAACTATACACACTATCTATATTGCTGAGCACAGGTCTTCCTTCGGTGGGGGTGGTGGAAACATAATACATATTATGAGATACATAGGTCATAAACATAGCACAGCAAAAACGACCAGCGGCGTAGTAGGTCACACAGAGCTATGAAAAGATGAAAAGAAGGTCAAATAAACAATAATTGAAACCGACTCCAAAAAACTAAAAAGTTTAGAATCGGTGCTTCACTATCTATTGTTTCTGGAAACACTTAGCACCAACTCCAAAAAATATGTTTCTAGAGGATGAGTACCTATTTAAATTTAATTAATTTATCCTTTTCAGTTTTTTGGAGCCGGTTTAAATTTTTGTTTAATTATTTTTTTTTCACAATTTTTAGTGATAACTTTTTAAGGTCAAAGCTAGATGGGTGATGATTATATCTATAGTTTTCTACTATCGTATCATTTCACTAAAAATTCATAGGAAAGCAAAAATCCGCAAGTTCGCGTCGTAGATGATTTACTCATTCCCGTTATTTTAATTTAAAAACCAAACTACCCAATGGATTTTCAAAAAAAACAATGCATCAAACAAAATAAGAATCATCAATATCGGTTCACCCAGTCGAAAGTTCTGAGGTAACAAATATAAAAAAAACATACAGTCGAATTAATAGCCTCCTCCTTTTTTTATTAAAAATGCCGGCTTCACAGATACAAGAAAAATTAGAAGAATCGATTTCTTTTGTATCAACTTGAGCATTAAGCCTTGTCCGTTGTCCCTCCTAAAAACTGACACGTCTGAAAGTGAATCAGGGGCCGCAATTAGATGTTGTTCTTACCTATTAATAGATTTTTGTTTATATATTCGTAACTTACCATCAGGTGGGCCATATTCTTGATTGTCACTTTAGTGCTATAAAAAAAATCTTCGTCTGTTTTCGAAACGTCTTTCTATTTAAGAGGTATTATTAGAAATATTATTTTGTTCGACAGTAAACTTGTGGTGGAACAAAAACCATCATCCTCTTTTGCAACAGGTGCCTGGTGCAAATTTGGCCAGGTGGCCCAGCCACACCACTAAGTACAGACACCAATAATAGAAATTTTAATGGTCAATGGGTGAAAGTACTTAAAGTAAAAGATGTTTGTTCGAAATTTGAATATTTAACACTCCATAGCTCCTTCATAAATGAATCATTCCTACAACCCTACAATAATAGTGAAATAACAGGTTGGGGAAAAAGTTTCTTCGCATTTTTCAAGATAATTCAAAACATTTTTGAAAATAGTTTATTTACATTTAACTAAAGTATGTAGGTAACATTTTGTTTGATAACTTTTTGCCATCTTGTAGGTAGGGATATGTTCCCATTGCTATAGAAATTTTGGGGCTCCTGATCAAAATACCGCGACAAGTGGTTTTGGCAGTCCTCTCGTAATGTTAACCTGACACTGCCTAGAGAATTCTGAAGAGAGCGAAACAGGTGGAAAGCTGAAGGTGCAGGGTCAGGACTATATGGCGGATGCATTAACACCTCCCAGCCAAACTCTCTTAATTTTTGCTGAGTGGCTAAAGATGTGTGAGGTCTAGCGTTATCATGATGAAAAACCACACCCCTTCTGTTGATTAATTCCGGCCGCTTTCTCTCAATCTTTTCTTTTAATCTCATCAGTTATTCGCAGTAGAGTTCAGAATCGATGGTCCTGCCTGGTGGTAACAGCTCATAATGAATAATGCCCTTCCAATCCCACCACACACACAGCTTCACCTTGTTGCGAGTTAACCCGGGTTTCGCCACAGTCTGTGAAGCCTGACCGGCCTTTGACCACGACCTTTTTCGCACGTTCTTGTCGTACGTGATCCACTTTTCATCACCAGTTATCAGCTTCTTCAAAAATGGTTCGGTTTCATTACGTCGTAATAAAGAATCACAAATGAGTACACGGTTCATTAGGTTTCTTTCAGTGAGCTCGTGGGGTACCCAAATATCGAGCTTTTTTGTGTACCCATTTTTTTTAAATGCGACACAACTATTTTGTGGTCAATTCCCAGTTCTTCAGCTACGTCGTAACTACTGATATGCCGATCTTGCTCCAGTTTTTCAAAAATGGCATCAATTTTATCCGTAATAGGGCGACCAGAGCGACGTGCATCTTTGACATCAAAATTTCCGGATTGAAAACGCTTAAACCAAAATTGTGCTACTCTCACAGACACTGCACAAGGCCCATAAACATCGCAAATATTTTTCGCGGCTTGCGTTGCATTTTTACCTTTTTTGTAGTAAAATTTTAAAATGTATCGAATTTCTTCATTAGATTCACTCATCTTGACAGTACGAAAAACAAATGAAAAACACACATTTTCCTAATTTGAATTTGGAATTATCTTTTTTAAAATCTAAACTTTTAATGATACCAAAACCAGCCAGATACAAATAGTTCAGCCAAAGAGATTTTATTACAAGTTCATACATACTATAATGCGAAAAGACTTTTTCCCCAACCTAATAGATAATATTTATTTATTTATTTATTTTTTTATTTTTTTATTATCTTTATATTTTAGAGTTTTTATTTGTTTATATTTACGAACTTCAAATACCTACACTAAACGGTTATTTATTACGTTTCTGCTTTCTAGAAGATCTGTGCCTTTTTAAGACCAGAATAAATTAAGATCGAGGAGTATAAGTACCTACATGTGATAAGTGAACACAAACTAATGTGGAATGTGAGCTGTGGACATACTTATTATGAACTTGAAATAAAAAACATTTACTTTTCCAATTCCATCCTGATGTTTTCGCGGAAAATTGTGTTTTCCTCAAGTGTTATTTATAACGGTCGACTAGCTACTACCATTCGTTCACAAAGCGATTACGATATGTTGCAGGTAGTTCATACATTTTAGTATTACTAAAGTTTTTTAAAATTGTTATTGTGTTTATAATTATAGCATTAATTTTAAAACCATACTAAAAATGTACATTCCCTACTATATCATATACATCATCATCATCACCAGCCTTTAAAGTAACGGTACGTAAAATCGTAAGGAACACTTTGGGATTACTTCCACGGCCCTATGGAAATATTTCGGCTGGCGTGTCCTGGGATCGGTCAAATTCCAAATTGCACTGACGGTGGTCTCCTGCTATGGAACCCATGAACGTTGAATATTAAGCAGCAATTGAAGTTTAGGTATCAGATAAGTTTTTAAATGTCAAATTTCTGACTCTGCCCCCGAATGTAATATAACTTCAGAAACAGGGAAAAGTGCAGAGCGGGAATAATGGCGAATAAATCAGATGGAAGGATTGTACATTTGGACGGTAACAAAGGCAGGGTTTGTGCATATTTTGCACCCTTCGCTTCGTCCGACCCTGAATTCAAGTGAACTTACAGTAATTGAGAGCGATAAAAGTTGATAGCTTTTGCTATTATTATATTGTTGCTTCTGTTTCTTTTTATTTGAAGGTCACAGCTGACCTTAATGTTCCCTTGAAATAATTTATTAGTCAACTTAATGAGTGTAGTGTTATTTAGTGATAGAAAATTAAAATCAATTAGCAACACTATACTTACTTGTAATACTTACCGAGTACTTATATTCAAATGTTACAGGACTCATGAATCTAAGTATATCATTTCCATTTAAAGTCCCTTAGGTTAGGAACATAACAACCACTCACACTTGGAAATTCTCCCCTGTATACTGCGTATTTCGAAAGTCCGAAATATAATTTAAGGGTGTGATTGTGTTCCTTGGCGATTAAGTTAATTAAAACATTGTCTTGCTCGTGACAGACCACACACACACAGACACACACAACCAGCGCACATACTAGGATATCGACTCGCCGCAACCCCAGAATTCTAAAATTTATTTCGCAATTCTGTAACATCCGGTATACATTGAACTTGTAAAGTGAGCATAACCCAAACAACACTGAGTTTCTTCCATGGATTTGCTTCCATATACCTATATCAAAGAATATACCATGTCGTATTTGTAAATGTACTTAGGGTTGAGCTCCAAACTCGCTGTACAACATAATCACAAAGTTGAAAAATTTACTCAACACGCTCTTTTTAAGTTGAAGAATACTTAGAAAAATAGTGAAAAATTATAAATATATTAGCTGAAAAAAGGTAAATAATTGAATGAGCATCAAGAAAATATTTACTTGCACACGTACCATAATTAGATCTACTGACTGCACAACAAATACCTAAGTGTTGTGATGAAGTTTTAATGTTATTATTTATGTGTGTTATAGTTTTAGCCACCGACACAAAAAGAGGGGTGTTACAAGTTTGACTGTCTGTGTATCTGTCTGTGGCATCGTAGTTCCATAAAGTCCTAAACGAATGGACCAATTTTGATGCGTTTTCTTTTGTTTTAAACAAAACGTGCTGACGTGATCGAGATGGTTTTCAGCTATAATTACCTGACCCCACAAACGTTGTGTTACCATATGAAAAAAAAAGACCAAAAAAAAAATAGATAGTAGCCGATTCGCAGACCTACTGAATATACATATAAAAATTCATCAAAATAGATCAAGCCGTTACGGAGAAGTATGGTAACTAAATTTCTGAGTTGAAAATTTTATATACAAGACAAGCTGACCCCGCAAACGTTGTTTTGCCATAAAATAATATCAATAAAAAAATATCATAAATAAAAAAAAATAGATAGTAGCCGATTCTCAGACCTACTGAATATACATATAAAATTTCATGAAAATCGGGCAAGCCGTTTCGATGGCAACTAAATTTGTGAGTCGAGAATTTTATATATAAGATTTATGAAGATCTGTTCAGACGTTTGATGACTAACAGCTTATTTCCTACATTTAACATAAGGGTCTTACTAACTTTCACAGATCCGATTGAATTGAAATTTGATTTACTGTTACTTCGGTGGTATTTCCAAGACAGACCTTTAGCTGATCCTGTACCATCAAATAGTCTGCGGGATGCACAATTCTTCAGAAACTTTTAGCTGATATACTAAGCGTGTTATTCTTTGTGATATAGCGTCTCGATGAGATGGTGTTAGATATATGATTAATGAAGTTTTAAGTAATGCCCGGCGGGATTACTTAAAATTTTCAATTTTATATTATTGCTCGGTTAGAAATAAAGAAAGAAAACGATAAAAAATGTATGCTCCAGGCGGGAAACCACAAAATGAAAACTACAATATGTAAGTAATTTTGGTTTCACCCGTCATGCATCAAATTCCAGACACAATTGATTTTTCAATTGTCATAAATAACCCTCTGGTGGGATAACGCCGCTTGACAGATTACGATTCTTGAAGTCGATTGAACGATCACAAGACTTGAAACTAGATGAGTAAGTAAGTATAATGGTTTTATTTTAAATCTAGACCTGATATCGTCGCGTAACTTGCCGTTTGTAGATTACTATAATAATATGTTTGAATCACACATTATATTCTTAATTTTGATTTTAACATTATTATAAATGTTTGAAAAATTTACACACATTATAATAAATAATATAAACTGCTCTGAGGTTTGAATACAAATGCTTAATGACCATGATGATGCTAGTATCATATGGTTAAATAACCAAATAATGCTAATTAGCATTTGTGTACCTAGGTATACCTACAACAAGTGACTGATCTTTATGGTTAATGAATAATTTTATTGATTAGTTGGGTACAAATACATACCTACACAGTTTGTTATAAATTATTATTCAGTTATATCTACCAGCTTATGATTATGAATCACTAGGAGACGAAACTGAATGAGAATAATAGGAATTATTAGGAATTATTTTCATTATTACTCAATATTCATTCATTACTTAGGTGTTATCATTTATAATTGTACTTAACTTGTATTATTTATTACAGTAACTTACTCATAATGATTCATACTTGTTATAGTTACTGAAAATATTAGGTAGGTACTTTTATTGTACCATTTGTTGAATAAAATTCATTTAATTCAATCTTTTATTGCTAAATATTTAGCCATAATTTTATTATTTTTTCCATGCTCACACAAGAATTATCTCACATGTACAGTCAACAGCACATCAATTGTAACAGTTCGACTTTGAGACCGTCCTTATTGCGTTTGTGATAGAGGCGGCTTTCGTAGTGCAACTATTACACTTGATGTGCTGTTGTCTGTGATTGATAATAGACAATAATAAGTTACAACCACAAAATTTGACAAAGCTTGATTAAGGGCCACTAACTCTCTAGTCACTACTTGCATTATTTTTTTAACTATTCCATAAAAACATTAATTGTGTCGAAAGTTTTACATACTTAATACATTCATATTATTGTTTACACACACATTTTCAAACATAAAATTGAATAATACTCAATCAAAGCAGTTTAAGAATACAATAATACTTTCCAAAACTTTATATTCATGTCCATTTGTGATTTGATTAATTGAATAAGAATTCACAAAATTATTGTAAGTGTAGCGACATGTCAAAAAAGCAACATCAAATTTTCAATGTCTTACACATCTACTGGCTAATCATAAAATTTATCATAATTTGGAATTATCAAACATTTCATAATTTGCAATTTCTGTAAGTACATATAGGGTGTAGAGTAAACATTTAACACAAGTGCGCTATTTTCCATTTCAACGCGCACCATAAGAACAATAATGAGTGGGTGGCAAAGAAACTTCTGCATAAATATGGTGTTCCACCCGCGGCATATTCAACGCCTTTGTGGAGTTGTTTCTGCTGAGCTACGTTCAAAGGTGCACGGAGACGCTTTAATTATTCCCTGCATGACGTGTATGGGGGGAGAGGGTACATCTCTAGGGATATCCATGGGGGTTCTGGAAACCGGCGCAATAGCGCGGAACAGACTACCATACCAACCAACATTAAATACATGTCTATCCACATACATATATGTAATCTATGTTGGTTTGTAGCAGGTAGTAGGCAGGTAGGTAATACATGACAAATTTTACAACTTTTGATATAAATCAGAATACAAATTTATTGATAATCTAAAAAAGATTTACTGGTAAAAAAATATCAGTGTCAAGGCTTTGTAGACCGGGACATCACTAATCTCTGTGTCGATTTCTTGGCTGTGTATGTTTGTCTCTGTTTTAGAGATACGAGATGAAGTGCAATCTATATTTTTCGATTTAGTTTTTTTAGTGTTTAAAATGTATCACAATGACTTATTTCAATATTATAATGACTTTTACAAGAATATACAAGGTGGTGCTGTCAATACGACAATAAATTAAAACATGGGCTATATTAGTTCATAGAAATGGTTTCCCACTTTCAAAAACATCTTATTCGTTTGATAATTTCAGGACATTTCTACGAAATAATGCATTATATCATTTCATACAAATGTCATAAAATTATAAAATGAATCAGATGTTTGTGAAAGTGGCAAACCATTTCTATGAACCAATATAGCCCATGTTTCAATTTATTGTCGCATTGACAGCACCACTATGTATATAAATAAATAATCTTTTTAGTTCCGGCTCACACCGTGCTTGTTGTCGAAACGCTAGTGTCGAAAACGGTTGCCAAATGGATAAAAGAGTTTTACTAACTTTCAGCGAGCCGATAGTTTTGAAAAATAATGTACTGTCACTTCGGTGACATTCCCATGACATCCTACATACCATCCTAATCACGTCAGCTTTCAAAGAAAAAAAAACATATCAAAATCGGTCCATTCGTTTAGTTAGGAGCTACGATGCCACAGACAGACACACAGATACATAGATACACAGACAGACACGTCAAACTTATACCACCCCTCTTTTTCGTCGGGGGTCTAAAAACATTTTTTTTTATATAACTACTTATATGACAAACAAGCTGACGGCCCACCTGGTGGTAAGCGGTTACCGCCGCCTATAGACACCTGCAATAACAAGGAAAAGCACTTGATATTGCAGGTGCGTTGTCATCCTGAGCCCTAAGATGAAATGCCGTCCATGCCCAGTAATTACACTGGCTACCTTTCCCTTCAATCCGAAACACAGCGAACTGTTTCACGGCTGAAATAAGAAAGGCGGTGGTACCTACCCAGGCGATTCTACTGAGAAATATTATTAAACAATGAAAATAATACAAAAATCAAATTTTTAAGAAACCCCCGGCGTCATTAATCATCTCATCTAACACCATCTCATTAAGACTATTCATAAGAGCCCAAACACGTTATATCTGCTGTAAGTTTCTGAAGAATTAAGTATTTCGCAGACTTTTTGATGGTATAGGATCAGCTCAAGGTTAGTATGTCATGAGAATGTCACCGAGGTGACAGTACACCAACTTTGAAATCAATCGGATTTGTAAAAGTTAGTAAAATCCTATTATCATGTAGAAAATGAGCTGATAGTCATCAAACGCCTGAACTGATCTTCATAAATTATAGCTAAGAACTATCGTAGTCACATCAGCTTTCAAACAAAAAAAAACGAATCAAAATCGGTCTATTCGATTAGGCGCTACGATGCCACAGACAGACACGTCAAACTTATAACAACCTTCTTTTTGTCGGGGGTTAAAAACCTTGTAAAAAGTAATAAAACACTTGAAGAGTTGATACAAGGTCAAAAATGATTTTGCTTGTTTGTATGATCTTGAGTTAGAAAATAGTCGTTATCAGAATGGGGGACATTACTGATCTATCGTAAATCGTAAACGCAGGTTGATCCTTCAGTGTGTCATTAGGCCGGTACGTGCCGGGCACGCAAAGGACGTAGTACTATCCGCGGGGACTACAATGGCTCCGTTACTTACTTATTGTTCCCTCCTCCTCGGGCTTCGTGGCGCAATATTAAAACGCAACCGGTGCACTGGGATTGCGTGAATAATACTTTTGATGCAATATGCTATGAAACTATGATGACCTGTTTTAATAATGTATGTAAAGGCAACACGGAGTACTTAACCAGAAAGGCAATATAGTATAAATAAAGTATTTAAGGATACTGTACACGGATAGACTGGAAGAGTGAACTGGCATACATAGTACTACCCTACCAGTTTTAGTACAGAAATTTTAGTAACTACTCTACTACCAATGCTGTCTACTTAGTTTACCTAGTAGTACTACTATGCCGTTTACTCTACCTTTTCTGTACCCGTGTGCAGAATCCTTTACCATATACATTATCTCTAATCTATGATCCTTTACTTTTATAAAACTTTCAGTTATAAATTCATCAGCAAATAACGCCGCAAAATAAAATAATATGTAAGTAAGTACTACAATATATTAGAAGCAAATAAAAAAGCGTTAAGTTTGTAATCTAAAAAATGCAAGTTCAAAAAAAAATATTAGAAAAAATCGGGCTCGTCCGGGATTTGAACCCGGGACCTCTCGCACCCAAAGCGAGAATCATACCCCTAGACCAACGAGCCGACATGAGTGATGACGAATGTTGTGATCGCGATAGCCTCCGCGAGACGGCGCGCGAGTGCGTCATAAAATCTAATCACTTTACAAAGTGAAAGGTTTGATAAAAATTATTGGTTAGAATCGGTTACATTATGGTTGGCACCTCTTAAATTAATTTATTACTGCTGCTGTATAAAGTTGCTGATATATTGTAAGTACTTATATTACTATTTAATTGTAATATGTTGACAAAAACTGTTGTCCCAGATGTAAGGAAGAAGAATAGGTAGGTTCCATTCTGAGACCCCGTCATGCCTTCTATGCGCAGTAATTACACTGGATTTGGCTTGTCTACATTTAACTTCAATCCAAAACACAGCGAACAATTTCCGACCGAAATGGAAACCGAATGGCAGCAAAAACGTGAAGATAAAGTACGGGATCTTTAGTTAAATCAGATGCTAAAATAAGTGGGTCACTTTGTTATATTATTTTAGTTCTAATTATTTTTAAAGGTAATTGAGTTTTCTAGATTCCTTGCGTAAAAATAAATGATACCTATACATATATAGTTTTATTATATCTTTTCAAAATAGTGTCCATTCACGTCAATACAATCGCTGCATCCGATGGAACCACTGAGAAAATCACTTTGCCCTCTCGTCCTCAGGGGTCTTTCGACGGCCTTTTGTAACGCAGCCACTATTTCCTCGGCTTTTATTTTCGGGAATAAATAAAAATCGCAAGGTGCGAGGTCAGGGCTATAGGGCGGGTGACCCCAGAAATTCAACGTCTGACGTCGCCTAATAGTCAATCGTTCGCCTGGCGGTCTGCGACGAAGCGTTGTCGTGGTGAAGGAGGATCTTACTGCGAGGTCGTTTCTCCCAAACTTTTTCAAGACAAGTGGCAAACAATTGTTAGTGTACCACTCTGCAGTAACTGTATTTCGATCCTCTAAAACAATTGTCGCGTAATGACCTGTCCTTCCGAAAAAAGAGGCCACCATCTTTTTTCCCACGCTTTGTCCTGTCTTCACTTAAGTTGATAGCTCCGAGGAAGGAAGCACCCACTGATCAGGCTGTCTTTTGGTTCCGGAATCAAAACAGTAAATCCAGCCTTCGTCGTCCGTAAGTATGTGTAACATATCATTTGAGTCAACCATTTCACGGCACCAATCAACATGAGTCATTACATGACACAATACTGATGTTATCTTCAGGCGTCGCAGTAGAAGGCCGTCCCTCACGCAGATCATCGGTAAGAATGCGACCACGTGTAAACTCATTAAACCAGTTGTAAACTGTGGCAGGAGATGGGGCTTCATCGTGAAAGGCCAAGTGAGTCGAGCCGCATGAGTTTCTTGTTGACTTAAATGACATCGACAGTCATAATGATTTCATTACACAAAAAATTTCTTGCGTTAAATTCATGGCGACGCCGACGCCGACGTGACTCAGACAATTTTTAATTTGCCGCCAAATTGTAAAACAAATGACAAACGTATGTAGGTAATACATACTCAAAAACATTGGCAAAGAGTTCCATTTTCAAAAATAAACTATTTTTTTTATTGTATTGTTTACAAGTAAGCTGGGCCCCGATCGCGCTAATTTACAACGTATTTACGAAAGCCAAGCTGTACGGACCGCGTACTCCTGACTTTGGGCGTAACAGATATAGAGTTATTAGTAAACTTTTTTATCGAAGTTATTTATCATACATATTTATGTGATAAATAACTTCGATAAAAGCATAGGTACAATTTATAAACTTTTAATTAAACTCTATTCAAACAGAAATCAAGGTAGGTAAGTAGGTACATAATAATATATCGTTGAATCAAACCTGACAATAACGGCAATCTGCATTGAAATGAAACATCGAATTACTAAACTGAATATTGGCGGTAGAGTAGCAGTAAGTCATTTTAAACCTGAATATTGGCGGCTCCGTTAGATATGTAGAGTAGCAGTAAGTCATTTTAAACGGTACAATTATAAAGTATCTGATAAAAAATACCTACTTACTTGGAAAAATATTTTTTTTTCTGTGGGTCAAGGTGATGCAGTTAGACGCTGATGTAAGAAATCGAGAATCGAGATATTGCCTATACTCTAAGTCCAAAGTCTAAGTTTACTATACGGACACAATTACCTTGGTTAAACACTGACAATAAACATACCACACACAATGGCCCTAATTCTGGTAAACACTTGCTAAGTTTAAATTTAAGTTCAGTCTATTTCTTTCTTTCAAAACGAATACGAAAAGGATGGCTGTCATATAAATTGACATTTAGAAAGGTGCGTTCAATTTTCGACCTTATTGAACGTGCTAAAATGCAGTGTTTAGGAGGCACCACCGTACATGCCGTCTAAAATTGTCTATGGTTTCTATGAAATCTATCTAAATTTAATTGACAGCTCTAAACAGATTCTTGCTATCTTTTTCCTATGACTTATTGCGAGAAAGAGATATACTGTACTTAAATTTAGAATTAAAGTGTGTTCCCAGAATTAGGCCCAATGTAAGCTATTTTTTAAAATTAAGTGAAATTAGCTATTGGCCTTTATCTCGCCTGATGGTAAGTGATGATAAGGCCGATGATGGAAGCGAGCTACACCCGGATTTCTCAACCATAGACGAGCTGGCTATCTTACCCCTAACTGCCGGAACACAACAATGCTAATTAACATTATTGTTACGACGGCAGACTTAGGTGCAATTACTGGGCATGGACGGCATTTCATCTTAGGCCCCAGGATGACAACGCACCTGTAATATCAAGTGACTTTTCCTTGTTATTGCAGGTGTCTATAGGCGGCGGTAACCGCTTACCATGAGGTGGGCCGTCAGCTTGTTTGTCATCTAGTTGTATAAAAAAAAAGGTAAATAAAATGGTAGTAGCTAACCAGGCGGACTTAGAAAAGCCCTACCACCAACAAAACCGAGTAGAAAATTTCTGCCCCCACGGGAATCGATCCCCGGACCTCTAGTTCTGAGGTTAAGTTGAAATGTCTAAATTAAGTTAAAATTAAATTTCCAGCATCCTGAAAAAAAAATTTAATCAGTAATCAGAGAACTCTCACTGATTAAATTTTTTTTTCAAGATAGGTACTCATTTTGTGGTATTGATATATTTTATTTAAAATGTTGACAGTTGAAGGAAAAAAGAATATTGCAGTTACCTGCAATCATTTATTAGACAAGAATATTACCGGGCACCACCTGGAAACGAAAGAATACATAATATTCTTTGCCAGCGGTGTAGCCCTGGCTGTAGAAAGTGCATGCAGTGAGTTTTTTCAGCGTTATTCGGCAATAATTTGTTATACTCTCTGTATTTTTTGTTTTAGTCTATTTAGTATTTTATTTTCAGAATTCTCTTTCTTGCATAAATGGGGCAGCAGATTGGTGGAATACAATATAAGTAAAGTTTTATGCTGCGGCTACACTACCGTGATATGGCAATAATTAAGGCCATAATTGAAACAAGAACTAAGTAGGTGTAGACACGAGTTTAAGCCCATAATTTTTCAATGTCAATCAATATGGCATAATTATGGTGGTAGGCAAAAGCTTCAGCGGCGATCTTTTTCGCACATCAAAGAAAATTACCGCGGTAAGTACCTAAAGCATGTGTGGCTACACTACCGTTTGTACCATAGACTAGAGATAATATATGGGTTTGTACAGTGTGCAACAGGAGTTTATCGAAAACGCACGTGTCGATCGATTTTTGAATTATTCTAATCTAAACCATGTCTATGATATACCGGTCTGAAGAATCATAAAAATCATTCACTATCTTCTTCTAAACCTTGGTTTAGCTTTATTGAAATATAAAAGATTCATTCCGCCCATCTTGAAAAATTATGTTTTTACCACATAGTTTATTGGCATTATCTAAATAAACTATAGTGTAACACCACTTGAGGCGGTAATTAAATGTCACAATTATGACGGTAACAGGCGGCAGACGGTAACGCTAGTGTAGCCGCAGCATTACAGAGATGCAAATATGATATTTGATTGATATCTTCTAAGTAGATTTTATTAGATTTAATTAACTCTATACATTGTAAATTATATTGTCACATGTTTCAATGTCATACACAATATAATTATTACTAGCTGACTGCGAACTTCGTATATACTTACCGGGTCAGAAGCAATATAATTAAATCTTAATATAGCTTTTAAAAAATGGGGGTTGGTAGTAGAAAGGTGAACTTTTAGGGTTGTAAGTATTTTTTGATGCCAAATCATAAAAAATAAAATTTTTTTGTCCCAAAAATAAAAGTAAATTTCTGGAGAGGGCCTTATCACCTAGGGCCCCTAGGAGAAGTTCGATGACTAACACAGACACGAGATTTTTATATAATAGATTTACAATTTATCTTTTAAATAATTATTAGATATCGTATGGTGTTTACCCTACTTAGATGAGTCTCAATCTCAACAATCTAGTCTTGAATATGTTCATAGGTGAATCCTCATTTTCTCTATAGGCAGTTTATACACTTAATACTCTTTAGTGCATTTTAAATGTACTTACACAGTGAGTTACACGTAACAGGAAGTTTGCAATGGTGGATTTATCTCTAAAAATGATCTCTTCCAGCCAACCCATGGATGGGAGAAATATTTCAGGTGTGACAAACAGGTACCACAAAGCGCCAAAAATACTACTTACAACAAATTACTTAGGTATTATAAACAGAAAAAAATAAACAACAAATTACTTATATTGCTTATTTAATTAGACATTTTACCGCCATCGCCATGGGATAACAGTTCATCGTATCAGCCGATAGATGCCCACTGCTAATTATACCACCACCGCACCTCCACATCATTATAATACCCACTTGTTGGGATACTCTACAGAGGTCATCGAGCATTGTGCCCAAGTATTCCAGGGTCTTAGCCATGATCACGATATCATCCGCAAAACGAAGGTGAGTTAATGTTGATGCCGAGTCCTCTCCAGTCCAAAAGCCTTAACACAACCTCCAACGCAGCTGTAATCAGTTTCGGCGGCGATATAACGGCGCGGCGGGATAACAGTTATTAAGACAAAAACTTGTTGTAGGTAACTACAGGGAACATGCGGTTATCAGAAAACCCCCTGTGGAATATTTCAACAAATTTTAATGAGTTCGTCTACGCCACATTATTATATTCCTCCGCTCGCCATCGGCAGGGAATTCATGCTTACACATTGGAACTAAAATGGTCTCGTACTGTACGGTTTCAGAGAAACTTTCTCCCACGTACGCTCAGGTTGTGAAATGACCTCCCTGAAGAGGTTTTCTCGAATGAGTACAGCATGGGGTTCTTCGAAAAAGGCGTGAAAAGGTTTTTACAGGGTCGGCAACGCGCAAGTGATACCCCTGGTGTAGCAAGCATCCATAGGCTACGGTAACCGCTTACCATCAGGTGGGCCGTATGCTTGATTGCCACCTTAGTAAGAGTATAAAAAAGCCCCTGTATCATGCAAGTGCATGTGTGTGTGTGTTCTGTGACAGTGACGGTTGTTACAGCATGAAGAGGGGTACGAAAAGCGTTACTCGTGCAGAGAATGGAATTTTGTAGAATCAGATACTTAATGCCGAGATTGAACATCTTAATTACTTCATCATATCATTCATATCAATTCTGGATTACTTACCTAAAAAAATTTGACTGATTATTCGACGTCCAATCGCGATAATAATCAGCCTGCGTGAAGTTAGCACCCCATTTTTGGAAATTGAAAAACCTAAAAGTTGTTCCAGGTTGTGCGTAAAAATAAAATTGACTCAAGAAGTACTTTGGCGGTAAATCGAAAAAAAAACATTTTTTTACCTAGCATCCTATTTGTTGAAAATTGAACTTTTAAAGATTGTTTCAGGTTGTGCTAGTTGTTCTAAAAATTGTTCCAGAAGATGAAATCTCTAACTCTAATAACGACGCGAAAAATCAAACAATAAGATTTTTTGCTAGCACCCGATTTGTTGAAAATTGAACTTTTAAAGGTTGTTCCAGGTTGTGCTAGTTGTTCTAAACATTGTTCCAGAAGATGAAATCTCTATCTCTTATAACGACGCGAAAAATAAAAAAAAAATAGATTTAATTATGGAACCCTAAATTTTTGAAAACTAAACTTGAAATTTGTTCCAGGTTGTGCTGGTTGTTTTAAACATATTGATATTCAAATATAATTACTAACCACTGTATCAATTTGGATGAAATTTGGAATAGCGATACAGATTCATCCTGGGAAAGGACATACATAGGTTGGCTGTCCTTTGGCACGATGACATACATCCACGCGGGTGGCCTTCCATCACTTTGGACTAAGGGTTCACCTACCTACATGCTCAAAAATCAAATACTTAAAATAGTTAGTAATTAATAGCAACAACGAATTTCCTGACTCAAATAATCATTTTTGCACGCCATCATGAAGCAGACTATAGAAATATCCACTTAAATTAGACTACCACCGAAATTGTACCAATGTTTGCAAATAAAAAGTTCTTGAAATCAATTTATCATTTTACTAAGTTAGATTTAACATGAAAATTATAATAATTTCAAATGTCGCATGTTAATTCAAATGTCGTTCAAAACTTTACCGTAAATGTCCAGATGGACACCGTAACCACAGAATAACTACTTAATAGTCGTAACCAAGATTTCAAAGTAAAAGCTTGCGGCAGTTTTTAAATTAAATATCCACTGAATTTCTGAAATCGAACGAGTACCTAGTTTCGAAGATTACTTTTAATAAAACCAACTTTACCTCTTTATAAGTAATATAAGTGTCGAATTGTCGATGGTCTGGTGGGGGTATAATCGTGGAATCCAGTGCTTAACTGTATTTGTACGATAAAAATAAATTCGAAAAACCGATGAATTGACGAGTTTTTACAACAGAATAGTATATATCCGGAAAATTTAAGATTGCTATGAAGAAATAGAATTAAAAGAGAAAAAAGGAAAAAGGAAAATTTATCTCCGTATTTGTAAGTTGTCGATCCAAAGAGCACAGCACCTCTATCATATATGATTATTATTATCATCAGCCATTATTTATCAGCCATCTCCATAGGAACACATAGGGTGTTCCTATGGAGATGGCATGATCATACTTTGATCAAATCTCCTTAAAAAAAAAGGAAAAAAAAGAGCACAGCAGCAATGCAAATATTTTAGAAATACAGAAGAGTCATATATATTTTTAAGACACTATGCAGATTACTAATTACGAAGAATATTTTTTAGAGCACCTAGGTTAAAATGTAATGTAAGTAATAATACATAACTGTAGTATCATCTCTCTATGTCTTTAGTTTAGAGCAACGGAAGAGAGTAATATCCTTTTCTAATTCACAGTAAAGGCGCAGTTGCAATTGAGATATTAGCCAATGGAATATGCAATCTTTTATTTGAACATGACTTCACCTACCTACGCATGAAATCACCGCCATTTTTAAAAGCATTAATCATTAATAAAGGAGACATCATTAAACCTGGGTCATTCCGAGGTCATATAATATGACGTGGCCATTTGGTATGCACCCGATACCGACACATCGGCGATGGAATCGGCATTATTAATTTTCCAATAGTTATAAAATATAAGTAATTCACTTGTACGTTATGCTTCTCAATTGGTTTATCTTTTTAAAAGCTTTTTAAATTTAACTTGCTTATTAAATTTTATTTACAAGATATTACACTTGAATTGAATGGTACACCGACGACTTCACCCACTTATCGTACTCTTGTCTATCCTATCCATCCAACGGTTGTCTGGAAGGGATCTCTATTTAACCACAAGACTGCCCTTGTACAGTCGACAGACATCAAGCGTATCAGTTTGACCTTGAGACCGCCCTTACTTTGTTCGTAATAGAGGCGGCTTTTTTGCTAGAAAAACGTAGGTTAAGAAGGTGAGAAGTGCCCAGAAATTGAAATCTGGATTTCAAATATTCTTAATTTTTGATTTTTACATTATTATAAATGTTTGAAAAATTTACTTAGTAATTAAAATAATATAAAACTAGAAAAATTTCACGTCCTGAGGCGGGAATCGGACCCGCGAGCTTTCGCAATCCGGGCGACTGCTCTAACCACTGAGCCACCCAGGACTTGGGATATCCCTGTGAAATTCTTCTAGTCTATCTGATTTGCGTTTATGAGCTAACGTCCGAATCTGGATTTCAGATAGTGCAAATAGATCGAAAAGTATACGAAAAAAAGTGTACAAACAACTCTCAGGTTTCTACGCTTACGAATAGGAAGCCGTTTGAGTTACTTGCGATAGTGAGAAGTATGATCAAATTTACGAAGCCCAAAGATAAATCTTATACAATAGTTTAGAAGTCGATCCAACTTATCGAGAAGATCACAGTTAGCGTCGGTATAGCACACATCAGCGTAATCTAAAATAGGCAGAATAAGGGCTTGGACTAACAAATGTTTAGTACTCGAAGGGAGAAAGTTTTTGAGCCTGTAAAGGGACCTGAGCATGTTATTCACCCGGCAAGAGACAGCCTTGACCTGTACCTGCCAATTGAGAGCCTGATCATAGTTCTCAAATGTCAAAATTTGCTTTAATATTCTAGGATCGCAGGCTCGCAGGTTAGATTTCCATTGCAGTAAACAGATGATTATAAAGAAACCTAAAGAACACCTCGTAGGAATATGCTTGCCAGATTTTCAGCCATCAAGCCACTCAAACGTCATCCAAGAGCACGACTGCTGTGATAAGCCACATAGGTATACAATGCGATCCGTAGTTTAAAAAAACTCAATGCTTCACCCATTGTGAACCGATAAACCAGACAATTAAATTTTAATTGTCACGGCATTAGGTAATGCCATATGGGAGTTAGAGGGTTAAATCATGTAAATCAACCATTAACTCTATGTGTAATAAAAATATAAAATTCAAAATTTTCAATAACCCCGGGCTTCATTAATCATCTATCTAACACCATTTCGCTGAGACTATTCTTATGAGAAGACGCTATATCTGCTTTAATTTGCAAACAAAAAAAAACAAATCAAAATCGGTCCATTCGTTTAGGACCTAAACGAATGTCTGTGTGTATACAACTTTAGGTGATACACAGACACAGACAGACACACATATAAACAGACAGACACGTCAAACTTATAACACCCCTCTTTTTTCGTCGGGAGTTGAAAATATATAAAAACAAACATAATAAATTGAATAGGAATCAAAATTATAATGGTAGTACTCGCTCATGTACTGATTTACCTTATTTACAATAGTAAATTTTAGTCACCTTCAAACTGGTGCTAAAAGAATTCATGTCTTTAAAACATAATAAGACGACATTTGAAATATTTAACTAGCGTTTACTTATATGTTACATTATTAATATATACTCGACGTTTCGATTACTATTTTTTTTAACTGTCTTCAAAATCGAGGAGGTTCTCATTTCGGTTCGTATACACTGATTACGCCGAGATTTCTGATCCGATTTACGCGATTCTTTTTTTGTTCGATGCAGAATAGTTGCCATTTGATCCCAATTTTAAAAAAATCGATTAGGTAGTTTGGTTTTTAAATAAAAATAACTGAAATGAGGAAGTCGTCTACGTATACGAAATTGCGGATTTTTGCTTTCCTATGATTTTTTTGTAAAACGATACGATAGTAGGGAACAATATTTAAGCTGGCGGTCACCCACCTAGCTTTGATCTTAGAAAGTTATCACAAAAAAATGTATTTTTTTTTTACAAAAAATAAAACCGACTTCAAAAAAAAATTAAAAGGATAAAATATTTAAATTTAAGTAGGTACTCATCCCCTAGAAACCTATTATTTGGAGTTGGTGCTAAGTTGTTTCCAGAAACAAAAGAAAGTGAAGCACCGACTCCAAAAGATTGGTTTTTAGGGGATGAGTACCTACTTAAATTTAATTATATTACCTTTTTCAGTTTTTTTATAAAACTAGATGACAAACAAGCTGACGGCCCACCACCGGTTGGTGGTAAGAGGATACCGCGGCGGGGCGGTAACTCACTAGGTGGGCCGTGTTGCAGCCGCCGCCTATAGACACCTGCAAAAAAAAATCACCTGATATTGCAGGTCATCCTGAGGCCTAAGATGAAATGAAAAAACATCCTAATTTCACTAGAGAAGATGGATGATGATTTTCTTAATTATTATATAAATAAATGGGCAAAAAAAATTCATTTAGATTATCCCTGTTTCGGGAGTAACACGAACTAGGAGACACACGAAAAATAATATGACCGCTATTTCGTGAGTCGATTTTTTGTAATTTTAACGGAATTCTATTCTTGAACATTTTTCTAGGTCAAATCATTTTTTTTATAAAGAAATCACGACAAATGACTCAATGTGAGGCAAAGCAGAACTCTGATGTGAAGCGGTAAGTGAGTCCATATTATGCAAAGACAGCTAGTGCAGCTTGAAACACAATGTTCTAGCCGCGTCCAACATGCCGGCTCAAAATGTACATTTTCACGCCTCTTTTGAAGGAATCTATGGCATAGGAAGAAAGGAACACATTTGCTGGCAAAGAATTCCAAGTTTTAGAAGTCTGACACAGAAACGAATTAGTAACTCGCATTTTATTGTGGGTGATGTCGAGGTGGAGACAGTAAATTGATAACTCCGAAGACTGGCACGCGTGCTCCTGAGTAGGAAGGGGGAGTTGGGATAAGTTCGAAAAGCTCCTTAGAATACTCGAGCTAAGCGATGCAATGTCAAGACTGAATTGTAGCAGCTCCAGGCTGTTCGCGACCTCTACGTCGTCAATGATACGGACGGCACGACGCTGCAATCTATCCAGTGCATCGCTCCTCGATGCACTGGATAGATTGCAGCAACTTGTACTTGGCGGAGCAATCCCACAGTTGCAAGCAATAATCAACGCAAGACCGGACCTGCGTTTTGTAAAGCAGACATAATTGGTCAGGCGTGAAAAATCGACGCACCTTATTCAAGTCACCGAGCTTCCGTGAGAACACGGATTCTTCGTACATGCAGGAAGCCGGCGATCCAGTTGCAAAGCTGAGCGGGCAGACCGTATGCCGGGAGCTTGAAGAGAAGAGCCCTGTGCCAGATACGATCAAAGGCTTTGGCAACATAAAGGCTAACAGCCACTGACTCACCACGTTTTTAATAGCTTCACCCCAGACAAGTGTTAAATACGCTAGAAGATCATCCGTAGATCAGCTGGTTGTTTAAGATCCGATCCCTGACCTTGGAAATAACTGAGGTGACAGCTATTGGGCGATAGTTAGCTGGGTTTGATAGGTCTCCTTTTTTGTGGACCGGTTGCACATTGGCCTCTCTCCAAGATTCCAGCACTCACCCAGAAGAGAGAGAAAGACGGTATAGCCGTGTTATGACGGGAGACAACTCCGCTTCGCAGTTTTATAGTACTATCGCTGGGATGCCAACAGGTCCACTATCTTTCCGGAAGACGATTGACTAAAGCTCCGCACGTAGGTACATGACATTGCCTGATACCAATATTGGGCATTGTGTGGCCACAGTGGGAGAGTGTTGGTGGCTGTGAGTTGCAGTCATCGATTCACGAGAGAGCAGCAAAGAGTTTTACCAATAAATAGGATTTCTATTGCGGCTTGTGAGCTAGCGAGCCGTCAGAACATCTCAACAAGCCAGCAGAAGTGACAGAAGTTGAACTGCACGGCTTTGGCCAGACACCAGTCGCTACGGCTTCCCGTAGGATACGAAAGAAGTACTTCCCGTAGGATACGTAGTTGTAACTCGTACAACGCGCTGTGCGTCCACTCTGATGAAGGCCCTATTACAGGACTTGGTGGCGTTGTTATAGACTGCTTTCAGTGAATCAATGTTGGGTTCCCCGCGAGCTCGGCCCCTGATCCAAGTGCGGTATGCCGACTGTCCGTTCTCAACAGCTGAGCCACAATTGAGGTTGAACCAGAGGTTACGCCTACTGATGAGATCGGAGTGAGATATATAGTACTCCATCCTAACATGATCTGATCAGCAACAGCAGTAGCGCTAGCGTTCGGGTCCAGCCCAATGAAACAGCGCTGCGTCCAAGGGAGATACGCGAACTCATATGCGGCGTTTGACAACTATAGCTGGCGACGCCCGTGGCACCCCAGCGGATAATAGGCAGATCCGATGTTCCCAAAGGAGCACGAACCTCTAGTCTAGCCGATATCCATCCGGGCGAGACATCAGCAGAAGGTCGAACATCATTGTTGGACCTTTTGCTGACGACTCGCCCGGCGCGTGACGGACAATATCTGGATCTGGAATCCTGGTGGGTTGATTTACCAGTTGATTAAGCACGTGCGTGAGAGTGAAAGTGTGGGCAGTTCTACCAGCATGGTCAGTTTTAGAGGAACTTAACCACGACTCGCGGGGAGCATTGAAGTCCCCTAAAACCACCGATTCCGCGGTTGGAATCTGCTTCTGCGCAACATCTGCCACCCGACTAAGGTGTTCGAAAAGCCGAGTTGTCTCCATGTCACCGCTGCGGGATCAATAGAGGCACACATAGACACGGCAATGTGTGCCCAGGTCCACATGGATGGAGTAAGAGGGGTCCTCCAAGCATCACAGACGGCAAAAGCAAACATCCGCCCGGATAAACAAGCACACTTCGGCCTTCGCTTTGAAGGACTTAGGGTAGCCGGATAATCCAAGTAGTATCAGCCGAGCCGAGTATTTGCGTCGTCTGTAAATGTTTTTGAGCGCTGCCATGTGGATGTTGGAAGGAGGAGAGGCGTTCGCTTGGGCCCCTGTACTGTACCACGGGCGGCCAGCGGAACAGCCACCAAAAAATACATTTTTTTGAGTTAAGTACCTAGGTACATATATATATTTTTCCTTTTTAGTGTTTTGAAGTCGGTTTCAGAATTGCTAAAAATTTTTTTGGTAAAGTCCGTTGAGTCGGGATTTTCTCCACCAGTTTATATCACATTCAACTAGATAGAATTGTCAGTACATTCCAAACATTTGTGCGTTGAGTGAGACGGGACTGTGGAAATAGAAATATTTGTGAAGCGAGACATTTTTAACATAATTAGAAAGAAAAAAAAAAAATATTTATTTTGTGACAGACTATTGCTTACTTTAGAATAAAAATCTAGTACCTAAGTAATTATAGTGTTTTTGAGACAGGACAGGGACTTAGTTATATTACAGTGTTGTGTGTATAAACTTGAACCTTGAATTATTGTAAAAGGAAGACAATATAAATCTTTTAATTGAAAAATAAATAGTTCTTATTTCGTAAATCGTTTTTAACCGACTTCAAAAACGAGGAGGTTCTCAATTCGGCCTGTATGTTTTTTTTTTCTATGTATGTACACCAATGACGCCGAGATTACTGATCCGATTAACGTGATTCTTTTTTTGTTCGATGCGGAATAGCTGCCATTTGGTCCCATAAAATTTTTTTCAAAAACAGTTGGGTAATTTGGTTTTAAATTAAAACAAACTGAAATTTTTAAATCGTCTACATATGCGAAATTGCGAATTTTTGCTTTTCCAATGACATTTTAGTGAAACGATACGATAGTAGGAAACAATATAAGTTGACGGTCACCCATCTAGCTTCGACCGTAGAAAATAATCACTAAAAATTGTTAAAAAAAAATTTAAACAAAAATTAAAACCGACTTCAAAAAACTGAAAAGGATAAAATAATTAAATTTAAGTAGGTATTCATCCCCTAGAAACATATTTTTGGAGTTGGTGCTAAGTGGTTTCCAAAAACAATAGAAAGTGAAGCACTTAGCACCAACTCTAAAATTTTTTTTTTTTTATACTACTAGATGACAAACAAGCAGACGGCCCACCTGATGGTAAGCGGTTACCGCCGCCTATAGACACCTGCAATAACAAGGAAAAATCACTTGATATTGCAGGTGCGTTGTCATCCTGGGGCCTAAGATGAAATGCCGTCCATGCCCAGTAATTACACTGGCTACCTTTCCCTTCAATCCGAAACACAGCGAACTGTTTCACGGCTGAAATAAGAAAGGCGGTGGTACCTACCCAGACGACCCTACATACGGGCCTACCACCTAGTAAATCTAGTAAATATAGTAGGTATATGTTTCTAGGGGATGAATACCTACTTAAATTTAAATATTTTATCCTTTTCAGTTTTTTGAAGTCGGCTTTTAGGTTATTGTGTCCGTGTTGTTGCTAATTTTATCAGAATTGCGTTTTAATTTACTAACTTGAAGGTTAAAATACAGTGTACAACTAAATACAACATAGCTGATGAAAAACAGTATCAATAGGTACCTACCTACTATCAATTCAGAAAATAAAAACAATAGTTAAAATAGGTATCTATGCAGTGCAACAAATACATAAACGCACGCACACATAGACAAAAGTAGAGAATAAACGGTACTGTTTCTTACTATTCTCCTCGCAGCGCAGCGCTAGTGTAGCAGTGCTCGTTTGACGATTGATCTCTATTTCCCGTATACAACTTACTCTGTACTCTGTCATACATACGTGCTGAGATACGTCACAAAACAGATAATACGTAGCTACTTGTGGCAACTCTATAAAAGCCGTCCTTTCGGTTTAATATGTTAACGCCATCTCTTCATAATAGCTAACACTACTCTTAAATACTATTATTAAACAAGTTTTGCTACTCAACAATAGATGGCGCTGCAAAAATCTTGTTAGGTGGAAAACTTTTCTTCTTAAATCTTAAATTTATCATTAGGTATCTATTAACGAAATAATATAAAAAATATGAAACAATTCATAAAACATATAATTGAATAATTCATAAGTGTAATTTGTTATTGCCTGATAAACAAGTTAAGTTTTTTGGTTTACTACTCACCAACAGATGACATTAAACAGAAAGAGTTCTCAAGTTAGAAAAAACATGGCCATAGTATAACACACAATGAAATATGTATTACAATTAAAAACTTACCCATAACACCTAGCTGTTGTGGTGATAATGGTGCAGCATCTCCTCCTCCTGATCCAATAGAACCAGATGCAAGTGATAACCGCTCACTGAATCCTAAAGGACTGCTTCGACCACCACTGCTGGCTATTGATCCCATGCCTAAACAATAATTTACAATTATAGTTAAATTTCGAACAATATTATAGTTTAATGGTTTATATGTATGTAACTCTTTAATGTATATATTATATCGGCCTATGTTTTTTTAAGTTGTAGTTGCCGGAAATAAATAAATAAATAATACTTATTTTATACATACAATATTAAAATAAGAAAAATAATGTACATGTACAGTAACAAAATTTTATTGTGATTCAAACTGAAACAAAATACTCAAGTATCAATAATTAATTGTTGATTAGAAAATCTATAAAACAATATTTAGACCTGAACTTTTTACACTGTAGTAAAGTTGATATTATGTTTATTGTATTATACACTGGTTGACCAAAAATCAACATAAAGGGTATTTAGTTCTTTAAGTTGATTTTTGTGTTGGGTATACTTCATTGTATTATATCAATTTTCTTGCTCTGTTTTCTTTTTCCTAGTAAATATTACATTGATTATTACATTGAGTTACAGCAATAAGTTTAAAACATATAATAATATATTATACTTAATTGACATTTCAACTAGCATTATATAGATACAATAAGATAGATCATACCTCCATTAGGACTCCTCATACGAGATATTCTTTTATTGATGGCTCTTTGAATTCTGGGATTTAAAATAGGCTTTGCTCTCCGTCTTGCTAAATACCTGGAGAGCACTCCTACCACAACCGCACTTGTTCCTACCACACCTATACTCCATAGAATTACCTTAAAATAAAAACAAAGTTAAATAATAAAGTGCTTACCACATTAATTATTAATCTATCAAATTTATTGCACAAACCTTCTGAGAAGTAGATAGCTTAATTTCATTAAAATTAAAAGCTTGACGCCAAAGCTTTATTTTATTTAGCAAAGGACTAGCTTGAATTAACAGCTGCATTGTTTTGACAAAATATTACAAACTCTAATGGAAATTCTTTTATTTACACTATTGATGGGATTTTAATTCTTAGGTTATGTGTCAAAGTTAAATGAGAATTTGTAGTCCTTTACAATTATTTGCACCTGAATACTCTCAGAAATATTTTTTTATACATAAATCCATTAACTGAATACTTTTAAATATAATCTAAACATAATTTCAATGGACGTGCAATAAAGTCAAATATTCCCGGTTATCAGATTGTTTCTTAAAGTTAATAAAAAAATCAGGCTACAGAACCTGTATACCAAACAGCCAAACACATCTTTATCTATGTTATAATTAATGTTAGTTTTTAGCGGGATTTGATGATGTCAGACCTCTGTCAGTCACAAAACAGTAAAAGAGGTATTTTCCTCTTATTTAAGTTTATGATGTTAGTCAATTTTTTTTTATAAAAATAACTAAGTTGTGTCTGAGCTAATGTTGTGTTATAAAATTGGCGTAGTTTTATGAATCAAGTGTTTGTGTTGACGTGCAATTGGAAGTACATTGTACAGACGACACCACATAAAGCTGCCTCTATTACGAACAGAGTAAGGGCGGTCTCAATGTAAGTGCAACTGTTACACTTGTTGTGCTGTAGTCTGTAATAACAATAAGTCAATTTGATGTGAAAAACGTTGAGAATTTTACCGTGGTTATTCACTTTATTTAAATTAGCATCATGGAGTCTGTAAGCATAGTATTTCTCACAAACTCTCCCAAGATGTAACATCAGCATTTAAATGTAAAATAATATCACTGAATTAAATAAAATACTTATAACATGGTTGTATGGGCTTGATCCCTTTGCTGTCCTTTTACGGAGAGAATGAACAAACAATGACGGGGAGTGTTTGGCGGGATTTGGTGATGTCAGTCAAGAGTCATGGTGTGAAAGACGACGAGATTTTTTCATTAAATAGCATCATGACATGCCATCAAATAGCATCATAAGTAGACTGTCATCATATATTTCGTGTAAAATACTCCCAAGAAGCACTGAAATGTGTTACGCCAGCATTTTAATGCAATAAATGAAGAAATAACATTAATACCGAAGACATTGGCCCTAATTCTGGCGAACACACGCCAAGTTTAAATTCAAGTTCAGTCTATTTCTTTCTCTCAAAATAAAAAAGAAAAGGATGGCTGTCGTATAAATTGTCATTTAGAAAGGTGCGTTCAATTTTCGACCTTATTGAACGTGATAAAATGCGGTGTTTAGGAGGCACCTCCGTAACATGCCGTCTAAAATTGTCTATGGTTTCTTTGAAATCTATCTAAATTTAAGTGACAGCTCTAAACAGATTCTTGCTATCTTTTTCCTATTACTCATTACGAGAAAGAGATATACTGTACTTAAATTTAGAATTAAAGTGTGTTCCCAGAATTAGGCCCATTGCTGTATGGGCATTAGTACCCTTTGCCTTCCCATTACAGGGAGAATGAACCCAAAAAAAAACAACACTGACTATCAATGGCTGCGGTCCGAAAACCACATAAAGTATAATACAAAGCAGTGCAAACGCCTTGGGCCGAATTGAATACGGTGCGATGTGCTCTGTTTGCGTGCAATCAATCCGGACCACACTTGCGCTCATTTGTGTATACTTGTCAATGACAATAAAAAAAAAAACTTTCTAAGATTTTACGTTTCAATCAGAGAGTAAATTTTGAAAGTCTTTGTAGCATAATAAGTATGTTAAGAAGTTTTTATCAATTCAAAAATAAAATATTTACAGCATTTTTCTCAGTCTACGTCATAACCTCAAATTTGACATTAGCGCACACACTGCACTACCTCTTTTTCCTGAGCGCCGTTAGCACGGCTTCATGACGTCACAATAATCTCGTTGGAACGAATACGTTCATGCTCAGAGCGCTAACGATTATGATCGCCCGGTTCGAAATAAAATGCGCGATAAAAGTGCTCACAGTCTCACATGACAATTTTACGGCGTGTACGGAGGTGTCGCCTAAACATTGCATTTTATCACGTTGAATAAGATTGAAAATTGAACGCACGTTTCTAAATGTCAAATTTTAAGGCAGCCATCCTTTTCGTATTCATTTCGAGAGAAAGAAATGCACTGAAATTAAATTTAGACTTAGCATGTGTTCCCCAGAATTAGGGCCAATGATTGAACTCCTTGTCAAAATTTGAGGTTACAAAAACAACTTGTGTCGTTCCTCACCTTAGAGCAAGAAAAAGACAAAAACAACTCGGAGTGTTTGGAGCTATGACGAAGAAATACTTTGGTGTAGGCTCGAAACGCACCTCGTCAAATCTGTCAATGTCAAACAATATATTTTTTCTCTCATTTCAGTGATTTGTAAATTTTGTAATTTTGTTTAAATTTTCAGATAAATAAAAATGATTATGTTCATTAATTCATAAAAATTATGAATGAATAAAATAATTATTTATTCTTTACGACTTAGACATATATTATAAAAAAATGGAAGTAATTCACCAATCGCTTCGACAGCAAACTTTGCAAAGCACTATCGAAGATCTCCCTGATGAGGTTTTGGAATTTATACTAGGATTTTTACCACCCTATAAAGATTTACAAAATTGTATGACTGTATGTAAAAGATGGTATAATTGTGGGCAAAGTAAGTACTTTGGCGGAAATTTAATTATTTTGGACCTTAAGTCCTAAAGACTTTTAGGTCTTGGCTCAAAGTCCTCATGTGTTTCTACCATAAAGGAAGGCCTGTACCCAGCAGTGGGACGTATATTTGCTGGTAATTTAATATGTGAAAAGCGACTTTTTTTCACAAATATTGTAATTTGTTATCATGGTCAGGGTATATGTCTATATCATACTCATACAAATAGAGCATAATAACATTAGTCTCTTATAATTTAAATTATAATTACTATACAAAATTACCAAAATAAATTTGGTTGGAGTAGCATGCACTGACCATGTCTACTAAACCAGAGGTCTCTGAACATATTTGTGTATGAATCATGATTGTTTCTATGTTTATTTATATTTTATAGAATTTACTATGTATGTTTAGTCTTAGGAATACTAGCTCAAAATTATGCTTCTTTTATGCTAAATAATTGGTATGAATTATGAATTTAATTATAATTCTTATTCATATTAGTTTGTTGGTTTTCAAAAAATTCAAATTATATTGATTCAAATAGCCCACAAAGAAGCACCTTCAAATAGTCAAAAACACATTTTTAACGCCTGACGAAAAATGAGGGGTGTTATAAGTTTGATGTGTCTGTCTGTCTGTGGCATTGTAGCACCTAAACAAATGGACCGAGTTTGATTCGTTTTTTTTTTGTTTGAAAGCCGATGTGACTACGAAGGTTCTTAGCTATAATTTATGAAAATCAGTTCAGGCGTTTGATGACTATCAGCTCATTGATTGATTTCAAACTTGGTGTACTGTCACTTTGGTGACATTCCCATGTCATACTAACTTTGAGCTGATCTTATTCCATAAAAAAGTCTGCAAAATGATTAATTCTTCAGAAACTTACAGCACATATAGCGTGTTTGGGTTCTTATGAATAGCCTTAATGAGATGGTGTTAAATAGATGATTAATGACGCCGGGGGTTACTTAAAATTTTTAATTTTGTAATTATTATAACTATCACACAAAATATTTTAACTAATAACATCACAGTGTTTGTCCATCGATCTGTCTGTCTGTGTCTGGTATATCCTTAACTGTATATTTATAATGTATATTTATTAATTTATTATTATTTCATTGTTTTTAATTGTATCATTAATTTTCATTCCAAATTTTCAGATGTTTTACATAAAACTTCACTGAAATTAGTTAAAGCTGTGGGAGAATTTAATATACTGTGGAAAAATGTTGCACCAGCTGAAATGACACCAACAATAACAAAAAGATTTTCACATGCAGCATGTGTGCTTGAAAATAATATGTACATCTTTGGTGGATGTACAACAAATGCTACTTCTTTTAATGACCTTTGGTGTTTTGACTTGTCAAAGAGGAAGTGGATAAGACCATTAGCTACTGGAACATATCCAGTCCCAAAGGCCTATACATCAATGGTTCACTACAAAGACTGTCTGATAGTATTTGGTGGCTGGACTTATCCTTCCTTATCTCAATATTATCAAAATGTCACTATGTTCAATGAAATACACTTTTACTGTGTTAATACTAATAAATGGATGCTGATAAACTCTCACAATACACCACCTCCAATGGCAGGTCATTCTGCTTGCATAAAAGGAGATGAAATGGTTGTTTTTGGTGGATTGGTTATGTCAGCTGATCAGAACTATCAAATTCAATGTTCAAATGATGTGTGGGTACTTGATATACCGACAGTTACTTGGAGAAAACAAACAACTACTAAACCAAGGCCATCTCCAAGATATGCCCAGTCTCTAATACACTTGGATTCAGAAAGATTGTTATTATTAGGAGGTGTACAAACTTTACAAAATCGTTTTGTGTACAGTGATTGCTGGATGTTGACTATGAAAGGCCCGACATGGACTTGGAAAGAACTGGCTGTCAAAAATAAAGAGTGGGCATCAGCTAATATATGGTGCAACCCAGCATGTAGGGTTGGAGATAAAGTTGTGAGCTTAAGCAGAAGTAGAAATGGCTGGAATAGTGCAAAACCCCTAGTTACATCTGCAGTTAGATTGTCAGCTCTTAGTAGATCAGAAGGTGCTCCTGTGTCTGTTAGAGTGGAACAGAGCCTGCAGAGGCCTTTAGATAGAGATCATAATATAAATGGGAGGCGTGGAATATTACCAAGGCAGGCTTTTCTAAATTCTGCAAGACAAGCTCAAGCAGTCTCTAATAATGAACCAGTAGCAGGTCCTAGTCATGACACAGATGAAAATCCAGATGCAGTAGCTTCCAAAGAAAATACTAATTCAGAAAATAGTAACACTACTGCTGGTCTTACTAATGAATCTAAACAATCTGGAAGTGGGCTGGATTTAACAAGAAAAGAATCTATCTTAAGAAGAAATAAAAATAAGGTGAGGTTTATGAGTTAAGAATAGTTAACAACAGATATCGTTAGTACTTCATGATTTATCTATTGACCGACCGGCCTGTGCCCCTTGCTATACAGGCTACTCGGTCGGGTGTCCTTTTTTTTTTCGAGGAGAAATCTGATTGCAGACCTACCCGCCGCTGGCTAGGCGACGGCCGTGTGTGGGGGTCGCCCAGCGCCAATGACACTGGCAATACTCACTAAAACTCCCCGGTAACTCCATTGCCCTTTGCGGGGGTAGCCTAGGCTCTGCCGAAGCAATTTCACCAGCCCACCCCCAGGCAACCCGGCCTTACGGCCAGGTTTTGCGCCATTGGAGATTGCACAGAGTCACTTGGGCAATTACAGACTTGGCGGCCTGTGCAATGCGTGCGTGGGGGCCACCCACGCACGCGGCCGCGCCTAGGGCGCAGGAAGACGAGCGATCACCGCTTGCCTCCTTCTGCTCACCCGCCTTCGCCGGATTGGGGCGGCCAGCGGGTCCTCTTCCCGCTCCCTCTCCACTGCCTCCTTCTGCGTGAGCACGGTCTCGCAGAAGGAGGCGACAGCCTCCCATACCCTCTCACTACCAACCATGGCTCTTACCATGATTGCTAGCGAGAGGTGACCACCACCGAGCGCCACACGAAGTTCGCGGCGCTCATGTCGCTAGGCCGGACACTTCTCAAGGGTGTGCTCGGCGGTATAGTCGGGGTCGCAGTGATGACACCGCGGTGTCTCCACCCGACGAGCGACACGGTACAGGTAGTGACCGAAGCAGCCGTTTCCGGTCAGTACCTGCACCATGCGGTACGTAAGGCTGCCGAACCGGCGCCCAACCCACTCCTCCAACACCGGATGAATCGCTTCAATCGCCCGGTGGCCGGCTGTTGGAGCGACGAGGGTCTCGCCCCATTGGTGCAGAGCCTCCCTCCGCGCCAAAGTGCGGACCTGCCTCACTTCATCCATGTCGGGTCGCTCCCCCCGCTCCCTTGCCGCGACCCGGTATTGATGCACTCTGGCCAGCACTAGGGCATCAATCTCCCACGGGATCGTACCTGCTAAAACGCAGGCCCTCAGTCGGGTGTCCTAGGTACGAATCCCGGTATTGATGCACTCTGGCCTGCACTAGGGCATCAATCTCCCACGGGATCGTACCTGCTAAAACGCAGGCCCTCAGTCGGTTGTCCTAGGTACGAATCCCGGTGGAAGTAAATGTTTGTATGATGAGGACGAGCACTTGTTCACAAGTCATGGATATATTTGTTTAGTATATTTAAATGTATACATATTATTATAATTATTTCTCTGTTATCTAGTATCCATAACACAGCTCTTAATGATGCTTACTTTGGGCTAGATAATAGGTGTGAGTGTATGTGTATGAATAATATTATTATTATTTTTGCACTCTTGTTTCAGAATAAAGGGATGAAAATAGTTAAGCAACTTCAAGAAGCTAATAAATACAGGATGGCGGCATTTGCGTGCGATTCTTCTCCAAATAACTCTCCTCCTGAAAACGATCTCATTAATCAAAGACAAATCGCTCATTTAGAAAACAGAAGAGAACCACTTTCCCCACCAGCTAATCAGCAGCAGAGACAACCGGCTGTAAAGAAAATTAAAAGAAATACTTTAACTATGCATGTTTTGGATATTTCAAGCATTTTAGATGGAAATTCTCTTAATTATGTGTCTTGGTTATGTCCTAGACTTGGAGAAATGAGTGGAGCTCCTGAAGAGTTAGTAATGTATTCATTGGTTAAAGGAAATGGTGAATTAATAATGTTTGGAGGAGTTCATAATGATATAAGTATTTTAAATTACTCAGAACACCAAAGTATGTACTCTAATTCACTGCATTTTATTACACCACCAAGAGATATTATATGAATATAATACTATATTGTATGTATGTGGTAAAATATATCAACTCCCTGATTACATAAACTAGCTCTAATGGCAATAATATTGGGATTTATCTAGGGATGAACGATGTTCCCCGATTTCTATTCAGTTTAGCACCTACCTAATATAATAAAATAAATATAATGCTACCTAACCAATGGCCTCTATAAACAGTGTCGGAGCAAAATATAAACGGCTCTTAAAATAATAAACTCTGACAATTACCAGCCCACTGGAGCTCACACACAGTAGACACTCTGTCAAATTTTTCACTTATTTCTACATTTTCATAAGTAAAAAACTTTTCACTTTCATTTCAGACAATTCCTTTCTGGTAGAGATCGGTAATGGCTATCTTTTTAAATCTATCTATCAATTTACGCTTTGTTTCTATCGATATAGGGTACTTTACAGGTTGCACTGTCTCATGATATGAAATCGCCAACAAAGTGCCAATACCTTCCTTCCATCTTACCTACCTTTTTCGTGAAACTAACGGGCTGTATGATGTTCGCGTGTTTTTATGAAATCACATATCCGTATTATTAACGCCAACTGGGAGAAAAATAAGCGTGGAAATAGCTTCTGACCAAATAAGCGTACCTAACTTTCGTCAACTTCTAGTTCGCTCTGAACACGATTCGATTCATTGCGCACTATCAAGATAAGGAACAGCGGAACAACGCAGTGTGGACTGTAACTGCGGGCAGCAATACAGCGCGATGCAACTTCAGAGAAAACTAGATGTTTGGCGCGAGCTTTTTAAGATTTATAGAAATTAAACGTTTTTTTACTTTGCGTAAAATTTTGTCAATGTCAGTTAGAATAAAAGCTTAGCAATTCCTCGTCGAAAAGAATGAACATAGAAACCAACGTTTCGAGACCACTACCAACGTTAAATATAGCAATTAGGTAACCATGATCATCATTTTGAGGCTCAACTTAATTATTTACAAACCAGCCAATGGATATAATATTGTAGAGGTGATGCTGGTAAGGTTAACTAGCTTTGTAATTTTCACAATGAATACATCAAACACCACATGTAGTATGGAGAACTAGAGAAAGGCTTTGTCTATATTGCAATGTTATTTTTTAAAATTATGAAAGTCCATGTCTCAATTCAAGAAAAAATACATTTCAGTGTAGACAACCTTTCTCGAGCTCCTCATGCTATTGGGGCTGAAGTTGTATTTAGTTGAGTTGCTTATTAAAAACATTGAGTTAAAATAGCACTGAATATTTTTTGCTATTAAAATCAGAGGAAGTCCATTACTATTGATTAGAGTTGCGTAACTAGAGATCACATCTTATTAATTTTACAATGTTCATATACCACTCTAACACAGCTCTCTATCATAATAATAACTTGATTGATTGTGACTTTATTTAAATATTATTTTCGAACACTAATGCGAATTGAGTACAATGATAATGATACTAATTAATATCTCTAAACATTAAATGTAGGGAAAGCAATTTTGCATTTGTTAAATAAATAAAAATACTGACCCGAAACTGATTTCTGTGATTTCTGTTGTAAATATTAATTATTTATAATTATGATAACTGGTTTGTTTATAGGAAGTGTATAAATTAAGCTTATCAATAAACAGTTGATTTAATCATATCAATGAATTTAGTTTCCTCATTCCGTTTCTGGCACAAGACCACCAAATACTGCAGCTGGGATATCTTTTTTATGTACTGGTGCTACTTCTCCATCTTGATCACTGTTTTCTTATTCTTCTTCATCAATATCTAAATTGGTTTCTGAGACTGCCGTTCTTGAATTGGTTTCTGAGACTGCCATTGTGTTCGGACGTGTCAAAGAATCAATAGGTACCTACAATAAAATAATTAATCATTTGCAATTTCTTAACCTAGCTCTACATTATGCGGAAACAACGTAGGTATCTGTGTCATTCAGTCCTCGTATTGTGTGAATTATTTGTTTATTTAACAATTATATTTAGGGTATAATGTTTTGTGTAATATACTTAATAAAGAAAAATGGAAGGCAGTCCCTTTAACCGCAGCGAGATAACGCGCCGCAGCCCGCCCCCACGCCCTCGCGCCAGCGTCCGCCGCCCGCGAAACAGGATTAGGATCCTCCTGAAGTGGTGTCCACACCGGAGATAAAGATGGACGTCGAGTATCGAACAGTGCCTAAATGAGGTGTGCACTATCGCATCCGAAGGGTAATTGAACTCAGACCAGAAAATAAGAATTAATAACCTGTGTCGATAAGTTAGTTATGGGACATCTCAAATGGCCGTGCAGTACCAATCCCTTAAACAAAAAACAATATAGACCCACTTTATCCTTCAATCTGTTAAAGAAAAACAAGACTTCTCGGAGCGACTTCAAGACCTGAAACTAAATATCGAAGAATCCTCAAAACCTGTTGCGGGTGCTGTTTCCTTTGCCGACATGGTTAAGAAAAGATCAAATAATTTTGTCCAAGCCAGTAATCAGCAGAGCTGATCTGCAGCAATATACCCAACTGATAAAATGAAGTCCAGTGAGAAGAAAAAACCCTATTTCAAACAATCATCAGGCCTGAACAAATGAAGATACACGTGAGAGGGTTGCGCAAGACAAGAAACGGTGGTGTCATTATCAGGACCGACACCAAGTATGACATCGAGAAGCTGAAGCAGTCAGCCCAGCTCTCTGGCCTCACTGTGGATGAATCACATAAACGCAAGCCGAGAATCGTAATCATTGGAGTGCCCGCGTCTATGCAGGATACGGAAGTTTTTAACTGTATTTTCCAACAAAACTTTCCTACAAGCTTCAAGGAATGACATTCGATAGATTTTTACCTCTATTAAGTTTAGTCATAAATCGGGGAAGAAGGACGCTGAGACATGTAACTATGTGATAGAACTCACCGCAGATATACGCAAGGCTCTAATTACGAAGGGCAGAGTTTTTCTAAATTAGTCGTCGTGTCCTGTAAGAGATTTCTCTAGTTACTAGGTGTTACAAGTTTCAGCAGTATGGTCATGCGGCCAAGACATGCCGGGAGATGCCAGCACCTGTGGTTATTGTAGCCAGGTAGGTCATACTATAAAAGAGTGCACAAATAAGTCCAAGCCACCAAAATGTGCTACATATTAGCACTTTAAGAAGCAGTCCAATCATAAAACTGGCGATACTGACTGTCCCGCTAGAAGAATGGCCGAAAGAAGGTAATATTAACTCGATTGATTATGAGGCCGCCTAAGAGCGCCTTTAATAGGTTATATTTTTAGAACTTTTCTTTTGTTTAAATTATGACTGAGTGTTTTTAATTTATAATTTGGATAATTTCTTTGTATCAGAGTCCAAGGCTTGTAGCGTTGAAAGGTGCAAACAATGTATATCGTCTCACAGTAATCTACTTACAATAGGTACTTACACAAAACATACGCAGTATTTTTAAGAATTATGATAATTTTAGTACTTTTTTTTTTATACAACTAGATGACAAACAAGCTGACGGCCCACCTGGTGGTAAGCGGTTACCGCCGCCTATAGACACCTGCCCGCCTACCATGACCACCGAAACGCGGAAGGAAAAGCACTTGATATTGCAGGTGCGTTGTCATCCTGAGGCCTAAGATGAAATGCCGTCCATGCCCAGTAATTACACTGGCTACCTTTCCCTTCAATCCGAAACACAGCGAACTGTTTCACGGCTGAAATAAGAAAGGCGGTGGTACCTACCCAGGCGACCCTACATATGGGTCTACCACCCACTTTTCAACAAAGATCAAACATTGATTGTAACATCATTTTAACCGAGTGTTGGTTAGGTTAACATAGTAATCTTCCACTCATGCCCCGGGTACAGCATGTCTTGCAGCTCGGTAATTTATAACTAAAACGACGGGATTTTTGTTTATGCTAGAACTAATTTAAATATTACCGTTGAGGAACCAAATATGTTAGACTGCAATCGGCTACTAATTAAAATGCTTCGTTCTCATAATATTATATTCTCAAAATATTACATTCGCAAAACATTACATTCGCAATTGCAATATTAGCTGTATATCGACTCCCATCTTAAGAACATGAAGATCTTTAGTGACTCGCTACAAGTAACTTTACAAAAGTTATCCCTTTTTTTTTAAAAAAATTACTAATGAGACATAAACATCAACATTCTCCCAGGGAGTAACGATTCCGCTGCTCAGGACTACCAGAACTTATGTTCCTTTCATGGCTTACTCCCCGCACACACGCTTCCCACACATCAAAGCGGTTCTTGCCTTCATCATATCATTCATATCATGCTTAAATCAAACTACCCATCAATAGCACTCGTAATAACCTCGACAATAACCGACCATAGAGCTGTTCTACTAACCCTAAATCGCAAATTACCTAAAATATCGCGCACGCAAAAAATATCTAAATTAAATATAAATAATTTGGAAAGGGATTTATGCAGCATTGACTTTAACACAGTTTACCATATCAAAGCAACATAATCATCTTCAGATTTAGTATTAAAATCACACTCATCGCAGCTGACTTCTGCAAACAGTGCAAACGATTTCTTCGTTCGATAAAAATCACACGCTATCGCCACGCTTTCGCCGCGCGTTCATTAAAACGATTACCTATGTCTCGAAAATTGTCTTTTAAGCCTATTTAATAGTTATATATTTGGAATCGTCATGAAATTTTCTAACAGAATATATACACATTATTATTACCTTTGTTTTGCTACATGTTGTGATTGGAAGTTAAGAGTCGGGTGGGTATGCGAATTTTTATTTTTTAATAAATTTTTAATTGAGTATTGGTTATAAATTATAACCGTTAATTAAAATAAAATAAGTTTTATTTCCTTCCCTTAACTATTCTTTATAATAATAAATACAGCAATGTCAAAAATACTATGAGAAAATTATAAATAATAGACTTATCCATTATTTGGAGAAAAAATCTTTACTATCAAAAACGCAGTTTCGTTTTAGACCCAAGTTATCGACTTCCGATGCTGTGCATCAACTTACTGACTTTTTAGTCCAGGAATTGGACAGGGGTAATCAAACAATAGGGATATTTCTTGTCCTCGCAAAAGCTTTCGACATCGTGTCCATATCCATTCTATTGCAGAAGTTTGAATCTTTAGGTATAAGCTTAAGCTTTTCGCAAATTACTTGGATGAGCGTACCCAATGCGTAAAAATAGGCGATGTTCGCAGCTCCGATCTGAAGAATACAATGTTTAGAGTTCCCCAGGGAAGTATTTTAGGCCCCACTTTAATGACCTCTGTAATCTAAAATTAGATGGTGGTGTCATTCCCTATGCTGACGACACTACGCTGCTATTTTCAGCAAACTCGGTGGCAGAGGCATATGAATATGCCCAACTAGGCTTTGATGTTGTGAATAACCTGGCTCCAGCACCACTACTAACGTTAAACATTGATAAAACCAAGTGTATACAGTTTTCTATGCGGAAAGGTATGTCGGCTTTAATTCATACAAAACTGTTTGTCACTATTGCATTGCACTATTTTATTTGCATTATTGGAACCTGCGAATAGCCTGTGCCAGTGTCCAAACATTGAGAAAACTAACAAAATAAAGTACTTGGGTGTTATCATTGACGAAACTCTCACGTTTAAGCACCACATTGAAGCCAGAAGCGGCAGAATCCGTAAGTTAATATTTGTTTTTAAAAAACTACGTACTATTGCAGATGCGAAAATAATCAGGCAAGTATACTTTGCCTTATGTCAATCGATATTAACTTACTGTCTTACATCTTGGGGTGGGTCTGCCAAAACCACATTACTAACCATTGCAAGAGCCCAGAGAGCTGTTTAAAAAGTTTCTACTTTCTGTCCTGACCTTCTTAATACTTAAACATTGTGAGATACTAACAGTTAGACCATTGTTTTAAAGAGCACTATTCTCACAGTACACCGCACTTCCTTACAACACAGAATCTACTAACAAAAGGCTAAAATATACAGTTGGCCCTCAAAATATAAGAACGAAACATGCCTTCTCAGCCAGATTTTACGTGTTTCTTGGACCCCTTTTATAGGAAATACAATAGATTGAACGCCAAATTGAAAATTTATCCTCTTAATTATAATAATACTAAGAAAACTCTCCAAGAAGCACTGCCAAAGATGTCCTACAAAAATACAGAGAAATTATTGATTGCTTTGAAGTGAATTATTGTTTAGCATTAAGATTCTGACTCTTATGGCTACTGATATTTTATTTATTGTTTTCTTTAATACTTTTTTAAATAACTCAAGTATGTAGGTACCTACCTAATATAGAATAAAGTATATTTTGCATATGATTATTTATCTAAAATTAAGTAATTCCTTTTTTTCCTGAAACATGGGAAAATCCTAGTTTGGGCTCCTATATTACTTAAGCTCTATTGTTATTTTTAGAATTAAATTTTTATAATGTGAAGTAAGTTTATTTGAATAAAAAAATATTTATTTTATGTAATATCAATTTCATCAGGATTAACCACTTTGTCTGCACTCTCTTTCAATCCTTGAGTTTCTCCTCTCACAAACATAATGTTGCCTTTACTTTGCACTGCCATTTCAGCTGCTTTCGCTTCCAACATACGCATTCCATCTTTCATACCGGGTGCAAGGTCAGAAACTGTGCCAGCCGCCTGTGCTGCTGAACTTAACATTTGTGCTGACATCATATTTATCTGAGTATTGTATGTAGCTTGTACACTTCTCTTAATTCTAAGCATTTCTCTCATTGTATCTTCATTACCATGTCTGACTTCAAACTCCTTCCAAGTATTCCAAAATTCTGCTGTAATTCTTGGATCACACATCTGGCTGCAATGTGCATAAATTGCGCGAGCTCTGTCAATTTCACCTAGACGTGTCTCCATCTCAGAAAATCTAACACACATTTCTCTTGCCTTATCCTCTGGTAATGTTTCAATTGCCTTTTCATAAATTTGGCGAGTTTTGGGGACACCATAAATTTCAGCAGCTTTCTTTATATAAATATTAAACATTTCAAACATTTCTTCCGGAAGAACTGCTGTTGTAGCACGTTCATAAACTGACATTGCATGCCTAGCTAATCCATGTTCCTCTTCTAGCTTAGCATAAAGTAAATATATGGATTTTGCAAACTCAGGTGGGCATAATTCAAGACATTGTTCAAATAGGTCTCTAGCTCTTTCAAGTTTACTACCTCCATATCTTTTCAAGAATTTTGTTAAATATGTATTCCATATATCATAAACATTAGGCCATTTGAAGAGAGCAATGCCTTTTTCATAAGCTCTAAAAGCTTCTTCAAAATAATTGTGTTCTTCAAGGAAAAGGCCATAATTCATAATAATTTGAGGTGTAGCTATTTTTAAATCTATTATATGATCATACACAGCTTTGCAAGACTTATAAGTGCCAAAACTTTCTTCTAAATCAGCATACATAGACCACACTTTCAGTGATTTATATAATCTCATTTGAACCGTTTCCGTGTCATCATGATAAGCCACTTTTCGACTAGGTAATACAGTGGCTTTATGCATTAACTTCAAAGCATCTTCATAATTTTCATGCCTTATTTCCATTTCAGCCCATTCACACCACACTGATGCTAAATCATCTACTTTGGCATAATTTACTTGAGTAGCTTTTTCAAAAATTAGCCTTGCATCTTCAATTTGATCATTTTTCTCATAAAATGTGGCAAATCCAACCCATAATGTATATAATTTCCCAACTGCCAGTTTAGGGTCAACAGTTTGAACAGCTTCAGTAAAAGTGTCAATAATTTCATGTGGTTTCCCCTCATATAATTTGACTCTTTTATGCCATTCAGCTACATTATGAGGATTTTGTCTTAAAAGCACCGAATTGAGAAGTAATAGTCTTCTTTCCATTAGGTACTCAAACCTTGCAAGTCTTAGTTCTAAATCAACATCATCATCTTCAGCGGGATTAGGCTTTTTTGCAACTTCTTCCATCTTTTTGTTTAGACTAAGTTCCTCAAATTGGGCATAAGCATCGAAAACTTGAGTAAAGTCTCTGACAGTTGTCACAGTCTGAATAGCCTCTTCATATATGTCCCTCGCTCTTTCAAACAGACCACTTCGTACATAATAATCAGCAAGAGAATTCCACAGATGACCTAGTTGATCAGTGTAACGTCTTAGACCACCTCTAATTATTGCATCAACATTTAGAGAATGAATTTTATCTGGATTTTTAGAAATGAGTTCACACAACTCATTCCACAGTTGATGATTAGATTTACCATGTTTGGACTGAAAGTTTTCATTATTGACAATATGTGCTAATTTTAGAGCAGCTTCATCTAATTTATTTATAGATATCAAGTAATCAATGTATTCCTCCGTATCTTCAGGGCATAATTTTAGATATCTACGGAAAACTCGTACAGCTGTCTCTGGTATATCATGCTTTCTTAAAAAGGTCAAATAAAGTGGCCATATCCTGTGATGCTGTGTTATTGGCAAAGCCCGTAAAGCACTATCAAAGGCTTTTCTTGTAGTTGTTATTTTATATTGATCTGTTAAGAAGGTACAATAATCCATCCAAATTCTCGGCATTTTATGCATAAACACTAATGAACGTTCAAAACAATCATTTACATCTTCATAGCACAATTCAGTAACACAGCGTCCTCTGATTTGACTTCTTCTCAACTTTAAATAGTTGTACCATAGTTTAAAGGAACCTGGTAGTTCTTTCAAGGCTCTTTCATATATTAAATTGATTTCTTGTTTGGGGGCGGCTTTTTTGTGTTCTATATACCTAAGCCAATGTTTAACAGAAAAAGGATTTCTCAAAATTTCCTCTTCATATGGCAAATCTTCCTCACTCTAAAAATACAAATATTTTCATTAGTGAAAATTATTGAATGCAACTGCAAACTGTTTCTGATTATAACATAAGTTGAGGTTAGGTTTAGAAAATCAGTGAAAAACATTTAAAACTATCAATTACATGTGCAAAATATATAAAAAATATACGATTTAGTAACATTTAGTAACTAAGTGCATTGTATTTTGTCCATGTGGTTGATGAATGTACCATAAAGTTATAAATAAATAAATAAAACAAAAACATAAAAATACTTACAAAGAAAATGTCTATTTCTTTTCCATCTAACAAAGGCATATTTTGGTTAATTTATTTAATAAGTTCTAAGCAATTTAGCATTGATTAATATTACTAGCGTAGATAAGCAAAACTTGAATGTTTTGAATTTTAAATAAATGTATTTTTTTTATATCCAACACAACCACTAAACGCCACAGATCCACAGATTAGAATAGAAAGAGTATGTCACAGATCAGATAATAGTAGCAAGCTACAGATGCGACAGTCACCGATAGTGACTTTTCGACTTAGTTCCAAGTTTTACTAGGTGGTAGACCTGTATGTAGGGTCGTCTGGGTAGGTACTAGAGATGTGTAACTCGTGAGTGATTGGTTTAAAAGATGTACATCCGTAAAAAAGATTGATTAAATCACTAAATCACTTGGCTTCCAAATACATCTTTAAATCTTTTAAATCTTTGATTCATTTCATTCTCTGATACATTCAACCCAATTCAACCAATGAGTGAAAGAATGAACGGATTGTTATTTTTGTATTTTTTCTCTATTACAGAGAAGGCAAAAGAAACAAATGCCTATACAGCCATATTTTTAGAATTATCTTTAATTCTGCAAATATTGAATCGAAATGCTGGTTTCAATGTATCATGAGAGTTTGGCGCAAAATATATGACAAGATCATAATGATAATACTTTGATGAGGTAGATAACCACGATAAAACTCTCAACGTCTTTCACATCAAATTCACTTATATTACAATGATCTTCCAATTGCACGTCACCATAAACACTTGCTTCACAAAACCATTTTGCGAGTCATTATCATCATCATCATCGCCACCACCAGCCTACATACCTCCCACTGCTGGACCTTCTTACATGGGAGAAACACATGAAGAGTTTGGGCCATAGCATCACCACGCTGGTCCAGTGCGGGTTGGTGGGTTATGGCGGTTTCAGTAAAAACCGGGACCAATAGCTTAACGTACCTTCCGCAACACGGAGGAAATTTTGATTGATCCATCCCGGGATCGACCATGGCGAAAGTTGCTTTGTTTCCGTAATCGAAATAAACGTTTACTTCAATGATTGCACCAATGCTAAGACAATATCCAACCCAAAAAATTGTAATCATTTTTATATCTACGTAAAATGTTACAGTAAGTAGGTAGGTAGGTAGGTCTCATTAAAAATCTTTACATAAAAATATATAAAATTCACTAAATTGTACTGTCACTCAAGTGTATGATCAGGACCCGTGAAGTAATAAATCTTTCACAACACAATTCAGTGAAATAGATAATTGAAAATATTGTGTCTTGATAAACTGATTTGCAAAAGATTTAAAGATTTAAAAGAGTGATTTGAAGATGAATGGAAATCATGTGTTTTGATCAACTGAGTTACTAATGATTGAAAGATTTAAAAGAGTTAATGTAAAGGTGATTGAAATTACGTGTCTTGATCAACTGAGTTACAAAAGATTTAAAGATTTAAAAGAGTGATTTAAATCTTTTCGTCAAAAGATTTATATAAATCTTTTCTTTTTAAAGATTTATATTGCGCATCTTTGGTCGGTACCACCGCCTTTCTTATTTCAGCCGTGAAACAGTTCGCTGTGTTTCGGATTGAAGGGACAGGTAGCCAGTGCAATAACTGGGCATGGGCGGCATTTCATCTTAGGCCCCAGGATGACAACGCACCTGCAATATCAAGTGACTTTTCCTTGTTATTGAAGGTGTCTTTAGGCGGCGGTAACCGCTTACCATCAGGTGGGCCGTCAGCTTGTTTGTCATCCAGTTGTATAAAAAAAAAAAGTGTTCCGTTTTGGCGCTGCAGTCGCCGGTTAGAGCACAGATTATTAATGGTTAAGGCAAGGAACTTGTTCCTTGGGTTAAGGAGATATATGTGTAGTTATATAACTATATATGACTAGTGATGTTCCTTTCTATTAATTACTAGTGATGTTATTTTTCTTATCGATAAATAGTATGGGGAGGTATTCATTAATGGAAAAGTATTTTATTTGCAGGATTACAAATAATGAAACAAAAATTCAATGTTTTATTTACATAAACATGTTTTTCTTAATCTAAAGTATTCCAATAATTCACATAATTTGAGACTTTATTTAGTATTATCATTATTTGTTCTTTGAAAATAAATCTTCCTGCCATGTTACTTTTTCTCATACTTGCATAAACATTTGATTGCTTATTAAATAAATATAATTTTTCAAGCAGTTTTCAGTTATTTGCAAGAGTTTACGTGCTTTTGTAAGCCTTATGAGGCTGAATCATCAGCACTTTTTGCTTCAATCTGTGTGGCATATTTGATGAAAGTCTGTTTCTTTGATCCCAACTTTTTCTTCCTTGTGAAATCTGTAAAGAAATAATATGTTTGGTACATTAAAAAAACAAAAAGAGGATTTTTTTCAAGTAACTACTGAATATACAAAGATTTGTCACTTTTATCAAATAATATATTGGTCAAATACATGTGACGACCGGCTGCTTGAGTGGTCTTTACCCGTTACCATACAGGCTATTCATTTAGGGGTCCGGCTTGGAATCTAGGTACGGGCAGATGTTTTTATGATGGATATAAAGTATGAACATTAGTTCACAAGTCATGGATGTTTGTATGTTTATTTACTATATATTTCTGATACTTAATACATAATAATATTAATATTTCTCTGGTATCTAGAATCCAAAACTATTTATTCTTATTTTAGAGTAGATAACATGTGTGAGTGTATGAATATTATATATATAGTTATATTTTATACATTTTAACAAAAAATATAAATGAGAAAGTGATTATTTTTTGTTACGTTTTCACACCTAAGCCAATAAACTCATTTAGATGAAATCTGGTATGGAGATAATTGATATAGGATACTTTATGAAGTGATAATAACAGATGTTAGTAATCGCTCCATAAAGTTATATTATATTTGTATATGATTATAAAAATATCACAAGTATACACATACCTCTTAGCTTCTGCATGACATTCTTCAAGAATTTGTATAATTTGTAATATCATCGGTCATCACATCAGACTTAGGACTAAATATGGAGCTTGATGGCTGATCTAATGTTAAATCTGAAAAAATAAAGAATAAAAACATGTGAAATTGTAAGTAAGTACATAACACAGACGATATAGTGATGGTACATAAGTGTTCTCTAGTCTTCGCAAAGCTGATGTCCAGCCGTATGAAAATAAACAATGAATAATGTATATAAATGAAATGAAGAATAACAATATTTTAATTATACTTATAATACATACCTATGCTTTCTGTAACTGCTGATACAACATTCGGAGAAGAAATAAGGGTTGTCCATGAAATCCTTCAATTGAACATCTGAAAATTTGTGCATTTAAGTTTTATTTACTCCAAAAGTATTTTATTTTTACTAAAGTAAGTACATTTTTTTTCAATTTTACTATAACATAGAAGCACAAGAAAGATGACAGTACAATAATGACTCACCTGCTGTATTTTAAGAGGCACACCGTGAGTTATGTCTTCTTGTAGGTAAGTACGGCTAGGAGTGAAGTGACACAGGGTTCGAACTTAGTTTTGGTCAAACTATGTTTGACCAAAATATTTCTCATTGGTAGTTAGTTGTTCTTCGGTGAATCAAATGATGAGGGAATTCGATGGTACTACGTATGACATCCACAAATTTCTATGTTCATTGTTCTTGTGAAACTAATAAGTCGGTGGGACTCACTTGTTGCATTGCAATTGTGATTGTGACCGACCACCAACCACATTTTATTTATGAGAATAATACCGATATATCACATATACAGTCAATATTGTTACAAACCAGAGAGGAGAAATTCACTGAAATGCGTGGAAATATCATATTATAAGGATTTGATGACCGAAATATCTTTGAGAAAATAGAAATTTAAATTTTATACTAGATTCGGAAGAATGACAAGAATTACAAAACAAACAAACATGGCAGCCATCAAAATGGCGTCTTAAGATGGCGGTGCCACTTAGCGACTGCAGCGCCAAAACGGTACACTTGGAACTAAAGCTATCACTAGCCAGGAGTATGTCTAAAGACACAGATCACTATAATAATTCACTAATGAAGTGTGCTCACAGGGGGAGGCGTATTTATCGTAACTGAGAAAAAAACAGGTATTTAAATAATATAACGATAACAGCTGTTCCTTGGAACAAGCAATACCTGTTATTGGAACAGTCCTCCTCTTCCTCTTCAGTCACAGTTCTTTGGAACAAACAATACCTACCTGTTAAAGTAAATAACAGGAACAAACGGACTCATAACTCTCACTCTTTTGTCGTTTGTTCGAACCTGGCAGAAAGAGACGCACCTAGTATTTATAAGTCGAACAAATAAAATTGTTAGTTTTGAGCAAACTTTTACTTGAGAAAATAAGGTTTTTTTCATTTGGTTAGGTTATCTGTTCCGTGAAGCCTATTATTTTGGTCTCATTCTTGCTAATTTGATTGAATACTCTTAGAGAGAGATGCACCTAGTATTTATTATTTCCATAGTATTTCTTCGCCTTATTTCAAATATCGCGCGGAGTGACAGATTATTGCGAAAAACCCTCAGAACAATAACTAAAGCAATAACTAAAAAAAACTATACAGCATGGTGATGTCAATACAAAAAGAAATTAAAAGACATGAACTTTATAATTACATAGAAATGGTTTGCTACTTTCAAAAACATCTTATTCATTTGATAATTTAACGACATTTCTATAAAATAATGCTGTTAATTATTTCATATTCATAGAAACATGCAATTATCAAATGAATAAGATGTTTTTAAAACTGGTAAGTAAACCATTACTATTTATATTAATATGGCCCATGTTTCAATTTATTGTCGTATTGACGGCATGCCGGCACCACCCTATATGACAAACAGCTAAACAAGCTGACGGCCCACCTGGTGGTAAGTGGTTAGCGCAGCCTATAGACAACTGCAATAACAAGGAAAATTCACTTGATATCGCAGGTTCGTTGTCATCCTGAGGCCTAACATGATATGCCTTCCATGCCCAGTATTATTTCACGGCTGAAATAATAAAGGCAGTGATACCTACCAAGACGACCCTACACATGGGTCTACCACCTAATGAACATTCATTTAAGTAAATAATTATTAGGTTTGGGTAGGCTGAGGCCACTGCTACGATTTATTTTTGCCCCTATCCATATATTTTGCTAGATCGATATAGTTTAGAAATCGACACAGCACACCACTAGCAAAACACACTAGTGACAACCTACACAAATAAGAATGTAACTGATATATATCTCTCTCTAACGCATAAAATTTGTCGTAAGAGTTACAGGGATAGGTATATGTCTCCGCCTACTATTTTTGCCAGGATTCTATGCTTTAGTTATTGTTCTGAGCGTAAACCAGATGAGGCTCTCTATTTTTTTCATTTCAATGTATAATTATTTTCCTTCTTTTATACTCCATCTATGGTCTGTGGCATACACCGTTATTCTGTCTGTGCCTGAGGTCTGTGCGTGCATAGCATACTCTCTATAATATCTGGTGGTTGGTATAGTAGTAGCAATCTGTGAGTAGCAAGAAAGAAACAGTCTTTCTAATCTGTGAGCAACAATGGCGATTAAATCGCCGAGGTTATTTTATTTTTCAAGCAGATTTTATTTGTAAGACCGATGTTTCCTATTTATAATGTCAAAACAAGGAAAAAGAAAAATTACTGTTGAGTTACCCAAAACGAAAGACCTATCTAATCGACCTAGTGTATTTGAGCGTCTCGGTACAAAGAAGACTTCGAGCGTAAAAAAAACAACTGAACATTGCAGACAGTGGGCACAGCACGGTAGTTGCGCTTACGGTAAAACCTGTAAATTTGCTGCAACACACACTTTAATTAGTCCGTCTAAACAGCGAGCAGCAAATAAAGATAGTGAACAAAAACGTTTAGTGAAAGACGATGGAAAGAATAGATTACTATCTACTGTGGTAGTGCGCTCGGGCCGCAGCCCCGAAGGTGAAATTGACAATTGGGATCAGAATGACTTGGAATATGCGGATACAGATGTCCTCGAAAAACGAAGACAGCAGTTGCAACGGGAATTAGAATTGCAAATGAAAATGGACAGTGGTAAAGACATGCGTAAAGATAAAAAGAAACCAGTTTCGAGCACCTCCTCATCGAGGAGTTCGAGCTCATCTAGTATTTCTTCATCCTCTTCAGATGGCAGCTCCTCTTCTTCTTCTTCTGGCAGGTTTGTGATCTTAAGGGTTAAAGCAGACAGACGACATGGTGACTAAAAGACTAATTTGATAAACTGTAATGTATTTATTTGTATTTATTACTGAAATGTAAATGTATTTATTTTTCCTTGGCAGTGTGCTACTTGGTGCTATATTTTATCATTTTTAGAATAATTTAGTTCCCTCTGTCTGTACTGTACTGAATCTGTCTGTATAACATAAGTATTATCTTTATCATTGACATCTTTAATATTTTGTTAATATTCTTCCTAGTTTCAAACTCTGCTTGAGAGGAATATATAATTACTTTAACAAAATATTGCATATAATTTCACATAAATTCACCCCCAAAAAACATCCATTATTCCTTGCATTAACGTCGCTGTACATGTTGATAAAAGACTAAAATAGTATTTGTATAACCACTCCATCTCTAGTACAACTTATGATAAATTGTGAAGTGCCATGATTTCAGACCAGGCTTCAAATCTAAGAGATATGAAACGGCATGTAGGACTTTTTAAATTGATAGGGATGTTGCCGGTATTCAAATTAAAATATTGGGCCTAATTCTGGGAACACACTTTAATTCTTAATTTAAGTACAGCATATCTCTTTCGCGCAATAAGTAATAAGAAAAGGATAGCAAGAAGAGTCGAAAATTGAACGCACGTATCTAAATGTCAAATTATATGACAGCCATCCTTGTCGTATTCCTTTTGATAGAAAGAAATGCACTGAACTTAAATTAAGACTTAGCATGTGTTCACGAGAATTAGGGCCATTATTTTGATGCATAGCAGTAGTTTTTATAATAGAAATCCTAAAAAAACAATAGTTTATTGTATTAAGTATAATAGTCTAGGCATGTCACCTCCGCGCTTCCTCTAACTTAGCTCTTTCACTACCAAACGTAGAGTGACAAGGTTACTTAAATTCTGTAGTGGATAAAATAAAAAAATATCAAAAAAATTAAATGCTATTTTGTTCTTGAAGTATGATAAATTAACGATACTTATTATGGGGATTAAAAGAGTGCGCTGTCTCCGAGGTAACCCTGTAAAGACTGAAAAGTCAGGGTTGCTGGTTGCACTTGGCCGCACCAGGGCGCATGAGACTCGCTATGCAAGGGCCAGGAGGAGAAATCAATTTTATTTTGTTTGATGCTACAATCGAACCAAAATTATAAAGTTCATTCCTCCTCCTAGCCACCATATAATAGCATATTTATTGTCTGCTAGTGGTACATATTGTTTACTTTAACATAATTCTTAAAATGTTGGTGGATATCTCACAGCCGTTATTTCGTTAAACTAGCCACTTATTTGGACGCGTAGGCCGTTGATTAAACGCCGGCATCCAATGTTACGGCTGAAGGACAACGAGCGAAGACATTGAGCGTAACATTTAATCTCGTGTCAGACGCCAACGGCTGAACTATTTGTCAGCCGTCTAGTTAATTAGTAGTGATTGGTAGGTTTCAAAGTAATTTTCAAAGTTTTTTATGGCCATAATCGAAATCGTGTTCAGTTATAAGTGGTAAGAAAAAAATCTAGAACCTACCAATCACGCCAAAACTGCCCCCTTATTCTCAACTGTCGGATCACGGATTCGATTCGACAAGTCTCATGCCGTCTCGCTTCGACGCAGCGCGATAAAAAGTGACAGGCATAGAGTTTCCGAAATTCGGATTCTTTCCGACAGTTGAGAATAAGGGGGCTGTTCAGTACAAGACAATCGTTTCTCTACGCCAAGTTGTTAAACTTTGAATGAATTTACTTCAATTAACTATCGGCCTAGACATTTAATTGGATGCTGGTGTTTAATCAACGGCCTTGGCATCCAATTAACTTGATTATTTAACCAAATGGCTGCGAAAGATATAAGTGGAGCTTAAATCTAATTTATGCCCTCCGTATCAGTCCGTTGGTTGTTTGATTCAGTTGTTTAGTTAATACTTGTATACATATTTCCAACCTATAGTACCAGGCTACCATAAGTTTATCAAAGGTTATTTATAATAAATATTAATATTATGCTCATCATCTCTTATGTATAGGTATTATCTGCAAAACCATAATGAAGTAATTACAAAGCACACCCTTAAAATACCACAATTTAGGGCCGATATTTCATTTCTTAGATAATGTCTTATACCTAGGGCTTGAAAAATCAGCCCTCCCTCTATTAATTTTTGAATTTGTAGACTTTCTACTGATATGATGATTTTGAATTTTAGATGTTTTACTACTGGGTCGCTTTGCTATAATGAATATTAATTTGTGAAGGACTGCTGTCTGAAATAGGTCAAAAAGCTGTGCCACAGCACAGGTCAATCATGTCATTAATTCCTGAAGGGCATTTTTCTAGTAGGTCCTTTTGATACGGAGGAATTTTTTTTTTTTATTTTTACAGAGAGGCTAGGAGAAAAGGCAAGAAAGGGAAATTAAAACGAAACTCCAGTTCTTCATCGGATGGTGAGATACCTAAAAAGAAGTTCATAAAAAATGACAATAAAAGAGATAAAAATGAAAAGAAAAGTACACCTAAGAAGGATGATAGGTTAAAAAAGCATGATGGTAATAAGAAAAAATCTGTTACAAAAGTAGTAGTAGGTAAAAAGTCTTTATCTCCAGGTAAAAAATCGGGTGGTACTCCTCCAATTACCACAAAAAGCCTGACTAAAAATTCTGCCAAACATGGAAAATCCCCACAAAGACGAGATCGAAATAGAAGTGTGTCGCCTCACCCGGCAAGAGATAGGGAAAAAGATCGTGAACGTAATAAGGATAAAGAGAGAGACAAAGATAGGGACAGAGACCGAGAAAAAGACAGAGATCGCCCTAGGGGCCGCAGCAGGTCTCCTAGAAAGGGACGCTCTCGATCACCACGTCTACATCTTAAAGACACAAGAAAGAAAGAGAGTTCGGAACGCAGTAGGCCAGTGTCTCCTAAAAAACAAGTTAGGCGTGACGGCAGTTCAGAACGCCATAGAAAACGATCGACTAGTAGAGATCGCGATAGAGGTCGCGATCATAAAGATAGGTCTTTAGAACGTAGAAAAGACAAACATGATGATAAAGACAGACACGACAGAAAAGATCGAGGACGTGATAGAACTAAAGATAGTAAAAGGGACGATAGCAAGCGCCGAGGTCGCGATCGAGGCTTAGGTAGCAGAGGTGGATCAGATAAAGGCTTGGAAAAGCCTAACAAACCGATGGAAAGACTACTGCCTAGACCTGAAGAACGACTCGCGGCACTTGCTGCTATTTCTAACAGGGTTTTAGAACCAGATAAGAGTTCGTCTAATTCTAAAGATAGGCAGGATACTCATTCTGAAAGAGGTGGGCGTAAGCAGGAAAGACTGGAAAGAGATCGTTCGACTAAGAGAGATAGAATGGATAGTATCGATAGAGAACAAGGTGATTACGAAATGGGTATGGATCGTCAATATGATAACGAACATGATCATAATATGGAACATTATGAACGAGTTGATGATCGCTATGAGGGTGGCCCAAGGGAGGATGATAGATCACCAGGATATGGATTGCAAAATAGAGATAGGCATTATGATCAAGGTTACGATATGCCAGGTCCACCTCGAGGTTACCCTGAGGATGACGATCGAATTTATGGTGAGCATATGGGTGACCATCGCGGTGTGGACATGGGTAAGTTATCCGTTATTATTTATTTTTACACCATTAACATCAGTTTAAAAAAATGTAATATTTACTTAATTTTGTTAAGGTTACGATGATAGGCGACCACACCGTGATCGTTCTTGGGAAGGTCGTTCGGGTTCCATAGACCGTGAGAGAGGATACTTGCACCCTCACAAGGAATGGGAAAATGAAGATTATAGAGGAGGAGGAGATTGGGGTCGGGACCGTCACTGGCCAGTGCATGAGCATCAAGTAAGTGTAACTTGTTTAAATAATATGTAAACCTATAATAATAATAATAACGTTTATTCTCTCACCATACTCAAAAAATACATTGTTAAAAGCCAAAATGCTTTACTCCTATCTACTTATTTTTTCATAGACATTCTTACTACTAAAGAGGTTATCGGAACGAAATAATTATTTCTACCACCGTAAAAGAGAATATTAAAACCTTTGTTCCATTCTATTCCACGTTTTCTTTGGCTTTTGTTCATATCCTCATTTTACACATACCTGTGAATAAGTTTTTAGTAGTTGTCTTTTCTGCTTTGTATTGATATATCTATTTGGTAATAAATAATGGTTACTATTGGATATTATCTGGATATTTTAGATGAACGAGTGGGGAGATAAAGAAGCTGATTTGGAGGGTTGGCGTCACAGAGGGCCTCCGTCTGGACCTCATCGAGGACGAGTGCATGGTAATTTTTAAGTTATTTTGCGAATTTATGCCTATTTGTTAACTTGTTGTAATATCTTTCTATGACTGACAATTTAAATGTTATAATTGCATTCCTATTCCTAGAAAACTATGGTCGAGGAATCCGTATGGATCATGGTAGAGGAGATGGAAGCAAAAGGCGTGGCCCAAAAAATGATCCAGAACCACCCTCCAAAGATACGCCGCCGCCATCTCAACCAGCACCTACTATTTCACGACAAGAAGCTGATGTTGATGATAAACCTATACCAGATGACTTGAGTGAAATTAGCGATGACCCTGATGACATACTCAACCAAGAAGATGTAAGTAAAGCAAAGTTTGATTCTGATTTTGTATTGAAATGATAAGCTTAAAGAAGAATATTGTTTTAGATGGCTGATCAAATCTTGGATGAAGATAGTCAAAGTGTTCCACCAGCTGAAGAGGGAACATCTAAGATGGAGTGTTCAGAGAAAGATTCGACACAGGTTAATAACTCTTAGCATGAACAAATAGAGACTGTACTAAAACATTTACTAAGAAAATTATATTTTTTATAGGATACAAGTGGTGTTGGAGAGGAACGAGAATCTCAGGATGCAAAAGATGATGAAGACGTCACAAACCTCGATTTTGAAGAAATATCCGATGGAGAACTTGAAGAAGAGAGAACTAGAGGTGAATGTATTTCAAATATAAATAGATATAATTAATATTATTCAAACCTACTATATCTAATACACCCTTCTTCAGTTTTAAATATTTATGAAATTTAACTCTTATTTCAGCTGGCTTAGGCGACGCGCTTGGTGTGGACTGGGCAAGTCTCGTGGCGGATGTGCGCCGCCGTGAGCAGATAGCGCCAACCGGAGGAGCGCGTGATCGTTGGAGGCCTGAACGAGTTCTTACACGTCTTGGTCTCTCCTTACATATGGCTGGAAAGGAGACTGTTCAAAAGATTTTGCAGAAAAATGCAGAAACCCTAGAAGCTGAAAAGAAACCACAATTACAAGAATCTGATGACAGAAAAAGAAACAAAATTGAGCAAAATGGCAAACACGAAGAAAATCATTGTGAAGAAGTTGAAACACCTATAGACATTAAATCATTGCATCCTGTTGCTGCTATACAGGTATTTATTTTTCTAATAATTTTACAATGGACGTGGTGTGTCTATCGCAGCCGTCTGCTTAAATCAGCCGGTTAACTTAACACCTTGCCCGTTGATTGAACACCTGCATCCAATCAAACGGCTGAAGTACAACTAAGTCATTGAGCAAAACGTTGAACCAGATAGCTGAACGTCATATCAGCCGCCTGGTTTAAATTAGCCATTCAATTGGACGCCTAGGCAGGTCGTTTATCGAAGAGCTTTTGTGTGACTGTTTTAGTGATTGGTAGTTCAAGGTCATTTTTTTAATGACCACTTAGAACCAAAACGATGTCGGTGTTAAGTGGTCATAATAAATAACCTTCAACTTACCAATCAAACCAAAACTTTTCAGTGCAAGACAATCCATTCAATACACTAAGTCGTTAAACATTAAGTGAGTCTAGTTCAATTAGCTATCGGGCTAGGCATTCAATTGGATGCCGATGTTAAATCAATGGACTAGGCATTCAATTGGATGCCGGTGTTCAATCAATGGACTAGGCATCCAATTAAGCGGCAAATTTAACCGGATGGCGGCGCCATATCTAATAGTGTATAGTTTGTGTTAAGCACAATGAAATATGAATTATCTTTGTTACAGGTTGCAATACAAAAAAGGAAACGGCAGCGTGCAGTATTGTTTGGATCAGGTTGTGAAATCACTCGCGGATTAAGTGCTAGACGCGATTTAGCACTACGAAGATATTTATGCCACCTACCGGTAGCCGAACGCACTGGACAATCACGTGTAGCACCACAACCCTCACTGTTCCATGCTGCTCAAGCATTATTGATGCAAGCACCTGTTACTGGCTAATGAAAATTTAAAATCCATTAAATTGGATGATTTTATAAGTTAACTACTAAGTGCAAAGCATTTTCATATCAAGACTGTGACAGACTATCTAAAAATCAATGTGCTAACCAATACAAATAATTACATAATTTCATGAAGTGACAACTTATGTGCAGTGATTAGTGTTTTGACAAATAACTATTATTTGAACATAGAAATGGATTCTCATTGTTTAAAAAACTATTGTGGAAGTGAATGTTACCATAACTGAAGTTTTACTATTTAAAGACAGTGGGACCTATTAAAAAATTTTGGCAAATGCAGTGCCATATTTTTCATATTCTGACATATTTAATGAAAAATATTTTTTTTTTCTGTTACATATAAATAAGTAGGAAATATTTTATTATTAGTTATTAATGTATTGTATGAAAATAATTACAGTATAAAAGCATAACAAACATTATAAATTAATAAAAGAATAAATCGAATCTGAAAATGTACTTGTTTCGTTTTTCAAGCAGAATTTAAATCAAATAAGAATGATACATCTGAGTCCACTGGATATTCTGTTTTCTGATTCCTAAAAAGTAAAAACAACAATAATTATTTAGATGAGAAACAAGAAATTGTTTAAGTTAAATCAAAGTAACAAAGAAAATAACTTACTTTTCAAATAACACTGCCCCTGCAATTCCTTTGATAGTTAATAAATTCTTTTCAACTTTTAGTATACAACCTTCTCTTAAGCCCAGAACTGGAGAGGCATGAGACATTTCCAAGTATTCATTTATTCTTTGGTCCCTTGTCTCACCCTTATGAGTTTCACTTTCCATTTCAATATAATGTGGATTTATGTTGAAAGGTAATATTTTAATAGCTTCAAAAGAGGGAGGATAAATTATTGGCATATCATTTGTTGTGTGAATACTTTTAGTAGCTACATTAGTTCCAGCACTACTTCCTATGTATAATAAACTACCATCATTCACTTTGTTCCTGATAAGTTCAACACAGTTGTTGTCATACAACTTTTTTAGTAATAAAAATGTGTTTCCACCACCTACAAATATTGCTTTGGAGTTTTTTATAGCCTCTTCAGGATTTGAATATGTATGTATACCAGTGACTTCAATACCCCATGGATCAATTATCTCTTTTATTTTGGTTGTGTACTTATTATAATCATTTGCAGCATATGGTATGAAGAGCAAGTTTGTCACTTTATTTCTGGAAGTAAAGAATAAAGAAACTATTTAGAAGAGTTTTTAAATTCCTATTACCTAATACATACCTATTTAATTGTTACATACTTACATTTCCAAAAAACTGGAAATTTCTTGCTTTGCGAATTCGAGCATAGAATATCCATGGCAGTTAGAAGATGATAATAACAAAGCTTGGCGATAGGACTGCATGTTGATCACCGTTTATGTATAACTATTAATTAATTAATATTATGGTTAACACACAATATTTCACCTAGATAAACACGTAGGTAAGTGCCTAATTTATTAATAATTATCGTTATCAGCATAACAGATAAATACAAAGATAGTTTAGAAAAGCACCTACCTCAATTTATTACTGATCTGTGCCCACAGAATACTTTTACTCCAAGGAGTGTGTGCCTCAAACCAATTTAAGGACTTTATAAATCACAAAGGGTGGCAAACGCAGTGTTATCACTTCATACTAATTAAATAATCATCTAACATTGAAGTATCGACTAAGACTTGTTTAACCTGAAAACATGATATTTAGTTGGTCGGCTTATAATGGGTTAGAAATTTAGGTCCAAGTCGATAGATGACGCTGTAACCATAAAAAATAGTGACTTCGAAAAATATTAATTTTAAGATGATAATCTGAGAAAAAATAAATCATTCAATTTTAAATCAATATTAGGTAACTTTGGTATTTTTTCACTATATCTTTAGTAAAATTCTTACTGTAACATTCAACATCTTGCCCAAATTATTAGGTACTTAGAGTAGCGAGCGACCTACTGGTAGGGAAGATCGATATTCATCGATGTTGAATAAACATCGATGTTAAACTGGTAAACATCGATGTTTTTACATCGATGGGTTGACTTCGATATTATCGACACATCGATGTTTTAAGAATAAAATATCAAAACGTCAACTAGGTACTAGCTTCAACTAAATGTTGGATAGTCATTATCAGATGACTATCAAGTTCAACTATTTTCCACTAGATGACACTGAAAAAACCTATCAAAGTTATTTTTTTTACAAAGTGTGCCTAAAAAAACTGTAATTAATATACTAAATATAATTTACTTAATTTTTTTCGTTAACTTTTGTGATTGCAATAATAATAATAAACACATTTCATAAATATAATAGACAGTTTGATTTGTTACCGAAAAACATCGATGTTTTAGACGTATCGATGTATTCCAATTGATATTTATCGTACAGACGACAGCACATCAAGTGTAACAGGTGCACTGCGAAAGCCGCCTCTTTTACGAACGCAGTAAGCCCGGCGGTCTCAAGGTCAAACTGTTACCCTTGATGTGCTGTCGACTGTACATCGATACTTTTGATTCGATGTTAACATCGATGTCAACATCAATGTTTTTCTAATATCGATCATCCCTACCTACTGCGATTTGAACCTACCTAGGCCCCCACGTAGGCCGTCATAGCAGTTTGTGTCAGTTTTGAATTTTTCATGACATTTCAATTTTTCTGAGCCTCATCCAGTGTCAGGTGTCAGCTCAGCACCTATTAAAAAGAATGATTTTTTTTAGGATTTTTTTATTGACAAGTAATCCACAGATTACTAAGAGGATACTACATAACAGACGGGAAACTCCTTTACACCAATCGCGGCCGGGTTATTTAGATTTTGACATATGAGGTTTTTAAATGTTATTACTACGCAACGGAGTAAATCCAAATAGCTTGAGACTAAAAATAAGGAAATTCAAAAATAAAGTACCTAACATTGAAACATAAAAATAATTTTTATTAAGTATACCTAGCCTGAAAACTCTTATGTTAAATAATTTGCTACAACATAGAAACCGTCGAGCTAGGTATTGTTGCTGTGAATATTTTGGTGGCCGGGCACCCAAGCAAAGTGAACATAGTACCTTCTGGAGGCACACTCTAAGTTTTAATTTAAGTACAGTATATCTCTTTCTCGCAATATGAACCACCCTGTATATGGATTTGAGAGAGAGGTGAACACGCTGATCATTTTCGTTTCGTTTCAATTGAACGCAGTCACACACTTACCGGTTCCGCCATTCTACCTAGAAAGGATCATAAAACCGGAAGGCAAGAATGCAATACACCGACCTTTTTAAGACCTAAAATGTCACACACCTACCTTTTTAAGACCTAAAATTTTTTTGAACACTGGTTTGATATATTTCATTAGGTTTTGTCAGTATAAGCCATGTAACTATATGAAAACGGCGGTGAAATAAGATTGACGTCATTAAAACTCTCATTGCGCCGCTGCCAAAGCCAAAGGGTTTTTATGATTCTTTCTAGGTAGAACGCCGGAACAGGCAGGGCACTAAAAAGCGGGAAGTGAAAAGAACATCGACGATTCGGCTGTAAACCCGTATCAAGTGTATTTTCTAGCATTAAACTGAACAGGCATACATAATAGATATCATCATTCGGATACTTTTAAGGTCCAACACCTTAGCCAATAATCTCACTGTGCCTCTAGTCTAAACTTTAATGTAATAGGTATAGATCTTAATGTAAATAGGCACAGTGTATAATAATACAACACAATTTTGATAAATTGTGACCGTTTGTCGTCTGCATAGCAGTGAATGTTTCCTGATGTAAGGTAAGGGTTTTCATTGTCAATTTGTCACCCTCAAATAACTGTTTATTTTCTTTAATGTGCTTAATACCTATGTGTGCTCACTACAGACTACTAGCTACTAGTACCTACAGTTTTCATAAGACGGGTCAATGTGGAATGGATTCTTTGTTGTTAAATATTAATAATAAGGGTGACACTAGTTTTTATAATAAGCGTTTTTATTTACTTTTTACACATTTCTTACTATAAAATTCTTATCTCAAAATAACAACTTTAATTTTTAATGTTAACAAATACAATAAAAAAATATATTAATAATTTGTTAAAGGAAGATTAATTAATAGTAATTCAATAAGGCTTCTATCGGCTAGTAGACAAACACAGTTGACTTACAATCTACCGAAAGATTACTTTCATTTCAACCTTATTGAAAAACTTTTATTTGAGTTTTTATTTACTTACATACGTACCTACTTTTCAAGATTTAAGATATCCTATGTATCACATAACCTATAAAATAAAGTTTCTTTGTCATTTTACTATTTTAGCATTTTTTATAGTTTTTGAAAGTATTCTAATAAATATTATTAGGTATACTTACATAAATAAAATATCTTAGACTGTGTCTAGAATGCTCGTGGTGCTGGTGGTATACCTACTTTACTGAAGAATTACCAATAAAATTTCGCCGTCCTTTAGAGTTGGGTAGCTTGGTATTTTGTGGTTATAGAAATTTATTCTCAAAAAAACAATTACAGTCACTTACATGAGAACAACACATAACTTATAAAATTAATAATATGTCGTTCGACGAACATTTGTTTTAGTAGGTAAGTATTTATTTACAGGTCTCATCTATTCGTTAATTACTTAGGTACTTTCTAAAATGTATTGTGCAAGTTTAACTTTGAATTCACTAAATGCGCTTACATTTTTTATGAGAGGGTATTTTGATATAGTATAGTTGCGCTCTTTCAAAAGTGTTTTTTTTGCCGTAATTGGTTCTACTGCTTACTTTGGGTAGTTTACGAGAATTTTATGAGGTTTTATGATACCTACTTCTTTCTCGGTTATCGGGTGCCACTCCTAGCTCCTACTTGTGTGGCTTTAGGTACAGTTTGGTAAAATAGTCTGGCCTTAGTAAGGAATTATATACTTAATGTTTATAATTAAGTTAATATTAAGGAATATGTTTATTTAGTATTTTTCTAATCTATATATATAAAAGAAAGTCGTGTTAGTTACGCTATTTATAACTGAAGAACGGCTCAACCGATTTGGCTGAAAATTGTTGGAGAGATAGCTTAGAACTAGGAGACGGACATAGGATACTTTTTATCCTATTCCCGTGGGACGTCACGTGAATAGGATAAAAACGTGGTATAACAAAACGCAACTGACATGGAATAACAAAACGCAACTGACAGCAAATCAAAAAATTTATCAGTCAAAACATCAATCTGGCCGTTCATTTGTTAAAAAATTTACAACACGCAACTGACAGCTAAACGTAATGTTGTCTATGGTTAAGTATGGTTGAAAATTTTTAATTTTGAAGTCGACCGGTTGATGTGTTTGTTTCGAGTTTCTATTTAATAAATAACAATCATTGCCAATTTAAATAAAAAGTGAAGTGAACTATAAAAGGTGGTAAACCAAAAACGCATCAGACTTGGAACAACAAAACGCGCATCTAGAACCCCCTTATTCTCAACTGTCGGATCACGGATTCGATTCGAAAAGTCACATGCCGTCTCGCTTTGACGTATAGCGATAAAATGTGACAGGTATAGAGTTTCCGAAATTCGAATATTTTCCGACAGTTGAGAATAAGGGGGCAGCTAAGTAATTTTGTCTTATCAACAATGTATTTCGAAACATTATTTCTAACTAAAAAATAATGAATAAGTAGTTGAGTGAGCGAGCAATTTTAGCGGCTAAGAATAAAGATGTAGATGACCTGAACTACATAATTCAAAATAAGATCATTGGAACAATGCATTCATTCAAATCTATTGACTGCGTCACAAATGAAGATGAAGCTACCAACTATCCAATTGAATCTTTAAACTCCTTGGATGTGCCTGGCTTAGCACCGCACAATTTACGCCTAAAGGTTGGCTCCGTAGTAATCATGCTTCGAAACATAAACCAACCAAAACTGTGCAACGGTACGCGTTTGGTGGTTAGAAAATTGATGAACAATGTAATTTACGTGACGATACTGAAAGGAAAATTCAAAAGTGAGGAAGTTCTCATTCCGAGGATACCGATGATCCCAACCGATATGCCGTTTGAATTTAAAAGACTTCAATTTCCGATCCGTCTTGCATTTGCCATGACCATCAACAAATCACAAGGCCAATCCTTAAAAGTTTGTGGTTTGAATCTAGAACATCCATGTTTTTTCCATGGTCAATTATATGTGGCATGTTCACGGGTCAGAAAACCATCTGCGTTGTTTGTTTTTGCGCCTAATAATAAAACGAAAAATGTTGTGTATCACAAGGTACTTAAGTGAAGAGCAACCTATGTACTGAAATACAGACATAATAATGAATGATTAATGTAGGTACTTAATTTATTTTTGTATTTTTTCTAATAAAAAAACAAATTCCAAAATCTGCTTATTTATTGCCTTTAAGGCGGAACAGAGTTCGCCGGGTCAGCTAGTATTTATATACATATTATTATCATTATTTCTCCGTTATCTAGTATCCATAACACAAGCTCTTAATGATGCTTACTTTGGGCTAGATAATAGGTGTAAGTGTAAATTTAAAAAATAAAATAAATTGTTTTCTTATATGGCATAGCACCTTGTAAATTGTTCCTGTCAAATCACAGTGCTAAAATCGTAGGGGTGATTTCAGAAAGTATAAATTATTTGAGGGGCGAGTTTTAAACAACACAAAAAAATGTACATACATTTTTTGTGATTATCCTAAATTCTGCTATACAGGTGATAGATCTTCAATCAACGAAAATTTAAGTGCTGCGGGCGCTTGTACAAGTTGTATGGAGTGCCGGCATTTTTTAAAAATATGAATAAAGGGAATGCCCTCTTGTTTGAGTCCTCACAAGTTTATGCCTTGCTTTTTAATTCATTGTGAATGTTTAACAATCTCATTTTCTCCAACCTATCACAAATGTAACTATTTAAAAAGAGATTTTGCAAAAATGTACGGAGACTCAGCCAGGTCTATGTACCTACAGTGTACCGAAAAATATGCAGAATAGCGTTTATTTGTCCATTTTCTTTTTATTTGCTTTGTTGCGTGGTACAAAACAAGATTTTTTATAGATAGAATAAAACTGCAACGCGGCCAAAAATTCATCATGGCGCCTGTCACTTTGGTGACGTTTAGTTGACTTCTATGTCGCCCGCCATATTGAATCGACGAAAAATTTCAACTTTTGTTTACTCAAACTATGGATAAAAACGAATTATTAGTATTTTTCGGGGATTCAGGAATTTTTTCCTGATTTTTTGAGATACTGTACATATACCTGGCCCGGATATGAAATATATCTGTTATTAATGTTACACATAGTGTGGCTATAATCATGGAACCTATTTAGGTTTTCATAATACACTGAAAATTAAATAGACATGTCAGATGCATCGAGGATGAAGAATCTCTCCTCGCGTGGTTTATCACAGCCGGGGCCAAGGTACTGGTACCTCAGTTCGAGGTCTGGAGGGGCGGATATGTCGCCTTGGAGGATGTTGAAAGCTTGTTCTATAGTGCTCTCGATTTCAGTTTTCATATCCTGAAAGCAAAACAATATTGAAAATGTGATTTATGTTATAATTTTATTACTTATTAATAACGTGTTTATGCGAAATTGCTTACTAAATAGTCTTTTGTAAAGCTTTGACTAGCGTGAATCTTGGAGTTTTTAATATTAAAATTGTTTTTAATGAAACAGTATATTTTTTCTTGGTCAATGACTTTCTATACCTACACAATTAAGTAAGTGTAAGTACTATGGTGATGTTGCCTAATGATTAAGTCACAAATAGCTTTAACACGTGCGCATTACTTAAACTGTCACTTAAAGTACAATTTAGACTATAATAATTTATTTGCCTTGGAGTGCTACAGGGCTCAATAATACTCATATTACTACGAGAGTTCGGTGGCGTAGCGGGTTCAGCTCTCTGGTTTCAATTCAGTCGCCACCTCAACATCACGCACAAAGAAATTTAGTACCTCGTTTCTTACGTCTAGAACTTGGAATTCTTTGCCAGCACATGTGTTACCTCCTTCCTATAATATGAGTTCCTTCAAAAGAGGCGTCAAAAAGCACCTTTTGGGCCGGCAAAGTAGAGGCGGCTAGATCGAGCAGTGTCTGTACTAGCTGTCTTCGCATTTAGACTCTTCTTACTACTTCACTTCCGGTGGAGTTAAGTCATTTGTCGTGCTTTGTATAAAAAAATCAGAAAACAAAGCAACTTTCGCCTTGGTCGACCCCTGAATGGATAATTTTTTTGTAATCTTGAGCTCCTTCGTGTTTCAGGCACTAATGTGCCTTCTGAAACACGAAGGAGCTCAAGATTACGTTGGTCCCGGTTGTTACTGCAACCTCTTTATCCCTTTAACCCTTTATATTTATTCTTTATCTATACTTGACCCAACTTCGATGAAGAATGTAGGCGAACAAACCAACTGTCATTTTGTAAAGGTTTGTCCCTTTTACTCGCCACCTCTCTTGCTACCTTTACAGGGTGGCACATTTAGATCGGTCAGTATGGGAAAGTCTGAAACTATAAGACATACGAAAATCTCTTCTTAGGAACCGTATCATCGATTTTAGTAATTATAAAAGCTGCATTAATACATTTAAAAAAACGTGTACTCTGCTCGGAAATCAAACTCGGACTTTTTGAAAAATAAAACTAACACTATTTCTGTTTAGATATCGATTGTGCAGTAAACGTTACTATGAAACATGATGTCTAAAATGAATAAAATGCATTGTTTTCATATCGTATAATTTATTTTAGTAAGTGTTCGAAATTACCACCTTAAGATTTTGAAATGAGGTTTATCACGTCTTTGTATCTACATAGTTATTCGTAAGTGGGCTTTTTAATTGATTATTAGTGTAAGTATGATTAATAGAAGTAAGCAATTAATTACAACCATAGATAGATAATATTACCTATCGCAGATAACAATATATAATGCAGACAATGCAGTGTATGTAACAAGTTGCGACACCAGCAAAGAGCTACAAACAACAATAGAGACAATTATGCGCACCTAAAAAAGTTGAATGTTGTGTTGAAAAAATGGTGGTAATTTCGAACATTTACTAAAATAAATTAAAGGATATGAAAACAATGTATTTTATTCATTTTAGACATTATGTTTAGTCCGGGTTCGATTCCCGAGCTGAGTACACCTTTTTTTAAATGTATGAATGCAGTTTTTCTTCTTACTAAAATCGATGAGATGGTTCCTAGGAAGAGATTTTCGTATGTCTTATAGTTTCAGACTTTTCCATACTGACCGATCTAAATGTGCCAACCTGTATACCTATATTTATCGAAGTTGGCTGAAGTATAAGGTGGCTGAAGTACTTATAGTAAAGGTTTTCAAGGAAACAAAGGTTACCTCAAACAGGTGTGGGAGGCGGCGCGCGCGCTCTGCCAGCGCGGCGTGCAGGTGGTAGAGCAGGAGCCCGCGCAGGTGGGCGTCGCCCGCGCCCAGCGCCGCCAACGTGCGCAATGTGCCGCGGCATAGGTTCTCTTTCAGCGACAGACGGGAGAACGACAGCTCTGGAATAATAATCATAATATCTCTGTAGTTCAACTTTTGGAACCGGTGTAAGACATGACAGACAGACTATGACGTTGTTAGTGAATATATTTTTTGTGATAGTAATAAAAATGTGTTTTTTGACGATTTAAAAGTGCTTCTTTGTGGCCTATTTAAATAAAATATTTTTTCTTTCTTTCAATAGCTCTATAACTTACTTCATAGATACCTAGTTTATGAAATTATTAGATTTATTAAAATTGAAAATCAATAATTATTAGGTTAACCTTTATTTCATGTAATAATGCGTCTACTCATTCCTTTTACTACGACCGTGTACATTTTTAATCTTTTTTATTTTATTTTTTATTTATATTTAATCAATAGTAGGTATACTGATTTGTTAGCAACTTTTAACTCAAGTCGTACGATTACAAACCTCAGTGGTTTAAGTATGCGACAGTGTACAAATTTTTATTAATATCATTAGCATGTTATATAAAAAAATAGTATATTGCGATACATGCGAAAAGTATGTCATTTCTTCACGAGTCCCGGTTTGCAATAGGTACGAGTGGAAATGACAATCCGCACGTGCATGGAACGACCTTTTTTAATACATTTGCGGACAAAAATACAACGAAAGGAAATCAATGAAAAACAGTGTAATCCTTGAACGTTGCAGTTTGAACAATACGTTTTGTTGATTCAGACTATTGGTTACTACTTTATACGGCGGTGTCTTTTTTGATTAATTACATCCTTCTTGCATTTGGGTGCTATATGCAGGATGAAAACAAAAAGCACTAGTTAGGAAAAGTATAAACTTTCCGCATGTTAAACACACATGAGAAATACTACTTTTTGAGCAAATGTATTAAAAAATATTAAAAGCCATTATCGTATGGTCAAAAGCCCGCGAGGGCGGCAAATTCCCGAGAAATGGGTGTCCTTATAAGTTAGGAAACGAAATAATAATAATAATTTTCATACACTCACACCTATTATACAATTACATACACATAAAGCCCAAAGTAAGCATCACTAAGAGCTTGTGTTATGAAGACTAGACAACGGAGAAGTATTGATAATAATATGTATGAAAATCCATATTAGAAGTAGGTATACTAAGTAAACATACAAACATCTATGACTCGTGAACAAACTCATCATACAAAAGTCTGCCCCTACCGGGGTTTGAACCCGGGATCTCTCAACAAGTAGCCAGCGGATCGTCGTAAGATGTATTAATTTTAAGGTGAGACGAAGGCCCAGACAAGAGCTACCAATTTAACATAAATCGATTATTATTTAATAAGAATCGTAATTAATTTAAAACGAAAAAGTTGGTCAACAAGCGTAAGGCCCGACTGATGGTAAGGGGTTACCGTAGCTCGTAGCTTAAAGACACTGTAGCACCCTGGGTACTGGCACTTACGAGTTGGCTTATCGGTAAGTAACAGTCTAGAGAAAGCGAGCTTTATGTTGATAGCATAGGAGACAAGTCCTCCTGCTCCACATAACGCTGTCACAATGAACTCTGGCGACCGCAGGAATACAACACTTTTTATAGAATGTTATTTAGCTACGTGCGATCTTCTGTAAGGTGATGGTACAATACCACCATAAGTTATTGTACTCTACATCGCTCTTAAGGCGATACATTGAAAAAAATCGTGTAATGCCAATAGATCGCTGAAAGATCTTATGGATCTGACAATCAGATATACATTTCTATCTAGACACGTGTAGAATCAAAACACGATTGAAGGATTTTAAATAGTATCATTAATATTCACAATCTTGTTGAATCGTTTTTTTTTATTATAAAATAGTGTTAATTTTTTAATAAAATTATTTGTTTATTTTCGTTTACTTTATACGCGCGCTCTCTATTATGTATTTTTTCCTCTTGCTGACTGCTGAGTCAGTCATGTCATCAGTCATACCTGTCTCGGCCGAAGCAACGTTTGAAGTTTGAACATGGACAAGGTAGAGTTAAAATAGACGCAGATCTTATTAAGTTCCGATAACTCGATCCGGTATTGGGGAATCGATAACTTGCCGCTTCATCGATTCTTGGCTCAGTGTAAATAGAAATACTTGGCAATGAATGAACGTGGACCTTCACCGATAGCCCAGCCACGGCAAACCGCCAAGTCGGCAAGGCGTACGTTGTTTGAACTCGAAGGCACTGTTCGGTCGCCGAACATAGCTAATTAAGTAATAATAGCATCACATCCATCACTTGAATATTGTATATATCACTCGCCAATTGCCCGTTTAATGGTGATTTGTACTGTTGGCACTGTAAGGTTTTTAGTGTTGTTTATTGATGATATTGGTTTACTGACGGTTCTGGGAGGCAGATCCACCGTGTGACGACGTGAGGGCGCGCGTTCCTCGCGGCGGCGCCCATGACAATCGGCGCTCGAACGAACTACTGCCACCACAAATTGATAGTCACCGATTTTATTCACTTGTTGCGCAGTACTATCGTTCGGGACACGCTATTCTGAACTCGTTATGCAGTTTTATGAATTATTTACAATATTAGTTTTGTTTCATACTTACAATTTATGGCATGACGCAGTTATAATGCAAATGCGATCCTGAGAAATGGTCTGCAGGAAATGTTCATTATATATTTCATAGCCCATTAAATGACGACTTTAACAGTCTATAATATGAACTGTAACGACGCAAGATAGGTACTGTTAGCTGCTGTCGTCAATCGTTGAGAATTGACGATGACAGAGACACTTGGCAATTATAATAACAGCTCAATAAAGTACGTTTTATATTATTTACATATGAATATAGTGGATTTACTATTCCAACCGACTGAGACTGATAAAATTTTCGACTTACATACAATCGAAAATCTATTGTATTTGATATGAAAGTACTTTTCATTCATCTTTTATAGTTCCAGTAATAAAAATTTTGGTGTTTTTTTTTAGTTACATTATATTACGTTGGTACCTAGATACTTAATTAAAACATAATAAAGCAAAGATATAGTTTTCCCAGCAAACAAAAAAATAGTTTATACGGTACCAGTGTTTTACATGAGCGTAGATGAGCGTTTTACGATTGACTGAAAATTATTTTTTTATTTAGTATAGTAGGTATATAAACATACTCCTGGGAAAGTCAAGATAGATATAATTCATAAATGGTATGTCTACCGTTTACTAACTACCAGGAGGCATGTTCTAACAGACAAGAAAGCCAGCATTATTAGTTAGTCACTTTTCCTCCCTTTATCGACCGCTTCATAATACCCACCTACACAATCTGACTATTAAAGCAGATTACTTATTTGTAAATAGTTACAAGTTCATGAGCATTAAAATGTAATAAATATTTTTTTTTATATTCATTAAATAACAATATGAACATATTTTTGTTAGAACAAAGCTTAAATTTAATGAGTTATCGTGGAGACAGCTTAGTAACAGTTGAATAATTTAAAATTATTGTTACCGTAATCACGGCACTAAAATACCAAATGTATTACAATTTTAGATAATTCCCATGGTTCCATATATTTACAATACTGTAAGCTAAACTTGAGATGTCCATTCTTACTAGTGGGACCTCTTCATCTTAAGTCAATGAAAACCATCGCCATCTCTCAATGGAAACGGAACGGCCTGGCAGTCGCTACTACCGCAAGGAGTTGCAAAGAGGATGGCATCGAAGAAGTGGTGAAAATTTTCAGTGCCCTATACCTAGCTGCCTTCCCAGTGCGGTGTAGCACTCACAATCTATAATCTATTGCATCTGGTGTGGGTACGTCACAGATTATAATAATTTATATTTTTAGCTAGTTCGCTGTTTGATTATTAAAAAAAATACTTCTAAACTCGCTACACACGCAGAAAACCGATTTTATCTCTACATATAATACAAAGATTTATTTCAATTTTGATTTTACCTTCCATTAGTTCCATTTGTAGTATATGACAAAGAAATGGAGTATTTATCTACAGTTACTTCCTTAATTTCTTGAAACACTATTTAACATTGGAAACTACTGAAATGTGACGTCATTAGTCAGTATCGTTTTCTACGGATCGTTTTTTGAGCACTTGTAATAAATAGCTCTACAAATAAATTGCTATATCAAAGAAACTATTGGTTGCGGATAATACTATTGTTTCAGTTAGGTATTTATTTACTATTTGAAAAAAAAGTCTACGGGGCAGTTCGTGGCCTTCATCTCACCTGATGGTAAATGATGAGGCCGACGATAGAAGCAAGCTACACCCATTCCTCGACTACAGAGGGACAGGCTATCTTACCTCCAACTGCCAGAACACAACAACGCTATAAACATTATTGTTAAGGCGACGGACTTATGCAAGATGGTGGTAGCTAGCCAGGCGGACTTCGAAAATCCCTACCACAAACCAAACCGAGCAGAAAATTTCTGCCCCCACGGTCGAACCCCGGACCTCTAGTTCTGAGGTAGGTGGTCTTAACGATTAGACTATATAGGCGGTTAACTGTTGAAATACTATTTAAATAACCTAATTAAATAACTTGTTGTTGTCATATTATTATGACCTATTTAAAATTTCGTAAGGCATACCCACACAAAGCATCGAGCCCGCTACCGTTCACAATCCTGGCGGCTCTGAACACTGAGCTGTCATAAACCACATTTTGTCTCCTAATAAGTGGACAAAAGTAGTGGAGAGAGATTTTGTCCACGCCCCGTGCTGGGCCAAGACATGATTTTTTTCTAGTCTAGACAATCTTCTTATTATGAACTATTCGTCCCTTACTTTTGACAGACCCTATTCTTTATTAGACCGGGCAATAAGAGGCTAGTTGCCTTGGTCGTTGTGCTATGTCGACCCAGATGTGCGAGGACCGTGGTCGTCCGATGCAACGTTTGTACGTTACGTATTATGTCCAACTCTAGGTGCATTTCCATTGTTCTTGTATCGAGCCTGAGGGCTTAGACAAGATGCCGTTTGACAATCGCTATCGCTAAGAGGAAAATGTATGGGATTTGACATATAAGCCCTCGATTGAATTTCGATCTAAAATGTCAAATATCATACATTTTCCATTTGGCGATTATCGAAAGGCATCTTGTCTAGGCCGTCTGATATTGTAAGTACCACAGATCATTGTACGGTAACCCTAGTGTAAATTTCAATCGAATAAAACGTTTCGATTGCGTTTGCGCACAGCTGTCAAATTTACAAAAACTTTCCCAACACAGTTGCTGCTACCGTTTTAATATGATAATAGGGGTTCTTGAAGTAAGTACGCACTGAATAGTAATTTACACAATAAAGTCATTCTAAGGAATTGCCTCTTTTAAATTGACCCGAAAGTGCTTCTGTAAAACGTTTTTATTATACATGTAATAGTAGTGCCCGGCTACCGCTTTAAAGAGTACCTATTCTTATGTCCTTTCCAGGTTCTCGAACTCTCTCAATACCATGCTGTTTTATCCAAATCGCTCCAACACGTACGTTTGCATGAAAAGGTCAATAGTTTCACAGGTACAGTGGTATGTTTAATGTGTAGAGGCGCATCGTCCAAAAACGGATAGAAAATCTACGGAACAGAACAGGTGACGTCACATGTTCCTGTTACTACAAAATGTATGGGTATTGACAAAATTTATATTATCTATGTAATATGTATGTTTTTATTGTAAGTTGTATCATAATAGTTGTTTTAATTGATGTGAGCAATCTAATACATAATACAATAGCATTGTTGATACATTTCGGCAAAAAAATTGACCAGTTTTATAAATTTTCTAAACCGACAATAAAAATATTCCTTAACTTTTAAGTTTGACAGCGTATATTTTCAGAATCTGTAAAAAATAGCGCCAAATTCTAACGTTAGCAATATTCCTATTCAATCATTTCATATATCATAGTATTTGTGATCATTCATTAAGCCTTAGTATTAATTCAGCTTAAAAATCACTTCCTTTAACCTTCGAGTTAATTTTTTATTCATATATAGTAAGAGCCACAGTTTGCTTTAGGGGTTTCAAAGTAAAAATAAAAATTAATTAACCTGTGTGATGGGTATTTTAAAAAAGCCGGCCAATAGGTGCTACGACGGGTCTTTGAGTAACGATTTATAGACGTATCGTGTATTAGCAATAGAAACATGCGTCTGCGTAACTATAAATTATATCTACTAGTTGAGCTCAGTTCAAGTTTAGCCAAATTAGTTAGTTGAAGTTATATTAGGCAGTTAATTAAATATTGCAGATCATATTTTATTAACATACTATTTCAAACGAGAGACCGTTTATTAGCAGTGCTTGTATTAAATTATTTAATACACAATGTTAATTAAAATTGCAACAGCTATTTTTTTTGATAAACATGCAACTCTATTCGCTTAAAACTTTTATTACATTATTATTATTAGTAAATTAGAATGCTCACACGCCGGTAAACCAAGATAACATTTTGACATTTCCTAAATACCTTAGTTAGTTGTAAGAAAGAAGTCGGTTAAAAAGAGTCATTGATTTGCTTAGGGCACATTGTTGCGAATGCGATTCGAATGACTTGAAATGACATGTAATCGTTTGTGCCTGTGTGTCAGCAAGATGTTAAAAAATAGAGATGGTATCATTGAAGTATGACATTGATAGGTAGAGAGCGCCAAAATGTGAGTTAATTAATAATTCTTGTTATTATGAAGGCTAGCATCAAAGATTTGGTGAGTCCTTATAAGATTTTGTCTAGAAATAATGATTGACTGTACCGGTGGACGGGGAGGGGCTGTAGGGTTAGTAGATTGGAGCCCATTAAGGGACCTCCGGGTTCATTCATAATTATAATCGCTTAGAGAGACGGTAATATGAACAAAAGAGTAAAACGTATGTTGAATTGGGTAGTACGAAAGTAAATTGTCGTGCTTACTGAGATTCCAATAGCAACATTATTTTCAACGGAGTGTTTAATTAAAAGAATTTATAAAAGCGAAGCAGAGCAAGTACCCGCCAATTTTCGCAATAGATTCATCACACACATGTCCACGGGTAAAGTAAACGGTAGAGTGACCTGGCTACTACTCTACCAGTTTGGAGAACGAGTTAGGAGGTACTTTACTCTACTCTACCAATATTGTCTACATTGGTATGTTATACAGTGTGGTAATGAAAATACGTCCATGAATTAAAACATGGGCTATATTAGTTCATAGAAACTTTCAAATAGGTAGGTATATCTTATTCATTTGATAATTTTAATACATTTCTATGAAATAATGCAGCGAGTGTTATATTATTTCATAGAAATGTCATGAAATCATCAAACGAATAAGATGTTTTTGAAAGTTAAAAAACATTTCTATGAACTAATATAGCCCACGTTCTTATTTATTGTTGTATAGTCGTCACCACCCTGTGTAAAGTTAGAACTCTACCATGTACTATGCCGTGTACTATTCCTATTTATGATTGATAAAAATAAGAACGATTTACCAATTTGCCAATAGTTATAAAAATCTTAGTCTTAAGATTTTTAATATATCTAATAAATAAATCTTAAGATTCATAAGATCTTATGATGCAAAAAAGTATGATACAATTTATTTCGTCGGTGCGATACGTATCTTTTGACCTAAAAATGATTACTTAGATGCTATTTTTTACTAAAAATTTATTTATTATTCTAAATACACCAATGTTCTGCTTAACATCAACCTTGACATAAGTATTATGACCACATCTTGCCCCAGAAACATAACACGGCATTGTTACGGTCGCTCTATTACCTTACCTATCTACATTATTAGACTTAATTAGTACTGATTATAATAGCATGATATCTATATAAATAACAATTAATGTTTGTATGTTTGTCCCTTATGCGCTTCTAAACCATTTATCAGATTTTGATGAAACTTTGATAGTGTGTTCTGAGGATGTCCGCCGAGGCTCCTGGATTAAAAACTCTTATATTTTTTATCATAAAATCTAACAGTTTTCTCTTTACGGGTATCGCAAAGCATGCCGGGTGCAGCTAGTTAATAATTGATAAAGATTTCTCAAGTTGATTCTTTTGCACAATTACTACGTAATTCAGTAAACCACTTAATATTTTAAATAGCAAATCATATTTATTTCTCAAAATAAATTCAGTACATTGACAACAAATCAAAAGATTTTTCACATTACAAATCACTCAATTAAAGTTGTAGATTAGAAGACATTATATGTGGCCAGTATATCTGACACCAACCTCTAACAATAATAACAATAAATAATAATGAGAAAACCATATCCGACAAAATTCATAAGTATTCAGAACTGAAAGAAGATATATTGAGAAAATGGAAATTAAACAAAGTACTCATAGTGCCGCTTGTGCTCTCTAGCACAGGGGTTATCCCTAAATAGCTTCTCATCATCATCATCACCAGCCTATATACGTCCCACTACTGGGCACATGCCTTCCTACATGGGAGAAACACATGTAGAGTTTGGGCCATAACACCACCACGTTGGCCCAATGCGGGTTGGTGGGTTAAAGCGATTGCAGTAACAACCGGGACTAATGGCTTAACGTGCCTTCCGAAGCACGAAGGAGCTCGAGATAACAGACTTTGATTGACCAATCTCAGAAGCGACCATGGCGTAAGTTGCTTTGTTTTTCGTATCGAAACCAGAGCGCTCAAACCAATACGCCACCGAGTTCCTTACAAGTTTTTATTTGTAATTGTTACAATAAAAGCTCTTCGATTTGAATGACCCGCCTAGGCGTCCAATTGGATGGCTAATTTAAACCAGTCGGCTGACATGACGTTCAGCCATCTGGTTAAACGTTGCGTTCAATAAGTTGGCTAGTTGTACTTCAGCCGTTTGATTGGATGCCGGCATTCAATCAACGGGCTAGCCGTCCAATTGGGTGGCTGATTTACCCAGATAGCTGCAACATATGTAAGAATGGAAGACTATAACATATAAAAATGTTTAGACTAGAAAGAGACATGAGAGCTTGAGCGGGATGGAAGCCATCCCGTGATCCGGAGTTAGGTATGTCGCATGAGTGACCTCTCACAATCCGAGTGACTCCCCTAATCATTGAGCTACTAGGGCCTAAGGTTCTCCTTAGGAAAAAACAAAAAACCTACAAAAAGACTAGAAGTTCAAACACTTCTTTCGTGTTTGAACTTCTAGTCTTTTTGTCTCATTATTAATTATACTTCAAAATTATGGTTCTTTGGAAAACGGAACTAATTATTATTCCTATAATAATCGGTTTTGCAAGCAATCAAATATTGATGTAGAAGTCCCTACCGACGCTTAGTGAGATTCAAAGGTTAATTAATCTCTTTTACAAAAAAGGGTTCTGATAGAAAACTGGTCAAGTTTGAAAGCAAAAGTAAGCCTAAATAACTGATAACGACAAATTTCGCGCCTGTCTTCGTGATATCTAAACTAAGGCAAACATGAGAGTGGGGTTCGAATGTTATGACAAATTGTGTGCATTTCCGAGATTTCCGCAACGGTAGGTCCCATTTGTTCTATGGAACATGACGTAATAGAACAATTTGAGAAAATATTGTCCCTATTTGTACTATAGAACTTCATACTAGCTTTTGCTCCTGTGTTTATTTGTCTGTGAATGCACAGAACTAAATAGGAATCGCTTTTCCCAAATAATTCCATGCTGAAATTTACGTTTATTTCAATTACGATTAGCAAAGATCCAATCCAATCATTGTAAACAAATAACAATAAAGAAGATGTCGGTCTAATCTAATCATTAATGTCACTAAGACAAGTGGTAGCAAATCATTCTCGAGTGGCCAGAGTTTACATATGAACTTCAAGAAGTTTAATTATACTTAGTTTGTTCAAAAAGTTAGTTTGACAAAAAGTACACACTGTTCTATAGTAGAAATAGGGACAATATTTTCTCAAATTGTTCTATTACGTCATGTTCCATAGAACAAATGGGACCTACCTAATGAAACAGTTGATTAAGACAAGGAAATAGTTAAATTCTTCTGCAAAGTTTTTTAAAATTATGCGCGAGATAAATTAAAGCTGTAGCACACTGTTGAAGCATAATATTAATTATTCTCATTTCGTTAGAAGTCGCGGTATGTTGTTATGTCATCTTTACCCTGTCATTGAGTTACCCGCTTTGCCAAAACTCAAGTGTCGGTGACGAGTAAGATTAATTCACATGTAGATTAGTTCAACTATTGTTTAATCGGACGATGCATCATTCATTTGGTATGTAGGTCAAATCGTCGCTCAATCATTTCTTTTAAGAATTTACTTTACTATTATATTACTGTAAACTGTGATGCTGTAGTGTTTAACCTGCGGAAAATATCTCGTAAACTTTTGAAAAACTAGTTTGAATGAATGAAACGATATTTAATGATATTACTGAAGTATTATCAATGCGATATTTTACGTAATTTCATGTAAGTAAGACACATAAATAATACCCACCTAGACATTTATAAGATATTTTTAACCGAATTTCGACTGTATGTGCCGCGATATATACATCAAATTGAATCCGAGACAATATTTTTTTTAGCTTGACAGGGTTACAATATCTAATTTATCATCAAATCAACCGAGAGACGCCCATTGCTGAGCAAAGGCATTCAACATCTTATTGGTATCACTTTAACTTGGTAGTGATCTGATCAAGATCTTTGGAGATAGAGAACGAACGATACTCCGTAATGCGAAAGTAATAGACAATACATGTAAATGTAGTATTTCCACTAGCGACTGACAAGTTAATAATGCTAACGGTAAAAATTGTGAACTAAAATATAAAAAAACCGACTAATTGGCCGCCATGGACTATTCACAGCTTTTCATAAAGATGGTATTGAGTAATTTGCTGTACTTTGATCTCACTCTTGATCCGAGAGATAGATGGTAGACGATTTTGCGAGTTTTCTTAGATGGTGCCTTTTAAATCCAGCTTTAAATTTAAGTAAGTATTAGGTACTTACCTGATTTAAAGGCTAGTTTTGGAGTTAGTGCCAAATAGATTGTTAACAGAAACAAAAAAAAAACACACACGAAAATTACATGTAAATAAGATACGTACAGACGACAGCATAACAAGTGTTACAGTTGCAACTACGGAAGCCGCGTGTATTACAGACAGAATAAGGGTTTTTTAATATATACTCTTTATTGCACTTGTAACAAAGTTTAACAATACATTTAATCCCACTTGCAAAACTTAGTAAATGTCAAATTTAAATGAAAGGCCATGAAATTATGCTAACGTCATAAACGAGTAGTTTAATTTTTTTCATCAATTAGGTAGTAAATATGTAGCTACCTAACAATCTACCTACATATTAAGTTACGAGTCGTGAAATTATTTTGTAAAAAATACCCATCACACATTTTTATCTTATACATATTTAAAATAAGAAACTGAACGGCTTGACTAATTCTCTGATCGATTTACGCACAATCCAAACGGTTGAATCTAGAGATTCCAAAGGAGGATGCTAATCTTAGTATGAAGCCGTACCCCACCTAAAAACTGACACGTCCAAAAGTAATTTAGGACGCAATTAGATATCATTAAGACAAAGTATCTTTAGATACCAATACATTTTTGTGTAAAGATGCGGTTTCTGAGATATAGGTACGTAAAAGAAAACTGGATTGTAATAACAATCAACACTAGCAATATTTGTCATCTGTCAAAGTGCGTTTTGTTATTTCTTCCTAGGTAATAAACTTGGTCAATCCAATTAACTGTATTTAATCATTACTCATCTTTTTGTTATAAAATAATAATAATAATATGAAAAATCTATAATAAATACATTAATACCTTCTATGGTTTTCAAAACACATATAGGTATTTGTTTTCTATGAAACAAAGCGCACCGGTCAATGGACAATGGTCTTCATTGACAAAACATTACAATTCCGGGATGAAAGATTTTTGAAGATCTTATTTATGTTGTCGACAAAACCTTAGCTTTATATTAACTCCAACTATTTCCAAAAATAATATTTCTATTTATGAGGCTTATTGGAAATATTGTTTTGTTGGACATTAATCTTGGTTGGGGCAAAAATTGTCATCCTCCTTTGGCATATAGGATCCTTATGAGGTCTAGGAGTGCATTAAGAAAAGATTCTTCAAAATTGACCCCTTATGGTGTTGAAACGGGGGTCCAAAGTTTGTATAGGGAAACTAGATTAATAAGACTTTTTTCTTCGAAACTTTAGAGGAGTACGAGTAGGTACTCCTATCGATAAATGAGTAAACAAGTGTTTTAGGTTTTTTTTCAGTATACAACCCCTTAAAGGGGGAAATGGGGTGACAACGTTGGGAAATGAACACGTGTATTTTTTTTATGGTTTATTTGGTCGCTGATTACGAAAACAACGATTTTAAAATGCAACGGGGCGGACGTAGAGTAACATCACCTTCTATAAGGGTTACATTTCTTCATTTTGAGGTATGGAACGAGACTCGTGTCCTAATAGGTTTCTAAATTTGTATTTGGTGCCATTACGATCGTCGTCAATCGGAAGCTAGGCGAGCGCGGCGGCGAGATGGGGGGAGAAAGTCATCGGGAAACTTCCTGCATCCGTAATTAGTAGGTACAATTCAAGGTGCTATAAGTTTAGATTTGCATTCTATCTAAAGTGCGAGAAACCAAGCTTTTAGCTTATAGGCACGTTCCCCTTGGGCCTATCAGAAAAGTATTATGTAAGTCTTCGATCCTTATTTTTTAACACCCGATGAAAAAAGAGGGGAGTTAAACAATTTGTCTGTCCGTGTATCTGTCTGTGGCATTGTAGCTCCTAAGTGAATGGACCGATTTTGATTCGATTTTTTTCGTTTCAAGGCTGACGTAATCAGGATGGTTCTTAGCTTTAATTTATGAAGACCAGTTCAGGCGTTTGATGACTATCAGCTGATTTCGTACTTGACAGATGGGTTTTACTAACTTTCACCGATCCGATTGATTTAAAATTTGATACAAGCTAGCCTTGAGCTGATCCTGTTCCATCAAATAGTCTGCGGGATGCTCAGTTCTTCAGAAACTCACAGCAGATATATCGTGTATGGGCTCAAAAGAATAGTCTCAATGAGATGATGTTAGATAGATTATGCCAAAATCAAATGAAATTCAACAGTTTTTCCAGTTCTCAAAATGTATTTTTTTTCATCTATTAACCCTCTCAGTACGGGCGGCAACTATGGTTGATTGGAGAAAGTGGTTTCAAGGGTGGCAACTATAAATGATTGAGCAAAGACAATTTTTAAAAAAATATTTTAAAAATGACTGTCTAGGGTAGAACTGTGTTTTAAATAAACAAGTTACACTTTCTGATGTGATAGTTGACAAAAATGCGTCTAGATAGATGTCTACCCATAAAAAAAGACCGCCAAAGTATACTTCAAACTTGCGTCAACATAATTGACACCCGTACTGCAGAGGTGTCGTTCGATCTAACAAATATGGCGGATTGCTAGTGAGGTATCGTAATCGTAGAAGGTGAGTATATTTCATTAAACATCTATCTATTAACAATATCTCATTGAGACTATTCTCATGAGTCTAAGCATGCTATATTTGCAGTAAGTTCCTGAAGAATTGACCATCCCGCAGACTATTTGACGGTACAGGATCAGCTTATGGTGAGCATGTCTTGGAAAAACCACCGAAGTTCCGACTGAATCGGATCTGTGACAGTTAGTAAGACCCTTTTGTCAAATAGGAAATGAGGTGATAGTCATTGAACACCTGTTCTTATATTTATAAATTATAGATCAGAACAAATTTGATCACGTCAGCTTTCAAACAAAAAAAAAACCGAATCAAAATCGGTCCATTCGTTTAGGAGTTATGAATTTTATGATGCCACAGACTGACACACAGATACAGCGATACACTTTCAGACACGTCAAACTTATAACATCCCTCTTTTTGCAACGGGGGTTGAAAATTATGTATTTACTCAGATACATCATATTTAACCCCCGACGAAAAAAGAGGGGTGTTATAAGTTTGACGTGTCTGTCTGTGTATCTGTGTTTCTGTCTGAAGCATAGTAGCGCCTAAACGAATGGACCGATTGAGAATCGTTTTTTTTCTTTGAAAGCTGATGTTCGATGATGGTTCTTAGCTATAATTTATGAAGATCAGTTCAGGCGTTTGATGACTATCAGCTTATTTTCTACATGATATTAGGATTTTACAAACTTTTACAGATCCGATTGATTTCAAATTTCGTGTACTGTCACTTCGATGACATTCCCATGACATACTAACTTTGAGCTGATCCAATACCATCAAAAAGTCTGCGAAATGCTTAATTCTTCAGAAAGTTACAGCAGATATAGCGTGTTTGGGCTCTTATGAATAGTCTGAATGAGATGGTGTTAGATTAGATAGATGATTAATGACGCCGGGGCTACTTAATTTTTTTAATTTTGCAATTATTTAATGGTTTTTCATAGGTGTAAGCAGTGTTAATTTCTGCAATATTAAATTGTTTCTCCATATTATATTGGGCTATACTATACAGGGTGGTGACGTCAATACGACAATAAATCAAAACATAGTAGGCTATATTAGTTCATAGAAATGGTTTGCCACTTTCAAAAACATCCTATTCGTTTGATAATTTCATGCCATTTGTATGAAATAATATAACATTGGCAGCATTATTTCATAGAAATGTTATGAAATTATCAAACGAATAGGATGTTTTTGAAAGTGCCAAACCATTTCTAAGAACTAATATAGCCCATGTTTAAATTTATTGTCGTATTGACGGCACCACCCTGTATACTTAGAAAAAGATTAAAAGTAGCACCAATAACATTTTTGAGATTGAAATTTGTTAAGGGGGTTTAAGCCGCACGGCTTTCCACACAAAATTTCAAGTCAAAAATATTGGAAATGAACCAACCGATTCTAATAAAACTTGCCACGCGTATGCAAGTCAGGCTAGTCTAATAAGTCATAAGATGATTTTTAGAAAAGTCTACTAATGAAGAATATCTTAGCGATTTTTGGTTAGTATGGAAATCTAAAACTTGCTCTTACTCAATTGTTATGAGACTTTTCTAAAAATCCTCTAATAACTAATTAGACTAGCCTGACTTGTCTATGCATGTAAAGTTTTATTAGATTCAGTTTATTCGTTACCAATATTTTCGACTTGAATGTTTGTATAAAAAGCCGCGCGGCTGAACTCTCTTACGGCCTGGCCACGGGAACAGGCGGCGGCGGTGGCGGCGGTGGCGCGACTGGCGAGGTCGCCGGTCGGCGCCACGCATGGCCTGCTTAGTACATTTGTTTGCATTCGGGCGAATATTCGCCACGGCTTATTTCCCGTGGCCAGGCCGTTTGGGTCAAATCACACCGAGACGCCACTTTTTAAAATAGTGCGCCTTCCCACACAGCGGAGCTTCTCCAATAGGCGTCGCACTGCGCCTCACGAAGCCGCGTGGCACAATGCGACGCCGCGAGGCGCAGCCTGAAGCCGTTGTCGCAGCTTGTTTCTACTATTGCACACGTTTTACTGTGCCGCGCAGTGTCTCGTAGCGCAGTGAGACATCGCGCAGCCACCACGATGCGGCTACGCGCTGCGCTGTGCGAAACCACTGGCCTCTTCAAGCATCGGCGCGTCTCGGTGCGATATGATGCTTGACGTCAATTGTTAATATTATGATGTTAAGAGTAAGTAAACTATCAAAGTGTATGACTCCTATTAATAAAGAAACACGAGTTAAGTAAGAACTGTGAAAAGATTATTTTAAAATAGCAGACCATAATAGGTATTTATTTTTGTTGTTAATAATCATGAATTTCAATAAAACCTTTTTGTTACTAGGAAATTAATATATTTTCATGATTTTGTGTTTGTATGGTTCCTTTATTGCTCTAGTTTCAACATTTCTGTCTGTCCTGTCTGTATGTAACAATAGATTTGACTAAAATAATTCAAATAGTCATTAACTGGTAACCCGAAACCAGAAATGACAACAACAAAATTATTTGGTTGGTTTTGTCTAAAATCGCTTCAGAACTCTTAATGCGTGTCCGACACTTTTTGGGCCAGTTATTTATATTCTGTACAATGTACTGTGACTTAGCCAAAGCATAAAAGCATAGTGATTTCAGCATTTGCTATTTATCTTTATAAAATTAGGTTAATGTAAATCCACACACAGCGTGTAAAAACTAGGCAGAGTTAATAGAGCATACGGCTTAGTAAAACCACATATAACATAATATAGTGATACCATTATACCGTTTAATTTCAGCCCATCTGCAAATCCAAGTTTCAGCGCTAGCCTTAATCTCAAATCAACAAAAATATGGTTGGAATATGGTATAAAGTGTGACAGTCTCTCTAGAACCAGCGACTCTAGTCTAAACTGTTCATCCAAATCCAATGTGCCCACTAAGCTTCCAAGTACACTTTGAACTGCGTTTACTTTACTGGTTTCCACTATAACAGCGCAGTTGTCACACTGCCACTCACTATTCGGCGCCAAAGGGTCAATCTGCAGCAGAACCCCAACACATTCTTTGCTCAAACACTTCAATGCCGAAAGCCTCGTTCTTTTCTCGGTCCGATCCCCGCATCTCGCGCATTTACACCAAAAATGTTTAGTCTTCTTAAGCTGAAACCTCCTCGCTGGCGTACACCACAGCAAACCCGTATAACATGTCAAAATCTCTTCCCCCTCATCGATATCTCTCGTCGCGTATACAGCCATATTGTAATTGTTACAGAAAATATTACGGGTATTTGGTAAACAGCTATGGTTCATCAGACCTGACAAAAGGTATAAACCACGAAGAAGCACTGTTTTGTTTGTCTCGTTGTGAGCAATTCGGAAAGCATTTAATTTGATGATTGAATCGACTGTTTTCATTATCTTAAGTTGTTCTTCAGGTATCAAGTAATTTGAACACAGAGCCTCCAATTCCTCAACTGGACTTTCGCTATCATTTTTTTGGAATAATGAAAGTAAATGTTTTTCTTCATCATCCAATAACAAAGATCGTATAAGGCTTAGAGATCTCGTTAGATCTGATGGGTGCTTTTCACAGTTAGGTTTTAGTTTCCAATTATTGATCAAGAACTCACATTCCTTAATGTGTTTTTCATTATTTTTACAATCTTCCGAACAAACTAAAAGGCTGCAAGCATCGCAGGGGTAGCAGGAATCTTCTGTCTTGTAACATATAGAACAGAAAGTGTCCCGAGCGCGATCTCCTCGGGGTCCCAAGATGAGGGGTTTGTTTTTGAAAATGAGAGTGCCGCGCTTGATTGGTTTCTTGGCAAATATTCCTCTTCCGGCGACTTTGGATTTTTTAATGTGCCAATTAGTTGGGTCACTGTCAAGATGGTGTCGAATAGTGCCGTCGGGGAGAGGCATCGTGATGATGCGGTAGCAGGATGAGCGGCCGATCACGGAGTGACATGGTTGTAGTCTGTGCCGCGGCTCACTGACGCCGCCCATCGATCTGCATAACCCGTTATGAAAATAGCTCCTGGAATACTAAATCTCGTACGATTTATGAAGGCGGCTCACGTGTCGAACCTGACGTAATACGCGTCGTTGCTAAGATTTATGTTTAGCTTACAACTGATTGAACCTTGAGCAGAAAGTAACCATTAGTATTAGTATGCTTAAAATTAATGTCGGGATCTTAAAACAAAATGGGGTTATGTTGTAACAGGTAACACAAATATTTTGAATCGTACTAACATTGATAAATGGGGCTGTGAGTCTGAGCGTAATAATAATAAATTTAGAGTTGCGTGTTAACTATGAAACTATGTTTGTATGACTGAACCAGATTCAGGTAGCTCATAAATTAATATCAAAATAGTAAAAAAAATGTTATATACAATTCTTTTACTTTTCACACTTAAAAATATCACACGGAAACTCAATTCGTTCGTTCTTTTTTTTTTAAGGTTTGTAAATATTAGGTTAGTGTTATAAATATATGTTATTTTATACTTAATCATACTAATAAAATTGACATGTTATTTTTTAATACCTACATTTAAAAAATAACAGTAAAATAATGATACCAGCATTGTTGTGTTTCAGAAGAAGCTTTACTGCACGACAGATTGGCTTGGAGCTGCTAAAACCCATATTATTCGCTTGGAGACAGCTCAATAAGCTTTTGCGTTTCCCTACTAGTGAGCTTAATGACATCTCTGAAGTCCACTCCATCAGGAAACTGTATGTGCTAAGCGCGTACCTACTTCAAAAGTATTTCATCTCTCATTTTATGACCCAAATATAAATAAAGTCAAACGTAGGAGCAACAGAGTCTGTCAAGTTTTGTGTTGTCGTTTGGGTATGGTTCGTCGTCAGTTTGATTTCTTCAGCGGCTCTCTCTGAAGAACTTTATTATATAAAGTTAGTAAAAGTCTTAACAACTACCCGTTAACCTACAGAGAATGTAAAGACACGGTGTTAAAATGGACCCTCAAATTGTCCTGTGATGAAACAGAGAAATTAACGTAAAAAATAGTTATGATTACCTTTATGTGACATCACATATGTCATTGCAATTTTAGTAATTAATTTTGCTCTTTTGTATCGAAGCCTCCTCAGTTTTGGAGGTGGGAGTTTACAACTGCGACACAGTCATTTGAAGAATGCATTTTTTATCATTCATATTTATGTTTATGTCTTTTTAATATTGCTGCTTTTTAAAGGATGGAGTAAGTACATCTATACCAACGGTAGAACACAAGCTCGCCTCTTAATTGGGGCACTTACAGGGCATTTTCCTACTAACCACATGCTACACAAAATACAACTCTCCGCAACACAACTTTGTGGAGCATGTGGCGAATGTCAGAAGGTCACAGGAAGAGTTAATGCGGGGGGGGGGGGGGGGGCACAAAAGATCTCAATGGGTCGAAGTGCACGGTGACTTAGTCATGGCCCCAAGTAAGATAAAATAAGATAATGGTGCCGAAATAAATATTATTATTAAAAAACTTAGTTCCTCTGTGGTTGAGGAATTCGCGTGTAGCTCGCTTCCATCTTCGGCTATAACATCACTGACTATCAAAAACCTTCGTCATAAAGAAGATCGCAGAGATGCATAAATAAACTAAATAAAATCCATGATGCAAAATAAAAAAAACAAAGGTCCGTGTACAGCATATTCGAAACTTTTTCATTTTCACTCCAAATTCGGATATCACGATGACTTGAGGATTCAGAATGAACAACGATCATTATCCGAAAATGTCTCCTTTCGGAATGCGCTAGTTATTACCCCTTCGTTGTACCCATAACTGTTGGATGACAGATTCGAAAGACACTTCCCGTCCTGCTTTGTCATACCGCGATAAAAAGAGACAGCTATAGCTGTCCCTTTTATTCAGGCGCCACTATGTGGGATAGCCAAAAGTCATATACCGTCCTACCGCGAAGAAAAGTGACAGAGAAAGCTTCAATTTTATGCCGGTGCTTTAGTTCCGGTTCCGGAGCTTCGTAACTCCGTAGCTTCGGAAAATTTTGAGCACTCTTCAATTCTAGAGATGGACAATAATCACATGGTACTGTCACACTATACTAAAAAGTGACAGATAAATAGTTGTGGCATTTTATCACGGTGTGTTCTCCAATTGAAATATGACTAAGGATGCTGCTTGTCTTCTATACTGTAGATAGCATTTTATAGGATTTTTATTAGAAAAATTATATAGTTAAAAATATTTACTAGGTGGTAGGCCCATATGTAGGGTCGTCTGAGTAGCTACCATCGCCTTTTTCATTTCACCCGTGAAACAGTTCGCTTTGTTTCGGTTTGAAGGGAAAGGCTGGAAAAGTGTAATTACGGGGCATGGACTGCATTTAATCTTAGGCCTCAGGATGACAACGCACCTGCAATATCAAGTGATAATATTTTTCCTCGTTATTGCAGGTGTCTATAGGTGGGGGTTACCGCTTACCACCAGGAGGGTTGTCAGCTTGTTTGTCATCTAGTACACAACATGACAAAAAGCCGACAGCCTACATGGTGGCCAGTGGCTACCGTACCCTAATATACCCTTTTTTTTCGCTGAGGGAAAGCTTTACCAGCCTATCCACCCACTTTCTGAGGTGAGGCAATAATCACACGATACCTATCCCTTCAATCCGAAACACAGCGAACTGCTTTAAGGCCGAAATAGCAAAGGCGGTAGTACTTACTACCTACTGTACCTACCCAGGCGACCCTAAATACACACGGGCCTACAACCCACCTAGTAAGTATAATGGAATAGCAATTCATACTAATGTTATAAATGTGGAAGTGACTGTCTGTCTATCTGTCTCTCTTTCTATTTGCTAAGTTTTCTCTCCTAAATTCTTAAGCCGCTAAACAGATTTAGATGAATTTTGGCATAGAGATAGATTGCATCACGAGAAAGGACATACGGCCTGGCCACGGGAACGGGCGGCGGCGGCGGCGGCAGCGGCGGCTCGGCACTCACTGCGCGGTCACGACGACGCGCTGCGAGGCCGACATCGGGACAGCGCGCAGTGGTTGCCAATTCGCGAGACGCAGGACGCTCGTGCGGTGAGTTCGTGGCCAGGCCCTTGGGCTACCTTTTGGCATGACAACCGCCAGCCAAGCCAGCGGAGCCGCGGGCAGCCACAGTAGATGTGTAAAAAAGGTTTTGTGACAAGAGCACGAAAATAAAAACAAAATAGCAAAAATACTAGCAGTCTTATGTACGGTCGACAGCACATTAAGCGTAACAGTTTGACCTTGAGACCTATTCCTATTCCGTTTATAATAGAGGCGGCTTTCGTAGTGCAACTGTTACACTTGACGTGCTGTCGTCTGTACCATCAAAATAGATTTGGTAGTATTTTTCTAATTGTTTTTTTAAATGAATTTCACCTAGAGGCAATATCGCCAAGATCTAATTAGTACCCAATAATTAGTGCATGTAATCACTATGTGTTGCGAATTTGCATAATTATTTATCTAACATTAAATGGACTATTTATAGAATCTAAAATATCTTGGGGTTCTGTGCATTGTTTTCCGAGCAAGTTTTCACGCATAAAGACAGTTTTAAAAATTGCGAAGGGAATTTGGTGCTGATCTCGCTTTATTACCGTTGGACCCTGCGCTAGGATGCCACGCTCTCTTTGCGTCCCCGGGTTATGAAAGACCAATATTTAATTGTAATATGGCGGACAAATAGTTGTTAAATCTTTAGGTATTTATAAATATTATTATTGTTCTGACAAATTGATTGATTGATAGACGAAAAGATAAATGGACAGATTGCTATTATAGCCACGGTAGCGTAATGTAAATATTATAGCGTCATACGTCTAGGCTAACGCATTTTTAGCGTAAGCTATGTACCTACTGTCGTTTGGTACATGGAATACTATATGGGAATACTGATAGTAGATTGATATAATATCGATTAAAATTAATTGTAATTTTGGGAAAAAACGAGTTTAAGATAGTTTCGACAAATATACAGACGTAAAGATAATTACAGTGACATGTAGTGATGACAAGGTAGGTAACATACAGGGTGGTGCCGTCAATACGACAGTAAATTAAAATATGAGCTACAGTAGTTCACAGAAATCGTTTGCCACTTTCAAAAATATCGTATTGATTTGATGATTTCATGCCATTTATATAAAAGAATGCAGCCAGTGTTATATTATTTCATACAAATGTCATGAAATTATCAAATGATTAAGATCTTTTTTAAAATGGCAAACCATTTCTATCAATTAATATAGTCCATGTTTTAATTTATTGTTGTATTGACGGCACCATCCTGTATAAATGTAAGATTGATAATCACCCAATATTCGATATCGATATGATGAGACACTATATCTTTAACCTTTCATCTTTTACTAGCCCGCCTGCGCTAGCACACTATAAAAATTCTATTGTGTCTAATATTATTTTGATACTCACTTTCTACCTGAGTTTAAAAAAACTTTTTAAACAGGTTACCTTTGATATGCGGGTGTTTTTACTAATATGGTACAATCAAGATAAAAAGTCAAATACCAGTTATGACAGCCCATATCATAACCCTCGTTCTCTCACTACTGCAAAAAGTAATCAGTTACTTTTGGTTATGTACCCACAACATGTTTTGAATATCAACAGTTTCCAGTTTATTGACTACAAACTAAAATGATATAGTTTTTAGAACTTACCATGCCAGCGTAGTCCTTCGCTATCCCCAATTTCCCATATCAGCCGGGACTGAAGATCCACAACAATTTGATTCGTTTTCGGAATGTACTTATTGATGCGATAAATAAGAAAATTTTCTAATTGGTCCACGTTTTCGAAGTCCAGTGTGCTCATTAAACTTCCGAGTGCGTTTTGTAGAATACAAATATTCTTAGAAGGAACTCGTATTCCACACTCTAAGCATTGCCAGGAAGATGACGATTTCAAAGGTTCTATGGGGAGGAGAGATCCGGGACATTCCAAAGAAAAACACTTCAGGGCAGCCAGTAAGGTGCCGCGCTCCGTTGGATCCGCACACCTGTCACATTTACACCAGAAATGTTTCGTTTTATACATATGTAGTCTTCTGGCTGGTGTTCCCCACAGGGTTCCAGTGTAACTAGTGAAAATTTCTGTCCCGGCGGGAATTGGTTTCACGGCCTTCACAGTCATTTGGTAGTCACTGTTATAGCTATACCGAGTATTTGGCACGCAGTTGTGATTCATTAATCCAGAAACTGGATATAAGCCTCGCATACTCACTTCCTTTTTACCATACATAGTGGCTATTTGGAATGCATTCGTGTCAAGTGCGCAACAAGCGAGAATTAATAGTTGTTCGTCTTCTTCTGGAATGTCGAAATATTGCTTTAAATGTCTAATCTCAGCGCCGTGCTGTGGTAGTGCATGTGCTTGTAAAGAAGCCATTAGTAGTTTTTGTTCTTCATTCAACAACAATGCTCTTATCGGTGTCAATGTTCGTGATAATAACGTATCGTCAACTTCCTCAATAGGTACTTTACTGTTCCAGCCCGAGATAATGGCACAGTCTTCAAAATGAATATTGGTATTTTGGCATTCTACCGAACATAGCAATAAAGAACATTTGTCACATTTTAAAAAAGCATCCTTTTCTACATTACAAACGGTACATCCGCGCGGAATATTGGTCCCCGAGCGAGGTCCTCGAATGAGAGGTCGGTCCACGAATAGTACTTCGCCGGATGATACGTCTTCAGTTGCAAATAGTCCACGGCCACTAAGATGTGAATCAAAGATATCCCATTTAGACGAATGTTGTAAACCGTCCGCATAGCTGTAGAGTCCGAGATGCACCTTCACCATTTGTGACAATTGCTCCAACGACAACATCCTGCCGTGACTCGACCGATGACGGCACTGCACTGCGCTCTGATACGCATATACAAATCAGCGAATTTGATAACATTGACTAGGTACTGTTCTAATTTACTATTGGAAATACCGAAATAGTACAACGTGATCTTTTCCCAATTAGTTGAGCTTGAGCCCGATTGACGTACGCCGGCCGTATGAGGCTACTTTAGAGCATACCTGGCGTATTCTTCACAGGCGCTGCCAAGCGGAGTGTTGAATAAATCGAGTGATTTACGTGCGAAGCAATTTACCGAACGAGCTCATAATTCTGTTCGCGCAAATTTAGCGGTTACCTGAGCTGTGTCCGCCGTGTAAACAGTGCGAAAGACGACCCCGTGACATCTGGGGAAAATTCAAATTACACGATATATACGTTGGGTGATATTTATTTTTAGAATAACTGAGCAGTAGCTGCTTTTTTAATCCAGTTCAAACTTATAAAAACATCTGGCAGACTTATAGCAAAAAGTTTTCGTAGCTAGATAATTTTTAAAAATAATTTTCAATTGTTTTGGATGTAAAGCGGAATAGACAGCATGAGTAAAGGGTTTCATAAATCTAGACACGTAACAAGCGCTATAAGGAGCTCATTAGGAACTATACATTGATGTAAATTATTTACGAGACAATGCGTACCGACACAATGAGACTAGTAATGAAGTGCATTGTGAATGTAAATGTAAAACGAAGTAACATATACATTGATTATTGATGTTGGAGTACCAGGGGCAAGATATACTCATAATATTGTTGTATTGGAAATGAAAAGATTTTTTTTTAGATCTAGAATACTATTGAACAATTACCTACCTTAAAAAATTCATCAGCTGTTTGTGTTCAATTTAACATTGAAAATTCGATATCCATTCAAGTAAACGATTTATCTCGAAGTGATTGATTTATGTAGGAGCTATTTTAAGTGCCAGTTTTGATCTCAGCGATAAAGGTGTATTTGCGCTAGTTGCTGCCAGATTTTTTTTTACTCACAAGAGTTTTATTTTAATAATGACTATGAATTTCTTTTGAAGAATATGTATTTTATTGTTAGATAAATTAAATTATAGATAGTAAATAAAAAATAATTTAGTATTTAGTATGAATTTCGCACAATTTTTACAAATTAACAACTCTATCAATCTTGACGACCGGCTGGTCGAGCGGTCTGTGGCCCTTGCTATGCAGGCTACTCGATCAAGAGGTCCCGGGTTCGACTCCCGGTAGGACCAAATGTTTGTACGATGAGTACGAGCATTTGTTTACGAGTCATGGATGTTTATATATTTATTTAGTATATTTCTAATATTTATAGACATATTATTATAAATATTTATCCGTTATCTAGTATCCATAACACAAGCTCTTAATGATGCTTACTTTGGGCTAGATAATAGGTGTGAGTGTATGAATATTATTATTATTATTTATTTATCTATACTGGAGAGTCGTTGATTGTAAAAACTACGATTTGTGAAATTCATACTGTGATCATAGAAAATATTATTACCTATCATTAGGTACCTAGTTAAACGTTATTTTGGTGACTGTAATTATGTGATAAATTATAAAAAATAGTAAGTACCACTTAATCTTCGGCTAGACAATAAATTACTCGGAACTACAATGACGAAGGAAGGAAAACAAATAGTATTAAAGTGTCCCTACGTCTTCGCACATTATTTGGGCTTAAACAGTGAGCATTTCTTGCTGCTTACCGTAGCACGACGATCACGCCCCCGATGCTGCGCACAAAGTGTCCCCGGGGAAGGGAATCTGATCCTGTTCCTTTGTCACCGCTGGCGCTGGTTCGACAACCTGACCAGTCTCTGTGACCGCTTGTCCAACGCGGACGTTTCCCTCTGGCTTAGCAGAAAGATACGCTAAATGCGCAATAAACATATCCAACGTCACGGGAGCCGAGTAGCTGCCTGAGGTTCAGTGGTAGCTGCCCAAGTGCAACGAGAATGCATACGTTGTTTGACTATCAGGAGGATGAGTGTCCCTGGTATTATTTCGACAGTTCCTACAAAACGCTGCTTGGAGCTTGTCTAATTCTATTTGGTGAGTTCCGCGTGTGACGTACAAAGTGTTAGACGGAATGACGAAATTTGTGACACTTTTGGCTTAGTTTCTCTTCCGATGTTCTTTAATCTTGATATTTTGACAGGTGTATTTGGGGTGCTGCTGAACGGTTGGCTTTTTGCCACGTTTATTCACAGTCACCTGCTAGTGTTCAAGAGTCATTTATTAGTTCTTAATCTTTGCTCGGCGTCTCTTGGCAGGAATCTACTAGGATTTCCCTTCTCGGGTTCATCGGCTCTAGCTAAAAGGTAATTACGTTTGATCTTTGTAGTTTTAGGTATAGGAAATGGTTTAGATAGTAATTAAGTAGGTACGGTCAAGAACGAAAGGTTACAAAACGTGATAGATATACCTATAAAATGAAATACAAGAAAAGATAAAAATACAGCAGTAAATTATTTATGAATTATGTATAGCAGTGAAACATTTTAAAATATGAGAACTTTTATTTACGAATTCCAATTTCAAACATGTTAATTGTTAGCTGACTTTTGTTGTTGATTATGACTTTTATAATTATAAAGATAATAAATATGTATAATCGAGATGTCAATAGCAATAGCAGTGTTTCCACCGCTGCATCGAACGGTGCCTCGATAGTGTGTTATGTGGATGATGATGTTCATCTGATGATGATTAGGCTAAATGATATTTCAAATTTACACCGTTATCGCACTCTGAGTACTAATGTTAACTGCTGATATCCAGAAAATAGCGTGCAATATATGTACTTAGTAGGTACTTGTGCCCTATGTACAGTCAGCTACAGAAGTTGATTAACACTTTAGTACCTTGTCACAATAACATTTTTTTACACAACTAGATGACAAAAAAGCTGATGGCCCATCTGGTGGTAAGCGGCTGCCGCCGCCTATCTGCAATAACAAGGAAAACATCACTTGGTATTGCAGGTATTGCGTTGTCATCCTGAGGCCTAAGGTGAAATGACCAGTAATTACTCTGGCTACCTTTTCCTTCAAGCCAACCAGCTAACTGCTATACGGCTGTTAGTATAAAGGCGGTGGTACCTACCCAGACGATCCTACATACGGGTCTACCACATATAGTGATATTGGCATACCTACTATTGATAATTTGTATGAACACTGTGAATATATGAGAGTTGATAAAATAGTGTGACAATGGTGCTAAACTGTTGATCTGTTACTGTTAATAAGTGGTCTGTGCCCCTACTCGGTCAGGAGTCCCGGGTTCGAATCTCGGTTGGAGCAAATATTTGTATGATGAGTACGAGCATTTGTTCATGAGTCATGGATGTTTAGGTTTGTTTAGAATATTTCTAATATTTTTATACGTATTATTATCATTATTTCTTTGTTATCTAGTATCCATAACACAAGCTCTTAATGATGCTTACTTTGGGCTGGACAATAGGTGTCAGTGTATAAAAAAAATCTTCTTCTATTGCTGACCGTTCCATCCATATATCAGACACATTAGGGTATACTATACAGGGTGGTGCCGTCAATACGACAATAAATTGAAACATGGGCTATATTAGTTCACAGAAATGATTTGCTTCTTTCAAAAATATCTTAATTATTTGATAATGAGATATAATAAATCGAGCCGCAAAATTTTTTTTTGGACACGGCAACCAACCCCAAAATTAATAACTAAGCCACGGGAAAATGAAAAAGCTCCTAATAAAATAGCTCGCCTTCTTTAGAATGCCCTCTAAATATTTTTGTTATTAGACCTAATTCTTTTTTTTTACTATGTGTTGATTACAAATTTCAAGAACTTTTGTTATTTACACAGCGCACAGTAAGAAATGATCTGTAACTCCAAACCAATTATTAATGTTTATTATACGTCTCATCAAATCAAGCTAAATATAAGTTACAATATTTGTATTTTTGGGCACTCGTTGTCTATTAAGTAAAGTATGTTTAGTTATTATTGCTACAATGTAATGACTGTATTGTGCCAAAATAAATGAAAAAAAAAATCCAAAAAAATAACTTGTCTCACTAATTTATACCTAAGCACCTAATTTAATGACTCAGCCACGAAATTTTTTACCCCCGCCCACATTTAAAATTTTACACATTCAATATAGGTTCCTCAAAAAAACATCGTTTAAGCTTCAACTAAGAACATCATATTTTATAATTTAGCATCAAAAGTAATACTTAATATTCTATAATAATGAAAATAGACACTTTGTTTACTATATTAGTCACGTGTTAGAAACTTTGTTTCCCATGAAGTCGATTTCCACAACACCATTTGTTATAATCATTGTAAGCCGTAATTATCAGATGCCATGACATTATTTGCCATCGACATTGCTTCTAGAAAAAAAAACGGCTTAAACTAAACAATCAGTAGCTTTAGGTTAGGTTAGAACATGAAAGACAACGCAATAGCCGAGCGAGCGAAGCGAGCGTGCCGCGGTAGCGGCCGGCGAAGTGCCAGAAAGTCAATCGCTTTTTAGGACAAAGGCGTTAGGTTAAATTTGTACGGAAGCGACTTGGATCGACTATAGTGAAATATCATGAGCAAATGCATAGCTTAGATAGATTCGAAAACAATTTAGTATGGCGTTGAAATATTCTGTTAAATAATATTACCTATTGCTAATAAAATGGATAACAATACGTATGGCATTAGTATCATTATGGAATCTAATGTTCGGGTAAATACGAATAATGTACGAGTTATAAATTTTGAGGTTTCACTTTATTCATAATCACACTAAGTTATAAAATTAGATGTCAATAACAGTATTTTTTTGGCGGCAATTTGCAGATTTTTTGGATGCTATTGCTTTAGATGCTTAAAAATTAATATCATAGTAAGTCATATTTATAGAAGCTTAAATCAATGATATTCTCGGCTAATATAGCAATTTTTAGAAGCGCATGAATTGTGTCTCACTTATTAATTTAGAAGGCAGGTCCGATTTTTAGAGGAGAATATTTATAATTATTAGAAGTCCGATTAATTACATGCCTTTGATAATTTCATGACATTAGTATGAAATAATATAAAATTGGCTGCATTATTTCATAAAAATGTCATGAAATTATCAAATGAATAAGATGTTTTTGACAGTGGCAAATCATTTCTATGAACTAATATAGATCATGTTTTAATAATAAATTAAAACATGATCTATATTAGTCGTATTGACGGCACCTGTATATTGGGTGTGTCCGCCGGTGGGCTGGTTAAGGGACGAAAGGTAAAAAAATGTAAAGATATATAGAGTTTTTTTTCTGCTCAGATGGTTATTTGGCCCCGCATGCTGTCAGCTGTTTGCGTTTCTGAACCAGTTTTTTGGTGTGTTTCAAATGACGGCTTTGTTCACCATAGTTCTGGAGAGGTATCTTCAAGCAAAGTTCTACCGGCGTGGTTAGTATTTATAGTAATTATTTGTGTATAATATTTTTTTGAATTTGTTAACTACAATTCGATCTTTATTTCAAATTGAGAATTGATATGTTTATCATGATTTATTATAGTTGTTGTCGAATTATGATTAGATACATATCATTTTTTTTACTTTGAATTTCAATTAAACATTCTTATGATGATAATGGTCAATAAATATTTTTCCAATTAGTAGAGCTTTAGTACCTAATCTTTTGTATAAATTCGGTGGGTTCAAATGTTTTGATGACAGAAAATAATATTATTTTCATTGTATTTAAGTAAAGTTTTGCTGATTTGAAATATATCATAATTATATTCAATTGGTTTTGAGAAATATTTAAATATTCTTTTTTTCTCTTCGCGAAATGTAAATAAAAATTACCGATGTTTTTTCAGAGAAATCCCTTTACATGCGATGGTATTGGACTCTTATTGGCGTGTGCTGGGCTAGTTCGGTGGTATTCGCCACCCCGCCGCTGTTCGGCTACGGCCTGTACTCCTGCGACACCACCGGCACCGCCTGCACCTTCCTCTGGCCCTCACTCAATGGTGGTGCCAGACTTATTGGTTTCAGCGTGCCCTATGTCATTTTTTGTGGCATAGCGCCAGTCGTAGCAATGTGAGTGACGTTTTTTTATAGAATCAGTGCGGGATTTAATATGTGGTTTGCCTAATGGTAGGTGGTTACGTAGGCTAATCGTTGTTATTTTTGACAAGGTTGGCAAATAAGCGTACGGATCACCTAGTATACTCCTTGGGCAGGAAGACTAGGTGATCGTCCGAACTATATTTTTATTAAATATTATTTAAAGTCCTGAATAAAACAATAACCTATAGATTGCCTTTTGATTACTAGTTTGTTAACAAATATCTAGTTTAGATATTGTTATAAGTAAATCATTTTCAAACATTTATAATAATTTTGAAATGAAAATTAAGAATATTTGAAAACAATGCCCTAACTTAACCGAATCTTAGGTGTTTGTAAAAATACTCGTTTCGGATGTTGAAATAGAACATTTTGACATTGTAGGGTAGACGTTAGCTTATAACGCAAATACAGATAGACTAGAAGAATTTCATAGGGTTATCCCAAGTTCTGGGTAGCTCAGATGGTTAGAGCAGTCACCCGGATTACGAAAGCTGCGGGTTCGATCCCCGCCTCAGGAAAGGAAAAAAAAATCTAGTTTAGATATTTTTATAAGTAAATATTTTGACTGCATATAGCTGGTTACCAGGTTATGTAATGTAATTCCTAGAACATCTTTAACGTAAAGCGGAATGTCTGTATTAGACGTTTTTTTTCTCTGGGCACATGTCATAGAAACAACAAACACAGGGCAGCCTAATGGGCCTATTCGACGGATAACAGAGTCATAAAATAAAAATTTCAATGATATTGATATACAGGGTGTTAGGGGGACGCTCTCGAATACGAAGGCAGGTGGCAGTGCTGCTCACCCTAAGTACGACTTGCTAAAAAATAAATTTAAAATCGCGATAAAAATCAGCTGTTTCAAACAAATTGTAATATTTATACGGCCTGTTTGTATGAAATAGCTGCTTTTTTGTGATTTCAAATTTATTTTTCAACAACTTGACACGGTGAGGTTTCCGAGAGCGTCCCCAACTGCCTGTATTTAGCAAAAGTAGAAGGAAAATTTAAAAATTTTGTTACTGAAAAATTGTAAGTTTAGTTTAATTGCTTATTATCTGAATTAAGTAAACTGTGGACATCATGGGTTCATTAAGATGATGATTATGATGAAGTACATTTAATAATTCTCACTACATTTTAATCTGTAAGATGCTCCAAACCAATGTATTCTTGTTTGTATTACAAATTAGCGCTGTGGGCTGCATTATAGTATGCCTAGAATTATGCATTAATAGTGTATCTATTTGCTTTTTAACCGACTTCAAAAACGAGGAGGTTCTCAATTCGGCCGGTATGTTTTTTTTTTCTATGTATGTACACCGATTTCGCCGAGATTACTGATCCGATTTACGTGATTCTTTTTTTGTTCGATGCGGAATAGTTGCCATTTGTTCCCATAAAATTTTTTTCAAAAACAGTTGGGTACTTTGGTTTTAAATTAAAAAAAACTGAAATTATGAAATCGTCTACATAAGCGAAATTGCGAATTTTTGCTTTTCCAATGACTTTTTAGTGAAACGATACGATAGTAGGAAACAATATAAGTTGACGGTCACCCATCTAGCTTCGACCGTAGAAAGTTATCACTAAAAATCGGTGCTTCACGTTCTATTGTTTTTGGAAACCACTTAGCACCAACTCTAAAAATATGTTTCTAGGGGATGAATACCTACTTAAATTTAATTATTTTATCCTTTTCAGTTTTTTGAAGTCGGTTTTAATTTTTGTTTAAAATTTTTTTTTTCTTACTAAATAAAATAAAAATGAAATAAACTTTTGTGTTTTTTAGCATTTCTATTATGAAACTGAAGAGTTGTGGTACTGTAAAAATAAATAATTTTGTATTCGTATCACAAATATTGTAAAAAAAAACGATAAAAGAACCAAAGAGTCTTATTGATTATTATATTTGTTGACTTTTTACACCATCGAAGTAGCGTAAAAAATCTCTATAGAAGTTGACTTGCCCAATGTTTTAATTGCAGATTCCAAAATAGTATAATAGGTACCTGTTACATTTTGCGATATTTCCGAACAAATTTTGCAATGTTGATTTTGCAAGTAACTAAAAAATAAAAATAAAAATATAAATAAATAATTAAAAAAATAAATATATAATATAAAAATAAAAAATAAAATAAAAATAATAATAAATAAACATATAATTTTTATAAATATATATTATATTTATATAATATAAATTATTCGTTTAACATAAACAAGGAACTGTGGCCGCCATACATATTTCCTAAAAAAAGTTGTTTTAGAAAGGGACAGGAATACTGCTTTTTCTAAGTCAAATATCTCGGGTATTTTTGGCTGTAATCAATTCTGTTTTCACTATCAACAGAATAATTTTACGTGTTTTTTATAAATGTACAAAACTAGTATATTTTTTTTCATGCAAATTCCCTATTGTAGCAGAAGAAAACAAATAAAATTCGAAGACAAAAATTGTTTGAATTAGATTTTTAAAAAAATTTCATCTAATGATCATGGCGGCCAGTACGTTAACAAAACATTCATAAAATTAAAAAATCTCTTTTTACCGTTCCTCTTAATTAGTCCATGATGATGAAAAATTTTTTTGGTAAGCTTTGGACGATTGAATGCTTATTTATTTAGGCATTTTTTTTCAGTTTTTATTTCATGGGAAAAGCTGTTCGATTGGAAAAGATATATTATAGAAGCGAACAACAAAGGGAACAAAAGCGCCTCACTAAGGTAAATAATTACAACCTTATTTGTAATTTCTTACCCACAAACTGGTCAATAGATATTGCTCTATTTTTGATTTGTCTTCATTTTTGACTTTTGTTAATTTTTAAAAGATATTTCGAAAAATGTTTGGGCGAGCAAAATGACATAGAAAGTACCAGCCACGAGCAATAATATGTACCCACTTTTGACATTTCAGCATCCTTATTTACCTTTGCAATTGGGTACATATTAATGCTTTTAAACTTTTTAAATATTTAATGAACACTCTACTTCTGGGAATCTGAAATTTCGATTCACTGTGACCGTGTACGGGCTCTACTGGTGTGGTTTAGTTTATTTTTACAAGTGCACGGTAATATAAAAGTTTGGGAGCCTTTGCTTTATTTATTTATTCAGAAGATCTATAGCTATAAAACCATTTAGACATCTTCATTGCAAGTGTGTGATAATATAAAAATTTTAGAGATTTATTTATTTATACAGGGTGTTAGGGGGACGCTCTCGAAAACGGAGGCAGATGGCAGTGCTGTAGGTGCTTGTAAACAGGTCATGTAGATATTACGATTTGTATGAAACAGCAGGTTTTTTTCTCGATTTAAAATTTATTTCCTTACAAATCGTGATAGGGGTGATCAGCACTGCCGTCTGAGAGCATCTCCCTAACACCCTGTTTGTATAACAATTTAGACATCATCAAACCACCAATTATTACAAGTTCTCACATAGTAATATCCAGACTACTTTACTCCATTATCAAGCCTCGAGATAATATACAGGTTAGCACATGGGAAAGACGGTTAGTATGGGAAAGTCTGAAACTATAAGACATGCGAAAACCTCTTCTTAGGAACCATGTCATCGATTTTAGTAATAAGAAAAACTGCATTCATGAATGGAACCCGGACGTTTTGAAAAATAAAACTAACACTATTTCTATTTAAACATCGATTGTGTAGGTCTTAAGCACTATGAAACATGATGTCTAAAATGAATAAAATGCATTGTTTTCATATCGTTTAAATTATTTTTGTAAGTGTTTGAAATCGCCTGAACCGAAACCGAGATAAGAAGAGATTTTCTTATGTCTTATAGTTTCAGACTTTCCCATACTGACCAATGTAAATGTGCCAGCCTGTATTTTAGTCAAAACGTGTATGTTCTAGAGCGTTCACGCTCTGACCGTGGCCACACTGGCGTTCTGGATCCCCGCAGCCGTCCTGATTGGCTGGCAGTGGCTGCCTCTGCTCATGTACGGGTACAGACCTCACGTCCCACCAGCACTAACTCTTATTGCCACTATTGCTGCTGAGGTGAGGCTATTGTATTACACCAGGTAGGTCCAGTTCGTTAACTCTATCTTAAAGTATGTTGATAAAAAACGATTAACACACACCGTAGATTCAAAACGCTGACGCGTAGTGTTGAGATATGGCGAAAAAACAGGGTTTTTCAATTAACATTGACTTCTCAATGTTTAAATCGAAAGTTGTAAAAAGTATCTGCCCAAAAATTTCATGTTTTTTTTACGAATAAAACTGAACAAATAAATGATTGCGAATAAACCGCAAGAATAATTTTTGTTGCTTTTAATTGTTTTTTATTAAATTTTCTTACTGAGTTTGCTTGAAAACTCAGCTAGCAAAAGCTTGCGTTTTTAAACTATTGATCAAACTTTTTAATCGGAAACGGAAGTGTGATAAATTGAAGTACCTACCTACGATTGTCTTTTTAACATAAGGTATATTTAAACCGGGTATTGATTTTCTTCAGATAGTGATATGGACTCTGTGGAGCACCAAGACTGATTCACACCTATAAATATATATTATTTAATTTATTCTACCCTGTCAATAAAACCCTTTTTTCCTCAATTGTTCAATTTCGAAAAAACAAATATCTCTTTTTTCCAACTCAATCTTCATTGTTCTTTTCAATGTTGACTTGAAATAAACAAAACAAAAGGCTTTTTGTTTTTTATGAAGTTATGCACTAAATTCGAAAAGCCGTAATATTTTATTTTTTAAAATGTTTTTTATATTTTGTAATTTTCAACGCTAGACGTTACTTTGCGCCATGATGACATTAACTACTTACTTCTTGCTCTTACTAGCACTACTATCACACATTATTTTTATACCGCTGACACAATTAACACTGTATTCTGTATTATTAATAGTTACGGTTTTATAATTGTAATGTAAAAAAATATGATAAGTGAATTTGTTAATAAAAACTATTCGAGAAATTGTAAATGCTACGTTACGAGATTTGATAAGATATTTAATGTTGAATGAAAAGGTCTGCGAATAGTGAAAATAATAAATAAATGGCAAACCGACTTCAAAACACTAAAAAGGAAAAAAATATTAAATTTTAGTGTTTAGAAGTCGGTTTTCCATAATACTATTCGCAGACCTTTTCATTCAACATTGAATATCTAATCGAATCTCGTTACGTAGCATTTACATTTTCTCGAATAGTTTTTATCAACAATTAGCCTTATCGTTATTTTTTTACATTTTGTGTATTTCATCAAAATATCGTCAGATCGATATGTAAAAGGAAATGTTTCATTTCCCATAATTATGTTCCACATAAGTTTAAGTTTTCTAAATAGTCGTTACTTCAAATTTTACTTCACTAAAGGCACATAGAAAGTGAGATTTTTATTTGTTCGTGACAGGTAATAATTGCTTACCTACATGCTCAAAAATATTCTGGGTTCGGTTACGTTATAACAGTGAACGAAATGCGGAATTAGCCAGATTCCAGCTATTGTTAGTCAATAAACAGTGAATGCCGTAAAATGTTACAATTACCATGTTTTAGGTAAGGTATTATTAATTTAGAATTGACCGCAACAGTTTTTCACAACACACGAAGGCATCGTTTGAACATTATTTCGAATAAAAGTTGTTCGATGAAATATTAAAATGAGTATATTTCTTCATGTTTCGATAAAAAGGTATTTTCGAAAAAATAATAGTAATAGTTAGTAGTAATTAGTAGTTGTGAAATACAAACTTGATTAACCGTTATTCTAGTTATCAAAGCAGGTTTAAAACATTTTTTCCATTGATATTGTATGATATGGTAATAATTGGTTATTAAATTAATCAAGAAATTTAGATATTAAAATATTTTCGCTCGACTTTTCTGTGGAATGAAATTTGATATTAAAAAAATCTGTGTTGTAATACTCGTAGATACCTAATTTATTTGTATTACTTGTAAATAATTAATTAATTCATATTATTATTGCTCTCCAGCAATACCTTAAAAATATCCTGTAGATAAAGTATACTATGAGTACCTATTTATCATTATGAACTTCGTTTCAGATTTCTTACCATAAACTAAATTCAAACGATTTTTTCACTTATTGTTATATAGAAAATAGATTTAAGCTAGTCGATCTGTGATTTTTTAAAATCTGTGTTTAACATCTTAAAGTTAAGCCTTTGACTGCCAGTTGTCCGGCAACAATAGATTTTCTATTGTGTCTGGATCCGACGTCTGTTAATGTGATAATTATCTTGCTTTTCAGGCAGCAACCAGCATTCCAGTACTGTTTTACTTATCCGCTGACGAGCGGCTGAGGGCTGCGCTGCTGGGCCGCATGCGCAAGTACTACGCGCTGCTCCCCCCAGACCGCGCCAAGCGATTCAACAAGAACCTTCTAGAAAATACAGTAGAAAAAACTTACAGCCGCCTCTTAGAAAAAAATGCACTCGACAAGAGCTATACCAGCCTTTACGATAAAAACGCTAGCCACAAAAGTAATAGTAGCTTCTGGGATAAAAATACTGTCGCTTAATCCCATGTGAGAACCTTGCGACTTTATAAAAAAGACTGAATAGTTTCCTAATACCTTTCCAGAATTGGGGTATTGCCGTAAATTGTACATTAATCATAGGTACGCATCGTTTTAAGTTAAAATTGTTATGTAAGTATATGTAACTTTAATGTTTAATAACATAATTTCACGTAAGAATAATTTGGTTTCTTTTCTTTAATCGGAATTTAGTTATCAGAAACAATTTTGAAACTTCAATAGGACTCAAAACAATAGCTACAGATCAATATTATACATACCTAACTTAAGTATAGATAGATATCTACTTTTCACGAATAATAATTGGGTCCAACAAGAATATATTTTTATACGTCGAAATTGTTTTCGATATAGAGTCATCTCAACATCGTAATATTTAATGTGTTTATTTGGGATATCGTAGGATGAAGAGTGATTTTGTTATTGATGGACGGGAGAGCAGGGGGCCTCCCTCTCGACCCCTGTATCCCTGCCATTTACCTTTTAGTGCTGGGACGCTACAGGTTACACAGTCAAATTACACATCAAACACGGTAAAGGTTGTCCACACCATGAACACAAAGGTCTAATTTATTCTTTGAATAGTGAGTGCTTCTTATGAAGGGGTCATCTGTTTCGGTGTACTTCCGGCTTTATTGTAAGTATCCACTAATAAGTTATATACGTATCGTAGGTTAGTTGTTATCTGATTTCAAAATTTGTTCCGTCATAGTTTTTATTTACGGAAACTTGTTAAATTTAATTCATTACTTAAATTATATGCTGCAGTAACATTACAAAAAATAATTAATATCTAGTAACAACTTACTAACTGATTTCATATATTTCAATATAAGAATATCTTTGATGTAATATCACCTGCATACTTCATTAAACAGAACTAGAATTACAGTTGGAAACTTATTGTTACTTACTTAATTATTAACGCTAAACATCATAAAACTTTTATGTACTTACATAGTATTCGTAGCATGAATTGATTATTATGTTTATTTACTATGATAATTATTTTCCCAGTAACTATTGATTACAAAAAGGACATAATATTGAGTCCTAAGAAAAGAACAAACATTTACATTGTTACTTTTAATAAAATCGCGCGACAGTGTTTTTTACTTTTACAATTTTATGTAAGCCTTAACAAAATCTACTTATGCTGTTACTGTTTTAATACTGCGAGTCATAGACATAAACAATGTCGGAACAAGTTTTGCGAACAATGCAGCAAGCGGTGCGTAGCCTTGTAACCGGAGGTTGTCCTGCAGGATGCAATTTGAGGCACCGGGTGTTTGCAGTCGTGTCCACGACACCTCCGCCCACTGCTGCACGCAGGCGCTCAGCATCTCTCCCGGGCAGATAGCCGAAGCTTTACTAACTTCCCCGGTGCATTGACGAGCAGTATCACTTAATTACCAAAGAAGCCTAAAAGTTCAACGATGGCCGCCACAGACACCGATTACTGCATTTGGCGCGAAATCTTCAACAAGACCGACTACTATACTACTTCCCTAACGAATTTTAATACAGGTAAATATTTTTTAACGACGTTAGTACTTCAAGATGAAGAATAGCAAAATACGAAGCTCTGTATAATATGTTGCTATTGATCTGTTTATTCTTATGCTCAGGTAATGGTCCGATTTTCATCTTCCATATTTAGATGTTGTTACCTACGCCGTGACATCTACCCTCTTTCCTTCCTTTTGTCGCCCACGTGGTCCTACGGGGGTGACTTAAGTACCTACTGTATTGTGACGTAATATTATCTTATTTATACCAACAGAGTATTTATTGGAAATCAATATCTAGTTTATCATATTCATTACTAAATACTAATTTTCCACGCATTTTTTAAAGACCACACGAAAGTAGGTATATACTTGTAATTTAAATTCCTTTGAGTTGACAAATAATATTTTCTGAGGAACCATATCGTCGATGTAAAAGATAAGAACAGCAATCAAAGCTTGATAAAATAATTGATTGAAATAAAATGAAAAAGACTTTATCATGAAAATTAAAGAACTTAAATAATTTATTAATTAAATATAAAACTAGAAAAATTTCCCGTACTTTTTCTATTCACTAAAATTTTTCTAGTTTTGTATTTTAATTACTAAGTAATTTTTCAAACATTTATAATAATGTTAAAATCAAAAATTAAGAACTTAAATAATTATGAAAATGCAGCTTAGACCGGGAAACTGGCGCAGTGTCAAACTCACCCACTTTTCATTATTAATATATAAGGTTAAGAGCTGCAACTCTTACCCTTTGAAGCCCGATAAACCAGACACAATTAAATTTTAATTGTTATGGCAACTTAAGTTGCCGTCTGGGCATTGAAGGATATCAACAAATTTTTTAAAAGACTTATCAATAATCATCACGAATGCCAGCTATTTTCTTGTACTTATATGTATAATAACTTACTCTAAGAATGCAGTTTGAAATCAAAGATACGATTCCTTAGTACACATTTCTTTATCTCTTAGGTTGCACGTTACACAAATCAGTGACCGATTTTTCGGCCTTCCCTATCAAGTCCTCTATCTGTGAGTAGTCTGCGTTAAGGCCCTAGCAGACATGCTACTTTTAGCATCGGCAAGCGATTATTTATTGTTCTTAGGATGGCATCAATTTAACATCATGCTTTTGGCAATTCTTTGTGTGCAATCGCTATATAAAAACGTGCGTTATAGGCACTGTATTGAGGTTGTGCTGTATCGCGTTTTTGCGACTAACTGCGTTTGATCAAAACTTATTTTAAGAAGTAGTGTGGCTTCTTCAGTATATGGATTCCATAATAGTGAAGTAATCCATTCGTTAATATCTAGTAAAACACTCAGTCACGTTCCGCAGCAGCCATATCTGACTAAGTTGCTGCGACTGGCATCGGAATGTGAGTGGAGTGTAGCATTCAGTGACTGCATCGAGCGTCCAAAAGTAGCTGCCTAGCTTGTACAGGATATAGCGTTCAGTTGCTGTGTTGAACAACTTGATTGCCGCGAAAGGTGTTCCTACGTCCGAATAGCAGCTAATTCGTCGATCGCCGATCCTGAAAGTTGCATGTTTGCTCAGGCCCTTTTCAAAGTTCCATTTTCCGCCCACACTGGGCCGTGATGTACCTACTTTTACCAATTTTTGTAGGACGTGCGTGTGTGTAATATTGAACTCTGTATTATGTATGTTTATGTCTGTTTCATTTTCAGAGATAAAATCGGTCTTCGAGTTACGGGTTAGAATTATAGTTCAATTTTTTAGTATCCCATACACCACTTACAATATTACATTCTGTGTGATAAATGTAGCGTAATCTTTGTCCACCCATAGATATTCGACAGATACTAACTTCGACATAGACTTAAGTTAAGGATTTTTGTTTGTTTGGGGTTTGCTCCAAAATGTTACTGAATGAAGCTAAGTAGTAAGCTAGTGTAATTACTGGGCATGGGAGGCATTCCATCTTAGGCCTCAGAATGACAACGCACCTGCAATATCAAGGGATCTTTCCTTGTTATTGCAAGTGTCTGCTAGTTGTATGAAAAAAGTAGTGAAGACAGTTGTGGTGGTCGTTGTTCGTGTTCCCATCAGTCAAACTAACCTAACATAAGCTTTGTTGTGTTGTAGTCAGCGCAGGAATGATGACTGTCGTACTGGGGCTGTGGGTTACTAGCTCCATAGGGATGACCAAGCTCAATACTGATGGGAGCTATCGCAACCTCTCCAACTACACACTGGCGACTTTTGTTCGGCGTTCAGTGCCGTGTTTTATTCATGTGTTGCCATTTCTCCACGTAATATTTCGGTGAGTGGGTAGATTTATGGTTGCCATTTTAGATATTGATGTAAGGTAATTTAATCATAGAGTACATTAAGTGCTAATTATTTGTTTTACTTGCACTGAGCACTCTTTGGTAGTGTGTATCTTCAATAATTTACAAAAACATACATACAAAGATATATAACAATTCAAGGGAGAATGACTTACCTGTACCATAAAATAGATAGGTTCAGTGTGAATCATCGTCAAATGCCTAACGATCGTATCGGTCGTATATTCTTTAATAAAATGATTCAAACACTTCTCAACAGAGGCACTGTTGTCGTCTTCATACGATTAATTGCTAGTGCAAGTTTCGGCGCCTTGTTATAATCGGTTTGTTCGTTTCCGGTTCCAATTTTGACTTCAGAGTTTGTATAAAAAGCAGTGCAAAATTAATGCTCTTGATTTATATGCAAAGATACTATTTATTATATTTATTGTATTTGTTTGTATTTCCTTCTTGATATCAATATTCTATTTTGTTGTAGATGGGATAATACCACCTTTAATTCGTGCGAGTTCTTCGCATTCTGGGAAACCTTTTTGGCAGTGTTTGAAATGGAAAGCTTAACCCATATTTGTGTGGAACGCTATGTCCAAGCTAAGTACATGGCTAACGGTAAGAAGCAGGGTGAAGTATTATAGTGCTGAGTAGGTATAAAATTGCTTAGACGACGCACCAATTTCTATAGTTGAAAAATTAATAACGGCTATATTTGACGAACTCAAATATTTTGCACAGGTCATCAATTGTAAAGAGAAACAAATATAGATATTTTTTTATATTAAAACTAAGACGTTACCCACAAAAATAAAGTACCTAATTTGTTTTTTAGGTTGGCAAATAAATCCAAGTTTTAACTACATGTACGGAAGTATTTCTATTTTCTTTGCTTTTTTGTATTCGTACCCACCAATGGTTGGTTTGGGCCGCTACGCCAAAGACTTTGACTGCATCCACTGCACTTACGACATGGTGTTACCAATGGACTGGAGGAGGTACCTGGTCGCCATCGTCTTCTTCATGAGGAGCATTAAACCATCAATCTTTATGTTAGTATTTTTGTATTAAAACAAAACATAATAGTTTATTATCAGCTAGCTATTTCCTTCGTTGTGTAGATATCGATTTCATAATTCTGTAATTTAATATAGAAAAATAAATCTGTTTCTTTTATGATATTGGTTACATACACACTAGGACTGAATATTCTAGAGTTAGTACCCCTGTCTACTAAACCAAAAGTCCCGTGGTTGTAGAATCCCGTTATACGTACGTATAGGTATACTTATCTTGGCCCTATTTGTATGAAGAATATTTTCTGTAAAGCACTTTCATAAATCAGACACAGCAGGTTTTATTGTGTATCAACCGGTTAAATATCAATAGGGGTTGTATGTACTTACTGATTTCTAATATACCAATAAAAAACTCAGTAAATTACAGGGCTCTGATGCTGTGTTGGGCGAAAAAATTGGAAATTATGCGAGTGAAATGCAAAAAGCAAATGAGACTAACCAAGGTATTAATGCAACTTAATTATTATAGTTCTGTGCGAGGAGCTCGGTGGCGTAGTGGTCAAAGCAGCTTTCGCTATGGTTGGTCCGGGGATTGGCCATTAAAAAAATAGTAATCTCGAGCTCCTTTGTGATTCGCCGTTGGTCCCGGTTGTTACTGCAGCCGCTTTGACCCACAAATCCGCATTGGACAAGCGTGGTGGTGTCATGGCCCAAAACTCCTTATGCGTTTCTCCCATGTAGGAAGGTATGTGCCCAGCAGTGGGAAGGATATAGGCTTGTAGACTTTACAATAGAGATGCTGCTGTCGTTTTATACGATTTGACAGCAGAACGCGATCGAGATGGTTCGATTCTATTGAAATGAAATGTTATGAAAATATCTTTATTCAAACATAGGCCCCCCAAGAAGCACTTTGGAATCGTCAACAAATATCATTTGTATGTCTATCACAAAAAAAATGTGGTAACTAACAACATAATTGTGTCAATCCGTCTATATGTCTGTCTGTCGTGTCTGAATTTACACCGGTTCCAAAAATTTAAACTCAAACTAGGATACTGAGGTCCTAGAGCGAGTTTTACGTTAAGACGATACATACCTACATTACAGCAGTGGACTGCAATAGGCTGGTAAGCCTATTACAGTCCACTGCTGGACGTAGGACTCCCTAAGACTGCGTCCACAATACACGGTCTCTAGCTTTCTTCCTCCAGCCACCACATGTCGTCGGCCCACCTAGCAGAGGGACGCCCTTTTTTCCCGTTAGAAAACCCATTTTGGGTACCCAGGGAGAACTTGGCGGTTTGCCCAATGGGTTAACACTACGTTTAGACGATACGTCGCGTTTATTCAGCATTTTTATTATTAGGTATTTATCCAGCATTCAGGATTTAATCTTTTTTCTACTAATACTTATAGAATTTCACAAAGCCAAAAAAAAGGACAGGATCAATTTTCTCAATGAAAAAAACAAAAATGATCCTTCTTATACCTTTTTACCGTTTTTAAGCAAAGACCCAAAGTAAGAAGGAAATACAAAATCAGAATTTTTCTCAAAATTATTACAAAAATCAGAAACATTTTTGATTAATAAATTATTTTCTCTCTGTCGCTTATATTGTTCGCGAGCGCTATTATTCTCTTTTTCCTTGCGCTGAAGAGTGGTATCTCTATCTCTCTCTGTATCGGCCGAAAAGTTCATATGGTATCGCCTCCAACGATGAAAAAATATCATAGTGTGCATGCGCCTGATATCCTACATTGTATGAGGCCGCCCCCTCTATGAGCTTCTATGATACTCTTCCCACTTTGATTTCTTAAAAAGTTGTAGAGATCAAATAATGATTTCTCTGAACCAAATTTTGAAGTAACTTAATTTTCAAAATGCTCTACGGGTTCATGGCTAGGAGGCATTATCTATTTACTTTGTGGGGCATAGAGCCTTTATTTATTATTAAAGACAAGGTACCTAAGTAAGTAAAAGGAAGAAAGAAGATCACTTTTAATAACTGCGTCTTTTTTGAGAGCGGAAGTTACAGAAGTGATAATTGCCATTTACTGTTCATTGTACTACTAGAATTATAAAATTTTCTAATCTACGAAACTGTGTTCTTTTAGGCTGTGTCAATGATGGTGCTGATTGTCCTGTCTTTGTCGATCCCACTAACTTTGGTCCGAGGAACAGTGATTATCTCGCAGCTGCTCTACGATATGATCATAATCAGTTTCCCGATTCACTTCGTCATGTGGGCGATATTTTTGCACTGGGTTAGTACAAAATTTATTATATATCACCAAACACTTAAAAGCACTTACACATCAGACAATAGGGTCGAAAATTAAGGCTGATGCCAGTGAAGAACATTAGGTATACACTACGCAAAATCGGTCACTCAATTTACGGTCATCATTGCTGCAAAGTCGGCATAAGACAAATCCTGAAGACAAATTCTGTCAGAATCCATGAATATGTCTATATTTAAACCGGATCCGTGTTTTCACCAAAAAACGTGACTCAAAGCCAAAATGAAGGGATAATTCTTCATACTTTTTTACGGGTGAAAATTAAAGCGAATTTGAACAAATCGTCAAAATTACATTTGGTGATCACTAAAATTAATAAAGTTATGCAAATAGTAGTATTTAGTGTCATATGCTTGCGAACACTAAACATATATTTGGAATAGAACCACTTTGGGAAAGTCGGCATAAAATAACAGTGTAACAATCTATTCTGCGTGAATCAGGACTTTCAGGACAATGTAATAATATTTTATGAGAAAATATAGTGAATTCATGATAAAAGTCACATTCTGTAGCGGAATTACAAAGGAATACTTAACTAAAAGACTATGCGATACATTGAGAATTACATGATGCTGAGTCCTGTCTAACATTTTAGTACACAGTATTTAGTTTACTTCTCACGATATGTAGAGAGAGTCACTCCTGACTCTCTTTGTGAGGGAAAATACCACTCAGTGAAGAAAGGCTCCTCGTCGTCTTTTCCCTCGCAGCGTCCTACCTACACCCACTAGATAGTACATTTGGTAGTAAAGTTAGACAAGGCATGTATTTGTAATAAGCTTGAATTTAATTCTTTTCAGTTTTCCCCTACTCTTGGCATCATCGGGTTGGTCTGCTATGACGTTCGTCTTCGTGCCTATATGATCCGGTACTTCACCCGTAAAGATATTGATTTGATGGAGGAACAACTTCGGAAGATAGAACCAACTGAGGAAATCAAAAGAGATTAAACTTCAAAGGAGATAAACCAATTCGATTAATTGATCAATATCTACTTGTGTGTTTTCGATGTTTAGAAATATTGACTGTTGTCTCGTGTCATAAGGTTTTGGAAATATTAACACATGCACATGATCTCTTTTCAGTCATAAAGCACACGAAGCCTTTTTTATCTGTTTCTGCATTCTGTAATAAAAACTATCAGTCCGTCCTTAGACAAATAGAGTCGATCCAAATTTAAATATTTTATTAAATTTTATTCTTTTTTCATTATATTCTAAAAACTAGTAAAATTTTTTTGTACATATGTAGTTGATACTACTTAAGGGGCTATATTATTATCACTCTATTTAAATATAATATTGTACAGGACTGACGTTTTCAATACTAACACAGGGTTTAGATTACCTACTTAGACTCAGATGAGTCTGAATTTACCTTCCTACTCAACTTTCCTACGAATTTATTTTATTTTTGATGATAAATGGTGTAAATCGGCTATCAATATTTGCCTAATGCATTGTCTTATTGCGATTAATTGGTTCCTATTAATCGCAATAAGGCCATGCTTTGCATTCATATTCGTTTTGCATGGTTGCATTGGGTGCGTGTATTCATGCATTATTTTCATTCTTATTTTGAAGCAAAAATGGAGTATTTTACCATTTTTTGAAATGTGTCCCAATTTAATCCTTTGGCGGAAATATAACACTTCAATTTTTATAATAAATAATTATGTACATACCAGAACGAGACAATGTATGGTATACAGTGTCTCGTTCTGGCATCAAAATTTCACATAGAGTTTGTTGAAAATGGTTTGGCCACCTTAGGCTTGTAAATAGGCCTGATTAAAAAAAATATATTTTATTTCGCTTTAAAACAAATAAGAAAATAGATTGAAGAAGTAGGTAACTACGAAAACCATCATTGTATTTAATTAGAATCATTATAAGTTTAAATCTTTGACTGCACCAAATACTAAAAAAATGAAAAAAATAATATAATTTTCAAATAAAACTAAGAAAACATATAAGTAAAGGTAAAGATACCATATACAATATTGTTGGGTCCACTTAAATAAGGTACACACAATCACAGAAGTTTATAGCATTCCTAACATAAAATTAGACTGAAAAATAATATTTGGATCAATTCTAAAACTAACCAAACTTTTACTCGAAAACACCTCATAATAATAAAATTATATGCTAAAGTGTAATTATTTTCGGTAATTTTGTGATAAATTAATGGAAATAGGAAAAAATAATAATTTTACTTTTTTGACCATTGAAGGATAAAATATTTCAAAATTAACTGAGTAAGCTTTCACATTAATTCTTTAGCTTGTGATGTGATTTCTTTTACACACCCACAAAATTTATATCAAGGCCACAAAATTAAAAATCCACAAAGTCTTAATCCTAATCATAGCTGATATATGTATTCTTAATTTTATTTTGACATTATTATAAATGTTTGATTATTATATTCACTTAGAAAAAAACCTAATAATATTAATAACAACAATTAATATTGTTAATTAAAATTGTAACTTTTTCCTAAATAATATTGTAAAGGCGAAAGTGAGTTTGATTATTAACTAAACCGGTTAAGATGACATTTGGTATGGAGATAGTTTGAGAGCCTGGGAAGAACATACGATACTTTTTTGGAGTGATGACCTAAATCTACGCGGCCGGAGCCGCGGGCGGAAGATAGTAATATTATAAGTGCGAAAGTTTGGATCGATGTTTGTTACGCAATCACGCCAGAACGGATGAAAGGATCTGGATAAAATTTGGCACAGACGTAGATAGTCTGGAATAGAATATAGACGACTTTTTATCTCGAGGATATGTTCCCAAGGGATAACGCAGATGAAATCGCGGGAGGAAGTTAGTGATATTTTTTTAAAATGATGAAGGGATTTATATTTACTTACAATTATTTTCTGAAGTTTTCAATATTCCACTGTTTTTTTTTCATAAAACCTTGACATTAATGAAAGGAAACGTAAAAACATCTCCTTTATTATGTACACCATCATCATTCCAGTTGATTTGAAAGTATCAATTTCCGGTTATACCCATAGAGGAAAATATAAGTTATGCCTATTTCTGGTGACATTTGTATTTTTTTTACATAGAGTAGATACAGTAGGTATAATTTTATATTTTTTTTATGCAAAAACTGATTGCCATGATCACGCAAGAATTTAAATAAATGATCTTGGATTATAAAAAGAAAGTTGATGCAAGTAGGCACCTTAAGAATTAAGATGCAAGGTATTATAATCTAACTATAAACAGCTATGAAAGATTTTATGTACAAACGAATTAATTACTCTGAGTGATTTGTATGTGTTAAAATACATGTTTTTAATTTTATAAAATATTTAGTTTTTTATATTAAGGTCTAGCTAAGGTATAAATTTGTAGGCGTAATTTTTATTGTGAGGCAGATCATATAGCGAGCTGAATATTACTAACTAAATTTAAACATAACAGATTTAACTGTAAAAGTAATCCTATTTTTAAACTGCAATTATTATCAGTGTTACTTATAAACTCTCTTAAAACCGCTAAACATAGTTACTTTTCATTTGGACATATGAGTAACAGAAATAAAATATGCATAACAGTGTTTTATCTAAAATCGGTTACTGTACCGACAGAATTTTTATTCTTTTTCAAGAGAACATCTTTTTTAAAGAAATGTTGAAAAACTTTAGGCTTTTGTACTCCTGCCACAAAAATCCTTAATTTTTGGGGCTCCTAAAGAAAAGAAAAAATATAAATGAAATGAAGACTGAAATAAATAAAAGACGATAGTCGTCATCAATTCCAATATATTTTCATATTAGGTATACGCATATCAACATCAATGTACATTCAAACGCATTAGATGCGCAAGATCAACAATATAATAATAATTATAAAGAGACAAAGATTTGTACGAAGAATCAGCGATTCGACAGTCCAGTATACACAAACATACACAATTATCTAATTCAGTCAAAGATTTATGATTATAGCAACGGAAGAACCTACTACGTATACTACTGAACACAACTTGAAAGTTTTGATGAGTCGACGATACATTCTTCACATACTTATTTAACATAATGGTGGACTTGACAATTGATAGTAGAAACGATTCAAGCATAACGAAAATATATTATTATCTACACTTCTATTTCTACGATCACATGAGACAGATTATGCATCTGATAGGTATGGAACCGTTCTACCCACGATTGGTCCACATTAAGGCCGTTATAAAGAAACTATCAAATAGTTGGTATGTTTCTTAGTTTTAAAATAGTTACAAGAATTATAATCTTAATTGTCTTAGACTTAAAGTATTAATCGTATTTTTAGAAATGATTGTTGTGATTGGAGTCTTCAATAATGTAAGTTTTATTCCGTATTCACAAAAAATACACGGTGTATCATGAATTGAATCTAACGGATATTCTAAAGTACTAGAGATTTTTTTGATGTTTTGTATTTATCGATTATAATATATTTATTGTATGTACTTGGATTAAACTACACAAATAAACGTGACCAAAAAAAAAACAATTTATTTCTACAAAGTACGATAACCTTAGGTGTGTGTATGTTGCAGGAAATAATAATAACAATGAGAAATGTATGATCTCAAATGTATTTCTCATCTGTTAAATTTTATTTTTATGTATAATATACATAAAAATAAAAGTTGAAAGCTGCATAGATAAATAAATAAAATACGCCCGTGAAATTAAATATTAGTCTCAAGAACATGGAAATTATAGGAAATCAATTTTCCCAAAACATACACGACTCAGTAATAGGTAGTGTAATTAACTACAAATTTACAAATAGTTTATATTATCCTAAATACACTAATGAAACCTTACACTAACTTAGCAATTGGTTGCAGTTTTTGAGTAAGAATCATCGGCACTTGAATAACTTAAAAGAATATTGCACCTTCATTATCACCATTTATTCTATGCACTTATCCTGGAATGAGTTTGATGGCTTTCGCATTCAAAGTCATCGAAGGAGTCACAGTCATCATAACAGTCATTTTCTATGAATACCCTGTTAGTGTCAGAAGGCGTGGATGGACTGTTGAGTATTATGAGTGGATTGGTCCTATTTGCAGTGAATGGGTTAAAACCACTCCTTGTGAATAGGTTGGTCCCGCTCATGGCGTGCTTGATTCCACTCATACTGTAATGGAGCCCTCCAGGGCGAGTTTGGTGCTATATTTCCTCGAGAACAGTGTCTTCGTTCCAACGGCGCTGGTTACTCCGTCGCTCAATTACAGGAATGAGGAAAAGAATTGCCCCACTCAGGGAAATGGTACCGCCAGCCACGTAGAACGCAGGCGCGTAAGATTGTAACACATCAAACAGCCAACCTGAAAGTATTGGTAAATAAATTTAGGATTCTGCATATTTTTTTGTTTAAGCTTCTATGTGTCTACCTACTTATTTCATTCTACAAGTCAATTGATGAGTGCTCAACTTTTATATTTCAGAAGATTGCAATAACGCTCTCATATGCGTAGCCGTGATGGGGTAGGAATGGTGATTCATTCCCACCCCTAGTACATGCGAAAACTATGTATTTATATAACGTGCAATAGCGAGTATACATGTTGCTTATAGGACTTTGTAGAGACCATACTATTGTTCAGTTCTGCCATGGTAGGTACAAAGTTGATTAGGTTTAGGCTGTAGGGCTTACCACAGAAGTAATACATATTTCTTTAAAGTAATAACTCCTTACTGATTAGTTGGCGGTCACACCTTTGCCTTCACCCTTCGTTTGTATTATTGTGGTATTTATAAAGTCTTTTAGTCATTCATTACTTTTAACCACGGGAAAACTTTTTGACAATAACATTCCGTAATTATTATTACCTGCAAGAGGTGGTCCAATGAGAGATGCGATACCCTGGAAAAGTAAAAGCAGTCCAAATGCGTTGGTCAACCGGTCTAGACCGAGCAGGTCGACGAGCACCACCGATGTGAGGCCGACGTACGCGCCGATGGTGAACCCGAATGTCGTTGCGTATATCGCCAATCCCCAAAATTCCCAGCACGCCATCGCCATGGCCGTACCTGAAGAAATTAAATGTGATGTAAGGTTTTACATACACACGAAGCACACAATAAATTAGTAGTACTAATAGTACCCACACACAAGACACAATAGGTTTCTCTTGATGAGAAGCTGCTATAAAATATACATATAAGTATAAGATAAGTAAAATTGCTACCATAACTTTTGGATAGATATTTGTCAATTACAAATTATAAATAAATAAAGTCAAATTTTAAAGAGAAGGTATGGTAGATAATAAAGAAGATCCGTGGTGCAAGTTCCACCTGTGGCAAGTTATCTATCATTATTTTCAATGGTAACTACAAATTAAAGCTGTACAATCTTAAAAAGACATACGTGTTTTAATTATTGTTGTGAAAAATGGGCCGAAGTAAGAGTGCTCTCTCTTTCAATGTTAATTAAAATGAAAAAAATGTGATATAATAATATTTTACAAGGATATAAATTAAATTTAGAAAAATGCGTACACCCGAAAGAAACCATAACATAAATATTTTTTACTTACTTATTCCAGCTAAAATAAGGCACAAGTTGTACGCGAACAAACGATTAACCCAAGGTTTGTCGCTGATGAATCCTAGAATGATTCTTCCAAATAAATTTGATCCTCCAATTATAGATATTAAGTATGCCGAGTTTTCAACTTTCAGTTTTTCACTCAGAGGTACTGTATATACGTAAGGAATGTAAAAGCCTATACTAGTCAAGAAATTTGATAGTGCAAAAAGTATAAATATAGGATCAACTAGAAGCGTAAGGTCAAGCATCTCTGATAAAGCTGCTTTTGATTCCGCTGAACACGGCAACCATCCACACCTAGCTTCTCTTTCCTCCTTAGGTATTTGGATTCTCTCAGGGGATGGTGCCCTGAATTTGGCTAAGCTTGTCATGCTTCCTTGGTACAGCACGTCTGGTCTTTGCATGATACCACTACCGTGTCTAGAGTGGGACCTTTTAAGTTGCTTGTGTTCTTGTGGTTTATTCAATGCTGGTTGTGAAAGTGTTAGTCTAGCTATATCATTTTCTTCTATTTTTCCATTGGCTCGAATAACGTGTTCCGTGCTCTGAGATCTCTTTAGTGGATAATTATTGGATTTTGGTAACATTGGTTCTGTAACTGGTGTTCTTCTAAGTTCAGGAACCGGCCGGAACATTATCCCCAGTGGTACGCAGTTTAGTACAAACGCTCCAATGATGGCCATCGCTCCACGCCAACCGTATTCTTCGATTAAAATTTTTGTTATAGGCGCGAATAAGAATGTTCCTAATCCAGACCCACACACTGCTATTCCTGAGAAGGAGAAATTCATTTTTAATAATGGCGAAGTAATTTAATTCATATTGGTGGCACAAGAATAAGCAATAAAATAGAATAGATAGGTTAGTGTACCTACCCATAATTTGACATATTGCAAAAATGTACTCCCAAATGAAATATTTAAATTGGCTATATGATTGTAGTTTCCAAATATGAAAACAAACAGAAAAATAAATAAAAATGTATAGGCATCATTTGCAACGAAAGTCGTACCTACCAGTTGCTAAGCTTCTGTATCGTTCAAACCAGACGGTGACGCTGACAATGGCAGGCAGGTAAATCAAGCCAAACCCGAAGCCAGCACCAATTCCAATGGTGAAGATAAGGGTGAGTACGTTGGTAGCAAAGGCGGAGGCAATGACGCAGACTGACGCCAATAACGCGCCTACTACGGTCACACGTTGACAGCCCCATCTATTTACGAACGAGCTTGAAATTGGACCTGTAATAGAAACATTGACCATAATTACACTAAGAATATAATAATATTAATGCATATTTGAAAGGGTATATTTTAAGAAGTGTTTAATCATATTTTACAATAATATACTCATGCTCAACAAAAACGTGAAATGGTGAGCAACTAATAACTGGCAATCATGAGGTCAGTAAAAGGTTTAATTATAGGATAGGTACAGTCAGCATTTTGATCCCTATTGCATTGACATAAGAAACAGAATATATACATAATTTACATAAAACCAAACATTTACATGTAAATGTTCAATAGAATATAATAGAACATTGAGACAATACATTTTTCCGTATGGGTAAGCTCGTTACCTCATCGACCCCCTCCTAACTTGTGGTAGTTAACACAAGAGTGGGATAAGAGCACGCACATTTTAATTACAAGATCAAGGTTTGTTTTAACCAGGGAAATTCTTTTATTAAAATGAGTCACGGAACTAACTTCAAAACATACATCGAGGCAAATGGCTAGATACGGGCTAAATTATTGCCAGCCAGTGCCATTTACCCTATTTATCACAAGTAAAGATTTAGATTTGGTTTTTGATTCCGACCCAGGATCACCTGTTGCCTGTACGAGGCACGCTTTCGATGTTTTGGTTTGAATCTGGGCCCTAGTAACTGCGAACAGCGATAGACACGTCAAAATTATAATACCCCGCTTTTGCGTTGGGGGGTAAAAGTTATGTCAAGCGAGCATTATTATTTATTTAGGATTTGTCAATAATGCTCCGACAGTGAACGAGTGAAAAAATCTTATGAAGATGTCTTTCAAAAATGTATTTCTTATTGTTCTTATTTGACAATCATGCATTACTTAAATATATATGAATTTATTTCACCTCTAGGTTCCAAGAAAACTTTATTATTATTAAAACATTATACACCGTTATTAATTTTTATAACTGTGTAAGTTACGTGTCTGCCACCTCATCCTCTTGTAATATAAGTCGTTGGATATTAAAGTGATATCCACCAAAATATATAATATATCACATGACGATACGTGACTCACACGACAAAATTAGTTAGCGAAATTCTACAGGACGTAATATACAATAATACACTGCATCAAATATAAAACTGATAACTTTTATTTGTTAAAAGAAAGACGGCGACAGCATCAGTTTTAAATGTCTAGGCTTCGGTGCTCTCGATGCATAATGACATATACGCATAACGACACATTTGTGGAAATAAAAAAATACGTGAAATGACTACTCGCAAAACAACATATAAGTATAACGACACATTTTGTGACAATTTTATGAAAATGATATAGTTCTTATTTTTTGAAAATTTCAATGCTAACGCTACGAGTATAACAAAAAAGGTTTTATGATATTGACCATAATTACACTAAGAATATAATAATATTTGCATATTTGAAAGGGTATATTTTAAGAAGTTTTTAATCATATTTTACAATAGTATAGGTACTAATTCTCAACAAAAACATTAGAATGGACTGACGAGAAATGGCGAGCAAGTATCAACTGGCTATCATGAGGTCAGTAAAAGGTTTAATTATAGGATAGGTACAGTCAGCATTTTGATCCCTATCGCATTGACATAAGAAACAGAATATATACATAATTTACATAAATCCAAACATTTACATGTGAATGTAAATGTTCAATAGAATATAATAGAACATTGAGACAATACATTTTTCCGTATAGGTAAGCTCGTTACATCATCGTCCCCCTCTAAACTACCAGAACAACAATTTATCCATGAACGAGTTTCAAAAGATGATTCTATATTCTGTATTGGAATTTAATCTAAAACGATTTTTTTTTCATTTTTTCTTTTTTAGAAAATATTGGTCATTTTTCATCTAAGAAATGTTTTGCGAATACAATATTGGTCATTTTTCGTATAGGGTATGTCATAAATATGCGTATTGGTCGTAATGCGTATTGGTCAATACGCGTTTTAAAATTAAAATTTATTGGACATTATGCGTAGGGACCGGTTCAGTGACCGCTATTACCACCAGGCGAGCCGTGGTATTGTAATAACAAAATAATAATTTGCATCTTAGCACTTTTTTGACAATTTGAAATTTGTAATGTTTATTCGGACTAGTCACATAGACAAACATCCACTACATTCAAAAATTCTAAATTATTTATTGCTTAAAATATGTACCCAAGATAGGTAACATATAAAGAGGTATAGGAAGTATCTTTTCCCAAAATTAAACAGTAAGTAACTGTACTTACTGTTACACTTATAATATTAATATACTAATGAGCCTCATCCTCAAAAGTACATCATCAACTAACTATACGTTGGACTGCTGTCCACAAGCCTTCCTAATAAACGCGGAGTATTGGTATCTAAATATTGTCAATAGTAGATTACATTACGTATAGTTTAATTTGTAAATACAGCTATTTAAAACAAAATAAGTTTTGTTGCGTTTTCCTTCTGAATTTATCAACGAAAATGTTTAGGCGTATCTTGCAGTTTCTCAAGTAAAGCCCATCTTTTGCGTTTCATATTAAAATTACGATCAACAGAAACAATAGGCCGGATTCTGAAGACACACTCTAATTCTAAATTTAAGTACAGTATATCTCTTTCTCGCAATATGTAATAGGAAAAAGATAGCAAGAATTTGTTTAGAGCTGTCAATTAAATTTAAATAGATTTCAAAGAAACCATAGACAATTTTAGGCGGCATGTACGGAGGTGCCTCTTATACACTGCATTTTAGCACGTTCAATAAGGTCGAAAATTGAACGCACGTTTCTAAATGACAATTTATATGACAGCCATCCTTTTCGTATTCATTTTGAGAGAAAGAAATGGACTGAACTTAAATTTAGACTTAGCATGTGTTCTCCAGAATTAGGGCCAATAGCCACTCTCTCACAAGTACAAATCAGAAAACGGATAAATTGAGCAACTCGTAATAATAGTAATCGTTAATTACTCAAACACAATTTGATCTGATAATAAAATTAGCATATTGAAGTAATTACCTGCGCTCAGCGTGACACCCACTAGGATGGAGACGATCAAAGCAGTCTTGCCCTTCCCCTCTTCGAAGTAGGTTAGGAACTCCGCATAGAAAATACCGAACGAATAGGTCAGGCCATCGGCTGGAACAAAAAAGAAAATACGCTTTTTAAATTGATGGTAAAAATATTTTTTTAATAATGCTTTGCTACGGTAGTTTATATTATTTTATCTTTAATCTATATAATACTAGTTAACCCGGCAAACGTTGTTTTACCATAAGAAAAATGTCAAAAAAAATAGATATTAGTCGATTCTCAGACCTACTGAATATACATATAAAATTTCATGAAAATCGGTTAAGCCGTTTCGGAGGAGTATGGTAACGTGAGTCGAGAATTTTAGAGGTATATTAGATGTATAAAAGTTTAACTAAGCAATTGTTGTTTTATGTTTTCATAGAAAATCACAAATCATAAAACAGGTATTGAAATTTTAATGCATGTGATACGTATCATGATACAGTCGACAGCACATCAAGCGTAACAGTTTGACCTTGAGACCGTTCGTACTGCGTTCGTAATAGAGGCGGCTTTCGTAGTGCAACTGTTACGCTTGGTGTGCTGTCGTATGTACATACAAAACAATATAATGATTATTTGGAACAATTAAAAATAATAAAAAACGGCGTTTAAATGCATCAAAATCATTAAAATATGATTATTTGGTTTACGTAATTAACTGAAAGTATACAGCTGTACAATTTTATTGAGATTTATACTTTAAAGTTAATTTTCATAACGTTTAAAAGTGTGTCTTTTGTCGTTGAAGTGGTTTTAGATATTAATCTCTGTTTGTCGAAAGTAGCTGATGAAGAGAGATGAATGTTGACAAGAAAGAAACCATCCTAGGTAGCGTTTGGTGAAAACAGGCATCAGAATCACAATATTCAGTTCTTAAAAAATTTTCAAATCGCGGTCAGCCGAACTGTTTTTTTTTTTTTAAATAAAACGTATAATTTATAGTTTGTTTATTTAGGTTGTTGCTGTTGTTGTCTGCTGAGGAAACGTACCTATAACACCAAATCAGAAGAAAATGCAATGGAAGAAACCTGAACTAAAATTATTTTATGTGCTTAGGAAATCGTCATTACGATTAATTGGCTAAAACATTATTTACATTGTTGTGGTTTTCTGTATAATAGCAGCTGTGGATAATGAAGATTGGTTGTATAGTATAATTAAAACCAATTAATATTCTAGATTATACATTAGTCACGAGAGGCGGTTCCACAGCAATCTGAGTAACACTGTGACCTCTTTATCGCTTGTATGTTGACACACAGTTGTATGACAGTTTTACCGGATTTGCAACAGCTGTGCGGGAGAACCACACTGATTGTCCGGATCGAACTAGAATAAATTCCTAATTTTACGAGACAAAAACTTGCCTGAGGTTACTCGAAATAAAATAGCACAGCTTAGAAAACCGACAAGGTCATGGCTTCCAAGGTGATTCCTTAAGTGCAGTTTGATCGATACTGATAGCGCTAGTGCTTTAATTGCGATTTAAAAGCTTAAACAATTCATTACATTACAGTATCACACGACTATATTATGATATGCTTGTATCACTTATAAGTCTGTGAATATTATCTACACTTTTATTACATTATGTGAATCCACTATAGAAGGTTCTGAAACCATAGGGTGTTGTAGAGCGTTATAAGTCCTAAGTCCACTCTATGTATACTCTATGTCCATTCGTGGAAAGTGTAATTGCCAAATATCTGATACAAACTAGGACAGTAAAATTATTTATTTTCATTTTGTATAGAACAATGTTGAACAGCTGTACGTGCATATTTTTTTTCTATATTTTCTGCTTTATTGTTTGTTCTTTTTTCAACCAGTCAAGCATCAGATTCAAGATATAATTGATTTTTCAATTGTAATAGCCTTCCGGAGTTATAACGCCGCTTGACAGATTAAAACCATTCTTATAAAACGCGCGTGCATGAAAATGTTCTCTTTTTGAAATTCATATAAATACCACGAATGGAGACGTGATCAGAATGAGGCTGATTGATTGTACCATGTAGACCCCAATCATAGGCTGATATGATTATGATGAACTTGTCAGCCACAAATTCCAGATACAATTAATTTTTAATTGCATGTAAGTACTTCAAAGGTCTTCTGCGGCTTGACAGATTAAAACCAACTATAACGAGATATTAAATATTTTTCCATTTTCGGTGGCAGGTTATTTCATTTAGCTGCATGACTGTTTCATTTAGGTGGCATCAAAATTTTAACGACGTAGATTTCATACACTTATTAAGATATTGTGATGGCGTTACTAATTTTGATCATTAACAATGTCAGGAAGTACAATATAAGCCTCAGTTGAAATTTGAAAACTTCCACTGAAATTAAAGAAAAAACGATTTTGTTGAAAAGAGATGTTCCAAAAATGTATGGAAACCGGGCCAGGTCTATGTACAGTACACTGAAAAATAGGTAAAAATATACAGAACAGTGTTCATTTGTACATTTTCTTTTTATTTGCTTTGCTGCGTTTTAAAACAAGATTTTTTATAGAAAAAGTGCAACATCGTCAAATATTCATCATAGCGGCTATGTTAAGTACTTTGGTGACGTTTAGATGACTTCTATGTCCCCCACCATATCTACTAAATAACTGTGAAATCGACGAAAAATTTCAACTTTTGTACAGACAAACTATACATGAAAACGAATTAAAAGTATTTTTCCCGGGTTCAGAAGAATTTTCCTGAATTTTTGAGATAGTGTAGATACATATAATTGGCCGCATATGAAAAATCTATTTTACGCAGATATTGTTGATGACATGTCTTCAAAGTGCCATTAAATTTGAAATGTAAGTAATGTAATCATGGTTAAAGTTCATTGTACAAATAGAATACGACAAAGATGCTTTTTGCTGTGCATTAAATAATATAATTTTTCACCCGAAATTAATGCTAAGAGCATTCTTTTAGACTTTTGGATGGTGGACAAGAAAACCCAATTTATGAATATTAAAGTTCGTTCTAGAAATATTATACTTCATAATGTTAATATAATAAAAGCTGTAGGTCTCTTCTTAAAATAACTAACTTTGAGGTAACTCTCGAAATGAATAGTTGTTTAATCCATACTAAATACTAGATCAGCTTGTGACCGGATACGTGCTCAAAGCGAGAAAAGTATTTCTTTATGGTTTGCGGTACTTCTATACTCTGCGCTGCCATGATATAATTCCATCGCTGACGTGAAATCGACATAGGAACCATAGACTTACTTAAGTCTAGAAGTGGAGCACACTCGTCGAACAAAGCGTCCGCTCACAATGAATGCCATGAAGGAGCTTCCGATTTTACATTTTCTGTTTAGATGAAAACTGAGATATGGCTAGAATGTGTTTTTTATGGATAGAGATAAAAAGTAAAAGTATATATACTTATTTTAAAAACAAGCTTATAAAAAACACAAACTAAAGAGTTTGTTCACCCATATTGTTGTGAAAACCTCAAACCCACGAAAATGTTCAATATGGATACTCTATAAAAGTTTCATCAGCTGTATGTTCATTTCTAAAGAAATTTCGATTTCATTCGCTTTACTTTTTAGTGTTGCAATGTCGATTGAGATTTTTTGTAATGTGTATACTGATTGTCTAATATTCACTCGTATGGTTTTGAAATTAAATGTATGAAGATTTACCAGTTCAGTTGTTATAGGCAGCCATGCGACTGGCTGGTATCCATACACGTTAAAATGTTTTTGTAAATAGGATTCTTTTACTGTGTGTCAACGTATTGTCTGTTCGATTAGTGTCCTCGGCATTTGTTTGATTGTTATTTTTTAAGTAACACAGCCTATTACTAAATAAAAATATTGAATTTTTTAAACATAATAAAATAGAGGAATACGCTACGTAGAGAAAAGCATGCAATTCGTTTGATGGTAGGAATGGATGAATGACCCACTTGTTGTCTGGATCTAACAATTGTGCTTATATTTCAGACGCAAATACTTATAATATGCTCTACTTATGTTATTTAAATAATGTATGACAATGCTGTGTCATACATGATTTAAATAGCGGATTATGTTCAACGGACGTTATGATTTGAGAACTAAATATCTGTAAGGACGTTTTGCTCAAAGAACTACCTGCTTCGGATTTGAAAAAGCAACGCCAAAATATGTAGTGAGTTACACTGTGTAACAAATGTCTTATAAATTAGGTAACGAGTTTATTTAATAAAATTGAAAGCATTGAATCATTGCCAAACCCTGTTTTTCTGGGATATGTTGCAGAGAATTCATTTAAGTGAAATGTTTATTTGCACATTGTACACACGCTTGCGTTTATCGCAAAAAGAATGCCTCTCCTCGCGACGACGGGACGTAGACGCGGCTTTTAGTGGTATTATTAAAAAAAGAAAAGTACAAACTATGAAAAATTGTTTTTCAGAATTATGCTGTTCAATTGATTACCATTCAAAGACGAAAAAATAAATAATCCAACAATCGGTCCACAGGTAAGTACGTAATCCTAAGTTATTCAGTAAGTATAAACATTTTCATAGTTTACTGCGAGGTCGCAGGCATGTAAAAGTATAGCTTCCATAGTCCTATCATTTCCTGTAATGTTATTACAATAAATGAATATTGACTGAGCTTTAAAGTCAAGTTGTTTGCAGTACAACCATATTAGAAGGTAATTCAATAGCAAGACGAGGGCTTCATAAATTATTTCGGCTACTTGACATTCTTGAAGATACAATCTGACAACCTAATGGTATTTATAGCCCTTGGAATTTCAATTTTGTCATATTATGGCAATTTTGTTTCATGAAATGTTAGTTTGGTTTAAAATACGAGCAGCACGCAGTCTTTATGATAACATTGTGAATTTATTATATGCAGAAATAGAAAGAAACCACGTGGATTTAAGCTATTAATATGAAATGTTTGCGTGGGTAGAAAGTAAGATAGGTAAACAAACATTTATAATAATGTTGAAATGAAAATACAGAAGATAAGTAAATTTTATTTTAAAATTAAACGGGTGTTTGCATTCCTGTGCACTTTGTATCTATATGCATTGACGTTACATAACTAGATATCTATTGTATAGTGTGGGTGCTTGGTTGCCAAATTTCACTTTAATATGTTGTTTGGTTTGCATGAAACTTTAGACAATTACAAAATCATTTTACCGATCAATTTTTACATAAGACATCGGCGGCAAGCAGCGGCCTGCTTGAGTGTCAAAAAAGATGTTCAGATTTACAGTATAAACTAAAGCACCATCAAGTCTAATTAACATCGATTGTAAGATACTTTGGTTTAATTTATTATGTAGACTTTGATACCTACTCGTAAGCATTTTGATGTGTCAATTCAACTTTAAATTCACCATAACGAGTAGGTCATGACTTTCCTCATGTCAATAATAATATTATTATGATTGACAATAACATAAGCATAAAAGTAATCATGGATTATTAATTTCTCTATACCGTGCACGGTTAAGAGAAATATCGTATGAGGTTGAATAAATAACGTTAGGAAAGTTATTGATATTTTGCGTCTATTTTTATGGTAGTACGTAAATACAGTCTGTCGATATTGAATAGATAAGAGTGGATACATTGGACATTTCAGATATTTCGTCAATTTTATAGCAATCAATCAACAACAATCATATAATAGCTTGACATTGACCCTGTTATGTATGAATATTTTATTATTGTAAGCCGAAACGGCAGGTTGTAGCTCTACAAAAATTATGAAAGAAAGACATAAAATAACTGAGACAGTAAGTGGATTTGATCGATTGAACTATAAAAGACTTCCATGAACAAAAAAGACTCGTTAGGTTCTTACTATAATCCGTAATAAATGAGAAATTATCTCTGTCTATCCGTCTTTTACGATAATAATAATAATAATAATAAACTATTATTATTATTATTATTTTACAATTTCACTCCCAAACATGTCATGTCAACTTAAATTGCCGTCTGGGCATTAAAGGATTAAATTCTTTACTTAATTATCAAAATAACTACATTTCATCCATTTCATCAAAGTCAAACAATTTAACTCTATTTCATAAAAGTAATTATAATTAAAATGAGCCTGTTTGATTAGAAGATAAGGTGTCATAACATTTCAGTGGAGAAATGTCATTTGGATGTAATCAAGAATTTTTATAATGAAATTTTAATCTTCCTAATTGCACAACAAACATCAACATCATCAACACAACAAACAAAGAGAAAAGGACACGATACGTTATGTTATTCAAATATATATTATACAGACGTCAATGCATTAAAAAGGACGGCGTGTTGTGTTATGTACATGCATACAATGAGGTTTGGGTGGCAAGTGATTATTGTATGATATAGACACTCGTAGTTATAGGCGATAAAGATTTAAGCATACCGATGGGCTTACTATCCGTATGTTAAGCGGCTATGGTAAGCGGCTGCCGACCTTATCCTAGCTTATAGATGCTCCTAATCGTAAAACATCTATGTCCGATTAGTATGAAAGAAAAAATAAGTTTTCAAAGATTTTATCCATTGGCACTTTGTCATTTGAGTAAGCGAATAAGCTACTTGTTAACTTGATGTAATTGCAAGATAATTATAGCTGTCAACAGCTGTTGAACTTGTGCTATAATCAATAGACTATGCCATTGGAATTCAGGTTGCTGTAGTTTGTAGTAAATGTCGAGAATTTTATCTCACTGCAATTCTTAGCGACACTCGTAATCGTATTTATGAAGATTGGTCGTTTCTTTTTTTAATCACCTTGTGCCATTTAATATTATTGTACTGGGACTTGACCTACGAATTTATTTTTTCGTCATACGCTAACATCTACCCCATAATGCCGAGTGTGTCATATTAAATATAATTATTGAAAAAAATAATAATAAAGAAAAATTGAGAATTTCATCCTGGTGATTCACCGCTTTGAACTAGCATAATGGAGACTTACAAAATCATTAAATTAGGAAAACTTTTTTTATTCAGAATGGTGCCGTCAATACGACAATAAATTGAAACACGGGCTAATATTTAATTTCATTTAGTTATTAGTTCATAGAAATGGTTTGCCACTTTCAAAAACGTCTTATCATTTCATAATTTTCATGACATTTGTATGAAACAATTTAATATCATACTAAATTAAATACCTACACGATATGTTTGTAAACAGCTGATTTCTTTTCACGGCTCCAAATTTTTTTTTAAAACACGTGTCGTTGAGTATTACCAGCTCGTTATCTGCCTTTGTCTTCCAGAGCGTAGCTTTCTCCCTGTATAATAGAGTTGCAATATAGAACAATATCGTATTACAAAACGGGTTCATCGGCCAATGTCTATAATTGCGCTTGCGACTTGATAAGCACGACTAATATAAACGGTATGCCATGCATCTGCGTCTACATTTATACTTGAGGACACAGGCAGAACAATCATTATTTCCTAACAATTAAAGTTGGAATTCCAATGACCTGAATACAGTGTAGGTAATCAATCATTGTTTCAAAAAATGCTAGCAGCTTTGAGAATGTGATGAGTTCTGAATTTTGTTAAATATTCGTAATGTTTAATTCGTAATTCTAACAACTAGTTTTTTAAAACTATTAATTACTTATGATAAACTATTGATTTTCATATTTATTGTTATCTTTGTGCCTGACGTTAGAAATTTTCCGTTCTAAATAAGGTTCACAGATTTTGTTGTCACACTTTCATACACTTTATTATATATATATAAACATAAAATTTATAATTTTAAGCAACCCCCGGCATCATTAATTATCTTGTAACACATCTCATTGAGACCATTCATAAGAGCCCAAACGCGCTACATCTGCTGTAAGTTTTTGAAGAATTAAGCATCCCGCAGGTTTTTTGATGACATGGGATCAGCTCAAGGTTAGTATGTCATGGGAATGTCATCGAAGTGACAGTACACCAAATTTCAAATCAATCGGATCTGTGAAAGTTAGTAAAATCTTTTAATGATGTAGAAAAAGAGCTGATAGTCATCAAATGCCTGAACTGATCTTCATAAATTATAGCTAAGAACCACCCTAATCACGTCAGCTTACAAACAAAAAACCAAATCAAAGGACCGATTTTGATTAGGTTTGATTCGTTTAGGATCTGATAGGATTAGGATTTGATTAGTTAAGACAGACACAGATACACAGACAGACACGTCAAACTTATCTCTTCTTTTTTCGTCCCTCTTTTTTCGTTGGAGGTTAACAATAAACCGTTTTACTTTACAGAAAAACAACATCCGCTCGAAAACATTCATATGATACCTAACACAAAAGATTGACAAGTCTGTCAAGATTATTACTTTTATTAAAAACATATTTATACTCCAAGGAGTTTCTAACAAATTATAAATGCTGAATTAGCCTCTGAAAAGTAATGATTTAGTAGCATTTTAGAACTCTGCCATAATTCACCTAAGCTTAAGTAAGTAGGAAATTTATAATATTTAATAATTTATATTTGTTGTGATATAAATAAACATACATGTTGTTGATATTTAAACATATTACTGAGTGAAACGATAGAGTTCTAGCAGAATAATTTGTAATTAACTAACATCTAAAACATATAGATAGTACGTTTACACGTTAGCAAAGGACTTAAAGGTGGACGACCTATTAATCACCAAAGCCATTGGCAGCAATCACAGCTGAATAGGTGTAATAAAGATTAGTTAAGTACCAAAGTATAAGCAATATTAGACACGTAGTATCATTATCAATATTGAGTAATATGTGAAGTAGATACGATATAATACCTAAATATTAACGCAATCATTTATTATGTACTCATACAAGATAGTTTAGTAGAATGGTCTTCCTTGTATAAAAAAGTAGCGGTCAAAAGTTGCAATTTTGATAAAAGCAGTCATTCATGTTGTACTCGCATTACGATGAACTGAATATTAACTGTGCATATTTTTACTATACATAAAAGCTTATTTAGAATGGAATAAGAATTATTTTGAAGGTTCGTCAACGGAGACTCCGTCGTGTCTACCCATGGTCCCACTGCTTTGATTCCCTTTGACCCCTCTGCTACAAAGGTGGATTGTTGAAAGATGAATGTGGCTGTTTGGGGAAAGCGAGCATTGTGATGCAAGCTTGGAGAGACCTACGCAGCTACGTTCAGTAGACTGCAAAAGGCTGATATGATGATGGTATTTATTTAACTTCACACCATTTTTCTAATAAAAATTAAGCAGATCGATAAAATAGCGTTGTTGTCAATTATTTTATAAGGTATCCGTTACAGTAGCAAATTTTGACATAAAATTTATGCTCTTATTACATTATTATCACTCACTTTGAAGCGCCTATATTACTTTAAAGATTATAATCAATCAAAGCGTTTCTTTGTGAGGGATAACGTTGATGATCAAAGATGAATTGAATTTTGATAAAGTATATATAGGAAGATAATAAATGGGTAATGTACAAAATTATCCCCTAAATGGATGAGATAGACCAACACAAATAACAATGGAAGAAAGTCTACACCAATAGGAAAGTCTGATTCTGGAAGTGAAAAAAAAATATATAATTGTAATTTCAATACCCTGAATTAGTCTATCATTTGTTTCTAAATTTATAATAAATGAAAAATATCGGGTAAGTTTGTTTATTGAGCCGAACACACAACAGACAGTTGTCAGTACATATTGTTCGTGTGTCGCTCTACATACTTGGTGTAAGGGATCAAGGAAATACATTTTCTTATCTTTGTTGAAAAATCTGCCTATATCCATTTCCTTATCTATGTGACATGCGTATTAGCTCTGCCGGGAAGTGACGTCATGAGTTGATCCGTCGCGACAGGACCGTGTGAAAGACACCAAACACGCGATATCTGTAAAATCATTATGTCAAGGTAATATTTAACACGCTTCATAACCACGATTAACCCATTCAATGTAGCGACAAAAATTGCTCGTACTGGCTGGGTGCAGCCGTTTTACAGACGGAACGCCGATCGGCGTGAGCCGTACTTCGTGTGTAAAAAAAATCGCTGATACGCGTTTTCCGCACCGAGTAATGGATTTGTTAATTTTAATGTCCAATTCAAAAGTAAATATCAGAAGCACGCAATTTGTTTTGCAGTTAAGGACATTTTAGGTGAAAAAATATTATTTTAGTTGGTTTTCTGGAAGTATGCACAAAATTTCACTTTTTGTTGATTCCTAACCTCACAATTCGATCACGTAGGCATATCTCTGCAAATATGCGTTTGCTTTCGTGGGATGTGTTCGGGGAATAAGGTGAACCCCCTCTCCCTCTCCACCGCTTCAAAACTCCCAAAATCGTGGGTCCGTAATGTACATACATTTTTACCGAATTTTTCATATTTTCATAACTGTCATTTCCTAAAACGGCGATCATAAGGCTGTTGTTTTGTCAAATGACATACACATATTAAAAGCGTTATTTTTTGATTGTGTTTGGCGAAGTTATGAGCATATTACGTTTAACGCCTCTCGGCGTATGCCGCACCTGGATGTGAAATGGAAATACGCCGATTCGCGTTTGCCGCAGTAAGATTTAGGTATAATAACGTCGCAGTTACGATGCGATAAGCTTCCTGGGTGTTCTGGGTTTGAGTCGTTTAGTATTATTATATGTAAAATAGGCAATCTCCAATAATAAATCGTATAATTTTCGTTTAGATAAAATATAATGAATGAGCTCGTAAAAAACAAAAGACGAATGTGTAAAAGTATTCAAATTCGAGCGCAATTGTTTTCACGCGGCATGGCCTCGCGTCTTTTTGCCGTCGCGTAGTCACAGCCAAACCGAGCCGATTTCAATATGGGATTGCTGATTAGAATGTTTATTCGATGTATTAACAGCGTCGACACTGAGTATCTAAGAACTAGCCGAACTTAGTGCTGAACCTAATGTTTGGAAGCAGATTGGTATCAACTCTATAAGAATTATTTATCCCTTAAAGAGCTCAGCGTCGCAGTCGATGACGAAAACATAGCAACTTTTGCCATGGTCGATTCCGGGTTGGGACAATGAAAATTCGAAATCTCGAGCTACGGAAAGCATGTTAAGCTGTTGGTCCCAGTAGTTACTGCATCTGCTTAAACCCACTAACCCGCATTGGGCAAGCGTGGCCCAAACTCCTCATGTATTACTCCCATGTAGGAAGGCCTGGGCCCAGCAGTGGGTAGTATATAGATTAGTGATGACAGAGACCAACAAACAGGGCAACAACGAAACTTATGTACTACTTGAATGTAGAGCGCCTCCACCTTCGAAGATCGCAGCTAAAAACTTCACTTTGAAGTATTGTTTGTTTAGGAGTCAACGCTATCCCCAAGAATCGGACTGCACAACCGCATAGTGATTGTGACTAGTGACTTCATTAACTGTGGCTTAAAAAAATGTTGTTCTGTTCTGCTGGAGCTCTCGTATCATTTACCGCCTTTTTTGTCGTCTTATTTTAATTTTCATCAAATTATCAAAAATACAGTCCACTTATAATACAATCCCTCTTCTTGCAATGAGTAAGATGAGGCCACAGCTCAATGAGATGGCATTGTGTTCCAGGCATATGGCAGGGACTTGCCTCCTATGCTGTTAACAATACTTTCTCTTGTTTTGTAAAGAGAAAGGAACGTGTTAGTTACAAGCTTCTAATAGGCTGCGGTAACTGTGCTAACAGCAGGGTAATATCCCTGATTGCCATTTCACATAGACTTTTTTTTTATATACTACTAGATGACAAAGCTGACGGCCCACCTGTTGGTAAGCGGTTACCGCCGCCTATAGACACCTGCAATAACAAGGGAGAATTACTTGATATTGCAGGTGCGTTGTCATCCTGGGGCCTAAGATGAAATGCCGTCCATGCCCAGTAATTACACTGGCTACCTTTCCCTTCAATCCGAAACACAGCGAACTGTTTCACGGCTGAAATAAGAAAGGCGGTGGTACCTACCCAGACAACCCTACACACGGGTCTACCACCTAGTAAACTAGACTAGACTTATTGAGAAGACAAATGTGTACTGTCCAGTAAAATATTAAATCTAAAGATAAACAATCGTAGCGCTAAGACTTATATAGAACCTCTTTCGAAGTTAAAGTTATCTACATCTTGAGCTAATTCCACGATTAAAAAACAAAAAAATACCAAATCATACAAATCTATTTATAACCCTACAGTATGACTCATGAACGATAGCTGAAAATCCAATACAATGCAATCAATTCAGACGAATGGCATTTTTTAAACTGCTTCTGTTGTATTCCAAAATATTGTTCTTAATTGACCATAGATTTAGGCCCTAAGTTCTCTTTTTAAACTCTCGCTTAGGCACGATAATTTTAATTAATAACATTTTATGTAAAGACTTTCTTGAGAATTACAAATGGTATCTATTTAATTTAGTGGAGTTGCGTATTTTTTAAAATCGCTACCTATCTAGAGTGTATTTATTTTATAATTGGTTTATTTGTGTTTACTTTTAAATGTAAACTGTAATTACGTAATAACTGTGATTGATAAAGAGCGTATCCAACCTAGATACGACAAGGAGATAATTATTATCTATCAGTAAAAATATCTATGGTTACTACATTCCATAACAACGGATTTCTGTAATCTTGACATATCAATTCAGTTTGAGATTTCGTATGTAGATTTAAAGGTAGATCTATCTATCAATTTATTTACAAAAGTTACGAACGCGCAAATTAGCTGCCACTTGTAAGTAAGGTGTCTACTATGTCAGCGTGTAATTTGAGCTGTTCATATCTTTTCACAAATGCAGTTAAATGTGTCTTGTCTTTGTAACAATTAATACTATCAATGATAATAATTTTATACAATTGTACGTACGTCAGCAAACAGCGTACGGTTGGTCTGTCGTTGGACCTTGGGCACTAACTCACGCGTTCATAGAGTGGGCAACTCTATAAAAATCAAGTAAAACGTTATATTGACAGCTTAGGAGACAAGTCCTCCTGTTCTCAATAAAACACGTTCTCAATAAGCTCTGGCGACCTTACTCGCCCCAAGAATACAACACTAGAAAGTAGTGTTTTAACTGCGATCTTCTGTAAAGTGAAAATTATAGTGGTAAACACTACACTGAAAAAATATTTAACTAAAATACTTCAGTTACATTTGTAATAACCGAAATTGGGCAAAGTGTAATTACAGTTTATGTGATTGAACAAAATGGTGCATCTCTAAGCAACTTTATTTTTGGCTATGTGTTACCCTATGTTATGAAGTCACTTTTTTGAGCTTCAGGTAGTAGTGGTACCTCTAGCACGAACACTTTTAAATATCGAATCGCCATCGTATCGAGTAGTTACGTTAGCTTTCGTCTGGCTTTTGTTTGAAATTTCAAGCTTGCGTGAACGGTAAGATTACGATTCGAAATTTAAAAATGTTATTCAGTGTACTATCAAAGAAAATATCCACTGCGTCTACTTCATGTTAAAAAACCTAAACAAATGCTTAGGAGCTACGATGCCACAGACAGACACGTCAAACTTTAAACACCTATCTTTTTTCGTCGGGGGTTAAAATAATAAAGATGAAAAAGGCACTGGGTTACAAACCATTTACAGAAACGGTTTCAATTGAAGTTCTTTGTGGTCGTCATGAGTGAGTGAGGGTTAAAATTGATGAAGCTTGCATACTCCGTTGTTACTTTGTTGGGTTTTGGTTGTTCACTCAAAGGGAGGATTAATGACAGCGAAAACAAAACTACGTGCCGACCTACCCATTAGCCGTGGATATCGGATACATTTAGATAACAAACATATGAATGTAGGTATACCTACTCAAATAAAACAAGAAAATTGGGCTAAACTGATATACTTATACTTAACAGTTTTCACTTGTTTTCTAGCTTTCAATGTCTTAGTAATTTTATTTCAGTATTACAATAAAGATTACATAAACTGCTTACTTTTTTACTTTGCATATAAGAAGGTGCTAGACATTCTAGATCACATCCGCCAAAAGTTGGGACTCCTAAAATATTTTATTCCTTAATTTTATTAATATTTATGTTCAAAAGTAATTCATCTATTAAGCTTCGAAATTCAATCACAAGTTTTATTAAACGATAAAATTTCCAGGGAGGTTTGACTTTCCAGAGACTTTTCGTTAACGTCTGTCTACGCCGTCACAATATCATTTCTAAGATTTTGATTGCTTTTTATACTTAACAAAGAAAGTTACTTACTGTGGGTTTTGTACAAACAAACAAAAAACTTAGTTTTTTGAAATTGATACAATTATTTGATTTTTGAATACAATATTTTACTAGAAGTAATACTATACTGTGCAACAGTACAATATTTTACTATAAGTAATACTATACTGTGGGCAGGTCATATTGCGAGGAGGACTGACGGCCGTTGGGGCGGAAAGGTCCTGGAATGGCGGCCGCGTACCGGAAGACGCAGCGTTGGTAGGCCCCCACAAGGTGGACTGATGATCTGACAAGGGTTGCGGGAAGCCGTTGGATGAGGGTAGCGCAGGACCGATTGGTTTGGAGATTCTTGGGGGAGGCCTATAACCAACCGTGGGCGTCTCTCGGCTGATATGATGATGATGAATACTATACTTAGGAGTTGGGTATTGATGTTCATTTATATAGTTATTATCTTATACCAATATTTGGTGTTACACCTAAATAGGCGTGAAAAGTGAAATTTCCTTATTTGGAAAATGAAATAGTCATGATTTAAGAATATTTAGACCAACTCCCAGTCCAATGCTCAGGGGCCATAGTCTAAATGGCTTGCCAACAGCCCCTTGTTTTTAACCCCCGACGAAAAAAGAGGGGTGTTATAAGTTTGACGTGTCTGTCTGTGTATCTGTGTGTCTGTCTGTGGCATCGTAGCGCCTAAACGAATGGACCGATTTTGACACAGTTTTTTTTGTTTGAAAGCTGATGTGACTACGATGGTTCTTAACTATAATTTATGAGGATCAGTTCTAACTTTGAGCTGATCTTATACCATCAAAAAGTCTGCGAAATGCTTAATTCTTTAGAAACTTACAGCAGATATAGCATGTTTGGGCTCTTATGAATAGTCTTAATGAGATGGTGTTAGATAGATGCTTAATGACGCGGGGGGTTACTTAAAATTTTTAATTTTGAAATTATGTTATGTCTATCCGCTGGTCTCTGTATTTCCGTCACATTCACAATTTAGAAAAGTTTTACACAAAGATGGAAACTGGTAAACCAAAAAGGACATTACAAAAACTTGATTCAAACTTGGTTTTGTCTGAATTTGGTACGGAATCATTGATATAGTAAAGTCACGAGCACTAAGATGTATACCTTAGAGGGAAATAAATATGTATACCTATATTTTTGACAGTTAAAAGACACCTCTCGGTTCTGTTCGGTTCGGTTCGGTTTGCAAAGAGAAAAAAGGCACATAGATGTCAAAAGTATATTTATAACATGTCATGTGGTTGGCCGTTTTATATCAGTATTCGTAGTACCTACCTACAGATACACAAATAATATTTGTCACAATATCATATGTTATGTTCTGGATGTAGCTAAATTTGTGATTAATTCACTGTGAAATTTATCTTCTATATGCGTTGACTGATTAAATGTTCGATAATAAACAGTGACAAGTTGAAAGTTAAATTACTGTACCTGACATCAATAACCTCTGGTTTCTCGATTCCTGATGTAATATTGATTCTAATAACAAAACAAAATACGGTAGTATTTTTATTCCTTGGAGTGTATATTGGTGTCCTGGCGTTCTTGAGGTGAATATAGTCTCCAGATCTCGATGAGTTATATTGAGAGCATGAAGAATGGTGTCTCAGGCTGCACACATAACAATTTGAATTATTTTTTCATAATCATCATCACCAGCCTATATACGTCCCACTGCTGGGCACAGGCCTTCCTACATGGGAGAAACACATGAGGAGTTTGGGCCATAACACCACCACGCTGGCCTAATGCGGGTTAGTGGGTTATAAAGCGGTTGTAGGAACAACCGGGACCAACGGCTTAACGTGCCTCCCGAAGCACGGAGGAGCTCAAGATTGTAAATTTGATTGACCCATCCAGGGACCGACCATGGCGAAAGTTGCTTTGTTTTCGTGATCGAAATTAGAGCGCTCAAACCACTACGCCACCGAGCTTCTTTTTTTAGTTTACAAATTTTTCTAATCTTTCAAACATTTATTAAAATGTTTAAAATGTAATCCAGAACAATTAACCGACTTCAAAAAACGAGGAGGTTCTATGTTCCACTACATGTATTAAGTATGTATGATTTTGAGATTTTTTAAAGTGAAAGCTGAAAAGAGCGACCTTTCAGCTTTGACATTCGAAAATCTAAAAAAATATTTAATAAAAAATAAAACCGACTTCAAAACACAAAAAAGAATAATAATTAAATTTCCGTAACCTAGGTAGGTACATCTCATAAAATGTATTTTTTGAGTTGCTGCTGAGCTGTTTCCAGAAACAATAGAAAGTGAATCGAAGTGTTTTAGTGTTTAGAAGTCGTTTTTTTTTTGTTTTTTTTTTCGTACCATTGTTATGATAAACCAAGATATATAAGTATAACAGAACAATTTGAATATTACTGCGCGTAATTAGAATTGTTATGTTTAATTCAAATTGTTATGTTTAGTTCCAATCGTTTCATAATAGTTATCTATCTTGGTATAAGTTGGTTATTTTACTTTGAACTCTATAGTTAATCTTTGATAAATTAGAAAGAATCTAAACAAGAAAAAAGAAGAACAATATTCGATATTGTTAGGGTAGACATTAGATTATAACTCAAATAAAGACATACTATAAAAAAATCATGGGGTTCTCCGAAGGCCTGGAAGCTCAGATGGTTACAGTCACCCGCATGTGGTCGTGGAGGTCGTGGATCGGTCCCCGCCCCAGGACTAGTTTAGATACTTTTCTACTACGAAAATTATTACAAGGTAAAAAAAGTAGGTAGGTTAAAATATATTCTGGTTTGTAAAAAGCAATTTCACTCGACTCGATGAAAATTAATTAGCTTTATCAGCAGTAAAGATATGAAATATAGAGTTCACGTTTTGCGTTCACTTTCGCATATTTAATATTCATTTTCAAAGAGAAATATCGTTTCTTTGTAGATGTTTTGCTTTAGAGCAGGGCTAATTGCAAGTAACGTTTAATTTTTTATATCTCACACAAATAAGAATAGACCTTTATAGGCCATGCAGTATAGACGTGGTCATATTATGCATTATTGTTCCTATTGGTCATACGGTTGATCTTAAGTATCATAAAAACGGTACTTTTACTTAAGTTGAGCTGGCAATTATAAATTTTTGTATTTAACTTTAATTAACTCCTAAAGCATACTTAAATCTACATTAAGTCAAAATTTTATTATTTGAAAAACAAATTTTATCTCGTTAAAAATGATATGGTTGGTTATTCAGTGAACCAAATTATGAAGTGCGATTAATTTAGGAGAGCTAGCTCCGAGAAGGTAAATTAGTTGTTACTAGTTGGTCTGATCTAAATTTGTTCACGTCTGTTTATTTATACTTCTAACTCAGTAAAGCCCGACCGCAATCAGTTTCTTTAATCGAAGTTGAGTTGAGCAGTTTCAATTATCAGAAGTTCTGTTTGTAGTCTGCAAATACAGAGTGCATTTTGTTTACCAACCCCTATCAACTGTTACTGGTATTTGTAGTCTCACAAACAAATTGACGAATATACTTATATCATCCTTGCTAATGTGCTTGCTAAGTGATCAAATCGTGATTAATAAGCATAGATATAATGCTTTTATTTATATTGATTCATATGATCCATACCAACATTATAAATGCAAAAGTCACTCTGTCTATCTAGGTATCTGTCCGTCTGACACACACTGTCTGTTTTAATCCAAGCCGCGCAACCGATTTGAATGAAATTTGGCATGGCGAAAGATCATCTTTTGGAGTGGTAACCGATTCCCTTGTGGGGCGGAGCTGCGGGTCGACTATAGTAGTCTATAAATTGAAATAAAGCCACTCTACCAGATGTATCTCGCGTTTTATTATGTTTTAAATGTGTTGTGCTTACGTAAATATAAGATAGTACTACTGTGTTTAAATTGCTTCCATATTGTAACTTCTTACAATGTAACTATAACTAAGTATATGTGTGTTTTGTTTACTATATATTCTTGTATCATATTTGGACAGGATGATATTTAATATAATATAATATAATATATGTATTATTTACATTGAATGTTCTGCGCAGTTTCTGTTAAGGTGACATTTACTCATAAGATACTATGTAAATGATAAGAAATCTTGTTCTAAGATTTCAAATGGACTATCAGCGAGATTTGGTGATAAATCAAAGTAAATGAAGGCGTACTTTACAAATCGAATTCCTTCCGGGATCGTTACAGACGAGTCCGCTAGTATTGCCCATTTGTAGCAAGTCTCGGACTCCCTGCTGTAGTTTCATCGTAAATATTAGCGTAGCGAACTTTAGCAAACTATTCGACACAACTTTACGAGATGGATGACAAGCTTAAAAAGTGAGTTTGCCGTCCAAAACAAGCATATAATAAGTTTTGGGTGAATTTATACCATTCATAACACTGAAAACTTTTAGTACAGAGCTGATCAACTTGATAATACAGTACGAACCACGTTCAATTTACGCCGTTGCCCGCCCTACGTTGGCGCCCTTCGTGACCCGTGACTCGTGATTAAGTTAGACGCCATAAGCAACTACGGTGTCAATTAGGCAAACTCACGATTAATTGGTTCCCAATACTTGCAAGCACAAGCAATACATTCGATTTTTTTAAAGATTTGGCAGTTAATCGCGTTAGTTTATAATAAATTCTTTGGTTAAGGTAATGAAATACACGGCAAGTACTCACAAACCAGACACAATAGCATGTTTACTTTTGAGGAGACGCCGGCAGGTTGATTAATAAAATAATGTCTTAGGTATTTTTATTTATTCATTATTTCACTGATTTCATGTAAAATACCATAATGACTAACCTGTTTTATTTTGATTACTATAAACTAACAACTATAGTCATCTATCGGAGCAATGGGACAATGGGAAATGGGAGTACTTGACACTTGAAAAACCTAATTGACACCACAGAGAACCTAAACCTAACACTCGCGTAGCGACAACCCAGAGAATTGAATGTAGATCTCGCGCCATTTTGTCTGTGTAAAAGACAATTACAATTTATCAAAATATCTGATGTTAGTAGTCACTTATGAGTGTAGATAAAATAGTGTATGTAACTGCATATATTTTTACCTAACACAAGATACAGTTACATAACTACTATTTTCACCTTACAAGCTCAAAAAGGTTTCTATCTATTATATTTCTCTATGGTTCCTATTTATCATTTGAAATCTGAGTGTAAAAGTGCATTTTATCTTCTAGCGTAGAAAGAGTTTTTAAAAATCGAACCTTTCAAACCAATAAGTTTCTATACCGCCTGTCCACTGAAATGCATTAATACTTATTTCGTGTCAGTGCGCCAACTCATATTTAGAATAATCTTACTGGCCAGCACAAAAACCTTACCTTAATGTTAGTATTGGTTTTTGATAAAATCGTAAGAAATCATAGAATAAGAGAGAGTCCAGCAGCGACGAAGATATAAATTTAACACCTGAAGAGTTAGTGCAAGCAATAATAATGCCGAATTGAGGTTCCTTCCGGATAAATCGCGTGAACAGTACCTTCGTTCAATTTAACTTTTAATATTACCAATTGTAGTATTTTTTATATTTATAGTTTAAAGAAATTAACACCAATTTAATATAATTATTAAGGCTGTTTTTAACCCCCGAAGAAAAAAGAGGGATGTTATAAGTTTGACGTGTCTATCTATGAATCTGTGTGTCTGTCTGTGGCATCGTAGCTCCTAAACGAATGGACCGATTTTGATTTGTTTTTTTTTGTTTGAAATCTGACGTGGTTAGGACGGTTTTTAGCTATAATTTCTGACGATCGGTTTAGGCGTTTGATGACTATCAGCTCATTTTCTACATGATAAAAGGGTTTTACTAACTTTCAAAGATCCGATTGATATGAAATTTGGTGTACTTTCACTTCGGTGACATTCTCATAACATAACTACTAAGTTCATGCTGATCCTATACCATCAAAAAGTCTACGGGATGCCTATTTCTTCAGAATCTTACAGCAGATATAGCGTGTTGGGCTCATAAGAATAGTCTCAATGAGGTGGTGTTAGATAGATGATTAATGATTGGGGGGATTCCTTAAAATTTTCCATTTTTAGCCGACTTCAAAAAAGGAGGAGGTTATCAATTCGTCTGTATGTTTTTTTTATTATTATTATTTTTATGTTTGTTACCTCAGATCTTTTGACTAGGTGAACCGATATTGATGATTCTTTTTTTGTTCGATGCGGAATAGTTCCCATTTGGTTCCATAAAATTTTTTTCAGAATCCATATGGTAGTTTGATTTTTAAATAGAAAATACTGGAAAAATTAAGTCGTCTACGTATGCGAAGTTGCGGATATTTGCTTTCCTATGAATTTTTAGTGAAATGATACGATAGTAGAAAATAATATAAGCTCACGGTCACCCATCTAGCTGCGACCTTCAAAAGTTATCACTAAAAATATGAAAAAAAAAAATTAAACAAAACATAAAACCGACTCCAAAAAACTGAAAAGGATAAAATAATTAAATTTTAGTAAGTAAGTAGGCACTCATCCCCTAGGAACATAATTTTGGAGTTGGTGCTAAGTTGTTTCCAGAAACCATAGATAGTGAAGCACCGACTCCAAAAATATGTTACTAGCAAAGTTATTTTGCGTCTCTTACCTGAGCAAGCGAAGGATTCAAGGAATTATCCTAGAACGATTGATCCTAAGCAAATGATTAAATCCTAGAATCCTTCGTTTGCTCAGGTTTCAATACAAGTACCTAATCGCACCAAAAAACAACTTTGTAGCCTTGCATAACAAATAACTAAGTATTGCATTATTTTATTGATTAATTACGCGTAATTTCAACCCAAATTTCGTCACATTTTCACGCTAAGACGTAAGCCGATTATAATAATATACAACTCAATTATTGTATTTCTCTTTATTTATTCAGCTGAAATGGTAGGTATCAGATGACATTGTTATAATATTACAAGGCTAAGAAATGAAATGAATATAATATGATTTCCTGTTTTAATAATTTATTCAGACAACGACTGGTAAGCGTTATAAAATATTTGAAAAATAAATCTATATTGAATTCTTAGATTCTTAAATCGCTCGATAAAGCATGAGATAGAATCCGAATATAAAAATAAAAAAAAGAGTGACCATTATTTGTAAGTATAACAATATTTTTAAAGGTCTGTACGAGAGTTGTTTTATGTGAAATAAATATTTTTTCATTTTAATAACCACTAACGCACCAAAAAGCCATTATTTACATAAATAAAACTATCAGATACACTACTTTGACGTGTTTATGATTATTTAATATTTTTTGATAAAGGGGCAACATAAAGGCATAAGTAGTTAGGTACAGTTAGCATCATAATCATCTGAGCTGTCAGAATGATAAAAAATATCTGCACTGTTTTAGAAAATCAATTCTAACACTGCAATGATAGAGTTGTATATTGTTTGTAGCATCACTGAAATCCTTGACAAGTGAAAGGTGATTCTTATGTTTTAGTAAAACGGTTGCATATCTCCAACATTATAGTTATTTATGAGCACTCTGAAAGCTGAGATAATTTGAATGCTGACCGTACCTTCGCCTTTACATTTGAGTTTAAGTGTGTTATTTAAAACTATTAAATTGTTTACTATTAAAAATCGCGGGTTCGATCCCCGCCTCAGGACGTGAAATTTTTCTAGTTTATATTTTTATTAGTAAATAATTTTTCAAACATTTACAATAATGTTAAAATCAAAAATTTAAGACTATTAAATTGAATAAGGGTATGCAGTAAAAAGTAATTACTCACTGACTATGTGTATCATGAACGATGCGAAGACGACGACCCACCCCCAGCCTCCGTCCGGGGGAGGCGCGGGGCTCTCCGTTCCCTCCCTCGGCGACGCCGGAGCCTGGGACCCGTTCCCATTCTTGTTACTCTTCACCCCTCCGTGGGACATCCTCCAAAATTATTTTGGCACTATTTCCTACAACCCTCCTTAAATAATTTCTCTATTAAGGCAACTGTACGTTTGATATGAACTTTAAAGCGTTATTTAGTTTCACTAATTAAAATCTACTATATTGTCGTAAGATATGAATGTTAAAATAGCGTTTAAAGCTTTCATATATGTGTATATTTATTATTGTACTTTATTGTGTTTGTTATGTACTAAATAAAAATGGAAAACTATGGGAAGCACTTGATAGGAAAAGAAAAGCGGTATTGAAAAAGGAGTTTGTATTATCTATTGTCGTAGACCATTATTCCTGGTCCTATCTGCGGGTTAATACGGTTTCGGTTTTGAACGCTAATGCTATCCAACAAATGCGGGACATTTTCCGTCGGCGCCGTCTCAACTGAAACAAAAGAAAGTTCAGTGAACAGATTTTACGAAACCAGACAGAAGCTGCGAATCGGTGTCCTTAGAAATCATAAAACATTTATCTAGGGATACTTTTTTAACTTTATTCTTCAGATTATGATACATATTTAGGAAAAGATATAGAAATATCTTGACTCGAAAATTTTAGTCCTGGGAAGGGGCTTGAATGCGCGACCTTACGTTCATTTAAGACCGTTTACGTCGCACGGTTTTCCATACAAACTTTCAAGTCAAAAATATTGGAAACGAACAAACCTATTCTAAAAGATTTTACATGCATAAGCAAGTCTGTTTTTTTGAAATGAGTATTATAGTTGAGAATTTTTAGCTTTTCATACTAACCGAAAATCACCAATAATTATTGTATTATTAAACTAATAATAAAATAATGATTGATCTTTGATAACATTTTAGACTACCCTGACTTGCTAGCATGACAAGTTTTGTTAGAATAGCGTAATTGAAAACTTTTTTTTATTTCGTAAATAAGAAGCAAATAACTCATAAAGAAATATTGCAAAAGAAATAGTATGTCTAAGTAATCAGTAGTCTGTACTTTTTAATGCGAAAAAGGTTGAAATAGAGGATGAAAGTTTGTATGGAAAAAGTCAATATTTGTTCGATGCGGAATAGTTCCCATTTGGTCCCATAATTTTTTTTAAAAAATCTTGTTTGGTTTTTAAATAAAAAAAACTGGAAAAATAAAGTCGTCAACATATGCGAAATTTCGGATTTTTGCTTTCCTATAAATTTTTAGTGAAATGATACGATAGTAGAAATCAATTTAAGCTCACGGTCACCCATCTAGCTTTGACCTTCAAAAGTTATCACTAAAAATTGTGAAAAAAAAATATTTAAACAAAAATTAAAACCGAAATAAAACTCCAAAAAACTGAAAAGGATAAAATAATTAATTTTTAGTAGGTACTCATCCCCTAGGAACATATTTTTGGAGTTGGTGCTAAGTTGATTCCAGAAACCATAGATAGTGAAGCACCGACTCCAAAAATATGTTCCTAGGGGATGAGTACCTACTAAAATTTAATTATTTTATCCTTTTCACTTTTTGGAGTCGGTTTTAATTTTTGTTTAAATATTTTTTTTTTCAGTTTGAATTGACAAAAGTAGCGTATATTTTCCGGATTTGTGAAAAATAGCACCGTATTTAAACTTAGGCAATATCCCAATAGGTGTGTTCTTTTCCAATATTTTCGACTTGAGAGCCTGTATGGAAAGCCGTGCTGCGTAAACACTCTTAAGGATTTAGGAAGGTACTATTTCTGTGAAACCCTGAAGCTAATTTACAAATGTACATATTATTATATGTAGGTACCGCTGATCCGATTTCGATTAAATTTGGCATGGAGAAAGTTTACACCCTGAGAAAAGATCCAAGTATAAAGTACGTCCTGTTACGAATAGAAATATTATACGTTTATTTCATACTGTATGTTTTGCAAGTATTTCTATTTATTTGTAACAAGGATCTAACAAATTAACCAAGGATCTCAATTACTTTTTAAATTACTTTCTGTCTGAGGCATTTATTTAACGGCTATACAAGTATTATTTAAATATTGAAACCCTTCATTAAAACACAAACCCAGGGAAACGTTTGCTTAATAGTCGGTTTTGTCTGCTATGCCGGTCCTTTCATAAAAACGAAATCACGCGAAATGGTTTAGTTCGCGTGACTTACTTTGTTTTGGAAGGCTCGATGACATAACGGATATACGTTTAGGAAATTAGGAATTTATTGCGGGTCCGTTGGGTTTTATTAATCTCGCATAATGTAAATAAAACCACTCACTGTAGAAGAGTAAAAAGAATCTTCCGCAGTGATTTTGTAAGGATTTTATCGTGGTATTAAAATCCACTTACAAAAATCTTTTCATTCATCAGCTATAAAATTTAAGTCTGATTGTTGAAACCCAAAAAGGATCTATAAACTCCTCAATCTATATTTAGGGTTAATAGTTATTTGTTATACAAGTGTGCAAAGTTGCTTTTTAACCGCGTGCTCAATTTTAACGACCGAGCAAGCGAAGGATTCTAAAATTGCCCAGGATTTGATTTGTTTGCCCAGGGCCGTGCATCTGTCACGAAAAGGCATCCGCAGAAAACCAGTGTCGTGGCACATCCTGCCACGGCTTCATACTGAGCGGAGACCTTTTTGGTACAAATTGTTTAGATTTAATCTTTGTGTTTATTCTTTAATTTTTTTTTAATTTGTACCAAATAAACATTTATTCTATTCTATTCTATTCAAAATAATTAGAATTAATAAAAATTAGAACCCTGAGCGTTAGCGAGGGAATCAAAAGAGCACGAGGTGAAAAATCTTTGCACTCAAGTGCAACACGTAACTTTTCATCCCACCTAAGGAGGAAATGACAAAATGCAAAAAAAAACATTTGCGCATTATTAATAGTTTAAGTCAATTCTGTTGGCATCAAATAAACTTCTTCGTCGTTAGAATCTCTCATTTTTGGGGTTTTTACTTGTTTTCAAGTTTTTGTTTTAATTTAAGCCTATGGTTTAACAAATATGTCGTGAAAAGAAAATGGCGCGCGCAAAGCAAATTAAGAAGCAGATATCGAAGAGCAAAAATACCCTTTCCGAGATGGGGGGATGACAAATATATTAAATCGTTAGACAAGCATGTTCCACACGAAAAATTAAGCCAACAATGTTGATCTGGCTTATTCCTATCGTAAAATAGAAATGAAATGAAGTTTTATCTATTAATTAGCCGCAAATCATCATGTTTTTTATACAGCTAAATGACAAACAAGCCGACGGCTCACCTGGTGGAAAGTGGATTTATTCTTCGTTTGGCCCATTGAATTTTGGCCCACATAAAAAATTCTCGAGTCGTCCTAAACAATATGCTTCCTTCATTCCAAAATAAAATCTTAATTATTTCATTCCCGCTTTGTACCATTTCATTGCAAGAAGTTACAAGAAGATAACGTTGTTAGTATCTACTTTTGATATGAAATATTATTATTCAAAGCACATGTTCTCTTTCCCAAATTATGTAAAACGTTATATCTACACTTCATGTAAATGATCGATTGAATATATTTGGGCAATATGCTGTATGATAGTACTTATTTGTCAGTTCGGTAGATAAGCTACTATCTGACCACGAGACAAGCGATTCTATGATAACTTCAGATATATTATTTTAAATTATCTTGTTCATAACAATAATGAATATAAATAGAAAGCAATAGTGATATTTTTATTGATATTACGGGCTTACACCATTCCTCATAGTTATCAGTTGCGAGGCAAATCAGTAAAGTGGTGCAAAGAAGGCCCAGCCCAATAGATTCGGTTTAAGACGCGGTGCTTCTTTTTGACAAAGGGAAATTGAAATCTTAAAGTATAGTTAATTATATTACAAAAGCTTAGAATACGTTACGAAATTGTTATCATGTTTTGTCTGTATCTTTAAAAGAAGCTAGCAGTTCATTAATAATTTTATAGATACTCACAAACAGTGCTGCAGACTGCATTGTGTTGTGGCGGAAAATTTTTGTTTACAAACAAATTTAAGACACTCATCATAAAATAAGTTCAAGAAGGTTCAAATAAACAGTTTTAAGTTAGTAAGAACAAGATACCGGAGAACCTTCACCTAGATTTAGAAACGAGTTACCTCATTAGCTTAATTATAATACCTACTAGTTTGTGTATTTATAATATAAAAGTTATGTTGAGTAGCTATTACAGAATATTACGACCGCCAATCAAATTCTCTGTAATCTAAATTGGCTGTTGAGTAATTGACATGGTGTAATTTTTTTCTACCGTTCCTTTACAAAATTTGTAGATATTTCTTTATACTAATCATCTTTGTTTAAGCGGGGTTAGTAGTGGCATAGTTGGTTTGCCATACAATCAGTTATATTTGTCTTGTATATTGAATAAATAGGCAGCAAAGTATAGTTTCGTAGTAACTTCCCAAGTTAGTTTAATTTGGGTTGAGTTTATAATATTACAAATTGCTGATATTTTATCGTTATAACTATATGAAAGTTTTTATTGTTTCATACAAATAATTGCAATCAATTTAAATTCAATAGATGGTTAATATAAACCTGACTGTTTTGTTTTCAGAGAAATGAACTTTATGTTAGAAAATGCTACTGCCTGCGCAACGCAAGCTCAGTGGTTTCTAGGAAGCTAATTTCCGTTAAATAACTATAAAAACCATTTCCTGCTTGTATAACACTATGATAAGACGTTTGAAGGCGTTACAGTACCTATTGACGTATTGACACGTTTGACCGAGCAGAGCTGCGTTATCGTCGTGATAACGGGTCGAGGGTCGATCGACTCCCGCGCACTATCTTACATCATTATACATTTGTATTTAACTAATAAGGGGACGTACAATAACCCAATAAAGCGATATTGAAATGACATTGCAAAGCTTGACAGAAAAGAACTGTATGACATGCATGCCGCATGCTCTGGCAAAAATTCTACCGAATTTCATGAACGGTTGGTTGCCAAAAGCCGAAAAACTTTTTGTATTGTGGAATGCAACAACGATTTACTTGTTTGTCGCTTAGTGTTAACGATGACTGTTACTGAAAAAAAAACTGCATACGTAGAAGAAATATCGTGCTTATATTCCTGCATCATTATTATTTTGTAAATAAGTAAAGACAGTATTCCTTGGCATTTGAACGAGTTTTTCTTTTGATAGTTTGCCCTGAAAAAATGAGTTGTCTTACCTGTACTTTAAAAAGTGATTAGGTACATTACTTATGGTAACACCTAGTCAAAATAAAGTTGCTTACAGATGCACCGATTTGTTAAATCAAATACACTATAGTTAAATCTCGCAAAATTTTTGTTAAAACAAATGTTCCTAACCGAAGTACTTTGGTTAAAAAAAAATTCAGTGTAGAATCAGTACCTACCTAAAACTAAAAAGATGTGTAGAATTCGATTCAAATTACGTTAGCCAATAGTTTATAATTCAACTATTATAATTACGTCGAGGTCAAGGTTACTTTGTAGATAATTATTGTTTATAGCGAATACTGAATACAGAGTTAATAATAACAAAGTGATATTTTACTACGCAGTTGGGTAGCAAAATGTAGCCAAAAAGGATAGATTTTGAAAAATAAAATTATATTTAGCAATCTAGAGTTATGTGTTTAACTTATCATAATCATCATCACCATCATCATCAGCCTATATACGTCCCACTGCTGGGCACAGGCCTTCCTACATGGGAGAAACACATGAGGAGATTGGCCCATAGCACCACCACGCTGGCCCAATGCGGGTTGGTGGGTTAATGCGGTTGCAGGAACAACCGCGATCAACGGCTTAACGTGCCTGCTTATCATAATGCAAAATTTTAATTTATATCTATAATAATAAATAAACATTTTTAGTTTATATTTATACATCTGTGACTGAACTAGGTTATTAAGTAACCTGTATCTCAGACGAATTTTATAAAATGGGTGTCATTTGCGTGCGAGACACAGTGGGCTGGGGACTGGAGATGTATTTATAAATGCAATAAACAGAGTAAATTGTTAAACTCTTGACTATAAAACAGCCAGTAAATGTTTTGTGATAAGTGTCCAATGGTTTTGATCTACCCAAGATAAAGCTGCATAATTAAGTAATTCGCTAGTTTTAAATACGAAACAACGTTAGCATGACATGTGTTACTCTTTTTTTATTTTAAATGCGTTACTCTAGAAATAGAATAAGATATTTTAGGATAAATTGGCTGAATATAAATGACCTGAAGTGTTATACTTCAACAACACTCGAAGCTCAATTCAGACGAGACTTTATACAACAGAAGTGGAAAACAAGAAAATGATTGTCACACGAGTTGTCTACCTTATTTAAATAAAGAAAAAGCATGGTTAACAGCAGCCACTTTTACGCTTCCTCAATGACCTCCATCGACTTCACTCACCACAGGAGCATAAATTCACAAGGTAATGTTTTTATCTGCGATTTTCAGTGTGGTGGAGGTGCTTCCTCAGTCAGGCAGTTTGTTGTACTTCCAAATCTTGGGATTCTTTGCGAGCAAATGACTTCCCATCCTTCCATGGGTTTCTTCTAAAGAGGCGTGAAAAGGCACCTTATGGGCAGGCAAGGTTCCAAGCTTTCAAGCTGCACTATCTGTCTTCGCATATGGACTCTTCTTACCGCTTCACATCAGGTGGTGTTGAGTCATTTGCCGCGCTTTACCTGTACAAGGTGTTACAAAAAGGTGCAGTCATATTTTAAGGGCTTATTCTATCCATCTCTACAAAATTTACGAAATCGAGAAAATGAAATGACCTGTTGCATCAACGCAATGTATGGAACAGCTGATTTCTTTTTCAGGATTTCGTAGCTGTCCTCATAATAAGCCCTTAGAATACGACCTTCGGCCGATGACCTTTTTGTAACATTTGTATAAAAAAAGTTAAAGTATAGCTATGCAGTACCCTCTAATTTGATTTCATTTTTTAACATGTATGGAAATTCTTGTGTTTGGCAGTTGGATTGTAAGTTAGTGTGAGGTATGAGTTTTGTTGACAGAATAGGACTTTTGCTAAGAAGACTGCTAAATGTAAAGAAAATATCGAATTTTTCATTGTTTCTTTGCGTATTTCAGGGATAGAACCACCACCACTTCGCTGTGACCTGGTCTTCATCTGTCAATACACAGCTCTTCATAAAAATTGTGACAACATTCGGCCATTGCAATTTTAGCTTTCTCTTTTTCAGCTTTTGTTAGTCATTTTAGGTAAAGAAAACATATCGAACACTTGTAATTTTCGAGTAGGAAGTAGGTATAATTATTTTAAGACATCTATCTGATTAATTAGAATAGTTTAAGCTCGTAGTGTAAATAAGTATTTTTATAATTTTTTATTTTAAGAAATATTAAAAAAAATATTAAATATTAAAGTTATGTCCGTAACCGTATTATAGCTTACTATACATAACATAGCATAGCTTACTATACTTGAAAAATAACCTTTATTACGAGCATAAAAGGTGCTATATGATAGAGCTTTGTGTACTCTTGATTGTACGCATTCTATGAGCCTACAGGGGCATGACTTTTCCAATTCAATACTAAGCCTCCATTTAAACACTACCTTTGTTTCTTTCATAACTCATTCTTTATTATGGGCGAATATAGAATTTCATTCTTACATGATGATTTTCATTTACTCACTGTGTGTAGAATTTCCACACATTCCAGCATTATTTAGATTTACCAGAATGTTCAATTTTTAAAATTCATCACACATTTTATAGCAAATTAAGACTTGTCTTATGAAATGAGGCTTTAAAGAAGTACTACACATAACTATAGTTCAATTCAAAAAGAAAGGGAAATATTAAGTTACAAAATTCAATAGCAATAATAAAGTCCGCCTATTGGAAGTTTGTTTACTAAATTGTATGCATAAATTATGTATCTTCATACTGGAATTAAGCTGACGGCAGAAAACAGAAGGCAATGAACAGTTTTAATTGATGACACATAACGTTGGCGCCTAATCGATCGGTTCTCGAACGAATCATAACATTGTTCCTAAATCGGTTTGCAATTGACGCAAGAATTGCAAAAAACGACTTCACTTATGATACAAAGGCAAGTCACTATAAATAAATACTATCGCACTTGAGAAACAATAACATCATTTATCTCTTTACTGAATGGAAATTAATTCTATCCGACCTCTTATAAATTATGTATTAGGTATATGTTAGGCATATTCGTACCTTACTTTACTTTTATTTTATCGGTAAAACCAGTATAAATAAGAGTTTATTTCTACGATATATCTCTTTTATTAATTTTGTCTTCACTCTTTTATTTCTTCGAGTTTTTGGCTGATCAAATAGGTACCTATAACCTATTATGTAGGTAAAATTTGTAGTTTATGAAACCAATAAGAAAAGTAAATAAATATATTTCATTACTCTCAATACTCTTTTGTTGGATGGATTTCAAATTCCAAGAGTATTAAAGCACTCATTATCACGCAAAAAATATTCCAGACATTTTTTGTACAGGATTTTTTCCAGAAAACAATATTTTTTATGCTTAGCCTAACTCTAGCAAATATGATATTGGCGTATTCTAATTACGTTTACTCAAAGCAAATTACGCGCGTGTGAACGAGAAGTTGCTTATTGTGTTTCACCAGCAAAGCAATTTTAAAAAGTATTTTTTAATACTTAGACTGTCATTTTACATTTGTTAGCTAAAAGGTATTATGACAAGTAAGTTCTTGTAATTAAATGTAAATAATATAAAACATGGACTAAGGACAGAATTATTTGTTCATATGAATGTTGTTTTTGAAAGCTCAAGGTGAAGTTTGTCCGTCATCAATACGCTATTTTTGACAAGAGAGAGTATAGTAAAAATTCAATTCTAATAATATTTTTTATAACTCTCAGTTATAAACAACTGTTAACAAAATCCTATTTATTTATTATCGAAGAGAACAATATAAGTAAATTATGTCAACGACGCTTTTGTTACATTTTATCATCGAAATATTCTGTATCATATTCTTAAGTACAAAAACTCACTGTTTTTGTACTTTTAATATCATTTTAATAATGTACCAGAAATCTCTTAGTGTGCATTGTCAAGGATAAATAATAAAGGCAAACTTTCTTTGTTTTTACATTACAAGTCAAAGATCTCGCACCAAAAATAATACTGGCGTCGTAAGCGCTTTTCACAATACTATGCCGCGGGACACTGACATTAAAAAAAATAAAAAAGAAGTCAATAATTACCAAGAAGGTCCTTAGTGTGTTTGATAAAAGTTTTCACCAAATAAGTCCGTTAATGATCTTTGTTAAACTAACTGTAAACTAACGATATCGTAACTGTGTTTAATGCGTCCAATCAGACGTGTAATCGCGTGCGCGGTCAGTTTCCGACTGACAATTTGTGAGTGGTGACAACTAAAATAGCAGATAACCGAGGAAACTGCACCGGCAAGTGATATGTATTTGATTTGATACGTTTTCAGCTGTTCCGATAGACAGTTTTGAAATGATGAAAGGAGCAGAGGGCTTACTTAAAAAACGATACACGCAAACGAAGTATCGGGTTTCGACAATATAAGTTTCACAAAAAAGCAATTTACGTCAAAACTGTCAAAAACCATTCTAATAAGGTTCTGTCGTGGTGTTATTTGGTTTTCCGTAGAAGCACCTCGTGTTTTATGGATCTTGAACGTGATAGATTTTTTTACTATATATGTATAAGGTATTCTATCCTGTGAGATTTTTTTACTCGTATTCGTATAGATTAATGTTTTATTGTTCACTGGAAAATATTAGAATAAATTAAGCGATCTAAATAATTTTCCTGCGGAACAAAAATGATGATTCTCCTGTGGCTGCAAATAGATATTTTATGGACCCATAAAATTTAAATAAGGAGTCTCCTAATAAACTGTTCAAGTATGTTATACAGTTGCGTAGTCTAGGAATTTTAACAGAAATAGAATAGGTATCTAAAAGCAATTTAGTAAACGACAACAGAAGTTAGAGCACGTTTGGTTTGGTAATCATTTAATTGTTTTGTTGACAATTTGTCAGGTCATTAATGTTTAAAATAATAAGAATTTAATCGTCATTAAATAATATTTTGCGTCTCGTTTGCAACAGAATTAACATGCTGACTTGCTTTAAAATGCGACGAATATATTCATAAAACATACATCGTACCTATTATATTTTATATACATCGTACCTATCAAATCATTATTTATGCTACAATAAATAAAAAACTCTACTTATGAATATATTTTACTTATGAGAAAACAAATTATCTAAATACTGTTATGAATAGTTTAGGCCATGTAGAGAAATCAATCACACAAACAAGTATAATTTCAGGTCAGGGATCCTTACGATAAACAGAAGGAGACAGCAGTGATGCTCAGAGCGCCTCGTCGGTGTTATACAAAGGCACTGATCTTTATCCTTCAATGCCCAGACGGCAACTTAAGTTGCCATAACTATTGAAATTTAATTGTGTCTGGTTTATCGGGCTTCAAAGGGGTTTAGCACAGGAGGTGCTCGGTGGCGTAGTGGTTTGAGCGCTCTGGTTTCGATTACGAAAACAAAGCAACTTTCGCCATGGTCGGTCCCGGGATGGGTCAATCAAATTTATAATCTCGAGTTCCTCCGTGCTTCGGAAGGCACGTTAAGCCGTTGGTCCCAGTTGTTACTGCAACCGCTTTATCCCGCATTAGGCTAGCGTAGTGGTGTTATGGCCCAATCTCCTCATGTGTTTTTCCCATGTAGGAAGGCCTGTGCCCAGCAGAGGGACTAATATAGGCTGGTGATGATGATGATGAATTAGTACAGTTAATTAATGGCCGTACAAAGATGGACAAGTGGACAAGCTTCATCACCAGCCTATATACGTCCTACTGCTGGGCTGTTGCTTTTCTACATGCGAGAAACACACGTGGACAAGCTTTTGAGCCTTAATTATAATAAACACACGTGGACAAGCTTTTGGGTCCATAATATAATCCCAGAACAACAACGCGTAACTTGTTGCCAGTAGACAAAAAATGCGTGTTTATGTTGCCAACACTATCAAAAAGAGATGTTTCTAAAATGTATGGAGACTCGGCCAGGTCTATGTATACACTATACTAAAAAATGGGTAAATATATACAGAACAGTGTTCAATTGTCCATTTTCTTTTTAATTGTTTTGTTGCGTGGTATAAAACAAGAATTTTTATAAAAAAAACTGCAACACAGCTAAATATTGATCATGGCGCGTATGTCAGTTTGGTGACGTTTAGTTGACTTCTATGTCGCCCGCCATATTGCCATAGTGAATAACGGTGAAATCGACGAAAAATTTCAACTTTTGTACAAACAGATTATGCATGAAAACGAATTATTTGTATTTTTCACGGATTCAGGAGATTTTTGACTGATTTTTTGAAATACTGTACATATGAAACATTTCCTTTCACCTGAAGCACGGAATAATAACAAAACAGGTACCTTAAGATCTTAGATACAACGTCAGAATCATGTAAAAACAAGCGCTTCATAAATGATTTCACAGTTTGTCACGTTTCTCTCGTAATGGGCACCGTGATGGCGTCTTATACTTGCGTTTACGTCTCAAACATACGTGAAGAACGGTTTTAGTAAGAAACAGCTATACTTAGACTTTTGTGATAAGAAATACGAAGAAATACAAAAATAAGTGGCAATTGATATTCGTAAATAGGCAACTACAACGATAGGCAGTTATGTTTGCTTGGATGCGATATGCGTACTTACCTAATGTTTATGTAAATAAAATTCTTTGTATGTTTCGTATTTCTTATATCATTACAGCATTATACTAACTGTCATGAAACTGAGCAGCTATGTATTTTTTTTATTGGGCCAGAATAATAGTGTTAAGGCCCTAACTCCTTAGTGATTTTCCCATGTAGGAAGGGCTGTGCCCAGAAGTGGGACGTGTATGGGCTGGTGATGAAGAAGTTTCATTTAAAATAAGTTGTATCTCTAGTCACATATCGTTCTAAATAATTGAATTATTGTAAAAAAAATAAAGAAGCAAAACATTGATTGGTTCTATAAACACCCGCAACTTAGTAAAAAATCTTAGTTCTTCAAATTATACTAAAAAACTCCTGTTAAGCCTTCGGTTATCTTCGGTTGATTCACACCTTCATCGGTACTCAAATATTACGAGGCAATGGGCAGTGTAAACTGCACTTGGTCCATTATCATAATAGTGGCATCAGAAGATGCAATAATTATGATAATCATCTTCGGAGAGGAATAAAATAGTGAAATACAAAACACGAAGCTAACAGGTCTGTTTTTTATCCTTTCATTTGAGCTTATATTAATTAAATGAATAGATAGGGTTCTATAATATAATTATATAATATCAATCTATAGAACCTGTCAGAAAATAATGTCAAGAACCATATTTAATTTTGGTCTTACACTTATTTTATTCAAAATCTTCGGAAAGTTTCATGGTCAGCATATCGTTAGTAAGTAGGTAGCCCCTAGGAGCTCGTCAAAGCTTATGCGGCTATATAAACAAAAGTTAACCTTTAAGGAGTCAGCACAGAGGAAAAATACTGTGTTTTGTATGACTTGTACTTTTTGTAGGACTTTTGTGTGACGTGTTGTGTAGACCTATTTCTCGTGCCATTAGCGTTAGGTTACAGTAACCCATTCATTTAGGAAGAGCGGTAATAAAACAGTATAATATGTGAACATTGCTATTTGATAATATTCTTTGAAGTGATTAGAGACAGTAATAATAAAGGTACTACTTACCACACTACTACTTACCACTTACTACAAAATATTCACCAAATCATTAGTAGTGTAGTAATATAATATAATTCATACACTCACACATATTATCTAGCCCAAAAACTAGTGTAGTAACCTAGGCCTTCTAAAGAGTTACACGTCGCCTGCCTGAAGCCTGTCTATGAGCCTATTAGACGACTAATCTGAGACGCCTTCAGTTGCTGTTTCGTTCCGGAAGAAAATCAGACTCGTAACGGAAGAAGAGTTCGTTTTCCAGACTTACTGGGGGAATACTACCTGGGCATAGCCACCTTTTGATATTATCTTACTTCCGATTATTGTTTTGTTTTGTATCTCTCACTGTTGTTTTCTTTAGTTACCTTTCGTAAACGTTTTTATGCTGAAAATAATATTATTAATTTCGTGAACAGACTTCAATACGTATCGATTCTGTGATTACAATAAATATTATTCCGGGTTCGATCCCCGGCAAGAATGTGGGATGCACAGCGCCCACAGAAGCAATACTTCGTGGGCAGTAGGAAGTATCTAGCAAAATCTGTGTAATGGCTATGTTGTGAAACAGAAAAAAAGTTTTTATTTGCACAGACGTAATTAGTATAAGAACACCATGAACACAAGAAATTAACCTTTTCAGTTAAGTTTAACGTTACTGATTGGTTAAATGCACAAGCACAGAATTTAAAGGTGTACTTACTCCGATGAAACAGAAAACATTTCAATGGTTTATTTTCTGACTAACTTTTGTTGTTGTCTTTAGCTGAAATTAGGATTTCGATTAAAGTTTGATAATTAATTGTAAAACTATACATATTGTAGACATAAATATTCCTTGACTCCACTACGTTTGAAGTAATGATTAAAACATTTTTACATCAACTAGCAGCATCTGCCGTATCAAATTTATGATGACATCATAGTTCTCTATAAATAAATCCCATAGATTTGCCCTGTTTATATTTCAGCCTAACACACTGTGCCAATTTTCATCGAAATTTAATAAATCGTAGGTAGCGTAAAAGTTAGTCGGATATTTTTTCTTATATTTTGAACCGTAACAAATCGTAAAGTAAGTAGCTCAAGATTGATTCTGTTTGTAGAGATATGTAGACGAAATAGCAAAATCGAAATCTTTGCTCAAAACCTGTTGAAATGTAAGAAAAATTGTTTTGTTTGACGGTTAAATGTGAGATTCACTACAGAATAGAGTGGCTGAATCCCAATTATGTAACTGCAATGGTAATAGCCTTACGTTGACGTTTTTGCGATAGCTTATCTGGTAAGCAATGAATGAGCAATTAGCTTCAAATTAGGCCAGTCACCATTATCATTGGAGTCATGTAATTAGGGAGCAATACGCCCATACAGTTTTATCCTGTCCGTCCATCTATGTCGCAGGTTTATGCTAATATCAGGTTTTTGATCGGAAGAAGAGGAGCACAGAGTCCCGCGCACTGCATTAAAATCGCAACCGCAACTGTCAGTTGGCTTAACTTTCTGCCATATGCATGAAGTTCTATAACGTACCTACTTTAAATATCTTTTATATGGACTTATACTGGTAAAGAACCTGTTCTAATTCTTCTTCTTGAAATCAGGCTACATGAAATACTTATTTAGCCTAAGGAAAAAGGGGATGACAGTTGTTTTTTTAAAACTACGCAGCGTTCAAAATGTTAAGCAACGGAATTCTCATTGCGCGTTGTTTCTATGCTAATTATTTTGTAAGATAGATTGTTTTCTTATAGTCGAGATCTCTAAACTCGAGGACAGTCGATTGCTTTTATCTTGATATGTGTATCTAACTACTTCAACGATTGTATCTTTGATTTATAAAGCATTGATATAAATCTTGTTGTAGGTACTTCTTTTTGATTCTTCGATCTTCGAATTTTGATTGTCTTAATAGATTTTATAATATTAACAAATTTTACGATTCCAACCCACATAATAGAACGTACAAAGTGTGGAGACCTATAGTACAGCTTTATAAACACATCCATTAGAGAACATGTCAAAAACCTAAACACGGCTGAATGGCATAAAATACCGGGATTAAAACAAACACTCCAAATCCTTCCTATGCAAACGGTAGAACAGAAGCTCGCTTCTTAATTGGGGCGCTCACAGGAAATTTTGCTACTAATCACATGCTACACAAAATGCAACTCTCCCCAGCACAACTTGGTCGTGCATGTGGTGAATGCCAGGAATCAATGACGCATCTCTTTTGTCATTGTGATGCCCAGCACGCGTAGCATAAGGAACACGAGAAGCTCAAGAAACGGTTTTGTCTACACCGTAATGTCATTTTTGACGGGCCTTAACCCGAGAAAATGACATTACGGTGTAGACAAAATTGTTTCTCGAGATTCTCTTGTTCCTTGTGCTACGCGTGCTGGCTGGTTCTATCTACTTAAAGGATATAGTAAGGCTAACGGCAGCTATATTCTGTAGAGTTAACACAGGGGAGGCACAAAAGATCCCAATGCTGGGTCGAAGTGTACTGTGACGTTATCATGGCCACACAGTAAGATAAGATATGTTACAGGATGGGTTGAAAATGATCATGAATGATGAATACTATGATGACTGAGTAAGAGAATGAGTAGCAGGGTATGGTGGTATCTTTCACTTGAATTTTTGGACGATCGTAGCTTTAACACTAATTTGTAGTCAAATTATGTTGGGGTCAGGGGAATCGTCTCCTTTGTCGTCATCATAACGCTTTCTGTTGAGTTTTCTCGATGATGTCTATATACGCTACGGTTTACCATAAAAAAAGAAAACGAATAAAAGTCCATATAAAACAAATTAAAAAACACAGTCAAATTAATCGAACTACAGATTTAATTCATGAAAATCCAACAAAAATACAGAACTGCAAAAACATAATTTAATTCCGACAAGTACATCATTATAGTAATTTAAAAACTATAAGTACTATGGAAATTCATTTCTTTGAATTTAATAACCGACTCTGAAACAAAACATCGCCCAAGAAATAATTGAGATTAGTTGCTACGCAACGTTTGATAGCGATAAAGCAAAGTATTAAAATTTCTGATTTAATTTTCCTTTGATTAGAGTGCGGTAAGCTAATTTGGTATATTCTGTATATTATTGTACAATTCAGTTACTTTATTAAAATACAAATTATTTTATAATAATACTTAGTAAATCCGAAGCAAATTAAAGTACTTTTTCATTATTAATATTTTCATTTTGTTCACCTTTCTTAGCTAATTTACTATTACTTATTTTATAACGTTTAATATTATGTAGGGTAAGTAAAAAGTTACCGACTCGGTATAACAAATAATTTACAATATCGTTTCACATTTTCATAAATCCTGGAGTCTAGACATTTATCTTGTAAACACTTCCACTTGAAATCTTGATGAATAACGTGTTGGCTTGTTGATGTATCTTGTTGTTTTCTTGACTTGTTTTCTTTACTTGTAATCTTGTTGTGTTTTTGTGCTATTCACATTTAATTTTGTGTTGGGTATTTGTTAGAGATAATATAATACGTTAAATTGTTTCATGAATTTTAAATATAGGTTCAAAATACGAGGCTATCGAAATTAATAGTAAAAACAACTTTATAAACAAACTTTAAACAGGGTTTTACTTAAATGCTACTTTTTTTAAATAGGAAAATGAACGCTGGCGCCATTTTGTCTGTGTATTTATGAAACAATATAAATTTGTGATGTTGGTAGTGACGTATTTGAAAATATTTTTGTATGAATGTATGTACCGACATACAAAAATACACATCAAGTGTTCTACTACGAAAGCCGCCTCTATTACAAACGGAGTAAGGGTAGTCTCAAGGTCAAACTGTTACAATTTATGAGCTGTCGATATACATAATTGCGAATAACTTGGTATTCAAATACTCGCGTGATACTATGAAAAACTCGCCAAGGCTCGTTTTTTAGAAACCGCTCGTGTTTTAATAATCTCTATTTTGTGACAGTTGTATAAACTACTACTATAATAACCGCTTCGCCGGTTAAGTGCTGCTATGTGATTCTATAAAGTCAGCAGTCTTGAAATCGTGGCTGTCGGCAGCGCTGTCATACCTTTTGGCGTTTGTTTGACAACCGTCGGCGACATTAGCGTTCTGACGACGAGTACGGCGTGAGCCGGAATTAAAAAGGTTGATTATTCTTATAGCTTTATGTAAAAGTCAATCAATCGATACATTTCAAAAACAAGAAAAATTAAGTCGAAAAATATCGATTGTGACGTATCTCTTAAATAGCGACAAACATACACAGCCTAGAGATCGACGTAGAGATTAGTGAATACGCTTACGCGCAGCGTTGTGCGCAAACGACAAAATCAATGGCGGATCGTCGTCTTGTCAGTCGTCAAACTCGACGTCGAATATTTCTGTTAGCGAAGTAATAGCCGCCGGAGCTTTATAAATTACGGTCACTCTGAAAACCGCCGCGTGAGATTTACCGCTATCTATCTGGGTTGACACAGATGTTGACACATATTTTACTAAAATAGTGTGTGTGGGAAATCGTCACCTTATTTACTGGAGTTTTTCAAAGCGTTTATTACAATGAATAAGTCATAGTATTGTCTTACATTTTCGCGATCACTACACATTTGAAATAAAACCATTTTACCGGATTTAACTCGCGTTTAATTAACGTCGGGTGTATAGAACTATTATACACCCGACGTTAAAACGCGAATTAAATCCGGTAAATTGGTTTTATTTCAAATGAATAAGTCATTTTATAAATGGTGTTTTTTTGTTTCATACATTAAACTTGTTTAGAATTCTATGAGATCATTGAGACATGCTCTAACCGCTGAACTAACAAAAGAACTAGAAATAATAAAACAAGTCATTTAAGATTGTTTCGTGAATCAGCAGGAACGTTTGATGAGCAAATCAAAGCTTCATGCGCTTTGAAAAATAAATAAAACTATGATATATTTATATTATATTTCAAGATTATCTTGAGATTATCGTGAATCAGCAGGTTTAATCATGTGTCTAATGGTTTAATATAACGTTTAGTAAATTGGTTTTCAAAAAGTGTATCTACGAGGAAAGTGTACCTACGAGGAATAATTCAACGTTTTACTGACCTATTCTGTTTTAATACCTTAAGCTTCTGAATATTTAATTGTTTTCAGCTTCAAAGCAATTCCAAAGCAAATTTACAGCCCATCTTCCTTTTGTTATCTGAGCGAGCGGCAGTATTTCTAAGCGCAGTTACTAAATTCACCGATTAAGATGGTTCTTGAAATTTATATTGAACTAGCTTCTGCACGCGGCTTCCTCCGCGTGGCGTAAAGGGAATAAATGACATTTATTTTCAGAAACTAACATAAGTGCTCTCACTTTCTCTAATAGGCAATAAGGACGAAGTTCTCTGTATTACTCAACTCCACCCCGCGCTCACCCACACGTCCTGGCGCCACCATAGGTGTTATGCACCCGTCTTGATTTTGGAATTTTCGAGTAAATCGACCTAAAGAATAAAAGATTTCACTGAAAATTCAGCCCCCCATTTCACCCTCGAAATTTCAAAAATTTCTTAGTTAGTTGATACCCAAGTAAAATACCCACTCTTTAATACTCTTTGATACCCAAGTAAAATACCCACACTTAAATACCCACTCTTTACAAAGAGCACATTGCAGCCTCTAAATTTCAAGTCTCTTGGACTAGCCGTGCGTTGATATGCCAGTTAACCAGTCAGTCAGTACTTTGAATATTGCAGGTTATGTACAGATTGGATAACGTAAAGGAGAGTGGGGTAATTACGAAGAGGAAGTAACTCCTAACGTCTATTAACTAATAAAAATATCTAAACTAGAAAAAATCACGTCCTGAGGCGGGGCGGGCCTGTCTATATCAAAAATAGTAAAAGGATTTTCATTTAAGACTTTCCTTTTCTATCATGAGATACATGGCCTCGTTTAAAATTAGCCGTTCGGTACTACCTCACCCTCCCCTTATACATTTTTTACGTTTTTTACTATAGATTTATTTACCATTGTCCTCACGTAATTTTATGCAATGTGCATGCGTACATAGCATTAAAGCACGACATAATGTAGCAGACACCAACTTAGCCCAATAAAATAAGTCAAATAGCATTTATGTATTGTATATTTCTAGCTGTAGTTTATGGCATTTACGTTGTATATGTAAACTATTAAGATTTCTGAATATAATGAATACTTACCTAAATAATTGTTTTATTCATAAAATATGAGATGAATGAGACGAATGAAGGTCTATTGCGAGGCGAAGAGTGAACAAAGCCTTTATTTTGCTTTGTTAGTATCGTTATAAATATCAATGCTACATTTGTCGTAATGATATTTTGAATAGAAAATACTTTATAATACAAGGTAACCGGCTTGTGTTTATTGAACTTTATTGATCTCAAATGTTCGTGTCTAGTGATAAATCGTGAAACAAAGACTAAAATTTTATCATCAGAACAATGGTATACCAACATAGTATTTTTATTTTGTTGTCATCAATAAGAAAGAAATAATAACAAGAAAATAAATAAGATTGTAGATATCTGAGAGGATCAAGTGTCTATACCTATATCAAACAGTTTGACATTTGAAGAGCAAATAATATAGAAAAAACGAGCTCGGTGGAGTAGTGGTATGAGCGCTTTGGTTTCAATAACGAAAACAAAGCAACTTTCGCCTTGGTCGATCCCGGAATGGGTAAATCAAAATTTATTACCTCGAGCTCCCTTGCTTCAAAGCCGTTGGTCCCGGCTGTTACTGCAATCGCGTTAACCCACCAACCCGCATTGGGCCAGCGTGGTGGTGTTATGGCTCAACCTCCTCATGTGTTTTTCCATGTAGGAAGGTCTGTACCCAGCGGGACGTATATAGGCTGGATAAAATTTATAGTCTATTTGCCGTTTAGATGATAGAAAATGTGTTTAGTGCGACCAATAATAATAAAGTTCGGGCTTCTTCCAAATCCACGGAATATTATATCGTGAAGGATTTGGAGGAAGCCCTGACTGTAGATTTTCGTTCCGTTCAACCAGTGTGGAGTATGGCCGACGTAATCGTAAACTAGCTTCGATAGATATATTTTCTTATATTTTTCACGGTATTCATTTCTCCGTATTCCTCTCACTCTTCAGCCTATAAAAATGTGACTGGCTGGAATGATTTTCGGTTAAGAGAGTAATTTATAGCATTTTTTTTAAATAAATTAAAGACAATCCAATCGAAGCCAATGTAGGAAAAGTACGAGTTTTACCTCCAAAGACAAATTCCGGACGTAACCAGTTCTCCATGACCGGTTGAAGCAGTATAATTTTAACCATGTTTTGCTACTTTTACTAGTGCGCCCTAAACATGGATAGTTATATTCTAAGGGATTTTATGGGTTTGTTTTCTGTGACGTCACGGCGTAATAATACGACGCCTCGTATTACAAGATTGTTTTTAAGCAGTTTCGTGACGTCAAATCATGCATTCATTATTCATAGCACAAACATATTTATGTCACAGTAGGAGTCTTACAAGTTTATTTCTACGACAAAAACAATTTGATATGAATACGTTGCCAAGTCAGTTTGTTTTCTATGCACGTGTTTAATGTTATAAGAACCATCTGAGTAAATAGTTTAAGACACCGACAATGTCTCGATTAATAGAATTCTAGCAATTTAATTTATGCTGATATATTGTGATGTCAAGGAAAAACCCTTTAAATCCCCTAATGTTAGCGCTAATATTGTCCCGCGGGCAATCCGGTCCATTGAAATCTAAGTGATGGAAATTAAATGTACCCATCTAATATATTTGAACTGTTAGGGATGTGAAATGGCACGAGACGTGATTTTTTCTAGAGACATTTACTATGCTATCGGGATTTGGGATTTTATAAGTACCTACGTTATTGAATAAGTAATTTGTTTTGAGTGGTGGATGCGGTAAGCCCCTGAGGGTACATACATAAGTATGTTCATATGATATTTATTATAATCTCAAATAAATATAAAAAGTACTACATCATAATTTTTCTCCTCAGTTCTCAAAACTAAATCTTCCCAAGAGTATTAGTATTTTAGAAATTATTTAGCACAGAATTTGAATACGGCTGCCAATTCACGCTATATTGCTGAAAGATTATTAATTCCTGCTATAATACCTTTTTAAAATATGAAGACTTCATATATATTATTAGATCAGTTACTAGGAGGTAGGCCTTTAGTATTTCAGCCGTGAAACAGTTCGCTGTGTTTCGGATTGAAGGGAAAGGTAGCCAGTGTAATTACTGGGCATGGACGGCATTTCACCATAGGCCCCAGGATGACAACGCACCTGCAATATCAAGTGATTTTTCCTTGTTATTGCAGGTGTCTATAGGCGGCGGTAGCCGCTTACCATCATGTGGGCCGTCAGTTTATTTGTCATATAGTTGTATAAAAAACAAAAAAAAGTATTCGCCATATCATTAGCGAATAAACAAGATTTTCCAAGGAGTTAGGTGTTTGCTGGGAAATGCGCCCTGCTGGCCAACTAGCCAATTACATCGTCGGTACTTGTTTATATAAAATATACTTACGAAACTATGTTAGTATCTACGATTCAGGCTTGCTTGATGTGTCTGTGTAGTATCTCCTTTGTGTGTTTACTTTGTAGTGAACATTTATAACGGTAGTGTTCACTTTTATATTCTACAAGATACCTACTTATTTTCTCCATTTTACAGGCTAATGTTACGTGTCAAAATGAATGCAGTAAATAAAGAGCTATATTGATTTTACAAACAGAAAGCTGCTCAAATTTAACTCTAATTATTTAATGCAATGGGACGTCAAAGGATAGACAAGTATAAAATGCGAGTTAAATGTTTGTGAATTTATGTCTGCAACTTTAAAATACGTTTATGAAACTTTTGGGCTTATAATAAATAAATAAATAAATAAATAAATAAATAAATAAATAATAAGGTTACAAACTTTACGTTATTTTATTTAATGAAATACTAAAATTAGGTTCCCTTTACACTGCTTGTATTTTTTTTCATACAGTTAGATGACAAACAAGCAGACGGCTCATCTGTTGGTAAGTGGTAACTGGCGTCTAATAGACACCTGCAATAAGAAGGGAAAATCACTTGGTATTGCAGGTGCGTTGTTATCTTTCCATGTCCAGTAATTACACTGGCTATCTTTTCCTTTTTCTTCCGTTTGCACACACACACAGCACAGAATTTGAATACGGCTGCCAATTAACGCTATATTGCTTAAAGATTATTAATTCCTGCTATAATACCCTTTTAAAATATGAAGACTTCATATATATTATTAGATCAGTTACTAGGTGGTAGGCCCGTATGTAGGGTCGTCTGGGTAGGTACCATCGCCTTTATTATTTCAGCCGTGAAACAGTTCGCTGTGTTTCTGATTGAAAGGAAAGGTAGCCAGTGTAATTACTGGGCATGGACGGCATTTCATCTAAGGCCTCAGAATGACAACGCACCAGTAATATCAAGATTTTCTCTTGTTATTGCAGGTGTCTATAAGCGGCGGTAACCGCTTACCATCAGGTGGGCCGTCGGCTTGTTTGTCATCTAGTTGTATAAAAAAAACCCGAAACACAGCGAACTGTTTCACGGCTGAAATAATAAAGGCGGTGGTACCTACCCAGACGGCCCTATCACCTAGTAATATAGGAATATTACTAGGTGGTAGGCTCGTATGTAGGGTCATAAGGATATTAATCTTATAAGTATCTGAGTAAAAGTAATAAATAGTTTAAGTAAGTATGTAATATCAATATCCGTGCTTCGAAACCGTTGGTCCCGGTTATAACTGCAACCGCCAACCCGCCTAGCGAGAGCGTGGTGGTGTTATGGCCTAAAGTCCTCTTGTGTTTCTCCCGGAAGGTCTGTGCCCAGCAGTGGGACGTACTTAGGCTGGTGATGATGGTGGTGTAATTTCAACTGGTCGATATCTAGAGACCTAATGTTGTGTCGTTTGTAGTGAGCAGATACTTATGATTGCGACCTCATTTCAATACCGGTATTGCTACCATAATAAAAAGAATGACAGTAAAAAAAGGCATATTATTATGCCTTTTATGTCTCCGATATACGATTATTATCTCGCAATAATTCTTTATTACTGCAATTGAAAATTCCAGTTTTTTTTTAAACTGAATTCTCGTATCACGTATGTTTTCTGACACTTGCCAGCATAGAATGCTGCTGATTTTTTTATACAATTTGACATTATGATAACCTTTTGTCAACGTGAAAGTTTCATTTGCACCGTAGTCAAAAAATTGATGTCAAAAAATATCTAGACTAGAAAAATCATGATGTATGGGGGCAAGATGCGAACCTACAACCAAGCACGAACTTTCGAGATCCTGGTTTAACCACTGAACTACCAGGGATTCAGGGAAACCCTATGAATTTATTCTTGTGTTACTATGATTGCTTTTTACGCTATAGGCTAATTTCTACCTTCACAATGAAGAAATTATTATAGCTACTTCAACAACCTATTGTTATTACAAATACCAATGTATTCGGTTAAGTTGGGTATTGCTTTTTTAATATTTTCTTCATTATTCTAACATAATGGCCCTAATTCTGGAGAACACATGCTTAGTCTAAATTTAAGTTCAGTGCATCTCTTTCTTAATTAATACAAAAAGGATGGTTGTCATATAATTTGACATTTAGAAACGTGCGTTCAATTTTCGACATTTTCGACCTTATTGAACGTAATAAAATGCAGTGTTTAGGAAACACCTCCGTACATGCCGTCTAAAATTGTCTATGGTTTCTTTGAAATCTATCTAAAAAGTGACAGCTCTAAACAGAATCTTGCTATCTTTTCCTATGACTTATTGCGAGAAAGAGATAAACCGCACTTAAATTTAGAATTAAATTGTATTACCAGAATTAGGCCCAAAATATCTAAACAGTCGTTAAAATCAAGTTACATAATTATTAAGGTCTTTATACTCGAATTAAATTGAGTCTTTGTTTTCAGGAGCACTTTCAATCACAGCTTCAATACTTTTAATTGATTCGAATAAACAGATTACAGTTTGAACAATTCATTTGGCTTCGACCGGCAAACCAAAATGAATGTTATTTTTCTTTACTGTGTGCATTGAACTGTATTGGGGACGTCAGTGATCGGTCGGAGGCCGCTTAGACAACAAGGTTGGCTTTATGCGGCAGCAATGCTAGTAAACAATCTTCCTTAAGACGAGACAAAACTAGATATTTTAGTCCATTTTAAGGTTCTGTGGTAAAACACGGGAGCCATAGTTCAACCAAAGTAACTGCTGGAAAAAAAATAATCTGAATATTACCGCCTTCTTACCAAACGTGGCTTAAATTTGACCTGGTTTAAAACTGAGGTTTAAATTTTCATTTTTGTTTATAAAACTAGAAAAAGACTGCATCAGGTAAAAGGTAGCCAGTGTAATTATTAGGCATTGACGGCATTTCAACTTAGGCCTCAGGATGACAACGCACCTGCCATATCCCGATATTTTCCCTTGTTATTGCAGGTGTCTATATATTAGGCTACGCTACGTTTTGGGTTACGCTTGTTTGTAAACTAGATGTATAAAAAAAATCAGGTGGTAAACAGATAAAGCTTGAAGTCTCAAAGAGATCGGTGACCCTACATAACTTTCTTGTATTAAAAATATGATTATACAGACTGTCCTAATGCAATACCACAAAGGGAAAATGTCTAGATTTTTTTTATACAACGAGATGACAAACAAGCTGACGGCCCACCTGATGGTGAGCGGTTGCCGTCGCCTATAGATACCTGCAATAAGAAGGAAAATCACTCGAAATTGCAGGTGCGTTGTCATCCTGAGGCCTCCATGCCCAGTAATTACACTGGCTACCTTTCCCTTCAATCCGAAAAACAGCAAACTGTTTCACGGCTGAAATAAGAAAGGCGGCGGTACCTACCCAGACGATCCTGCATATGGGCCTACCACCTGGTAAATAGATTTTATTATATAACAAAAATCTAAGGAAAGACGCAGGGAACCCAGAGAATGTCGCCTATTTGAAAACTGTGTTTTTAACACCAATTGCAATAGCTATTGTATTTCCCTCTAAGTAACAATCTTTCTTTGCCTTTTAGGGAGTCTATGACATGAAAAGATAAAAATATTCATACACTCACACCTATCGTCCAGCCCAAAGTAAGATCATTAAGAGCTTGCGTCATGGATACTAGATAACGGAGAAATAATGATAATAATATGTAAATAAATATTAGATATATACTAAAATAAACATATAAACATCCATGACAAAACGAAATGCTCGCACTCACCATAAAAACACTTGCTACTACCGGGATTAGAACCCGGGACCTCTTGACCGAGTAGCCTGCATAGCAAGAGGTACAGACCACTCGGCCAGCCGGTCGTCGATTATTACGCATTAAAAAAATATTTAACCAAACTACTATGGTTACATTAGAAATAACCAAAATTTGGCAAAGTGCAATTACAGTTTATTTGACATAACAAAACGGCGCATCTATAAGCAAATTTATTTTTGGCTATGTGTTACCTTATGTTATGTAGTCACTTCTTTGAGTTACAGGTAGACGAAAGTTCAGTTGTCATTTTTTCAGTGCAATTGTGTCTGGAATGGGTTTGACAGGTTAAAGGAAGAGCTCATAAATTTATTTGAATGATGATGCGTATAGTTCCCATGAACACCACCATTCGAGTACATTTTTGTAACCGCATCTAATTATGTTGATATAGGTAAATCTAAGTTGAGAAGTAATTAAGAAAGAACCTCTTTTTGAATTTTACAGATAAAATCTCCAAGGATAAAATAGACAATTATTCAAAAAAGTATTGTTAATCTTTGTGAAAGAATAGAAAAGGATTTCGAATTTCGTTGAGTATTGATGCTAATTAGACTCCGAGATAAAAGGTAGAAAAGAAGAAATAAATTGAACCAAGTTCTCAAGATAATTTGAAGGGGCTTGAAAGTAAAACACCAATTTGCCGTTGGAAAACGTATTTTCCCTAATGGAAGAGGTGTAGGATTAAGAGGCCCTTGCGGATTTAACTTGACTGACCAATTTTACTTGATACGATCTTAGGTAATGCCCACTAATATCAAATGTTACGGTTGCACTCTTACAACTGCGGAAAGGTGAGTTGACATTATAAGAAGTAGGTGTAGTAACAATTATTATTTTGAATGGTACTGACTACGAAGTGGTTTTTAATACGATACCTGACAAAAGGACAGTGAAAGATAGATAAGAATAAAACTTAATGCGCTGATCACTACATGTCTTATTTTTACCGCGGTGCATCAAAGCGAGACGGGAGGTGAAGAGGAAAATACAGAATCCGAAGCAATATACAGGATGGTGCCGTCAATGCGACAATAAATTAAAACATGGGCTATATTAGTTCATTTGTTAATTTCATGACATTTGTATGAAATAATATAACATTGGCTGCATTATTTCATAGAAATGTCATGAAATTATCAAATATGTTTTTTGAAAGTCGCAAACCATTTCTATGAAGTAATATAGCCCATGTTTTAATTTATTGTCGTATTGACGGCACCAACCCATATATGAGGAATATTTGTATTTAAACTTTGCTTTGCTTTTGAAGAGAGACAATGGACCAAAACTTTCAGTGTTCACTTTGCAAAGTGCGCATTGTCTTTGTAAAAATGCTTTGTGCACAGATAGGCTTTCACGTTGTGTTTCATTTTCTTTTAGTGAAACTTACTAAAGATGTTCTTATTTAGGCCTCGACGACGACGGCAGGACTGCCTCGACATCTACGAGGTACGGTATCCGTAGTTTTAAATGTCAAATAGTTTAATATATGTATAGTAGTAGGTATGCCCTAAATTATTGTACTGTATTCTATTTTGACTTTTCGACAATCGAGCTGCCAGTCCACTTGATAGCAAGCGGCTATCCGCGCCTATAGACACCTACAATAACAAGGAAAAAATCACTTGATAATGCACGAGCGTTGTCATTCGGAGACATATGATGAAATACTTTGCTTGTCTAGTAATTACACTAGCTACCTTTCCCTTTAATCCGAATCACAGCGAACTGTCAGAAAATAGGAAAGGAAGTTTACATAAAATAAATTTAAAATAAAGAGGGAAATTTTGACATAATAAAAAAAAATAGTTACTAAAGATTTTCGTCGTTCTTAGCTCATCACAAAGTGAATAAGGCGCACACACGAGATGATGTGTATGTAAGCAGTGTATTACTGTGCATTTTTGTATGTTTTCCTTGTTGTGTAGAATTAAAGATTACACCTAATTTACTTACATAGTTTTATCTAGTAATAGTTATTGTTATTTTACTTAGTAACCGATAAGATTGTTCCTGTTGTATTTGACTTCATAATTAGTTAATAAACCTAGCTAACTAATTAAACATAATTAAAAGAGTAGCAACATTAATAAATATTGTAACATTAATTTATTGACCCTTACCAGCCAGCTCCACCGCGCAATGGCATCTCCCCAAAAAAGAATTATCTTTTGTATCTGGTAAAGGCACGGAGTACTTAACCAGTGGAGAGCGCATAGATGCATTCCTCCTTAGAAACACAGGTCACTGCTTAGCGGTGCGGGGGCGACGAGGCATTGGCTTCGCTGATTGGTCGGTTCAATTACACGTGTTTTTGTAGGGAGCAGGGAGACCAAAAATATTATCGACTATCGATAGAAACTATAAGTCAACTTTGGTGCGAGGGAATTTCTAGTGTAATTAAACAACATAATAACTTAGTACGATTTTAATGAATGAACGTAAGAAAGAAAGAAAAAAAAATTCATTTAAATAGGCCACAAAGAAACACTTTTAAATCGTTAAAAAAACACATTGTTACAACTATCACAAAAAATATATTAACTAACAACGTCATAGTCTCTGTCTGTCTGTCATGTCTGAATTTACACCGGTTCCAAAAGTTGAACTACCGAGAAGATTCCGGCAACAAACTCATGTAGTCACTCTTTTCAAATATTAAATTACAATGTTTTAAAAAAAAAAAAAACTTTTAGCAGCGCAGTGCCGCCCAGCGAAAAAAATAATAATATTAGAAGAGAATGTATATCAACGTACCAACAAAGTAGGTACCCAATGTCAAAAGTATTATCGTCATTTTCAAGCTATCTGACAATGCACAATCACAATATAGGTATACAGTAGTTAATAGTCATAATACTCGTAAATAAACATAAAACATTTTGGAATTTTAATGTGTCCACGCATTCTTATCATCTAAATATTCTTGGACCTTATAGTAGCCTTTTTTCATTAAAGTTTGTTTGACATATAACTTAAGTTTGTGAAAAGGCAGTTTAGTTACATTTGGTGCGACTTTGTTGTAAATGTGTATACATTTCCCCATGAATGAGCGACTTGTCTTGTGAAGTCTAAAACTTGGAACAGCAAGTTTATTTTTATATCTAGTGTTTATGTTATGAATATCACTATGTTTTGAAAAGGTATGTTTATATTTGTGAACATAAATTATGTTCTCATATATACAGAATGTAAAAAATCTATGGGCCCTGGAGGGGAACTACTTTAAATCCTTTAGTTATCTCATTTTACTGAAAGGAAACATTCCTTTATTTTTGAAAAGACACAAAACTGCATTCAAAGATCTTTTAAAACTTGCTAGTCTCACCTGGGAATCGAACCAACTAAAAATTAAAACAGTAAACCCTCGCTATTTTTTTATATGAATCGGTAGGATTATTGTGCAGGATAAAATTTGTCTAGCAAACACACTAATATGTTGTACGTGATACCTATGAAATTGAATATTTATTACAAGTTTTTTATTAACTACCTAGTACCTAGTACTGTAATGTTCATTTGTAACAAGTAAACCATACGTTAATTTTATTATCTCTCTAACATCCAAAGATATTGTATGAAATACAGGTTTGCTAATGTTATTTATGTCTTAGTACCTTATTGAAGACTTCGATAAGAAAATCATTAAATTGTAATAATAAATTTATGCACAATTCGTTCTTAAACTAGGCAATCTGAGGAAAAGTTAAAAATTGAACGCATTTTTTAATGCAACGCGGGGCAATTTGAAATTCGAACGACAACTTTCAACATTTTTAAAATCGTTAAAAATGTTGAATGTATTCGATCGTAAATAATTGATGTTACTTTTTACTTTTTTTATTCCAAATACCAAATGTTTATTAAACAAATTTTATCCTGAACATTAATCCTACCGATTCGTATAAAAAAATAGCGAGGGTTTACTTTTTAATTTTTAGTTGGTTCGATTCCCGGGTGAGACAAGCGACTTTTAGAAGATCTTAAAATGCAGTTTTGTTTCTTTTCAAAAATAAAGGAATGTTTCCTTTCAGTGAAATGAGCTAACTAAAGGATTTAAAGCAGTTCCCTTCCAGGGCCCATAGATTTTTTCTACCCTGTATATATGAGAACATAATTTATGTTCACAAATATAAACATACCTTTTCAAAACATAGTGATATTCATAACTTAAACACTAGATAAAATAAACTTGCTGTTCCAAGTTTTAGATATTGAGAAGCAACGGTCAAAATATTAATTTCTTTAAATAAATCCCTTAGTGAATCACATGGCTTGAGTCTGTAAATAGAAATAAAAATTATATTAATCAAATTAGAATTTAGATTTGAATAATACGAAAACAATATAATTAAATCTTACAAAATGATTTTATTATCCAAGTGATTTTATTATCCAAGCAATTGATACCAAGAAGAAACTGCACGTAACAGCACTATCTTGAAAGAAAGAGATAAATGCATAATACATTAAACCTAGGAAAGAGAGAGAGGGGTAGAATGACATCAACGCGTGCCAATTTTATATTTATTAAAAAGAATTTATTGTTGTGAAAATTATTTTGTACGAATTTCATCTAAATAATACTTACCTGTGGAAGGTTATTCCATCTTTTTTGTAATTTGAAGTAGAACTCGACATCCCACACCATTTAATAGCACAACTGGGCATTTTTACCGTATTTTGACTCTTTAAATAATATTTTACGTCACTGTGTCATACCCGCGGCAGCTAGAAGCACTCTGAAGCCGAAATCGGCACATAAACTCGTTTTAGCATATGCTTAGTGAGAAGATTGCCCCCGCAAGCGCAGTCAATTGGTTATATAGTCTTTGGGTAAAGGTAATTAATTCATGATATTTACAAATTCAGTTAATCATTGAATCTACTGTTTGAAATAATCCCCCTTTTTTAATAAGTACACAATTCAAGATAATAATAATAATATTCATACACTCACACCTATTATCTAGCCGAAAGTAAGCATCATTAAGAGCTTGTGTTATGGATACTAGATAACGGATAAATATTGATAATAATATGTATATAAATATTAGAAATATACTAAATAAACATATAAAAATCCATGACTCGTAAACAAATGCTCGTACTCATCATACAAACATATGCTCCTACCGGGATTCGAACCCGGGACCTCTTGATCGAGTAGCCTGCAAGGGGTACAGACCGCTCGACCAGACGGTCGTCAATTCAATCCTTTGCCGGATTCAACTCGCGTTTAATTAGGTTTCGTCGTTGTTGGTGGCATTTTTTGGTCTTATTACTGTCATAAGAAAACGTAAAGGTATTTAAAATAGTATGTGAATTTTGACCATCTACAAATATTTATTTCATCATCATTATCTGGGGTGCGATTCTGTAACGAATCTCGCACGTCACTTCGCAAGTCACTTCGAATTCAACTGTCAAATAGAGCAAAAATGTATGGAAATTTGCTCAGTCCATATACGTTCCACTGGTGAGCACAGGCCTTCCTACATGGGAGAAACATAAGAGGATTTTGGGCCACAACACCACCACGCTGGACCAATGCGGGTTGGTGGGTTAAAACGGTTGCAGTATCAACCGAGACCAACGGTTTAACGTGCTTTCCGAAGCTCGAGATTATTTTTTGATTGTCCTGCCACGGAATTGATCAAAGCGAAAGTTGCTTTGTTTTCGTAATCGAAACCAGAGCGCTCAAACCACTACGCCACCGAGCTCCTCCGAGAATATTTACTTATTTATATTTATGTTGTTCTAAATAAGATGACTCGTTGTGGTGGCTGGTAGTCAAAGGCGTTGTCTCAAAATTATAGAAGACTTGACGTTTAAAAAACAAGAAATTTTAATAACGCATTCGTAACTAAACTAAAATTTTATGATTCTATTAAAATTAATAGAATTTTGGAAAGGATAGGATAAATAGAAAGGTAAAATAAAAAATAATATTTCTTATTATAGGCACTTTTCACCGTACAAAGTTAAATTGTTTTCATAACAAGGTTACTCCTTTCTAATGAGAGAAAGGCACAAAGAGTATAATTATGGAATATAAGTGTCTTACGTATGTAAAACGTTGGATTTAAGAAAAGAAAAACGAAGCGCACATCCTTTAGATCATATTGTCCACAATTCACGGTTATTTAGCATCCATAACTAAGCTCTTTCTTAGGATGAGTTTGGGCTTGATAAATAGGTGCGAGAGTAAGAATATTACTGAAGAAGCTTGAGAAAGCGAGCGAATGCCAATTGACGTATGAATTGTATGAAGAAAACGCTTCTAAACTTATCTATTATTCATTACATTATACTTAAAATACTCTACTTTAACTGTCTTACTTTCAGGCTGGTAATTTAATATTAACGACTATTTAATTATACGCGTTGACCGACTTCCGAAATGACTTAAATATGTAAAATTTCGACCGAACGTATAATTTATCGGCCAAGATTCATCAAGCTAATATATTTCCAAACAGAGTTATTGATTTGTTACGTCCAATAAAGTCGCAAAGACTGATGTTCATCGGAACAATATTCGGCCAATTGAACCGCTCCCGTTTTACAGTCTTATAGGGTTGTCACTTTTAGATGACATGTGGCATTAAAATATGAGTACACATCGTTACAGAAGTTCGCAGTCAAATAACCGTATCTTGTAGTATTGTTTTTCATTAGAGTAAGATCGCTAGAGCTTACCGAGGAAGCGTTATATCGGCAGCAGGGGGACTTGTCTCATATGGTGTCAGGATAACGCCTCCTTCTGATTTGTTAGTGCGTGAACTACTCACAATATTATATTGATAAATATTTCATTAACATCATTTCAGCTGAAAGATATTCACTGCATGACAAAGGCCTTCCATTAAGATTTCCACGACATTCGGTCCTGCGTAGGTCGTAGCTACGACCTTCATATTTAAACTTTGCTTTCAAGAAATCAAAGTTGGAAGTGGAGAAAGAAACGATAGCGTTGGTATTTACAATTGACAATCAACGTCTTTTGTTTAAAGTAATGAAACGTCGAACAAAGCGAAGTGATTATTAGACTTGGTAGCTTGGTAACTTTTTGCAGGGATGTTTGCCAATTGATTTTTAATAAAATTTTAAGCTCTCAAGATTTTATAGCCAATGCATAAGTTACGATACAAAAAGTCGTGGTCACTGTCCACGGCGGTGGCCAACGAGAATAATTTAAAAGCTTTCCTCCACTGGTGGACTTCAGCACAACTTAAAAAAAAAGTATCACTGTCCACCGGTGGTGGACGATCTAGCGATTGAGGTCGGGAATAATCGAAAATTTTATATAAATGTCATGATTGCAAATTAGATTAAGTTTGATATCTCTATAAAACAGAATTTTGTGCTATGGTTTTCAGAAATAAAGTTTGATATTGTGTCAGAAAATTGTGTGTTTCTAACTCCAATTCAAAATAATACGCATGTAAATACCTTAGAAAATAAGAATAGAGATTTATTTTGGGTTCAACCCTGTGCCCCTTAAGCGGAGAAGGCAGCGTGGTAAGTAATGTGATTATAGCGTACGATTGCTCACTACTCACTCTGTTCAAAAGACTCGGAAGATATTTTATTGAATTTTGTTCCAATTGTATATTAATATCTTCATAGCTACGACCATATGTATGTAGAATAACAATGCACTAAAACAAAATTTACGGCAATTTTAGCTTAGTTTTAAAACAAATAGAGCGTAGAGAGAGGTAAACTTTGTAACTCGTGACTCCCCGACCAATGAAATATTTCCATCCAGGAAATCTAAGCTGATTTATTCTTTAAAATAAAAATCAGAAATGAGATGATTTATAAAAAAACCGAGTGTGGTGGTTCTCTTATTAATCTGACCGAATAAAACCGACATAGCTCAAAGAGTTGCAAAACAGTTGCAGTGGGCAGCACACGTATATCGCTGGCCGTTGGGGTGGAAAGGTTCTAGAGTGGCGACCACAAACCGAAAGACACAGCATGGGCAGGTTTCCAACAAAAAGGACCGACTATCTGGAGAAGGTCGCATGTAGTCGCTAATTGCGTGCAAAGCAGGAACGATTGTCGTCGAAATCATTATGGGAGGCCTTTTTGTACAGCAGTGGAAATCTTTCGGCTGAAGTGGTATCAATGATGATGGAACCCAAATTAAAAAAAAATATGAGCCAATGTTATGAATACTTGATAACAGATAAATATAATATTCATTGAAACTATTCGTTTCTTATTTATCCACCTGCTGCACTGATCCGTCTTAACGGATTAGCCTATATAGTATTACTTTAGTACATTTCTTTATATTAGTTTTTCTTTCATGAAAAATTCATTTCGCATGCCTCAGATATTACTTTCGATACGGGCTTAACGCAGATTGGCGAGTGATAATAACTATTTTCCTGCTATAGTAGGTGCCTGGGATCACAGGATTACCTGCCCAGCCCACGATGTTCGAGACACCGAGATTTGGTCACTAATCCGGATTCACGGGAACGAGATCCGCTTTATTTTGGGAAACCTGTAGTCGTGTTTGAGCTTAACTTCATTTTCAACAAGAATGTCTGTGAAAATAAAACATTAACACGTAATTACTGCAATAGGAGTAAATATTTTTGATGTTTCTATATATACTTGTTATTACCCTTAAATGCGCAGTGTGGTTTATAAACAACGTAAAAAAAAACGCATAGACAACCGACTGATTTGTTTTTTTTTAAATTGAATATATAGAACTTAAATGTTTCTGAAAAGTATAGAATCATGTTTAATTCATTAATTGTTTGTTAAGTTAATATTTTTATTATTATTTTTCCCTATAAGTTTAGAAGCTAAGCTACGAAAATATTTTTTTTAAATAGAAAATTCGCGCATTTAGGGGTAGTAAAAAAATAGTTTATTTTTTCAAGAAGGATGGTAAAACAATAAATGTTACTTTATAAACTTATTTCGTCAAGAAATTGTTGATATTTCCATATTTTACTATTTTTTTTTGTTTCAATTAGATATATAATATTTAGCTCATTCAGTTCTTTGAGTGAGTTAGCTTGCATAAGTACAGTTTATTTACATCTAGTTCACATTTACCTATACCTACTATGAAAAACAGTCTCTACTCGTATCATAGTTTTTGATGTGAAGATGGACACTTTTGTTTTTTTTTTTGCATTTAGTGAGCGTGTCTGATGTACTTTCTTTATTACTGTAGTTATTGCATTTAGAAACGTGTCAAACACGTTTCAATGGAACTTGGGAGATTTTGTGCCAAAAATATCTTTATGATAACAGTCTCCATGATGTTGCTTCGATGATTTAAGTAGATATATAGAAAATAGTTTATTTTAATTCTTCTTCTTCTTAACCACGATAAAATTATTAACGTCTTTCGTAACAAGTGGAAAAGATTTTTTCAAGGATTATTATTTATGTTGTTCGTCAACACAAATACTTGCCGAAATGACTTGTATATGTAACACTACTTCATTTTAACTACAATGTTGTCAAAAACGTAACTTTTGCTTTCAAGACAAACGCAAACAGAGCATGAACATTTTTAAATTTCGGATCGTAAATCTATCGTTCACGCACGCTTAAAATTCCAAACCAAAGCCAGGCAAAAGCTAACGTAACTATTTGATACGATGAGGATTCGAAATTTAAAAGTATTCGTGCGAGAGGTACAGATGTCACGCAGAACAACGCTGTTCGCTATTTGATTTTTATTAGAGTCACAGAAAATCGTTACTCTTTGTCACTTAGTCTTTATTACAGTCCTGGCTGGGTTTTATGGAGTGTATCAGCGTCAATTTTCAGTAGCTAGCAATATAATACTTTAGTGCGTAGTAAATATAGTAAACATCGTGGATCTAACTTTATTTTACTTAGAACAATGTCAGTAATTGCATTACTCATATACCTTTGACCGTTGTCTACATAACAAAGTGTATTCGAATTTGTGTAGACATCAAAGAAATACTATAAATATAGTGAAGTTGTGAGATGAAATATTAATTTGACTAAAAACTTTTTTGCTGTCGATTAATAATAAAATTGTAGCAATTGGTGCTTTTTTATAAAAAAAATGATGTTGTAAATAAAAGTATTGCTAAAACCCACGCCTGCTGGATTATAGTCCTCGGTATTTCAGTGGTAGATTTCTTAGTGTAAACACTTTTAGCTATATTTCAAAACTTGGTATAGGGTTAAGTAGGACTCTATGTTATAAATAGTAAGGTCGGATTCACATTGGTAGTTTTGTAGATTACCTACAAAATATGTATTAGTTGCCACTTTCGGGGAATGAGTCACGATTGCATAGAAACGAAAAGTCGCAATATGTACCTGGTTTAAGGAAATGTCTTCCGTAATCCGTATTGGAAAATGGCCAGCGGTGTGCTATTATTGTTTGTTTACATTTGGTCACCATCTTGCAGCCTTGCAGCCGACGATGGAGCATGCTTGCCTGGAAAGTGGCTAGAGGATTGGAGGAACCTGGGTCGTAATCTTCGCGGAACACGGTTGCAACGAGTGCCACTCCTTAGTTTTTCACGTTCATCAACACATGTGAATATCTACTGTTTTCCTAAATATTTACAGAATTTATCAGAGTATCTATAGCGGTTATAGGAATAAAAATAAACTTGCTGTTCCAAGCTTCAGACTTCACAAGACATTTCGTTTATATTCATGGGGAGATGTGCACATATTTATAATAAAGTTTCATCAAATTATCGGGAACTGAATTTACACAAAGGAGATGTTTCATTTTCGGCTTTAAACATGTACAGTACATTAAAAAATAACAATAATGGTTTAAACCACTACATTTTTTTTTGTGTGAAATTTTCGGCTGTTAATCCATAAAAAACCAAATATGGCAATATAGCAGGCCATATTAAAACATAATCTCCGTGGCCATATTTTTCAAACGTTCGGAAAAACTTAGTTTTTAGTCTAAGAATATGGAATTATGGACTCAGTAGTCTGATAGACAAATCAATAAAGTTTCTTGCTTTCCTCTGTATATTTTGAGTGGTATAATTATAGAAGTTTGACGTTCTAGTGTTGTTATTATATTGATAATTATAAAACTGTCACTTATCACCAAACAAAAAAGCAATGAAAATGAATTGAAAAATAATGTTTTATTTCCATTTCCCTGACTTAAAAATCACTGTACATACCCAAAGCCGGGCTACATATAAACCTGAATCATCTCCTTTAAAAGGCTAGTTTATGGTTGAGGAATATTTAGATCTTATGAATGCGTGAACAAATTGAACACACAGCTTGCTTAGAATTGACGTTCAAAAAGTGGACGATATATATTTATGCAGATTGGTGACGACAATATGACATTAAATTAGAACATTGTCTCCATTATTTTATAGAAATGTTATGAAATCATCAAAATGAATATTCAAAAGTTCCAAAACATTTCTATGAACTAATATAGCCTAGCCCATGTTTTGATGTTATAATGCCGTCGCTATCCTACCTTCATGACCAGCTGGCCAAGTGGTCTGTGCCCCTTGCTATACAGGCTACTAGGTCAGGGGTCCCGGCTTCAAATCCCGTCGGGAGCAAATGTTTGTATGTTGAGTACAAGCATTCGTTCACGAGTCATGGAGGTTTATATGTTTATTTATAATATTTATATTATTATTATTTATCCGTTATCTAGTATCCATAACACAAGATACTTACTTTGGGCTAGATAACAGGTGCGAGTGTATGAAAATTATTATATTATTATAATTATTTTATATTTTTTGCAGTGTTATATTATATTACAATATTTTACATAAATTATGACTAATCTTAAACACGTTATTGACGTACCATTATCACAAAAGTTATGTAACTGAAACGCGACTGGGTTGGACATTTCAACATTTCAGAACAAGGTCCCCTGATAGATTTACGAAGGATTGGCTTGGAATTGACGTTCAATAGGTGTATTCCGTGAATAGGTGTTATTATGTTCGATTAAGTTTAATAACAAATGCATTTTAAATAAAAATATTTTTATTACAAAATACGAAAAAAACTTCAAAAATAGAATTGAAATATGCATACGTATTATTAGTTGGTAGACCCATATGTAGAGTCGCCTGGGTAGGTACCCATCGCCTTTCTTATTTCAGCCGTGAAAAGTTGGCTGTAATTCGGATTGAAGGGAAAGGTAGCCAGTGTAATTACTGGGCATGGACGGCATTTTATCTTAGGTCTCAGGATGACAACGCACCTGTAGTATCAAGTGATTTTTCTTTGTTGTTGCAGCTGTCTATAGGCGGCGGTAACCGCTTACCACTAGGTGGGCCGTTAGTTTGTTTGTCATCTAATTGTATAAAAAAACATTCATAGATACAATAAAACTCGTCAACAACCGTTATTATACACGAGACTGTAGTCTCATCAACCATAGTTATATGTTTAATTATTACGAATCGTTTTTAACCGACTTCAAAAACGAGGAGGTTCTCAATACGGCCGGTATGTTTTTTTTTCTTTGTATGTACACCGATTACGCCGAGATTACTGATCCGATTTACATGATTCTTTTTATGTTCTTAAAAATATTTTTAAACAAAAATTAAAATCGACTTCAAAAAACTGAAAAGGATAAAGTAATTGAATTCGAGTAGGTAGGTACTCATCCCCTAGAAACATATTTTTTGGAGTTGGTGCTAAGTAGTTTTCAAACACAATAGAAAGTGAAGCACTGACTTCAAAAAATATGTTTCTAGCGGATGAGTACCTATACCTATTCGAATTTAATTATTTTATCCTTTTCAGTTTTAATTTTTGTTTGAAATTTTTTTCAAATGTTTATTCAGTTATGATAAGCAGTAGACATCTTATAGCTAAAATGATGATGGTGATCCAATTTAAATATGTCATGGCAGAAAAATATTCATCTTACTGCAATTGTAATTAATATATATAAAAATAAAACCGAATTAACATAAGTTCTTCGACGAATGGAAGTTTTTGCGGCAACCATAAAACATTAATAAGAAATTATAAGACATTGGCAATTACACGCGTATCTTTCTTTAACGCGTTTTGAAATTGATTATTTTTTAGGGCGGGTTATTTTTATTACTAAAATAAATTATCATTTATCATTAAAAATAATGAATGCTTACAAGAACAAGTTGTATAACAATGATTCGCACATTAAACTCGTAACACAACATAAAACTAATCTGCCACCAAACTGGTAACCACTCAGCTTAATGTCACGGCGCGGGAAGCTATGATTCTAATTTTCAGTGGCACCACAGGGAGTGGATACATTTGTTTTGACATGTGTTCCATAATTCGCAAAGATATTAATACCTATACGCAATGTGAACATCGCTTCCACGTGTGTTTAATGCTTTTAGTAGTCCATATTCCATACTATTTTATTTAAAGCTTGTAACGCCTCTTTATAAGGATGTCATTTAGATTAGATTGTATTGGCTTATGCTAAAAATGCCCAACTGCCTATTAAAGCAATATTAACCTGCCAAGCCATACATTCTAGAAACAATGGATTTTTTAACAAATTAAGAACTTTATATGATGAATTTGACAAACGTCAGGTAGGTTGATAATTGAACATTTCTTTATTTACAACTAATGGCTGAGCAAGTATGAACCAGCTAAACCCTGTTGTTTCCACACTGCCCGACCATTATAATCAAGATAGTTGAGAGCGACAGGTCGTGGGGAGCGGTGCAGACTTTTTGCGAAGTTGTTATTTTGCAAAAGGAGGAAACGCGGCGTGAAGGAGAGTGGGGCGCAGGAGAGCGGCCAGCATACTTCGCCGTTTTCCTTCCTTAGTGCACTTCCTCACAGCATATGATGAATAGCTCATAGAGCGTCCATGAAGCTCGATGCGAGCAATAGCGTACACGGCAGAGGTTTTATGGGGTGCGAGCTCCACGGTCCCCGGGAAGGTGGGATATCGCGTACATACAGGCGTTTACCCTGACAAAAACAAGTATTTTCACACTTAGAACTTTACCTTTAATATGTAATATATACAAACTAACTATGTAAATTAAGTTGTCTTACATAAGTATTGTATATTGTTAGCTATCGGTTTCCCTAGCAACGTTTGTATTTTTAATGAAGCGGTAAGCTACACTAATATTGGTTTAATGTGAAATATTATCACATGAGCTAGACTATAATAATATAAATAATTTATTACACTCAAATCTATTATCTAGCCCAAAGTAAGCATTATTAAGAGCTTGTGTTATATGTACCAGATAACGGAGAAATATTGATAATAATCTGTATATAAATATTAGAAATAACTAAATACACATACAGACATCCATAACTTGAACGTGGACCGATAACTGATAAATGTACTAAAAGTGTTTCAACTTAATAAACCACTTAATTTAGGTACTTACTTATTTACAATTATTTTTGCGCGCTGATACTATCGAAAAAGCTTTTCGCCATGCCACATCGTCAACTTATTTGTAAACATGTTTTGTCGGACATCGTTGATTTTTCATTATTTGTTTACAGTAGGTACTGTTGACGTCACATCGATAGTGTGAGTTTCAATCGAGTCGATACGCCTGGACTGCGTTTGCCTGCTGTCAAATCGTGTGGAAGCGACAACAAATAACAGTTTTGAAGTATTGCAACTACTTTCTATACACGTATTTGACAGGTGAACGCGAATGAACCGATCTAGATATTTCGATAGCCTTATCAACTATATAATTTAAATAAAACCTCTCTGAAGAAATAACTCGTTTATTTTCCTCTCAACAATATAAAAATTAAACATACATTGAGTAGTATAATTTCGTCTATATAATATATTGTTATATGATTACTTATCATAGCAATGTCAGTAATGCTATGATTAGATTACTCAATACATGTTCAATATTTATTTTGTTGAGAGGAAAATAAATTAGTTATTTCTTCAGATCGGTTTGACAGTTCTGCGTGACTTTTTGATTTATAGAGTTGATAAAAAAACGATATGTGATGGCCTATGTGTTGATAAGATTATACAGGGTGGTAACGAGAATACGACAGTAAATTAAAACATGGGCATGGATCGTAGAAATGTTTTGCTACTATCAAACACATCTTTTTCATTTGATAATTTTATAACATTTCTATGAAATAGTGTAGCCAATGTTATAGTATTTCATTGAATGAATAAGATGTGTTTAAAAGTTGTAAAATATTTCTATGTAGTAATATGGGCCTTGTTTTAATTTATCGCCGTATTTTCGCCACCCTCTATATGTTTATATATTTTTAGTGTTTTAAATTTGTGCCCTGTACAAAATATGGCATATGATAAAATATGACGTATATATCACCAGCCTATATACGTTCCACAGCTGGGCACAGGCCTTCCTACATGGGAGGAATACATGTGCAGCAGAGCACTCAAACCACTAGCATACCGAGCTCCTAAAAATGTACACATAAAGAATACAAATTATTACAAATATTTCAAAAACAGCACTGTATATTTTTATGGATTCTCGTAAATTTTATGTTAAGGATTTTCTGTTGCGTAGTAACAACGAAAGTTTCGTCAAGGATGTATTTGAAAGTCTTTTCCCGGGTAAAAAATGACCTACATTTTCATTACAGACATAAAGAGAACCTTGGACCAAGTTTCAGTAACAACTTGTGAAATAAAGTTTAAAAGATAGGCAATTACCTGTGGGGGCGCTTAACTTAAATTTAGTTTAAATTATTTATTTATACCGTTTTATTTATTTAGTTAACACAGGTGTGTCTGATGTATTTAAGTATTCCAAAAGTTCAAAGAAATGGAACATACGACGTGATTAATTGTTCTCAAAAAAATTTTAACTTAGCGCAATAGTAGAAGAGATTTAAATAGCCCCCAGGGTATCGTTAAGAGGAAAACCAGGTGGGGGGTGATGTGGTGTTGCAGACGAGGGGTGATGACACGTGCGCAGCGCAATTACGGCGCACGTGAATATTGCACTGCAGTCTCAGTATTTTACAAGTAAAGTAAAAGCGGTGAGCCATGTTAGATAACTCAGTATTTTGATCTACTTTGAAGCTAGATACTACAGTATTACGTATCACAGTTTAATTGAATAGCTGGCAATTTTCGATTATGAAATGACACTGGTATTCAATTTTACTGTTTAAATTTACAATTTGCTTTTATTTTTCTGCTTTGATATGATAAAGGACCCAATATATCAATTTAGTTATAACTTTTTTGTTGTTATCTTCATTACTGGTAAACATCTGTTTATAAATAATGACATCTACATATTAATGTATAATGTTTTGACAAGTATATAATTATACATTACTAACTGACCCGGCGAACTTCGTATCGCTTCAGAAGTAATAAAATTAAGTGTTATTATTGCTGTTGAAAGGTGGAAATTTAGGGTTAGTATTTTTTGATGCCAAATCATAAAAAAAATTTTTTGTCCGAACTTATAAAAGTCTCGAGGGAGCCTTATTATTTAGGGGTATGAAAAATAGCCTACGACCTATTCTCAGACCTACCAAATATATACAAAAAATCATAAAAGTCGGTCAAGCCGTTTCGGAGGAGTTCATTAACAAACACTGGGACATAAGATTTTTATAATTTAATAGATATTATGGTTAGTACGAATAATTATTTTTCAAAATTCTAACTTCACTCGCTGTGTTGGTATACCACAATTGGTAAGAATGCTATAAGGAAGATATGAAGTATTTTATATGGTTCTTATTGTATTAAAGTTTTCAGGATGGTTGTATAGGAAATGATATATTCTGTTTTTTACAAGTGAAACATTTAAACACACAATATAAAATAACATTAAGTACTTTTTTTATTGAACTTTTTGCATTGCAATAAAGAATATATTATTATGTGCAGACCATACATAGAACTTAAGATGATATTACCAGAAATACACTGATTATATATCCACTGTGCTTCAATGGAAGGTTTCGTGTTTTATGGAAGTGATTATGGAACAGAGGCAATCTATAAAAGTAAGCCCCACCTTCTTACAGTATGAGACTCAAACCTTCGAGTTGATACCCAGTTTTTCATGACTGTGAAAATGGATCTTTGTCGACAGTGACCTATTTAAATAAAAGGTCTTTACAACTTGAATAAGTCCCATCGGCGTGTAGTTATTCTACGTTTACATACATAGGTAATATTGGTTAAGCTTGAAGCCTAATTAAGTTAAAAATAACGTAAGTGTTTTCCAGTTAGTATTTAAAAAAAATATTACATACAACAACCGATCATGTCTTTTTTCTTTCTTTTTTTTCTTTTTCGTTGTGTCTTTTATCTTTTATCTTTATCTGTGTTTTTCTTTTTTAATTTCAAAGAAACCAGTCGGTATTTAGAGGGTACTGGAAAATATAAAGTCAGGTTTGCTTGTGTGTCATTTTCAGCCAAGGAACATCGCTTTTGCAATGTCGTGCTCCGCGGTGAACAAGGTCGCTAGATATTGCAAAAGCTGCAATGAAAGCACAGTGTGTATTGTCGCTAATCACGCGATAATATGCCTTTTTGAAAGTCCGTGACTGTTATTGCAAAGATTACTAATAAGGATATTTTGTGAACCTTTTACAAATCAGGTTCAGTGAAAATCATTGAAAAATCCTAATGTCCTTGTTAATGGTCGGCCCTAGTTAATGTCCTTGGACATTATTTTTCTAGGCCAGATATTTTTCTTGGTAAAATGTCAAATGTTGATATATAGGCACAGATAGCACTAAAATTATGTAAAACTAGATCAAAGTTGTTTTGATCCTTCGTTTTTGTTTAAATCTTGTTTATTAAACATTGTTATTGTAAAAACAATATTTTTTTCATCGATATAACCGTCATCAACAAAATGACCTACTTATATAAATATAAACGAATCACTGGAACATAAATATGAACGACTTACTGGAAACGGAATAAAAAGCTCTAATTACACCAACACATGAGTTATATTCCCATGAACTGATAACTTTTAACCCTCTATTAACAAAACCCACAGACCGTCATGGTATGAATAATGCTGTTTCGTTAGCTAGACCGCTTTTTCATGTTTTCATAATTTAAATGCCTCTGGCCCAAAGAGAAACATGTTAAATATAGCAGATCTAATAATACATTTATGTTCTAGCTGGACAAAGAAATCGTTGACTTTCAGAAATAGAGTGGTTGATTAAATTAAATAAACTATAATTTTCATGATAAACAATTAGGTATGAAGTTGACAAATTAGTAGGTAATATTAACTATTTAATAGATTTAATTAATTTCAATAATGGCTAATATTTAACGCACTTAAAATAAATATGAATAAATAACGAAAAATGTCAACAAATTGTAAGAGGTGCCGGTACGGTTATTAAAATTTAAGATTAATAATTAATCAATGTTTTACCTTTGTAAGATACTACACTTACCTCAGGCGCTCCAAAACAATCTCTGTTTACGATAGTTTTAAGCAGAATCATTAATCATCACAATCACTTTAAACACATAATCAATATACACCTCTGTTTTGGTTTTCTACTGCGTTGACTTGCCAAACTGTCAGCTGACTAGAATCATCAAAACACTCGAGTTTGACTTCACTACAAATGTAATTGAAAAATTTCATTCGTTTTTAAAATAAGGTGTGTTTTATTTAATTTGTTGTTTTCATTTGAATCACTTTCGAAGTATTGTTAGGTTATGTTTAGTGCGGATGGACACCGAGCGCGGTGTTACCGTTTGACATCTGAAAGCGACTGAATGCGCAAAGGCGGGAGGCCCTTCAGGCCGATCTATGTATAACTGCAGTATTTTCGTATACGCCCTCCCTTTCTAACGAGAATATTTTATTCCTGGTGCAAGCGAGAAGGCACATATAACTTTCGACGCGGCTATTCGGGTTTTCATTAAAATAGCAAGTCACAAGTCAACTGAATGTTTACGCTTGTTAACTCTTTGTTTAATTTCCGCGGATTGGGCGTATCTACGCGGAATTAAAATTCGGCTGTTAGCTTTGACAGGCAGATGATCACAATAAAAAAAATACCCACCAATCAAACAAATATCTGTGTCCATTTTTCTGATAATTTCAATCGACTTTTAAAATAGAGAAGGTGCCAATTGGAATCCCTTCCAAGTGGCATTCTGGCACTAATCATCATCTGGTGAATAATCCTGTAGTCCCCTACAGGATTATTCTCTCTCTCTCAAAGAAGAACATATTAACCAGTAACTAAGAGATACAGAGTATACAATAACGGTCACCTATCAAGCTTTTAGAAAAAGTTTTTAGTCAAGTTTTTTAGTCAGTTTTATTAGAAATAGACTTAAACAAGCTTTTTTAATGTTGTTTTTTATGAAACTATATAATAGTTTGTAAATTATTTATTAAATCAAATGAATATACTCTATGGTTGAGGAATCCAGCTATACTTCCATCATCGGCCTTATCATCACTTACCATCAGTACCCCTAGCACGAACATTTTTAAATTTCGAATCGTAATCGTATCGTTTATACTCGCTTGAAATTTCAAACAAAAGCCAGACAAAAGCTAACGTAAGTACTCAATACGATGGCGATTCGAAATTTAAAAATGTTCGTGCTAGCGGTACAGGTGAGATGAAGGCCAAGTGCAACTCCGTTATCAATTAATAAAATATAAGGCTCTTCGTTATTGCCCCTTTTATCAAAGCAACGCACGAGTGGGAGTTCACAAAGTGCTGCGAGCTCAGCCCCCTTATTCTTAACTGTCAGAAAGGATTCGAATATCCAACACTCTATGTCTGCCACTTTTTATCGCTGTGCGTCAAAGCAAGGCGGGATGTGACTTTTCGAATCGAATCCGAGATCCGACAGTTGAGAATATGGGGACAGATCATGATCTGAGGCTACGAGTGTCTGTAGGCTGTGGAAACCAGACGGCTGACATGACGTTCAGCCATCTGGTTAAAAGTTGCGTTCAATGACTTGGCTAGTTGTACTTCAGCCGTCTGATTGGATGCCGGCATTCAATCAACGGACTAGCCGTCCATTAACCAGACGGCTGCGACATATGCATTAGGTGAGGATTTCATACTCACCTAATTTTTTATTTTTATTTATGTAACTTTTGTGCAGGACCAAATGAATATCATAAACATAAACATTGGCATACTTTTATTAAATAAAATACTTACATATATAATTATAAATAACTGTAGAAATATATAAGAGATAGTACTAATAAATGAATAGTCACTATGACTATCCTCATGTTTATGTTAAAGGTGGATCATAGACTTATATGAGATTAGCATATATTGGCTTAGTATAATTATTGAGACAGTGATTTTTTTTTTATATAAAAAGTAGCATTTCAGGTAGCGATTTTATTTTAGTTTTTATAGCTGTTGGTTTTATCAATTTATAGAATTTAAGATATAATGTTATCAATGTTTAATAGAAAGGACAGGGTTTTTTGGGCAAAATTCGAATAATTTTGAACAGCAATGTGATATACCTCTTTACAAAGGTAATTAAATAAGCTACTTGATTTTAAATCAATCAGATTTTTTGAATCGCCCGTTTGTCTAAAATGTAAGCTGTAAGCTGTAATGTTTCAGCTGAAACTAAACGCAGATTTGCTTTTTTCACTCGTTTTTCAAGTCGTAAAACATGTCAAATGAACCTATTGTTTGTTGTAAGTATTTTAAGTTTTTACTACACTTTTAGCTCCAGCTCTATATTTTAAAAGTAAAAAGAAGTGGTTGTTATATTAATGCAATAACAATACGCAAAAAGTAACTGTAGTATGGCATTTTCATGTATGTCTTAAAAATAAACGGGGGGCTATAAACTTTTTTAACTGCACTAAAATTTTTAAATAATTATATCTACTCACCCTACTTAAGTAGTATTGCTGTTAAAAATTAAAATTATTTTAAGCCCAGCATTCATACATTTGTGGTCCTCTCCTTTGAATGTCTAATTTAGTTAAGTGTTTCTTTCAGAATAAAGACTACAGTAAAATTGTACTCTTTATGGTGTACAAAATGAGGACAGAGTTCAGTAGGGACAGAAGTTTGTGTGAAAATGAGCATTTGTTCATGAGTCATATTTGTATATTTGTTTTGTTATATATATTAAAAATAAGTGATTGGAATGGACCTTATTTAAATTAATTCCCGAAATCCCCACTGAGAATAAGGCCACCAGAGGGGATAAATCTCCGACAATGGGGATTTATTCTCTCTCTCGACTCGTGCATTGTGGTCGCTGTTCTTACATACCCTAACCTATTCTTATTCTAACCTAAAAAAGTAAAATTTAGGTAAGCCTAATAAAGAGACAAAGCCGCTCTGGTAAGGAGTTATCTGTAGATATTTCTGGAATAAATAATAGTTTACTCTTAGTTATTATTATTACAGTAATAAACTCCACTGAGCCACATATGCCCCAAGGCTTCACGTAATAGAGAATGTCGAGAATTGTAAAGATGTCTTGGAAAAAATAAATTGATATATTTATTTTACAAACTCTTTATTACTTGTTTAGTTTGCTTTATTTGGCTTAATAAACCGAATCTAACTGTACATAATTGTACACATTATTCCAATTTTTTTGCAAAAAATATCTAATTATGTTGTAGGCAAAAAATACATGTTGTTTTAGACTATATTTCCGAGGAGTGGACGTTTTCTAATTTTTTATATTTGTATTTTTCTCAATTAAAAAACGTAAAGTCACCTCTAACACAAGTTCCACTCCCTACAAAACCTATTTAATGAACTAGCAATTTTAAACAAATAATCCCAAGCAATGTGCCTCCGTGTCTTCAGTGTGATGTGCCTATGTTTCAAACTACGATCACTAGTTATTTATTTCTTAAGTCCAAGTTTATAAAGGCATAATTGGCAGCCATAAATGCCATTGGCCATTCTCTATCACCCAACCAAAAAATTAAATAGGTTGTGCAAAAAATAATGTGTAGATATTAACTATTTAGCATTTTTAATATTGTGATGTGTAGTTTTATGTATCAGTCGGTTTCCTAAATGATAAAATAATAATGATTCTATTGTCAAATAACATTTCGTAATCTGTCTGGTTGTTTGATAAATTGAAAACGCGCGACATCCAATCACAAGCATTATTGCGTAATTTGGCAATAAAATCAATTTGATATGGAAAAGTTTAGTATGCCTACTAAATATTATAGTGTTTTATTAGTGGTGTAAATACTAGATATATCGTAAATTACAGGATAGCACTTATAAAGCAAGCAAGAATTGAATAACTTATTTACTGTAATTATTGAAAGCAACGATTAATTTTTAAAAAGCCCGTCGAATATAAAGCGCTTGACTGAGGAAGCACATTTATTTTACAAAGAATTATAGCTAACAAAATATTTCTGCAGCTGTAAGAATTACAAATAAAGAAAGAATACGATGAAAAAATCGTATGCTCCAGGCGGGAATCGAACCCGCGTCTCCTGGGTTCTGGAGTCACCTAGAGCTAATCGAGAGAGCAGTGTTGAAAGCGGAATCACTTCCTCTTCAATAATCTTGATTTTTAAAGATGAACGTATCTTCCAGATAACAGACAGAACTTTATGAAGCTTTTTTATGCGCCTATAGGCTTCTATGACAGATTGTTCCTTGCTAACCTTATTGTGATATAAATATTTATTTTAAGAAATAGATTTTTTCTAATACGTTCCGAAATATTTCCTTTAAAATTGTGATATTTCTGTTTAGTCTACACAATGGTCCATGACAGATACAATAGAGTTGGTATTTGTTATGTTTTGTTATCTATGGAACAGCGATAGGTAAAATAAACACATATTTAGAGAATAAAGCGTTGTTTGAAAAATGCTTTTGCGTGTGGTAGGCCCACTGTTATAATCATTAGGTGGGGCATGTACTTGATTGTCAACTTTGTCGTATTAAAAAAATAAATGGCAGAATTAAATCATAAGGAGTAGAAGATAGTTAATGCAATTATCTATTTATATTATCATAAAAATTACAACAAATAACAAACCGAAACTTGGGAATCCCAGAATGTATTCGTATTTGCACTTTTATTTTTATTTCTGCCCACACACAACACCTTTCTAGTTTATTGGACCTTTTGCCCAACAGTTACATAGTATACGTACGCTACCTTTTCATTTGTTGGGGTGAGATGGAGTGGAACACTTTATATTGAGCATAAAATATGTATCTGTTTATTCTGTCCTTATATTCTTTTGCCATGCACGATTGTGTTTTTTTTTCATAAATCTTGGTAAATTTTTGCCTGGCGTTTTTATATCTAATATATAAAATTCTCGTGTCACAAATTTAGTTACCATATTCCTCTAAAACGAATAAACCGATTTTCATGAAATACATGACATGTATATTCAGTAGGTATTATTTAGTCCATGGTAGGTCTGAGAATCGGCTACCATCTATTTTTTTTGTCAATTTTTTTTTGGCATTCTTTTTTATGGGGTTTTGCGAGGTCAGCTAGTCTAATATATCAAATTCTCGTGTCACGAATTTAGTTACCATACTCCTCCGAAACGGCTCGACCGATTTTCATGAAATTTTATATGTATATTCAGTAGGTCTGAGAATTGGCTATCTTTTTTTTATTTTTTTGGTCAATTTTTTTATGGCAAAACAACGTTTGCGGGGTCAGCTAGTTTGATTATAAATTAATCAACAACAAGCAGTTGGTTTCAAATACGATTTTGTCGAACAAAATCCCGAACGAATTGCCTTTTTTTTTATACGCAATGCATATCAAATGACTCAACACCACCGGATGTGAAGCGGTAAGAAGAGTTCATATGCGAAAAACAGCTACTGCAGCCTGAAACACACTATTTTAGCCGCCTCCATCTTGCCGGCTCATATCCATAAGAGCCGGCAAGTTGGAGGCGGCTAGAACAGTGTGGTGGAGGTCCCTCAACACGCTTAGAATGATATGAAATTGACGCAGATTAGTTCGTGTTCTGTGTAAGAAAAACTATTATTTGTGGATTCCTTTACGAGAGTCGTAAAAAGTACCTTTCGAGCCAGCAAGGTGGAGGCTGCTAGAGCAGTGTCTAAACTGAACTACTTTGCTGTCTTCGCATATGGACTCATCTTACCGCTTCACATCAGGTAGTGATGGGTCAATTGCCGTGCTTTATATAAAAAAATCTGTTGAAAAGTTTTTAAGATACTACAACATTTTTTTAATACAATGCAAGATGACAAAAAATAAAGTTAGTACTCCTATGATAAAAATAGTAAGGTAGCTGGTAGCTGATTTATTTAACATTTGAAAATAATTGACATTGCCAATTGTTCTGGAAAACGTTGGTTTACAGTTGGTTACCGCCGTCGCGCTTCCTTTGTGAATTATTTATATAATTATAACAAAGGCATATTTAAAATTATTTTTATGTTAGTTAATTATTTGCATGTTATTTTTAATATTATAACATATTTAAAAATAACATGCAAAGCTATGGATAGAAATAGAAGTTGTATTTTGTGAACTAGGTTTATTACTAGCAATTATTATCACATTAAAGCTTTTATATAAATCTCATGTTTCTCCTATTTAGAAGGATTATTTAAATCCCATTGTATCAGCTGTGGTGTTTTGGTTTACTGTCGGGGTGTCAAATAAAACTCACACAGTGTTTATTTACAGAGGCATAATAATAATAATAAAAGTGAAGGAGATATAGAAAAAGGAGGAGAAAGACGAGATGTTTGCTTCCAATAACGGAGATTACAAATGCTCACTGTGTATTTACCATAATTTTATATCATTTATGCTCGTTTTAACTAAAATTAGCGTAGCGTTAAGTCTCTTAGCGATATTTAGCTCATTCTACCTAAAAGAAATAGAAAGAGACAAATGTCACTAAGAGTCACCTAGGCTTAGGAAATGTTAAGTGAAAACTGACATTAGTATGTTATTTCTTGCATTGCCTAGCATTATGCCATGGAACATTAACTTTAATATCGCGTAACGTTCAGATTAATTCAAGAATATTGGCAGATTGCTTTCAATCAATAAATGAAACAAGTGATTTCCTTTCGCAGTTAATATGCGTGATTGTTTGGGGTATTTCGTACACACAATTCTTATTTCATTAAGTACTCCGTTAAATATATTAAATCAGACTCTGGAAAGCAGGATAGTAGGTGGGAGTCCAGTGGGCTTCGATCGCTTTCCTAGTGCAGTCCAGTTTTTCAACAAAGGTAATCTTTGTGCGGGGACGATTCTGAACAGCTGGACAGTGCTCACTGCGGCGCATTGCTTTGATGTTAATAAGAAAATAAGCGAAATGATCGTTCAAGTCGGTAAGTATTGTATGCAAAGTCACAAAGTTGTACAATCAGTTGAACAGCTTACTTTAAGTAAGCTTAGAACCGACAAATTATTTAAATTAGGACCGATTTTTCAATCATAGATTAACTGTCAATAACTTCTCAAAATTCATTCATCACCAGCCTATATACGTCCTACTGCTGGGCACAGGCCTTCCTACATGGAAAAAACACATGAGGAGTTTGAGCCATAACACCACCACGCTGGCCCAATGCGGGTTGGTGGGTTAAAGCGGTTGTAGTAACAACCGGGACCAACGGCTTAACGTGCCTTCCGAAGCACGGAGGAACTCGAGATTATAAATTTTGGTTGACCCATCCCAGGGTCGACCATGGCGAAAGTTGCTTTGTTTTCATATTCGAAACCAGAGCGCTCAAACCAATACGCCACCGAGCTCCTGTCTCAAAATTATTCTCTGGATAAATCTTAGGTGGGTAATGTGGGAAATATGCACCCCTCAACAACTTATAGGGAAATCTTAAACCATTTTAGAAGGCATGTCTCATGTCAGGTCCAAGACTAAACACACATTTCAATTGTCATAATATGAAATGTCAAGGTATTTAACAGCTGTCCTCTTGCATTTTCAATGAAAGAGCCTGATGCACTGCTCATAAATATGTAGCGTGTGGACTACAGAATTTGGGTCATTGTTACTTAGATTAATGATGCTGACACAAAAGATTTAAAAATATGGGTTGGTATATCCTCTTTTTTTGCTAAAAAAAAATACATGAAGTTATTTACTTTTCTAGGTGCAAGGTTTCTATACGACCATCGCGCTAATGTATATGAAGTGTTTTCTTTCGTCACACATAAGGATTATAATAAGCTTGCTCTGTTTTCCTGTGATATTGGTTTACTATTCATAACTACCGCAATGAAGCTTAGCAAAACTACCAAAAAAGCTATTATAGTGAATACTGAAGATTGGATGACGAATAAAGAAAAGTATTTTACAGCCACTGGGTGGGGCTGGACGAAGGTAATTCTTTTTTAAATATTCGAAACACTTAAATTAGCATCTAAAAATACTACGTTGCACACCGAAATTACTGATAGCACAACAGTTAGGTGTTTTAACAACAATCAAGTTTTAGGTGTGCAGTTCATTTAGAAACAACCCTTTTTTTACCTATGATACAAAATAAATCTAAGAGCGAAAAATATATTGATAATTTTATAAGTAATGAAACGACCTTTATAAATGACAACCGTAACCTATAAACGTTGTAGTATTATAAGTAGGTATCCACAGGTGGTACAGTTAGGTAGGTGTAGGTAGGTAGGAAGATAGTAGGTAGGGATACAGTGAGACTTGAATAAATAATAATATTATCGCTCAGTGCCAACTTCACAACTGAATTAGTGCGAAGTTTCTACTGCCGAAACTACTTTGAATGTCTCTAACTTGGCGACACTGAAAGTTTTTAGAACTAATTACTTGTAAACAATACAAAAAAATTAAGTTTAAGGAGGAGCACGCGGGTTCGAGTCCCGCCTGCCCCCTTATTCTCAACTGTCGGATCACGGATTCGATTCGAAAAGTCACATGCCGTCTCGCTTTGACGCAGCGCGATAAAAAGTGACAGGTATAGAGTTTTCGAAATTCGAATTCTTTCCGACAGTTGAGAATAAGGGGGCTGGAGCATATATATATATATATATATTTTTCATCGTTTTTTTTCTTGTAATTGTTACTACGAAGTAGGCGTTTAAACGCATCAATAATATTAAACTGTGATTAAATAGCTTTTCTCACTTTAACTGGAAGTTTAAAAATGCTTGTAAAAGTATTCTTTCGGATCATTAGAGTATATAATAGGTTGGGGAAAAAGTTTCTTCGCATTTTTTAAGAAAATTCAAAACAGTTTTTAATATAGTTTATTTACATTTACCTAAAGTTTGTAGGTACCATTTTGTTCGATAACTTTTTGCCATCTTGTAGGTAGGGACATGATCCCATTGCTATAAAAAATTTTGGGGCTTCTGATCCAAATACCGCGACAAGTGGTTTTGGCAGTCCTCCCGTGATGTTAACCTGACACTGCCTAGAGAATTCTGAAGAGAGCGAAACAGGTGGAAATCTGAAGGTGCAAGGTCAGGACTATACGGCGGATGCATTAACACCTCCCAGCCAAACTATCTTAATTTTTGCTGAGTGGCTAAAGATGTGTAAGGTCTAGCGTTATCATGATGAAAAACCACACCCCTTCTGTTGATTAATTCCGGCCGCTTTCTCTCAACTTTTTGCTTTAATCTCATCAGTTGTTCGCAGTAGAGTTCAGAATCGATGGTCCTGCCTGGTGGTAACAGCTCATAATGCATAATGCCCTTCCAATCCCACCACACACACAGCATCACCTTGTTGTGAGTTAACCCGGGTTTCGCCACAGTCTGTGAAGCCTGACCGGCCTTTGACCACGACCTTTTTCACACGTTCTTGTCGTACGTGATCCACTTTTCATCACCAGTTATCAGCTTCTTCAAAAATGGTTCGGTTTCATTACGTCGTAATAAAGAATCACAAATGAGTTCACGGTTCATTAGGTTTCTTTCAGTGAGCTTGTGGAGTACCCAAATATCGAGCTTTTTTGTGTACATGGGTACATTTTAAAATGCGCCAAAACTGTTATGTGGTCAATTCCCAGTTATTCAACTACGTCGTAACTACTGATATGCCAATCTTGCTCCAGTTTTTCAAAATTGGCATCAATTTTATCCGTAATAGGGCGACCAGTGCGACGTGCATCTTTGACATTAAAATTTCCGGATTGAAAACGCTTAAACCAAATTTGTGCTACTCTCACAGACACTGCACTAGGTCCATAAACATCGCAAATTTTTTTGCGGCTTGCGTTGCATTTTTTTTTGTAGTAAAATTTTAAAATGTATCGAATTTGTTCATTAGATTCACTCATCTTGACAGTACGAAAAACAAATGAAAAACACACATTTTCCTACTTTGAATTCGGAATTATCTTTTTTAAAATCTAGACTTTTAATGATACTAAAACCAGCCAGATACAAATAGTACAGTCAAAGAGATTTTATTACAAGTTCATACATACTATAATGCGAAAAGACTTTTTCCCCAACCTAATATTAACTTCAATGACTGGTTGGACAAAAGTTGCTATAAAAACGTTAAAAAAGGGTAGAAAGCGGTGAAGAAATTAGTAGGTTACCTCCGATGGCGTAGTAATATTTACGTCTGGCTGGACCAGGCCTGGCAGGTCGGGCCAGGGCCTTAGCGCGATCGGGGCCCAGGAGACGCGGGTTCCATTCCCGTCTGGAGCGTATAATTTTTTCCTCGTGTTCTTTATTTACTTGTTATTAATTAAAATATAATAAAACTAGAAAAATTTCACGTCCTGAGGCAGGAATCCTGCATTACTAAGTAATTTTTCAAACATTTATAATAATGTTAAAATCAAAAATTAAGAATAATTACTTGTTATTGTTACGTTATTTGAATTAAAGATAGTCAATTTTTTCAAAAAGTTTTTGGCCTGATAGTCGTTAAAGCGTGTGACAAGATTTCACATTAAGTATTGAAGGCCACAGAGTTTGATACAGTCGAGTTCATGATCTACTTTTTTATACTGAAAGTTACAAAGTAATAATGAGATAATTATGAAGTTTGTAAAGAATTTCCATCATTTTGAGGTTTTGGTAAAAGTTTACCTTTAAGAGAGTTGTGCGCTGAGACTATTATATTTTATACTATTTTACTGCGACTTCTAAAAATTTATTGTGACTAGCCACCAACCAATGCGTTAAACTAGATCCCTGATTTGGGCACTTTCCTTAAATTTCGGGATCTTCTCAGCCTCGAGTGTCTTGATTTCATTTGACACGATTATGTGTCCCCCCAGACGAAGGCTTCGTTTCTGAATGAGCGGTTCACAATCGCAGTAGGAAGTGCGTTGGGGTTTCACTCTCCTGTCCGCAGTACCTACAAACATCAGAGTCAGATATCTGTCTGTTTAGTTTGCTATGGCCTGTCAATGCTCTTATCTTGGCACTTAAGTTACCAAATCCCGCTGAGCTTTACCAGCTCTTCGTTTTATCAGAGCTTTATCGTATGTTATTTTCCGTACCTATTCAATATATTACTTTCATGAAAAAATTTCATAAACATTTTGTAAGCTTGTTTGTCATCTTGTATAAAAAATATAATTTATAAAGTTGTTTACCTGTTCTTCTATGCTTATAATTTTACTGTCAAGTTTGATTATATCTCCTATAATACTTTTTTGCTCAATAAATATCCAAGATTATATATAGTATAGTAGCATCTTCTAGAGTCAATTGGAAGAAATTTTGATCATCACCCATGTCTTTTGACTCCCATACACAGATACAGAACACAGAATGAGAAACATTTGAAATACTTGAAATTCCTTTTCGACACTCACTCACACTTGAACTTCCTTTAATGTCGCGCAAAAAAGAGACAGGTATAGTTTCGAAGAGCTTTCGCTAATCAAATGATTGTGTAAAGGCTAGTTCAGATTACTCCAGAACTCTAGATGTAGATATCTGCAAGAGATCAAAGGTCACGCACGCTACGTAATGGTCCTTTAAATTTATAGTCTATACTTGACATACTTTCAAGTTCCAATACATTTGCAATTATGTGTGAAAAAATAAAAGACAACAGGGAAGCAAGAAACAAGCGGTTCTGCTCTTTTATGTTTCTTCGCCGAATGGAAGGTATACCAGTCTAAACTCAAAAAATCAAGGAACGAGAACTTCTTTCTCTCAGTAGCAAACGTCTTTGCCACTAGGTTTTTTACTAGGTGGTAGACCCATATGTAGGGTCGCCTGGGTAGGTACCACCGCCTTTCTTATTTCACCCGTGAAACAGTTCGCTGTGTTTCGGATTGAAGGGAAAGGTAGCCAGTGTAATTACTGGGCATGGACGGCATTTCATCTTAGGCCTCAGGATGTCAACGCACCTGCAATATCAAGTGCTTTTCCTTGTTATTGCAGGTGTCTATAGGCGGCGGTACCCGCTTACTATCAGGTGGGCCGTCAGCTTGTTTGTCATCTAGTTGTATAAAAATAAAAAAAAACATCAGTCGATGTAGCTCGATGATATTGCAACGATTGATTGGTAGGGCAGCGCAACCGTAATCCAATTATTTTCAGTTGTATTATATTTATCTCCCTGATCTCAATTCTAGTACGGAGGTCCAGTCTCAAAGAAAGGGCTAATGATGACTAACCTGGAGTTCGTATCTTCCCAAGACTGCGGCAGGATGCACGGACTTCAGCTCACTGCTGACATGTTCTGTCTCTACGGAGGAGGAGTCAAGGACACTTGCCGGGGAGACTCTGGAGGCGGCATTATGTGGCATAAGTATGTTAGTTTGATACAGCAACGGTAGCAAGCAATGGGGTGCCTGCCACATGGTAGACCTATAGATGCTTACACAAATACCTTCCGATATTGAAAAATTCTAGAAATTGAATCCCGCTGCCGTGAATCAGAGGTTGCTTGGCAATATAATTTTTTTTGACAATTATCGCCGTCAATTCAATTGTTAATATCCAATAATCTATTGAGGTTATTGCCTTTCAATGCCCTTCAATGAGAAAAATAATTTATTAGAAAAAGCCGACACTTATTCTAGTCGGCGTGGTTTCAAATGTTCTTTAAAATATTTTTTTTTCATTTTAAGCTTTCTTGATTAGAAGAAAAACAGCTACTGAATTTATTTTGAGTTTAATCTGTTTGATTATATAAATTGCTGCGTTTTCATGGCATGCACTTGACGTGCTCTATTAGTAAATAATGCATCAAATTTCTTATTAAAAAAAGCAGAAAACTCTGACCAACGTTTAGAGATGATTAAGATTTGGTACCACACACACAGATAGTGCCAGTTAATACTTTACTGCTGCGAAACTGCCTTTTTATTGCTATAGCAATCTCGACCATTAGCCGATTTGGTGATAAACCAAATGTTTGGCGTAGCAACGAAATAACTAAACCACGTATTATGCCACGAATAGATGGCGACATTGACATTGGACACAATTAATGTCGACATAAGTGACCGTGGTGTCTATATGCACGACAAGCAATTTTCACTACGATATTTTACTTTTTGCAAGTTGGTATCGCACGGGAACGGGCGGCGGCGGCGGCGGCGGCGTCTCGGCAACCACTGCGCGGTGTATTGATGTCGGCCTCGCAGCGCGTCGTCATCGATACAGCGCGCGGTGGTTGCCGAGACGCCGTCGCCGTCGCCGCCGCCCGTTCCCGTGGCCAGGCCGTTAGTATTGCACGGTGTAAACCTTCTTTCTATGATCTGAGGTGTAAACACTCGGTATGCTAACCCGCCGCTGGCTAAGAGACGGGCATGTGTGGACGTCGCCCAGGGTCTGATCGTAACGGCACTGGGAACTCCCACTAAAACTCCCCTGTAACTTCACCGCCCTTCGCGGGGGTAGCCCGGGCTCTGCAAAAGCAATTTCACCTGCCTACCCCCAGGGCGGTCTATAGACCGAGTATCTGCGTGTTTATAGATCGAGTGTCTAGTGCCATCATCTAACTTATCAGAATCTTATTGTCGACAAAATCTGATGACAGCTAAGGATTAACCAAAACAATAAGGTTGTTGTCCAATGTTGGCAATGTTTGATATCGTGTTTAGGTATCTATTATAGCCCGAAATAATTATCATAATTATATTAATAAGACTTAGTTTTGACAATCATACATGTATCTTAAATTCCATTTCAAATTTCGCTTCAACACACCAAAACATGCCACGTGACCGCTGTGATGTCACTTATTACAAAACACTGATAAGCTGTCATGGTGACTTAGATGGTTTTCCTTTTGACAGAGCCTAATGATACAACAAGTGACGTCATACACTGAGGTTAGTGATCGTTGTCACTTGACCTGACAGTGATTAATTTGCATCTTCTTTATTAAATATTATTTCAATTCCGCAATAATAAACGTACAGTCGACAGCACATCAAACGTAACAGCTTTTTAAATAATAATAATAAACTTTATTGACACAAAACATGTACAAAAATATGTAGTGAAACCCCTGACTCCCGTGCTAGGTTACAAACCTGTGTTACAGAAGTCAGTGCCCACTCACTCTCTATAAAAGTTTCACCTTGAGATCACCCTTACTGCGTTCGTAATAGAGGCGGCTTTCGTATTGCAACTGTTACACTTGATGGGCTGCTGTCTGTACTATTGTGTGTTTTGGGATTTTAGTCTGTCACTACGCGCCAAAATTATATTTTAATTTGCATACAGTCAACACCCATATTGCACCGTGGTAAGCTGCAGGACAACTATGAAACGTTTTGCGAAGTTTTAAAATTCATGGCATCAAACGTGGTTTTGACAAAACTATTCTTTATTTTACGCCACAAATTTTAATGTTCTCCGCTAGTCAAAAGTTTCCAACGAACTTCAGGATATCTTCTTGTTTTGTATTTAACTATTCAGATAGCGATTGTCAAATGGCATCTTGTCTATCGCTATCACTATCGGTAAATGGGAAATGTATGGGATTTGACATTTGCGATCGAAAGTTGTTCGAGGGCTTATGTTAAATCCTCTACACTCTAATTTTAAGCGATACTTAGCTATTATTGAAAGGGATCTTGTCTAGAAGCTCTGCTCGTGTCTGAATTTTCTGGTGCATTTTTTATGGTAGGGTTGCCGCTTGTCGGTCTTTTACAGCTCACTTAGGGAAGCAAGAGTTTTATGAGCTCGTTTCGCAGTCCGTTTCACGAAAGGACCAGAGGGAAGGCAGCTTGCCACCCTTACTTTTTACATACAACTAACTGACAAACAAGCTGCCGGCCAACCTGGTGGTAATTGGTTACCGCCGCCTTTAGACACCCGCCATTACGAGGAAAAAATCACTCAGTATTGTCTTATATTTTCACGAGCACTAGGTACACATTTGAAATAAAACTAATTTACCGGAGTTAACTCGCGTTTACTTAGATGTTACATTATTACGTTTTTAAAAAAATGACACTGTGAGCTCCGTATGCGTAATTCTGACCGCTCAAAATATAATAATATAGCCCATGTTTGAATATATTGTACGACAATATATTAAAACATGTCACCTGTATATGTGCCTATTTTTTGCATTATGTATTCTAGTCACTAAACTAGAAATTCTAGAAAAAAGTTAATTTTTTTCTGGAAATTTTCAGCATGGTAGTGGGGGTCACATCCCACGGTGATGGTTGCGCCAAAAAAAACAAGCCTAGTGTCTACTCCAACGTGTGGATCTTCAGAGACTGGATAAAATTCCACATGAACCAATTTTTCTATGAGTATTGTAACCGTAAAAACAGGAAAAAGCTGACCTCAAAACAATAAATTGCTACTTTGATTTATAATGATGGTTTTTCTTAATCCATACTAGAGTCTTTACTGTATTCTTTAGCATCGTAGTAATCGTTCATTTGCCGTTGGCAGTACTTTTCAAGAAGGCGTTTACTGTTTAGAGTTATCCACCTAAAATATGAAATAACAGTAATTAGAGGGTGTAAGAGAAACTCGTATCGTAAGTCTCAAACGAAGTGTTGCACCTTACTATGAGAGAGGTGTTTTATCTCTTTCTTTCTCTGGGATGAAGAGAGAGACAAACTTTTTTCCACTCCCCAGGGAGTTTGCCTTGCTACGGAGGTTTGTCATCCTTATCACTTATTTAAGAAAAAATCTGCTATTTCAAACAAACTGATGGTATAGGTACAACAATTTAGTAAGAAAGGTAATATAGGTATTCAGAATTATTAATTAGGTTCTTTTTTCATATCACAAAGGAGGCGACAAGCGGTAAGCCCTCATTCATTTCGAGTAGTCGGCTCATTATAATATTTACCTACCTATGGAAGTAGGACACGTTGGTGAAGACTGCAACGACAGGTCCGTCTTTATTGGTCGCTCCGAACGATAGTATGCCCACAAGAAGGTCCTTATACACAGCTGCACCTCCATTATCATTTAAACGATGTTTCTAAAATAATTGAACAGGTCCCGTGATTGATTGATTGATCCCCGCCTCAGGACGTGAAATTTTTCTAGTTTAGATATTTTTATAAATAGGTAAATATATTTTTCAAACATTTAAAAAAAATAAAGACTATAATTGAACAATTAATGGGCATGGTCTGCATTATTAGGCCTCAGGATGACAACGCACCTGTAATATCAAGTGATTGTTCCTTTCCTTGTTATTGCAGGTGTCTACAGGGGGCGGTAAATGCTTCCCACTAGGTGGCCTGTCAGCTTGTTTGTCATCTAGTTTTATAAAATAAAACATTGTTTTGACAAGACAACACAAACCAACCAAGCAATTTTTAAAAGTTAATATCTTTTTGCTATATTATTTGTAGAATAGCTGTGATAACACAGATAGAAACGGTAGAGAATGTTCAATGGCAATAAGATCGCCAATTTGTACCTTATTATGTGTAAAATAAAGTTTACATAAATATACAACACAAGTGAGAGTCTGACTCGCGCACTGAGGGTTCCATGTAACTCGTGTGTAGATAGGTAGATCTATCATGGAATTGAGTTTCAAGCCGATGTTTATAAGCAATGCAGGTACACATGTTAGAGACTTGCGTGTTTACAAGGAAAATAAAAAAGGGGCAAAGGTTTTCTTATCTTCATCGTAGTCACGAATGGCGCAACAAAAGCACTAGGTGTTTCTTTAAAATATGTAAAGCAAATTATAGTAAACTTACATGATCATTAATAAATCTAACAAATTCACTCACTTCATTATATATCGCGCAGTAATTTGTAGAAGTTATGAGATTTTCCTTATGATATCGCTGACAATTTTCTTTATTTATTACCGTCATTTTCGTTAACAGCAAGTTGTTTTTGAACTTAAGAGATAAATTCTAAAATGAAGAGTGATTGTAAGTATAACGTTAGTAAGAGCATAACATTAGCAATGACGTATTCGATGCCGCTGTGCGATGCGAAAACGAAAACCTACCAATGAGTAGGTAGGTATGTAACTTGGTTAATTTCGCTGCTTATGACTAGCGAAATATTGGTCCTACTGTCTTGTTATGATATAGCTTTGCGTAAGTGTATATGTATACAGGGTGGTGCCGTCAATGCGACAATAAATTTAAACATGGGCTATATAAGTTAATAGAAATGGTTTGCCACTTTCAAAAATATCGTTTTTATTTCATAATTTCATGACATTTGTATGAAATAATGCTGCCAACGTTACACTATTCCATACAAATGTCATAAAATTATCAAATGAATACGATATTTTTGAAAGTGGCAAACCATTTCTATGGACTTATATAGCCCATGTTTAAATTTATTGTCGCATTGTGTCGCATACCACCCTGTACAACAGCTTGAAATTTGATTACCAAAAAATGGTGTCAATTTCAAAAGATAGACATAAGCTGTCGCGGACTTTTTTTTATAACTTTTAAAGGAGCACAATTATTATATACTTATATGATTAATGCGTGACAAAAACAAAAGCTCTCAAAAAGGAATATTTTTTTCCTGTTTTCGTAACATTTTTCATTGATGCTCAGCTACTATTAGGCGTAGCGTGATGTTATATACCTACCCTATATAATACCTCGATAAATGGATGAACACAAAAATCATTTATCAATTGGAATCAGTAGTTCCTGAGATTAGCGAGTTCAACCAAAAAAACAAACTCTTCAGCTTTATAATATTAGTATAGATATGATATAGGTACAGTTGACAGCACATCAAGCGTAACAGTTTGACATTGAGATAATTTGGAAAAAAATATGGAATAAAATTGAAAGTAAAAATAACGTTTTACCTCCAATTTTATTTTATTACAGTGTACAGATACAGACTTGAAATTTATATGAAAGTGTAAGCTATGCTTACAGCGCCATCTGTAGTATTCTGTACGTACTAGTATTCGAATGATTGCTACTTTTATCATGCTATAAATTTTTATGCCGTCCGTAACGTCCGTCACAGCTAATCTAAAGTTTCTAATATCAAAAATAGATGTCGTTGATATAAGCAATTTGATTAACAAAGGTTTCATACCGCATATCCAGAGGTTTCAATTGAAGTGCCAGGTCTTAGTAAAGTGTCAGGTTCCACTAAAAGGATTTTTTTAGCTTTTAAGCTAAAATCAACATGATGCTGAAACAAACGATTTTCGATAGGTAATCAGTACAGTCAAAATACATCCATAATTATATGAATATAAATACCTACATTAGATAATTTTATAAAAAACAAAATAAAAAATAATCTTATGAAAGTTTCAGTCGATTGGTTATCGGTAGTATCTAATTATCGTTTCTCAACAATAATATCAATTGACAAGGTACACTCGGCATGATATGTAATGCCCATAAAAAGAGAACTATTAGGTTTTATAATAATAACAAAAAAATAAAAGAATCCACGAATTTCGCTCTTCGTCACACCACCCTACCAAAGTTTCATCACAATCTGAGAAATGCTTCGGAGCGCATAGGGGACAAACATAAAAACATTGATTTTTATTTATTTTTCAGTAGAACAGGTCCCTGAGTATCGAAGTAATTAAATATTACCTCCTAGTTATTGCTCGCGGCGTCACTCGCGTCAAATTCAGGGTAATTTTAAATTTAAAAAATTTAAACTGACTCCAAAAAACTGAAAAGGATAAAATAATAAAATTTTAGTAGGTACTCATCCCCTAGGAACATATTTTTGGAGTCGGTGCTTCACTATCTATGGTTTCTGGAAACAACTTAGCATAATTATTTTATCCTTTTCAGTTTTTTGGAGTCGGTTTTAATTTTGTTAAAACATTTTTTTTTCACAATTTTTAGTGATAACTTTTGAAGGTCAAAGCTAGATGGGTGACCGTGAGCTTATATTGATTTCTACTATCGTATCATTTCACAAAAAAATCATAGGAAAGCAAAAAACCGCCATTTCGCATATGTAGACGACTTAATTTTTCCAGTTTTTTTGATTTAAAAACCAAACTACCCAATGGATTTTTAAAAATTTTTTATGGGAACAAATGGGAACTATTCCGCATCGAACGAAAAAAGAATCATCAATATCGGGTCACCCAGTCAAAAGTTCTTAGGTAACAAACATAAAAAAAAACATACAGACGAATTGATAACCTTCTCCTTTTTTTGAAGTCGGTTAAAAAGAAGTCTTTTGCGCTAATCAATGAGTACAAATCAAGATCTACCTGAATTTTAAAGATATACCTACATATTCAGACGTTGCTCATAAATTGGTAGGTTTCAGAGCAGAACAGAAGAACTTTGTGGAAGAATGATGTAAAACCTAAAATTATTGTCTAGTATGGAAGTACTAATGGTACCAAAATTACTTAACGATGATCACATCGCGGAGAGTTATTTGGAGTTTAGTGGAGTAAGCCGAACAAAAGCTAGAATACATGTTGAGAACAAACAAGCCTGCTATATTTCATTTTATTTTGGTTTAAATAAAAATCGAAGACTTTCGTCGTACTTTTATATGTATAAAGGGGAACGTGCCGACGAGATTGAAGCGTGATTTTGCATTATAGACTAAACTTATAAAAAGCAAGCAGGCAACTACGGCTGCAATTGTAATTACGGCTGCAGCGAAAGATTCTCGAATGACTACTCCCGTCTCCCGCGCCGTCCGCGCTCGCCTAGGTACGAATTGACGACGATCGAGTAGATGGCAAATACAATAATTTGAAAACCCAATAGGATAGCGCGATTCTCGTGCCATACCTCAAAATCACCACGTTGGATTTATTTTGTAATCAGCAACCCGATAAACCATACAAATGTACCCGTGTTGATTTTCAGACTCTGTCACCCCATTTCCTCCTTTAAGGGGTTGAATTCTGAAAATACCTGAAAAACTTGTTTATCGAGTACTCCGGTATAGTTTCGAATGAAATAGTCAAACTAATCTTGTTTCCCTGTACACCTCTCCCTTTCACCACCTTAGAGGGTAAATTTCGAAAAATCCTGTTAATGTACCCCTAGGTACTTGAAGAGAGGCTAATGTGCAACCGGTTCCCAAAAAGGGAGACCGATCAGACCCAGCTAACTACCGTCCAATAGCTGTCACCTCAGTTCTTTGCAAGGTCATGGAACGGATCTTAAACCACCAGCTGATCCGATACCTAGAAGATCACTCATTAATTAATGATCGACAGTACGGGTTTCGGCCGAAACGGTCAACGGGTGATCTTCTAGCGTACTTAATGCAGTTAGCCTTGATATTGCCAAAGCGTTCGATCGGGTCTGGCACAGGGCTCTTCTCTCCAAGCTCCCGGTATACGGTCTGCCCACTCAGCTCTGTAACCGGATTGCGGCTTACTGCATGAGCGAAGAATCCATGTCCTCGCAGATGGATGCGCTTCGCGGTTTATTTCAGTGAATGCTGGTGTACCACAAGGCTCTGTTCTATCCCCCACACTCTTTCTTCTGCATATCAATGACATGCTTCCGATAGGAAACATTCATTGCTATGCTGATGACAGTGCAGTGCATGGGGGATATTACGGTCAGCCCCTGGGCTGGGCGCGCCGAAACCGAGAGAGAGAGAGAGAGAGAGAGAGAATCTTACCATTGAGCTCAACATAGTGTTGAACCTCGTATCTGAATGGGGATCTAACAATCTTGTTGAGTTCAATGCTAAGAAAACACAGGTGTGGTGTGCGCGTTTACAGCTAAAATGTCGCCTTTCCTTCCCCTTCCGTCTCTTCAGAGCACCACTCTTTCAGCACAGGGCTCCCTAAACTTGCTAGGCATGGAGATATGTTGCGATCTGAATTCCAGGAACTACATCGAAACCGTGATCAAAACAGCCTCACGGAAGCTCGGTGTCCTGAACAAGGTGCGTCCATTTTTCACGCCTGACCAATTATGCCTGCTCTATAAAACTCAGGTCCGGTCTTGCGTGGAATATTGCACGCATTTGTGGGATGGCTCCGCCAAGTACCTCCTCGATGCCCTGGACAAATTGCAGCGTCGTGCTGTCCGTATCGTTGGCGATGTAGAGGTCACGAATAAGCTTGAGCCTCTGCAATTGCATCGAGACATAGCGTCGCTTAGCGCCTTCTATCGGCTATATCACGGTGAGTGCTCTGAGGAGCTATTTGATCCTATCCCACCTTCCCCCTTTCTACTCAGGAGTACGCATGCCGGTCTTCGGAGTCATCAATTCACTGTCTCCGCCTCAACATCACGTACAAAGAAATTTAGTAGCTCGTTTCTTTGTCGTACTTCCAGAACTTGGAATTCTTTGTCAGCACATGTGTTCCCTCCTTCTAATAACATGGGTTCCTTCAAAAGAGGCGTGAAAAAGCACCTTTCGGGCCGGCAACGTGGAGGCGGCTAGAGCAGTGTCTGAACTGCACTAGCTGTCTTCGCATATGGACTCTTCTTACCGCTTCACATCAGGTGGTGTTGAGTCATTTGTCGTGCTTTGTATAAAAAAAGGTACCGATTGATGACAATCGAGATGGCACCAAATGCAAATGTTGCACTATGATAACGATAGCATTAGTGCATAATAATATATTCTTTGATGCTAGTCTCGTGCCATACCATAAAATGAAAAATGGAACCCTTATAGAGGATAATAGTACTTGATCCGCCACGTTAGATTTCAAAATCGTTGTTATTTTTGTAATCAGCGACCCGATAGACCAAGAAAAAAAATACCCAAGTTGATTTCAGACTGTCGCCCCGTTTTCAGAATTTACGGGTTTTTCAGAATTCAACCAAAAAACAGGGTTTGAATTCTGAAATAACTGAAATACTATTATTATAATAATATAATAATAATAATATTTATCCACTCACACCTATTACCTAGCCCAAAGTAAGCATCATTAAGAGCTTGTGTTATGGATACTAGATAACGGAGAAATAATGATAATAATATGTATATAAATATTAGAAATATACTAAATAAACATATAAACATCCATGACTCGTAAACAAATGCCCGTACTCATCATACAAACATTTGTTCCTACCGGGATTCGAACCCGGGACCTCTTGACCGAGTAGCCTGGGGTACAGACCACTCGGCCAGCCGGTCGTCAAATATGAAAATAAAATTATTTTCTCATTTATCCGTATAGGAGTAGGTACTCCTGTTAAATTGCCTGACTATACCTACTTGGTTTCTCATACAAACTTTAGACCTCTGTTTCCCCACCTCAGGGGGTGAATTTTGAAAAATACTTTCTTAGTGCACCCCTAGATCTCAAAGACCCTGTGTGCCAAATTTGGGATCTCTAGACCCAGCGGTTTGGGCTATGCGTTGATACGTCAGTCAGTTAGTTTTACTTTTTATATACATTAGGTTATAGGTACCTATAATAATTTTGTTACAATTTATTCGTGAATTAATTTTCTAAGTAGGTAGGTAAGTACCTAATACAGCTTCTCTTTTACCTTCAGCGCTAGTAAAGCGATGTCGTTTTCCCAACTTTTAAGATGATTGAAATATTCATGGAGTTTTAGTTCTTCGACTGGAATTATTTGCCTAAAAAGAAATCGAGTGTAAATACTCCTTCGTTGTTAAGCAATTCGATGTAAATTAAAAGCGAATACTTAGAATATTGAGTTTGTTTTCTTAAGTTATTACAAAATACCTGCTTCAATTAATTTGAAATCAAACCACTTTACCTGATTTAACTCGCGTTTAATTAGATGTTACATTATTATTATATTCATGACGTTTCGATTACTTTACAGTTAAAATGGTTTCGTTTCAAATGTGTAGTGCTCGCGAAAATATAAGACAATACTATGCTTCAATTAATTTGTGGCTAGCTAAAAATAGATTGGATATTATCTTGGAAACTTAAAATATTCCTGTATTTATTTATAATGGCATTGACTTAATTTAAAACTGATTTAAAAGATACACAGTTTAAGTAGTTAACTTCAATGTTTTGTTACTTAGGCCAATAATACAATACATATTAATACACTTTATTGCACAAGGACAATATAATAACTAGGCGTACCTATTCGTAAGATATGGGGAAGTTACAAGTTAAGCACACTTACCTGCGGCTTACGCGTGTAAATTTAATGACTTTTAAATACTGAGATCTAATATGATGTTAGCTATGGATTTCATAAGCGTACAATGCACATAGATCAGGAACAAAAGCAATCGTCTAGTAGGTAACAGAGAGAAAACTGTGCTTTAAGTAAGGTTTTTTTATACAACTAGATGACAAACGGAGAATATGACAATTGAAAAATTAATTGTGCCTCGAATCTGTTGCTTGACGGGTTAAACCATTGGTCCCGGGCTTTGATTCCGGTAGCGACCGATGTTTGTATGATGAGTGAGTCAAGGATGTTGATATATTTATTTACGTAAATATAAGCATAAGTATAATTTCATCATCATCATTTCAGCCGAGAGACGCCCACTGCTGGGCATAGGCCCCCCCAAAGATCTCCATACCGATCGGTTCTGCGCTGTCCGCATCCATCGGCTTCCCGCGACCCTCACCAGATCGTCGGTCCACCTTGTGGGAGGCCTACAAACGCTGCGTCTCCCGGTACGCGGCCGCCACTTGAGGACCTTTCCGCCCCAACGGCCGTCAGTCGTCCTCCTTGCAATGTGGCCTGCCCACTGCCATTTGAGGCTCGCAATTCTCCGGGCTAAGCATATTATTTTATTTATTTATTTATTCATTCAGCACTGCCACATGATACATATTATATTATTACAAAAATAATTCTGATATGTACCAAACAACGGCGTGCCTAGCACTCAATGTAGTACAATACTATGTTAAACAGAATAGATACGCGAGATACAATTAGTATTTAGTTTTCTTGTTTAATGTAGGTACTCTGATCTAGTCTCTGATGGTAGTATAATTTATTATAAACAATTTCTCCGTTATCTATCATCATCATCAACAACAGCCTACCCATATATCGTCCCGATGCTTGGCACAGGCCTTCTTACATGAAAAAAACACACGAGGAGTAAGCTATGCTACACATATTCGGCGCACCTTTTAGGTATATTTGTTTACCACCACTATAAAATACACCAAAGGAAATGTTCATTTGGAGTATTTTATTTTCTTAGTTTTAAAAATGTTTTGATTACCCCGGTTCTGTAATGGTATTCACGCCAACTTTCACTATGATCTGCTGTCTCTTCCTCTTCGCGAAACAGCTGGCAGCTGTTACCACTATCTGACTCCTGATCAAGCTTCCAGAGCAGTAGTAGCTGCTATAAACAATCAGCACATGGTGCGGGATAGCTTCGATTAGAGTTATATCATTAGACTTCAGTTGTGTATTTTTAGCATTATTAGTATATTGCGAGTCTGCATCCAGAGGCAGATAACTATAGCACATCGCATTTTGTATTATGATTGTGAAGTAATTTAATAATATCCATCTGTAAAAAATTTAGATATCGCTTAAAAATATTTATCCACTAAGCAAGGTAGCTTATTACCATAAATGGTGGGTGGGCCGTTTGTCATCTAGTAGTATAAAAAAAAATCAGTCAATCATACTATTAATAGCAATCTTAAGTAAAAAAAAACAAAAATCCGCCTTAATAACACTAAAAGAAAATAATTTTTAAACACTACCTGTGCCCGCGACTTCGTAAGCGTAGATGTCGGAAAATAACAACAGTTAAAATTTAAATCATGCTTATAAAACTCCTTTGCAATTAATGCATTGATCGCCCCGCCGCCCGCGCCCGCCCGTGTTGGAATCATAAACGCGTGCATGCTACCTACTTGGTCATTATTTTGTTGCGGAGTTATTTTAAAAATATGATATTTTTTAAGATATTCATTGAACTCAAATAATGTCCCGAACAATTTTGTTCACAATTAAATACTTGTGGTGAATAATGTGTTTATTTTGATAAGGAATAATATCATGTTTACAAAACCACCTTCACAGTGCATTATTTTGGGGGAAAAAATACTACCGAAAAATAGTTACAGTGGGTCAATTTCAAAAGATAGACATATGCTGACGCGGACTTTTTTTAGAACTTTTAAAGGAGAACATTTATATCCCTTGATTTTATCAATTGCAGGTACATATTATAAAAATAGTATAAAAAAAGACATATTTAAATTTTCTGCGGATAACTACACCTATCATCAACATAATAAATTATCTGTATTATTGCTAGGGTCTTCGAATAAGCGGACAATTTAGTTAATTATACTAACGTGCTCAAGAATTATGTTGAGACTGATGACTATCATTGTATCTCTGGTACTTTGGTTACTGGAAATATCAAATATCGCAAACACCATTGATGATTTTTTTTTCGATGATCTTTTGTAAAGAGAAAGACGCAATTTTTCGGGAATCTTCTCGTCCAAAATTCGTCATCATTTGAAGTCAAAAGTTTTCGCAACACACGTTTCCAGTGATGACATACGGCTGTGAAACGTGGTCGCTTACTAAGGGCCTTCTGAGCAAGTTCGTAGTCAAACAACGAGTGATGGAACGAGCATCGATCAGCAGTGGACATTATAGGCTGGTGGGATGATGATGATGACTATCTTTTGTTTAGGTTGATTCGTTAAAAAAATCTTTTGTATTCACCACTCAGGATTCAGTGGAAATTAGAGCCAAGAGGCTTAGCCTAGCCCATTTCACCAGACGACTACCAGATGTTCGGCGAGCTACTATTCACAACAGATTGATATACCAACTATCCGCACAAAGATCTTTTCTTCATCTTTTGTGATGCACATGGCCAGAAAGTGGATAAGCTCGCTAGATCGTCGAACCCCTCTTTAATTCTCTCAGCGTAAGAGTAAGTATTAAAATTAGAATAAAATTATTAACCAAGGGGATAAAGCAGTGTCTTCTGTCGCGGGTGACGATTTAAATCGCAAGCGTAACGAAGGACTCGAGGTTTACTCCCGAGCGTAGCGAGTGTCTTGAGTGTAGCGAGGGATTTAAGTTCACCCAAGACTAAGACAGCTTTATCACCGAGGAAAATACTTTACTTTTCGTACCATTTGCGAAAAAATTAACACAATAATAATATGAGATAAGCATTTATTAATAATAATAACGATTAAAAGTAAAAGTTAACATTCGAAGCATTGGTCCAATCGGCCGTATCGGCCGGCCAAATACGGCCTCGTCGGTTTTCGTAATTTTATTTAATAATCATAACTGCACAATAAATGCGTATTCCTTTTTCAAAAAGATGTATATTATATACAAACTCAATGGTGTAAACACAGATGTAGTTCAGTATAAATTTCGGTAAGTATTCCAAATTTAAATCACATTCTCCCCCTAGAGGATGAATGAAATACAGTACAATTTTCTTTCCCTGTTTTTAACAAATTAAAAATGACTATTGTTATTTTCGCTTTTTGTGGCATAGAATGTCACTTTTTTGAGCAAGTGGTACGAAAAATAATTTAATAACGCTATTTAGAGTATATAATAGAGAACTGCTTGTTATTGTGTTGTGTATTTAGTCTGTTTGGCTACAACTTATAAATGAAATGCGCTTCTTCTTATTAATATCTAATGAGCATTGATATTTCAAAAGATTTAATTAAATCATTCAACGGATCAACGCCACCCATCTGCCTCTAGATTCAAGCCTACACAAATATATTCAATGACACCAAATATTTGTTTAGTCCCAAATATATAACTTAAGCAAACAACAATTTACAAGCTACTGTTATGATATGTAATATACACGAATAACATGCGGGCAAGTCGCAGGGGCCAGTTTTTGATACAACGGTGGCAAACAATGACACGGTTCACCTGATGGTAAGCGGTTACCGTAACCTATAAACGCTTGTAACAAACACCAATGGTACTATACTCTCGCGTTTCATAACCAGTAAAAATAAAGAGAAGTTAGGTTGAGAGCAGGAGTTACGCTTCCATAGCTAGTTTTATAAAATGTTAGATTTATCCCACAAAGATTTTATCGTCGGCCCTACGAACTACAATCCATAACTACTTTGAAGTTCGCACGAAACTACCAGGGTTTATTTTAAATAAACTGGTGTTTCAAGCAAACTTCAAAGTACAATTAAGAAGTAGTAATTGTCTATGGTAGTAACAATGGAGATAATAAGGCATAGTGTTTCTATAGGAAACATCAAATTTAAATTGGACACTTTGAAATGGTTTGCTTAGTTTCAAACTTTTTTCTTAAGCATAACGAAAATAAATACATAGCTACAGAAAATAAACAGTTAACTATGCGATTCTCTAAAGTCAGCAGCTTTGAATTCGTGGTTGTGGCGGCGCTGTCATACTTTTTGGCATTTATTTGACAACAGTTGGTGACACTAGCGTTTCGATGACGAGCACGGCGTGAGCCGGAACAGTAATCAAATAATCAAGGAGTCAATCAAATATTGAAAAAAGTACATTTAAAATACAATAAAAAATCCAAAAATATCGATTGACTTCACGACATAATTATCTCTAAAGCAGCGACAAACATCACAGCCAAGAGATCGACGTTAGAGATTAGTGAATACTCTTACGCGTAGCGCTGAGCTCAAACGATAAAAACAATGGCGGCTCGTCGTCTAGTCAGTCATCAAGCTCGTTGTTGAATATTTCTGTTAGTGAATCACACTGCGGAACGGAACCCAGATAAAGTTCTTTTCGTGATTAAAACATAATACTGTCTGAATTGCAGGAAATTTACATTAGACTTATGTAAACATGAGTTGTACATATACATAGATAGTTTCATTGAACGCATAGTCATTGACGACCTTCTGAAGAGACCCGTCACACCCTTAGCGACCCTTTCGAGATGTTTGGGTGCGGTCCCATCGTGAGGTACTCTTCTGAGCCACTCGTACTCTTACTTTAAATAGCTCCATATAAATTGTAAATATTTTTTTTGCTTATACAAATAAAATGAAATATTACCACTCAAAGGATCCAAGGATAAGTTATTATTATACACAAATTAAATTATTTTAAAACTCTTGTATAATATACATAAATAGTTAATGGCATAATCTACTACTGGAATCTTTCTTAATTTTTTTGTTAAAAAACTATATAAGAAAAACACAAGAATTTATGTTATTAAAACCATTTATTGATAAGTCCGACGTACGTTACATTAATTTGAAGAACGCAAGTTTTCTTTAGGCTTTCATTTAAAAAATCTATATTATTTTTTGACGACCGGCTGGTCGAGCGGTATGTACCCCTTGCTATACAGGCTACTCGGTCAAGAGGTCCCGGGTTCGAATCCCGGTAGGAGCAAATTTTTGTATGATGAGTACGAGCATTTGTTTACGAGTCATGGATGTTTATATGTTCATTTAGTATATTTCTAGTATTTATATACATATTATTATCATTATTTCTCCGTTATCTAGTATCCATAACACAAGCTCTTAATGATGCTTATTTTGGGCTAGATAATAGGTGTGAGTGTATAAATATTATTATTTATTATATATTATTATAACTTTAGCACATCATGCATGATAGATATAACTACAATTATTTTGTACTAGCTGTGCCCGCGACTTCGTTCGCGTGGATATCGGAAAATAACAATGTGTCTTACGTAGGGAGGGTAGGTTTCATGATTTTACTTGAGCATTTATTTTGTTAAGGATTTAAATCATGTTTATAAAACACCTTAACAATCAATGCATTGATCGCCCCACCTGGGCCCCCTTACCTTGGAAATCATAAATGCGTGCATGGTACTTTATCATTATTTTGTTGAGGATAACTCCGCAAAAACTATGATATCTCTTAATATATTCATTGAAATCAAATGATGTCTAAAACTATTTTGGTCAAAATTAAATACTTGTGGTGAACAATGTATTTATTTGGATAAGGATTAATATCATGTTTACAAAAACACATTCGGAGATGCATTATTTTAGAACAATTTTGATTAGGTACGAAATAATGGTTATAGTGAGTCAATTTCAAAAGAGAGACATATGCTATCGCGAACTTTTTTTAGAACTTTTAAAGGAGCACGATTCCTGCATACATGGTTATTGCATAACATTTAACGAGAGCTCTGAAAAGGAATATTTTTTCCCCGTTTTTGCAACATTATTCATTGATGCTCAGCTGCTATTAGTTGTAGCGTGATCTTACAAAGCCTATATAATACCTCGATAAATGGACTATCCAACACAAAAAGATTTTGAATCAGTAAGTAGTTCCTGAGATTAGTGCGTTCAACTAACCAAACAACCAAACTCTTCAGCTCTATAATATTTGTATAAGATTCATTTCAAATTAGAAGAATTATGTAAGAGTGTCGAATAGAATTTTAGTATTATAATAAACCTAAATAATTGTCCGAGAGAATATTTTTATAATAGCAAAAAAGCCCATAGTATTGTATAATTGTATAATATTAATAATATTATACAATTTTATGATTACTTACTATACATTTCTGCGTTGAATACACAATGAAATTGTCGAGAAGAAAATTCCGGTACTTACGCATTCATTTCTCTGAAATGAATTTTAATATCGCAATCCGATCCGCTCGCGATTCATAATAGAGAAGGTTTTTGAGAGCCCGCCGCTTGTTAGTGACGAGATTTCACTGGCTCTAAAGTAATAAACTCTAGTGCTATAAAACAAAGAGAATCGTATCAAAGCGATAACGGGGTTTCGTATTTGTGAGTACAATTCGCAATCATTCTTCGTCGACGTGTTGCGGACTGGGTTTATTGCCTGCTGTTCTCGTTGTAGTCTCTGCGGTACGGTTTTGTTGTGTGTGGCTTGTGGTCGGCTAATATAATCAGAGGTCAAATGACGAGGCTGCTTTTTGTTTCAGTCCTCATAAAGCACGACTGCAGCTCTATTGTACTAGTCTTTGTTTAGATTAGGCGTAGGCAAGACGTATGCACAGAGAAGCTTTTAGGAAGACATTTTCAATTTCACATTGTATTCTTGGCGCAAATACAATAAAGATTACATACTTACAAAAATTAGGATATTATTGGTTTACAAATAAAGACATTTGATTATTTTTTTAATAATGCCAATGGTTAGGCACTCCCAGGCAACACGGTCTTACGGCCCACCTTCACGCCGATGGAGATTGCCCAGAGTTACCATGGACAATATCAGACGTGGCGGACTTTATTTAAGGAATCACCCTGCCGCGCGCGGTCGCACCTAGGGCGCTATGTATCTGAGTATCTGTGTCTGTCTGTGGCATCCGTAGTTCTTAAGCGAATGGACCGATTTGATTCGGTTGTTTCGTTTAAAAGCTGATATGATCACGTTGGTTCTTAGCTATAATTAATGAAAATCAGTTCAGGCGTTTAATGACTATCAGCTCATTTCCTACTTGACAAAAAGGTTTCACTAACTTTCACGGATCCGATTGATTTAAAATTTGGTTTACTGTTACCTCGGTAGTTTTTTCAAGACATGCTAACCTTGAGCTCATCCTGTACCATCAAAAAGTCTGCTGGATGCTCATTTCTTCAGAAACATACAGCAGTGAGCAGATTAGTTAGCGTGTTTAGGTTCATAAGAGTAGTCTCAATGCGATGATGTTAGATAGATGATTGATGACGCCGGGGGCTACTTAAAATTTTCAATTTTATATTATTACTACTGTTAGGTATAGTTAACAAATACTGATTATAATATCAACATTGTATAACTGGTCCATGTTATTTTTTAACAACATAATCCGAAATTTTGATTGTATTAAGAAACGTACAATAAATTAATTGCACATTAACTTTATTTTTGACCTATAGTCTCCATACAATTTTTGGTTTGTATAGTGCTAAACAACAGAAATAAAAAAAAAAATTTTTTTTCATAAAATCCGATATGTCCAAATCTATTAGGATTTTAAAATTTTTTCAACACAATTTTTATTTTATCTAAAATCAAGATCACGGTTTCTAAGAGAATTTTTTTCTATCTCTTATACTTTAGAATTTCCCCATACTGACCCGAAAAAAAACTCACCGTGTACTTATATCCATACTATTTACTTCCGTGAGTTATGGTTGTAACGTGGCCGTCCACGATAATATAGTCGTGTTACTAATTATAAAAGCGCCCAATTGCCCAAAACGCCCTTTTGTTCTGAAACAATGTCCACCTTCAGAACTACTGACATTCAATGCCATAATAATTGCAAAATTAAAAATTTTAAGTAACCCCCGGCGTCATTAGTCATCTATCTAACACCATCTCATTAAGACTATTCATAAGAGCCCAAACACGCTATATCTGCTGTAAGTGTTAAGCATTTCGCAGACTTTTTGATGGTCTAAGATCAGCTCAAAGTTAGTATGTCATGTGAATGTCATCAAAGTGACAGTAAACAAAATTAGAAATCAATCGGATCTGTAAAAGTTAGTAAAATCCTATTATCATGTAGAAAATAAGCTGATAGGCATCAAACGCCTGAACTGATCTTCATAAATTATAGCTAAGAACTATCGTAGTCAAATCAGCTTTCAAACAAAAAAAACTGAATCAAAATCGGTCCATTCGTTTAGGCACTACGATGCCACAGACAGACACACAGATATACACATAATACTGATGGTAAGGGGCGCAGCCTTAGCCTATAGACACATTTATAGGCTAAGGCTGCGCCCCTTACCATCAGGGGGACTGTGCGCTAGTTTGCCACCTTTGTCGTATAAAAAGTCAAAGCTGTATTATTTCCAAAAAATAATCTAGAATGTGACATCATCATTTCAAAATTCAATCGTATGAATCATGCCGTGTGAGTACAGAAGCCAGAAACTTACTCCAAAATTTATCGCTTGGAAAAAGTAAAAAAGTTTCCCTCGTACTGCTCCGAAATTTATCTTTACTCCGCGAATTGATGGGACACTTCAGTCATTCTCCTTGTGGAATGCAAAGAGGTAGGGCCTGGTAAAGTGTAAAGTGAATCTATTCTTTGATGTCTTTTGATACGCACGTGATAAAAATGTTAAAAGCGGGCGTTATTTTTACGCAGATAAAAGCAACAGCCTATAAAATAGTATACCCATTGCTGGGCACAGGCCTTCCTATAGAAACACACAAGGAGTGTTTTTCGTTTATTCTGAAATTGGATATTTTGGTATTTTGTGGTAAATTATTTTGTACTTTCTTGAAGCACAGTGTTCTTTCTTCTATAAAACAGATTTCACATCTACCTGCCCTGCGATGTCAGGCTGTAGAGGAGGATATCTTACACCACCTTGCTTCATACCATAATATACCTATTCAATTCCTAGTGATCAGTAGTGTGAGAAACTTTATTCTTTATTTGAATTAATAATATTTTTATTATTTTTGTAGGTGAAAAAATCATAATCATCATTATTTAAGCCGGGAGCCGCCCACTGCTGGGCAATGGCTTCCCCAAAAGATCTTCAAATCGATCGGTACTGTGCCATCCGCATCCATCAGCTTCCCGCGACCCTCACCAGATCCACCTTGGTAGGGCCTACCAATGGACCGACTCCCGGTATGCGGCCCCCACTCGAGGACCTTTCTGCCCTAACGGCCGTCTTACCTCTTTGCAATATGGTCTGCCCAATGCCACTTGAGGCTCGCAATTCCATAAACTGTGTAGATGACCGAATTCTGCGAATTTCATCATTTCTCATTCTAAGACTAGACTACTACTAGATAAGCCCCAGTTTAGCCCTCCCTGAGGCCTATTGTAAGCGGCCACGTCTCAGTTCCGTAAGTCATCCTGGCAACACACACGTATTAAACTCTTTAGTCTTGAGACACTGTAGTAGTTGGGCCGAGAATATGCTACGAAGCTATAGAAAACTATAATTACTTAATTAGTTTTTCATAATGTATGTAAATTTTGAGCAAAATGATAATGAAGAAACAGAGAAATATACTAAAATGTTACAATCATAAATATTTCTCGAATATTTTGTCCATAGTAAGCCGTCAACTAATAATCGTAAATAATTGCCTGCGAAGATATGAAAACCCTTGATAATTGTAAAGTGGAGAAATTCATTAGTTCAGACAGAATGACTTGCAAATATTTGGCTTCAGTTGAAAAGGGTACGAAATGCCGATAACCATGCAAATTAAAAATGTAAGTCCATCCTAAAAGTTGGGAGAAACTTTTTGAGAGATCATAAATTTCCATCCCTAAGCTTCAAACGGGTGGAGGGCAACATTGGGGGGATAGGGATCAGTCTCTATCTTGGAAGGAAATGAAAATAAGCGTTGTAAAAATTCTGTTTTTTGCACAATTTACATTTTGCAAATGGGCGTATAATTTACTTAATCACGTCTCCCGAATTGCTAGGAAACAGATAAGTTTACATAACTTACCTAAAGTATGCGGAAACTGAAAATATTTTGAAGAGAGAATTTACATAAGTCATCATCATCATCATCATCATCATATCAGCCGAGAGACGCCCACTGCTGGGCATAGGCCTCCCCCAAGGATCTCCAAACCGATCGGTCCTGCGCTGCCCTCATCCAACGGCTTCCCGCGACCCTTACCAGATCATCGGTCCACCTTGTGGGGGGCCTACCAACGCTGCGTCTCCCGGTGCGCGGCCGCCATTCGAGGACCTTTCCGCCCCAACGGCCGTCAGTCCTTCTCGCAATGTGACCTGCCCACTGCCACTTTAGACTCGCAATTCTTTGGGCTATGTCAGCGACCTTAGTTCTCCTGCGGATCTCATCATTTCTGATTCGATCACGCAGAGAAACACCAAGCATAGCCCTCTCCATTGCTCTTTGGGTGACTTTGAGCCTTTGTATAAGGCCCATTGTAAGCGGCCATGTCTCGGTTCCGTACGTCATCACTGGCAACACACACGAATTAAAGACTTTCGTCTTGAGACACTGCGGTAGTTGTGCCGAGAATATGCTGCGTAGCTTCCCGAACATAAGTCACTCTCATATATTTCCTTAATCTGTAAAACAGCAATCCTTAATTATGAGTTAATTATATAGGTTACTCTTTGGTAACTAATAAAATTGACTTTCCGCCTACCCTTGTTTAGTTAATAGCAGCCAGAGGGGTTTGTCCGTGGGTCAGGAATGGCGACCCTTTTTCTCTACAGGACGCCAATAAGAAGCTCACGTGTCGGTAACATAACATGGTATCAGACTATGTAAAGAGATGTCTATGGGTTTATTCTTTTAAAAAAAAAACCTAACCATTCGCCAGCGCTCTGGCTATCAGTTATTGCCTTGAATTCATTAACTAACACAGAAAGGAGATGTTTCATATCCAGCCAGGTATATGTACACTATTTCAAAAAATCAGGAAAAATATCCTGAATCTGGGAAAAATACTAATCATTCGTTTTCATGCATTGCTTGACAATTAAACACTTTTTTTGCATATTTTTACCTATTTTTCAGTATACTGTAAATAGACCTGGCCGAGTCTACATACATTTTTGGAACATCTCTTTTAAATATCATATTTTAATGTAAGTTTAAGAAGCTAGTACATTAGTAATCACAAAACCTTTTTATTTTAAGGCACTAATGAAGAAGTGTATCTCTTCGACCCTTATACCAGTCCGATGGCGTTTACATACAATAGAAAATATTTTATGTCTGATATACAAGTTAATAACCACAACATGAAACTAAATTAAAACATAGGCTATATTAGTTCATAGAAATATTGTGCAACTTTTAAATACATCTTATTCATTTGATAATTTTGTAGCATACTATGAAATAGTACAGCCTATGTTATATTATTTCATATAATGTCATGAAATTGTCAAATGAATAAGCTGCAATGGAAAGTTTAAAACCATTTCTATGAACTAATATAGCCCATGTTTTAATTTAGTGTCGTAATGTCGTCATCATCCTATATTAAATAGGTCACAGATTAAAGATAATTCCTTTTGTTGTAACAGCAAAATAATTAAAATATCAGAAAAGTTTTTGCAGGGAAATTCTTAATTTTTTGTCATTCCACAATTTTATGAAACGATGTGAAAAGGGTCCCTGTCATCTATTACAGCATGACACGTGCCAATCATTGTCCAACCAGATTATATACGTCAATGTATTTTTTGTTAAATTTCTTGCCTAATATTCGTCAAAGATAATTTTTCACGGTTTGATGTAGACACAAAAGTCAGAAGCTAAACTAAGTTGACTACGACAGTAATTTTAAAAGTATATCGTAATTGTTTTAATTTTTATTAATAGAACCCTCAGGCAGTGGAGCAGATGCGTCAATTAATTATGTTCTCTCCTTGACCTCCACGAATTTCCGTACAAACAAAAAGTTCGATCGTTACTTTCATGTTATTGTCAAATACTTTGTTTACATAATGTGGGGCAAACTACGAAGGTCTGTTCGTAGCACGGCACGCGAAACCCTGTAGTCAGTCACGCTACGGCAGGCGCGGTGGGCGGTCGACTACGCGCTACGCGACTACGCGGTCTCTCGGCGTAATGTTGTGGTCTTTGGCGGTTCTCGGCCTTTTTCTCGCTTCGGCCCAAGGACGAGCGGTAAGAATAATTTTACACTTTAAATTCTCAACTAGACAGTGTGTGTTTATTTTTGACCGACAGTTTTGTGAAGTTTTGCAGCAAAGCAAAGTAGAGTCGAGTGGCTTTTGACGCTAGATCTCATGTCTGAGAGTTTTCTACTTTAAAATTTCCAACGTTTCAAATTCTAGTACTGCTTTTACTTACTTCGTATCTTTTGGTGGCGAGTTACAATATATCTGTCAGGTTGCAATGATTAAAGTCTTGAAGGAGCACTAAAACACAAAAATAATAATAAAATACCTAATTGATATATAATATTATATTTGTTATGGAGTTAAAAATATGAAAGCAGTTACTTTTTTTGCAGAAAACGGTTTGAATATTGTGTATTTTACGAAAAAATATTCTAATTATGAAAAAGGGTTCGCGAAACAAAATATTTACCAAACTAAGTGGACCAAAAAGTGTTATCTGCTTAAAGAAATTTTGTAAAATTAATTATAATTTTTGATAGATAGGCACACATATTGCTAGTATAGTCGACCATAGAAGTAGCTGAACACTTTAGTACCATGTCACAATACCTATGGCGTTAATGTAGTATGGTAGCAACTATTACGTAGAAGCGCAATAGTCGGTGTGACATGGTACTAAAGTGTTCAGCTACTTCTGTGGTCGACTGTACAAGGAAAATTCTCAATTAGCGTTTGAAAGGTTTTGAACTTTTGTGTTATGATTAATTTTTTTTTGGAACCTTCACTATGCATATGAGTTTATTTAAGTTTGGAGTACGTTTGAAACTAATTTTAAAGTGTGCTTAGATCTCGTACAAAATATAACCATGAACATCACTATTAATCGCAAAAATATTTAAAGATACTATTTATATTTATACGAAAGAAAAACGTCTCGAATAATTAAGTTAAAAAGAATCGCGCTGATTTGAATAACATTGGGCGCTGAGTTTCCACATCGGATTTTGTCCCGGAAAATGCGTAGTACCAAAACAGCTGGCATTCCTAAATACCGTTGAACCATTGAAGACGAGGAATTAAAGCCAAGAAGCGCTCTGCAAGAATGTTAAAAAAAGTCGGACCAAAAAGGTACGTCGAAGACTATCCCTACTCCGCGTTGGCTATTAGAATAGAAGTCATGTGTTTCCCATAGATGGTTTCGTTTGTTGACGATCTTGATTGGTTTCGTCAAATTTTCAAACTTTTAATTTAAGAAATACAACTTACACGTTTCTTTCAAATAAATATGAAATATGTTATAATATCGATGATTTGTTGCCAAGCCTGTTTGTTTACAAATCGGATTCTTCCTATTTAGTTATTAAAGTTAGCCGATTAATATAAAGCGACAGCTGTAGACCAGACGAAACTACTTATTTGTAATGTGTGACGGCTTCGTTGCATATGGGTCGAAATAAGGCAGATGTTTATGTTATTAAGCCTTCTAATCGCAAATAACGCTCATCCAACTCGCAAAGATACTTCAACTAATTATATCTTGAAAGCGCAAATACAACCACCCTAAGTACTATCCGGACTATTTAACTGCTGCTAAATATAACTTAAGTAAAATTTTATGAGCCTCCAATCTAAAATCCATCGAGTACAGTACGAAATTAAGTCTATTTTGCATTGGCAAAGGTACCGCGAATTTAGGTTTCGTGATACAATGTCGGGGATATGCTTAGTTGCCAATTATTGCCTTAGTAACTTTGTGTCATTAATTTATAAGGTTAGCTTTGGAATCACTTGATCCCTTCGAATATTTGGTTCTAGGCTTCTTAGCCAAAATTAAAAATACTTAAGTACAAAATATTAATGATTTTGAAAAAATATAAATAAAAAAGAAATAAAAAGTCAATTATTTTAATATTTTTTATCCCTTCTCCTCGACTGGCCGATTTTTTTTGAAGCTAGCTACCTATCCTTCATCATTGAAGTACTTGGGTGACAATAGTTATGAACTTTGTGTGGCAACAACGGTTCATAAATATATTAAGTTATTAAAGTGAAATTTATCAATATTAAAGTAATAAACCTTTTATTCGTTTAGCTTTAAGCAAATAATACCCCTATTTTCATGAATTAGTAAAACATATACTAGGTACTTATGCATCATTGGCGTCCTTACATCTCCACAAAGATCGGAAGAATGCGGTCAGCATCCAAAGCGCGAGGCTCACTTTTAATATGCACTTACGAACAAATGTCAAGTTTTGAAATAATATGATAAGTATAAAAAAAGCTTAAGAAACCACAGAGGTGCGTTTCGAGCCTACACTCCAAACACTCAGAGTTGTTTTTGTCTTGCTCTAAGGTGTGGAACGACCCAAGTTGTTTTTATAACTACAAATTTTGACAAGGTGTTCAATCACTATCTAAAACTAATACGAAGTCTTCCATTCCGCATTAAATTTTCTGTATTAAGTCTGTATTTAAACTTTTAATCACTTTTATTTAGAGTAAACTATAACAAGTGACTTTTTTAAGATTTGACATATCCAATTTCATTTCATGGATGGTCACTAATACATAAGATGTTTTAAACGTCAGAGTGTTTTTTAACCATCAAAAATGATCGACAAAAAGTTGCAACTCTCCGAGGCTCGGAACGGAGTAGTTGTGACAGCCAAACGTCATGCCGAAAGGCACGGAACGGCATTAGAGTAAAAAGTTGTACCCCAGGTGCTGTTTGATATTAACGTTATATTGAGTATGCGACTCAAGAGGAGCACGCTGACGCAGTGGTTTCAGCGCTTTGATTTCGATTACAAAAACAAAGCAACTTTTCCGTGGTTGATTCCTGATGGATCAATCAAAAGTTTGTAATCTCGAGCTCCTTTGTGCTTCGGAAGGTACTTTAAGCTGTTGGTCCTGGTTGTGACTGCAACCGCTCAAACTCCTCAATTGTTTCTCGTGTGTAGAAAGGCTTGCGCCCAGAAGTGGGACGTGTATAAGTTGTTGATAATTCAGCAGTCATTTGATGTCCCTTTTTTTTCGGGGAGAAATCCGATTACAGACCTACCCGCCGCTGGCTAAGCGACGGGCGTGTGTGGGGGTCGCCCAGCGCTTACAAGGAACTGGGAATACCCACTAAAACTCCCCGGTAACTCCACTGCCCTTCGCGGGGGTAGCATGGGCTCAGCCGAAGCAATTTCACCAACCCACCCCCAGGTAACCCAGCCTTACGGCCAGGTTTTGCGCCAATGTAGATTACCCAGAGTCACTTGGGTAATCCCAGACGTGGCGGCCTGTGCAGTAAATGCGCGGGGGCCACCCACGCACGAGAAAAACAAAACACAGAACTCATAACATTTATAATGTTGAAAATAAAATTAAGGAAGTTATTTAATGTTTCAGATATTCCTGGCTGTTTAGTTCTGTTGAAATATTCGTCTAATTTAACATCATAATTCAATTCAAATGCCTTATCGTGGCCTTTCTTTTGGCTCTGCGGCAATCTAGTCAGTAGGATACTTATTATAAGTGACTATATTATAAGTTCCATTTTTATTGCTTTTTTTAATAGGTATAGTTTCAACAGTATTACCACTTTAATAGTTTTGATTAATGTTTGTTACAAGGTATCATTTTATAAAAAATACCTATCAATAAAATTGCGTCTTAAGCCTTACAGAAGGCTGCAGCCTAACTCCAATACATCACGAAAACCTACTCAACTATCTCTACTTAATAAATCTTTAACAGCGCAGTATTTCCGCAGACACTTCAAGCTATTAGGCTAAGTTATTATTATAGTCGTTATCATGTAGCCCGTATTGGCTTAGTTTCTGGGTCAAAGTACTTAATTATGATTCTGTTCACGCCGTTAATATTTTTATTTATTATCCTTAAAATTTTGATAAAAAAACAGTCTTTTTTAAAAAAAGCATATAGAATGAGGAAAACATTAATGGTATTGAATGTTACCACAGAAACGACATAGTATTGTTTTTTATACAACTAGACGACAAAGATTCTGACGACTGTTTTTATTCAATATCTTTAAATAATATTTATTAAGTCAAGTAGGTACTTGTAATTTTGTTAGTTAGAAATTGAAGGGACTAATTGTAACGAACTTTTGGCTTAATTACACAGTTGGCTCATAATAGCACAGAGCTATTATAAATTTTTGTTTTAGTAAACCACAGAACTAGCCGTGCGTTTAAAATATGAAAACGTTTGTGGAATTATTAATGAGAATATTTTATTCAGACAACCGTAGCAATTATTTTATTTTGCCAAAGCAGAGATGCCCATTATTATTTATTTTGTTATAATTATATAAATGTATGATTTCATTGTCTTTAGGACAAAAATGCGCACATCAGACTTTATAAATGTATATTCTACAACCTGTCTAATTAAATAAATATTAAAAAATGTTTTGTTTCAAAAATACTTTGCTTTTAGGGCAAATAACAATATGTATAATTATTTTGAATTTTCTTATTCCGCTTCTAGAACAAAAGCTTCGAAACAAAAGATGGAATATCAAATAGAAACGTCGCGTCGTCGCCAATATTTTATTCCAAAGATATCATTTTGAAGTCTGCGAGTTTTCACCGCATGTCGGACGTGACGAGTGGTGTGTCAGGTTGGATATTGCCTTCAAATATTTGTCCAACAATAAGCTTGTATCTCTACTCTTTAATACTTATGTAACTCTGATTTACTTTAGCAAGTTTTGTTTACGGACAGATCGACTGAAATGTTATTCTATGTTCGTATGCGCGTATCTAGCTTAGTTTGTGTTATTCAAATAAAAATGACTTAAAAGCAAAACAAAGACCTAAGATTTTGCAACAGCAGGGGTATCACTTGCGCGTGTCCGACCCTGTAAAAACCTTTTCACGCCTAAGATAAATAATTTAATAAAAGAAGACAATAAAACAGAAGATAAAATTTAGTGTAATTAAAATCAAAAAGATGCAGATGATTGTATGTAAAAGCAAAAAAGAGATACGAAGTGTTAAATAAATAATAATAATTTAAAAAATAAATACGACTCTTTTGATTGAAAGAACTATATTTCTCGTTTAGACAAATTAATAATAGAAGACAATAATACTAAATACGCTGAATAAATTGTATGTTTTTTAAAATTAACTGTAGTTGTAATTTAAATAATGCAACAGATTGTGTTAATTAAAATAAAGAGTTAAAACATACACGTGGTTGTAAAAGTAAAAAGGGATAAGAAATGTTAAATAAATAATAAATATAACTCTTTTGATTGAAAGAACTTTATTTCTCGTTCAGTCATAATAACGATTTATAATGTAGTTATAAATAAGTTTTAAAATATTAGAAAAAAAAATCGTTTTATTTCTCATCATAATCATTACAGTTTTAGTATAACCTATGCTAAAAACACAAAATTTTATTAAACTAACAATCATGGCGGGCTGATACCTGAACTAGGTGAGACCTGTATCTCAGGTTATCAACCCTCCACCTCTTTATTGTATTAGTATATTAGTTTTAGCAATAATCCAAGTAGGTATTACATTTTTTCTCATTCAGAATATTTCGATGTTGTAGGGTATACGTTAGCTTCAGTTGTAGTTAAAGCAAATACAGAAGGACTAGAGGAAATTCACAGGATCAATTCAAGTCCTCGGTAGCTCAGACGGTTAGGGCAGTCACCCGGATAGTGAAACGTCGCGGCTTCGGTCCCCGCCTAAGGACATGATTTTTCTTGCATAAATATATTAGTAGTTATTTCCATTTGTCGCATCTGGAAACCGATTACTTTCCCGAAATTTACTTGTTCGATTTTCATTTCCCCGAAAACGGTTGACCAACTTCTCTTTTGCCATATGTTTTGTTTGTCATATTTTTAAATTATCGAAATATTATATGAGATAAGTATCACTTCACCAAACTACGTTTCACAGATTTTTACAAATACCTATTTTGTATTGACCGAAGTATCTTTTGAAATATTTTCATTTTCCAGTTAACTTATTTGGCTTACTTTCACTTCACCAACACACCATTTTTAACCGACTTCAAAAACGAGGAGGTTCTCAATTCGGCCGGTATGTTTTTTTTTTTTTTCTATGTATGTACACCGATTACGCCGAGATTACTGATCCGATTTACGTGATTCTTTTTTTGTTCGATGCGGAATAGCTGCCATTTGGTCCCATAAATGTAACTCAGACATATATCAACTTGAATTTAATTGAAAATTGTCATTTATCTTCATTCCAATTTTGTAATTAGATATTAAGTGACTTTAGTAATAAAATGTATATGTACTTAACTATATATTGAACGCTTGTGACATGTGTGATGTATGTAACTATAATAATTTATAATGATTAATATTGCATGCTGTGTGACAGTCAAAATATGTGATACAATCTTATTATCATGACACCTCCTGTACCATATTTTTGCAATAAAGAATTGAATTGAATTGAATTGAATAAAAATTTTTTCAACAACAGTTGGGTACTTTGGTTTTAAATTAAAAAAAACTGAAATTATGAAATCGTCTACATAAACGAAATTGCGAATTTTTGCTTTTCCAATGACTTTTTAGTGAAACGATACGATAGTAGGAAACAATATAAGTTTACGATCGCCCATCTAGCTTCGACCGTAGAAAGTTATCACTAAAAATTGTGAAAAAAAATTTTTAAACAAAAATTAAAACCGACTTCAAAAAACTGAAAAGGATGAAATAATTAAATTTAAGTAGGTATTCATCCCCTAGAAACATATTTTTGGAGTTGGTGCTAAGTGGTTTCCAAAAACAATAGAAAGTAAAGCACCGACTCCAAAAATATGTTTCTAGGGGATGAATACCTACTTAAATTTAATTATTTCATCCTTTTCAGTTTTTTGAAGTCGGTTTTAATTTTTGTTTATTCTGAATATTATTTGGCTAAAGCTATGTTATAGGTAGTCCCTTTCTTCTCCGAATATCGATCCCTAACACTTTTTTTTATACAAAGTACGGCAAATGACCCAACACCACCCGATGTGAAGCGGTAAGGAGAGTCCATATGCGAAGACAGCTAGTGCAGAATGAACATTGCACTAGCTGCCTCCACCTTCCCTCCACCTCTTCCACGTTTGCTATAATCATCATTTTTCATAATGTTCGCGTTCTAATGCTTTTGTGTCATAAGATCGGGTGTTAATTGTGTTAAGTGTTATATTGTATAAGTTAGACCGAATGGTGGTTTATAATAACACGCTCCACAAGATGCAACTGTCTGTGACATAGGCTTGCAGATTGTATGGAAAGGTCACAAAATCATTGAAATATATTCCGTGCAAGATTTCCTAGCCAATCCTGGAATAAGTAACTTTTCCACTATCAGTTGGTCAAGCCCTGGACACTAGTGACTAGTCGTGCCAGAGGATGTAATGAAGTTGCATTGATAAAAATAATGATGAGTCCAAAAGATCTTTATCTGCCTTTTTACAAAACCTTTTTAAGCGCTACCTTTAGTTTTAATAGATAAGTTAAATAGAATAAATATATAGTTAAATGATCAAAAATTCACACAAAAATTCAAATTATGTGTGTGTATTTTTATTATTTGTAAATTTTATTAATGTCTCTTTATTTATTTAGATTCACTTCAGGTTGTATGGAAAAGATTTAGCAGCAATAAGGCCGCCTGTAGTCTTTTTATACAAAACACGAAAAAATACTCAACACCACCTGATGTGAAGCGGTAAGAAGAGTCCATATGCGAAGACAGCTGGTGCAGCTTGAAACACACTGTTCTAGACGTCTCCACCTTACCAGCCCATAAGGTTCCATGCCTCTTTTTAAGGAATCCATGTTATAAGGAGGAAACACATGTGCTGGCAAAGAATTCCAAGTTTTGTAAGTCTGTTTTTGTTGTTGCTGTTTATGAGCTAGTGTACATGTAATATATCATGTCATTCTTCGTTTATTTTTAAGCTTCAAGTAAGCTTAAAAATAAACGAAGAACGACGAAAACGTTAACAAAACTATTAAAGTGTCAGCATTACGAGTTTTGCAACTCAGCGACATTAAAAATACAACACGAGAATAGCGCTACGAGACAGAGCGACCTAAATCAGGCTTTGTATTGCAGTTTCTGGCGTACCTAGCTAAAATATTGTGATTCATGTACTTTGCTGACAGATCGTCAGTTATCTTTGAAATCGGGATCATCACCGGCCTATATACGTCCCACTGCTGGGCTCAGGCCTTCCTACATGGGAGAAAGTCGCGCCTCCCGAAGCACGGAGGAGCTCGAGATTATAAATTTTTGATTGACCCATCTCGCATCGACGATGGCGTAGGTTGCTCTGTGTTTGTAATCGAAGCCAGAGAGCTGCAATCACGGCGCTACGGAAATCAGGATGCATAGAGCTAAAAGTAAAAAGGTACCTTCTTTAACCCTAATAATAAGAGATCTATTTGATCATAATGCGTGTAAACCGGCATACTGACCGGCGACCGACGACCGGCTGGCCGAGAGGTCTGTACTCCTTACTATACAGCATACTTGGTCAAAAGGTCCCGCGTTTAAATTCCGGTAGGAGAAAATGTTTGTATGATGAGTACGAGCATTTGTTTACGAGTCATGGATGTTTCTTTGTTTATTTAGTATATTTCTAATATTTATATACATATTATTATCATTATTTTTTCGTTATCTAGTATCCATAACACAAGCTCTTAATGATGCTTACTTTGGGCTAGATAATAAGGTGTAAGTGTATGAATATTATTATTATTATTATACCCCTCTAGACGTCAAATTATTTAACATCTGAACTTTTGAATTAATAATAATATAAATCCATACTATTATTATAAATGTGAAACTAATTCTGCCTGTCTGTCTATCTGTTACGTTTTACTCCTAAACCGCTGAACCGATTTAGACGAATTATGATATGAAGATAGAAGTAGACTTGAAAAGAGCAGGCAGCCACGCCCAGTAGCTGTCCACGCCGGCCGAAGCCAGTACTCCCAATATCTGGAGGGCGTTCCCTTATCCGTAACCCGAGGGACGCGACCGATGGCGGCACTGGAAACCACACACGGAAGACATGACAGTCCTATCATAACCTAACCTAGACAAGTTACTATCATTGTAATAATTTTATTTTAACTATATTATTGCTATATTATTCCTTATTCTATGGTAACATTTATATCGGTTAATGTTACCAAACTACACTAAATTACAGAGCATTTTAGCTGACTCCGACAAAGGTTCTGCCAAGATGCCCTGGAATGTACCCACATCTCTTCGGTCTCTATGCTGCACTTAAAGTTGCTAATAGTAAGTTACATGTTTAAGAAGTCTGCTGAGGTGGACTTTTTTCTAAAAGATAAAAAAAAGCCACTGGATACATATACTTAAATATTATAAATACGAAAATAATTTTGTCTGATACCCGCTGAACCGATTGAGATGAAATTTGGTATGGAGATAGATTATTTATTTATTTGTTAGGTACTGTACACAAAAGCAACATACCAATTTTACAAAATTAAACATGATTTGTTTTCTACCCGCAAATCTTTAAGTTCAGAGAGTGATTTTGTGCTAGGTAGTACGTGAAAAAGGCATTAATAGAAAAAAGATTTACACGGTACTTACATATTTAATATATCATACATAATATTAATACATTTAATATTAAATAATTATAAATAAACTGGAAATGTTCTTTAAGCCTTTTTCTAAAAACGTCCAGAGATGAGCACACTGACGCTGAGAATGAGGAAGAGAATTCCAAAGATGAACAGCATTGCATTACATTCTGATCAAATTATTTTAATTGAGGCTCAACCCCTGGTTATTATTTACTGAAAATCACTACTAAGTAAACATCTCCCGTTCGCTCGTTAATAGGTATTTGAATACTTAAGCTGAATTTCTGCTGATAGAAGAATAATTAGAAATTGAGATGACTTACCCTAGTGGCAGTGTTTTCACTGATTTCGTTTCCTACGGACTTTTAGTACAAACCCAATAATTTATTAAACAGGGCTGTTTGCTAAACGGGGACATATGATAGCAGCTATAAGGCAGGGGTGCCCTATTGATAAAGCTAACTGATAGCTTAATGACTGCCTTTCACGGTATTTAATCTATTAATATTTATAGATTCTCTAAAATTTTCGTTTATGTTTCAAGCCAGCTGGGACTTACTGTTAAAACTCAAATTGGTATATTTCACTCAAATTAGACTATCGGCTGGTCGAGTGGCCTGTACCCCTTACTATAGAGATTACTCGATCAGGGGTCCCGGTTCGAATCCCAATTATTATTATAATTATTATTATTTAGAACCTTAAAGGAAATCGCTGCGAATGAACCTTTTCGTGTTCTTCCTACATTGAGTAACGTCGTCAGTACTCAATGGAAAAGCACTGTGTTGGGATCAAAGAGAGCTGTCTACTGCGCTGTGAGCATAGATAGATAGAAATTCTTTATTTTGCACATTCACATAAACGTCAAAAAGATAACACAAACACAATATGCTAAAAAGGCGGTCTTATTGCTAGAAGCGCTCTCTACTAGACAACCTTGTGGTATAGGGAGTTTACCTAATTAATAATAGTAGGTATAATGCATAGCATGATGCTACCTCTTGACTATTATAGAGTTAGTAGAGACTACCTTTCTTTTACGTCAGAAAATCCTCTATGGGCACCCAGAGGATTTGGGGGCTTGCCCCTGGGTTGTGTAGGAGTCTTCGGCTGAGGGCCGGCATACTCACTAAAAACTGACGGTACCCGCCAACTTGTTTGCCAACTTTTTGTATATAAAATATTACGAAAGCAAGCTATAAATTTGGACCCTTGTCAAAGTTGATCTTTTACAATGAAATTGACATCTTTTTATTCAATGTAAAAGCTTTCATGTCGTGAATATATTATTTACGTGTTACTTGTAAATACATTTTTGCTGTCATCAGAATTATTGATAAGCGCGACTTGTTCTCAGAAAGACTACTTTCTGCTGCTATATTTTTTTCTTCTTTGCTTTTTTATTAAGAAATTGTACGCCGCACGTTACGGTAGGAGCCCGGTGGCGGAGTGGTTGGAGCGCTCTAGTTTACGCAAACAAAGCAACTTTCGCCATGGTCAATCTCAGAATGGGTCAACCTCTAGAGCTCCTCCGTGCTTCGTAAGGCACGTTAAATGGTTGGTCCCGGCTGTTACTGCAACCGCTTTAACCCTGTTGGGTTAAATCGGTTGCAGTAACAGCCGGGACATTGGGCCAGCCTAGTAGTGCTATGGGCCCAGCTCCTCATGTGTTTCTCCCATGAATAAGGCCTGTGCCCAACAATGGGACGTAATAGGTTGGGGAAAAAGTTTCGCATTTTTAATGTAGTTTATTTACATTTAACTACATTATGTAGGTACCATTTTGTTCGATAACTTTTTGCCATCTTGTAGGTATGGACATGATCCCATTGCTATAGAAATTTCGGGGCTTCTGATCAAAATACCGCGACAAGTGGTTTTGGCAGTCCTCTCGTGATGTTAACCTGACACTGCCGAGAGAATTCTGAAGAGAGCGAAACAGGTGGAAATCTGAAGGTGCAAGGTCAGGACTATACGGCATATGCATTAACACCTCCCAGCCAAACTCTCTTAATTTTTGCTGAGTGGCTAAAGATCTGTGAGGTCTAGCGTTATCATGATGAAAAACCACACCGCTTCTGTTGATTAATTCCGGCCGCTTTCTCTCAACTTCTTGCTTTAATCTCATCAGTTGTTCGCAGTAGAGTTCAGAATCGATGGTCCTGCCTGGTGGTAACAGCTCATAATGAATAATGCCCTTCCAATCTCACCACACACACAGCATCACCTTGTTGCGAGTTAACCCGGGTTTCGCCACAGTCTGTGAAGCCTGACCGGCCTTTGACCACGACCTTTTTCGCACGTTTTTGTCGTACGTGATCCACTTTTTATCACTAGTTATCAGTTTCTTCAAAAATGGTTGGTTTCATTTCGTCGTAATTAAGAATCACAAATGAGTACACGGTTCATTAGGTTTCTTTCAGTGAGCTCATGGGGTACCCAAATATCGAGCTTTTTTGTGTACCTACCATACATATCAAACCATACATACATACTATAATGCGAAGACTTTCTCCCCAACCTAATATATAGGCTGGTGATGATGATGACTCCGCACGGCTTTTCATACATTGATGTCAAACAAAAGTATTGGAAATGAACAAACCGATTCTCATAAAACTTCCATGTTTCAGTAATTTTTGGTTTGTATCAAAAACGAAAAATTGCTCTTACTCAACCATAGACGGTGTTGTCGACTGGATGCCAACCTCTTTTAAGTTTTACTTTTTTATACGAAATTTGTATGGTTGCTAGGTAACGTGTTATTTTATATCACTGAATTAGGTATTGTCTTGTAAATTGCGGAGTAAAACTGTTATACATTTTAAGCGGTCTATTATTTAATTATTACAGTCCGTTTCGCTCGTTTGCAGACGGTTTTTCAAAAAATCCTGTGATAACTATACCTAGACCCCACCCTATAAATGTAAAGTCTTAGTAGAATGGGTTTGTTCGTTTGCAATATTTTCGACTCGAACGTTCGTGTATTCATGTATATTCAAAAAGCCATGCGGCGTGAACGCTCTGACCGCTTTTTTTTAACTAATATAACTAAATTACTCTTAAAGTATTTTCAAAATAATATCCAAATAAGTATATCCAAATACTTAACTATTTAACCCCTTTGTTACGTCATTCTTATCAGCAAGCAAAGACAACATAGAATAATAACTATAGGCCGCCAGTGGTTCCGCCCGCGTTTCGGGAAGTCTTTTGCGCTGTTATTTCATAAAAATATAAAATGAAACAAATTTAGTAACCCCCGACCTCATTAATCATCTATCTAACACCATCTCATTGAGACTATTCTTAAGTGCCCAAACACGCTATATCAGCTGTAAGTTTCCGAAGAATTAAGCACCCCGCAGACTTTTCATGGTATAGGATCAGCTCAAGGTTAGTATGTCAGGGGAATTTCACCGACGTGACAGTACACCAAATTTCAAATCAATCGGATCTATGAATGTTAGTAAATTATCGCTAAGAACCATCCTAATTAGGTCAGCTTTAAACAAAAAAACAAACATAATCAGTCCATTCATTTAGGAGCTGCGATGCCACAGACAGACACACACATACACAGTCAGACAGTCTCTTTTTTCGTCTGCGTTTAAAAATCGTATCAATGGTAAACTCAACAGAAAAAAGATTTCGTATCCACTTATCTGCATTGCACCTATGTCCATAATAATAAATGAAAGTTACTGTAATGTGAAATAGGTTACAGAAGATATTGCGGTCACGCCGACCGTCACGGTGCCGCTATAAATTTGCCGGGCGAGGTGCACACGGACGTACAATTTTCACGTTGACGTAACATTTACGAGCGGAATATTTTTAGCTACGATTAATAGTTGACGGTATAAATCACTACCCTTAAACGTTGAGCGAGTTGCCGATTATGTGACGACAAACGATAATAGACCTTATTGATTGTTGACTTAAGGGAAAAAAACTCCGGTGTATTCTGTATCTGTGCCTAGATTAGCAATCTGTATTTTTAGTTAGATGTCACTGATCTCTCCCACTGTCAAAAAGTCCATAAATATGTCTGAATTATTGTCTATTGTTCGCTGAATATCATTATCATCACTTTAGCCTAAAGGCGTCCATTGCTGGATGAAGGCCTCCCCTAAATATCATCATAATAATCTTGAGCCATAACACCACCACGCTGGCTCAATGCGGGTTGGTGGGTTAAAGCGGTTGCAGTAACAATCGGGACCAACGGCTTAACGTGCCTTCCAAAGCACGGAGGAGCTCGACACTATAAATTTGATTGACCCATCCCGGAACCGACCGTGGCGAAAGTTGCTTTGTTTTCGTAATCGGAACCAGAGTGCTCAAACCATTATGCCACCGAGCTACTCATGATATTCCCCTAAAAATATTCACGACGATATGTCATGCGCAGCACGCATCTAGTGGCCTGAGACCTTCGCCAGACCGTCTCGATGCTCCTGAATATTGTCCATGTTAAACATACAAGACTTTAAGTTAATCAATCAATAATTCAATCAAAATTTATTTGTTTAAACATAAGTAGGTACAAAAGATGTTACAAATATAATAAATATGTTCATTATGTTCCACCAAATAGGCATACAAATACATTTACTTAAATCATTTTAAAATCTACAGTAATAATGTCAAGCAAAACAAAACATTCGCAAGTTAGAAATTATTCAATTAAATTTACAATAAATCACAATAATAAATATTTAAATGTCCCAAAATTACAGTAGGTACCTATGTCAAAAAAAATAGCGATAAAATTAAAGGTAATGTCAAAGATTTCATTTAAAATGATTAATATTAAATAAATAAGTTAATAGTATTCCATTGATTATCAATTATAATTTGTCATTCAGAAATTCATTTACAGAATAATAGCATTTTTCTATTAATTAAGATTTCAATCTAGATTTGAAATGATTTACATTAAGTTCTTTTATTTTATTAGGAATTTTATTATGAATACATGGAGCCATTCGAAGGACACTTTTACATACTACTGAACTTTTGCATTTGTATAGACATAGGTTATTTTTGTATTGTTGTCTAATTGGTAGTTTTCTGACGCTGGATACAGTTTGAAATAAGTGTATATTACTTTTGACAAATACAGCAGTTTCCAAAATATATAAACAAGGCAAAGTTAAAATTTTTAATGTTTCAAAATAAGGTACACAACTGTCTGTAGTTTTAAGTTTACACATTGCTCGAATGCAACGTTTCTGTGATCTAAATAATATTTGTTTATCGTTAGAGTTGCCCCAAAAAATAACTCCATATCTTAATATTGAGCCTACTAAACCATGATAAGCTACAAGACAAGCATCTTTACTCACTACATTTGATAGATTGTGTAGCACATATGCATTTTTATTTAAACATTTGCACATTTGTTCAATTTGTGGTTTCCAAGTTAACTTTTTATCTATAATCAGCCCCAAGAATCCGTTATCCGTTAATACTGACTGTTCAAATAATCAAAGGTTCTTATTTAAATGTACCAAATTGACAAGCACAACAACACTCTGGATTAGTTTCGCGTAGAATTCACTTTGCACATTGACTGCAATATTTTTTTTCTTAATCATCTTAATTATCTGTTTAAGGATTTCTAATATAAAAAAGAAAGTCTCATCAAAGTATTCCTCTCCTTTAAAATACCGTTTCATGGCTAATTTTGATAAGAGGATTTACTGAGTGGGGTCGACATAAGAACGGACATGGGATGTGAGACTTTATCATTTTAATAAAGAGGATTACAAGATGAAAATATTGAATTAACTCGCGATGAGTACACCTACAATTAAGGTTTATCTGTTAAGCACCTAGATGTCAGGTTTTTAAATGTGTGTTAGTCTGTTGGCGAGCTGATAAGATCCACTACATTAGCGGACTTAATTATAAGTGATAGTTAACCTATTTTCCTTCATTTAACACGGGGAGCGATCACCGAATGGTAAGACGCACATTGAATCTCAATGTAAAATCCGAAAGGTATCGACTGATAAAGTCAACGCTCCGCCCTAAAGCTATCCAAATCCAAAACACCAAATGCTTTCAACTCGAACTACAAAATCGCTTTGATTTCCTGAAGGACTGCAAGTAAATGTGTACACTTACAAGTCTTACAACGACAGGTTCGTGGAAGCTGACCTTACGGTTGGTTCTAAGTTCTTCAAACCCAGCCGAGGAAAGAACATCTCTGAGCAAACATTGAATCTATTGGAGGAAAGACGGGAAATGATTCTGCAGTTTGCTAGGGATGCTCGTCAGCAGCTCAATAAATCAATTGTCATAGCTCTCCGGTAAGATAACGCCGCTTCCCGCAACCCTCACCACATCGTTGGTCCACCTTGACCCCTCAAAGCGGTCCGACCGGTGGGCCTTACCAACGCTGCGTCTCCCAGCACGCAGCCGCCACTCGAGGACCTTTATGCCCCAACGGCTGACAGTCCTCCTTGCAATGTGGCCTGCCCACTACCGCAAGCGGTTCGCAATTCTTTGGGCTATGTCGGCGATAGACAGATATAAGTATAGAAATTCTTTCTTTCTTTATTTCTTTTTTAATTTTATTGTTTTTTTTTTTTAATTTTTTAGTTCTTCTGCGAATCTCATCATTCTTGATTCGATCACGGAGAGAAACCCCGAGAATAGCCCTCTCTATTGCCCTTTGGGTGACTTTGAGCCTGTTGAGGCCCATTGTAAGCGGCCACGTCTCGGTTCCTTAAGATATACTCTCTTTACTAATGAATTGAATAAATTCTAATATTGTAAATGCGAAAGTAGTCTGTCTGTCTGTTACGTTTTCACTCCTAAGTCGCTGAACCGATTTTGATGAAATCTTTTGGCGCGATAACCAACACTTTGTGAGCAGAGCCGCGGGCGGCCACTTGTTATATTATAATAAAATTAAGGGCGATTTTGTAGGTACTTAGTTTGTATCTCAACGGTTTCATAAATTGGTAATTAAATTTTATCTGAAATTAACTAAGCTATGTTTTTTTAGCTGCTAGTAATTTAATTAAACATTACCCGTGATTTTACGAAATTGTGTTAATTAGAGTTCTTTTTATACGTCATTTTAATACAAGACAACGAAGTAATATAGAAATATACCAAATAAATGCACAAACATTCTTGACACAAACAGACTTGGGAACAAATATTTTGATTCATCGAAGAAATCATCCTTTACCGGGATTCGAGCCTGAGACCTCAGATTTAGTACACAGATGTACTGATTACTAGACCAAAGAAACAAATCATTTAAACTATCCATATTTAGATAGTATTCACATTATAAATGCGAAAGTATATTTTTCTGTCTGTTACATAGGTATTCACTCCTAAACCACTGACTGAGCCAATTTAGATGAAATTTGGCATGAAGATAAAGATACTGCTAATAAAAATCTAAACTAGAAAAAATTCACGTCCTGAGGCGGGAAACGAACCCGCGACCATCCGCAATCCGGGCGACAGCTCTAACCGTCTAAGCTACCCAGGACTTGGGATATCCCTGTGAAATTCTTCTAGCAAATCTGTATTTGCGTTATGAGCTAACGTCCACCCTACAATGTCGAAATGTTCTATTTGACGTGACGTTTTTGACGTGAAATTTTTCTAGTTTAGATCTTTATTAGTAAAATATTTTCCAAACATTAATAATAATGTTTAAATGAAAATTAAAGGATACTTGAGAAAGGTCATGAGCTGCCATTTGGCGCGATAACAGACATCCTTGCGAGCGGCTACTAGCACTTCAAAAAATAATCATTAAGTAACGCACTACACTCGAGTGGTACAAAGGAAAAATAGCTTAAGAGGCTACCTCACTAATATTCAACTTTTTAAAATTAGGATTTGAGACTGCTTCTCGTACTACTGTTTTTCCAAAAAGCCAAGACATGATTGGAAACAATTTTCGCGACAGTAAAAAAAACCAAAGATGTCTCTTCTCCTTCTATTGTTTCGTAATATTTCAATTAATCTCAAAGGAGTGTTTGTGAAAAAAAAAAAATATTAGGGGACAATAAAGTATTTCAATTAATCTCAAAAAGATTTTTTTCAAAAAAGTCATTTCGTTTTTAATAAATAAACAATACCTACACCCGCGCACGCTGTTACTGTATTATTTCGTCGTGCTGAGAAATCTATGTCTCGGTCGAAACAACGTCCACTAGTTACTTATTCAAATAATGGTATTGGTATTCACCAATGTCTCAGCTCGTACCAACTTACAAAGTAGCATTGAAAGCTGTCCCGGTGTCTTAATTAACAAGCTCCACTCGACAGTCACTCGTTTGTCTTCAAACAATCGCTTATTGGAATTAATTGGATTTCTATCCAATTAGCTGAATTAATTTACCTTGGTACTTAATGATATTTTTCGAAGCAATATATTATGGCTCCTTTTAAGGCATATGTTCTATTAAGACGGATCCGTCACCAACAGTATTTTGAACAGTTTTTTTAAAGATCATTTAAAGTATTATTAGTAAATAAAGATATGCATATTATGTATTAACAATTATAAATACTGTTACTTTACCCTTATTTTAACACTTAGATTGGTCAAGTTTTTGCCGGATTTTGTTCTTGAATTACAAATGTCAATGCACACGGTGCTCCTAAGAAAGTGGTTACCGTAGCTTATCATCCTCTTGTTATACATAGAAAAGTAATTACTCGCGCACGCGTAAAATCATGAGTAAGCATTCCGTTGGAAGCTTAGGGAAACGAGCCTTGCTACTCATAAAAGAGCGGTTCTTAGATGAGTCCAAAACTAATTACTATTGAGACAGAGATAGCTTTGACGTGACTTTCTCCAATGAGGAAAAATATTTATTAGGTTTACGTTTTATGGGGATGTTCCAAAAATATTTGAAGACCCGGCCAGTTATGTGTAGACTATACTAAAAAATAGGCAAACATATTCGAAATAGCTTATGTTAGTCCATTTTTATTTACTTTGTTTCGTCGTGAAAAACAAGAATTAACGTAAGAACTGCAACACAGGTATAAGTTAGTATATATTATATTCTTTGTCACAGGCAAATATTTATCATGGCTTTATGTCGCTTTGGTGATGTTGAGTTGACTTCTTTACGCCCGCTACTAATTAAAAAATGACAAATTATTTTGAAATTTTAACGAGCAAATTATACATTATTATTATTCGCAGATTTAGCAGATTTTTCCGGATTTCTATTTAAGTCTCCAGTTATATGTTGAGGGATACTGAGTTACTACATGAAGTGGCTGAGCGTGAGCGGGAGGCTGCCGCCACGACCGCCATGCGCCACAGAAGAGTAGGGCGCAGAAGGGCGGCCTATAGCCGACTTTTGCCGCCGTAGTGCTATGGTGACAGTAGGGGACTGTCACCTGGCTTACACCAGAGATTGGTCGACACACCCAATGTACCGTTGTGTCGACCTGATGTTGTTAAGGGGCTCTTGTCACAAGCCCGAAGAGATGGGACTGCTTCTCAGGAGTCACTTCACCCTTGTCAGTAGCAACATGGAAGTTAAGCTCCATGAGCACCCAGAATGCTGCTGTCCATCGTGAACCCGTAGGTACATGGCAGGGGTTTTAGTGGGTGCAAGCCCCACACACCTCTTTCTTCTTCCCCCAAGACAAAGAAAGGTAGTGCGTCAGGCATTTCCCCTGCCTCAAAAAAAAAAAAAAAAAAGGAAGTGGCATGCTCATATTGCGTACCCAACCCCAATACATGAACGTTTTAACGCAAACGTAACGAAATCAATCATCAATACATAACGCTCGAGAGCATTTGTGAGTCTGTCCCCGAGATAGATAAGCTCAAGTACTATTGAAGGAATTTGATGGGCTCTACACCGCTATAAAATGTGGGTTACTGGGTTAGTGAGGAAGGGTTACGCTTATCAAACTCATAGCGAATCGACACAGCTACTAGCTATGTGTTCTTTATAAAATACTCCGTCCAACAGATGAATGCAATTGCATTAGGAACCTAATTAGGTGAAATACTTTTTTCTTTTAAATTAATAACAGCAAGAGAAATATTTTAAGCTCAAAACTTTCAGCTAGGCCATCTAACTTTTATTGAAGCAGCGTCGGGTCAACTCATTACAGATCTGGTGCATTCCAATATTGGCCTCGACGCAAGCCAAAAACAGAATTAAAAACTTGAGCGGGCAGTGTTTTACGCCAACAACGTTAAATAGAGCATTCTTTGGTTACAGTAATAAAATTATTTCCCTTCCTTTTCGTTGGCTCACTTTTACTTTTACTGCTTTTTGTAGCAGGTGGCGTTTACTGCGCTTCTGACGTTTTTCGAACGTGACCCTTATAAGCTTTAAATGTCGAGTTTATTATGGTCTTTATATATAAATGCAGTTTAATGACTCCGTGTTGTAAAAGAAACTAAGAAAAAATTTTCGTTTAAGAATATTAAACAGCTACAAGTTTTTAAATATATCTTTTTTTACAACATGTATAGAAAAGAACAAACTTCAATTTTTTTTTATACAACTAGATGACAAACAAGCTGACGGCCCACCTGGTGGTAAGCGGTTACCGCCGCCTATAGACACCTGCAATAACAAGGAAAAGCACTTGATATTGCAGGTGCGTTGTCATCCTGAGGCCTAAGATGAAATGCCGTCCATGCCCAGTAATTACACTGGATACCTTTCCCTTCAATCCGAAACACAGCAAACTGTTTCACGGCTGAAATAAGAAAGGCGGTGGTACCTACCCAGGCGACCCTACATATGGGTCTACCACCAAGTGAAATAAGTTGAAATCTTGTAAGGTGCGTTTATAGTTTCAACCATAAAGTAAAGTGTTAGAATTTACAGACCACAGCACTTCAAGTGTAACAGTTGCACTACGAAAGCCGCCTCTATTACGAACGGAGTAAGGGCGGTCTCAAGGTCAAAATGTTACGCTTGAACAGCAACCTATAGCATAACTTTTATAATTATTCTACTTCTTTGTCATTTTTATATTTTTTTAAACAATATATGAAAAGATATTTAATACTTGCTATTGAAGTAGGACGGCCTCCCATTAGATGGACAGACGATCTGGTCAGGGTCGTGGGGAGCCGTTGCATGCAGGCTGCGCAGAACTGTTCCAATCGGAAATCGATAGGAGAGGCCTTTGTTCAGCAGTGGATATCATAGGCTGGTATGATGATGATTCTTTTGACTGTCAATCGTCGTCATCACCAGCCCATACACGTCCCACTGCTGGGCACAGGACTTCCTACATGGGAGAAAGAAATTAGGAGTTTGGGGCAGTTTGGGGCTGAACACCACCACGCTGGCCCAATGCGGGTTGGTGGGTTGAAGCGGTTGCAGTAACAACCGGAACCAAAGGCTGAAAGAGCCTTCTGTAGTATAGAGGAGCTCTAGAATACAAATTTATATTGATTCAGATTTTGACTGTGTGTCAATATTGAGAGAGAAAGAATTTTTAAACTCAAATTTAGTTTTGTAAGTTTTACTTCGCCAGAATATTTCAAAAATATCAATTAATTAAAATAGCGCTGGATACTGCAGCGAATGACAAATCGTTGTGGAAATCCTTAGGGAAGGCTTTTGTCCAAGAGTGAATGTTTTTCGGCTGAAATGATGACGATGAGTATTTGTAAAGTACTTTCAAAGTAGACAAATTAGATATAACTGTTGAGAAAAAGTTATAAGTAATATTTATTGGACGAGATTGTAAAAGAAATATGTTCCAATTCTTTCCATCGGATACAATAGACTTTCTTTTATGTGCGGGCTGGTAAGGGACGAAAGGTTAAACTTCTCATTCATAAAAAATCACGTCGATTGTGTAAAACTAAATAAAGAGGCTTGGTAATACATTGTATACGTAAGTTTCTTATGATGAAAATCAATCGCAAAGTTTTGATAACTCTCAAAACTGTGCTTTATAAAAACTTTTTGTACATTTCCTTCGAGTTGCGATAAAAATATTACATTTAAGGGCTAACACTTGAGGAAAAGGAAATATTGGTTCCATAGAATATAAATCACATTAGGTATAGTGCGCTTCGGCGCTCTGTTTTCGATTATAAAATAATGCAACCTGTGCCAATGGTCGATTCCTGTAGCCCTAGCAAAAACATTTTTAAATTTAGAATCGCAATGGTATAACGTAAAGCTAACGTGACTACTCGATACGAGGGCTTTGCGAAATTTAAAAGTGTTAGTGCTAGGAGTACTGATGGGTCAATTAAAATTTGTAATCTCGAGCTCCTACGTGCTTCGAAAGGCACGTTGGGCCATTTTGGTCCCTATCAAAAAATCCAAATCAAATAAAAAATGATTTATTTTCTTCTAACAAAAATTTTCTCAACCGTAGTTGTCAGAGCTCCCTTATAAGCATGAAGATACCTGTACCAGGAGACTCCGCTGATTAATATCTCTAAATTTATTAGTAACTACTTATACCGGAGCTCGGTGGCGTGAAGAGCTCAGTAGCGTTGTAGTTTGAGCGCTCTGGTTTCGATTATAAAAACAAAGCAACTTTCGCCATGGTCGGTCCCGGGATGGGTCAATCAAATTTAAAATCTCGAGCTCCTCCGTGCTTCGGAAGGCTAACGTGCCTTAGGGAGTCGGGAGCCGTTGGTCCCGGTTGTTACTGTAACCGCTTTAATCCACCAACCCGCAATGGGCTAGTGTGGTGGTGTTATGGCCCAATCTCCTCATGTGTTTCTCCCATGTAGGAAGGCCTGTGCCTAACAGTAAGACGTTAATAGGCTGGTGATGATGCAATCATGATAGTGAAGTATCTTCAGTTTACGCGCAAAACGCTCATGACGGAATCGTGGTCTCTTTAACGAAGCGATATGAAATGAAAAAAAATGAAAATTAAAAACATTTATTAGCTATAAAAAAAACAAGCAAACAAAACAAAACAAAATGGTCACCCAGCGTATGCAGCCTGAAGGGTCACAGCGCTGGTCTTCCGTAGATATCGGAGGAGCTACCATGAAAAAACCTACCTACGAAATATTGCATGTAGCTGCCATGAAGTTTGTTTAAATTGTTAAACTTTCATTTGGACTAAATAGTTATAATAATAATTAATAACATTCGTGAAGTAATCGACAGTATATGGATTCATGCTAAACCTATTGATTTCAAGTAAATTACATTGGTTATTTATCATAAATTCATGACAAAACTTATGTCTATGATAATATGCCTAAGTTCAAATACAAACGATGTGAGAGAAAAATCAATTTATACATCATAGCCGCCACTCCGTAGGCGTAGTATCATATCAAAAGGTAACCTATCTCCTTTTTCTTTTATCTAAATCGGTTTTGCGGCTTAGGAGTGTAAACGAAACATACTTACATACATAGAGTTATTTTCACGTTTTTAATATCATCATTCTGATATTAATACGTGAAGCAAAAACTTTGTACCCCTTTTAACGAAAATTGCGCGGACGGGGGGGTATGAAATTTCGCACACAAAATAAAAGAGTGCATAATGCATTTTTTTTTTAAATTACTAATAAAAATACATTAAATCAATAATAAAAACATTTTAATGTATATGACACACACGCAAATTAAGTCAAATTGAGAATAGATTAATATTGTTTTTATTATTGGTCTATAGTATTATTCAATGTCAAACATAACCATAATAAAAAAAAACATTATAAAAAAATAAAAAAAACTGTGTTTATAGTCTTTTATTATTATTATTTATTTATTTCAGACAATTTATTAACATGAATACAGTCCATAGTTTGAATGGATGTTCCTAACAATTTTTATTTTACTTGACTAATTTAGTAGTGTTAGTGAAACATGTCTTGACATTAGCTAATTAAATCTATCGCCTGCTCTATCATGTGTTGCTGAAAAGGACAGTCAGACGGAAGCGATTAATATTAAAATGCTGTTATCACTACCATGAACGCGATTCAGCAAAGAGGCCGCTTGTTTACGCCAAAAGGCGTGAAAACCATCAGTGCGTGCCTTTGCAAACATCCGCGAAGCACTGGTATATCGCGCCAGTAGTGCTAACAGCATCCTAAGCACATTAATATAATACTGTACACGCAATACATTGTAGGTTCGGCGTGTATAGGCCACCCACAAGCTGCTCGTGTATAAAGACTGACATAGAACGCCTTAAAAAGTTTCACTTTTACGTCTGCAGTACATCGAGCAAACCTACGGGCGAGCATATTGTCCCTCACCGCCAATGCCCTGCGCTCTCTTTCGTCGCAGTCGTCCTTGAAGTGACTATTTACAATGTGACCCAGATATTTAAAACTGCTCACTACTTCCAGGGCACAACCATTAAGATATACAGGCGGCACATGCCTAAGCTGTTGTTTAGGTGTTTGAAACATTAGCACTCTGGACTTTTCAGGGTTGTACTTTAAGCCGTGTTCCTGAGCAAAGGTCTCACAAATTCTGAGCAACCTTCTTAAACCACCAATTGAGGGACTGAACAGCACCATGTCATCGTAGCTTAAATTATTAACACATGTGCCGTCAATATAACAACCGACGTGAACGCTACTCAGTTTCTCGATCAGATCATTTATACATATAGAAAGGTGAGCTCAAGTCCCCCTGTCTCACACCGCTTTCCAGCCTGAACTCATCTGAAAGTGGACCAGCCTACTTCACTTGATTTCTCTGGTTGCGATACCAGTACTTAAGAAGAGAGATATGTTCAAACGGCACTTTTGCTTTCTTTAACTAATCCAACAGAAATTCATATGCAACCATGTCAAAGGCCTTTGACAGGTCAAGTAAACAAGCATAAACCGGTCTTCTCCTCGCAGTATAGTACTTGACATTGACAGTGTGTTTCAGACTAAGAATAGCGCTCTCAGTGGAAACTCCAGCTTCAAACCCGAATTGTGCATCATGTACTTTGACATTACTTATATGAATGCCATTCAACAGACTGTCAAGCACCTTCGCCGCGGTGTTAGCTAGCGAAATAGGCCGATAGTTTGTTTTATCAGATGTATCAGCTGTTTTGTTTTTAACCACAGAGTACTAAATTTGTTCTCATGATATCTTCAGGCAAATAGGAATGATTGATGCACAGACAGAAAACAAGTGAGAGAACCCGGGGAAGATGTACTCCAGCATATTTAAAATGCTCGATGCTGAGACCATCGTGACCAGGCGATTTTCCTCTATGCATGTTGCTAATAATCTTCACCAGGTCTTAGCTGATATATTTTCACTATTTCCAGTCACGCTGCCCCCAACATCTCTCAAAACCTAAGGGCGACTGCACAGTAAAATATTTACTAAAAAGGTCAGCTATATCTTTGTGGTCACAAATGCCATCGACACTCATCGGGAGAAGCTGCTCTTTATTTATGCTGTTAGTACATTTCCGAAACTTTTAAAAATTATTCGCAGAGTGGTCGGAAGCAAGGCGGTCCAATTTTATTTCGTCTTGTCTATTTTGACACCATTTTAGTTTAAGCTTTAAATCGCTTCCTCGTCTCTGTCATTTCATAGAACAACCGTCCACTAGTCGATCGCCCGGCTAGTGTCTTTGACAAAAGAGCTTTAATCATGTTCAAACTTATAATTTAAATTAATTTTGGTCGAATTTCGAGCACAGGGCGACCACTAGTTAGTATGGATGGCTGATTTTTTCCCAGTTTTGTAGTGGCACCAGTCATCATCAAATGAACCCTTATTGTCTTCGTAGTACGAGCTATGATTCACTCTGAACTATCAAACGTCATTATTTAATAAATCTTACCTATTTCAGATTGACACCTTCGGTTTTTTTGAAATCTGAGTATGATAACGTTTCTATAGTTAATAGTTTTACGTGTTCCTATATTTATTCTCTACCTTAAACTGTTACAAGAAGAGTTTTAATACCGATTTCAATAAAGTTAAAATTACCACCGCGCTTCGCCCACTTACTGTCAGATAACCAATTTTTATTTCAGTAAATATGCCAAAGCTTATTACAAATTTTATCCATGTCTCGTGGACAAAATCATTCAAAAACTGGTCTTACCGACCACTCGAGCAGAAAGTCGTCCACATAACTATGTTTACGTTGTCAATTCACTATTTTTTTACGTGATTAACAATATATCTATATAAATAACTACCTCAAATGTTGGCACTGGTCGTTTTATATTTTATAAACGTGTAGGTTTACTAAATATAGTAACGGTCTGTGAAATACGTGTACCTCTACCTGTGTAGGTTTTCGTCGGATTTGTATTCATTCATCATTTGTTCAACATCCTCTGAATTACAATAGTGGGAGAGTTTTCTCCTAAACTACACTGTAAATATTCGAGAGGAAATTAAAGTCTAGCATTGATTTTGTGACTCCTCGGTCGGGGGGTCCCGGGTTCGAATCCCGGTGAGAGCAAATGTTTGTATGATAAGTACGTGCATTTGTTCACGAGTCATGATTAGTGGTGGTATAAAAAAATCTTGAACCCACCAATCACATATTATTTGAATGTAGGCGTCATAGGCGTCCAATTGACTGGCTAATTTAACTATATGGCTGCGACATATACAACATTTTGCTGAAAACACACTTAAAGGTATGCTACGGTTATCACTTAATATTTTTCGATGATTTATTTGCATAAAAAATGATTTTAGTTAAAAACCAGAAATTTTCTAAAAGTGTCTCCAAAACGTGATTGTCTCCGTTTCAGCTGACATTGCTAAGTTAGGTGCCAAGACTGTAGGCTTAAGTCTTTGTGCAATTAACGATGCGTAATGAATCCATTTGTCAAGCCGTTGCTTTGTCAAGTGCATTTGTCTGTGACAAAGCCGGCCTCGCTGATCTAGAATGAAATTAATTAAAGCTCTTAAACCAAAGAATCCATCTTTAATTAATAGCTGTCGCGCTGTTTTCGCGATTGTTTTTCAAAACAGCTTCAGAAAGGGAATATTTTGGAAATGTTTTTATTTTTAAAGATGGCTAAGGAGTTTGTCATTCTCTAGATTATAGATTCTTTTGAACAACACAAGCTGGTGGCAGCCCGCTTTATGGTGCTTACCATAAGATGGGCTGTTTGCTTGTTCGGCGTGGCCTATAGCGTCTAAAGGTACCTACTAGTGGTGACTAAAAACGGCAGTAAATAAAAACATGGGCTATTTCATAGAAATGTTTTGCAACTTTTAAATACATCCTATTCATTTCATAATTTTATTATATGAAATAATTTAACATTGGCTGCATTGTTTCATAGAAATGTCATTAAATTACTACCTGAAAAAGATGTTTTAGAAAGTTGCAAACTATTTCTGATAACTAATATAGCCCATGTTTTAATTTGTTGTCGTGTTATTGTCACCACCGTTGTATAGGCTACAGTTTAATAAAATATTATGCACACCACTCCATTTTAAAATTAAGAAGTTTAATTGACTGGTACCTACACTTTTATAAATTCTCTATGTAATACTAGACTTCTATTATAACAGTTTGAAAACATCTTGAAGGATCCTAACTAACGAACTAATGTTAATATTTCTGTCCACAGGTGAACATCAGCAATACATGGGTGCTGCCTGAGGAAGGGTTCCCAGTGTTCTACCGCTACTTCAGGGACCGCATCTCCTGGTACGAGGCCGACGCGGTCTGCCAGTTCCATCATGCTAACCTTGTCACCGGTCAGTAAATAATTTATATCTATGAATGTTCTGACACAACGGACGAGACCGTCTGGTATCGCTAAACACGTTCCGGGATACAACATCGAAAGACGGACCTAATAATTAAATAACATATGACACAACGTCCATCGACGATTGACTTTGAGCTTTCATGTATGCTACAGCCTCAACGAACAGATCATGCCAATACAATATATGCTAGAGTGACGTATTAGTGCCGTATTGCCAGATATTACAGCTGTATAGTGGCATATTGTAAAATGTTATGAGTTGTTAAGAAGAACCAACCACACACACACATGTAAAAGTGTTCCACACCGTGACACAACGGCGCGGGCGGGTGTTTGTGAACGTCCCCCCCCCCCCCCCCTGCTTCAGTCAGAACTGTGTATCGTTACAAAATATAAAAAAGTGCATTACTTTGGCACATCGTCGCTTAACGGTCTTCATAAATGTATGGGATGATCATGTGCTGCTCTAATCTTTCCACGGAAAGCAGAGTAATGCCATTTAATACCAAGAGATCCGAATCTTTTCAAACTAAGCGGATTACATTCGGAAGCTCACAATACAATTCTTTCTATAGCAACTCTGCCGGCTTTATTACGCATCGCACGAACGAACACACCAGTACAAAAGCAGTAAAAGGTATTAGCTGTGATCTTCTATTATAACGCTAAGTGAAATCCATTTATTTTCTTCATTACCCCCGACGAAAAAAGAGGGTTGTTATAAGTTTGACGTGTCTGTCTGTGTATCGAATGGACCGATTTTGATTTGTTTTTTTGTTTAGAACTGACGTGACTAGGATGGTTTTAGCTATAATTTATAAGGATCAGTTCAGGCGTTTGATGACTATCAGCTCGTTTACTACATAATAAAAGGGTTTTAATAACTTTCACAGATCTGATTGATTTGAATTTTTTCCTAAGACATACTAACCATCAAAATGTCTGCGAGATGCTTAATTCCTCAGAAACTTACAGCAGATATAGCGTGTTTGGGCTCATAACAATAGTCTCAATGAGATGTGGTAGATAGATGAATAATAAGGCCGGAGTTTACTTTTTTTCTAAGTGTAACTAATAGTATGATTCTAATAGGTTGGGGAAAAAGTTTCTTCGCATTTTTTAAGAAAATTTAATACATTTTTTAATAAAGTTTATTTACATTTAACTAAAGTATGTAGGTACCATTTTGTTCGATAACTTTTTGCCATCTTGTAGGTAGGGACATGATCCCATTGCTATAGAAATTTTGGGGCTTCTGATCAAAATACCGCGACAAGTCGTTTTGGCAGTCCTCTCGTGATGTTAACCTGACACTGCCTAGACAATCCTGAAGATAGCGAAACAGATGGAAATCTGAAGGTGCAAGGTCAGGACTATACGGCGGGTGCATTAACACCTCCCAGCCAAACTCTCTTAATTTTTGCTGAGTGGCTAAAGATGTGTGAGGTCTAGCATTATCATGATGAAAAACCACACCCCTTCTGTTGATTAATTCCGGCCGCTTTCTCTCAACTTCTTGCTTTAATCTCATCGGTTGTTCGCAGTAGAGTTCAGAATCGATGGTCCTGCCTGGTGGTAACAGCTCATAATGAATAATGCCCTTCCAATCCCACCACACACACAGCATCACCTTGTTGCGAGTTAACCCGGGTTTCGCCACAGTCTGTGAAGCCTGACCAGCCTTTAACCACGACTTTTTTCGCACGTTCTTGTCGTACGTGATCCACTTTTCATCACCAGTTATCAGCTTCTTAAAAAATGGTTCGGTTTAATTACGTCGTAATAAAGAATCACAAATGAGTACACGGTTCATTAGGTTTCTTTCAGTGAGCTCGTGAGGTACCCAAATATCGAGCTTTTTTGTGTATACCCATTTTTTTTTAAATGCGCCAAAACTGTTTTGTCGTCAATTCCCAGTTCTTCAGCTACGTCGTAACTACTGATATGCCGATCTTACTCCAGTTTTTAGAAAATGGCATCAGTTTTATCCGTGATAGGGCGGGGCGACAAGAGCGACGTGCATCTTTGACATCAAAATTTCCGGATTAAAAACGCTTAAACCAAATTTGTGCTACTCTTACAGACACTGCACGAGGTCCATAAACATCGCATTTTTTTTCGCGGCTTTTGTTGCATTTTTACCTTTTTTTAACCGACTTCAAAAACGAGGCGGTTCTCAATTCGGCCGGTATGTTTTTTTTTTTTTTCTATGTATGTACACCGATTACGCCGAGATTACTGATCCGACTTACGTGATTCTTTTTTTGTTCGATGCGGAATAGCTGCCATTTGGTCCCATAAAAATTTTTTCAAAAACAGTTGGGTACTTTGGTTTTAAATTAAAAAAAACTGAAATTATGAAATCGTCTACATAAGCGAAATTGCGAATTTTTGCTTTTCCCATGACTTTTTAGTGAAACGATACGATAGTGGGAAACAATATAAGTTGACGGTCACCCATCTAGCTAGCGTAGAAAGTTATCATAAGTTAAGTTAAGTTAAGTTAGAAAGTTATCACTAAAAATTGTGAAAAAAAAATTTTAAACAAAAATTAAAACCGACTTCAAAAAACTGAAAAGGATGAAATAATTAAATTTAAGTAGGTATTCATCCCCTAAAACCTATTTTTGGAGTCGGTGCTAAGTGGTTTCCAAAAACAATAGAAAGTAAAGCACCGACTCCAAAAATATGTTTTAGGGGATGAATACCTACTTAAATTTAATTATTTCATCCTTTTCAGTTTTTTGAAGTCGGTTTTAATTTTTGTTTAAAATTTTTTTGTAGTAAAATTTTGAAATGTATCGAATTTCTTCCTTAGATTCACTCGTCTTGACAGTACGAAAAACAAATGAAAAACACACATTTTCCTAATTTGAATTTGGAATTATCTTTTCTCCAAAACCAGCCAGATACAAATAGTACAGCCAAAGAGATTTTATTACAAGTTCATACATACTATAATGCGAAAAGACTTTTTCCCCAACCTAAAATATTGTTATTTTTACCGACCTTATAAAAGGTAAAAACGAATTTCGTAGACCTACGATAAGGTTGTACAGACGACAGCACATCAAGTGTAACAGTTGCACTACGAAAACCGCCTCTATTTAGTACGGAATAAGGTCGGTCTCAAGGTCAAACTGTTACGCTTGATGTGTTGTCGACTGTACGTTGTAGTCATTGACAAAGGTGCGGTAATATAAAGTTTCTGAACATTTTGTGATACTCCGAAGCTGCGGCCGCGTAAAGTTTTAATGCTAAAGTTGTCGTAACATTGTGTTGCCGCATTTCGATAAAGCAATTTGTACTGTTTTTAAATTCTAAAACAGTTAGTGACTACCAAAATTTAATTACGGCTGTCTACATACATGTATGAGTAGAAGAAATAGTATAAGTGTTCTTAAAAATCCATTCCTAATACTATCTTAACATAGCGTGGCTTACGCTTACTTAATCGAAGCAATTACCAAGAAAGTTCCATAATTTTATATAAATATTTTTGTATTATTCTGTTAAATGGAAATATCATTAATGTAAACGTAAGGAATATAGTTAAGTAATAAAAAGGTCGCCGTATAAATGTAAGTAACGTAAGGTTTAAGAAGAGGCAAAATTACTTCTGTCTTTCCACAAAAATATATCTAATCTAATATTATACTCTCGAGCAATTTGTTTTTCTGTTATGGTATATCTGTAATAGACTTATTTCTTGTTTATCATTTAGTTTTTGGCGTTTCTGTATTAAGAAAATAGATGTAAAGTCTCGTCTACAAGTATAGCAGATATCGAGCACACCTTGTTTCTTAAATCGGACACGTGTTTGAAATATTTGTTTCCTTAGTTATGAAATATGTTTTACAATTTGTCCTGCCTGTTCCAAGTGCCGCCACCAACCGACGATCGTCATTATTTAGCAAGATGTTGTAGTAAATACTAAAATCTCTTTCGTACCTGTATCGTATTATTCGTACCTTTTTTGTAGGCACGAGGCGATAGAAAAGCATGATGTGTGATGTGTGAGTGATGAGTCTGAAACATTTACGTTTTGGAACAGGTAAAGCATACTTGTTTACATCTTTAATCTTAGTTCCGTAGTTCTCCAATTAGATGAATCAATCAAATATTCTTTATTGCACAGTAGGACACATATATAATCCACAACAATAAAAATAAGATAAACAATACAATTGGCGGCCTTTTTGCTAAGCAGGCTCTTCCAGGCAACCTGGAGTGACAGGAAATAATACAGAAGAAAATAAAGGCAGCGTGTGCAAGAAAGACAATAACATATTATTAAAATAAATATACCTATACTTAAATAAAATATATACAAGGTAGTGCCGTCAATGCGACAATAAATAATAATTGAAATACGTAACATTGGCTACATTATTTCATTGAAATATTCTGAAATTATCAAATGAATTAGATGTTTTTGAAAGTGGCAATCCATTTCTATGAACTAATATAGCCCAATTTTTAATTTATTTTCGTATTGACAGCACCACTCTGTATACCAGATAGGAATTAAGCAAAAGCATAAAACATTTATTTATCAAATTCTAATCGAGATCTCGAAGACACGTAATATATCCTCACGTTATGGGCTAACGCAGAGTGCGTCGTGTAGAGCCACTCTGAATTTTCGCGAAATTGAGCAACGGAAAACCGGCACAATATTATTTAATCACTGCATTGGGCTCAGCTCAGATGGGACAAACTGCTGGCGCAATGTGCTTTACAGGCCTTAAGTAGCGTCTACAGAAAGGCATAACATTTAATTGAACTTATCTAAATAAAAACCTTTTCTTAAATTAGCATATTATTTCCTTAATTTTAAATACAGATATTACCTATATTCAGCTTTTTCTGAAAACTTCGTCGTAATATTTGTCATTTTTTTCACTTTTCGGTACCTAAAAATTTTCATGCTAGTATTATTTACGGTTAGTGGCAATATTATTTGTTGTTCAGTTAATTATTACTTTCAGAAATCACTTACCGTTTGAGTGGAATAGGCATTCAGTTTTAATAAACTTAATAATTTTTTTATACAACTAGATGACAAACAAGCTGACGGCCCACCTGGTGGTAAATCGTTGCCGCCGCCTATAAACACCTGCAATAACAAGGAAAATCACTTGATACTGCAAGTGCATTGTCATCCTGTGGCCTAAGATATAATACCGTCCATGGCCTGTAATTATACTGGCTACCTTTCCCTTAAATCCGAAACACAGCGAACTGTTTCACGGCTGAAATAAGAAAGGCAGTGGTGTATACCCAGGCGATAAGAATGGCGGTGGATAGATTGTGTATGTCATTTTTCTGCTAAATATTCTTATCTAGATATTGCATAAAACGGTCAGTAGGTACTTATATTGTTTAAGCACATACAACATGCGCCAATACCTTGAGATGAAACAGTCTCCCGACACAAAGTAGGCACCAGACATAGCCACTAAGTACGTGTTTCTGCCAATATTGGGTAATTTCTTGAGAAGTTTTTTTGCTTGCGGTAAACGTCTAGAAGACTGATGAAGGGGATGATAAGGTTGAAAGTTTTGTCGGCAAAAACATAGAGCAGTATAAATGATTTCTACGTAGATGGCGAACTTAAGATTGGTCGGCTGATTTAATAAAAAAGTGCAAGTTCGTTTTTCAAACCTATATACGTACGTGATAGTAATAAAGTAAGAATGTATTTTATAGTGTTTAAACAGAAACAAAGGAGCTCGGTGGTGAAGTGGTTAGCGGGCTCTGGTGTCGATTACGAAAACAAAGCAACTTAAACTATGGTCGATCCCAGATGGATCAATCAAACTTCTCCGTGCTTCGGGAGGCACGTTAAGACGTTAATCCGCGGTTGTTACTGCAACCGCCTTAACCCACCAACCCGCATTGGACCAGCGTGGTGGTGCTATGGCCCAAAATCCTCGTGTATTTCTCCTTTGCAGAAAGGCTTGTGTCCAGCAGTGGGACATAAATAGGCTGATAATAGAAGTTTTTTTTAAATTTCAACTATTAAACAGTGTTTGAAAATCGAATCTACGTATCTGACTTGTTTGGTAAATAAAAACAATTTACAGAAAGTCGACACAATATTATAATTGATTATCAATTATAATATCATAATTGATTATCAATTATAATATTGTGTCGACTTTCTGCCAACTTTTAATTGTGCACATATTAAAACAACATACTGTGCGTCTGTTTAAAGTTCCTAGTAAAACACGAAGAAATATAGTATGTCCCTCGATATAATAATACTTAGAAATATATATATACATATATATATTTTTTAAAATTTATAGGCCCTATATTTTATAACAGAGTAAATAGGGAACTCAGTTAATATTTATGATATATATATTTTTTAGCTGTAAAACTATTGTGTGTCTCCAAAGGCTGTCAGATAAACAGTACTCAAAGCTTCTTTTTTGACGTAATTTCAAATAGCAATGCCACCGTAAGTTTAAACTCCTTTGTTGTAAGAAATACAAATAAAGAATTTCTTTATTGTTTTAAAATAAAATAACAGCACTTTCTCGATTGAAGCACAGGTTTCTAACCGTGTTTCGGGAAGTATTTGTCTGGTATTTTAAAAATGGCTTTGGATCTGTATGCGAAACGTTCGTCGACGAAAATTTCGCCGGGGAAGCCATTCATTTTCATCCTTCCCAAGATCTTAAACTATCTCTATACCAAATTAAGTAGTTCCAGAGATTATTTCCTACATACAAATTCAAAAACTTACAAAGTTTAACTCTTTTTTAATTACTTATTAATATAGATGTAAAACATTGTATCTAGTTCTTACCTACTCAATGATAATAACAAGAAATTAATCGAAAAAATCTTGAAAATGTTCGTTATTTTGAATTCAGATCAGGATTGCTGATACAATTCGTTAATGTATATGTTATCATTCGCTGCGAAAGCTTTTCTTATCAAAGCACAAAGGAAATAAACTAAACCTTGTGTATTATTTAAATAAAATTTTATGTTACAAGACGACCAACAAGAATAACTAAAAGGCTAGGTTATGTTTAAATTACGTAAAATTTATATGAAGCATGCGATCAACATGTGAATACCGCCTCTATGAGTTATATCGACGGTATGTATTAAACTCTTAAAACAACTTATGACAAGGGTCGTAATGCTTTGTAGTATCATAAAAAATACATAACGCGTGCATGCTGCATAAAACATTGGGAGCTTTCGACGTTTTTTTGTTACAAATAGGGTCATAAGCGCATAGTAATAAGGTACTAAGTATGACATCATAGCTCGGTGACAAAGGAGTTTTTAATATTTTCGCTTACTTTTCGTACCTTATCTGTGTAATAACTATATCACACGTATTTATACAACGGTAAGATATCAGTAAGTCCCTTAAATATTTACTTATGAAAATATCTAAACTAGAAAAAGCACGCGGGTTCGATTCCCGCCTCGACGTGAAAATTTTCTAGTTTAGATATTTTTTAAATAGGTAATATTTTTCAAACACAATAATGTTGAAATAAAAATTAAGAATAAGTTAATAGCCTTTTGAAATGAAAAAAGTTTGTATATACTTAATGTGTTCTGTTTTATTAACATTCGCAGGTACCCGATTGGTATTCATACAAAACTAATAATTTAATTAGAATTCCTATAAAACACAAAAGTAAGATTACACGTAAAGAAATCTAGCAAAAATTGATATTAAAAATAATTGAGCATTAAAAAGAAAGCAACTTTGAATATTTCGATCAAAGTTTATTTATTTATCATTAAAACGATTCTTTGTTACGCCAAGATTGTCCAAGATTACGCAAAGTTTAAATAGCTTTCCAAAAGTAAGTTATCCAAAACAGGGCTCCGATTATTCTTCATCTGAAACAAGATAAGAACTTTTAGCGGAAGGTGAGCTATAAATAAGGTTTTTATCGAGATTTCAGAAGAAAACATTATATAAGGCTATAAATAAATGAATCTAAGTTAACATCACCATTCTGTTGTGATGATGATTACACATGATTCATTTTGTTGTGCAAGCCCATAACTAAATTAGGTTTTAGTTTGATGGTTTGCTTATTGTGACAAACTTTGTATTTCCCGTAGAAAATAGTCTCTTTCGTTCACATTTAGTCTTTATTTACACGAAACACGTTCGACCTAATAAGAGAGAGCGCCAAAGCGGGCGTAGTAAATTTTCCCTTATATTTGCGTCGTTAGTGAATTTGATATTGTCAACGAAAATTTAAACTAAACAAATGTTATTTGGTTAGAAATTGCAGTTATGGAAATTGACAAAGAAATTAAATTAAGGCGCCAGTTGGTTGCCCCAAAGGTCCAGCTTGGATAGCTGGAACTGAAATTAATTTAAATTAATTTATTTCTCAGTTTGATATCCGTCTGAGCATTGCACTACGTAATTACACCTGGTACAGTCGACAACAGAAGTTGATTAACACTTTAGTACCTTTTTATTACAACAGATTGGCAAACTTCTGAATGACGTTGTGAGACATAATATTAAAGTGTTAGTCAACTTTTGTAGCTGACCGGCACAATTACGAGTAGCCGTAAATCGTGCCTATCATTTTATTTTAAATTCCTTGGAAATCGGTTAGCGTACCAAAAGGTATCCTATAAGGTATGCATTTGTGTAAATTTGCGGTGCGCGGGCGAATATTTGTCTTGCCAATCGCACCGCCCGTCGCTGTCTCTAGTTTGACGGCCGGGTGGTCGAGCGGTCTGTGGGGTTCGAATCCCGGTAGGAGCAAACGTTTGTATGATGAGTACGAGCATTTGTTTACGAGTCATGGATGTTTATATGTTTATTTAGTATATTTCTAATATTTATGAACATATTATTATCATTATTTCTCCGTTATCTAGTATCCATAACACAAGCTCTTAGTGATGCTTACTTTGGGCTAGATGATAGGTGTGAGTGTCGTGTCTGAATATTAAGTTATGGGGCTAGATAATAGGTGTGTGTCGTGTCTGAATACTAAGTTATGTTATGTTATGTAGCTGTCTCCCGTTCGTGGTCAGGCCGTAAGACGTCAAAATAAGAACGATAAAAACCTTTGTCACACAGAAGTGGCATGTTAAAGCCTCTAGAGTCGATGCATTGTTTCTCTAAGCAACGGCTTGCGGTACACTGACGCGTTTCAATATTCCCCCGCCGTTAGGAGTAATCGGCAGCGATTCGAGCGATCCAAGCGACCCCCATTACCACTGATGGCCTCTCGACCCGCCAGATACCGCTCCGACATGAATAAATGTACCTGCGATAAGAAAATATAAATATAGGAGTCGTTCTCAGCCGTGATAGGTTATTGGTACACAAAGCCGTGTCATCACCAGAGGTCGGAATTAGGTAGAGTTATTTATGTACTTACACTGATTTCATACAGCGAAAGATGAAAGTGGATATGCCTCAAATCTCGAGATTAATTTTAAAGAGCAGAAAAATCCTTTGATTTATTGAATAAAAAAGTTATTCACTTTTACACGATTTAAACCACTGCACGCGCGTCGTTGCCAAATTTACGTGACACAGCCACAAAGACATCGGATGTCCGAAGTTGCAAAATTTGATATCCCAGGAAGAGCCATATTAATATCAACATTTCGATGCAAGTACATAAATAACTCTACCTAATTCCGACCTCTGGTCATCACATAAAAAGAATATGCGGAAAAAGAAAGAATCTTATATACATAATATAGGTATAGCATAGTGGTTTTTTTACCGCCTAAGTTACTATTCAACATCATCATCACCAGCCTAATACGTCTCACTGCTGGGCACAGGCCTTCCAATATGGGAGAAACCCAACTCAACCCCGAGTTTGGGCCATAACACCACCACGCTGGCCCAATGCGGGTTGGTGAGTTAAAGCGGTTGCAGTAACAACTGAGACCAACGGCTTAACGTGCTTTCGAAGTACGGAGGAGCCCGAGATGATAATTTTGATTGAGTTTATTCAAAGGACACACCTTTGAATAAACCTCAAGCAGGCTATCATTGCACAAAGAATTCTAATTAGAACAATGAACACATGCTCTAGAAGTTACGTCTTCAAATAGCGCTGACTCTATAAATGTAACTAAAATTGTTACAAGTCTTAAGCAAGAGAGCACAATTATTTAGTTTGAAGTCCTCTTTGAATAAAATGTATTTAGCAACATATTCATATAATTTGATAAGGTAAGCTTTACGTGAACTCGGCACGAATTCGTTTAGCCTGCACTGAATGTAATTTATATACGAGTTCAAAGAGAACTAAAAAATAAAATGGGTAAAGCTTTGTTAGTTTTTCACGTTTATAACAATAGCAATATAACTATGACAGTTCCAACACAATATTTGACGGTTTTGCATGGCTTACTTGTTTTAGAACATAAAAAATTCGATTCGGATTTCGATGCAACGCTTGTTTACATATTGCGATTGTTAATTTGACCGCGGGAGGATTCGGAGTTGAAATACAAATAACATAGTGCATTTATGGATTTTTTGGCGCTGATAATAGCAACGGCGATTAAAATATCTATTACAATGATTATAAAAATGCGTCAGAGTGGATATTGTGCAATAAAATTGGAGTGATTTCCTGAAACCGTAGTTATCTGTATTGTAAGACGCTGAGAATTTTACCGTGAGAGAATGTTGCATATATTGTACAATGCATTTAAATATGCTACATTTCAATGCAATATCTACAGAAATAAAATACCTAATGCTTTAGTCGTGGTTGCATGGATAATTCCTTTGGCTGCCGTTTAACAGGGAGAATATATATTTAAAAAAAAAATAAGGGCATGTGGAAATAATTAAAAATTCAGTTTAAAAGTGCTCCCTTTTTATTTAAATATTAATGTTTTTTAAAGATAGGGCATCACTTCAAAACATTTCGACATACTTATGTAATTATTGTAAAATTTTTATCTTTAAGTCTTTGAACAATTACAGTTTATACTTTTTTTACACGATGAAAAACAAGCTGACGGCCCACCTGGTGGTAAGTGGTCACCGTTGCCTGTAGGTAGGGTAGGTGCTGTATTTGTTATTCATATTGTTAATAAATTAATCTATGCGGAACCGTTAGATGCAGGTTGCTCAGAACCGTTCCATTTGGAAATGATGGGGGAGGCCTTTGTTCAGCAGTGGACATCATAGGCTGATAGATGATGATGATAAATCTATGAGACTTAAAATCAGGAGATCATCAATTAACACGGGGACAAAATCGTCGATATGCTGTATTGTCACGGTCGCTAAGCGGATTCTATTTTTATTCTAATTCATACAAATATTTCAATAGCATCCCACAATATTAGTTGCAAGTATTCTCAGCGCAAACCAAAGTGAACACTGCTCTAGTAAGATCAATGAACGCTCACTAATCGCTTAGACTCAGCCAAGATATACGCGAACACGTAACAATATACCCCTTTGTGAGGTGTAAACCTATTATGTTGCCAAATACAAAAGGCCACAGTTGAAAGCTGTCTCGAGATATTTAATAAAATACACGTTGCGATTTCGGCAAGCTTCATATAGTCGCGTGAATAAGTACCTACGTACAATTTGCTACGACTTAGTATCGTGTTGCTCATTTATTTCGGCGTTGTTAGTGAACGGAATTACGTTTCAACGCGATGATTTACTTAAGTGTAGATTTTGTGCTCGTGAGTGTACAGATTTATGTGCTGGCTGTAAATAAATTGTCATACTACGGGCCTTACGAATAAAGTGACACAGTATTTGTTTTCGTTCTTTCAAACATGGACCAAACATGGACAAACTTCTCAATCATCCTTGGTTCTAATAAAGTTTTGAAATCGAACAAAAAACCGCGTCCCTATATTAGGCTTATTCTGTGATTATTACCATCCCTACCGTACCTAATTAGGCTGTAAATAAGTAAAATAAAATAAGCAACAAATTTTAATTACAAGTATTATTTTAATTTTCTGCGACACAGTTGTGATGGACTAAAAACGGTAATTTATTAATCTTTTCATTTCTTCCTCGGCTGCCCATTTCCACGAACGATTAGTGTAGGCCTTCTTTGACGTTTCTCCACAAGTTTGTTATAACGTAAAATTAAATTGATTTATCAATTTCTCTTTCGTCTTGAGCTTTATGAATCCAGACTGTGGGCTAATACTTATACATAGTGGAGCCGTCAATACGACAATAAAAATTAAAACATGGCCTATATTAGTTCATAGAAATGGTTTCCCAATTTCAAAGATATCTTATGCATTTGATAATTTCACGACATTTCTATTAAAAAATGTAGCCAATGTTAAATTATTTCATACAAATGTCATGAAATTATCAAATGAATAGGATGTTTTTGAAAGTGGCAAACCATTTCTATGAACTAATATAGCCCATGTTTAAATTTATTGCCGTATTGACAGCACCACCCTGTATAATATGTACCTATTAAAATTATATTTTCAAATTCTTTTCTAATAGAAACCTTCCGGTCGTATTGGCATCGTTGTATGGGTATTTGTGCCACTGAATGAATATTTCGTTTCACTTTGTGAAAGTCATATGGATGTGTAATTACTGTCTCGCATAAGATAGACTCTTCTGCACTGCTTATTATATGCGGTGGTCTGGCGTTGTTTGCCGTGCTTCATAATCAAAATTAACTGTCGAAATAAGGGTGTCTAAAAAACTATTACTACCAGGCTTATTTCCAAATTTTGTTGTATAAAAAAAAATATATTTTTAAATAATCATCAGCTGAGCACATGCGAAAATCGAATCATTCTACCGAGTGCGCCGCCGTAATTTATTTTGTCAATGGGCAGTCGTCAGGATAACGAGTAATTATTTGTTAAGGCGATACCTCGGCGACACTAGCGACACCACTTGATTTATATTAATTGTGGTGAATATAGAACACAATAAACAAAAAACGCTTTAGTGAATGACTAAAGAATGGTATTTGTAATTTTTTGAGATCTACTCGGTATAAGATATTCTTCTACATGTAACCTATTTTTTCATTATTGCCGAAGATGGCCACTTTTAACAATAATAATAAATTTGGTTACTTATAGGTAGACACTATAAACAAGATACATCTTTAAAAAATACAAATACCGTTCTTTAGCCATTCTCTAAAGCGTTTTTGTTTATTATGTTCTAAATTCACCATAATTAATAACAATCAATTGGTGTCGCTAGTGGGCACGAGGTAGCCCCTTAATTGTACTCGCTACTCAAGCCAGCTAGAAAGCTTGTCAAACAATATGACCGGTGTTTTCAAACTCAAGATAAAAGCCCTGTCTCGCTCTTCTAAAGGGGCGCAGTTGTAAACAGAAACAATACTTATCCCCCTTTCACGAGAAACGAGGCTGACGTGTCATCGCGGACGAAAATCTTGTCAGACCTCTTTGTGTGCGAATCTTATCTCAAAATGAAAACTTAAATTAGTTTCGGCATAACGCCGGACAATCTGTCTATTTCATTTGGAGTTTGAAGTATCAAATAACGATTGGTATTTATTGGATAAGATTCCACTTCCATCCGCTCTTTGTAGTTCCAATAATTTCAGCTTGGGACTTGTTATTAGTGTTCACTTTTATTGTTCATAAGTCGCAGTCGACATTCAATCAATAATAGCTTCCGCTTGAGAGAAGAATTGTTAAGGGATAACTGACTATAAAGTGTTATTAATTTAAAAACTTCTCAGAAAAACGTCATAGCTGATGGACCCTAAAACTATGAGCGACAGTCTGACAATAATTATTACTCATTTTTTTGAATGAAATGAGCATTTTGTGAATTAATTTAATTTAATTATCTTCTCGTACAGCGGTTGGGAAATAGGCGTTATATTGTCAATACTTTTATAGGAGAAAAGATCATCAGCTCCCAAAGTCCCTACGCTATTCATCCTAAATTTGCTATGTTGACCTTATTGAACGCAATATCACAAAGCACCTGGCATTATTTAGTTGCGATTTTCTGTAATATGGTTCACCAGTCTATGGTATAATGCTTACCTACAACCCGTTTGGTTATCACTTTTGTAAACATTGCTCCTTTTTATATACCAACAAAACCTTTTTTGTTGTTGTATCAAAACAGGCAATGGGAATTTTCTTTTAATGTAAAGATTGCTAACCAGATTCTTGAATGTTTTATCGCATCATACGGGGTGATGCCGTCGATACGACATATGGCTATATTAGTTCAATAGAAATGATTTGCCACTTTAAAAAAACATCAGAGTCGTTTGATAATTTTATGACATTTCTATGGAATAATGCAGCCAATGTTATATTATTTCATACAATTGTCATGAAATTAACAAATGAATAAGATGTTTTTAAAAAATGGCAAACCAGTTCTATGAACTATATGCCCATGTTACAATTTACTGTCGTATTGACGGCACCACCCTGTATACTTTCTTATTCTAAATCAGTGCTTAAAATCCAGTCCTTTGGCGAAGTGCTTACTTACGCCATTACAAAAACAAGCTTAGCATTGATCTATTGACATTGTTTTATTTAATATTTGACTATTTTTAATATTGTGGTTGATTTTCATAATTTAATATAATTGTCATATAATAAATGTCAATAGTACCTACCGAATTTTGGCATGCCACGATGGCGAAACATATACATGTTCATTGTATCTAGTGTCAACATCTGTATTTACCATGTTTTAAGCAGAATAAATGATTATGATTATGACAAACCCACTTATTTACATTTACGAAAATATCCAAACCAGAAAAATAATATGTCCTGGGCGGCAACGAAACTTGGACAGACTAGAAGAATTTCACAGGCTTATCCCTAGTCCTTGGTAGCTCACATGGTGAGTGCAGTAACCAGGATTGTGACCGATCGCAGGTCCCGGTGTCCGGACCCGGGATATTTTTTTTCTGATTTAGATACTTTTCTTCTAGTCTTATCTTTTTCGCGTTGCAAGTTGCTCTGCAATTTAGAGTGTCAAAAGTGAAATTAAGAAAATACCTAGTCACATTGATAAAATTGTCTATGTTTTTTTACAAAACACTTCGACTGATTCAATTCCTTTCACTCCTCCATTTGTTACTTTGTAATGCCAACACAGTATAATTTAGATGCCAGCCTAAACTTTTTAAGAATAAATTGTATCACATCGAAGAGATCAAATGCCCGAGCTAGGGGCATGTTTATTTCCACCACAAAATTTGTTTTGGGAGTGTTCCGAAATGTCCTTTCTGTTTACATTATTCAAACAACCACTTACCGGCTCGTCCTTTCAGATGGATTTCTTGTGTAGATTGCCACTCCAAGTTTGATTATTAACTTTTGGAGTAAACTTCCGATGTGGTTAACGCAATTTTGTGTGTACAAGTAATTTGGGTGTATTAATGCTCGCGGCTGTTCATGGAAGTATTCCCTATTCGCTTGATTGTTGTTTGAGATATGAAACTTTATGGTAGAAAAATTAGTCTTTTTAATATATTTTTGTTTATTATAGACTCCCGAGAACTTAAAAGCTATATAGATTTACAACCGGATGGCTTAGAATTAAGGTTCACTATAAATGTAGAATATGGGGCAAAGAATCGAAACGTTTTTTAATATTTTTATCTTTAATGGAATAAGTCCAACACTACCACTAACGAAATCCCTCGACAATTTCTTGTCTCCATCAGCCGTCCGTGTTACTATAGCTAAATTGTATTGAGTATTGGAACTACATTGTATGCAAATCAACTCAATCCGCAAACGCAAGTGAGAATAGTGGAATTAGACTAGTGTGAACCTAAAATGTATATCGAATGATACCTACTCGTAGTAGAAAAAAGGTTGAACAATTCTAATTTTAATTAAGCTTTTTAGGTATATTTATTATCTGAATAATATTCTAAATTCAGTAATTTCAAATGAGATGTTTTTCGTATCCGGCCAGGTTCATACACTATCTCAAAAAATCAAGAAAAATCTTCTGAATCCGGGAAAAATACTGATAATTCGTTTTCATGTATAGTTCACTGGTACAAAATTCAAAATTATTAGTAATTAAAATATAATAAAGAGCAATAATTAAGGTCAGAGCAGTCGCCCGGATTGCGAAAGGTCGCGGGTTCGATTCCTGCCCCAGGACGTGAAATTTTTCTAGTTTTATTATATTTTAATTACTAAGTAATTTTTCAAACATTTATAATAATGTTAAAATCAAAAATTAAGAATATTCAAAATTATTAGTCCATTTTACCTTTGTTTAATATAGCAATATGGCGGGCGACATACAAGTCAACTAAACGACACCAAAGTAACATATAGGCGCCGTGATGAATATTTGGCCGTGTTGCAGTTTTTTCAATAAAAAATAATGTTTTGTAGCAAGAAATAAAGCAAATAAAAAGAAAATGGACAATTGAAAACTGTTCTGCATATTTTTGCCTTTTTTCAGTATAGTGTACATTATTGAAACAACTCCATAATGCTGTATCAGTTTCTATAACTTTGATAAGAAGAGGTGATTATATGGTTAGTCTATACAGTTTAGGCTGTGCTTGATATTCTTGGGACGCCAAAATACTACTAAGTCAAACTAATAATGCCTAGAATAATAAATTCATAGCGTTAAGTTGAGAGTGAAACCAAAATTGATTTATGTTGGCTATTACGTCATGTATTTTCGCGTAAACAAATAAAATTTTCCGTTTAAAAATTTAAAAGACGAGAAAAGTGCGGTAATATTAAACGCGGTGTAAAGTAAGTGTAAAGCGGTGTGCAGAAAGAAATGACTTGCATGGTCTAAACAACAAACATTAGGAAGTCATTTCTTATCTTATATCATCTTACTGTGGTGCCATGACTAAGTCACAGTGCACTTCGACCCATTGGGATCTTTTGTGCCTCCCCTGCGTTTACTCTTCCTGTGTCCAGAATATAGATGCCATTAGTCCTACTATATCTTTAGGCAGAAAGAGCCTCTAGTCTTCTGGCTTTGGATATGCCACTTCCAGAAGGCCCAGACAGGGGTCTAGAGCCAGAATGCCCTCAAATGTCCTTATCACAGTGACACAAGAGATGCATCACTGATTCATGAAGTCATTTCCAGCTTCCATTTAATTGTATGGTACTGCCAAGAATCTCTTTTTACTGACTGAGAGATATTAATGTACCTAAACGACCTCGTTCGGAGTTACTCCATGTTTGAAATTATTGTTTTTGGCTCAATACCTAAGAAATGATTTATTAGCTACCTTATTACACCTGAAACATAGAAATATAATTCACTTATTTAGATGTTTCAGGTGAACCAAATAATACTAATTAGTCAGTAAGCTTCAAATTAGATGTCCGTACTCGGTTTGTAAGTACCTTGTGCTACCTACTCCTCAGTAATTCTCCCATGTAGGAAGGCCTGTGTCCAGCAGTGGGACGTGTATAGGCTAGTGATGATGATGATGACTCGGTATTGTTAACCCTATCGATTATATTTGCTACTTATATAAAATTATTGCTCTCAATAATAGACTTTAAAAATATTTCAAGGGAATCATGGAATTCCCTTGAAGTATTTTTTTTTAAATGTATACAAAATTATTTCGTATCACGTTCACTTTGTGTACTTATAAATGTATTATGGATTCATTTTAAAGCACTCCCGCACCCGCCGCTCTCGTTCAAATACTTATAATGGCTAACGTATGAAAAACAAAAGGCTTCGCTTTTTATTGTTGCGAGGAATTTTAAATTAACGCAAATAAATTTATTACACTTTTTGTGTAAAACAAGATGTCAGCAAAATGTTTTAAATATATTATAGGAAAGGTCGCTGCTAGCTTTTACATCCTTTTCCAACTTATTTTAATTGAAGCAGTTATTCTTTTCCTGGTTCAAGCCAGGGTCTTTTTTGGCCGTCTTTTATTCTTATACTTTCAAACATTATTATTTTCTAAAATAGGTATGTTTGAAAAGTTTATAAAATAAATAATCATTTTTTGGGATCGTGATTTATCATCAAGGCTTCCTACATGGAACAGATGAGGACCTTATGTTATAGCATGCCAACACCAATGCGGGTTAGTGAGTGAAAACAATTGTAGTAACAACTGGGACCAACATCTGAATTAGCTTTCCGAAGCACAGAGGAGCTAGAAATTAAACATTTTAAATTAAACAAAACCAAACCAAAGATATCCATTTGACAACCGTTGGTCATAGTTGTTTATTTTTATATCTTTATGTAAATGTCAATCAAATATTGAATGAAGTCATTACGATACATTTTAAACACAAGAAAACGAAATCGAAAAATATCGATTTATTCATTTCGTACATCCAAAATAGTGACATACAGAGCTAAGAGATCGATGTAGGGATTAGTGAATACGCTTAAGCTCAGCGTTGTGCTCAAACGTCAAAATCAATGGCGGCTCGTCGCGTCGTCTTGTCAGTTGTCAGTCGCCAAGCTCGATGTCGAATATTTCTGTTAGTGAATCACACAGCAGAGCTCTACGAGTCCTACGAGAAGCTTTATGCTGGGCGCAAGGGGACTAGTCTCATATTATTATGGTATTAATATAACGCTTACTCATATTGTCATAAAATGATCAATTTTACTTTTACAACAATTTTATTGATGTTCCGCATGTGTTTTATGTTCATGAATCCCATGAAAATACGTACAAGCATCAAACTATTAACATAACGTTCTCTTTCTTACTATTGTCTTATTATGACCAATTTTACTTTGAAAATATTTATCTTGATGTGTCACATGTTTTAAGTTCATAAACCCCATGAAAATTCGTCCAAGCATCCTCAAAACATTAAGGTCACAAGGGAGGTTATTTTTAATAAATGAATTACAAAATAAAACGTCACTTTATGTGAATTGCATCACAAAAGCGTTCCGGGAAGCCTGACCGAGGTCGTATATCACCAAGACATATCACGCTCTCGCGAATTTTATTTCTTCCATTACCTTTTTTATATAAATGGCACTGGATTTCTCTTACTCTTATGTAACGTGTTGTGTGTTGATATATTTACCTTTTACATTTATTTCTAACAATCAGTTTTCATTTCCCCAGCCGATGTATTCTGACAATAATTATTGCACAACATTACTGGGCATAGACGGCATTTCATCTTAAGCCTCATTATGACAACACACCTGCAATATCAAGTGATTTTTACTTGATATTGCGGGTGTCTATAGGCGGCGGTAACCGCTTACCACCAGGTGGGCCGTCAACTTCTTTGTCATCTAGTTGTATGAAAAAAAAAGACAAAGATAAATCTTAATTTTGGCTCCCTTCCATAATAGGAAATGAGTAGCGATTTTCTTTTAACTACTTTATTATTGGTCAAGTCTGTATAAATTAGAAAATGTAACTTTTAATGTTAATACAGTTTTTAAAAGTAATTTTCCTACCAAACATAAAGTGCCGCATAACTAATAATGCATGACTGACACGCTCTTATAATAATTAGAACCACTTAGGTTATTAAATTTCATCATTTTTACATAACACAAATTGACTGTTATATATTTTTATGAGATAATAGTATTACCATGGACCAAATGTATTACCTAATCAATAACCGCCATTCTGTTGCTGCATAAATCTAAAAAGTATATCATCAATTCTGTTCATAATTATGTTACTTACTTTTTATCTTTGGAATATTTTTATTAATAATATAAATATTTAATAGTATCTAGCCCAAATTGATTATCTATAGATGCTTACATGCTTTGGACAGTAGTAAATATTTTAAACAAACGATAAAAAAAGCACAAACATAAATGATTCGTGAACAAATGTTTGTAGGTCCTCCTCATGCAAAAATCGGTCCCACCGGAATCGAAATCTTACTTCTAGTTTAGTGGGTAGGGGTAACTGAGCAATTGACCAGACGGAGTCAATATAGACATAAGTAGATAAAAAAACAGTAGTAAGAAATTCGTTTGAACAAGAAAATAACACTCCGATAAAATTGTTTTTATTTACCCCGAAGTCATATCAGGTGTCAGGTTGGTAACGACGGCTGACAACGGGTCTATTTGTCACTTGCTCGGCGCCCTTCAGTCGAGATGTTTTTCGTATTATTATTTTAAACACAACATTCTTATCGAAGGATGTATTGATATATTGATTTCGTTGAGCAGTCATATTTAAGTTATAGATGTTATTGTTACAGTTTATTCACGATTTCATCATGTTGCTTTTTATTGTTTTATTTGTAATGATTCTGTTGTATGTATGATACATTTGAGTGATTAGTACTGCTCTGATAGAAACCGTTTTCGTGAGGTCTGCCTACATAAAAACAGCTATTTTATCAAGTAAATGTTACCTTTAACTATTTGCTATTTGTTGCTATATTTTATCTTAATAGATATCTGAAAAATCTATGCCTTCTAATTCGTTCGGTTTTTTTTTTCATTTGAATCGCGGACCAACCGCGTATTGAGTACGGCGAAATTTCAATACCTTAAAATTAGCAGCTGTATTGTTTGTTTTGAAATGTCTTGATACCACCAGATTTTGTTTGACATTTCCACTGAAAACGAGAATGATAAGACGATCATAAATACAGCGTTCACCGTATACCGAGCCAACTATTATCTTCTCAACAGTTATACAATTATATTCTTGAATAACAGAAACAGTACTTGTTTTATCATTGAAGCAAGTTATCGAAAATACACAAATTATTTTATTAAAAATAAATGCTTCTACGTAATTATGTTGTCGTATTCCTGTGATTTCCTATTGAATAACTAATACAGTTTAGCAATAATCTTAAGTTTTCTTATTTTCAAGAGGACTTTTTTTTTAAATCGTGTTTCGGTTCTTGACGTGCTTAGATAAAGATATGAAGAAAGATATATCTTATTTTCAGATCCGTTAGTTCTTTTAGCGACCTATGGCATTACATAATGAAAAATAGTTTTTTCTATGTAACGCTTTAATGTCACACTTTTTTAAATAATCTGACAGTGACGCTGCGGAAAAGTACCCAAATATTTATTATTTCAGTGAGCTCGCAAAAAACGTTACATGGTCACTATGAAACTTCTGTGACGAAACTATATACGTACACATCTAACAACAGCGCCGCACCGTGTCAAGTCAACCGCGAAATTCTGCCTGTCGCCACACATTCTTGATTACGATTTCATCCCTCCAACTTTCGTTATGAAAGATTTATAAGATTACTTCGTTCGAGTTTCCGTCAATATTGCGATACGAACATTTTCGTTCAGAAGAACGAAAAATAAGCAATGTATTTTGTGATCTCGAAGGAAGATAACATCTATTGTCAGTTATGATTTCCGTTAGTGATTCATGAATTAGTACCTGTGGATTAAGTTTTCTGAAATGAGAAAATATAGGCACTCACAAAAAGTGCATGATGCTATTGAAAAATAATTTTCTGTTTCTGAAATTTTATTTTCGTAACTCAAAATTTTGTTTTCTTTTTGTAAGTTGTAATAATGTGAAAAGAAAAGATTATTGAGTCTTCATAAATTCGATAAAAAAAGTTTCGTAAGTGGTATATTAATATTAGAAAATAGGACATGTATGTATTTTTATTCTAAAAATTATGATTAACAAAATTGCAGACTTAAATATCAATTTTCAATAATTTTACATTCCAATGTATTCTTTGTTTACAATTATTGAGAATAAAGATCTCGCAGTCCAAATGTACCTACTTAACGAAATTTTCACAACTTTATTTAATTTAACTATTTGTTCCAAATACATTTCTATTGATTACACTATATTCTTTTTATATATCCTACACTTATGGAATCAGCTATTGCATAATTTTTACTTACATTACTAACACAAATTACTTTATAAATCGCTGGAACCCTATATAACAGTATTATTAGTTAGGGTTTTCAGTAATTTTCATAAATGTTTAATCATTAGCCACAGACAACTACAAATAATAAACAAAAATTATAATAATAAAACACTTTAAAATAAAGTATGTAGTGTGCTGCCCGAGCCTAGTGTTCTATCTGTACATACAGGTTTATTCCTAGTTCGGGGTCAGTGTTGGCTGGGCCTGGCCAGAGCACTATATTTATAATTATAATTGTAATTTATTATTAAGAAGAAAAAAAATCAACTACTTGTGTACTAATTTACTCTGTATTTTTGTGTGTATTGTTTAAATAAAAAAAATGATAAAAAAAAATGATTATAAAAATTGTTATAATGACTGTGTTATTTTAATAGATATTAGATCTAATGTTAGATTGTTGTCTAACAGATGTAACATGATATTCCTAATAGATATTTAGTTGAAAACATTTGAGTAAAATGATCTCACCTTTACCTGCCATCATCCTTCACACTAATATCTCTACATTAGGGTCGAGGTTTTACGTATCACGTTATATTGAGGATGTACCGTAAAACGAAGGGCCATTTTAGCCGACAGCGGGCGACGGATGACCCCGGGCTATATCAGGGGAACGTATTATTGACCCCTTGATTTAGGCCGTCACGTCACACGTACGCTTTTTTCAAGTTTCATCATTTATTATGAAAGCCTATACAGTCCCAAGCAACAATACGTAAGCACTTTTGACAGTTGGACACATAAGAGTCATCTTATCGTTAAGGTAACGAAGAGGCTAAAAAGACAAAAGTGGACACAAATTTTTGCTCGTGACTGTTATTATTAGGATTATTTGTATTTGGGGCTTTTCGATCTTGTTGAGACCGATTTATCACTGCGACCTAAAACATCTATTGTGACTTGCCGCCAATAGTTTATAGTAAAGCCTTGATTTGGGCACTTTCCATAAATTTTAGGAATTTCCCAACCTCTAGGGTCAATAATGTGTCTCCCCAGAGCTTCGTTTGTGGATAAAAGGTCCACAGTTGCAAAGGAAGTGCATTAGGGTTTCACGCTCCTGTGTACAGAATCTGAAAACATCTGAATCACTTAGTTTTACGTTGAATAAGTGTCTATTCAATTTGCAGTATTCTGTTAAAGCTCTTATCATGGCACTCGCGTTACTCCTGCTGAGCTTTATCTCTTCAGTTCGTTTAGCATGGTAGACATGTATCAGAGACTTTGAATGTATCAAACCAGGTGTCCTTAGCCTTATATTGGTTCCATTAATATCGACTGTACTACAGATGACTGTAGTATTAATTAAAAAGCCAAATTATTTTCCTGTGATAAAACAAGATTCCGGGAAAGTAATTTAGCTTTGTTACCAATTCGCTCAACTAGTGCAATCGAATAGAGATTCGAGATAGCTCTTGAAGTTTATACAATTCTAAGCATGACCAAAGTTGAACTGTTCAAGCACAGCGTTTTGCTTTAGCAAAAAGAGTTTGTATTGCTAAGCGTCCTAACAAAACAGACAAGTTCCATTTAAGTAGGCTCTGACCTTTTAGGTATTCCGCAGTATTGTTTCTAAGATACTCAAAGATGAGTTGAGGCGAAGTCTTAATGGCCGCGATCGATTGTCAGTCAGAACGTGGTTTGAAAGTTGGACGTCTTCATATCTTGTTTCGGGATAATATAGACCTTGTCTATGGCTTTTTAAGTTTAGTGCTTTCAATTGCTGTTAATGTAACGAACTTGAATAAGGTCACCAGAGCTCACTCAGCAAGCGTTAGATTTTATGCTTTCAACACTAAATTTTACAGGGTAGGCAACGTGTGAGTTTGTAACGTGATATAACATTGCGATGTTATAGCACCTCGTTTCTCCTTCCAAAGGATGATGATAATTTTTGCCCCAACCCAAGTTTAATGTCCAACAAAACAATATTTCCAATAATACCCTATAAATAGAAAGATTATTTTAGGAAATAGTTTGAGTTAATTCAAAGCTAAGGTTTCGTCGACAACTTAAATAAAATCTTCAAAAATCTTTCAATTCGGATTTGTCAATGAAGACCATTGACCAATGGGTTTTGTTTCATAGAAAACAAATACTTTTTTAATGTTTTGAAAACCTTAAAAGTTATTTTAATGTATTTATTAAGGTTTTTATATTATTATTATTTCATTAGAATTATGATGATTATGATAATTAAATACATTTGATTGGATTGAACAAGATTATTATCTAGGAAGAAAATATAAAAACGCACTTTGACAGATGACAAATATTGCTAGTGTTTTGATTGTTATTACAAGCCGATTTTGTTTTACGTTTAACTCAGAAACCGCATCTTTAAACGAAAATGTATTGATATCTTAAGTTACTATGTCTTAATAATATATATTTGCGCCCTAAATGACTTTTGGACATGTTAGTTTTTAGGTGGGGCAAGGCTTCATAGTAGGATTGGCATCCTCTTTTCCTGGAAATTTTTAAATCAATATAAATTCAAAATTCAAATGCATACTTTGGCGCTTCATTCGATTTTACCATGCAAAATTTATTATTTTGCTGACCGTGGGAGGAGACGTACCTCCACTCTTACCAATGTCTCGCTCTCGACGCCTACTATTAGCTTGGGCGATATTTTATTATTATTATTACGGTAACTTCTCATTATTCCGGATTGGATATTGAATTAATATTTGTCTACTTTCGATCTCAAGGCACTTTTGTACCTTATTTTTATAAGCATTTCAGTGTATTCAATGTTTTTAAGTGTTCAGTTTTTTAAGTTTATTTGTCTTGTTACCGTTTGCCTTTATTTTTAATCTTGAATATATAAAGTGACGTTTTCCGGTGTTATTAATAGGACTCTCTATATCACTTAGCGTTACAAGTTGTGTCTCATGTGCTGCGAGCGTCTATAGGCTATGTCTATAGTTTGCCATCCTTTTCTTTAAAAAGGTTTTTATTCATTACCTTTAATTGCAATTTTAGTACTTCAAATTTATACTTTCGTGGACTTTTTTATTTTTATACCACTAAAATGACAATCAAGTATACGGCCCACATGGTGGTAAGCGGTTACCGTAGCCTATAGACGCTTACGATACCAGGGGTAGCACTTCCGCGTTGCCGACCCTGTAAAAACTTTTTAAAGTCCTTTTTGAAGAACTCCATGCTGTACTCGTATTGGATATTTTTGAATTTAACTTTTATTTATTGTTATTGTTAAACGCCATTCATCCAGTTATATTTATAATATTTGGAAGTATTTATTTTGATTACACACGCATCCCCAAAACGCCTCTACACGATCTTTTCCCGCTCTTCCATGCACCCCTCTCTCTGCACCTCGCGACGCATTAGCAGTGAAAGTAAACCACTCCCGCAAATATTCGCTAAAAGTATAATAAAGCTAAATGCTCGCCGCGTGTGTATCAGAACCTGTCAAAAACCAAATGGCCTTGTGTGCGAATAAATAAAAACGTTATTTCTCACGATTTCTCCATCACAGTTTGTAGCGCAAAAAACTTTTTCCGGGCAAGCTAAGATTTCTTCTTTCGCAATGGCTGTTATTTATGACAAAACACTTACGCTGAAATAAAGAAAATGAAACAGACGACTTCACAAATCATCCAACTTCCCACAATTTCCGCGTGGAAGTATCTAGGGCGTGATTTAATATATATATATATATCTACGTAAACAAGCAAAAGTGAAAACAGCCCTGGCCGCAACACGTTCTGTCCCTACCGAGTCCTACAATCATGTTTAAGGAGGAATTATGACCGCCCTTCCCCCACTCTCCCCTCCCAAGTCAAGCTATGTGACTCGAATAATCAACGTATTTGACTTGACGTCTTTCGCCCGTGATCTTGAGTAGGCACGCGTAATTTTCCGCATGGCTGATTTTAATTGGTAATTGATTCTGCAATTGATAACCGTGATTATTGGAATCCTTATCACAATATTACTTAAAATAATTGCTTACCGATTAATATCTATACCTACTACGTCAGTTAATCGTTATTGGGTAGTTATACATTTAGTATACTTATTACGTAACTAACCAAAATTGTCGAGAAAGAAATAAGTAGGCATGTAATGACACAGTACTGATAGGCATAAGGATTTTTTCCTTTTGATCAATTGACAATTGGCTATACAACATTTTGGTATTTTTAGGCAGGTTAAGTCACAATTATACACTTTCGGGCTACACATCAAGCGGATTTGATTGTATTTATTTCTATTGCATAACAACAAGAATAAATATAAGATTTTGTAAGTAATTAATTATTAGAACAGATTAATTCCCTTTAATACTTAAACATAAAAATTAGATAAATTGATGATTTTTTATTTATTCCATATTCTAAGTCATACTAAATTCAGTGTTTTCATAAAATAATACAGCAAAAGTCATACCTTTCTGAGATCTTGAGTAAAGGTTGGTATTCACGAGCGTGCCATTTGGCCCGCCCGGCAAATGGTGCGGCACGATGGTGTTTCAATCGTTCTGATTTTTGCTTGGATTTCGATATTCGAGAGCGGATTTTTGAGAGTTAGCGAGACATTTGGGACGCCCGAATGGGACGCGGAGCGAATGTCTCGCCCGTGAATGTCGGATTTAAGGGGCCTACGTGGTAAGTTTTTTTAGTCGTCGACTTTTGGGCCAACCAGTGCTTATACTCTATAATTTTCTCCTTTACAATGCACAAATTACAGATTATTAACTAGCCCCCACGACAAATTTTAGAAACTGTTCCATTTCATTGATACTTATTATACATACATATATGCAGTAGTTATCCCTGCGAGGAAGAGGTCATAACATCCCGGCATATCTGGTATAGTAAGTCATAGTTTGATATGAAAACAACATAATTAATTTCCGTCACTTGCATGCATATATCACAACTATTAATCAAGCGCGTTACGGATCTTCCGATCATCGTATTTGTTCCCAGTTGAGTTCCAAAGTGTTCCATTATAATTTACTCGTAAATGGAGGCAAACTTGAATTCCGATCAGTTTATGTAAATTAATGGTAATGCAGCCGAGTACTTTATGATTTAAGGGTGAATATAGTACATATAAATACGATGTAATCTAAGACAACATGAATGTCTTAATTTTCCTATGGTATTTGTGCTTGTTATAGAATGTGTGCGTTATTGCTGTTATGGTCTGGGAGCCCTACATTTTTAGTTCTTAATAAAACTTAATCCGTCCAAAAAACTTTCAAGTTAAACAAAAGACAGTTCAATGTGCAAGTTTTGAAATTTCCAAAATATATCGCGTCAAAGATTTAACACTTTGACACGCTAGAGAACCATACCTATAGACATGGAAGCGCCTTTAGTTGTTATTATGTATTGGAAACACTTTTTAATGGATAGTCTAAAAATTACTTACCAACACTTCACGATTTTTGTGAGCAACAAAAATCGTGAAGTGACATGTAATCGTTTAATAGATGTCTAAATCGGATTTTTTAGATGCCCACTTAGTGTTTTCGTTGGTTAGGTTAGGTTAGTATGATGCTCAGTTAAATACAAGGCCTTTTTAATGCAGTGTTTGTACGTGATAGCTTTGTTTGACGTAAGAATCGCAATAGGCCAACAGATTGATTCACTCGCTGAGAGTAGGGTGCAATCGAATAATAATAATAATATTGTTACACTCACACCTATTAATCTAGCCTCAGTTATAAAGGTCTTGTGTTATCTATACTTTGATGACAACAGAAATATTCATGATAATTATTACGATGTATCGCAAAATTAGCATCTAAACGTCCATAACTCATGAATAACATGTTTATATTTGTACTGATTCTGCAAACATATGGACCTACCGGTATCGCTCAGGATCTTTGGTTTTTTAGGGGTACCGATCACTCAACCCGGATGTTATCATCGTTCGGATGAGAGAGTCCTGATAAGAGGAACGAAGTTGGAAAATGCTCGTCAATTTACTGGTACTTACATAAATTCCTGAATTCTCGTCCAGATAGAACCTGACTTTTGCCCAGGCCGCAGATACGTGATATTTTAAAAGTAATCTATCTGAAAAGAAGTGGCAGCTGTACCCTTCTAGGTAGAAGAATAAAAAGAGACAGCACCACTGTCCAATTAGTATTTAAGTTCAGAGTAGGGTCTCAAAACCGCAAACCACTAAAATACAGCTGTACTTAACTTCCAAGTTCTATAAATTAATTCCAGAATTAAATATTCGGAACGAAAAACATTCGGTTACGAGCACTTACCAAATTCAGGACGCTCCGTTTTACGAGCTAATAAAATGAATGTTCTACCCGTATTTTCTTTTTCGGAAAAATTTCACCCCTAAATATTTGAAGTGTTTCTTTCGCGAACTATGTGACTTGCGCTTTTTAAGTGCTTCTTTTAGCAAATAAAGTCGATTTTTTCTCGTAAATTCCCAGGGCATATTTCCCATTCATTCTCTTTTGCTGGCACATTTGCCAGGCCGGAAACATATGTGAAAGAATATTTGCACAGGCTGCAAAATCATTTCATTGATCACGGCCGATACGAAAATAGGCTCGGCGGATGGGTTTTCAATAGCTTTTTCAATTTACCTCTCGTTTCGTGAGCCGATGTTTTGACACGTGTGGGACATGACTGTGTTCATTTATAAATAAAAGCTTACAATATTTCATTGAAAATAGAGCCAGTGAGTAGCAGAAACCATAGAACAGTCTTACTGGATAAGTAATGTATATTGTAAATGCTGTTGGAAAATATATGATACATTTAATGTTCTGCAAGTTGTCTGCCGATTCACCTTTCTTGTGTATATGATGTTCACTGCTGAATAAAGGCTTCCCCCTTTGATTTCTAAACGGAACGGTTCTACGCAGTCTACATATGTCAGCTCTCTGTGACCCTGACCAGGTCTTCTATATATCTTGTGGAGAGTTTAATTATTTAGATTTTGAGACAGTTTTATAATAATTTTTTGTTCATAAATTCCATTGGTTTTATAAACCAGTAGTTTTCTGCCTTTAGGCGCACGATGGGGATTTCGCACAATAGTGATTTCTTAAAATAAGAATTTCTCAACATGGGAAGTTAGCTAAATGGGTACTTTTACACTTGGCTACCGAAGAATTTTGCCAGTACGATCATTATGCCTCGTCAACATTACGAGAAGGTATATGGTTATATTTTAGATGTCGATATATTTTAGATTAAAAAGATATTAAAAGTAAATAAAAAATAACCTACTAAACCATGTAGCCTATAAATCGTATCCAGATATTTGCGATAGTTTTGTACTTAGCATGGGTAAAGATAATTACTTACCAAGAAATTACTTTAAATTCTGACTCCAAATTTATATTTACAAACAGATTCTTTAATTTTTTGGGTCCTTTCCTTTATAACAGAGTAAATAGAATTCTTAATATTTATAAGTTAAATTATTATAGCTGTAAAAAAGTATTATATGAGTACTTGCAAAATCTCACCTACGAACAGACGGAGGAGTTACTTGTTAGACGTATATAGGTATAATCATTAATTTTGTTAAGTCTAAGATAAGTCTAATAATATTATAACAGTAAGTATTTGAATTTTAATACTATTTTATTTTTTCAATTGTTCTTTTTAGGTTATCAGTATTTTAAGAGTAATTATTTTATTGTAATAGGACCTATTAGAAATATGTAAATAAGTGCTGAACTCGCCTAAGATACAGTATTTTAACCTAGTTTAGGCTACTACTACTACTAAGTTTTCATTGTATTTTAATTATTGTAAGAAACTTGATTGTATTATTTTTTGCCCTGTTTTATGAATAAATATTAATTATTATTATTATTATTAACTTTAATAAGCAATTTATAAAATTGAGAAATACTTAAATACGAAACATGAATATTTGCATTCATTGATTTGATTTACTATGTTGAACATTTTTGATATTTTTGTACACAAAAATTACATATTAAGAAATGTTCATACAGAGTTCATATTTGTAGGTATCTTTGAAAAATAAAGTTTTGTCTTAAATATTTACCTTTACATCTGCTTTTAAAAAAGGTCTTCTTGCTAGTGCTCCAATTTACCATACCTGTGGTAGAATTATTGCACCTTGAAGAATTGCGTTTTTCATACAATTTCCAGTCGGAAAAAACGCAATTCTTAAACAAAACCAATCGTAGAGTATTCTCAAGATTCTTAACTATGTTGATTTGGATAAATAGCTGAAACTGAATAGTAGTAGGGGATCATTCCCCTACTACTAATTAGTTTCAACTAGGTACCTAGTTCTAAAAGCAGGACAACTTTGAACGAAGTCGTGTTTCCTATATCATGATGAAAAAAGATACAATTGATAATCTTTTTCTGCTAGCGGCAAGAGAGATCCGTATTCAATGCCAAGCAATGATCATGGGTTCTTCATCAGTTTTTATCATTATATAAGTGGGCTAGTGTTTCCCCGCGTTCGTAATTACACTCTCTTCTGCGATATATTTGACTGACAATCGAATTTGACAATATTTGTTAATTCTATATGGCAGTATAAATTTGTGCTTTAGGACAAAGATTCAGCTAAATAAAACGACTTTCTATAGCACTAGTATTCCTGTAGGAAATATTTTGCTTGCAAATACGGGAACCAACACATTACATAAATTTTTTCCTTATATTCTGTGAATCTCATATTTTAAAGTTTCTGCAACTGCTATCAAATGGGATTGCTGTTTAAAAGTCTTGTGGTAAAAAAAGAACACGTCAAAATCAAATTGTCGTAAATAAACGTAGGGTCGTAAGCGGTGAGTCGTCAATAATCTGGTTTATTAGGATGTAAGCAAGGTGCGGCATTATCGCGAGCGCGAGGGTGGCCACTCGGCCGTAAGGTGTGCCGGATCGATCGCTGTTTCTATTTCAGTCTTTTTATTGTATGGCTTTTTTGCATAGAAATCGAGGGGAAATTTCCAATAGTTTGCTTCGACTCTGTACATGTATCCTGGGTTTTTTGTACTTTTCCTGTTAGTACGTGACTAAAAGAAACACCTAAGAACTCCTTGCTTTAGTTTTAATAGTTATGAACAAAAGAGTGTGACATACGGATGGAAAAACGTTAATATATATTTACATAACTCTAGCAACCGCAAAACAATATTATAGGAAGAGAATATATGAAAGTATTACTATTAAAGACAAAGGGTTTGATTCCCTCGAGCGGGAGGATGTTAGTTATTGGGACAAATACTGTTTGCGATCTGAATTTTTATGAGACATTTACATGATTTGTTCTTTTACATAAAACTCAGAACTGCTAAGATACTAGTGTGTGTGTGTGTATGTGAGTGTACGTAAAGTCACTGGCGAGGCGTAGCTTATGAAATAAAAAATGTATGATTAAGGCTGCACACAGGCGAGCCGCAATTTAGTGTCAGCAGAGCCAACTGTTGCTGCCGACATTATTCGGCGCTTGCTGTCCATTTGTCAGTCTGTCAGTCGACTTCGTATTAGACTAAGCGCCCACACGTGTCGAAGAGCGATATTATTATTGGCTTTTTAATTGCATCCGTTAAGAAACTTGACTATTTTAAATTACAATGTAACAGACTATAGCAATAAAAAAGTAAAAATAATTTTTCGTTATTTCTTCGCAAAAAAAGGATAATGAGTAAAAAGGTTACTTGTTTTTTTGTATGTTTTAGGTCATCAACCCGCAACAATGCAGGAATTTGTCTTTTACGTTTGCGTTATGAATTTTTTTTTGAATTTTGAATTTTTTCTTTGTATTCATTTTGTTACTGGCTGTTTCCCGTCTCGCCATGATGGCCGGTTGCAGTCGTCGACGCGTTCACAGCTAAGTGCTGCTCATCTGTGTGCAATAAGCAATAAGTTTCTTACTCGGAATACATAAGCAAAACTAAGCCAAATCATATTTTACTTAACCGTCTCTTAATAATTACAATGTAAAACTAGAAAAATTTCACGTCCTGAGGCGGGAATCGAACCCGCGACCTTTCGAAATCCGGGCGACTGCTCTAACCAACTAAGCCACCCAGGACTTGAGATATCCCTGTGAAATTCTTCTAATCTATCCGTATTTGCGTTTATGAGCTAACGTCTACCCTACAATGTCGAAATGTTCTATTTCTACATCCGAAACGAGTATTTAGTTTTTTGTGTTTTTGTGGATAGAGCAGTCGCCCGGATTGCGAAAGATCGCGGGTTCGATTCCCGCCTCAGGACGTGAATTTTTTCTATTTTTACATTTTAATTACTACGTAATTTTTCAAACATTCATAATGCTAGAATCAAAAATTAAGAATAACCCTCTCTTGTTTTTATGACTGTCCAACCGTTATTAGTTTATACACTCGCCATTAAAAAAAAGGTACTTGAGTGCCAGCACTCACTTAATGAACTCATACTATGCACATATAAAATGTAAGATAACTCTCCGCATAAAGTTTGCCTTGAGGTTTTACAATATGGGGTTCATTAGGAATCGAGAGATACAGAATGAATTTTCCAGGTGTCTCCGGGCAGATTTGTAGAAATGAAAACTGCATACATTTGTGATTAATTCATATTCCTAGCTAAGAATCGTATAAACCGCCGTGACTATTTGAAATCAAACCAATTTACCGGATTTAACTCGCGTTTAATTAAATGTTACATTATTCTTTTCATACACCGCCGTGACTATGTTATTTTTTCATTCTTCGCCGGCACATTGGTTCTCTCCTTCCTGTAACATGACTTCCTTCAAAAGAGGCGTGAAAAAGCACCTTTTGCCGGCCGGCAAGGTGTGATAGCGGCTAGAGCAGTGTGTAAACTGCACTAGCTGTCTCCGCACAAGTATGGACTCTTCTTACTCGCATTACATCAGGTGGTGTTGAGTCTCTGTTAAAAAAAATAGTATTTTATTAACCGACTTCAAAAAAGAAGGAGGTTATATGTTCCACTGTATGTATTTTTTTTTCCTATTAGTGACGATATCGGATGGTGTAGACCCAATATCCCCACCTACCTACTCAACAGAGTGCGGTTATTCCTTATGCGGAGTAATTTTCATCGACACACTGTGTCATGTTGAAAACGATAGTTGATAATATAATATTTTTCTGTTAGTTGGAGGGAGACCCATATTAAATACTAAGCACTGATCCCATGCTCAGTGCTTCATCATTACCAGCCTATATACGTCCCACTACTGGGCACATGCCTTCCTACATGGCAGAAACACATGAGGAGTTTGGGCCATAACACCACCACGCTGGCCCAGTGCGGGTTGGTGGGTTAAAGCGGTTGCAGTAACAACCGGGACCAACGGCTTAACGTGCCTTCCGAAGCACGGAGGAGCTCAAGATTATAAATTTGATTGACCCATCCAAGGACCAACCATGGCGAAAGTTGCTTTGTTTTCGTGATCGAAACCAGAGCGCTCAAACCACTACGCCACCGAGCTCAGTGCTTGGCATTGAATATTCTGTTTATCCTTTTCTATCATGATATGTACCTATAGCCTCATTGGGAGCTACCACGTGCTCGTATTTACCCCACTTTACCGTAAGTGCTTTTTTGAGTATTAATCAAAAAATAATTTATTTATACTATTCCCTCTAGTTTTGGATTAAGTCATCAGCTCAAACATAAAAATTTACTCTGTATTAGGCTCTTGAATGATGATTCAAAGAGTGGATCATCTAATTTGAACTAATGGTAGTCCTCATTTTACCATCTTTGAATAGTTTTTGCATATTCAAGGCATCTAATCCAGTAACATTGTTATTTGGCTTTGTAAATCAACTTAGCGTACCTAATCCATTTCGTAAGGCCTTCCCTAGCTGTTGCAATTAAGGTCCAAAATAAGCCGAAGTACTCTCAGGCTTAAATAGTCTAACATTTATGATACACCCATATATCATAATAATAGTATGTTACCACGCAGCTGTACATTAATTAGCACCCTTTCACGAAGCTAAGTAGGTTTCATTTACATTAACAGCGGTGTTCATCAGGGCGGCCGTTTGGGGCACAAACTCGCCATAAGGCTTATTACACTTCATTAATTCAGAGGCATGGTTCGAGAATGGGTCCGCCACTTTTAACGGCGTCCTATTACTTTAAAGAGCAATTCTGGGGCAAATGAGTTTTAAAAAGGCGAGTTGGCGCGAGTTGCTTGAGTTGACAAAGTTCTGTATACTTTGGCATTTTTGCGAGTACATACGAGTCAGTCACCCAAAGGATCGTATTAGCCTGGGATGCGTTTCTTAAGTCACGTATTGAAATCACAAATTGCTCAGAGCATGAAGAATGATAAAAGAAAGCCTGAATTGGCATAGTCTATATTTATGTTTTTTTAGATATTCTGTTATTATAACAAATTTCATTGATCAATAATCTTTGTTTGATCATCTGATTTATCCACTGCACTTAAATCTAGGATGATTTTACTAATTTTGACAATATAAAAGTAGTGTATTAGTAGTAGTGTAGTTACATAACTGCCATAATCAGTATAAAGGTAATAATATTATTATTCAATCGAGGAAGAACAAGCTGTCCAAGAGAGACAAAGTTAAAAAAATATCAGGTTTATTTTAGGTACATAAAATTGTAAGATGTTTCATAACAGTACCACAATAAAGAGACATGTTATCAATAAAAAAAAAACTATTCGTTACCTTTTGATAAAAAAAAATTCAACGGCGCACTCCAGGTGTTTTACGGGACTCTAAAAGCGCCCTAATGGTAGCACAATAATTTGCAGTTACGCCCTGAGTAGATTGAAGTGTGAGTACTTCAATTTTGTTATTGTCACTTTAACAACTTCAATATAAAATTTACTTCGTAAGTACAGTCAACAGCACATCAAACGTAACAGTTTGACCTTGATACCGCCCTTGTTCCGTCAGTAATAGAGGCGGCTTTCGTAGTGCAACTGTCACGCTTGATGTGCTGTTGTCACCACATTAAATTTTTGTAATTCAAGGCTTATAATTTACTGTTCACCATATTAATCTAAGTTTTCCAACCAAAGAAAGCGATGGAGCATCAAAAACATCTAAATGCTCATCAAATCCATCATTTGTGAATTTTTGATTACCGTTTTATTATTTTTCCGTTATAAAAAAATAAAACTAATTCATGAATCTCTTAGTATAAGATCTATCCCAGAAAAGCCGCGACCTCGGGCTGATTCATCTTTATATTCTTTTCAATTGCTAGCCTAATGAATAATTTTCCGACCTAAACTAAAATTGGGAGGATTAAGAATCAATCACTGCTTAACATTTGCGCTGCCGACTCGAAGTATTGATGTAGATTAAGACTTACAAGTAACCTTTCAGATTGATTCTTGATTTTAGCTTGCCTAATTAGTATAATATATGTAGATACCATAAATTACAGATAAGAATGCTTAAAATATCTTAAAAAGTGTAAAGCTATGAAAAAATCTCCTAAATTTACTAAGTGGTGGACCCATATGTAGGGTCGCCTGGGTAGGTACCACCGCCTTTCTTATTTCAGCCGTGAAACAGTTCGCTGTGTTTCGGATTGAAGGGAAAGGTAGCCAGTGTAATTACTCGGCATGGACGGCATTTCATCTTAGGCCTCAGGATGACAACGCACCTGTAGTATCAAGTGCTCTTCCATGTTATTGCAGGTATCTATAGGCGGCGGTAACCACTTACCACCAGGTGGGCCGTCAGCTTGTTTGTCATCTAGTTGTATATAAAAAAAAATAAAAAAAATTGGCAAGGAAGCCGAGCAAATGTCTGCTTAATAAGCCGATAGTGTCAATAACCAAAAAAGAAAGCTGAAGTTATTTAACGATCTTCTTATCAGAACAGAAAATACAAGCATTGTAATAAATCCTAGCCAATTTTTAATAACAAAAACATGATATCGTCATATTAATTTCACACGACATAAAATAATATAAGAAAACCGGCAAAGCCGGCCGGCCGAGTAAAGTAAGGTAAAGTGATTTATTTCCAAAAGTATTAAATGTAAAGGAGGTGTTTCATATCCGGCCACGTATAATTACACTATCTCAAAAAATCAGGAAAAATGTCATAAAAAAAATATTTGAGACTTTTGTAACATACTTTGTAGAAATTAGAAATACACCAAATTAACATACAAACATCCCTGAACTATGGATTAATGTTTGTACTCATCATACTAAGACCTACCGGGATTCGAATCCAGTCCCCTGGTTTAGTAGAAAGGATTACTGACCACTCCACTGGACGGTCGTCAACAGCTATATAATAATATATATATATATATATATATATACAGGGTGCCACATTTAGATCGGTCAGTATGGGAAAGTCTGAAACTATAAGACATACGAAAATCTCTTTTTAGGAAATATGTCATCGATTTTAGTCATAAGAAAAATTACATTCATACATTTTTTAAAAAAACGTGTACTCAGCTCAGGAATCGAACCCAGACTTTTTGAAAAATAAAACTAACACTATTTCTGTTTAGATATCGATTGTGTAAGTCTTAAGCAGTAAACGTTACTATGAAACATGTTGTCTAAAATGAATAAAATGCATTGTTTCCATATCCTTTAATTTATTTTAGTAATTGTTTGAACTTTTTTTTTTTTATACAATTAGATGACAAACAAGCGGACGGCCCACCTGATGGTAAGCGGTTACCGCCGCCTATAGTCACCTGCAATAACGAGGAAAAATCACTTGATATTGCAGGTGCGTTGTCATCCTGAGGCCTAAGATGAAATGCCGTCCATGCCCAGTAATTACACCTTACACTTACCACCATTACCACCATAGGAGGTTTATCATGTCTCTGTTTAAACCAAGACGTTCCATTTTGAAATGACGTTTATCACGTCTTTGTATCTACATACTTATTCTAAGTGGGCTTTTCAATTGATTATTAGTGTAAGTATGATTAATAGAAGTAAGCAATTATAATCATAGATAGATAATATTATCGCATATGACAATATGTAAAGCAGTGTATGTAACAAGTTGCGACATCAGCAAAGAGCTACAAACAAGCATAAGAGACAATTTTATACACCTAAACGAGTTGAATGTTGTGTTGATATTAAAAATGGTGGTAAATTCGAACACTTAACTACAAAAATAAATTAAAGAATATGAAAACAATGCAATTTTTTTCATTTTAGACATCATGTTTCATAGTAACGTTTACTGCTTAAGACCTACACAATCGATACCTAAATAAAAATAGTATTAGTTTAATTTTTCAAAACGTTCGGGTTCGATTCCCGAGCTGAGTACACGTTTTTTTTTTAAATTTATGAATGCAGTTTTTCTTATTACTAAAATCGATGACATGGTTCTTATGAAGAGATTTTCGTATGTCTTATAGTTTCAGACTTTCCTATACTGACCGATCTAAATGTGCCACCCTGTAAATATAAAGGGTGACAGGAAATTAATGGCGGAGCTGTTAAGGAGTGATAGTATGGGACAATTTCAGCCGATTTTACTATGATACCTACCGTCCTAAAGTTAATCTTTTCCAAGATATTCATACTTAAAGAATTTTACAAAAAAATGGCTCAAAAAGACCAATTTTTAAGAATTATAGCCATTTTAGGATTTGAAGTAGGATTTTTTTGTAAAATTCTTTAAGTACGAATATCTTGGAAAGGATTAACTTTAGGACGGTAGGTCTCATAGTAAAATCGGCTGAAATTGTCCCATACTAATACCCCTCAACGGCTCCGCCACTAATTTCCTGTCATCCTGTATATATACACAGGGGACAAGCCTCTAACGAATACAGATACTTTGGACTTTAAGCACGGTTTCCTATTAATTCGCATAAAATATCACGGCATAATTTTACTTTTATGAAGATACATTTATAATAATGAAAGTGAAAGTTCATTGAACAAAAGCCAGGAAGCCTACGTGTATCAGATAACGCTGAAAAGCTTAATTTTATGACGTCACCCGGCCACATGTTTCATATTAATATGCTGTTGGTAGGCGGTGCTCGCTGCAGGCAAGTTGAAACGGCAACTGGAAAAACAATATTATGAAAGTTATGTTTAGATGTTTATTGGGCTCTTATAAATGTGATTTCATTGATTTTTTAATTTCATTCTTCATTCAGTTTAATGTAAAAATACAAGTTACACACTGTTGAATGCGTAAAAAAATTACTTTGCTGAAATTACTTTCTTTATTATTACTTTACTTATTTTTTCTTGCTCAAGTATTTAGTTATTGTTTTATTCTTACTTTTTTCATATTGGTATAATAAGTTTTTAACACACATATATAATGTTGGTCGTCTTGTCTTAAAGAAAAATTAAACAAACAACTTAATTAATAATGGTTTCTACGCTACCATTGGATTTCTTCTTGATTCTCCAAATTGGTAACCTATGAACCAGCTATAGAATTGTAAAATGTTTTAAAAAAAATGTAAGAGTTCAACCAAAGAAACGGTCAATATTAATACATACTAGATGGTTAATACTAATCGAACATCAGAAAAAGTGCTCCTTTCTGCACTTTCAAACCCATTCCAGTTCGAATCTCCCTTTTGTTGCTTGTTTGTCCACGGATACGTAGAGCGGTGCTAATCCGGGCTTAGAGACGTCACGGAGATAGGGCTCAGCCGATACAACCAGCTCTAACGCTCATGATAACATAATAGCCTTTAAATTAATCGGTCGCTATGTTGCCTCTATTGTTCTAAATGAAACCACGAAATATCCACATTAAGCAGGTACAATACGTATTCGTATTAAAATAAAGGCAGTGACGTAAATATTTCCATGCTCCAGTTGTTTTGTGCAAAGAAAAATATTTTTCATCCTATTCAATGAATCTTTATCAATCCAAAAGGTGCTGATTTGATTGTGAAAGGTCGCGGGTTAGATTCCCGCCTCAGGACGTGAAATTTTTCTAGATTAGATATTTTTATAAGTAAATATTTAAATTATCTTGTAAATAGTGAATTATGCCTTTTGTTTTTTACCATCCTGTTAGCGCAAATACACACAAATAGATATACTATCTACAATAGAAATTATATAATCCTATTAACAGTATTTATTGTATTATGTTCGTACCAGTAAAATAATTTTAGATTCAAACAAAGAAGATTTTATACATGTATATTATCTAACATTGGTAATATACTACTACTAACAAATTAAGTAGGTTCAAGGTAACAAATATTTAAAGTAGACCAATATCTGTTTGCGGAAAATGCTTAGTCTTGACAGTCCTCAGCAGAAGTCGATTATTCTTTGTATATAAAAAAGACAATATTTCTAAGCTGTTAATAAAAAAATTTAAAAAATGAGAAGTTTGTCTTTTTTTTTTGGAATCGTTTATTCGAATCGTTCATTACAGAAATAGTGATATTTAATCCAAGTTGTCTTATATTTCAAATCCGATTTTCACAGTAAGATCCGAGAAGAAATGTACTTTGGAGTGTTTTCATTCAACGCACGCTCTGCTACAATTATGTGAACGAGAGCTGCATAGCAACACGCCCGTGATATGGTACTCTATGTTTACGGCTAGTAATTAGAGATTTTGAAATTATTAGTTTGGAATTTGCTACGGCTATTACAGTGCGTCAACTATGTAGATAACAACGTTATATGAGTTTTGTATGCATATAACACGAATATCTCGTGGCTTAGTGATTTGAGCGCTCTGGTTTCGATTACGAAAACAAAGCAACTTTCGCCAAGGTCGATCCCGGGGTGGGTCAATCGAAATTTGTGATCTCTATCTTCGAAAGGCACGTTCAGCTGTTGGTCCCGATTGTTACTGCAACCGCTTTAACCCACCAACCCGAATTGACAGCGTAGTGGTGTTATGGCCGAAACTCCCCATAATATATTTCTACAAAGTAAGAAGGCCTGTACCTAGCAGTTGGGAGTATAGACTGATGATGCTTATGATAACAAGAATAGACATTAGTTGGATACCAGATACAGCTTAAATTATGCGGCTAACTAAAAATAATAACAGAACAACAAGTTATTACCTGATAAAAATCACAGAACCTTTCGAAAATATGTACATAATCTATCATGTCCATTAACTCCAAAGTATCTTATAAAACAGCCCAAAGATAATAACCCTCGTTAAACGATTATCAGGGACGTAGCTGGGCAGAATTTTATGTACTTTCCTATGTATATAAAATTTTACTAGGATTATTTCAAGTCTCTATAAAGCAAAAATATTGCTTCGATAAAAGTAAGGTAGGTATCGTGGATACTCGGATAGATATTGTTACGGTGGTGTATTGTTAGCGTTATGGCCTTGCGCAACTCTGAAGTAAATTTTCTCGGCCTTAGAGAAGTTTTCAGCAGGCTGTAATGCGTTTTCAGTCCGATCTAGAGAGTCCTCTATCACATACCAAGTTAATAAAAAAATTTACCTAGTTGCCACTGTTTTCAGGCACCTGCAACATGTTTTCAGGCTGTTTCAGAGGCCAACTAACGGCCTGGCCACGACCACCGCACAAGCGTCATGCGTCTCGCGTCTAGGCCATCACGGCGCGCTGTATCGATGTCGGCCGCGCAGCGCGTCGTCGTGACCGCGCAGTGGTTGCCGATTCGACGCCGCCCGTTCGCGTGGTCAGGCCATAATGCGATGCCACTGTTTCCAGAAAACCCTTTTTGAGGCGTTTTCAGGACCTCTCAAAGCTATTTAACGGCATTATGTAAAAATCCATAAGGGTGAGTGAGATAAAGCTAATGCTAGACAAAGACAGAAGAAGAACCTTCTGGAACGGTCACGAAAAGACAGGCATTTTAGTCACACCTAGTCCGTCACCATATTTTATGGAAATGAATTTCAGATTTTTGCAATAATTTATTAGCTGATTGTTACGTTAAATATAGTTTTACTTTTAATGTAATTTCTTTGATCTTAGTTCGTAAGTAACATGGAATAAACTACTACGTGTATAAATTCTCTTATATTTCTCAGCATGGAATTGTGTCTGCCAAGCACATTACGGCAACAATATTTTATTGACTAGTGATCTATCACATTTATGACATTGTTATGTTTTCTGTGAAAAATAACGGTATTAACAAGATGTATGGTGTTGATGCGGTATTGTTGAAGGTAGAATTACGATTGGTGATAAATTGTTTATACCTACCCAGCCATGAGATAGACTAGATTGAAATCAATTTACTATAGAAAAGATAACACGGAAAACAAACATAAAAGAATAAAGAAAAAGAACACAAGTAGTAGATCATTCCATATATCGTTTTTCTTATAGCCTAGAATATTGATAGAAGTGCTGTAGTCTATCGTTCAGATCAAATAAAAGATAAATTACAAAAGATGCAGCTCAAGGACATTAACAACAGAGTTAATTTATTCTACTACAGTGATAAGTATCACCGTTTTCCCAGTCAAACGTATTACGAGGGCTTACCTTAAAATATTGAGATGATTTTTATAGTAGACGCTCTTCGTAGACGCTCGTCGTAGACGCTCAACGTAGACGTTCGTTGTAGGCGCTCGTCGTAGACACTCGTCGTAAGCGTTCATCGTAGTCGCTTGTAGACGGTGGATGTAGACGCTCGTCGTAGACGCTCTTCGTAGATGCTCTTCGTAGACGCTCGTCGTAGGCGCTCGTCGTAGTCGATCATTGTAGATGCTCGTTGCAGGCGCTCGTCGTAGACGCTTGTAGCACCTTAAGCACTAACCACACGCTGCCTATTCTATGAAAACTAGGAGAGACATCATGTTTACAGCATAGAAGTCGAGTCTCCACCTCTCAACAGAGCACTTTAGCAATAAGTTTTGGCGACCTTATTCACCTCATGAATATAAAACTACAAAGTAGTATTATGCGCTCAAAATTCGAGAGGTAAAAATACTATGCCCTACTGTAAGCTTGATAAAGTACCTTTTATTGTAGAATTTTACAAGCAGATTTCAGAACTTACTTATAATACGTAGTTTGGAAACAAACACGCGTGTAGAGCTGTTAACCAACTTAATGATTCTCTAGGCGCTCATAGCTAGAAGCAACCCATCTACTCATGTAGCGTTTCAGGTATAACTTGCAGCGAGCCCGTCTTAAAGGTCATAACAAAGATAAAGATAAAATATTCACTGGAGAAATGTTTTGGTTAGAACTGTTGTAAGGCACTAAACGTATATTTCTTTATCACGGCTTAGTAGAAATAGCATTTCTTATGTGTAATTGAGAATCATTCACAGTGGTTTCAAATTGCCTGTTAACAAAAATATCTATAACGTTTGTGGGTTTATAAATATACAGACGGCTATTCCTTCGGCTTTTATGCGTAAATAACCAATCCGTTTTCAATAAGTTAGTTACTTTGCCTTCCTTAAAATAAACAGCTACACCCGACATGCTATTCGAAATGCATGTAAAGAGAAAACTGTTAGTTTATAGTAAAAAACAAGTTTATGAAATTAAGGAACCTTTGCGAACTTCTCCAAAACACCGTACCAAAATTCCATCACAATTTGATCCTGGGCTTCGGAGCGCATAGGAAACAAACACACAAAATTGATGTTTATTTATAAAGATTTTGATCTACCTAATATTTATTGAAATATAAATAGTATTATATATTGTAATTACTGCCAGCTAAATTAATAAAGCTAGATTGATATTTTATTGCTAAATTGATGTTTATTTATATAGATTTTAATCTACCTAATAATTATTGAAATATAAATTATATTATTATTGTTGCCAGTGTAATTATTTTACTGGGCATGGACGGCATTCCATCTTATGCCTCAGGATGACAACGCACCTGCAAAACAAGTGATATTTCCTTGTTATTGTAGGTGTCTGTAGGCGGCGGTAACCGCTTACCATCAGGTGGGCCGTCAGCTTGTTGTCAACTAGTTGTATAAAAAAAAATGATTTTTATTATTATTTCATCCGAACCCAGACAATTGTGAATAGTTGCGGGTTTCAACCCGCCCAAGGATAGGCCTTTTTCTAGTCAATACATTTATCTGAATTTCGTACCTAATTACAGGGACAAAACATACGATTTTCAGAATGAATCTACAGATGGATGCGTACCCAAATTCCCAGTTAATGATAGCAGATAATTCCTCTTTGGTGATTTGTACAAACGTACGTGGCTCATTAGTGTGAAAACTAGGCACGTCGAACAGAATCAATAGCATTTAACATTAGTTGCGGTGACAAACCGAACGCTGTCAGCCTGCTTCTAATGTGCTTTTAGTTGTAATATAACGCTGTAGGATTCATTAACTATGTGTTACGTATATTGATTTGTTTGTATTCTTTATTGCATCACATTGTAATAAAAAGGTTTTAAAGCTAGGTTGTAACTACATAACATGAACCCTTCAAGGGCATTGCAAATTTTATTAAATGAAGTTTAAATTACTTTTTGAGATCATTCAATTGATTACATTAGAAATTATACCTTATTTTCTTTACTATGCGAATTGTACAGTACATCAAGCATAACTGTTTGACCTTGAGACCACCCTTACTGCATTCATAATAGAGGTGGCTTTCGTAGTGCAACTGTTACACGTGATGTGTGTGTACAAAAAAAATAGGTATATCATAAAATCATTCATCTACACTCATGTTTTAATTAATGATATATCAAAGGTGAACATATATTGACATCATTTTTGACACAGATAATTAAAATGAAAAGAAAAAAAAATTTTAAACAAAAATTAAAACCGACTTCAAAAAACTGAAAAGGATGAAATAATTAAATTTAAGTAGGTATTCATCCCCTAGAAACATATTTTTGGAGTCGGTGCTTTACTTTCTATTGTTTTTAGAAACCACTTAGCACCAACTCCAAAAATAGGTTTTAGGGGATGAATACCTACATAAATTTAATTATTTCATCCTTTTCAGTTTTTTGAAGTCGGTTTTAATTTTTGTTTAAAATTTTTTTTTCACAATTTTTAGTGATAACTTTCTACGGTCGAAGCTAGATGGGTGACCATCAACTTATATTGTTTCTTACTATCGTATCGTTTCACTAAAAAGTCATTGGAAAAGCAAAAATTCGCAATTTCGCTTATGTAGACGATTTCATAATTTCAGTTTTTTTTTTTATTTAACACCAAAGTACCCAATTGTTTTTGAAAAAATTTTTATGGGACCAAATGGCAGTTATTCCGCATCGAACAAAAAAAGAATCACGTAAATCGGATCAGTAATCTCGGCGTAATCGGTGTACATACATAGAAAAAAAAAAACATACCGGCCGAATTGAGAACCTCCTCGTTTTTGAAGTCGGTTAAAAAACTACCTGAAACAAAATGACCAATAACATCGTCGGTTTGACTCATTAAATTACGACTATTTTTTTATAAAACAAACTTATGGCAAAAGTGTTTCAGGCAGCCAAATTGAGTTGATAATTGAAAAACCTAATTGACAAATTGAAGAATATCTCTTTGCTTTGCTGAAGCACGCGCCTAGCGGGGGTTACTTTAGTTACCAATTATACAGTCTATAGTCACCAACAGACACTTGTCTTTTGAGAATCTAATGATCGTTTTCACTAACATTCGCTTAGCTTTAGGACTCTCTTACCGATTTTTATCTTAGTCTATCTAAAGGAGATAGAATGAGACAAATGTCGCTAAAACGGATGTAAGACTTGATGCGTACGCAACGCTAAAACAATGAATAGAATGTTGATTTGGCGCCATTCTGTCTGTGTATAAAACAATATCAATTTGTAAAAATGTCTGATGTCAATAGTGACTAATTTGAATGAATGTATGAGTGTAGATAAAGTACTGTATGTAAGTGAACTTAACTTGGTATTAAAACACTTGCGTCATACTATTACATAACTCGCCAAGACTCGTTTTTTAAACACCCATATGACAGTTACATAAATAAAAAAATGTAATTTTTTGATTCAAAAGACAAATAATTTAAATGATAATGTAAACTGTTATTATAGTCGACAAACGCAAGGTCGCTCTACACTCAACTCAAAGCTCCACGATGCAATCTCTAATACCAAAGATAAGACACAAATATATATGTAGGTATACGATATGTCTTGAAGGAGGAGATCTCTTGGGAGAAATAACCTTAGTAATACGAGGAGGTTGGCTTATATAAATACATACATTAGACTAACTTTATAGCTACCGATACACACCACAAAATTTTACGACGGGTCATTCTCTGTTGAAGCCGCTTTATTACGAAATGTTATGTTACTCGTATCGGCTAAACGAGGACAAACTTTTGAAAGGTTAATAAGAGATCAGTAGGTATCTTTCCTTGGTCACGTTTTTTTTCGTTAATCATGTTTTACCATGGAGGACGTAAGGCTTACCGTCAGTTAAAACATGATTATTTGTGGATTGGGTTGTTTTTAGTTATTTCATTTTAATAGCTCTTAGTTTTCGGCATTAATATATTTGAGATTGTTGTTATTATTTCGTCAAGAGGTTTTTACCACAAGGTCAAAATAGATTTTATCGTTTTGCTTATTAAATAAATAATGAATATTAAGTAAATCCTTAGCTACTCTAGAAAGGTAAAAATTTCTAATAGAAATCAATATGATCAAGTCCTAAGGCATATTCAAGTGTTCTTTTCTCTTTAGTAGCTTATAGAGATGCTTGCAGGCCGCTTTCTTGTATAAGTATAATAATTTCGTGTAAAAAAAATATAAAAAAGTAATCTTATAATATTTTTCTAACCATCATTACCTATTTATTGACATATTCTTTGTTAGCGAAAGTGTGATAAGTTAAACCTAAAAACAAATAAAAATTCTTTTCTTCGTAATTATTTCTTAATAACTAAATATTATATTTTGAACCATTGAATAATCAATAACAGCTAGTGAACTACTAAATATATTTTTTGCATATTAAAATAAAGAGTATTTGATTGTCTACAGTAGAATCAGAACTTGCATAAGACGTAGTTAAACTTACAAAAATGATACTATTTATAACACCGTGGGTAATGTATCGATTAAACATAAGTATATATTTTATAATTTAACAACGCAATAGTTGTCTGCCGTTCAAACAATATTCTTGCTCTACAATATTGCTCATCGACCTAGCAAGGCACGGTCGCACAAATGAAGCGCGTAACGCATAGCCGATGCAATGCAACCTGCTCAGCAGACTGCGAAACGACTAGGCGTCCAGCAAAATCAATAGTGACTATAAAGCGCCTATCACACCCTGTCTGGACGCTTCTGGACGATAATGCTTAGCACTCAGGAAAACTGCTAATTGCTTTATTAGCCGGATCGAAACTAATGAGTTTTGGCCCCGTTTAAGTTGGCTTAATGTCTGTGTACTAGTTGCGGTTGTATTGTTTTCGTGTAACTCTTTTATTATTTCCAAAAAAAAATTACCATAATAGTAACCGAATTCAAAACACTAAAAAGGATAATAGGATAAATAATCTAATTTAAGCAGGTACTTAATCCCTAGAAACATATTTTAGGAGTCGGTGCTTCACTTTTAATTGTTTTTAGAAACAACTTAGACGCCAACCCGAAAAAATATTTTTCTAGGGTATAAGTACCTACTTACTTAAATTTAATTATTAGGTAATTTAATTCAATAATTATTAGGTATTAATCTTTATTTCAAGTAATAATGCGTCTACTCATTCCTTTTACATTGACCGTGTACCTTTTTAACATTTTTAATTGTAATTTTATTTTTTATTTATATTGAATTATTCGAGCTGATTTATGTTATTCTGTTAGCATCTGTTAACTCAAGTCGCGCCATTACAAACCTTAGTGGTTTAATAATGCGACTGTTGACTATGCTAAGCTGGCAATCTATAATTTACATGTTTTTTATACGATTTTGAAATGTTCCTTTTTTATTCTTTGACATTTGTTATTCTTTTATTCTTTTATCTTTATTATACGTCTTTGATAGCAAACGGACGTTTCATTCTTTACAAAAGTGGTGTCAGAAGAATTATTTTTTATTTCAATATGTTTACACGCTCAAAAGCCAGGGAGATGGAAAGGGAAACTAATGACAATACTAACAAATCTTCGGGTAAGTCCAAACATTCTGTTTCTACTTCGGCACGACTGCAGATCGAGGCAGAGCACGCGGAGCGCACTGCAGCTGCAGCTAGGGAGCTTGCTGCCGCTGAGGCGCGCGTTATCGCGGCCGAGCGTAAAGCCGCCGCGGCAGAACTCGCTGCTGCGGATGCAGATCGTCTCGCTCAGCTCGCAAGATTAAACTCTGTCAGTCGTACCGCATCTAGCCGACATACTCATAGTTCTAGTAATGCTAGCCGTACACAAGCGTGGGTAGAAGCTCACGGCAGTACGCAGTCGGTGCCCTCTGCGCATGGAGCGCTTTGCGAGGGCCCGTCCGCGGTACCCTCAGCGCTTGATGCGCACTTTGAGGGCCTGCCCGTGGAGCCCTTAGCGCGTATAGCGCTCTCTATGGGGCCCGCGGTATCCGCGCCGACTGCCGTGCAGCCTACGCCTTTTTGTGTTTCGGTACCTTGTAGCTTTAGACCAACAGTTTCCTGCCATCCCACTTGCCACCCGTCAGTGGCCTCTTGTCACCCTAAGGCCCCTCATAGCCATGTGACAGCAGCCCCCGGCTGCACGTCCGCGGCTCATTGCCGTACATCTGCGACACCCTGCCACACCCCACAAGTGGCCCCTTGTCGCCAGGCAGCTGCGGCTTGTTGTGCGTCGGCTGACCCTTGTCACCTTTCACACTCTACATTAGGCACACTACCTAAAAATTATAACATTAATAAAGAAAATCATACAGACTCATCACATTTATTACAATTGGCTGCAGCCATAGCCAATGTTGCTACCGGCGCTGCCGCTGCTGCTAAAAAGGTAAGTGTCCCTAGCCCTCTCCCTATTTTCGGTGGCCACCCGACAGAATGGCTCATTTTTAAAAGGCTGTATGATGCCTCTAGGTCTTCATTTTCGGACACCGAAAATGTGGCGAGGATTAGCTCTGCGTTGCGCGGGGCTGCGCGTGAATGTGTGAGCGTTCTAATAGCAGTCGCCCGCGACCCCGCGGAGATCATTCAAGCTCTCGAAGCTGCGTTCGCTCGACCCGAACATATTATTTTGTCAGAGCTTTCGATAATGCGCAGTTTGCCAAAATTACCTAGCATCGAGAGCTCGAAAGATCTCAACAACTTTGAGTGTAAGGTACGCAATTGCGTAGAAGTTGTTCGACTTTTAGAGCGGCCGGAGTATTTGGCATCCCCAGAGTTATGCAACGAGGTGGTTGGCAAGTTGACACCGTTGCTGAGGACTCGCTGGGCAGACTTTGCATCTAAAAACGAGCAACTTTATCATTCCAGGCTAGAACTTTTGTCAAAATTTTTAGTGTTTGAATCAAATCTTCGCGTAAGATTTGAGTACATTGAGCCTATAAAACATTTTAATAATTTTAATATTTTTACGAATGACAGACGTAAAGTGGTCAGAGACGTAACTTGTCATTCTAAAAATTCTTCTTTTTCGGCCAATAATAAAGCTAGCGACTCAAAAACCAAAAAGTCTGAATATTGTTTTTATTGTGAAAAAATCGGGCATATCATTTTAGACTGCAAAGAGTTCCGATCTCTTTCAGTTGATAAGAGATGGGAATTTGTTGTAAATAAAAAGATTTGCTATATGTGCTTGGGGAAAAATCATTCATTTCGTTTATGCAAACGTTTTTATTGCAGAGAGGATTTATGTTCTAAAAAATTTACACATCATTCAGTTTTACATAGGTCTGATTTTAATAATAGTGATACAGTTTCTTGTGTACAGTCAGCACCAGAAACTTCAGTTGTCACCGGCAATAACTCGCCGGACGTAGTAGCCCATAGTGCTGAAACCTCACCTTCCCGCCCGCTCCTCAAAATGATTGCGGTGACCGTGTCCGGCCCTAAGGGTGCAATTGATACCTTTGCCCTTTTAGACGACGGCTCCACCGCCACCTTTATAGACTCGTCCCTAGCCACTGCTATTGGCGCTGAAGGTTCTAGCGGCTTTGTTACAGTTGAGGGAATTAGCAACATGTCCAGCACTATGAAAATTAATTTCGTAAATATTTCAGTCAAGGGTCGTCATAGATCAGAAGTGTTTGAACTCAAAAATGTTCGTGCTATACCCGACTTAGCAATAACTAAGCAGTCGGTCAAGCTAGGTGACGTTAAGCAACTTGATTATCTTTCGGACATCACAGAGTTTCTGAGCTATGACGACGCTAAGCCATCGTTACTCATCGGCGCAGATAATTGGCATCTTTTGCCACCACATTCTGTACGGCGTGGTACGCGTACGCAACCGGTGGCCACCTTGACCTCTCTCGGCTGGGTTTTGTTTGGTAGGTTAAAATATGCCAACTGTCGCTTGGATTTTGTCAACCATTGCCTTGTCAAAAGTGCTGCTTCCGAATGTGAGCCGCTCGATAATCTGTTGAGGGAGTACCATCGAGTTGAATCTATCGGCATCGTTAAGAAGCAGTATCTGTGCGCCAGCGATAAGCGGGCTGTTCAAATTTTAGAGGAGACAACGAGACGCCTTCCATCAGGACGGTTTGAGACTGGTCTGGTCTGGCGAACTGGGATTAACAGGGTTCCAGACAGTCGTTCTTTTGCGATGTCTAGGTTTCGGAACCTTGAGAACAGATTTCAACGTGACCCTGAGTACGCTGCATCGTATAAGAATAACATTCAGGCAGCCATCAGTAAAGGCTATGCAGAGTTATGCGCTGGCCCACCAGAGGGTACAGTCACGTGGTATCTGCCTCATTTTGGTGTTGTCCACCCTCAAAAGTTAAAGTTGAGGGTGGTGCACGATGCAGCCGCCCAGGTTCACGGGGTAAGTCTGAACTCCCTATTGCTTCCCGGACCCGACCTGTTACAACCGCTTCTTGCTCTTTTAATGCGATTTCGCGAAGGTAGGGTAGCCCTAAATGCCGACATTCGCGAAATGTTTCCTCAGACGAAGATTCGCGAGGTCGACCGTGAGGCACAGAGGTTTCTGTGGCGCGACAACTCCTCTCAGCCGATTCAAGAGTACAGAATGTCGTCAATGATTTTCGGTGCCACTTCCAGCCCTTTCACGGCCCTATATTTAAAAAACCGAAATGCTGAGGAGCATAGCCAGTCTTACCCAGCAGCTGCTTCCGCCATCATTCAGGACTCCTATATGGATGACTATTTAGTCAGTGTTGATACTCCTGAAGAAGCAGCTACCTTGGCACATGACATAGTTTTTGTTATCTCCCAGGCGTGCATGGAAATGCGCTCCTGGGTGTCTAATTTTAAAGAGGCGCTATCATCTTTGTCTCCCAACTTATGTGCTCCTTATGCGTCTTCGGTGCCTGTTCGTATTCTCGGGGTGAACTGGAATATTGGTGACGACACTGTGCTTTTCAAGAGCTAACTTGGGTGAAGTTCCTACAAAATTTACCAAACGGTCGGTTTTGTCATATATAATGCGTGTTTATGACCCCCTAGGGCTATTAACCCCTATTATTATTCGGGGACGTGTGATTTTTCAACAGACTTGGAAATTAAGTTTAGACTGGGACCAACAGCTGCCTTCTTTTTTGATTGACAAATGGAACTCTTGGTTTCAGGAGTTGTCAGTTATATTCTCCGGATCTGTGCCTAGGCATTATTTTTCTCATCATATCATTCACGACGTTGAGCTTCACGTTTTCGCCGATGCCAGTGAACTCGCTTATGCTTGCGTCGCTTATTGGAGATTCGTGTGCCCCGGCCAGAAGGTGATGCTCAGCCTCATTGATGGCAAGGCTCGGCTTGCTCCGCTGAAGCCGATGTCTATACCGCGCTTAGAGCTTCAGGCCGCGCTTATAGCAGCGCGTTTTGCTCAGTACATCATTGAAGCTCATCGGCGAAAGCCTACAAAACAATTTATTTGGACAGACAGTTTGACAGTGCTCCGGTGGTTGCGTAGCGATGCCCGCTCGTTCAAACCTTTTGTTGCTCACCGGGTGGGTGAAATTTCCGAAGCGACTGATGTTTCCAGCTGGCGATATGTTCCGTCAGGTTTGAATGTTGCGGACGACGCTACGCGCACCACCCATAAATTCGAAATTGATTCTCGATGGTTCTTGGGACCTTCCTTTTTGGCCTTATCTTCCCACGAATGGCCACAAGAACCATCAACTCGACCACCTACCGTTCTAGAGGAGCAGAAACGAGGTACTTTAGACCCTCATTTGGAGGTGGTAGGAGCAATCGTTCCGCGCGAACTGCCTTCACCGGTAGTTGCGGACGCCACTCGTTTCAGTAAGTGGCTTCGATTATTGCGTGCTACCGCTCGTGTTATTTTATGCGCTGAAAGATTTAAGGCAGTTTTGGCAATTATACCTCCAAATTCTAAATTTGAGATGTCCGCACATCACCTCGCGAAGGCTGAACTACAAATTCTTCTCGCTTCACAATTAGACTCCTTTTCGGACGAGTATGCGTTTACCCAGCGTGGTCAGACTTTGCCGAGGACTAGTCGCCTGAGGAATTTGGCTTTATATATTTGCCAGGATGGATTACTGCGTCTGGCTGGGAGAATTTCGGCGGTCAAAGATGTTCCCGTTTATAATGACCCTATAGTGCTCGATGGGAAGAACACGCGTGCCCAGTTGTTGATTGCTTCAGTTCACCAGTTGATGGCCCACTCAAACAACGAGGCCGTCGTAAACGAGCTGCGCCAAAGGTTTCATATCATCGGACTTCGTTCAGCTGTCAAGAGGGTCGCCAGAGACTGCCGCCACTGCCACGTCAGGAAAGTCCTTCCAACGACACCTCGAGTTGGTGATTTACCTCCAGAACGGTTGGTCCACCACGAGAGGCCGTTCACTCACGTTGGGTTGGACTATTTTGGACCTCTTTTTGTCTCCATTGGACGGCGGACGGAGAAACGATATGTGGCACTCTTCACCTGCCTTACCATACGCGCCGTCCATCTTGAAGTTGTGTCCAGCTTGAGTACAGATTCTGCCATCATGGGCATTCGTCGCTTCATGGCGCGACGTGGAACTCAACGGAGTTCCACGTCGCGCCATGAAGCCATCTATTCAGACAACGGAACAGCCTTTGTTGGTGCAAATCGAGAGCTGCAGAGATTGTTTGGCCAGCCCGTTGAGGAGTTCGCATGCAACCAGAGGATCGTGTGGAAGTTTATCCCGCCTTCAGCTCCGTTCATGGGAGGATGCTGGGAACGGCTCGTGAGGAGCGTTAAGACCGCCCTTTTTACCACCTTGAAGGAGCGCACCCCTTGCGAGGAAGTTTTGAATACGCTGCTACTGGAAGCAGAAGCCATAGTAAATTCCAGGCCACTGACGCACGTTTCGGTTGATCCGGCTGCCGAAGAAGCCATTACGCCGTCGCATTTTATTTTGGGCTCATCCTCGCCCTACTCCCTTTTGGCGAAAGTTGACGACGATGATTTGATTCGCCGAGTAAGGTGGAAAAAGGGGCTGAGATTGGCAGACCACTTTTGGGCACGCTGGGTAAAGGAGTACTTACCGGAACTCAGACCACGTCCGGCAGTTGGGAACAGTTGCGCGATTTCGATTGGCGATCCAGTACTCGTAGTTGACAGTAATCTTCCCCGGGGAGTCTGGCCCCTTGGCCGAGTCACTAGTGTGTTCCCAGGTCGTGACGGCGTGGTCCGGGTAGCTGAGGTCGCGACCAAAGCGGGCGCTTTACGGCGGCCAGTGCGAAAACTTGCCCTGCTGACTTAGCATAGTCTCCTACTGCTTTTGTGTTGCCACACCGGGGGGACCATGTTGACTATGCTAAGCTGGCAATCTATAATTTACATGTTTTTTATACGATTTTGAAATGTTCCTTTTTTATTCTTTGACATTTGTTATTCTTTTATTCTTTTATCTTTATTATACGTCTTTGATAGCAAACGGACGTTTCATTTTTTACAGCGACAATGTACTAATTTGTGTTATAATTATTTGCATGTTAAATAAATTAAAAAAAAATTAAAAAAATATTTTATCCTTTTAGTTTTGAAGTCGGTTTTTATTTAAAAAAATGGTTTTCACAATTTTTAGTGACAACTTTCTAAGGTCATAGCTAGACGGGTGACCATCAGCATATACTTATTATTTTCTTATCAGAACGATACGATATCTTTGTCATAGAAAAACAATATCCGCAATTTCGCATACAAAGACGACTTATTTATTACAGTTATTTTGATGAAAGCAAACTACCCAATCGATTTTAAATAATCTTAGGGACCTAATAGCATTGAATGAAAAAAGAGTCTCAAATCGGATCAAAAATCTCGGCGTAACGGAACTACTGGGAATAAAGGAATCGGTGTACTTACATAAGAAAAACATATCAACCGAATCGAAATCTTCCGCCCTTTTGCAGTCGGTTAAAAATTAGGTTGGATCCTAAATATACACTGCTTAAGCACTTTGAAATTAATTTTTAAAAGTAATTTACCTACATTTTTGCGAATATTGAGTGGGCGAATGGGGTCGTAGGTGTAGTACCCACGCCCCCATTCGGGCGCTTCCAGAAGATGTCAGATAAATAATACAACTTTTTAACCTTCGACGAAAAAGGAGGGATGTTAGAAGTTTGACGTGTCTGTCTGTGTTTTTGTGTATCCGTGTGTCTGTCTGTGGTACCGTAGCACCTAAATGAATTACCCATTTTTAATTCGTTTTTTTTGTTTGAAAGCTGACGTAATCCAGATGGTTCTAGCTATAATTTATGGAGATCTATTCCGGCGTTTTATGACAATCAGATAATTTTCTACTTGACAAAAGGGACTTACTAACTTTCACAGATCCGATTGATTTGAAATTTGGTTTACTGTTATTTCGATGGTATTTGCGAGACATGCTAATCTTGAGATGATTCTGTACCATAAAAAAGTCTGCGGGATGCTCATTTCTTCAGAAATTCAAAGCATATTATATAAGTATAGCTTATATGTTTGAGTTCATGAGAATAGTCTAAATGAGATGGCGTTAGATAGATGAAAATTGAGGCCGCTGGGTAAGTAAAATTTTCAATTTCATATATTTGTATTGTATTTCCTATATTTGTAAGGTCAGTAAGCCAGAACTCATCAGAAACTTTATGTCGGGAGCAGCGGGCCTCGTGTCCTATGCTGTCAACATAACATTTCTCCGGCGAACGAAGAGAGCCGTTTTCTCATGATTCTATATAGGGTACGCAACGCATGACGTCAGAACGTAGTGTCCAAGGTGCTACTAGCGTCATAGGATACGGTAACTGCTTAACATCAGGTAAGTCATACGCTTATTTGTTGATTGGTCGGTATTCAATAAAAATTCTAGCGAAGGATATTAGTTGAAAGTGAGGAACAGTCGTCATGAGGTATGTATGGTGTTATGATGTTACGTACATTGCACTTCGCTTCTATGTAATGGGGCTTGAGTTTTCGCCTTTCCTGTGCCTCAAAATACCAGGTATTTTGTTCGATTTGTGGAAGATTCTGTAGTCTTCTTTCGATAAGCTAATCGCAGGAATTTCCCAATTTTGTTTCCGGCCAGGGAATCATATCAATGTCCCATAGATTTCTCATCTACTTTTCACTATACTATAATAAGTTTCGTACACTTTTACAATTTTTAGAAAATGGAGTATGTTACAAGTGAATTTATCAAAAGAAGTTGAATATGAATTTCGCCTATGGATGGGGACAAAGTTACAAATGATTGTTCACGAATTCACGAGTTGTGAATATTGTTTCGTAATTGTTTTACTTCTTATTCTTCTTATTTTATAATACTTATACTATATTTTCTCTATACAGGTGGTTCTTTGCATTACTCATAAACTTTTTATTGCACTTTTAACAAAGTTTTATCAATATATAATTGCGATTAGTTAGCAGGGGTAGACTTATCTCTATAAGGGATCTCTTCCAACCTTTGAGTGTATTTTAATGTAATGTGGTAAGGCTGGCAACACAAAAGTGCATAGTCTAACAAAAGAAATAATACTTAAGGATAAATACGAGTAAATAAGTAAAACTACATACTACTAAACTAATTCTATATAAAAATACAAAGACCATAACATTACATAACATATGTTGTACATACCTACTTATTATTCATTATTGTCACTAAAATTTATTACGTATTATTTTAAAGCTATAACAAAGTAAGAACATAGTATAAATAGTTTATAAAAACGTCCCTGGTATATATCACGTATTGTATAATTTTCTTTGCTTTATACAAAGGCAGGTAATATCCACCTGCCTTTGTATAAATGATATTTATTAAATATGACATTATCCACGAGCCCGATACTTATATGAATGGGCATGATTCATTTATCAGTCATAATCATTTAAATATTGACGATATTCATAAAAATAATTTATGTTTTGTTTCCGATGCAGACCCATCTCTCTGCGAATCATTAATCAGAATTTCACGCATAGTTAATTCTCGAAATGACGAAATACTCGTTTCAATTAGTGTTGGAAGGCACATTTAATAGGTACGTAATTACTATTTAATAACTGTTATTATTTATAAAACTACTTTAGGTAATAATATATTAACCCGTCAAGCATGAAATTCCAGATACAGTTGATTTTTCAAATGTCAGAGCCCCCGGTGGTATAACGCCGCTTGACAGATTAAAGTGGCATATTGACAGTTTATATATCTAGAACTGAAATTAAATAACCGACCCATAAAACTTTGCGGTGTTGTCAGGTGGTAGGTAGGTTTGCTTCCAAGTAGCCAGCAAAGCTCTGTAACTCCAGAGAACGTAATAATATTATTAAAGAACAGTTTTCGAAAATTTGTTTTACCTAAAGTAAAATGTGCCTTGGCGAGGAAGCATCATACGATTATCCCGGCTAAATAACCGATCACCATCATCATCACCAGCCTATATACGTCCCACTGCTGGGCACAGGCCTTTCTACATGGGAGAAACACATGAGGAGTTTGGGACATAACACCACCCACGCTGGCCCAATTCGGGTTGGTTGTTTAAAGCGGTTGCAGTAACAACCGGGACCAACGGCTTAACGTGCCTTTTGAAGCACGGAGGGCCTCGAGATAACAAATTTTGGTTGATCTATTATGGGCTCGATCATGGCGAAAGTTGCTTTGTGCCACCGAGCTCCTCAAATACAATACTCGTATAAAATACAACAGTACTTTTTGTCCGTTTAACTTGAATTTGCAGCTAAAAAATTCGCTCGTAATAAAGTGAAAGGGGCTTCCCTTTCACTTTATTACGCCCAAATCACACAAATGTAAGGTATTCAGATGGACATTGAAAGACTTAAGGACCTTTATATTATAAAAAAAAACATTTTTTCATTGAATTATTTGATTTGTCCGTGTTTGACATAAAACTTAAAGTTAGATGAAACGGAAACAGTTTACCTCCTATTGTTCGACAGGTTTATTTATTTTTATTAGGTAACTTTTAGAATTATTTTGAAGAGACAAGCAACTTGCTGTCTCTTTTCCTCTGTAGATAGCTCATTTTCTACCTATTCGAATGAAAATCGATGCGGATATCAAACTGTTCTACAAACACACCTAAGTCCGTCTGTTGGACAGCACGTGTCCCCGTGTCCTCATTACGACCGAACACTCGACACCGGAGCGTCGACGCAAGCCGCCTTAATTGCTGTCAACCTCACACATCGCACTACCATCAATATAGATTTAACGACACCCTTTAATGTCATCATACCTACACGCAATTATAGATAAAAAAGTGACTTACATTTAAAGATATTCTTGGAGACAAACCCGGAAATAAGAGCTTTTAATGGAATTTATAAGTATAGAAGTCAGATATAACACGTTTTCACGAGTTAAATGTGTACCTGATGTGCGATAACATCATCTTTTTTTCTTCAAAAAAGTATCCTTTATCAATCGGTCCGACATCATTTTTTTTATTTGTACGAAAATTCGGATTTTCGTGATCTAGTAATGGTGTCTACGCGCTATTCGGCTACCGTTTAACCACAGGAGGAATGAATATAAATGATGGAACTCACAATTTTGAGTCAAAACATGCACGCCACCAAGCTACTCAATAATTCAGTCGCCAAATGATATGGACCCAATGCGCGGCTGCCATTTGATACAAAGACTAAATGAGAAATAAATAATAAGCCACAATTCTAGGCTAACCGATTAGTGTGGATCAGTAACTTCCCTCACAGATTACCTTCATCACCAGCCTATATACGTCCCACTGCTAGGCACAGGCCTTGGGAGAAACACATGAGGAGTTTGAGTCATTACACCACCACGCTGGCCCAATGCAGGTTGGTGGGTTAAAGCAGTTGCAGTAACAACCGGGACCAACGGTTTAACGTGCCTTCCGAAGCACGGAGGAGCTCGAAAATATAAATGTGATTGACCCATCCCGGGACCGACCATGGCTAAAGTTGCTTTGGTTTTTTTTGTATCGAAACCAAAGCGCTCAAACCAATACGCCACCGAGCTCCTCGTCTTTCCAGATTACCTTGCGGTTTAATAAAATGCGCACTAAAAATACATTTAACAATATCTTAAATTTTGGTTAAGAATATTAAATTAGAATTAGACTGTGAAGAATCTAATTGACACAAATATCGAGAGGAATTATTCTTTCTCCATTTTTGGAAAAGTAGAGGATACCGAGTATTACCCAAAGCGTTTGACGGTATCTCAAGAAAAGATCGCGAGTTTAACAGCCTGCGCTACAAAAGTAATCCCGACAAGATACAAGATTCGCTACAGAAAGCGGAATCTTGAATCACGAAAATAGCACTTAAACAAATGAAATAAGGTGCATGCCTAATGGTAGGTATGATATAGCAAAATGTTAAATCAACCTCACGTGATGGAGATTACGGGTTCATTATTTTATTTCCTTATTACCTATTCACTACAATTGTCGAGTGAATCATATTTTGAGATGTTTTATATCATTATTATTTTTTTATACAAAGCATCGTAAACAACACAACACCACATGATGAAAAGCGGTAAGAAATGTCCATAATATGGGTATGCGAAGACAGCTAGTGCAGCTTGAATTAGCAGCAATTATTGTTAGCAGAGAGTTATATACAGCCCAACCAAACCTCAAAAAAGGCTTCTCTTTCTAACAACATGCGCCATGTAAAGATTTTATGTTTTTTATATGATCGATATCAGCTGAATATTTACCGATTTTAAAGTAACAAAATACCGTTGTACATGTCGTGCTCTAAAGTTCTATCAATCTATTCTTACAATTACAACCACGTTTGTCCTTCGAGACGGATTTGCATGTTCTTGTTAAACTACTCAAACATACAACAAAAAAGGGTAGGTACCAATCCTACTCTAGTATCGTTTTAATTTCCAACGAAGCTTACATTCGACCTCGTAACAAACACAAACGAATCTGTCTAAGGGCAGCTTTATTAAAGTCTTACATTGAAAAACCTGCTCTTATATCAAGATTAGGTTCGCTATTCAAGCCTTTATAATTACCTGCCATCAATGGACGGAACTTTTATTCTCAATGCATAATAATGACAAGTCTCCAAGATAGCAAATTGGTTCTAAATTGAGTGCTTGGATATTCTCTCGCTAGATAGATGCCGTATAATTGAGCCGATATTGGGTTTCGATTTTCTATTATCCTTTAATGAGAAGATGAAATAGTTATATTTACCCCACATTTCGTAGGCTTTTGCGTCACTATAGGAAATTGGGAAACTAGTGACAGCAGATATAACCACATTATCAATTCTTCAGCTAAAAACTTAATAGTAGTAAATATTGTCTTGTGAATGGTTTTCTGCTAAGTTTATTGCTTATGTTGTCCAATTGTCCATAACTTGATGATTATTATCTGATATGAAAGTGGAGTGCGTATAGAGTAAGTTAAGTTTGTGAGATATCAATAATGTCCAATATTTGTGAGCGAGGTCTAATAAAATTACTCAGACTTAGCCAAGTTTACCCAATATATGTGAGTCCACTAGGTTATCAGTCAGTACTGATATTCAGTGACGAGTAAATATAAAGGTTTTGCGAAAATCGTTATTAATTGAACTATAACAAGACGGGAATCCTTGTGGAAAGAGATCGTAGTTTATGGACATTAGAGATACGTATCTCGTGAAAAGATAAAAGGGTTGAGTTGCAAGGAAATATGGCGAACAGAATAACTATTTCTCGGGCAGATCTGCGAACTGTGAAGAAGACACTCTACCAAAATACTTCCACAACTGCAGTAATTTGTGACGAACCCGTTCACTAACCAGATATGAATCTTTCGAGGATAGGCCGGTGAGCTGGTGAGTAACAAATGGTCAAAGTGTTTAATCATATGACCATGTTAGTCACTAGGACTGTAATAGAAACCATTTTTTTCTGTATGCTAGTGTAGTTGGATGATCTAAATTCACGCTGACACAATCGTAAAACAAATGACAAACGAATGTAATACTTATTCAACAATATTGCCAAAGAGTTCTTTTTTCAAAATTCAAACTTATTTTTTTAATGTTGTAAACATAACCAGTTCTAAAAACTTTCAGTGTCGCCCTCGCAAATTAGATAATAATATGAAGAGAAAGACATTTTGAAATCTCATGGTACTCTACTTAGCGTAGAAATACAACCCAAAATAGAACTGATGTTTAGGTAGACATCCTATTCTCTAAGGTAGAGATATTTTGTCAGTTTAGCATCTCTTTTGATCGAATAATACCGCCAAGCTTTACTTTTCTTATTAATAAAGTTTCCTGACTCTCTGTATAAATAAGTACAAATATTACTTACACAACATTCCGAAACCTCTAAGTTAGGCTTATATCGTATCCTACTTATATATATCTGAATGATCTTAAGCACTCTTGAGAACTGTTACATCAGAACCAAGTTCGACTTACCACTTAATTAATTAAGGCTGACGTCTACTGAAGATTCTGTCTGTTATAGGGCTAATTATACTTCGTTTCGGTCGCCCTTGCTTGTGTGTGAATTTATCTTTGCTCGAATTCTTGAAGGTTGTTAAAATAAGATTCATCTTGTAAAAAAATATTCCGAACAAGTCAGGGTTTGGTTATTTAAGATGACGAGAAATCGAACAAACACTGGTATTTTTACTGCTTGCTTCATTTCCTAAATTATAACTTTTCTGAGTAGATACTCCTGTAGTGATACTTAATTATTTCAAAGATGTTTCATGTGATCATTATTATGTAGAAAAATTGTAGTTTTAGACTTTTAGGAAACATACCTTAATACTCACTAAGCAAGCTTTATGAGGAAAGAAAAAATGATTTAAAAATAATAAAACTTTGACAAAATTCTAATGAAATTCTTTGTTTTGTAAGACAGTTCTCCAAAATTTCTTGGAATAAAACATAATATTGTAATATACCTTATTGTAAGAAATACAAATAAAGAAAGAAAAATAGACTTAAAATAGTATGCTCCAGGCGGCAATCGAGTCCGAAATTTATGCGTTTAATCGCCGTTGTATATCTTAAAATAAAGTAGGCGTAACAAACACACAGAATCAAACATGTAAACCTGTTAGATTTTTGACCCAATTTAAAACAGATTAACAAGCGCCTTTTTAAGTTAAAAGGTCTTTGTAGGTTTTACCGAGCGGCAAACAAATCGGAGATGGCCATAGAAAGACAAGAAGTGTATGACGGTTAGTCCACGCGTCGTTTACGTCTTTCAAATATAAGAGTAAGTATGTTAAAAATTCCACCGCAGGGAACTCTATGTAAAGCTCACGTCTCAATGTTTTTCTGTTTTTGAGTCGAGTATGAACGGAGTCTATGAAATTCGTGTGAAGACCTTCAGGCGTAATAAAATAAGGCAACTGGACTTTATACAGTGGCGATGACCGATGAATTTCAATATTTGTATCTACATAGTTCAAAATGTATAAGTGAATTTTATTAGTGTCATGGCGAAATTGTATTTTCAGGGAAACAATAATACTATTGTGGCCAGTAATAAAATAATTATAGTACTGGTAGAATGTGTATCACTATTTGCATGGAAATAAAACAGTGAAATTATACGCCAAGCGTTTTTATTTAAATTAATGTTCTGGGAGTTTTCACATTAAATACGGTACGCTAAAAGTGGGATAGGCATTTTAGATAGCGCTGCGTAAATCTCTATGGTGTCATTTAGGTCTTTTAAGAGGTAACTGTAACTCGATTTGGTTACCTTAGCCACTTTTGTCACAGGTTTGTTATTTTTTAAGAAAAGTTTTTCTATAATTCCAAAATTAAAGATTTTAAGCAACCCCCGGCGTTATTAATCATCTATTTAACACCATCTCGTTAAGACTATTCATACGAGCCCAAACACGCTATGTCTACTGTAAGTTTCTGAAGAATTAACCATTTCGCAGACTTTTTGATAGTATAGGATCAGCTCAAAGTTAGTATGTCATGGGAATGTCACCAAAGTGACAGTACACCAAATTTGAAATCAATCGGATCTGTAAAAGTTAGTAAAATCCTATTATCATGTATAAAATGAGCTGATAGTCATCAAACGCCTGAACTGATCTTCATGAATTATAGCTAAGAACCATAGTATCCTCAACATAACATGTAACTGACAAATTGAGCAATAAAAGAATTTTTAATTTAATTAATTTAATAGTAGACACATCAGCTTTCAAACAAAAAAAAACTGAATCAAAATCGGTCCATTCGTTTAGGCGCTACGATGCCACAGACAGACACACAGATACACCGATACACAGATACACAGACAGACACGTCAAACTTATAACACCCCTTTTTTTCGTCGGGAGTTAATGAGTCAAATCGATGTTTTAATGGTCAGTTACCTACTGATTGTTTTTTAATTTTCATTTTAATTATCTGTGTTTAAAAGTATGTCAATTTAAGTTCACCTTTGAGATAATATTTCGAATTTTGAAACATGAGTGTAGATAATAACAATTCTTTAACAGCTCTATGATATAATCGTATGTTGTTTGTGGCATCGCTTAATTCTTTAACAAGTGAAAGGTGATCCTAATGCTGTAGTAATACGGTTGTTTTCTGAAACATCGTCGAAGTCGATTGATACTATAGCACCTTTTAAAATAACATATATGGGCTTACTTTTGACGATTTGTATGAATAATTCGAATGACGTAGCGTGTAATAGTACTAAAGTGTTCTAATTTTTGATTTTAACATTATTATAAATGTTTGAAAAATTACTCAGTAATTAAAATAGAATAAAACTAGAAAAATTTCTAGGAAATTTTTCTAGTTTTATTCTATTTTAATTACTGAGTACTAAAGTGTTAATCGACCTCTGTTGCTGATCGTACATGCGCCTGTTTTAATTCGTTGTATGGGGAGAGGGCCTTGTCTATCGATTAATATTGTGATTTTGCCTTAGTTTACCTGAAATTTGTCGTAAATATTTAAGTCCGAAAAGGTAAACAAGGAAAATGAAGGACCACTCAAACTTCTTCAACGCACAAAACTGATGTAAGGGCCTTGCTTTTTTGTTCTTCCGAAGTAGTACGTGACTCGTGCCCAAACAAAGAACTTTGGAGTAGCATCATCGCCATCCATAAAATAGCCAATCAACGTACCGTGGCGACGTCGTACGTGACATACAATCCAGTGATACTTTAACTCGAACATTCAATTTTCTCCTTTAATTCCTACTGGATAAGAACTACGTAGCGACACAAAGACCTACGCTGATCTCGGGATTTAGCTCGTATCTCGGAGCGATGCATCGATTTACCCGTACAATTGGCCACCTATATGGGAATTATACTTTTAATTCCAACTCTAATAGAAGTGAATAAGGACTATGTGCTGGCAAAGCACAAATATCTCAGCGACCCCGAGGCTTTCTGTGTATAATTTGGTGCTTATTCATGCTGAATAATTTTCTCGGTGAATGTAAATCAACTGGTTTTATAGGTTGCCTGTTGTTTTTGTGTCAGAAATAATATTCCGAGTTCATATTTGATGAAAACATTAAACAAATTTATGAAACAGTTACTGATATTTTTAACAAGATTGTATAGCATTAATGAACGCGTTGACAATATCTTACAATATTGCATGTTTAATAATTAAGTACAGTATATTTAAAAGACAAGTGCAAATGGATTCCTTTGTTATTTTTTTGTAAAGAGATCCCTTTAAACAGTAGGTTCAAAGCAGATCTTCAGGCTCTCACGGTTCTTTTTATTTTAACGCTGGGAAAAGGAAAGCGGAAAATAAAGTAACATTGTGTCTAGAAGTTAAAAAACCAAATTCAGCTTTTAACTTGATTGTAAAGTAACTGAACTAAAATAATGCTGGTCGTATATTGAAGAACTTGAACTACATTTGAGACAATGTATTACTGTTGCTGCTAAGTAATTTCTTAATGTATAAGTAGCAATAACACCTAGCAGCTAGCAGGGATCGTCCCAAAAATTTTAACGAAGGGTTTATTTAAGTATAGTAATAAACTTAGTAACTAAAAATACTAATTGATCATCTTCATCATCATCAGGCTATATACGTCCCACTGTTGAACTCAGGCCTTCCTACATGGGAGAAACACATGAGCGGGTGTAGTAACAACCGTCCCGGTTGTTACTGCAACCGCTTAAACCCACCAATCCGCATTTGGCCAGTGTGGTGGTGTTACGGCCCAAACTCCTCATGTATTTCTCAAATGTCGGAAGGCCTGAGTCCAGCAGTGGGACGTATATAGGCTGGTAATGATGATGATGTCTCGAAAAACGCTTAGTTGTGTTCCGAAACTTCGGAAAACGTTTTATAGTAGTCTTTCAGATTTATATTTAACTGAACATCATACTAATATGATAAACATCATACACAAACAACACACAGTTAAACATCATACTAACTTCTATCACTCTCATGGCTTCGAGCACAAAATACCTACACCAGAATACTGCCTTAGCTAAATTAAAAAGCGTCGTATATGTATTTCTTCCAGTCTGTCTGTCTTAGCATGAAAAGCTAACTTTTGCCCTCAAAATTTCTAAACTTTCAATGCCCGAACGTGTATAGCGGTCTTTGGCTTTGGTAGAATCTAGACAAGTTTGAAGATATTATTCGCATAATAGTAATAGCAATAGAAGCAGTTAAAAGCTCTCAGTTATAGGTATTATCTGTTGAACTTATCTATTTCAATAATGTATTGAAATTTGGGGAATTTAACTACTATACTCTCTCTATTCTGTTATTTTAAGCGACTTCAAAAATAAAAAGGTTCTCAATTCGGTTGCTGTGTTTTTTTTTGGATATACAGAAGCCAGCACTACGAAAGCCGCTTTTATTACGAACGGAGTAATATCTCAAGGTCACGTTACTCTTGACGTGCTTTCGTTTGTACACCGATTACGCCGAGATTTCTGATCCGATTTACGTGATAATTTTTTTTTGATGCGGAATAGTTGCCATTTGATTCCATAATTTTTTTTTAAAGCCGATTGGGTAGTTTGGTCTTTATATTTAAATAACTACTCTTTCTACAGTGGTGTCGAACTTCCGTGATTCGCACTAGGGTCAATTAACTATTCAGTGAACCATACTCATTTCATCATAAGACACACTAGTTATTGGCATATTTTTTCGACGCACTCACGGTATACACTCTTATAAGCTCTAAGCCAAATAATCATGGTAATGAATGCTCAAAGCCACTTAACATCAGGCGGGCCGTATACTTGTTTGCTACATTGCTATTTTACTTATGAATACTACTCGTTGTAACACTAGGTACCGTAAGTGTGGTTATGTAATAACCCCTATTACGATTGGATAAGGTTGAACAAAGCTCAAAGTGTTACGCTTAGTTGGCTGTCAATTGTACTAGAAGCCGCTGAAAACTTTTCAACTTAGCACGTAACAGAACCTCAACTATCAAATTTCGGCTGGAAACTATCAAACTATATTGACTTTGAGGAATAGTAAAAAATTTACATCTGATATTTGATTTTAGGATATTCATTAAATTTGAGCTTCAATACACTCAAATCTATACCTAGATAAAAGGTTCTAACGGAGAAACTCTCATAAAAGAAGCGTCTTATCGGCGAACAGTCGTACGGGTGAAACGACTGTCGGAAACACGCGGCAGACTCGATTCCAATACAATTTCTGTTGTATTGTAAATAAAAATTAAATGAAATGGAAGGAAAATCAATCATCATCAATATCAGCCAAACGTCGCGCACTGCTGGGCATAGGCCTCCCCCAAGGATCTCCAAACTGATCGGTCCTGCGCTGCCCTCAGCCACCGGCTTCCTGCAACTCTCGAAAAAAAATATCTATTAGTACATTCAAATATCAAATAAACCAGTGTCCACCCGCGTGGATGTTAGCCTATATTCTTTCTCAGGATGTAATCTACCGGCAGCCTAAATTTTATCTTAATCGGTTCATCAGTTATGGAGTTAAAACGTAACAGACTGAAAGACGGAAAGTCAGACAGAGTTATGTTTGTATTTATAAATATAAAATTAGTACAGAAGTAGGTAGGCAGGAGGGTGCAGTGGTATTTTTCACTTTTTGAGCTTCCTGTATATAGATAATTTCATGACATTTAGATGTTTTTGAAAGTGGCAAAACATTACTATGAACTTATATAGCCCATGTCCTAATTTATTGTCAAATTGACGACACTACCCTGTTTATATATAATAAATAGATTTTCTATTATATTCACACACGCGCGAGTTGGTAAGGGGCGAATGGTAAAATCAATTCGTTCGCGAACTCGTAAACACATCAACCACTAGCAATCACTGGGGTGTGTTCCAAACACGGAGGAATTATAAGAATATTTCGTCCTTACACCAAGCGGAGTTGGCCAATGGTTGATTGGCGGTACGCCAACTACCGCAGTTCGGAACATACCTACATCTAGACCACTTGAGAAGTTTCTATCGAATGAAAAAACCCTGGAAAGTTCTAGATCATACAGAGTAACGGTTTTATGTTGGAATCTATGTACAAAGTTATGTGGGTTTTAAAATCGTCTTTTTACGAGCCAAATGCATGTAGCTGGCGGAGCGGAGTCGACGTGAAAGATCAATTTGTCATGAAATCGACTTTCGACTTTCGACACGTCTTAGCATATGCACGAGAGTTTTCTTTTAGTAGTCATTTTATGCAACTACTACTAGTACTTATTTTTATAATAATGTATTATTGTATAATCAATAAATAAATTGTTATATTATGTTGGTAAATTCGTAATAAAGTCCGCCCCACGAGTATGTATTTAGGACTGAATAAAGCAAAGTATTATGTGGTTCAAACGGTTCGGTGGCTTAAACGATAACGGTTATCATTTCACTGACATTTTTTTGGGACTTGTTTGGGACTACAAACATTTTTAACTTTCGAATTGTAATTGTATCGTTAACTTTATATAGGCTTTATTTTCTAATTATTATTTGTGTTTCGGGATTCCATTGTAGACTTGATTCATGTAAAATTACAAATAAAGAAAGAAAGCGATGAAAAAATATATGCTCCAGGCGGGACTCGAACCCGCGTCTCCTGATTTCCGGCTATTCGCGATTACCACTACGCTACCGGAGCACTAGGTATGACCTAATAATTTCTTCACCGCTTTCTTTCCGTTTTCCAACGTTTATCTCACCACTCATTGAAGCCCTGCTCTAAACCTGATATTGCGATTTAAAATTAAGGTACAATAACATGGAACATCTTAACATTATCAAAATAACAAGAAATTCAACTTCGATACCAAAACAGAGTACCTATATAGCTACCTATCACTCGATTTTTATATCGTTATTATTATTTTTTAATAAAAAAAATACTAGCCGTTCGGATGTTTCTAAGGCGCCAAATATTTCTTGATTAATAAAATTTCTAATATTAAATCAATTGTCACGAACATCTGGGACAATGTTTATGTAATTTCTATTTTTCGCAGCGCTGAGTTTAGGTATTGAATATTCCTTTGTTTTCAAGCAATATTTCTTTCAAGCAAACCTAGAGATCTCTGTCTGATCTCTGCTACTGGTTTATAGTAGATTTAAGCAGAGAATTGCCATTTATTTAAACTTTAATTGCATAAAATAAGTTACAATTTGGCCGACTTAATGCCATTCGGCATTCTTTACCAGTCAACCGGAAAGTTGAGTTCAAAACGATTAAATAGGTAGTGCAAAAACAACTGCCATTGACACAGCTAATTTTTAAAGGCTGTATTGTATTGTGTCCAAGTCAAAAATATTTCTTTCTTTATTTGTATAAAAGCATATCTGTCGGGACAAGAGCTAAGGATAACTAAAAACCCGAGCAATTCAAGGTAAAATTAGTTCATCAGATTGGCTAAGTACCTAAGAAATAGTGGCATACATAGAGTCGAAAGTCTTGTTATTATCTTGTTGGTTTGGTTTTCGTCGTAATCATATTTAGAAAAAATTCAAAACATTATAATTTTATATACGGCTTTTACTTCACCGGATTTAAACCACGATAACGTCGGGTATAAATAATGTGACACGTAGCTAAAACGCGAGCTAAATGCGGAGTGGTTTTATTTGAAATCTGTAGTGCTAGCGAGATAAGACATTACAAGAATACATTTATTTATTTGTGAAGAACGATAAAGTTATATTCAATGCAGATCACAAGGCATGTTAATGCACATTAAGAGTTTTCCCACGTAAACAAAGATTGAAATCGAATTGAAAAACATAGAGCAAACATTTTTTCTCATTCGATTCCTATCTCCAGCATTATGTTTGGTTTACAAAACTGATTTGAAGATTTTCCGTTGTGAAAGTCATTTTCTCTTTTAAAACAAAATTCTCGAGCGGTTAAAGTATAAATCTACTAAGCGCGGAGCTCCACGGAACCGCCAAGTCAATATTTGTAATGCCATTTAACTGTCTGCCTCCCCACTCGCGATATTTTATTGCTGGTATATCTACTTTTAGTTCTAATTTCGATATCGGAAATGTATTTGCCGGTTTACTTAGGCTCCCTCGCTGCAAATCTAATTAACTGCCTTCCAGATACTCGGCAAAGGATGTTTTGATAGGTATCGTTCGTGGAGCATGAAATGTGTAGCGCTATATTTTGAAAACATTTTTTGCAACATTGTGACGAGTGGAGCGACGATCTTCGCTAAGTGGCTGGCTGTATCTGGACGAGGCTACCCAAAGAACACTGTTGAGGGCTGAGATGAAGAATATTGTGACACTTTCGCTGCATGCATCTTTTAACGTTATAAAAATAAAACACTTTACATTAAATGTTAATTTTGTATGGTTTTGTTATTTAAAAGCTGTAGTTCGATTCCTTTAACACAATAGAAAAACAATAGAAAAACATTTTTGACACAAGATAGCTCAATTTCAGAAATTCCCGCAATGAAGACTTTATTACTGTATGTTAACATTTTCCTTTACCATCCCGCCTGAATACTAGAAAGTCCATTGTATCTCATTTGTGGGTACCTACTTACTACACATATGACAAGAACAAGTCAAATTTGTGAAACTTATAACCTTTTTCCCCTTTTATTTCTAGTTTGTTTGATATAAAAAAGAAACAAATCTGAAAGCGCCATACACAATATCTGCATACACTTACATAATTCGTATTATTATAATATTTTCTAAGCCTTCCGTCTGTTACCAATTCTTAGGGCTTACACTCAAGGTAAACCTCTTGTATCTGATAATAGATAAATTATCTACTTTAACAAACATTAACAAATTGATAGCAGTTTTTTACAAAGAAATAAACTTTTTATCATAGAACTAAGAAAATGTTTAGTAATCATTGCCTATTTTATTTCACAGCACAAGCTCCGTACATGTTTAATGAAGATCTGAGATTGGATACTGTAACAAACCAAATTTCAAATCAAATTTCCTGTTAAAATTCACCACAGAATAACTCTCATATGAAAAAAGCTCCCCAGATGACCCTACTGCTATTACAGATCGAGTTAATCCGCTTTTGTTATGAGTTCTGAAAGGATTTATCAGGCTTTATTTCTTCTATACTTACTCTTCACAATAATGTGGCTTTAATCAAACAATACCCACGTCAATGGCGAAGTAATTTTGAAAGGTAATTTATGCCGTATATTAGTTACGGTACTAATTAATAAAGCGGGGGTATATGGAGGTATACTGAGGTATATATTTAAGTTCCCTTGAAGATGTTCGGGATTCCTTCTGCGTAATAAGTAATCGCTAATTAAAATGAGCAGACTTTACCGTTAGGGTTGTCGTAGACTTCCGGCATCCGGTACGAGCTACGAGCAAATACGTGATTTTGCGGGCGCGGCGTGTGCACGCCTTAATGACGTGAATTTGAATACGGATGACTTGTACACTTCTCGCCTCTCCGCGGCAATGTAAATTTCTCTTGCCAACCCTGAATAGGGTAGTTACCTGGTGTTATTTGACACAGGAAATGGGCTGTCAATCAGGTCGATTGTATTAGCTGAATGGAATTGGCGATTAACAGCCGGAGGACTTTGCGTTAATCATTTACGATTTACGCAGCCCGAGAATGAACATTGTTCTCCAAAAACCATTATGTTGTACAATTTGCCAGTATCTAACAATGAATATTCAAATTGCTTTAATTTATGAGGTTAGTTTATTTAACAATCACAAACAGCACAAATCCTGTGTCTATTATGAACAATGTTTGTCCTTTGTCTATGCTTTTAACGCTATGAGGAGCTCATTGGTCTAGCCTAGTGGTTTGAGCGCTCTAGTTTCGATTACGAAAAGAAAGTAAATTTCGCTATGGTCGATCCCGGGATATGTCAAACAAAATTGTAATCTCGAGCTCCGCCGTGCTTCAGAAGGCACGTTAAGCCGTTGGTCCCAATTGTTATCGCAATTGCTTTAACTCACCAACCCTCATTAGGCCAGCGTGGTGCTGTTATGGCCCAAGCTCCTCATGTGTTTCTCCTATGTAGGAAGACCTGTGCCCAGCAGTAGGAGGTATATAGGCAGGGAATTTTGATGCTTTCATCATAACACTTTCTCTTGAATATGGCCGCAGGCGTTAGCTATGAGCGTCTATACATAATAAAGGCTACGGTTATCACTTACCATCACCCGGACCATACCCTTGCCGTCCTTGTTGTAAAAAAATATGAATTTGTTACGCGATAGATATTTTTTGTAAATGGCTGACAACTAGGTGGTAGACCCATATGTAGGGTCGCCTGGGGAGGTACCACCGCCTTTCTTATTTCAGCCGTGAAACAATTCGCTGTGTTTCGGATTGAAGGGAAAGGTAGCCAGTGTAATTACTGGGCATGGACGGCATTTCATCTTACGCCTCAGGATGACAACGCAACTGCAATATCAAGTGCTTTTCCTTGTTATTGCAGGTGTCTATAGGCGGCGGTAACCGCTTACCACCAGGTGGGCCGTCAGCTAGTTTGACATCTAGTTGTATATAGAAAAAGCAGGATTATCACTTCTATTCCAAACGCACGGACTTAATAAAATAATCGAATGAAGCTTGCACTAGCTGAGGAATGGACAACGTTTTTCTATTTACTTTACTTATTTTCTCCCTCAACGTATCTGCGGAAATTGCAAGAGAATTCCCAACAATTTCTCCCGCAACATCGAATGTTATACGCGATATGCTATAAATCTAATACCGGAGATAGGTACCAACTTTTACGACGGACTAAACGGGACATTAAAAAAGTAATTTATTTCGAACGATAGCGCTTATTAGAAAATAATGACTCATAAAAATATAATAACGATTTTACTTGGGCGGGTTGAGTCATTTATATAAAAGGCTCTTTTTATGTCCATCAAATAAGATCGTAACGCTGTTTTTATTAGATTATACTAAAATATAGACAAATTATAACATTTTCGAAAATTCACATTAAATAAACGAGCACCAAACTGTTTTATCTCTTTTGTTCGAATTGATTAAATATTTAAAAGGCGAAAATAATAAATTTTAGAACTTATAGGTATACTTAAACCACAGAGGAATTTTATCGGAGTCAGAAACAGCTGATCACAATAACACCTTTTAAATCTTGCGTTTGATGATTTGACGGTAATTAAATTGTTAAATTTTAGTCTATATTGATAAAAAAACCTCCTTTGGTTCTCCCATGTAGGAAGGCCTGTGCCCCGCAGTGGGACGTATTGAATAGGCTGGTGATGATTATTGAGATTTTTTAACTATGTGGTGAATTTTAATTTTGTTTTGATTGATTAGTCGTATAAGCCTACGAGTACATTACTACGAGTACATATCTGAATAATCTTGGAGACGTCGGAGAGTGAAAATCGTTAAAATAGAATCAGCAAGAGAATTTAGTTATTGATATCGAGGTTGATAGCCGTAATATTTAAATTATTTTCCAAACATATGATCACCAATTTGATGTCAAAATATTTAAAAGCAGAAAAACAGAATAGATTTAAAAAAATGCTATTCTGGTAATATGTTTGAAAATCGAAACCTTTCAACAGAAAGTATTAAACCTTTTTTTTCGATATTGTGTCTACTAGCACTACGCAAATAGTTTTGTCGAAAGTAAATTTATTCGGGTCACTACCAAATTCTATGTATGTATGTTCAATTTCAATAATATTATTCCAATCCTTTATAATTATAACACTGATTTCGCAATGCAGCAATTGTGTGTGCACTGAACAGAACAACGCATTGTCCTCACTATTAATAAAATTGCAATGCACAAAATTTCATACTACTTTTCATATTTATCGATATCGGAAATGTTTATTCAGACTGCGGTCATAACGATAGGCAGCGGGGAAGGGTTGGATCGACAGCTACGTTTGAGATTACGTTGTCTTTAAAAACTTTACCACTCTGTGAGATGATTTTTGTCGTATGCTGTATGCATTACTTGGTAATCATATGTCGACTCTCGCAAAGTATACTAAATACATAGAGCTGAATAAATAAAATTTAAATTTGAATTTTAGTATTTTTATCTTTTAAAATTTTTTAAGCGATTTCATGTATTGAAATTACTCCAGCGCGTTGGTAAAACTTCGTTTGCACTTCATTAAATTCAGTAAATTCAATACTATATGGTTCAATAAACTACCTGTACATTTCACGACGCAGTAATCACATTACAACCGCAACGGAACTCACGGATGCATGACTAAAGACGGTTCCCCACCCTACTAGGGTTCTCTAAGGACAATACGGTATGTCTGGACTGAGTGGTACAAGGTTATACGACCCCCGACGGTTAGTCGGGGGTCGTATTACCTTCGCAAGTCTCTCTCCACTAAATAAATTTATGGAATTATTTAAATACGTTCAGACGAAACGAGCAGTGTTGAATCTAAGGGTACGTACAATTCACTAAGGCACAGTGTGAGATTTCGCCTAAATTGCGGACATTCTAATTTATGGTTTCATTGGATAGCTTGAAAATTAAAAGCTGATTTCTCAACAAAATAAATAAATCTGATGCTTGAGGAGAGCAATAATTTTTTAAAGATTTTAAAAAAATATTGCTCTCCTCAAGCATCAGATTTCAAACACAATTGATTTTTCAATTTTCATAGCCTTCCGGTGGAATAACGCCGCTTAACGGATGAAATCATTGCTTTGGTGAGAATTTAGACATTTTTGGCGCTTAAAAAGCTTCTTAGGTTGGTTATGTTAGGTTAATATCGTAAACAGGTAAATACACGTCTTCTGCACGCACATATGTGATAATTTATACATAACAAGTAAGATCTCTTTATATGAGCAATCAATTACGGCTATACTTATTTTAGTCCTTCTTCTTTTTTTGAAGTCTGCTCAAAAGTGGGTTTTGCATGTAATATGAGTTTTTTATTTAAGAAAACTGAGTTACACAATAAACGACTCGCACTTCAGAGTCTAAAACATTTTAAAAAACCGAGTGCGAAAAAATCATGAGCAATATTTATTAAAAACATAACATCAAATTAATATTTTACTTTGTGTCATCGACACAAGCTCCATTTTCAAATGAAATTGAAATAAATTACTTAGCTGTAAAAAATATTTTAATCTCACAATGCTGAAATTTTTAAAAACAGTACTAATTATGATACCAGTTCATTTCTAATGTTTAATAACAATAGTAATTGGGTAGTTGACAACTTTTTTTTTATTTCATAAATAAGAAGTTTATAACTCATAAAGAAATATTGCAAAACAAATAGTATGTCTAAGATCAATAGTTTCATAGATATGGTGATATGTTTGATGTGTTGCGGCGCATCGTCCAAAAACGCTCCATAGAAAATCTACGGAACAGGTGACGTCACATGTTCCCATATTACTAAGAAATGTATGGGCATACTGACAAAATTGATAATTACTATGTATTAAGTATGTTTTTATTAATAGTTGTCATAATAATAGTTGTTTTAATTGATGTCAGCAATCTAATAACATTAACATTTTAGACAAATTTTGAAAAAAAAATATGGTCATTTTTTTATATTTCACAACAGTAAAACTTCAATAATATTGCATATCTTTTAAGTTTGAACTGTTTTTATGGGTAACAGTAGCGTATATTTTCCGAATTTGTGAAAAATAGCGCCATATTCATACTTAGGCAACATCCCAATTATGATAACAGTTCATTTTTTGTTGCAGTTGATACGACAGCGCAGTACGATGCAGTTCGGGCTTACCTGAAAGAGCTAGATATATCAAGCGCTGTCTGGGTCGGACTGATACGCAGCAATCCTGATGGAGACTTCACTTGGACGTGAGTTTGATTCATCTTTTTTAAACCCTTTAAGCGGCGTTATCCCACCGGAGGGCTATGACAATTGAAAGATCATACGTGTCTGGAATCTGATTGATGAATTGGTATGATGTTCCATCTAAACCACGGAACTGGCAACGTCTTGGACTATTTAACGATAGCAATTTCTTTTTGTTTATACATTACGTTCTCAATAGATTTTTTATTCAATGTGGGCTTCTAACGGATGAAAGGTTAAATGACATAATTATGTACTGAAAATTAGATTTATATTTATATTTCTAGTAAAACCGTCTCAAATTAAAATACCTATGTGTTAATTAATGTTTGCTCCTTCTTCTGGAGCTGTAGTAAAGTATAGGTGTGTTGCTTTTTTTGCTTTTTTGCCTTTAGTTTTTGCCAGTGTAATTACTGGGCATCGAAGGCATTTTATCTTAGGGCTCAGGATAACAACACACCTGCAAAATCAAGAGATTTTTCCTTGTTATTGCAGGTGTCTATACGCGGCGGTAGCTTACCATCAGATGGGCCGACAGCTTGTTTTTCATCTAGTTGTATAAAAAAAATCTCTGTGTAATTCACTAGGTTACAGTCACATTAGTTCCTTTGGTCTGTGAATGATAGAGCTTAAATTCAAGTTTTGATTTTAAATTAAAGTTTTAATACTGACAAAAAGGACCTATCTTTCAAATCAGGCTTTCCTAAATTATTCTTGATACATTGAGGAGCTCGGTCGCGTAGTGGTCTGAGAGATCTGGTTTCGATTAAGGAAACAAAGCGTTGGTCCCGGTCGGTTGTTACTGGAACCGCTTTAACCCACCAACCCTTATTGGGCCGCCGTGGTGGTGTTATAGCCTAAGCTCCTCATGTTCTCCCACGTAGGCAGGCCTGTGCCTCAATCGGACGTATATAGGCGACGATGATGATGACATTTAGATTTCATATTTCAGAGAAAGAAATGTAAGTTTATGTTAAATATTACCTACAACTACCCAGCTAATTATAACCCCTTTTTATTTAGTGATTACCGCGGCTTAAGCGGTGATGGATACTGGAGTTCAGCTCCTGACCCTCGCTCGGCACCTCTTTGTGCCGCTGCTGATCCGGCCGCAGATTACCGCTGGGAGGCGCGAGCCTGCGGTGGGCCGACAGTAGCCTCATTTATCTGTGAACTACCAGGTTAGATTTCATTAAAATTAAGGATGATATAATCTAAACGAGATGAGGAACTACTGTATGTCAGCAGGAACCGTAGCCACTACATATTGTCAGAGCCATCTAGTTAAATTAGCCAGTTTGTTGGACGCCTAAGCCATTCGTTAAACGCCAGCATTCATTTGAATAGCTGAAGGACAACTAGCCAAGTCATTGACCGCAACGCTTACCATATGTCTTAATAACGTATTAGCCATCTGATTAAATTAACCAGTTGATTGTTACGTTATATATTTTATAAATTTACTCTGTGGTTAATTAGACACCTAGGCAGAAAAGCTTTTGTGTGATTGTTTTGTGTGCTTGATAGGTTCAAAGTTTTTTGTAACTACTTCAAACCAAAATCTTTTTGGTTATAAGTGGTATAAAATAATTAACTCTGAATCTACCAATCACACCAACTATCACATAAAAGCTTTTTGGTACAAGACGATGCGCCTAGGCGTCAAATTGAGCTGATTTCAATATGCCAAATTAAAACGTAGAGTAATTATAGCGACCTAGGCATTTTATTGGATGCCATCGTTTAGGACTTAGGAAAACATTAACTTATTAGTTTTTACATTTTTTTTCACAGTTCCTCAATGGGCACTTGGCAATGAAGGGTGCATGGTTAGAGCTCTACCTGCACTGACAGTTCTATATTTGCCAGAGAGTGCTGCTGTTCAACTTACCGCTGATTGTGGGCTAGCTGGCGTGAAAAGAGTCCAATGCACAGGAAATGTGGTAAGTCAACCATATATGAAACCTCATATGACCAGGATCATGACAATCATTCGCCTCTAACTTAACTTATATTTGCTTCTTTTCACAGAAGCACGAGGATCTTTTAAAAGGCCTTTCTTGTGCCGAAGAAGAAGAATCTAGTACGCAAAATGCTGGAGTAACAAGTGGTACACCATTAACTTCATCAGAAAGTCAATTTACTGATCAAGATACGATTAGTGACCTTACTACAGAGGATAATATTACAACTGAACATGAAGATGACATAAATCAATCAAGTACATTAAAACCATTAACCCCCCAGAACTCACATACTGTGATATTCGGGAAAACAACTAAACTAAGCAACATATTTTCTGATAAAAATGTTAACTTAGGCGTCAGCTTAAATAATAACATGCAAAGCAATGACATTCCAAAATTAGCAAGTTATGACAACTATTTATCAAGCGATTTATCTGACAAACTTGAAGATGAAAAACACATGCAACACAAAATGCTACACGATGAAATAGCACGCCATGGTAATTTTGAGACAATATTTACTCAACCGACTGATCATTTTGTACCTCCATTAGTTATGGCAAAAGCAAAAATAAGTGATGACATGACAGTTCTTTCTTTGGAAGAAAAATATGCTCAACAGCTTGCAGAACAGAGATACGTTAAGCAATTACATACACAGAATGACAATTTTAGTTCTGAAAATAGATTTATGTTGTCACAAAGTACGAATGGTGACATTGAAAAGGTAAGTATTCCTGATGTACCTCTCATAACAACCACACCGCCAAATATATTAAAAGATGATTCAAAGAAAGACGTACTGAAAGCCATAGTACCCAAAAAATATGTCGAAAAGGAATATGGGCAAAAAAATAAATTATCAAAAGTTATTGATAACAAAGTAATGAAAAATGAGAAATCTACAGAAATTATAACCTCAACAACTGTAAAAAGTCAACTGAAAGATCAAGGAGCCATAACAAATACAGCTGGAAAAAATAATCATAGCATAGATGATGAACCAAAAATTGATCTGACAGTAATAATAAAAGAATTTAGTACTCAAAACGCTAAAAATACACCTGTAGAAAAAAGTCGCATTCCCAAAATTGAAATAATAGAAAACGATACGTCGGTTCTCGACCCAGAAATAAGATTAAGCAACCCACAGAATAATGGTAGTGAAATTACTCAAGAAATTTCGGTAAAACTACCTACAAAATCTATTGATAATTTAACCCTGACTCATGAGGTAATAAAAATTACAATCGTTAATGATGAAAACTCAAGTTATGTACCAACAGTACTTGAAGTAACGAGTAACATGCCTGCTTTTGCAGATGATAAGTTTGAAGCTACGAGTAATCCTATAATCAAAAAGATGAATGTTACAACTTCTAATAATAATGGTACAGCAAATACTACAAACGACGTAATGAGTACATTATCCACTAAATTAGTAACGGAAACAAATATTGAAAATTCTGAAACAACTTCACATGCTGATTTTGTGTTGAGCACCACTAAATTAATAGAAATGAACAAAGGTACTACTGATACGAAAGAAACTCATACCGAACACGTATTCAGTACAACCGATTCTACATTTACTGAAGCCTCTTTTGACAGCGGTACTGAAACTAATGACAAAACGATTAATAAGTTGACAATTGTTTCAAACTTGACAATAATAGATGAAAATGATTCTAGACTAGATACTCATGAAGACGGAGAAATCTTTGACAGAAATACGACTGATACGTCACAGACTATTGATGATTTTCAATCTCCATTGTTGTCTGGGGCTAATGAACCCGTGCATCGGCCAAATCGGTCTCGGAGACCACAACAACCGGCCCGACTAAATAAATTTAATCCATTTCGTATATTAGGCTAATAAGCACGCGTGACATGGTGAGTGTGATTTGACTGCCAGAAAGAAATTATATTTGGGGATGTACCGATTAGCTTAGGTTGATATGTTTCACTGAAGTCATCTATTGAAATTCTGTATTTATCTTCGGATAAAAGTGTCATTTTAAAAATATTTAAATAATTAATACGGCTAGTCGGTACATTTATATTTTTTATTGATGACTGAAATATCTACAAAAATCTAATTGGATTAGAATTAGTAGACCACGGTCACATTATATTGTGATGGCACAGTGCACTTAGCAGAAAGCCGTATTGCGCTGTCATGTCATTTAGCTCGTCAGTCTGTTCGCTACATAGTTCTTTATATCATAACTCCTAAGTTCGGATATAGGAAATTATAAAACTTAGTAGTTAAGTTGTTAATTTATTATGAATCTCTGCTTATTTTTATCATACGCTTTAAAAACATTGTAGTAATAGGTTGAAAATAGTCAAAAGTAACTTAGTCAATTGGTATATTTCGAGAATAGCATAGCTATATCATAATCGATGATTATTATTATAATCACACATCATAATCAAGATTTAGTTTAGGTCCACAGAATCTTAGTTGTATGGAGATTAATTCATTAAGATTTACGACTTCTACAAAATTGCCAAACCAACTTTGAAGTATTAGATTATTGATTTATTCAATAAATATATTCATGTCACACCAGACTAGTCAATCTATTCACAATCAAAATAGAGTAACGATTCACAAGCCATATCATTTTAGTGTAAGAATCAATGTTTAATGGATGTTATTTTTGTGGGATTTATATTTTTAAGTATAATTGCACAAGTGAATTATTTAGTGGTAATTTAATAAGGAGTAAGGTCCCTGGAATGAATAACAACATTTTAGAACAAATCGTTGAAACGTGTAATTATTGTTCTTTGAAATTTTTATCGTCACCTATGTAATAGTATTAGAATATAACATTTTTTACAAATAAAACTAAAAATAAATACATTTGTTTCTATGCTAATAATCCCCCTTCTTTTTTTCCAAAGACGTCGTGTGCTTGTGTATCTAATGTATGATCAGAGAAATACTGTGCCTGCAAAATATGCATGTTTTTCAAAATGAGGCAAAATATAATAAAAAAAGCTGACTACCCACCTGGTGGTAAGCGGTTACCGCCGCCTATAGACACCTGCAATGACGAGGAAAAATTTTAAACAAAAATTAAAACCGACTTAAAAAAAACTGAAAAGGATAAAATAATCAAATTTAAGTAGGCACTCATCCCCTAGACACTATTTTTTGGAGTTTGTGCTAAGTTGTTTCCAGAAACAATAGAAAGTGAACTCTCTTTTGGTGTACAGTTGTTTACAGAAACAATAGAAAGTAAACTTTCTATTGGTGCTAAGTTGTTTCCAGAAACAATAGAAAGTGAATTGGTAACTGGTATCCGTCGCTGGTAGGTAAGGGAAACGTAGCCAGTGTAATTACTGGGCAAGGCGTTCCAACTTAGGCCACAGGATAACAACGCGCTTGCAATCATGTGTTTTATTTATTAACATTTATTTCTTTATTATTAACATTTAACATAATTGCAAGTGCGTTATCATCCTGTGGCCTAAGTTGGAACGCCTTGCCACTGAACACTGTCTACCTTTCCCTTCACTCCGAAACACAGCGAAATGCTTTACGATTTAAATAATAAAGGCGGTGGTATTTTCCCAGATGACTCTACATGGCCTATCACCTAGTAAAAACCTACCGATTATATCAATATTACATTGTCATTTTATTTAAGCAACATTTTTTTTAAAAATTAAATAAATTATTGAGAAATAAACGAATAATCATTTCTATTTCGAAAGTATGATTCATAAAAATAAGTAATCACATTATCATATAGCATAAGTCATCATTCCAAGGAAGAAACAAACACGAGCTATGAACTGACAAAATTGGATTTCCCGCCATAAGACTTTTGTATCTGGTTCCTAATATCATTTATTGTTTTTCTTCAATTATGAGCTGTCAGGAAATAATAATTCCTGATTATGGCGAGATAATATATTGTGGGAAATGTGTAAGAAATAGCAATAATGAAAGATTAATATTATGAGGGGAAAAGGGACTAGATAAGAACCAACGTGATTGCATACTCATATACTATAGTGATTGCTTTTCAATCTTGCGTTGCTAATATTCCTATGCCAGGAGCCAGTTTATTAAGTACAAGTTGTAGGTAAATCACAATTTTGGTCAGTTATGTTTAATTAGTCAGTTATGTAGCGAAAAAATTACGTAACGTATAAATATTAGGATAAAGAGTCTGCATTAAGTTAGTATGAAAAGATAAAAATGAGTGGTTGGTATTTTAAGTTTCTTTTTTATGACCACTTATAACCGAAATCCTTTTAGTTATAAGTGGTAATGAAAAAAAATCTTGAATGACACACAAACTCTTTAGTACAAGACTATCCGCCTAGGCATCTAATTGAGCGCACTTTAAATAGCGTTGAGTGAGTCTAGTTCAATTAACCATCCGTCTAGGCATTTATTTGAATGCCGGCGTGTAATCAACGGGCTAGGTATTCAATTAAGGGGCGAATTTAACCAGATGGCGGCGACATATAAGAATAGATGATACTTATTTGTATTTCGGACATAAATCCATATATTATTAGTAACAGAACTTATATAGTCTCTAAAAGGAGTTTCTTAGTTTAAATACTTACCTACTTGCGTAATACTTAGAAATAATAAAAGAAACTTGTACGAAAGTTATAATTGAGAAAATTTTAAAGTAAACATTGAAGTAAAAGTTTAAACGATGTTTTAACAGGCAACAAAAGTGATATAAAAACCCTTGCCACAGAGAACAAGTTTTTTACTCTTTATGACCGTTATCGTCACATGCTTTTTCATGCAAACTTTCAAGCCGAAAATATTGATTCACCGATTCTAATAAGACTTTAAATGCATAAAAATAAGTTAGACCAGTCTAAATAGTTGTCAGGGGATTTTTCGAAAAGAATTAATTACTGGAAAATGCGGCTTCAACAACAAATTTCTAATTTGACACGTTACATGTCTACGAAACCATCATCACCAGCCCATGTATACGCCTAACTGCTGCACAGGCCTTTCTACAAGGTAGGAACACACGAAGAATTTGGGTCACAACACCACCACGCTGGGCCAATGCGGGTTAGAGGGCTAAAGCGGTTGCAGTAAGAACTGGGACTAACGGCTTTACGTGCCTTCCGAAGCACGGAGGAGCTCGGGATAGCAAATTTTGATTGACCCATCCCGAGATCGAACATGGTGATAGTTGCTTTGTTTCCGTTGTCAAAACCAGAGCGCTCAAAACCTCGATGATTACAAAATAGATACATACTTTTTTTTTCTAGTTGCAGTCGTGTCGGAAAAGATGTACCTACCTAACCTACACACTCGAAGCTTCAAAATGAAATGTATATATGATTAGGGGCTCCATTGTTGTAAGGTGTTTTATAGATATTTTCAAGACTGTACGGTCAGCAAGAGAAGTCGATTAACACTTAGCACCTTTTTTAAAATAACATATTGGCATACTTTTGACGATTTGCATGAATAAATGAATGACGTGGTGTGTAATGGTACTAAAGTGTTAATCAACTTCTGTTGCTGACCGTAACTAAGTAATATCATCGTGAGTTTTTTAATGGACTAAAATCCTTATAATACTCGTGGAGCTTTAATGTTGCCTTATTCGAGTTACCAAGATATCACAAAAGCTCTTGAAGACAGGCTCACATAACTTCTACAAAACATTCTTATCAAGTTAGCCACTGACATCTTAGTTTAAAGTTTTAGTTTGGGTACCTCCTTGCGGAACAATGATAAGTTTCTGGCTGTACCAAGCAAAATATGGTTATTTTTCTAAAGTAATATTGAGTTTCGCAATATGAAAATTAAATTAGTTAACAAGTAGAATAGTTGCCATTTGTATACCGAACACATTCATGTTTATATTTTTTTTGTAATATAATGTCGTTCAGAATATCAAGTTCCTTTTATTATCTATTATTTTCAATTTATCTGCTTACGTTTCTGTAATTAAAATTTATGAGAAACAACAAAAATCGTGATCTCAACTTGAATTGCTAAAATATTATATATACATCCACTATATATAAAAGATAAAAGGCATATTTATTTGATTTAAATAAAATGTAGTATCTAACTTTACGACTATTTTAACAGGAATGTAATAATTTTGGCTTACGCCGTGACAAAACTCTAACTTTGAACGAATTTTCATTGAAATATTTCAAGGAAAACGAAATCCATTATATGGTTGAATTGTTACTAACTGAGAAAGGTAACATAATATTACTTACAATTCCCATAAATAACAAAACCTACGAAACGAACAAAGCTACGCCCACCGAAAGTAGCTGCATAGTATATCGTCCGAAATAAAAAAATATCTACACTTGCCTTCATTCCCGTTCATAGATCTTAATGCTTCAAGAATGGAGATATATGGTTTTTATTAGAGTACGTACATGGAAAGGCTATAAAAGTAATGGTGGGTCTGCGAGATTTCCAGGAAAACACTCACCTGTTGGGCATTATCGCAGCACAATGCGACGCCAAAAGAGCCTGATCCCTTAAAGGTTTCTAAAAGTAGAACTTTATCGGGCTTATCAAATTTCTAAACACCTTATTGTTGTGATCTCTATGATGCTGTTTACGTAACAAAAACAAGAATCTTATAGGCATTAATACCAACGCTTTTCTTAGGCTTATCTTTGTTATAGAAGGTGAAAGGTTTTTTTAAACAAGGATTTAATCTATATCTTTATTTATAGAATCTAGTTAACTCAAATTTCGACAGTAACTAGTTTCCTTTGTGGCGTAGACACTAGTAGAAGAGATTTTTTGAAATTCAAACCCGAAAGGGCGCAAACGATGTGGCAAAGTTTCTATGGGGAACAAAATCTTGCGCTGTTGAAAAACTAAGCTTAATTACGCGCTTTTTCATAACCTAATCTAACCATAACTATAATCAGCATTTAGCAGCGGCCCTCGAATAGGTAAAACTTAGGGATATCCAAGAACAGCTTCTTCGTTCTGCAACGCTTAAAATTTCAAACAAAAGCCCGACAAAAGCTAACGTAACTTCTCGGTACAATGGCGATTCGAAATTTAAAAGTGATCGTGCTAGAGTTTCTGCGCCTGTGACGCCTCGGGCACTCCATAAGCGCTGTCCATAAAAATCTATTACCCTATAGAAATCATAAGAACGCGTTATGTTAACAGCATAGAAGATAAACAGATCAGTAGCACGAACATTTTTAAATTTCGAATCGTAATCGTATCGTTCATACTCGCTTGAAATTTTAAACAAAAGCAAAATAAAAGCCAACGTAACTACTCGATACGATGGCGATTCGAAATTTTAAAATGGTCATGCTAGGGGTACAGAACAGATTTTTCTTAAAAATCGCAGGCGGCGTTTACTCACTGCAGGACCATAATTTTATTTATTTATTTATTTCAGGCAACTACAACGTATAAAAACATAGGCCCATATATATACCTTAAAGACTAACATACATAAATCACTTTACTATAATATTGTTCGACGCCGTTTCTCCGCGGTGTCCGGTAGCCGTCCCCGAAAACGACAAAATACGACACCTTTCGGCCAAAACTCTTCTATTAAAAAGGTCCCCAGCAGACATAATACTACCACAGATTAGATAAAGCAGTGTTATTTAGCTGCGATCTTCTTTGAGGTGGAGAAAGTCGGCAACGTGCAAGTGATACCCTTGGTGTTGCAAGCGTCCATAGGCTACGGTAACCGCTTACCATCAGGTGGGCCATATGCTTGATTGCCACCTTAGATAAAAAAAGGTGGATATTACATAAGTCGGGTGCTCAAAATTCGAGTGGGTAGTACTCGCCACGACGCCTTATCAATCTCTCTTAAAATATCGGATAATACTTAATTATATAATTATGATACTGAAAATTTCTTTTTATTACAGCTAAGCGGGTAGTATAGCGGGTATAATACTGAGGAGCTCGGTGGTTTATGTCCGTTTTCACTAACCGTTCGCTAGGCTTAGGTGACTCATAACGACATTTGTCTCTTTGTTCCTTTATATAGACTGAGCTAAAAATCGCTCTTAGCGCTAAGCAAATGTTAGTGAAAACGAGCATTAGTGACTTGAACGCTCTGGTTTCGATTACGAAAACAACGCGCCTCGCCATGGTCACTCCTGGGATTGGTCAAAAAATTTTAAATTTATTAGAAGTTCTTTATATCATTCTCGTGTAAAAATAAATATGAATAAAAGCCGCGCAACAGAAAAATACAGACCGAAATACCTATATATTATTTAGAACATAGCTTCCTTTGAGAGGTAGAAATATCTACATTTGCACGAATGTTTTATGACCTGGCCACGTGTTAAAGGTCGTAAAACCTGCAAGGCCTACCTTTTTCCAAAATTGTTTTTATATATGTTTTATAACATGACTCATAAGAAACAGCAGGCTTTAATATTTAGAGCAGGCTGTTGCTATATTTCTTTGATCTAAATTGTTTTCATAAATATTAAAATATTTATTTTTGTATCAATTTCGAAATAACATAAATGAAACTGAGTTTAATACCTATCAAAGATGCGATGGTGTACTTGCAAGCTAGCGAAGCAAAAAATATCTAAGTGATAGTCTATTCACTTAAGTGAATGTTTTAGAAATATCAATATTTTAAACAATCCTCTCACTACAAAATTATTTAGACATGTATTAGGTTGGGGGTAAAATCTTTTCGCATTATAGTATGCATGAACTTGTAATAAAATCTCATTGGCTGTACTATTTGTATCTGGCTGGTTTTGGTATCATTAAAAGTTTTGATTTTAAAAAAGATAATTCCAAATTCAAATTAGGAAAATGTGTCTTTTTCATTTGTTTTTCGTACTGTCAAGATAAGTGAATCTAATGAAGAAATTCGATACATTTTAAAATTTTCCTACAATAAAGGTCAAAATGCAACGCAAGCCGCGAAAAAAAGGGCGATGTTTATGGACCTGTGCAGTGTCTGTGAGAGTAGCACAAATTTGGTTTAAGCGTTTTCAATCCGGAAATTTTGATATCAAAGATGCACGTCGCGCTGGTCGCCCTATTACGGATAAAATTGATGCCTTTTTGAAAATCTGGAGCAAGATCGGCATATCAGTAGTTACGACGTAGCTGAAAAACTGGGAATTGACCACAAAACAGTTTTGATCATGTACGACAAGAACGTGCGAAAAACGTCGTGGTCAAAGGCTGGTCAGGCTTCACAGACTGTGGCGAAACCCGGGTTAACTCGCAACAAGGTAATGCTGTGTGTGTGGTGGGATTGGAAGGGCATTATTCATTATGAGCTGTTACCACCAGGCAAGACTATCGATTCTGAACTCTACTGCGAACAACTGATGAGATTAAAGCAAGAAGTTGAGAGAAAGCGGCCAGAATTAATCAACAGAAGGGTGTGGTTTTTCATCATGATAACGCTAGACCTCACACATCTTTAGCCACTCAGCAAAAATTAAGAGAGTTTGGCTGGGAGGTGTTAATGCATCCGCCGTATAGTCCCGACCTTGCACCTTCAGATTTCCACCTGTTTCGCTCTCTTCAGAATTCTCTAGGCAGTGTCAGGTTAACATCACGAGAGGACTGCCAAAACCACTTGCCGCGGTATTTTGATCAGGAGCCTCAAAATTTCTATAGCAATGGGATCATGTCCCTACCTACAAGATGGCAAAAAGTTATCGAACAAAATGGTACCTACATACTTTAGTTAAATGTAAGTAAACTATATTAAAAAATGTTTTGAATTTTCTTAAAAAATGTGAAGAAACTTTTTCCCCAACCTATAATGTACTTTACATACCTTGTTATGCATGGCGTGTAGTGTCGTGAGTTCATCATCGTAAATCAATAACTGGTGGAGTGACCCATAAGTAGGGGGGAGAAAGGGACAATTATGAACGCGGGGTAACTACGGCCGAGGCAGTTTATACAATGATAAACTGCCTCGGTCGTAGTTAGATAGAAATTCCTAACACACATACAGCTCAGAGCACGAGACACGAGAGGTCGTAGCACAGATCAGATAAATTGTTAAAGTTGTAGTTACCCTACGAGTTTGCGAGCAAAATTTCGCGGTCTGAATTGTGTTGTTGCAAAATATAGTGTATAGTTTCATTAAATTAAAGGCCAAAAAGTCCATGCTCATTACCTGCCATCGAACATTGGTCTTCCTCTCCGCTAACAGAAAGAGATTATCAACCATGCGTTGTAGCAATTTAAACACAACCTCGTTTACAATTAACTACCGAAAATGCTTCACTCTACCCTGCCCTTACTTACACTTTCCAATCAAACATGCCAAATGAGCTATGGAGCGAGCTATGTTAGATGATCCTAATATAAAAATGAATAGTGGCACTGCCACTCTTCATCCGTCCGCCGTTATTCGCCGTGTCTGTTATGTGCCTAACAGATACAACGGCTGATGGGATATAAGAGGTTTGGTATGGCGACCGTGTTCTGGAAAGTTCTATGTACGGTGTGTAAGGCCTCTCCTCCTCGACCGATGACCAGCCAAACAAATGGTCAAAGCCAAATGGTAGCAACTAATCCTATTAAACTTATGTATTTTGTCTACGGTCAGGCGCACCAAATTTGTGAATATAATACTACTCATGCTAGTGCTGTACTGTGACTTTGAAACGTAGGTATATACTAACCTACTTGTGTAAAATAGAACGTAGCGCTGGTAAACAAGTTCCTTATTACTAATAGCTTGTGTACAAACATGAAGTGTCAGCGTGTCAGTCCATCCAAAATGTAGGACGTAGGTCACGCAACACACCCATAGTCATCTATTATTCAGGCTCGTTGGCCGCCATCGGCCTCCGACTCAATTCTTGTTAATGGAGATTAAGTGTTTATTGGCATTTCAGTCCCCGGCGACCGGTGAAATCATGTACTTTATTATTCAAGAGCACTTATTCACTTTGCTATAAGTTGAAGATAACAATGCTTATCAGTAAAACTGTATCTTTTCTTAATTTGCAACAATGGCAGCCAACGACTTACATTTTTATCTGAGAGAGACAAGAACTGATTTGTTTTGAGTTTGACGAATTCGGTTCTAGGACTCGTACTGTAGGTACTCGTAGACAAGGGTAAAATTAATTAGCCTTGTGTGTGTGTGCGTGTGTGTATCTAAATGGACACACAATGGTTAGGCAACAGCGATGCTTTTGGCGATTTTTTATAGGGTAACGATAAGGTACGCATATCTCGTACATAATTGAATTAGTAAGGACAGCTTCAAACAGATAGCGCCTTAGGCACCCATAATCATTGCCTAACTACTTAATACTTACGGAAAACTAATGGGTATCAATTTATTAGTTATTTCATTTAATACCTAACCTAATAGGGAACTTAATTAGGAAGAAAAGAAAGAAAAACTTTATGTTGGGTATAGATTTGAATAATGAAAAAATTATAAATTATAATAATGACTAAATTACCTAAAAAATCATTACTTACTATTTAAGCCCGTAAGTACAAAAATAAATCCTATTCATTGCCTTTCGTTTTTTAACAATCTCTGTAGTCCGTTATACGAATAAACAGTAATATGAATGTTTGCTCAATTTTCCTTAACGCGCACACATTGGCCACAATATCATAGACATTATGCAAATTACCCATTCCCGGTATGCCGGTATAATGCCAGACATTAACTATCATAACTGCGGCTGCCTACGGCGTTCACAAATTAAACATCAGAGGTGTAACGTTGATTGGCTGCGAAATTGACTCGGGGGAATGCCGATATTCGGATTATACCATTTTAGCTGCCTAAGATATCAGTAGTGTGATTCACTAACATGTATGTTTCGACACAGAAATATTCGACATCGAACTTGACGACTGACAAGACTGCAAGCCGCCATTGAAAGCATATTCACTAATCGAAAAACAATACACAAAAAGTTATAAAAATTAACAATCTTTTAGTTCCGGCTCACGCCGCGCTCGTCGTCGAAACGCTAGTATCACCAACGCCAAGGGTATGACAGCGCTGTTACGACCACGAATTCAAGGCTGCTGACTTTAGAGAGTCGCATAGCAGAAGTATTATACGCCCATTATTATTAAAGCAGTTAGAGCTATAAAAAAATGAAATTCTGTAGTCTCAGCTAATACGTTTCAACAAAAAAATCAAGCACTATGTTTATAAAAAGCAGTTAATATAATTCGCTTAATTTCGCTTTCTTTATCAATTAGGAAGTGATATGACAAAATGTGAAATCACTAAATCAAGAAAGAAAGGGAAGAGTAATAATCCGTGTCCATAAAATTTAGGTACCTAAATAATCTGTTTTTTTAATTCTTTAAATGCACAAGCACGAATTGGAAATAACATTCTAATTAATAAATATTTGGTGCCAATCTGTTTTGCATTGAACTAATCTAACCAACAATTCCCAAACATTTTTTATTTAAGTACTTGAATGTGAAAATAGTTGGTTTTTGGTTGGTGGTAGGGGTTTTCTAAGTCCGCCTGGCTAGCTACCGAAGTCGGCCGCCATAGCAATAATGATAACAACATTGTTGTGTTCCGCAGTTAGAGGTAAGATAGCCAGTTCCTCTGTGGTTGAGGAATCCAAATGTAACTCTCTTGCATCGTCGGCCTTATCTTCACTTACCATCGTGAGATTAAGGCCAAAAGTTATCCGGTAAAAATAAAAAAAATAAAAAGAGTTTGACATGTAAGTGCAGTTTCGAATTACCACCTACCTACCTAGGTAAGAACTCGAAAATACAGTCACTTTTTCTATTAAAGGCAGAGTTGAAAAGCAACGTACACGTATGTAACAATTTATCCTTTTTTGTCGTCAGATTCATTCTTTTCTAATATTTTTGATACAGATGTGCAAAAGATAAAATACATTTCCCGTTCACCTTACAGCCGAGTGGCTCACTCGAATTTCATCGTAGTCTCGGATACAACGTAAGTGACCCAATAATTGGGCTCTCCTGCCTCGATATGCGGAAGTCGATTATATTCAAATGCCATGAATTCTCGTAATATTTGCCTTCCAAAATTAAATCGGAAAACTGTGAGTTACACAGAAGTAATCTAAGTGACAAGAAGTAATCTATTACAAAATATCATTAATAGTATAACATGTCATTAGCTACTTTTAGATTCTAGTGCATTTTGTATTATTTTTTTATCTGTGTACCATATACAAACAAATCATAATCTCAAAAGTAAGTGCTCGTACGGTCAGCTACTGAAGTCGATTAACACTTTAGTACCATGTCACACGACGTTATTCGAAGTGGTCATACAAATTGTCAAGAATAGGTATTCTTAGCCTTAGTGTACTAGACTTCTGTTACTGACAGTACCTACGACATAAAAATTTTCAACTTGTAGAGCCACATTATTTGAATATTAGTATTTATTTCTTATAGTGTAGTTAGTATTTATTTCTTATTTTAGCTTAAAATTAATAATAACAAGCAAAAGAAAACGATTGTTTTCTAAAGCGACCCGGCTTCCGCTTCTCAGTTGAAATTTCAATAAAACGCAGCTCATCCGAACGGAAATTAAAAACAAAGAAGATGATGAAAGATTTAATTAGGATCAACAAAGAGTTCCGAGCTTTATTTCGCCGTTGGAGAGAGATGCTAACAATTCCTGGTGTTTTCTTTTGTGTGAAAAAGTTTGAGCTATTTGGAATCTGAAATCTAGCTATCTCGACATCAACCGAGCTGTACCAATGTTGATTGTCACTCTTGTAGCTAGAATCTGAAATTTAAAATGATTGGGTCAAATCCAGACATGACAGAGAGACAAACATTGTTAGTTAATATTATTTTTGTGATAGACTCAAGGAATTTTGACGATTCGAAAGAGCTTCTTGGGGGCCTAATTGAACTAAGATATATTTTTTTTCATTTTCAAATGAATAAACTGAAATAGTTTTGAGATTTTCACCGCTGCAATTTTTAATCAGTCAAGTTAGTTTCTTAGTATAAATATGTGACATAGGTACATTAAAGGACCATTTACATTATGTAAGTTTCTTGCCTGTAGCATACAATTAAACTGAAGCAAGAAATGACAACACATAGACTATGGAAGTCATTTGTTGTTTAGCCTTTCATCACCAGCCTATATACGTCCCACTGCTGGGCACAGGCCTTTGTACATAGGAAAAACACATGAGGAGTTTGCGCCATAACACCACCACGCTCATTCATCCATCCACACCCATCAAGTGCTTTTCCTTGTTATTGCAGGTGTCTATAGGCGGCGGTAACCGCTTACCAACAGGTGGGCCGTCAGCAGCTTGTTTGTCATCTAGTTGTATAAAAAAAAAGTAAAATTTAGAAATAATATAACAGCAATAAAGAATAAAAAATTCGAACGAAAAAAAAAGATATTTCCTATATGAGATACAGTAGTATTCATCATCATTACAGCCGAGAGATGCCCACTGCTGGGCAAAGGCCTCCCCCAAGGATCTCCAAAGCGATCGGGCCTGCGCTTTCTGCATCCATTGGCTTCCCGCGATCCTCACCAGATCGTCGGTCCACCTTGTGGGAGGCCTACCAACGCTGCGCCACTCGAGGACCTTTCCGCTCCAACAGCCGTCAGTCCCCTTGCAATGTGGCCTGCCCACTGCCACTTGAGGCTATGTAGACCTTGGTTCTCCTGCGGATCTTATCATTTCTGAATCGATCACACAGAGAAATCCCGAGCATAGCATAGATACAGTAGTAATATATATTTATAAAGATTCGAAGAATGCCGTTGCTTTTGGTTTCAGTATTTTTCTGTAACTTGAGGATTTATTTTTAGCAATTCGACATTGTGATTTATCCAAATGTTGTCAAAGAGTTTTGTAAGTTTTTCGTTAATTTCATACAGATTAGCTCAGATAAGTTCAGTTGACAGCAAATCCAGCGTAATACGAAATTTTAATTCAAAGTTGACACACAAAGTAATAGAAAGAAAGAAAGAAAGAAAGAAAAAATATTTTATTTAAATAGGCCACAAAGAAGCACTTTTAAATCGTCAAAAAAACACATTTTTACAACTATCACAAAAAAAATATTAACTAACAACGTCATAGTCTCTGTCTGTCTGTCATGTCTGAATTTACACCGGTTCCAAAAGTTGAACTACCGAGAAGATTCCGGCAACAAACTCGTGTAGTCACTCTTTTTAAAATTAATATTCAAATACAATGTTTGTAGTTAAAAAAAAATATAACTTTTAGCAGTGCAGTGCCGCCCAGCTATAAAAATAATTAAAATTAGAAGAGAATCTATATCATCGTACCGACAAAGTAGGTACCCAATGTCAAAAGTATTATCGTTATTTTCAAGCTATCTGACAATGCACAATCACAAAATAGGTATACAGAGGTTAATAGTCATAATACTTACACGTAAATAAACTTAAAAACATTTTGGAATTTTAATGTTTCCACGCATTCTTATCATCTAAATATTCTTGGACCTTATAGTAGCCTTTTTTCATTAAAGTTTAAAGTTTATATAGCCGCACCTACATACATATTTAACGGTCAAAGTTTCTTGATCTGCGTCGAGTAGACGCAACGTACTTACATAATTCATTTCAAAAAATCACTGCTATTTCAGGTATTAAGTGCCAGACACGCTGGCCAAGAAATAACAACATACAGAAGTAATTCACAATAAGATAGCCTTAAAACACATTTTTCTCTACGTGATGTATTTCATCCGCACCAAATAGCTATTGTTTCTTTGATCAAAACTTAATGATATTGCTAAATGAATGTTATCGCTCTTGGAATAGAGGTGAGATTTATTTGAGTAATTAAATCTAAAGTTCAGATTACGAACCCTTGTCAAGATCCGGCCGTCAGTTCGACAACGTGGTCTTTGAGCTGGCCAGGGAGGTCTCTGAGGTAATTATTTATGTGCCTGCTCTCTGTAGCCTGTAGCCAGTCAGGCTGATGCTGAATAATAATAGAGCATCTATAAATCATATGATGAGATTGGCACAATAGCCACAATCTAAATCTATTCCTATTAATAATTAATAAAAACCTACGTTTATTTAGCACAGGTATACATAATCAAACTACCGGTAGACAAAAATCAGTTTTTCATACTTGTAGGTTCAACACAATAATATAATCATTTGCGTCGATTTACACACACTAAGCAACCTGAAGTAATTTGAAGCTTCAATAAACATAGAAAGAACTCACCATAAAATTGTTAGAAGAAGTTCAACTCAATGTAGTTTACATAGAAAGCTGTATAAATATTTTTCTTTGTAAAGACTGTTTTCAAAATTTTGGAAACCTTTGTAAAAAAATTCCATAAATATTTCTCTATCACAAAAATTTCGTTGATGTTTCGAAATTGCACGTTCCGGTCTTCATAAGTGTTACAAAAGTTTTGACACCAAGATCAATGGTGTTACTTGTTTCCATTGTGTATTATCATTATTCTTAAATATTTAAAATTAGATTAAACCATCTTACTAATACTAAGTTTGTTTTGTTTTCACATTAAAAAAGGGAAATCGCCATTCGCTTTCGCTGATCCAAATTATGCCTCAAAGGCAAGCCTTTTTTGCAAGCAAAATAAGCGTTTAAACTTTAGAGGGTCACAACGGTATTTTATCTCGACTTGGAGACGGAACGATTAGAAGTTTCAAGATTGATGAATCCCGGACTTAAAAGTATTTTTCTCGAGGATTTTTCGAGTTTATTTTAAGAATTTCAAACTTTCCAACTCGGTTCTCATTTAAGCTGGAAATTCAACCACATCTCAATAAGAATGCTGTGTAATTTGCGAAGCTTGCACTAAGCTTCTTTTCTGGAGTGACAATTCCAACTTGTGTAGATAAGATTTCTGGCTGTGCTATTACATTTCCCTCTTCCAAGTCATTTCACAATAAAAAACAGTTGGGAAACAAATACATTAATTAGTGTTTCCATCAACATTTATCAAGAGACTATAAAGGCAAAAAATTAAAGTAGGTAGTTACCTGTTTATCTAATAAAAAATAGTTTCACTCCTCTAGCTGAAAAAGTCCGTCATTAAAGCGTACCAAAACGAGGATAAAATAGCATTATTTCGCTCTAGGGGAAAAAATATTTTAATTTTTTCTGTTACCGACTAGCCCAACAGAAACGGACAAGTTTTTATTCTTACGTAGAATAGTCATACTCATGACTAAAGACTCGACTTATTATTGTTTCATAAAAAAAAATGATAAAATGAACAAAGTAGTAGTAGTAGAAGTAGTTTATTTGTAACAATTTACAATAAACAAAGAATATTATTTATCATCATCACCAGCGTATATACGTCTCACTGCTGGGCACAGGTCTCCCTACATGCAGGAGAAACACATGAGAAGATTGAGGAGATTGGCCCATATGCTGACTAAATGCGGGTAAGTGGTAACAAGCGGAACCAACGGCTTAACGTGCCTTATGAAGCACGGAGGACAGAATTTTGTTTGAACCACTCCGGGATCGACCATGGTGAAAGTAGTTTTGTTTTCGTAATCGAGCTCCTCAGTATAATATTGTATTGGATTTTTCCCTCGCAATCGTTAGTGAAAAGTAGAGAGTGTAACACATGGCACTGAAAGCCCATTACAGCTCAGTTTCTATTTACTCCCTTACTAAAACTGGGAAGTAAAACTACCTCGTATACATAATATAATAGGTAAATTAGCCCCTTGTATAACAATCAACTAGTTTTAGAGTGTGTTTTTTTATACAACTAGATGACAATGACAAACAAGCTGGTGGGCACCTGGTGGAAAGTGGTAACCGCCGCCTATAGACACCTACAATAACAAGGAAAAATCACTTGGTATTGCAGGTGCGTTGCATCCTAATATTTATAAATTGCTGTGCCCTACAGTTTCCATAATGATCTGTTAGCTTAAGGCCTTATATTTTACATCTCTTGTAATATTATGGTAAATGCAATAAAGAATTGAATTGAATTGAATTGAATCCTGAGCCCTAAGATTAAATGCCTTCCATGCCCAGTAATTTCACAATGTGTTAGTGTTGCAATTTCTATTGTTCCTGCAAATAGTGTAACACCAACTCCATAAAATAGTTACTAAAATAGTTAATATAATTGGACATTTACAAACGTGCGTTCAATTTTCGACCTTATTGAACGTGATAAAATGCAGTGTTTAGGAAGCACCTCCGTACATGCCGTCTAAAATTGTCTATGGTTTCTATGAAATCTATCTAAATTTAAGTGACAGCTCTAAACAGATTCTTGCTATCTTTTTCCTATTACATATTGCGAGAAAGAGATGTACTATACTTAAATTTAAACTTAGAGTGTGTCTCCAGAATTAGGCCCACTGTTTCTAAATAACTATAGATACCGCAGCAGATATAATGTTATGTAACAACAATCATTGTGCCGCCACACCAAGCCCGATGTCACGCGACCAATCGGTATGCAAATGCTATTGCACCGGAAAAGCTCGACCACGACAACTTAATTTTGCATATACGTGTTGAACTATTGGTAACGCCATTTATTTATCGTTGACATTGGCAGTGAAAAGTGTTTTAATTACAAGTTTGATAAGGATTAACATTTCAGAGCTATGCCACGAGGATGGGTTCGGTTGCTGTTGCATTTCTGTCGAAAAATAAGAAAAATATATTGGACTTTAATTAAAATAGATAGTTGGCTTATTATTACAAAGCATAATGAAGTAAACAAAAATAAGTAATAATAATAATATAGCATCAAAATGTAAGCTCAAATATAAAATGAAACATCTTAATTGTTACCGAGAAAGCAATAGGTACCTAACATAATGTTAAAATGTTATTTTTTATAATCTGCGTGATTTAGCATAATGTTAACCTAATTTGAAATTATATTGAATTGTAAATCCTCCTCTATTTGAATAGTTAAAATAGTTTGCTGTACCCTACAGGGATCGTAATCTGAATAGCTTTAGTTTACCATTTTCGTGTATCAATAAGGTAAAATGTAAATAATAGGTTGGGGAAAAAGTTTCTTCGCATTTTTTAAGGAAATTCAAAACATTTTTTAATATAGTTTATTTGCATTTAACTAAAGTATGTAGGTACCATTTTGTTCGATAACTTTTTGCCATCTTGTAGGTAGGGACACGATCCCATTGCTATAGAAATTTTGGGACTTCTGATCAAAATACCGCGACAAGTGGTTTTGGCAGTCCTCTCTGGCGTTAACCTGACACTGCCTAGAGAATTCTGAAGAGAGCGAAACTGGAAGCGAGAGTGGAAATCTGAAGGTGCAAGGTCAGGACTATACGCCGGATGCATTAACACCTCCCAGCCAAACTCTCTTATATTTTGCTGAGTGGCTAAAGATGTGTGGTGAGGTCTAGCGTTATCATGATGAAAAACGACGCCCCTTCTGTTGATTAATTCCGACCGCTTTCTCTCAACTTCTTGCTTTAATCTCATCAGTTGTTCGCAGTAGAGTTCAGAATCGATGGTCCAGCCTGGTGGTAACAGCTCATAATGAATAATGCCCTTCCAACCCCACCACACACACAGCATCACCTTGTTGCGAGTTAACCCGGGTTTCGCCACAGTCTGTGAAGCCTGACCGGCCTTTGACCACGACCTTTTTCGCACGTTCTTGTCGTACGTGATCCACTTTTCATCACCAGTTATCAGCTTCTTAAAAAATGGTTCGGTTTCATTACGTCGTAATAAAGAATCACAAATGAGCACACGGTTCATTAAGTTTCTCTCAGTGAGCTCGTGGGGTACCCAAATATTTTTGTGTACCCATTTTTTTTAAATGCGCCAAAACTGTGTTGTGGTCAATTCCCAGTTCTTCAGCTACGTCGTAACTATTGATATGCCGATCTTGCTCCAGTTTTTCAAAAATGGCATCAATTTTATCCGTAATAGGGCGACCAGAGCGACGTGCATTTTTGACATCAAAATTTCCGGATTGAAAACGCTTAAACCAAATTTATGCTACTCTCGCAGACACTGCACTGGGTCCATAAACATCGCAAATTTTTTTTCGCGGCTTGCGTTGATATTTTACCTTTTTTGTAGTAAAATTTTGAAATGTATCAAATTTCTTCATTAGATTCACTCATCTTGACAGTACGAAAATCAAATGAAAAACACACATTTTCCTAATTTGAATTTGGAATTATCTTTATTAAAATCTTAACTTTTAATGATACCAAAACCAGCCAGATACAAATAGTACAGCCAAAGAGATTTTATTACAAGTTACATACATACATACTATAATGCGATAAGACTTTTTCCCCAACCTAATAATTGACTGGTACGAGAATTGAATTAAGATTGTTCGTGTGTGGTGCAGTAGGTAGTGCAAAAGAGCGATAGCTCAGTGGTGGTTGCTGGCTGACAGTCGCAGCTAACATGACCAAAGATTTTTAGCAACAAATAAAAAAATTGCAGTCATTACTTCGGATCCATTAAACGTGTAGTCTAGGCCGGTTTTTTGAATGAATGAATGAATGAATGAAATTTTATTTGCATAATTCTGTGTTTACATTTCAGATGGTGACACATTATATTTATAGTTTCATCAGTATTATACCTTTATTTTTGTAGGCATGCAAATATTAACTGTCGTAGGTACACGATACTTAATTAAATATTAAAAATAAATGTCTAGATATATTGCATAAATTAATTGTTAGTAGAAATTACTTATAAAAAAAAATGTCATTTATATTGCAACATAATTAATTAATTACTAACTATAGACAATTTGTATGTGTTTCCTTATATTCTAAATATTCCTTAATAGAATAGAAATTCTTGTCTTGAAGCCATCGTAACAAACTGTTTTTAAATTTATTGTTATTCAAAGGTAAGCTCATAATATTAGAAGGTAGTTTATTATATAGTTTGATAGCCATAAAGTAAACATTTTGATTTAAATAATGCTAAGTTACATTTAGGGATAATTATTTTATTTTTCCTACAATTTCGTACATTTGATTTGGCTTCGTCATTTTTAATGAAATATTCAGGGTATTTTTTAACTAATAAGCAGATTTCTGATATATATATATACAAGGTAAATTTAATACATTAAGTTTTTTGAAAAAGGGTTTACATGATTCTCTACGTTTTATTCCACATAATGCCCTAATACACTTCTTCTGAGCTTTAAAAACCCTATTAAAATCAACACTATTACCCCATATTATTATACCGTAGCGTAGTATTGAAGAAACATAACCATAATAAGCCTGTAAAGCTATTTGGATAGATGCAACTTTTTTGATTTTAGTAAGTGCAAATATAAATTTATTAATTTTTTTGCAAACAACATCAACGGGGTTCTTCCAACTACAATGCTCATCCACGGTTATACCTAAGAATAGGGTGGAATCAGTTAGATTAATTTTATCATTATTGTATTGAATATTAATGTCAATTTGTTTTGATTTATAGGTACGAAATTGTATTGCTTTTGTTTTATTAATATTGATTTTTAAATTATTATCATTCATCCAATTAATTATTTTAAAAATAGTATTATTAATGTCATGTTCAAGTTGATCAATATTTTTATTTTGAAAGAGCAACGTGCAGTCATCAGCAAATAAAAAACAATCATTTTTTGTGATGTCAGGTAAGTCATTGATATACAAAATAAAGAGCAGAGGACCTAAGATACTGCCCCGAGGTACTCCATGCTTTATATGTCTATAATTTGATCGAACTGTCGTTTTTGTTTTATCTTCGATACGAGTAAGTTCAGTGCATTGTTGTCTATCAGTGAGATAACTTTCTAGCCACTTGTATGCAGCACCTCTCATACCGTAGTCAAAAAGCTTCATGAGGAGTATGTTATGATTTACGCAGTCAAATGCTTTCGACATATCTAAAAATACAGCTATTGTGTATACGTTATTGTTCAAAGCCTCAGTAACTTTTTTTATAAGGGAGAAACACGGTAAAGATGTCAATTTTCCTTCTTGAAAACCAAACTTCTGTTTTTTTATTATGTTATGCTTATTAACAAATGAAAATATTCTTTTGGCCATAATTTTTTCTAAGACCTTTGATAGCACTGGTATAAGTGCTATAGGTCTATAATTATTCATTTCTCTGTCGTCTCCTTTTTTAAAAAGTGGTTTAACTACGGAAAGTTTAAGCCTATTTGGGAAAATACCATTCTCTAACGACAAATTAATTATATGAGACAGTGGAGCTGCAATTTTATGAGCACACTTTTTTATGATATCAGTACTAATATCATCATATCCTACTGAATTAGTGTTACGTAGCCCTAAGATAATATGTTGAATTTCATTTTCTGATGTCGGGTAAAGATAGATACTGTTATTTAGTAATTAAAATATAATAAAACTAGAAAAATTTCACGTCCTGAGGCAGGAATCGAACCCACGACCTTTCGCAATCCGGGCGACTGCTCTGACCACTGAGCCACCCAGGACTTGGGATATCCCTGTGAAATTCTTCTAGTCTATCTGTATTTGCGTTTATGAGCTAACGTCCACCCTACAATGTCGAAATATTCTATTTCAACATCCGAAACGAGTATTTTTACAAATACCGACGATTCGGTTAAGTTAGGGCAGTGCTTTCAAATATTCTTAATTTTTGATTTTAACATTAATATAAATGTTTGAAAAATTACTTAGTAATTAAAATATAATAAAACTAGAAAAATTTCACGTCCTGAGGCAGGAATCGAACCCGCGACCTTTCGCAATCCGGGCGACTGCTCTGACCACTGAGCCACCCAAGACTTGGGATATCCCTGTGAAATTCTTCTAGTCTATCTGTATTTGCGTTTATGAGCTAATGTCCACCCTACAATGTCGAAATATTCTATTTCAACATCCGAAACGAGTATTTTTACAAATACCGACGATTCGGTTAAGTTGGGGCAGTGCTTTCAAATAATAATGTTAAAATCAAAAATTAAGAATACTGTTATTTAGTTTAATTTTATTATTAGTATTTTTTACCCGTATCATATCGTTGTTTTGCGCTATATCGATAAAATAGTTATTAAAGCTCTCAGATATGTCATTTATATTGTTAAGAAGTTTACCGTCATGTTTGATAGTTTTTATAAAGTTTTGATTATTTTTAATATTTAGGTTATTATTTACAATTTGCCATGATGCCCTACATTTATTCTTTGCGTTTAGTAAGTGTTTCGAATTGTGAATTTTTTGAGCATTGTAAATACATCTTTGTAATATTTTATTATAATCTTGATAATGTTTTTTATGTTTTGTTCTATTAGTCTTATCTGAATGCACAAACTCATAATAAAGTCTACGTTTTTTATCACAGCTTTTTTTTAGTCCTTTTGTAAGCCATTTTAATTTTTTGTCTGTAATTTTGCGTCGCGATGTAATTATTGGAAAGCATTGGTCAATGAGAATACAAAACATATCATGAAATTATATCAAAATACATTAAAGGCGTTATTCGGGTCAGATTGCTGTAATACGTCATTAAATGTCAGTGAATTAATATAATTTAGAAATAATGATATATTGTCCTTATTTAGATCTCTTCTATATTCTAACCAATCAGAATAATAGTCCTTTAAATTAGAACGTAAGGCTAGTATTTGACATGTATCATGGTCAGAAAGTGAGTTATGATGAGTATATCCTTCTGCATCACTTATGTTACTTGCAATTAAATCTAGGCAAGCTTTTTTCCTAGTAGGCACATTAATATGTAATTTCAAATTGAAATTTTGTAAAATACTAATCAGATTTTGAGTATGCTTATTGTTTTTTAAAATGTCTATGTTCCAGTCTCCACAGATTATTATTTTTCTGGATCTTCTATTTAACTTTTCTAGCAATTGTTCCAGTTTATCAAAGAATACTAATATGTTAGATGAAGGGGTTCTGTATATACAAATAACAGTTATGTTGATATCTTTAATAGTAATACCACTGCATTCAAAATTATGGTTCTCTGATAGTGTATTTGCTAGTTTGATTTCCGTGAAGTCTAGGTATTTTTTTAATAATATACACGTACCACCTCTTTTTTCATGTTCACGTGACCATGAAGAACCTATTTTATAATTATTATGAGATCCGCAGGAGAACTAAGGTCGCCGACATAGCCCGAAGAATTGCGAGCCTCAAGTGGCAGTGGGCAGGCCACATTGCAAGGAGGACTGACGGCCGTTGGGGCGGAAAAGTCCTCGAGTGGCGGCCGCGTACCGGGAGACGCAGCGTTGGTAGGCCTCCTACAAGGTGGACCGACGATCTGGTGAGGGCCGCGGGAAGCCGATGGATGCGGACAGCGCAGAACCGATCGGTGTGGAGATCTTTGGGGGAGGCCTATGCCCAGCAGTGGGCGTCTCTCGGCTGAAATGATGATGATGATGATGAAATTATTTTCATGGCCTTTTTTTACAAAAGTCTCAGATATACAAATGACATCTATAGATTTATTTTCCTTTATGTATTTTGTGAGAGCTATTTCTAGTTCATCTCTTTTTTTTAGAAAGCTACATATATTTTGATGTAATAAGTAAAAGTTTGGCTTTTTATTATTCTCGAAAAAAAATTGTATTTATTGTGGACGAAGTTTTAGTTTTAAAGTAATAGGGGATCGTTCCTAATTTAGGTTTGTCTATGTCTTGTTTAGTCAGTGATTCAACATTGTCGCATTTTAATTTAGATTCTTGTTTTTTAAAGTAATATGGTATTGTACCCTTCAGTTGATATTTGCTTAATAGTTGTTTTCGCATTTTTTCTTTACTTAACTTATTGTAGTCCATAGTGTCCATTTCCAAATGCAATTTGTAGCATATGTCGGTAAGTTTTATTTTATTCGTATGTCTATTCTGTGTTAAAGGTATGAATGTACAATTTTTATAGTTATTGCTGATTAATTTTAATTGATTTTTTAACATTTGTAAATTTAAATGAGGGGTTTCAACTGTTTGTACTAATAATATTTTAGTATTTTGACATTTTGCTATAAATACAGATAGTTCACATAATATTTTGGTTGGGAACTTGTCATTAGCACCGATAAATAAAATTAAGTAGTCATTCTTATTTAAAGGCTGATATAGACTTGTATAAGGAGGAGCTTGTATGAGGAGCTCGGTGGCGTATTGGTTTGAGCGCTCTGGTTTCGAATACGAAAACAAAGCAACTTTCGCCACGGTCGACCCTGGGATGGGTCAACCAAAATTTATAATCTCGAGCTCCTCCGTGCTTCGGAAGGCACGTTAAGCCGTTGGTCCCGGTTGTTACTACAACCGCTTTAACCCACCAACCCGCATTGGGCCAGCGTGGTGGTGTTATGGCCCAAACTCCTCATGTGTTTCTTCCATGTAGGAAGGCCTGTGCCCAGCAGTGGGACGATTATAGGCTGGTGATGATGATAGACTTGTATCCAGCACATTAGAGCAATCGGCGCCAGGCTTAATAAATGAGGTAATAGCACGATTATTTTTGTTACATGTTTTAGACAAAAAATGTGATAAGTTCATTGCTTGTTGGTCACCAAGTATTAATACATTTTGCTTAGTAACTATCTTTTGGCGTTCGCGTTGTCCATTATGTTTAGAAGCATCATTATGCGATGGTGCACGTTTCATCTTCATTACATTCTGAGGTTGCTCTTGAGTTGAAGTGTCCAGTGGTCTGTTTTGGGTTTTGCTGTTTCCGATAGATGGCTCTAAATTAGGCTAAATTTTATGTTTAGATTAAATTTTAAAAAAATTAGGCTCTAAATTTTCTCTATTATGTACTAGATACACAACAACAGCAGCAGTTCTTTGCGTTAAACATCGTCTAACATTAAAGCAATAATAACTGATAGGTAGCGTTTTTGATACCAGTTCAGTCACATAGAGTAAAATTGTAATAGAACACATCCAGAAATGAAATAAACACGCAGGTTCTACTTCCTTGGTGTTATTCGTACTTTCTATTTCTAATATTTACCTAGCTATCTTTTTCACTTCCTTTATAGCATTTGATTGGCACTATCTCTTTTCCTTATTTTGTATCAGCGTAAAGTTACTCAATTCGAATCTATCTACCTATAATGTAAAATAAGCGTTCCAAGCTTACATCTTTTTACTATATGGCCATTACGTGCCTTTCGGCATGACCTTCGCTTGTGACACCTATCCCGTTCCGAACCTCGGAGAGTTGCAATTTTTTGGCGATCAATTTTGATGGTTAAATAACACTCTGACGTACAAAACGTCATATTATTATGAGATTAGTGATCGTCCGTCAAATGAGATTAGATATGTTAAATCTCAAAAAGGCACGGCTTATTTTAGTTTACTATAAATTAAAGTCTTAAAGCTTTATTTATTGAGTACCTACTATTGTTGAGTGTGACTTAATACAGAAAATTGAATGCTAAATGGAAGACTTCGTAAAGTTTTAGATAGTGATGGAACTCGTAGTCATGATGAAGATGGTGATGTCTTGTTGCAAAGGGTTGGTGTTAAAAAAATACATGTAATTTTTTTTATGTAACAAACAAATGTGACATAAAATTGACCAGTGTATGTAATGTCACAATTTTAGGTTATAAAAACTACTTGTGTCGTTCTACTCCTTAGAGCTGGACAATGAGTGCTTGGAGTGTATGCTCGGAACGCACCTCAGTAAATGATTTCTATAAATAGGCAACTGAGACATCCAGTCTCACGTCACTTACTCGATCTAGTAGATCTAAAATCAAGCTAGCCACGACTGCTCTTACCTGTCACTGCGACTTGAGCAATTAGGGCGAGCGCGACGCTCCAGCCTAATAGAATCAACCGGTAATTAATTAAGTTTGAGATAGAGCGTTTACTTGATAATGCAGACCATTAAAGATTATGTTAGTTAGAGAATTTTAGTGCAACGTCTGTGCGTCAAAGTCCAAAAACAAAGCGTTTCTATCGATAATCGTTAGATTACTCGATATCGGTAAAAATAAGTCCTTACCAATACGCGCCTTATTCACTCTTGTCTTAGCAGTAAAACAATATAAAAATTGTGATTTTGTTAATCTAAGGCTTATGTATTTTTTTAGTAAGCATTATGTTGACGCTGTATTATAAATATTATAATCGATAAATAATAAATCTAACCATATTAATCCATTGAATAATATGATATTATTACGGGCTAGGTGTAACTAAAATTCCAATCCGATTGAGAGATCACGACTAGTAAAAACACAGTAACTATCAACTAATGACACTATAAACGTTACTGAAAGAAACACGTCACTACACAACACTGAAAAAATTCGATCTCTTTTTGCTTTAAAAAAATCAAACAAATACTTTCCAGAATCTACTTGAGACTCCGCCGGATTCATCATTCTCTACCATTATCTACTGATGATTCTTCTTTGAAGTGCTTTACCTTACAAAAAAATATTTTTTGTTCGTGATCATCTGCAGCCAAAGTCCTCCAATACTTCTTGGTTCCTCAAGTTTGTATTCATAATATTACTGTGACCTTTAATGCTATTCACACCACATCTTTTTATTTCTGAAACGAAGTTTAAAGTGGAATAAGAACAAAGTATTTGTCGTAAGTTATATTGTCTATACAATGTGTTTATTCGAAGTTATTCGAAGAATGAACTGTAGTAAAAAGCTTTTTCGTCCCATTTGCTTGCTTGACGTCATGGGGGTTGAGCCTGTGAGACCCGGTATATTTTATTTTGCTTGAGGTGTGGGTACTTTGCACGGGACGTTGCCGTTCTTCTCAGTAGATGGAGATCTTGCTTGAGTCGTTCGAAGCGTTACGGAAAACAAAATAGTGGTGCGGAGACCACACTGCGAGCTACACGTGCACAAGTTTGAAAAACCGGCCAAGTGCGAGTCAGACTCGCGCACGAAGGGTTCCGTACCATTATCTATAAACAAGCGTATATCTACCTTTTGAAATAAACCCGGATTTAACTCCCGTTTAATTAGATGTTATATTATTATTATTCACCCGACGTTTCGATCACTTTACAGCGAACATGGTAACGGGAAGACTGGAGATGTCAAATGTCTTCGATAAGTTTTAAGTTAACTACCGTCACTTTGTGTTATATTTTGAGCGTAAATGTAAGACAATACTAAGCGTATACCTGTTGCAGTTACCAATAGCGAGCAAAAACGAGCAAAAAATCATGTTTTTGTATGGGAGCCCCCTTAAATATTTCTTTTATTATGTTTATTAGTATTTTTTAATATTGTGGCAACAGAAATACATCATCATCAAAATTTCAACTGTCTAACTTTCACGGTTCATGGGATACTGCCTGGTGAGAGACGGACGGACGGACTGACAGCGGAGTCTTAAAGGGTTATTACATTTGGCTAAATTTAGTTAGCTTTTAGATTTATTCAGCATGCTAACTGATTAAGAACGGCAGTCACGACTCTGATTGGCTAATTAGTGTGGCTAAATGTCTTTACATTTGTCTAAAGTCAGAGTCTAACTAAATTTAGCCAAATGTAATTACCCCTTTATTAATACCCTTTGGTTTTACCCTTTGGGTACGGAACCCTATAAAGCTAGGTACACATAGGCTCACATACCATGGGTCTGAACCCATGCGCCTATTTAATGTAACAATTTTGCGCCAGTTTGTATAGATATGATTTAAATTCTTAAATTATAAATAGTTTAAAGTTGATTTTATGATTTTAGTTGCTTATATGAAAAAAACATATTTTTTTAGAAAATACATTTCTGTGACTGTACCAATAATATGAAGTAGACATTTAATTTTTTAAAGATATTTTAGTTTCCTATAAAAATATAGCATTAAAACTGACTGTTAATTAATAATAAAGTTAACATTTTTGACGACCGGCTGGCCGAGTGCTCTGTGCCCCTTGCTATACAGGCTACTTGGTCGGGAGGTACCGGGTTCAAATCCCGGTAGGAGCAAATGTTCGTATGATGAGTACGAGCCTTTGTTCACGAGTCATGGATGTTTAAATGTTTATTTAGTATATTTGTAATATTTATATACATATTATTATCATTATTTATACATTACCTAGTATCCATAACACAAGCTCTTAATGATGCTTACTTTGGGATAGATAATAGGTGTGAGTGTTAAAAAAAAGATATTTTTTTCGTTTTTTTGAATGTCCTATTAATATTATATGATTAAAACATTTATAACGTATGATGGTTTTCTTTTGTTTATTAACATTAATACCTAAAAAAAGAAATTCAAATAATTATTATCTCTTATCGGTGTAGTTGACATCTCATAGGTCTGTGAGACCAACCCTACGTCCGTATAACACATTTCCACCCGCACGACGTCGAGTTAAAATATTTCCATTTGGGCAGCCTTGGAGCATGAACGAAGTGATGGCGGATAAGTTTACTTACTTTTAAATTACGGATGACCGAATGATAAACTTGGTTACTTATTATAAAATAAATGTATAGTTTCAGAATTTGCTTATCTGGAAACAAACAATAATGAAGAAAAACGAAACTTAGATAAAAAATGTGTAGTATGTACTCACAATGTAAGAAATGTCTCAAATAAAATATTTAATCAAACAAAAAACTACTTAAAAAAATAAGCTAGCACCAACATTGACGGGACGATGGGACAAAGTTTTTGTATGTTTCCAGGTTTCGTGGATCAGATGTTTGAAGCGCACGATAGGGATGAGTATATTTGTTCATAGTGTATTTCATCATTAACAAACAACCTGTTGAAATGAAAATTTCTACAAAGTCTATACGCCTCAAGCCTTTCTACAAAACGCCATAAAAACGTTTTTACGTGCCCGCTTTTTATTTGCATAATTTCCCCGGTGTGCACACACGATATTTACATAGTGGGCGTGACTTTTATTTCAATTTTGCACACTGCACGGAATATTCAAAGAACCAACGTGGGTTCCAAGCGGCTTATGAAAATTGAATAGTACTGGAAACTTCCTTGCTGAAGCAATATAATCCTTTTACTGAAATAAACGAGCCAAATATAGATAATTTATGTAAATATATTATTATATATTATCTTACGTAAGCCCTATAGAAAACAACGCCAACACCAAGAAGATGAACCTCTTTCTATGAGGTGATGATACCGATAATGAACATAGTAGACAATAACTTGTTTTTTTTCAAGTATTTCCACATGGTAACATCATATATTGAATAAAAATTGTGACATGCACCATAATTATGCCGTACATAGCACTAAAACAATTTAAAAGTAGGGTAGAGTGAAAGCAGAGAACTCCAAATGAGGCCGTTATATCACTAGCTGCACCCAGCATGCGTTGCTATGCCCAATAAGAGACAACTATTGGGATTTATAATGAAATAAATTAATAAAATAGTTTTTATAATTCAGAAACTTTCTTGCGCGTTTCTTAAACATCCTACTAAATCTTCTCGACAATATGATTAATGGTTTCGGAGCGTTTAGGGGACAAACATACAAACATTGATTTTCATTTATACATATAAGTATAATAGATTAGGCTGTGTTCTTCTGTAAGGTGGAGGTGCTTCCTGTACTCTTCTTTTCTTTACTTTCACTTAACATTCTATCAGCATACTCACTTCTTCCTAGCAGCGACTTCCTCAAAGTTGCATTTATGTCAGCCGTTGAAATAACTATTAGTAATTCCATTAAGTGCTGTATGTTTTCTCATTAATTAATACTTCACTTCCAACGAATGCCGAAAATCAATTTGGATATTCCACTTACTTTCAACAATTGCAATTATTAACTGAACCAGTAAAACAAAAAACCAATTAACATTTATCGTTTCAATATTAAAACGAATTTGCAGTTTTCAACGAATTAACGAGAACGTGAGTTCGTTATGAAATGTTTTGGTATAGTTATTGCAGTCATTGTGAATGTGTGTGCATTTTTGAATGCTACAAACAACGGTTTACATGGAACTCCAAGTAAGTATATTAATAACTTTATAAAGGGTAAGGATGCGAGTCTAGATTGAGATAAATGCTGAATATGAGATAATACTAAATCAGTACCTAGAAGTATAAACTCATAAACTAAAGAAGATAAAGTGGAGTCTACATAAAAAGCTTTGGAGGACTCATAGCTTCTATTGCTTAAGAAATAAAGTCAATTCAAATCAAAATTTACTTCAGTCCCTGCCTGAGGACATTATCTTCTTTCAGTCAAAATTGATCGTGACTATCAATTTTGACTGTTCGTGACCGTCAGTCATTTCTCATTTCTGCAATGAACTTCATTTTAATCTGTACCTGAGGAAATGTTTTTTTTCTGATTTAACTCCTTTTTAGAATAAATTTATTTGGAATATTATCGAACGCTCATCAAGTGTCATAAATTAATCGTAACTATCAATTTTGACAGTTCGTGAGGCATCTTTGATTTTAAGAATAAGATTAAATAGCCCTGATCCAAAATATTTGCTAGCTCTAGATATTAACATACTTGAAAATAGTCTATTTATCGACGGTCTGAACTTGTTCAATGCCTTTAATTATTTTAACCTTAATGAAGTAAACACTAAAAAATGCTCTTCAACTATAATACATGTGTCCAACCACTTATTGAACGTCAATTCTAAGTCACCCGTTCGGAAATCTACCGGGGATCTTGTGCTAAGCAGAACGGCTAAAAGCTCATCAAGGCTTAAAATCTATATTTTTGTTTGAAAATTTTTAAGTGCACAAAGGTAGTAAAAGTTATTAGCGTATTAAACATATTTTAACATTGTAGTTTCTAACATTTTCTATCCCCAAAGTGAAATATCTTTCTATCGTATCCTATAATACATAAGATCGTTTTAAGTTACGCAGTATTTTATTTTAAAACAATTAAACTAACTAAAAGTGCATGCAATGAACTACCACTTTCTTACGAGATATATTCAAATGTATTCTACATTTAGTACTCCTAATCGTAGTCCACACTAATTTAAATGATAACAACATTATAAAAAATTCTTCTGATCATACTAACAACGGCTTCTTTCGTTTCCACTCTATGTTATGTAGATTATAATAAAGTAGTTTTATGATGAAAATAAAATAATATCAGGTTGTGTTGTGTTTTGATGCTTGAGGTAACACTATTTACCTAATTCATTTTTCATTTCAGCTCAAAACAACCATCTGGAAGGCCGTATAGTCAATGGAGTGGTGACTCCTATAGCAATGTATCCCTATTTCGCTCTCATCCTGAAAAACTACAGAGTTCATTGCGGAGGCTGTATAATAAGCAGCCGCGTGGTACTAACTGCAGCGCATTGTTTGTACCATGCGAAAAATGTATTACCCGGAAGAGAACTGCAAGCGCAACTTGGTATTTTCAAAGAAAGCTTATTCTTTCTGTATTGATTTTAATACCTTTTTAGCATTACCTAATTTTAATTTGTATAGATTCAACTTTATCCAATCTCGTTACCATAATGATCGCTTCAAAGGTCAGATTGAATCTTGCAATTTAGAAGAAAATATATTTAAGTCTTACTAAATGCAGCGGATTCCTCAAAATTTCGTCATGTATCTATGTATTTTTTTACACAACTAGATGACAAACAAGCAGACGGCCCACCTGATGGTAAGCGGTTACCGCCGCCTATAAAAAAAATGAAAAACAAAATGCAGGTATGGTATGGTAGGTATGTACATACTAATCCACTATCCGCTATAAATTTAATGTAATAATATGTGATAGGATGTACAGTAAAATATTGAATAAGTTAAAAACTATTAAGTATCGAAGAGGTCTCAAAATTAAATTAAGTTTCTATGCGCTTAGGGGGAGACTCCCGAATAAATCGGGAAAGTCCCCGTTTCTATCCGTATTACGCGTGTTTTTTCCTTTAAATATTAGTCTTCTTTCCTTTAAATACGGCGAGTACAGCATGTCATGCAATGATAACAACCATATCAGCACGAACAAAAAATATTGTTTATTTATTTATTGGATTACCACACAGCAGTTTTACACAAAAATATAATAAATTGTTACAATTTCCCACTAATTGTTCTTTGTTCGTTCTGTTTTATATGAAGTTTATATTATAAAAAACAAATATACACATAGTACGGTCGTGCTATGGCAGGACCAAAAGCTTTACTTGATAATGCCAGTCATTTGTTTTCCGCGCATGGAGATCTATGTTCTATGCTTGAAATGATAATTTTCGAAATAAGAATTTCGACCACATTAATAAGGTCGGTACGGTTATTTTTCTGGTTACAGTCTCAATTACTCATTTTAGAAAGGCTTGACCGGAAAATTTATAACTTAACGAGCTTTGAGAAACAAGTAAAAGTAATAAATCTATTTTAGCCAAAAACTATTAAAATTATTTTTTAAATCACTTACATTGTCAAACGAAAAAGTCTTTAAGCAATCTTAAAAAAGAGGTTAAGTTAGCGTTTTTGAAGACATAAATGTGTAAGGCTTTTCATAGAAACCAAAAATCGCTAATAATTTCTTTAATTTCACACTTATCGAAAAATCCTCTTTTAACTTTTTAGACCGACCTGACTCGCTTATGCATGGCAAGTTTTGTTAGAATCCGTTTGTTCGATTCCAATATTATCGACTTGAAATTTTGTATGAAAAGCCGTACGGCGTAAATGCTCTTAAGAAAATTGACCACTTTTTTGACCTTTGAAATAACTAAGTATCGCAGCAGGTCATAAATGGGTATGCATATGTTACCCTTAATTTGTCAGGCCACATAAGAATTCCGCTATCATCATCATGACCAGCCTATAAACGTACTACTGCTGGGCACAGGCCTTCCTACACGGGAGTGACACATGAGGAGCTTCGGCCATCACACACCACGCTGGCCCAATGCGAGTTGGTGGCTTGAAGCTGATTGCAGTAACAACCGGGACCAACGGCTTAACGTGCCCGGCAACATTTAACTATTCAAAAAATAATTTTACCTGTAATGTGTGGCTTGACAGATCGATGTCATCGATGTATAATCATAAACACCTCGTTTTCTAATATTGACAAAATCTAATACGTTTCAGGAGCATCAACAGTTTCCGAAGGCACTATATATGACGCGTGTGAATGTTATCCACATGAAAAATATAATTTTAGTATGCAATATGACATTGGTCTTATTTTGTTAAGTAAAACCATTAAATTTGGGTACAAGGTGCAGCGAGCAAAGTTGATTAACAATAAGAGTTGGCGGAACAGTGCAAAAAGATTAGCGACCATAGGGTACGGCATGACTGAGGTATGTATATTAACGTCGTCATCGTTATACGCCCCTTAACTTCGAGCACCAGCGTGTGGTAAAAGCGTGTGCCATGAAAATATTGGTTTTGGTCGATTGAGGCCTGATATCTTGGAATAGTAATGGGCGTTCTTTCATAATTCTCATAAATATTTTTTTTACTTGTGCTTTGCACGGCGTAATGGGCGGGCCTCTATAAAATAATATTTTTGGAAGCCAGTGCTAAGTTATTTGCAGAAACTAAATGAAAATTCAAGCACCGAACGACCCCACAAATATTATTGTTATATCAACTTGAATTCCTACTATACCAATGAAATGATTTCGGCACGTTTTTTTTGAAGACGGTTCTCATTTCAATAAGCTACATTGCATTAAAACATAGGTACCGCTATTTCTATGAGCTCTGGCGACCTTACTACAGCGGGAACAACACTACGAGGTAGTGTCAAGGGTGAGGTGCTAGATTCTTTTACTTCTCTTTATTTTTCTTTAATTATGAATATTGTTTCAACAGGTCGAAAAAAGACCTCCAGATGTACTAAGGATGACTGTTATGAAATATATAAGTAATGAACTTTGTGACAGGAGCCAGCACGGACAAACAATTAATTTCAGGGTTCCTTCTGATATGTTCTGTTTGATCGGAGATGGATGGACGAGTGACTGTTATGGAGACTCTGGGGCACCGGTATCTTGGCGAGGGTACGTTTGAGTTTTATCACAATTTGGAACACAACACTTTTATAAATTTCATTTTGCGCTCGACATTACTATCACCACAGTTCGGAAAACGTAGGAAAAGTCAACAGATGAGCAAATCAAAAGGAGCCCAGAAACCTAGCACGGATCAACTCAACAGAAAGAGCGGAAAAAATTAATAAACCAGACAAATAAATAAAATACGACATTACTTTTTGGTCCCGAAAACTGACCGATGACATTTGATGTCAAACAAAGGTCTGTTACTATCAACAAAATTTTCTTGGATTAAGTAACTACTCATTTACTCATGTTATAGTTTTGTAACAAGAACAAGGAAAAGTAGTTAAGTAGCGAACAGGGTATAATTACTACTGAGCTGTGTATATTTTTTTTTATACAACTAGATGACAAACAAGCTGACGGCCCACCTGATGGTAAGCGGTTACCGCCGCCTATAGACACCTGCAATAACAAGGAAAAATCACTTGATATTGCAGGTGCGTTGTCATCTTGGGGCCTTAGATGAAATGCCTTCCATGCCCAGGAATTACACTGGCTACCTTTCCCTTCAATCCGAAACACAGCGAACTGTTTCACGGCTGAAATAAGAAAGGCGGCGGTACCTACCCAGACGACCCTACATAAGGGTCTACCACCTAGTAGAGGTTTTGAGTGAAGCTTATTTTTGTTTAAAACAACAACGGTCTTTTATTTTTAAACATCTTCATATTCTTAAAATTTACGCACTGACTTGAAGTAGCCCTGTATACATATAATGCTTCTCTTTCCGGTAAATTCTTACTCAGTCATTTTAATTTCATTTTCAAATCTCGAAAATTGACGACTTCTCTTTCTCTTTCCTTTCTAATGTCTGTTGTCACTAACAACATCATTATCATTCGTCAGTTCTCGAGATTTAAAAATGAAATTAATATGATTGCGAGTGAGAATTTAGCGGGTATTACAGAATTGCGAAATAAAATATAAAATAGTACTGAAAAAATGCGCAGCAGAGTTATCTCCCAATACCGTCTTTATTTCTCTTCTGGGTGTGTCCTGGAATCTTAGAGAGAGACCAATGTGCAACCGGTCCCCCAAAAAGAAGACCGATCAGACCCAGCTAACCACCACCCAATAGCTGTCACTTCAGTTCTTTGCAAGATCATAGAATGGATCTTAAATACATTAAAATTAATGATCGATATTACGGGTTTCGGCCGAAACGGTCAACGGGTGATAGTACCTGTCACACTAAATTTTACTACGCATTACTTGTTTTGAATAAATCGCTACAACATCTTTATTATATTTCAGATATGTGGTGGGCATTGTGAATACTGGACGTGATTTCTTTTGTGGATCTGATATGATGCCTTCCATGTACTTAGACGTGTCACACTTCACGGTATGGATAAAAAGCATTGCGTCGAAGTTAAAGTTCAAAAGCTTCTATTGCGATATCAAATGAGGATTCACAAGAAATATCCCGCAGAGTGGCTCAATCACTATAATGATTTTTAGAATAGTTATATTTTTTGCATGACTTTAATCGCACATTTATAAAGAAATACCTCATTAAAAACTATTAACTAACTGCTTGCAACTTTTTTTTACAGTTTTAGTGTGTTTAGAAGTTTCTACTTAAATCAAACTTTAAAGGGAGTAGCATAATATATTACTTATTAAATGTAATTTATAACTATGTATATGTTTTATTTCAGTAACCTAGTAGTTTGAGCAGTCACCTGTTACGAAGGCTGTCATGACATGTCTTTTTTCTAATTTACTAGTTTTAATGGTCGAAAACGGGATAGAAGAGTAAGCAGGATTCTTTCGAAGGAGAGAATCTCGAATTTCAGTTTACTCTGAGCGTAGCACCCCTGATAGTCGGTCCACCTTGCTGTTTGTTTAACTTGGTGGTAATCAGGATTCTTTCAAAGGAGAGAATCTCGAATTTCAGTTTACTCTGAGAGAAGCACCCCTCAACGTCGGTCCAACTTGCTCATATAGCAAGGCTTGCTGTTTGTTTAACTTAGTGGGTTCGATCGGAAGAATCGGAACGAAAGATCGGAATAATTTGATTAGTTCATCCTTGTGAATTAGTCTCCTAAATTATAATTTTATCTTGTGAAACTACAATGTCGTGTCATTTGTTAATGATCTACTTGGCTGATATTTCGAACTTTAAAATGAACGTAACTATACGAGATATTTTTTTGTTGTAAAATATTAATACAGGCATTGCTTATATGCGCGACCTTAATCTATTGAGATAAGGATCATAGTAGCACTGCAGATTAAACGCCTAATGTGCTGTACCTAAGGTTACTACGGGCGAGGGCGGGTTAATGAGCGAACTTGTCACTAATGGTCGTTATTGTTCCTCTACAAATGCCACAGTACACTCTAACTTTGCACTTCTCACTTTAATTACTTACTAACAACAAAATTCTTGATACTACTACTTAATTAGAGTATCTGTATCAGATCCAATGAAACATTAATTGAGGATGATGGGCTTAGGTCATTTTGATGTCAAAGACACTAAATCAATAAGTTTATTAGTAGTGGTAGAAGTCACTATGTGAATGCAAGCAGGTTTTCTATTTCGATTGTAAAACGATACGGTTAGCAGTTTGAGAGGAAAAAACAATTGTAATACAATCAAAGAAGACATATACTCGAATGTTCCACAATGGCAATGCATGAGTAACTCTAGTGCTTTACCTACTACGTCCGTCAATCTAATAGGAATCCACTCATATTATCCACAAAGCCACTGTAATTGCGATAGTAGCGAAGTAATTGCGACTGTAGTTGTTCTTTAGAAAATAATCAATCAAAATAAATAAATCTTTTTCGACACATTTGCTCCAAAAAATGCATTAACGAAGCCTGTATACATAAGGTATAAACTCCACAAGGTACATGATGCCTGCCTTATGTACCTATGTTTGCCACTTTCAAAAACATCTTATTCATTTGATAATTTCATGACATTTGTATAACATTGGCTGCAATATATCATAGAAATGTCATAAAATTATCAAATGAATATGTTTTTAAAAGTGGAAAATCGTTTCTATGAACTAATATAGACTTAACTTTAGTATTAACGGCACCAACCTGTATATCTGTTTTACAATACGATTATGGTAGGTAAATACAATTTGTTATTTTGGGACACTAATGCCCAATCTAAGCTTAGGAGCTTGTATTTCGGATCGTCGGCCTCCCTCCAAATACCAATTTCTAAGATTAACGGAAACCACAATTCATTCAATTCAATTTTTGTTATAATTATGGCCACTATAAAATGGAAAAGACATGAGACTGTAGGGAATTATTACCGGTTGGATAACCTGTGCCCAAGCACAAACAACAAGTTGGTTCTTCGGGCTAAACCACTATCCAACGTACTTGGCTTATAAAAACTCAGACGTCCAGTATAAAGTAATTATATCAACCAAGCGGATGGATTTCTTCAGCTTCAAATTCAAACAAGGTATTTATTATTCCAAAATCTAATTAAACAGAATTTTATTTTACATCCGTAGATTATTATTATAACATCATCAACTGTTTTTTGTTTTGCCTAATATAAATTGAAACGTGGTTCCAGGTTACACCGTGGGGTTTCTACAAACTTCTAACCTATATCAAAGAAACATATGGTAACCCTCCCCTGATCGTCACTGAGAACGGATATCCAAGTCTGTCTGGCTGAGATGATGATGAACGCGTGTATTATCATAGAGAATATCTAAATGCATTGTTAGATGCTCTCGATGAAGGCTCAAACATTATCGGGTATTCTGCGTGGAGTCTTATGGATAATTTCGAGTGGTTACAGGGATACTCGTAAGTTTAATTTCAATGTATTAATAATATAGAGACCTGTTTTATTTATAACAATTTTTCATAATGTTACAGTCAGCGCTTCGGTTTATATGAAGTGGCCTACGAAAGCCCAGAACGCACGCGAAGTCCGCGTAAGTCCGCGTTCATTTTCAAGGAGATAGTGCGCACGCACACACTTGACCCCCACTATAAACCCGATACAAATATCATGATAATCGACGTCGGACATTGACATATCCCATTGTAATAAATAAATGAATAACATGAGCATCACATTGAGTTTTTTTAGACAAATTTGTTGAGTCGATTATCTATCAAATGATCTGTTTAGTTTGACCCTTTCTACTAAACCAAAGATCACGGTTCCATGCTCCTACATAGGCAGATAATAATAATAATAATACTCTCACAGGTTACCTGCTTGCACGCGAAATTGAAACTTATCGTGTGATACGACCGTTCATATTCCTTTTTGCACCGCTGACTTGAAACTAGTTTGGTGACAAGAACATAAGGTTCCTTTTCATCGACTTATTTATAGCGTGCGACGCGGCGAGCCGTGAGCCGAGCGACAACCTACTACCAAAACTGCCCGAGAGGTGCACGACCACATATACCTAGGCGGAGTAACACCTCTGATTTCGGGTAAAATATACACTTTTATGGCCTAATAGTATAAATTTAACCCTAAAGATGATTATGTGACATTCTACGTGTCATGTGTAAACAAGACTAAAGCCAAAGATGATCCAGGTAGTGGGATTTTTATAAATAAGCGCGTTTAAGTTCTTTAAATTCTTTTTAAAAGCTACGGCTCAACGCTTGTACTCAAGCAACTGGGAAAGTCCAACATATTTAATGCCACCTTACTTGGAGAAGGACTTTTATAACTACTCACGCACATCTATTACCATTTACTCAAGAGGAACCTTATAATTCGGCGTAATCCCCGTGAATTAAGCTTATCACGAGTATGTAAAACGTCGGGTGGTGTTTAAAATTCAAATCAGATAATCCCGTTAGACCCTATTTTCCTGGTAAGTTGACGTTTGCTTCGATGGAACTGCCACTGACCCGGATCGTTAGCATACATAACACTTGCGTCCTAATTTGTGGAACAGAGGTGTCCTATAAAGACAAAAGCCCTTCACATACGATAATAGAGCGCCAGAGAAACTGCGAAAATCATAATACGTAATCACCTAACAAGTAATTTGAAAGAAAGTAATAAAATAAAATTAATAAATGTTCAGTATTCACAACTTACCCCACTTCCTGCAGGCCTAGCACGGGCCGTGGACAAAATCTCTCTCCACCACGTATGTCCACTTATTAAGACACAAAATTAGTTACAATTTGGCAGACTTAATGCCATTAGGCATTCTCATTTGAAAAGAGTGACTACACGAGTTTGTTGCCGAAATCTTCTCGGTAGTTCAACTTTTGGAACCGGTGTAAATTCAGACAGACTGACATATAGACAGACAGACTGACTGACACAGACTGTCAGGCTGACAGACGGACTGACAGACAGATCGACAGACAGACCGATAGACAGACTGACATTATAACATTGTTAGCTTACGTAGATCCAGACAAGAGAGAAAAACAAACATTATGACATTGTTAGTTAATATTATTTTATGTGTTAGACATAAGGGTTTTTTGACGATTCGAAAGTGCTTCTTGGGGGGCCTAATTGAATAAAGATATTTTCATTTCAGTAACTACAAACATTGTTACATATTTAAACTACATATTTAACATTGCTACAAACATATTTAAATTTGTATTTTGATTTTAATTTTTATTTTTATTTTATTTTTTGATTTTAATTTTGATTTTGATTTAAATTTGATTTTAATCTTAATTTTGATTTTAATTTTAATTTTGATTATCATATTGATTATAATTTTAATTTTAATTTTATTTTTGATTTTATTTTTGATTTTAATTTTGAGTTTGATTTTGATTTTAGATTTTATTTTAATTTTAATTTTAATTTATTTTAATTTTAAATTTATATAATGGATTGGAATTGTTACTATATGGGTGTAATTTGCCTGAAGTAAATAAATAAATATATAGAAAAAAATTGTAATTTAATATTTGAAAAGAGTGGCTACACGAGTTTGTTGCCGGAATCTTCTCGGTGGTTCATCTTTTGGAACCGGTGTAAATTCAGACATGACAGACAGACAGAGACTATGACGTTGTTAGTTAATATATTTTTTGTGATAGTTGTAAGAATGTGTTTTTTGACGATTTAAAAGTGCCTCTTTGTGGCCTATTTAAATAAAATATTTTTTCTTTCTTTCTTTATACCAATCAACCGGAAGGTTGAGTCCAAAATAATTAAATCCGTCCGATAGTTATCTATACGTGTGTCATCGCAAAATAAAAATAATTCAGTCATCATCATCATCATCATCGTCGTGATATCAGCTTATGATACCCACTGCTGAACAAATGCCTCCCCCATCGATTTTCAAATGGAACAGTTCTGCGCAGCCTGCATACAACGGATCCCGCGACCCTGACCAGGTCAATTACCTACCATCTAACTTAAGAAATATACATCGCTGAGTAGGTACACTTCTCTTTTTAAACTTCTATATTAGTAAACTCTTCATCTTGAGTTTAAAGTACATACATGGTTTGACCTAATAAGGAACAAATCGGTTAGATTAATTTTGTATTTCTACGAGTATTGATAGATTAAATCTTCGGATAACCGATAAATTAGCTAATATATTTTTATTAATTGGTAGTTACTTACTTATAAAGTTTAACTTTAGTTTTTTTATAAATTAATTACAATTTATTTATTTTTAATGACAATTTAAATTTGTTACTTTTTATGAAAAATACAGTTGCTTTTCTGCATATACATATAAATAATTCTCTTAAATTACCCATACTATCATATGGTTGGATGCCCTACTTTGTGCACATAGAGAAAGAAACAGTTTTCCATAAATTTAAGGACAAATCTAATATCTGATATTATTTCAAAAAAAAAGGTAAGAACCATGATGGTCCGTCCTAGCGTGAGGTATAAGTACACTATTTTCGTGGTCGCGTGATATCTTGATGACATTACTCGTGTTCCATGTTTGATGAAGTAGGTTCCACATCACTGTATAAAGGATACGAAGTCCTCTTTTTTATGGACGTTTAGACATTTTCCTTTGTTGTTAATAGTACAAAACTATTTTGTACAGTTAGTTGAAATCAATGTTGTTCAACAAAATTTCACGGTCACTCCGAAAAATAAAGATATTTTACCACATTGTCTTTTTTACTCAATGAATTAAATTGTAAATTATTGTTTAATGTAAGCATATCAGAAGAGTTTCTGCGATTATTTTTTAAAATTGAACAGGCATACATGTTTTGTGGTGGTGAGGCAATGCGAAATGTAAAAAGATTATCCATTTTCCTAAGAAGCAGAGAGAGAGGGATACTACAATCAAAGTTGAGCACAGCCTAACCGACAACATACTAAGTGCCTTCTCTCACCATATATTATAACCATTTGTTTTGTTGAAATCAGTAGGTAATAAGTTTATCTTGAAGCTTTTAGTTCAACTGACCCAAAAAGTCTTTATCAGTGACGACTGAAAAATAAGTATTAAAAGAAAATCACGTAAAACGTACGTTGGTAACTATAATATTGTCTTAAATTTTCGTGAACACTACACATTTACTAATATTATATATTATTATAAAGCTGAAGAGGTTGTTTGTTTGATTGTTTGTTTATTTGGTTTAACGCGATAATCTCAGGGACTATTGATTCAAATTGAAAACTTTACTTTATTATTTTTTTGGAACTTATTATTCGCATGATGGGATCCCAATCTGGAGGTTTCTTTTTTTATACAACTAGATGACAAACAAGCTGACGGCCCACCTGATGGTAAGCGGTTACCGCCGCCTATAGACACCTGCAATAACAAGGAAAAAATACTTGATATGCAGGTGCGTTGTTATCCTGGGGCCTAAGATGAAATCCGGTCCATGCCCAGTAAATACACTGGCTACCTTTCCCTTCAATCCGAAACACAGCGAACTGTTTCACGGCTGAAATAAGAAAGGCGGTGGTACCTACCCAGACGACCCTACATACGGGTCTACCACCTAATAAACACTCCAACTGTCTTCTCTATTGAAATAAGGATTTTATTTTTTATTTCAATAGCTTTACGTAACATTCTAAGTATGACGCGATATTGTTTGCCGAGGATTTGGGGCTTATCAAGACTGATGTAGTGATTGGGTCCGTCAGAGCGTGTTCATACATTGCAGACTTTGTTTCGCGCCTATGTTTTACATCAGCTATATGTTCTTGCACCCGGCTGCCTATGCTTCTCTGTGCAAAAGAACACCGGCTTCATTCCTAGAATTTTTACGCGAGTCTCCAGAAATCAAAAACAACATCCTAATGTCAATAGAGAAGATGATTGGAGTGTACCACCTGCTTGTGATCGCATCATGCGAATAATAAAGTCCCAAAACCCGACCTCACACTGTCCGACAAACTGACACCGTGAGCTCCTTATGCGTGAATCGTACCGCTCAAAATATAACACAAAGTGACGGTAGTTAACTTATCTATAAACTTATCAAAGACAATTGACATCTTCAGTCTTCCCGTGACTACGATCGCTTCCCGTGAAGACAATCGAAAGGTCGGGTGTATAATAATAATTCCGTGCTTCGGAAGGCACGTTTAAGCCGTTGGTCCCGGTCGTTACTGCAACCGCTTTAGCCCACCAACCCGCATTGGGCCAGCGTGGTGGTGTTATGGCCCAAGCTCCTCATGTGTTTTTTCCATGTAGGAGGCCTGTGACTAGCAGTGGGACGTATGGACGTATATAGGCTGATGATGATGATAATAATAATGTAACATTAAAATTAAGCGAGTTAAATCCGGTAAATTGGTTTTATTTCAAAAGTAACTTTATGTCAGGCAAAACAAAAACGATTTTACCGTTCATTTTTAAGCACAACTTATCCCGATTCATTTACTAAAATATAATACATGATAATCAAGTTAAATCTTGAAGTTCAACAACGAGTGTTCTTGAACTTGAGTGTTCAAGATAAATTTGTAACTATGTTTTGGATAGTAACATTACGTCACAGTTCGATAAGCTAATAATTCAAAGACGCGAATCCCTCAACAATATGCCACGAAAGCATAGTGTAAGGACAGAAGTAAGTTGTCTTCATAAAAACGCACCGCGCGCGGCTTGTATGGGAGCGCGTGAGTGCCTACGCATCGCTGCACGCACACAATGTGAAAATGCTTCGGTGTTGCACCACCTGCACGCGTAGCACAAGGAACACGAGAGCTCGAGAAACGGTTTTGTGCTACGCGTGCTGCTCGACCGAATTTTGTCGCCGGCCGACCAACGACCATGCAATCATTTACGTAATTGTTAATTTATTTCGTTCAAATTTGGTGGGTATCCGTATTTTGATGAAAACAAAGGTTTTTTATCCAGATAAGTAGTCCACCAGAAACTGTCATGCTAAATCGTTTTTGTCGCTAATTTAATGCAAAGTGGCAGATTATGCGATGTCGTAAGTACAGACGAGAGCACATCAAGAGTAACAGTTGCACTACGACAGCTGCCTCTATTACGAACGCAGTAAGGGCGGTCTCAAGGTCAAACTGTAACGCGTGATGTTCTGTCCACTGTACAATTTTTCGTTACTACTTTAATTAATAAATAAATTAGACAAATAAAACAAAAAAAAATACAGATTCTCATAGAGTGATCAGCGCTAAAATGCATAATATTGCTTATCTTGACAAGTGATATGAAAATTGCCATTCATGCAATATTCCATTACCACAACAACTACATTTAACAAAAATAGTTATGAAATGGCTTTACAATTTTAAAACAGTTTGAATAACAGTATTAACATATTATTAACGATTTTTTAAACAGAAATTACAACATGGTTAGATGTAAATAGTCCGTGGCTTAGTCCAGTTCTTATAACTCCTAAAAAAGATGGCACCTGGCGTTTTTGCGTGGATAGTCGAAAACTAAATTCTATCACTAAAACACACGCTTACAAACTTCCATTTATTTCAGATATCATTGATAAACTAAAGAACGCTAAGTTCTTATCTTCTATTGATATTGCCAAGGCTTTTTGGGAAATTCCATTAAAAACTACCGATAGACCCAAGACAGCAATTTATGTGCCTAACCGAGGCATGTATCAATTTAAGGTCATGCCATTTGGTTTAACTAACGCACCAGCTACTCAACAACGATTTATGAATTGTCTTTTCTGTTCCGAAAATATAGATAATTCTGTTTTTACCTATTTAGATAACATCATTATTATAAGTGAAAACTTTGTTCATCATATAACATTACTACATAAAGTTTTACAAAAAACTAGTTTCAGCACAAATTACTATTAACTTTTCGAAATGTTCATTTTTTCGAAAATAACTAAAATAGTTAGGTGGTTAATGAAAAAGGTCTTCATACAGACCCAGATAAAATTAAAGCTATCTTAGACATACCTGTAACTACCACTCCTAAAGAAGACGTTTTGTCCCAGAGTTTAGCACCCTTGTAGCCCCACTCACTAAACTTTTTTTTTATTATTTTTTTATTTTTTATACAACTGGATGACAAACAAGCTGACGGCCCACCTGATGGTAAGCGGTTACCGCCGCCTATAGACACCTGCAACAAGCTTACATCAACTTCCAAAAATTTTGTTCCATTAATGAGTTCTTTAATTAAATAGTTTATGGAAACTAATACAAAACTTCATACTTGTTTAGAAACCACTCAATGAGAATTTGTCATTTCTTTGTTTTATTTTTCATTTACTAGTAAGATAACTACAGAATGAAAAAGAAAATATAGCAGTGTATTTGGATGAATTTAGCGGATATAATTTACTTTAGTGTCATAGAATTAGGCCTTTCGTAGCTTTGGTTATAATTATAGATTTCTTCCTTTGGCGCATTTGAGGACTTTTAAACAAACAAATACCTACGTAACTTAATAAATAGCTAGCTAGGTACTTTTACAAAGAGCCGTTTAATTAAATTATTATTTAGACAAAATCTTCACAAACTGCGAAACTAATAAAATGACACGGTTGAAACAAAAACTGGAATCAGTTTCACACATATAATATAATGTCAATAATAAACTTTGTACTTTGAAACCCTGATGCTCTGCCGACTCTGCAAGAGAAATCGGCATAAATTTATGCACAGAGACTAGTCCTACAAATTAATAAAATAAACTAAAGCACATTATAGTACCACGTTACAAGCGACAACCCTACACGATTAGGTTTTCCTGCACGCGGTTGGCCGGCACAGGTGCTAAGTGTCGGCTTACTTCTTTCCTTTTACTATGACGGAAGTAAAATTATATTTCTATCTCAAAGATTAAATGCATATTCATGACAGCCATTGATAAGTAATCATATAAAATCAAACATCATGCTATGAAATTACATTATTGCGAAATAAGATCAACAAAAATGTTTAAAAAATTGTTAGTACTATAAATTATAGTCACCTACCGTCAGTTAGGTGTATAGATATTGATACGATTCATATTTATTAAAATTCATTTTCTTATTAATTTCAGTACAATAATATTGTTTTGGTTCGTTTATTTCTCGGACACCAAGAGTGTAGAGGAAGCCAGGCATGAAGCCAGGAAATTTCCAGATGGATTTCTATTTGGAACATCGACAGCCTCTTATCAAGTTGAGGGCAGTTGGGACGTAGATGGTATGCATTAGCTAGCTATAAGTATATGGACTTTTATAATAAAGTATTATAATTTCCCTGCCTTAAACGATGCTTTTTGTGCAGGAAAATCAGAGAATATTTGGGACCACTTAACTCATAACTCTCCCGAGGCTATCAAAGATATGTCAAACGGGGATATAGCTGATGACTCCTACAATCAGTACAAGAGAGACGTGGAGATGATGCGAGAATTAGGTATTGACTTTTACAGATTCTCCCTGTCTTGGACCCGGATTCTGCCTACCAGTTTTCCTGATAAGATAAACGAGGCAGGAGTGCAGTACTACAGCAACTTGATAGATGAAATGCTCAAGTATAATATTCAGCCAATGGTCACGTTATATCACTGGGACTTACCTCAAAAACTACAAGAAATGGGCGGTTGGACAAACCCTCATATCGTTGATTGGTATATAGACTTCGCACGAGTGGCATTTGAGAATTTTGGTGACAGAGTAAAATATTGGATTACCATCAATGAACCATATGAAATTTGCCATGGTGGATATGGGGGCGCCGATTTTGCTCCAAGACTAAATTCCTCGGGTTTGGCTGAATACTTGTGTTCTAAGTATATAATTCTTGCCCATGCAAAAGCATATCGTCTATATGATGAAGTTTATAGGCCATTACAGAAGGGAACTATTGGCATTTCAATACATTCACCTTGGTATGAACCTGAAACAGAAAACGATACGCAAATAGCATTGGAAGCTATGCAGTTTATTGTAAGTATTTATTATTATTATAGGCGTATTTTTATTTTCATGTTCTATTCTCATATGCGTGACATTCAAGTTTAAAAAACGTCATATGAATAGACCCAGAGACAATTTGGATGAGTATGTTAAATTTTGATTTTTTAAGCTTACACAAATGAGAACAAAACATGAAAAAAAACTGCCGTAATTGGAGCTTTTACCATATTTCAAAAAATAAATGAATAAATAAGTGCTTTACTCATGTAAAGGTTTTATTCGGAAGATTTTCGGTCAATAGAAAGAAAATGAAACATCAACTCAAAAAATATCTATAAATAACATCATTGAGCATCATTGAAGTGTTTTGAAGATGGTTTTTAAGTTTGTTTCAAAATGAATTTAAATTATTCATAATTATTGTATTCAATTGTGAAGTGTTAAACTTGTAATTGTTAAATTAAACAACGATAAGATACAATAAAGAAATCTATTACAGTTGGGCCAATATGCACACCCTATTTTTTCTGAAACTGGTGACTTTCCCCAAGTAATGAAGGAGAGAATTGGGGGAAAAAGTGCCGCACAGGGATTTCCCAGGTCTAGGTTACCTGAGTTTACACCAGACGAGGTACAGATGATACTAGGATCGTCCGACTTCTTCGGACTAAATCATTATTCGACGTACTTGGCTTATAAAACCTCAGAAGTCCAGTATGAAGTGCCGTCATTTTATGATGACAGAGAATGTGAATTATATCAACCAAGCGAATGGCTTTCTTCAACTTCAGGATCTAAAAAGGTATTCATAATTCTAAAATCTAAGTAAACAGAATATGTAGTATTTTTACATTTGAAAATATTAGATCATCAACTAGTTTCTGTTTTGACTAATATAAATTGAAACGTGGTTCCAGGTTACACCGTGGGGTTTTTACAAAGCTCTAACCCATATAAGAGAAACATATGGTAACCCTCCCCTGATTATCACTGAGAACGGATATCCAAGTCAATCTGGTTTAGATGATGATGATCGCGTGTATTATTATAGAGAATATCTTGATGCATTGTTAGATGCTCTCGATGAAGGCTCAAACATTATCGGGTATACTGCGTGGAGTCTTATGGATAATTTCGAGTGGTTACAGGGATACGCGTAAGTTTAATTTCAATGTACTGTTAATATAAAGACCTGTATTATTTATAATAATTCATCATCGTGTTACAGTGTGCGCTACGGCTTATATGAAGTGGACTACGAAATCCCAGAACGGACGCGAAGTCCGCGTAAGTCCGCGTTCATTTTTAAGGAGATAGTGCGCACGCACACTCTCGACCCCCACTATGATCCCGATACAAATATCATGACAATCGACGAAGGACATTAACTGATAGCATATTGTCAAAAATAAATGAATAAAATGAGCATCGCATTGAGTTTCTTTTTGACAAACTGTTACGCTTGATGTGCTGTCAACTGCACTTAAGAGGTGTGCTATAAACAAAATAATAAATAAAAATACTAACACTCACTGTAATTATTGAGCTTATACAAGATGGTGCTGTCAATACGACAATAAAATAAAACATGGGCTATATTAGTTAATAGAAATTGTTTGCCACTTTCAAAAATATTTTATTCATTTCATAATTATTATTTCACGACATGTGTATGAAATAATATAGCATTGGCTGTATTATTTCATAGAAAGATGCTGAAATTATCAAATGAATAAAATGTTTTTGAAAGTGGGAAACCATTTCTAGGAAATAATATAGCTCATATTTGAATACTGCAGCAGCATATGGAACCCTCAGTATGATGTTTATATTGATAGTATGGAGTTCATACAATCTAAATTTCTAAAACATCTCAACTACCGAACTAATTTAGATTATTTTAGTGAAAACATTATGTACCCATCATAATGTCTTGACACTTGAAGACCGTCGCACTTTATTAGAGATGTCCTTTTTGCGCTCGTAATTCGATTGCATGTCGTATTCTAAATAAATATAACAATGCATTTGCATCTTCACATGATATTTTTAATATCAGTAAATATAAATTCAAAAGTGAAATAATAAATAAATTCTAAATTCACTGTGTATTCATAGTTTCTTTTGCTTTATATAATGTAAATCCGTTATTGGCATTAAGCAAAATTAAAATTTTATATATCTTTTGTATAATATTAATAAGTATAAAAAAGGGGAACATCCAAAATTTTTTAATGTTTTAATGAACAACCCGAATTTGAATCAGGGGGTGACAACTTTCCTTAGACAAATAGTAATACCTACGGGGGCAAACTTTTCTCATTGCTAGTTTCAAAAATGTCGATTTTTTAATTATGGTATCCCTTGAGGATACCCTTTGTTATATCCTGAAAACTGTAAGTAGATTTTTGTAAAAAAAATATTGCTTTATCATTCAATTTATTGGCAACAAAACAATTTTAGACCAATACCTCTCTATGCGTTGCTATTTTTAAAAGCAAAATGTGATAAAATTTTTAATTTGAGTAAAGAAAAATAATTTATTTTTCGCATGTTGATAAAATGATGGTAGATAAATTACCATGTACGCTGGCAAGACTGATCTTACAAGTGGGACGGACGTAAACAATCATGGCGGATTTTACTTTTGTTTGCCGGCATGTATCTTCGTTTGTATTTCGTGATCTCTCAATTTCATGGGGTTTGGTTTTCGGAGTATAAATAAAATTCATAATTTTTACATGCATACGACGTCGAATTGATTGACTTCATGCTGCATGCCTGCTTGCATGCTGGCATGCCTGCTTAATATTAATTTATTACATAATTTAATCTCTGAAATAAGTGCAATTTGGTTCTGGCACTCGCCGGCCGCTGCCGCGGCCATATTATTCGGAATTTTGATATTCGGGATTCGTATTTATTATATTGCGGATTATTATTATCGGATTTTTTATGGTTCGGTATCTTTAATTTCGGCATATTGATTTACGTAATTATAAACGTTCAGAGTTTTGAAGTTCGGATTTAAAAAATTAGGAATTATGAAACACGGAATTTTTAAATATCGGAATTTTTAACCATTCGGTGTTATAAAATTCGGAATTTTGAAATTCGTGATTATGACTATGGGAATTAAGTTTTTTGTATTTATGTAGTGTACCCATAACAAAGTACTGTGGATTTATGTATACAAATAAAATAAAATAAAAATAGATATAAGGTATAAAGTACTTTTAAATTAGTTTTTTTATTCTTCTTTCGTTATTCAATTTAACCCTACTAAGACACAAGTCTGGGCATTTACCGCTACATAAAATCATCTTTCCATCTCTAAGAGTATTGGGATCCTTGATGTCGATATCTCTAGTTTTGTGCAGTCGTTTAGAAGATAAAGTCAAGCTGGCATCCAAGTAACTTGGTATGCTAAATAGATCGCGGCAGCGCTTCTCTTCGGGGCAAATGCTGTTACTGTATAAGTCTCAAGTCAAGCCCCATATGGAATACTGCTGCTAATACATGAAAAAATTTTCACAGTATGTACTAGGATTTTGAATGTAGAGAGTAAAATAAATGTTACTTTGCCGAGCCAAACAGAATACCTTCTCTTGTCAACTTACACTTAATTGTAATAACTCTTAGTCAATGAGTTTCATTAGGTAAATCGATACCAATATGACCGGAGCCCATGGGGCCCGGGAGGATGCAACCTCCAACCCCACCGTCCTCATCCTTACGCCACCATTTACGATCTTTCTTCTATTCAACAATAGAACTACCGTCACACATGATAGATAACAGCATGGAACAAACTCACCGGAATTCAGCAACCAGTGAAACCAGAGCGTTCGCCTGACTTCCCAACAAATAAGTACGCAGTTGTTTAATCCACACCCGACATAACCATTATAGAAAGCTAACACGTTAAACCACTACACCACCAGCTAGGTGATCATGGATTGCTACACCTTTTGCAATCCGATCCTTACTTCCCTCAAAAACCAACCCAACGGAACTCCATAAATTTTAGACGCATTGTACGTTTCTTAATACTCAGCCAAAGGCAAAAGAGTCAAACTCCATACAGCCAGGCAGCACACAACAGAACCGCATACAACCGGAACGCACACAGTCAGGTAAACCCGTATACGCCATTCTGTTGAAGCTTCCTGAATACATGGAGATGTGATGACGCTGACTCTCCGATATATATCAAACCAACCAAGGAGTTTCACAATAAGAAAATAAATAGGCTGAATGATCGAACCTCCTTGGAAGTCTCGAACCTCCTTGGAAAACTCAATACGATTGTCTCAGTTTAAAACAAGAGAGAAAATGATAAAAAAGATACGTGTCGCCATTTATAAACACTGTTATTTGTGTTAGGAACTTTAAATATTGTTTGCAACTTTCTGACTGGACTGTTATATTATTTATAAAGTTATATTATTTATAAAGTTAGGAGATGATTTGATTTATTATCAGGTTTCTAACGATAAAAAAACCAGGTACCAGCTTCAGTTATAATGTCCTGCGGCCTAATTTATCGGATATTTCAATGGAAATCTCAAAGGGCGAATCTAGAAATCAGAAACTCTTATGATCATTAGGGATTTTAACGGTTATTTGTATTGTGCCTTTGTGAGTAATTCATCATATCATGAGCATGAGTCTTATAATGTAGGTAACATTTCGGTAGTGTAAAATGTAATAGGTGGCCATGTCTAGATTTTCACTTTGTGTTGAACGTTAAATTCTAGCAAATTAATGTTAGTTACTTAGAAGTCAGTGGTTTTAGCAGCACAAGTAACCATTGAAGCTGCAACTTCAGTTCTGTAGTCGCACGGGTCACGGATCAACACTAATCTGTTTAAATTCCAGTCCCCTTCAAATAAATCCTGTTTAAATAGCCGTAAAACTGTCCGTGTGCGGATCCTTATAATCCTTCTGATGTGGATCAGTACACGATCGAGTTTCACTGGGTTAAGGTCGTCTTGTTTTTGTTTTTGCATCTCATAGAGTCCAGTGATCGTTAGTTAAATCTATTTATACTCCCCTAAACAACATAAAACCGGCGAAGAACATCACGGACAGGAATTGATGGTTCTGTAGCAATTTTGGATAAAAAAAAATACTGGGTACTTTGAAACTTTTCTTAGTAAAATTTCCAGAGTTTTTTTTTCTAAATACTGCCCGATGCTCCAACCGCTAAGCTATTTCTAAAGACTTGGGAAAACACTATGAAGTTCTTCTAGTCTTTCTGTCTTTACGTTATCCATAGTCCATACCTATACTGATATTATAAAGCTGAAGAGTTTGTTGGTTTGGTTGAACGCACTAATCTCAGGAACTACTGATTTAAATTAATAAATTCTTTTTGTGTTGAAAAGTCACTATATCGAGAATTCTATAGGCTATTATAACATTACGCTATGAGCAATAGGAGCTGAGCATCAATGTAAAATGTTGCAAAAACGGGAAAAAATATTCCTTATCACAGCTTTCGTTGCGTGCGCTGCGTAAACCATTTAAAGTAACGCAAAAATCATGTATTGCGGAATTTTCAAAGGAGAACTCTTTTAAAAATTTGAAGAGGCTGGAGATGTTTGTGAATAGCTTCAACCGAGGTTTTTTATTTGACATTATATTTATTACTTACTTGTTTCTTAAATAATTGTAAACTGTTGGAAAATATACCGATTGTGTAAAATTTCTTATTATGCGACTCGTGCATGCAACGTAAAGGCAATCAAATATTGGTTCATCAAACTTAAGTTAAGAACAGATATGTATTATAGACTCTAGAAGATCACCTCGTTGCCCATTTTGATCAATACCCGTTGTATCGATCATTATTTAAAGAGTGATTTTACAGGCATCGGCTGGAATCTTGGAGAGAGCTAATTGGCTTATCTCCAAGATTCCAACACACACATCCATAAAAGAGAGAAAACATGGTTCCAGATTACACCGTGTGGCTTCCACATAGTTCTATCCTTTAGAAGAGGAACATACCGTAACCCTGCCCCGATTGTCACTGAGAACGGATTTTCAAGTCCAACTGGTTTAGATGACGAGGAACGTGTGAATTATCATAGAGAATCTTAATGCATTGTTAGATGCTCTCGAAGAAGGCTCAAATAATATCGGGTGCGTGGAGTCATATGGATAATTTCGAGTGGATACAGCTACGTAGATACACCTAACAATATTTTTTATCATGTTACAGTTTGCGATCGACAAAAGACATCGACTGATAACATATTGTAATAAATGAATAAAATTTTCATTATGTTGCGTTTTTAAGCAAAATTGCTTTTTTATATCACGGATCACAGGAGCCCTGTATAGGCAGATAATGATAGAGTATTTTTATTTTTACATATTATTAACATACACTAAATTAATAATATATGGTGAATAAAAGTGAAAATAATAAATTTAGATTGACTGTATTTATTATTATAGGTAGGTTCTTTTGATAAACACGTCTTCGTTGTTGACGTTTAAAATCTAAGTAATTGTTAGATTGTAAGCGTCAACAACGAAAACGTGCTTATCTTTAGATCCTTACTTAGGATTTTGAAGTTTATTGTCAAGATAATAGCACTGTTTGGTAACACGTAAATGATACAGATACATCGTTCGAGTATTATCTATACTAACTAATATTATAAAGCTGAAGAGTTTGTTTGTTTGGTTGAACGCGCTAATCTCAGGAACTACTGATTCAAATTAAAAAAGCTTTTTGTGTTGAATAGTACAGACGTAACAGACGACAGCACGCAGTAGGGGCGGTCTCAAGGTCACGCTTGATGTGCTTTCGACTCTACATTTATCAAGGAATTATATGGGCTACGACTGATAGAAGCTGAGCATCAATGAAAAATGTTGCAGACACGGGGACAAAATATTCATTTTCAGATCTTTTGTTGCCTAAACGGTTAAAGTTACGCAAAAATCATGTATGCCGGAATTGTTTTCCTTTAATAGTTCTAAAAAAAGACTGCAGCATCATATGACTATCTTTCAAGGTAGACTTACTGTAACTTTTTTTGGTAATCAATTTTTTTCTAAAATTATGCATTACCTGCGAAGGAATTTTTGTAAACATGAATTTGTTCTTAATCAAAATAAAATATACTATTCATCACGAGTATTTAAATTTTTTATAAAATGTTCTTGACATCAAATGATTTCAATGAATATCTCATAGATATTATTATACTTATATACTACTTATAGTTTTAAAATAACTCGGCAACAAAATAATCGTCAAATACAACGAATGTATATTACATAAGATATCCCAAGGCGTGCCATAGTTCGACTCTTACTAATCATTTGTTCGATGTAGGTCGCGGGCACAGCTAGTGAATAATATGATGATCCTATACCTGTTTATTTTTTTATTGTGTTATATTATTCGTGACAGCCTAGTTTTCTTGCCCACGTTGACAATTCTAAGCTGTTTTTAACCCCCGACGAAAAAGAGGGTGAGGGGGAGAGGTGTTATAAGTTTGACGTGTCTGTCTGTGTATCTGTGTATCAGTGAGTCTGTATGTGGCATCGTAGCGCCTAAACAAATGAACCGATTTTGATTCAGTTTTTATTGTTTGAAAGCTAATGTGCCTACAATGGTTCTTATGAAGATCAGTTCAGGCGTTTGATGACTATCAGCTCATTTTCTACATGATAATAGGGCTTTACTAACTTTTACAGATCCGATTGATTTAAAATTTGGTTAACTGTCACTTCGGTGACATTCCCATGACATACTATCCTTGAGGTGATCCTATACCATCAAAAAGTCTGTGAAATGCTTAATTCTTCAGAAACTGCTTACCACCAGGTGGGCCGTCAGCTTGTTTGTCATCTAGTTGTATAAAAAAAAAACTTACAGCAGATATAGCGTGTTTGGGCTCTTATGAATACTCCCAATGAGATGGTGTTAGATAGATGATTAACGACGCCAGGGGTTACTTAAAATTTTCAATTTTGTATTTTATTGATAGTTTCTCTTTTATTCTTAATTTTTGATTTTAACATTATTATAAATGTTTGAAAAATTACTTAGTAACACAGGGATATCCCAAGTCCTGGAAGGCTCAGTGGTCAGAGCAGTCGCCCGGATTGCGAAAGGTCGCGGGTTCGATTCCTGCCTCAGGACGTGAAATTTTTCTAGTTTTATTATATTTTAATTTCTAAGTAATTTTTCAAACATTTATAATACTGTTAAAATGAAAAATTAAGAATATTTGAAAGCACTGCCCCAACTTAACCGAATCGTAGGTATTTGTAAAAAATACTCGTTTCGGATGTTGAAATAGAATATTTCGACATTGTAGGGTGGACGTTAGCTCATAAACGCAAATACAGATAGACTAGAAGAATTTCACAGGGATATCCCGAGTCCTGGGTGGCTCAGTGGTCAGAGCAGTCGCCCGGATTGCGAAAGGTCGCGGGTTCAATTCCTGCCTCAGGACGTGAACTTTTTCTAGTTTTAGTATATTTTAATTACTATGTTTCTCTTCTGTTTGATAGGATATATTACTCGCGATGTTAATTTGGTAGTTATCTGAAGAAGAACTTCGGATATACATAGTTGAACCAGAAGTAATAAAAGTTAGATTCTGCCTACGTATACCGTTTATCCGATAAAATAAAAATTTACAATTTTCAGTTATAATTACCTATTTGCTAATATCGAAAACTAAGGATTTACTTTTTACTGTTAGTATGTAAGTATATGCCGGTAGGTTAGGTTAAGTTAGTGTTGTGATTTAGCTGGCTTATCCTAAGATTTACCACCATTAAAGGTCTAGCAGTAGCATATTTAGATAGCTACAGTCGAGTACTTCAATATGTATCCATTTCAAAGTAAAAAATATGATATCAATTTTGAAGTACGTACCCTTTACGTGAATTTGTAATCAATCACCGCGATAATTCTATGTGTCATATTTATATGTACAACAATGTGGTCTCTGATATACAAGGTGTTATAAAAAGGTGTAGTCATATTTTAATAAGGGCTTAGAATAGAACAAATAAGAAATCGCCAAAAAGAAATCAGCTGTTCTATACATTGCGTCGAGTAAGTACATTGACCTCACTATGGAACAACTGATTTCTTTCTTGCGATTTCGTAGTTGTCCTCATAGTAAAAGTTGCTTGTATTGATGGGTACAATAAGCCCTTAAAATATGACTACACCTTTTAATATACAAGGTGCATCAGAATTACCAAAAAAAAGCAATTCTTTATCGAAAACTCAAATAGAAAATGTCACTACTCTAGTAATCGGCCTCTAGTTATTTTAGGTTGAATGACATTTACAGCCGATTACAGAGTAGTGACATTTTCATTAATACTGAAAAACCCGCCAAGTGCGAGTCAGAATCGCGCAAGAAGGGTTCCTCACCATTATCAATAAACAAGCGCTTTTCCTATTGCAGTTATCAATATCGAGCAAAAACAAGCAAATAAATCACGTTTGCAGTATTTATTTTATTCTGTTTATTAGTATTTGTTGACATAGCGGCAACAGAAATACAGAGGTTCATGAGATACAGCCTGGTGACAGACGGACGGACGGACAGCGGAGTCTTAGTAAAAGGGAGAAAGCCCTATGGGTACGGAACCCTAATAAAACAGTTATCATCTTAAGTGATGATTGGTGATTTTATAACTTTTAAAGAGAGATGTATTTTGTCATACTAAATTATATAGTATATTTTTTTTTAATACGGAATGTTTGTATAATGAGTACGAACATTTGGTCCTGACTCATGGATATTTGTATTTTTATGCGGTATATTTCTAATACGTATTCATTACCTAACTATAATTCATTGTCATACTGGTGCCGTCAAAACGACAATACATCTTATTTATTTGATAATTTCAAATAAATAAAATGTATTTTAAAGGGTTCCCTATAATAATGCGTAAATTTTTATACGCATAATCCTATTTAAACATCAAAATTTCAGCATGATTATTTAAGTCATAACTCATAACTATCATCACCATAACAATATTTAAGCATAATATACTAAACTATAATTGTTAAAAGGCATAATGATACAAAACCATAGTGAATACTGGCAACAACATTATTACACAATTTTACATATTACTAAATACTTTTCGTATTTAAAATAAACATGTTAGCGGCTTACCTTTACCTACTATTAGGCATGTGCCTCATTTTTATGTACCGACTCAAAAACATGTTCATTTATACGACTTTACATTATGCCTAAAACCATTATGCAAATTGCAATTATGTGTAATTACATTAGTCTAAATTTCTATTATGCCAATATATATATTATGCAAAATAACGATTATCACTAAGTAATGTTATGCGTAAAATCAATATGCGATTTTCGTTATGGCAAAGTATATAAGAAGAAAATACATTATGCCAACTTAGAAGATCCCATTTTAAAGTTACAAAACATTTCTATAAACTAATATAGCCCAATTTTTAATTTATTGTAGTATTGACGGCGCCATCCTGTATAGTGTCCATAACACAATAACGCCCTTCATGGGTAGATAATTAATAGATGTGAGTGTTAGAATATTATTACTATTATAATAATAACGGAGAGTGCTCTGAAGAGCTCTTCGACCTTATCCCACCTTCCCCTTTCCTACTCAGAAGCACGCTTGACGTTCTTAGGAGTCATAAATTCACTGTCTCCACTTCAACGTCACACACAAAGAAATTTAGTACCTCGTTTCTTTGTCGTACTTCCAGAACTTGGAATTCTTTGCCAGCACATGTGTTCTCTCCTTCCTATAACATGTATGCCTTCAAATCATGCGTGAAAAGGCACCTTATGGGCTGGTAATGTGGAGGCGGCTAGAGCAGTGTCTAAACTGCACTAACTGTATGGAGTATTCTTACCGTTCCACATCAGGTGTTGAGTCACTTGTTGTGATTTGTATAAAAAAAATATTGATATGAAAATATTGGTGTATAATATTTACATTTCAAACCGCAACTCTGCTGAGTATGTGGTGAGGGAATTAATGGATCAATATGATGCCAAGACGTGGGAATGAGCTGACAGTAAGACAGTAAGATGAGTTATGATACTTTGTATGGCCAATCATCTTATAATCCTTACTTTTATATCTTCTTTATATGAGGATTATATAAAACTTCGATAATAAGATGTCATAATATTTGCAAGATAAAACGTGTGCTATATTATCTTGCGAACATTATGAAATATGCTCACAGATAAGATATATTTAACATTACATCATAATATGTGTGTGACAACCTTAATCGTATGAAGGTTGCATACCTACTTTCCTATTATAAGGGATGATAGCAACAAAAATTTTGTGACCATGAAGTGAAGATGTAATTAATGTAATGTTACGAAAGTATTTATATCGCATCTGAAGCGGACCACTCAACCACTGGACCCTTTTGCTGTCGTTGTAACTAATGATTAATTTTTCATTCTCACCTGTCACCTCCCGGTATTTACAGGCCTGAGAAAATCTCTAACCAATACTTGCTAGAGCTATAGCACGAATCTCCGATGAACCAGTAGATCAAGAACCGCTAATGGATATGGAGATGGATCCGATGAGTCCGGTTTGTTTTTATCCATTTTTTTTGGAAAATGTTCGGAGTCCGAACATTTTCAAAACAACAAAAACATCCCTGGATTTAGAAAGTGAAAGTGATCGTCCCCGGAAAACGTGGCAGAGGAGCAGGGCAAACATGAAGCGTCTGTCAGCTGTATGTACAAGACCTTGGAGAAATCCATTCATCATTTCGTTCTTACAAGTCGTTGGTAGCTCAGTGGTTAGAGCGGTCATTGTGGAATATCGTGGGTTAGTATTCCGCCCCAGGACACGTCTTTTTCTAGTCTAGACATTTTTCTGAAATGTTTGAAAGATATTTCAAACATTTATTATACATATTGATCAGATGAAATTTAAGAAAAAAATTAGCTAAGGATTTGTTTTATTACAAAATAATCAATTTTTTACTATCGAATAATCATCATCATTTCAGCCTACGATGTCCACTGCACACACAAAAACAAACAAAGACCTCACCCATCCACTTCCAAAAGTTCTGCGCAGCCTCTCCGCGACCCTGACCAGGTCGTCTGTCTATCTAGTGGGAGGCCGTCCTACTTTACACTTTCCGGTACGTGGTCGCTTAGAACTTTAACGCCCAACACCGGCCATCTGCTCTGCGTGCTATGTGGCCTGCCCACTGCCACTTGAACTTACTACCAATCCTTCATCTATTAATGAATACAGATAAATAAGAAAACTTTATGCAAAGTCGGCTCGATCTTTGGTAGGTATTCCTACATCTCCTCTTTAATGTACTCCGAACGCTAATTACCTAAGAATCGCGTCCCGGCTTATGTAAATTACGCTCGGCTTATTCCGGTAATTACGGGTGTAGACAGAGATAATTTCCGCGACCCTTCCAGAGTTCTAAATTTTTCACCGTTGCTTTTGTCGTACAATACTACAATGAACAAAGGATAGCTTTAATTCAACGCTGTTTATTGTAGACCCATCTACTTATCTTCTTTTAGACTGTGTGTATTGTATGTAAAGATAAAAGCTTATCTGTGGAACGTTTTAATTTATATTTTTTTACTTTTGTTGTTTGCGTTTTAAGAAATATAAAGCATTAGCTTCTGGTCATGACTCCGCCCGCACAGGGAAGTTTACGTTATAACCTAAAAAAATCTAGCACATTATTTTGATATATCGGGATCGCGGGTTCAGTCCCCGCCCCAGGGCATGTTTTTTTTTCTGATTTTGATATTTTTCTAAGTACATACGTTGTTTTGATGTTATTTTGATAAGGCTTAGACAGTGTAAGCGATGTAAGCGCTTGAAAACAATATCAAAACTAATAAACTTATGATTCAGTAAAACTCTCAATGCGCCATTATTGCGTATAAAATCATATAATGTAGCTGATGTCATTAAAAAAATGTGTAGGCGAACTTATTTTATAAAATAAACAGCTTTTTTTATTAAAGTTTACCTATAAACAAGTAATTGTGTGCTATCAATTCAAAGTTTGCTTATTTCATAAAGGATATTTTCGCTTAAAATAATTATCTCATGGAAATAGTGATAACGTAGGCAAGCGTTCCCCGCGCTCTAATGGAGTCTGTTGAAAGCGCAAACCACAGGCGCGACATGTGAAGCACCTGACTCAATAATTTCTCGACCAAACGAATCGTGTGAGCGGTTGAGAAAGTACGGGGACGAACTTGGGTAAAAATATATTATTTATTTACAAGAATAGTTTTGATAAACCAATAGTTGTCTAGAATATTTTTTAAAAGGAAATCATGAGTAGCGCATGTGTGTGTGTGTATGTGTGCTAGAGGTACTGTACCTCTAACTTGAACATTTTTCAAATTCGAATCGTAATCGTATCGTTGACTCACGCTAAAAATTTCAAGACTTAGGACTTAGAACAACTTATGGTTGGGGGTGTTGTGTCTGAGTGTGCTGTGAGTGCGGGAGCTTACGAAAAAGTCTATCAAAAATCTCATAAGAAACGTAAATCACCACATGACTTTCAACATCTCAAGATTTGTAGGAATAATAAAGAATATAAATATACGAGGCTCAAACTAAAAATTCTTAGAAAATCAAAAACTGAGCAAACTAGCAAGTTAGAACCTATTATTAAATATTTTCAAAATAGTGTCCATTCACACATTCACATCAAACCTTCTTGCTGACTTGGATGACATCAATTTTCTCGCGTTAAAATAATGCTGACATGACTCAGCCAATTTTGGATTTGCCTCCAAATCGTTCGTTAATTCATGACAAATGTATTCCATTTTCAAAATTTAAACTTTTTTTGGATTGTTTACTGTATATTTCCACACAGTTTTCATTACCTACTTATGCTAGTTTCATAATAGACGTTGAGAGGGTTGAGATTCAGCCCTTAGTTCGTACTATTCGTGAAACGTGTTCGATTCCTCAACACAGTTCGCACCAGTCAGCGTTCCAGCAAACGGCAGCGCTCACTTGCCATTTTTCCGATGACAAACACTTTTTCCGCGCATCAGCTGCGTTTACTCAGCGGGAATTGTTACGTCTACTAATGTCAACTAGGGTTAATATTCTTGTGATTGTAATATCGTTGCAGTAGTCTAGGAGTATTACTACGTTTTGTCCTCTGACAGTTTTACTTTGTGGGAGAACGGACTGTTCAGAGAAGATTGTAGACGGTAATCTCGAAAACTTTGCTCTTTAGGAATTTAACACACACACACAAATACGATATGCTTACTTTGGTCTAGATAGCTGGTGAGAGCGTATTGAATATATTTTTATTGTTGTTTAGGCTTGAAAATCGCAGATACTCCGCTTGTGCTTGCATAAATCAACAGCAGGTATAGCCTTAACCATTTACTCAATACTCAATCGTTTATTGCATTCCACGCTCTATTCTCCCCGGTAACTCCACTGCGGGGGTGGCCTGGGCTCTGCCAAAGCAATATTATCATACCCAACGTTATTGTATTTTACCCATCGTTATCGAAATCGTGACGCCCATCCATCCATGTCGAATGACCAAATGTTTGTGGAGCGCAGGCTCAAGTTTAGCTACCGCATGATACGTAGGCGTTGGGCAATGCACCTACGGAGCCAAATAAAAAGCTTTGTTATAAGACTCATAATAAAAGACCAAACCCTTTCTACAAACTGCACTCGTCGTGCTTTATCAGGTACAGATATGAGCCTGGGTGCTTCTCTGCCATCCCTCCACGACACGGCACACCTGAACAGAGCTCCGAGTCTTAAAAACTGTCCTCAGGTCTGCCGTTTCCTCCTGGCTCTAGCATTCTGGAGGTCCTTCAGGCCTTCTCCCCTGGTACTGATACCATTCATCTCCAGATCGCCTCTTTTTTTCGTTGTACACTGGAATATTTGCTAGCCCTCGAGGCTAGCAAATATTCCAGCGAAAAAAAACGATCTCCATAGTCCAAATAAAATGTCCTGCGTTAAAAATTGAAATTGTAGGAACTTTTATTTTGGTCGGCTATGATATTTTGCCCCCTTGTTACTCGTACATTACCGATTGCCATATGCCACATATAATTAAAATTTATTAGTGTCAGGGAACTATGTCGGGTATGAAAGAGTTAAAGTGTTCTGTCTCACTAAATTACTTTCTGCCTTCAAGTTATATTTGAAATGCCTCTGGAATAAGTTTAAGTATATTATATTTTGGAAATTACGCATAATAATGCGTAAATTCCAAAATATGATATACTTATGGAATAAAGCGATAATCTTGGTTATACATATAATGTCTCCACTTAAGTTTACAAGCTAAGTGACTTTTGTTGAGCTTCTGGAGACAGTAAAGACGGTATTAACAGTCTTTGAACAAGTAACACAAATGTAATGAGTTTTATGAGATTATAATAGCTCCGGAAAGGAGGAAGGGATGACTCATGTTAGTCAAATACTTATATGGTGCAACAAAACTTGCCTACCTAAAGGATTTTGCATTTTGATATTATTATAATGTCTGAAGCTAGTAATAATATTGCGATAAATCTTTATTACAATTAACTTTAACAAGGCACTTGTACAAAAAAAAACATAAAACTTAGTTCCGGCATTAATTTATTCCCTAAAGGATCATAGATAATATTATGATTAAACTATAGTTAATTGAACTAGAATCACTCAATTTTTAACAACTTGGATTATTGAAAGTCAGCTCAATTAGACGCCTAGGTGGATCCGCCTATTTTCTAATTTAACTAGATGGCTGACACGACGTGTTAAATTTGACATTAAATTTAATTGGCAAAAGTTAATCTATTTAAACTTCTTAATTTTTGATTTTAACATTATTATATTCTTAATTTTTTATTTTAACATTATTTTATATGTTTGAAAAATTACTTGGTAATTAAAATAGAATAAAACTAGAAAAATTTCACTTTCTCTGACCACTGAGCCACCCAGGACTTGGGATATCCCTGTGAAATTCTTCTAGTCTATCTGTATTTGCGTTGATGAGCTAACGTCCACCCTACAATGTCGAAATATTCTGTTTCAACATCCGAAACGAGTATTTTTACAAATACCTACGATTCGGTTAAGTTGGGGCAGTGCTTTCAAATATTCTTAATTTTTGATTTTAACGTTATTGTAAATGTTTGAAAAACATTACTATTTAAACTTATTATAATTATGTTGATGTTGCAATAAAAGGAACGTAACATGACTAGGAAATGCCAAAATAAAATTGACATTCAAAAAATAAAGTCATGCCCAAACTTTTACGTAACAACACATTATAATTTTTTCTACTCTTAACATTTAGTAAAACAAAAATCTAGTTAAACAAACAAAACACTTCAGTTTTCTGACAAGTTTGAAAGGTGTCAATCTGATAATTGACAACACACGTTGGTCTTCTTATCGTCGGTCGTGTCATTGTATCTCTTTATTGATTTATTTTATTATATATATACACATTTCAGATGCAATTAATTTTAGATTTGTCATAGATTCCCGGAAGTCTTACTGCGGCTTAAACATCGCACGGGTTGAAACCCCATACATCATAAGTAATCGAAACAGACGAGATAATAGAAAAGTAGACATACAGAAAGTTAGCACTACTTTATTGCGAAAGAATGTAAGTACCTATTTATGATGGCCCAGTAAACATACAATCGGATATAAAAGTTATAAAAGAAATTAATCTGTTTTTAAAAAGAGACTGAAAGCTTTTTTATCTAAAACGTGCTATGATCATGTGGATGACTTTTTAAATGCAAGGACAATTTTTTGATTATAAAAAGACTTGTAGAATACAATTGACTAGAGTCAATTTGCTGACGCTGCTGGGCGAGCCCCGCAGACGCCTGCTGCTTCGCTAACGGCTTTCTCCAGGCTAAAATATGTGTCTATTAGGCGACGGTAAACATTTACCACCAGGTAGGCCGTCAGTGTTGCTTGTGTGTGATATAGTTGTATATAAAATATAATATATATTAGATGAGAGTACTGAAGACTGTTTGTGTGTTTGTTCAGGGTTTTTTTCATAACAACTGAAAACTGAATATCAGAGATGTCTCTAAATTTGGTCAAAAAAGATATTTCCGTCTTCAATGTTCTCTCTGCAAACTAAAATACCTACTGTATTCAAATTAAAAAATATGCAAGTTGTATTTTAGAATCATTTGCCCATTTTCAAGGATCAGACAGTTGACTGAACGTTTTTTGTAACGAGCATACCCCAGAGACCTAGCGACTACGCTGCAGTATTTAAGGGCTTACAATGTACCTGTGACATAATTATTATTATGATTGTACAATATATTCTAAATGAATCAGAATTAGTTTAGTATTTGGGTACTCGCTTGTATGATCGCTCGCTTGTTTTTTTTGATGTTTCTTATTTTCGAAAGTAATAATTTTATGTCTCAATTTCCTATTAGCTCACATTGGCTGCACGACGAAAGTTCCTTAAGAAATATATTTCTGGTTCCAGTCTAAATGGTTTTTTTTTAATTCTGAGCTAAACATTACCATGGCATAATCTGTTTTTTCCAAATATCTCCAAAATTCTACTAATAACTACGGGACGCGCATTTTTTTCTTCATGATACTCTTAATTGAATATCATTCCTATAATTTTTAAAAAAATTCTAGGGTAATGAACTCGACCCTCTGAATAAAATCTTAGCATACCGCTATCAAACGGCAGCATTAACACAATTTTTCACAATTTAAGGTACTTACAACATAAATTTTTATTCCACATTATTTAGTCAATAGGTGCATTGTCGCACCCTGAAGCTATAATTAAATGTAAAATGAAATATTAACAGCGCTATTACGCTATACACAGGGAATAAGTCATAATAGGTTGGGGAAAAATTTTCTTCGCATTTTTTAAGAAAATTCAAAACATTTTTTAATATAGTTTATTTACATTTAACTAAAGTATGTAGGTACTATTTTGTTCGATAACTTTTTGCCATCTTGTAGGTAGAGACATGATCCCATTGCTATAGAAATTTTGGGGCTTCTGATCAAAATACCGCGACAAGTGGTTTTGGCAGTCCTCTCGTGATGTTAACCTGACACTGCCTAGAGAATTCTGAATAGAGCGAAACAGGTGGAAATCTGAAGGTGCAAGGTCAGGACTATACGGCGGATGAATTAACACCTCCAAGCCAAACTCTCTTAATTTTTGCTGAGTGGCTAAAGATGTGTGAGGTCTAGCGTTATCATGATGAAAAACCACACCCCTTCTGTTGATTAATTCCGGCCGCTTTTTCTCAACTTCTTGCTTTAATCTCATCAGTTGTTCGCAGTAGAGTTCAAAATCGATGGTCCTGCCCGGTGGTAACAGCTCATAATGAATAATGCCCTTCCAATCCCACCACACATACAGCATCACCTTGTTGCGAGTTAACCCGGGTTTCGCCACAGTCTGTGAAGCCTGACCGGCCTTTGACCACGACCTTTTTCGCACGTTCTTGTCGTACGTGATCCACTTTTCATCACCAGTTATCAGCTTCTTCAAAAATGGTTCGGTTTCATTACGTCGTAATAAAGAATCACAAATGAGTACACGGTTCATTAAGTTTTTTTTTCAGTGAGCTCGTGGGGTACCCAAATATCGAGCTTTTTGTGTACAATTTTTTTTTACAATGCGCCAAAACTGTTTTGTGGTCAATTCCCAGTTCTTTAGCTACGTCGTAAATACTGATATGCCGATCTTGCTCCAGTTTTTCCAAAATGGCATCAATTTTATCCGTAATAAGGCGACCAGAGCGACGTGCATTTTGACATCAAAATTTCCGGATTAAAACGCTTAACCCAAATTTGTGCTACTCTCACAGACTGCTCTTACTGCCCTGGGTCCATAAACATCGCAAAATTTTTTTCGCGGCTTGCCTTGCATTTTTACCTTTTTTTGTAGTAACAATTTAAAATGTATCGATTTTCTTCATTGGATTCACTCATCTTGACAGTACGAAAAACAAATGAAAAACAACCATTTTCCTAATTTGAAATTGGAATTACCTTTTTAAAATCTAAACTTTTAATGATACTAAAACCAGCCAGATACAAATAGTACAGCCAAAGAGATTTTATTACAAGTTCATGCATACTATAATGCGAAAAGACAAGAAAGACTGTCGGGAAATAAGATTTCCCGACAGATATAATGGCTTTCACGGATTACGTCATGCGAGCTTTGAGTTTGGAAAACTCGCTTGAATAATTCAGTCGGATGGCGCCCCTAGGGCTTCCATTTACATCTTTTTTCATTTGTTTTCTTTTATTGTCTTCCAAATAATTGGTGTAGGTAATACTACTTGTTTCGACCTTGCTTTTCGGGTGGATTTACTTAGACCATAGTATTATGCCATGAGATGCCACTAGTACAAGACATTTTTGGCTATATACATACTGCATCCATCTGGTCAAATCAGCCGTTTAACTGGACGCCTAGCCCGTTAATTGAACGCCGGCATCCAATCAAACGGCTGCAGTACAACTAGCTATGTCATTGAGGGCAGCGTTTATCCAGATGGCTGAACGTCATGTCAACCGTCTGCTTTAAATTAGCCATTCAATTGGACGCCTAGGCGAATCGAAGAGCTTTTGTGTGACTGTTTGAGTGATTGGTAGGTTCAAGATTATTTTAATATGACCACTTAGAACCAAAACGATGTCGGTTATAAGCGTTTATAAAAAAATGACCTTGAACCTACCCAAAACTTTTTAGTACAAGACGTTTCATTCAATACGCCAAGTCGTTTAACGTTATGTGAGTCTAGTTCAATTAACTATCAGGCTAGGCATTTAATTGGATGCCGGCGTTTAATCAACGGGCTAGCCATCCAATTAAGCAACGAATTTAACCAGATGGCGGCGACATACACATAACACTTTAATCCTTCAAGGAAATCATTAACCGCCTCAGTGGTCTAGTGGTTGAGATCACCTACCTAAGATCACCTCCAGATCTTATCTCTCCGGGGCTAAATTCCCGTGGGGGCAGAAATTTTCTGCTCGGTTCGGTTGGTGGTAGGGCTTTTCTTAGTCCAACTGGCTAGCTACCACCATCTTACCTTAGCCTGTCGCCAAATTATTAATGTTACCAGCATTGTTGTGTTCCTGCAGTTGGAGGTAAGACAGCCAGTTGCTCTGTGGTTCAGGAATCCGGCTATAGCTAGCTTCCACCGTCGGCCTTATCATCACTTACCATCAGGTGAGATGAAGGCCAAGAGCTATCCCGCTAAGAATAAAAAAAAGTTTAAATCGAGGCATAAAAAGTCGAGACTTTCCTTTAATTTCATTGAAAAAACCCTTTGCTTTTAGTGAGAGTGATGTTGTTTTTAACCGACTTCAAAAACGAGGAGGTTCTCAATTCGGCCGGTATGTTTTTTTTTTTTTTTTTTTTTTTTTTTTTTTTTCTATGTATGTACACCGATTACGCCGAGATAACTGATCCGATTTACGTGATTCTTTTTTTGTTCGATGCGGAATAGCTGCCATTTGGTCCCATAAAAATTTTTTCAAAAACAGTTGGGTACTTTGGTTTTAAATATAAAAAAACTAAAATTATGAAGTCGTCTACATATGCGTAATTGCGAATTTTTGCTTTTGCAATGACTTTTTAGTGAAACGATACGATAGTAGGAAACAATATAATTTGACGGTCACCCATCTAGCTTTGACCGTAGAAAGTTATCACTAAAAATTGTGAAAAAAAAAATTTAAACAAAAATTAAAACCGACTTCAAAAAACTGAAAAGGATAAAATAATTAAATTTAAGTAGGTATTCATCCCCTTGAAACATATTTTTGGAGTTGGTGCTAAGTGGTTTCCAAAAACAATAGAAAGTGAAGCACCGACTCCAAAAATATGTTTCTAGGGGATGAATACCTACTTAAATTTAATTATTTTATCCTTTTCAGTTTTTTGAAGTCGGTTTTAATTTTTGTTTAAATTTTTTTTTAGAAAGCTATTACCGGGAGAGCTTAAAAACCTTTTATATGAATATTAAACAGAATGCCATGTTTAAAATAAAATAGAACTAAAACTTTTATAATAATTTATAAAATATTTCTTCGTTCATTATTCATAGGAACGTGAATAATTGAAAATAGCTTGCAATCTGCTTATAAGAGTCATGAATGTTGTAACTAGAGTCGAAAATTCTGGAAATATCAATTTGTTTTTTATTTAGTCACTAAAAAACTCAGAAGCCGTTTTTTCGGTTTTTTTTACAACTTCGCATTAAAAGTAACAATGAATATTTCTATAATTATTGGGAAAAAATTGAGAAATATTTTTTTCAGGATAGATTAAAGTAAAAAAATATATTCGAAATAATTTTAAGGTTTGACCTTAACATATTTTCGATTTCAATTTATCACGACTACTTAGCTATTAAAATGCCAAAAATTTGTTAAAAACAGAATTTAATCTCGTTATAATTACAGTCTTTAATTTTTTACGGTTTTATTTGAAAACAATGTGAAATTATTCCGAACGACATTCTTTGAAACTTTCGAATTAAACATGGAAAAAACAACGGAATTTAAAGTAAAAAACGACTCCTTCCTGCTTTTTCTATTCCAGTTGTGAATTATTTTACTTTGTCTCTCAATTTTACAATATTTTATGGAATGGATCCAATAATAACTTTCTATCTTACACGATCAAATTGAGGGAGTGCATCGATAGCGGCTCCGGCTCGGTTTATTCCATTTGCGGCTGAAGAGGAACGAGAGCCGCTCTTGGGCGCCGCCGGCAAAATTGAGGTATTTCAAAATAAAAATATATCATATAGAGAGCTGGTAGCCCATTACTTGCGTGTATTTTAAAAGTAAAACATTTTGTTTGTTCCAATTTGATGAAATTGTATACTTACCTCTTTCGATAAGTTAGAATACTTTTCTCCGTTTATTTAATATTATCATTATACTACTATTTTAGCTGCTTTCCTTCTTCATCGTAAATGGAAATTAGTTTCATTTGTATATAATATTGTTAAATATATTTTGTTTGCATAACTATTTTAGTGATAACTTTCTAAGGTCAAAGCTGGGTGACCGTCAGCTTATATTGTTTCCTACTATCGTATCGTTTCACTAAAAGTAAAAATCAGAAATTTCGCATACTTACGTAGACGACTTTCTCATTCCAGTTATTTTGATTTAAAAACCAAACTACCCAAAAGATTTTTTTTAAATATAGGACCAAATGGCAACTATTCCGCATCAAACAAAAAAAGAATCACGTAAATCGGATCCGAAATCTCGGCGTAATCGGTGTAATACATATTATATGTCTCAGCGTAATACATAGAAAAAAAACATACCAACCGAATTGAGAACGTCCTCGTTTTTGTAGTCGGTTAAAAACATTCTCCATTACAGAAAAACCCAGACTAGTTTGAGCAGGCATCAGAGTCCAAAAACAATCTTTAAAGTAGGTTCATGTTTTAAATCTCAATGTTTAATTCGTTACCAGAGTTAGTGGAAGTCACCAATAAAGTAGCTTAAATTTGCGATCCTCGCAAAATTCTAGTGGAAAACGGTTCAGTGAAGCGAGATTTATAGCGTGATTGAGTAGTGATGGATGCAAGCGAAGGATGCGATCGAGATATACATTGAAAAATAGCCGTTTCTTATAGAACATACAAGTTATTTTCAAAGAGTCTTTATTGGTATATCACTAAAACATAAATGTGACACCAATTATTTTGTCTAAACAGTCTAAATTTTTTCCAAGTAAGAAGATACACGAATATTACCTAGTTTTAGATAGTATCTAGTTTTCTTCGCTAAAGGAGTAATCATGGCGGGTGATGGAATTTCAAAATAAGGTATGAATAAAGATTCTCAATTTTGAAAAATTTAACGGATGTTCCAGTTATGTCGAATGGGGATAATTCGATGATTCTCCTGATGACAAATTTGTTTCAAATTCGTAATTGTTTCTCGCACTTGATGAGTGCGACATAGGTATGTATCCCTCAGTTACTACTAGACCTGACATTGCTTTTAGCGTATCTTATTTGAGTCAATACAATTCTTGATAAACAGTTGAATATTTTAATTCTGCAAAAAGAATAATAAGGTACCTTTATGGAACGAAAGATTTATATTTAAGTTTCAAAAATGAAACTGGAAAGTATCGTTGGTAGCTTACACGGATGCCGACTGGGCTAATAACTCACATCGAAAATCTTATACTAGGGATTTAGTAACTTTAGGGGGTATTATAGTAACTTGGGGAATTTATACAAACATGTGTCGCACTATCGTCCACTAAGGCGGAGTATGTTGCTCTTAGTGCAACATGTAAAGAGGCAGTGTACGTAGTGCTCTAGAATTGGTAGGGTTCACTATAAACAAGTGTCTATTTATTGTGGAAACCAATCATCCAGTTAATCACTATTTATTGCAGGTGCGTTATCATCCTGACGCCTAAGATCGAATAAGATGATTTGATAATTTTGTTAGTTATGTTTCAACTTTTCAACATTATAATAGATCACATTTAAATGTTTAATTTTGTACGTTTCTAACTCCAACATATTATAATAGATATTTGAAAGTTATTAAGAAAAGTATATAGTTTAGAAAAAAAGTCAAGGGACGAGAACTGAACTTGTTACCTTTCATAATCCAATTAGCTGCTCTGTATTTATGGTGCCGATTGCGTAAGATCTTCTCGTCAAAAATTCGAAAGTCGAAAGTCTTCGACCAGTGTGTGTTGCCAGTGATGACATACAGCTGTGAAACGTGGTCGCTTACTAAGGGCCTTCTGTGCAAGTTCGCAGTCGCACAACGAGCTATGGAACGAGCTATGTTGGGTGTTTCTCTGCGAGATAGAATCAGAAATAGGGCATTCGGAAGAGAACCAAAGTCACTGACATAGCTAGTAGGATTAGTAAGTTGAAGTGGCGGTGGGCAGGGCACATAGCACGCAGAGCAAACGGCCGGTGTGGGGCGTTAAAGTTCTAGAATGGCGACCACGTACTGGAAAGCGGAAAGTAGGACGGCCTCCCACTAGATGGACGACCTGCCCCCTTATTCTTAACTGTCGGAAAGAATTCGAATTTCGGAAACTCTATACCTGTCACTTTTTATCGCGCGGCGTCAAAGCGAGAAGGCATGTGACTTTTCGAATCGAATCCGTGATCCGACAGTTGAGAATAAGGGGGCTGGTCAGGGTCGCGGAGAGCCGTTGGATGCGGGCTGCGCAGAACCGTTCCATTTGGAAATCGATGGGGGAGGCCTTTGTTCAGCAGTGGACATCATAGGCCGATATGATGATGATGATGATGATTTATAATGCCGAAACTATCATAATTTCAACTAGCCAAAGATGCTTGGTTTGGTTTTAAAAAATATTTTTGTAGATTTCCAATAATCCGATATTTATCATTAATTAAACAATTCCCAGCACAACATACATATATGGTCTGGTTTGCGGTGAAATAGACAAATGGAAACAATTTAAACTTAAAGCTGCCACCACGAAGTGCGTATCTACTGCTTAATATATTAAAGTCTCACTATAACAGAACGCCAAAGTTAGGAGCGTCTCATATCGGAATGCTTGGAATAATTTTACATGGCAAACCGAAATACCCCATTTCCTTATGAAATTATTGTCATACGAAATTGTATGTAGGAATGACGACTGGGGGATATGGTTTTATTCGAGTTTAGAAGTTATTTATTAGTAAATGAATCACTAATAATACTTAGTTCTGGATTTAATCAAAGTTATAAATACAACATGGGTATTTTGTTAAAATGAAAAGTGTTAATATTTTGAACATTGTCATTGTCATTGTTGTATTTTGAACAATTATTTATCTATTTAAGATAAAATAAAAGTAAATGTACATATGTAAGTACCTTATGTATGTATCGCTCTCTTAAATTTTAAATGAAAAAGACAAAATACAGTATACCTACAGTGTTTTTATAACTAAAATAGGTTTAATATATTATTTTGTGAATAGATTACACTCAAGGAGTATTGATGACTTTTTGATGCACAGACTCATTTCTTAATTTAAAAATTTGAACGTCATATAAAATGAGTACTAGTTTCTTTATCAGGTAACATTTTTTAGTTTTTTAACAAAAAATGTTTTCTATGCGACCGATTTACGTGTGAGAAAAAATATATGCCCTATTTCTAATCAAAAAAATTAAAATGGCCACAGTGACACATTATTATTATTGTAAAATAAGTATTTTTTATAAATTCAACAACATTGTTGTGTTTCGTTATTCCGTTCCTCAGTGGTTGAGGAATCCGGGTCTGCTCGCTTCCATATTCGACCTTATTGTCACTTACCATCAAGTGAGATGAAGGCCAAGAGCCACAAAAAAACATAAATATGAAAAAGAGTGGCTTGAGAATAGGGGTCCATGTCAAAAGCCGCGCTGGGTCATAAACCCGTACTATGTACTGAGATAGCAGCAAAGTAGGGGCCCGCTGCCGTAAATACTGCTGCAGGTACAGTTTATTGAGGCACACTAAAACAAATTTACAGTTTTACGTTTCCAGTCATCGCACCACAGTGAATTTAAAGCATTTTACAATCGATATTAGGTACAGTTTTGGGCTGTATTTGTATCGAAAAATATCTGAAAATACAATTTTTATACTCATAACAAAAATCTAGCCAAAAAACGCTTATACATATTATATTTTTCACTGGAAAAAAAAGATTTTATTTCCTTCGAGTATTACACATAATTAATTATCGTAGATTTAATAACACTGAATATAAATATAGTATTTACAATTATGTGTCACGTGTGGATTTTTTAAATAGAATTTTCAAATAAATCTTCTTTTTGGCATTAAATTTTAATGGTTTAAATAACCGACTTCAAAAAAAGGAGGAGGTTATCAATTCGTCTGGATGTTTTTTTTATGTTTGTTACCTCAGAACTTTTGACTGGATGAACCGATATTGATGATCGAGGAACGAAAATTACGTGCACAATGGCCGCGTCACAAAACGTGTGTGAATGACAAGACCTGCCCACAGAAAAAAAAGATGTATTATTTTTGTTTGTCTGCTCTTTTGCTGCTTACGAAGGCAGCACATACGCGTGCTACTACAAGTAAATAATTGTAATCCCGAAGGCCGAGCCACGAAGTTTATTTTCGTCCAGACGGGAGTAAACAGTCGGAGTGCACCATTTTCATTTCGATACTCGTAAAAGTATGATTGACTCGTAAGGCTCGGGTGAAAGGAGATGTTCGATATTGGTACTTGAAAGCCAATATTATACGAAAGCTTATGTTTAGAGGATCTTGAATATACCCTTTTTATTTGGTTATGGTTTTGACACAATTAGTCACAATTTGCTCTTAGAAAAGTTAAGTCACTATGGAGTTCGAGGAAAATCACTTAAGTTGCTTCAATCATACATGCAGAATAGAAAAAAAACGATAGATGAGCGCAAACACGAAGTCGTAACCAAATCGAAACTGGTCGATATTCAAGTAGGAGTTCCACAGGGTTCTATTTTGGGATTAATATCTTCAATAATTATTATTATATTATTACAACTACTATTTAATATCTTCATAAATGACCTAGTTAATTATATTACGCACAACTTCGATTCGTTTGGGTTAGTTCTTTTTGCAGATGACACCAATGCAGTGATTTCAGCAAAGGATTTGGGTAGTCTAGAGGCAATAGTAAAACAAACTCTAATTTATATGAATGAATGGTTTACTGTAAATGGTTTATTGATCAACACCTCAAAAACAAATATCATGTTATTCCAACCCAATGCCAGGGACAATAGTAGCTTGAGTGTTAATCTGGGTGACAAAACGATCCAATCAGTAATCGATTCGACCAAATTTCTGGGAGTTAAAATTGATAAAAAAAATATTTGGAAGGCTGAATTAGAAGATATGGAGAGTAAGATTAGTTCTGCCTGTTATGTACTGTGAAGTCTCCGTGATGAAGCAGATTTGAAACACTTAAAGCTTGTATACTACGCTTTAGTTGAACCAAGATTACGAAACAGTATACTGTTCTGGGGTAGAAGTTATGGTTATAATGTTTATAAGGCTTTCGTCCTGCAAAAAAGAGCCATTAGAACCATGATTCGTATACCACAACTAGAATCTTGTCGCGAGCACTTTAAGAAACTTGGCATCTTGAATGTTTCAAGTCTTTGCATTCTTGTTTTAGTTACAAATTTTGCCAAACATATTACTGATTATGAAAGTCCAGAAGAGAAACTAGTTAGAGAAAGTACGAGGAGGAAAGACTTTACTCAGAAAATACTCCTAGAATAAAATTAGTTAAACATAGCTCGAAATATCAGTCAGATTATTCAATAAATTGCCAATCGAATTAAAAAATATAGTTTATAAGCCTAATTTTAAATCCAAGTTAAAAGCATATTTGTTGGAAAAGTGCTTTTATTCCGTAGACGAATTTCTGAATGTAACATTTTAATGGAGAATTTGTTTTAACTTTGACTTTGCTTCTGATTGACTTTTATTATGATTATAATTATGTATGTAACAAACAGGTAAAAAATCATTTATTTGACATGTTTTTAAAATTATAAATTAAAAAAATAGTTCTTTTAATTAGCTTTTAACATTTAATTTTTGATATTTTTATTACTAGTATTTCCACAAAATGTATATTTTTATTAAATAAATGAACTTGAACTTGAACTATCCCGGCATTTTTGAGTAATTTTGAAAAGTGTATGCAAGAAATCTTTGTATCCGAGTTTCTCTGATAAAATATGGTTAAAATTTAATGAAAAATCCTTATTACCAACTTGTCGTTTTGTTTTAGCATTTATTATACAAAATAATAGCAGAATAGTCATAGACTGAACCAAATCAAACCCATATTTGACAAGACAATGGACGACATTGATGTTTAATACTTTGTCTGACATGTGTCACTTTTTTTAACCTCTGGATGACAACTTTTTAACCAGACTGAAATGTTATTTTTAATTTATATGCAGGCATTTTAAATTATATTTTGTGTCTTATAATAACATTCTTAAAAATATAATAATAAATAAATAAATAAATAATAAGGAAGGCGCGAAAGGACATGTGCGCGAAAAGCCATTTGCGCGAAAGGACATTTTCGCGAAAAGCCATTTGCGCGAATGAATGCGAGCGACATTTGACTGCACCACATGTATAATTTCATTAAATTTAAATAACATTTCGTGTCACTATACTATATTATTTTATTAATTAATAGGACGACTAATTAGTATAGGTATTTTTCAACTGATACAAGTTTTGGTGAATTGCTTACTTTGTACGCTTGTATGTAAGAGTGTAATCCGTACCAATAGACGTTTTGAAATGACTAGTCACAGTAACGAATCGCCGTAAAACCGACTCCTAGTAGTCTTGTCGGCCGTACCCCTAGAGTGTTATTTAAAAGCGCGCATGCACGGAGGGGCGTAGCGGCCCGCGGGCTTAAGAGCAGGTGGGTGCGAGCGAGCCGCCGCGGCTGAGGCTGGCCGGCGAAGCCGGCAAACAAGCCGAAACTGTGGTGGTGAGCGAAATCCATCTGCGACGATTAGCACGCAAGGGACCGCTGGAGCTCCGCATTGTCGGAGCCGTGACAGAAGTTCTTGTGTGATTTAGGCAAATTTACAAACACAATAAGAGGATTGCACTGATAATTAATAATTTCTGTACGTAATCTGAGTTCACCCATAACTATAAATCCATTATTTCGCGCAAACGTCTTTTCGCGCAAGTGTCCATTTGCGCAAACGTATTTTCGCCCAAATGTCCTTTCGCGCATCTGTCCATTCGCGCAAATGGCTTTTCGCGCAAATGTCCTTTCGCGCAAATGGATTTTCGCGCATATGTCCTTTTGCGCAAATGTCCTTTCGCGCAAATGTCTTTCGCGCAAGTGTACCAGATCCAGCTGAGTACCATCCCCCATACATTTTCAGAAAATCTCCTTTATAACCTAATCGATGGGATTTAAAGAAGTCGTTCCTTAAATGCAATGTCTATATGACTTTAAATTGATACAAAGAATACTATGTAATGTATAAAGCTAGGTTTTTTTTAAATAACCGTTTTTCTAGAAATATATTTTTGGACGTGATAATTACATAATAATTTTTGGTAAAGTAACAATGGTTACAATGACGTATAGGTCTGCTTGTTATATGTTGGCAAGACTGGTTTTTTCGAGTTTATTAATGTTGTACGCCTAAGCGTATTTATTATAAGTCTAAACTTTTTTAAAAAAACTAAATAATAATAATAAATTTATTGGTAACAGAAACAGATAGGTACAAAAAAAATATAGTGATCGATAATGGCTGCATTAGTTTACAAAACTGTGTCTCAGTCATTAGCGCCCACCTCCAGGTTACACTGTGATAAACATTCTTAATCCTACAACAAGCTATAAATTTCTTAAATGAATGTGTGTGTGTCTTGTGTGTGTGTGTGTGTAAGTGTGTGTGTATGTGTGTGTGAGAGAGAGAGAGAGAGAGAGAGAGTGGTTGATTTGTAACCTGTTATTAAACTGTATTATTGTCTTTGTCATACAGATTATATGTTTTATTATGTGTTTGATTATATGGTTTCAGATTATTATTAGTTATTTTAACTCCCACATATTTTATTTGATAAATTTTATAAAACATGGCTAAAACATATACGTAGTATTTAGAAGACTAGAACTGCAGAATATTGCTCTACTCCAGCTAAAATCAGGTCGCAAGGTCCGGTTTTTGTTTTTTTGACAATTGACAATTGATTTTTTGATCCGGAGGGATTACGCCGCTTGGGAGTTTAATGACATTCTAACAAAATTTTCTAACTTATTATTGTTAAATGTTCCTTGGAAAAATAAGCATTGATGATTGAATGACGAATGATTGAACGATAAAAAACGACAAAACCAACATCTCGATAAAACTAATTGAGGCTAGTTTCACGCTAGCGGTGGTAGAAATAATTCGATAGATAGAGTTTGTTTATCGATCGATAAAGATGTCTACCGAAAGATCCATGCTTTCACTGTATTGTAACATCATTAAAATTTGAGCGCGTGCGATGGTATTCTCGAATTTACTTTAGTTTTACCTAGACTAAAAGTTTTATGTAATCGTGTATAAATATTTACTGGAGCAGTTTAGACCACAGCAATGCAGCTATTTTCAGACTTTCGAACGCCCAGTATTACGCAAACCATTCGACTAGGCCCGTGTTTGTAAACGTCATTTAAGTTCGTAAGTTAATTCAAAAGTTTACGTTTTGAACTCACAAGTTTGTTTTGAGGCACAACTCGCTCAACAATCCTTATTTCGAATCGTGATTGTTTTTCGTGCAGCTTATTTACAGTGGGATTACTTTTTAGGTTTCAGCAGTCAACAAGGTACCCATATACTTGATGGCTTAACCATGTCCTCATTTTCTCATTTGTCTAGCTCTAGTGAAATACTTATGCTAAAAATACAACATTTTACTCCACTTAGAAAAAATTACCCATTGATAAGTCGAAAGCTCCAATTACGGCGGCTGTCTAATTATGGTCGTTTTTTTAAATTTCGTATTTTATTATCGTTATTCTCGTTTGAGTACCTAAGGCTATGTACAGACGACAGCACATCAAGCGTCACAGTTGGACCTTGAAACCGCCCTTACGCCGCTCGTGATAGAGGCGGCTTTTACTTTACTCTTCCAAAATAACTTTGTACCTATTTATACAAGGTGTGTCAAAAGGACCCCTTAAGCGGAAATTGTGTAAATGGATCCCTTGTATGAATAGTTCCTAAGAGATTTTGGAAGAATAAAGTACATTATAAAAGAATACAATAAAACTCTACAGTGTAGAGTTTTATTTTATTTTTTAATTTTTTTTTGTTTTTTCGATTGTATATCACTATACAAACCAAAAATTGTATAGAGACCATAGGTCTAAAGTTGCTAGAAGTTGTTAAAATTGCTTGAAATTAACATTCTATTAAAGATACATTTTACTATCTAATTGATATTGATGACTGAAACAAAACAAAACCAAAAATCTGCCACTTGCCTTAATCCCACGAAACAAACTCTATCTTATACATTGTTCAAAATGTCCTCCACTTCGTTTTAAAAAAATTTTTTTTTTTAAAAATCCGATAACTCCAAATACTACAAAAGTAAAGTAAAGTAAAATACTACAAACAATACCATTTTTATTTATCTAAAATTAAGATCACAGTTCCTAAGAGAGTTTTTCTCTATCTCTTATAGTATAGAATTTCCCCATACAGACCCGAAAAAAAAACTCGCCGTGTATATTGAGAAGCAACGGTCAAAATATTAATTTCTTTAAATAAATCCCTTAGTGAATCACGTGGCTTGAGTCTGTAAATAGCACGCACAGCCCTTTTTTGTAAAATAAAAATATCTTCAATATCGGCTGCTGTGCCCCACAATAACAAGCCATATGACATGACACTGTGGAAGTAACCAAAGTAAACAAGTCTTGCTGTTTCAACATCACACAAAGACCAAATTTTTTTAACAGCATAAGCAGCTGAACTAAGTCTTTTAGATAGGAACGAGATATGAGGATACCATTGTAAACAAGAATCTAACTTAATACCTAAAAATACTGTAGAGTCAACACATTCAATAGTTTCTTCATTGATTTCAACATGAGTACTAACCTGCCTTACATTTGGTAAATTTAACACACTTAGTTTTCTTTGAATTTAACAATAAATTATTATTTTCAACCAGGAAAGCACTTTCGAAATGGCATTATTTACATCCTCATAGTCAGTTTTAGTTCGATGTATTTTAAAAATAAGTGAGGTGCCATCTGCAAACAATATCGTCTCACACATTTTTTTTGAAAAGTAAGGGAGGTCGTTGCTATAAATTAAATATATAATGTCATACAACAGTTGTCATACATTAGTAATAAACTCTACACAAGGGACCCATTTACACCCTTTCCGGTTAAGGTGGTACTTTTGATACATCTTGTATAGGTACACGACGTTTTCCAAACGCGAATACGACAATTACTTATATAAAACAAAAACAAGCATACCGGCCCGTAAAACTAGATGACAAACAAGCTGACGGCCCACCTGGTGGTAAGCGGTTACCGCCGCCTATAGTCACCTGCAATAACAGGGAAAAGCACTTGATATTGCAGGTGCGTTGTCATCCATGCCCAGTAATTTTATCATAGAAGTAGTTGCTTGATTGATTCATCAAATAGAAACATAAAACGTTTAAACTACCTAAACCTGTTTAGCTAAGACGTCTAGTAACAAAATTAATTAAATAATTTAAGTAATTAGCTAATTTTTCAAAGACTTGCTAGCAACAGTAATGAAGGAGGACAGTTAATCAATATGAAAGTAATAAATAACCGTTATTTATCATTGCTTTTCGTAGAACGTTATTTAAGATTTATTTATACCTGAAATCATAAGTAATTATAAATTCATAATAATTAATTAATCTTATTCAACCTGTACGTACCTATTAGTACTACCTAGGTACATACCTATTATGAATTTAATTATCCACTAGTGTACCTACCTACTGTATTATATGGTATCTTTACCACATTATTTTATTCTTTTAAAGTTGGCTATTTCATAATAATAATATTCTTATTTCTACACATCTATCTAGCCCAAATTATATAAGCATCATTTCATAAGGGTTTAATTTTGTAATGCATACTGGTTAACAAAAAAATATAGACACTCAATTCATTAGAACAATATTATTGATATGCAAAGTATTTAATTACAGAAATCGAAATAATAAATGTATTGTTGTTAGAATAATAAAAATTAAGAAAATTATAAAGAAAAAAGTTAAAATACTAATAATAAAAAAAATATTTTAAATAAGTTTATAATAATAGTGCCGTACCTTTTTTTCTTGTTATGTAGAAAAGTCAAACACTATTTATTATTGCCACTTTAGTATGGTATGAAAAGTCATAAAATTAAAAATAAGTATGTCTAAGGAGCTCGGTTGCGTAGTAGTTTGATCGCTTTGGTTTCAATACGAAAACAAAGCAACTTAGGCGTAATCACGCCGGTGATTGATCTCGTGATCGGCCAGGTCAATCAAAGTGCAATCTTGGCCGTTGGTCCCGGTTGTTACTGCGACCGCTTTTACTCACCAACCCGCATTGGGCCAGCGTGGTGGTGTTACGGGCCTAAATCCTCATGTTTTTCTCCCTGGTAGGAAGGCTTGTGCCCAGCACTGGGACGTATACAGTTGTTCCGAAAGTCCGAAATCAATGTAAAGGGGTCCAATTCCAATTTCAAATTTTATTTTGGAATTCTGTTACACCCGGTATCTATAGGCTGGTGATGATGAGGCATACTAACGGAAAAATATTTGTTGAAAATTAAGTAAAGAACATATTATAGGTAGGTAGGTACTTACCAACTCATAATAAAAAGTAAAAATGTGCTCTCACTTTTACTATACCCCCTACATCAGATCAACGACTCTATATATCAGTCGTCTAATTTAAACTTTGTCAGAAATTAAATGTACTTTTAGCAGTGATTGGAAACACGTTCAGATGTTACACACAATATATTTTATCGCATCCGGCTTCGTGACTAATTTTATGTTGTATGACGTATCGATGATAACATTTATTGTTGTTGTATAATTTTTGCTCGTTACAAATAGATATTTCGTCAAAAAACTCATGTGGCTCGTTGGTCTAGGGGTATGATTCTCGCTTTGGGTGCGAGAGGTCCCGGGTTCAAATCCCGGACGAGCCCTTTTTTGCTGCTTCATTTTCTTACTGTTTTATTTATTTACTTTTTTATTTTATATTAAAGCATTAAAAGATGTGTCTACGATAAAGATTATGGTACTTCTATTGTCTCTACAAAACCAGACTCGTGCTATATTTAAATCATTACAGCAGTACAATAATCGATACAATAGTTTAGACTGAATAAAAACTAATTATTTAGATAAACATGACAACTAGGTGAACTTAGGTAAAACGTATTAGAATTTTATTTATTAGTATTTGGATGGATTGATTAGTTTCATTTTTATTGCCTACGTATGTTTGTACTTTATTATCTTTCTGTATAAATTTATTTAATGATATCTTTACTTTTGTAGCACCTATTGAGTTTTATAACATGGAATATTTGAGACTAAGGAATGTTGTTACCAATCATGTCGGTCGAGTCGAGATTCGAAAATGTGTAGGTTATTAACATCTTTGCTCATGAATACTATCTCATACATAATAATGGAGTGGTCGAGCTACTTTCACTGCGCGTATACGCAGCGAAATACGGACTGACTCTACCGTTATTTCGGAACAACGTTCACTGGCTCGTTGGTCTAGGGGTATGATTTTCGCTTAGGGTGCGAGAGGTCCCGGGTTCAAATCCCGGACGAGCCCAACCACTTTTTTGTACTGTTTTTTTATCTGGATATAGTATCATTTGACTGAAAGGCATTCTTTACTTTTAATCATTTAAAATGTTTTATTTTTGAAATGAAAAAAATAATTTTAAAATTACTCAAGAAATATTACGATATTTACCCACTAATTGTACATACTTACCTATACATATATGGAATAAATTATTAATAAATAAATTTTAGGTGTTGTTTATAAGACTTTAAAATGATGTATTCTTTGTGTTCTTATTATCGCTTTGAATAGTTACGTTTATTTAAAGGTAATACCTACGTATTACCTACTGACTTTGCTATCGCACATAATAGATGTTGATAAGTATAGTATTATTCTGTTACCACGTTTATTTTATTTAAGATTATCACTGTTTTTATTTGCTTGGCCGACTTTTTTAGCTACTCACAACCATTTGATCAAGTTAGCATGAACTGGAATATTAACTGGGAGTAATTTATATCTACTAACATTAATTACAACAAGGTTTTTTAAACATTTCACTTTAGCCCTCAGGATGAGACTCACACTTATGATGTTTTCCTTGTTAGTGCAGGTGTCTGTAGGCGACGGTTACCACTTACCACCACCAGTTGGGCCGGCAGCTTCATTGTCATCTAGTTGTATTTTTTTTATCATTCTAAATGCCGGTCGGTGTAATATCGTCTCATCAATCAAAACCCAATATTTTACCACTTGAATCTATTAAGACACTTTAAATCCGACTTCGAGGTCGATATCATCCGCGAATCCTATTTTTATTTACGAAAGGTTGTTATGCATACTACACACCTGATCCAAACGGTTCCCACAGTCTCAAGGAAACTTTATATTGATAGCGTAGGGGACAGATAAAACGGCTTAACGCTTCCCCCGTGAGTTCTGGCAACCTTACTCGCCACACGATTACAGGACACTAAAATACAAAAATTGAAAAGTACCTAATGGTTTTAAATATCTACCTACCTAGTAAATTTCATTTTAAACTCACCTAATTATTTTGTTTGTGATTTTGAAATTAATAAATCTTATGAATTTCATTTACACATTTTCATTCCTACGAATCCATGTTTCTTCGATATTTTAGCTTCACTGAACTTTAAGAAGCATTTCAAAAATTGTGGTTTATTAAGCAGTTCCTTTGTTTGTTTATTCAAAGCTAGCTACGACCTGCGACTTTGCGCGCGTATTTTGAAGTTACTCGTAGTGGTTTGAGCGCTTTGGATTAATTAAGAGGACAAAGCTACGTTCGTCACGGTATCATTTTACGGATGGGTCTACAGGGTGGTGCTGTATAATGCAGCCAATGTTGTATTATTTCATACAAATGTCATGAAATTATCAAATGAATAAGATGTTTCTGAAAGTGGCAAACCATTTCTATGAACTAATATAGCCCATGTTTAAATTTATTGTCGCATTGACGTCACCACCCTGTATACATATTTGCAGTCTAAAGCTCCTCCGTGGAGGCACGTTCACACACTTCTAAAGAAATGGTTAAGTCGTTCGATCCCGTTACAGTCGACACGACAGAAAATAAAGCGTAACGGTTTGACCTTGAGACCTTACTCCGTTCGGAATAAGGCAGATTTCGGAGTGCAACTGTTACACTTAATGTGCTGTGGTCTGCATATTCTGCAAACGCTTTCACCAGTTTCACTCATCATTAGAAATGGGTTCTATGAGATGCCATGAGATTCTCCCAATGCAGGAACGCCTGTGCACAGCAAAGTTATGTGTCCGTAAAAATAAAAAAAATCGAATAGGCGGAATCAGACACTGGACCAGTTGTCCCATTGAAAAAATAAAAAAATACTAGTTAATATTGTTATTTATTTTAAAATATTTTCATAGAATTAAGATTATAAATATGGATTCATATTTGAAAGAAACTGAAAAATAAACTCAGTAGGCACCTTTCACTTATTTCACACTATGTATTTAATTTTCATGGCCTCACTAAACTGTTCGGTTTTAATATTTCTAGTTATAATAGTAGTTGTAATCTTTCAAATAATATTTTATAAAAATTTAAAACATTTGCTTTGTATATTCTTCATGAATATTTTTTTCTATTTCTTTTTGTAAGCATAGAACTTTTCATTAGTAGTTATGGAAGAGCGAAGTCACTTTTCAGGATTTCTGCTTAAAAGGTGACTTGGTCAATATTCGTAAAATATAAAAAAGCATGTCAGAAAATAAATAAATTATTATTATTATTATTACTCTCATTATTATAAGCTCATCATCTCAGTATCTTATTATAACGTGAGTTCTTTACATTATATAATTATATATATTTTTTATATTCTGTTAATATACTTATTTGCTTTATTGAGTACTTAGGTACAAATTGAAGCCTACTTCATTTAAAGCACTTCTTCAACATTTTTGGAAACCTATTCAGGACAAAATAAATTCCCGTCAAAGATGTCACGTCAATTTATGACTTCAATAGGCTAACATTAATATGACAAGGCTGACAGCCCGCGTCAATTTGTCTGTGTCGCAGGAATACGCCTGTTGTGAAAGAGATTTGTTCAGCAGTCATATTATTATCATAGTAAAATTTTTCATTTCACACACCTATGAGTTTTGTTGCTTTAACTTTTGTTGTAGGTAAACCTCCTGCGCGTCAGCGGCAATTGCGGTTGCCGCTGCAATTATTTATTAGTATGTATTATTTAATTCATAAGATATAGGTACTGGGTGATAACATAGTCATTTAAATACCTTTGATTATATAAATACTAAGGTGCTATCAGATATTCAATTTTTTTTAAATTACAAAAATCTTCATACAAATAGTTAGGTCGCACAACAAAATATTTAGTCAATTTCAAAATTAATTTTACCAATTCGACTTTTTGATAATACCTTATTATTTATATGAATATGATAACATGGGTAGGAAGTAGGTGCCCGCTTGTCATAATTGTATAAGGCCAACAAAGCATCTTCCAAATTAATTTACCATCTTGTTAAGATGTAGGCAAAACATTATGAAGTTATTATTATTTTTTCTCTTTATTTTGGCAACAAACGGTCATGTGTAAACAATAGTACATGTAAGTTAAAAAATTTATAAATACAATAGACCTATAGTGCCTAAAAATAATTAAATTATTATTATCATAGCTAAGTAACATGGTCGGAAAGAAGTTACTTTTTTAATTACTCTCAAAGTTAGTTTAACATTATTTACCACAAAATATGTATAAAAAAATAAAAAAATAAAAAATCTTACTTTACTTTAATTTTTCTTTCAATCGCTGTTTAAATGAATACAGTGAATTGTTGAATAGGTCGATATCAATGAATGTTTTATTATAAATGTTGGTGGAACGATGGATTAAGGTATTTTGTGTATACTTTTTTCGTAATCGAGGGGGAACAAATAGTGAAAGCGTACGCAAAGAGCGCACCGGGAGCCGAACACGAGATAAAAATGATATTTTGCCAAGAAGTGTGGGAGAGTCTATCTGATTGTTTAAAATTTGGTGAAGAAATACTAAGTCAAACATTATACGTCTATTCCGGAGTGACATTCATTTATATGTATGTAATGAATCTTCGTATGATTCACTTGCACGGTAGCTACGATAGTTGAGAGATTTCAGAAACTTTTTTTGTACATTTTCTATACGGTTAATATGTAAGTGATAGCAAGGACTCCAAACTGTACTGAAAAAATCAAGAATGGATCGTACAAAAGCAAAGAATAAATTTTTCAGTGTAATTGTATGGCTAAAGGGCTTACTTATCCTGAGAATAAATTATTGTGAAAGGGGGAAGAAAATATGCTTAAAATGCCTCGTATACTTTGTAAGTGAATAAGTTTAAAAAAAACTCGTATTCATTAATGAAAATGGATATAAATTATTCCCAGATATCATTCCAATTCATATTAATTGATCAATTGGTTGTAAGTAGCTAAAAAATCGTCCAACCAAATCGAGAGATAGTGATAATTTATCCAATTAAGTAACGTGGTTACAAAATATGATAATAATAAAAGTAATCAAATTGTTTAAATCTTTTCCACGTAATTAAGATGTAAACTAAAGCAAGTTGTTATTGTAAGCATCTCTCAAGTAAGTAGGCAAAGCAGTCTATGTGGCTTTACAATCCTTTTCATTCATAACATGAGCCGAGGGACATGGTAGTGGACGGTGTACAACAGGACATGTCAATTTGTCCACGTCTTGACCGCCTGGTCCGCCGGGATTGATGTGGCCGTGACATCCACGCAAACATAATTAGGCAAACGAGGCCAAAACACGTATTGCCGGCCGCATCGCGTGTATTGTTATTTTTGAAGGCAAACTAAATTGGAAAAACAATATGTAACATATCTTCTTCTTTTTTGTTAATTAGATGTACTGCTAATTTGGAAACAAAGATTCCACACTGAATTACAAATAAAAGAAGGTAATTTTCGCAACTTTCACAAAAAACTACTTACTTTATTTCAAGGTGACCAGCCAATTTCAATGTTGTTTTATTTGTAATTTTAGTGAGTAAGCAATAATATCTCTATTCTACTTTGTAGTCTTAATTAAATTTCAACTTGAATCATAACATAATTTCATCAAAGTGTACATTAATTATTTTCTTAAAATAAGTACAATAGCAGCTGTTTTATGCTCTCGTTGAGTGTAAACAAAAACTAATTAAATTTGCCCTCAAAGGAACAACTGAAAGAATGTAATTTAAAGTAATCTGTCATTGGTGACAGGGATTGTGCTGTACCCATTTTATTTTATTGGAAATTGAAACTCCAGATCCTTTTGTTCGCGAGTCGTGACGAGGGGAGACGTTTTCATCTGGCAAGAGTTTTTTATTAGCGTACTACGTGGAAATGTGATTATCATGTTGATGGTAAAGAAGTCAGTGTCAGTGAATGCCGAAATACGTATAATCCTTCGTGCAACTCGCAAGCTAGTGGAACCGGGATGAAATTTGTACTATAAACGTTAAAACTTGACCCACTATAAGGCAGGGACTCTTTCATGTCCAGCCTGCATACGTCCCACTGCTGAGCACATGGGAGAAACACACGCCATAACACCGGCAACACGCAAGTGATACCCCTAGTGTTGTAAGCGTCCACAGGCTACGGTAACCGCTTACCAATCAGGTGGGCCGTATGCTTGATTGCCACCTTAGTGGTGTAAAAAAAACTTCCACTCAGTTGGTTAGAGCAGCCTTCCGGATTGCGAAAGGTCGCGGGTTCGATTCCCGCCTCAGGACGTGAAATTTTTCTAGTTTTATATTTTAATTACTAAGTAATTTTTCTAACATTTATAATAATGTTAAAATCAAAAATTAAGAAAACTTTCAATAAAATTATTTTATAAAAAAATATAATAAAATACCCGGCAATATAACTTAGCTTTACTGATAAAAAATAATAACACGTTTTCTATCAAAAGTATACAGGGTGGTGCCGTCAATACGACAATAAATTAAAACATGGGCTATATTAGTTCATACAAATGGTTTTTCCACTTTCCAAAACATAGTATTCATTTGATAATTTCATTACATTTCTATGAAACAATGCAGCCTAGTTTAATATTATTTTATACAAATGTCATGAAATTATCAAATGAATAAGATGTTTTTGAAAGTGGCAAACCATTTCTATAAACGAATATAGACCACATTTGATGTCGTATTGACGGCACCATTCTGTATGACTCTAAGGTCAATATAGGTACTTACCTAGCGTTATAACAGCGCGGGGCCAAGCATATGAATTGTGTAATGTAATAAATTGACGGGGTTGATTCATTTTTATTTTTCTTTTTACAGCATTTAAATAACAGCTTATAAATATTTATACATTTTTAACCCCCGACGAAAAAAGAGGGGCGTTATAAGTGTTAAAATACTAGCTGTTTATACTGCTCCAAACGAATGTTTTTGTAATCAAATTTTTTTTTGACATATTTATTTACCTTAGTTACATTCTTCAATAAAATTTCCTGTCATCAGATGTGTCTTTTTGCTCTCCTAGAATATTTTTACAACAAAATCGTTATCAGCACGAAGAATTATGGCACATTTGGATAATAGCGGTGATGCAGGTACGGCTGATCGTAATATTAATTGTATTAAAAGCTCGTCAGCATCGATACCGTCTATTATGCTTCGGGATAGGGAAAGTTACCCTTTGTGGAAGTTTCGTATGCGAAACTACCTTATCCATGAAGACTTGTGGGAGACTATAGAAGGTTACCCGACTGGTGATACGACTCCCACAAATATCCGCGATAGGAATGACAGGAAGGCTCTTTCTAAAATTTGCTTGACCCTTGAGAGCTCTGCTATTGTTCATGCTAGGAATGCCAAGACGGCGTCTGAAGCGTGGGTGGCATTGCAGAATACCTTTGAAGATAAGGGTATGGGGCGCAGATTAGCTTTGGAAAGAAAGCTGTATCGTTTAAGTCTAATAGACTTTCGTAATATTGAAGACTACATTAATGCGGTACTCAATACTGCTCAAGAGCTGGCGGACATAGGAAAAGAAATCGAAGATACTTCTGTGGCAGCCATTCTATTAGGTGGACTATCTTCAAACTATGACCCTTTAATAATGGCTTTGGAGAATAGTAATGTTGTTGTTACCACGGGCTTAGTCAAGGCCAAACTATTGAATGAAATGTTCAAGAAAGACGTGATGGCTGAGACTGGCGCTGCTGCACATGTACGAAGTCTAAAACCGAAACAGAAACCCGTTGTTTGCTATGACTGTAAGGAGCCTGGCCACAAACGACCCGATTGTCCGTTGAGGAAGAAGAAGACGATGAAAAAAGGGAAGACAGACTTTACTCCTAGTACTTCTTTTTATGCCTTAGGAGTTCATAATAACATGGACAAGTGGTATGTAGATTCTGGTGCTACCAAACATATGACAGCAAGAATCGACTGGTTCAGTGACTTAAGGCCACTTCACACGGGCAAGGTTACAGTGGCAAATGGCACTGAAATCAGTGTCGGTGGTGTGGGTGACATAGACATATCCAGTTCTGTAAATAGTAGCAGTAGTGTTGTAAATAAGTTAAAAGATGTTGTTTATGTCCCTAATTTAAAATCTAACCTTATATCTGTAAAGAAAGCTGTTGAGAAAGGTTTTAGCGTTCTTTTTGATAAAAGTGGCTGTAACTTTTATAAAACTGATACTTTTCAATTTACAGGTGATTCTGTTCTACATGGTTCGCCCTGTGATGGTCTGTACGCGTTGGACTGTACTGTAAATATACCTCAAACTGCGGCCTATGATGTGCACTCTGACTCAATTAGTAGATACGAGTTGTGGCATAAGCGATTAGGGCATTTGTGTCGCATTGGTATGAACCATTTAAGGAATAGTAAGGTTGGTGTAGATTTTAAGGATGTAGATAAGCAACAGTGTGTGTCGTGTGTAAAAGGCAAACAAGCACGGAAACCTTTTAAAACTATAGCGTATGCTAGGGCAACTTCTAAATTAGAATTGATCCACTCTGATCTTTGTGGACCAATGCCCGAAACGTCCCTTCAAGGTAGTAGGTATATTTTAGTATTTATCGATGACTATTCGAGAAGAGTTTTTGTATATTTCATATATTCGAAAACCGAAGTAAAAGAAAAATTTTGTGCTTTCCAAAAGTTAGTTGAAAGACAAAGCGGTGCTCAAATAAAAAAGATTAGGACTGACAATGGTACTGAGTTCGTAAATAAAGAGTTAACCGATTATTTCGTCTCTTTAGGAATCGAACATCAGACCACTGTGCCGTATAGTCCTCAACAAAACGGAGTAGCCGAACGTACTAATCGGTCATTAGTAGAGAAAGCTCGTTCAATGTTATCTGACAGTCAACTCTCAAACGCTTATTGGGAGGATGCTATTCAAGTTGCGGTTTACCTTAAGAATAGGTCCCCCCACCGTGCGCTAGACAGAGGTTGTACACCATTTGAAAAATGGCATGGCTTTAAACCGAATCTCAGCAACCTAAGAGTATTCGGTTGTAGGGCTCTTATCCAAGTTCCTTCATGCCAAAGGAAAAAGCTGGATAGTAAGGCAGAAGAAGTAATCTTTGTTGGGTATACAGAAGACCCAAATAGTTATTACTTCAGGGATCCTGTTTATCCTAGGCGACTGAAAAAATCTAGGGATGTTACTTTTTATGAAGATTGTTTTTCAAACATGAAAAATAAAATCTCTAATGTAAGTAATAATAATCCTGCTTCTGCTCCAGTATTACTTTTTTCTAATAATGATGAAGGAAGTTACATAAATGGCCAATGGCCAACTGAGAGTACTACAAATATTCACCCGAATTCAGAGATAAGTACTGTCGGTGGAGAAGTCAATGTTGAGACTGAAGAACAGGAGAGTTTGAATGCGGATACTGGTCCAGTCGATGAAGCCGTAGATTTAAATGCTGGTCCAGGCTTATCTTCGTCTGAGCGTAGATATCCAGTGAGAAACAGGAAGGCTCCTGACTTTCTCACTTACATAGCTTCAAATGAAGACTCCAATGAACCGAAGACTTATTCTGAAGCCAAAAGGTCTGTAGATTGGGTGAAGTGGAAAGAAGCAATGGACAGTGAATACAACTCACTTTCCAACTTAAAGACTTGGAATCTCGTGGATAGACCTAACAAAAGAATTGTTGCCTGCAAGTGGGTTTATAAGGTGAAAAGAGACTCCGAGGGAAACGTTGTGAAGTATAAGGCAAGGCTTGTAGCTAAAGGCTATAGTCAGGTATCTGGTGTCGACTACTATAAAACATTTGCTCCAGTAGTGCGACACTCGTCCTTACGAGTTTTATTTGCCTTAGCTGCGGAGATGAATCTGAAAATGCGGCATATGGACATTGACACAGCTTTTCTCAATGGAGAGCTTGAAGAAGATGTTTTTATGGAGCAACCTGAAGGTTTTGTCACAAAAGGACAAGAACATAAGGTTTGCTTGTTGCGAAAATCCCTATATGGATTAAAGCAAGCCCCAAGGGCTTGGAATACAAAATTAAATGAAACATTAGGAAAAATTGGTTTTGTTAGAACTCCTTCCGAACCTTGCGTTTATACAAAACTTTTTGATAATGAATTAGTTTTAATGGCTGTATTTGTCGATGATCTCATTGTATTCTATCAAAATGACAAGTCATTTGACATTGTCAAGGAAAGTTTACAAAAATATTTTTCACTAAAAGATTTAGGTTTTTTGAAATGTTATCTAGGTCTCAATATAATCAGAAACGAAAATGAGGTGACGGTTCATCAAAAACCATATATATTGAATCTTTTGAAAAACTTTGGTTTGGAAAACTGTAAGACGTGTAGTACACCTTTGTCTAACACTAAACTTGAGGTGAGTACTACGACAGATGATCAGGCTTATCCTTACCAGCAATTAATAGGTAGCTTAATGTATCTTGCGGTTAATACTCGCCCAGATATCGCATTCGCTACAAGCTATTTAAGTCAGTTCAACACCTGCTATGGTAAAACTCATTGGTTAGCAGCGAAGAGAGTGTTGCAGTACTTGAAAGGTAGTATTGACCTATGTATACGGTATTCAAGTACAAATGAACTCTTGAAAGGGTGTGCTGATGCTGACTGGGCGAACTGTAGTTTGGATAGACGTTCCTATACCGGTTATTGTTTCAAATTGGCAGGAGGTCCAGTGTCATGGGCGGCACGAAAGCAACCTACGGTTGCGTTATCCTCAGCTGAGGCAGAATATATGGCTCTAACTGATGCGGTAAAAGAAGCTTTGTATCTTAAGAGATTTTTATTCGAAGCTTGTAGTGTGTTAGGTAAGTCAAAATTTGTTCTAGAATCTGTAAATATATTTAGTGACAGTCAGAGTGCACAAAGTTTGGCGTTAAATCCAATACACCATAACAGGACGAAGCATATAGATACAAGGTATCACTTCATAAGAGAAAAGGTCTCGGACGGTACGATTGTACTTAAATTCTTAGAGTCCAGTCAAATGCCGGCTGATGTATTAACAAAAGCATTACAGCGTACAGCACACAGTCGTTGTGTCAAAGGCTTAGGTTTAGATTGTTAACTAATGTAATTTGTTAACTTCTTTTGTTTTGTTTGTAATGCTTAAATATGGTTAAATAAAGGTCAAATAATATTTTGATTAAGGGGCCGTGTTAAAATACTAGCTGTTTATACTGCTCCAAACGAATGTTTTTGTAATCAAATTTTTTTTTGACATATTTATTTACCTTAGTTACATTCTTCAATAAAATTTCCTGTCATCAGATGTGTCTTTTTGCTCTCCTAGAATATTTTTACAACAATAAGGTTGATGTATCTGGCTGTGTGTCTGTCTGTGGCATCGTAGCTCCTAAGCGAATGAATCGATTTTGATTCGGTTTATTTTTTTTGAAAGCTGACGTGACTAGGGTGGTGCTTAGCTATAATTTACAAAGATCAGTTCAGGCGTTTGATGACTATCAGCTCATTTTCTACATGATAGAAGGGTTTTACTAAGTTTCACAGATCTGATTGATTTGAAATCCTGTGTACTGCCACTTCGGTGACATTCTATGACATACTAACCTTCAGCTGATCCAATACCATTAAAAAGTCTGCGGGATCCTTATATAGCGTGTTTGGGCTCTTATGAATAGTCTCAATGAGATGGTAGATAGATGATTAAGAAGGCCGGGGGTTCTTAAAATTTTATATTTTATAGGGAATTTAATCAGTTCAAAGTCAATTTTTGACGAACCAATATCTAAAATACGATTTAGATAAGAATGCTAAGAATTAGGAAGAGCTCAAGTCATATTACTACGAAGCCGAAGGTGCGGTTTAGTATTGAGAGGTGTCGTGACACTATTTTCTACTTTCGATAGAAATAATGAAAAAATAATTAAAACAAGGTGGCCATGGTGCCGTCAATACGACAATAAATTAAAACATGGCTGCATTATTTCATAGAAATGTTAAAATATATTAAATAAAAAGAAAGAAAGAAAGAAACCTCACCACCTCAAGAAAGGGCACCACCCTCTAAGTATACATATAAATAATAATAACTCATAGTTATGGAATGTTTGTTTCGCGGGATATGTTCGTTAAAGTAAAAAACACTCAAAAGGAATAAATAATTAAATTTCTACTTTTTGAGTATTTTTTTGGGTTGGTCCTTCACTTTCTATTGTCTCTGGAAACAGCTTAGCACCAACTCCAAAAAATACATTTCAGGAGGTAAGTAGGTACCTAGGTACTGAAATTTAATATTTATTTCCTTTTTGGTGTTTTGCAGTCGGTTTTATTTTTATTAAAAAAAATATTTTTTTACATTTTCCGTCAGCACTACCGATTTGTCTGTCCTTGTTTGAAATACACCGTGAAAGATTTATCTTCCAACTCCTAACCGTTAAGGAGTTGTACCTTCCATCATCAGCTCATCAACATGAGATGATGACTAACAGAAGCAACTACTTGAATAGCTTTGGAAAAAAGTAAAACATGTCACACGTGCCTATAAAAATTTTGGTTTGCAATTGATTTCCCTGTGATCCCATCATCAGATCCTGACTTAGAGACAATGGGACCCCCCCTAGAGTATACTCTTTCAATTGAAAAAAGAATTTTGAAAATCGGTTAACAATTGACAGAGAAATCGGTGAACATACATACAAAAAAAAATACATACAGTGGAACATATAACTTCCTTCTTTTTTGAAGTCGGTTATTAAAAATTGTCACAACTCTCTTCGGTCTCCTATATATTTTTAATATATTTATACAAACATCTGCCCCGACGGGACTCGAAACTGGGACCCTTGATAAAGTTTTATATACGACGGAACCGAATCGAATTTGAACTTAACACATAATTTGGATCTTCCATATATTTTTCCCTATCCCATGCAGCTCGAAATTCGAAACATTACTCTGGAGCAAGAAATATTCTCAGCAGCGAGGATGCGAGACCGCTGTAAATCCAACCTGACCGATTTTTACGAAGATTTATTGAAGACTGCTGAAATAAATGCCTTCGAGGTCTCGCAATTTCTCAGGACTGAGAGTGAGGCGGGAAATGAGGTCACATCATTTCATTAGTTGAAGTGACATTAGCACGTGTTCAGTGTTACATTGTTTGAAAGTAAATGTTTCGTATAGGAATGAAGGCAAGAAAATATTTAATTAGTGTCTAAAAAAATATCAGTATGTTATTATTACAAAAAAATACCAGAATATTTATAAACTCTTTATTGCACCAACCATAAAAACAAAAACAAACATTTATACAGTAGTATGCAAGGGAGAACTTATCTCTATAAGAGATCTCTTCCAGTCAACCCGTCATGGGTGTGTGAGTTATAAAGTCCAATCAGAAGTGACACCAGTGCATTTAATTATAACCCTTTAATATCAAAATACTATAAATATAATATATTCATTTGGTCTACAAATGTTAATTTGTCGGTATTTTGCTAACCAAGTATTATATTTCAAACTCAAACTCAATATTTTTTATTGTATCATGTTGTACAAAAGGTGTTACATAAAAAAGCTTTTAACATGACCCTCTAAGGGCACTACAATAATAACCCCTGGTGTCTATAGTACCATTGATTTGTTCCATCAATGGTAGGTACCTACTAGTGATACTACTATGTGTCCTTATTACCATCAATGGTATACCGACACATGCTAGTAGCGGAAGTACCATTGTACCAATGACGGGAAAAACTATATATAATAGAATTACATAACTCCATCAAGTCATTTAATTGAGGAAGAAAACCTTCTTGTCTTTACCTATAATACAAAATCCAGTATCCCTAGCTGCTCTCTATTGACAATTTAAATAATTAAGGTTTGAAATCATTTCCCTTGAGATTCATCATAAAACTCCTGCATACTGCATAAAAAGCTTTACCTATCAGTTTTTTTTTCAATACTATTTTAAATAAATTTAAATTTTCTTCAGCCAATATGTACATATTTTGGTAGTCGATTATATACTTTTGACCCGAACTGTGTATTCTAAGATTAGATGTGGGTAAAGCCAATATACTTTGATGTCTCAGATTTATGGAGGTCGCATAGTATTGTTTACTTTTGATGTAAAACTGAGGATTATTTCTCACAAAATTTGCATATCTCAAAAATGTATATCGAAGTCAGTGTAAGGATTTTTAATTTACTGAAATGAGGTCTACAGCTATCAATTACATCTTCGTTGTCCAAGATACGGATACGTACTCTTTTATAGGATGAATATTTTTTCCGCGGATACATACTCTTTTGCAGGATATATTTAATCATCAATTTTAATATTTTAAGCCTTAAATTTAAGGCTTAAAATGGACGGCAACATGCCAACATGTCTATAGTCAAAGCTATGGTTGGTGGCGCGACGTTTTGGAATGTAGTGAGCATGTGATGTGCCAGAAGGCGGCCGCGGAGCGAATCCGGGAGCCTGAAGCCTCTTGCACCACCAATTCTCAGGAAGAGCAAGGGCCGAAGGGCAAGTGCGGCTTTATGCCCTGCTTTATCCGCCGTAGTAGGAATGTGGCTCTATCGTCCGCAGTACGAGTCAGTACAACCCAATGTTGGCAGGATATCCTGCATTTACCCGGGATGTCTTTAAACCCGTGCATAAGCTAAAGCGGCGGACCGTAGCGTGTCTACACGGAAGGCGAACAGAAACCGTAGATTTCAGTCATCATTTGAAAGAAAGAAATTTGTTTGATTCCTGTACTTTTTCTACATGTTAGGGGCCATCCTTCCAGCCAGCCCAGGGGGATCAAAACTTTAATGGCGAATACTAAGAACATTTAATTAATAAAAGCTACAAAAAAACTGCTAGGTCTTGCAAGAAATCAAAGACAATAAAAAATTGCACGTGCGGTGAAGTTCTCCATCGTCAAAATCAAAACAGGTGTTCCCTCCCTCTGCAAATACAGGTTAAGAGGGGCGTTTGACATTCTTTTTATAGAGTATTTCTACTGCTTTTAGCCCTAGTGGCAAGCAAAATTTATTATTAATTGATAATTATTAAAATGTCTAAATATATCGTTCAATAAATAGGTGTTAATTAACACTACATCAACCTGTTCTGCAAAGCATTGCTGAAAAATTATTTGAAAATAGTGTAATGATAACAAGCTGCATATGCGTAGCAATTATTTGGATACTCGAAAATGCTTCCTCTGCCTTAATGAGCAATTAAATGTAGCACTCTACCGGGGATCCGACGCCAACCCGAGGGGACTTTAGGCAATCTGATTAAACATTGAGAGGTAAACAAATAGATACCATAATAATATACACTGAAGATGATACTGCTCCTAAGTATTTAACGTTGATTTTAAACAGAAATGGGTGAGGGAAATTTAAAACAATGTGGAAATAGAAATATTATTTTCATAAACTCCGAATTAATACCGTTATGAGTTTTTCTTTTTTTTTGGAGTTTATCTTTTTCCAATATTGCAAGTAACTACAATGTATTTTCTAAATTATATTTTAATATTATTTGAGAAATATCTGCACTAGAAAACATTCATGTCCGAGGGTGGCAACCGAACAAGCGACCTTTACAATCCGGGTAACTGTTCTGATCATTGAGATACCGAGAACTTGGGATGACCCTATGAATTTTTCCTAGTCTTTCTGTTTTGCCTTATAAACTAACGTCTGCGTCTACGTCTGCGTCGACATTATTAAATTTCGAAATTTGGAATATTAAATTTCGAATTGTGAAAGGTCGCGGCTTCCCACCCCAAGTCATAAATATTTTCTAGTCTAGATATCTACCTATTTCAACACATGACAGAGTTTTTTTTTACAAATACTGACTGATTAAACACAATATACAAGTTGCGTAAAATCTTCTCTAAAAGAATATCTCTTGCATAAAATAAAAAATATTGTATTAGAAAAGTTAGTGTTAATGAAAAAAGAACAGAATGCACCGTCTTTTGTTTTAAATTGTTTCATCAAAATCTAGATGGCCATGCACAACTTAGTAACACCGCAACGTGTAGCGCCATCTAGTAGCACTTTTAAGAAATATTTTCATATAAACTTTTCATAAATACTTCATAGAGAAAATAAATGAAACGCGGATGATTTTTTTTCCAACCATAACCTGAGATAAAATGCATCTCATAGAAATGGATTTTGAACCAAGAAATAATAAAGATAATAATCATTGAAGGCCAATATAGATCCCTATGTCAGAAGAAAAACGTGAAGAACTTTTGTCATAATCGTAACACCATCTGGCTTTACGTGATACCACCACCCTTTTTTTTTTTATACAACTGGATGACAATTAAGCTGACGGCCCACCTGATGAAAAGCGGTAAGCGCCGCCTATAGACACCTGCAATAACAAGCAAAAATCACTTGATATTGCAGGTGCGTTGTCATCCTGGGGCCTAAGATGAAATGCCGTCCATGCCCAGTAATTACACTGGCTACCTTTCCCTTCAATCCGAAACACAGCGAACTGTTTCACGGCTGAAATAAGAAAGGCGGTGGTACCTACCCAGACGACCCTGCATGCGGGCCTACCCCTAGCATACAACCAAAAATTCAAGCAGAAAAAATTCATCTTTAGAATTTTCGTTAATTTTGTTTTATTGTGTAATAATATAGCAACTTAAAATTATACATAATTATTTCCAACTGGCAAATATTTGTGCGTCAAATTTTGAAGCTACTGCAGAGGTATTTCATTACTTAATAATTTCTTTCAAAGCAAAAATATTTTATATTATTATTCAGCTAAAGACCGTTGGTAATTTGTAGGATCGGCGAACAAGAAAGTAAGGCTTAATCAGCAGTGTCACTTCCGAAGTGATGTATTAGGAAGCAGGGACCATTAAGAGCCGGTCCTACATATTAATAGATACTTAACTTCATTATACGTGTCGGAAAGATTTTCCTCGAGCGTTCTTTCTAACAAACTACATTTATATTTCCAATTTTAACTCTTGACGCAAAAGAAGGGGTGTTATAAGTTTGATGTGCCTGTATGTATGTCTGAGTGTCAGTCTGCGGCATCATAGCTCCCAAACGAATGGACCTATTTAGATTCGGTTTTTATTACTAAACTGTTTTACTTAGCTTGCCTTGTTTGTCCCTTAGGTCAAATGTAATACTTAGTTAAAATTTGACCCCTTTCCTGTTGACCGATTAATCTGCAATTTGATACACATCTTGAATTACAAAATGGCGGATTAGATATTTATTCAACCCGCTCACTATGGGTATCAAATGAAAAGGCTTGATAAATAGATAGAACACAGTACACATAAGAAAAAATCTAAATTATGTAAAAAGAATTTTAAAAATAATATAGACAGGTATGTAATAAATACAAAACGGTTTTATTGTAGTGAAACATATTAATAATGCAAAAATGTAATAAAAGTTAAACAATCTGACCAGCCCGCTGGCGATCAAGCACGATAGAAAAGCTATTGTATCTGAAATGTACATTTCAGATAAGTAGATGTCATGATAGGCACCAAATAGGCACATCACAGAATAAAACTAAACAGATTTATTTTATTTTTTACTCTACATTTTCCTTTTTGTTCTCCCCAATTTATTATTAGAAAAAAATATTTGATCCCAAAAACCTACGTTTCTCCGTTTCGAATCAAAAAAGTCAATTTCCGTATTTGATAAAATTGACTTTCATTCGTTGTATTGAAGCGCTCCAAAAACAATTTGAAGATACTTAGAAAATATCGTCTGAATAACTTGAGGTAAAAATGTTGCTTTCATCAGATTCTGTTATTTAGAAAATCTCTTTATTGTTAAACCAACTTGTGTGATTACTTCGCTTCTAATATTGAATTCGATAAGTCTTCTGAAAACAGAGAAATTTTAGTATAAAGTTTTAGACGATTAGATTGTCCAAATTGAAATAGAATTGGTTTTGGTTACGAAGCTCCGGTCTCTTAATACATTTATTATTATAATTGTTGCTGACAGCTTTCATACGCTCTTTATGTACCTATTTATTTTTTAATATCTTTTGAAATGGTTACGTTTTTCGGCTTCATACAAAAACTTTAAAAAACTCCGTAGAAGTAATCAAAAAATGATCAACGAAATATTAAAATTAAAGCTTAAATTTTCATCTCATAAACACAATAATCGGTTGTGTTTGATGGCATTGAAAGGAAAAACGATCGATATTATTATTACTATTAAGTGTCTATAAGTACCCGTTCTTGTTATTTTGGCCTCCCTTTAAAAATTTTATGTGAAATCATAATTATATAAAGCCATCAAAAGATGACTTAAATAATCATTACCTATTGAAACACATTTTACATGATTCCCCATCGATTGTTATGGTCCTTTGACCATTCTTACTGAAAAAATCAACCGGTTGAAGTCAATAATCCAAACTAAAATTAAACCACTAATAATTTTTAATTACAAATCTAAGAGCTATGAGCTCGTTTGCCGTTTTAATCTATCACATATTGCGATTCTATGAACAGAATTGAAAGCACGTTTCACGGGAAGTCACCAGGATAGATTTGTGTTTTAATTTAATCGGATTAGAACAGGTGCGCTCTGGTCCGGACTGATGAATTATTAAAATATCCTGGAAGCGTCTTGCAGGTGCACTCCTGCCTGCAAAGTGAATGCCTGCGGAACCATAGATATTATTATGATGCATAAACGTCAGTTGGCCGAAGTAACAGCTGTCACCAGAGATAAATTTGGTATGACTTAAAATTAAGTCCACCTGGGTTATCCTCCAAGAAACTTTGGAGCTACAGTTGCACACAGTAATAAGTAATTTTCAAAACTAAGGATATTTAGTGCTCTGGAGGAAGTGATATTTTGGCTGTATTCACATACACACTTATTGCATTGCATAATTAAAAGATGAATCCAAATGTGTGCTATGGAAGGTAAGTAGTAAGAAAATATCCAATTTTCAAAAGTTATTTGAGGCAATTCTGCTTCTAAAACTAATTTTAATACGTAATTAGATAGATTAATTGTTGGATACTTTAAAATAGAATAGAATAGATGACATTTATTTCGACACACGGTCACAAATTTTACTCTATGACATTAACTTAAATTTTATTTAATTTGAATTTAGATCAAACCACAAAATGTATAATAATAACAATATTATTAACTGACGAAAATATATTGTTACGGATTAACATAAGCTTGAAATAAAAAATTACATCTAAACACGTAACACAAATAGTACTTAAACAGCATCCGTTACCGAACTAGGTGGAGAGCCTGTATTTCGGTATCCAGCGCCTCTATCCTCCGATTTCGCAATTTTTTCATTTATTTGACAATTTTAGTTCTTTAAATTGATCATTTATAAATCAAAACGTTTACAAAATGTAAACCAATTATGTGCATAATGTTAAAATTTTAGGCAAATATAAGCTAGTTAGTGGCTGGAAGTATTCCCTGTTGTGTATTGTGTAGAGTGCGTGTCTCAGCGTGAGGGCGGGTGTATGATAGAAATGATCTTCAGGATATTGTTGTACTTATAGATCTACTGTTCGTTCCCGTTCGATTTGGCTGCTGCCAAGTTATGTAAATAAATAGTATGATATAACTTATATAATTATACGTATTCCTGAACTATCTATCCATTATTTATAAGGATATTATTATAATTCTGTGCCTTGTTCAGTCGGTGCACACCTGACAAATGAATCGCTGAACGACGCGACGCCCGCCGACGACGACACTATACTCGCGGCCATGCTGGCAAACTTGTTTGGAATTATGATAAAAGGGAAGAATAATAAAAGGATCTCTTTTCAAAAGGTACGGAAATTTACAGCTATAGTTATTTGTAGTTTCATTTTTGGATTGAAAGGCTGGACTTCTTATATGAGGAGTTTCGGGCCATAGCAAACTCCGCACGCTGGCAAAATTTGTATTGGTCTGGTTTGCATACGATCTGATAATTAAGTTACTACCATATATAAAAGTAGCTACTCTGTATTTACAACATAAATCACACCTTCCATCTAGCCTGCCTCCGAGTTGATAAGTACTACTTTACTAACAAGACCTAAAGGGTAATAAACGTCGAGTGATTCTTGTGAACACGTCTTCGGCGTAACATGGTTTAACGAAGATGAATCGAGTATTTTAATATCTCATTAGAAACGCGACTGAGTTTTAGACTCGCTCGTTATGATTGTACGTGTGTGCGTGACGGGGAATATATTAATGTAGTTACTTGTATAAACAAAGAAACGTAAGTAGGAATTTATTACTTACAATTATGAGCTTGAATTTAGAAGCTTACACACGTATGTGTAATTTCTTATTAGTTTTTTCTAGTTAACCAAAGAATTACGAATACAGTTACTTCAATATGGGTTGTCTGATTAGTTCAACATCGAAAAACACATGAGGACTTTTGGGTCAAAATACCAGAACGCTTTGGCCCGATGCGGGTTGGTGGGTGAAAGCGGTGTAGTAACTGTAACAACCGATGATAATGTACCTATCTAAGCCTGTCTGTTGTATCCAAATAACATGCTTCGTTAAAGACTAAATTGGGATGTAATAACGGACAAAGTGGACGGAGCTTTTGAAAACATAACAAATAAATCCATAGCCCAAGGTATGGGAAAAAAGGTATCAAAAAACAACGACCTGGTAGATGAGTTAATGCTGTTTAATAGAACCATTAAGATATACATTTTTACACGAATAGCCCTGTACAACATGTGAAACACAGCTATTTTTACATATTGTACAGGGTTATTCGGATGACGTGGTCGCCTGCGTATTAGACCACTACCAAAGCACTATACATTTCATCAATACTCCAATAAGAACTATGGAAACCGTTGAGAAATTAACGATGCCACAACAACTAGTTCCTTTTACTGAAAGCTCTATCTGAATGCTCGCCACACTTGGAATGCCCTTACCTTATTTTCAAGACGTCAAATACTTGTTACAATCATAGACTATAATACTGGGTTACAATCGATAATACACGACTTGGGAAACGCACTTAAACAATGTTATTCAAATGGAATATATCTCTGCCTTTCTGATATGAAATGGGGCTAAGACATATTCATACAACTGTCAAGAAGTGTTTGAACAACCTTCACTAGCAATGACTTCTGTATCCCTAGCACAAATTATTAAATTCCGATTGCCATCGTATCGAGTAGTTACGTCAGTTTTTGACGGGCTTTTGTTTGAAATTTTAAGCGTGGGTGAACGATACGATTACGATTCGAAATTTATGTTCGTGCTAGGGGTATTAATGTCACGACATCAGAAGTCAACTTCAACAAGAAGAATACTGTGGAAGAGCGGGCGGACAAAATGCCAAAGCTAAATGAATAAAAAAAAACTAAATAAAACCTCACATGGCTTACTCAGGAAATCCAGGAACATCCGAAGACATGATTAAAATGACTCCTCCACCTTAACATCACAAATAAATTTAGTAACTCATTTCTTCACATCTATGTTTGATTTTGGGCGAATTGTTACAATAAAGTTGGCGTTATGCCTACTACCGTCTGTAATTGTTACACAATTACAGATAAAGAAAGAAAACGATGAAAAAAAGGCGGTAATCGAACCCACCACTACGCCACCGGAGCACTATGTATAACCTTCCAATTTCTTCAGCGCTTTCTACCCTTTTTAACGTTTTTATAGCAACGTTTTTCTTACCAATCATTGAAGTTAACACCTCTAGTGATTGGAAAGAACACTTTTACCTTTTACAAGCATTTTTAAACTTCCAGTTAAGGTGACGTGAGGTTCAGGTGTCATTTTCTTTCTTTATTTGTAATTGTTGCAATAAAGTAGGCGTACGCACAAATCAACCTTATATGTGAATAAACAGATAATTAAAATGAAAATAAAAAAACAACATAATATTACGACCATTAAAGCATCGTTTCGACTCATTATATTACTACAACATTTTTTCTTAAAAATTACAAACAGAATGTTTATTGGGCGCCAGTTTGTCTGTGTATAAGTTTAATTAACAATATCAATTTATAAAAATGGCTGATATTCTGAATTTAATTTTAACTTTTTTACAAATGTTTGAATAATATATTTACATAGAGTTCGTACGACGTGAATTTTTTCTAGTTTAAAATTTTTACTATGTTAAAAGTTTAATGTCTGATGTTAGTACTGACTTATTTGAATGTATATATGAGTGCAGGCTCAAAGTCACCCTAAAAGCAATAGAGAGGGCTATGCTTGGTGTTACTCTACCGCAGGAGAACTAAGGTCGCTGACATGGCCCAAAGAATTGCGAGTCTCAAGTGGCAGTGGGCAGGCCACATTGCAAGGAGGACTCACGGCCGTTAAGGCGAAAAGGTCGTCGAGTGGCGGCCGCGTACCGGTCGTCGTCGTCTGGATTTCTTCGCGCTTCGACGCGGTTGCGGGCCTCGAGCGAAAGCTCTTTGCCCGAGCGGCATCTTAGTGAGCTATAGCTCACCGGACATCGAGCATCACCTTTCGGCGATGGCCCCCTCTTCGCCCCTTTGCTACGACCCCGGCTTGGGAGGCGAAGCCCTCAGCGCGGTTAGCCCCACAGGTGATTTGACGTTAGTCAAGGCCCGTTGAGCGCCAGCGAGCGGGCCGCGGCGGAAGTGTACCGCCAGGGGAGCTTGAAGATGGGGGAGGGGGGTCTAAGGTGCCGCCTGCAGTTGATGATGCAGGTGGTAGAGGTGGTGGTGGTTGCAGTGCCTCGGCGAACAGCGCAATGTTTCGCACGCTCAGCTCGAGGCAGTCGGGTGTCTGTCCAGGGGGGTGCTCTTCGTACGCGGCCTCATGGGCGCGCACTTGAGCATGGGTCAATTTGGTGGTAGGCGTATCGTGCACAGCGAGCTCGGCACACAGGGGTGAGAGTCCTGCGGCGTGCTGCGAGCCGTACACGATACGCAGTCGTAATCTGGGTTGGTCGCTTCGTCGCGGGGATGCAGCTGGTGGTGGTGGTGGTAACATCTCCCTCTCCGCCTTAGGCGGTGACAGGATGTCGCGGGGCGTAGGACGTCCTGGGGCGTCGATATCTGTGCGGGGAAGGGGAGCAATATTATGGAGGTGGAGGCGTGGCCCGTTGTCGGCGCTATCGAACATTCGACGCGCCAGACGGGCGATACTCTCGAATCGTTGGCAGGCCCCCCACAAGGTGGACCGACGATCTGGTGAGGGTCGCGGAATGCGGATGGATGAGGGCAGCGTAGGACCAATCAGTTTGGAGATCCTTGGGGGAGGCCTATGCTCAGCAGTGGGTGTGTCTCGGCTGAAATTATGAAGATGATGATGACTAATAAAGTAGTGTGTGGAACTGCACCTAACTAGGTATTAAAACACACGTGGAATAGTATTAAATTCGTGTTTTAATACCCTTCATTATGCAACAGTCTCGTAAACTACTATTTCGTATTCCATAAAAAAAGAACTCATTTTTATCGCAATCAACTTTACCTTTACTGTAGCAGATCACGCGATCGTGTAATATTAATTAGCAAACGGCGATTAAAGAAAAAATATGAATACTTATTGGAGTCAAGAGAGAGTCTCGTTCAAACATTTTAATATTAGTAAGCGGTTGTACTGAACACAGAACAGTGTTTGTGGTGCTGAACATGTCATATGAATATAACAAATTGTGAAGAAAATATATAAATTTCTACAGTCACTAAAAAATGATATTTCCTGTAAAATAGTTATTTTCTGTTATGTACCAACTAATCTATTTTCAATGGTAAGCCATTGTTAATAACTATGCCTATTTAATATTTCTTTATTTACTTTATTTATGCCGCTTGATAGATCACACATGCCTACTTACGTTACTGCATGAAAATGTGGGATCTAGTGCCTAATGGCATTAGGTGTGATCATAGAAATAACGTCAAGTTAAAAAAAATGTAAACAGAAAAATGTTTTGAAGGTTGGTTGTAGTGAAATCTCTTTTGAAATTCATGAAAGTTTTGAAACCTTTGCTATGCGAAGTTAACAAACAATGTTTGACTTTCAGGAGAAAAGGGGAGGCGGCCGGGGGTTACTTCAAACATTCGTCTTATTAAATTACTTTTCAATGTAAAATTACGGTTTGCATTTTATATATTGCGGTCCAATTCTGAACAAATTGTAGTTTTCGCAGTAAAACTAGTAAGTTGGTCTCTGACTTCGGTGATATCGTAATGTCCTAACTTTTTTGATCTCGTGAAGTTTCTCAATTTATTTTACTTATATGAATCAACTTTGCCAGTAACACAATAAAAGTTAACAATAATTAAAACAGAGGTTTGAACTCTGACACTTCTCTAAGCTCAAAACATAATTGTTTTGTAAGGATATTAAAACAGAAATATTTAATTTGATCTGCTCTCGGTTTGTAGATCCGGAAGTGTCCAAATCAGTAAATGGAGCAAAGATAGCTGACTTCATCCTCTCTACAATCATCTTCAGGAGCCTGTTGATGCACCAACGCTTACGCATCACCGAGGTGGTCTTCTGCAGTACCTTTTGCTGTCTCATTCAAATAATGTGGGAAATAGACTGCTCCATTTTCAATTGAGCCTAAACTTTGACGTGATAGAAGAAGTTATCAAAGACGAAAATTATTGCGATTGATTCCTCTTTTCTTTTTTGAGGAGCTCGGTCGCGTAGTAGTGTGAGCGCTCTGGTTTCAATTACGAAAACAAAGCAACTTTCGCCACGGTCGATTTCGGGAGATTTTTAATTGACCGATAAAAAAATATCATCATGAGCTCCTCCGTGCTTAGAAAGGCACGTTGAGCCGTTTTGGTCCTAGTTGTTACTGCAATCGCTTTATGCCACCAATCTGTATTGGGCCTGCGTGGTGGTGTTATCACCCAAACTACTCATATCCACCATTAGGGAATAAGAAATAAATATACTGAAACCCATGTCTTGTTAACAAATCGAACTCATCACACAGACATTGCCCCTACCGGGATTCAAACCCGGCACCTATGTTCTAGTAGAAAGCTATGCTTACCACTCGACCAGGATGGCCGGTAATATTATCCAATAAAATTTTCTGAATTATTGCTTTATTTGAGCTAGATAATTATTTGAACGCACACAGCGTGTAAGAATATATTATTGTGCTATTATTAATTACGTTTTTATTTATTAGTAAAGAAAGAAAAATTCACTTTTGCCTATTCTTCTCACAAAACCTCCATAATTATAAATTGATGCAGCTTCTTTCCTAATAAACTGTACTAAACAAATTAAAAGATGAATTATCCAACCAACTGAAGAACCACGCAAAATAAATCGTTTAGGTTCTTGTTTTTCCATAATAATGCGCCTAAGTTAAGTACTGCGCCTGCCAAATATGAAAACGCTTCTGTTATTAATTCAGCTATTTACATTCAGTCCATAGACTAAAAATATATATGTGTACTGGTCAAGGATGGGTTCTATGATACTAGTCTTCAGTCTCTCTTATAAAGGACAAATAGCAGGTAGCGTCATTTGATATTTCCTTAGACGCCTTAGGTAAAGAATATTCGACTTATGTGTTTATTTTTCAATTTCAAATTATTTTGAGGCACCGATTGTATTTGTATCTGCGTTTCACTTAAAACCTCTTCAGTGTTTCTTCAGGTTTTCAATACTCTTATGGAATTTCTCCAACTCTTAACTCGACTGTAGCGTCTTTGTTTACCGCATCACGTAGGTACTGTATAAAGTCAAACAAATTATGTCTCGACGTTCTTATTCTGCAAAAATGTATATTAGAATACCGGGAATTCTTGTAGACAAAATGACTTAGAATTTACTCGTGTCACGTGAGTATAATAAATTAAAATTATTTCACACTGATTAAAAAGGCGTGACTTTTGAGGCTCTTAATAAATAAGAAAAAGTGTCAGAGCTAATGTATAAGTTTTTATTATTAATACATATTTAACCCTAGAAAGATAATCATATTGTGTAGTACGGAAAAGATACTCATGCGTAAAATTGACGCATGTGTTTTAATTAGCTGCAGGTCGAGGTTTATTAATTTATTTCAATAAATTTTCAAAGTCAGAATTGCACAGTTTTTGTATATGTTAGTTTATAGGAACCAGCTTCTGAACATGGGTGCTTAATTTAATGAGTGTACGTTTGTATATTTGTGTGTTTGTATATTTGTCCGCGCATATCTCAAAAACTGTAAGTAAAATTGAAAAAATATTTTCCTGCTTACTTGATATAATCCGACTACTTAGAGTATGTTAAGTTTCATCAAAGTCGGTTCTTCGTTTTTGAGATAGGTAAGGTGAAAAGTTATTTTTTGAAGTTGGTGCTAAGCTGTGTCCAGAACCATACAAAGTGAATAACCGTCTCCAAATAATGCCTTTTTTAACCGACTTCAAAAACGAGGAGGTTCTCAATTCGGCCGGTATGTTTTTTTTTCTATGTATGTACACCGATTACGCCGAGATTGATGATCCGATTTACGTGATACTTTTTTTGTTGGATGCGGAATAGCTGCCACTTGGTCCCATAAAAATTTTTTTCAAAATCAGTTGGGAAGTTTGGTTTTAAATAAAAATAACTGAAATTATTAAGTCGTCTACGTATGCGACATTGCGAATTTTTGCTTTCCTATGACTTTTTAGTGAAACGATACGATAGTAGGAAACAATATAAGTTGACGGTTACCCATCTAGCTTCGACCTTAGGAAATTATCACTAAAAATTGTGAAAAAAAAAATTAAACAAACAAGTAATATATTTTTTGGAGTTGGTGCTTCACTTTCTATTGTTTTTGGAAACCACTTAGCACCAACTCCAAAAAATATGTTACTAGGGGATGAGTACCTACTTAAATTTAATTATTTTATCCTTTTCAGTTTTTTGAAGTCGGTTTTAATTTTTATTTAAATTTTTTTTTATGAGATCAGTCCCGACATCATTTTATTTGTATGTTTCATTTTGAGTGTTTGAAGTCGGTTTAATTTTTTATTAAAAGATTAAAAATTAAATTTTTAAGTTTCTATGTTTCTATCTGTTAAGCTCAAGTAATATTCAGTGGACAAGTTTCCACAGTTCTCTAATGTAATGTAAGTTTGTTGACTCCAGTATTCAAGGAATTTGGTTGAATCACCTCGAGTCCTGACTTTGCTGTGAATTTGTACGAAGTATTGGGAGAGAAGGTACTCTCTAAGTTACTGAACAATTTCCCTACGATTCTTGCTTTGTCAGAGTAGATACTAACGAATTTTTGGTGTTTACAAGTTGTTATTTCAAAGGAAAACTATAAAATTGCTCTCAAGTACATACATAAATTAGGCAATAAGTACTTGTATTAAATTTGGTGGTTACGTGTTATGTTAAATTTAAATACTAAACATTTATTTTTCTATATTTAATAATGTATATTAATAATTAACGGGACTTCCTTAATAAAAAGCACACAAATTAAATTTGTTTAGTTTTCTTGAGCTATCCATCGAGAGGAGAGTGGAGTCAAAACTGTGCTGTGATTCTGTAACGAATATCGCACCTCACTTCGCAAGTCACTTTGAATTCAGGTGTCAAATAGAGCAAAAAATGTATGAAAAATTGCTCTATTTGACAGTTGAATTCGAAGTGACTTGCGAAGTGAGGTGCGAGATTCGTTACAGAATCACTAGGCTGCTCAGATCATTACAGAAATGAATAGTTGATAAACACTTTCTTTCTACAGGTTGAGAGAGGGACCTCTTACTCAATGCGACGACCGGCTGGCCGAGTGGTCTGTACCCCAGGCTACTCGGTCAAGAGGTCCTGGGTTCGAATCCCGGTAGGAACAAATGTTTGTATGATGAGTACGGGCATTTGTTTACGAGTTATGGATGTTTATATGTTTATTTAGTATATTTCTAATATTTATATACATATTATTATCATTATTTCTCCGTTATCTAGTATCCATAACACAAGCTCTTAATGATGCTTACTTTGGGCTAGGTAATAGGTGTGAGTGTATAAATATTATTATTATTATAATATTTATAATGCTAAGTGCTAAGCATGGGGTTGTGACTTCCTAACAATATTTGTTATGTTATGTAAATTATGATCTAAAATTCTAAATAAACATTCGTTTAATTCGTATAATATTGACTAGGTCTCCAGTTTCCTTGCCACTAACCCTAATTTGTAAGTTACATTACTTTATAAATTATGGACTTAATTTGAAATAAATTTGAATTTTAATGTAGGCAACATTAGATTCACATTTTACACTGTTACAAATCTGCCCTGTGAGCAATCTATCAATCGAAAAAAATTTACATTTAAGCTCGACGTAATGGTTTCCATCATACTAGTTTTAGCATTTGAAGTGACAAATCAGTTCTTGTTCTAATAAAATGTGATGTTTTGTTTCTATAGAGGTCCATGCTCTGTTTTCTTACATGCCAAAGTATTGGTATAACTTTGGCATGCAAGACGACACAGCATGAACCTCTCGAAAAACAAAACTTGACATTTCATTCACTCAGGATTCCGAAACAATAATTTAATTAGAACGATCCGCAATAAAATAATAGGTGACCACTGCGCAGACAAAAGCAGTACCAGAGCTGGAATGGAAATAACTATAACTGCTGTTAGAGCATTGTAAGAAGCAAGAAAGAAAATTTGCAAGAGGACCTTAAATGATTCAAAATGTCATATTTACAACTGGATTTTAGCCTAACGCTGTTAAAAACGTAAGTATTTAATTTTCTTCTTCAATGATGAGCTAATTTATTCGACTTCCTCTACTTAGTTTATCAGGAAATCTCCAAAGTTAATTAAATACCGTTCAGTTTACCAAAGTAAAACAATCCAGCCCTTTATTAGTGAATTACGTTTGTACTTGCGTCACAAATAGCTCCGCGTGGTTGGGTCTGTCGCATAAGTCGTCGCGCGTCAATATTTGCCACTAGGGGCAAACAGGCGGCGCCGGTGGCCCGGCATGGCAAACATCCCTGGCTTCCTAAGACCGCAGTACACGGGGAGTATAGCAATCTCTTTAGACAAGCTCCGCAGACACCCTTCGAAAGATCATATAGTATTCCAACTAGAAAATAAGGTAGCCACTATATTAAATTCTGGATTCAAATACTATACTGCATATTTAAAATTAAAAATGACACTTTTAATTTAAATAACTTAACATGCAATTGAACTACATAAGATAGTTTTGTAGACAAATAAGATCATTACTTTGGTTCTCTTGCGCAAGAGAACCAAGGTCACCAACATAGCCCAAAGAATTGCGAGCCTCAAGTGGCAGTGGGCAGGCCACAATGCAAGGAGAACTGACGGTCTTTGGGGCGGAAAAGTCCTCGAGTTGCGGCCGCGTACCGGGAGACGCTGCGTTGGTAGGCCTCCCAAAAGGTGGACCGTCGATCTGGTGAGGATCGCGGGAAGCCGGTGGATGCGGACAGCGCTGGACCGATCGATTTGGAGATCCTTGGGGGAGGCCTATGCCCAGCAGTCGTAGCGGGCGTGTCTCGGCCCCGAGAAAATGATGATGACGATCATCACTGATAGTTTTAAAATTAATAGTTATAGCGACACCAATCAGTTGGTCGTAATACAACATAGCACATACACGCATATTAGCAAATAAATAGTACCACAGAGTACAGACCACAGGTTTCGGTGGAAGCGAAGATGCAATCAGTAGATTTAGTACCGGGCGCGATATATTTTTAATTAAGCAGAAAAATAGTGTAAAATATTGAATTACAACATAGGTGCAGTTTTTTCAACTAAACTACCTATTTATAGAATAACGAACGCAATAGTTTGTTTCTCAAAAGACTTTAATTAAACAACTTTTGTTCTAGACATATTCTAGAAGACCTACGCCACGAATTTGTATGCCAAGTTCCTCTTGTCTCACAAAGTTTGTTTGAGAATAAAAATTTGATCCAATACGACCCTTTAGCTTATATGCATACCTACATACACTTGAAGGCTCTCTGTCTACTTAACTTGAGGACCGAATTTCGGGTCCCAGAGGGCACATATTTGTGTGATAAACCAAAACATTTATTCATTCTTAATCTTAAGTCATGATATTTATTATGATTTGTATAAATGATCTTCGTAACATGGATGTGATCAAAGTAATATCTAGCAGCCATATCACAAGCTTTTAATGATGTTATAGGTATATCGATGATATAGATTAGGAGGACGAAAACAATAACATGACTAACTCAACCTAATTATTTGAAAGTGATAAATTATAAACACCAATTTATGCCTTCGTTAGTGTAACTATCAGAAACTAAATAATTGGTGTGATTGTAAGAATATCATTTATTATTATTATTAAGTCATACCTCAATAATAATAATATCTTTACAATATATTATTGTTTTTGTCCCCCTATCCATATCATCTATACATGATTAAAGTTATTATTCTAAGAATATGACTTACACTGCGAATACCTAATTATTTGAAAGTGATATAACTATAAACACCAATATATGAGTCTGTAACTGTCAGATTACTAGAGATAATTATTATTTTGATTGTAAGAATATTTTAGGGTACTATTATTTTTTAATATTATGCTTATGCATTCGTAGACACTTCATTATATTTGGATCCGAAGTTCTTCTAAGATTTTTACACTGTGGCAAATATTCCGCCCGCCTCCTAACGGTGGTATGTATGTTATATGGATTGAGTCAATTAGGTAACGCGACTGAGACCTTTTATGTAATGTCATTTCTTTAATAACCTTCCTCTGCGTTGCGTTCGCAATGGGTCGTACCTTGTGTAACGAGGATCGCTTTATGTGCGTGACAAGCCATTAACCTGGAGTTGTGATATCAAAATCATATCAATTTTAATATTGATTGCAATAAAATCAATCGTCCTTTGATCTTGAGGATTCTGCTATAATATTATGTGAACTTAACTGTTATGAGTCTTCTTAAGGTAGGTCTTAAACTGGATTGTTTTCTTTTATTTGATGCTGGAATAACAATTTTATTTTTTTATTTGAACACTGGAATGTTTTGATACTGTTTCCATCTACTGGATTTTTTTGCCAAAAAACTCACATTTATCATAATAGAATTCTGAATTTAGTTTTTAGTCATATGGGAGGCTTTTTTTAGATAATACGAGGCGGTTTCATTATAACGTTAGTGGTTTTTTTTTTTCAAAACATTTAAATTCCAGTCTTGTGCAATTGCATCGCATAGTGAGGCAATCGTTAGAGACAGCCCGGTAAGTTAATTCAATCTCAAAAGGTTTTGTGCATATTATAGACTTTTTGAAAGTCAATTCCAAGTCATTCATTATCTGGCGTTTTGTTCTGGATAAGAAACGCAACAAGCAGCTCGTCCCCTCCTTGACACGACAGTAACAAGTATTTCAAAAATGTTGAAACCTACCAGACACATTAGATTATTGAGTAGCAGGTTGGTAAGGACCTCAAAACCAAGGTTAAAAACTATTGGCTATATATATAACGCTTCCAATTACATTTGCAGGGTAAATCAAGGCACGGGGTCGCAATACTAAATTCCTGGTAAGTATAATTTCCTAGTAAGGGATTTTTTCCTTGTTATTGCAGGTGTCTATAGGCGATGGTTACCACTTACTGGCTGTCAGCTTCTTTGTCATCTACATATTTGTATGATAAAAGTTGTAAAAATACTATACATTGTAAATCATATCAACCTATTATGAGAAGGTTCAATATGTTTTAAATAAGTATATTATGGTTTAATGAGGAGCTAAGTGTTATGGTTTAATGAGGAGGTCGGTGGCGTAGCGGTTTGAGCGTTCTGGTTTCGATTACGAAAACAAAGCAACTTTCGCCATGGTCGGTGCCGGGATATTTTTTATTGACCGAATAAAAATTTGTTAATTTGAGCTCCTCCATGCTTCGGAAGGCACGTTAAGCCGTAAGTTCCGGTTGTTACTGCAACCGCTTTAACCCACCAACCCGCATTGGGCCAGCGTGGTGGTACTATGGCCCAAGCTCCTCATGTGTTACTCCAATGTAGGAAGGCCTGTGTCCAGCAGAGGGACGGTATAAAGGCTGATGATAACGGTATACGTATAGTTCTTTACTAATTCGATTGGATACCGGGATCGGTGACAAACCATAAAAATGCAAGTCAGGGGTCATTCCCAGTTGCCACCGCCTGCAACGCCACCGCTGGTGGCAACTGGAAAGATTTTTAAAAAAACTTCCCGATTGCCACCGGTGGCAGCTTACCGGTGGCAAGTGTCTGATTTTTTTAAAAGTTGTCGCCGATGGAGTAGGTACCTTTAAACATTTTTATCAAGGTGGTCGGGTAGGGCCTGCATTATAGTTTCATAACGTTAATGCATTATACATTTAAGTTGACTTTATGATAACGTTACGAAGTGCTCCGACTAATTAGTACCAAATTGAGCTGCTTGTATTACGATAGGTGTATGTTAGGTTCAAATATTGTTACTGTGAGATGAAATAGCAAATAACGCTATTTCCTATAATAAATAATGTATTAAAACTCAATACCTTGATTGTCTATAGTTGGTGGTTTTTAATGGTCACATGTTCAATATCCGATATCCTTGCAACCAACAATATTTTCTTCGTTTATTGTAAACACGTTGAGGATTCCTTTGTAGTTTCCAATTACGTTAAAACAAATATTTGGTACTTGATTTGAAATAGGTCAATATGATGACCGACGGAGCAATGCGATTAGACCGAATACAATGAAGCGCCTCAGAAATTATGTTCGATTTACTTTAGACATTTGTCTTACATTCGTTACCTATATGTTATTAAAACATAAGAAGAACGTGTTGATAATTTCAAAAGACTATGTTATTGATGTTTTTTTTTCAAAGAACGGACTTGCTTGCTTACATCTAAACCTCCGGTAAAAATGCGAAACGTCAGTCATATACTGGTTTTTGTTGAGATTAAAGAACTTGACAAAGGGGAGCGGGTGCTTCGTTATGTGAAAAGTATGGGTGAAAAATGCGGCATAATAGGGTTATTATGCCGTGTCTTTAAAACAAAAAGGTCACAACAAAAGTTCTAGCCTTAAATGAAAATTGATGCCCTAGGCAAAGTTTCTAAGGGATCTTGGCCTTTTTTTTTGGTATCATCATCACCACCAGCTTATATAAATCCCACTGCTGGGCCTTCCTACATGGGAGAAACGTATGAGGAATTATTGAATGTTTTAGGTATACTTTACGGCATTACCTAATATTCCCATACTGGTCGTATATAAGTAGGTATAAAATGTTATTATACCCCACCCAATCCTGATTACCGTACGAAACTCGATGGAACGAAGCCGATATAAGTGCTATTGTCAATTAACCTACGAAGCATAGAATCTGCTTTTGTGCAATTTAGATCTGAAAATGAATATTTTTCATATTGTATTATTTGTATTGTAGACATAGATATCATACATACACAAACCTTGTGCTGGGAAAACTTGGCAACTCGCTGGAACACTGGACGCGAGAGCCCTCTTTTCGATTGATTTCTGGCGGCAAGAGGCGCGTGCCAGAGGCTATGACACGGCACCACGAGTTGTGGAGAGCTGTGGTGCCGAACTAAGGGAAGCAGCAATAGAGGTGTGGGTTCAGAGACACAAACGACCTAGTGTCGAAGTCTAAGCAGTGGTTGGACAGAGAGCATTGAGTCCTGACATTCCAATTCGTCCGTCCTAGAGAGCTCTAGGCATAGCTGTTTTAAAGGGTAACTGTGTCGAATAGTTGGAAGGGAACCTGCCCCTCTGTGCCACCACAGCGATAGTTATCCCGACTAGGATGCGCAGCATGCGTTTGCTATGTACCCGGCTTGGGTGAACGAGCGCCGAGAATTAGCTTCGGTAGTAGGGGGCGGCCTCTCCCACCCGACCATGGTCTCAAAGATGGTCGAGAGTGACAGGTCATGGAACTCGATACTATCTGTCTGCGAATACATCGTGACGCAGAAGGAGGTGTCAAAGCGTGAGCGGGAAGCGGCCGCCTCGCATGGCATTCGCCGCAGGAGGGCGGGGCCTCTAGCAGCCCACATAGTAACTGGGGCTTCGGGCAGAGGAAAGGAATCCCTGCCTGACTGTACAGCCCGGCCGGCCCTCGTATACATCCGCGTGCCGGTCAACGTGGAAGGAAGGAGAGCATTACAGCCTCCTGGAGTTAATACTGCGCAGCTGTCATCTGCTCTGGTGGTGGAAATGGATGACGTGTCACCACAGCATGCCCATAATACCACCAGCTGGCAAAAAAGAAGGTGTATGGCAGGGGTTTTAGTGGGTGCAAGTCCTACTCACCCCCCTCTTCGTTCCTAAGAAGAGAGGATGGTGCATAGGCGTTAAAAAAAAGGTAAACTTGGCCGTGTCTTGATTTTATCCCGACAAGTTTAGGTAAGAACTTATCACAACTTAACTGCTGGCCTCCTTTGCCAGTAAATTGTAGTACGAAGACAGGAATTTTTCCTGTTGTTGACTAGCAGACCTACCATAAAACGTTTTCAGTTTCAGACCAAAATATGTGAAGCGTGCTACGTAGTGACACATTAGGTATAGATTAGAATCGTCATCTTTCGTTTACCATATTAATATTCTCTATTGGTTCAAAAGTTCAAATAAAGCGTTCAAAGTCTAAATAAATCTCATATTAGCACCGTATTTTGTATTTCAGTAATTCGTTCGCCTTCGAAGTTTTGTTTTTTTTTCATGGTAGCCCTTTTGCTCTGACAATGTATTATATGTTTTGATTCTTTTAAACAATAACTAGAAAATTTATGAGATTAAAACCGTAGAAGGTGCCATGGACAATGTCACCCATTTACGAGTTTCGTGTGTTAAAACATTTATTTATTTTTTAAATTATATTACAAGTGTATGAAAATATAAGTCTTTTAAACAATGTTCTGTAACTCGATAAATATGCATATGTATATCCGTATTTGTAGGGTTTTTGTTTTACACAGCCTTCTGTAGCATACGGAACGCTAACTCAGCGTGACGGAGTGCTGCGCCAAAGCCTTGCTAAATTATCCGTGACGAACAATCTTGAGCCACAGCCATGTTTTAGTTAAATTGCTTTTGTAAGATCTATGATTTAACAGTAATCTTTACTATGTGATAAATAAATAAATAATGCTATTAGAGCATATAATCATCATCACCAGCCTATATACATCCCACTGATGGGCACAGGCCTTTCTCCTCATGAGGAGGATAACCCACCATCCCGCATTGGGCCGACGTGGTGGTTATCACCCAAGCTCCTCATGTGTTTGTCTCATGTAGGAAGACCTGAGCCCAGTATAATAGGCTGGTGATGATGATGATGATGTCAAATCACCTCAAATATTAGACGTTTTTCTCTTTGACACACACGATCCTGCCAATTGCCTAGTGACTAGACAGCTGTAATAAGCTGATAATTTTAAACTATTTCAGATGGGTAACTTATAGAACTAGAGAGAAGGCGTCTTGATATTGAAGTTATTTGTATTATTTTGATCTTTGTGGACTATCATATATTTCTATATATCTTCTTATATGCAAGACTTCATAGCAGCTCATTACTGGATGGCATATTTTGACTTGCACGAGAGTAGACATAATTTTATAGCAATATTCCATAATATAACTTTAACTTGTTAGTCAGAGACAAGTATGTTAAGTGGCTATCTTTGGAATATCTGCTTAAAAGCCTTTAATCTAACATTATCCTCAGTGTACTGTCAGAAATGTGCTCAAAGCCGTTAGTGCCGTTAGCTACGCAGCCTTAACACCACTCAATTTGTGTCTAGGATACCGTTGCAATTTCTGCTATGTGGAGTTAGTAGGGATGTTACACGTTCCAATGTAGTTGGAATATTGGAATGAATTTTGTGAAGCGGAAAATACGTGCTGTAGTCTTTAACTTTTATAAATTGGTTCTGGAGGTGAATGTACCAATGTTTTTTCTTGCTTGGTGACTGCAGAATCTTGATATTGAATAATAAAATATCGTAATTTAATTTGGTGTTAAGATCACGACAATCATTATCAATTTTCTCTAACTATTAAATTCCTGCCATAAAACTGTTTAATTTAAGTCTGATGTAGTAAAACTTGGTCTTAAGAAGATAATTATTACTTAATAGACTTTCTCGTACCTACTCAATGTTACTGAGGCCATTTTTACAGCCACCTAGGGCGCTGCTACAATATAAAACATACAAATAATTGCCTATTACGAGGTTTACAAACAAATATAAAGATGATTCGACCCGTCGCCGAGCCTGAGGCGTTTTACGAAATTTACTTCGATAAAAAAGATTAACATTAGCGGATTCTTCAACAAGAAAAACAAAACCATTTCTTTAATACTCTATACACAACGTAACAAAAAAATATATAGTAATGTAAGTTTAAATTATTTATAAAAAAAATGTAGAGTATTTTAAAAAATGGTTTTGTTTTTTCGTGTTGAAGAAAACAAAAAGAAACATCTTAGTTACTTATGTTTATTTTCAAATTTTTAATGATCTTGCCACCATCACGTCCTATTTCTGAGGTGAGAATTAAAGCTAATAACGTCTCAATCTACGTATACTTATTAATACTATGTACTCGAGAAACTAAATAAAAAACATATAATAATTTATATTTTAACTACCTACTTATAATAATGAATGCCGTACATAACATTAACATTGCCGTACCGTTATTTTGTATGAAAAGTATTCATTACGATAGAGTGTTTGGCTTCAATCCTCGACCTCATTTTCAGTAAAAATTATCCTTCGCACGAAAATAGCAAATCTCCGCAAGTGATCTCCATCAATTTTGATGGGGATATTCTGTTTTAAAATCTGAATATGTAAGTACATATTTGAAAACAGAATAACTTTTTGGGAATTCGCAAAACAACGAACGACTAAAAGCATTATATAGTTCAATCAACCATTTCGACGTTGCTTGTGAATAGAGAGTAAAATTTATAAAACCTCGCCACTAAATTAACGGTGAAAAAGCTGTGTCGCCTTTTAATGATAACACGGAATTTCTCATATCTCATTCGGGCGGCTGTAATAAATGTTCGTCTTTTAGCGAAACGGGTCGAGCGGGAATGATTACAGGAAACTGCACTCTAGTTTATGCCATTCGGAGAAATTTTTAATTCGTGCAGCACTCTTCAGCGCAATTTCCGCTGCAGGATCCAGTAATGTCAAATATAAAAAGGTAGCCCCATTTTACGGAGTAAAAGTATTCTATGCATTTTATTCAGCGATACTAAATTTGCCGGATAGTTACAATTAGATATTTTTACAAAATTAAAGTCTCTTTTATGTTTTCATAAGTTTCTTACTTGTATGTATGTAGTATTGTCTTATATCCGTGCGGTGACGGATTAAGAATACAATTCACCGCCCCATTTCTTCCCGTGGGTGTCGTAAGAGGCGACTAAGGGATTACCGAGCTACCAACTGCTCGACTGGTGGTAGGGTCTGAACACCCGTCTGGTTAGTGACCACCGTACGCATGGCGTAAAACCCGCCAAGTGACCACTTGTGGTCGCGTTCCGGGATCAGTCAGCGTACAACCAGAGCTTGGGGAGACGTTGCGGCGATGGATGCGGTCAGTGACGGCTTCCGTCTAACCAGAGCCAGGTGGACTGCATTGACCCGCCGACCAGGGAGACCCGAAGAAACGGCTGTTCCGCTGGCCGCCCGTGGTACAGTACAGGGGCCCAAGCGAACCTAACCAGTTCGTGAGGCTGCCCTATCATGCCACGCATAATCTTGGGGTGGTCCGTCGTGCCGGTTGGTGACCGGGTGGTGGGGTCCCGGCGGCCATTCCCGGGGGGGTTCGGGGGCCCTTCCGTTCGGCGGGTCAGCGCGTCTCTACTGTCGGCTATTACCTGGGGAAACAGGCCTCACGCTTTGACCGTATATATCGCGGCAACGTCACCCCAATTCACGCCTCTCCTCCTTCTATCTTCAACTATGGCAGCGCTCAAAAACAGTTCCGGTCGTTCAGCGGTGCACACCCCCACCACAACCACGCTGTTTGAGGTCGGGCTCACTAACATCCGTGGGCTCCATGCTAACCTCAATGCCGTCCACCAACATCTCGAGACGGCTCGACCCGAAATGCTGTTTTTGACGGAGACGCAAATACTCCGCCCGGCAGACACTAGCTACTTGGATTACCCCGGCTACGCTCTTGAAGAGTCCTTCAAAGCGAAGGCCGGGGTATGCTTGTTTGTCCGGGCGGATGTTTGCTGTCGCCGTCTGCGCTGTTTGGAGGACCCTTCCTACTCTATTCTTGGGGTGCATGTGGACCTGGGCACACATTGCCGAATCTACGTGTGCCTCTATAGATCCCACAGCGGTGACATGGAGACAACTCGACTTTTCGAACATCTTAGTCGGGTGGCAGATGTTGCGCAGGAGCAGTTTCCAACCGCGGAATTGGTGTTTTTAGGGGACTTCAATGCTCACCACGAGTCGTGGTTAAGTTCCTCTAAAACTGACCATGCTGGTAGAACTGCCCACGCTTTCGCTCTCACGCACGACCTGACCCAACTGGTAAACCAGCCCACCAGGATTCCAGACATTGTCGGTCACGCGCCCTCATTGTTGGACCTTCTGCTGACGACTCGCCCGGATGGATATCGGCTAGAGGTTCGTGCTCCTTTAGGAACATCGGATCACTGCCTGGTATCCGCTGGGGTGCCACGGGCGTCGCCACCGGTACCTATGGTTGCCAAACGCCGCATCTGGCACTATGCGTCGGCAGATTGGGACGGTATGCGGGATTACTTCGCATCTGTCCCTTGGAGGCAGCGCTGTTTCAGTGAGCTGGACCCGAACGCTAGCGCTACTGCTGTTGCTGATGAGATCATGTTAGGGATGGAGTACTATATCCCTCACTCCGATCTCATCAGTAGGGGTAGGCGTAACCTCTGGTTCAACCGCGATTGTGCCTTAGCTGTTGAAAACAGACAGTCGGCATACCGCGCTTGGATCAGGGGCCGAGCTTGCGGGGATCCCAACATTGACTCACTGAAAGCAGTCTATAACAACGCCACCAAGTCCTGCAAAAGGGCCTTCATCAGAGCGGATGCACAGCGCGTTGCACGAGTTGGCCAAGAACTTCTTACGCATCCTACGGGAAGCCGTAGCTACTGGCGTCTGGCCAAAGCCGTGCAATCCAACTTCTGTCAACCCTCGCTGCCCCCGTTGAGATGTTCTGACGGCTCGCTAGCTCACAAGCCGCAAGAGAAAGCCGATCTCTTGGTAAAACTCTTTGCTGCTCACTCCCGAATCGATGACTGCAACTTACAGCCACCAACACTCTCCCACTGTGGCCACACAATGCCCGATATTCGTATTAGGCAATGTGATGTACGTGCGGAGCTTCAGTCAATCGACGTCCGGAAAGCTAGTGGACCTGATGGCATTCCAGCGATAGTACTGAAAAACTGCGCAGCGGAGTTGTCTCCTGTCTTAACGCGGCTATACCGTCTTTCTCTCTCTTCTGGGTGTGTGCCGGAATCTTGGAGAGAGGCCAATGTGCAACCGGTCCCCAAAAAGGGAGACCGATCAGACCCAGCTAACTACCGCCCGATAGCTGTCACCTCAGTTCTTTGCAAGGTCATGGAACGGATCTTAAACCACCAGCTGATCCGATACCTAGAAGATCACTCATTAATTAATGATCGACAGTACGGGTTTCGGCCGAACCGGTCAACGGGTGATCTTCTAGCGTACTTAATGCATGTCTGGGGTGAAGCTATTGACAAACGTGGTGAGTCACTGGCAGTTAGCCTTGACATTGCCAAAGCGTTCGATCGGGTCTGGCACAAGGCTCTTCTCTCCAAGCTCCCGGCATACGGTCTGCCCGCTCAGCTCTGTAACTGGATCGCCGGCTTCCTGCATGAGCGAAGAATCCGTGTCCTCGCAGATGGATGCGCTTCGCGGTTCATGTCAGTGAATGCTGGTGTACCACAAGGCTCTGTTCTATCCCCCACACTCTTTCTTCTTCATATCAATGACATGATTCCGTTAGGAAACATTCATTGCTATGCAGATGACAGTACAGTGCATGGGGGATATTACGGTCGCCCAGGGGCTGGGCGCGCTGAAACCGAGAGAGAGAGAGAGAATCTTACCATTGAGCTCGACAGGGTGTTGAAGCTCGTATCTGAATGGGGATCTAACAATCTTGTTGAGTTCAATGCTAAGAAAACACAGGTGTGCGCGTTTACAGCCAAAATGTCGCCGTTCCTTCCCCTTCCGTCTCTTCAGGGCACGACTCTTTCGGCACAGGGCTCCCTAAACTTGCTAGGTATGGAGATATGTTGCGATCTGAATTCCAGGAACTATATCGAAACCGTGATAAAAACAGCCTCACGGAAGCTCGGTGTCCTGAACAAGGTGCGTCGATTTTTCACGCCTGACCAATTATGCCTGCTGTATAAAACTCAGGTCCGGTCTTGCGTGGAATATTGCTCGCACTTGTGGGATGGCTCCGCCAAGTACCTACTCGATGCCCTGGACAGATTGCAGCGTCGTGCTGTCCGTATCGTTGGCGATGTAGAGGTCACCAACAACCTTGAGCCTCTGCAATTGCGTCGAGACATTGCGTCGCTTAGCGCCTTCTATCGGCTATATCACGGTGAGTGTTCTGAAGAGCTATTTGACCTTATCCCACCTTCCCCCTTCCTACTCAGGAGCACGCGTGCCGGTCTTCGGAGTCATCAATTCACTGTCTCCACCTCAACATCACGTACAAAGAAATTTAGTAGCTCTTTTCTTTGTCGAACTTCCAGAACTTGGAATTCTTTGCCAGCACATGTGTTCCCTCCTTCCTATAACATGGGGTCCTTCAAAAGAGGCGTGAAAAAGCACCTTTCGGGCCGGCAAGGTGGAGGCAGCTAGAGTAGTGTCTGAACTGCACTAGCTGTCTTCGCATATGGACTCTTCTTACTGCTTCACATCAGGTGGTGTTGAGTCATTTGTCGTGCTTAGTATAAAAAAAAAAAAAAAAAAAAAAAAAAATATCGTGTCGTTGTGTTTGTCATGTATGCGTGAGTGTGTCGTGTTTCCCTTGTCATTGCAGGTATCTATAGGCGGCGTTATCCACTTACCACCAGGTGTGCCGTCTGCTCGACATCTAATTGTATAAAAAGTAAGTTTTTTCAGTTATTATCTTATCTCAAACAATATTCAAGGTATTTTAAGAAACTATTCTCTTACTTGCGACCAACACTACTAAGCATGTGCGCTCAGAAAAGTCATAATCAGCAGAGTTTCATTGCATAGTTCCGTTCCAATTTCACCTTTATCTCTATGAAGCTAAGGTCGTAAGATAATAACTCGTGCAAATTCTTAGAGTGAAATATGATTCCTTGGCGGAGGTGCCATTATTACAGTTATTTGCATGACTCGTTGTTATTCTCTGCAGTGTGCAAGAAAAATGTGGCTGGTGTCGCGTCGCGGAGCTCAGCATCAGCACCGTGTTTACATATAGCACTTTGAATCTTACGGAAGTAAAAAAATAATGTTGGAAATAAATCAACAAACCCAATAATTACTTCACTTAAAAGCTCATCATCATCACCAGCAGATTCGCCATAGCATAAGTTGCTTTGTTTTCGTAATCGAAACCAGCAGTGTGATTCGCTAACAGAAATATTCAACATCGAACTTGACGGCTGACGAGACAAGACGACGAGCCGCCATTGATTTTGACGTTTGAGCAGCTATGAGATTCTCTTAAGTCAGCAGCCTTGGATTCGCGGCTATCGGCAGCGCTGTCATACCTTGGCGTTTGTTTCACAACTATTGGCGACACCAGCGTTCCGACGACGAGGACGGCGTGAGCCGGAATTAATAAGTTGTTATTTTTTATAGTTTTATATAAAAATCAATTAAATATTGAATGAAGTCATTGCAATACATTTTAAACACAAGAAAAACGAAGTAAAAAAATAGCGATTTTACTTCATGTTGTATATCCAAAACAGCGACAATCATACACAGCCATGGGATCGACGTAAAGATTAGTGAATACCCTTCAGCGCAGCGCAGTGCGCATACGTCAAAATCAATGGCAGCTCGTCGTCTTGTCAGACGTGAAGCTCGATGTCGAATATTTCTGTTTGTGAATCACACAGCTGAGCGCTGCCCGTAAGCGTATTCACTCAATCTCTACGTCGATCTCTTTATACACCACTACTTTTTAATTAGTACAAAAACTTTAAAGGCTAATTAAGAATGGCCTTGCTATCAAATATATTTAAGAATATTTTTTAATATTTATAAATAACAAAGTTATTATCATTTGTTTTCATTCCAAAATGACGCTGAATTTGTGGACGTAATTTATTACCCATTCATAATAAAAATGCATTTATCTTTTTCTCTCGCTCTAGCGCATCTGCTATTCGCGGGAAGGGGCGGGCGGGAAGTTTGATGTATGACGTGGGGATTTATCAATGGGCTCAACTGCCAATAGTGTAAACGGAAAAATACTATCGCCTAGGCTAGGGGCACGTGTTGCTTATTGATTCCATAATGATTTTACCAATTATTGTATTTTTTGTGGACAGTTTTAAAATTTTGAATTTGTTGCTTTTGACTATGTATATGTGATCAGTAACGGTGTATAATGGCTGTGTATATTTGTCTTGTGTTTTTGTTTGAAAGCTGACGTGATCGAGATGGTTCTTAGATATAATTTATGAAGATCTGTTCAGGCTTTGGAATTTGATGACTATCAGCTCATTTGCTACTTGACAACAGGGTTTTACAGTTGCGATTGATTTGAAATTCACAAGGACTCACAAGAATAGTCTCAATTAGATTGTGTTAGATAGATATTACTGAGGCATGGAGTAACATATAATTTAAAATTTTATATTATAAAGTTTAATTGAAGTAGATATCTCTTATTTTGGGTTCCGACTGGGGCAGCATCTCCATCTTACGGCCTGGCCATGGAAACGGGCGGCGGCGGCGTCTCGGCAACCACTGCGCGCTGTCTCGATGTAGAGACATATACTTGGACAATATAAGTATGGAAGATCACATAGCTAGCGCGCGGGCTGTCGTGCACCAACGCGTCTAGCTTCACGCGGCGATTTATGTGAGGCCTCTCCGATACATTCGCGTGCCGAAAACACGTGATCAACATGTGAATTTCAGGCCCAGCCCCGCTTTGAATGTCAAAGCCGAACATTACTTAGTACTGGTGTAGCAGCAATTTACAGAGATCGCAGCTACTAACACTGTTTTGTAGAGTTGTGTTCCTGCGGTAGGTAAGTCCGCCAGATCTCATTAAAAAAGCGTTATTATGGGAGTAGGGGACTCATGCTGACAACATTACGCTTTCTCTTAACCATGCTCTCCGAGCGACTGCCGTCATTTGATAAATATTCATGAATAATATTCCTAATTCTGAGGTGGCACCTCTATTCAAACGTTTAGATTGAAGAGCCACCTTTATAATAATTTAACTTTTGAAGTATTCCACTACAAAATCCACGATATAGTCTACATTATTTTTTAAGCTATAAAATAATTAACTGTATTAAGCCTTTTAAAATGTGAAAAGTGGTTCCTTAATCTAAACATATGACGACTGGCTGGTCGAGCGGTCTGTACCCCTTGCTATGCAGGCTACTCGGTCAAGAGGTCCCGGGTTCGAATCCCGGTAGGAGCAAATGTTTGTATGATGAGTACGAGCATTTGTTTACGAGTCATGAATGTTTATATGTTTATTTAGTATATTTCTAATATTTATATACATATTACTATCAATATTTATCCGTTATCTAGTATCCATAACACAAGCTCTTAATGATGCTTACTTTGGGCTAGATAATAGGTGTGAGTGTATGAATATTTAAAAAAAACATACATAAGTACTTTGAGCGTTTATAGACTTCCCTAGCCGCTTACCACCCGGCGGGACGTAGGCTTGTTTGCCACACTTATCGCATAAAAACTAATGAAATAGTATTTTGAAATTACGATAATTCTATTCTTAATTTTTAATGTTAACATTAAATTAAATGTTTGAAATATTAGAAAATTAATACTTAAACTTGAAAAAAGTAATATCCTCAGGCAAGGCCCGAACTCATTGCGACCTTTAACCGAACCAACTTAACTAAATCGTAAGTATTTGAAAAAAAAAAAACTCGTTGGGGTGTTGTATAATAGAATATTCATCGACATTGTAAGGTAAACGTCAGCCTCTAAGCAAATACTGATGGACTAGAGTCTAGAGGAAATTCACAGGGTGTTCCTAAGTCCACGGTAGTTCAGATAAAGCAGTCACCCGGTTTGTGGAAGGTCGCAGGTCCACTCCCCGCCTGAGGACATGAATTTTCTTATAGGAAATGTTTTTTTTGCGATAATTTATCATAATGTTGTTTTCCAATATGTTTATCATAAGTTAGCTCTATTGTTGTCTCGATTTTACTCTGATTCAGTCTCCGTTAATATCAACCGAGGCATTTCTCTTGTAGCTTCGTAACATTATCAGTCGTGACGTGGCAATGATGAATCGCCTATAATGGTTTTCTTACAATAAAGATTAAAGATTATGCTATCGTGACCCACAGAACCGTTCGAACTAACTACCACGCCCAAAATCAGATGAGATAGTCACCAAAGTGTGAAATTAATGCTCGTTTTCACTAACAGTTGCGTATCGAGCGATTTTTATCTCAGTATATTTAAAGGAGATAGAAAGAAACAAATGTCGTTAAGAGTCTCGTAAACCTAGTAAATAGTTAGTGAAAGAAAAATATTTAAACAAAAAATAAAACCGACTCCAAAAAACTGAAAAGGATAAAATAATTAAATTTTAGTAAGTAGGCACAAATTTTAGTAAGTATCCCCTAGGAACATATTTTTGGAGTCGGTGCTTCGCTATCTATGGTTTCTGGAAACAACTTAGCACCAACTCCAAAAATATGTTCCTAGGGGATGAGTGCCTACTTACTAAAATTTAATTATTTTATCCTTTTCAGTTTTTTGGAGTCGGTTTTATTTTTTGTTTAAATATTTTTTTCACAATTTTTAGTGATAACTTTTGAAGGTCAAAGCTAGATGGGTGACCGTGAGCTTATATTGTTTTCTACTATCGTATGATTTCACAAAAAATTCATAGGAAAGCAAATATCCGCAACTTCGCATATGTAGACGACTTAATTTTTTCAGTTTTGTTGATTTAAAATCCAAACTACCCAATTGATTTCCAAAAAAATTTTATGGGACCAAATGGGTTCACCTCACATCAATATCGGTTCACCCAGTCAAAAGTTCTGAGGTAACAAACATAAAAAAAAACGTACAGGTAGACGAATTGATAACCTCCTCCATTTTTGAAGTCGGTTAAAAACGGACATAATGCACGCTTCTTAAAAGCATTTTCGCAACACGGTTCTCTATACAAAGTTCAAGTGGAATTGGAAATGAACAAACAGATTCTAACAAAACTTGCTAGTCTTAAAGTCAGGCTAGTCTAAAAAGTGATCGGAAGATTTTTCTAAAAGTCGAATAATAAAGAAAAAACTGACGATTTTTGATTGTGTGAATAACAAAAATTGCTCTGACTCACAAATAAGACTGTTTATCGAAGAATCCTCTGACAGCTACATATTTAGACTAACCGACTTGCTTAGGTATACTTATGCATGTAAAGTTTTATTAGAATCGTTTTGTTCGTTGAAAGCATGTATAAAAAGCTGTGCAGCGCTATACGCTATTAAGTTTAAGGCCGTATTAAACAAGTATTGTCAAGGTCAATGTACGTTTTTTACAACTAGATGATCAGCAAGCTGACGGTCTACCTGGTGTTAAGTGGCTACCGTCGACTATAGACCGTGCAATAACAAGGACTAGACATGCCCTAATTCCCGTTTTCACGTTTGCGTTTAGATGTCAATTTGTATTTTGAAATTTCCCATACTTTTTTTTAAACTGACCGAATTATTTGTATGGAAAAAAGTAAAAATCATTTTTCAGCTAAACATTGCTCGAAAGTTAAATATAACGCATCATACAACGGAGCGTGCGGTAAAATAGGTACCACACATATATAATTGTTTTACCGTACGCTCTGTTGTACGGTGCCGTGCGTATTCTTTACGGGTTTTTTTAAATTTACTTAAAAAAGTATATGTATGAGAATTCTACCAAGGAGTTTCAATTACCAACGATCATTATACCGATTTATTCTTATAATGATAAGAATAAATCGGTATAATGTACCGATCGTACCTTTTTGGAAGCGCTTTAGCTCAATACAATTGTCTCATTTTAATACTAAAAAGAAACTGAGATGAATATTATTAGTTCTAATTTTCAACACGCGCACGTGGCGCCATTTGAAAACTTGCGCCATTGTAATAGTTATTTGTTATACAAGAGTGCAAAGTTGCTTTTTAACCGCGTGCTCAATTTTGATGACCGAGCTAGCGAAGGATTCTAAAATTGAATCACGAGTGCAGCGAGTGATTCAAACATTAGAATCCTGAGCGTTAGCGAGGGAATTAAAAGAGCACGAGGTGAAAAATCTTTGCACTCGAGTGCAACACGTAACTTTTCATCCCACCTCAACGAGGAAATGACTCAATGAAAAAAAGCATTGGCGCATTATTAACAGTTCAGTCAATTCTGTTGCCGTCAAATAAACTTCTTCGACGCTAGAATCACTCATTTTAGGTTTTTTACTTGTTTTCAATTTTTCTGTTTTAAACCTATGGTTTTAACAAATATGTCGTGAAAAGAAAATGGCGCGCGCAAAGCAAATTAAACAAAAAGTTACACCAAGAAGGAGCCGAGTCTGAATTTTTAACAAGTTAAAAAAGGTTGTATGATAAATTCGGCACCATGGAGGTAGAAGTAACGAGGTTTAATGATGTTTGGAATTCACAAACTTAGTGCACACGATGTTCTAAATTCAATTTTATTTTATCCTCTAGCGGATAAAAACGGCTTTTACACTCAGATATCAAAGAGCAAAAATATTATTTCCGAGGTGGGGGGATGAAAAATATTTTTGTGACTTTCCGACTGTTATTTAAAAACAAATAATATTACTCTTGTACTGTTTTCTCGCAAATCTACTGAAAAACGTTGTATGACACACGTGCGGATATTGATTTTTATAAACTCGTGCGTGACTATGGTAAGCCCTCGACTTCATCTCGGCCTTATGTTTGTAACGAGTACGTTTGTAAAAACCAACTTATCACACTAGTATCATAAATAACTATTACAATTTTGAATGTCTGTTAACACTTAGCATTATGACTATGTTAGCATCGTTTGGTATGCTGAGTACCAAACGCTCTGTATAATATCCGTAGAAATATATATTTTCTACGGATTAAGGCGGCGACATTAAAAATTATGAGCTATTTATAGCAATAAAATATTCCCAGTGTGGAGATATGGCAACTTGTAGTTAGCAAACTCAACGTTATTGCTAAAGCAATGTTTCGAATGACCACTTAGACAAAGTAACGCCTCGGGCTTGAACTCGACCGTAAAATAATAGGCACTTAGACAGAACATACCCTCCTCAGAGACTTCAGCAAACGGTTTATTCTTGAACAAATAGATGTGTTTATTTATCCACGTACAAGATAATTAGAAATATAAAATCAGTTGATTATACGACAATAAATTAAAAATGGGCTATATCAATTATCATATAAACTTACAAATACAATCATTCAATACAATAATTCAAATTCAATCATTTGATAATTTTATGACATTTCTATGAAAAAATATAACATTGGCTGCATTTATAGTATACGTAATAAAAAAAACAGTTTTCTAATAGACTTGGTACTTTTCTATGTTAGTCGGTAAAACAGGGAGATAATCCAAACAGTATTACTTACAGAATATTACTTCCTGTTTCAAGGCGTTGTTTTTTTATTAATAAATAAGGTAACAGTTAACTTTTTGGTTTTTAAATAGCATAGGTAAGTAGTATTTTACTATTGTATTTTTGTGTTAAAATTTATATTTATACTTTTAAATATAGCCTTCTTTACTGGGAAGAAACCCACTTACAGACGTTTCCACCGCTGCGACGGGCGTGTGAGGATATCGCCCAGTGCATTGCCATTTGGGGGGGGGGGGGGGGTAGACTAGGCAAGACGCACGCTAACCGACCTGCTAAATACGACCTGCTTGATGGTAAGCTGTTACCTTAATATACTGAGGGGGGGGGGGGGGGGGTAGACTAGGCAAGACGCACGCTAACCGACCTGCTAAATACGACCTGCTTGATGGTAAGCTGTTACCTTAATATACAGACGCTGGTAAATAACCTTGTAACAATGAAAACAATTCATAGAAACTCCTAGAACCAGCTACCTATGAGTTGGACAAATACTTTTAATAGCCTTTGAGGCCCAATAAACCAGACACAATTGAATTTTAATTGTCATGTCAACTTAAGTTGGCGTCTGGGCATTAAAGAGTTAAAGATCCCTGTCTTTTACCGTACCTATTTTTTCATTTATCAGACATCATTGTGCAAAGCTTTCAGAATCCGAAACTGGAACGGATTTCAATAGTATTGTATGAGTGCAAAGAACAGAGACTTCCAACGCTATAATATACAACACACGCCGCTATATTATGCTTGGACCAAAACACGGCTCTTCATAATTTCGTTTGAAACGTCTGTAGTAATAAATTCATAAAGCGCTTTGATCCCGTATTTTCCAGTAAGCTAAACAAACCAACCAAATTAAATTCACAATAGATCTGTATCGTCGTGACGTTAGAAGTGGCAGCATACCTGTAGTTTATTCGCTTTTGTTTTAGCCGCACTGAGCGATTACTAGATCCTGAATAGTCCGGCAGACTCCTACCACAGGCAACGGCTTGCTTGAACGACTTTTTACCGTTGCCTTTGTATTCAACTTTAGTGCAGTGCTTAACGCTACCGTGGACATGACTAAATTAAGCGCCACTCAGAAAAATAAGAGACCGCCCATTGAGTGATTCGCCTCAGTGAATTTATTAAAACTTAAGTGTAATTTTCTAAACCTTTTCATTAGGGAATTTGTCCACATCATTGGATATTACAAAGTAATTACGTAGTCAGTGGATTATTATTTTTAGTGAATTTAACACTATCATTTTGTTGCTAACGTTATTAATATTAGGTTTCACGTAAATGAAAATGAAAAACATTTATTGGTTATAAAATACAAACATGAAAACCAAACAGCGGGAACTTTAAAAACAAAACAAAAGCACTAAATAGCCAAATGGTCACTACTCAGCGTATGCTGCGACCTGGAGGGTCTTCCGTAGCGCCAACTGAAAGCCGAATGGAGTAGGGCTAGTATGAGAATTATTTTCAGAAATAACTATGATTGTGACAGGATTACCATCGCCTTTCATTTGTGAAATATTTCAGTGATTCTACGAACAATATACGATTTTATCATTTTAGTAGTAAAGTTGCTTTTCAAAGCAAATATCTACTTTTGATCGCTTTTGGTCCAGTTACTTTAAACGCAAGATGCTAGGTATAACGCCTTCATTGGCATCTTGCGTTTACGGTAACTCGATCAAAAGCGCTTTTGATCACACAGAGCTCATAATTATAATGCTGACGGTACAACAAGAAAACCAGTGATTCAAGTTGTATTAACAGTAAAAACTTAATGTCGGCCAGGTATATGTACAGCATTTCAAAAAATCAGACTAAAATCATAGTTTTCATGCATAGTTTGCTTGTACAAAAATTAAAATTTTTCGTCCATTTCAACGTTATTGACTAAGCCAATATGACAGGCGACATAGAAGTCAACTAAATGTCACAAAAGTGACTTATGCGCCATGATGAGAGTTTTTTTTAGTTGCAGTTTTTTTTATTCTTCTTTTGAAAATGGACAATTGAACACTGTTCTGCAATATTTTTCAGTATAGTGTACAAAGACCTGGCCGGGTCTCTGTACATTTTTAGAAAATCTCTGTGAGTTTGGTATATAAAGTAATAAAAAAGGTACGGCTCTCTAAATGTGTGTCTGTGGTAGCACAAACTTGAGATATGGTAAGTAATTTCATTATTCATTTCTAAAGGGTCCGACCGTAAACTTTGAGAAATTTCTTGCCGTCAGAAGCTGAAAAAAGGATTGTTTCTGCTTACACCTTATACTACAAATCTGTTGGCATGAGTTGCCATTGTATTATCTAGCTTAGTTCGATGGGGTTAAAGTTCAAATAAAGAGTAGTTACTCTAGACAAGTCCCGTAGGTGCCTGGGCTCATTCCCAAATCTAGGTCCGAATGTTTGTTTATGCTTTCTAGTAGTCTACTGAGATTAACGTAACAGACTGCAGCAAAAGGAATATTGAAAGAGGTTCCAAATCTAAGTTCGATGTTCCTTGGTTATTTATTATTAGATACACGATGCAAACCTGCAAGCCGCAGATTTCCAGACACAGATTTTTTTATATTCTCACACCTATTATCTAGCCCAAAATCAAGAACTTGTGTTATGGATGCTAGATAACTGTAAGCATATTTAAGATTAAACCATACATACGTATAATAAATAACCGTAAGCTGAGAATAAATATTCATGCTTATCACAAAAACATCTTCCCCGGACGGGACGCGAACCCAGGACCCTTGAGCGTAGTCAGGGGTACTGATTGATAAAGACTCCTAGAAGTCTTAATGCGACCTAACTAATTTTCCAACAAATTTGCTATTTTTGCATAATATTTACCTGCGTACTTGCATATTGGAAACGAACAAACATATCTAACAAAACTTGCCATGCAATAGCAGATGAGGATAATTTTAAAAAATCAGAGGGTTTCTCCGTAAATCCAATTTATCAAAGAAATAATTGAAGATTTATGGTTTGTATGAAAAGCTAAAAATTGCACTTACAAAAGAATATTTTTTAAAAAATCCTGTGATGACTATTTAGACTACACTGACTCATGTGAAGTCTTATTAGAAGTGGTATGTTATTTTCCAATATTTCGTTTTGAAAGTGTTCCTGAAAAGCCGTGTGGCGTCAACGCTCCAACATCATAGCACAAATTGGATAATAGATAAAATCATAGCACGTAAACACACGCGAGTGCGTGCGGGCCGCCCCATAATTTGTACGGAACGGGTTTGATTCATGGGAGCATCGGGAGTCTGGAGTGACCCGGATCAACGCTCTGCAGCTGTTACTTTATTCTGTAGTAACTGACCGACTATGTTTACAATTTTTACAATACAGCAATCCGTAGACATTTATTTTTAAAACAAACGTAAATGTATTAGTTTTTACATTATTCTTCAGTCCAGTAAGTTTTACATCTATTCCGGATGTTACGAAAGTCCAAAATATAGAATTCTGGGTTGTGCTCGTCAATATCGTAGTATTTTCTCGAGTTCGTGTGTTTGTGTGTGTGTGAGTTAAAACTGTAGTGTGTCGTTCGTATGCGATGGTACGAGTTTTTTAGGGTTGTCACGAACAGGTGTGACAATATTTTTATGAAAAATCGGAAATAAAAGAGAGGTAATTCTTGGCAAGGAACGAAATCCCCGCCTTAAATTTTATTTCTTTTCTATGGACTGTTGTAACACACTGTATAGGCAAACAAATTTTATAAGTAAGACAATATAAGTTAATACCGGGATCGGTACCCGGGACTTCTGGTTTAATAGACAGGAGTACCGACCCCTCAGTGAGACAGCCAATACAAAATATTCTAAGAGTTAGTAAAAGCAGGAAACTTGAAATAATAAATATACAAACATTAAATTTTTTATGTATTCAGACGGTAATGGCATAAACTATTTATTTTCAGATATTTCTTAATGTCCTTGATCAATGGTCATAACGGTGGTGTCGGGCTCGTAGTGGTAGTCGAGCGCGCGCGTGCGCACAATTTCCTTGTACACGAACGCGGACTTGCGCGGCGTGCGCGTACGCTCCGGGCTCTCGTAGTCCACTTCATACAGACCGAAACGATCACTGTGAAAAGATTTGATAATAGTGTACTTTTTTGTTGTACTTTCTATAAAACTAGATTCAAGATTTCCTATACAACTAGATAACAAGCTCAGCGGCCCACTTGGTGGTAAGTGGCAAGCTACAAGATATTCACAAAAACTACCACTATTACAGAGAAATAGTATTTCAAAAAAACAATATTCTTACATATATCCAAAAATCCATTCGAAATTGTCCATCAGACTCCACGCAGTATAAGCTACAACATCAGAACCCTCATCCATGGCGTCCAGCATGGCATCTAGGTACAATCTATAGTACTCAATGCGATCATCGTCCTCTAAGCCAGGTAGAGTTGAATATCCGTTCTCTGTGATGATTACGGTAGGATTGTTGTATTGTTCCCTTATAGTTGTTAAAAGCTTATAAAAACCCCACGGCACACTCTGAAACAAATTTGGGTAACTTCTGTATCTAACCTTTCTATAATCTAACAGCGGTGTATAAATCTGTAAGTTCTTTATTACCTTCGTTAAAAAACGTATTTACCTTTAACCAACTTGCTGATGAACTGACCCATTCCTCAGGTTGGTATAGTATAGCACCAATATCATCATAATAGGATGGTGTGGCAAAATAACCTTCAACCGATTCATTTCTGTAGCCTATTGATGTAGTGTAATGATTCAGCCCGAAGAAGTCAGATGATCCACGAATCATTTCAATTTCCTCTTGTGTAAATTCCGGTAATCTTGATCTTCTGAAACCTTGTTGAGCACTCTTTTCCGCAACTCTCTCTTTCATCACTTTGGGAAAATCTCCAGTTTCGCTGAATATAGGATGAGCATATTGTCCCCACTAAAATGTTAGTAATACTTTAAAGTACATGAATAATGAAAATAAACATGCGAAAAGCCACAACTTTGGTACCTAATAAAAGTTTTTTAATAGCATTAATACTAAACACTACTATTTTTTCATAAAATTAATTGTGATATATTTTTAAGTTTTACCTCAAACTGCCGCGCTTCGTCAACGGCTTCAGTGTCTTTCTCAGATTCGGGCTCGAGCCAAACTGCACTTAACGAAATACCAATAGTTCCACCATATCTTGGCCTAAACTCTTTATCATAAATGTGATAGCTTTTTCCGTGAGCCACCAGAAGATTTTTAGCGCAAAGGTATTCAGCGTATCCAGTTATATTTAGTGCTGGAGCGAGGGTGGCACTGGCATAGCCATGATAACAGATTTCACGGGGTTCATTGAGAGTTATCCAATATTTAACTCTATCACCAAATTTATCAAAACAAACTCTTGTATAATCGGCAAACCAGTCAGCTATATGAGGGTTTGTCCATCCACCCATTTCCTGTAATTTCTGGGGCAAGTCCCAGTGATAAAGTGTGATCATAGGTTCAATGTTGTATTTGAGCATTTCGTCAATCAGGTTGTTATAATATTGCACTCCCGCCTCATTTATCTTATCAGGGAAGCTGGTCGGTAATAACCGAGACCACGACAAGGAGAATCTATAGAAGTCAATGCCTAACTCCCGCATCATCTCCACGTCTCTTTTATAATGATTGTACGAGTCATCAGCTATATCTCCATTGGAAAAGTCTTTAATCATGTATGGTTTGTTGTGAGTTAAATGATCCCAAATATTCTCCGATTTACCTATAGGAAAAAATAATCAAATTGCTACAAAGTATTTTCTTTAATAACTACAAACTCATTAAAGAAATTATACTTTGTGTAATATTTATCATTATTGAATATATTTTTATACTACTAGATGACAAGCAAGCTGACGGCCCGCCTGGTGGTAAGTGGTTAACATCGCGTAGAGACATTTGCAATAACAAGGAAAATATCACTTGATATTGCAGGTGCCATCTTGAGACCTAAGACAGAATGCCTTTCACGTCCAGTAATTACACTAGCTACACCTTTCCATTCGATCCGAAACACAGCGAACTATTTTATTTTACGGCAGAAATAGGAAAGGGGTGATATGTACCCAGGCGACGCTACATACAGGCCTACCAACTTGTGTGTGCTATTGTACTAAACACAATACTGCGGCATAAAGTTAACTAAGAAAAGTGTAATACTTGACAAATCACACATAAACATGTTAATGTGTACATTAATAACTACAACAACATCTAGAATTTAATAATAAATAAAAATAGTACTAACATATTTTAACTAAATGCTAATTATGTGTTAGCTCACATTAACGATTCAAACACATCATTCACGTAATTACCTCATGCATGCATGTGTTCTTTTTAAAAAATGTCTCCGCTGGCTCCTTCAATTGTTAAACGTTTGGACTCTACCAGCCAGGCGGCGTCTCCACACTAGAATATCTATTGTGTCTAGTTCGTGGGTATAGTAACGATTAAAAATTATAATACAATTCGTTGTTTTTTTACATACCATCAACATTCCAAGCGCCTTCTATTTGGTAGGAAGCGGTAGAAGTACCAAACAAGAACCCATCTGGGAAATTCCTTGGACCATGTCGAGCGTCATTTAACCTCTGGGCACTTGTTACCAATCCCAATATAATACATAATAGTATCACTCTGAAAACAATGCGAGTTGGCTATTTCAAAATATATTATAATAATATAAATGTAACTAAAATAATGCAAATATTTTTAGAATTACAATTTACTTACAAACAGTTATTTTGTAACATCTCTACTTATCAATAAGTTACAAGTGTTTTTGAAATTCATACTTATTTGTTTATATACTTACCACTAAACAATGTCAGTCAATTGCTCCCCTGCCAGCAACTTGTCAGTTCTCAAGTGATGATTTGAATTAATCTTATCTGGATTTAATATTATATCACTACGATTGACTTAACATACCATTACAGAATGAAGTACATTACATCACTCTGCTAGGTCGTATTATTTCAGAATTTTCCTCTTGCATTTCGTTTTTGTTTTTCATATGGGATATTTTCCGAGTTCAAAGGCGAAGGTACTCTATTCAACGAGATTTTTTAGTTATGATATTCGTATTTTTTTAATTCATTTTTCAAAAATCTTTGATGATTTATTCTTTAATGTGGCTTTTAAGACTTTTAATTTTGCTATCATCATCATAATTATTTCAGCCGAGAGCCATCGACTGTTGGGCAAAGGCATCCATCGGCTTCCCGCGACCCTCACCAGATCGTCGGTCCGCCTTGTGGGAGGCCAACCAACGCTGCGTTTCCCGATCCTCGGCCGCCAATCGAGGACATTTTCGCCCCAACACCCATCAGTCCTTCTTGCAATGGCCTGCCCACTGCTACTTGAGGCTCGCAATTCTTTGGGCTATGTCGGTGATATTAGTTCTCCTGCGGATCTCATCATTTCTTATTCGATCACGCAGAGAAACCCCGAGCTTAGCCCTGTCCATTGCCCTTTGGGTGACTTTGAGCCTTCTTATGAGGCCCATTGTAAGCAGCCACGTCTCAGTTACGTAAGTCATCACTGGCAACACACGCGAATTAAAGACATTCGTCTTAAGACACTGCCGAAACTTGGGCCGAAAATATGCTATGAAGCTTCCCAAACGCTGCCCAGCCGAGTTGGATTCGTCGATTGACCTCTTTCTGGAAGTTGGACTACTTGTCCCAGGTAAATATATTCTTCAACAACTTCCAGTGTAGAGCTTACAACCTTTACGGGAGTGGGTACGACATGGGATTGCGACATAATTTTCGTCTTATCCATGTTCATTTTAAGACCGATTTAGTAGACTCTAAGACCCATTACCTCGAACCGTAACAGAAATTAAAAGTTTTCTAGGAATTATAGGCTATTACCGCCGCTTTATTAAAGATTTCGCTAAAATCACCCAACCTATGACAACTCGTTTGAAGAAACAGAGCTCCATGCCATGTAACGATAGCAAATATGTAGAAGCATTTGAAAAGTGTAAAGAGCTCCTTGTAAACGCCCCAATTCTACAATACCCGGATCCCGATAAACCTTATATACTGACAACAGACGCATCATAATATACCCGTGGTGCAGTGCTTTCCCAAGGAACAATCGGAACTGATAAGCCCATAGCTTACGCTAGCAGGACCCTTAACAGTGCCGAAACTCGATATAGTGTAACGAAAAAGGAACTCCTAGCAATCGTTTGGGCAGTCAAACATTTTCGCTCCTATCTCTATGGAACTAAATTCACAATAGTTACCGACCATAAGCCACTTGCATGGCTCAATTCCCTTAAGGAAACTAATAGTAGACTCACACGTTGGCGCTTACATCTCTTAGAATATAACTTCGATATTGTACACAAAAGTGTAAAACAAATTACCATTTTGTTTGTTCGTTGCAGACGCCCTATCGCGCATTAGAATTAACGCCTTAAATAAAGATAATCAGTCAATAAAAGCTAACGTCGATAAAGACGAGGATAGAATCGAATATATTAAGCAGTTAACAAAAGATATACAAAATTTAGGTAAATTTCAAGGCAAAGCTCAAAATGAAGCAATGTCAATTGACGAAACCATAGAAATTTTAGACTCAGATTCTGAAAGACCTAAGTCTCCATACTCAATACCATGCCCATCGAGTTCAACTTTATCAGCTTCAAGTTTAGCCAGTACAATTTATTCAGCTAGAGATACCAAATCTCAAGGAGTACCGATTCTCCAAGAAGCAATAGATACAAAGTCAAATCAAATTCTAATATACACATGGTTAATAGATAAATTACTTGTTAAAAACTTATCCCGAGAAAAACCCACTAATCGACCAGATTTAGTTAAACAATTTTTAAAAGAATACTAAGCTAATAATACTAAATATTTCATTTATTTTGAAGACGACATACGCAGATGACAATTTACAGAAGCAATAATATTCCTATTCAAAAAAGAATTAGTACAATTCTTTGAATGCACAAAAAGAGTTGTGTTCATAGAAGATGAGCTAGAACAAAAAGAAATAGTAGAAAAATATCACATTGGAAAAACCTGTCACCGTGGAATTCGAGAAACCCTAAAACACATTAAACGCACACATTTTTGGCATAATATGGAACAAACCATATCTTGTATTATTAACTGTTGTGACACATGCAAGAGAATGAAATATGATAGGAAACCTCTACGACCTAAACTCCAATTAACGCAAACGCAAACGAAACCGTTAGAAGAAATATTTATAGATCTTTTCTCTATCGAAGGACAATATTATCTAACAATAATAGATGCTTTTAGTAAACTAGGGCTAGCATTAGAAATTTCTAACAGATCAACACCAGAAGTAGTGAGGGTCCTAATTTAAAACTTTTCTTTTTATGGTGTCCCCCAAAAGATAAGTTCAGACCCAGGCTCAGAGTTTAATAACACTCTCTTAAAAGAACTCTTAGCTCTATATAAAGTGGAATTACACATAGGCACACCTAATAATCCAAATTCTATGGGACTTATAGACCGATTCCATTCGACTATAATAGAAATATATAGATTAGCAAAATATGAACATAAATAACAGATGCATCTTCAGTTATGACGTATGCTATTATGTTATATAACCATTCGATTCACTCTACCACTAATTTAACACCCTTTGAAGTCTTGTTAGGATATACCGACTCAAGACATGCATTTGATATGGACTTTGAGAAAAATTATTTACAACACTTAATAAAAGAACATGCAAAAAGAACAAAATACTTATATAAACATATAACAGACCAAGCAATTAAAAGAAAAGAAAATATAATAGAAAAATGAGGTGGCAAAACACAATTTAATATAGACCCTGGCGATAAAGTTTTTGTAAGGGTTATAAATAAAAGAATTAGTAAGGACAAACTGAGATATCATAAAGCTATAGTCACAGAAAAAACAAATAGAAATATAGTCCCATTACAAATAAAAACACGTAAAACTAAAGCCCCACTAAAACATGTCAAACACCCTTCACAGATACCTCCGCATCGTCCTGGCGATGACCATAATGAACCAACTACTGGCACATCAGCTGCAGGAAATAAGTAAAAATCCAGGAGTCTTACCAATGAAAAACGGTGTCGCGGTAATTACCAAAGAAAATTGGGTAATATCCAAAGAGTTGAACCTCGAACAGATATAAGAAGATATGAGGTAAGAAAACAATTAGATTATATGAAAAACATTACTTTACTTAAGTTCGACCAGATTTGCCCAACTATTAGAGTTAAACGAGGACTAATAAATCCACTTGGATCCATTATTAAGATTATTACTGGAAATCTTGATCATGATGATGCCGTAAAGTATGATAAAGCCATAACAGGTATTAAAAATAAACAAAATTATAATACTGGAAAATTGACCTTAATCACGGAAACGGTGCAAGTTCTCACGAACTCTACATTAAAATTGAATAAAAATCGTATACAATTAAATAATGAAATTAAGAAATTAACAAATAATATTAGTATCAGTTTAAGGAATAACTTACTCTATCATAATTTTCAAACAATTTACATGAAGTTAAACGAAATAGAGACCAGCTTTGCACTCAGTGGGCTAGGTGTTTAACATCAATCTATAATAGAATCTAGTAAGCTATTAAGCGTTTTAGAACAAATAAATAGGAAAGAAAAATTAGTTTATTTACCCAGTTTAGAAAACTTAGTAAAAATAGAACAGACCATTACTATTAAAGCATATTTTAAAGGAAAACAAATCACTTACCTATTAGAAATACCTATAATAAATTGAGATACCTATATATATTAGAAATTGATTCCCTTACCTGTAATTTCCCATAAAACCACAATTGTCATTTTACCTAAATATCCTTACCTCCTGGCGAAAGGTCTGCAAATAAGATTATTGAAACAGCCATGCCAAGAGATGAACGAAGCCAGCTTTCTATGTCGTAATGATGAAATGATCGAGTTTACTCAAGATTTCTGTATCACCGACTTGATGACGTATGTTGAGAAGGTGACGTCATGCACGCAGATTCCAGTTACTATTGGAAAAGTTAAAGTTCTATTATTACAAACGAATAGATGGATTCTCTACAGTAGAGACGAAGAGCTACTTACCAGATCCTGTATCAAGGAAATTTTCCGCCAAAAAGTTAAAGGAACATATATACTTACCCTAGACGATCCATGCGAAGTGAAAATCCAGAATATCACTTTGAAAATGCATCAGCCAGACACAGAACGCATAAACTATTTAAGATTACCTATTGTTAACTAACCTTCGTTGTACTCTCCCGATGAAGCAGCATTACCGAGACCAGGACCTGTGGACTTGGAAGACGTAGACCTCGCAGACCGGAAACTCCTGTCCTTTGCCTTGAGAAAAAGTGTCAGTCAAAATAGTGATTGTGAAAAGTCCCCAATTGTACATAATATATAAGCATCTGGACGATTTTATTATATATAATCATTTTTGTAACACTTTGTATTGTAGTACATAAGTACCGCTTAAAATTGTTTAAACTATGTGCTCGAAGTTCTCATAAAAACGAGAGCTTCGAACTTAAGGAGGGAGGAGTTACGTCAGTCGACGCTACCTTAAATAAACATAAACAGAAGATCTTCTGAGAATGTTATTGTTCACATCATCAGTCTGTCAACGATTAGACGCAATTCCTCGAATGCTTACAGAGACATTTTCATTGTAAGACGCTAGATTTATATTAAGTTAGGATCAGTCTTCAACTGAACGGCAAGCCGTAAACACATGTATTTAGTATTAAGCTCTACATTAATTAAAGTCGATTGTTTTTTAAAACAACTTCACCACTCCGCGAAACTTGACTACCTAGTCTCCTCAATAACGCTGACGATGCCACGAAACCTACAAAACAAAACACGAAAACTACAAGCCTATAAACTAAGGTATTCGATTTTAACATTTCACACCGTTGGTTTTGTGGTCCTCCATTTCTCATAAAATCTGATTTTGATTGGCCGGTCGAAACGATTTCCGATATGGAAGAAGTCACACTAGCATGTGACGTAGAGTCGGAGCTGGTGGGGCTTCTTATCGATGCTTCTACAAATTACAAGAGCATTCAAAAAACATTAAAAGCCGCAGACGTGAGAACTAAAGTGTTCCGAACAGGATATAACAGATTATATACAAAGTAAGACCAAAGAGACTATCTCACTTGAACGAATAAATATGAAGGAAGACCGTCCTTATAATGCATATAAACTGACTGTTTTGAAGAGAAACGAGTTAATGTTTTTGGACAGCAACCTGTGGCCAGATGGAATAAAATGTAGACGATTTTTTGACTTCAAAAAGCGCTCTTCGCAGGTGGTTAGATAGATAGATAGATAAAATGTTTATTTTAATTCTTCAACACACACATACAAAATACTAAAACATTTAACGTAACCTAAACACAAATTGAAAAAATAAAATAAAATAAAAAACAAAATTAAAACATATCAAATAGGTAGGAAATATTTGTGTGTGTGTTGTAGAAATATAAAAAGGGTCGCAGCACAGTGTCTGGTTCTGCCCACACCGTGTGATGTGGACAAAGCACTGATTTTCTGCTACAACCTGAGGTTTTTAGAGAATAAATAAAATTGCCAAACGTACTCAAGAAGTGTTTTAAAAAAAAGTGAAATAACATAAAATATTTATAAATGTGTTGTATTAAACCTATAAATGATTTGGTACTGTATTGAGTGTATTAATAAATATGTGTATGTATTGTTTAAGAACAAATTATTATTTATGTTTATGTATACGGAATGAAACATTCAAATGGCAAAATCCGCCACCAAGTACCCGTTGGGAATACCTATACGTTGTTTATCTAAAAGAAATGATTTTATGTGTTTTTTAAAACAAAATTTTGAGGTCATTAGTCTTATAGGCGGCGGTATGTTATTACAACATTTGGTTGCAAGGTAGCGGAAACTGCCCGCGAACGCAACTGACTTGTGTGGGTGACATTCTAAAAGATTTCTGCAAGTTCTAGTGCCGTATCTGTCATGAAAAGGAGATGTACCTATACGTAATTTAGAGAAGAGATATGTTGGCTTCTTATACTTCACAACGTCAAACACCAAACAAGCGAGGTGTAAATGTCTCCGGGAAAACATATTCAGCATCGAAGCACTGTTCAGATATGGTGAGATGTGACTTCTGGGAGGTACCTTGAAACAAAAGCAATAACAAGCGTTACTCCGCAAACAGCTCCTACTACCTAACAGACCGTAAATGGATAGTGACAAAAAGAACAAAATAATTTTATATAACTGTAAAAATATAAAGCGAAGTGTCAATTGTGTGCACGATCTATGTGAGCAGGCAGACGTGGTGGCCAGGAAACTTGGTTATTACCACAAGAGCTTTTTTTTTCGGGGAGAAATCCGACAACAGACCTACCCGCCACTGGCTAAGTGACGAGCGTGTGTGGGGGTCGCCGAGCGCTTATAAGGCACTGGGAATACCCACTAAAACTCCCCGGTAACTCCACTGCCCTTCACGGAGGTAGTCTGGGCTCTGCCGAAGCAATTTCACCAAACCACCCCCAGGCAACCCCCTCCGGCCTTGCGGCCAGGTTTCGCGCTGATGGGGATTACCCAGAGTCACTTGGGTAATCCCAGACGTGGCGGCCTGTGCAATGCATGCGTGGGAGCCACCCACGCACGCAACCGCGCCTAGGGCGTAGGAAGACGAGGGATCACCGCCCGCCTCCTCGCGCCCACCCGCCTACGCCGGATAGGGACGGCCAGAGGATCCTGTTCCCGCTCCCTCTCCGCTGCCTCCTTCTGCATGAGTACAGTCTCGCAGAAGGAGGCGAAAGCCTCCCATGCCCTCTCGCTACCAACCATGGTAAGAGCCATGCGCCAACCGAGCGCCGCACGAAGTTCGCAGCGCTCGTGTCGCCAGGCCGGACACTCCACAAGGGTGTGCTCGGCCGTATCGTCGGGGGAGTCGCAGTGATGACACCGCGACGTCTCCTCCCGACGAGCGATACGGTACAGGTAGTGGCCGAAGCAACCATGTCCGGTCAGTACCTGTACCATGCGATAGGTGAGGCTGCCAATCCGGCGCCCAACCCACTCCTCAAACATTACCACATGACCTAACGTTTCTTGGCAAAGTGCATAAAGATTTTGGCTACACGGGGAAGTCAGCTGTCGATTTGTCTACTGGTGTCCTCCGTGGCTGTCCCCACGGGGGTATGGCGATTCTGTGGCGTAATGGTGTATTTCGCGATGTGTCTGTGATAAAAACTAATAGTGAGCGTATAGTGGCTATAAAAGCGGTGCCACATGACCAACGGGAAATTTTATTTATGTGTGTTTATATGCCTACTGACGGGCGGGATAATCTGCCGGAGTTCACTCAGTGTTTGGGCGAATGCTATTTTGGAAGTTTGTAATATTGAAACTGTATTTATGCTTGGTGACTACAATGCACATCCACAGACTCTTTTCTGTAATGAACTTCTTAAGTTCTGTGATGACCAACAGTGGGTGTGTGCGGACATTGCTAGGCTGGGTATATCCTCTCATACATATACATTTATTAGCGAATCTCATGCATGTAACAGGTAGTTAGATCACTGTTTAATCAGCAATGCAGCATGGTATACGGTAACAAATGTGCTTGTTCTGTATGATGTGTATTGGTCAGACCATTTCCCTCTATTAGTAGAATGCAATTTAGGTTTAATTAGAAGTAAGATTTATATAAATAATAATCAATGTAATGATGTTATATCCCCATATAGATCATCTAATGTAAACCATTCTACTAGGGACCTAGAACATGTATCAATTTACCAGGAATATTGTAATCTTAATTTGAAAATTATAGATTTTCCGACTGATTTTCATAATTGTGCAGATACAATGTGTAACAACAGTAAACATAGAAATGTTATAGATAATCTGTATGATGATATTGTTGATGTTCTTAGCCAGGCAGCGAGAAACAGCTGCCAGCGCTCTGTTATAACTAGCTGCAAGCACAAGTGTATTAGGGGTTGGAACAGGTATGTATCGGAGGCTCATAAACGGGCTGAGTACAATTTCCAAATATTTGTTTTGTATGGCAGACCCCGGTCAGGTTCTGTCTATGAGAACATGAAATTAAGTCGTAAAATATTTAAATCTAGACTTAAATGGTGTCAACGTAATCAGGAACAGATCCGTATGGACATTATTGCTTCTCAACATTCAACAAAACAATTTGGTAAATTCTGGTAGAGTACCAAAAATCTTAATGGGAAAGCAAGTTCACCGGCTAGTGTTGAGGGCAGTAGTGACCCAAAAAGTATTGCTAATATCTTTAGAGAATATTTCACATTACAGAGTCCTATTCAAACGGTGTCTAGTGTGTTGCCCAGTGCTGGGTTCGGTCATACTGGAGAGCCCTTTAAAATAACAAGTAAAGAAGTTAACACTACCATTAAAAATATGAAAAGAGGGAAATAGCCATGTGTCATGATGGGCTCTGCATTGAGCATCTGCAGCATGCGGGTTATCATATAGGTAGAGTGTTGTCAATGCTTTTCACATTTTGCATTAGACAAAGTTACTTGCTACCTGACTTGAAGCGGACAATTGTTGTTCTGTTGGTCAAGAACTCTTCTGGTGACATAACTGATAAAAGTAATTATAGGCCAATATCCCTCGCAACTGATATCGCGTACGTCATCGCACATCCCAAAATTTCTAACCCAGTCTCTTTTGATCATTAAAGGCCCATCTCAATACTCCCGTTTCTTTCCAAAGTTCTGGAAGCTGCTGTCCACAAGCAGTTAACACAAAAAATGGCCTTATTATTTTTTTATAAATCAAAAATGTGTTTAAATAATTGATAAATAAATATACAAACATCCAACACCTGCTCCTACCGAGATTCGAACCCGGGACTTCTAGTTTAATAGACAGGAGTACCGACCCTCAATCAGGCAGCCGATGGTACAAAATATTCTAAGAGTAGCTGAAAGAAGGAAACTTGAAATAAAATATTTTGAATTTGAATGGCTTGTAAACTATTTATTTTCAGATATTATTCTCAATGTCCTTGGTCGATGGTCATAACGGTGGTGTCGGGCTCGTAGTGGTAGTCGAGCGCGCGCGTGCGCACAATTTCCTTGTACACGAACGCGGACTTGCGCGGCGTGCGCGTACGCTCCGGGCTCTCGTAGTCCACTTCATACAGGCCGAAGCGATCACTGTGAAAAGATTTGATAAAAGTGTACTTTTTCGTTGTACTTTCTATAAAACTAGATTCAAGATTTTCTATACAACTAGATGACAAGCAAGCTGACGGCCCACTTGGTGGTAAGTAGCAAGCTACAAGATATTCACAAAAACTACCACTATTACAGAGAAATAGTATTTCAAAAAACAATATTCTTACATATATCCATTAATCCATTCGAAATTGTCCATCAGAGTCCACGCAGTATAAGCTACAACATCAGTACCCTCATCCATGGCGTCCAGCATGGCATCTAGGTACAATCTATAGTACTCAATGCGATCATCGTCCTCTAAGCCAGGTAGAGTTGAATACCCGTTCTCTGTAATGATTACGGTAGGATTGTTGTATTGTTCCCTTATAGTTGTTAAAAGCTTATAAAAACCCCACGGCACACTCTGAAACAAATTTGGGTAACTTCTGTATCTAACCTTTCTATAATCTAACAGCGGTGTATAAATCTGTAAGTTCTTTATTACCTTTAACCAACTTGCTGATGAGCTGACCCATTCCTCAGGTTGATATAGTATAGTACCAATATCATCATAATAGGATGGTGTGGCAAAATAACCTTCAACCGATTCATTTCTGTAGCCTATTAATGTAGTGTAATGATTCAGCCCGAAGAAGTCAGATGATCCACGAATCATTTCAATTTCCTCTTGTGTAAATTCCGGTAATCTTGATCTTCTGAAACCTTGTTTAGCACTCTTTTCCGCAACTTTCTCTTTCATCACTTTGGGAAAATCTCCAGTTTCGCTGAATATAGGATGAGCATATTGTCCCCACTAAAATGTTAGTAATACTTTAAAGTACATGAATAATGAAAATAAAGATGCGAGAAGCCACAACTTTTGTAATAAAAGTTTTTTAATAGCATTAATAATAAACACTACTTTTTTTTCATAAAATTAATTGTGATATATTTTTAAGTTTTACCTCAAACTGCCGCGCTTCGTCAACGGCTTCAGCGTCCTTTTCAGATTCTGGTTCGAGCCAATCTGCACTTATCGTAATACCAATAGTTCCACCATATCTTGGCCTGAATTCTTTATCATAAATGTGATAGCTTTTTCCGTGAGCCACCAGAAGATTTTTAGCGCAAAGGTATTCAGCGTATCCAGTTATATTTAGTGCTGGAGCGTTCGTGGCACTGGCATAGCCTAGATAACAGATTTGACGGGGTTCATTGAGAGTTATCCAATATTTAACTCTATCACCAAATTTATCAAAACAAACTCTTGCATAATCGGCAAACCAGTCAGCTATATGAGAGTTTGTCCATCCACCCATTTCCTGTAATTTCTGGGGCAAGTCCCAGTGATAAAGTGTGATCATAGGTTCAATGTTGTATTTGAGCATTTCGTCAATCAGATTGTTATAATATTGCACTCCCGCCTCATTTATCTTATCAGGGAAGCTGGTCGGTAATAACCGAGACCACGACAAGGAGAATCTATAGAAATCGATGCCTAACTCCCGCATCATCTCCACGTCTCTTTTATAATCATTGTACGAATCATCGGCAATATCTCCATTGGAAAAATCTTTGATCATGTATGGTTTGTTGTGAGTTAAATGATCCCAAATATTCTCAGATTTACCTATAGAGGGAGGGAATCAAATTGCTACAAAGTATTTTCTTTATTACCTACAAACTCATTAAAGAAATTATACTTTATGTAATATTTACTATAATTGATCATATTTTTATACTACTAGATGACAAGCAAGCTGACGGCCCGCCTGGTGGTAAGTGGTTATCATCGCATAGAGACATTTCCAATAACAAGGAAAATATCACTTGATATTGCAGGTGCCATCTTGAGGCCTTTTTTTTTTTTTTTTTTTCGGGGAGAAATCCGACTACAGACCTACCCGCCGCTGGCTAAGCGACGGGCGTGTGTGGGGGTCGCCCAGCGCTTACAAGGCACTGGGAATACCCACTAAAACTCCCCGGTAACTCCACTGCCCTTCGCGGGGGTGGCATGGGCTCTGCCAAAGCAATTTCACCAACCCACCCCCAGGCAACCCAGCCTTACGGCCAGGTTTTGCGCCAATGGAGATTACCCAGAGTACCATCTTGAGGCCTAAGATAGAATGCCTTCCACGTCCAGTAATTACACTAGCTACCTTTCCCTTCGATCCGAAACACATAATGTTAACTAAGAAAAGTGTAATACTTGACAAATCACACATAAACATGTTAATGTGTACATTAATAACTACAAAAACATCTAGAATTTAATAATAAATAAAAATAGTACTAACATATTTTAACTAAATGCTGATTATGTGTTAGCTCACATTAACGATTCAAACACATCATTCACATAATTACCTCATGCATGCATGTTTTCTTTTTAAAAATGTCTCCGCTGGCTTCTTCAATTGTTAAACGTTTGGACTCTACCAGCCAGGCGGCGTCTCCACACTAGAATATCTATTGTGTCTAGTTCGTGGGTATAGTAACGATTAAAAATTATAATACAATTCGTTGTTTTTTTTACATACCATCAACATTCCAAGCGCCTTCTATTTGGTAGGAAGCGGTAGAAGTACCAAACAAGAACCCATCTGGGAAATTCCTTGGACCATGTCGAGCGTCATTTAACCTCTGGGCACTTGTTACCAATCCCAATATAATACATAATAGTATCACTCTGAAAATAATGCGAGTTGGCTATTTTAAAATATATTATAATGTAATTAAAATAATGCATATATTTTAAAAAATTACAATTTACCAACAAACAGTTATTTTGTGTCATCTTCACTTATCAATATGTTACAAGTATTCTTGAAATTGATACTTATTTGTTTATTAGCGTCGCTTTGGTAGTGAAGAGAGTCAACCCACACTTATCAAGTTTTGAGATATGATGCAATTAAGTGGCAAGGCTGAACAAAAAATATTGTTTAGCCTATAACTTCTAAACTATATTTCGGATTTTAATAAGAATGGTACCGTACTACCAAAACATGCTGCTTGCCTTTTTTTAATAATAAAAGATTTTTTAACTTATCTAGATTTACTGTTATTCGCTTTATTGCACTTAGCTCTATTCACCATTCAGATTTTAGGCAAATGATCTAGCTATAATCACGGTGGTGAAAAGAGTTATGTGTCAAAGATCTGTTTTATATTTAAATAATTATTCACTTTTGCTGAAAATAAGGGTTCAACCCTTAAGTAATAATTTTACAATGAAGAATAAGGTAAAAATTTTATTGTTGAAAAACTTTATTGAAAACATTAATCATCTTCTTCTGAAACAACATCATTTGAATCAGAAAGATTTATATAATATTCATGGTACGAAGAAGGGATTGTACCTTTTAGCCAAAAACCTTGTAAATCTTTCAGTTTTTTTGTATCTATTTTTAAGCTTAGCGTATATAGAGATGATACGACAGTGGTACGCAATTCTTCATCATTTCGTGTAGATCTGAGGCGAATACATAGCGGCTTAACTGAGTTTTGTAAAAGATATGCATGGGCTATTCACGTTTATATTGCAGCCATTTAACAAGAAGCCAGTTCATGGTTCCGTTCTCCCCTTTTGTTTTATTTGTGATTAGTGTTTTGCTGTATGACTTAAAGTCAAGAAATTGACTATAATTCATTTCCTTTACGATGTATGCTAGGCGGGTGGTCTTGGCCGTTCTTGCGATAGTATACCATCAATCGGGGACAAAAATGTCTATCTTTCTACCTCTGGATTCGATGGTAGAGTAAACACTGTCACATTCCATTTCGCAATGTCCAGATTCCATGTACTTTTGATTGATAATCTTTAGACGTGGAAACGTAGAGAGTGCTCTAATAAACATAGCAAAAAGTATATGGTTTCTGTTTTGTCCTGATCCTTTATCAGAGTAAAATGTTACCCCGGTCACCTCTGGTGGTAGTTCAGAAAGGAGCTTCCAAATACATGTGGGTATCTCAGATGCTCCTTTTGTACCGTTGGTCTCATGCCACATGTAGTTGATTGCGGTAGCCTTACTAAGTTCATAGATAGTAAAGTTATAAGTTTTTATTTTTTTCTTATAATATAATTGTCCTATCTGCAATTGCGGGGTAAGTAAGATTTTTTCTAAATCTATAGTATAAGCGCAAAATGTTCGATCAGTCTTAGCCCTTGCTTTGTCTTCTTTTTTCTGCTCTCTTGCTTCTGTTTTTCTGGTCAAATGTAACTCGTAATTTCGTTGTTCTTTGACTTGCTCTTCTGATGATTTGTTTTTATATTGGACACAATAATCACATTGGTCTTTTTTTGATCTATGGAAGCCTTAATTGAACTCGGTAGTATATATATATGTTTATAATAATAAGATTATACTGGTGATACTCCATTTTCTTCACAATATTTAACGTAATCCTGGTACAAGCGGTTTTCAGTCAGGCCAGAGGGCAGATACTTTCACTTAGATGAACTTCGGCAGTAGTGAGAATGTACTACAGGTAAAGACTTGATATGATCACGAACAATATTCTTTTGTTCTTCAGGAATTTTATTTTTTGGAGAGTTCATTCCACGTGATTAGCTCAGCAACACCACTGTCCATTTTCTTTTTGAGGGCAGTCTCAACTTTTTTGGCTGATATGTCTAAAGTGCCAAGAAAAAACTTCTTACATACTTGTTGAATTTTGTCATTTAATGTAAAAGTGTAAATTAGAGTAAAATTTCTTTTATTAGCAGCATAACTTGTCATTAAACTGGAGTTTTTGAACTTGTATCTTCTTTTGGTATCTCCTTTATAACAGAGCTGTTTATAAAAGCCCATTTGGCTGTATCGTGTTTTAATGTCAAAAAGTCATAAAATATTGTTTGTCTATCCCTTAAACTAAATGTATCATTGCATTTATAATGACACTTGCAGGGTACGCCCTTAACTGCTTTTGCTCTTACTTTTTTACCTGACTCAGCAGTATGTTCTTTATCTTCAAGTCTAAGTTTTTTATTTTTATTTCTCTTCCATGTTACTGGTTCACATTTTCTTATTCTAGTCAAGGTATTATTTTCTGTAACGTCTATGTTTTCGAACTCCTTTTTGTTATTATTTTCAACCTCTTAAAGGTCTTTGCTACTATTTCTGATAATGTGGTACTCTTGTTTTCTGTGTAAATCATCAGGATCAATGTCACTGTAGTGTGAAGTGTCTGATTCTGGTATATAGATCGGATCATGTTCTGAACAATCAGAATGAGCGAAAGGGTCGGAGTCAGAATATATATATTGTGGATTTCCAAAGAAATTAGCGGGAGAATGTCTGCTTGAGGATTTTATCTCTGGGTCAATTGAATCCACTTTGATCTGCTTGCTGTCACTCCAGAGATGCCAAATAGACTATCGGTACATCCAAGTCCTACAGTCACTGTACGAAAACGCCACTATGTCAGTCCGCCTCCAGGACCAAAACTCGAAACCAATACGACTTCAGCGGGGTGTGAGACAGGGCGATGTAATTTCTCCGAAACTGTTCACTGCCACGTTGAAGGGGGGTTTTAAGCTTTTGGACTGGAGGGGACTTGGCATCAACATAAACGGCGAGTACATGACTCACCTTCGTTTTGCTGATGATATCGTAGTCATGGCTAAAAACCTGGAAGACTTGGGCACAATGCTCGACGACCTCTGTAGAGTCTCCCAACAAGTGGGTCTTAAAATGAACATGGATAAGACGAAAATTATGTCGAATTCCCATGTCGTACCCACTCCTGTGAAGGTTGGAAGCTCTACACTGGAAGTTGTTGACAACCTGGGGCAAATAGTCCAACTTGGTAGGTCCAACTTCCAGAAAGAGGTCAATCGACGGATCCAACTCGGCTGGACAGCGTTCGCGAAGCTACGCAGCATATTCTCGGCACAACTACCGCAGTGTCTCAAGACGAAAGTCTTTAATTCGTGTGTGTTGCCAGTGATGACATACGGAACCGAGACGTGGCCGCTTACAATGGGCCTTATACAAAGGCTCAAAGTCACCCAAAGAGCAATGGAGAGGGCTATGCTTGGTGTTTGAGAAATAAGGTCGCTGACATAGCCCAAAGAATTGCGAGTCTCAAGTGGCAGTGGGCAGGTCACATTGCGAGGAGACCTGACGGCCGCTGGGGCGGAAAGGTCCTCGAATGGCGGCCGCGTACCGGGAGACGCAGCGTTGGTAGGCCTCCCACAAGGTGGATCGATGATCTGGTAAGGGTCGCGGGAAGCCGTTGGATGAGGACAGCGCAGGACCGATCGGTTTGGAGATCCTTGGGGGAGGCCTATTCCCAGCAGTGGGCGTCTCTCGGCTGATATGATGATGATGATGATGATGATCTGCTTTGAAGCTACAACAAAATTAAATTAAAATAATTAACATGTAGGTATTTTCTTACAAAATTATATTAACTCCTTAGACTTCCTAAGGTCTAAGATTAACACACAATTCACAACTCACGAACTCACGACGGCTGTATCTACCAAGTACTTAATGTTTGAACGAAATCATAGCAATGCTCACGTTTAACATTTAAAGTTTCATAAAAAAACCATTTTAAAAGTTAATTAAATCTATTTTAAATTTTATGGACCATCTGTGCAAAATATTATTTTGATTTTTCCCATAAGCTTAGACTGGACGTTGTAAGTCAGTCAGTGTTAGTTTTATTAAGTACCTAGTAATTTACCTCTTCAAACCCGACATACCAGACACAATTAATTTTTAATTTCCTATGTCGCACATTTACGACTACGGCGTTAAATGATTAAACTCTTTATAGGACCAAATATAAAATATAAAACGTAAGCACAGATTAATAACAGGACAGATACTTCACTCTAATACAAATAGTGAAATAATTTCGTTATATTAGCCTACTAGGATTATTATTATTAGCCATTTTAGACGATGCGAAAAGAAATATACTCTACCAACGCGTGCCAAGAGTCGAGAATCCCGCGTACACCGCGTGATTGCGTCATCGAGCGAAAACAAAAATATTCAAAAATGTTGTTTCTAATTCTTCCACGTAATTGATAAAAGCCTCCGGGCGGGACTTTCAGCCCTCCGTAAAACGAAGAATTTTTATTGTACTATTTAAAATGAATGTATAGTCTGGTATCGTTCATATTAGGTTCATCGTTTAGTAGAGAAATAAAGACGCTACAGTTATGTTTCTTGCCACATTTATATAGTAAGTACCCCGCTACATAAGTTAACGTATTTTTTTCCGGTAAGTCAAAACGGTAGTCGACATTTAGAGCTACTTCTGAAGGTGTTTTAGTGCAACGTGCAACTAGCACTCCCCCGAATCGTGTTTGTAAATCGAGCTCCATAACAGTAGCACCCTTAGATTATTATTAATCTGTGCCCCTAGTGGAAGGTGAAATCGAAACGAAAACGATTATCGTCGTATTCACCTCTTAAATCCATACTAATATTATAAAGCTGAAGGGTTTCTTTGTGTGTTTGTTTGTTTCTATTAATCATACTTACACTAATAATCACTTGAAAAGCCCACTCAGGAAAAATATGAACCTAGATACAAAGACGTGATATGAAAATGAAAATGAAAACCTCATTGAAAATGGAACGTTTTGGTTTGAACAGAGACGTGATAAACCTCATTTGAAAATGGAACGTCTTGGTTGTTGCAAATGTTGTATTGAAAAAATAGTGGTAATATCGAACACTTACTAAACTAAAGTAAAGGATATGAAAACAATGCATTTTATTCATTTTAGACATCATGTTTCATAGTAACGTGTACTGCTTAAGACCTACACAATCGATATCGAAATAGAAATAGTATTAGTTTTATTTTTCAAAAAGTCCGGGTTTGATTCCCGAGCTGAGTACACGTTTTTTTTAAATGTATGAATGCAGTTTTTCTTTTTACTGAAATCGATGACATGGGTCCTAAGAAGAGATTTTCGTACGTCTTATAGTGTCAGATTTTCCCATACTGACCGATCTAAATGTGCCACCCTGTATAAGTCGTAGAACCTACGTGCGAGACGATTCGTTATAACTCTCGAAAATGGTACTGCTCGATTGCCTCTAATGTATTGAATCGGCGCACGTCTCTGTTCAAGGACTTAGAGATCTGTTTATTGAGCTGCCGACGAGCATCTTCGGAAGACTGCAGTCCACATCTTTCCTCCATGCGCTTTAATGTTGGCTTAGAGATTTTATTACTTCTTGTGTAACGACTGGGTTTGGAGAGCCCAGAACGCGCCGTAAAAACAGTTTCCACGAACCTGTCGTTGTATCTGTGCAGTCTTCCAAGCAATTGAAGCGATTTTGCAGTTCAAGTTGAAAGCGTTCGGGGTTTTGGATCTTGATAGCATTAGGGCGGAGCGTAGACTTCATCAGTCAATAGCGTTCGGATTTTACATTTAGATTCAATTTGCCTCTTACCAGTCGGTGATCGCTCCCCGTGTTAAACGAATTGATCACTGAGACATCATTAAATATCCGATTCTTGGTCGACATGATTACCTTGTGAAACCCACCTGACATCATATGATGCGCGAGCGCATACACCTATAACTCCCACCTGACATCATATCATGCCATTCGCTCCCGCCAAAACCAGGCCGGGTTTAAAACGCTATTACAATAAAGATATGATAGATATTAGCTTGTGTTTTATTTTTTCTAAAAGATTGAAAAATTTCCGATTTTTTAGACCCTTTGCCTTCCCCAATTACTATTAAAAATAAATAAAAAAGTCCTTTTAAAAATCCCTTTTTCATCTATGGAACTATCTGTGAAAACATAACTAGTGCTCTAGAGATCAAGTGCCGTTTTATTGTTAAAAGTGAGTGTTTTATTGTTAAAAGGTAAGTGAAGTGTTAAGTTGATCTATTTTTTTTACAACTACCAGTACCGGACTTTTCCAGGTCCATTTTCGATGCAGCCGTTTCCTAAAGAAGGAGGTCATCATGAAGAGTCCCTCCCTCTCTATATGATTAGCTAGCATTTGACCACGGTAGTTCCAGATTCCTGCTCCAAATTGACCCACTTTCAACTCATCATCGCCACGTTTGTCCACGTTTTGTTCGATGCGGAATAGTTGCCTTTTGGTCTCATAAAAATCTCATAAAGATATTCCACGTGTACGACGGCAAAGATTTTAGCAAATACCATCCATCCAACCATCATCATCCCAGCCTATGATGTCCACTGCTGAACAAAGGCCTCCCCCATCGATTTGAAAATAGAACGGTTCTGCGCAGCCTGCATCCAACGGCTCCCCTTCTAACCATCTAGTGGAAGGACGACCTACTTTGCGCTGTCGGGTACGTGGTCGCCATTCTAGAACTGTACCCGCCCCACCGGCCGTCTGTTCTGCGTGCTTTAAGCTCTGCCCATTGCTAATTCAACTTGAACGCAAATATCATCCTTTATTGAACTTTTGAATTCCGTAATAGGATCTAATTGTTACTTACAGCGAATACAAAAATTATTTTACTTATGAAAATTAGGAAGCTCTTACCTAGATGCATTTTAACTTATAAAAAAATAGATATGACAATAAATTCTTAGTAATCACAAAGCAATAGTCGACAGCACATCTAGTGTATCTAGGTTAACATTTTGACCTTGAGACTTACAGCGTAATAGACTTAAAGCGTCTCGTAATAGAGACGCCTTTCGTAGTGCAACCGTACCATAGTGTGCGGGACAACACAAAGCTGTTAACTCTGGAAGATTTCTCCTCATTTATTGAGAGGCGAGCCAGCAGTATTAAAGAGAGCCAGCGTAATGAAGGTAAGGCCTCCAGAAATCTTAAATATTCAGTTACAAATCTGCAAGAGTATTTTCCCTTGCCGGTTTTGTGACTCAACAACTTATTTCTTGTTAAAATGTAAAAACTTTGAATAATTATTATATTGGTATTATTATGTATTTATATAGGTTAGTGACGTCAATACGACAGTAAATTAAAACATAAGCTATATTACTTCATAGAAATGCTTTGCCACTTTCAAAAACATCTTATTTAGTTGATAATTTCATGACATTTCTATGAAATAATGCAGCCAGTGTTCTATTATTTCATACAAATGTCATGAAATTCTCGTCGCGGGCACGTCGAGCGGCACGGCGCACTATGGAATATTTAGGTATGTTTCGGATCATAAATCTATAACTTCGTCAATTTTAAAGATAGAGGTATGAAATTTTGCACTATCATAAAGCAATATATAAGGATTCATATACATAATGTTTGTTAAATCGTAATTACGCAATATTTTTTTATTTAATAAAGAAAAGTCACGATCTTTTAAAATAATATATATTTATTAAAATTTATATTTTTAGAAATATATCGTACGTATATTTTTAACACTAATTACTTAATAAAGATAACTATCATATTACGATAAAATAGCAGGTATAAAAAATGGCATAGTATCTATAGCTATACATAACGGTAAAGATAAATATAATATATAATATAGATTTTGGTGATATGCATAGTCACCAAATTTCTTACTATCTACCATTATACCAGATGACAAAGCTTGCAAAATTACGTATAACCGTTTAATTAAATCAATGTCAACCCCTGTGATATCAGCAGAACAGGAAGCATTGTAAAAAAATCTTCGAGCAGTATTGCCATCATTACTATTTCCCGTCCCCTGACGTGGTTTATCGATATTTAAACCTTGAATCTTAAAAATTCTTTAATCTTCACGAAATCGCCTTTGTACTTGAGCCTTTTTTTCTTGGTTTAATCTTTTTTTTTCATCGCTTGTAGCAGACCAGGTTTGGAAAGATAAATTATACGATATGTGCAATATCATTTCCATGCAACGAATCCAGGCATGTAATGTTGATAATCCGTATTGATAAGCATTTTCATTTTCAGGCCTGGCTGTCACTTTCGTTAAATCATTCATTTGTCTGGGAGAAGCTCCGCATATGGTACATGTGGAACTAGAAGGCGTATCTGTTAAAACTTGTGCCACTTTTCCGTCTATCATCGTTAAAAAAAGTTCATGCTTGACTTGAACACCCACACCTTCTTTATTAATTATTGATGGTAGCAAAGTTTGTATTTGATTTTTTATTTCATCAACAACCAATTTAATTTTTTCTGGCGTTTCTTTGCAAAATTCTATAGATATAGGCCGACAAAAACGAACAGATGAAGGCACTGGATTTTGCCATATGATAGAGCCTCATTAATTAATCTAATGGGCACAAAAGAAGTAATAAATAAATTTACATCGGAAATAAGTTCTGACTCCTCTGGAAGTTTTTGTTTGTACTGGCTTTATCCAGATGACCCATCACAACCCCATTTACTGTATAATAGTATATGCTTTTGTCCATTTTTGTAAACTATATCTATTGATAAAATTCTAGCTGCAGTATGGTCTAATAAATCTTGAACTCTTAATATTTTTGCATAAGTATTTGTGATTACAATTGTTGATGGTGGTGGAAAACAATCGTGTTTCTTTGCTTGTATTTTGTAGTGTGGTGGAAATATAGGACAGTTTCTTTCATCTGTAACATTCCTGATATACAGATATTGTGTTTTTGTGAGTTCCAAGTCGATGAAAATACTTAACGCTTCTTCATCTGTAAGATCTTTGATTATTTTTGCGTTATCAAACTGATTCATAACGAAAACCTTTTTTTCGGCATCAGCCAACCTTGTTTTTTCTACTAGATTTGCTTCAATTCCTTCTCCAATAGAGCGCAACCCTTGAAGATATGCATCGAGAATGTGATCTAAGCCATATTCATTCAGCAAAATAGTATTTTTTCTTTTTTTGTTCGATTCTGAAGAGACTCCACATGGTCTTCCTCGTTTACTAGAAGAAGTAGATGGAGCAGAATCGGTTGCACCTTTAATAAATTTTTAAAAATGCACCTTTAATGCGTGCGGCTTCGCTCCAGCGCTTATTAAACGAAGGGATGATATTTTTTTTTAATGTTACCAATAATATTTCAATTTCAATTTCAATCTTTATTGTATTCCAAAATATGTAAAATATAATATATAAAACATATATATAAAACATATAAAAATAAAATATAATATATAAAACATATATTGTCATCCGAAACATGTTTTTGCTCCAAAAATGCTGATAGTGCCGCAGTTGTTTTTCCGCCTTCTATATAAGACACTATTAATTCACGTTTAGTACACTTAAAAGTAAACATTTTGAAGAATTAAATAGCCGTACTGTACGAAAATACCACTGACGTAGTAATGGAGACATATTTTTTCACAGCCCTTTTTATACTGTTTCAGAATGTGTGAATTATTTCAGATATCTATTTTCTCGCGGTAAATGACACTAAAATAATAAAAACTTAACAATATAAAATAATTATATGAAAAATCTTACCACAAAGTATTGATAAGCAAAGTCAACCTATAAAACCGCAATTGATAGTCATTTCCTTTCCCAGGCTAGTGTTTGATTTTATCATATATCTTCGTAAACAGCAAAATGTAGCAGCTGATTTTTTTATATGTTTTTGATGAGTAATATAATTATAAGTTAAAATTAGATTCAAAGCAGCGGTAAACCGAGTAATCGGTAAAGCCGAGTGGTCTGTACCCCAGGCTCTCGGTCAAGAGGTCCCGGGTTCGAATCCCGGTAGGAACAAATGTTTGTATGATGAGTACGAGCATTTGTTTACGAGTCATGGATGTTTATATGTTTATTTAGTATATTTCTAATATTTATATACATATTATTATCATTATTTTTCCGATTTTCTAGTATCCATTATACAAGCTCTTAATAATGCTTACTTTGGGCTAGATAATAGGTGTGAGTGTATAAATATTATTATTATATTATTTTAATTCTCTAATTAGAATACGATGTGCCGTCGTCACGGTACAAGACATACCTACAAGAAGTCTAACGGCTGATTTCAATATCTATAAATATTCTATCTAAAAGTAAGTAGGTACAACTTAGATTTTTTGCATCAAGCATAGCAATTTCTAATAATTAAGAATAAATAACACAGGTTCCTAATATTAATTTGTGGATAGAATAGATAGATCGTTCTACATTGTCAGTGATTCAGTATCAATAGTCGATAGATAGTGGCCAAAAAAACTTGAGTCCAGGCTAGTAAAGCAACCTAAAAAAACTTTACCTCGACAAATAATTCGCCATTGTTCTTAATGGGCACACATATTGGCATATATAAAAAGCAAATAATGAAAATTAAAGTTGTTAGAGTAAAGGTTTATTTTTATTTTTTAGTGTAAAATAAAACTATATATTTTTTTTGTATTTGTTAGTTCGAGAATATACACCACCGCTTTCCAAGTGTCAGATACAGATACTAATATGTATTTAGTAATATGTGATTAATGATGCTGGTAGTGCAATAATAACTTACTTATATTTTCAGTTAATATGTAATGTAGATTGTATATACTGGTTTTTGACCCAAATATAAAAAAAAAACATAGCTATGTCCCGATAAATTTTATCACTATACCACAGAATGAGAACACTATAGAGTAAAGAAACTAGTACTACAACTATAGAATGAGTATAGAAACTTTTGACTGTATATTGCCGGTAAAACGCTTATCCTTCAATATACCTATCTTTCGTTTCTTATTTCTTCCCTTATCTGGTTAAAAGTTCGCATATTTTAATAGTTCACTTTTTGCTGGTTCATAAAGGTAGCTGACTTCGTCAGCGCGGCCATAACACGTAAAATGGCCTAATTTTTTAAAAAAATATAAATAAAAAATGTGTATAATAATGTTGATATACTAAAGTTTTATTTTGCGGACGGAGCTGTTGGCGGCCACTGAAAGTATAAAAATATTAGGAATATGATAAATAAACATACAAAAAATCAAACACCTGCTCCTACCGAGATTCGAACCCGGGACTTCTAGTTTAATAGATAGGAATACCGACCCCTCAATCAGGCAGCCGATGGTACAAAATATTCTAAGAGCAGCTCAAAGAAGGAAACTTGAAATAAAAATATTTTGAATTTAAGAATGGCTTGTAAACTATTTATTTTCAGATATTATTCTCAATGTCCTTGGTCGATGGTCATAACGGTGGTGTCGGGCTCGTAGTGGTAGTCGAGCGCGCGCGTGCGCACAATTTCCTTGAACACGAACGCGGACTTGCGCGGCGTGCGCGTACGCTCCGGGCTCTCGTAGTCCACTTCATACAGGCCGAAGCGATCACTATAAACAGATTTGATAATAGTACCAATTCCGTTGTAGTTTCTATTTAACTTAACTTTTTTTTTTTTTTATACAACTAGATAACAAGAAACCTCACAGCCCACTTGATGGTAAGTGGCTACCATCACCTATAAACACCAGCAAAAACAATAAAAAATCACTTGGTATTGCGGTTTACTTAATTTTATTAAGGAAAGACAAATTGCCCATTGAAGACCTATTCAAGAATAAAAAGATTTTTAGATACGTTCAAAGTGCAGTCGACAGAATATCAAGCGTAACAGTTTGACTTTACTGCGTTTACTGCATTCGTAATAGAGGCGACTTTCGTAGCGCAATTGTTACACTTCATGTGCTGTCGTCTGTACATGAAAACTATGATATAAATTAAAGCGGTGAAAAATCTTCGTAAAATGTATTTTAAAAAGAAGTACTGAAAGCTAAGAGGAGAGCACTAAAGCTAAGAGTCTACTATTCTACGTACCACAACAGCCATCAAAGATTCCTTACAGAGAAATGGTATTTCAAAAACAATATTCTTACACATATCCCTGCATCCATTCAAAATTGTCCATCAGACTCCACGCAGTATAAGCTACAACATCAGAACCCTCATCCATGGCGTCCAGCATGGCATCTAGGTACAATCTATAGTACTCAATGCGATCATCGTCCTCTAAGCCAGGTAGAGTTGAATATCCGTTCTCTGTGATGATTACGGTAGGATTGTTGTATTGTTCCCTTATATTTGTTAAAAGTTTATAAAAACCCCACGGTACACTCTAAAACAAATTTGGGTAATTTGTATATTATTCGATGGTAATCAAATCTTGCACTCATCACCTGCCGGTGTATGAATATGTAAGTTAAAAGCTGGGTAGTTTATTATATTTTTTAAACTTATTTACCTTTAACCAACTTGCTGATGAACTGACCCATTCCTCAGATTGGTAGGACATAGTACCAATATCATCATAATAGGATGGTGCAGCAAAATAACCTTCAACCGATTCATTTCTGTAGCCTATCGATGTTGTGTAATGATTCAGCCCGAAGAAGTCAGATGATCCACGAATCATGTCAATTTCCTCTTGTGTAAATTCGGGTAATCTCGATCTTCTGAATCCTTGTATTTTACTCTTTTCTGCTATTTTCTCTTTCATGACTTTGGGAAAATCTCCAGTTTCGCTGAATATAGGATGAGCATACTGACCCCACTAAAATGTTCATAATAATTTAAAGTAAAATAATGATGAAGAAGATTTGTAAGTAGCCACAAATTTGGTTAAAGAAGTTTTTATATAGCAATTATAATAAATACTACCTACCTATTATTTTTCCATAAAATTAATTGAGATATATTTTTAAGTCTTACCTCAATTTGCCGCGCTTCGTCAACGGCTTCAGCGTCCTTTTCAGATTCGGGTTCGAGCCAACCTACACTTATCGTAATACCAATTGTTCCTCCATATCTTGGCCTGAACTCTGTATCATAAATGTGATAGGCTTTTCCGTGAGCCACCAGAAGATTTTTAGCGCAATGGTATTCTGCGTATCCAGTTATATTAAGTGCGGGTGCCATTGTGGCACTGGCATAGCCTTGATAACAGATTTCACGAGGTTCGTTGATAGTTATCCAATATTTAACTCTATCACCAAATTTATCAAAACAAACTCTTGCATAATCGGCAAACCAGTCAGCTATATGAGGGTTTGTCCATCCACCCATTTCCTGTAATTTTTGGGGCAAGTCCCAATGATAAAGCGTAATCATAGGTTCAATGTTGTATTTGAGCATTTCGTCAATCAGATTGTTATAATATTGCACTCCCGCCTCATTTATCTTATCAGGGAAGCTGGTCGGTAATAACCGAGACACGGAGACAAGGAGAATCTATAGAAGTCGATGCCTAACTCCCGCATCATCTCCACGTCTCTTTTATAATTATTGTACGAATCATCGGCAATATCTCCATTGGAAAAATCTTTGATCATGTATGGTTTGTTGTGAGTTAAATGATCCCAAATGTTCTCTGATTTACCTTAAGAAAAAGAAAAACTGTTACATAATACATACATTAAGTAATTTCTTTAATAGGAACCCTATGAAAGAAGTTACTTTGAGTAATATTACTATTATATACTATAATGTACTAATGTAGCATAAAGTAACCGAAGAAAAAATATACGACAAATCATAAACTAACATGTTGATGTGTGTACAGTAATAATTACAAAAACATCTACGACTTAATAATAAATAAAAATAGCACTAAGATATTTTAACTAAATGCTGATTATGTGTTATCTCACATTAAACGATTCAAACACATCATCACGAGTTAGGTACCTCATGTATGCATGTGTTCTTTTAACTAAATGTCTCCGCTGGCTCCTTCAATTATTCAACTTTTTGACTCTACCAGGCAGGCGGCGTCTCCACAATAGAATATCTACTGTGTCCAGTTATTAAGCTCCGTAACGTTAAAAATTATAATCGAATTCGTTATTTTTTTACATACCATCAACATTCCAAGCGCCTTCTATTTGGTAGGAAGCGGTAGAAGTACCAAACAAGAACCCATCTGGGAAATTCCTTGGACCATGTCGAGCGTCATTTAACCTCTTGGCACTTGTTACCAATCCCAATATAATGCATAATAATATCACTCTGAAAACAATGCGAGTGGGCAATTTTAAAATACATTAAAACATAATAAAAATATGCAAATATTTCTTTAAATTATAATTTACTTACAAACAGTTATTTTGTAACATCTTCACTCATCAATAAGTTACAAGTGTTCTTGAAATTGATACTTATTTGTTTATATACCACTAAATAATATCAGTCAATTGCTCCCCTGCCAGCAACTTGTCATTTCTCAAGTGATGATTTGAATTTATCTTATCAGATAATCTTAATATTATATCACTTTTAGGATTGACATAACATACTATTACAGAATGAACTACATAAGATAAGTCTTACATAAGTCTGCTCGGTCGTATTTATTTAAGAATTTTCCTCTTTCTTGCTTTTGCGTTTCATATTGGATATTTTCCGACTTCAAAAAAGGAGGAAATTCTTGATTTTTTACGTGTTATTAAATTGATGATTTCTTCTTTAATTTGATTTTCGAGACTTATAAGGTTGTTGTAGCAAACGCAAAATTTTAAAATCCCCTTAGGAGGAAGTCTGGCGCCGTCACATCTGGCGATCTGGATTAAAAGTTCAAACCGCCAAAACGGGAGAGCACATAGCCCGGAAATTGGTATTTTAATATCTCCATAGTTGCCGGGCTGTGTGAGCAGTTGTCCCATTCTGCTGAAACTAACAATAATCGAGAACCAATTCAGCAACTTTCAGCATGAAAAACTATGTAGTTTACTGTGGAATCAATATAAAAATATATAAACATAAAACTAAATGTATTTTTATTACATGCTAAAAAAAGTATAATAATAAAATGCAAGCAGAAATAGAAAGAAAAAATATTAATAATTACAGTCATCATCATCACCATTTCAGCCGAGAGACGCCCACTGCTGGGAATATAGCCGATAGATGCGGTATTCATCGTAGTTTCAAATGACGTTGTAGCTACAGCTCGTTGTGGCGAAAAACTTTTAGCGTGGTACGCTCGCGCTGGAGCGAAAAGTCTTTGAAGCGAATTCCACCTGGGCGAATGACACTGCACCGACAAACATTGTGGCGAAGTGTTTGTAACTACATATATGTACATATATGCTACTTTAAAACTAAAAAGGTGAAATAAAAGAATGAAAGTAAAAGTTTTAGTTTAATCAACAGAATACAACAGTCAAATTCTGAGTACTGTCTTCAAGAATCTGTTTTTAACTAAACTAGCGGTCGCCCTGTGCTCGAAATTGGACCATAATTAATATAAATTAGAAGTTTGAACATTATTATGGTTCTATTGTCAAAGTCTCTTTAATTATTATTATTTCTTTTTTTAAAATTTTACTCATTTTTGTATGTTTTATTTATTATGGTTATGTTTGTCATTCAGTAATACTATAGACAAATAACCGACAAAATTAATCTATTCTCAATTTGACATTTATGCTGAGACTCTGGTTTGCGACAAAGTTTCTATATGTCATTTTTGTTAGGTCGGCGCATGAGCATCCATTCTTATGGGCTGGTTGAATCTGTCGGAGAAGATTATTTTTTGTTTCATAACAATATTCTCGCTGGAGACGTGAAAAGTTGTATGTTTCACTCACACGAGAGCAAATTTTTTTTGTCTCGTGCCTTTAAATCACTCACTGCGCTCATTAGTCTAATTGTGAATCACTCGCTATGCTAGTGATTCAATTTTAGAGTACTTCGCTGGTTAGTGATTTAACATCAGCACTCGCCTCAAAAAAAATATTTGCTCACTTGTTGAACAAATAACTATTAAATTGTTCCAATTTTAAAATACTATGAAATTTAAGGTTACCTCCGAATTTACCTATCAAAAACGTTACAATATTCAATCAAATTTTGTAAAATACTAATAACTATGAAGTGCTACGTCGTAGGTAGGACGACTGCGTAGTTATGTAATTACACAGTAGTGCTACGCAATATAACTACGCTATAGTTCTACGCCGTAGCACTTCTGCCTGCGTAGCACTAACTGCCTGGCCACGAACTCACCGCACGCGCGTCCTGCGACTCGTAACTACGAACTCGTGGTCTTTTTTTTTTATATACAACTAGATGACAAACAAGCTGACGGCCCACCTGGTGGTAAGCGGTTACCGGCGCCTATAGACACCTGCAATAACAAGGAAAAGCACTAGATATTGCAGGTGCAATCCTCGGTATCGTTGTCATCCTGAGGCCTAAGATGAAATGCCGTCCATGCCCAGTAATTACACTGGCTACCTTTCCCTTCAATCCGAAACACAGCGAACTGTTTCACGGCTGAAATAAGAAAGGCGGTGGTACCTACCCAGGCGACCCTACATATGGGTCTGCCACCTAGTCTAGTTTAATCACTTTAAAAATATTACTTAATTAATTACTTTTGTGAAAAAAGTAATGCCATTTGGTTTTGCACTACTAATAGTACCACAGAGTGATAAACGTTTAAAATTTTGAATTATAGATTTGACAATAGTATCAATACGCGTTGACTTTCATCGCGACTGTTGAATACTTTAATAAAAGCAATTCTTTGCGTCTACACCAAACTTTGCCAGTATGTGGTTGACAGTATCACTTACGAGTACAACTATCAGCGCGTTATCAGTGAGGTTTTCACATTCTGTAGATATTGTTTATTGAAAAAGTGGTATTTTTTACAGCTCTTCTAATGTTGTAGTTAAGAGAAACCTATGGAACAAATATTAACTAAAATAAACATTAAAATAAATAAAATTCCACACACAATTCAAAACAAAATAAGTAATCAATCTAACCTTAATCTAAATACAAAAATATTGCTATTCAGTATATTTAAACAACAACAATAATTAAAAACTAGATAAGTATAAAATCTATATAGAAATTAATACACGAAAATTTTGTAGGTATTGCAGTTTCAATTAGTTAGTTTTCGGTAGTCATCGTCATACATCGCCAACTTCCTTTAGCCTCTGTTGTGCACCCTGTCCCTCCTAAGGTTGCCTCGAAGAGATCGCTTTGAGCTATAAGGCCACCCTTTGTGGAAGCATTGCTTACATATTACCATTATTATTATTTTTTCACGTGATGTGTGTTGTACAATAAAGTGGTTAAGAAACATATAAATATTATTATTACAATTCTTATTTTTATACATTTTTTATCATTGAATTGTGCTGAGCTTATAAAAAAATAAATTGCCGACATGACAATGTTTCAAAAGCAACGCACATTATTACTCCGCCGAGGGCGTACGAAAAATCGAACGTCAGAACATGATTGATAGACCGTTCGTTCCCACACTTCGAAATTTACGCATCGCATAACAGGGAGACAAAGGATATAAGATATACCTAGGGTTATAGAGTTATTGTTTTTCATCCATGTACTATATTATTACATATGTTCGGTAGAAGACCCAATTTCGATGGCGTTTTTCGATAGGGCTATTTTTGTAGAATTTAAATAGCATTGCTCCATTTTTTGGCTTATCTACTTTCTTAGTTCTAGTACCTACACTTATTTCTAGATCAAATTATGTATGGTATACATAGCTACTGAGCAATAATAACTATATACTTCAGTTGTGAAGAAAAATAGAGCTGTAATGAACTAGTGAACACAGATTACATACACTAAAATTGCTACAAACCTTAGGTCCGATACCAATATCATTAGAAATCGGTTCGATCGACTTTGAAAACATTTATTAGAGTAAGTAACTTTTAGCAAGAACATTCATTTATTTTAAAAAATGTATTTTTACAATCTTTGCTTCTGTATTCTATTATTTTGCCAGACACTATCTGGCATAGATTAGTGTTTTATTTGACCCTAGTTCGTGACATGTGTTATTTTTCTAAATAAATCGATAATAATGAATTTTTTTTTATACTACTAGATGACAAGCAAGCCGACGGCCCATCTGATGGTAAGCGGTTACCGCCGCCTATAGACACCTGCAATTAGACACAAGGGAAAAATCACTTGATATTGCAGGTGCGTTGTCATTCTGAGGCCTAAGATGAAATGCCGTCCATGCCCAGTAATTACACTGGCTACCTTTCCCTTCAATCCGAAACACAGCGAACTGTTTCACTTAATAAGAAAGGCGGAGGTACCTACCCAGACGACCCTACATACGGGCCTACCACCTAGTAACTATTAGTAAAACGTCTATTAGTGGTTGCGAGCTCCCACAGCTCACAACCACTTAAACCCCTGTCATTTTCGAATAAAATTGCCATCGTAGTTACGTTTGAAACTTTAAGCGTGCCTGAACAATACGATTAAGATTATTCGTGCTAGAGGTACAGTAAGTACCTACTTATTTTATTCGAATATCGCATGACTCCATAATCGCGACCTTAAGTTTTGGCGTGTGTCCTCTGTCTCTTTGTGATTTTGCCTTTTGATCTGCAGAGGTGAGGCGTTCTCTTCGTATTTCAAATACCTTTCACCTTTGCTTTGTTCAATCGCTCCTCTTTACCGCTACTTTTATTGTTGACATTCAAAGTGTAACGACTTGATTTATTTGGCTTCAAATAATGTAGTTGACAAGTGCAATTATGAAAAAACTTTACTCATGATATACAGGTCGGTGCCGTCAAAATGACAATAAATTAAAACATGGGCTTTATTAGTTCATAATATCGTAGATACATATATCATCAATCTGTGGTTCATAGAAATGTGTTGTAACTTTGAAATACAGCATATTCAATTAAAAAATTCTACATACGAACCATAGACCGAATGGCATTAAGTCCGCCAAATTGTAACTCATTTTGTGCAATTAAAGTTTAAATAAATAAATAATAGACAATTTTAGACGGTATGAACGGAGGTGCCTCCTAAACACTGCATTTTATAACGTTCAATAAGGTCGAAAATTGAATGCATGTTTCCAAATGTCAAATTTTATGACAGCGATCCTTTTCGTATTCATATTGAAAGAAGGAGGTAGACTGAACTTAAATTTAATCTTAGCATGTGTTCATAATATTATCAAATGAATAAGATGTATTATTTTCAAAGTTCTATGAATTATTATAGCCCATGTTTTAATTTATTATCGTATTGACGGTGCGCACCACCTTGTATGTGTGTTATTGAACGTTTATCAAATTATATTTAGCTACTTTAGTACAAACAATGCTTAATTTGCTCTAGATGTAGGTGTGAAGGTAATTATTATTTTTATAAACCATTATTATAATTATTTATTTTATCATTGTTTAGCTAGTATGCTTGCTAAAGATATAACAAGTATAAATCTCAATTACTAAGTATATTATAATAGACTTTTAATTACAATGGTTATAGCAAACTTTACATAAATCTTGTCATTAGGTACCTTTCTTGGTACGTGCTCTGTGCGACACTGCATTGCTAAATATTATCACTATATAACTAACTGCAAACATTGTAACTGTAAACACAAACTGACCGTCAGACAGACAGACATACACACAGACGGACATACAGACATACACAGACAGACAGACATACACACAGACGGACATACAGACATACACAGACAGACAGACATTATGACATTGTTAGTTTGCGTAAATTCAGACATGACAGATGGAGAAACATTATGACATTGTTAGTGTAATTAACGTAATTTTCAGTGGGCTATCTGGGCCCCGATCGTGCTAATTTACAACGTATTTGCCAAAGCATAACCAAAAATGTAAAATTTGTATAGTGCTTTTCGACATAATTGAGATCCAAAAACGTTACTATGGTTACCATTATAGGAACGTATTTTCCGCTGTCCGACAAATATTTTTGAGGTTTTTTTCAAACGCTTTCAACGCTAACAAGGGTTGCTAGCCACCAACTAAATCAAAAACTTTCGTCCGACAGCGGTAAATACATTTCCATAGATGGTTGCCATAGTAATTGGTTGGTCTTTGTATCTAGAAGGTGTCAAAAATTACTCGCCCGATCGGCCGATGGGCCGTCCGTTAACACCGTCGGATTTTACCATAATCACAACGCTGGCAAATCACTGCGATCACCAACCCGCCTGGGGTTTGCCAGTACCCACAAAATTATGCTGCCCGTCATCTGGGGGAGATTATCCCTAAGTCAGTTCTTAAGATACCACGGGAGGAGATGGTAAGGTGCTATTCTAGCCCGGCACCATCCGTTGCTCTTATGTGAGGTAATAGAAAAATGAAGGTAGATATTTTTTATACTTTAGAATAGGTAACATAACTTTTGAGATATCTGTAAGTGTGAATACTGTCTAGGAATTTATGTAACCAGGAAAATAACACATAAACAGCGATATAACTAAGCTCGTAGTTACGTGCCGCATACTTGTATTTTGGGCCATAAAATTTGCTGTTTTACGAGAGTTCCTATAAGCTACTTACTTGCTCTTACTAACGTTGCTTGTTAGGGTGTAAGATGTTAAAATAATAACTGAATGATTAATATTCATTATTTCAAGGAGTAGAAGTGATATAATTCTGAGTATTAAGAAGAAGAATGTAGAACGGGTGCAACAATTCATGTGTAGAAGTTGTATGTTGCTGTATGGTATTTCATCAGTACTTAAGTATGACACCAAAATACTGTAAACTAAAATGACTTATAGCTCCGTATAACTATTTTAATTAGTTACAAAATAAATGAAACTGATCTTATATGAAATCTCATCCTCAAAATCACTCATGAAGAAATTGAGTCACTCATTTCTTTGTGTTACATACAAAACATGGAATACTGTACCAGCACATCACTATGTTCCTTCCTATAACACGGGTTACTTCGAAAGGGCCGTGATAAGGTCGCAGCAAGGAGGAGACGGTGAGGGCAATACCTACATTTCATGATGTACTCTCTGGACATTTCGGGTGTTGAATATCAATATCGGAAATTAATAAACTGATTCTAACAAAGCAAATCAGGCAAGTCTTAAAAGTTAGTTATCAGAGGATTTTTAGAAAAGTCCCATGAAAACGTAGGTAATCTTAGGCCTCAGGATGACATCGCACCTGCAATATCAAGTGATTTTCCCTTGTTATTGCAGGTGTCTATAGGCGGCGGTAACCGCTTTCCATCAGGTGAACCGTCAGCTAAACAAGCTGACGGGTCATCTATTAATATAAAAAAAACTGGCAATTTTTGGTTAGTCTTAAAAATTAAAAAATGATCTTACTTTCATGCTACTACACATTACTACCAAAAAAACACTAAAACACACTTTAATACTTTGCAATTATAAGTACCTATTAGTATTATTATAACACGTCAGTTGCAAAATTATAATAGTGAGCTTTCCTTCTCTGAAGTCAGCGTTACAAAACCGCTCCAAAATCGTTTAAAATATTTTGCTTAGAAAGCCGCCGATGAGTCCGCCCTTCCGCCGCCGCTGTCTGCGCCGCTCCGAGTCGTGGTACGCATGGCACTTCATCCACCATACATTCGCCGCGCGCTTTACACCATCGCCATCAACCATACAAAACCGCTGCCGCTGCCGCAGACAGCGGCGGGTCGTGGCTTACTCCATTTTAGTATAATAAAATTTGTTCTCATCGCTGACCGCCACCGCTCTAAGCTAACGCTGATAGCGGCAAGATTGTGGCTGGGCCGTAATAACTACTTAAATAACTTTATGGCCACGCTAGATAACCTAGCATTATATGAAATATGCAACTCATAGATTTTACAGCGTTTTAAATTCACGGCATTTTATATCTTATCTATAACAAACAAAGAACGTGTACGTACACCAGTACTTTCATGTTGTTTGTAAGTACTGGTGTACTTACATGTTGTCAGCATAGATAAAGATTAATATGTCGCAGCCGTCTGGTTAAATCAGCCACCCAATTGGACGGCTAGCCCGTTGATTGAACGCCGGCATCCAATCAAACGGCTGAAGTACAACTAGCCAAGTCATTGAGCGCAACGTTTAACCAGATGGCTGAACGTCATGTCAGCGTCTGGTTTAAATTAGCCATTCAATTGGACGCCTAGGCAGGTCGTTTAAGTAGAAGAGCTTTTTTGTGACTGTTAGGTGCAAGGTTATTTTTTTTATGACCACTTAGAACCAAAATGATGTCGGTTAACTTATAAATGGTCATAAAAAAATAACCTTGAACCTACCTAATAAACCTAAACTTTTCAGTACAAGACGATCCATTCAATACGCGTTAAGTGAGTCTAGTTCAATTAACTATCGGGCTAGGCATTCAATTGGATGCCGGCGTTTAATTAACGGGCTAGCCGTCCAATTGGGTGGCTAATTCAACCAGACGGCTGCGACAGATATAAAATGCCACGAATTCAAAGTTTTGAATTTTATTGCCGACTTTGAATTTTATTGAAGAAACACAACTATTTACCTATTTATATTTCTCATCTTTTATATTTAGGCTCTTGTGGCTACAGGAAATGGCAAAAATGAAACCCGATCGGATCTCCATCTCACAATATCATCTCACATCCTTTATCGGATACTCTTTGAGCTTAATTGGTCAAAGAATCCTAAAACTACATTTTTAAAAGCTATTATTTAACTTGCTTATGTTCGGGTGGAATCTTGCTATTCGATTTTGAAGCAGATATCTTCAACCGATTGAGCTGAAATTTTGTTTACACGTTCAATTTGGATGACAATACACGATAAGCTGTGTAACGTTATTCTAAATCCAATATGGCGGACCATCCAAGATGGCGGAATAGTTATTTTTAATGCATTTCTACAATATGGATATCGAATGAAAGGACTTGTTGAGAGTAACTAAAAAAACAATGTGACGTCATTCTAAATCCAATATGGCGGACCATCCGCGATGGCGGAATAGTTATTATTAATGCATTTCTACAATATGGGAATCAAATGAAAGGACTTGTTAAGAGTAACTCGAAAAATAATGTGACGTCATTCTAAATCCAATATGGCGGACCATCCGAGATGGCGGAATAGTTATTATTAATGCATTTCTACAATATGGGTAATAATGGGTATCAAATGAAAGGACTTGTTGAGAGTAACTCGAAAAATAATGTGACGTCATTCTAAATCCAATATGGCGGACCATCCAAGATGGCGGAATAGCTATTTTTAATGAATTTCTACAATATGGGTATCAAATAAAAAGGCTTGTTGAGAATAACTCGAAAAATAATGTAACGTCATTGTAAATCTAATATAGCTGAACATCCAAGATGGCGGAATAGTTATTTTTTATGCACTTCTGCAATATGGGTATTAAATGAAAGGGCTTGCCGAGACTCAGAAACCAAGCCAGCGATAACTAAAAAGAAAAAATTAAATTAAAAACAAAAAAACCTTTTTTGAAAAAAGCTTTTAATTAAATGCTCTTAAAATAAGAAAATAAAATTTTCCTTCAAAATTTTAACTATAAACTAATAACTTCATTATACACAATTTACTTATATGATCATAAAAGCTTGTCGCGCGATTTACTTGTGTAAATAAACTAGCACCTATTAGATTGAGCGACAAGCTTTTATGATCATATAAATTGTGTATAATGAGATTATTAGTTTATATTTGAATTAGAGTTATATACGGGATATTTACCATGTAATTTTATAGTTGGGAGTTCCCGATATTTCGGCGCAGTTGCATGCGCCATGATCACGGGTAGACTGCTGAAGCTGCGAGTAGAAGTCAACTTCATTGCGGGCAGATATATCGATCTACCCTCTTTCGTTGACGCTTGCTACGATCGATGCCCCTACCACTGGACTCAGTCTCACTACTAACACAAACTGGGTCCCCGACACACAACAGTCACAGTATCGACTCGCGGCACTGATACGGGACGCTTTTTCCCACACAAACGTAACAATGGATTCCAGACACTCGACAGTTGAACCCGTCTTCTCGATTAAAATTACTGTATTTTGTAATTTCTATCGCTTCACGAACCAAACGTGGTATATAGTGGCGTTCTGTCAAAAGTATCTGTGGGTTGTAAAACTCAATCCAGTGATTTGGCCCTGACTCTATTAGATGTTCTGCAATAGCCGATCCACGAATGTCGTTCTTTTTGACTGCGTTGATGTGCTCTTGATCCGACAGGCAACTGTGCGTTTAGTTCGACCAATATACGAGCTACCGCAACTACAGTCGATCTTGTACGCACCCGGTCTCTCTAAGGGAAAGATATATTATTTTCAAAATGTTCCATCCAAATATTGGCTACCACTGGAGTTACAGAGCTGCCCATAGCTACACCATCCACTTGTAGGTAGTACTGACCACGGTAGATAAAAAAGTTCGTTGATAAACAATGATGCAGAATTACTTAGTAATTTAAATATAATAAAACTAGAAAAATTTCACGTCCTGAGGCAGGAATCGAACCCGCGACCTTTCGCAATCCGGGCGACTGCTCTGACCACTGAGCCACCCAGGACTTGGGATATCCCTGTGAAATTCTTCTAGTCTATCTGTATTTGCGTTTATGAGCTAACGTCCACCCTACAATGTCGAAATATTCTATTTCAACATCCGAAACGAGTATTTTTACAAATACCGACGATTCGGTTAAGTTGGGGCAGTGCTTTCAAATATTCTTAATTTTTGATTTTAACATTATTATAAATGTTTGAAAAATTACTTAGTAATTAAAATATAATAAAACTAGAAAAATTTCACGTCCTGAGGCAGGAATCGAACCCGCGACCTTTCGCAATCCGGGCGACTGCTCTGACCACTGAGCCACCCAGGACTTGGGATATCCCTGTGAAATTCTTCTAGTCTATCTGTATTTGCGTTTATGAGCTAACGCCTTATCCACATTCCAGATCAAATGTTGTTAGTGCATTGCGATATGAAACGAAATAGAAGGGACGCAGTGGGCGTGTGCTGGATGAATATTGCAATATCAGAGCTAGCTGAATTAGACCTCAACATAGAGCACTGGAAGAGTCTACTAAAATCTATTAAATACTCGTCCTTAATACAGCGAGATAAGTGGCCATCGTTATAGTACGTCACACGTTAGGGGGGGGGGGGGGGGGGCTTGTCGACGAAGTGTGGCATTGTATGACAAGGGGTGGGAGGGGTTCTAAGTTTCGTTACGTCACATTTCAAAATCTAATATTATGTTAGTGTTAAAATGCCAAACAAACTGATATTATGACCTATCTAATGACATTACAAAAAACGGTTACAAGTACAGTTCAATTGTACGCGATAGAGGTACGCGCGAGAGGTTTAACGGCAAAATCCCTATACATCTTAACTGAAAGATCTTGGCTTATCCAGATCTTTAAGTCCCAGGCACTGTTCTCTCTGCAATGTGATGGACCCGGCACCTGTACGATGAATCCATCGTATGTGACCAACTGTGACCAGGACGGGGGAGGGGAATTTGGTCTGCTTAGATAGCTAAAGAGTTTCATTAGCAGCTAAAGTAATTAGAATAAGGATAAACCTTATAGAACAACAAAATTATTTATATACAGGCTGTTAGGGAGACGCTCTCGAAAACGAAGGCAGAGAGCTTTTCGAGAGCGTCTCCCTAACACCCTGTATATTATTAGTTAGAAACTTATTAATTTGATTCAAAACAAGTTATTTGTTTTCTTCAAATATTACTTAACTTTAATTAATCTTAACAAATAAGAATACTTATAATCTACGTTATTTAAGTAATATTTATGCATCGATAAATCAATGCGGTCAAGTTAATTTTAAAATTGATTTAGCTACTTTTACTATATTCAAATTGTACGTACAGACGGCAGCACATCAAGTGTAACAGTTGCAGTACGAAAGCCGCCTCTATTACCAACGGAGTAAGGGCGGTCTCAAGGTCAAACTGTAACGCTTGACGTGCTGTCGACTGTACCTATAGGATGGTTCTTGGCTTTGACTAAAGCATTCGACTGCATTATAAAAATATGAAACTCAAGGCAGTGTTCTGGAACTTAACTATTCTTGTTATAGTAAATAATTTCCCTTTTGTCCAGCATATTTTACACATTCTTAAATAAAAATACCAGAAAAAACAGAGATTTTATGAAAGTAATGAAGCTAATAAAAAGCGATAAAATAGAATAAATTGTAAGTACTAACACTAGGTTTTGTAAGTTTTAAATTGTTACTAACAAGCTATGGGTGTATATTGGTTCGAAATAAATGAATAATAACACGGATGATATTATAATAAAAACTATTTATTTAAAAATTAATTTTACCAAAATAATATAATAATTTCAGTAAACCCAGACCTAATTAATCGTCTATATGTTAACACCATCACATTGAGACTATTCTAATAAGCCCGAACATGCAATATCTGCTATACGTTTCTGAAGAATTGAGCATTCCACAGACTATTATGATGGTAGAAGATCAGCTCAAGGTATGCATGTCTTGGAAATACCACCGAAGTAATAGTGAATCAAATTTCAAATGAATTGGACCTGTGAAATTTAGAAGACACTTTTCTCAAGTAAAAATTGAGCTGATAAGTAGACATCAAACACCTGAACAGATCTTCATAAATTATAAAATAACATAAGACCCATCTCTATCATGTCAGCTTTCAAATAATAAAAACAGTCTATTCGTTTAGGAACTACGATGACACAGAAAGACACACAGGTTTGTTCGGATTGCACTATTAAAAGTGGCCCCGATTTTCAACGCAGTATACAGTTACGCAGCGTTGGTAGCCTTCTCACAAGGTGGACCGACGATCTGGTGAGGGTCGCGGGAAACCGAGGACTGATACGTTTGGAGATCCTTGGTGAAGGCCTATGCCCAGCAGGGGCGTCTCTTGGGTGTTAAGATGATGATGATACAGTTATACCTACAATAAATTTCATTTGTGTTCGTGAATTACTTAGTAATTACTGAAAGCATTTTCTTTGAATGAATATTTTGATTTGACACACGAATAATAAAATTTGTACCAGCACCTATAACTAGTACTATACGTCCGAAATCTGAATACTATCATTATTCTGTATCCTACATTCTAAAATTATATATATTTTTTATCTTGTCTCAACATTTAGGTAATTTCATTTCATGGTAATATGATGTTCCTACTAAAAGCAACCCTATCCAGTGGAGCGCACAAGCCGGAGGGCGAGCGGGATTGAATCCTCTAGCCTAACTTAACTTCATTAGTCAGGTTTGGGTAACGGTGCGACAAGAACGTTAAGTGCACCGGCGCATATTGCGTAAATTATTTAAAGTGTAATTTCAAATGAAAACTATGTACAGAGGTCTTGGATAGCACCACAAAGTTTTGGAGCACATTTGTGTTTCACGCTCGCGTTTCGCTTTTCCATTAAAATATTTTAAATAAGATTTGGTTATTAAATAGTGCCTATTTCTGTTGTTATAAATAAATACCATGGTATTTTTTTAAACATCAGTATAACGGCGCCATAGACCATAAGAACAAAATAGACAGAACGTTTAGAGCAATCAAGTGAAGCCGCTTTTTCGCTCTGTGTGTGTGCCCTAAAAGTACGTACTACATGAATATCATCGTGTGTCATGTTGCAATTCTTTGACTGTTTAACCCGACTTTCGGTAATTTCAATTTGAATGCATTAAATGTTTTAATTCTCGACGACTTTTTTTTTATACAACTAGATGACAAAAAAGCTGACGGCCCACCTGGTGGTAAGCGGTTACCGCCGCCTATAGACACCTGCAATAACAAGGAAAAGCACTTGATATTGCAGGTGCGTTGTCATCCTGAGGCCTAAGATATTAGCCTATTTATTTTAACTCCAAAAAGAATTATTACGAATATATTGTGGTTTTATTTATTAATCGTCTTACGTCACTATCTAGCATAATTTTTCTATGGCAACATTCTTCGGCGGCTTGTAGGTTCCCAGACATATTATTTATTGCGCGGCTTCACTCGCTGTCTCAAAATGTTTTGTTTATTTTGTTCTTATGGTCAAGAGCGGGGCTTATTTAGACAAATCCTTATGCCCAGATGATCTAAGTATTTGTATGCACCAGCAATTTGATTTTGTTTCTTTAAAGTTTCTGCTTTGGAGAAAGGTGTTCAATTTGATTATCTCAAACACCTTGTAACGTTTATACAATCCATCTCGGGAAACACTGGGCCTAATTCTGGGAACACACTTTAATTCTAAATTTAAGTTCAGTATATCTCTTTCTCGCAATAAGTCATAGGAAAAAGATAGCAAGAATCTGTTTAGAGCTGTCAATTAAATTTAGATAGATTTCATAGAAACCATAGACAATTTTAGACGGCATGTACGGAGGTGCCTCCTAAACACTGCATTTTAGCACGTTCAATAAGGTCGAAAATTGAACGCACCTTTCTAAATGTCAATTTATAAGACAGCCATCCTTTTCGTATTCGTTTTGAAAGAAAGAAATAGACTGAACTTAAATTTAAACTTAGCATGTGTTCTCCAGAATTAGGGCCACTGTTTATTACGTCTTATATTCTTAATTTTTGATTTTAACATTATTATAAATGTTTGAAAAATTACTTAGTAATTAAAATATAATAAAACTAGAAAAATTTCACGTCCTGAGGCAGGAATCGAACCCGCGACTTTTCGCAATCCGGGCGACTGCTCTGACCACTGAGCCACCCAGGACTTGGGATATCCCTGTGAAATTCTTTTAATCTATCTGTATTTGCGTTTATTAGCTAACGCTTATTTTTTCTTTATGAAATAAAAAAAAGTTGTCGACTACCCTATTGTATTGTCACTTTACCAACTGTAGACAATGAAGACTAGTTATTAATACTGTTCGAACAAGTCAACAGGCATGCGCACGCGCGCCACCTGGCAACAGACGCCGTTTGATCGGGCAAGACAGTCGTCGCTGTATTCATCTAGGACCTTCTCCCACGGGCAAGCCCGGCTCTGGATACAAACACCTAGAGATTTCCCGCACTGCTGCAATTGAGGCTCTTGAACAAAAAAAATATTATTATGTAGGTATGTAAGTATGCAACGTACGATTCACTAACAGAAACATATATCTGACGCCATGGCCGACATCACTGCACGCGCGTCCTGTGTCTCGCGTCTCGGCAACCACTGCGCGCTGTCTCGATGTCGGCCTCGCAGGTCGCAGCGCGTCGTCGTGAGTCACGACTCGTGACCGCGCAATAGTTGCCGAGACGCCGTCGCCGCCGCCGCCGCCGCCGCCGCCACCCGTGGCCAGGCCGTGACTTTGTTTTTGAGTCCAGCGCTCTCTACGTCGATCTCCCATTCGTCGCTATTTTAGAGAAACGACACGAACGAAGTACAATCAATACTTTTCAATTTCGATTTTCTTATATTTAAAATGTATAGCAAATTCGCAATGACTTCATTCAATATTTGAGTTTAAAAAATTAACAACTTTTTAGTTCCGGCTCACGCACTCGCCGTCGGAACGCTAGAGTCGCCAACAGTTTTTTTTTTTTATACAACTGGATGACAAACAAGCTGACGGCAGTGGCAGCGTAAAGGGGGGGCGGAGGGGGCGGTACGCCCCGGGTGCCAATCACCAAGGGGTGACAACGACAACTAATACCCTACACTAAAAGAATGAAACCGTTAAAACCCGTTAAACCCCCCAAATAATGAATCTAAACAATACAAGGCCCCAAGTGCGCGGAGGTACCGGAGTTTGCGCTGGTGGTGACGGACGTTGGCGAGGCGCCGGGACCAGGGGTGCCAAGAATCTCATCGTCATACGGACTTGGCCCTGGCAATTAATAACACACGCAGACTGCCGAGAAGAAGCTGCAGGAACTAGAGGAGGAATTGAGCAGGATTCGCTGGAGTGTAGTTGGACTTTCTGAAGTCCGACGAGAGGCGAGGAAACGATGGTCCTTAAATCCGGCAACCTGCTCTATTTCCGAGAGGGCGAAGATCTGTCCCAAGGTGGTGTCGGGTTTATTGTCCACAAGTCACTCGAGAACAACGTTGTACAAATCGGAAGTGTGTCGAATAGGGTGGCGTACCTTATACTCAGAATCACCAAACGGTATTCGTTGAAGGTCATACAGGTATACACCCCGACCTCGACTCACCCCGACGAGGAAGTAGAAGTTATGTATGATGATATCTCTCGGGCAATACATACTTCCAAAACTCACTACACTGTCGTCATGGAAGACTTCTACGCAAGACTGGGCAAACGTGGCGATGATAAGTTGAAAGTGGGGCAATTTGGAGCTGGAATCCGAAACTATAGAGGTCAAATGCTAGCCGATTATATGAAGAGGGTCCCTCCGTCTCTTTATGATGAACTCCTTCTTCAAAAAACGGCCGCATTGAAAATGGACCTGGAAAAGTCCGACTGGCGCAACAAAAAATGAGATCGACTTCATCATGTCGACTAAGACTCGGGTAGTCATTGATGTCTCAGTGATCAATGCGTTTAATCCTTCAATGCCCAGACGGCAACTTAAGTTGCCATAACAATTAAAATTTAATTGTGTCTGGTTCATCGAATGGTAAGGAGGCACATTGAATCTCAATGTGAAATCCGAGAGGTATCGACTGATTAAGTCTACGCTCCGCCCTGCAGCTATCCAGATCCAAAACCCCGAACGCTTTCAACCCGAATTGCCAAATCGATTCGATTGCCTGGAGAACTGCACAGATGTGTACACATGCAACGACAGGTTCGTGGAAGCTGTTCTTACGGCGGGTTCAGGGCTATTCAAACCCAGCCGTAACAAAAGAGTTAAAAAAATCTCATGGAGGAAAGACGTGGACTGCAGTGTTCCGAAGACGCTCGTCGGCAACTTAATAAATAGATCTCTAAGTAATTGACCCTCGACATACGCCACTTTACTACAGAATGTATTAGAGAGGTAATCGAGCGAAACAAAGGCTCTAAAGTGTTCGCAAGAGATCTTCCGCTTGGACAAAGTTTGCTGACGAAGCTGAAAACGGAGGATGGCAGATTCGTTACATCCCGACCTGAGCTCTTGGGTGAGATTGAAAACTTCTATGGATAGCTTTACGCGACATCACGCACACCTGTCACTAAGGCCAAAGATCCAAGAGCCAAATTATCTCGACATTACAAGAAAGATATCCCGGACTTCAGCCTGTACGAGATTAGTGTAGCTCTCAAACAACTTAAGAACAACAAGGCGCCGGTCGACGTTGCAGTAACAGCCGAGCTTCTGAAAGCAGGTGGACGACCGGTCCTGAAAGCTCTTCAGAGGCAATTTAACTCCATCATGCTCGAGGGTAAAACGCCAAAGGCATGGCACAGGGGCGTGATGGCACTCTTCTTCAAAAAGGGTGACAAGACTCTATTGAAGAACTACAGACCCATCACGCTCCTGAGTCATGTCTACAAGTTTTTTTCGAGCATATTTAGTATTTGGTATTTAATTTTAAGTAGGTAAGTAGGGGTGCTCAATAAAAAACCGCCCGGGGTGCCAATGTATCCTACGCCGCCACTGGCTGACGGCCCACCTGATGGAAAGCGGTAACCGCCGCCTACAGACACCTGCAATAACAAGGAAAAAACTTGATATTGCTAGTGCGTTGTCATCCTGGGGCCTTAGATAAAATGCCGTCCATGCCCAGTAATTACACTGGCTACCTTTCCCTTCAATCCGAAACACAGCGAACTGTTTCACGGCTGAAATAAGAAAGGCGGTGGTACCTACCCAGACGACCCTGCATACGGGCCTACCACCTAGTAAACGGTTGTCAAATAATTGTCAATCAAACGCCAATAGGAGATATTTCACCGATTGTGGGCTGATGACTTTATATAATCGTGTAGGAGAGCTGTTTTTTTATAAAACTAGATGACATGTTTGGCTTAACTGTTATTGATAAGTGTATTTTGATCGGATATAAACGCCTAAAATCACCTGACTTTTATCTATACTATCATGACTGATATTCCTATTTTTTCATATAATTCGTTAGCTCTTTTCAAATAGGTAGTAAAAAAGGAGGCAACTATGAAGTATCTTTGTTTTCTCTGATTAAGGTTTTTTCAGATTCAAATTCATGCCAAATGTTCAAAATTACCTACCAGTTAGGTGGAGGTGAGTGAGTAATTTTGCAATAGTAAACATTTCCTACGAATCCAATCTCCCCACACGCTCGCACATTGCTTAGGGGGCAGCGGCAGCAACGTGTTTAAATATTAATACACCTATCTCATCATAAATATTGTAGCTGTCAACAGGCAGACGTAAATCACAATTAATGTCACATAAAGGAAATTTACTGAGTAATATAATTTGATATATTTCCATTAGCAGAAGTTTCTATGGAGCCGAATTCGTGGTCCGCCGCAGCCAAACGCCGAATCCTCACAAAGGTCGCGTCGGGTTTCGTTCGTTACACATACCACTTGAAATGCTTTCGTGAAACTTTGCCTGGCTTTAGATAGTTCATGATGACGAGCGTATAGAATATACCAAATTCAAACTCAATGTTTAATATGCGGTAACTTGATAGTCCTAAGTCTATTTACTATAGTCGGCCTATTTCAAAACAAACTGAGTAACATTTAGAGACACCGCACATATACAATTTAATGTTGGTCGACTAAATCGCAGAATAACTAATAGACATAGAATCTTATGATAGCCCGCACATCATATCCAACTAAGTCGTTCAACTAAACGATCACATTAAAATAGTTGGCCAACTATTGGCCGATAGCTTATTAGAACAGGCGACTTAGGCAACTTAGTTGGTCAGTCGTACGGTAAGATGCAGTATGACCAGATCACAGAATCACGCGCACGGGATTTCCCCACGCTTGGATTTTTGCCGACGGGCACGCAGCCGCCCAGTCTATTTCTGCATTCTCTTCTTGTAACAAATGAAAAAATAGAACTGCTGATCGACGAAGTCCAAAAAAGGCCAGCCCCTAAAAAACTTATTTGGGTAACATCTCAGTTTAGAATGTAAGGTATGATGTTTCCCACGCTCTAATCTGTCACTTAATATCGGATGCACCCTAAATGTTTTGTTCTGTTTTCGTCTTCTTTTTATTAATTTATGAAGTAGTGCGTTGTTTTTCCGCATTTTATCGCAGACTTCACCGCGCTAGCAACACTGTCACCAACTAAGTCGGCGAAGTCTGCGGCCTATGAAAGCACGCAATTTAGTTGTTCGATAGTTGGCCAACTTGAAATTGTAAGACTGCGGTGTCTCTTAACATTTCTAATGTTTATTACACAGGTCCTTGATCAATGTAATTGTAAATGCCTGCCTTTTTCATTTTTCATTTGTTTCCACACATAAATAAGAAAATATTGGTAATTAAAATATAATAAAACTAGAAAAATTTCACGTCCCGAGGCAGGAATCGAACCCGCGACCTTTCGCAATCCGGGCGACTGCTCTGACCACTGAGCCACCCAGGACTTGGGATATCCCTGTGAAATTCTTCTAGTCTATCTGTATTTGCGTTTATGAGCTAACGTCCACCCTACAATGTCGAAATATTCTATTTCAACAGCCGAAACGAGTATTTTTACAAATACCGACGATTCGGTTAAGTTGGGGCAGTGCTTTCAAATATTCTTAATTTATCCCAAGTCCTGGGTGGCTCAGTGGTCAGAGCAGTCGCCCGGATTGCGAAAGGTCGCGGGTTCGATTCCTGCCTCAGGACGTGAAATTTTTCTAGTTTTATTATATTTTAATTACTAAGTAATTTTTCAAACATTTATAATAATGTTAAAATCAAAAATTAAGAATATAAGAAAATATTGTTTTGCTATAAAAAAATCTGTAGAAATACTTTAGGCTAGGTTTTCTACGTCAGCCTTCTGGTATTACTCCAAGTCTACTTTAAAATATTTAATCCACACGGGCTGGCTGGAAAAGATCTCTAATAGAGATAAGTCCTCCCTTACTTACTATGTAGGTAGGTAGGTAGGTTACTATACCTACATCTCCGAGATGAATAAAAAATGTCACGGCAACATTAAAAATGTATACACTTATTTTTGTTTTAAATATTGTGCAAAATAGTGCTTATTAATATGATCCTTGTTAGTGACAGTTTAAGATGATGCTCTGTGTGTGTGCATAATCAATAGCTTCAAAATTTGAATCTCTACTCAGAAAACTTACTTTTAAACTTCAGCCTAAATCGCCTCTGGGACTCCTTTTTGTATATTTCGCGATTAATCTAATATCAGATTTGGAAATCCTGGTACACTTGGACATTTCAGTCTGTATAGTGTAAACAGAATGAGTTTTCTCAAAATGTACCATTCGAACGTCGTCAGTTCAAAGCAATTCGCAAATCTAAGATAGATCAAAATCCACGGAATTATACTGGTCTGTGTCTAGATGGATAGGATTGTCCAAACATACAATATACTGTCCGTACACGTTAATACCAATGTTTGAAAATTGCTATAATCCGCTAAGTCGGCAAACAAACGCAGGGTCCATCGGAAGATAATAGCGGTTATCGCAGTCTAAAATAGACGCTCGTAGCGCCTTGGGCACTATTCAGGCGCTGCCTAACCTGTAAAAAACAAATTTCGTTGACAGCATGGAACACTGTCTCAAAGTAGCGATAACACTTTAAGCGTGTCTGGTCTGCGATGAATTGCGAGTCTCAAGTGGCAGTGGGCAGGTCACATTGCAAGGAGGACTGACGGCCGTTGGGGCGGACGCAGCGTTGGTAGGCCCCCCACAAGGTGGACTGATGATCTGGTGAGGGTCGCGGGAAGCCGTTGAATGAGGGTAGCGCAGGACCGATCGGTTTGGAGATCCTTGGGGGAGACCTATGCTCAGCAGTGGGCGTCTCTCGGCTGATATGATGATGCTGTTGATGATGTGTCTGGTCCTATCTTTGAAAAGATCACAGCTAAATAATTACCTGTACTTAATTTGCTAAAAAACATCACAGCGGTCGCCATTTTGAAGGAAAAAAATATTGCTAATGTCTTATTCCAATTTTGTTTTTTACGACTTTACGTTGAATATTTTCGTTTTATTTCTTCATAGCCATGGTCAAACAATTTCGATAAACAACAAAACCGACTTCAAAAACTAAGGATAGAATTATTAAATTTAAGTAGGTACTCATTCCCTAGAAACATGTTTCTTGTAGTCGGTGCTTCACTTTCTATTGTTTCTTTTAACAACTTAGCACCAACTCCAAAAAATATGTTTCTAGGGGATGAGTACTACTACTTAAAATTAAATATTTTATCCTTTTTAAATTTTTTTAAGTCGGTTTTAATTTTTGCATATTTTTTTTACAATTTTTAGTGATAACTTTCTAAGGTCAAAGCTAAATGGGTGACCGTTAGCTTATGTTGTTTCCTACTATCGTATCGTTTCATTAAAAAAAAGGATCATAGAAATCGGTTGTCGTAATATTGAGTTTTTCGTCCATTTGTCGCGCACATACTTAATACACATTTAAGACTTATATGGGTTTCTCATAGATGCCATTGTCAGAACTGGACCAAATTGAAATGGGACCACACGGGAAGCACCACCTTACAAATAAAAAGAATCATCAATATCGGCTTACCCATTTAAAAATTCTGAGGTAAAAAACATAAAAAACAATCTAATTGAGAACCTCCTCCTTTTTTTAAATCTAACGGATTTCAAAAAATCATTTTTAGGCGCACCCAAAACATTCACGCCTGAAAAATACGGGATGCATAGAGGAAAAATAATTAACCAATAGGAAGGCGTTACAATTTTAATAAATGTCAATATGAATCTATAGTCAACTTTTTAACAGCGTTTGGCGTTACTGTGGCTATGGACCATTAGGCACCTTAAATGCACTATTGAGCCTTTTTATAACTTCTATGTTGCCATTTTATACAATACTTAATTTAATCCGTTATTTTTTTAAATAAAATATAAGAGTTTTGTGTTATTTATTAAATACCATGTTATTCAGTACATTATAGTCTACAATCTGAAATGATGATCATGATATAGCCTAAAAGTTTACCATCAACTTTATTTGACAGGACTAATTAAACGACTTTAAAAAAAAGAAGGAGGTTCTATGTTTTAAATCTTGCTGTCTTTTTCATATACTTATAGAAAGAACGACTAATCGACTGAAGACTGTTCTTTTCAGATTTAGAGTGTGTTCAGAATTAGGCCCGCTATTGTTGCTTTTAAAATTCCATTTCGAAATAGCAACATGCCTTACCCTACAGTAGAATAAGCCCACACAGAACCAGCAATGAAACTAATAAAAGCATAAAGGAATTACGAATGTTGCGAGCTTCATAATGTATGCGCAGCGGCTGAGAGAATTAACTCCGAGTAATTAGTAACGAAAGTTGCTTTACAGTACCTACTACTTGTACACTAAATAAACGTGGCAAAATCATAATGTGTCGCTAATAATAACTGGTGTGTGTGAGTGTAAAAGAATGGCAAGCTGCAAACGCAGCTTTCATATGGTAAATAGCAGGTGCAATGAGATGGAAGTTTTATTGACATAAATGTTTTTAACACAGTATTTTAAACTTTCACAACATACGTTAATGTTAAAATAATTTTTAGTTATGCGAGTGTCTACACACATTAATACAACGATTTATATTGACTTACAAGTTCATCATCATTATCATACCAGTCCAATATGTCCACTGCTGAACATAGGCCTGCCCCGTCGATTTAAAATAGGACGGTTCGCAGAACCGTCCCATCGCCTGCATCCAACGGCTCCCCGCTACCCTGATCAGTTCGTCTGTCCATCTAGTGGGAGGCCGTCCTACTTTGCACTTTCCAGTACGTGGTTGCAATTCTAGAATTTTAACGCCCCACCACATCTATTCTACGTGCTATGTGCCCTGCCCACTGCTACTTCAACTTATACTAGTCCTATCAGCTATGTCAGTAACTTTGGTTCTCTTAAGGATGTCATCATTTTTTATTCTATCTCGCAAAAAAGCACCTAACAAAGCTTATTCCATAAATGGTTATGCGACTGCGAACTTGCTCAGAAGGCCCTTAGTAAGTGATCACGTTTCACACTCTTATGTCATCACTGGCAACAGTGGCAACACACACTGGTCGAAGACTTTCGACTTCAAGCACTGAGGAATTTTGGACGACAAGATCTTACACAATTTTCCGAAAGCCAATCCGAGTTGAATTCGTCGATTTACCTCTTTCTCGAAGTGACTACCTAGCTGGACAATTTGTTCGAGGTAAACGTACTCGTCAACAACTTCGAGAACAGAAGTCCTAACTGTAACTGGTATAGGTGCGACAAGAATATTCGACATAACCTTTGTCTTGTCCATGTTCATTTTTAGATCCACCTGTCGGGAAGTTCTGTCTAGGTTGCCGAGCATTGTGCTCTTTTCCTCCAGATGTTACGCCATGACTACTATATCATCAGCAAATCAAAGATAAGTGATGTACTCACCATTGATGTTGATGCCGAGTCCTGTCCAGTAGTTTGAAAAAGTCTAATGCAACGGTAAACAGTTTCGGAGATATTGCATCTCCTTGTTTTACCCCTCTATGGAGTTGGATAGGTTTTGTATTCTGAACACGAGCCGACATGGTGGTGAACTTACAAGTTATAACTATGTAAGTGGTGCAAGTGCATATGGCGTGTGACATAAGCCGTAAGTATAGGTACATCACAGTGTAAGGTGCTCAACTGAACTGAACACCGAAAAGCAAGCTATACCTACCGTTAGTCTTACTAATGGAGTTTCAGGTATGATTTGCGGTTTGTCAGAATGACTTGAAAAGATCCGAAAGTGCTAATTTGCTAATTTTCTAAAATAGTTGCAAAATAGGTAGATCCACGGAATAGGTATAAGTAAGTGTGCTAAAACGTTAGGCTATGGAACTCGCTACCAATTCATACATACTAATCACCAAGTAATAGTTAAATAATTAATAATATTCTTAAACCAACAGCTAGTATCTAGCCCAAAGCAAGTATCATCAAGAACTTGTGTTACACAAAGTATTTACTGGATAACGGAAAAATAGAGATAATAATTATATATGTGAATCAAATCAACATAAAAACATCCATGGTGATCAATTCTTCGTACTCATCACACTAAAATCTGTCCGTATAGGGATTAGAATGAAAATAATAATAAAAATATTACTTTGACTATCTACATAAATAATACTAACATAAAAAATAATAAAAATAAACTTACTAGCAACATTATGATTTTTCAAGTTCCGCATAAAATTGTAGTAGTATTTTTTTAATGAGTTTCTTGAATTTGCTAATACAAAACTGAAGCATATTATCAAACCAATCAATCTGAACAATTGCAAACAATATTTCATAGTACTTAATGTAGAACAAAACTAAGAAAGTTTGAATGGAAAAATCAATTAAATCCTTACAATAGCCTCTAAGCAGTAATTAAACGATAACGTTTGAAACATAAAACCAATCTTAGGGGCTAGACTTCATTTCATTTTACTCATTTTCTATGTATGAATAGGTACTTAAAGATTCAGTACGCAGATTTGAAACACTGATACAATCATTTTTTTTATTAAATAAGGCTTTATATCAATTACTATTAACAGATCAATCAACAGCTACTAAAAGAGAAGTTATTCACTAGTTAAATTCACTAAAGAGTTAAATTATAAATAAAAAAAGGTTACAAGAAGTATATAATTAATTATACACAACTTTATTATTATAATCTTTTATATTTTTGTGTAGATACGCTTTGATAAATATTCTGAATAAAGTAAAACTCAACACTTCAGTAGTAAGTACAGAAGATAGCACATCAAGTGTAACAGTTGCACTAGGAAAGCCGCCGCCGAAAGGGTGGTCTCAAGGTCAAACTATTATGCTTGATGTGCCGTCGACTGCACATCAAATTCGTGCGAAATCCAAAATTATAAAAATAAAGTCCAAATAAATATGAATATCTCTAATAAAAACGAATCATCAATATATTAAAGCATATATGGAGATGGATAGGTTTTGTATACTGATTCTGAACACGAGCCGACATGGTGGTGAACTTACAAGTTATAACTATGTAAGTGGTGCAAGTGCATATGGCGTGTGACATAAGCCGTAAGTATAGGTCACAGTGTAAGGTGCTGAACTGAACTGAACACCGAAAAGCAAGTTATACCTACCGTTAGTCTTACTAGTGGAGTTTCAGGTATGATTTATAAAAATAAAGTCCAACTAAATATGAATATCTCTAATAAAAACGAATCATCGATATATGCTTTATAATTAACGGAGAATATTTAAATGTAAATGCGTTTAAGCTCATGAATAGGCCACATCCCAATAGGCCATGCTATTATTCATTAAAAGAATTTTTTGATGTTTGAAAGTTTATAGATACCAACTCACATTATGTAGGATAAATGTTATTTGTTGTTGTTATCTACCTTGAAAAAAAGACTTATGTATATAAATTGTGAATTTGTTTATATTGCGATACCCTTACAGGGTCATGTTTATGGGAAAATTATTTTTATGTAACATCTGTTATACCAACATGTGGCAATAAATGGATATGACTATGACTATTATTTCACAATCAATCCGATAATTTATTTAATTAACAACTGAAGCTACCAGTCCGAATATTCCTGTGAATAATACGTTTGGGAATCGAAAATGATGATAAATCACTGATGCCAAAAATTATTAGAACATCCCCCAGCGGAAAAACACCCACAAATCCAGAAACATTCAATTAAATTTCGCTATCAGTATAGAAAAAAAATCAATTAAGTATACAGCTAAACGTTAATTGAAGAGTTTTATATGAAAACCGCAGATTTTATAATGATGTTGAATCCGTTTTGATTCTTCATTATTATTCATTATTAGTTCTCAATTTGGTTGGTATTGTTTTTTTTAGTATGTAAACCGATTACGCTGAGATTACTGATCCGATTTACGTGATTCTTTTTTGTTCGATGCGGAATAGTTGCCATTTGGTCCCTTAAAAAAATATTTAGAATGGATCGGAAAGTTTGGTTTTTATTGCAAAATAATGGGAATAATTAAGTCGTCTATGTATGCGAAATTGCGGATTTTAGCTTTTCTATAATCGGTGTACACACGACAGCACATCAAGTGTAACAGTCGAACTACGAACGCCGTCTCTATTACGAACGCAGTAAGTGTGGTCTCAGGGTCAAAATGTTACGCTTGATGTGCTGTCGACTGTACATACATGGATAAAAACATACCAACCGAACTGAGAACCGCACTCTATACCTACATTACCTACACGTCGAGTCCTTAGTAAAACGTTAATATTTCATAAGCAGCTTTCCCCAAATTTCTTCTAACAAAACATAATTCCACTTACCAAATAGGAATAGTTATTATTTCCGACCATTAACTTAATCGAATCCTTTATAACTCGCTAACTCCACTAAACTTGCTCGCCGCAAATTCCGATTTAATCAACAAATTCTCTAATACATGGTACGATATACGTAAGTGTATATTGGTGGTCTGGCCCGCAGCATCACTGGCGTTTCGTCTACGAGAACTTGCAAATTACAAATTGCAGCTCACAAGTGTTCTTATAAAATTGTTTAATAATTACTAAGAATGTCTTGAGTAAAAAAAATATTTTTAAAAAAATTACACGTACGCTATATTATTAAGGTCATAAAATTATGTGTTGCTAAATCTTTCTGTGCTCACACACACCATAGTAAATCGTGTCCTACCTAATATGATACCTACATTAAATGATTTCACCTGTCCTTTTGATCTACCTTTTCGTATTAAATTTTCAAAAAATATTTGTACTGAGGTCAACAAGTAAATGAGACATGGATTTAACTCCAGGATTTAAAACAGTTTGGAAGTCTTTTAAATATATAGATGGTAAGTTACTGGAAGAATTATGTGATATTACATTTATTGTCATAATATAATTATTTTCTTTATTTGTGTACTCCTCAGCCCCCTTATTCTCAACTGTCGCATCACGGATTCGATTCGAAAAGTCACATGCCGTCTCGCTTTGACGCAGCGCGATAAAAAGTGACAGGTATAGAGTTTCCGAAATTCGAATTCTTTCCGACAGTTGAGAATAAGGGGGCAGGTCATAGAAACGTCATGAGCTCCTAAGTATATTGTAGGTAGCCCTCATCTTTGAAGAGTTATTCAATGTTGCAATCTACAGTAAAAACAAAACAGTACAATATTCTAAAATATAAGATAAAACTCAGTAGAGTCGACAGCACATGAAGTGTTTCAATAATACCTTGAGAGCGCCCTTACTGCGTTCGTAATAGAGGCGACTTTCGTGGTGCAACTGTTACACTTGTCGTCTGTACCTAAACTTTCATCCGATAGAGATTGTAGTAATAAAAATTCAAGGGATAGTAACGATGTTTTACATTTTTAACCAATAAAAACGTCGGGGTCGTCAATGCGTAAATAACACCCCTGGTGTTGCAAGTGTCCATAGGCTACGGTAACCGCTTACCATCAGGTGGGCCGTATACTTGATTGTCACCTTAGTGGAATAATAAAAAAAAGGTATGTCTGCGGGTTGAATTAATGACCCTCTGCAAATGTAACATCAACAAATAGAAAATAAAACATTGTTATCGAACTAACGCTAGTTACGTTAACTGGGTGAAAAGTTAAGCCATTTGTGACGTTAACTTATTATTAATTGTACAAGTTACTGCTGTTAACACTTTCAAACGATATACAACACGATAAGTGGTTGTAAGTTACAAAACTATTTATTAGTAGCATTAAACTTTATCCATTACCTCTTCGCTGTCGTTTGTACCGTATTTGTAACTGATATTACAGCTCAATGCCCTAAAAATAAATAAATAAAGAAAAGTTTTAAACGAATTGCGACCCTTTTTTATACACAAACTGATGACAAACAAGCTGACGGCCCTCCTGATGGTAAGCGGTTACCACCGCCTATAGACACCTGCAATAATAAGGGAAAATCACTTAATATTACAGATGCGTTGTCATCCTGATGCCTAAGATGAAATGCCGTCCATTCCCAGTAATTACACTAGCTACCTTTCCCTTCAATCCGAAACACAGCGAACTGACACGGCTGAAATAAGAAAGGCGGTGGTACCTACCCAGAGGACCCTACATACGGGTCTACCACCTAGTAAACCTTAGAGTCATTCGGTGCAACTGTGCGCACTTTTGCCTTTCAAGCCTTACTGTATGAAAAATATTAATGCTAAGAAATTGAAAATACTTTTTTTAGATAGAGCATTTATTTGACTATGAATGACAATTGAAACGGGAACAAATCAAAGGCATTTATTTTTGTAACAGACAATTTAAGACAAAAAATCGGGTAACTGTGCGCGGCCCTTTGCGGTAAGTAAACGCATACGGGGCAAGTAAACGCATTCCTCACTAAAGAACACAAACAAATAAAAGCAGAATATTCTTGTAACATTTCTTTGGAATGTTCTGAGCGTTAACTTTCATTCATATAGATTATTTGCTTAGTAAAAGATTTTGAAATCAGCCATATTTAGCTTTATCTTATCGGAGATTACAAAGTTATGCCTAATAAAATCTTCTATCATCACGTCTTCTAAAAAGATATCATCTGATTTATATCAGTCTGGATAAATCTAGTTTTAACGAATACTAAAAACAAAACATGTCAAAGTCTAAAACAAAAGAACAAAAACACAATCTACTTATTCTCTTATTAGTCTTTTAAAAGTCAACAAATTATCACCGTAGTTAAGTGTACGCATGCGCATACTTACCCGCGCACAATTTCCCCATAGACCCAAAAAGCAAAGAAATTACTATGCTGTTTTATTCAACAAACAACCTAAATATTGTTTCTTTGTTTCTCGCACATTAACGAGTATACACCCTTGATCGAAGAAAACATGACTTACATTGGATTCCTGACTGAGACGTGACAGGATTTGCCAAATTGCCAAAAACTATCAATGAAAGTAGTGAAATTAAATAATTTTGAATAAATTGTGAACGAAACTCCGTGCGTCGCAGTGTCATGTCACCACAACTAGATCCCTACTCAGGCGTCCTTGTTTGACCCGAATAAACCCCTTCTCCCTGGCACCTCATTTCGGAGATATATGCCGTGCGCTCACTTACCCACTGCGCTCAGTTACCCCGAATGACTCTACCTAGTATTGTTTATTTAAAACCCAATTGTTGAATCATTATCAAAGTTTCAAATAAAACGGTGTACGTAAGCCTCGCACGGTAGGTACTTAGACGTAAGTGGCGGCACCCCAGCATGGCGGAACTGGTTGGATGCAGCGAACCATTTTCCTAGATTTTCCACGGAGCGAAGGCAACGAACGCGCTACGGGTTAAATAGGAAAAAAAACTCAACGCTTACCGCTTAGCTGGTCCAGCTCAATAGTGAGGACGCAATGTTCATTACGACTGCTCGTATTTATATAGCAACCATTTTTACGCTAATCCCGATTGCTTTCGACGGAAAACTTTGCTCTGAATTGATATAAGAATTATTTTTAATTCATTAGCTAATGAAATCGTATTTAATAAAAGAACTAACGTACCTCTTCCAGAATAAAATGTAAAACATAAGTCACGGACGTCCGGCTACGTCCGACCGTCGGTCTGTAAATAATATCACAGCTAATTAATTTTACCATAATAATACTTACACATGTACTATGTACATACCTTTTACATCGGTAGAAAATCATTTTTTTATTTGTACCCAGAGTGGATTTATATGATACCAGTAACAGTACCACTTACCACCAGTTGGGCCGTCAGCTTTCTTATCATGTACCTAATTGTATAATAGTACATTATGGTACAAGTGTGTAATGTTGGTGATTACCGCTGAGGCGCATTGAGGCCCGAGCCGTCAGGCGAGGGTCTTAAGGAGCCGAGGACGGTAATCATCAATACACACGTGTATCATACAACGTTTTTCAACACACTTCTGAATAAAATAATACTTAAATAAAAAACCATTTTACATAGTAGATAAAAAGTTTATTTAGAGAAACAATTAGTAAATGTGCAGTTAGTAAAATTATAATTAACTATTTTTGATGATATAGCGGTCTCATCAGATAGATTATTTACTGAAATACTCTCATGTTCTATTGTTATTTGTGATGGTTCATTATTCGTGTAGGTAGGTGAAATCCAATCATTGGATGTACTTGGTATTTCGCTAGTAGGATGCGTCTCACAATCAAGTTTAATTCTTTTTGTGATTTTCGCACAAATTTCCTTCTTGTTTTGTATGGAATCTTCTACGTATGCAAAAGCATCTGGCCATGGTTTTCTATATCTTTTACAGTTATATTTGTTAGTTCTTGTATCCTACAGGCACCAGTTACACCAAATATTAAAGCAACCTGAAACAAAAGAAACAATAATTAAAGTCAACAAGCTGCTATTAAATATTTAATTAAAATTAATTTAACTAACCTTTGTAGCCAAATATTGGTTATCTGGAGCATCTTTAATAAATTTTTCAATATCGTCAGATGATAAAACCTTTGATTTTTTGCTTCTAAATCCATCAGATAGTCTCTTTAGATAAGCTGACAAATTCGAGTATGTTTTTAAGTCCACTCCATTCTTTGTTCGGACTGTACTTTTTAACATTGAGTAAATACACCACAAAGAGCTAGGTTTGTACTTAGAAGATAATTCTTTAAAGTACGCCATGAACACATTTTCTGAAAAAGACTGCGTATTCTTGTTGTTCTGCCATTGTATGAAATTTTGGTACGCTAATAGATATTTTTCCTTTGAGTTTTCTGGTAGTAAACTTTCCATAACGTTCTGGGCTTCACATCTTATATCGGGCGGTGTACAACATAAATCATTTTCTTCATAAATTGTATTTGCAGACATCTTAATTAATAACTAACTAAATAACTTCAAAAGAGAAAACGAGACGAGTTGTGAAAAATGTTTCGTAATGGCGAGAAAAATTAATCAGTTTTCCTATGCGCGCGCATCGGCCATAGACTAAAAAATGAGGTTTCTTTTTTTTGGGCTTTTCGCGGATAGCTTTTTAGCGCAAATGTAAGCGTAACTCAACCAATAATATTAAAGAAAGAAAGAAAAATATTTTTATTTGACATGCACATAACAAACAACAACAAGAAGCTTAAACAATAAAAAAAAAAAAAAAAAAATAGACAAATACAAACAGTTTATACTTAACAATAAGTGCAGTCAACAAGGCCCTATCTCAGCATAAAACTATTGCGACATTATAAAAAACGTCGCAGAAGCGCTGTTATTATGATAGGGCCTTGGGCGTGACTTTGGATTTTAAACTACATATACTTACACATATACATAAATACAAAAAAATACATATACTTACACATATACATATAGATAAGTGACATAAACTCAATCACATCTGACATGGCTGTATGGGCATTAGTTCCTTTTGCCTTCCCATTACAGGGAGATTTAACAACAAAAAAAGAAAAAATATATATATTGGCAATTTTAATTATTAAAAAAAAAACTATTACTCACTAGTGAATAATAGTAATGAAAAAGTCACAGTTTGATTATAGGTGTCATTATGTGCCTAATTGCCATGGGATTAGAGCCACTTTATGAGGAAGTGTGTTGAAAAAAAATATTAAAACGGTTGTGAAGAAGGGTGCTGAGCGCACATTTTGTACAGAGACGCTAAGTAGCCCAAAACCGGAAATGACAACTAAAGTCTGTAATGCTGTCACTTTTCAACCCCCGACGAAAAAAGGGGTGTTATAAGTTTGACGTGCCTATCTGTGTATCTGTGTGTCTGTCTGTGGCATCGTAGCACCTAAACAAATGGACCGGTTAAAATTTGTTTTTGTTTTGTTTGACATCTGACGTGACAATGGGCCTAATTCTGGGAACACGCTTTAATTCTAAATTTAAGTACAGTATATCTCTTTTTCGCAATAAGTCATAGGAAAAAGATAGAAAAAATCTGTTTAGAGCTGTCAATTAAATTTAGATAGATTTCATAGAAACCATAGACAATTTTAGACGGCATGTACGGAGGTGCCTCCTAAACACTGCATTTTAGCACGTTCAATAAGGTCGAAAATTGAACGCACCTTTCTAAATGGCAATTTATATGACAGCCATCCTTTTCGTATTCGTTTTGAAAGAAAGAAATAGACTGAACTTAAATTTAAACTTAGCATGTGTTCTCCAGAATTAGGGCCAATGATAGTTCTTAGCTATGAATTATGAAGATTAGTTCAGGCGTTTGATGACCATCAGCTCGTTTTCTACGTGATAAAAGGGTTTTACTATTTTTCACCGGTCCGATTGCTTTTAAATTTGGTGTACTGCCGCTTCAGTGACATTCCTATGACATACTAACCTTGAGCTGATCCTATACCATCAAAAAGTCTGCGGGATGCTTTATTCTTCAGAAACTTACAGCAGATATAGCGTGTTTGGGCTCATATGAATAGCCTCAATGAGATGTAGTCCGGTACCGCTAGGTTTTTAGGTTCCAAAAATATTAAAGTTTATGATTTTTTGCATACAGTTAGTATACTATTTGACTAACCCAAATCATGATTTTGTGTCATTTTTGATGGTTGCTAAGGTCACAATTTAGGTATTTGTCTTTTTATGCATTTTTTCGTTAAAAAGAAAATTAGAGTTGAAAATGTAACTTCCATGATGATAACAAAGTCATTACTGATATACATAAGCTTTTTGTGCCATCTCACTCCATGGGAATACTGGATTTAACCAAATACTTACCTATCGCTGTAATAGCTATAGAAAAATATTAAAGTTGGTGAAATAAGTGTTAACAGTTCTCTAACTCTAGTATCTATGGTTTAAATCATTTTGTGTCATATTCATCCATGGTATTCGGAAATATATATTTTTTCCTATTTCACTCCCTGTAATAGCCATAAAAGAAAATTCAAGTTATTAGAGTTTATGTCTTTATTAATGTTATGGTAAAAGGAAGCTCTATGCTTAATTTGTGTCGTTTTTATCCATGGGATTTTGATTTATATTGTTTTCAACATTTTTGTGCGAAGAACACTAGCGCGGCCACAGCACGGCAAAGGAGCGCGTAGGTATTCACTGGCTCCGGCGACCGGCTGCCGGCCGGCCGGGAGCGAGGCGCTGTAATTTGTTTGTTGTTGTACGAGTAGTGACTTGTGATAATTGCATAGAAAATGGAAACTAATATAACATGTCTTATTTGTGGGCTTATGTTGGGTGGTAAAGCTGTAAAATTAAAAGAAAGGATTTTATTAACGCATTAATTGCCTCCCGTAAATATACACACATTACCATTACCCCCGGTGACCTCGGCATTTCGACATTCGCTATTTTTTTATATGTTTTAAGAGCAGAGTGATTTGTTCGATTAAAGAGCCCATACTATTGTGAGTTAATTATTACAAAAAATACATTTTCATTGGTGTTATAGCGATGGAGTGTGAAAGTGACTTCCGAATTAATTTATAATAGTGCAAAATCGTGTCAATGTATTAAATAAATATTTTCCAAATAACATTTATATGCATGGTAAAATTTCCCTGTAAATACAAATTATTTATATAATTTTTTCCAAAAAATCAAAATCATAATGAATTAATTTTAATTTAATTAAATTATACAGTGATTTGAGTATCTCGGTGGCGATGGCGTAGTGATTTGAACGCTATAGTTTCGATAGCAAAAACAAAGCAACTTTCGCCATGCCCGAGACGGGTCAATCATAATTTATAATCTCGAGCTCCCCCGTGCTTTGGAAGGCACGCTAAGCCGTTACCACAACTACTTTAACTCACCAAACCGCTTTTATAAAAAGCGGTTTTTATACAATGCTCAGCAAATGAATCATCACATCTGATGTGAAGCGGTAAGAAAAGTCCATGTGCGGAGACAGCTAGTGCAGTTTGAAAACACACTGTTCTAGCCGCCCCCACCTTGCCGGTTTTTTTAACACTTCTTTTGAAGTAACCCATGTTATAGGAAGGAGGGAACACATGTGCTGGCAAAAATTCCAAGTTTTGGAAGTCCGACAAAGAAACGAGTTACTATACTTCTTTGTGCATGATGTTTAGGTGGAGACAGTAAATTGATGACTCCGAAGACCGGCACGCGTGCTCCTGAGTAGGAAAGGGGAAGGTGGGATAAGGTCTAAAAGCTCCTCAGAACACTCTCCATGATAAAGCCGATAGAAGGCGCTTAATGATGCAATGTCACGACACGACGGAGCTGTAGAGGTTCTAGGCTGTTTGTGACCTCTACGTGGTCAATAATACGAACGGCACGACGCTGCAATCTGTCCAGCGCATAGAGGAGGTATTTGGCGGAGCCATCCCACAGATGCGAGCAATATTCAACGCAAGACCGGACCAGAGTTTTGTATAGCAGGCATAATTGGTCAGGTGTGAAAAATCGACGCACTTTTTTCAGGACACCTAGCTTCTGTGAGGCTGTTTTGACCACGGTTTCGATATATTTCCTCTGATTTATGATCGCAGCATATCTCCATACCGAGCAAGTTGATGTAGCTCTGTGCCGAAAGAGTAGTTAGTGCCCTGAAGAGACGGAAGGGGAAGGAACGGCGATCTTTTGGCTGTAAACGCGCACACCTGTGTTTTCTTAGCATTGAACTCAACAAGATTGTTAAATCCCCATTCAGATATGAGGTTTAACAGCCTGTTGAGCTCAATGGTAAGATTGATTCTCAACCTCTCGGTTTCAATGCGCCCAGCCCCTGGGCGACCTTAATATCCACCATGCACTGTACTGTCATCCGCATAGCAATGAATGCATAACATTGATATGAAGAAGAAAGAGAGTGGAACAGAGCCTTGTGGTACACCAGTATTTACTAACATGAATCACAAACCGCACCCATCAACGAGGACACGGATCTCCGCTCATGCAGGAAGCTCGCGATCCAGTTGCAAAGCTGAGTGGGCAGACCGTATGCCGGGAGCTTGGAGAGAAGAGCCCTGTGCCAGAACCGATCAAAAGCTTTGACAATGTCAAGGCTAACAGCCACTGACTTACCACGATTGTCAATAGCTTCACCCCAGACATGCATTAAACATGCTAGAAGATCACCCGTTGACCGTGTCGACCGAAACCCACACTGACGATCATTAATTAATGAGTGATCTTCTAGGTATCGGACCAGCTAGTTAATTAAGATCCGTTCCATAACCTTGCAAAGAACAGAGGTGACAGCTATAGGGCGGTAGTGAGCTGGGTCTGATCGGTCTCCCTTTTTGGGGACCGGTTGCACATTGGCCTCGCTCCAAGATTCCGGCACACACCCAGAAGAGAGAGAAAGGCAGTATAGCCGTGTTAAGACGGGAGACAACTCCACTACGCAGTTTTTCAGTACTATCGCTGGGATGCCATCAGGTCTCGTGCAACGCGCTGAGCATCCGCTCTGATGAAGGCCCTTTTGCAGGACTTGGTAGCATTGTTATAGGCTGCTTTCAGTGTGTCCATATTCCCATGGGGTTTCCATTGACTGGACCTGATCCAAGCGCGGTATGCCGACTGTTTGTTCTCAACAGCTAAGGCACACTCGCGATTGAACTAGTGGTTACGCCTGCCCTTAGTGACCAGATTGGAGTGAGAGATATAGTACTCCATCCCTAACATTATCTCACCAGCTCACTCAGCAGTAGCGGCTTCTACTCACTGAAACAGCGCTGCCTCCAAGGAACAGATGCAAAGTTATCCCGCATACCGCCCTAATCTGCCGACGCATAGTGCCAGATGCGGCGCTTGGCCACCGCAGATAACTGTGGCGACGCCCGTGGCACCCCAGCAGAAATCAGGCAGTGACTCGATGATCCCAAGGGAGCTCGAACCTCTAACCGATATCCCTCCGGGCGAGTCGTCATCAGAAGGTCCAACAAAGAGGTTGCGTGACCGACAATATCTGGAATCCTGGTGGGCTGGTTAACCAGTTAAGTCAGGTCGTGCGTGAGTGCGAACGCATGGGCAGTTCTACCAGAATGGTCAGTTTTGGGGAAACATAACCACGTCTCGTGGTGAGCATTGAAGTCTCCCAAAAACACCAATTCTGCGGTTGGAAACTGGTTCTGCGCAACATCTGCCACCCGACTAAGGTGTTCAAAAAGTCGAGTTGTCTCCATGTCACCGCTGTGGGATCTGTAGAGGCAAACGTAGACACGGCAATGAATGCCCAGGTCCACGTGCACCCCGAGAATGGAAAAGAAAGGGTCCTCCAAGTGGCGTAGATGGCGACAGCAAACATCCACCCGGACAAACAAGCATACCCCGGACTTCGCTTTGAAGGACACTTCAAGAGCATAGCCGGGATAGTCCAGATACCTTGTGTCAGCCGGGCGGAGTATTTGCGTCTCCGTCAAAAAAAGCAGCGCTGACCGAGCCGTCTCAAGATGTTAGTAGACGACATTGAGATTAGCATGGAGCCCACGGAAGTTATTGAGCCCGACCTCAAACAGCGTGGCTGTAGTGGGGTCGTGCACCGCTGTACGACCATACACATTACTTGTCGCTGCCATGGATGGGTAAAGGCAGTCAAATCGTGAGGCCTGTTTTGCCAGGTAACAGCCGACAGCAGAGAAGCGCTGACCCGCCAGACGGAAGGGCCCCCGAACCCTCCCGGGTATGGCCGCTGGAGCCCCACCATCCGGTCACTAACCGGCACGACGGACTACCCGGAGATTATGCGAGGCATGATAGGGCAACCTCACGATCTGGTTAGGATAGCTTGGGCCCCTGTACCGTGCCACGGGCGGCCAGCGGAACAGCCGTTTCTTCAGGTCTCCCTGGCCGAACGGGTCAACGCAGTCCACCTGGCACTAGTCAGACGGAAGCCATCATTGACCGCATCCATCGCGACATCGTCTCCCCAAGCTCTGGTTGTACGCCCACTGATCCCGGAACGCGGCCACATGTGGTCACTTGGTGGGTTTTGCGCCTTGCGTACGGTGGTCACTAACGAGGGTTTTCACACCCTACCACCAGTGGAGCAGTGGATAGCTCAGAGATCCCTTAGTCTGTGACGGGGGACACGGTTTATAATAAAAAAGGCCCACGCGTCAGCAAAAAAAAAATATATTTAAAAGAAAAAATAATTTTTCCTATAAAAAAAAGTTGGGTCGTGGGAGTTATGCCCGCTTAATTTGTGCCTCGCAGATCGGTACTTCCCTATTCCCTGGTGTTGTTCGGCGAGGGCACGCACGACGGGTAGGTAGGCAGAGGTGTGGCTGCGTTGGGGAAGATGTTCAGCTCGATGGCTGTGTGTGGTGCACCGACGTAGGTTACGACGACCTTCCTCGAAGAACGTAGGTAGTAGGGTCTTCAGGTTTGACTCTGTACGTAGAACGTAACTCTGGACGTCGAACGTAACTCCGAACGTCGAATGTCGAATGTCGAATGTCGAACCCTGGAATTCACCATCGTGCGGATTAGGCGTTGTCCACCACTAGACGTTATGCGGCCATGAAGCAGAAGGCAAAAAGGGATGACCGATAATAGTGGTGAAGTGGCTTTTAGGAATCAGACAGGAATTCACAGGAGAAATAAACTACTAATTCAAAATAATAATTTTAAAATAAAAAGTTAAACACTAAATTAAGCCAAATGTGATTAATAGAAATAATTTTGAAAATTATTTAAGTTAGGCGGTAAGACAAAATATAAAAATCTACCCTATAAAATTTGCTGGCGAAATAATTTTGCCAAGGAACTATTTTATTAAATATGGTATTACTGATACGTAATATAATAATAATCAACTACTACAATTGATATTGACGAAAACATATTGCTACATATAAAATATATTACTACAAAACAAGCTACGCACCAGCGGAATAAAATCTGTTCAACACTTACCCAATTGGGGAGAAAGTAACACACTAATTTACGTAAAATGTACGTTTAAGGTGTATGTTATGCGGAATATTTAAAAAAGGAGATAACTAGATCAAGACACAGATTAGAAAGAGTATGTCTAAGATCAAGAGGATCAGACGATTTAAAGTCTCACAGAGAACGTCTTTCCTTCTAGCTATCCGTTGTTGGTCTGTCGCTCTCAGCGGCCCGAATAGCCGAGCGAGCTCCACGCAAACCGGCTTGCAAACAATAGCGACGAGGATTAAGTACAAGAAGTCACACATCAAGTTTGACAATTATATTCGTATTAAATTTTTGTTAAGGATTTGAAAATATTATGTTTTTTGTTTATTATTATAATAGTGATTTAATAGTTACGTTAGTAAATGTTTATTTTCAATATTTATGTATTTAATTTTATTAATAAAGTAGAAATGTTTGTAAAATTGTATATAATGTTAATGAAATTGTCAATAAGTTTAGTTTTTAAATATATATTTGGCAATTATGTACGTGCAACGTTACAAGTCGCCTCTTACGACACCCACGGGAAGAAATAGGGCGCCGCACGGTAATTTATTTAAATAAGATTTTAGAACAATATTATTGTTTTATTACTACTATGTCTATTAATAAGTCCACTATCTCCAGAATTGTTCAATCAGCTTCAGAGAAATGGGATGTCCATATTTCTAAGCACTAGTCTTTGCCTTCCGTAAAGAAAAAGAAAAAAGGTTACCTATATTATATATATATTATTATATAATTTCTCTCACAACATGCGGTACCCGCACTTGTTTTATTTATCAAATAAAGTATGCTCTTAAATTTTTAATTATGTACAGCTTTAAAACGGATATGAAATTATTTCCGATTATCCGATCTTACCATTAATAATGTTACATTTGATGTGCTGTCGTGTGTACATATAAGTATAAATTTATCAATCCTTGTGACAGTAATAAGTGTACAGAACATAACAATTTCGTATTATAAGTAGGTATATTTTTTATGTATAATTAGTTTATACATTATACACACGACACTTACTTATATGTACACACGACAGCACATCATGTGTAACAGTTGCATTTTATGTATAATTACTTTATACATTATACCAAGATTATACACACGACACTTACTTATATGTACACACGACAGCACATCAAGTGTAACAGTTGCAATACGAAAGCCACCTCTATTACGAACGCAGTAAGGGCAAGCTCAAGGTCATACTGTTACGCTTGATGTGCTGCCATTGTACAAAACAACAGCAGGTCAGCTAACCGTAATATGAGAAAAAAAATCCAATCAATTTTCAACCTAAACGTAATCGGATTAAAGTACAAAAACGTTTAGCTTAATTCGGGCGTTTGTGTTAACGTGACCTTCGGTTGACTGTTCCTACTTGCTACTCTTTGCAAATGTGTGTAAATGCTCCGTGCAGTACACAACGCGCGAGCGAACTAATATTTATGTAGGAAATTAAATATGTTTTTTAAGTATATCATGAATTAAAGTGACACAAAATTTAATAGCAGATAATTTATGCTTTTATGATATTAAATGTGTAAACTCTAATAACTTTAATATTTTTTTACAGCCGCTATGGCTTGGAAAAGCTAAATGATTAAATATCTTTATAACCCATGGGTTAGTTTGGCACAAAATCATGTCAGGGTCATAATTAGGTGCCCTGAGTTAGGTTGTATTTGTTTTATCAACTATAATATTTTTTTGATACTTTTAACATATATTGGGCCCCCTGTCAATTTGCACTGGACGAAAACGACACACACTTAGTTTGCACACAGCCTAGGCTATTTTACACACAATATTAGTATCATTTGACACATTAAATTATTTTTGGCAGTTTTATTTATATTTTAACATCTAGGTCACAAAATATTGAATTACTGAAAATGCAATAGCAAGATTTGACACAAAAATTAAATATAAGCTTTTTAGGTAGAAGTGTATCCCCTTGCAAAAATTCAGAAACTTTAGAATTTTTGGAACTTAGCACCTCAAAATCGCCTAGCCGTACCGGACTAATGGTGTTAGATAGATGATTAATGAGGCCGGGGGTTACTTAAAATTTTCAATTTAATATTTTATTTGTTAAAAGAAAGACAGTGATAGCATCAGTTTTTAACCAGGTCTAATTTAATTAGTCTGCGTTTTATAATAAGGGAGTTCTTTTTTTTACTAAAGTGGTTGAATTGATTCATTAAAGTTGATTACCACGCAAATTGATATTTATAACATTACCGTGGTATTACTAGCTTCCGCCCGCGACTTCGTCTTCATTATCCCATGGGAACGTATTCCCGAGAGAACAGTGTGCCGAATTTCATCCAGATCCGTTCTGCCATTCTGACATTGAGTAACAAACACTTATCTATACTTTCACATTTATAATATTAGTAGGATTATATTTCTGTGAAACACCTACTGTATCGATGCCTAGGTAAATTACATTGTTAACTAATACAAGCTTTAAAGGAAATATTGAATAAACTAATCCAAATGGGAGCGTTTATTAAAACCTTTTTGAATATGTATATACCAAACAGCCTAGTTGATAAGGTTGAAAGTTCGACGTACGTACGGAAATGCCTCAGCCTTTTGATTCGTTCTCATTAAAACGCCATGAAGAGAAAAAACTTTATTACGATTCGAGCCCGTCTATTCATAGATATTTAAAAAAAGGTAAAGCAAACTTCACCGTTTCGAAATAATAAAATTCCGCGGAGAGTTAAAGGTAAATTTGGAGGATTTTTTAGACTAAATTATTTGAACAGTAGGTAAATAAGGATTGCGCATGATGAAACAAAGGATCGCGGGCATTATTAGAATCTTTTTCCTTCATTTATTTTGTAAATCCCATTTTTTTTAATTATAGTAATAAAAAAGTTTTTTAAAAAAGCAATTTTATTCAAATGAATTTTCATACAATAAATCATTACCTATCTTTGATAAATACCTCTTTGTATCTTTTCTTCACTCAAATTCAATGTCACCCAAAGGGCAATGGAGAGGGCTATGCTCGGGGTTTCTCTGCGTGATCGAATCAGAAATGATGAGATCCGCAGGAGAACTAAGGTCACCGACATAGCCCGAAGAATTGCGAGCCTCAAGTGGCAGTGGGCAGGCCACATTGCAAGGAGGACTGACGGCCGTTGGGGCGGAAAGGTCCTCGAGTGGCGGCCGCGTACCGGGAGACGCAGCGTTGGCAGGCCTCCCACAAGGTGGACCGACGATCTGGTGAGGATTGCGGGAAGCCGATGGATGCGGACAGCGCAGAACCGATCGGTATGGAGATCTTTGGGGGAGGTCTATGCCCAGCAGTGGGCGTCTCTCGGCTGAAATGATGATGATGATGATCTTTTCTTCCTCTTTTACTTTTTAAAACTTCGTAGTTTGTTTATATAAATTCGTGCAAACGCTAAATCCTAAATTAAGGACAATTTATACAGAAAAAAATTAAACAAAAATTAAAACCGACTTCAAAACACGAAAAAGGATAAAATAATAAAATTTTAGTAGGTAGGTACTTTCTAGGAGATAGTGGGCCTAATTCTGGGAACACACTTTAATTCTAAATTTAAGTACAGTATATCTCTTTCTCGCAATAAGTCATAGGAAAAAGATAGCAAGAATCTGTTTAGAGCTGTCAATTAAATTTAGATAGATTTCATAGAAACCATAGACAATTTTAGTCGGCATGTACGGAGGTACCTCCTAAACACTGCATTTTAGCACGTTCAATAAGGTCGAAAACTGAACGCACCTTTCTAAATGTCAATTTATATGACAGCCATCCTTTTCGTATTCGTTTTGAAGGAAAGAAATAGACTAAACTTAAATTTAAACTTAGCATGTGTTCTCCAGAATTAGGGCCAGTATCTACTTAGATACACATTTACGTATTTTGTTTAAAATTATTGTATCACAACTTTGGTGATAACTTTCTAGCCGTCAGCATGTATTGGTTCCTACTAGCGTATCGTTTCACTAAAAAGTCATAGGAAAATCAAAATTCCTGAACTAAATACACAGGCGACTTAGTTATTCCAGTTATTTTGATTTAAAAACCAAACTACCGTACCGATAATTTTTTATGACACAAATGCCAACTATTCCTCATCGAAAAAAAAAACCACGCAAATGGATCAGAAATCTTGGCGTAATCGGTGAACATACTGATAAGGGATTGGTGTAAAATGCATAAAATAAATTTCATAATATTGTTTGTTTACCAAACGTGGAAGTTTGTATGTTCACATGATTGTTTTTAATATTCTTCGTTATCTATAACACAAGCTCTTAAGGATGCTCAATTTGGTCTATATAATAAATACGTGGGAATATGTAACAATACTATTATTTCCTATGCTATTTTGCAAATTGTACTACGGTAAGTAAGGTATGTTAATAGCACGAAAAGATACGAAAGTAATATGTACGAAAGTTTCATCATAAATTACATTGCGAACACAGAACACGTAAAAAGATAATGTTAGCGCATTTAGCTTCAATAAACATTAGCAAGGCACGTCTCCACACACGAGTCGCGAAGGTAGTGTGGCAAACTCCTAAATACGAGACTTAATTCCGGTGAAGCTCTAACTTTTGAAAACTCTTAAAAACTACATTTTGTGGGTCTTGCTTTCTAACAAAACTTGTTACCGCTCGCGAACTTCAACGTAAGAAGTTAAATGTGTTGCCGATACGTTGCAGTTCATACACACGACAACACATCAAGTTTAACAGTTGCACTACAAAACCCGCCTCTATTACGAACGTGGTAAGAGCGGTCTCAAGGTCTGTTACGCTTGATGTGCTGATCTTGACTGTACATACTCGTACGTAATATCATCATCATTATTTCAGCCGAGAGACGCCCACTGCTGGGCATAGGCCTCCCCCAAAGATCTCCATACCGATGGGTTCTGCGCTGTCCGCATCCATCGGCCTCCCGCGACCCTCACCAGATCGTCGGTCTACCTTGTGGGAGGCCTACCAACGCTGCGTCTCCCGGTACGCGGCCGCCACTCGAGGACCTTTCCGCCCCAACGGCCGTCAGTCCTTCTTGCAATGTGGCCTGCCCACTGCCACTTGAGGCTCGCAATTCTTCGGGCTTTGTCGGTGACCTTAGTTCTCCTGCGGATCTCATCATTTCTATTTCGATCACGCAGAGAAATCCCGAGCATAGCCCTCTCCATTGCCCTTTGGGTGACATTGAGCCTTCTTATTAGGCCCATTGTAAGCGGCCACGTCTCAGTTCCGTAAGTGATCACTGGCAACACACACGAATTAAAGACTTTCGTCTTGAGACACTGCGGTAGTTGGGCCGAGAATATGCTGCGAAGCTTTCCGAACGCTGCCCAGCCGAGTTGGATCCGTCGATTGACCTCTTTCTGGAAGTTGTACTTACCAAGTTGGACTATTTGTCCCAGATAAACATATTCGTCAACAACTTCCAGTGTAGAGCTTCCAACCTTTACAGGAGTGGGTACGACATAAGAATTCAATTTGTACGTAATAAATAGCATTTACATTAGACATCCTTACAAATAAAAATTAATGTTTCTGTGTTGGTCATCCATGCTCTCCGAAACCATTGATCATATTGTGATGAAACCTTGGTAGGGTAGTTCTGGGGACGCCCGCAATAGTTCCTGGAATATAAAAACTTTTGTTTATTTTTCATTATAAAGCCTAACAGTTCTCTCTTTACGGGCATTGCAAAGCATGCCGGGAACAGCAGTAATGTAGAAAAATAGAACATTCAAGATGAGACATTGTAGTTCACTTTTTTTTACTACCAAAGTACACAAAAATGTTTCATACAAGTACAAAAGTTGATTTTTACCTCCTTGACGAATCCCGAAATTTCATACACATTTTGATGAGCAGGCATAAATAAGAAAGTAAGTAACTCTATCTGTCTGTCTGTTACGTTCACTCCTAAAGCGCTAAATCGATTTAGATGATAATTGACATGGAGATAGATTACAACCTGAACAAGGTCATAACATAAGCTACCTCTTGGCGTGATATTACCACGCGGGCGCAGAGGCGCGGGCAGTTATTAGTAACAGATATTTTTTTACTGGCAGCTACAATATTCGACTTCACAGTGATCATCTTAAAACCTTGTCTTTTCGCAGTAGCCACTGTTTTTGTGGTAGCTTGCCTATTCCTTGCTTCTTTATTCAAATTAAATATACTATCTGTGTAAATATATTGAAGTCAATAAGCTTCAGTCAATCAACGCCTGGAAACTGCGCAGCGGAGTTGTTCCCGTCTTAACGCGGCTCTACCGTCTTTCTCTCTCTGCTGGGTGTGTGCCGAAATCTTGGAGAGAGGCCAATGTGCAACTGGTCCCCTACAAGGGAGACCGATCAGACCCAGCTAGCTACCGCCCAATAGCTGTCACCTCAGTTCTTTGCAAGGTCTTGGAATGGATCTAAACAACCAGCTCATCTGACACCTAGAAGATCACTCATTAATTAATGATCGACAGTACGGGTTTACAACGCCCTCTTGAAATTTTATTGAAACTGCGAACATGTATATATATATACAATACAAGTTCGCAGTTTCGATAAAATTTCAATTTGGCGGTTATATCCAATGATTTTTTACAGTTCAAAGCGATAAATGGCTTTATCATATCGCGTTTCGGTGGTCATGCTAGGCGGGCAGGTGGTGTTGGGTCATTTGCATTTGCATTAAAAAAAAATAGGAAGGCCTGTACTCAGTAGTGGGACGTATATAGGCTGTTGATGACGATGACGAAAGCCTAAATGCATGCAACCATATAAAAACATGCATATTAAAAACATGTTTTAGAAATACGCTGTTAAGTTAACGTCACGTTTTGTTAGTCATAAACTGCTACACCGATTTTGATGAAACTTGCACAGTTCCCTAAGTTGGACTATATCGGGTCAATCACAAAAAGATATTTCGCAACCCGACTTGTAGTAGTTGAGATAGAATACCTCCCCTAATTGCAAAGGTACTTTGAATGCAAGCGGCGCCAGCTAAAATATTTCTCTATCTCTTTCTGACTTGTAACGTACTGACATAAAGCCTACGTCTGAAGCCCAAGGGCCACAGCTCGTGAAAAATTCACCCTGTATAAGCATGTTTTATTTAACGCATCAGCCACGCTGTAGCACGGGTGGCGAGCGACGGCGACTAGCGGAGCGGAAAAAATATCCACCGCTTCCGCGATGTTGACAGATGATATTATTATTGTTCGGTTTCAAGACTTTCAAGCGGCGGCATCAGTCATTAAAAAAAGCACTCACCTCTCTAGCGATCACGGGACGTCTATTAAGCTAGTTGCCACATCAGACAATCGGAGCCGATTTTTATCAACGACAATGAAACCTATATTATATCCTATCGACTTCGATATTGGGCCCAATTCTGGAAGTATATTCTAAATCTTATTTGAAATAAGTATATATTTGTCCTTTGAATGTGTCTAAAAAAGGATAACAAAAATTGGAACATTTAAATAGCTTGTAAAAAATTTTTAGATAACATGTTCCTAGTTATGTGTTCCCTATAACGTACATGAATCACGTTCATTCATTTTCAATGCACGGTGACATAAGCAATTTGGTCGCAAAATATAGTATATTAATAAATTAAGTATTGATCCACAAAACTAATGAGATTTGTCTGTATGTCGATCGCACACTCATTGTCGCTATCGAGTATTCGTAAATTTCGATCGAAATAAATTCCAAACGTCTCGATCTCGATCAAGTTTCTGTCTTATCGTATGAGAATTAAGTACATAACAATACTATTGGTCCCGGTTGTTACTGCAACCGCTTTAACCCACCTACCAGCCAGAGCGTGTTGGTGTTATGTATGGCCCAAACTGTTCATGTGTTTCTCTCATGTAGGAAGGCATGTGCCCAGCAATGGGACGTATTCAAACTTGTGATGATGATGATGGATTAACCACTCGCACTCGATGTCAAGCGTGCTAGTTCACCACTCGTCACAAAAACTCGCGCAATCCGCTAATACTGTGACCTACCGGTAAGGCTGAGCGCACTGCGGCTTCTCAAATATTCAGTAACGACCATTGAGACTTACCTTAGCAGACTGACGCCATCTTGGTATAGCGACATCCAAGATCCGAGCTAATTGAAACAATACCGGTATAATTGCTGCTGTGAGTATTTGAATTTATATTTCATCATCCGTTAATAAAATAAGAGACAAATTTTTAGGCAATAGGGGAAATTTAGGTAATGAGGAACGCGGAGTGGCTCCGGACAAAGTCGATTACAATCTCGTATATCATCTGCTCAGCACTTGGCATTGAACAAGAGCCTCCTTCTCAGCCAGCAGAAAAAGATTAGGTATCAACTATCCTTTTCTCTCGTGACGTAACGGCCTTGTCAAAATTACCCCACCTTCGAAATTATCCCACTCTCCTTACAAAATAATATAATCAAAACTAATTTAAAAAACTCCTATTTTACTGAAGATTAGTGTTACATTTGACCCTAGTTCGTCAAATGTGTCGATAGCTCATATGAATATTTTTCTAAATACATCGATAATGGATATCTTCTAATCATGTCTTCTTGTACCAATTTTTTCAGCTTGCTTGAAATCTTTGAATTCGACGCGTACTGTTACCGACTCTAACAGTTATTTGACTACTTTATGGCTTTGAGTCCTTGCTCTGCTCCGGTAGATGATGTATTGGGCACTATAAACAAAAGTATATGAGGTATATCGCAAACATAGAGGTCTAGAATCTTATGCCATGAAACTGTTGACCAAAGTTCTCAGGACGTCAACCAGTTTTGGAAAATACGCCCTTTTGTTTCTGGTATTGAAAAAGGCTGCCGAAGGCTTAGAAAAGAGAAGCACGTTGCCGTTGATTAGCAAATAATCCAGTTTACTGGTAAAAGCAAGCGGAGGAGGTAGTAAAGAAGTAAAAAAGAGCCGAAACCAGAAGGCATAAAAATTCTCATACTAGTAATTCTACGAATCTCCCATTAGATTTGTACAAGTATCGGGGAAAGAGTACCACGGTTGACTCCGCTTTATATTCGACATCTGAACAATTTGATCTTGGATTGATATGCGATTTGTCTAGAAACTCGTAGACGCATGGGTTCTTCCATTTTCATAGATATTATTCAGGTCAATCCCACTTCTTGACGTCTTAATTAAAAAAAATATGGCGACTGGAACTCTGATGGAAAACCGTGTGCCTGAATACCAAACAGCGAATCGAATGACAGCGATCTAACGAATAACGTGATTTATTCAAGCCAGATGGTTTGTAACAAAAGGCAGGTAGAGGTAGTCATGATTTTCGATTGCGCTGTAATTGGTAATATTGATGTTGTCAGGTGGTTAGACAGTAAACCGATTAATGTTTCTTCAACAGAAGCTGCTGTTCAACTATTGAAGATGTGCCGCCACTGGAGAAACAATTTCATATTTTCATGTTTCATAATTTGACGACCGGCTTGTCGAGAAGTCTGGCTCGAATCTCGGTAGGAGCAAATGTTTGTATGATGAGTACGAGCATTTGTTTATGAGTCATGGATGTTTATATGTTTATTTAGTATATTTCTAATATTTATATACATATTATTATCAATATTTATCCGTTATCTAGTATCCATAACACAAGCTCTTGATGATGCTTACTTTGGGCTAGATAATAATAATAGGTGTGAGTGTGAATATTATTATTATTCAATCAATAAATCATATTATTTATTTGTAGATCTTATAAAATAAACATTTCCAACACACACACATCAGCATCAATATGCATGCAAATATCATAATAACGTAATTTACTCACTTATTCGTTTGATAATTTTATGGCATTTGTATGATTAATGCAGCCTAATGTTATATTTATTTACAGATTTTTTTATGAAATTATCAAATGAATAAGATTTATTTGAAAGTTTCTAAACAATTCTATGAACTAATGTAGCCCGTGTTTTAATTTATAGTCGTATTGTCGTCACCACCCTGTATAATAATGCAGGCCGAACACTACAAAATAGCATTGTACCTACCAAACGCATTTTGGTACCTACTACTCAACCACATATTATTACACGAGTAGGTAATAATAACTACTATATGTAATATATACGGTATGTACTATAATATAAACACATATCGCGCGTGTGTCGAGACGAGATAGGCAATAAATACTATGCTTTACGAATCCAAAGGGTGTTAAACGAATGACAAAATGGGGCATTTTGCGGCTGCTATCCGACATTTATGGGGCATGTAGATATAAACGCCAATGACGGATACAAATGTGCTATAAAGTAACGTCGAACGAAGTATAAAAAAAATATAACTCCAGAAAATATCTTTCTATATTGCAGCATATATATTATCTTATCTAATATATAATATGAAATTTTATATGTATATTCAGTAGGTCTGAGAATCGGCTACTATCTATTTTTTTTTGTCATTTTTTTTTTATGGCAAACGTTTGCAGGGTCAGCTAGTTATTATACGGACAGCGGAGTCTTAGTGATAGGGTCCCGTTTTACCCTTTGGGTACGGAACGCTAAAAAGGACTATACCTGCCTACGTCCGTTCAAGTTATCTATATAAATGAAAACAATGTTTGTGTGTTTTCCCAGGCGCACCGAAACCATTAATCAGTTTGTGATGAAACTTTGGTATGGTGGGTGTTCTGGGGATGCCCAAAAGGTTCCTGCCCGCCTAGCATGACCACCGAAACGCGATATGATAAAGCCATTTATCGCTTTGAACTGTCAAAAATCGCCATCTTGAAATTTTTTCGAAACTGCGAACTTTTATTGTATATATACGCATATGTTCGCAGTTTCGATAAAATTTCAAGATAGCGGTTATATCCAATGATTTTTGACAGTTCAAAACGATAAATAGCTTTATCATATCGCGTTTCGGTGGTCATGCTAGGCGGGCTGGATTATAAAAACTGTAGTTTATTTTATTATAAAACCTAACAGTTTTCTCTTTACGGGCATTGCCATGCATGCCGTGTGCAGCTAGTAAATTATAAAATAGTAGGTAGGTATGTTATAAAAGGAGCAACAATTTTCGCAATCATGAAGAAAGTGATCCAATATTGGCCTGATTACTCTTGAAAGTCGTCTCTCCTTGATTCGTAATCTTGAACTTTACCTAATAATTGTGCAGAGAATCGGTATTCTTTTAAATTTTTTTAGCATGAATCGCAATCTCGACGGCCAAGTGCATTTACCGTGATTTTTACAACGTTTAGGTTGCGGTGGATTCTGGCAAAGAACTATTATTCTTCTTCAGTAAATGGGAAATTCAGTTTCTTATCAACCGTAACGTTGATTCCACAACATCGAAAATATCATTAATAGGGCTTTTAAAATGTATGGTTTTGTTCTTCGGTCTAGTAAAGATTTTAAACAACCCAGTACACTCTTACATCTATATAAGACCCTTATTAGAAGTCAACTCGAATATGCTGTACCTGTCTGGAACCCTTATTATAATAAATACATGGATGCGATTGAAGTTGTTCAGAGGAAATTTCTTAAAATAGTCAATTACAGATGTTGCCGTGGATACTTACCGTATAATATATTGTTAAAGAAGTTTAAACTGATTACACTTAAAAATAGGCGAATTAAGTTAGATATGGTTGTCTTATATGATATATGTCATAATAAGTTTGATTGTAATATACTTACTAATAAATTGCGGTATACTGTCCCATATAGGGCAGGTATACGCTCTTCTAGGAAAATTGCAACATTTGCGTTAACAAAATGTCGTACTAATGCAGGGCATCGTTCACCTTTTAATAGACTTTTCAGAATATATAACAATAATTTTAACCATATAGATATATTTAATACGAGTATTGGTAAATATAAAACATCTATTTTATCAGCACTCAACATGTAAATTGTTTTGGTATACAGACGACGGCGAATCGGCCTGCCCCGGACTATCGGATTTCTCCGGTGGATTTTCGTCTTTATTTTACGGTTATGGAGTTGAGAGTCTGGTTGGGAGTGTTTGGTGGTTTATGTCGGCCTGGTGTGCCGTCGCTTGTACACTAATCTGTATCTTTGTAACTCTTGTAATATGAAAGTGATCTATATATTATACCTATTTTGATTTATTTTTATGATGTTTGCTGATGTTATGTTATGTAGTAACCATTCTTGTTTTTTATCTTCTCAAAGTTATAAACTGTAAACACAAATGTCTCAGATTTAAAATAATATGTGGCCAACGGTGTTGGTCTTACAGTGATGTATATTTAGATAAGTATATACCTTAAGCAACACATATTGTAAGACTGTTTGTTGTCCTAAATAAATGAAAAAAAAAAACATTTTAATTTTAAAATTGTCAGTGATCGGGACTGAATGGTAGGCTATCGAGTACCTTTAACAGATAAGTAGAAACTGTTGCCCCAAGACTTTCGCAAGGCATTTCTTTTTCATGTGCGAACGATTTATGAAATGATCTTAGAATTCGATCCAATAGATTTTTGAAGTGGTCTATTGGTCCAACTTCGTAATGATTATTACAACCATTCTGTTCATATTCATCCACCGCGTCCGAAAGTTTTCCGCTTCCTTTTTCTTTTTTAACCTCAGCCGATAGAATAGAATCTGAACCTGCTTTAATTTTAAGTCTATTTTAAGTTCTTCCTGTTGCTTGTAAAACACTTAGCTGTGAATGCTGGTTTCAAGGAGCTCATGAGTGTTTTCAAAGTATTGACTAATGTTAGAATTGTATAATTGATTGTTGAGGATAATTTCTTCCAATCCAAAACTCCGGAGTTACGAAGCTGCTTGTTGATTTTCAACAAGAAAATCAAAATCAACAAGATACCCAACGTTAGAAATAGATAGTACTGTATAATACGTCCGATTAGAAGACGTTTTTAGTAATTCAAATGTTGGCACAAAATACGTACTTACTTCATATTAGCAGTTAGTGTCCAGGGCCAGGAAGAGTCAGTGACGGAGTAGTTTATTAATTACCCTAACAAAAATTCTAGGTAAACTACCTTCACTTTGTATTATAATAATATTTTGTGTGTTCCGAAACACGCATATGAAACTAGGGATGATCGATATTAGAAAAACATCGATGTTGACATCGATGTTAACATCGAATCAAATGTATCGATGGACCATAAATATCAATTAAAAAACCTCGATACCTCTAAAACATCGATGTTTTTCGGTAATAAATAAAACTGTCTATTATAATTATGAAATATGTTTATTATTATTATTGCAATCACAAAAATGTAAGAAAAAAACTAACATTCCCAGTATTTTCAGGCACACTTTGTAAAAAAATTAACTTTGATTGTTTTTTTCAGTGTCATCTAGTGGAAAATAAACTTGATAGTCATCTGATAATGAATATCCAACATTTAGCTAGTACCTAGCGTATAACGTCAGCTAGTACCTAGTTGACGTTTTGATATTTTATTCTAAAATCATCGATGTATCGATAACATCGAAGTCAACCCATCGATGTCAAAAACATGATGTTATACAGTTAAACATCGATGTTTATTCAATATCGATGAATATCGATCATCCCTATATGGAACTCTCGGTCTGCGTTAGTCTGAGAGTGTGTAGGTGGATGAATAATAAAGTAAGCATTTAAATCTTGTTGTCACATGAGCTATAATACCATCATGCTGTCCCGATTATCGGTGAAAGCGATAGCAATAACAAACGAGCCCAATTGATGAACTTTCTTGAGTTTACAAATTTAATTCCGTTAGGAGGCATTCATTGCTATGCGGATGACAGTACAGTGCATGGGGGATATTACGGTCGCCCAGGGGCTGGGCGCGCTGAAACCGAGAGAGAGAGAGAGAATCTTACCATTGAGCTCGACAGGGTGTTGAACCTCGTATCTGAATGGGGCTCTAACAATCTTGTTGAGTTCAATGCTAAGAAATGAAATGAAATGGAAATGTCGCCGTTCCTTCCCCTTCCGTCTTTTCAGGGCACGACTCTTTCGGCACAGGGCTCCCTAAACTTGCTAGGCATGGAGATATGTTGCGATCTGAATTCCAGGAACTACATCGAATCCGTGATCAAAACAGCTTCACGGAAGCTCGGTGTCCTGAACAAGGTGCGTCGATTTTTCACGCCTGACCAATTATGCCTGCTTTATAAAACTCAGGTCCGGTCTTGCGTGGAATATTGCTCGCACTTGTGAGATGGCTCCGCCAAGTACCTACTCGATGCCCTGGACAGATTGCAGCGTCGTGCTGTCCGTATCGTGGGCGATGTAGAGGTCACGAACAACCTTGAGCCTCTGCAATTGCGTCGAGACATTGCGTCGCTTAGCGTCTTCTATCGGTTATATCACGGAGAGTGCTCTGAAGAGCTATTTGACCTTATCCCACCTTCCCCTTTCCTACTCAGGAGCACGCGTGCCGGTCTTCGGAGTCATCAATTCACTGTCTCCACCTCAACATCACGTACAAAGAAATTTAGTAGCTCTGTTCTTTGTCGTACTTCCAGGACTTGGAATTCTTTGCCAGCACATGTGTTCCCTCCTTCTTATAACATGGAGTCCTTCAAAAGAGGCGTGAAAAAGCACCTTTCGGGCCGGCAAGGTGGAGGCAGCTAGAGCAGTGTCTGAACTGCACTAGCTGTCTTCGCATATGGACTCTTCTTACCGCTTCACATCAGGTGGTGCTGAGTCATTTATCGTGCTTTGTTTAAAAAATAAAAAAATTAAAAAAATAGTGAAACGCGATCAAAGTCTAAAAATAAACTCCGTATACAGAGGAAAGAATTTCTATGGTATTAGGTAGTGCATATTGTTCAGCTAATGGGCCACTTAAGCAAATGAAAAGTCTTCCCTACCCTAGTTAGTTTCACGAGGCTTCCCGTGCTGAACATTTTAAAAATACCCCGGCAGACGCGTCGAGCGAGCGGAGCACTCGAAAGCCAATCATGCGAGTTATTGAGCACCGACCTGTGTCGTAACGTAACGCGGTATCGCCACACGGAATCACCGTGTGGTAAGTTACTGACACCATTTTTCTATTTTACGGCTTTGGAGATCTTTTTAATAATTTTAATCGTCTCTATGGACTAATGGTTGACACCACCTACCTCAAATCTTGAGTTCCAGGACTCAATTCCCTGTTGGGGCAGAAATTTTCCCTTCAGTTTGGTTAGTGGTTGGACATTTTCTAAATCCGCCTGAGTAGCTACCACTTTACCAAAGTCAAGTCTATTGTTATTATAACTTTAAACATTGTTGTGTTCCGGCAGTTAGTGGTAATATAGCTAGTTCATTTGTGGTTGAAGAATCCGGGTGGCGCATGCAAGTGTCCATCAGATGAGATGTAGGCCAAGAGAGCTACCCTGTAATAAAAATAATAATAATAAAAACTCATATAATATCTATAGAGTTTTACGTAGTCTTACGTAATTTAATAAACTTAAGGGACTTTTTCATCTACAAGTAAGATAATTAATTACATCCCAATCTACGCTATTCAGCAAGTAAGTAAAACTAACAAGTTTTTTTATGAAAAAAAAAATGCCTCTAGGCTTCATAATGTTATTCTTTTTCTATCATTATCTAAAGGGCACCGTTCGGGCTTAGGGTTTACCGCTTCGTTGGAAGACGTCTTCAAACTACTGGACTGGACAGGATTCGGCATCAATATCAACAGTGAGTATATCACTCATTTTAGATTTGCCGATGTAGTCATGGCAAAATTTCTGGAGGAATTGAGTATAATTCTCGGTGACCTAGATAGAATTTCCCGGCAGGTGGGACTAAAAATGAACATGGACAAGACAATGGTTATGTCGAATATCCGTGTCGCAACTATACCATTTACACTTGGCAGTTGAAATGGCAGTCGGCAGGGCACATAGCTAGCACGCAGAATAGACGGCCGGTCGGCAGCCATTAAAGTTCTAGAATGGCGACCACTACCATAAAGCGCAAAGTAGGACGGCCTCCCACTAGATGGACAGACAACCTGATCAGGGTCGCAGGGAGCCGTTGGATACAGGCTGCGCAGAACGCAGAACCATTCTATTTGGAAATGGATGGAACCTTTGTTCAGCAGCAGACATCATAGGGTGGTATGATGAAGTTCGGAGTTAGCCCGAGTTATATCCCACTCTCCCCACGTGCTGAGTAGGGGACCCCTACTCAGCAAACAAACATCTATCCTTACCGGTATCCTTTCCGGATGTCAGGACAGATAGCGGGTTTTTTTTATTATACACAGCAGTCATAATGCCATAGTGACGATATAATGCCATAGTGATACTGTCTGAATCTGCTTTTCAACCAGTTATTTACCCATGAGCTAGTGGGACGCCTTGCTGAGTCGATTAGAATGCTTGTATACCTACTAACTTAAATTGCATTTTCAGCACTTTGGTTCAATACATTATTGTCTCATCAAAAAGTTGAAAGATGAAGTTTTAATTTTCGACACGCACACGTGGCGCCATTTGCAAATGTGCGCTATTTTCATATTAGGAACGTCTAAGATTGTTGCGACTTTCCGACTGATTTAAAAACTAAATATAAGGTCCAAAAATATCTATTACTATTTTACCTACTGTTTTCTCGCAAATCTGCGGAAAAACATTGTATGGCACACGTACGGAAATTGGTATTAACAAACTCGTGGCTATGGTAAGGCCGAGAATTTGTAAAAATCAACTTACCGCAGTATCAAATAACTATTATTGCAATAAGTTCCACAAAAATAGGTTATTCATTTCCAGACAACATCATACCATGTGGGTGGGTAGATTAAATAACATGATGGAGGGTGCAGGCTGATGAGCTGGACGCGGCCGACGGCGACGGCGCAAGTTATTGCATTTTGGAGCCAGAGCCGGCTAACTAATTCAACCTGCAGTAACGGTCATTTGCTGCTACTCAAAAATGTTAAGGAAAATAAGATTTATGTAGGTATTGGGTAATTCAACTCAATTCAAAATCATTTAATCAACATAGACTTATTTAAGCACTGGTTGACGTCAAATTTGAATACATATACTATACTTAGTAACTTAATATAAGTGCCTCTAGCACTGGTTCGGAAATTTGGAAGAGCCTTTACTGAGAAGAACCAGCAAGAAATTCAGAAGGCTGTCATATTTTCTCCATCTTATTAATTAATATACATGGTGGTGCTGTCAATGCGACAATAAATTCAAACATGGGCTATATCAGGGATGGCGAACCAATGGCACGCAACACAATATTTTGGGCACGTCACTGATCATAATATTCATTATTCACTACGAAAAACAGTGTGAAGTAGGTATAATATGACGGGCGAACGCGAGTGTTCCCTGCCTACGTTAATTGATAGTATTATTTTACCAATAATCACAAAGTAAAAATTGATTTGATGGCACGTCTATGACCTTACACTAAATTAAACATTTACACTTAAAACAAACACTTAAATTAAATTAAACATTTACACTTAATTAAACATTTCCTTAGAAAAATGGCACGCTGATACGTAAAGGTATGGGCTATATTATAGTTCATAGAAATGGTTTGTCACTTTCAAAAACATGTAAGTAATTCATTTAATAATTTCATGTCATTTGTATGAAATAGTATAACATTGGCTGCATTATATTATAGTAATGTCATGAAATTATCAAATGATTATCATGTTTTTTGTGCCAAAGTGCCAAACCATTTCTATGAACTAATATAGTAAATAAATATAGGCCATGTTTCGATTTATTGTCGCATTGACGGCACCACCCTGTATATAGTAATTAAAATATAATAAAACTAGAAAAATTTCACGTCCTGAGGCAGGAATCGAACCCGCGACCTTTCGCAATCCGGGCGACTGCTCTGACCACTGAGCCACCCAGGACTTGGGATATCCCTGTGAAATTCTTCTAGTCTATCTGTATTTGCGTTTATGAGCTAACGTACACCCTACAATGTCGAAATATTCTATTTCAACATCCGAAACGAGTATTTTTACAAATACCGACGATTCGGTTAAGTTGGGGCAGTGCTTTCAAATATTCTTAATTTTAAAACACCCTTTACACACCCCTTTTTTTTATTTTATTTTTTTAACCTAAGAACACCCTGTATATTATTAAATTTTATTACTACATACTTATAAGAATAAATAGTTACAATAAATGCATTCATAATAGCGAGCACAAAGCCACGCAAAGCTATTTATTTCCACACATAGATATTTATCTGCAATACTTATAGTCACTGACCTTATATAACTGTAACATAGCTCTGTATATCTCCATCAAACATGCATCCGACTACATCCAATTATAAACTCACGATGTTCACAATAATACGGTGACATAAAAACAAAAATTTTCCAGTTTTAATATTATTCGCCAATTTATTCCATTAATTACTTTCTGCGGGTGTTCAACCACGCTATGGATGAAAAATGTTTTCGGCCGAATCTAAATCCAGATAAATATGCCTTTTACAAAGACAGATTACGGCTTTTAGGGTTAATTATAAATTTTACCCGAGATGGTTTGAAGACGACTGCTTTGGCATTAAGGTTTCCCCACACCGACGTCAAACAAATATGTACTAACGCATTGCAAATTAAGTTTTATTAACTTTTTGTGGTGCAATGTCTACATGATGCAAGTGTCTTGCCAAATAAATATAATAAAATAAATTTTATACAATTAGATTGAATCAAGAAATGACTTGCATGGTATAAACAAACACATTTATTAAGGAAGTAATTTCTTGCTTTAATTTAGTTGTATGTAAATACAGGCAAGAAACTTGCTCCGTAGAAATGGGCCTTTACCTACTTATACAATATTTTGAAGTGTGACGCTTGAAAATAATTACGTACATGGTGTAGATTAGATGAATATTGTAGATAATATTAAACTCAACTACCTAATATTAAAAAAAATCTTTTTTACTTTATAAATATAGGTAGATACCAGATGTCGCGAACGCGATTGGGAACGACTTGAGATGCAGAGTAAGTACCTACCCGGCAATTCTCTGCGCAAAAACTAGATTCTCCCTATGCGACACAACACTTATTGAATTTAAAATCAGTAGTTTCTGAGATTAGATAACCATTAATTTGAATAACCGACTTTGTGAATAATGTTGTATGCTTTCCAATAAATAATAAATAAAATCTTAAATTACGATTACGAAGGACGCGTCTCTTTAGCCCGCCGGTGTTGGGTTGCCTTATTTTTGCTTGAAGTATCACAAAGTAGCATACGGCTACCACAACTTTGATCTCTCAAAAGAATAAACAAAACGTGTGCTGTATAACTTTCCCGCTAAAAGTTTTTGAATGTGGAACTTTCAGTCGGGCCTTAACAAATAAAAAAGTAGGTAGATGGACGGAGGTTAAAGGTATAAGTGTCTATCGATTTGTATTACCTATAGGTTGATTGATAGGTTGTTATTTCATATTTGTTTTAATAGGTAGATACTTACAAATGTAACTTCTTTGAATTTTTATTCTATTTCAGTTTGGTCTTGCTGTACATACATCCCACTTATCTTAATCTGGTAGGCCCGGGGTAGGCCCGTATATATGTATCTATGTCATGTAGTCATCTGGATCTGGATAGGTAGTTACAACCGCCTTTCCTATTTCGGCCGTAAAGTGTTTCATATTGAAGGGAAAGGTGTAATTAATTACTAGGAATAGCCCATAGAACTTATGGCTTAGGATTCCAACCTGAAATTAAAACACACCTTCGATACCGAGTGATTTTTTCCTTGTTATTGCAGGTATATATTTAAATAGAAAAATATCTACACTAGAAAAAATTTACGTCCTGGGGCGGGGATCGAACCGCGACCGTTCATAATCCGGGCGAGTGCTCTACCATCTGAGCCACCAAGGACTTGGGAGGTTCTCTTAGTTCATCTGTATTTGCGTATTATAATATAAGCTAACGTCTACCCTACAATGTCGTGTAAATGTGTGTTTTTTTCTATGTAATTATGTGTGTTCAGCTACCTATTACATTTGACTTATAGATCAACAAATGCATACCTACCTACAGGTTTCCATTTTCTACTTTTTATGTTACACAAGCTGTTCATACAGGGTGGTGCCGTCAATGCGACAATAAATTTAAACATGGGCTATATTAGTCCATAGACGGTAGGCGGACGGTAGGTAGACGGTAGGCGGTAGACGGTACTAGGTGGTAGGCCCGTATGCAGGGTCGTCTGGGTAGGTACCACCGCCTTTCTTATTTCAGCCGTGAAACAGTTCGCTGTGTTTCGGATTGAAGGGAAAGGTAGCCAGTGTAATTACTGGGCATGGACGGCATTTCATCTTAGGCCCCAGGATGACAACGCACCTGCAATATCAAGTGATTTTTCCTTGTTATTGCAGTTGTCTATAGGCGGCGGTTACCGCTTTCCATCCGGTGGGCCGTCAGCTTGTTTGTCATCCAGTTGTATAAAAAAAAAAAAATAGAAATGGTTTGCCACTTTCAAAAATATCGTATTCATTTGTTAATTTCTTGACATTTGTATGAAATAATGCTGCCAACGTTACAATATTCCATACAAATGTCATGAAATTATCAAATGAATACGATATTTTTGAAAGTGGTAAACATTTCTATGGACTAATATATGCCATGTTTTAATTTACTGTCGCATTGACGGCACCACCCTGTATATCGCCCGAGAATCAGGAGGGCTAAGATACCTACTCTCCTGTGAGACACCATAATTACTAGGCGAGTATCACCGACGATGATAGATTGGTCCTATGGTATCACTAATAAAATTGCCTATTGTCCCCGTTGGTCACATAAGCATTGACCAGGAACCAGACGACAAAGCGTGGGCAGGGCTCCAACAAGCTGGACCGACGATCTGGTGAAGGTTACAGGTAGCGGCTGGATGCGTGCAACGCAGCAGAGATTGTCGTGGAAATCATTAGGAGAGGCCTTTGTCCAGCAATGGACGTCTTTCCTTCTTAGTCCAGCAGTGGACCTTTTTTTAATAGGATAATCACTAGGCTATATTCGGTGAAAAAGCGTGGTAGGATACCTACTAGTATCTATAGGTACCTACTTAATAATATACAGGGTGGTGCCATCAATGCGACAATAAATTTAAACATGGGCTATATAAGTCCATAGAAGTGGTTTGCCACTTTCAAAAATATCGTATTCATTTGATAATTTCATGACATTTGTATGAAGTAATGCTGCCAACGTTACACTATTCCATACAAATGTCATGAAATTATCATATGAATACGATACTTTTGAAAGCTATACTAGTCCATAGGCAAACCATTTCTATGGACTAGTACTTATAGCCCATGTTTAAATTTATTGTCGCATTGACGGCACCATCTGTATACCTACCAATCCTACCAGCCCGCCTAGCATGACCATCGAAACGCGATATGATAAAGCTATTTAACGCTTCGAACTGTCAAAAATCATTGGATTATTTTGAAATTTTGTCGAAACTGCGAACATGTATATATACAATACAAGTTCGCAGTTTCGATAAAATTTCAAGATGGCGGTTATACCCTTTGATTTTTGACAGTTCGAAGCGATAAATAGCTTTATCATATCGTATCATATCGCGTTTCGGTGGTCATGCTAGGCGGGGCTGACTAGAGTTATGTGGTTATAAATTATATTACTTCGTTCGCGTGGATTTTGGAAAATAACAACGGTAGGGTAGGTAGGCTAGGGATTTAAATCATGTTTATAAAATACCTTTGCAGTTAATGCATTGATCGCCCCGCCCGCGCCCGCCCGCCTTGACAATCATAAATGCGTGCATAATAATTTAAAACTATGATATCTCTGAAGATAGATTGAAATCAAATGAGGTCAAGAACAATTTTGCTCAAAATTAAATACTTGTGGTGAATAATGTATTTATTTCGATAAGGAATACCTAATATCATGTTTACAAAAACGCCTTCGCAGATAGTACCTACATTACTTTAAATTAATGCTCAGCTCCTATTGGTGGTAGCGTGATGTTATATAGTCTTTATAATACCTCGATAAATGTACTAATATCCAACACAAAAAGAATTTTTCAATTTGAATCAGTAGTTCCTGAATTAGATATAGGTAGGTACAACCATGTAGTTGGATTTTCTCCCACATTGAGTTTAGCGACTAAAATCTTCAAAGAAACAATAAATTGTTTTACGTATATTGCTAAAATATTTTCAAAGTGATTAATCATGTCTCGACCACATCTGCCGAGTTGCGAACTTTGCCCTTGTTTTTGGGGTTTCCTCACCCCTCGCTAGCAGAGGGCGTGCCTGTTAATAAGATCTATCTCCATGAACGAATGGGACTGGATAATATATGATTTGGGTAAGTTTTATTAAGCTTGTTTGGTTACTATCACCACCAAGGCACGGTAACATTACCGTGACCACAGAACAGTAAAATAGGTTTATCTGTATCAGTTACAAATAAAGAAAAGAAACGATGAAAAAATTATATGGTCCAGGCGGGAATCGAACCCCAGTCCGACAAGTCGCGATTACCACAACGCCGGAGCACTAGGTGTAACCTACCAATTTCTTCACCGCATTCTACCCTTTCTTTAAAGCTATATAGCAACGTTTAGCGAGTTCCGCCTGGAGCCTTTAGACCATAAGAACAAGATGATATCATTTGGTCAATGTTAAATATAATTCCAATACATTTCTTTTACATTTCTTTGCGCTATGTCGGTGACCTTGGATCTCCTGCGTATCTCATCATTTATGATTCGATCACGCAGAGAAATCCCGAGCACAGCCCTCTCCATTGCCCTCTGGGTGCCATTGTGCCTTCTTATGAGGTTTGTTGTGGGGACACAACAAACATATGCGCTCCGAAACCATTGATCAGATTGTGTTTCGGAGACGCCCGCAAAAGTTCCTGGATTATTATCATCATCATCATCATCATATCAGCTGAGAGACGCCCACTGCTGAGCATAGGTCTCCCCCAAGGATCTCCAAACCGATCGGTCCTGCGCTGCCCTCATCCAACGGCTTCCCGCGACCCTTACCAGATCATCGGTCCACCTTGTGGGAGGCCTACCAACGCTGCGTCTTCCGGTACGCGATCGCCACTCGAGGACCTTTCCGCCCCAACTGGCAACACACACGAATTAAAGACTTTCGTCTTGAGACACTGCGGTAGTTGAGCCAGAATATGCTGCGAAGCTTCCCGAACGCTGCCCAGCCGAGTTGGATCCGTCGATTGACGTCTTTCTGGAAGTTGGACTTACCAAGTTGGGCTACTTGTCCTAGGTAAATGTATTCGTCAACAACTTCCAGTGTAGAACTTCCAACCTTTACAACTTTCTTGGATTATAAAAAACCTTTTTTTTATTATTATAAAACCTAGCAGTTTCTCTTTATAGGCATTTCAAAGCATGCTGGGTGTCGCTAGTATTTAATAAATGATTTTTTAATGACTTAGAAAAATATTTATCACCACACCAGCCTATACTATAAGCACGTCCCACAGATGGGCAGCGGCCTTCCTACATGGGAGTAACACATGAGGAGCTTGGGCCATAACACCACCACGCTAGCCCAATGCGGGTGGTGGGTTAAAGCGGTTGCAGTAACAACCGGGACCAAAGGCTTAACGTGCCTTCCGAAGCACGAAGGAGCAGGATCGACTAAGGCGAAAGTTGTTTGGTTTTTGTAATCGAAACCAGAGCGCTCAAACCACTACGCCACCGAGCTCCTCAAGGAATAAATCTCAACTGGTAGAGAATGACTAATGGCATTAAGTCCGCCAAACTGTAACTTATTTTTACAAGTAATATTTTATTTATTTAAGTTCAAATAAATAAACAAGAAAAAGTTCATGTCCAGGGGCGCGGACGTCAACTACTTAATAAGTAACACAATTATACGGATGAGAATTTATAGCGTTAGCCCAACCTTGGGTGCTAAGTAGGTAAGACCAGTCTACTGGACTGTGAAAGGTCTCGGTTTCCGCCCGTGGACATGATTTTTCTCTATTTGAGATATTTTTTTAAGGTGCGTATAATAACTTAAGCAGATGTCAGTCTTTTTACATGTATCAGTCTGTGCAAATGTGCACATATTGACGATTTTATTTTACTTTTCACGGTAAAAAAAACTGCCGCGATAGATCATTCTTTGCACATGGAGATAACACCTTTATCAGTTAGTTATACAAGTGGAAAACTATAATCAAAAGCTTCATTATCTTAAAGTCTTTATTACTGGTATTTACAATATTTTTATGTACATGTACCGTCACTTCTAAAAGGATGAAGGTATACATTTAAAGCTTCAAACATATAATTATACATAATGATATTCAAAATAGAGTCTATAACTATACATACATATCTCGAAGCTTTGAGTCGGGGAATTTCAATGTTTGGCGGATATTCTGATTTTGTCGTAACTATACAAGAACCAAAAGTGTTTTTATTTGCTCACTAAGTGTACATAATTTACAATCTGTCGTCTCATTTGCCGCTTTAATACGACAATATTAACAAATCTTTAACTTACTATATTATAGTAACTAAATTTCCCGACTACATTTCTTCACACGTAATTGTTTCTTTAAAATATTTTTAACTTATAACAACTTTAACCAATTTCAAATAAATCCACTTCAGCGGATTATGTTCGTGTAAACCGCCAGGTACATTATAACTTTACACTCGACGTTTTGATTCCTTTAGCGATCGTGGTCATGGGAAGATTAAAAACTTTATCGCAATGGTACCTACCTAACTATATAGTTTGAATTGTGAAAACAACAATAATTTTAATGTTTTGATCAAACTGCTAGATTAATGAATTTAACATGTGGGAAGAAAAATTGTAGGTAGGCATTAAGAATATCTTCGCCAGCCTTGTGGTATAATAAATTGGTCTAAAAATCTACAAAACTCAAAACACACTTAATAATAAGTTGGTAGGAACTTTTTGGTTTGTTTACAAAATTACTTTTTTTTAGCTAACACTTCCAACGCAGATGCAATCCTGGAAAAAAATAGGTGGTAAATATTATTATTTAAATGAAGCCAGTTTAAACGAATGACATGGACCTGAGCCAAGTTACCCGCTGGTAATATTGGTGTGTGACTTGTAGGGAGGGGATGATTGAGTTGTGTCATGATTAGGGAATTTGTATGCCTAAGATGAAATTATAAATAAATTAAATCTTACCTAGACAGAACTTCTATTTTTTGTACCTTGTATTCTCTATCTAGTTCTAATTTGTCCCGTTCTATTCTTATTATTTCCTCATCGAAAGTAGCTGAAACCATATTGAGAAATCAATTAATATTAATACTTTTGTTATAATAATTTGTTTAAATATCTTTATATTTGTCGCAGCCGTCTGGTTAAATAAGCCACTTACTTGACGCCTACCGTCTGGTTAAATAAACCACTTAACTAGACGTCTAAGCCTTTGATTAAACGCCGGCATACAATGTAACGGCTGAAGGAAAACTAGCCAGGTCATCGAGCACAACATTGGACCCCTAGGTGGCTTGATTAAATCGAAGGATTTTCTTGTGACTGTTAGAGTGATTTGTAGTTTGTAGGTTCAAGGCTATTTTTTAAGATCACTTATAACCGAAATCGTTTTGGTTACATGTGGTCATAAAAAAACATTTAACCTACCAATACCAAAACGTCAAAAGTCAAAGTCAAAGTCAAAGTGTTTATTAGCATTCATGAATGTGAAGAAAAACAGATCTCGCACTTGAAAATCACCAGTACATCATGTTACCCTTTAGGGCATAGCCTCTAATTAAAACTGAACGTGCAATGGATTTGGATGCAAGACAATCAGAAAAACTAACATTTTTACTAAATTAATTAATAATTCATTCCGTTCCAATATCTTTTTTATATCGGTATATTATAATTTTATTTAGGTAGATAATATCTTTTTCTCCTTTTAGTTTTTTGGGTCAGGTTTTTATTAAAATAATTGGTCAGTCAATAACTAAAATAAAAAAATTTAGAATTGTCATTTCATTTGTATTTAGTCAATCTTGTATTAAAATAAATAGTCATGGTAATTAATGTCCATATTATAATGATTCTCTTATTAACTTTTATTTAGGTTAACCTTAAAGGTTTTTTATTAGATTTTCATTTATGTAACACATTTGTCATTTAGATATTCATTCAAATTATAATAACATTTTTTAATCAAGATTTGCTTTAGTTTTTGCAGGAATACGTCAACTTTAGGCTCCAGTCTCAATTCATTAGGCAGATGGTTATATATTTTTATGGCACTAAAGTATGGGCTCGAGCTTATACATTACCATGCGGCTGTTCGGAAATCTATATTTGTTTAGGTTATTAGTTCTAGCGGTATAAAGTCGTGAGTATGATACATTGTCAAAAATATTAGGGTTATACTTAATAAATTTACATAGTTCAAAAATATACATAGAAGTTAGAGTTAAAATTTTAAGTTTAATGAAGTGGGGCTTACATGTATCCATTCCATCTATATTTACTATTATTCTTATGCATTTCTTTTGTTGTATGAAGAGGTCATTCGCGTCTGTACTATTTCCCCAGAGAATAATACCATAACTCAACCAGGAGTGGGCATACGCATAGTAGGCTGCAGTGGCAGTTTTTTGATCAGTGCTCAATTTAAGCTCGTATAGAGCATAAGTAAAACGCGAAAGCTTAGCCTTGATCTTCTCTACATGGCTTTTCCAATTTAGATGCGAGTCTATGTCCAATCCCAACAATGAGCAGGTCTTTACTTTCTCCAATTTAGTGTTTTTAAATTCAAGTTCGACATTTAAAGGGGGCTTTTGATATGGCCTGAATTTAATTAATTTAGATTTCGCATAGTTAATTAATAAATTATGGTCCGATAGCCATTGTTCAATTGTCATCAGAGTCTTCAGTCGTCAAACTCTTCAATGTAAGATGATGCATTCAATATGTCAAGTTGTTAAACTTTGAGTGAGTCTTCTTCAATTAACTATCGGCCTAGGCATCTAATTGAGTGGCGAATTAAACCAGATAGCGGCGACATATACTATTTTGTTAATTTCTTAAGCTTCATTAGTTCATAAGACTCCTGGAGATGCTTCCGACAGGTAGATAATGACAGTTAAAAACCAATCGTGTCTGGAATGTTTGGCTTGACAGGTTAACAAATAGGGTAAAAGATAGCATCAGGTTTTTATTTGTGATATATATAAATTGTAAGCATAAAGAATATCTTTAAACCGTTTTATGAATATTTGCATACCAAACCGCTTTTTTGGTGGGGTGTAATTATCATTATCATTTTGAGTTGTGTCCTGTGAATCAGAGCTTGGCCCCATGCTAGTGTCACAAAGACTCTGCTGTTGTTTCAACATGGCTCTCTTCTTAATATTAGACTTTAGGTCACGCCATGTCTGCAAAAGTAAGAGCGTTCCATTTATTCATTACTATTTCTTTACAACTTTCCCTAAAACAGTGTAAATACTTAGTTTTGGACAGAGCATACAAAGTGTAGGTTTCTCACTGAAAGCAATATCTTTTAGGCAATCATATCAAGGAACGATCAATCAAGGATCAATCTTGTTGCAAGGACGACGGACGGAGGTTGGGGCGGAAAGGTCCTTGAGTGGCGGCACAAGGTGGACCGACGATCTGGTGAGGGTCGCGAGAAGCCAATGGATGCGGACAGCGCAGAACCGATCGGTCTGGAGATCTTTGGGGTAGGCCTATGCCCAACAGTGGGCTTCTCTCGGCTGAAATGATGATGATTATGAATGTTACTATAGAAAGGTTTTTGGTATGCTTTAATAAATAAATAATAGAGTTGGCTGCCAGTGCAACATATCATAGGTTTAATAAACTAGAACAGCTTCATGTTCCCAATCCAGGTTATATAAAATTATATTTTTTTACTCTCTTCTAAAGTTGCTATTTTTCCTAGGTGTATATGACGAAATGGGCATTAGAACAACTAAACTATTCATTAATGAGTGATGCTGCTGCTGATGGTTTAAGATCCGTTCCATGACCTTGCAAAGAACTGACGTGACAGCTATTGGGCCGTAGTTAGCTGGGTCTGATAGGTCTCCTTTTTTAGGGACCGGTTGCACATTGGCCTCTCGCCAAGATTCCGGCACACACCCAGAAGAAAGAGAAAGACGATTAAGAGAAAGGCGTTAAGACGGGAGACAACTCCGCTGCGCAGTTTTTATATAGCTATCGCTGGGATGCCATCAGGTCCACTAGCTTTCCGGACGTCGATTGACTGTAGCTCCGCACGTACATCATTGTTACGGACTCTTTGGACGACGACACTGGCCGGTAGAGTTAAGGCTTGACAGAAGGTGACTTTGATGGACTGACGGACAAAGATTGACGCTTGACTGGGTTTTCTTATTATAATTTGTATTATTTAATATTAATTAAATACAGTTCAAAGACGACGAAGCCTTTTCCTCTTCATGTGGTCCTTCGAGCCGGATCACATTGCCTGATGCGAATATCGGGCAATGTGTAGCCACAGTGGGAAGGTGTTGGTGACTGTGAGTTGCAGTCATCGATTCGGGAGTGAGCAGCAAAGAGTTTTACCAGGAGATCGGCTTTCTCTTGCGGCTTGTGAGCTAGCGAGCCGTCAGAACATCTCAACGGGGGCAGCGAGGGTTCACAGAAGTTAGACAGCACGGCTTTGGCCAGACGCCAGTAGCTACGGCTTCCCGTAGGGTGCGTATAGTTCTTGGCCAACTCGTGCAACGCGCTGTGCATCCACTCTGATGTATGCCCTTTTGCAGTACTTGGTCGCGTTGTTATAGACTGCTTTCAGTGAGTCAATGTTGGGATCCCCGCAAGCTCGGCCCCTGATCCAAGCGCAATATGCCGACTGTCTGTTCTCAGCAGCTAAGGCACACTCGCGGTTAAACCAGAGGTAACGCCTACCCCCACTGATGAGATCGGAGTGAGGGATATAGTACTCCATCCCTAACATGATCTCATCAGCAACAGCAGTAGCGCTAGCGTTCGGGTCCAGCTCACTGAAACAGCGCTGCCTCGCAAGGGACAGATGCGAAGTAATCCCGCATACCGCCCCAATCTGCTGACGCATAGTGCCAGATTCGGCGTTTGGCAACCATAGGTACCAGTGGCGACGCCCGTGGCACCCCAGCGGATATCAGGCAGTGATCCAATGTTCCCAAAGGAGCACGAACCTCTATCCGATATCTGACACCCACAGAAAGAAATGGGGTGGTGAATTGTATTCTTAATCCGTCACCGCATGGACGAACTAAGAAATGTGAATTTTCTACTTACTCAAGTATATTATATTACATTAGGGTCTCCATTTCATATTTTAACAATAAAATATAAAATTTTAGTGACCATTTCAATTTGATAAAGTTCTATTGTTTAGTTTCAAGGGTTACATCAGTTTATTCTGTTTAATTATATTTCTATAGCAGCGGGCAAAGCCAGGTGAATTAGATAGCTTGCAAAAGAACTTTGCTTGACCACTGTGACATATTGTGTCTTTGTTGGATTGCTGGTGCATGAGTATGCGCAGCAGGTGCAGAAAACATATAACTTTCACCTCTCCCAGCGAGCAAAATATTAAGTTAGAATACAAGTAAAAATTCTTGATGCAATATTTTATACTTAGGTAGGTACCTAACATGTTTAGTAAAAATAATAAAATGTAAATATAACTATCAAATATTTTATTATTAAAAGGGAAGTGGCTGAAACTTAAATTTTTATTATATTTACGTCCTAAAACTACATTTGTACTTTCATATTGTTCTGTTTAATAATAATTTTTTTTACTAAAAATTCAAACAAAATAAACTGATGTAACCTTACAAGTTTTATGACTGACTAGTTTTGCACCAATTGATTACCGGACCAATAATTTTATATTCTAGTAGCTATTGGTTCCAACAAACTTGTACAAAATTAAAAGAAAATTAATTTTGTAAAAAATACAAGACCTACCTGTTTCCACTTATCTACAGATTTCATGGCTCCACCCATTGAATTAAGTGTTGTTGTGAGATCCTTCCACTGACTTTCAATATCATCCCTCGTATTTGGGAGGCCCTTAGCAAGTTCAGAATGTTCTTGCATAAATTCCATTAATGCAGCAACCTGTGCTTGAGTAGCATGTTTCTTCGAACTATCCATTTCTAAAAATTTGTGATGAGCAATCAGTTCTACTAATATTTACTATACTTCATTACCAACTGATAAACCTAATTAAAAGAAATCTCATTATTATTTTTAAAAGTCGAAATAAATAAATATTTTTTAAATGTTTTGTTTTTATTTCGGTGCTAAAAGTTGACACTTGACAGTTTTGTTTTTTTTTTGTTTATTTGCAAAGGGTACTAATCAAAGATTAGAAAGAGTGGTACTAATGCCCATACAGCAATGTTTTAAGTATTTCTCTATAACGAAGAAAATTACCTCATTGGTATTTGTTGGTATTTGTCACTCTCTCTCTCTTATTTTTTTTTTAATTCTCCCCATTAAAGAAAGGCACAGGGAACTACTGCCCATACAGCCAAATCTTCAGTATTTGTTTATTTCTTCATTTATTGCATTAAAATGGTGGCGTAACACATTTCAATGCTTCTTGGGAGTATTTGACACGAAGTATATGATGATAGTCTCCATATGATGCTACTTGATGAGGTGGATAACCACAAAAAAATCTCATCGTATTTCACACGATACTCACTTTTATTCTAATAATCATTCAGTTTTGTGTATGTTCTGTTTATATAACTTCTCATGAACTACCGATTATGTTTTATTTTCGAAAAGGAAATTGTTCAAATTATCAGTAAATTTATCCATAATAATAAAATTAAACTTTAATTTACATGTGTAAGGCTTAGACATTGGAAAACTAACTTAATAATTAATAAGTAACAATAAGTTTATGTTAAAGCAAAGAGTTTAATATTTACGTCATGTAATCTCTGTCTACTGAAGAAGAAAAAGGTGTCATAAAAACAATTGAGATTGTATTGGTGTCAAGTGTGAAAAAAATTGAAATTCGTGTTTTCTATATATTTGAGTTATGTTGTTTAATATTTGATAATATACTTTATAACTAAAGTATTCCTGCTTATCATTACGTAGAACGGTGGCAAAGCGAATCCCGTTCAGGTTATGGGCGCAGCAACGTTGTGATAAACCAGCTTCAAATATTATGGCGACGCAAGGTAATATTGTGAACACAACATCGAGAGGCGAACGATCGGAGCGATCAGAGCCGGGACACGATACGAGTAGTATGAGCTTAACGTCGATAGAGAAACTCGATGGAAACTCGAACTATAGCACTTGGAAGTTCATGGTGGAACTGTATCTCATCCACGACGACCTGTGGGAGTATACGCAGACGACACCGGATAGCACCGATGTAGCAGGCTTGAAGAGAGACCAAAAGGCGAGAGCCAGGATATGTTTGATGGTGAAGCCACATTGCCTGGTCCATGTTCGTCACGCGAGAACGGCGAAGGAGGCTTGGGACGCTTTAAGGTCAGCTTTTGAGGATAAAGGTTTGAACAATCGATGCAGACTATTATCTAAGCTAGTAAGCCTGAAACTAGAACATTTCACATCACTAAGGAGTTACGTCACAGAAATGATGTCAGTAGCACAGCAGCTGAGAGACATCGGCAAAGAAGTAGACGACGAGTTGCTTGCAGCCCTGATGTTGCAAGGGTTGACAGAAACTTTTCACCCAATGAGACTAGCTATAGAAAACTCGGGAGTAGAGTTAACGACAGATTACGTCAAGACCAAGCTATTACAGATGGAGGATTCGTATAGCTCAGGGCCAAGTACCAGCACTAATAATAATTCTGCACTGCTAACAGATAAACATCGTAAAGCAAAGAGATCTCCGCAGAGGAAGTCAAACGCGATAAAATGCTTTATTTGTGACGGACCACATAGAGCTAGAGTTTGTCCTGAAAACCCTAAAAATAAGAAGAAAGCTTCTATAGCCTTAGGACTTGCAACTTCAGGACATTCCGAAGAATGGATTCTCGATTCTGGAGCCTCGAGTCATATGACTAACAACAGGGAGTGGTTGATGGACTACAAAGCGTGTGACAGGAAAGTAGAGATAGGATGTGCAAATGGAGGTAAAGTGTATGGTATAGGAATAGGATCTGTGGCATGTGAGAAGCCGGTGAATGCAAGCGTGAGGGATGTAATGTATGTACCTGACTTGGCTACTAACCTGCTGAGTGTTAGCACTATTGTAAAGAGAGGCTTTGTGGTAGTGTTCTCGAAGCAAGGGTATCAGTTACTGCGAGCGGATGGATGTAAGGTATCGGGTGATATCGCACATACGGGTGTTGAGGAGAATGGTGTTTACAAAATCAAACTCTGTTCACAGAAGGTCGCACTAGCCTCGACTGTCAGTGGAGATATGGAGTTGTGGCATAGGCGTATGGGACACCTCGGCTTGCGTAACCTTAAACTGCTTCGAGATAAGTTGGCGATTGGGGTAAGTTTTCCTAACACTATAATTAACTTCGAGTGTATAGCATGCTTAAAAGGAAAGCAAACTAAACAGCCATTTAGGAAAGGATGTGCAACTAGGTCTAAGGAGATACTCGGCTTAGTGCACTCGGATGTATGTGGACCAATGGGTGAAGAGTCACTCAGTGGTTGTAAATATTTTTTGACATTTATTGATGATTTTAGTAGAAAAACTTTTGTATATTTCCTTAAAAGTAAAAATGAAGTATATGAGAAGTTTGTAGAATTTAAAGTCATGATCGAAAAACAAACAGGTAAGAAACTTAAGATCCTGCGTTCAGACAATGGAAAAGAGTTTGTCAACCGACAAATGGATAAGTTGATGAAGGATTGCGGAATCCTGCATCAACTTACAGTAGAGTATACGCCAGAGCAGAACGGAGTTGCGGAACGTGCAAACCGTACTATTGTAGAGAAAGCTAGGAGTATGCTTCAAGAGGCAGGACTAGAGTCAAGATTTTGGGCAGAGGCCGTAAATTTTGCTGTTTATTTAAAAAACAGATCGCCGACAATCGCCATTAAGGGAAAGACGCCAGAGGAGGCGTGGACGGGGAATAAGCAAGACTTAAGTTCAATCAGAGTTTTTGGATGTAAGGCATTTGCACATATCCCGAATGCCAAAAGAAGAAAATGGGATCCAAAGTCAAAAGAGCTTATTCACGTCGGAATCTGCGTTGAGTCGAAGGCTTACCGCTTGATTGATCCTGTAACCGGACAACTGAGCAAAGCAAGAGACGTTGTGTTTTTTGAAAACTTTAAACTCAACGGTGGCGTACAACAAGCAGAGAATAAGGTTGAAGAGTGTGTAGTTGTAAATTTAGATGGCAACAACACTGAGAATGAGAAGGAAAACCTACCTTTAGCTCAAGACCATTCTCAAGAAAATTCAGAGGCTCGAGACGAGACTGAGCAACCGCTAATGCAAGAGTGCATTGGAGTGGAAGAGAGAGCTGTAGATAGTGATGAAGACTGGATGACTTCTGAGGAGAGAGAAGAGGAAGAAGATCGTCTCGTGGAAAGAAGGTATCCTTTGAGAGAAAGGAAGAAGAGAAAGTTTCCTGATTTTGTCACTTATCAAGCAGCAGTGGAAGTTGAGAATCCACAGAATGTGGAAGAGGCACTGTCTAGAAGCGACAAAAAATTGTGGAGAATCGCAATTGAGGAGGAGCTGGCAGCGCTAAAGAAGAACAAGACTTGGACGTTGGTAGAGCCACCGCATCCTTGCAACCTTGTTGATTCTAAATGGATATTTAGAATCAAAGAAGAGGCGGGGGGAAAGAAACGGTATAAGGCGCGCCTGGTTGCAAGGGGATTTAACCAAAGGCGAGGTATTGATTACTTTGAGACCTTCTCTCCCGTCGTTAGGCACAGCTCACTACGGACATTAATGGCACTTGCGGTTCAAATGGATCTAAGGATAGATCAGATGGACGTGAAGACGGCATTCCTCAACGGAAATCTAGACGAGATAGTTTATATGAAGCAGCCTGAGTTCTTTGAAGAGAAAGGCAAGGAGAACCACGTGTGTCTGCTACAAAGATCGCTATACGGACTTAAGCAAGCCCCAAGAGCGTGGAATAAGAGGCTTCATACTGAACTTGTAGCACTTCAGTTCAAGAGATCAGATAACGAGCCATGTGTTTATACAAGATCAAAGGGCGGAAAGATCATCATAATCGCAGTGTATGTCGATGATATTTTGATCTTTTGGAATGATGCTGAAGAGATGCGCAAGGTTAAAGAGGATCTTACGAATAAATTCGAAATGAAGGACCTTGGCAGAGCTGAGTTGATGTTGGGCGTGCGCATAACTCAAAATGAAGGAATCAAGTTGGACCAAGAGCGGTACATAGACAAGATCCTTCGAACTTTTGGGATGGAGGACTGCAAACCAGTCACCACACCAGCAGTAGCAGGACAACGGCTAGAGAGGCCACAACCTGAAAACGATCTGGGTGAATGTGTTCCATATCGATCACTAATTGGTTCACTGATGTATTTAGCGGTGTGTACGAGACCGGACATTGCACATACGGTAAACCAATTAAGCCAGTTCAACAATTGTCATGGAGATGAGCACTGGATAGCAGCAAAAAGAGTGCTTCGCTATTTAAAGGGAACAAAGAGTGTTTGTTTGAGATATACAAAACAGATGCTACGAGACTTTATTATCGGCTATGCAGACGCAGATCATGCTGGAGATTTTGATCGGAAGTCGAACTCTGGGTGGTTGTTTTTATCACAAGGAGGAGCTATTTCTTGGGAAAGTAAAAAACAACGAACAATCGCATTATCGACTGCTGAGGCAGAATATGTTTCGCTTTCAGAGGCTGCGAAGGAAGCGGTATTCCTACGCAGATTTATAACTGAGGTGAGGCAAGATGTTGGCATGTCACCATGCATTCCTATCTTCAGTGACAGTCAGTCGGCTATAGCGATAGCGAAGAACCCTGTACATCACCAACGTACCAAGCACGTGGATGTGCGATATCACTTTGTGCGAGAGGCAATTGAGAATGGTGATATTTCTTTGAGGTACAAGGAGACAGCGCGGATGGTGGCGGATGCTTTGACCAAGACGTTGTTAAAGGGGAAGTATGAGTGGTGTGTTAGGAATATGGGTTTGTTTTAAGAGTTAAGAGTGAAAGTGCAGTAGATATGAGATTAAGGAGGAGTGTTAAAGCAAAGAGTTTAATATTTACGTCATGTAATCTCTGTCTACTGAAGAAGAAAAAGGTGTCATAAAAACAATTGAGATTGTATTGGTGTCAAGTGTGAAAAAAATTGAAATTCGTGTTTTCTATATATTTGAGTTATGTTGTTTAATATTTGATAATATACTTTATAACTAAAGTATTCCTGCTTATCATTACGTAGAACGGTGGCAAAGCGAATCCCGTTCAGTTTAATTTATATAAATTTTGTATGAACTTATAGTCCAATTAATTTAAACTCCTATCCATTCATACTGTTTATGTGTCTTAAATAAGTATATATATATATATATATATATATATATATATATATATATATATATATATATATATATATTGTGTTGTCCTTTATTTCAGAGACCTCAGTGAGTCAAATTAATATTACCATAATTCAATCAGCAATAGCCCTACATACCGTTTAGTGATCCCTGACACTTTACATTGGGGCAGTAATGTGGCAAACTACGACGTTGCCATAAAACAAAGAAAGAAGAAGATGAATAATATTATTATTATTAATAACAATTTGTGGATGTGTACATAAACTGTTAAATAAATAAATTATTAGAATAAAAGTGATTATGGTGTAAAAGAAGACGTTTTTTTGTATGTGTACTTAAGACATGGCTGTATGGGCATTAGTTCCTTTTGCCCTCCCGTTATAAAAAATAACACTTAAAAGTCATAAAAACATAAAAAGAATATTCCGCTCAGCGTTGCCAGAAGGTTACTTTTGTAACCTTTTAGGTGATTTTTAACTCCAAAAGGTTACTTCTAGGTTACACTACTTAAAAGGTTACTTTTAGGTGATTTTTCGAAATTAGTAAAATTCATTCACAATTTCTTAATTAAAACCTAAGTCAAACGGAATGCTCTTTCATTTATTTATTTTATGTTGGCTAACGCTAAACTTTATTTGTAGTGTGGTGGAGATAAATACTAGAAAACATGAAAAAGACAGTTTTTCACACTTCTGTACAAACACCAAATTATAAATTATCCACAGCATCCACAGCATCTCGCTCATTCAGAGTTGTTTCTTGACAGTTTTTTGAGAAACAAAAAAGATTTGTATTGACATTTTTATTGTGTTTCGTGATAGTGTTTTGTTTAAAAAAGAAGTGGGAACTTGGTAAGCGGACAAGTTTGTATATAAGTACTGAAGGATAACTTTTAAACTCTACGCTACGTTATTCCGCACGGCTTATCACACAATCTTTTAAGACGAAAATTTTGGAAACGTCAAACCATGCATTAGCAAGTCAGGCTAGTCTAAAAGATATCAGAGGCTTTTTTAGAAGATTGAGAAGTTACTGGCAATTTTTGGTTTGTGTGAAAAGCTACGAATGGTTTTATTCAACAATAATACTCTTTTTCGAAAAATCCTCTGATAACTATTTAGACTAGCCTAACCTCTTTGACCAGATGCATTTTGACAATCGCTATCGTTAACTATAAATGGAAAATGTATGGGATTTGACATTTACAATCGAAAGGTGTTCAAGGTCTTACGTTTACATTCATTTTCCTTTACCGATAGCGATATTCGAAAGGCCTCTTGTCTAGACTCTCTGATTAACTTATGCACGTTAAGTGTTATTATAATCGGGTTTGTTTCAAATATTTTAGAATTGAAAGTTTGTATGAAAAGTCGTGCGGCGTAAACGTTCTTAATTTGTTTAACTTTGACTCGCTCGCCTGCGTGGTGGTACTCATTTCCGTAAATTAAAACAATCGATCGAAATGTATTCTATCACCTTTAAATACCTTCCCACTGGAGAAAATAGGAAAGGTTACTTTTCAAACTAAAAGGTTACTTTTTTATATACTTTAGGTTACTTTAGACTAGACCCGGCTGGCAACACTGATTCCGCTATCTCTGCAAGAGTTATTATCGAATCCTGATAATAATTTTCAAGCTATCTTCAAGTTCATTCACTCTACTTTTGGAAGTATCTAAAAGAGATTTTCCATCTATGTAGAATAATATTGGTAGACTCTGGCCAGTGAATCGTGTCACTGAGAAAGAGCGGCAATTTTAAAAAATCTTTAGCTGTAAACACTTATTTCGCAAGGAATAAATAGTCTTCATACTTCGTTTTTTAAGTATGTAATAATTTATTTAAATGGATGCCTACCTTATTAAATACATAATATTCTAATTACTATAGTTTTGTTTTGATTAACCCATCCTGGGATAGGCCATGGCGACAGTTGCATTGTTTCCGTAATCGAAACCCGAGTGTTCAACTTCAAACCACTAGGCCACCGAGCTCCCTCACGAGTATAATTTAAAGTTATTAGGGTTTTAAAAACCGTCGGGTATCAGATACTCTGCCACAATGACGCCGAGTAAAACCTATTTTAGCTTTAAACATTTTATACATGGTGAAACGCGGGTGCATTAGGAATGTTCTATTTTTTTTTAAATAATTCAATAATAAAAACAACAAAACATTTATAATTTTAATACTCTTTTAGATGTTCTAATGGTTCTTAAAACACAAGGTGATATATGCTTACGCAATAATCTGTTTCATAAACTTGAGTAGACTTAATATATCATGGGTATAATTCATGGATATATCATCCTTGGTATAGACAAAATAGATTTGATGAGCATTAATGAGTTAGACCATATGATAGACCAAGTATGGTAGTAGGTAGGCAAGCTACTAGATTAAACAGTTTTTATACCAGCTTATTAATTAGCTTGCCTTAAAATATTCGAATTGTTGTATGATTTAGTGCTATTCCACTTGCCTATTCTTGATGTAAAAAGAAAAAGAAAAGTTTGATATTGAACTTCACGTAAATTTTATCATCATCATATCAGCTGACAGATGCCCACTACTGGGCATAGGCCGACGATACTTTAAAAATAAATAAATTATAAAAATAGTATCTTTCACTTAATTTGTTAACATCAATAATAGACTGGAAAAAATTAAATAAAATCTATACTACATAACACAAATCTTAATTTTGAATCTCAATTTTTTAAATCATAATGTTTACTTACTTCACTTTCTTAAAGGCTCTACTTATAACATACCTAATTGTAATTAATTACCAGCTATTCGCTTACTACTAGTCATTATAGACGCTTACAGGCTGACTATCAAAACAGGGAAAAAAGAGGATAACAAGTAATGGGCAGGTAAAAAAAAAAATTTGAAAAAAGGCATATTTAATAAGTTGTTCAGGATGATTCATAATCAAAGTCAAATTCTAAATACATCTGTTGTCATGAACAAAGCGCAATTACATTTGTATGGGTACTCTTGAAATGTTACATTATTTTCCATTAACCATTTCCGAATATCACCTTTACTATTAGACATTGTGGGAGGTTCGTTTGTTAGTTTCACATGGTAACTTGCATTGCATTATACATAAAAATTACACATGGCTTTGTTAGAATAGGTAGATATTCCCTTATCCATTTCAATAAGTTTTACGCATTCATGTCACCATGGTAATCAGCTGATTTGGATTTTGCACTGAAAACTATTAAAGCACCAGTCAGAAAACTTTCTTCAGATCTTGCATGCAACATTTCGGGCTTCTCTAAGTTTTAAGTGAATTAATATTTTGAGTTTTAATTCTTCATATACACTTTCTGAAAATAAACGATAAACATGAATATTATGAAATATTGTGGCGTGCATGTACGCGAGCCTTACGCATGCCATGTTTAGGTAGCTTTACATCTCGCGCCGACCGTTGGCTGCGGAGGCGCGAGGGGTGCGCGGGACGTTACGTACTTACAGGACGAACGCGCCCGCGCCATTCAGTCTAAGCCGGGACTCATTGTACTAAGGTCATGCGCGCGATGCCTAGAATTTTCCCGCGCTTGCGTGCCTTATTTTGTTAACAACTGTAACCACTATAGTTTCGTGTGCTAATAAACCAGTTTCACAGTTAATCGGGGCTTCTTTCTACACCCACAGCACCTCCCAAGTGCTACACTGGCGCCCAACGTGTTTGTGCTGGTTTTTGTGGTTTGTCGTAACTACCTACCTACGTAAGTTTGGGTTTTAACTAAAAGTGTGTGTTACAAGTTACAAAGTGCGTTTTTGTCTTGCGTTCAAATGCCGCGAACAAGGCAAATGGACGCCGACGAAGCTGTTCCCGCTGCCGCTGCTGATGTCACGCAAGTTACTATGTCGCAAGAGTTGCTTACTAGTATGCTGATGTCATTGCAGCAGTCGCAAAATGATTTCTGCCAACAACTACTTAGAGAAGTTCGCTCATCAACACCGCAGAACTCCACAGTTGCCGACGCAACGCAGAGTTTTGTAGCAGGTCATGGCAGCCATTTTTCAAACTGCACGGCTCGTTTTAGCGGACGGCGAGATGACGCTGTTGAAAATTTTGTAGATGCAGTCGTCACCTATAAGGATTGCTTGAACATAGCGGATGACATCGCCCTACGAGGATTGTCAATGCTCTTAACGGACTCCGCCGCTTTATGGTGGCAAGGCGTGAAGTCCTCAACCAGAACGTGGTCAGAGGCGCTGAAAGGCCTGATTAGTGCTTTTGGCGAGCATCGACCGTCATTCCGTATTTATAAGGATATTTTTGCCTTACAACAAGGAGATAACAACACTGATGTTTTTGTGGCGAAATTAAGGTCGCTTTTCTCCAAGTTACCAGCCGGTGATCTAAGTGAAAAGGTCGAGATAGATATGACCTTTGGGTTGCTCGATCGCCGAATAAGAAAACGTATCGACAGGGAGAGCATTATGCATTTCGATGATTTGTTACGGAGAGCGCGGAGTATAGAAGACTCGCTTCAGGAAAATACGAGTAGTAGCGTAAAAGCAACTACTCGGAAGGATGCCGTTGCAAGCTCGGAGCCCGTCGTCGTCGTCGATAAACGTAATTTTTGTGTATACTGTAAACGTCCAGGTCATGTTAAAGACGAATGTACCAAGTTAAAATCAAAAAGTAATTTACAAAAGTCTAAAAGTGAAGTTAAGTGTTACGGCTGTGGTGCCGCTAATGTAATAAAGTCTAAATGTGCGAGTTGTAATCCGAAAGTTACAAACAGTGCGTTCTATTCGGTTGCGTTATCTGAGAACGGGTTGGTGCCGCGGCAATGTCCGCAAGCGCCACCGGAGCGCCCGCAACCGCCGGCGAATCACCTGCAGGCGCCGAAGCGTGCGAAGCGCAGAGTTTACGCTCGCGCTGTTGCGCAGCAGCCGCCCGCTGTTTGCGAGCGCACAGCGACGCGTTTCACTGATGATAACAGTGTTAACCCGCCTACTGCCACCGGCGTCATTTTGCGAGGTAACCCTACGCATGTCGCAGGGGTTTTTGATAATGACTTAAATTATAGTTCAGATAATAGTTTGTTTGTGAATAATGATTTTGAAAATAATTCTAATATTTATAGTAAAAATTTACAAAGTTTATATACAAATGAAAATAGTTTTAAAAATAATTGTTGTGTGAGTAGATGGGAAAATAATTTTAAAAATTGTGTTTGTTCAAAAAGTTGTTTTATTGATAATGTTCGTGTTGAACAGTCGCATTTTGATAATGTTAGTAACGCGACTAAATTTGAAAATTGTGTTTATTCTAATGTAAATGATAATGTATTATGTTGTGAATCGGACATGGCAAGCACGTCATTTTCTCGACGCCCTATTTTAAATATTACTATTTCCGGGAATCAAGGCACCGCGTTGGTAGACACAGCAGCTCGGAGCTGCATTGCTGGTCACACGCTGCACGCTCTCCTGGAAAAGTTAGGATACCAGTTAAGGCCGTCGACACAAATAGTTAGGTTGGCGGATGGTATTAGTAGGGAAATGTGCGTACTTACCACTGAAGTCGAGGTGACACTCCAGCATAAAACAGAGCTTGTATCATTTTTAATTTTTCCAGATGCTAAAAATAATGAAAGCCTTTTGGGCATAGATTTTTTATTAAAGTTTAATCTTGTTTTCGATTTTAGTAGTCGCAGCTGGTACTTTGCTGAAAGTAGTCAGCAGAAGTTCGAGATGCAATTTGAGAGAGTGTCATCTCCGTCTTCATGTGCGGCTGTAAATGTACTTCGGGATGATGAGGCGATTTCGCTTAGTGGAAAACAACGCGATATTCTTGCCCACGTTCTTGTTGACTATTCTGATATCTTCGAGCTAGGGGGAGACCCGACTCCGTTTGCTGAGCATATAATAGACACCGGCGATCACCCGCCTATTGCTGTTCCTCCTTATAGGTTGACACCAGCTAAAAAAGAGGTTATGCGCGCCGAGGTGGAAAAGATGTTAGCCGATGACATTATAGAAGAGTGTGAGTCAGCTTGGGGGTCACCTGCCTTGCTTGTGCCTAAGTCAAATGGAAATGTACGTTTTTGTGTAGACTATCGAAAACTTAATGCGGTTACTAAGACCGATGTCTACCCTATGCCTTTAATTGACGAGCTTCTGCAGTCAACAAAAAAGGATTGTTTTATGAGTTCCTTAGATATGCGAAGTAGCTTTTGGTATGTCGCTGTACGTGAACAGGACAGGGATAAAACTGCGTTCCTGACGCCGTTTGGTACTTACCGTTTTAAGCGCATGCCCTTCGGCTTGAAGAACGCGCCGTCCACCTTTCAGAGGTTGATAGATCGCCTTCGTTCTGGTACTTCGTTAAAGAATGTTACTTTGCTTGCCTATCAAGATGATCTTTTGGTTTTATCTGAGGGGTCTTTCGAAAAGCATGTGTCAGATTTGCGCGCCGTGTTTGACAGATTGCGCTTGTTCAAATTACGTGCTAATAGAGATAAGTGCATGTTTGCACGTGATAAAATTAAATACCTCGGTCACATTATTTCTCGTGATGGTATTTCTCCCGATGATGAGAAGGTTCGCGCTGTCCTAGACATGAAAGCACCTTCATCTTTACGTCATCTTAGGACTTTTATTCAGACTTGTTCCTGGTTCAGGAAATTTATTCCTAATTTCTCTGCCGTTGCTGAACCGCTGACGCGTCTTACAAAAAAGAATCAGTCGTGGTCCTGGGGGTCAGATCAGCAACGGGCGTTTCAGGAGTTGAAAGTTCGTTTGTCGTCAGCACCTATACTGATACAGTCAGATTATAGTAAGCCTTTTGTTTTAAGGACTGACGCTAGTAGTTACGCACTGGGAGCGGTCTTGCTACAGGGTGAAGACAAGAATGAGCGACCGATAGAGTACGCCAGTCGTCTTCTGTCACCTGCTGAAAAAAATTACAGCACAACCGAGCGTGAAGCTCTTGCGGTGAAGTCCAGCAGAGGTGTTTGATATCGGCGATCAAGTGTTGTTAAAATCACATGTTTTAAGTAGTGCAGCTAAAAATTTAACAGCAAAGTTTGTTCCAAAAAGGGATGGTCCTTATGTTGTAGTGGGTCGAGCTAGTCCCACAGCATATCTTATAGCTAATTTAGATAACCGTAAGGAAATTTTAGGGAAGTTTCATGTATCAGAACTCACCCGTTTTCATAATCGTGATACTGATGATAATAAATCGCCTCCTCGTCCCATAGTGCAGAAACGTACAAGAGGTCGGCCTCGTAAACATGTTTGTCCTGTTTGTTCCTTTTATAAGTGTTAATTTCTTTTATTTTTATGTGTTTTATGTTTGCGAGTCAACGAACGGGGACGTTCTCGTTAACTCGAGGGGGAGTGTGTGGCGTGCATGTACGCGAGCCTTACGCATGCCATGTTTAGGTAGCTTTACATCTCGCGCCGACCGTTGGCTGCGGAGGCGCGAGGGGTGCGCGGGACGTTACGTACTTACAGGACGAACGCGCCCGCGCCATTCAGTCTAAGCCGGGACTCATTGTACTAAGGTCATGCGCGCGATGCCTAGAATTTTCCCGCGCTTGCGTGCCTTATTTTGTTAACAACTGTAACCACTATAGTTTCGTGTGCTAATAAACCAGTTTCACAGTTAATCGGGGCTTCTTTCTACACCCACAGCACCTCCCAAGTGCTACAATATTGAATTTTATTAGGTAGGTGATGTGGGCAGAAAACAGAAAAGTATCAAGCCATAACGCCCTGAAAACAATAAACTAACCTGTAGCGAACGTACTTCCTCCAAATGTCGAATTTTCTCTACAGATTTCCGATTAAATTCACTATGTACATCTTTGTATTTATGTATCATATTGTATACAAGCTTTCAAGTAGTACTTTTTATTGATTTCGACATTAATTTAAAGTAAAACTACAAATTAAACTCAATGAAAGAATAAGAAATGAAACGTCAAAATGGCATTTCGAGTGTTGCCATAAAAAAACTTCATTGAAAATACGAGTGACACGATACACTGGCCGTGCAGAACAATGTTCAATTGTTCATTTTCTTTTTATTTGTTTTGTTACGTAGTAAAAGCAAGAATTTTTACAACAAAAAATTGCAACACAGTCAAATATTCATAGAAAAAGGTTAAATCGGCAAATAATTTCAACTTTTATCATACATACAAACAAACTATGCATGAACACAAATTATTAGTATTTTTCCTGGATTCTTGAAATTTTTCCTGATTTTTTAAGATAGTGTACATATAACTAGTCGGAAATGTAACATCTCCTTTGATCTATGCTGATATCAATACAAGATCTGTCTTAATAGCCTTCAACACTTTAATAATGGAAGATATATGACCTTAGATTTGGCCGTATGGATTTGTAACATTGCCTTTCCCTGACCAAACCTTACGGTGCAAAATACGCAAGCAATGCATACGATACAAACAGTGCAAACGCCTTGGGCCGAATTAAATAAAAGTTTCATTAAAAGAGTAAATTATGAAAGCATTTGTAGCAAATTAAGTATGTATTTTTATCAATTCAAAAACAAAATATTTTCATTTTTCACAAAGTCAAGGTCATAACCTCAAATTTGACATTAGCGCACATACTGCACTACCTCTTTTTCGTGAGCACCGTTAGCACGTTAGCACAGCTTCATGACGTCACAACAATTGTCATGTTGGCGGCAACTCAGAACAATAATTGTTCTGAGCATAGATTAGAGATAATGGGCCTAATTCTGGAGGAACACTCTAACTTTAAATTTAAGTACAGTATATATATCCTTTTCGTATTCATATTGAGAGAAAGAGGTAGACTGAACTTAAATTTAATCTTAGCATGTGTTCGCCAGAATTAGCGAACTTTGCGTTGTAAAAGTGGTGTTATTTTATATACAAAGTGTTGACGTACAACCAAAAGGTTATTAGAATAAAAGTGATTATGGTGTGAAATACGATGAGAACTTTTTTGTGGTTATCCACCTTATCAAGTAGCACATAAAGTGACTGTCATCATATATTTCGTGTCAAATACTTCCAAGAAGCATTTGAATGTGTTACGCCAGCACTTTAATGCAATAAAAGAAGAAATAAGTAAATACCGAAGACATGGCTGTATGGGCATTAGATCCCTTTGCCTTCCCTTTATAGGGAGATTCACCCAAAAAAAACTGTCAGCTGTCAACTTAGAAGTCAAAGTCAGTCAACAATTCAACATCAATGACATCAAATATTTGCTTCATTACGTCTCCAACCTTTCTAAATTTTAATAATTTTTCTCTTATTAATTATGACGACACTATAACCGAATATTTTGGATTTATGCTTCGCCTACGCCGTTTAATATTTTGGATCTATGTTATAAGACCTTCCTACACTAAACTCGGCAGAGAAACTCCTGAAACGCAGAAAACAAACCGATGTTTTCTTGGGTATGAATATTCTCAAGTCCTTTGATTATTTATAATCAAAGATCAAGTCGAAGACCAAATACCTAATATCTCTTATTCATATTTTTATTCGTGACGTGTTTCAACACATTGATCCATAGATGGAATCATTACATATTTCAGTCTGAGCTAGGGTAGTAAGAACATCTCGTAAGATGACAAAACCGTGCCTTTCTGTAAATTGTTGAAAATTACAATTAACTTGATGATGTCACCCATGTTAAACTCTTAAGGTTTATCTACTACTTTTATCTACTGCTATATTTATCTCTATATTTTGTTGTTGTCAGCCAGTTTTTTTCTTGGCATGTCGGGATTTTGGAACTTTTTGAGTGACCGCTTTGGTTGAAAGCGGGATGTAGTTAAAAAAACCTATAATTAGATGTTTTTAAATATTAATCTCTTCATTTGAGTTCTAAATTACGTTTACGTGACAATAGATAGGAAAACTATCCATAGAAAACGTATTTTAATAACAATATTACTTTAGATATCTTTAGGTTAGACTCAAGTGTCTTCTTTGCGCTTCCTCAGCATGCTGCACGCACGGCGGAGTTATTTCCGAAAAGCAGAACTGACCCTGTCCCGTGCGGGTCATTTAATTTTGATTTAAAAATCGGGACATCTGGCAATGCTGCCTACAAGTGGTGGAACTAACACAAAATATTTTAATAGAGACTAACCTTATAATATTACATTTCATTATATTTTTAGGGTGCAAATTCACATGGTCAGCTAGGCTTGGGAATAGCCAATGAACAGATTGAAAAGGCTACAAATGTAACATTTGATTCCTTATCTTCTAAGGTTATCAAAAAGATTTCTTGTGGAGGAGGCCACTCACTGCTTCTTGATGATGAGGGAAAGCTATTTTCATGTGGTTGGAACCACAAACTGCAGTGTGCTACTGAAACAGAAACTTATACATTTAAAAGGGTGTGGAACCTTAGTGGTATAACTTTCATTAATATTGCATGTGGATGGGACTTCAGCTGTGGTGTCACTGATGACAATTTCCTGTTTGTCTGGGGTTCAAATAGCAATGGAGAATTAGGATTACCTAAAAATCACTTCCCTGAAATAGTTAAACCAGTACGGTTGCAAGTTAATGCTTGTGCTGTATCAATGGGTTTGAGACACACTGCTATTATTAATTCAAAAGGTGAAGTATGGACAACAGGCTGTGGAAGGCATGGTCAGCTTGGCCTAGGTACAGAGATATTATCCTCGGACAGATTCCAGCAAGTTCCTAAAGTTGGTATAATATCACATATTGCCTGTGGTCAGAACCACACAACAGCATGGTGTTCAGAAGAAAAAGCTTTATATGTATGGGGTGATAATAGACATTTACAATTATTGCTCAGTAAAGAAAAGTATCAGAAAGTATTCAATGCTCAAAAGATAGACATAGATGTTAAGCAGGAAGTAAAAAAAGTATTATGTGGCTGGACTAATACATTATTATGGCTTGAAAATGGGATGCTTATGACATGGGGGAGGAACAATTATGGACAACTTGGTACAAGTGACAATTTTGCTGGAAAAATATTTCAAATCAAACTGCCAGGTTAGTGTACAAATTAATAGTTATAACAATGGTGTTGCAAGCATTCATAGGCTAATGGTAACCACTTACCATCAGGTGGCCGTATGCTGATTGCCTTTTGTTGCTTACTAGTCTGCTGGCACACAATAGGAAACCTGTTGTCTGATATTATGAGGGTACTTACAGATAACTAATCACAATAAGTATTTAATAATAATATAATGATATATTATTTTTTTATCTGAACATGACATAGTGTTCACTTTACATTTATTGTAAAATATTTTTATCCATTTCAGGAGATAGAGAAGTAAGAGATGTTGCTCTGGGTTCAGAACATACAATATGCTTGGCATCTGATAATACAATTTGGGCATGGGGCTGGAATGAACATGCTAATACAGGGACAAATCTTGACGAGAAGTGTATTTATTATCCCACTCTGGTGCCAATTGAATTAAAAACTAATACATGTATAACACATATATATTCAGGTGGAGCACATAATTTTGCCATCACACAAGAACAAAAGCAATTACAAAATGAACTTAATTGTTTATAGTAGTCATTTACAATCCAATTTCTAGTCAAAGATTTTATAAAACCTGTGAGATTTTGAAATAGGTGCTGTATGTAATTTAAACAATAAATTGTTATTTAAATGTTATTAGTTACATATTTTATTTTATAGTTTGTGTTAAATGAAATCGAGATATTACCACATAAAAATATTTAATTCTAGTTACAGCTTTTGTAAACTACAAGCTATAATGTTTTTGCAATATACAAATAAGCTCTTACAACTACTTCCTAAGTTGAGGTGAATAATCTAATGTGTCATATTTAATATAGATCAAAATACTGCAAATAGAATACTATAAGTAACTTATAAATGCATAATGGAAAATAATATTTTTATTGTACAGCTGTTCACCTCAACTTAAGTATAAGAAACCAGCATTTAAAAACTTAAAATGCTTTCTAATCAATATCATCAAAATCATATTTAAGGGCCAACTTTACAAATTCACAGAGGATGTACTTGACTTATTAACATTTCATCTGTTACCAGCCTGCTGGTAGGATCACATACAATAGAAAACCTATTGTGTCTGTTATGTGGGTACTTCACAATATGTAAAAAGTCCAAATAGAAGTATGTAAAACAATGAAAATGGCAACTACTTCAATTACAATAAAATAAGCACCCAGGGTCTATTTTAATAAAATATTACATTTATTAATTGATATATAACCTTAATTGAAAAAACCATTTCTGCCATACTTTGGTAATAATTTGAGATACTTAACTACTTTTTTATTTTATATATAAATAATATGTCCAATAATAAATAAATACACATTGCAGAAGTAACACCTCATCAACAAGACATCAGCAAAATAATAGTTTCATATTTATAGCTAATGTTTGAGGAGCTGTTACAAGTCACTGAAAAGCGCTTCATAAAAATTTATACCAAATAGTGATGTCACACTGCCAGAAATTGGTTACCAAAATACAACTATGTGTGCATGAACAATTAAATAATAATAATAATAATAATAAATCTTTATTGTACCAAGAACAATTTTATTATAATTAAAGTAATGAAATCTTAGTAATTTAAATGTTTCACACATGGTTTGCATAATACAAGTTTTGATGTAATGTATGTATAAATTAAATAATGTAATGTATAAATTAATAGTAGAACTGTTTTAAATGAACTTTGTAATATTTATTTCATTAATATTCACATTTTTCAACATTATTTATTTAAATCACTTAATTTTAATTTGATACCGTGATTTACAATAACCAATTTTTTCAAAATATTTGTTTAAAACATATATTTTCACACATAGGAACCACACTTATTCATAGTATATAGAAATATCCTGTCAAATGTATTTTCTAATAAACAATTTTGCAATTTGGCATTAAGTGAATATTATCCATTGCTGATGAAGGAAAGTTGTCACTGACAATAGTGACTGAATTTGGAAAAGAGAGGATATCAAACACGGTTAGTGTGTTGCAAAAGGGGTCCAGCCCCATAATTTGTAACTATGATGGCATTATTGATCAGTTTAAATTTGAAATTCATTATTGCTACAATACAAATCTAAGGGGTCTAATTGTGAAGATACAGTAAGTATTGTTGATGCTCTTGATTATATATCACTATGTGTGCATGAACAATTAAAGTAATGAAATCTTAGTAATTTAAATGTTTCACACATGGTTTGCATAATACAAGTTTTGATGTGAGTAAATTAATAGTAGAACTGTTTTAAATGAACTTTGTAATATTTATTTCTTTAACATTCACATTTTTCAACATTATTTATTTAAATCACTTAATTTTATTTTGATACCGTGATTTACAATAACCAATTTTTTCAAAATATTTGTTTAAAACATATATTTTCACACAGGAACCACACTTATTCATAGTATATAGAAATATCCTGTCAAATGTATTTTCTAATAAACAATTTTGCAATTTGGCATTCAGTGAATATTATCCATTGCTGATGAAGGAAAGTTGTCACTGACAATAGTGACTGAATTTGGAAAAGAGAGGATATCAAACACACGGTTAGTGTGTTGCAAAAGGGGTCCAGCCCCATAATTTGTAACTATGATAGCATTATTGATCAGTTTAAATTTGAAATTCATTATTGCTACAATACAAATTTAGGTATACATTAAGCCTTATTCTGTTGTACAGTCAACAACACATCAAGCATAATAGTTTGACCATGAAATTGCCTCTACCCTAATAAAGGCAGGTTTTGCAGTGCAACTGTTATACTTGATTTGATGTTGTTAGGACATACAAAAAATCAACATCAAAGTGCAGTGCACCTTGTTTTCACAAAACAGATATGAAAAAGACAACTTCAACATTTACAAAACTGTATTCAATAGCAAACATTATAAAATTAGGTTTTAGTGAAGCAGCTCCCCACATAACTTCTGTATCTATGGTTACCAGTTGGTACTGCATGTTACAAAGTTCAAATTTGCTTTAGATGTCAAAATATTTTTAAATTAAAGAACCTATGTCAAAATTATACAATACAATGTATCTTCAAAACATAAATTTTATATAAATTAAAATGCAAGTTTCTCACTACTTATGTTTTACAAAACATGGATTAGTATTTACAATTTTTAATAACTACACTTAACATACTAGTGTAAACTAAATCAAAATGTTTGGAGAACTCATAAGTGTCTAAAGTAATTTTTTACTTTGAGATGTTTTATTAAAATGAATTGAGTAAGATTCACTACTCTCAGGACATTTGACAGAATAATAATAATAAAAATAATTAATAACAGAATACTTTAATGTGAGCACACCATTCACTTATCATTAAGATTGCTACCTCTTTCGTTCACCTTTTTGTGTTTTGCGTTTTTCTTTTTTCTCTTCTTTTAATTGCTTTTGCTTCTCTCTGAAAAACAAATTGAGTAAAATATCTATGATTAAGTAAGGTAAAAGAGTATGGCCGCCAAAAATTGTACATTAACAGTCGTGAATTAGTAACACACGGTAACATACGTGAATGAAAGTAACACATGTGAACTTTGTTAGGCCAAGTGTACAATGTACAAGTATTAAGAAAAAAAACGTAAATGCTAGTATAATAATTAAAAACAAAAGAGGTTACGGTAAAACCGGGATAGATGCCCCACTTTTTAAAAAACCTCCCAATTTTGAAAATATTCATTATTATGAATAATTTCTATGAATGTGGGCTAGCTCAATCATTCATGTTGAATTATAATTATTTATTTTTGACTTTGCAAAATTTTGCTTTTTGTGGAACCTTTTTTTTTGAGGATAATGCCTACCTGTATGGGTTGTTGCCCCACTATGAAAATACTAAGAAGGATAGATGCCTGCAGTACGGGATAGATGCCCTTTATACTGTGTAAACGATAAACCCGACTAAATTTTATGAGGTCGTTCTTCTCCTGAAACAGCAATTGTCTCCAAGAAACATGGGTCGAATTACAAAAAACATTTTACGATTTTTAAAATATTTTAATTGTTATCTTTTTAAAAAAATATACAAATAATCATAATTAAATTTTAAAAACGATTGTTTAAGAAACATTCTTAATTGTTATTATAAAATATTAATTATAAAGTTGGTCTTCAGTCCAAGTACATACTCTCGTACGCACTCCTTCTTTTCTTTTCTATTTTCGTGGCATGGTTCTGCAAAAATCAGTAAAGAGACCATAATTATATAAATAAATATACGTAAATACATAAAAAATATAACAAAACACTAAAAATAATTTAAAAATATACACTGACATCATAAATGGGCATATACCTACAGGGTGGTGCCGTCAATAAATCAAAACATGGGCTATATTAGTTCATAGAAATGGTTTGCCTCTTACAAAAACATCGTAATACTTTGATAATTTCATGAAATGTCATGAATTTCTCGTGCCGTATTGACGGCACCACACTGTATGCTGCATGGAGAGATAGATGCCCTTAGTAAATGGGCATATATGGTGTATGGAGGGATAGATGCCCAAGTAAATATTTTAAAAAATCTTACTATTATACAAATTTTAATTTTCAATAAAAATCTAGGTTTAACTTCGAGTTCTATAGTGTATACTATTCCTAACATTCGACCACGAATGTTACGTAACGCACATAGTAACACATGGTATCATTCGTGAACTAAAATCACTGTGGTCATAACCTAAAAAATATATATTTGCGTCAGTTTTGAAGTAGGAAGACGCTGCATAGTTTAAATAGTTAAACCAATAGCCTCTACATGCACATATTAAAATAAATGTAATAAATTTGCATCCTTACCGTGCATATTTTCACTTGAAATCACACAAAAATTCCGAGACAAAAGAGCCGGCCACCTTGAGGTTCACTTTCAGAGAGGACAAAATGGCGATTTCTCCCCGTATGTTAGCTTACCTGTAGTACGTTGTGCTGCGACGATTTAAAAACATTTTTACGGGCCAGGAATCTAGCATGTTCAGTCTTTTATATCGGTAACTTACGTGAAGTAACATTCGTGAACCAAAAACGAGACACATATTTAAATATGTTTAGTTTTCATTTTTTACGTTATTTTATTAAAAAGAAAATAGTACTGCTTAGCAAATTTACAAAGAAGTTTAGAAAAGTCAAAATTTAACATTTTGCAAAACAGTTAATGCATATTTTTCAACTTCTAAGTATAAGATGTCTGTATTGGACACATGATTTTTGTATGGGTACTTAAATTAACCTTCAACGAAAAAAATTTTTACGGTCATTTAATGAAATCTAAATGAATTTAAATAATTTATATGAATAAACATGATATATTGCGATCTAGAAACCATACAATTTATCATTAAATAAGATGACTTTAAGGAATTATCAATACTATTATGAGAAGGACACAATTTTTTCCCCAAATGTACAATTTTTTGCGGCCATACTCAAAAGCCTTATTGCAGCAGAAGCAGAAATTAGCTCCAATTAACACAGTATTTTGATTTTTGTGTTCTATTCTCGTTTAAGTGCAACAAAATGGAATTTACTTAATCTCTTAGGGCCTATCCACACAATGTTTTTTTAACACTATTATCACGCGTACCAGAATAAAACAAGAAAATAAGCACTCACTTATCAGAGTCAATACGTTTTTATGTACAAGCTTCAGTCGGCAGATTGGTAACAGATAAGAGATTATTAAATGTAAATGTGTTAACAAATGTTAAGAAATAGTTAAGTAAATAATAATACATAATATAATGTGAAACTTGCCTATCTTCTTTATCTTTCTCTTTTTTACGCTGTGCTTCCAAACGTGCATGTTCACGACGTTCACGTGCTGCAGCTGCTACATCTGCAGCATTAGTGTTTTTAACAAGATCACCACTATCAGCTTCCTCAATGTTCACCTCATCTTCCTAAAATGATGTAAGTATATAAGTTTCAAAAGTATAAATTTATTTATATAACACACCTACAATGATTTAATTCCAGTTACCTCATTATCAGAAAGTTGACTATATTGAGATAATATTGCTTCACGAATTTTCTTCTCCTCGTCGGTATATTCTCGTCGCGTGGTTGTAGCTGGAGCCTGTGACTCAAGGAGTTTAGCTAATTGTGCGTCTACGTCTGTTGTCGGTTTTGGAGTTTCTTCTATAGGTTTGCACGACTCCCATTTCTCTATTATTTCGTTCACATGTACAGAAATATCATTATCCTGTCGAGTATATTATAAATTTACTAAACAATTCAGACATAACCAACACAATCCACACTACAACCACTTACCACGATTTCGGATAATATGCCTTCCAAAGCATCTTTTTTCTCGTCAGTACTTTCTTCACTATCTAAAATTCCTGATATATATGATCCAAAAACTCCTTCATCAGTTTTTAATGACTTCAATTTATCGGATAACCAAGGCTCGAAATCATTCGCAGAAGCCGCCATATTTTCTAAATATGACAAATTGAAAATTGACAACACAATGTCAAGAAGCAAGATTGACAAGTTTAATAAGTTTTTTTTTGTTTATTCTCCCTATTAAAGGAAGGCAAAAGAAACTAATGCCCATACAGCCATGTCTTCAGTATATCCTTATTTCTTCCTATAGTGCATTAAAATGCTGGCGTAACACATTTCAATGCTTCTTGGGAGTATCTGACAAGAAATATATGATGACAGTCACTTTATGTGCTGATGAGGTGGATAACCACAAAAAAGTTCTCATTGTATTTTACACCATAATCACTTTTATTCGGCGACCGATAATAACATAGACGAGTAACTAGCCCATCCAAAATGACACCCCGAAAGAGACTCCAAAGTGGGCGGGGCTTAAATCGGACTCCGCGCCATGATTTAGTTTGTCATTGACTGCGTCACGGTGATGTACTCGTAAAAGAACAATAAAATCTCAATAAATATGTCCAAAAGTGAATTAAAATGGTGTGTCAGCCGCTTAGGTGAACATAATAAGAGCACTGGAATCACATTTTACATGTAAGTCTCTCCTAAACCTTTATAATCCAGTCAAATATAAACAATAATATTGGCCGCCATGTTGGCCCAATATTTGTGGACAATTTGAACAAATACACGAGTGGATGATGTTATGCAGTCATTTGTGTGTGACAGTATTTATTTATTTTCAACTCAACTTTTAACTCTGCAAACTTTTATGACGACTTATTGTTATTGTATATGTTTATAGTTAATTTACCTACTACTAAGCAATTATGGCTTTATACAGCGTTGCCTTATATGATTTTTGTAAGAATGATAAACAAACCTCCAATTTATGGATATTTTGCCACAGTTCCTTACAATATGATGCCACTTTAAACACATTTCTCAATAAATTTAAGCATTATTATTTTAACATGTGTATGTTTAATTATTACTTTAATAATTTACTCATTTACAAAATGATCTGGAAATAGTATAGGTATCTATTTTAGACTGTTAAGAATAAGTCGTAGTAAGTAAAGTTGTAAACTGCAAGATAATTTCGTGAGGTTATTGAAATAAAACAACATCATAATTTCAATAGAGAAAATAGTTGGACCACACCAGCTTGGGATCTTATCATGAGAATTACAAAGTCTCAAGCCCGTATTTACTCTTTCCGACCTTCGGACACTGTAAGCTCCATGGCGTGAATCGGAACACTCAAAATATAACTATAAGAAATATGACGGTATTAAATATTAAACTTATCAAAGACAACTGACATCTTTACTTCAGTCTTAACGTGACCTTGATCGCTATAAAGTAATCGAAAAATTGGGCATAAAAAAATATAATGTGACATCTAATTAAACGCAAGTTAAATCCGGTAAAGTGGTTTTATTTCAAGAAACAAAACCACTTGATGACAATTTAATTTTTTTCTTATGTCCCTAATAGCCCTAATACTAATAAATAATATCATGACAGATATTTAGATTTTTTTTATTTAAATGTATGAAGCGAACCCATTTCATTTCTGATTTCTGATCTCAACTCTAAAATTCAATAAGTTTACCGATTTACAACGTTACTATATTTATTAAAAATGACGATATACACCGTGAAAATTTAGTGGTTGTTTTCCCGCAGTAAAATGATTCTATCTTAGTAGTACAATAGATGTGTGCAGTTTTTTTTTATTCAAATCAAATAATAGCAGTTTTAAGATTGTGACAAACAAAACTCGAAAGCAACCTCGAATCAATAGTACCGGCCGCGCCGCGACCGACAACCGGCCGCCCCGGCCGGGGTCATTGCCCGTCGCGCTTATCACTAGGCTGCTAACTCACTATTTACTAACAAGTGATTTCCATTTTCCCTTCATACTTTAACGGGCTTAGGACCGTCGTAAATACTTTCATCTACACTTAACTAAACACGAACATAATTTTTAATGGATAAACAACATGTAATCAAGATTATTGTCTTAAAGTAGGTAATAATGTATTAGGTACTGAATTAGGCAATAAAGTATTTATGGCGTATTTAAAAAATGGGAATCAACGTATTTACAATGATTTTAATTACCTAACCTAATAAATGTTCGCTATTTACAAATGTACAAGTAGGTACTTACACTTCCCGGTAGCGGAGTAATTGTTCAAAGTGTAAACCACTGCGTTCTACACATAATCGTGCACGTTTTAATTGATTGGCTTTCAATTTTAATATTGTGTCTCTGTCACGTCTAATTATATCAAAAGCGTCCACTATCGCACTTTTTAACGCGTCGCGAGTTTGGTATTCCTCCCGATACACAAGGCGTTTGAGCTCAGACCACAAATAAAAGTCTAACGGAGTAAGGTCCGGGCTTCGTGGTGGCCACGGCACTGGCCCGCCGCGACCGATCCAGCGCTGGGGAAACACCAAGTCTAGGTGCTCTCGCACGGCGCGCTGATAATGGGCAGGGCACCCATCGTGCTGGTAATAAAGGTTATCCACGGACACGGCTAGGGGAATATCGTCCAGTAAGTCCGGGATAACACTACGTAGCATTTGTAGGTACGTTTCACCGGTCAAGTGTCCTGTCACAAAATGCGGTCCAATTAAGCAGCCGTTTATTATGCCGGCCCACACGTTTACACTAAACCGCACTTGATGTGAACACTCTCGGATAACGTGTGGGTTATTAAAAGCCCAAAAATGTTCATTTCTTTGGTTGAATAGTCCAACTCGCGTAAACGTGCCTCATCAGTCCATAAAACATTCACGTTTTCATTTTCGATTAGCCAATGGCAAAAACTAATCCTGGCCGGCGCATCATTTTCGTGGAGGGCATGAACCTTGCGAAAATGATAGGGATGTAATCCTTCACTGTTGAGCAGTTTCCACACGTAATACTGGCTAACATTAAACCGAGCCGCAGCCATACGTGTACTTCGGCGAGGATCCCGTTCAAAAAACTCTATGATATTTTCATCAAGCTCTGACGAATAAATGACCGGGTGACCTCTGCCTTGAGCATGAGCTGGCGTCTGGAACTGCCCGTGATCGAGTAGCCGCTGGGTTGCAGCTACGATCGTCCGGGCCTGGGGTACTTGCGGGTTCAGAACACCGCGAAGACGAAGGGACTCCATGTGCTGCGGCTCCGCGTAAAGTCGACGAGCGGCATGCGAATCATAATTTGCCCTCGCGTACAATTGCACCATAGAAACGTACTCCACATTCGAATAAACGTAATGGCGATCCATTTTGGCGGCAACAATTGCGCTTGCGTAGTTGCGCGGACGGCGTTCGCGGTGCAACTACTGTGATGTGTTGTGCAAGTCGGCGCAACTGAGCTGAGACACGCGCGCGCATGCGCGGCGGTGCCTGTGTGTTTTTGTTATTGTTTATTTGGCGGTTCGCTTTACGGAGCGCGTGCGGTGCAGTTTATGCTGTATTGCTTAGTTCGTAGAGTTTCTTTTGCTTTAAACATTGATTTCGTGCGGAAAGCAGTACCCAAATATGTCACATCTCGTAAAAGGAACTATCGTTTCTCACGCTTTCGAGTTCATGATTATTTTTTTGATTAGTAGAGGTCAAAAATATTTTCGATTTCAAAAAATAACTCGCATGATTCGATAGTACTACTAAAGGTTAATCGTTCTGCTGCGGGAAAACAACCACTAAATTTTCACGGTGTATAATTATTAGTCATTAAAAAAAATTGAATGGTTACGTCCTGCATATATGACCCGTCCGGCTCGTGTAAATCAGAAGACCGAGAGGGCGCTATACTATTTCGATATTAGCCGATTTTATCCGACGTGCTCTTCTAGCCGCCGAGGGTACCCATTTTGCAACGAGTTTTGTATGAAGTTATGCTTCTAGGCTCTCTACGTTCGCCGCTTTTATTCTAATAATCTTTTAGTTGCACGTCAACACAAACACTTGAATAATAATACTACGCCACTTTTATAACTCAATGTTCGCTCCGATACAATTTTTAATTATTGTAATAAAAATCTTGACTGACGCCACAAAAACCCGCCAAACACTCTTTTTTTGTTTTTTTTCCTTTATTCACCTTGTAATGGGAAGGCAAAGGAAACTAATGACCACACAGCCATGTTTTTAGTATTTCTTTATTACTTCTTTTATTGCATTGAAATGCTGGTGTTACACATTTCCATAACACAAGCTCTTGATGATGCTTACTTTGGGCTAGATAATAGGTGTGAGTGTATTGATTATTATTATTATTATTATTATTTCAATTCATTTAATAGTATTTGACGCGAACTATATGATGACAGTCTCCATATGATGCTACTTGATGAGATGGATACCCACAAAAAAGTTCTCATCTAGACCTGAGTCGATCGTGATTCGTGATTGATCGAACCACTTTGATTCGATCACTATTCATTCACGAGTGATCGGTTGCGAGCCGCAAAAAGATTCGATCACTGAGATCGATGTTTACGCGCATAACTCGATCACTCACTTTGTTTCGAAAATTTTCTATTTACATGGTGATAAAATCTAATCATCATGATTATGAATTTGAATTAATAACACAAAATGAACAAATACTTTATAAAAAATATTGATATTATAAATTTTATAATACTTAAATTTACCTACTATTATTTATAACCTCGAAACACACGTGTTCATTATATTAATGCTATAACAACGCGCGCGCGACACGAATCGTACACAGTACCCAAAAGAACCGAGACCCACGTTGCGACCCGTGACGTGCGTGATCCACGACCCGTGAGCAATAGAATAGAACCGAATCATGTATTCGAGTGCGGCTCAAAAACACTTGAGACTCGCGATCGATCATTTGATCGAATCATTGTGAGTCGATCACAAACCTAATGGGTCGTGATCGACCCGGGTCGCGGGAATTGGCGGGAAATGATCGATCGACACAGGTCTATTCTCATCGTCTTTTACACTATGATCACTTTTATTCAAATAATCTTTTAGTTGTAGACGTCAACACAAACACTTGGTTTATAAAACTTCACCCCTTTTTTAACATAACGTTCGCTGCGACACAATTTTTAAATGTAATAAAAATCTTGACTGACACCACAAAATCCCGCCAAACACAATGGCTTTTTTTGTTGTTGTTTGTTGATTTGTTGTATGTATGTACTCTATTACGGAGAAGGCAAAGGGATATAATGGCTGTATGGGTATACAGTCATTTCCTATAATAAATATTTCTTTAATTTTTCATTAAATGCATTTAAAAGCCCGTGCGATTTATTGTAATGCATTTAGGGAGAGTTTGGCGCGTAATATATGATGACAGTCTCCATAAAGTTGTCAACGTCTTTCACATCAAATTCACATTTAATACACAAAACATAAACACTTGCTTCTTAGAACTATACATTTTATCTCAGAACAATTATTAAAGCATATTGTTCTGAGCATTTTATAGTTCAGAGACAATTCTGTAATCATTATAATGAAAATCAAGACTGATAACATCAAATTCCACCAAAAAAAATTGTTAGTTGAAGAGAAGATTATGAGCGCCCACCGACCAAATTGACAGCTCTCAACAAATTCTTGCTATCTTTTTCTATTACCTATTGCGAGAATGAGATATCCTGTACTTAAATTTAGAATTAGAATTAGATTACTTCAGAATCAGGCCCTGCTCGCAATATGTAATAGGAAAAAGATAGCAATAATTTTTTAAAAGCTGTCAAGTCTAATTCAAGTAGAATTTAAAGAAAACATAGATAATTTAAGACGGCATGTACGGAGGAACTTCTTTAGCACTGCATTTTATCACGTTGAAAATTGAATAATAGTTTTTTTTTTTTTTCCCCTTGGCAATAGAGTAACTATTTGCCAGTGTCGATGTGAAAAGGTTGGGAAATAGAATTAATGAAAACGGATAGCGGAATTTGGAATAGAGGATCAGAGGAATTTGATTTGTTACAGGATATAGATAATAGGTGTATATAAGCAAATTCATATATAAAGGAATATTATATTTTAATATTATTATGTAGGATAAACGATGATAAGACTTTAAAATAAATACCAGGATACATAAGCAAACACGATAAGCGGGTTGGAAATGGAACACGCAACTTAATTAGAGAATCAAGGAACGAGGAACGGTCATGTAAAGTGCAAGAGAAAAATATGTGGTCCAAATCACCAATGTCATCCCCACAATCACACAAATCGTCGGCCACAATATGTAATCTTGCCAAATGGGCAGGAGTGCATACATGACCCAGACGCATTCGCGAAATAATGCTAATACAAGATCTATTGCATTCTAAGTTTCGAAACCAAGGCTTCGACGTTAGAAATGGTTGTACTTTATAATAATTTTTCCCCTTTAAGATGCTGCTCTCTGACCAATAATTAGACCAAGAGTCTTCAAGGTATAATTTGGGCAATGACAATAAGTCATGACAATAGTTGATAAAAGGATAAATGTCTCCACATCTCACTGCTTCTTTAGCTAACTGATCAGCTTTTTCATTGCCACTTACACCGCAATGACTAGGTATCCATGCTAATTTGACTGCATAACCCAAGGACTGGCATTCATAAAGCTTTGTACGGATATCACACACAACAGGATAACAAGGTTTTAGATAGAATGGATATTTATGAATAGCTTGAAGAGAACTTTTAGAATCTGAAAAAATCACTGTCTTTCGTAACTTCATCAATAAAATATATTCTAATGCTTTAAGAATACCAAAACATTCTCCCGTAAAAACAGATGATTCCGGGGGTAATTTAATTTTCTGTACAATATTGAATTGCTTATGGAATACCCCTACACCAACATTTCCAGAATGGGATAATTTAGAAGCATCAGTGAATATACAATTACAGTTATTAAAATATTCTTCTCCTATAAAATTAAATACGTAATTTGCAGTTAAGTCGTTTTTCTTAATACCTACATCATAACAAACAGCAGGAGACCAAGATATAGATTCATAAGAAGTGGAAAACAAAGGTAAAGTACGAGAACGAAAAATTGGAGCATTAAAAGATAAAAGTTTCCTATAACTTAAGATAAGGCAAATAGCAGGTTTATGTGTCCAATATCTATTCAACCTAACATGTTCTTCTAGATTTTTAAGTTTAGGAAAAAGAGGATGATTTGCAAATTGGTAAGTTTTGAATACAAATTTGTCACTTAGAAGCTGCCTTCTCAAAGCGAGAGGAGGTTCGGAGCACTCAACTTGCATGGCATTAATTGGTGATGACTTCATCGCACCTAAGATTATCCTCAGCGATTTATGTTGGATAGAATCTAGCTTTTTAAAAGCAGTAATATTCCCACCCTGGAGTAGAAATGTACCATAATCTAATATACTTCTGATCAAGGCGTTGTATATTAATTTAAGTGTAGAAGGATGTGCACCCCACCAAACACCTGACAAGCACCGCATCATATTTAAAACTCGTTCACACTTAGCTACAGCATAGTCGCAATGTGAATTACCAGAAAGCTTCGAATCCAAAACGACTCCAAGGAATTTTACACTAGACTTGACAGGGATTACTAAACTATCATAAGAAATATTGATACAAGGAATAATACGTTTTCTAGTAAACAGCATTATAGAACTTTTAGATGCTGACAACTCTAATCCATTTAAATCTAACCAGTTTTTTAATAATTTCAAAGAACTATTTAAATTACGAGAAGCATTATCTATTGAGCTGTCAACAGTATATAGAAGTAAATCATCTGCATATTGAAGTACTCTAATATTACCCAAAGAAGCATCTAAATCAAAAGTGTACATATTGTAAAGAATAGGACTTAATACTGAACCTTGTGGTAAACCCTTTCTAACGACTCTAGTCAATCTAGTACCATCAGGTAGATCTAAATGTATGAATCTTTCGAATAACATGGAGCCAATAAAATGTATTAACATATCAGGAACACCTAAAAGTTTCAATTTACGTAACAGTATAGAAACTATGACATTATCATACGCGGCATGAATATCTAAAAAAGCAGCTAATATGAATTCATTAGTTGAAAAAGCTAGCCGTATATCAGTAACCAAGATGCTGGCACTATCCATGGTACTTCTACCCTTCCTAAATCCGTATTGGCTATTGGAAAATAAGGATTTATTTTCTATATACCACTCCAAGCGATTTTTAACCAAATGCTCCGCTAATTTTGTTAAAACAGTACTTAATGCTATGGGGCGAAATGAAGAGGGATCAGAAAGAGCTTTATCCGGCTTCAAAATCGGCACAACTATCTGTGATCTCCATGACACAGGAACTTGCCTCATTGTGATAGCTGAATTTACTAAATTCAGGTAATATGTCAATGTAGAGTCGCCAGAATTAACAAAAAATGAATAAGGAATACCGTCTTCACCTGGAGAACTATCTTTGAGACTCTTTAAAATTCCTTTTAATTCTGCTAATGAAAACGGGGCATTCAGAACACTATCGGAAGTTTGCTGATCATTTGAAATTGTGGTGTAGTGTTCTGCAACTGTAGGAGGCGCGAGCGTATCTAAAAATTTATTAGCGAATTCTGGGGATAGAGGACGGAAAGACGAAGAATTAAATGCAGATCTAAAACGTTTAATGTTACGCCAAACTTCGGAAGGACAAGTGGACGGTGAAAGAGAAGCACAGAACGACCTCCATCCATCACGCTTTTTTTGCTTCAGTAATTTTCGCGTACTTTTAATTATGGAACAAAGATTCTCATAATTTTCTGAGGACATTGACCGACTGTATACTTTTTCAGCCACCTTGGGATTTTTAACAGCCTCAGAACATTCCTGATCCCACCAGGGAGGAGAAGGAAGTTTCCCAGATGACCTACCTTTTACTGGAAAGGTTTCATTAGCCGCGTCTATGAGACACTTTGCCAAGGCATCAGAGCAATTCATCACTCCATTTTGCTTAATATTAGGCAAATCTGGTATCCTAGAATTAATAATGAGTCTAAATTTATCCCAATCTGCATTGGATAGCCTATGCTTTAGTCGAGGCTCACAAACGTAACTAGGCGGCTTTTTTATCGGAGAAGTTAAAATCAAAGGAAAATCATCGCTACCATAAGTCGACAACAACGGAACCCAAGACATAGAAGAGGCTAAATTAGGCGTGCAGATAGATATGTCTACAGCACTATCGTTTCCACCTGGACTAGTACGGCGCGTAGGCGCACCTGTATTTAAAACACATAAGTTATAAGAATCTATAATTTCTAAAAGTTTCTCCCCATTACTATTAGTAATCCCACTTCCCCAAGTATAGTGATGGGAGTTAAAATCACCGAGTACCATAAAAGGACCAGACAAAGAAGAAAAAAGTGGGTCTATTTCATGATTTAATACATCAAGTGAGGCACGAGGAACATAAACAGACACAATTGAAATGCCGCTCTCTAATTTAACACCAACTGAGTTAAAAATATCTAAATTATGGGATGGTAACATTAAACGCGTAAAAGGAATACAGTTCTTAATTAAAATGGCAACACCGCCATATCCGTCAGGTCTGTCTTCTCTAATAGAGTCCGCGCCACCAAAGAAGTCCCGCGTCGAAAAGATGAACTAAAGTTTGACGCAGAGTTAAAGTGGCCACTGTATTGATAATTACCCACATTTTAGGAATATTTGTTTTAATTTAGTTTTCATTTCTTTAACCATTAGGCGATTTATTATTGTTGTAAATAAATTATACATGTCACCCACTTTATAGTAGTATGAGGCTTCGTACTTAGAATTTAGCCACCTTATTTCTTTCCTTGAGTGTCGTAGGAGAGGTCACTAAATCCGTAGTACCCCACTATGGAACAAAAGACACAATTTTTACATCCACCAACAGGCGGTAGGTCGGCATAGTGGATTTTGTGGTCCTGGATAAATAACTGATATTTTTCTTACTTTTAAAATCACAAGTGCGTAAATTAAGGACATTATGTTGGCAACATTTTTCCCTCTGCTAACAGCGCCGTGTCTATAGGACTTCTTTTGTGGCGCGGACTCTACAAGTAAAACCAGGAATCCCAAAAAGAAATCCTGGCTTCAACCATGTTTCAGACAATGTTATAATGACAGGATCATACTTATTAATCATATAAATTAAATCATTCTTTTTAGATATTACACTCCTGCAATTCCACTGAAGAATTTTTGGATCCATTATTATTATGTAAATTAGTTATCATATCAACTATAATTGCAACGTTGGACGGTTTCAAGGCATTATTTGATATAAAAGTATTAAGTAACGTTATTATAGTGTTTATAATCTTTAAATCCTCTGAATTATCATTAGAATTTGAATTAAGTGCACAACCATTTTCCGGTGAAGGCATTTGCCATTCGTTAATAATAGTATTGTGAGCAACTTGGTCGTAACCTCTTGAAACAGAAATCGGTTTAAGTTGGGGTTTTAAAAATACTGTCTTTTTATAAGATGTGGTATTGAAGCTAGAAGAAGGATAACCACTATTTTTATTTACAAACTGAGTATTATTTGCCGCTACAGCTGCATATTGTTTTGAAACTGGAGGGTGAAGTTTAGTTGCCTCAATATATGAAATACTACTACGAGACATAGACAATTTTATCTCTTTCTGCCTATTAAACTCAGGACAAAATTTGTTTGTAGCATAGTGATGGCCCGAACACATTACACATAATGCACTATCCTCATCTACATGACAATCTTCACCTTTATGTTCCTGAGCACACTTGAAACACCTAGGCTTTGAACGACACAATGTTTTAGTATGTCCATACCTACAACAATGATAACACTGTATGGTAGGATATGTGTACAACTCAACTGGCAAAGCGTTGTAGCAAATATAAATTCTTTTAGGCAAAACTTGTCCATCAAAAGTTAAAACTACTGTTTGTGAAGGTTTCCATACAACTGAACCATTAACATTAACTTTATAATTTAGTCTTCTTAATTTAATTATTTGACCACAACCGAAGGGCAAAGAAATGTTTTCCTTAATCTCCTCAGGGGTCCACTCAGACGGTATACCCCTTACTAAGCCTAAGCGGGTGACATTAAAAGTGGGAATAAACGAACAAAGCTTAAATTCTGCCAACTTAGGACTATTTACAAAATTATTAGCGTCATCTGGAGTAGAAAAAGAAACTGTACACCTGTTGCGCCCAATTCTTTTTACACTCCCAGATATAATATTCCTAAAGTTATTTCTCTTTAAAAAATTACCAAATGTCATCGGGTGCAGACTAGAGCCATCATTGGGGGAAGTATCAATTCTTTTTACATGTACCACATATGGAGACACATCAGTAGAAACATACTCACTGCGACCGATCCTTGCGACTTGTGGGGATGAGAAAGAGTGAGAACCACCACTATCCAAATTGTTTCCAGAGGTGGGAACGGAAGGTAAGGGTTCTTTAAAAACTTGTGACTCCGTTATATTAATATCACTAGCAATCTCAGACTGACAGTGACATTCCAATTCATTTCCACCCGTAGAACCAGATTGGATAGAGCCTCTCTTTCTTTTCTTATTACAATGTCTGCAAATTTTATTTTTATTTAATCTGGACCTTTTACGCGAAACCGACCACTCTGCACTACTTACTGATGCATCTGTATCCATTTCACTACCATTAGCTGATATTTGTACATTGCACGCTACAGGGGGACCCGGGGATAAGCCGGAGTCCCCCAAAGCGTCATCAGGAGGTTTGTTCATGCCCTGAACCTACATAGAACTATTTGATACAAACTTACCGATACGCAGCTTAAATACACAAATAATATAACTAATTACAATAATATATACACTAAAAGCAACTCAACTGATCCAATTCAAGTATTTAAATAATTTTAAAATTTAGCTAAGAAAAATACGACCGTCCACGTCAAATTTCCCGCGCTTTCTTTTTCTGAATAATAGTTTCTAAATGTCAAATCATTTGACAGCCATCCTTTTCGTAGTGAGAGAAAGAGAAGCACTGAACTATAATTAATTATTACCACTTTGAGCCATTTTTTTTCATTATATTGTAATTCATCATCATCATTACCAGCCCATATACGTCCCACTGCTGGACATAGGCCTTCCTAAATGGAAGCAACACATGAGAAGTTTGGGCCATAGCTCTACCACGCTGGTCCAATGTGGGCTGGTGAGTTAAAGCGGTTTCAGAAACAACCGGAACGTTCCATCCGAAGCATATAACAAATTTTGATTGACCCATCCCGGGATCGACTAAGGCGTTGTTGCTTTGTTTTCTTAATCTATAATCTAATAACTATGACTATGACTAACCAAAGCGATCAAACCACCACGCCGCCGAGCACTTCAAAATATTTGTAGGTAAATGTAAATGAGCAAGATGACTTATCATCATGATATCAGCCTATGATGTCCACTGCTGAACAAAGGCCTCCCCCATCGATCTCCAAATAAAACGGTTTTGCGCAGCCTGCATCCAACGGCTCCCCGAGACCCTGACCAGGTCGTCTGTCCATCTAGTGGGGGGCCGTCCTACTTTGCGCTTTCCGGTACGCGGTCGCCACTCCAGAACCTTAACGCCCCACCGGCCGTCCGTTCTACGTGCTATGTGCCCTGCCCACTGCCACTTCAATTTGCTAATTCTAAGAGCTATGACAGTGACTTTGGTTCTGTTACGGATGTCCTCATTTCTGATGCTATCTCGCAGAGAAACACCTAACATAGCTCGTTCCATAGCTCGTTGTGCGACTGCGAACTTGCACAGAAGGCCCTTAGTGAGGAACCACGTTTCGCAGCCGTATGTCATCACTGGCAACACACACAGAGGAATTTGGGACGAGAAGATCTTACGCAATTTCCCGAACGCTGCCCATCCGAGTTAGATTCGTCGATTGACCCCTTTCTCGAAGTTGGACCGACCCAGCTGGACCACTTGTCCGAGGTAGACGTACTCGTCAACAACTTCGAGAACAGAACTCCCAACTGAAACTGGTATAGGTGCGACATGGTTATTAGACATAACCTTTGTCTTGTCCATGTTCATTTTCAGACCCACCTGTCGGGAGGTTCTGTCGAGGTCGTATAGCATTGTGCTCAATTCCTCCAGGGATTCTGCCATGACTACTATATCATCGGCAAACCGAAGATGAGGGATGTACTTGCCGTTAATGTTGAAGCCGAGTCCTGTCCAGTCCAGCAGTTTTAAAACATCTTCCAACGCAGCGGTAAACAGTTTCGGAGATATTACATCTCCCTGTCTTACCCCTCTCTGCAGTTGGATGGGTTTCGTATACTGATTCTGTACACGGACCGACATGGTGGCGCTCTCGTACAAAGATCTCATCACCTCGATATACCGATAGTCAATGTGGCACCTCTGAGGGCCTAGACAAGATGCCATTCGATAATCGCTATCGCTATCGCTTAGCGGAAAATTTATGGGATTTGACATAAGACATCGAACGACTTTCGATAGTTAATGTCAAATCCCATACATTTTTCATTTAGCGATAGCGATAGCGATTGTCAAATGGCATCTTGTCTAGGCCCTCTGAAGAGACTGAATCACGGCCCATGTTTCGATCGAATCGAAGGCCTTCTCGTAGTCCACAAACGCCAAGCAAAGTGGCCGGTTATACTCCTCGGTCTTCTGTATAACATGCCGCAGCGTATGTATGTGGTCTACGGTATTAAAGCCTTTACGGAAACCGGCTTGTTCGGGAGGCTGGAAGTCATCAAATCTGCGCGCGAGACGATTCGTGATAACAACTTGTAAACGTGGCTCAAAAGCGTGATGGGTCTTAGTTCTTCAATAAGGTTTTGTCGCCTTTTTTGAAGAACAACACCACCAGGCCTCCACTCCACGCTTGTGGCGTTGTACCCTCGAGAATGACGGAATTGAATAGCCTCTGAAGGACTTTAAGTACCGGTGTACCACCTGCTTTCAGAAGCTCTGCAGTAATTCCGTCCTCCCCTGGTGCCTTGTTGTTCTTAAGTTGCTTGAGGGCTATCCTAATCTCGTACAGGCTGACGTCCGGGATATCATTGGTATATTGTCGGATCAGTCAGGCTCTTGGGTCTTTACCCGAACTGATAGCGGGATTCGTTGTAGTGGTATATAACTCTCCATAGAACCTTTCGACCTCCCTTGTCACCTCGGGCTTAGACGACACTAAGCTGCCATCCTCAGTATTCAGGCTTGTAAATTGGCTTTGCCCAATAGACACTTCCCTTACGAACACTTTGGAACCTTTATTCCGTTCTATCGCCTCTTTAATACAGTTTGTATTAAAGCGGCGAATGTCGTGTCGCATGGAATTTGATATCTGTCTATTGAGCTGCCGATATAGTGGCCCTAATTCTGGTAAACACATGCTAAGTCTAAATTTAAGTTCAGTGCATTTCTTTCTATCAAAAGGAATACGAAAAGCATGGCTGTCATATAATTTGACATTTAGAAACGTGTGTTCAATTTTCGACCTTATTGAACGTGATAAAATGCAGTGTTTAGGAGGCACCTCCGTACATGCCGTCTAAAATTGTCTATAGTTTCTTAGAAATCTGTCTAAATTTAAGTGACAGCTCTAAACAGATTCTTGCTATCTTTTTCCTATTACTTATTGCGAGAAAGAGATATACTGTACTTAAATTTAGAATTAAAGTGTGTTCCCAGAATTAGGCCCAGTGACGCGTCGTCTGAGGACTGCAACCTCATTTGTCGCCGTTTTTCCATGAGGAAAAGGGTGTGTTCGGATAGTTTCTCAGGTCCCTTTTCTTTGTTGGTTATTACAGAACTTAGAACCCACTGTTTGGAGAGTTTCTACCAGTCCGCTATTTATCTCGTCCACTGTAACGCAGCTCTCTAGGCATTCGAAGCGATTTCGGAGTTCGAGTTGAAAGCCTTCGGGGTTTTGGGCTTGGACGGGTGCTGGTCCAAGCGTAGACTTCATCAGTAAGGACCTTTCCAATCGGACGTTGATATTTAACGTGCCTCTCACCATACGGTGATCGCTACCGATTTTCACCCTTGCGATCACTGAAACATCGTTAAATATCTGTCTTTTAGTGGTCATGATGAAGTCTATCTCATTTCTGGTGAAACCATCGGGACTCATACATTTCCATTTCCTGTGCGGCGGCTTCTGGAAGAAAGAGTTCATCATGAAGAGTCCCTCTTTCTCCATGAAATCGGCCAGCCGCTGTCCCCTGGGGTTTCGCTGCCCAAATCCAAATTGCCCAACTCTCAACTCATGTTCGCTCCGTTTGCCCAGCCTTGCATTGAAGTCCCCCATAACAACAGTGAAATGAGTTTTGGAAGTACGCATGGCTCTAGATATCTCCTCATACATACTTTCCACCTCATCATCCGGATGCGTCGAGGTCGCAGCGTACACCTGTATGACCTTCAGCGAATACCGTTTGGTGATTCTGAGTATAAGGTATACTACCCTCGCTGACACACTCCGAATCGTCACAATATTGTTAATGAGGGACTTGCGGACGAGAAACCCAACACCTCCTTGGGAAAGATGACCATCTTTCCCAAGCTCTATCACCGGGAGGGCGACCGCCCTCCCGATGATAGAGCAAGTTAACGGATTTGAGGATTATCGTGTCCTCCCCCTGTCTTCGGACTTATAATATCCCAGTGTAACTTGTCTATTTCTTCTTCCAGCTCTATTATCTTTTCGTCAGTCCTCAATATGCGCGTGTTAAATGTCGCCAGGTCCAGTCGTCGTTGTTGGTAGCCGAATCGCTGCCGGGGATTCTTAGCACCCCCTGCCCCACCTTTACCGTGACCGTTACCGTAGTCCGGACTAGCGGGGCCGCCGGGGACTAGGGGCCGATACCGTGTCCTGTTTATCATATGAGGGAATTTGCCATAATCACCACGCTTGGCAGACGGGTTGGTGATCGCAGTGTTTCGCCAGTACCCAGATAACGCTGCTGCCCGTCATCTGGGGAAGATTATCCCTAAGTCGGTTCTTACGACATCCTCGGGATGAGATGGGGAGGTGTTATTCTAGCACGACACCACACGGGACTTATATCTCTGCTTAACTTATCAAAACTTTATCATAAAATTATCCATATAAATGATTCTTAAAAGTCCTGCCACCCACTTAAGTACGTATTTTTGATTATTACAAATAATTCAAAGAAAAAAAAATATTTAAATAATTGGACTTATTTCAATCGACATCAATTTAAATGCTAGAATTCTATCTAAATTTAGCTTGACGTTTCTAATTTTAGAGATATTTAGACATAGAACGTATACCAGAATAGCGAAAAGCTAAATTGAGTAACTTATTTTAATCTGACAGAAATAAATTGATATTTAATTTATTTCTGTCAGATTAAAATTATGTTAAGTCCTGTCCTAAGTTAGTCCGTTACAGAATAGGAAACGCAATCTGACACCACTAAACCTAATTTTAGTTACGTCTAGTTTGTGCCAACAGAATCGCCACCAAAGTCCTTCAGTAAACTCACTAAACATTTCAAAACGATAACACCTATACCGTGAGAAATGTTCGATCAAAACGGAATGCAGCCAAGAAATGGTCATATCGTTTCTCAATAGTGCTGCACCTTTTCCATTGAATATCGACAGTACTGTTAAAAACAGCTAACTTGGAAATTGGATATTTTTGAAGCGCTTACAGCTAAGTTTATTAAATAACTTTTTAAGATGAAACCATGAATGGAAATCATCTAAATATTTTCCTAGTTTTAAGCAACGTGTTATTACTTATTTTTAATTTTTATCGATAAGTACTACCAAATTAATTATCGATAACGATGACTTGACAATTTGACATAAGTACAACAGGTACACCACTACCAAAAAAAAACGCATCTTCTTACTTTGGTGAATTGCTGAAAACAGTTTTTAATTAAAAATAAAGTACCATGTCTGCGCGTTACGATAGAGCAATTACCGTGTTTTCTCCTGATGGTCATTTATTGCAAGTAGAATATGCCCAAGAAGCCGTTCGCAAAGGATCTACAGCCGTAAGTGTTATTGGTTAGAATTTTGTCTTGACTGGATAAAAACTTTGTCCTGATATTAGTAATACTTACAGGTGGGTGTTAGGGGTGCTGATGTTGTTGTACTAGGCGTCGAAAAAAAGTCTGTTGCAAAGTTACAAGAAGAACGAACTGTGAGGAAAATATGCCTCCTTGATGATCATGTCGTAATGGCATTTGCCGGTTTGACAGCCGACGCTCGTATTCTAATAAACAGAGCCCAAATAGAGTGTCAATCTCATAAGCTGACTGTTGAGGATCCAGTTACTCTAGAGTATATCACAAGGTACATAGCTGGTCTCAAACAGAAATATACTCAAAGCAATGGTCGTCGACCATTCGGTATTTCTTGCCTCATTGGTGGATTCGATTATGATGGTCTACCACATCTGTTTCAAACTGAACCCTCTGGCATTTATTATGAATGGAAAGCCAATGCAACAGGCAGGTCTGCCAAAACTGTAAGAGAATTTTTGGAAAAGAATTTTACCCAAGATGAAGTTGCTACCGAAAAAGGAGCTGTGAAGGTAAATTTAGTTAATTATTTTGAATAACTGTGCAAGAGCCTATGCCCAGTTATCCAACTACATAGAAGATTGCTTCATAATTATATATTCTCCATACCAAATTTCATCTAAAATGGTTAAGTAGTTTAGTAGTAAAAGCCTTACAAAATAACAAACTCACTTTCGCATTAAGAATATTAAATAAGGATAAGTATGGAACTATAAGATTGAATAGGTAATCATTAGGTACCAAATGTCTTTTTTATATTCTAGTTTATAAATGAACAAAGTAACATTCCTTTACATAGGTAACTACTTTTGCAAATTGAACAATCAGCGTCAAAATCATCTGAGCTCCCAGAATGATGAAAAATGTCTGCACTGTTTCAAAAGTAATTCTATCACTACAATGATATAATTGTATATTGTTTGTAGCATAACTTTTAAGTGATGTAGGCTTGAGGGCTTTTAAGTACTATGCAGGTTTTTAAGTGATGCAGACGATCATCTCAAGTGCCTCGCCAACTCCCCAAAATATGCTTGTGAATGTTAATACCCACACAGAATTCCAAATGATTGAAACACCATCGTGCAGTAAGGCACCCTTGTGTATAAATCTTTGATGTTGCCCCCGTAGCATGGCAAACTCCCTGGACTATGGACAAAAGTTTGTGTCTCACTTTGCCCAAAAGAAAGAAAGAGATAAAACACATTTTGAGTCCTAACACATCGACATAAGGTGTGGCTAGAGATTTTGTCCATAGCCCAAGCTACAGATGCTGTAGTAGTTAGTACATTTGCTTTTCTAAAACATCATAGTTATTTTTGAGTACTTAAAAACTCAGATAATTTAAATACCAACTGTGCACAGAGCATACCTAGAGATAACACTTACTTTATTGTAAGAATACAAATAAAGAAACGAGGGTGTTGAAAAAACTGGACCCCAGGAGATGCGGGCTCGATTCCCGCCTGGAGCAGCATACATAAATATTTTCATCATTTTCTTTCTTTATATGTATTCTTACAAAAAATAACTACAAGAAATGGATGCTCATCAGTGGACACAACCTCCAGGCCACTGCCTAACTATAATGGTATGAACATTGGTAATCTTTATTAAATAATAATTAAAAGGAAGTAATTGAATTCAATTTGAGAATTTAACATCATAAACCATACCAATGTTCATGTGTAAGAATTACAAAGATAACAGATTCATTCTGATAACTGATATTTAAAAAAATAATAGGTAAGTATACATTTTAAACTGACAATGAAAGATATAATATCTGCCATTACTTAACATTTTTAAAATTTATATTTCCAGCTTGCAATACGGGCGCTATTGGAAGTGGTACAGTCCGGGCAAAAGAATTTAGAAATAGCTGTGATGAGACGTGGTCAGCCCATACAAATGCTCGACTTGGACACAATTAATTCATATGTTTCGGTTATTGAAAAAGAAAAGGAAGAAGAGGCAGAAAAGAAAAAACAGAAAAAGTAGTATTGTTAGTTTTATATTCTTTTCCCAATAAAAAAAATATTTTACAATAAGTTCTCATTTTATTACAGCTGAGCTGTTTAATCATTGAGTAAGTCAATAGTTCTTGAAATTTGTGAGTATAGTTCCTTCAGCTCAGACCCACACTCTTGGTTACTTACTTTATTAGTCATTATGTCTTGAAACATTTGGTCCCATTCACCATTGTATTGCTCTAAATTATCATCTTTCTAAAATAGAAATGATCCATGATATGAATATTGTAATCATAGACTAGTTGTATGTAATACTTGTTTATATAAAACATGAATGGAATTGTTTTACTAATGACACCAAAACATCACACAAAAAAATACACAAAATGCAATACTAATATCTGGAAAATAATAAAAAGCCATGAAAAGCTATAAAAGTTGGGAAAACAGAAGAAAACGACTACATTTTGGGTGCTGTGTACCTATAATATATTAAAGTTTTATGTGTCGAAGAGATTTGTAGAAAAATTAATTAACATAAGTGGTTAAAAGAGATGTTCCAAAAATGTTTGGAGACCCGGCCAGGTCTATCTACAGTATGCTGAAAAATAGATAAAAATATGCAGAACAGTGTCCAATTGTCCATTTTCTTTTTATTTGCTTTGTTGCGTGGTACACAACAATATTTTTTATATAAAAAATATTTAAACAAAAATTAAAACCGTCTCCAAAAAACTGAAAAGGATAAAATAATTAAATTTAAGTAGATACTTATCCCCTAGGAACATATTTTTGGACTTTAATTTTTGTTTAAATATTTTTTTCACAATTTTTAGTGATAACTTTTGAAGGTCAAAGCTAGATGGGTGACCGTGAGCTTAAATTGATTTCTACTATCGTATCATTTCACTAAAAATTCATAGGAAAGCAAAAATCCGCAATTTCGCATATGTAGATGACTTAATTTTTCCAGTTTTTTGATTTAAAAATTTGGTTTTTAAATGGATTTTCAAAAAAATTTTATGGGACCAAATGGGAACTATTCCGCATCGAACAAAATAAGAATCATCAATATCGGTTCACCCAGTCAAAAGTTCTGAGGTAACAAACATAAAAAAAAACATACAGACGAATTGATAACCTCCTCCTTTTTTTGAAGTCGGTTAAAAACTTCAACACAGTCAAATATCATCATGGTGGCTATGTCACTTTGGTGACGTTTAGTTGACTTCCTATGTCGCCCGCCATATTGCCATACTAAATAACTGTTAAATCGACGAAAAATTTCAACTTTTGTACAAACAAACTATGCATGAAAACGAATTATTAGTATTTTTCCCGGATGCAGGAGATATTCCCTGATTTTATGAGATAGTGTACATATACCTGGCCGGGTACGTAACACCTCTTTTTAATATTATTAACTTACCTCAGTCATAGACACATCGTCATTAGGATCATTATTTATAGATGGTAGGACACAGTTCAAAGAATTTTGATCATTTTCTTTATTGCCCTTTAGCTCCTTTACTATACTACTGTCTGGATCATCACCAATGTTAAACTTTGCCAGCAATTCTACACCAGTACTGTCTTGTCTTGGTTCAGGATCAAGGTCTGGCATACTCAGAAATTGTGTTGGGTAATGGTCATGCATCTGATCACCAGTGTCTTTGAAAGTAATAAGGTTGTCCTCTTGAATAATATTTCTGTGAATTGTAATGTTTTTAAAATGTTGTCTTACGATGAACCAGACACAATAATAGATATTGAAGAGAACGCCGACGTCGTGTGCCGCTATCTGGTACGGGTATTTTTTTAAATATACTACATGACAAGGAAGCTGACGGCCCATAAGTGGCTACCATGTCGCCTATAGGAAGCTGACGGCTCATAAGTGGCTACCGTGTCGCCTATAGACACCTGCAATAACAATGAAAAAAATACTGCAGGTGCGGTGTCACCCTGAGGCCTAAGATGAAACGCCTTCCATGACCAGTAATTACACTGGCTACCTTTTCGTTTAATCCGAAACACAGCGAACTGTTTCACGGCTGAAATAGGAGAGACTACATATGGGCCTACCACACCTTGTAAAAAAAGTTGCTGCAACATAAGAATGACGATTACAGATAAATCTAACTCCAGAAGTAGCTTAACATTTTAGTATCATGTCAATATCATGGCAACTATTGCGTTCACATTCATAGCAACTTTTATTGTAGGTGCTAGCGCGTACTTTTGAGTTCTACTGTACCACTAATATTTATACTTGAATCCAGAATCGAGCCTTAAAATTACATACTTTGTGTAGGAGTCGGATAAATGTCTAGGTCTAGGCCCTTAAATATTCTTTCAACAATACATGATACTTACAAGAAAGTAAAAAAATATCTAAACTTGAAAAAATCATGTCATGGGGCGGGAACCGATTCCGGGTGTCTACTCCGGATGTGAAAGGTCGCAGGTTCGGGTTCTTGTCCCAGGACTTGAATTTATGTAGCTTATTTGTAGTGTTCAAATAAAATTATTATATTAAAATAGGTATAGACGGACCAGAAAAAAGTCTGAGTGGGTTTCAAACCCGCGCTTTTCCGCAATCTACATTGATCTACTTAAGGGACGACGAGGGAGATCGCTATGAATAAAATTATCTTCAAGTCTCGGATTTGCGCTATAACTTTATGGTTATGCTAACACTACTGACCCGGCAAACGTTGTTTTGCCATAAAAAAAATGTCCCAAAAATAAAAAATAAATAAGTAGTAGCCGACTCTCAGAACTACTTAATATACATATAAAATTTCATAAAAATCGGTCAAGCCGTTTCGGAGGAGTAGGGTAACTAAATTTGTGACACGAGAATTTTATATGTTAGTCGAGAATTTTATACATTATATTCACCTTCACATGTCGAAATCATTACAATTTCAAGACACTAGCGAGTATTTTTACACCCAGATTTAAAAAAGTCGCGGGTTTTCATCCCGCCCTAGCCCGTGTAGCATGAAAAAGATCTAGGTACATTTAGATTTCCCTTTGAAATAGCCCGAGAAATATATTTAGATGTAATCTTTACATAATGCTACTAGTGCTGGATATATTTTTTTTCAAGTCTAAGTAGAAAAATAATTCATTTTTGAAGTACGTATCCACTAAACAGATATAACATATAAGATATTAGACAATACACAATAGATAGACTTAAGATTTTGTAACACTCAATTTGCAATAAATATTTGAGTTTGAGTTTATTCTATTGTTACTCCACATTATCGGCGCGTAAACTACAGATACCTATGCGTAAACTTTCGTCTTTGTGTCATGCGGCATGTATGGATGGAAATACAAAGTTGTTTTATTACTTACTCAAAAGTACTAGCACAATGCTCAGGAGTTTTCTTCTTGTTTTTGTGAACAAGCTTGGAGGCTATTAACAAGAACGTCAGCAATTTTAATAAGCAGTTACATAATTAAGTACATATTGATAAAATGTATTGAATATGGCAAGATAAAAACCTCCAGGCAACTGCTTTTCTGTATTTTTTTCATAGTTTTTATTTAGAATCCAATCCAGCTCAATATTTTCTTCATTATCACAGATCTTATCAACTGGTGGACCTTTAGGGAAAAGTATGACAAACAATTAACGCTTTATAGAACTACTAAGGTAATTGATTTTTAACATCCATTGTGGAATTGAATCTAAGTTTATCTACCTTCACAATAGCTTAAGTTGCAAAACTCTTGTGGTGAATTTTGTGTACATAAATCCTGAGCGGCCTTTTTTAGAGCTTCTCGTAAATTTCGCCTTGCTTTTTGTAATGGTGTTAAATAAAGTAACTGATCGGCATTACTAAACAAATCCTAAAAATATTATACAAAATGATTAGGTAAATCCCTCAAGCGGCGTTATCCCACCGGAGAGCTGTGACAATTGAAAAGTCAATTGTTTTAAAAATTCGTTTCCTTGTAATGTTAATACTTTTAAATTTTTTACCTTCGGTTTAAAATTCTTTCTCAAAGCTAACGCCTTCCTCGTTATTTTATTTAATAATTCGGGTCTGCCATACTGGAAATAATCATGGACATATTCATGCATATAGGGATTGCACGAGTTGCAAAGAGGATCTTGTAAATGAGACGTGACTTTACGGAATCCGTATAAATTTAGTTGCCGTACAAAACTTGAAATGTTTGTCGTTTTAAATATTGAATGTTTGCATTGTAAATATGTATGAAGAATGCGATAGTTTAAAAGAATTGTACGTCCTGTACCACCCCACAAAATTGCGTCGGTATGCATATTCAGCAAATACCACAGTTTTTGTGGAAATCTCATCTGAAATATTTCATTTTTGTCGTCTTGTTGCATTTTGTGGTTGCTAAAATAAATCACCCAAACTAAAATTACTTTAAAAAATGGCGCTTTTAATAATTGATTTTTTTTATTGAGGTTGCTTTATTGGCCTGGATGCAAGTCTTTTAAGTCATGACATGCTTACGGAACAGTCAAATTAAATAGAAGGCAACAAGATTAAACCCATACAGCCATTCTGATATATGAAAATTGTTAGAAAGTCGATTAGAAAGTTATTAAGGCTAGTTGAAAACTGATTTTATTTAATATTTTAAACGTGTACTTTAGATATTTTTTTCTGTTTTTGTAAAGCAATGATTTACGGTAGTAATTAAAAATAGAATGCTGTTGATCTGATGGTCTTTCTGCAAGGGTACTTAGGCACTGTGTACCCGAGTTGTCTCCTATGTTGACACGCCTTTACTGCCTCTCTCTTACATACAGTACCTAAGGAAAGGGTAACCGATAGTCTAACATAAGGTTCACTCGAACAGAAGTCAAGTTTAGGTATATGATTGGCCTTCTCTTACGATCATTACCTGCTTGCACGCGTTTTTGAAACTTATCATCTAAAACGAGCGTTCATATTTCTTTGGGCACCGCCGACTCGAAACCGGTTCGGCGGCACAGCATTTATATAGCTGTTTAATTGCCACTTCTTCCGTCCTCTGCAGTGGCGGAAAGAGTGCTAAATGGTAAGTTACTGACGTACTTACTTAGAATACAATGATTTGCTTAGCGATCGTCAATATTGACGAAAACCATATAGTTTTCGCCACGGATGTTCATCTGGTGTGCGTCATGCACTGCTGGAGCGAAGCTATTGAGAAACAGCGAAGCCTTGGCTGTCTCTAGACATCTCAAAGGCCTTTTACCGAAAGGTTATGGTCGTTAGTCGGACGAGATGTCATCAAACTGTCGTTGTTTAAACAAGGTTCTTGGTGCAGCTCAAACGGATATAAATCAAATCCCGCCAAAACCCCTCAGGCAGTGACTATTACAAATTACAATTATTAAGAAGAGTGTTAAGCTAATTATCAAAAATTGTGTCTAAGTGCACATTGTTTTATAAAATTAGTATAGTTTTATGAAGCAAGTGTTTCTTTTGACGTGCAATTTGAAGATCATTAGAATAAAAGTGATTATGGTGTAAAAGGCTGAGAATTTTGTCATGGTTATCCAACTCATTAAAGTAACATCATGGAGACTATCATCATATATTTTGCGTCAAACTCTCCCAAGATGCATTGAAATATGTAACTCCAGCATTTCAATTTCAATTTGCAATAAATGAAGAAATAAAGAAAATACTGACCAAGGAACTTATATCCTAACTGGAATGCTGACGGGAATCTAAAAACCGTTCCGAAGAGTAAAGCGACATAGTAGGAGTGTGTCTCTTTCTACTAATGTGTCCATATAGTAGCTTCGAACAGTGGGACAATTTTAATTGTATTAAGATTGATATTTAAGTAATTGTCGAGTTTAAAACAAAATTAATTGAGCATAGAATACATATAATTTAAAAATTATTCATATATTTAAATCCAATTAGCGTAAATCTTCAATAAATTATGTATGAACATAGGTACCTACATAAAAAAGAAATAACATAAAGACATTTTTATTTAAATGTTAAGTATGTTTAAATTGAAACGTAAAACAAAGAACATCTCGTTATTATATTCTATACAAAAAGATTTTGTTTTTATTTACCTGTCTGTTTTTAGTGTATTAAATTTCCTTAATTTAGGATTTTAACATTATTATAAATGTTTGAAAAATTACTTAGTAATTAAAATAGAATAAAACTAGAAAATTTTTCACGTCCTGAGGCAGGAATCGAATTATTGAATCGGAAATCGGAATCGATTCCTGCCTCAGGACGTGAAATTTTTCTAGTTTTATTCTATTTTAATTACTATGGATTAAATTTATCAAATCAAAAGAACAAAATTCAAACATAATTTGCTATGAAAATTGGGTCCAAAACAAACAAGAAATATTTGGGGCACTTGGCCCTGCTGTACTGCTACTTGCACTGCTTTACCTATTGTTAATTATAATATATTTCCACGCTCACTCCAATTATCTAGCCCAAAGTAAATTTCATTAAGAACTTGTGTTAAGGATACACAACGGAATTATTTTACATAATAATTATAGATATTTTATTAATAAATTTAAATATACATATAAACAACCATGACTCGTTGACAGATGTTCGTGTTCATCACATAAACATTTGCCGCTATCAGAGGGCTTAGACAAGATGCCATTTGACAATCGGTATCGCTATTGCTAAATGAAAAATGTATGGGATTCGACACTAACTATCGAAAGTCGTTAAATGTCTTATGTCAAATCCCATACATTTTCCGCTAAGCGATAGCGATTGTGGATTGGCATCTTGTCTAGGTCTCAGGACCGCTTGATATTTTGCCAGCCATACTGACTACTTCACCAAGACGGCGTCATTGTTCACCTAACTCTCGGTTTACCTTTTCTAATATAGCAAGATATTTTTAGAATTTTAAATAAAATGAAACCACTGAGTAGCACACGATGTTTTATTTTTCAAGTTACACATGAAGTTGACGAGTAGCATTTCTTTAATTATATCTAAAACCTGCTGTAGTGACCGGTTTTAATAACTTATATAATTATCTAAACTTTTCCTTGCTGCAAGGGAAACTATCGTTTGTTACGATATTGAAACCCGTCGTTAGTATGTTATTTACTACAAACAGTTGTAGATACAAACTTGGGTATTATCTGCAAGGAGTCTTGCCACAAGATCGACTTTCTCCTGCGGCTTGTGAACCGGAGACCCATATGGACGCCTCATATGGGTCTCCGGGTGGCAGAGAGGCCTATCAGAAATTAATTAGTAACAAGCATAGAAAGCTAATTTCGGACTGAAGATTTTTCAAGTGTTCATCTTGTCGAGATTTCTTCCATGGAGGTTCCATTGATGGTCCTGGGTCCTGGAGTTGGCTCCAAATTTTCTTTTTCAGAAATATCGATGTTCACAGATTTTGAACGATTGTCGGACTGTAAAAAAATAACAAATTAAATTATTTAAGATACGGTAGCCACGGGAAACACAAGAACAATATCAAGGAAAGAAAATAGTAAAAAACTACCTTATTAACATACTGATGAATGTTTTTTTGAGTTGGTTTTAAAATAAGGTTGCTTAAAACTTTGACATGCTTATCTGGTGAAACCTAAAAATAAAGTAATATGATTTTTGTGTTGCTGCAGTTTTGTATGATAACTGCTGGTATAACTGATTTAAAAATCTAGGACAAATGTCTCTGTATTTTAATACCAAATTAGAATACTTAAAATTTAAATTATTAAAAGTATTACTTACAGGAGAAATAGATGGAACGGAATCAGGTTTCAGTATAGTTTTCATATTATGGATTATGATGTCTACACTTTTAAAGTGGTAGCTGCATATGAAGCTAGTTCTTGAAAATTTTTTCTTAAGCGGCCGGTACAACTTCCAGCCACCGCTGCAGAAGGGGTTCATTTTTTGGGAAACTGAAAAAAACAATAAGTAAGATTTTTTTTTACAGTGCAATACAACCGTATAAAGGTTTACTTACTATTTAATCTAAAGGAACAAATCCGAAATTTCATAACTCCTTTATGAAATTTCGGATTTGTTTCTTTAGACGGCAGCCCACTCGACTATTAATAATTTATTTATATAAATAAATTTATTATTAGTGCAATAAACATGCATTGTCTACATACACGGACTAAGTAGTTAATGAATATTACGGGTGACACATCGTTTTTGCTGCTAAGCGCAAAATATCTATTTGCGAATTAATAAGATTACCGTTTATTGTATGTACCTATGTATTGTGATTGTCCATCAAGAATATTTCATTTGTTGTTACCCTACCCATGTAATATGTAAACAAAGATAAAAACTTACCCAAAAAATGAAATACCGCTACCAGCAAACGCCTCACTAGTACACCACTTTACACAATAAGTTTTCACTATTATTCACTATAAAATTTCACTTCAAATGTAAATAAAAAGCATGCAACGTGAAGAAATACGAATTGAACGCGCTAGATTATAGGCCATATTGTTTATCGAAACGTCATAATTGTTGCTATGCGTAATTTATAAATTGTTACCGATTGCTACTATTCTTTTAATTTTTCTTTTTTTAATAACATAGCAAATTAATATAAATATAAACATTTACTTAGTTTATAATTAGACCCCTATTTATTACAATTAACTCATCAGCCAAAATTTATTGAGAGAGTTACCAGAAAAGTATAAAAGCTACATTTATTTTAAATTATTAACACTAGCAATTGCAAGAAAGGGACACACTCCCATAATGTCGTTGTCCTGCTCGGAACGTTTTCCTCTTTTGATAAATTACAATCAAATATAATTCTTATAACCATAACGCTAAGTTATAATATTCATTTCATGATAATTTTTCGTGAGCATTCCAGTTATGATATAAGTTCCTTGATACTGACTGGATGAAAACGTCTTGAAACCAGAGCCGTAAATTAAATACTAATAATAGCGGGCGATCTGTGGTCTGTGTTTTAAAATTAGTTTTTATTCTGTGCTGGTTGTTTATTTTGTTTGATTTTGATGTAAAATTTATTTAGGTTTACAATAAAAATACATTGATTTATGTTTTCCTAACTTAAAAATGTACTTCTAGGGACTTACTTACACACAAATTTATTTTGAATGAACATTTGTTTTGCGAATGATAGTGTTTTATGTGTGAAACTGATTCAGAATGAACTCTGAAAGTACTTTTATTTTTATTATGTGATCTATTTATCTTTTTTTCTTCATGAATCAACCATGGAAAGACGAAAAGCAAGTCCTGAGCAATTAAATCTGCTTCTGCAATATTTGGAGGAGGATAAAGAACTTGCCATTGGAAAGTTCACCGGCTTAGAAGGGAGAATCCGTCAAACAAATGCATGGATTACAATTACTGAAAAACTGAACGCTAATTCAGGGTTCGGGTCTGGTGCCATTAAAACTCCAGATAAATGGCAGCAAGTTAGTATTAAAATAATTGACTCACATTTTACCATTTTATCTTGTGTAATAAAAGTAGTCAAGAACAATCTCAATTAGTCCATAAACTTGGTATTTAAATTTACAGACATGGCGTGATTGGAAATCAAATGTCAAGAAAAAAGCCTTTAAAATAAGAAAAAATCGTTTCACACCTGGTTGCAATGCCAATACTCAACTTACAGAGGCAGAACAGAAAATACTAAGGCTAATATGTAGTAACACATCTGCGTTTGGTCTAGCTGGTGTTCCTGAAACATCTGTGTTACCTAATTTAGTAAGCAAAAATCTAAAACCATGTTTCAAGTAAATATGCAGGTATATAATACACACAACTAGGCTGGCTGTTAGGCAGGCACTAGTGGAATTTTGGTGAAGTAAAATTATCAATTCACATATTAATTTCCATTTTGAATTATATGTATGTTACAATAATATTTAGAATTATTAAGTTTATGTGCTTGAATAATAACTGAATTGTTTTCTTTTCAGGTGCCACAAGCAAACGGTTCAAATACAGAATTATGTTCTACTGACCCCAGTACAAGTGCAATGGTAATCTGATTTTCTACACTTTTTTTATTTATCCATTTATATTGTACTATTCATCGTTTTTGCTATTTGTACGCAAAGTTTTCAAGTTCTCTTTCCAATGTTACTAGACTATAGTTTTAGTCTGTTTTTCTTTTTCTATTTTGTATCTTTGTGTGTAATAATAATCTTGAAAGACTATTATTACAATAATGTAAACTTATTTATGCTGATTCTGAAACACATTTCATAACATAAATCTAACTCCAAGCAAAAAGTTCATTTTTACACAAACAAATATTTCTTGCACATCCTCGTCAATCCTGACTATTTCCACCAAAGATGCGCGACACATGAATTGAAATATTTGTTTGTGTGAAAATGAACCGTATTGCTTCCGATATAGAATATAAATTAACTCTGCAACAGAAACACGCTTCGTGCGATACGTTTATTGTTGTGCGATTTCAATCCTCATTTCGCCACTCTGGTGGAAATACATCTCGCACGAGCTCGCACAGGCAATTTTTAGTGGAAAAGGGTCAGTGCGATTTCAATTATCGTCTCGCCTCGTCTCGCCCCCCCGGTGGAAAACCACCTTGAGTCTTATCTTAAGGCCCATTTACACAATGCAAGTTTCTTGCCTGTAGCATACAATATAATTGAAGCAAGCAATTACTTACATAGCCTAATGACAATGGGCCTAATTCTGGGAACACACTTTAATTCTAAATTTAAGTACAGTATATCTCTTTCTCGCAATAAGTAATAGGAAAAAGATAGCCAGAATCTGTTTAGAGCTGTCACTTGAATTTAGATAGATTTCAAAGAAACCATAGCCAATTTTAGACGGCATGTACGGAGGTGCCTCCTAAACACTGCATTTTAGCACGTTCAATAAGGTCGAAAATTAAACGCACCTTTCTAAATGTCAATTTATATGACAGCCATCCTTTTCTTTTTCATTTTGAGAGAAAGAAATAGACTGAACTTAAATTTAAACTTACCATGTGTTCGCCAGAATTAGGGCCAATGTGTATTTGGTTTAGACTACGCAAGTAATTTCTTGCTTCAATTTTATTGTATGCTACAGGCAAAAAACTTGCATCATGTAACTGGGTATTAATGTTTATTGATTGCATATTCCTTGTTAGTATAGGTAAATAGTTTAATTTATATTACTAGAAATGGCCACCTGATCCTCCACAGTTTAATCAAGGAGAAATTGAATTAAATCTCGAGAATGATATTAGAGCTGAAACAGAAGCAGCTATGACCTCTAATGAGGGTTCTTCAGAATCAGCCATTGGGAAAGCTTTGTGGAAAAGGGGACAACCTGTCAGTGAGTATATTTATTTATTACTGCAAATAAAGAATACAGGTTTTTCTGTATCTATAAAATATAAATTATATTATAAACACTCTGTTAAATCTAAAAATGAGTCTTTTTCTTCAGGGCTTGTACATGACAGACTTTTAAGTTTAGAAGAAGAAAGAATAAGAATAGAGAAACAAAAACTTCTTGAAAAGAAAAGATGTAATAATATTAGACTAAAAATGGAAAAAGACAGACTGGAAATCGAAAAACAAAGAAATTCTTTATTGGAAAGGTAAGAATCACAGATAATACTTCTTTTCTTACCTAAGGAATTTAAAATCATAACTTTATTAATCTTATTTTCTTCAGATTACTGGTTGCAGTAGAGGCTGTGGTACGCCGATAACAATTTATCGAATATTGAACCTGAATCTGTTGCACAAAGGAAAATCTAAATTTAAGATCAGTTCCACTTGTTCATGCCACTTATTTTTTTGTTTGTGACAAGGTGTCACTCATTTTGATAAGAATTCTGCCCAACATGAATGCTTATGGTCAGAAAGACTTGACTAGTATAGCAACTTGAGAACTTGTTAGTGAGTAACTACAAAACACCTGGAGGGCAACAGCAACAGGACATGTTAATTTGGATTGGCTTTAAGCTAAGAGGATACTGATGCAGAAGGTACATTATTAAACATGGAAGATAATATAGTGGGTTTCGAATTTCATACAATTAGGTTACAGTTTAATGTTGTTTACGATTTTAAATTCCAAAAGGACACCACATACTGCATGAGTAGATTAGGATATTAGACAAATTAAAATTGTTGGGAGAGGGATCTGTATCTTAGGGAGTTTTATATACCATATCATGTATTTTAGAAAATTCAAAGAATATAGGTACCATGTACTGCCTGCAAGACCTACCTCACAAGTGAGTGATTGCAGATACATATAGTTGAGGAAAACTGGACTAGTCTGCACAAGTATGAGACCAAACTATTTTGGTGCATTTTTAATGCCGAAAAACCTGGGTGCTTTGCTGGTTAGAAATTATATTAATAGGGTATTATATTTTTTTATTGGGAGCTATCCCAACAGCACTGCTAGTGATTCCTTAGATCTAGATGATAGTCTGAAGATCATAGCACTGAAGAGGATATTTCTGACCCGCGAAAATATCCTCGGCGGCTCCTTTGGCGGATGTATCTGCCTAATGTTTTCAACCCATCCCAGAAGGTCCTGGAACCCACACTGGTGCCATATACAATTCCTTCCATACCATACAAAAAGGATTTTCATAATGTAGAGAAGGATGACGCTATTACGCCTGTAAAAGAAGATGTATTTGGTGGGCAGCTAAATCAGAGAATAATGGTAGAATTCCTGAAATGAATCAACATACGCCTGAACGCATACATAAAAAATATGAGTCTGGCTGTCAATTCACTGAACTTCCTACTGGCAAAGGAAGTTTTTCGGAATGCCGATATCTAGGACAATATGGAGTCTGACACATAATATTGTGCATACAGTTGAGGATAAATTCTTAAGTTTTTACTAACTTAACATGGGAAGTGGTCGAGGCCGGTATTTGTTACGCCAATAATCTATATGATCTGAATAGCACATCTCATAAAGATGTTGAGATTTTTAAAGAGTATTTGTGAAGAGACACTATATTCAAAAGATAAAACAGTACGAGAGTACCTAATTAGCGTCTCAAAGCTCGAAGGTGGTTCTACATATTCTACCTGCAATGTGTTAATACGCGAGGATTACCTACGTGAAATAAAGAGCAATGCGGAAAATTGGTGCCTTTTGTCATTATGGCGGTAGTCGATCAGATGTGAAAAATAAAATTATTGTCTTTTGGAGGCAATTTGACTGGATACTCTGCGAATAAGCACCCCACCGGACGCCTGCTCGGATTTCAGAGTAGGGATGATCGGTTTCCGCTTCCCACCGCTAATGTGCCCAAGAATCAGACGTTGGATAATCGTTTATTACAATTTGATCGATTTGGGCATAACTTTGTCCAGAACGGACTAATTTAACGCGAAACTGCGCGCGAAATTTTACGGGAGTTGGCAAGTTATAGCTTTTAATAATATGGTACCTTTTCTATACATATCATATAATAAGTTGTCCTCCTAGGTCGCGTCCAGTTTACGCGGGAACTTCGGAAAGAGATTTTGTATAAGGGAAAACTGAGTGCCAAAATTGTAATGCCCAGGTACCATAAACGATTAAGAAAGAAAATTATCAGAATGGTTTTTATGGACATAGGTACGAAAGGAGTTGAATTATTTAATTAATATTATATTTTTGTGAGGAGCTTGGTGGCGGTCTGGTTTCGATTACGAAAACAAAGCAATTTTCGCAATGGTCGGTCCCGGTATGGGTCAATCAAATTTATAATCTCGAGCTCCTCCGTGCTTCGGAAGGCACGTTAAGCCGTTGGTCATGGTTGTTACTGCAACCGCTTTAACCCACCAACCCGCATTGGACCAGCTTGGTGGTGTAATGGCCCAAGCTCCTCATGTGTTTTTCCTATGTAGGAAGGTCTGTGCCCAGCAGTGAGACGTATACGTGAATAGGTATGTATAACGTATAGACTGATGATGATATTTTTGTGGTACCTCCTTATCCTCTTTCCAGCGATAATAAGCTAACCAAAACTTGATCTCTTCACCCAACAGTTCAAATAAATAAGCTTAGTAACTACTAAATTATCCGAATGCAAACGTTCGCGCGTTTTGTGGTGAAGTTTCGCGAGTCATAAAATAAAAAAGTTGTCAACTACCCTATTCTCAAAATTCTTAGAAATGTAAAGTCTGAATTTTTTTACGTTGTTAATGTGATATTAAAATAGTAATCATAAGTGTAAGAAAATCATTGTTTTTTTTATCTACCTACCTATTAGTTGGTATTTAGGTAAAAAGATAAATGTCACGTGATGGTGACAGGAAACAGGATACATACATAAATACCTATTTGTGATAGACTTATATCTAATGTGCGCTTTAAACGCAGTCTTGGAGATTATTATGGTAGTGTTAGGTCAGCACGAAAGTTCTATCGCGAATGATTTGGGATGAGTTTGTTTATCTGGCTATAAATATTATATAAAATTGCAATCACGGTGTAATGCATTCTTTACGCCATTGCAAAATTATATAAATATAATAAACGAGTTAACCAATAAAAATGCTGTTTGAACTTAAGCCTATATCTTGAAAATAAAAATAAACTAGAAATGACCAAAAAGTCTGTTGTATCAGGTTTATCTGCCTACGGTTGTATCTGTATCAATGTATCATAACGTATATAAATCGTATCGTATACCTAGTAGATAAAAATATGATTTTTAGAAACATTCTTTAAACTCGCCTTAAAGCCCATTATATTGTCCTTGAGGTTGACTTGCACAAGGGCCCATACTACCACTGTAAAAGATGTTGCCATTTGATAGTAATCGCATCGATTTGACATTTGTGTTCTATGGTCGATTGAGGGATAATGTCAAATCCTAAACATTTTACGATTATCCAAAGGCATCTTATCAGGGAAAGATAAGGGAGTTTTGGCAGGATTGTGTCTGAGTGAATGCTGTATTATTACCCCTTTTGGTGTCGGGCTAGAATTGAACCTCCCCATCTCTTCCCGTGGTTGTCTTAAGACCCGACTCAGGGATAATACTCCCCGGATGACGGGCAGCAGCATCGTCGGTACCGGCAAATCACTGCGATCATCAACCTGCCTGCCAAGTGTGGTGATTATGGCAAAACGCCTTCAAAATAGCTAACAAGACACGGTATCGGCCCCCAGTCTCCGGCGGGCCCGCTATTCTGGACTATGGAAAGAAGACCTGGTCAGGGTTGCAGGGAGCCGTTGGATGCAGGCAACGCAGAACTGTTGCAATTGGAAATAGGTAGGGGAAGCCTTTGTTTAGCAGTGGACATTATAGGCTGTTATGATGAACGCTGTTTTATAAAATTGGTGTAGTTTTATGAAAGTGTGTGGTCGTGGAGTTAGAAGATCATTGTAATAATAAGTGAATATCATATTCGAAAGACGTTGAGAATTTTGTCGTGGTTATCCACTTCATCAAAGTACCACCATGGAGACTGTCATCGTATATTTCGCGCTAAACTTTCTCAACATGCATTGAAATATCTTACACCAGCTTTTCAATGCAATATTTAAAGAATTAAAGAAAATATTTAAGATGTGGCATGAGTTCCCTTTGCCTTCTCTGTAATAGAGTGAACTTAAAAACAACAACAGCATCTTGTTTAGGGAGAAGAATTATGTCCGTTTTTCGAGGTTTTCACTAACCATTCCATATGCTTAGGTGACTCTTATTGACATTTGTCTCTTTCTATCTCCTTTAGATAGACTGAGCTAAAAATCGCTCAGAGACTTAGCTTAATGTTAGTGAAAATGAGCATTAGTTATTCTATATCCGAGGGCCACCCTCAACCCCTACTCCCTTAATATAAAACGCGGACTAAAGTTAATCCTGGCTAATTATAACTGATCCTGGCACTGTCTTTCTTTTAAAAAATTAAAATGACAACATTAGTTTTAGACCAGTATGAGTATTTGGCGGGTTTTAATGGCGTCGGTCAAGATTTTAATTTTGATAATTAAAAATTGTGTCGGAGCGAACTTTGTGTCATAAAAGTGGTGTTGTTTTAAATACAAAGTGTTTGTGTTGACGTGCAACTCAAAGATTATTAGAATAAAAGTGATTATGGTGCGAAATACGATGAGAACTTTTTTGTGGCTATCCACCTCATCAAGTAGCACATATGGAGACTGTCATCATATATTTCGCGTCAAATACTCCCAAGATGCATTGAAATGTGTAACACGAGCATTTCAATGCAATGAATAAAGAAATAAGAAATACTAAAGATATGGCTGTATGGCTCGGTACCATTGCCTTTCCCTGCGGGGATAAACAGAACTACTACTACTTTAGACCAGTATCAAAGAGGATATAAACACTACGTTAGAAGAGTCGGCACTTTCATACTGGCCCTAAACCAAACTATGCAGGGAATTTGTGCCAACCTTAGAAATATTTAATAGTACCAACATAATCAAAAACAACTTCGTTTTGACAATATACTAGGGATAGACCCACCTCACAATGCTTGTTTATCGATATCGATAAATCGGCGATTACGCTTAGCTAGTATAATCACCACTTAAATTCAGTTGCAAATAATAAATAGAACCACGCTTGAAAATAATGTATTTATTGCAGTTTTCAGTTAACATTTTAAGGTTTTTTGTAAACCGCTGCATAAAATATTTTTATTCCATTTTATTGTAATTTATAAAAATATAAGAAAACCGTTTCATTTCTCTGCGTACTCATCGTGTCGCTTATCTATATAAGCGAATGAATTCGCAAGTTGATCCCAGTTTCTGAAAAGTGAAAATACTTTTATCTAGACAAGTAATAATATATCGTACCTACAAATATCTACAATATTTCGGAAAACTGATATTATTTTTTAGATATGGCTTAAAGGTATACAATAATACGATATATGAAAAATGAATTAAACATACAAGTTACTCAGATAACGATTTTCATAACAAATTAAAAATAATTTACTCAACGTGGACTGAATAAGTAAGTACTTGTTGACGTCATTAGTAATTAATTAATTATTCTACCACTGGTTCTAAAATTTGACTAAAGTTGTAACTTTTGCTGAGAAGAACCAGCAAGAAACTCAATTGGCTGTTATTGTCCACCTTTTAAATAAATGAAATGAACATTTTATACTTATAATAATAATTATAATTTAACTCATATTAAACAATATCTTGAAGAAAGGTATGCAATACAATTTTATAATAAAAATATGATACAAAGATGTTTATAATAAAAATTACGGTCAATGTATACTTCGCTAGTGGTAACTGGAACGGAATTATTTGTTTCCAAACGTTATTGTCTACAACTTATCATTTATCTTGTAAAATGGCTTAATAATAATACTTACGTCATGTTTATTAAATTTGTTATGTGTTAAAGCAGATTTATTGAAGGCATATTCTTTAATCCGTCTCTATTTAGAGAGCTAGTTTGGAGTGGGTATGGGACTTCTTTTCAATCCGAGGCCTTGACTGAACGCTGCCTGTGGGTAGTAATTTGCAAAAATAACATATTATTTTACACCTAAAATCGACATCTGAAAATAATAGTTGTCGATTTATTGTGCACATCACTAAGTGATAACTATAATATTTATGTTTTTCATTGTTTTATTTAATTCGAATAAATTTATGTTAAATATGCTACTCATAGTAATCTTATATTAATATGACTAAATTTAATTGACTAAAAAACCGGAACAAAGTCAAAAATAATGAAAAATTAAAATTGTAATAAAAGTTTACCTTTCCGGATCAAGCCGTAATCTGGACTAAAATATGCCAGAAAAAACTTTTCTTTTACGTTTAATACCACGCATTTCACTTTTCCTTAAAGATTTGCCACATATAGTACTACGACTACACCTAAGAATAAGAAGTTTTTTTTGATAATAATATCACTTAATCGCAGAATTTTTCACAATAACAAATTAAATATGGCGGGCTAGTAGAATTGACAAGTTAACCAACATAAGAAATAGATAGTTTATACGTTTGATGATTATGTTGGTACCAATTCCCTACATAAATCATTTAGTACGTAGTGTCGACGGCCTGACCAGTATTATCTTTAGTCTGCGTCGGCTAGAGAAGAGACTCAGAACAATAAGGCTTTAGGTCTTTTGACATCGCTATCCCTAAGTGAAAAATGTATGATAATCACATAAAGCACTTTGATAGACTTACGAGTACAAAATTTGTACTCGTTTACTCGTTAATATACGGGATTTGACATTTAATGTCAAATCTCGTATATTCGCTTGACGATAGCGATAATCATTTAGGGGGCTGTCAAGCAAGCTACTCTTTCTAATCTGTGAGCAAGCTACACGTTCCAGACACGAAATGGGGGTTTTATTGTCATTCGCGCCTGGGAGTCTTATGTGGCTTGAAAAAATAAATATGCCTAAAGCATTCGCTGTCAATTTAGTGTCACAAAAGTTAAATAACTGTCAATATAGTTACTTTAACACATATATTATTATATCACTTTATCATATGGTCGTTTTCACTGACACTAACTTGATATTGGCTAAATTATAGCAGAAAGTTAGGAGTCTCTTAACGATTTTTGTCTCAGTCTACCTAAAGGAGATAGAAAGCGACAGATGTCGTTAAGACTCACCTAAGCCTAGGGAATGGTTAGTGAAATGAAAAAGGACATTATTCTCTTCCAGTCACTTAAATTACAGTAAATTAAACAAAACATGGACTTGCTTTGTTACAATACGTAGGAGAAATCAGATATTTATATGAACTTTAACTTCAATCAATTCAATTTTTGTTTTATAGCCTCTGTCAGATTTGACAATTTCGCCAAGATCCAGTTTACTTCCATAGCAAAAATGTAAACATCTTAATGTTGAAGGAAATACCGATATACCGTTTAATAATGATTTACATTCCGTTAAAACCTATCTATGACGAATCCTTCCTCATTGTAACCTATTATTGGACATCCCTAAATCCATATTTTGACATTCTATGATTTTGACGTTTGACGCACCAGATTCATTCATTAATGTGACGTTTTTTTTTGTTCTGTGATCCAGCGTTGCCAGAATGTTACTTTTGTAACATTTTATGTTACTTTTGACCCTCTCATGTTACTTCCATGTTACACGACTCAAAATGTTACTTTTACGTTACTATTAGGATTTGAACAAAAGTAGCAAAAAAATTCACACACCGAGTACTCATAAAACTGAGTAGCTTATAATTGCCTTTTTTTGTTGAATAGTAAGTTTTATGATCTCAAAAGTTTTTCGAAGTCTTTTCTAAACAACTTCAAAATAATGAAAATTGAATTTTGAAACATGTTTCTTCAAAAAAATTAAAAAGGGATTCTGATACATGTTTCAGTATTAGTCTTTTTTTACCTAAAAAAAAACTAATGTTACTTTTGACATGAAAATGTTACTTTTCAACTGCCTCTTGTTACTATTGACTATCGTTCACTGGCAACACTGCTGTGATCTGTGATTGCTGATTGCGGTCTTTTTTTTAGCTTCAAATAAAAATCATAAAAAATAAACAGAAGAAATACAAAGAATACTAAAATTTTTTCCTATGTAAAATTCTGTTAATTTAATAAATAGTCAAAATGACTGATCTCAAAAGAGAATCAGATGATGTAGTACCTGAACTTATCGGTGTGTTATTTCCTGGCATTGTTAAAAATGAAGAAAAAGCTGTGAAATGCTTAGGTGGTATTAGAAATATTTCCCAGGTAAAAAAATAATCAAAAATGTAAGGTATATCGGTAATAATAATGCATAAGTTTATTAATGAAAAGTTAATTTTTTAGGCATATTCACAACCAAATAAGAAACTAAGTCTCAGTTATCAGCCAGATAATCCTTTTGTCAAGAAAATCTATGGAGAAATGCGGAAAACTGCTGGCGTATTATTGAAAGTAAAAGTGAAAAAAACCAAGAGTGACAAAGAAGTTAAGAAGGAAGTAGTGTCAACAACAGTGGTGGGCTGTGTTAACAAAATATACAAATTTGATTGTAGGTATTTATTTCTTGTAAATAACTTCATAAGGGACACTGTTACATATAAACTAAATAAGTCTACACATTAATGAAACTATGCACAATCTGGGTAATGATCCACATTGGCCTTTCTTTGCAGTCTCTTAATAAGGGTGCAACAAATACAAATATTTTTTTGTTTTTATCTCAAAAGTATATATATGTATATTCATATTTGGTGAATATTGGTATTTTTACTAATATACCTATTTGTTGAATATTGTGATGACAATTCATAAAGATATATAATTTTCATTTCATGAATTTGATAAGTGAAGCATAACACAACACACATTTCTATATATGGTTGAATTGATTCAATAAAAAGTAAACTATTAGTAATAGAGATAAGTGATATTTAGAAGCAAATGCTTGCTGATCTTAAGAATACCTTGCCTGTAGTTGATTTTGATTATTAGATTTATGTAAAAAAAGGTTTTTTTATTTATTTAATTGTTTATTATTTATATATTCATATTCAACAAATAATTATTTATTTTTAATGTTTTTGATGCCTTTAAATGCCTAATTTCTTCTTCTTCTGCTTCTTTTCTATCTGGCAATGTGTTATCTTGCAAAATGATAACAATTCTGCCAGCACAGTCAGTGCTTTGACCGAGCATGTGACAATGTGTAAGTAGTAGGTACAGATGTAGTTAGTTTGCAGAACCGATGTGACAACTTGTGTTAGTAGTGGGAGTAACAGTGACCTGGGGAACAATAAAGACAGGTGTTATAAACGACAATGGAAAATAAAACATAGAATACATACAAATGATTAGGTTACAATTTTATGTAATAATTACAAATAAAGAAAGAAAACTAGATGTGAAGAGGAATTAAACAAAAGCAGGTCTAAATTGGGGGAGGTTTGCACAGGAGAGAAGACATCAGTAGACAACATTGGAAAGACAAAGTTCTTCTGTAGTTGTCAGCTTCTCCCTGTCGTTGTTAAAACATTGACAGGCAGTAGCTAAGATTTGTAAACAAATCATAACTAATATGGAAATTAACTTTTAAAAAACCAGAATTGGCCAGAAAATCAGGATTGGATGCAAGTAAATTTTTATTTCTATTTTCAGCAATGTGTGACTTTCAATATTTGCCAATACAAACAGACGCCACTGGCTCCACTACATGCTTTGCTGAACAAATATTGCCAACTGACATGACAGATTTTGATTTTATGAAGTGAGTATAATAAAACATTTCAGGTGCGGGCGAAATGAAAAGTAGTATTTTAGTATGTATTATGCTATTTGACCACTAGCAGAGTCATACGAACGCGTTGCGTCCATACGAAGCTGTACCACAGGCTGTATGCAGTCAAATCGACGCAAACAGTAATGTCTCATTTTGTTGTTACCTTTCAAACACGATGGACTGCATACTAATTGTATTTTTACTAGCTCGCTGTCCGTCATGCTGTATTTTGATCTGAAACGAATCAGAAATGCTTCAGTTACAACGTTTTTGTATTCCATTTTTTTTTATTTTCAACACAAACATTTCAGTTGTCAAATAACAGACCGAGAGCGTTTCGTCAGCGTTCTGGCTTTATAAACAATGTTAGTGGAATACCCTTTTACATCGAAACCTTACCGATACTGAATTGCTGCCGATAGCAGAATTGTCCCTCTGACTCAGCTCTGTTGTGAGGCAGTGGCAGCAATAGATCGCCGATCAAACTCGTTTCGGGTCAATCGGGCGCCGGAGCGCGTCTGCCATGTCGTCGGTGTGTACGGCTTTCCATACTATCGTTCTTTTTTATAGACAAATCCTACCATAGATAGTCTTTATTTACCAAAAATCAATAAATTATATTCCATAAATAAATAAACGCTAATATGGAGCGCCCGAGTGAGGAATACATTTACCTTACAAAAGATTGCAGCTAAAGCTAAATAATAATAATAGTTAACACACCAAATATTTAACAATGGCTAACACTTGGCTCAGGCCCGTGTTACTCTTATAAACCGGCTACATACCGAGATAAATTAAGCATTTATAATAATAATAATTTAAATACTTGCAGAATTGTCCGCAAATTCCTATCTATAGATGGTGAATGATATTTAACTTAATTATCTAGGAGTGGAGTGGAGTACACAATAATTACAAACACAGACATACGTATAGTACACACACACACGCACGCACGCACGCACGCTTGGCCAAAAGCCCGCATGTTTATAACAAAAATACTTCTTCCATATAAGAGAGAATAAACATTGAAATATGAAAAATAATAATAATAATAATAGTAATCATATACCACTCACACCTATTATCTAGCCCTAAAGCATAATTAAGAGCTTATGTTATAAATACTAGATAACGGAGAAATAATGATAATAATATGTATATAAATATTAGAAATATACCAAAATAAACATCAGTGACTCGTAAATAAATGCTTGTACTCATCATACAAACATTTGCTCCTACGGGGATTCGGACCCGGGACCTCTTGACCGAGTAGCCTGTATAGCAAGGGGTACCACTTTTCCAGCCGGTCGTAAATGAAACTAATGTTGTGTTCCTGCAGTGGGAACTGCACTGAAAAAAATGACAACGAAACTTTCGACTGTAGCTCAAAAAAGTGACTACATAACTTAGGGTAACACCTAGCCAAAAAAAATATACAATTAAAATTAAATTTTTTAAGTAATCTCTGGCCTCATTAATCATCTATATAACACCATCTCATTGAGACATTTCATAAGAACTCAAACAAGCTATATCTGCTGTAAGTTTCTGCAGACTTTTTGATGATATAGGATCAGCTCAAGGTTACTATGTCATGGGAATGTCACCAAAGTGACAGTACACCAAATTTAAAATAAATTGGATCTGTAAAAGTTAGTAAAACCTTTTTATCATTTTTTTTTATACAAAGCACGACAAATGACTCAACACCACCTGATGTGAAGCGGTAAGAAGAGTCCATATGCGAAGCCAGCTAGTGCAGTTCAGACACTGCTCTAGCCGCCTCCACCTTGCCGGCCTGAAAGGTGCTTTTTCACGCCTCTTTTGACGAAACCCATGTTATAGGAAGGAGGGAACACATGTGCTGGCAAAGATTTCCAAGTTCTGGAAGTTCGACAAAGAAAAGAGCTACTAAATTTCTTTGTACGTTATGTTGAGGTGGAGACAGTGAATTGATGATTTCGAAGACCGGCACGCGTGCTTCTGAGTAGGAAAGGGGAAGGTGGGATAAGGTCAAATAGCTCTTCAGAGCACTCTCCGTGATATAGCCGATAGAAGGCGCTAAGCGACGCAATGTCTCGACGCAATTGCAGAGGCTCAAGGTTGTTGGTGACCTCTACATCGCCAACGATACGGACAGCACGACGCTGCAATCTGTTTAGGGCATCGAGTAGGTACTTGGCGGAGCCATCCCACAAGTGCGAGCAATATTCCACGCAAGACCGGACCTGAGTTTTATAAAGCAGGCATAATTGGTCAGGCGTGAAAAATCGACGCACCTTGTTCAGGACACCGAGCTTCCGTGAGGCTGTTTTGATCACGGTTTCGATGTAGTTCCTGGAATTCAGATCGCAACATATCTCCATGCCTAGCAAGTTTAGGGAGCCCTGTGCCGAAAGAGTCGTGCCCTGAAGAGACGGAAGGGGAAGGAACGGCGACATTTTAGCTGTAAACGCGCACACCTGTGTTTTCTTAGCATTGAACTCAACAAGATTGTTAGATCCCCATTCAGATACGAGGTTCAACACCCGGTCGAGCTCAATGGTAAGATTCTCTCTCTCCCTCTCGGTTTCAGCGCGCCCAGCCCCTGGGCGACCGTAATATCCCCCATGCACTGTACTGTCATCTGCATAGCAATGAATGTTTCCTAACGGAATCATGTCATTGATATGAAGAAGAAAGAGTGTGGGGGATAGAACAGAGCCTTGTGGTACACCAGCATTCACTGACATGAACCTCGAAGTGCATCCATCTGCGAGGACACCGAAGAAGCCGGCAATCCAGTACAGAGCTGAGCGGGCAGACCGTATGCCGGGAGCTTGGAGAGAAGTGCCCTGTGCCAGACCCGATCGAACGCTTTAGCAATGTCAAGGCTAACTGCCACCACTGACTCACCGCGTTTGTCAATAGCTTCACCCCAGACATGCATAAAGTACGCTAGAAGATCACCCGTTGACCGTTTCGGCCGAAACCCGTACTGTCGATCATTAATTAATGAGTGATCTAGGTATCGGATCAGCTGGTGGTTTAAGATCCGTTCCATGACCTTGCAAAGAACTGAGGTGACACCTATCGGGCGGTAGTTAGCTGGGTCTGATCGGTCTCCCTTTTTGGGGACCAGTTGCTCATTGGCCTCTCTCCAAGATTCCGGCACACACCCAGAAGAGAGAGAAAGACGGTATAGCCGCGTTAAGACAGGAGACAACTCCGCTGCGCAGTTTTTCAGTACTATTGCTGGAATGCCATCAGGTCCACTAGCTTTCCGGACGTCGATTGACTGAAGCTCCGCACGTACATCACATTGCTTAATACGAATATCGGGCATTGTGTGGCCACAGTGGGAGAGTGTTGGTGGCTGTAAGATGCAGTCATCGATTCGGGAGTGAGCAGCAAAGAGTTTTACCAAGAGATCGGCTTTGTCTTGCGGCTTGTGAGCTAGCGAGCCGTCAGAACATCTCTACGGGGGCAGCGAGGGTTGACAGAAGTTGGATTGCACGGCTTTGGCCAGACGCCAGTAGCTACGGCTTCCCGTAGGATGCGTAAGAAGTTCTTGGCCAACTCGTGCAACGCGCTGTGCATCCGCTCTGATGAAGGCCCTTTTGCAGGACTTGATGGCGTTGTTATAGACTGCTTTCAGTGAGTCAATGTTGGGATCCCCTGCCTCAACCTGCCGGCCCCTGATCCAAGCGCGGTATGCCGACTGTCTGTTTTCAACAGCTAAGGCACAATCGCGGTTGAACCAGAGGTTACGCCTACCCCTACTGATGAGATCGGAGTGAGGGATATAGTACTCCATCCCTAACATGATCTCACCAGCAACAGCAGTAGCGCTAGCGTTCGGGTCCAGCTCACTGAAACAGCGCTGCCTCCAAGGGACAGATGCGACGTAATCTTGCATACCGTCCCAATCTGCCGACGCATAGTGCCAGATGCGGCGTTTGGCAAACATGGGTACCGGTGGCGACGCCCGTGGCACCCCAGCGGATACCAGGCAGTGATCCGATGTTCCCAAAGGAGCATCATGTAGAAAATGAGCTGATAGTCATTAAACGCCTGAACTGATCTACGTAAATAATAGCTAACAACCACCCTAGTCACGTCAGCTTTCAAACAAAAAAAAACAAATCTAAATTGGTTTATTTGTTTAGGAGCTATGATGCCACAGGCAGACACATCAAACTTATAACACCCCTCTTTTTTATCGGGGGTTAAAAATAGAGTTGCATAGAGATGCACTGTTTGGTTAAATCAAATAAACTGTAATTAAATTTTGGTTATAACTTATGTAACTGAAGTAGTTTGGCTAAATATTTTTCATCCCCCCATTTCGGAAAGAGTATTTTTGCTCTTCGATATCAGAGTGCAAAAGCCGTTTTTATCCCCTAGCCTAGAGGGTAAAGTAAATTTGAATTTAGAACATCGTGTGCACTAAGTTTGTGAATTCAAAACATCATTAAACCTATTTACTTCTACCTCCATGGTGTCGTAGTTATCATAAAACCTTTATTAAATTGTTAAAAACACAGACTCAGCACCTTCTTGGTGTACTTTTTGTTTAATTTGCTTTGCGCGCGCCATTTTCTTTTCACGACATATTTGTGAAAACCATAAGCATAAAACAAAAAACTTGAAAACAAGTTAAAAACCTAAAATGAGTGATTCTAGCGTCGAAGAAGTTTATTTGACGCCAACAGAATTGACTGAAACTGTTAATAATGCGCAAATGTTTTTTTTTTCATTGAGTCATTTCCTCGTTGAGGTGGGATGAAAAGTTACGTGTTGCACTCGAGTGCAAAGATTTTTCACTTCGTCCTCTTTTGATTCCCTCGCTAACGCTCATGCTTCTAATTTTAGAATCCTTCGCTTGCTCGGTCGGTCAAAATTGAGCACGCGGTTAAAAAGCAACTTTGCACTCTTGTATAACAAATAACTATTTTCGTTGTGTAAATGGTAGCGAGAGTTCATTGAAAAAATGTAACATTTGCAGCAGATGGACTCGTCTGCAATGCTGTCATAAAATCTAATCATAATCATTTAATTTGCTTAAAACATAGTAAATACAGATGTTGACATTAGATTCAATGAGCATACATGTTTCGCCATCGTGGCATGCAAAAATTCGATAGGTACCTATCCAACATTATTACATGACAATTATATTAAAATCAAACACAAAATTTAAAATGGTAAAATATTAGATAAAATAAATGTCAGATATATTAATAAGTCTTTACACATCATGTCGAGTCCATATTCTTATATAATTACTTTTATTTAAATTTAATATCTAAATATTCCTTCCATTATAAAATACATGCTGTCGTAATAAATTCCCTAATGTACATTTAAATATGTGTATATTAGGTAATTTATCTAAGCCATGTTTCATCTCAATCGGGTGGGTAAAACCAGAAATGCAGTTTGACCTCTCCGCAGTACCAATCTTCATACATCGAGGAGGTCATTTAAAATGGTCCACACGGGAACTAACAATTTTATAATAGTGTCGACACGGAGCCGCATTCGAAATATGCTACACTGCGACGTTGCCATTCTTATCGGTATCCGATTAATAACAGATACTCTGAGGGGTACCCTTATCATTACGGTACCTTTTAGGCCTGTTGATATATCGGTCGCGTGTAACCGCTACCGTAAAGTATAAGATATCTTTATGAGACACCTAATGTGTGTGTGTTACCTATGTTTGTGTTATCTTTATGAGTTTTGTGTGTATTCGGGTACCATTTATAATAATACCCGAATAATGTGTTACCGCTACAAGCGGTTTTTCAATCCCTGCTGTCAACATATGATTACTATTGATTCTTACAGGTTAAAAAACACGGGAGTAATGCCCAAAGTGCTACCAGCGTCTATAGGTAACCGTCACCATCCGGCGGGTCGTACTGTGCTCGGACGCTTATTTGTCACGGTTGTCGTATACAAAAATAGCTTGATATCTAGCATGCTTCGAGCTATGTTCTGTTGGCAGCAATTCAGTGCGTTACTCTGAGCCTTCCTAAGGGACCATGGCAGACAACTATAATACATGTAGCTACCTTCATTTTTTCTTGGTTAGGGTAATCTATATTCTGTTTTTCACAATTTCCGTCAAAGATCAGTATCGGACTCAGCCTTTAGTTATCTACTTTTGTATCTATTTTGTAACCTATTTGGGTTAACCAAAAGATCAAATAAATACAATAGCACTATTAATTAATCAAGCCCCGTAAGACCCCCTCGGGTTAATTGTGTCTGGAATCTGTGGCTTGACAGATTAAACGTTTAGGAATTAAATTCACTATAAATAGTTCTTTACAGGAAACCTGCACCCACATTTATTGTGCCAGCATATTTCACAAGAGCTGAAAGACCATATAACTATGCATATTCTGACAAAAAAACTGCTGAAAAAGTGGAGGAGCCAGAAAAAGAAAAAGATGTTCTATTTCACCGCAAGTCACGATCGATGCCGCATGTTCGATTCATGTTTCGGCTGAATAAAGAACTGCCTACTGAACCACATGACTGTTTCTTGCAAAGGAAACGTCAGAAAATTATACAGTATCCGCAGTTGGAAGAAGAACTGGAAACTGTCCGCAAGGTTTGTATAATAATCATTTTATGTAACAAAGGTGGCAACTTAATATGTATAGCTTGATATCAAATAGTTGTCATTGTCTGAAAACCCTCTAACACACAAAACCTTTCGAAGTTTTATTATAATGTTAAAATAAAAATTAAGAAAGAACTACATTTAACTCGCTAAAATTAGTGTATTGGACTAAGCAGTCCTTAAACTGTAACTCCAAGACTTGTCGTTGGAACTACATACTGTGCAGTCGCGAGAAAAGTAGGATGTGGTTTAAAAAATATCTAGAATAGAAAAAGTCATGTCCTAGGGCGGAATTGAACCCGGGACCTATTGCAATCTTGGATGGCTGCTCTGACCACGTCATCATATCAGCCTATGATATCCACTGCTGAACAAAGGCCTCCTCCATCGATTTCCAAATGGAACGGTTCTGCGCAGCCTGCATCCAACGGATCCCCGCGACCCTGACCAGGTCGTCTGTCCATCTCGTGGGAGGCCGTCCTACTTTGCGATTTCCAGTACGTGGTCGCCATTCTAGAACTTTAACGCCCCACCGGCCGTTTGCTCTGCGTGCTATGTGCCCTGCCCACTGCCACTTCAACTTACTAATCCTACTAGCTATGTCAGTGACTTTGGTTCTCTTCCGGATGTCCTCATTTCTGATTCTATCTCACAGAGAAACACCCAACATAGCTCGTTACATAGCTCGTTCCATAGCTCGTTGTGCGACTGCGAACTTGCACAGATGGCCCTTAGTAAGCAACCATGTTTCACAGCTGTATGTCATCACTGGCAACACACACTGGTCGAAGACTTTCGACAAAGGACTCTGTCGAAAGTCTTCGACCAGTTAGCTACTGAGGATTAATCCTCGTCCTTGTCACATTTAAATAACTCTATGACCGTCTTCTGGTCTATTCTGTTTTTGTGGTGTTAGCTTTTAATGTCTACCCACTTAATGTTGAAATTATTAAATTTCTAGACTAGATGTTTTTATATATCTTTCAAACATTTATTATAATATATTAAAATGAAATTGAAGATCTGGATTTAATTTTCATAATATATTAAATACAAATGAAATCCTTGCGCTAGTGCGTTGAGCTACCTATGACGTATCTATGGTGATATCTGTGAACACACGATATTGCAATTGAAATGTTCTAATAGTTATAACATTTCAATTGCAATATCGTGTGTTCGCAGTATAAGTATATGTGCGTGTGAGTGTGCCTGCGCTGTGGAGTCTGCTAAACCCACTATTTAACAGAGAGTACCACTTGCGACACATTGGCATCATTTAACAAGACATGTCTAGGAAGTTAGGAACTCAGGCAATTTTACACACCATACCAGGAATACACCACCGCCGCCAAAGTAGTGTTATTGTAGTAGTGGCCACAATTTTGCTTAAGTGGAAATATGAAATTGTATCTACGTTATACTAGCTTTCGCCCGCAACTTCGTCTATGTGATCCCGCGGGAGCAGATTCCTGGAATAAGAAATAAAAAGAGTAACATAAAGGCTATTTCGTAATAGAGTAGCAAACATCCATCCGTCCAACAACTTTCGAATTTATAAAGGCCGGAACCCTAGTTGGTAGGCACGGGCCTACCTGCCCAGACGACCCTACATAAAGATGTAGGGTCGTCTGGGAAGGTACCACCGCCTTTCTTATTTCAGCCGTGAAACAGTTCGCTGTGTTTCGGATTGAAGGAAAAGGTAGCCAGTTTAATTACTGGGCATGGACGGCATTTCATTTTAATCCTCAGGATGACAACGCACCTGCAATATCAAGTAATTTTGCCTTGTTATTGCAGGTGTCTATAGGCCGTCAGCTTGTTTGTCATCTAGTTTTTTAATGTTAGAATTCTTATAATACACTGTTACACAGCCCGCACCGAACGCTCTTTGTGTTTTTTTATTTTTTTTATACAACTAGATGACAAACAAGCTGACGGCCCACCTGGTGGTAAGCGGTTACCGCCGCCTATAGACACCTGCAATAACAAGGAAAAGCACTTGATATTGCAGTTGCGTTGTCATCCTGAGGCCTAAGATGAAATGCCGTCTATGCCCAGTAATTACACTGGCTACCATTCCCTTCAATCCGAAACACAGCGAACTGTTTCACGGCTGAAATAAGAAACGCTGGTGTGTAACAGGTATATTATGAATTCCAAAACAATTCCGTGCCTGGGGGGATCTGGCCTTAATAGTATCGTATAGCTAATAAGATTAATGCTCTACAAAATTCCAATTACAGATGTTTGAAGAACGTCCAGTGTGGTCTTCTAAATTAATAAAATATCACACAAAATACAAAATACAATCATTGAAAATTATTCTGCCATGTTTAGCAGTTTATATGCATGACGGACCTTGGAAGAAAATGTGGGCGCGATTTGGATATGATCCTAGAAAGGTTCCTGAAGCTAGAATGTACCAGACTTTAGATGTCCGTGTCAGGCATAGTGGTACGTAAATTAGAATGAGTAAAATTGTAATTGTTCTTCTGTGCTTCGGAAGGTAATTACGTTAAGCCTGTCCCGGTTGTTACTGCAACTGCTTTAACCCACCACGATGATGACAATTTTAAAGCTATTGATTCATATATTTTGTTGAAAAATTTTACTTCAATATTGATAATTATGTATGTTTAATTGCTGCATGTTTTTTTTAAAAGCTCACTTTTTTACATTTTAGCGTCCTTATTTCCTTTGTAATAAGAGCAAAGAACTGTCCAAAGTGAGTACATATTATTGGTCGTGACTGCAAATGGCAGGCCCGGTCTTGCATTGATCGCAGTGTAGAGCCTGATAATGAACACACTTGAGTCGCTCAGCGCCTTCTATCGGTCGTATTATGGAAAGAAGAGCTTATCCACCTTATCGTACCTTCTCCTTCCTACTCAGGACCACGATGGCCGGTCGTCGGAGTCATCAATTTACTGTTTCCACCTTAACATCACGCACAAAGATGCTTAGAAACTCGTTACTTTGTCATGCTTCCAATACCTTACCAGGTAGTGGTAGTACAGTCGACCATAGAAGTAGCTTAACACTTTAGTACCATGTCACACTAACTATTTGCGCTCGTACATAATTGCCACCGTACTATATTAATGCGATAGCTATTGTGACATGGTACTAATGTGTTCAGCTACTTCTGTGGTTGACCGGACTAGTGTCTTTATAAGCCGGCAATGTGGAGACGTCAAGAACAGGGTGTTCTTCGTATTGACAAATTGAAGTGTTTATTAGATTTACAGCAAGTCAGATGTGAATTGTTAGGGGATTCTTAATATTTGTCCAAAATATATAAAATTGTTTGTAATCACAGTGTATGATATTTCCAGGTGGAATGAATGCCATGGTGAGAACAAGAGACCAGGTATGTCAATCAAGGAAGAATCTTGACCAAAGTGTTGAAGACTTGGGCATCAATGATTATGATGAAGTGGAGGAGGGAGCAGTTATCTTCCGTCCCGGAGTCGCCCCTACTCAACGACAGATCTACTATCAGGTTACGTTCTGAATTTAAATACTGTAATATAATATGTCAGAAATAAAACATATAAGGTGTGAATGTATGTATATAATAGTAATAATTATTATTATTAAACCGTCAAACATCAGATTTCTATGAACTAATATAACCCGTGTTTTAATTTATTGTCGAATTGACGGCACCGCGCTGTATTACAAATATCCTTAAATTAACAATTGAGCGCAATGCCAACAATAGTTACATTTTAGAGGACGTCAAATATCCATAGTCCATTATTTTTTGTTCAGTACTGCGACGTGCATTTGCCCGAGGTCCAAGAGATCCTGGCCAAGGAACCGCCGTCGGGCTACCTCTGCCACCAGACCCACGGCTGGCTGCCGCCCAAGACCGACAAGTTCTGTCGCGACTACATATTCAAATACATGAAGCAGGCAATATTCGCTGGCAGCAATGCTGACTTGAAAATCGTGGTAAGAGTCATAGTTACACATAAAGCGAGACATGACATACTGTTTCTTAAACATAATACAGTCAAAACCGAATGGCGAGGTCCCGGCCGAATCTCTATAAAACTAATAAGTACACATTCCGCCTATAGCGACATCGGATTATCGGATACAGCGACATATCGCTTAAAACGACGAAACTTCATCGATATTCATCGGTTATAACAACCAACCGTTTTCGTGCTCTTTGCCATTTGACTTTAATGTTTAACGACTTATTCAGTGCGATAGTTGACTGCGTGAATAACAGGTTGATTTTAAAACTTTTGGTCTAGATCGTGTGTTTACGCGTTACTATGTCGCAAAAAAAGAGGAAAGTATTAATATGACTGTAGTTGTGTATATTGCTTAGAACAACTATCGGACATAACGTCCGAATTGTACGGTCCCTTCAATGTCGATATGACTTTGACTGTATATCAATTTGATGGTATTGTTACCTACTAGTAAGATCCTATAGTTTTTCAGAGTGCACAGAAAACTTCAGAAAAATATCATAAGCAAAAACACACATCAAATAAATAGTAGACGTAATTTAGATGGGCTTATTAACTTATTTACCTACAATGAACATCATAAATTAACAAAAATTTTATTTTTACAGCAAGGGAGTAGCGATGATGAGTCAGGATCCAATTCGGACGAAGCTGAATACGTTGAGGGCACCAGCACAGCTGTCACAGGAGACGACACTATTGAATAAAGTTATTATAATCATCCAATAGTTTTATTTCCAAAAATTTACTGAACTTAAATTTATTCATACTGAAAGCACGTCCCAAATAATTTAGCGGATCTGAAGTTGCGCATGTGCGCAGTACAGCCATGTCTAAAAAGATGTACCTATAGGTTTTAAATAATATGTAAAGTCTATTGCAGTTCACAAACATAATTTGAACAACACCTTATTGCTACTGCAATAGAGCCCATCTACTTTTTGACGACCGGCTGGCCGAGTGGTCTGTACCCCAGGCTACTCGTTCAAGAGGTCCCGGGTTCGAATCCCGGTAGGAACAAATGTTTGTATGATGAGTACGAGCATTTGTTTACGAGTCATGGATGTTTATATGTTTATTTAGTATATTTCGAATATTTATATACATATTAATATCATTATTTCTCCGTTATCTAGTATCCATAACATAAGCTCTTAATGATGCTTACTTTGGGCTAGATAATAGGTGTGAGTGTATAAATATTATTATTATTATTCTTATTCTTATCTTAACGGGCTAACTCTTGACCTTCATCTCACCTGATGGTGAGTGAAGACTAGACCGACAATGGAAGCGAGCTACACCCGGATTCCTCAACCACAGAGGAACTGGCTATCACTCCTCTAACTGCCGGTTTACATTATTGTTATGGCGGTAGACTTAGGTAAGATGGTAGTAGCTAGCCAGGAGGACTTAGAAAAGCCCTACCACCAATGAAGTCGAGCAGAAAATTTCTGCCCCCACGGAATCAAACCCCGGACCTCTATATCTGAGTTCGGTGGTTTAAACAACTAGACCACAGAGTGTGTGAGAGAGACAGTGTGTAAGTACATCTTTTCAGTCCTACACGTCACGCACCATTCTCTAAAGTTTTCGAAGGCCGTAGTATACACAAAAATCGGTAACGATTATTGACGACCGGCCGGTCGAGCGGTCTGTACCCCTTGCTATGCAGGCTACTCGGTCAAGAGGTCCCGGGTTCGAATCCCGGTAGGAAGAAATGTTTGTATGATGAGTACGAGCATTTGTTTACGAGTCACGGATGTTTATTTGTTTATTTCGTATATTTCTAATATTTATATACATATTTTTATAAATATTTATCCGTTACCTGGTATCCATAACACAATCTCTTAATGATGCTTACTTTGGGCTAGATAATATGTGTGAGTGTATGAATATTATTATTATTATTATTATTATTTTGTTGCCCCAAAAATGAAACTTATACCTTAAAATGCCGCTCGAAAACATTTGAATAACGTATTACGGAGGCTATTACATGTTTCAGCATGTCACCTTTTGTTGCTAAGCGTCAAAGCGAGAATTGGCGAGAATGCGATGTTAGTTTGTCACTGTCAGAATAGAATCGAATCCGCCTGTTCCGACAGTAGAAAACAGTTGTGATGATGTGATTAAGGGTTCTGGGGTGTATCGTGAACTCTTGTTTCCATTAGGTTTACGGTTACCTCTATGCTACGCAGTAAACTGTTTGAGAAGGTAGCAGAGTGATAGGATAGACTTCAAGCTGTGTAAAAAGAATCAGTCTTTAAGCTGAATGCACATAAGAGCTCAATAACAATACATCCCTTGGTTAGATACCGACAGTTTTGTGAATACTGGCTTTGTAAAGAAAGAAAGAAAAAATATCGCTTTCGTTCACTGCATTCAAATTGGTCTTCGTTCATAAAGAATCTACGTGCGAAAGCGATAGGTACCAATTGTTTTCGTAGGCGCTACGAAATGACAATAATTGAACTTTGCCGTAGCAATTTTGGAATGCCGCTCGCGCACCCTCCAAGCGCCCGGTTTTGCTATCGCAAGAATATAATAAAACAATTGCAATCATCTATAGATATTATGGTGGAAGTGTTTCACATTTAGGTAAAATGGCAAAAAATGTGGCCACTCCGTTTTATGCCCGGATCGAGTTCTTCCAAGTCCTCAGTAGCACAGTGATTTGAGTCACTCGGATAGTGAAAGGTCGTGGGTTCGTATCCTACCATAGGACACTAGTTTTTCTGTGGCTAGGCACTGTTTTGATTTACTTAGTAAGTACCTACTTTTTCACTGACGGGTTATTGCGATATAAGTAGGAAGTTTTTATTCTAAATAACAAAATAAAAATCAAGAAAGGGTACTTTGTCATTCTTGTCATGTCACAATATTTACTCATTTTGTTCCGTTTACGAATGGACACAAAGCGCGCTAAGTGACTAATACTTTTGTAGTAGGTATATTAAGTAACAATTAATTATGCAAAAAAAATGCAATTCGTTAACAACAGAGATTTGTCCACTACTTGGAAAATTGCCATTAACTGCGCAGTAAGAGCATTTGTTTTATACAGTCCGTTGAAAGCTCAGAACAATTATTATTTTGAAGTTGAAAGTGTTTTCCATAGCGCGCCGAAGCACAGATTAATAACAGGGCCTAAGTGGGCGCCATGTTAAAACTTTAATAACCCATCGACCGTCCGCTCTGCGTGCCCTGCTAGTGGGCAGACCACATGAACTTGCTAATCCTGTGTGCTATCATATTAGTGACTGGTTCTCCTACGGATGTCCTCATTTCTGTTTCTATCTCGTAGGGAAGCATCTAACATACATAGCTCGTTCCACATTTCTTAAGCGAATGTGAACTAGTTCAGAAGACCCCTAGTAGGTGACTACGTCTCACAGTAGGTATGTCATCACTGGCAAACTACACCGATTCCACGCCTTCCGCTTAGCTAGAACATTTTGGCAGAGATCGTCAATAACTTCGATAACAGATCTCCAAACTGTAAATGGTATAGGTACGATATGGATATAGGTACAACATAAGTATTTTTCGTCGTGTCCATTTTCATTTTTAGACCCAACTATGGGGAAACTGGAGTCCCCCTTTAGGACCAGAACTCGAAACCTATTATATCCAATTACAGCGAACAGTCAGACAAGGAGATCAATATCTCCCAAAATGTTTATTGCAGCATTGAAAGATGTAGGTATAGGTATTCAATGGTTTTTTGACTTACGATATCGTAGTTATGGCGGCGACCCTTAAGGACCTATCCAAATTTTCGATGACCACAGTAGTCTCTTAACAAGTGTAGGTATCTTAAAATGAACAAAGTGCAGACGAAAATCATGTTTGAGCTCCCATACCCACTACTCTCAAGGTTGGGGACTCTACACTAGGAAGTTGTTGACGAATACTTGGGAAAATAATCCAGTTACGTAAGTTTTTAACGTACGTTGAATCCAACGCAGATGGGCGGAGGTCGGGAATCTACACTCTAACTTGACGTCCCGAACACCTTAGTGCCTCAACTCAAAACGGACATCTTCGCCTAGTGTATGTTGCCATGCAATGATGACATAGGTACTACAGCACTGAGACGATCGGTCACAATGGATTTCATCAAGAGGCTTAAAGTCACTCTAATGGAGAATAAGAAATGAGGAGATTCGCAGGAGATCCAAAGTCTCCAAACCGACATAGCATAAAGAGTTGCCAAACTAAAGTGGCCGAAGGCAGACACAAATAGTTTCAAATTTTCATCATCATCATCACCAGCCTATATAGGTACGTCCCACTGCTGGGCACAGGCCTTCCTACATGGGAGAAACACATGAGGAGTTTGGGCCATAACACCACCACGCTGGCCCAATGCGGGTTGGTGGGTTAAAGCAGTTGCAGTAAGAACCGGGACCAACGGCTTGACGTGCCTTCCGAAGCACGGAGGAGCTCAAGATTATAAATTTTGATTGACCCATCCAGGGACCGACCATGGCGAAAGCTGCTTTGGTTTCGTGATCGATACCAGAGCGCTCAAACCATTACGCCACCGAGCTCCGAGTTTTAAATACTTACCTACATCTTATTCATTTGATAGTTTGAAAATAATGCAGCCAATGTTATCTATATTATTAGATCTTCATAAAAATGTCATGAAATTATCAAATGATTATGATGTTTTTTAAAGTTGCAAAACATTATATGAACTAAGTAATTAAAATAGAATAAAACTAGAAAAATTTCACGTCCTGAGGCAGGAATCGAACCCGCGACTTTCGCAGGGATATCCCAAGTCCTGGGTGGCTCAGTGGTCAGAGCAGTCGCCCGGATTGCGAAAGGTCGCGGGTTGGATTCCTGCCTCAGGACGTGAAATTTTTCTAGTTTTATTCTATTTTAATTACTAAGTAATTTTTCAAACATTTATAATAATGTTAAAATCAAAAACTAAGAATTATATGAACTAATATAAATAGCCCATGTTTTAATTTATTGCCGTATTATCATTACCACCCTGTATATTGGTCGGCACAGGCACGCACAGGCCTTCCTACACGGGAGGCTGGGTAAAAGCGGTTGCAGTATTTAAATTATTTTAAATATTAACTTTGGTTGGTAGATAATTAATCACAATTGATTCATGATTCACGCTTCATAATTATGGCTCTGAGAATGATTAACAAAACTAATACCAATCAATGTTTAAACCTTTGTACTTTGATATTATACGGTCAATATGTGTTCTTGATTTATCTTTATTCTCTAGTTCAATCCTTTGTACCTACTTTGATATTAGATGAATACTGTATTTGTGTTATTGATTTATCTGTACCTATTAGTCTCTCATCTCTATTTATACCTAAGCTTGTCTTTTGATAACAAACAGATAGGTTTAAAAACTAATAAAACTAGTAACAAACACCGGAATCATAATTTATTCATGCAATATTAAAAGAATGCAGTGTGTTGATTATTCAAATTTCACTTTATGCTGATTTTTACTTTGACGAATAATTTTGACGTTTTGACAGATTTTTTTTACAGATATGATATATAGCTACTGTCAACTTATCAAAGTTGTTCCCAGAACAAAAGTTATTATATTATTATAAAATCGGTGCTTAGTAACCGACCATCGCTCTCGTCGTCGTCATCTCTCGTCAATCTTTCTAGAATAATTCTAATTTTAAAATAGGTAGGCACTTAAAAAATATAATAATGTTGACGTAGGTACTTAGGGAAAGGGACAAATTATCTCTAATCTATGGGGAGAAACAATGTGTCTATAGGTAGGTACCTACTTACTTTATTTAACTTAGGTAGAGACTATTGCCGTAACATATTCTTAGTTACCTAAACTTTAGCAATTAGTCTGGCTAAACTTAGCACTAAATTAACCATAGACCTATCGAACGAAACGTAAGTTTGGCCCGGCTAAACTTAGGTGTCACCATACTTCAGACTTTAGCCGTAACATAATATAGATATTCTTTGCTTTTACTCCTTTCAAGTTTCAGTACTAAGTAAAGGCAGATTTATGTTAGAATATCATTAGCAGAAAGAAAGAAGATTGCAAATAAAGATTGAAAATAAAAATTTTTAATCACTTTAAACATTACGCTACAACAATTACCTACAAATAAATAAAATAAAATTTCCTTTTATTTTTTGACTAGAGCAATAATTTTTTCATCGTTTTCTTTCTTTATTTGTAATTGTTACAATAAAGTAGGCGTTAAACGCATCAAAAACATTAATATGTGATATCTGCTGCTACAATTTGACGGAATTCGATATAACCTAAAATATGGAAATTCTTTATTTTGCACATTGACATAAACCAAAAATATACCAAAAAAGGCGGTCTTAGAAGCGATCTCTAACTCTACTGTAATAATATTCATTAGTGTAGGTGAGATAATGTATGGAGGAGGGCGGTCTATGGGCTCCGCCTGCATCCCTAGTGTACTTATTATAGGGCTACGGGTGACGGTTGGAGACCGTCGGTCTAATTACTAAGCCAGCAGGGGTACCCCTAAGGGGTAGCTGACGCACGTGGTATAGGTACCACTGCGTCAATCAACATGTGAGGGATGACTATTATAACCCCTTCAAATAAGAGATGCATAAAGTGGTGGTAGGTCCTCTCTAATAGCAAAATGCATGAAAGGCTCAAAGAGCGCCCATAGCCGCTGCGAATAGGTTGGACACGGCAGGGGTTTTAGTGGATACAAGCTCCCCCGTCTCCTTCCCCCAAGCGGACGGGACAGGCGTTACCCCGGCAAAACAAGTGCGAAAAAGTAGAGAAAACTGTAAATTTATATAATATCTAATACAATAAATTAATACCTACGCGATGTGTGAGGGAACGCTTTCAAAACGAAGGTAGATGACAGTTCTGGTAATCCTAAGCACGATTTCTTAAAAGAAAAAAAAATCGCGTTTTAAAAAATTCTGTTACATACAAACGGATCGTGTTGGCATTGATACAAACGGATCGTGTTAGCATGAAACCGATTTTTTTTTTGCTATTTCTAAATGTTACTTTTAACAAGTCGTCTTTAGTCTGACCAGCACTGCCAGTTACCTTACACCCCACATCCGTACAAACTAATGTACATGCACAATTCCACACTTGAAAGAACATACCTATATGAAAACAATGCAGTTGAAGATTTGGGGGAAATTACAAAGGAAGAAGGAAGATCAAAGTGTAGGGAATTTTTTTATGTCAAAGAATGCAAACAAGCAGATAATCTACCAGAGCGGTAACCAACTGCAGTATCAAGGAATTACTTAATAGCAGCTAGGTTCGTTGACATAAGATACAACAGTATCTGATACCACCACCAAGTATAGAGATAAGTAAACATATTTTTATTTCCGCTAAACGATGTAATTAATTATATAGTTGTTTGTTGTCCTGGATAAATAACAATAATTAAAAATAATAACGGAAAGTAAAAACCATGCATGTATTTCTTTACTTATTTATCTAATACAATATATTTTATTGCGATTTATTATACTATTTATTTCTATATAAGAAAATAAGATACATAAAATACAAAAAAATAGCAAGTTAATAGACGGGAAAATTGGAAATATGTGGGCATATAACAAAATAATGTTTTGTTATAAAAATAGTAAAAATTTCTACGAATAAATCTTCATAAAACAGTACTATAAACTCAGGACTATCCTGAAACATGAACCTAATATGATCTATAAGTCAACCCCTTGAACAATAAAGCGCGTGCCCGCCCGCAAAGCACGCTGCGCCCTATTTGATTGACAAAACAAAGAGCAGCAGCGTTATCGAGTGTATAGTATTTAACAGCTGTTATTTGTGCGCGCGCGCACACTCGCTTGCTTGCACTCGTACCCACACCCGGTGCACGTTTTCCCGCCCTTTCAAGTTTCCGCGGAGTTTTCACTGCGCCAGCGCAGCGCATAAAATTATTATTGTGCGTAAATTCCAGCACAGGAACTTTATTCTTAGTGTCGTGATCTTGGTATTGTGATTGTGTGAATAATAAATTTGACATTTTTCGTGCTCATTTCTCAATTTTCTGGACTGGTAAGGACGATTTGAGCTATTTATTTTGTTTTCCGTTTTCAAACTCATATTCAAAAAGTGATTTTTTTAATATCGGGATCTAATTTTCTAAGAAAATTATTTCAATAATTTTATATTAATGTAGTTTTAGAAAATTTTATTAATTAAATACGTGTTCATATTTACGTAAGTATACGAAGTAACCATCAAGTGTAATACAAAGAGCAGTATAAGGTAGTTTGATTGTTTTTAATTATATTTATACGAATAAATATAATTTAATAGGTATTTTCACAAATCTGAGAATTCCAAAGATATTAAGGCATATCCTACTTATCTCTCTATTATTAACCGTTTTAAAAATATATAGGTAGGTACCTACTTACAAAATAAAAACTTATTGTCAGTCACGATCATGATGATATAAATAAAGTAAAGCGTTGTATAAACAATCAAAAATGATAATTAGACAACAGAAAAAAAAATAGAATTTCGATACGGCTTAAACTGCCTTAGATTTTTATTCACGTTAACAAAAGCATAACTTTATCTGTTATGTTGTAATATCACAAAAAAATAACACATATTAGGAATTGCATTAGTATCAAAGTAGGTACGTTGATTTTAAAAAATTTGCCATAAGACAGAAGGTTCTAAATATCTACTTGAATGTGATTTTGCAGATTAATAATAAGAAAGATGATGCACTATGCGGTTCGGAGGCGATATTAGGTAATATTAAAGATGCAACTCAACATTTTATTTAGAGCATTACAAGCATCACGGTGACAGCTCGTGTAGAGTTGATTGAACTGAATATAAATAGACAAAACAATAAATACTTAGTTAGGTATATCTAGTGAATAGACGCTGTTATTATGTAATACTTTGTAATTATCATACTTGTTCGTGTATGCATTCTTATGCTAGCTGCTCAGTATCTATTACTCTGTTTGAGAGGAACGTGTGCATATTAAATTGTTTTCGTGACGAGCATTGATAGATATTTATCTGATAAAGTGAAATAAACGTATTATCGAGATCGAATTGACTTTGATTTGTATATCATAATTTTGATAGTATCTAATATTATGTATTCTACCTACCATACCTTCCGTCCGCCGCCTGCGTTCAACAGGCAGTAGAAAAATGGTTTGGTAGAAAAATTTTGTTACAACAAAAAAAACAGTTGTATAGGTTTTTAGGAGGAACAGAACAAAGTTTAGGTGAGCATGTCGTTACTTGTTCAGTTTTTTAATACAACTAGATGACAAACAAGCTTACGGTTCACCTAGTGGTAAGCGGTTACCTCCGCCTAAAAACACCTGCAATAACAAAGCAAAATCACTTGCTATTGCAGATGCATTGTTGAAACATTATAGATATTTTATTCGGCATTCATAATTAAGAATCTTCTGATAGTTGAATCTGGAATTTCATGCAAAGAATCCACAACAAGTCCTTGTGGTGTGGTCAGTTTCATGTCACTGTCCCAAGTCAATAACGCAGGGAATTCGATATGATTATCTAACGCATAAATCAATCATCTCTACACTAATGTGATGAGACTTTTAATGGACACTATGACTTGGTTCACATACAAGTTCCTAAAATTGAAGACTTAGTAGGAGGTAAGATGAACCTGCTGGTAATTTCCCTCGTTTAGATTTTGAAAAGTGCTTAAAATTAATACTAAACTAAAAGGGAAGGTAATGCACACGCGACAGGACATCACGTATAACAGTTGCACTACGAAAGCCGCCTCTATTACGAACGCAGTAAGTGCGGTTTAAAGGTCAAACTGTTACGCTTGTTGTGCTGTCGACTGTACCTACCCTTTTCGCAATTTATGCAAATTACGTAATACTTGCAGATAACTTTAAGAAAAGTTAATTTCTTCATTTTTCTAGCATTAGGTATGATCTTTTACAAATATTAGAAAAATGTCTAGATTAGAAAAAGGACCATGAAAGGGATGAGATGCGGACCAGCAACATTACACAATCCGGGTCCCAGAAACCTAACTCACGCTCTATTAGTACCCTGCCTTTATTATACTTAGTCTAGATTTTTTTCTATTTGCAAATACTTTCCCACAGGTATCAGCAAATAGAGTTTTAAATGCTATCTAATATTTCACCCGTGTTTATGGTGACTACTAGAAAACTATTAATTACAGTATCTAATTATCATTGTTATAGAACCAATAATTAACTAAATGTCTTGCGAGTCACACAGATTACGCCACACTATCCACTAAAAACTTTCATAACAACAATGCTTACATATTTTGGTTGAATGTATATTTTATTGAATAGAATATAATCATATATCTAGGTACTGTCTATAGATTCTACCCGTTATAAATAGTTCGTGTTTGTAGTGATAAATAGGTATAGGAAGTTAAGCAAATTATAGATTATGATGTCAATAAGTGAATCCATTTGTAATCTTTGATAACCCCAGAGTCAGAGACCATGAATATAATATACCTTAACATTATCTGCTTACTCGACTCTAGCGCAGCTAACATAACACCATAATTATATTCCCAAATGCAAAACTCTTAAATTCAAATTGCAATTCTTAAATTGCAGTAGCTCTTTGGGAACATAATTATGTTATGTAAAATGAACTTATTTAGTATTTTTGTTAGATCATATGTGTGCTGTTAGAAGATCGCATAAATATTTATCGATTTTATTTTCGGATCAAATAAAGAACAAAAAAAGAAATGAAGTAGGCATTGATAAAGATGAGGTAATAATTGTATTTGAAATGGTTAAAGGAAATAAACATTTCAAACATAATTATTAGAAACCTTCTCTGAACTTTTGATTGTGATATTTGGTGAGTACTTCAACTTTTTGAACCGGTGTAAATTTAGACATGACAGATAGCGACAGGACATTAATATAATGTCAGGTAGCATTAATTAGTTAATTTTAATTAATGACTCATTCTTTAGGTAAGGGAATAAAGATATTTTTGAGTTTGAGTTAGGTATCTGCTCATATAAGTAACGTAAAACTTTATTCCTTTCAATAAATCTCAAGTTTATAAAGGTACAGTCGAAACAGTTTGACCTTGAGACCGTCCTTAAGGCGTTTGTAATAAAGGCGGTTTTCTTAGTAGTCTTTCTTAGTTAGTTACCTGTTCCATTGGATTTGCTGTCGTAATCTATTGAGAAAAGTAGCATCCCATCCAATAATATGATAACATCACAAGAAAGCGACACATTACCTATAATTTTTTATTTAATCTTCATGCAAAGGTCAAAGATAAGAGAGTTGGATGGATCTACCATATTATATATCACTGAATCCTGAGATAGCCTTTGGCAAGTCCAATAAATAACACAGTTTTTTAAAGTGGAAGTAAAAATTCTACAAATTTTCACATTATTATATTGATTATTTTTTTATGTCTGTGCTTTCGTAGATCGTGCACATCACTATGTCAAACAGACCCGACATCCGATTGGAGCGCAGTGCTGAGATACTGCCAGAAACCAAGGAGGTAGCTGAGAGAGAACTTAGAGAGAGTCCCGAGAGAGTCCGCGAGGCTCTAGAGCGCCTTAGAGAACTACTCAAGGAGAATGTCGACTTATACTTCGGCGATGAAGAGGAAATACTCACCATCTTCCTTCGACCTTGCAAGTGGTATCCTGAGAGCGCATTGGCATTGGTGAGTACCATTTAGCAAAACAACTATCAGCATCTGTCTTTATACAACTATACACAAAATTGATAGATTTTGTTATACTTCATGTAGAAGTATTAATAGGAAAATAAAAAATCTCCTTTGATGATACATAATGCCGGAAGAATCTATTATGCGTATAACGTCGCTTGCAGCAGCCCGCCTTGCATGACCACCGAAACGCGATATGATAAAGCCATTTATCGCTTTGAACTGTCAAAAATCATTAGGTATATACCCTAATTTGGAATTTTATCGAAACTGTGAACATGTCTAAATACAATACGTGTTCGCAGTTTCGATAAAATTTCAAGATGGCGGTTATATCCACTGATTTTTGACAGTTCAAAGCGATATATGGCTTTATCGTATCGCGTTTCGGTGGTCATGCTAGGCGGGCAGGTCTGCTAATTTATCACATACCTTGTTTATATCGCAAAACAGTCAGTTTTCAAAATGTAAATGTATTATAGTAGGTATGTATTTAACGGCTCAATTCACGACATTCAATTGGCGCTATTATAAATAAATACTTTCTTATATATTAAAATATATGTCATTTGCGTGTTGACCTTACACTTTAATTGATTTTGGTCAAAATTAAAGCTTCCTATACTAGCAACATAATCAAAAAACCATTTCCGGCTTTTTAATATAGCATTGGCTGTATTATTTTATAGAAATGTTATAAAATTATCAATCGAATAAGATGCATTTTAAAGTTGCAAACCACTTCTATGATCTATGAGCCCATGTTTTGATGAATGATTGTCACCACCCCGTATGGTAAAAATACTTTTACTAAAAGTAAGTAGGTATTACTAATTTGAAACCATGTTTTAAGCATAAATACAGTAGACAACACTTTTCCACTTAAAGCCAATAAATTAAAATTATATCATAAAATATTATAGAGACTGATACTTCAATTATCAACATTGATTGTTTGTGTTTGGACGCATAAACATCGTTATCAATTTCAGTATCATAAATTATCGTATTCTCGCCGTTAAATCATTTTACAGACATGCTGATATGAGAATACATTATTATTGCTTGTACAAAATTACAAACAAAAAAAAGACGAAAATTCATCTTTTTGCAAAAACTTACTCTACGGATACTGTATCCCTAGTGTCAGTTTCTGCTTTTCGATCGCCTTTGCGTTTAGCTGTCAAATCAAATGAAAATGACAGCTGCGGGTCTGTAGTGAATTATTGAAAACTACTTTTTGAATGGATTGGACAGTTTAACGTAATCACAAAAGACACGTATCCTTTGATGGAAACCTGAAGTGGGGGTTGATGACGAAAACCAACACAATAAAACTACAATTATTGAGTTTTTCCTACAACGGCTATGAACCTGAAATATATTTTCAAACAAATTATTTCATTCTTTGATAAAGATTACAAACACTCAAACAATAATTTCTTTAATGTCATTACCTATCAATCAAATAGCTTGTAACCATTGACGTCATTATACATTCATACATAACCATAAGTTTCAATGTTGCTATTATTATTTGAGGAGTTACTACTACATTCAAAATGTAGAGTCAGCGGTATACAGTAACGTTGGAGATGTGAAAAATTACGTCACTTTAGTGGTACTGGGTATGGTTCACAAAAAGTCCAATAATAATAGCTTATATTATGTTTTAATTTTATCAAAAGCATAAAAAATATTTTATTATTCATAAACAAATACGTAAGTACCCAAGTCAAGCGAAAAATTACCTACGTAAAGGTTTTTCAACGTCATTTATACCATTTATACCTACATGTAAGTAATTAAATAATTTCAAACACCGTTTGTCAAAAATTTACACTTACGATGTCATGAATAATCATAATATTCAAATATTTATTGACTTAAAATCGTTACAATTTTACTTTTTATAAGTAATATAAAATATATTCCTTAGAAATATTGCCAACGAAATGTTTTTCTAATGTGATAGGTAGTGTAGTTTATTACCAACAATCGAATTAAATAATTTGAATTTAGAATTATTATATTTATCTAATGAAATTTTGTTTTTCCTTTCCTATGAAGAGAATATACTATGAAACGACATAGTCCGAGCTCTTTGCATTTGGCTATTCGCTTGTTTATTAACGTTTATTTAGTTTTGAAAGTACGTCAAAGAACATCTTTACACGGGTTCGTTCAAGAGGCGTGAAAATGCACTTTAATGAGTTCGCAAGGTGGAGGCGGCTAGAACCAAGAACAGGAACAGTGAGCTCATGCTGCAATAACTGTCTTCATCATAATTAAGGGCTCTTCATATCGCCTCTCATTAGTTGATGTTTTTAAAAAAACAACCTACATAGTGACCCACTTTTTGGAGTAAGTTATACAGTGTCCCTAGTGTAACTTTCAATCGAATTGAAACGAAATCGTATGTCGTCGTGACAACTGCCAAATCGTATGGAAACTGCAGCAACGCCTCTGTTGTGAGTTATTGTAATTCACAATATTGTAAAACACTTTTTTTAATGGATCTTTGAGGTGAACACGACGATGATCGTGTTCGTTTCAATTCGATTGAAACTTACACTAGGGGTACAGTAGCGCCTCTGAAATTGTGCACAGTCAGCTATGCGATTCTCTAAAGTCAGCAGCCATGAATTCGTGGCTGTCGGCAGCGCCGTCATACTTTTGGCGTTTGTTTGACAACCGTTGGCGACACCAGCGTTCCGACGTCGAACACGGCGTGAACCGGAACTAAAAAGTGGTTGATTTTTATATCTTTATGTAAAAAATCTATCAAATATGGAATGAAGTTCTTGCGATACAATTTTAACACGACAAAAAAGAATTAAAAAAATATTGATTGTACTTCATGTCGCATAACCAAAACAGAGACAATCGTACACAGCCAAGAGACCGACATCGAGATTAGTGAATACGGATTCACGCAGCGCAGTGCGCAAACGTCAAAACCAATGGCAGCTCGTCGTTTTTGTCAGACGTCAAGCTCGATGTCGAATATCTTTGTTTGTGAATCACACTGCAGGTCTAAAAAAAGGTAAGTATCTACACACTGAAAGTTTAAAATTATATAAATATGGACTCTATTTGTATACGTATTTTTGAAGTCCTAAATGTTCATACATGTTTTTAGACGTGACTGTACACTGATAATTTACGTAATTTAATCCAAATCAAGTCTGTACATAAATTAATCATTATTTTTATAATTATAATTAATTTATTGAGCAACATATCACGAAATAATTATTTATAAATGAAATGATGTCGCATTCAATTATTTTTGTATTTAAAATTATTTTTAATAAAACTACTCTACGGGATTTAACTCGCATGTAATAAGATCTTACATTTTTGTTTTATATATTTGAGGTTTCGACTACTTTTATGCAATCGTGGTCACGGTGAGATTAAAATAACAGTATCGTGCTAAAGATGTCAGATGTCTTGGTTAACTTTGTATATTAACTATCATTATTTTGTGTTATACTTTGTGTGTTACAATTTCATCTTGGGTTTTATCAAACATGCCTTGGACGGTTGTTGGGTCGAATTAATTTAAAAGGTTTAAAGTTAAAAAACTATCAGGCAGTACTGAAAATTTCTGTTCGATAAAACAATTCAGCCCGTTCTCAAGGTGAAAAAGTAGTTTTCGTAAGTCTAACAAATCAAAGAGTTTGCTTTGTGTACTTAGCTACAATAAATTACTACAGTTAATGAATACTTTACAGCTTAGGAGCAGCTGACTCATATTAAGTATGTGCATACGAATGTTATGAATATGATACCTCTCCAACACTCTTCTTATCGAGTTGCGTGCCGAAGTACATTGTTATTTCGTATAATCAAATAAGTTCCTGCGTATGTTGGGTAACACGCGCTTATGTGTAGTTACAGGCAGGCTCGGCCTAGACCCTCGTCTTTATGTTTGGAGTATCAAGGTTCAGTGATTAACATTCAGTTCGTTTCTTTGTTTTAAAGCAGCATTTCAGTATTAAAAGCCATTATGATTATTCGTTTTGAAAGAGCGCAGTTTTCTTCGTGAACGATTGGAATCGGTTGATGATTTTTTGATTTACCTGCTATTTAGGCGTACCACAACTTTTCAAACTATAACAAATCGAAAAAGATGCAAGTAATTATATGATTTACGTTCGTTATGTGAAGTATGAAAAAATGAATATGGTAAGTTTGCTATGTAAACTTTCAAAGTTTTTTTTAACCTTAGCGATGGCGGGGCAGGACGGTGCAGAGCGAAAAGGAAAAAAATACAATTGTGTAGAAGTGGATATTTTTTATTCAAGTTTTATGGGATCATGAAGTTCATCCATGTAAAATCGACTCTACCTTACGTTTACCTTACGGTATGTGGGGTTCGAACTTGAAATATCTAGATGCCTAAGGATTATCAAGGTTTGTTAGACACGCTTGATAAAGCCTACGAGCTACTATCGCTCCGCTCCGCCCCGGGGCGGAGCGGAGCGGTCATGCCCTTCTCTTAATAGAATATGATATAATAAGCTTAGTCGCCGAGGTCTATATTATTTGCGCATTGATATTATAAAAAAAAACTTTTATTCCTCATGAAATATCGACGGGGAACCAGTAGGTATAGACTAAATTCCAATGATATTGAAATATAATTTCGATTTAATTATCGACTGTTTATTGTTATTTTCATTGTACATTGAAAAACAATAAAAATAAAGTCAATGAGCTCATTAAAAAAGTATACTTACTTAAATCATGTAATAAACAAAATCATATTTCGGGCTTAAAGTTTTTCTATTATAAAATAATAGAAAGACAAAATAATAGAAGTTATAATTTTTTTTTTGTGTGAACTGAATAAAAAATCAATGCATTTCTTTTGTTATTTCTGAGAATATTTGTGTTGATTAATCTACATAGATAAATTAAATTATTAACACATGTCCAATTATTTATTTATTTTCAAGAACATATAACAGGTTAACAGTTATGATTATTAATAGTACTTAAAAATGCAGGAGACTTAAAACTAAACTATTACCTATGAACAAGTATCCCTAGCATGTTAAAAATGTAGGGTTGATATGAATAAAACATTGCTGCGATATATTCCTCTTTTGAAATGAAATTAAACTGTAAAAATTAAAAAGCTATAGCATCATATATGAGTCAGATCATTATATTGGCGACACATACGGACTAAGGGATTGAAATACGATGTATTATTGCGGTAAACCTGAAGGGACAATAATTTTGGTGTTCGAGGTTCGAGCTCTGCAATATGTGTTGAAATTGATGGCTGAGAGTAGCGGTGGAGAATCTATCAGGGAATTGATGATTTTATACAAATATAAAAGTTCAGTTCAGCCTTGCTTCCAATGTCCGCATATTGAATTATGACGGAATACCCACACAATTAGTGAAATAAGTACCTAGAATAATGTAGATCCATCAAAATTGTTAAGATAAACGCATCGTGACATAATATATTATACTTAATAAACAAAAATTGTTAAGTTACCGTTGTTAATGTAAAAGTAAATTAATTTAGATTATGAGTTCATTGCAGTTAAACTTAATTTAATTAAACACTGCTAAAATATATTTTCTTTCTGTCACTTCTAAAGACAAACTATGCTAAACTAACAGTGTTTTAAGTAAAAATGATTCAATAAGCGTTGGTAAGTAGGACCATCATCATTTATTCAACAATAAATATTTTTAAATACCATTATTATTATATAACAGATAGGACTATAATTAGTATTTAAAGTAATGATGATAGCTTTATTTTATGACACTGATAAATGATTATAGTCACTTAATAGCAAGGACTATTGTTCTCATTACATTCCATAGATACATTGCTCTCTCTTCTTAATTTCTACATGTGCTTATGTAGATGTGATAAAATTAGTTTTATAATAATTGAACCACATTGTAATCCAATAGGTAAAGAGTACCAATTTAATGAGACTACCAAATATTTTTGAAATATTAATGGAAAATACGGTAATTTCTATTACAATTTAAAATCAGTATATTTAGTTATGAACTAAAGGATGTTTTTAGACATTTATTATTTGTATTTGTGTATAGATTTAATTTGCGATACTGATACAATGCATACATGTTAAAATGCATTATTGCAGTTTTTCACTTCATTCACACTGCAAACAGTTGAAATTGTTATTGATAATGTAGTTAATTATAGTTATGTTCTCGTGACGAACGTATTATCTGTTTTATAGAATCGGAAGGCATATTGATAAATAATCGGTAATGTCAAAGGTCTCTCGCTATCAGCGGGTAGTGATAATTCGTTCTCCAGCCGGACACAATAAGTATTCAATGTTTGAAGTGCGTATGGAAGAGTGATACACTAACTAACTAACGAATAGAATATTATATAAATATTTATTATACACTAACGCAAAGTATAACGGTTGATTGCCTTTGTTTTTTTACGATTAATCAGAGCAAAGGTCGTTAGTATAAAAGACTGAATTTACAAAGGTTCAATGATATAAGTAAAAATAAATAAATACATTATATATGAATAATGTACAAAGTGTCTTCCTCCGCCCTTAATCATTCAAACTTATTTAAATTTTTATTACTTAACACTTTTGATTTAATTTTAGTATAATTATCATCATAGATTGAGGAAGCTTATGTATCTTGTTTTTTAGTAAGTATAATATTCTTTAGAAAAATTCAAATATCGTCTTTTGTAAAAAGGGTTTCATTTGTTTATGCATGCATTCTATATTGTAATAAATTACGTCAGCTTTGTAAGAACTCATATAACTATACATACGTATTTATTATTTTCTATAGAATTTCAACTTTCACAGTATCGAATCTAGCCTAACAATAATGTAAAAGCTATCTACTCGTACATAATATTTTGTTGCTATCTATACATATGCCTATATATTTTTCTTGCCAGCTTAATATTTATTAAGTGATTAAGATGTATTACAGGTCCCGGCAAACATCTTTAACAATTCACAAACAAAAAAACACATGTGCAGTTGCATTTTTTAGTTCAAAATCTTTAACTGTGCTGGTTTTTAAAACTGTTCAAGATGTTGGCTGGGACCTGTATTTTTTTCTACACACACGTGCCCCGCCCGCCTATGCTTAACCTAAATGCTGCAATAGGTATTTATTAATTTTTTATTATTTAACTGTCGTCGGTGGAATAATTAGATAATCGCTAAACCATACACTCTTTTTTTATCTCGATTAAAATTAAATAGCCAAAATATAGCATTTGTACATCTATACTATTTTTTAATCTAGTCATGGACTTCTAACTTCTAATTCTTCTTTTAATATTTATCTTTTTTATAATTTTGTGTTTGTAGTTTTTGATTTAATGCCCTTATTTCATAAACAAGGTGCGTACACGCACTTTACACTGAGTCTGTAATGTAGTCAATTTTGTTTACAAATGTAAATTTTTCTTGCGTTAAACGCAATTTAAGCCAGTTCCAGACTTAATTATGTTTACTATGTAATATAGACACAGTATATCTAGGTAAGTATAGTACACTGTAACTTCTTGTTTAATTTTTTAATTAGGGTGCCACTATTGGGCCCATACCTTTGTTTATGAGAGAAAAATTGAGAAAAAACACGTGTTTGGGCCCTTTGACGGCCGGTACCCTCACGGATAAGCAAGGAAATAAAACCTGGATGAGTTTTAATTTATTGCTCCTAATCCTAATAGATATAGTTTATTGACTCTATTATTGGTAAATGTGTTATTTTTTTTATACTACTAGATAACAAACAAGCTGACGGTCCACCTGATGGTAAGCGGTTACCGCCGCGTATAGACACCAATTAGCGGATATTTTATTACTTTTTAGTATTTCAGAGTCGATTTCCATTATATTTTTGTCTTGGTACTAAAACCCCCAAATCCTTCCTAGGGGAGGAGATAAGAGGATGGAGTGAATAGATCTACTTATGCAAACGGTATTAGCCAACGGGAATTTCGCTAAAAACTGTATTCTGGACACAGGAAGAGTAAAAGCAGGGGAGACACATAAACGATCCCGATGGATTGAAGTGCACTGTGACTTGGTGATGGCCCCACAATAAGATAAGATAAGATAAAATACTTAGTTCTGACATCTTATAATTTTTTAATTCAAACCTAAAGAAAAGAACAGAAAAAATATTTCAAAATTAGATTAGTCCAAAAAAGATTAGGAAAATCATAATAACACCCTAGCCGCGTTACACGTGTTTATGTAAGTTTGACAACTAACGAAAAGCTTACTCTCTTGATCTATTATTTATATCTTTGGCTGTGGCTTACACCGATTATCTAGATCAAATTAATCATAATTTCAGAGCTTGTGCTATGGATATTAGCGGTCGGAGAAATATTCATAGTTATAAGATTGGAAATAGACAATATAAATATTGTAAGTCTAATCTCATCATCATCATACAGTATAAATATACAATAAAACTCCTTATTCAACATACCTACATAATCATTGTACCTTCAACAACTAATTATTATAACACTCAAACTTGTGATGAAGTATAAACACGATAGATACAAAGTCCAAAATAGACGTATCTTATCTCCAGGTTACTCCGTACGAAGCAAGTTCTTAAATTAATTAAAGTCATAATCCCTGTAAATATGAAATCATATTTTTCATTCACTTTTTATACTGAGGGACAAAGCACCAACTCGTAGCTGGAAGGACGAAAGTACCTATATCTACTTAATGCATTTTTTGAGTGCACACTGTCCAGACAAGTTCACTTAACCACAGAATAAAGAAAAATGCTGCTCGTTTCACCGTTTGTCACTTGTTTTTACATTTAGGTAGGTAGGTAACTACCATGGATTAGACTGGTGAAAATTTTAGTTTATTTCACATACGCGATCAATGATTGTCACCACCAAAAGAGGCTGTTCAAGATTTTTAAAATCTTAAACAGCTACTCTTCCTTTGAAAAACACGTTTCTGAGGTTACCACGGAGGAGTGACATATTAAATGTTTTAAAAATTGGTTTATTATGAGAAACAATTAAAATTTTAATGAGAAATAAGTAAACTGAACATATATTGAGAAAAAAATAAAATAATTTTTGACCATTCATAGCATTATTTTCTTATTCATACCGGATATTTTAAGTGCGGCCCACGCTAAAAAGAGGAATATAAATGGATTAATCATAGTTAAAAACAAAAATAAACTGCTTATTTTAGCAGATTATTTTTTTACCTCTAAATCAATCAATTTGCATATCATATTATTATTAATTCATATTGTAAATCGTTCATGTGAAACTAAGGCTGGGGTATATTTTGCATACCTAAAACAATAAGCCTATTTACTTTCAGCGATGTAATGCGGCTAGTATTATTGTGATTCTTTCAGTTTCACAAAATTTAGGTGGCGATTATTCATAATTTTATTTTTTTATGCATCAAGATGCAATAAGTCATTTGATTAGGATATTGAAGATCCCATAAATATATAAGGTACGACAAAATATTTTCTCCGTAAAGATTTTTTTATAAACACTGTTACGTGTTGTTAGATACATTATCTTCTACTTTTGTACGAGCATAAGAGAAAACGTATTGGCAAGGTTTCCACCGCAGCGGGGAATACTCGATGCGATCGCATTGCTCAGGGTTACGCTCTTTGCCCAACTACCGGGTAGGTCAGTAATCACTTAGGTAATTCATTATTAAACTTCACACTTAGGTGCACGTGTCCGACACTATCCATCATACTCTAATATCATAAATACGAAAGTAATTCTGTATGTGTGTTGTGTTTTTTCTCTTAAACCGCTGAAATGATAATATCTTTTTCAATTAGGCCCCCCCAAAAAGCTCTTTGGAATCGTCAAAAATCCCTTATGTCTATCACAAAAAATAATATTAACTAACAATGTCATAATTTTGGTCTCTATGTCTCTCCGTCATGTCTGGATTTACGTAAGCAAACAATGCCATAATGTCAGTCTGTCTGTCTGTCTATCTGTCGGTCAGACAGTCTGTGTCTGTCTGTCCGTCAGATCGACATCAACACGGGCGGAAGCACGGACAGATTTGTAGGATAGGATTAGTAGGGATATTTAGTAAAGAATTAATTTTGTTTCTTAATTACTAATTATCGTTGCACCGTTACCGTCGTTACATTTATATATCTTTACTTTCTTACTTACTTACACTGGGGCATAAATAAGCATTTAAAAGGAGATTTGTACTATTTTTGTGTAACTAAAACATAACTAAACTAACTAACTTTTGTGTAACTAGACAAATAAATAAACACTTCACTTCGTTTCGCTTCACTTCGTTTGTGTTTTGTGTTTGTGTTTGTGTTGTTTGTTTGTTTGTTAGGTGGTCACCTAGAATACATAATTACAAAGTAATGTTATTTGGCTGACGTTCTTAAGTAAGGTAGAGCTGATTCTCCAGACGTTGGCTCTTTTGAGAGGAAAATTATTACACTAAGTCACTAAGTATAGGCTCTGAAATCGAACAAATAGACTTGTTCTCTAAACTATCTAAGAGTACATTTGATAAAAGGAAGCCCAAGGGTGGCTAAAAGGTATGTGATATCAGTATTATGTCATCACATTACAGAATAATTTAAATGACGGACGCCACTTTAATGTAATATACCGTTTGTATTGTAAGAGGGCTTTTATCTGTAGGTAGAGTGCATCGGGAGTGGAATATTAGGATGTTTAATAACATGACTTAGAAATGAAAAACAAATTAAAAATATTTTAATCGCGCTATTAGTAACGCCGTTTCCTGGTGGTCATAACCACGCCACGTGGCATTGCCTCTGCAGTTCTGCACCCATATTCTCAAATCTCGGACCACATTCAATTACTGAAAATTTACTTGTGACTTTATTATATTTCGGTATCTAAAACGTCGCCGTAATGTAATGAGTTAGCCGCTGTATTAATTCAGTGCGCCTATTTGTAATACGGCGTGTTTTACGATACGACTGCGACATAGACATCATACAACCTTATTTCGGTGTGTGTTACAGCTCGATGTGTTTCGGATTAAAGGGAAAGGTACGAGATAATTACTGGGCATGGAAGGAATTTCATCTCAGGCCTCAGGATGACAACCACAGATTACATTGTAACCTGCGATGCGATATCAAGTGATTATTTTCTTGTTAATAACAAGGAAAGAATCACTTCGTATTGCCAATATTAATAACTTTTTATGAGACGGTATCCACTACGAGTATGTAGAGTAGTGCAAAATGATTAACTAAGTACAATATTCTGGACCTTAACTGTATTTTGAACTTTCCTATTTGGGTATGGGTAATTTGAAAATGAACATAAAATAAACTTGCGCAGTTATGAAAACATATAGGTACAGTGCAAAATTAATCATATCAGTACAATCGACGTATTAATCATTGGAATCGAATAAAAAATGTATCCTACTTGCATAATGCACAGTACGCAGTAATAACAACACAAAATTACTATACATATAACATAAATTGTCAGTATAATCGATGTCTGGTTTTGTGTTTCCTCCATCTTGTTATTCTTTATGCATTTGAAGGGCGTTTGTCCGGCCTCCCGGAGCGATCCTAGCAGCCACAGGCCACAGCGCTTATCGCCCGATACGAGATAAGACCCGGATGCACTACGCCCTCTGTTTGTCAATGAATCTGTTTGTGTGTACACTCATTAGGATTATAAATAATTGCTATCTAATAGAAGTCAGTTAATGAGAATTAACATTACAGAAGATACTAATTTATATTTCTCACATATACGGCAGTATAGGCAAGCCTCCAACAAAGTGGGCAAATGATCTGGTGAAGGTTACACGTAGCCGCTGGATGCGTGTAGCACAAGACCGATGGATCATCGAGAAAATCATTAGGGGAGGCCTTTGTCCAGCTGTGGACGTCTTTCGGCGGATATGATGATGATGATGGTGGTGGTGGGTACAATAAGGATTAGATGTTATATTAAATGTGCGTCTTAGTTCAGCATATTTTGCCACGAGCGACGTAGAAAAAAATATGAAATGAAGTTAATATAAAACCAATTATTCATAAAAATCTAGTCACTTCATTTTTATTTTAAACCTCAGATCTAAATATCACTGGTTCGATTCCGGTGAGAGCAGAAATTGTCTGGTCGGTTTGGTTGGTGGTAGGGCTTTTCTAAGTCCGCCTGGCTAGCTACCACCATCTTACCTAAGTCTGCCGCCATAACAAAAATGTTAACAGCATTGTTGTGTTCCGGCAGTTAGAGGTAAGATAGCCAGTTCCTCTGTGGTTGAGGAATCCGGGTGTAGCTCGCTTCCAAATTCGGTCTTATCTTCACTGGTAACTGAAGATAAGGTCAAAGACCAAGAGTTACCCCGTTAAGATAAAGAAGAATTGTGTGTGTCCTTAAACATAATAATCAATTACTTATCTATTATATTTTATAATATTAGTATTAAATTTCAAACGATGGAGATGAAAGCGTCAGAAAATGTTTAGTAAATTAATTTAATTAGGTTTATTTGACGACCAGCTGGCCGAGTGGTCTGTAGCCCTTGATATACTGACTACTCGATCAGCGGTCCCGGGTTCGAATCCCGGTAGAAGCCCGGTAGGTTTGTATGATGAGTACGAGCTATAATTATCAATATTACTCCGTTATCTAGTAGCCATAACACAAGCTCTTACAATTAGGTATGCTTATTGGGCTAGATAATAGGTGTAAGTGTATGATGATTATTATTATTTTACTGTCTGAAAGATACTTCGAAAATGAAAAAAAAAACTGAAAAGGATAAAATAATTAAATTTAAGTAGGTTTTCATCCCCTAGAAACATATTTTTCGAGTCGGTGCTTCACTTTCTATTGTTTTTGGAAACCACTTAGCACCAACTCCAAAAATATGTTTCTAGGGGATGAATACCTACTTAAATTTAATTATTTTATCCTTTTCAGTTTTTTGAAGTCGGTTTTAATTTTTGTTTAAAATATTTTTTTTCACAATTTTTAGTGATAACTTTCTACGGTCAAAGCTAGATGGGTGACCGTCAAATTATATTGTTTCCTACTATCGTATCGTTTCACTAAAAAGTCATTGGAAAAGCAAAAATTCGCAATTACGCATATGTAGACGACTTCATAATTTCAGTTTTTTTATATTTAAAACCAAAGTACCCAACTGTTTTTGAAAAAAATTTTATGGGACCAAATGGCAGCTATTCCGCATCGAACAAAAAAAGAATCACGTAAATCGGATCAGTAATCTCGGCGTGATCGGTGTACATACATAGAAAAAAAAAAAAAAAACATACCGGCTGAATTGAGAACCTCCTCGTTTTTGAAGTCGGTTAAAAAACATCGGCACATGGTATTTCACACAGTCCATCTAGTTTGCTAGACAGCAAATATAACTTTATTTTCACACACAGTAAGTCTTACACAGTAAGTTGGCACTAAACATGCGCGGCACAAAAATATTGACTTTTTAATCAATTTACGATCACTTGAGACTTTACTTATGTAGCAAGAGTATTGTTTAGAGAAATAACAAGCTTAATAAGTAAGCTTGTTATGTTAGCTTAAATCAAACGGTGGGTAATTACACCTATTATGCGTAAGTTAATTTATTTTGCACAGTTGTGTATTTTCCTCCCTTTGTACGAGTGTTTTGTTCAACTTTGTAGATAGTCTAGTTAAACCTTTTTGTTATTGTTGGTTTACTGATTAACATATGGAATACTTTGTCTTATGTTTAAACACAGATTATGATATTGTGATATTTTTATTGAGTTATGTGTTCCCTCATTCCCATAACATGGGTTCCTTCATGAGAGGCGTGAAAAAGCACCTTTCGGGCCGGCAAGGTGGAGGCGGCTAGAGCAGTGTCTAAACTGCACTAGCTGTCTTCGCATAAGGACTCTTCTTACCGCTTCACATCAGGTGGTGTTGGCTCAATTGCCGTGCTTCGTATAAATAAATTAAAATAATTTTGATCTTGGGATAGTCTAATATTACAATCTCGGAAGATCACAATCGGCATGGAGAGTGCTCTTATAAGCTTTTGACCTTATTTCGCCTCCACCCTTCCTACTCAGGAACACAAGTGCCTGTCCTCAGTCATCAATTCACTTTCTCCATCTCAACATTTAGCACTTAACTTCGTTACTTTGTCGTACTTCCAAAACTTGGTATTTTTTTGCTGGCACATGGAGTTCCCACCTTCTTATAACATGCGTTCCTTTAAAAGAAGCGTGATCTTATGGGCCGGCAAGGTGGAGGCGGCTAGAACAATGTGTTTAAAGCTGCACTAGCTGTCTTCGCATATGGACTCTTCTTACCGCTTCTCATCAGGTGGAGTTAAGTCATTTGTCGTGCGTTGTACTGTATATAAAAAAAGTATTTTGTGTCCATTATCTCTATCGAATTAGTGACTACAATGCTATATTATTGTCTATCGTAAACTCGGTTCTGGCGATATGCATAACATTTTATGGGAACTCAATAAATACATAGGTGTAGAAGCGGTGCGTGCTCGCTGCTATACGCAATCACTACTTGACTTGCGCAACACGCCCAATTAAAGGACGGTGTACGGTGCACTTAATCTAAGTCTTATATTCACCTTTATTTTCACAGTCTTAAGGTCCAAACGATATCGAGCATAACTAACGTAATGTCGAAACAAAGATGAGTTTAGAGAGGTCAAGATGATAGGACTCCGACAAAGGAATGAAATAATAATTTTAATTGTGGTTTTTGCAATACTTAATTTCGCTAACCGAGTGCAATTTCAGCTAAGTATATAAGTACCAATTTAGCAGCAGCGATTAAACGGATAAATTAGCGTCAAATATATTATAAATATAGTTTTATAATTGCACAGAAAATCTTGATCACATGACGTAGGTGCCGTTTGTCGCTAAAAATAATTAGTATACGCACCTATTCGTATTTCCTTTTTTAGATCTTCGTATCTACTATAATTGTCAATATTCAAGATGTTTTTTTTACTACAAAGGCGTGAAACAAGTACTAATGGTATTAAAAACGTGCCATGTCTGATGACAAGAGGTAACAGAAGTCTGTATTGAGAAGGCAGCTAGCCTAACTTAGAACAATAGCCGTAGCCGCCTCTGCCTTGAGCGGTTCCCAGTTCCTACCGAAAGTGACGCCGCAGTTGAATTTATGAAAAAAATATATATCTAAACGAGGACCAACCTGATCCATCGCAGACGGTCACGTAGAAGAGACGTGATACGGCCACGTGCTCCTCTCGTTGTATTGGTGCCGTAGGTGGATGGTCGGGGGCCTCACCGCCGAATAGCACGGCTCGTCAAATATGCATGGAGTGGAGTTGAAAGAAGCTCGCAATGTGCGGGATGATCGTCGGGGTGGTATGGTTGACTTGTTCATTCCCGTGTCGCCCCAAAATGATGGAAGGGGATGTACGCGGTGGATTTTAGCGGGTAGGTTGGGCTATTTATCGCGGAGCCCTACATAATCGTCAGGGTCCTCCCAGGCTCAGCTATAGGCGTAACCGCCTTTACGCCTATTGCTGAGCCTGTGCGCAATAAAGGGACAAAAAAGCGTGACATCTTTTCCCTTGGATAAATAAGGCGAGACACAAGTGATTTTAAAATGACTTGTATCTCGGCTTATTGATAATGCCCAAAAATCCCGATATACCAGGCAAATTTATCTAAAAATTTTATGACGAGGATCTAAGTTACTGATACTTAGTATGCAGATTATATTTACGAAAGCATCAAAATTGGTTCAGTAGGTAGAGGTTGTCAAAAAATTGGTAGTTTTGAGAATATCGTGAAATACGGGTTTGAAAACAAAACCTTATAGTATAAAGAAGTCTCGGTTATACAATTAGAAAAATATAGGTAATCTACGGCTATGGCGCGATCGTTTTAAAACTTTTTTACAAGAAAGTGGATGTTTGAATGTTATATTTAGAGTAGGTATTTGACTTAAGAAAATATAACTTAATAACGAAATAGGTACCTACGTCTAAAACTGTAATTGAATCCCAATTAATTTGTATAACATTAAATAAAACAACAGTAAAAAAAAACTTAGGTATCTTACATACAAATATGATAAAAATCGCAACACTATGATGATAAATATATAAAAATGTGTATTTATTAAAATTCTAAAATTAAATAATAGTTAAATTCTTCTCTAATGTAATTCTTTTTTTAAAATAAACAAATAATTGAAAAGGAATCTAACCCCAAGTTTTACGTGTGCGAGTCAGCAGATGAATTAATCAATTTTTTTTATATAATGGAAAGATTTAATGAAGTGAAAGAATTGACGATTTGAGTGGAGTGTTGAGTGGATACCGTTTCAGCTTAATTACTCAATAATAATTTATTTTGTATTACAATTAAGTCTTTTATGTTGTGATGCTGAATAAAGTTTTATTCTATTCTATTCTATTTTGGGATTCCATGAGTATTACTTGCAAAAACCTTGTCTTCATACGGCTAACTAAATAACTGGATTTTTATCAGCTTGTAAAACTTTTGAAAAGCTCTTTTGCATAGGCGCGAGGCCGTCAGAGGTCGCCGGCGTCGCGTCGGCGACGCCGAACGCCCCGCCGCCATTGACCAAATTATATATATTTGCTTTTAATAAATTCCTTTTTATTAAATAATTAAGTAATGACCATTGAAGGCTTCACTTTTAAAGGAACGAAAGCACACCTTATGTGCTGTTAAAGAATTCCATGAGCGGGTCCTATAGACGAATGACCAATCGCTATTCCTATAGTCAGTGTTTGTTGTTTTTATTGCCTTCTCTTTAAGATTACTTTGAAGGATTTGTAAGTGATCTATAATGTCAGGCTATTTAATTAAACATTAGCTTATTAAAGCATAATATAAAATATTTGTCTTTTAAAACAACCTCATAAATAAATCAACAGGGGAACAATGTATTTAAATAAACTCCAGACAAGGTGACGCTATTCATAATGTTTTAATTTGCATTGCTTTCCGTTTCAAAAATGGCAGTGAATTCAATAAAAATTACAGCAGTTGTTGCTAGCGGTAGCGGTATGAAGGCGAATTTAATAATAAGATGTCCTGAAGTTTTCTTTATACTTACGAACGAAGCTGCCCCCCCCCCCCCCCCCCCCCTGCCCGTACCTCGCTACGCCCATGCAAAACTTACTTTTGAGGTAGACGAGATATATATTTATACTACTCTTTTTATATATATGGTGCGATCAATACGACAATAAATCAAAACATGGGCTATATTAGTTCGTAGAAATGGTTTGCCGCGTTGAAAAACACCTTATTCGTTTTATAAATTCATGACATTTGTATGAAATAGTATGAAATTGGCCGCATTATTTCATAGAAAGGCCGTGAAATTATCAAATGAATAAGATGTTTTTTAAGTGGCAAACCATTTCTTTGAACTAATTTAGCCCATGTTTTATTGTCGTTTTGACGGCACCACCCTATATATTTTTATTATAAAAAAATATTTATATCTATCAATTCGACTATCAATTAAAACGAAAATAAATGATATGAGTTTTTGAATAATGTGTTATTATCTAGTTAATTTTTTTCTGCGACATACATATAAGTTGTTCGGAATTTAAATTGCATTAGCACATACAAAAACATTCTTTTCAGGATGGATACATGAAAACGTATTTTCCACTTTATTCTATTTCCAACGGTATTTAGTATGATATAACCTTTAAAAGGGCCTCCATTTTAGATTTGACGTTGGCAATGGAAGTAAACAAAAGGTCAAAGTTTATATTTAAATTTGTAAAAAATCATAATTCATAAGTTGCTTTCATTATAATAATGTCGGTAATACAACACATTATCGAAAATGCTCCGTAATCGAGTCCATTGTGTAAACTGTCGCTATTATGATAACAAGTTACCATTGCGTGGGGAAAATTGTAAATATTTTCAATCTTCTGGTCTTCCGTAATGGTTGTTGCGGTTACATGAAGCCATCTTACCTATATGAATAATTTAATACAAATTATTCAATATTACTTACGTGGAGTATGTTCTCGTGGTCACAACTCATAGTTGACAATTTCAGTAGATAACTAACTATATAAAATTGCTTATAATGTTAGAATCTTAGAATAAACAAGAAGGATAGAAGGCTTTAGAATAATCGTTATTATTCTAAGGATATACGGGCTTTTTTCTTTTTATTACCTATTTGACTTAACCGTAGGGTGACTAAATTGTTATTTGAATATTATCTGATAGATTCGATACATGAATGGTCCATAATATTCGAATGATCTATATGTTATATAGGATGGTGACAATAATACAACAGTAAACATACTACAAAAAACATGGGCTGTATTAGTTCATAGAAATGTTTTGAAATTTTCAAATACATCTTATTCATTTGATAATTTAATGAAATTTCTATGAAATATTGCAGCTTAATGTTATATTACCATTGTTATGAACTAATATAGCCAATGTTTTGATTTTATTGTCATATTGTCGTCACTAATCTGTATATTCCACCTATCTTTACATAATGGTATGTAATAAATATTAAGTACCTATTGGTTATTTGGTATGAGAAAAGTTGCATATATATTTTTAATTATAATTAATGAAGGTGTTTTGATTAAGCTTGATCGAGTTATGTTTCCTAGAGTAAACAAGATTGTCTACTGTTATTAACCAATCGCGCCCGCTTCCTTCATGAAATTATAAGTGTAGTTTCCCTAAGAAAAGCGAAATACTCATGTACCTACTTACTGATTTCATTACCCTGCACTTGAGGAAACCTGATTATAATACCAGTGAGGATTTCTTTGATCGCTTGTCAATTAACTTTTACTAAGATAAAAGTTTCTAGAAAGTTGTTGATTTTTTAAGATTACGTAGTACCTACTTAAATGTAATTTTCCCTGTTCTTATTAAACGAATTGAATAATGGTAGTTTAGTTATATTTGTGCCAGTTATAAGGTATAATACCACAAACGTTGCTTTGCCACGTACTAATTGGTCTTTGAATTGGTTCTGAGAAAAGTCTAAAGAAGAAACTTATTCACTGATAACATCATTGTAGCTTATAGCTGCTTGTTTTGTTTGCCTATTTTAAAACAAGGTTATTTATTTGTTACAATAGAATAAATAAAAATTTATCAACTGATTCACATTTTGTTTAATATGACAATACTATGGTTAATGAGCGCTTTTGTGAAAATTAATTACAAATTAACTTTTCCTTAGGTTGAACTTTGATTGGTTTACAATATTGCTTTAGGATGCTCCTTATTGGAATTCTTTTGTACCTACCTCTTTAGCCGGGGCGGCACAGGGGCGACGTCTGCCCATTGCCTGAAGATTTCGTGAAAATTATTTGTACAAAAATATAAAATAATAATAATGGATTTATAGCCAGCAACGAGAGTCGATTACTACAGCAGAGACTACACAACGCTACAGATCTATAAATTATGATAAATTATTGACAGTAGTAGAAACAATAAGATACTTGACGTCAGATAATTAAGAATAGCAGTGATTTATCTCACTAAATAGTTAATCCGTTTCTGTGGTGTTTTGTAATTTTGTATGTGTTAACCAACTTTTGTTGCTGACGTTATGTAACGAACGTGGGTACTACCGTATGTACGTCAGTAAAATGTCATCCATTGAGTACATTGACTATTTAACCCTACATTCATAATAACAATCATATAGCTAGCTTGAAGGATGTGTCTGAGTTCATCGCAAAAACCTCTGCCTCTATCAGGATTGGAATCCGAGGCCCCTGGTTTGTAGATTGTGTGCACAGAGATCCTGACCAGACCGATCTTCTTCTCTATATGACCGGATGTTACAGAACTCCAAAATAAAATTTGGAATTCTAGGGTTGCGGGATGTCGATATCGTACTATGTGCTATGTGCGCGGGTTGTGTGTGTGTGTGTGTGATATAACTGTAGTGTGTCGTACGATACACGACAGAACGCATTTTTAGGGTTGTCACGAGCAGGTGTGACATTGTTTTTTTTTTATTTTAACCCGTCAAGCATCAGCAAGCATCAGATTCCAGACACAATTGTTTTTTCAATTGTTATAGACCTCCAGAGGAATAACGCCGTCTGAAAGGTGTCAAAATTTTTGAGGTAGATAACTCTTGACAAGGAATACAACTACCTCCTTAAAATTTTATTTCGGACTTTCGTAACACGCTGTATATTATAGGTTTACTTAATAAAATTTTTGTTTTCCACAGATGCGTCGTGTAGCTGAGTTCAAACGCGACTATTCCAGCTTGCTCAACGGATTAATGCCATTAGATGAAGAGGAAGCGTTCTTGCATCACACCGTGGCTAATGTGCTGACTCAAAGAGATCACAAGAATAGAAGAATTCTTCTTGTCAACTGTGGAGGTAATATTCTTATAGTTTTATTTTGTATTTCTCTTGTAAGTGAATTTAATTATTTTGTAGAAATAAATGCCTTAAACCGTAGTATATAGGTACTTTATACAGATTACACTTTATAAACTTATAGTATACCTTATCAAGCTTAAAGTAGAACGGCCTCCCACTAGATGGACAGACGACCTGGTGCGGTCGCGGGGAGCCGCTGGATGTAGATTGCACAAAACCAATCTGTTTAGGAATCAATGGGGGAGGCCTATGTTCAGCAGTGGACATAGACTTTATAATTAAAAACATTAACTTTATTTCAAAATTATGTTTACATTTATTTTTAAATAAAGATTTCCTATAGAATTCCTTTGCCACATAGACACACGGACACACCATCAGCTTCAAAATAGGTACCATATTTTAGTATTTTTTTCTTTTTAAAGGTTCATGGGATCCCAAGAAATTAAACGTAGATCAGATGTTCAGGATGTTTTACTTGATCCATGTGGCGTCATTATTGGAGCACGAAACCCAAGTCAACGGCAGCGTGATGATCATGGACTATCACAATATGGGTTGGTCACAGGTCAGTGATTTCTTTTTCTTAATACCAAAGTTATGAAACAGTTTATGCTATTAAGTTAGGTAGTCATAAAGAGTGTAAAAGGTTATTACAGGGTCGGCAACGCGCAAGTGATACTCCTGGTGTTGCAAGCGTCTATAGGCTACGGCAACCGGTTACCATCAGGTGGCCGTATGCTTGATGGCACCTTGGTATAAAAAAAAAACATTCACCTGGCATAAAGTAGTATATTACTTATTCCAAAAACGTAAATTGAGCTTAACACATAATATATTTATAGATGATTTCATAATGTGAACAAATAAAATTACGATCAACAAACGCACGTGTTACACCGGCACACGTGTCGTGCGTGTTCATCCAATGATTTAAATGATGTTAATTAGGTTTTGTTGTTTCAAAATTGGCGAAATTTGCTCTTATATAATTGATATATCCTAAATGGTTAACATTGTGTTTCAGAAAAACGTTAGGGCTGGAAAAAGACATGTCCTGATCTTTTTAATTTATACTATACAGGATATTTGGTACATAGTATAACAAGCGGGTACCTACCATATCCACGTAGTCATATAAATACTATATACTATATGGTGCTATTAAAAATTTAAAATAGAAAAATAAATTAAAAAATTTCCCGTACTAATTTGGTTATACTGACGAAGTATTTGTATGAAGGGAAATTTAATTTAAAATTTTGATTTTTTGATAACACCATTAGTATTTACATGACTATGTTGACATGGGTAGTCTTTTACCAACTAACTTGCATAATTTAAAAATAAAATTTAAGAGTAAAAGTGACATAAAATTCTAACTGTGGATTTTTGAGTAGGTATATATCATAGACTAACAAAAAATATTACAAGTCATGAACTTTGAGTGTATGAGTTACAAAGATAAATTCAAAGTATGCCTTGTTATTATTGTGACACATAAGAAACAATAGATAATCCAGTGTGGAAATAAAACACGCAAGCATACTTGTACATTCGTCTGGCTTATTACGAAAAACTGTGTTAGTATCAAATTAAATTTTCTAATTAGGTATAAATAAATAGCGCAGTCGCTATTTTTAGAACAGTCTATCTGTTCTGGTCACTTATGTGGCCAAATTTGTCATCGGTTGCCAAATCAATACAAAGTAATAAAAATTATCTTAGCTAGTAACATTGTATTTACGAAATTTTAATGGCGCGTTTTAAAACTAGAGTTGTTCTAAGTTGATCAGCTGGTGCGTGGAATAATAAAATTAAAATTGAAAGTAGGTTTTATGAAAATTATAATACTTTGGTAGGTATCTAAATTTAGAATCATAAATGTATAGAGATTATTCGAGATACTTTAGCTTTTTAATCCCTGACGCAAAAAGAAGAGTGTGAGTTTTATGTGTCTGTCTGTGTATCTGTCTGTGCCATCGTAGCTCCTAAACTCCTAAACGAATGAACTGATTTTGATTCATTTTTTTTTGTAAACTGAACTAATTGAGATGGTTCTTAACTATAATTTATGAAGATCTGTTCAGGCGTTTGATGACTATCATCTTCCTTACTAACTTTTGAATATCCAATTGATTTGAAATTTGGTTTACTGTTACTTCGGTGGTATTTATTTACAAGTTATGCTAACCTTTAGCTGATCCTGTACCATCAATTAGTCTGCAGGATACTAAATTCTTCAGAAATTTACAGCAAACATAGCGTGTTTGGGCTTATAAGAAGTCTCAAGGACGTTGTATTAGATATATGAATAATGAGGCCGGTGTTACTTAAAATTTAAAATTTAATATTATTGTATGAAAATTTCTGACCAACACCGCTTGTAGAAGTGATTTCATTCTCTTTGGCCGCCTGCTGAAAAATTTTCATACAAAAGCTTTTATCTTTCTCTATCTTAGGTTGATCTTAGGTCATCGTTACGGCTTTGGTAAAGAATCATTCTTAATGTTTATCTTGGTTCATTAATTATTTCAATTACCTACAGTGAAAAGTTAATTAAACACCCTTTATTGAAATAATAGGATTCTCAAAATCTCGTTTATGATTTTGTTATATTACGGCGGTTTGCTTGGTGGTAGGCCCGTATGTAGGGTCGTCTGGGTAGGTACCACCGCCTTTCTTATTTCAGTCGTAAAATAGTTCGCTGTGTTTCGGATTGAAGGGAAAGGCAGCCAGTGTAATTACTGCCACCTGCAATATCAAGTGATTTTTAACCGCTAACCGCTTACCATCAGGTGGGCCGTCAGCTTGTTTGTCATCTAGTTGTATAAAAAAATAGCTTTATATAATATATATAAAAGCTATATCACCTCTAGCCGCCCAGACACGTGCTAAAGAAATTCATATACAATTAGCCGATAAAACAATGTGCTTTGTACTCACAATGAAAATTGAAGAAATCTAGTACAATCATGAACGGTGTCATGCGTCATTGACTCTTGCTAGAATTGAATCAGAACACATATTTGATTGCACAGCTGCTCTGGCACACGCTTCTGGTGACTGTTTTTAGGTAGACAGCGTAAATTATGGCGTTTCTTTCATTGTTCCAATACTTAGCGTATTTTTTGCATTTTCTCACAAAGATAGCAGCGTCACTTCAATTATGTTTTTAGGTGCTTTAATTACTCATATTATGAAAACTATCTTTTTCACATACTTACAACGTGTATCAGAATTACCCAAATAAAAGATTTTTTTTATCGAAAACTCAAAATGTAAATGTCACTACTCTAGTAATTTAAGGTTGTACTCTCCATCGTCTGCATCGTCACCTGGTGTGGTAGGGATATCCAACGTTCTTCTGGGATATCCCTAACCCATAGTGGTGGCCTGCTGAGGTCAGCTGTAAGCGGCCACGCGGACGACTACCAAGTTCCCCGTGTGGTCGCGTCGCTAGGCAGTGACGTAGGTAGAACTGATGGTTTTTAGTGAGTATGCCAGTCGGAGAGTCTCACATAACCCAACCGTGGCCCCTTATCACAGCTGGGTAGCTATGAAAGCTTTTCCATCATTAAAAAAAAGGTTAGGTTGTACTCTAGTAATTTTAAGTTGAAAGACATTCACAGCCGGTACCACCGGACTCTGTAGACGCTCGTAGCATCTTCGGCACTACACACAGACTACACACGTGTAGCCAACCCTTAAAAAATAAAGAGAAAGAGGTGTTGTTATGGCAGCATAAGAGATGACTCCCCCAGCTCCAATATAACGCTTTCATAATGAGCTCCGGCGACCTTACTCACTGCAGGAAGACAACACTATAAAGTAGTGTTTAGCTGCCATTTTCTGTAGGTACTCTAAATTCGAATGATAAATACCACCACTAACACTTTTAGTTGATATCTTAACGATATTTTTTTTAATATAAAGCATGATGTGAAGCGGTAAGAAGAGTAAATATGCGAAGAAAGCTAGTGCAACTTAAAACACGCTGTTCTAGCCGTCTCCACGTTGCCGGCCCTTAAGGTGCCTTTTCACGCCTCTTTTGAAGGGAATGTTATAGGAAGGAGGTAACACAAGTGCTGGAAAATAATTCCAACTTTTGAAAGTACGACAAATTAACGATTAACTAAACTTCTTTGTCCGTGATATTGGGGAGGAGACAGTGAATTGATCACCCCGAAGACCGGCACGCATGCTTCTGAGTAGGAATGGGCCGGCACGCGTGCTAAGAAAATTGATTGGGTTCCAAAGCAGCATATTTTAATATATGCTTACTCACACATAGTTTTGGTAACACATACTTGTTCATAGGTGTGGCGATGTAAGTTTCAATGTGTAGCTTACATGAACGTGACGAGTGAACTTTATGGCGAGCTTACAAAAGCCTTGTATATTTGAAACGGTAAATAATATTTTAACTGATAGGTACCATAAACTGGGCTTATGCCTGCCTGCTAAAGTCTCTACTTTAATTGCCATGCCATGTCGTACGGTGTACGGTGTCTAAAGCTGTTGATTTTTTGAACGGCCCTGCAGGCCTATCCACGATACAAAGTAGGACACTGTATGCAAATTAAAATACTATACTGTATGCAGGGATGTGAGTAGGCTATTATTTTCAAAAACAAAATGCTGTTTATTTCTCTATGGACTTTTCTTTTTGAACTTTTTTGACACACACTTAGTACGGTATACGTTTTAATCGTCATAATTTAACCCTAAAACCGCTTCGACGAATATTCTAGCTATAGAGAAGAAGCTGCAGAAATTTGCCATACCCTCTTCTGGTATAAATATAAAGTTTCCTAGTGAAACTTTAGCGACCTTACCCACCGAGTTACCTGTAACAACTTTGAGACATTCTCATCTTCCAACGACTATATTTTTAACAAGTGTTTCCCACTGCTGGGCACAGGCCCGTACCGTAGAACCGTACCGTAGAAGAGTTGGGGTCATATCTGGTGGTATGACCCCAACTCTCGGCATAATGCGGGTTGAAGATACGGACAGACTACTCAAAAAGATAACAAGGAAAAAATATCACAATTATATGTACCTATATTATGTGTGTGAGTATAAGATTGAAAGGACAATAGTTTGTCTGAGGCAAATTGTATTTTTTTCCAAATAAACTGTTGCTGATTGAAGTTTCAAACACGCTGCGACAACAATAAGAGTTTACATTTATTTAAAGAGTATGAATCATAAGTTCCTAACGAATGATTATTTAGTTAGATACCGTCCAGAGTACAAAATATAAAATTACAAACAAAGTTCTCAACAAAGAATACGAGGGGCATAGTCTGCAGCGGGATTCAATGCCCTTTCCATTGTCTTTTTATCTTTGTTTGCATTTGTTCTTATGAAACTGCACTTTGTCATTAGACAATATAATTATTAAAGCATATGAAGTTGGAAATATTTCTTGGACATTACCAGTCCTATCTATCAAGCCACACATTTTAGACTTAGTTCGTTTTTAATTGTCATTTTATGGTACGGAGAGTCTATCAATCCACAAACATTTTAATAGAAAATAGCCTCATTTTAATAATATTTATTATGTAGCAGTACATTTCCAAAACGAGATCGAAAACTGATTTATTTTATTTCTTTCAAAAATATTTTGACCCCATATACGATGTAGTTGCACGAATAGGTCCTATTTAGTATTCCTGTTCCCCCTATTCGCTTATAAGGAACCCAGGCTATACTCTGTTCCCTACAGAGATGTATTACTAAAGGAATACAAATTGAGTATTATGTAACTATAAGTGCCTTTTAATTATTATTTTTACTTTAATTTGTAAATCAGCATCTTTACAAAATTTCACAGAACAACATAGAAATTTACAAGTAATAACTGAAAGTTTTATTATAGTTGACGTATAGGTAAATTACAATTTGAATAAATTTATGAATAAATCATCCATTTACAGTTTGTTGCCTCCACGCAGTCTAATCTCTGAAGATCTGTTATTACATCTAGCTTTAAGCATTTCTCTATGGCAAAATATTTACTAAAGTATAACATCACATCACCAGCCTGTATACGTCCCACTGCTGGGCTTAGGCCTTCCTAGATGAAAGAACTCCACACCGTAACACCACCATGCAGCCCCAATGCGAGTTGGTGGGTAGGTACTAATGCATAGGTATAGGTAGGTATACTATAAAGAACCACTGACGTAAGCTATCAACACTTTTTTTACTTTTTTCAAAAAAATCACAGTAAAATTAAAGGAATATCAGTTTAAAAATTCAAATTTATGAAATTTACGGATTTTATAAAATTAGAATAAAAGGTATTATGTATCAAAACCGCATGCAGTAAAATGCTAGTTCTTTGTTTGATTTTTACTTGGAACATCCAATGCTAGCTTATGTTATTGTATAAAAATAAAATAAAAACAGTAACCCCCGGCCTCATCAATCATCTATCTCATTGAGACTATTCTTATAAGTCCAAACACGCTATATCTGCTGAAAGTTTCTGAAGAATTCAGCATACCGCAGACTTTTGGATGCTATAGGATCAACTCAAGGTTAGTATATCATGGGAATTTTACCGAAGTGGCAGTACAGCAAATTTCCAATCAATCGGATATGTGAAAAATAATAAACCCTTTTTTATCGTATAGAAAATGAGCTGATAGTCATCAAACGTCTGAACTGATCTTCATAAATTATAGCTATAAACCATTCTAATCACGTCAGCTTTCAAACAAAAAAGACCATATCAAAATCTGTCCATTTGTTTAGGAGCTACGATGCAACAGACAGATACACAGACAGACACGTTAGACTTATAACATCCCTCTTTTTTCGTCGGGGGTTAAAAAGATAAAAGGTCAATGACCGATTATTTGGAGTATTTAGGCGACTTACTGATTGAGGACGCAATAAATTTAAGGCAAATAAGAAGGCACGAACAGAATCGGAAAATAACGCTCAATGATCTCGTAAAGGAAAAAAAACACCAGGTTTTTGTTCAAGGGTTCACGTTCGAGGCTAAGAAAACCTTTGACAAATCAATTCCGTGTGAACGCTAAGTTTTTGTTTAATTCAAATATTTGAAGTCAAAGAAGATTATCATTTATTTCATAAGTTCATAGTTAACCAACGGATGATAAAAAATACTTGCCTTTGTTAGCTCTGAATACAGTGTGATCCTGAATAAAAGAATAGAAAAAAATAAAATTGATGACTTATGATTCTTATCTATTAGAACTTATTTTGATGGACTCGATGGCAATCGTGACTTTTAAACGATAAACTTTTTGTGATAAAATGCATTTTTCGTACTTATAATTTTTTGAATGATCTTTTATTTTCTTTAAATTGAGTCCACAATTTCAATAAAATTTTTGATTGATCTTCTTAAAAAAGATTTTTTTCTGATATCTTTGGATCTAGGTTTACTCCCTGTTGGGATTGGACTATATCCATGGCTACAGTGTATAAAAGGTACAGTAGACATCACATTACGTGTAACAGTAACACTACGAAAGCCGCCTCTATTCCGAATGGAGTAAGGGCGGTCTCAATGTCAAATTGTTAAGCTTTATGTGCTGCCGACTGTTTACTGTGTACGAGGAAATGAAACATCAGAAAACTTTGATTAAATGAATTGATTATGTATAGAGTATAGAAAACTAACGATTTCTAATAAATAGGATATAATTTTATTAAAGGAACATCAAATTATATGTAGGTAAGTACGAGTCTTTGTCAATGATACGATAATATGGTAGGTAGTCGTAAGACAAATTACCACGACAATTATTTACACAAAGTGACCAAACAATCGACTTCTCTAAATAATTTTCGTGGTCTCAAGTGACTGTAGATCAATACGTTGGGAAAACATCCGCCCTTTGTACAAGGGAAGTTGATTTAACACGATCTAAGAACGATAATCTATGTACAGACGACAGCACATCAAGTGAACAGTTGCACTACGATAGCCGCCTATATTACGAACGGAGTAAGGGCGGCCTCAAGGTCCACCTTTTGGCTGTTGATGACTCTTATTCCTTTTACAATAAGAGTCACGAACGGCGACAAGTGGCTACGTGTTATTGCTTGTGGCTGAACAAATGAACTGGTATATGTAATTCATCATCATCAGCCTATATACGTCCCACTGCTGGGCACAGGCCGTCTTACATGGGAGAAACACATGAGGAGATTGGGCCATAACACCAACACGCTGCCATATGAGGGTTGGTGGATTAAACCGGTTGCAGTAAACCGGGACCAACGGCTTAACGTGCCTTCCGAAGCACGGAGGAACTCGAGATTATAAATTTGATTGACCCATCTCGGGACCGACCATGGCGAAAGTTGCTTTGTTTGAGTAATCGAAACAAGAGCGCTGAAACCACTACGCCACCGAGCTCCTCGTAATTAGGTAGGTATGTAACCAACTATCATCCTTGGTCATTTACGCAACTAGTAAACTGATATCATTCTCTAATAGGTAGGTACTCCATGGATTCTGTCTGTGTACCTGAGTAGGTCTAATTAGGTACTGCTACTGCGTTAAACAGAACATAAAAGTATACGCCTAGGTACTGCGTTTGTGTTTCGGTTTAAGTTTTATCGACTTTCCCCCAGATAACATTGTTTGGCCAGACTTGAAAATATCCATTGCAGTTATATAGACTTTCAAGGTAAAGATATTAAGTATTTCATTAAAGTATAACAGTTGCAAAATATTTTTTGGAAATGAGAATTACTTATCATTATCTACATTGTTAAATGATCCATTACCATTACCATTAGATAGAAGTGATATAATTTCTGCTTATAATTTTTTCTGTAGTTAAATAAATTTTTCAATGATAATTGTAATAAATAATGTGTACATATTACTTAACAACTTATGACTCATAGTTTATCCTTCCTATCCGTCTTCAATATTGACCACTACGACGTGTTCTTACCGCAATTAGGTTATACGAGCAGATGATTTACCAGCTTAATACGTTCTATTTAATCTCTAAATAACATTTAGATATTTTATGTTTCTTACATTCATACGAGAAATGAAAAGAAGTAATTATATTTTTAATTTTAACTTCGTAGAAAAATAACTAAACGAAAAAAAATCACGGTTTTTTTTTAGTTTAGTTTAGATATACTATAAAGTCATTAATTTATGCACTTATTTTGATTTTTATTGGTCAATATAGAATTATTTGATACCAGGTCTACTTTGTACTCAATTTAACATAACTAAGTAGAGTCTGACTTAATCCGTAATTCGAATACTAAATAAACTGTCTGTACAACTATCTACTGTTTTTTAAACACTTATTACTCGAAAGCATTAAATATTAACGCAATCATTGAGTTATCAACCATGAATTAAATTAATGTAATTATACTAAAGCTGATTTATTCTCCAAATACAAACATTAACGTAAAAACTCTTACAAAAAGTATTCATTATTAAAACGTATACAGTAAAATTCTCCGCAAGTTTTTCTTCCTACAAAAACATTGAAAATCGCGATGACGGTGAATTCCCCAGATATGGGGACAAACTCCTACCTATTTAATCATCTAGTCCAAATTAAGCATCATAAGAGCTTTTGTTATGAATACTAGATTACTGAGAAATATACTGAATAAAAATACAAACATCCATGACTCATGGACAAAATAATGTTCATACTCAGCATACTAACAACATTCCGGGATTTGAATACGGGATCTCTGGTTTACTAGTAAGGGGTAATGACAACTCAACCAGACTGCCGTCATAATTAAGTATATCACTTATAAAATTCAATAATTTTCCAGTGTTGAATTATTCGTTGCTTATCTTTTTACTGGTCATCAATCCTCAGGGCGAGAATGCCTCGATAACTTCGAGAGCAATGACATTGTCTTGAAAATACTATAGATTATTAAGGCACATAGATGTCTGTACCTACTCTTACGATGGGTACCTACTTTTATTTATAAGCATGCTATCTGTATAATATAATGTAACCGTAAAATAATTATAAAAATCGTTATTACGTCACTTCATTCTTCGTTACGTCATTTGGCACGGATGAACTGCACATGGTGTCCACGTCTGCGCCTGACGCATTTAACTTTTAGCTGCTGCTGACATAATGGCGTCGTTTCCACGTGTTACAGGCGATGGCTTTCACCCCGTCGTCGTCGAAGCGGTTGCTGACCTTCCTGCAGGACGCGATGCCTTGCCGACTGAAGGAGGTGCATATTGTCCGACAACCAATGGCTTTCAACGTTGTATGGAATCTATTCAAGCCCTTCATCAGGGAGAAACTCAGGAACAGAGTAAGTCATATTTTTACAGATAAAACATTCTATAAGGAGATTTACAAATTTTTGTCGCTCTCTGAAATGTAAAATGAAACTGCATTTTATTATACGACAAGAACAAAGATGATAATTATATTCATTTGATTGACCGCAATATAACATTAAAATTTAAGAAAATATAAACATTTGTCTTTAGTTGTTTTAAAAGTTAGTGTTTGATTCAGATTATGGAGGAGTAGATTATTTAAAAATTTAAAGATAACATTCCAGAGATGTTTTCTCTAGAATGTTATTGGACCCGCAATATCAAATGATATCCAGAATTATGTAGGTGGTAGGCGATGGATATCATAAGAATCTACCAGTTATCCTCAGGTGAACCAATTGCTTGTTTAATAATCTTTGATTTAAAAAAATCGCAAACATTAACTTTAAATAAACATTGAAGACTTTAAATTAGGTATTTACTTAAAAATGTTTGGTTAAGATTTTTTTATGTTATCTTTATAAATAGATTTTTATAGGTATAATATTGGTGTAAACAACCATCCCGAAGTCAATTGATGCATAAAAATGGCACCCTTTTTATTAAGTGAACGAAATTATTGGACTTTTTTTGAAAAACTTTTCGTTGAATAAAACAAAAAAAATATAATAGTCATATTATCTTCTCAAAAGCGCCCTAGTATCATTTATCTATCCAAATCCATCTTTATTATTTATACCTTTTTCCTGGGAAAATCATAATTTTCCATTTTCGAACACGTAGGCAAATCAGTAATATTTACATCATTCTTTATTTTTCCAGCTGATCTTCCACGGCTCCAAGATGCAGTCGCTCCATAAGTATATCCCAGCGTCACACCTACCCTCCGACTTCGGTGGGGAACTCCCGCGCATCGATTACTCTGCCGCCGACTGGTACCCCGTGCTGAGAGAGTGCGAGCCTCACATACAAGCCTGGGACTCCTATGGCTTCGCCAAGAAGACGTAATAACAGCAATTGCTTAGAGATACCGTGAAACGCACACTACAGACACTAGAAACTTAAAATGAACCAAAACGTATCCGTATTTCGTGCCACAGTTCAAAGAAGGATCGATCTATCATAGTAAACAGAGCTACTTCAATATTTGATAATACGACCTCTTTTATCAAACAATCATCATTGTGTAAAGAGAGGATCAAGTGTCGCTAGATTATAAAAAAAAAAAATTTAAGTGATATTAGCTTTATGATATAAAGGTGTTTTTCTCAAAAAAATTTAATGCAAGCTAATTTTTTTACAGTATAAGCTAGTCATGCCAAAGAATATTATAATCTCAGTTTATTTTGAGTTTATTTCAAATGCAAATACTACGGCAGCAATAGAGATAGCATACTTTCAATACGTTCTCACGAGAGCTTTCAGAAGTTTATGCTTACATACAATTTGAATTTGATTTATTTGCCTGAAGTGTGTGTTCACGCTAGTTTATTCATAGTTTTTTTATTCCAAAACAAATTACAAAGTTTTTAGACGAAAGTAGATATAGAGAGTGCATGATGTATTTTAAGAAGATATATTTTAGCTTTTGTAGGTAATTACCTGTGTTAGTATCATATTATGTTTTAGGAAATTTGAGCACCGATAGTATAACATGCATATTGTGCATTTTTTTAAAAAAAATATTCCTTACGTTCTATTTTGTGTATGTGAAAAATTGTAGAATAGTATCAATGAAAGGGGTAGTTATAAAATTTTATTTTTCATACATATTATGTCCCAATTTTGTTTTAAATAAAAAAAAGACTAAGTTAATGAAACTGATTTTAAGGTTGTGCAAACTTTTTTAGTTGCACATAATGGTAGCTAAATTAAAAAATGAATATTAAATTTAATGTTTTATCTCCAATATTACCTACAGTCCGTACTTTTAGTACGAATATTTCACACTTAGTAATAGCTATTTTGTTTATGTAATTTTACTTAAAATTCAGTGTTGGATTTCAAAATTTATAAACTCACATTCAAATCTCGCTTGTTTCAATATCATTGTTAATTATTTGAATTTTATATATTAAAGTAGGTACCGTTTTTACTTCAAACTATCGAAAATCATTTGCTCAACGAGAACTGGAAATTGGTGTCAACAGTAATTAGTTATCCTACGGCTGCTTAAGTTTGCAAAATGTACGTACTTTTCTAGGTACTACATAGTAATCGTTTGTTTGACAATTAGAGGTGTCTTTGGGCAACTTCTGCGTCCCGTAAGTGTGAGGTGTGGGTAAATATGCTTTACTGTGCCCCTAGTTTAAGGTTTCAATCGTTGGTAGTCGTGACAACTGTCAAATCGTATGAAACTAACAGCAGCGCCTGTAATGTGAATAATTGGAAACCTCTTTATTTACATGGATTTGAGAGGTGAACATGACGATGATCGTTTTTGTTTTGATTTGTGTTACGCAAAAATGGGTCCGGTCAGCCTCAGAATCATCTTAGCTTACAGTGATCAAAAATACCTTCACGGTTGCAGAAAAGTTTATGTAACTTTCACATAATAGAGGTTAATAAAACACGAGCTGGTGTTTAAAAAACGAGCCTTGGCGTGATACTATGAGAAGACTTTCATAGTATCACGCGAGTGTTTTGATACCAAGTTATGTGCAGTAACACTACTTTATCTACACTCATACATTCATTCAAATAAGTTACTTCCAACATCGGATTTTTTTCCTAGACTAATATTGTTATAAGCACAGACAAAATGGCGCCAGATCTACATTCAATTCATTGTGTTAGCACTGTGTGCGCGTCAAGGCTTAGGTTCTTTGTGTCGATTAGGTTTTTCAAGTTTCAACTGTTTTTAAATTTGGCTGTATAAAACACATTAGTTTTGTTATTTTTTTAAGAATAATAGTCGTATTATAATGAGTTGAACCGATGCTTTGATGGTCATTGTGTTACAGGTTGTTTTATTTTCATTTTAATTATCTGTGTTAAAAAGTATGTCAATATATGTGTACCTGTGAGATCTTAATAATAATATTAAAACATTGGTAAATGTAGATAAAATCAATTCCAACACTACAATGATAGAATCGTATGTTGTTTGGATTCTAATCGTGTAGTAATACGATTGCTTTTCAAAAAATCGTACCTATTTTTGAGCACTCTAAAAGCTTAGATAATTCTGATGTCGACTAACCTACCGATGAGGGTTTTGGCATAGGTTCGTAGGGATTGCTTGTGATTAATTTTTTAGAATATATATAGTAAATTATTACTCGATACAGGTAATCGTGATAATGTTATCAATATATAGGATCTATTTTCGAGTAATAAAATGTAAATCGTATATTTCTCTCAGTTCAATCATTTTGTCATTGAGGCTGTGAATGTGTTAGATGTACCAGTTATTTACAGTAATCGGATCAAATAGAGAACGGGATTGAAAATGGCGATAAACCATAGGTATACTGCTTTTATTAATAGTCAAAAATTTTCGATTGAAGTGCCTAGGTACTTACAGCCTATATAATATTTGAAATAGGTAGGTACCGATTTAATATTTTATTTTTACTTTTATTTTAATCCCTTTCTCTGTTTGGTCGGACAAGTAAATAAATGTAATGTGTGTCTTTGTTGAGTAACATTACTTTGTACTTAGTGAAAGGAAATCTCATAAATTTTAAAAGACATTTAGATAAAATATTTTTACGCATTTACCACGAAGAATAAGTGTATTTTAGGATATTCATTATATACCTGATTGTCTCCTAAATTTTGTAATGAATTATTCAATAAGGCTTATCATGATATTTTCTGTATTATCTGCAATACAAAACAAAAGGATTTTGTTGATTATGTATGTGCCTTACACTGTATGCTAGGTAGGTATATTGTGAAGTAGGCGAAATTCCGAATTTATACATTCCTGTATTTTGTATACAAACAAATATTTATGGTACAACATTTATACGTAGAGAAATCGTTATGATGAGTTTCAGAGTTTATACTATAGGATTATGCATAATGATGAATTTTATAAATTGTGATTTTATAAACAACTGTGTACGATACCTGAATTGCTCAAACATTAGATAGCGCAGCGGTATGTGAACCTATTAGATTGAAATAAAACCAAATTCCTTGGTATTTTTGTGTTTTTTTACCCTTTATTTTTAAGTAGGTAGTGCCGGTAGGTATATTTTACATGTAAGTAATTAGATATTGCCCATCAAAAACATTAATATCTATAAAGTAGTTAGAAACATACAACAATTTAATGATAAAATAATGTGTTTTTCACCTTGTAGTGGTTTTCGTCAGGCAGTTTTTAGGTATGAACCATCACGCTTTGACCAGAGTGAGCCTTGGTGAAGCATGTCGCAGTTGCGCCACTATTTTGAGGGCTGAGATTGCTTACACTAACAACTTATGAGGCCTTAAAAGGGCCTACAGAAAAATCTGCAAAAGTAATAGTGATATCTCTATATCTTAATTTTGACTCACAAACAAACAAAAACCCTCCAAGGGGACGACGCCGCGGCCAAAAGAAAATAGATCATAAAAAAGTGCCTGATGATAATAACACAGCAACGAATTGCTACGTTGAAAACCAAAAGATTCAAATAGGAGGTGCTTATTCCTTTCGCTGGGATGGATCCGTAGATCTCTGAAGAGTTCAGTAGGTGCCAAGTTTTGCACACTGTGTCGTATCTCACCCCCTCATTGTATCTGGTGGAGAAGTGTAGTGTGAAGGTCTGGCGAAGACCTTACTATTACTTTACATAAAAGATGCAACATCTGTCTCTCTCTCTATTTGTGCGCTCACAACATGAGAACCACTAAACGGGTTTTCAAGCGGCTTTCATTGTAATGTGGGGTTTCTTGAGGAAGGTGTAAGGTATGAATCAATTTCAATTTCATACATGATTTTCATGATTACACATAACATTAAATGATTACACACATTTTCAACATAAAGATGTGTTAAATAATAATAACATGGCAATGATATGCCACAGTGAAAATCAACGTGTTATAATAGCAGGCGCCATTATTTGCCTTCGTTTGGAAAGATCCGCGGATCTCTAGAGAGTTCTTTACCGAGTTTTACACACTGCATTCCATAAAACACTTTTGCTATACAGTGTGGGCCCTCTAACTTACACCAAAAATGGAAACAGAGATTCCTTAAAGTATCCACAGTTATTACAAAGTGGTCCTAGTGTTTCAAAGTTCTAAAATTAGGAGAAATAGTCATTTATAATTAAGATTTACCATCAATGAATTTTCACTTCGCGATATTGTCGCTTAAATTCACTTACTGTGTTATTGCTGTGCATGGATCAAGGTTTAGATTCTTTATTGAAAAACCTGACTGTATTATTTATAGATAATACAATTAGGTTTTTCAAGTGTTAAAACTAGTAAAACAATTAACAATTTGGCTGTCTGAAACACTTTGCCATTGGTTTGTTATTTTTTAAGAAAATAGTTGTAACCGATGTTATATTGGTCATTATGTTGCAGACTATCTTTTTAAATTTTCATTTTAATTATCAGTGTTAAAAAGTAGGTACCTATGTCACCTTCGAGAGCATAATTCGAATTTTAAAACACGAGTGTAGATAAAAGTTATTACTTAGTAGCTACCTAAGCATAAAGCATAATCGCAACAAAGGTTTAAATATACAGTTTGTCAGGAACAAAGTAATTAGGCCTCCTCTGCAATTGTTTGGTACTTAGATGTGGGCGGAAATAATAGTTAACTACCGAGGATAGTCAACGCATTATTCTCATGAAATGTGAAGAGAAGAAGATGAATATAATGTTAACCTGGGAAATTAACAATACATAAATGAACACCATTACTTATAATATACAGGATGGTGCCGTCAATACGACTAGTTCATAGAAATGGTTTGCCACTTTCAAAAACATCTTATTCGTTTGATAATAACCATTTCTATGAATTAATATAGCCAATGTTTTAATTTACTGTCGTATTGACGGCAACACTCGGTATAAGACTTTTTTTATTATTTTATTTTTTTATACTAAGACTGTTAAGAAATAAAATTATATACTTATTACATGTTATATTTAATGACCTACTTTTTTGTAACAATTACAAATAAAGAGAGAAAACGATTAAAAAATTAAATGCTCCAGGCGGGAATCAAACCCGCGTCTCCTGTGATTTTTTCATCGTTTTCTTTCTTTATTTGTACCTAATTTTTACAATAAGGTAGGCGTTATAAACGAACGAAATGAAACATAAATGTGATATACCTATTTATTAACCGGCTTGATACGGCGCGAAACCAGCCTCCATATTCACAGTGTCGGAAAAGATTCGAATTTCGGAATCTCTATACCTGTCACTTTTTATCACGGTGCGTCCTAGCGAGGCGGTACGTGACTTTTCGAAACGAATCCGACAGTTTCTGAATAAGTGGGCTGGCCGTAAGGCCGGGTTGCTTTGGGGTGAGCTGGTAAAATTGCTTCGGCAAAGCCTAGGCTACACCAATCATGCACAAATATACTTTACACGGTTTGCAGTAGTGTTGCAAGCAATAGTATAAAATATCGATAGTCTACCGATATTATCGTGGCCTGGAAAAACAGTCACAATATCAATAGGACTATCGATAGTATCTATACCATCGATACTATCGATAGCCAATAGTTTGCAATACTATTGATGAAACCTAAAACTAACGAACTATTATGTAGTTGCGGGAAAACATCCACTCAAATTTTACAGTGTAAAAGCACTGACTATTATTAATAGTCAAAGTTGACTGGATGACTAGCCACGTCAAATTTTTTCTAAGATAAATACTATTGCTTCTTAGCCAAATATCGATATTACAGTACTATCGATAGTAATTTACCTATTAGATAGTTCTTCATACAAAAAGTAACAATAGTATTGATAGAATCGATACTATCGATAGTATTGATTAAAAACTATCGATAGTATCGATTGTATCTAAATTCAATAGTATCGAGACCATCGATAGTTTTAGGTTTCATCAATAGTATTGCAAACTATTGGCTATCGTTAGTATCGATAGTATCGATGGTATCGATACTATCGATAATCCTATCGATATTGTGACTGTTTTTCGAGGTCAACTATCGATAGTTTTGCTATAATATCAAGTAATTTTCCCTTGTTATTGCAGGTGTCTATAGGCGATGGTAGCCGTTTACCATTAGGTGGACCGTCAGCTTGTTTGCCATCTAGTAGTATAAAAAAAACATTACCAACAGACCAAGCCTAGCCATCGGCGGGTAGGTCTTCAGATATAAGGTAACCAGTTTGATACTAGCTTTGTCAAAATGTAAAATAACTATACGTTAGATATAAGTATGTTGACCTTCATAATGTTTTGTAAGTATTTTAAATAAAATATTTTAATTTACCAAAATAATGTAGAAAATAAATTACGTAACCAATTCTGTAATTAGGTTCCCATACAGTGTGTAAAGAAACCCCCATCCGATGCAATCAGTAGTATATAGTATAAAGTATTATTAAAGAAAACATGTTTTTATTTTTTTATTTCCAATAAAACTGAAGTATGGCAAAAGGCACTCCTCTCTAAAACTTATTTATTTATTTATGATTGAGGAAAAATACCAAACGGGAGATTTTTGTATGAATGACACTCAACAGAAATGTCATATTTACATACATGGCTATGTCAGCCCCATTGAATCTTCTCAATTACAAACTAATGGTTAATTAAAGTTTTTTTAAAGGTTATAAAGTTAAATGCGTAATTAGTAAGTTCATTAATAGTTTTGTTTGATATAGTGTTTACTATCTTTATCTATCCGTAAATTTGGTTTTAATATCATAGCAAGTGTTTAAACTTATAGAAAAAATTAAAACCGACTTCAAAATACTAAAAAGGATAAAATAACTAAATGTAGGTACTTATCCCCTAGAAACATACTTTTTGGATTTTTAGATGTTTCTAAGGGATAAGTACCTACCTGCATAAAATTAATAATTTTATCCTTTTTTGTATTTTGAAGTCGGTTTTAATTTTTGTTTACATCTTAGTACCAAATCAAAAAAAAATTATAAACAAATATTAAAACCAATTTTAAAAAAACTGAAAAGCATAATATAATTAAATTAAAGTAGGTACGCATGCCCTAGAAACATATTTTTTGGAGTTGGTGCTAAGGTAAGTAAAGTTGTTTCCAGAAACAATAGAAAGTGAAGCACCGACTCCAAAAAATATGTTTCTAGGGGATGCGTACCGTACCTACTTAAATTTAATTATTTTATCCTTTTTAGTTTTTTAAGTCGGTTTTAATTTTTATTTATATATTTTTTTCACAATTTTTAGTGATAACTTTCTAAGGTCAAAGCTAGATGAGTGACCGTCGGCATAGGTTGATTCCTCCTATCGTATCGTTTCGCTAAAAAATCATAGGAAAGTAAAAATCCGCAATTTTGCATATATAGATGACTTACTCATTCCAGTTATCTTGATTTAAAAACCAAACTACCCAATCGATTCAAAAAAAAATATGGGACCAAATGGCAACTATTCAGCAACGAACAAAAAAGAATCTCGAAAATCGGATCTGAAATCTCGGTGTAATCGGTGTACATACAAGGAAAAAAAATGCCCATCGAATTGAGAACCTCCTCATTTTTGAAGTCTTAAAAATCTCCAAACTAGATAAAATGGGTGATCCGGCACCCCGTTTGTGAAACGTCATACTTCAGGGCATTTATTTTTAATATTTATATATTTTCGCCATGTTTATAAATATCTCTACCTCTTCAAAAATAAAGTATTAACAGCAAAAGTAAAATTATAACCGATTTAATATGAGCTGTTAAAAGTGATCACTTACTTTTGCTGTTGATTGCCTACGTATTTAATTTTATTTAAGCAAATCATGCCGGCTCCTTCTCTCTCCATTGTATCGACATACCAAACTAATGGTTTCCGATGACCTTTAGAGTGGTTTTTTGCTGGAGTCTGTGACAGAACGCGACCGAGTAAAATAATGACGCAATGATCTGCACACCAGATCTGAAGCTTGGAAGTGGTGGGATACCGTTAAGATGCGTGGTCGCCGCCGGTCAGTGCGATAGGCACACGACTCCGCGCTGCTATTTATTTTTGTTGCTGTGATTTTTCGTACGAATAATTTATAATTGCCATATCGCTTTATCAGGGCGAATTACATAGATAACTTTATTATTTATGTAGACTGAAACAGAAAAAAATATTTAAAATTTATCTTGGATTACAAAATAAAATGAAGTGAAGGGACCAAGTTTGATGAAATACGAGACTGAGATTTCAGTTGGTCGACAGTGCGTGTGTAATAACAAGATTTACTTGATTATTGTAAGGGCTTGTTGCAATATAATAATTATACAGCTAAAGAGATTGGTGACACAGAAGAAGAATATTTAAACATGGAGATACTGACCGATGCTGACGGCGCTCCTTACATGTTCTGGGGTGAACATAAAATGCAACTCGAAAATTTCCCGTTAACCGATAAACGTTACAAAGAAAAAGCTGAGAAAGAATTAAGAGAAGTTCCGGACATTGTCGCGGCAGCTTTGGAGGAGCTCCGCAAACTTTTACGAGGTAACAATTTGATTTAATATTTCATTAGAATAAAGTTACTTCATTGTATTTTTAAGCAACAAAGAAATACAATTATATTCGAGATGTTTACCATGTAATTTGATTTCATAACGAGTTCCTAATATTGCTAACAAATTATATGGAAAATATCTTGACCATAATTTTTTATTCAAATGTCAAAAACAATAATTAATAAAGTGCTAAGCAACAAAGACATTCAGTAAGATTATTTTACATACATCCAAATATACTATAGCTACAAAATTATATTATTAGGTCTGATTGTCTTTATTAGTTTAAGGATATCAGAATATTTGACAACTACCCTTATCACCAAGTCATTGATAAGTTTATTAATATATCAAAGGCTTCAATTAGTTTGTAGTAAATTAATTTGGTGACTCATAAAGATCTTATCTTGGAGTAAGGAACTGTTAGGGAAAGATTGCTGTTTCCTAAAGATGTTGTAAACATTATGTTGGGTGGGAAATACATAAAAATGTTTTAAGTTCACATAATATTGTATGAATCTTGTGCAGATGCACACATTTTTGATAAGATGTCTCGAAGCACCAAGCAATAATTAAGACAATATAAACAAAATAACATAGATTTCTAGACTGGAAGAAGACATGAAATATAACATGAAATCAAATGGCGATTCGCTTATTCATATGAATATCTAACATCTATCTAATTTTATATACGTGTTTAAACATACATACGCGAACTATTGAATGTGTTTTTGTTGTTAGTGTTTTTACATGTTAGAACGTCTTTTGTTTAAGAGAGACACAAAAAGTACTACCTACTTATTTATAACTGCGTACTTCGTATTTTTGTTGGATCTGATAGAATCACTTGAGATAATAATTTATTGCTACAATTGCCTCTAACGCATCGCAATGATCATGGCTACTTCTAATTAAGTATTATCTTTATACGAGAGGTAGTAGAGATTTTTCTCCACTATTGACATTTGCGATTTTTTTTAAATACCTATATTTGGAGCTTATCGACCCCGTAACATAAAAAAATATTGATTTATGACAGGATTTTATTAATCAAGGGGTTTTTCGTATCTACCTCAAAGGAAAGAAACGAAATCTTTTAGTCACTTCGCTGATCTTTCGTCTCTGGAACGCGTGGTGGTAACAAATTGAAATTATTCTATGAAAGACCCAAATAAATCAGACACAATACATTTTCTATTGTGTGTAACACACTCTTTATTTCACCCTGGCACCCTGGTCCGATGTCCGCGCAGCTGCGCGCAACATTAAAACTGCAAAGTTATGTGCCCTGTGTAGTAGCTTACAGATAAATGTTAGTTGGTGACTCTGGCGTCACAAGGGTCCATAGACTGCGGTAACCGCTTAGGATCAGAAAGGTCACATTCTTGTATTTCATGTTCTTAACCTCAATAAAAAATATTTTTTATTCCTCAAAGATCATTTAAAAGTTTTTGCGATTGGTTTGAGTATAAGGTTATCTTTTAATTGACTTGTTTAAGGACAATCATAACACGAGTATATACGTACTACTGTATTTTAAAGAGTCTATTTGTGCTCTTACAGAGATAAATAAGTTCAAGCATAACTAAGAATTAGTTTTCTGCGATATGACTTATTTATTTTATCATTAAAATATTCAGCATCAAAATCCTTAAATTTGACTTAAACTAATTACACTCTAATGCTTTCGACGCGTCCAAACGCCTTTATTTTTTTTTATTTTTGTTCTTTATTTTTAATTGTTACAATGGTATACCATTGTAACAATTAAAAATAAAATAAAATAAATTAATAAATCAATAAATTAAATTAAAATAAATAAAATTAAAGAAAAAGATAAAAAATATGTGCTCCAGGCGGGGATCAAACCCGCGTCTCTTGATGTCCACTACGCCACCGGAGCACCAGGAACAACCTGCTAATTTCTTCACCGCTTTCTATCCTTCTTTTTAACGTTTTTATAAACGTTTTTATATTTGCGTATTTTTTGATCGTTTTCTTCTTTATTTGTTATTGTTACACTAATTATTTAGACTAATTAACTACTTAACCGTGCAAGTAAAACATACATAATTAATAGTTACCGTTAGCCATGTAGCCTTCAAACTATAAATAATTGAAAAAGAGATATCTTAAAGTCGCATTTGTAAATATATATTTTTTATAGTATATAGGTAAAATATCGACTTTATTACCATAATCATTAAAAGGTGACAGTTCTTATGAACAGGTTCGCCTTATATTTTTAGGTGTTCAATTTCGAACAATGCAGTTACGTTGCACAAAGAATAAACACTTATTCATACGAACGAATATATTCGGGTCCATTAACATTTTGCGAAATGACAAAATAAGAAATAATTATGCAAATTAGTACTTTATCCATAAGGACAATGTTGTTTGCAGTTCTTCTTCATTTAACTTTATGGCTTCACGTTTAAACGAATTTCGTCAGTGTCAAGCAAAGACAGATTCACTTTGTGATAATTATCATGTACAACCGGACTTTTCACAAAGTCTGAAATAGAAAACATGTTACAAACATTATACATACCATAAGAATGGCGAGAGACAATTTTTATAGCGAATTTTTAATATAATAGATACGAATTTTTGAACTTATGATGAATTCAAAAATTCCTGATTAATTAAATTATTTTATAAAACGATGGTATAATTTTGAATTGTTAAAATGAGTGTTCATTATTTTCCTAAGTTGAATTATTATAATTATTTCTTGCAAAGAAAATACCTTGTTATGACATGGAGTGCTCTAAACACCGCTCACTTCTTGCTAAACTCCGTATATGTTATGATTATATGTGTCATAATCATAACATATACGGACGTGTTTGTCATGGTGTATGTTTAATTGGAGTAATTAATAAAATGCTATAGAGAAAATGCTGAGGTCGTTATATAATTTAGAATTTCTATTCTACACAATACCTAGGAAATACTTAGGTTTGTTTTAAATTACCTTTAGCAAATCATTTTACACATTTCCTAAATTATCTTTTCATTGTATTGCTTCAGGAATCGTCAACATTTCCTAGGGCAACAATTTAAAATATATAAAAGAAAAGAAGATAGATGCACTTTATCTTTTATCAAATTTTGCTACACCTACTCAGTCCTAAATCCTGAATTGCAAACAATAGTTTAGTGAAAATATATGATTGCCCAATCATATACTTACTTGCAGTGGACTGTTGTGGGCTAATGATGATGAAACTTTTATATCATCCAACGGAAAACATTTTTGCTATCTCCGATTTCATATTATTAATATCGACAATAAATTAAGAAGGAAAATCGCGCCATTTTCAAAATAATGTAGAGCCGCTAAAACGCATCAAGTCGAAATAATTTTTAATCGGATTCTATTTTAATATTATAAAAAAGATATATTAGAAAAATAAATTTAGACTAGAAAAATAAATGTTCTGGAGTGGGCACCGATCCCGCGTTCTGTCACAATCTGGGTAACTGCTCTATCTAGAAATTTTGCATTGATTGCTATTATCCGGTATCTCTAGTTTATCTGATAAAAAATAATCAATATATTAATCACATGAAAACGGTTGTGATTGCTTTAAAGCAATGTAATTTAGCAAAATAATGTAAAATCTGGCATACCTTCAGATTATTTATGCTTCTTCTTATCGCGCGGAAGGTATGCCACTAGGCCAACTATTCTAGGTGGAGTGGTCTGGTGAATTTGCTTCGCAGACCCGAAACCGCCTCCGCGAAAGGCACGGGAGTTAAGTATCCAGGAGTTTTAGCGGGTATTCCCAGGGTGAATTTAGACGCTGGATGAGTCCCGCACACGCCCACTGCTTCTCCAGCGGCGGGTAGGTCCGTCGATGGATTTCCCCTGGTAAAAAAATTAATAAAAAAAGGCCAACTAAGTATTAGTATGAAGCGTCAATTTTCAAGCTGCAATTTAAGACTTTACGCTAATTTGATATGGAAAGAAGAATAGTGAAAACCCATGCAATTTAAGTGTCGCACTTGTAACTAACATATCTTAATGTAAATACCAAAGAAAACAATACGTAATTACAGCATAGTTTTTAATAATGGGGTTTCTGAGATAAACTGAAATAAAACCTACAATTGTCAACCACTTTTTAGAGGTGCTGGGCTGTATCAATAATGATTCTATTAAATTGAACAATTAAATAATCATAGCGTCACAATAATAATTTATTTATTGCTTATTTTTATATTAAAGAAAATCAGTTGTACAATCGCAGTCCAAAAAATTTCTCAGTTTAACATATGATTCTCTGTCACACTGTGCAGTAAAGGCTAAAATGCGTCTAAATACTTATTGCTTTTTAATATTTGTAAAGAATCTATTAAATAAAATAGTGTTAATGACTTTTTGATGATCAAACACATTTCTTAATTAAAAAATTGACACATTTAATATGAAATGCATCTGTTCTTCCCGCGACCCTCACCAGATCGTCGGTCCAACTTGTGAGGGGCCTACCAACGCTGCTTCTACTACGCAGCCGCTACTCGAGGACATTTCCGGCCCAACAGCCGTCAGTCCTCCGTGCAATATGGCCTGCCCACTGCCACTTGAGGCACGCAATTTTTTTTGGGTTATGTAGGTAACCTTAGTTCTCCGCAACAATATTGAGCAAAATTGTAGTAGGATTGAAATATTAAACAAAATAGATTGATTCTTCATTGTCCATATATTTTTTGTCTCGTTTCTAACAGATAATATTTTTTTTAACAAAAAAGGCTTTCTATATCCTAGATAACGCGACTAATTTTAGTGTGTGAAAAAATCTATATCTAAGTATATCATCCACCCTGAGTGTGACGCAGATTTGTGCATGCAATTATAAACCTTAAGGTTGTAAACATTTTTAGACTGCGATTGTACAGACGACAACACAAGTATATATTAGGAACTCAATGCTCAACTAAACGCCGAATTACTTGTACAATTATTATCATGTTCCTTCCTCATTGACTGAATCGCGGAATCGAATACCAGACAGAATTCACAGATGACAGTTCCTTTGGTTTGGCCAAATGATGATCTTGTTGCATTTCGTTAATGCAAACTAAGAAATTTTATTTTTTTCAATATGACACAAAAATAGTAACTAGAAATTAAAGCACTATATGTGTCTTTTTTATATACAACTAGATGACCAACAAGCTGATGGCCCACCTGATGGTAAGCGGTTGCCGCCGCCTATAGACACCTGCAATAACAAGGAAAAATCACTTGATATTATTGCAGGTGTGTTATCATCCTGGGGCCTAAGATGAAATGCCGTCCATGCCCAGTAATTACACTGGCTAATCCGATTCACAGCGAACTGTTTCACGGCTGAAATAAGAAAGGCGGTGGTACCTACCAAGACGACCCTACATACGGGTCTACCACCTAGTAAATGTATGTGTTGGAAACTGGCTAGTTATCGCACCATTTTATACCATGTTTTGATATTACTCTATATTTTTTGCTGTCTGTCAGAGTTACTTACGGTACTACCTTTTCTATCCGTCTCTCTATTGCTTACTCAAATAAATTATCTATAAATGGTAAAATACGTGTTTGCATTTTCACAAACATTTGCTTAGCGGTAAGTCTCCTAGCGATTTTTATCTCAGCCTTAGTTTTTTATATGAGATAGAAAGAGACAAATCTCTAAGAGGCACCTAAGCCTAGGGAATGGTTAGTGAAAACTGATATAACGCTCGATATTTAAAGCGACACTGATGACTGAATCTCCCGTTATTATTTATGATCACGTAAGTTAATACCAAATATAGGTACTGTTACTTTACTTTCACTTTATTATGATATTTTGTCTTGTAACTTGACATTGGTCAAAATATGTTAGCAAAAAGCTCGCTGGCATCTATTTCGCTTACATATTTTGATAGACTATTGGTTTAAACGTTTAACGACTAGTGGTTAAAAGACTAGTTTGCTTTTAACGACTGGCAATCTGTAAAATCAAGCCTGGCAGCCACACGACACCATACATGACAGTAACCGATGTAGATTGCAAAGCAAAGTCGCATACATATGATCATACGGACTTTGTGCCACTAGTGTAATTTCTAATCGAATCGAAACGATTCGATCGTGGTTGCGTACAACTGTAACGTTTAAAACGCAACCTTTAAAAAAATAGAATTGCAGAAGTACCCACCTAACCATTCCGGGAATGTCTTAGTACCACGATACTAACCTCCTTGCCTTAGTAGAAATGTTAAAACACAATGTAAACAAAAACACATGCTATAACAACACAGAACAAGCAAATTAAAATACATGATTAATTGACGATATTCTTTTGTTTGTGCTAAAATCGCTATAAAGTGTGATCCATCATTTCATCTGACTATCACATGACAGTGAAAGTGTTTTGAATTTAGTTTCTAATTTATCTACAGCCATGGAGGTACGTATGAATAGAGAAATTGCTTTAGCCAGTGGTACATACGTATAATAGAGAAATTTTACATTTACCTATTACTACCATGCCAAAATCTCTTTGGTCGAATGCGGACAAAGATACAATGAAATCGTTGAAGAGTTAATCATTAAACTTTTTGCTTGAATTTAAAATAATGTAGGGTTAAAACAAAATACTGATATAGACACAGGGATACTTACTTCTATAATACTTATTTTACGTCAAATAAGCCGATAGTAGAACTGATAATAAGTGGCAACAATCGCCTGTTGCCACCTGTAACACCAAAGAAATGACTTGTTGTTGCAGCTCCGCTGACGTTTTGAAAGGAAAAGATGTTCTTGTCACCCATGTTCTGTAATTACACTGAGTATCTATTTCCTCTAATCGAAATACTGCTAAATAAGAATGATGGAGTATAGTAAATGCACCCAGTAAGCGCGTCTAACACTCACTAAGAACTCGAAATAAACTTTTGAAATAAAACCACTTTCATCATCATCATTAACAACTTATATAATATACGTCCCACTGCTGGGCACAGGCCTTACTGGAATGTAACACACGAGAAGTTTGGGCCATAGCACCACCGTGCTGGCTGGCCCAATGCTTGTCGGACAGTTGAAGCGGTTGCAGTTACAACCGGGACCAATGGTTTAACGTGCCTTCTGAAGCACGGAGCAGCTTAGGATAGCAAATTTTGATTGAATGTCATGAAATTATCAAATGAATAAGATACTAGGTGGTAGACCTGTATGTAGGGTCGTCTGGGTAGGTACCACCGCCTTTCTTATTTCAACCGTGAAACAGTTCGCTGTGTTTCGGATTGAAGGGAAAGGTAGCCAGTGAAATTACTGGGCATGGACGGCATTTCATCTTAGGCCCCAGGATGACAACGCACCTGCAATATCAAGTGACTTTTCCTTGTTATTTCAGGTGTCTATAGGCGGCGGTAACCGCTTACCATCAGGTGGGCCGTCAGCTTGTTTATCATTCAGTTGTATAAAAAAAAAAAAAGATGTTTTTGGAAGCGGCAGACCATTGATATAAACTAATATAGCCTATGTTTCAATTTATTGTCATAATGACAGCACCATCCTGTATAACATTAGCTGCAATATTTCATAAAAATGTCATGAAATTATGAAATGAATAAGATGTTTTAATTTATTGTTGTATTGACGGCACCGACCTTTACACTCGACGCGATGGGCGTTTCGATTACTTTACAGTGATCTTGGTCACGGGAAGACTAAAATGTCAGTTGTTTTTGTTATGTTTATAAGTTAACTTATTTACTAATTTCAAATAAATTAAACAAAGAAAACTGACATCTACAGCCTTTCTACGAGCACGATCGCCGTCCTGTGTTTTATTTGTTAGTGCGAATATAAAAAACCATTCTAAATAAACTTACAGAAGGAGTAGCAGTACTGTAACTGTCTAACGGATACCTTACTTAGTAATAGGTTTTTTTTAATTCTTTAAAGTGGTAGCTCTTAGCCTTTATCAGACCTCAAGGTAAGTGATGATAAGGCTGAACCAGATTCCTCAGCCATAGAAGAACTGGCTATCTTACCTCCAACTGCCGGAACACAACAATGCTTCATTAATAATGAGGCGACAGACTTATGTAAGATGGTGATAGCTAGCCAGGCGAACTTCGAAAATTGCCCTGCCACCAACCAAACCAAGCAGAAAATATCTATCCCCACTGGGAATTTTACCCCGGTCTACGTCCCCGTCTAGAGATCTCATCCACAAGACCATAGGTTTAAAAAGTGTCTTTGTATAGACACCAAAAAACTTAAATACTGAGTTACATAAATCAATATTTAAAGGTGTTATGAATTTTGATTAAGTCTGATGACGTAATTGTTTGTTTAGTTTCTTTTGTAGAAAGGCCAAAATTAAAAACTCAATATTTATATAAATGTTGTTAATTCTTAAATATATAGTACTTACCTACCATATGGTAACTACAGGTGAATGCGTTTTTTTATCCCCTATTGCAGAGGCGATATTATTAAACGTTCCAAACTCCCCTCCCAAACCCTTCCTCAAGTTTACGACATGTAAGACTTCCGTGAGCGGCACAATTATAACCAAGTGTGTGGAATGTGTGGCTTAGCGGGTTAAAGAAAAATATTTCTTTTTGTCTTTTTAAAGTTTGGCAATCGGGATCGTTAATAAGTAAAAGTAAAAGTAAGTAATCAGGTTTTGATTTAACAGTAATGACCTTTATTTTAAAAGTAGTATGACATGGTCTATGACCACGTACCTATTAGATGACATAACCTATGTATAATTCTCTGAATATATAATAGTTTTTTCTGCTCTAGTGATTTATGGACGTATTTTTTCGTTTGGTGCACGTATGTAGATAAGATCGGCTGAAAATACCTACATAGAACTAATTCTCGTTAATGGTCACCGAGATGATCATGTGCTGTGATGTGACCTTCTAAAATCACTGCGTCATTGTCAGGTTTCTTGATAAGATTAATTAATTGAAGTGAACTTTGGTCCACAAACCATTAAGCCCGTATAACAAGTCGCGAAATCACTGGCTAAATCTTGCCATTGCTTTTTATCCTCCTCAAATTATTTCACATTGACGACCGGCTGACCGAGTGGTCTGCTGTACCCGTTACTATACAGGCTACTTGGTCAAGAGGTCCCGGGTTCGAATCCCGGTAGGAGCAAATGTTTGTACGATAAGTACGAGCATTGTATTACCATTTGTTTTTCATGCACTATGTAATTAATTGATAATAAATAATAAAAAAAAACTTGTAAGTAAAAGTCGCGAAACTTTCTTTCAAGAGTGAGTTAACCCTATATACGCCCTACACTACAGTATAATAAAAAAAGCTCAACAAAATGCAATATTTGATACTATCACTCAATTAGATTCATCCGCACTCGGTGTCCTTTATTACGAACTTACATGTATCACGTTAATATAACCTTTATCTTCTCTTCTTCATTGATTTTTTTGCTGTCTAGAATACCTATTATGCCTTTTTACACTTGTTTTACAATTTTCCTTAATTGCTTACGGCAGACTAATATGAATATATTTATCTACTATTTTTTTACTTGTGGCAAATGGTTATATTTCGTGCTCGTAGCATATCCCTTAACTTACAGTTAAATATTATTATTTTCAGTTTAAAAAAATAAATAAAAGAAACAAAAAAAAATAATAAAAAAAAATGCACCGGCGCAGGCGCGCCACAGTTAGAACAGTAAAGTAGTGCAATTATTATAATAATATAAGCGTAGCTGTTTGGAACTTTATGAGCTTCAATCTACTTTATTATCGAAAATAGTAGGTACCTATGTTCTAGGTAGGTTCATGTTTATTTTTGTAAAGATCTTAATAGTAATTACGTATTTATGATGATATGAAAATTGATATTTATTGTCATAATCATAAAGATTTTTATTGTAATACACTGACGTAACGTGACTTTTTGAAATATAATATTTGCATAACCAAATGTTTTTCTTTATTGTCAAACAAACTTTTTTGATGTTGTAAATCTTGGAGTCGAGTTGTTAAGCTGGAAATTAAAAATGTATAAAAAACTAAATAATAGTAAAGAAAAATTTTATGTTCACATTAATTAACAACCTTTAAAAAGACATTTGAAGGTTTTTTTGCGTTTCTACCTCTGTTGCGTGTGTATAGTGAATCAGAACTAAGACTAATGTATTTACCTTTTTCTCTTTGCGGTGGTAACTTAATGACAGAAGGAAGACAACCTCGAAATTTCGTGATCCTGTATATGCAACAAGTTGCCTTAAAGTATTTAAACTAGAACTAATTAACATCCTGGGAGACTGAAACTGACTGTCATACGATGTTCGACACACAGAGCATGTCGGACACATATTGGGGTAATTACGTAAGCCATTTTTTTAAAAAACAAATTAAATGTTCTTTTTGTTTTAATTTTAAATTGGTTGACAGTGCTCAATCTGTACAAAATTTTAACTCTTTAGGTCCTACAATGAGTAAATGGTGTATTTAACAAGATTTTTTTGTTGTACAGGGTGGTGCCGTCAATACGACAATAAATTAAAACATGGGCTATATTAGTTCATAGAAATGGTTAGTCACTTTTAAAAACATCGCATTCGTTTGATAATTTCATGACATTTGTATGAAATATTCTATCATTGGCTGCATTATTTCATAGTTACGTTCATGATGTTCATTAACTTTCATGACATTTGTATGAAATAATATAACATTGGCTTAATTATTTTATAGAAATGTCATGAAATTATCAAATGAACAAGATGTTTCTGAAAGTGGCAAACCATTTCTATGAACTAATATAGCCCATCTTTTATTTTATTGTCGTATTGACGGCACTACCCTGTATATCTTAAAGAAAAGCCTTAATTGTCAGTCGATAGTTTCTAATTCTATCAATAGTCAGTATAAATTATTAAAAATTAAAAGGGTGAAACAGAACAGTTTCAATATTAGGAGGGTCCACATATTCATTGGCTTGTAGCGCAAAAACAGGGAGAGTACAAGAAATTCATAAAGGGTTACCTATCCCAAGTCCCGGGATTATGAAATGTTTGTTTCCTACCTCAGTTTTGTAGTTTAGATATTCATCTAATAATAAAAACAAAAGAAGTTTGTATAAAAGTAAATGGAACTATTCTAAATGGGCCTCTTTGGTCTTCTACACTATGGAACCCAAAGAACTATATAGTCAGTTTTCTAAATTTAAATTTTGAAGTTGACCTATAGCCGACAGGTTATTCATTGATTAAACCTAGTTTAACAAAAAAAAATATTATGGGCCGGTTTAATAAGTCGTTGGTTAAACAAAAAAGCTGTCCAAAACCAAGGATGACATAAGTATTTGGTCTATGCCAACACTAATTGTCAAGCTATAAATTATGATTTATCGACAACTTATGAGTGATTTTTTTTATGTTATCGTTAAAAAAATATTAATAAGTTAGAGCTTAACAAAATGTTTGAGTTATTTTATAATGTAACATACTTTGGTACTGGTAAAGGCTCCGGCATAATAAAAATGGTTAGGTATAATGCTGCTATATTCTGACACAAACAAAGTACCTACAAAAGTTTTTTGTTGTTACATCATTATTGAACTGACAGCCACACATTACAATCCTAACGAGTTTTAATATATTAATTGTAATTTACATTTTGTTTCAGCTGAGACTGATTTGGTGGTTCCTATAGACAACGATGAATTCCTAATGAAATTCCTGAGGCCATGCAAGTTTTACGCAGATAGCGCCTTTAAAAGGGTAAGTGTAGGTAATAAGAAAGAAGCAGAATTATACCTAATTGCATATAATCAGACAATCTAGACTACTTCTAATCAAGGTTAAAGTATATTGCGTAAGAGCGTGTTGGTTAGAATCTATTCTAATACTACAAAAGGGTTAGTCTTAAGTTTCATTTTATTTGCTGCTAATTACATAAGCCGCAGTTAGTCTCCTGAGTCTATGAATGTTTAAAAAATCGATGGTTGTCTTGTATGTGTGTCTTGAAATGTCGAATAATTATTGATACTTTGCTGCGATTTTCTGTAAGGTAGACGAGTCGGTACGGTACCCAGCTCAAAACTCAACTGGAAACAACAGTTAAACGCGTAATCAGGGAATTTATACAGATATAAGTTAAGATGAAAATATTAAAGAAGAAAAAATATAAGATCCGCAGGAGAACTAAGGTCACCGACACGCCTCAAAGATTTGCGAGCCTCAAGTGATAGTAGGCAGGCCGCATTGCAAGGAGGACTGACTGCCGTTGGGGCGTGACGGCCGCGTACTGGGACTGTAGACTAGGAGATCTAGTGATAGGCGTGGGAAACCGATAGATGTGGTCAGCGCAGGACCGATCCGTTTGGAGATCCTTGGGGGAGGCCAATGCCCAGCAGTGGGCGTCTCTCATCTGATATGATGATGATGAGGTAAAGATGAAGCTCTTGGTTTTTTAGTCTTGTACGGCCAGAAACGAAAGTGGAATAACACATCCCAGTTTACAAAACTCAATAAGAGATTATTTAATTAAATTAAATACATGATTGACTATAGAACCAACACAGTGTAATTACAACATTTTATAGACTGTGGAACTAATAAGAAACTTGAGATATATGAATTAATAATAGCAGTAATATTTTCCACAATTGAATTGACCTGTTATTGTATAGCGTTTTGTCTGACTGTTTAACCGACCTTTGTTGGAAATACTAGTAGTCTAGTGCAAATAGGATTTACGGTGGTTTTAGATTGACCTCAGTAGGTAAATTTATTTTTAAAAAATAGTATTGTAATTAAGCATTCGTTTTTATTTCGTAGTCTAATGGGTGAAAGGTACTGAGAATAAAGTTGCTTATCCAATGTTTTACTCTAAACCGAGCTTGTGCTTTAGCTGAAAAGTGAGGGTTATACGTAAGGTTGGAGTATATAACAATCGGAGTAAGTACATAAGTTATTCATAACTTATAGGCAGTTTTGGAATTCTAAGCCCTAAAACATTATTATATTTAATAAATAAATAAATAATGCATTTTTTTGTAATACATAATAAATGGACTGAAATAACTTTGGTGTGAAATAGACTTTTAGCCATCTAGTTAAACAATGCGCTCAATGACTTGGCTAGTGGCCCTTGAGCGGTTTCATGGGATACTGGCGTTCAATCAACGGGCTAGGCGTCCAGTTAAGCGGCTAATTCGACTAGACGGCTGCGGCATATAAGACACCTCACAACACATTGCGGTTTCTGTAAAACATCCACATCGATCGTGAAATTCATGTTATGGCTCTTATAAAAAAAAACCCATGACGCGTTGTGGCAAACACCGAGAGATCACGTCGTGATTACTTACCGGCGTGACTGTTTGACGACCACGAGTTTTGGATATTAATATTTTTTTTATGCAACTAGATGACAAATAAGTTGACGGCCCACCTGTTGGTAGGTGGTTACCGTTACCGATAGACACCTGAAGGAATGAGTTATGTCTGTCGCGGTGTTGGTGTTGAAGACCAGCGGTGAGGATTTATTAATTAAAGGGAAATCACTGGATCGCGCAGAAAACGTGTACCTAATAGTTCAGCACAGTCGTGGAAATGTAGATAGAAGGAATGTTGCTGTTATCCACAATATACCTAGTCATATTAATATTGGTGTTGCCAACAAATGGGCTACTTTTTTATATCCAAGGAGTAGGCCATTAGTAAATTAAAAATAAAAGACTACACCTTACGTACCTCACCAAGTGGCCCCGGCTAACACGAATTAACGTGTCTGATCATATTAATTTACACAGGAAATAAAATTTATTACTATTACTAGCATTGACCATTAAATTGAAGGTGCTAATTTGTATACTACCCGCCTATTGTTAAAGAGAAATCGGTGGTTTGGGATTAAACCAAAGGTTAAGTGCATATATTACTAGGAAAAGGTGGTGATTAAGTATTGTATGATTACATACCTGATTCAAGTTCTAGGTTATGAATGGCAATAGGTCAGGAGATAATCGTGGTTATTTTATTATTTCTAATCATAAGGTACACACATAAGGTCGTGTACTTAAATATAGTACGTAGCTTTATTAAAATAATCCGTCACAAAGTCGCTTCAAATAGCTATGAAAGATGGCACCATATTTCATCGGCAAAAATTCTAAAATTTATAAAATAACCAGGTTTAAAAAAATATATATTAGTTTGAAGATCCTTGGGAGAGGCCTCTACCCAGTAGGGCATCTCTCGGTTGATATGATGATGATGATGAGATCACGATAATAATCCTCGAATTTATTTATAAAGTCAAAGGTAAACAGTAATATGGAATACTGAAATCAAATTGTTTATGTGATCAAAGTTTTACGCGTGCCGACATTCGGATCGGAATTACTTTGTGCTTGATGTTTCATCATCATCAGCCTGTATACGACCCACTGCTGGGCACAGGCCTTCCTACATGGGATAACACTCAGTAGCTTGGGCCATAACACCACCACACTGCCCAATGCGGGTTGGTTAAAGCGGTTGCAGTAACAACCGGCACCAACTCGACGACTTAACGTGCCTTCCGAAGTACGGAGGAGCTGGAGATTATAAATTTGATTGACCCAACCCGGGCCGACCATGGCGAAAGTTGCTTTATTTTCCTAATCGAAACCAGAGCGCTCAAACCACTACGCGATGTTTAGGTGGACTCAAAATCAAGAACAAAGAAATTTAGTTATTCGTTGCCTAAACTTCGGAATTCTTATTAGTCTTACTTTTCTTGTATTCTTCCTTGCTATAAAATGGGTTTATTCCAAAGAGCCGTAAGGTGGAAGAGTTACCTTTAGACCGGCAAGGTGGAGGTGGCTAGAGCAGTGCGTTTACGTAACTTTCTCTTTACCGCATCTCATCAAGTGGTGTTTAGATTCATTTTCCGTGCTTTGTGTAGAAATAATAATAAACGAACAAATAATATTGATTATGTCTGAAACTAATGTAAAGAAGTACTTAGTGTCAATATAATTATTATGTATTTCACTGGAATTTCATGTGCTATAACAGAATCCAGTTCCTTGACCCTTGACGTCTTATTTAATGTAGTTGTCTGGTTTTACCAAATTGTCCTATTTCTTGTAGCTACACGTGCCTAGTTCATTATGAAACAAAAAGTGGATAAGTAAATACTCCACGGTAAATAGATACGCTATAATAGCGGAACTTCGATTGTACTTACGCATAAATTACGATGATTTTTTCTTGCCAGATGATATTCAAAGTTTTGTGATTAAGTATTACCTAATTAGTCAAGCCGCATAAGAACGCCGGAGGTCTTGTGACAATTAATAGTTTTTATTTGATTTATGAATTACCCAAGAGTAATAGGTATACAGGGTGGTGCTGTCAATACGACAATAAATTAAAACATGGGCTATATTAATCCATAGAAATGGTTTGCCACTTTCAAAAACATCTTATTCGTTTGATAATTTATAATAAAGACGACCGGCTGGTCGAGCGGTCTGTACCCCCAGCTATGCAGGCTACTCGGTCAAGAGGTCCCGGGTTCGAATCCCGTTCGGAGCAAATGTTTGTATGATGAGTACGAGCATTATATTACCTATTTGTTTGTTACCTATTTGATTTTGATTTATATTACCTATTTGAGCATTTGTTTACGAGTCATGGATGTTTATATTTATATACATATTATTATAAATATTTATCCGTTATCTAGTATCCATAACACAAGCTCTTAATGATGCTTACTTTGGGCTCGTTATATAATAGGTGTGAGTGTATGAATATTATTATATTATTATTAGTATTTTTACAGGATGGACTACAAGTAAATAGATATCTTAGTATTTTTACAGGGTGGACTACAAGTAAATAGAATTCATAGTATTGTACAGGGTGGGCTACAATTAAATGAAAATAAGAAAATTCATATTTTTAATAACATTTTAATGTTTTTGATGCGTTTCAACGCCCACTTTATTGTAACAATTACAAATATAGAAAGAAGACGATGAAAAAATATAAACACCAGGCGGGATCCCGCCTTGAAACGCATCAAAAACATTAAAATATTATTAAAAATATGAATTTTCTTATTTTCATTTAATTGTAGCCCACCCTGTAAAATACTATGAATTCTATTTACTTGTAGTCCACCCTGTAAAAATACTAAGATATCTATTTACTTGTAGTCCATCCTGTAAAATTCTTATTTTTATTTTGACTTATTTAAATGTTTGAGGGATGTTTAAAAAAATATCTAGACTCAAAATAATAACTCGGACGGGTGTTAAAATGTAACGATTTCGATATTGTAAAGGGAGACGTTATCTTTTAATGCAACAACAGACAGACTAAAAGAAATTCATAAGGCATTCATTACTAGCCTACCTCGAGGCCACCTTTTCTTATACAACTAAATGACAATCAAGCTGATGGCCCAACTGGTGGTAAATGGTTCCCGCTGCCTATAGACACCTGCAATTATAAGGAAAAAAATCACTTGGTATTGCAGGTGCGTTGTCATCATGAGGCCTAAGATGAAATGCCTTCCATATCCAATAACTACGCTGGTCACCTTTTCCTTTTCACGGCTGAAATAAGAAAGGCTGTAGTACCTAGCCAGACGAGCCTACCACCTAGTAAAAAGAAAGAACCACCACACAGGTCTTACGGCCGGGTTTCGCCCCGATGGAGATTACCCAGAGTCACTTGGGCATATTTTTAAGTAGTTACTCTTGGTGTTATACAAGCACACTACTTTGGTAACCTACTTTAGTGCTTTTTTGACAATTTGGTATATTTTAAAAAGGTTTGTTTGATTAAGCAGTGTTCTTGTTTGTAATTCTAGATGCAAGCATATTACAAGTTCTGGCTATCGCACAAAGAACACTGCCGCGATTTGAGACCAAGTGTGGTGAGGCAGCCTTTCGAGCAATCCATCGTGTCAGTACTATCACCAAGGGACCAGCATGGACGACGCATTTTACTAGTAGACTCTGGTAAGGTGGTAAAAATGTATGCACTCATCCATCATACGAAGATCTACACCTTCCCTTCCGGGATTTTAGTTCTAAGGGGTACTGATATAAAATGTTAATGCACCCAACGGTAGTAGTAATTCAATGTTTTATTCCATTTCCATTGTTACTGTCAATACATAAATGAAGTAAGGTATTAAAATTAGAAAAATGACCTTTTGGCGGGACCTGAACCCGCGACCTTTCTCAATCCGGGTGACTGCTCTAACCATCTGAGCTACCAAGGATTTGAAATAACTGTTAATTTTCACTAGTCCATCTGTATTTGTGTTCCAAACTAACGCATACATATTAAAGTCATATAAATACTATGGTATTATCAAAAATTGTAAAATAAATTTAAAATTTCTTTATCATCATCATCAGCGCCAGCCTATATACGTCCCACTGCTGGGCACAGGCCTTCCTACATGAGAGAAACACATGACGAGTTCATAACACCACCACACTACGCTGGCCCAATGCGGGTTGGTGGGTTAGCACGGGGGAGCTCGAGCTAACAAACTTTGATTGACCCATCCCAGAATCGACCATGGTGAAAGTTGCTATGTTTTCGTATCCAAACCAGAGCGCTCAAACCAATACGCCACCGAGCTCCTCAAATCAAATTTCTTATTTATTACTTTACGAAAATCCGCAGCGTACAGTGCTAAAACTCATATTTAGTAAGATAGGTACACAAATCATGAGGCAATTACGGATTCTCACTTTGTTACCAAATAGTATAAAATTATAATTAGAAAAACTTCATACAAATAGGTCAGAAAATTAAAATGAAGAGGAAATTTCAAAATTAATTTACCAATTTTGAATTTTTCATAATACCATAGTATTTATATGACTATGTTAATAAGTAGGTGCCCGCTTGTTGTACCATGTATCAAACAGGGAAAATAATATAATGTCGAGATTAACAGGGTCATCTCAAGTCCTCGGTAGCTTAGATGGTTAGAGCAGAGAAAGGTTGTGAACGGTCGCGAGTTCAATCCCCGCATGAGGATATGATTTTTTTCTACTTCAAATACTTTTCTAATATTTTTATTCATTTATATGTATAATGATACAAAAAAATAAGAATAAATGCAGTGCTGTATGAGTCTCACAGTTAATACTGTGAGACTCATACAGCACTGGTATATTTAAAGAAGGCCTTTACTATTTATACTTTTTATGGCTTAAAGGTTGATGTCCCATTAAATATACTTAACGTATCAATTTGGTAAAGTTTAGGTTTTTTGTTTAGTTGAATCTTAAAATAATATCTATATAGTCGTTGACGTCTCAAATGATAAAATAAATGTCATTTGAGACGTGCAGCCGCCAATAAGCAATTACAAAGAACAAAATAAACTGGTTATATTGCAGACGCCCTTTATGAGGTTTCAATGTTAATGGGATTACAGAACAAAAAGAATAAAGACCTTTGAATTTTTATTATTATTTATTGGGAGTCAAGACACTTGTTAGCGTTGTAATGTAATAAGAAATCATACGAAAAAAACAAATATTTAGGTAAAGAGAAGTAGTAAGAAATTATATTTTGCCAAACTTTTATCTTAATAAAGTCGGCTGCCTCATAAATGTATGCAATTTGCATAATGTGGACCACATTGCAACTACATTTAAAGCAATATGAAACCGAATGCAACGGTTATGAGAAAATTACAACTCACTAAATTGTGTTTCTTTGCCTTCAGACTTACTGAGAATTGCATTCAAATCACACTCGATGTGTGTTGTTTGTTGAAAGCAGCATTATATTTTTGCGCAAATGTGTTGCATGAAGCTCGCCTTTCGCATTTATATAGTTCTACATTATTATAAGTTTCAAATAAAAGATAGCATTATTGTAACAATTACAAATAAAGAAAGAAAATGATGAAAAAATATATGCTCCAGGCGGAATACGAATCCGCGTCTCCTGATATATATATATATATATAGTAGTCCATAGAAATGGTTTGCCACTTTCAAAAACATATTATTCGTTTGATAATTTTATGACATTTGTATGAAATAAGATCGTAGCCATATTTGACTAACATAACGCTTCCAATAAGAGCTCTAGCGACCTTATTTATGACAGATACTGTGATCAACAAAGGAGACAAGTAATCCCCGCTGTCAACATAACGCACCCCCTTATTTTTGCCACTCGTTTTGTAATATAATATACAAAAACACAGTAGATATTTTAGAAACGACCAAAAGTTTATTTAGATGGCATAACAATTTAAATCCTTGAGTGTACCATCCGTAGTAAGGAAAACTCGAGATTACTCATACGGTCGCTCACCTGGCTGGGTCCTAACCGCAATGAACATTACTTGCTGTGACTTTTTGTGCAAATTTGAATTGCAGAGGTGGCTAACTTATTTAGGGTGTTAATTTTCTTTTAATTAAAATTTCCAGGCTTTTTAGGATCCGCCTTAGGTGGACCGTAATAATACCTATACAGTTTCCTAGCTTTCGACCACGACTTGACCAGCGTGAAAAATAGTTTTTACTACAGTTTAGCCTATGCCTGGGACAACCATTTTAAATGACCTTATTTTATGGAAGTTAGTTAGGCTAGTAGCATGGTACCTCCTTAGGTTTGTAGTACGAAAATGTTTAGCTGTATGTCAGGTTCTGCCGACCCAATTGAGATGAATCTTCGCTTAGATTAATACCTAATCAAAATAAATTCAGCGGAATTTGCGTGATGCGCGCATAGGCAGGCAAATAGACAAAAAAAATATAGGCATGTTTATGTTCCAGTACTCTTTTTTTGTGAAATATTTCAGTACATGTTTTTATGGATTGTCTTCAATGTACAGTCTGTGCTTTTTGAGAGTTTTCTAATATACAACAATAACATTATTTTAGCGCACTGGAATACCCGCCAAGTTACAGTTTCGGAGCTGTTTCGTGGCGTGCAGGTGGCGTTAGAAGCCGCTATCATGGAGCCAGCCACGCAGGTTAACGGCGTCGTCGTCATCCTTGACATGAAGGGTCTGAGCTTCTCGCAGGTCATGCAGTTCACGCCCTCCTTTGCCAAGATGATGATAGACTGGGTTCAGGTGAGTTTAACTACCTTAAAATATTTTAGGGGTTCCAAACAAACTGACGAATGTTGAAGTTAATTGCTTAATATTAATGTTACCTATATCATTTATACCGCATTCATTAAGCATTTCCTTTAGCAGGGAATTATTATTCTTATGATTTTGTTGAATTCTCGCTATAGGAAGGCAAAGGGATGAAGCCCAACAGATACATCTGCTATATTTTTAAAAATAATTAATTACATTGAAAATCGGGTGTGACATTATTTTTCATTCGGGGCATCTTGGAAGACTATGGCGCCGAACATAAATAATGTCCATTTCCGTGACGCTACTTTATAATGTGGATAGCCACGATATACTTAAGTTTCGGAGTTGGAAAGGTGTTGCAGGCATTTACTTTTACGGTGTTATGATGGTACGGCTAAGACCACACCGAATGTTATGTTGTTATTGTGTCATCTTATAAGCATAATAACGTGATTTATCTCGCGGCCTCAATTATCAAATTTTCACTTACCCAACCGGTTCCAAGATTGGTCACTTCGACCTTTAACTAGCTTATGGCCGCGACTTCGCCTGCATGTTGGCCGAGACCAGACGTCGTAGTGGCTGCTACCAATCCATCAAGATCTCATTTAATTTGAAGCGATCGATCTGGATATACCGTCCTGGTTCGATCGATATGATTAACGAATAAAAGTAGCCTTATTAACATTTTTTTATACAAAACACGACAAATGACTCAACACCACCTGATATGAAGCATTAAGAAGACCGCAATATAATATTTAATGCCATAGAGTTTCCATATTATTCCCTTATGGTTCACATTTTCACACACACTTTTACAGTAACCTTTCATTTTCAACCACAATATAAAGTAGGTAGCAATTTTAGAATGTTTACTAAAGCGCGAGAAAGTGAACATTAATTATTTAATTTACCTACCTATTGCAAATCTATATGTCTCAATTCAAAAATCTTGATCTTTTTTATACAACCTTCATGCTTCATCCTGTTATTTACCCTCTTAGGGGATGACTCTGTAAGAAAAACATTCCCACTATTTCACTCACTGAACTACATCAGCTGCAACGGAACTAGTAAGAAAAAGATTCCCACTAGTTCAGTCACTGAACTACATCAACTGAACTAGTGGGAGGAGAGGTTTACAAATCCCCTAATAGAGCTCACACAATAACTTAGGTTGTTGGTATTTATGCATAAAATATGTGAATACCATAAATATTGCTTTTTCTTTGTATTACAGGATTGCGTGCCACTTCGTCTTAAGGCTGTATATATAATAAACCAGCCGTACATCTTCAACATGCTCTTTGCCATCTTCAAGCCGTTCTTGCGGGAAAAGCTGCGCTCACGCATCCACTTCCTCGGCAGCAACATGGCGTCACTTCTGGCGCATGTGGACGCGAGCTGCCTGAGGAAAAGGCACGGTGGTAGCTTGCCCGACCCAGAAATACCTGGTGATGTGCTGCTGAAGTGTCTATTGTATTTTGAGAACTCATTTAAAGGTATGCCACTTATCTATATGTTTCTTACTATCACGACAAGGGTGGTTAACACGCGTACGGTCAGCCTCATGGTTAGTGGTTTCCGTAACCTATAAGCGCTTTGTAGCCCATGGTTTAATATAACAAAGGCCCTTGGGCACTTCTCACGCGTTGCCAACCTTTTTTTTTCGTCAGAAAACCCTTTATGGGTACCCAGAGAGAACTTGGGGGCTTGCCCGCTGGGTTATGTGGGAGTATCCGGCTGAAGGCCGGCATACCCACTAAAAACTGACGGTACCCCTCATGCCACATAATGCGCGGCGCGACCGAGGAAGCTCATCGCATACCACTCAGGTCGCGCACCGTGGTCTTCCTTTCGGAATCGGACTTGGGTGAAAAGTGCCGTGGGTACTTGCCACTTTTCTCCCGACTGCAGGATGTTTCTAGATGAGTAGCGGGGCCCCCCTTCACTACTCCACACCCCTAACTAAGATGGTTGAGGCTGCTGCTGCAGCGCTGCCTCACCCGCCTAGTCTCTTACGTCGGATTGGGTTTGCCTGGGGATCCTCTTCCCGAGCTCTTTCCGCAGCCTCCTTCTGTGTCACTACGTCCGTGTCCTCCCAGAATTCAGCGAGTGCCTGCCATGACGTCTCGCTGTCGACCATCTTTTGGATGACGGTCGGCAGAGAGAGGTCACTTCCGATTACTGCGGTGAGGACAGCGCGCCGTGCTGACCACGCAGGGCCAATCTCCAGCGTGTGCTGCGCGGTGTCATCGCCGCAGTCGCATTCGTGACAGCGCGGGCTCGTTTCCCGTCACGCGTTGCCTACCCTGAAAATATCAAGAGACAGCTAATGTTTCACATTGAGCTCTGCTCATGCTCAACTGTCTGATCAAGGATTCAATTCCAAACGACACATTCGGGCTCGCATTGGTATAAAAGTGTCGTTTCCGATATTCGAATCTTTTTTTTGACAATTGAGAGTAAGGGAGCTGGTGACCATTGCGAAAAAGGGGCTGGTGAGCACTGAGAATAAGAGGACTGGTGACCATTGAGAATAAGGGGGCTGGTGACCATTAAAATCAAAAAAATATAGAAGACATCACGTACAAAAATCATGTTTTGTTTTGAAACGATAAGATGTTGTTTAGGTATTCGCGATACAACCTTTTGTTGCAATAGTACTGGAGCCCAAGCGGGGATTTCGGGACTTACTCAAGCGCAGCAAAATACATCGCCAACTTCCTTACCCTCTTATTGTATATCATGTCCACACTAAGGTTGCCTGAAAGAGATCGCTCTTAATGACAAGGCCGCCCATTGTACACACGACAGCACATCAAGTGTAACACTATTGTAATAGCTAAATAGGTATAAGCTACTTAATATTTTGACAACGATATCTCTGTACTCCCTATTGCAAATAAATGAATATGAATAGGAAAGCCGCCTCTATTACGAGCGTAGTAAGGCGGTCTCAAGCTTAAACTGTAACGCTTGATGTGCTGTCGACTGTACAAACATTCGTTATATGTATGTTATCATAATTATTTTGTTAATTCCTTCTGTTTCTTTTTTTGTGTGAAGTTGTGTTGTACAATAAAGTGTAAAATTAATAAGTACAGTAGCATCAAAATTATCTGAGCTTCCAGAGTGCTCAAAAATACCTACCTATGATTTTATTAAAAAGCTACCATAAAACTATATTATCAGCATCGCCTTTCGCTTGATAAAGTGACGTTACAAACAACATACGATTCTATTATAATGGGGTTACAGTTGCTTTTAGCACTCTGAGAGCTCAGATGGTTCTATGACTGTACAGACGACTACACATCAAGTGTAACAGTTGCCCTACGACCTCTATTGCGAACGGAGTAAGGACGGTCTCAAGGTCAAACTGTTACTGTTGATGTGTTGTCAACTGTACTATAGTAATAAGTTATTTAATTGGTGTGATACTACATTTTTGTATATTTTTTTTTTCAGAAATTAACTCCTATGGCTACAAGTCCAAATCTTGAAATCTTCAGTGGAGAGTGGAGTCTTCTATATATCGCCGGAAAAAAAATGTGCTGTTTTTAAATCAGCAGTTTCGTTAGAATTTTGTGAATTTTTTGAAGACTGTGACTTCCTATCCTATGGGCTTTTTTATACTAGTTTTGAATTTAGTCTTTGTTTAATTCTTTTACTTATATCACTCTATGAATTTCCCAAATGCTAGTAACTTGCCGCTTAATATTAAGATAGGTACTTAATGATGTACAAAGGATTAATAAATGTAAGCTAGGTATTTATGGACATTGAACAGGTTCGAAAATAATTTGCTTGTGAGGGTAGGCAATTTATTTGATAAGTACAAAATACTAAACATTAAAGATATTGTTACCTAATTTTGTATATTGTAGGTTGTGGTGATATATTACAAGCTGAATAAAAATATTTTAAAACTAGTTTTTTTTTATTGCGATTCGTGTCTTATATTTGGAATACAAAGAAAATCATTACTAACGGAGTATGCATGTAAAGATAACCAATAAAACGAATATTAAAATCAGATCTATTTTTTATTCATTAATAACTTATTTTATAAAAAATATCTTCTACCCATGTCTTATTTGGACCAGAGTGTAATTTAATCATCAAAAACAATTTATAATATTTGAAAGATAAATCATAACATAGGTAGGTATTGTTCAAACCACAGCAAGATGAGTAAACGGCTGTTTACAGTTTCGTAAACTAACTAAAATCTAAATATGCTATGGATTTGTACATTTTATAGCATGTGATGTACGTTTCATTTCATTTCAAGATTTCTACACACCTTATTATGAGCCACCCTGTAATATATCTAGTTTTCCAGTAGGAATAAAAAGGTTTAAAATCTTATAAAATATCTTAATCCTTTTAACAAACCAATGTTATAAACTTTTAAGCAATAACGTAATTCATTTCTGTTTCCTTAAAACAAGCGTTTTCGTTTTTCGAATTGTAATCATGTTGTAATTTATGTCTGCTTTTAAAATAAATATAAACTCCTACGATTACGACTCGAAATTTTAAAATGTTCGTGCTAAGGTTACTTACTGTCCACGTTTGTTGTCTTTTGTTCAATTTTTAAATTCAGACTCTCTACAAATTATGGAAATATTTTCTATATCACAGCCTCTTATTTCCGATAGAGATTAAAAACACCGAAATTTTAGAACTAGCTGAATTAAAATAAAACCGACAAATTACAATATTTTGCCAGCCTTCGGCGTAATACCCTATTTCCGCCTTTTGAGACAGTTAATTATTCAAAATTACACTTATTTTATTAGATAAGGATGAGCGGTTAAGTGTTATACATTTCGATCGAATTCATCCATCTTCTTTTATTAATTCTTAAACTAATTTTAAAGTTACCGCGGTTTGCTTCTAAAAAATGGCAATGTAAAAAATCACTACGATATAAACAGTTTTGGTTAGTCGTCATTACGTTGACCGATTCATCGGACTATGATAATTTGTTATAACACTGTGTCCGATGAATCGGAGCAAAAGTAAAAAAAAGTTCACGTCGTCCTATCGATCAGACTTCGCATTCGGACCAAGTTTTCATAGTGGTCGGTTTCTTCAATCTGTCAATTTTGATAACTCATCAGTTTGAAACCACCGAATTTCATTAAAATTTTCGATTTGTCTAAAATTTTTTCAATACCCTGGATTAATCAAGAGAAGAAATAAATGAAAGATCAAGAATCTAAGATGAGCACAAGCAGACTTTGAATCTTTTTATTTAAATAGATTTTTACTAATAAATCCACTATGTAAAGCTAAATGCGTAAGTTAAATATTTATTGTTTTGTTTTCTTTTACGATGTTAAACAAACTTTAAAAAAGTGACGATTAAACTGAACTGACGATTTACTACATTTAGGACCCATTTTTCAATCCTGTGATATAGGAGACGGTTTTTTTTCCAAAGAAGTTTGAGTTATCTAAATCTGTCGAAACTTCAAAATCATTCCCTGGTCAAAATAAATAAATAACATCTGAGGATTGAAAAACAAGCCCTAATTACAAGCCCTAAGGTACATTAAAAATAAAACAATAATGATTAAGTATTCATTTAAAAATTGGCATGTATTGGAATGTATGGTGAAGTCATGATAAATGAATCAGTCAATACATTTGAGAAATTAATTGAAGTACAAAGAGGGATAGGAATAAAAGCACTTATATGATACTGGCACCATTTTGGTAAAATCTAAGTAGTTAGATATTAAGAAGATAGAAGGATAAAAAATATATTTTACTTATTAGGAAGTTCGAAATATTTTGTGTGCAAAGATTCAGATTTAAATACATACTTATTTAATATTTAAACCCTCGAAAAAGGGCGATTAATAGAAAATAAATAAGGCATATAGGTACAACGTATTTTAGATAGGCCTCTTGGTATAGGTATATTTTATTTTTCAGGTGAAAGGTAATATCTACCGTGCACCTAATATCGAGATGGTATTAATATGATGGCTAAATCTTTTACAATATAACTCAATCTATTGAGCTATTTTATAAATCTTATATAAGCACAATTTTGTACTTTTTTGCTACACATAAAAATACTATAAAAACATAATTATATTACATCAATATACCAAAACTTACGAGGTACCTATATTTATAGTTGTAATAAACGATTGTGTGGCACCTCCATAAATAACTGTTGTGTAACCTAACTAGGTAGATTCTTACGTATCAGATATATTATTAAAATATTCACATTTACTCTAGGCTTAGGATATGTGAATTACAATATCACATGCGGCATTTAACATTAGGTTCCTCTTCCGTGATCATTTCTTCTTATATCCGTAGGAGTTGATGGCTGCAAGTCAGAAATTATAGATGTAAATTAATTAGGCATTAAAATATACTTATAAATACATTTTGGTATCCTTTGGCTGTGATTATTTTCCTCTATGGTTGCGCGTAAAGTATCTATGGTTAATATTTTATCAAGGTTATAGCAGATATAAATCTGTCCCAAGGAAACACCCAATTTATTGGGATAGCATATATGTATGTCAATAATTAGTAATCCATCGCCGTCTTATAAGTAAGTAAGATAATTATTTACTAATAAAAATGTATTTTAAATAGAAAAATTTCACGTCCTGAGGCGAGGACGTGAAATTTTTCTAGTTTAAATACATTTTTATTATTAAATAATTTTTCAAATATTTATAATAATTTTAAAAGCAAAATTAAAGAATATAAGATAATTAAGTGTCTACAATGTTTGTATTTTGTTCCTACACTGAATAAATTTATTGGTCCCTATGTAAATACAACTATGTTATAGTGTAAAACAGCAAACAATCACCTCGTTTGAGTCTTTACTTTATATGAGTAGCTAATAAATTTCAGCTCATTATCAACGTCCCAACGCTGGGCACAGGATTTCCCGTATATGAGAAACACATGAGGAGTCATAAAACCACCACGCTGGTACAGTGCGGGTTGATGTGTTAAAGCGGTTGCAGTAACAGCCGGGACCAACAACTCAACGTGTTTTTCGATCAGTCAGTAGATTACAAATTTGTGATTGACCCTAGTTGCTTTTGTTTCCATTGAAATAAAATCTTTCAAACCACTGCACCAATGAGCCCCCTGAAATTTTAGCTAGCAGCATCTTTTTTATACGGGGTGGTGCCGTCAATACGACAATAAATTGAAACATGGGCTTTATTAGTTCTTAGAAATGGTTTGCCGCTTTCAAAAACATCTGATTCATTTGATAATTTTAGGACATTTGTATGAAATAATATAACATTGGCTGCATTATTTCATACAAATATTATGAAATTATCAAATGAATAAGATGTTTTTGAAAGTGGCAAACTATTTCTATGAACTAAAATAGCCCATGATTTAATTTATTGTCGTATTGACGGCACCACCCTGTATAACTAGGTGCCATGCAAGCGGACGGCCTACCTGGTGGTAAGTAGCTACCGTCGCATACAATGACAAGGAAAAAATCACTTGTTATTGCAGTTGTCACCCTGAGGCCTAAGATGAAATGCCTTCCATGCCCAGTAATTACACTGGCTACCATTCCCTATAACCCGAAAAACAGTGAACTGGCGCAAGCGGAAGGTGGTGGCATATCTAGACAACCCCTTATACGTGCCTACCATCAAGAAAAATAATGTTGTTTTACCATTAAATTCCTCATCACACATGAGTAGCAGCTCCAGCCACTGCGACCCCGTGACCTTCGGTATGTTGACGGTGCCGCCGTAGCAGGCCGGCAGGCATTTGGCGCTGATGTACTTGTGCAGCATCTCCCGGTCGCTCCCGATGAACACGATGCGAGACCGCAGCTTCTCTTTCAAGAACGGCTTGAACAGCTGGAATACTACGTTGAAGATGTACGGCTGGTTGATAATGTACAGGCCTTTTATGCGGAGAGGTATACTTTCCTGCAAATGAGAAATTTATAGCTTCAAATAAAATACAACAATATTGATATACTTGGAGAACTATTTATTAATTTTATACAAAATATTTTGCTCTCTTTCATCGAAATTTAATTTTTGCCACAAAACATACAGGTTTTTGGCTGAATGTGTTTTGGTTCTGTATATGTTGTTATTCTTTTATAATAGTGATAATAATAACAATCATTTAAAAAGAATATAGACGTCTGTAATATTGCTAATAATACACTACTACTACCAACAACTCTGCAGAGATACAAATCACGTAACCTATCTATTTTATTTCCTGCTCTGAGATTCAAATACTCAAATCAGCCTTGTGATTGGCGTAGTGATCTTTTAATATGACAAGGGTTGCAAGCATACGGCCCGCCAGTGGCCTATCTTGGGCACAAGCACAAGTCACGCGTTGCCTATTGTAAAAATCAAGAGAAAGCGATATAGCGGAAACAAAACAGAAAATGGCTAGTACTACTAAGGTAAACGCTGGTAATGTCGACAGTGTCCCGGTACCCGTCAGTTTATAAAAAATAACGAATATTTATTTTTCTCCCATGGCAATGTAAGAACTTTCTATTGCATCATAATCATTGTTATATACTACAAAATTAGAACCACAATAGTTAATTAAAAAAGCAATGCTGACTGAAAAAGATTGCATCAAAGTATAACACTCCCAAAATTTGATGATTTTTGCTAGTTTAGGTACTGAATCTGAACTCTAGCATAGTACATTAGATTCTAAATCTTGCAGAATCTATCGGCAGTCCGATGATAGTGATTATTTTTTAATGTAGTCAAGTGAAGTATCTAATGAATTTTAACCGTTGAATTAGTATTTTTTATTTATTTTGTGGTATTTACCTGTGTGACATTTATTGGTCCCAAAAAACCCCTAAGTGACCCAATCCTCGTCAATAATAACACAATTCTGACGGTTACTGGGCCTAGCGTGGAAACCTGCACCAATTACCGCCACCGTTTAGTTTTTCGTTAAATTTCGCCTTTATCTTCATAAAGCTAAGGTCGTATGATAGTATCTCGTGCAAATTCCTAGAATGTGATATGATTCCTTGGCGGTATATACTTAGTCTGGCCCTTAATACTGTTACAATTAAAAATAAACAAATATTACGTTTGAATTTGGAATCTGTCATTTTTATATGATTGTTCATTGAGTTTTCTCATTTTGGCGCCAATACATTGTACAATATTTTGCGATATTAAAATGGAGTGGGGTGATAAAGAGAGCCGAATTGCTGTGATTGCATTACACAAAGTAGGTATGGAGCCAAATGCAATTTTCAAAACTTTCCATACGCTTTGTATTAGTAGATTTTTTGTGGAATGGGCTATTAATAGGTACAATGAGACCTCCTATGTTTGTGACAGCAAAAGATCTGACCGTCCACGTAGTGTTCGTACGAAAAAGGTGGTCAAAGCAGTAAGGGAAAGAATATGAATAAATCCTGTCCGAAAGCAAAGGATTTTATCTCGGCAGATGAAGATAGCACCTAGAACTATGTCGCGTATTTAGACGCGCGCAAGACTAGGTATATTTCTTTATATATATGAGTACACATAGACTCTTCAATTCAAAGCCCCGTTTATTTCCGTGGCTCTCGCAAGAGGCGACTAAGCTATCAACTGCTCCACTGGTAGTGGTAGGGTCTGAACACCATCTTGTTGGTGACCATCATACGCATAGCGTAAAACCAAAACTTGAAGTGACCTTGCCGCGATGCATGCGGTCGGTGATGCCTTCCGTCTGATAGTGCCAGGTGGAATGCATTGACTCGCCCGCAGGAAGACCCCAAGAAAGGGCTGTTCCGCTGTCCGCCGATAGAACACTATAGGGGCCCAATCTAACCTAAACAGCTCGTGGGGCTCTTCACCATGTGACGCAATATCTCGGGGTGGTCCGTCGTGCAGGTTTGAGACCGGGTGACTTGGGGTGCACGTGGACCTAGGCATACGATGACGTATCAACGTATGCTTTTACAGATCCCACGACGGTGACATGAAGACAAATCGACTATTTAAACATTTTAGTAACAAGGTAAATGTCACGCAGGAGCAGTTATCAACCACGGAATTGGTATTTTTTGTGGGACTTCAGTGCTCACTACGAGTTGTGGTTAAGTTTCTCTAAAACAGACCATGCTGGTAGAGCAGCCCAAGCTTTCGCTGTCACGCGTCATCTAACTCAACTGGTTAACCAGCCCACCAGGATGCCAGATATTGTCGTTAGCGCGGGACCATCTGCTGAGAACTTGCCTAACTGCCCTAGCTGGCAGTTCTCCCATTTTACCGCAGCTATACCGTCTTTCTTTCGCTCTTCTAACAGCTGACATTCCAATGAATCTTAAATACCTAGAAAATAGTTTGTCAATTAGTGATCGCTTATACTGGTTTCTTTTGGACGAAACAGACAATGGGTGACCTTCTAGCGTATTTAATGCGTCTCTGGAGTGCAGCTATTGACAAACGTGGTCAGCCAGTGGCTGTTATCCATGACATTGCCAAAGCCTTTGATCTGGTCAGGTCTCTTTCCACTTAGCTTTGTAACTGGATCGCTGGCTTCCTGCATGGGCGGAGAATCATGTCCTCGCAGATAATTCTTATCAGTGAACGCTTATCAATGTACCGCAGGTCTCCTTCCTATTCCTCTTACTCTATGTTTTGCATAACAATCACATATTATGCTTCTTTTATGAAACATTCATTGCCATGCGGATGACAGTATAGTGCATGAGAAATATTATGACCGCCTAGGAGTCAGTTGGTTAAAACCGAGAGGAGAAGAATGAAACTTAGCATTCAGCTCAACAGGGTGTTGAACCTTATACTTGAATGGGGATCTATTATTCTTGTTGAGTTAAAAAACACAGGAGTGCTTGTTTGTAGCCAAAATGTCCCCTTCCTTCTCTTCAGGGCACAAACCTTTCATCGGCATTGCAAATGATTCAAAACCACCTGATAAAAAGCGATAGAAGAGTCCATATGCTGAGACAGCTAGTGGAGCATAAACATTTAATTCTAGGAGCCTCCACCTTGCCAGCCCATACGGTGCCTTAATCTTCATCCTTTTTTTTTCGGGGAGTAATCTGAATACAGACTTATCCGCCGCTGGCTAGGCCCAGCGCTAATGACACTGGAAACATCTACCCACTAAAACTCCCCGGTAATTCCACTGCCCTTCGCGGGGGTAGCCTAGATTCTACTAAAGCAATTTCAGCCCACCCCCAGGCAACTTGCCTATGGCTAAGGTTTCGCACAGTTGGAGACCGAGTCACTAAGATAATTCAAACCGTGGCAGCCTGTGTTATGCGTGCACAGTCTCGCAGAAAGTGGCATGGCCCTTACCATGGGTGGCAGCCAGAAAAGACCGCAACCGAACGCCGCACGAAGTTGGCACTCTGCCCACTTCGGAGTTCCATACAGTGCCATACACTTTACCACCCCGAGGTAAAATCGACGGCACGACGATGCGCTGGACGACCACGGTCGTGCCGACCAACCGTCATCATGGTGAACCGCCTACTCCCATTCACGTGTCCTTGTTACGACCAGAATTTCATCCGCTAAGTAGACGACATCCATCTGCGGCAAAAGCGCTCCGCATAGAACCCAGACGTGTGTAGCCTAGTAATGGGCCTACTACGTGGGCCCTAGGGCACACCTGCCGCTATTGTCCATTACGGGATGCGGCCCTCTTCGTCTTCGTAGAGGATCCAGCCACCACTTGCCGCCTTCTGTCCACCTGGCAGGGTATACCTTACACTACGTTTGCTGAAACGTGGTCTCCATTCGAGACCTACTTACTTCACCGATCATCAGTTGTACTAGAGTGTAACTGTCATCTATCCAAAGTCAACTGCTTAGATCTTTGGCGAAAATTTCCACCATAGAATTGAAAACGTGGAACTTCATGTCGCTCAGCAAGCAATAGAGAGATTTGCTAAGCGACATGAAGGTCCCCGTTTTGGCTCCATTAGTCATAACAAGTACGACGGAAATCCCACTCTGCAGATTTCTGCTGCCTTCTCCAGTCTACCAGTCCACCAGTCCTCCATTCGTCCAGTACTTTCTGCTCTCCAGTTTTAGGAGCAGCTTATCTAACTCAGTTATGGTAGACTTTACTGCATCTATACCAATGTGTGATTTTTTAAATACACTTGCCACCGTCGTAGACACTTGTAATGTAATGTAACAAGGGAAAAATTACCTGGTATTGGTGCGTTGTCATGCTTACTCTTTTTTTTCGGGGAGAAATCTAATAACAGACTTCCCCGCCGCCAGTAGGGCTGGTAGGCGACGGGTGTGTGTTGAGGTCGCCCAGCGCTGATGATGCTAAACACACTTAAGCACTCCAGTAACACCACTGCCCTTCGCGTGGGTAGCCTAGGCTCTGCCGAAGCAATTTCACTAGCCCACCCCCGACATGCTGTGGCCTAAGATGAACTGCCTTTGATGCCCAGTAATAATACTACTAACTTTCCCTTTAATCCGAAACACAGCGACTACAAACACCGTGAAAACAACGTCTAAGGATATTCAATTACGAAATAAAATCATTATGAACCTTAAATATACACAAAAACGGTTCAAATTACATTATGCTTAAAATTTGACGAATTTTGGTACCATTTGCCGATAATTAGGACATATCTGTCGAATACTGGTACAAATAGGTGTTTCTTCAATTTATTTTTTATTAAATTTTTTCCTTAATCTCCTTAATAAAACGAATCATTATGTCTAATAGAGGAGTAAATTATGTACCTCATGGTGTAACTACAACTTCGTAAGAGCAATGATGTTTGTGTGACAAGTCGTCAAAGTCAGCCAAGTTCAATTTCCGACGAGTATTGGGACGTTTACCTTACCTATTTTGTACCTATTATTAAACTGTTTTGTTTACTTACTCTGTACGATTACCACAGAATAAAGAGATATAGAAGGTTGTCGCCTTTGTTCTTGCCGTAAATGCCGACATCTGGACAATGTCGCGACAGCGTATGAAGGCACAGGTTGTCAAAAGCAAACAATTGTATTATTTCCTCCGTGTCTGTACTATAACTTTAAGACTTTACAGAACTAAACCTTTAGATTTAGGTACTTTCCTTTGACATATAATTATGAAATTTGCCAAAAAGCAAGTCTTGCAGTACAAGTAAATGGGAAACCGACAGTGGTTAATTTCCAGATTGATCACAAAAAAATTTTTTTTTGCTATTTATTACAAACTGATATGTGGAGCTAAAACAATTTACCGTGATGTACCTATATCATAAGTGGCAAGCTCTTGATTGTTAATTTGACCTATATAATTGATGTGACTGTAAATATACATAAATATTTCTTATAACCTGTAGCCAGTCGACGATTCGCTTGGCATATGCCGGAGTAAACTGCCAGACTTGCTGCATGGACAAGCCCTCCATGTCGAAGATGACCACGGCGCCACAGATCTGGGTTTCAGGCTCCAGCATGGCGGCCTCGAGGAACAGGACACAGCCTTTGAACACCTCATCCAACTCGCATTTGTGGTGGTTCCAATGCTCTGAAGTTATCATAATAAAGATATCGAGAAAATTCAGAATAAGTAGGTACGCAATCTCATTAATTTTAAGATTTTCTTTCAGATAGGTAGACTAAATGTATGACAAGCGATCTTTCGTCAGTTTACATAATCTATGATACACTAACGCGATATTAAATCTTAAATCTGTCAAGCCGCAGAATACCTTCAGGGGCTTATGACAATTAAAAACCAATTGTGTCTGGAATCAATGGCTTGGCAGGCTAAACTTATTCTCTTATGAGTCGTTGTAACGATCCTCATGGATTCTCAAGTCGAACTCATGGATATTGGAAACGAACAAACCGATTCTAATAAAACTTGCCATGCATAACGCAAGTCAGGCTGGTCTAAAAAGTTATCAGAGATTTATTCTAGTCTAAAAAAAAGATTTTTAAAGTGATTTTTGCTTTTTAGGAAAGGCTAAAAATTGCTCTTGTTCAAATAAAGAGACCGTTTTCAAAAACTCATCTGATAACTATTTAGACGAGCCGCCATCTTGAAATTTTATCGAACACGTAACATGCGAACATGTATTGTATTTAGACATGTTCGCAGTTTCGATAAAATTTTTGACAGTTCAAAGCGATAAATGGCTTTATCATATCGCGTTTCGGTGGTCATGCTAGGCGGGCTGACTTGCTTAAGCATGTAAAGTCTTATTGCATTCGATTGGTTCGTTTCCAATGTTTTCGACTTGAAAGTTTGTAGGAGAAGCCGTGCGGTGTAAACCCCCATAAAAACAAATATTACATTAATTTCAACAACTATCTACATTGGGAAGAAACGATTTTTATTGAAAGTAGGTAGTCTTTTTATTAACTTATTTTAAATTTACAAAAAAAGTACAATAGAAGACCTTGAAAAAATATCTCATCTATAAAATGCCATATTTTGGGGCGGGTACCGAACTAGCGAACCTACATAATCCTTATGCATGGTTGTATTTAATTAGAATAAGATTTAGTCTACTTCGGTGAATAAGCCGGTGAATATAAGTTTGGTACGCAGTAGTACACTTCGTAACTAAATCAACATACTAAAATCTCGAAAGAAAATCATAATGAAGATCTACATTTAAAAAAAAAACATTATTATTATTATTTTTTATAATATTGAATGTAGGTAGGTTTCAGGATACCGAGCTTCCGTGAAGCTGCTTCGATGCAATTCCTCTGATTCACCTTCCTCTTTTAAAATTCTGTTTAATATAAGAACATGTGCTAATGCAATCGGAACCGGTCAGTCCTGCAATATAATGTTCTCAGGTAATTTGTAATCTAAGCCAATGTCTTTGTTCTTTACAATAACGTCACATAACATAAAACTGTCATTTACTTTATAGGTATTTGCATTAGATAAAGACATTAATTTGTACTAAAATGCTATTTAAAGACCATTTAATAGAATCACAACCATAACAGAGCATTTATTAAGTTCGTAATATTGTTTAAATTAGCAGGCATGTTACCGACATCATTGGTATGTAATGGTGATGTAGTAGTTTTGTAAGTAGATATTATTTGTTCTGCAAGGTTATTAGCTGTTGAAGAAGCCATGTAAGGCCAAATAAAACGTAAATTACACGATTTTTATTTAGATTAACTTTAAGTACACAAAAAATACTTGTTGAGATCGATCGCATCGCGCCAACCTCTCGGTCGCTTGTGATCGATCGGAACGAGCGACGGATCGCTTCGATTTAAACACAGACACAGAAACTTTTTTAAAAATCGAAAAAGAAAGGAACTTCGTTTTATTACCTATGTGGCGGTAAATTATTAATACTAAGAGCATCGGTACGGTCCTGCGAGCATGGATCTATTGATCGACAAAATTTTACATAACTAGACATAACGATTTTCATCATATAAAATTGGACATTAAAAGTCGACATAATGGGCTTTGTCGAGACGCAGCGTTAAATTTGGGTTATCGAAAGCTCCATGCTTGTACTTCGGGTTCGAAACCTGGCGAGAAAATAAATTAGATCGAAAATAAAATTTGTTTATTTACATTTTATTAAAAAAAAAAAAGTTATATTATTGTTTACCGGTTTAGATCACCAATACATTTGAGTGATGTCTCTGTACCCCTACAAAAAATGTACCTACTCTGTCGCAAAGAACCATGCACTGTCGATTTGTCGTTACAATATGCATGATTGCATGGGTTTTTGTTGCGATCTCCGATATCGTCTTCGATCAAGTAAATGGACATACAATGTCGATTCGTTCGTTTCGATCGGTCTAATACAACGGATCGTTACGACGAACCGTTTACAGGATGAGACAATTTACAAAAAAATAGACAGCTCACTTAGGGCAGCTCATTTATGTAGACCAAAAATAACGTAGGGCCGAGCACAGATCCCTGTAGAACCCTTCTTTAGTTTTGTTTGTGTTCTTAATTTTGACTACTGCTTCCTACTTTTAAGATAATTTTCAAAAAGAGCAAGTACCGTGTCTCTAATGTCAACTCTTTAAAGTTTCCACAAAAGGGGATCAAAACTATTCGAAACCATATCAAAGGTTTATTTTCTGTCCACTCTCTAAATCTACAATTAAAGTTGTGAAATTTATAATAGCATATTGTATCTGTATTATTTTTCTAAAACGATATTGTGAAAGTGATATCTAATATTATATTATATTTTGATAATAATATATAGGATATCGATGACAATAAATTATAATTGGTAGATAGTTATTATTTTCATCGCTCTTTTGTCCCCTTGCGCACAGGTGTAATACACAATTTAAATAAATTGTAAATGGAGAGTGTACTAAGGAGCTTCTTATTTTTCTAAAGAAATCTCTGCCCAGTTAAGTATCTAGTTCAAGTGGAGCCCCGAAAGATTGTTTATTTTATTTATGAACTTGAAGTAAATTCACTTGTAATAATTCCCACACATAACTAGGATTTTTATTAAAAATCAGAGAATTTGCTTCAAAGAAATTCCGCACGTTTCATAATGATAAAATTATTTTGAATCAAATTTTATGTTTAACCAACTAGGGCGCCGCTTTTGTTAGGGGACCGACTTATTGAGTATATTTAATATTTGAGTGAACATGGGCAGTCGACACCATTCACAACACGTTATTGTGATATTTTGGATCAACCATTATTTTGATTGGAGAATATAATGTAAATACTATTTAATAGTCCTGATGTAATATTACGATTTTTCATTTACATCTGCATTTTTAAAACAATTGTACTAAATGTTAAACTTACTGCCTAATTCTAGGACAAGCACCCTCCTGCCGAGATGGTCCCTCGTAGGAAGCACCGTCAGAATGTTCTGGTTAAATACGTTCGTCTCCTTGCTGGGCACCAGTCCTTCATAGTGCTTGTTGTGCTTCTGTTTGAAAGCGTAGTAACGTCGGATCTAAAAAAATAAAAATAGCCTTATGAATACGTAAAGGACGTCGCCAATAGAGCACTATTTTGTCTTAAAAACATAACAGAAACAAAAATGTAACCTTATCGCATTTTGTGCCTAGGTACCTGCACTAGTTTGCACTAAGTTAAACTAGTGCACTAGTTTTGATGTTTTTTAAATATCGTTCACATTCATCCGTAAACATGAGAAAGTTTTCAGTATGGAGTCCATACGTTGGTAGTGGTCGTCGCATTTGATGTAAGACCCACATTTGAGGCACCGTTTGTCTGACCTTAGCTTAGGATTAGGAGTCAAGGCGCAATAATATAAATAAACGAAATCAATCTAAGGATACAAGCGGTCGATATGTTAGCTATTAGCTTAATAGATGTGATAATTGCACTGTTTTTTACAAATTGTCATATAGAATGAGAATCATCAAATTTTTACAAAGGTGCAACTTATTTAAGGTAGCATTTAATATATTTTCTTAAATTTAATTTGAATCTTTAAATAACCTGAGACGGGATAAGCATAAAGTAATTTTGTTTTTGATAAATATCAGAAATTTTACTGTGAGTTTTGTTTATTTAATAGCATAATTAAATGTTTTAGAAATTGGAATAAATCTTATTATTTGTATTTGGAATAATTAAGACGGAATATATTTTTATTTTGAAACTAATTTTGTAGTCAGCCACGCACTAGCAGTTATTAAACAAGACCTTGCACTCTTAGCTAAAGTTAAACAATAGATAAAGGTATTTATTCAAAATAATACTAGGTAGTTTTAATTTATAATATCATATTATTTTAGAAGGTAGAAGATTTTCGTTCGTTCTACCTCGTTTAGTTAAAATTTGTTTGATAAAATCTATTAGTTTTGTACATAATTATATATGTATTGTATATGTACATATTATTATAAACACAGGAATTGTAAGCAATCAAAAGTTACTCATTTTGCTTATCATTTTGTTCATCGAAAATGTTTGATAGACATAATTCACTATCAAGGTGAAAGTAAACAATACGAAAATCAAATTATGTTCCATTTCAAAACTTACTAAGTCATAGGCACTTTCGGGATAAAATTTACAAGGTCGGAGGAATCTCACGAGCCACGCGTCATTGTCTAAAGGCACGTACAAATCTTTATCATCTGTAACAAAAGAAAATTATCACGTAAATAGGTTGGTACATAAATTAATCTCTTTTAAGAAATTACAGAAATAGATAACGACCTCACTTATAATCACTATAAAGCTCAGCTAAGACCCTGTTAATAGTTATTTGTTATACAAGAGTGCAAAGTTGCTTTTTAACCGCGTGCTCAATTTTGATGACCGAGCAAGCGAAGGATTCTAAAATTAAACTTAGAATCCTGAACGTTAGCGAGGGAATCAAAAGAGCACGAGGTGAAAAATCTTTGCACTCGAGTGCAACACGTAACTTTTCATCCCACCTCAACGAGGAAATTACTCAATGCAAAAAAAATGCATTATTAACAGTTTCAGTCAAATCTGTTGGCGTCAAATAAACTTCTTCGACGCTAGAATCACTCATTGTAGGTTTTTTACTTGTTTTCAAGTTTTTTGTTTTTAACCTATGTTTTTAACAAATATGTCGTGAAAAGAAAATGGCGCGCGCAAAGCAAATAAAACATAAAGTACACCAAGAAGGAGCCGAGTCTGAGTTTTTAACAAGTTAAAAAAGGTTGTATGATAAGTTCGGCGCCATGGAGGTGGAAGTAAGGAGGTTTAATGATGTTTTGAATTTACAAACGTATTGCACACGATGTTCTAAATTCAATTTTACTTTATCCTCTAGCAGATAAAAACGGCTTTTGCACTCAGATATCGAAGAGCAAAAATACTCTTTTCGTGCCACTTGCTCAAAAAATTGACATTCTATGCCACAAAAAGCGAACATAACAATAGTCATTTTCAATCTGTTAAAAACAGGGAAGAAAATTGTACTTCATCCTCTAGGGGGAGAATGTGATTTAAATTTGGAAATTTGGAATACTTACCGAAATTTATATTGAAGTTCATCTGTGTTTACACCATTGAGTTTGTATATAAAGCAATATACATCTTTTTGAAAAAGGAATACGCACAAAAATGTAACTCTCTCTATCAATAATTGGACCAATGTTTCGAATGTTAACTTTTACTTTTAATTGTCATTATTTTTAATAAATGCTTATCTCATATTATTATTGTGTAAATTTTTTCGCAAATAGTACGAAAAGTAGAGTATTTTCCTCGGTGATAAAGCTGTCTTAGTCTTGGGTGAACTTATATCCCTCGCTACACTCAGGACTCGTCTTAAATCCCTCGCTTCGCTCATGATTTAAGTTTTTAACACCCTCGCTACGCTCGGGAGTAAACCTCGAGATTTTTATGCTTGCGATTTAAATCGACACCCGCGACAGAAGACACTGCTTTATCCCCTTGGTTAATAATCTACGATTCCGAGATGGGAGGATGAAAAACATGTTTAAGCTACATGTAAACAACTTATCTTATCTTAAAGTGGGGCCATGACTAATTCACAGTGCACCTCGACCCATTGGGATCTTTTGTGCCTCCCCTGCGTTTACTCTTCCTGTGTCCAGAATATAGATGCCATTAGCCTTACTATATCTTTAGGCAGAAAGAGCCTGTAGTCTTCTGACTTTGGATATGCCACTTCCAGAAGACTCATTCTGGTTCTAGCTAGGGCATCACAATGACACAAGAGATGCATCATTGATTCCTGGCATTCACCACATGCTCGACAAAGTTGTGTTGGGGAGAGTTGCATTTTATGTAGCATGTGGTTAGTAGCAAAATGCCCTGTGAGCGCCCCAATCAAGAAGCGAGCTTTTGTTCTACCGTTTGCATAGATGAATTTACTCCATCCTCCTACCTCCTCCCGTAATGTACATGTAAACATGCTTGAGTCACATGTATGAGCGAGAGACTTTAAAATAAAATAAAAAGGACAAACCGTTTTTAATGTAATAAGTTTAAAGAGTGTTTTAAAAAAGGTTGCTAAATATTGAATAAATATATACTTTAATAGCACGTGTTGAGAGAATATCTACTTAATATTGAAGACTTTACTAACCCCCGACGCGTAAAAGAGGGGTGTTATAAGTTTGAGGTGTCTGTCTGTGTATCTGTCTGTGGCATCGTAGTTCCTAAGCGAATGGATTGATTTTGATTCTTTTTTTGTTTGAAAGCTGACGTGATTGAGATAGTTTTAAGCTCTAAGTAATTTCTGAAGATCTGTTCAGGCTACTCATGACTATCAGCTCATTTCCTACTTGAAAAAAGGGTCCATCTTACTTTCACAGATCCGCTTGATTTGAAATTTTGTTTACTGTTGTTTCGGTAGTATTTCTAAGATATGCCAACCTTGATCCTGTATCATGCGGGATTTTCTATTCATCAGAAACTTATAGCAGATATAGTGTGTTTGGGCTCAAGAAGAGTGTTTAGTCTCATTGATATGTTTTTTTATACAACTAGATGACAAACAAGCTAACGGTCCACCTGGTGGTAAGCGGTTACCGCCGCCTATACACCTGCAATTACAAGGAAAAATCACTTGATGATGACAATGCACCTGCAGGTGCATTATCATCCTGAGGCCTAAGCTTCTATGCCCATTAATTACACTGGTGTTAGATAAATGATTAATGAGGCCGGGGGTTGGTTAAAATTTTTAATTTTATTTTATGAATTATTTAATTTTTATAATATCGACTTTAACCAATCCAGAGCTCAAAGAAAAAAAACTGTTGAAGTATTACTATCTCTAAGACTGACTGGGGTTTCACCTCCATCTTATGAAGATCGCAGCTAAATAAAATTACTTTGTAGTGTTGTATTCTCGTGGTGAGCAAGGTTGCTTAAGCTCACTGAGAAAGGGGAGAAAGCCCCTCCCCCCTTTCTCCCCTGGGGGGGGGGGGGGCTGAGGGACTCGTCTCCCATCATCATCATCACCAAACTATATACGTGCCACTGCTGGGCACATGCCTTCCTACATGGGAGAAACACATGAGGAGTTTGGGCCATAACCCCACCACGCTGGCCCCATGCAGGTTGGTGGGTTAAGGTGGTTACAGGAACAACCGGGACCAACGGCTTAACGTGCCTTCCGAAGCACGGAGGAGCTCGAGATAACAAACTTTGATAGACCCATCCCAGGATCGACCATGGCGAAAGTTGCTTTATTTTTCGTATCAAAACCAGAGCGTTCAAACCAATACGCCACCGAACTCCTCGTCACTGTCGTCTCCTATACTGACAATATATCGGTTTCTCTTGATTTTTTTACGGTATGCAGCGCGTGAGCAGTGCCTAAGGTGCTACAAGCGTTTATGGCTATGGTAACCTCTTGATCTGGGAGTGGGCTGGTGAAATTGCTTCGACAGAGTCTAAGCTACCCCCGCAAAAGGTAGTGGAATTACCGGGGAGTTTTAATGGGTATTGCCAGTGTCATTTGCACTGGGCGACCCCCACACCGTCTAGCCAGCGAAGAGTAGGTTTGTATTCAGATTTCTCCCCGCCAAAAAAAACGTACGCTAGTATTCCACCTTTGTTACCACCTAAAAATAGTGGTGTATAAAAAGATAACGATTTTTTAAAAAAAGATTGGTTATTTTTTGGCTCGCCATGTGTGCCTGTAAATCAAAACAAATGCCGAAACCCTAAGCAAAACTAAGTTGATTGTACGGGAAACACGCAAGAAATTGTCATTACCATCCATCGAGTTATTGACACTATGACTTATGATTTCCCGTCTTGAATTTGCTTAGCAATACTTGACCCTCGTTTGCTTACGTTTGTATTTGCTTACGGCTCTTAAAGTATTTGAATTTTGACTAACAAAATAAAAATAATTACGTCCTTTTAAAACAGGATTCCTATACCTTATGAAGGAAGGCCGCATTTTGTTCTTGAAAAAATATCTGTTTCTGATATTAAATAAGAATTTTTGTACTCAGAACAAAAAAAAATGCTGATCTAATGCGATGGCAAATTTCTGACTACTTAAGTACTCGACTGCCAGACTACTCAATGCGTTCTCGAAGAGTATTTAAACAACTCTTCGTTCTCAAGTATTTATTTGAAAAAAATCTGTTTGAGTGGATACACGTCAATATATTTTAGTGTTTACTGAATCTAGTTGTTAAAAGCTTTTATTTAACTTGCTTATAGCAAAAAGAACCTTTTTTAAGAAAAGCTTTTATTTAAATGCTCTAAAAAGAAGAAAATAAAGGAGAATGCCCAAACCTGCCCACGATGCGCAATAATCAAACATATCTCAAAAAAATCTTGCTTTATTAGTAATATATTGTTAATTTAAATGTAAAAGCATTGTGGGGTTAAAAGTTAAATTAATATTAAATTGTTACACTGACTTCCTACTTCGTATACTACATCATTAATCTGTGGTATACTCACAGACGTTATAGTGGGTATACTACTCAGAAGAACAATAATGTTCTGAGGTATACTACAATATATCTGTCCTTTACTTGAAAGGCAAAGAATTTACGTGTACACAGCCGCATCGTAAGTTTCATTAATATATCGAACTAGTTGCAAGTGTATTTGTTATATTTATACTGCTTAATAATATTAGGTACGTTTCAAGTATTAGTAAATATACAACTCTTAAAACTACCAGCCTACCGCGCCGCCTTAAATCCTGCCTGTTGAACCAAAAATGTTATAGGTGTCTGATGAATCGTTTTTTTTTTAGTTATTATTATTATTATTGTTTTGGTAGATTTTTATAGTGACGTAACGACGAAGACGATAAAAAGACATCTACGTTTTAATACAAACTCAAAGAAAAAGATACATAAAATGTGGATGTATATGCTAGATTTCTTTGCTTCCCTTTGTAGGGACTAGTTTTTGTCGCTATTGTATGACATCCCGTGAAGATTTTTCATATATATGTCGGAAGTGATCATTGCTCAAAAGTTTAGCGAATCAAGTATCTGTGTTGACTAAAAGTATCACTTTTTGAGGACCATGTAGGTTACTTGTAGATTTCTTCGACTGAAGAAATTATTATTTTGTAATTTCTGCATATACTCCCAAGATGCATTGCAATGTGTTTACAGAAAAACCTAATGAAATAATTCGCTGGATGTTTATACCTTTACCTTCGCCTGTCTCTCTGGATGAATGAATATTATACTACTGTTAATCTGTCAAATATTTGAATAATTATAACCTCAAAATCAGTACCAAAAATTATAATTTCTCTTAACTGCCACATCATAATTTCGTGATATTTTCCAAACATAATTTATAGATTTTTCCCATTCTTCGGCACTCATTTCATTAAAGCGCAATCATGGCCCAACTCTCATAGTAAATTGGGCATTGTCCTTTTCCTTTAAAATTTTAACTATCAACTAATCACCTCATCATTATACACAATTTATATGATCATAAAAGCTTGTCGCGCGATTAACTTGTGTAAATAAAGTAGTACCTATTTAATTGAGCGACAAGATTTTATGATCATATTAATTGTGTATAATGAGGTTATTAATTTCGAGTTAAAATTTCAAAGGAAAATTAAATTTTCTTCTTTTTAGAGCATTTAAATAAAAGCTTTTCTTAAAAAAGGGTTTTTGCTTTTAATTTTATATTTGTGATATCAAACACCCTGGAATTTTCATTATTTCTACAAACCGTCCTTGCAAATAAAATAAAAGCCTATCAAGCGTATTATAAATAAAATAAATAATTGAAAATTTTAAGTAACCCCCGGCCTCATTGATCATCTCAAGGTTAGTATGTCATGGGAATGTCCCCGAAGTGACAGTACACGAAATTTAAAATCGATCGGATTTGTGAAAGTTAGTAAAACCCTTTTATCATGTAGAAAATGAGCTCTTAGTCATCAAACGCTCCACTGATCTTCATAAATTATAGCTAAGAACCATCCTAGTCACGTCAGCTTGTAAACAAAAAAAAATCATATCAAAATCGGTCCATTCACTTAGGAGCTACAATGCCACAGACAGACACACAGATACACAGACAGACACATCAAACTTATAACAACCCTCTTTTTTCGTCGAGGGTTAAAAACAAAGTAAAGCTTGGCACTACTTTTGGGAAAAAATTGTCGACGAAATAGTTAAAAAACGACCTGAATAGATTGTTTTGAATGTAAACAAATCTATTATTAAAATGTTTCACAAAAACGCAAATGATGTTGACAAAGGTCGTGACATAACACTAAAGTAGTTGTTATGCACGTTATAGCCTGTGATTATATTAAGTAGGTTCTGCCCTCAAGCCTCAAGTTCAAGTTGAGATGTTGGAGTGATGGATGACGGAGAACTATCATTATAGTCCAGCATTAGTGTAATCATTACTAGGGTCTGTGGGTCTTCCCACAGACCCTAGTAATGATAGCGTTTAACGCGTAAATTGATAAATGTCTCTACCTAATTATTATAGCGATGAAAATTTTAAAATTTTACACTATCCTTTCGTTTTTTACCAGCACATTGGAGAAAATCGACAGAGGCGACTCACAGATTTAAAAAGTCGTCTGATTCAAATAGCCACTTAGGTAAATGCCTAGGCCGCAGATTAAATATCGGCGTCTAATGAAACGGTGAACGACAACCCAACCAACCAACGCCAAGTGTTTGAGTGCAACGTTTAGGAAGATGGCTGTATGCCGTGTCAGCCATCTGGTTAAATAGCCCTTTATTTTGGACGTATAGGCAAGTCGTTTTAATCGAAGTGCTTTTATGTGATTGGTGGGTTCAAGGTAATTTTTTATGACCATTTATAACCGAAATTGTTTTGGTTATAAATGGTCATAAAAAAACCTTGAACCTACCAATCATACCAAAACCCTCTAGTAGAAGACGATCCGCCTAGGCGTTCAATTGAGCTGACTTTCAATACGCTAAGTTGTTTAACCTTGAGTGAGTGTAGTTCAATTAACTATCGGCCTAGGCATTTAATTGGATGCCGGTGTTTAATCAATGCCCTCCAATTAACCAGATGGCAGTGACATATACATATTACATTTATGAGTCTCTTATTTCATTAGTAAAGTATTATAGAATGATATGGCCCAAACTCCTCATGTGTTTTTTTATGTAGGAAGTAGTGAGACGTTTAAAGGCTGGAGATGACATGACGATGACAGTTCTGAAGAAATGGTTACAGTTTTTAACATTAACATATCATGCTTAGATGTATATTACGCGCATGGTATGTCTAAAAGTGATGGTTCCTAACCTTTAAGAAGTTTCGCCAAACCCTCCACGGCAGTTTGGATTATATCGGGAGTCTCCCTCAACTCTCTCCTCGCAATCTCCTGCACGGAAGGTCTTGGTTCATCAAGCTCGAAGGTCAGTAAAAAGTCGCCCAGTTGCACTCCAGGCAACTTGTCGATATCTGACAGCATATGCCGTGATACTGTAACAAATAGAAAATGTTATAGTAGACAATTTAGTGTTAACAAACATAATGGATAAGCTTAACATGAAACGTTTTCTGAAGTTTTGGACTAAAATAAAATTATTCGTGACAATGGCCCTAATTCTGGTGAACACATGCTAAGTCTAAATTTAAGGTCAGTGCATTTCTTTCTATCAAAAGAAATTCGAAAAGGATGGCTGTCATATAATTTGACATTTAGAAACGTGCGTTCAATTTTCGACCTTATTGATCGTGATAAAATGCAGTGTTTAGGAGGCACCTCCGTACTTGCCGTCTAAAATTGTCTATGGTTTCTTTGGAATCTATCTAAATTTAAGTGACAGCTCTTAACAGATTCTTGCTATCTTTTTCCTATTACTTATTGCGAGAAAGAGATATACTGTACTTAAATTTAGAATTAAAGTGTGTTCCCAGAATTAGGCCCAATGTGTATTTTTAAAACCTATTCTTTAGATCAATTTTGATATACAACTAGATGGGGATTGGTACTTATGATCAAAGCCAATAGTAGCAAAAAATCAAAAAGCCAACGATTCAAAAGATAAGCACTTCGTAAACATCAACAGTGCATTTGATCAACAATCGAAGTATTAATAGTTTTTATATCAAAACTTATTGAACAGTGTGAATAGTAATTTCTGGCAATGTTTAGATTTTTTCAAATGATTATAAGCCACAATTATTTTTATGTATTGTAAAACAAATAAGGAAGTTTACATTTTCTGGTAAAAGTGAAGCACCGACTCCATTTTTTTTTAACAAAATTAAAACCGACTTCAAAACACTAAAAAGGAAAAAATAATTAAATTTAAGTACCTAGAGGTACTTATCTCCTGAAAATGTATTTTTTGGAGTCAGTGCTTCTCTTTGTATTGTTTCAGGTAACGCTTTTTATTTTTATAGCCATAATCATTTTTTAAACAATTTATTTAAATTGTTTTACTTACAGAAAAACAGTTGTAAACAAATTAATATAAAAATATGGAATGCGTAGTTAGATAATTCTCTTTTGTGATGGTATTGCTTATTGATTGCAAATAAAATTTCCATTCCTTACATTTGTTTTCTACTTCCTTTTGTTTCTCGGTAATAGGTACAATATCCATATCCACAGGCAATATTTGGTAATCTACTTTTTATTTTTTACGCAGTTCTACGCAGTTATTTTAGTACACTATACTTAATTTTGACATAGTACCGTATGACGATATTAATAAGTTCGATTTTTCAACTGGACTTAGTCATATATTATGAAATATAAGTGACAACAAGGAACACACAAATAAAGCATATTTTGAGAGTTTTTACGACAATACGAACTTTTGTTCACGAAAAAGGTATTTAGAATAGAATAGAATAGAATAGAAATAGTTTATTCAGTGTCACAACTAGACAAAGTATGAAAATAAAATAATTTCCTTAGCTTTTGGTTTTAGAAATGGTCTTGAGAATAACTCTTAAACATACTTTATTACACATTTGTGGATGAGCTTTATTATACGTATACGTTTATAATCTAAATGGGCAATAAAAACAAATTGTTTTTTATGAATAGCAACTGTTAAAAACTCATTTTTAAACCGTTAGCCTTTGAAAATGTAATTTTATACTTTTTTGACAGGAAAACAATAATCAAAATTAGAAAACACTGTTCTAATCAAAATTAAAACAAAATTTTCAGTATAAAATTACATTTATAAAGGGAAAATAAAAATACCGAGTACATTCATTGACATTGCCCCCAGAGCTAGGTATTATTAAACGGCCTTTCTCACAAACGTACAGTAATCTGTGAAGTGTATATTATCGTATACAATAGATTTTCTAATGTGTGTGAACACCAGAGCGGCGGGCGTCTTTTCCGTCTGGTTTATTAGTCTATACTTATTTACTCACTTTTGACAGCACGTGGCTCTTATTACAAAGGTATAATACTGAAATTGCAAAAACTGGGACACGTTATGCTTGTGACATAACAACATAACTTAATAACATAACATAAATAAATATATATGTACAACCTATTTTTCTTTGAATAATGCTAAGCTATTTTAGTTAAAACTATTGTTACCTACATTTATTTTTTAATCGACTTCAAAAATGAGGAGTTTCAGTGGGAGTTCAATTCGGTTGATATGATTTCGTTTATGTATGTACTTGTACACCGATTACGCCAAGATTTGTGATCCGATTCATGTGATTCTTTTTTTGTTCGATGTGGAATAGTTGCCATTTGGTCCTATAAAAATTTATTCAAAATCGATTGGTTTTTAAAGCAAAATATCTGGAATAATTGTGTCATCTATGCATGCAAAATTGTGGATTTTTGCTTGCACCCGTCTAACTTTGACCCTAGAAAGTTATCACTAAAAATTTAGTTTTTTTTATAATAACCAAAATTAATTTCAAAACACTGCAAAGGATAAAATAATGAAATTTAAGAAGGTACTTATCCCCTAGAATCATACAGAGTGGTGATGACAATAAATTAAAACATGGCCTATTTTTAGTTCACAGATATGTTTTGCATCTTTCGAATACATCTTGATCGTTTGGTAATTTCATGAAATTTCTATGAAATAATGCAGCCATATTTCATAATTAAATTATTTCATGGAAATGTCATGAAATTATCATACGATTAAGATGTACTTATTTAAAAGATGCAAAACATTTCAATGCATAAAGATTATGAACCCGTAGTACGAGTACCATTGAGTTGTACCATTAATGGTACTAAAGATACTAATATGCACTACTAGTACCATTAATGGTACCTACTTGCGGCACTGAGCAGTATCTGGTAGTACCGTTAATGGTACTAAAGACCAAAGTAGTAGATACCATTAGTGCCCTTGATGGTTACAGGTAAGTATTCTCTTTCTCTCATTAGTATGCAAAACAAAATATTATAATAATAATATTTATACACTCACACCTATTATCTAGCCCAAAGTAAGCATCATTAAGAGCTTGTTGTGTGGATACTAGATAACGGAAAAATATTGATAATAATATGGATATAAATATTATTAATATACTGAATAAACATATAAACATGCATGACTCGTGAACAAATGCTCATATTCATCATACAAACATTTACCGCTACCGGGATTTGGACCCGGGACCCCTGACCGAGCGAGCAGCCCGAAAATAATAATATGTTAAAAATATGAAATTGCGAAATATGTTAAATCATGGTAATAACTAAACTAGGCTTATCGATCGTTTGATGAGCAAGGCCAATTAGGTACCAAAAATATTTCAAACATTTTAATTGCAATTTCATCATATACAGAGGTTGAATCATGTGGTATCGACGCGTGATTCATTTATATAGGTTATTTATTTATATGCCTGAGTGTCTTCTATTCAACACATGAGTTGTTTGGATGATTTTAAATATTGGAAAAGGTATTGTATAATAAATTATTGTGATTAATTGATACTATGAATTGATTAATTGATATATATGAAATATTCACATCAGACAATAAGTTTTCTATTATCTATGTTTGAGCTCCGGCGGGCTGGTAAAGGGGAAATGTTATTAGTTAAGAATAATAAAATATTTAACCTTAAAACACAAAAAAATTATACACTATTTTATAAATATGATCTAGCTACTATTAATTATACCTAATATGATATACAGACTGAAAAGTATCTGTGTATTTATTAACCTTAGCGAGATAATAAGATTTTGAATGTAATTGCTTGAAGAACTTACATTTCCCCATAATGCACAAATAATATTTTATATTCACTCGCACAGGTCCGTGTGCGTGACCAAACACCGCTCAAGACTGCGCCGGCGCACAACTTCATATTTATTTTATATTAGGATAGCAATTATTGAGCGCGCTCATCGCTGACCCATCGAGACAGCCAGAAGACAAATATATAGTCTCATAAGTATACTTAAAAATCCCTCAATAAGTATGAATCAACTTGAGATGGCTTCCTTTATTGATAATAATAAAAAAGTACTTAAAATATTAAATCTTTATTGCAGAACTCTTTATTGTAAAATATCTAACAAAAGTTAGCATACTTGGGCTTGATCATAGATCGAATAATTATTGTATTTCGTGGATTTGATAGTGTTTGAAGAACACATGGTCTCTGGACATTCAAGTTGAACCTTTTTGAAATGAAAACGCTTTTATTTTATAGCACAGTTTGGTCAAGTGAGACACTACAATGGCATACTTACTCACTAAAAACCATCAGTTTTTCCTACCTTGCTTCCTAGCGACGACGCGACCACAAAGAGAACTTGGTAGTTGTGGCCGCTTGTAGCTGGCATGCAATTTGAATTTAATTTAACTTACCAGACCGTCTGTGAAGTACCTACCCACATATCAGACACAGTAGATTTTTTTTTATACAACTAGATGACAAACAAGCTGACGGCCCACCTGATGGTAAGCGGGTACCGCCGCCTATAGACACCTGCAATAACAAGGGAAAATCACTTGATATTGCAGGTGCGTTGTCATCCTGAGGTCTAAGATGAAATGCCGTCCATGTTCAGTAATTACACTGGCTACCTTTCCCTTCAATCCGAAACACAGCGAACTGTTTCACGGCTAAAATAAGAAAGGCGGTGGTACCTACCCAGACGACCCTACATACGGGTCTACCACCTAGTGTAAATGAGTAAACGCCTAAAGTAAGGATGGAAGCGATAAAACGTAAAGGTTAATCAATGCATGAGGCACCTAATTTGTAAAGCCGTGTAAGACTCCCGGGAGCATAATTATTATTAAAAACTTATGCTGCCTGGAATGAGTAAATGAAATGAAAAACCGGCCAAGTGCGAGTCGGACTCGCGCACAAAGGGTTCCGTACTATTATCTATAAACAAGCGGCTACCGTTATCGAGCAAAAACAAACAAAAAACCACGTTTGTTGTATAGGAGCCCCCTGAAATATTTATTTTATTCTGTTTATTAGTATTTCTTGTTAAAGTGGCAACAGAAATACATCATCTGTGAAAATTTCAACTGTCTTACTTTCATGGTTCATGAGATACAGCCTGGTGACAGACGGACGGACAGCGGGGTCTTAGTAATAGGGTCACTTTTTACCCTTTTGGGTATGGAACCCTAAAAAAGGTTTATTTAGTGCAAAGATATGACAGAAACCGAAAAAACAAAACAACAATGAGATAAGCCAACTCATCTGCAACTAAGATGGTAACCGTTCAGTATAATGTCACTGCACAATGAGGAACGATGGCGCTGGTTTGGAATGGCCAGTGGTGACTTGATTTGATTCATATTACTACAAATGAGAAAAGTTTACAGATTCTAGAAGCCACGGTGAGTGAAACCAATACTAGGAAGACCAGCATGAGTAAGTTTAATCTTACCATTACTTTTTTTATTTTCAGACATCTTTCTGGTTTCTATTCTGTCCACGCACAACTTTTTATTTTATTTATCAATTAAACCAAACACTGCACACGGCTGGAGTGCAAAGCACTGAGTAAATTGATTGTAGGAAACATATAGTTTTCGGCTCTAGCGCAAGAAAGACCAACACTGGAGGTAGTTGGGGATTATATTCATTTCCAAAAAAGTGTTTTCTGGGGGTGGGTAGTTAATATTTACTACGATACGGAGGACTTTATTTATTTCAATAATTGTATTTAAAACATTTAGGTAGGTTGAATTATATTCTTCTCGTCTATCTTTTCTGTACATATAAAATGCAACGTCTGTCTGTTTATACTGTGTTTGGCCGCTATATTAACTTAGGCGCCAACGGGCTGGTAAGAGACGAAATGTATCTTGCGTGGCAGTAAGTACGTATTATGGCCTTTCGTTTCAGTCTTGAAGAGCGTGACTCCACGAATACTTTGACATAAAATAACACAGTCATCTTAATAATATAAGATCATCATAAAATAGACCCATGAAAAAAAGACCTGTCCTTGTCTTCGAGATTAAGTTTTTTTTCTTTTTAAGTCAATTTATTCGTTAGAAGTATAAATTGGTTTAGTTTGGTTTGTCTATATTGTTACTAATAAATTCTACTTATGTGCCTAGGAGGGTTTCCCATCTCCTGCTTTAGCGCTAATGCAGTACCTACGCTGCAGCGGTAGTTCGAGACTAAGATCTGTGACTAAGTTATAATTATGACCTTTAGCAAAATAACAATATTCTAAGTTTGGTAGGCCCGGCCCGTATGTAGGGTCGTCTGGGTAGGTACCATCGCCTTACTTGATTGAAGGAAAAGGTAGCCAGTGTAATTACTGGGCATAGACGGATTTCATCTTAGGCCCCAGGATGACAACACACTTGCAATATCCAGTTATTTTTCCTTGTTATTGCAGGTGTCAATTCAATTTCTTCTTTAATGGCTTTCTACTATGATTTAGCCAATGCCAAGTTTCTGTGTATCTTTGCTATATTTAGACGTTTGTTAACAACTCTGCTTAGTATGTAGACAGGCGTTGTGCAGGTACAAGAGCTATAGGCGGTTGTAACTGCTTACCATCAGGTGGGCCGTCAGCTTGTTTGTCATCTATTTGTATAAAAAAAAGTTTTTACCATTGGTAATGTCATTGGATAATTAGTATAATCTAAAGTAAGAAAGAAAGGGAAAGAATATCGTTTATTTTTCCCACACTTGGTATGTTCGTTTGATATTTTCATCAAGTTCATCAGATTAATTTTAAATGATTAAAATACCAATGTAAATACTCTAATGCACCATGTTCTCTGCGCCATCTATACGCCACAGACTGAAACAATGAATCTATTCACATACTCACTGGTTGCTTCGCTACATACCGGTTAGCTATATGATAGTTTTACAAGACACGGGCAGATGGCGCCAGTGTTTGCCATTATGCTATTTTCACTGTATGAATTTATGATAAAACCGTGATACAGTGACAAAACCATCCGGTGGCGTAGTGGTTTGAGCGCTCTGGTTTCGATTACAAAAACAAAGCAACTTTCGCCATGGTCGATCCCGGAATGGGTTAACCAAAATTTTTAATCTCAAGCTGCTCCGTGCTTCGGAAGGCACATTAAGCCGTTGGTCCCGGTTATTACTGCAAACGCTTTAACCCACCAACCCGCATTGGGCCAGCGTGTTGGTGTTATTGTGACCCAATCTCTTCCAGTGTTTCACCCAGTGCCCAGCAGTAGGACGTATATAGGTTGATGATGATGATGATTACGTCTACGGATAAAACATTAGATATTTATATCAAAAGTATATCTATACTTTCTTCTACACAAAACACATACGTCCAAAATAATAATTTAGTGTACACATACGCAATTATAGATAAAAAAAATATTTCGTAGGTACAAAAGATCCCGAACGGTCGAAGTGCATCGTGGCGTAGTCACGGCCCCATGAGACCGATAATAATAAGAATGCTTGCAAAATAACTAGCTTTATTAAAGTATTCATTAACCGACTTCAAAAACGAGGAGGTTCTCAATTCGGCCGGTATGTTTTTTTTTTTTTTTTTTTTTTTTTTCTATGTATGTACACCGATTACGCCGAGATTACTGATCCGATTTACGTGATTCTTTTTTCGTTCGATGCGGAATAGCTGCCATTTGGTCCCATAAAAATTTTTTCAAAAACAGTTGGGTACTTTGATTTTAAATATAAAAAAACTGAAATTATGAAGTCGTCTACATATACGTAATTGCGAATTTTTGCTTTTCCAATGACTTTTTAGTGAAACGATACGATAGTAGAAAACAATATAATTTGACGGTCACCCATCTAGCTTTGACCGTAGAAAATTATCACTAAAAATTGTGAAAAAAAAATTTTAAACAAAAATTAAAACCGACTTCAAAAAACTGAAAAGGATAAAATAATTCAATTTAAGTAGGTATTCATCCCCTAGAAACATATTTTTGGAGTTGGTGCTAAGTGGTTTCCAAAAACAATAGAAAGTGAAGCACCGACTCCAAAAATATGTCTCTAGGGGATGAATACCTACTTAAATTGAATTATTTTATCCTTTTCAGTTTTTTGAAGTCGGTTTTAATTTTTATATACACTAAATTACAGTCCAGAGGTCAACTAAGAATAAATATAACTTATTATTAATAATCTTTCTAATGTCAAAAAACTATTACACAATTTCGCTCAAAATCCATTCCTCCAAAAGAGTTGGATACACTATCCGATGACTCTGATATACATACAATATAGCATTTATGTCAATATAGGACATGACCTAGGATCCGTGAAACCAGCAGATCAGCTTTGACTACCAGTTGTAATTTATCGTCACCAGACCAATCCAATATAAGTACTAATTATGGTCTTGATTTACCTAACTAAAGAGAAGTTGAGTGGAAGCTGGTTATGATGGGATTTCCTCTGCTGTCTAGAAGGTTTACTTTGCCTATAACTCATTTATGGAATCTTTGTGTTGTGTCGGGTGTTTTCCCTAAAGATTTGCAAAAGGCTTTTGAAAAGGAGATTAAGATGATTGAAAGCAGCAAAACTGGATGGTAATGAATATATTTTAAATGAAATCACAATAACAACAATAGTCGAGTAGGCAAACAGAACGAATGTAACTATGACAACACAATAGCAACTCAATATCAAAGTAAATAAATAAAAATTAAAAAGTATACAAAAACTTGGTTGGTTAACGATGTTGGTTTCACAATTAGTAAGATTGTTTTAAGACGTAGTATTAAGATTTATCACTTCATTAGTAATAAGGCATTCAATTGTATATATTTTTTATTCCTAAAAAAATTGAAACCGTTTTTTTGTAATTGAGAAGATATAATGGGGCTGGCATATCCGTGTGGATAAAAGTCCCAAACTAAATAAAGAGAAAAAAATAATAATTGTGTAACTGATTGTTTGACCCTAATAAATGAAAAAAAAAATCGGTATCTAAGGAGTGTGCAACAGCTTTGGTACCTGCATACGATATTCAAGAGTGGTGATAGGAGCAAAATACATAGCTGTAGAGCTATTCTGTTCTTACATCGCTTTCCTCGTTCTTAGATCCTAGAAAAGATACTTATTCTTATTTTTCTTTGTACGCAAAGCAAACATGGAATCATTTTACAATAAAGGTCATGTAAACACACAGACGAACTCACGAACACAGCACACAGATGGATTTTCTAGCAGCAAACCTTTGTGATTTATTAAGATAGTATATAGGTACACATACAACAGACTGCCCCCCAATTGTGCTATTGTATTTTGATCTGAAACGAATCGGGAACGCTTAAGTTACAACGTTTTTGTATTCTGCTAACTCAGCGCAATCGAAACGTAACCGAAACGCATCAGTTTGGTATTCTACTAACAAACACGTAACGCGAACCGTTCGGTTCAATCATTGTTTCGTATTCTGCTAAATATTTAACATTTGTGGCAGCCGAAACACATCGATAGTTCTTTGTTCGAACTGTCCAAAATTAACAACAGTCTAGTCACTAAGCCAAAATATATTTGTTTCTTGCAATATCTCTAACAATTATCGAGCCGAAGTTGAATAAGCCGAAAGCGTTTCGTTAGCGTTCCGGCTTTTTTTGCAATGTTAGTGGAATACCTTTTTGTATTACAACCGCATTGGTAACGATACCGAACCGCAGCCGATCCGTTTAGGGAAATAAATAGCAGAATAGCCAATTAATTTGCTTCATAAATGGTTTATCTACTGAAAATGGAATTGACGGAATTTTTAAATGTGAGCAAAAAAAGCAATTAAAAGTACTTTTTTTAATTTATCGAAAGCTTTTGAAACTGTTTGTATGCCTATTTTGAAACAAAAAGTGGCATAAAAAATTGGCATAAAGGACATGACTGACATCAATTTCTTCCATTTTTGGTTTTGAAAGATTTTTCTTCCACGCTATTGTCAGCAATAATATACTACTTCGTTACGGTATTCTACAAGGAAGTGTCCTAGAGCCAACCCTCTTTCTTCCGTTCATCTATAGCCAATGCAAAATAACGCCCGCAAATTGTAAAAATCATTGTTTATGCGGATGACACCATTTTATTGGTACATGCACAAAAATAGTCTGCAGGTGTCATAAACAGCACTGTTTTTCTGTTTATTTTATTGGTTATTTTTATGTATTAAACTTGCAGTAGTTAATTATATATTTGGCACTAATACTATGAAAATGTGTCCCCTAGTCTGATTGAAGACGTTGGCGTCTGTCATACAGTTTTTTAAAATAAAAATAGTACGGATGTTATCGAACAGCTACATTTTGGACCGTAAATAGTTTTGTTAAATAGTCAGTTATATAATTTTGCACAGAAAATATATAAAAAAATATTTTTGTTCGTTTTTCTATGCATCTAATATCTTTTAAAATCGATATCCGTATCAAATAAGCGAAAACGCGACTAAAATGTCATTGTTTCGTTTAGTCTATATCCTCTATTAAGTAAAACAAACGAAAAATATGGTCTTACTCATATCTTTTATATTGTTATGAAGCCTTAAAGAAGACATTCTGTAAGGCTATCCTTAAACTTGCAAAAGGAAAATCACAAGCTATCATGCTATTAAGTTAACAGTTTTTGTAGACAGATAACTGCTCATAATATAATACTGTCTGTGTGCGGTAGTAATGATGTCATAGTCAATGAACAATACAACTAATATAATACAAATACTGCTATGTACTTAAAAGGCAATACAAGCTTTAGGTAATGCATACCGTTGATGCTAATGTTCACAAGAAAATACTAGCACATAGATCCAAGAATGAGAGATATTATTACATGAGTATAATTTACTCAAATTTTTAGCTGTAAATCAAGTGAAGTGATTATAGTGAAAAGGGTTTTAATTCCATTAGTTGGACATGCTCTAAAGATCTATAAGATGTCCAATCGAGTCCTTACGCGCAACCCTTGCATTAATCAATAGAAACTTATCATTATAATATAATTAGTCAACTTATTAGGACAGCAGAAGTTTTGTACCATAATATAAAATTGAAAATTTTAAGTAACCCCCGACCTCATTAATCATTTAACTAACATTATCTCATTGAGACTATTCATATGAGCCCAAACAAGCTATATCTGCTGTAAGTTTTTGAAGAATTATAAGCATCCCACATACTATTTGATGGTACAGAGTCAGCTCAAGGCTAGCATGTCTTTAAAATACCACCGCAAATACCAAGCAACAGTAAACCAAATTTTAAATCAATTGGATCTGTAAAAGTTTGTAAACCTCTTTAGTCAGTTAGGAAATGAGCTGATAGTCATCAAACGCCTGAACTGATCTTCATAAATTATAGCTAAGAACCATCCTGATCACGTCAGCTTTCAAACAAAAAACCAAATCAAAGTAGGTGCATTTGCTTAGGAGCTACGAATGCTACGATGCCACAGACAGACACAAACAGACACAGATACACAAATACATAGACAGACAGGTCAAACTTATAACACTCCTCTTTTTGTCAGGGGCTAAAAATGAGTATGCATGACTTTATTTTTAATCCAAAAACGTCACGAATATGAACTAATCTTAAGATATAGTTATCTAATACTGGCGCAACCTGAGACGTGCCTGGCCTCCCAACGAGGAGACCTTCAAGGGAGCCTTCTAGTTAATATGTGGACGAGGATGGAATATCACCATAGTTTTCCTTAATCTGATTGCTTGTGTGGAAATTTTTTCTTAATCTCCTCTTTGATCTACTCAAAGAGTGACAGTTCTATTTCTCTAACCCTTCAAAAGAAAAAAAGACGAGTTTTTAAGCATCACCTTGTAATTTATAGTAAATATTTTTCCACCGAAACAGTTAATCATATCCCGAAATAAAAAATAGGTATATATTTTTAGAGTCTAAAATTTCGCGAGTATGGATGTGAAAGCAATTCGTATCCTTAGGTCGTGGATGATTGCAATCGCGTATGTAATCGCAACAGACAGCCATCTTCAATTTCTGCAAAATTCACTGACACACGCATATTACGTAGCTAAGGCTCTTACCATCAGAGCCCTCGCTTTGTTTTGCTCTTGAATGTTGAAAATTAGTGAAAAAAATCCTTTTCAACTCTCGTCTATCGTTCGAAATTAAATTTTGCACCTTCCTAATTATTATTTAAGAACCTATGTTTTATTATAATAGAAAAAGGATGATGAAACTCAACGGACAAAAATAAGCTTTTTAATTTTTTTTAGTATTTTAAATTTTTGTATTTATTGTTTTCATTGGAATTATCATGCAATACTCTATCAAATGTGAATATAAGATAATAATTTGTACCTATATTGTTTACACTGGTCGACATATAATTTCTTTGTTTCTGCACGTCACGTACAGCCCGCCGGCGTCTCTATAGAAATAGATACTCTATCGTTTCTAATTTGTGGCTACTTTACAAATGAACTTGAGACTTACTCGGAGTATTTTACTATTGTCATTGCTAAAATATGAAAATTATTTGTTTGCAATTGAACAAGATACTGGAGATGTTAATTACAATACTTATGAAGTCAGCTTATTCAGCCGCTAGCATTAGCATACAAATATAAAATTACAATACACACCATGTCACAATTTGATATTCGTCAAGAAATTATTAAATTAATAACATACATAAAAATTACAAAGTCATATTTGTAATTATAAAATCCTGTTTTGCCTGAAGCCGTGTGCAAAGCGCCTTTAAATCGATTGAAGAGAGAGTTTTTAAGGTTTTCAAGCATTTTTTTAAATATCGATAAACATGTCCAATTAATTTTTTTTGAATCGTTTTTTTTTGAAATAATAACAGAAACAATTTAAGCCTCTTGAAATTTTTAGTGTTTAGTTATTTAGTAGGTACTTTGGCTTGCCAAAAATTAAGCACATTTTACAGTACCTACCTATAAAGTTTGCTATTTTGAGTTCTATTATTAATTCATTAACCTCATCTTTCATAGTTAGTATTTTTTACTAAGCGTCTGAGAAATCTACGCAATTTGTACAAAAAACACTAAATACGATAAAAACAGATCCGCAAAAAACATATTTAGTCTTAGACCAATGTAGAGTCAGCAACAAAATGATGTAGGTATACGTTCTATCTCTTACGTCAGAATAGCATCTTTCTTAATCTGTCTGTATTGTATTTCAAAAAAATCGGACCTAATTCGAATGAATATTTATTGTTGTCCGACTAAAGTTCAATACGTTAAGTTTAATGAGCAGTTGACTGTGGCTGCGTTTAGTTTGGTGAAATGCTGTAAGATATGAGACACCACAATGTTTTTTTATTCGATTCTATTGACGTACTTTAGTGTTTCTTATAATAAATTAAACTTTTATTTATATTTTTGCTGTCGTTAAGTAATAAATTCAAAATATGAAATTAATTAATTAGTTTTTTTTACCTCAAATGGCGTAGGTGGTCTATTGTTTATTAAGTATACTTTTTTTATTCAGTAAGATGACTATCGTAAACTATCGTAACTAGGAAGTTCTCAGCAGGGTAATATTTTTATTCCATTTGTGATAGTTTTTCATTGGCTTTTAGTCGGTAGAATCGTATTTTTATACATAAATTCAGCTGTAAGCCTATTTTTAAAAGCATGAATAAATAATAGGAAATGATATCGTTAACGTAATCATGCTTTGATTCTGACGATATGAAAAGTTCATATTATTTAATAATCATAAATGTAATTTGTTATCTAATAAATAGCTAATGATATTTAAAATATCGTTTTTTTTATAGAACAAAGGCCAAATTCACCATTATGTACCTACCTACGCCATTTTTAAATGAAATGTTATTTGGAATTGAAATTAAAATAATAAATGTATCTAATGAGTTAATAAATAGGATAAATCTATATTACATGTAGAGTCATTCGGGGTAACGGACCGCGACGGGCAAGAGAACGCCGCGCCCCGATCACCACTGGGAGTGAGGAGATCCAGTCCTGGTTTAGGATCCGTTCTTTGAAGGAATTATATAGCAGTAGCCAAGCAGCTATCTTGAAAACAGGTGTTACTTTGTTCTGGTACACACGACAGCACATCAAGTGTAACAGTCGCACTACGAAAGCCGCCGCTATTGCGAGCGTAGTAAGGGTGATCTTAAGGTCAAACTGTTACGCTTGATGTGCTGTCGACTGTTCAACAAAATACGACAAGTAATTCAAAAGTAACGATTTATTCAGCACTTTTTAACCGCCTCTGTGGTCTAGTGTTTGAGAGCACCTACTTCAGATCTAGATGTCCGGGGTTCGATTCCCGTGGGGGCAGAAATTTTCTACTCGGTTTGGTTGGTGGTAGGGCTTTTCTAAGTCCGCCTGGCTAGCTACCACCGTCTTACCTAAGTCTGCCGCCATAACAATAATGTTGACAGCATGGTTGTGTTCCGGCAGTTAGAGGTAAGATAGCCAGTTCCTCTGTGGTTCAGGAATCCGGGTGCAGCTCGCTTCCATCGTCGGCCTTATCTTCACTTACCATCAGGTGAGATGTGTGTTTAAGAAGTATCTCAACCGCAGTAAGTAGTAGTCTTTGTGTTGTAACACTATTATTGGTTATATTAATTTCATTGCATTGTTTGAAGTTATACTGTCGGATTTGAGGGGATTTTTACAGTTGGCCTCATAGTGAAAGTTGTTCATATTCATGGGTAGAATACATTGGGAAAATATACAACATACCCGATATGTTTAAAAAGTAAGCAGGTATGATTAAAATTAAAAACTTGAGTAAGAAACTTTTTTTATTTTAATCTAATAGGAATCGTTTCAGTTCAGATTCTTTCAACTCGATTAAAATTTTTTGGTAATAGCAATCGATACTATATCGATGTCATTGAGTTTCGATTTTAATGGTACTTCACTAGTACTCTACTATTTGACATCTGCCAAAAAGGACTTCGTAAATGGAATGAAGTATAGTAGTGTTGCGCTCCTGTGGTGAGTAAGGTCGCCTAAGCTCACTGAGAAAGCATAACGCTTAAATCGAGTGGATATACATATTACGATCAATAAAGCTCAGGTCTATTTATTGTAACAAAAACATACCAACCAAACAAAAAAATGTTTTTCTCTCAATTTTACTTCTCTGTGGCACAGATTAATAACAATCTGTGGGTTGAATCTTGTCTGCATAAAACTAGGTCCTAATTCAAACACGTATGAGTATGTCATGAGAATGTTCAATTGGCACACAAAATTAAATAATACCTGCTAAAAAGAACAGCTTGGTATGATAACCTGCCCAACTCTTCAATTATTAACGACTCGCTTTCATTTCGTTGTTCTGTGACGCAGCGATTTTTCTTTACAATGTTTTCATATGACGTGTAAATTACAATAGTTTTTTATCTCGTTTTGTTTTTATAGGTTAGAAAGGGAGCGATATAGCAAGCCACATGTCTGGGAGCCGGCCAAATGTCGGTTATTGTACGATTGCACGTGGAATTAACCATTTATATCCGTTATCATCGCCATTGCACCGCTGTACTCTCTTAGAAAGTATGCTATACGCGAAACATAAGAGACGGTAATAACGTGTTATAACATGGGAGGCGTTAAAGTATTAAAGTCAAGGTGTATAACGATTCAAGTTTTATCAAGTGTATAAATTTTAGGTTTCTCTTCAGTCGAGTCTTAAGATTAGTTGGTCAAGGTCTTCTATTTGTTGATCTAGTCCTATCAATAAATAAGCTAACGGTCAAGTCTGCTTCAAACCTTGGGAAAATTTTAGGTCTTGCAAGAAAAACATACTATTAGAATTTTTGCGATTGCGATTTTTTAGTAAGTCATAACTAAAAAGTATGCGCGTGATTTTATTGTGAGATCCAACTACCAACTACGAGTAGGTATACTAAATTATTTAATGTTAGGCACTTAAATTTATACACGTTTGGAAATTACATAGTCTTTATGTAAACACACCTACTCATATGCGTTTAGCAAATTACTGCGTCTGGCGGTGTTACAGCATTCTGACAACATTCAACTAAAATAAACAGACATTTAGTGACAGACTACATTACAAAGGTTAGTTTGTTCTTGACAATGTTTGTGTGTGTGTGATTTTATATTTTTTTTCGGTTTTGTAATTGTAGAGATCTCAGTTTTCGGCACTCCAGCCTGAAACATTAACCTGTTAAGAATGAGATTCCAGACACAATTGATTTTTCAATTGTCATAGCCCCCCGGTGGTATATGGCGGCTTGACAGATAACGTTACTGTACTGTCAAAGGATTATAAAGCGAGGTTGCGTAGATAGGTACGGTATTTACAGGTAAAATTATATTTGAAAAATACGACATCTATTAAATATTGCTTAGAAGCGGCAACATGTTTTTGAAAAGTGGAAGTTTCTGAATACGCGACTGCACACCCGTACCACCATCTTTTATCGCGATCCAGTTTAGGACCTAAGCTGAGTAGAATCGTTATTTCGTACTACGACGCTATCTACGACTATGACAGCGATGCAGTTTAGGAACCAATACTTAGTTGAACCGAGCGGAATATGAATCGCTTTTATAAAGATGGTGGTAAGGCCCCTGACTTCTTCGGAAAGCGGTAGGCGCGGACGTTAAACTGTGTCACTAGGTAGCGTGTAGTCGATTGACCCGCTACCGTTGGTGGCGTGTCTTCCACACTCCGCAGACCGTATCGTGATGACTCAATACAAACAGTCAAGCTTGACATTTTGATCTTTGCACCATTCTTATGCCGTCCATACAGAAAGCATTATCAAGTTACAATTGTCATGTTTGATCCGCATGTGACTGTAGGTACGTCAATACTTGGTGCATTGAACTTTTGACCTATGCCACAGATATTCTAATGTTTTATACCCTGTTTGATGTTACGAACGAGGATTGCAGTTCTTAGAGGGCCAGTTATTGGTTATAGGTACTTTAAGTGCTGGCGAATATAACTAGTACCAACAAATAATAATTAAAGATGAGCTTTGTTCACTTTGTAACTCGCTCTTCTAAAATCTTCTGACTTTCTAAAATCATTTGTTTACGTAAATCTTTAAGGTTTCTTACTGCAACCCTTAGGCAGGTACCTATAATAATTTCGACCAGTTTGTATGTCGATCTGTATGTTACAGTTACAGCCCCTTTTTAACCAACTTCAAAAACGAGGAGGTTCTTAATTCAGTTGGTATGTTTTTTTTTCTATGTTACGCCGAGATTTCTGCTCCGATTAACGTGATTCTTTTTTGTTCGATGCGGAATAGTTACCATTTGGTTCCATTTTTTTAAAAATCGATCGGGTAGTTTGGTTTTTAAATCAATATAATATGGAATGAGTAAGCCGTCTACGTATGTAAAATTACGGATTTTTTTGGCTTTCCTATGACTTTTGAGTGAAACGATGCGATAGTAGGAAACAATTTATGCTGACGGTTACCCATCTAGCTTTGACCTTAGAAAGTAATCACTAAAAATTGTGAAAAAATAGAGGCATAAAAGTGGTTTCGTTCGATAACTACAAAAGTAGACAATAAGTTCACACTAAAAAGTTTATCAAAAAATCCCATTAAAACATTTAAAAAAATACTTGAAAATTAAAAAGGGTGAAAATATTTGCTTGTTTTTTTTACTTTTTAATTGTTTTCCAAAAAACTAGCCCGATAACATACCTTTTTTTACTTTTTAGATGCATTTAGGTGAAAAAAAAATAAAAATAAAATGGTTTTCTTTCCTTCAAAAGTTTTGCTTACAATGGTCGGGTTTACAATAAGTAGGAAAATAATCTTATACACTAATACATAAATAAATAAATAAATAAAAATGAAAGAAAAAAAGAAGTAATAAAAGAATGATTAAATAAATGGTAATCTGTCGAGTGAATGAGCGTGCGTGCGTGCGTGCGTGTGGTAGTGTGTCTTATAGCGTGTGTGAGATACATGTGTCTACATTATGGAATCTAGTAGCTTTTGTGTGTCTTCATAATTTAAAGTCTAGCCATTTTAACACCACATTTTTGCATGCATGTTGTGTCATCGGATATATGTTCAACACTCTATTTATTTTGTTAAGGTATTATCTAAAAACTGATGTCAAGACCTCAGCTCTGAGTCAAATAGTTTAGGAGTTGTGATCACCGGTGACCAGACACACTGTATAGTCTAGCTAGACTAGATAATGGATCTCCTTGTACTGAACAGTTTTGGCTTAATTGGTAGGTTCAACTTTATTTTTTTTTATGACCACTTATAACCGACATCGTTTTGGTTCTAAGTGGTCATAAAAAAATTAACTTGAACCTACCAATCACTCAAACAGTCACCACACAAAAGCTAAATAATACATTGTGTTTTTACATTTCCGATTGCTATTTCAGGAAATGTATAGATTTTCTAGGAAATTTTTTTCACACATTTCCGGATGATTTTAGCAACTACATAGAAAGAAAAATTATAAAGTTTATTTAATTATTAGTTAGTTTACGTTATGAATGTCAATGCACAATGATAACATATGCAAATAACTTAAATACAGTGTTGATTATATTCTAAGTCACATGGTCTTCATTTTATCCTGGTTTTTCAAAACTGCCCCGGGGCATTTCAAATGTGTCTAATTTTTGCAGAAAGGCGTGAAATGGAATGTTAACCAAAAATATATTTTTTTTTAAATTCTGGCTGAAGGTATAATAAGTAAGATGAAAAAAAAAATATTTAATTTTGTAGTTAGTATTTGAGCGAAGCTATAGTATACTTAGGTATCATAATTATTCATTAAATAAGTAAACAACATCTCATTTCCATTTCATGTGCAAATTCAGGGGTTTTTGATTTCCACGCAACGCTGAATAAATGAATAGTTAATTATTATTTAATCCTAATATTATCCTTGTTAAAATTTTGTACTGACTTTTGTGCAGCGGTAACTCGGATATAGTATATATAGAGGTGTATGTAGTATATATACTGGTGCCGTCAATACAAAGAGTACATTTTTTATACGGGTATAGAGGCATCACTCCGTACTACAAAATATATGGCGCTTAGCGATATCTGGTGATCTGAACCGGTAGACAACCAAAAAATTATTTTCTTAATAAAACTTTTTTTTCTTAAAAACTAAATTTAAATAATCGAAAGTTACTTAAAACATGTTTATTTATGTATTTTTATTATCAAAATAAAATTTCAAAGAAAAAAAAATTGCACATTGGGATTCGAACATGGTTTTCTCGGATAAGAACGCAGGAGGTCTGCCAAATATACCTTTTAATCATTATTAATAGTGATGAATTAGCGCTACAATTTCTACCTAAGTAGGTAATGTACTTAACTAAAATATTTATAGTGGTAATGTATTGAAAAATACTGTATAAAAATTATATCGTTAAAATAATGAACACCAAAATCTCATCAAAAAATTGATATGTCATGAAAAATTCAAAACTGACAGGAACTGCTATGACGGCCTAGGTTCAAATCCCAATACATAGGTCCCTACTCTAACTAAATAATTAATAATTTGGGCAAGATATTATAATACAAGTTATAGTAAGAATATTACTAACGACATTGTAAAAAATATCAAAGTTACCTAATATTGATTAGAAATTGAAGTAATTATTTTTTCTCAGTTTAATGAATAACATCTTAAATGTCACTTAAGTTTTAAATATTTATTGTTATATTTTTCGAAGTCACTATTTTTTTTATGGTTACAGAGTCATCTATCGACTTGGGCCTGAATTTCTAAGCCATTGTAAGCCGACCAAATTAAATATCAGTTAAACGAATGGTCCTAGTCAATACTTCAATGTTAACTGCAATTGGTCGTATATGATATGGTTATTTTAGTATGAAGTTATAACACCGTGCGTCAATACGTCATAAATTTTGAACATGGGCTATATTAGTTCATATGAATGGTTTTCTACTTTCAAAAACATCCTATTCATTTGATAATTTCAGGACGTTTTTATGAAATAATGCAGCCAATGTTATATTATTTCATAAATAATAAAAAAGGTGGATAATTATTGTCGCATTGTCGCATTGTCGTCAAGGTAGCCAGTGTAATTACTGGGCATGGACGGCATTTCATCTTAGGCCCCAGGATGACAACGCACCTGCAATATCAAGTGATTTTTCCTTGTTATTGCAGGTGTCTATAGGCGGCGGTAATCGCTTCCCATCAGGTGGGCCGTCAGCTTGTTTGCCATCTGACAGTATAAAAAAAAAAACCTGTACACACATTGTTGTATTATCTTTCCGGTATCTAGCATCCATAACATAAGCTTGAATACGAATCCCGGTAGGAGCAAATGTATGATGAGTACGAGCACTTGTATACGAGTCATTGTTTGTTTAGTATATTTTTAATATTTATACTACATACCTATTATTATCAATTTTTTTCCATTATCTAGTATCCATGACACAGGCTCTTAAAGATGCATCTTTGGGCTGGATAATAGGTGTGAGAGTATGAATATTTACTTATATCATCCTTGATATTAAAAAGAAAATTTTAAAAACTGTATTACAATTTGCTTCGGCCATTTTTCTTCCGATATAGAAATATCGATCATGTTATTTATTTATAAAATGAAGACCATTGATAGTATCATTGATCGTGACAGTTGCTTTGCGACGTGGGCTATGGTGATATCATGATATGATATTATCATGTGCCGTAGGGTTGAGTGGAACAACCCGCGTTGATGTTATCGATACGGCGAACAGATTAGTCACGAAATTATCGATCTATACAGCGTTGGTTCGATAAAGGTAAGGAAAGATGATGTAAGTCTGTACTGTATACACACAGTGGTGAAAATAATGCAGCCAATGCTATATTATTTCATACAAATGTCATGAAATTATCAAATGATTAGGTAAGATGTTTTTGAAAGGAGCAAACCTTTTCTATAAACAAATAGCTCATGTTTTTATTTATTGTCGTATTGTCGGCACCATACCGTATAATGGGAGAGTTTGTTCTATATTTGTTAAAACGTGTGTTACCCTGTAAGACTTAAAATTAACATAATAAAAAATACAAAATAATTTTTATAAAAATTATTTACAGACCGACCGACTCCGATCTCTCTCACGATCATTGTGGTCTTAAAGACCCATCATATGCCTACAATATTGTTAGGTTTTTTTGTAAAACTTTTATGGAATGGAACTATATTTTAATTAAATCAAATAACAGTTTTTTAGATATTGAATTTTTGGCTGGCAAAGAACAAAAGGTAAAAAAAAATGTTTTCAATAGACACACCACGTGACTTACAAGAGTATTTATTCTGTTCTACACTTCGGTCAAGTTATCGGTTGTTGCACAATTACTTAATTTGTGCAGCGCCCGCATTTCGCGAGACTTTCTAAACACACTTCAACTTTGCGCACAGATTTCGGTAATTTGTAAAGGGGGGTATTTGGTTTAGCTGCACCTGTTTTATGCTTTTGTCCCTTTCAGCTCGTCAGCGTCTCTTCAACAATAGAATATCTATTGTATCTGGTTTGTAGGTAGGTGTCACGTGCACAAATATGTACAAACTTTTGTCGGCCAGTGACTCTCACTGCAAAAAGAGTGGCACACAAGATGTCAACTTTGTGCATACAACTTCTTGTACTTCACAAATTATACGCTTTAACAATTGTAAAAAAATCCGGTTTTTGTTAGAAATTAGGCATTTTTTTTTCATTCAGTGTATAGATTTTTCTACAAAATTTTGATTTTATGATTGCGCCCTATCATTACCAATCATAAAACAGTTTGAATCATCGCGATAGATCAGTTATTTTAAAAGCTAAACGATTTTGTCTACACCGGGGTAATTTCAACGTCAAAAAAATTAAAAAATCGATAAAAAATTAAATAAGCCAATATAATTATTTAATAATATTAATATACTTAATTTTTTCGTCGATAAAATTAGCCATAGTATCTTCCATTTTTGTTTGTGCACTTTACCCAGACTCACACTGTATAAGGGTTCCCTTCACAATAAAATACAAGATGACTGCTTCAATAGAAAATACGATGGCAGGGACCTACCGGGTGCCTTTTCACGTCTCTTAAACGGGTCAGACATGTTATAGGATGGAGGGAATCTCTTCCCTCTTATTTGGTTGGTAAAGAATTCCAAAGTATACCTATTATCATTGTAACCTTTGTATTAAGTACCTACTGACATTAATTTCACATAAAACTTTATGTAGGCTACGGTGCTCATAGTATTGGCGACAGAACTTGTTGTCAGCACAATGACGCCGTTGAAGTGGTTCACACCACCATTGAGTTGTTACATGGTGTAACAACCATAATTAAGGGCTAATGCGAATTCCGTGGCTAGGAGAAGAATGGGTTAAAGAGGTGTTTGGCCATCAACAAGGTAGGTAAGTATATAGATACCATAGAGCAACAGCGTTCGTTGCTTCACTTTTATGAAACAGAGCCGCCAGAAGGGACAGCTTGACATGTAAGCAACATTGCATCAAAGAGGTCAATAAAACACGTATGTGCCTAAAAAAATATGTGACTGCTTTCACAGATCACAACAGCAACGGGTTCAGAAGACTGGACATTAATTTGTCAATATTTCAAATTATAGGTATATTACACAAGCCGACCCCGCAAACGTTGTTTTGCCATAAAAATAAAATTGTAGCCGATTCTCAGACCTACTGAATATAGGTACATATAAAATTTCATGAAAATTGGACAAGAAAAAAAAATGACCAAAAAATTAAAAATATTGATAGTAGCCGATTCTCAGACCTACTGAATATACACACATAAAATTTCATGAAAATCGGTCAAGCCGTTTCGGAGGAGTCAGTATGGTAACTAAATTTGTGAGTCGAGAATTTTATATATAAGATGGAATCACTTTTTTCTGTGCCCACTACTTATCCTAAACCCAATTATGTTGGTGTTATGATCTGTGAAGATGTTTTTGAAAGTTGCAAACGATTTCTATGAACTACTATAGCCCAAATTTTCATTTATTGTCATATTGACACCACCCTGTATACACATTTTAAATATTGTCAAAGCCAAAAACATAATATCCCGGAATAAAGTCCTGTACTTACATGATATAGTTCAATGTCTGCGTGTAGATAATATTGTAACACAATCGCTGGAGCTCATTAATATTGAACGTCGTTTAGCATATCATCTGAGAAACGAAGATTTGCGAGCTGCTACTCGTAGGCAGTTTTGCAAAGCGGCCTTGACCGAGATTGTGATGCAATTGATGATATAATGACAATTTTTGATCGCCGCTCGAACCAAAAACTGGTAAATGTAAGTTTAACTTGCCCTTGACATTAATAAAGGTTTTTTTTTATCTAAAAAGGCTTAGTAACACAAATAAGAGGAACTTTACGATGCACGGAACAGCTCAAGGTCAAATGCGAATACCGACGTGATAATGAATCATAATGGGTAGAAAAATCTAAGGTGATTGAGTGTAGACAGTCAACATTGTCTAGTTACGCTATAATACTAAAATATTTAGCTTTTTCGAATCGTCACTTTTTATCTCTAACGAGACTTTCTACTTTCTAATTTGAATTAGATGTTTAAGCAAAAAAAAATAATAAACATAATTGTTATTCATTGCATACAAGAGACAAAATAAACAAAACAAAGCTACATACACAAAAACAGACAGGCAACCTAAGCATTGGGCCAGACCAACCCGCATTGGGCCAGCGTGGTGGTGTTGTGGCCCAAGCTCCTCATGTGTTTCTCCCATGTAGGAAGGCCTGTGCTCAGCAGTGGGACGTATATAGGCTGGTGATGATGATGATGAGGCAACTTAAGTATTAAAGATCCAAAGATAAAAAAAATCTAATAAAAATGTAATCTATCTATACTAAGTATCTACTTATTTATATGGTCACACTGAAACGAATAATTTTACTATAAGAAGCTCCAAATGTGTATTTAAGGGTAAAGGTTTGTTTGTTTTTCGCTATTTTCCTACAACGATCTAATGAGTTTTCTTGTTTGACAACAATGCTAACTGGGTCACGATGCACAGCGTAATGGGGGTTTTAAATGGGATGTTTAAAAGTTTATTTTAAAAATATTTCAAGTTACTTTACTTAAGAATAGATACATTTGACTCGAGATTAATTTACAAACAATGTCATTTTTGGCTTGAGATTATGAGTTTGATTTAAATTTTGTACTCCGCGAATTCAAATAAATAAAAGAAGTAATCACGAACTCCAAATAAATATGAAAATAAAAAAAATAACTGATTTTAATATAAAGATTGTTATAATGACTATTATGTGTTTTTGATATGTGAGCACAACACATATTATGATGATATCCAAGGTTGCAATAAAAAAAAAGTAAATATAAACAGTAAGTGTAAAAGTGGTAAGTAGTTTTAGAGTTTTAATTTTAAAGTAGTTTTGGTAACTCCAAACATATGTACCTAGCTTTCTTGAAGTTATTTTTGTTTACAAAGCCTTCTGTTCATATATTTTATTCACACTATGATATTATATTACATTATCATGTTTATGTGACCAGAACATCATTGTTTATGTATGTATGTATTATTATTATTATTGATCAATTAAACTTTGCACTGTTCTTTTATCTGCAGAAATTGGTCATCGTTTGTCGTGTGACCCATTTGGATATTAGATACAGTTATTTAGGTCGTTGTATCAATTTGTTATTCATATTGCGAAATATGAATAAGAGACAAAGAACATGCAGTTGTTATAAATATTTTATTTCATATGTACCTACTTGGAGTTGGATGTTTAGAAGCAAATAAACAATATCGTTATTATTCTAAGCAATAGTTATAGTTAGTAATTATGAAAAATCATAAAAATTGAGAAAACTTAACGAAAGTTTAAACAGATAACCAGATTAAAATACCCAGGGCTGAGAATCGAGTATAACACCTTTGTATTTAGTAGATTCACATGGTTAATAAAACAAGCCACTGCACAACATTTGTAGTTGGTTTATGCCATTTGACCAGCTGTGAACTCGTCATTAGATTCAATGAACTCCGGTTACTCATATCCGAATGACAATTGTTAGATATGCGCTCTTGCATCAACCATTTTTATATTATACTCTAGTTTTGATACCATAATGACTTTAGTTGCTGTTTTCGTTTGTATTTTTGGTTTGGTATATTATGCATTAGTCTTACATTATTTGTATTAGGTACTTATATTTAGAAAACCAATGGCTATTTTTGTATTAACTTATGTCACATCAATAAGAGCAATTTTAAATTTATTCAATCAATCAAATATAAGTCTCAAATACCATATTGTAGCGGAAAACACTCGGACACAGCGGAAAACGCAAAAAAATACAATAATAGGCCGCCTATTACAGGCAACCTGAAGAGATAATGGAGTAGAAGGTCTCTAAGTAAGAAATTACTTTAGGACAAAGACCAGAAGACTCGATCGATACTATGCTTTTAATTAAACTACTTAGAATGAACTCAATGACCTTTGATAATGAGACTTTAATAGAATAGCAATTAATTATCTTTGAAAATCTGTCTCATTGCATTCCTGCAATATCCTGCGGATGCTTGTTAGATTTTTAATGAAATAGTGTTGATTAATTCTTATGCAAAAAGCTGATTAAGTATCTATTATGTCTATCTTTAGAATGAACAATGCCTGTTGTCTTGTAGTTTTATAATTGAATTTGTAATGAAAACACGGTAAGACAGTGTAAAGGCTTGGATGACATAGCTTATTTACACACGCTATGGTGACATAAAATTATATTTATTCACTTTTCGCTTTACGCGGTAGTTGTCTAAAAATTTAAGGCCAAAAATAATTCTTCGATGCTAAAATATTCGATTTCTAGTAAAATAACAGCGTTACGGATTCACAGAGATAAAACACGAGTAGCTTTAATAAAATATTACATAAATAAATAAGCGTAAGTACGTACTGATAAGGGAATTAGCCTTGTTATTTTTAGAATAATCATTAAATTACCATTTAAACTGCAACTCGCGATAAGTTAAACGTTTGTATGACCAAAGCGTTCCGATTGCTCATGATTCACCGCATGAACGCACAACACGACCGGCATTGGCCTTAGTACGATTTTGCATGCAAGTAGGTGGCAGCAATTTAACCGAATTTTAATTTAAAAATCGTTTTCGTACCCGTTTTCGATGTCAACACAATTATGAAAGGAAATTATTTTTATGCAATAGGTAAACCGTGTGGGCTAGAAACTACAGTAATGTAATATTTTGGACGAATATCTCAATCATTTTTAACATCGATTAGGGAGAGTCTGAAAGTAAAAAAACCAGCCAAGTGCGAGTAAGACTCGCGCACGAAGGCTTCCGTACCATTATCTATAAACAACCGTCTACCTGTTGCCGTTATCAATATCGAGCAAAAACAAGCAAAAAAATCACGTTACTTGTATGGGAGCCCCCTTAGATATTTATTTTATTTTGTTTATTAGTATTTGTTGATAACCACAAAGCGGCAACAGAAATACATCACCTGTGAAAATTTCAACTGTCTTACTATCACGGTTCATGAGATACAGCCTGCTGGCAGATGGACGGACAGCGAAGTCTTAGTAATAGGGTCCCGTTTTACCCTTTAGGTACGGAACCCTAAAAAAGGTTGTAATATTTTTGGGCGAAATAAGGCAAAAAGAAAAAAAAATAAGGCATAAAGGCAAAAAACTCATGCGCAACGTAAATGCTCTGAGTTTTTTCTGTGTCTCATAATTCAATATTCAGTACTATAGCTTTTTTATAGGTAGGTTTCGTGTAAAAAATATAAAGATCAGATTTTGAAGAAAACCTAAGTAGCCACAACTCAAGACAACAACATCAACTAGATGGTGCTAGGTGATAGGTGGTTAGCCCTCTTCAAAGGTGCGTTTGATTACGTACTAAACTGAATAGAAAAGGCCTTATAGCAGCACGTGTTTCGTTGTGAAGAGAAAGGTAGAGCAATTAATTTTTGTTTATATCAATGGAGTAATTACGGAGCATGGAGACATCACTTCCATCATGTGGATTTTCGTGCATTTGTATATTTTATATTGTTTGTAATTGTGATGTGATATAGATAATAAGGGCACAATTTTACCACGTCTTGCACTGAAGATATAATACTATATGGACAGAATTTTGCGATTATCTTCTTGATGTGTCTTCATGTCAATGTATGTTCAAATTACATTAAATAACACCTCGGTATATACTTTAATTGAAGTAGGTATATTTACATACAGGGCTATTGGATTAGTTGAACAACTGAACAGACTTAAACCATCAACGCGCTGCACTGGCAAGCCAAATGCCAATGCCCAATGTGCTTAATTAGTCAAGCGCGTAAGAGTCATTAATATGTCAACAATAAGCTTGACAATATAAATGTCGCATCTGTCTGGTTAAATCAGCCGCTTAACTGGACGCCTAGCCCGTTGATTGAACGCCGGCATCCAATCAAACGGCTGAAATACACTAGCCAACTCATTGAGGCTGAACGTCAAGTCGGCCATCTGGTTTAAATTAGGCATTCAATTGGACGTCTAGACAGGTCCTTTAAATTTTAGCTTATTTTTTTCATGACTACTTAGAACCAAAACGATCTCGGTTATAAGTGGTCATAAAAATAACCTTGAACCTACCAATCGAACGAAAAGTTTTCAGTAAAAGACGATCTATTCAATACGCCAAGTCGTTAAACGTTAAGTGAGTCTAGTCCAATTAACTATCGGGCTAGGCATTCAATTGGATGCCGGCGTTTAATCAACGAAGTAACATCCAGTTAAGCGGCTGATTTAACCAGACGGTGGCGAAATAAATACCCACTTATAATTGCAAAATACTTCTTTTGTTTTACTTCCGCCCTATGTTTGCTTTTCATTGTACAATACTCGGCACATCAAAGTTTGCGTTCGCGTGGGCATAATATACTGGTAAAAATTACAAAAGCAAGTGATAATATTTCATAGAGACCAGCACCCGTACCACCATATTTAATCGCGATCCAGGACCTAAACTGAGTAGAATCGTTAATTCGTACTACGACGCTATCTACGACTATAACAGCGATTCAGTTTAGGAACCAATACTGAACTGAGCGGAGTATGAATCGCTTTTATAAAGATGGTGGTAAGGCCCCAGAAAGGCGATCAAATCGCTACGAGGGTGTCGTAACGTAACTGAACATTGTTAATTTTCTCATAGAAGAGAATAAAACAATAGCTATTATCTTGATACAATTTTTTGCTATTAAGCAAAGCTTAATGCCATTTATAGCTCATGATAACTTTGTAATATGTGAAGTAGGTACTTAAACGTTAGATATTTTATTATTGAGGAGACGCCGCGCCGTTGGGCGGGAAAGGGCCTTATGCAAAAACAATGAAAGATAATATTTTTTCTACCAACTGATGCCATTTTGTTTCCATTAGAGATTAAAGTGAGTACATCACATACTAATTATTACGCATAATAATTAATTAGGTATACTTAGTAAAAATATCTGCTGTAATTTAGAAAGTGCGTTTGAATTTTTCGTCGGGTTTGTTTACATTCGGGACACTTTTGTTTATTAAAATATGCAATGTTGTAATATTAGCGATAATATTACAACATTGCAAAGATACACTTATTAAAAATGTTTATATTAGATTATTTATTTAAAATAAAATAAAATTAGTTGAAACATGAAAATAAATAGAGTAGGTAGAGTTTATAAAATATTTTTTTGTAAACAATAATAAATAATTTTAACCTTCAACTAGTCTTAAGTATTTCGCTTTTATTCTTAATTAAGCTTAAATAAATATTAATTAGTAGATACTACCTAAACTGTAAAAGAAAGAAGTATAACTGAATCGTTCAACAATTAATTTGAGTAAACCGTTAAATTAAAAATTAATGTTTCAAAATGGTTGGTGAAATTGTGTCAACTTTACTTACTCTCCGGAGTCACTTGCCGCTTCACAATCCTAGTTTCCATTTGCGCCGGCATCGCAGTTGGTTTTAATTCTTCTTTAAACTGAAATATTCACTCAAGACACAGTTTGATGTTTAGAGCTACGAATTTAAAGTTAGTTAACTTGATTGAATATTTGTTATTATGAATGGTGATGACGGCAGCTTTTCTGTTTTCCGTCGAAAAAGCGTGCGTCTACCAACAGTGTTACACGGAGACTGCATCGAAGAGATAAACACTACTCGGCTGCTCTACAACGCTATCGTAAAACGGGCGCCGAAACGATTCCGTTGTAATTGTGCGTATAAACAAGAATGATAAAGTATCAATTATGCAAAAAGTTTATTACTCATGGTAAGTTTTAAAAAAATGTTTTTTTTTACAATACCTACCTATTCTATGATATACCACCTACAATATTTCATATTTATGGCCAAAGTTTCTAAGTTTAGTTGTAAGAGATAATCTGCAAAATGACACACCCTATTTTTAAAAACTTTCATCAATATTTAGACGGGACTTTCAGGGTTCATATTATCTGTAAAAAAAACTATCCAGCTTTTTATTATTGAACCTTTACAATACATAAAAATAAGCAAATTTAATGAAGGAAATAAAAAATAAAAAACTGAAATAACAAAAAACCAACATCACGGGGTGTTCCCAGGCGGTCACCCATCCAAGTACTGACCGCGCCCGACGTTGCTTAACTTCGGTGATCGGACGAGAACCGGTGTATTCAACGTGGTATGGACGTTGGTATTTAAAATTACTAATTTCGAATACCCAATGTACCCACCAAAGAATACTGTGTGTATAGTCAAAATAATTATGTTGTTTTGTATATTAGGTCTACTTCTTAGAAATTATACATTAAGTACATAATGTAATGGATGTCAAGAAAAATGAGAATAATATATGAGATAATTATTTTTTTCTTTAGTACTGTTTCATAAGAATACAATTCAAAAGAGTAAAATTATTATCAGCCATGGGTAAAATTAATTTCCATTTACATTACCTCAATATAATTATCTACTATCTACGGAGCTACTTACTTAAAAACTAATATAATTGTTTATTTAAAGACAGAAGAAATGGTAAATTAATGTTTTTCATAAAAACTAGTTTTATTAATATGGTTTAATGACTTTACTTCTTATTGAAAATGAAAAAATTAAAATGAAAATATTTATGTTCGTAAACAAAGCAGATAATTACAGAGATGTTGGAGATCCTCTGTTAAGTAAAAAAACAAAAATTAAAACCGACTTCAAAAAACTGAAAAGGATAAAATAATTAAATTTAAGTAGGTATTCATCCCCTAGAAACATATTTTTGGAGTTGGTGCTAAGTGGTTTCCAAAAACAATAGAAAGTGAAGCACCGACTCCAAAAATATGTTTCTAGGGGATGAATACCTACTTAAATTTAATTATTTTATCCTTTTCAGTTTTTTGAAGTCGGTTTTAATTTTTGTTTAAAATTTTTTTTTCACAATTTTTAGTGGTAACTTTCTACGGTTGAAGCTAGATGGGTGATCGTAAACTTATATTGTTTCCTACCATCGTATCGTTTCACTAAAAAGTCATTTGAAAAGCAAAACTTCGCAATTTCGCATATGTAGACGACTTCATAATTTAAGTTTTTTTAAATTTAAAACCAAAGTACCCAACTGTTTTTGATAAAAATTTTATGGGACCTATTCCGCATCGAACAAAAAAAGAATCACGTAAATCGGATCAGTAATCTCGGCGTGATCGGTGTACATACATAGAAAAAAAAATAAAAAAAAATCATACCGGCCGAATTGAGAACCTCCTCGTTTTTGAAGTCGGTTAATAATAGATACTTGTAGTAGAGGATCCCGCTCCTTCGCGAGACTTATGTAACAATAATAATATTCACTAAAAATAAATCTTTTTTGTTACAATGCAAAATTCCTGATAATGTAAAAAATTTTAGTTTTTTTTTATTAGTACCTATTAGAAAATATATGTATTTCACACGAGAAGAAAGGCAACATAAATGATACTACTTGTTTTTGTACTTGCAAGTATACTCATATTATGAATAATGTATTAAATATTGTTGACAAATGAGTAAAATGACATGTATTAATTAGTCAACAACATTTAGAATATCATGTAAGCGCACTCTACCGAAAACGCTACAAAATAAGCTGTGATGTGATTTTAATATTTAAGATAGCACGTGCTGAAGTTTTGATTCCAATGTCAGTACAAAGATGGCGTTTGAGACATTAAACAATTATATTAGTTTTTAAGTAAGTAGCTCCGTAGATAGTAGATAATTATATTGAGGTAATGTAAATGGAAATTAATTTTACCCATGGCTGATAATAATTTTACTCTTTTGAATTGTATTCTTATGAAACAGTACTAAAGAAAAAAATAATTATCTCATATATTATTCTCATTTTTCTTGACATCCATTACATTATGTACTTAATGTATAATTTCTAAGAAGTAGACCTAATATACAAAACAACATAATTATTTTGACTATACACACAGTATTCTTTGGTGGGTACATTGGGTATTCGAAATTAGTAATTTTAAATACCAACGTCCATACCACGTTGAATACACCGGTTCTCGTCCGAACACCGAAGTTAAGCAACGTCGGGCGCGGTCAGTACTTGGATGGGTGACCGCCTGGGAACACCCCGTGATGTTGGTTTTTTGTTATTTCAGTTTTTTATTTTTTATTTCCTTCATTAAATTTGCTTATTTTTATGTATTGTAAAGGTTCAATAATAAAAAGCTGGATAGTTTTTTTTACAGATAATATGAACCCTGAAAGTCCCGTCTAAATATTGATGAAAGTTTTTAAAAATAGGGTGTGTCATTTTGCAGATTATTTAAAGATTAAAGGTAAATATTGAGTCATTCATTTAAACATTATTTAGGCAGAATGCAAAAAATAAAAATAAAGAGATATAAAGATTCAGGAAACGTTCTACACTAGAATGGATCCGTTTGTACTGGCGCCTAACCGTGAGCTTTTATAGCAATTAGCAATCTTAAATTCATCTATTTGGTACCTGAAAATTTAGATTGGAAAATCTATGCCGTATTAATTCTACTTTATTCGAAAATCAATTTATTAATTGATAATAGAATAGTATATATTACCGTCATCAAAGTGTACATTGTATGCACGCAATAATATATTACATTTATTACGTTTTAATAGAATCTACAATTTTATTGGATATCGTAATTTTTTATTAACGTTATTATATCGATAGGACATCTCCAACTTCGACACGAAATGAAATAAAAACAGTATTTCCACTTTCCCGAGCGAATTTATTGTATATTCACAATCTATTAAGACCATCGATGTCGTATGAAGATGAAAGACTCAATAAAATTAAATGTGTTGCTATATTTGGGTTAAGAACACATTGTCACGAAGTACTTACACGGTATCTCTAAAAATAAATTGGCAAAACTACGTACTTTTTAAAAGTTTTTAACAAACCGATATTTTACGTAAAGTAAACCTCGTGTAGGTTTTATTTTTTGTGTTTTCATTTAATTTGTGAAGAACCCAGAAACATGTCCTTTTTTAAAAATAAATTCTGGACACGCCTCGGCGTGGCGCGGGCTGCTAAAGGTCGTAAGGTAAAATAAACAAAGTTTTATCAGATCCTGTACTACTTTACCGGATTAAACTCGCATTAAAATAGATGTAACATTAAACGCTACTTAAGTCCGGTAAAGTGGTTTACAAATTTCAAAAGTTAAAAATAGAATTACTTATTCATTAGATTTGGTTATGCATTAATTTCGGCTTAATACTCACCCGTTCTTGGTAATAGCATAGAATAGACCAATACTTAATCATCCCTGGTTATAGGAAAGAGGTTTAATGCTACTTTCCACTCAAAATAGTCCTGAAAAAGGACCTCAGCCTCAGCCTCCATCTGCTTGGATTCGCAGTCTCAATCTACATGAAAATCTGGAAAAACAGTTTTGAAAATTTATGAAAATGGTAATTGTTAATTTGGTCAATATTTTTTAGTAGTATAGCAACATGTGACGTCATCTGTTCCGCAGATTTTATATGGAGCATTTTTGGACGGTGCGCCGCAATACATCAAACATATCATTATATCTGTGAAACTATTGATTTTTAACATAATATTTATTTTGCAATATTCCTTTTAAAGTTATACCGGGTATAAGAGATTTCCGAAATAAATTTTAGAATTCTGAGGTTGCAAGGGGGCGAAATCATAAATAGTATGTAAGTGGGTTTTTATGTTTGTGTGTGTGTGTGTGGTATAATTGTAGTGTGACGCAATAGTACGCATTTTTTAGGGTTGGCACGAGTACGACAATGTATTTATTAATTTAATTGGAAAATAAAAGTGGTCAGAACGGTGTCAAGCTATCAGAGGTTCTCTTGACAATGAATACAACCACACCTGTAATTTATATTTTAGACTTTGGTAACACACTTTAAATTTCTTGATTGTGAATTATTTCACAAACAAAAAGTTGTCAACTACTCCATTTTCAAACGCAGAAGATCAATTTGGGCTAGAATAAAATAATTTATCGAACAAGATCTCAAAAACGTAAATCTAATCATTTTGGGGTAAGATTTCTGGAGGCATCTCTAGGGATCTATGAAAGGAATCATCTATTTGTGATCTGCTTGTCACGTGGTGTTGTAATATGGCGATGTTAAAGCAATAATTTTTTTCCCCGTACCTACCAAAATCTTAAAAAATATTTCCTATATTCGCTTAGAATAAACTTGTAAATCAATATTAGGGAAATTTTCCAATTGAAATTCGTATTTTTGCGCTAGATTCGAGTTTTCCTCTCAAGTCCCCTACTATGTGGTAAGAGTGACAGTCATGTTTCCGAAAACTATTTTGCCAACTAAGACATCCCATAGATTTTTTTCACTTTTATAATTTCAATCCAATGAACGTTTGACCAAAAAAGAATAAAATAACCACGATATCTAGGTAGGTATAGGTACCTACCTAGATATCGTGGTTATTTTGTATATATAGGTATACAAAATAACCACGTATATTGCGTATATTTACTTGTGCTTTACTTTCTATTGTTTTTGGAAACCACTTAGCACCAACTCCAAAAATATGTTTCTAGGGGATGAATACCTACTTAAATTTAATTATTTCATCCTTTTCAGTTTTTTGAAGTTGGTTTTAATTTTTGTTTAAAATTTTTTTTTCACAATTTTTAGTGATAACTTTCTACGGTCGAAGCTAGATGGGTGACCGTCAACTTATATTGTTTCCTACTATCGTATCGTTTCACTAAAAAGTCATTGGAAAAGCAAAAATTCGCAATTTCGCTTATGTAGATGATTTCATAATTTCAGTTTTTTTTAATTTAAAACCAAAGTACCCAAATGTTTTTGAAAAAATTTTTATGGGACCAAATGGCAGCTATTTCGCATCGAACAAAAAAAGAATCACGTAAATCGGATCAGTAATCTCGGCGTAATCGGTGTACATACATAGAAAAAAAAAACATACCGGCCGAATTGAGAACCTCCTCGTTTTTGAAGTCGGTTAAAAAATCTATGGGATCTATTAGTTGGTTAAATGGTTTTCGGGAACATGTTCGGGACTCCGCTGTCTTTCGGATTGAAGGAAAAGGTATCCAGTGTAATTACTGGGCATGTATGGCATTTCATCTTAGGCCTCAGGATGACAACGCACCTGCAATATCAAGTGATTTTTCCTTTTTATTGCAGGTGTCTATAGGCGGCGGTAACTATAAAAAAATGTTGCTCGTCATAGGAGACGTAAGTGGGTATCTTGACTCTGTCAGCGCGTCGTCGCTTGGAGAAAACAAAAGAGGTGCTCTGATATCGCTCTGATAAAGCACCACGATACTTGCTGTCAACCCAATAGAGCAGGCAAAGACCAGTGTCCAGCAGATGAACAAAGGAAAGTGTTTATTATGTTATTTATTTTGAAGGCCAATACAAGTACCTATTTTATTATTATATTAAACACAGCACCACAAAAAATGTCTCAACTAACTGTAATTTAACAAATATAGATTCACCTATTTATTTAATTTTCATTTTTTGGTATACAGTAAAAGAAAAGTATAATGAAATACCTATGTGAGAAATTATATATAAAAGATTCGATGATAGCCAGCAATATTTGTGTTAAGCACATTATCACCGTCACGTCAACGGGGATTTTTTAGCAAATGGCAATGACAATCAATCGATGTTTAGTTAGTAATTAAATGAGCTAAACGAAGGAAGTTTTAAAAGAGATGTTTACTGAATCTTAGTATAATTTTTGCGGGCATATCGACCATGAAAAATATGTTTGACTATCAATATTCACCGTAGATTTAATGAAGGTTCACATTTGGGTTTCTCTTTTAAAACATAACGAAACCATTTTGGAAAAGTTGATGACGGATGATGAGAAGTGGATACTTATGACGAGATAGCGCGTAAAAGATCATGGTCAAAGAACGGTTAAGCTCCACGGACTGATGTGAAACCCGAGACGATAAGGAGTTACTCTAACTAATCATAGGTCTTAAGCAAAGAGCATCGTTTATTAAGATCAAAGAGTACATTTGATTAAGATCTCCTAACACTGGGGAAGAAATAGCCACAAGAAAAAAGTTTAACAATAAAATGGAGCAAAAATATCTTTTTTAATCTATTTTAAATTCAGTATAAAATTGGTATTGAAATGGTAGGTACAGACGACAGCACGTCAAGTGTAACAGTTGCACTACGAATCCTGCCTCTATTGCGAATGCAGTAAGGGTGGTCTCAAGTTCAAACTGTTACGCTTGATGTGCTGTCTACTGTACATGAACTTGTATTTCCCTGAACAACCTCGAATAATAATAAATAAATATTTACACATATTTTGGAGTACTAGTAATATGATATAATGCATAGTCTGCTAAAAATCATAAAGTAAACTGGTTGAAGGTTATACTTAGGTTATTAGGAGGCATTGCGAGTGCTTTCGGCGCAGGAGTTGGCTTGGCACGGAGCGGACGGTTCGCGCGCAGTCCTTGCGGCCGCGCGGGAAAGAGCGCGCGTGAGCATCCAGTTCGCTTACCTTTGTTTTGCACTTTCAGACCGGTGCACGGTGAGGGTTTTTTTTATTTTTATTTAGATTTTTACAAATCATCAAAAGAAAACACTTTTAAAAATGAAACTGTAGTTTACTCTGACTTAGTATTTGTTATTAAAAAATTTTTTTGGCTGTGTTTAAGTGACTCGGAATCGGAATCATTTATTGATACAAAGGTTTGTTTACACATTATAATCGCCATTATGTGACTTTGTTATTTAAATTAAAATAAACATTTATTTACAAGTATTTGTGTTTAAAATGCTTCATGCATTTAAAACACAAATATGTACCTACATGAAAATTTTGAGATTTTTACGGAATATAATTATTAGGCATTGTTGAGTACTTTATGAAGATAATCTTTTATAATAATTTGGAGTACAATTTTACTATTTAAATGCAAATTTTATAAAGTATTTTATAATTTATAAAATTTGCATTTAAATTTCATTCGAATTACAATTCATTCGATCGGTCATCGCCATCGAATAGATGATAGTGCATTATTTTCAATGACAAAGACGCAATGACCCTGTACAATCGCTGACATCTGCTTTGTGTGCAATAGACTGTTTACTTTCTTATTTTTATCTTAACGGGGTAAATTTTGGCCATCGTCTCACCTGATGGTAAGTGAAGATAAGGCCGACTATGGAAGCGAGTCACACCCGGAATCCTCAATCATAGAGGATCCGGCTATCTTCACCTCAGCTCTAGAGTTCTGGGGTTCGATTCCCGTGGTGGCAGTAATTTTATGCTCGGTGTGATTGGGCTTTTCTAAGTCCGCCTGGATAGCTACCACCATTTCACCTAAGTCTGCCGCCATAACAATGCTGTTAACATTATTGTTATAGCGGCAGACCCACAGGAATCGAACCACGGACCTCTAGATATGAGGTAGGTGGTTTGAACCACTAGACCACAGAGGTGGTTGAAACGTTACCTACTTATTGCTGATCTTGTGACAGACCGGCTCTTTTACTCTCATTTATAACCCACTACGATAAAAAGAGGGGTGTTATAAGTTTGACGTGTTTGTCTGTGTATATGCGTGTGTCTGTCTGTGGCATCGTAGCTCCTAAACGAATGGATCGATTTTGATTCAGGTTTTTTTGTTGGACAGCTGACGTAACTAGGATGGTTCTTAGATATAATTTATGAATATCAGTTCAGGAGTTTAATGACTATCAGCTCATTTTCTACATGAAAAACTGTCACTTCGGTAACATTCCCATAACATACTAACCTTGAGCTGATACTATACGATCAAAAAGTCTGCTCCTTAATTGTTCAGAAACTTACAGCAGATATAGCGTATTTGGGCTCTTATGAATAGTCTCAATGATATGGTGTTACAAAGATGATTAATAAGGCCGGGGCTTACTTAAAATTTTCCATTTTATATTTTATGACAGATAAAGTTATTACAATTGAGACGGCCGGCTGGCCGAATGGTGACCCCTAACTACAGCCTGCTCGGCCAGGGGTCTCGTGTTCGAGTCCCGGTAGGGGCAGATGTTTGTATGATGAATAAGAGCATTTGTTCACGAGTCATCGACGTTTTTATGATTTAGTTTATGTATTCTAATAATTATCTATTATATTAGTATCTATATCACAAGCTTTTAATCATGCTTACTTTGGGCTAGATAATATTATAGAAAGTGTATTGTCATAGGCCTCCAAAGCGATCACGCCGCTTGACAGATTAATATACTTCATGGGCCCTGGCCTCCCCCCCCCCTTGGTTGTCGGTACAACTGTCTATCACCAGATAGAAGTAAGTTTACAAAGGTTTTGTTGCCCACCATTTCTTTTATTAATTTACTAAAAATAACAGAGCACAGCAGCATATCTCCTGGAGACCTTTAGTTTTGTATATTGTTGACAAACTATTCGTTTGTTCCCCTTTTATTTTTATCCTATTAATGAAAAGTCTACAATGATTGATGGCTTTTTCTTGTTTGATTGATAAAACAAAAAGATGCGTGAACACGTAGAAATTTTAACTTAACTAAAATTAAAATATAACCAATACAATATTAGCGTCACTACCTACGCTACCTAATAAAATTCTTTTTAAGAACAACAATTCAACAAGTAAATACCAAGTCTTGCTATAAATACTGAAACAAAGAAAAAAAAATCTATTGCAAATAACACTTATTACTTTTACAGTGTGTTGGTTTAATACATAAATATAAAACAATTTAAAATATAAAAAGCTTATTCGAAGTGGTCTCCATTGGCTGCAATGCAGTCCTTTAAACTTTGAGGCCAGTTATCAATAGAAGCTCGCACTCTTTCCATGGGCAAACTCTTCACTGCCAATCGTACGGATTGTTTTAGGGACTCCAAATTATCATGGCGTTTAGAGCAAGCCATACGCTCTAAAACTGAGCATCTTTTTCTGCCACAAACAGAGGAGGTCTCATTGTACCTATTAATAGCCCGGTACACAAACATTTTACTAATACCAAGCATATGGAGAGTTTTAAAAATTACATTTGGCTCCATACCTACTTTGTGTAATCACAGCGATTCGGTTCTCTTTATCACCCCACTCCATTTTAATATCGCAAAATATTGTACAATGTATTGGCGCCAAAATGAGAAAACCCAATGAACAATCATATACAAAAGAAAGATTCCAAATTCAAATGTAATATTTTGTTTATTTTTAATTGTAACAGTAAGTATTTATGGCCAGACTAAGTATATACGGAAAAATCGTACAGTTACTGATCTGCAAATGATGTTAACTAAAATAAATATTAAATAACCGAGTGGTCGCGGCGACCTCAACGGAAGCGACCTTCGCCGCAGCCGGCTAGATGCACGTGGTCAGGCCGACACGCATCCATTGGTACGTATATATTATAAAACGCGATCTCTTTATTCTTCATTATATTATATTTTTAACTCCAAAGCGAAAAAAATACGCAATAAGTTGAGTTTAAGACACATATATATATACGTCTTATTTTTTTAAAATTATAAATAATAAATTGTTCCACATCCACGCGGGTGGAACCGCGGTCGGGCACTAGTAAAATATATGCATATCGGGAACTCGTAGCAAAAAAATTACCAGCACGGTGTACCCCAATCTAATTCTAATGTTTGAATTATAATGTATGGAGAGACTCATTCATATATTTCCCAAAATAATACTCGGTAGCTCAATGGTTAGAGCATTCAGCCGGATCGTGAATGGTCGCCTGTTCGGTTGCCTGTCACCCTAGAGACTTTATTTTTTTAGTCCAGATATTTTCGGAAAACTGATGCGTGACCATTATGAGTTGTTATCCCATATTAAAATTTACTCTCTTAAAGTTAAACTGGGCAAAATGCATTCAGATACGATTTTTATCCGACTTCAAAAAAGAAGGAGGTTATGTATTTTTTTTTGCGTGTATGTTCATCGATTTCTCGGTCAATAAAATTGTGAACTGATTTTCGAAATTATTTTTTTATTCGATAGAGTATACTTTTGAGGTGGTCTCATTGTCACCAAGTCAGGATCTGATGATGGGATCCCAGGGAAATCGAGGGCATACCGCAAATTTTGTTTAAAAACCAAACTACCCAAATGATTTTAAAAAAAATTTATGGGACCCAATGGCAGCTATTCCTCATCGAACAAAAAAAGAATCACGTAAAACGGTTCAGTAGTCTCGGCGTAATCGGTGTACATACAAAGAAAAAAAAACATACCGGTCGAATTGAGAACCTCCTAGTTTTTGAAGTCGGCTAAAAATAAAAAATTTTGGCAACCATCACTTCGTACACAATTCAGATGTAAAATGGCATCTATACATTTTAAAGTAGGAAGGTTTTTATAACTTTGACAAATTATTTTAGGTCAAAATTGTTTAACTATAGCTTCAACATCCTACTCAACTCTAGGTTATTTACTTCGGCTTGTGATGAACTTGACTTTATAACCTTCGTTGCCAATTAACACGTGGGTGACAGAACAAATATTTATATTCACATATTGTTTTCCTACTTCCCATACGTAACAATGTTTTCAAAAAGTTTACGAACAATGAGTTAATTATATACACTTCAATAATGTCAACGCGCATTTATGATGATTAACAATAATTTGTACGTGCTCATTTTAGAAGATAATATATTTTAAATCGATAAGTTATCACGTACGGCGTTTGAAATTCGTATCTTTAGTAGCAAATCTATACTGGCAATAACAAGATGTGTGCTGTAGCGGTAAGTCACTTTAATTACATGCTTTAATAACAAAAAAAAAAAATAAGAATAAACTAAAATGATATTAAAATAAAATTGGAAGAGAGTCATAGAAAGAGTTAATACCTACTTACCAGTAACCAAAAAAATCATAGTAAATATACTTATCTTATTTTTATAACCCATGAATTTATTGTGAATTATTAAAGAGTTTTATGCTGAAATATTTTTAAAAACATTGCTTATCAATATCAATTTACTGATAGACATGTGTATACAATTTTTCCTTTAAAAAACCGTATATTTTGTTATGATGCCCACCAATTTTAAATGAAACTCAGAGCATAACTAAGTTTAAGTGATAATTGCAGTGGTTCTATTCGCACACATATTCCGGAAACTTCCCTTCCCTTCCCTTCTAATAAAATATTTTTTTGTAAATGAATATTTGTTACGCTATTTATATTGATTTACAAGATGTTAATAGAACTTGAATGACAAAATTTTATTTGTAAATTATACGAATGTGATTTTCCATTTACATAATAATAATACCATTACGATAGTAAAATTCCTGCAATTGACAGTTTAATTTCATGAAAACTGAATCGTAGGCATTTGATGGCAATGGGTATGCTAGCATTGCAATTTTTTCCCTCGTACTACTGGCAGACTATCAATGACTCAGTACCTAATCGGCATATAGATGAAAGGTTGTTAGTCAACACAATACAAACGGACGGAGGCATATAATGACTGCGAGTTTTTGTATAATTTTGACCTTATATCGTAAGAGGTACCTAGTTTATGTAAAGTTTTGTAACCAGTTTTGTGCAAGCTAAGTATGTCAAAACGACTGGCAGTATAAAATATTTATAATAGAGTTATCATTACTGTTGTATTCAGTATCTTCGCCATTTAACACTCAAAACAGGTAAGCACAGGCTTACTCGTTCTGTACCTACAGGTATTTCTCCTAAAATGCTCAATTTAAAAAAATTACAAATTTAATTACAAAATTTATTTGTTCTGTCTAGCGGCCTACGAACCGGCCGGTAGTTAGGAATCTAACAAAAATCATTTGGTAGAATAATATATTCCGTGTCATTTAAAGTATTACATTGAGAAGAGCATAGGTTCAAATTGTAAACTCTTAAATCGGCGCTACATCTCTATAAGACAGATTCATTTCAACATACAAGTTTTAAGTAAAATAAATGTAGACAATGAGAGAGAACATAACTCCCCATAAAAATAATAGGCAAACTGTTTTTGACTTAAAATTGCTTCGATAATAATAATTTTGTTTACTGTCCAAAAGAAGGATTTAGTTGATATAAAATTTATTACGTAATTTACACACATTGTTGTAACAAGTAAGTAGTTTAAATAGACAAAAATTTATCAACAATGTTGATTAGTGTAATTTAATATTTTTTATGTCGCGTATTATTATGTCCGTTTTTCTATCTTATAATTATAACTTCTTTCTTAACAGTGCGGTACTCACTACGAGACACTTGGTAAAAACTTTTTGTGTCAAGCGATGTCAAGCTACGTAAGCTTTTTAATCCTAAACTTTGAATTAAATTTAAATAAGTAACACCTACATCACTGAAATTATTTTATAAAATCAACACGAGAGCGTGTGATAAAATTTTAGAATACCTACACTACTTTTAAGTTTTTTTATTTTGCGCAATATTTGAATAAATTTAGATTTCCATTACTTTATATACTCAAATTTATAAATATTCTTTCTGCTTCTCTGTCACATAAACTGCTTGCATATACACTAGTAAACGTAGAAAAAAGGCACTAAGTACCAGTAGGAGGTGCCCTTATTTTATTTTTAAGCTTAGAATAACAGATAATGTAAAACAATAATAATATTCTTTCACTCAGATCTATTATTTAACCCAGATTAGGCAACTTTGAGAGCTTGGGTTATTTAAAATAGATAACGGAGATATGTACATAGTAAGATGTTTTCAATAAACATACAGCTAAATCATAACTCATAAGCTCATGTTAGTACTCATCATACAACACCGGGCGTGCCTCTGCCAGGATTCAAACATGGGACCTCTGGCTTAGTAGACAGCCGTCTGTCCGTCCGTAAAGTTAACTAGTTTAGTATCACAACTGGACAAGAGCTTTGGTTAGATGAGTTTAATTACCACATGAATTGTTCATAGAGAAATATACTTTTTAAACAAAAGAGCGGTAGAAATATAATTAAAATCCCATAAGCTACCATACGTGTATAAAAAATTTGATCGAAAGAATAGAGAATCTAGCATTGTGCAATATTTTCCACTAGGTATTGTTTAGCAATGACAACTGCGTAGGACGTATCAGTTATGTGAGCATTGTAATAACTGGATCGAGGCCACATTATCAACCAGCTACGTCACACATGGCTGCAATTGATATCAAGATTCTGTACTATATCATGTAGTTATAGTTGGACGATTCTATGAAGGAGGCGCAATTCAGTAAATTGAGAACAGTCAAAGAGTTAAATATTGCTCCTAAAGCTCGAGATGGTTTTAAAAAGCTTGCGAATATAACATTTTCTTAGATGTAAATGGTTTTGGGGTCTAATCTAAAAGTTACTAATTATATACCTGATTTTACACCTGATGCTGAAATTCTGCTATTAAATACTCACAAAATACGCCATCTATTTCATTATTTGGATACTCTGCATACCTTAGGAGTTTTCCTCGTTTTTAGGTGCCCATAAATTTTAAGAAACTTTCAGGGCAATTTTTCTTTTACTAGTCAAAAAAGATAAAAAACATGTCCTATACAACAACAAAGGCTTGTAAAAAACTTGCACAGATTGTAATTTAACTGCCCCAAGCTTCGGAGCTTTTTTTGTATCAGAACGGGTTCTGGATCTCTCCCTGCGACGCGACGGGCGCTTTCGCCTTAGGCGCGACTCGCGACAGAAGGAAACCTTGAACTCTTGGACTCGGTTCACAGAACACTGATTTATTATAAACACGCTGCTTTGCCAAATAAACTCTTTTCACTTACTAATATATGTACAATCCCATGCCTAGATATTCACGAGAGAACGGGAAGGAGGAAGGAGTACACCTACCCTTTGATAAGAAAATAAATTTAGAAACACAAATAGTTTTTAATTGAGACAAGTTTTGTTTATGAACAATTAGGCAGGTACAATATTATACTTTAATATTATACCGTCTTATCTTCGTGAAGTTTAATAATAAAATTGTTAACAATATGACATTTTTGACTAACCATAACAACTTTATAAAAATCAGCTACATTTGGGTACGTACGCTAAGAACCGTAGCTATCCAGGGTGGATTTTTGAGGCGGGACAGTAAGGGCAGGTACCTTATTAAAGTTAGAGGAAAACGGTCTTATAGACCTTTAATATATTTTTCAGACCTACTCAACTGCATTCATAAATTTTGAAAGAAATGCACAGTCAGCGCGAAAAGTGCTAAAATATTGAAAAAAAATGGCTATCGATGCTATTTAATGCGGGGATTGAAAGAAAAGGACAGGATCATTCAAGGTATGAGTACTAGAAATGACAGTCGGCGAAAACTTTTACCATGCACTTTATACTTTAGATCAACTCGAAATATTCTAAGCGATCCTATTTCTTACTGCGATCCGGCGACTGTTTTCCTGTGACGTCTCAAAAATTTACTCTGTATAACGTGGCTTATTTATTGTACCTATACAATTTATCACTATGAAACGCAATTGAAAATAAAAATTTGAAAATGAAAATAAATGCAATTGCAATAATAAGTAATTCAAACAGAAGCTTTTCTGGTAAAGGTCATAAAAAAGATACAGGAATGTTAGGTAAAGCTATAAAATGTTGTAGATAGAATGCAACTGATACGAATTTTAAAACCACGAATTAAAAACTAAGGAAGTAGGTAGGTATATTTTTTTCTTGTATGACCTTTTGTGACAACTTTTCAGAGTAGGCTGGTTTAGATAATACCTATTATATAATATTCAAAGCGTAGACTTATTTAGAATCAGCCTAAATCAATATAAACATGATTTCGAAATTTAAAACTAATTTAACATATATGAGATATTGCTTTTGCAATGTCTCAGTGGTTTTTTCTTTCAACTTCGAGATGTGGCTAGTTACGTGAATAATCGGACACATTATGATTGTAGATGTGTATGCTTTGTGTTGGTACAGGCAAAAAAGTTTATTACCAAGGTCAAGGGTACTGCGGACATGTCCGTGTTGGATCCTTGCGTGACTACATAAATAGGAGCCCTTTTGTTCACTCAACGAAGTTAACATCAATTGCCGTTACAAATAATACATTTAGTAATGTTAGTGAAAAAAATAACGTATGCTCTTTACTTCAACAAAAGAAAATATCCCTAAATGTGAAAACTAAATTAAATGCTACAGACTGTGTAATGGTGTAGCTTCTATGAAACTTAAATAACCGACAACCAGCCAAGCTCGCGTTGAACAAGTAAAACTACTTTCAATGATTTCAGTTTTTAAAATTGAAGGTGTAAATTTAATAAAAAATATTTTCTCTTAATTTTTAATCCTAATATCCTTTAGGTTGTAATTTTTTTTAACCGTGTTTAATTAACATCAACTCCCGAGTTTTCCTAAAAATTTTTATAATTTATTCAGAACAATTAAATTAACAAGATTATCAATATTTCAAAACTCAATATACCTTCTCTGCATTGAGTTTTGAAATCCTTACCTTAGAGAAACATTGGATACAAACGTATAAAGCTAGCGTAGCTACAGCTAGTATTAAGTTTGTTTCGATTTTGAACTTTTCATTTGGACTAATAAACGACTTCGAAATGTTCGTCCGTTTTGTAATAATAACATTCGTGCGGTAAACGAAAGGTTAATATTTCCTAATAAGTTCTATAAAATTACAAAAATCCCGACGATTTTGGTGCGAAACGTCCTAAAATGTTACATGGTAAGTAAGTAGGCGTGCTGTTTTTCAAAACTAAGATCACTATCACAATTTTATTCTACTAATAGTTTTAAAATTTTCACTTCAGTCACAGCTTGCACCTAAAAAGTAACACTCATAAAATCTATGTGTAAAACAATAAATTATGTTGATGTTTGATTATTATTTCATATTGCATTCTCTCGGGAAGTGTTCTGTTTATCAACCACGTTTAGCCTATCCCGCACATAAAGCCGACGCGTGCATGATTCTAAAAATAATTTAGTTATTTAACTAGACGATCCAAACAACTTCTTCTTGCCTACCCGTTAAGTTTGTACTCGTTACGTATCTCTAATAACAACATTTCGAAGTTTATAGCCTTCAAGGCTGTTTATTTATAGAATAAATGGCATGCATGATTCAAGCCAACTGAGTTCGTCTAGACAAAAAAGAAGTGACCATTTCCTAGATTGTATCACAATGTAATGATTGTGTGTGGCAGATAATTATAGCCACAATGATGAAGTGAAAATTAAAAATACTGCGACGAATTATTTTTTGTTCGTCCAATGAATACAATATCAAAATAAACATTATCGGCCTCATCATCATCACCAGTATAAAAAATATATGTAAAAATGTGCTTAAATAAAAAAAAGAATGTCACAAAATCCCACATAAAATGTAAGGAAGGGGCTGGATGTGTTCCTTGTCAAGAGTTAGCTCTGTAAGTTCGACACCTTTCAGACCACTTTGATTTGCGGATAAAATTAATAAAAACAGTATCCTGCTCGTAAAACCCAAGAAATACGTACTATCCGTTATTGAGGTGGTGCCGTCAATACGACAATAAATTAAAACATGGGCTATAACAGTTCATAGAAATGGTTTGCCACTTTCAAAAACATCTTATTTATTTGATAATTTCATGACATTTCTAAGAAGTAATGCAGCCAATGTTATATTATTTATAGAATAGAATAGAACCCTCTTGAAACCTCTTGAAAATGAAAATATATTTATTGTCAGGAATATATACAAAGTCTTAAAAATTAAAATATATTTATTCAAATAGGGCACCAAGAAGCACATTTAAAATCGTCGGAAATCACCTGTTTTTGACTATCATCAAAAATATATTTACTGACAACGCCATAGTATCTGTCTGTCTGTCTGTCGCTCTGTGTGTTTGTCTGTCTGTCATACCTAAATTTCCTTTTTGAATACTACAAGTGGAAACTTAAAAACATTTAAGAAATATAAAGTATAAATTTGTAAAGAAAAAGAAATATATTTTGAATTTGAATTTGGCGTTTATGATTTCTTGGCAATTCATTATACTTACTTCTACATTTTACTCATTTTATGACATAAAATGTAGTACAATAACTGCGTAATGTGAAAATGCATATGTCGCGCCTGATTAATTGAGATGTACTCATTACAGTGAATGCACATTAATGTGGGTGTAATTAGTTATCGTCTTTAATAGGTCGAGCACTAACATTGCAAATAGCATTTAAAATAGTTTATCATGTGGCCTTAAGTAGATTGTATATTGTAAATGATCTCAAACGTTCAATACTTTTATTAACGGTTTATGTCTTCCGAAGATAAAATCTCATTAAGTCGTCTATTGACTTTCAATAATACAAGACAATAGACTTAATGAGACTTCTTCCCACACACAAGACCAACATCTGAATAATACGAGACCATTTCGCATTCAAAGAACCTAAGACAAAAGCTTGAACTATATACGTAATTTTAGAAATAATTACCCTTTTAACATTTTATATAATTTAGCCATTGGTTTGGTATGTGTATGAATTGGTACTGTTTCGGTACGGAGGAAATCATCAATATAATAGGTTGGAGAAAAAGTTTCTTCGCATTTTCTAAGAAAATTCAAATCATTTTTTAATATAGTTTATTAACATTTAACTAAAGTATGTAGGTACCATTTTGTGCGATAACTTTTTGCCGACTTGTAGGTAGGGACATGATCCCATTGCTATAGAAATTTTGACACAGTATCTTTATATACCAATACATTTTTGTTTAAAGATGCGGTTTCTGAGATATACGTAAAAGAAAACTGGATTGTAATAACAATCAACACTAGCAGTATTTGTCATCTGTCAAAGTGCGTTTTGTTATTTTCTTTCTAGGTAATAAACTTGTTCAATCCAATTTGTAACAAAAATTTGTAAAAAAAATTTTTATAACAAAAAGATGAGTAATATTTAATTATTACTCATCTTTTTGTTATAAAATAATAAAAATAATAAAAAATCTATATCTAATAAATATATTAAAATACCCTCTATGGTTTTCAAAACATAAAAAGTATTTGTTTTCTATGAAACAAAACGCACCGGTCAATGGTCTTCATTGACAAAATATTACAGTTCCGGAATGAAAGATTTTATTTATGTTGTCGACAAAACCTTAGCTTTATATTAACTCCAACTATTTCCAAAAATAATCTTTCTATTTATGAGGCTTATTGGAAATATTGTTTTGTTGGACATTAATCTTGGGTTGGGGCAAAAATTGACATCCTGCTAATTTTTTTCTTGTACATACAGTACCTTAATAGCAGAATAAGTTCCTGATATTACTAACATAGCAATACGTATTGCCTAGTATAAGAATGTGAAGTCCTGCCAATACTGCAGATGAAGATAAATAAAAAGCACACTTTATAGAATTATGATTTACGACTGCACATAAAATTTTATTACTTAGGCAGCAGGCCATACAAAATTCGATCATGTCAATTGCATTTTTATTTAAACTATGTAATGTTAATAGGACAAATTACGAGATAGCTGTTGAAAATCTTTGAGGAGTTTCCTCGAATGTCTTTTTTCTGTCATGAAATGAACTCAGACATAACTATGTTGTGTTTGAATTTCCTGATTCAAAAAACTGAAAAGGATAAAATAGTTTAATTTAAATAGGTAAGTACTTTTCCCGTAGAAACATATTATTTGGAGTCGGTGCTTCATTTTCTATTGTTTCTGGAAACAACTTAGCACCAACTCCAAAAAATATTTCTCTGGGGGATAAGTAGGTACCTATTTAAATTTAATTATTAATCGTTTTCAATTTTTGAAGTCGGTTTTAATTTTGTTTAATTTTTTTCACTAGTTTTAGTGATTACTTTCCAAGGTCAAATCTAGATGGGTGACCGTCAGCTTATATTGTTTCCTACTATCGTACCGTTTCACTGAAAAGTCATAGGAAAGCAAAAATCCGCAATTTCGTATACGTAGACGATTTACTCATTCCAGTCATTTTGATTTAAAAACCTAACTACCCAATTGATTTAAAAAAATATGATAATAAAAAATAAATAAAAAATTTTCGCATCGAACAAAAAAGAATCACGTAAATCGGATCAGAGATCTTGGCGTAATCGGTGCACATACATAGAAAAAAAAAACATATCAACCGAATTGAGAAGCTCCTCGTTTTTGAAGTCGCTTAATAAATATTCCTGTTTATAGACTGTGGTGCGAATCGATCCTGCGTGCCAAGTTTAAACAAAAATTGTTCCGCATCTGGTGCAAAAATGAATCATTCTTTATTATTTTACATTTAGGAGTGGTTTTCGAAATCAGTATCTAAAAGATTCATCGAAATCGGATAATCAATCACAAAGTTCTATCTGCTAGAATCGACAATATTCGGTGACAGAACAATCGATGATTTCCTCTTATTCTGCTACCCTTTTGGGTGGATTTATTTCAAACCAATGGGAGCAACTTCGAAGTATACCCCTTTCCAATAAGAAGAAAAAGAATCACTGAAACCGGACTACTCAGTAAAAATTTATGCGTGGTCATACAAAAAAATGTACCTACGCGTTGATTGGAGAACCTCCTCCATTTTTGTTGCATAGGTTAAAGATGTCGTCAATTTGATTCAGAGACTATTTTAATTGGCTTAAAGTAATAAGTTTTTAATATGTTAATCGTATTGTGAATCAATATATTGCTTAAAAGTATTTTTGCAGGTTCTTCATACTCTACAGTTGATGCTAGAGAAACTGATCACTGTTGGTGACAGTGATTGACAAGATCTTTTGAACCTTATTTTTCGTATTTTAATAAAACCGTAAGTCATTAAACTTTCAGTAGCAAGTAAATCTTCTGAAGTGACATGTTTAATTACTCGTGAAGGTCATAATTTTAATTGAGCATACTTATGAATTCGTTGCACGCATCCAATAAAAGTGCAAAAATCATTAAACTTTTGCAATAAGAAAATTGAGCAAGAATGATCTCTTACTGGTGAAATGTGAAGTGTATCTTTTTCATCTTCCATAAATCGAACCAAACCAAATGTCAGATTGCACGCCCTTCGAAATTAAAAGTGTTGAAAAATAAATTCCCAGTATAATTTATTACAACTTCCATGGCATTTTTATTGAGGACAATTTAATTGAATTCGTGTCATGTTTTATAAATTGTAAGAACAAGTTAATAAAGAGAGATAGTAGGTGTAGTGGTATTTTCCATTTGAATTTAGAACGCCCGACTGAGGAGGCTTATCTTATCTTAACATAGGGGGCTATGATCGCGTCATAGTGCACTATAACCTTTTCGAATTTTGTGCATGCCCTGCTTTCTGTCCTTTATCCAGAACAAACATGCTATTAGCTTTCCTGCAGCTCTATGTAGATGGCAGGTTGGCAGATTGAGTACTCATTTCTTTGCCGTACTTCCAAGACATGGAATTCTGTGCCGACACATGTGTTTCCTCGTCCCTATTACGTGTGTTCCTTAAAAATAGGCTTAGAAAGGCACCTTTTAGGGCAGCAAGGTGGAGGCGGCTAGAGCAGTATGTTTCAAGCTGCACTATAATAGCTGTCTTCGCTTTCTACTCTTTCTACTTTTCTTTCTTTCTTCGATTCTACTTACCGCTTGACATCTAGTTGCGTTTTGTTTGCCGTGCCTTGTGTAAAAAAAATGGTGCAAGCCCCGTTTCTTTTTCTCGAGAAGAAAAGACATTGCGCTAGGCAAGGGACAACATACCAATTTTTTATTTATTGATATAAGTAATGAAGACGCATATTTGCACATATAGAAAAAAAACACAATAGAATAATCTTAATTTTTCATTTCAACATTATTATTTAATGTTTGAAAAATTACTTAGTAATTAAAATATAAAACTAGAAAAATTTCACGTCCTGAGGCTTAATTACTAAGTAATTTTTCAAACATTTATAATAATGTTAAAATAAAAAGTTAAGAATATTTTAAAGCACTGCCTCAACTTAACCGAATCGTAGGTAATTGTAAAAATACTCGTTTCGGATGTTGAAATAGAACATTTCGACATTGTCGACATCGTGTAAGAGTTAAATATATCTAAAAAAAAGTATTCTCATAGTTGTATGTAGCTAGATCACTAAAACAGTAATGTTATGACGCTTGTTTTTTTTCTGTTAACCCAAAAGAAATGAAATACCTAAAAAGCAAAAACTTGCTGCTTTTTAGATATTTTGGGCAAAGTGATAAAAATAATATTGTTTGGATTTATTTTAATAATATCTCTAAGATCAATTTCTCGTCTGTGCTCAACAAACATATCGAACCTCTTTTATTATATAACCTAAGGTATGTTGCTGTTTGAATACATAATAATAATTAGTATTTCCTCAGCAGTTTTCAGTATGTAACGTAAGTACTTAAACTTTTGAATAAATAAAAAATACTCGCAACATTTTCAAAAAAATAATTAAAAATTTTAAATTTGTTTATTTTCCTTACAAGAAATTAACACTACTGTAGATGTTATCTGATATCGTATCACAGTAAAGTAATACGCGTGAAATAGGTGCTTTGCACATACAACCTCATGTTACACAATGACCCTATTATCAAGGAGGAACCTATGTTATTATATTTATGTTTATCATGTAATAAAACTTAATATATCAAACATTGTTTAAGTAATAAGAAAACTCACAATAAATTATAAACAAACATTAATAACCATGTGTGTTCGTATATATAATAGAATCCCTAATGAAATTAAATTGTTAAATGTTAATTTATTTAAAAAGAAATTGTATTCATGGCTTAGTGATAATTTTTTTTATTATCTAAAAGAATTTTTTGACAATAATTGTTAAATGACTGAATGTTAAAATATTTTGCATGCAAATCAGCAAGACATGAGTACTTTGTACTGAACTGTAACATCTTATATACCATGTTCTTAAGCAAATAAAGATTATTATTATTATTAATAAATCTACAATAATAAATCTAATGCGCACGAATCTAAAGTAATGCAGTAACAGACGAGACCAACGGCTTAACGTTTTCCAAATATGGAGGAGCTGGAGCTAACATATTTTGATGGACCCATCCCGGGATCGACCATGGCGAAAGTTGCTTTGTTTCCGTATTCGAAACCAGAGCGCTCAAACCACTCTTTCTAACAATATTAATATTGAATCTCTGCAGTCTACATATATCTTTTTCCTATGAAAATCGTAACTGATAATTGGGTTGCGTGCAATCGACCTCGTGATATTATCTTAGTACTATTTATCACACGTTTTGTAATATTGATTTTATTTATAAAAATGTTTAATACCTACCCATTATGAAACCATGCTTTTTAACCGACTTCAAAAAAAGAGGAGGGTAACTAATAAAACATTCGGCTGTATGTTTTATTAGACGGATGCTTGTTACCTCCGAACTCCGTCATTTATAAACTTTCTACTTATTGTTTCTGGAAGCAGCTTAGCACCAACTTAAGAAAAACAACGAATATTTTTATGAAATAAGTACCTAATTATTAGTTTTTTCTTTTTAGTGTTTTGAATTTGGTTTTTGTTTTATGTGAGATTTGGGCTAGCTCAGGAATAGGTAAGATTTTTTCGTATAGTTATTTTCGGAAGAATCCACCTTACTTAATCATTTCCATAAATCTCGATTGATAGAAGCGCCAATTTTTATTCCATTTGATGAAAAACATCAGAGAAGTCGCCATTTTGAAGAAAACAAAATGTCAATGCCATAATAAAATTGTGTTATTTTACTACTTTACTAATTTAGTTGGCTGTTTTTATAAAAGTAAATTGTAACCGAAAGTATAAATGTGATATGCGAAACCAGTATATTTTAATAAGCAATATTTAACGAAAAATATAGTTTTCTAAGCAGTTTTCTGTTTTAGTCAATATCTTGATAAAATTCAATTTCTTTTAAGATACTTATCTAGTTAAGTATGCTTTCGCAAACTCAACACTAATATCTGTTTTCTCTAAGTCCTGATGCTAGTGATAAAAGCGACAGCATTCGTAATTAAATGTTTCCTTTCGCTGCGCGTACGCATGACATAGGAAAGCTATTCCCACGTGGAAACAGACGCTCGTGACCAGTTCTCGGTCTGTTCCTAGATTACAGTCGACAGGTTATAGTACAGTTGGCGAAAAATCGAACATGATTAATATTAATAAAGTGAAACGTTTCTTTTTTTAATATTATAATAAATTGATACATTTTCTTGTGTTCATGCTTCATGAAAAATTAAGGTCAACAAAATCCAAAGACGTTGTTGAACTTTAGCAATAAAATGTTAATCGTGATAATAAATAACTTTGAGAAATAATTTGGAGGAGAAACAGCTGTCATTTACTATTTACCAAACTGAAATTAGTTGATGTCATTGTTTACGAACACTATTTTGGAATTAAGATATTTAAGAAAATACGTCGGCCTAACTCGGAGCTTATCTAACAAACTGGATTATGAAAAAATAAATAAACAAAGATTCACTTGATTTCACTGTCTCTTTTTCATTCCAGTCCAATAAAATAAATAATGCATAAGGGGATTTACGCCGCGCGGCTTTCAAGTCGAAAATAGGAAACGAAAATACCGAATCTCATAATACTTTACATGTATAGGCAAGTGAGGCTAGTCTAATTAGTTATCATTCGAAAGGATTTTTCGAAAACTCTAATAATTACTGAGTAAGACCAATTTTTAGCTTTTCATACAAATCAAAAATCACCCATTAATTCTTAATAATCCTCTTTAAAACTCATTAGACTAGTCTGACTTGCTTATGCATGGCCTTGAAAGTTTGTATGGAAAGTCGTGCCGCGTAAATCCCTTAAAATTTTAGAAACGACAATTTTGACAACGACGCAATTATTCCCTCTTATTTTAAAACGCGGACTAAAGTTAGACCTGGGATTAAAACTGACGCCGTCACCGTCTTTCTTTTAAAAAATAAAAGCAACAGCATCAATTTTAGACCAGGATTAAGTTTAGTCCGCATTTTTATTGGGGGATTACTTTTTAGATTTATGCGTACAATGCTAAAAAATATCCATTTTAAAGACTTTAATCTCATTTTTTCAAAAAATACGAATGGAAAATTGACATCTAACTGCATTTAATTTTCAGACTCAGTTTAATCAAACTTAAATAAAAACGTTTTTTTTAAGTTTTAAGACAAATAAAACTTAAAAGAAAATAAAGACTGTAAACCTATGGTCAGCGACTTATGCTAATTATGTGAACGACACGGCTGAAATGGTGCTCATTGTACCGGTCCTTGTTCTAGTCTAGCCGTTTCACCGCACTTTCTCTGCACCCTGCCTCACTCCCGTAATCTATGAAGTAGCTACTTAACAGACACAACACAAAAGATTTTCTTTTGTGTGTGACCACCGGCGGGTTTAGGGACGAAAATTGAAGAAACTAAATGCACGGATTCTAACTAATACACAAATCGTAAGCTTATTTTTCATTGACTAGGTATATAGTTGATATTCAACGAAATTCTTTTAGAAATTATTATTATTCATAAAGAAAATAGGTACATTATGATATTAAAAACTACGAGTTCAGTTAATCATCAAAGAAACCGTGATATTTTTTTAAATAATAATAATAATCATTCACACACCTATTATCTAGCTCAATGAATTTTTGTTACGATGCATAATATAAAATGCATTTTAAATTCAATATTATGTAGCATAATTTCCCAAAAATATTATTTTGTGAAGTAAAATCATGACCTTTGTACAGACGACATCACATCTAGTGAAACAGTTGCACTAAGAAAGCCGCCTCTATTACGCACGTAGTGAACTGTTACGCTTGATGTGCTGTCGTGTGTACTTGAACACTACAATTTTTACAATCTTTATTGAATCTAACATTTCTGCGGAGGCTTTATAACTTTTTGAAGATGGGTTTTTATTAAAATGAAAAGAAAAACAAAACTGTTATGAATTTTCGATCCCAATCTATGTGAATAAAACCGACTTCAAAAAACTGAAAAGGATGAAATAATTAAATTTAAGTAGGTATTCATCCCCTAGAAACATATTTTTGGAGTCGGTGCTTTACTTTCTATTGTTTTTGGAAACCACTTAGCACCAACTCCAAAAATATGTTTCTAGGGGATGAATACCTACTTAAATTTAATTATTTCATCCTTTTCAGTTTTTTGAAGTCGGTTTTAATTTTTGTTTAAAATTTTTTTGTTCACAATTTTTAGTGATAACTTTCTACGGTCGAAGCTAGATGGGTGACCGTCAACTTATATTGTTTCCTACTATCGTATCGTTTCACTAAAAAGTCATTGGAAAAGCAAAAATTCGCAATTTCGCTTATGTAGACGATATCATAATTTCAGTTTTTTTTAATTTAAAATCAAAGTACTCAATTGTTTTTTAAAATTTTTTTATGGGACCAAATGGCAGCTATTCTGCATCGAACAAAAAAAGAATCACGTAAATCGGATCAGTAATCTCGGCGTAATCGGTGTACATACATAGAAAAAAAAAAATACCGGCCGAATTGAGAACCTCCTCGTTTTTGAAGTCGGTTAAAAATTGAATGCTTGTATGTTTGTCCCCAATGCGTAACGAAACCATTGATCAGATTGTGTTGAACTAGGTAAATACAAAACCTAGCGAACTGTTTCATGGTTGAAATAAGAAAGCCGGTGGTACCTCCCCAGACGACCATACCCCAGATGACCATACCACCTAGTAAAAGCAATAAAATCAAATATTATAAAATCGATACTATCCCTGGCTGTCTTTTACTACCTATTACATAGGACAAGCACAAAGGATGATGTTCTTTATGAACTACATAAATGTCAGTTTATTTGCGAATTTAGAGTGCCTGACTGGAGTGGCATGCGGCACTGTAAGGTGAAGGCACTTTTTGGCAGATCACGGGCAAAGAACCATGTGGTCTTGTGTAGACCTGTGTCGATCGATTATTTCCCGCGACCCGGGTCGATCACGACCCATTAGGTTGGTGATCGACTCACAATGATTCGATCAAATGATCGATCGCAAGATTCGCGAGTCTCAAGTGTTTTTGAGCCGCACTCCAACACATGATTCGGTTCTATTCTATGCTCACGGGTCGTGGATCACGCACGTCACGGGTCGCAACGTTGTTCTTTTGGGTACTGTGTACGATTCGTGTCGCGCGCGCGTTGTTATAGCGTTTTATAATGAACACGTAATTATGTTTCGAGGTTATAAATAATATCTAGTATATTTAAGTATTATAAAATTTATAATATCAATATTTTTTATAAAGTATTTGTTCGTTTAGTGTTATTAATTCAAATTCATAATCACGATGATAAGATTTTGTCACTGTGTAAATAGAAAATTTTGTCATTCAATACAAAGTGGGTGATCGAGCTAGCGCGTTAACATCGATCTCAGTGACCGAATCTTTTTGTGGCTCGCGACCCGATCACTCGTGATAGAATAGTGATCGAATCAAAGTGATTCGATCAATCACGATCGACTCAGGTCTAGCTTGTATTGCGGTGGTCACGTTCTGCTGAGAGCTGATAAGCTCTGTCATCGAGGAAGCGTTATGTGGGAAACGAGGAGTTATCTCATATGCTTGCAACATAAACAATTCCTCTCGGTTATTATACAGGGAACGCTGAGTAAGCGGTTACCATAGTAACCTAACCACATGTAGGTTACTATGGTAACCGCTTACGTATACGTGAGCGGTATACGTGTACGCAAGCGGTTACCATGGTAATCGTTTACGTCCCTACGTACGCTAGTTAGCTATCTTAGTCGATCTCAGTTAAATAAAAAAATATTTGTGTAATATATTTCCTTAAAGAAAATTTTGTTGAATCAATACTAGGTGGTAGGCCCGTATTTAGGGTCGTCTGGGTAGGTACCACCGCCTTTCTTATTTCAGCCGTGAAACAGTTCGCTGTGTTTCGGATTGAAGGGAAAGGTAGCCAGTGTAATTACTGGGCATGGACGGCATTTCATCTTAGGCCCCAGGATCAAGTGGTTTTTCCTTGTTATTGCATGCGTCTATAGGCGGCGGTAACTGCTTACCATCAGGTGGGCCGTCAGCTTGTTTGTCAACTAGTCGTCAAAAAAATTTCATTTACAATTTATTAGACCAATCGTCAAAAGGAAAAATTGAAAAACCTCTAGTAGTCAGCAGTTGTGGATCGCTTCTCGTAACCTTAAGTATCTACTATTATTATCCTAAACGATAGCCAGTTCTTAGGCAACGGAAAACGTATTTCACGTAATAACCTACACTATTACGCCTCTTTGTTTATTTTTCAGTACGTTATGACCGTTTGTTTTTCATTTATTAGATGAATCTCAAATAATAATACGCTTTCACGCTTATTCAAATGAGATATAATATTTTTATGACTGAAGTTACGGTGTATACAGGGTGGTGCCGTCAATACGACAATAAATTAAAACATGGGCTATATTAGTTCATAGAAATGGTTTGCCACTCTCAATAATATCGTATTCATTGGATAATTTCATGACATTTCTATGAAATAATGCAGCCAATTTTATATTATTTCATACAAATGTCATGAAATTATCAAATGAAATAGATGTTTTTGAAAGTGGCAAGCCATTGTTATGAACTAATATAGCTCATGTTATCATTTATTGTCTTATAGACGGCACCACTCTGTATATACTTTAGTTACTTAGTACTATTTCAGGACAAAACAGAAATTCCATGATAGTGATAGCTTATATTTCGTTGTTGCACCAATTTTCAGACTCCCTGGGAAAGATGCCTTCCGATAATCGCTTTCGCTATCGCTAAAAGGAAAACTCGAAAGTTGGTCGAGAGCTAACGTCTATGTGAATTTTCTGAAATATCCTAAGAATATAACTACTGATCTCAGACATTTAAGTCCGTTTTCACTAGGTAACCATTCCCTAGGCTTAGGTGACTCTTAACGACATTTGTCTCTTTCTATCTCCCTTATATAGACTGAGATAGAAATCGCTAAGAGACTCTTAACGTTAAGCAAATGTTAGTGAAAACGAGCATTAGCATCGTTATAAAAGTAAGACCATAATGCTGCATTTCAGTATAAATATAAAGTTGAGTGATTAAAATTGACAGCAATGGAGTCGCATGAAAATATCATTTATTTATTTATCTTTTTAGGATAGTTTACAGCGTAATTAACCAAACACACCTAAAAATACCACATATAAATAGCCAATTAACATTCATGGAAACTTATACTAATATTTTTTTATTATATTACAAGTAGAATGAAAAACTACTAGTACTCAAGTAATGCTCTTTTTATGCTTTAAAGACTATCTCCAAATATTTCAATATTATTATCATTACCTTTATCTGCGAGAAAACTGTTCTGTCTGTAGGGTAACCGACCTGAGACCCGAATTCAATTATGGCATTCACACGTCAGTGAATGTCATAATTGAAAGCAAGTATGACATTCACACGTCAGTCAATATGACAATGTGACTTGTCGTAAGCCATATTAAGTTCATACCAATAAAGTTAGGCGGCCGCTCCGCAAGTCGGTTAACGGCATTATAGCTTAAGTACGACAGAGTGTACGTGAGCAAAAGGGGATATTAAAAAGCTTAAAATTATTACTGCTATGTGTGCGTGATAGTAGGTACTCTAAAATAAATTTTCTTCAGCAGGTCAGGACAATCAACCCTTCCTATAATTTGTCATGCGGCGTTATCCGTCTAGAGGGCTACGACAATGAAAAATTAATTGTGTCTGGAATCATCAGATTCCATCATTTCCATATTTTTAGTAAAGTTTATTAACCCGTTAAGCATCACCTTAACGGGTTAATAATCTTTACAAAAAATAGTATTTCTGGAGCCTAACCAAAAGCGGTAATAAGAAAACGTGAACAGCGTTTCTCGTAGGTGAGTTTAGAGATGTTGAATTTATAATTAAGAAGGCGTGAAAAGATTTTCTGAATTTGATCAATTCCAGCTACTTACGTACAACTCGTAGCACAGGTTCCAAATTGAACTAGCGTACCCAAGATGGCCGCGGACATAGGCACAGTAAAGAATTTTGTTATTTTTCATATGTTTGAAGGACTTGGACATACGTAACGAGACGGTCCATTAATCATTGCATTATAATGATCACTTTAATTAGAATGATGATTATTTTAATTAATAAATATTATGTTTTCAGAGTCTATAATAAATTATTTTATTTCAAGCAAAAAGTCCGATCCAAGCAAAAAGAACTAATAATTTAATATTGCATCTAAAGCTTAGACTAATCTAGTTATTGAAAAATAAAAGGTATAAGTGAAAAACCGGACTATTTCTAAGTCCGACCATATGCTTTTCATGTCTAGAATTATTTATCGGGAAACTGAAATACTTGTGTGTACAGCTTAAAAATAATATAGAATACCTCTCTAGGCCTCTCTAGGCTAAAGAACATTTTAAATGGAAACCGTACTCATATTACATACTCGATCCGAACTGTATGATAGGTGTTTGTAAATATATTTTAATAGTATACCTACATATTGGACCTAACAAGGGCGTTATATAATTATGTGTACCAGTTATTTTATACACAACGATGCAATAATTGCCTAGTTCAAAGCAAACAGGTATACTGTTATGGTAATACTATTAATAAAATCTAGGATAAAAATGTAATTATCTGTCGCTAGTACTTAAATCTTTATTCAGTACTTATGTGCAGGTATACTAGTTTCAAGTAAAATCCTTATTTTTATTTCTTAAAGCCTAGGTTTGACTGGACAAAGGCCGTGCAAGAGGAAATCAAAAATTCTGTTGTACCTACTCGAAAATTTGTCTGATGTTGCCGTATTTTATATTTTATAAAAATTTATGTGTTATATTCCTAGCCCTAAATAGTCCCAATACAAATATAAGCAGTATAAATTTCCGTCATTAACCGTCAGGAGTCCGATAGAGGTCCCGGTAGAGGCAGATGTTTGTATGATAAGCACGGACATTTGTTCGTGAATCATGGATGTTTGTTATAGGTCTTTAAATATGAAATTGCTGTTTTTTTTCCAATGCAATTTTTTTCTATATCATTTCAAGTGAATGGCTTTCTAAAATATATTATAACTTATAATAGTTTAATATTCTAAGTGCAGTATACAAGCATAAATTTACAATGGATTTTTTATAAGTTGAAAAATAAATCAATTATCAAATATGTTTAGATTTGTTGTAAACATTTTCTATTATTATAAATTTTTATTTATTTATCTATTTATTAGATTAGAGAAACAAACAATTACATTATATAACATGTATAAAAACACAGTTACCTATAGTAATTAAATTAGTCAGTGAAGTTTCCACCATACTACTGATAACAGACATATCTCGTAATTAAAATTTTTTTAGCAAACTGGAAAGAAGTGGCCCTGTTTTCACATTTGCACAGTTTGCGCAAATAACGTAATTGTACCACGCTAAATGTACAAATCTTTTTAGATCACGACTTCACAATCCCTCTATGTGGACACGATTATACCTAATCTAATATATACTAATATTATAAAGCTGAAAAGTTTGTTTGTTTGGTCCAACGCGAAAATCTTAGGAACTACTGATTCAAATTAAAAAATTCTTTCTGTGTTTGATAGTCCATTTATCGAGGTATTATATAGGCTATAAATCAATGAAAAATGTTGCAAAAACGGGGAAAAATATTACTTTTCGGAGCTTTTGTTGCGTGCGCTGCGTCAACGGTTATCTAAAGTTACGCAAAAATCATGTATGTAAGAATTGTTATCCTTTAAAAGTTCTAAAAAATGTCCGCGGCAGCATATGTCTATCTTTTGAAGTTGACTCACTATAACCATTTTTTTGTAATACAATTTTAAGTTGTTATTTTCCACATCCACGCGAACGAAGTCTCGGGCACAGGTAGGTACTAGCACCTTTAATATAACAATGATGGGGTATTGTACCGAGACATTTTCTCACTCCCACAATTTATATTATCTTGATAGAAAATCATGCTTAGTTTGTCAACATTTCTGAAACATTAATTCGAACCTTATTTACTGCAGGACGAAAGTGAAGTACAGTCAACAGCTACACTTGATGTGCTGTCTTCTGTACATAGTGAGCCTTTTAAAATTGAAATTGTCCTTCTTTAGCTAGCAACTTATGTATTTACACAAGACTTAAATAGTAGATACATAGTAAATAAATCAGTTTCAGTCAAATTTATTTCAGTAGAACAAAGGACAGCTTGAAAACACAGACGCACTAAGTACCTATGCACGCCATAAATAAATAGACACTTAAATAAATATTAAATAAATATAAATAATTAATAATAACCGTACACAAAAAATAGTAAACTTATAAAAAATACAACAGAAAAACAATAACCGGTGAAGGATAAGTTTAAACATATTCTATGACCCGTTTTTAGGAATGGTTCACTTTATTCGTTGTTCGTTGTTGTATTTATTCGTTGTTATGTTTATGGTTCACTTTTTTCATCTGTGGGCTGTCCTCCTCTGATATTGTGTTCTACTTCTGTGAGGTATTATCTTTCAATTCTGCCATTATTTGTCATTCAACTCAACTGTCGACTGCAATGCTATTTTGATTTTATTTGATTTCATTCGTTTTTCGCGTTCAGTATGAACATTATTATGGCCGGGAGGCAAGTTTTTAGTGAAATGGTAAAGGCGTGCTTGAGGGAATTTATCATAAAGTGTAAATTAAACACCACACGAATGAAATCAAATAAATCAATATTAAGCATTGCAGTCGCCAGTTGAGTTGAATGACAAATAATGGCAGAACTGAAAGATACGTCACAGAAGTAGAACACAATCTCAGAGGAGGACAGCCCACAGATGAAAAAAGTGAACCATAAACATATTATCAACACTTTGCCAACATAATTATAAGAAATTTCATGACGTCATTCCTTCACTCAACCTCAACTCGACTTTACTGGAGTTTCCTCAGTGAAGGATGAAGCCATAACTGAACATACCGATTTCAAGGATGTTTTTAAGATTTCCTTGAGGTGACTTCGACTAAGGTCGAGTGGAGGCGGTTTCGAGGAAACGTCTCTGCATATCGGTGTAACACCGTTTATTTGATTTCATTCGTTTTTCGCGTTCAGTATGAAAATTATTATGGCCGGGAGGCAAGTTTTTAGTGAAATGGAAAAGGCGTGCTTGAGGGAATTTATCATAAAGTATAAATTAAACAGCACTGTAGGTTTACATAATTATATATTTGCATCACAATATCTAGGTAAATTAATAAAGCTGTATCTAGCACATATACTCACTTGAAAGTTAGTCAATAAAATCATGGAAATCATTCATTATGCTAATAAAACTTGAAATAACCTCAGAAATAACGTCAAAAGCACTGATAGTAAGCTTTGAGGAGACCTCAAGGTAGATCGCGACGTACCTTGAGTTTGACAGTTCATTACTCGACTCAGCTGAGGAATTTGCTCAAGTCGAGGATAGTTTTTTGAGTTCTGCATACCGATTTTATCCTTGAGGTTGAGTCGAGTCACAGTCGAGTGGAGGAAATCTTGAGGAGCCGACTGTGCATATGGGTGTAAGTCTTGCAATCCGGAATACATGTACAGCAAACTCAGACGAACGTGAGTACCTACCAAATCACACTGACAATGACGGTCGTTATAATAAATAATAGTTGCTACGAATAATAGTTAAAACATTGAAAGACACAGCATCCATTAAACCACGTTTTGTAATTCAATAAATGTAAAGTGGACAACAAATTTGGCCTAACTTATAGACTTACTTTCTTCAGTCGTTATGATTAGGAACAGTTTTTTCAATGCATTTTTTACACTTTGGTAGTAAAATTACTCTTAAGATCACAAAAATGATCTATTTCTAGTAAGCATTATTGTTTTTGGAGTGCCCCAAAAACCAGACACGATAGATATTTTATTGTTGAGGTATCGCCAGCGGGCTGGTGAGTTGCGAAGTTTAAGAGCTTGTGTTAGAAATAAACTAGATAAGATAATATTTGATATTTTTAGAAATAAGTGTTATACCGTTTAAAATCTCAGAAAACCAACAGCTTCTAATTGTTAATAGGTAGATATCTGCATAAACAAACAGGCCACCATGGCTCAAAATCAAATACTTACACATTATACAAACAGTTGAATCAACCGCTACTCGTACCACATGTGCTTGCAGTACAATAAAGGAAAAAATATACATCCTCATCATCTTCATTTTCACAAACGACTGTAATGTCACTTATGTACTTTAATAAAAAAAGGCTACTTTAGAGTCCAAGAATATTGCGATGATAAGAATGCGTGGACACATTAAAATTTAAAAATGTTTTACATGTTTACTATCGAGTATTATGACTGTTGATCTTTGTGTATTATAGGTAATACTTATAATGTGATTATGCATTGTCAGACTGCTTGAAAATAACGATAGTACTTTTGTCATGGAGTACCTACGTTGGCAGGGGTGGTGGGGAGCTCGGTGGCGTATTGGTTTGAGCGCTCTGGTTTCGATCACGAAAACAAAGCAACTTTCGCCATGGTTGGTCCCTGGATGGGTCAATCAAATTTATATAATCTTGAGCTCCTCCGTGCTTCGGAAGGCACGTTAAGCCGTTGGTCCCGGTTGTTACTGCAACCGCTTTAACCCACCAACCCGCATTGGGCCAGCGTGGTGGTGTTATGGCCCAAACTCCTCATGTGTTTCTCCCATGTAGGAAGGCCTGTGCCCAGCAGTGGGACGTATATAGGCTGGTGATGATGACCTACGTTGGCGGTGCCTTCTCTTCTAATTTTTTTTTCTCTGGCACTGTTAAAAGTTAACATTTTGTAACTACAAACATTGTGACTTAATTAATATTTGAAAATAGTGACTATACGAGTTTGTTGCCTGAATCTTCTTGATAGTTCAACTTTTGGAACCGGTGTAAATTCATACACGACAGACAGACATTATGACATTTTTAGCTAACGTAAATTTAGACATTACAGACCGACAGGCATATCATCAACAGCTTATATACATGTTCCACTACCGGGCAGAAGCTTTACTACACGGAAGAAATACACGAGAAGTTTGGGCTATAATAACACTACCACGCACATAATAAGTACTACCATCATGTACAAATTATTATATTTAATATTTTATTTAAATAAATAAAAAAAACACAAGATACTCATGATTAGTAATATCATTGGGTAATTTTCATAAGTACTCTTTTATTAAGCCGCTAGGCTTACATCTGGGGCAGTGTCCTGGCTGGTCATCGAACCGTGGACCTCTCGTAACGAATAGGCTATTGCCACTTTAAATATTCATAGGTATAGTTCACCTACGAAGAAACTAATCATAAACTCGTAAGAAAATCGATTCGATTCTATTCACGTTTACTGTGTCCTTCGTGGTATACCGTAATTGTGTATTGACTGCGGGAACTTGGACGAAATATCGATTAATAATTACGTAAATTCATCAGCAAAAGTAATTGATTCTAAAACCCTTATTGCTTTTATAATTTCATTATATCCATGTACCTGATGTCTCTTAATACTGGCTTACGTAGCTCATTGCGATTAATAAGTTTGAAATAAAACCATCCTTCTGATGGAACACACAATATATATCTCAATGTGACGGTAGCTAACTTATAAATCTAAATGACAACTTTAGTCTTCCCGTTACCACTATATCTTTACGTAATCGACACGCCAGTTATAAAATATAATACTGTTACTTGTAACTAAACGCGAATTAAGTGGATTAGCACGAAGATAGGTCAAAGCGCGTCATGGTTCATTTCTTCTACCATGATCACCAATTTAGAGCTTTCCACTAGATAAGTAAATGAACAAATCGCATTCAAAGAAATGATCACTGATTATGTTTCAAAGCATACCTACGCCTCGCCTGAAAGTTAACGCTTACCGTAGCCAGTGACACCAAAAGTAACTAAAAGCCTTTATGCTCTATGCTCTCGTGATCTGTCTCACCGCAGGAACGCAACCCTGCGACATTTTGCTTTGGTTTAGCGATTGATTTTTACATTAGACAGTCATCAGTTTAGCAAGTAAGCTTGCCAGTCAAAGTCACAGGAAGTCGATGAATGCAGACTGCACAAGTAAGACTGTTTCGTTTGAAATTCGATGATTGGGAATCCTTGATTTATTTCTTTATTTTAGGTATCACCATTAGCAGTTCAGAGATAAAAAAAACAGTAATTGTTGCTCATCGCTAGGAGCATTCTCTGTTTTCGAACCATAAAAATACACATGATGATTTGGTTTACAGGCGATGCCGACGCCCGACTACAGCGTGGACTTGGACTTGGGGGAGCCACCGCCACAGCTGCAGGAGTATGCGCGCCATCACTGCGGGGAAGATCCCAACACACGCCTGCAGGCCATATATGAGCTCCGGGATATAATATATGGTGAGTAAATCGCTTTTCGTCATCAGCTCCTCCATTCAGAAACTGCCGAATCAAAGATTCGATTCAAAAAGTAACATGCCGTCTCGCTTTGACGCACCGTGTTAAAAAGTGACAGGTATAGATTTTCCAATATTCGAATATTTTCCGTCAGTTGTCAATAAGGGGTCTGCCTTTAAGTACACGCCACACACCTGAGTATCTTGTGTCGTTTCTTCTCCACAGCTAAATTATTACTTGAAGTGGTGACAGGGTTAAATTATAAGATACTGTCAGAAGTTGCTTAGCAATTAAGTACATTATCACACACTTACAATGGCTACCATACTATTCAAATACACAATAGTTGTAATGACATGGTACTTAAGTGTTAATCTACTTATGAGTTGGGTCGCACCTAACTAATTAAAAAATAACTACAAGACAAGTGTGATACAGCAGTAGGATATTTGTCAAATTACATATATTAACTTTGTAACATAGAAAGTTCTTTACTTTTAAATATAAATGAATAGTTCAACATGAAAACTGTTTATTCTAATGTGCTATTAAATTGTAATATTTTACGCGCTTTGAATGCTGTTTATTTTCTGCAAAACACTGCAAGCGTAACTACCGTGAACGGTGTTTTTTTATACCACAACGGTGGCAATCAAGCATACGGCCCACCTGATGGTAAGCGGTTACCGTAAGCTATGGACGCTCGCAACACCAGGGGTATCACTTGCAAGTTGCCGACCTTTAAAACCTTTTCCAACCCGTTTTTGAAGAAGCCCATGCTGTACTTAGGGCTGAAATTACGCGCGCTTTGTATCTAGATATTATAGGTTTATATGAAACGATGGGAATACCGGTACTTACTTATTACTTCCTTATCGGTTAACAATACAATCATATTAAAATGAAAATCAGCATAGTGTTTTGCTTCGTAACTATTATTTATATTCCATGATGTGTACTTAATTGGCTGAGTTATACTTACATGAGTTCTTTTAAGCATTATTGTTGAAAAATGCTTCAGAGCCTAATAAAAACAATCTCCGAGTTTGGAATTTCTTAATTTCATTCATCTCCAAAATTTAAGATAGACTTGAAACAATCTATTCGATCAATTTCTTCTTCAAAGTTTAGATAGATAGTATTTTTGAATAAAACTTGGTAAAATTCAAAAGACAACAAATACAGTTACGAAATATGAGTTGCTATAAGAAGGTATAGGGTCTAGGTAGATACAGTCGACCACAGAAGTGGCTTAGCACTTTGGTACCATATCACACCGACTATGCGCTCGTACTTAATAGTTGCTACCGTACTATATTGACGCCGTAGTTATTGTAACACGGTACTAAAGTGTTCAGCTACTTCTATGGTCGACCGTACCTACCTATGTATGTCAGTATGAAAAGTACAACGCAAGCGTGAAATTACAGTATGCCTCGAGTGATGACTATCGTATTATGATGACAACTCATCGGTCGCCAGTTGCCAGGCTAAGCTAGGTAGTTTTTACACGTGTCTGTAGTAGGTATTCTATAACCGATACCTTGGTTACTCGCTAAGTTTACTTGACTATGCAATTACAGCGAAGTATTCGCAAAGGAAAATCAAATTAGAACTGGTAGAACCATGAGTATAAAACAAAAGTCAATTTCAGTCAACCTGATTGAAATAGGCCGGGAGTTCGGTTCCCATCCCAGGACACGGCTTTTTCTAGTAGATAGATGTTTTTCTAGTTACACTGACTTTTATCTGTTTTGTCCGCAATTCAAAATGTAATTCTAACGAACGTGAAAAACATTATAAGCTAATAAGTCGTACATACATAAGGCCTATGCTTGTATTATATTACTCTTTGGCCTATGCGATGGTTATTATGTCAGTCCCTTTGAGTATAAAACACAACTTAATAATATTTACATGTACTATATTACATAAAATAGGAACTTAGATAAAAGAAGAAACTTAAAATGAAAGCTGAAGGTAAAAGTGCTAAGCACATTTATTTATGGCCGATACTAGAAACATAATTGTACTTCTCCATAGAATTGCACTAATCAGGCTTCGGTCTGGACATATACACCACTGAACAGGTTTTAATATCATGGGAAATAAGTTAACTCTCCTAATTGTGATTTATGCGGAAAAGTTGAAGATGTATTCCATAATATGCTAGCGGAATGTATTCAGAACTAAGCACAGGGGCAATTAAGTTGCTAATTTCACTGTCAATTAACTTGATATTGGTATTTATTAAGTAATTTCAAGCAATCCAATTATGCAATGTTAACCTACAAATTCTTACCTAAAAGCCTAGAATTAAGTCAATAAAATATTAATATATGCTAGTCCGCGAATCAGTTTAAATAATTACAGTAGCAATGGTACTGGCATGATATAGTTACCTATTTATGATACTAGTGCGGTAACTAGGTTTTTACAGAGTTTGGAAATCCCAATATCCACACGTGTGTCATACAACTTTTTTCAACAGATTTGCGAGAAAACAGTACATTAATAATATTTTTTTTTGTGTCTGGTGTAGTAGGAAAATTAGTTTCATTTGTGCGCAATATATGGCGCTGCACAGTGGGACATCCATAGGTCATAAATCTTAAAAACCTGCTTTCTTGTTTTACATTTTATTCCTTGTCGTTACATTGGATAGTTGCGGTACCTTCTGAAACTATAAATAGGTCAGTAATTAGAGTGCGCCTTCATTATCTATTGTGCATTCAAAGAGAGCGCATCGCCAATCGTAAATACTGTTATCAGTGAGTCATTAAAAAGCGTGACGTCATTTGTTGTCATTGCGGGACCTGTGAGTGCTGTGTGAGTTTTTTCTGAAATGGATATCCAAGAACAGGGTATGTAATAATTAATATTTTTATTTTAATTGTATCTTAGTATATATTTTCTTTAGTATGTCATTGCTACGAGGCGACTTTTCTTGGAGTATTATATTTTAATATTCAAAGTTTGAATAAACTTTTAAATATGTTCCCACTCGCTCCGACTATGGAGGTATATTGCACCATAATCTTTAGACTTTCTTATCTTAGGAAAATTAAAACTTGGCTGCCCTTATCTGCCCTTTTGGCGATGACAAGGGTGCTACGGTTGCCAGATTATCTCGTAGCATTTGCTACGAAATTAGTTTATTTAGTCTTAGTGCTTTGTGTAGGTTTTGTGACTGAATTTTAACCGTTTTTTTTTTGTTTTAGGTAATTTATATATATGCTCGTTTTCAAGAATGCATATTCTTGAAATATGGCTAACTGTCAATACCGATAATGACTCGGAAAAGTGTCGTCAAGTCCTACAAAGTTTGTTGACTACTCTGAACGATGCTGAGAACATTGATATTCATTATTTAGAGAAAATTGTTAATAATTTATGTAAAGCTATTGCTCGATTCTGGAAAAAATGTAATAGGGATAAAACCAAGCTTTTATATAAGAATTCCGATTGGTTTAATGTTATTGAAAAAATTCAACTTGTGAAAAATAATAAGCAATGTACTCCGTCTGAAACGTCGCCGTGTCATTCACGTGGTCGTCCTCGAAAACCTTTTACGCAATGTAGTAAAAGGACTAAACGTCGGAGAGTAGCTGATTTGTCAAAGTCTGATGATTCTACTGTGAGTGCATTGCTTGATGTTTCAGACTGTTCATTCGATTCGTGTATATCTAGAGTTAGCACTGATGATGTCTTGTCACTTGTGACTGATGCTCAGTTGACAAAACATCAGTATTTATTAATTAAAAACTTTGTTAATAGTAAGATTTCTCCTAATGTATTACCATGTTACCAACAAATTACTAAAGCGAAACAGAGATGTTACCCTTCTAATATAACTGTTTCCGAGTCTTCAGCTGAAGTTGAATTACAAAGTCTTTTTGATCACACAGCTTCTCGAATCCTTGAATCTCAAAAAGAGGTCTTAGATCAGATTCCTGATGATTGTTTGTCTAATATCTCTTTACTTGGGAAATGGGGATTCGATGGCAGCACTGGACATAGTGAATACAAACAATTTTTTTCAGATTCAACTTTAGAAGATAGTAGTTTGTTTGTAACATCTTATGTACCCCTTCAAATTATTGTAAAATTAGCTGAAGATAATTGTAAAATTTTATGGAAAAATCCTCGACCCTCTTCCACTAGGTACTGCCGTCCTATTCGATTTCAATTTTTGAAAGAAAGCACAGCAGTGTCTTTGCAAGAGGAAGCTTATTTTAAGGATAAAATTGAAAGTTTGCAACCTACTTTTATTCAGATCGACAATCGTGAATTGGTCGTTTCTCATAAGTTGCAGCTTTCAATGGTAGATGGTAAAATTTGTAGTGCTTTAAGTGAAACATCTACAAGTAGATGTTATATATGTAATGCTACCCCTAAAGAGATGAATAAAATAGACGAATGTTTACAAAAACCTGTAATAGAGAGTAGATACCAATTTGGATTATCACCACTACATTCTTGGATACGTTTCTTCGAATATTTTATTCATCTTTCATATAGATTAGACATAAAAAAATGGCAAGTTAGGCTAGATAGTGATAAACAATTGTTATCAAATAAAAAACAATATGTACAGTCCCAGTTTAGGGAACGATTAGGTTTAATAGTTGACAAGCCGCGTAGTGGTGGAAGCGGGACGTCTAACGACGGAAACACGGCCAGGAAGTTTTTTTTGGAATCAGCTGTATCTGCTGAAATTACAGGTTTGAATAAGGATCTCATAGATCGTTGTTGTGTAATATTACAAACGTTATCTTCTGGACATAAAATTAATGAATGCAAGTTTAAAGACTATGCATTACAAACAGCATACAGCCTGGTCGAGGAATATCCGTGGTATAGTCTTCCTGCTTCTGTCCACAAGGTGCTCGTACATGGATCAGATATTATAAGTTATGCATTGTTATCTATAGGAGAACTTTCCGAAGAAGCTGCTGAAGCGACAAATAAGTATATCAAAATTTATAGACGAAGTCACACTCGAAAAATGTCACGTGAAGTTACCAATCAAGATTTAATACAACGACTATTATTACATTCAGATCCTTATATTACAAGTCTTCGGAAACTTCCCCCTAAAAAGAAAAATACTCTGTCACAAAGTGTAATAGAATTGTTACATGTTTAATATTGTTAGAATAAGAATAATTTATTTGTATTTTGTTAGTTGTTTTGTTTTTTTTGTATTTAATTAATTTTAATTTATTTATTTCTATTATTTTATTATAATTAAATAATGTTATCAATGTTTTGACTCTTATTTTATTTAAAATATATGTTTTACATTCCAATTTTTAAGTGTTTGTTCATGATAAATTTAGGTAAAAGTATGTTATTGTTTATATTTGTTTTTTACTGAAGTAAACGTTTTTTATTCCGTAAATACATGTACTTCTTTCATTTTAATGTTCCTAAAACACTTTTACAACTATAAGTCACTAAAATAATACAATGTATTGATAGTAACAGGACTTTAACTATTTATGACCGCCCTTGTATGGAGCGTGTCCCTCCGTGCGCTGTACCGAAGCATGCCATTTCTAAATGGCGGTGTTAAGATTTTTAGTCCGTACTTTTATATACTAGGCCGCAGTAAAGTATTATATTAACTTATTTAAAGTTGCCTAGTTTTCTTTGCACGTTAGAATAGAAACCTTAAATAAACCAACCAAACCCCACCCCGCAGTTTCGAAATAGCCCTTTCAATTCAAGGTTTATTTATACATTTTCAGTCGGAAAGTCGTAACAAACTTTGGCGTTCCTAATTTCCTATCCTAATCAGGAAATAGTGTATTATATTTGCAAATGGCGTCTCCCGCGCCTGTTGCAAATTAGAATAGAACTATACTTATCTTTCGTATCATTTTCTCTTTAGTATTTAATTAAATGAGACAGTCAAATTGAGCTAAAGGGCTTCCAAGGAGGTATTTCGATCTCTCAGCCTATTTATTCTCTTAATGTGAAACACCATGTAGGAATTCTTATATTTTTAAGGAAATAAAAAAATCGTAAAGAATACGCACGGATTTCGAGCACTGTATACAGGTTTCGTAAATGCATTTTTGAGCAAATGTGTTGAAAACAATATTTAACACATTTTCAATTTGTAAGCCCTCGCCTTCGTCTCGGGCCTAACATTCGTCTACTCGTTTTTTACCGCACTAGTGTCATAAATAACTATTACAAAAGTATCTAACATTAAAATAAATAATGAGAAAGAAAATTTCACTCATATGTAAGAAATGAAGATTTCTGACTAATTTAAAGTTACGGATAAAATTGAATAAAGAAGTGTATTTATAACTCTTCATCCAGTTGACTTGGTCACGTTTGCTCCTAGGCTATGAACGTGGGCGGCGTCACTTATTAAACTGACTTAAAAGTTAATCCAGATCAGTCTTCTGATATCTATTATTATTTATTCCATTCTGTAGTTTCAATTAACTTTTAGATAACTTACTAAAGAATTTGCAACAGTAAATGAATGAATTTTGAAACATTTTTTATTTCTTAGCTAATAAAATATGGTTTGCTGTGAAATAAGAAAATGTTTTGTACAAGAAGGAGAGAGGTAGGGTGTAGTGGTTCTCCATGGTACTGATCATTGGTACTTCTGACATAAAGGAGTCGGTGCTTTCCACTCGAATATCGATCTTCGTTCACTTTTAGAAGATCGCAGCTAAACAACATTCTATTGAAAGACTTTGTAGTGTTGAGTTACCGTAGTGAGTTAGATCGCGAGAGCTCGTTGAGATAGCGTACAATTGGTGGCAACTGGCAGCAGAGGGACTCCACACTTAAGCAACTCACAACATATTTGTCGCTTGATTTACGAGTGATTGGTGCCTAAGGTGCTACGAGTGTCTATTTATAGGCTATACCATCGGACTGTCCATACTTTGGCTTGCTGCCCTTGCCGTCGAAGAAGAAACGTTCCAGATATAGGTACATACTTTGGTATAAAACTTGAAAGAAAAACATGTATTACGATTGAATGCAATATTGTTGGAAATACTGGTAGTTTTTGTATTCCTTTTTATGTAATTCAATTTATGGTTGTGACATAATAAACTCGATTGTTTTTTCTATCGCTTTGTCAGTTACATTATACATTTACAAGCTTATAAGTCTCTTTCTTTTCCAACACGTTATCAGCACGAAGCTCTAATATACATAAAAGTAATTCAATTAAAAGGAATTACGAACGTATTTAATGTGAGTTAGTGAATACTGTGAAAGTGATTTTCTTGTATTTGTTATTTTCTTCAGTTTGAATCTGACAAGTCGTAAGTATGTCAACAAATTCACTCGCATCTATAAAACCTTTAATAAATAGAGAAGGTTATGGCGTTTGGAAGTTTCAAATGCGTATGTGTCTTCTTCATGAAGAACTATGGGAAACTATTGTTGGCTACCCGGCGGATACGCCTATATCAACAGAAAAGAGGCGTCTAGCTGATCAGAAAGCTTTGTCGAAAATTTGTTTAACTGTAAATAATTTTGCTATAAACCATGTTAGAACTTCTAAGACAGCAAAAGAGGCGTGGGATGCTTTGTCAGCAGCCTACGAAGACAAAGGTCTTGGACGTCGCATTAGTCTCGAACGTCAATTATATAGATTGTGTCTTGTTGATTTTGATAGCATAGAATCATATATAAACGCTGTAGTTTCTACTGTATTAGATTTGGCTGACATTGGCAAAGTAATAGAAGATGCTTCAATAGCTGCAATACTTCTCGGTGGTTTAACACCCCAATATGATCCGCTTGTCATGGCCTTGGAGAACTCTAACATTGAGATTACTTCAGAATTAGTAAAAACAAAGCTGTTAAATGAAATGAATAAGAGCAAACCAGATTCTGCTTTACGGACCAGGTACAGTCACAAAGATAAAACATCAACTTCAAAATCCAAAAGGCCCATTGTATGTTATGATTGCAAAGAGCCAGGGCATAAACGTCCAGATTGTCCTTTAAAGAAAGGTAAAAAGAAAAGGAAACCAGAAAACCACCAGAGCTTAAGTGCTTTATCAGTAAATACTGAAGCTGAAAATGGCAGATGGTATGTGGATTCTGGGGCTTCTGCGCATATGACATCAAGACTTGATTGGTTGGAAAATGTCAAAGAGTCATCTAAAGGCGACGTTACTATTGCTAATGGTGAAAAGTTAGTAAGTAGGTGTATTGGTGACATTTCTTTAGCAAGTTGTAATAATGTTTGTGATATTAAGAAAATTTCAGATGTTGTTTGTGTACCTAGGCTGAACTGTAATTTAATTTCTGTAAAGAAAGCAGTGGATAACGGTTTTACGGTTGTTTTTGATACAAATGGTTGTAATTTTTATAATTCTAATGTTTTTTCTTGTAGTGGTAAAGTACTTTTACATGCTCCGATATGTGGTGGACTGTACACTTTAGACTGTTCTGTCAATTTACCGCGTCAATTATCAGCTTATGATGTGCACTCTGATGTTTCCAGATTCCAACTTTGGCATAGGCGACTAGGACACTTATGCCGTATCGGGATGGATCAACTCAAAAAGGGACAAGCAGTTGGCATAGATTTTAATGATGTTGACAAGGAGCCGTGTATACCATGCATTGAAGCTAAGCATAGTAGAATACCATTTAAGAAATCATCGTCTTCAAAAACAACGAGAGTCTTGGAGTTGGTTCATTCGGATCTTTGTGGTCCTATGTCGGAAACCTCATTTCAGGGTAATTTGTATGCTTTATTTTTCATAGATGACTATTCTCGTATGATTTTTGTATTCTTTATATCTTCAAAAGCTGATGTGAGGAAAAAATTTCTTATTTTCCAATCTCTAGTAGAAAGGGAAACTGGCGAGAAAATCAAAGGGCTAAGAACGGACAACGGAACGGAATATGTAAACAAAGAATTTTCTAACTATTTACAAAGTGTTGGTATCAAGCACCAAACGACAGTTCCTTATAGTCCACAGCAGAACGGTATAGCTGAAAGGACAAATCGTTCGATTTTCGAAAAAGCGAAATCAATTCTATTTTGTAGTTCTCTTTCCAGGGCATATTGGGAGGATGCAGCAGGAACTGCTGTTTACCTCAAGAATAGGTCTCCTCACCGTGCTCTTGAAGGAAAAACTCCATTTGAGAAATGGCACGGAACTAGTCCAAATTTATCCCACCTACGTGTATTCGGTTGTCGTGCTTTGCTACATGTCCCGGAACCACATAGGAAGAAATTAGACGTGAAGGTCAGCGAACATATTTTCGTTGGTTATTCAGAAGATACAAAAAGTTATATGTTTCGTGATGTCAAATACCCAAGAAGGCTAGTAAAGGGCAGAGATGTTGTATTCTTTGAAAACACATTTCATGATGTGAAGAGGACGGTTGAAGAATCAGAATCAGAAGCTGATAATAATCTTACAAAAGTTCCTTTACCCTTAGCCTCTACATCGAAAGTGATTTCAATGGGTGGTGATAATACCGAATCGTCAGCTGGGACTAGCTCTATTGATGCAGAGGATGTACCTTTTCATTCTGACGCCATACCAATATCAGAACAAATTAATCAGAATGTTCTTGATGATGACGTTGCTGAGCCCAGGTATAATTTGAGACCAAGAAAAGTTAAAGGAACTGATGCAAGTCTTGTATCTGCTCAGATTTCCTTTCTCAGTTCATTGAACGAGCCTACAACATATCTACAAGCCATGAATTCAGAAGACAGTGATTATTGGTACTGTGCAATGCAAGAAGAATACCGGTCGTTGCTTAATAAAAACACATGGCAATTAGTAGATAGGCCCGATAAAAAGGTCATACCTTGTAAATGGGTATTTAAAATGAAAAAGAATGCTCATGGTGAAGTCACCAAATATAAGGCAAGACTTGTTGCCAAAGGCTTCAACCAGATCCATGGTGTCGATTATCATGAAACTTTTTCTCCTGTGATACGCAATTCATCTTTACGAGTGCTATTGGCATTAGCAGCTGAAACAGGTTTAAAGATTCATCACTTAGATGTCGACACTGCGTTCCTTAATGGGGACTTAGAGGAGGAGGTTTACATGCATCAACCTCAAGGTTTTGTCGAACCAGAGCAAGAGGATAAAGTATGCTTGTTAAAGAAATCGCTATATGGTCTGAAACAGGCTGCAAGAGCTTGGAACATAAAACTTAATGACACTTTATCTTCTTTAGGTTTTGTTCAAATTCCTTCGGAAGCATGCATTTACACTAAAAGGTTTGATAATGAGGTTGTCATACTCGGAGTGTACGTCGATGACGTAGTAATTCTCTATAAAGAAAACAAGTCACTTGACATTGTCATTCATGACTTAAACAAATTTTTCTCTTTGAAAAATCTTGGAAAATTAAATTATTTTTTAGGTTTGAATATTGAGTGCAAGGAAGATGAAATCAAGTTGTCTCAACATACTTATATTAAAGACTTACTGGAAAGATTTAATATGTTGGATTGCAAGACCGTCTCCACACCGTTGGTAAATAATAAACTTTTACCGAATGAAACTGGTGAGCAGTACTCATATCCATACCAAGCATTAATTGGTTGCCTTATGTTCTTAGCAGTAAATACGAGGCCAGACATAGCTTATGCAACTAGTTATTTGAGCCAATTCAATACAAAATTTGACAAGTCACATTGGTTAGCTGCTAAGAGAGTTCTACAGTACTTAAAAGGAACTATAGACTATTGTATAACTTACAGAAAAGGTGGCGGTCAATTAAAAGGTTATGCTGATGCGGATTGGGCAAACTGTGCCACGGATCGTCGCTCGTACACCGGGTTTTATTTCTCACTCGCTGGAGGTCCGGTATCGTGGGAGTGCAGAAAGCAAGCGACAGTTGCACTTTCCTCTTGTGAAGCTGAGTACATGTCTTTGTCTAGCGCAGCAAAAGACGTTGTATTTTTAAGAAGACTACTCAACGATCTGACAGGTAATTTAAATACTGTTGAAATCTTTAACGACAGTCAGAGTGCACAAAAAATTGCGTCTAATCCAGTTTATCACAATCGGACAAAACATATAGACACACGATATCATTTTATTAGAGAACTGATAGCAAAAGGTGTAGTTAGTGTAAGATATATTCCTACTACTGAAATGTGGGCAGATATCTTGACAAAGGCACTAGGATGCCAAAACCACAAAAAGTGTCTTGTAGGATTAGGTCTTTTATAGTTTATTATTGTTAACCATACCTTGATTAAGGGGGAATGTTGGAAATACTGGTAGTTTTTGTATTCCTTTTTATGTAATTCAATTTATGGTTGTGACATAATAAACTCGATTGTTTTTTTCTATCGCTTTGTCAGTTACATTATACATTTACAAGCTTATAAGTCTCTTTCTTTTCCAACAAATATCAACTTCAATATGAATCTAGCAACGATCGTTTCACTAGTGTAAATTTATCGGTTAACTGGAAAACTAATACAATCGATTATATTATTTTTATTTATCTTTTGAGTATAATTTCTAATACATTTTCTTTAACTTGCACTAAAAAAAGTGCCATAGTATATGACTTCCATTGTACCGCTGTTTTGTAGTGAGGGCAGTGAAGGGTCCTCTCACCGGACACACGAGTGTAGCATTATTACCTATAATATCATCAATTTGGACAAACTATGGTGTCATCTGGCCTTCGATAGTTAATTCTGAGCCTAGTGAACTAAACAACTAGTTGGACTCTATCTGAATACAGTTATGTTCCCTTTCTTTATGATTGGGAATAAGAAACTGACATGAGGAGGAGGAAGATAGCTTATTACCTTTCACAGGATGTTATCTATCTCCATGTCAAATTTCATCTAAAACGGTTTAGCGGCTTGGGAGTGAAAACTTAGCACACATACAGAATTACTTTCGCATTTACAATATAAGTACCTATGGATAATTCACGGGTTTTACTTTATTGTTAATCGTGATTGAATACATACAGTCGCGTGCAGTGCAAAATCACCTACCACTGTTCGTTATTTGGCTGTATTTCTTTTGATAAATTTATCTTACAAAATAAACTAAATTCTTTTTAATACGTGACAAGCGACTATAGCGTAGACCGTCTTACCTAAACCATGTAGGTGATGCTAATGACGGTACAATCATGTTCCGAGTTCAAAATAAGTTAAATTGATCTATAATAATATTGAAACCTTTTCAAATGCTTATTAGACAATTAAATACCTTGGACAGCGTGTAGTTGTTGTTTCGTTCAATCTATGTTTTTTAATTATTTTTAATATTAAGTAATTATAGCGCAATTATATTGCTTGCCTAAGCTATACATTATTACCAACTGTTTAATCGCATTTTAAACATACTATTGATGTTGAACACACTAGGTGGTAGACCCATATGTAGGGTCGTCTGGGTAGGTACCACCGCCTTTCTTATTTCAGCCGTGAAACCGTTCGCTGTGATTCGGATTGAAGGGAAAGGTAGCCAGTGTAATTACTGGGCATGGACGGCATTTCATCTTAGGCCTCAGGATGACAACGCACCTGCAATATCAAGTGCTTTTCCTTGTTATTGCAGGTGTCTATAGGCGGCGGTAACCGCTTACCACCAGGTGGGCCGTCAGCTTGTTTGTCATCTAGTTGTATATAAAAAAAATGCATGGTGTGGTTACCTGTTAGTGTAAGAGCAGTTAGTTTTAAGCCACTTAGTGTAATATTTAATTAATATGTAATATTTAATTAATTTTTAAGTATTGCTGTTACTTATGTTGGTAATCCAATAAATAAATTACTGATTGAAAATTGTGAATATTACAGAACGCGGCGAGTGCACACCGCATCGAATGGATGACGAATTCCTGATAAGATTTCTGCGCGCACGCGGCTTTATTCCTCAGAGGGCACATAGACTGGTCAGTTCATTCATTCAATTACCGATCAAGGAAAATCTACCAGCTTTCAGATCTTAACATAATAATGTTGAGAAAACCCCTTGCCGGGCATAAGCTCGGAGCGTAGGCCGTAAGTTTTCAGTAGGCAGTAGTAGTAGGTACCAATGAGTTAACACCAAAAACGGAGGAACTCGAGATTACAAATTTTGGTTGCCTGTATTATTTACCTTTTATTTTTATGTTTTCGGAGAGGAACACGCTTACGGACCTACCCGCCGCTTGCTAGTGCACTGGGAATACCCATTAAAACTTCCCGGGTAGTCCACTGCCCTTCACGGGGGTAGCCTGGGCTCTGCCGAAACAATGTCACAAACTCACCTCCAAGCTTACGAGATTACCCACAGTCACTTAGGTAATCCCAGACGTGGCTGCCTGTATTATTTACCCAGTATCTTAGTAGTAGCGTAAAAATAAAATTGTATTATTTATTAATTCTAAATATAATATCTATAGATATGAATTGTATAAAGCTGATGATTCGTCGAACAAAGAATGTATAAGAAATAAGTATTTTTGAATACAAACAAAAGCTCATTATAGCTTCAACAGTCAAGGGAAATGTTTTCACCGCAAACATGTATCTGAATAATCTGTCCGACGAGCGTGTGGCTGTCATGTGCTCACCGAGGTCCTGTCTCGAGCCATTGTTCCCATAGGTCGGCGTGGCCATGAACGTTGAAAGGACACCGGGTTGGAATCGAGAACCGGTCGGGGAAAAATGTAACACCGACATTTTTAAGTCGTCCCTTTAGTCTTTGAGTATGCTAAAAATAGCTTAGGTTTTTCGGCGGAGTTTTACTAAAATATAGGTTATCAATGGTATGCTAACGAGTGAAAGAATTATTACTATGAAAATTTTGCTTATTTATAAGGGTTAAATATATTTCTTTAAGACAACCAAAATATAACATTTCCGTTATTTTAGGCGTCACCAAAGGAAAGTACTAAAAACTTTCTTGAATACTCTATAATTTTCGTATCATTTTACGTTTCCTATTCATACAATGGTCTTCAGCCTAATACGTCCCACTGCTAGGTCTTCCTACATGGTAGAAACAAATAAGGAGTTTGGAATACTGTTATACAACATATGTATAACCGTATTTTAACTAAAAATAGGTGCCTATTAATTCAGGTGTATATCATTTCAGTCTTCACTTTGCATAGAAGTGAAAGAAATAAAATAATGTATAAGCATTAAATGATTTGACGTGTTCTTTTTTATGTTTTGTATCATCATAGAAGTGAATCAAATTGTAATGACTTCTGTACAAGCTAAAAAATACTTAAAAACAATAAACAATAACTCTCTACGGCATTAAATTATAACGTAAGTAATGCAATATATATTTTTTTTGTTTTTCAAATTTCAGATGGTAAACTACTACCAGTTCAAGGAAGATAACCCGGAGCTATTTGAGAATGTGTTCCCTATGGATCTGCATACGATTGGAGATGCTAACGTGATTGCGGTGCCGCCCTATCGGGACCAAGACGGTCGTCGGTTGATTGTCTTCAGGATTGGTATGTTTTATCCTTTTTATCTGAAATTCGGACTTTTTATAATTCAAGAAAAGTAAATGATAACATAAGTTATAATATTTAAGGGAATACCATAAACTGAGCAACTGAAAAATACTTACTTAGTTATCGACTAAAAATCTGTTTTGGTCGACTATTCAACGATATTGTCGCCGAAATTGGATTTTTTGTCGCTGGTTAGGTTAGACATATTTAAGTTACAATGAATGAACATTAAAAATGTGACTTTTGAGTGAATTCCTATTCTAGATAAGGTTAATTTATTGTGTCAAATAGAGAAATCCTACTTGAAATAATTGACTTCTAAGGTGAAATATTGGTTAGCCCTGGCGTAAATAATTAAATGATTAATGAATTCAATACACTAATATTGTTACCGATTGTTTAGGTTGTTGGGACCCAAAAACAATATCTGTGGAGGATTTATTCAAAGCTACAATAATGGCATTGGAGCTGGGCCTGATGGAGCAGCGGACTCAGATCCTGGGGGGAGTGGCACTGTTTGATCTCGGAGACATCGGCACGCAACATGCTTGGCAGATCACACCCTCCGTAGCCAGCAGGATGGTCAAATTATTAGTTGTAAGTTTTTTACCTACAAGGTTGCAAAGAAACGTATGCGTTCCGCCTGATGGTAGGCGGTTAACGTAGCCTACAAACGCTCGCAGCACCTCGGGCATGGTACAAGTATTATTAAAATAACTGTTTTTTATTAACTTTTCTATTTCAATGGACGTCATCCAGCGTCATGTCAAAACAAATTTGGAAGTAGTCCGAAATAACCGTGAATGTGCGGACTCACGTCCATTTTTGAATCTATTTGTGTGAATAGTGTCACCGCAACATTTCAAAGTGATAATGTATCCAAAAGGATGTATAAGTAGTCAATGGCGCCTTAATTTGGAATTTAATTCATCCATTCGGATCGCATACATTTACAACTTACAACTAGATGACAAAAAAACTGACGACCTACCTGATTTTCCGAACATATTATAATTTGACACATAAGAAACAGGTGCGGATTTTCTAGGATTATATCCTTTCGACGCATAATGCCAATGAAAAAAAATCCACGCATAATGCCAAATACGCATAATACCAAATACGCATAATACCAAATACGCATAATACCAAATACGCATAATACCAAATACGCAGAATGCCGAAATGCTTGGTGCCAAAAACGCAAAATGCCACTTTGTCGTTTATATCTCACTACTTTTGTCGTTGAAGTCAACAACCAAGGCATATATTATAATATTAAACTTGGCCTTCATTTCCAAGCAAGACTCATGGTCCCACTGCCTTTGTCCCACTGCTATTCGACGTAGCCTCCTATTTCTGGGCGATTTTGCCCTTCCTTATGCTTAACGAACCCAACATACCGGACTTTTGCGGAATTAAAATTGATTTCTGACGAAAACGAATGTAATGGAATATCAGTGGGACAAAAGCAGTGGGACCGCGAGTCCACATTTATGTTTTTGATGGGATAAATATATCAGAAATCAATTAAAAGTTTATTATTATACTCTATATTAGTTAACAGTAAGTAGTAGGTACGTAGCGGATGCGTATTTGGCATTTTGCGTATTTAGTTGTGGCCTTATGCGTATTTGGTATAACCAGGATTTGGCATTAAGCGTATTTAGTTTTTATGCAGCTTTGGCATTATGCGTGTTTGGCATTACCAGAATTTGGCAATACACGTTTTTGGCGTTTTGCGTATAAATGGCGTTTTGCGCTTTTGGCATTATGCGTCGAAAGGGATTATATCTGTAAAGTATGGATATATAAGTAGTCAATGGCGCCTTAATTTGGAATTTTATTCATCCATTCGGATCGCATGCATAATGAATAAGGATGTCAGAAAATTTTAAATACATGAAAATTTTCTGACATCCTTCTAGTAATTAAATTTTACTAAATTGTCTTTATTCTTTTTTTTATAAAACTAGATGACAAACAAGCTGACGTCCCATCTGATGGTAAGCGGTTACCGCCGCCTATAGACAGCTGCAATAACAAGGAAAAATACTTGACATTGCAGGTCATCTTGTCATCTTGAGGCCTAAGATGAAATGCCGTCCATTTCTAGTAAATACACTGGCTACCTTTACCTTCATCCGAAACACAGCGATCTGTTTCACGGCTGAAATAAGAAAGGCGGTGGTACCTACCCAGACGACGCTACATACGGGCCTACCGCCTTGTAACCTAGTATTATTTAGTTTCCAGATTTAGAACAAAATTATTATTCTAATTTTGTGTCGCTTATAGTTAAAAGTTAAATGTAAACTATAGGGCAAGCCGTATGCATATATTTATTTTTGTACAACTGTACACCTAAGCAGTTCTTAAAAGAATAGAAGATACAAGGTTGAGTACAGAAGCACTGTTAATTCCACTGTTTACTATACACACTGCACTTTATACTGCGAGTTTGGCAACCACTAATATAAACTTTTCTAATACTATTAATTTGATCATTCCAGTCGAGTTTTCCGGCAACCACGCACGCCATCCACGTCATCAACCACTCGTGGCTATTCGACAAAATCTACAAGATCTTCAAGCCCCTGCTGAACGCCGAAATGCGCTCCAGGGTCTACTTCCATGGATACGATAATACCTCATTACATAAACACATATTACCGGACCATTTGCCAGAACGCTATGGAGGTTGCTGGCCCGATTATTCCTACACCATATGGTTGGAATCTTTGAGAAAAAATTTACTGGTGGCAAAGGAGTTGATTTCTTGCGGTTATAAATTCCGGGAGGAAGAAGTTTGCCCTGAAGTTGTGAGACAGTTGAAACAGGAAGGTATTATGCTATCGTGAAATGGGATAACATAAAATTAGGAAAGCAAAGAATCCGTAAAAGAAAAAAGTGTAAATATTTGATGGTTGGGAAAAACAAGCATAAACACCCACCAATGAACCATTTATGAGTTCCCAAATATGTATCGAAATTGAAACATATTTTATGAGCTTCTCTTCGTACTCTGCGCCTTATTTACACGTGGTAAAATAGGACTTCACATTGGAATGATTCTCTCCTTTAGGTAGTAGAATGTTTCGACATTTTGAGCCTTATAAGATTATAAGGAAAAACATCGTTTTGGCAGTGGTAGAGAGTAATCGAGATTGTACAAGGTCGTGGGTTTAGTTCACGCCCTAGGATATATGCCTTTTTCTAGTTCAGATATTTTTATAAATACCTTCTTATTGTGTTACTTACTATTTTATACAAGTAGTGCTAACGTATAAGTATTTTCGATACGTCATGCGCTTAAACTTTATAATTATATTAGAATCTTACTTTTACAGGAAAAACGATGGAAAGATAAATAATTTATCTTTCCATCGTTTCAAAGCCATCAACACAATTATTGTGTTGATAGCTTTGCTGAAATCCTTAAAGATTATCACCCATTAAAACATTTTAATTACCTCAGTAATAGGCCCTATCTGTTTGAGGCAGGGCCTTTATGGTTAGAATTGCTTGCACCCCTTGGCCATGGTGGGAATCGTGTGATTTTTGAACTTTCAATATATTTTTTTTCTCAATTTATTTAACAAATTAAAAATTATCATTTTATACGTTATTTTTTTTAATGGGTAATCGTGTTTTACATAATAACGTGAACAGTCCTATTATAGCGGTAGTCAAAATCAACGCCTATTACGGAGGTATTTTTATTTGCGTGTTTTATTTTGGTTATCTAAACAATAATAATTATAATACTATATACCATAAAGCTCAGTTTAGGGCTCAACCCTCTAGTCCTTAAAATTCTTGAAAGCAGTATGGGTTTTAGCCGAAACGGTCATCGGGTGATCTTCGAGCGTATTTAATGCTTGTCTGGGGTGAAGCTATAGGCAAACGTGGCGAGTCAGTGGCTGTTAGCCTCGAAATTGCCAAAAGCCTTTGATTGAGTCTGGCACAGGGCTTTATTTATTCTCTCATAACTCCCGGCATACGGCCTGTCCGCTCAGCTCTGCAACTGGATCGCCAGCTTCCATCCAGAAATCCGTGTCTTCGTTGATGGATGAGCTTCAGGGTTCATGTCAGTGAACGCTGGTGTGCCACAAGACTCTGTTCTATCCCCCATACACTCTTTCTTCTTCATATCAATGACATTGTTTCCATTACATTACATCCATTGCTATGCGGATGACAGTACAGTGCATCGTGGATATTACGGTCGCCCTGAGGCTGGGCGCGTTGAAACTGAGAGGGAGAGAATGAAAGATTCATTGAGCTGTCGTGACAGAGTGTTGAACCTCATATCTGAATGATTATCTAACAATCTAACGTTCACAGCCAAAATGTCGCCGTCCCTTCTTTCGGCAAAGGGCTCCATCAACTTGTTCGGTATGAAGATATGCTGCGATCTGAATCAGAGGAATTGGGATGTTGCCTAAGTTTGAATATGGCGCTATTATTCACAAAATCGGAAAATATACGCTACTATTACCCATAAAAATAAATCAAACTTAAAATAAATTGAATATTGTTGAAATTGTACTGTTTTGAAAATGAAAAAAAGGGTCAAATTTTTTTTTCAAAATTTATTAAACATGATAATGATATTAGATTACTGATATCAATTAAAACAACTATTATTATGACAACTATTAATAAAAACATACTTAATACATAGTTATTATCAATTTTGTCAGTATGCCCATACATTTCTTAGTAATATGGGAACATGTGACGTCACCTGTTCCGTAGATTTTCTATGGAGCGTTTTTGGACGATGCGCCGCAACACATCAAACATACCACTATATCTGTGAAACTATTGATCTTAGACATACTATTTCTTTGGCAATATTTCTTTATGAGTTATAAACTTCTTATTTATTAAATAAAAAAAATGTTGTCAACTACCCTATTATATCAAAACCGTGATCCAAATAGCCTCGCTCGCTTGTGCACAAGGTGCGTCGATTTTTTAATTTGTCATATTTCCAAAACTTGGAATCCTCTGCCAGCACACGAGTTGCCTCCTTCAAGAACAGTGTGTTTCAAGCTGCACTAGCTATCTTTGCATATGGACTCTTCTTACCGCTTCACGTCTAGTGGTGTTGAGTCATTTGCCGTGCTTTGTATAAAAAAGCATGGTTACTTTAAAATTTGATACATCCCAATACCGTCCAAATCTCAATAATAATTAGGTTGATTTTTATATGAATAAAACTTTTAAGAATGGTGATTTTTACAAAGTCCATGTCATAAACTCTATGGTAAGTAGGGCATTGTTTCTTGAATGATAGGTTAGGTTTCAGAATAGAAAACCGTAACCATGCATTGGTAACTTTTGTAAATTATTAACTTTACTAGAGGTTGGTAAATATTTTTTTTAAGGACGTGTCGTTCTTATATTAGTCTCTAATTGCTATTTCTTTACTTACAATAGATAAATATTAATTTATATTCAATAAGTTTAAGTAACGTACATTTTAGTAAGATAATACTAACAATTCGTCAGAAACCTGTGATAAAATGCTGCATTCGTGTTAACGAATACAAAATGTTCTAAGTTAAGGATTATTAATTACTGAACCGTAATTATCATTTTAACTAATTATTTAAGTAAAATACTAACTATGAGTATAGTTTTATGTATCGTGTCAATTATTCGATTAAAATAATGTTAAGTAAGTGTTGTGTAACTTTAGGTGTATTATATCTATACCCATTCAAAAAATACACTTTTTTACTAAATGTTAATATTTAGATTGATTTTCATCTATCGCTCAATTTTGCAATTTTTGCATTGTTAATCCCTGTAAGCCCTTAGTTATTTAATTAAAAATATAATGTTCTTTATATTTCGCTGCAGAAATATTACGGGGCTTTTCCTGGTAATAACTTATTTACAAAAATAAAAATTGGAAATAAATTATGAGTTTTCTTTAAATGCATGTTTTAATCAAGACATGATTTCCTTTTCTTTAACCCCATTAGTGGTCTCATCAATAGCTGGCTCATCAATAGGACAAGGAATTTTAATTATGCTATAATAAAACAAAAGAATAAGTGGTAAGAATCGAACGTGTGCATGCGGATTGAGTGATCCTATCTTCAATCTTTACAATAATCTACGAGGATTTAGTAAATAATTGTTAAATTCGTCACAGTGAAGTAAAAAAATTGTAAAACCTGAGATAAAACAGATATAGTCAATAAAGTGGATCACTCATACCGCATGCATTATAAAAATGTCATAATGTATATCTCATAATATATAACATTTCTGCTTTTTATTTATACATCAAAAAATTGTAAAAAATTGTAAAATACCATTACCAAATTATGAATTAGTTTGCATGTCCCGTTTAAAAGTTATAACGATTTGTTTGGATCACTCACACCGCATGGTGGCCGTATGAGTGCTCTTTAAAAATATCACCTTATACTGAATAAATACATATTATTTTTTTGTACATTATAGCTAAACGTGAGGTTGAATTTGTTAAACAGTGATCTTGACAAAAACTTATAATAGATGAAAGAAATTCAAGTTTCCCGTTTCCTTCAGCATGCCGTCTGAGTGATCCACATTTCGGCCTCTATTTACTTTCGTATACCACCTACATAAACTGAAGATATACCCAAAATTTTTAAATTTTATTTACTAAAATTTGGCATATTTTCTGTTAATGTACGTGCGATACTTTAGGAAATATCTCGTTTCGTAAGTTCCTGAAGAAAATGACTGAGTAGGGTGTCTTTGATTTTTCATTGTGTGAGACTATGTGATATATCCTTACTGGGACAGGACCAGGCGTTTTTATTATATTTATTCATATTATTTAATATTTTATGGAAAAGATTACCTTGTGCTCCGAGCATTCTGAATGGGCTGTTGATTGAGACCGATGATTAGTATTCTGGTGCATTTATTTCTATTAATCTTTTTATATTTTATTCACCTACTTATATGTTATAATGAAAGTTATACATGCTCTGTAAATGAAAAACCACATGTTCTAGAAAACATATATTTTAATTTAAAAATCCTATATCATACAGTTTATTGACGGTACAATTTATCTATAAATTATTTACGTCAATGAAGATACTCTCAATATGGGTCTTTCCCTGTCCTCAGATCGGAACTCCGATTGGTAGGAGGAGCGGGAATCTTTTTTCCCATTCCTCCGATTGAATGTTTTTGTTTTTATCACTTACTTAACTTAACCAAAAGTACAGTCAAGCCCATTATACAGGCCATATCCTAAGATCGGTACTCCGTTTGGTAGGAGGAGCAGAAATATTTGTTCCCATATTTTACAATTTGACAAGTTGACATTAGGCATAGTTTTCATTTTCAATTTTTCATAAATAATTCCTTGTTAAAATTTATTACCAGCATTGCGCTAGAAAAAGTATTATGATTATAATCCGCTTTGTATAAATTATGTAGAAGAAAAAAAAGCCAACACTGTCGCACGCTTGTATGTTTCAAATATGATACAATCACTAGTACGGTTAAGTGAGGGAAGCATTGTGTTCCGTGTGCGGTTTTCCAGTCTGCCATCGGACCCGTCCCCAGGGTTGTGGATAGGGGATCGCCCCCCTTGAGTGGGCTTTTGTGTACTGGATCAGGGAAATCCGTTGCTCAAGCTAAGGCCCAGGATCAATAACGGCACCACTGGGTACCCCTCGTGACACTACAGAGACGCACAGGAAAGATAGGAAGATATCTCCTACAAATGGATTTTTTGGAGTTGGTGCTAAGCTGTTACCTGAAACAATAGAAAATGAAGCACCAACTCCAAAAAATACATTTTGAGGATTAAATTTAATTATTTTTCCTTTTTAGTGTTTTGTATGTATGTTATTCGATCACGAATTCACGACAGGACGTTAGGTTCTTACGTGTCATGGGTTTAAATGGCATTTTTTTCATTAAAGAGAAATTCTATTTGATTATATTAAAAATGTTGATTTTTGAATGAGCCAACCAACAACAGCGTATTCACTTCATCAACTACAGACTACTTATCTGAAATGAAGAGTAAAAGCTAAATCATGTCGTGTGGTATTTTAAATTAATAAATTGGCGTGTTTTGAAGTTGGTTTTTATTTTTGATTAATCAAATGTATAGTGCTAGCGAAAATAAAAGGCGATTCTGTTTTTTACAAACTTTTATTTAGTTTCATCTGTCCCAGTAAGGATATATCACATAGTCTCACACAATGAAAAATCAAAGACACCCTACACAGTCATTTTCTTCAGGAATTTACGAAACGAGATATTTCCTAAAGTATCGCATGTACATTAACAGAAAATATGCCAAATTTTAGTAAATAAAATTTAACAATTTTGGGTATTTCATTAGTTTATGTAGGTGGTATACGAAAGTAAATAGAGGTCGAAATGTGGATCACTCAGACGGCATGCTGAAGGAAACGGAAAACTTGAATTTCTTCCATCTATTATAAGTTTTTGTCAAGATCACTGTTTAACAAATTCAACCTCACGTTTAGCTATAATATACAAAAAAATAATATGTATATATTCAGTATAAGGTGATATTTTTAAAGAGCACTCATACGGCCACCATGCGGTGTGAGTGATCCAAATAAATCGTTATAATTTTTAAACGGGACATGCAAACTAATTCATAATTTGGTAATGGTATTTTACAATTTTTTACAATTTTTTGATGTATAAATAAGAAGCAGAACTGTTATATATTATGAGATATACATTATGACATTTTTATAATGCATGCGGTATGAGTGATCCACTTTATTGACTATATCTGTTTTATCTCAGGTTTTACAATTTTTTTACTTCACTGTAACGAATTTAACAATTATTTACTAAATCCTCGTAGATTATTGTAAAGATTGAAGATAGGATCACTCAATCCGCATGCACACGAATCGAACTATCAATAGTCATACAGTCATGTAAGAATGTTTTTGACGATTTAAAAGTGCTTTTTTGTGGCCTATTTAAATAACATATTTTTCATTCTTTCTTTCTTTCATCAGTAGCTGCTGCTGTAGCAGGTAATGATCTACCAAACTTTAGTGGATGGAATCCACTAAAGTTTGGTAGATCTATAAGGATTGCATTTTCATTGAAATCGACACAGTACGAGAGTTCATTGAACCTTCAACGTTATCTGACGTATCCCAGGCTCGGTTGCGCCCCCTGACGACGAGAATCCCTCGGGAAAAATTTATGGCTTCAATGGTGCCGATTCTAGGTTAATTTTCATTAAATAAAAAAAAGTTAAGCGATGTAGAATTGTAGCAAAATTGTAGGAAAAAATTTGAAGGGCACGGGAAAAATATGCAATGTCACAAAGACAATGAACTGAGAAATTGCAAAATTAATCTTTTAATCCTTGATAAAAGTTACAAAGCTTGAAATAAAAGAAAAATATATTATAATAAAAGAAAATATAATTGTTTTGGGTGTGTAGTACATAAAATTATTTTATTTCTTACACTTATCGAGTAAGTGGAAAAAAAACAATGGAAAAAAAAAATATGCAATGTAATGGACATTGCATATTTTTTGCCTGTATTTTCATTTAATTTCATAAAAGATGGCAATAAGTTTAGCTCTCTGTTCCCCAATAACAGCTTCAAAACACATATCTCTTGCAATTACAATTTGTACTAGTGTACTAGTTTCATGACTTTGAAGTCTAATCTTCTTATTAACGTCTGAAAATCGACCGTAAAGTTTACGTTTTTTGGTAGTTGTTTCAGATTAACCTCGAATTATTCTTTATACGACATTTTCAAAAATTTAGAAATAATTATAAATAAAGTATTCGTACAGCGCAACCAAAGAGTAATGTAAGTTTACGGGAAAAGAGCGCCCACTCGCGGCATTTTTTTGTAACATAAATTTGAAACGCCATCAGCGCCTCTGGAAAATAGTGCGGGAACTAACTACTATGTATACGTAGCTATAGGTAGGTTTGTATCTAAAGATTTGAAATCTAAATGGCGCGTATTTCCCAGATGTGAGTTATTTTATTTCATTGAGACTTTACTTTAATGTAAGGATAGCTTTTCAACATTAATACAAACATGATCTCAATGAAATAAAATAACTCGTATCTGGGAAATACGCTTCATTAAATTAATGAATTATATTTATTTCAAAATAAATAAATAAAACAGCACATAATCTGTGACTTATTTTTATATTGCAAACAATATTTTTGGGCCGCAATTTTCATTTTATCGTCTCAAACGTATACAATTTTCCTTTTTCATAATCTATTCACTGCTCTGGATTTTTACATCCAAAAATACAAAAGAAAGGCATTCTAGCAATTTTGTAATCTGTGGATCCACAACACATTCAGAGTCCAAAATACACAAAGCGTCTTTATTGCAACATAGCGTCTCCTAACGCAAGTAAATACACCAAGTCTTCAAGTTTATAGAGTCGGTTGACTTGACACAACTTTCGCAGAAAATAATGGCTTCGTTGTAGTGATATGGAAATCTGGACGGAGAAGTACTCTCAACTCAACGTTTGTTAGCACAGAAATATATCAAAACCACTAGAACACACACGTAATTAGATAACTGAAAACAACGTAAACGCAAGTGCAAGTTTCGGCAGCCATTACGCGAGTGAATGACATAGTTATAATACGGGTACTACCAGGGTTGCCAAGGGTAAAAATATTATTCCTTGCTGCTAAAAGTCATAAATAAAATAAAAATAATATACCTATCGACCTTTTAGTAAAGGAAATATCAATTTATTGCTATTATTTTGTTTTTGATTCAAAAATATTGTTTGTTTTCAACCTAGTAGCGGCAGCAGCGACATCTTACGAGACACTTTGAAGACTTCATTCCAAAAGGTCACCGCTAAGCTTCATAGATGGCGCTACTTTCTTTGCCAATAGCATTGTTCTAAGAGTGCCCCCCCTGAGCGCAACGAAAGCACGAACTAACCTCAAAACACCAAGACTATTAAAACAAACGTCAAGCTGACAACCATGGACAATGTTTATTTTTTTCCTGTGCGACTTGGACATTGCTTGTTATTGCACTGTCTCAATATTGCTTGCTTGTTTTTGCTTGTTATTTTTCAATGAATATTTCTGTGACTCTGCATGTTACTGCAAAGTTTGTTTTTGCCAGTTCAAAATATATAAAAATGTGACATCGCATGTTTTTCCCCTGTGCCCTCAATTTTCATTAATGACGTTGGAAATTGTAATGTGAAAAATCATCGAGTACTTTCTTTATGATTTTTCACATTCCAATTCCAATTTGCTGCATTTGTTTTATTATGTCAAAATGGGGTACCTTAGATATCCTTGGACCATAGATAAGAATATTCTACTAAATTGTTACAGATTAATAAACCTTTCCAGGCTACAGTAATGTCCTTCCAATAGACAGACCATAACACAAGCTCGTAATGCTTCTTAGTTTAGGCAAGATAATAAAATCTATCACAAAATATAAGCAGACATGGTTTTTTTTATACTTCTAGATGTCACGGAAGCTGATGGCACACCTGCTATGCGATTCTCTAAAGTCAGCAGCTATGAATTCGTAGCTGTCGGCAGCGCCGTCATACTTTTGGCGTTTGTTTGACAACCGTTGGCGACAACAGCGTTCCGACGTCGAGCACGCCGTGAATCGGAACTAAAAAGTGGTTGATTCTTATATCTTTATGTAAAAAATCTATCAAATATTGAATGAAGTCATTGTGATACAATTTTAAAACAACAAAAAAGAAATCAAAAATATCGAATGTACTTCATGGCGTATAATCAAAACAGAGACAATCGTACACCGCCAAGAAACCGACGTAGAGATAAGTGAATACGCTTTCACGCAGCGCAGTGCGCAAACGTCAAAACCAATGGCAGCTCGTCGTCTTTGTCAGACGTCAAGCTCGATGTCGAATATCTTTGTTTGTGAATCACACTGCTGTTGGTAAGTGGCTACCGTTGTGTATAGACAGCTGCAATAACAAGGTAAAAATTACTTGGTAGTGCAATCAATCAATTAATCAATCATATTTATTTGCGAATATAGGTATATACAACGGCGTTACAGATTATTCAAGAACAATTGCCACGTTCATCCACGTGACTAAAAAAATATTACCATTATTTAGCAGATGCACTATTAAGTTATATTTATTTTATCATCCTACCAGTAGCGTGAAAATCTTATCAAGTGATATAATGTATTTTTGCTTGTTTGAACGTGTCAAGATTTTCCATCATCATTATCATCATGACTGTGCCACAATGTTAGTCACAGTCGGTCTCACTTTATGAAAGAAACATAATAAGAGATGGATAGATGGATAAGTTCAAGTATATTCATTTATAAAAATAATCACATTTATTGTTCGATTTTGTGCGTTTATAACGCCTACTTTATTGTAAGAAATACAAATAAAGAAAACAATGAAAAATTGTATGCCCCACGCGGGATTGGAACCCGCGTCTTCTGGGGCCGGCCAGACGCGGCAACCGCTACGCCACCAGAGCACTAGGTGTAACCTACCAATTTCTTCAACGCTTTCTACTTTCAACGTTTTTATAGCTACGTTTATCTCACCACTCATTGAAGTTGACACCTCAAGTGATCTGAAAGAATACTTTTCAAGCATTTTTAAACTTTCAGTAAAGATGAGAAAGCCAGACGACGCGGGATTGATTCCCGCCTGGAGCATACAATTTTATCATCGTTTTCTTAATTTGTATTTCTTATAAAAAGAAGTTGTTGTTTCAATTAAACCTTTCTATTTATTTTCTAAAGAGGAGGTAACAGAATCTCTTCTCTTTTAGAATCAGCACCAATGTCGTCAATTTGGGATGATAAGATTCGGGGACTTGTGACGTAAATAAACGAGATAAGTGCGGAAGCGTTCGGGATTTATGATCATTATCTACCTAGGTAATGGACTCGGATAATAGTAAAGAGATTTCCTTTCAATACATCGAACTTCACGCTATTATATAGGGTTTTTTGGCACAGAATCCTGGGGAATAAGGTCTAGTTGATGATAATCGCTAACTACCGGCCTTATGCATTATTTAATTAAATAAATCACTACACGTACAATAGTACGTCAATACTTGCAAACTAGCATAGTACTGTTGTACTTCTTAAATTACCCTAAATTACGTTAGGGACAAGTAAAAGCGTAGCAGTGGAAATTTATTTGTTACCTTAAAAATTAATAAATTAAACCCTGTGCTGAGAAAATTAGTTTTAGGTATTTACCCCAGCCAAAAAAAGCCTCTATTATTAGTACGTACGTACATTATAAATCAATAATCGACGATTAGTTAAACTGCGAGCAAAAACCCACAAACCAACACAATAGATAATTTTACTGTTGAGGAGACAATAGCGAGCTGGTAAAGGACAGTAGGTTAAATTTGTATGTAATAGGATTATAATTATAAAAATAATTTAATTAAGTATATACATATATTTATTTAAAAAATAATCACACATTAAAAATCAAAACTACCGATCAGGTAAATCCTTCTTTAAATTAATTCTGATTACATACAGTAAAAAAAAATGTGAAGTGCTACCTGTTATTGCGACATCTGATACTGTTATTTAAAACATCGCCTTTACTACTTGACGCGGTCACAGTTCTTGGGCTGAAATCATTTAAATGTTCCTTTGAATTTTCCTCCTTTATTTTCATTAGGTGCGGTTGTATCGCGCCGAGTCTCTCGCACCCAGGAAACTTAAAATTAGAAATGGATTTCGATACTTTGTACTCCTCGGAACTGCTGTTATCTGTTATTGAAAAGCTTTGACGGCACTTTCTGAACGTGTTCTTCAAACGTCGGAGAAAACTGTATTGAGTATTGTACTTAGGAAATGGGAGAACTTGGTGCATTGATAGCGAAGAAGCAACAGGTATTTTATTATCTAATGCTATATTGTTATCTGATTCTTTTGAAATACTTGACGCTTTTCTGTCTGCTGCTGGGTTACCAAAATCACAACAACTGTAGGACGTACTGCAGTCCTGCGATCCGAAATTCCGTGATTTCTCTCGCAGCCGTTCGTTAAGGAATTGCAAGCTTGCACTATAGAATAACTCCACATTATCTGGACTTTGTAGGCTTGCTCCGATAGTAGCGGCTAAATTACCAGAATCCTTGGAACCTAATGTTACCGGTTTTTGCCGTTGCATGCCTTGAAGTTATGAATAGGTAAGCACAGATTAGTACACATTTTCATTTGAGCATTGATTATCACCTAATTTTCATTGAAAACGGATTTGAAATCATATAAAATTTATATAAAATTTAACTAAGAAATACACGACTATATAACAACTATTTGTTTGTGACAAATTTAACTGCCATAAAAATTAGCTGTCCAAAAAGTTTTATGTCAAATATTACCGTGCGTTACTCGAAGGAAGATGGGGGCAAAAAGTAACATAATTCAATAGGGGAATCAAAAAGTAGATATAATTGAAAAATTCCTACAGATTGAAAGACGCCAACATCAAATTAACTTGACAAAAAAGATTTTTATTAATCGATAAGTAGGTATCTACTACACAAACACAAAAAATATTAGTCCTATACGTAAAGGTATGGTCTGTGGAATATACTTAATATTATTATTTTTATATAAAGTTCAATCACTTTATTTCTATTTAAATCTAAGAGTTGCCAACTTGGACGCTAAGCATTATTCAATAAAATAATCAAACGTATTTATTTAAAAAAAAAAATACTTTTCTAATAATGTCTTCATTGTATGAAATATCATTTCGTGAATATTAACCCTTTTAAGCAGCACTGTAACACATTAATAATTAAAATTTTATATATTTACAATATAAATATAACTAGGAATTCACCATATTTTTGTAAATAAACAAAAACAACCGCATAAAGATGGAACTAATATAGACATACAATATAGTAATGTTCTTTAAGTATTTTCTTAGTTATTTAGGTTATAGTCGTACCTACAACTTAATATAGATCAGCGGCAGGCAAAGCGTGAGACGTGTGAATGTTGCAAAATTATAAATGAAAATTCTAATATCGGTGCCTCAGCACGAAGCAGCACAAATGTTTGAATGAAAATGCTCCGGATTCCACCTTGCAAAAACACGTCATGTTTATCCCAGTTCTCTACATTTATACTTGATTTTAATATTACGGTTTTTCAGATCTCATCACTTAACTAAAGTTTACCTAGAGTTATTATTGTTTAAGTTTTGTATAGCTATAAAGTGTTTTGACTAGTAAATCACTAAGAGTTTTTTTTTATGTACGCCGCTTTTTTGTTTTATGAACAGTCGACAGCACATCAAGCGTACCAGTTTGACCTTGAGACCGAGAAATAGCACCTTATGGGCCGGCAAGGTGGGGGCTTCTAAAAAAATCTTGCTCTTCGCTGTTGGTGTACCTACTTTATTAAATAAATAAAAAAAAACTTTTTTATTTATATTAATGTTATAATAAAATTAAAAATATGTAAAAGATAAGTTAGTTAAGCTAATTGTAATAACATTGAGGAAGAGCGAGGTGTCCTAGTATAAGTATATTTTTTACTTAAAGGAGGTCTCAGCCACTGTAATGGTATTAGTCCTATAATACCATTGTTAAAGAATATTTTGTTTAAAGCTGTGTAAAAAACAAAACCTGTTTTTGAGTGGCCACTTCTTACTGAACTATCGCCAAAGTGCTGAACGAGCTTGACAAATTATAGGCGCTTGTTACGCAATCTTTTATTTATCTTAGTAAAGCTACCGTTACACCCTTCAGTAGACGAACTAGTCACGCATACAGAATGGCTTTGGATACGGAGGTCTACGATTTAATTCCCTCACCCAAGACTATTCCAGTCAACACGACTATAATAAATTGGAGTACTCACAAGGAACCATAGTAAAAAAAATGTTTTTTCCATACTTCATGAATCTGTTAGTAAAATAAAAATAAAGAAATTAAATGTTCTTACTGCGTAATTTCATTTTGCAAGTAATTAAATTTATATAAGCTTTGAAAGACTGTAATTCGACTTTGACTCCTCGGATATTTTGTGAAATAAAAGAAAGCCTTAGAAATAAAAGCTACGTGACCTGAATCATTTGCTAAAATATTTCGAGAACACACTTAGGAGCAGTGAACTTTTGTATTTTTTTTTTGAATAAAATACCCTTAAAGGACATTGTACTTCGGAAAGTAAATTAACGCTAAGTGATTAAGGGAAGAGGACAAAGGATGGCCGTAAAGTAATGGATTGAATAAATTTGAGTCATTTCCTAGAAACGAAGTACATGTTAATGATTTCAGTGTTTGTATGTAGTTACTCAGAAAACTATCTAAACTAGACAAATTTGAAATTTGATTTATTGCATATAATTTTCCAAGCATTTAAAACCTCTCAGTAAATCTCTATTTTTGTAATTTCAATACGTAGCAAAATTTAGATGAACTTCATAATTCAAAAGCACTTTAAAGGGCACGATAATGACGTCGGCACGTCCTAAAAGTCTTGTAATGACTTTTAACTATGGAACTTAGTGAGATTTATGTAGAATATAAAGTTCAGTTGTAAGTTTTCTAGGTTTGATTTATTAAATTCACCTAATAAGTTGCTACAGATCAATATTTACTAAAATTAGTGCAGTAGGGTTGGTTCTAAGAATCAGTTTTAAAGTTACCTGTTATGCTTTTACAGCATTACTCATCATCGTTCATAACTATATATAGCTATCTCACAAACTTTTTGTATGAATTCAAATTGTCATTCAAAACAAACACTGTGCTATTAGTGCTTATACAATGTAGTGTTTAGTCAATAACTATAAGTGTACACTGTATAGTAGACTGTCTATACGACGTAAAATTTTATGAAAATAAGCCTATTTATATCTATTTGAAAGTTGGGAAAAATTATGTTTGTTTTCTATAAACTTTTTCCTACTTATTGGTTTAAGTGCGCAGATTTGAAACTGGTAAAGCAGTATAAATAAGTGAGGCAGATACAGCCGATACTGAGAGGTGTATATTTATTACGCAGTACTACGCAGTAGATTCAAGTTAATCCAAAAATAAAAGTTAAGGAAAGTTTCATGAATCCCTATTGAGTAAAAAAACAAAATCACGTGGCCTTGAGTATGAGCTTATCTACAAACTACGTTAACAAGCAAATGACATTTTATTTTCAGGCCTATTAATGAAAACTACCAGGTATGATTAAATAAGGCACACGTGTCTGTTCCACGTTTTAGGTTCTTGCTACGGGTGTGCGTAGTTGTATATACAGGCATTATTTCTATTCCAGAAGGGATGAGGTTAGCCAAAGCTATATCGACTACGAATGCGATCCCGTTAGGAGTGATTAATGACCCAAACGGTGAACGCACAGATTCTGGGAAGGAAACTTTGATGGTAATGCTAAGTACTCACTTCCCAGGATCACAAATTATAGAGAAAGAGCATGATCCTATAGAACTTGAGGAACTAAATGAGAAGACCTCGAAGTTTGTTGGGACATAGCTAAAAGGGTAGTGGATGAGAGTAGAATTAAATGGGCCCTATCCAGCTTTCAACCATACAAAGCTCCCGGCCCAGACAACATCTATCCAATACTTCTACAGCAAGTTAGTCCTAACCTTGGACAGCATCTATGCAGGCTATACAAAGCATGTGTTGCATTTGGGTACATTCCCAAAACTTGGAGAAAGGTCAAGGTAATCTTTATCCCTAAGCCTGGGAAGCCGGATTATGAAGACCCAAAGGCCTTTAGGCCTATTAGTCTCCAATCTTTCTTTTTGAAGACATTGGAGAAATTAGTGGATAAGTATATAAGGGAGGGACCATTGAAAAACTTTCCCTTACACAGACTATAGTGTGCTTATCAGCCAGGCAAATCTACGGAAACGGCACTGCATTATGTAGTTAGCAAAGCGGAAGCAGCCTTAGAAAACAAGGAGGAGTGCATTGGTGCATTCGTGGATATTGAAGGTGCCTTTGATCGCACTACCTTTGAATCTATTAAAAGAGCTGCTAAGAAGCATGGAGTGCCGCATACAATCAGAAAGTGGATTAACTGCATGCTGAAAGGTAGAATCATTTACTTTACAAGGGGCTGCCCTCAGGGAGGAGTGCTGTCTCCACTACTCTGGAGCCTTTTAGTTGACTATAGTGGACAGACTGAATGAGGGACCACTTTACACTGTGGGCTATGCAGATGACTTAGTCGTGCTAGTCAATGGTAAATTCCCTGGTACAGTATCGGAGATTATGCAGTATGCACTGGGGGTGCTAGAAGACTGGTGTAACACCAACCACCTGTCAGTAAACCCCGGTAAAACGACTGTAATACCCTTTACAAGGCAGAGAAATTTGGCAAAGCTTAACAACCCTGCATTTATATGACACGGAGCTTTCATGGTCCAGTGAAGTGAAATATCTTGGCATAACGCTAGATAAGGATCTTACCTGGAAACTCCATATAGAGAGAACTTTGATGAACGCTCAAAGGGTCTTTGGAATGTGTTGTTCCACTTACGGTAAGACGTGGGGACTACAACCAAAGATAATAAAGTGGATCTATACAACCATGGTCAGGCCTGTTATAACTTATGGTAGCATCGTCTGGTGGCCCAGGACAAGGCTGGTAACATGCAAAACTGAGCTTAGCAAGTTACAGAGGACAGCATGTCTAGCGATCACCGGAGCGTTTAGAACCACTCTAACGGCAGCGATGGAGGTGCTCCTTGACATCCCGCCACTGCATATTATGATAGAAACAGAGGCGAGGAAGGCGTTACATAGACTCAAAGTAGCAGGACTGTGGGACACTACTAAACCTCTGTTGAAACACACAAAATGGGCAGAAACTTCTGTCCTAGACAGGTATATGGAAATGGGATGTGATAAAATCTGGCCCAAATTCATATTCGAAAAGAAATTTAAGATCAGCATTCCCACAAGAGAGGAATGGAAATGTAGGCCACCATACCTGGAAAAGGGAAGCCTAATCTGGTTCACTGATGGATCAAAGATGGACTCTGGAACAGGTGCTGGGGTCTATAACAAAGACACTCAAATATACCAAAGCATGGGAAGGTTTGCCACTGTCTTCCAGGCGGAGACACATGCAATCATTCTATGTGCAATGGAAATTATGGAACAGAGGACTAAGAATAAAACTATATATATTCTTAGTGACAGTCAGTCAGCCCTCAAGGCACTGAGCTCACCGCGCGTTAGCTCAGACCTGGTTCTGAATGCCATACAAGCCCTAAACAAGCTTGGTAGGTATAATAGGGTAAGACTGATATGAGTCCTGGTCATGTAGGAGTGATTGGCAATGAGAAGGCTGATGAACTGGCACGGAAAGGCTCGGAAAACAAGTACGTGGGCCCTGAGCCCTTCATATCTCTGACACAAAGTTTTATCAACACAGCCATTACAGAAAAAGTCAAGAATAGGCATAGAACTGAATGGCAAAAGGTACCGCGATTAAGACACTCCAAGTACTTTATGGGGGGGGGGGGGGGGGGGGGGGGGGGGAGGGTAGGGGAATGGAGTAAATACATCTTTACAAACGGCAGAACACAGGCTCGCTTCCTCACGGGAGCGCTCACGGGACATTTTTTGCCACCAACTATATGCTACACAAAATGCAAATATCCCCTGACGGGCATGTGGTGAAGGCCAGGAATCGATGGAACATCTTCTGTGTTAATGTGATGCCCTGGCGAGGATCCAAATGAGTCTTCTGGAGTGGTGAAATCCAAAGCCAGTAGACTATAGACTCTTTCACGCCAAAGATATAGTGAAGCTTATGGCAGCTATATTCAGGACGTGGGAGGAGTGAAGGCAGGGGTGGCGTGGCACAAAAGATCCCGAAGGGTCGAAGTGCATCGTGGCAAAGTCACGGCCCCATGATAAGATAAGATATACAGGCAGGCAGGCAATACGACAATGAATTAAGACATGGGCTATATTAGTTCATAGAAATGGTTTGCCACTTTCAAACCCATCTTATTCATTTGATAATTTCGTGACATTTCTATGAAATAATGCAGCCAATGTTATAATATTTCATACAAATGTCATGAAATTATTAAATGAATAAGATTATTTTTAAAGTGGCAAACCATTTCTATGAACTGCTATAGTCCATGTTTCAATTTATTGTCGTATTGACGGCACCATCCTGTATATTTATATGTAAACATGAGCTACACAGACTGGAAAAACTGAACACGAGTTTCAAGAACCCGGTATATTAGTTACAGTTGCCCGCCCCGGCTTCGCACGGGTGTGTTAGGGTCTTATTTAAATGGAGTATATTTTTGAATAATTTTAAATAATAGATTATTTGTATCGATATTCTCGAGTTGTCTATGTTTCGTATGGCAGCACCGGCTCCTTCGCGCGTTTCTTTTGCAGCGCTGTGATTGGTCGGTGACGCGATGACGCCGTTGCGTCGACCAATCGATCGTCGACCGTCTGTATCAGCGTTGCCAGAATGTTACTTTTGTAACATTTTATGTTACTTTTGACCCTCTCATGTTACTTTCATGTTACACGACTCAAAATGTTACTTTTACGTTACTTTTAGGATTTGAACAAAAGTAGCGAAAAAAGTCACAAACCGAGTGAGTAGTCATAAAACTACGCTATTGAGTAGCTTAAAATTCCATTTTTTATGTTGAATAGTAAGTTTTATGATCTCAAAAGTTATTTCAAGTCTTTTCTAAACACTTTCGAAATAATGAAAATTGAATTCTGAAACATGTTTCTTCAAAATAATAAAAAGGGATTATGATACATGTTTCAGTATTAGTCTTTTTTTTACCTAAAAAAAATAATGTTACTTTTGACATGAAAATGTTACTTTTCAACTGCCTCGTGTTACTATTGACTATCGGTCACTGGGAACACTGGTCTGTATCATCATAAGAAAATCTTTTGGATGAGGTTTAACTTCTTATTCAGATACTGTTGTCCATTTTCAAAATTTCTGTAATGAGAACGTAACATGGAGCTCCTATAATTTATATTCTTCTTTTATTTTATAGTAAAACTGTGATTATTATTGTTCCAAAACTTTTATTTAGGTTTATTTAGCAGAAACTTCGTATTTTTTATTATTATTTTATACTTATAGGGTTCATAACATGAAACTTTTTAAAATATTCTCAATCTGTGAACAACCTACTTATCAGACACAGTAGAGTTTCTATTGTCTGCGAGGGGAAGTCAAAAGGTGAAACTTATCGAATAAACCGCTTTATCACATTTTAATGTTTTTGATGCGTTTAAACGCCTACTTTATTGTAACAATTACAAATAAAGAAAGAAAATGATGAAAAAATATATGCTCCAGGCGGGATCCGAACCACCTATTGTCATATGATAAAGACATGTTTATTATCAGGAAAGATATCCCAAATCCTTTTTGGGGTGAGTGAGGAGAGATCTATAATTCTCGGGTCAGTGATCCGTAGATCTTTAATGGAATTTGAAGTTACAATGAATTAGAAATGGGAGCAGGCCTTAACCCTTCTTAGGGCTATCAACGCACACATTCCACGGCGTTTTAGAAACATTTTAAATGCTAAGATAATTTTATATTTATTATCATACTATCAGGTATCAGAATCATTTGGTTGTAATGCTATATTATTATATACCTGCACTGTGCTTATTTTTTAAAATAAATGTAGTATTTTATTAAATAAGCGCAAAATAAAAATTCTTATGTCATAATTCGCTTAAGACAGGGAGGTGAGGCTAAATGGTATTCTTAAGACAAGTAGGGCGAGATAGATTCAGAAAAGAGGACATCCCGAAGAGACGCAAAGTCACTGACATAGCCCATATAGCCCAGTCATATTAGGTAAAAAAAGGGCTCAAAACAAAGGTTTGTACCAATTTTCAGCTTATTATCTTTCATTCCGAGGTTGACCCCTAATATGACTAGGCTAATAGGATTAGCAAGTTGAGGTGGTAGAGGGCAGCGCACATAGCACGTTATAGTACTAGTACGGCGACTACGTACCGGAAAGCGCGAAGCATGACGGCCTCCCACTAGATGGACAGATGATATGGTCAGTTTGCTCAACAGTGGACTTCATGGACTGATATGGTGATGATGAGGGCATAGTGGTATTTTCATGACAGACAGGGCATAGTTGTATTTTTAAGACATGTAGGACAAAGTGATATTTTCATGACAAGTAAGGTTTAGTTGTATTTTTACGACATACGACAGGTATGAAATATTAAATATACAACTATGCCTTACCTGCATAGTAGTATTTGATAGAGTATTGTGGTATTTTAAGACAGGTGGGGCATAGTGGTATTTTAAGACAGGTAGGGCATAGTGGTATTTTAACAAAAATTGGAAATAGTTGTATTTATTTTTAAAGAAAGATAGGGAACTAGAGAAGCATTAAAGTGTAATAATAATAAAAAATCAATGAAAAAATACAGAAAAAAGAGTACAAAATGTAGTCACACAAAAAACATATTAATATTAATTTTTAAAATCAAATGTAACTCAGTCTGTCTGCCTGTCTGTTTGCTACGTTCTTACACCTAAAAAGATTTTAATGAAATTTGACATGGAGATAGATAACACCCTGAAAAAGGACTTAGATTCAACGGCTTAGGTTTAGTGAAATCGTAACAGATAGAGCTAATTCCAAGCTTGTAATATTAATATTGATTGTTTTGTGATTAAATGTTGCACTTTTTTTCCATATTTTTTCATTAATAAAAAGTGTAATATTATTATTACACTCAAAAATCGGCAAATAAATTAACCACATTTAACACAATATTGACAGCCCTGTTTTTGTGGTATGGGAGTATCCTGCGATTGACACGAAATTGTGTCGAGTTGTTACAAATGTAAACGCTACCCGAACACTTGATAAGTTTTCATTCAAAATTATAACATTAATGCAGAAGTTTGGATCGGGAAGATGCTTAGGGTGTTGCTACATAATAATAACCGTTGTATAAGCCTTATACAGGGTGGCACATTTAGATCGGTCAGTATGGGAAAGTCTGAAACTATAAGACATACGAAAATCTCTTCTTAGGAACGTTAATTTTACGCACATAAACGAGTTTAATGTTGTGTTGAAAAAATGGTGGTAATTTCGAACACGCGAAAATAAATTAAAGGATATGAAAACAATGCATTTTATTCATTTTAGACATCATGTTTCATAGTAATGTTTACTGCTTAAGACCTACACAATCGATATCTAAGCAGAAATAGTGTTAGTTTTATTTTTCAAAAGGTCCGGGTTCGATTCCCGAGTTGAGTACACTATCCAGTTTTTATTATTACTAAAATCGATGGCATGGTTCCTAAGAAAAGATTTCCGTATATCTTATCTGTTTCAGAGTTTCCTATACTGACCGATCTAAATGTGCCACTCTGTAGAGTTGCACAGTGTTTTTTATGTCAATTCGAAGTATGAAACACTGTGTAGCTCTAAACTAAAGTTTTGCACTTCAATTTCATTATAGTAAGGCCGGCAATGTTCTATTGAATCGGATCCGTAAGAAAGAAAAATACAAATGAATATCTTGAGTATTCTATTTTACAAAAGTCTTGACTATTTGATTTATTTTTGTTTATAGATTGGATAATTAAAATGAAGCCATGAATCCGTTGAACGAAATTTCTCTATCTCTGATAGTTCAAACTCATACCAAGTTTAAACAAGTTGAGACTTATTATGAAGTAGAAAAGTTAGGAAATCCAGCACCCCTAGCACGAAACATTTTTAAATTTCGAATCGTAATCGTATAAACTTTTAAACAAAAGCTAACGTTACTCGATACGATGGTGATTCGAAATTTAAAAGTATTGAGGTACCTTCTTTATTTTTCAGTTAAGAAATTCGAAAAAAATACGTACAAATACAACCGAATTTCAGCTTAAAAAAATATTGATAGAGTGAGTTGTATGGAATTAATTTTAAATGTTATGCTAATGTAATCCCATGTGAACAATAAAATGCTACTTTTAAGCTTTTAATTTATTTTTCTAAAGTTTGTCAACGACTATAATATTTATATTAATGAATTCCAAGCAAAAATCGTTTTATTTATTTATTTTAATTCACATACATTTTTTTTCATTTGTTAATAAAAAAGGTGCAGAGGGTGTTGTGAATAAAATTACAAACTTTTTACTTGAATACGACTCAGGATATAGCCGAATGGCGTCAAAAATAAAAATTGCACCTAGGTACCTACGTGTAGTTTTTTTTATGGTAATATAAATAAACTAGCTACTTTATAAAATGTACTCTATGATTCTAGCATTCTCGGCGAACTTCGTATCTCGAAATCCCCGCGGTCGAATGATGTGATCGAAGATTTTAGTTATTAAGTACATTATAAGTGTAGGTATTGTATTTATACCGTTATAATAGTTAATTTATTAATTCCTTGGTGCAAGAGTTCATCCAATTGTAGGTACGCATTTAACAGACTAGTTCTACGTTTTTTTCTGTTTATAAAATTTAAATTTCTCGTATTTTTTTTTAAGATATCTTTCTAAGTGCATCGATTCTTGTGCCATGCGTATACTTACTCCACATTCTCTTCTAAATATTATGTCATGGGCTACTCTCCAAACAGTGTCGAGACAATGTTGATAGATACAATTTTCTTAGCTCTAGTTCTATACCTGATCGCGGCAACTATCGCCACTGCATGTGGCGTGTGTGTATATTCCATTCATTCTTTTCACAGCACCTCAATGTAAACGTTCGTCGCATTTAATATCGTGGCATTTCAATAGTTAAAAAAACCGGCGAAGTGCAAGTCGGACTCGCGCATGAAACTTTCTATAAACAAGCGTCTACCTGTTGCCGTTATCATTACAGCAAAACCAATAAAAAAATCACGTTTACTTCATCATCATCATCATCATCATAATACATCATCTGTGAAAATTTCAATTGTCTAACTATCACAGATCATGAGATACAGCCTGGTGACAGACGGACGGACGGATGGACAGCGGAGTCGTAGTAATAGTGTCCCGTTTTACCCTTTGGGCACGGAACCCTAAAAAACGACACCTACTGGCTTGAATATTCGATAAAATTGTAACTGTAATCTGTGTCTTTTCGAGTCGAGGGATGAGGCTTGTTACTGTCTACTAAAACCTCCTTTCATTTGCAGAATAATAGGGAATAGGAATGATGCCCAAGCTAGAATACGGTACTTTTAGCCGACTTCAAAAACGAGGAGGTTCTCAATTCGGCTGGTATGTTTTTTTTTATGTATGTACACCGATTACGCTGAGATTAATGATCCGACTTACGTGATTCTTTTTTTGTTCGATGCGGAATAGCTGCCATTTGGTCCCATAAAAATTTATAGTAGGAAACAATATAAGTTAACGGTCACCCACCTAGCTTCGACCTTAGAAAGTTATCACTAAAAATAGTGAAACAAAATTTTAAACAAAAATTAAAACCGACTTCAAAAAACTGAAAAGGATAAAATAATTAAATTTAAGTAGGTACTTATCCCCTAGTAAAATATTTTTGGAGTTGGTGCTAAGTGGTTTCCAAAAACTGTAGAAAGGGAAGCACCAACTCCAAAAATATGTTACTAGGGGATAAGTACCTCATCATCATCATCATCATCACCAGCCTATAAACGTCCCACTGCTGGGCACAGGCCTTCCTACATGGAAGAAACACATGAGGAGTTTGGGCCATAACACCACCACGCTGGCCCAATGCGGTTTGGTGGGTTAAAGCGGTTGTAGTAACAACCGGGACCAACGGCTTAACGTGCCTTCCGAAGCACGGAGGAGCTCGAGATTATAAATTTTGGTTGACCCATCCCAGGGTCGACCATGGCGAAAGTTGCTTTGTTTTCGTATTCGAAACCAGAGCGCTCAAACCAATACGCCACCGAGCTCCTCCTACCTAGATAAGTACCTACTTAAATTTAATTATTTGATCCTTTTCAGTTTTTTGAAGTCGGTTTTAATTTTTGTTTACATTATCTACTAGAACAAATTTGAATAAAAACATAACATATAATTAACTTTGTCAATACGCTTATCTGGACATTGAATTGTAATATAGGAACATGTGTCGTCACCTTTTGCGTTTTTAGACAATGCTGTATAATAATATATTCTTTGACAATGCGCTACAAAACATCAAATACACCATTGTATCTATAAAACTATTGATCTTGAATGTATCTATTTTACAACATTTTTTTTATGATTTATCTTATAAATAAAATTCTCGTGTCACAAATTTTTTCTAACTTTCGAAACCGCTCGACCGATTTTCATGAAATTATATGTATATTAAGGTCTGAGAAACGGCTACTACTAATTTATTTTTGTGGTATTTTTTTTTGGCAATACCACTTTTGCCGGGTCAGATAGGAATTTTATATGTAGGTATATTCAGTGGGTCTGGCAATCGGCTACTTACTATCTATTATTTTTATGGCAAAAGAACGTTTGCGGGGTCAGCTAGTTTATATATAAATTTATATACGCACTAAATATTTAAAAGACGACATTTTAAGACAATTCACTGCAATTCAAAGAAATTCTTCTTATTTGTGAAATTAAAAAATGACAACTAGTACCTACCATATGGTTTTATAAACGACAAGAGGGTGGTAAGCAAGCGTACGGCCCACCTGGTGGTAACCAGTTACCATAGCCTATAGACGCTCGTAGCACTAAACGTAACGAAGCGTATGAGCTCGAAGCACTACATTAATTACTGTTTCCGTTGCCCTGTATAATTATTAATATACTTACGCAAAGCCAAAATTGCCTGTGTCATTCACTCAGCATAATTAAGTCAAAAACAGACCGGAGTTCCAAGTTATTTTACAACAACCAAACTGTAGCATGAAATTGAGTGAATGTTGAGCGGATTACCGAAATAAAGCCGAATGGGAGGTCTTTGACTCCGGGAACTTTAACCTCTCAAAGGCTGCATCTAATTGACTGAGACGGGAAACATGGAATCTGTCGTCTTTGACAGAGAGAATTTATTTGTTGTTTGTCCAAGTAGTCCTTTTTTTAATTTTCATTATTGTTCTCAGATCTCGTAAAGCAATTTTATTGTTGGTTTATGAATGCTATATGAATTAAATAATTTTTCGGACTAAATTGGATTGTATTGCGCGAGGAACATTATAAAAAGGCCACTTTTCTCGTTATCATCGTCATCATCATTCAGCCGAGAGACGCCCATTGTTGGGCAAAAGCCCAGGATCTCCAAACCGATGGTCCTGCGCTGCCCGCATCCATCGGCTTCCCGCGATCACCAGATCGTCCTACCAACGCTGCGTCTCCCGATACGCGGCCGCCACTCGAGGACCTTTCCGCCCCAACGGCCGTCAGTCCTCCTTGCAATGTGGCCTGCCCACTGCCACTTGAGGTTCGCAATTCGGGCTATGTCGGTGACCTTAGTTCTCCTGCGGATCTCATCATTTCTGATTCGATCACGCAGAGAAACCCCGAGCCCCCTGCCACTGCCCTTTGGGTGACATTGAGCCTTCTTATGAGGCTCATCCCATTGTAAGCCGCCACGTCTCAGTTACGTCAACGTCCATACCACGTTAAAAACACCGGTTCTTGTCCGATCGCTGACGTCACGCAACATCGGGCGTGGCCAGTACTTGGATGGGTGACCGCCTGGGAACACCACGCCACTTTTCTATATAAAAATAAATAATGTAACTACTTATTATAAGCAAGTTGGAAGCATAGGCGGCGTGACCTTTACGCCGCCTTAGAGCGCCCTCGCGCCCGTAAAATAATGAAAAAAAGGGAATTCCTTTTTCTTTTATTGATGATATCTAATGTTATGGTGCACTGAAAATTTCCGGAATTGGCTTGAAACCAATTTTGACATTAAAATTTGCAAATAGTAGGTACTCAATGGCTTTGATAAATACTGCATAGTATTTATAAAATGGTGCCAAAATATGAAAACAAGGGATCAAATTCATCTTGAGACTTTTCAACATTTTGGCGCCATTTTGAATATTGGATATATTTAAAGTACCTACCTACCTATGGACTAACCTCGTGAAAATATTTCCCAGTATGATTTACTATAATTTAAATGTAGTTTGATGGCTAAGCAGTGTCGCTAGCCTTCAAACTGCTTTTGGCGATGAAAAACTATGGACGCCAATTGTTTTATTAATAGCAGTACTCAAACGTGGTCGTGTCAGTTTCAGTAAAGAATATCGTGATGGTCGACCCCCTAAAGATATTAAGAAACGAAAACAGACGCTGTACGTCTTATGATCGAAACAGACGAGCATGTGGCTGATTACCATGAGATTCGAGCATACGCGTGAGTCAGATACAATATGAGCTGAAACCACCAAAGTAGTCAGTGTGTGGCCTGCCGCTAAGCGTATGATTGTTACTTTTTTAAATGTTATGGAATACCTAGTAGTTGTCCTGTGTAATAACCCGACCTGGCCACCATACAACCTGTTTATGATTTACAAACTCAAGAATTATATACAGGCTTCAAAAGAAGCGCGAAAAAGCACCTTTTGGACCGGCAAGGTAGAGGCGGCTAGAGCAGTGTCTAAACTGCACTAGCTGTCTTCGCTTAAGGCGATACCTCGTCGACACTAGCGACACCACTTGATTTATATTAATTGTGGTGAATATAGAACATAATAAACAAAAACGCTTTAGTGAATGACTAAAGAATGGTATTTGTAATTTTTTGAGATGTGCTCGGTATAAGATATTCCTCTACATGTTACCTATTTTTTCATTATTGCCGAAAGTGGCCACTTTTAACAATATTAAAAAATTTGGTTACTTGTAGGTAGACACTTTATACAAGATACATCTTTGAAAATTACAAATACCGTTCTTGCAGAATTGTTATCATTTTGCAAGATAACACATTGCCACATAGAAAAGAAGAAGAAATACCGTTCTTTAGCAATTCTCTAAAGCGTTTTTGTTTATTATGTTCTAAATTCACCATAATTAATAGCAATCAATTGGTGTCGCTAGTGTGCACGAGGTAGCCCCTTAAGGATTTTAATTTTCATAAGTAGTCAACATAACGCTTTCTTTTGTTTTTTTCTGAGGAGTTCCCGAGTCCGCAAAAAATACTAATTCGTTTTCGTACATGGTATGTTTGTACAAAAGTTGAAATTTTTCGTCGATTTCGCAATGGCAATATGGCGGGCGACATAAGTAGAAGTCAACTAAACGTCACCAGAGTGACATAGGCGCCATGATGAATATTTGGATGTGTTGCTGTTTTTTCTATTAAAATACTTGGTTTAAAAATAAAAAGGACAATCGAACACTTTCCTGCATATGTTTACCTATTTTTCAGTTTAGTGTACATAGACCTGGCCGGTTCTCCATACATTTTTATTACATCTCTTTTACAACGTAACTACCTATTCACGATTTTATTTTTAGCATTTATTTTATAAAATGTTTAAAAGATATTCAGAAAAATATCGAGACTAGAAAAAAGTCATGTCCTCGGTAGCTCAGATGAAATTGACAGGGTTATCCCTGTCAATTTCATCTAGTCAGATTCGGTCCCCGCCCCAGCAGTGTGATTCACAAACAAAGATATTCGACATCGAGCTTAACTTCTGTCAAAGACGACGAGCTGCCATTGGTTTTTACGTTTGCGCACTGCGCTGCGAGAATCCGTATTCACTAATCTCTACGTCGGTCTCTTGGCTGTGTACGATTGTCTCTGTTTTGGTTATACGACATGAAGTAAAATCGATATTTTTTTATTTCTTATTTGTTGTGTTAAAATTGTATCGCAATGACTTCATTCAATATTTTTTTACATAATGCTATAAAAATCAACCACTTTTTAGTTCCGGTTCACGCCGTGCTCGACGTCGGAACGCTGGTGTCGCCAACGGTTGTCAAACAAACGCCAAAAGTATGGTGGCGCTGCCGACAGCCACGAATTCATGGCTTTAGAGAATCGCATAGCAGGTCATACTATTTTTCAGTTTAGATATTTTCTCGTACACAACGTAAAAACTACCTAACCTTTTTAGGGACTTGTGCATTATTTATTATTCCTCTACATTTGTTTCTTTGTGACTTTTATTTTCCCGTATTCCTGTCGCAGGTCGCATAAAGAGATTTCTTTGAAATAAGCAGTGCCTTTGTACTCAACAAGTTTAATGTATTCTTTTTTGCGTTTTTTCGTGTGTACATAAACAAATAAAGAGGAATAATTGAGGAGCTCGGTGGCGTAGTGGTTTGAGCGCTCTGGTTTCGATTACAAAAACAAAGCAACTTTCGCCATGGTCGGACCCGGGATGGGTCAATCATATTTAGAATCTCGAGCTCCTCCGTGCTTCGGAAGGCACGTTAAGCCGTTGGTCCCGGCTATACTGCAACCGCTTTAACGCACCAACCCACATTGGGCCAGCGTGGTGGTGTTATGGGCCAAGCTCCTCATGTGTTTCTCCCATGTAGGAAGGCCTGTGCCCAGCAGTGGGACGTATATAGGCTGATGATGACGATGATGAAACGAATATATAATTAAATAGTTTGGCAGTCGCCCCTGGATTGTGAAAGGTCGCGGGTTTAGCGAGTCCCCGCCTAAGGACAAGATTTTTTCTTCTACGATAACCGCTTACTATCAGGCGTGCCGTATGCGTGACTGCCACCAGTCTTGATGTGAAAAATTTAAGTAAGTACTTATCCCCTAGAAACATATTTATTGGAGTCGGTGCTTCACTTTCTATTATTTTTGGAACCAACTTAGCACCAACTCCGAAAAATATGTTTCTAGGGGATAAGTACCTACTTAAATTTAATTATTTTATCCTTTTCAGTTTTTTGAAGTCGGTTTTAATTTTTGTTTAAATTTTTTTAACATTTTTTAGTGATAACTTTTTAAGGTCGAAGCTAGACCGTCAATTCATATTATTTCCTGCTATCGTATCGTTTCACTAAAAAGTCATAGGAAAGCAAAAATCCGCCAATTTCGGATACGTAGAGGACTTAATGATTTCAATTTTTTTTTATTTTAAACCAATCTACCCAACTGATTTTGAAAAATAATTTATGGGACCAAATGGCAACTATTCCGCATCGAACAAAAAAAGAATCATGTAAATCGGATCAGGAATCTCGGCGTAATCGGTGTACGTACGTACATACATAGAAAAAGAAACATACCGGCCGAATTTAGAAACTTCTCGTTTTAGAAGTCGGTTAAAAAGTGACATATACCACGGACCAAATTATACTAACCAACGTACCTAAACAGTCCAATAAAATATGAGATTCAATAATGAAATTCTCCGAACTCAGGAACATATATTGTATATATTATATTGTACGTTTAAACGAAACAAAGGGCTCTAACACAGATCTCTAATAATACGGAATATATCGATACTGTCACGAGAATATTTTTATGTGCAAAAGTAAACGAACCCTCCTTTTGCATTGAGCTTAGGGCAATGTACTCCAAATATCGGTTTGAAATATACGCTTTGCTTGCTCTACATCTGAAATTGTAGACATGTGTCTAAAAACATAATTGAAAATGTTCGTTCAATGTTGTGACTCGCATTTTTTATATTTTTAGATAAAGCTAATTAAATTATGTTTTTCAATCAATATCGTAAACATTGCTATTACGGCGGCAGTCAAAATCAACGCCTATTACGGAGGTAGGTACGTCAATTTTCGTGTTTGGACAACCAAACAGGAATAAAACACACTAAAAGCTAAGGGAGTACTTTCAAGAACTTTATTATATCGATTATTATTGAACCAATTTAGTCGGGTTTGTGGTTACCCACTTACTTCACAAATTAACACAGACAACTGTTAGTCTTGTCCTGTAGTATGTCTTTAGTGAACGATAGCTGTAAAGTAGCCGAAACGTCGGGTATCCATAATAATGTTATTAAAAATAAGTATGTGGTTTTATTTCAAATCTTTTCTTATTTTTAACACTATAAGTATGTATGTATACTTATAGTGTTAAAAATAAGAAAAGATAGAGTAATAGAGTAGACTAGAGACTAGAGTAATTGATATCAAATTTAAAGTGTTGTTTCTATTAACTGCGGACCATAAAATAAGTAATTGGCCTATAAACGTATCAATTATGGTATTTTTTTTTAGAATTTCCATTTTAAAAATTAAAAATAAAATATTACCTCTATCCATCTCTTTTTTAAAGGGTTAAGTAAAAGAGGAGCAATGAACTTAAATTTATATTTAGAAAATATACCTACTGCAGAATTAACGCCGTGATCCCTCTTCATTAGCTTACAGCATAATTAAACAAAGGAGAGAAATGGACTCAATATTTGCTAATAGATAAAAGATATTACAATTTTGATGTAAAATTAAAACTCTTATTCTGTTTTATGTGCATAAGAGAATCGGTGTATTAAGCCTGATTAAAATTCGTGATCGTGATTTAGAGATAGATCCGATAAACCGTTTACTTTGCTCTTGCACACATATCTGATATTCTTATTTCAGTAATATTATATGATTTCAGTAATAGGTATTACTGTTCCCAAACGGACCTTTTTGCGTTATTATTGTAGATAGTTCTTTTTGAGGTTGTTGAACCATAGATAGACTAGAGATACATACTGATAGTTTGAACTCTGTAATTTCGATTACAAAAATAATGTATTAGTACTGGGCATGGAAGGCATTTCATCTTAGGTCTCAAGACGACAACGCACCTGCAATACCAAGTAATTTTTACCTCGTTTTTGCAGGTGTCTTTAAGCGACTGTAACCATTTACCACCAAGTGGGCCGTCAGCTTGTTTGTCATCCAGTTGTCTAAAAAAAATGCAACTTTCGCCATAGTCGATCTCGAGATGTGACAGTCAAAATTTGCGTGATTCTCGAGCGCCGTTGGCCTCGGTTGTAACGGTGGTGCTTTAGCCCAAACTTCTCGTTTTTTTCTCCCCATGTAGGAAAGCCTGTGCCCAACAATGCATTTTATAGGCTGCTGATGTGTTATACTTTTTTATCTTTTTTATAGTTAATCTTAGCTTCATTGTCAAATATAATAAAGATGCAGCTTGTTAAAGGTATTATATTGCACGTAACAGTTTCTCGGCAGTTTTATTTACAATATACAATAAATTATTGCTTTATATTGCACAGACTAAAACACACAACTTAGATTGAGTTCTTGTATACATAGTACAATCCACTCAAGCTTCGAGAGGAAATAGCTCGAAGTAGACCGGAGGCATTCGCAGGAAGCAATAAGCTGTGGGCTTCCTTCGTAAATAAACGCAACGAAGCTCTTATAGCGATTAGTTTTTGATATTAAGGAAGATAAAAATATAACAACAACTTGCTGATTTATTAACAAAAATGACAATAAGAGGGTAATTGTTATTTTTCTTTATTTCTGTACATTTTCTTACAAAAGCATTAATTACTGCTGTAGATCAAGTTTCATTACCACTTTCAGATTTTAGGAGTCTTAATCCATTAGAGGGAGAAGCTTAGTGGTGTATTGGTTTGAGCGCTCTGGTATCGGTACGAAAAACAAAGCAACTTTCGCCATGGTCGATCCTAGGATGGGTCAATCAAAGTTTGTTATCTCGAGCTCCTCCGTGCTTCGGAAGGCACGTTAAGCCATTGGTCCCGGTTATCCCTGCAACCGCTTTAACTCGCATTGGGCTAGCGTGGTGGTGTTATGGCCCAAACTCCTCATTATGTTCTCCCATGTAGAAAGGCCCGTGACCAGCAGTGGGACGTATAAAGGCTGGTGATAAATAAATGAATGAATCCATTAAATCAAAATCATTTTTCAAATAATGGCTTGAGCTTGATGTGTGTGAGATGTGAACAGAGATGCAGTGAATAGGAACCTTTTATTTTGAGCGGCAAGGAAGAAAGAATTTGAAAACTGCTTTTGCTTTGAACTGGCCTAAAGTAGCAAATATACAAAATTAACAGCAGGTGAAAATGTTTGCCATAATATATTCCTTGCTCGTTCTATTTATTTGGTTCCTTGAATTCGAAGCGAGCTGAAAACGCACGTAATAAATTATTCGTTATCTTTCACTTTCTGCAAAGTAACGCCCTAAAAGGTGGGGGTAATGACCCCAGCGTCGGACTCGGCTTCGCTTGTCATTAACAAATGTATTTCTATTCCGAGATTCGTAAGCTTTTCTACTGACTATAAAAAAGGAGTAGGTCCACAATTTTAATACTTTTTTTGCAAACAAGTGTAAGGGAAATTCATAAAAACGAAGGCCAGACGACTATTCTAGTGATCCTTGATAGACTTAAAAAAAATGAAAATAGTAAAAAACAATCTGCTGTTTCTGTGATAAAAATCATGTGAAAACCAATATAATCAAGTATGCATTTCAACCGCTGACTGATAGACAGACAGACAGGTCGATAATGCTCGTCTCTTAACCTTGGAAGTACCTAAACTAAAAATTGTAAAATCATTTTTCGACTAAACAAAAAATAAATTGAAAACTCAAAATAAAAGAAAGAAAAGTAAGTACGTAAAGTATTTTCTGTATTTTTTATCCCGCCAAGCATCAGATTCCAGACACAATTAAAAATCAAAATCAAAATGTTATTTTCGTAATAAATAAGGTTTTACATTGGTGGTAAAAATAATATTTAAGTGTGTTTTGACCTATTTACCCGTAAACTACAGCATGAAAAAAAATAATTAATTATTACAATTGTCATAGAACTGTGGAGATATAACGCCGCCGCTTGACAGATTAATTGAAATATGTATCGATAACATATTTCCTATACCCAATGTTTTCCGTCACGGTAAACACAAATAAAGGTTGCAGCAATAACACTGGGGAAATTAGTAGATATTATTATTATTGTGGTAGGTATATATGACTGTTTATGTCCGTAAAACCGTTTTTAATTGCTGACTATGTTAGTCAGCAATTAAAAAACTTTAATACTTAATTTCAATGAGAGACCTTTGTTCAGCGGTAGATATAATGATAAAATATGATAATGAAACCTCCTAGGATTTTATACTGACGTTAACTGATAATATAAAAACAGAAACAAGAACGCAGGGGACTGGGGTACAATTTTTCTGAACTATCGGGTCATTTAAAAAAGTAATATGCGACCGTGGAGTTCTTGGCCATTTCTTTCCGTTAGGTTTTCTTTAGCAAGATGAGGAAGTCTAAACCAAATAATATAAAAGAATGATCCAGAATTTTTTCTTTTCGAAAAACCCACAGTAAAATCTAAAATGTTTACTGCGCATCAGTAAAATTATTAATAGATTTATGTTTGTTTCCCCTTTGTTTTTCCGTTGACTTGCGAATCGATTTGAGACAAAAATAACCTTATCGATATTGTTATTGTAGATTTAAGAATGACTTGCCATAATATTTTGATGACGGAAATAACCCAAATATTACGTTGAGTGTCGCAATTAGCACGTAATAATCACTTTATTTAAGATATTGATTTAAAGTTTAATAAATTACGACGCCTGTTTCTTCAGGCAGACAGGACTTGGCGGCTGCCAAGAAATAACTTGTTAAAAATATCGAAGATCTCCTGAAATCTCGCTGGGGTACCTATGTTTTTATGAATTTCTATAGGAGTATTTTTAGGATTCCGTATCCAAAGGATAAAACGGGACCCTATTACTAAGACTTAGCTGTCCGTTCGTCCGTCTGTCACCAGGCTGTATTTAACGAACCGTGATAGATAGACCGTTGAAATTTTCACAGATGATGTATTTCTGTTGCCGCTTTAACAACAAATACTAATAAACAGAATAAAATATATACATGGGGCTCCCATACAACAAACGTGATTTTTTGCCTGTTTTTCTCGATATTGATAACAGCAACAGGTAGACGCTGTTTATAAATAATGGTACCGAACCCTTCGTGCGCGAGTCCGACTTACACTTGACCGCTTTTTTTCATCATGTCATCATGCCAGGTGGAAAGTTAGGATCTGATGATACCAGGGAAATCGGGGGCAAACCTTAAATTATATAGGCACGTAGGTATTTCATGTTTTAATTTTTGTCCAAATCTATTGAAGTATTTGTCAAGCAATTCAAGGGCGACCAGTTGGCCGAGCGGTCTGTATCCATTGCTATACAGGCTACTCGGTCGGGTTCAAATCCCGGTAGGAGCAAATGTTTGTATGATGAGTACAAGCATTTGTTTACGTGTCATGGATGCTTATATGTTTATTTAGTATATTTCTAATATTTATGTACATATTATTATCAATATTTCTCCGTTTTTAGCCGACTTCAAAAAAAGAAGGAGGTTCTATGTTCCATTGTAGGTATGTATTTTTTTGTATGCATGTCCACCGATTTCTCTGTCAATTGTAAACCGATTTTCAAAATTCTTTTTTTATTGTATAAAGTATACTCCTGAGGTGGTCCCATTGTCACTAAGTCAGGATCCCATGATGATGGGATCCAAGGGAATTCGAGGGCAAACCTCAAATTTTATAGGCATATTTAACTTTTTTCCAAAACTATTCAAGTATTTGCTTCTGTTATTAATCATCTTATGTTGATAAGCTGGTGATGGAAGGTACAACTCCTTAACGGTTAAGAGTTGGAAGATGTGCACACCTGTGTTTTCTTAGCATTGAACTCAACAAAGTTGTTAGATCTCAATTCAGATATAAGGTTTAATACCATGTTAAGCTCATGGATAAAATTAATATTTTTTTTGTAATTAATGCTTTTACACGCATAGTCAGCATATAAAAAAATTATACATTCAACATGAGAAAACTAACAGTACAAATGTTTTTAATGAATTTTGCAACATTTATTTTCTAAGCCACATAAGTTTGATACCATACAAAAAAATAGATATTTAAACATTTTTTAATATTAATAACTCATATTTATTTTCAAACCTATCAGGGCGTGAGGCGGCCACGGAAGTTAAGGCAAAATAAACGTTTGTTCGTCCTTTTATTCCGAACTCTACCTACCTGTGGCAGGCAGGTCTCCCACAACAAAACCTTCACAAAACAAAACATTTTCGAACTTATTTTTGATGTTGTTATATGAGTTTGTTTGTACTACTTTATCATAGCTTGGGTCACCTACTATCGCAACTAGTTTATCATAATTACCTTCAGGCCTGTGGGACTCATAAGCTTAAAAGTTTCACTAACTAATCTAAAAGTAATTAACGTTTCACGCGACCACATTAGCTGTTTCTGGAACGAAATAAATAATAATTGTCAATTGTTTTACTTATATAATACTTAAATGTAAGTAAAATATACGTAAAACTTATTCCCCAAAAATAAATATAAAACTGAAAAATTTAAGTAACCCCGACCTCATTAACCATCCAATTAATACCATCTCATTGAGACTATTCTTATGAGCCCAAAACGCTATATCTGTTGTAAGTTTCTGAAGAATTGAGCATCCCGCAGACTATATGATGATACAAGATCAGCTCCATGTTAGCATGTCTTGGAAATACCACATAAGTAACAAGAAATCAAATCAATCGGATCTGTGAAAGTTAGCCAAGGCCTTTTTTGAATTAGAATGAGCTGATAGTCATCAATCGCCTGAACTGGGTGTCCAATCATTTGACAAAAACAAAGGGAATTGTTCAGTATCAGCTATTCGTGAACAAGCTATTTTCTAAAAAATATTTTTACAGTATAATCTAATTAAAGCCGGAAAGTAAATATCAAAATATATTAATTTTAAAAGTATTTTAGTAGGTAAAAGAACCATTGTATCCTGTGTTGCTATAGCAATAAAAATATTGAATCGCTATTAAGGGATCGATATGTAATAACCGATTTTAAAAATAAAATATATTTGCCTAAGACATATACGATCAAGTAGTCTTTTACAAAGACATTTAATAATTTACTTTGAATTAGACTAAAACTTGCAAAACTCTATGTTTTAGTGCAAATTGTTTAAGTAACAATTATAAAAAAAACGATTTTTCTGTATCGATTTTATTTCCTATTTTTTTATGACAACACCAATGCCTGTCACGTTGATGTAAGATGTATTCGCTTTTCCTTCGTGTAATATGAATGCTACTTTTGACTCCCTTTTTTTGTGGGACCGATTTGCTTTTATAATGGACTCCGATACCACTGGAAATGAAGACCTTGCTTTACTCCTTATTTATTATGGTATCATAATTACATATTTTTAGCAATAATAATTTTATTCTTAATTAAAACAGAAGTAAATTCATAAACATTTGCAACTTTTTAAAGGAATATTAAACTTGCCCATATAAACACATTATTAACCTTCCGGTGATTATATTGCTATAATTACTTTCTTATCTATACAAAGAATTAAAAATGCCATGTTTTAATAACATTGGTTAGTGTTCATTTTTAGCCAAAGCGCCCTAGTAAACTGAACAATTCCCTTTCATTTCTTAGATTTCGTGTTTTTTTTTTGTTTTTTACTCCCGCCTACGTACTGCCAAATTGATAATACCTAACTATCTACTAATAACTTGACGGCAGTAGGTGGGTACCTCAATAAAATTTTCTAAAATACCGCCTTTTGTGCGGCTTCGTGTAATTATTGGTTAGAAAATAGTTATTTTTACAAACTTTAATAATTTATCCACTAACTTTTTGTAAAATCACCAATTGGCAAACGAATTATTTAGTCATGTGAACATTATAAAAATAATATTTTAACAGTTGAAATATTTTCTAAGTAAAACATTTGCGAAACCTGTATTTTGTCAAATGATTCTTTTTAAAGTCATATATATGTTTACGAAATGAAAGTTTGTCAAATGATTAGTTTTTCAAGCATTGTTTGTAAAATGATCTTTTGTCATACGTTTTTTGTTAAACAGTAGTAAACCCCTGAACTGATCATTATAAATTATAGCTAAGAGTTATACTATTCACTATAGCTTTAAAAAAAACGAACTAAATTTAGTCCATTCGTTGAGGGGCTACGATACCAGAAACAGACACACAGATACACAGACACGTCAAACATATAAAACCACTCTTTTTTCGTCGAGGGATATGTACCTAGCAATTATTCGACGATGTGTAAAGTTGCCAATAATGCAACGAATATGTACAGACGGCCCTATATCAAGCGTAAAACGACAGGTAGAAAATGACTTATTCATTTCCCTTTTCAATCCAACTGCGTTTGCAAAGGCACGTTAGCCCATATATCTTTCAGAGGGAAGGTTGATATCCTGACTTAATGTCGTAGGGTTCAAAGACCTTTTGTTTGTAAAGTGCAAAACAGAGAGAAGACCAGCATAGCTGTGTAGGTAATAGCACAAAAATCTTGATATTTTTAATTTCATATGGTAAGTAGGTAGTTATGCTACGAAAATTAATAACTAAATAGGTGAAAAAAAGGAAAAAAAACCAAATTAACTCGTGTAATGTAAACGAACTATTTGTATTACAAATATAGACCAAACAATCTTATGTAGACCGTGCTTTATTAATATGAAAAATACTAACTCTTGCGGCTATATAAAGATAGCCGCAAGAGTTGACTAAATCAGTTTTGATATTGTAAATTATTGATATTTCAATTGTTGATCAAATGCACTGTTGATATTATGAAGTGTTGATATTTTGAATCGTTGGCCTTTTAATTTGTTGCTATTATGGTGTAGATCATTTAAGCTTTGATATTATGATTGTTGCACCTGAGTACCAATCCCGGCTAGAACAGTGTTGCTTCAAGCTGCACTAGCTGTCTCCGCATATGGACTCTTCTTACCGCTTCACATCAGGTGGTGTTGAGTCATTTGCCGTGCTTTGTATAAAAAAATATTCTTAAATTTACGCCTATCGTCTAGTAGACAAACAGAAATCTAAACAAAAATAAAACAGACTTAAAACACTAAAAAGGCAAAAATAACTAGGTAAATAAGAGTATTATAAAGTTTAGACAACTATCAAATGGTACTTTTTGGAGTCGATGCTTCACTTTCTATTGTTTTTGGAAACAGCCTTTCACCTTGACAAAATTCGTAATAACGAGAGGTCACTAAATAAAGAAGAAGAAGAAGAACTTTAATAAATACCTTTATGTACATACATCACTCAAGTTTAAAAATTGGAATTATGATCTCAAAGGTGAACATGACATTAAGATACCTTTTTACAAACAAACTGTAACATATTGCTACAGGTTGATACATAATGACCTTAGAGCATCGGTGCGACTCAATATAATACAACTTTTTTTCTTGAAATGTAACAAACTTATGGAAAAAGTGTTTCAAACAGCCAAATTGAGTTACTAGTTGATAGGTACTTGATGTCTGATCTTAGTAGCGACTTATTTCAATGTATATATGAATGTAAGTATGAGTGTAGAAAAAATAGATTTCTTTGAGTTATTTTGAATTGATAACCTCCTCCTTTTTCCAAAAAGTTGTGCTATGGAGAAATACCTCGTATGTTGTCTTCATTTCGTTTTTTTTAATATATAAAATGTCGAAGCATCGAATATATATATAATGTTGAACTGTTAAAATCGAAAGCTACAAGAAAAAAAACGTTTCAACATTTCCGGGATGTCACGAAATCTCTGGTATCTTCATTTGCCTGCGACATAAATATACTAAATAAATTTAATTATAAACATCTATGACTCGTGAACAATAACCCAATATTTCTTTTTCTTTTTGTCTTCGTTTCACAGAATTTTTTTCTATTGTTATTATTAGTTTGAATAGTTTACAAATGAGCAGAAGCCTTTTATATTTTTCGAGCAGCCATATAATACAATTGAAACATTCCATCATTAGTTACGTCATGTTTAAATTGCAGTATTTATTTATTTTTTCAAATATTCTCCTAACGAATGTTGTTAGTTACTCCAATTACTCGAAAAAAAAACATTTTAACGATGAAAATAATTGGATGGAACGAAAGTCGCGATTCAGAGAACCCGATAAGCCGGTGAGAGTGGAAATAATATTTTCAATATGTAACTTAACTAAGAACCTTCGCAGAGTTCTGTCACCCTGCATCGATCGCGTATCATAAATAGTTCGCTGTATGCGACTTTGAAGTACCTACTTGAACTATTTTCCAATATTATTGATCCAATGTCACGTGATAAACAATTAACTATTTACTAACTCACGTTCTCTGCGAGTTTATGAAGTTACTTGACTTTAAGCACGTTCGTAGGGTAAAGGGGTAATGACTTCATAATGAACAATGAACAACCAATTCATAAATTATGTTACTTCAAAAGCTAAAAGTATTATTATTTTAGATAGTATTATTGCTTAGATACCTACACCTATAGGTAATACACGTAGGATAGCTGTAGTAATTAAATACTGCAAATATTTATATTATACTAAAGGAGAGGACCACAAATGTATGAAGCCTGGGCTTAAAATAATTTTAATTTTGAACAGCAATCCTTCAAGGGGTGATTAGTTATAATTATTTAGAATTTTTAGTGCATTTAAGAATATTTTGTAGCCTCCCGTTTATTTTTAAGACGAACGTGAAAAATTACATATTATAGTTGCTTTTTGCGTTTTATTATTGCATTAATTTAACTACCATTATTTTTTACTTTTGAAAAATGGAGCTGCAGTTGAAAGTATAGTAAAAACTTCACATATTTAATAGACAATGCAATAATAGGTGCATTTGACACATTTTACGACTAGAAAAACGAGGTAAATAAGCAAATCTGTGTTTAGATTCTGCTGTTACATTATTTACATTTTTAGATAAACGGTCAGCTCGAAAAATCTGATTGATTTAAAATCAAGTAGCGTATTTAATTAGCTTTGTAAAGAGGTATATCATATTGCTGTTCAAATTTAATCGAAATAAAAACCCAAAAAAGACTGTGTCCTTTTATTTTAACTTTGTCCCAAGTAACAATTGTTCGATTTCTTCCACACTCCGGCCTTTAGTTTCTGGTAACATTATGAGAGATACGAGCGCACCAAATACATTGACGGCAGCGTATATGTAGAACATGGTATGCATGCCGAACAAGCTGGAGATAGGACCGTACACCGCTAATTGGATGAAAGATACAAACCACCCGTAGGTAACTATGCATCCGATGAGTTTCGCTCTTACCTTAAACATAACAAAGTACATTAGTTGTAATACATAGTTATATTTATTGCGAGATATCTAACAAGAGCTCATTGGGGCTGTTATTGTAAAGCTTAGAAATAAAACAGCAAAGTATTTTTTTAAATACAGCCTTATAAAAACAATTTTGCCAGGCTTCGGTACACTATACTAAAAAATAGGCAAAAATATGGAGAACAGTTTTCAATTGTCCATTTTCTTTTTATTTGCTTTGTTTTTATAGAAAAAACTGCAACACAAGCTGTTGGGAAGCTTGCTGTTTGGTGTATGTACTATTGGTATAATTATTTTCTTCTATGGTGTATGTCAATAAAATTATTTTTCTTTCTTCCTTTCAAATATTCGTTATGGCGCTTACGTCACTTTGGTGACGTTTAGTTGAGTTCTAAGTCGCACGCCATATTGAATAATGGTGAAATCGATGAATCATTTTGAATTTTGTACTAGTGAATTCAAAAACAAATTTTCATGTAGTTACACTACATGAAAACGAATTATTAGTATTTTTCCGGGATTCTGAAGATTTTCCTGATTTTTTTTTAATACTGTACACAGATTGGGTTTTTAATTGCAAAATTTAAGTAAGTGCCCCTATAAATCCAAGATTCCAGGAGCAGCTAGTGTCCTATGCTTCCATATAGGTATATGCATTGAAGGTTACATTTTTAATAAATCCAAAGGTATTATGTTTTTATTTGGCGGTATGTCCATAATATATAAAAAAGAAAAATTTGTTACGTCATCAAAACAAAAATACCATACCAATCTATCACTTTGATCAGTAATGCCATAATAAGATTCCCTGATTCCCGAAAAAAAAAGCTTTTTAAAAATTACTACAAAAATAATTTAATATTTTAAAAATAAGAATTTTTAAAAATTAAACTGACTTTTAGACACTAAACTGCTTCACTTTGTAGTGATTCTGGACACAGTTAACCCTCTACCTCAAAAACTTCTGCACCGATTTCGATGAAACTTGCACAGTTACCGAAGTTGGACTATATCAAGTCCATTTTTGTAATCTGAGTTGTAGTTTTTGAGATATGCGCGGACCAACATAATATTAAAAGCCCTGCCCCTTATTTGTTAAAAATGACAAGTATCGGTGCGTCTACCTTTAATACAGGGTGGTGCTGTCAATATGATAATGAATTAAAACATTGGCTATATTAGTTCATAGAAATGGTTTGCCACATTTAAGAACATCTTATTCATTTGAAAATTCCATGACATTTTGTTTGCAATAATATAACATCATGCTGCATTATTTCATCGAAATGTCCTGAAATTATCAAACGAATGAGATGTTTTTGAAAGTAGCAAACCATTTCTATGAACTAATATAGCCCAAGCTTTAATTTATTGTCGTATTGACGGCACCAATCTGTATACATTGATGTTTAACGCTACAATGAAACGAAACGTTTCGCCGTGAAACATCAATGTACGTAAAACACCTAATATTTTAACCACCGGCACTTGTCGTTTGCGTCAGCGAATAACGGGGCTGAAGTATCAAAAGTGGTGACGTACCTTTTTTTAAAAATTTATTTATTTATAGAATCACAGTTACAGTTTAACATGTTTACATCTGCCAAACTGCATAGCAGTTTGTCGGTGCTTTTGTTTGTAATAGAACACCTACTTTTGTTGGTAACTGTAGTAAATTTTGAACGTTTAGAAAGTTCAGTCTTTAAAATTTCTAACTTACTTCGGATTCTTCAAATAATGGTTTCCAAAAGACAAAGACTTATTAGAAGCTTTTACAAAGTTTATAATTTTGTTCGTTATGAAAAGCAAATGCTTTAATTAAGTAACAATAAGTAAACATTTACTTAACGTAACACCTAAATATTTCAAAGAAGATCATTCTAATTATATTGTTCTTTATACAACTTATAGTCAACAGCAAACGCAAGTAAGTTTTCTTAATCTACAATTTATAGGTATTCTTACTAGCTTCCGCCGCTTCCGGGATAAAAAGTAGCATATGTGCTATGCCAGACCATAATCGATCTCTGTGCCAAATTTCATCCAAATCCGTTCAGCCGTTCCAACGTAATTAAGTATCTATAATAGTAGTTAGATTGCGATTGCGGTAAAGTTATTGAGTTGCCAAAAGTGAATACTTACTTTTGCATAAGACTGTACCTACCTACTTTATTACATATCAAATTAACTTAGAAGTGGTTTACTTTAGTACTTAGTAATATAGTACTATATAGCGAACGTGTAGTGCTATGTAGCGTGTGTACAGTACTATGTAGCTACTATGTAGCGATATAGTAATATAGTACTTAAACAGCAAAATCATGCATATAGATTTTGTCTATTAATCCTTTAGTGCCCAGACGTCTGGTTTATCGGGTTTTGATCAATATAATAGGTAAAATCGTTTATTCTAAAAAAATATTAAATTATGTTAATAGTACATTATGGTACAAGTGTGTAATGTTGGTGATTACCGCTGAGGCGCATTGAGGCCCGAGCCGTCAGGCGAGGGTCTTAAGGAGCCGAGGACGGTAATCATCAATACACACGTGTATCATACAACGTTTTTCAACACACTTCTGAATAAAATAATACTTAAATAAAAAACCATTTTACATAGTAGATAAAAAGTTTATTTAGAGAAACAATTAGTAAATGTGCAGTTAGTAAAATTATAATTAACTATTTTTGATGATATAGCGGTCTCATCAGATAGATTATTTACTGAAATACTTTCATGTTCTATTGTTATTTGTGATGGTTCATTATTCGTGTAGGTAGGTGAAATCCAATCATTGGATGTACTTGGTATTTCGCTAGTAGGATGCGTCTCAGAATCAAGTTTAATTCTTTTTGTGATTTTCGCACAAATTTCCTTCTTGTTTTGTATGGAATCTTCTACGTATGCAAAAGCATCTGGCCATAGTTTTCTATATCTTTTACAGTTATATTTGTTAATTCTTGTATCCTACAGGCACCAGTTACACCAAATATTAAAGCAACCTGAAACATAAGAAACAATAATTAAAGTCAACAAGCTGCTATTAAATATTTAATTAAAATTAATTTAACTAACCTTTGTAGCCAAATATTGGTTATCTGGAGCATCTTTAATAAATTTTTCAATATCGTCAGATGATAAAACCTTTGATTTTTTGCTTCTAAATCCATCAGATAGTCTCTATATATAAGCTGACAAATTCAAGTATGTTTTTAAGTCCACTCCATTCTTTGTTCGGACTGTACTTTTTAACATTGAGTAAATACACCACAAAGAGCTAGGTTTGTACTTAGAAGATAATTCTTTAAAGTACGCCATGAACACATTTTCTGAAAAAGACTGCGTATTCTTGTTGTTCTGCCATTGTATGAAAGTTTGGTACGATAATAGATATTTTTCCTTTGAGTTTTCTGGTAGTAAACTTTCCATAACGTTCTGGGCTTCACATCTTATATCGGGCGGTGTACAACATAAATCATTTTCTTCATAAATTGTATTTGCAGACATCTTAATTAATAACTAACTAAATAACTTCAAAAGAGAAAACGAGACGAGCTGTGAAAAATGTTTCGTAATGGCGGGAAAAATTAATCAGTTTTCCTATGCGCGCGCATCGGCCATAGACTAAAAAATGAGGTTTCTTTTTTTTGGGCTTTTCGCGGATAGCTTTTTAGCGCAAATGTAAGCGTAACTCAACCAATAATATTAAAGAAAGAAAGAAAGAAAGAAAAATATTTTTATTTGACATGCACATAACAAACAACAACAAGAAGCTTAAACAATAATAAAAAAAAAAAAATAGACAAATACAAACAGTTTATACTTAACAATAAGTGCAGTCAACAAGGCCCTATCTCAGCATAAAACTTTTGCGACATTATAAAAAACGTCGCAGAAGCGCTGTTATTATGCTAGGGCCTTGGGCGTGACTTTGGATTTTAAACTACATATACTTACACATATACATAAATACAAAAAAATACATATACTTACACATATACATATAGATAAGTGACATAAACTCAATCACATCAGACATGGCTGTATGGGCATTAGTTCCTTTTGCCTTCCCATTACAGGGAGATTTAACAACAAAAAAAGAAAAAAAAAATATATTGGCAATTTTAATTATTAAAAAAAAACTATTACTCACTAGTGAATAATAGTAATGAAAAAGTCACAGTTTGATTATAGGTGTCATTATGAGCCTAATTGCCATGGGATTAGAGCCACTTTATGAGGAAGTGTGTTGAAAAATATATTTATTTCATTAAAAAAGAACATGCGTAGAAGAACATTAGGACCCAACATTCAGAAATTTTAATATTTAAGATTATAGTTATCCCTGGGGAGTTACTCATAGTTATATTTTAGAGGTAAGTACATTAAACGTTTAATTCTAATTAATTAAGTTAAGTAGATAATTCTTTAGCTTGATTATACATCCATGTCCATACACTTTCTTGGAATGTAATAGCATTTAAGGATTAGTTTTTTTGATATTTTTGTTCTCATTTTACTGTTCACATGACTATGATAAAATAAAGAAACATTAGTTTTAAAAAAGGGTTCGGACAATTTGAGAGACCATTCAAATAAAAAGAAATCAGTATTCTGTTCCTACAGGAATTACCATCAGACAAATATTTCTTTTCTCATTTTCCAAAACAAAACTTTAGTTTTCTACCTTCCTTTCATTCCTTTTGAATAGTAAAGTAATAGGTTTAATTTTAATTTAGGTTTAGTCGTTGCACTACACAACTAAGGCATTGAAGATTTTCTGTCGTTTTGAATTAAATTAAGTTATTAATACTTTAAGTCTCTCTTTCAAATTCAGGTAAAAAAGTAAAAAAGGACTAATATTACAAAGGCGATGGTAAAGTTTTGGGCCAGCTCGTGAGCACCGTTTCAGATTGAAGACAATAATGTACTGAATAATATGGTTTCTATTAAATAACAGAAAACTCTAATATTATTTTGCAACAAATTAACGAAATAAAATAAGTAGATATTGTATAAAATGGTATCATAGAAGACATAAAATTGTCCAAAGTGGCACCATAGCCACAAAAACGCTGTTAAAAAGTTTACTTTAATGTCATATTGATTGACATTTATTAAAATTGTCATTTTGTATTTTCAACCATGAATGTTTTGGGTGGTTATGAAGAAATAAAACGAAAGTATTAAACGTAAAGTCGTAAAAAACTAAATTGTATTATGACGTCATTTTGTTTTCTTCAAAATGGCGACTTATCTGTGATTTTTCAACAAATTTAAATATTTTTTTTAAGCTTCTATCAGTCAAGATTTATGAAAATGATAGTTCAAGATGGAATCTTATAAAAATAGCTTTACGAAAAAATGGTGAATCCCATAGAAACTTTTACTATCTCCTTTATGTTACGTATAGCTCATAAATAAATTAAATATTTAAACGGTAACAGTTAGTTGATCACTATTATTTAATAATTCAAAAGCATTATCAGCGACATTGTCTTTATTTGCCAATAAATATTAATATTAAAATGATTTCTTACTTGAAAATTGAATATCTCTGCCAAAACAACATATGTGATAGGTAAAATACCAGCTGCATACGCCCACACGAAGCTAACTATGGCTAGCATAGCCAGCCAGCTCGGCACTTGGACTCCATTATGCTGGGCAAGCAACACAGTCGCTAAGCAAGCGCTAGACAGTGTTGAAACTATGAATGCCCCAGCAAGTAATGGCTGTGGATTAAAAAGTTTAAAAAAAAACACACCGTTTAATGTACAATGTTACTCCTAAAACTTAACCCTACTTTTAATCACTGCATTGTCCCGTCGTAAAGAGGAAGAATTGCATGTTTGAGCTCTCCTCTACAAAAAACCCTGCGTATATGTACGGTCGACCACAAAAGTAGCTGAACACTTTAGTACCATATCACAACGACTCTAGCGTCAATATAGTACGCTAGGAACTATAAAGCACGTGCATAAGGTCGGTGTGACATGGTACTAAAGTGTTCAGCTACTTCTGTGGTCCAATGTACCCTCTGGTCTCCAGCTGAAAGCAGTTGTAGTTGTGGGCGCTGTTGCAGCATGACTTCCATAACCTAAACAACTAGTAAATGCTAGGAGTAACCGGAAGATCCTAACATTAACCACACTTCTAGGCTTACCACTAAAAGAAGTTGCCGTCTGGGCATTGAAGGATTAAAAGTTAGCTCAATCCTTTAACGCCCAGACGTCATAGATGTATGTAATAAACAATTAAAATATGATTAATGTGTAAACCTACTTTGTGTAGCGTTTAATATGTGTATTTTTTTTTATACAAAGCACGGCAATTGACCCAACACTACCTGATGTGAAGCGGTAAGGCGACTCCATATGCGAAGACAGCTAGTGCAGAATAGACATTGCCTAGCCGCCTACACCTTGCCGGCCCAAAAGGTGCTTTTTCACGCCTCTCTTGAAGGACCCCATGTTATAAGAAGGAGGAAACACATGTTCTGGCAAGGAATTCCAAGTTCTGGTAGTACGACACAGAAACGAGGCACTACATTTCTTTGTGCGCGATGTTGAGGTGGTGGGTTCTTTGTGCTTTCTTTCATCTTTCTTTCAAAATTTAATTGTATCTGTTTTGAAAAAGTTAAAACTGTTACCATAGCTAAAACTGAAATGTGGTTTGATGATTAAAAGGTCGCAAATCAACAAGCTAGCAAAAAACTTATCATGTTTTGTTCCTATTTTTACATATTTCAATTTATAAAGTTCTTACGCACTTACAAACGGGCACAAAGCTTTTCTATTCGTTCTTGTGACGCCGGCCGCCGCTCGGCGCGCCATTGCAGGCGGTGCCTCGCTGTAATGTGTCTCTGGCGCCTAAGGCTTCCAACAAAGCTTTTCGAAGAAACGTTCGTTATTCGTCCCTTATCATAAGGTAAATAAACTCAAATGACATCTTCCAGTTCGCATGAACCATAAAGGCAGTGACTGTCTAAGGCCGTCTCGTAGGCCCGGGGCATCATATTTAAATGAGGCCTTCTTTTGTACATAAGTATTCGTACTTGTTTTTGCAGGTCTTTTTAGGTCGCACGAGGTGGTTTGTTTTTACCGTACTCGGTCCTGTGTACGTATTTTTGAAGACATATAAAATTGTCTTTCTTGATATTCATTTAAATTTCGTCCGTAACTTTCTGAAGCTAATTTCAATTCAATTAAAATACTATTAAAATGTTTGGTAGAGTCTACGCCACCAAAGAAGTCCCGCGTCGTAAAGATGAACTACAGCTGTTCGCAACATAGATTAGAGTTAAAGTTGCCACTGGCTTGATGATAATTATTTAAGGAATTGGTATTAATTTCGTTTTCATTTATTCAACCGTTATGCGATCATTTATTATTGAAATGAATAAATAAATAAATGTCATCCACTTTATGTGCTTAGAATTTAGCCACCTCATTCTTTCCCTGATTGTGTAAGAGAGGTAACTAAGGGGTACTAGGAAACAAAAAACCCAATTTCTACATCCACCAACAGGCACTAGGTCTGCGTAGTGGATTTTGTGGTCCTGGATCAGTTATTGATATTTTTATTACTTTTAAAATCGCAAACTAGTTACCGAGTGGGTAGATTAGGGACATCTTTTTGGCAACATTTTTCCATCTGTAACAGCGCCGCTTCTACGGGACTTCTTTCGTGGCGCGGGCTCTACATACCTTTCTGCCGAGTTTTTCTACGCAGCTCATAGAGAACAGTGATCCTAGTATCATAAGCGCAGGTATGCTGAGGGTCTGCAGCGCAGGGTTAGCGGTGACACCAGACTCCGTCATGATACTCCACGCGTACGTGAAGATGGTGAAGTAGCCGTTCGAATCCAAAGCCGTCAGCATGAGCATGCCAAGAATGAAAGCACGACACCATGCCTTATTTTTGACTGTAATTTAAAATTTTGTTTTATGATTATGGACTATAATATTGTGAACCTATGTAAAGTTATTAAAAATTAAAATAACTAAACTATAAAATAGTCATGTACCGGGTTGGTATGGTGACCCGTGACCAATCACAACCCAGGTGACTGCTTCAACCACGGAGCTACCGACGACTCAGGAGATTTTAATTGACAACTATTATAGTGGGCAATAAAATTAATATAATAAAATAAATAATATATAACAAAATTAAGACAACATATTAATTACGTGTTTGTTTTGAGATGCCATTATTTCGGAGTTTTACACAAAATGAATTGGCATACTGAGAAGGCTGAATGAATGCAGAGAAATTAGACAGATATCTGTTCGAACAATCTAATGGTAAATTACGTTTGCGTATAAACTGTTTATAAATTCATATTTCTTTTATATTAAATATTTTTTAATTTCCATTTTCTTTCGAATGAAATCCTGTATTACCTACTTACCTTTAGCTATAGTACCTCACCGTACACCGTACTCACAAAATACATAGATAGATACAAAAGACCGGCGTCATACAATGGACTACACACAGACACGTATTTACTAATATTTTTAAGAGCCTTCCTCTTTGGTGGTATTTTAACACTTTAATTTTCAGCACCTATCTTACATAAGGTCGCAGCCAATTAACACTACTTTGTAGTGTAGTGTAGTGTAGTAAGGTCGGCAACGATCGCCCAAGTGACTAGGTGATCTCCATCTGCGCGAAACCTGTTCCCTGATTCTCAACTGTGGGATCACGGATTCGATTCGAAAAGTCACATCCCGTCTCACTTTAATGCTCCGCGATGAAAGTGACAGGTATATTTATAGATTTTTTGGTATTCGAATCCTTTCCGAAAGTTGAGAATATAGGGGCTGGACGTAAGGCCAGGTTGCCCGGGGGCGATTGGTGAAATTCTTTCGGCAGAGCTCAGGGCTCGACTTGAAGGGCAGTGTAGTTACCGGAGAGTTTAAGTCACAGATCAATAGTTCCTAGTGCAGTAAAAGCGCTGGGCTAACTCCCACGCACGCCCGTCGCTCAGCTAGCGGCGGGTAGGTCTATAATCGGATTACTCCTTGTGAGAAAAAAGGTCGCCTAAGCTCATTTACAAACGGTATGTTGGGAGTAGAGGGACTCCTTATCCTGTGATATTAGCATAACATTTTCTTTGATTTTTTAAGACGTGATAGTGCCCAAGGTGCTACAGGCATTTATGCTAGGGTACGGTAACCTTACCACAAGGCAGGCCGTACGCTTGCTTGCCACCCATAGCATGTAAGAAAAAATAATGGAACGATTCGAGTAACTTGATTTGAGATCGCCGTACGTAATCATCCGTGTTTGTTGCAAACCTATAATAGCTCTTCGTATGAAGTCTGGCTTTTGTATCTCTTTGAGGTCACCAAACTCCTTTCAAGGACAATAACACGTGAGATTACACGTGAGATAGAAATGGTTCTATTATAATTTTCATTCACTTAGATAAATTGAATAAAATAAAAACCAAAGTTAAGTACTATTCCATTGTTCATTATTTATAATGTAATTTAATACGATCTCCTGGTGTCTGGCAAAGTAAATGCATAACGCAAATTACATAGTTTACAAAAGATATTTAAAACTTAAACCGTTTGTCTGATAAAGTTCTTCTACTATCACAGGCAAAATATCACTATTTTGGTTATTATGTGCTAGCACCGAGTAAGTACGATCGCCAGAAGTCTTTGGGAATGCGTTCGTTAGGAGAATCGAGACTTGCCCGTTGTATTGTTCACTATAGAAGATTTTTTTCCATTTTCAAACTCCTCTGACTCGATGATTTTTCATTAACAAGTCCAGCTGTCATACATACTCATAGAAATGAATTGTATTAAAACCAAATTGAACTCAATAAATTGGATTCGATTAAAACAACTGTTAGTAGAAAAGTTGAAAGTAGGAAAAACCTCTCCTTGCAAAGGGGTAACTAGTATCAATTTTATCGTTTTAATATCTATTTCATTTTTAAAATGTCAAACTCATCCCAAATTGACAGTCAGTGAGTTATATTGGCAGTTATATTTGTAGCTCACTGGGTGTGTCGCTGAGTGTCAAATGCCCACATTTTGCAATGGGCGGGCAATGTTACCTAAAAGATATAAGAGGAAACTCGTCTAGTATTAGCCATATTGTTTAAATTTTTATTTTATTTTTAAAATGTCAAACTCATATTGAATTGACATTCAGTGAGCTACAATTTATAGCTGCTTAAGCTATAAAGTACGGTTTCTGCTTAATATCGAACAAACTGTATGCTGGTGTGATACTTATGAAACATCTCTAGATATCATTGCACAATAAATAAATAAACATACTTACATATCCCAACAAACGTAATATTTTCTACTGTCTTAAAATGCGATTCTTCATTTTCCATGAATTCGATTTCACTTTGTACAACTTTGTCATCAATTTCCAATCCTCTTAGTGTAGCTATGGTTTTCGCGGCGTCCTGTGAATCGAATGATAGTTCTGCTTGTCAGGCATTTCTCTAAACACTAACTTCTCTTTTAAGTGTCGATACTCAATATTTCTTGTTTCTAAAATTAAATAGGTGGTTACAATTTTAGACCCTGTTGGGCAGTCCAAAAAATCATCTACCATCACTTTAACAACAGATGAGAAAAGGAAAAATAGAGTTGGATATATTTTATCAATTCAACGATTTTAATACGAAGCTTCCACTAAATTGGTTCGTATTTCTGAACCTTTCATTTAAATCTATAATCACCAATACAAAGAATGGGTGTTAATACACCCATTCTTTTAAGTCTTTAATTGCAATTTTAACTGTTTTTAAATCAAAACGAAATATTTTTCAGTAAAATTACCTACCTACCTACCTACAATATTTAAAATATTTTCCGGCCGTGGCATGGCCGTGGGGCAAGCTGCATATTACGCCGCACTAAAAATATAATTCCCTCTACATAATACTAACCTCAATTTTCCCTTTCTTAACAAGAAAAGCCGGTGACTCCGGAGCAAATATCATGAAAATTATAGTCGCAATTGGAATAGAAATAACGATCCATAATATCGTATAGTAGTCCATGTACGCTCCCATGGCGTACATCGCCAATAAACCTATGTTCTGGAACATCATGGACAAAGACACGAGCGCGCCTCTTATGTTGTCCTGGCTTATTTCCTTGATGTACATCGGGATTAAATTAAAACAGCCTCCGGCAGCAACGCCCGCACAAGCCCGCGCTATTATTAGTGCTATCGTGTTTGTTGAAGTCAATTTTATAATCCAACACAACTGTAATAAAACAACCTCCATTAGATATGGATAAAAATATTAATAGTTTAGAAGAATGGAAAGTACATAGGCCATAGTAGTGTATCGGGTTTGAGCGCCTTACTGAGGTAGTACCTCCACCTTACGTCATCACCATTTCACCCGAAAGACGTCCGCTGCTGGACAAAGGCGTCCCCTAATGATTTAGATCGTCGGCCCACCTTGGTGGTCTTTCGGTTCATGGTCGCCACTATAGAACCTTTCCGCTCCAACGGCCATCGGTTCTTGCAAAGTCTCCTGCCCATTGCCACTTTAGTCTGGAAACTCTTTGAACTATGTCAGTGACCCGGATCTTCTCATTTCTAATTCGATACCTTAGAGAAACACCGAGCATTGCTCACTCTAGCATAGCAGCAGCACCTACCTAACACTACATAATGTTGAGAGCAGGGAGACTAATATAATTGAACTCATACCTTAGTCAAGTTAAATAGCATTATTTTCCAACTACAACTTCAAGGCACAGATCATCTATTTTATTACAATTAAATTAACCATCAATTTGTATTTATTTATTTCGTAGCATTTTAGTTGTATCTATCTATGTGTAAGGTAGGTAATATATCTAAATTTAATAATGATATATATTTTAATAGTTTATTTAGGACTTACATTTTGTTTTCTATAAATCATATGTATACTTTTCTATCATCAATCGTTTAAGCAAGCCATCTAGACAACTATAAACCGGCACCAACTGAAAACCAGCAGCGTTGCAGCGCCGTCTGTAGCATATGCTGAGTTGGAGTCCGTTTTGGCAATAATTTGATAATATATGAGTATGTTTTGTTAATCTTGTATTTTTCATGACGAATAAATTATCTTTCTTTCTTTCTTTGTTGTCAACACCACGCTTTCTCTGCATTTTACAGTACCCCTAGCATGAACATTTTCAAATTTTCGATACGATGGTGATTCGATACTACTCGATACGATGGTGACATTTTTAAATTTAGAAAAGCTTTGTTTGAAATTTAAACCATGCGTAAAGATACTATTACGATTCGAAATTTAAAAAATGTTCGTGCTAGGGGCGCCTCGGCAGGCAACGCGTGAGTAACTAATGCATTATGTGCTACGGGCATCTATAGGCTATGGTAGGCAAGTGTTTATAAGGTATTATTGTGGGTGCGTGAGTACTCACCGTAGTTAACAGTAATAATTGTTACTGTTAAGAGACACCGCACATATACAATTTCAAGTTGGCCAACTAAATCGCAGAATGTCTAAGAGGCATAGAATCTTATGATAGCCCACACATTATATCCAACTAAGTCGTTCAGCACGCAGCCGCCCAGTCGATCTCTGCATTCTCTACTTGTAACAAATGAAAAAATAGAACTGCTGATCGACGAAGTCCAAAAAAGGCCATCCCTTAAAAAACTTATCTGGGTAACATCTCAGTTTAGAATGAAAGGTATGATGTTTCCCACGCTCTAATCTGTCACTTAATATCGGATGCACCCTAAATGTTTTGTTCTGTTTTCGTCTTCTTTTTATTAATTTAAGAAGTAGTGCGTTGTTTTTCCGCATTTTATTACAGACTTCACCGCGCTAGCAACACGTCCACCAACTAAGTCGGCGAAGTCTGCGGCCTATGAAAGCACGTAATTTAGTTGTTTGATAGTTGGCCAACTTGAAATTGTAAGTCTGCGGAGTCTCTAACTATGCATCTCTGTGAACACGTGTTTATATTATCCTATGTATATTATCATCAAGAAATTATCCGTATACATAAGCCGGGCGCTGAGATTAATATAGAAACTTGCTATTGCCCGCCTTCAGAATAATCTCGGTTATTGAACGTGGAATAAATCTTTGATTAAATTTTCTTTTTAAATGTTCGTAAGAAATATACCACTAGAGTGGCATTCAAGCACACGGCCCACCTGATGGTAAGCGGTTACCGTAGCCTATAGACGCTTGCAACAACAGTAAATTTTCTAAAAAAATGTGTGTATGTTTGTCCCGGATTCATGCCGAAACCATTGATCAGATTGTGATGTAACTTTGACGCCCACGAAGGTTCCTGGATTATAAAAACTTTTTATTTATTTGTAGTTATAATAAAACCTGACAGTTCTCTCTTTACGGGCATTGCGAAGCATGCCGGGTGCAGCTAGTAATACTATATTTTCATAATTACCTTTAAATAATATTCTATTAGTTATCTACGACTTTATAATATTTTCTCGGTATTCGATTACTTTTCGGTTGCATTATATTCTATAATTTTGTCACTCTTAAAGAAACGGTTTTATACAACGATTATCGATTTTTATGATATATGAACTTTCGTCCCATACCATACCAGCCTCCGATTCTCAAACACAAATGGAAATCTATTGAATCCGATATATGGCTACTTCACAATAATATGAGAAATAACTACTTACATTTCAGATCTTATACTTATCATTTCTATTTTTGTGGAAGTAAAACTCACCGCTTGAGGCACAGCCATTGCTATAACGCCAACTTTTCTTCCATAGGCATCTGCTATAAAGGTGTACAGTGGTACCCCAAACACAGCTGCTATAGACAACGTACTTGCTATCCACGAAATCTCATTATTAGACAACGGCGCACCGCTTGGTGATAGATCTGACTGCAATACTTTCGTCATTGGAGACATCCATCCTCCTTGGAGACCATAACTGAGCAACGTTGTGGCAGCTACGAATTAATATTACAGTAATAATACCGAACAAAATTAGAAGTGTATGACACGTGGGGTAATTTAGAGCAAGGCCGCGTATCTCATCATAGTAAGGGTAAGGGTAAAACAAAGCAACTTTCGCTATGGTTGATCTCGGATGGGTAAGGAAAAAAATTCTTTATTTGGATCTCGTCCTTGCTTTGGGAGGCATGTTAAGCCGTTGGTCTGGTCCTGTTCTTGCCCCACTCTACCCTCAGCTCGAGAAAGAAAGTTTGCTGAGGTGTATCTCACTATTTCTATGGAAATACAAAATTGAAATTGTGGGGCCAACATTTTTTTCTAATTACTTATATCCCATTATTTCCATGACAAAAATCGCAAATGGTAAGAGCAGTTTTCACGACTAAAGGTGGGATACCCTTTTAAATTACATTAGTATATTTATCATTAAAATTTGTTTAAGATTTTTCTGTTCAATACGTTACACGTTTATATAGTAAATTTAAATTTAAATTAGGACCGCTGCCCGTTGCCGTGGCCAGGCCGTAACTGTAGTATGTCGTAGAATACGCAATAATACGCATTTTTGGAGTTGTTACGAACAGGACAAAATTTTAGTTCGGACCTTCGGAGTATGCTGTATACGAGCTTAGGCTGTAAAGTTAAGAAATTAAGTTGACTAGTCCTTACTAGGCCAGCAGCAAAAATTTACTTAGTACTCTGACAATTTGTCATTGTGGCGGAAATTCCATAATAACACATTAAAGTCTTGAATATTTGCAAATCTTAGTAGCTTTAAAAGCTAACATCGCCAAACTAACTAGAATACGTCATTAATATGTTAGAGCCTTCTTTTGGTAAAAAAAGCTATAAATTATTAAGCTATGTATTCTCTATTACCCTACAGAGCATTAAAAGAGAAAAAGAAATGATTTCCTTTTTAATCATTTATCTTCTCTTTTTGGTCACCAACCCCGAGAATCCCGAGACCAGTGCCAGCTTCTTTGATCTCTTAATAGTTTACAAATAAATACATAATTTACCCAACATTGCGACCATCCATTGCACGTAAGTATGTCCGGTTTTATTTTCACTCTTAGGAAACTTATTGTTTATACACGAGAACATTTTCAATTCCTTATATTTTTTAAAATTTATTCCATTATTTTTACAAAATACACTTAAATCTGCTTTAATATAAAACTCATTTGATAAATTTGAGATGCTTTCAAATCAAGAAAGAAACGTGAAACATTTTGGTACACATTTCAAAAGCGTAATGAAATGAATGATTCCCTGCTCGCTGCACCGACAGCTTCAGGGATGTCTCGATGCACAAATGGATCCACAAATGTGTTAAATTATATTCCTACGATACTCGTAAAGTCACATACACCATTTTGACCACGCTTATCAGGCTATTATTGGGTTTTATGCCCAAATACCGGAAACAGAAACGAAAAACAACACTACTATTTTCCGTCTATCTATTAACAAGCATAGAACTATACATATATAATACATAGTTTTTACTATAAACGCCAATCAATCAGTGAAATAGCCACATAATATACACAATATGTTATATTGTATGTGATCGCTGTCAGGCTGGCAAGAGTCGAATAGATTAAAAATATTTATTACATAATGATTTTTAACGATCTTTACTTGGACTTAGGTTATTTATATTACATAAGGAATATCTTAGTAAGATTACTTTTTATAAGGTCTATTCTATAGTCATTATAAAATAAAATAAATTGGATTATCAAAGAGAATTATAATTCGTCAAATATTGAAGTAAGTAATGCAATTAAGTTAAGAGTATAAAAATATTAAAATGAAAGTTTTTATAGGGAGTAACCCTGACAGTGAAATTAAGTACATAAGAATGTGTGAATTACTAGATATAATTAGTATTTAAATATTTACACTGTCTGCTTGAAAGATATCATATTATGACTTCTTATCGAGATCGTAATTTTAAGTAATTGTTGTCTATTTCCATAGCGTTACGATTCGCGTTTAATTTTTTTAGGTATTTCATAAAAATATATTTTTTCGAGTTGGTGTTAAGCAGTTTCCAGAAACAATAAAAAGTGAAGCACCGACTCAAAAAATATCTTTTTATGGAATTAGCGGGACAGATATTGACGGATCATAATTTAAATATAGGCGTATATCCAGATCAATACTTACGATTAGTGAGCTATCATCCGGCAATAAAACAGGCTAAATCATCCTCATATCACTTACAACCCAATTACATATAAGTTCCTGACGTCTCTAGGTCAGAAGAAGGCCGACACCGAACACTTGCCTTGATCATTTTAGACTTTTATTTCTGAGGTGAATGATGAAAAATGCATCTATTTGAAGAGTAAACACCTCAAAGTCTAATCTTTGAAGATATAAGGCCAAGTAACCCTCCATCATCTTCTAGCAAACATTACGTGCGAATGTATCCATTATTAATATTTTGGCACAGACAAAACAAACTGTATTAATAGATGCATGACATGACACCCACATAAATAACTGAAATGGTTATAATTTACCACATTAACTAAGTGAAAAATGTTCGTAAGTTAGCTAGTATAAAAGCGAAATAGTATATCAAATGCTCTTTCTTGCACAACAGGACACACACATTTTAAACAATAAAAACAAGAAATAAAACAATAGGTACAATTGGCGGCCTTGTTGCCAAGCAAATATGTTAAATATTTTAATAAAATTTTACTGTTGATTTGAAATTAAATTCATTTATTTATTTGTATACTTAGGGGAAGGGAGGGCAAGATGAATATAGCGGGCAACATGAATTATTCTAATATTTTTAACCGACTTCAAAAACGAGGAGGTTCTCAATTCGGCCGGTGTTTTTTTTTTTTTCTATGTATGTACACCGATTACGCCGAGATTACTGATCCGATTTACGTGATTCTTTTTTTGTTCGATGCGGAATAGCTGCCATTTGGTCCCATAAAAATTTTTTCAAAAACAGTTGGGTACTTTGGTTTTAAATTTAAAAAAACTGAAATTATGAAATCGTCTACATAAGCGAAATTGCGAATTTTTGCTTTTCCAATGACTTTTTAGTAAAACGATACGATAGTAGGAAACAATATAAGTTGATGGTCACCTATCTAGCTTCGACCGTAGAAAGTTATCACTAAAAATTGTGAAAAAAAATTTTAAACAAAAATTAAAACCGACTTCAAAAAACTGAAAAGGATGAAATAATTAAATTTAAGTAGGTTTCATCCCCTAGAAACATATTTTTGGAGTTGGTGCTAAGTGGTTTCCAAAAACAATAGAAAGTAAAGCACCGACTCCAAAAATATGTTTCTAGGGGATGAATACCTACTTAAATTTAATTATTTCATCCTTTTCAGTTTTTTGAAGTCGGTTTTAATTTTTGTTTTGTTCTATCGGCTTGGTACAAACACCTACTTAAGGTGTGCGTACGCGCAGTGAGGCGGAGGTTCGCAAATCAGGACAACTTGAACTGCAAGTGGAGGTTTACGCGCGTCAGTGCAAAAAAACGAAAAGAGTACTCGCCACTATAATATTTTGCTACGGTACGTTTTTAGTTTCCTATTTCATTTAATTTCCTTAACTAATGTAAATAAAAGTGTATTGAAGCATTTTTCCAACAATATTATCATAAAATTTTTAGGTTTTATCTGTTATATGAGTATGGCCGCCAAAAATTGTACATTAACAGTCGTGAATTAGTAACACACGGTAACATACGTGAATGAAAGTAACACATGTGAACTTTGTTAGGCCAAGTGTACAATGTACAAGTATTAAGAAGAAAAAAAACGTAAATGCTAGTATAATAATTAAAAACAAAAGAGGTTACGGTAAAACCGGGATAGATGCCCCACTTTTTAAAAAACCTCCCAATTTTGAAAATATTCATTATTATGAATAATTTCTATGAATGTGGGCTAGCTCAATCATTCATGTTGAATTATAATTATTTATTTTTGACTTTGCAAAATTTTGCTTTTTGTGGAACCTTTTTTTTGAGGATAATGCCTACCTGTATGGATTGTTGCCCCACTATGAAAATACTAAGAAGGATAGATGCCTGCAGTACGGGATAGATGCCCTTTATACTGTGTAATCGATAAACCCGACTAAATTTTATGCGGTCGTTCTTCTCCTGAAACAGCAATTGTCTCCAAGAAACATGGGTCGAATTACAAAAAACATTTTACGATTTTTAAAATATTTTAATTGTTATCTTTTTAAAAAAATATACAAATAATCATAATTAAATTTTAAAAACCATTGTTTAAGAAACATTCTTAATTGTTATTATAAAATATTAATTATAAAGTTAGTCTTCGGTCCAAGTACATACTCTCGTACGCACTCCTTCTTTTCTTTTCTATTTTCGTGGCATGGTTCTGCAAAAATCAGTAAAGAGACCATAATTATATAAATAAATATACGTAAATACATAAAAAATATAACAAAACACTAAAAATAATTTAAAAATATACACTGACATCATAAATGGGCATATACCTACAGGGTGGTGCCGTCAATAAATTAAAACATGGGCTATAATAGTTCATAGAAATGGTTTGCCTCTTACAAAAACATCCTAATACTTTGATAATTTCATGAAATGTCATGAATTTATTGTGCCGTATTGACGGCACCACACTGTATGCTGCATGGAGAGATAGATGCCCTTAGTAAATGGGCATATATGGTGTATGGAGGGATAGATGCCCAAGTAAATATTTTAAAAAATCTTACTATTATACAAATTTTAATTTTCAATAAAAATCAGGTTTAACTTCGAGTTCTATAGTGTATACTATTCCTAACATTCGATCACGAATGTTACGTATCGCACATAGTAACACATGGTATCATTCGTGAACTAAAATCACTGTGGTCATAACCAAAAAAATATATATTCGCGTTAGTTTTGAAGTAGGAAGACGCTGCATAGTTTAAATAGTTAAACCAATAGCCTCTACATGCACATATTAAAATAAATGTAATAAATTTGCATCCTTACCGTGCATATTTTCACTTGAAATCACACAAAAATTCCGAGACAAAAGAGCCGGCCACCTTGAGGTTCACTTTCAGAGAGGACAAAATGGCGATTTCTCCCCGTATGTTAGCTTACCTGTAGTACGTTGTGCTGCCACGATTTAAAAACATTTTTACGGGCCAGGAATCTAGCATGTTCAGTCTTATATATCGGTAACTTACGTGAAGTAACATTCGTGAACCAAAAACGAGACACATATTTAAATATGTTTAGTTTTCATTTTTTACGTTATTTTATTAAAAAGAAAATAGTACTGCTTAGCAAATTGACAAATAAGTTTAGAAAAGTCAAAATTTAACATTTTGCAAAACAGTTAATGCATATTTTTCAACTTCAAAGTATAAGATGTCTGTATTGGACACATGATTTTTGTATGGGTACTTAAATTAACCTTCAACGAAAAAAATTTTTACGGTCATTTAATGATACCAAAATGAATTTAAATAATTTATATGAATAAACATGATATATTGCGATCTAGAAACCACACAATTTATCATTAAATAAGATGACTTTAAGGAATTATCAATACTATTATGAGAAGGACACCGATTTTTTCCCAAATGTACAATTTTTGGCGGCCATACTCATATATCTGTTATTAGGGCATGCACCCGGTTCTACCCGGTTCCGAAAAGACCCGGTTCTACCCGGTTCTTTCAGCTCTCAAAGAACCGGTTCTTAAAAATATATTACCCGGGTTTTTCGGTTCTTTCGGTTCCTATGAATGTCATCAAAGAAATCAAATATTTAACGATATTGTTTGCGATAAATCGAACTTGGAATATGTAAGGCGTGGCATGGCTACACTAGTAAGGGTATGGGGCAGCATAGCAGTTCACAGCATTCATTCGCCACCATTTTGTCTTGCTCAGTCAGTGCATCGTTAATTATCAAAGTGTACTGGTGTGTTAATTTAAACAAAAGTAATAATCGTTATTATTATTGTAAGTTTGGACATGTAAGTATAGATACCATATTTTGCAATGAAATGAAATAATTTATTCAGAAACACACAATTATGACTACAGAATTCAAATACAACACATTTGAACAAATAACAATATAAATATGTCACTGAAAAGGAATCCACTCAGCATAAGCTGAAGCATCCTTGGACACTACGACGCTGGTCTTCCGTGGATACTTTTTTGTTACATTCTTTTGTTTTCACTTAATACACATCACAAAGTTAGCTAAATGCAGATTAATAAAGTATTTAATAGGTACTTTTTTCATTTTACCGTACTTATATACTCTTTCTTTGGTCGCTCAGTTCGCCGGTCACTTGACGCATTTTTATGCGTGGAAAAAATATTAGACCGTTTTATTAAGAAAAGATTATAATTTTGTTTTTACTCACAGTGGATGAGTGTGATGAGTCATCAGATCACTGATGACAGTGAAAAGGGAGACCGATAGACCCCAGCTAACTACCGCCCAATAGCTGTCACAGCAGATCTTTGCAAGGTTATGGAACGGATTTCAAAAATAACCAGCTGGTCCGTAACTTAGAAGATCGCTCATTAATTATTGATAGTCAGTATTGGTTTCGCCTGAAACGGTCAATGGGTCGAGCGTATTTATTGCATGTCTGGGGTGAAGCTATAGATAAACGTGGTGAGTCAGTGGCTGTTAGACATTGCTAAAGCTTTTCATCGGGTCTGGCACAGGGCTCTTTTCTCTAAGCTCCCGGCATACGGTCTACTCACTCAGCTGAGTGGGCAGACCGTATGACCGTATACGGCGATCCAGTTGCAGAGCTCAGCAACTGGATCGCCGGCTTCCTGCATAAGCAGAGAATCCGTGTTCGGGGTTCATGCCAGTGAACGCTGGTGTACTTCAAGACTCTGTTCTATCCCCTACTCTCTTTCTTCTTAATATCAATGACATGCTTCTATTAGGAAACATTCATTGCTATGCGGATGACAGTACAGTGCATGGTGGATATTACGGTCGCCCAGGGGCTGGGCGCGTTGAAACTTAGATGGAGAGCATAAATCTTACCATTGAGCTCGACAGGGTGTTGAACCTCATACCTGAATGGGGATCTAACAATCTTAATGAGTTCAATGCTAAGAAAACACAGGAGTGCGAGTTTACAGCCAAAATGTCGCCGTTCCTTCCCCTTCCCTCTCTTTAGGACACTACTCTTTCGGCACAGGGTTCCACATCAACTTGCTCAGTATGGAAATATGCTGCGATTTGAATCAGAGGAATTATATCGAAACTTTTATCAAAACAGTCTCCCAGAAGCTCGATGTACTGAACAAGGTGCGTCGATTTTTCACGCTAGATCAATTATGCCTTTTGTACAATACTCAGGTCCGGTATTGCGTTGAATATTGCTCGCACCTTTGGGATGGCTTCCCCAAGTACCTCCTCGATCTTATCCCACCTTCCCCTTCTTACTCAGGAGCACGCGTGCCGGTCTTCGAAGTCATCAATTTACTGTTTCCACTTCAACATCTCGCACAAAGAAGTTTAGTTACTCGTTTCTTTGTGGGACTTCCAAAACTTGGAATTTATTGCCGGCACACTTCGAGCCTATGCAATTGCGGCGAGACATTTCATCAATTATTGCATCGCTTTTTGAACTTATCCCACCTTCCTCCTTCCTCTTTCCCTCGTGCGTGGTGGTCTTCGGAGTCATCAATTCACTGTGTCCACCTCAAAATCGCGCACAAAGAAGTTTAGTAACTCGATTCTTTGTCTTCAAAATCTTGGGATTCTTTGCCAGTACATGTGTTTCCTCCTTCCTTTAAAATGGGTTCTTTCAAATGAGGCGTGAAAAGTGACTTTATGGGCTGGCAATGTGGAGGCGGCTAGAATAGTGTGTTTTAAGCTTCACTAGCTGTCTCCGCATATGGACTTTTCTTACCGCTTCACATATTGATATACATGACATATTGATTATTTAAAAACTTTGTTTAGCAATTTCCCATATTATTTATTTTCTTAACTGTGATTAATAGAGTTTCTAAACAAAACCAAAACAAATTAAATAGAATTTAATTTCACGACCCGAAAGAACCGAAAAAACCCGGGTACCCGGTTCTTCGGTAAAACGGAACCGAAAAACCCGGTTCCTAAATAAGGTCCGGTTCTGCATCCCCTATCTGTTATATAGATCGCTAGATTCATCTTGCCCGATAGTATAGGGTAAGATGAAACAAAACAAAAATTTTAAATATTGATCTCTTGTTACGCTTGTGATAAAAATTAAAGTTATCTGTTTGTTATAATCAATTATTATGAAAGTTTAATGATAGTTGATTTTGAGAAAATAAACGATATTTTGTATTCTACCGCAATGTATTTTTTATTATTATTCTAAGTTAAGTGAACCATCCTGCCCTCCCTTCCCCTATGTAATATATTTATAATATTTATATAGGTAGTTATTACAATCTAAACTCCGTTATCTAGTATCCATAACATAAGCTCGTAGTGTCATTTTGTTCTAGATATAGTTATTATGAATTAAACACCTGAAATTGTTTCGTTATGAACAAAATAACTATGATTGAAATCCCGGTCACTTGCGTTTATGAACATTAAATCGAGCGGATTTGTTTTAGGCTAGTCTTGTTTAGACAAACTTTAATATAGTGTCCGGAAAAACGGATTTAAATACGTATAGTCACAAAGAAAACAATCAAATGAAAGTACTTATTTACCTCTTTGAGTTGTACCCGGGTTGTACCTACCCTTGAACCGTTAACCTCTGGACGACTAGATGGCCGAGTGGTCTGTACCCCTTGCTATAGAGGCTACTCGGTCAGGGGTCCCGGGTTCAAATCCCGGTAGGAGCAAATGTTTGTATGATGAGTACGGGCATAGTTCACGAGTCTTGGATGTTTGTATGTTTATTTAGTTTATTTATAATATTTATATACACAGTATTATCAATATTTCTTTGTTATCTAGTATCCATAACAAAAGCTCTTAATGATGCTTACTTTGGGCGAGATAATAGGGGTGAGTGTGTGAATATTATTATACTTATATTATTATTATTATTACTTGAGAGATCTAAGTTTTTATAAATAATAATAATAAAAAATATGATTAATCATTTTTTACTTTTGACGGCCAATGTAGGTACTAAATATACCGTATGTTCTTCACAGATTACATAGAGTAATAAATTAAACATTTCTTTGTATCTTTCCTAAAAAAATAGCAATTGAAAAGTCTTGCTACACAATAAAACAAAAAAGTTTTTTTCCTATTTTTATAATGTTGACCTTAGTATTAACGGAAGACTCATAAACAGATGGATAGTGAATAATTCATGCTTTGTTTATTGGTATCAATCTAAATTTAAAGCCACCTGGATAAATGAAATAATATTTACCGACTGGACTATAAATGGCAATGATGATTACATTGGCACAGTTATACATGGTTTTGTGACCTTAAATCAGTAGGTATATGTTCTAATCTCAGACGGCGCCGATATAGTCCTCGTAACAACGCAGTTCTATTAACTGAGGTCAACGATAAATCAATATACTTAATGTTTTAGGAAGTACGACTGCTCCACATCGGATTGGAATATGACTAATTATTCACGGGAATTAATAGATGGACTCTGAAAACTAGTTTAGAGGATTTCGAGGCGAGACGTTTGAACATGCACGAAGTTTGGCTATTCGTGTCTTATCTTTATTTTGTGAAATATCGAATCGTCTGCAAATCGCTGTAGTCTAACTATTCAAAAATTATCACATCCGAAATTAGAATCCTGAAAATTTAAATTGGCCTTCAAAAATAAAAATTGGTCTACAAATTGTTAATTGGTCGGTATATTGATGATAATTTTTTAGTTTTTGGTGATCAATTTTTAGTTTTTGATGATCAATTATTATAATTTAAGGTTGTCAAGTTAGGTTAGTATATTAGGTAAGTAATATTGTAAAAAAGTAAAATTGCTTCTAAATGCACTATTAAATATACTTTTTTTTTTAAATAGCATAATGTAACGAACCTAATATTTACTTTAATTTGACTACCTATACCTATATAATATATGGGCTGCAACATAAAAAAATACTTAATAAATTTTACGGTATAAATACTAATCAACAACAATTCCATCATAATGATTCAGATATTTTAAGTATTATTAATAGGTACTGCCCTTAAAATGTTCACCATTTATGTAATAGTTTTGGAATTTATAAGTGACAAGAAACACAAAAGCTATTATATAACTATGAAGCAAGATAAATGACAATAGCATTCCATTTATCTTCGAATAAAGGAGAGAGAAAGCCTTTAGCCGTGTCGACTTAAAGATACTAAATTAGATAACAGCCCCAAAGAGCCAGTTCTCTCAGCACGTAGCAGCGTAACGCGTACCGAGCTTTCAGGATTGACTTTCAGGAGGACAAATCATGACACAATCCAGGTCATCCCCGAATTACGAAGGTGACACAAGAATCAAATCAATACAAATAATAGTTCGATTATGTCAACGGCACAAAAATTGAATAACACATAATAATATTACGTATTTATTTCTTTGATATTGGTGTTCTTCTTTTGAAAAATCCCCATACACGAGTAACCCCATGCCAATACAATGTTATTGTGTTACACATACGTTTGCAGACGTTTCGATACGTGAAAAATAAGACTTAATATAACGCGTTTGTCACAAGTTACAGCAGAGTATTTATAGACTGTCTAATTAAAATTAAAATTAAATTAAATTTCATTTATTTCAGGCAAATCAAATCCATATACATTTTTTACATAGAAGTTGACGTTAGTAACTTACTTAAATTGCTTATTATATTACTTAAATTAAATTTTAATCACAATTAAAATAGAATAAAAATCAATTCAACATTAAAATAAAAATCCTGACAATCCAAATTAAAATCATAAACACAATCAAAGTCAAAATTAAAATCTTGTTTTAAAATTACAATTACAATTAAAAATCATTAGTATGCAATACGAAATACATTACTTATTAGTCACTTTGCAATTATTTCTATTATGTAAACTACAGCTAAAAATATTAGTTCTTAATGAGTTATCATTTTAATTATTATAATGATATTAACACCACTTTTGTAACTGATCATAAAATTTTAAATAGTAGAAAGGATATTTCAATACATAATGAACCAACGAACTTAATGAACCAAAGGCTAGCTGGAAATCGAAGCTGAAAATAAATTCGGTTGGACTACATTTTCAACTTAATGATGTCTCATGTGTTTCTCCCATGTAGGAAGGCCCGTGCCCTCTGATGATGATAATGATGATGTCTAAATATTTTGTGAATAAATGAGAACCTTATTGATAATGAAAATACAATACAAATTAAACTGTTTGAACAACTACAAATTGAAAAAAATGTTTTTGTTTCAGAATTAGACCGAAAGCAATGGTGAACAATTTGTTTTTTCGACATACCAGTGACATTTCTCCGGTCATTGCCAATATTAAAAACCGCCGAGGTCGAGACCTTGCATAACTGGACTCAGTCTTTGTTTTTGTTATTAGTCTTAAACAGAATTGTCTCGGCGTCTTTTGGGAAGCATTCGAAAATTCTGGACCAATCTCGAAAGATAAGGTTTTTTACGAATAACAGCGAAGTATAGGTACCTATAGTACCATTTGTCTTATCTATCCGTTGCCGTCGTTTCAGACTGAACGAAGCGACCAAATCAATAGTTTCTTTCGTCCCTTACCAGCCCGCTGCTGACATCTCCTCAACAATAGGAAACCTATTTTCGGTTCTGGGTACTTCACAAATTACTATCGATTTATTTTATCGCAGACGACTCTGGAGATCGTAATAAAACCAATACTGTAACATGAAATTGGAAATGATTGGATTTTTTTTTTTTGGTGTTATGTTTTCTGTTTGCGTAGAATAAAAGTTATGTGGTTCATTGCGTTTTCTGCATTCAATTACAACGCGAATTGTTTTATTTATTTACCTTAGCCAATGTAGGTAACTAGCAGCGAAATGATAACAATTGGTAATAAGCAATAAAATAATTACATTAATTACATAATCCACCCAAAAGGGGTTATTGTAGTCAGCATTGATGAGGCCTTTAAAAATAAAGTTTCTTTGATCACTTTATTTGTTGCAGCATTATAAAGATTACAATAAAAACAATTTTGAAATTCCAAATTTATACAGTTATGACAGAGGGGTGCCTGTTATGCATTAAAGTTCATAAAAATGGATTGCCACTTTCAAAAAAATTTGGTTCATTTGATAATTTCATGATTCGTACAAATGTCATGAAATTATCAAAAGAATAATATGTTTTTGAAAGTGGCAATCCCTTTCTATGAACTACTATAGTCCATGTTTTAATTTATTGTCGTATTGACGGCACCATCCTGTATTATATTGCTATATTGCTTGTTCAAGAAGATGGTTATGCTTTAATTTACTTACAAATCTAGTACACTGACCAGAATATTAATTGAGATTTTCTGTTTATTATTATTTACTTGATGGTAAGACGAATGTAAAGATCCCTCACAAATAACGAGAAAGATCTTTATATTTATTAGCATATTAAATAAGTCAATTCCAAACATGTTTTGATCGAGACTGTTTGAATTTAACTCCTTTATATCGAGTTCGTTGACTTATTAGGGTCAATGAACGTTTAGAGCGGGCTTAATAATAATGAATTGATATCAAAAAATCCCAATGAAGGAATCCATTTTGCTGTCGTCTTTTTATTCAAAAAATATGAAAAGTCGACAGTAAAAAGGATTACCTACTGGTGCTTACCAAGAACTGGAACGTAAAAATATGAGTTACTTGAATTTTGTTTGTGATTTCACGATTTCCACGCAAATGGCCATTTATTTATAAATATTTAGTATTACCAATGCAACGGATTAGAAAATAGTGTTAAGTCACACGTCGAACTTTGTCTTGATAAACTACAGACTGTAGGTACTTTACATAATTAGCTTGATCGTTTATACTGTGGCAGTTTGAAAATTATACTAGTCTGTCAAGAAAGTACCGAGAAAAGATCAATAATACACAAAATGTTAGTTATTTATCCAAATGTATTTTATCACCTTCAAAGTATGCTCCTTCAGAAACGATACACTTACGCCAACGAATAATCCAAACATCAAAGCATTTTTTAAACACTGTTTCCGGAATTGAGATCTGGGGTGCGATTCTGTAACGAATCTCGCACCTCACTTCGCAAGTCACTTCGAATTCAACTGTCAAATAGAGCAAAAAATGTATGAAAATTTGCTCTATTTGACAGTTGAATTCGAAGTGACTTGCGAAGTGAGGTGCGAGTTTTGTTACAGAATCGACAGGCAGTTCTCGCCGCGAATTCTCCTTTATGTCTTCTACCAATTGAAAATGGAAAACAGTTGTGCCAATCTAACAACAACAAAAAAAAATTGAATTTGGAACCGTAAACAAATCATCTATTTCCGATACTTTTTTGACTGAATGTACACAGAAGTATCATGGTTTATTTATTTTACATGGTTGATATGGAAAAGTGCCATTCCCTCCTCAGTTTATGAGAGGTATAGCACATAGGATGACTACCAATCGAATTTTGAGTTCCCGACTACGGTAACATTATCTATCACCCATTGGCAGAAGGTGGCAGCTAAGAAAGGCTACTTTGTAGTGTCACGTTCCTGTGGTGAGTCGGGCGACCTTAGTCGCCAGAGTTTATTAAGAAAGCGTTATGTTAGGACTCATCTCCTATGCTGTCACCTCATCTCTTACTCTTGACTTTTACGGGTAGCAAAACGTGAGTAGTTCCCAGGTGTTCCCAGAGCGTAGGTAGTATACGCTAGGGAGAGGTTGCCGTAGCGTATAAAGATTTTGACAGTTTTTACCTAAGACAAAGTAAGCGGATTTTTAGTATTAGTGTAAGCGGATTTTTAGTATTAAAGGTTTGTTCATTATTATTACTCTATTTACTTACCTTCAATGTGTAATAATGAAAATCTTGGTATGACATAATGTCGACGTAACTCTCTGCTAAATATAAACTAGCGACTAGAGAAATTCGAATCACTGTGCCATAAAAGAAGGTATTTCATAAAAGATAACACGTACGAGAACATTATAGATTTGCGTGGGACTTTACAGCGTAACTTAGTAACGGAAGCGATTATGAAATATGTCTTCATTATACATATATTGAAAAATAAATCTCTATTATGATGTCAGTACAGAGTGTTTTACAATCTGTCTATTTTTCGCTTCACTGCAACTGCTATGGGTCTTAAATATTATTTTTTATTCGTCAAGACAAGTATGAGATAGTAATATATCATGAAGTTTCATAATTAGTGAGTTTTCTTTGTGCAATAGGTATCGACTTGTGATGATGTTAGACTAAGACATTTTTGAAACGGTATTATTTGGCTTGACCTATTTGTTTTTTATTTATTTACTAGCGACACCCGGCACGCTTTGTGAATGCCCGTAGAGACGACTGATAAGTTTTAAAATATAAAGATAGATATTCTTTACTTTGATTTTAACATTACTATAAATGTTTGAAAAAAATATTTACTAATAAAAAAACCCCCCCTTTCTCAGAACGTGAAAAATTTTCTAGTTTAGATTTTTATTACTATATTAAGATAAAGTCAAGCTGGAATCCAAGAAATTGTATGTGCTTATTAGAAGCGCGGCGGTACTTCTCTTCAGGGCAAAGGCTGTTACTTTATAAATCTCAAGTCAGGCCCCATATGGAATACTGCTGCCACCTATGGGCGGGAGCACCTAGATACCAACTTGGACCGTTTGATGCAGTGCAAAGACGCGCTATGAGAATTGTCGACGATCCCGAGCTCACAAGCGGTATTGAACCCTTAAGCCTAAGACGAGATTTTGCTTCCTTATGTGTGTTCTGTCGTTTGTATAACGGAGTGTGTTCTGAAGAATTATTTGACATGATGCCCACGGCCGCTTTCTACCATCGCACCACTCGCCATCGGCAGGGTATTCATCCTCACACGTTGGAACCAAAATGGTCTCGTACTGTGCGGTTTCAGAGAAACTTTCTCTCGCGCACGCTCAGGTTGTGGCATGAGCTCCCTGCAGAGGTTTTCTCGAACGAGTACAACATGGGGTTCTGAAAAAAGAGATTGAAAAGTTTTTTACAGGGTCCTATAGATCCTACAGTGTGTGGTTTCGACTGCTGATGATCTTAACCAATAGCTCTCTTTACACGTTACAGCCGCCGCCATTCCATTAAGGAACCTATTTTATGACAAGAATTAAATACAATTATATGTAATTGAACTCAGCTTGTTGTTGAAATTATTACTTAGTTGTAATAAAAAATACACGCTTTGAATCTTCCTATTTATGAAGCTGGTAATATTAAACTTTAATACAAATGTCATAAACTTTCATCCATGTAAACACAGAGCTTGCCAGGTTTATTAAACTCTTCCACGTGGGCAAACAGAACTAGTAAACAGCACTTTCTATGCCCGCCCTCAGCTTGCACCATTATTATGAAACAAATAACTGCGCATCAGAGGGCGGGCGAAACATTGGCATTGCATTACTTTCGATAACTCTTCTTCGTGTCTTTATCAACTGTCAAAACAAAAATCAAATAGTTTTTAACCGACTTAAAGGAAGAGGTTACTAAACTACGCATCAGAGGGCGGGCAAAACATTGGCACTGTATTAGTTTCGTAAAAAACTTTCTAAGATTTTAGCTAGATGGGTATCGGTCAGAGTACATTGTTTCAACTAAAAAAATCGATTTTGGAAAAAATCTAATGCTCGTTTTCACTAATATTTTCTTAGCGTTGAGAGTCACTTAGCGATTTTTCTCAGTATTTTACTAGGCGGTTGGCCCGTATATAGGGTCGTCTAGGTAGGTACCACCACCTTTCTTATTTCAGCGGTGAAACAGTTCGCTGTGTTTCGGATTGAAGTAAAATGCAGCCAGTGTAATTACTGGGCAAGGAAGGCATTTCATCTTAGGCCTCAGGATGACAACGCACCACCAATATCAATTAATTTTTCCTTGTTATTGCAGGTGTCTATAGGCGGCGGTAAGCATTTACCACCAGGTGGGCCGTCAGCTTGTTTGTCATCTAGTAGTCCATATATAACATATTTTTGGAGTTGGTGCTAAGTGGTTTCCAAAAACAATAGAAAGTGAAGCACCGACTCCAAAAATATGTTTCTAGGGGATGAATACCTACTTAAATTTAATTATTTTATCCTTTTCAGTTTTTTGAAGTCGGTTTTAATTTTTGTTTAAAATTTTTTTTTCTCAATTTTTAGTGGTAACTTTCTACGGTCGAAGCCAGATGGGTGACCGTAAACTTATATTGTTTCCTACTATCGTATCGTTTCACTAAAAAGTCATTTGAAAAGCAAAAATTCGCAATTTCGCATATGTAGACGACTTAACAATTTAAGTTTTTTTAAATTTAAAACCAAAGTACCCAACTGTTTTTGAAAAAAAATTTATGGGACCAAATGGCAGCTATTCCGCATCGAACAAAAAAAGAATCACGTAAATCGGATCAGTAATCTCGGCGTAATCGGTGTACATACATAGAAAAAAAAACATACCGGTCGAATTGAGAACCTCCTCGTTTTTGAAGTCGGTTAAAAAGTCTTTATAAAGGACATAGAAAGAGACAAACGTCGTAAAGAGTCACCTAAGCCTAGGGAATGGTTAGTGAAAACGGACTTAAGGGACCAATCTAAAAGTACTTATACTCTTTCAATTTCAAAAAATCCAAATCGGTTTAGTAAAAAACTGAAAAGGATAAAATAATTAAATTTAAGTAGGTATTCATCCCCTAGAAACATATTTTTGGAGTCGGTGCTTCACTTTCTATTGTTTTTGGAAACCACTTAGCACCAACTCCAAAAATATATTTCTAGGGGATGAATACCTACTTAAATTTAATTATTTTATCCTTTTCAGTTTTTTGAAGTCGGTTTTAATTTTTGTTTTAATTTTTTTTTTCACAATTTTTAGTGGTAACTTTCTACGGTCGAAGCTAGATGGGTGATCGTAAACTTATATTGTTTCCTACTATCGTATCGTTTCACTAAAAAGTCATTTGAAAAGCAAAACTTCGCAATTTCGCATATGTAGACGACTTCATAATTTAAGTTTTTTTAAATTTAAAACCAAAGTACCCAACTGTTTTTAAAAAAAAAATTTTTATGGGACCAAATGGCAGCTATTCCACATCGAACAAAAAAAGAATCACGTAAATCGGATCACTAATCTCGGCGTAATCGGTGTACATACATAGAAAAAAAAAAAAAAAAAAAACATACCGGCCGAATTGAGAACCTCCTCGTTTTTGAAGTCGGTTAATGACAACTAGATGAACTTTTACTAGGTGGTAGCGTCGTCTGGGTAGGTACCACCGTCTTTCTTATTTTAGCCGTGAAACATTTCGCTGTGTTTCGGATTGAAGGGAAAGGTAGCTAGTGTAATTACTGGGCATGGACGGCATTTCATCTTAGGCCTCAGGATGGCAACGCACCTGCAGTGATTTCCCCTTGTTATTAAATGTGTCTGTAGGCGGCGGTAACCGCTTAGCATCAGGTGGACCGTCAGCTGGTTTCCTACATAGTTTCACCTTTATTGTAGTTTCAAATTTGTTCACAGGTAAGCCCTCTAACATCGATTGGAAGCTTGTAAAAGCGAATACATTACATTATAAGGATTGGGTATTCTGTTAAGACCAGTAGATTTATAGAAATATTGCTGGTCTATATGTAAACTAGATAATTAAGTCACTAAAAAGTATTTTTGCTTATCGTTTGTTGTTTAGAAATGCAAACAGAACGGTTCTGCGCAGCCTGCATCTAACGGTTCCCCGCGACCCGCTCTTCTGTCCAGTTGAATACTTTACGTTCGCTTTAAGGTGCGTGGTCACCATGCCACTTTAAACCTTTGGCCATCAGTTCTCCGTGCTATATGCCCAACCCACTGCCATTTTAACTTGCTTATCCTGTAAACTATGTCAGTTGACTTTGGTTATCTTACGGATGTCCATTTCTGATTCTATCTCGAGGGTTGCACGTAGCATATAGCTCGTTGAGTGACTGTCAAATTGTACAGATTTTCACAGCCATACGGCTGTCCTCACTAGCAACACACATTGGACACTGATCGAAGACTCTCGACTTAGGGCACTGGAAAAGTTAGGTAGAAAAGATCTTAAGCAATTTTTCATACGCTGCCTATCCAAGTTGGATGGTAGATTAGGCTCTTTCTACAAGTTGGACCTCTCCAGCTAGGCCGATTTACTTCGAGGTAAACGTACTCGCCAGTAAATTTCACATACACAATAAATGTATTTTGTGGCAAACCACAAATTAGATACTTAATGGCGCTACAAATTACCCCTATGTTATCGTCGATTTTTTCGTTCTTGTTACGAGCTGTCTGTTTTCCTTGATACGTCGATCGCTGAAATAATAAATGAATATTATAATTTGTTCTTTATTCACGTGTTTCCTTTTCCAATATGTCCAATGTTATATACCTACTAAGTTTGATAGGTGACATGTTTATAAATATCAATTATTTGAATTAGAATAATATCAGACTAGATAATGGATCTTTAGAGATACAAAACGGAACTTCTGAACAAAAAACAGTCAAGTATTTGGCAATTCGAAAGGCAGTTTAAAACGTTAAGGATCTACTAACACATTCTACTTTTACAATCCGTAAAAGTCAGTGGTAAATCACAAGAATTAGATCTGAGCTAAAAACTAGAATCTAGTCCGCCAACAACCAAAAAGGTCTAATATTAATGTATCTATACCTAGTACCTATACATACTTCATAACTAGCCTGTATTCATCCTATTGCGGGGCACAGTAGGTCCCCATACTTAAATTTACTTATTTTAGTTTTTTCGAGTCGGTTTCCATTTTTATTTTGTTAAAGCAGCATATTCAAATCTTATTGATGTATTTGATTATACAACATCAGAACAGATATACTTAAATAACGATACAAATAAGATCTAAATTTAACATCAAATGAAGCTTTGATATAAAGTTTATTTTTATCTAAAAAGACCTACATATAAATAGAAAGGTCGTTGTACTTTGTATCACTAAGTGAACAGTTTAAATGTCTAAAGATCAACCTTCTTTTGCGTTCAGAGATGTCAGCAGAAAATAAACCTTTTTACGGTATTTGAGGAGTTTTCGTTTCTATTTATACTGAGTATCATTCAGTCAAAAAAGTATCGGGAATGGATGATCTGTTTATGGTTCCATATTCATTATTTGTTTTTTATTTGTTATTGTTAGATTGGCACAACTGTTTTCCATTTCGGCGCGGAGTTTGAGTTGCATTTGTTATTTATATTAAATTCAGTGCTGTTTTTAGTTATGTCATATCAAGTGTGTTTTGCGAATTTCATAATGGACCAAACATCGAACAAAAAGTTTGTCTTAAATTTTGCATCGCCAATGGAATTTCGTGTTCAGAGTCACTGAAAATGTTACAGAAGGCTTACGGTGAATCGACTGATTTTTGATAAAAACACGTGCTTATGAATGTTACAAAGCGTTCAAAAGCGGTCGAGTTGTGATGGAAGATTTGCCTCGCTCTGGTCAACGTCTGCAACTAAAGTAAACATCGTAAAAGTGAGAGAAATAGTGACTGAAAATTCTATTCAACTTTGAGAGAGATAGCCGGCGAACTTTCTGTATCTTACGAGTCGATCCGTACCATTTTAAATAATCACTTAGGTATGAAACATATTGCTAGACCAGCCGAGTAGTCCCAAAAGACCTCAATTTTCTCCAGAAACTCAATCGCATAAGAGTCTCCTAGGACATGCTAGAACGAGTCAATTCCGACCCAACATTCATGAAACGCATTGTTACTGGTGACGAGGCGTGGGTTTACGAGTTTGACATGCAAACTAGTCAACAAGCTTCGGAGTGGCGCCTTCCAACTGAACCGAAACCGAAAAATCCACGCCAAAGCCGTTGAAAAGTCACTCGGAATTCTTGCCGGAAGGTCAAACGGTAAATAAAGAATATTATTTTAAGACCATTGTTACTAACACTGTATGGGCCAGTACCCAAAATATATTTTTTTAAATTATTTTTATTATTTGAGCGTTATGCGGCGTTTAAGAGAGCAAATTCGACGAGAAAGGGCAGATTTGTGGAAAGGAAATTCTTGGATTTTGCACCAAGATAATGCGCCTTTGCACAAGGCCATCATTGTGAAGGACTTTTTGACCAAGCGCTCAACAAATATCATCGTGCAACCACCATATTCACCAGATATGGTTGCAGCCGACTTCTTTCTTTTTCCTAAACTCAAATTACCTTCGTGGCACCCGTTTTCAATCGGTAGAAGACATGAAGGAGAATTTGCAGCGAGAACTGAACTCAATTCCGGAAACAGCGTTTAAAAGGTAACAGTACCTTCATCTTACAGAAGATCGCAGCTAAATAACACCACTTTTTGTACTCCTGTGTTCTTGCGGCCAGCGTGGTAGTGCTCTGACCCCTCATGTGTTTCCCCCATGTAGGAAGGCCTATGCCCAGCAGTGGGGCGTATATAGGCTGATGATGTATTGTATGTTCCTGCGGTGAGTAAGGTCGCTAGAGCTCATTGAGAAAGTTAGAGTCCAGTCACCCTTATGCTGACAGCAAAAAAAATATCTTTATTTTAAACGAAAGCCAGCGTATTAGTGCCCAATGTGGTACGATCGTCTATAGCCTGCAGAAACAAATTACTATCAAGCTTATATATTTTTTTATAAAACTAGAAGACAAACAAGCTGACGGCCCACCTGGTGGTAAGTGGCTGCCGTCGCCTATAGACAGGTAGGAAAAGATCACTTGGTATTGCAGGTGCGTGGTCATCCTGAGCCCTAAGATGAAATGCCTTTCATGCCCAGTATTAGACTGGTTACCTTTCCCTTCAATCCGAAACACAGCGAACTATTTTACGGCTGAAATAGGAAAGGCGGTGGTACCTGAACCCAGATGACCCTACATACGGGCCTATCACCTAGTACCACTAGTATAACTATTTTAATCATCATCCTTTGCATCGTATAAAAAAACATTATTAGAGTTTCTTGATAATGTTCGTTAATTTAAATTTATTATAATCGAACTAATTGAAAACTAAAGACAAATTGTGCAACACAATGGCCAGCTGCCACCACGTACGAGAACTCTTTCGCTGTAAATATACGCATCCGTTCCTATTTTACGCAAATAACCAACAAGAGAATTGCATTCTATTGTGACTTCTATTGTGTAAGAAATAAGAATTTAAAATATAAGTCTACCGCGTTGGTGCAACTGAATGAATGTGCCCGATGACAGCTTCGCGATTGTTCAAAGAATGAGCTTGGAATGAGCAAGACAGCGCACACAAAACTACGTATTGTTCTCGAGTTTTATTAAGAAAATCGTAAAGAGCAAATAAACACAAATCTCTGTTACTGGAAAACGAATCATTAGACTTAATTCAGTTGGAAACTTTTACTGATAATGACGTGAAATTCACGAAACGGGTTTTCTGAGAGATTTCAAATTTCAAGAGATGTCAAAGTTATAAGTTTGACATTTGATGATATTAATGCAAAAGGGTAATGACAAACATATGAAACCATGTTGAAAAAAAGCAAAATGTGGTAGACCTGTGTCGATCGATCATTTCCCGCGACCCGGGTCGATCACGACCTATTAGGTTGGTGATCGACTCACAATGATCCGATCAAATGATCGATCGCGAGTCTCAAGTGTTTTCGAGCCGCACAACACATGATTCGGTTCTCTATGCTCACGGGTCGTGGATCACGCACGTCATGGGTCGCAACGTGGGTCTCGGGTCTTTTGGGTACTGTGTACGATTCGTGTCGCGCGCGCGTTGTTATAGCGTTATATAATGAACACGTAATTATGTTTCGAGGTTATAAATAATAGTATATTTAAGTATATTAAATATATTTTTTTAAAAATAAATAATATTTTTTATAAAGTATTTGTTCGTTTTGTGTTATTAATTCAAATTCTTAATCACGATGATTAGATTTTATCACTGTGTAAATAGAAAATTTTGTCTTTCGAAACAAAGTGAGTGATCGAGTTAAGCGCGTAAACATCGATCTCAGTGATCGAATCTTTTTGTGGCTCGCGACCCGATCACTCCTGAATGAATAGTGATCCAATCAAAGTGATTCGATCAATCACGATCGACCCAGGTCTAAAATGTGGAGGTAAATAATTCATACTAATATTATAAATGTCAAAGTAACTTTGTCTTTCTGTCACGATTTCACTCCTAATCCGCTGAATTACGTGGGCGGAGCCGCGAGTGGCCACTTTTTAGTAATAAATAAATCATTCTTTTTCATTAATTATCCTCATCAATGGTCTTCATTTGTCGCACTGCTAGGTACAGGCCTTGCTACTTAGTAAAAACACTTACGTAGAGGTGATTGGGCCAAGAAACCCCCACGCTTGCTTATTGCAGGTTTATGGGTGCATTATAAAATGCAAGGTTGCATTATCAACTTTAAATATATCTCGAAATCAGTACAGTCATCAAACACAAATGTCGGAACTCACTAATTGAATTTAGACAGTAGAAATGTTTATTGCCCACATGTATAAAAAAATACGCAAACATTAAACTCCACGTCTCTACTAAATAATGTTTTGTGATTACGATGCCTGTGTACTGACGGTTACTAAGAAATAATAAATTTCTTTACTATTCATAAAAGTCGCTAACTGAATCCTCTAAACGCTTTAACAACAAAACCATATTATTCAACTCAGATTGCAAATAACTAAAGAAAAATCCTTACCAGCTTCTTCCAAGGCAACAGCGAACGCAGCCATAAACGACTTTTACTACGAGAATCGAGATTTCGCCGAAAACCCACATCAATCGAATGGCTTGTTACGAAGGAATACGTAATAAAATAAACAAAATCGACAACAAATCACTATCGAGCAAGCTTATTTTTCTTCAATAAAATAAATTCCAGGCCACTCATCTCACTTTATCATCTACGACCCATCTGCGTCCTAGTTCACACATTACATAACTGAGACCGAATTTCATGAATGGCGCTGCTCCGACAGTTGTTATTATGAAAACCGTTTTCTTTCATTTTATATAAGACCTACATTCGTTTATAATAATTTATTTTATATTTGCTTGTTGAAAAGTGGAACGGCCTGATATGTTTCCATAATTATATGATGTAATGGAGCCGAGGAAAGTATGTATATAATATAGTAGATGTACCAGAGTTATATTATTGTAACCTTTGTTTGTTTTTCATAAAATATGTAGATTGTTGCTACAAGTGCGCTGTGTTTATTTTAAGTGTTGTTTTGCACAGTACCTACCTATGTAGGTCAGTGTTTGCTAATGCGATTGTGTTAATGCGTTTTATTCTAGATTTTACATTGTAATATTAAAATGAATATTTAGTGCTAGTCATTGACTTATACAGGTTGGTCACTACAATACGAAAATAAATTAAAACATGAACTTTATTTGTTCATAGAAATGTTTAGCAACTTTCAAATGCATCTTATTGATTTGATAATTTCATGAAATTTGTATGAAATAATATAACATCGGCTGCTTTATTACATAGAAATGTTATAAAATTATCAAAGGAATAAGATGTATTTGAAAGTTGCAAATCATTTCTATGAACTAATATAGCCCATGTTTTAATTTATTGTCATATTGGCGTCACCAGCCTGTATTATTATTTTATTTTTTTATGTATTTTTATTCTGGCAACAAACAGTCATTACATCGAATGATCAACTTAAAAATAGGACATAAATTTCAGACCTTGAGTGCCTCAAATTACAGTATTTAGATGCATGCTTAGGAACAATCAAGTCAAGTTGGAAGAACTCGACAGCAACAACGTTAATTTTTAGAACCATAGAATATTCAGACACACGCAAACCAGACCAGACTCTTCGATAATTTTATATGCCTTAATACTCTGTAATTAGAGTTACTCTAATCGATATGTGAGGCCCGAGGTGCCGCCGCCTGTAATATCATTATTATTTTTTTATAGGTAGACATAAATTATAAATAATGATCTTCTGAATCCTATGTTAAACAATGGGTATTAATATATGTCATAATGTAGATATTAATACATATTAATTCTTACAATTTTATAGGTATTCATGTCTGCAAATTCTATAAATGCAATTTCGATTTGCAATCGTTATAAATGCTCGCTCTGTAGGTTACTTAAGTTTTTATATTCAAAATTAAAATAATAATAACAATATTCACAGTTACGATTTAGACATTAAACATTCAATTACCATGTTTTTAAATCTATTGTGGCTTGTAGAAAAATATCTATATGATAGAATTGCTTATTATGTGCAGTTGAACAACGGCGGAAAAAAGTATTTGATGTGTAATTAGTAGTTGAGCTAGGGATAGCGAAGAGGCTATTAGGTCTGCGAACACCTTTTGTTGGAATCTTAAATTTAATTTATTCAAGTAGGTTAGGGGATATTACTATCAGCAAGTTTTAATTATTTCAATACTTGGTTAAAAATATTGTCTTGTCATAAAATATTGAAAAATCTAAATAAAGAATACTACGCGGTCACTAAAGTTAAACCGTAACTTTTAAAATTAAGTAACTTTAAAAAGCAGTCCCTTTTTAATATAGTTTAAAAACGGTTTCTTTCGTCATTTACCATCCCGCGCCGCGCCGGTGTTTCTTCTTGTGTCTATTTTGTATGGTTAGTTACTTATTTCACAAATAATTTATTAGGTATTTAGCACATTTATGTAATGCTCTTTGACAATGACAGTTTATTTATGCTATTACTTATTTGAGGTCATGTTGTTATTGCCTTATCCACAACAAAGGAAGTAGGTGTTATTAGGTTGATATCATAAAAGAACGGCTGGGTTCTCATAATATATCTGCGGCCACTGGTCCATATTTTCTCCAGGTTTCAATACTCGACGGACATTCCTTGGCCGTCGCTACACGGAAGCGGTGAAGGAAAAGGGCCGACCTATTTCGACACTACGGGATTCTTCGGTTGAATGTGAACATAGAGAGGAACTGGAAGAGGTTGCTGATGATGTCGGCATAATACGTGGTCGGTAATAATTACATTTTATTGCTCGTAGACTAAACAGTAGAAGATTCGGTCTGCAACTAAATTATTCTTCTTAATTTTATTTTTACTTTAAAAATATTAGAAAAGTATTTAAACTTAGAAAAAATCATGTCCTCAGGCGGGGCCTGAACCCGCGGCCCTTTCACAGTCCGGATGACTGCTCTAACCATCTTAGCTACATAACTAGTCCATCTGTTTTTCCGTTATATTCTATTCGTTCCGAAATATTCTATTTTAACTTTAGTACCAACCATGTCACACTAGGTCACCCTCGAATTCTGTTGCTGATTGTACAGTCTACATCATATCAAGAGTAACAGTTTGACCTTGTGAACACCCTTATTCCGTTAGTAATAGAGGCGGCTTTCGTAGTGCAACTGTTACACTTGCAATGACGGGAGTTAATAAGACACGTCTTTGCAGTGTAGGAGCTAGTTTATTATTAAAGTTATGCTAATTACAATCTATATATAAGCGTTTTTTTTACAAAGAAATCTTAATGATGATGATGATGTGCTGCCGACTGTACAATAGGTGTTTTCACTTTTGAGAGTCGTGAATCTATTTGTAACGTGAATAAGGCACACGATATATCAATTTTATAAATTTTTCGGGTAGAAATCCGCTTACGGTCCTACCAATATATTTAATTGACCTGAAAATACACACATTGCAGACACAGGTTTTCAATTGTCATATTTTCCTGGAAGTTGTAAGCGGCTTAAAAACTTAACAAGATACTTAGTAGTGATACGTATTTTTTTTTACTGAAAAACACTTTGTAATGTGAGCTAAATATTTTCATGACACTTCTTGTTTTTCGTAGTCGTCTGTCTTCATTGATCGAAAGCGTGGCGGCTGAGTCACTGGATTCTCGGGTAATGTTTGTATCGCCACCGCTAAGGTCACGCGGCTGATGTATAGCGAGTCCAGACACACCGCCAATTGAATGGCGACGATACCGAACGACAGTATCGCTTTACAAACCTTCTAGTTATTCAAAGATAATTTATCCGCTGATTTATTCGCAAAATAATGCGTGATGAACACTAAAAATGAAATGTAAAAATACAAAACTTTTTAACTTTTGCGGGCCGTCAGCTTGTTTGTCGTCTACAAAAACATCCATACATATATTATAAATGTGTATGCAACTCTGTCTGTATGTCTATCTTACAGTTAATTTTTCACTTTTAAACCGCTGTACCAATTTAGATGGTATAAAAAAAATTTGATTACATCCTGAGAAAGGGTGAAAATATGCTATGGGCTACCTTTTGGCGCAATAACCGGCAGAGCCGCGGACTGCCACTAGTGAGTATTACTTGTAATCCAATCTGAATACAAAATCTAAGTCCGCAATTTGCAATTTTTTAATTGTGCAATAAAGATTAAAAAAACAAAATCTCTTTGCTAACAAGCACCATTAAAAATGAATAAATTAAACAAGAAGAGATCTCATTAAAATTATTAATAACCTTATATAATTATTTATTTTTTAGTTTCCAGCTTCCAACACCGTCAATATAAATTTTTCATTTCACCTATAAATTCTAACGCTGCGCTTCTACGCTTACAATGGCATAAATCATTTATATTTCTTTCAAGCGACAGTTAAAAATTAAAAGTAACCCAAATAAATCCGGAAGCGTGGTCTAATGGAGTTGGTGGACGATTGTGCAAGATCACCCAGCATCAGGCGCCGTGATGAAGTATTGAATTATGTTCTTTGTTCCGTCGGAATAAGGGCGTTGCGTAGCGATGATGCGTTTGCGACGGGAGCGTTTCGACACCCGTCTGAATGAGCCACTCGGGCGCATGCTGAATGTTGCCAAACAAAACCGAAGCAGACGCCAGACAACGGACCTCGCACTTGCATTGCTACGGCCCATATTTCAATAAAATCTCTTTGTTTTTTATAGTGTTTGTATACATATGTTTTTGCCGCGGCGACCACTGAGATACGGTGTAACTAATTTTTCAAAACAATCTCTGCATCTTTTTAGTTGCAGCTGCGAAAAAAAATAGATTAATTAATCTGCGATTTTTCTGGATTCTGCGATGGTTCTAATCTCAAATACAGAAATTAAATTAATTATTTAGAATGCTTACGAGTGCAATTATTGTTATAATATAAAACGTTGAGTATTTATTATTTTTTAAAAATTTCCACAATGTTTTGAAGTGGTATTAGAACAAAAAATTATGCAAAATTTTTACTCGTCTGCGATATTGGATATAATAATTGATAAAAGAAGCAAATATATGTTTTTACCTATATATTGTCGATGTGTATAATGGAAATTTCTTACTTTTTCTTGTCAATCTCATAACTATTAGGTACCACCGACCATTTCGGTCGTACCGAATCGGTATGAATATCGAATTCACTGTGACTGACTTTGACTAAAAGTCAAAATGATTTAGAAATAAGTAATCAATTTCTTGAATGCCACGTTAAGTATACAATGGCACACAATGGCGACATTTATATGAAAAAAAAATGCAAATTTCTTCATCCAACGTGCAAGGTGTAACCATCATACGAGTAAATTAAGGAACCTATTAAATTGTTTTTGATCGTGTACTGTGATGGATACATTGTTTAGGTAATTGGGCCGTACCCTGTCGCTACTTCTGATGCGTCAATAATGCAATTAATTGAAAAATATAGAGCACCGGCTTCATTGGTTAATAAGCCGCGGAGACCTCTTTATTGTATTGTAGATAAGGATTTTTGGGACAGCATCGATGACAAAGTAATACCAAATGAAGCCCATATGCCTCCCTCAAAGGACCGGAATGTTACCCAATGGTCTACAGACCCAGTTGGTCACTATTTGCCTATGGGTTGTAGAAGCAGTCAGCACTACTGATAAAAAACTACAGGAAACCCAAGCCACGTAATAGATTGTAGGTAAATGTTGCGTGCCCCATCGCATTTGGTCTGTGATAAGCTTTATATCGGCGCTTAATATTGCTAGATTTATATATAAAACATGTTTAAGGCGAATCAGAATAAATGACAAGACATGGTAATTCAATTTTCTTTTGAGATAGACTTATGGGATCTTAGACGATTCAAAAAAGCTTTTTGGAGGGCCTAATTGAATTTTTTTATACAACTAGATGACAAAGAAGCCGACAGCCCACCTGGAGGTAAGCGGCTACTGCCGCCTATAGACACCTGCATTAACAAGGATAATTCACTTGATGTTGCAGTTGCGTTGTCATTCTGAGGCCTAAGATGAAATGCCATCCATGCCCAGTAATTACACTGGCTACCTTTCCCTTCAATCCGAAACACAGAGAACTGTTTCACGTCTGAATTAAGAAAGGTGGTGGTACCTATCCAGACGACTCTACTTACGGGCCTACCACGTAGTACACACAATACCTATATCTACCACACAAACACACGCAATAAATATATCTTTATTTTATTTCAATAAATAAATCTATTTTCACTAAGTGTTCGATTTATTTTATTTATCAACCCCATGAAAAGTTAAAACTTGTTGCTAGTCATTTCGTAGATCCTCATGAAACTACTCACACGTAAAATATCTGTTGGAGAGGTTCTCTTAGAAATTGGATCATGGTTATTTGTATGACAATACAAAACATTATCTAAATCAGCAGATTTGTACAGAAAAACAACATTTTTCACGACAGTCTACCGTTGACATCCTTTTCCTCGACATACATTCTGTGGAATTGTGGTTTCCATCTGTTACTTTCGTTCATATAACTTTAACATATGCCATTGCAATTTACACTCAAAATTAATTTTAAGAAAATTATTCGCATTTATAAATTTAATGTGAATAATTATGTGGGCGAAGTCTTCGGTGAAGGTCACCTCGAGGTCTCAAACGCGGAGACAGTTTAGTTTCCAGTTTCTAAACTATCATGGTTCGTGACAGATCAAGGCCCAAATGGAGATTTACGCCTAGATTTTCTCTCAAAACAACTACAACAAACTATAATTAGATCTGACATTGAATACTGCTCAATTTTTAAATCCATTGCAGGTATCAGGGCTAGATTGTATTTATTTCAATAATATTTTTTTCTCATATTCATACTAAAGACTGGAATGAAAATATTGTTACTAATTTTATTATTGAGTGAGGCTTCAACTGCCGATAAATAAATTTAATTTCTTTTCCTCTCGTTTTAATTCAGTTTTCAGCTACTTACGAGTATAATGTAGAAAACAATATCAGCAATCATACAGGACAGACCTTCTGTTTTTCCCCATAAAACTAAATTTAAGAAGCACTTTCTGGCACTTTTATCTCTATTTTCTATCTAGCTCTTTTTAGAATAGGGTAGGTGACAACTTTTTTTTATTTCATAAATAAGAAGTTTATAACTCATAAAGAAATATTGCAAAATAAATAGTATGCCTAAGATCAATAGTTTCACAGATACAGTGGTATGTTTGATGTGCTGCCGCGCATCGTCCAAAAACGCTCCATAGGAAATCTACGGAACAGGTGACGTCACATGTTCCCATATTACTAAGAAATGTATGGGCGTACTGACAAAATTGACAATAACTATGTATTAAGTATGTTTTTATTAATAGTTGTCATAATAATAGTTGTTTTAATTGATGTCAGCAATCTAATATCATTGATATTTTTTATAAATTTTGAAAAAAAATTATGACCATTTTTTTAATTTTTAAAACAGTATAACTTTAACAATTTTCCATGTATTTTAAGTTTGAATTGTTTTTATAGGTGACAGGGGCGTATATTTTCCGAATTCGTGAAAAATAGCGCCACATTCAAACTTAGGCAACATCCCAAATGGATCTACTGACTTAATCACCAGTTGTGTTTATACAGGGTGGTGCCGTCAACGTTACGACAATAAATAAAAACATAGGTAAACATAGGTTCATAGGAATGGTTTGCCATTTTCAAAAACATCTTATTCGTTTGATAATTTCATGACATTTCTATGAAATAACGCAGCCAATGCGGCGAACGTAGAGAGCCTAGAAGCATAACTTCATACAAAACTCGTCGCAAAATGGGTACCTTCGGCGGCTAGAAGAGCACGTCGGATAAAATCGGCTAATATCGAAATTGTATAGCGCCCTCTCGGTCTTCTGATTTACACGCGCCGGACGGCTCATATATGCAGGATGTAACCATGCAAAATTTTATAACGACTTTAATAATTATATATCGTCATTTTGAATAAATATAGTAACGTTGTAAATCGGTGAACTTATTAAATTTTAGAGTTGAGATCAGAAATCAGAAATAAAATGGGTTCGCTTCATTCATTTAAATAAAAAAATGTAATTATCTGCCATGATAATATTTCTTTGTATTAAGGACATAAGAAAAAAAATTTGTCATCAAGTGGTTTTATTTCTTGAAATAAAACCACTTTACCGGATTTAACTTGCGTTTAATTAGATGAACACATTATGATTTTTTATACCCAATGTGTCGATTACTTTACACTACACTAGCGATTACACTAGCGATCAAGGTCACGGGAAGGCTGAAGTAAAGATGTCAGTTGTCTTTGATAAGTTTAATATTAAATACCGTCATATTTTTTATAGTTATATTTTGAGTGTTCCGATTCACGCCATGGAGCTTACAGTGTCCGAAGGTCGGGAAGAGTAAATACGGGCTTGAGACTTTGTAATTCTCATGATAAGATCCCAAGCTGGTGTGGTCCAACTATCTTCTCTATTGAAATTATGATGTTGTTTTATTTCAATAGCCTCACGAAACTATCTTGCAGTTTACAACTTTACTTACTACGACTTATCCTTAACAGTTTAAAATAGATACCTATATTATTTCCAGATCATTTTGTCAATAAGTAAATTATTAAAGTAATAATTAAACATACACATGTTAAAATAATAATGCTTAAATTTATTGAGAAATGTTTTGAAAGTGGCATCGTATTGTAAGGAACTGTGGCAAAATATCCATAAAGTGGAGGTTTGTTTATCATTCTTATAAAAACATATAAGGCAACGCTGTGTAAAGCCATAATTGCTTATTAGTAAGTAAATTAACTATTAAACATACACAATAACAATAAGTCGTCATAAAAGTTTGCAGAGTTAAAAGTTGAGTTAAAAATAAATAAATACTGTCACACACAAATGACTGCATAATATCATATTTGTTCAAATTGTCCACAAATATTGGGCCAACATGGCGGCCAATATTATTGTTTATATTTGACTCGATTATAAAGGTTTAGGAGAGACTTACATGTAAAATTAGATTCCAGTGCTCTTATTATGTTCACCTACGCGGCTGACACACCATTTTACTTCACTTTTGGACATATTTACTGAGATTTTATTGTTTTTTTACGAGTACATCACCGTGACGCAGTCAATGACAAACTAAATCATGGCGCGGAGTCCGATTTAAGCCCCGCCCACTTTGGAGTCTCTTTCGGGGTGTCATTTTGGATAGGCTAGTTACTCGTCTATGTTATTATCGGTCGCCGAGCCAATGTTATACTATTTCATACAAATGTCATGAAATTATCAAACGACTACGATGTTTTTGAAAGTGGCAAACCATTTCTATGAACTAATATAGCCCATGTTAGATTAGTATAGTAAAATCGTTTAAGTAATATAAAAGTAGAAATGTCACAAGAAGGTATAATATTATAGTTTTTTTTTTAATAAATGCACTGGTGTCACTTCTGAATGGAAATTAAGACTCACCCACCCTAGACGGGTTGTCTGGAATCTTTAGGAGAGATAAGTCCACTCTTGCATACTTTACATTTACATTTTTTTTGTCTGTATTTATTTTTGTTTTGCATAATAGAGCTTATCAATTGAGTAAGTTGTTTGCAAATAATTATTAACATCAGGTGCTGGGTGATATTTAGTTCTAACGATTACTTCATAAATATTCATATTTTATGTTATGTTTCGTTTTGCCCTTTTTGCCCTTTTCAAATAATATATACAAAAAGATAACTTTCGGCAGTAACAATTAAAAGTACTCAAAGAAAAACTCAAAGAGCAGTGCACAGCAATAAAAATATATCTTAATTTTAACAAACTAAACTAAAACAAAATTATAATAGCTATACCTACATATAAAACAAACTAAATATATAATTATAAGATATCCCACATTAATTCTTACTTAAGAGTATCATAACTACATGCAAATAAAAACTAATCTATACCTACACATGAAAAAAAAAAGACTTAAAAAAGAAAAATAATTAAATTTAAGTAAGACGAGATCAGATCCTGACTTGGTGACAATGGGGCAATCTCAGGAGTATACTCTATCGAATAAAAAAAGAATTTCGACAATCAGTTCTCAATTGACAAAGAAGTCGGTGAACATACACACAAAAAAAACATACAAAGGAACATAGAACCATAGAACCCGCTTTTTTTTAAGAAATTCGTTAAAGAAAATGAAATAACATACTACTTAAGTGATTTGAAGAAATATTCATGCAATTTCTTCTTAAAGAGGGTCCTCTTCTTGGATTGCCTCAGACTGTCAGCTATGAGTTCCAAAGCCATATAGCAGAGTTAACAAATGAGTCCGACATGGACCCAAAGCGAAAAGAAGGGAACAGCAGGGCAAGGTGGTCATTAAGTCAAAGCGAGCGTTCGTGAGAGCAATGCAAAAGTTAGAAGCGTTCTTTTAAGTATCAAAGATCATATACACTTATATTTTATTTCTGTACCTCAATTTGTCGACATATATCAGTGGAAGGTCACATGTTTCTTCAAATCCATAATCAGGGATACCATTATAATTACTCAGTCCGACAGTCATTGTTTCTGAAAACTTTTGTGACAAACACACCGGTCATGGCAGTAAAACGATAATTTCCTAGTAGATACCTCTTGGAGCTAGCGTAACATAGGGTTGGCACTAATTAACTTTTTTGAATAAATTAATAATACTAAATGTAATAATACTAGATTTCTAGCTTTTTTGAAATATGCGTTCAGGAGAAACATACTTATAGTAACTTTGCTTACTTCTGGAAAGTTCGCGGCTCAAGGGCGTATTTTAATTTAAACATAAGACACTAACTTCAACCAACATAATTATGTGGTATTGGTTCAGTTATGAAATTCAATAAGTTGAACATGGATTTTATGCATATATATTTTTATGACAATCACAATTATCTACCATTAGATAATTGTGATTGTCATAAAAATGTAGGTTATTCTTTACCAACCTATATAGGTATATCCGTTGCTGGGCACAGGCCTTCCTAAATGGACGAAACACATAAGGAATTTGGGCCATAACACCCCCAGACCTGGCGCAATTGGGGTACCAACCCTAATTGGGCACGCTTTAACCCTGGTGGTTCCAACAGCGGGCCCAATGCGTGTTAAAGCAGTTGCAGTAAAGACCGGGACCAATGGCTTACCGTGGGCTTTTGAAGTATTGAGGTGTTCAAGGTTAGAAATTTTGACTTATCCCGGGATTGACCATGGCAGTAGTTGCTTTGTTTTCGAATTTGAAACCATATAGTGCTTTAACCAATACGCTACCGAGCTCCTCAGAGGTTATTGTACTAACGTAATATTATCATCGCAAATAATATTTTACAGGACCAATGATATTGATATCCCTAACACGACACAAAATATGTTAGAATTTGTTAGACAATCACACTTCTTTAAAGTGCTTAACTTCGAGGACAGTAAGAGATATCGAGAATTGCTGGTGACTATTGTTTTTTTTATAATAAGGTATTTTATCGAGTTAGCTTGCTCACTATTTAGATAAACACTACAGTTAACATTTCTCGACATAAATGCTTATTTGTTTTCTGAGGATATTTAGTTTGCTTTCTATAAAAAGCACGGCACTCAACACCACATAATGTGAAACGGTAAGAAGAGTACCTACATATGCGAAGACAGCTATTGTGTTAAACACTGCTCTAGCCCCCTCCACCTGGCCGGCCTATAAGGTGCATTTTCACACCTCTTTTAAAGGAACCCATGTTATAGGAAGAAGGGAACACATGTGTTTGCAAAGAATTCCATGTTTTGGAAGCACGACAAAGAAACAAGTTATTATTAAACTACTTTGTGCGCGATGTTGATGTGGAGACAATGAATTGATGACTCCAAAGACCGGTACGAGTGCTCCTGAGTAGGAAGAGGGAAGGTGGGATAAGGTCTAAAAGCTCTTCAGAGCGCTCTTCGTGAGAAAGCCGATAGAAAGCGCTAAGAGCGCAACGTCTCGATGTAATGAGTAATATGTACACATGTAATTATAATAACTGAGTTCACATATCATGTTTTTCAAAATTGGGTATTATTAGATTAGGTATGTTACTTGTATAAAAACATATTAATACAAAAGTAATATTATTAATACTTATGTTGTGTGAGTTTTCAGTTTGAACTTCTTCAGGTTTTTTTGCAGGTTGTATCTTGTATAGATATATTTGATTTCAAGATTGTCTTTTTCAACTTCTAAGCAATATTTACTGAAATAAAATTTCGATAAACGATTTCAAAATAGGAAAACCTTATTTCAAAAAATGTCGAGAATATTAATTAACATTGCTTTACGGATCGAAAGTTTATCTCACTAATAACCGCTAATGACAACGCTGTGAGCCCTGTAACTGCGCGTACGCATACTTGGCCCAGCGCCAGTTGCACTGCGCCGGATGCCGAACTTCAGCTTCTCTATTCATATTCTCATTTAATTTATATTAAAACTTCGTTATATATGAAATTAATGAGAAAAATAAACGTCTAGTGGATCGGAATCAGTGAATGGAGCGAGTAAAAAGAAAAACCACGCAAACATTTCCGACTATGCGACACCCACGCGTCAACATTGTAGGAATTCCTCTCGATGTTCGATACAAAATTTGATGACTGAAGCGCAGGCTTCTAATACATACTGGTATTCATTATTTTAAATAATGTAGGAGAAGTTGCCTTCAAGTTTAATGAAAATTTGCATTGATTAAAACGTTGGCATGTAAAATTGTTTTTTGTAAAATAGTTTGTACGATGAACTTTTACCTTTTTTATTGAAGTAGGTACTTTATATTGAAAAATATACGGGAAATAATATAACTAACATAATTTACCTTATAACTTTAAGGTTTAGTCTATAGCAAATAGGCTTAAACCCAGATGGCACGATATCATGCCATGGACATTAATAATTACAATTTATTATGTTGGGTGTGTCAAAATAGTCAATCAAGTATGAAAGAGTCAATCAAGTCGTAAAAAGAAAAACTGTGCATTATATTTGTTGTATTACTTACGCTTATAGTTATGTGTATATTTCAAAACATACTCATTAATTACAAGTCAAATAATTTAGCTAGAATGCCGTTTAACGAGCTCATTGACAGGTCATGTTGCCGACGGATGTCGCTGTCGGAGCTTCGGCTGGAATTTAACAATTTTAGGATAGGTACTCATAAATCTTTCGTATGCATGAATGCATGAGCACGAACGAGCCAAGGCTGCCTTATTGATTAACAAACAAGGCCTTTATTTGGTTATTCAGACGAAACTAAGGAAAACAGGATGCAGTCACCGTAAACTAATTTCCAAAAGAGAAACGGATATAATTTTATCAAAATATCATCCGAGCTATTTATTTTTTGTAAGTTTGAGTTTAAATTAACCGATTCGGTAGTTGTTCTGTAGATTTTCTCTAATTTAGGAATTGGCTTGTATTATTAACCCTTTCAATAGGTCTCCACTTATGCTCCTTGATGCACACAATAAGATATTTCATCAACGACGAGGCATTGACGTGTGACGCCCGGCTGGCCGAGTGGTCTGTGCCCCTTACTATACAGGCTACGCGGTGGGGGTCCCGGGTTTGAATCCCGGTAGGAGCAAATGTTTCTATGATGATTACCAGCATTTGTTCACAGAGTCATGAACTCATTTAGTATATTTCTAAATAATATTTCTCCGTTATGTAGTATCCATAACACAATCTCTTAATAATGCTAGATAAATCGGTGTGAGTGTATTGAATATTATTATTATTTATTATACCAGCCTAAGATGAAGGCAAGCTATTGCATTTTATAATATCTATTATACCGCCTCTGTGGTCTAGTGGTTGAGACTACCTACCTCAGATCTAGAGGTCCGGGGTTCGATTCCGGTAGGGGCAGGAATTTTCTGCTCAGCTTGGTTGGTGACAGGGCTTTTCTAAGTCTGCCTGGCTGGCTACCGACATCGTACCTAGGTCTGCGGCCATAACAGCATTGTTGTGTTAACAGCATTGTTGTGTTCCGGCAGTTAGAGGTAAGATAGCCAGTTCCTCTGTAATGTTGTAGTTCAGGAATCCTGGTGAAGCTCGCTTTCATCGTCTGCCTTATCTTTCTTAACATCAGAGAGAGAGTGAGATCTAACTTTTAAACATACTAAATTTTACTTCTTTGTTACCTAAATAGTTGTGTCATATTTAAAAATTATAAGTAGAAGAAGTAGATATCCCTGAACACAGATTTAACTTAGCAGTTACAATCGTTTTCAACTGACTTCAAAAACGAGGAGATTCTGAATTCGGTTGTTATTTCTGATCCGATTTACGTGATTCATTTTTTTTGTTCGATGCGGAATATCTGCCATTTGGTCCCATATTTTTTTCTTTCAAAATCAGTAGGGTAGTTTGGTTTTTAAATCAAAAAAACTGAAATGAGTAAGTCATCTACGTTTGCGAAACTGCGAATTTTTGCTTTCCTATGACTTTTTAGTGTAACGATACCATAGTAGTTAATAAAACATCGAATTTCACTTAATTGTTACTCTGTACTCAAGTCACAAATTACATTATATGAGGAAAAAACCGGCAAATTGTGAATTATTTTTCCTGACAACTGAAGTTCAATAAACTTTCATTTTGCATCATATTTTTAGCAGCTTTAACAGAAATTTTTTATTATGTAAAATGACTCAATAAACATAATTCACGTGCTTGCCTTTTATCGGATGGCTTAAAATTGACATTCAAGAAGTGATCTACGTTGAATAAAACATTTTTTACGTTAGAATAAAGGTGAAACAAATTTACTTTCGTTTAAGCCATTTTGGATTTCGATTTAAATATGACTATGTCAAAGAATATGATGTGAAATTTATTAGATACGGTTTCTAAATAAAAAACGTCGGTCACCGGCCCCTACCAGGAATATAAACCGGGACCTCTGGTTTATTAAAATAGGTCGCTGGCCACTCCTCTAAACGATTAAAACGCCTTTACCTTTATTTTAAAAACAATTTCAAAACAAACTGAAATTGTTTTTGTCTCTATCAAGGCCATTACATTACATGGGCTACACGCTTAACTCAATGAAAGCACGTGTCACAGAGGTGAAGTACCTGGCGCGTTCCGTCGCGGACCGCCGGCCTTGCGCTGGCTGAGAGATGCATTAAACATTGTCAACTGTCCAAAATATAACACTGCTCCATCTGCTTAAAACTGGATAATGACGCATACTGTAACGGATTAAGATAATATTTGTATGCTGACAAAAACTTACGTCTTACGTTCGGACTCTTTAAACTTTCAATCATAACTTTAAGAGAGATACGGCTTGGTGGATCTTCTTGCTAACGCCAATGTTCTGTAAGACGTAGTGAAACGTCTTACAGAAGATTGGAGTTAGCTAAATAGCAATAACTACTTTGTAGGTAGTGTTGTGCTCCTGCCCCTCCTGTAGCATACCAAACTCCCTAGTGAGTGGACAAAAGTTTGTCTCTCTTTTGGTCTGAAAGAAATTAAGAGATAAAAATCATTTTGACTCTTAATAAGTGGACATAAGCAGTGGAGAGAGATTTTGTCCATGGCCCGTGCTACGGCTGCTGTGGTGAGGTCAACAGATTTGATTGAGAAAGCGTTATATTGGGCAAGAAGGTGTAGCAGTCAACATACCTATTTCTCTGGATTTTTATAGGGCAGCTAGCGAATGAGCAGTGCTTAAGGTGCAACGAACTTAAAAGGCATAAAAGGCTTACTATTTAGCGCGGCCCGTACGCTTGTTTGTCAATGATGCCGTATTAAAAAATTTAACCTAAAGTTTTTAGTACGGGGCTGATCCCTCTTTTACAGATAGTGTTCAACAAAAAATAAATTTGTATGTATGCTTGAATAATGGGGAGCATTCTCCTCCAAAAGTATATGGGTTCGTATTAATACATGATTATTTTTTAAGAACCCAAGGCTACACCGAAAACATAAAAAAATATTGAAAATATCTACTACATCCCGATAATAAATATTGATGTCACATATTTGGGTGTCGTTGACTCGTATACCAGACATTTTTATTTATACCAAATGGGCCATAAAGGTCACGAGGTGGTGAAGAACATCTGTTTATATTATTTTCCGTACAATTATCCGGGTGAAAACCAGCTGCCCGCCACTCACGCCTGAGAGATCGCGCTGACATTGTGACATTGACGGATACTAAATGGTCTACTAATGGTCTACCTATCTATTTTGTGGTCAAATCTAAAGTGGTAGGTTTAAATACACTGTAAAGCCCGGGATCGATTGCGAAAAGATTGGACTAAGATGAGCTGACCGAGTTTTTAAAAGCGAGAAATAGTTAAAATGACAATAATGGGTAAAGCTCGACCAAAAGCACTAGCACGTACTTACAGTCGGGCGAGCGAGGGATGTGCACCGCTCCTTGCTCCGCTCGAAACTCGCAACCGACGCGATGACACAGCGAGGCTGCTTCCCCCTATTTTCGCTCTTTCAGCTCGGTCCGCTAGACTCTTTCGCAGTCAAGCTTCAGCTATAAAATTTGTGGTTGCGATTTCTTAATGACCTGGCTTTTTTTTGCGATTGAGCCCCGGCTTCAGCTATGAAATTTGTGGTTGCGAGTTAATCTGACTCATTAGTGACCTCACTCATTTTACGGTCGAGCCTCAGATTCAACTATAAAATTTATGGTTGCGAGTTAAGCGGACTCATTAGTGACCTCACTCATTTTGCGGTTGAACCCCGGGTTCAGCTACGAAATTTGTGGTTGCGAGTTAAGCGGACTCATTAACGACCTCGCACATTTCTCGGTCGAACCCCGGCATAATTAAGCAATACACATTCTATTACGATAGCTGTTTCGCAGGAAAATATAAAAGGCATGGAATCTTAAAACAGGTAGGCCATAGTAGTATAATTCACTGGCATTTCGAGCGCCCGACGACGGCTGATCACCCCCACCGTCAGTTTTATCTGTGTAATAAAACTGTGCAGTCAAACTATACAGATAAATCGTGCATTCAAGTAAAACTGTGCAGTTTATCATTTCGTTCCGCAATAGCGTCGACTGACGAAGAATTAGATACTGTTGTATTATTGTTGATAAAAAAAACAGCAGGCAGAAAAAACAGGAAGCGCAAAAAACGGCCTGGTCTAAAGATTGGCTAATATAATGAGAAGATGATGTGTTTTCCATAAACAAGGTTCATTGCGATACATGACAATAAAATCTTCGAGCCACTCGCGGTTAGTATTTTGTAAACACTTACGATTCGATTGGCGATCCACGCCAAACTGACCACTTTTTCCACCGATTCCGTATTATCTATTAAAATTTTCGAAGGACGGGACATCCTAAAAAAAACTATACAGTTTTTATCACGCACACGTTTTGATTATTGGTGCAGTTTAATCTGTACAGTGCGATCGTAACCATTTCTCGTAGCGTGTATGACAGACCTTACAGAAGATCGTAGCTAAGTGACACCAGCCTGTTGTGTTGTAATAAGTTGTTTGTAAGCTCATTGATAAAGCTCTACTTGGGAGGAATGGTCTCCTGTGCTGTCAATATTTCTCTTTATTCTTGTGTGACAATATTTTCTTTATTCTTACATGGTAGGCACGTAAGAGCGTGCCCCAGTGCTACGAGTATCTCCGAGCGGCTACGGTAACCGCTAAGCTACCATCAGGCGGGCTATACGCTCGTTTGCCGCCCTAGTCATATGAAGAAATCTTTCAAAAGGACTTCAGTACATTCCTCCAGTGTGGCAACTGGTGAACAAAATGAAATAGTTTTCAATGTAACGAAGTCCGAGCGGAACTTTTGACTTTGAACTTTAAACTTACTAGGAACTTCGTTTGCAGTGTAACTTATGTAAAATGAACTATACGTGTAAGTTAATTGAAAATCTAATGGATGTTTCCACAAGTAAACTACAAACTTATGTTGTACATACGACGGCAGATTAAGAGGGGGCATAAAGCAAATCACTAATCGTAGATTTGATTTTAATCATATTAAATCAAATCCAAATGAGCTGTAATTTTAAAGATGGTAATTACATTATATTTATGAGGGTTGAGTCAGAGCAAAAACATGAATTTATAAAATTTTCTCGATAGAAAAAATTCACATAGATACCTCTGACTTTCAACGAGATTCAATTTATTGTCCAAACCGCATTACTTCACCACAGGGAAAATTGATAAATATGTGAGTCACCATGTTTCCGAGGGATTCTACTAGCGATTTTTCAATATTTGTTATGGTTTGCAAGTAATTAATAAAAAACTATATTGGCGCATACTCCATTTTCCTTCCGCGCTAAACGTCATCGTCGGTCTCTGTCAGTCGCATGGTAGGCCGCATGATATTTGTTTTGTTTCACTCGCGGCTGCTCCATTGAGACGGGAAGACTATGTTTCTGCGTTCTCGCGCGCCCTCGGCAACATTCTCGCGAATAATTTGTAGTTTATAACTTAAAAACCATAATTTTGTACATATATTTTAAGACTATTGCTTAAAAAATTAAATGAAATGTTGTAAATTGCGTTTCTCATAATTATTAAAATAAAATGTTATAAAATGAAACTGAAAATTCAAATGACGGCTAGGTGTCAAACTCAAGTCTTTTATTTACTCACTTTTTAAATATTGATGTCGACCTTATTTTTATGTACATTGAGCAGAAATCGCATTGTCTTTGCAATCTCAGTAGGCGTAGTATATGTTAAATAAAATAATGCTTTGTGTTTCTTAGTGACTTACTCGTATTTAATTTATTAGTAATAAAACTTTTTTCGATGGTCGGAATTTTTATATGCATTTGTAATACAAAAATCATAATATTATCGAGCAGATCAGCATCGGATTAATATCACCACAACTACACCTAATTAAAAAAATCTTAATAAAATGAATTCTGTAGTAAAAAAATATGGTATCTACTATAAGATTTTTAGTAACAAAAATACATAATAGATGTCATAATATATGCTAGTTAAAGTTTATTTCTTTTGGATCACTAGAGGTTTTAAATTAAATAAGTGGTGAGATAAACTTTGCTATAAAATCGTTAAGAAGAAGGATAGAAAGCGGTGAAGAAATTAGCAGGTTATACCTAATCCTCCGGTAGCGTAGTGGTATTCGCGTCTGGCTGGACATCAGGAGACGCGGGTTGATTCCTGCCTGGAGCATATATTTTTTCATTGTTTCCTTTCTTTATTCATATTTTTTTTAATAAAGTAGGCGTTTAAACGCACCAAAAACATTGAAATATGAATAGTTTATTACTATTAACAACAATTAAAAACAAAAAATTGGCTTAGTTGAAGTCATCCAAAAAATATGACAATACTTGTGTTGTTGCTGTTTCATGTAGCTGTGGTCTGTTATATGACAATATAATTCTTTTTGGTGCAATAATTTTTTGTAGCTCATTTCTCTTGAGAAAACTATACAAAGAACTGGTAGTCCGACTTTGTTTTACTAAGTGGTGCATTTCTTCTATGTTATTTTAAGATGGAAAATTGGAAATACGTTTAATAATAATTTTAAACGTATAAAATTTACTTAACTTTAGTATAAAATTGTACTCTTGCGAACGTCATAATTCTAGGCCAAATTTTCGTGAACTACCATTAGGTTGAGGTCTTGTACGTGGTGGTGCCGTCAATACAACAGTAAATTAAAACATGGGCTATATATTAGTTCATAGAAATGGCCAACGTGTAATGAGAAGGAAAATACGACAGTTTCCTTTGAGAAAAGGGAGGGTGTAAACATTGCGCAATTGCGTTGCAATTTGGTTAATATGGTTTTTTATGTGGTTACATGGACGCAGTGAGGAGCAATCACGCACTGAAAACAAATGTTATTGAGCGAAACCTAAGCCAAGGCGAGCTCATGGCAAGACTACAGAAGACAATGTCATTGAAATGCAGGCCGGTTTCGTGAAAAAGTTGACAAAATTTACAAAAAAAATGTTATTAATCAGTTATGTACTTACTAATTTATTTTCATTTATTCGGTTATCTATTATAACTGGGTATAACCCTGTTATTTTGGTTTAAAGATTTAGGATTGTTAACGAGTACATTTTCTCAAGTATGTACCAGTCTGCTTTGACGATTATTGACAGGTAGGTGAGTAAGCGTAGATTTTTAAGTACCTACCTACTTAAACACCATCACAAGGCCTGCTATTTACTTTACGTATTGCTAAAGAAAACTAAAAAAGGTTAGAAAAACCTACAAAATAGGTAGATAGGTATACCTACCTAAGTTTATCTATGCGAATCAATCTACATACGACGTACTAATCGTTTAATAAGTAAATCGAAAGGACCGAAAGGCTGACCTTACTAGGCCTGCAATCTTTACAGCAATATAATGAAGTTTTATAGAAAGTGGAGTTTTGTCATCTCTCTTCTTTACTTAACACTATTTTTTGCGGATCTTTTCATCTGATGGTTTTTCTGGTGTTTTGGCGGTAGTATCCGTACATTTAGGTACTATACAGTATTTAATAATGAACTAACAGCAATAATTATTCAATTTAACTTGACAACAACCGCTCCGAATGCGAGGCGAGACTCGCAATAGCTGTATGGCTAGCCGGCGGCGGGCGCCGGAGTTGGCGGATAGTGCCTAGTGACGTCACAGCCTTGCCGTAGAGCGCGTCGGATTCAATAAAATCAGTTGATGCAATTGGTTTATAACTTTAAAACGGATGGACCGATTTTGATGATTTAAAAAACATATTTACTGTTAATCAATAAGGAATGTTACTATGTATGTTATTTTCAGAAAAGCGATACCATTACATTATTAAATAATATATTTTTACTTTTTTCACTAATAAGATTTTAGAATGTTTCACCATTTACAAAAATTATTTATGCAGTGGATAGTTGATATGTATGAATGTACGAAAATAGAAAGTAACAGGTTACATAATGTTTCATTCGAGAAAATCAAACTTGACTTAGATCTTAAATTCACAACGATTTAACATATTTGTAATTTGAAAGAGATTGATGAATTAGTAAATTAACTGTTTTGCTTTGACGAAAATTTGGTCTAATTTTGACCCCTAGTAACTATAAAAATCTAATCTATCTTTCTATCTATCTTTATCTATCTAATCTATAATTACATTGAGCCAATATAAATAATATTACAGACTAGAAATGCATTACATTTACTCCTAAGAAGTTACTGTTGCTTTCATGTGAATATTTTGCTTATACTATGTTATGACGTCCGCAAGTGACTAGACGAGCTTGATTGACAACACACTGCAATTGTGCCTCGCAATGCGGGGGGTGCGGGTGAAATTTGATTTTTTTCTAGCTTTAGGCGCACTCTTAAGCGTAACACTTTCACAATTTTGGGTTCCATTGTGACTTTATGGTACTCGTATGTTGGTAGATGGTGAAGTAGGAATAAAGCACCGAATAACGTCACTATATTTTTATGAAGTAAAGTAAAGGTACACTGTAACAAGCTGAAATAACTGAAAAAGTGAACACTTTAAAACACTGAATCTGGATATACCAAAATAGAAAATAGTAAAAATAAGGTACTTACAATGAGTTTCGGGAGATACGTATTATAAATTTTACTATATAATATCAGGACTGTTAGATTAACAATAACTCAATAATATTAATAATATATTGCCCAAGCTAATACTGGGCGTCGATAGCGAGACAATGGTAAAGTTTTTAAAGGAAGCATCTCTTCTCACGGTCTGCAATAGAATGATTTCATGAAAGGGAAAACCGAATCAAGCGCCAGAGTTTGAATTTGAATTTATAATTTTTAAAATATTACCAGTAAATTTGGAAACGAAAGAGGTGCTATAACATTGCAATGTTATAGTAAAACGTTACACCATAATCCGTTGTAATAAGAGTTTTCTTCCAACTGACGCGTCATGTTTGACAATTCTTTCAGTTTCCTCTTCAATAAATATGTGACAATAAAAAACTTATGGTGAAGTAGTCAGTTCAAACTAATCAAGCATAACCATTGGCATAATCTACAAATTACTTGTTTGGTAAGTAAATCGTTGGTTATCAACTTTTCCCGATTCATGATGATACAGTCAGCTACAAAAATAAGTATACATTTTGTCTCTTTTGTCAATGCAGTTCAAAATTTTGAGGTATATGTTTTTGATGTTGACTGTATATTTTAAACATTCTTATCCATTTACTGGGTCGACAAGACAGGCACCGTGCCTTTACTATTTCAGCCGTAAAGCAGAGATGATCGCTGTTTTCACAAGCAATGTTTACAGAGCATGGGAGGTAATAACATCTCTTGCTTCTAGAATGTTAACTTTTGTGAACGTACCTGCAATATTAACTGATTTCATATTTCTGGTGTCTTGGACGATGGCTACCACTTGCTTGCTTACATTCTAAGGCATTAAAATCATTCGTCTCATAGTGTCATCGTCCTTCATATTCAATCGCGACCTGTAAGGGGTGAATGACTACTTTTTGCTTCGTGACCTCGACGAGAGTAAAGTCGACTACTCGTGTATATATCAATGGAAGAAAGAAAATAATGATCTTTTATCGAGTTTTCGGCATAAATAATATATCAATGTTCTGGGAACAGTCGATATTAAATTTAGGGAGTCTTTACAGGTAAAAAATATAATATTAGTTTGTGTAGCTCGCCGGCGTAGCTGTTTAAGCGTTCTAGTTAGTGTAGCTTGCCGGCATAGCTGTTTGAGCGCTCTAGTTTGTGTAGCTCGCCGGCATAGCTCTTTGAGCGTTCTAGTTTGTGTAGCTCGCCGGCGTAGCTGTTAGAGCGCTCTAGTTTGTGTAGCTCGCCGGTGTAGCAGTTTGACCGCTTCAGTTTGTGTAGCTCGCCGGCATAGCTCTTTGAGCGTTCTAGTTTGTGTAGCTCGCCGGCGTAGCTGTTAGAGCGCTCTAGTTTGTGTAGCTCGCCGGTGTAGCAGTTTGACCGCTTCAGTTTGTGTAGCTCGCCGGCGTAGCTGTTAGAGCGCTCTAGTTTGTGTAGCTCGCCGGTGTAGCAGTTTGACCGCTTCAGTTTGTGTAGCTCGCCGGCGTAGCTGTTTGACCGCTCTAGTTTGTGTAGCTCGCTCGCCGGCGTAGCTGTTTGACCGCTCTTGTTTGTGTAGCTCGCCGGCGTAGCTGTTAGAGCGCTCTAGTTTGTGTAGCTCGCCGGTGTAGCAGTTTGACCGCTTCAGTTTGTGTAGCTCGCCGGCATAGCTCTTTGAGCGTTCTAGTTTGTGTAGCTCGCCGGCGTAGCTGTTAGAGCGCTCTAGTTTGTGTAGCTCGCCGGTGTAGCAGTTTGACCGCTTCAGTTTGTGTAGCTCGCCGGCGTAGCTGTTTGACCGCTCTAGTTTGTGTAGCTCGCTCGCCGGCGTAGCAGTTTGACCGCTCTAGTTTGTGTAGCTCGCCGGCGTAGCTGTTAGAGCGCTCTAGTTTGTGTAGCTCGCCGGTGTAGCAGTTTGACCGCTTCAGTTTGTGTAGCTCGCCGGCGTAGCTGTTTGACCGCTCTAGTTTGTGTAGCTCGCTCGCCGGCGTAGCAGTTTGACCGCTGTAGTTTGTGTAGCTCGCCGGCGTAGCTGTTTGACTGCTCTAGTTTGTGTAGCTCGCTCGCCGGCGTAGCTGTTTGACCGCTCTTGTTTGTGTAGCTCGCTTCGCCGGTGTAGCTGTTTGACCGCTCTAGTTTGTGTAGCTCGCTCGCCGGCGTAGCTGTTTGACCGCTCTTGTTTGTGTAGCTCGCTCGCCGGCGTAGCTGTTTGACCGCTCTAGTTTGTGTAGCTCGCTCGCCGGCGTAGCTGTTTGACCGCTCTTGTTTGTGTAGCTCGCTCGCCGGCGTAGCTGTTTGACCGCTCTTGTTTGTGTAGCTCGCTTCGCCGGTGTAGCTGTTTGAGCGCTCTAGTTTGTGTAGCTCGCTCGCCGGCGTAGCTGTTTGACCGCTCTTGTTTGTGTAGCTCGCTCGCCGGCGTAGCTGTTTGACCGCTCTTGTTTGTGTAGCTCGCTTCGCCGGTGTAGCTGTTTGACCGCTCTTGTTTGTGTAGCTCGCTCGCCGGCGTAGCTGTTTGACCGCTCTTGTTTGTTTAGCTCGCTCGCCGGCGTAGCTGTTTGACCGCTCTTGTTTGTGTAGCTCGCTCGCCGGCGTAGCTGTTTGACCGCTCTTGTTTGTGTAGCTCGCTTCGCCGGTGTAGCTGTTTGACCGCTCTTGTTTGTGTAGCTCGCTCGCCGGCGTAGCTGTTTGACCGCTCTTGTTTGTTTAGCTCGCTCGCCGGCGTAGCTGTTTGACCGCTCTTGTTTGTGTAGCTCGCTCGCCGGCGTAGCTGTTTGACCGCTCTTGTTTGTGTAGCTCGCTTCGCCGGTGTAGCTGTTTGACCGCTCTTGTTTGTGTAGCTCGCTCGCCGGCGTAGCTGTTTGACCGCTCTTGTTTGTGTAGCTCGCTCGCCGGCGTAGCTGTTTGACCGCTCTTGTTTGTTTAGCTCGCTCGCCGGCGTAGCTGTTTGACCGCTCTTGTTTGTGTAGCTCGCTCGCCGGCGTAGCTGTTTGACCGCTCTTGTTTGTGTAGCTCGCTTCGCCGGTGTAGCTGTTTGACCGCTCTTGTTTGTGTAGCTCGCTCGCCGGCGTAGCTGTTTGACCGCTCTTGTTTGTTTAGCTCGCTCGCCGGCGTAGCTGTTTGACCGCTCTTGTTTGTGTAGCTCGCTCGCCGGCGTAGCTGTTTGACCGCTCTTGTTTGTGTAGCTCGCTTCGCCGGTGTAGCTGTTTGACCGCTCTTGTTTGTGTAGCACGCTCGCCGGCGTAGCTGTTTGACCGCTCTTGTTTGTGTAGCTCGCTCGCCGGCGTAGCTGTTTGACCGCTCTTGTTTGTTTAGCTCGCTCGCCGGCGTAGCTGTTTGACCGCTCTTGTTTGTGTAGCTCGCTCGCCGGCGTAGCTGTTTGACCGCTCTTGTTTGTGTAGCTCGCTTCGCCGGTGTAGCTGTTTGACCGCTCTTGTTTGTGTAGCTCGCTCGCCGGCGTAGCTGTTTGACCGCTCTTGTTTGTGTAGCTCGCTTCGCCGGTGTAGCTGTTTGACCGCTCTTGTTTGTGTAGCTCGCTCGCCGGCGTAGCTGTTTGACCGCTCTTGTTTGTGTAGCTCGCTTCGCCGGTGTACCTGTTTGAGCGCTTTAGTTTCGATTATAAAACAAAACAACATATCTAAATTTATAATCTCGAGCCCCTACGTGCTTCGGAAGGCACGGTCTCGGCTTTTACTGCAAGGGCAGCGTTGTAGTGTTTTGTGTCCGATTTTATGTCATAATTTAAAATATTATTTCTCTTAGTATCCTAGTAGCTAATGGTTATATAAAAAAAAAGATAACATTGTAGTTGCTCTTCTCTTCTTATCCTGGCCTGTTTACCGTCTATAAAAATATAATCGCGTACCGTAAAATGAAACGTTGAAAATTTGTAACACAATATGCGAGTACAAATCGGTGAGTCACGCCGCACGCAAACTGGGCGGCCTCGGGTGAGGCCGTGGTCGCGGGGTATTTGTAAATATTGGAACTAATAATCAGCCAAAACAAACATTCGCCACGTACTATATAGTCCCACGTGAACCTATGTCAACGAAAAACAAACTTTGATAATGCGGACGTTGCATTAAAAACTGTCGTGGAAAACTACGTAGGAAAAGTCTGTTTTTGTTTTGAGATTCTGATTTGAACATGATAATAGAAGGGAATAACTGTTTATAAGGTACAGTCAGCAATAAAATTCTATTAACATAATCGTAGTACAAAACAAAATTAGCGCGATTTTTGCATTTCTATTACTAGGTGCGCGTCTTACATTTTTGTTGAAAAATCAGCCACTAATCCTAGTTACGTCTTCAATTTTCAAAAACAAAAGTAACTGATTACCTATCAACTTCAGTTTCCCTTCAACTTCATTGACTATTTTTGTCAACTATAAGTATCAAGTAGTACAACTAAATTTCACAAATCACAAAATTTTAAAGTCATAAAAACGTAACTTTATCTTTACAAAAAAATATATAATAATATAATACCTACCCGCATTGGGCGAGTGTGGTGGTGTTATAGCCCAAACTTCTCATGTGTTTTTCCTATGTAGGAAGGCCTGTGCCCACCAGTAAGACGTATACTTAGATGCTGGTGATGATGTTGATTCAATGTAACCGAAAGTGGAAAACTGATTTAACTATCAGTAGATACTTTGTTTTTGCCTTCGTAATTAGATTAGTATTTACAAAGAAATAAATATAATTACTCTACCATTTAAATTCGGCGACACCGCTTCCTACTAACACCAACATCTGTTACAAGAGTAGATTCTTCCCAATAATAAAGATAATATAGCTCGTAAAATGTCTTTGTTATGGTTCCTGACATTTTTCTGAAAGAAGGTGCAGCATTAAAATGTGATTGTGTGCTTTACGAAGCTGCCCTAGATTCAGCTGAGTTTTTATAGCGAACGTCTCAAAGCATGAGACCGTGAATAAAAAAAGCTATTATTAGTTTTATATTTATTTAGACGATACACTTGTCGAGTGTATGTTTTCGACCTACCAAATGTTTATCAGTATCAAGCTATTATCTCATGTTTTTCAAACTCAGCCACTTCTTAAATTTAGGGCGTCTTAAACATTTTAAATATTTTAAAAGACAAAAATTTGTCGTCAAAGGTTAAAGTAAAGTTTTGAACCAGCTCATGATTACCAACTCAGATTGTAGACAATAATATACTGAATAACATGGCTTCTATTAATTGACACAAAACTCTTTTATTTTAATACAAAAAAAATAATGAAATAATAGTAGTTTATGAAACTGGTACATAATGAGGGGTATTATACACAAGTGTGAGTTTAAAAGCATCACACCGTAATACCTAGTTATGTGCAGTTTCATACACTTCTTTATCTAATTTCATACATTGAATATATCAAATAAGAGATAGATACAGTTTATTTATTGGTTATTGTAAGTGTTAACATTTTGTATATTACAATTATGAAATTGAATATGGAATTGTGTTGCGTTGGCGTTAAATTTCGATATATCAACTTCGTTATATGTGTTTAAAGTACTCTTTAGCATTGAATACTTAGACCACAGCGACGAACATTTAAAATTTTCCGACAATTCTTGAAAATATGCCAATAGAACATTTTCAGTATTTTTATTCATTTTCCACGCTAAAAAGTCTTGATAACATTTATCGTATAATTTTCTTGACTTTACTGGTAGTAGATTGACTGACTTCTGCCGCAGTCTCTAAAATGTCGGGCGGCGTTAAATTTTCTTCACTTTTCCTATCAGACATTTTAATAAACAATAATAATTATCCAGCGAAACACAACAACGAATTGCAAGGAAAAGTATTATGGCGCCAAAATTCCCGGTATCACCGCGAATGCGCCAAAGCGCGCGAAGCCACAGATAATAGTACATTATGGTACAAGTGTGTAATGTTGGTGATTACCGCTGAGGCGCATTGAGGCCCGAGCCGTCAGGCGAGGGTCTTAAGGAGCCGAGGACGGTAATCATCAATACACACGTGTATCATACAACGTTTTTCAACACACTTCTGAATAAAATAATACTTAAATAAAAAACCATTTTACATAGTAGATAAAAAGTTTATTTAGAGAAACAATTAGTAAATGTGCAGTTAGTAAAATTATAATTAACTATTTTTGATGATATAGCGGTCTCATCAGATAGATTATTTGCTGAAATACTTTCATGTTCTATTGTTATTTGTGATGGTTCATTATTCGTGTAGGTAGGTGAAATCCAATCATTGGATGTACTTGGTATTTCGCTAGTAGGATGCGTCTCAGAATCAAGTTTAATTCTTTTTGTGATTTTCGCACAAATTTCCTTCTTGTTTTGTATGGAATCTTCTACGTATGATTCTGCTACATTGCTAGATCGCCACCCGCCATGTCGCTTCAAAGTCATCTATATCAGCTCCTGAATTTGCCAGCAATGTAGCTGAAGTTCTTCTGAAACTATGTCCAGTGTAGCTCTCAGCATCTACTAAACCCAAAAACTTAGCGATTTCTTTAGGCATATAACCAAATTTGTTTATACCTATAGGCTGACAGGTACATTTACCATTCTGGTAATTTAGAAAGAAACGGTCATTTTTTGTTTTTGGTGAACGCAAACTTTCATACTTCTTAACAATATCATAGAATGGACCGTGTATGGTGAATGACCTAGGTATTTTATTTTTCGTGATAGGTATCTTCACTAAAAGCATCTGGCCATGGTTTTCTATATCTTTTACAGTTATATTTGTTAATTCTTGTATCCTACAGGCACCAGTTACACCAAATATTAAAGCAACCTGAAACAAAAGAAACAATAATTAAAGTCAACAAGCTGCTATTAAATATTTAATTAAAATTAATTTAACTAACCTTTGTAGCCAAATATTGGTTATCTGGAGCATCTTTAATAAATTTTTCAATATCGTCAGATGATAAAACCTTTGATTTTTTGCTTCTAAATCCATCAGATAGTCTCTTTAGATAAGCCGTCCCTCCATTCTTTGTTCGGACTGTACTTTTTAACATTGAGTAAATACACCACAAAGAGCTAGGTTTGTACTTAGAAGATAATTCTTTAAAGTACGCCATGAACACATTTTCTGAAAAAGACTGCGTATTCTTGTTGTTCTGCCATTGTATGAAATTTTGGTACGCTAATAGATATTTTTCCTTTGAGTTTTCTGGTAGTAAACTTTCCATAACGTTCTGGGCTTCACATCTTATATCGGGCGGTGTACAACATAAATCATTTTCTTCATAAATTGTATTTGCAGACATCTTAATTAATAACTAACTAAATAACTTCAAAAGAGAAAACGAGACGAGTTGTGAAAAATGTTTCGTAATGGCGGGAAAAATTAATCAGTTTTCCTATGCGCGCGCATCGGCCATAGACTAATAAATTTCCTAATGGCGGGAAAAATTAATTATTTTTCCTATGCGCGCGCATCGGCCATAGACTAAAAAATGAGGTTTCTTTTTTTTGGGCTTTTCGCGGATAGCTTTTTAGCGCAAATGTAAGCGTAACTCAACCAATAATATTAAAGAAAGAAAGAAAGAAAGAAAAATATTTTTATTTGACATGCACATAAAAAACAACAACAAGAAGCTTAAACAATAAAAAATAGACAAATACAAACAGTTTATACTTAACAATAAGTGCAGTCAACAAGGCCCTATCTCAGCATAAAACTTTTGCGACATTATAAAAAACGTCGCAGAAGCGCTGTTATTATGATAGGGCCTTGGGCGTGACTTTGGATTTTAAACTACATATACTTACACACATACATAAATACAAAAAAAATACATATACTTACACATATACATATAGATAAGTGACATAAACTCAATCACATCAGACATGGCTGTATGGGCATTAGTTCCTTTTGCCTTCCCATTACAGGGAGATTTAACAACAAAAAAAGAAAAAAGGCAATATTGGCAATTTTAATTATTAAAAAGTCATGAAGCGCGGGAAATTTGACGTGGACGGTCGTATTTTTCTTAGCTAAATTTTAAATTTATTTTTAATACTTGAATTGGATCAGTTGAGTTGCTTTTAGTGTATATATTATTGTAATTAGTTATATTATTTGTGTATATAAGCTGCGTATCGGTAAGTTTGTATCAAATATTTCTATGTAGGTTCAGGGCATGAACAAACCTCCTGATGACGCTTTGGGGGACTCCGGCTTATCCCCGGGTCCCCCTGTAGCGTGCAATGTACAAATATCAGCTAATGGTAGTGAAATGGATACAGATGCATCAGTAAGTAGTGCAGAGTGGTCGGTTTCGCGTAAAAGGTCCAGATTAAATAAAAATAAAATTTGCAGACATTGTAATAAGAAAAGAAAGAGAGGCTCTATCCAATCTGGTTCTACGGGTGGAAATGAATTGGAATGTCACTGTCAGTCTGAGATTGCTAGTGGTATTAATATCACGGAGTCACAAGTTTTTAAAGAACCCTTACATTCCGTTCCCACCTCTGGAAACAATTTGGATAGTGGTGGTTCTCACTCTTTCTCATCCCCACAAGTCGCAAGGATCGGTCGCAGTGAGTATGTTTCTACTGATGTGTCTCCATATGTGGTACATGTAAAAAGAATTGATACTTCCCCCAATGATGGCTCTAGTCTGCACCCGATGACATTTGGTAATTTTTTAAAGAGAAATAACTTTAGGAATATTATATCTGGGAGTGTAAAAAGAATTGGGCGCAATAGGTGTACAGTTTCTTTTTCTACTCCGGATGATGCTAATAATTTTGTAAAAAGTCCTTAGTTGGCAGAATTTAAGCTTTGTTCGTTTATTCCCACTTTTAATGTCACCCGCTTAGGCTTAGTAAGGGGTATACCGTCTAAGTGGACCCCTGAGGAGATTAAGGAAAACATTTCTTTGCCCTTTGGTTGTGGTCAAATAATTAAATTAAGAAGACTAAATTATAAAGTTAATGTTAATGGTTCAGTTGTATGGAAACCTTCACAAACAGTAGTTTTAACTTTTGATGGACAAGTTTTGCCTAAAAGAATTTATATTTGCTACAACGCTTTGCCAGTTGAGTTGTACACATATCCTACCATACAGTGTTATCATTGTTGTAGGTATGGACATACTAAAACATTGTGTCGTTCAAAGCCTAGGTGTTTCAAGTGTGCTCAGGAACATAAGGGTGAAGATTGTCATGTAGATGAGGATAGTGCATTATGTGTAATGTGTTCGGGCCATCACTATGCTACAAACAAATTTTGTCCTGAGTTTAATAGGCAGAAAGAGATAAAATTGTCTATGTCTCGTAGTAGTATTTCATATATTGAGGCAACTAAACTTCACCCTCCAGTTTCAAAACAATATGCAGCTGTAGCGGCAAATAATACTCAGTTTGTAAATAAAAATAGTGGTAATCCTTCTTCTAGCTTCAATACCACATCTTATAAAAAGACAGTATTTTTAAAACCCCAATTTAAACCGATTTCTGTTTCAAGAGGTTATGACCAAGTTGCTCACAATACTATTATTAACGAATGGCAAATGCCTTCACCAGAAAATGGTTGTGCACTTAATTCGAATTCTAATGATAATTCAGAGGATTTAAAGATTATAAACACTATAATAACGTTACCTAATACTTTTATATCAAATAATGCCTTGAAACCGTCCAACGTTGCAATTATAGTTGATATGATAACTAATTTACATAATAATAATGGATCCAAAAATTCTTCAGTGGAATTGCAGGAGTGTAATATCTAAAAAGAATGATTTAATTTATATGATTAATAAGTATGATCCTGCCATTATAACATTGTCTGAAACATGGTTGAAGCCAGGATTTCTTTTTGGAATTCCTGGTTTTACTTGTATTAGAGAAGACAGACCTGACGGATATGGCGGTGTTGCCATTTTAATTAAGAACTGTATTCCTTTTACGCGTTTAATGTTACCATCCCATAATTTGGATATTTTTAACTCAGTTGGTGTTAAATTAGAGAGCGGCATTTCAATTGTGTCTGTTTATGTTCCTCGTGCCTCACTTGATGTATTAAATCATGAAATAGACCCACTTTTTTCTTCTTTGTCTGGTCCTTTTATGGTACTCGGTGATTTTAACTCCCATCACTATACTTGGGGAAGTGGGATTACTAATAGTAATGGGGAGAAACTTTTAGAAATTATAGATTCTTATAACTTATGTGTTTTAAATACAGGTGCGCCTACGCGCCGCACTAGTCCAGGTGGAAACGATAGCGCTGTAGACATATCTATCTGCACGCCTAATTTAGCCTCTTCTATGTCTTGGGTTCCGTTGTTGTCGACTTATGGTAGCGATCATTTTCCTTTGATTTTAACTTCTCCGATAAAAAAGCCGCCTAGTTACGTTTGTGAGCCTCGACTAAAGCATAGGCTATCCAATGCAGATTGGGATAAATTTAGACTCATTATTAATTCTAGGATACCAGATTTGCCTAATATTAAGCAAAATGGAGTGATGAATTGCTCTGATGCCTTGGCAAAGTGTCTCATAGACGCGGCTAATGAAACCTTTCCAGTAAAAGGTAGGTCATCTGGAAAACTTCCTTCTCCTCCCTGGTGGGATCAGGAATGTACTGAAGCTGTTAAAAATCGCAAGGTGGCTGAAAAAGTATACAGTCGGTCAATGTCCTCAGAAAATTATGAGAATCTTTGTTCCATAATAAAAAGTACGCGAAAATTACTGAAGCAAAAAAAGCGTGATGGATACAGGTCGTTCTGTGCTTCTCTTTCACCGTCCACTTGTCCTTCCGAAGTTTGGCGTAACATTAAACGTTTTAGATCTGCATTTATTTCTTCGTCTTTCCGTCCTCTATCCCCAGAATTCGCTAATAAATTTTTAGATACGCTCGCGCCTCCTACAGTTGCAGTACACTACACCACAATTTCAAATGATCAGCAAACTTCTAACAGTGTTCTGAATGCCCCGTTTTCATTAGCAGAATTAAAAGGAATTTTAAAGAGTCTCAAAGATAGTTCTCCAGGTGAAGACGGTATTCCTTATTCATTTTTTGTTAATTCTGGCGACTCTACATTGACATATTACCTGCATTTAGTAAATTCAGCTATCACAACGAGGCAAGTTCCTGTGTCATGGAGATCACAGATAGTTGTGCTGATTTTGAAGCCGGATAAAGCTCTTTCTGATCCCTCTTCATTTCGCCCCATAGCATTAAGTACTGTTTTAGCAAAATTAGCGGAGCATTTGGTTAAAAATCGCTTGGAGTGGTATATAGAAAATAAATCCTTATTTTCCTATAGCCAATACGGATTTAGGAAGGGTAGAAGTACCATGGATAGTGCCAGCATCTTGGTTACTGATATACGGCTAGCTTTTTCAACTAATGAATTCATATTAGCTGCTTTTTTAGATATTCATGCCGCGTATGATAATGTCATAGTTTCTATACTGTTACGTAAATTGAAACTTTTAGGTGTTCCTGATATGTTAATACATTTTATTGGCTCCATGTTATTCGAAAGATTCATACATTTAGATCTACCTGATGGTACTAGATTAACTAGAGTCGTTAGAAAGGGTTTACCACAAGGTTCAGTATTAAGTCCTATTCTTTACAATATGTACACTTTTGATTTAGATGCTTCTTTGGGTAATATTAGAGTACTTCAATATGCAGATGATTTACTTCTATATACTGTTGACAGCTCAATAGATAATGCTTCTCGTAATTTAAATAGTTCTCTGAAATTATTAAAAAACTGGTTCGATTTAAATGGATTAGAGTTGTCAGCATCTAAAAGTTCTATAATGCTGTTTACTAGAAAACGTATTATTCCTTGTATCAATATTTCTTATGATAGTTTAGTGATCCCTGTCAAGTCTAGTGTAAAATTCCTTGGAGTCGTTTTGGATTCGAAGCTTTCCGGTAATTCACATTGCGACTATGCTGTAGCTAAGTGTGAACGAGTTTTAAATATGATGCGGTGCTTGTCAGGTGTTTGGTGGGGTGCACATCCTTCTACACTTAGATTAATATACAACGCCTTGATCAGAAGTATATTAGATTATGGTACATTTCTACTCCAGGGTGGGAATATTACTGCTTTTAAAAAGCTAGAATCTAGAAGAACATGTTAGGTTGAATAGATATTGGACACATAAACCTGCTATTTGCCTTATCTTAAGTTATAGGAAACTTTTATCTTTTAATGCTCCAATTTTTCGTTCTCGTACTTTACCTTTGTTTTCCACTTCTTATGAATCTATATCTTGGTCTCCTGCTGTTTGTTATGATGTAGGTATTAAGAAAAACGACTTAACTGCAAATTACGTATTTAATTTTATAGGAGAAGAATATTTTAATAACTGTAATTTTATATTCACTGATGCTTCTAAATTATCCCATTCTGGAAATGTTGGTGTAGGGGTATTCCATAAGCAATACAATATTGTACAGAAAATTAAATTACCCTCGGAATCATCTGTTTTTACGGGAGAATGTTTTGGTATTCTTAAAGCATTAGAATATATTTTATTGATGAAGTTAGGAAAGACAGTGATTTTTTCAGATTCTAAAAGTTCTCTTGAAGCTATTCATAAATATCCATTCTATCTAAAACCTTGTTATCCTGTTGTGTGTGATATCCGTACAAGGCTTTATGAATGCCAGTCCTTGGGTTATGCAGTAAAATTAGCATGGATACCTAGTCATTGCGGTGTAAGTGGCAATGAAAAAGCTGATCAGTTAGCTAAAGAAGCAGTGAGATGTGGAGACATTTATCCTTTTATCAACTATTGTCATGACTTAGTGTCATTGCCCAAATTATACCTTGAAGACTCTTGGTCTAATTATTGGTCAGAGAGCAGCATCTTAAAGGGGAAAAATTATTATAAAGTACAACCATTTATAACCTCGAAACCTTGGTTTCGAAACTTAGAATGCAATAGATCTTGTATTAGCATTATTTCGCGAATGCGTCTGGGGCATGTATGCACTCCTGCCCATTTGGCAAGATTACATATTGTGGCCGACGATTTGTGTGATTGTGGGGATGATATTGGTGATTTGGCCCACATATTTTTCTCTTGTACTTTACATGACCGTTCCTCGTTCCTTGATTCTCTAATTAAGTTGCGTGTTCCATTTCCAACCCGTTTATCGTGTTTGCTTATGTACCCTGGTATTTATTTTAAAGTCTTATCATCGTTTATCCTACATAATAATATTAAAATATAATATTCCTTTATATATGTATTTGCTTATATACACCTATTATCTATATCCTGTAACAAATCAAATTCCTCTGATCCTCTTTCCAAATTCCGCTATCCGTTTTCATTAATTCTATTTCCCAACCTTTTCACATCGACACTGGCAAATAGTTACTCTATTGCCAAAGCTTAAAAAAAAAAAAAAAAAATATTAAAAAAAAAACTATTACTCACTAGTGAATAATAGTAATGAAAAAGTCACAGTTTGATTATAGGTGTCATTATGTGCCTAATTGCCATGGGATTAGAGCCACTTTATGAGGAAGTGTGTTGAAAAAAATGAAATAGTGCTATACGAATTGGCGCAGTATTGTATCAATGGTCTATAATCGAAACGTCATGAAAAAAAAATTTTTATAACATTATTTTGTTAGAGAAATAGTGTTATAATTAAATTTTTTAATTTCATTTCTATATACTATTTGTAAAGTTCGTCAATATAAACTCGTTTTGAGTTTTATATTTTACGATGTGAGAGTAGATAAAATAATATATGACTGACAGAGTAGCCTGTATAGCAAGACGCCGAGGGGTACAGACCACTCGGCTAGCCGGTCGTCAAATATTACTTAGGTACTTCTCATTTTGACCGCACAATGCCAAATGGTATAATGTTAGCAATTATGTCTTTTACTAAATGGTAGGCCCGTATGTAGGGTCGTCTGGGTTGGTACCACCGCCTTTCTTTTCAGCCGCGAAACAGATCGCTATGTTTCGGATTAAAAGGAAAGGAAGCCAGTGTAATTACTGGGCATGGACGGCATTTCATCTTAGGCCTCAGGATGACAACGCACCTGCAGTAAGAAGTGAAGTTTCCTTGTTATTGCTGGTGTCTATAGGCGGTGGTGACTTACCACCAGTTGGACCGTCAGCGTGTTTCTTGTCTAGTTGTATAAAAAAAGCAAACATAGATGAAAACTTACTTTAAGTGCATGTTGTTTCATGGAATGTGTACAGGTTACAATTCGTCCGTTACAGGAACAAGATGACAATATCGATTAGTTGTTTTTATATAATTCCTATAAACGCTTATAATACTCACCCGTACCTTTCTTGGAAAATATTGTAAAACTTTCCGCAATATACGTTACGTAATGTCACTTAGTACCTACAAACCTTTTAATAGTTACCTAATAATTTAATTGCCCTCAGCTCCGTGCAGGAGTCTTTACGTAATATATGCGACAGTAAATTCAGAGTCGTAACCACAGCCGTGGCAAACAAACTTTTTTGTTCATATAATTGTTATGAATCCTGTCATAAGTCTGTCGAAGCTTTGCCGTAATATTACGCGCTTTGTTATTATTAATTAAAAATACGCAATTATTATTTCGGCCGCCATAACTTGATCACAAAGCTTTCAGTATTTTCTGTTGTACGACTTCTTTTCTTTTACATTGCTTTTACGTTAAATTCAATCAAATAATTACTACAATAAATGTTGGATAAAAATTTATTGAGCGAAATAGTGGTCAGTAACTATATCAACTTTTTAATTTATTTGTTATTGTGAGTTTGTAGTTGAAGAGACTAAAGCTAATGGTTATTAAATACGTTACGTAAATTCTTAGCGAAGCATAGCTATACAACTTTCACAATTTAAGTTAGGTGCCAAGGTGAATGTGGTTATTCTGTTTGCAAATTTTCACATCAGTTTAATAACTTATCTACTACACTTAAATTGCAATATTAACTTAAGTTCGCATTTGATTTACTTTTTGTATACCTAGTGTAGATACAATCCATTCCAACCCAACGTAGCAAAAAGTTGCTTCACCTCTTGTGTAGGTTGCGATCAACTTTGAAGGGCGATGACACTGTCGCTGGAAAATTCGTAGGTGGACTTGTTACTTCCGAACTTGTTACTTCCGAAGTAGAAACATAATTTATGGAATATTTTTTTTTTATATACAACTAGATGGCAAACAAGCTGGCGGCCCACCTGATGGTAAGTGGTTACCGCCGCCTATAGACACCTGCAATAACAAGGAAAAATCACTTTATATTGCAGGTGCGTTGTCATCCTGGGGCCTAAGAAGAAATGCCGTCCATGCCCAGTAATTACACTGGCTACCTTTCCCTTCAATCCGAAATACAGCGAACTGTTTCACGGCTGAAATAAGAAAGGCGATGGTACCTACCCAGACGACCCTACATACGGGCCTACCACCTAATAGATATTATACTGTATATTAGCTGTGTTTCGGAAGCCAGTGTACCTACTGGGCATCGAAAGCATTTCATCTTAGGCCTCGGGATGACAACGCAACGGTAGCCACTTACCACCAGACGGGACACCAGCTTGTTTGTCATGTAGTTCTTTAAAAAATATTTTGAATTCGAAAATTAATGTACCTACAACGGTGAGCTTATTTCTAAAAGAAATCTCTTCCGGATTGCAAAGGTTCTTATACGGAAGATAGAGGATTCAAGGATGCCGGATAATTAAGGAGATTTCGACTTTGAGCGGAATTCAGAAAGAAATGTTATAAAAATTCTTAACGGTGCAGATTTTGGCCTTCATTGGTAAGTGGTTATAAGGCTGAAAATGGAAGCGAGCTACACCCATATTCCTAAACCACAGAGGAACTGGTTATCTTAGCTCCAACTGCCGGAACACAACAAGCTGTTTACATAATTGATACCTAGTCAAAAGGACTTAGAAAAAGCCTTATCTCCAATCAAACCGAGCAGTAAATCTGCACCCACGGGGGATCAAACCGATTCTAACAAAACTTTCCATGCATAAGCAAGTCAGGCTAGTCTAATTAGTTAAAAGAGGATTTTTTGAATAGTCTAATAATAATTGAGTGTGAGAAAACTTTTAGCTTTCATACTAACCCAAAATTGCCAATAAATTCTTTATTATTAGACTTTTCGTAAAGTCTTATGTTATTCTGTTTGTTTATTTTCAACATTTTCGACTTGAAAGTTTGTCACATTTACATGTTTGATTTTGTGCGCTTATAACGTCTACTTTGTTGTAAGAAATACAAATAAAGAAAGAAAACGATAAAAAAAATGTATGCTCTAGACGGGAATCGAACCTGCGTCTCCTGGGGTCCGGCCAGATGCGATAACCGCTACGCCACCGGAGCACTAAGTAGGTATAATCTACTAATTTCTTCAACGTATTATTTTCTTTATTTGTAAGTATTTGAAAATTTGTATGAAAAGCCGCGCGGCGTAATCCCCTTTAACGAGGATTTATTTAGTTATACTTTTGTTGCAAGTGCAATTTAAAGGACCTAATGTCATTAGGCATTCGGTGAATCACTTGCTGAGTTTATAACGTTTTTCTCAGTAACCAAGCCTTTCGCTGAAGTTTAATACGTTAGGTAAGTACCTACTGACATTCATGCGTGTTATGTAATACCAAAATGATATTTATTTCTCTGAAATCAGCAACATGGCTACCTTTCTCATAGAAGCTTAAAAGCTCTTCTCTGTACAGCTAAAGTTGTATTTTCAACGTTATTATTTTGTCTCTAGACAAAATCAAGATTCGTTCTTCTAGGAACTTTTTGCTTGCTCTGAACAAGCAGAAACTCATAACGTTTCTCTGTAAAGCTAAAATAAGTAACGTTGGATTAACATAAGTCTGATTTATAAAACACAACTCAGATAATAATAATAACTCACACACACAGTGATTTTGTTTCAATTCTGTTAATTCATATTTCGAATGATATTTTGTTTCTAGTTAATTAACTTTTTCACACTACTAAAGCATGATAAATTTAGAAAATGCCTCAAATTCGTATGCTCGCTGGCATTGCGAGAAAGATATCAAAGGAAAATAAATGTAAGTACGCCCCTAAAAACATCTGGGTCGCAATTAATATGCGGTGACGACTGTACAATCTCAGGTGAGGTTCTTGACCGAGCACTTGACGTTCCTTAGATTCCTGAATATTTAGGCTTGACGTAGACAATACGTTTAATAATAATTATTTTGTCTTATTCAGTAACAAAGTTGAAGGCTACATTGTTACTGAATAATAAAAATTTAATTCAGAATACAGATCGATACAGAATGGCATTGGGAAAGCCCAATGCCGTTCTGTATCGATATTTCTCATCTATAATATATTCTATAGTCTCAACAATTATTTAGGCCAAAATAATCTTTACCAAGAGTTTGTTAAATAGAACAATGATTATAAGACTGGGATTTTCTAACAAGTTTTTGTGCATACAGTGCCGGGACTCGAATATGTAGCTCTCTGCCTTAATAAAATATAAGAATAACTATTTTTTTATATAAAGCACGACAAATGACTCAACACCACTTGATGTGAAGCGGTATGAAGAGTCCATATGCGAAGACAGCTAGTGCAGTTCAGACACTGCTCTAGCCGCTTCCACCTAGCCGGCCCAAAGGGTGCCTTTTCACGCCTCTTTTGAAGGAACCCATGCTATATTATCAAGAAGGGAACACATGTGCTGTCAAAGAATTCCAAGTTCTGGAAGTACGACAAAGAAACGACGTTGTAAATTTCTTTGTACGTGATGTTGAGGTGCAGACAGTGAATTAATGACCCCGAAGACCGGCACGCGTGCTCCTGAGAAGGAAGGGGGAAGGTCTAAAAGCTCTTCAGAGCCCTCTTCGTGATATAGCCGATAGAAGGCGCTAAGCGACGCAATGTCTCGACGCAATTGCAGAGGCTCAAGGTTGTTCGTGACCTCTACATCGCCAACGATACGCTCCTTATCTATCTATTTATCATAAGTATATATTATTTATATCTCATTATGTATTTGTGTTACATAGCATTTTGTCATTGCCTATAATTATGATGTGCAACTTGAAACCTTGAATTGTTAACGGTATACTTCATGTTGCTGATATGTTAAATAAATAAGTAACTAATATTAACACACTGGGTGTTTAGAAAGTCGTGGATAATCCGTCAATCACGGATGGGCCACATTATGATCTTCCGAATAACTAATTATAACCTCAGTGTGAAAAGTGTTCTAGTTTTAGAAATTATTTGAATAATTTTATTTTTTATATTCCTGTCTCTCGCCTTTTTTCCCGCCATTTCTACAAATGAAATCATTTTCACGTTCCTTTTTTTTAAATTATTTTAATATTTTTATTTTGAATTATTTTACTATAAATAAAGTTTAAACAACGTCTCTAAAACACTTAAAAATAATATCTTAACGTTACTTTTACCGCAAAAAATTTCAACCTCTAACTTTGACTAGCCGTGGTGAAAAAAATAAGAATAATAGTAATATTCATACACTCACACCTATTATCTAGCTTAAAGAAAGCATCATTTAGAGCTTAAACCTCCATGACTCGTGAACAAATGCTCGTATTCATCATACAAACATTTGCCCCTACCGGGATTCGATCCCGGGACCACTAACCGAGCAGCCCGTATAGCAAGGGGTACAGACCACTCGGCCAGCCGGTCGTCAAAAATAGTATACCTACAGAATTTAGACTAATAGTCTTTGTGTCTAGATTTTATGCTGGTAAGCCCTACCTTCGCAAACTAACTTGTGAAGGTCACAGAGTTCAACTAGACTTCAACCTACTAAAGATTTATTTTTGTAGCACTTTGCTAGGCCTGGCCACGGCAACGGGCGGCGGCGGCGGCGACTCGGCAACCACTGCGCGGTCACGACGACGCGCTGCGAGGCCGACATCGAGACAGCGCGCAGTGGTTGCCGATTCGCGAGTCGCAGGACGCGCGAGCGGTGAGTTCGAGGCCAGGTTCATAATATATAAATATTATATAATTCATAGTGTATAAACACTCACAGCTGACTAAGGGAGTCAGCTGTGAGTGTATGAATATTACTATTATTATTGACTTCCAAAGTTTGTGTAAGGCCTTAAGCACACAAGGATTATGTTGTCACTCCGGAATTCGGGAACAGGCGCCCGACTGATGGCGGCGCCCGCACACAATCCTACCGGTGTCGGCCAAAGACCTAATGACTGGGTCAATCTAAACTTACACATGAATGTAATAGGGTAGTTGACGATTTTTTTTTATTTCATAAATAAGAAGTCTAAAACTCATAAAGAAATATTGCAAAAGAAATAGTGGGCCAGAATTAGAAAGTGTGTGTAGTAGAAAATGTGTTCTATAAAATGTATGTCTAATAGTTTCACAGATATAGTGGCGTGTCGCATCGTCGTAGGGGCTGATATTTGTATGATGAGTACGAACATTTGTTCACAAGTCATGGATCTTTTTATGTTCTTTTAGTATATTTCTGATATTTATATCCATAATTATTCAATATTTCTCTGTAATCTAGTATCCATAACACAAACCCTTAATGATGCTTACTTTGAGCTATATAATAAGTGTGAGCGTATGAATATTATTATTATGAAACAGGCATCAGTAGACACGAGATGCCGACACGGGCCTAGTGGGTGGTTCTTAAGTTTATATACACCAAGAGCAAAGGTCGCGCACGTGGGGCGGCCATAAAACTTTGATCCTCAAACAACTAATTTCAGCTTCGTCGAAACTTATTTACAAAAGGAATCTTAGCAATAACGTTAACAGCAATTTTGTTTATTAGTACAAAACTTTTCTACAATAAAAAGACACTTACATTTTGCTCGAAATACGGTAGTTGACAACTTTGATTTTATTTCATGAAAAAGAAGTAATATTGCATAAGAAAAGTATGTTTAAAATCAATTGTTTCAAAGATATAGTGATATGGTTGATGTCTTGCGGCGCATCGCCCAAAAACGCCCCATAGAAAATCCACAGAACAGATGACGTCACATGTTTCTTTATTACTAAGAAAAGTATGGGAACACTGACAAAATTAATACTAACTATGCAATGTGCATGTTTTTATTCATAATTGGCATAATAATAGTTGTTTTAGTTGATGTAAGCAATCTAATATCACTAAATCTCTAATAAATTTTCAATAAAAATGACCATTTCATAAATTTTTAAAACCGTACAATTTTAACGATACCTATTCTAAAACTTTTAAGGATAAATGTTTTTTATGGGTAACAGTAGCGCATATTTCCCGAATTTGAGAAAAATAGCGCCATATTCAACCCTAGTGTCCGTTTGTTTAAAACAACAAGGATGTCAATAAGGCATACGATTCGCCTGATGGTAAGAGACTGACTACCATAACCTATAAACTAACTCTTATACTGAGGTCTGGCAACCTTACTTGCCAAAGTATCACGGCTGCGATCTTCTATAAATTGGAGTTGTCCCTTAGTCGGGCGCTCTACGTCTCCAAGCGAAAAAAAACATGTCCTCGGGGACTGAACCCAGACCTCACACAATCCGGGTGACTGCTCTTACCATCTGCGCTACTGAGGACTTCGGATGACCCTGTGTATTTCCTTTAGTTCATCTGTATTTGCGTTAGAAGCTAATGTATACCGTTACAATGTCGAAATGACAAATAAAAAAAACACTCGGTAGCACAGATAATCTACATTCTAAAGGTCGCAGGTTCAGCCTCCCAAACCCCCCGCCTGATGACATTATTCTTACATTTAAATAATATTAAAAATAAAATTAAGAAAAATATGCTGAGCCTCTAACCTCTCCTAAATATAAATCTCTAATTTACAAATGTGAATCGAATTTACTATAACAATAAAGTACTAGCGAACACACAAATTACTCCTTTGATATCGAAAAAATATTGCATTTAATGTTTTTTACGTCATGTGCTGTAAACATTAATGTAAATCCCGTTTACACGGTTAATGCGTGTTTTTAAAAATAACAGACGTTTTATTGCCACATTAAAGCGACAAATGGAAAACAAAAATGGGGAACAAAAGAAATATGAAAAGAATGTGCCATAAAAAATGTTCACAATATTACTTTTTTTTATTCGGGCAACAAACAGTCGCGTAGGTATATAACACGGTAATGTTTACATTTTCGTGTCTGTACGTCGATATTCAAATAAACAACCACAAATGTATTATCCAAATATATTATTTGTGTTCCAAAGACGCGCTATGAAAATTGTCGACGGTCCTGAGCTTACAAGCTTCACCCCCTTCTGATTTTGCCTCCTTGTGTGTGTTCTTCCGTTTATAAAAAGAGGTGTGTTCTGAGGAATTATTTGACATAATGCTTGCGGCCTCTTTCTATCATCACTCCGCTCGCCACCGGCAGGAATTCATCCTCACAAATTGGAACCGCGTACGGTTTCAGAGAAACTTTCTCCCGCGTACGCTCAGGTTGTAGAATGAGTTTCCTGCAGAGGTTTTCTCAAATGAGTACAGCATGGGGTTCTTCAAAAAAGGCATGTAAAGGTTTTTACAGGGTCGGCAACGCGCAAGAGATACCCCTGGTGTTGCAAGCGTCCATAGGCTACGGTAACCGCTTACCATCAGGTGGGCCGTATGCTTGATTGCCACCTTAGTGTTATAACAAAAAAGTCATGCTATTCGGATGCCAAGGCGGATCAACTTGTACTGAAAATAACCTTGAACCTACCAATCACACAAACGTTGTTCCTGTTACGGATGCGCGCGAACACCTTACCATATCATTTGAAACAAAACAACATATTAATACATTTATAGATTTGAGTAAATACATACACATATGCATACATACCTACTCACTCGAGAGCCTCCTCATGTGTCAGGTCCATTGTGGGACCGGTACCTTACGTTTGATGTGGTCCTTTAAAGCATTCGATGTGAAGAGCGGTTCCGCAATGGCCCTAGCCGGTACACCCTGAGCAATCGCAAGCCATCCCCATAGACCTAATATATGGGTGATTATATTATTGGTCGCGATTGGCTATTCACCAGACGGGGAGTGAGGTGGTTAAGCCTTCGTGGGCTTCCTGCCGGGCGGGGAAGTGTCTTTTGTTGCTTTACCTACTGTGAGAAAGGGCTCTTAAGGCCAGTGGACTCGTCCATGGGTCGTAGGATGGCTTACCTTCAAGGTTGACGACAGGTGCGAGAACACGCCCTGTGTGTGTGTGTGTGACCCAAAGAGTTCCGAAGTGGTCGGTGGGCGTTATCCGTAGTCACGTGCCGGGTAGGTCATATGCCCTGCACGTGTGCGGCTTACGATGTGTTTGTAACGGGGTAGTGGACACGGTTATGGGACGGAGTATGGCGAACATCTTAGGTTTGCGCTAGGAAAGCCCCGGTTGAGCGGGCGGAGGATATCATCTGGATATCCAAGCCAACCAGTCTCCTGGCTGAGTATTCCCCTATATCCTTTCTCCTCTGAAATCTGGGCCGAAAGGTCGCGAGGGTGGTGGACGACCCAGTCTCTAGGCTGGGACGGTTTGGTGTACCAGTTTTGAGAAAACCGCCTACATTGTTAGTCACCCCTTTTTAAGTTAAGGTATGCTACTTAATCCTGTATCCTCTGAATCCCCACGAGCTGTAAAGTCACGTGGATTGTACGTCCGAGTTGTCTTTTAGGGACCGGGAAAGAGCCAGGCACTGGATGACTGCGTGCGAAACTGAACTCTCAGTTCTCTAACTCATAAGACTTTTCCTTGATAAGTATATGCCCTGCAGGCTAGTGACACACAGTTATACAATAAAATTCTACTCTACTCCACTCTACTGGACTGTACTCTATTCTACTCTACTCTACTCTACACTACTCTGCTCTGCTCTACTTTGCTCTACTCTGCTCTACTCTGCTCTGCTCTACTCTACTATAGTTCTTTTGGTAAATCGTTAATTCGATAAATTATATGAAGACCAATTACTGTTTTTCCCGCTCTAGCGACCAAATGAATGTCGACTGCTGGGGGTTGGCCTTTTCAGCACACCGCCATAAAAAGTATCTTTCCGAAGCTTCGGCGACATGCTACTTACTTATTTTATTCAGAGACTTCTTTATTTTAAGAACCTATTAATTTATAATCTATTATTACTTGCTCTTAAAGAACATTTTTCGCTAAGATTTTAAGTTTAGGTTATTTTGATTGGGTTTTGTATTTATTCAAGTAGAAAGATATACTGATAGTTACGCTCGGTGGCGTAGTAGTTTAAGCACTCTGGTTTCGATTGGGAACACAAAACAACTTTTGCCGTGGTCAATCCTGTGATGGGTCAATAAAAAATTATTATTCTGAGCTCATCCGTGCTCCGTAAGGCACGTTGATAAAACAGTTACAAGAAATTTATTTAAGTATAAACCACTTTGTTTAAATTACTACAAATTTCTGCCAGTGAATGTACACATCATTAATATTGAAGTGTCAACGGATCTCGTCAGTTACATGAAGGAGGAAGTCATTTAGGATAATATCAATTATTTAAATACCCTTTTGTGAGTGCTTTCTAAATATGAAGTTTAAATTTTTTTGAAGTAATACTAAAAATATACATTTATGCAGCCTGTCCCATGGCTATGCCCTACGTTGAGAAATCACTTAACATATTTAAAATTTGACCTTTCCTTAAAAGAAGGCTTCATTTTCATATATCTATTGAAGTTATTACATTCATAGATTTTCAGAAAAGGCCTGTCTGACCCGGCACTCAAACCTACTTAATGTGAAAAAACAAATTAACAAACTTTTTTTATGATTCCGATCCGAAGGGAAAAATTATTAAAATTAATTCAGATTGCAGCGTCGTGCTGTCCGTATCATTGGCGATGTAGAGGTCACGAACAACCTTGAGCCTCTGCAATTGCGTCGAGATATTGCGTCGCTTAGCGCCGTTTATCGGCTATATCACGTAGAGTGCTCTGAAGAGCCTTTCGACCTAGTCCCACCTTCCCCCTTCCTGCTCAGGAGCACGCGTGTCAGACTTCGTAGTTATTAATTCACTGTCTCCACCTCAACATCACGCACAAAGAAATTTAGTGCCTCTTTGCCGTACTTCTAGAAGTTGGAATTCTTTGCCAGCACATGTGATCCCTCCTTCCCTTATCATGGTTTACTTCGAGAGAGGCATGAAAAAACACCTTTTGGGCTGGCAAGGTGGAGGCGGCTAGAGCTTCGCTTATGGGCTCTTCTTAACGCAATTGGTCAATTGCCGTGCTTCGTATGAAAAAAAACTTTTTTAGTAACATACTATCCTATTATCAAACCATGGTCATGATGACATTTGTAAGCCCTTTTTTGTTTTTTTTTCGAACAGATAGCCATAATGCATACCTCGGTGCCTGTGGACGGTTCCGAGGTTTTGTGGGACTCCTTCACCGCAAATTTAATGATACGGCCCTACCAACCAAAATCCGTCCTTCTCCCATCAGGAGGCCGCTTACGAGGACCGGACTAGGGAACTTGGTAGACGTCCGTATCGGGCCAAGCAGCTCGGCATATCTAGTGTGTAGGTAAGTGATATTAATTGAAATTGATATTAGGTAGCAATAGCTAGATAATTGATTACTTATTTTAGTAATTTGTGACTTCCAGATTAGATTCTAGTCGATATTTACACCGAGAAAATTTGTTACATTTGTTCCTGCTCTTATTTTACCAGAATTGTGAAAATTTTAATTTAAAGCAGCTGATTTGTATGTTGAAAACTGAACAATTTTAGTTTTTGATTTTACTGTTACATTGATGATTGAAGGTAGACCACCAATCTATTATTTTTAGCAACGTGGTGTTTATTTCATTTTTGAAATTGATTAAGTTGAAGTTCTCGACAGAGATAAATATGGTTGCTTCTTACATACAAATACATGATACATAAATGTTTATTTATTGTAGGACAAAACTTTGAATTACAATTTAATTTGAGTAAATGCGCTTATAAATAAACTTATTTTAGTTGAAACACTGTTAAACATATTTTCTTTCTCTCTCCCATAATAATTTATCCAATTAAAAAACAAACCGTTTTTATCAGTTATATACAAAATAACTTGCAACTAAATATATTATGTCGCAAAAGAATATGTATAAAAATTAAATTTTCGAGTCATTCCAAAGTCATCTTTGATCTTTATGCTGTCCAGCTTTCAAAATAGAGCTTCACTCGTGATCTGTGTTAGGGATACAATTACATTCCCTTAAACAAGTTCATTAGAGCTCAAATTGCAATGACGATGTCACTGAAGTAACTCGATTGCAGGAAGAGTCATTTTTCACAATCGGACACTCGCAAGTGTGACTCAAGAGAGAAAACCGTGGGCGACAAAACGTGCCGGATATATTTTAAGCGGATTTCGTACATATTTGTAATACAACGCTAATATTAGTGTTATAAAATCTTATTATTGAGTTTTTACGAGTCCAGACATTTTTAAAGGCGCCAAGTCTAAGTGCTGTCATGACGTTCGAAGTTGTGACTTTCCTTTGGTTCATTGAAACCAAATACGTATTGACCTTATTAAGAAAAACATTAGAATATACTAATTAATCAGTCTCGTATACAAGGTACACAAAGGCTAAAACTAAAATTATAAATCAAATAAAACAATAGATTGTCGGGATTCTCGTAGCTATCAAAATTATAAAGTAAACTTGTAAACTTTTAAATTAATTTAATTGACCCATTTCAATAATGCTGGTTAAATAAGATGTTGCGTTTAGTTAGAGAGAATCGAAAGATGAAATCGACTCTTCTTTCAAAGGTTTTTTTATGGTAATACTAAAAAATTAAGATTTCGTTTACATTGCTAGACTGAAATATCTCTAACAATATTTATTTTATCATTATTTTTGCAGTCCAACCTTTTGTAATTTATGGGTGGCAAACAATCTTACGATCCGCCTGATGGTAAGAGGGTACCGTAGACTATAGACTTAGCTATAGATCGATGCTCGTAGCGCATGTATTACATGTATTATCTTTTTTTATACGCCTAGATGACAAACAAGCTAACGGCCCACGTGGCCCAAATGGTAACCGCCGCCTATAGACACCCGCGATAACAAGGAAAAGTTCCCTTGCTATTACAGGTGCGTTGTCATCCTGAGGCCTAAGATGAAATGCCTTTCATGCTTCACTGGGTACCTTTCCCTTCAATCCAAAACACATCGTATAGTTTCACGACTGAAATAAGAACGGTGGTGATTTGGTGATTGACGACCAACGACCCAACATACGGACCTACTACCTAGTAAATCTATTTAGTTTAATCAAATCAAAATCTTTATTGCCAACTAGGTGTATAACAATAGGTCTTTTAAGATATATTGTGCTTAGAACTTGGTTGGTCTTTTCGTATTTAAGTTTACAAAATAATAGTAATTAAAAAGAAGTTTTATAAATTTAACATTCAACAACAATATTTTCATGCAATAATCGTCTATGTCAGGGGTCTCCAAACTACGACCCGAGGGCCACATCCGGCCCGCGGACAGATTTTGTCCGGCCCGCGGAGAGCTAGCATACTTGAAAACTCCTTTTAGAGAACTTTTTTTTATAGCAAATTAAATTTAGTTTACTGAAGTATTCTAATTTTATGTTGAATAATTATTAAATGACATCTACATTGATATGGTCATGGGCTAACTACTCATAACATTGTTGTAGGCTTATTGTTATTGTTTTTGTGATAAGTTGGATAAAGAAACACAGAATAGTGTATAATATAATAATAATATAAAGACATGTATAATATGCAGAAAATTTAACTTCAGTATATAATAACTAACAAATTATTGAAATGAACCCAACTAACATTTTATACATTTTAAATAAAAACATAACTTATAACAAGCATAATGACATATGAAATACTAATGAGATTTATTAGGTTGGGGAAAAAGTCTTTTCGCAGTATAGTATGTATGAACTTGTAATAAAATCTCTTTGGCTGTACTATTTGTATCTGGCTGGTTTTGGTATCATTAAAAGCTTAGATTTTAAAAAAGATAATTCCAAATTCAAATTAGGAAAATGTGTGTTTTTCATTTGTTTTTCGTACTGTCAAGATAAGTGGATCTAATGAAGAAATTCTATACATTTTAAAAATTTACTACAAAAAAGGTAAAAATGCAACGCAAGCCGCGAAAAAAATTTGCGATGTTTATGGACCTAGTGCAGTGTCTGTGAGAGTAGCACAAATTTGGTTTAAGCGTTTTCAATCCGGAAATTTTGATGTCAAAGATGCACATCGCTCTGGTCGCCCTATTACGGATAAAATTGATGCCATTTTTAAAAAACTAGAGCAAGATCGGCATATCAGTAGTTACAACGTAGCTGAAGAACTGGAAATTGACCACAAAACAGTTTAGGCGCATTTTAAAAAAATGGGTACACAAAAAAGCTCGATATTTGGGCACCCCACGAGCTCAATCAAAGAAACCTAATGAACTGTGTACTTATTTGTGATTCTTTATTACGACGTAATGAAACTGATCCATTTTGAAGAAGCTGATAACTGGTGATGAAAAGTGGATCACGTACGACAAGAACGTGCGAAACCCGGGTTAACTCGCAACAAGGCGATGTTGTGTGTGTGGTGGGATTGGAAGGGCATTATTCATTATGAGCTGTTACCACCAGGCAGGACCATCGATTCTGAACTCTACTGCGAACAACTGATGAGATTAAAGCAAGAAGTTGAGAGAAAGCGGCCGGAATTAATCAACAGAAGGGGTGTGGTTTTTCATCATGATAACGCTAGACCTCACACATCTTTAGCCACTCAGCAAAAATTAAGAGAGTTTGGCTGGGAGGTGTTAATGCATCCGCCGTATAGTCCTGACCTTGCACCTTCAGATTTCCACCTGTTTCGCTCTCTTCAGAATTCTCCAGGCAGTGTCAGGTTAACATCACGAGAGGACTGCCAAAACCACTTGTCGCGGTATTTTGATCAGAAGCCCCAAAATTTCTATAGCAATGGGATCATGTCCCTACCTACAAGATGGCGAAAAGTTATCGAACAAAATGGTACCTACATACTTTTGTTAAATGTAAATCATCACCAGCCTATATACGTCCCACTGCTGGGCACAGGCCTTCCTACATGGCAGAAACACATGAGGAGTTTGGGCCATAACACCACCACGCTGGCCCATGTGGGTTGGTGGGTTAAAGCGGTTGCAGTAACAACCGGGACCAACGGCTTAACGTGCCTTCCGAAGCACGGAGGAGCTCAAGATTATAAATTTGATTGACCCATCCCCCTGGATGGGTCCCTACCAACCATGGCGAAAGTTGCTTTGTTTTCGTGATCGAAACCAGAGCGCTCAAACCACTACCCCACCGAGCTCCTCCGACCGAGCTCCGAGCGCGAAATGTAAATAAACTATATTAAAAAATGTTTTGAATTTTCTTAAAAAATGAGAAGAAACTTTTTCCCCAGCCTATTATGTAATTGAGATTTTCCATTGACAATAGTTTGTAGTTGTGGACTAATTTTACTTGTACCAATTATTAAAAGAGATTTAAGATGCTCATCAGTTAATTTAGATCTGTAAACATTTTTTGTGTACTTCATTTTGGAGAAGGTTAGTTATATAATATGGTTTTGGCCCTCGGAACTCTCTGGAGTAATCAGTATGGGCCTAAGGCTGGAAAGTTTGGAGACCCCTGGTCTATGTAGTCCATTTCGTTATATTACCCAATTGTTTCCACACTCTGAAATAAAATTTCAGGATGTGTAACGTAACATAATTTTATTTATGAGCGAGTTCATCAATTTGTCAAGATATCAGACAGTCATTTTTCTGTTCAGTGTGAGCATTGGCGAGCTGATAAAAGTTGTGATTGTCTTTTCATTGAATTTTGTCTAAATTATCTCATGAATTGGTAAAGCTGCTCAAGGACGCCAGTCTTGTTTTGTATTAAGGATTATTTAATTTGAATTTTATATTGAAATACTGTTTGGGCTAAAACAATAAATGAATTATTTAGGTATTTTTTCTTTTATAACTTTTTTTAACAACTAGATGACAAACAAGCTGACGGCCCACCTGATGGTAAGCGGTTACCGCCGCCTATAGACACCAGCAATAACAAGGAAAAATCACTTGATATTGCAGGTGCGTTGTCATCCTGAGGCCTAAGATGAAATGCCGTCCATGCTCAGTAATTACACTGGCTACCTTTCCCTTCAATCCGAAACACAGCAAACTGTTTCACGGCTAAAATAAGAAAGGCTGTGGTACCTACCCAGACGACCCTACATACGGGCCTACGTACCACCTAGTAACTTTTCAAACTTATATTAACTTACTTTAACTTTTTATAACTTTTTTAATTCCGTGTTTTGTACACATGTTGATTGACGCCATGTGTATATATGATGGAGCATAGATTATAATATTCCGAGGATCATGCAAGAAGTATTCTTTTTATTAATAAGGCCGAGTTTAAATTGCATTTAACTTTTTCATATAATTTTTTAAAACGATATTAATTTACCTCAAGCACGAACACTTTTAAATTTTAAGTCGCCTTCGTATCGAGTAGTTACGTTAGGTTTTGTCTGGCTTTTGTTTAAAATTTTAAGCGTGCATGAACTATAAGAATAAATAAATTATAATATATTGTATACCCGTATGGGGTGGTGCTTACAAGTCTCGCTTTCTTGAAGTTGAAAGAGCTCAGAGAGCATTACTGAAGGTCATGTATTTAAAAAAAACAACGTTTCTCCACCGAGAGCTGATACCAAATTAGCGACTTACTGTCGATTCGGAAACTATATATTGTAAGTTTGACACTAAAAAAAACACAACTTATAATCCTAATTTGCAAAATAAAAGAAGGAAATACAACATTTTAGAGGTTCCCAAAACAAAAACGGTTTTCGCTAGGATAGAGTAAAAAACACAATCACATTATTTATACGACAAAACTTGTAAAGAAATACCAATATATTCCAAAACCTATCATGAGTGTTAATCTACGTTGAGTAAGTGGATAAAAACTTTGAACTATGATAATATCAAAGCATTCTTAATACCCCACAGTTGAAACTCTCTTAAGAAGATATAATGCACACACATGCTATCACACACGCACACCTACGCACACACAGTACATACCCACACACACAAACACACACACACACACACACACACACACACACACACTAATTCGAGTATTGTATGAAATAAAATATACTTTTCAAATGTATGGTTAAATTTGTTAATAAAATCTTTGGCATTTGTATGCTTAAAAGGGGACTCCAGCTACAAATTGTAATGGTTTACAAGTGAATGTAAATAAAGGATTTTGATTTTTTTTTGATTGATGAACGATACGATAACGATTCGAAATATAAAAATGTTCGTGCTAGGGTACTGGAACACTAGATTTTGTGGAGTGGAAATGTAACTGGCAAGTAATTTTTATTCAGTTTTTACATTATTTTAAAATAAAAAGGCAATTTAAAAATTAAGTAATAATAATTTCTAATACTCTAGAACCTAATAAAGATTTTTATATTTCAAATAGGTAGGTACTGCATACGTTACTATTAATGTTTGTTAATGTTTGTGGCGTTGAGTGTCACTTTATTTATGTTATTTGGACATTAAGTTATAACCGACTGTAAACTATTAAATGTTATTATGTAATATAACATAATATGTATATCAAAATGGATTAGTACCAAATACGTTACTAGAAAAAGAGAATGCAATGATTGATTTGTAAAAATTGCAACACTTAATTATTTGGAAAATAAATTTATTTTAATCATTAAGAATACAATTTTGGTCTCTTTACCTCTTTTTGGTTACCTCGAGCCGAACAAACCATTTGTTCGGCTTTAAGTATTTCCGACATAAAAAGATTCTTAAAGTTCTTAGAACGTTTCTTGTTAAACCGGCAAGCATCAGGATTCCAGACACAATTGATTTTTTAATTTTCATAATCCTCCGGTGGCTAACGCCGCTTAAGGGGTTAGAAAAAGCTATGAGAAACATCCTGTAGGTAACAATTACAAATAAAGAAAGAAAGCGATAAAAAAATATATGCTCCAGGCGGGACTCGTTTTCTTTCTTCCTCGTGTTTAAACGCATCAAAAACATTAAAATTGGATCCTGTGGGTATTTTTGCTTATTCAGTATTCGTGATGTAGTAGAAATACGCTATAAATTTAATCTTATTGGACATTTGCCTCTCCAGCATACTAAAACTTTACAATCTATTTCATTTGCTGTTATTTCAAAAGGAAATAGATTTTTCGTACCACTTGCTCAAAAAAGTGACATTCTATGACACAAAAAGCGAACATAACAATAGTCATTTTTAATCTGTTAAAAACAGGGAAAGAAAATTGTACTGAATTTCATTCATCCTCTAGGGGGAGAATGTGATTTAACTTTGGAATACTTACCGAAATTTATACTGAACTACATCTGTGTTTACACCATTGAGTTTGTATATAAAGCATTATACATCTTTTTGAAAAAGGAATACGCATTTATTCTGCAGTTATGATTATTAAATAAAAGTACGAAAACCGACGAGGCCGTATTTGGCCGGCCGATACGGCCGATAATTGGACCAATGTTTCGAATGTTAACTTTTACTTTTAATCGTTATTATTTTTAATAAATGCTTATCTCATATTATTATTGTGTTAATTTTTTCGCAAATGGTACGAAAAGTAGAGTATTCTGTCTTAGTAAGTAAGCTGTCTTAGTCTTGGGTGAACTTAAATCCCTCGCTACACTCAGGACTCGTCTTTACTTTTTAACACCCTCGCTACGCTCGGGAGTAAACCTCGAGTCCTTCGTTACGCTCGCGATTTAAATCGTCACCCGCGACAGAAGACACTGCTTTATCCCCTTGGTTAATAATCTACTATTCTCGCCACCTCCATCAGGATCTACCTCCATACTACACGGCTGTGCTTAGACCAGATTTAGCAACCCACATATTTGGCAAACGCATCCAATCCACTGTTACTTTTTTATAAATAAAAACATTTTATTATACTAGTGTATATAATATTTTTGTTTATAAAGAAGTAATGAGTATTAATATCGATATTTAAACACTCACACCTATTATATAAAGACTATCTGCCGAGAAAGTATATCATCCTTTCCTATTCCTTTTCCGTGCATGCTGTTCGGTTATGGAATTCTCTACCAGAGTGCATCAGGGGAGCTCGCACATTGGATTCTTTTAAGCATCAAGTAAAAAGTCATTTCTTACATTTAACTCAATAGCTGTGTATTTTATTGCATAATATGTAAGTATCTTTAATTCGTATATTGTATTGTGTGTTTAACTTTCATTATGTACCTACAAACATATATATTTTATTTATTCCTTCTATTTCTTGCACCCTTCTGTATTCTCCCTCTTCATAATATGTATATCACCTTAGGTTGCCTGGAAGAAATTGCTTTTTAGCAATAAGGTCGCCCAATTGTACTTTATTTTTTTGTGTTTTCTAATTTGTATGTTGAATTTCTCTTGTGTTCAATAAAGAATATTTATTATTATTATTATTATTATCATTACAAATATTGTCTGACTCCATCCGGGACAAACTATAATTAAAAATTCTTTGTTTTAGTTATCGAAACCAACGCACCCAAACCACTTTGCCAGCGAGCTCCTCATAATTAAATTCATATTTTAATCGCGTCCTTAAAATAGTAAAATGATTATGATTAACCTACTTTTGTTTCGACATATGTTTTTTTTTATATAAAAGACCATTAATATCAAAGAAGGGACCACATCGAGTTGTTCACACTCCATTTATTTGAGGATTCGTTATAATTTGTGTCATGTATTACTTATGAGATAGGGTAAAATATGAAAATTTGATAGAACCGTCGTCGAAGCGTAATATTTGACAACATAGGGCTTAGAACACACTTAACATCATTCGGAGATAGCTATGTTAATGATTTTTATTTATTTCAGTTAATAAAAAGAACATCGCAACGAGCGGTTAGCGCGGAGAGATATTGATATTTCGTATATAAAATTATAAATTACAATCATAAAATATACAAAGACAAATTATCGAAGTATGCAGTCTGGCGGCGCTCACACACAATAGAAAATCTATTGTTTCTAATTTAGAAGAACTTCACAAACTATTAACGTCAAACTCAAACCCCGCTGGCATATTGTGTCGCTCCGCCCCGGCACCCCAACAATGATAACTTGGACCGTATGAAGAGACTGTGGAAACATCGATACAGTGGACGTTACAATGTAGTGGTCATCTTGATACAGTGACATTATGTAACTAAAGAATACAGGAGCATTCTTCTTACAACCTTGACAATTAACATGAGATTATGTAGATTTCTTGCCATGCTAGGAAATCAGGAATGAAAATATAATATCTGCGTATTTATGCCTAGTAAAATTACTACACTTATAAATGCATAAATACTACACTTTATACTTATAAATTTTATAGGATATAAATTTTATCGTTTTATCTCTGTATTTTTTATTAACATCAAACGTGCAAAAAAAATACAATTTGCATTCTTCAACGATGATTGAAGTCTGGACGTAAGCTGAAGGGCACCACACATCGAAATATCTCTGTACATCCTGCGCCGGAGACAAAGAGTTTGAATCAGGAAGCAGCGCGCTCTGCACCGAGTTATTTTCTAAATATGAAGTAAATTCCATTAAAACCCGATTAGACTGAACATATTACGTTACATTTCATTCACACATAAACAAAAATATGGTTCCAAAATGTAATTATCACTTAATTTACTGGAAACTCAGTGTGTTCGTGACTTATATTTTATATTATTTATTGTCATGTTATTAACATCAGAATATAGGGTTGTAAATTTCTTGGAAACAAACATTTTAGTATGAAAAGTAAAGACAAAGTGTCTGAATAGTTTATAACACGGCTAACCACGGCAAACGATGACTGTAAATTCGCTTCTTGAAAGCGATCGCTTTGGGCACTGGCCCATTTACAGTAATCCTTGCTAATTTAATAAGTTGTTGTCTGCTATTTCAAAGTGTAGTCACTTTAAAGGTTGGTTAGCACAATGTGAGCACTCTCTCCAAGAAATAATCAATTTTCACATATTAAGCTGATATGATAACAAAATAGATATGCTTAATTTTTGATTTTAACATATTAAGTATAAATGTATGAAAAATTACTTAGTAATTAAAATATAAAACCAGAAAAATTTCCGCGACTGCTCTAACTAACTGAGCAGCAGAGCAGTCGCCCGGATTGCGAAAGGTCGCGGGTTCGATTCCCGCCTCAAGACTTGAATTTTTTCTAGTTTTCTAATTTTTCTATTTTAATTACTAAAATGGATATGTTTTTGATATTTTATTTTGATTCACTAAGTCATTCATTTAATATTAAATTTAATTTTTGAATAAAAATTAATCTTTTTCGGTTTCGATTTCTAATTTATATCTTTAAAGAAAAAAATATGAGAAAGTTGACGAAATAAATTGCCTATGACATACAGACAATTTTCAATAGTTTTGATCAGTATCAATGTGTAAAAAAGATTATTATTTCTATTACCGACATGGGTTTTGTTACTGCAAATTAACCTGTGAAGCCACACATTTCCGACACAATGGGTCCCGGGAGTCTAATGCGGCATAACACATTAGGGCAGTATAAATTTCATTCATAGATAAAAATAGAAAGTAAAATCTTGTATTACTGAATTTACTACCAAACTGGAAGTGCAAAAGAATAGGTTCTTCAGCAGCGACTAAAATACCTCGAGTGGTCCCATCGAACCCGCGCCGTAGCCTCGACTTTGTAAAGTTAAGAGTCCCTGACATTGGGCCGAGTGCAAAAAATATTGAAAGATCTTTTTTAATTTTAGATACTTTTGAACGCTATTGGAAATACACAGAAAAAAAATACACAAAGTTTGCTATAAACTTCAGTAACCATAATGTTCAAATATTCTAAATAAAATAAAATATATGAATATTATTAAGCTATTGCATAGCTTCTATCGCGGGCCTTGAGCGCGGGGACCGAATCCAGAAATTCCGTAACGAAAAAACCTCACGCTCCCCACATCGTCTAACGTCGTTTCAGTTCGGCAGTCTTCGACACAGCGTTGTGTACGTGCGATTATACGTATTGTACGACTCTACGAAACTCGCACGAATCGAGACGAGCTGCTCCGAAATCGGACGAATACATAAGCAGCTGTTTATGAGAAAGTATATAGGTATATAGGTGTATAGGTATTTGTACATTATTATCACAAATGCAGTATTAATTTTGAATTGAAAATATAATACTGCTATAAAGATAACCTAAACTTTTGATATTAAAATGAGCGATATTAAAAGTAGCCCTCTTTTATACACACAAACACACACACGCGTATAGTTTAAATTCTAAATTTAGATTCTCAATATAAATAAATAAATAAATTCAAATAAATAATTAATTAAAAAAAAAATCATTCTTCATTATGTATATAACATAAACCATCAAACCAAGCACGTGTACTATTCAGTACCTTTGTTTTTGGTGTATAGATAATGTACATGAATGCCGCGCAGAGAAAGTATATATGATATTATATCTATATAAATGTACATCGCGCGAAATTCGATAATCATTTTTATTTATTTAATAATAGAAAAATTTGTTTTCTTATCGGTCACCACGCTCAAAAAGTGTAACTTGAATTAATATATCAAAGAAAAAGAAATACTGCATGAATAAAATAAATAAATAAAATTATAATTGCATAAGTTGATACAAAATGCTATGCAATAGCTTTACCGCGGCAGTCCCCGAGTGCCACACGTCTTTTTTTATTCTAAATTTCGTTTTACCTCATCATCATTAGTTTCAAAACTTTTCTGTTTCGGGTACTATGTTCAATAACTAAGAATGGTCCTTCCAGCAAGACTCGGCGCTGGGTCATAAAGCTCGGTCTACGCAGTTTTGGTTGGAAACGATCGTTTCTGACTTTATCAGAGCTGAAGACTGGCCGTCGTCTAGTCCCGATCTTAATCCGCTGGATTATGATTTATGGTCAGTTTTAGAGAGTACGGCTTGCTCTAAACGCCATTATAATTTGGAGTCCCTAAAACAATCCGTTCGATTGGCAGTGAAGAATTTTCCCATAGAAAGAGTGCGTGCTTCTATCGATGACTGGCCTCTACGTTTAAAGGACTGTATTGCAGCTAATGCCACTTCGAATAAGCTTTTTATATTTTAAATTATTTTCTATTTATGTATTAAAGTAACACACTGTAAAAGTAATAAAGTTATTTGCAATAGATTTTTTTTTCTTTGTTTCAGTATTTATGGCAAAACTAGGTATATAGGTAACATAGGTAACATATCTAATGTTGTAATAAATGATATAATTTTAAATATTTTTATTTTTATTTGATATGTGTGATTTGCTTGAATAAATATTATTGCCACACCGGCACTGGAACCCGGATCAGCTGGTCATCCAAAAATAACTTTTATGGCATAAACGAAATAGTAATAAATCCTATGGGATTTTAGGCAGCTCGCGAGCACAATATTTCGTATAGTTATTTTTGTAATGATCTATCTTATCTTATCATTTCTATAAATTTTGACTGATAGAAGCGGCAGAAAATATTTTAATTAGCTGATAAACATCACAGAGTTCGCCATTTTCAAGAAAACAAAATTGCAATATCATAAAACAATTTTGTTTTTTACGACTTTGCGTTGAATATTGTTTTTTTATTCTTCATAGCCATGGCTGAACCATTTCGAAAAACAACAAAAACACTTCAAGCGCAAACAGTGTTATAACATTCATGGTTGAAAATACGGAATGACAATTTCAATAAGCGTCAATATGACATTAAAGTTAAATTTTCAACAGCGTCACTGTGGTTATGAACCATGCACTTTTACGTACTATTATGATTTCTGTGTTGCCATTTTATTTTTTCGCAATAAAATAAAATAGTATTGTGTTGTACACGGTGGTGCCGACAATACGACAGTAAAACAAAAGATGGGCTATATTAGTTCATAGAAATGGATTCCCGCTTTAAAAAAAACTTATTCATTTGATAACTTCGTGACATTTCTATGAGATTATGCAGCCAATGTTATATTATTTCATACAAATGTCATGAAATTGTTAAATGCATAACATGTTATTGAAAGTGGCAAACCATTTCTATGAACTAATATAGCCCATGCTGCCCATGCTTCAATTTATTGTCGTATTAACGGCACCACCCTGTATGATGGAACATTGTCTACATTTTTAAATGGTGCTCAAGAGCTGGCCAAAACTTTACCATCTCCTTTGCTTTATTTTTGTTTCATCGCGTAAATTTATGGACGTCAATATTTTAATTCTCTAACCAATAAATTTCTTTGTAAACCCTATTATTTAATGCCGCAATAAAAACCGCAGAAGCTATGTTTTGTGTAATATTTTCAGTCTACTTCGTAAAAGGAAAAATCACGACAGTGTGGGCATTGGAGTGCTTAATTATGGATAACTGGGTGACAGTTACATCCCACGCTGACCTACAATGCAAAGAGAAATCATAATGTGAAATGGTATACAAAGCCATTATATAAAGCCAAAGTTTTGACAAATTTAAAACGAAGTTTATTGCGATTACTTTAAAAGCTATTAGTTATTATTTAATTCTTATTATTTTTAATGAATATATTATGATTGTTAAAAAAATATCGGCCAAATAAAGCAATTCACCTAGGCTGGACCTGGACCTAGGCTTGACCGGCTGGCCAAGTGGTCTTTTCCCCTCGCTATACAGGCTACTCGCTCAAAGGTCCCGGCGTCATTAAAACATGGCCTTTATTAGTTCATAGAAATGGTTTGCCATTTTCAAAAAAATATATTATTTATTTGATAATTTCATAATATTTCTATGAAATAATAATACAAGCTCTTAATGATGCTGACTTTGGGCTGGGGTATGACTGTATGAATATTCCTATTATTATTATTGTTACAAGATGGGTCTGTGATCCGTAGTAGTTCTGATATACACCATTAAAAATTTGATCACATAAAGTGACTATGTGTAAGTAGACTAAATAAAAATGTGAAGTTTACATCCTAACTCGGGTAATTTTAAAACATGCCGTGTACACAATAATAGAAAATAATTGATAACCTCTTTGTGCTGGCTGGCTTTACCGATTTAATATATAAACTTTATAAACCGTACATCCAAAATATTACGTTCATAAAGTGGAAAATAGATATCTGTAGAGATATATGAGAGTTACTTAGCAGTTCTCGTATTTATATCCATATTGAGAAAAGAGACATACTGGTGCTGATTCTGTCAAAGGTGCATTATTTAAGCGATGGCCTTGAATGCAATGCCGAAAGCGATAGCTGACAAGTAACCTCATAAGACATTTGAAAGAATGCCTTTTTTCGTACATAATAACTAACTTATGAATTATATTTTTGTAATTTTCAAAGTGCAATAAAGAGTATACTAATTATTAGTAATTGCAATTCAGAACTAACCCCACTAATTACTGTAGCTGGATATAAGTTGATACTAATATAACGAACGCGGCCGTCAACAATTTACCCTAGTCATGGAATTTTATTAACTGCGCTACCAATAGCTTATGTTATATCACGCAAGCTCCAATTATTTAGGCAATAACTAGAACTGGGATACTATATATCGTCCCAAGTGACACGGCCAAGATCTAAATCAGGAACAAGCGTGTTATGAGGCAGTCTTACTTCGGCCCATATACCTTATTCGGGATGTCTCTATAAATCCTCGTAGATGGACAACTCTGGCCTACTTAGCTCAGACGCTTGTTGTACCTCCGGTTAATGTTATTGAAATTCAATTTCCTCTCGAGTAATCGAATAGTCTATACACTCGACGTCGATAAAAGCAGTGAGCGATGTTCTAATTTGTTTACTTAAATATTCGATAGCCTAAAATGTCGCTGGAATATTTCAGAAAATAGGCCATATCAGGTTTATATTAAACGTAAAAATATTATTGACCTTATGTTCGTCGCCAGCCCGCCAGCGCTTTAATACAGTAGAATTTCTATTGTATTTTATAATAATGTATATATTAAATTTTTCATGTGATAAAAAATATAACAAGTATAAATTAACTTTAAATATAACAAGTAAGTATTTTACAAAAACTAGTACTTTTAAGATATCTTTGGTGTCTGGATTTCTGTCAAGTGAAGAATTGTAATAAAAGCATATTTTTTTGCTAATTTCCTAAATCTGCATGTTACGAATCACGAAAACGTTAAAAACATATTGAATAGACAGAAAGTTAAAATCTTGAATTTTTATTTTTGTTCCATGGCGATCCGATGTAATATAATGATTTTTATACGGAACTGGTGACAAACAAGCGTATGGTCCACCTAATGCTATGCAGTCACCGTAGCACTCACGCGCTGAATAGCCTTAAAAAACAAAAAAAAAACGTTATGCAGCATTGGAGAAAATTCCCCTGCTCGCAACATGATATTTCTTATTATGTATAATATATGCGCCTCTAGCATAAAAATCTAAGGTCACGTAAAAATATATGTACGTACCTTTTTTTTCGACATATTTTATCGGCTTAATTGAAAAGTAATGTTAGAATGACTGAAAGTTGTTATGTATTATGTACCTTATGTACACATTTTGTTTTCTGTTCTTACAAATGTTAATTTTAGAGCTTACCTACTTTACTTCCTTTGTTCAATTAAATTATTATTGCGCAAGTTGTATTTGCCTATAATTATTTGATAGATTTGAGTTCTTACAATTTCGTGTCCAGATTATGTACTTGCATTTAACAAGTGTTGGCAAGTCTTATAAATAACTAAATTAAAAAATAACACACGTGCTAAGCTGTTTAACTACTCTGCTAATTAAACAGCCTGCTAAGTAAATAACGTATTGTTGCATAACTGGCTAATCAAAATTTGAATTTATGTTTCCTCTACTAATATTGTATTCTGACGTTACTTCACTTCAATAAACAAAGTCAAATACAACATTCGTTATCAGCACGAATTCTCTATTTTAACTGAGATAAACGGATAAAAACTACAGATTCTTTATTAAAAAGTGAATCGGCAAGTTTTTCTGGTATTTGTGTATATAAATTATGAAAATCGGTGAAAATTTTTAATATTTCACGAAGGTAATTTTCATAGTGTTCGGGTTTCGGTTCAATTTTCATTTTCAGTTTTCTCGGGTTCGCCCCTGATTCGAATTTGTAGAACTTACGACGATCTCAATGCACGACAATCCGAAATTGACATTTTCTCCGACTCTTTAATTTCGATCAGGCGAAAGCTTCTAAAGTTATTTCTAGCATCTGTTATAAGCACAGTAGTGTATAAGTATGTGTATGTATATATATTAATTGCATGTCATTTTGTCATTCAATTTAGTGTGTTAAAAATCTAATGGTACCGTAAATTATTTAAGCAATGTTGTATATACCTATAATTGGTGCACATATCAGCATCATAATTTTATAAATGTTTATTGTTGTATAACTACATATGTGTACTGTTGGTGTATCGAAAATAAATAAATAAATAAATAAATAGTGTTTTTGTTGTGACATCGAACAGCTGTGCGTGTAAACATGTCAAATAATCCTGTAACTGGAATAAAATCATTATTAAATAGAGATGGTTATTCCGTCTGGAAATTTAAAATGCGTATGTACCTTATGCATGAAGAGTTATGGGAGACGATCGTCGGATATGCTCAAGGTAACGATATTTCTATTGAAAAGAAATTGCGAAACGACCAAAAGGCACTGTCGAAGATATGTCTTACAGTAGACGGGATGGCGATCACCCATATCAGGTCATGCAAGACAGCCAAAGAGGCTTGGGATGCTCTTTCATCTGCATATGAAGATAAGGGTATAGGGCGACGTATAAGCCTCGAACGGAAACTATACAGGTACTGCCTTGACGATTTTGACTCAAATATTGAGACGTACATAAATGCTGTAATGTCAACTGTCCAAGATTTAGCCGACATAGGCAATGTTGTGGAAGATGCATCAATAGCTGCGATTCTTCTAGGAGGTTTGAGTCCTCGGTATACACCTTTAGTAATGGCATTAGAAAGTTCTAACATTGACATCACTGTGGATTTGATAAAGACCAAATTATTGAATGAATTGAATACACCACCTTTAGATAACCCTGATACTGCTCTTCGTACTCGAATGAACCAGCCCAGACCTTCTACATCCAAATTTAAAAAACCTATTATTTGTTATAACTGCATGGAGCCAGGTCATAAGCGACCAGACTGTCCCCATAAGTAGGACAAAAAGAAAAAACCCGTCAATCACAAAAATGCTCTATGTGCATTGAATGTTAATGATGGATTAGAGCGTGATAAATGGTTTATCGATTCTGGTGCTTCGGCCCACATGACGTCACGAGTTGATTGGATGGAAAACGTGAAAGGGTCACATGTTGGAACTGTGACTATTGCAAATGGAGATGAACTGCCTAGTGAAGGCGTAGGAGATGTTTCTATCACCAGTTGCGGTCACAATAATAGTGTGAAGAAGATTACTGATGTGGTTCATGTGCCGAACTTGAACTCTAATCTTATTTCAGTGAAGAAGGCGATTGATAAAGGTTTTAGCGTAGTTTTTGATAGAACTGGTTGTAATTTTTATGATTCTGATGTTTTTTCTTGTACAGGTGATGTAATTTTACATGGTTCTATATGTGGTGGACTGTATTCATTAGACTGTACGGTCAAACCTTTGACAAAATTATCGGCTTATGAGACTCTCTCTGATGTTTCCAGCTTCAAGCTCTGGCATAGGCGACTAGGTCACTTATGTCGCATCGGAATGGATCAACTAAGAAAGGGGCACGCAGTAGGCGTAGACTATTCAGAAGTCGATAAGGAACCATGTATCCCTTGTATAGAAGGTAAGAACTGTAGGAAACCTTTTAAGAAAGTTTCACATAAAAGATCAACTGTAGCTCTGGAACTAATTCATTCAGATATTTGTGGACCGCTGCCTGAAACGTCATTTCAAGGCAACAAGTATATTTTACTATTTTTAGATGAGTTTTCTCGTATGACTTATGTATTTTTTATTCCTTCAAAAGCGGAAGTAAAGAACAAGTTTCGTATTTTCCAGTCCTTGGTAGAGCGGGAAACAGGAGCCAAAATTAAGACTTTGAAGAGTGACAATGGGAGAGAATATGTTAATGCTGAATTTTCGAACTATTTACAAAATGAAGGAATTCAACACCACACAACTGCTCCTTACAGTCCCCAGCAGAATGCAATTGCAGAAAGAACCAATCGTCCTATTATGGAGAAAGTTAGATCAATGCTTTCTGATAGTTCCCTTTCTCCGGCTTATTGGCAAGATGCTGCAGAGATGGCTGTATACCTCAAGAATAGGTCTCCTCACCGTGCTCTGGAAGGCAAGACGCCGTACGAGAAGTGGTATGGTAAAATACCAAATCTTTCTCATCTGCGTGTTTTTGGATGTAGAGCTTTTACCCATGTCCCCGCGTGCAATCGTGTGAAATTGGACATGAAAGCATCCGAACACATATTCGTCGGATATTCAGAAGATCCGAGAACCTATTATTTCAGGGACATTAGATATCCTAGAAAAGTTGTAAAGAGCAGAGATGTAACGTTCTTTGAAAATAGTTTTCAAGATTAAAAAGGTAACAGAACTAGTAAATCTGGTAATAATTTAACTGAACCAGCACTGATACCTCCTTTGCTCAGTACACAGGTGAACTCGTCATCTAGGTCAGATAGTCCAACATCTGAGACAAGTGCAGTCATCGGAGATGTGCAGACTCAACCCGACATTGCACCAGCATCAGAAGATATTCATACGGATTTTGATGTCGTGGAGCAATGGTGTAACGTTGATACTCGAGATGAGTCAATTCAGCCTGTTATTGCATCTTCATCACAAGAGATGGAATCAGGCACTGAGGTTGTAGAACCAAGATACAATTTGAGACCCAGAAACCCTAAGTCTGCTGCCAATTGTGTATGCATGCCGGGTTCATCACCTCAGCAGATCATCCATCTGCTGAGGTGATGAACCAATAAGCTATTCACAGGCTATGAATGCAGAAGATGGAGATAAATGGCATCAAGCTATGCAAGATGAATACCAGTCACTGCTTGAGAAACAGACTTGGATTCTAGTTGACCGACCAGATAAGAAGGTCATACCTTGCAAATGGATCTACAAACTAAAGAAGAATGCGCATGGTGACGTAATTAAATATAAAGCAAGGCTAGTTGCAAAAGGTTTTAACCAAGTTTATGGTGTGGATTACTTGGAGACTTTTTCTCCAGTCGTCCGGAACTCTTCTTTGCGCATGTTATTCGCCTTGGCTGCGGAGACAGAAATGAAAATGCACCATTTAGATGTGGATACGGCATTTTTAAATGGAGATTTAGAAGAAGAGGTATATATCAGTCAACCGGAAGGATTTGCTAAACCTGGTCAAGAAGATCAAGTATGTTTACTGAAACGTTCGCTTTATGGCCTCAAACAGGCTTCGCGAGCATGGTACAAAAAGTTAACCGAAATTTTGCAATGCATAGGTTTTAAGCAAACTGCTTCCGAAGTATGCATTTATATACTAAAAAGTTTGGTAAAGAGTTAATAACACTCGCTTTCCATGTCGATGACATTGTCATTTTCTATAAAGAAAATAAAACGCTCGAAATTGTCATATCTGACTTACGGAATTATTTCAGTTTAAAAGTCATCGGTGAATTAAGCTATTATTCAGGTTTGAATATACATTGTAAACCTGGTGAGATTAAGATATCTCAAGAAAGTTACGTTCGTGATTTGCTGCAAAAGTTTCACATGTCGGATTGTAAGGCCGTGCCTACGCCGTTGGAAACTAAGAGATTGATGCCGTGTAAGGAGAGTAATGTAAGTGAATATCCATATCAGCAGTTGATAGGCTCTCTCAATTTTCTAGCTGTCAATACTCGTCCAGATATTGCTTTTGCTACATCATATTTAAGCCAATTTAACACTAAATATGATAAAAGTCATTGGACTGCGGCCAAACGAGTGTTGCAATATTTGAAAGGCACTATGAATTTGGGCATTACTTACAGGAAAGACGGTGGACATCTAGTTGGCTACGCGGATGCAGATTGGGCCAGCTGTCCTATAGATCGTCGTTCATATAGCGGCTTCTACTTCTCTATGGCCGGAGGAGCCATTTCATGGGAGAGTGGCTCCCATGAAATTTGTACTTGTATTTTTTTTATCATTATTATTATTATTTGCAATTATTTTTATACTTTTTTTTTTTTTTAAATTACATTTACACCTTTTAAATTATTGTATAGTAGGAATAGTATTGTATATCCTCTCCTCTCTTTTTGCTGCATTTGCTGTGCCCGACAGGGTCCATGATGAACCATGTTTAGCTTTAAGCCTTATAACAATAACATAATAATAACAATGAATACTAATTAATTATAGATTTTTAAGATAAAATACTAATCAAAATAATAAAACTAACAATGACAATATAAGGTACATATATATAACTAATAATAATGACAAGTATTCCTCCTCTCCATTATTGTTGTGCCCGACAGGGTCCATAGTGATTCCTACTGTGTAATGAAACATCTATTGTAAATACCTATGGAATGCAATAAACGATTGAGTATTGAGTAAGAAGCAAACTAGTATTGCTATGTCTTCGAGCGAATCCGAGTATGTCAGTCTGTCCAATGCGGGTAGAGAGGCTGTATTCCTGAAGCGCCTGATGCTTGAACTGACAGGTGAGTCAACTGTTGTTACTATTTACAATGATTCACAGTCTGCCCAAAAATTGGCAATAAATCCAGTCCATCACAATAGAACCAAGCACATTGATACCAGATATCATTTTATACGGGATTTACTAGCCAATAGTGTTATTAATGTTGTTTATACTCCAACTTTGGAGATGTGGACTGATGTGCTCACAAAGCCTTTGGCTCGTACTAAGCATCAGAATTGTGTAAGAGGAATAGGCTTATGTTTATAATCTTATTTTGATTACGAGGGTGTATGTTGCATAACTGGCTAATCAAAATTTGAATTTATGTTTCCTCTACTAATATTGTATTCTGACGTTACTTCACTTCAATAAACAAAGTCAAATACAACACGTATTCTATTATAATTTTATTTTTAACGTGAAATATTTTATATTTTTAACGTTATATAAATGTTTGAAAATATTAGAAACGAAAATGGTCAATTTTTGTGAGTGCAAAATCTAATTTCAATATTTTATCGCGCTTCGTAAAGTTAAGTGAATGTAAAAGACTTTGTTCACCCCGTAGTACTTTCTACGAACTTCGTAACGCTCGGAGCCTTTCGTAGCAGCCGTAGCCCGTAGCTTGCATCGTAGACGTGTCATTAACCGCCGTTTGTGTAGACGCGTCCGTCACTATTGTTAACACAGCCTGAATTCAACTTCACGAATTGGACAATAAATACATAATATATATAATGTTGCGGTGGTAATAAACGAAAAAATAAATATTCTATAAGTGAGAAAAGAGCACTCAAGCTCGTCACAATCGATCAAAATTATTGCTTTTTCATTGAAAGAAATTACTGATTTTTTTTTGATAAATTACAAATCTATTTGTTCAGTTATGATAATTTTTAGATTGAAATAAATTTATTTCGTTATTACTAATTTTATTTTTAACATCACAAAATGTGTCAATGGTATGTACTATAAAAATATCTAGCTAATATTTTTTTATATCCTGGGGCTGAAACCGAACCCGCGACGATATATATATATCTATATATATAGAACCAGAACTCTTCTATAAGCTCTTTCGCAGTCTATATGTATTTAATCGCATTTATATCACGTTTAAGTAGTCATTAGTGTTCCTTAACCTTCCAGCTATAGCGCGCGGTCTGTGAGTCCGCAGGAAACTAACTTTGGTCATATTTAAGAAATTTAATGTTTTTACACACTGTGTGTCCGTGATTGCTTCGAAGGGGCTCCGGCAGCATCACTAAATAGCTATTTAACCATAATCACTATTGCACATGACCGTTAATTACGTTTTGCGGTCTGCCACTCCGCGGCTGACCACTCGTGTCCCGTCATAAAAATTGTGGTGTGCAAATAAGCTTGGTAAGTATTTCATATTCTTTATTTTCAATAACAAACTTCACATATGTTTCATTGTTTATAGTATTTTTTTATACATTTTGAGGTACGAGAGCCTTGACCAGCTGTACAAAACGAGATTCCGTTGTTTCATGTGTGGAAAACGTTTGTGCCCGGAATATGCAGCACTTAAAATTCAGATGATGAGTAAAATATTACAAGGCCTATGTAAAGTTTCTAGATGTTTCCTGTTATGTTTTTATTTTATTTTATTAAAAATTCATAAAATATGTGATTTTTAAATTCCTATAACTTTGTGTCTTTTGACTCAGTTCTTGTTCATACAACAATACATAATTGAACGAAACCATGTAATATTTTATTTTATTTTAATAAAGTAACTGTTAATACTGTATGTCATAAAATGACAGAAATACTCATTAACAGGCAGTCAAATGTGCGGTCTGTCACTCCGCGCACGACCACTTATGTTTGGCGCAAGGGTGCGACCTCTGGAAGGTTTAATAAATATGGTACCAATTATACGATTGAGTGTAAGCCAATACATATTTAACTTATCAAATCCATATGCAGCTAAGCCTAATCTACGTCTAATAATCTTGCGACGTCGCGCAGCGCCGCCCACGACATTTTTCAGTGGAATATGTTCTCGCAGTGAAATTAAATTTTACATTTTGATTATGTGTTCAATATAATTTAATTATTTTACCCTCGCACCTATTAGCAAGCCAAAATTAAGTATCAATATGAGCTTGTTTTATGAATACTAGATAATGTAGAAAATTAGATAATGTCTAATGTGTATATTGAATATGAGAAATATACTAAATAAACATAAAAACATCCATGACAAAATGGACGCATCATACAAACATCTGCCCCTGCTGGGACTCGACTCTGGACCTCTAGTTTAGTGGGCAGGTGTCCTGACCACTCAACCAGATGATCGTCAAAATCCTAATAATATACGTTAAAAGTTCATTGTTATAAAAAAGGTAATAAATTAATACGATACTAATTTATAAAAAAAAAAAAAAATTTTAGTGGACCCGCCTTATTAGATGATCTATCTAGCACCAGCTCATTGAGACGGTATACCTATTTGCTAACCTTTTTATGAAGACCCGTTTAGGCGTTTCGTGTGTTATTGTAAAACGGTACCGTTTTAGAATAATAATAAAAAAAAAAATTTTTTGCAGCTAGTTAAATTACGATATCCACTCATTTGGAAATGATATTCACTTTTGCATAATCACTATATTGATCCATCAAACTTTAACGAGTAAGCGAAACATTATATTTTTATTAATTATTAATGTAGCAGAAACAAATAAGTGGGCGTAGATATCGTTCGCTACAGCGCCTTCTGACTGCTAAAGGGCAGACGCCAGTCAGGACACGCGCGGCGGGCTCATCAGAGATCCGTGGGCGTTTGGTGTTTTAATAGGGAGCCATTTAGACAGTTGGTATTTCGGTATTAAACAAACACTCCTACCACACAAATACCAAAGAGCACGTAATTATGTAACAAAATTCGATGATCTCGTATTCCTATATGAAAAATATACTTATACAGGTATAAGCTTGAAGTTAAACAAATATACTATTTAAAAGGATTTTTTTTTAAACTCATTGATAAATTATAAATGAAAAATAGTAATTATTGCCAATAAAGTATTAGATGCCATAAACTATCATCATCATCACTAGCCTATATACGCCCCACTGCTGGGCACAGGCCTTCCTACATGGGAGATGCTATAAATAATGCTAACTTAGTATGTTAATCCGGATTTCTCGGAAAATCAATACTAAAGGGTGACACATTCAAAAGCTCAAAATTCCGATGTGGACCCTCAATGGGAACGCACATAATATAATGTACCTATTTCACTTCACGTTTCTCTAATAAAAATCTACCTATTGCATTTCCACAGATGTTAACCTTCGTAGACTAAAATATAAATAATGGTGCGTAAGATATGTATATTTTCAAATGCAGAGCTTCAGAAACACGGACATGATAGTAGTACAATATTGTGAATGAAATTTTGTGGATTGATCCGTATCTTTCATAAGTTTCATTTATCTGGACTTTGTGTTCTATACACAATGTAATGTTATAATATTTCACGTCGATAACAATTTATATATTTTTCAAATAGATATGAATATAAAAACGAACTTTAGCGCATCTGTTGTAAATTATTGGAAACTGTTTTTGAATATGAATTTGACAGCTTAATAAACTAGGAGTGTAGATACACTTATTTCTGTGATAACGACTCACTACAAAGTACGTTTATCTTACGTAAGGTGAATTCAATAGCCCGTAATGATTTTTATACAAGTATGATACATAACGCTGCATAATAATATTTTTTGCCATCATATACGTACTAACATAAGATAATCTTATTTCAGCTTATTTCTCTTTTTATGCAAAAAGAGACAATGGTAAGCCCTTTTAGGTAAAGTTTAAGAATGGAAGCGCGTTACGTTAAGTGGAAAATCGTATGACATATACTATTTTTCATTAATTTCGCTCTCTAAGTAGATATTAGGTATCTAGTAATAATGATAATAATAATATTCAAACACTTTCACCTATTATCTAGCCTAAAGTGAGGATCATCAGTTGTTATGGACTAGATAATGGAAAAATATTGATAATAATATGTTTATAAATATTATAAATATACTGACGACTGGCTGGCCGATTGGTCTGTACCGCTTGCTATGCAGGCTACTCGGTTAGGGGTCCCGGGTTCGAAACCCGGTGGGAGCAAATATTTGTACGATGAGTACGACCATTTGTTCACGAGTCATGGATGTTTATATGTTTTGTTTATTTTGGTGTGCATTGTCATCCTGAGGTCTAAGATGAAATGCTTTCTATGCCCAGTAATTACCCTGGCTACCTTTCTCTTCAATCGGAAACACAGCTAACTTTTTCACCGCTGAAATAAGAAAGGCGGTGGTCCCTACCCAGGCGACATACGACCCTACTTATGTCCGTTTTCACTAACCATTCCCTATGCTTAGGTGAACCTTATCGACATTTTTCTCTTTCTATCTCCTTTATATAAATTGAGCTAGAATATTGTATATTTTAAGAACATAAAACGACAGGAAACAATAAAGTTGTCTGTAGGCCTAAAACGAAAGTTTTTCAAGTTACGCTCTAAAAGTATTATTCGATTACAAATGTTTATCGGGAAGCCTGATTTTTTAGTTAATCTAAAGAATATCTATCGAACGTTCTCGAAAAAAAATCTATAGTGTAGGTACTATAGTGGTTTTATTATCTCTATTTGGTAATCACATTTATTGTTCGTCGTTACTATTATTATTTTTAATATGTCGTCTTTGAGCAATTATTAACTCCCACGCTTTAATATTAATAAAATATTCAGATATCATAAGCTTTCCTACACAGTTCACCTTTATTCTAATCGACAGTATACAGATAATTAGGTAGAAAATCTTAATGTCAGGTGTACCTAATATAGTTTACCAAATACAAGAATTAATATTTATTTTGTCAGGTTCCATTCAATGTCAATATACACGAATACATACATAATAACCAGCAAATAAGTTTCCAATTTCACCAGTCAATTCGATAAAATATTTATGGTTTTCAGAGAGACAGACAGAAAGACAGACATTCAGACCTTGTTAACTAATATAAGTTTAGACATGACAGACAGATAGACATTGTTAGTTAACTTTTTTTGTGATAGACAAACTAAAAATCATTCAAATTATTAGGGGATTTTTGGAGATTTGAATAAATAAGTTTTTGTTTTTTGATGGTTAAATCACAAGTACTTAGTTATAATGTTCCTACTCATCGGTTATATACATCCCAATGTTACATAATGTATCAGATCCTTTGTTCTCTAAGATGTTGTAGGTAGGTATGTATATACCAGATTAATTGTTAACAATGCTCATGATAAACATAATTCTTTGCTCTAATTCAATAATTATTGTCACATCCACAGAATCATTTAAATCGTCGCAAATCAATTGTAAATGGATTTCAAGCTTCATCATCATCATCATACCAGTCTATGATATCAAGGTACTGCTGAACAAAGGCCTCCCTTATCGACTTCCAAACGAATCGGTTTTCGCAGCCCTCATCCAACAGTTCCCCGAGACCCAGACCAGTTTGTCTGACTTTTTATTATTAATATTGTACAGACCACAGCACGTCAACTGTAACAGCTGCACTACGAATGCCGGCTCTATCACGAACGCATTAAGGGCGGTCTCAAAGTTAAACTGTTACGCTTGATATTCTGTCGACTGTACTTACGCTTTTAAGATTTCAATGATTATGCAAGCTAAACAAGTTAAGTATAATATGGCTCAGAATAAATTAGCAATGATACAATCTCGGCAATCCGTTTTATTTTATTGATATCAATACGTGTTTTAGTAATCTTTCAATACTCGTCAATATTTTCCTTTATTTCAGTAATGTGCTGCTAAAGTTTGAGACTGAAGGTCAAACAATTGGAACTATTGTAAATATTAGTTTGTAAAATTTCTTCCGCGTTTGGTACCAGATGTTTCAATATCTATTTAAAAAACGCAAACATTACCTACCTTCCTTCATTAGATATGTAGACTAGAAAAAAGGCGTGTCCTGTAGGATGCGAACTACGATAGATTGCGATTCGCGACATGCATCCGGGTGGCTTCTCTACCACTTACGACATTACTTATTACATTACAGAAGAACGCAGCTAAATAACACCACATTTTACTATTGAGTTCCTGCTATACTACGCATCATTCTAGTAACCTAATCGTTTGTATCTTCTACAGTTTTCAATGTATTCTATATGAAATAATTAGTGCTACGATTCCGAGCATGCATATAGAAAAACCTTCTGGGTAAGCTCTTAGCTCTCATAGCAAAAGTCGAATCTAGCATAGACTCTTTTTTGATATCTAATAAATAGACGACGAAAAAATTCTAAAACAGACATTTTACATTACACTTTTGTCACAGGCAATAAGTTTAGTGTTTCACTTTGAAACTGTTCTTATCCTTAAAACGATATTAATGTTTGGGAATATTAATTTTTTGCAATAGAATGCTTGCAAAGAATTTTGACCTCTGTGACATTTCTAAATGATTATGAACTTGTGCAAATAAATTTCTCTCTTAAACTAAATACATTCGTGACAAGATTTTGTACGATTTCCTTTTATACTGAGAAAGAAGCCATTTTCAACTGTTCATGCAAACTTTATTTATAACTTCTTTTTGTCGTAGTTACTAATTAATGAGCATTTCTCTCGCTCAGTGGACATTCAGATTTTTTATTGATCTCTATTGATCATTTGTGTATTGGCAATTATTTATACTGAGAATAATGGAGGAAAAGAGCTATCTAATGCCATTTACTAAGTTACATTGCCTCATAAGTTACTAACTAAGCATATGAGGCAATGTAACTAAAAGCACAATGAAATTACTTCAAAATATACCTACCTTAAAATGTTATATAAAATTAGCAGAGTACAACCAATCGCAATAACTTAGGAACTAAGCTGATTGACAAAACAATGTGTTACTCATTCCAAATTTGTTTTTTGTTCAACAAACACGTTGTTCGGTACTAATTTGTCATAATTTTCCGGCGTCGGCGCCAGCACATGTTTAGTGTAAACATGTGAGGAAGCTTCGCATTACATTGTTACAGTGAAAATAATCATTCTCAGAAGCTTCTCACCTTCAACTTGACTCATGGACCTGCATTCAATGCCTCGGTTAAAGATCGCCATCGATATCAATACTTAACAAGAATTTTAAAAAAATGTTAAATCGCAAACGAATAATATTTGAGGACTAAGATGGCATTGGTTTCATGACCAATAAATAAGTAATCTGGTGAAATTTGTAAAAAATATCCATTCAAGTGTGATTCTCTTGATGCTGCGGTCGTTATAAAGATATAAAATTACATGTTACGAAGAAAAACGGCACGTTGAAAGATATTTATCACAAAAAGAAGTAGTTATATATGTGTCCTTGTAAAAGAACTCGACACCATTAATTCCCTGTCTAGACCAGATCGAGAAAAGTATAGAAAGGAAGGTAACAAAATAAATATAAGCGATTATAATTTTTGTGACCCATGTGACTTTACCCTTTGCAACATTAATTTCAGGCACCACAAAAGGAATACATAAATGAGAAAATTGTGATAAAGTTCTTTTCAAGTCTATTGTGTAACCCAGTAACTCGTAAACAGTACGCAGCGGCAATGAAATTTGTTGTGTATTTATTTTTCCTCGTCCTAAATAACTATTGGTAGAAAGAGTGATTTTTTTCTGTCTCAAAGTCAAATCTTTTCGTTTAACTTTGTTTCTTACTACACGTTTATTATTTCTACATCAACGCCATAACCACATTATTACGAATATCTCCCTACAGTAGTGCATAGAATGTACTTGGGCAGAGCAACGGGTGGGGTAGCTGCAATGCCGGGAGCGCCACGAGTCCGTTCCCGTAAAATGCGGCTAGATTCTGGGATGGCGCACTGAGGGTTGACGCATAAGTGCTCACAAATATATTCCCTTGCGTTCAGAGTTGTTTTACGTTCTTTGTTTTTTATATTCGTTATCTATGTTGCTCTTTTTTATATACAACTAGATGACAAACAAGCCGACGGCCCACCTGGAGGTAAGCAGTTAACCCCGCCTATAGACACCTGCAATAACAAGGATAAATCACTTGATATTGCAGGTGCGTTGTCATCCTGAAGCCTAAGATGGTATGGCGTCCATGCCCAGTAATTACACACAATTTATATGAAGATTACGATTAATATCAATTTATTTTCATACTGTGACAACCCTTGCGTATCTGCGCATGACAGTATAGTATAAGTCCTTGCACGGGTGACAGTATCATCCGACATCAAAGGCGATTCCCTACTAGTCATATTCGTAATACTGTGCCATAACCATATTTTTATTTAAGTTCTTTTTAAGTTTGTAAATAAAAATACCTCCGTAATAGGCGTTGATTTTGACTAACCTCGTATAAGCCTGTTTACGTTACATATCTGCCAAAGTTGAATAAAAAGTAGTCAAGAAGCTCAGCAATTGTTTCTACGTCAATAACAAACTTTTGAAAATGTTTTATAATTATAGGTAGTGCCTCGTCAGTCACATAGACAGTATGTTACTAAAGTCTGAAATGAAATTTGAGGGGAAAGAACAGAAAAAAGTTTAACTGCCACAAAAATTCAATTATCTATTAATTTACCAAACTTAATATAAACAAATGCACTCAGCATAATGTCGCGACAGGGAGTGCTCTGATGACGGTCTGCGTATGCTTACATCGAGTTCAAAATCGAGCTAAATTAGTGTGAAATTCTATATTAATTAACGGAAGCGAAAAATACTTTTTCTTTATGTTTTTTTTACCTGTTATATTTTATTTTATTGAATGGTTTTTGCATCCGTTAATTTGTACGTAACCGTCATGAATCTAATCACAAATTAATATAAATGAATTAAAATAATGATTAATGACTATCCGTAAATATGTGAATAATCATTTCTGTTGTTGCACAGATTCGACATAAGCGACGTGATTTAAATACATTTATATAGCTTCAAATATAATAATGCATTAAGATTTGAATATTCATGACACATAGGAGACAGGTTGCAGGCGGCCTTCTGATACAGGAATAACTACGTCCCTTAGGGCTTATAGTAAAGGTCGAACCTTCAGTGTAATTGGACATTGTTGACGTTTCTTATAAATGTTCTATTATAATAAATAATGGTAACACTTTCGAGTAGGTACGAACATATTATGAGCTATGATAATAACTTGACTGTGTTTTACTATATCATAAATGTTTATAACTTTTACATCGAGTCAAAATAAAACAAATAATAATAAAATTTATTTATTTTTCTCTACAAAAGGTGCTCTTAAATCGTTCCATAATGATTAATCAAAGCTAAGCCCTAATACTAGAAACATTGTATTATTATAATTAACACTAAAAACATTGCGATAATTAGGTCAACGCAAAATACCCGGCGCCAGAATATCGCGCGGGCACATTCGTCTAAAAAATACCTGTAGGGAGCACCAACACTTTTAAATTTCGAATTGCCATCGTATCGAGTAGTTACGTCAGCTTTTGTCTGGCTTTAGCGTGCCTGAACGATACGATTACGATTCGAAATTTAAAAATGTTCGTGCGTACTGCTTACTGAAAAATTGACAAATTAGTGTAACCGCCTCCTTTAGCTTCGATGAAAAAGACTCATATTGACTTTGATAATCAGTTCTGCACCGAATTTTAGCCATTTTTCTTTCTAGTTTTCTCATTTGCCATGCTATATGTTCTTCTTCGTATTTTATTTTTCTTTTTCCCATATTTTTCCTTGAATATTACACTGATACCCGTGAAACTTATCGAGGAACGAAAATTACGTGCACAATGGCCGCGACACAAAACGTGTATGAATGACAAGAAAAAAAGATATGTTTCTTGTTTTTTGCTCTTTTAATGCTTTAAAATTATGTACAATGGCAGCATGTGTGCTACTACAAATAATTAATTGTAATCTCGAAGGACGAATCACGTAGAGTCATGGTATTTTGCTCGTACCATGGATGATAGAAATATTAAATTTGGTTTATGCTCTTACGCATAAACACGTATGAAGTTATTCTTCTTCTTTCTTTGTTTTATGGCAACGTCGTACTTTGCGACATACTGCCAATTTCAAGTGTCCACGTATGAAGTGAATGGTGGTTGGAAAAGGCAAACCGTGATTTAATAGTGGTTTAATCTGTGAAGCACCCACACGTCACACACAACAAAAAGAATGTCCCAAAAATGTATGAAGACTCGGCCCAGGTCTATATACTAAAAAAATAGGCTAAAATATGTAGAACAGTTATCAAGTCCATTTTCTTTTTTTGTATTGTTTCGTGGTACCTACAACACAAGTTTTTAAAGAAAATTAACTACATGCAACACAGCGAAATGATGAATTCGCGCTTATGTCACTTTGGTGACGGTTTTTGACTTTCATATTTTTTGTTAATAATTTATTGGCTACAAGTCCCTAAGCCAAAGAATTGACTTTAATGTGGCCCGCCAAATTGCCTTATTGAATAATAGGGGAATTTATAGACGAATCATAATCCTACCTAATTTATTAAACAGGATCTCCAACCTCTTCACTAGCCGATCGTAAGAACTCGATAAAAAGATATCTACTTCAAATACATTTATTTTTTTAATAAATTTCCAAGTAGCACGTTTAGGTGTAACAAGCTTTATTTAAATCAATATAATATTTCTAGAAATAGTGAGATAATCGTACATTAAAATGCTTTTAAATAATATTTTAACAGCGATTCATATCCAATCCTCCTACGCGGATTAAGAAGAGTCATGAACTAATGAAACATTGAACTACAGTGACCGCAAATAATTCAAATTTAGATTATTGTTTGTCCCCTTTACTAATGGGTTTTCCACGTGTTTTACCTCCACCTTACAGAAGATCGCAGCTAATCAACATTACTTTGTAGTACTGTATTACTGCGGCGAGCAAGGTCGCCAGAGCTCAATTACGGCCTGGCCACGAGAACGGGCGGCGGCGGCGGCGGCGACTCGGTTACTACTGCGCGGTCATGACGACGCGCTGCGAGGCCGACATCGAGACAGCGCGCAGTGGTTGCCGATTCGCGAGTCGCAGGACGCGCGAGCGGTGAGTTCGAGGCCAGGCCCTTAAGGCGATCTATCGAAACGTTGTTTCGGCCAAGACCGATAGGGATAGAGATATGGCTGACTCAGCGGGAGGAAAAAAGACAAAACGGCGATCGCGCGTGAAAAGTAAACGAAATACACAAATTATTTTATTTAAAAATAACCTTATGGACTACAAAAAAACGCTTCTACACGATTCTGAATATTAATGATATCTACTATTTAAAGTAATTTCCTATTGAATACAAATTATCGTTCACCAATAATCTTAATCTTTCTTGTTTATAAGAGGACTTTTCGGAAATAAAATGTATCGAGGCAAATTCCTTTAATCGTGTTTTCGTTCTACTCGTATCTAGATAAGGATATGAAGTAACGTATATTTAATTTTCAGATTCGTAAGATCTTTCAGCAACGTATGACATTACTTATAAAAGTGCGTTTTTTTTTCAATATATCGCCTTAAGCTTTCTCATATGACGTCAGAATACCGTTTATTCTTGATTTTATAGTGTAGGCAGCGAGTACTCACTCGCTGCCTGCTCATGGTAACCGCGGTTACGCTGTAAAGGACATCTGCGGCCAACAGCAATAGTCCATCAAAAATAAAGTGAGTAATCATGGTGCTACGAGGCCTACGAGCGTTACCTAATAGGTACGGTCGACCACAGATGTAGCTGAACACTATAGTACCATGTCACAACGACTCTAGCGTCAATGTAGTACGGTAGCAACTACGTACGTGCACAAGATCGGTGTGACATGGTACTAAAGTGTTCAGTTACTTCTGTGGTCGACTGTACCATCAAGCGGACCGCCGCGCTGCCACTTGTTTGCCCCCATTGTAGTGTTGAAAATAAAATATATTTTAGTCATTTGGATCTATAGTTCTATACCCTACAACAATTGCTGTATACCTATATAAAAGAAAATTTACCAACGCATATAAGCTAAATATTATTTCTTAGAACCTACGGTTAGTAAATGGTGTAAAAACAATAAAGTTTTCGCTTGTTACTCAGGAAACAACATAATTTTGTGACTCAGATAATTTTGAGATTGAGGAGAAAAAAATGTCAAAAAACATATTTTTAATATTTGTATTCATATTATCATCTAATAGTAATCCGTGAAGCAGCGTTATACCTTTGGAGGTCTATGAGACTTGAAAAATCATTGTGTCTGCAATCTTACAATTTTCACACTTATTTTTTTTTAAAACTTATAAAAAAAAAACACCATCTAAATCCTGAGAAACAGGAAGTCTATCTACCAATAAGTCTGGTCGCAATACGTCGTTGAATTCCGGAGATATATTCCAGCCTTATTGTCATTTGATTCATGTAGAAGATCTGCAATGTCCCTAAGCAGTCGGTGTGCTCCTGGAACCCAAGGCCCCAATGTTTCAACCCCAAACGGATCAAATACCTATGTCATCCCCAGATGAGCCAGCATATTTGCGCCGTTTGAAGGATTCAGCAGAAGTCGCAGCCGATCCCGGTGTCAATGAGGTGCTTGAAATTAGTATTGATCTTTGAAGTACGCACATATCGCACACACACTACATATTCTATTGTGCTTAAGCGCCGGCGGGCTGGTAAGGGATAAAAGGAAACCGGAAAGGTCTGAAAAAATATATTTCATAATTACAGTGCCAAAATATTTATTTATTATGAGAACAAGTAGTACAGTCGACACCAACCTTTAGGCCGACATTTTTCATTCATACTTTACATTTCAATGACTGGGTTAGCGTTAGGGTCACTAAACCCTTGATTATGCCGACCTCTCTCAAGTTTGCATTTAATTCAATAAAGCTTTCAATCCCTGAATAAAATTCAAACACATATTTTTTAATTTTACTTACGTCTTTTATTAGCAGATTTTCACAGTGACTAAAAGTAAAATTCAATTGGAATTGAATTATGAAATCTATGAATGCCATTTTTAAGCCTTAGAGTACAGAACTGGATCCTCTTATTTATCTTATAACGAATCTTTAAAAAAACATTATATGTTACCGTTGACATCCCGACGCTTACAATTCGATCTTGTATTTTTGTATAAACTAATAAATAACTATATCGACTCCCCTAACCTACTTGAAGAAATTAAATTTAAGATTCCAACAAAAGGGGTTCGCAGACCTAATAACCTCTTCGCTATCCCTAGCTCAACTACTAATTACACATCAAATACTTTTTTCCGCCGTTGTTCAACTGCACATAATAAGCAATTCTATCATATAGATATTTTTTCTACAAGCCACAATAAATTTAAAAACATGGTAATTGAATGTTTAATGTCTAAATTGTAATTGTGATTATTGTTATTATTATTTTAATTTTGAACATAAAAACTTAAGTAACCTACAGAGCGAGCATTTATAAAGATTGCAAAGCAATGTTTTCGAAGTAAAATTTATTAAATATAAGTACATAAACAAACATAAATACCTTTAAAATTGTAAGAATTAATATGTATTAATATCTACATTATGACATATATTAATACTAATTGTTTAACATAGGATTCAGAAGATCATTATTTTTATAATTTATGTCTACCTATATAAAATTAATAATGATATTACAGGCGGCCGCACATCGGGCCTCGCATATCGATTAGAGTTACTCTAATTACAGAGTATTAAGGCATATAAAATTGTCGAAGTGTCTGGTCTGGTTTGCGTGTGTCTGAATATTCTATAGTTCTAAAAATTAACGTTGTTGCTGTCGAGTTCCTCCAACTTGACTTGATTGTTGCTAAGCATGCATCTAAATACTGTAATTTTAGGCACTCAAGGTCTGTAATTTATGTCCTATTTTTAAGTTGATCATTCGATGTACATGACTGTTCGTTGCCAGAATAAAAAAATAAAAAAAAAAAAAAAAAATATTTAACTAGCTCAATTGTAATAAAATCAAACAGAACTTCTGGAAATCAAATTTCGCGGTAATGTTGACGACGAAATAACATAACTCACTGCACGAAACGTAATTGGATTCGAGCTGTTTCGTGGTAAGCGGCGACGCAGCGGTCGAAGCTTTCTTGATCTTCGATTATATTTAAAACATATTTAAACATTTTTTATTTCTAACTGTTGATTTCATATACCTACACTCATACTACTTATTAGCCGTATTCCCTTAATTTTGGATTTCGAAAATGTATTTACACCCTGTGTTCGCAATTTTATGAATGTCACTATTGAAGTCTGAAATGGTATAAACATAAATGTAATAATATATTAATGTGAACTACACTTGCAGGGTGTGACGAAAGTAATAGACCATTATATTCCACAACAATTTACATTACAACTGCTTTTACCTAAGTTTTATGTAAGACACGCAGCTGGTCATAGCAATCACTACTCATGATTTTGTAATGATCTTAACCTCATTTTAAAAGCGTTCATAAACACAACTTCCCAAACAAGAATCTTATGAGGGCGCTTCGTCCACCACGCATCGCCAAGGGTTACACTGGATTGATGCGGGAGAAAAATTAGGTGGATTATTACAAAAATTTGGTCATCTGTGTATGCAGATGAAAGATCAACGCTCCCATTGTGTCGGAGCAGAGGCAGTGACAGCGAAAATTAGGCTCCGAATTCCTTCCGATATTTTTGCATTAAAGCGCTTGGAGGGCGGGCGGCAAGCGAGGTACTTGTATATATAGGATCACACGGCTGCGCGCCGCCCAGTCTTACTCAGACGCTCAGAGACGACTCACGTCACTCTATTAATCAGTTTATCCAATAATTATCCATCTGCTAAACACAGTGCTGTTAAAGACTTTTCACGTGAAATCGTGCAGTGCATAGACGGTATTGCTTTTGTGCTTCACAACAAATCAGTGCGGAGCTTGAATATCTGCAGCGGTCCCCGGGCCGCAGTTCATTAAGGTGAGATTGCATCTCTTTTATATCAATGCGTTCAGTTAGAATCAGAAACTGTCAAATCGTTAGTTAAAAATTAATTAAAGCTTTCTAGAAACTAGTTTTATTATACATATTTTATTAATTTTTTCTCATTGTATTTACATAAAAATATTTCTTAATAATGCGCTTCCTCGATGTGTGCTTTGCCTTATTGGTTTGTATTCAAATATAATTTTAGCCAGCAATTTAATTAAGCTTTAATAAGCAATTTAATATGTCAAGCAACCACAAACCAGACATAATAGATATCTATTGTTGAGGACATGTTTTCAGGCTAGTAAGTGGCAAAAGAAGCAATTGTATTTTTTCTAAAGTTAGTATTTAATATCATAGAAGAACATCATATAAAGGCGTTTACACGATTTCACATAAGCTTTTTACTCTTTGAGAAAATGTGGTATGCTGTTAAAACTTATAATACCTTTAAGTATAACTTTAAGTATAAATCGAAGAATAGTGAGCTGAATTAAATAAGATCCACATTCTACATTTTCATAAAAAGCTCGTAGCAACAGTAAATGTTACACTTTCTCACAGAGGGTGAAACTAGTATCGAATTGTACACCCACGCCTTTTTGAGACGAGACAGTTTGTATGGTACTACCTAGCACCTATACCGCTATACCAGTCCTACGGTGAAGACGGATGTATCATTGTGTATTATTTGAACTTATTTTTAACCGTCTTCAAAGAGGAGGAGGTTCTCAATTCTGTTGGTATTTTTTTTTATTATGTACACCGATTACGCCAAGATTTCTGATACAATTTACGTGATTCTTTTTTGTTCAATGCGGATAGTTGCCATTTGGTCCATAAACATTTATTTAAAATCGATTGGGTAGTTTTGGTTTTTTATCAAAATAACTGGAATAATTAAGTCCTCTTCAAAAATTGCACATTTTTGCTTTCCTATGACGTTTAGTGAAACGATACGATAGTACGAAACAATATATGCTGACGGTCACCCATCTAGCTTTGCCTAAAAAGTTTTCACTAAAATTGTGAAAAGAAAAAAATAAAGCATATTTTGACTGTTACACTTGTAGTCATTAGTAAGTAATACGAATCATGTTCGCGTGTAGTCATTAGGAATTTCACATAAACATATTCGGCCTCGGATTGCGTAAGAAGTTCAAGTTTCAGTAGAAACAGCGAGTAGAGGTTACAGTACAGAGCCAATTAGTGTGGCTATAATCACTTTCGGATGGGCGAAAATTGCCGGTGGACGGGCCGGCATTAGCAACGGCCATTACAGAAGTCAATTACAAACTCTCGTTAACAAACTCTTAAGTATCGAGTTTTCACTGAAACAACTTCAATGCTCTTTATTGTTCAGATTCTTTACATTTAACGGTAGTTGAACGCCTTGTGTAAATACATCTTGCGATTCTGTCAGGCACTGTATTGTAGACCAGTATTGTTGAATACATTTTGCCCTAGAGGTAGATTTATAACAAAAGCGGCCAGGAGTTTCTGATTCTGCAATAAAATGTTAACATAAATTACTGCATCGTTTTTATTAGAATACAATTTTAAAATAAAGTATATTTCGGCTACAGAGAATGTTGTTTGCGTTGTTTCAAAACTATATTGCAAACGTTTATTGTTTTTAATATACTTAGATATGAGGAAGGCGATAATCTACCTTCTTGTGACAATCCATTCGTTTGAGGTATTTGTTCGCTCTACGATACTTAAATCATGCTCTTGCCACCCGTGGTAAATATGTTTTAAAGATAATTAGAAAAACGTCTACATTTGTAGAGAAGAAAAAAGAAATTCAAATGCGGGATGCACCGGATCGTGGAAGGTCACAGGTTCCAGTCTAAACATTTTTATTTAAATAAAACAATGATGACTACTGAAAGTAACATAACTATTCCGTACTTATACCCTTATAAAACCATTTGAAATAAGGTTTTTTTTACTAGGTGGTAGGCCCGTATGTAGGGTCGGCTGGGTAGGTAGTACCGCCTTTCTTATTTCAGCCGTGAAACAGTTCGCTATGTTTCGGATTGAAGGGAAAGGCTTAGGCCTCAGAATTATTGTCATCGAGTGGTATATAAAAATATTATATCTCTCCAATTTTGCTAAGTTACGTCAGTGTAATTACCTTTCGCATCCTTCGCTCCTCATACAATGTCGTATTTTGTAAGAAACTTACGAAATTGCCTCTGATGCCATGGCAACAATTGTACAGCGTAATATTTAACGCTGTGCCAGTAGGTGCTTAACAAACCCCATAGTAATAACATGTTACGTAATGTTGTTATCGCTTTCTATATATTTTGCATGTAATGAATGGAATCTTGCCAGGGAGTAAACAATTCTCACATGGTGGAATGTTTCATCTCGAATGTCGCCAAATCCATAATTCATAAAATATATAGTTTAGCATTGTCGCTCTGCGTCACTAACATATTAATATGTATCTTATACCGATTTTGGTTATTCTTTTGACTACTCATTTCTATGATGGCAAAGTAAATATTGAATACATATAAGTATAACAATTGACTCGACTATAGGTTTTTGTTGAAAGTATACAAATATAAATTAAAAATAATAGATATACTATTTATTTATGTATACAGTATGAGGCAAACCAATGCCACATGGAGGGAAAGTATCCTAAATAATAAAATTAGCAATATGTACTCAAAGTAAGCATTCCTTTATTTTTAGAAATAACAATAACTGCATTCAAAGATTTATTAAAAGTTACTTACCGGAGCCGGGAATCGAACCCGCCAAATGTAATGAAAGATTGCGAACTTTAATATACAGGATACATTTCCTCCAGGGGCATTGGCTTGACTCAACCTGTACTCCTAGCACGAACATTTTTAAATATCGAATCGTAATCGTTTCATTCACGCGCGCTTTAAATTTTAAACAAAAGCTAGACTCAAGCTAACGTTACTACTCGATACGATGGCGATTCGAAATTTAAAAGTGTTCTAAAGGGATGTAGTACAACGGAAAAACACTAGCGGAAAATCACTCGACTGACCGAATATAAAGTCAATCATACTCTTCACGTGACTATCTTGTAGACATAAGACGATCCACAAACAACGTTCACTATATGCCGGGGTCTTTCTACAAACATTTTCAATTTATGTTGCGAACTTTCACGTGTTTTTACGTTATTACATAACATACGAATTATTCGAATAAAGTTACCGGCCGTAGCAACACGGTCTCATTAATTTTCATCCTCAAAGCGGTAGATAACAATTTAAGCTCTTGAAAAGCACGTAGTTAAACGAATAAATTAATCCGGTAATTTTCCAGTGGAAAACATGTTTCAATAGACAAGTCTCGTGCTCGGTCCATTAAGGTGAATCTGTAGAATCTGTACTAATTATAAATGGATATGCATAAATTCACCTTTTGACCTCTAACAACCCACCGGCGCTCACACGCAATAAAAAATTTAAATTTTACTTTGACTAAAAATATGAGGAGCTCGGTGGCGTATTGGTTTGAGCGCTCTGGTTTCGAATACGAAAACAAAGCAACTTTCGCCATGGTCGACCCTGGGATGGATCAACCAAAATTTATAATCTCGAGTTCCTCCGTGCTTCGGAAGGCACGTTAAGCCGTTGGTCCCGGTTGTTACTACAACCGCTTTAACCCACCAACCCGCATTGGGCCAGCGTGGTGGTGTTATGGCCCAAACTCCTCATGTGTTTCTTCCATGTAGGAAGGCCTGTGCCCAGCAGTGGGACGTATATAGGCTGGTGATGATGATGATGATGAAAAATATGAGTGAGATTATGTGTTTGTTGTTCTGTCAAAAAAAAATTCTTCGCCTCCTATCTCTTACCAACTTACTGGCGCTCAAACACAATAGATAATCTATTGTGTGTGATTTGTGGGTATTTTACAGTTTGAACAGTATTGTTCATAACAGTAAATTAAATGAATAACAGAGCAGATTTCAATGTGGAGATTTTTCATCTGCAACAACAGAACGCTCTTAAAAACACTCGTAACATTGATCGGCTGAGTCCATTGCACTACACAGTGCCAAGTATGCAAGGCATTCGCACGCTGCAGTGTCGGCGCGGCTTTACGCGAGTACAGAAATAAGACTGTCCCAGACATACGAGAAAGATACTTGCACAATGAAGTTTTTGTCAAGTAATGGAAAGCTGTAATCCGTCTAATACACTTGTTCCCAAGCTTTCCAGTATGCCAGTGGCAGGATTGATAATTGTTCACGGTACTGACGTCCCTCAGATACAACATTTTGTACTCAGGCCCTAGGCGTATGCGGAGAACCTCTGATCTATTATAACCCCTGTGGAGACCTATCTAATTAATCTGTGAACTGGCCTTTTTTTAGTATCGTTCCTAATTCAATAGATGTTATAATTGTTTAACTTCTGTAGATTCAGTTCGTACCTCGACAAACATTTGTTACTTGATTCTGTTCTGGCTTTCATTATAGTTATATTTAATTGGTCATCTACAGACTTAATATCTTGGTAAATAGAGCATCGTAACGAAAGGTTCGGTTTAGATAATAGGTATCTGGCATTACGAGCGCATAACTCAACGGAAAATTTCCCAGTAGGTACTAACTAGGCACGCTGTTTATATTTCCACCTGAAAGCGCCAATTTCCAATCCATTTTAACTGTTTACGGAGTTCAATATAGTAAATATTAAGCTGATAAACAAGTTTATTTATGTAATAAAGCTATGTACTAAACAAAGCTTATAAATAAACATGGCTCATAAGTACATAAATCAAAAGCAAACTCATACAGGAGTCCTCCGAACAATGGCTAAGGACACCTGGTTTGATACATTCAAAGTCCCTGATACATGGCTACTGTGCTAAACGAACTGAAGAGCTGATAAAGCTCGGCAGGAGTAACGCGAGTGCCATGATTAGAGCTTTAACAGGCCACTGCAAACTGAAACCACTTACACCACTTATTAAACCTAAAATTAAGTGATTCGGATGTTTGCAGATTCTGTACACAGGAGCGCGAAACCCCAATGCACCTCCTTTGCAACTGTGGACCCTTTATCCACAAACGAAGCCTTTATCTGGGGAGACACACTATTCACCCAAATGAAGTTGAGACCTTTGAGGTTGGGAAAATCCTAAAATTTATGGAAAGTGCCCAAATCAAGGTTTTATTATAACTATTGGTGGCAAGTCACAATAGATCTTTTAGGTCGCAGTGACAAATCAGTCTAAAAAGACCGAAAAGCCCCAAATACAAGATAATAATAATAATAATAAGTACATAAAACAAACAGTGAAATAATTTCTTTTCAAACAGGTACAACAATACAGTTCATCCACATTTTTACCAAAGCTTTTATGTTCTGGCGCAGTTTGGTTTAGATGCCAATTAGGCTGTAATGTAGTTTTAGTAGGTAAACAATATTTATTTCTTTAGTGGTCGACTTTCGTTAGTACTAGGTGGTAGATCCGTATGTAGGGTCGTCTGGGTAGGTACCACCGCCTTTCTTATTTCAGCCGTGAATCAGTTCGCTGTGTTTCGGATTGAAGGGAAAGGTAGCCAGTGTAATTACTGGACATGGACGGCATTTCATCTTAGGCCCCAGGATGACAACGCACCTGCAATATCAAGTGATTTTTCCTTGTTATTGAAGATGTCTATAGGCGGCGGTAACCGCTTACCATCAGGTGGGCCATCAGCTTGTTTGTCATCTAGTTGTATAAAAAAAAGTATGTGCGATTGGAAATAATTCAATGTATATAGAGTATGTTTTTATAAATATAATGAAAATGACTAGAAAAATGTTGAAATGTCCATGTTACTATTTATTTCCGTTACCTGGCTCTCGGCGTCAGCTTACACCAGTTTAGTCCACGGATGGATTATGGGAGACACGTGTATTTGAGCCATCGATCGTCACCTTTGCTTTTTAAAGTATCGGCGTCAATATAGCATCAGAATGCCCCCATCCATGTACTATGTTTATTGTTGCTGCAGCATACACCTACGGCGCGCAATTGATCGTGCATTCCTATAAATATCGGAGGTATGGGCGTCGATCACAGATTCGCTTACTGTCCACGTAACATCGCTTCATACACAAGCTATGTACGTTAATATTCGTATTATCCCATGCTTGCAACTTGCGTTTTATCCACCGAAGCTATGTCCATGAAGCTCACATCTTCGTAGTGTCGTCTTTGCCGTTATATGCTTTCGTTGTAGGACTTAGTTTTTGTTATACACTAAGGTGGCAATTAAGCATACGGCCCATTTGATCGTAAGCGGTTCATTTTGCGGTTTTATTGCACTGCAATCTTTATTTCATATTGCTGATCATTTTATTACGCATGTAAATATATTATAAATCTTTCAAAATACATATTTTCACGAGAACGTTACCGTCTCATTGTTATCATTGCATATTCATAAAATATGCAATGAAAGGACCCCTTTCAGCCACTTTGGATACTAGTTATTAGTAACCAGTTTAGAAAACAGAATTATATCGCCCTATTTGGAAAAACATTGTCTTGTAATACAAATCAAATTAAAACCTACCAGATAACAACATAACAGTACATTATTAAGGAAAATATGACTATTAATCATTGAAAAGCCTTTTAATAAATACATTTAGGAACAATATTCTGTAATAATCCGACCGTTTTTCGTGAAAGCTCTTCATGAAGCGATAACAATGGAGTGGTTTGTTCTTGATTAATTGGCTATACCTCACCGAAAATACTCATGATATTGATTTATAGAGTTATAAGGTTATTGGGAGTAACAAATTTATATCAGATTATAACTTTAAAAATAGATTCTTACAAATTAGGACAAAAACAAAGAGTAACATAAGTCGCAAAGTCATTTACTATATGTATACTTCAGTATAGTCACCTTGTAGACATGCTCTACAGATCAAGACTTAATGATACTAAAATACAACAATGTGACTAAAAAAATATAATTAACGTCCTTGAGAATCTCATAAATCCGGTGATTTAATATAATTCCATGGCGTATTATGATCAAAGTAATTTGTATGTACTTACCTACATTTCCTGTCCTGGCACAAATCTCATAAAAGAGATTCCTAAATGGACAGGAGTTTAGTAGTATTTAGTAGAGTTAGTGCGAGTGATGTATGTATGCTGACGGTCACCCATTTAGCTTTGACCTTAGAAGACAGTTATCACTAAAAATTGTAAAAAAAATTAAACAAAAATAAAAACCGACTTCAAAACACTAGAAAGGATAAAATAATTAAATTTAAGTAGGTACCTATCACATAGTTTTTGGAGTTGATGCTAAGTTGTTTCCAGAAACAATAGAAAGTGACGCACCGACTTCAAAAATATGTTTCTAGGGGATAAATATCTACTTAAATTTAGTTATTTTACCTCTAATAGAGTTTTGAAGTCGGTTTTTATTGTGTTTGAAAATTTTTACGACTAGAATTATTATCGTTATATTTTTTTTTAGAACCCGTCGTCCTTTGTAAGTCTCATTATGTTAATTTTGTATTCGGCTTAGCCTCACGAGTCAGCCACCATTGTGCAACTTCATAACTGGGTTGAAGTATTTATTGTTAGCACAAATAGGTCAAGTTCGGGCGCACTTCAAGTGCAAGTACAAACGACGAATCGTTCATTGCCTTGAATGTGAGTTTGTGACTCACATGTCACTAATGTGTTGTATTTTGTAGAAAAAAGTTACTCTCATATTTTTCAGATAGACACAGCTTATATTTTAATACGAGTTCTTAGCTTAAAAAATCGCTCTTAGAAAATTAGACAATTTTAAAACTTTATTCTCTACTTAAATTGGATCCAGACATGATTCTACATACCTATATGTATAAAAATCTTATGTATTATATCTCCATTCTAGCTTTAACGTTAATTTTCGTCGTAACTTTGACGCTCCATTAATTTTCCATATTAATTACTATTAATTATTGGAAATTTAATTGGATTTACTCTACAAAGAGGGGTATTGACCTGAGTATTACTAAGATACGTAGCTGACAAAGATCTATGTACTTACATATATATATATAGCTCAGAATTCCGTCTAGAAAATAGTGGTTTGGTATATTTATTTTCATTTTGATTTTATTTTATTATAATTTTTTTTATTTTATTTATTTATAGATTCACAAATACAGTTTTAAATGTTTACATCTGCCAAACTGCATAGCAGTTTGTCGGCAGCAAGTATAATGATATAATGACAATATTTTAACTGAGTGATTCAATGCGTAAACTTGGATTTCCGTACGAACGTAATCCACAGTTGGTATTCATCTGTTTTAGATAAATGACCTTTATTGTAAGAAAAACTAATTACGCAAATTACTAAAAATACGCTTTGGTCGCTATATATAGATTTGTACGCTTCTTGTACCTATATGCTTGATACATTAGTCTTTCTAAAAAATAATTAGGTCAAGTGCGCTGGCCTTAATAAATAATAATATTTAGCACATCTGTTTTGAGAAAATGTCTGTAGTGATCATATTAAAGTCCTTCACGATAATGATATGTTTATTACTCAACGCTACGAAGATCATTTCAATGTAGATAGCGGTCTGATTTTTAAACACAATGTTTTTTTTGTAAAGTAAGTAAATATATTATATCACAATTTTTAATTGTAAACTTTTTCAATTAAGTTTATAGGTCAGTTTGGTAATAACTGTCCTCTACAAAGTTCATTATAGCACTAAAATAGCTATCCTACATCCCAGGTGAGACATCCGGGTGACCCGGTCAGCCGCCGGGTCAGTAAGGACGTGGGATATAGATAAACACATAGTATCTTAAGGCGATACATTGAAAAAAATCGCACTTTTAAATGTAATGTCATAGACCACTAAAAGATCTTACGGATCCGAAAATCATTTCCTATCTGTGAATAGAATATTTTCTTCAAAGAAATGATGGAGTACGTTGACAATCGAGGCGCAACAATTCGGCATTTTGTATAAAAGTTTTTGACTTAAATTGGTTTAGAAACTGTCAAAATCGGATATTTCGTTGGCGTATTTATTTTTTCGAAGTAAGCCTTCCGCACTTGACATAGCACAATATAACTCAGTGCTTTTCAACAAGCTTAGACAGCATGTATGAAGCAACTCGAAGTAATTGGTAGTTATAATTAAATAAGTACAATTACTACGAGTTTCATATACTGCGTCTAAAGGTCATTTCACATAAGTAATACTAAATAATTTTATATGTCTTTGAGATTGAATACCGGAGATTGGATAGTGATAACACTTGTCCTCTAATTATAATAAATTGGGCTTATTACATTGAACATGTTTTCTAATTATCGTGTAAATATAAATTATTAATTATATGAATTGGACTACTGAATATTGCTTCTTCTATTTCAATATTTTCAGAACAAATCAGTTTAGGTAAATAAACGTAAAGGTCACCATTTCAGTTCATTAGCCCGTTCATACATTAGAATAGTCATAACAGCAGATATTTTTTATTGAGTTTTAAAATTATTTACATCAAATAAAATATATATTTTTCATACAATTAAAATAGCGTCAAATTTTCTTCAAGCTTTGACGTTCTGTTTTTGATCATCGACTTTTTAGCTGACGGGAATATCCGGCATACATTAATATGATTGTACAGTACTAAACATTTATACTCTGAAAAATGCTTTAACGAATTACTTACTTTGATTTAAAGCGTAGAACTTTAATAAGTTGGATAAGCCAGCATTCCTCCAAATAATTATGCATTAAAACGTTTCTCTTTGAGTTTAATAAGCTTCTTAACTTAAGTGAAGTTGTGAAAATATTTCTCACAATGAAAACTAAGTAAAATCCATCTAACAAAACTGTCGAACCATCTCACAATAACAGATATTAATATTTCAATATTCACCTAGCTTAGAATTAACTTTGGTGCGAAATAGGTAATATAACTTTTCTATCTCTTTCCTACTTCTATTCCTACTGCTATATTGTATGAAAATCTTGTTTAGATGTTAAGGTCGATTTATAACGGCATTCAGTATTAAACACATTTTCGAAAATGGTTTTACTTTTCAAACGGTTCTAATTAGCTTGCTTAGTTTGTGTTGTGTGGGTGAAATCTAGTAATAGATATTTTACACACTTCCTATTCACCGATTGATCTGGTTTGTACACAGAGTTAGTTCTGTTAAGAATACAATTATATTTATTTATATTATGGCGGAATTAAATTTTTTTCATCCCCTCAATATGGGTATTAGTGTGATGACTGCGTCCTCTACCAGGTTACCTACCCCATTATCTTCAGCTTTTATTACATTATCTGTAACATTATAATCTTCCTTCACAGTAATTATATCACAATGTAGGTCATAATATACATGATGAGAATAGCATGTCGTGTCTCTGAAGACATAACGCAGTTTGCAACAAAGTTAATTTACTGCGTTGTAACAATCTTACATAGTTCCTTGCTTCCCATCATAAATACTTTACCTCCTTTAGGAATTTATGAAGCCAGAGGTACCTACCCACTCATATCGCTACTAGGTCAGTCAAGATGGGCTGAGATGTCTGTATCTTCATTCTAAATGTAAGACATTTATACCTACTCTTCTCGGCACAAATATTTTTGCTTACTAATTTACCTACTAATAAAATTGGGCCAACATCTTTCTCTTGATAGTTTTATTTGAAAGTACCTAATATTGAAATTGGTGTAAAAACTGTAAATTCCATTTCTTTGTTGAAAAATAGTCAGCACTATCGAATTGGCGTATGCCTGTTTGTTTGTTGATATTTGTAAAACATTGTTTGACCAGCCACAGATCACGTGAAAACAAAAAATGACGAACTGACGTTTAGGCATTACATTTTTGACTACACCGATATAATATTTGGCAAGTTCTAATACACTGTTGAATTCATAATTCAAAACACACGTGAAGACAAGGAAATTAGGAGAAATAAACTAATTAATCAGAATATAAACTAGGTGTTTGTGCTTAAAAAATAGATCATGGGGTTGATTTCCTGAGACGATGTTTTACGTGAAGTATCTGTTCAAAACAAGCGTTTTGTTTTCCGTAATGATTACAGCGAGCCTGTAGGCGTTTAACCTCTTTATTTTGCCAGTTTAATGTGTTATTACAATGTGCTCTACTAGCCAGCTCATTATATGTTCCCTTGTTATATTATTTGGGAGCGTGCCCCTAATCCTAATTGGGACTACCTACCTACTTCCTGATGATAAAAACAAAGGTAACGGTAAGACAAAAACAAATATATAAACTAGCGGGCTTCAGTTACCGCCCAAAACAGTCTGTTCTGACCGTTTATTACAATTATTTGTGACCAAAAGTTGTAGTTTGTATTAAAACTTGAAATTGAATCACCGCTATATTTTTCAATAGTGAATGGTGTTTAAACCCTATCGTAATAGGGTTGTTGTGTAAGTTTGAATATGGCGTTATTTTTTACAAATTCGGAAATTTCGCTACCCCTAAAAACCCACCTTTTACCCATAAAAAATAACAAACTTAAAAGTTTTGGAATGTTGTTGAAATTGTACGGTTAAGACAATTTATAAAATTGTATTTTTTTTTTAATTTATAAAAAAATATAATGCTATTAGATAGCTTACATCAGTAATCAATTATCTTAAGACCTTCACTGCTCGAGAAGACGCAAAACCAGCGCTGCTAGAAAATTGAAAATGTATGTAATCCAATTTGTCACAGAGTGCTGAGGAAGCTTATTAGTCTTAGCTACTCAGTCTAAGATGTAGCGACTGTGGGTGACAAAAATATAAACATATATAAACAAACATAAGACTAATAACTAATTAATACTTTCCAGAAATTCAATAATTTAAATATAATTACTTAAAAAGCGTATACTGAAACACTACGACGTGTGTAATTGTATACAACCCACACAATACGATTACCAAACATGGCCCTTCGAGCCGGATCTTAATCAGCGACTCACGGATCTGTAGTTTGCTGAACATCATCTACAGCGTCATCAATTGAATAAATAGATTCCGTGTGAAGCTTACACAGGAAAGTGATACTGCAGTATAATTCTAAAAAATTCATGGACAAAATGTGCTTCTGCTTCATAGTCATATAAATTGATCATCGCACTGCTTGGCTCATGGCTTTTTAAATGGGTGAAATTATTATACATGATAACATATACCTACAACGGAGACTTCACTGCCTTTGTACAGGATCTCACATGAATAAATGTCACTAATCACTTTGAACCCCTCGTGACCCTTATATAAAACCAACTGTCGTAAGTCCATTTCCATATACGAGATAATTAAATGATATCTAGAAATATTATTAAAATCTTTCGTATTATCTTACCGCTATAGGTATTTGTACAATAATGAAATTTAATCTAGTCAGTTTTATCAAGGACGAGTACGGTGACGTCATCAAACCTTCATGGGCAGGCCTTGCGCGGCCTTCGGGCCTCCGACTGGGATCATAAAGTGTGAAGATTGGCAGTCAAGGCCGCGTCCTTTGAATAGGCCTCGAACACCCTTTGGGGGTCGCGCGATACTAAGTAATCCAAAGGATTTTCATGTACAAACAAAATACATTAACGCCCATTTAGCTTTCCCTTGAGCGGCTTGAACGAGGACATGGCTATAGTATTGATTTTATGTAATGTTCGGATATATTGTTTACGTACGTTGTGTGTATTGATGACGAAAAAAAGTCTCAGTGAGATTGGATTTCATTGGGCATCTATCAAAAAAAAATGTGTCATTGCATTCTAAGCTCTAATATAATTAACAATAAAGATAGATAACGTATACGTTAGCGGCCTTACTAATATTGTATCTTATTACTGATAACGTTTGTGGCGTTTGTGGTAATACATCAAGCGGCGTTATCCCTCCGGAAAGCTATGACAATTGAAAATCAATTTTGGCTGCAATCTGATGCTTGACTGGTTGATATATTATTGTATATATCTTAAACTGAGTTTTATCTCTTTTGTTCGAACCCAAAATACTTGCACAATGGTTACCTATTAGTAGTGCCCTTACTATGTGAAACCGCTGTATTCAGAATTTTACCATTCAAAATGATTAAATTAAGATGTCTCTATGAGATTTAGATTTTTATTTTTAAGAATAAAATCAAAGTATTGTTGTATTTTTAGGAAAACCAATAATTAATAAAAGCTATTTCTAAAACTGAACTGTTTGGTTGGTGTCTGCTCCCCACTCAGCCTGGGTAAGCACTGCTGCCCACGCAGCCACGGCTCCCAGCATTCATTTAGCCTGCATCGAGCCACATCTTTCACGCCCACGCTTTACGAACCTTTCCATAGTAGGTAAATAAAGGAGCGTGAGCGAAAAGAAATATCTATCTGCGTTTCATTTTATTCATAAAATTATCATATCTTTTTAAATATAATTCGTTAGAGAATTTATTCCAATGTATTTTTGTGCTAATTATATTCATATTCTATTTTATAGATATAAAAAGTATAGATATTCTTTTTCAATCAATATCATAAGAGATATCATAGTTTTGAAAAAACTCTGCAAAAAAATAATGATCAAGTACCATGCACACATTCATGATTTCCAAGGCGGGCGGGCGCGGGTGAGGCGATCAATGCATTAATTGCGAAGGTGTTTTATAAACATGATTTAAATCCTTAACCAAATAAATGCTCAAGTAAAATCATGTAACCTACCCTATACCTATGTACGACATGTTGTTATTTGCCGACATCCACGCGAATGAAGTCGCGGGCACAGCTAATATATTATAAAAAAGACAAACAGATAACTGCATATGCTTTTGAGTAGCCGTAGTATTTCAAATTGCTTAAGCTTTTCCTATGTTGATCAACAATATTTTTAAAAATTTCATAAAACCACCCACGTTACTAAAATTTTAATCATGACCTTTAACTCTACATTTACAGTACATTTCTTTGTTTACTGAATAGTGATATACTTTTATGAACGTCAATTTATTTTTATTCCTCTCCCGATAATGCGTGGGTAGGTGCTGCCGAGGTATTAGATAAAACTTGCGGGTAGCGTCTGGTATGATATTACATGATTGCTTTGCAAAGTTCTGAATAACACATCTAAGTCTTTAATCAATCGGGTTAGTGTAGCCCACTCGTATAACTAAATTCACTTAATTTGTGAAGTAGGTACCAACCCACTAACACACATAACACGAGACATAGTAAATAGGTGTTAAATTCAGGAGAAAACTGACAAGGGACGGAAGGATAAAGTTCAACTTAACCTCTTGTCCTTTACTAGCCCACCGGCGTCACTTTCACAATAGTCAACAATGACAACTGTAATTTGTGAACATAAAGTGATCCCAAAATTAAATTGGTTATATTAAATTTAATTAAAAAATAATCTTGAATAATACACTTCCGTTAGTCTTATGACAGTTAAAAACCAATAGTGTCTGGAACCTGCGATTTGACAGGTTAAGCAACAGTTCTAGAGATTCGTAGGCTTTTTAGATATCTGCTGCCAGTGACAACAATAGCGTACTACGTACCAAGTCACGTGACAAATTCCCGTGAACCCCACATGCTGCGAGCCAGATTGGCTTCGTTTCACACCTTGAGTAGATATTGTAAACAATATTCAGCTGTGCTTTTTTCACTCATATTTGTTTGTATACATAGAATATAATATATTATTTGCGTAACTCCTTTTATAAATTATATGTAAAAAAAGTATACAATATTTTATATTTACTTATGACGCTTGAAAACATAATATTAGAAAATAAAAATAAATCGCGCGTTGTGTCAAGAATTAATTTAATACGAACCTACGTCAAATGAAAAGTATAGACGGATATTTTTTTCGCGCCCCGCAGAACGATATAATAATGTGGCGCCAAACGTAAATAAACGTCGTCGGTTGTCGCATGCGCCTGCGCACCGGCAAAGACGGCGCCGAGCTCTCGCGTCGCGACTCGTTAAAATGCAGTAAATTATTATACCAAAATTTAGAAACGACGCATTTTAAATTTGTCGAACATCAACAACGCAGTGGAGATTTGTTTTAGTACCATTTTGGTAATTTGTGTATTTTAAACTAAGGCTTCTGGTATAAATATATTTGTTCGTCGCCAAGAGTTCGTCAAACTTTTGATGTTTTGATACCGAAATCAACACTACGGCTTTGTTATATACAACTGTCAAACCTGTGGTATAAACATATTGGGTGCTGGTCAGTGCCCTGAATACAGTTTTTAAATTAAACGCAGCTACAACATTTCAGTGAATTATACGAAATAAAACTTTTTATGCTTTCTATATGATGATGTAGATAATGAAAAGTCTCTTAAACTTTACACTTGTTTAACAATACTTATAATTAAGGTAATGTTTGATATTTATATTCTATTTTTCTAGCTTTTACAAGTGTCGTAAAATAATCTATAAGACATAAATATTATACGATGATGGAGGGAACGTAATCTGCTGATTCTTACATTAGATTATCTCAGATTAGAAATTTTACAGGCCCAACTTGATAATTTAGTTTTCAGATGTTCAAAGAAATTAATTACTTTCAGTTCCGGAATGTCCGCGGACGTAAGTACTCACAGTAATTAGTTATTCTGCGTTTACATTTGTATGGATCTTATCGTGAAACTTGATCAAAACCCGTATTGAATTATATTTAAACTAATAGGTATCGTCATACATTTCTTTCTATAATTACTTTGTCTGCAGATAAGAATCCGCGACTCTAGTGCCAAGTCATATCATATTTTTTTCATACTTTTAGACCAATTTATCACAAGCTACAGAGATAAATGCCACTGAATAAAAATACGATTGAGAAAATTTGTCTGAGAAACTTCAAATTAAAGAAATCGTCATAAACACGTCTTGCCAATTATTTACATTTCTACCTATATATTTCTGGCTAGCGTTAATATTCTTACTTTAAATCTATCTTCACTTAGATATCCAAAGAATATAAAACAGTTTCATTAATTTTGAACGTTGCAGTAAATGTTTGAAAATTCACTATTTTTTAAGACACTTCGGAAACGCAATGAAAACTTTTGTCTGACATAAAATTTTATTAATCGGCAGAAAATCTCGGAAAACAATCATTACGAATGTTATCTAGACATGTACGCACTGCTGGATTTTTACAGGCAAAATCCAAAACAATCTAAAAAGTATTTACTCATTGCAGCTAATATTACAACATCAGACGGGCCTTTATGCTGACCATTTCATATTTTCGATAAAAAAATATTCCATCCTTTGTTTCTAAAATTATATAGACAACGACACAGAGATATATCAAACTGTAAAAGAAAGTTTCAATGGGTGTGTTCAACTTGTGAGGGATGTCCCCGCCAGTTCCAAGTTCTGGTGTAGGCGTTTATAACGCAAGGGTTATTCAACCATCGGGGTACGAGCGCCGACTGACGTGTCCTATCTAAAAATATTCTTGGGCATGCCTCATTACACCATCTGTACTAGCCATTTTGAAGCCTTGTGTCCGCTTACATATAAAACAGGTTGAACTACGAAAATAGATAGAAAAAATCGAGCGTGCGATTTAGGTATATTTAGCAAAGATTTGGCATTAGCTCGAAATATTCAAACAAACTCTTTGTAATTTGTTCTTTTTTGTTAAACTCTAATGAACTCTTTACTGCACCAAAGTATCAACATAATTGCTTCGCAAGCTACATATTTTTTGATTATGTGCCTCCATGTAGTGTTCGCATTTAAAATAATTAAAATACTTTTAAGCTGCTTCCGCTGAATCTTTTCGCCGTTTGGAATTGAGACATTGGGACCTTGGGGTCCAGGAGCACCAACTGTTTAGGGACATTGCAGATCGTTTATGTGAAACTTTAAGTGACAATAAGGCTGGTATGTATTTTGCACAAAGAAGAAGGCTCGCAATTCAGCGAGGTAGTGCGACCAGTCTTATTGGTACACTTCCTTTTTCACAATATTTAGGTGGTGTTTTTTATTTATAAGTTCGGTTAATTCTGGTTTATTTAATGCATACTTTTATTTAATTTTAATTCTGTAATGATTTGAAGTGTTTTCTTTATGTTGTGTGTATGTAAATAAATATGACATTAAAATAACTTGCATTGACATACACAATGCTCCACAACACAACAATGCAACCACACAATGCAATACGCGATGGGTAGCTACATTATATGCGTATGCAAAGTGGAAAAATCTGTGACACAACACAAAAGCGAATCAAGCGTTTTATTGTCGACCGCGGTCTTGGTCAACAAGTCACTTGAATGTAAATTAAAAACAAAAATTTTCCGATCAACCATCATCGGGGATGTTCGCTAATAGCGCTCGTGACGCGCTTCCAGTGATTAGCGAACGTCACCCGGCCGTGTATAAAAGCCAACAAAAGGAATAGGGCTGACAAAATATCCATTTGAAACCATAACTAATTAGTTTTCAATAGATTTTCAATAAATAACAATCTTTTGAATATATAGAGCTCAAATTTATTTTTATCTTTCTGAAAATAACACCACTTAGTATAGAACTAGTACAGTTAGGAACAGAAGTTGATAAACGGTTTAGTTTCATAATAAAATATCGGCATACACTTGTCTTGTCAATTCGTACGAATGGCATATGATGGTATAGCACTAAAGTGTTAATCGACTTCTCTTGTTGACCGTACCTACAGTCAACTAAAATTAGATTCTTTGACTGTCTTAGCTCGAGATGAAAGTAACTCTGTTGATTCTGCGACTTCTTAGTGTAGTCATAAAACAGAACATTACATTACTTGTGCAGGCTCAGGCTTCATTCGTCTCGAAATCGTGACAACCCTACCCAAGAACAGAAAAAAAACCAGCTAAGATGGCAATTAAAACATCTGGCTCAGATAGAGTACGATTAGAGTTGGCACCCGCGAACTATTCCGTTGATGAAAATAACATAAATACTCACGTGGATTAAGCGTTACTGACGCAACGACGACATCAGAACTTTTCCCGAATTTATGTTTATCAATGGAAAATATTGTTTACTTTCTAACACTTTGGCTTAAATAAGGGTCAATGTCAATGAAACTTCTCAACAAAATGACGTGTAAACGTTTGACTTGGGAGTAGTGCGCCTAAAATACACAATAAACTCATAACTCTGTGTACACGTACGAAAATAGACATGGAAGTCTCTTTTTATATAGAAACAAAAACAAACAGGGCAAGCTAAATAAAACTGTTTAAAAATATCGAATTCGTTGTGAATGTGAAATTTACCCTGTCTATCTGTTAAGTTTTCACGCCTAAGTCGCTGAACCGATATAAATGGAATTTGGCATTGAGATAGATTACGTCTTGAAAAAGGAAATAGGTTACCTTTTGGCGCCATAACCGACACCACGCGGATGGAACCACTGGCGGCTATAGTTCGTAATAAATATTCTGTAAAAAGAACGCAAAACAAAAGCTGTCAGCGAAAAATCACAATGATTAAGTAAGCGTTTAGCGTTTATTGTTTCGAGAACAAAATGTGGCGTGGCCACAGTTTAATTAATTAAGTTTCTCGTTCAGGATCAACACATATTAAATATACCTACATATAGTATATATTTGTACATTGGAAGATGTGTTTTAACAACTCTTACATAATTTTGTTGCCTCTCTGCTACAGTTTTGTAATTAAAACATTGTATAATTAACAAAATTGTTATAAGATAAAGGAATATGTCTGAGTCATGTCAGTAAAAGCTTCGTAGAATTTTATATAAACAACAACAAAGCCGCGACATTTTGTCAACGTAAAATTAAATCATATAAATTGTGCATTACTCAGTTTCTTTTGAATCCGACCTTGACTAAAATATCTTCCGTTTCGTTTTTTACAGTTTTCGTATTCATTCATCGTCATGAGGGACGAGCGAGCGGGCACGCCACGCGTGCGCATTGCGGTTATCGGCAGCTCGAGAGTTGGCAAGTCTGGTGAGTACCTACATTAAAAACACGCAAAAAATAAATTCAGAAATAGCATCAAAAAACGTCATATGAGTTTTGTGGTTATTTTCTACCACATTAAGGTGAAGTTATCCATAACCAATTTTAACATTGTGAGTACAAAATTAATACGTGGTTACAGATAGCCATTAATTTTTATCCTTTTCTGTTAATTCACAGAATCAAATATGCGGAGTGGTGACGAGAATATGACAATAAATTATAACACGGGCTATATTAGTTCATAAAAATGTTTTGCAACTATCAAATACGTCTTATTTATTTGATAATTTTATAAAATTTCCATGAAATAATGCAGCCAATATAAATACGAACACAAAACATTTCTATGAACTAATATAGCCCATTATTGTCGTCACCACCCTTTATACTATATTCATAATCTTGTAATTATATCTAACCCAAATCAAGTATTATTATGAGCTACATGAGTCTACATCATAAATAATTTAGGTAATATTAATAAAACTACACAGCTGTAACCCGTGAACAAATTTTCATGTTCATAGCACCAAAAACTGCCCCTACCAGGACATAAAACGGGGACTTTTGAAAGTAGAAAAAGTTTATATGGCCACTCTAATAAATCTAAATGTAATTTATTTCGTGAATGAAAAACTGCCTATGTTTTGAATTGTTCTAAATCACTTTTATCCAGAAATAATCTTTATGATTCTTAACAAGATATAGCTCTTATTTGCCTCATAAAAGTGTTCGAGTTCATACTTTATTACATTATTAGTTGATACAAGAATAACAAAAAAATATTTTTTTAAATATAACACATACCTTTCTACTTTCATATGGCCTAAATTCCTGTGAGTGCTTGTCATAATGTAATTGGTGTAAAAAGATTCAGCTTGTCTCTCCGTGACAGATAGTCCTCATGTCCTCAATCTATGGACGTGAGTTTTGATGGATATTATTATGACAAGTTTACTAGCTTTAACAGCTGTTTTATTACTATTGAAATATATTTAAAATCATTACTAAAAAATTCTGAACATCGTGAAAATACAGAACAATGAATTCAAATTGTTTTATTACTTTCGCTCTCATCCTATAAAGAGGAAAATGATCTAAAACCAATCCAACAATCAATAAACCTTTTTACAGCCACCTCGAATTACATTCCCTGAATTACGTAATACTGTAACCAAATACCAAGTGACCTATTCTGCTCGGTGATATTACTTTTCAATAAGTATCTTAACAATTTATGTCAAGCTATCAATCTGCGATTTGATAAAATCAATAAGCTTCAATCGTTCCAGTTTACAAATTGGAACTAGATCACTAAAATTATTCAAAGGGCAAATATTATATTGCATTTGAAATTAAATGTATAGGTACAATGTATGTATTGTGTTATATCCAATTAATGACAATTGGTTTTGTTACAGCATTAATCGTCAGATATCTAACGAGGAGATACATCGGCGAATACCATTCCAATACTGGTAAGTAATCAATATCGATTGGCATAAATTCTGTTGTCATTCTGGACAACAAAAATTAAATTATCTGCATCTGTTTCATTCTATTTGAATAAGAGAGAGATAGAAAGACTTTTAGAAGCGTCAAGTTAATTGACACCTACTCGATAGATACACTTTTGACTCATTTTATTCGGCATGTTATTGAATTTTAAACCTATTTTTAAGGGCGTAGAATTCTTTGAAATTTTAGAATTGTCAAATTCGGTCTGTGTCATTTTCTGTTCGGAGTGTAATAAAAGAGAAGCACAGAACTAAAATTTAATTTTAGTCCGCAACAGAAATAGGGTCATGCTCATTTAAAAAAAACTTTGTAAACAGAGTCACTTAGAGAAGGTGCTAATTTTGAACGTTTGCTAAATTTTGATCTGCGCCTCGTGTAGTATTAACCAAGACTTTTTAAAAATGAAACTAATAGGCAATCGGAAGCGGTTACCATAGCACAGCTTATAGAGACGCTTTTTACAAACAAGACATACATTAGAAGTAATTATAAAACCAATAAGTTGCTCTATTCTAATGAAATGCATTATACAAGTGCACAAACTTAATTTCATGCCCATTTTCACAGATCTCCTGTACAGACAAACGGTGCCAATTAACGGCACCCCCGTGGAGTTGGAAGTAATAGATGTCTCTGGCTCCAACTCTGACAAGTTTCCAGCTGAACAGGTATCTATACAGCCTTTAATAATGTACAGAAATACACAGATCCATACAAAACTCTTCCGTAACAGGCAGTTGCAGATTCTTCCATTTTCTACTATTTATCTAATAGAGAAAAATAGTGCCAAAAAGAGAATCTCAGTCAATCAATCACTCGATGCAGTTAAATTTGTTCGAGTATCAAAATCATTATTCATATTAGTCAAAGGATATATTTTCGTCGTATTTTTCGGTACCTTACAGCGGTACTGCCTATATTGGTGTAAAAGTTTTACCGCAAAGTAAAGCAATCATGGAACTATTCCCAACTTCATTCACTATCAGTTATAGTTTATTTTATACGCTCGTAAACGTTCGGCCTTCGCTTTGACCACAGTCAATTTCAAAGAGTTTACAAATAAGCTCAGTTATAAACTCGGACAACTCACTCGATTAAACATAACTATTAACATAGCATAGGATTAAAGTGTTTCAAAAACGTGCAAGGGCAATTTCGGACCTTGCGTTATCTCACCTTCGAGAAATTTAAACGAAATTTCATAACTGCGACCTTTGTTCAGACAATAAACATCGATACTAAATAGAGCGATCATTAAGGATATCGTAAAAATAACGAAGGTCATTCTGGCTGTTAATAGCGGGGCCATTTTATGCACCTTAAAATTTTATTATGTCTATAGATATGTTAAGCTGTAACGAAGAAATTTTATTGTTTGGAACTTTGTTGTACGGTGTAAATTCAACCTGGATTTAACTTGATTGTAATAACATGCTTATAACATAAATAAGCCTGAACTGTTTTAGAGGCTGAATTTTCATAAAACTGTTCTCAGTATTCACTTGCGTTATATAAGGAATTTAAGCGCAAAAATTTCATGTTTCTGGCTCTCCTGCCCAGGTTGTGCGTTGTCTTCTAGATAGTGATTGTTAGAGTTTTATTAACCCTTCATCCCTCGGACCTTACACACAATCTATTGTATTTGGTATTATGTTGGGTCTTTAAAGATTAAGTGGATACAAATTAAACTAAAATAAAATAAAAAAATCTTTAATTACACACAAAGTATTGTTTATAAAATTAATGCGCAGCAAATGGAAATCTTTCAACATTTTCTTTGTGAAAGTTATTACGCCTTGTTATAAAAAATCAAAGCTTCCTTCTTTGTTTTCTGTTCTTTGTATCATTAAATAATGGGCATTTTTACGTACGACTCGTGTAATAACAACTTGATATTTTCCCGCAAACAAAGATACATTAACTGTAGCCTGAAACAGTTTTATTGGGCTGAATCTAGGTTACTCGTCTATGTTATATTAGTGGTCGGAAAATATACGACTAGAAGGATGGCACATTCATAATTTTGTAGATTATTAAATACAAATTAAAATAAAGGTACATCAATATATCACCTTACCAGCCTATATACGTCCCACTGCTGGGCACAGACCTTCCTACACGCGAGAACCACATGAGAAGCTTTGGGCCATAACACCACCACGCCGGCCCAGTGCGGGTTACAACCTTGTTCAAGTTTGAAGAATAATAGAATATTAAACAGAAATTAAAAATTAAGGTATATAAATGTAGGTATGTATATTTTGAAGTTGTCTATAATGCTTATTGCACAAATAGGTAATATCTATAAAGCTCCCGTGAGGTATAGCCCCAGGTATAACATAATTTTTAAATATGTAATAAAATAGACACGTAATGAATTAATTTTATTTCGAAATTCTCTAACACCCAGTATAGGACAATAAATACTGACTGTGTTAATATTACGAAATTTTTCGAAATCGCAAAAAAGAAATCTAATATTCAAGTGGTAATTTTCAAGTATAATTTTAAGTGGCATGCCAACCCTGCTGAAGTCGTACCCAGTGACCTGTATGTTCAATGACTCACAATGTTTACTAAACTACCAAACGTGGTGCCGATGTACTTTTAAATTATAAATGATTGATTTTTAGGGTTCCGTACCCAAAGGGTAAAACGGGTCCCTATTACTAAGACTCCGCTGTCCGTGAGTACGTCCGTCCCTCTGTCATGCTGTATCTCATGAACCGTGATAGTTAGACAGTTGAAATTGTCACAGGTGATTCTTGCTTGTTTTTGCTCGATATTGATAACGGCAACAGGTAGACGCTTGTTTATAGATAATGGTACGGAACCCTTCGTGCGCGAATCCGACTCGCACTTGACCGATTTTTATTCCCTATTTTGAAATTTGATTCTCATGTAGGTATTGTATAAACATACGAGCAATTAATCAGTATTTAATACTCATGTTCGATATTATTTATTTGAGATTACAAAACAAAATTTCTACTCTCAAGAGCTACCTTTAATTGAAAAACATTAAATATGTATCTACAATATTTGTAATCTTGAAGTGACTGAAAAACAAAAAGTTTTTTTAATTCGATGGAAAGCCTTTTAACATCCACAATATAAAAGCTTGCATTACATCCAACAGACGCAAAACAGTCGTAGTGTCTCACGATATAAATTCTACAAACAAATGACAGTCTACTAAATGATCGATATTGCAGACCTGTTGGATAACGGATTTTCTTAGACTACTATTGAAATGATATATAGGTATTTAGGTATGTAATTAATTATACCTTCGCAGTTTTGCCATAATTAAGCATATTCTACGGAGTTTTCATTCATGCCTTAGTTATTTATTCTTAAGCTACAAATAAAAGAGTTTTTTGCTGTTTAAAACGTCTCACAATATTAATAAGAAAGTAGGTATAAGAGTGCTCACAGTTTTAGTTACCATACTCCTCCGAAACGGCTTGACCGATTTTCTTGAAATTTTGTATGTATATTCAGTAGGTCTGAGAATCGGCTAATAACTATTTTTATTTTATATTTTGGACAATTATTTTTTTTATGGCAAAACAACGTTTGCGGGGTCAGCTAGTAGGTAATAATATATTTTCACCGCAACGCACACTTAATCAAATGAGAATTGATAGGCGAACTCCGATTACAATAAAAACTATGCCGCTGTACCTTTCCATTGTTCCAAAAATCAATCAGATATCCATTTTGTACCTAGCAATAGTGGCTCGCAAATCAGAATTTGTCTCTGTGCGTGGGCGAGTCGTGAATCGCTCGCTAATTTTACCACGGAATGTTGGCTTCGCACAATTAATCACAAACATTCTTCGCCGCTGTCTAGCCGTTTATGAGCATCCGGTTTGATATTTCTGGTCAATGCATTGAAGTTTCCTTAGCAGATGATTGCTTAGTGTCAACACAAAAAGCCGTGATTTTTAAAAATATCAATTTTTTTTCGCTTTTTTATTATTACGCAGTTGAAAATTTTAATGTTTTCACATTAAGGCACGTACACCTTTTCATATTTGCTACAAAACACATTAAATAAGTCGTTTACATTTTTAATTTGGAATATTTTTGAACTACAAACTTTATGAACACAGTGTAATGAAACACATCATTAAAATATTTCAATGATAATAAATTAATATCTGAAAACACAGCATTAAAGTTCCATCTGTAATCATAAAGTCTGTATTTCATGCTCTTATAAAAACGTTTGCGCATACAAAACAAATTTAGAAAAGTCGATTAAAATTACGAAAATAGCAACGAGTTACTGCCAACCAGATGGAACGAAATGCCCGCCTTGTTAAATCTATCATTCAGAGTCGTTGAAAGATATAAAGACGCGCTTGTAATTATTATTAGAAATATAGCCCATGTTTGTAACATTGAATATAGTGCTGTTATAAAGTCTACAGAAGTTAAATTTCGTTCCTATTAACAAGGCTACGTTACGTAATAAAAATAATTGTAAAACTTAAAAACTGTTCCCCTTCCAAATTGTGGCTGTACTTAACTCTATAGAACACAAAAATTAACATTTAAATCATTTGCATAAAAAGTGTGACCGCTGAATGAGTGACTTATTTTGTATTAAACCTGTATAGTTACAAAAATTCCTTTTGCTTGTTTCAGATTCAATGGGCAGACGCCTGCCTCCTTGTATACGCTGTTACCGATCGCAGCAGCTTCGATTACGCTACCGAAGTGCTTAGCGCGTTAAAGCGGCCCTCCACTGGGGGGAGTCCAGCGCATGGCCCCACCGGAGCAACGGCGCCGATGCCCCTGGCTCTGCTAGGCAACAAGACAGACCTGGATCACCTGCGACAGGTTGGTCTTCACTTGACTTATATTACAAGTAATGACTTGTTATACAATCGGTAATAGGTAGTAATACAAGTTTATATCTGTAGTACTCTTCTGTATGAAAAATGATACATCGTTTTTCCAATCATTGCCAACTTTTCTTATGGCCTTTCTAAAATTTGTCTAATATTTTATGTCGATACGCTGACCTGAAATTGAATTGTCTAAATTCGAATTTTTACTCTTGCATAATAAAGCGGACTTCAAGTTATGTTCTTCAATAGATACACGCTTCATAGAAAATTTGATTCCCACATAATTGATGGCGGATTCATACAGGCACTTCCGAGGACGTTTCGAAAACTATTTATTGTAACTAAGTATATCCGGGATTCATAACATTGCTCCATCGGAATTTGACCCAGTAATTTGTTTATTCTTCTTATGTCAGACCTTGTTCTTTCATGCAGTCGTCGAAGTGCATCGCAACCTTCATTCAAAGATAGTCTTTCATTCATCGTTCGTTAAAACGTTTCCGTTGATATTTCAAATGTATCGATATTTATGTTCATGCGTCGCATGAATGCCATGATGTTGCGCAACATTCGATAATTTTACTTGACAGTTTGGATGATTGAAAGCTTAAATAACACTTGTTGATCATGCACTGATTTAGTGTGGCTGACTGTTTCATAATGGTGTATACTTTGGTTTATAATTCAATGTTTACAAGCGGAAATATCAAATCGCACCTAATGAATCTTTCAACAGTACAGCTACTGTTAAAAAAAATGCAACTGTCATTTAAAATCGAGCAACAAAGCTTAGAAATGATAGCAACTAAGTATCAAACCGCATTCATCGCCTCTATAGGATTGCTAAAGTTTTGACGTTTGAAACAGACAATGAAACGCCTATCTTTGTGTAGTTTGACATAGACATGTATGGTCGGTCTCTATTGTGGTCCCCATGTACCTCTTCTGTATGAGACTGATCGAATAGATTTCCAATGACGAACATTTCAATTTTGTGTGCGACCTACCGTGTAATTTACTGAATAGTGATACTTAGCTTTGTTTATAAACTGTGATAGAAAATTGTTATTTGGTATTACACTAATAATTCTTAATTCATATATAAATATAATTAAAGATATTACAATTTGATAAAATTTGCTTGTTTAAAAGACCACCTTTTCCGGAAAAAAGTATAAACTATTAAATAATTCCTACTTAATTGGTAAGTAACATCATCTTAGAGTAACACTAGGTTTTTAAAAAGGTCATAATTTATAATTTGCGAAAAAAAAGACCGTCACGCACGACTAATTACATCAAAATATTCTAGCTATAGGTAAACAAAAATAATTTCCAAAAGACAAAACGATCAAAGGCGTAGGTTCGTACTTATAACGGATTGCGTGGGTACTTACCTTTATTTCTGAAGAAGAATTAAAATACAATTGTCCTGTTACAAAAGATCTTACGCACAAACAAAGGAAATCCGAAATTAATACGGTGCCAATAAATCAAATTTCCTATCTGAATGAAATGAGATTGAATTACTCAAAACTTGAGAACAATCTGAGGCCTTAAAAATACTTTGACCGCAAAGTTTTCTGTTTAAGGAACTTTTGTTATTAAACGTTTCGTATTTCAATTATTTACAGGTGAGCACAAAGGAAGGGCAAACAGTGAGCGCAGCGCACGGCGCTTCTTTCAGCGAAGCGAGCGTAGCGGATAACTCTGGCGATCTTTACCGATGTGTAGACCGATTGCTCGCCGAAGTCCGCACGCCGCAACGCACGCGAAAGTTCTCCGTAACCAAAATGCTTGGATCGCTTATTGGTACGTTTCAGTTTTATTACCTAAGAAATCACATGCAAACTATCGAAACTGGAGTTTAATTTTTGTTACAATAAAATAAGTGTAGTTCGTTATCTCCTTTATAACAAGGTTCGGAAAAGATACTATTTTTTTTTTAAAAATGAGTGGATTGTTGGATTGTGATTTGCTTGTGGTATTGTGTTCAAACATGGGATTCAGCTGCCTAAAAATTAAAACCAACACGCATTGTGGGTATACGTTAGCTTAATTGTGACACAAATACACATGGACTAGTTAGAGGAAATTCACAGAAGCGTCCCAAGTCCTCGGTAGCTCAGATCTTTAGAGCAGTCATTGAACAGTTAGTTGTGAAGGTCCGGTCCCCTCCTAAGGACATATTTCTTTTCTAGTTTAAGTATATTTTTCGACATGGAAATTTAGATATAGATAGTAAATTGATTCTTTTTTGCAGGTGGAACAGCGAACAACAGCCAAGCGAGCCGTAGCGGATCAATGGTGGCGTGCCCCCGCGTGCCCGCGCCGACGCGGGCGCCGCTGGCGGCGGCGGCCCCCTGACCGGCGGGCGCGCCCGCGCACCGCGCGCGCTGATGCCTCGCCGGCGCCGGCGCGGTGTGGCTCGCCTGCCTGCCCGTGCCCGCGCGCTTCGCCGCGCCCGCACCGCTCTCCGCCATATAAACTCACCGAAGATCTCTATAAACGGACACTAGCGAATTTATAATTAAGTTCACGTCTCTAGCCCGCTACGGCTAAAAACATAAGCTTGGTGTTATATACCGGCTCTTATAGCATTTTGTGATAGCTTTTTTACATCAATGCATACCACGCAGCTTAATTGCGCTTCGCAGAATTATATAAGACGTAAACTAGTGACAGACAGCATCCCCGAGCCGGTATTACGTTTGGACGTTAATATTATTTATACAGCTTCAATGTCCAAAACATCTTTCACCAAAGATAAATGTAGTGAATAAGTCATATTTACATGATTCCAGTTTCGATGTTGCCTGAATGCGCTTGGTACATTTAAAATTTGATTGTTTTGTGAGATTATTGTGAAATACTTACCTATTTGATGTTTGAGTAAAATATGACAATAATAATGGTATGCGTCAGTTGTCGTGAAATGTTATCAAAATTGAAATACCTATTCAAATATGTGTGCCAAAGATGTTATAATTATGTTTATAAATATTAAAATTTTATGTGTAGGTGTGATAGCCATTTGTTGACTCAAAACCAAATAACTTTTCTCTATAAGTTTACTAGTCATAGTAATATCTATAGTAATACTCTCAAAGAAAATCTACTTAGATACAAATGCATCCTATGCTGAAACACGATTTTAGGGCATATTAGGGTGCAAAAGATTTGATTCTGATGGAATTTGTTAGCAAAAGTTGAAACTAATAATTAAAATGGCCTAAGGTACATTTTTTCTACTGTCGATTTTCTACTTTTACACAGTATTATTAAATTAGTCTCAATATAGGCGAAATGTTGCATAAAATAGTATCCCCTGGCTTTGGTATGTGTAATTATATGTCAGTTTATAAATATCGTGTCTGTGAAAAATTGCTATAATGTATTACCTACATTGATGTTCTCAAAACTTATGTTTCTAAGGATATGTTTAACGAACATGTTCTAGAATTAATATCCGTAGCTTACTTGAAAATACAAAATGCATGTTAAAAACATAGGGCCTATCGACTGCGATAACTATCACAAAATGAAAAAAAAAATGTACCTATGTATTTAAAGTTCAATAAATCTCATAAATGACGGAAAAAAAAATTAACTTGTCCTGGCATGATTAAATTATTGATCAATTTGCTAACGGAATATTATTGTGGTAGTTTCGCAGAACATTAACCAATATATGTTGTAATTAGCGATAGCTGTATAGTTTCAATATCAAAAATCTAATATTTAGTAAGATAAATATTCCATCAATGTAATAAAATATTAAATGGTTGTCAGTTTCACATATTTATCAAACTGTTTAAAACAATTAGTCATTTTCTAGTCATAGAATAAGGGCTGTGAAAAGACACTGGAAAGTTTCGGAATATGCAACTTGATAAGTAGGTAATTAAAACATTACATGACCAAAGATAAAGAAGGAATTGTCTAAATATTATTTTGATTGCATTCCTTGTTTCTGTAACATAGGATTTAAAAGAAATGACGGAATTAGCGAACTAATGTTTACAGAAGTAAAGAAGTGTGTGTTAACCGGCTCTACAATGCTTTTTATTAAATACGCAAATGTGTCAACTTTTATTGCCAGCATTTTTGTTTAATGAAGCTCAAAATAGATAGAATCGAAATTGATTCTACGAAAAAAATATTGGAAATATTGTATAGCCGGTAAACATATTAAATTATTAATTATTTAAGTAATTAATTTGTATTAGAAATTTAAATTTATAAAAAAATAAATCAATTGCGACATAACATGAATAAAATCTTTTCACATTTTTATTAAAAATGTCAAATCTTCGCTACGCATTTACGTACCTACGGAAATGCTGTTTCCGCAAGATTGTAATCATTTGTAGTAATTTGTAACTTGTTAAGAGACTACACAGAAGTCGGAACTGATTGGAATAAGTTGTATATAAATTTGAATTGACTAGCTTTAATATCATTAAATTAAACAATTCTTATTATAATAAAGTGGGTATTTTCATTTACTTTCCTGCCTATAGAATGATTTTTACAAGACGAGGGTTTTTTTGTTTGAACTCGAACATCGACTCAGCTTCATTTTTAATAAACTGCTCTGACTTTGAAACGGAGTAAGGAGTGCATGCTCTTCGAGGCCTATCAGAAGCAAAGTCTAGCTATAATTTTAAACACACTAAATAAACTTCCTACATGTTCAAACAAGCGTTCACGGTATCCACGTAATTAAATTTTGATAATAAATACTCTAAATAAATAAATATTCTACAGCAGCATCAGCCTTTATACATCCCACTGCTAGGTACAGGCTTTCATCCTACATATAAGCTATACATGCGGAGTTTTGGGGCATAGCACCACGACACAGGGCCATGCAGGGTGGTGGATGAAAGCTATTGTAGTAACAACGGGAACTTAACGTATCTTCTGAAGCACGGAGGAGCTCCAGATAACCAATTTATTGCCCCATCCGGTATCAGCCGTAGCAAAAGTTGCTTTGTTTTCGTATTAAAACCAAAGCGCTCAGACCATAGCGCCACATAGCTCATCGCTAGCGCAACAGCGCTAGATACGCTGTTCTACATTTAAATATTGACCAATTTTGTACGGAAGACAGCATATCAAGTGTAAAGTTGACCACCACGCTCGCTGGCCCAATGCGAGTTGGTGGGTTAAAGCGGTTGCGGTAACAACGGGAACCAACAGCTTAACGTGCCTTCCGAAGCACGGAGGAGCTCAGGATAGCAAATTTTGATTGATCCATTCCGGGATCGACCATGGTGATAGTTGCTTTCTTTACGTAATAAAATCCAGAGCGCTCAAACCACTAACTATGCCACCAAGCTCCTCCTGCTGTGGGGTAATGGTACGGAAGTCCACCAACTGTTCGTATTACAAAAAAGGTGTATCAGAATCCTTATTCATATTACTGATCGAGACAGATGCAGGCCTCATTTTAGAAATCTGAATACCCTTACTTTAAAATCTATCTAGATTTCGTAAGTCTGAATATTTTTAAAAAAACTGTCATTAATAAAAGGCATAAATTCTATATATTCATACTAGAAGCCTCTCAACCTCCAGATTAAATAATTTGCAAGATAAAAATATGTTGGCTCTTTCATGTACAAAATTGGTTTTGGTGAGACTCGGGGTATATTGCATGTCAATAAGAATCTATAATAAACTACTTCAAAATATATAAAAAATGAAAATATGTAGGAAATTTTTGTAAAGTTTGGCTATATTGCTGTGTCCTTACAGTGTTTATGCGAGGATGTATAATTAAATTTAAGACCTTCTGTAACCACATAATTGCAATAAATTTATTATTATTATTTCTTACATGCTAGGGGGCTTTAATAAATGTGCCAATTTTCATGTACTTATGTAGATTTAATAGTTTACGTGTTCTCAAAAGGTCAAAATTAGCTCGAAATGGCTCATGTATTACACACAGCCAGTTTCCAGTACCTGTTTTTGAAATTGGCTGGACTAGCTGCCGCGTGTCTAGATGCAAGTGAAGGTAAAAGATATGAAGTAAAGGTTTGAGATATGTAAGTTAAGGTAATAAGAGGTGGCACATGGCTGAGGCAACACGGTACAGAAGATTGCAGCTAAACAACACAAATTCGTGTGTTGTGTTCCTGCGGTTTGTAAGGTCGTCAGTGCTCATTGTAAAAACGTTATGAAAATGAAAATATCTTTATTCAATTAGGCCCCCAAGAAGCACTTTTGAATCGTCAACAAAAAAACCCTTATGTCTATCACATAAAAATAATTTTAACTAACTAACAATTTCATAATGTTTGTCTCTCTGTCTTATCTGGATCTACGTAAGCTAAGAATGTTATAATGTCTGTCTATCGGTCTGTCTTTCGGTCCGTCTGTCCGTCAGTCAGTCTGTCTGTCTGTCTGTCAGTCTGTCTGAATTTACACCGGTTCCAAAAGTTGAACTACCGAGAAGATTCCGGCAACAAACTCGTGTAGTCACTCTTTTCAATTATTAAGTTACAATGTTTAATTACACAGTAATAGTATTTAGCAGTGCAGTGTCGCACAGAGTATAAAAAAGGTATATTAACGTACCAATAAGTACCTAATGACAAGAATATTTACTATATTTAAAGGCTGTCCGACAATGCACCATCACAATATAGGTATTACAATACACAAAGGTCAACAATTAATATACAAAGACCTAATAAAGCCAAACATCTTTCATTAATTTTAAACACTTGTCTGACCACGTCATGACAATAATTATTGTATTGTCTTATATATAATATCCTATAATGCCATATACCTCAAATGTTATGTTATGAGCATAGGGACTAGTCTCCTATGTTATCTCTTGACTCACCTTGCACTTGTTTTACACGTGGTAGGCAACGCCTGAGAAGCGCCCGAGGGCTACGAGAGTCTGTATGCTACGGCGACGGTCAGTGCTTACCCTAAGGCGCGTCGTACGTTTGTTTTATGCCGTATAAGAAAAACAGTAAGAAGAGAATGGTAATAGTAGATTATGATATAAGTGCGGTAAGTTGAAAATTACAGCCGAGGCGATATTGCTAGCCCAAGCCGTAGGCGAGGGCTACAAGAAAGCAGCAAATTTATAACATACTAGCTGTGCCCGCGACTTCGTCCCCTTGGAATATAGACTTTTTCCATACAAACTTTCATATCCTATTTCAACCTTCTACAGCCCTTTTTTCGCATTAAAAAGTAGCCTATGTCCTTTCTCGGACTCTATAATATTTTTGTACCAAATTCTATCTAAATCGGTGCAGTACTTTAGGCGTGATTGCGTAACACACAGACAGACAGAGTTACTTTCGCATTTATAATATTAGTAAGGAAGGATTTGCCAGGAAATAAATAAAACTCGGACTTTCTAAACGAATAAATCTTAAATTGCCAGTGGGCATCTTTAATGTTGTCAAGTAAATTAATAATTGTGTGTTTTTGTTACAGATAAATAGTTGTAATTTATCGTCAAAATTAATTAAATTAAAGAATTAAAAGTTTATTTATTATATTTTATCTCCGAAAGTTAATTTTATTCATAAAATGTTGACCACTTTTCTGACATAAAAACTCTTTGCTAAAATTTTTAAAAGTACCGTTCGTTTATAGACGGAGCATCTTTCTTGATAAACCGTGCGTTATACTTTACAATAACACACCACGTAATGAGATACAATACGATATTGAAATTGGTGAAATAAGAGACCCTTTACGAGCAAATGTATTATAAAAGAAATAAAAGGACAACATTAAAATATAGGTATTAGAATTTTCACTTCTCTTTTGTTATTACATAAGTTTATACTCTTCTACGAATTCTTGCTAATTAGGCACCTACTCTATATAGAGTCGGTAATGCGGTAACTGGTATGAAATACTTTCGGATGGTAAAAGATAATAACAAATTTAGTACATATAATAAAAACCTAATTAATATTCGATCGAAAAAACAATCAGTAGCATTCGACAATCGGTCATACGCACACTATCCCAAATGCATCTCGAACAATGCTCGATTGAGATGAGGGGTGCGCGCCCCAGCTGCGTGCTCCGATCGATCTGTGAGCCGCGTCTACTCTCATTACTCTCTGTGTTGTCCGTCAACACGGAGCCAAATAACGCATCAGTATTATAAATTAAAAAATATAAATAAAATAAAATTAATTAAAAGTTTGAATGTGATTACTTAAAAATGGAAGGGCGAAGGACATGGGAAGGAATGCCGCTCGGCGAGTCGCATTCTCCGCCTCAGTCGGTGCCGGGTAGAAGGACTCCTTTGGGTGCCGTTGGATTGGGCGGTTTTTACATGCAAGGTGGCCAGCCTCCGCCCCCACCACAGCACTGCTATCCCACTGATGAGAACCAGCCAGAACCCGGCACCAGCTATGGACAGAGGTTAGTTTTACAATATATCAAATATAATTACATTAGGTAAGCATACCTAACAAGACAAGATAAAATAGCAATCTTGTCATAACATTACATTATTATTTCAGCGTGTTAAGATAATTAAGCCGATTCTTCTCTTAATTGTTAAGTTGCTCTTTTTCTATATTAATGTTCTAAAGACTAGAGATAAGAAAATTAAACTTTTACATGAATTTTGAGATAATAGATTTTAATTTCAAAACAAATAGATACTACAAAGTAGTAAATACAAAGGAAAGTTTTTATTACTCTAATTAAAAATAACACTAACCTAATATTTACAAAGCTTAAAACGTGACAATAAAATTTAAAAAACTTACAAATAATAAACAGCACCTAAATCTTGCGAAACAGGAAGTGTACCAATAAGGCTGGTCGCAATACCTCGCTGTATTGCGAGGCTTAATCTTTTTCCGAAGTATATACCAGCCTTATTGTCGCCTAAAGTTTCACAAAGACGACCTGCAATGTCCCTAAAAAGTCGGTGTGCTCCTGGACCCCAAGGTCCTAAAGTCTTAACCCCAAATGGCTCAAATATGTAGTCCCCAGATAAAGCAGCATATTTGCGCCGTTTGAGGGATTCAGCAGAAGCAGCAGCTGATCCTGGTGTCGATGAAGTATTTGAAAGATGGGACATGGCTAAGGTGTCGACACAAGTAGCGTCCCACACCAAAGACTTACCCATCTTCCAAGGAAAAAGTGTCATTCCGTCAGGCCTCTTCCCATCATCGCTCGCTAAGCCGTTAGGCTCCAGAGCAGCAGGAGCCCCGGAGGTAGCAAGAGCCCGACGAATGATATCATTTATATCGGCATGCCTTGAAAACCGACCTACACTCCTTGCACAAGAGAGGCCATGGTGACCAAGATCAGCGACCATACAACGGGAACGGTGAGGGACATTGCAGATGGTTCCTAAACGCAAAAAGTCTCCATAGACTAGAATCTCAATTTAAAGGCATTTGGTAAGCTACTTGCACACAATTCTTCTTCAACCTCATATTCCTAAAAGATTATCGGCACCTTTTCGTTTCACATCACACACACATACTAAAATAAAATAAAAAAATTATCGTATGTATTAAATAAAATACTTGTGCAAACCTATTTATTTATAAAAGTTAATGTTAATATTTATGTTTCACCGCAATAATATGCTATAAATAATCAGAAATGCACACATGTTGTGGAGATTAGTAAATAATAAGGTGCATAGAGTAGGGCATCTGTGCATTTGGCGCACTCCCGGCACCCCGACCAAGTGTTTTGTTCCCATTGACCATGATTTCTATTGCCATTTGAAATATAGACTTTTCGGTGACCAGACCCGGCGCTTATTAGAATAGATGAAATTATTCGTAGCGTTGTAATTATTAAATATTACGAAATGGGTCTAAGGTACTTGATAATTAAATACCTTTTCAATACTTGGTAGCACAGTGTTTAATTATTGCATCTACTGACTTAAATTTAATTATACCAGAAACAGAAACAACAGACAAAAACAGACAAAAAACTGAAAAGGATAAAATAATTAAATTTTAGTAAGTAGGCACTCATCCCCTAGGAACATATTTTTGGAGTCGGTGCTTCACTATCTATGGTTTCTGGAAACAACTTAGCACCAACTCCAAAAATATGTTCCTAGGGGATGAGTGCCTACTTACTAAAATTTCATTATTTTATCCTTTTCAGTTTTTTGGAGTCGGTTTTATTTTTTGTTTAAATTTTTTTTTCACAATTTTTAGTGATAACTTTTGAAGGTCAAAGCTAGATGGGTGACCGTGAGCTTATATGGTTTTCTATTATCGTATCATTTCACTAAAAATTCATAGGAAAGCAAATATCCGCAACTTCGCATATATAGACGACTTAATTTTTCCTGTTTTTTTGATTTAAAAACCAAACTACCCAATGGCTTTCCAAAAATTTTTTATGAGACCAAATGGGAACTATTTCGCATCGAACAAAAAAAGAATCATCAATATCGGTTCACCTAGTCAAAAGTTCTGAGGTAACAAACATAAAAAAAACATACAGATGAATTGATAACCTCCTCCTTTTTTTGAAGACGGTTAAAAATTCATAGGAAAGCAAATATCCGCAACTTCGCATACGTAGACGACTTAATTTTTCCAGTTTTTTTTTATTTATAAACCAAACTACCCAATGGATTTTCAAAAAAAAATTATGGGACCAAATAGGAACTATTCCGCATCGAACAAAAAAAGAATCATCAATATCGGTTCACCCAGTCAAAAGTTCTGAGGTAACAAACATAAAAAAAACATACAGACTAATTGATAACCTCCTCCTTTTTTTTGAAGTCGGTTAAAAAATAAGACAGTATTTTTAAATCAACAATTATATGTCAAAACTAAAATATGAGGCTCGTGAAATTTATAGGTCTACATCGGGGTAGAACCCCATTCGTCCCTAGTTAGCGGCCGGTTATTCAATCCGGGCCATTGTTCACAGCCGAAGAGTTATTTGGCACTTGCTACGCTCCACGGAACCCCGGGCCGGGACTAAATCACAATTGTGGGGTGCGGGATCTACTACTGCCTCTTTATGCGTTTACAAGTCAAATAAATGATCGTGTAGTTCGGGGAAAACCATTTGCAAGTACAGAAAATATTCATAGTCATATATTCTGTTGCAAAATATTCAGGATAGTAAATACGAAATATACTAGAAAAGAATTTCTATATTTATTTGGAATGTTTGAAAAGATCGGGAGTCTTTAAGTCATTTTTAGTAATATACTTTATAACAGAAAAAAAAACATGGGGGTTTGGTAAACGTTTAGGTAGCTATTCCGAGCCAAGTGATACAAATGTTTTAGTTATGTTAATTCAGTTTTGTATTAATCAATAAATTACAAAAAAGGTAAAATATTTTCAGGGCGATGGGCGAAGGAAAATCAAAGCAGAAAATGCGACAAGGAAAAACTGTCCGTCTCAACATAAACGCCAGAGAACGAAGAAGAATGCATGATTTGGTAAACTTTTTTTTATATATTTAAACATAAGTAATCCGATCATAATCTCTACATTCATTCAATGTAGGTAAAGTTACGAATTAGAAATGTCTCGCTAAAGTATTAGCGAATCCTCTTAAATAAAGTAATAATTTTTGAATAAACTCATCACTCAATATTTTTTATTTAAATACAAAGTCTGTATTTACTTATAAAAATATATAAACTAGAAAAATATCACGTCGTGAGGCGGGAATCTAACCCGCGACCTTTCACAATCCGCGCGACTCCTCTAACCATCCCGTTCCATCGTCCTCTTGACTAGAACAATTTCACAGAGTCATCCCAAGTCCTGGGTAGCTCAGCAGTGTGATACACTAACAGAAATATTCGATATCTAGCTTGACGACTGACAAGACGACGAGCCGCCATTGATTTTGACGTTTGAGCACAGCGCTACGCGTAATCGTATTCACTAACCTCTACGTCGATCTCTGTGCTGTGTATATACGGCATGAGGTACAATCGATATTTTTTTAATTCGTTTTTCATATGTCAAAAATGTATCGCAGTGACTTCATTCAATATTTCATTGACCTTTACATAAAAATATATCTATATAGTTATAAAGAATATAACAACCTGTAGGTATGTCATGGTTATTTGGTGAAATAAAAGAAAGATTACTGAATTAGAGAGGATTTTTGATCACCGGATACCTAACAGATGACACAGTACAATAGACATAGACACTAGACAGAGAGATATATATATGTATAAGTAGTTGTCACTTTCAACTGACATAAACCTTTTTATTCTAACGTTTCGTTTATAAGCCAACAGTATGTACGCCGTAAGTCGTTTGTATTAAAATTGGTATATTTAATATAATTTCAGAACGATGCGTTGGACGAGCTACGAAGTGTCATTCCATACGCTCACTCGCCGTCAGTGCGGAAGCTCTCCAAGATCGCCACTCTGCTGCTTGCCAAAAACTACATCCTGATGCAAGCCAGTGCTCTTGAAGAACTTAGAAGGTACCGAATGCACTCCAACTCTTGGAACAAAGTATCGGATTATTTTTTCACAATTTTAAGAATAACCATTATATTCATGTTCATTCACGAAAAAGACATATCTTGGAGTAGGATCCGAATCCTTAACCTTTCACAATCTGGGTGACTGTCTAATTATACCAACCACATACTAACCATATGTAATATTGCGATCATAGACTGTGGCTGTACAATCTAGGCTTTCTGTGGACGCGCATTCTAGGCTTTTTATGGAGTGCCACTAAGGTATATATTTATATATATATTGTTACCCCCAAAAAACAATCGATTCCGAGTTTGTCTTTCTTACCAAATATCCTCGGAATTATAATGTGAATGGGAGATTGCTATTTCATGTCACGTGACAAATAGCTTATTCTTACAATATTATTTATTTCATAAAATATTATTTTTTATGTATAAACAAATTGACATTCGACCTTACACACTATAAATACATATGTTTAAAATATACCAATTAAAATCTATCAATGCAATACCAATAGCATAGGTATAATCATTGGTATTGTTAATGACGTGATGGTGTCATTTTGAAAGCGATATTGGCATTATATGTGGAAGAAAGTAAAAATCAGCTTTTTTACAAACTATCGTTTTTGTGACTTTATGGATGTGTGGGGAATGCCATATCGCTTTCAAAATGACATCGTGACTTCATAACAATACCAATGTTGATACCAATGCAGTTATGCTCCACCATCACCAGCCTATATACGTCCCACTGCTGGGCACAGGCCTTTCTACATGGGAGAAACGCATGAGGAGTTTAGGCAATAACACCAACACGCTAGCCCAAAGCGGGTTGGTGGGTTAAAGCGGTTGTAGTAACAACCGGGACCAACGGCTTAACGTGCCTTCCGAAGCACGGTCCTCCGTGCTATAAATTTATAATCTCGAGCTCCTGCTAGAGATTATGAGTTTGATTAACCCATCCCGGGATCAACCATGGCGAAAGTTGCTTTGTTTTCATAATCGAAACCAGACGGCTCAAACCACTACGCCACCGCGGTCCTCGCGTGTTATGCTCAGTGTATATTAATATGTTCTATGGATTACCAAAGAACATATTATTGCATTATTGCGGTCGGTCCGCGGGTATCATCTACCCACCCTATGTCTATAAATAAAACTACGCGATAAATAAGACTACGAATTTGTCCTATGTAGGGCAAATATACACAAGAGTTAAACATATAGAAACTCTGCAAGAGGCGATGATTCTACGGGTCCCTTAATGAATATCATGTATTTAAGATGAGATGAAAATCTCATTTGTCAATCTATCTTTTTGTCAAAAGGTCGATGCAAATGGTTTAAAATTGATAGAATTCACTAAAATTACATTAAAAAGCTGTTAATTAAATTAAATCAGTAGATGTATATTAATATATTTCGGTTACAGAATAAATTATAGCTAAGATAATAAAGGACCCATAAAAATTATACCTGAAGCGGCATACAAATATTAAACTATATTAAGTACTTTTGGTTACAGTTAATGTTAATTAAATGAATTCAATACATTTTCATCGTTAAGTTTAATTTTATCTCAGAAAAATATTAAGTACTTACTTACATGCATGATTTTATTTAAGCATGCGTATTGGAAGCATTTAGATATTCTCTGACTTAATAATTTTTTTTTTTTTTTTTTTTTTTTTTATACTAAGCTCGACAAATGACTCAACACCACCTGATGTAAAGCAGTAAGAAGAGTCCATATGCGAAGACAGCTAGTGCAGTTCAGACACTGCTCTAGCTGCCTCCACCCTGCCGGCCCGAAAGGTGCTTTTTCACGCCTCTTTTGAAGGAACCCATGTTATAGGAAGGAGGGAACACATGTGCTGGCAAAGAATTCCAAGTTCTGGAAGTTCGACAAAGAAAAGAGCTACTAAATTTCTTTGTACGTGATGTTGAGGTGGAGACAGTGAATTGATGACTCCGAAGACCGGCACGCGTGCTCCTGAGTAGGAAGGGGGAAGGTGGGATAAGGTCAAATAGCTCTTCAGAACACTCTCCGTGATATAGCCGGTAGAAGGCGCTAAGCGACGCAATGTCTCGACGCAATTGCAGAGGCTCAAGGTTGTTGGTGACCTCTACATCGCCAACGATACGGACAGCACGACGCTGCAATCTGTCCAGGGCATCGAGTAGGTACTTGGCGGAGCCATCCCACAAGTGCGAGCAATATTCCACGCAAGACCGGACCTGAGTTTTATACAGCAGGCATAATTGGTCAGGCGTGAAAAATCGACGCACCTTGTTCAGGACACCGAGCTTCCGTGAGGCTGTTTTTATCACGGTTTCGATGTAGTTCCTGGAATTCAGATCGCAACATATCTCCATACCTAGCAAGTTGAGGGAGCCCTGTGCCGAAAGAGTCGTGCCCTGAAGAGACGGAAGGGGAAGGAACGGCGACATTTTGGCTGTAAACGCGCACACCTGTGTTTTCTTAGCATTGAACTCAACAAGATTGTTAGATCCCCATTCAGATACGAGGTTCAACACCCTGTTGAGCTCAATGGTAAGATTCTCTCTCTCCCTCTCGGTTTCAGCGCGCCCAGCCCCTGGGCGACCGTAATATCCCCCATGCACTGTACTGTCATCTGCATAGCAATGAATGTTTCCTAACGGAATCATGTCATTGATATGAAGAAGAAAGAGTGTGGGGGATAGAACAGAGCCTTGTGGTACACCAGCATTCACTGACATGAACCGCGAAGCGCATCCATCTGCGAGGACACGGATTCTTCGCTCATGCAGGAAGCCGGCAATCCAGTTACAGAGCTGAGCGGGCAGACCGTATGCCGGGAGCTTGGAGAGAAGAGCCCTGTGCCAGACCCGATCGAACGCTTTGGCAATGTCAAGGCTAACTGCCAGTGACTCACCACGTTTGTCAATAGCTTCACCCCAGACATGCATTAAGTACGCTAGAAGATCACCCGTTGACCGGTTCGGCCGAAACCCGTACTGTCGATCATTAATTAATGAGTGATCTTCTAGGTATCGGATCAGCTGGTGGTTTAAGATCCGTTCCATGACCTTGCAAAGAACTGAGGTGACAGCTATCGGGCGGTAGTTAGCTGGGTCTGATCGGTCTCCCTTTTTGGGGACCGGTTGCACATTGGCCTCTCTCCAAGATTCCGGCACACACCCAGAAGAGAGAGAAAGACGGTATAGCCGCGTTAAGACAGGAGACAACTCCGCTGCGCAGTTTTTCAGTACTATCGCTGGAATGCCATCAGGCCCACTAGCTTTCCGGACGTCGATTGACTGAAGCTCCGCACGTACATCACATTGCCTAATACGTATATCGGGCATTGTGTGGCCACAGTGGGAGAGTTTTGGTGGCTGTAAGTTGCAGTCATCGATTCGGGAGTGAGCAGCAAAGAGTTTTACCAAGAGATCGGCTTTCTCTTGCGGCTTGTGAGCTAGCGAGCCGTCAGAACATCTCAACGGGGGCAGCGAGGGTTGACAAAAGTTGGATTGCACGGCTTTGGCCAGACGCCAGTAGCTACGGCTTCCCGTAGGATGCGTAAGAAGTTCTTGGCCAACTCGTGCAACGCGCTGTGCATCCGCTCTGATGAAGGCCCTTTTGCAGGACTTGGTGGCGTTGTTATAGACTGTTTTCAGTGAGTCAATGTTGGGATCCCCGCAAGCTCGGCCCCTGATCCAAGCGCGGTATGCCGACTGTCTGTTTTCAACAGCTAAGGCACAATCGCGGTTGAACCAGAGGTTACGCCTACCCCTACTGATGAGATCGGAGTGAGGGATATAGTACTCCATCCCTAACATGATCTCATCAGCAACAGCAGTAGCGCTAGCGTTCGGGTCCAGCTCACTGAAACAGCGCTGCCTCCAAGGGACAGATGCGAAGTAATCCCGCATACCGTCCCAATCTGCCGACGCATAGTGCCAGATGCGGCGTTTGGCAACCATAGGTACCGGTGGCGACGCCCGTGGCACCCCAGCGGATACCAGGCAGTGATCTGATGTTCCCAAAGGAGCACGAACCTCTAGCCGATATCCATCCGGGCGAGTCGTCAGCAGAAGGTCCAACAATGAGGGCGCGTGACCGACAATGTCTGGAATTCTTTCTTGAAATAATAGCATATCTAGAGTTAATTATGACTAATTATGAGTTTAGAAATATCACTTTTAAGTGAATTTATGTTCTGGCCATTAAATCTGTCGGGTAATTGATTAAATGATCAAAGTCGAATCAATCTTAACTGTTGTAGGGTCGACTTCTTTAAAGCGATCTTTAAATATGGTTTTTCGTTGTATTTCATTTGTTTCATTACATAAATCATGGTATCCAATGTCCTATTCCAGGTTGGTAGCGTACCTACAAGGCACAGCGACAGCAGCAGGTATTGTGCCACCGCCCGGGTTCGACTTGGCCGGGTTCCCGGCCGCGGCCAAGTTTCTGCAACAGCCCGCGCCGGGCCCACCGCCGCCGCCCGAGCCGCCATCTTGAGAACCACAGATTAAGCTTGAACCATAGATACAGCACTACAAGAATTAAAAACTTTTTGGGGGTTATTTTACGAAATAGGTAAATACTGTAAAGTGAAATGGGTAATGGCTGATAAAATAATACTACTTATACTCTTTTGAAAGTTTTTTTTTAGATTATTTTTTGGCAATACAATCTATCAATGATTTTATCACACGTGTAAACTATTTTATAATGCCTTGCTCATGATCTCACAGTCACAAAATACAACTTGTATTGTCTAAATCTAAGTGAATATTTCAACCCTTTAGCTTACTTTCCTATTTCGCAAAGTACTTTACAAAAATGTAAGTAGAGCTGTGAAATAAGTTAATTTTTAAATTCTTGGACAATTTAAGAAAATTTCAAATCGGTAAGTAGACAATGATTTCTTCTACTATAATACTCACTATACAGATAATAAACCCTAACTAATATTGTTTAATGCGAAAGTGAGTTTGTTTGTTTGTTTTCACGCCTAAGCCACTGGACCGATTCAAATGAAATTTGGCATGGAGATAGTTTGAGACCCTCGGAATAACATAGGATACTTTTTGGAGCCATAATCGACACCCACGCGGGCAGAGCCGCGGGCAAAAGCTAGTGATAAATATTTTTTTTTACATTCATTCCTGTAAAGTAGAGATAATGTAGACTGATCGGCAAGAGTAAATCGAGCTGTGTTAGATGTAGCAATCGTATAGATTAGCTCCCTCAGCAAGGATATACCAAAGGTACTGTAGGAATTATTATTTATAAATAATTATTAGGAGTTAAGAGAACTTGTGCAATTAAATAAATAAGGAAATTTTTATAATTGCCAGCTGATAGTCAAAGGCATGCAATAAGCTATATGGGATAGATATATATGTATGTTATTTTTAGTTAGGTATATGCAGGAACAAAATAAAAACTCAATAATTTGAAAATTAAAATAGAGCCAAGAATATAAATATTTCAACACGTCAAAGTTAACAATAACTCCTCCATAGTCTAGTTCTATCGTAGAACTACTGATATCGCGCTATAAAGTACGTTATTCGAATCTATGTAGATATAATAATTAAGATTGAAATTTTGCTCACTCACTAAGAATTTTAAAATGTCCTGTTTCTTAAACAAGAGGTATTTAGTGTTTCAGATGGAAATACTTAATATTTTCAGTTAAATTTAAAGCTGTATATCACCTTATTCAGAATGAACCGATACGTTGAGTTCCATAATTACTATTGATCAACTGGAATATTCATACTTCTATGATATTTACAAAGAAATTCTATTAAGGTCCGCCACATGGACTTATGATTTTCTGTGTTGCATATATTATACGAGGGTCATACTGAAAGTTCTTAACAAAACAATAACTTAGCGAACCAACAAGTTATGCGTTTTATAACAACAAAATAGCGTCCATTCACAACAATACATCGCTGCATCTGATGGAACCACTGAGAAAAGCACTCGGCCCACTCGTCCTTAGGGGTCGCAAACGCAGCCACTGCTTCCTCGGTGTCCATATTTTCCTCGAAGTTATTCTTTTAATTTCAGGAATAAATAAAAACCGCAAGATGCGAGGTCGAGGCTATACGGCAGGTGACCTAGTAATTCTACGTCTGACGTCACCAAACAGTCGATTGTTCGCCTGGCGGTGTGCGACGAAGCGTTATCGTGGTAAGGAAGATCCTACTGCGAGGTCGTTTCTCCGGAACTTTTTCCGAAACAAGCGGCGACCAGTTAGTGTCCCACTTCTACGATCCTCTGAAACAATTGTTGCGTAATGACCTGTCCTTCCAAAGAACGAGACCACAATCTTTTTTCCCATACTTCGTCTCTTCACTTTAATTGGCAACTCCTCGGAAGAAAACGCCCAAGAAGCAGACTGTCTTTTGGTTTCGGGATCATAACAGTAAATCCAGCTCTCGTCACCCTTATGTATGTCGAACACAGCATTTGAGTCACCACCGTCAAATCTTTGAACCATTTCATGACACCAATCAACACGATGGAGTTTTGGGAGCTTGGTCAAATTATGAGGTATCCAACGAGCGTAAAGCTTCCTGGCCGCTAACTGTCCATGGTGGATTTCGTGCACTTGACTCTCACCAATCCATAAGCTTGTTCAAAATTGCTGATAGGTCACTCTTTTGTCTGTCCCTATCATACGCCGCACAATACTGATATTATCTTCAGTCGCCGCAGTAGAAAGCCATCTCTCACGCAGATCATCGGTAAGATTAGTGCGACTACGTTTAAACTAATTATACCAGATGTAAACAGTGGCACGAGATGGGGCTTCCTCATGAGAGGGCAATCGAAGTGTATTACAACTTTCTTGTGGACGAAAATGACATCGAATGTCTTAAAAAATCATTGCACGAAATTTTTCTCACGTTAAAATCATGCTAAAGTGACTCAGACAACTTTGAATTTGCCGCTAAATCGTAAAACAAATAACAAATAAATGTAATAAATGCTCAATAATATTGGCAGTGTTCCATCTTCAGAATTTAAGCATATTTTTTTATTGTAATGTTTACAAGTAACCAGCTCTAAAAATTTTCCTTGTCGCCCTCGTATATTATAATAATATATCGTATAATACATATATTCAAACATTTACAAATTTAGTAAATGATCCAAATATGTATGTATGTTTTTATTCTATTGATAAAAAATCATAATAAGATTCGCGACTTTCATTTGTTCTTTACCTTGACATTTAGCAAGTAGGTAAGTAAATGTCGGGTAATATGAATATGAATTTGGACAAATGAAAATCGATAATAGATATGAATGCTGAAAAACAATGAAAGTGGCGAATGTAATTATGGTATTTTTACTAATAAAATCAGCTTGAATTTATTTTTCTCTAGTTCTATCAAGAAAACAAGGCCGAATTTAGTTCCACGATAGAATAAAGACAATTAAAACTGAACCGAAATACCTAGTGGCTCTAAAATCGTTATAATTTTACATAATTATATTTCAATACTTTATAATTTTACTTTTTTATTAGTTAAGATGACGTATTCCAAAAAAAAGTTGAAGTTTTCATTTTTTTCACAAATTTTGTTATGAATATAATAACTTTAATAAGGTCAAGCGAATTTAACTTCATAATAATTTGAATTATCGAATTTTACATCCCTAAGAACGTCCTGTTTGTAAATTTCACCAAGAAGAGGTTAAGGCGATACCTCGTCGGAACTAGCGACACCACTTGATTTATATTAATTGTGGTGAATATAGTACATAATAAACAAAAACGCTTTAGTGAATGACTAAAGAATAGTATTTGTAATTTTTTGAGCTGTGCTCGGTATAACATATTCCTCTACTTGTAACCTATTTTTTCATTATTGCCGAAAGTGGCCACTTTTAACAATAATAAAAAATTTGGTTACTTATAGGTAGACACTTTATACAAGATACATCTTTATAAATTACAAATACCGTTCTTTAGCAATTCTCTAAAGCGTTTTTGTTTATTATGTTCTAAATTCACCATAATTAATAACAATCAATTGGTGTCGCTAGTGTGCACGAGGTAGCCCCTTAAAGCTAAGTTTGTAATTAACCTCATATTAATTGAATAAGTTTAAGCGAGTATACTTATTAAATAATATAGGAACTACTTGTTAAGTACTACTTTGCTATTACGGAAAATTATACTCGATAATAAAGTTTGTCGAAATAGATAATAAGCTTCTTCCTGAGATTAATTTGTTCAATTAATTATTGACTCTTAGTAAATGTTGACACAAATAATGCTAAAAATAATTTTATAAGCTTCAGTTTTATTATTTTCTTCAATTAACATATTAGGTTGGGGAAAAAGTCTTTTCGAGAGTGAATCTAATGAAAAAATTCGATACATTTTAAAATTTTACTACAAAAAAGGTAAAAATGCAACGCAAGCCGCAAAAAAAATTTGCGATATTTAGGGACCTAGTGCAGTGTCTGTGAGAGTAGCACAAATTTGGTTTAAGCGTTTTCAAGCCGGAAATTTTGATGTCAAAGATGCACGTCGCTCTGGTCGCCCTATTACGGATAAAATTGATGCCATTTTTGAAAAACTGGAGCGAGATCGGCATATCAGTAGTTACGATGTAGCTGAAGAACTGGGAATTGACCACAAAACATTTTAGGCGCATTTAAAAAAAATAGGTACACAAAAAAGCTCGATATTTGGGTACCCCACAAGCTCACTGAAGGAAACCTAATGAACCGTGTACTCATTTGTGATTCTTTATTACGACGTAATGAAACCGAACCATTTTTAAAGAAGCTGATAACTGGTGATAAAAAGTGGATCACGTACGACAAGAACGTGCGAAAAAGGTCGTGGTCAAAGGCCAGTCAGGCTTCACAGACTGTGGCGAAACCCGGGTTAACTCGCAACAAGGTGATGCTGTGTATGTGTGGTGGGATTGAAAGGGCATTATTCATTATGAGCTATTACCATCAGGCAGGACCATCGATTCTGAACTCAACTGCGAATAACTGATGAGATTAAAGCAAGAAGTTGAGAGAAAGCGGCCGGAATCAATCAACACAAGGGATGTGGTTTTTTATCATGATATCGCTAGACCTCACACATCTTTAGCCACTCAACAAAAATTAAGAGAGTTTGGCTGGGAGGTGTTAATGCATCCGCCGTATAGTCCTGACCTTGTACCTTCAGATTTCCACCTGTTTCGCTCTCTTCAGAATTCTCTAGGCAGTGTCAGGTTAACATCACGAGAGGACTGCCAAAAGCACTTGCCGCGGTATTTTGATCAGAAGCCCTAAAATTTCTCTAACAATGGGATCATTTCCCTGCCTACAAGATGGCAAAGAGTTATCGAACAAAATGGTACCTACATACTTTAGTTAAATGTAAATAAACTATATTAAAAAATGTTTTGAATTTTTCTTAAAAATGCGAAGAAACTTTTTCCCCAACCTATTATGATGTCAGTTATTTATCCGAATTTAGTTTGTAATCATACATTGTCAAGATTTAAATAATTTTATTTTTATAAGTAGTACTAACTAACACAATATTATTTCAAGTCTTCAAGAAGGCTTGGAAAACCAGTAATAGCAGGAGTAGGTAATAAAATATGATGTCCATACTACGTTGAGGTGTATTTTCTCATTAGATAAGTATTTTAGAAGTAGTATAATGCTCTCTAGATACAGAGAGGACTGTGAATCAATGTGCCAAATAATGAGTAGATAGCGACAAAATAAGAGTGTGATTCGTAAAATTCGTATTATCCTATACATACAAGTGTAAGACCTATACGTACCTATTTTTACAAATTAAGTCTACGCATAATGACATTATTTTAATCACTTAAGATTGCGCAGTCAACTACAAGATCAAGTATATACCTAACTATGGCACGGGTTTGTACTTTTTCTTATACTAACTGAAGCGGATTAGAATCGTACTGCTATTAAAAAGCTTGGCTAAAACTTGTAATTTCATAATAAAAACAACCTTGTATTACACTATCCATTTAACTTGTGGTCCTACTCAACATCGATAACTCTCAAAAATAGTATACCTAACTTTAAATTTAACTATATACCTACGATATGGAAATAGCACAGAGTTTACACAGTTATTTTTCCAGTTGTTTTATCTACGTTATTATAATATCAAAATAGACAAAGCAACGACTTCGTCATAACGTTAAGTGTATAGTTTAACTTTTTGTGACAGTAAAGTTCGATAGTAATTAATAATATAATTTTGCATAAATAGAAATATATGTGTAAACGCCCTAAGTTACAAATAAATTGTAACAGAAGGCGCTAATACTTATATTTTTTATATTAGGTAATTAGAAAAAAACATACCGAATACTATTACTAGTCCTATTTTTATGCGAGAAATGTGTACATACTATCACAATTAATATTATCAAATTAAATGTAATCTTCTAATCTAATTACCTACTCGAAATTCTCGAAATACAAAAAGAGTATCATTTTTCTCCATCAAAAAGCTTAGTTTATATTCACCTGTAGAAAGCAGCGTTTGTATTATGTACTGTACCTACTTAAAATCATTATTGGTACCATAGGTATTGGTAACTAAATTTATTTAGGCGTAGTGATAATTAATGTCATTTACACTATGTATTACGTTAATATTGTTAAGAGTTACTGTGCCTCTAGTGTAAGTTTCAATCGAATCTAAACGAAAACAATCATCGTTGTGTTCACCTCTCAAATCCATATAAAAGAAGAGGTTTCCAATAGTTCTCAACGTTGGGCGTTGCTTCCGTGTTCATACAATTTGACAGTTATCACGACGTTTTCGTTTTAATCCGATTAAAACTTAGAACTGTACCCCTAGCACGAACATTTTTAAATTTCGAATCGCTGTCGTATTGAGTAGTTACTATAGCTTTTGTTTGAAATTTTAAGCGTGCGTGAATGAATAATGATACGATTACGATTCGAAATTTAAAAATGTTCGTGCTAGGGGTACTGGTCGGAAAACTATTCTAATTTATTAGCGGCAACCATAGACCTTCTATCATCCTTCTTTTCTACTTCTAAGTAATAACGAAAAATACTCAAACTTTAGGTCAATAATTATGATGTAGCTAAGTATGTTTATGTGAATATAAATCTTACTACAATGTACTTACGTCCATTTATTGACTTTCCTTTATAGAAAAAAAAACATAAAGTAACCACTTAAGACGCTAAATATAAGGGTTTTATTTATATTTAAACGTGACAAAAAATTTAAGAGCAAAAAATAAAGCATTTTATTTGTTCTGTATACCAGTGACTTCTTAAAGTCTTGTAGACACATTAAATTATTTTAAGAACGTGCTTCTAATAAACAGATTTTTGAAAATACTAGATAGCAACTACCTTAGTACTATATTTTAATTAAAATTCTTATATGTAAAGATAAGCCAAAGTAAATGTGATTGTTAGCAAATAATTCAATTTTTAAATTTACTTTAACATTAAAATAAATGAGCCGAATTTAAGGTCTGTTTTATTTTAGATCATAAGCCAATTCAATCTGTAGTGGAACGAACAAAGCACATAATAATATACGCCTCTGTACTTCAAGCCCGCAATGATGAGTTTCTTGGCGTCGGTTTTCCTTACAAGGCACCCATTCCATAGAAGCTACCTCCGCCTCCTAATCATGAACTCTCATTTGAAAGAAAACCACTTTACCGTTACCGATTGCTGCAAAGTAAAATTTGTCCAACCCCCTCCGGAAGTCTTATGACAATTAAAAACCATTTTTTTCTCGAATCTGTGGCTTGGCAGGTTAAAAATTCGAGCTTAAAATAATAATGAAATATTAAGCGAGCTTTTCGACGATGAGAGGTCTCTGGGACTGCAAAACGTTACCTATAGCTAAATACGCAAATTGATTAATTAGTTCCCATGTCCTTTGCAAATAAAATCCTGCGACCTGCGTATTGTACAGAAAATCCCCATGGTTTTTTTTTTATAGAAAAGAGTAGGACAGTAAGCGGCACGGTAATACCGTAGCTTAAGACAGTCATATTACCAAAGTTACACTTACGGGTTGCCGACCGAGCAATAAAAATCAACAGGTAGAGTTATGTTGAGAGCATAAACACGACCCCAGCTCTCAAGATAAAACTTCACTGATGAACTATGGAAATCTTACTCACTCACTCACACAACATTACAATGTAGGATTATTTGACTAGGAATTTCTATAAGGTGGAACTCCTTCCCCAGTCGGGCGCTCGAAAATGTAAAAACTAAAAATATACATAAATAACTAAATTTAAAATGAATCGAGTAGAATATTTAGTTACACGATTGTTGACGATTATTTACAATCGTCGCGTCAGAACACGCATACAATTCGAGAACTCGCATCCTGTCTGTCTTTGACTAGCGGCGATAAAAGAAAAAATATTTGATAGATACAGAGTTTTTAATATTGGAATGGTTTTTGAAATTTGTAAATAAGGTTGCTGGTCGAGTCTGCGAAGCCAGCGGTGCAGGGTTCGAACCCGATAGTTTGCTGATGTTTGTATTATAAGTACGAACATTGATGATTTTGTTTATTTTATATTTTTGTAGATATTGCTGGAGGCTTGCCACCTTGCTGGAGGCTTGTCCACGCTACGTCTTGTGTTGACACAAGACGTAGCGTGGACAAGCCTCCAGCAAGGTGGACGGACGAAGTGAAGGTCGCAGGTAGCCGCTGGATGAGTGCAGCGTAGGACCAATCACCGTGGAAACCATTAGATAGGTCCATTAGATCCTTCGTCCAGAAGTGGACGTCTTTCAGCTAAAAATATGGTGATTATGATATTTCTCCACTCTCTACTCTCTAGTATACTTATTGCAATTCTTAGTTTCGTCTAGGTATTTGGTGAAAGTAAGATTATTGCTTATTATTTGAAGGGACGATCCTTATTTCATCTGATATTGAACCCTGAGACTAGGGAAACAATATCTACTGTTGCAGTTATTTCTACAAGTTGAAAGTAATATAAAATGTTTATCCGGCTAATTCGTCACGTTAAATATATTTAACTTTTAATAATGAAACGCTTTGTATCCTAAAATATCACATTATGAGTTATGACACATAGCACTAACACAAAGTCACCCACTTTAATTTCCTTATTTAATGAGACATCTACAAAATATTCATTCTTATTTAATATGAGGCGTGACTTCTCTGTCACTATGGAACTAAAAGAGCGAATACCTATCAATCAAAAATTTCATATTTAAATTTTATGCATATCGTCAAAAGATAGTTAATATTTTAAGTTTATTTATGGATTGAACTTCGGACCCCCGAATTTATTAATCGAGATACCTACTTATGTATAAAAATATTTAGCGATATTTACAAAACATTGTACCTATCTCGAAAGCAATAGTCAATTAAAACAATTCTAAATAAATGCCAACTACGCATTTTTTTGTATATCCGCTGTAGTTATAGTCATCAATTAAAATAAGTAATTACTTTTGAGAGATCATGACCCTTATTACCAAGGCAATAAGGGGTATCAAAAGCGATCACTTTTGCTAGTGCTGTACTTACAAGAGATAACGATAGAATAACAACTTTTATTTTGTTTTGCAAAACACTGGGTTCAGAGTTGATGTGCTTATATAAACGTATCTGATCAATTAGGCACGTAGTATTTATCTATGACTTCATTATTTTAGTTGTTGTGCCTCTTTGTGCCTATATCCTGTCTGTGGAGGATTTTATCTTCAGTATTCGTTTAAATTGGCAAGTCCACTACGTTCTGCGATCGAACACGGTATTTTACAACTCATCGTCCGACAAGTTTGATTTAATGTCTACACAGTTTGACACTTCGTCAGGTTACTTGTGATAACTCTCTTGGCAGGTTATTTATGAAATGGGAAGTATTTTATTTGTTATGCAAAAATAGTTGCTATCGGCGCTTTTCATCGCCGTTTAATAAGTGTGAATAAATTTGTCGACATATTTATCTTTGTAAATTTTAGAATGAGCTACGTAAATTCCGTTTTACTTTCGTAACCTAATTGGACAATATCCAATATTCTATTGTATTTAGACCATCGGGTTCACAGTGGAAAGTTGAATATGTAAGCTGGTTTTATTCGGCACTTTCAATAAATGGTTATTATATGACAGCCGAAACCAACCACCATTATCAGCTTCTGCGCTAGCAGCTTTATAATTATTTTTCAGTAGGTATTATAAAAATGAGGCTAACGATTTCAATATACAAATCGAATAACAGTATCTTCTTACTTTTTGGATAGTAAACAATTCTCAAGTGAGAATGAGTAAATTATTTTTAATTCTAGCACAGAGCGCTGACGGACTGGGGATGGATGGTCAATAAAAGCCAAATAACACTGCTTTGGTAATGTAGAGCTCGTTGAGGAAGTGCTGAGATGGGAGAGGGGAGAAACATTTCTGTTGCCACAACTCCCAACAAGCTCCCATCAGCTCGATTCCTCAACTGACAACATAATGTTTCGTCGTGATATTACAGGGGAGCTTGGTGTCCCAAGCGGCTGCAGGTTGTGCAGTCATCTGGTTAAATTAGACACTTCATTTGACGTCTAGGCTATTCATTAAACACTGGCATTCCATAAAATATCTAAGCCGATACTTAAATGAACTAAAATCACTCAATGTTTAACAACTTGGTGTATTGAAAGACAGCTCCATTGGATGCCTAGGCGGATTGTAGTATACCGAAGTTTTAGTGTGAGCGGTAAGTTCAAGGTTATTTTTTATAACTAATGTATTTGGTTTTAAGTGGTTATAAAAAAACACTTTGAATCATACAGATAGTCACAAAAAATCTCTTCGTGCTAGACAATCTGCAGCGACAAGGGACAGCCAACGGCTTCATTAGCTGTCCTTGAGCCATTTCATTGGATGCTGGCGTTTAGTAAACTGCCTAGGCATCTAATTAAGTAGCTAATTTAACCAGATGGCTGCAACATATTATATATACGAACATCAAGATACAAAAGGATAGTTTGAGCGGAAGTGAACACCAAATGGCAGTGGGCCTAATTTTGGGAACACACTTTAATTCTAAATTTAAGTACAGTATATCTCTTTCTCGCAATAAGTAATAGGAAAAAGATAGCAAGAATCTGTTTAGAGCTGTCATTTAAATTTAGATAGATTTCAAAGAAACCATAGACAATTTTAGACGGCATGTGCGGAGGTGCCTCCTAACAACGAATTTTAGCACGTTCAATAAGGTCAATGTCAATTTATATGACAGCCATCCTTTTCTTTTTCATTTTGAGAGAAAGAAATAGACTGAACATAAAATCAAACTTAGCATGTGTTCGCCAGAATTAGGGCCACTGCCTATAAGCTCTTACAAAACAAAATCATCATACTTTAAAATTTGGTTCAACAAAAACCGTCTTTAAACTAACGACAATAAGGGTGATTTATTTATGAACCACTTTCTGTCTTTCTTTCACTTACATTCACATGAAAGTGAAAAGAACTACCATAAATTACTTGCTAATAATTTTTTATGTTATCAAAACCTAAATCAACTACGATATTAAATCGTCATTGTAAGGGTCGATCACATACGCGCAATTCTAGGTTAGTAGTACATATGTAGAGTACCCACTGGAAATTCAACATAGCTAACCCATAGTGTGTACGTGTCTGCTACTAGGTAAGCTCGCAGTGTGATACGTACGACTGATACGAGTCACTACACATAGTACAATATAATATCAGCATATATACAAGTTGTTACAAAAAGGTGTATTCATATTTTAATTGCTTAATCTACCCATCATTAGAGACAGCTTAATTCATCATCATCAGCAGCCTATATACGTCCCACTGCTGGGCACAGACCTTCCTACATGGGAGAAACACATGAGGAGTTTGGGCCATAACATCAACACGCTGGCCCAATGCGGGTCGGAGGGTTAAAGCGGTTGCAGGAACAACCAGGACCAACGGCTTAACGTGCTTTCCGAAGCACGGAGGAGCTCGAGACAACAAACTTTGGTTGACCCATCCCAGGATCGACCAAGGCGAACGTTGCTGTATTTTTCGTATCGAAACCAGAGCGTTCAAACCATTACGCCCCCGACCTCCTCACTCCTTCTCCTTACTATGTAAACAACTACAAAATCGAGAAAAAGAAATTTCAAGGATTCAATACCTACCCGACGTAATGTATGGAACAGTTGATTTCTTAGTAGTTGTCCTCACAGTAAAAGTTGTTTGTATTGATGGGTCAAATAAGCACTTGAAATATGTTTCCTCCATTTTCTTACACTTTGTATACAATAACATTATAGTTATATGCAATAATTATATTTTTATTGTGTAAGTGTACATTTCAGTTTTCAAAGCAATAAATAGTTAATACCTAGCCTATGTACCTGTTATTGTATCGGCTATAGAAGTAACGTAAAGTTTTAAGACGCTCGAATGAAACAAAAAAATGTGCTTCGGAGAATAAGAATCTTTTTCTAAAAAAATATTATGTTGTCAGAAAGGGTTGAATACACGTAAATAATACCAAACTCTGGATTCACAAACATCAAGAAGCTATGTATGGAAATTAAAAAGCTATATGCACGTAATAAGATCTAAACTCAATTATGTGAATAAATAAAAAAACCGGCCAAGTGCGAGTCGGACTCACGCACAAAGGGTTCCGCATCACAATCAAGCGTCTGCCTGTTACCGTTATCAATATCGAGCAAGAACAAGCAATAAAATCACGATTGTTGTAAGGGAGCCTCCTTAAATAATTATTTTGTTTTGTTTATTAGAGTATTTGTTATAGCGGTAACAGAAATACATCATCTGTGAAAATTACAACTGTCTAACTATCCTAATATCTAGCTATAGATACAGCCTGGTGACAGACGGACGGACAGCGGAGTCTTAGTAATAGGATCCCGTTTAATCCTTTGGGTACGGAACTCTAAAAATAACACCATTTACCACCACTTTCGCCTTTTATTTATTGAAATAAAGCTGTTTATTTATTTTAAAAATAAAGCTATTAAATTAATACATATGATAATATAAACTCAGTCAGATTATTCTATTATTCGAGGAGCACAGTATCGCTGTGGTTTGACTATGCAAACAAAGCAACTTTCGCCATATTAGTCACCAGATGGATCAGCCAAAATTTGTTATCTCGAGCTCCTCCGTGCTTCGGAAGGCACGTTAATCCGTTGGTCATGGTAGTTATTGCAACCGCTATAACCCACCAACCCGCATTGGGCCAGCTTGGTGGTGTTATGGAACAAACTCCTCATGTGTTTCTCCCGTGTAGGAAGGCCTGTGCCCAGCAATGGGATGTATATAGGCTGGTGCTGAAGATTATTCTTAAGAGCAATACTATAAGGCTGGCAAAATGTTAGTGATAGATAATATTGTTTTTATATTATCTATACCTATTAGATATCGCAAGTACTAAATTTCTCTCTAATACTTCGTATCATATCTATGATAACATTGCAAACAATATTAATGCTAAAAAGCACGTCGTAACATTACGTAACTTACGAAAAATGAATTACGAATGCGTATACCTACGTTTTCAAAGGCTGTCATAGAAATCGTCAGCGGGTATGTACTGCGGTATATAGGAGCGGGCCCGGGAGTCATAGGGGGGCCTCCCACCACTTTGTTTTGCTGCCGTCGCACCCACCCGGTGCAGCGATACCTATTCAAGTTTTACTAAGAAATTATTGTGCATCACCCGTCAGTATACGTCATTAAAACTAATTTAATAATAACAACAAAAATAAAAAGGTCATTAAAAGAGAAATTATTTTGTCATTCTTTTATGGGGCATTTTCTTGTTGCTGTGTAATAAATAATAAAAATAAGTTCATACAGTCACACCTATTATCTACCTCAAAGTAAGCATCATTAGAGCTTGGGTTATGCTCAATAAGGAAGGTATATTGATAATGATATGTAGGTATATAAACATTAGAAATATACTAAATAAACATCCATGACTCGTGAACATTTGTTTACGACTTATCATACAAACATTTGCTCTTACCGGGACTCGAATTCGGGATCCCTAACCGAAATCGGGATCCCTAACCGATCGTCGAAATAAACCAATAGACGTTCAAATTTTATAACCTCGTCGTACACATACTAATAATTGTTTTAGTTTAAATGTTATTTAAGTGTCGATTACGCATCGGTAAATGGTAACCATAGTTCACGATTCTAAACACTTTTTTCAAATTCAAGTTATTTTTTCCATAAAAATATTATCTTCGAATTAGAGTTATATTCGGGATATTTACCATATAATTTCTTTGTTACGAGTTCCAGATATTAACTACAGTATGTATTTTTTTTGAGTATTAAGAAGTTTTTACTGGGACTAAAAAAATGTTCCTTTTATTGGAACGTCTTTGAGGAAAATCGGACGTTCATAAAATTATATTTTATTTTGATTTGAATTTTGATACTCAAATCGATAAAAATATAATATGTAGATAGCAGATATACGTAAATGTTATTAAATTATAGTCAACACTTACAAGTAAAGCACAGACTCACTGGGTTACTAGCAATGAGGTCGGCATGGAGGTCACATCTCAAACACGAAAGTTAAATAGTGCTTTACTGTCTTAGTAATAAGGTATTCTCACATAAATCTAATAAAGAGGTAGCTTATGAATTCATAACAAAACCTATAATACTTATTGGTAGTACACCAGTTACCTTTTCTAAATAGCCTTATATATAATATTACTTATATATAACTGTATATTTTTAAAATAAAATAAAAGTTGCATAAGTTAAAAACAGGATTTATTGTATTTGCACATACGAGTAATAGTCCGGTACGGCTAGGCGATTTTGAGGTGCTAAGTTACAAAAATTCTAAAGTTTCTGAATTTTTGCAAGGGGATACAGTTCTACCTAAAAAGCTTATATTTAATTTTTGTGTCAAATCTTGCTATTGCATTTTCAGTAATTCAATTTTTTGTGACTTAAATGTTAAAATATAAATAAAACTGCCAAAAATAATTTAATGTGTCAAATGATAATAATATTGAGTGTAGAATAGCCCAAGCTGTGTGCAAACTAAGTGTGTGTCGTTTTCGTCCAGTGCAAATTGACAGGGGGCCCAATATATGTTTAAAGTGTCAAAAAAATATTATAGTTTATAAAACAAATACGACCTAACTCAGGGCACCTAAATATGACCTAGACGTGATTTTGTGCCAAACTAAGCCATGGGTTATTAAGATATTTAATAATTTAGCTTTTCCAAGCCATAGCGGCTGTAAAAAAATATTAAAGTTATTAGAGTTTGCACATTTAATATCATAAAAGCATAAAATTTCTGCTATAAAATTTTGTGTCATTTCAATCCATGATATACTTAAAAAATAAATTTCATTTCCTACATAAATATTAGTTCGCTCGCGCGTTGTGTAGGTACCGCACGGAGCATTTACACACGTTTGCAAAGAGTAGCAAGTAGGAACAGTCAACCGAAGGTCACGTTAACACAAACGCCCGAATTAAGCCAAACGTTTTGTACTTTAATTCGATTTCGTTTAGGTTGAAAATTTATTGGATTTTTTTCTCATATTACAGTTACCTGACCTGCTGTTGTTTGTACAGTCGACAGCACATCAAGCGTAACAGTATGACCTCGAGTTTGCCCTTATTGCGTTCGTAATAGAGGTGGCTTTTGTATTGCAACTGTTACACTTGATGTGCTGTACTCTGTAGTGTTACATATAAGTATAAATTTATCAATTCTTGTGACAATAGTGTACAGAACATAACAATTTCGTATTATAAGTAGGTATATTTTTTATTTATAAAGATTTGCACATTATTAATGGTTAGATCAGATAATCCGAATTAATTTCATATCCGTTATACAGCCCTACATAATAAAAAATTTAAGAGCATACCTACTTTATTTGATAAATAAAACAAGTGCGGGTACCGCGCGTTGTGAGCGAAATTATATAATAATAATTTTATACAGGGTGGCGCGGTCAATGTGATAATAAATTAAAACTTGGGCTGTATTAGTTCATAGAAATGGTATAAGATTGACTGCATTACTTCATAGAAATGTCATAAAATTATCAAATCAATACGATGTTTTTGAAAGTGGCAAACCATTTCTATTCACTAATATAGCCCATGTTTTAATTTATTGTCGTATTAAAGGCACCACCCTGTATAACCTTTTTTTTCTTTTCTTTTTGCGGGAGGCAAAGACTAGTGCTCAGAAATATGGACAATACATTTCTCTCTGAAGCTGATTGAACAATTCTAGAGATAGTAAACTTATTAATAGTAGTAATAAAACAGTTATATCTCTAAAATCTTATTTAAAAAATTGTACCGTGCGGCGCCCCATTTCCTCCCGTGGGTGTCGTAAGAGGCGACCACCGTACGCAAGGCGCAAAAACCCGCCAAGCGACCACTTGTGGCCGCGTTCCGGGATCAGTCGACGTACAACCAGAGCTTGAGGCGACGATGCCGCGATGGATGCGGTCAATGGTGGCTTCCGTCTAACTAGTGCCAAGTGGACTACGATGAAACGCTGGCCGCCCGTGGCAGAGTACAGGGGCCCAAGCTTTCCTATCCAGATCGTGAGGATGCCCCATCATGCCTCGGATAATCTCGGGGTTGTCCGTCGTGCCGGTTGGTGACGGGATGGTGGGGTTCCAGCGGCCATGCCCGGGAGGGTTCGGGGGCCCTTCCGTCCGGCGGGTCAGCGTTTCTCTGCTGTCAGCTGTTTGACTTGACTTTGCTGACCTGGCGAAACAGGCCTCACGATTTGACTGCCTATATCCATCCATGGTAGCGACAAGTAATGTGTATGGTCGTACAGCGGTGCACATCCCCACTACAGCCACGCTGTTTGAGGTCGGGCTCACTAACTTCCGTGGGCTCCATGCTAACCTCAATGTCGTACCAACATCTTGAGACGGCTAGGGCAGCGCTGCTTTTTTTGACGGAGATGCAAATACTCCGTCCGGCTGACACAAGGTATCTGGACTATCCCGGCTATGCTCTTGAAGAGGCCTTCAAAGCGAAGTCCGGGGTATGCTTGTTTGTCCGGGCGGATGATTGCTGTCGCCATCTACGCCGCTTGGAAGACCCTTTCTTTTTCATCCTCGAGGTGCACGTGGACCTGGGCACTCATTACCTTCTACGTTTGCCTCTACAGATCCCACAGCGGTAACATGGAGACAAGTTTCGAGTCGAGTCGAGTTTTTGAACACCTTAGTCGGGTGGCAGATGTTGCGCAGGAGCAGTTTCCAAACGCGGAATTGTTGTTCTTGGGAGATTTCAATGTTCACCACGAGACGTGGTTATGTTTCCACAAAACTGACCATGCTGGTAGAACTGCCCATGCGTTCGCACTCACGCACGACCTGACTTAACTGGTTAACCAGCCCACCAGGATTCCAGATATTGTCGGTCACGCACCCTCTTTGTTGGACCTTCTGCTGACGACTCGCCCGGAGGTATATCAGTTAGAGGGTAGAGCTTCCTTGGGATCATCGTGTCACTGCCTGATTTCCGCTGGGGTGCCACGGGCGTCGCCACCGGCATCTGTGGTAGCCAAACGCTGCATCTGGCACTATGCGTCGTTAGATTGGGGCGATATGCGGAATTACTTTGCATCTGTTCCTTGGAGGCAGCGCTGTTTCAGTGAGTCGGAGCCGAATGCTAGCGCTACTGCTGAGTGAGCTGGTGAGATAATGTTAGGGATGGAGGAGATACTATATCCCTCACTCCGATCTCGTCAGTAAGGGTAGGCGTAACCACTAGTTCAATCGCGAGTGTGCCTTAGCTGTTGAGAACAAACAGTCGGCATACCGCGCTTGGATCAGAGGTCGAGTCAATGGGGATCCCAATAATGACTCACTGAAAGCAGCCAATAACAATGCCACCAAGTACTGCAAAAAGAACCCTCATCAGAGCGGATGCTCAGCGCGTTGCACGAGTTGGCCAAGAATTACTAACGCACCCTACGGGAAGCCGTAGCTACTGGCGTCTGGCCAGAGGCGTGCTATCCAACTTCTGCTAACCCTCGCTGCCCTCGTTGAGATGCTCTGACGGAACACTTGCTCAGAAGCCGCAAGAGATAGCCGATCTCATGGTAAAACCCTTTGCTGCTCACTCCTAAATCGATGACTGAAATTCTCAGCCACCGATCAGACCCAGCTAACTACCGCCAATAGCTGTTACCTCTGTTCTTTGCAAGATTATGGAACGGATCTTAAAAAACCAGCTGGTCCGATACCTAGAAGATCACTTATTAATTAATGATCGTCAGTGTGGGTTTCGGTCGACACGGTCGACGGGTGATCTTCTAGCGTATTTAATGCATGTCTTGGGTGAAGCTATTGACAAACGTGGTGCGTCAGTGGCTGTTAGCCTTGACATTGCCAAAGCTTTTGATCGGGTCTGGCACAGGGCTCTTCTCTCCAAGCTCCCGGCATACGGTCTGCCCACTCAGCTCTGCAACTGGATCGCCAGCTCCTTGCATGAGCGAAGAATCCGTGTCCTCGTTGATGGATGCGCTTCGAGGTTTGTGTCAGTGAACGCTGGTGTACCACAAAACCACAATGCTCTGTTCTATCCCCCACTCTCTTTCTTCTTCATATCAATGATATGCTTCCGTTAGGAAACATTCATTGCTATGCGGATGACAGTACAGTGCATGGTGGATATTACGGTCGCCCAGGGCATTGAAACCGAGAGGGAGAGAATCAATCTTACCATTGAGCTCAACAGGGTGTTAAGCCTCATATCTGAATGGGGATTTAACAATCTTGTTGAGTTTAATGCTAAGAAAACACAGGTGATCGCGTTTACAGCCAAAATGTCGCCGTTCCTTCCCCTTCCCTCTCTTCAGGGCACTACTCTTTCGGCACAGGGCTACATCAACTTGCTCGGTATGGAGATATGCTGCGATCCAAATCAGAGGAATTATATCGAAACCGTGGTCAAAACAGCCTCACGGAAGCTAGGTGTCCTGAACAAGGTGCGTCGATTTTTCATGCCTGATCTGGTCTGGTTTTGCGTTGAATATTGCTCGCATCTGTAGGATAGCTCCGTCAAGTACTTCCTCGATGGGCTGGATAGATTGCAGCGTCGTGCCGTCCGTATTATTGACGACGTAGAGGTCACGAACAGCCTAGAACCTCTACAACTCCGTCGTGAGATTGCATCGCTAAGCGCCATCTATCGGCTTTATCATGGAGAGTGTTCTGAGGAGCTTTTCGACCTTATCCCACCTTTCCCTTTCCTACTTAGGAGCACGCGTGCCGGTCCTCGGAGTCATCAATTTACTGTCTCCACCTAAACATCACGCACAAAGAAGTATAGTAACTCGTTTCTTTGTCGGACTTCCAAAACTTGGAATTCTTTGGCAGCACATGTGTTCCCTCCTTCCTATAACATGGGTTTCTTCAAAAAAGGTGTTAAAAGGGCTGGCAAGGTGGGGGCGGCTAGAACAGTGTGTTTTTAAACTGCACTAGCTGTCTCCGCACATGGACTTTTCTTACCGCTTCACATCAGATGGTAATGACTCATTTGCTGAGCTTTGTATATAAAAAGCGGTTTGGTGAGTTAAAGCAGTTGTGGTAACGACTGAGACCAACGGCTTAGCGTGCCTTCCAAAGCACGGAGGAGCTAGAGATTATAAATTATGATTGACCCATCTCGGGGCATGGCGAAAGTTGCTGTGTTATTGCAATCGAAACTATAGCGTTCAAATCACTACGCTATCGCCACCGAGATACTCAAATCACTGTATAAATTAATTAAATTAAAAACAACTTAGCACCAACTCCAAAAATTTTGTTTCTAGGGGATGATAAAATTGAGTAGGTAGGTACACCTACTCAATTTAATTATTTTATCCTTTTCAGTTTTTTGAAGTCGGTTTTAATTACTGTTTAAAATTTTTTTTTCACAATTTTTAGTGTTAACTTTCTAAGGTCAAAGCTAGATGGGTGACCGTCAACTTATATTGTGTCCCACTATCGTATCGTTTCACTAAAAAGTCATAGGAAAGAAAAATCCGCAATTTCGCATACGTAGACGACTTACTGATTACAGTTTTTTTTATTTAAAACCCAAACTACCCAACTGATTTTGAAAAAAATTTATGGGACTAAATGGCAACTATTCCGCATCAAACAAAAAAAGAATTACATAAATCGGATCAGTAATCTCGGCGTGATCGGTGTACATACAAAGAAAAAAAATACGTAGACGACTTACTAATTTCATTTTATTTTATTTATAAAAACCAAACTACCGATCTGATTTTGAAAAAAAAATATAGGACTAAATGGCAGCTATTCCGCATCGAACAAAAAAAGAATCACGTAAACCGGATCAGTAATCTCGGCGTAATCGGTGTACATACATAGAAAAAAAACACAGCTTTACCACCCAACATTAGCCCACAAATATGACATGTTTTATTAGTTTTCATTTTCAACGCAATTATCACACACAAGTCACTACTCGTACAACAGCAAACAAATAGCGCCTCGCTCCCGGCCGGCAGCCGGTCGCCGGAGCCAGTGACTGCCTACGCGCTCCTTTGCCACGCGCGCTGTGGCCGCGCTAGTGTTCTTCGCACCAAAACGTTGAAAATAATATAAATCATAATCCCATGGATAAAAACGACACAAATTAAGCATAGAGCTTCGTTTTACCTTAATATTAATAAAGACATGAACTCTAATAACTTGAATTTTCTTTTATGGCTATTACAGGGGGTTAAATAGGAAAAAAATTATAGTTCCGAACACCATCGATGAATATGACACAAAATGATTTAAACAATAGATACTAGAGTTAGAGAACCGTTAACACTTATTTCAGCAACTTTAATATTTTTCTATAGCTATTACAGCGGCGGGTAAGGTATTTGGGTGAAACCACTATTCCCATGGAGTGAAATGGCACAAAAAACTTATGTATATCAGTTATGACTTTGTTAACATCATGGAAGTTAAATTTTCAACTCTAATTTTCTTTTCAACGAAATAATGCATAAAAAGACAAATACCTAAATTGTGACCTTAGCAACCACCAAAAATGACACAAAATCATGATTTGGGTTGGTCTAATAGTATACTAACTGTATGCAAAAAATCATAAACTTTAATATTTTTGGAACCTCAAAACCTAGCGGTACCGGACTATAAGTAAGAGATATAAAGTAGAGTGGCGAAATTACGAAAGAGGTGTAACTCCGAACGAGGCCGTATAGATCATGACATAAAAGGATAAAAAGCCTATATATTTTAAAATTCTAAAAGTAATCGAGATAAAAATCAATAACTTTTACCTTGATTAAGTGTATTGTTCCATATAACTAGTAAAAGCACTGTAAAATCTATTTAGTAGTATTAGTTCCGACCCGCAGTGACGTCAAGGGACGTGCCAAATATTAGACAAGGGCCTTTATCCCATCCAAAAGAAAGAGATTATCAACTATCCTTTCTAGGCCACGTTCAAAATTACTCCGCGTTTAGATGTAAGTACACCACTCGCCCATAATCGATATTCAAAAAATGACAGAAAATCAATTGATTCAGTAATTTTTGTAAATTTGAAATTGCCGATTTGTATTAACTTTGAAATATATTTCTACACAAAAATTTCTTGATGATATTTGCAAATGTCTGAACAGATTTTCATGCAATAGGGATGATGCTTAAGTTTGACTATGGCGCCCTTTTTCATAAATTCGGAAAATATACGCGACTGTTACCCATAAAATCAATTTAAACTCAATAGTTTTGGAATATTGTAAAAATTGTACGGTTTAGAAAATTTCTAAAAATGATTATTTTTTCAAAATTTATTAAAAAATTTCATTACATATTTTGATAAATTATGAAAAAAAAAATTAGATTGCTTACATCAATTTAAACAACTATTATTATTTTGATCAGTTTAATCGCTCTATCATAGAGCTACGTCAATAGAGTCCTCAAAATCATCCGATCCGCATCAGGCTATAATTTTTAACGACTAGAAAGACCAATATCACAGTGAAATACCCACAACTCTTACAACTATAGGCTGTGCTGTCCTGTGTTGTGTGTGTGTGTGTGTGTGTGTGTGTGTGTGTGTAATGTAGTCGTATAATACTGTAGCAACCGCTATTTGTGACAAACAATATACTAAGCTCTCTTTAGAGGTCCTTTTACGTTTAAAGATAGTTTTTTTACGAAAGTCATACCTTGAGTTATATCATGATACGTTCTACAGTATATGTACTATGTGTACTATAATTTTACTAGGCCCGTATGTAAGGTGTTATTAACAACACTTGAAACACAGTGAACTAATAGTTGCAGGAAAAGGTAGCCAAGTTGGAGGAAAAGGGGCCTTACCACCATCTTTATAAAAGCGATTCGTATTCCGTTCGGATCAGTATTGGTTCCTAAACTGCGTCGCTATCATAGTCGTAGATGGCGTCGTAGTACGAATTAACGATTCTACTCAGTTTAGGTCTTCAACTGGATCGCGATAAAAGATGGTGGTACGGGTCAAGGTAGCCAGTGTAGTTACTTACTTACTGGCCATGGAAGGCATTTCTTCTCAGGCCTCAGCCTCAGGATGACAACAATACCAAGTGATTGTAATTAAGTGATTCGCCACTTACCACCTAGTGGGCCGACAGCTTGCTAGGCGTATACAAATGTTTACTTAAAAGTGTTTTTACTCGAGGTATGAAATATAAATGCAAAAATATTATGTTACTAATAAATCCCGATATATGATTAAATCGACCGGCTGGTCGAGTGATCTGTACCCCTTGCTATACGGGCTGCTCGATCAAGAGGTCCCGGGTTCGAATCCCGGTAGGGCCAAATGTTTGTATGATGAATACGTGCATTTGTTCACGAGTCATGGGTGGTTATATGTTTATTTAGTATATTTCTAATATTTATATACATATTATTATCAATATTAATCCGTTATCTACAATCCATAACACAAGCTCTTAGTGATGCTTACTTTGGGCTAGATAATAGGTGTGAGTGTAAAAAAAATAAAAATAAAAATCATATATGGTTAGCGTTGTGCCGTTGATAGTAAATCCTCTGCATATTTACCATACTTCGAACTTTACTATTAACACATTCCTTAGATAGTTTTCACCTCAGGTAATCGAATGATTTTGGTTTCAGTTCTTAAAAATACTAAATCAATTTTATAATTTGCCTTAAACAAATATATTTTCTGTTGTACAGATGACAGCACATCAAGTATAACAGTTGCACTACGAAAGCCGCCTCGATCACAAATGGAATAAGGTCGAAATTACACTTGATATGCTGTCGTCTTCACAATGAAGATCATTAACATTTTTTGTTAATCATATAGGCTTTTATAGCAAGAATAGAATTATAGATATTCTTCTCGGTAGTTCAACTTTTGGAACCGGTGTAAATTCAGACATGACAGACAGACAGAGACTGTGTTGTAAGAATGTGTTTTTTGACGATTGAAAAGTGCTTCTTTGTGGCCTATTTAAATAAAATATTTTTTCTTTCTTTCTTTTAGAAAAATGCATCCCGCTCTAGGATAATTCTTTTTTTCATTTAATAATTTTAACATTTATTAAAATGTTAAAGAAACTCATAAAATCAATGCCTGATTTAACCATTCGTTTGTATTTGTCTCGTTACGTGTCTGACGTCAGCTTATAACGTAAAAGAAAAAGAGAGACAGAAGAGATTTAAAAGGTTTTCCGAAATACTCGGTAGCTCAGTGGTCTGAGCAATCACCCGGACTGTTAAAAGACATCAGGACATGTCTGTTTTCTAATTTCATCTATTTCATCATCATTACAGAAAAAAGTCTAGAAAATAAGACATAATAATTACTTAGAAAAATATTCTAGAAACATTTCACGGTCTGGGGCGGGGAAAAATTTCACGTGAAATTTTTCTACTTTAGATATTTTTCTAACTAAATACATTTTTCAAACATTTGTAAAATAATGTTGAAACAAAAATTAAGAATAAAGACATGATAACTATATACAGCAATTTTAGTGTTGTAGCAGTTTTTGATCTGAAACTTACATCATAGAAAAACAAGTCACATACACGGCTGTGACGTCATATGTCGCGTTTCGTTGAGCTATTGTGTGGTGTAATCAGAGGAGCGTGCTTACGTTTCGATATCTTTATATGTTTCGTAAAAATGGTATACTGTGTATGAAGAGGTGAGTTAATAAAACATGTCGCTTATTGTAAAAGTGTATGTTGTGAAAACATTTTAAAATTTAAATAATACGCCACGTGTTAGCAAATACTGAAGCCAAGTGCATTAAAAGAATAATTTAATAAACAAACTGAAATTAAAAAAGTTACGACCCGAAAGTCCGTAGAAGCAGTCATTTTAAAAAAGTCTCAAACCTTTTAGCGTTAAATTTTCGATTCTAAATCTTTTTCAGGGCATTTTTTTAAGGTTGGGGCAATAGCTGACTCACTGTCTTTTCCTCTCGGGGAAAGAGAGGAAAAGGGTGTGTGGGGGTTTTTACCTACTAAAACTCCTGCAATATAGCTGCGGGTTCACTATGCATAGCAGCTTTCAGACTGTGTGCTCGCAGTATAGCTTAAATGTTTCTGCTTTAACCGCTAAGTATAAGGTTTAATGATGATGAAATAGATGAAATTAAATATGTATACAAAGTTTTAGGTGTAATTTTTGACAAGCACTACAGCTGTCAGGAGCATATTGATGTTATGTGTTCTAAGTTGGATAGATTTACGTATATACGCTCTAAGAAGACTGCGACAAACAATATCTAAACAAGCATCTATTAGCGCACATCATGGCTATGTTTACTCAGTTCATACTTATTCAATACCGATATGGGGTAATTCTGTTTTTCTGTGCATTTGAAAATTAAAAAAAATGCATTAAGGCAATTTTTGGAACATATCTTTTTGAGAATTGTAAGCCATTATTCAAAAAATTAAATACACTGCCCCTTCCGTGTATATACATAAGAGAAGAGTGTCTTTTCGTTAAAAAGTATCTCTGTTATTTTAAATTAAACAAAGACGTCAGTGCTAGGACTGCTAGGACAACTAGATATCCACACAAATTGTACATACCTACCAAGATGCAAACTTAGCATCTTTAATTCAATTAATTACCAAGTTATAGGCATACGTTACCTCAAAAAATGTTTAAGAAAACAATAACTCAATGGTTAGGGCAAAAGTTGTAAATAATTATTTTAACGCTTAAATTGAATTGAAAGGAATTTTGGTGGTACATATAATATCTGTTAATAATACAAAATAATTATCATGGATATCCACCGAAATAGCATTATAGACTGTAGATGTTTGGTGTCAAAGACTCCCTAATGCAATTCAATGCAATGATTACAAAAATCAAGATGATTTAATTAAGACATGGCCCAAAGGACTTGCATCCAGAGCAACGACGTGATGACAGCTTTTCCGCGCCATAATTTCAATGTATTTTTATATAATTAGGAATCAATTTTTTTTATGAAAGCTTATTGACGCGAATGGATTAAATTGAGAGACACCTGAGAGACAAATTGTTTTAAACAGTAGGGATATTGACAATATTCAAATTAAATTGTAATTTTGACGTTTCCATAATAGAAATACTAAAAAACACAATTAAACAATATTTTATACATAAAATGCAATTAAATCGTTCTCAGGTCACATGACATAGAACACCAATCTGAGTGAATGACATCACTTGTTGTTAGCATCAGACTCTGTCAATAGCAAAACCATCTAAATCACCATAGGAAACTATTAGTGCTTGGTAACAGGTGACGTCACAGCGGTCAAGTGATATGTATTGGGTTTTTGCAGCGAAATTTGAAACGGAATTTAAGATACATGATTTTTAAAACACAAGTCGTATTGAAATAATTATGACAATTATTTCGGGGTAATAGGTAGTCACGCATATGAAACACTTTTTCAAAATGTGTCAACTTCCGTATTGATTTGTATTAGCAAAGCTCAGCAAATGACTCAGCACCACCTGATGTGAAGCAGTTTTGAAGGAACCCATGTTATAGGAAGGAGGAAACAAATGTGCTGGCAAAGAATTCCAAGTTTTGGAAGTCCAAGAAACGAGTTACTAAACTTCTTTGTGCGTCATGTTGAAGTGGAGACAGTAAATTGATGACTCCGAAGACCGGCACGCGTGCTCCTGTTCGTAGAGCAAGCGAGTTCTGGGGCCTTACCACCATCTTTATAAAAGCCATTTATATTCCGCTCGGTTCAGTATTGGTTCCTAAACTGCATCGCTGCCATAGTCGTAGATAGCGTCGTAGTACGAATTAACGATTCTACTCAGTTTAGGTCCTAAACTGGATCGCGATAAAAGATGGTGGTACGGGTGGTGCGTAGTGTTCGGGATACGAAAACTCAGGTAGGGTTCCATACTTCCTAAAGTTTTTTGCCTAGCAATTTTTGATATTTTACTAAAAATAACAGCGAGCGGTCGCTTGGCAACTAAGCTGTGGGAGGGCTATCTTTCTCTATGAATAGTCTGTTGGTTTTCGAGATTGGAGTCAGTCGAACCGAAACTAATGTAACAAACTTGGTGCTTTTATCGCACGAATCGATTGTTAGAATCAAATAACTCTAACAAACACGTAATTTGATAATCACCTGTATCTTGCAGGCTACAATTCGTAAATTGCTAAGCCTATTCGATGAATTGGTTCCTCTTGTCCCATTGAATTCATAAGCTACGTTTGTATGCGTACATGTAAGAGAGAAAGAGAGAGTAGGCTGCGCATAATAGAGTGTACCTTTACGTCGGCACCAAGGTTTGCGTTAGTGTATAAATATATTATTTGACCAAGGGCTCATTGGAGTCATGCCTATCAAAATTTTCACTAAACGATAGAGACAGACAAACTACTAAAACCCAATCTGGTATATTTGAAAGCACTTAGGCATGAAAAGTATTTAAAACAGAAAAAATCCCCGACGCCGCGCCATTAAAAAAAAACCTAGTCGTGTATTCGGTCCCCGCCTGAGGCCATGATTTTTTCTAGTTTACATACTTTTTTAATCTTCAAAAAATATTCAAACTACAAAAAAATGTCCTAAGGCGGGGACTGAACCCGCAAACTTCCACATTCCGGGTGACTGCTCTAACCATCTGAGCCACTGACAACTGACAACTTGGGATGACCCTGTGAATTTCCTCTAATCTATCTGTATTAGTGTAACTAGAAAGAGTTAACATAAGTTAAATAGAACGTTTTGACATTGTAGGGTATAAACCCTACAATGTCAAATGTTCTATTTATTTTCTAATCTTCCAAACATTTATTGTAATGTTAAAATCAAACTAAGAAAACTTAGGCATGTAACACTTGTGGCCTTAAAAATCGTTGTGTCAATTACAATTATAATGTACAAGGAAAAATTATAAAGATACAGAAAAGAGAATTTATAAATATTTACAAAATAAAAGCAGGTAGGTACATATTCACACACTATATGTATACATGTACTAAAATACTAGCATAAAGCATCACATACGCACACAGGCAAGTAAGAATGCTATTATGTCATACTGTATTTATTTATTGATTAAAAGATTTAAAAAATATTTACCTTAAAAATTCAACATTGTGTGATTTTTTATTTTTCCCAGCCTTACCTCTAATAAATTCAAGATGCAACATAGAGAACATTTGAAAAAAAAAAGAAACTATGAAACTATTTTACATTAGGTATGGTTACAAACCATACCTAATGTAAAATAGTTTCATAGTTTTCACAACTATTTAATAATTTAGTCTTAATATGGCCCTAATGTATTTCTGAGTAGCAAATCAAATAGAGTTGCAGCTTCAACCCATTTAGGTGTTTCAAATTGGTCTCCCATTGGAATTCTTCAATACATATCTGCTATGTCGACGGACGCATTCATAAACAAACCTTTAAATACATGCTCAGTAATGAATATACGAAGCACAATGAAGTGCTGATTCAAACGATAATATCCTACTGCTAAGTAAATAGAGTTCATAATTAAAGTGACATTAAAGTGGCCAACATGGAGGCTGCTACGGGTATTTGTACCGTTATGTAAGAGCGAGGTATACGTAACGGCCGTCTGTCTTCTCCATAATTATTATAAAGTTATAATGCAGCGGTAATACCAACCTGTTGCGGTTGATTACAGAATTATAGTAACAATTTGTAAAATTATAACCCTTTTTTATATCAATAAATTAATCAATTCTTAGCTAAATAAATCGCCGACGAAACTTTTAAGGATTTCAACAAAGGTCTTTTTAAATTCAGAAATGGTGTGTTGTATGAAATCACACATAAAAGGTTGTGATGTGGATCTTACTCTAAAGTCGATAAGGCACTTTTGATCAAACTACATAAGTAGAAAAACATTCTCACACGTAACTCTACAAGATAAATTTATGTATAAACATCAATATAAAAATCAATATTTTAACTTTTTTATCACTTTAATCACAGCCGTTATAATCATATGAATTGTAATTAAATAATAGAAAAGTGGTGCTGTCCCTTGTATATCATTCACGAAAAAAGAGAGCAAGATTACAACAATAGTAAAAACTCTAAACTTGAATCTACGAGACAAACAACACGTATCTTTATTATTTCATACACTTCGAAAAGCACTGCGAACAAATAAATGTTTACTAATATTAATTTTAGAAAAACACTTAAACCTAGTGAAATCGTATCAAGGAAATTACAAATATACGTTGGTTATAACTATTTTTTACATATGTATAACTTTATACACAGTTTTTAAAACAGTAATTCTTTGTTGTATTTATAATACAGTTGATGGTGATTGTGTACGTTTAATACAGTTGGTTAAGTTTGTCACCTAAATAAACTTAATAGTTTAACGTGAGTCGAATTGGATATATTATAACTTAATCCTAAATCTTATACAGAAAATTATGGTGAATAAAGTGATAGATAGTATACTTAGTTAAACCAAATATATTGCAGCCATTGAGCTCTATCATCGTTATTTTGTCACTCAGATAAAACAAAATTGCGATTCGTTTTAGGGAGACTATTCAGCCAGATTAGCATTCATTTAAAATCTATTAAAAGCCTTTTAAAAAACAGGCATTCTGAACTCAAAATACATGGGGAAGCAACTGCAGCCCTAAGGGTGATGAATACAGGCGAGCTTGAGCCAGCAGTGTGGTACGAAATTTAATCTACCCCCGTCTACCGCCCACCCCACAACCGCCCGGCGGGCTGCAACACCCTGTACTACATATAGCTCTGGCAAATTATTTATTCATGTTACCTCGCTATGATGAGGAGACATGTATGTTGGAAAGTTTGTTTTTCGTAGTCGTTACCATGAGAACGATTAGACCAGCTGAAGAAGCTGTTGCGTATCCACTGGTAAGGCCTGGAGGCTATAGATACCTATGTGTTAGTAGAACTGCCGGCAGCACAGAATACCGTTAGAAATAAGATAAAAACGTACCGCAAAATGACATCCAAGACTGTAAACTCGGCTAAAATATTGAATGATTTTGAACTATAATAATTTATGTTTATTGACTTAAGTATATATTACTAGCGTTTATTTATACCCACACCTATTTCTGTTTAACAATTTTCTCACTTTTTGGTATGAGTGATTTATTTCACAATAAATAGTTAGTTTTAAGAAGCAAAATAAAAATCTAATTTAGTGGTCAGGCAGCTAAAAAGTTTGTATCGAAATATAAAAATTATTTACCACTTCCACGGGCAACAAGGGACAATAAGCTTTATACTTTACCTGGTTGCAAAATAACTCTTATTAACAGTGCATAAGGTACCATTTGTAAAGCTTTGCTTGTGACTATACAAGTTGAAAAAATAATATAATCTTAGTCATCGTGTTATAATTGTGGTGTGCCACTACAAAAATGTGTGGGTATGATGACTCTACCATTTTTAGATTAGATTCATTTTTGTACGTAATGATAACGAAAACTTCTTGTATTTTCATATCTCATTATTTATATAAAAGAATGAGTAGCGCTGTATTACTTGAATAATAATAATAAAAATCAAAACTTTTTGCTTGATATTGCCTATTTTACGAAAGAGGTGGGTAAGCCATTAATCGTTAATATTTTTATTATATTTTTTGTTTCCACACTTTCTTAAGCAATAAGTCCGCTCTTCTTACTCTTTTTTTGTGCATTAATGACTAAAGAAATATAGAAATATTTAGGTACCAATCAGCAAATTGCTCCTTCGTGAAACCCAGCGTATTCTACGTAAATTACAGGCTGGAGTGAGAGGGCACTATGCGAGCTGCGAGCGTCGCTTTCACCCTCCACGAAAGCCTCCTGAAAATATCTATTGATTATCGTATACACGGCGGTTGGTACGTATACCACCTCGCCCCGTATTATGTCGGCTGCCGTCGAGTGCCAATTTATTTGAAGAACGCTCGTGCGGCAAGGCGGGTGTACTAACCACAGTGACGTCGCCGGACGCACCACCTACGATCGCATACCTACTTCAAAATTATGCCAATGCACACTACTACTACGTAGTGTACGCCATCGAAAATAGCTTTAGCGAACGACCGAACGATTACCTTTCGTATGGGCGATGTATAAATGAATATTTTAGTCTAAATAGTGTTTACATGACTCCGACTCTACATTACATTCTTGTGTGAGGCTAATAAAATTTTCGGCCATCATGCTTTATTTAATAAACTTTGTTTTTTTACGTAACTACGATTATTTGACCCTGCCATTAAAGGAATGCGTAGACATTAAATATATAAAAAATGTATGTACGGAAGATATAGATATGGCAGACTGAATACCTGATACCTATATACACTCATACCATGACGTACTGTTTATGTCGGTCGAGACCTGTCGAGCTGGCCCAAGAGCAAAAGGTTGTGAACCTATGTTGCCATGTGAGTCATTTATCAACCTTTGTGGGGGATATTTTCATTCGACTCGAGAACTTCCTTACGCTCCGTTGGATGCCTACTAAGAAAAATAAATGTATCATGCTATAAAATTGTTATTCTCATTGCATTACGTTCAATAACGTACAGGATATGTTTGGCCGGTTAAAATGTTTAATTTTGTACTGAATAGTTTTCCGGAGCATATAAAATTATCACCGTAAATTTGTCGATTCATAAATCCACAGAAAATAAATAACCTATCATAAAATCAAAATCAATATACTACACGCTACGGGAGGCATTAACATCACTTGTCTCTAGAATGTCAATGCAACTGTGCAATACCAAATGATTTCCTTGATAGAAGAGATGTCTATTAGGCGATGAAATTGAACCAACCAGCTCGTTTGTCAAAAGATATATCAATATATCAATAAATAAAATCATATTTATGAAAGAAAACGATAATGATACCAAGATAGCTCTATCAAATACCACGTGTCACTTTAAATAAAAAAATAATGATATTATAAATTTCACAGTAGGTATTTTACCTATTACCTACTTACTTATTAGTATTAAAAACAAGTTACGAGGATATTGTGGTCTAAATATGGTATTACTGTGCTCGCGAGAAACGGAACGCGCGTGCGCGCGCCCGCGGGTGTACACGGCGCGGAGGGTCGCAAGGACGGGGCGGGGCGAGCGGGGCGCGGCAACGTCACGTCGAACAACGCAGCTTATACACGACTTAATTCAGAAGGCGCCCAAACATACGGCAAAACCGCGAGCCCCAGTCGCAATCGTACTGCACCGCATTAAAACTTGCCTGCGTCGCCCGAGTCGTCCAAAGCGATTACGCGAGGCGAGAACTGTTAGGTCGCGGTAGTAAAAGTGGCTCTCTCAGCGCGAATGTATTTTTATGCTCGTATATCAAATTCTATCTCCGTTTGAAGGTCGTTTACCTGTGGCGTTGTGATAAACTTTAACAGTGCTGGCCGAACACAATTAAAGGAACGAAATTAAACTTCAAGAATGTCGCTGTCAAAATAAGGCGGAAAATAAATAAATAGGGCTAAAATACAACAGTGTGCTGAAATTGATAATAGAAAGTGAGCCCTATTGTGCTGTGTGATTGAAGTGTATTTCGTTTGACGTAGTGATCACTTGGCAGATACGTCGCAAGAAATAATATGACTACATTGGTCGGTTATTTGTGATTATGATAAAGCGTTGGTTATCAACAGTCATCTCTGCGTTCACCATGGAGTGGAGACCACAAAAGGGAGCGCACAAATGCCGGTGAAGAGCGTCGAGGCCGCAGCCTTTTGAAATAGGTAGGTACCGGTTTTGGACTATCATTTTGTTTGATTTATATTACACAGTACCTACCTACTCTGTTTGAACGGGTGCAGGTGTCTGCATTCGCCCTTGTTTCATTCAGCGGCATCAACAAATATCCACAATAAATTTAGCACATTCTTAACTTTACACTATTTTTTACTTCTAATTTGAAGTCCATCAATTTGAATTCTAATACCAATAATATTTAGTATAATAAAATTTAATTATTAAGGTTAAATTTAAAGGGTCTACAAAAAAATATTAGAGGAGGTCATCAAAAATAGTAATTGGGCCACAAATTTGTAATTTGTCGGTATTTTGATGACCAATCATAATTTTTGATGATCAATTATATTCTTATTTTTTGATTTTAACATTATTATAAATGAAAATTTTTCTAGTTTTATTCTATTTTAATTACTGATCAATTATATTTTAAGGTTGGTTAGGTGAGGTTTGTATGGTGATATCCTATATCATTACAATATATTATCCTGTATCAATACAATATATTTCAAACGTTTATTATGAAAGGCTTAAAAGGAAACAATGATCATATATGTATTATATTATTATATAAAATGATTAGTTTATTTTATTTTATATTTTCCATGTTTATAACTAGCAGCTGTGAATAAGACTTTTAAAAGAAAAAAATTTATACTAGAAAGTGTATACACATGCCAACCCAATAAGAATCCACTTTCGTGTCTTCTTCAGAGATCAAAATATTTATAGTTTTTTATATTTTTTACTAGAGATATTACAAAGTTTCACTATGTACAATTTCAGGTAACAATGGAGAGCTCTGCCGCGGTGATGGCTGCACAAGATGTTAAGGAGGAGTCCATTTGCAGTAATGAGACTGCTGTGAAGGACATAGAAGAAAACTTAGAACAAGAGTCATTTATTGTGTTAAAAGATGAAAAAAGTAGTGACAGTGACGCTAATAGTGAAGATCTAAGCTCTAATGAGGATCAAAATAATGTAAATATTAATAGTAATTCTCAGTTCTATGAGAGCAGTGATAGTAAAATAGATTTCGCCGTAAAAATAGATGATAGTGACACATTAAGCGATATTGAAGATATTAAGACCGACACAGCCTCAGCTGATAGTGAAGATTCTGCACTTGGTAGTTTGCCTCCGGACATTGCACCTAATGATAGAGAAGAAGAAGGTCAAGATCGTTCAGATGGCAGTGATTCTGGATTAGGATCAGAGACAAATGAAGATTCAAAGGCACCTTCGTTCAACCTCTCATTGCCATGTGCTAATGGCGCCGATAGCAAAAACTTAAATGATACTGAACCAAATGAAACCAAACTAAATGTATCAAATAACAATAGCTCCGACAACAACAACAGTAATCCTGTATCAATACAACAAAACGAACCCGAAAGAAGTAGCCTAAAAAGAAAACGTAACGAAAAACACGAAAATGAACCACCGAGTAAGCGAAGAAAAGAAAGCATAAAATTTGATAGTGTTACTGTTTATTATTTTCCAAGAGCTCAAGGCTTCACTTGCGTTCCTTCACAGGGTGGTTCTACTTTAGGAATGGAATGGGAACACACACACACACAAAAATTTACTCTATCGGAGCATGCCATAGAACAAAGAAGGCTACACAGACAGATCTTACAACAATTAAAGAGTGAACGTCATTCTCTACAAGGTGCGTCGCTTTCATCTAGTGAAGATAGTGACACTGAGGAAGAAACAAGTGATATATCTGAATCTGAATTAGATTTGGATAGTTACTACTTCCTTCAACCTATTCCAACACGACAAAGAAGGGCATTACTCCGCTCAGCTGGTGTAAGAAAGATAGAGGGGTATGAGAAAGATGAATGTAGAGATATAAGAACATCACGTGAGTTTTGTGGCTGCTCTTGCAAAGGATCATGCAACCCAGAAAGTTGCTCATGTAGTATGGCAGGCATAAAGTGTCAAGTTGATAGGCTTAACTTCCCATGTGGTTGTACTAGAGACGGTTGCTGTAACACCACAGGTAGGATAGAGTTTAATCCTGTTAGAGTTCGAACGCACTTTATCCATACACTTATGAGGATAGGACTCGAAAAGAAAAATGAAGAAAACCAAGAAGCTGCTAGAAGACAATGGGTTGAAGCACACAACTCCACTGCTTCAACGTGTATAGCAAATACCTCATATGATAGAGATCGATGCCATAACCCCGAAGATGGGCTACTGCTTGATGTAAATTTAAGTCCCCGAGTTGAAGTCGAATCATGTGTGAACTCGGGAAATTTCAGTAATGTACACTGTGATATAACTACTGGAGCTTCTCACAGTCGTATGCCAGGAGATATGTCGTATGGATATCGAAACGAAGCAGTTAGCATGAATGAAAATAGTATGCACTATGATAATGTTACCAATCATCACAGCCATGCTGATCCCTATACATCCAACATCCTTCAGGGAAAAGGCCCTCCCTACTCTGTAGCCACCGCAATGGGATACGAGTCTATGTCAAATAATATGCAAAGGTTTCCGGGTGATCTCAATTATACATATGAACAGCACACAGAAAACCATCACTTTAAAGGATTGCAAAGTTTTTCCGCCACAAGTTTTGAAGAATTCGCACACAATTCCCAAATTAACATGTTCAGTCATTATGGCCATATGTATGTGCCAGACTACTTGCATAAACAAAATGCCAATATGAATGACCACAATACTTTACGATATCACAATATGCCACAAAATCAATACGAAGCATACAAAACTAATCCTCAAGAGTGCGTCAATATCGAGAACAAAAGTGACTCACAATACACCACTCTGATGACTTTGCCATATCAAAATAGCAATAAGCTGCAGTCAGTAGAGAACGATGAAAATTGGTTTAGTCACAACACGCTTCTGAGCATGGAACACGCGGAGCTCGCCGTACAAGAGACCGCGGAAGCGCCACCACCGGCGCCACTCCAGCCGCCCAACACACAAACGGAAAGCAATACCCCTGAGACCACAGAAAACTTCGGAGAGTTAATTAAAAAAACTATGGTAGAGTCTGTTACTGTGTAGATAATTAAAATTTACTTGTTGTCTTTTAATCGTCATTATGATTATCATGTTATTAAATTTTTAATTATATTGATTGGGAATTCAAAGTGTACATTTACTTATTTTCCCAACCATTGTATGAGTAGGTATACCTATACCTATGCCTATTCATTATTCTTTGCTAAATAATGAAAAATGAGATTTTTCTTTGCTGGTATAATAAGAAGAACATTGTATTTATTTCGTATCGTGTATTTATTTGACAGCAGATGTCCTAGTTAAGTTGGTGTGTAATATAGTTATGAAAGTATACATACATATATGGACAAAGCCCAAAAAGTAGTTTTTTTTATGGATGAGAAGCGCACAGTAATCTTGACATTTCCGATTCAATAAGTATCTACTCAAAACATGTAGCAGGCAACTACTTTTCAACTTAAAAGTTTAATAAATACAACCTGAGTATTTTATTGCGATTAAAAATCTATTTAGATAAAAGTCAATGTTTGTTTTTATGTTTGTCTTCTATGCGTTCGGAAACCATTGATCAGATTTTGATGAAATTTTGGTAGGATATTTTGGGAACGCCCGCAAAGGTTCCTGAATTATAAAAAACCTTTTAACGTAACAGTTTTCTCTTTACGGGCATTACAAAGTATGCCAAGCGCAGCTAGTATAATACATTCCATACTCTTCATTCCAACCATGTAGCCTAGAATACCCACAGGAGCCCTATAACAACTGAAATCCAATTGAGTCTGGAATCTGTGGCTTGACTTGTGAAGCATAAATAAAATCGTGTTATAAGATACTAGATAACCAATAAACATATTATATAATAATTATATTTAAATTACAAATCCTAAATATTTAACCCTACTGGGACTCAAAAATAGGGCCACAGATTGAGTTGACAGGTTCACTGACTACAAAAAATTTATAAATCCATACTGATATTAATGCGAAATAAATAAATGCGAAATTTAACGTTTTTGCATCATATCAGTCCACTAGTAAGCTATTATTTACCCGTTGAGACCCGATAAACCAGACACAATTAAATTTTAACTGTCACGGCATTAGGTAATGCCATATGGGAGTTAGAGGGTTCATCTCACAAACACCATCTCATTGAGACTATTCTTACGAGCCCAAACACACCAGTTTCTAAAGAATTGAGCATCCCGCAGACTATTTGATGGTACAGCATCAGCTCAAGGTTCGCATGTCTTGAAAATATCACCGAAGTAACAGTAAACCTAATTTCAAATCAATCAGAACTGTGAAAGTTAGGAACATCCTTTTGTCAAGAAGGAAATGAGCTGATAGCCATCAAACGCCTAAACATCAGATCCTTATAAATTATATCTAAGAACCATCTCGATCACGTCAGATTACAAAAAAAAAAACGAATTGAAATCGGTCCAATCGTTTAGGAGCCACAGGGAGACACAAAGTCCCAAGTACACACGTCATACTTATTATAACTCTACTTTTTTTCGTCGGGGGCAAAGAAACCAGGTATTCCATGCAAACAGGTCGTGTGGGTATTACAGTTTAGTATGAAACAGCGGTTATTTTTCGCCATCATAATTTTTTTATCAACAAGTGTCTAGGATCACCAGTACCATAGTGTAAGTTTCATTCGAAACGAAAAAGAAACGATTATCGTCGTGTTCACCGCTCAAATACATAATATAAAAAGTGGTTTCCAATAGTTCACAAGTGGCGCTGCTGAAAGCGGCCGTTTTTATAGAACTTTACAGTTAACACGACGACGAACGTTTTTGTTTCAATTCGATGGAAAGTTGGACCAAGTTATGCCACAATGTTCCATGCCACAGGCAGGATACTCGTTAATGTTAGCTTGTGTTTGGAGGATCTGAGATGATCTTTTTGCATTTGTTTTTTTTAAACATCTTAGTTGTGGGTTGGTTGACTTTGTATAGCTAGCTCATCTTAGGAAATAGATACGAAAACGAGTCTTTGTCACAAATGGGTCCATTTAAGATAGCTAATTTGGCATTGAATATTCAAAATTGACGACATTGTGGGTTGCATCATTTTGACATAACTCCTGTGGCTCCACACTGCCGCCATCCGGTGTTCAGACGGAAGGACGGGCCTACCACATAGTGAAACTCTTCTGATCGTGATTCGTGATCTACTCTTAATTTAATCATAAAAATACAACAACTTAACCTTTTAATCTCAGTAGTAGGTAATCCACAAATAGCAATAATAATATACACTAAAGTTAATAACAGATAACCCTATAATACCGTTACGCCTACTGGCCTAACTTAGCCAGTAAGTTGCTTCCTCGGTGGTCGACAGACAAAATGTGCTCCACTGGTAAAGCGCGCGCTTTTGTCCGTTGGCGGTATAGGGGTGCGGGTGAAGTTGGCGCTGCATGTTTATAGTGACTTATAAAATTGTCACTGCGTCAACATCCAGTCTACTGTGAAATCAATCACCTATTCCACTCCTGCGTGGTCACCTCGGAAACGGGTTTTATTATACTCTTCAGCAGCCGCTTTTACTCCTTAATAAATATTGCAAACGAAATAGTATGTCTAAGATCAATAGTTTAACAAATATAGTGGTATGTTTGATTTGTTGCGTCGCATCGTCCAAAAATACTCCAGAGAAAATCTACGGAACAGTGACGTCACATGTTTCTATATTGCTAAGAAATGTATGGGCATACTGACAACATTAATAATAACTATGATGTTTTAAGTATGTTTTTAATTATAGTTGTTGTAATAATAGTTGTTTTAATTGATGTCAGCAGTTTGATATCATTAACATTTTTGATAAATTTTGGAAAAAAAAATGGCAATTTTTATGAATTTCCTAAACAGTAAGTACAACTTCATCAATATTCAGCTCCTTTTTTAATAAAGGCTTTCGTAGTTCAGCTGTTACGTTACCTGTTTAAACATCAAGAAAACTTGAAGAAAGCAAAATAAATATCAAGACCTTTTAAAAAGATTTTGCATTTCGACAAAGAATGAATAGAAAAGTATACCTACTTACATATTTGTACTTATAACAACCTACTGCCACACTTAATTTTTATACATAAGCTACTATGACGTAGGTAATCTGGTTCACTTAAAACTTTTGTTAAATATATAATATATACCTAATGTATGTCTTGAAATACACAATGCATTGTAATGACACCAAGATTTAGAATTAGAACTATATTTTATAGTTCTAATTCTAAATCTTGGTTCATTAACTGGGAGCTAAAGAATGAATAGTCCCCACATTGCTAAGCGCAGCAAATTATGTCACAGTTAAATTATCTTCTAGTTTAAGCGTATAACAATATAACGGAAAATAATTTTTCTACGTACTATATATTACAGTTGTTATGGTTTCATAGCAGTTAACAAAAGCGACTCTATTAAATTTATGAAACACATAAGGACTATAAAAGCGGCTTTATAATAACTACCCGTTGGCACAAAGACAGACGTGTACCAACGATTAATTAATATAGTTTACGTCTCAATAACAAAAGTAAAAAATAAAATCGTAACTGCTAACGTAAAATTTAACATAAAACAAGCTAGATAAAAAAAGGCAAATCAACTTTCATTCTAAATAACGTAATTAGGACTAGCTAAAATTGGCACGCGTAATTTTAGACGTTATTATGTTTAGCAAAGGGAACAAAAACGAAATGGGACAAAAAATAACTCATCTGGCGTATCGTGCGGCCTTGCACGTAGACACGTAGACGTCGACCGCCATATTACACGCAAAACGCGTAGCCCGAACTGGCGCGTACCGTAGCAATTGGCTGCTACGAAGACAAATAAAAATGATATGACATATTTTAAGATTCAAATGTCATTCATTAACTCGTACTTTTGAGTTTTTAGGGTTCCTTATTACTAAGACTCCGCTGTCCGTCCGTCTATCACCAGGTTGTATCTTATGAACCGTGACAGTGAGACAGTTGAAATTATCACAGATGATGTATTTCTGTTGCCGCTAACAACAAATACTAAGAAACAGAATAGAATAAATATTTATGGGGGCTCCCATACAACAAACATGTTTTTTTGCTTGTTTATGCTCGATATTGATAACGGCAACAGGTAAACGCTTGTTTATAGATAATGGTACGGAACCCTCCATGCGCGAGTCCGACTCGCACTTGGCCGGTTTTTCTTTATTTACGACTCGAAGACTTAAACATAGTAAAAGGAAAGGTAGGTAAACCTACTCATTTTCATAAGCTTTAGCCTTTAGATAGATATTTTAAAAACAGAAGCTGCCTACGTAGGAACCCCGTGAAGACGATTAAACTTTAAGAATTTAATCATATTATGTATAGCTAAAAAAATATTTCATATTTAAACAATAAAGACAGCAAAGCATTATACCTATAATGAAGGTGCACAGATTTTTATGTTTGGTACATTCACGTCAACAAATGGCTGTGGCGGGTAGCCCAGCCAGAGGCGGGCGCCGCAAGAGGTCTAGAGAGGTAGGTAATCAGTAAGTAGGTACTTAAGAACAAATTGTATCTGGGGCGCCGTGAATAAATACTAATCAAACATTTAAGTGCGCTGCGTATTGGGTTTTTTTATTAATTTTTAGTCAGCGCTTTAATGTGCATTCAGAGTTCAGAGTTAATAATACCTATAGGTTGTAGATAAGAGAAATGGTCCGGTGGAGCAATTTATTTCATTGTACCACAGAACATAAGACTACTCTCTATGTTCTGTGCATTGTACAGTTGAATTTGATTGTTGGTTTACTTTGCGTCGCTTATTAAAAGGCTTTAGGTACCTTTATATTTTAATTCAATTCAATTCAAACATTTATTGCATGAATGTTGTTTACAAAAGGTTGTAACCTACTTGAAATTATTATGATAATGAACCTCGTATTATTAATTCCTGCGATGTAATTAATAATCTTAAAATTATAAATATTTCATAATAATAAAAAATGAATGAGTAAGTATAGATATTATTTATAATAGATAATAATAACATTTCCAAACATAAAAATTGACATTTGTATTAAATTTATGTATGCATCTTATTTACAAATCAATAATATAATATAATAAAATACATAAACAATTAAATGTCTATTTAAATTAAAAATTATTCAAACAGATATAAGAAGGTATATTGTTAATAAATTAAAATTAAAAGTTCTATTAAATTATCAATATACAGATTGCCATTATAAACTCCTGCAATGATGAATAATAACCACTTTTTTGTTAGAATATTTGTAGTTGTATTTTTTTTAATTCTTTTTCAGTCTGTTTCTTATTTCCAATTTAATTAATAACTTTATATTGACTTAACGTATTCCATATTATCTGGTACCTATGTGGGTAGTATAGACCGGGATCAATTCGTACTTACCTACATTTTGTGTTTAACAGAAAACTGCGCCCCAACCATTACATTTTCATAGAAATATAGTACTAGGTTAGTTAGATAAAATTTGTTCAATTACAAAACCTATTTCTTTTAATATAATTTTATTTAGTAGTTGAAGACATATTCCCAATTTGACAGCTCGAGGGAAAGTGGTTCAATAAATACTTCTGTCATCCCTGTTAGGTATTACATTTTTTATAACCTAACTTACCTACTACGGGCAGCCCTTGATAATAAAAAATGATGGAGGATCATCAAAATTTACAATCTCGAGCTTCTAAGTGCTTCGGAAAGCACGTTAAGCCGTTGGTCCCGGTTGTTACTGAAACCGCTTGAACATTATCGGTCGCCGGCTTGAACCGACCAACCCGCATTAAGCCAGCGTGGTGGCTTAAAGCTCCACACGTGTTTCTCCTATGTAGGAAGGCCTGTGCCCAGCAGTGGGGCGTATACAGACTGGTGATGATAATGATGATTATTATACCAGCGCAATAGTCGGTGTGATTATGGTACTAAAGTGTTAAACTACTGAGTTCGGATGTACACGCTTTCTTGCCTTAAAGATGTCCAAATTATGCAATTCCAAAAAGAAACGAGGAGACAAATATTTTCACTACTTAACTTAGCTGTTCGCATCACAAACGTTTTGCGCGGATATTATTATCCCTCGCTGGTATAAATGTGCTGGTGGAATTCAGTCATGTAATTCCTACGGGCAAGAAAGGAGTACCGCTCCTGAGATCATTACTTTCCAAGTATGCTAGAAACCTACCGTTTAGTGTACGCGTTTCTTAGTTTTTCAGGGTATGACCATATAGGAACCATGTGACCCATATAGGTAAATAAATTTTACCATATATACCATACCATAAATTAATACCATATTTATTTACCTAATAAATATATCCTTAGTGACCTAAACAGACGTATAGTTGTCACTTGTCAGGGTCTTTACGTCTCCCCCTTTTGTAGTCTCAGCTGAGACCCGATACAGGCGTTCAGAAATTCACGATCGACCTCAGCCTGGTGCGTTTTAAAAGTGACGAATACTTAAAGATTTAATTTATAATGAAGTACGGTCCACAGCACATCAAGCGTAACAGTTTGACCTTGAGACCGCCCTTACTCCGTTCGTAATAGAGGCCCCTTTCGTAGTGCAATGTTGCACTTGGTGTGCTGTCGTCTGTACAAAGAATATTTGAATAAAGGGAAGGTGTCTATACTAGCAACTGCTATTTATAGGAACGTCTCACTTTTCCTGTCTGAAGCTGTAATTTGTTAGATATTATTATTCATCGAGGTTGTTTCGAATTTTGACGACCGGCTGGTCGAGCGGTCTGTACCCCTTGCTATGCAGTCTACTCGGTCAAGAGGTCCCAGGTTCGAATCCCGGCAGGAGCAAATGTTTGTATGATAAGTACGAGCATTTGTTTACGAGTCATGGATGTTTAAATGATTATTTAGTATATTTCTAATATTTATCCGTTATCTAGTATACATAACACAAGCTCATAATTATACTTACTTTGGGCTAGATAATACCTAGGTGTGAGTGTATGAATATTATTATTATTATTAATAACTATAAAAAAATATTTTGTTGTTTTATACAACTTGTCCTCCTGTCTTTAATTCGTTTTTTTTATACTACTAGATGACAAGCAAGCTGACGGCCCACCTGGTGGTAAGTGGTATCCGCCGCCTTTAGACACCTGCAATATCTAACAAGGTAAAAATGACTTGGTATTGCAGGTGCGTTGTCATCCTGAGGCCTGAGATGAAATGCCTTCCATGGCCAGTAGAAAGTCGGTGGTACATACTTACCCAGACGACCCTACATACGGGCCTACTACCTAGTCAAGGTACCACCTAGTAGTAATTTAAAAAAAACAAGCAAATATTACAGAACTAAATTTTATTGTCAACTGGTATCGACATAATTTTACACAATAAGATTGTTTCCTTACATATTAATTAAATTCGAATTTTTACTAACTCATTTGTGTGACTATATAAGTTGAGTACCTACTTACTATATGTATATTTAATTTCAAATTGAAGTTTATTGCACTTAATGACGTAACCTCATTTTTATTAAATTCTTTTGATTCTTATAAAGTCAGCTTACATCAAATTTCTAGTTCACTGACTGAACTCGAGTCGATACCTACACTCAAAGTATGGAACGGCGGAACAACGCGGTATGGACGGTGGCTGCGGGCAGCTGCGCGATGCAACTTCAGAGTGAACTAGATGTTTGGCGCAAGATTACAGACAGACATCAAAATAACCTTTAAATGCCAAAGCTCTTTAATCACGTAGAACCTTTTAATTTGTCTAATCTTAAATAATTCATAGCAAGAGTGACGTCAGTGACTCAACCACGTAAACAAGTCAATATTTTCGTAGCTGGATCAACTCACAGACGCTAATTGTTAGGAATCTTTCAAGTACAGTCGACAGCACATCAAGCGTAGCAGTTTGACCTTGAGACCGTCCTTACTGCGTTCGTAATAGAGGCGGCTTTCGTAGTGGAAATATTCCACTTGATGTGATGTCGTCTGTACCAAACTGTTTTCATAGTATATGAAACAAGTTGAATTTCAAATTTACGTTTACTCGTTTAGAAATATCGCTGCCAATTAACACAGCCTGAAAGTTTCTCAAAAACTTAATGTTAAACTGTGAAGTACCCTCAAACCAGATACAATAGACTTTCTACTGTGTTCGAGGTATTCCTTGTGTCAAAAATGTTAAACAAGCAAATAATCTCCAAAGTATTGCTCTCGATTTATTAAAAATATATTTTTAAACTACCTACTAATAGTTAAAAAAGATTTGTAAAACAGTTTCACAGTCCACAACAAAAGTAAATACCTGATGAACATTATTTTTTAAACACTTATACATATGCTTGTCTTTTTTAAAATTGAAAACAACCCTATCTTAGTTTCTACATTATTCCATAAAGTATCACAATCGATTAATCAATGCATTCAAACTTTAACGGTCTTACTTATAAACGGTCATTAAACCTATCCTTTTTCATGTGACATACGTGAGAGAAACAAAACATATTCTATTAGTAAAGTATTCAAACTAGGAAAAAATACACAGCCCGGGTGACTGCTCTAACCATCTGAGCTACTGAGGACTTGGGATGACCTTGTGAATTTCCTCTAGTCTATCTATATTTGCGTTAAAGCTAACGTATAACGTAACACGTAAAAATAAGAATATTTTGACGAAAAATGGGAAAATTTTAAAATGGGGGTAGAAATAGAAATTTCAGCACCCTTTTTAAATTTTCACATTTTTCTGGTTTAAATACTGTTCTAATATTTTAAAACATTAAGGTACATGTATAATGCTAAGAATAAAATTAAGGATACATTCTATTAGCGTTCTAACTGAAAGAGGTTTAATACGTTCACAAATTGAGACTTTCGTTGTAAATCTTTATAATACTGGCTGTTCATAAAATAATGTGTTTCGTCAGGAATTCGGCGTGAGTTGCCACAACTTGACGGCTTTGTCTGAACTCGAGGTAACCAACGTATTTGTTGCTTCGTCATAGTAAATGCTTGTAATGGAATCTGAAACAAAATAAAAACAATGATTTATAAATTTTATTATGAAGAAAAAAGACAGTCATGACATCAGGTGGAACACGAACCCACAACCAATCATTAAAAACTTTATTTTACATAAAAAAGACAGTACAATTAATTACATGACAGAAAAAACAACCATTATAATGTAGGTACATATATTACGCCCCAGGACGTGAAATTTTTCTACTTCAGATATTTTTCTATGTAAATATATTTTTTCATTGATCATAATTATTTTGACTAAAGTTTTAAAAGTCTCATTTGCAAATAGTGATAAGTTATAAATAATGGATCATAGTGAACCCTGTAGGGCACCGCAATATTAGAAGAGAGGAAGACACACTCTTATTATCATATTGTTTAACGTGGAACCAGCATATCAAAAGCAAGAGAGAACAACTTAATATACGGCACAAAAACCTCTATTGGATGCTGGGTAGGAATAGCAGGTTGTCACTAGATAACAAACTCTTAATATACAAGTCTATATTGAAACAAACTTGGACACATGGCATTCAGCTCTGGGGCAGTGCAAGCAATTCGAACATCGCAATATTGCAAAGAATGCAGAATGCAATATTAAGAACAATAGCCCATGTTCCGTGGTTCATTACTAATTCTGAAATCTACTCTCACTTGAATATGACCACTGTAAAGGAGGAAATTCAGATTTCGACTGAAAAATATCAAAAGCGGCTGAAAAAACACCCGAACGCACTTGCAGTGAGTCTAATCACTCGTAGCTTTAAAAAACATCTCAAAAGAAAAGACATAGTGTAGCGAGACTGCATAGTAACATAAAGAGTAGCTGTCCTCGCTGGAGGATGCACTGCTTATAGTAGAGTACTGATTGCAGATTAGCACAGAAAAAAAATTGTTGAGTCAATAAATCATAATATTAAAGAATCACCTAATATCATCATCATCAATAATTAATTAATTAAAAGTATACAGAATGGTGCCGTCAATACGACAATAAAGTGAAACATGGGTTGTATTAGTTCATAGAAGTGGTTTGCAACTTTCAAAAACATCTTATCCATTTGATAATTCGTTTCATGACATTTGTATGAAATAATATAACATAGGTTGCATTATTTCATAGAAATGTCATGAAATTATCAAACGAATAGGTAAGATGTTTTCGAAGTTAAACACAATTTCTATGAACTAATACAACCCATGTTTTAATTTATTGTCGTATTGACGGCACCATCCTGTATATTTTCATGTATTACATAATTAACTTTCTATCTATATCCTATATTAATAACAATTATTAATATACAGGTATTCTCTTATCATTGTCTAACATTACAGCTACATTATTGTACAGGATTATTTATTTCATTAAATTACTATCCATATTGAATAAATAAATTATATTTATTGTTGCATTAAATTGTCAAGCGGGGATTTTATGCATTATTCGGATTATTCATGGGTTCCTTCAAAAGAGGCGTGAAAAAGCACCTTTCGGGCCGGCAAGGTGGAGGCAGCTAGAGCAGTGTCTGAACTGCACTAGCTGTCTTCGCATATGGACTCTTCTTACTGCTTCACATGAGGTGGTGTTGAGTCATTTGTCGTGCTTAGTATAAAAAAAAAAAAAGGTAAGGAAATTTTAGTGAAAATACAGGTTGTTAGGGCGACGCTCTCAAAAACAAGGGGAAATAAATTTTAAATCACGGAAAAAATTAGCGGTTTCAAACAAATTGTAATATCCACACAACCTGTTTCTATGAAACAGCTGATTTTTTTCGTGATTTCAAATTTATTTTTCAAAAAGTCGTGTTTAGAGTGACTAGCACTGCTATATCTGCTTTCGTTTTGGAGAGCGTCTCCGTCAAACACTGCATGTGGTGAATGTAGTAGTGTTGCGTACCTGGGTGAATCAACTATTCTACAAGACATTCTGTTCTATTCTTTTTTTTCAAATTGACTTCATTTTGTTCGATTTCAATTAAGTCTGAGTACTAAAAAATACTCCAAACTATATCAATTCAGAGGAGCAGCGACATTCATAGATTATTTTAGCTGATATAGGTATGCTTAACAGTGTAAGTACCTCGAGTTGTGCCTCATGTGTTTCCTAAATTAAAAATGAGATATTTGACAAATTAAACAATATAAACTTTTTCTGAAATTCTTTTCACTCACTTAACTTAAGTGATAAGTGATAACAGTGATCAACTATTTTGGCTTTCTCAATCTTGGTGATTGATCATTTTTTATTATAAATATAAAAAGCACATTGTCACTAGCGTTACCGAATAGCGATTAAATAACAGAAACTTCGAAATAAAACAAAATATAACAATTTAATATTCCAAAAAGTATGCCGTCTGTTTACTCAATATACTGAAATCAGTAGCATATAAAATCAACATATTAGTGAACAGATAAACGATTTATAAACAGAAATAAAATTCTATTTTTTTTATACTATACACACACCTATTATCTAGCCCAAAGTAAGCATCATTAAGAGCTTGCGTTATGGATAATGGATAATGGATAAATATTGATAACAATAAGTAGGTATATAAATATTAGAAATATACTAAATAAACATCCATGTCTCGTAAACAAATGCTCGTAATCATCATACAAACATTTGCTCCTACCGGGATTCGAACCCGGGCCCTCTTAACCGAGTAGCCTGCATGGCAAGGGGCACAGACCACTTAGTAACAACTTAATATCCCAAAAAGTATGCTGTCTATACGTTACTCAGTATACTGAAATTAGTAAGTAAGTAGCCTATAAAATTAACATATTAGTGAACAGCCCCCTTATTCAGATGCTGTCGGATCGTGGATTCGATTCGAAAAGTCACATGCCGTCTCGCTTTGGAGCACTGTGATAAAAAGTGACAAGTGTAGAGATTCCGATATTCGATTGTTTTCCGACAGTTGTGAATAAGGGGGCTGCCCCTCAATTCTGCTATTTATTTACCTAAACGGATCGGCAGCGTTTCGGTATCGTTACTATTGCGCGCTAGTGATAAAAAAAGGTATTCCACCAACATTGCTAATAAAATCGGAACGCTAACGAAACGCTCTCGGTTGGTTCAACTATTTGACAACTGAAACGTTGGTGACATAAACATTTAAAAGTTGTGAAATTCGGTATGTATATCGTGATTTTGGTAGTCTTTGTAAATCATATTTATTTAAAATAAAATTAGAGTGTCAAATCTGCTATTTATTTACCTAAACGAATCGGCAGCGACTCGGTATGCGGTTGTGTTATAAAATAGGTATTCCACTAACATTGTTTATAAAGCCGGAACGCTAACGAAACGCTCTCGGTTGGTTTAACGAAACGTTGGTGACAGAAACTGTCAAAAGTTAAAAAATTCGGTATATACGTATATAGTGTTTTTGGTAGTTATATTTGTTTAAAAAATTGTTACAGCAGTTTTAAAATAGATTAAATAGTAATTATATTACATATAACTAAATGTGAAACAGTTTTATTTTCCAAAAATATCGGAAAAATCATACATTCATGATAATTATGATGACTCGTCCATGGTTTTTTATCCAAATTATACTTGATGCAATCCTTTAGGCACAGGAACTAAGTTATAGAGTACTTTTTATTCTATTTTGCGAAATTAAATGTTACACAATTACTGCCATTGTAAAACCGTAACTTTTGACAGTTCAACCAAAGAACTACCGATGCTTTTCGGCTGCCACAAATGTTAAATATTTAGCAGAATACGAAACAATGATTGAACCGAACGGTTCGCGTTACGTGTTTGTTAGTAGAATACCAAACTGATGCGTTTCGGTTACGTTTCGATTGTGTTGAGTTAGCAGAATACAAAAACGTTGTAAATTAAGCGTTTCCGATTCGTTTCAGATCAAAATACAATTGCAGAATTGGGGGGCTGATAAACGATTTATAACCAAAAATATATTTTTTTTTTTATACACACACCTATTATCTAGCACAAAGTAGGCATCATTATGAGCTTGTGTTATGGATACAAGATAATGGACAAATATTAATAAAAATAAGTAGGTATAGTAATATTAGAAATATACTATACTAAACAAACATCCATGACTCGTAAACAAATGCTCGTACGCATCATACAAACATTTGCTCCTACCGGGACCTATTGATTAGCCTGCATAGCAAGGGGTACAGATTGCTCGCCCAGCCGGTCGTCAAATTTGTGCTATTTTTCACAAATTCGGAAATTATACGCTACTGTTACCCATAAAAACAATTCAAGCATAAAAGATATATTGTTGAAGTTGTACTGTTTTAAAAATAAAAAAATGGTCATATTTTTTTTCAAAATTTATGTAAAATATTAATGATATTAGATTGCTGACATCAATTAAAACAACTAATATTGTAACAACTATGTATAAAAACATACTAAATACATTATTATCAATTTTGTCAGTATGCCCATACATTTCTTAGTAATATGTAAACATTTGACGTCACCTGTTCCGTAGATTTTCTATGGAGCGTTTTTGGCCGATGCGCCGCAACACGTCAAACATACCACTATATCTGTGAAACTATTGATCTTAGACATACTATTTCTTTTGCAATATTTCTTTATGAGTTATAAAGTTGTCAAGTACCCTATTGAATGACCGACCTTGGTGCGCGGGCAGCGCTTGCACCTGCGCGACGGCGAGCATGTCCCAGTGGAGCAGCGCGCCGCGGCCGCCGCCCAGCCACAGCGCGCCGCGCCCGCCCCAGCGGCAGCACCGCGCCGCCTCCGGCAGCTGCGTCTGGTACACCTGCGCGTAGACATGGGTAACTCAACAAAAAACTATGAACCGCAGATCAGCTCACGGTTCACTTAAGTGAGCCGGACCTGCGAACCGGTTCACAGATCAGCTCACTAATGAGCTGAACGTTTGTAGATCTGCTTCGCGAGCGACTCCAAGAGTCGAATATTACCGAGTGCCGCCGCGCCGAGCCGACCGACACCGGAGCAGTTTCGCAGCTAGTCCGGTACGGCTAGGCGATTTTGAGGTGCTAAGTTCCAAAAATTCTAAAGTTTCTGAATTTTTGCAAGGGGATACACTTCTACCTAAAAAGCTTATATTTAATTTTTGTGTCAAATCTTGCTATTGCATTTTCAGTAATTCAATATTTTGTGACATAAATGTTAAAATATAAATAAAACTGCCAAAAATAATTTAATATGTCAAATGATACTAATATTGTGTGTAAAATAGCCTAGGCTGTGTGCATACTAAGTTTGTGTCGTTTTAGTCCAGTGCAAATTGACAGGGGGCCCAATATATGTTAAAAGTCTCAAAAAAATATTATAGTTGATAAAACAAATACAACCTAACTCAGGGCACCTAATTATGACCCTGACATGATTTTGTGCCAAACTAACCCATGGGTTATAAAGATATTTAATCATTTAGCTTTTCCAAGCCATAGCGGCTGTAAAAAAATATTAAAGTTATTAGAGTTTACACATTTAATATCATAAAAGCATAAAATATCTGCTATTAAATTTTGTGTCACTTTAATTCATGATATACTTAAAAAACATATTTAATTTCCTACATAAATATTAGTTCGCTCGCGCGTTGTGTACTGCATGGAGCATTTACACACATTTGCAAAGAGTAGCAAGTAGGAACAGTCAACCGAAGGTCACGTTAACACCAACGCCCGAATTAAGCTAAACGTTTTTGTACTTTAATCCGATTACGTTTAGGTTGAAAATTGATTGGATTTTTTTCTCATATTAGGGTTAGCTGACCTGCTGTTGTTTTGTACAATGGACAGCACATCAAGCGTAACAGTATGACCTTGAGCTTGCCCTTACTGCGTTCGTAATAGAGGTGGCTTTCGTATTGCAACTGTTACACTTGATGTGCTGTCGTGTGTACATATAAGTAAGTGTCGTGTGTATAATGTATAAAGCAATTATACATAAAAAATATACCTACTTATAATACGAAATTGTTATGTTCTGTACACTTATTACTGTCACAAGGATTGATAAATTTATACTTATATGTACACACGAGAGCACATCAAATATAACATTAATAATGGTAAGATCGGATAATCCGAAATAATTTCATATCCGTTTTAAAGCCGTACATAATTAAAAATTTAAGAGCATACTTTATTTGATAAATAAAACAAGTGCGGGTACCGCATGTTGTGAGAGAAATTATATCATAATATACTATATAGGTAACCTTTTTTTCTTTTTTTTACGGGAGGCAAAGACTAGTGCTTAGAAATATGGACATCCCATTTCTCTGAAGCTGATTGAACAATTCTAGAGATAGTAGTAGACTTATTAATAGACATAGTAGTAATAAAACAATTATATCTCTAAAATCTTATTTAAAAAAAATTACTTTGAGGCGCCCTATTTCTTCCCGTGGGTGTCGTAAGAGGCGACTAAGGGATATCTGAGCTATCAACTGCTCCACTGGTGGTAGGGTGTGAAAACCCTGGTTAGTGACCACCGTACGCAGGGCGCAAAACCCACCAAGTGACCACATGTGGCCGCGTTCCGGGATCAGTGGGCGTACAACCAGAGCTTGGGGAGACGATGCCGCGATGGATGCGGTCAATAATGGCGTCCGCTGACTAGTGCCAGGTGGACTGCGTTGACCCGTCGGCCAGGGAGACCTGAAGAAACGGCTGTTCCGCTGGCCGCCCGTGGCACGGTACAGGGGCCCAAGCTATCCTAACCAGATCGTGAGGCTGCCCCATCATGCCCCGCATAATCTCGGGGTAGTCCGTCGTGCCGGTTAGTGACCGGATGGTGGGGTTCCAGCGGCCATACCCGGGAGGGTTCGGGGGCCTCTTACGTCTGGTGGGTCAGCGCTTCTCTGCTGTCGGCTGTTACCTGGCAAAACAGGCCTCACGATTTGACTGCCTATATCCATCCATGGCAGCGACAAGTAATGTGTATGGTCGTACAGCGGTGCACGACCCCATTACAGCCACGCTGTTTGAGGTCGGGCTCACTAACTTCCGTGGGCTCCATGCTAATCTCAATGTCATCTACCAACATCTTGAGACGGCTCGGCCAGCGCTGCTTTTTTTGACGGAGACGCAAATACTCCGCCCGGCTGACACAAGGTATCTGGACTATTCCGGCTATGCTCTTGAAGAGTCTTCAAAGCGAAGTCCGGGGATGCTTGTTTGTCCGGGCGGATGTTTGCTGTCGCCATCTACGCCACTTGGAGGACCCTTTCTTTTCCATTCTCGGGATGCACGTGGACCTGGGCATTCATTGCCGTGTCTACGTTTGCCTCTACAGATCCCACAGCGGTGACATGGAGACAACTCGTCGGGTGGCAGATGTTGCGCAGGACCAGTTTCCAACCGCAGAATTGGTGTTTTGGGAGACTTCAATGCTCACAACGAGACGTGGTTATGTTTCCCCAAAACTGACCATGCTGGTAGAACTGCCCATGCGTTCGCTCTCACGAACGACCTGACTTAACTGGTTAACCAGCCCACCAGGATTCCAGATATTGTCGGTCACGCAGCCTCTTTGTTGGACCTTCTGATGACGACTCGCCCGGAGGGATATCGGTTAGAGGTTCGAGCTCCCTTGGGATCATCGAGTCACTGCCTGATTTCTGCTGGGGTGCCACGGGCGTCGCCACCGTTATCTGCGGTGGCCAAGCGCCGCATCTGGCACTATGCGTCGGCAGATTAGGGCGGTATGCGGGATAACTTTGCATCTGTTCCTTGGCGGCAGCGCTGTTTCAGTAAGTCGAAGCCGAATGCTAGCGCTACTGCTGAGTCAGCTGGTGAGATAATGTTAGGGATGGAGTACTATATCTCTCACTCCGATCTGGTCAGTAAGGGCAGGCGTAACCACTAGTTCAATCGCGAGTGTGCCTTAGCTGTTGAGAACAAACAGTCGGCATACGGCGCTTGGATCAGGTCCAGTCAATGGGGATCCCAATATGGACACACTGAAAGCAGCCTATAACAATGCCACAAAGTCCTGCAAAAGGGCTTTCATCAGAGCGGATGCTCAGCGCGTTGCACGAGACCTGATGGCATCCCAGCGATAGTACTGAAAAACTGTGTAGTGGAGTTATCTCCCGTCTTAACGCGGCTATACCGCCTTTCTCTCTCTTCTGGGTGTGTGCCGGAATCTTGGAGCGAGGCCAATGTGCAACCGGTCCCCAAAAAGGGAGACCGATCAGACCCAGCTAACTACCGCCCAATATCTGTCACTGTCTGTTCTTTGCAAGGTTATGGAATGGATCTTAATTAACTAGCTGGTCCGATACCTAGAAGGTCACTCATTATTAATCATCGTCAGTGTGGGTTTCGGTCGACATGGTCAACGGGTGATCTTCTAGCATATTTAATGCATGTCTGGGGTGAAGCTATTGACAATCGTGGTAAGTCAGTGGCTGTTAGCCTTGACATTGTCAAAGCTTTTGATCGGTTCTGGCACAGGGCTCTTCTCTCCAAGCTCCCGGCATACGGTCTGCCCACTCAGCTTTGCAACTGGATCGCGAGCTTTCTGCATGAGCGGAGATCCGTGTCCTCGTTGATGGGTGCGCTTTTTGATTCATGTTAGTGAATACTGGTGTACCACAAGGCTCTGTTCCACTCTCTTTCTTCTTTATATCAATGATATGCATTCATTGCTATTCGGATGACAGTACAGTGCATGGTGGATATTAAGGTCGCCCAGGGGCTGGGCGTATTGAAACGAGAGGGTGAGAATCAATCTTACCATTGAGCTCAACAGGGTGTTAAACCTCATATCTGAATGGGGATTTAACAATCTTGTTGAGTTCAATGCTAAGAAAACACAGGTGTGCGCGTTTACAGCCAAAAGATCGCCGTTCCTTCCCCTTCCGTCTCTTCAGGGCACTAACTACTCTTTCGGCACAGAGCTACATCAACTTGCTCGGTATGGAGATATGCTGCGATCATAAATCAGAGGAAATATATCGAAACCGTGATCAAAACAGCCTCACAGAAGCTAGGTGTCCTTAACAAAGTGCGTCGATTTTTCACACCTGACCAATTATGCCTGCTATACAAAACTCTGGTCCGGTCTTGCGTTGAATATTGCTCACATCTGTGGGATGGCTCCGCTAAATACCTCCTCTATTGCAGCGTCGTGCCGTTCGTATTATTGACCACGTAGAGGTCACGAACAGCCTAGAACCTCTACAACTCCGTCGTGTCGTGACATTGCATCATTAAGCGCGCCTTCTATCGGCTTTATCATGGAGAGTGTTCTGAGGAGCTTTTCGACCTTATCCCACCTTCCCCTTTCCTACTCAGGAGCACGCGTGCCGGTCTTCGGAGTCATCAATTTACTGTCTCCGCCTAAACATCACGCACAAAGAATTATAGTAACTCGTTTCTTTGTCGGACTTCCAAAACTTGGAATTTTTGCCAGCACATGTGTTCCCTCCTTCCTATAACATGGGTTACTTCAAAAGAAGTGTTAAAAAACCGGCAAGGTGGGGGCGGCTAGAACAGTGTGTTTTCAAACTGCATAACTGTCTCCGCACATGGACTTTTCTTACCACTTCACATCAGATGTGATGACTCATTTGCTGAGCTTTGTATATAAAAAGCGATTTGGTGAGTTAAAGTAGTTGTGGTAACGACTGAGACCAACGGCTTAGCGTGCCTTCCAAAACACGGGGGAGCTCGAGATTATAAATTATGATTGACCCATCTCGGGCATGGCGAAAGTTGCTTTGTTTTTGCTATCGAAACTGTAGCGTTCAAATCACTACGCCATCGCCACCGAGATACTCAAATCACTGTATAATTTAATTAAATTAAAATATTTTCATTATAATTTTGATTTTTTGGAAAAAAATATATAAATAATTTGTATTTACAGGGCAATTTTACCATGCATATAAATGTTATTTGGAAAATATTTATTTAATACATTGACACGATTTTGCACTATTATAAATTAATTCGGAAGTCACTTTCACACTCCATCGCTATAACACCAATGAAAATGTATTTTTTGTAATAATTAACTCACAATAGTATGCGCTCTTTAATCGAACAAATCACTCTGCTCTTAAAACATATAAAAAAATAGTGAATGTCGAAATACCGAGGTCACCCATGGGCGGGCGGCTGTGTGCTTCCTCGAGGTGTCGCCGCCGCCGACGGGCGGAGCGCTTCCAATTCATGAAGGCATGGGGGTAATGGTAATGTGTGTATACACGGGAGGCAATTAATGCTTTAATAAAATCCTTGCTTTTAATTTTACAGCTTTACCACCCAACATAAGCCCACAAATAAGACATGTTATATTAGTTTCCATTTTCTATGCAATTATCACAAGTCACTACTCGTACAACAACAAACAAATTATAGCGCCTCGCTCCCGGCCGGCCGGCAGCCGGTCGCCGGAGCCAGTGAATGCCTACGCGCTCCTTTGCCGCGCTGTGGGCGCGCTAGTGTTCTTCGCACAAAAATGTTGAAAACAATATAAATCAAAATCCCATGGATTAAAACGACACAAATTAAGCATAGAGCTTCCTTTTACCATAACATTAATAAAGACATAAACTCTAATAACTTGAATTTTCTTTTATGGCTATTACAGGGGGTGAAATAGGAAAAAAATTATAGTTCCGAATACCATGGATGAATATGACACAAAATGATTTAAACAATAGATACTAGAGTTAGAGAACTGTTAACGCTTATTTCACTAACTTTAATATTTTTCTATAGCTATTACAGCGATAGGTAAGTATTTGGTTAAATCCAGTATTCCCATGGAGTGAGATGGCACAAAAAGCTTATGTATATCAGTAATGACTTTGTTATCATCATGGAAGTTAAATTTTCAACTCTAATTTTCTTTTTAGCGAAATAATGCATAAAAAGACAAATACCTAAATTGTGACCTTAGCAACCGTCAAAAATGACACAAAATCATGATTTGGGTTAGTCAAATAGTATACTAACTGTATGCAAAAAATCATAAACTTTAATATTTTTGGAACCTAAAAACCTAGCGGTACCGGACTAAGCTCGCGGTTCGTTCGCCGATAATAATACTCGCGTGTCTGTGACTCGGTGAGACTGTGACTCTGTGGGTGAATATACCTAGCCTATCGAGTGAGCCGTGAGCTGTTTGTTTTGTCGTTGAGCTGCAGATCAACGGTTCAAGTCAATTGATCTGAATTTTTGAACCGGTTCAGAGCTGAGTTACTCATGTCTACCTGCGCGACACCACTCACTACACCCGTCACACTCGCACACTATTTACACTCGGCCTAAAATACACGCTCTCAATCCACGTTCCAAAAATGTATGGACACCCTGCCAGGTCATGTACAAACAGCAACACTCTTAACTGCCCGTTCCAGACGCAACAGACAGAAAGCTAGAAAGAGATGAAATTATTTGTACATTTCATCTCTTTCTACCTTTCTGTCTATTGCGTCTCGAACGGGCAGTTAAGAGTGTTGCTGTTTGTACACTAGATAGTGTTCCATTGTCCATTTTCTTTTTATTAGCTATGTTTCGTGGTATAAATCAAGATTTTTTATAGAAACAACTGCAACACAGCTAAATATTCAACATAGCGCTTATATATGCAGCATATTACCAGCAAGAATTTAAATAGAGCATTTTAGCACATTCAATAAAGTCGAAAATTGCACACACCTGTCTAAATGTCAAAATATGACAGCTGTCTTTTTTGTATTCAAATTGAGAGAACGAGATGAACTACCATATAAACTTAGCCTGTGTTTTACAGTTTTTACCGCGCGCCACACCGCCACGTCGCCGTGCCCTGTACTTACGGCAAGCCTAAAATCTACAGTAAAAAATTGCAAATAGAATAGGGATTTCAAAATCATTGAATTAACTAATTAGTCGTTCGCGTACAGGGCACGGTATCGATTAAAGACTACCAAAAGGTAAGCACACGGTAGTGTAGTACCAAGAAAAGCCTAGCGATTTGAGCGCTCAGGTTTCGATTACGAAAACAAAGCAACTTTCGTCACCGTCGATCCCGGATGGGTCTTTCAAAATTTGTGATATTTAGCTCCGCTGTGCTTCGAAAGACCCTCTAAGTCGTTGGTCTCTGTTATTACTGCAACCGCTTTAGCCCACCAGCCCGCATTGGACCAGCGCCAGCGTGGTGGTTTTATGATCCAAACTCCTCATACTTAAACGTAGTATATGTCTCTCATATGTAGGAAAGCTTGTGGCCAGCAACGAGACCTATTATATAGGCTGGTGTTGAGGATTATGATGATATCCATAAGTGGAAATAAGTTGTAATATATGAATCATATTTTTATCATTATGACACTTATTTACTAAAGAAATTAAAAATTAAAATGAATAAAAAAATATTTTTTTTTGCGCGCCAGTGTAGTAGGTTATACTCAGTACTCACCGTGTGGGCAACACTAAGGTCCGTAACGCGCATGTCGGCCGCGTCGCTGGCGGTCAGCAAGCGCGCCCCGGCGAGCACCACGCACGCGCTCACGGGCGCACAGTGCGCGCGCGCAGTGCTCACTAGCTCGCGGGAGCTGAGCTGCCATACCGAAACCTCCCCGTCACTTGTGCCTGTTATTATGTGTATCTCGCGCCCACTGCGTCTGCAATACACAAGTGACCAATGGGCCTGATACTAGATCACGCTCACTAAATCGAAAGCGAGCAACAAGACTTACACCCATATGCACAGTCGGCTCCTCGAGATTTCCTCCACTCGACTGTGGCTCGACTCAACCTCAAGGATAAAATCGGTATGCAGAACTCAAAAAACTATCCTCGACTTGAGCAAATTCCTCAGTTGAGTCGAGTAATGAACTGTCAAACTCAAGGTACGTCGCGATCTACCTTAAAGTCTCCTCAAAGCTTGTTGACAGTGCTTTTCACGTTACTTCTGAGGATATTTCAAGTTTTATTAGCATAATGAATGATTTCCATGATTTTATTGACTAACTTTCAAGTGAGTATATGTATTAGATACAACTTTATTAATTTACCTAGATATTGTGATGCAAATATAAATAAGTAAACCTACAGTGGTGTTTAATATATAAGTACTTTATGATTACGCCTTTTCCATTTCACTAAAAACTTTCCTCCCGGCCATAATAATTTTCATACTGAACGCCAAAAACGAATGAAATCAAATAAATCAAAATAAAGCATTGCAGTCGACAGTTGAGTTGAATGACAAATAATGGCAGAACTGAAAGATACCTCACAGAAGCAGAACACAATCTCAGAGGAAGACGACAGACCACAGATGAAAAAAGTGAACCATAAACATATTCTCTACACTTCGCCAATATAATAATAAGAAATTTCGTGACGTCATTCCTTCACTCAACCTCAACTCGACTTTACTGGAGGATAAAGCCGTAACTGAACATACCGATTTCAAGGATGTTTTTAAGATTTCCTTGAGGTGACTTCGACTAAGGTCGAGTGGAGGCGGTTTCGATGAAACTTCTCTGCATATCGGTGTTAGTAGACTTCGAAATTAACGCAATCCGAGTGGATAAACTTCTAAGACGCCATTGCCTATATATCCGTTTGGATTTAAAAATGGACGCGTATTCGCACATTCACAGTCAATTCGGACGATTTCCAAATGGCGTAGCGTCCTTTTTTGACATTGATAGTAGGCCGTGGATGACGTCTCTTAGGACGTGGAGTGGTAGGACGTGGTTGGAGTTTATTCCTTTTATAAATCCTATGCTGGATGACATCCTTTTAAATAAAATACATTTCTAACTTTTACGAATTTGGAAGACTCAATGGATATCTTGATTTAAAGTAACCAGACATCTTGACAAAAAAGTAAGCAAAGATTGAAAGCCGCAGAAAAATCAATACGATTGTCCACTACCTACATCCTAATGTTATACTAAACTTAAATGGCCTTAGCGCACTCGATCGATTTATCTTTTAGGAAACATAAAAAGAGAATAAGCCCGTAGTTACCTATAGTTAAGCGCGGTAATCTTCCCGTCGTGGTCCAACTCGGCCCGCAGTCCCCGCAGCGCCTGCCCCGCTCTGCCCACGTTGCCCCACACTCGGACAACACCGTCACTACCACCAGATATCAGCAGACGCTCTGCGACAACCATCAGATAACTTTATCACTCATTAATAATTAAAATATAAAACTAGAAAAATTTCACGTCCTGAGGCGGGAATCGAACCCGTGACCTTTCGCAATCCGGGCGACTGCTCTAACCAACTGAGCCACCCAGGACTTGGGATATCCCTGTGAAATTCCTCTAGTCTATCTGTATCTGCGTTACCCTACAATGTCGAAATGTTCTATTTCAACATCCGAAACGAGTATTTTTACTAATACCTACGATTCGGTTAAGTTGGGGCAGTGCTTTCAAATATTCTTTATTTTTGATTTTTCTAGTTTTATATTTTAATTAATATTACTAAGTAAATTTTTCAAACATTTATAATAATGTTAAAATCAAAAATAAAGAATATTTATCACTCATTTTTAATAATTAGACTTCAACAATAATCACGATTATTAAAACATACGAGAGGCCAAATAGAACGAGGATAAGAAGGATCCCCGAATTTGGTGCACAATGATAATACTACAACCGCTAAAAGTAATAACGGCATATGAGATTTAGATCTGATTATGCCATTATTGTTAATATTGTTTTTATACCACTAACTACGGTGGTAATCAAGCATACGGCCCACCACCGTATGTATTAGAATTCTTTTAAAAGGTAGGTACTACGTTTAGTTTCTAAAGAAAGGAAAATAAAATATAAATGAAGTACAATAAAGTAAAAGGAAAAAAAAAATATTTAGACACCTTTTTAAGAAACCATAGAAAATTTTTGGGGGCATGTAATGTGCGCAAGCCAAGATTACATCTGTTTAGTTGTCAAATTATTTGACACATGTCCTTTAAAATTTTGATAAAAGATAGTGACTATACATAAAGGAGAAGGTAAAGTTTTGGGCCAGCTCATGAGCACCCATTAAGATTGCAGATAATAATGTCCTGATTAACATGATTTCCATTAAATAACACAAAACTCTTTTAATTTATTGCAAAAAAATAACGAAATAAAATAAGAATTGTATAAAATAGCAACATAGAACAAATAAAATTTCCCAAAAGTGCATAAGCCATAGGCACAATAAAAAGTTGACTTTAATGTCATTTTGTCATTTATTAAAATTGGCATTCCGTATTTTCAACCGTAAACGTTTTGGATGCGCTTGAAATATTGTATAATACAGTTATTTTTACGACTTGTAAGTCCTAAAAAAAACTGTATTATGACATTGACATTTTGTTTTCTTCAAAATGGCGACCTCTGTGATGTTGTCAGCAAATGAAAATATTATTGCCGCTTCTAACAGTCAAGATTTGTGGAAATGATAATGTAAGAATGATTCTTACAAAAATAATTGTACGAAATATGGTGCTCATGAGCTGGCCCAAATCCCATAGAAACTTTTACTATCTCCATTAGATTTAGCTTTATTTATCATCTAGGCCTAAAACAAACATACTCCATATTTGTTTTAGGCCTAGATGATACGTGCTGCTAAATCTAAATCTCGTATAAGGAAATACTCACCATTTTGCAACCAAAGCAAGCAGGTAACAGAGTCATCGTGAGCTCTAAAACTTTCCACTTTTTTACCATACTCCACGTCATATAAATATCTGGAAATAAGTAATATAAAAATTAACATCTAGAAAATTTTATAAACAAGAACTATGGCCAAAAAATCAGTAAGTATTTAAGCAACAACAGATTCTATACTTTAAGTGATACAATATTAAACTCACATCTCATTATCCCAAGAGCCTGCAGCGACGATATTGTGATCAATCATCACACACGAGCTCAGAGGCGTTTGGCACAGTATGATGCTTCTAATTTGTTTCCTCTGTGATATATCGTATACTTTTAATGTACCGTCCTTCCCAACAGACACTATCCTGTCTCCTTGCCTTAGAGCGCAAGTAATGGCGTCTTTATGCAGCCTTACTTCGTCTAAACATACCACCTTATACGAGGTAGCTTGCTCCGGTTGACTCAGTGGTTTATCTACAACGTGTCCCACTTTTCTTACGTGCGGTTTTGTGAATAGCTGTTTGGGAATTTGGCCGAACTCCATAATTTGCACTTCCAAAGCATGACGGTCGTTCATGTCGTAAACGAGCTCGAGATCGATGGCACCTTCGTAACAGACGTGGTGGAAAACTTAAACAATAAATCCTTTTATAAATGCTTTATGAACGATAAAATAGGTATTTTTTCCCTTGAAGGGTTACAGCTAACTAATCCTAGGTACTACTTTTTGTAATAATATGAAAACATAAATCCTAGGACAGTTTTTAATTACGCCGGAGCTGGGAAATTACCTTTTTAGAATTTTAATATAAAGTTGAAAAATCAAGTCTAATTAGCTTGAATTCTCTATTCTAGGTAAAAACATTCGTAGATTCCATTGGTGTTACGAAGCTGATTATTTTGTTACAGTAGTCTAATATAATTTTTCTTATAATAAATTTTGGTGGCAACCATTAAGAAAAGCATAACTTGAAAACTATAAAAAATGGCGGTACTGAAGTATAAAGGGATGATTGTGATACCCCTTATTAGAGACACTTGAATTTTGTCTTTGGAATTCACTTTCTCGTGCAACTTATATAATATATGCTACCATAATACATACAGATGTTAATATTCCTTATGGAATAAATAAAACAAAATGAAGTCTTTTTGTAAAGCTTTTTTAAAATGTCTAAGTAAAAATATGTATAAGTGACCTTTTGGCATCCCTAGTGTGAAATATTTTCTTTGTTTTAAAACTAAATGACTTTTGTGTTCCTATGGCAAGTAAGGTCACCAGAGCTCATCGGGTAGTTTTATGTTAGGAGCAAGCAGACTTTCATAGAAAGGCTGTCAACGGAACACTAACTATAGTGATATTTTCAGGATGTGCCTACAGAGACATCAGTGTTTGTAGGCCACGGTAACTGCTACGGTAACAGGAAGGCTAGGCTGAATGTTTGTTTGACCAATTGTAAAAAAAAACCAAACGACATACCATTATTAGCCTTCACGGCTTCTTCTCCTCTCTGTTTATATCCAAATATCAGATCTATCCACAGATGCAAATGTCTCGACACGTACTCAGACTCCAGCGCGTTCCTGAGCTTCGTCACAAAGTCTTCGGGGGATGTCGCCCATGGTGGCAGGGCTACATTGTCCACTTTGATCCCATCGTGGCGCTCACCGAAGTCTATTTCATGTACATTTACTAAAAAGTCTCCTTTAGTTGCCGTGTTGTAGAATTCTGGTAATAACTCCTAGTCAATGAAAATAACATTTATTGAGCGATAGGGAATATCAACCATCATCAGCAGCCTATATACGTCCCAATGTTGGGCACAGGGCTTCCTACATGGGAGAAACAAGAGGAGTTTGGGCCATAACACCACCACGCTGGCCAAATGCGGGTTCGGCGTTAAAGCGGTTACAGCAACAAAGGGACCAACAGCTTAACGAGCCTTCCGAATCACGGAGGAGCTCTAGATAACAAATTTGATTGACCCATCTCGGGATCGACCATGACGAAAGTTGCTTGTTTTCATAATCGAACCCAGAGCGCTCACGCCACTAGCCACCGAGCTCCTCTATAGGGAGCTCCTATATATATGCGTGTAAAATAATATGTTTTGAATAAATTTATTTCCAAAACAGATATGATTTTGAGCCAAAAAAATACCCGAGATATTTGAATTAAAAGTTGCAGAAAGGTGGAGGTGGAGGAAAGGCCTTTCTGAAATCTGTAACTACTTACTCTATTTTTTTTTATATAAATTATTGGATATTAATATTTCTAGATTATCATAAATAGTAAGCAAGTAATAATAATAATAAAAATATTCATACACTCACACCTATTATCTAGCCCAAAGTGAGCATCAATATGAGCTTGTGTTATGGATTCTAGATAACTATATCGGATCACTTCTCTAGCACGCAACTTTAAATGCTTATAAGTCGGGTAGTTATTAAAAATGTGCTAAATTAACTGTGTATTAATTTGAAAACCTTAAACAAATATGTGTAGTTACTGAGCATGTACGGCATTTCATCTTAGGCCTCAGGATGACAACGGACCTGCAATATCAAGTGATTTTCCCTTGTTATTGCAGGTGTCTATAGGCGGCGGTAACCGCTTACCGTCAGGTGGGCCGTCAGCTTGTTTATTATTATAAAAAATGCACTCCCTGCCCGCCTAGCATAACCACCGAAACGCGATATGATAAAGCTATTTATCGCTTCGAACTGTCAAAAATCATTGAATATAACCGCTATCTTGAAATTTTATCGAAAGTCATGCTAGGCGGGCTGATCTTTTTTTCTGACTTAATTTAAGCTTTTTTAAATCTTGTATTAGTTATTTTATCATGATATTACATTATTAGTAAGTAGTTAAAATCACCTTGAAGTCCGACATATTCCGCAAGCAATTGCTGTAAACATCTTTTATTGAATTGAACATCCTGTCGGGATGATCGAACCTTCCGTTTTGTAGACATAGCATGTATTGTGGATATTTACGTACCTGTGAAGAAAAATAAAAGACAACTTTAAAATATTTAACCGCACGCGTGGATTTTCGTTAGCGCGGCAAATGGGAGCTTGTGTGGAATGTAACCAACTCACAAAAAATATGTTACTACATACGCGGCCATTATTCATATAGTTTTCTATAAACCTTTACAGATAACTATAGATGTCGGTTATCGCACCACAACGTAGCGCATGTTCTTACTCGGGGTGTAATCTGTCTCCACAGCAAATTTAATATAAATCGGTTCGGCGGTTTTCATTCTTAACCACTAACATCGTAATGTCATATTTGAAAAGAGTGACTACACGAGTTTGTTGCCGGAGTCTTCTTGGTAGTTCAACTTTTGGAACCAGTGTAAATTCAAACACGACAGACATTATGATATGACATTGTTAGTTAACGTAAATTTCAGACATGACGCCATGACGTTGTTAGTTAATATATTCTTGTGGTAGTTATAAAAATGTGGTTTTTGACAATTTGAAAGTGCTTCTCTGTGGCATATTTGAATAAAATATATTGATTTTTTTTTAATTTTAAATGAAAACGTAACAGACAGAGTTACTTTCCCGTTTTGATTATTAGTATGGATTTGAAATCTTTACGAGTTTTATATTCATCTATGTATTTATTTAGCTCGCAAGGAAAAATTTAAAAATTGTGACTACATACAGCATCAAACTGTTTGGTGAATGCTGCATGCTTGCTTGCATACCTACTTGCTTGCATGCTGCATACTTGCTGTAGGCTTTCTTACATATTTTCTTGCTTGAATTAGAGGATTGGAAATAGTGTGCTCTAATTTTAAATTTCACAATTAAAATATCGCAATTAAAACAGTGTTGTTGTGAATGTTCGGAAAATAATACTTCGAACGAAGGTTATTTCGGCCGAGCATAACTTCGGTAAAAAGTTTTTCGATCAAATGAAACATCGGAGTAAAAACAAATATAATTGAGAATAGGTCAACTGATACAGTGGAAAACGTGATTTCGCCGATGTAAAATGAGTCTAAACGAAAATAGTCACAAAGTTTTCGGTTAAATGAAATTCGGTCTAATATTCTCGAACTTATGATAGGTAACCATGTTATACTTACTAAATAAAACAATACTAGTCCCGGCGCAGAATAATGAGATCCATATAAAAACTTTGGCTCATTCATTTCATGAAATCGTTCTCTCAATTTCTCAAGCCTGTCTGGATTCAACGCGCCCATGGGCTTGGATAAGTCCCTAAATGCTTCTACTTTACTCAAATCTAATATTTCCGACGAGTAGTCCGAAACAACCCAGGGGAATACAGGATACTGGGTTAAGTCATTCACACTCCTGTCTGCTTGACTGAAAATACACAGTAAAAACTCAAACATCAAATTAAAATCTATCTCAGACAACATTTTTATTAAATTGTTTCCGTTTTTATCCAAATGTTTATTTTGCAATTAAAGGAACTATATTCACTTTCCGCTTTCCAGATATGTTGGCTAGCTTTGAATGTAAGGATATCCATGGCATCCTTGTTTCTAAATCCTGACTTAAGCCCTGTCTACCTTCTATTTCCTTTACCTTGTCCGAAATGTTTGATAAGAAATGATCGTGTGGTCGGCTTTAAAGTTGTTTGTATGCCGCCACAGGCGGCGAACATAGATATATTTCTGGAAATCATGCTTAACCGCGCACCAAAACACTCCTTGGTGTATATTATTCGCCATCCTATCGGATAGATTACTTTTTATCTCTCGAGACTATCCTTAAAAATCTAACTCCCACTTAGTCCCACTATTTGTCATGGGTCATTTCAAAACCTGTCTCCTAAAAAACGACTCCCGATTCTCTTCACTTTCCTCTGTTTTGCAACCCATGAATCTTTTTATCCCCCATCTAAATATCACCACTTTCCTAACTGCTCTCCTTCACTTCTCGACTTGACTTTTGTTTCACACTTAGGTAGATAGAATTTCTACGCACGGCCAATGTCAAGCCGATGCTTTCTCTTATCATTATGTCATCTACGTGTTCTACAAAATTCGTAATCCTAAAATTAAGCTTATTATCCAGATACAGCGCAGTTTTAGAGTATGAAAGTTTGTAAATTTCTTAGGTCAAAAGTAATCGCGAAAACATGCCAATCATCATCTTGCAACAATTTGAACACAAACTCATTAAGTGTACATTTCATTTCTCTATTTCGCTATTTCGATGGGATCACTATAGATAAAACCATAAATCATCAGTCATCATCACTCCTTGTACCCGATCATCCCTTTTTTTCAATCAATTTGCCGATGGTGATGTTAAAAAGAGCATACTGTCCGCTATGGACAGTGTCGAATGTGGTGGGCAGCGATCTCATCAGCCGGAAAATGATAATTCGAATCCTTCACAAGATCTTACCTGTTATTTTTCATATTCTTAACTTTTCCATATTCACTGGTGTATTTCCGACGGCTTGGAAAGATGGTCAACTTATTACACTATCTAAAATAATCCAACCCTGCTTCTTTTCTAATTAGCGTCCAATATCTATATTACCTTTCCAACTCCCTAAAATTAAGTTAGATGGAAGTGATATTTCATCTAGTTAATGTGTGAAAACTAATGTCTCCGGATTGACCAAAAATGCCCACAATCGCAAGAAGTTAGCCGTAAACTGTTCGCGTCTGCTGGTACGCTATGGCGACTTCGTAACTTCCTACCGGCTGCCACTAAAATTGCGTTTGCTCAATCCCTTGTACTTCCTGTCCTGTCCCTTGTCCCTGAGGATGTTTATTGGCTTCAAGACTTTTGCATAAGGTTCATTTGGCTTACGCAAATATGACCATGTCTCTGAATGTCGTATTAAGCTCAAGTTCGTTGCCTATTCGTCTTCGCCGGGATGCTCACATTGTTTACCTACTCAATTTAGTACTGTTTCATCCCAATTCTCCTTCATATCTTAAGGATCGTTTCCGCTACCTTCATGACACCCATCCCAGAGTTTTGCGATCCTCTGAGAATTTGAAACTAGCAACTCCAATTCACTTTACAAATTTTTACTATCAGTCTTTTACAGTGCATGCTTCACGACTGTGGAATGCATTGCCTATCGAAATAAGGCGAACTCAGACTCAGGTTACATTTAAAAATTTGATAAAAATGTGAACCTTAGGTTACAGTGACAGGAAGTGATACCTGTCACTGTAACCTACATTACGGCCTGGCCACGAGAACGGGCTGCGGGGGCGGCGACTCGGCAACCACTGCGAGGTCACCACGAAGCGCTGCGAGGCCGATATCGAGACAGCGCGCAGTGGTTGCCGATTCGCGAGTCGCAGGACGCGCGTGCGGTGAGTTCGTGGCCAGGCCGTTAGATAGATGATACATAGATAGAAATTCTTTATTTTGCACATTATATTGGTTATTCATATTTATATATGAAAATGTTTCTGTTCGTACATGTAAACGTATATATATTTTATGCAACTAGATGACAAAAAAGCTGACAATCTGACGCCTGGTGGTAAGTGGTAACCGCCGCCTATAGACACCTACAATAATAAGGAAAAAATCACTTGGTACTGCAGGTGCGTTGTCATCCTGAGGGCTAAGATAAAATGCCTTCCATACTCAGTAATTGCTAAATTGCTAATTATGTTCTTTCTACTATATGTATTTGTATGTATGTGTATGTTTATTATAATATGTAAGTATATGTATATTTTTTATACTATAACTTTTTACATATTTTTTGTAATCTTAGATGTACACTGTACAATTTAGTTTGAGTTTATTAAATTTCTGTACTGTTAGATCACCAACTTACCCTATAATTTAAAGTTTACACAAACCCTTTCCCTCCTAAGGTTGCATGAAAGAAATTGCTTTCAGCGATAGGCCACCCTTTGTATTTTATGTTCAATACTATGTTTACTTAAAGTAGATTAACTATAAAGTTATAAATAAATAATAAATATATACCCAGTATGTTTTGATAAATGTGAACAACATGATACATAGTTACAATTCTTACCAATTTAAATACATCAAATAGTCAAAATTAGACACAACACCATTTTGCCATTGTAATGTCATTTCTTCAACATGTATCCTTTCCAAGTGAACATTAGGTGAGCCTTCCAGAATAGAATAGATTCTCTCCCTGTCATCTTCACATTGAAAACTTAGATATATGTGGGCCACAGAGTTTTCTTCGCTGCTGTATAACTCCAAACCCTAAAATTATTGATATTGAATGTTTTCTTAAACATAAAAAGTTTTGAAAATGCACAAATCAAATTATAGTTTTATTAATGCACATAATTTTATCATAATTTAATGCACAAAACAATGATACATACAACTTGCCTTAGTAAAAATCTCCTTCTATACATTCGTCTTAAGTGACAAAGTTTTAGCTTCAAAATGGGACTCTGAAATTAATAATACATAACTTATTTCATTCAAATAAAAAAGGAGATGAACCAGATTTGACACACCCTTGTTATTAATAAAATCACATTAAATAGAATATTATTTAATTAATAATAATATTAATAGCCTTTATTCAGATATAAATAATAATGTTACAGCAATATCTGTTTTTAATAGTTTAAATATATATTATTTATCTGTTTGCCCGTTGGCAAAGACCTCTCCCAACTGTCTCTATTTGTTTTAATTACAACTGCTATATAGAGATCCACCTCCAATAATTCCATAATTTAGGATCCGATCACACATCACAAAACTTTTACACACATCACAAAGATTTTTGTATAATAGTGGATTCTTTATAGTTACTTGAATTATTTAACATTAAAAGCTTTTATGAAAAAAAGAAGGTTCCACAGGATCCTCTAGTGTAGTTACTTGACATATTATTTAATCTAAGCAGTAAAAATTATATATAGTTTTCATGACTGACTCTTTTGTCTAAAATTAATGCCATAATTATTACACAACACTTTACAAGCAGCCTGTGAAAAAGGTCCTGAGTATTATAATTAATATCAAAATTTATAGTGTTAGCTTCTTCTATAGTACATATACACCGTATTGCTTCATCAATGCATGAACAATAATACTTAGCATGAATAAGAATATGATCAACATTTTTGTGGGAATTTTAAATGTAATAATTATGTAACCTGACCAATAATATACATGTATCAATAATTACACTCTCAACATTGCTGAATGGCTGGAAATAGATGGTGGTAGGAGTTATCGCAAGTTTTCCCTGATGCCTGACCAGTGGGGATATTTTTTCAGCTTGCAACTCACAGAGTATTTCCTCAGTGAAGTCATCCATCATCACTGGATCAAATACCATTCTCATATACCGAGAATGCAAAATAGTTGCAATCATGCTGTTGTGCTCTGGAGCATGTAGTGTAGAGGCTCTCTGTAACTGCTCCATTTGACTTAAACACTCGTCTGCTGATGCAAAGTTAAGGTGAATGAAAAAATCTTTACTGTCATACATAAACTTATAAGGTGCTAACACATTTTCTTCAAGCATCTCAGCATATTGTTTCATCTTTACCCTTATTATATTGCTTGTATTATCAGATGTTGACTCAACAATGGATATAGATAAACAGTCTTTGAAATATAACTTAACAAGAGGATGAGTCCATTGTTTTGGCTCAAACACCAGGGACTTGGAGCAAAGTTTCAATCGGCCAAGTCTAGGATTACTTTTTTTAACATCAACATCATTATTTAAAGTGCAAGAAAAATCTTCAAAGTACACTTCCCCTGGCTCCAATAACAACAAGGAAAACCTGAAACATGTTTCAATATTTATCTAGCTCTCATTAAAAGTTGAAATATTTCAATAGAACAAATAATACTACGGATAAATCATCAAAATGTTTACCTTTGCTTTTCCATTGTATTATTTGACTTCCTTCGCTGCCTTTGTTTGTGATCACAGATCAGATATTAGTAGCAAGCTATTTGTGATAGAATTTTGAACCTCAAGAAAAGTCACAAAAGAAGTCACACAAGTCGCTAAACTTCTAAACAAGCTATTAAAAAATTTGATACCGATTTACTAACAGAACATAAAACTTAGTATGTGTCATTTCATAAGATGAATCAATGTTTTCGATTGTTGTAGGTAAATAAAATTATTAAATGCCATACTCTTTCTAATCTGTGAATGCGAGAAAAGAAAATGAAATGATCAAAACAACTAAGACAAATAAATGTCGTTGTCAGCTGTCAAGTGTCAGCTGTCCTTCGTTCTCTCTGGCTGCGCACTGTGGGACATCCATAGGTCATAAATCTTAAAAACCTGCTTTCTTGTTTTACATTTTATTCCTTGTCGTTACATTGGATAGTTGCGGTACCTTCTGAAACTATAAATAGGTCAGTAATTAGAGTGCGCCTTCATTATCTATTGTGCATTCAAAGAGAGCGCATCGCCAATCGTAAATACTGTTATCAGTGAGTCATTAAAAAGCGTGACGTCATTTGTTGTCATTGCGGGACCTGTGAGTGCTGTGTGAGTTTTTTCTGAAATGGATATCCAAGAACAGGGTATGTAATAATTAATATTTTTATTTTAATTGTATCTTAGTATATATTTTCTTTAGTATGTCATTGCTACGAGGCGACTTTTCTTGGAGTATTATATTTTAATATTCAAAGTTTGAATAAACTTTTAAATATGTTCCCACTCGCTCCGACTATGGAGGTATATTGCACCATAATCTTTAGACTTTCTTATCTTAGGAAAATTAAAACTTGGCTGCCCTTATCTGCCCTTTTGGCGATGACAAGGGTGCTACGGTTGCCAGATTATCTCGTAGCATTTGCTACGAAATTAGTTTATTTAGTCTTAGTGCTTTGTGTAGGTTTTGTGACTGAATTTTAACCGTTTTTTTTTTGTTTTAGGTAATTTATATATATGCTCGTTTTCAAGAATGCATATTCTTGAAATATGGCTAACTGTCAATACCGATAATGACTCGGAAAAGTGTCGTCAAGTCCTACAAAGTTTGTTGACTACTCTGAACGATGCTGAGAACATTGATATTCATTATTTAGAGAAAATTGTTAATAATTTATGTAAAGCTATTGCTCGATTCTGGAAAAAATGTAATAGGGATAAAACCAAGCTTTTATATAAGAATTCCGATTGGTTTAATGTTATTGAAAAAATTCAACTTGTGAAAAATAATAAGCAATGTACTCCGTCTGAAACGTCGCCGTGTCATTCACGTGGTCGTCCTCGAAAACCTTTTACGCAATGTAGTAAAAGGACTAAACGTCGGAGAGTAGCTGATTTGTCAAAGTCTGATGATTCTACTGTGAGTGCATTGCTTGATGTTTCAGACTGTTCATTCGATTCGTGTATATCTAGAGTTAGCACTGATGATGTCTTGTCACTTGTGACTGATGCTCAGTTGACAAAACATCAGTATTTATTAATTAAAAACTTTGTTAATAGTAAGATTTCTCCTAATGTATTACCATGTTACCAACAAATTACTAAAGCGAAACAGAGATGTTACCCTTCTAATATAACTGTTTCCGAGTCTTCAGCTGAAGTTGAATTACAAAGTCTTTTTGATCACACAGCTTCTCGAATCCTTGAATCTCAAAAAGAGGTCTTAGATCAGATTCCTGATGATTGTTTGTCTAATATCTCTTTACTTGGGAAATGGGGATTCGATGGCAGCACTGGACATAGTGAATACAAACAATTTTTTTCAGATTCAACTTTAGTAGATAGTAGTTTGTTTGTAACATCTTATGTACCCCTTCAAATTATTGTAAAATTAGCTGAAGATAATTGTAAAATTTTATGGAAAAATCCTCGACCCTCTTCCACTAGGTACTGCCGTCCTATTCGATTTCAATTTTTGAAAGAAAGCACAGCAGTGTCTTTGCAAGAGGAAGCTTATTTTAAGGATAAAATTGAAAGTTTGCAACCTACTTTTATTCAGATCGACAATCGTGAATTGGTCGTTTCTCATAAGTTGCAGCTTTCAATGGTAGATGGTAAAATTTGTAGTGCTTTAAGTGAAACATCTACAAGTAGATGTTATATATGTAATGCTACCCCTAAAGAGATGAATAAAATAGACGAATGTTTACAAAAACCTGTAATAGAGAGTAGATACCAATTTGGATTATCACCACTACATTCTTGGATACGTTTCTTCGAATATTTTATTCATCTTTCATATAGATTAGACATAAAAAAATGGCAAGTTAGGCTAGATAGTGATAAACAATTGTTATCAAATAAAAAACAATATGTACAGTCCCAGTTTAGGGAACGATTAGGTTTAATAGTTGACAAGCCGCGTAGTGGTGGAAGCGGGACGTCTAACGACGGAAACACGGCCAGGAAGTTTTTTTTGGAATCAGCTGTATCTGCTGAAATTACAGGTTTGAATAAGGATCTCATAGATCGTTGTTGTGTAATATTACAAACGTTATCTTCTGGACATAAAATTAATGAATGCAAGTTTAAAGACTATGCATTACAAACAGCATACAGCCTGGTCGAGGAATATCCGTGGTATAGTCTTCCTGCTTCTGTCCACAAGGTGCTCGTACATGGATCAGATATTATAAGTTATGCATTGTTATCTATAGGAGAACTTTCCGAAGAAGCTGCTGAAGCGACAAATAAGTATATCAAAATTTATAGACGAAGTCACACTCGAAAAATGTCACGTGAAGTTACCAATCAAGATTTAATACAACGACTATTATTACATTCAGATCCTTATATTACAAGTCTTCGGAAACTTCCCCCTAAAAAGAAAAATACTCTGTCACAAAGTGTAATAGAATTGTTACATGTTTAATATTGTTAGAATAAGAATAATTTATTTGTATTTTGTTAGTTGTTTTGTTTTTTTTGTATTTAATTAATTTTAATTTATTTATTTCTATTATTTTATTATAATTAAATAATGTTATCAATGTTTTGACTCTTATTTTATTTAAAATATATGTTTTACATTCCAATTTTTAAGTGTTTGTTCATGATAAATTTAGGTAAAAGTATGTTATTGTTTATATTTGTTTTTTACTGAAGTAAACGTTTTTTATTCCGTAAATACATGTACTTCTTTCATTTTAATGTTCCTAAAACACTTTTACAACTATAAGTCACTAAAATAATACAATGTATTGATAGTAACAGGACTTTAACTATTTATGACCGCCCTTGTATGGAGCGTGTCCCTCCGTGCTGCGGTCCGAAACAGATTGCAGCGCTGACAGCGCTAACAATTATAATCGCCCGGTCCGAAATAAAATGAGCGATAAAAGTGCTCACAGATCTTTCAGCGTACTCACGATTTCAGACCGAAGTTTTAGCGTGTCAACCTGTCAAATGTCAATTTTCATATCAATACTATTGCATTTGAGTATTCGAGTCTAAAACAGTGTGATCTGAGTACTTACTTTAGTGTTTGTGAATTCATAATTACAATATAACTTCTCTTTACTGGATACCAACAATTTCGCTTACTATAAATAACCTAAAATAAAATAAATAAACCACAGTTTGACAGTTCGCTGAAGTGATTTTCCTCGAGGGCATTAGCGCTGCGGCGCGTTCCGAGCCTACGCTCCAAACACTCCGAGTTGTTTTTTGTCTTGCTCTAAGGTGTAGAACGACTCAAGTTGTTTTTATAACCTCAAATTTTAACAAGGACTTCCATTATTATCTAAAGCCTACAATTCCGCATTAAATTTTATCTATATTAAGTCTGTATTTAAACTTCTATTCACAAAGAAAGACACACACAGAAAGTAAACTAAAAATAAGAAGTGCCATCTCATTTGACGGCTGTTATGACGTTTCAAACGTCAGAGTGTTTTTTAACCATCAAAATTGATCGCCAAAAAGTTGCAACTCTCTGAGGCTCGGAACGGGGTAATTGTGACAGCCTAACGTCATGCCCAAAGGTACGGAACGGCCTTAGAGTAAAAAGTTGTAGGCTTGGAACGAGCCCCTGTAAGTGTGCTATGATGTCGATGACGTCACGGGGTTCGCCACCCCCGGCTAATGTTAGCGCGCTTACAGCATTTCGGGACGCATTTGAGCGCTCTATTATCGCTAATCGCTCTACCCTTCATAAAATATTGGGGGGGGGGGTGCCTCAGGGCTCTGTACTGGGTCCGGTCTTATACAATATATTCAAATCGGACTTACCTGTGGTTGATGGAGTGACAGTTGCAACATACGCATATGATGTCGCTTATTTGGCATGCGATCGAGATTGCACCATAGCTAGTGATAAGTTACAGAGCGCACTAGACTCGGTGCAAGAATGGCTTCAAAAGTGGCGAATTCGCTCCAGCCCACATAAATCTAACCACATCAATTTTACATTGAATAGAGGCGACTGTCCCTCCGTAAGACTTGGTGATGAGATCCTACCACATACCAGGAATGTGAAATATCTGGGATTCCACTTGGATAGGAGATTAACGTGGCAGGAACACTGCAAACGCAAAAGAGATCAAATAATGACTAAATTCAAATCTGTATTGTGGCTCATGGTAAGGAACTCAGCATTGTCAGTTGATAACAAACTATTAATAAACACATCTGTATTAAAGTCCATTTGGTCTTATGGACTCCAGTTGTAAAGAACAGCTAGCCAAAGCAACATTCTCTGTCTTCAAAGAGCTCAAAATACTATACTACAAACTATTGTGAATGCCCCTGGTTTACGAAGAATGACGAAATCCACACCAATCTAAGCATGCCAACAATTACGCCAGAAACTACACTCCACGCATCCGCATATGGTCTCCTTAGACTGATCGCAGATTATACAACAAAAAAATAAAACGCTGATAATTACTTTTAGCGGTTTTCGGACCGCAGCCTCTATTACAGAGAAGGCAAGGAAAACTTATATCCATACAGCCATGTCGGAAGTATTTTCTTTAATACTGCGAATGGTGTAACGTATTTCAATCTATCTTGAGAGGGATGGCGTGAAACATATGAAGATGACAATGGGCCTGATTCTGAAGACTCACTCGAATTCATTTAAGTACAGTATCTCTTTCTCGCATTATGTAATAGGAAAAAGATAGCAAGAATTCGTTTCGAGCTGTCAATTTTTAGATAGATTTCAAAGAAACCATAGACAACTTTAGACGACACGTAAGGAGGTGCCTCCTAAACACTGCATTTTAGCACGTTTAATCTCACGTTTAATCGTCGAAAATTGAACGCACCCTTCTAAATAATAATAATATAATAATAAGGCCAATCTCCATGATGCTACTTTTAATGTGGATATATATGGATATAATTTTATCGTGGATAGCCACGATAAAATTCTCTAACATCCTATTCATTGATCTTTGAATTCCACGTTAACACAAACACTTGATTCCAAAAACAACACCAATTTTATAACAAAACAGTCGCTCAGATACAATTTTCAATTATTTCAATAAAAATATTGACTGACACCACCAAATCCCTCTAAAAACTCAACTCGCTTTAATTGTCTTTTCTAGAACCAATAACTGACCTCTATTGTAATAGAGTTCAATGAATTGATGTTGTTCTCATTATTTTTCACCATAGATTCTTTGCTTGCCTAAAAAAAGGGGCAAACCTACGGTATTTGACGCTCATTGGCAATACATACATATATCACTAATCTGTGGCATTTACAGCGCACGTGAAATCACAGGAAATTGTTTATTTATGCTCAGAGAGTGTTTGGCGGGTTTTTGTGGCGTCAGGCAAGATTTTTATTTTAATAATTAAAAATTGTGGCGGAGCGAACATTGTGTTATAAAAGTGGTGTAGTTTTATTATTCAAGTGCTTATGTTGACGTGCAGCTAAAAGATTGTTAGAATAAAAGTGATTATGGTGTGAAATATGATGAGAACTTTTTTGTCACCACCTCATCAAGGTGGTGACAGCACATAAAGTGACTGTCATCATATATTTCGTGTCAAATACTCCTAAGAAGCATTGAAATGTGTTACGCCAGCATTTTAATGCAATAAAAGAAGAAATAAAGAAATACTGAAGACATGGCTCTATGGGCATAAATTCCCTTTGCCTTCTCTTTATAGGAAGAATTAACAAAAAAAATTATGCTCAGATAAAGCTTGCTACTATTATCAGTGCTCAGATATTTGTTCCGAGGCAATTGTGAACGCAAAAAAAGGACGTTTGATTCATTTTCTTTAGAGATACTCTTTCTAATCTGTGTTTCATTTCATGCTTACATAGGATTTGGTGGTGTTAAGATTTATTGTTTTTTTTTCATATTATAACGGCAAATGAGAGAACAGCTATCTTTAATCCATCAAATTTCTTCGTAATAGTTCGTGTATCGCTATTATTTGACATTTGAAACATAGACATGAAAATAGATTTGAAACATGACATAAACATTGAATTCCCTGACTGTTCATGGTACTAGCCTGTATAGAAAAAAACTAATTTAAGGGGTACCTATTATATTTTATAATAATTATCATCATGATTTCAGAGACTGGAAATCAATTGACATAATTAGAATTGATAACATTACATAAAACAATAATTTTGTTACAATATGTCTTTGAATATGAAATTGCCGTTTTTTTTAAATCAACTAAATGTAATGTGTTAGTTGAAAATGAAATTTTATTGGTCAATTAAAGTCTCAAACTATTTCCATACCAAATTTCATTTTAATCGGTTCAGTGATTGAGGCGTAAAAAGCTTAACAAACAAACAAACTCACTTTTGCATTGCTATTATTTGTTAGGATTTGTATAATAGAATATCTTTATTTGCGTCAAACATGTATGTGTATTTAAAATAAAATAATAATTTTATAATTAAGTTGGTTTTATTTAAATATTTTATAAAATCTCTTTTAAAAATTAGGGTAAGGAACGCTCTGTCACTTTCAAATTTCGCGCCAATCCGCGCTACTGAAAAGTTTCCGGTGGGTCCCACAAGCGGCGCTGGTGTCGTATTTTGTAACCGCCTTTTTTGTATGAAGTTGGCATTCTTCTCCTTGGAGTAAAAGTGTTCTGTGCATATTATACTTACATTACTCTTTGGACATATTCTTTCTAAGAGCCACCGCACATATACAATTTCAAATCGTACAACTAAATCGCAGAATGTCTAATAGGCATAGAATCTTATGATAGCCCGCACATTTTAAGTCGTTCAACTAAATAATTGACCAACTATCGGCCGATAGCCCGCACACTATCAAAGAGAATATACCCGCACACTATAACAACTTAGTTGGTCAGTCGCACGCTAAGATGCAGTGTGACCAGACCCGTGCACGTGATTTCCCCACGCTTGGATTTTTGCCGACGGGCACGCAGCCGCCGCAGCCAGACGATCTCTGCATTCTCTTCTTGTAACAAATGAAAAAATAGAACTGCTGATCAACGAAGTCCAAAAAAGGCAAGCCCTTAAAAAACTTATCTGGGTAACATCTCAGTTTAGAATGTAAGGTATGATGTTTCCCACGCTCTAATCTGTCACTTAATATCGGATGCACCCTAAAGGTCATGTTCTGTTTTCGTCTTCTTTTTATTAAGTTAAGAAGTGCGTTGTTTTTCCGCATTTTATCGCAGACGTCACCGCGCTAGCAGCACTGTCCATCAACTAAGTCGCCGGTTAGGCTTAAGGACTTGTATCCAATGCCAATAAATATTTTTAAAAAAAACTAAGTCGCCGAAGTGTGCGGACTATGGAAGCACAGATTAGAAAGAGTATGTCTAAATATGGAAACACGCAATTAAGTTGTACTGTACGATTTGAAATTGTATATGGTCGGTGGCTCTAAATCTGTCTGTGGTATCAGTCAAGATTTTTGTTACAAATAATTACATTAATTTTAAAATTGTGTCCCAGCAATGCCCATCATATTTTGTGTCATAAAATTAGTGTAATTTTATAAATAAACCAAGTGTTTGTGTTGACGTAGTACAACTAATAGACTATCAGAGTAAAAGTGATTATGTCAATCAGTATTTACTAAAATGAATACTCTATTAAAAATTAAATTGCTCCGAGGCAGTTCTTTTAAGCAAAAAATCTCTAGATCTCTGAGAGATTTTTCCAACTGTCTTAGTTTACCAGATTCATATTTGCTAAAGAATTGTGGAGTAAATAGATTTGTATTCCACCAAATATTGAGAATACTAGACCCAGTAGTGCCTAAAACGCAGAGATCTAATGGTATACCATTTCCTCATAAGGTACGAAAATTAAAAAACAATCAGAATTCACTATTGAATCTTCTGATTCATAATGTTTATGAAGAAACCGAATATTGAACTTTATGCTATGCAAAATCTAATATACAAATAAAAAGATAAAATTCCCAGAGTCAGTGTGTTGTATGCCAGAAGTACAGAGTGAGGACACAATAGTCCCTTTGAATTAATTCTTTACAATTAATTATTAAAGCATTTTGCTTGGCTGAACATATTGTGCTAATCATAAAGACTAACGTTGTGGAATAGGAAATAAATAAATTGAAATTGAAGTATTTTATAGTAAATGCTCATTTACCTGTTGTGTTACTGTTGAATTATTCTATCTCTTTACCTACAGGTGCTTGTAACTCTGTCGTTTTTAGCCAATGGTTCTCATCAAAAATCAGTAGGAACAGATTTCAATATTAACATATCACAGAAATCTGTGAGTCGAATTATAAAATTAGCAATAGAAGGCTTGAATGTTGTGTTGGATGACTGGATAGTATTCCCCACCATGCCTGCACAGAGAGAGATAATCAAAGAAGGGTATGTTAATCACATAAGCCACGTTACTCCTGGGAATCTATGACAATTGAAAAATCAATTGTGTCTGGAATTCAATGAGTAATGGGTAAAAAAAAATATCAAAACCTAGACATTGTAGATAAGTATTTTTTATAAAATGTGAGCAAGTAATCTTAATTCTTTTTATTTACCTATGATAATATTTTAGTCTACTACTGGCTGGTTGACTGGTCTGTACCCCTTACTATACAGGCTACTTGGTCCGGGGTCCCAGGTTCAAATCTTGGTAGGAACAGATGTTTGTGTGATGAGTACGAGCATTTGAGTATTTATGGATATTTGTATGTTTATTATGTATATTTCCAATATTTACATACAATGAAGCTTGAGACCAAGAACAATCACACAGATTAATATTGAGAACTCTCTCATTTAAGTGTCCAGTTCCGTCAGAAATATAGACTGCTGATGTGACATAAATATTATTACAAATATTTCTTCGTTATCTAGTATCCCTTAACACACGCTTACTTTGGGCTAGATAATAGGTAGATGTTTTTACTTGTTCAACATACTTTGAGATAACAAGTCTTTTCTACTAAACTAAAGTTCTGTCATCAACTGCCACTGGGCACTAACCATGGAAGAAACACATAATTTGTGAAGATTTTCACAGGTTTTATAGGAAGTATCACTTTCCTGGCACATATGGATGTATGGAAGGCACTTTTATTGAAATAGTCTGCCCTAGAGATGATGAAGAAGCATTCTATGATAGAAAGGGACAGTACTCAATACATGCTCAAATTGTAAGTTTAAAAAAACTTGACTCCAATGGTTAGTCTAGTGAACAAAACATTGTGAGATATTTTCATAAGTGAATACTTTGTGTATTCACTTCTTTATGAAAATATTTTTTCAATAGTTTTAAAATTCATCATTTGTAAAAAAAAACTTAGTGTATTTTATATTTCTTTTTCAGCTTAGTGATGCTGATTCAAGAATAATTGCAGTATGTTGTAGATTTGGTGGTGCTGCCAGTAATACATACATTTGGAATAAGATGAATATTCAACCATATGTTGAACATATTTATAGACAAGGGGAGGCAGGGTGGCTTGTTGGTCTGTAATCTAAAACTTATTTGATCACTTTTATATCATAATTTATTTTTTACAAGTCAATTTTTTTCAGCTGATAACAAGTACCCACAACGTGCATGGCTTATGACACCAATACAACATGCTCCACAGGGCACTCCAGAATCACAGTACAACCATTTCCTTGGCCGCACTAAAACATGTATAGATAGATGCATCAGCAAACTAAAAGGTCGTTGGAAATGCCTCCATAAGAGGCCACTGCATTACACGCCCCAGCGCGCTGCTAAAATCATAAATGCATGTGCAGTTCTACATAACTTGTGTATAAATGCCGGCCTCCCTGATCCTGAGCCATATTTGGATCCAGACCCTATTCCCTTAATTAATGAAATAATGGAAATATCGGATGACAACATTAATGATCTATATACAGGCATTGAAGTAAGGAGGCAACTTGCAGAAAGAATTTACTACAGTGTTTAACACACTAGATGCTAAAGTTGTTATATGGTGTAGGCAATACATGTAATTTATATGTATAATAACAACATGAAATGAGCAGACAACGGACATTTAAAAAAATGAATACATAAGACTGAAATCTTTAATATTATGATATTTTTAATTAATTTTATAAGCTGTATAATAAAAAAACCAGATATGACTATGAAAAATTTTATTTCTTAAATGTGAAACTAGTGCATTAGTATCTGCATTTGGGCTAACTGACTGTAGGTATCCCCTGGCATTCTGTATGAAATATTTCCCGCAAATGTGTTCAGTACTTCAGCTTGTTCTCGGAGCCACTCGATTTGCTGAAATTAATACAATTAATCATAGAGTAGGTATATCACACACATTTAGCTAAAATTTACACGTTTCATATATCTATCAGAGTCGAATTTGCTTCTAAACATGTTTTTACGGTTCTAATACCGGCGAAAACTAAACTCATATGCAAACAACAATTACCAATTTTTTTTATCAACACTTAACGACGTGTGAACGGTCACGGTTAATAGTAAAAAAACGTTTATAGCTAAACACGTTGATTGAATACTCAACGTGCTTATCAAACAAAAACGGATAAACTGATGTATTCGGAATGGAGTTGCGCAGGAATCTTCTGCTACGATTGGTTGGTATTAGGGCTTTTAATAAGTTCGCCAGGCTAGTTACCACAATCTTACCTAACTCTACTACCATAACAATAATGTTAACATCGTTGTTGTGTTCCGGCAGTTGGAGATAAGATAGCCAGTAGTAGTAGTTCTGTATATCCCCACAGGGAAAGGCAATGGTACAAAGCCATACAGCCAAATATTAAGTCATATATCTTCAATTATTAAAATGTAGGCTATTAAGCCAGATCGATATGATAGTCAGTGCCTCAGTGGTTACCTTGTTATTTTTCCTATCTTGGCTTGCACGGCTTGTGCATTAGCCACAACGGTGTTTAAAAGATTGGGAAACATTTAGAAGGAATTCTAGGAAAGAAAACGGAATTTAGGTGAAGATAGGATCAAAGATGCAAGCAACATTATAATTTAATATTGTTAAGAGATAAAAATGAAGATAAAATGTTATAAATAACCAAAACATTTATAGATAGTAGGATAGGGATAGAAGTGGGAAAAAGAATATGACATAGTATCAAAGATGAGTAGAAAGAAGTATCATTCAAAGAACAAGCAAAAAATAATTGATTAACATCGCCAACTTCCTGACCACACTCACAAATGTTACTCTCCAGAATAAGCGCCAATTGTGCTCAGGTGAACAAAATTAAGTATTGGATTATTTAATAAAATTTCAATTCAAATTCGTATGTATGTAGCTGGATCATCCCCTGAAGTACCAGGCTACCATAAGTATATGAGAGGTTATTTATTGTACCCCTACGATTATTATATAAATAAAATAAGAGTATGCTAAACATCTCCTACAAAGATATGGTAGCCTGGTACTTCAGGGGATGATCCAGCTACATACCATACGGGGAAAAAATAGTGGCATTGAGTTACGGTGTTACTCAACGGGAATATTTTACCCGTTGTGTAACAGTGTGATACAAAATGGTGTGACTCAACGGGAACAAAGGAACAAACGCTAGTGTGAAGGCGCTTTTAATTAAAAGAGCAGGCAGTGAATACCCAAATAAAAATAGTTGCACCCTAACTTAATCTGAAAACCAAGGCTTGGCTAGGGTCCGGGTTACCTTGTTGTTGGCGTGGTGCGGGCCGGCCCGCAGACGGTCGCGCTGGGCCAGCAGGATGGTGCACAGAGCGCGCAGCACGGGCGGCAGGCTCCGCAGTAGCTCGCCGCGCGCCTGCCTTGTGGCCGCCACGCGAACGTCCAGCTCGCCCGCGCTCAGCGGCACTAGCTCGCACTCGCGAAGACTCTATAAAAGGCAACAGGAGTGTTTGGCGGGGTTTTGTGTTTTCAATAAAAGAAGAAATAAAGAAATGCTGGCTGTATGAGCATTCATTCCCTTTGCCTTCCTTTTAGAGGGAAACTTAACAAAGAAAAGGAGTGTTTGGCGGGTTTTAATGGCGTCGGTCAAGCTTTTTATTTCATTAATCAAAAATTGTGTCGGAGCGAACTTTGTGTTATAAAAGTGGTGTTGTTTTATAAACCAAGTGTTTGTGTTGCCGTGCAACTAAAAGATTATTAGAATAAAAGTGAATATTGTGTGAAAGACGATGAGAACTTTTTTGTGGTTATCCACCTCATCAAGTCAAATTTTCCAAACGTGCATTGAAATGTGTAACACCAGCATTTCAATGCAATAAAAGAAGAAATAAAGAAATACTGAAGACATGGCTGGATGAGCATTAATTCCCTTGGCCTTACTTTTATAGGGAGAATTAACAAAAAAAGGCCACATTTCTTTTCAAAACTTCCGAACGCAAATTTTCACGCTGTCCCGACGGCTAGAGTAATGAAAATGAAAATATCTTTCTTTAATTAGGCCCCCCAAGAAGCACTTTCGAATCGTCAAAAAACCCTTATGTCTATCACATAAAATAATATTAACTAAAATGTCATAATGTTTGCCTCTCTGTCTTGTCTGGATTAACGTAAGCTAACTATGTTATAATGTCAGTCTGTCTATCGGTCTGTCTGTCGATCCGTCTGTTTGTCCAACCAACTGTATCTGTCTGTCAGTCTGACCGTATCTGTTTGTCTGTCAATTACTACATTTTTCATACGGTATAAAGGCATCACTCCCTACTTACTTACACTTTATCGCCCTATCATAATAACAGCGCTTCTGCGACGTTTTATGTCGCAAAAGATATATGCTAAGATAGGGCCTTGTTGACGACACCTATGGATATGTGTTAATTGTTTTATTTTACCTACGGATATTTTTCTAACTCATCATATTTTTGTTTACAACGCCATCTATCGTTCTGGACCCGAATTTGTAGCCCATTATAAGCCGACCAACTTTAATATCAGATTGAACGACCGGTCTTCGTTGACACTTCAATGTTTACTGCATTTGATTGTATATGATATAGTCACTAAGTTTGAAGTGATAACACCCTGAATTCGCCTACTGTTTCAATGTGGACTACAAAATTTATCTCTGCCAAATGTCATCCAGCCCCCTTATTCTCAACTGTCGGAAAGGATTTGAATGTCGGGAACTCTATACCTGTCACTTATTATCGCGGTGCGTCAAAGCGAGATGGGCACATCCCATCTCGCTTTTCGAATCGAATCCGTGATGCGACAGTTTAGAATAAGAGCGCCTTCACACCAGTAGCGTAAGCGTTCGATGTCGCGACGTTTGCGCTGCGCATACGTTCATCGAACGCCTACGCTGGACAAACGCGCAAATGTGAAGGCGCTCTAATGGGGCAGGTGGTCTGCGACGTGTCTTACCTCCAGTGCGCCGTCGTAGTTGTCCGCGTGGAAGCGGTCGAAGAACGTGATGAGCTTGGTGAGCTTGTGGTAGGCGTCGGCGAGCGGCGGCGGCGGCAGCGCGCGCGCGGCCCGCAGCCGCCGCGCCACGTGCTCGGCCAGCAGCGACAGCCGCGCGCGCACGCCGCCGCCGCCGCCGCCGCCGCCGCCGCCGCCGCCGCCGCCGCCGCCGCTGCCACCGACGCTCCGGCTGCTCACCACCTGCGCCAGCAGCACGCACAGCAGCTCCACCACCTTCTCCAGATTCTGCACATCAACACACCCAGAACACATTTTTTAACATTTTTTTTAATACACAACTACATGACCGGAGGTCGGAATTAGGTAGAGTTATTTATACACTGAACTAGGCCTCGATCGCGCTAATTTACATTGTATTTACCAAAGCAAGTGTGAAACGTTCCTTTGCGCACAATTTGTGTTGCGCGAAACATTTAAACGGCCACCAATCAGGTTTTTTTTTCGGAACATACGTTGATATCTTTGATTATAATTATATTGGTGGTATATTGGTACTAGGTGGTAGACCCATATGTAGGGTCGCCTGGGTAGGTACCACCGCCTTTCTTATTTCAGCCGTGAAACAGTTCGCTGTGTTTCGGATTGAAGGGAAAGGTAGCCAGTGTAATTACTGGGCATGGACGGCATTTCATCTTAGGCCTCAGGATGACAACGCACCTGCAATATCAAGTGCTTTTCTTTGTTATTGCAGGTGTTGTTGATGAGAACGGAATGGTGTGTTCAGAAAAGAAAAACACGGGAAATACACATAAAAAATTAAAATTGTACCCGCGCTCCGATGTCACCTCATTCTTTTGTCAAGGGAGGCAACGTTCGTACCCTCTCTCTTGCGTATCAAATATTAGTTTTTTAGTGAGTTATTTTTAAATTTTTAATTTCTTTTACTCAAACGTACCAAGTTGTGATAATATCTAATAGAAAAAAAAGAAGAGAGTATAGTAATACTACGAGGAACAATCGGAAGATTGAAGAATAAGCCGCCGCCAAAGCGTCGTCGAGTCATAGTGTATTCAGATACCCCCGACTTAGGAAAAACGAGTGAGTATATCAACTTAATGTGGCCTTTTTTCCTACGACTAAACTTCGTTTTATGCGAAACAATAAGACCCCGAAAGTTGGCCGTGAGTCAAATTCGAGGCTCGACCGTGAGTCGAATCTTATCAACTTAATGTGGCATTTTTCTGCGGTTTAACCAAGTGTTAAACAAAACAGTAAGACCTCGAAAGTTGGCCGTGAGTCAAATTCGAGGCTCGACCGTGAGTCGATCATTTGATGGCCCAGACCATCCGTGCCCACCCGCCGTGGATGCCCACCTGCCGTGGATGCCCACACGCCGTGGATGCCCACCTGCCGTGGATGCCCACCTGCCGTGGATGCCCACCCGTCGTGGATGCTCACACGCCGTGGATGCCGAGCCTCGTGGGGCCGACGAGACCGCCGACCTCACCTCGGCCACGCGGCCGGTCGCCCGAGCCAGCCACGCTGCCCGCCGGTCGCCCGAGGGAGCCACGCGGTCGAGGTCGCCCGAGCCAAAGTCACGGCCGCCGGTGCGGAGGACCACGTTCCTTACCTAAGCCCGGCGAACCTGGCAGGCTCTCCGCGGCCGTGATCCTACAGTCATCACCAGCCTACATACGCCCCCCTGCTGGATACGGGCCTTCACACACATGAGGAGTTTGTCACACTGCCCCATGGCGGGTTGGTGGTTTCAAGCGGTCGCAGGAACCACCGGGACCAACGGCTTAACGTGCCTCCGAAGCACGGAGGTACTCGAGATTACAAACTTTTGATTGGCCCCTCCCAGCATCGACTTTGGCGAAAGTTGCTTTGTTTTCATAATCGAAACCAAAGCGCTCTTCGAAATTTCGCAGTATTGACCCAATACTTATTAAACCAGATTTTATGTCAAGATGGCTGCTACTGCTTTTGGTTAATACCATAGTATATCCTATGGTATAAAGAAAAACGAAACCCAACAATGGCTCGAAAATCCAAGGAACCAAGCCATAATAATTGAAAATAAAAAACTCTTCAATAACTGCCATATCCGCCCCCAGGTTTCAATAAAGTTCTCCTGCCCTACCGGGTCCGAAGCGACCAGGGGGGGGCACGACCAGGGCCGAGCGCCGCCGCCACAGCCACCGCGGCAGCCGCCCGCCGCCACACGCGCCGGCTCGCTGCCCGCCAGCCACGTGCCCAGCAGCGACGCTACCGCAGGTACACGCCGCCAGATTGATAATATGTATTTTACTATTGCTGGGCAACATTCACTCAATACACAAGTACTAGAGTGAATTCACGACGGGTCCCTATACCTTTGTCGACACGAGTCGAACAATTTTCGACACCAAAATGTAGTCCGTTGGAAACGGAGCTGATGCAGGTAGCTTATGAACTGTAACATTGGGGACGATATCGCTATGCGAGTCCCGTGATAATCAGTACATTTCGAACATATTCTTGGCACCGTCCCCGAACAAAAAATTGATAAATTTGTCCTAAACAAAGAGTTTCATCAAATTTGGAAAGTTGTCACATTTTAAAAATGGAGGACCACAGACCGGAACAAAAACCAAACCGGTTTTCAAGCACTGATTGACTAGAAAAATCATATCTTTTATGTATTGATAGCAAAACATAATCGCAAAATATTTAATATTTGCCATTAGAAAAGGAATATCGCGAATTCTCACGTATGATTTTAACGGAATACATCACGGATTATCGATAGGTCCAAGAATATTTTGAAAAGTAAGGACAGAATTGATTATTCTTTTCCATTCACGCGGATTTACCTCTGTCATCTATCTAGGTGTTATTTTGTGTATAGGGACCGATTTAGAAAAATTGGAAAAAATGTACGCTGCACTGTACCAAGTCCTAGAATATCTAGTTTCATAATAACTAACGATAAAAGGGACATACAACCGCAACACATTTGTATTTTGTAAGGTTTTGTCATTGACACATGTAGACATGACATTGTCACTATCCGGAAAGAAACGCAATACTATATATGACACAGTTGGTCAATAAAAAATTGCCCGTGTGTGCTATTCGTATATTCGCGCACTTGGCGCAGCCTGCTCTGCCATACGATAACTACGGATGGTTTTATATAAAAAGTTTCGAGAAACTAAAACATTCAGCTCTTAAAAATATTCATATCTCTGTCGCCTCATGTTGTATTATATTATATAGGTCTTAAAGCTAGGTCATAACTATTAGTCATTGTGATACAAAAACTAAGTTACCTGTTTTTTACTGACACATCACGCTCAGACTGAGGAATGGTGTCACAAGCTAATTGCGAATAGACGTTGGAAATATACTGAATAAGTCAGAGTTTCACGTAAATCATTTAGAGCTGTTAGCAGTGTCTTTCGGTACTAAATTTAAGCGTAAAATAACTATTCTTAATTTTTTTAAACATAATTATAAATGTGTGAAAAACAGATAATGCTGTCTATTGTTCCCGCCACGGGACGTGAAATTTTTCTAATTTTCATATTTTTCTATGTAAATAGAAATCACTGTGCCATACTATTACGTATTGATAATACCGCCACAGCTATTTCACGCAATTTAAATAGTTAATGTTTAACTATTATTATGTTTATTTATATAATAAATACTATTTATTGCACTTTAGATGTACTTACACAGTAAGTTACATGTAATAGGAAGTTTGCAAGGGTGGACTTATCTCTAAAAGAGATCTCTTCCAGCCAACCCATTTAGTATATATTTCTAATATTTATTTACATATTATTATTCCTCCGTTATCTAGTATCCTTAACACAAGCTCTTAATGATGCTTACTTTGGGCTAGATAATAGGTGTGAGGGTACCAATATTTATAAATTTAATTATTTGGCAATGGTAAAGAGCATAACATCTACTTGTTCGCATCTTTCTTTATCACTTGGGATAACACTGAAGCAGTCTTTAAATGTGGAAAACATAATTCAGGACTGGAATTGTCTCTAGAGGATTTTCAAACGAAAGTACAAAAAATCGAGTACCCGAAGGAGGCCTGCCTCTACACGGGTCAAAGTCTAGAGAAAATCATAGCTGATAAATCATCGGGAATTTCAATATTCCCTTACTGACCCTCACATCCTTGGATTACATTTCCGAATAAAATGCTTCTGACTGTGAAAATAATGAGTGTTTGTTGACTCAGGCCTGTAGAGCAAGCACCGGGCCGGCTTACAGTTGTCCCGGCAGGCCGCACACACAGACAGTATCATGTCTCTTTTAAGTTGTAATGATAATTTTGTAGACCAGTCCTCCAGTCCTGGACCCATAGTGCCCCTTTTGCTCCATACTCAAACCAAGCACGCGGTTCCAATATTTTTAACCTACCGTACACATGCTGTTGCTAACTGAAAGATAGGTACCACACCGGAGACACATACTGTTTCTTTAATAGATCAGAAACTATTCTAACAAAATATCACTAAAATATAATTAAGGATATTGTAACAGAAGTAAAACAGGTACCCAAATATAAAATTTTGTGCACAGCACATAAATTACAAACTTTTCACATATTATATTGAATGTCAACTTCTTCAAAACCTATAGGGGTTATATTTATTTATAAAGAAAAGCCCTGTATATGCTCGGCTAAAACTTTAAAGGATCAGGACCCTTTAAGAATTCTTTCAAGGAACAGATAAACTGAAAGTTGAGGTCAAATGTTATTAAATAATTTGTTTATTCCAGACAAGCACTCAAAGCTGCCACTTGCCGTTGCATTGGCCGTTGGATCAAACACGCCCTGGCGAGTGCGGCGTTGACGCGGCGATGTTCGGAGCTTATAGCAGCCGCCATGTCTGCCGCCACCGAGGCAGGACGTCTCAGTGACGTCACTGCCACCGAGGCGTGCCTTTACCAGTGTCGTCAACGGCCACCGACGAGACCGGTGTCTTAGTGAAGTCTTCCGCCGCCGAGGCGGTCCTTTACCAGTGACGTCATCCGTCAACGCCAAGGCGGGCGTCCCAGTGAATGTATCGCGGTAGCCAATATGAGTAATAGAACATTGATTTGATTAAATGTAGTTTAATTAAATATACATATTAACTTTATTTAACAAATTCCTTATCTTGATAATAAGAATATAGCAAAACTCTTTCATTGACGTCTCTGAACATCTACCTGGTTATGTCTATATCTTCGAATGAAGCAACGAAATATAATATATGATCAAACGAACTTACCAAGTGAAGTTCGATCCATATTATATGAGTTGCTTCATTCGAAGATATAGACACCCGCCCCACCCTAAATTACCCAGAGAGTTTTGCTTAGGCTCTCTGAAAAAATAAGGTGACATCGGAGCGCGGGTAACGAGTAACGGCTAGTCAAAAATGTACTTTTAAAATTGTAAATTTCCTTATTTCCTGTGTGTAAAAATAAGAAATTTTTAAATACTCGTAGTTCCGGCACGGACCGGAAATCAGTTTAAAAACTCTTAATAAGCGACGTTGCCTTGTAGGATAAGAGGACTACCTGGTTATGTCTATATCTTCGAATGAAGCAACTCATATAATATGGATCGAACTTCACTTGGTAAGTTCGTTTGATCATATATAAACTAATATAGCCCATGTTTTAATTTATTGTCGTATTGATGGCACCACCCTGTATAATAGAAAACTGTGTAGTTATCTAACTTACTAACTACACAGTCATGCAACTTGATGCTAATGCTGTTGGGATATTATGTCGGGGTATTATCTAGAAGTAAACTTTTAAAATCGTTCAGCCATTTCCATTCTTAGTACCCGAGTTATAGTCAATAGAACTAAAACACTCAACACTAGCATTCATAAAAAATAAGGCGAAATTTAAAAAAAAAACAACGAAATGTGTACATTGCACGGCACATCAAGCGTAACAGTTTGACCTTGAGGCCGCCCTTATTTCCTTTGCAATAGAGGCCGCTTTCGTAGTGCAACTGTTACACTTGATGTGCCGTCGTTACATAAATAAAACCGCAACTCACCCCAGCGATATCATACATCGTGATTGCGTCCTCGAATAGTCCCTTGTTGACGAGTTGTTCAGCAACATTGAGGGCTATCACCTAAAAAAAATGACAATGACAATGGATAAATTATGGTAGCTAGTTTATGCAAAAGTGCCCGCAAATAGGGGCTGTGAACTATTATTGATATTTTATTGTTTATTACAGAGTTTCAGAACTCTGCGTACTCTGTGTGTCGTTAGGGCTTTAGCACATAGTTTGCGTTCATATCGATACTAACTAACTAACGTTTATAGCCCCGCCGCGAATCGACGCATCCAGGGGGATCTCAGAGCAGCGATGTGCGGGTTGTTGAACTGGTCGAGCAGCCCGGTGGAGCGCAGCCCGGTGGTGGCGTCCACGCGCCCGACCAGCAGCTCGTAGTCGTTACCTTGGTGTCTATGTGCGGGTTGTTGAACTGGTCGAGCAGCCCGGTGGAGCGCAGCCCGGTGGTGGCGTCCACGCGCCCGACCAGCAGCTCGTAGTCGTTACCTTGGTGTCTATGTGCGGGTTGTTGAACTGGTCGAGCAGCCCGGTGGACCGCAGCCCGGTGGTGGCGTCCACGCGCCCGACCAGCAGCTCGTAGTCGTTACCTTGGTGTCTATGTGCGGGTTGTTGAACTGGTCGAGCAGCCCGGTGGACCGCAGCCCGGTGGTGGCGTCCACGCGCCCAAACAGCAGCTCGTAGTCGTTACCTTGGTGTCTATGTGCGGGTTGTTGAACTGGTCGAGCAGCCCGGTGGAGCGCAGCCCGGTGGTGGCGTCCACGCGCCCGACCAGCAGCTCGTAGTCGTTACCTTGGTGTCTATGTGCGGGTTGTTGAACTGGTCGAGCAGCCCGGTGGAGCGCAGCCCGGTGGTGGCGTCCACGCGCCCGACCAGCAGCTCGTAGTCGTTACCTTGGTGTCTATGTGCGGGTTGTTGAACTGGTCGAGCAGCCCGGTGGACCGCAGCCCGGTGGTGGCGTCCACGCGCCCGACCAGCAGCTCGTAGTCGTTACCTTGGTGTCTATGTGCGGGTTGTTGAACTGGTCGAGCAGCCCGGTGGAGCGCAGCCCGGTGGTGGCGTCCACGCGCCCGACCAGCAGCTCGTAGTCGTTACCTTGGTGTCTATGTGCGGGTTGTTGAACTGGTCGAGCAGCCCGGTGGAGCGCAGCCCGGTGGTGGCGTCCACGCGCCCGACCAGCAGCTCGTAGTCGTTACCTTGGTGTCTATGTGCGGGTTGTTGAACTGGTCGAGCAGCCCGGTGGAGCGCAGCCCGGTGGTGGCGTCCACGCGCCCGACCAGCAGCTCGTAGTCGTTACCTTGGTGTCTATGTGCGGGTTGTTGAACTGGTCGAGCAGCCCGGTGGAGCGCAGCCCGGTGGTGGCGTCCACGCGCCCGACCAGCAGCTCGTAGTCGTTACCTTGGTGTCTATGTGCGGGTTGTTGAACTGGTCGAGCAGCCCGGTGGAGCGCAGCCCGGTGGTGGCGTCCACGCGCCCGACCAGCAGCTCGTAGTCGTTACCTTGGTGTCTATGTGCGGGTTGTTGAACTGGTCGAGCAGCCCGGTGGACCGCAGCCCGGTGGTGGCGTCCACGCGCCCGACCAGCAGCTCGTAGTCGTTACCTTGGTGTCTATGTGCGGGTTGTTGAACTGGTCGAGCAGCCCGGTGGAGCGCAGCCCGGTGGTGGCGTCCACGCGCCCAAACAGCAGCTCGTAGTCGCGGCTCTCCAGCGCCAGGTCGGTGCAGCAGCACATGAACAGGTTCTTGCCGCTCGGGTCTTTTAGGTTCCTGTCACAATATTTACTTTGATCGCTGCCTTTGCTTTTTACTATAGCTACCGTTTAGACATGACAGACAAAGTATTTTTTGTAATAGTTATAAAAATGTGTTTTTGCCGATTTGAAAGTGCTTCTTTGTGGCCTATTTACATAAAAAAAAAAACTTTGTTTGCTAATATTTTATTTTAAAGCACCGACACAATTATTATTGAAACAAAGTAGGTCAAAACATAATTTCGCTGTTATACAGCAAACTCCAATGAAATTTATAAAATCAGGTTTTAAGCTTTACTTATTATCAATTAATAATTACTAGGTATAGAATTTAAGTCGAAAGGTTGAATACCATAAAATACAAAGGTTTGAACACTCCAAATACCTCCTTGTGCCTCCCCCAGGAGGGACTCAGGAGTGTTTTAGTCCCGAAGTAAGATGGAGTAAATACATCTATGCAAACGGTAGAACACAAGATCGCTTCTTATTTGCGGCGCTCACAGACAATTTTGCTACTAACCACATACTACACAAGATGCATTGATGCCAGGAATCAATGACGGATCTTTTCTGCACATTGTGATGGCTAGAACCAAAAGGAGCCTCTGGAAGTGGTATATCCAAAGCCAGAAGACTACAGGCTCCTCCTGCCTAAAAATATAGTAAGGCTAATGGCATCTATATTCTAGACAAAGGAAGAGTAAATCAGGGGACGCACAATAGACCCTAGTGGGTCGAAGTGCACAGTGACTTGGACATGGCCCCACAACAAGATAAGATAAGATACAGAATTCAGGATACAATTACATCCGATTAGAAGTTTAGAACCATTTTAAGAACTCAACTAACAAGTTTGACATTGTACATAGGAAAACGATCGTTTACAAGTGCTGCTTCACTAAGTTATTAAAAGAAATGTTTAAAATTATTTCAAAACTCGTATAATTATATAGACATAACTGATTTTTAGGCAACTTAGTCCTCGTACCTTGATATTAACATTCTTTTGTTTTCTTATTAAATCGATTATAATATAGCTGTAATGTAAGTCTCGTAGTTTTTATACAATTATTAGTAGATTGGCACAGGCTTACCTTAAAAAGAAATAATAATGCAGTGCATCCGAAGGATCTGTTAGCTCAAACTTTCTGACATAAAGCAGCAGTAGCCGCGCTAGATTCAGCCGACGCAGCGGCGACGGGTCGTCGGTGTCTACAGAAACTGAAATAGACAAAATAATAGAATATTCAATTAAAAGGAGATAGTAAAATCTTGGGCCAGCTCATGAGCAACATTTCAGATGGTAGACAAAAAATATACTGAAATTCGGGCGGGATTCCGTCGCGTATTTTTCTTGAACAAATTAAGGAGATTTAATAAACGATAATAATTATAATTTTTATACACTCAAACCTATCTAGCTAAAATCTAGCCCAAAGTAAGCATCATTAAGAGCTTGTGTTATGGATCCTAGATAACGGAAAAAATAATGATAATAATATTTATATAAATATTAGAAATATACAAAATAAACATATAAACATCCATGACTTGTGAATGCTCGTATACGTCATACAAAAATTTGCTTCTACCGGGATTAAAACCCGGGACCTCTGACCGAGTAGCCTGTATCGCAAGGAGAACGACCACTCGGCCAGCCGGTCGAATTAATACAATATTTTACTTTCCTCTTTTTTTCCTCTACTATGTATTATACATACATCATTATCGAAATCAGTTTTTGACAAAATGGCAATTAGTTGATTAAGTAGGCAGGCCCCCAAGTGGTACCTTTTTGATCGATGTATCGCCTAGGTTGCACTAGCCGTCTTTACTGGTGCTAACTAGTTATAATGCAACACGAAAATTTAAAATATTATATTTTTATGACGTGGTCGCACTTTTTTAGTGATATGAATATTACTTACGTAAGGGCGCTTGCACATTGCGCGGAGTCCCCAGCATGTAGACGTCGTGAAGTGCTAACGCCATGTGAACACCATGTACTTGATATCTGAAATATGGAACCACATGATAAAGTAATGGATATAATTATGCAAAAGTGTAATGAACAATATATAAAGCTGCTTATTTTATGCAAACTAAATTAAAGCCTATATGTTATTCTGATGAGCTACAATATTGTAAAGTTTCATTAAAATCCATTCAGTAGTGTTTGCGTGAAAGATTTAACAAACATACATCCATCCATTCATCGATCCATTCATTTATACAAACTTTCGCGTTTATAATAATATTCGTGAATTGTACCAACCTTGGTATTCGTGATAAGAATTCAATAGCTGGTTCAAATTGCCCAGTTAAGGTCAACACTTGGAAGTACACAAGAGGCTTCTCGTAAGCATGGTAGTGTGTTTCACCTGCGAATGGTCAGAACAAGGTTACATTTTATTACATACAGTTTCACTACTTTTTATTAAAGCTTTATAAGATGTTACTAACGTTACCATAGCCATTAAGCACTTAAAAAGAATAGAACAAAGCTTCACTTCCATATGCAGCTAATTTTTTTTATATTGGGCTGTTGGCCCAGCATATACAGGGAATACTAAGGGTAACCTTATTTGGTGGATTTTCCCAAACACCTTGACTCTCGTGGCAATACGCAGAAGCTGTGTTTGTTAATGCGCAAGTGAACATAAAGCGAATATTGACGAAAGCATATAGATACTCTAAACAAATTATTGCTACCTTTTTTCTTTTACATATTGCGAGAAAGAGATATGCTGTTCTTAAATTTAAACTTAGAGCGTGTCTCCAGAATCAAGCCCTTTGAGAGAACTTAAGTTTAGATTTAGCGTGTTTTCTCCAAAATTAGGCCCATTGGCTCAATTTAGTGGAAAATAAAATCATGCGTGTTTCTAATTACACGGCTAATATTTACCATATTCCTCTAAAATGAGTTTCTGGAGGTCCGAGTAGGAGAAGAACTCCGAGTCGGTGGCGGCGCGCGCCTTGATGAGGGACAGCTTCAGCCACAGGTAGTCGTCGGCGGTGCGCGCCACCTCCGCGTGCTCGTCGCTCGCGTCGCAGCACCCGATCACACAGTACACCTGCGAACAAACACTACATTATAAATAAAAAAAACTTTTGAGAAAATAAATCCCCGAAATGCATGTACAGAGGACAGCACATCAAGTGTAGCAGTTGCACTACGAAAGACGCCTCTGTCACGAACGGAGTTAGGCATTGCCAAAAAGGAGCACCATATTATATTATTCTTTTTTGTTGTCTTCATTATTGTCAGGACAAGGTTTACAAGTAAGAGAATTTTTAAAAACACGCACAAAAACAGTCTTTTTTTATTCTTTACTATATACGAAATAACTGCAACACAGAAAAATATTCATAATAGCGCGTATGTCACTTTGGTGACGTTTAATTTACTTCTATGTCGCCCGCTATATTTCCATAGTGAATAACGGTGAAATCGACGAAAAATTTCAACTTTTGTACAAACAAACTGCGTGAAAACGAATTATTGATATTTTTCGCGGATTCTGATTTTCTTCATTTTTGAGATGCTGTACATATACTTTGCTCGTTTGTCAACATCCCTATTCTTTGTCCATGTACTAAATGCGAAAGCAATATTGCTTGGGTTGGGATATCTCTCTAACAGCAGTTTGATACAATAGGAAAATTAAATAGCATGCTATTGAATGAAATATCGTGTGCTCTTGAAAATTATTGAATATTCAATAAGTACTTGACTTAAAATATATGGTTAATCCACAAAAAAAATGTTATATATAAATATAGTCATCAGACCACACTGATTAACTTTCTATTTCTGAAAAAATAAAGCCAATAAAATTTAGATTATAACACTTACTGCTCTTTTATATGGGTCCGTAGAGTTGCGTACTTGAATTCTATACTGGAAGTTAATGGCGGTTTGTAATTTATCACTGAGTGGCTTCTCGGGGGTTTTAATGTATTCTTCAAGAGCCGCCACAAATTCTTCATGATCTCGCCTGTGTAAAAGATAAGAAATTGAGATAATATTTAGTTCCATTCAAGGGTATGAAGCACTACAAGATTAAACTATAATTTTGGTGTAGGCCACATACTGTAGAGTCATGACAAACAGACACTGACCAATATAACTGTTATAAATCAGAATACTCACCCAGCTTTCCTCATGCAGTGTAAAGCAGCATTAACATCTCCACTTCTCAGACAGTAGTATATCATGGGCCAAAGCGGGCGGTCGTCGATGACTCCGTCAGTGAGCCCCTGGATACTTTGACCCTGTAGTCGGAGCCCCACAAAGCCGCGGACAAGTGGGTACGTTCCAGGCTCCCCACCACGCATCGCCGCAGCGGGATTAGCACGCACCACGTCACTCATGTACTGTTTGTATCTACATTAAACAACATGATTATTCCATTCATTAGAATACATACAGAAAATAAGGGCATTTTTCTTTTCTATTTTAATGTAATTTATATATTATTAAGTTCCTCAAATTCCGAACTGTTTGTTGAACTGTAGACTTTTAACACCGTGTGTTACAGAATTCCAAAAAAAAATATGGTTTTCTGGGGTTGCGGGGGGTCGACATCGTAGTATGAGTCCGGGCTGTGTGTGTATGTGTGTCTAGCATCTACTATAGTACCGTACGATACACAATATAACGCCTTGTTTAAGGTTGTCATGAGCAGATGTGACAGTGTTTTTATTGATTTCATTGGAAAACAAAAATAATCTGAAAGGTGTCAAACTTTCAGAGGTAGCTCTTAAATTTTATTTTGGACTTTCGTAATACACAGTACAAGAAATTATTGTCTATGTATTTGCTGAACTACCAAATTACCTTTTCTCTAAATATTTCTTCCCTTGTGCTATAAGACATTGTTGTATAGCAGAGTTTCCTCTCGCCTTCAATGGATCTTCATCTCTGACCAAGGCAGGAATGTTAGCCATTGTCTTGATAACTTCCCACATTTCTTTAACTTTCTATAACAATAAACAACAATGTATAGGCTTGCTTGCTATCTCAGATAGCAAAAACAACATCAAATCATAATTATTTGGTGCAAATGACAAGAGGCATTGACAAGAAGTGCTTTCATAATTATAAAGGTTGAAAAAATTATCTAGTTTAGTAGCTAGTTAGTTTGTTATTCTTAATATTTAGACCAATGTTAGTCATTTGTTGTAAAAGAATTTTTATTAGGAAATAGAAGTTCTAAAAATGTATGGAGGTCTGGCCAGATCTATGTACACTATTCGAAAAATAGGTAAATATGCAGAACAGTGTTCAACTCTCCATTTTTATTTTGCTTTGTTGTGTGGTACAAAACAAAACAAGAATTGTCATAGAAAAAACTCCAACACAGCCAAATATTCATCATGGCGCCTATGTCACTTTGGTGACGTTTAGTTGACTTCTATGTCGCACCATATTGCCATTTTGAATAATGGTGCAATCGACAAAAAATTACGCATTTTTTTATACCGCTAAGTTGGCAATCAAGCATACGGCCCACCTGATAGTAAGCGGTTACCGCAGCCAATGGACGTGTCGTGTACTCACATTTCTTATTATTATATATAAATAACTTATAACATATACTTATTATTTAATTAACATAATAAGAATAAATATTTACACCTTAATAACTAACTAAAGTAATTAATAAATATACAACTTAAATCTAGTAAATATTAACATTATTATTATTAAATATCTATTGACATTATCTATTATAAATAAAATATATATTAATAAAGCGTAAGCATCGAAAGGTCTATTCAATTGCCGCGCGATATATTTCTAACATCGCGCGCACTGTAGTTTCTCCCTCGCGAGCCGCTATTGTCTAAATTACTAGCGACCAAAACCGGTTCGAATGAATAGAGGCGCGCGCAGTACGAAGCCGCGGCGATCGCCACCGGCCAGTCTGAATTTATCAGCGACGCGGACCGTATGTCACTTCATTCGGCACATACCTACCTGCTTACGCGCTTTGTGTTATCTATACGCTTGTTTCCTTCTTGCACACCTTCTGCACATAACCCTACGTGGGGAATATTACCATCTTCATCACCACCCCGCTAAAGACGCTTGTAACACCAGGGGTATCACTTTGGTGAATTTGCTTCGCAGACCCCAGACCACTTCCGTGAATGACACGGAAGTTATCTAGGAGTTTAAGCGGGTATTCCCAGGGTCAATTTAGACGCTGGGTGAGCCCCGCACACGCCCGCCACTTCGCCAGCGACGGGCAGGTCCGTCAATGGATTTCTCCTGGTTAAAAAAAGGGGGTAAGTATCACTTGCGCGTTGCCGACCCTGTAAAAATCTTCTCACGCCTTTTTTGAAGAACCCCATGATGTACTCGTTCGAGAAAACCTCTGCAGGGAGCTCATTCCACAACCTGAGCGTACGGGGAATAAAGTTTCTCTGAAACCGTACAGTACGCGACCACTTTGGTTCCAATTTGTGAGGGTTGACTCCCCCTGCCGGTGGCGAGCGGTGCGATGATAGAATGGGGCCGTGGGTATCATGTCAAATAATTCCTCAGAACACACCCCATTATACAAACGGTAGAATACACACAAGGAGTCAAAATCTCTCCTTAGGCTTAAAGGTGAACCTTTAAGCCTAAGGAGAGATTTTGACCGCTTGTAAGCTCAGGATCGTCGTGTTCCATGAAGACGGAACTTGCCTGGTAGAGTATGAAAGCGCGAAAAGACGCGTCAGAATAGGACACAACCCCGGAGCACATTGCTTAAGCACCACTGCCGGTATACCATCGGGTCCGCTCGACCTATAAATATCTAGGGATAACAACTCACGCAGTACCTCCCGTTGAGTAATGGAGATGTCCAGCATAGAGTTGCCGCACCAGGGGATGGTAGGTGGTACAGCACCTCCGAGATTCAAAGTCGAGTTCGAGGCAAAGAGAGCACCCAGTAAATCGGCTTTCTCTTTTGCGCTGTGGGCTAAGTTTCCATCAGGCTGACATAGTTGTGGCAAATTTCGTACTAACTAATTATGCATGAAAACAAACTATTAGTATTTTTCCTGGATTTAGGAGATTTTTCCTGATCTTTTGAGATAGTGTACATATACCGAGCCCTTTATGAAACATCTCCTTTGAGGTAATAGTTGGAGCATTATCTTTAACTAAAAGCCATGTTTGAGTAAAAACTTACAGGATCATTGAAATCTTCAGCAACTTGTGCAAACTTTTGATGCAGTGCTGTCCTAGACTTGGACCCTTGGAACACAAGCTTGTTGTACTGGTGCACTTGATGAGCATAAGCCGCCTCAATGTTATCTAGCATGGAAAGTCCAAATTTTTTTGGTGTATCAGCTAAGCTTGGTGGCTCTGGAGTTCGTTTTATATCCAACCAATTTTGAGATGGGCCTATCATTGCGTTCATTAGCTTTATCTTCTCTCTATTCCATTCTGAGAGCATATGCTCCCACTTTTGATCTTCAGTTGTTTGTAGAGACTAGAAAGGAAAAAGACAAACATTAATGTAGACATTTATTATGAAAGCATATAATGTAAACAAACTGAAGAACAGATAAAGTTCAGCAGGATTAGTCCTGCTGAACTTTATCTGTTCTTCAGTTTGTTTAATACGTAATAAGTGCTATGATTAGAGCTTTGAGGCCACTGCAAATAAAAGAACACTGATCAACTTAAAACTAAGTGATTAGGATGTTTGCAGATTCTATGCACAAGAACTTAAATCCCCAATGCACATCCTATGTAACTGTCGACTATTTATCCACAAACGAACACTACATATGGGGAGACACATTATCAACCAAAATGAAATTACTCAAGGGTTTGAGGTTGGGAAGCTCCTAAACTTTATGGATAGTGCTCAGATCTCGGAGAAACTTCGAACTATTGGCAGCAAGCAGAGTTTGACAAAATACATGTGTACTTTGTTTTAATTAAAATACTAATTACAAAATTCTTTCCGGCATGTCTTAAAAAATGAAGTACAATATACATTCAGGTGTTAGATTATTTAAAGAGAATAGAACTAATCCAGCCAAACTGGTTCATAGGCAACCAGTAAAAGAAGAATTTCCTAGATTTTAAATGTACTTTTAGACAAACAAACTTTTGCTGGGGAATAAATAAAACCTGCTTAAGTAAACACCCATTCTACAGGTCCTGCACCCGTAGCATTAGGTGTGGATAAAATCTCTCTCCAACACTTATTAGATGAAAAAATGTGTTTTCTCTCTATCTTTTTAACCACTTCTGTGGTCTCGTGGCGGACTGGCTAGCTATCACCGTGTCACCAAGTCGGCCGCCATAGCAGTGTGCCGGCAGTTAGAGGGAAGATAGCCAGTTCTTCTGTGGTTGAGGAATCTGGGTGTAGCTTGCTTTGATCTTGGGCCTTATTATCCCTTACGATCATGTAAGATGAAGGTCAAGAGTAAAATAAAAAATATCTTTTTTTCTATTGGATGAAGAAAGAGACAAACTTTTGTCCACTCCTCAGGGAGTTTCGCATGCTATGAGGACAACTTAATTCGTGACTTATTTTTAGCATAGGTGCAGTATAAAGCACAGATGCAGTATTGCCAACGTTAAAGATTAGCATCTTTAGTGTAAACTAATATGTTTACAAAAGCTATTGAGCGCTATGTGGTGCTATTTTCTGCTACCCATTAAGATTGCTAAATGTATTAGGAAGTCATAAGTATTCCAAATACAAAATACTATAGCGTCAAGTACTTAAAATACCAATTACAAATCACATTTTTAACAGTTAATTTAAAAACAAAATATGTATTAGTATTTCTATTACATATTTTAATTACAAGTAGTTTAAATACTGCACAACCCTGGCAGCAAGCCAAAGTAGAGGCAAGTCAGTCTGACCAGGAATGATAAGCCCAAAAAAAAAAAAATATAATAGGTTCTAACAACAGCTTTGAAAACTCATTAGATAGTGACATTTTAATTAAAATATCACCAGCTCTTAATTAATACTGCCAAAGGTTGTTCCAATACCTGTAAGTTACATTTAATACTAATACCTCTATATTAGGGCAAAAACAAAAGGAAAACATAGTCAAGTCTGAGTCAGCCTCACTCACACACACACACTGTAGAAATACTATGTGGGTGTCATGAGGTATATGAATCTGGAGCTGGCTTATGTGGTTGTTCAATTAAATCTTTATGTAGGTACTTACATTTTTATTAACTTCATCAATAAGAGACAAAATTGCATTTTCTCTTTCATTCTTTAGAAAACTTTCTATGTCAGAATCTGCAATAGGTTGCAAAGGTTCAAAAGTACGCTTAGAACTTAGAGTTTCTAACTTCTGGGATATTTGTTGTAAATCAATTCCTTTGGAGCCAAATAAAAGATGTCTGAAAATAAAAGGTGGTCCTCTTTAGAATTATTATATAACTGAAAAATGGGATTGTCACCCATTGTACACATTGAAAAGTACTTCTAACGAATTATTTATTACGTTACAAGTATAACCACGAAATACATACGCTTGAATATCATTGGCGCCAGATTGTATAACTCGAGAATATAACTCTTGAGACGCTTCCAACACCTGGCCGAGTGATCGCTCTACTCTGGGCAATTCTTCATTTCCTTCGATTTCTGTCGTTAATTGCTCAGCTTGTTGTAATAATTTACTAAAATCTTCGTCCGCCATGGTTATGCACTTTTAGGGTTATGTTTTATTGTTAATCTTCTCGCAAATTCACCCAAATAAAAAATCAATGACTTCAATTAAAATATTTTAATAGTTATTAAAATCGCATTACAATAACAGTTTTATGAAGCGAATAAAAGTAATTAATTGAAATAAATTATTCGAACTTGTAACCAACTTTCAAACAAAACAAGGACCACAGATTCACAGAACACTTTTACTCCACAGATTAACATTTTTTTTTCATTCTCCCTGTAATGGGAAGGCAAAGGGTACTAATGCCCATACAGCCATGTCTTCAGAATTTGTTATTTATTCATTTATTGCATTAAAATGATGGCGTAACACATTTAAATGCGTCTTGGGAGTATTTGACACGAAATAAATGATGACAGTCTCCATATGATGCTACTTGATGAGGTGGATAACCACAAAAAAAATCTCATCATTCACACCTTTTTGTTCACACTTTTATTCTAATAATCTTTTAGTTGCACGTCAACAAAAACACTTGGTTTATAAAACAACACCACTTTTATAACACGAAATTCGCTCCGACACAATTTTTAATTATTGTAATAAAAATCTTGACTGACACATAACTTTTGAGCCATGTTGGATGTTTGGCGGGATTTTGTGGTGTGAGTCAAGATTTTTATTACAATAATTAAAATTGTGTCTTAGGGAACTTTGTTTTATAAAATTGGTGTAGTTTTATGACCAAGTGGTTGTGTTGACTTACAATTAAAATTCAGCAGCCCAGATTATGTGGAAAATAAAATAAGTTCTAGAGATGCAACGGATAGCTGTTTGGCCCGATAACGGATAATCCCCAACCTTGTAACCGGATATCCGGCCGAATATTGCCGTTGTGCGATGCAAGAAGCGTTGCGTAGGTCTTTAGACATACTCTTTCTAATCTGTGTGCGTAGGTGGGACACGGACGATCGCGTACACTCGGTCGAATTTCTTAGACATACTCTTTCTAATCTGGGGTCGAATTGAGAACTTTTCGTTTGTAATCAATACGAATTGATCGCGATGTCGTTACTTTTATATTTGGTGGGCAGCTAATACTAAACAATACCTAAATTTAACAAAGTTTTCCAAAATCTATCTTTCAACACCCTGCAGCGGTATCTAAAGCGAAATACAATTTTTAAGAAACTGGTCTTGTTAATGTCTTCATCCATCTTGAAGAGGTCTTCCTCTTGTTAACTCTTAATTCAGAGAAAATAGTTCCAAATCATTCTCCGTATTGCACTTAGTGCAGTACAAATATATTATTATTTTTATGTTGTAGTATTTAGTGACCGCTTCTTTTTGTTTATGTGACATAATTAAAATAGTTACCTTTGATGTTACTTGTTTTTTTATCCAATATCCAACCGAATGGCGGCTAGTTACCGGATATCCGTTTCATCTCAAAAAATGATTATTTTGTTGGTTCTATCAATCACCTTTTTGTTTTTTTTAGTGTAGTATTTAAAAGGAGGTAGGTACGGCCGACCACAGAAGTAGCTGAACACTTTAGTACCATGTCACAACGACTCTTGCTTCAATATAGTACGGTAGCAACTCTAAAGTACGTGCATAAGATCGGGGTGACAAGGTACTAAAGTGTGGGGACAATACATTGGTCTCATGTTACAGCGTAAGCAAAATAATGTACAGCTATGTTTTTAGCGGCAGTCGTCGTCGATCGTTCGATAACCTACCTCCTTTTAAAATACTACACTAAAATAATAAAAAAATTTAAGTAACCCCTGGCGTCATTAATAATCTATCTAACACCATCTAATTAAGACTATTCATAAGAGCCCAAACACGCTATATCTACTGTAAGTTTCTGAAGAATTCACAATTTCGCAGACTTTTTGATGGTATAGGATCAGCTCAAAGTTAGTATGTCATGGGAATGTCACCGAAGTGACAGTACACCAAATTTTAAATCAATCGGATATGTAAAAGTTAGTAAAATCCTATTATCAAGTAAAAAATGAGCTGATAGTCTTCAAACGCCTGAACTGATCTTCATAAATTATAGCTAAGAACCATCGTAGTCACATCAGCTTTCAAACAAAAAAAAACGAATCAAAATCGGTCCATTCGTTTAGGCGCTACGATGCTACAGACAGACACACAGATACACAGAAAGATACGTCAAACTTATAACACCCCTCTTTTTTCGTCGAGGGTTAAAAACATAAAAAGGTGATTGATGAAACCAACGAAAAAACCAGTCATTTTTAGAGATGAAACGGATATTCAGTAACTTTTCCGGTTTTCATAACATTGAACTCAACAAGATTGTTAGATTCCCCTTCCAGATACGAGGTTCGATACCCTGTTGAGCTCAATGGTAAGATTCTCTCACTCTCTCGGTTTCAGCGAGCCCAGCCCCTGGGAGACCGTTATATACCCCATGCACTGTACTCTCATCTGCATAGCAATGAATGTTTCCTAACGGAAGCATGTCATTGATATGAAGAAGTGTGTTTTATTTTATGCCATTCAGCCTTGTGTTTGTTTATGACATGCTTTTTAATGGCTGTGTATTCACGATCATACATGACTGGATAAGACACCGTGAGTTTACGATGGCAACAAGACGCTTAAACTACCCATCTTGTAGAGCAATAAGGTGTGTCGGTTCAGTTCTAGTGCATTATCGTTTATAACCAAATTAATGATTCTGTCCATGTATTGACCGAATATAAAACACGACTACCCGTATAAAAAATGTACTCTTTGAACACGACTACTCAATTATTATGTTACTATAATCGCAATAATGCATTTGTGCAGTACTATAACAGAATTTTAAAGGGGTAAGATTAGATAAATGAAATTTTTCCTGTGAATTGTGATGCAAAAAAGTACCTAGAATTTTTTAAAAGAAATTGTCTAATTCAACCATTAAAATATATATGGCTGACGCAGAAAATTATTATGCTGCAGTTTTGGCAGTCTGTCTGATACGTAAATCTCGCTCAGATTAATGCTAAATGCATAGACTAGAGATATAAACTGGTACATATACATATGTATATACAGGGTGGTGCCGCCAATGCGACAATAAATTTAAACATGGGCTATATTAGTCCATAGAAATGGTTTGCCACTTTCAAAACTATCGTATTCATTTGATAATTTAACGTAAGTAGTGTAACGTTGGCAGCATTATTTCATACAAATGTCATGAAATTATCAAATGAATACGATATTTTTGAAAGTGGCAAACCATTTATATCGACTAATATAATAGCCCAGAAGTGATATTGTTACTAACTAAATAAGTTGTGTTACTTGAAATAAAGATTATTATTATTATTTAAATTTATTGTCGCATTGACGGCACCATCTTGTATACGAGGGTGTCTCTAAGCAGTCTGTGGAAATAGAGGTACACAGGCCATGCCTTAAAGAACTTTTTATACGGGTACACTAAACTACACATTACACAATGCAACGCAAACAGTAGCGTAACACAAGTGAGAAAAGCCACGAAAATTAAAGATAAATGTATAAAAATAATTTTATTGAGATATTATAAACAGTAGTTTTATTTACCCTACCTAGTAAAAATATAACAAAAAATAAAATTGATAAGTATGACTACAAGTACTAAAAACAAATACATTATTTCGTTATTTTAAGATAAACAATGCCAATAGTTATAAATCAATAGTGTTTCTAGACAATTCCAGTAAAACAGAGAGACTACAAGAAATTTATAGTGTTCTCAAAGTTCTCTGTCAAAGATTGTGAAAGGTCGCATCAAATCTAACGAAATCTATTTTCAAATCTAAAAATAGTAAAGTTTTTTTTATATAATGAGATTTTAAATATTTGTAGGCCAAACTGACCTAATAAACACAAATTAAAAGTTTGGGTTGAGCCACAGCCAGTGAGAAGGGCAGTGTATTCGTATTCCATATGCATGTAATATTCAATCAATAACTAGCAAATATATCGTTAATAATATAAATGCAATCTCCAGGACCCATTTCTTCATAAATAAATTACGACTTTTCATAAAATTATATGCCATTTCGGCACTAGCGTCTATTTTATTTGAATTTTTTTGGTCCAAATATGAGATCAGCATCAGGAGCCCCCTTAGGATGCTGGTATTTTTGTCGCACATGCTGCCCTCTATTAGGATTGCCGCTACCACCTGAACCTCCTCCACTTTCAGCACTATATTCTTCTTCCTCTTGTCTCTCTGATATATTTAGTGTTAATCTGTAAAGAGAGTTTAATAAATGAAGAATAACTTCTTGATTTCGTGTTATTCGGAATCTAACGCGCAATGTTAGAGTTATGTGTTATAGCATAAGTGAGCAACAGTTTAAAGTAAGTTGTAATGTTAGAGTTATATGTCTTAACGGAATAACAGCTATAGTTGCTGGCGTAATGTTAGAAGTTATGTCTAACCGGGATAACAGCCGGGACTGACAACTAAAAGTTAGTTGTTGTTGGTGGTGCAATGTTAGAGTTATGTCGTATCAAGATAAAAGCCGGAACCAACAGCTAAAAGTTAGTTATTGTTGGTGGTGCATTATTAAAGTTCTCTTCCCGGGAAAAAAATTGACAAATTTAGTTTGTGATAATTTTGCGGTGCCTTTATAGGGTTCTTCTTGGATTATATTAAAAAAAATTTTAGACCATTGTATTTACAACACGAAAGCAAATAAATCAATATGAAATATGACTGTCGGGATCAACATGCATCAAGTTAGTTGTTGTTAGTGGTGCAATGTTAAGAGTTATGTGTTACCGGTATAACAGCTGGGACCGACAGCTAAAAGTTAGATATTGGTGGTGCAATGTTAAGAGTTATATCTTATTGGTATGACCGCCGGGACCGACAGGTAAAAGTCCGTTGTTGTTGATGTTGCATTGTGAAGAGTTATGTGTTACCGGTATGCAATGTTAAGAGTTACGTGTTACCGGTATAACAGCTGGGACCGACAGCTAAAAGTTAGATATTGGTGGTGCAATGTTAAGAGTTATATCTTACCGGTATGACCGCCGAGACCGACAGTCAAGAGTCAGTTATTTTTGGTGGTGCAATGTTATAATAAGTTATGTGTTACCGGTATAGGGTCCGATAGCAAAGGCTAGATATTGGTGGTGCAATGTTAAGAGTTATATCTTACCGGTATGACCGCCGAGACCGATAGCTAAAAGTCAGTTGTTGTTGGTGGTGCACAACATAATAGATGTTAATCTAGGACCAATAGGTAAAAGTTAGATGTTGGTGGTGCAACATTAAGAGTTATATCTTACCGGTATGACCGCCGCGACCGACAGCTAAAAGTTAGTAGTTGCTGGTGGTGCAATCTAAGAGTTATGTCTTACCAGTATGACAGCCAGGAAAGACAGCTAAAAGTTAGTTGTTGCGGGTGATTTTTATTCAAGGATTAGGGACTAATTATAATTTGTTCATTGCATGATGTAGAACTAAATATTTTATTAATTTGTTAACAATCCAGACTTGTGCTTAATATTCCATTGTAGAGGAAACACCGGGAGGCTGGTAAGGTCAAAAAGATCAAGAAAATCCATACCAGACTAATGGCCTGCGCAGACGAGAAATTATTGTCCGCGGACTTTTTGTCCGCTAAAATACATCGCTTACAACTGTATCGAGTAACGCAAACGAGGGATTAAAGTATTGCGTACAAAAAGTCCCCCGTATAACCGAGGACATGCAGAGAGCGGACCGGACAAAAGTACGGGGGAGTCCCCGAAAAAATAGAACTCGTGTGACTAGGCGACGCAACGCACATGGCGGATTTTAGTCCGCGTCATGCGCTAAGAGTGACGTACGTATGGAGGACGATAAACGTGACACCGTGTGTGTTGAGTTCGCGGTAAATCCGCGGCGGACTTTTTATTCGCGGAGCGTACTTTTTTCTCCGCGACGTAGAAAAGTCCGTCGTCTGCGCAGGCCATAAGATGTCTCAATTTCTTCAAAACTTTGGGCTCGAAGGATTGTAGTAACCAGTATTTTTACACATACCGTTTCACTCTCTCCATTTCTTGTTTGTCTGCTAATGCTTGCTGTTGTAGGTTGCTGGCGAGCTCCGGGGGGGCATTGAACGACTTGTACTGCGGTTTCGTCCCTTTCCTCACCATTAACACAAACTCCACTCCTTCTTTACCCTGCTGCTTAAAGGCAGAATGAGAAATAAAAGGTAAATCAATATGTTCATAAGAAATGTATGTTTCAGTGTAGAACAGAATTATTTAATAATATTCAACTATACCAGTAATTGTTCGTATGTTTTCTTTGTAGTCTGCCTACATGTCATAGGCACGGCTATGTCTCGTTGTTGTGGCCTGTTTTCTCGCTGTCTTTCTGCAATGTTTTCCATCACCATTTTGTCAAAGGCAGATTCAAATTCCATATCTTCAACCTAGGATGTAAAATCAAATTACAAAATACCCGTAATATAATGATTGGTATGATATATGTATTAAGAAATACTTACAGGCTTTGGTGCTGGTCTCCTAGCTTCAATAGTTATATCATCAGAATCCTGAGGAACGTCATTGTCATCATTTCCAGTATTTTCTGTTATTGGATCTTCATCAGAACTTTCATCAAGCAGTTGTGGGTTGTCAGTTTCATCATCAGTTTCTATTATCGGTTCTAGTCCATCATTAACGCTGTCATCTCCTTGATCTTCGTTATCATACTGTTCATCTTCACCCAGTTCAGGATATAACGTTTGCCTCAAATCTTCAATAGCATCCTTACAGTGTTGCCAACTCGTAAATAAAGTCAACTTTGGTCTCAGAGTCGTTAGACACTCTTGATATATATATTTAACATATATGGGGAATTTATTATCATCTGTCCAGAATGGATCTGAACATTTGAACCAGAAATAGTTTTGGAAAAACGTTAGAAAATAATCTAATCTTTTCTTACTAGAGCCACTGTTGAAATACGCTCCACATGTCTCGAGTAAAGCGCAAACTAGCCTTATTCTAAACACATTATCTGGAGGGTCATAGGGTGAAACACTACTTTGATCATTTGTTACACCAAAAGTTATAAAAGAATACAAAACTGTGAATACGTCTCGAGAATCTAATAATTTGTAATTGTACAACTCCCCAAGATACCTAACAGAAGCTATTCTTCTTTGATTGTATCTAGGATGTGGGTCTTCCATTGTCACTCTTATTTCTTCTAGTATAGTGTCGACGACGGCGGGCGCTACAGCCTCTTGCCAAGCCGCTAACTCTGCAGTCAGTCGTGCTAGCGCTCTTCGGGCACTAGCTCTAACCCTCCACCCACCAGCCAAGTGCTGTATAGCAATAGAGGATATTTCAGGATCATCCCAATTTAGTTTTCGCATTAATCGTAAGATTTTGTCTTCATTGCTTTTCTGCAGATCTTCATGAAGAATTTTTCTAATGAATTGGTGCATAGGGGGTTCTTCTTCCTTAGGCTGTGCAGGGGCCTCTGGAGGGCATACATAATAGAAAGCATTTTCTATTTGTGTAACATATCGTGAATCTAGGGCAGAAACTGTCTGAAAATAAAATATGTTTTACTTATTAATTTTAATGATAGCCAGTCCCATGCCTAAGATATAGATACAGTCTCATGCCTAGGATACATTTTTGACGGGAATATAAGGCAGAAACTGTATAAAAATTAAATATGATTTACTTATTAATTTTAATGATAGGTACAGTCCCATGCCAAAGATACACTTATGACGTTTTATCACTCTTATGCAAATAATAGGATTTATAAGATGTTAAAAGCGTCAATTAAAAGCATGCAGTGACCACACAGTTCACGCGGGCAGCACCTATAAGTTAAAAGAATAATCTGGACAATGGGCCTGATTCTGAAGACACACTCTAAGTTTAAATTTAAGAACAGCATATCTCTTTCTCGCAATATGTAACAGGAAAAAGATAGCAAGAATTCGTTTAGAGCTGTCAACTAAATTTAGACAGATTTCAAAGGAATCATTGACAATTTTAAACAGCATGTACGGAGGTGCGTTATACACTGCATTTTATCGCGTTCAATAAGGTCGAAAATTGAACGCACGTTTCTAAATGTCAAATCATTAGACAGCCATCCTTTTCGTATTCATATTGAGAGATAGAAATGCACTGAACTTAAATTTAGACTTAGCTGGAGAAGTGTGTTCTCCAGAATTTGGGCCAATGTACAAAAACTATGATAGGAGAAACTTAAAAGTTCACTATTTGTAAACAATATTTAGAGTAATACTCTTATTCGTCCTTGTATTCATCAATGGCTCTAATTCTGTAACAACACACGCTAAATCTAAATTTAAGTTTAAAATTAAAAGTAAGTAATTTAAGCATTTCATTCTCAGAATATGAATACAAAAAGGATGGCCATCATTTAAATAAGATATTTAGTAAGGTGTGATCAATTTTCGACCTTCTTGAACGTGACAAAATGCAGGGTGTAGGAAGCACTTAAATTTGGGTTTTGGAGAAATAGGAAATTGTCTATGGTTTCTTTGTAAGGTATATAAACCAGTCCACCTATGCTAACTTATGTTACATTAATTATATTTTGTAATTTTAAAGTGCAATAAAGAGTGTCATAATAAATCTAAGTTATTTGACAGTTTTAATTCTTGCTATCTTTTTCCTATACAGATTGAGAGAAAGAGATATACTGTACATAAATTTAGATTTAGAATGTGTACTCAGAGTTAGACCCAATGTTAGTTATACTTCCCAAAAACTTTATCAATAATATTAAAGAATAAACTATCTGTATTAGTTTACCTTTTTCCGCATCATTTGTTGTAAGTAGATCATAGTTCGTTGGTGAGTATCTGGATTGCAATACAGATATCGTCCACATGTCTCTAATAAATTGCAAGCCATTTCAATGTGATGATGTTTGAAGTCATGTAGCAGCACTTTCAAGCAGTACAAAGCTTCCATTTTTGAATACAATCCAAATTTAACAAGTTCACCAATAAATCTTACCACTTTTATCTGTAACACAAAATTAGAATTTGAGTATTTTGAAAAATAAAATTGTTATTTGAAAATATTATACTAGAGCCACTTAGAAAACAAAACTAGAACCACTGCATCACAGAAAGCGGGGCTGAGCGTGAAATTGAAGCCGCGTGTTGATCACATGTTTGTGGTGTGCGAATTACCTAATATCATTAGGTATATGGGCACGCCACACGCTCAGCTCCACTCTGTGTGGCAAGGCCTTTATGACTTGTGTAAAAACAGATTTAAATAAAATGATGATAGAAAATACTAAAAAACCACCTTTGATTCAATATTAATTTGATCTTTTTTCCTGACGTGGTACTTAAAATCTTGCTTTAACATCTGACATAAGTCCATACAGACATCAGGTAAGACAGGATACAATATTGCTGCAAACCTAGAGTAGAATGGTAGAAGATCTAATCTTGTCCTGGCCACACTAAATAGCACCCTGGTAAGTTTTTTACGATTGTTTTTAGTGTTGAGATTCAACACAAAGTCAACAGCAGCATTATCAATGAGTTCTCTATTTATGCAATTTGGAAGCTCATTCAAAAATGCATCAAGTGCATATCTGAAAGAAAGAAAAAAAAATTAGAATATGTTTTGATATGGATTACAATATCCTTTACTACTTTATTATTTATTTAATACAGTATATAAACTAGCAAAAATTCATGTCCTGGGTGGGGATAGAAGCCATTTCAATGTGATGATGTTTGAAGTCATGTAGCAGCACTTTCAAGCAAAGGTATGAAATGTCGAACACTGCCCTAGGATCATGATTTTTTTCTAGTTTAGATATTTTGTATACTATAAAAAAATCATGACCTAGGTTACAATGTTATGAAATGTCGAACACTGCCCTAGGATCATGATTTTTTTCTAGTTTAGATATTTTGTATACTATAAAAAAATCATGACCTAGGTTACAATGTTTATAACTGAGTCAAAGAAACAAAACTATAAAACCATAAAGATACTAAACTTTAAAGTCAATGTATTTAATAATGTTATAAATTTTACAATAATTAATTGCTACATATGCTAATAATAAAAACATGATAGTTTAAAATATTAAACTACAAATAGCCAACCAAAGATACCAACTTGTTAGATATGTTTGATGGCTGTGTGTCTTCTTGTTCAACATCTGGAACTGATGGTAGCTCCTCATTATCACTCAAATCGTCTTCTTTTAGATCCTCATCTAACATTTCTTCTGTAACAGTTTCAGTCTTACTTTTTACTGTCTACAAAATATAATTATATTTATTAAATTCAACCTGTTACTAAATATTAGAAATTGCAGAAATAAATATGTTTTCATAGTAATCATACCTCCTTTAGTTGATAGTTTGGCATAAAAACTTTCAAATCTGGCAAACTAGTATAGAATGTTCTAGTGTCCTCATCTTGCCAAGGGTCCGAGCCAGCTTGCATGTTGAACTCCTCAGTACCTCCAATAGTCACTGTGCCTTGTGTCTCAGTTACCGTCAGAGATAAAGTAGGAGGTTCCCCAGCCTCTCCTAACTCTTCACCAAGTACTTCAGCAAAATTTTGTGCTCCCAAAAGCAACTTGTCATAGGTAACCTAAAACAAATAATTAATAGGTCTCGGTGAGTGTATGAACTATACTATTGTTAAGTAGAGCACCCATTCTGAATTTTGTGCAAATGGACAAATAAATCATAGTAGCCTTTTAACAAGAACATTATGCTGCACAACCTATAAAGAACCTCATGAGAAAATTTTCTAGCAAGTTTGTGGTGTAAAAAGCAAGAGAATTTTTGATATTGATCTAATAAACCAGCCTCATATTTGTAAATATTTTATACCTAACATAAATTCTAGCATATTTAGGCTGAGATGATACATAAATAAATTTATTTTTATTATTTATATCTATAATTAAATTAAGTTAAAATACCAATGATTTGTCTGTTTTTTTATATATAACTACATGGCAAACCAGCTGACAGCTTACAAGCAGTGGTATTCTAAAGTTTTCACAATATTTTGACTAAGCTTGGAAGTTTTATTGTTTATTCTATTTACAGTTTGATCTTAGCCTTTTGGCTAAGATCAAAGTGTAAATAGAATAAACAACTTTTTTTTAATACGGATTTAAAGGACGGCAATTGACCTAACACCAACTGATGTGAAGCGGTAAGAAGAGTCCATATGCAAAGATAGCTAGTGCAGTTTAGACACTGCTCTAACCGCCTCCACCTTGCCGGCCCAAAAGGTGCTTTTACGCGCTTCTACTGAAGGAACCCATGTTATAGAAAGTAGGGAACACATGGGTGTTATATTTTGTCAAGAATCATTCCAGTGTTATTCTTTTTGATGTACAATACCTGATGTTGTTCTAACAGGTCCTTCCTTTCTTGAGAGAGCTCTCCACGAGTATGAAGTGTTCTTTGATTGGCTGCATGCAATGTCTGTAGCTGTGCCCTTTCAGCTAGTAAATGCTTTGTCAATGATAAAAAGTAATCTCTCAGTAATGTTCTAACTACTGCTTGCTTCTCTGCAGGTAAAAAAGTGTTTCTGGGGACGGTAATATTATATTTCTGAAAGTAAAAGTTGTACATCTATATTTTAACAGATAAATTATTTATTAAAGTGGTTACCTTAAAATAAAACACCAATACTTACATCTGAAGCATCTCTAATTTTTTTAGGCATAAGACCAGCATAATCTTCTCCACAGTGTTTACAGAAAGATAACAAAATTGGAATATTATTATGATCTTCCTTGTCCATATTAATTAGAACAGTGAGAACATTACCCAATAGTGGTAGGCCTGTTTTATTAGTAAATATTCCTACAGCAACCAGTTCTGCGTAAAATCTGATATCTACTCGCAGTTTGGACGAATTGGCAATTTTGTCAGTAGCTTTAAAAGTCAATATTTTTTGCCAGTTTTCAAAGAAATTAGCTGCAAAATCGGAATAAGTCCTATGTAGAGCAGAACACAAATTTATAGCAGCCGGAATATCTGACATTTTCAACTTCGCTTCTGCAATAGCAGCTGCTACTTCCGATATATATTTAGTCAGGTTGAGTATACTAAAGTCTTTCAAAAGTGTATCCATTTGTGTAGCACTAAAAGACTTAAGTTTTTTTACAAATGTAGTATTTTTCTTTAAGCCTGAATCTAATTTAGAGAAATGATTATCTGGTGGTCGGACACAATTCAAGTTTTGATGCCTCATTTCAGATTTTTGTTTTATCCTGGCTTCTAGGTTAGTTATATATTCAGAAAGAGCGGATTTATCATTTTCATCTGAGTTTTGGTCCAACCCATCTGGTGTCTCGTTATTCTCTGTATCTTTTTCCATTTTCCGATCCGATGAAAATTATAAACAATTTTAGATTTTTCTTAAGTTATCAAGTGCACAGATTAGAAAGAGTATGTCTAAAATCAAGTGTAGTATATTTCACAGATTAGTTTATTTCTTTATGATCCACATCCACAGACTACAAAGTACTCTGCTGTCACAGACAATTCAAAGCACAGATTAGAAAGAGTATGTTGAACCCTACGGTCATTTGCACACATAGCGCGCTTACAAACGAACCGAATTGAACGTATTCGTGCCAACGATATTATTATGACGTCATAAAGCCGTGCTAACGGTGCTCGCGAAAAAGAGCTAGTGCACAAATGTGTGCTTTAATGTCAAATTTGAGGTTATAACCTAGACTTTGTGAAAAATGTTGTAAATATTTTATTCTTGAATTGATAAAAATTTCTTAACATACTTAATTTGATACAAATATGTACTTTTAAAATTAACTTTTTGATTGAAACGTAAGATCTTAGATTTTTTTTAGGGCAATTGACAGGAGTACACGCGAATGAACAAAAGTGAGGTCCGAATTGATTGCACGCAGACAGCGCACATCGCACTGTTTTTAACGGATGCATTGTTTGCGTATTTTAGATCGTAAGGTAAAATCAAAGTATTCTGCAAAGAGTAATTTATAAAGTACACAAATCACTAATCACAGATTAGCAAGAGTAGTCACGAGCCCTCCGGGCCAAATTGAGCCATTTTCGCACATAGCGCGCTTACAAACGAACTGAATTGAACATATTCGTGCCAACGAGATTATTGTGACGTCATGATGAATTACCTTTTTTCGTGAACACCGTTAGCACGGCGCTAACGGTGTCGCGCCTTCTGTACTTCATGAGAATTATGCCAAGGTTCAAAGGGTACAGAATTAGTGCAACAAAAGGAGATAATTTTTTACATGTTATAAAACTTCATACCGTAGGCATGATCAAGGAAAGATAACCAGACAAGTAGGTAGTCCATTTTAGGATGTTCCCAATGGATTCATCTGCTTCGCTATATTATGTTCTACTATTTTATATTATGTAGCTTTGCTACGTGCGTACCATAAATACAATTTCTACTATTTTGTATTATGTAGCTTTGCTACGTGCGTACCATAAATACAATTTCTACTATTTTGGGCTTTGTGTTCGACTTGATCCGGTCTAAGCACTTTGTGCCCGGGTGCCTTCTGCTTTACGTAGAAGAGGTACCTGGCCGGTACAGTTTACCTCTCTATGTATTCAAGTGGTCTACATATTTTCATACCACATATATGGGCACCCGCCGGACGTGGGGGCTGTGCCCCCACGAGGACCCCCACCATCCCCTAATAGTCCTTCCACGGTTGCTCCAACACAGTCGACCACTAGCCTGTGTGCTTATTCATCACACTTCATTAACTTCATTTAGTATTTGCTTTGCAAAGTTTACGCTTGATTTATTTATAAGCGTTCATTGGATTCCAATTACACAAATACCCATTCAATCTACTTATCTTTCCCTATCACATGGCATTAACAGAACTGTAAAATAAATTGAGTTCAAACTTACCAAAACCGCCTTCCGTTTCCCTCCTTTTCTTTTCTTTTTCTATAAACAGCTGCCCTCTATCTACTTCGCTCGACCAATCCCGCTCTTCCCCTTTTTTTTCATTATTAGTCTATATCTTTTTTTCATAGTATATACTAGTGCCCACAGATAAATAAATAGGTTAGTTATTTCTAAAAAGTCAAGTAGTATTGCCACATACTAAAATTAGATTCAGAGATATGTCACTTACCATAATTAATTATACAGGTATATCGCGCTGCGCGCGACAAACGGTGCTCACGAAAAAAGGTAGTGCAGTCCTTACGGACCAATCTAAGCAATCAATTCGGACCACACTTTCGCTCATTCGTGTGTACTCCTGTCAATGACACTAAAAAAAACTTTTGAAGATTTTACGTTTCAATCAAAGAGTACATTTTGAAAGTATTTGTAGCAAATTAAGTATGTTATGAAGTTTTTGTCAATTCAAAAATAAAATATTTATAACATTTTTCACAAAATCACAGGTCATAACCTCTTTGACATTAGCGCACACACTGCATACTACACTACCTCTTTTTCATGAGCATTCTAGCACGGCTTTATAATGTCGCTGGCAGTTTGGCACGAATGAATACGTTCAATTCGGTTCGTTTTTAAGCACGCTATTGGCGCAAATGGTTCATTGCAGACCGTACGGAACGTATGCTTTGTTTCCGTATTTTGGACCGTAAAGGTGTCACTTCACTTCACTTGTCTGTCATTTTTTAGTTTTGTTTTGAACACAGAGTACTTTGAATGAACAAATTTGTCAAACTTGCTAAAAACAAAAAACCTGTGCAATAAAACTAATACTTATTTTACACGTTAAGCATAATTATTTTTTAAAATAAATTCAGGTAATTATGAAGACCCGACCGTTGTCTATGAATAAAGGCGAAGTACAAGTTGATTTAGATCAAGTAAGAATAGATATTCATTTTGGAATAAAAGAATGTGCTGATCGGGGTCTTACGCAGACAGCTAAGTGGCTTGCTGAATTAGATTATGCCTTGAAAGACCATAAAATAACACAAAAGGACTGGGATAATGTGAGCAATCCAAGTATATCTCCAGAAGAGAAAGAAACATATACTTTAGCAAAGTCTTACTTTGATTGCCAGGAATATGACAGAGCAGCTCATTTCTTGGAGAACTGCACTAGTTCAAAATGTGTTTTCCTATTTAGATATTCTCAATATATGTCTAGTGAGAAGAAAAGATTGGATAATGCCACAGATACAGGAATTGATAATGAAGAATCAACACAAGTATTGATGGATTTGCAAACATTTTTTCTGGTATTTTCTTCCTTAACTTAAAAAAACCGCCACACAAAAGAATAACTGAGAATAGGAATTGGATTCCTACATTTAATTATTATTTTATTCTTTCAGACTAATCGTCAAAATTCAGATGGATACCTATTATACTTAGAAGGTGTAGTATTAAAAAAGTTAGATTTGAGAAGTGAAGCTGTAACAGTTCTTCAGGCAGCAGTGGCTAAAGTACCAACACTATGGGCTGCCTGGGTGGAATTGGCTGGTCTTGCAAATGAGTATGAAGCATTAGATGCTCTGCAGCTCCCAGAACATTGGATGATGCACTTCTTTGCTGCTCATGCATTGGTAGAGTTGAAGTTATCTGAACAAGCATTAGATACCTACATGAGCCTTGCTTCTGCAGGCTTTCATAAGAGTACTTATGTTATTGCACAAATGGCTATTGCCCATCATGATAGAAGAGGTAATTTCCTACATGATACTGGATCTTTATAAATCCATAACACTTCAAGTAATACTTCACTTTGTATCAGTTCAGCTCAAGTTCAAAATAAAAATACTTACATATTCTTTTTTTAATTTTAACATTATTATAAATGTTTGAAAAATATATTTACTTAAAACATATCAAAACTAGAAAAACTTGACATCCTAAGGTGAGGTCAAGGCCGCAACCAGAAAATTTGTCTAGTTTAGATATTTTTCTAAGTAAAAATACTTACAATTTTGAGTGCTGCAAAACAAAAATTTTAATTTTACAGTATACTTTTTATTTTCAGATGTAGATTCTTCACTTGATTTATTTAGAGAGCTGTACCAAAATGATCCCTACAGGCTTGACAATTGGGATGTTTATTCTCATTTACTATATTTAAAAGAAAAAAGAATGGAGCTAGCAAATTTAGCCCAGAGGGCAGTCTCCATTGATAAATATAGAGTGGAAACTTGTTGTGTTATAGGTAAGGATCAAAATGATCTGCAATAGTGTAATGGGTTTACACAAAACAATGATTGCTAAATTTTGATGCATGATTTGATTTTCTATACATATAATGCTGAAGGGACTGTGTGAAAATTTTTGTATGCACTCCCTACAAGTAACCGTTAATATTCTGTTGTTTGCAGGTAATTACTACAGTTTACGAAGTGAACATCAAAAGTCAGTTATGTATTTTCAAAGAGCCCTCTCCCTAGATCCTCAATATCTATCAGCTTGGATACTAATGGGGCATGAGTTCATTGAGTTGCAGAATTCAAATGCTGCTATTCAGTGTTACAGACAGGCAATTAGTAAGTAGAAACTGCAGAACTAATTTTTATTTCTAACCTATTATAAGAGTTTGTAATATATGAAGCTTAGGTTTAGACATCTGGAGTTGCATGTAGCGTATTGAGGTAATGATGTTGAAATAAAAGGCAACCATGGCACAAAATGTTTACCCATGTAGACTAGGTATATTGATTTATTCAAAGGTATAATTTGATGCAATATGATAGGCACCATTGGAAATTTATTAAATGGTAGCAAACCTTATTTAATAAAGAGCATAGACCAACAGAATGGAATCTTTAATATAGATTAATCTTTACAGCCTTATTCAAGAAAAAATAAAGCAAAGGAATATGTAACCTATATGTCATCATATAACATAGTGTCAGTGTAGTTATAAGTATTTTATGAATACACTAATGTAACTATCTGCCGTGGCGGCACAAAGACTTTGTACAGCACTGGCGGGACATAGCAATCACATAGTGGTGAAAGTCGCGATCTCTAGATCTCTCCAGATAGCTGTATGTACCACTCAGCTCCCAAAATATATTAATTTTTTAAATATTTATATTACTAAAATAAGGCCTTTTTACAGTGTATTAAAATGTGTCTATGTCCACAGATCCTATCACTTTAACTGTTAAAATTAATTGGCGAATAGGCCCACAGATATTGTGCTGTGCCACAAATTTTGTACATTTGGGAAAGACTACTTAGGAGAACTAAAAATTAACTACTAATATTTTCAGATGTAAATAGAAACGACTATCGTGCATGGAATGGACTTGGACAAGCATACGAGATCCTAGGGTTGAATGGATATTGTATATATTACTACTCTAGAGCGGCGCAATTGAAGCCGGATGACTCGAGAATGCTGGTGTCACTCGGGGAAGCTTATGAAAAAATGGATAAAATACCTAATGCACTCAAGTGCTATTACAAAGCTCACAGCACAGGCGATATTGAGGGAATGGCGTTATTTAAATTAGCAAAGTAAGTAGTGTTTATTTATTATAATATTAAAATACAATAATGGAATTTAGATGTGAACATAAACTCATTCAAATTTTACTGTGCACCTGAGTTGTTAATACTACTTCTGTAGTTTTTTTTTTTTTTACACTACTAGATATTTATTATAAGGTAGATGACAACATTTTATAATATCGCGGTGTATTATGCAAAAATCCTGAACAGAAATATGTTACACATTCATATTTTAATGTTTTTGATGTGTTTAAACGCCTACTTTATTGTAATAATTAGTACTAAAGAAAGAAAATGATGAAAAAATATATGCTCCAGGCGGGATGTGCGACGCGATTACCATTACGCCACCGGAGCTGTAGGTACAACGTACGAATTTCTACATCGCTATCTTTCCTTTTCCAACGTTTTTATAGCAACGTTTCTCTCACCACTCATTGAAGTTATTTTTCACATTTTTTTATTTAACTACATCATGAGTGTATTATCAAAATTAATCATAATGACATATTTTTGATAAAAATTAGACCCTTTTTTTAAGTTTTCTATACTGTACAACTGTGTTCTTGGTTTACAATATTTTCTGAATAACTCTGTGCACCGTATTCAAGTGTAGGCATAATTGGGATGTTGCCTAAGTTTGAATATGGCGGTATTATTCACAAATTCGGAAAATATACGCTACTGTTACCCATAAAAACAATTCAAACTTGAAAGATATGGAATATTGTTGAAGTTGTGCTGTTTGGAAAATTCATAAATATGGTAATTTTTTTTCCAAAAAATATCTATAATGTTATTGATATTTGATAGCTGACATCAATTCAAACAACTATTATTATGACGACTATAAATAAAAATACATTTATTATTATTTTTTTCACTATGCCCAAGCATTTTTTAGTAAAATAGGAATGTGTGACGCTATATCTGTAAAACTATTGATCCTGGGCATACTGTTTCTTCTGCAATATTTATTATTGAGTTGTATACTTCTTATTTATGAAATAAAATAAAGTTGTGAACTACCCTATTATATTCCATTAGGTTATACGAGAAGTCGAACATGCCGAATAGCGCGGCCGCGGCGTACACGGCGGCGTGCCAGGAGCCCGCGCATGCCGGAAGCAGGGAACTGCCGTCCGCGCAGCGCTACCTCGCCCAGTACTACCTACGCTTCCTGCTGCTCGACCACGCCGCGCACTACGCCTACAAGTGCCTCGAACATGACAGTGTAAGTACGGCCGCTCTAGGGTAAATTCCTTATACGAGAAGTCGAACATGCCGAATAGCGCGGCCGCGGCGTACACGGCGGCGTGCCAGGAGCCCGCGCACGCCGGTAGCAGGGAGCTGCCGTCCGCGCAGCGCTACCTCGCCCAGTACTACCTACGCTTCCTGCTGCTCGACCACGCCGCGCACTACGCCTACAAATGCCTCGAACATGACAGTGTAAGTACGGCCGCTCTAGGGTAAATTCCTTATACGAGAAGTCGAACATGACGAATAGCGCGGCCGCGGCATACACGGCGGCGTGCCAGGAGCCCGCGCACGCCGGTAGCAGGGAGCTGCCGTCCGCGCAGCGCTACCTCGCCCAGTACTACCTACGCTTCCTGCTGCTCGACCACGCTGCGCACTACGCATACAAGTGCCTCGAACATGACAGTGTAAGTGTGTGTCGCTCTAGGGTACATTCCGAATTGTAAGAATTCATAATAATTACTTGTAATGAAATTTTTGTGAATTTTAATCTAATATATAAAATTCTCGTGTCCCAAGTTAAGTTACCCTCCTCCTCCGGAACGGCTTGACCGATTTTCACAATATTTTATATGTAATTAACAATTTTTTTTTTAAATGGCAAAACAACGTTTGCGGCGTCAGCTAGTAATAAATAAAATTCTCAAAAATAAGTTACTAATATTCATATATGCACGGTCAACAGCACATCAAGCGTAACAGTTGGACCTTGAGATCATCTTTAGGCTTTTGCAGTGCAACTGCTACAGTTAAGGTGTTGTCGGTTGTACTATATTTTATTTTAGCAATCAATAATTTTGCAAGTACAAAGTTATTGATTGCTAATTTATCAATTTGAATATTCGCAAAATTTTTGACGTTCACATCCGCAAGAAATAGTGTGAATTTTTGTCGAATGGACGGGATTATAAAAAATATACCCTTGTTGTAGGCTAGAGCATGGTATTATTACTCGCATTACTAACGTTTCCGGTCTGTTAGGACAGATTTTTATATCATACAATTCTCAAGAACAAATCCTAAAATCACCTTTTCCCAAAATGACTAATTTTTCAAATGGAAGTTGAGATTGTATGACAGAAAAGGCACATTCATGATAATTCCAGACAATTGATTTTTTAATTGTCAATGACCTCCATAGGTAGGTATTTACGCCGCTTGACAGATTACATCTAATAAAATTTTAGGCAAAAAAAATAATTAAATGCCTGTATTAGAATTGCAAGAGCAGCATGTGAGGAGCTCGGTGGCGTATTGGTTTGAGCGCTCTGATTTCGATACGAAAAACAAAGCAACTTTCGCCATGGTCGATCCTGGGATGGGTCTATCAAAGTTTGTTATCTCGAGCTCCTCCGTGCTTCGGAAGGCACGTTAAGCCGTTGGTCCCGGTTGTTCCTGCAACCGCTGTAACCCACCAACCCGCTTTGGGCCAGCGTGGTGGTGTTATGGCCCAAACTCCTCGTGTGTTTCTCCTATGTAGGAAGGCCTGTGTCCAGCAGTGGGGCGTATATAGTCTGGTGATGATGATGATTAGAAATGCGATATTTTAAAGAACAGTAGGTATAATTATTTAGCCAGACCGCATTGTTTCCGAATAAACAAGAACTTCTTTCTCATTTTGACGATGATAATGATATTTTTATAGACCAAAGAAGCTGGGAAGAATATTTTGAAGACGATATCAGAAAAAAGACTCGCCGACGCAGCACCTCAACCCGGCTTATCGGAAGAGTTGCCGGAAGACTTAAAGGATGTAACCCCCACATTAATAACAAACGATACTCCCAAAACACCCCTCCCAATCCCGAACGTTACGCCGGATCACTTCTCCACACCTGTATTTACAAGGAAGAATAGTAAATACAAAATGTGACAAATAGTATCTAGGAAATGTAAAATGTAAATAAGACGTGGTGTATTTTAATGTTGCTGTCACTTGTAAATTAATTAAATTAAATGTGGAAATCATAATCCTTGTTAATTTTAAATTACTTCCCTACATAAATTGCTTTTGATTGTGGTGTGAAGGTGATTTTCTACTCATGAGGTGAGATTCACTAAGATGGACCTTACTAACTCGCGCGCGGTTCCGCACCGTGTCGCTCGAGAACCTTTGTGAAAATTGCACTTTAGATCCTTATTTTTTGGGCCGGATTTTACAGAGCACACGCTAAATCTCTATTTCGAACGGACCTCCCAATATGTCTATTTTTTAAAAGCTTTTATTTAACTTGCTTATGTTCGGGTGGAATCTTGCGACTCGATTTTACAGCAGATATTTTCTTTAAATATGCCATATTGTGAAGTAAAAACGTGTAAAAACTGTTCTGAAAAACAGATAAAAGGTGGAGATGTCTCATTTCACAGCTATGTTATTTTATAGTACCTAGTTACCTTGATTTTACAAAAATCCCGAGACTCCTTTGTACTTTTCGCTATTCCTCGTAGTTTTGGATTTTTCGCATCCACGCCCACTTGAAAAATCCCATCTATATAAATAATCCGGTTGAACGTGAGTTAGCCGCATTACATCACGGCCAGGTTTTTATATCCGGCACGCCTTTTTGTAATACCGATATACAATATGGCCGCGGCACAGGTAGTGACGACAATACGATAATAAATCTACATTAGTTCATAGAAATGGTTTGCCACTTTCAAAAACATCTTATTCATTATGATAATTTCATGACATTTCTATGAAATAATGCAGCCATTGTTATATTATTTCATACAAATGTCATAAAATTATCAAATGATTAAGATGTTTTTTATAGTGGTTAACCATTTCTGTAAACTAAGTTTTAATTTATTGTCGTATTGACGGCACCACCCTGTATACTTCATAGAAATGTTTTGCAGCTTTCGAATACATCCTATTCATTTGATAATTTCATGACATTTCTATGACATAATAAAACATTGGCTGCATTATTTATTCCATAGAAATGTTATAAAATTATCAAACAAAGAATAATAATAATTTAACAATGGGTATAACTTGTTTAATAAACAAAAATTTAAATACCTACTAATTGTTTCGTTGTTATTAAGATTTTGAACGCGAAGTTTATGAATCCTATAGCAATTAGTCAAAGAAAATACAAATGTTTGTAAAAAGATTTAATAGTGATTATTTTTTTCACTTTTTATACAAATTAACAGATCTTAGTGCTCAAGTAGTAAAAAACAATTAAAACTAAATAAATAGCAAAGTGCATTGATTAATAAAAATAATATTTGTTCAATTCAGCTCATTGCAATTAAAAATAAAATTACTGATTACAATCACAGATGAAGTACAAAGTTTGAGAGCTCACTAGAAACATCATGTCAGTATTTTATTTGATTTTATAACTTGATTGATAATCGATAAATATTTACATAGTAATTACATTTAAGATTTTTTGTTATTTTAGAAATATACTAATGGTGTTTTAATAAATTGATTATTAGTTGCGTTACCTTTGAGTAATAAAATACTATTTATTTATGACTATAATATAAATCCAAGATTCGAAATAGGCCTTGCTAAAGACAAAAGCATTTCTAAATCTTAAAAAAATAATAAGGCACATTGTTATCCTGCTTATTTAACGGTCGCATACGTAAATCACCAGGTACATGCTACATTTAGTAGGTAACGCTTCAGAATGTATACTATAAACCACAACTAAATAGATGCAATTAATACATATCAATTAGTACTTTAAAAAATATGTACATGACTTTTTAGATGATCATTTTTGGAACATTCCAGTCACATAAAAGGATTTGTACCCCAATATCTTAAAATAAGGCTATTACAAACATTCAAGTTAATCATTACTCATACAGCTCATACTACATCAAATATCAGTCACTATAACGTAAGCATTCCTTAAAATGACACATTCGCCGAAAGCATAGGTTACATAAAATTAAACTGCTAAATCAAATTACGTGTAAGTATTTTCTAAAATTCATGATGCCATAACTGATATGTTTGCATAATTCATCACTAACGATTCTAACTACAAACATAACAATATAATTTAGAATAAAGCTACGACCAGCATCTTTGTTGATATCTTAAATACAAAATAAATCCAAAATCATTTGAATAAAAAATACTTAAGCGGTATAGGTAATATCAATACATAGTACCATCAAAGTGATCAACTTGATTGTGTTAAGTTGTTCCCTTGATGGTACTAGCAATACTACTACATAGATGATATTACCATTTTGTTGTATAAAGATTATTAATAATGAATAGATATTATTTAGTGATATTCTAAACTATAAGGCAGATTGAGGCACTTAAATTTACAACCATAGAACAAGCAGTTTCACCAGCTAGAAATAACATTGACATCAAAAGAAATTGCCATTAAGACAAAATCAACTATAAATATAATATTTTATAATTTATTAATATTTAACTTTGTAGCTTGGTTTGTGCTTTAGTTGCGTTAATTTGTTATTTGATCATATCTTCAAAATCTTCGAAGTTACAGAAATGGGTTACTTGAATTACCAAAACCTCCATTGTTTGTTGACGGCTGAAATAAAATAATGTATTTATTACTCTATTTTTCTGTTAAATAATATTTTCAAAAACTGTGTCAGCTAATAAAAAAAATCCAGAGATTCTAGATCTTGTGATTGACCTATTGCTCTACTTGTTTACTCTTATTTTCTAAACAAAATGTAGCTTGACAGTTGGAGGAGGAGAGATCACATAAAAAGTCAGCAATGTTACTACAACTTTTATTTGTACATATGATATGGAATTTTGTAGCATCATAGTGATAAATGTTGTATTGTTTATTTGGGACAAGTTATGGAACATACAAATTGCTATAAAATTTTATCTAGATACCATTCATTTATACAATTGACATGGATAGATATAATTAGACAAGCTAAAGGTCACTGGGTCAGTAGTACTGACTCTTTGCCAAACTTCTGATTGACTGAAAGCTGATTCAAATGAAATATTATTATTTACTAGGTGGTAGGCCCGTATGTAGGGTCGCCATGGTAGGTACCACCGCCTTTCTTGTTTCAGCCGTGAAACAGTTCGCTGTGTTTCGGATTGAAGGGAAAGGTAGCCAATGTAATTACTGGGCATGGAAGGCATTTCATCTTAGGCCTCAGGATGACAACGAACCTGCAATACCAAGTGATTTATTCCTTGTTATTGCAGGTGTCTATAGGCGGCGGTAACCGCTTACCACTAGGTGGGCCGTCAGATTGTTTGTCATCTAATTGTATAAAAAAATGTAGTTTTTTAAAATACTCCATAAACTTGAATCACAGTTTTAAAGCATGCAATATTTTCTTCATCTCCAGGCTGCAATCTGACAGCTTGATTTTAACAGCCACTTATAATGGTCTTTTGAATAGACAGTAAAGGAGATGTTTCATATCCGGCCAGGTATATGTACAGTAACTCAACAAAACAGGAAAAATCTCCTGAATCCGCGAAAAATACTAATAACTCGTTTTTATGCATAGTTTGTTTGTACAAAAGTTTCAATTTTTCATCAATTTCACCGTTATTCACAATGGCAATATGGCGGGTGGCATAGAAGTAAACTAAACATCACCAAAGTGACAAACACGCCATGATAAATATTTGACTGTGTTGCAATTTTTTCCATAAAAAATATTGTTTTGTACTGCGCCACAACGCAAATAAAAAGAAACTGGACAATTAACCACTGTTCCGCATATTTTTACCTTTTTTTCAGTATAGTGTACATAGACCTGGCCGCTTTTCCATAGATTTTTGAAACATTTCTTTTGTAAGAGTGCAAAACAACATACCATAAAAGGATTAACTGGAACTTGTGCTGCAGTACTCCAACCATTATTGAAAAATGGATTCTTAGTAACAAACAAATCATTGGTTGTTGAACTTTGGAATGGGTTTTTAGTATTTATACTATTGTTATCCTCTAAAAAGTAATAAAAATATATAAAAATAGTGATTTCAAATTTTATTACTATTCATATTCTCTATTAGTCAGGCATGCACCAAATATAGTACCTACGTTTTTATTAAATCAATTTTTTAAATGTATGAAGCAAATATCAGAGACATAATCTGCCTGGTTTTAAACTGAGTGTGTTTCACTTTTGGTAATAAATGAAGAAAATTATGACATTAGGTTTAAGACGACATTTAAAAAAAAATGACCTAAAGTTATAACCAAGTCCTACAATCATGTAAGTACCAGATTTTGTAATAACACATTATTACAAAGCCTGGGTTTTCTATTGTGTAGTACCACTGGCGGGTTGGCAAGGTATAAAGAGCAAAAGTCAATTAAATATTGCAGATGCATATAAATTACATAGCAGTAATTATAAATTTATGAAATCTATTTTTTATTACTTACCAATATTTTTCATGTTCTGCTGCCTTAAGGCTAGATCCAAATCAGCTAAGGCAGCATATCTGTCATCTGGAAAGTAATTTATAAATTTATATTTGTTTCCATACTTTAACTTTGTATATTATTATAATGCAACTCACTTGAGGAGGCAGGTGTGGTGAAAGCATTAAAAGCTGGAGTGGCTGCAGATGGTTGGGTTACAAAATTGTTATTCATATTATTTGCTTGACTGCTGTTGTAAATGTTTGCAGTAGAGAAATCAACAGGAAAACTGAAATATTTGAAATATGGTAATGAAATATTTAAAAAAATATAGATAGACAATATTAATAGGGTATTATTGGGTGTGAATTATTATAAGTATACTTTCAACATATCGCAAATATTTTGGTTAAATCAAACTAAATTTGTATTTTTTACAATTTACAAGTTTTTACAATAGGTAAATAAATACTATTTTTTTTAATCCAACCGATAACATGGAGAAATAGTTAATTCCTTATTATAAAATTAACAATCTCCCTGTGAGATGATGTCATGTCCAAAACTACATTTATGATGGAATTGGAGTATTTTTATCAGATTACTTTAATTAATTTATGCACCATTAACCTTTCATCCCTTACCAGCCCGCCAGCATTTACAATGTAAATTATCTTGTGTCTGACATGATACACCACACACAGATCAATTTGACGAGCTGAAAAAAACTTCGGAAGTGTTATTTATAACATAATTAAAAACCAATTGTGCCGGGAATCAATGGCTTGACAGGTAAAGAAAAAGTGGTTGTTATAAGTTGAATCAATATCTGACTTACTCAGGTACAGGTGGAGCAATATTTAATGCTGGGACATTTATGTTGCCAATTATTGGTTGTGAAATATTCACAACTGGACGGGCCAATTTACTACTGTTATCATTTACATTTGCCGACATATTGTTCGCTACTTTCGATGTAGTCCCCAACGCATTGTTATTAACTAAACTTTTGGATGACTGCGGCGAAATTGATATCAAAGGTGTCGCCGAAGCAGTTTTCACTTTCGTTTTGTTCTTCAAAGATGAACCACCGTTGACGACTGTAGAAGCCTGCGATTCCAGATAAAAGCGCTTCTTTTCGTATTTATCCGACATAAAATCTTTCACGCTTTGTTCGTCCGTAAAATTAACACTTTCACCCTCATAGAGGCCTAACCATATACGCCTGCAGTAATCGTTGCCTCTGGTTTTTATAAAATCAATCTCTTCTGGGGTGAAAGTAGCCATGGAAATTGATTTTACACGATGTGGTGGTGTTAAGCCACGCCTGTAATAAAATACACTATGACTTATTTGTTGATCTCATTAAAATAGTAACAATAACGCAAAATATTTACTTACAACATTCCCGAACATTTTGAACACACAAAGGAACCTATTGTTGTATTTACATACGTAGGTCCTCTTTGGTTACAATCTAAACAATATTTATTACCATTCAAAGAAATCAATTCACGTAAAATCTCTAAATTTTTGTCGTCTTGCTTCCGTCGATTTGCAGCCATTTTTAAAATGTTGTTGGTTTTGTCTTGTCATGTTTGACAGACATTAAAACACTCAACAGACTTGGTCTGAAGGCAAAGGATCTGAGACTTGACAGCCTCACTTTAGGCTTTTCCCTGGATTTTTACTAAAAATCAAGTCTGTGTTTATGTGCTCACAATAGAATGAAGGTTTAAGTTGGGTCTAACTCAATAAATTATTCAAAAATGTTATAAAACTAACATGAACTGGAAATCCATAGGGTTCTCTCAAATCCTCGGTAGGTCAATAGAGCAGTAGCCGAATTGTGAAACGCTCGTATTGAGCGGTAGGTATGTTTTTTTTTAGAAAGCGCTTATTTTACTATCATAAATCTTTTTTATAGCCCCGCATTGGGCCAGCGTAGCGGTGTTATGGCCCAAGATCCTCGTGTGTTTTTCGAGTGCGTTACCCCAGCAAGAAAATATTTGCTAGGTGACATTGAGTTATGCCAATAATTAGAGTGTAATGTGGTGTAAATGTGACCCAAATAAAAAATTTGTGCGTGCTGTAGTTTTGGAGAAAAAGCAAAAAAACCGTTCCTGCTGGAGTAACGCTGTTCCAGCAGGAAGATTCTAAACTAATGATCGGAGGGAAAAGTAAAGTACATGAGCAGGTGGGTTATAATTGTGCATGAATGTGCGCCAAAAATGAGATTTGTGCGTCTTAAGGTTTTAGAGATATACGGTTTCCTGCTGGAGTAACGTTTTGCAGAATCCGGTATCTCGGAAACCTTTGATTGTGCGCACGTAAAATAAATGTATTTCAGTAGCTGTTGATTTGTGCGTATTTGTGAATCAATAAGTTATTAAAATATATTTATCGTTTTAAAGTAATCATACATTTCTTAAATAACAATAAAAAATTCTAGCGCTTAAATGAGCAAACGTATAAGCCAACTGAAAATGGAATTCGCTTCTTCTTGTTAATCTTCTTGTCCACAAAAAGTTTCAAAACTAAATATACCCACGTTTTTGAATAATTTAACTTTAATTCAAAACTGACAATGCCATAACTCCAACTTCAAATTACAAGAACCAGTATTAACCAAATACAATTTGGTAGTAACGCACAATTAGAGTATTTCGTGAAATATAAATGCTGAAAATTTCAGCTTCATATGTCTCGTATTAATGTAGATATAAACAAAAAACCAAAATAACCACTAGATTACCGATAATCCGACAGAATTCAAATGACCACTAAAAAGCGACCGTTTCATACATATTGATGACCTTCATAAATTGGCTCACAAACACGTGTGAACATTTGGTTCCTGGGTACACTGAAGCACAAAACTGTTAGAAAAAGTTATTAAAATGCATTTTAGTTTATATAAAAAGTACTTTACATATGCTGGTATGTGACAATGGCCCTAATTCTGGAGAATACATGCTAAGTCTAAATTTAAGTTCAGTCCATTTCTTTCTCTCGAAATGAATACGAAAAGGATGGCTGTCATATAATTTGACATTTAGAAACGTGCGTTCAATTTTCGACCTTATTGAACGTGATAAAATGCAGTGTTTAGGAGGCACCTCCGTACATGCCGTCGAAAATTGTGTATGGTTCCTTTGAAATCTGTCTAAATTTAATTGCCAGCTCTAAACGAGTTCTTGCTATCTAAAGTAAGTCCGAGTTCACGCTTCTGCCCCCTTATTCTCTACTGTCGGATCACGAATTCGATTCGAAAAGACAAAAAACAAAGACAAAGAGAGACATGCCGTCTCGCTTTGACGCATAGCGATAAAAAGTGACAGGTACCTATAGAGTTTCCGAAATTCGAATATTTTCCGACAGTTGAGAATAAGGGGGCAGGTCGTATGAATACCTAGTCAATGTAATTGTATGGCAGCAGCAAGGCGGATTACTACATCAGTCATCCATCCAGGGTTGAGATGCCATTTTCATGATATAAATCACATCGAGTAACTACTGGGAGGCTGTTTCATATACCTTATCTCAGTCACAACATAAGTAATTATATGTAAATATAAGTACCTACCTAATGCTGGTAATACAGAAACTTTTAATAAATACAGTACTTGTTTCAAAGATACTCTTATTTATTATTATACCTACCATGCTCGTAAATTATTTGGAGTTGGTGCCGCCTGAGCTGTTTTTACAAAGCGGACTCTCGCTGCAGGGTTGACGCGCGGGAAGGCGAGCGGCGAGAACAAATGTATGGCGGATGAAGTGCAATCATGCTTAAGACTCAACAGCGGCTGCGGCGACTCAGCGGCGACTTATAAACAAAATATTTTAGACGATTTTGGAGCGGTTTTGTTATACAGGGTGGTGCCGTCAATGCGACAATAAATTTAAACATGGGCTATATTAGTCCATAGAAATGGTTTGCCACTTTCACAAATTTCGTATTCAATTGATAACTTCATGACCTTTGTATGAAATAATGCTGCCTACGTTACACTATTCCATAAAAATGTCATGAAATTATCAAATGAATACGATATTTTTGAAAGTGGCATACCATTTCTATGGACTAATATAGCCTATATTTGAATTTATTGTCGCATTGACGGCACCACCCTGTATTGAATATATTCACTGTGAAGAAAAGAGTGAATTATCTTTCAGATCTAACCCAATCTGACCTAACTTATATCTTGTCGCCTACTAATGTTAAAACACGAAAGTGTAAAAAAAATATAATTACGAAATATTCGATTCGCCAAATTATAGCTACCACTACTGAGTTTAACAAAAATGTCTAACTACGTCCATCTCCATCGTTGCCGCTAAACGTTACTGACTGACCCTACTGGATTGGACGTCGTCGGTCGCCCCTACCCAATAGTCGTAGCCAGGCCGTAAATGTTTTTCTTTAAAAAAAAATTAATATTTGGGTTCTATTAATACTAATTATAGGTGGGGCTTAAAACACCCCTCTGTAACAATTAATAAATATACTCTAAGCACATTATCAATATTTAATAAATACATTTTGGTTTTTTTTTACAGCTAGATGACAATTAACTACAGTTAATTTTAAAATAAGGATAGGTACCTACTGAACATAATGCACTACTAAAACAATACGATTGCCTGTAAACGTTATGAACGCGATTGTATGGAGAATAGAATAATATAATGCTGTTCTTTCAAATAGGTCCTCAAAATGTATGAAACGGTCGCTTTTTAGTGGTCATTTGAATTCTGTCGGATTATCGGTAATCTAGTGGTTATTTTGGTTTTTTGTTTATATCTACATTAATACGAGACATATGAAGCTGAAATTTTCAGCATTTATATTTCACGAAATACTCTAATTGTGCGTTACTACCAAATTGTATTTGGTTAATACTGGTTCTTGTAATTTGAAGTTGGAGTTATGGCATTGTCAGTTTTGAATTAAAGTTAAATTATTCAAAAACGTGTGTGTATTTAATTTTGAAACTTTTTGTGGACAAGAAGATTAACAAGAAGAAGCGAATTCCATTTTCAGTTGGCTTATACGTTTGCTCATTTAAGCGCTAGAATTTTTTATTGTTATTTAAGAAATGTATGATTACTTTAAAACGATAAATATATTTTAATAACTTATTGATTCACAAATACGCACAAATCAACAGCTACTGAAATACATTTATTTTACGTGCGCACAATCAAAGGTTTCCGAGATACCGGATTCTGCAAAACGTTACTCCAGCAGGAAACCGTATATCTCTAAAACCTTAAGACGCACAAATCTCATTTTTGGCGCACATTCATGCACAAATATAACCTACCTGCTCATGTACTTTACTTTTCCCTCCGATCATTAGTTTAGAATCTTCCTGCTGGAACAGCGTTACTCCAGCAGGAACGGTTTTTTTGCTTTTTCTCCAAAACTACAGCACGCACAAATTTTTTATTTGGGTCACATTTACACCACATTACACTCTAATTATTGGCATAACTCAATGTCACCTAGCAAATATTTTCTTGCTGGGGTAACGCACGTGTTTTTCCCATGTAGGAAGGCCTGTGACCAGCAGTGGGGATGTATTCATTAGTTTTAAAATAGTTCAGGTAGTCAATGTGTGAACTTCCCAAATTGACTACCTAGAGTTAATCAGGATAACATTTATATGATCCTGTTGGAGTCCTATTTAGAGAAAGCGTCGAGAACTATTCGTACAGACACCGTTTAATACGGCCATAACGAGTACTTAATTTTTAACCATCTTTTGTGCTTACACGGCGGGGAAAAGCATTACATAGTTCATGTGTATTATTTACTTGCACAAAAAAAGTTGATGATTCCATTGTCATTGAGTTTCTTGAGGTTTTATACTAATAAAATAAAACAAAAAATTTATCACAGCAATGTATTTAGTAAGTTTTTTGATATATCACTACCTTTCTCTTTTTTATTAGCTATTCTAGATCCGAACTGTAAGGCGCGTTTAGGGAATATTGCGACATTTCTTAAGCCTAGATGGAATGCCACAAGCCTCAGGAATAACTTATCTCCTATTCCAACACCCAAATGATCACTTGGAAAGCACCTGTAATAAATATAAGTTATAATTAATAACTTGGTTCGAGTATTAGTGATCTGAATTACATTCTCAATTACAAGGGAGCGGCAGCTGTAAAGTAAAGGTGTCTGTAGATAGCCTAGTAAAAAACGAGAAATATATAAAAAAATCAGCCTGTACCAATTTTTAGATCTGTTAAAAAATGAATTTGATTTGATGCGTTCAAGCGCACATATTCCAGCATACTGAGACGAAAATATCCGGCGTCGGGTCTAACCGGCAGGTGTGTGTGACGATATACGGAGTTATAAGGTACGTCAGCTGCCCCTCTTTCTCCCCAGCCAAAACGTCCTGATTTTATATTGCATTCTAGCCTTCCGATTTCAACTCTAGATAGGACGGAACAGAATCGGTAGGTGTGGCCCCAGACTAAAGACCGGCCTAATGGTAAGCGGTTTCCGTAGCCAATTGACGCTTGCTACACCAGAGGAAACCCTGGGAAATCTTTCACAACAATGGGCCTGATTCTGAAGACACACTTTAATTCTAAATTTAAGTACAGTATATCTCTTTCTCGCAATATGTAATAGGAAAAAGATAGCAAGAATTTGTTTAGAGCTGTCAATTAAATTTAGATTTCAAAGAAAGCATAGACAATTTTAGCCGGCATGTACGGAGGTGCCTCCTAAACACTGCGTTTTAGCATCAATAAGGTCGAAAATTGAACGTACCTTCCTAAATTTAAAATTTATATGACAGCCATGCTTTTCGTATTCATTATGAGATAAAGAAATTCACTTAACTTAAATTTAGACTTAGCATGTGTTCTCCATAATTAGGGCCAATACTTGACAAAAAAGATCTTATTTATAAGGCTTAAACAAATGTACGATATAGTTGATGTGTCACAATCAAAACTATTATAAGGCAGTCACGCTAAATCTAAATTTAAGGTCAGTGCATCATCTAGGTAATTTGAAATTTAGAAAGTTTAATTTTCAACATAATAAATGCAGGATTTAGGACCTACCTTCTGCAATTATCTATGGTTTATTTGACAGCTTTAATTCTTGCTATCTTTGTCCTAAACATATTGAGAAAATGAGAAACACTGTACTTAAGTTTATACTTAGTGTAGGCCAAATTCTGGAGACACACTATAAATCTAGAACAGTATATCTCTATTTCGCAATATACAATAGAAAAAAGATAGCGTTTTTTTAGGGTTGTCAACTACATTTATATAGATTTCAAAGAAACCATAGATAATTTATGGCGGCTTGTAAGGAGGTGATTCCTAACGACTGCATTTTATCACGTTCAATAAGGTCAAAAATTAAACGCACGTTTCAAAGTGTCAAAATATATGACAGCCATCCTTTTTGTATACGTAGTGAGCGAAAAAGATGCACTGAACCTTTATTAAGATTTAGTGTGTTCTCCAGAAATAGTGCCAGTGTCTTCAGAATCGGGAACAATCTCTGTCTAAATATGGACTCTACTTCACTGCACACATTGTTTTCATGCTCTAAAGACAATCAACTAAAGCCGCCATATACATGTCTTTTGATAATCACTATCGCTAAGCGATTTTGACATTTGCGATCAAAAGTCAGTCGAGAGCTTAAGTCAAATCACATACATTTTCCGCTTAGGGATAGCGATAGGGATTGGCCCTAATTCTGGAGAACACATGCTAAGTTTAAATTTAAGTTCCGTCCATCTCTTTCTCTCAATATGAATACGAAAAGGATAGCTGTCATATAATTTGACATTAAGAAACATGCATTCAATTTTCGACCGTATTGAACGTGATTAAATGCAGTGTTATGGAGGCACCTCCGTACATGCCGTCTAAAATTGTCTATGGTTCCTTTGAAATCTGTCTAAATTTAGTTGACAGCTCTAAACAAATTCTTGCTATCTCTTTCTTATTACATATTGCGAGAAAGAGATATACTGTACTTAAATTTAAACTTAGAGTGTGCACCAGAATTAGGCCCATTATCGAAAGACAACTTGCCTAGACGCTATGAGCGCAACAACAGCCGGCCGTGCATCATGTGGCCGCACGCACTGTCTGTACTATTTTTGAGGTAGTTTACTGATATAAAATAGATTTAGTAGGTATTTAATACTTAGTAGGTATTTAATACTAACTTGAACCAAGGCTTTAAGTTCAAAACATAATTAGTAAAATCTTCATCTAAATATGGCATTCTAGGCTGTCTACCATGGTCACATATAACCCGATTATCTCTTGCTAAGTTTCTAAATGACATTCTTTTCCAATCTAAGTACAATTCTTTTGCAAGACCTGGCCAACCATGTCGCTTAAATTCATTTTTGTGTCTTGTATAGCCACCAAATAATTCATCAGCTCCGGAACCTAATATTAAAACCTGTAAAGAAAGTGTATTAGTTATCACCTTGTCTATTTAGTAATCACATAAACAATATGAAGCTATATTTGAAGAAATGTAGCAAATATAAGCAATATTCCTAGTTCGGTCGAAGGTTGCCTTAACTTCTGTCAACCAGCGTTGTCTAATTTACATTAAAATCATGTAAATGTAACTTTTACTTGCTGTATACTGGGTACAAATAAACGATTATTATTATTATTAATTAGTGAGCAATTTTTAAATATACTATCCAAGGCCTGCGTCGTAGGCGACCAACCATTCTGACGCTAACGGCTATCGCACGGCGTCGGCCTATTTAATTGTCAACTTTTTAAAATAATTCTAATTTAACATAGTGCTAACCATAATCACATGTAGTGTGAGAAATACAGACACAAGTACGAGTAAAGCGTTGTGTGCGATTGCCGTATACAGATTATGTTCGCCGGCCTTAGAGAGTATATTTGTTTTTACCTACCCTGCATGGTGAGTTCACATGACTATCATCACTTAGTGCCGCAAACCACAAAGCCGATCCAAGGCTTTCATCTAAAATGGTCTGCCTTGGATACACTAAATCGGCTATAGTGTTCTCTTGATATTTTATTAAAGTCTCTTTTGGTACATTTACTTCTTTGAAAATCCATTGTCTAAAAAATATGTTTTACAAGTACTTAGTTATGAGATAAATTGTAGCCATGCAGATATTTTTAATTTTACTGGGAATTTAAAAACATAAACCTTTAAAAATAAATAATTAGGTATTGACAGTATAATTACCTGTGTGGACACAGTTCTTTCAGCTCTTGTAAAGACTGCTTGCCAGTTAGTCTATCAGGTACATTGTAAGAAGATTTATCATCTTTTTTAAATGCAACATTCAAAAGGTCTATACTTTGCTCTTTAGGTATGTACCTATCTGATAAATAGGCTAATATGGTGCAGTCAAGTCCCCCAGAAAACAATATTCCCACTGATGAATGATTGCAGGGTGCAGAGCTGTATAAACATAGCTTGCATCTGTTTGGCTGTCTCATTAATCTTAGTTCTATACTTGAATCCAATAAATTAGCTAGTTCTTCAACTACTTCTCTGATTGTATGACAATTCAAGAGACTTTCCATTATGGTAAATTTGTTAGTTGTTTGTAAAGCTATTGTTTCAATATACTTTGTAACAGAGTCCTTGAAAATGTTTAAACATCTGTATAAAGATTATTGATGTAGGAAACAATATGTACATACATATACACATATTAATAAAAATAAGTAAATATTACAACAAAATAAAACAAACCTCGTTTAAGTCTACATCAATATCCCCTAGAAAAAAATTTTCATCAGGTAGATTTTGTAATAATTTTACTGACTTGAACCAGTCCTCTGTGCAATACTCAATACTTTCACTTTTGACACCTTGGATGTAATCCCATTTATGAAGAAAAATTTTGTCACTATTCAAATTAATTATGTAGATATGTGTAGCAGGAATTTCTATACAATCAAGGTTTCTACCTGAAATTATAGTATAGAGGTTTGATGAAAATCCAATATTACGTAATCCAATCTTTTAAAATAAATACTAGTAAGACTAAATTATAAACAAACACCATAAAAGATGACATCAAAATTAACAATGGCCCTTATTCTGGAGAACGAACGCTTAATCTAAATTTAAGTTCAATGCATCTTTTTCTCTCAATATGAATACAAAAAGGATGGCTGTCGTACGTGTGGCTGGCGTACACGTTGAAACAATGTAGTCTTTATGAACCACCTCCATACATGCCGTTTAGTTGACAACTCTAAACAAATTCCTTCCTATTATTCCTTCCTTCCTTTTTTCCATTACATATTGCGAGAGAGAGATATACTGGACGAAATTTAAAGTGTGTCTTCAGAATCAGGCCCAATATTCACCTGGAGAATATAAATGAGTAGGTGAGACATGTTTGGTTCAAACTTCAACATCTGCATACTGCCATACTCAATATACAAATGTGTAAGTAGGCACCCACAAAATCACATTGGGAAACTCATGTCATGGAGTAATGGAAAGGAGCATGCATGACTAGACATAAGACAGGATAGAAACACTGATAGGTCAACAAAAATAGTGGTGGACAGGGCCTATGATGTGGAAACCAAAGAAGTGGAGTAAGGCAGTAACATAGAAGTAGCCAAGAGATAACCAAAAATCAGGGAAGGAATCTGATCCCTCTTAGGAGCTTATCTCTATTATAATGATAAAAACACTGTTACAAAATCACATCAGGCCTAATTCTAAGCGGCGTGTGTGTGTGTGTCTATAGGCGGCGGTAACCGCTTACCATCAGGTGAGCTGTCAGCTTGTTTGTCATCCAGTTGTATAAAAAAAAAAAAAAAAAACTGAAGAAATCACACTTGAAATCTAAATTTAAGTTCAGTTACCGATTATGAAACAAAATAATAGTATTAGAACCATGGGCGTAGCCAGGGGGTGGGTTTTGGGGGTTCAAACCCCCCCCCCCCCCCCCCCCCCCCGAAAAGTTAAGATATCAACATTAATAATATCAAAATAAAGAGAGGCGAGCGGCATAACTTATTTTATTACTAATTATATTATAAGTTATTGCATGCACTTTTAGTAGTTTAATTTTCTTGAACCCCCCCCCGATACTAAAACCTGGCTACGCATAGGATAACAATTCTACCAGCACAGTTCTAAATTAGAACTGTGCTGGTAGAATTGTTATCCTATTGCAAAATAACACATTGCCACTTAGAAAAGAAGGGTCTTCTTGAAGGGTTGGTCTTGGACAGTCTAGAACACAATTTGACTACATTTGATTTTTGCCTAAAGTTTAAAGTGGCTACTACATAATCGGTCTGTCACTCAAATCTTCTACATCACAAATTGACTTGTGCACATTTTTCCTAGATAGCATCGTGACATGAACCCAAATTATCTGGACATTCGGGAAGAAAATTTATTAGAAGAATTATTTATTAGCTTTCTTGATGTAAAAAACTACACAGGACTATGAATACTTTAGAAGCATGGCATCGAAATTTGGGGGTCCGCATGTACAAAAATCCAACTCTAATTGAGTTTCTGTTCGAGCTAAAAAAAAGAAGCAGGGTTTCAAAGCATGCCGATTGCAGGTGCCTTTTTGAAACGGAAGTACATGAAAATGAAAGATATTCTTTTTAATAGAAGATACTGCCGAGAGTTAACAAAATCAATAAAAAAAGGAATTGCACTAATCGATTTTTTTAAAGCTATAAAAGACATAAAAAGAGAGTTGAAATGAAGTACTGAACTAATTTTAATTAATATCGTGAAGATTCTTTTTAAATTACTTAAGTGACAGAGTGACTTTTCTTTTTATTTTCATTTGCTGTCCATATGAATTAACATAATAAATCTATAATTTATGACGTAGTGCTGTATTTTTATTTTTGACCTTGCCGTTACTTTACAAAACAAAAGACAATAGATGGCAAAATTTGTTCTAGGTTTTTTCAGTACTAGTCAATTTGTGTTATAGTAGATTTGAGTGGCAGACCGATTATGTAGTAGTCACTTTAAGCTCTAGACAATAATTAAATGTAGTCAAATTGTGTTCTAGGCAGTCCAAGACCAACCCTTATTGAAAACTAATAAAACATGATCTTTTTTCAACCAACCTTAATTTGTAAGTATAGAAAAGTTTGATTTAAAATATTAAGCTTCACAAGTCAATAAGAAAAATACAATGAAAGCAAATTATTTTCTTGTCTTACTTAGGATCGAACCACGGTCCACAGCTCGAACACTGACAAATTAACTGCTGAACACTATTAATTTGCAATTTTAAATTTGAACTCAGACACTCAAACCTTGTTCAGAGACCTGAACAAGGTTTGAATGTCTGAGTGAAATGTTTTTAAAACTTCAAAAGTCACTAATAAGTGTTTTGCTATAGTTTTGTGAGAGAGTTTTGTGCTTTTAAAGTACTACTTACCTAAAACACTACTTATTATGATAGTTTGACCATTTTTGTGAAATAACAATGAGTTTCTTCCAATTTTATCTCTGCTAAATATTAATTCATTTGTTCTTTTCTTAAAATATATCAAACTATATGGACCTTTCAACAGCTTTACTTCATTTACTATATCTTCGATAGATGTGCACTAAAAATATAGAAAGACATATTTATCCTATGAGAAATAGTTAAAATTAGACATTTAAATATTTTATTTAACATTACATTAGTGAATCTTTCCATTATTTGTTCTGTGTCACTTCTTTCGCTATCCCATTCTCTATTGAATATGTCACCATTATACAAAAGCAGGCCTTCGTTATTAACTACAGGTTGGGACACTGCTTTCTTCCCTTGCATCCACAAAACAGAGGCACACAAAGTAATATTGATACCATTTTCTTTTATGTATATAGTTTTTGTACCATCTGGACCTCTGTTCTCAATTCTTTGTTGGATTTCGGGATCCTGAAAATAAATGTGTTACTATTTTATACAAAAGAGAGAATGACTTTTGAAGTGTTATTATTAGTATAGGGTTACTCATACGAAGTTAATGTTTACGCTGTAGGATAAGATTTTATTATTATAAAATCTCGATTTTCAAGAATTTTTGGTAGATACATGCCCGTAAGTACATCTCTTTCCCTCAATATTTAGGAAGTAGCTCTTACAGAGAAATTCGAGTTCTAGGCTACATTCCAACCGGACTAACAGCTTGCTCTAGTATCATCATAAAACCGACACTGACTGATTTCGAAAATTTTAGTAACTTTACTTACTATCGTTAAATTATTTTCAGGCGAACAAATCTGACAGAAAATTCCGCACATTTCTCTTTCTTTTAGTTACGTTGGATTCACAGGTTGGATTTGTTTCGGAATCATGCATGAATAGAAAACAACATAGTTTTGAATTTGACACCGAATCGCTGGACTGGAATAGAGATTCACCTTGGACACAGATTAGAAAGAGTATGTCTAAAGACAGATGGGAAACTAGGGATGTGAAAAAATAATCGATTATGAAAAAAATCGATTAATAATCGATTTTTTTAAAGTAAAAATCGATTTATATACATGATTTTATTTTGATAAATAATCGATTAATAATCGATTTTTTTATAATCATTCAATCAATATTATTACTGATTTTTCATCTGTAGCCCCCCGACAAAGTTTGGTCTTTTGGCCCGAAGCCCGGAACGCGAACTGACTGTCAAAGAATACTATCTCCTTTGTTTAATATTTTGTATTCCTTTATATGTCTAAATAATATTAAAATTTAATATTTTATGTAACATATCTTAACATTATATTATTAGTATCTATTAATTATATTCCGTTATAAACATTATATGTAGTCCTTAGCAAATATCTATTATTCCAAACCTGGAACTCTTCTGTACTGTTATAGTCATTCCGTCATCCATTCCATATAAATATAGTTTCCCTACCTTCAACACTAACATTGGCAGAAAGTAAAAAGCTGTTGCCATACAATATATATAAAAAAAAAACATTATACCGAACTTATCTGAACCTTTTATAATTTGATTGTTCTAAAACTTTAATTTGTGTTGATTATTTTGTATAAAACTTACTATTTCTCCTGTTTATTTTTAATTAAAATATCTATTGATATACATTTTAATTAATAAATATATTTACGGTGTATATTTTGAAATTAATGGACAAATTAGAAAAAAATCGATTATTATAAAAAAATCGATTATTTTCTTCAGAAAAATCGATTTTTTATTAATCGATTTTACATCCTGCAATAAAAGTCGATTAATTAAAAATCGATTTTTTATGTACAATGTCACATCCCTATGGGAAACACGCCTTGAAGAGAGCTATCGTTAGTGAAATGACATGGGACCATTTGTAGTGCTGTACGGAAACTATCGACTTGTAAGTGTCGACATCGATAAATATGGAATTGTCGACATTAATAGTACAGGCCTAAAGAATATTATATAAATTACTATAGATGATAAAAAAGTAAAAAAAAACAATGGAGATATTTAGAAGTGGTTTATTTATTTTATAAAATTCAAGGAGCTTTATATTAACAAAAAACAAACAGTGTAAAATACAAGCAATACTAACAGTTTATACATAATTATTATAATAGTAATCGAAAATATGACATTAGTTATTAAACATAATAAATAACAAGAACTTGGTTGTGATTAGAGATTTAAAATGAATAATGAATCTAAACTAATATATTTAAACTTTTCAGTAAGTTTCAATATATTAGTTGAGATTCATTATTCATCTATTCATTATTCATATTCATCTTATCAACCTGTACCAGTATTCATTTATATAATAATTTATTGTACACATAGAAACAATACAAGAAAAACATAATAATAAAAAATGTACAAAAGGTGTGGCTTATTTCTAAAAAAAATCTCTTCCAACCCACCTACACTAGGATGTGCTGCGAGATAAGGATGTCGTGTGCACGGTGTTATAACTTCATACTAAAATAACCATATCATATACGACCAATTGCAGTTAACATTGAAGTATTGACTAGGACCATTCGTTTAACTGATATTTAATTTGGTCGGCTTACAATGGCTTAGAAATTCAGGCCCAAGTCGATAGATGACTCTGTAACCATAAAAAAAATAGTGACTTCGAAAAATATAACAATAAATATTTAAAACTTAAGTGACATTTAAGATGTTATTCATTAAACTGAGAAAAAATAATTACTTCAATTTCTAATCAATATTAGGTAACTTTGATATTTTTTACAATGTCGTTAGTAATATTCTTACTATAACTTGTATTATAATATCTTGCCCAAATTATTAATTACTTAGTTAGAGTAGGGACCTATGTATTGGGATTTGAACCTAGGCCGTCATAGCAGTTCCTGTCAGTTTTGAATTTTTCATGACATATCAATTTTTTGATGAGATTTGGGTGTTCATTATTTTAACGATATAATTTTTATACAGTATTTTTCAATACATTACCACTATAAATATTTTAGTTAAGTACATTACCTACTTAGGTAGAAATTGTAGCTCTAATTCATCACTATCAACAATGATTAAATGGTATATTTGGCATACCTCCTGCGTTCTAATCCAAGAAATCCATGTTCGAATCCCGATGTGGATTTTTTTTTTCTTTGAAATTTTATTTTGATAATAAAAATACATAAATAAACATGTTCTAAGTAACTTTTGATTATTTAAATTTAGTTTTTAAGAAAAAAAAGATTTATTAAGAAAATAATTTTTTGGTTGTCTACCGGTTCAGATCACCAGATATCGCTAAGCGCCATATATTTTGTAGTACGGAGTGATGCCTCTATACCCGTATAAAAAATGTACTCTGGTCGTGTGTACTGATATGATACATACAAATACAATACATAAAATATATCTACTATACAATATAATACATGTTATATAATTATACAATACAATTATTTTTACAATAAATACATGAATAATCAAATCAACACATTATCTATAAAATCAAAACGGAATGATTACGTATTTAGTAAATTTTAGTCTAATTCATACTTTTTCTAATATAAAAAATGTGCAGTTTCCATACTGGGAAGATGATGAACTAATACTCTTGGTTTTGATTCTAATATATATACAGGATGGTACTGTCAATGCGACAATAAATTAAAACATGGGCTATATTAGTTCATAGAAATGGTTTGCCACTTTAAAAAACATCTTATTCATTTGATTATTTCATGACATTTGTATGAAATAATATAACATTGGCTGCATTATTTCATAGAAATGTCAAGAAATTATCAAATGAATGAAATGTTTTTGAAAGTGGCAAATCATTTCTATGAACTAATATAGCCTACGATTCAATTTATTGTCGCATTGACAGCACCACCCTGTTTATTGAGACATTTGTAATACATTCCGGATTCGGATTAACTACTTCAACTGGGTATATATTTATAGTATAAACTCTGTTTTTGAGAACCTGAAATATGCACGTGCATAGCATTTTAAAGTCAGTTCAAACATATTCCAATAACATTAAAAATTGTTTGTATGGAAATATATTTCTCAATGGTGTTCACATAAATTGGCAATTTCATAGGTAAATACCTATAAATTCAGTCAAGTCGCAGAATACCTTTGGGAGGCTTATGACAATTAAACAATTTTGTCCGAAATATGTAGCTTGTCAGTATATGTAGCATAATGCAATTCATATCTTACACAAATATTACTATTTGGACATTTTTATGTAGGGGTTACAAAAGCAGGAATTGAATCAGTACAAACATCAAGACGATTTAGAAAATTAAAAAAAATGTATAATATTGATATTAAATATGTGAATTTTTTTATAGAAAACGGATTTGTAGTAAAGTATTACTATTAATCCGTTTTCCTTCATTATTAATATAATTTTATACACAAGAATTCTTCTTTTATAACAACATACATAAAAGAATCCAAATATTAATATTAGTCAGTATTTATCACAAGTGTACACGTTGTGAATTTATTGTTACATATTCGACAAAACTTTTCCGCTTTTTAAATGCCAAGAGTTGCTTGGCCTGTAATGTATCAATATGAGGCAGTGGGGTATTTGAGATTACGTCTTAACAAATTTTCACGTTCTCTAAGAGTAATCTAAAGTATGTAATTTGGAAATCTCGTCAGTTAAGAAAGAGCGCCGGCAAGCTTGGCAGTTAATTTTTATTGGATTCACCCACAGATTAGAAAGAGTATGTCTACCAGCGTTGCCAACTGCCACGGTCTCGATTACCCAAAAACCTAACTGAAAATCCCCAATTTTGGGGGAAAAAAATCAATATTCCCCACATTTTCCCCACAAATTTTCAGGAAAGAAATAAAAGTACTGTTTCTATAAATCAAATATATTTATTACATATACTTATAAAGTATTTAATGATTTTCATCAAGGTATTTATTGCAGCTCTTTATTATGCCTTTGTTTTGTCAACATATCATTCGAACGATCAAATTTTAATCCTTACTTCTAGTGGTCATAAGCGCTGCTACAGTGTCAATGTGCAGGCGATTGTGATTCTCTGTTTTATTAAATTTTCTTTTGTTAAATTTTCTTTCGACAGATGCGTTTGAGAAAGTTCTCTGCGATACTCTAAGTTTGATGGACATAAATGTTGACATAAAATAAACTGTAAAACCTTCCTGCCGGTGAAATTGCTTTAAACTTCATTTTTTTATATACAAAGCACGGCAATTGACCCATTGCACTAGCCGCCTCCACCTTGCCGGCCCAAAAGGTGCTTAAATAATCAAGGTAATTAAATATTCTTACATAATTTTAAATAATACTTACTTCTTAGACTACTTTTATTACTTCTAAGTTCAGTTCTAGCGTAAATGTCTTGATTCCCCGCATTTTCCCCACATAAACTCTCTCCCCACAAATAACCCAATCGAACTAAAAATCCCCGCAGTTTGGGGAATTCCCCACAGATTGGCAACGCTGATGTCTACCGACATCATAGATACATATAGTATATCATTAATCTGTGCAGAACACTTTTTTATTTTTAACCACAGATTAGAAAGAGAAAGAGAACAATCTAAAGCATAGAAACCTGGCTAAAATAGTAGGCGGAGACATATACCTATCTCTGTAACTCTTACGACAAATTTTATGCGTTAGAGAGAGAAGTACACATATCAGTTACATTCTTATTTATGTAGGTTGTCACTAGTTTGTTGCTTTGCTAGTAGTGTACTGTGTCGATTTCTAAACTATATCGATGTAGCTAATATGGATAGGAGAAAAAAATTGAATCGTAGCAGTAGCCTCAGCTAACCCAAACCTATTAATTATTTGCATTATGCGAATGTTCATTAAGTGGTTGACCCATGTGTAGGGTCGTCTGGGTAGGTATCACTGCCTTTATTATTTCAGACGTGAAATAGTACTAGGAATGGAATGCATATCATCTTAGGCCTCAGGATGACAACGAACCTGCAATATCAAGTGATTTTTCCTTGTTATTGCAGGTGTCTATAGGCGGCGCTAACCACTAACCACCAGGTGGGCCGTCAGCTTGTTTAGCTGTTTGTCATATAGTGCCGTCATGGGCTTTAAAATTTGATAGAAATGGTTTGCTACTTTCAAAAACATCTTATTTATTTGATATTTCACGACATTTCTATGAAATAATGCTGTTATTAAATTATTTCATACAAATGTCATGTGTGGCAAACCATTACTATTAATATTAATATGGCCCATGTTTCAATTTATTGTCGTATTGACGGCACCATTCTGTACAATTAAAAAAAACAATATGTATTATTTATGTTAATAAATATCATTATGGTGACTACAGGTAAATAATCTATAATTATGTTAAGAAAATGATATTTAGGACTCCCCACGTACATTTATGACAATAATATAGTCTTAAATATATGTAAGGCGCCAAAGATTTTCGGGGTGAAGAAGAAAAAATACTAAGACTCGTCAAAAACTAATTTATTGATTCTTAAAATATTCTGCCTTGGCTTTAATGCACACAAGAAGTATTTTTCATACGACCTATTTTAAAAACATTTGTCTAATGTAGTGCGCTGTATCTCACTACCTTCTAGAAAGTTATTCTTCTGTCCTCTTTTAGTATTAGGTCTATTTTGGTCACCGTCATGAAAATGTAGTACTACATATGAGCATCTAGTGGCCATAAGGTGTCCTGAAAAGATCTGAAAAGGGTGTTCTGGAAACGGAAGCATCGGATTAGTTAGATTTTAAACATGTTTTCAGGCGCCTGAAAACGATGGTAACTAGGTCAAAATTTATTTTCTTCGGTATGTGATCGATCGATCTAGAAGGGACTATCCCTTCTAGATCGGGTTGAAATCGAATTTCTTTCAGCAGATGTCATCTGTAAGTCCGTGAAAATTGACTTCAAAGTCTGGGTAATGGGTCAAACAAATTTATAATCTCGAGCTCCTCCGTACTTCAGAAGCCACGTTAAGCCGTTGATCCGGGTTCTTATTGTAACCTCTTTAAGCCACCAACCCGCATTGGGCCAGCGTTTATTTTTTGGTTACAATAGCGTATTTTTTCCGATTTTGTGAAAAATAACGCCCTATTCAAACATCCCAATTTAAATATGGCGGGCTAGTAGAATTAACAAGGTATAACCAACATTAGCAATATAATAGATAGTAATCAATTCTCCCTGTAATGGGAAGGCAAAGGAAACTAATGCCCTTACAGCCATGTCTTCAGTATTTCTTTATTTCTTCTTTTATTGCTTTGAAATGCTGGTGTTACGCATTTCGATGTATCTTAAGAGTATTTGACGCGAAATTTATGATGACAGTCTCCTTATGATGCTACTGGATGAGGTGGATAACCACAAAAATGTTCTCATCGTCTTTCACACCATAATCACTTTTATTCCAATAATCTTTTAGTTGGAAACTACACCAGTTTTATAACACAAAGTTCGCTCCTACACAATTTTTAATTATTGTAATAAAAATCTTGACTGACACCACAAAATCCCGCCAAACACTCAAAATAGATACTATAATACGCAGTGATGCCAGGCGTACGATAATTTCGACAGCAGTACGATGTGCGATGCAATATGTATTATCGATCGCAAAAGTATGATAATTTGCAATCCTCCTCCGTAGTAACGCACTTCGGAGAAATTATGGCTAATTCGGATTAATTATGGTTTTCACGTGGAATTTATAAAAGTCACGATCCACGAACGAATGAAAATGTTTTAAGGTTTTGAAGCAACTGAAAAAAATGTTGTTTTTAATGACTTTAGCAGTCCTTTATTCAAAAACTGCAGGAGCTGCTGCAGGGGTTGAAGTGAATAGTGACTGATGATGACTCCCACTCTTATGTAAAATAAATGGTCTATTTTTTAATTTATGATTAATTATGATACATTTCACAGCTTCCTAAAATTCTTAGTATCTATTTCTAATTTTGCGAAACATTTAGCTACACAGTTTGTTGTGTTTCGGATTGAAGAGAAAGGTACCCTGTGTACTGGGCCTGGAAGCCATTTCATCTTAGGCCTCAGGATGACAACGCAACCATAATACCGAGTGTTTTTTCCTTGTTATTGCCGGTATCGATAGAGACGATGGTAGCCACTTACCACCAGGTGGGCCGTTACCTAGTTGCATAAAAAAAGTTTCTCGCGGCTTGGGTAGTTGTTCTACGATAATTTATCATCTGGTACGATAATTTTCGCACTCATCTGGCATCCCCAATAATACGTCCGATTATAAGACCTTACCTTTCATACAAGTCCGTAGCGTAGGTGTTCTCTTTAATTTGAGTGCATTTAATTTTTTAAATTAAAATGTTGGTACAAAATACCTACATAATTCATTTAGTAGGTAGTGTCGATGGCCTGCGTGTACATCGTAGCGTTTTATATTCTCTTTGGTGTACATTATCTTAAAGTAATCTGTGGTGTACATACACGTTTAATGCTGATCTTGTGGTCTCGTCTCACAAAGAAGAAACTTCTGCTAAATAGAAAAGTATCCCCCATAATATTTACATTGTCTTTCCTGTTCCTGTGCTTTCGTATTGTTTTATTTTTAATATCTACTATATTTTGTACAATTATCTGATGGCGGATCAAAATACTGAATCTTCCACGAGCGGAGTGGAGACTGATTACTCTACCCCTGCGTATGATCCCAAAAATATGCGTGAAGTAACACTTTATGTGAGTTACAATTATTTTATCTTTGAAATGCTTAGAATCAGTGGTCAGAGTGTCGTCAGTTGATATAAACATTAAAATAAAAAAAATACCCATACCCGTTAGACAATGTTTTCAAATACAGTGAAAATTCTTTTTCAATAATTGCTTTGTTATTGGCAATTTTATATGCATTATCATCACCACCCTAAATATGTCCCACTACTGGGCACAGGCTTTCCTACCTAAAAGAAACACATGAGTTTTTAAATGCATTACTTTTGGTTTTTCAGGTACAATCACTTTTACAAAATATGCAGGATAAATTCCAGAGCATGTCAGACCAGATTATAAATCGAATAGATGAAATGGGCACTAGAGTTGATGATCTGGAAAAAAATATAACAGACCTCATGACACAGGCTGGTATTGAAAATGAAAAGTAATTATGCAATTTGTGTATCTTGCAATGATCTTTTATTGATTACTCACCCAAAGATAGTGTTTTGTGTGCTCAAGTCCACCTTATATTGTACAATTTAAAAATCATATTATTTTAATATATGTGGTATTCACTAACAGTATAAATAAGATTAATTCCGAATTTCTTGTCTATGTACTTATATGGTGCCTCCCCAAAATATTATCATTTCAACTTTATGAACAAGAAAAATGTCTTAACTAGCAAAACATTAAACAACTTACAAAATTATTATGTCAAAAATAGATTTGTAAAGTACCCACAAACCAGACAATGTTCTGTTGCTGGAGACTCAGGTGGGCTTAAAAAAATATTTCTATATGGACAATTTGCCTAATTGCATATTTTTATGATTTTAATTTATTTACTAGTTTGTAGAATATTATTTTCATCACCAATAAGGTTATGTTTAAAAAAATCTTATTATTTTGAAAACAAATGTAATACATAATAACATTCTAAGTATTACATTTCTTTTAAGTATAACCTTATTCTCATACATTGAGAAATAAAGAATTCAATAACATTCCAGTGTAAGAACAATTCAATTCTAAAATTACATGCTTAGCTCAGTTTGGTACTTTCAGATTGTTATAATTAAAATAGATACATTCATAACCTATTTGAAGTTTTAGAAATTTACCAATTTTACATTTTAAATTAAAGTATTAAATATAATACAATTTGTTTTCATTTTTAGCATTTTATCAAAGTAACCTGGATGTGGGTCAAGTAGTGTTTACTTGCTCACTTGAGAAACATAAGTTTTCTAGGATGTCTATATCAATAATCATTGTCATTTAGTGCTAGGTCCCAGGAATTTAATAGTAACATCTTGTAAAGCATAAATAAACATAAGGTAACTTTATATACTTTCTTGTTGTGTCATTGTGTGTCAGGTACAGAATGTTTTATTGATTACAGAATGAGCTGTAACATGTGCCAGGCACAGGATGGCACCATCCTTTTACTATAATATATTCATAGCTATAATATTACCTGAGGGTTGTTTATATGACAAATGCTGTTTGAAAATAGATAGTTTTACCCGTAATCTGTCAAGCGGCTGTATACCACCGGGGGGCTATGACAATTGAAAAATCAATTGTGTCTGTAATCTCATGCTTGACGGGCTAAAAACATATTTATGTATAACTGATTTTGTGAAACCTATTATACCCTTTGTAATAAAATTTCTCAAGTTATTTAGAAATTTATGTACCTAATAATAAATTAAAAACTGATATCCTGAGGTGCCACTTTTATCTAAATTTTAAATAATTTTAATATCAATATTGGCTCTCAACAGCCCATATAACATTTTGATATATGACTAAAATATAGTCTAATAATTTGTAAAGATATTTTATTCTTGAGTCTAAAAGTTAACATGTGGGTAATTATAATTAATGTAGATGTGTGTGTGTATGTGATAACTGATACTGCAAAAAATAGCCAAAAAACTTCATTATAATTCTTTACAAGTCTTTATGAGTATATCTGAGCAGCATAGTTTAATGAAACAACACCTTGAGTTGTTTATTTTATTTTATGATAATTTTTTATAATAATAAAAAAAATTAGCCAGATCCTGAGTTATCAGATGTATCCTGATCTTCAGTGTTGTCAGATTCCTAGGGACAGAAAAAGAGCAATATTACATAATTAGGTCTATGCTTTCTTTAGGATACTAAAGTTTAGTATTATTTTAGTACTTATAAAAATATCTAAACTAGAAAAATTTCACGTCATGAGGCGGGGATCGAACCCGCGACCTTTCACAATCCGGGCGACTACTCGATTGTGAAAGGTCGCGGGTTCGATCCCCGCCTCAGGACGTGAAATTTTTCTAGTTTAGATATTCTTATAAGTAAATAATTTTTCAAACATTGATAATAATGTTAAAATGAAAATTAAGAATATTATTTTAGTAATTTAACATAACACTGCACAGGCCCCCTAGTTTAATTTTTAAACATTTACCCCCTTATTATAAAACGCGGACTAAAGTTATTACTGGTCTAAAACTAATGCTGTCACTGTTATTTGTTAAAAGAAAGACAGTGATGGCATCAGTTTTAAGCCAGGTCAAACTTTAGTCCATCAAAAATTACACCGTCCTGCGGCAAATATTAGTGTCACTCCCATGACTGACTTGACATTGGCAGAATTCGATAAAACGAGAAGCCATAATGATAAAGAAGAAGAAGAAGAACTTTAGTCCACGTTTTATAATAAGGCGGTTACTGTTTATCTGGCAAAAATAGATATTTTGTCTTAATAGTTTGCAAAATAAATAGTTGACAATACTTATTTATTTATTGTTTTGATAAATACCTTTTTAAGAACTTGATCTTAATCAAATTTTTTTTAATGTTTGATTTTGTGCGTTTATAACGCCGACTTCATTGTTACAATTTCAAATAAAGAAGGAAAACGACGAAAAAATTATATGCACCAGGCGAGAGTCTACTAGTAATGCCATTATTTCTATCGAACCTACTAGTAATGCCATTATTTCTATTGAATTATTTCAAGTGGTACTTTGAGGAATAAACTTTGAATGTTGTTTGACGACCGGCTGGCCGAGTGGTCTGTGCCCCTTGCTTACTCGGTCAGGGGTCCCGGGTTCGAAACCCGGTGGGAGCAAATGTTTATATGATGAGTACGAGCATTTGGAAACGAGTCATGGATGTCAACTGTATTGTGAGAGACTGAGAAGCAAAAACTTTCGTTTATCGAACAGTGATAAAGTCCTTTTATCTAACGAAGCGAAGCGTGCTTTACTTGTGGTAACCTAGTAAAAACACGTTGTGAATGTGTGCGTAAGCACAGGAGCTCTCAGTGCCGTCCATTAGGTACATCATTACAACGGAAAGTGCGGCTCCTATACATATTGGATCTCTATATACGTAGTATCCTGTAGTCTGTGATCTCTATTCAAGCGTCGGCGTCGCTTCAAGTAGCGTCAGTATGGAACTCAGATCATCTATGATCTGAGGTATGAAAAGATTGAAAATTAAAACGTCGAAAAGTCGACCATTTATTGTCATAGTGAGATTGATTATGTATGTGTTGATTGGTTATGTTTATCTCTAATATTTTTTTTACACGGGTAATTTACCTATATATAATAAATTAATTTTGTGACAGAGTTTTATAATAATTTTTGGTGCTAAAATTTATTTTATTTTATGATAAAAAAAACATGGTAAATATCAGACGAGATATTGTTGAGCTAAACATTTCAAAGTATAGAAAGAAAAGAACAAGATTATAATTTCGGAATTACCTACTAATTACAAGATGATAATAATTACATGATGAAACTGATAATTATTCGAGTGATTCTGATTTATTCAAATAAATATAACACAATTACATGGTCTTATTTTGTTTTGTTCTTATTGTTTCAGAACCTTTAAAATATCATGATTTATTTTTTATTTACTTATTTTATTTATTATTAAGTTACTAATATTTAATAAAACAAGTTTTACAGATTCACATTCACATTTGATAATAATAATAATATTGTTATACCTATTTCCATCTTTTAAAATTATAAGCTAACGTCACGCATACATTCGCAGCGTGTTTGACACTTTGTTACCACAAGTAAAGCGTTGTCAGCTTGCTACTATCCTGATCTGTGAGCGGAAGTGTCTTCGTGAGATAAAAGAACTATACATATATTTACCGTAGTTTCTTCCTCGTCTCTTGAAGATGAGTGATTCATGAGTGCACCCAATGAACTCGATCTCCCGATAGCCGAACTTTTCTCCGGCGACTTCATTCGTCGCGATGTTTGCTGCAATCAAAATCATGAGCGATTTTTTATCTACTACCTACCTACATAGGTAGGTCTCAACTAAACGTCCCCCAGAGGACTTATAGCATTTTTAAATTAACCATACTTAGAAAATCCTTTTTATTTATAGAATATAAAAATTTTGCCTATTAATACTCGTTTCGAAATGATGTATTAATTCCGAAATACCTACCATTTTTCGATGAAATAATCTTACCCATACATTCCGCGGTAGGTATGGTGAATATCATATGACGTACCAGGATCATTTGTTGGGGGCATATTGTTAGAAAACACAAAATACATCTAAAATTATTTTATTTTTAGCATGTTTTGAAATTATCTTAAAATACTGTAAACTATCAATTGTAATGTTTTTAGCACCTACTGTGAAAAGTATCTTGAAAGTTAACAATAAGTAGGTAATAAATAAGACATAAATAGCTAATAAACAAAATGAAATGAACTCAGAAATTCAGAATGGTGTAACAAACGCAATTTTAATTTGTCACAGTTTTAGTAGGAATTATGAATAATTATTACCTACTCAAGTTTTTAAATGAGCCATACAAAGCACTTACCCACTAATATGTAGGTGCATACCTGCACTAAATGATTCAAAATTTACCTAAGCATACTAATAAGATACCGTGAATTTAAGATCAGCTCAATCAATTAATAAAATGTAACTAGCTAGGCGCATATTATATTAAACGTATTGTAACATACATACAGCTGTTTAAAAACACTTAAATTTAAAACGATTAGGTACCTATATATTTCAATTTATGTGTAACGGAAACAAAATAAGTAGAAAAGAAAGGTAATTTTGTTATAATACCTACCTCATCTTCCTGCTCATCTCTAGAAGGTGACGGTTGGTTCATGAGTGACGCCAGTGATGAGGATCTTGCTGATATCCCGGTGCTCACTGGTTTCTCCGGAGAACGGAGTTTTCTTCTAAAATTCTAATTTAAATTTTATTATTTATTAAATTTATTACCTAAAATACAAAATTAAAAAATTTAAGCAACCCCCGGCGCCAGTAGTCATCTATCTAACACCATCTCATTGAGACTATTCTTAAGAGTCCAAACACGTTATATCTGCTGTAAGTTTCTGAAGAATTCGGATGTTGCCTAAGTTTGAATTTAGAGATATTTTTCACAAATTAGGAAAATATACGCTACTGTTACCCATAAAAACAATTCAAACTTAAAAGATATGGAATATTGTTAAAGTTGTACTGTTTTGAAAATTATAAAAACGGTGATATTTTTTTTTCAAAATTTATCAAAAATGTGAATGATATTAGATTGCTCAGAGCAATTAAAACAACTATTATTATGACAACTATCAATAAAAACCTACTTAATACATAGTTATTATCAATTTTGTCAGTATGCCCATACATTTCTTAGTAATATGGGAACATGTGACGTCACCTGTTCCGTAGATTTTCTATGGAGCGTTTTTGGGCGATGCGTCGCAACACATCAAACATACCACTATATCTGTGAAACTATTGATCTCAGACATACTATTTCTTTTGCAATATTTCTTTATAAGTTATAAACTTCTTATTTATGAAATAAAAAAAAAGTTGTCAACTACCCAATTAAGCATTGCGCAGACTTTTGGATGGTATAGGATCTGCTCAAGGATAGTATGCCATGGGAATGTCACCGAAGTGACAGTACACCAAATTTCAAATCAATCAGATGTGTCAAAGTTAGTAAAACCCTATTATCATGTAAAAAATGAGCTGATAGTCATCAAACGCCTGAACTGATCTTCATAAATTATAGCTAAGAACCATTGTAGGCACATTAGCTTTCAAACAAAAAAAACCGAATCATAATCGGTCCATTTGTTTAGGCGCTACGGTGCCACAGACAGACACACAGATACACAGACAGACACGTCAAACTTATAACACCCCTCTTTTTTCGTCGGGGGTTAAAAACAAGACACTACACTAGGAAATATCTGCTACAGCTGTTATATTTACCCCATTGTCCTCATAGTCCGACAGACCTGTATTGGTATGCTATACAAAAATAATGTGGATAAGTAAAATCCTATCAACAACATAAATGTGAAATAAGAGCCAAGTTCAATATTGAATAATGCGTCGTTCTCGACTTCACCAACAAAACAATCGATATCTATATGGGTGCCAAGTTCTGTGTTCACTCGGCTCGCGATGTAATTCAAGCTTATTTATAGTTTTGTGTTATTTTGTTAGTTATTCTATTTTATGCTTCCGCGTCTATTTTAGCATTCTTTTGTTGGTGAAGTCGAGTACGCCTCATTGTCGGCTGGTCGAGTGGTCTGTACCCCTTGCTATACGGGCTGCTCGATCAAAACGTCCCGGGTTCAAATCCCAGTAGGGGCAAATGTTTGTATGATGAATACGATCATTTTTTCACGAGTCATGGATGTTTATATAGTATATTTCTAATATTTATATACATATTATTATCAATATTTATCCGTTATCTAGAATCCATAACATAAGCTCTCAACGATGCTTACTTTGGGCTAGATAATAGGTGTGAGTGTATGAATATTATTATTTATTATTATTATTCAATAATGAACTTATGGCTCTTATTTCACTAAATTATTATTTAAATAAATTATTATCTACTATTAATCATTAATATATAGTCATTATAAAAATTACTTTATTTTCCCAAGTTAACGCTAGATTTTATTTTTGTGCTTTTTTCTTTATGTTGCTGTTCCTACCTTCGAAATATAATAATAATAATTATTTTATTTCTTTTTGGAATAATAAGAAACTAAGTCGATTATTTTCTTTAAAATCTTTAATACTGACCTCTAAGTCCGCTTTGTCGTTTATGTCCTGTATCTGCTGGTAAGCGACGGTGAGGAGCTGTACAGCCTTTGCGTGGAATGTCATTTCAATCATGACGAAATCTGACAATAATGTCTTAAGTTGCTGAAGTTTGCGGCGCTCGAAAAATTCTGTTTGTTCACTGAGACCTTTGGCAGTGCGGGACATCTCAGCTGACGCTTTCAGCAACTCTGACTCGGCGTAAGTCTAGAAATGTATTCGTTATGACAGTATAGAACAAAACAAAGTAGGAAGGTAAAATATAGTTGTGTAAAGGGAAAGAAAAGGGAAGAGGAAGGATGAAAGAAGAAAAGAGCTGACATCTTTACTTCTTATTAATAATAAATTAGTGCTTTATCAAAATACATTAACGCACAATTAAGTCATTAATTTTTTAAACATAGGTAGACATACCTAGTCGTTTATAGTAATTAAAATCACACGATGATAACAACAGTAGCGTACTCTGTTGTGAATTATTGGAAACCACTTTTAACTATATGGAATTGAATAATTTTTTTTCCCAACTCCTTGTCAGTTAAGTGGCTATACCTACTTATTACCGTCTGTTTATAATATTACACTTACTGTACAGTGTATTACAAAAGTCCGTAATTTTAAAGGGCGCTTGTGTTCCCTGGCCAAAAGTTACCTCAAAGAGGTGTTAAGCTTTCAGGGATAACTCTTGACAAGGAACACAACTACCCCCTCAATTTTATATCAGACTTTTGTATTGTAATGTAACACACCTTTGAATAATATTATTCTAAATAACACACATAGCGTGATATTCTTAATTTTTGATTTTATTATTATTATAAATGTTTGAAAAACATGTACACACATGTAACAGTACATTGTTGTTGTTGGATATTTTTTTCTAGTTTTATATTTTAATTACACATAGCGTGTTTAATTCATATTCGAATTTTAATCCACGTTGTTCTACTGTGCTCCGCATCTCATTCAGTCCTCACTGTGCCTATATTTATATATTAATTTTTATTTTAAGCCGGATTTACATTTATCTGACGCCTTCTGACGTGACGCGTCAAAACAGAGTCGGTTCGGTTTCATATCATTATGGTTAGATTAATCTGTCGTGACGTGTCGTCAGATACGACAGATTAATGTAAATCGAACCATATTAATGATATGAAACCGATTCCGGTCTGACGCGTCACGTCAGAAGGCGTCAGATAAATGGAAATCCGGCTTTACTAGTATGGAAGAAAAAATATTAGCTATTAATGTCGAATTTTTGCCGTGCCACCCGCACGCATCCCGCATCCGACAGGGTTCATAGCCACGCTGTCACCAAGCTAACCAACCTACTAAAATAAATGTCTTATGCTAAGTATTTACAACTTGTTGCCGGTTAAATGGTTGCCTTTCTCGGGCCTTGTCGAGAACTTTCTTTCTTGCCAGCTCTTTTTCTCTCACGTTCATTGTGTGCTTCAACTCTTCTCGTGCGTGTTTACAAATTGTTTCGTATTGACATAATTCGCCAACCACCTACAAAAAGTTAATGCAGTTTATGCAAAGTTACTTTTTTATGAGGACTTTGATAGGGAAGGCACAGTGGTATCTCAGGGTCTCCCTTAAGCCGGTCAGAAAAACCTTTATGTCTACGGAATAAGGGCGTTGATTGAAAATCGCATCGGCTCGTCTCAGACGACACGTCGCGACTTCCGTCGACAGCGAAACGAGCAGTTTGCTGATTACCTGATCCCAACCGTACGGCTCTGAAAGTAGCCGAACGCCCACGTCGGTGTGTTTAAAGTTTCCGACAGCAGCCAAACGGCGATGGAGACTCCAGTATGCGGCGTGTACAGAAGTTCGCAGTCAAATCACTACCTTGTAGTGTAGTGTTTCTGTTATAAGTAAAGCCGCCAGAGCTCACTGAGAAAACTTTATATTGGTTTCAAGGGTCAAGGGGACTTGTCTCCTTGAGTTAATAAGATATAATTTACCTTGGCTTCTAAGCGTTGAACTTCACAATTCCTGTATTCTTCAATAGCGGTGAGCGTTATGGACACATTTTCCAGGCCCGTACTCAAAGATTTATTGACAATCTCGTTATTTGAATAGTCTTTCAAAGTCTTTGTGAGTTCATCCCCCATATCTCGTAGCCTAAGAAAACGTAAAACTATTCCATCATCAGTAGATAAACGCCTACATAGCGAATAGGTAGTACTTATGCTGCAAGTTAAAATTTACCTTCAAGTTGTGAATAGAATAGATAGGTAATATTATGGTTTCAATTGTAGGTACATTTACCGAGGAGAATTGCTCACTGGCTATCCTCAGATCATAAAGAAAATGCTGATACATACAAGAAGAGGCGCGGACGTATTGCAGACGAGGCGTATGCATACATACTTTTTTATATTTTTACACACCCTGCTTAAAATAAAAGCCTATCTACAAGGAAAGTCTATCAAAAGGTTATCCGAAGATATAGCTGTCCTATAGATTCCGTTAGCTTATCGTTTTGGTACCTAACCAAAGAGTAATTACCTAACCTTTTGAATAACTTTTGGAGCCGGTGTAGTCTATGACATGACAGACAGACAGACTTTATACCATTGTCACCGCACCTGCAATATCAAGTGCTTTCCTTTTTATTGCAGGTTTCTATAGGCGGCGGTAACCGCTTACCACCAGGTGGGCCGTCAGCTCGTTTGTCATCTAGTTGTATAAAAAAAAAATGTCAGGTAATTAATTTTTTTGTGATACACATAAGTATAGACTTTTGACAATTCAAAAGAGCTTCTTGGGGGGCCTAATTGAATAAAGATATACTCATTTAATTTAAGGTTTTACCATTTACCGCTAAGGGCGTTGAAAATATCTGGTAAGATCCGGCTCGAAGGACCATGCATGCACAAATCGACATTTTTTTAGTCCCTACTGGGCAGTAGTAAGGGTTAATGTAATATAGTACAACTAGTTTTTATTTAGAAAAATAATATAACTATTTGGTTCGCCAAGATAATTTATTATCGTGTAAAGTACCGCGATTCATGAACGTGCAGCGCCATCTCTTGACAACGATACAAATTAATCTACATATTTAGTTAGAACCACAGAACATAAGAGAGAGTATAGAAGTAGTATCAAGCGACGTTAGTACCAGAACCAGTGTCGCCTCTCGCACACATGTTAATGTTATGTTCGTATTTTACTACATAAAACACCATTACGCGATTGGTTCCTGAAAATCGGTACAAAAATGTACCAAGTGAAAAACAGACCATTTAAATACAGGCCATATTTCCACAGCATAAAGATTGAATTCGTATGTGCACATATATTGCAGTGTTACCAGAATAAAAATAAAATGCAATTTGATGGGAAAATTTAAGTTCGTTGATGTATTTAATAGTGACTTAAACAATTGAAAGAACTCTTTCAATTTTATGTTGTAATAATAGTAATAGGAATAAATAAAAAAAATTCTTTACAATAGGTGTTCTTATTAAAATCGTTTTTGGTAATTAATGCAAACTAAGATCTATAATTGTGAGGGAGATAGGTTCCCTAAGAATCCATTGCAGTTCATAATCAGTTAGATTTTTGTAAGGATTGAGTTGTTATCTTTTGGGCACATATTTGGCTGCGATTAGAATCATTAAAATATGTCATATATTTTACTAATTACAGCCTCTGCTTTCTTGTAGCCCTCGCCTACTCATTGTGTTTCAAATTGCTTGTACTGTGTTGTGTTTAATTAGTGGATACCTTTTACTGGCGCTCTGTTTTTATCTTTACTTTGTCCTTCTATGTATTTTACGCTTGGTCTTGCAATAAGATAAATAAATATTTAATTTTTCAATTTAAACATAATATAACAAGCTCTCGTGAAGGTTTTCACTTAATGCTTTGTCTTTCAAATGAATCTTTAAAATTATAAGAAATATATTCTACAAAAAAATAATATCATTAATGAGTGAATACATATATGTAAGTAAGTAGCTACTTATTTAATTCAATTTCTTAAGCGACTCATAAATAAAATACAGCATACAAAGAGAATGGGATCACTACAGTTTAATTTGTTAAGCTGCGTAAGACTTCCGGTAGTTATATGACAATAAAAAATCAAATAATCTGGAATTCGAGGCTTTCCAGAGTAAAGTTACTTGTCCACATCTCATTTATTTATGCCACTATGGTTTTTGTTACATAAAAAGCTAACCTTATTTTTGGAGAGTTTTTTTTTTGCTATTTTATGAGGTCTATTGAGGATATTTTTATAATTTTTAATACAATAATTACAAAAATCTGTCTGAGTGAACATTATGTTATAAAATTGGTATAAGTAGTTTTGTAAAAGAAGTGTTTGTGTTTACATTACATGCCATTGGAAGATCATTGTAATATAAGTGAATTTGATGAGAAGCCATTGAGAAAGACACTAAGAATTGCATTGAAATGTGTTGCATTGCACTAGCATTTCAATGCATTATTTGTAGAATGACAGAAAATACTTAAGATATGGCTGTATGGGCGTTCGTTCCCCTTGTGTTCTCTATAATAGAGAGAATATATGAACAGGAAAAACTAGTGCATAACCTCACTTTTTCCGTGCTTTATTTTTATTTAATAGCAAAACGTAGTCCTTAACTTAACGTAGTCTGTGATGGCAAATATTTCGTATTTTTGTAAATATTTCATAGTTATTCACGTAGCAAAAAAAGGCGTGATAATAAAGTGTAAGGTGTCTTACATTGAACTAGCGGATTGTTCAACATTTACGAAATTGTTGTCAGTTTGTTTTGTTTACATACTTGGCACAAGTGAAAAAAACGAGTAACATCAAAGAGTTTTGTTATATGGAAATAGTTACTAGGCAATAATTTGACATCATAATATCTTGTTGTAATATTTTCTAATTAAATTAAACTTTGATATATTTTTGACTCATTTTAGCAAAATAAGTGTGACGTGCTGGCAACTCTTAATTTACCCCAAAAAGCATACATTGCGGGCTAAATACAAAGCCACTTTTATTGACGACGTACACAGCCAGCAATGTATATTTTTGGCATGGCGTCGTTTTAATTTGATGTTTTTCACTATTTTACAGTAAAAATGTACTAGGCGATGATAAGAAATGTCTCAATGAGTAAGATTATAAGTTTTATTTTGCTTCCAGCGTGTTAAAGTAGCACAAAGAGGCATTTTTCCACTATTTTTGCCATAATATTGCTCTGCCTAAGTTAGCGAACTACTGAGCGCGTCGAATCGTCAAAAGGACTGGATAAGAGTGTTTACTCTTATGCGCGGCGCGCGCGTCCCGCCCACTTACGCCTTCTACTACTCTCTATGTTCTGTGGTTAGAACCAAAGATAAGAACCTATATTTATTGAAAGAGTATGTATGCACCTTTATACATTTTTATTCATTTACTGTACTTTGGTCTAGATTGGACATCCCAAACTCTTTTCGAATACCACGACATTGTATTCAATTATCTTTAGTAACTAATTAAATACATATATTATTTCTATATAGGTAGGTACTACTTATGTATGAACAATTTACCTTGCAGTTTTTCTAGTATAGTCACCAAAAGCCACACAAAGATCACCAAAGTTTTTTTCTACTGTTGTTATTCTATCTTGAATAAATTTCGCTTGTTGTTCGTAGCTTAAAGAATGAGAATTATCCCCTCTAAACATTTTGTGATCACTTATTTAGATAGATTAAATGTTGAATTTCTTCTGTTTTAGCTAAGAAATCAACAATACTCTGGCCCAGCTATTCAGAAGATTCAAAAAATACCTGTCTCAGACAAAGAGTACAATGACGAAGAGTCTGAGATTTAAAATGTTTTGTTGTTGTTTTTTGTTGTTGAAACTATGAGCTGTAGTCATGGTAACCCATTTTTTTTGTTAATTCTAAAGAGAAGGCAAAGGAAACTAATGCCCATACAGCCATGTCTTAAGTATTTCGTTATTTCTTCTTTTTTTGCATTATAATACTGGCGTAACACATTTCAATGCTTCTTGGTAGTATTTGACACAAAATATATGATGACAGTCACTTAATGTGCTACTTGATTAGGTGGATAAGCACAAAAAAGTTCTTCGTATTTCACACCATAATCACTTTTATTATAATAACCTTTTAGTTGCACGTTAACACAAACACTTGAATAATAAAACTACACCACTTTTATAACACAAACTTCGCCCTGACACAATTTTTTATGAATGTAATAAAAATCTCGACTGATACCACAAAATCCCGGCAAACACTCCAAAGAAATACTAAAGACATGGCTGTATGGGCATTAGTTCCCTTTGCGTTCCCATTACAGGGAGAATGAACCAAAAATGAAAGGATAAAAATTAGTGTTTGGCGGGTTTTAATGTCGTCAGTAAACATTTTTATTTTAATGACTAAAAATTGTGTAGGAGCGAACTTTGTGTTATAAAAGTGGTGTTGTTTTATGTATAAAGTGTTTGTGTTGACGTACAACTAAAAGGTTATTAGAATAAAAGTGATTATGGTGTGAAATACGATGAGCACTTTTTTGTGGTTATCCACCTCATCAAGTAGCACATAAGGAGACTGTCATTATATATTTCGCGTCAAATACTCTCAAGTTGCATTGAATTGTGTAGCACCAGCATTTCAATACAATAAATGAAGAAATAAAGACTAAAGACATGGCTGTATGGTCATTAGTTCCTTTTGCCTTCCCTTTATAGGGAGAATTAACCAAAAAAAAAGAAAAAAAGGAAGTGTTTGGCGGGTTTTTGTGGCGTCAGTCAAGATTTTTATTACAATAATTCAAAATTGTGTCGGAGCGTACACTGTGTTATAAATGTGGTGTAGTTTTATTATTCAAGTGTTTGTGTTGACGTGCAACTAAAATATTATTAGAATAAAAGTGATTATTGTGTGAAATACGATGAGAACTTTTTTGTGGTTATCCACCTCATCAAGTAGCACATAAAGTGACTGTCATCATATATTTCGTGTCAAATACTCCCAAGAAGCATTGAAATGTGTTACGCCAGCATTTTAATGCATTAAAAGAAGAAATAAGAAATACGAAATACTAAAGACATGGCTGTATGGGCATTAATTTCCTTTGCCTTCCCTTTATAGGGAGAATTAACCAAAACCAAAAAGTAAAATAAAAAAGTCTATTGACAATTCGATCATCTGTGAATTTGACTTTGACATTGACAGTTTGATTGCTATTAAATCAGCTGTTTTATTTTTATGAATTTGTAAATAAAGAAATCTCTAAAATGAACGAGGAAATAGACGAATACGAAGTCTATCATCAAGATTTTACGACAGTATCTGATTGGGAAGTATTTATAGCCAGATTAGAAGAAATATTTAATGAGTGGAAGTTGCCTAGGACAAAATTAATTAAGCACTTCGATTATACAAAGAAATGGATAAGCAAATCGGAAGACATTGTGTTTCAAGGAATAAAATTTAAGATATCGCATCATAGCTTAGAGCCTGTGCCTACTGTAGATAGTACTGAAGAATCTGATGATAAATCCATATTTAATGATCTGCAGTCTGGTATTTGGAATGCCACTTCAAACTTTATGGATGACGACGACGGTAGCCCCTTTCCAGTTTCTAATTGGTTTGGCTTAAAAAGATATCTAATGGTATGCCCTGATGTCCCACTAGTGGATGGTAGCATTATTAAAATGGTTATGAGTTCAGTTAACATTGCATTTGCTAATGTGAACTGTGGTGTTCCTCTTTTTGTGAAAATAAGGGAACACTGGCAGCATAATTATCAGGGATTTTATGAAGACAATGAGTTCAAAACATGTTTTGACACAATACATTTGAAGAGAATATCAAACCAATGTTCTCACCTAAGTGGCCTTGTGAGTTTATTTAAGTCAAAAATTGCTTCTCCTGTTGCACTTGATACAGTTATGGTGTCTGCAAAGTTCTCTTATGAGTTAAAGGATTCTGAAAGTTTTGCTTGGAAAAGAGTATCACACTCTAATGAGTTTTTGTCTATTGATGGATTTGATGTGAAAAAATTGATTGAACTTCCATTTGGCTCTGAAAGAAATCCAATAGCAAGTGTGCTATTGAATGCAATTTGGCCCAGGTTCCGTGAAAGTTCTATTGTAGACTCCTCAACATTTTCAGATATTGATCCTATTATGGCACCAGTGTGGACAATTACATTAAAATTGAGAGATAATATTTATTGTCAGTTATATGAGACTATTAGTAAAGTGATGGATTTGTTAGATAACAGTGGATTACTGATGGAGACACTGGGCTTGAGCAGGAGTTTGGGCTTGTTAAACCCTTTACACAAAATCACTGAAGCACCAATCACAATATCTAAGTTAGTAAAAGCAGCTATAGGTCAGGGTACTAACATTTCGGACTTTAAAGGGCCAATATCAGATGATTTGCTTATGCCATTATTGTATTATGTTTTTCCTGATGCTGTTGAAGATAATACATTTAATTATCCTGGTCAATTAGAAATAGAATTTAAGGTAAATAGTATTTTCTATTATACATAGAATGTTAAAGTAGATTTTTAAATCTATTGTTATTCTTATTTTATAATAAGAATAAATATTCTTATTAGCCTGTCAAGCCACACATTTCAGACATAATAGGTTTTTAATTATTAATGGGATATGCTCCCAGCTCCCTTATTCTCAACTGTTGGATTTGTTTCCAATATTCTAATACTTTATTTTACTTTCTGACAGTTGAGAATAGGTGGGCAGGAGTCTTATGCAGCTTAACAAATTAACTTTAATTGTGTAAATATAAATAGTTAAACATTACTTTGGCCTACATCATCATCATTTCAGCTGAGAGATGCCCATTGTTGGGCATAGGCCTGCCCCAAAGATCTCCAGACCACTGTCCGCATTTGTGGGCTTCCTGCGACCCTCACCAGATTGTCAGTCCACCTTGTGGGAGGCCTACATGCTTAAGGGTATTTTATGATATTTCAGGGTGAGGGAAATGATAATAAATTATGTAATTATGTGAAGACTAGTCCAGTTGGAGGTCTTGTATGGCGGCTTTCGGTGACAGCGGCTCGTCTCCATGATGCAGGGGGACTGGCTTACCTGGCTCATCTGTGGTATGAATTTATTCAAGAGTTGCAGTATCGTTGGGAACACAGGATCCTTGTCCCAGGGTATGTCTAAACATGTTACTTTAAAAGTTGTAAACCATGAATCATGTAAATGACTTTAGAATAATAGATTTATGAAAAATTAAGACACCATTCCTAACATTGGTCTGCTTGATTATTATTGAAAAAAGACAAAGAAACAATTTCATTTATGATATTTTTAATTTTGCCATATATTTTTTTGATTATTTATTGTAAATACAAATTTAACACCAATAAATGATGCACCCATGTGAATTATTATTATCAATAACTTAAAGAGAAAATAGCACCATTTGGATTGCGCTTCATTTGCATTTGGTTGTAGTAATATTAACATTAATTGCTTTATAATTATTAACTATCTTACATAATATTTACAGTCTTACAAAATGTTCATATCTAAATACTTCCTACATTTACTATTATATTATTTAGTGCTTTTTATGTTTAGTTAAGTATTTAAAACAGTAAAAATGTATCTATTAAGCAATTTAAAGAAATATGATAATGTGGCTGTGTAAATTAAAATATTGTATTGAGTGGCCAACATCTTTATTACGGATTGTTTCAGTCTGTGACTAGTTTTAACAATTTTTTTATTTAACATTATAGTTCCATTATTGCTGCTTTTCCCTTCAATATAGATCCTACTGGGATGATTAACAATAATGACTACATATCTACATGCCCAAGGTTAACCGTTCGATCTTATCAGCCCGCCGGCAGGCTCACTCACAGTGAAACACTAATGAAACAGTAATGTGTATGCTTCACTAATAAATAACACAGATTTTCGTAAATTGTTTAGGTACCTACATATTTGCAAATTTAGAGTTTGACTATACATTACATTATAATATATTTTTGGAAGCACCAACTTAATCAGTCTTCACCGTCTGTATTTAAATTGCGACATTGATCGGTAACGTGATATAATAATGCCTTTTGCTAACAATGCAGCTATTGGATTTAACCAGTCATGGATTCTATCCCCCCTTCCTTTGCAAGTCGACATTGTTATATCGTTCAGGCTTTTCTCGGCTGAAACGGTGGTAGTGATATTGCGAGTGGACCCGGGTGCGAGTCTTATGTGCACACCATGAGGTGCAGGCCGCCCTGTCTCTCGATGACGGCGAACAACGCCCGCGCGATGTCACTTTCCTCCGCTCCGCGCTTCTCGCCCGCTATAAAGGCACCAGTCCGCCCCTCGTTGTAGGGTTTCGTGCCATGTAGATATCCATGTCATGATCTGTCCAGTTATCTGAAGTATCACAATAACCCATCCCGAGGGAACCGACGCTATATCGGCTAGCTGGTCTTGAACGGGATCGCGGTCGTCTTCGGGAGCCAGCTGTGCCACCGGTTGCGCCACCAGCTGCACCGCTCAGAGATAACCGAGATGCTCGTTCCGAAGCCGCTCCTAGTGACTGACGCGATTGCCGCAGATCTAAAAATACATTAATTTATGAAATTGTTATGCCAGAAACTAATAATAATAAGTATGAGAGGTAGACATAGGTGATAGGTGTTAAAGCTTATTTGGTTTTGTATTACTATCCATAACTCACCGGTTCTTGATCCTAACAGACTGCCTGGATAGCCAGGGCCTCCATAGCGAGCAGAGTGGGAATAGCTATGTTGTGATTGGCCATCGGCGAGGGATCGCGCTCGACCGGGTCGGCCTGGTAAAGGATCAGGATGTGTTGGTTCGGTAAAGGTACGTGCACGCGGGATCGAACGTGAGCTGTAGGCTGACACTTGATCCCACTCACGCTGTTTTCCAAAAGCTCCCAAAGTTGCTAACGAAGATAGAGGTCCGTTGGGACTTGGTGTACCGGTGAGGCCGCCGCAACATGGATTTGGCAGTTTCTCAGGAGCTTGGGTGTGCAAACGGTGTACGGTGCGTGATCGACGGCGTGAAGCCGCCGCGAAGACAAGCACCGCCACGACTATAGTGCCGCAGATGGCAGCGCTGGCCGCTATCGTGATCTTGTCCATATTGGTGGCTGCGGCTGAAACTGTTCGCACTTCTCTACACTGAGAGTACGGAACTGTTTCTGGACTCACGTTCACCTCCTCCAAGGAGATCACGCAGACCACGATACATTCCTGAAAACATTTTCATATTATTTATAACTCCTAGGTACTTTCACATAATTGTGAATCATTAACGGAAAAGAAAGAAACGAGATTTTTACACGGCACAAAAGGATAATGGTAAAAATAAAATTTACCTGAGAAGGAACATTGTTAATTTTAAATTCTCTTTCACTGGCCTCCAAGGGTGGTCCTTGTTTAAAGCTTTTATCTCCAAATAATCTGTAGACAACGCGGAAGCCTAGTATATTCGCAACTTCTGAATCCCACTGGATGATAACGGAATTGTCTCGTCTGTAAGCATTTTTTACAATAACTTCATTTGAATCATCTATTTTTGGTTTTTGTGGGGGAAAATTCATTACTAGTGGCGGACGTTGATTGCTAGCATGACGTGAGATTGGAACGACGGGCCGAATAGGTGGGGCGCGGCTCGGGCGATTGGTGCTGGTAGTCGTGGTTGGAGTGTTTCTAGTCGGTATCTCATTATCGTAAAATGCAGTCGAAGCGGTTGATATTGTGGTGGAACTTTTAATATTTTCTCGATTTTGAGTCGTGGAACTGGGGGTAGTTGAACTAGTTTTTCCATCATCGCTTTCTTTTATTGCTGTTGTTGGTTTCTCAGGCAATGTAGTTGTATCGTACTCACAAACTAATTCATTTGGCTCAAAACTATAAAATCCACGTTCACGAAAGTGAGGTGGATTGCCACAAAACTGTGGATTTCTCTCTCGAGAAGTAACTTGTAACTCCCCGTTGCGTATCCATTCTATAATCCAACGCAATCGACAATCACAATTTAGAAACCTTCCGCCCACACTAAGACCTCGTAGAGTCTGATTCAGATGTGCGAATGCTTCAACTGGTACAGTTGGTAAAGGATTTCCATCCAGTGCTAATAAAGTCACAGCTGGATTTTTCAAAAAGGCGTCTGTAGGCAATTTGTTTAACAAATTGAATCCTATGTCTAATACTCTCAAATCACTTAAAGTGCCAATAGCAGCTGTAGGAAATTCAGGTAATAAATTATTGAGTAGACTCAATGAACTTAACGTTGCTTTTATTCCCGCAAAAGCATCTTCTCGTAAGTTAACTATAATGTTTCTTTCTAAATTAAGTGCTGTTAGCGAATCTAATCCCTCAAAGGTTCGTTCGCCATCAGGTCCAGGAAGTTCTCTTATACTATTCTGCGATAGATCCAGGAATGCTAAACTGCGTAGACCCCTAATGCAATCTGGAACTACTTTTTGTCGCGTTCCCTTCAGATTCAAGTTTTTTAGTGAAGTTTCTAGTCCTTTCAGTGCATGTGTGGCTAAAGTTACATTGTTGTCTGATATCTTTAGTGTTGTCAGTTTTCGCAGTGTGATAAACGAGTGGTCTTCTATGCGATTTAAATGATTTTTTGATATGTCTAGTAACGACAGGTTTATCAACACTTTTAGTGCTTTAACTGGCACTTCTGATAATTCATTATCTTGTAGATTTAGATTCTTAATATATGGGCCTTGTCCTTTAAAAGCGTCATCTTCTATTTTACGTATCTTGCATCCAGAAATCTGAAGATTATGTATTTTTAAGTTTATGAACATATCATTTCTGAGCACAGGAATTGTAGAATTGTTCACGTATAACAGATCGAGTGTTGTACTTCGGGCATGCAAATTCAATGCCGCTAAGAGAGATATGAAGTCAACCTGCAAAAGACAAAATGTACATATCTCAATATACTACGTTTAACGTAACTAATGTTCAATCATGAATTCGCGTATAACGAGTAATATCTAAATATTGTTTGTATTGAATTCATTATACCTGGTCACATTGCACTGATAAATCTCTGGCCAAATTAAAGGCACAGACGCAGGCAGACTGCAGCGCTGGAGCGTCCTCCCATGGACACTGTCCATTGGTGCTTCTTAATAACACGGCCAGCAGTGTTATTCTGAGCCACAGTCGACGTAGTCTTGACACGTAGCAATTCTGAAGTAAGAGTAAAAGAAATATGTTATTATAATTTTGCGGATCGCAAATAATTATCTTTACAATACAATTTATCGCGAACACATGCTCTCTCGCATTCCGAAATTTCTGACACATTTTTCGGATAATGATTCTTGTTGTTTATGGATTATAAATTGTAATATCTATTGAGATTGAGAGTATCAGTTTCAAAATCGCTTAGGATAGTAACTAGTTTAGTTATTGTAGATTTTTTATTTATTCAATCTATTACTAGTTGTACTAATGAATAAAATTATAAATTTACCTTTTTAGGTCTCCATATCAGTTTAATAAATTAATAAAACTAATATACCCACTGGTAAATAAACATTCTAAACCATCGAAAGTAGTTCATGCAACCGTCACATAACAGAGCCTTATGGGGGTTATTAAAACACGAGCGGGTCACATGCAACCGAGGATGCAACCATCACTTATCAGAGGTTGTTAAAACCGTCACATAACAGAGGTTATTAAAACCGTCACATAACAAAGGTTATTAAAACCAATGATCTCTGAGGTCATTAAAACCACAGAAAATATAAAACACACAAACAACTAACATTTTTTGTATAATCTCAACAAACAGACTTTCCTATAACCTTTATTGACTGCAAAACTTATTTTTAACTAACTTACAAAAGGAGGAGATTATTAATTCGGCTATTTTGATTTAAAAACCAATTTAAAATCAAAATAAATGGAATAACTAATGTAAGTGAAAATTCGGAATGCAGCTTTCGTGTGACATTTGAATGGTGCTTATGACAATTCTGTTTGCGTTGGAGTCCCACCAAGTTGGCCACGGTCACCCATCTATCTTTGACCTCTGTAATATATCTTTAAAATTTGTGGAAAAAAAATTAACTACTAGGTCAACTATTATGTAGGTACTTATTTCTTATAAAGTTTTTTTAAGTTATTGCTAAGCAAATATCAGAAACAAAGGAAATTGAAACAATAACACCCAAAATACCTTTTTATGAAATAAGCGGTTAAATTTGATTATTTTTCCTTTTCAGTATTTTGAAGCCGGTTTTATTTTTGTTTTAAAAAAAATATATTAGACTCCTATGTACAGTTTTTTTTTGTATGTTTTATGTTGTTGATGTTTCTCTGTATTATTTGTAAATGTGCAAATATAATAAGCAAGTCATGAATGTTAGTAAGATTGCGGATTTTTGCTTTCGTGTGACTTTTTAACAGTGCTTATTATTATTTTTATATTTATATGTTTTCTGTTTTTGTTGTTTTTCTGTATTGTTCGTAAATGTGCAAACATAATAATATCCATCTTTCTATAGATGGTAATAATCTGTTGAATGAAACACTTGCGTAAAAACGGAACTACGTTTATGTACGATTATCAGCCGCGTAACTAAGTAGTTACTGATACGAACTATTTGTAACACCCACCTCTTTCTTATTCTTGTTCATTCTAAAGTCGTACATTGTGGTGTCCCGTGGTAACTGATTTGTTGCTCGTTGCTCCGCCTATATTTCCTTTCCCAGGATGTAATCTATCGTTATGCCAAAAGAGATTGTCTAAAGCTAGGCCTTATATTGTGCAATGTCCCTCAATGAAATAAAATCCAATGTCATTTACAAATTTCTTTTAATTCCATGTATTTCATATTTATTTGCAGTATTTTTCGAACCCTAGAATTAAAATTTGATTTGTAAGGAAAGTGGTGCCACCTATATTATTAAGTTTCGTAACTCGTCACTAGATGGCGCTAACCGATGATATGCGAAGTACATAATGTCTATTGTTAGATAAAATGCCCTCAGTTATTACAATAGATTATGTATTTTGTTTTTATTTATGTGGTTGATGTAATAAAGTTATAAAAAAGTAAAAAAGATAAATTTAAGTACCTAGGAGATCTCATAAGCTTGGGTAGAAAAATTAAAACTTTTTCGATTATCAAAATAGAATACTTTTCCCATAATATAAAAAAACTTAGACGTACATTTTTCAATGGGGCTTAACTTCTCTCGCAAAATGGTCATTCCCTTTCATCTAAATCGGCTTAGCGGTGGAGTTAAAATATAGCAGACGGACAGACAGAGTTACTTCCCCCTTTTTAATCCGTCAACATCCGATTTCTGACACAATTGATTTTTTAATTGTCCTAGACCTCCAGATGTATAACGCCGCTTGATAGAATAATACTAGTATGGATGTTTTACGTATAGAACGCTATTAAACCCATGCATGCTATCCTACTTTGGAGTGAAGGAGGAGGATCATCCTCGGAAACAGTTGGTCGTTTCGCAATCCGTTAGAGAGAAACGTTTAGAAAGTTGTTGTGATTTTCGCGCATAGAAAAAGTATTGTCACACGAACAAACATCGCAGCACAAAGATTACGGTTGTTGATGCAAAAGAATATAATTAACGGCGACGACCGTCTCCGGCCGAGTAATCAGTATCCCTGTCTAAAATATCTAGACTAGAAAAAAAAACCGTGTCCTCGGACGGGAGCGAACCCGTGATCATCACTATCCGGATGACTGCTGCGACCACCGAGCTAAATTAAGCATACTAAATAATGGAGAAATATAAAGTAAGTTACTTATGTTAAATGTAATTTTTAGGGTTCCGTATCCAAAGGGTAAAACAGGGCCCTAAAACTAAGACTCCGCTATCCGTCCGTTCGTCCGTCTGTCACCAGGCTGTATCTCATGAACCGTGATAGTTAGACAGTTGAAATGTTCACAGATTATGTATTTCTGTTGCCGCTATAAAAACAAATTTATCCCTCTATCTCTCTATCCGTCTGTCTACAACTCGACACCGTTCACGTGGTATCGCTTATAGAGATACTGTGAATCTTAAAACCAATGAAAAAGGTTTAGTTCTTGTCGTTTTAAATGCAGAATTCCAAAAGAAACAGCTCTGTTTCTAGGCTTTTTAGTCATCTTTTTTGACACGCCTAAGCCGTATAATAATAGTAAATACTAAAGTAAGTACTACCCAAGGGAGAGTCCATTTACGCTACAATCAAGCGGCTCAAGGACCGTTGGAGTAGTGCAGCGTGACGGCCATGGGCTACAGCACGGAAAACTGAGCTTTCCCTGCATTCGCCTTAATAGCATGTAATGGGCGCCTGTCGCTAATCCAACTGTGACTACAGTTATGTAAAATTGTGGATTTACTCTATTTTCTCATATTTACTTGAACTTCTAAATATTGCATAACGTGAGTGTGTGTGGCTTATTAATTATTATAATTATATTCGCGATATTGACTATGTAATTTGTTTGTAACGAGTTCCCGATATTTCGGCGCAGTTGCATACGCCATGATCACGGGTAGACTGCTGAATCTGCGGGCAAAAGTCATGATGTTGACTGCGGGCATATATATGGATCTACCTTCTTTCGCTGTCGCTTGCTACGATCGAAGCCCCTACTATTAGATCAGTCTCACTACTTACACTAACTGGTTAACGATACACAAGCCACAACATTCACAGTATCGACTCGCGACGCTGACGCGGGACGGTTTTTTTTATACTACCGTAACACTGGATTCCGGACACTCGACAGTTGAATGAAACCCGTCTTCTCGATTAAAATTACATATTTCGTAATTTCTATCGCTTTACGAATCAAACGTGGTATGTAGTAGCGTTCTGTCGAAATGATCTGTGGGTTATAAAACTCAATCCAGTGACTGAAATCAATGGATCCAGTGATCGAGATAAGTGGGACTGCGATCTTAGCAAGTGACAACGAAAGACGGTAGATCTTATTTCTATGATGTGAGGAGTAGATCGATATATGCCCGCAATGATGTTGACTTCTGCCCGCAGATTCAGCAGTCTACCCGTGATCTTGGCGCATGCAACTGCGCCGAATTATCGGGAACTCATTACAAACAAATTACATGGTAAATATCCCGAATATAATAATAATTCTAATCCAAATGTGAATAACCATGAAAGTATAAAGTCCTTTATTTATTATAGTTTACATTCGCAATATTGACAGTAAATGTTTGTTAATGTCTAAAAATAACAGTCGTGGTAACGGCTCGTTTCAGAGCGGTCTACAGCTAATACGAAATTTGATCTTGAATGATGGCTGAAAACAATATGCAAAGTTGTACTGTGCTCATTGATAGTAACAGTAACATGTCTACTTAAGTTATACGTGTTTTTACGATGATTGTAAGAACGAACGTAACACTGGCCCATTTGCATGAGTTAACAGTCATCCGATTTCGCCGTTAACGGTACTGCATAGTCGCTGGACGCCTCTGTACCATCTCTGATTCACTTTCACGTGGCCTTTACCCTCTCTGTTTAGAAGCGTCTTACATTGTAATTTTGCGAGCTTTTCGCTGATTCATTTACTTTAATTTTGTACAAATATGCTATATTGGAAATCAATAAAAAATTTAAATCATAGAATTTGAATGTTTTGTTTTTGATAATGACAGCACTATATTTTGTTTTTTAGCTACTTTTTAAGTACTTATATTTGTTACATGCTATCTACGGTCACGGCTATGAGTTACACCTTGTTATGTACACGAATAGGTAATATACGCGTAAGTACTTGGTGCCTGCTAACGGAAGTTTTACTTACAAAACACGTAGGTTGTTGTGCAAGTAATGATTGAATTGTATGTAAGTATATTATATGTTATAACCTAGAATATCAAAGTACCATAAGGATCGATCGAGAAAGAAAACATTATTGGCTTTTACGAGGGTCCACCACCCGAGTACGACCAGCAGCGTGGTGGTTCAATGGCAATCTCCTCATGTCCCTCCCTCATATAGGAAGACCTGTGACCAGCAGTGGGACATTCATAGGGATGATGATCAATTAAATACCTTATAGTAAATGTAAAGGATGGTTAGCGTCGTGAGTGTCGCTATGTATCGCTCTACTGTTCGTTGTAGACTTGTAAGTGTTGTATAGAATACGTATAGCATACATTTAATTTTGAACTAAATAACATTACAAAATTGGCTTCCCTCCAAACAAAACAAGTTATATAGTAGATCCACAGTAGAGATCCACTTTTTCGTGTCACCTCAACAGTTATCGGTGAAAGTGTAGACAATTTGGTCACATTAAAACCAAAACGGAGCTGAGAGTGGTGCCTACCTAATATTTGATTATTAATAATTGCTTGTAACGATTTAGCGGAAGAGAACAATGGCATTGAAATTAAAAGGTATTCTTTGTTATAATAATTTAATTTTATTTTGTGGTAGGTAAGGTGAGCATTTAGTGAGTTGTATTTTGATTTCTTTAATATAATTGTCGTGATTTGTAACATGCAATTTAAGGAACCTCTATTAATTGAGGTATTCCTCGAAGCGCTCCCATTTTGGAGGGCTCCCAACGAAGCGCCCCAGAACTATTCCTCGAAGCGCTTCTTTTAATAACTGTTAATAAAAGGAGCGTTTCACAATTTAAAATATTGAAATTTTATTCCTCGAAGCGCCGAACTTCGAACGTGGGAGACGTTGAAAAATAGAGAAGAGCAGAAGTAAACGTAATATATGATATCGGTGATCTTTTAAAACTCATTTCTGCATCATCACGAAAACACTCTAATGAGTTATGTATTTATACGATAAGGGATATCAATAAATAAAACGCAAACATATTAATATACTCGTAATGTTTAATCACACTTTGCGGAAGAATCTACACAATAATTATAATATCGTTATCACTTTGAGTTGTGTTATCATAAACATTGTTTAAAAATGTTTTAATATTTTTATAGACTAGATTAAAAACTAGCTCCTTGTAGATTCTGTACTCCTGGTAGTTTTTCTAAACACAGGGGCGCTTCGAGGAATAAATCTTTAATATTTTTAATTGTGAAGCGCATCTTTTATTAGCAGTTATTAAAAGGAGCGCTTCGAGGAATAGTTTTGGGGCGCTTCGTTGGGAGCGCTTCGTTGGGAGCGCTCCAAAATGGGAGCGCTTCTAGGAATACCTCTAATAATTTACTTACGTCTTTTAGTTGTTTTGTGCTTGCGATTCATGAAGTTAAGAAAGTCGCAATATTTTACTTAACATGAAAATCATATACCTATTTCATAGATCATAGGTACCCCAATAATAAACAAAAAATATAGTTTGTACCAGTACAGTTTATTTTATAGTTTCTCTAAATAACACCATCGAAGTAGCTAGTATGTATTGTGTCGTGTTTATTTGAAATCAAACCGTGATAAAAATATCGGATTTGGTGTAGACATTTTGTTTTTAGTTATGATAAATGACAATAGATGGCGTTAGCAGTAGGCTACATCGCACTATCATTTTATTCTGGGATAAATACTTACGTGGACGGCATGCACAATCCATTGATCTTTCTAAAGGTTTAAATGGGGGATGATGAACGGAATTAGCATGCTTTTGCATGAAGTCCGCCGCCGAAAGTTACGCTTTGGGCGGGCCAAAATCCTGCTGACCCCTACTTTTTAAAAGATCCTCTTTATTTAAAAAAATAAAAACTCCTAATTTTCTCCAAAGAAAATTTACAGACATTACTCATTGTCAATTGTCATTGCATTGCAGTGAATTTGAGATTTGAGTGAATTTTCTTGGAAGACAAGGAAACGAACGACAATAATTATTTATTTAAACTTTATTGCACAATATTTTTTTTTTACAAATGCGGATTTAACGCCTAATGGCATTCTCTACCTCAGGCTAAGCAGAAAACTCAAAAAGCGGTCCACAGCAATAAAAAGAAAAATATTTTGAACAAACTAAACACAAATAACACAATTAATTATCTATAATATGAAATAGTAGTTTCACATACTATAAGTGTTTACTAAAACTATTTATTTATTTTTATGAATGAATGGATTTAATAGAAAGAAAAGAAATTCAAGATAACTGCAGATGAGGATGACGTACAGATAATTTAGATAGCACTAAATCACGATGGAGACTTGGGGACACTTGAATTGAAATGGCCAAAATATCTGTAATAATAATATGAGTTTATATTAATTTATATTAATTGTATTTATGTAAACTAAACCACAGAATACATGACTTAACCGAATAGCTGTAAACTTTATAAAAACGTTTTACTATGCTTGTTACAAGGTATACAAGTTATATATAGTCAAATTCTTCTAATCTTTTGGATAGCGGTATCTACCATTATGGTTCTGTCATTAATTACTAAGAATATATCGATAAAATGCAAATTACCTACTCATAACTTGGAAAATACTCATATATATTATAAATTTAACGAAATGTTACATTAATTACACAATCGCAGCGAAAAGAAATGTTCATATACTCACGCATACTGCCTTTATCTAATTGTACATATAACATCTATTAATTAATTTAATCGCCATTAGTTTTTCTTGTCAGAAAGTCAGAACCTTTCTTTTATTGTCTATAATTTTAACTCGTACCAAGGTTATCGAATTATTTATTTAAAATTTATTTACTAAATCATTGATATAATACAAGAAATAGTCATCTCAAATACGCAAGGTACCTACGTAGTGCAAATATTATTTTCCCTTATAATGCTAATAGTGTTTGTTAAATTACTAGACTAGAAATTATTGCGCATATGCATTATATTAAGTACAACAGGAATATAACATTTTCTATTTAGTCAGACTCTGAAGAAAGTTCAGATTGGAGATATAGGTAGTATTAATCTCGGTTTCACAAACATTTTGCATAATGAGTCGATTTATGACGATGGCGTTTATGTTTATTAAATACTTGACCTCACGAGATAACTCACTGCTTCCAGCAATGGTGTCTACAATAAATAAACTTGTTGATTTTGGAATTTTTAGCGAATTTTTGTAAAGCACAACAAGTCATAAAATCGAAAGAAATCGATACAAGTTTTATCAGGTATTATTTCTTTTATTTTGTATTATAAAAAAAAACAATAATTTAAATAAAACGTAATCTTTCTAGCACCACAAAGATAATATATTTTCAATTGTGTGTGAAGCCGGTGTTTACACACAAAAGAGGCTGGTAAGGGACGAGGGTTTGATAATTGTACAAATCTGAAGTAGGTAAATAAAATAAATATCCACATAGAAGAATAATATTATAGTGCTCTTTACACGTTTAAGAAAGGCATACTATTTCTATGAAGTTAAAGTGGATAGTCGGCCGTATTGGATCAATCATTCCCGTTACGAGTTTAGATCCAGTGAACTTCAGCCGGGAATCCAATTGTGTAGTCTTAAGTTTGAGGAGACTCAGCCAAGAACATGAAACTTTAATAGGCACGGCGCGCGGCGCGGCACGTCATGAAGGGACTTAAGATAGCTCTGTCTGGAACGAAAAAGCACGAGTTATCTATACAACGTGTTTTTGTTGATATCCCATTAATTTTAAGGTTATATTCTATGGATAAAAATAATGTAAAAAGTCTAAGAAACATGGGTTCCAAACTGCATAGATTCGAAGATAACAGCAATACTTCAAAAATTGACACTTTTCGTTTTTAAACGTCGCAAAAACTATAGAATGATTACGGTCTATAGTTTTTGCGACGTTAAAAAACGAACGCACACATTGAATACATTCATCATTCATTAACATTTTTACGAAACGAAATGAGACGTTTTCAGTCTTAAAGTAAAGGTGATTTAGGTATAATCTTATGTTTGTGGAATTATTTTTATGTAAACCCATGGTGAAAAAAAAATAGAAAAATATCTAAACTAGACTAGACGGCGTTATTTTTTGGGGCAACTCGACCGACAAAGATGTGATATTTAAAATGCAAAAGCGCTGTATACGGAGTATGTTTAGGCTTCAAACTACCGATAGCTGTAGGCCATTATTTCAAAAGCATAAAATTCTTACACTTCCGTCGTTATATATACTGGAGATAGCCAAATTTGTTAGGGATAATCCAGTTTTATTTCCACGTATACCTAATGAAGGAACTTTTAATAGACGTAATAAAGACAGACTGTGCTTGTTCTCTGCCAGGACTAGTTTTCTACAGAAAAGTGTTGTTTGCATGGCTCCAAAAATTTATAATAGAATTCCAAAGGACATTAAAAAATTAAACAGTAATTTATTTAGAATAAGATTTAAAACATTATTAATTGACAAATGTTATTACAGTATTAATGAATTTATTAATGACAAATTTTAAATTATTATGACTCTTAATTTTAGACAAGTTTATGACTATAATTTTTGTTTAATCTGGTTCCTAATTTATATTATAAATAACTTCTAAGATTGACTTTTCTGCAATTTGTTTTTCTGATTAATACATTTCTTTTTCGTATGCTAATCAGCTGGACACAGCGGAAATTTATAATTTGTAATCCAACTATTTGTACCTGTGTTTCACGAAATAAATTTATTATTATTATTATTATTATTAGAAAAAATTCACGTCCTGTGTTCTGGGTCGCCTTGCCTCGGGATCGGGACTTGAAATTTTTCTATTTTATATATTTTTCTAAGTAAATATATTTATTTTTTAAACATTTATAATAATCTGAAAAATAAATTAAGAACATGAAAAGAAATTCCTATCTATGCTATTGTATTTTTTTACAAGGTCTATACCCCAGTGAGCAAGTGTTATGGGATATCAACAAAAACACGTTTATCAATTTACCGTGGCAAAAGTGCGGCGAAACGGTCCGCCCGTCCGCCTATCGCTGCGCCAGTTATAAATTAAAATGGTTGCATTTTGTACATCATTAGTGGTCACTCTTCTATGTCGCGTAGATTGATTAAAAGTTCGATATGATCACACTGACACTGACAATAGACGTTAATGACAAATTGAACTAAATAAATAAACAGCGCCCAACTAGGCGATTTATTCTATAATGCTATGTTCGCCAGGCCAGAATCGAGATTTTTTTTACGTAGAACTTTCAACTTTCTACAAGTTCTTATAATATGTAATAAATAATATCATACTCTGTTTCGCATAATTCTGTGGCACATCAGCACCATAATGATACGGTTTTTTAAACCATTCGGTCGCCGAGTCTTTGTCGGCGCCGTTTAAATTCAAGGCTTACTTTAAAAAAGACCGTCCTACTCATGCTAAGCTTTCCAGCTCTGAATTGTCAACATTTCTACCGCCCAAGAAATAGCGTCCGAAAAAGGGGGCATTTGATCGCTCACTTTGAAAAAAAAAGTCGTGTATCGCCTTAATTTCCCGGTTTTTAAGCCATCATTGGTCGCCTCACCCTAGTAGGTGGTTCTAAATATATAGATTTCGATCGAATGTGACAATGAAATGAAATGACTATACCTTGGTAACGTTGCCATACGCTTTCTTAACATACCAACACTACTTGGAGCAGAAAATCACTTAGCACTTTCTACAAAGTAAGCAAATATGCATTTCAATGACAAATCAACAACAATTTTATTAATTGTAATTTTAATTGTCAGGGACAGTCCTATAATGTAACTAGATAATATGTAGTCTCGAAAAATTCTGCAGTTTCAATTGCATTTCATCGACACGTTTGTTCGGTACCCTACTAAATTTCGAAGTTCGGTAATACCTTCTTTGACTTGTTGTCAATATACTTTTTCTTAGAGCATTTCATTCATCGTTTTTACTTCTACTGATGAATGAACCATCTATTATCTGACATTATAGAATAAGGTTTAGTAATTAAAATAGAATAAAACTAGAAAAATTTCACGTCCTGAGGCAGGAATCGAACCCGCGACCTTTCGCAATCCGGGCGACTGCTCTGACCACTGAGCCACCCAGGACTTGGGATATCCCTGTGAAATTCTTCTAGTCTATCTGTATTTGCGTTTATGAGCTAACGTCCACCCTACAATGTCGAAATATTCTATTTCAACTAGGAAATATAAGGTTTTTCAAAACTTCATCCATCTAAGTATATAAATAAAATTTTATTCAACGAAAAAATCGCTCGTGTCGACATTGGCACAGAAAATAAAAAATAAATTTTTGTTAGAATACCGAATTATTGCTTTCCTCTTCGTATATGTAATCTTGTTGTTTATGTTTCTATATATATAAAAATCGGTGTTTGTATGTTTGTCCCCCATGCGTTCCGAAACCTTTGATCAGATTGTGATGAAACTCTGGTAGGGTATTTTGGGGACGCCCGCGAAGGTTTCTGGATTATAAAACCTTTTTTTATTATAAAACCTAATACTTTTCTCTTTACTGGCATTGCAAAACATGCCGGGTGCACCGGCTAGTGTTGAAATAAAAGTTCAGAAAGATTTAAAGGTCATTTTTCAAACACAGTCACAGTCAGTTACTTTAACATGTGACATGCTTAAGTTATTTATGAAAGATATTAAAGCTGTGTGAGTGTTGAAGAGGCGTGAAACACGAAGATTGCGTATCTAATAGGCATAGTCAAAGTTTGGGTTCCTTGATGACTGCAATCTCACTTGAATGTGTTCTCTCAATGCTGTCGCATACTTTGAACCAAGATTAATTATTATATATGTCGTTAATTTGTCACATCACTGAGCGAAAGTTTATTGCTCACTATATCTGCTACAATGGTGCATTAGAGTACCGAGCCGCTACTTTTGTCTATAGTCTGTCATTTTTGTTTTCTAATATCACAGAAAGCTTTGTGTAGGTACATTTCCGATATTCGCGTCCTAAGGATGAATGAGTCACTTTCTTCTCTAAGTTTTTTTTAACTTAGTGTTACTCACGGCGTGTAACGGATATTATATGGTAAAATAACCACATTTTTTATAGTTAGTAGTAATGTTGTGCGATGTAGTCAGTGATCTAACTGGCTTCATATGTGGGTCAAACTCCAGGCGGCTGTCGAGCGGTATTCTTGGCCTACTTGCTAGTTTCTTGATGAACTAGTAAATGTGCCGAATTATTTTTATGTAAATTTTAGAAACCCGCTTTTGACGTCATACATGCCAAAGCAAAGAAATGTGCCTTCAGTCATTTCTATTATCTTAAACCACCATACACCAATCCTTCTATCATCCTTGCTCAAACTTATGTAGTGAGCGGTGACTTTAACCAAGAATTACTACTTTTGCATTACGAGAGATTGAAAATTGTTAGTGTATTTTTCGGAGACTCATTAAAATTTGTAAATATACCGCCCGCGAAGTAAACGGCAACGGTAAATGGGGTGAAGCATAGGGATTTGTAATACCGAACGAGTTCAACGGAAAATTACCCAATAACTGTTTGGTTAGGATCCGATAGGACTAGCCGCACGAATCACATCGTATCTCCGTGCTTGAATACATACAATCACGCTGCGGACGGCTCGTCTCTTCCCGGCCGCCGTAATACAACGGATGAATAATTCATCTACATGTCGCGTGTTTTATATTTCGACTTTAAAAGTTCACATAGAACAGGTTCCTCCATAAAAAGGCGAAATCATTTTTCATTTCAAGACGTTCACGTGTTGGTTACATTGTATACGCGGAACTTTCACCAATTTTTTGTCAAATTTTAACATCGGGCGAATCATGGTTTGTGTATTGAGTGCGTAAGCTGTAACTGGTTGTTGTATCCACTTTCTGTATTCACAGATCGATTTTAGTTTTTCTTTACATATATTCATCGGGTTTCATTTTATGTGCAATATCATTTGCGGTTGTTTTTAGTTGCATTATGAGAAAGATCATTATATGGAAAATGATGGATTATTAAGGCAACGGCTGTGGTAGTAACGGCATGTGGTGCCGAGCCCGGTGACCCACCTGCGGAGTCGGTCGGTCGACATCCGCGATTACGACCACTCATCGCCCTACATCACTATATCATGTGTCATTAATACTTTTCCATTGTCATCTACTAACACATCACTCGCTATATACTTCAAAATCATCTCAATCATTTTGATTAGTTATGCCTAGTTCTGTATTTTATTAACGACATAAAATACTTAAGTATAGAAAGTGGTAAGCTGTAATGTTGATGTTTATGGCATGCTTTACTATGCTTTTACTTTCCTGAGCATCAGAGACACTATTTCATTCGGGATTCCACTGTGGGTAGTTCACGGTACCTGTTTACATCACAAAAGTATCCTACTCTCCGACTTTTACACTATACAGGAATATTTTAATTATAAACCATAAAATAATAATATTTTTTAAAAAAAAATATATTGTATAATAGCATAAATCAAATAATTTGTAATGATTGATTACATTGATTAATTATTAATTTTGATACAAGTGTTACTGAATGATGAATGTAAAATTTTGACATTTGATATTTGCATGCTAGAATTAATAGCTGGATAAGATGATTATAATATACCAATGACTTCCATCTACTGTATACCTTTTTCATAGGCAAATAAATGATTGAATTGAATTGAATTGAATAGGTATTTTGAGACTTGCTTAGACATCCTTAGAGCGAGAAACTTCTTGACACAATCAAGTTGTTTTATCACTCAAAATTCTTTTAATATCTTTTTGAGTTCGTGCAAATTAAGGTCTCTAAAGCTCTTGGTAACTTCTTTTATACGACCTGGCCACGACTATTGGCTTAGCAGCGGAGCGGCGTCCACGCTACCTACGACCGCTAAGTAGCGTTTTGGTGAGTCGGAAATGTCGTAAATATGATTTTTAACATCTTTTTCGAGTGTTTTTTTACATTAGTGTAGGCGGCACGATATAATTTGTGATTAATTGCTTCCTTTATTAAAATACTTAACAATTATTAGTATTAGTATTATAATTACAATACTAAATTTATAGACCGCACATCAAGCGAAACACGTCAGTTGCAAACATAAAATAGTGAGCTGGAGTAGATCTGAAAGTTGTATGTATACCTGTATGTATACTCTTTAGCCCCTCCGCGCCGCTCTGAGTCGTGGCATAGCACTTCATCCCCCATACATCTGTTCTCGCCACTCGCCTTGCCGCGCGCCGGTGCAGAAAAGCGCTCTGAAGACCACTGCCGCTGCCGCTGACTGCGGCGGGTCGTGGCCTGCTCCTTACATTTTAGTACATTTATTCATGCCGCACGGCACCGCGCACCGCCGCGGTAGGCGGTGAAGCGGATCTCGTGTCGTATTGGCCTTTAGGAAATCCGTTGATGGCAAACACACGAACACCGCCCGACCGCGCGGTCTAGCGGTGCTCACGCCGTTACCGCCCCTCCGAGCTGCCATCCGCGCGGGGCGGCAGCGCCTTGCACACGAGGCGCCGCATAACCGCGCGGTTCATGTCAGTGTCTATGATGAAACTGGTAAAACCACGTTAAATCTATCCGCGCGCGTTAACCGCCTTACCGCGCAGGGAACCGCTACAAAATCAGCTTCGCCGCCAACGCTCTCCGCGGCGGTGCGCGGTGCCGTGTGTTAATCGCCTAAGCTGCCGCCGCGCTATCAGCATGGTTGTTGCCGGGCCGTGTTTAGACATAATAGTAAATGTTTGAGCACTCAATAATTAAAAACCGATATAAGTCTATATTGATAAGTGCATGTGAGTTTACTTTTACAAGACGCTGTATTACATCATACGTTGATTGTAACGGTGTGTTGTTATGCCGTTAGTGTTGTGTACGCGCATACACCGCTATTCGGCAGCTCTACTTGTTCACCGATGTATCCGCCTTAAACGCCACCTCCGCGTCATTAAGGGCTTCATTTCTAGGACATTACGGTTTTTTTCTAATGACTAGGCATAAAACTAATTGGAATCTGCAGGTGTATGTATATTTATAAATTTCTATTCAACACCAAGGCCTTATAACACTATACTATTATAGACATCAGCTATGATATCCCACTATTGCCATTATTTTCGTTAAGATATGATTTTAGTAACTCTACGTTCGCGGTCTAGAAACGTTTATCAGTTTTCAATACGTTTTCTAATTAGATTCTTTGTTACTCACACTTTGTGTAGTAAAGGCTAACATGCTAATTCTAGTTCTTGATCTGAGGTCTAGATACTTATTACTTTTTAATATTTGTGAAGCATCTATTTTTTTTTAAAAGTCACTGCGCGGTTTGTGCATTTCGCTAGTGTCACCTAAAAATTAGGGAAAGGAGCATGTTATGTTATTGTTATTACCTAGAAATGTCATGAAATTATCAAATGAATAAGATAAGATGTATTTGAAAGTTGCAAAACATTTCTATCAACCAATTTATTGTCGTATTGTCGGCACCATCCTGTTTATTTTTGTCTCGTTTCTTTAACAGATAAGTAATATTTGGATTTTTAACAAAAAAAGGTTTAAATATATATGTTAGATAACCATCATAATGCGGCCGATTTTCGTGTGTGAAAAATCTATGCTCTATATCTATCATCGCCCTGTGACACAGATTTGTGCATACAATTATAAGTCTTCGGGTTGTAAACATTGTTAGATCGCGACTGTACCTATATTTAGTATTTAAAAAGTTTCTTGAAATATGCTGATGTAGCTCGCGTGCGTGGCTGACGATTATGGACCAACTTCTATTGGTCGTGCGCTCGTCCAGCCGAGCGTCTCTGATCGTGATGTAGGTATATGTTTAATTGTATTATTAGTGAGCCGTGTGCGCCGGCCGGCGCGCCTGCGCCTACCCAACTGAGAACGCACTCGTTTGAATCTTTTCTATACAGAAACACCACTGATTGAAGCACGAGGACGTTCACTTGCGTACGATATAAAACATGCATATTTGGTATTATTATCTATAACTATTTGAATGTACATATTTTTATCTCAATTATTTATCATACGTACCTAATTATCGGAATCGTTTCTAACCCCATATTTTTGTCTTCTTTGAGTAGTTACAACAAACATGTCCAAAAACTATAAGGGGCGAGGGCTAACACTAATTGCACAACTACACAACCAGCTAGAGATAAACACAACATGCAAATAATGTATCCAATTATTACTCTAATTACTAGAAATATTCAATTAATATACAGGGTGGTGCTGTCAATACGACATTAAATAAAAACATGGGCTATATAAGTTCATAGAAATGATTTCCCACTTTCAAAAACATCTGATTTATTTGATAATTTTAGGACCTTTGTATGAAATATTGCAGCCAATGTTATATTATTTCATACAAATGTCAAAAAATATCAAATTAATAAGAGGTTTTTGAAAGTGGCAAACCATTTCTATGAACTAATGTAGCCCATGTTTTAATTTATTGTCGTATTGACAGCACCATCCTGTATTTGGCTACATAAATACATAATTATTTTTAATCCCGACGAAGAAAGAGGGGTGTTATAAGTTTGACTTGTCTGTATGTGAATTTGTCTGTGTCTTCGTAGCTCCTAATAAATGGACCATTTTTAATACGGTTTTTATTGTCCGAAGGCTGACGTGATGAGGGTGGTTCTTGGCTATACTTTATGAAGTTCCGTTCAGGCGTTGGTGACTATCAGCTCATTTCCTCCGTGAATGGTTTTACTAACTTTCACAGATCCGATTGATTTGAAATTTGGTTAACTGTTACTTTTGTGGTATTTCCAAGACTTGCGAACCATATCATGCTGATCCTGTATCATCAAATAGCCTGCGGGATGCTCGATTTTTCAGAAGCTGACACTAAGAATAGTCTCAATGAGATGATTAGAAAGATGAATAATGAGGCCGGGTGTTACTTAAAATTTTAAATTTTATATATTTTTAAGATAATTTAAAAAATAAGAACTTATCTTGCTATGTAGAGGTATCAGTATCACTATCATGGATCTAATACTGGTGGATTAACTTGAAATGTTATAATGTTTGGTATTTATTAATGATAATCATTCTATAAGCCATATTTTTGTTTTATACGTACAACGCTTTACGACAGTATGCATTTTTACCATTCTATAGGCTTTTATTATGTTTTTTTTTTTTTTTTTTATACAACTAGATGACAACCAAGCTGACGGCCCACCTGGTGGTAAGCGGTTACCGCCGCCTATAGACACCTGCAATAACAAGGAAAAACACTTGATATTGCAGGTGCGTTGTCATCCTGAGGCCTAAGATGAAATGCCGTCCATGCCCAGTAATTACACTGGCTACCTTTCCCTTCAATCCGAAACACAGCGAACTATTTCACGGTTGAAATAAGAAAGGCGGTGGTACCTACCCAGGCGACCCTACATATGGGTCTACCACCTAGTAAAATTCGTAATATACTACCTTATTATGCGTAAATCACTTATCAGTAATTTACATTACGTTTGCAAGAAGGTAATATACTTATGTAACTAAACATTTTCCAACAACAAGCGGTTGTTGATAATAGAGAGCTCGCGTTGAATGCCGGCCGTGTTCCGCTGGAGCATTTTGACGGGAAGTGCGAGCACTTTTGCCTCTCCGGATCTAGTCTATTTCATATGCAGCGCACTTAAGTAACTTCCTTATGAATTCTTCGCTTCAATAATGTGCGACAAGAATATAAAAACCGTGAAATGTTGACTTACGGGACCGTGTATAAGAATTTGCAAAATGCTTCCACTAAAGTCCTCTGGCAGAACCATAAAAATCAGACCTAGCTAACTACCAGCCAATAGCAGTATATCTCAGTTCTTTGCAAGCTCATAGATCCGATCTTAAATAAACAGCTAAGCCAATATCTTGAAGATCACTCATTAATTAATGATCGACAGTACGGTGTTCGGTCCAAACGGTCAACGGGTGATCTTCCAGCGTACTAATGCATGTCTGGGGTGAAGTTATTGATAAACGTAGTAAAGTCAGTGGCTGTTATCCTTGATATTACCAAAGCCTGTGATAGGATCTGGCACAGTAGGGCTCTTCTATCTGAGCTCCCAGCGTACGGTCTGCCCGCTCAGCTCTGCAACTGGATCGCCGGCTTCCTGCATGAGCGTAGAATCAGTGTTCTAGTTGATAGATGCGCTTCGAGGTCTATATTAGTGAACGCTGTTGTACCAGCTCTGTTCTATCGCTCACACTTCTTCATATTAATGACATGCTTCCATTAGGAAACATTCATTTCTATGCGGATGACAGTACAGCGCATGGGGGATATTACGGTCGCCCAGGGGCTGGGCGCGCTGAAACTCAGAGAGAGAAAGAGAGAATCTTATCATTGAGTTCAACAGGGTGTTGAACCTTGTATCTGAATAGGGCTCTAACAATATTGTTTTGAATTTAATGCCTTGAAAACAAAGATGTGCGCGTTTACAGCCAAATTGTCGCCGTTCCTTCCCCTTTCCTTTCTTCAGGGCACTACTCTTTCGGCAGAGGGCTGCTTAAACTTGCTGGGATATGTTGCATTCTGAATTCTAGGATTTCGATGTAGTCATCGAAACCGTTATCAAAACAGCCTCACGGAAGCTCGGTGTTCTGAATAAGGTGCGCCGATTTTTCACGCCTGACTAATTGTGCGTGCTTAAAATTTAGGTTCGGCTTACGTGGAATATTGCTCGCACTTGTGGGATGGCTCCGCCAAGTACCTCCTTGACGGACTGGTTAGATTGCAGCGTCGAGCTGGCCGTATCATTGGTGATGTGACGTCATGAGCAATCTTGAGCCTTTGCAATTGCGTCGAGACATTGCGTCGCTTTTCTATCGGCGGTATCACGAAGAGTGGTCTGAAGAGCTTTTTGACCATGTCCCATCTTACCCCTTCCTACTCAGGAGCACGCGTGCCGTACTTCCAGAACTTGCTACTCTTTGCCGTCGCCAGCACATGTGTTCCCTCCTTCCTATATCGTGGTTTCCTTCAAAAGAGGCGTGAAAGGTATCTTTTGGGCCGGCAAGGTGAAGGCGGCTAGAGCAGTATATAAACTGCACTAGCTGTATGGACTTTTCTTACCGCTTCATAACCGGTGGTGTTGAGTCTTTTGCCGTGGTTTGTAAAAAAAATGAAAGAGGTACCCACTCTTTTTTATGCACTGTGAAGTAGGTACCCACTTACGTATCAGACACAATAAAAACCTATTTATTGGTAAGGGAGAATGGACTAAAGGTTAATGGTGTCAACGTTTACGGAATGCGCTAATTTCTTTTCAATATCGTGTGAAAAAGTTATTTTTCTTGTGTTGTCGCAAGTTGTGAAAAATGATCGGAATGCAGTGATGCGTTGATGTGAAGATTCTCGTAAAACCTGTGTGCACTACTCAGTGTTGGCCGCAATGGCGAGCGACGCGAGACGTACGGTTTTGCCTCTGCCACGGCTATGGTAAAAAAGTATGTAAATTTCGTGCCAGTTAGATACACCTTACAATTAGATGATTATTCGAGACGATAGATTAAGCTAGGTATACCTTAACACCGTTGCAAAGCTACGTCAAATGGAATTGAATGAAATGTTACCGGTAGGCCAGCTTTGTTTGAAACTGTATTTTAAAGATAAGCATAAATTACAAAATAACATTATGTAGGAGAGATGATTGTTGTTGATATCTACTCAATTATTTACTTTTATCTTGTATTATTTTTATGCGTGTGTTATATGTTTTAAATTTGTAATTTGTACAAACTTTATTGGCCTCTGTATCATGCGTACCTATTTAATTTGTAATAATGTTTCTCAAATGAATTCGTCTCCAATATCAATAGAATTTTGTCCTATATGCTATTTTATAATTAAATGTTCTCATAAATCGTTAAATGCCATCACGTCTTCTTCCAAAGCCGTAAGTCCGCAGCCTTCGATGTAAGAAAAATTCCTGAAGGGGTTATTACTTGAAGAATTTTATAGTAGTGTGGCGCGCAATCTCATGTAGCATCGCTAATGGCGCGACGACTGCTAATCCATCTTCATGCTCACTAGACGTGACTGAGATGAATGTCGCCTCGCCTCACCTGCGCGGGTTCACTCAACCCTTTGACATTATTACTCTAGATGACACTGATTCGATAGATCATGACCTGAGGACACGACTAGTAGGTAAATATTTCATCTTAATGAGATGACGTACCCACAAAGATACCAGTAATGATTTTTTGAATAGGTACCTATCTCAGTCACCAATACCATACCAGATATATATTTATCATGACATTGTGGTATAACTTTATTCATTTTAGAGAGTGAAAGCTGAGCAATAGTTACAACTTGCTTTAATCATCGAGTAGGCGTATAAGTCTTGTGTGAAACTACATAACGGTTGTTGAAGGTTGTGAGCCGAGACAGTCATCAAAAGACTAGTGTAGCTACTTATATGTATATGATACGATAAATGTAGTTAACATACTAATATACATATAAGAGCGAGATTCCAAAATTCAAATGATTATATTGTTAAGATCCCGTACTCAAGTAGTTGCAGCTCATATTCTCAAGGTGAGATTTCAATTAATTGTCACCACCAGCCTATATACGTCTCACTGCCAGTCGCAGGCCTTCCTACATGGGAGAAACACATGAGGTGTTTGGGCCGTGATACCACCACGCAGACCACCATGCAGGTTGGTGGGTTTATTAAATCAGTTGCGGTAACAACGTGGATCAACGGTTTAACGTGCCTTCCGAAGTACGGAGGAGCTCAAGATTACAAATTCTAAGTCCATTCCATTATACACGAGCTATTTAGTACGTATTTGGAATTTAAACCTTTTTTGAAACTCATTAATATCCCTAATAGGGATTTCTTAAAAGATAGGGGTTCCCTATCTTTTAAAAAATAGTTAAAAATGGTAGGTTGTTTTGTGCCACATGGCCATTTGTAGCACATTGTACATATATCTGTTGGGTTTTATAGAATTTACCTCGGAAAAGGCGTGCTAGGGCCCGTCTGAACAATGAATGCTCGTCTCACACGCGCGCCGGCGCGGTGTGCTGTTAATCAGTGTTACTTCTCATTGTCTCGGCACCGTTGTCGCTTTGGGCTTTTTGTCCACCGCGAGCCATTCGGTGAAAATCCGCGTGCAAAAAGGCTCTTCTACAGCTGTAATAAATGATAGTCTTTCGAATTGCAGTCTTCCGTGGTTATATAATTCAGGCTCCCTTTGGTTTGATGATTCAAAAGTCAATTCGAATCATAAGCGAATCATATGCGCTGATCAAATTAAGTTTCGAAATAGTATTGCCACAAACAATGAGATCCAGTGTTCTATACAGTTTATCGGCCCGTGTCTACTTAATTTAATATGAAATACACTACTTATATGAATCATGCCTTGGACTTCGAGAGACAATATAAATTGCGTAAAAATTGGGGATGATGGTGGTCGAGTGGTGTGTTTTGCGGGAGTCGGGGGTCCCCCGGAAGGGTGGTGCTGTCTCGTCTCGCACATTTAAGTAATGTGTAAATAGAGCTTTTACACTGGAAGTTATTTTTGATTTACGGCGAGGCTACGAAACACAATTTTGTGTGAGTGAACCGGGGCAGGAGGCGGCTACCATTAGTTCGCGAATTAGAAAATTTGCATATAAAACGGGAATAACATGCAGAGAAACGAAACGGAAGTTTTTGAATTAATAATTTCGAGAACAGGTGTAGCGACAGTCCTGATTCGGAATGCCAATTAAAACGCGTTCCGCAAGCAGAACGCGGGAGCAGCGAAATTAACTAGCTCTCAATTTTCACAGGTAAACAAACTGTGGACGGAGCTGCGAACTATGCTCCTTTGTAATGTGAGCTTTCATGTTCGAGTGCAGTTCTTTGATTACCATATGCCACGGAATCTACCGCCCGGATTACATTTGATGAATAATGGCAAGTTAGAAAAATACGCTTTTACAAGTCTGACTTTTAATTCTGCGAGAATTGATGGTTTGAGGCTGTATTCATCTGTCACTTTCTAATACTATTCAAATTAAAATTGAAAAGTAGCTTGCAATTTGCATATTTGTATCTATATCGTGTGATCCGTGTGCCCATAATGGAAAGCTTGTACTTAGGTACTGTAGTCAGCAACATAATTGATTCCATCGAAAATATTTCAGATACATGTTCCATAAATTGAGCGTCATTTAGAAAAATTTAATTAATCAATCAAATTCTGTACAGACAGGCGTTTAAAACACTTGAAAGAATGAATAAAAATATATGGGGTGGTGCCGTCAATACGACAATAAATTTATACATGGGCTATATTGTTCACAGATATGGTTTGCCACTTTCAAAAACATCTTATTAATAAGGAATAAACGGAATAATATGAAATTGTACGGAATAATATGAAACGAATAAGATAACTTGAAAGTGGCAAACCATTTCTATGAACTAATATAGCCCATGTTTTAATTTATTGTCGTATTGAAGGCACCATCCTTTATATTGATAATCAACACTTTCCTTGAGTTTGCCTATAAATGTCTGTTTATTGTGCATGTATTCTGCTGAGAAAAAAGCCTGGTCGAATTCGATATTTGGTGGTGTAATAAAACAGTGTTTTTTTTTGCTATTATCTATGGGGTCGATGCCCGGTTATCTAAATGTTTTTTTTAATCTATTAATACAGTTTTAGTTGTCATCAAAATCGGCCTCAAGACTCCTATGAGTATTGACTATTGCTATTTGGCGATATGACCGCACAGTAGAAAAATACTACTAAGAATATATTACATTTTTTCAATTTCAGCAATAGTTGTATTTTCTGACTAATTTGTTATAGTAACTTTTTAACATTTGTCTTGTAAATCTGCAATGAGTGTGGGTTAATGCCCATTGTTAGTGGCATTGTCTACAAACCTAAAGTTAACTCGGGCCGGCCACGCAACGACCACCACAAACTACTTACAAGCTCAGTGGTTTCACAAACACTATCAGAACCCGTTTTGTTATAAAAATAGCTTTTATTTATAGCTTTAAACTAAAAAAATATACTTCATCTTAAATGTAAATCGCATATTGAATATATATTAGATGCAGGCTGTTAGACACCTGTTTAATATTAAATTTAACGTTGAATTTATTTAAATGTCGTTGGATCTAAACTTCCAACTAATGTAGTATAATTTTAACTATATATTTTAACCCGTCAAGCAACTGATTCCAGATACAATTGATTTTACAACTGTCATAGACCTCCAGAGGTATGACGCCGCTTGACAAATTAAATAATAACTACAATAACCACCGTTTAGGTACCTAGTTAGTACCCAATAATACATAAAATGTTTAATATTTATAATAATACTTTTGACTAAACATAATTTATGATTATGATTATGTAAGATTGTATAGAGTTCTGTATTTAAATGAAATTTATTTTTTGAAAATCATCCTTAAAATTGACATTAAGGTTTGTTATTTACACCTAACTATTAAGTCAATCTGTGATCCTGTACCTACATGATTAGAGAATTTAGAGAACTTTTGTTATAACCGTTGGCAATTAATTTGAATTTTCATATTGCATTTTGTGAAGATAAATTGTCAGGAAGGCGCATTTGAAACAGTTTGGACATATCTTATACGGACACGTAACGTAACGCAAGGAAATGATCTGAAACGTAATGAATTTTTAATATTGGTGTTTTGTGTGAATTGTAGTCTTACGAGACGTGGCGAAATGGCGAGCCCTCGCTCGCAGACGACATCCATTTAGACTTTATCCGTCGTGCATCTACTATCTGTACCAGTATATTTCGCTGACCGCCTCTTGGCGCCGTCAAAGTGGAATCATGAGAGCTTTATTCAATTTCGACCAGTTACGCCTCGCCACGCTGGAGACTAAAATGCGATTTTAGTAAGTTAGGAGATTCACTTAGATGTATCAATTTTCTTTTTCGTTTGTTTGTTTGTAAGATACGATATATATATTTACAGTTATTCAAAAGCAATAAAAAAGACATATTATAGATAGCATAAAATTTTAAATTTTGAGTAACCCCCGGCCTCATTAACCCTTTATCTAACATCATCTCATTGAGACTATTATGAGTCCAAACACACTGTAAGTTTCTGAATATTTAATAGGATTTGACGGTAATAAATAGTAATAATATTTGAAAGTACAGGATCAGCTCAAGGTTATGTAATCGTGATCAGCTCAAATACCACTGAAGTAACAGTAAACCAAATTTCAAATGACTCGGATCTGTAAAAGTTAGTAAGACCCTTTTAGTAGTAGGAAGTGCTGATAGTCATCAAACGCCTGAACTGATTTAATGAATCATAGCTAAGAACCATTTCGATCACGTCAGCTTTAACCAAAAAAACCGAAACAAAATCAGTCTATTCATTTAGTAGCTATGATGGCAGAGACATAGGTACACAGATTCACAGACAGACACGTCAAACCTATAGCACCTAACTTTTAAAACATCTTTGTATAGCACCCCTTTTTTGCGTCGGCGATTGAAAACAGTGTTAAATGTTTCATTAAAGATCTCGTTGTAGTTAATTTCACTTTAGTACTATGAGTATATTTGTATTTTAGGAGCTGTATCAATTATCTTACGAAGAGTACATACTAAATTATAAATATTAAACAGTAATAAGGTCCTCGTATTATTAATTTAAATATGAGTAGAACAACAAATCTTCAAGACTTACCTATGCCTGTTTAAGATATCAATCTTACAGGCATAAGTCTAAAACTTGCTATGTGTATCTAAAAATATTTCGGTTACCTGATGGTTACCATTTAATAAATTCGCTATTTAATACAAGGCATCTTTGAAATGTTTACCGACCTTGGAAAAAGACCGGGCTTTTAGTTCTGGCCAAGATGTAATATACTTCAAACAAAACAGGAAACAAATTGGGAAATGAATGCCCACAGAGAAAACGGAAGCTGTGAAAATTCGAAATAGGTATGTAGGTAGCTACATAGCGAAATAAAATCTAGTTCGTGTGTCTTTTCCAGTTCACTATGGAAAAGCTGTCAACAATTGAACTTAAACCGAGGAGCTATTAACATAAGTTGGATTCCGGAATTGCTTAGATGGAGTAGTTCGGCCAGAGTCACCCTCGCCCCCGGGTGAACGCCCCCGGCCGCCGCCTCTACAAATACGCTATTAAGACGGCACAAAAGAAACTCGTTGGTAAACAAACGACCAAAGAAAACTATTAAAGTAGCTAAATGATTGTTTCCGAAGTCTCCACTCACGATTAGGTACTATAGGAGTTACGAGATGTAACACGAAAGTTGTGTGGTCTTATTTTTTGTAGGATCGAGAAACGCGTAGAGGTATTACTTACATAAACATGCACATTAATTTGTTTTATAACTTAAATAAAAACCGACTCCAAAACCAGCTCCAAAAAGCATAAAATAGATAATTTATTACGTAATAAATGTAAGTAGATACTAGCATAAATATATTATAGTTATACTTACCTAAATGATTTAAATGTATTTTAGAGTCGAACAGCTTGTATTCGAATCCAAAAATACCTTAAAACTATGTAAGAAAGTAAATATATAATGTATTAAGGTGGGTTCTTAGTTCTTATTTATGTGAAAAAAACATTTTTTCATAATTTTCATTACTGATAAATTTCCAAGGACAAAGCTAGATGGTGACCGTCAGCGATATTGATTTGTAGTATGACTGTCAGTCTCTATTTGAAATATATTGTTTTGTTACTACGGCTTTACTTATGTCTAGTTTTTGTCTTCTCAGAAGGACTTCGTGAGATCCCCTTTCAAACGAAAAAAAGAAATATTCAAATCGGTTCAGAGGACCGACAAGGAGCCATTTGACAATCGCTATCGCTAAATGGAAAATATATGGGATTTGACATTTGCCCTCGAAAGTCGATCGAGTCAAATCCCATACATTTTCCGCTTAGTGATAGCGATAGCCATTGTTGCTGATGGGATCGCTGGTGTGAGGAATAGGTGTTTATTTTCGAAAGGCATCTTTTAGTTGTAGGTCCTGGGATTTGATGGGGATATGGAATAAAATACCAAAAATTTAAATTTCCCCATTTTTTAAGACTATGCGAAAGTAAAGTTAAATGACTTAATTCTTAAATAGGTTTTGTTACAGTATAGTATGTATCATAAGTCATAGTCATAACACAAGAATGTTTGATAGATATTTTTTTAAAAAAGCTTGAATTAAATGATATTGTAGAAATTCATATTGTTCGACCAACTCCTCGATATTTCAATGATCTGAGAACCCTCCAGGTGGTTTTGCAGTCGCAGTATCGCGAAACTTTTCTGTTTTTAGGTAAATTTTTTTAAATCGCTTCCATAGTCAACAGGGGTCCTTTCAAAGAAGGCGTGAAAAGACACCTTTTAGGCCCGAAAAGTGGAGCTGCGTGTTCATGCTATACTAGCTGTCCTTGCATATGGACTCTTTTTACCGCTTCACGTCAAGTGGTGTTGGTTGAGTCATTTGCTGTGCTTAAAACAATTAAGGATCTAAAGGAGAAGGATTTTAGTACTTTTTACCTACCATATACGTAAAGTAGGGATGATCGAAACAAAAATCTGGCGAAATAAAAATCTGTCAAAACGGAAAAAACTCGTCTATCCCATGGTCTGAGGCGCTTGTAGAATTGTGTGCTTGCGTTTGGTCTTTGAATGGGTCGGTTAAAATATTGGGGTTGTGCGAAAGAAAACGATTTTTAGATTCAGAGTTCCCATTGCAAAATATTAAGCTTTATTAATATTATGTTTATAATAAGTATCAAACAACAAGCCCTCTTGGCTAGTTACTACGACGGCTAGATACTAGCCGCCAAGGGGGCTTGTGGTTTTTCCCATATTGTGACGGACAACTACGGAACCCCATAGGCATCCCATACTGCGAATGCCGTGGCACGCACTTGGCCGGTCTTTAAACGGTTTTATTTAGCTTGACTGTTTTTTGTTGAACGTTTTTTTGTATAATTATTTATTTTTGTTTGTTTTGTTTGGGACAAAAGTTATTGAAATTTTGCCCCTTTCTGTTGACAGATTAATCTCATATTTGGTACACACTTTTAACTCTGATGACAATACAATTTAATATTCAGTGTCAATGTAAATCCCATATGTCATCAGACTCAAAAATGAAATCGCAGGGCGCATAAAATTTCTGTCAACAGTTAACCGCTTATCATTATAATAGCTTTTTTTGAGACTGATCAATGTCCTAGATTGACGAGGAGAGTGGTGAAATGACCAACCTATATTTACCTTTTAGTATATTCTTTACATCATTATTTACTTTCTTTTCAATAAAACCGTTAAACTTATTTTTTTTTATATTGGCTTTATGTTAATACGTTTTTTTAATAGTTCGGTTTTTATTGGGTAATCAAAAAACTTCCATTTTTGTGAACGACTCTTAAGTTGTTAAAAATGACAAGAAATCTTATTGGTTAACTGTCGAAATGTAAAGTTAACCTAGTGTTATATTCTCTTTGTGTAAAGAATTTGCGAGCATTTGTGTCACCGAGATGTTTACTGTGTTGTCTGCAGGAGTTATTGTTTGTGTCAACAACAGAGATGTAAGTCATCTCGTAAATGTACCTACTTGCACTAGTTCGTGGAAAGACGTTGTTTTAATGCTGATTAAATTTTTAAATGCTCCCTTTTGCCATAGTAAACGAAAAGCTTTTGCTCAAGTTGTTTGTCGCCGAGTTGTATATAGCATGTGCCATATATTATTACTTGACATTCTGTTGATATATTACAAAGTACCTACACGCTGTAAATCTTTCGACAAGTAATATCTGCGTGGAACGTAATTGTGGAAAAATTACTTATTGTTCGTGTTGATCTCCAATCATCGTCTTCTTTATAAGTGGGTCAACGAACGCGACGAGATTTTCTTTCGTGCGCTACAATGCCAGTTATTTACATATAATTCTTCGTTTGAAAAAGTTTACTGAAATCTTAACTTACCATGTTCTTTATAAATCCACTTTATGATTCAGGAAAATCCTGTTCACGGCCACTTTCGTCTGACACTTTCACGTAATATGTTATAGTAAATCACTTATAAATTGTCATCCTTGGGAATGTTCACAACAATGGGAAATGGGTCACTTTCGTTTTGTTTTGGAATCAGAATATTGTTAACGCTGGTGGGGGCAGACCCATATCTACGGTGCGCTCGCGCTGCCGGTGGCGGCGGACTGGTTGCAGCTCACGGCGCCCCACCATCTCTGACCTACACCCAGTTGCTGCTGCCGCACCGGCTCCGGTAAACAAACGGTTCACCGACCGATTAGATGACGAGGGTCCAGCGAATAGCCATGCTGCTTGCCGCTCGGCTTCTGTCCGCGCTTCGCTTACATATTTGTAATTCAATATACTAACGGTTCCGAGAGCATTGGCGCGTTTAGCGTGCTTCTGGGTCGCGGCACACAATCCCGGGCGCCGTAATTAGAGTGTCATCAGCAGGTGTCAGGTGCGTCTTGAGAAGCCAGCGTAGCTCCCATCTTTTTCAATCGACTGTGTTAAGCTTCGTTCGCTCATGTCAAATTAGCATATGCGAAAGAGAAAACATTCTCTTGATTTGTTTGCTTTCTTTCGGAGGTCGTGTATTTTGTCTGCTTGGAATTGCAGTCGCAGTGAAAGTTACAAGCGATATTAAGTGCTGCCTACGTGATGTTTGTTCATTTATGAATACGCGAATTTGTTTTTGTCTTAAGAACGGTTAAGAACTACCTATCATTAATTAACTTGATACTTACATATTAATATGTACCGCGTTTTATTGGTTGGTATACATATATATCATACGCATATAAGTAATAATAATAATAATAATAATAATAATAATATAGCCTTTTATTCAGATCCACATTACAATTATATGACAAAATACAACGAAAACTTAAATTTAATGTTAACTTTAATCTAGTCCCTTATTTGAATTTTACTTATTTTCTGTAGATCTGTTTGCCAGTCGGCAAAGGCCTCCTCCAACCTTTTCCACTCATGTCTTTCTTGAGCCACTCTGTTCCACATGACGCCTGCCACCTGTCTTATGTCGTTATCCCATCTTTTTTGCGGTCTACCTCTTTTCCTTTTACCTTCTCTAGGATACCATCGTGTCACAATTTTGCTCCATTTGTCTTTCCCTCTTATCATATGGCCTGCCCACCGCCATTTAAGCCTTCTTATTTTGCACGTTATGTCTATAACCTTTGTTTTGCTTCTTATTACACGGTTTCTTAGTCGGTCTGACTTTTTCACATTCATCATGCTCCTTTCCATTGCGTATTGACATGTTGCAAGTTTGCTAGTGGTGTTTTGTGATAAGGTCCATGTTTGGCTGCCGTACATGAGAACTGGTAGTATGCAAGTGTTAAATAGTTTGCTTTTTATATACATAGGAAGGTTTTTATCTTTCATAATCTCTTTCAATCCCCAGTACCTTCTCCAGCCGTTGGTTATTCTTCTGTCAACTTCTTTGCGCATTGGATTGTCGTCTGTTATTAGCTGTCCCAGGTAAATGTATTCATCTGTATAATCAATTTGGTTGTTTCCTAAATTTATAGTAATTCTCTCTCCGTTTGTCATTACTCTTGTTTTTTCTGGGTTCAGTTTTAAGCCTACCTTCCCGCTTTCCTTTGCTAGTTCGTTTATCATTTTTGTTATGTCTTCCGGGGATTTTGCAAATAACACAATATCATCTGCGAATCTCAAATGGGTTAACGAGATACCGTCTACATTGATGCCAAGATTTTCCCAATTAAGACCTCTGAATACTGATTCTAGTACCGCCGAGAATATTTTTGGTGACAGGGGATCTCCTTGTCGTACGCCTTTGCCTACTCTAAAAGGTTCGCCTTTCTTTTCTAATTGGATTCTTGCAGTACTCTGGCTGTAAACATTCCTTATTAAGCGAATGTATTTGTGTTCAATTCTTTGTTCTTTTAATGACTCCCATATCTTGTCGTGAAACAAAGAATCGAATGCTTTGCTATAATCGATAAATGCGATGTAGTAAGTACATTGGTATTCTTTATATTTCTCCATTACTTGGCGTACTACATGGATATGGTCGATCACTGAATAATTTTTGCGGAAACCCGCCTGCTCAATGGGTTGGTGTTCGTCTAATATTTTCTCAATCCGGTTTAGTATGATCTTGGCAAATACCTTATATATGTTGGACATAAGGCTGATAGGGCGATAGTTCCCGATTTCATATTTGTCTCCTTTCTTATATAGAAGAATAATGTTTGATTCTGTCCATTGCCGTGGGATAATTTCGGTATTTAGTATCTCGTTAAACATGTCAGTGAGAACTGGTGTTATAACTTCTTTGCTTTCTTTTAAGATTTCGTTGTTAATACCATCGGGTCCTGGTGCTTTGTCTCTCTTTTGACTATCTATAGCTTTTATTACTTCAGTCTCAAGAATGTTAGGGATATTTGAGATTTCCGCTAGGTCGTTTTTGTCTCGAGCGGTGTTGTGTTCATATATTTTTTTGTAATAGGATGTGGCAATTCGTAATATGTTTGCTCTGTGGTGGTTCCATTCTCCACTTTCATTTTTAATTTTTGCGATCCAGTCCTTTGAATTTGTTAACTCCTTATGAGCTTTTTTAACACCTCCCGTTTTAGCTACATGTTTTTCGATAATTTCTATTCTATTCATACTTACTCAATTACGCATATAAGTACTTACTCAAATAACATTATTTAGGTAAATACCAAGACGTTGGTTTCCAGCAGTAAAATTGCAAAACCTTAGGTTTCAGAATTATAATCGTATTCATTTATATCTATTTCAAAATAGATATTTGTCGTCATTTAAGTACGTACTTACATATACATAATTATTAGTAATATTATGAATGAGGAACATCCTTTTACCGGTTGGTTTTTATTTAACACTAGATACTTAGCTAAGTATGTATTTTTGTCAAAATTGATGTATAATTCAGAAAAATAGTCGTAATATCTTATGTGTGTGTTAGAATGTCCCGTTTGTTTGCACAGGGTGGCGGAGGGACCACCGAACGCGAGGACTTGCTTGCTCCATCAGAAATTACAGTTACTGAACTGCTGCATCACGCGAGCGACGGAGGGTGGCTCCAGTTTGTCTGGAAACTCGGATGAAGACGAGTTCTACGACTGCTCGGAGGGCGAAAGCTCCGAGGAGCAGCCGCTGTGGGACAGGCCCGTGGGTCGGCTCCACCGCCTCGACGACGCATCGCTCAAAAATGGAGCGCCTCTTTACGTGCCTCGTACTCAGGTACACTTGCATACAACAATTTAACAGTGGTTGCGTGGCACTTGACTAAATGACCATACATAATGCATCAACTGTTTGAGTTGATGAATTATGTATAGGTACTCCAAGAACGCATTAGTAGAAAACTCATAGAAAGACATATTTTCTGATATAGTTATATTTTTTCTTTAATGTTTTTCTTTGAATACCTATTTCGATCATAATTATTGTGCAATAAAGTTTAGCAGTCATTTTTTATTCGTAAGCAAGAAAACAATTTTCTTAAATGATTCTCTACTAATAAAGTTTTATTAAACAGGATCCAGCGCCGAAAACGGAAGATCAGCTGGAAGAAGACGCAGAGCTGATGGTACGCTTAGGAGACGATGCGCGAGCATCAGAACTACGAGCAAGAATGATGAGCGCTTCCCTACTCTCTGACATGGAAGCGTTCAAGGCAGCAAATCCTGGTGCTGAATTATGTGACTTTGTGCAATGGTACTCTCCTCGTGATTGGCTACCTGACGAAGGTGGCGCTTTAGGCCCTCGTATGCTGCTGCCGGGCAATCCTTGGGCGGAAACTTGGACCGTCGCTAGGCCCGTCCCTGCTGTCCGCCAGAGGCGACTTTTTGACGAAAATAGAGAAGCACATCAAGTGATACACTTTTTGAGATCACGAACAGTGAGTGCTGTGGCCGAATTGCTTCTGCCTGCTATATTGCGTGCAGGGGCAGCGAAAGCGTACGAAGAGGGTGCGACTGGGGGTGGTGTGTCGGTGGGTGGTGTTGACAAAAGACGTACCTATGAGGTAGCTGCGCGTGAAATTTACGATGCTGAAAGGGAGGCTTGTAGAACTCTGTGCTTGCGTATGGTGTTTGGTGATAGTGTGGAGGGGGAGCCGCTGGATGTGGCCGGTCGGACGAGGATCCTGTGCGCGGCTGGCGGTGCGCTGCCGGCGCCGGCGCGCCGTGAGTTCACAATGCGCGTGAGGGACGCCGTGGCGCCGCAAGTGATGCGCGCCGCGCTCGCCACAGACATGACAATCATAGGTGCATTTACAGAACGCATTGTTTGTTTGTAGCAGTGCTGGGGACTGTGACTGGTTCGTGAGAAAGGTGAACAGACTATTGTCTTCCTGATTAATATCTCTAACGTTGTAAGATTTTTTTTTAGATAGATACCTATCTAAAGATTTTTGAATGTTGACACGAAATCGAATTTGTAAATTGCGTTCTTATATAGGTGTTGTATATATTTATACGTTTGTTATGCATTCAAAGTTTGTTTTTGTATGTTAAATAACTGGTTATAATTATTTCTAAATATAAATACGTAAGCTTATTGAATTTAAACATTTAGTTTTATTTACATAATATTATTACTTACCATTATTATAGGTAATATTAAAATGTTTAGATCAAGTAGGACAAATTAATGTAGTTTTAAATATTTTAACGCGGTATTGGTAAAAGCTATTATCGATTTATATAAGTAAGTTAACACTACTAGAAAACTTAAAAGAGAAACCGTATTTACAATATTATGACGGAGTTCGCTTTTTCTCAAGTATTATTTTATGCAGATTTCGAACGTATGTCAATCTTGTATAACTTATTTTTTTGTCACAAGGGTCTGTTAATAACGAGTAACAGATTCATCATCGATACTTAAATACCTACCTAGTCAATTGAAAACAATATTAAAAACCAAAACTCATAATTGTCATCATCATCACACATCATCATCGTCATAAGACTGATGACAATTTTGGTGTCTGTCTGTATATGCGACGGCGTCCTTAGACACATTAAAAGACCTTATGAGTGTGTCTGTTATGTACGGCTTCACAGGTTGTTAAGTGCTATCTTAGGAAAAACAATATACCAACATTTAAATATATGAAGATGTATTGAGCCGAGATGTCTGATCCGATTTACGTGATTCTTTTTTATTCGATGCGGAATAGTTGCCATTTGGTCTCATATTTTTTTTTTAAATCGATTGGGTAGTTTAGTTTTTAAATCAATATAACTGGAAAAATAAATCGTCTATTTATCCGAAATTACGGATTTTTGCTTTTCTATGACTTTTTGCTTTTCCATGACTTATTAGCGAAACGATACGATAAATAGATAGTAAGAAACAAGCTAAACTGACGGTCAACTATCTAGTTGTTAAATAATTTGTGATTTTTTTAATAATAATAAAACCGACTTCAAAACACTAAAAAGGATAAAATAATTAAATTAAAGTAGGTAGGTATAATACTTATCCTCTAGAAACATTTTTTGGAGTTGTTGCTCAGTTTTTTTTCAGACACAATAAAAAGTGAAGCACCGACTCCAAAAATATGTTTCTACGGAATACCTACTTAAATTTAATTATTTTATCTTTTATATAACAAGTAGGTAAGTAAGATATGTACCTATAAATACCCCGAGCCCGAGCACGAACATTGGAAATTTTCGTATCGTCAGTTTCTGTATGAGAAATTTTGAGCAGGCAGCGCACCTGGCGGTTTTGGATCTAATTTTCGAAACTTTCGTCTCTTCATCGAGCGTGACGATAGCGTCTGTATTGAAACACGACAATATAGCATGGCATCATTTTCATTTTCAACCCTCGACGAAAAATGAGGGGTGTTATAAGTTTGACGTGTCTGTCTGTGTATCTGTGTGTCTGTCTGTGGCATCGTTGCTAGTTTTTTTTGGTCAAAAGCTGACGTGATTAGAATGGTTTATAACTATAAAGTTCAGTTCAGAGGTTTGGTGACTATCACCACATTTTTACATGATTAAAGGGTTTACTATCTTTCACAGATCAGATTGATTTGAAATTTGGTGTACTGACACTTCGGTGACATTCCTATGGCATACTAACGTTGAGCTGATCCTATAACGTCAAAAAGTCTGCGAAGTGCTTAATTCTTCAGAAACTTACAGCAGATAAAGCGTGTTTGGGCTCATAAGAATAGTCTCAGCTATATGGTGCTAGATAGATGGTTAATGAGGTCGGGGGCTACTTAAAACTTTTGTATATTTTTTCTGTCAAAAATTCGATAGCCATTCGAAAAGCTTAATGCGACCATGATTTGCTATCTGTGATCGTATTGAGCGACGATACGTTGACGATACGAAATTTCGAATGTTCGAGGGACATGGTATCTACAGCACTTATTAAATGAGAGGTAGGGCAAAGAAATACTTTCCACTCGAACTTAAAGCGCCCGACTGAGGTAGAGGTAGTACCTTCATCTTACAGATAGAATCACAACCTAATAACACATTGTAGTCTTGTGTTCCAGCGATGAGTAATGTCGCCACTGGCCAGAGGGCCTAGACAAGATGCCATTTGACAATCGCTATCGCTTTCGCTAAATGTAAAATGTATGGGATTTGACATTAACTATCGAAAGTCGTTCGATGTCTTATGTCAAATTCCATACATTTTCCGCTAAGCGATAGCGATAGCGATTATCGAATGGCATCTTGTCTAGGCCCTCTAGCTGATAGAGACAGCGTTGTGTTGCAGCATGTTGAATTGGAAGCAGCGGGAATCGTCTTAATCGAAAGCTGTTAATTTAACACTTATATACTTAATTATTATACCTAGGTAGATACTTACCTACATAAAGTATCATGTATCATGTTCATAAAATATCTAAGATCAGATAGTTTTACCACTATTTGTGTTAATTGGGTCCAAGGATATCTTTCATTCGCGTGATTATAAGTTATCATCGGCCTAATGAAATAAAACAGAAAGCGAGCAAGTGCTAGCGAGCTGGCGACCTGTGACGTCATTTTGTGATCCTTGCACTATCAAAGGCCGCGTATCGTGCTAGCGTCCGACCACCAGTAATGATAATAGCATGGACGCTGACCATTGCAGATTGTCAAAGGTTTGTCGTTGGGTGCGGATGTAGCAAATGAGAGATGTAAGAGTTGTCGCTGGTGTGGTGAACATAGGCGTGGGTGCGTGCGACGCATGCGCGCGCCCGCGGCGGCCGGGAGCCTCGCGAGATCGCTCAGTGGCGCGCCGGTATGGCCGGTCGATTCCAGGGCGCGCGCGAATATCCTCGCTAAACCCGAAACCGCATCAACTGTAAAGCCTAAAAATACACGACTAAATGTAGAGATCATAGGCAGCAATATAAAATTAAGATGTCACTAATTTACTAATGATTATCGGATAAACGACGAGCGGGTGTTATGACTGGAGCATGGGACGTATCTGGACATCTGTCATGTGATAACAAAAGCACTTCTCAGAGACTGGGAATGGGTTATAATTGCTTCTCAATTTAGACTATTCTCGATAAGGTTATTGAATTATACACCTTTCGGGACTTTATTAAGTGGTAGTTGTTCCGGATATGTGTGTTTCATTCAGGATTGACTACATTACAATGTTTTAATGATTTTGTCACTGAAAAAGGAGTACACCATGAAATTCACACTCGTTTCTCAGAAGGTAAGATATTTGTGCAAAATATTTATGTTGTGGTAACTACCTACATGTACCAAATTTATTAAATCAGATTCTTGTAGATAATAAACGCTAAGAGGATATTAATAGTAGTAGTTTGTATTTTTAGTTTAAGTCCAATTGCACACACCGATTCTACCTTACATTCTCATTTCTCCGTGGCAGGACTGCTGGAAGAGATTTCATTTAGAAAAAAGCAGTACTTTTGTACAAATTTTCCTATAATGTATTTTCTATTATTTTTATGTTGTGTAATGTACACAACATAAAAATTTTTAAATAAATAAATAATATAAAACCATAATAATAATTATATTTAAAACTAGTAAGTACATAGAAGAAAAAAGTTACAACGGCACAATACTCAAACGCTTACTTATAAAGACCCTCCTTAAAATATTTCAAGCATTGTCAAAGTCAACAATTTTTATCGGCCTTAGATTACCTGCATTCTTGCAGCATAGGTGTGCTGAGAGAATTTCTCATAATTAATCGTGCTAAAAAAATATGTACCTACCTACCAACTTTTTCATATGTATTTTTTTTCATAGCACTTAATAAAGAACAAATAGATAAGTAAAGTATAAGCACTAATCGATATCTAAGAAGGTAATATATTTCTATCGTAGGTTATTCGATACGATTGGTATTTAAATTTACCTAAATCAATTAAAAGCCTTTAGCACAACCAAACCAGAACATGAAAATTTGAATGAGTCCAATAATAATTTCATTTATTGATCATGAATGCAGCCTAGCAAGTTAATGTCATGAAATCAAATTACCAATGAGCGGTGGACGACTTCCCACACTGGTTTCACCGCGGCTCATCTGCAAATCATTTCCGTTATCTACTATGCGATATACTGTTGCTTGCTTACTTATGTGTCAATTGTCAATTAGCACGTTACTATCCACAATCATTTCCGATTTGTTTCAATTTTAAAATCACTGACCTACTGCACAATGAGAAAGAAGAGTTATTTTCTGCTCGAAATAACGATGCATAGCTAAGTAATTTAAAAATGTACCCCAATTTTGTTTATGATGACGTAATACTTATGCAATAATTATTATTTGTTGATTTTACTGCGCGGATCGCAAAGCGGCGTGATGTTACGAAATCACCCATTACTGTTGGTTAATGAACCTATTGTAATAATAATTGGATATAAGTACTAAACTAAAACAAATCAATGCACTCTTGGCTGATCAACTTGAATATGATGTGTATGCGGAAGATTTTATAATAGTTGAATAATGTTCTTCAAGACGAATGAAATCGTGGGTCTACTTGTAGCCAAGCATAAAAAAGTATCTAATAGCAAGTAGGTAATTGTTTTTTTTCTTTAAAGAAACAAAAATATTATGATTTACTAAAATGTATGTAGGTATATTTCTTATTTTGGTTCTCTATCGGATGACCACGGTAAGTATATTAATCAGCTGATGCCTACACGACTTTTTATAAACATTTTGTTCGAATTAAGACAGCCCATTAAAAACGATAGAAAAAATTCCAAGATGTTTTGATAAAATATGTCCGAAGCTTAAAAGTTGCCGAGTGAGACAGAGTAGTTTAACATAGAAAGCTTTCCACGGGCCTCGATTGCTCACAAAAGCACAGGTCTCAACCTAGTTCAGGCAAAGTTTAAAAATACGCACTTTTTATTATTTAAATTGTAAGAAATTTTATATAAATATTTGTACACATTTGTTTTTTTTTATAGAAACACTTGTTTATTATCATCGCCATTCCGACATTTCACAAACACGGCGCGTCGCCAAGTTCCTTTTATTGAACTTGGCTTGACACGCTGTTGCGTGTCTAGATTGGGTCATATCAATTGACGACGTTTAGTTGAAATTAAATTAAAATAGTAAAGCATGAGTCGTAATTTTTCTTATAATTTCCTACATGCAGTTTGCTAGTACTGGTTACCCACAACACGACTTGTTAGAAAATAAATTTGAAATCGCGAAAAAAAAATTACTTATTTTATACAAAATATCTAAACTAGAAAATTTTCACGTCCTGAGGCGGGGATCGAACCCGCGACCTTTCGCGATCCGGGCGACTGCTCTAACCATCTCACTGCTCTAATCATCTACCAAAAAAAAATTCTAGTTTAGATATTTTTATAAGAGAAAAATTTTTTCAAACATTTGTTTATAACAATGTTAAAATGAAAATTAAGAGTATTTTACACAAATTGTAATATTTAATGGAACAGCTGATTTTTTTCGCAATTTTTAATTTATTTTCTAACAAGTTGTCTGTAGAGCAGTGCCATCTACCTTCGTTTTCGAGACTTACCTACTTAGCAAAGTATTGCTCCTTTACTTATAAAAGTATTGTTTGTGAATACGGGTGTAATGTCCGTTTTCACTAACCATTCTCTAGGCTTAGGTGACTCCTAACGACATTGGTCTCTTTCTATCTTTTTTAGATAGACTGAGATAAAAATCGCTAAGAGACTCTTAACGTTAAGCAAAGGTTAGTGAAAACGAGCGAAAGTCTTCTTCTGTAAATATATAATATTTTAGGTAAGTGAGTAGGTAATACTCCTACAGTGTTCAAATGAATGATATAAATCTGTTCTATTCATAGAACCACTTGACTGCCCTTAGTCATACGGTACGTAAGCAATTTTTAATAGGCACGTAAAACTTACACCATAAAAAAACAACTAACCCAACTACTCACAAGGATGACTAGGTATAAAAGTGGCATTTATCCTCGTTCATGGGCGACACGAGGTCCCCAAGAGCTCCTATTTATAATAGCTTCAGAACCATTCACTGGACATGGAGGACAGCCGGTACCGCTCCATTTAACTTGGGCGCATGCTTCGCATCACAAGGCCGATCGCCAAGACACTTCATTAAAACCAAGAGCAGTATTATTAAATGGACTATCTGTTATTCGCATGGCTCTAACTCGATTTATTCAGGTCACACACCTAAATGTAATTTGGTAATCGATGAACCCTGAACACGTTAACGATGCTTTTGATCTTGGCTAAGCGGTTAAACCTGTGGCTTACTATGAAGTATTCGACTTGAGTTGGTGAATTATTATATTATCTCTGGTATTAAAGACTTCCTATACGTTTACAGCAATGATTTTAGTTTGATATTTTAAGATAGCGGGTGAAGACCGTTAGGATCTCTACCTAAGGATATTTTCGTAAACATTGTTTATTATTTTAAAAACTGAAATAATTTTATATCGTGTGAATAACAATAGGTACCTAATAGAGGACAATGTAATAATATAATAATATTGTTTAATACAGAAAATATTAAACAACATTATTATATTATTATGTCGGGTAGTTCCTCATTGTTTGTTTTATGAAACATGACGGCATAAAAACTTAATATAAAATTAAAAATTTTAAGTAACCCCCGGCCTCAATAGTTATCTGTCTAACACCATCTCATTGAGACTATTCTCATGAGCCCAAACACACTATATCTGCTGTAAGTTTCTGAAGAATCGAGCATCCCGCAGACTATTTTAATGGTACAGCATCATCTCAAGGTTAGCATGTCGTGTAAATACCACCGAAGGAGCAGTAAACGTAATTTCAAATTAATCGGATATGTGAAAGTTAGTAAGACCCTTTTGCCAAGTAGGAAATGAGCTGATAGACATCATACGCCTGAACAGATCTTCGTAAATTATAGCTAAGAACCATACTAATTACGCGAGCTTTCAAAAGAAAAACGAATTAAAATCGGTCGGAGCTACGATGTCACAGATAGATACACATACAGACACGTCAAATTTATAACATTATAACACCTCTCTTCTTTCATCAGGGGTTAAAAAAAACACTACTAACTACGAACAAAACTACTAAAAAGGATAAAATAATTAAATATAAGTAAGTACTTATCTATTAGAATAATATTTTTTTGGAGTTGGTGATAAGTAAGTTTTTTCCAGAAACAATAGAAAGTGAAGCAACGACTCCAAAAAATATGTTTCTAGGGGATAAGTACCTACTCAAATTTAATTATTTTATCCTTTTTAGTACTTATTTTGAAGTCGGTTTTTTTAAAAAAAAATAATTTTTATTAGAAATTTTCTCTTAACATTACTTATATTTTTTAAATTTATTTACAAATTCATGTCAAAAGAAATAATTCATACAGAAATATAAGTATCCCACCTACATAGGCACTACTTATTTCTAAAATTCAAAAATTCTCCCAGCAGATCTGCGATTAGAACATATTATTTAGACACAGTGTGTAAGCAGATATACAGTGTGTGAATTATTGTTATTAATGGTTAATTATCAAAGGTAGCATATAATAATTACCTACTAATATATGATTACCTATTAATTCTATAAATAATAAAAAGGCTTCAAAAATTTTTGAGGCATTTCATCTAAAGCCTCATGATAACAACGAACCTGCAACACCAAGTGATTTTTTCCTTGCTACTGCAGGCTTTTTATCGGCGACGGTAACCACTTACCACCTGGTGGACCGTCAGAAAATTTGTTCTTCTAGTTGTATAAAAAAATAAGAACGAAAATACTGGGTCTTATCATAAACTGACAAAATTTAGAAATAATAGCAAATGTAGAGACTGCACTAAAATTAGCTGCATTGCGTATTTTCAAATTAAGTATACATAAATTCGGCCAATAATATTGCCTTAGATTCGAAAACTTTACGTCATCAAGGCTAACATAATGCGTGCTAATTGATATTTTCTATCTAAATGTATTCAATCACGTCCGTTCGTGTGTTATATTCCCGTGAAAGGTCGCGGGTTCGATCGTCGCCCCAGGACGTGAAATGGTTCTGGTTCTGATATTTTCTATGTGAATATATTTTTCACACGTTTATAATAGTGATAAAAAAAATTAAGAGCATTCAATCAGCAGACAAAAATATAATTTTTGAATATATTTCTAGGGTAGAGTTTTCCCAACTTTTTAATATTGGATTTTTTCTCTATGAAAAAAGATCATTGTATTACCTCTAACACAAATATATCTCCAAAAATATTATTCGTGATCAATGCAAATTAATTGATAGATAGTAAAGTTCTTTTACTTGCATACATTAAAGCGATGTTTTATTTCTATTCCTTCACCATCCACGTTTTGGAACTCACTTTTGGTTAACAATTATCTAATCTGTGCTTTTGGTTAGCTTAGGTAAAAATGGTTGATTGATTGATTGCCTGATTTGTAATTTTAAAGTGCAATAAAAAGTATAATATATATAAGTGATTCTCATACTACTTATACAGGGTGGTCCCGTCAATACGACAAGAAATTGAAACATGGGCTATGTTCGTTCATAGAAATGGTTTGCCACTTTCAAAAACATCTGATTCAGTTGATAATTTCATGACATTTCTATGAAATAATGCAGCCAATGTTATATTATTTCATAGAAATGTCATGAAATTATCAAATGAATAAGATGTTTTTAAAAGTGGCAAACCATTTCTATGAACTAATATAGCCCATGTTTCAATTTATTGTCGTATTGACGGTACCACTCTGTATATCTTTTTAAACCTATGCAAAATACCATGTTACCTACTTGTCTTCTCTTACGTAAGATCTGACACTAAAAATTGACATTATTTTGTTTATTTTTACTTTTGTATAATGTATTATTAATTTATACACGCTGTGTCTCGTAGTCTTATCGTGAGTCTGCTGGTAGAGATTTCATTAGGGTGTACATAAATAAATAATAAAAGAGAAAAACTGGCACTCGCCTTATGTACATTATGTAACTCATCTTTATGCTGATGACGTCATAGTCGGTACTTACTTTACGTTTAGCGCGCACGTCGGGTGGAAAATGAACCTTATTACAAAGGAGTACGACGTGACTAGTGAGGAATGACGGTGGTATTCCCACGCGAATATTGAGCGCCCGACTTCAGTAGCACCTCTACCTTATAAAATATTCCAGCTAAATAACACTACTTAGTACCTAGTGTTCTGTTCCTTCAGAGAGTAAGGTGTTCAAAGCTCATTAAAAAGCGTTATATTGGGAGCAGAGCGAGACTTATCTCCTATGCGCTGTCTTGATTTTTACAGGGTAGGCAACGCGTGAGAATGTTGCTCAAGTTTGCTACGAGCTTCTATACAGCATGGCACATTTGGGTCGGTTAGTATGGGAAAGTCTGAAACTATAAGAGATACGAAAATCTCTTCTTAGGAACCATGTCATCAATTTTAGTAATAAGATAAACTGCATTCATACATTTAATAAAAACGTGTACTCAGCTCGGGATTTGAACCCGGACGTTCTGAAAAATAAAACTAACAGTATTTCTATTCAGATATCGATTGTGTAGATCTTAAACAGTAAACGTTACTTTGAAACATGATGTCTAAAATGAATAAAATGCATTGTTCCATCACGTCTCTGTTCAAACCAAGACGTTCCATTTTCAAATGAGGTTTATCACGTCTTTGTATCTACATACTTATTCTAAATGGGCTTTTCAATTGAATAAAGTGTAAGTATGATTAATAGAAGTAAGCAACTACAATCACCGATAGATAATATTATCGTAGATATGTAAAGCAGTGTATGTAACAAGTTGCGACACCAGCAAAGAGCTACAAACAACCATAGAGAGAGACAATTTTACGCACCTAAACGAGTTAAATGTCCTATAGAAAAAATTGTGGTAATTTTGAACACTTACTAATCAATGCATTTTATTCATTTTAGACATCATGTTTCATAGTAGGTAACGTTTACTGCTTAAGACTTACACAATCGATATCTAGATAGAAATAATGTTAGTTTTATTTTTCATAACGTCCGGGTTCGATTCCCGATCTGAGTACACGTTTTTATTAAATGTATGAATGCAGTTTATCTTAATACTAAAAAAAGAAGAGATTTTCGTATGTCTTATAGCTTCAGACTTTTCCATACTGACCGATCTAAATGTGCCACCCTGTATATTCTATTCAATACGGTAAGGTTGGTTTTTTTTTCTGATTGGTGCTACGCTGTTTCCAGAAACTATATAAAGTGAAGTACCGACTCCAAAAATACCTTTAGTTATGTTAAAAATTAATTAGCAGTGACGTTGTCACAAACCGTGCGTCAGCATTATCGATTTATAAGTCTCTCAGTCGTACGTAATATATATATTTTGATTTTTAATATCTCTTGACTGTTAATTGTTGAGTAGTTCCTTTATCTATTTCCGAAGACCATATCAGTATTTTGATATTATTATTTTTTACTTAAATCTTAAACTTAATTTTAACATTTAGTTCAATAAATATTTATTTAGAAAAATGTCTAGACTAGAAAAAAATAATATGCTTGGGCGGGAACCGAAAACGCGACGTTTTACAATTCAGGTGACTACTCCGAGATTGAGCTATCCAGGACTCCCGGTATACTGTGCCAGTAAGTAAGCACCTATACACTATTATTAATATGTGCCTATACTGTACTAGCGCAGTATACTTTCAATTCAAGAGCAAAAATAGAATAGGTGCTTCCGGTCTATGTCTTAAAAGTTTGTATACATTTAGCTACCCAACTGTGATATAGCCTAACCTACCATAACCTACGAAATACAAATTAATCCAATTTATTCAGCTGTGCTGGCATAATGCTCGCCTGGAAAGCACACATTTATTAGTGGTACTAACCCAATCGCGGCCGGGTTATGTGATAAAAGCTTCTCCTTAAAAAAACTCTACGTAGGTACTACAATATTCATTCAATAAAAGCCTCGTGGCGGCAACATCGCACCGCGCCGCTCGGACGAGGCTTAGGGATATTTGTCAGGGGCCTTACCACAATCTTTATAAAAGCGATTCATATTCCGCTCGGTTCAGTATTGGTTCCTAAACTGCATCGCTGTCATAGTCGTAGATAGCGTCGTAGTACGAATTAACAATTCGACTCAGTTTAGGTCCTAAACTGGATCGCGATAAAAGATGGTGGTACGGGTGCAGGGTTGTTATCAGAATCTCTGATCTCTGGACCTTGGCGATATGTCAACTAAACTTTTTATGTTACCCTTCGCGATTGACGTTATTGTCAATATTTTTAAAGTTCAAAGTTCATTTAAAACTGGAGAATCTAGCACCACTAGGGTTCGAAATCATATGTGATTCAGGCGTTACATTGATGACGTAGAACTTCTTCAGATGCAATTCTACAAGCTTCCTTTACTAGAATCAAGAATGTTGTAAGTATAGGATTCCCAATGAATGTCTAATGTCTCTCAAATTAGTACCTAATGCTAGAATCTATGGTCAATAATTGTGACATACTTTACTTTGTTCATAGGCTACCTTAGATGATTGCAACCTCAGTGGGAAAGCCAAAAAAGGATTATGCCACTTGACTCCAAGCCCATTGTTTTCAAAAAAATACCGTCTATACATTGTTTCCATTTAGACTATACGATGATTTTAGGCATTTAATTTAAATAAACCTATACTATAAACATATTTAAATAAACTAACAAGTATCTTGGAGTTAAAGTGGATAGTTTTTTGGAGTTTAGTTTATTAATTAAGCCGTTTAGTGGTTTTTGGAGTTTAGTGGAATAACCCGTTTAGGAGTATAGTGTTATAAGCGATGGTAATTACCATATCGCTTATAAACACGAGCCAAACACTTCTTTGTATACTCGTAGTTTTGCTTATAAATCATCAGTAATCTCTCATTTTAACCCCCTAAAAGGGGTGTTATAAGTTTGACGTGTCTGTCTGTGTATCTGTGCAACTGTCTGAGGCATCGTAGCTCCTAAACGAATGGACGTTAATTAAGTTTTTTTGTTTGAAAGCTGACGTGATCAGGATGGTTCCTAACTATAATATGAAGATCAGTTCAGGCGTTAGATGACTATCAACTCATTTCCTTTTTTTAAAAAATTTATTTATTTATAGAATCACAATTACAGTTTAACATGTTTACATCTGCCAAACTGCATAGCAGTTTGTCGGCAGTAGTCCTCGTGACAAGAAAATCCATACCACTCTTTACCATACGCTCAAGTAAGTACCTGATATATCTCTCCCCTTATCAATAAACTTATAAATTAATTACACGCCTTGGTTTTTTGTTTATTATTTAATTTTTTTGTTTAACCGGCTTCAAAATTCGTATTCGTATTAACTTAATGTTCTAGCATTCTTACTGTTGCAAACTCTTTGCATGTTTAGTTAAGTAAAACCTCTTCTTATGTTTTTTATTATTGGTTTTGTATTTGTCAGATTATTATACGTCAATGGAAAAGAGAGTAATGAATTTTATTTTATATTAAAACCTATTGAAAAGTCTCACAGCTAATTTACAACGACCTGTGGGACAATCCGTAACACTTACTGCCTTACTAATTACTCTTCACTCTCTATCACAAAAACCACTGTGCCGATTTTGATGAAACTTTCACAGTTTCCTAAGTCACACTTTATCTGGACGTATTAAATTATGGTTCTTGTGAATGCGTGGAAAAACATAAAACCTAAAAAATTACATGCAGTCACAATACACTCCTACTTGACAAAAGGGTTTTACTATCTAAAAATTTGGCTTACTGTTACTTCGGTGGTATTCCGAGGCATGCTAACCTTGAGCTTATCCTGTAATATCAAATAGTCTGCGGTAAGTTGAATTCTTCAGAAACTTACAGCAGATATAGCGTGATTGGGCTCATAAGAACAGTCTCAATGAGATGGTGTTAGATAGATGATTAATTAGGCCGTGGGTTATTTACTAGTCATGTTATGTCATCTGTCATTCAGCGTTGTCCCTCTGGAGGTCTATGACAATAGAAAAATTAATTGTGCCTTGAATCTGTAGCTTGATGGGTTGATAGTAGGAGTCAAATGTGTCTCTCCATTCACACAAAATCTCACCTCATTGCGCACCAAGAATATGGCGTTGTTCCTGTTCCTCGTTCATAGAGTACAGCGGATGTATGAGAGCGATATCCGAAGTCGATGAGCTCCAACGCTAAACGCTACACAAACCCGTCATAGCAATTTACTAACTTCATTTACAAAAAAGTGTGTATATTTTTTGCCATCGCATTATTTATCGATTCAAAAGTATTTTGATTTAAATTGGCAAATTGTCCTTTAAAATTTGATTAGTAGGTATCACACATAGATTTTGAGTTGCAGAATAATATGTAAATTATGGGAAAGAGACTATTAGGTACTTACCTACTAAGCACCTACATTTTTTCACCAGTTTTGATTATGTGGGTACGACATGACCCAAAGACTAGTACTCCGTGACATGACCACATGACGAATAACGGTTAAGTTCAAATATTTAACAACTTTTAAATACATCTTAATCATTTGATATCTTTTTAACATTTCTACGAAATAATGCAGCCAATGTTTTAATATTCCATAGAAGTGCTATGAAATTATCAAACGAATAAGATGTATTTGAAAGTTGCAATACATTCCTATGAACTAATATAGGCCATGTTTTTTAACCGACTTCAAAAAAGGAGGAGGTTATCAATTCGTCTGTATGTTTTTTATGTTTGTTACCTCAGAACTTTTTTCTGGGTGAACCGATATTGATGATTCGTTTTTTGTTCGATGCGGAATAGTTCCCATTTGGTCTCATAAGAATGTTTTAAAAATCCATTGGGTAGTTTGGTTCTACGTATGCGAAATTGCGGATTTTTGTTTTCCTATGAATTTTTAGTGAAATGATACGATAGTAGAAAACAATATAAGCTAACGGTCACCCATCTAGCTTTGATTATCAAAGCTATCATTAAAAGTTATCACTAAAAATTGGTAAAAAAAAAAATTAAACAAAAATTAAAACCGACCCCAAACTGAAAAGAAAAATATATATATTAAAATTTAGTAGGTACTTAGGGGGCGTCCATAAATTACGTGAGGTGTTTTTTTTAATTTCCTTGTTCTCCCTCCCCCCCCTGGTGAAATGTCGTGAGATTTTATTCAACCCCCTCCCCCATCCCCCAATCTCACGTGAGATTTTTCAAAATGTGGGTTTCTTACGTAAACGCGTTGGATTGTTATTGTAATAAGAAAAAAAAAATTGCTTCGTGCTTTGAGTCGCGCGTTCGGCTGACAGTGGCGCCAAAACAAAGGACGGGCGCGAAAACAAATATCGTGGTTTGACAGTCAGTAAATGTATAACGTCGAAGTATGAATGAAATTATTTTCTTTCGAACGAATTAGTGAATGATCTTAATCGTATTACGATTACGCTTAAGATTAAATCTCAAGCATGTACAATTTGGATTAAATGGACCAAAATAGTATATTTTTTTTGTTTCAATCAGAAAAAAAAATACGTGATATTTGCCGAGACCCCCCCCCTCCTATGTCCAACGTAAGATTAGATGAGATTTGACTCGACCCCCTCCCCCCCTTAAACACCTCACGTAATTTATGGACGCCCCCTTACTCATCTCCTAGGAACGTATTTTTGAAGTTGGTGCTAAGGTGTTTCATGAAACCATAGATAGTGAAGCACCGACTCCAAAAATATGTTCCTAGGGAATGAGTACCTACCTACTAAAATTTAATTACATTTTACTTTCAGTTTTTGGAGTCAGTTTTAATTTTTTTTTATTGTCGTAACCACAGGTTGGTTAGTTAAGACGATTGTTTAATTTGTTATTTTAATTGATAAAAACCAATCATTGCTTGCTTTGCTTTCTTTACAAAACTTATAGACTGTAGTCGTTCAATTGGATAAATACCCACCGCTGCAAAAATAAAAAAGTATCTCCTTTGCAAAAGATATGAAACGTAGTGAAATTCTTCCAGCTGGAGCGGCTGAATCTATCAGAAAGAGAAATTTTCTTTTCTTTTCCTGCTAGCGAATTTTCACCAATATTTTGGTCAACTATGTGTAGCCTATACATAGACTATGTATAAAAAATTAGATACAAAATTTTAAACAAAAATTAAAACCGACTCCAAAAAACTGAAAAGGATATAATAATTAAATTTATGTAGGTACTCATCCTCTAGAAACATATTTTTTGTAGTTCGTGCTTCACTATCTATTGTTTCTGGAAACAACTTAGCACAATTATTTTTTTCACAATTTTTAGTGATAACTTTTTAATGTCAAAGCTAGATGGGTGACCGTCAGCTTATATTGTTTTCTACTTTCGTATCATTTCACTAAAAATTCATAAGAAAGCAAAAATCCGCAATTTCGCCTACGTACTCATTCCAGTAATTTTGATTTAAAAACCAAACTACTTAATGGATTTTTAAAAAAATACCTAATCGGGAACCAAATGGGAACTATTCCGCATCTAACAAAAAACAATTAAACAAAAATTAAAAAGGGGATAAGTACCTACTAAAATTTAATTATTTTATCCTTTTCAGTTTTTTGGAGTCGGGTTTAATTTTTGTTTAAATATTTTTTTTTCACAATTTTTAGTGATAACTTTGAAAGGTCAAAGCTAGATGGGTGGCCGTGAGCTTAAATTGATTTCTACTATCGTATCATTTCACTAAAAATTCATGGGAAAGCAAAAATCCGAAATTTCGCATATGTAGACGACTTCATTTTTCCAGTTTTTTTGATTTAAAAACCAAACTACGCAATGGATTTTCAAAAAATTTTTATGGGAACAAATGGAAACTATTCCGCATCGAACAAGAAAAGAATCATCAATATCGGTTCACCCAGTCAAAAGTTCTGAGGTAACAAACATAAAAAAAAACATACAGACGAATTGATAACCTCCTCCTTTTTTTGAAGTCGGTTAAAAAAAGAATCATCAATATCGGTTCACCTAGTCGAAAGTTCTGAGGTAACAAACATAAAAAATCAGTCGAATTGATAATCTCCTCCTTTTTTGAAGTCGGTAAAAAAGTAAGGAAAAAATTATAATCTTAAGAGATATTTTAAGGGTTCCTGTGACAGCTAGCGATTATTTGTTAGATTGGTTGGTTCAGTTTGGCAGTTTTGTCAAAGAATATATATGTTGCAGCCGGCTGTTTAAATTAACCGCCTCACTGGCCGCCTAGGCCGTTGATGAAATTACGGCATCCAATGAAACGTCTGAAGGAGAAATACCTAATTTATTGAGCGCTACGTTTAACCAGATGGCTGAACCTCATGTTAGCCGTCTGGTTAAAGTAGCCATTCAATTGGTCGCCTGGGCAGGTCGTTTAAATCGAAGAGCTTTTATGTGACTGTTTGAGTGATTGGTAGGTTCAAGGTTTTTTTTATGACTGCTTATCAGCGACATCAAAAATAACTTTGAACCTACCAACCACACCAAAACTCTTCACGACAAGACGATCTGCCTAGGCGATCCGTTGAGTGGATCTAGTTCAATCAATTATCGGCCTAGGCATTCAATTGGATGCCGGCGTTTAATCAATAGGTTAGTCATCTAATTAGGCCGCGAATTTAACCAGATGGCGGCGACATAATAATATACACTGTCGTGTTATGCCCCATTTAACAGAACTATTATATACACGGCATTTTCCAGTGGGTTGTGGTCACAACCATTTTTTTTTTGCAAAATTATACATTTAAAATTAGTTTCAGTATTTATTAGATCCATGGCCGAAGCAGGAATAAAAAAGAAATTCAATGGAAAGTCCGTAAACCCCCGTAAGTGGGGGCTCTTGAGGCCCTCGAGTTATTGACGAGCGAAGGCTCCGCAAGACTACTTGTCAACATGGGTTTGTCTCCGACTCGATAGGACTTCACTTTTTGTTTGAAAAATGTATCGACTATGTTCTCTGAGGACCCGATACCTTGTTCTATTACGTACTTAGTCGCGAAGTGGTTTTGATAATTATTTGCATTCATGCCAATAAGTACCTAGATATGTATTTACTTATGTAGATAATGCATAAAACCTTGTTTTTAAAGTTCAATACAAATTTACTTATCTTGTCATTCGAATAGAAAATTAAGAATTTTTAAAAGTGCATACGTACCTAAATAGTGAACTTCCCACAAACCAGACACAATCGATATTCCATTGTTGAGCAGACCTCATCGGCGAGTTGGGAAGGCTCAAAGTAGAACAGGTCGTCCATACCTAAATACCTATATGGTATTTAGGTACCATAATCCTAAACTATTATTACGAATTTATTTTTTGAATTCACATAGTTAACCCTAACGGAAACACCCAAAAATTCCGAATTATGTAATTCCGAATTTGAATATTCCGATTTTTAAAAATCCGAATTTCACAATTCTTAAGAGACTAAATTCCGACTAAGTATTCAAAAACTCGATTTTTATTTTATCGAAATTCATAAATATTCGTATTTTAATATTCCGACTTTCATTAGTACGAATAATTAAAAACCCGCTGTGTTCGAAGTCCGAAATATAGTAGGTATTCCGAATTAAAATTTTCCGAAAATTCATAAAATTGGCGGATTTTTGCTTTCCTGTGACTTTTTAGTTTTACACAAGTCATAAAAAATCATCGTACGAAAATTTTCTGACGTTAAGTTCATTCTGACGTGACTCAGAAAAGAAAGACTTCCATTTTCAAAAGCTAAACTTATTTTATTATTAATACAATAAAAAAATAAGTTTAAATTTTGAACTTTGACAAGTTACCGTTCCGAAACTTTCAGTGTCGGGCGACACTGGAAGTTAATGTTTGCGAGGGCTCGCACTTTAACGTAGTTATATTAGAATAAATTCGTTTCAGAAAAATGTGATATTATTTAGTAATTAAAATAGAATAAAACTAGAAAAATTTCACGTCCTGAGGCAGGAATCGAACCCGCGACCTTTCGCAATCCGGGCGACTGCTCTGACCACTGAGCAGTCGCCCGGATTGCGAAAGGTCGCGGGTTCGATTCCTGCCTCAGGACGTGAAATTTTTCTAGTTTTATTCTATTTTAATTACTAAGTAATTTTTCAAACATTTATAATAATGTTAAAATCAAAAATTAAGAATGTGATATTATTGCTAACTTATCAGTCTTTTCAAAGCCTACTCATTACCCATACTTAATGCTAATGTAGTCTATTAGAATTTGAAATCCATTTCAAATTCAGAAAATAATATTGTATCTGCATGAAATTGCCTATTATATACTTAGTGATACTTAGGCTGTAAATCTTAACAGGCGTTTCGTCACTTTATGTCAGTAGATAAATAATATTCATGTTCGATGGGTCCGATGTAGTAGTACATATTATGTCATGTTCACAAAGTGCGTGTAATTAAGAGTATTAAAGAGCACGTTTGTGTTTACAAATTATCAATATGATGTAAGCATCGATATTCGTGTTAGCTATATAACGAGCCGTTTGTTTGCGCGGCTCGAATGCCGCCTAACCCTGCCTGCCGCTCCTGGCAACCAGCCAACGCGGGTTTGCTTCCACAACGTATAATGTAGTACACTGACGCTTTACTATCATCCTAGGAATTAATGACCGAACAAAAATGTCCTTGTATTTTGCGGATTATTTGTTTACGAGAATTGTGTCATATCATATATATTAGGCATGAATTAATTTTCACTATGGTGTATAACTTCTCAGTTAAATTATTATTTCATCCCCCCATCTCGGAAAGAGTATTTTTGCTCTTCGATATCTGAGTGCAAAAGCCCTTTTTTACCGCTAGTGGATAAAGTAAAATTGTATTTAGAAAATCGTGTGCACTAAGTTTGTGAATTCAAAACATCATTAAACAAACCTCTTTACTTCTACCTCCATGGTGCTGAATTTACCATACAACCTTTTATAACTTGTTAAAAACTCAGACTCGGCACTTTCTTGGTGTACTTTTTGTTTAATTTGCTTTGCGCGCGCTATTTTCTTTTCACGGCATATTTGTTTAAACCATAGGTCTAAATAAGACACTTGAAGACAAGTAAAAAACTAAAAATGAGTGAAGGTGGTTGTAGTGGACTGTATTCTTGTTCTTGTGGTTGGTGGTCAAATGATAACTCCTTTTGATTCTCTTGACGTATTTATTGTAGCACTCAAAATTACAAGCCTTAAACCTTTATAAATGCACTAAGATATGAGAAATTTATATAAAAAGGACGACGTACGTTTTCGCCGTTTCTAGATGGTTCGTAACTCTTAAAACACGCCAGGTGGCGCTAGGTTGGCATTTACTTTTTTAATAATAAAATGTATGTTGTGTTGCCAACATAGCTCCGGCCTACGGGAAATTTATTTAACATCATCAAAACTTTATGTGAGAGAAGATAAACACTTCTAATTGTTATGGGAAATTATTATCAATATAAAAATATTGAAGTTAAATTTTTAGTTTATATAAAGTTCTAAATGTTATCACTGTAAATGTAATTAAAGTTAATAATACACAACAAATTATTGTTTCACTATAACAATTAAAGAATAAGTTTATAAACACATTAACCTACACTAATTTTATAAGTACTTATTTGTACAGATATGCCGAATCAAGTTATTTTAAGCAAATAAAGAGTTTTTTTTAAGTCAACAAGTCGTTTACATTATTTACCTACCTATATTTATCACTAACAAAACATTATTACTAGGAATGTAGCATTTTTAGTTTAACTTATTATCTTATAATTAGAAATAATCAAAAAGTATGACAACTTAAGATTAATTATTGTTATTATCAATGGGCAAGACACAGACTTTATGCACAGACCGTGTATGATGATGGCCATTGGCAGCTCTTACTTCAACTACTCTGACATGTCCATCTTTGCCTGGAAATACCTTTGTTATTCTTGCCATTGGCCAGTGCAATGGTGGAGTATCTTGCTCGCGTAAAATAACTAGATCTCCTTCTTTTACATTTGGAGCAACATTTAGCCACTTAGGGCGACTTTGTAACAAGTTTAAGTAATGCTTGTGCCATTGTTTCCAAAATACTTGTTTCATATTAATACATATATTCCACATTTTTAATAAATTTACTGATGTTTCACTTAAATCGTGATCTGGTAGGGTACCTAGTGGTGCACTTGTAAGAAAATGACCCGGAGACAAATACGAAAAATCATTAATGTCATTTGAAACAGCTGTTATAGGTCTGGAATTTAAAACTGCTTCTATTTCACACAAAATTGTGTTTAGCTCCTCATATGTGAGGAGAGACCTCCCAACAACACGTTTTAAATGAAACTTAACAGACCGCACTGCGCGCTCCCAAAGACCACCCCATGTCGGTGAATATTTAGGTATAAAATTGAATTGTACGCCATTGTTGGCAGCAAACACTTGCACTTGACTTTGGTGATCTTTGTTAGCTAGCAGATGCTGCAAAGCATCTAATTTGTTCCTTGCCCCTTTGAATGTCGACGCGTTGTCACAATAGACTTTGCTGGGCAGATTTCTACGAGATATGAATCTCTTAAAGGAAGCTAAAAATGCTTCAGTAGTTAATGATGAAGTCAATTCTAAGTGAATTGCCTTTGTAATAAAGCAAACATAAACTACTATATATCCTTTGGTTATTATTGGCTTTCTTATGCGACTCTGTTTAACAGAAATTGGCCCAGCGAAGTCCATACCACATTTTTCAAAGGGTCTGCTGCACGCGTTGACACGCTCAGCAGGCAAAGAACCCATTAGCTGCTTCGCTGCTTCTGCCTTTAATCTGAAACATATGACACATTTATATATGACAGACTTTACAACTCTAAGGCTGTCAATAATCCAGTATTTTAAATTTAAATTAGCCTTTATTAGCTGTGGGCCAGCATGCAATAGCTTATAATGTTCATTTCTTATTATTAATTCTGTTATCTTTGACCCTTTGGGTAATATAATAGGGTGCTTTTGATCATATGAAATAGATGCATTTTCTAAACGACCACCTACTCTAATCATGCCCCTTTTATCCAAAAATGGATTTAAAGATTTTAAATTACTTTTAAAATTATGATTGTTATGTAATAAATTTTTTATAACATTATGAAAGTATATTTGCTGTTCATGTTTTATTAGAGACAATAAAGAATTGTTTAACTCAACAGCTGTCAGATAAGAATGCTGCACTTTTATATTGTTGTTTTTTAAATTATTACAAAATCTTAATATATATGCTAATACTCTTACCATTTTATTTATATTAGAATTTTTTTGCTTAATATCATTGAGCAAAGATGTATTTATTTCTACTTGCAAGCTTACTGGTTGACAAAGATTACTTTCTTTTTCAATACCTACTGTATTTAACAAAATAGACTGATTTTGTTGAAAACTGTATTCTAAGTTTCTTAAAAAGACAGGGCCATGCCACCAAAGTTCAGCGCACTGTAATTCATTGGGCTGTACTCCCCTTGTTAGACAATCAGCTGAATTCTGGTCAGTTTTTACATACAACCAGTTAGTAACCTTAGTCAACTCTTGAATAACTAACTCTGTTAGCTACATAGGAATCTAACCGTACAATGCTTGTATTTATCCATGAAAGTACTATATTTGAATCCGAGAACAGATAAATATTATCAATATTAATTTTAACTTGCAATGCCTTGCACACTCCAACCACAAGTTTCGACAACAATACAGCTGCATTAAGTTCAAGCCTGGGAATGGTAAGTTGCTTGTTGAGAGGGTTTACCCTTGATTTAGAGCACAACAAATTTATTATTACCTTTCCATCAGAGTCAATGAACCTTAAATATAGACAACAACCATAGGAGAGGCTAGATGCATCAGAAAATCCTATCAGCTGAGCACCAGTACATTGAGTGAGTATGCAACGGGGTACTATAATGGGTTTCATGTTTTGTAAATTAGTACAAAATTCTATCCACATGTTTTTTATATCGATTGGTGGAGGTGAATCCCATGGTACTTTCGAGGCATGAATTTTTTGCATGATAATTTTTGCAATAATAATAATAGGACCTACAAATCCCATAGGATCATAGAACTGACTTATGTAACTTAATATTTCTCTTTTAGTATGTATTTTGGCTTTATATGGAGAAGCACATATTACAAAAGAATCAATATTTAATTGAAATTGAATACCTAAAGTTTTAACACTAGGGTTGTCCTTTTGTAAATCTAAATCCCCAAAATGATGTTCTTCTTTAGGTATTGAGTGAAGAACTAAGTCTGAATTTGATGACCACTTATGCAGACTGTGACTAGCCTTATTTAATAAATTAATTAAGTCATTTTGCATGGTAATTAGTTGAGATTCATTATCATTAGTTACCAGGATATCGTCTACATACGTACAGTTCTCTAAAATAAAGGCAGCCATAGGGTAATCATCTTTGAATAACATTGCTAGCTCTAAAAGACATCTAGTAGCTAGATATGATGAACTCTTAAGACCATATGTAACTGTATTTAAGCGTATGCACTTAACATCTTCCTGAGGTGAATCACGCCATAAAATATTTTGTAGCGACCTCTGGTTTTCAATTAAATTTACATTTCTAAACATCTTAGAAATATCACAAGCAAAAAAGTATTTATGTATTCTGAATAATAAAATTATTTCGAAAAGGTCCTTTTGAACAACAGGTCCATTTATCATAATATCATTTAAGGAGACACATTTGTTGGTTTTCATGGAACCATCAAATACAACTCTAAGAGGAGTAGTTTTAGAATTTAAATTAATGACTGGGTGATGTGCCAAAAAATAAACTGGGTCTTTAGATAAATTATATAAATTGATGTCTATGTATTCAGCATGACCTAATTGCACATAATCATGTATAAACTGCTTGTAAGGTAAAAATATTTGTGGATCTCTTTTAAATCTTTTTTCTAAATTAAGAAATCTACCCAAAGCCAAATTGAAAGACTCACCTAATATATTATTGACTTCATCAAGAGGAATTTTTAGTGGTAAACTAACTATAAATTTATTATAACATAACTTGGTAGTATTCTGAAAAATATTTTCTGCATGCTCATGTTCTGCTAATTCTACAAAGGTTTCAGGTACTTTTTCTGATGCCCAAAATCTTGTTAACTGCTCACTCAATGTACTGTCACAGGACTGACAAAATAAACTGACGGGGTTATATAGTTTTTGTAAACAAAGATTATGACTAATTGACACCTTACCTTTATTTATGGTTTTTGTTAAACACTGGCCTGCTATTATATACCCAAGTGAAGTTGGAAGCACCCGGGGCCCCAAGCATTGGTGACAGCGACATGTTTGACCATGACCTCCACAGCTTAAAGGAGCTTCAGGCAGCGGCAGGAGCACCTGGAATAATATGTCAGCACCTAAAAGCATCTGTATCGGCCCAGGCGAAGCAAAGGTGTCATCGGCTAACTTGCAGTCAATTGGCAGAACTATTTTTGAAACATCACACATAAATTGAGGCAAATTGGCGGTGATATTGTCAAGAACATGGCATGAAACATTCATATTAAAGGGGAAGTGCAAAGAGTGAATTTTTAAATTAATAATTTTATTTAACTGGACATTAGTGCCAGCTACTCCTGAGACTTGCACCTTACTATAGGAAGGTGTTTCCCCGAGTTCATCTAAAACATTTTGTAAAACAAAGGAAAGTTGAGAACCACTGTCTAGAAGAGCCCTCACTATAATGTTTTGCTTCCCATTTGTTAATCGTACCTTGGCGGTTGGTAACAAAACTTGCTTATTGGAAGATTGTGTAGTCAGTGAAGATATAGTTGCACTAACTTGTTCGACACTTTCTTCATGTAAAAGGCTGTTATGTTCCTTTTTACAAACATTACAACGAAAATGGAACTTGCACTTGCCATTATGAGTATTTAAGCATATTTTACAAAGTTTATGTTGCTCTGTAAAACTTATTCGCTTGTCAACTGGTGCTAGTTTAAAATTTGGACATGAAAATAATTTATGTTCTGACTTACCACAATAAATACATTTGGTTGGCAGCTTGGTAGTAGCTAATGCCACACCTTTTAGAGGTTTAATATGCTGTTGATGCTCCACAGGCCTTTTTTCTGTGTTCTCTAATGCAAGCGCTCTGTTTTGTAAAAACTCAAAAAACTCTTGTAAAGTGGGTTTTTTAGTGTTGTCCCGCTCTAACTGAAACCCCCTTAGGGTGTACTGATCTAACTTACGCTGCAGTATAGCAACCAGCAATAGACTCCACTCTTCTATGGGCTCATCAAGGTTTTTTAATGCAGCTATATGTTGACGAGAATCTGAAATTAAACTGCGCAAGGCATGCGGTGAACATTTAGACATGTTAGGTAAATCAAGCAGTGCATGAATATGATCAAATGCTATTTTACTAATATTATCATATCTTTGCTCAATTATCTTTAAAGCCTCTTTATATGAAGAATTTTCTAAAGGTAAATTTACAATTAGTGAAAGTGGTTCGCCTATTAAAAGGTTTCTGAGATAATACAATTTTTGAACACTATTAAGTGTAATGTCTGAATCGATCATGGCTTTAAAAAGAGATATAAAAGGTTTGAATTCTGAATATTTACCATTGAATGGAGGAATACAAATTTTGGGTAAAATTGTTTTGCTGCTTGTGGCCGTTTTAGTGGCGCTAAAATTGGCAGACCCAGAGTTACTTAACTTTTCAAGGTTTGTCTCAATAACATCAATTAGTGTAAAATAAACATTTTCAGTCCCGGCGACATCTTCCTTGTCGTCGGGCTGTAGTGACAATATTTCAATTTGATATTTATTGTAATCTTGAAAGGCAGCTATTAATGCTTGTTTTTTTATTTGGAGTTGCGTTTTTGTTAAACCTTTTATTGCGTTCTCATCTAGCGCATTCGCTATACGAGTTATTGCCGCCTTTTGGTAGCCGCGTGCGGCGTGCAATTTCTTTACTTCCATTTTTGAAAAGATACAGAACTGTTCTTAAACTAGTAACTATGATATGCACTAATTTGCTTAATGTTTCTACTATGTAATTTAAACAAGTTTATGCAAAGCGAAAATCACTGCTAAAACGCAAAAAAAACGCGCACTGAAAAGAGTTGACAACGTAAAATGGCGGAGAGAACAGAAACAAATGGCACGACACTGTCTTGTTTGTTTCACGGGAATCCGCTCGCTGCGTGCGTAGCGCATGCGCCACGCGGCAAGCGAACGTGGTGTGATGAGCGTCGCGGCCAATAGCAGCGCAGCGCTGGTGGGGCGCCGCGATGTTCAAGCTCGTGATTGGCTGTAGTTATCGCAGCCGGTATAAGCGCGATCTTGATTGAGCACGAAATGAGCTTGCATCCAACAAAGTTCCCGCGGAAAATTTAAATAGCGCGCGAAGTATGCAGCTTTGCTGGACGAATTCTCGACCTTAGTGAGGAATATTTAAGACTTGCTTTTTCTTGCAGTTTGCGTACGTGACTTGGAAGATTGATGCTTGAACACGAGGGACGGTAAATACAGTATAGCTGTATTTTGAATATTTTGAATGCATAAATATGCGCACTTTTGAGCAAAATATTCTTGTTCCACCCACCGTAAACCAATCTTCTAAAGCTGAGGATCTTGGATATTGCTTTTGACCAACCTGACGGCTCGTAGTGACCAAACTTGTAGTGGACTGTATTCTTGTTCTTGTGGTTGGTGGTCAAATGATAACTCCTTTTGATTCTCTTGACGTATTTATTGTAGCACTCAAAATTACAAGCCTTAAACCTTTATAAATGCACTAAGATATGAGAAATTTATATAAAAAGGACGACGTACGTTTTCGCCGTTTCTAGATGGTTCGTAACTCTTAAAACACGCCAGGTGGCGCTAGGTTGGCATTTACTTTTTTAATAATAAAATGTATGTTGTGTTGCCAACAGTGGTTTTCCACCAGTGGGGCGACTCGGGGCGAGACGAGGCGAGGCGAGACGAGAATTGAAATCGCACTGACCCTTTTCCACTAAAAATTGCCCGCGCGAGCTCGCGCGAGTTGATTTTCCACCAGAGTGGCGAGGAGAGAATTGAAATCGCACAACAATAAACCTATCGCGAGAAACGTGTTTCTGTTGCAGAGTTAATTTACACTTTATATCGGAAGCTATTGCTTCCGATATAAAGTGATCGGAAGCTATTGGTTCATTTTTACACAAACAAATATTTCAATTCACGTCTGGCACATCCTCGTCAATCCCGACTATTTCCACCAAAGATGCGCGAGGCGAGGATTGAAAATTTGCCATACAAATTTCAATTATCGTCTCGCGTCGTCTCGTCTCGTCGCTCTGGTGGAAAATCGCCTAGGGTTCTAAATCATACCAAATTTCACATTAAAATTTATACTCTATATCGGAAGCAATATGGTTCATTTTTACACAAACAAATATTTTAATTCACGCCTCGCACATCCTCGTGAATCCTGACTATTTCCACCAAAGATGCGCGAGGCGAGGATTGAAAATTTGCTATACAAATTGTAAATCTCGTCTCGCTTCGTCTCGACTTGCCCCTCTGGTGGAAAACCACCGTGATTCTAGCGACGAAGAAGTTTATTTGATGCCAACAGAACTGGAACATTGAGTGAAACTGTTAATAATGCGCAATTATTATTTTTTGCATTTAGTCATTTCCTCGTTGAGGTGGGATGAAAAGTTACGTGTTGCATTCGAGTGCAAAGATTTTTCACTTTGTGCTCTTTTGATTCCCTCGCTAACGCTCAGGATTCAAATTTTTTAATCCTTCGCTTGCTCGGTCATCGAAATTGAGCTCGCAGTTAAAAAGCAACTTTGCACTCTTGTATAACAAATAACTATTTTTGTATTCTTTTATTTAGCTGTATTGGTGAATAAACAAACAGTAATTGATCCTAAATATCAGTTAGAAAAATGCCAGATGTTAATATCAACATTTACATCCCTATAACGCATTAAAACAAATAATTACAAATAGTTTACGACATAAAAGCCGGATAAGTTGTAAAAAACTTCCTACCTAAAATAAGCCGCTGAAACCCTTAAATAAACAAAATGTAATTTTAAGTGCGAAAAGTGCGAACGTCAAGCTACATGACTCATCATTTTCAGTTCTCCCATTGTTCTTTGAAGATTCTTACGGAATATAATGAAGTCGACAACTCTTGAAATCTCGAGTGAATGGTTCGTCATTTGAGAGGAAATCCTCGCTAAAAATTTTAAAACATACCTATCACTAGGTGGTAGGCCCGTATGTAGGGTCGTCTGGGTAGGTACCACCGCCTTTCTTATTTCAGCCGTGAAACAGTTCGCTGTGTTTCGGATTAAAGGGAAAGGTAGCCAGTGTTATTACTGGGCATGGACGGCATTTCATCTTAGGCCCCAGGATGACAACGCACCTGCAATATCAAGTGATTTTCCCTTGTTATTGCAGGTGTCTATAGGCGGCGGTAACCGCTTACCATCAGGTGGGCCGTCAGCTGGTTTGTCATCTAGTTGTATAAAAAAAAATAAAAAAAAACCTTTTTAACAACCGTATTGTTTGTTTTTTTAAAAAACATTTTTTCCTTCATATATTTTTAAATTTAAATTTTTTTTAAAATATGAAGTACTGACACCACTTTAATACAATTAAATATTGAGAAGGAAGTGGTTTAAAAGGAAGCTCGCGTAAGACTGACTGTCCGCTCTATTCAAAATGGAGATGTTGATACTAGGCAGCATGCTTGGTCAGCAGACACTTCAGAAATCTCTATACAAGGTTATAGATGTAGCTCCGTTCCATATGGTTGAGCGGAGCGATGGCTGGCACATGCGTCAAACTTGTGAACAGGTGCCACCACAGAGTACTTTGAATACTGGAAATAGAGGTCAATCTTAGCCGTAAAACGAGCACTGCTACACTAGCGCTCCGAGGAGAATCCGTGGTAAACAGTACGGTTTATTTATTCTCTACTTGTATCTGTGTGCGTGAGTGTATGTATGTGTTGCACTATGTAAATAGGTACCTATACCTAATGAAAGTATTGTTTGTTTTCTGAATTGACAGTATTGACACTGTTTTTCATCAGTAATATTGTATTTAGTTGTAGAGTGTATTTATTACATTCAAGTTAGTAAATCAAAAGGCAACTGATGAAAACTAGTATCAACACCGACACAATAACCTTTAAATTATCTACGACGACCATATTTGTTTTGGATTGGGTACAAAATGATAGCATTTATGTACATAGTTTTAGTGATACCAGTCAATTTCTTGTTCTTGTACTACTAACCATTGCATGTAAATTAAATAAATCTTTATAACTTATTAGGTTTTCATAAAATATTTGACGTAATACTAATGTATTTCTATGTTTTATTATAAATAAAACAATACAATTATTATTGTAATGACGTGGTCAGACAAGTGTTTAAAATTAATGAAAGATGTTTAGCTTTATTAGGTCTTTGTATATTAATTGTTGACCTTTGTGTATTGTAATGGTGCATTGTCGGACAGCCTTTAAATACAGTAAATATTCTTGTCATTAGGTACTTATTGGTACGTTAATATACCTTTTTTATACTCTGTGCGACACTGCACTGCTAAATACTATTACTGTGTAATTAAACATTGTAACTTAATAATTGAAAAGAGTGACTACACGAGTTTGTTGCCGGAATCTTCTCGGTAGTTCAACTTTTGGATCCGGTGTAAATTCAGACAGACTGACAGACATACTGACTGATGGACAGACTGACTGACGGACAGACTGACTGACGGACAGACGGACCGACAGACAGACCGATAGACAGACTGACATTATAACATTCTTAGCTTACGTAGATCTAGATAAGACAGAGAGACAAACATTATGAAATTGTTAGTTAGTTAATATTATTTTTATGTGATAGACATAAGGTTTTTTTCGTTGACGATTCGAAAGTGCTTCTTGGGGGGCCTAATTAAATAAAGATATTTTCATTTTTCATTTTCATTTTAATTTTTTGTAACACAATGTATATTTTTAGGCCTAAAGAGTCAAATACCATTACAATATTTACAATGTGCATGTCACTTACATGCATGCATTCAAGGGGTTCAATAAAAACTTACGATTATGGACACTGATGGTTAAAAATTCAATCTGCAACAGCCCTCAGATAATAAAACTGTGCGTAAACCCTTTGTTTTATAATCTGAGCAACAGCCTCTATACGTCCTGCTGCTGGGCCAGTGGCCTTCCTACACGTGGAGTATGTGTGCGGCGAAAAAATCAAAAAGTTTACTACACTCATACAATTATTCCGAAGTTCACAATCTGGGTGACAGCTACCAGGGACTTGGGATAAACCTCAGATTTTTTTTAGTCTGGCGACCGACTGGTTTGACGACCGGCTGGTCGAGTTGTCTGTAAGTCTGTACCCCTTACTATACAGACTACTTACTCGGTCCGGGGTCCTGGGTCCGAATCTCAGTAGGGGCAGATGTTTGTTGACATAGTCATAAGTATAATACTACTACCTGTATAATAAACAAAAATTCAAAATTGTAAAATAAATTTCAAATTTTAATACAAATAGTTCGGCCAGTTAAACAAAATTTATGGTAATTTTTAAAATTAATTTTAGAATTCAGAACTTTTGATAAGACCTTGGATTCAGGATGTTTTTTTTATACAACTAAGTAGATGACAAACAAGCTGACGGCCTACCTGGTGGTAAGCGGCCACCGCCGCCTATATAGACACCTGCAATAACAAGGAAAAATCACTTGATATTGCAGGTGCCTTCAATACGACAATAAATTAAAACATGGGCTGTATTAGTTCATAGAAATGGTTTGCTACTTTCAAAAACATCTTAGTCATTTGATAATTTCATGACATTTCTATGAAATAACGTAACCAATGTTATATTTAGTTAGGATACCCCTCGGCAGATTAGACGAAACGGCCGAGGGTCAGGGCGACAGAGAGCGGAATTGGCGGACAATCCTGGCGGTATCCAGCAAGACTGCCCGCTGAAGCCCTGCCATTACTGGTCCGTCACGCAATCCCAATATCCTCAGATGGTCGCGGAGAGAGCTTGGGATGAGGTCGTTGGCTGAGACTACGACTGGTATGATCTTGGTGAACGCCACTCTCCACATATCGGTAACCTCGTGTGCCAGGTTCAGATACTTTATATTTTTGTCTGATTTGGCTTTCACGAGGTTTTCATCCAAAGGGATAGTGACGTCCACTAAGAACACACGTGACTCTACCCGGTTCTTCAGTACGATATCAGGCATGTTAGCGGAAACCGTCTTGTCCGTAATGATTGACCGATCCCAGTATTGTTCTTATTATTATTGGTCCGGTTTTTATTATTTTTAGTCTTTCTACTACAAACTACAAAATGATTACTCTACATCTTTTACTATTCTAAACTAAATATTTATTTGTGATAAAATTACTTGCCTTTTAATCTATGGACTAGTCGGTTATTGAATTGATATTTAACTTTGTAGACAATACAAACAAAAATCACGGAGTTAACGTTATTCTGTATTCGATAACAAGTTATTGACGTTGTACAGTCAACGGCACATCAAGCGTAACAGTTTGACCTAGAGACCGCCCTTATTCCGTTCAATATAGTAGCGGATTTCGTAGTGCAATTGTTACACTTGATGTGCTGCCGTCTGTACTTCATGTATTAGGAATGACAACTTCAACAACGAATGTTGATATTTGCAATAAACAAATTATTGACAATCCTAGATGCAGTAAGTATTTAATTAAATTAATAATAATTAAAAAGTTACAAATAAATTATGATGTAAGATAAATAGAAATCAACGGCAACTTTTTAGTTACAGTCTTGGAGGAGTTAAAGTAGAATTTGATTAAAAATTAATGTCCTTCGTCAATGATCATAATAGTTGTACTGGGTTCATAGTTGTGGTCGAGCGCGCGCTTGCGTACAATCTCCTTATAGACGAACGCGGATTTACGCGGTATGCGCGTAAGATCCGGACTGCTGCGGTCCACTTCGTACAAACCAAATTTTTCACTGCAACAATATCATTTATTTCAAAATAGTATATAACTTGTAAAGTATATCTTGTAAATATCAGAGGATCTCAATGAGTCAAATATGACTGTTATCTGAGAGTAATGAATATCGCGAGATAAAAATAAGAAAGAGATAAAATAAGTGTCATGATAATGGTGAAAATAGGCTACATTTGAAGGCATATCCATCATCATCATAATCTTTAGCAATACGTCCCATTGCTGGGCACAGGCCTTCCTATAGGGAAGAAACAGTTGAGGAGTTCGGGCCTTAATATAACACCACAACCACGCTAGCCCAATGCGGTATGATTGTTGCGGTTTGTTTTATTTTGTTTTGATTGCGGATGTTGTTGGGACTGCCTCGTTATTGTAGCGCGTCTGGGGTGTTTGTGGAATATCAAACAGCATCGCCGATTAACAGATTGCGTGGTGGTCACAACAGCAAACACTGGCTGACAGATAGACCTCTCCTATCTGGAGGTATATGGTGCGGAGGGTGTCGGAAATTTTTGTTTATAGCATTTCTGATTATAATTTTATTTCTTACTAACACTATTTTTTTAAATGATTTTCTTGTCTTGTTTGTTTATAATATAATATATACTAACTAACCCATTATGAACCTTTTTTTTTCGAAGTGGAATCCGCTTACAGACGATACCCTAAACCGCTGGTTAGGTGGACCAGCGGACCGTCAGCTAGACGTGGGCCTGTGCAGGGGTCGCCAAGCGCCTGATTATAGCGGCACTGGGAATACCTGCTAAACCACTCCGGTTTCCCCAAGCCCATAATGAAGACGACCCGGGGTTTGCCGAAGCATTTCACCGAGCCGCCTCCGGGCAGCCCGACCCTAGAACCGACCAGAGCCAGTCCTAGGGCGGGGCACCAGGCCTCACACCGGGCTGGTCCGGTCCGGTCCCGGTGTGAGGCCCACTCAGCCACCCCAAAGCCGGCCTAAGCCGTCTCTAGAGTAGCGACAGCGCCAAAGGGGGTTGCCCGGGGGAAACCCAGGCCAACCCAGACGCGACGGGCCTGTGCAATGCGCACATGCATGGAGCCTACCCTCGCACACGCAGTCCACGTCCTAACCCATTATGAACCTAATTCTTGTTATTTGAAATAAAATATTTTTTTATTGTAATATCAACCGCGACCAAAACAGTTCAACGTGCCTTCCGAAGCACGGGGGAGCTCGAGATTACAAGTTTGATTGACCCATCCGGGATCGACCATGGCAAAAGTAGGTTTATTTTCATAATCGAATCTAGAGTACCCAAACCGCTACGTCATCCAGCTCCTTGCATATCCACTGCTGCTTTTGTAGTGAAAGCGGTTGCAATAACAACTGGGACCTGCCTCCGAAGCACGGAGGAGCTCGAGACCTACAACAACAGCTTACCTACAACAACAAACCCACCTACTACTTTTCATTGACTGCCCAGGATTAACTATGGTGAAGATTGCATGTTATGAGTTTCGTGATATAAAACAAAACGGTCTATAAATCATTAGAACTAAAGGTGCGCCGAATATGACTATTAAAAAAACGTGTGACCGAATCCGAACCGAATTTTCGGCCGAATTATTCGGTGCATTTTGCGCGAAACACAGAAGATGCGCTTGCTTGCATTTATTGTCTTTGAGTAGAACTGAAGAAACTATGGACCCATTTAACTATAAAGTATCGAACGTGTGAACGTTTTAAAAGTCTAATTTTACGTTAGTTCACACTAATTTCGCGGGACGGAAGAGGGAGAACGACAACTTCAGAATCCATTATCTACGCCATAGCTAAAAAGGATCTCTTTGGACAACCAACCCACATCTATGTATCTATAAGAGACCCGGGATTCAACCTACTAAAGTTAGCTTATTTTAAACCAAAATAAAAAACACACGAGCGAAAATTTCGTTAGAACAGCACATATTCGGCACACAAACCGAATATTCATCCGAATACGAACATTTAACATAATCGGGGCATTTCTTTTGAGAGAAATATATAAATATCACAAACCTTAGCAACTCTAACTTGACAAATGTACAGAAATAAGATATCAATTAGACTATTGACACTGGCTTCAAACTAGTCAACGGTGAATAGCAAAAGGTTTAAGAATCTTACATGAATCCTTCCACCCACTCGAAGTTATCCATGAGGCTCCAAGCGGTATAGCCCTTGATGTTGGCACCCGCATCTATGGCGTCCAGTAGGGCATCCAGGTATAAGCGGAAAAATTTGATACGTTTCTCGTCAATCAAGCCTTCATGGCTGGAGTATCCATTTTCGGTCACAATCAAGGGTGGGTTGTCATATTCCTCCATAATCTTTATCAATAATTTGTTAAAACCCCATGGAGCCGGCTAAAATACACATAATAAAACACACAGACTATTAAAAGGAAGCAATTTATGAAGTATTACGTGAGTAGGTAAGTAAACTGCAGTAGTTAGCTTAGTATTTTTTCTTTAACCATTCGACCCTGACTTGCGGGCTCACACACAGTTAAAACATACTTACTACTTTATCTGTGAAGAACCCTTGGAAAGATTAAAGTCTTTACCTTTTTAATTGACACGTTCCTTTGAAATTATTTGGGGATTGCGCCTCGTGCAATTCCATCGCACAGCACTTACCGATGTGATAAGCTATAAATACATATCAACAAACAGGCAACTCTACAGCGTCATTAAACAATAATATATTATCAATCGTAATAATTATACCGACCTTAAATCCTTGTTGATATAGGAATGATTTTGTAGTGTAAAATTACTCTATATGTGTTTTATCAGTCTAATTGTACAGATGACGGCACTCAAAGTGTAACTGTTGAACTACGAAAGCCGCGTCTATTTCGAACGTAGCAAGGGCGGTCTCAAGGTCAAACTGTTACGCTTGATGTTCTGTCGACTGTACATTATGCATTGTGATATTTATCAACCACTCGATAGCAATACTTACTACTACATAATCTTCTTCAGAGTATTTCCACTCATCTGGTTTGTATATGCTAACACCCAAATCGTCATCACGAGAGGGTACTATAAAATTATTACTTGATGCATTTCTATACACCATATGCGTAGTATAATGATTTAATCCGAAGAAATCAGATGTACCACGGATAAATTCCACCTCTTCTAATGTAAAACTTGGAAGTCTACTTCTGAAAAATCCCTGTTCTGCACTTTTTGCTGCAATTTTTTCCTTCATTATCGGTGGCCAATCGCCGGATTTTGAAAAAATAGGATGAGCATAATGTCCCGCCTAAAACACACAGTGGGTTCTAGATTCTTTATGGAGGAAATTTGAAGTGGGGCAGCTGGTACCGGACCAAACAAGATGTACCTACAGTCAAAGGCCATAAGTCCAGACCACTTTAATGGCTACGTAGCGTGCACGAATTTACGCGTATCTTTTTGTGGTAATGTAAAATGCACATAATAGCACGTCACACAGCATATCTACGAGAAAATAATGCATGTAGTCAACTGTCAATAGAGATAGCAACTATACCCGTTTCTTTTACGTTTTTAACCAATGCTAAAATTCGCTACCAACAAATATGAATTGGTGGTCGAACTATAATAACATGCCACTTACTGTTGCAATATTATCTTTAGTCTATGGAATGAACACTGAGACATTAACCGATGAGCCACAAGACTGATTATTAGATTCGTCGAATTTAAGATTCATATTCTTCGCGCTTGTCTCTGAAAGTGGTTTGAGTGTGTGAGTGAAATGTTTTCAATAAAAAAACGTCGGAAGTCTCTAACACGTGTTTCGCTATAGTTTTGTGAGACTCTTGACCGGACTGGACTTTTGACCGCGACCGTACCTACGCCCTTATGAGATGTATGTTAAACCTAGTTCATTTCCTACCTATTTACTCAAATAAGTTGTTGCTGCACAGCATTCGGTGTGAAAAAAAGTTATGTACATTCGATAGCACATCAAGCGTAACAGTTTGACCTCGAGACCGCCCTTACGCTGATCATAATAGAGGCGGCTTTCATAGTGCAACGTTACACTTGATGTGCTATCGTCTGTACAAAAAAATCCTTTATTTGGTGACTGTTTCTTTTATAATCTGCAAAATGTAGGTAGTGCTGTTCTGGTATGTGACCTTCGTGCCTCATCTCAAATTTCCAGACTATATGAAAAATTATTCAATAACCAGTAGGTTGATAAGTACCTACACTAAAAGATATTTTGGGGTAACAACTGAAATCTTACAAACCAATCTTAATCTGTTACATCATGACAGCTCTTATCTATCACATCATACAGGTGTCAGAGGATAAATAGTACTTACATCGAACTGAAAATGTTCTTCGGCCGCTACTATATGTTCTAAAGAGTCTGGTTCATACCACGCTGAACTAATGGAAATAAAAATATTCCCTTTTTGTAGTTCTCGGAATTCTTCATTATACAAATGATAAGCTTTTGCGTGAGCTAAAAGTATGTTTTTGGCACACATGTATTCTGCGATTCCGCTCAAAGTCAACCGGGGAGCTAAATATTCCATTGCATATGAGAAATGACAAACTAAGTCAGGTTCATTTATTGTAACCCAATATTTGACTCTGTCACCAAATAAATCGAAAGCGGTGCGCACGTAGTCTGCATACCAATCTATAATGCTAGGGTTAGTCCATCCACCCATCTCCTGAAGGTTTTGTGGTAAATCCCAATGGTATAAAGTGATTATTGGTTGGATATTATACTTCACTAATTCATTAATCAAATTGTTATAATAATCAACACCAAGTTGGTTTATCTCATTTGGAAAACTGGTCGGAAGAATCCTCGTCCATGACAAAGAGAAGCGGTAGGTATCAAGGCCCAGTTCCCTCACCATCTCCACATCTCTTTTATACAAATGGTAAGAATCATTTGCCTCGTCTCCCGTGGAATGATCTTTGATAACACTGGGCCTGGAATGTGACAGGCGATCCCAAATGCTTTCTGATTTTCCTATATCAAAACAATAAGATGTCTAAGATTTATAGTCATTTTGTACTTATTTTAAAATTTATTTATCTTACCATCTTCGTTCCAAGCACCTTCAATTTGATAAGCCGAAGTAGCAACACCGAAACTAAAATCGTTTGGAAAATATCGTACTTCTGGGTTTCTTCCAATGAGATTTAAAGATGCCACACTCGATAGTATTGAAAAAAAGCTAAAAATAAGAATGCATTTTTATGTAGGTGATATATTTCTATAGTACTTACTCACTTCTATTCATAATTCACTACTCACGAAAATATTAATTTACTAGACATACTGTCACGTTCCCTTCAAAAGTTGGTAGAGACTGACTGCTGATTGTTTACTTCCACATCAAGTTATAATATATTGCAAACAATATACAGAGTGCGTATATAATAACCAAAATAGATAAAACGCTTACAATGAAAATGAGATAAACATTTTCTTATCTAATTGTTTTTATCAGGTTTTTTTTCATCTAAATATACAAAAAAAATTAAATGAATACATATGCCAAGTCTTCAATTTACTTTACCGCTAAAATCAGTCATTCATTTACACTATTTATTCTTATGATTATTTTACATTAGCTGCTTTTGTATGTAGGTCAAAGTCCTTAGACGTTATTATAGCAATACAAATAAGTTGGCAAATATTTAACTATAATAATTCCTACACTAGATAAAAATTTTACTTGATGCTGTGAAACATCCAGGTCGGCGTCTGCAAAGATGATGGAATTAAAATGCTATCTGACGAAAAGATAAAAAACAACGTTCACACAAAGATTGAAAATCTTCTCTACAACAACTGCAGACCTACTGCAGCTGACAAAGTAGAGGAGATTTTTACACTCGAAAAACGGTAAAACGATACCACATGTCGTGCTGTCCGTATCGTTGGCGACGTAGAGGTCACGAACAACCTTGAGCCTCTGCAATTGCGTCGAGACATTGCGTCGCTTAGCGTCTTTTATGTGCTAAGGTAAACGTCCCATCCCAATACTCATCGGAAATTGAACTTGGCTGACTTTGACGACTTGTCACACAAACATCATTGCACTTACGAAGTTGTAGTTACACCACGAGGTACAGAATTTATTCCTCTATTAGACATAATGATTAGTTTTATTATATTTCTCCCCGAAGAAAAGGAGTAAGCATGACAACGTACCAATACCAGGTGATTTTCCCTTGTTATTACAAGTGTCTATAAACGACGGTGGCAAGTTTTATTTAAAAAATCACACAATGGTATAGATGCAGTAAAGTCTACCATAACTGAGTTAGATAAGCTGCTCCTAAAACTGGAGAGAAGGAAGTACTGGACGACTGGAAGACTGGTGGACTGGAGAAGGCAGCAGAAATCTGCAGAGTAGGATTTCCGTCGTAATTGTTATGACTAATGGAGCCAAAACGAGGACCTTCATGTCGCTTAGCAAATCTCTCTACTGCTTGCTGAGCGACATGAAGTTCCACGTTTTCAATTCAATGGTGGAAATCTCTGTCCCTTCGCGCACGGGCCCTCTTGCGGCAGCCGCAGAGGGTCATCGTGATCTGTGCTATGTGGAGTTACCTCAAAGTTAGTCGTGGGGCTGCCTGCGTTTTAGCAAGTACGCTTTCGTAGGAGATTGATGCCCTGGTGCTGGCCAGAGTGCATCAACACCGCAAACACGGTCGCAAGAGAGTGGGGGGAGCGATCCGACCTCGATGAAGCGAGGTAGATCCGCACCCTGGTGTAGAGGGAGGATCTATGCCAATGGGACGAGGCTCGTGTCACTCCAACAACCAGCTGCCGGATGATTGATTCATCCGGTGTTGGAGGAGTAGGTTGGGCGCCGGCTGGGTAGCCTCACCTACAGCATTATACAGTTACTGATGAGAAATGGTTGCTTCGGTCACTAATTGTACCGTATGGCCCGTCGGAAGGAAATGCTGCATTGTCATTACTGCGACTCCCCCAAACGATACGGCGGAGCACACTCTTGTGAAGACACTTCAGTGTGCTCGGCCTTATCGTTGCTTCGTTTGATGACACGAGTGCCGCTTCGTGCGGCACTCGGTCGCGGTCCTTTCTCGCTGCCAACCATGGTAAGGGCCATGCCACTTTTTGCGAGACTGTGCACGCATAACACAGGCTGCCACGGTTTGAATTATCCTAGTGACTCTGGGTCTCGGACAACGGTGCGAAACTTTAGCCGTAGGCAAGTTGCCTGGCGATGAGCTCGTGAAATTGCTTTAGTAGAATCTAGGCTACCCCTGCAAAGGGCAGTGGAGTTACCGGGGAGTTTTAGTGGGTAGATGTTCCCAGTGAGATAAGCGCTGGGCCTAGCCAGCGGCGGATAAGTCTGTATTCAGATTACTCCCCGAAAAAAAGGGATGAAGATTAAGGCACCCTATGGGCTGGCAATGTGGCGGCGCCTAGAATGAAATGTTTATGCTCCACTAGCTGTCTCAGCATATGGACTCTTCTATAGCTTTTTATCAGGTGGTTTTGAATCATTTGCCATGCCGAAGAAAGGTTTGTGCCCTGAAGAGAGGGAAGGGGACATTTTGGCTACAAACAAGCACTCCTGTGTTTTTAAACTCAACAAGAATATTAGATCCCGATTCAAGTATAAGTTTTAATACCCTGTTGAGCTGAATGCTACTTTTCATTCTTCTCTTCTCGGCTTTAACGCAACTGACTTCTAGACGGCCATAATATTTTTCATGAACTGTACTGTCATCCGCATGGCAATGAATGTTTCCTAAAAGAAAAATAATATGTAATTGTTATGCAAAACGTAGAATGATGGGAATAGAAAGGAGACCTGCGGTACATTGATAAGCGTTCACCAATAAGAATTATCTGCGAGGACATGGATTCTCCACCCATGCAGGAAGCCAGCGATCCAGTTGCATAGCTGAGTGGAAAGAGGCTTGTACCTGACCAAATCAAAGGTTTTGGTAATGTCATGGATAACAGCCACTGGCTGACCACGTTTGTCAATAGCTGCACTCCAGAGACGCATTAAATACGCTAGAAGATCACCCATTGTCTGTTTCGTCCAAAAAAAACCCGTATTAGCGATCATTAATTGAAAAACTATTTTCTAGGTATTTAAGATTCATTCCATGATCTTCCAAAAAAAATTAGGTATCAGCTGTTAGGCGGTAGTTAGCTGGGGACCGGTTGCAAATTAACCTATCTTCAGGACGCCGACATACACCTAGAAGGGCGAGAGAAAGACGGTGCAATAATGACGGGAGTTAATAAGACACGTGTTTACTGTTAAAGTGTCAGTTTATTACTAATCTTACGCTAATTATAATCCATATATTAAATCTATGTGTTAACCTAATAGAGGAGACGCGGCATTACACTACACGCCCCCCTTTTTTTTGAAAAAAAAAATACGGAACATTTTTTTTTACAAGAAAATTAATGTTGAACTTCAGATATCTAGTATAGAATACAGTCCTGAAATTAAAATTAATAATCAAGTTCTGTTAGTTTTAACAAGTAGATAAAAATATAAAATAAATAAATTTAAAAATAAATATTGATGTATATTTTCAAGAATAATGTTACATAATATAATGTTGAAAAGAAATTTAGAGAATGTATGAATGGTTTTAGCCTTTTTGTTATTGGCTGTGTTACACTTTCAGAAAGTTTTTGTGCATTAATTTAAGTTTAATCTTTAACAAAATCAAAATATTCAGTATTCAAGTTAACATTCTTTTATTTTTATAACTCAAAGGTCTTAGAACACTGGATGATATTAGAATTTGTTTTAAGTAGGTACATGGTCTTTGAAAATTTTAAATATACATACACACACAATACAATACCATTGTTCAAAATGAAGTTAAGAAAAGAAACTAAGTTTCTCTAATTTTCTTATAGTAAAAGTCACTTAGAACATTACTTTATTAAAAAAACCACTTATAAATTGAAAATACCTTCTCTTCAAAAGTAATCAAAATACTTAAAATTTTCCTTACATAATGGTTACATAAAAATTAACATTAAAACAGTGAAAAAAGTTATATGTTTTATTAATGCACTAATATCTAATATAGTTTTATCTTACGTAGCACTAACAGCACACTGTTGGCAATCATATATTGTTTTATATTTCAATATCATATAATGTTTTGCGTTACATTTAATTACCAAAACCAAAATAATAAAAAAATATCACACTTCTATCTTTATAGTCATTGATAAAATTATGTCTATACTGAAATTTATTTGGCCAGCTTGACTACCAAACAAAAGTATAAATTTTACTATAAAATCTTTGTAACATTCTTTCTTTGACTATATTCATTGTAGTTATAAAATATCATAATGATTTTAAAAAGTACTTTATTACCTATAATTGTGAACATTAAGTAAGTAGGTATATTCGTTGCTTGATAATAAGTAATATCATTGTCATCATCTCTTCTCAAATTTTCTTTTTGGGCCGGCCGGTCACTTTCTTTATTTCATCATTTCATTTTGGTACATTATTTATAGTCGACTCTTTCATCATTTTTCATCATTGGCATCTTGGTGCCTTTTTGTGTCGCGCGCCCTTATTTATTTTGGGGGTCATGGTTTAAGCCTCTTACATTTTTTCACTAACTGGACTCCAACTTATCTCACTGAGGAAATCTTAGTTCGCACCATGATCAAATGGAAGGATCTGACCCTTCATGTACCATTTTTTTTATATAGGGTCTTATGAATTAAGGCTACTCAATGGCCTCCAACAGCTTTCAGCGTGTACTCTCGGTCACATCGCATTTATTCTGAAGGATCATGTCCCTATTGTACCTTGTTATCTTTTGTGTACCGCACAATATTGAACAGCCTACTCTACCGCGTAACTTTTCATTCTAAAATCCAATTCATTTAAACTACTACATACCATTAAAAGAATAATTTGATTATTATATTTTGAATAGCTTTCGGGTGATCAGTCCAATCGCATATCCATATCATAGTCATCAAACTATTCGCAAGCTTCAATAAAACTTTCTATCATACCAAACAATATTTATCAACGTAACCCTATGCCTTACTCTTTTACTGTATCAAGTGGAAAGTACCTAAATTGTATTCTATAGCTACAAAAAGATTTTTAATACTATCTACTCAATCTATCATTGCTTGACATTTTTCCCCACTTTATTTTCTTTTCTATATTTTATATTTTCTCTATTTCTCTGTTTCTCTTTAAAGCGGATTATTGGCATGTCTACATTGCATATAAGAACGTTTTCTTTATCTAATCAACAATGAAAATATGTTTATTTCTTTTCACAAGTGCATTATCTCATAAAATGTGCACATGGTAACTAATCAATTCAAAGTAATGTAATAGAATATCTTGCATACAATTCTGTCGTCTAATAACAATACTTAGAGTGTTGTGTGACAAACAACATCATGTACGGCATGTAATTATATACCAACTAACTTTTATTTCAAGTAGGCAGCTTGTATTATTAACTGACACATCGTTATTGCATTATATGCTGAGATAATAATTTCTTTATAAATAAATTCAACATGCTTACGGCTCTTTATTAAATTGAATAACTATTTTTCCATTTTCTGATAGAAGTTTTCACAGCTTTTTCCTAATGTGACAAAATAAGTGTCATATATGTAAATAATGGTTCGGTATATATGTATAGGTAGGTAAATTATAATATTCAGCCTACGTTACGTAGCTAACCAGTAACGTGAAATATTGGTCACAATTTCTACCATCTACTGACCTATTGTAGCGATTTATTGGAATTTGATAGTTGTTATAGCTATGGAATTTCTTAGTTAAAATGTTAACTAGGTATATTAATAGACTCATTCTTTAAAAATTTCAGCGACATTTTAATGTACGTATCGCAATGTCTCAAATGACATGTAACTACTTAGGTACTAAGCTGCTGATAATAATAAAATGCATATGTAGCGATTGCGAAATCAGACTCCAGAGTTTATGACTACTGATTTTCAACATTTACGAACACGTGTAGAATTACTAAAAATTAACCTGAAAAATCGTATGTTTCATGTAATAATAATAATATTGTAGATAGGTATGTTTCTTAGTTTAGGTACTAACTTCATCCAATTGTTCATATCTTAAATAACCTGTTAATTAATGGAATAGCATTAAATAAATTTGAGATATTTTACACCTATACTTAGTTATCTTCTATAAGCATATTGTTTGAAAATTATTCTTAAATATTATACTAAATGAGTAGTATTAAAAATACTTTATATAAAGTTGTATATCTCTCAATATTAATATTAGGAAAAGGGTTGATTAATAATGGTATTCGAAAGATTTATTTATTTATTTAATTTATTTAAGAGTTTATTGTACACAAGAAATACAAAAATAGGAAAACAAAAAATAATAAAGAGTACAAAAGGTGTGGCTTATTTCTATAAGAAATCTCTTCCAACCCACCTGTGATAGGAGACATGCTGAGAAACGTGGATGTCGCGTGTACCAATAAATAAATATGCCTATTATAAATAAAATACTTATACTAGATATAGGCCTATATACATATATAAATATATATAATTTATTTTATATATACAATTTATACTAATAAATAAATACCATATATCATGTACATAAATGTATAAGAAGAAGAAAGATAGGAAAAGATACTAGGAGAACAAAATCTTATAGATAGATAGTGCTCTTTTACTCTAGTTTTAAATAGTGGTAGTGAGCGAATATCGCGTACTGATGGTGGTAGTGCATTCCACAGTTTCACTGCATGAACAGTAAATGAGTCGAGGAAGAAATTAGTTCGGAAAGTATTTGATGGCAGTTTCAGAAGGGTACGGAGATGCGATCTGCAAATAACGTCGGGAGGATGAGCAAAATCAAAGCGCTCGCGAAGGTATGAAGGATATACTGGGTTATATAAAATATTGAAAAGGAGAAAAAGAATACGCGAATTTCTGCGAAAAATAGAACTGCTGATCGACGAAGTCCAAAAAAAGCAAGCCCTTAAAAAACTTATCTGGGTAACATCTCAGTTTAGAATGTAAGGTATGATGTTTCCCACGCTCTAATCTGTCACTTAATATCGGATGCACCCTAAATGTTTTGTTCTGTTTTCGTCTTCTTTTTATTAAGTTAAGAAGTGCGTTGTTTTTCCGCATTTTATCGCAGACTTCACCGCGCTAGCAACACTGTCCACCAACTAAAGCTAGCTTCTCACGGCGCGAGATATCACAAGTCGCGCCGCGCCCGCTCGCGCTTACGCGCCGTGTGAAGGTAGTGGCTCGAGGCGACGCGGGCTGGCGCGAGTAAGCGCGTCCGATCCGATCGAAGTCGGTAACTCCAAAGGCGCGGGCCGGCGCGGCGCGAGCGCACTCGTGGCGACTCGAGCGCGCGCGGGGTGGCGCGAGTAAGTGACAGAAATTTTCAAATTTATTGCTCGGTTCTTTAACTAAACCAGTTAATCCGAACCGTTGTATCTGAAAAAAAAGTCTGATAATGACTTACATACAACAGAATTTGACTTCTACAGTAGTCATCAAAAGAACAACTTAGCTCGATCGGCTCTTATTGAACGATGTCATGTCATGTTTTGTTATGTAAATAATATCCACTAAATAACACAAAAGCAGCAACAGCGATGACTTCTTCTTGCGACATGATGCGCTGCGTGCCTTGGACTGTAGTGTCGACCTGGACGCGGCGGGCCCAACGCGCGCCGTGCCGCGCCCGTGAGAACGGGTGGCGCGGACTCGCCTGTTGACGCATGCTTTCTCGTACAAATTGGCTCGGCGCGGCGCGACTTGTGATATCTCGCGCCGTGAGAAGCTAGCTTAATGTGGAATTTTTCATATTGGACTCGCCCATACGAATTGGACTTGACCGTTTCGCGCGTCCGTTCGCGCCTCGGACACGCCCCACTGCCCGCCACTTCGTGAAGTATATTTGACACGTGCCCCGTGTGACGGTTTCAGCGCGTGCAACTTAAGAGCCACCGCACATATACAATTTCAAATCGTACAACTAAGTTGTTCAACGAAATAGTTGGTCAACTATCGGCCGATAGCCCGCACACTATAACAACTTAGTTGGTCAGTCGCACGGCAAGATGCAGTGCAGTATGACCAGACCCGTGCGTGTGATTTCCCCACGCTTGGATTTTTGCTGACGGGCGCGCAGCCGCCCAGTCGATCTCTGCATTCTCTACTTACTTGTAACAAATGAAAAAATAGAACTGCTGATCGACGAAGTCCAAAAAAGGCCAGCCCTTAAAAACCTTATTAATAAAAGAAATAAAAGAAGTAGCGCGTTCTTTTTCCGCATTTTCTCGCAGACGTCACCGCGCTAGCAACACTGTCCACCAACTAAGTGGCCGAAGTGTGCGGCCTATGGAAGCACGCAATTTAGTTGTACGATTTGAAATTGTATATGTGCGGTGGCTCTAATGCAACTGCATACGGCTGATTATGGCTATGCAACTAGAGACCGCGAGCCAACGAAGACGAAAATAATAATTTTGTTTTGGCGCTAGACAGTCTATCGTCGGTCGTCGTTCTAATCGCGCTACGCAAAAAAAAGTTATTGTGACTTTAGTGATTACTATCTAGGTTTTGTTCCGGGTCCTATGTGCCTGAACCTAGGTCACCTAACCTACAGACTGTATGTACTGTGAGCGTTTGTATTTATAATATGTGCGTCTAAAGAACTTTACGATCTTGTTGCAAATTAGTGAATGTTTTCATCCGGAACGTTTTCGTGTTTTTGAAAAACAGTGCGCTATTAAGTATTTAGATTGTGTTCCGAGCGTTATCTCGAATCTAGATACCTACGGACCTATAGTGAAAAGGAACATTGTTACTTATCGTAACGATTAACGTACTTATGCATAGTTTATGTGGACTAGATAATTTATTATTTTCTTTCTGTATCGTACCCAAGTTGGAGTGACAATAAATATTCAGAATACATTTTAGTGCTTACGCAAAACCTAGATTACCTAAGTGGTCATAATTGTGGATTTTTACGGTGTTAGTGGATTATTTGTGGAGACTGTTACAATGGTGTTAACAATATCGCGTGCCGCGAGCCCGGCTTCTGCTGGCGCTCCCTCACAGGACCTAGCGCCAGGCCAGGCGCCCGATCGCGATGCTGCTCCGCGCTGCGCTGACGCTGAGGTCGCGCAGGCGCCCGCTGCTGTGGATCCGCAGTCACCTGTTGGTGCTGCTGGGTCATCTGTCACCCTAACAACCGACCAGCTGATGATGCTCTTAAACAGGCTAAGTCGCAGCGAGCCTGTTAGTACTCCATCTCCACTTCTATCTTTTACTGGTCATTTTGCTAAGTGTACGGCGCGTTTTGATGGCTAAGCGTCAAGCAATGTCCTCGCTTTTATTGACGCCGTTGGTACATACAAAGACTGCGTCCGAGTTGACGACGCCAACGCGCTACGGGGGCTGCTCATGTTGCTGACGGGGCTTGCCGCAACGTGGTGGCAAGGAGTAAAGGACACCACCGCGACCTGGCAAGATGCTTTAGAATCATTGAAGCAAACTTTTGGTCCGCATCTGCCGCCACACAAAGTATATAGGAAAATATTTGAAAGGGAACAAAGAGTTGACGAAGCAACTGATTTATTTGTGTGTCATATCCGAGCGTTGATAGCTCAGTTGCTACATTACTCGCTTACAGAGGTAGTTCAATTAGACATGGTGTACGGGTTGCTGCACCCACGTATTCGTGAGAAGGTTGCGCGCCCCAGTATTAGTACTATCGCGGAACTCCTGACACACGCGCGCCACGTCGAAGAGGTTATGGACGAGGGTCGACCACGTATGACTGAGACTAAACACTCAACGTCCACTCCTACGAGCATTCCGCGTACTCCTGGGCATAATACGATTAAGACCCGCGCCTATTGCTACTACTGCAAACAATATGGCCATTTTAAGGAGGCCTGTCACAAACTAACCAAGCAGAAGGCTAACCAGTCGTTTTACAATTTGGACATCCACTACACACCGGGGAAAATAAATGTTGTTGCCGACACTCTTAGTCGTCCAGTGACGAGCAACTCTGAGGTGCTTAGTTCTTCCAGCCCTTGCAGTATTTGCCCTGTGGTGGTCGACTTACCTCAACAGAAACCGGAGGACATTCGAGATGCCCAATTGAATGACCCTGAAGTAAGTAAAATTTTATTAGATTTCGAGGATTCTGATAATCCAGAGTCAGCTGTTCGTTGGACCGACAGAGGTTACTACCTTTATCAGGGAATACTTTACCGATGTGACCCAGATGGAGACACCGAAGAACCTCAATTAGTGATTCCAGAGTCTTTAAGGCTAGAACTCATGAAGGAGTTCCATGATGCGCCTACTGCTGGACACTTGGGTTTGGAGCGGACCCTGAAGAAGATAAAAGAAAGGTATTATTTTAAGAACATGAGAACTTATGTGGCTCAATACCTAAAGTCATGTGATTTATGTCAAAAGTATAAAAGTACTAACTTAAAACCTGCAGGTCTACTCCAAACCCCAGTGCCTCATCAAAGATTCGAGGTACTCGCCATGGACCTATTTGGGCCACTTCCCCAGTTATGCAATAAATGATTTTGATTCTGATTCTGAAGACACCGCTAGCCGATGGGTCGAACTGTTCGCACTCCGAGATGCGACTGCTGAGACGTGCGCTAAAGTACTCATTGAGGAAGTTTTCTTAAGGTATGGGATACCTCGCCGTGTCATTTCGGACAACGGAAGTCAGTTTGTCTCCGCAGTCATGCAAAAGGATAGCCTTTTTGCAGTTCGTTCGTTCTCGGCATCCAGCAATCTCTAATTCCAGTGTACCACCCACAAGCAAATCCGGCGGAACGAAAGAACCGAGAGCTGAACAAGCAGCTGGCCATGCTGGTCGAACCAGAGCGCCGCAAATGGCCAACCTCTCTACCAATGGTTAGGTTTGCTCTTAATAGTGCCTACAACCAGGGGACAGGACAGTCCGCAGCGTACACCGATCTTTGATCCATCGTTTCACAGCAGAACTAAGTTCCCCAAATCACTCCGTACCTCAAGGAGTTTGCACGCATTTTACAGGATGTCAAGGAACGTGTAGAAGGGCAACAAGATATTAGGAAGACCACGGGAGACCAGGCTCGTCGTAATGCTCCATCTTTCAAGGAGGGAGATCTCGTTCTCGTGGAAGCCCACCTACTAAGTAATGCCGCTAAAGGCTTCACTAGCAAATTTGCACCAAAACGAGAGGGCCAATATCGTGTTTCACAAATCGTTAGTCCAACATCTTTTGTAATAGTTGACAGTAACGGGGTTGCCAGGGGGAAATACCATGCCAGTGCCCTAACACCTTATGTGGGATCAACCCCAGTAATTGTTCATCAACGTCGACGTGGCCGGCGGGGAAAGTCACAACCGGGTCGTTCTTGTGACTTTCAGGGGGAGGTTATAGCGAGTCCCCGCGCTCACCATTCGGACGGCTTGAATCAAAAAATCAAATAAAAAATCAATGGGCAGTGTCACTCCCCGTGCCCCTCCGTCATTACAACCCCCACGGCGCTCGCCGCGCTTTTCCAAATAAGTAGTATTGTCAAGTTATCTGTTTAATACGCCCGCGCGTGCGCTCGTCGGGGGCGAGTCCAATTATAATCTTAATTATTAATCATTATCTAATCTAAGCGTCTTACTTGTACCTTTGTGTCAATAGTGTGTGTGTGTGTGTGTGTGTCAGTAAATTTGATTTATTAATTTAATACGCATTTTAATAAATTGCACCAGCTCCCTATAATAGTCGATTTGTCTTCATGTCACCGTCGTGGGATCTGTAAAAGCATACGTTGCGTTGACACGTCATCGTATGCCTAGGTCCACTTGCACCCCAAGTCACCCGGTCTCAAACCTGCACGACGGACCACCCCGAGATATTGCGTCATATGGTGAAGAGCCCCACGAGTTGTTTAGGTTAGATTGGGCCCCTATAGTGTGTTATCGGCAGACAGCGGAACAACCGATTCTTGGGGTCTTCTTGCAGGCGAGTCAATGCATTCCACCTGGCACTGTCAGACGGAAGGCATCACTGACCGCATGCATCGCGGCAATCTCGTGGTCTCTTGAAACTTTGGTTTTACGCCATGCGTACGGTGGTCACCAACAAGTTGGTGTTCAGACCCTACCACCGCCAGTGGAGCAGTTGATAGCTTAGTCGCCTCTTGCGAGAGCGACGGGAATAAACGGGGCTTGGAATTCAAGAGTCTATGTGTACTCATATATGTAAATAAATATATATACCGCCAAGGAATCATATTTCGTTCTAGGAATTTGCACGAGATACTATCTTACGACCTTAGCTTTATGAAGATAAAGGCGAAATTTAACGAAAAACTAAACGATGGCGGTAATTGGTGCATGTTTCCACGCTAGGCCCAGTAACCGTCAGAATTGTGTTATTATTGACGAGGATTGGGTCACTGAGGGATTTTTATGAACCAATAAATGTCACACTGGTAAATACCACAAAATAAATAAAAAATAGTAATTAAAGGTCTATTCCCACATATCAGTGAAGCCACAGTTCCGGCACAGTTCCTTATCAGTGCTTCAGTGTTGCGTCAGTGATTCAATTCACACATGTCAGTGCCCGCTCAGTTCACGGAGCTTCAGTGAAAACGTGTCCGTCGTCAATCGTGATTGTATTTCGTATCCATAATCCATATACTTTGCATGAGATAAATCATATAAAACTCTTTTTTCACGAACCAATTCTATTAATCGCTCGTCCTCTATTTTGTTTTTGTTGATGCCGGCGTCCGTGATCCGTCAGTGATCTGTCCGAGATCGGTCCGTCCGGCAAAAAATATCGTTGTCGACGATACCTTCCGTGCTTGCCGGTGCCGGCACGGACACTGAGAGCACTGAGCCGTCACTGACACGGACAAGTGTAGATACGTTCATAGATAATGTATGAAATAATATTTCGCACTGCACCCGTACCACCATCTTTTATCGCGATCCAGTTTAGGACCTAAACTGAGTAGAATCGTTAATTCGTACTACGACGCTATCTACGACTATGACAGCGATGCAGTTTAGGAACCAATACTGAACCGAGCGGAATATGAATCGCTTTTATAAAGATGGTGGTAAGGCCCCTGATACGGAACTGTGCCGGAACTGTGGCTTCACTTATATGTGTGAATAGACCTTAAAAGGTTAAAATGCATTACATACTTCACTTGACTACATTAAGAAATAATCACTATCATCAAACTGCCGATAGATTCTGCAAAATTTACAATCTAATGTACTATGCTAGAGTTCACTTTCAGTACCTAAACTAGCAAAAATTTTAAACAAAAATTAAAACCGACTTCAAAAAACTGAAAAGGATAAAATAATTAAATTTAAGTAGGCATTCATCCCCTAGAAACATATTTTTGGAGTCGGTGCTTCACTTTCTATTGTTTTTGGAAACCACTTAGCACCAACTCCAAAAATATGTTTCTAGTTCAGTTTTTTGAAGTCGGTTTTAATTTTTGTTTAAAATTATTTTTTTTACAATTTTAGTGGTAACTTTCTACGGTCGAAGCTAGATGGGTGACCTTAAACTTATATTGTTTCCTACTATCGTATCGTTTCACTAAAAAGTCATTTGAAAAGCAATAATTCGCAATTTCGCATATGTAGACGACTTAATAATTTAAGTTTTTTAAAATTTAAAACCAAAGTACCCAACATTTTTGAAAAACATTTTATGGGACCAAATGGCAGCTATTCCGCATCAAACAAAAAAAGAATCACGTAAATCGGATCAGTAATCTCGGCGTAATCGGTGTACATACATAGAAAAAATAAAAAACATTTGAAAAAACAACGGCCGAATTGAGAACCTTCTCGTTTTTGAAGTCAGTTAAAAAACATCAAAATTTGGGAGTGTCATACTTTGATGCATTTTTTTCCGTCTCCATTGCTTTCTTAATTAACTGTTGTGGTTCTGATTTTGTAGTATATAACAGTGATTATGGTGCCATAGAAAATTGTAACATTGCCACGCGAGAAAAAGAAATATTCGTTATTTTTTATAAACTGACGAGTACCGGGACACTGTCGACATTACCAGCGTCTACCTTATATCACGGAGAGTTCTCTGAAGAGCTTTTTGACCTTATCCCACCTTCCCCCTTCCTATTCAGGAGCACGCGTGCCGGTCTTCGGAGTCATCAATTCACTGTCTCCACCTCAACATCACGCACAAAGAAATTTTCTTTGTCGTACTTCCATAGCTTGCAATTCTTTGCTAGCACATGTGTCCCTGCTTCCTATAACATGGGTTTCTTCAAAAGAGGGGTGAAAAAGTACCTTTTGAGCCGGCAAGTTGGGGGCGGCTAGAGCAGTGTCAGACACTGCACCAGCTGTCTTAGCATTTGGACTCTTCTTACCGCTTCATATCAGGTGGTGTTGAGTTATTTGTCGTCCTTTGTAAAAAAAAAGTCAAGTTTTTTCCATTTGGAAAATATACGAACGTATGAGCCTTATTGACACACATATTGTATGTAAAATCTGAATTCCTGATCAGGCTTTGTGCGTTCATCATCCACTGGTGCATCAGCCTAATAACCTGATGTGTATATTGCAGAGCTCGTGGCTGGGGAGGTGAGCGATGCGGGCGCGGTGGGCGGCGTGGGTGCTGGCGTGGTGCGCGTGCGCAGCGGCCGCACCCGTGGAGCCGCGCGCCTCGCCGTCCGCCGCGCCCCCCGCGTCTGCTGCGCCCGCGCCTACCTGCGAGCCGCTGCTGCTCCGGAACCAGCCACCTATGCCACCGGTAAAGTCTACTATTCACGGTTGGAGTAAATGGTACCACTCTACCAATACTGTCTACATTAATATAGTTAGTAGTTAGTACTCTACCGTGCTATTTTACAGCGCTTACTCTACCCGTGTACGGCATCTTTAAAGGGTGCTGTCCACGGGTAGGGCAAACGGTAAGGGAACTGTACCCCTAGCACAAACATTTTTAAATTTCGAACCGTAATCGTATTGTTCACGCACGCTTAAAATTTCAACAAAAGCCAGACAACAGCTAACGTATCTACTCGATACGGTGGCTCGTCGAAATTTAAAAGTGTTCGTGCTAGGGGTGCTGGCTAGTACCCTACCAGTTTCGAGTACTCTACCAGTTTTAGTTTGTAAGTTTGTACTCTTCTTTATCAAATGCTTTCTACATTGGCATAGAGTCGTTAGTACTTTACCGTGATATTCTACCGTTTACTCTATCCGCGTACAGCAGACTTAAAGGGTGCTGTCCACGGAAAGAGTAAATGGTAGAGTGATCAACTCTACCAGTTTTTTTACTCTAACAATGCTGTCTCCGTTGATATAGTTAGTGCTCTACCATGCCGTTTACCATGAACAGTACCTTTTGAAACTGTTATAATTATATAAAAAATGACTTGTCAAACCGCACATGCCAGACACAATCGGTTTTAATTGGCATATACTCCCTGGAGTCTTACGCGGATTAACGAGACAGGGGTACTTAAACAATTTTAACACGCTAAGGGTGGCCGAAAGCAAACATACGATACGCCTGACGGTATTAGCTTATAGACGCTTGTTATACTTACACCACTGTTATACTTGTTATACAGTATTGAAAAAATGTTTATGCTGAATAATTTCGCCTCGGGAAATAGTTAAATCCATACCTACATTCTTGGTAGCCGGAAGCCCAAACAACGCCCTAATAATTAGGAAATTAAATTTAATACCACCAGATCAACTTTGATTTTAATTGGCGGTAGAGCTGTAGAGTAAAAACGACGGGATAAACATTATTATGAAAATTGAACGTTCCTTATTATTATGCACAACAATATCACACAATGTAAGGTGAAAAAGTACCAGAAACCCTCTAAATAACAAGACGAGATTGTTGAATTCAAATATCACAAATTACGTCATGATGTTTTATAATATTTCGTTGCCTAAATACATTTCTTCGAATTTACAAATGTATAGCGAATATTAAAGTTACGTAATATTTTTATAAGCTTCAATAACCTACCTTATTTTGTTATCTGTGATTACAAAATCTTACGATGTATCCAAAAAGAACACGGGAATTATCAAAAATGCACTCAAGATTCATGTCATGTCAGTATCATTTCATAGATCAATTCTGTATCTCAGTATTTTTTTCTGGATTATTTAAATTTTCCTTTGCTGATCAATAAGTACCTTAATTCTCTTTGTGAAACTATCAAAATAAAAATATTCTTCTCCTCGTTCACAGAATGTACGAGAGCACGAAGCGGCTGTGGTACACACGGCGCGCGCCCTCGCAGAGCTCGTGGAGCAAGGCGCTGCGGACGAACCGCGTGCGGCGGCGCTGGCGCGGGCGGCTGCGCGCGCGCCTCTATCGCCGCCGCCTGCCGCCGTCGCCCTTGGCGCCCCCCAACTACATCTAGGCGTACTTTATGTCGCCGAACCTCCGCGGCTCATAGTCTTCCAACAAAACAATTCTGTAGCACTACGACAATTCTGGAGAACATTAGCTTCTGCTTGGAATGCTACCTCAGTGGTCTGGTCAAACGCATGGTTCTCTTGCGATGACTGGGGCTGGTGGGGTGGCGCAGCAGCGGCGCGGGGAGTGGGGCCCTCGCGAGCAGCCGCCGCCATTTTCAGAAGGTGGCCTACACTGCCATGTGAGGAAGCCATGCATGAATGGCTCGCTGGACCACCACTTTGCGACGCTGAAACTACTGACTGCGAAGCTATGCCCTCTTTTGGATCAACCGTCCAGAGATTAGAGGTATCATACATAACATCTATATGTATAGGACCAATAACCGTTAAGGCTTCGATAGAGCGAACTCAAAAAAAAAAATTTCCAGTCGAATTTTTTTTCCAATCACTATTGGAAATTTGCGCTTGTTTTTACATTTTTTATTGTTTTATAACTCGTACACTATCTACCTATTTACATATTAATTAAATGTAAACTAATTATAGATCTATTTTGAATATTTTGATTAAAAGAGGTTCGTTAATCTGTTTTATGTTAAGTTTACCATACAAGGGTAATAGAAACGTTATGCGGGCAATTTAGTAGTTATTAAATCACGATCGCAACATAATTTTTGAACCGTTATACAAAAATTATTATTTATGGTAATGGGTAAACTTTACGCTTCTACAAATAGCCAAGTTTTTATTTTAATTTTTAGCACACTTTTATAATAAAACAACCTTAGACCATAAAAACAATAAAACAAACAACAAAACCGCTCACCGCTCTCGTCAAGCAAAGATGCACTCTACACTCCTAGTGCAATATCATCACTAGTGCAATTTTTAGCACACTTTTATAATAAAACAACCTTAGACCATAAAAACAATAAAACAAACAACAAAACCGCTCACCGCTCTCGTCAAGCAAAGATGCACTCTACACTCCTAGTGCAATATCATCACTCTATGCTGGTAGCGTTATATCATCGCTCCACGACGCGCTACTAAAGTAGAAGTAGAAGCACAACTGAGCTGTGGTCCGAGCCTTTAGGACCACTCAGGCCTGTCGCTCGCTCTTGGCATGAGTCATCATCTAAATAATATCTTACGAGTCCAAGGACATTTTGTCATTTTATCTCGGTGAAACCTTAAGAGATCCTTGGTGAACAAGGCGTTTAAAAAAATGTTACAGTAAATTGTATTCTATGTGCAGTACCGATGTAAATGTCGCGAGGGTCACTGGCACCCGTCGGGCAGCGGGTGGGTGTTGGGCAGCTCGCTGGACAGCACGCTGTCCTGCGCCCGGTGCGGCGCCGGCGCCGGCGCGGCCGCCTGCCTCGCGGGCCAGTACCGGGTGGCGCTGCTGGCCGCTAACCTAGCCGGCATGCTAGTCTGCCTTATCATCGGCTTCATCATATTTAAGAAAAGAAAATGCAAAGTACGGCTCAATTCTTAAAAATCTTAGATAAATTAACTTAGCTGTCGTAGCTCAAATTGTAGAAGTATTGAAAAGTTGCTCTACTATACTCTATAGGGCTGGGCATCGATCTCCTAGCTCTATACCTAGTTGATGGTGGGAAGAGAACCAAAGTGTTTACACTTCGGTATTCTTGATTTTAATTTTAACATTATTATTAGGTATAAATGTTTAAAAAATTACCCACCTTCTTCCTTTTACAATCCGGGCGACTCCTCTAACCGTCTGAGCTACCCAGGACTTGGGATAACCCTGTGGCATTCTAGTCTCTCTGTATTTGCGTTTTAAGCTAACGTTCTATTTCGACATCCGAAACGAGTATACTTCGGTATTATTATTATTTATTCCCTTAAGAGCAGTGCGGATATCGTGCTGCGCAAGGGCGGTTATTGTTTTTAATACTACTTTCACGGCGTAGGAGCACCCCACTCCCGTCTAGTAGTCGTACGGGTCCTGGTGCCGGCTTGAAGCCGTTTTGTTAAATGACTCGCTACGGGCAAAATTTTATGAAAAATAACAACCGTCCGAGCGCAGCACGACACCTGCACAGCTCCCGTGACCCGTGTGGCAGCAATACGACCGTAACCGTCTAATTTGACAGCGCCGTTAATGTACAGATGACATCACATCAAGTATAACAGTTGCACTACGAAAACCTCCTCTAATACGAACGCAATAAGGGCGTTCTCAAGGTGAAACTGTTATGCTTGATATTCTATCGACTGTACAATTCGAATGAAATTAATTATTCTTGCATAAGTTTGTTGCTAGAAAGCTAACTATGGTGTACATATTAAGTAGTAGTAGTTTAGTTGTAGTTCTAGAGTAGTTGTCTCTCTTCTCGGTACTTCAACTTTTGGAACCGGTGTAAATTCAGACATGACAGACAGACAGATACTATGACGTTGTTAGTTAATATATTTTTTGTGATATTTATAAAAATGTGTTTTATAACGATTTAAAAGTGCTTCTTTGTGAACTATTTAAATGAAATATTTTTTCTTTCTTTCTTTGTCTTTGGGGAATTGAGGATAACTAAATTACCCTTTTTTCAGGCAGTAGCAATGGGAATGTGGACTGTTTTAGAAGTGGTTCTTCTTGGTGCAATGTTAATATATGCTTCGGTAAGTACTACGCCACACTATCTACAAATTATGTGTCCTTTAGGCAGTTAGTCATCACGTATCAGTTTATGAAGGCGTTTCACGCTAATGTAGGTAATCTTTGTATTTTTCAGGCCGCTTCCCAGTACATATCGGAGGCTAGGTGGCGCTGTATTGCGGGTGCGTGGCTGCGGGAGCTCGGCTTCGTGGCCTGCTACGGCTCCGTGGTGCTGCGGCTCTGGGTCCTTCTCGCGGAGTTCCGCACGAGGAAAGCGCATCGATGGACGCCTAGGGACTCTGAGGTATTTCCTGTAGAAGTTCTTTATGTTTATTCGTCCAAATGTAACAATATATTACTACAAAAGAAGAATTAAGCGCCGTTATAGTATATGGAATCTTAATAAATAAAGAAAATTCTGATTTTATTAGTATCTCCGCTGGAAGGGCGAAGCTCAATCGACAAATAGCTACACACTTAATAAATGTGCTAAAGGCCTAGAAAACCTATCGTATGAATAAATTAGAATATTGTACCTACATATTTAAGTATCATGTTTAAAGTTAAAAATACTTCGATAAGTTTAGAAAAGGATGCTCAGTCAGTATGTATCTACATATTTGACGAGCGAAACCGTATTGTTCTGAGTTCAACTCACTCAGCACTGTTAGTTTGTTACGGCCTGGCCACGGGAACGGGCGGCGACGGCGGCGGCGGCGTGACTGGCGAGGTCGTCGGTCGCCGCTGCGTGGCCCGCTTAGTATATTTCCATACATTTGTTTTCATTCGGGCGGATAGAAGCGCGAATAAGCCGCGGCGAATTCCCCGTCGCCAAGCCATTATGGCGGCACTTACGAAATCTCCATAAGAGGCGCTGTGTACATCAACAGGCTATAACACCTACTACTGGATACAGGCCTTCCTACACGAAAGACACACTTATAACTGTGTGCTACGGGCCATATTTTGTTGGCTAAGAGCCGTTGGGGCGGAAAGGTCCTCAAGTGGCGGCCGCGTACCGGGAGACGCAGCGCCAGCGTTGGTAGGCCCCCCACAAGGTGGACCGATGATCTGGTAAGGGTCGCGGGAAGCCGTTGGATGAGGGCAGCGCAGGACCGATCGGTTTGTAGATCCTTGGGGGAGGCCTATGCTCAGCAGTGGGCGTCTCTCGGCTGATATGATGATGATGATGAGACGTTTCTGTGACAGGTGCTGCGAGTGGTGGGTGCAATGGTGTGCGGCGCGGTGTGCTACCTGGCGGCGTTCACGGCGACGGCGGCGTGCGACGACGGCTGCGCGAGCGCCGCCTGGCACCACGTTACTGCTGGCGCCGAGCTGCTCCTTCTAGCCGCCGGCGCGCGCATCGCCTACGCCGCTAGGAACGCTAACGTGCCCTTCCAGGTAACCAATCAAAGACCGATAAACCAGACACAATTAAATTTCAATTGCTATGACAACTTCAGTTTACGTCTGGGCATTGAAAGATTGTAGATTGTTGCATCGAGCAGAAAGTGACATAAAATTGCATCGAGTGTTAGTTTAGAGCTTCAGCGAGGGCTCTAAAACACGAGTGCTAATTATAAACGTCACATTTTCGAGGTTCATAATCTGCTTTTCTTCAAACTACCGGATTTATCCGGTAGTTTGAAAAGTTCTTTAGAACTGAAGTCAGATAAAGTAGAAACAATTTATTTACTATAATTAATTTTTTTATTGTTCCCGTTCCCGGGAATAAAAATAGCGCTGATTGGCTGGTAGAAAACTAGTTGGTTATGCTTGTAGCCTGTGATTGGATTTCCTGTTGTGTGGTCAGAATTGTGCTGAAATTGTCTGGTATAAATCTAGTTGGCCATGATTGTATATATGAAACCTGCGATTGGACAGTCTTTTTCCAGATTTTTACCATATTTTAGAAATACATAGGTTACATTTTCGCAATCACTACACATTATAAATAAAACCACTTTACCGGATTTAACTCACGTTTAATGTGATATTATATTGATATTACCTACATACCCGACGTTTCGGTTACTTTACAGCGATCGTGGTCACGGGAAGACTGATGAAGATGTCAGTTTTTTTCTTTTTTTTTATACAACTAGATGATAAACAAGCTGACGACCCACCTGGTGGTAAGCAGTTACCGCCGCCTATAGACACCTGCAATAACAAGGAAAAGCACTTGATATTGCAGGTGCGTTGTCATCCTGGGGCCTAAGATGAATTGCCGTCCATGCCCAGTAATTACACTGGCTACCTTTTCCTTCAATCCTAAACACAGCAAACTGTTTCACGGCTGAAATAAGAAAGGCGGTGGTACCTACCCAGGCGACCGACTTTGTGATAATTTAAGTGTTAACAACTAACAACTGACATCTACAGTCTTCTCCTGACCACGATCGCTGTAAAGTAACCGAAACGTCCGGTATGTAATACCAATATAATATCTCATTAAACGGGAGTTAAATCCGGTAAAGTGGTTTTATTTAAAATGTGTAGTGCTCGTGTGAATGTAAGACACAGATACACAGCCAGACACGTCAAACTTATAAGAGCTAAAGCTTTAATATCATAATCGTAACGCACAACCCTGCGGTATACCGGTATACGGCGCACAGTAATAATAATAATAATAATTTATTTTATTCAAAGTCAACAAGTGGATCAATTACAAATGGCAAAATTCATACAAATAACACAAAATAAAATAGAAGCATACATAAAATTCCGATAATAATTTAGATAAATACATAATAATCAATCAAATTCTTAGCAATGTCAAAATTAATACACATAAATAAATAATTACAATTCACAATAATATTTTAACATTAGCCCGTAAATGTACCATATTACAGTGATACCTATATGTACTGGCAGTCAAAGCGCTCGGCGAAAGCTCGCAGAATAGGTACTGTTCGGGCTAGCCCGCACTCTGCGCACCAGGGATGTGCACCGCTTGCGCATGGTTGTATAAAAACAATCCATTCGCGCTTCAGCAAACATCCCTGAGGCGTTACAGAGTGGTCCGGTTCGGAAAATAGTGGTCTTAGACACAAAAGTCTTAGGTTTACAGTATATAGTAAGAAACCAGGTATTTCTATATTTGAATTCCGGACCATTGTGCGCCGCATACCGTATACCGCAGCGTTGTGCGTTACGATCAAGAGACCAAGCTTAATACGGTTGTAAGGAGCGCGGGTGGCTGGCGGCGGCGCTGTGCGCGGAGGGCGCGTGCGGCGCGGCGTGGCGCGTGGCGGCGGCGTGGGGCGCGGCGCCCGAGGTCTCGCCGCTGGCGGCCGGCGCGCGCGCACACCTCTCCGCCGGCGCCGCGCTCGCCTGCGTGCTCGCGCCGCGCCTCTGGCACGGGTACCGCGCGCGCTCCCTAGCACAAGAGGTCAGTCATATTGGGCTACTTGACAACATTATTTATCTGACAAATACATATGTAAGAAGACATCACATTTCTATGAAATAATGCAGCCAATGTTATACTATTTCATGCAAATGTCATGATTCATGAAATTATCAAATGAATAAGATGTTTTTGAAAGTGGCAAACCATGTCTTTCTCTGTGGTACTGAATCAGGAATTTACCAAATATCTTCAGGGGTTCCACAAGGCTCCCATCTGGGGCCAGTTCTATTCAACATATACGTCAAAGATATACCCAAACAAATCAAAAACTCTAGCCCATTTATGTAGGCCGACGTTTTTTAAACTTAAAAAATTGTTAACACATTATCAGACGCTGAAGACTTACAAAACGATCTAAACAACCTAGTAACATAGTGCAACTCAAATGGAATGCGTCTGAATCCAAATAAATGTGTTCACATTAATTTCAATCGCACCAGTGAGTCAATAAATTTCACATATAAAATGGGAGCACTAGCTTTGACAGAGGTTGACACAGTACGTGATTTGGGTGTTCATTTAGACAAAAAAAAAGACTTTTCTTCCGCATATGGGGAAGACCATCAGTGAGGCATTAAGATCTCTGGGTTTTGTGCTTCGCAATATCACGGCTTTCCGCAAACCCGCTACGAAAATCACATTATACAACTGTTTAGTTAGGAGCATAATCTTGCGGCCTCACTACGCAACACACATGGTCAGAATTGAGAGAATACAAAAAAGATTCTTATGGCTTCTGAGTTTTGCACAAGGCGAGGGAAAATAGCTTAATTCGTATGAAGACAGACTGAAGCGTTTTAAATGGCTGCCCTTGATAGACGTCGAGATTTACTCGATGTTACATTTTTCCATAATCTACATCAGAATAAAATAAACTGTTCTCAATTACTTAGTAACGTCAATATTAAAATTCCCTGTCGTTATCCTAGAAATAAATATACACTATTTAATCGGCCTCTGCGCAAAACTAAATTCGGAAGACACTCACCAATTTCACGACTTTGTGACCTATACAATAAATACTGCACGGATGTAGACACTTGTGACTCAGTTGCAAAAGTGCGCAAATTATTTTTAAAACCTTTATAAACCAACCTTTACCTTTTTTTTTACCTTTTAAAACTTTTATTTTTGTTTTTTTTTATCTATAAATTACTGTAGCCAAATCATATTTAAACAGAGTATTTACTGTGTAACTATTTAGCTGGACAAATTATTTGCATGCTGTGTTTGTCTGTAATTGGTTGTGCAATTAGTGTTCGCCCTAGTCTCCTAGTTTTAGCGTGTTTTGTTGTAACAACTGTTGACAAACCAAAATAAAGAAAAAAAAATTCTATGCACTGACATAGCCCATGTTTTAATTTATTGTCGTATTGACAGCACCACTTTGTTTAACTCATAAAGAAATATTGCACAAGAAATAGTATGTCTAAGATCAATAGCTTCACAGATATAGTGGTATGTTTGATGTGTTGCGGCGCATCGTCCAAAAACGCTCCATTGAAAAAATATACGGAACAGGTGACGTCACATGTTTCTAAATGTATGGGCATACTGACAAAATTAATAACTGTGTAAAATGTATGTTTTAATTCATAGTTGTCATAATAATAGTTATTTTAATCGATGTCAGCAATCTAATATCATTAACATTTTTGATAAATTTTGGAACAAAAATATTTTTGTGAATTTTCTAAACAGTATAAGAACTTCAACAATATTCCAAATCTTTTAATTTATGCAATACGATTCTGGCCAATGAACCTTAAAATAACCGTTAGTTGTGATTATTTAACAAATTAACTAAAATTATTCGTCTGTAACCAGTCCAACTCCCACCTGATCGGTTTTATCTATTCTAAATATCTTACCAATCATGTCCCCAGTTATTTGTAAGTTTACCTACACGTTTAAATCCTTATCATGCAGAACTGTGACGTGAAATCTCAAAGTCATTAACTATTGATAATAACTATTGTTAATACGCTGATAGAGTGTGTATGTGAAGTGTATACATATGCGTGGTAATGTTGAGAACCTGTAATTGTCGTTTTTTTTTAACCTTAACGGGGTAACTCTTGGCCTTCATCTCACCTGATGGTAAGTGAAGATAAGGCTGACGATGGAAGCGAGTTACAACCGGATTCCTCAACCACAGAGGAACTGGCTATCTTACCTCTAACGGTCGGAACACAACAATGCTGTTAACATTATTGTTATGGCGTCAGACTGGTAAGATGGTTGTTAACGACGCGTTCATTAGAATATTTTATATATAAGGTAATTACAAATTGTTTGTATTTTTATTCTCATGTACCTACAATTTGGTGTCTTGTAATTTTATTAAGCGCGGCTGCGCCGCGCGTCTATACGAGTTAGTCCGCGAACATACTCCAGCGACGCCTCACGTCGCTCCAAAATTGTAAAAGTGTTCGATAGTGTAATATATACTTTCTTTATCAAGTGATTTCTACTTTATTTTCGCCACGCACCTTCGCTCAGTAACAAGTGGTACTTCGAGCGGATCTATGTTCCACACACCGCTAAAAATGGTTAATACGCGGAGCACGTTGCGCAAGGAGCGTGAGCAGCAAGAGGTAGAAAAACACGCACCCAGCACCACGGTAATGCAAGATTTGCCAGGTAGCAGTGTTAAGCTGGAGCAGCCGCCGCTGCCATCAAAAGCCGCGGTACGATCGTCACTACCCGCTTCCGTAAAAAGTAAAGAAAAGTCGAAACGCTCATCAGCGCGTTCAATTAATGCTCAGAAAAGGAAATTAGAATTAGAAGCGGCGGTACAAACAGCTAAAATACAGATGGAACTCATAAAGAAAAAGTTACAAACGGATATCGCGGAACTCAACGATATGGACTACAGTTCACTAGAGGACGAAGACAAGAGTCTTCACTGCAACGTCGAAGAATGGTTGGACCGCAGTCAGCCCGGACCTGTGCCTCCTGAATCTGATATGTTACAGCCATTGGCTCCCGCGGCCGGGCCGAGCCACGCAGCACCAAGGGGTGCGCAGGCTCCACCAGCGCCAGCCAATGGCGATACTACTATTCAGCTACTTGCCAGCGCTCTGAAAGACCTTGCCACAGCTTCTGTCAATAATGGACCCAACGCTCACTTATTGAGCCGCATTTCTACGCCGCGAGACCTACCCGACTTCTCCGGCGAGCCTATGGAGTGGCTACAATTCAAAAAGGCGTTTGAGGAATCTACAGAAGTGTGCAAGTTTAGCGCCCAGGAAAACTTGTGGAGATTGAGAAAGTGTCTCCGCGGTGCCGCTAAGGATGCGGTCGCCGCTATGTTGATTAGTGCAACGTCACCAGACAAGATAGTGAAAACACTGGAACTAAGATTCGGTAATCCTGATTGCATAGTATATAGAATAGTTCAGGATATTAAGAAATTACAACCTCTGTCATCGGACTACCAAAGAGACATCATACCATTTTCAGTAAAAGTCCAGAATTTTATTGAAGCTGTACGGTCTATCGGTCGAGAGGAGTACCTACAAGGTATGAGTATAGTCGCCATCATCTTATCCAAGCTCCCACCATTACTGCTATCAAAATGGTCAGATTATAGTTTCCCACTGATCACAGAAGGACATAATTCTAGAATGCTGATTTTGTCTGATTTCTTAAGTGAAGAAGCATTGAAGGTATCCACTACTTCAAATATTTATTTTACGAACACAAGAAGTGACCTACATAAAAAACAGCTAGAATGCACACCTCGCTTACAAACTGTGTTATTGCAAGCTGAGAAAAATGATGTAAATTGCCATTTCTGTCGAGAGTCTAAACACAAATTGACGGAATGTAAGAAATTTAAGAAATCACTTCGCAAAGTCCGATGGCAATATATCAAGCGTAGTGGCCTGTGCTATAAGTGTTTACTTTCACGCCATGATCGGGAAACATGCACCTCTCCGCCGTGTGACAAGGATAATTGCGGTGAGCCGCATCACAAACTACTTCATTACGCGCGCAACAACGATAGCGGCGCGAGCAGACAGCTGCAGCAGCCCGCGCAGCAAGCGGGCGCGGGCCCCGCGGCGCCCATGCTGCCCGCGCCGACCACGTCTTCATCGTTAGTGCAATCTGAAACCGTGTCTAATATCAACGCGAATGAGTGCAAAGTGTTGCTAAAGGTAGTGCCTATCCGTATACATAGTGCTAATGGTGTTATAAATTCGAGCGCATTGCTCGACGATGGCTCGACGGTGACGTTAATAAGTTCGAGTCTGGCGGAGCGCGCTGGGCTCTGTGGCCACCGGGAGACGATGCGCATCTGCGGTGCGTGGCCCGATAACAAACTGGTTTGTGACGTAATGGTTACTACTGTGAATTTGTCAGGTAAAGACAATAAGATTTATTCTATAAGAGCGCGCAGTGTGTCCGAACTAAACTTACCTACACAATGTTTATCTATTGTTAATTATAATAATTATGAAAACTTAAGTAGTTTAAAAAATCATTTGTGTAATTTTGATACCAAACCCGAAATGTTAATAGGCCAAGATAATTATCATCTTTTGTTACCTATTAAAATACAGTTAGGTAAATTACATGAACCGTCCGCTACACTCACCCCCCTAGGCTGGTGCCTACATGGTAACGTGCATCTGGCCCGCCCGGTTGGCCGCCGCCGTCATTCCCCTGCGCCCATACACGCCGCGCTTGCAACGATGACACTTGACGACAACGATAATGATGCGTGGGGGCAAGATCCCCTGCATGAGATGGTAAAGCGGTCTTTTTCTTTGGATGCTATGGGAGTGTCAGGGAAACCTCGGGAGAATGCCGATGATGCCCGCGCCGTCGCCCAACTTGAACAAACTGCTCAACTCGTAGACGGTCGCTGGCATGTTGGATTGCCATGGCGGCACGACAGCTGCATGATGCCCAACACATTACCAAATGCAAAAAAAAGGCTGAAAGGAGTGGAGAGGAAGATGGCAAAGGACAAAGGCTACGCTGGTAGGTACGCAGAAAGAGTCAACCATTTATTTCTAAATGATTTTGCTAGGGAGCTCCACGACACTAGCGTCACGCCACGAACATGGTATTTACCCCATTTTGGGGTAGATAACCCAAACAAAAAGAAGCTGCGTCTTGTCTTTGACGCGGCAGATAAAACTGATGGTAAATGCCTGAACGATTATTTGCTTAAGGGACCGGACCTATTGTCGTCACTTTTGGGTGTTATGCTGCGCTTCAGGGTACATAAAATTGCAGTGACTGGCGACATTAGGGACATGTTTCTTCGTGTGAAAATTCGTCCGGAGGATCAAAATGCCTTTCGGTTTGTATGGAGAAGCAATATGTCACCTACGGAACCTGTAAAAATTTATGTGATGACGTCACTTATATTTGGGGCCAACTGCTCGCCTTTTGTGGCACAGTTTGTCAAAAACAAAAATGCACAGCGTTTTCAGTCATCATTACCAGATGCCGTCGACGCAATATATAATTCTCACTATTGTGATGATTATATACAAAGCTTGCCAGACGAAAATACGGCAATCGAAATGGTAAAAAATATTAGTGGTATTTACAAAGCCGGTGGCTTTGAAATGCGAAATTGGACCAGTAACAGTGTCGCTGTACTAAATAGTGTGCAAAATGAAACCTTAGGTACCGCTGCTGTAAGGTTCAAAATTGATCAGCAGTACGAGGGCGCACGCACGCTTGGTCTTTTATGGTATCCAATCAAAGACGAACTCGGATTCGATTTATCTTTGAAACGAATTCCCGATAGCGTAATACAAAAGAAAGAAAGACCAACAAAACGATTAATGCTTAGAGTAATTATGTCTATTTATGATATATTTGGGTTTTTAGCGCCTTTCACAATTCAAGGTAGAATTATGTTGCAGGATACGTGGAGATTAAATATCGGTTGGGACGACATGATTCCTGACGATATTTATGAAAAATGGTGCGAGTGGATTGATCTGCTCAAAGTAATAAATAACGTGCTTATACCTAGATGCTATATGCCAACCGTGAGAGTGACAGAGACGGAGCGAGAGCGGGTGAGCAGTGGCGGCGGTGCGCCGGCACAAGAGGAGACGAGTCGGCTTCTATCCCCCGCAACCCCGCCACCGCACGGCCCCCTTTCTACGGCAGCGTCTACGCAGGCTGCTACGAGTAGCTACGCGACTACGGAAACATTGGACGCTACGGCTTCGCAAAGTATTTATAACATGACTCAATTGCATGTTTTCTGTGATGCGTCATCGAAGGCAATGTGTGCGGTGGCATATTGGCGCTGGATATATAATGGGTTAGTAAATGTTGCCTTCGTAGCTAGTAAATGTCGAGTTTTACCCGTCAAACCCACTACCGTTCCTCGAGCAGAGCTTCAGGCAGCTTTATTAGCCGCAAGGTTGGCCGATACTGTTACGAGAGAACACAAAATGAAAGTCATGCGGCGATATTTTTGGTGTGATTCCACCACTGTTTTACAGTGGATAAAAAATAACACCCGTACATACAAAACGTTCGTAGCAAATAGATTAGGTGAGATTGACGAATTAACGGTAATGCGCGAGTGGAGGTATATTCCCACTAAGCTCAATGTCGCCGACTTGGCTACCAGAGATACGTTTGATAATTCATTGTTCCATGGTGAATGGCTTCATGGGCCCCAATTTCTGTTTAGCGATGAGCAGTCGTGGCCGGTTGATTTTGTACCCGAAGGCTTCGATTTAGGTACAGAGTGCGTTGCGGTGATACATAATAATAACGATTCTGTAACCTTGCCCGTACCTGATCCCGAAAGGTTTTCAACGTGGCTGCGGCTGCAAAGGGCGACGGCTGTAATGCTAAAATTTATAGATAAATGTAAGAGACTCACTGTTGATATGAACTGCGCCTTGATGGAACGCGCCGAGCGGCTGCTGCTAGCACACGCGCAGGTTGAGGCTTTTTCTGAGGATATTGCTACAATCAAAAAAAGTAAATACTTACCACGGTCCAGTCGGTTGCTTGCTTTGTCTCCATTCATAGATGAATATGGACTTCTTCGTGCAGGTGGTCGCATCGACGCCGCTCTTAACGTTGGTACCGAAGTGAAACGGCCTATTATATTAGACGGTCGACATCCAATAGCACGACTTCTTGTGCGGCATTACCATGTAAAGGCTGCTCATGGGAACCAAGAAACCGTCGTCAATGAAATGAAACAACGGTACTGGTTACTTAAGTTGCGGCCGACTGTCAAGTCCGTCGTGTCTAAGTGCATGTTGTGCCGAATAAAGAAGAGTAAGCCTCAAATGCCGAGAATGGGTGACCTCCCTCCGGCACGTATGGCTCACCACCAGCGCCCCTTTACCTTCTGCGGTTTGGATCTGTTCGGCCCAATGGAGGTGACTATTGGCAGGCGAAGGGAGAAGAGGTACGGCGTTTTATTTACGTGTCTCACTGTTCGCGCCGTTCACATCGAGCTAGTCAGCTCGCTTAGCGCTGACGCTCTCATTATGGCGTTACGTCGTATGGCAGCTCGGCGAGGATGGCCAGGCCACCTATACTCGGATAACGGAACTAACCTACGGGGTTCGGCTACGGAGTTGTATAAATCAATTAAAGAACTTGATTATGGACCTTTAAAACACGAAGCTGCAAATAATGCCGTTCATTGGAATTTTATTCCCCCCGCCAGTCCCCATTGGGGTGGGGCGTGGGAGCGGCTTATACGTAGCGTTAAGGTATCTCTACGAGTCGTACTGAACGAGCGTGCACCACGGGAAGAGGTTTTGAGCACATTGATGGCTGAAGTGGAAAATATAGTTAATAGCCGTCCCTTGATGCACGTCTCTGTTGACTCAGATGATGCCGAAACATTAACCCCAAACCACTTCCTCTTGGGCGGCTCGTCAAGTTTGCCTATGTTAGGTGAATTTAATGAATCAGACTTGTACCTTCGAAAACTTTGGCGTAAATCTCAGAGGTTAGCTGATATGTACTGGCAGCGCTGGGTAAAGGAGATTTTACCAGAGCTGCTACCAAGGCGAAAATGGAATGAGGAGCAAAGGCCATTACAGGTAGGTGATCTTGTTTTAGTCGTGGACCCTAATGCTCCACGCAACATATGGCAAAAGGGGCGTGTTGTTCAGGTGTATCCTGGCAAGGATGGACGAATTCGAGTAGTAGATGTAAAAACCAAGAACGATACTCTTCGGCGGCGGTCTGCTGCGCGCGTCGCGCCTATCTCTCTGGTAGATTAGTGCTGAAGCAGCACTGGGGTGGGGAGTGTTAACGACGCGTTCATTAGAATATTTTATATATAAGGTAATTACAAATTGTTTGTATTTTTATTCTCATGTACCTACAATTTGGTGTCTTGTAATTTTATTAAGCGCGGCTGCGCCGCGCGTCTATACGAGTTAGTCCGCGAACATACTCCAGCGACGCCTCACGTCGCTCCAAAATTGTAAAAGTGTTCGATAGTGTAATATATACTTTCTTTATCAAGTGATTTCTACTTTATTTTCGCCACGCACCTTCGCTCAGTAACAATGGTGGTAGCTAGCCAGGCGGACTTAGAAAAGCCCTACCACCAACCAAACCGAGCAGAATATTTCTGCCCCCACGGTAATCGAATCCCGGACCTCTTGGTCTGAGGTAGGTGGTCTCAACCACTAGACCACAGAGGCGGTTAAAATTTGATGTCAAATGTAATATTTCAAATTGTCAAGAGTTGATCTTCCGAATGCTAAAAAAATCATTACGGCAAGGTGTCTCGCCGCGGGCCGGCGGAGGGCTTCGGCGTGGAGGGCGAGGAGGAGCCGACGTCAGAGGAGGTCCGCGCCGAGCTCAAGCGGCTCTACGTGCAGCTGGAGATACTGCGCAACAAGACGCTGCGCCGCGACAACCCGCACATCAGCAAGCGGCGCGGCGGCCGCAAGCCTCCGCACCGGCGGTTCTCTCTACAGGTACACTATCGCCGCGTAGACCAATTGAACGACGTTAACAAAAGTGGCGTCTGTAATTACTTCGACACAGGAGTTAAAAAATGTTGGATAACAAAGAGGAAACTTACATTCAGTAACATGTTTACTACTGTTAGATGTTTTCAAAGAGTCCACATGATATAACACGTTATAGAACACTTGCTTACTTAGGTACATTTAATAACTGCTTAACCCCGCTGTATTCTAACAAAAGTAAGAAATTATTCCTACATTTTACTACAAATTGTTTTGTTAGAAAATATTAGGAAACATTTCATAACACAGAAATATTTAATCACTTTTGTTACAAAATGTTTTAATTTGCGTTAAAATCGTTAACTAAATTTTTTCAACTCTTGTGTGACCATAATAACATGATTATCACAATTACCAATCATTAATAATTAGTTTATTATAAAAAAAATAGGTTCTGATTAGCGCTACCATAACATAAGCTATAAAACTGTTTTTATTTACTGTGTAGAATACATTTGTCAAAATGTATGAAAAAGAATTGCAGCCTTAGTAATAAACATTGTTAAGCCATGCATACAAAATATATTTATCTGTTCTATAATTTCGAACGAATGTGACAAAAATAATCGAGTAATTAAAAGACGTTCTTAAGGTTCCCCCGATTGTTCGGTAGCTCACTAGTTCTCACTTTTTATAGTCGAGATATTTTTATTTTTTTAAACAAAGCCACACAGTGGGTATTAGTAAGATTCTCAACTTCAAAAGGGTAGAGTATACCTACGGTATAGTGAACTGGCTACTACTATAACAGTTTTAGATAGCACTCGACTCTACCAATGCTATCTACGTTGATATATGTAGTTAGTAGTATAGGTATAGCTCTACCGTGCTGCTATACCGTTATGTTAGAAAAAAACAAAGCGATAAAATTACGCGTTGCTTTACGTAGATTAAAGTATTCCCTTGCAATAATTGACAGGATTTTCTATTTATAAAAACTCTATTTGAGCATAATCCTATATTTATTCTGTGCCTCTAACATAGATTAGTGCCATTAAAATACATAAAAAAATGTTCATAGTAAACCGTCCTCTTACAGATAAAACTTATAAAATTATCTAAACTAGAAAAATAAAAAATAAAAATATATAAGATACATAGATTAATACAATATTTCGACATTGTAGGGGGTTAGCTTATAACGCAAATACATATAGACTAGAAGAATTTCACAGTGTTATCCCAAGTCCTTGGTAGCTCAGATGGTCGGGGCAGTCGCCCGGATTGTAAAAGGTCTCGGGTTCGGTTTCCCCTGCAGGACGTGAAAGTTTTCTAGTTTAGATATTTTTATATGTAAATATATTTTTCAAAGATTTATTATTAAGAATAGATCAATCTTGGTCGAATTTATGAACCAATTTTGGAGTGCAATGAATATGAGAGCAGAATAAGGCCTCTGAGAGTGTGACGTGATCACTCACTCACTTCATAATCATGATATCAAACAAACACGAGGTTTTGAGTAATATTTTGTTCTTTTCGTTTGGTGTTTTGTTCGTTATAGAATCCGAAAACACACAATTTGTGACTAATTATAAAATTAAGTTTCGAATGAAAGGTATTTAAAAATATCTTAGAGGTTTATTTTGGTGCAATATCAGATTTGATTATAATGGTTTTTTAATCTAATTTCACTAAAACACTAACAAAGAACCTAAGAATGCACATTAAACTATTTTAAATATGGTTAGTCTTTTTCCTTTTATATAACTATGAGTCAGAGAAACCAAGATTTTTAACAGTTCTTATTCTTATTCATGTGACTGCAACATAAATATACAACGTAGGTACAGAAAATAACGGTATCGAAGAAAAGTTTACGTAATAGTAGGTACCAATAATAGTTAATGATTAGTTTTTGATAAAATCCTATTTTTTTTTATCTTGTTTATTTTCATATCCGTAAATAGTGAAATTAATATCCAATGAAAATATGTAAGTTACGTATAAAATCTAAAATTTTGCATTTTTAAACAGGTTTTGTTGTATAAATAAATACCGATGCAGATTAAACGTTTACAGCAAATTATAACTTAGATCCCGAAAAAAAAGATCACACTAAAATATTTCTTTGTATTATTGTAAGGAATTGTGTATATTTTTCTAAGTCAATAATATATTTAAATACTATTAAACCTATCTCGAAATTAGGTATAAAAGAAATGTAAACATCCTCGGGGAAACCTTTAATAAAAGCTTGTGGGGACTTAGGTATTACGTAATTATTTAACTAATCATAGCTAGGTTTGTGTCTCTGAAAAAATATTAAAGTTTGTGTTAGTATAGTATTTTATTGTGAAATAACATAATATATGTGGTAGTTAGAACTTACTGTTTTTATAATCTGACTATCAAATTTGTTATTAGAAGTAGACTTTAAATAGTCACAGTACCTATATTATTCTCGACAACTGAATATTGTAGGTATTTCAATAGGTTTGTTATCCATCCTAATTTTCCTTGGTTTATGTTGTATCAGTGATTTATTATAATTTCTGTTGTTTCCGTACTGTCCCTTTAGTTAATTACTCCTTGGTTTGTCCCTTTATGTCCGTAAATAAGTAAAGCTTCCTTCGTAGTAACGACTAATTGAGGAACAGATATAGATATGTACCTACTTACAACTATTAGGTATACACTTTCAACCCTTCTGTGTTGGTGTACTATCTTCATTCTCATTAATTGAATGTTTCATCTTCCATCCCACTCCGACTTTAGAAAAAGGGCAGTCGTGAAAAGGTAAGGAGGTGTGAATTATATCGCATGTGTCACACGTGGAGCACCCGCATGACCCCTGTGGATGTCCGACCCTGAGGCGGCACTGGACGGGGGCGCAGAAGGGGAACTTTATGGAGACGTTGGATAATTAAGTTGAAAAGATTAATTGATTGTGTTGTTTTATGTTAGAACTGTTATGAAAGTATAGTAATGTCGTCATAAGGTTCCCTCGTGCCCCGCGCCGTAGAGTGCTGCGCCACCTGCAGCGACCCTGCACCGACCCTGTACACCGCAATGACCCCAACTTGACTGCGCAATGTACGAAGGTCCGCTTTCTCTGTCCAACGACTAACACGATCCGATCGATTTAATACCGATTGGCGATATCTACCACAAAATTTACAAACGGCACATCGGAAACTGTTTTCTTCTATCGCTCGTTGTTATGCCCTTCGGCTTCTTCTTGTGCTGGTCTTTCTATCGAAAATTATTGGTTCGATGACTCTATTTGGCTTTCGTCCTCGTATTTTAGTAGATGAAGGGGGACTTGTTGCTTTTTAAAATGGTAAAAAATACTCCTTTTTTAACAAAAATCAACAAGTTCTTTTTATACTTACTTTAATAATTTTACGCAGCCTATATAACATGTGAATAATCATATTTGTAGTAGATTATTGGAGTTATACAGGCTGTGTCAGTGTTTGTTATCCTAGTGGTAATGATATGTTTCGCTGCGCAGGCGCTGCAAGCCCGGCGCGGCGGTAAAGGTAAGAGTAGCGGTGCGGCCAGCGCCGTGGAGGCGAGCGAGGCGGGCGACGCGTCCCGGACCCCCGAGGACTCCGTCTGCTCAGTGGAAGGACCCTCGCACTACACCGACGGTGACACGCAAGCCTGATATAAAAACACGCTAGTAACCTAAAATTATTCGACTGTCGTAGCACAAACGTGCATTAAATAAAGTTTTGTAAGGTTAAACTTCAGTTACACCTTTATTGCTATAGGGATTATATTTTTACCCATACAGTAAAAATTTTGCTAATATTTAAGTTTGCCTGTGAAGATAATGTTAGTTACCAATTACCACATTAATGTCCGTTTTCACTAACCATTACCCAGGCTTAGGTGTCTCTTATCGACTTTTGTCTCTTTCTATCTCCTTTAGATAAAGTGAGCTAAAAATCGCTAAGAGACTCTTAACGCTAGCAAGCTAAGCAAATGTTAGTAAAAACGAGCATTAGACTCCTTTCTTACTGGAATCTATCATATAATAAGATAACCATATACATACTTATTATTATGTTCATAATAATAGCTAAATTGTACACATAATTGTCATATTATTATACCATTCCATCCCGAAACCCAACTGTGTGCCAAAAGAATTGTGTTGGTCAATACTAGGCGCTCCAGATATTTAATATTTCTCCTGATTTCCTAATACTGTCTTAATTTATGTTAGATTACAAAAAAAGTACCTATATGTACCTAAATAATATACATATACACATAACGAACGTTATCGGTGACCCATGTCAAAAATTACAGTTTGGAACAGGAGGGTCTTAGGAGCGCATATCAATCAAGGCACCCTTCTTCCTGGTTTGAGCTTACAAAAATGATTTATACCTAGTAACTTCTTAAAGCGAAAAGACACTTTTAAAATAATTTATGTGTTCTTAGTCTAGTACCTTAATAGCTTTATTAAAACTAAATAATACTTTTTGTGAAAAATTATACTCAATACTACAACAATTTGCTACTTGGTAGAAATGGTGATTCTTTATACTAGTCTATACAAATATGGTTCTTAGTGTAATATTTATGTCATTTTCTAATCACATGACAGTTTAAAGATACATGTTGGATGCCCCGTAAATATTTAGTCAGTTTATGGAATAGATATTCAAATGCTTCGTAAATTGGTACAAATTAATGGTCATTGCTGGATATATTAATCTGAATGGTGTTGTCGCTGTTTCATATGCTTCTCCTAATGTAAAAAGACTTTTATATTTACTCAATCCATGTAACATTATAGTCGAGCCATCTAAACGTAGGACAAAAACATAAATGTATCTGTCTATAGCTGAATCATGTGTATTTTATGTGATAATTTTCTAGGAATTTTTCTATTACACTTTACAATATCTATTCAAAAACAATACCTACTTTGTAAAAAATTGAGATTAACGTAGGCAAAAACAATTTCAAATACTGTGTAGCTATTTTGTATTCTTAATGTTAAGATATGTTTCATTTCTCCGTATTATATGATACATCATTCTTCAATTCCTATCTGTCTTTTAACTAAATGTATGTAAACCGCGGTTCCATAAATTATTATTCGGAGTTGTTATGATAAGTAAGTACTTACATATATTATTGATTTTGGGAACAAGTATTTGTAATTAATTAATTCGCATACTTTTTGGATAAATTTTACCAGTCAGATATGTAGATACATACCTGTTATTTGTGCCATTGAAAATGTACTATGCAAGCTTATTTCATTTTTCAAGGGCAGTTTTATTTATACCTCAATTTTATGTTTGTTTTTATGCTGCGAAGTACCCACACATATCAGACACAGTAGATTTTCTATTGTGTATGAACGCCGGAAAACTGTTTGGGGCGAAGGATAAGGTCATTGGATGAGTCTTTAGCGCATACAATTTTTATTTATTTCTTTAAGGATGTATTTAAGATTGGTTAGCGCCTAATAAAATATACCTATTACCTAAAACTGTCATCGCATTCGTGTTTACATATAATGCAACTTTCTAAAATAGTTGTCAAGCTGTTTTCACCAAACCGAATTAAAATTATTAAAAAAAATATTTAAATTTGAAAATACTAATTTCTACTGATGGGTACAAACAAGGTCGTGCAGCGAGAGATTACGCTACCTACTGCCCCAGCATGCGTGCTGTTGCTATGGCCTGTGGAGCATCTGTACCCCTAGCACGAATATTTTGGAATTTCGGATCATTGTCGTAAAGTAAAATTTCAAATAAAAGCCAGACAAAGGCTAACGTAACTACTCGATACGCTGGCGATTCGAAATTTAAGTGTTCGTGCTAGAGGTCCTGGTTCAATAAAGTCAAATCGAAACAAATATAGAGTTCCTTAAAAGTTATGAACTTAATTTTGTTAGGGTTTGTAATTTTATGTAGGAAATATTGTTGTGTACCTCCCCTCTAGTCTTAGATATTTTTATAGAGGAATTGTTATCATTTGTACCCTGTGTAATAAAGGGTGTTAGAAGTTATGTTAGGTGTGTAAATATTAGGAATAAACGTTTTGTATGTACCTACTACACGTGGGATGCCCAAGTTTTGTTTGTATTTTAATCGAGGTGATTTCTGTCTAGTAATAAATACATTATCAATCATTTTTTATATATGTACTTATTTAATTTTTATTACTTATAAATTCTTGGTCTTTATGCGTAATAATCATTCGATGTTTTCATTAAATATTCTATTATTAACCGGGCTGTAGACCTAATAACATTCGACCTAATGAACAGTATTGCCTCAAAGAATTTTAACATATTTTTGTAATACAATCACTCCACTCAATGAATGCCCTTTTTTCTCAAAAACGATACGTTATCAAAATTTTTCTAAGGTTTTATTGTATATAAAAATTTTATAAATAAATACCTACCTTGCTATATGGTAGGTAGGCAGGTACTTCATATTTGAATAGTTACACTTTAAGTTAATATTATCAAAGTACCGCAGAATTTTTACTACAGGAACAGAAACTAATCAATTTCACGTGGAATATACCTATGCAAAAATTATGATACACTTGTAAATAATGATTGTAATATGTTTTTGGGTAAAGTCAGAAGTCACCTCAGAGTTGAGCTTTATTCAACGTTCGCGCCGAGTGCGGCATTGTGATGCCATGAATATTATTATTGTAATACAATATTATTTATTAAATAAATGATATCGTTCATATTTTTGAAGTTTCATTGCTGACATTTAACATACTGTTGAAATCTATTTACATTGTCTATGTTCGAAAAGTAAAAACTGATGTCGTTATTAAGTCGTTTCCGCTTCCTGTCCTGACCTATCCGTTTTAGGCCGTTATGTCATGTCATGGTGCTACAATTTACTTTTATATTATATCTATTATCTCAAATTAAAAAAAAATCTTTATTTGTTTAGAATTCCATAAGTTACAAGGGTTGGGAATCTCTTTTTAAGTTTGAAACTTGTATTAAAAGCAGCCCGCTCTTTCGTTCAATCAAAAACATCTTAAACAAATGAAAATATAAGTAAAATTTGCGATTTATTATATTATCTACAAAGCTAGTCTTCATATTTATTGCGAAACGCAATATTTCGATACTAACAACAACCATAGATAATTCTTCATCGTAATATCTTTGTGATTTCATTTTGTAGAGTCGTTCCAAAACTAGCTATGACAATCTATCATCCTGATTAGGGATCAAAACACTCATCAATATGAACTACTTATAATAAGCATTCTTCATTTTTGATTTTAACATTATTATAAATGTTTGAAAAATTACTCAGTAATTAAAAATACAGATAGAGCAGTTGGTTAGTTGGTTGGTTGGTTAGAGCTCAGTTGGTTGGAGCAGTCGCCCGGGTCGCGGGTTCGATTCCTGGCTCAGGACGTGAAAAGTTTCTAGTTTAATATTTTTAATTAGTACTTATAATGAGGGTTAAAAAAGGTTTATAATAAACGCAATAAATAAAAAATTCCTTATGTAACGATGTTTACTAAGATATAATGGATAGGCCATTATATCTTAGTAAACATCGTTACATAAGGATCCTCATGTGTTTCTACATGTAGGAAGGCCTGTGCCCAGCAGTGGGATATATAGGCTGGCGATGATGATGATGAAACATCGTAAATTTTAAGAACACAAGGTTCGTGCTGCAAAATTTTTCCTTTTTTAACCGACTTCAAAAACGAGGAGGTTCTCAATTCGGCCGGTATGTGTTTTTTTTTTTTTTCTATGTAAATACACCGATTACGCCGAGATTACTGATCCGATTTACGTGATTCTTTTTTTGTTCGATGCGGAATAGCTGCCATTTGGTCCCATAAAAATTTTTTCAAAAACAGTTGGGTACTTTGGTTTTAAATATAAAAAAACTGAAATTATGAAGTCGTCTACATATACGTAATTGCGAATTTTTGCTTTTCCAATAACTTTTTAGTGAAACGATACGATAGTAGAAAACAATATAATTTGACGGTGACCCATCTAGCTTTGACCGTAGAAAGTTATCACTAAAAATTGTGAAAAAAAAATTTTAAACAAAAATTAAAACCGACTTCAAAAAACTGAAAAGGATAAAATAATTAAATTTAAGTAGGTATTCATCCCCTAGAAACATATTTTTGGAGTTGGTGCTAAGTGGTTTCCAAAAACAATACAAAGTGAAGCACCGACTCCAAAAATATGTTTCTAGGGGATGAATACCTACTTAAATTTAATTATTTTATCCTTTTCAGTTTTTTGAAGTCGGTTTTAATTTTTGTTTAATTTTTTTTTTAAATTAATCATCAGCTGCTACGTCGTAGCACTCTCGTAGCAAGTTATATTAATGTAATAATTATTGTGTTTTCAAGTAAGTACTTATTTATTTCTAATTTTATACTATGAAGGGTTCATTGTGATGGAATATGTCTAACGTAACCTGGTTTGTAACGTCAGAAAATTAAAAAGTATACCTATTAGTGTGAACAAGCGATCTGTATTGTGTTTTAGCAACAACATAAGTTATTTAAATACCCACATAATTTAGCAATTCGTTTCTTAATTAAAGCTTACCTTCCTCGAACTTCAGTCAAACACATTTATTGTGTAAGTTACCGATCGTTACAAGACAGTTTCTTTCATAGCAAAGCATGGAGAGCAAAACAAAAATAACTAACACACGCCTCTACGAATTTTGGTTGCTAAGCTACCGTTGCCGTTGCCACCCGGCTTTACGCATCGCAATAATCCTAATGATTGGGTTTTATTTCTATTGCATAAATATTATGAAAGAAATGTCGCACTACGGGTACGGGCGTGTCGTGGCAACGAGCCCCACAGAACAAAGTGAAATTAAGAAAACTTCCTTCTTTCCATATAAATACAGACAGTTAGTGAAATTTTAAAGTTAATTACAACTGTTTGGTCCTGTTATGATGACATAAAATGTCAGGTGAGTTTTTGTCGTCTTTATGTATTAAGCTTAACAATTTTATTAAAACAGAATAAGTAAGTACGAGCATTTACTACAAACATTAGAGTTATAGCATAGAGTTATAGCAATTTGCTATTTTTCCTGATAAGATACACTTTTAAATTAATGAATAAAATTTTCAGACACTTCCATCCATTCACCACATTTAATAGCTTAATTTTGTAAGTTATTTTAAAAGGTAGGTGTTGCGAACTGGCTGCTTAGTGCGCCCTTTTTTTAATACAAAGTACGGCAAATGCCATGTGACGCGGTAGGAAGAGTCCAATAAGCGCAGACAGCTAGCCTAGCGCAGCTTAGACACTGCTCTAGACTCTAGCCGCCTCCACCACCACCACCTTATAATATTATTTGATTTTTTTTCAATCACTGGCGATTCATTCACACACTATTTAAATGCCCTCGTACCGCCTCCTACTATTACAGAATTACTTAGGTGTTAAAATCTAATATGAATGTAAACTAAAATTCTCTTAGTCTATGTTCTTTATTTAAAATCTTTATTGATAATTCAAATCAGTGCAAACAAAGAACAACCGAATTAACTGACTTCAAAACGAGGAGGTTCTTAATTTGGTTGGTATGTGTTTTTTCTTTATTTTCTATGTAGGTATGTACACCGATAACACCGAGATTACAGATATGATTTACGTAGTTCTTTTTTTGTTCGATGCGGAATAGTTGCCATTTGGTATGATACATGTTTTTTAATCGATCGTGTAGTTTGGTTTTTAAATCAAAATAACTGGTATAAATAACTCGTATACGAAATTGCGGATTTTTTCTAGGACTTTATAACCGACTTCAAAACCGAGGAGGTGCTAAATTCGGTTTGTATGTTTTTTTTAGTGAAGCGAAACGATAGTATGAAACAATATATGCTGACGGTCACCCATCTAGTTTTGACCTTAAGTTATCACTTAAAATTATGAAAAACAACATTAAAATCGACTTAATAATACTAAAAAGGATAAAATAATTAAATTTCAGTAAGTACTACCTACCTAAATAAACCGTACCTACTTAAATTTAATTATTTTATCCTTTTTAGTTTTTATCGGTTTTCTTTTAAATATTATTTTTATCTTCTAAGGGCTGCTACGTCGTAGCTCGTAGCGATCGTAGCGTCTTCTAAGAAAAATTTTATGGTTCAACACCATTTGCAATTTATTTTTCAAAAACAAAGAAATTTAATTGAAATTTATATTATTATTATAACATTCATAGTTAAATATATACCTACTTGTGCGGTATTATGTTGGTTTTTACAAACGAGTAGACGACTGTAGGGCCGAGACGAAGTCGAGGGCTTACCATAGTCACGAGTTTGTAAAAACCAATATCCGCACGTGTGTCATGCAACGTTTTTCAACAGATTTACGAGAAAACAGTAGGATTTATGTTGTATGAACATTAGTTCCATTTATGCACAATAGATGGCGCTGTACCAAAGTTTCGCCGTAGTTTATGTCATCATCACCAGCCTATATACGTCCCACTGCTGGGCACAGGCCTTCCTACATGGGAGAAACACATAAGAAGTTTGGGCCTTAACACCACTACGCTGGCCCAATGCGGGTTGGTGGATTAAAGCGGTTGCAGTAACAACCGGGACCAACGGCTTAACGTGCCTTCCGAAGCACGGAGGAGCTCGAGATTATAAATTTTGGTTGACCCATCCCAGGGTCGACCATGGCGAAAGTTGCTTTGTTTTCGTATTCGAAACCAGAGCGCTCAAACCAATACGCCACCAAGCTCCTCATGTAGTTTATGTAGTTTTATAAAATAAATTAAACTTTTGTCGACAATTCAGGCCCCAGTAAATTATTACACAAGGGTGCTTAATTTTTTTTTATCGTTCAGACACTACTGATAGATAATAAATCAAGTCATCCTCCAATTTTGAAACAACCACTGAAGTGTTCTTCTCAAGTTTGTACATTTTGTTTTTTAATATCAGTCGGAAAGTCGCAACAATCTTTGAATTTCCCAATATTAAAATGGCGTCATGAGCGCGTTGTAAATTAGAACTATATCTGTTGCTTCATTTTCTTTAAACGTATTGAGCTAGAGCGCTTCCAAGGAGGTTCGATCATTTAGCCTATTTATTCTCTAAATGTGAAACTCCTTGGTGGAATTCTAATAAATTTTAATGAAATTAAAAAAACGTGAAAAATACGCAAGGTGAAATACAAACAAAGCGTGCGGTAAAACAGGTACTTAGGTGTGAGCACGTATTTTGCTGCACGCTCCGCTGTATGGTGTGTAATAATTAACTTTCCAAATATATAAACAGGCTTCGTAAATGCAATTTTTGAGCAAATATGTTGAAAAAAAATATTTTCATGTTAGGTACTTAAAGTACCTAAACAGTCCTATTCCGGTGGTAGTTAAAATCAAAGCCATTAAGGAGGTTTTTTATATTCGTGTTTTTTTCTGTTTTGGATAAGTATAAAACAGGGATATTAAAATACCTCATACCTATTTAGTATTTTATTTAGTATTGAAATACCTTATAGGTACCTTACACCTATGATATACGACATACTCCTTAGAGTTAAAAATGCTTGTAAAAGTATTCTTTCGGATCCCTAGAGGTGTTACCTTCAATGAGTGATAAACGTTGCTATAAAAACGTCAAAAATGCTAGAAAGCGGTAAAGAAATTGGTAGGTTACACCTAGTGCTCCGGTGGCGTAGTGGTAATCGCATCTGGCCGGACCCCACGAGACGCGGGTTCGATTCCCGTCTTGCGCATATAATTTTTTTACCGTTTTTTTTCTTTATGTTTAAATGTTACAATTCGTCATTTATTGAGGTTGGTCCAAAAAGTCCCACCAATTATGCCTCAATCAGCGGCGCAAGCGCTGATACGGCACCCATGCATGCTTACTTAGTCCCATCAGTCCTGTCGCCATCGCCTATGTCTTTTAGATTACAAACGATATAGTATTGTTTAAATTCACTGTGCACTCACACAAACGTAAAGGTCATGTGCCGCTGCTAGCACTATGCATCGGTACAAAGATATGAGGTGCCCATACCATAAACTTAAGTTGAAAGTGTTGCATGTTAGGCAATTGCTGAAATTTTATATTTATTTCGTACAGGAAATCGTTATTATTAGAGTTTTGACACTATATTTGGGAGTGTTCAATAAATATTGAAATGTTGAATCAGGTAGGAAATAGATAATTTATTAGATTTTACATACCTACAGTATGATTTGTGATGCAGTGAAATATCTAAGCAATGTTGGAGTAACATAAATTATGTCGTAAAAAGCCGGAAAGTAAGTAAAAATTACAATAACTGGCGTATTAGAACGGTAAAAGTTTTTAGTGAAAAATTTTTTAAACTTATAGGATTGAGACTTGAGATCTAAGATAAAATTAATAATAAAATCACTTCTAAAAAGTTTTTAAGGAGAGTTAACATGGACTAACAAAATTTTAAATCGTTAAGTAAATAATATTTAACTTTATTCTTTAGTTAACCCTATATTGCACATATATCTAAATATATAAAAAGGAAAAGACTGACATAATCTACGCACAGTCCAAATAGCTGGGTCTAGAAATTACAAATTTCGAAAACGCGAATCCTTATGACGTCTAAATTCAGGTGGGCCGTCAGCTTGTTTGTCTATAGTTGTATAAAAAAAAAAAAAAACGTCTAAATTAAATTTAACAGTTTTGCCGGATCTCAAAATGAATTCTGACTTTTTAGCCCCCGACGAAAAAAGAGGGTTGTTATAAGTTTGACGTATCTGTTGTGTATCTTATGTATCTGGGGCATTACCACCATCTTTATAAAAACGATTCATATTCCGCTCGGTTCATTATTGGTTCCTAAACTGCATCGCTGTCATAGTCGTAGATAGCGTCGTAGTACGAATTAACGATTCTACTCAGTTTAGGTCCTAAACTGGATCGCGATAAAAGATGGTGGTACGGGTGCTGTTGTGTGTCTGTCTATGGCATCGTAGCTGATCGTAGCTCCTAAACGAATTTACCGATTTTTGATTCGTTTTGTTTTGTTTGAAAGCTGACGTGACTAGAATATTTCTTAACTATAATTTATGAAGTTTGATAGTCATCACAGTTGAGGCGTTTGATGACTATCAGCTCATTTTCTACATGATAAAAGGGTTTTACTAACTTTCAAAGATCCGATTGATTTGAAATTTGGTGTACTGTCATTCGGTGACATACTAACGCGCTGATCCAATACAATCAAAAAAAAATTTTAAACGAAAATTAAAACCGACTTCAAAAAACTGAAAAGGTTAAAATAATTAAATTTAAGTAGGTACTCATCCCCCAGAAACATATTTTTTGGAGTCGGTGCTTCACTTTCTATTGTTTTTGGAAACAACTTAGCACCAACTCCAAAAAATATGTTTCTAGGGGATGAGTACCTACTTAAATTTTATAATTTTAATCTTTTCAGATTTTTGAAGTCGGTTTTAATTTTTGTTTAAATTTTTGTTTTCACAATTTTTAGTGATAACTTTCTAAGGTCGAAGCTAGATGGATGCCCGGCAACTTATATGTATTGTTTCCTACTACTTATCGTATCGTTTCACTAAAAAGTCATAAGAAAGCAAAATTCCACCAATTTCGCATACGTAGACGACTTAATAATTTCATTTTTTTATATAAACACCAAACCACCCAACTGATTTTGAAAAAAAAATTATAGGACCCAATGGCAGCTATTCCGCATCGAACAAAAAAAGAATCACGTAAATCGGTTCAGTAGTCTCGGCGTAATCGGTGTACATACAAAAAAAAACATACCGGCCGAATTGAGAACCTCCTCGTTTTTGAAGTCGGTTAAAAAGTCTGCGGGATGCTTAGTTCTTCAGAAACTTACAGCAGAAATAGCGTGTTTGGGCTCATAAGAATAGTCTCAATGAGATGGTGTTAGATAGACGAAATTTTCATTTTTTTTTATTTTCATCTGTTAATTAATTATAATAATTATTTCTACTAATGCTGATCAACCTCTCTAAAACGAACTTAATTACTTAACTATGTGATATAGTATGTGTTCTAATTATAAACTCACTCAATTCATATCAGCTAGGCTACAATAAAGGTACAGACAGGCAGATTAAAATAAGAAAATACAAACTTACGTTTGAATTGGCCAAACATATATTATTTAGGTGTCGTTTGAAGAGATGGCTACTTTATATATGTTTCTATTCCGTCAAAAAAATTTTAGCATATAAGATTGACAATAAACATTTTTAATCCGTATCTTAATAGTAATGCATGTGAATTTAATAATACTTAATAATAATTTTTGGAAATTTAATGTTCGATTTGGAAATATGTATTCTCATAAAATTCTTGTCGTAAGTAGGTATTGCATGCTGTTTAACAGTGAAATATGTGAGACTATTATAATTAAGTATGAAGAACCATTTATGTACCATATTTTTTAGCAATAAATAATTTGGCCTGTAAAGGTATTAATACCTATTTTATATTATAAAGTCTTATTCATTTTAAAATAACCATTCAATGCGACCTCTTGACATGAACTCTGCGGGTAGTACGTCACTACGATCTAACCTATCCTCTAGTACAGTCAGCATCTGAATTTACTGAGCTCTCAGAGTAATTCTTACCAGTTTAAATCTCTAGTCACTAGTCTATGGTAATTCCGTTTCACAATTAATTATCTGCAGCGTTTTAGAAAAGCAATTCTAACAGTGCAATGATAGAATCGTTTGTTGTTTGTTGCAGCATTATTAAAATATTTAACAAATGAAAGGCTATTCTATTTCTGTACTAATACAGAAGCTTTTCAAAAACATCAAAGTTATTTTATATATATATATACGTCCCACTGCTGGGCACAGGCCTTCCTACATGGAAGAAACACATGAGGAGTTTGGGCCATAACACCACCACGCTGGCCCAATGCGGGTTGGTGGGTTAAAGCGGTTGCAGGAACAACCGGGACTAACGGCTTAACGTGCCTTCCGAAGCACGGAGGAGCTCGAGATTATAAATTTGATTGACCCATCCCGGGACCAACCATGGCGAAAGTTGCTTTGTTTTCGTAATCGAAATCAGAGCGCTCAAACCACTACGCCACCGAGCTCCTCGCGCCTTGGCGCCTGTAAGTCCAGATATCTGTTGAGCATCTGAAATTCTGTATAATTTTGAAACTGACTGTACTAGAGGCAGGCACTATATCTATCACCTTCCACTCAATAAGTTAGCATGGCTTTCTATAGTAGAACTTGTTAACATTTCAATTGGCCATAAGACGATAGTTGGTTGGCGTGCTAGCTAAAACGGTTTTCCTTACCTATCGGCGTTATCGCAAGGAATTGCCGGCAATCTTCGCTCAGGCACTTAGGTACTTTGGTAGGATTCAGTCAGTGTTAAAGTGGCCATGGCAGCTTACATAGACCAGCTGGAACATGCTACTATATACCTTCGCGGGCCTGACGGTACATCTTAATTGAAGTGTTAAGACTGAAACGAAATTAATTCTTATTTCTTTATGAGTTAATATCATATAGTACTAAGACAGGAAACACTTTAAAATTTACTAATCTATTGTAACGAGCATCAATTTTGAACCAATGTGAACATTATTTTTTTTGAACCTGTTACAGGAAAGGAATACACAAACCTAATTGAAGTGATTTTAATTTTTACCATTTCCTCTTCTATTTATGTCTGATTGGATTGTAGTTTCTCTATAATTTAGTTTCCGTTTTTAGTTGTAATTTAAGAAAGGAAGAATGTAAAGGCCCAATTCCGTTGCTAGAATTCATCAAGCAAGCGTAATGCTAGGAGCAGGGGAACCTTTCATAATAAAATGCTGCCAACTCCAAAACAATAATACAGCAATGCCTCTTACTTTTTAAAGAGTCGTGAGCACGGTAATAAAGTACCTAGTCATTACAATGAACTGTCTATGATGACCACGAACCATCCGGGACTATATCTGAAAGTGTACAGGTTATTTTTTAAGTGGCGTTATTTGAGGGGGAATATCGAAAAGTACTAAAAGGAGTGTCGGGCCCGATTTTGATGAAAACTAAAACTGCAGCATTGGATTTTTGAAAAATCAATATTTCTAGCCAGGAATCGAACCCGGTGATTATGATAAAAAACACAACCAGTATTAGGTATTACACCATTCGATAGCGTCGCTATCTGGAAAGTAAATGACAAACGGCAAACTTGAGAAAAGAGCAAAATTTAACAAAATACTTATCATATTAAATTTTCCTACCTTTAAAACGTTAACTGATTTATTGTTCAAAATCATCATTTTAAAACATTGTTTTCAATACAATAGCATTTTATGCATTTAGCACTGCAATATGATTGAATTTCAGTTTAGAATAGTCAATAAATAAATATACAATAGTCATATAAATACTCAGTTGTTATCAGAAGTTCAAAATTTTAAAACTAATTTTGATATTTCCCAGACATTTTTTTTAGTGACCGAACTATTAATATAAAATTTATTAAACATTATTTTTCTTTTTTTATAACACCTTAGTACCTATTTATAAGGCTTTATTAAAATAGGTAGGAGCACGCTTGTTAACTATGTAAGTACCAAACATTCTATACCGGGTTACTTTTTAACCCGGCGGCAGTGACGTGAAAATAATTACGCGGACTATGACAACGGGTCATCATGACCCGGATTATTCTCGAAATTTCGGAAATTGACTTTGTTTTAATCATTGCTAATTAAAAAAGGGTTCTTTGCATAATCAGTAAAATAAAAATACAAACAATATATTTTGTATATAAAACTTTTATTGGATTTCTCAATAACATATGCAAAATCAAGTTTGAAAACATAACATGAATATGTTTTTAATTTCTTATAAAGTATACTTAGTTATAATAAGAATCATTAATATTGTGTATTTTAAGGGATCTCAATCATACTTTTTATTATTAAAATAATAAAAAGTAGTCTTTATTTGTCTTTATTTTCTTATTTCAGCCGTGAAACAGTTCGCTGTGTTTCGGATTGAAGGGAAAGGTAGCCAGTGTAATTACTGGGCATGGACGGCATTTCATCTTAGGCCTCAGGATGACAACGCACCTGCAACATCAAGTGCTTTTCCTAGTTATTGCATGTGTCTATGGGCGGCGGTAACCGCTTACCACCAGGTGGGCCGTCAGCTTGTTTGTCATCTAGTTGTATAAAAAAAAAATTACCTCCACATTCAGAGCCATGGAACTAATACATACCTAATTGGGATAATTATTGCAGTACGCTTTTTCCCAAATCATGCCATCTTTTCCTTTGAATAACTGACACCGTAGTTGATTTTGGACTAATGCAAGGTCGAGATTTCCTGATGAACCAGAGTCCGTATTTTTATCGCTTGCATCTTTTTCTATTTCTCTGTTATTACTACATTCAAATAAACGGTGTTGAATATCAACGTCTGCATCAGCCTGGGAGTCTTCATTGTAGGAATCCGACTCTTCTATCGCCAAAACCCTCTCAGAGTCATTTGTCAATTACATTTTCTTCAAAAACCTAAAAAAGAATAATATAAATTAACATCAAACACTAAATGAATGAAAAAAAGTATATTACAAAATTACCACGCCAGCGATGACGCTGGGTCATAATAAGCCGTTTTGACTTGACTCACGTATATCTCGATGCTCAGGTGGCTTAGCACATATAGTACCAACGGGGTGAGTAGAGAAGGGTTATATCTCTAGGTACACAAACGTTAGAAACCAACGATAGACACAAAGAAATAATATGTCTCTTTACAATTGCCTCGGGTTGATATGACCCAGCGTCATTTATGCCGGGACTTGTCCGAAATTTTTAATAATGAGTTCTGCCCATGGATATGAACCAACCATGTACTGTTGGCCGGATAAGCCCAAATGGGAAATCAGGAAAAACGTCTGCTGTATCATACAAAAGATCAACACCTAAGCACAGACCTAAGTACTCGATCAAATTGTATAGAACAGCTGATTTTTAACTGTGACTTTTATAATAAAAGATTACTTAATCAAAATTATACATACATTATGAGGAAACCTTGATTTTACATAGGAATTGAACTTAAAAATCGGTTTCATGCGAATATACAATAAAACGTGTATATACCTAAGTAGGTAGGTACTTAGTCAATCAATCCTAATTCCTAACGCGATATACGACACGGGAAGTGAACTGAACATTGATATTGCAAAATTATCGTTAAATACGAACACGCAACCTCATTCATTGAGTAACTTGTTCGTTTTTTCACTATCATTTTGAAACTGAAATAAGTGATACGTAATATAAAAATGAGGAATAAATTTTTTAATCAATTTATGAACACGAATTATAATAAGACTCAAAAAATGCATAAATTATAATATGAATAAATAAAATCTTGATGCTCACACATCCATTGAGGATTTTTTTATTATTTTCAATACAAATCTACTTAGTTCATGCAAGTAGATTTTAGTGAAAATAATAGAACTATTAGAAAATAACATTTCGGACATAATTGTATTATGCCGTTGCTAGTGTCGTGTTCGGAAATTGTGATAAATTAAAATATCATTACTAGGTAGTAGGCCCGTATGTAGGGTCGTCTGGGTAGGTACCACCGCCTTTCTTATTTCAGCCGTGAAACAGTTCGCTGTGTTTCGGATTGAAGGGAAAGGTAGCTAGTGTAATTACTGGGCATGGACGGCATTTCATCTTAGGCCTCAGGATGACAAAGGACCTGCAATATCAACTGATTTTTCCTTGTAATTGCAGGAGTCTATAGGCGGCGGTAACCGCTTACCAACAGGTAGGCCGTTAGCTTGTTTGTCATCTAGTTGTATAAAAAAAATTAAACAGGTACCTATATCTAATCAACGTTGCCACTCCACATTTTTTCAAAATAATGGACTAAAAACTTCACGGTTTTTAGAAGTGACTATTTGAACTAATTAAGTAAGTATTTAGACTAAATTGCGGACCTGAAGCTTCAGCTACGAATTTGTATTTATTATGGCTGAAATACACCAGTATTAACTTTATTGATCTTCAAATTTGCAACTAAAGTGTCCCTATGTGCATGGTTCGTTACAAATTCCGCCAACACATTGAATACATATTCAACTTTTTCCAATACATCACAATTAGGAAAGTTTACTTTTTTGTTGAAGGATATGAAATGCAAAATTATAGAATCGCAATGAAAATAATAATTTAATATAATATTTTTACACTTGCATCTCTCTCTAGCCCAAATTAGGCATTACTTATTATGTGCTTGTGTAATGTATATCTACTGATAACAGAGAAATACATTAATTTAAGTAATACACTTAAATATACCTGAGGAGCTCAGTGCGTGTGGTTTCAGCGCTCTGGTTTCGATTACGGTAATAAAGCAACTTTCGCATGGTCGATTCCGGGATGGTTCAATCCAAAATTTGTTATCTCGAGCTCCTCCGTGCTACAACCGTTTCAACGCCCCAACCCACATTGGGCCAGCGTGGTGGTGTTATGGTCCAAACTCCTCATGTGTTTCTCCCGTGTAGGAAGGCCTGTGCCCAGCAGTGGGACTTATGTAGGTTTCGATGATGATGATACTTTCCTAAATAAAAATACTTACATCTCAATATATTAATTACTAGTGAAAAAATGCTCATACTCATCTTATAATGCTGAGACGTTAATGACTTAGTGAAAATGGCCCAGTGACGTCATGTCGCTCAGCGTGCTATGGGGAGGTCAATCCTGTTCGTTCAGGGAAAATTCCGGAACGAAGTTATGCGCCGGGAGACCCAAGTGGTTGACATCATGCAGAAGTGTAGCAAGCTTAAGTAGCAGTGGGCCTGCAAGGGCGTCGCCAAGGGGGGGCAGACAGTTTTGTCTACACCGTAATGTCATTTTTGTCGACCTTAGCCCTACAAATATGACATATGGTGTAGACAAAACCGTTTCTAGGGGCTTCTCGTGTTCCTTGTGCTACGCGGTTATAATATCTTGTAATTGCAGAAGTAAAAAGATTCTTGAATGGAGACCACGTCTCGGCAAACGCAGTGTAGGGCATCCCTCTGCTAGGTGAACCTACTTCAACTTTTGGAACCGGTGTAAATTCAGACATGTCAGACGGAGAGACTTGACGTTGTTAGTTAATATATTTTTTGCAATAGTTATAAGAATGTGTTTTTTGACGATTTAAAAGTGCTTCTTTGTGGCCTATTTAAATAAAATTATTTTTCTTTCTTTCTTTCTTTCTTACGATACAAAGCAGGTGGTAGGTGGTGGCTGGATAAGAGAGCGGGGGATTGTACATTGTGACTGGGGGAGACGTCTAACATTACGTCTAACTACGTCTAACAGTGGACTGCAATAAGCCAATATGACATTAGAAAAATTACTGGGATTCGAACCTGGGACCTCTGGCTTTGTAGACTGACCACTCGACCAGCCGACCGTCTTAATAAAATTAAGCTTCGGTGTAGAAATAACAGTTTACACGATGCCATAAAAAATATATTTTTAGACAGTGAAGAAAGCGACGGAGAAGGTGGGCTTGGTAACCTGAACAGGCTAATTGTAAGGCCGCCAGGCCACAGCGGCAAGGCCAAGCGAGGCCAGTTGTGTTTCGACGCGGCCTTCGAGTGCGGTAACCTGGGCCGTGCCGACCATGTCACGGAGCTGGAGTACGACTTGTTTGTGAGGCCTGATACTTGCAGGCCGAGAGCCAGGTTCTGGTACAACTTTACCGTGGAAAATGTGAAGCAAGATCAAGTAAGTTGTCATATAAGCGCTTTAGGCGTAGGTTAGTAAATAAATAAGGTACTACCATTAATTTACTCACCTTCGCCTAAAGGAAATTAAAACTCAATTCTTGTCTAGATAAGAAGAATTTAGTATTTGTAATTAATTATAATTTGTTTACATTGCAGAGGGTCATTTTCAACATAGTTAATTTAGGGAAAGAAACAACATTGTATAACGGAGACATGACGCCGCTGGTTCGATCTACATCACGACAAAAATGGTAACGAAAAATAATCACATTTAAATGTTTGATTTCGTGAAGAAAACGATGGAGCATACAATTTTTATTTTCGTTTTTTTTATTTGTATTTCTTACAATAAACAAAAAATAACTTATTGAGAACCCCACATGTAGCGTGCCGAACACGCAATACGGACAAGAAGAAAAAGACGAACTTTGTTCTTAACAAACATTATCTAACAATAAAAATTAATTACGTACCTACTTAAATTAATTGTTAAGCGAGGTTTAGACTAGCAAGTTCTTGCTGCAAGTTTTGAGACGGCGCTATATGCACGAGCGAGTGGAAAATAATTACCTCTCCCTCTTACGCATAGCTCTGTCTCAAAACATGCAGCAAGATCTTGCTAGTCTAAACCTCGCTTTTCACTTTTACAAACTAACTTAATATTTGAAAAGAGTGACTACACGAATTTGTTGCGGGAGTTTTCTCGGTAGTTCACTTTTAGAACTAGTGTAAATTCAGACATGTCACGCAGACAGACATTCATTATGAGTAATTAATTAATTTTAATTTTTTGTCATGGACACACTGCACACATATTGTTCTTTTTACGCCTCGAAAGAGCTTCGTTGGGGGCTTTCTTGAATAAGGATTTTTTAAAAATATCATTGTATGTCATAACGAACCAGGATTAGATATGCGCCTACGCCTATGCGCGCTAAGTTGCAAATCGGATGTGACATATAGGCACATACAGACAGACTGACGGATATGACAACACCATAAGGGAAAGGTGTACTATAAATATCGTATTTTATCATCTTCAATAAGATTTAAGAATTTAAAGCATCGACAGACACACAACTTAGACATAGTTGTTGTTCTGTTATTTTTATACAAACGAAAATGAGTAACGTGTGTAATGTTTTATGAATACTGATAAAACGGAGAGACAAATAGAAAATGTCTTATTAATTAGAGAGAGTAAAGTTATTTTTAACTTGGGGTGTATATTTTATACCTAAGTAATTGTCATTTTATTTTTTCTTAAGCAAGATCTATCATATAATATTATTGACTCTACCAAATATAGTTTCAAAAACATGCCAAGTCGAATCACATTGTATAGAACCACTACTAAATTTGTTGTGTAGGGGTAGATTAAGAAGTGTAGGTGATTGAAAAATATTAAAAATATTAATGATAAAAGCTGTACCACCGCCTTTCTTATTTCAGCCGTGAAACAGTTCGCTGTGTTAGGATTGAAGGGAAAGGTAGCCAGTGTAATTACTGGGCATGTACGGCATTTCATCTTAGGCCTCAGGATGACAACGCACCTGCAATATCAAGTGCTTTTCCTTGTTATTGCAGGTGTCTATAGGCGGCGGTAACCGCTTACCACCAGGTGGGCTTCAGCTTGTTTGTCATCTAGTTGTATAAAAAAAGTAGGTAATACTGCTCTAAGCCAGTGATACCTTTTTCAATGCTTTATACCAGTTCTTAACATCACTGAAATACCAAATGGCTCTCATGAGTAACTCTGCATGAAAAACATTATGCAATGTGGGGTAACGTACGTCAATCAGAGGTAATTTAGTGCGCGAGGCTTTCAGGCTCAGCGTAGAGTGTCTGCGCTCAGCTGACGGACACCTTAATTGATCTACATAGGGCTGGTAATTGTTTAAATAGTGTGAATTAAAAATTTTAATATAATAACAAAATAAACAAGCCGTGTAAGTAAGAAATGGTAACGTAGCCCATCATAAATACGTTTGAGAAGGTAAAAAAAGTACTAAAGATTGTTATATTTCAGACTCAGTTTCTTGTGGATTCTCTCTCTTTTATTGATGGTGAAGCCTTGTTGCACTGTAGTAAACACATTGTCAAGGAATGAGGCCCGATTTCTCTACTGAATCTTATCAAAAGGGCGTGACAAGGTTAATTTTTACAGTATCGGACACGCGTGATCAGCGAACGATTACCCATCCGGTTAATTTAATTGTTAGCTTAGTTATTGGGTTGGAAAAAAATTAACTTGCCAATTTTATAATACAAAACAATTCTTAATTTTTGATTTTAACATTATTATAAATGTTTGAAAAATTACTTAGTAATTAAAATAGAATAAAACTATAAAAATTTCACGTCCTGAGGCAGGAATCGAACCCGCGACCTTTCGCAATCCTTTCAAATATTCTTAATTTTTGATTTTAACATTATAAAAAAAATTTAAAAAAAAATCAAAAATTAAGAATATTTGAAAGCACTGCCCCAACTTAACCGAATCGTCGGTATTTGTAAAAATACTCGTTTCGGATGTTGAAATAGAATATTTCGACATTGTAGGGTGGACGTTAGCTCATGAACGCAAATACAGATAGGCTAGAAGAATTTCACAGGGATATCCCAAGTCCTGGGTGTCTCAGTGGTCAGAGCAGTCGCCCGGATTGCGAAAGGTCGCGGGTTCGATTCCTGCCTCAGGACGTGAAATTTTTATAGTTTTATTCTATTTTAATTACTAAATACAAAACAATCTTACGGAATGCCTGATGGTATGCGGTTACTGAAGCCTGTAGATAGCGTATCCCAAATGCGACTTTTGATGCTGACTGTACTATCAAATTAAATGTACTTTAGCTCTTATAACAGTAAGAAGTATTGAAAAACAATTTACTTCTGATTTTTATTTAAATCGGTAGATGGCATTCATTATTAAACTATATCGATATATTTATTTATTTAAGTATGAATTTCTTTATATGCAGCATATTTATTTATTTTAGGCATAATGAGTCTGCCCCTGTTTAAAAATTTTCTTTTCTTTTTTTCTTTTTTTTTTGGTGTGTCAACAGTTGTTACGATACTACACGCTAAACTAGAGACTAGGGCTAACACTAATTTCACAATCACTTACAGACAAACACATCATGCAAATAATTTATTTAGTAAGATAGTTACACAGTAAATACTCTATTTAAATAAAATTTGGCTACAATAATTTAAAGTTCAAAAATAACAGATTTAAAAGCGCGGGCTTACTGGAAAAGAGTTATTTAGAAATAATAATAAGTAGCACCTTTGTGCGTTCTCTCCATTTACACTATCATTTTATATTGTGTGTATACTGTAGGTACCTACATAATTTGTTGAATGAGTAAATAAAAAATAAAGTTTATATTGGCATAAAAGAAATGAATTTTCTGCTAACGATTTTTACCTTCGACCAGAAAATTAATATCCCCATCCAATTCCATGCTCTTCAGGCAGCGAATCCCTAGACGTCTGATCTTCTACCACCGCTCGCTGCCTCATCGTGGTCGCAAGATCTTGAGCATAGCCTTTGCTTTCGATAAGGAGGAGGACGTTTACCAGTTCACTGCAGCAGCACCATATTCTTACTCGCGGTACCAGAAGCATCTCGCGTCGTGGGAGAAGAAGGCACGTGCATTTGCAAAGTGCGAGCCTATTGGGGAGACTACTGTGAGTAAAATAATAATAATTGTTTCACCACATATATTACCTACTTCTAATGAATAATGCTGACAAATAATAATAATTTTATTGAGTTCAATAAAATGTTACAGTTTGTTGAGGGAGTCCTCTCTTTAAGTACAAGCAACCTGTGCTGAAAGGAATTCGCTGCTTCGTTTAACAATCGCTATGAGACAATGCATGCGCTTGCTCGTACAACTTTTGTTCAATACTAGAATGTGGAAGGGAATCCGTTATTAGATACTCACAATGATTTTCAGCAAAAACGTCGAATCGACCTAGTAACTATTGGAAATTTTGATTTAAAAGAGACTGAGCAGAAAGAGGAACATACCGCGAAGGGTAAAGTGATAGAAGCTAAGAAAAGAGCGGTGTTCATCATAGCGAGGACGCACGGGGGGCAGCCCGCCTCCTCGTTCATCTGTCAAGGTGAGCGGTCATTTTAGAGGATGGCTTTATTACGAGTGTTGTGAAATATTCAAAATTAAGTACCTAAAATTTGGAGTCGAAATTTTTATTCGGATTTGAAAACCAACAATTTATTTGATAATTAGACCTACCTCATATTTCTTTTCAGGATTTTTAGATTATTTGGCGAGTTCATCGGAAAAGGCCAAAGCTTTACGGAACGGTATAGTAGTACAGGTACCTACACTATAATATGTTCTATGACTTATTTAAAGTAACTTTAGCGTTTACAAAATAATTCATATAGCTAGTCCATAAAAATTGTAATATACAACACATCTCAAAAATTACTTAGATAAAGGTTGACAACAAAAATATGTGTTTCTGCGTACCGGTTGCACCGAAAGTGAATTAAAATGAATGGTTCAAAAGTGAAAAAAACATTTTACAGCGATTCCGCGGCAGCTACTTAACAAAACGTTTGAGTTGTCACGCTCCTCGACCTACTCTCTCCTCGTAGTACCTAAAGTGCTACGGTTCGTAACAAATTTTCAGTTGAACTTTATCGTAATTAAAACTATATTTTACTTATTTTCCAGAAAATATTTAACTACAGTAATCTAGGTATCTATTAATGTTAGTCTAACTAAACCAACTGGAAAAGTTGTTTTAGACTAACATTGCGTTGATATCATAAATACTGAATTAATTTTTAATTCTCATAAAATATAAGCGTATCGCCGTGTATTTAATTTTAATATTGCTCAGTTATGCAAGTATTTGTAGCACTATTTTTATGTTCTAGTTAGTGCCCATGCTGAACCCCGACGGCGTATTCCTGGGGAACCAGCGCTCAGACCTACTAGGCTCCGACCTTAATCGCTGCTGGAACAGTGCCACCACCTTTGCACACCCGGCGCTCATCGCCGTCAAAGAGCAAATCAACAAGCTCAACACTGAGAAGGTAGGAAGTAGGTACTGTAACTTCGGAGAGAACTTATTAGTTTAGTCGTAAACGGAGCAGTTTTTGTTATGCTATTGATACCCTTGATGGGCCGTTGCCCAGAGATATTTCTTACTTTTATATAAATAGGTAGGTATTTTGTGTAGATAAATCCTTAAAAAAGCTGGATTACCTACGTGCCTAGTGCCTATAGAGACGTGAGTAAGCATGTCTATCACCTGAAGGAAACAGTCTGAAACCTGTCCACGGTGTCCGTTAATATGAAAAGCTTTAAGCCAGACAGGCTTAAAGCTTTTCATATTAACGAACACCGTGGACTGCCACGGTGCCAAACCATGTTCGGTATCAAAGATAGGGAAATGAACTATGCAGCCATATTTAAAAAAATGTTATCTTTTATTGCAGAATGTTAAAATTCGGCTTACGAATAAGTACCTACCTAGGTACTTGTAACAATAAAAAGGTTGGTTAACCAACATGGGCTGATTAAATTCGAAATCATCAAGAATAAAATTCTGTGATTGAGATATCTTTGTCCTTCAAAATATGATATTCGTTGATATTTTGACAGAGTCGGATTAGTCTCCCGCGGTTACTAATCGGCGTTACCTTTCTGATCAGTATGAATAAAATGAACAGATTTCCAATATGGATAATAAAATTTACTTTATTCTATTTCAGCGCGTCCAACTAGATTTCATCATTGACATACACGCAGACATCAGCCACGAAGGTGTGTTTGTAAGGGGGAACTCCTATGATGATGTCTACCGGTGAGTTGTAAATAGTTTTGTTTTGAAATAGCAATTTATCACTAAATAATGCATGTATTTTTGCTTTTTTTATACAACTAGATGATCAACAAGCTGACTGCCCACCTGATGGTGATGATGATGTTATTAATTTATTATTGTAGTACCTAGTTGGTCTTAACCTTCTCTGTGGTTTTGTGGCATAGGGCCGCGTAGGTGACTGTTCCGCGTCGGTTCTTCGCACGACGTATCGACTTAGGACTTGGCCCTCCGCTTAAGTGTTCCTCTTATTTTTTAGTGTTTTTTTTTGCCTTTGATCTCACGTGTTGTTTTAGTTTTTCCAATTAAATCATCAAAATTTAAGTTTTATTTAATAAGTCTCATGACAGTTTGGCGCCCAAGTAAGGGCCTGAACCCACCGCCCTGGATCTAGAGATCTGATGATCGATGAATTTTTCTGCTCGCGGTTTGGTTGCTGGTAGGCTTTTTCTAAGTCCGCCTGACTAGCTACCACCATATTACCTAAGTCTGCCGCCATAACAATAATGTTAACAGCATTTTTTTATACCACTAAGGTGGGAATCAAGCATACGTCCCATCTAAAGGTAAGCAGTTACCGTAGCCTATGGACGCTTGCACCACCAGGGGTATCACTTGCCAACTGTCGACTGTCAGCCTGTATAACTGATGAGGCCACGGGGGCACACGGGGGTCGTTTTAGTGGGTACTGGGTAGTCTTGGTCATTAACATCTTTGACTGAGGAGCGCCACATAACCCTGTGTTGTTCATTCCCCACAATGCAGGGTAGGCGTAAATGCCTTTTTCCCCCTACAAAAAAAAACGGTATCACTTGCGCGTTGTTTGTAAAAACCTTTTCACGCATTATTCTGTTCCGGCAATTAGAGCCAGTTCCGCTGTGATTGAGGATTCTAGGTGTAGCTCGCTTCCATCTTTAAGGTGAGATGAAGGCCATGAGTTGCTCTGTTAGAGTAAATAAAAATATATTTATAACACATTAGATTTGAGCGCCACGCAGTCCTCCCGAAGTTCCTAGCAAGCCGCATAGAGGCGTGGCGCCCGGAGGCGTGCATGTACAACTCGGACTCACTGGTGGCAGGAAGCGCGAGGCGCGCGCTCCCCACCGGCAGCGTCGACGGGTACACGCTGTTGGCCTCGCTCGGCGGCCGCCGGCTCTCTCCTAGGGGACCCTACTTGCACTATACTGAGGATGCCTGTATCCTTTACAAATTAAAAACGCGAAATCATCAGACGTCCAAATAACTTTTTTTACAGAGAATCGAATTGCAGATTTAATCGCAGTACACAAATGTAAGAAAATACACGTCGAAATTTTCAACTTGCTAAAACCATTAAAAGTAACGCAGAAATTTGTTTACTGCGGACCATCAAGCGTTACAATGAGTTGTCTTCTATAGATGATGCCGGTCGCACTCGAACAACCAAAGTTGTCAGAGAGAGAGAGAATCCGAAGAAATCCGATCCGTAAACAGAAAATCATAAAAACATTCCATAAATCTATTATTCCCCTAGACCTGTTTAGTATCGTTTTATTTTCGGTGTATACAGAAAAATTCAACAGTTTACTAGTTTACTTTTCTGAGGAAAATCTTATGAAAACGACAACAGCGCCCCTGTTGTGAATTATCGTAAACCACTTCAACGATCATAAATTTCTGGACACTTACATAACACATGAAGTATAAAATCAAAAACATCATTAACTACAATGATTCGCGTGATAGCTCACTGGCCAAGTAGGTATTTTCTAAACTCTTTTTTATTGAAAAGCAAAATAAGTCACACATAATGTAGGAATTAAAAGTATTAAACATAGGACTTCTCCCAACGCTGGTGGAGATATCTACCTACTCTAATATTTTTTGATAATTACTAAAAACCATTGAGAAATTGATTAAATGAGACGCCTATCGATATGCATCAAAAACAGAATAGTTGAGTTTAAGATTGCTCTTTAGCAATAAGACCTAAGACCCCCTGTTGTATTCAATTTTTTGCAATAAAATGTATTTGACGGATTGATTGAATAGTCAGCAAGCGCGCATGCCGGAAAAATATCAAGCTATTGGTTGCGAAGTTATAAATAGCACGATGGATATACGATCTCTGTCTGTCGTAGCTCGTGTGTCCTAATTGATACCTATTTTTGCTACAGCACGCCCTGACGCTCGCACCAAAAGTATTCTGTGTGATTATTTTTCTGTTGATTTTCTAATCTACACATTTTTTAAATATCTTGTAGACATTTATATGTATAATAACATAGAACAAATAATATACTTCTATCACATAGTGATGATAATAATAATATAACAAAATACCTATGTGTACCTCCATACAGTTTTATTAGTTACCTAATTCTGGTAAACACATGCTAAGTCTAAATTTAAGTTCAGTGCATTTCTTTCTATCAAAAGGAATACGATAAGGATGGCTGTCATATAATTTGACATTTAGAAACGTGCGTTCAATTTTCGACCTTATTGAACGTGATAAAATGCGTGTTTAGGAGGCACCTCCGTACATGCCGTCTAAAATTGTCTATGGTTTCTTAGAAATCTATCTAAATTTAAGTGACAGCTCTAAACAGATTCTTGCTATCTTTTTCCTATTACATATTGCGAGAAAGAGATATACTGTACTTAAATTTAGAATTAAAGTGTGTTCCCAGAATTAGGCCCATTATCCTAGTATACTACCTAACTAGTTTCATTATAAAAATAAATCGCGTACCTTTTGATTTTTCTGGTGACTGTACAATTTACGTCATTCGTTTGTGGGCCCATACAACTGATCTATAAATCATTGGGCCTAATTCTGCAAAACACACCCTAAATCTAAATTTAAGTTCAATGTCTTTCGTTCTCTCATTAAGAATATAAAAAGGACAGCTGTCATGTCATAAGCAACTCAACCAAATATATAAACATCATGGCGCAAGTCGCTTTCCTGACGTTTAATAGACTTCTATATCGCCCCCGCCATATTGCCTAATTTAATTATGGTGAAATTGACGAATCATTTCGAATTTTGTTCAACTATACAAAAAAAACGAATTATTAGTATTTTACCCGGATTTAGGAGATACGCCTGATTTTTTTAAATAGTGCATTTATCTGGTCGAATATAAAACATCTCCTTTGACAGTTCTAATTAATTTCTCGCTATCTTCTCGATTTAGTGAGAGAGATAGTGATATGCTGTACAGAAATTTAGATTTAGAGTGTATCTTCAGAATCAGGCCAATTATCTGGGCATTGGGCCCACGCTCCTAAATGTCCTATATTTACGTCAGCTAATTTAGGTTGAACATTGACCTAATCCTGAACACTACCACCAGACGCGAAAATCGGCAGAGCTCTAGCAAAAGCTCTATGTGACTACTATAGGCACATAGGAGTGATTCCTCCGCGTGTGGGTTTGACTAGCAAGAAGGAATTGAGGGGACGAAGGCGTAAAAGGCGTCCTGTCGTTGAAAGAGAAAGGTATGAAACATGCTTACTTACGGGTTTGGTAGGGGTTCCGCCTTATAAATTACAATATTAGTTATATAGTGACACCGGAAACGAACGACTAAGTAGCCTTAAATTTTACAATTTGCACCAAGCTTATTGAGGATCCTGAGATCATTTCTTTTTCCTTTATATATAACTAGCTGACCCGGCGAACTTCGTACCGCCTAACAGTCGATTCTTCGCAAACCATTTCTGTGAAGTAATATAGCCCATAAAAAAAGCAACTTTCCACCCTTGTATAACAATAGTACTTGGTGCAAAGTCCATCGCAAAGGCACTGCTACTGACTTATACAGGGTGGTGCCGTCAATACGACAATAAATTGAAACATGGGCTATATTACTTCATAGAAATGGTTTGCCACTTTTAAAAACATCCATTTGATAATTAATTTCATGACATTGCTATGAAATAATGCAGCCAATGTTATATTATTTCATACAACAAATGTCATGAAATTATAAAATGAATAAGATTTTTCGAAAGTGGCAAACCATTTCTATGAACTAATAAGGCCCATGTTTTAATTTATTGTCGTATTGACGGCACCATCCTGTATATATTAGGTAGGTACCGTATTGAAGTCCTCTTAAAATTACATCATAATCAGCTCGAAGGACCTAATGTATAATCCATACTGTCTACCTTGTCACGCTTAAAACTAAAACTCTAAATACATTGAGATGAAATTTTGTATGGAGATAGTTTAAGACCCTCGGAAGGACATAGGATACTTTCTGGAGCGATAGCGATAGGTTATCACCACTCGAGCGGAGGAGGTAGTAATTTATAGTTTGAAATCCCCAGGTCCCCCAGCTCGTCTCCGGAGCGGCGCGTGGTGCGCGCGCGTGTCCTATCGCCACCGCTGCCGCAGGCGTCGCCTCCGGCGCTGCGGGCGTTGTTTCCGCGCATGTCGCGCATCGCGGGGCTGCGTCCGCGCCCACGCACTGTGCCTGACGTTGATACACTCTTGCCTACTATAACTGGTACGTACTTACTTTTATTATAATTATATAATAAATAACTTACTTTTATTATAATTATATAATAAATAATAGGCATCCGATCGAACACATAAATAGCTTAACACTTTTCTTGTCACTGCAACGATTGCGTGCACATCATTCGAAGATTTCGAAGCAACTATTAGAGTACGAGCGCAATAGTCGATATGATATGGTATGTCGGTATAGAGCTCGCGTTGGCAGCGGTCACCTTTCGCTGCCAACCATGGTAAGCGCCATGGTTGGTAGCGACAGAGTATGGGAGTCTGTCGGCTCCTTCTGCGAGACTGTGCTCTTGCAGGAGGCAGCGGATAGGGAGCGGGAAGCAGATATGCTCTTGCCGCCCCTATCTGGCGTAGGCGGGTGGGTGTGAGAAGGCGGGCGGTGATGGCTTGTCTTCCCGCGCCCTAGGCGCGGCCGCGTGCGTGTATGGCCCCCACGTATGCATTGCACAGGCCGCCACGTCTGGGATTACCCAAGTGACTCTGGTTAGTCTCTATCGTCGCGAAACCTGGCCATAGGGCCAGGTTGCCTTGGGGTGACTTGGTGAAATTGCTTCGGCAGAGCCCAGGTTACCGCCGTGAAGGACAGTGGAGTTAACGGGGAGTTTTAATGGGTATTCCCGGTGCCAATACGATCAGGCACTGGGCGACCCTCACACGTCGGCGGGTAGGTCAGTAAACGGATTCCTCTCTGAAAAAAAGGTAGAGCTCGCGCCAAGCATCTAGTTTGCTTAGAACCTTTTATCGCGAGGACGAACGTTTCTGTTTCAATTCGATTGAAACTCGCACTAGGAGCACTGAAGTTGCATAGCCCGCAGTATTTTGCAGCTCTGCCCGCCTATCGTCCATACTGCATTGTTTGCCGTTCCGTACTTTCCGACCGACTCATGTTCACAGACAGAATTCAGTAGGCCTAATAATACCACACTACCTATTCTGTCAAAATAATTTTAGTCATTCGGCAGTCTGCCTGTACAGTCAATGGCAAAAGTAGGTTTTGAGAGTTCGCAACTTGTACCTACATTTGCTACGCTTTGTAATGTTCACAGGCACTGCGGTCAGGACACCGCGTCTCTCGGTGGTGGATATGAGCGCTTACATTCGCACTCCCAAGGACTACGTGGAGAGGACTACCAAGTACAGGGCGAGGCTCGCTCGGCCGCCGCGCCCGTCGCACCCCAGGCTCACCAGCGACGAATATGACACACATAATGAGTCGGACTCGTAGACTTACTAATTTTTATTCCGGTTATTTTTACACCTAGGTACTTTACGATGGTTCCGATATTTAAAATCGGTACCATCGTAAAGTACCTCGGTAACTCAACGGTTAGAGCAGTATCATGAAAGGCGTGCGAGTCCCTCATGTCCCTGTCTTCGTTACCCAGAAAAGAGGAAATCAAAAGGCGTTAGGGGTTTTTACAAAAAAAAAGAAATAATGTGAGGTCGCGGGTTAGTATCCCGCTCCAAGACAATCCTTTTTCGCAATAAGGCGTAATTCATTTGGTTTCATTCATTAACGTGCCAAAAGTACGGACCTTCTTGCACTAGGTACTATTTTAAGTATTTTGCAATAACATAATGTTATTTACTTACGTAAGCACCTACCCCTTTTCCTTTCTAATATCTACTCTTAGATCACTACTATAAAATCACATTTTTCCAATACTGCTTACTTACTTTTAAATAATACTAGCTGACCCGGCGAACTTCGTACCGCCTAACAGTCAATGAATGTCGTGTCACAGATCAGCTGGGCCTAATTTATGATTTTAAGAAAGAAATACCTAATAAATATTAAGTTTAGTACTTACTTACTTTATTAACACTTTTTGTGTGGGGAAATCAAGGGAAGACGTTTTTCTTTTATTTTATTTTTTCGTCAATTTTCCAAAGTTTTTAATAGTTATTCTGCTATCTGGGACGGAGACAAATACAAAGAATCAAAAACCATGAAAATCGGTCCAGCCGTTCTCGAGTTATAAGTGTTCGAAAAAACCCGACTTTGTTTTACTTATATAATTTAAGATTATCTCTCCTTTTTAGGTGTATTCACCTCATATTTATTGTTTTTTTTTTAACTCTTTTTGTTTTTTTATTGAATAAGGAAAATATAATGTGTTGTTCAATTAAGACTGATGTAAATGTATTAGTAAATGTATTCAATCCTAATCGAAAATATTGCACAATTCGCTAAGTATATCACACCTATACGAGTCGATAACTTGAATAATATACGGCAACATTATACTACTCCAAGATTTTAGCAGATGTGCAGATTTGTACCAAAAATAATTTCTGTAAAAACCGGAATTCTTAACGGGGCTTCCAAAATTACGTAATTTTCAACATTGATGCTAAAGTTTCTCTGGCCTTAATTGAATTCAAATAAAGCTACCTTTATACTATATCTGTTGGTGTTTTTATGCAAATCCTACATCACCCACCTTAGACATTGGTATCTTTTACTTTTGATATAAAACTGTCGCTTTAAGTATCTTATTATTTTTACTATCATTTGGATTTATTCATATAATAAGAAAGTTAGTAATAAAATAATATTAAGCAAGCTTTTTCTTGTATTTTAAGAATTAGATATGTAAATAGGTAGAACCCATCTTAATTACGGAAGATAGCCTAATGTCCTAATCCCACGCTTATTAATATCAGTAGAGTTCCCCCTGGAAGCGCATTGCGCTAGTGATTCGGTAGCAACAGTACCAGTTTGTTTTGTTTGCTAACATTCGACAGATGGGTTGGTAGGATAGGCTACAGACTTGAGGAGTCATTGCAATAAGTTGTCCGCCTATCGAGTCCGACGTCACGATAGTAGTTAGATGAATGAATACTACACCACCGACCTCTTCACAATAAAACAAGTTTTATTTATTTAAACGTATAATGTCCAAGCTTTCATATTTACAATCACTAACGTCTAACTAATCATTCAGTCATCTTTCTTAGAACAATTCTTATGAACACTATTATCACTACAACTTCATCGATCGTAACAGCAAATGAAAAAACGAGACTGAGTATCGTCACCGAGATTTATTCTCTGAACATATTGATTCATGACAAATTTGGTATAGCGCAAACAACACGAACCTACGCGTACTAGAGGTCGCGGGTCGGGTCGCGCCTCCCTAATAAATTATCTTTGGCATGAACTGGCTGACAATTCACACGCGATCGCTAACAACCGTTAGTTATATGTACGGAGCGGGCGTCTGGCGTCGGGCCGCGGGCGTCAGCGAGGGGCGGGGCGTCACTGCCAGGCGTCTTCGCGGTCGCGGTCGTCGTCGGAGAGCGTGACGAGGTGCATCGGGTCGGGCGGCGGCGCGGCCACGGCGGCGGGCGGCGCGGCGCGGGCCCCGCGCTTTTGCCGCAGCATCTCCTCATCCGCCGGCGTGCGCGGCTTGCGGAACTCATATACCAGCGGGAAGATGCGCTCCACCGCAGACTGTACATCGCCCACGCTCCTCGCTGTAAACAATTTGTTAAGCCGCATAAGACTCCCGGACATGTATTCCCTTCTCCCTATAATAGCATGGGCTCCTTTAAAAAAGGCGTGGAAAGGAATCTAATGGGCCGACAAGATGGAGACAACTAGAAAAGTGTGTTTTAAGCTGCAATACAATAGCTGTCTTCGCATATGGACTCTTCTTTCCACTTGAAATAGAAAATATACGGAAAAGGTGAGGTCACAAGTTCCTATAATACTAAGAAATGTATGAGAATACTGACAAAATTAATAATAAGTGTGATATGTATGTTTTTATTCATTATAACATTTTTGATAAATTTTGGAAAAAATTGACCATTTTTATGAATTTTCTAAACAGTAGGTACTTCAACAATATTCCTATCTTTTAAGTTTGAATTGTTTTTATGGGTAACAGTAGCGTATATTTTCAGAATTTGTGAAAAATAGCGACATATCCAAACTTAGGCAACATCCTAATTGGTGAATGAACCCAAAGAATAGATAAAGAAACCAATTTTATTTGCGATTCGAGTGCCAGGCAAAATGTATTACCAATACCCGAAATACATCTTCGCTAAATTAATAATGTATTACATTCTACATTATATTCGATTTTGCAGTAATTGTAATACACACCTAGATATCAGCTTGGACCGTTTGACGCAGTTCAAAGACGCGCTATGAGAATTGTCGACGATCCCGAGCTCACAAGTGGTATACAACCCTTAAGCCTAAGGAAAGATTTTGCTTCCATATGTGTGTTCAACCGTTTGTATAACGGGGTGTGTTCTGTGGAATTATTTGACATAGTGCCCACGGCCTCTTTCTACCATCGCACCGCTCGCCATCGGCAGGGAATTCATCCTCACACGTTGGAACCAAAATGGTCTCTTATTGTGCGGTTTCAGAGAAACTTTCTCCCCCGTACGCTCTGGTTGTGAAATGAGCTCCCTGCAGAGGTTTTCTCGAACGAGTACAGCATGGGTTTCTTCAAAAAGGGTTTTAAAAGGTCTCTACAGGGTCGGCAACGCGCAAGTGATACCCCTGAGGTTTGGTAACCGCTTACCATCAGGTGGGTCCCATGCTTGATTGCTTGCCACCTTAGTGGCATAAAAAATCTTAGTATTTTTCGTATTAGGAAAGTAACTTAGATAAAATTATAAAAATAAGTTTGTTTGATTACATGCATCATAGTTTATGTAAGAGTTGCTTATAACCTTTTTTTTTGTTGCTTGGGCCAAGATGTAAACAAATATGACGACTGTGACATTTATGACACAGCTAGAGATGGGAAAATCCTTAGTTCGGAAATGTCTGAAATAGTTACTTTGAACTAATTTAAAAAAAAAACGACTATATATTTAAATAAGTAACACAAGTTTACACTTATCGCTTAATGGCAGATTCTTGCTAAATGGTTACCCATCTAGGAATAAAGCTGCCATTTGAACCTATTTTTGTATTACAAAGAAAGAATTAAAGACGAAAAAACAAAAGTTATAAATATTAGAAAAATATATAATATTGAATGACATATTTAAAAAATTAATAAATAATGATTTAAGAACTTAAAGAGTAAATATTCTTTAACAGAGTAGGTACCTAATCGGACTCTTAAAAAGTTGACGAGTTTTCAAATATTTTTACATAACAAAATCAGTGATGTCCAATCAAACTGTCTAATTTTTTAATTTATTTCCTTAATTTTCTTTTTATGATTAACGCATGCTGTCTATTGCTCCCTTTCATTCTTGTTATCATTAATGCCGGATGGGTGAAATAAATAAAATTATAGATATATCTAAAAAAATCTTTAGATAAAAAACTTCTATAAATCTCATAATTAATGTAATAATCTACATGTCTATATTTTAAAATCACATTGGACAATACAAGCAATGATATCATATTAATGAGCTCAATTGAACTAAGACCACTCAACACTATGGTAATGATGAAATTTAAAAAAGCCTAACAGACAATATCACATTTTTACAGTGCTGTATTTACTGACAAAAATTTTATGATTTTTGTGAATATTTAATTATTTCGCGTATTAGCTTTAAAAAAGTGCAAAGTGTATTACACAGGTCTATCGGGTTGTTAAAAGTTTTCAAAGATTTCTGTAAGTTTGGTGTTTGTTTACATCTTGGGCCCAAACGAAAAAAATGGATAGTACATACATACCTGTTATAGTAACACCACCCGTGGAAAATATTTTAAGTGTAGCTTTAGGATTATATAACTTATAAGTAACACCTGGATGCAGTTCTGGTTCATAGCTGAAATAGAAACAACACAAATGTTAACTTATTTAATACTTGTGCTAGATAATAGGAGCTTACAGTGACTTAGTTATGGTCCCATTCAAGTTTTAATAATAGCATTTAGTTGTTACTTGGCTTAATATTGAATTGACTTTAGTGCTTCAGATGATAAATCTATGGAAAATTGTATTCATTTTGTCTTATCATGCTTAATTGGTGACATGCGGTCTCACAGGCCGAGTGGCGTCAGTGAAACATCATTTCACCTTCTTCCTCGCGAATCCTATGGTAGAGCGCTTGAGTAGGTAGCTTCTACCTACATAAAAGTTGCATCCATGCCGTAGACGGTGATAGCTGTGTCAAACAGGCGCAATTTGGTAGTTACGTGGATTTAAAGTGCGGTAGCGACCTCTTAGACCATATGACACCGTTTACGTAACTTTTTAAAGTCATTTTGTTGTACGGTATTTTTCGTCATAGCCACTTGCAATAAATGATTTCGGACCAAGAAGCTTAAAGATTCGGGATCGAGGGATGTAGTGCCAAACACTAGTAAGCAATTGACATCAGTCAGAAATCTTGCTTTCGTCAAATTGAAGAATGGCTGCCATAGAAAGACCCAAGTAGATCAGAAAACGAAAAATTTGTTCTGGAGCAAAGTTCTCGAAGCTCAGGAGATAAAGAAAGTGCCTCTAAAGACGAAGAACAGGAAATACATCAAGCCAAGAGCCATGACCCCATTCAGGAGAAATCTTCAGTGATTCTTCTAATAAAAAATACCAAACTTTGACCATTGCTTAATTTTGTGAAATGACAGTTTTGACTAGAGTATTTATTTATAATCCGTAATAAATAAGCAGAGTCAATGGCCATAGTCATAAGAGATTACAAATCACAAGAATTAGATCTGAGCTAAAAACTGAATTCTGGCGAAATTAATGACACCGCCGACAACCAAAAAGAAGATGATTTTTATTAGTATCTTAACTTTATGAAAAACAAGTATTTTTGTTGATCTTATTTTTCAATTTGTAATTGTTAATATCACCTCTAGTTTTTGATTTTAAGGACTAAATAAGTTGTGCTGGCAAATTCCTTTATGAAAATTATATTCAGAGTACACAAGTTTGTTTTGTATTATCCTTTAATATGTTATTTAATTGTTTTTAAACAGTGTGGTAAGGTACTTAATCTCTGTGCTATAGACCAGATATGGTACCGGCCCCTCAGGCCGTTCATCACCAGGTTATGTTACACAAAAACTATGTCACCAGTCAAAGGTTAATTTGTTTGATCGAGTACGAGCCTGTGAGCTGGTAAGGGACAACAGAAAATTGTGAAGAGTACTCAATTTTAACTTTATTGGAAAAAGGTAGATTCTTGAATCCTCATATAACATTTATCCTTAGAATAACCAACTTGACTGTTAATTTATGAAGCAAAGAAACCAGATTACCAGACTATAAAGGTTCTTTTTTCTTAAAAATATTTTAACATTATAAATATAATATGTATAATCTTTTTCAGTCTAAGGTTGCTGGAAGATATCACTTTCAGCAATAAGGTTTTTTTATGTTGTATGTTGTGCTCAAAACTATGTATACTGTAGTTGATGTAAAATATAGTTATAAATAAATAAAAATTTTATGAGCATTGAGAAATTGGGCTTTTAATCCAATCTTATCTTAGGTGTTGGAACAAGACTGTAATCAAGAAATAAGCCTGTGTTTACAGTAGGAAGTTTGGTTGTTAAGGCAGTACAAAAATATCATACACCATCATCATCAATAATGTATCAGACATAGGTGAAATTCATTCCCATGAGATTTACAGGAAATTTTATTACATAGTGTAATCCTCAAAGTTTTTTGTCAATAATTAAATGATTACATAACTAAAAAAGTACCTACTCATCAAAATGAATCCCCAGCACTTTCTGGGTTATTGTAGAAACATAAAATTGAAAAGAGAAAACAGGATGACCTTAACTGCACTCCTTGGTTTTGCCAGTCACTCTTTTCACTTAATCTCTCAATAGACATGTTACAAAGTAATGTCCAAAATTGTAATAGATATGATCTTTTTGTCAATGCAATTTAACTTTGGTTACAATATAAATATATTCGGTAACATAACATAATAATAAATAAACATGGCTTTGAAACCAAAGATAATAAAGTGGATTTATACAACTGTGGTATGGCCTTTATTTAAATATGGCAGAATCATCTGATGGCCTAGCTAGATCAAGGCTGGCAACGCTCAGGAAATACATATGCGAGCCCTTTCTAGCACTATCAGTTTTATAAACACAGCCATTAAAAAGTATGTCAAAAACTGACACAAGGCTGAATGGCATAAAATACTGGGATTAAAACACGCCAAATCATCCAGAGGTAGGAGGAAGAACACAAGCTTACTACTCTATTGGGGCACTCACAGGGCATTTCACTACTAACCACACGCTACACAAAATACAACTCTCCCCAATGTGATGTGAACCAGAATGAGCGCTATGGAAGTGGCACATCCAATGCCAGAGGACTACAGGCTCAAAGATATAGGCTTATGGTAACTATATTCTGGACACAGAAGGAGTAAAAGCAGGGGAGGCACAAAAGATCCCAATGGGTTGAATTACACTATTACTTAGTCATGGCCCAACAAAAAGATAAGGTAAGTTTCGAACATAAAATATACCTATAAATATATTAACTAAATACTATGATCAGATGAAAATTTACTCACTCTGCTTCTTTATATTTATTAGAGAACGCTATGATGCGAATACCAAAGGGCATTCGACAGGTTCCTAATACATTGACTACTCTGAAGTTTTGGAAGCGGGTTTTGAAACCAAGCTTCTGAAGCGCGCGCGCGTACCGGCGCGCTGCCACCTTTGCCTGGTCTTCGCTAGTCGCTCCAGTGCACGTCACGCGCCCCGAGGACCATATTGAAGCTGTCGTGTACGGCCGACGTAACTTCATAGTGACCATTCCATTCTCACGGCGAAATTCCACATTAACACCATTCAAAGCTATTTGTCTCAAGTTCAGGTGACACTTAACACTAAAACTGCACACTACATTGTTTATCATGATGTCTATCTCGGGGGTATCTTCTTCTTCTTCGGTGACATTTGGAGGCGCATCTGCAACAGGTGCAACATCGGCGCAGCCCTGTGGGACTGTGGCGGAACCTGCCTCACAGTATTCATGGTCAGGCACCATGTGGCTGGCAACATTGTGTGTGGATATGCCATGGTTTGACATCACACCATGTGTGCCTTTGCTCAATTCCTTGATGCCATTCTCTTGGATGAGCGTAGCCATGACCACCACGGCTTACTGGAAAAGAGGACATAATCTAATTTAGCACATTTTTTTGTCATATCATATCATGTCTATGCTAATGTTAAGACTGCGAAAGTAGCTCTGTCTGTTTGTCTGTTATGGTTTTATGCCAAACCCGCTGCACCAATTGAGATGAAATTTGGCATGGAAATAGATTGAAACCTTAGGAAGGACAATAAACTACATTAAAATTAATAATAATAGTTATTGATCATAACTATTCAACACTTCATTAACTAGGGACATCAAGACAGCGGCAGTTTTGCCTTATTTTCCAAATAAATATGCATTGAGATGGAAAACTATATTAACTGTTTTATTTTTTACTATTAAACTGATTTGATATTGACAATCACAACATTGACATTAGTTACAATTGCCTGACTTTTGTGCAATTACAATTGTTAACAAAATATTAGCACTGAATAGTTAAATCATATTTTGGACTTATAACCTTGATACATTTCAGCAATCCAAGAATATCAAACACTAGTGTTATGAAATTTCTAATCTTACTTTAGCACAATATTTTGGCAGACTGGCTTGTGGATCTCACTAGTGATCACAATAATAATTACATTATATTTGGTAATATGGGATACGTTTACAACAATAACATTTAAATAACAGGAAATGAATCACACAATTTTAATCAGGCATTGATTAAATACATACAGAAGTAATATTCAACAAGCATAGTGGTTATCGTAAGTTCCACAGTAAACCATAAAGAGTTTATTGAAAATTGTTGATTGCGCAACAATAGCCAATACTAACACACATTAAACAATGAAAACAGTCCACAGTGAGTGGGTTCTGTTGTAATGTTAAGCTAAGACTGGTTACATAAAGTAAAATATTTAAATTTTACAGATCAAGATAAAGTTAACAAGAAGCATAATAATCTTGTCTTTTTCAGAGTAATATAATTAGCCTTAATTCATATGTATTGTTTTCTTATTTTAACATTACAAGAAATATTTGAAATATACATATTTAAAAATAGCAAGACTAGAAGAACTTCATATGGTTCTCCGAAGTCCTCAATGGTTCAAGCAATCACCCAGATTGTGAAAAGTTCACATACTGTCCCAGGACTTGACTTTTTCCCATCTAGACATTTTCTTACTTTTATGTAATTTGTCCTAATTCTATATTTGTCATTTACCCCAGCTATATTACTAACATTTTATATTCTAATAGTAAGACAAGACTGATTAATCATGAATTTATAAAAAATCAATGTAGACTTACTGTAACTGTGTAGGAATACAAAAAGAGCAACAATTCAATAACAAAGGCATGTAATGTAGAAATGGTTATTGATTACTACAGAACTCTTTTATTTCATATACACACTATATTATAAAGTTTATTATAAGGAGGGGAACAATTTAGTGCACTTCCCACGGCACGACATTGTGCGGCGACATGACACCTCGCACAGCTGACTGTCGGCGCCTCCCGTCCCGTGCTCCGCACCTCCGCATCCGTCAGGAGACACCCCACGCCCAGCACTACCGATTATTGCCCGGTGAAATTGCATTTATCCGATGGTAAATATCTATCTACGGATATTGATTAAGGGCAATAGCAGTCCCTTGGGACATGAAAAGTAGTTCTGCACCTACCTGTTTTTAATTTTTTTTTCAAAAGCCCGTGTTCATTTTCAATCATATATCTACAAATTGCCATTGTAAGCTATCCATTTAATTGCCTATTGATTATTTAATACGAAATAATGTCGTATTCAGTAGTAATTGACCCTTTAGCGACCTGGATCACACGTGATTAAGAGCACAAAGAAAATGTCCCTTTGTCATTCGATATGTTAAAAATACATAAATAAAAATAATCAAAATAGGAATTATTTTAAACACAGGTGGAAAAAGAAGTGTAATTGTGATGGAATAAATATTAATTTGAGTGATCTTGAATAAAAATGGGGCACACTTGAATTAAATTTTGGTCTATAGTGAGCGGATGTTCTCAAATATTGGCTACATTGGATTACAGATACTACTTTGTATTTCCATTTACAAAAACCACAATTTACCTGGGTTATTGTGATTTATTTGTCACAATTATTTTTACACCACCAATGAAGTAATAATTTTCATCGCAAATTTAAAGTCCAGATGACAGCCCCCCTACCAGGGATGATATATTCAGTTTCTTTGAAACTTAACTTGAGCACGAGACAAAACAAAAATGAAAGTAAATTGAATCTGCAATTTGCAACTCGTTGATAATGCAAAAATTAAAAACTTGTGCACATCCTGCTCAGCACCGCCATGTTAAATTTGGGAGAATGAATGATGAATGAATGGACGAGGAATGATAGAAGAAAAACGATATCCTTCGGTTACATTCTTTTCGTCTATGGTTGTATTTGAATCTATTTTCTACGATTTCCTGCGGTCTGCAATATGAACAATATTCGTGCCAGCCACGTGCCAGCCCAAAGAGTAATGTGAGTATAGGTTGTGCCAGCCAACGATAGTAATGTGACGTCATGAAGCCGTGCTAAGGCTGCTCACGAAAAAGAGGTAGTGCGGTATGTGCGCAAATGTCAAATGTGAAGATAAGACTTCAGCCGGACTTACATTTGTCTGACGGCTTCGGTCGTGACCTGTCAGAGGGCCTAGACAAGATGCAATATGACAATCGCTACCGCTATCGCTAAATGGAAAATGTATGGGATTTGACATTTACAATCGAGTCAATCGAGAGTTTATGTCAAATCCCATACATTTTCCGATAGCGGTAGCGATTGTCAAATGGCATCTTGTCTTGGCCCTCAGGACGGTATCGGTTTCATACGATTACTATGGTGAGATTCACATTTATGTGTCGTGACGTGACGTGTCGTGATGCAATGTGTTGTGCCGCATCAGAAGCGATCCCGATCGCATCAGAGGGCCTAGACAAGATGCCATTTGATAATCGCTATCGCTATCGCTTAGCGGAAAATGTATGGGATTTGACATAAGACATCGAACGACTTTCGATAGTTAATGTCAAATCCCATACATTTTCCATTTAGCGATAGCGATAGTGGCCCTAATTCTGGTGAACACATGCTAAGTTTAAATTTAAGTTCAGTGCATTTCTTTCTATCAAAAGGAATACGAAAAGGATAGCTGTCATATAATTTGACATTTAGAAATGTGCGTTCAATTTTCGACCTTATTGAACGTGATAAAATGCAGTATTTAGGAGGCACCTCCGTACATGCCGTCTAAAATTGTCTATGGTTTCTATGAAATCTATCTAAATTTAAGTGACAGCTCTAAACAGATTCTTGCTATCTTTTTTCTATTACTTAATGCGAGAAAGAGATATACTGTTCTTAAAATTAGAATTAAAGTGTGTTACCAGAATTAGGCCCAGTGATTGTCAAATGGCATCTTGTCTAGGCCCTCAGAGCGTGGGGTATGCTATGACGAAGAAATACTATGGACTGTCCCCAACTACCTACTGAGCGTGCCTACCTAAAGTTCTCGGGCCACTAAAGATGGCTGCCTCTTAAGTGTTGTAACACTCTATGTGCATCTGTTGTCGATAGAAAAATTTAAAACTTATGGATGAAGGTACACAAATATAGGTTTATTAATAATGAATATATATATATATATATATATATATATATATAAGAATCTTCTTCAGTAAGAAAGTTTACATACGTGGCTAATTTCAAAAGAACTTATAAATTACAACGTGACAACAACAAAATATTGGGCCTAATTCTGGGAACACACTTTAATTCTAAATTTAAGTACAGTATATCTCTTTCTCGCAATAAGTCAGAGGAAAAAGATAGCAAGAATCTGTTTAGAGCTGTCAATTAAATTTAGATAGATTTCATAGAAACCATAGACAATTTTAGACGGCATGTACGGAGGTGCCTCCTAAACACGGCATTTTAGCACGTTCAATAAGGTCGAAAATTGAACGCACCTTTTTAAATGTCAATTTATATGACAGCCATCCCTTTCGTTTTCGTTTTGAAAGAAAGAAATAGACTGAACTTAAATTTAAACTAAGCATGTGTTCTCCAGAATTAGGGCCATTGTTTGACTAAAAAATATTTTAGCTAAGACTAGCTAAAACTCGATTTTGAATTACCTTGTATATTACAGTCTTAAGTGATATTTTACCTGTAAATTATTCCAGTTTTGAAGTAACTTTATAGATTTTGATGTGTTTTTTCCGAATTTCAACTTTGTCACCTCATATGTTTACTCGTGTCATCATACTGGAAAAATTGCGGCTAAAATAAGTATTTGACAGTATCTTGTTTCTGAATAATTTCACGATAAAAATATTTATTTGCTAAATTAAATAAGACAAAGAATCCTACCAATGTCATTACCTTTTTTCCGTAAAATCTATAGCTCTGGCGTACGGGCACCGCAAAGTGTAGTTCAACATGCATTTTGGGCAAAAAATCTTATTTCCATACTAACTTGAGGTGAAAAAAAGCACCACGATTTTTTTGTAGGCATACTGGGGATATCACGATATAAAATACGCCGCTTCCTATTTCTAAAGGTGGTAAGGAAATTAGGTTTTTGTCCAAACGTACGTTTGACTACACTTCCAGGCATTCGTACACCAAAACTGTTGATTTTACGGAAAAGATGGTTATAAATATGTTCTCTCTAGTATTTTTTTTTTATATAGGTAATTTAAAACTCCGAAATAACGTTCGAGGCAATCTATTTTTTTAGAACCAAATGACTGTATATTAGTAATAAAATAAAACTGCAGAGGCAGATCATTACTTTGAAAGAAAATGTTTTGATTTAATTTATAGTATTGGCCTTATCTACCTTTTACAATTATTCTCACACACACTCATATATTCAAAGAGAATATAAAACGCTACGCTAGAAGAGACGGGACTTGAAGGAAAAAAAAATTTCTATAGAACGTGCACGCCAGACTCATACCAATATAATAAAAATTCAGCCAACAGTCTGGCAACAATAATGCCAACATAAGCAACAAAATAGGGATGTGCTTATTAGGGATTAGAGATACAGTTTAGATTTTTATCGATAGTTATAGGTGTTTGAAATAAATAAACAAAGGCACTTGTATTTAGTATTTTATTTAATATAATATACAATATATCAAGCTTGACTACTATGACAACATGGTAGGTTGTTAGGTTGACAGGTTGACGGTAAGCGTGTGAATCGTCCTGGATCGGCCATCAACACCGATTTGGATTCCGACTACACCAAAAATATGTCGCGATTTTGTTGTCGATTGGTACATACACCAAATCCTTCCCTGTCAATTGAACCCACTGTTTACATCTGCGAAATAAATAAAGTGGTTTATTTAATGGGCACGACATCGATAGGGAAATAAAATTGTACAGACAGCACTATTTTTTACTTAGGTCGGTAGGTAAATATTACTTTTATGTACTGAAATTTGTACTAAAATCCCTATTTAAACAATAATAGCTTTAGAATAGAACTAATTAACAGTCATTGGTACTTACCGATCATCATTGAGAGGAAATTCAGACATAATATGTTCGTTTTACATTGGCCGCCGGCGTATCTTTAAATTACATATTTCTTAACTTATTCGTTTACTGATTTAGTTCACTTCACATCACACACAATCCTTTTTGGGTCAAGCTTATTTCTTGAGGCAAAACACTCGTTTTTAATAATAATTTACATTAATTTGTGATTTTAGAAAATTCTCCAACACAACTAAATGAAATGTCAAACGTTTTGAAAACAAGACAACAGCGACAGAGACAGATGACAGAAATAAATCACCTGTTTATGAAGAGCGTCGACCACCATATTGATTGTATGGATAATGCCTTCTTTCGGATTGAGGCGGATTATACCGCCATTACTGAGCGTGCACGTTTCATACAATTTTTTCTTCTTACGGACTTGCGCTAGACTGCATATATTCACGAACGCCTCAGCGCTTTAAATTTAACACTACGATGTTTAGTTTTATGTAGGTAGATACTATATATAGTTATACTATATAATAATTGTTAACCTTTTATTTAGTTACTTACGGTGCCTTTCTTAGAGGTGGAGGGTTGATAACCTGTGTTACAGGATACATCCTAGTATAGGTATCAACCTGCCATAATCAAGTTTCTTATTCAACCCATGTAACTTATGTTTCTTGTCAGATTATGGTGAGGATTAAATGAATTATTATTATTATTATTATTATTCTAAATTTGAGTAACTTAGGGTGAAAAAAATACATTTTAGTACAAAATATTTTTATGCGTTTCTGAACAAAATTAATTAATTAATATATATACGACGCTGTTTCAGTGGCCTTTTTCCGTAATATCGGAACCTTAAGTCTATACAGGTGCTGTCAGTGCGACAATTAATTTAAACATGAGCTATATTAGTTCATAGAAATGGTTTGCCACTTTCAAAAACATTCTATTCATTTGATAATTTCATGACATATGTATGAAATAATATAACATTGGCTGCAATATTTCATACAAATGTGATGAAATTATCAAACGAATAAGATGTTTCTAAAAGTGGCAAACTATTCGTATGAACTAATATAGCCCATGTTTTAATTAATTGTGGTATTGACAGCGCCACCCTGTATAATTTTTTATCATCAATTTTATGAGCAGCAACCGATGATCGACGTTATGCTATGCGAGAAATCTTCTCATCATATCTGCGGACGTTCGTGTTCAATGATCTAATTTTTTTCTTTAACAAATCACACTTTCTCGATAGATATTTAATTTTGTCATTTTGTTTCCGAATCCGAAAAATAAAAATAAATGGCCATTAGTTACCACTTATTTTGTTATGACATGCAAAACGTCAGTAAATCTAAGGCTCCACGCAAACGAACCACCGGTGGCATTAAATAGCGCAAGTGGCTACCATTTACCTAAAAGGTGGTGGCTCGTTTGCACGGAGCCTTAAATATGACAAAGTTCAAATCCTAATATACGAAGTTAATGAAACTAATTAGGTGGTAGGCCCGTACGTAGAGTCCTCTGGGTAGGTAAAGAAGCCTGCAATACAATGGTAATATAGACTTACTTACTTATTTATTATAAATGGCTTATTGTACATCTTAAGCCTAGCCAACATTTGTACACCATTATTTTGGTGATATATATTCGATACACACAAAAAATATAACTCCATCTGAATAACCTTCAAATACATTTATTATATTTTAGCAAATAAAAGAATATTTATTCTATCGATACTTCAAGATCGTAAAGTCCGCACTATGTTATTCTGAGTGACAGCAAATGTACCACGTGACTGGTCGCAGACTAATGACGTCATAGAAAAGAATTGCCAAAAAAAATACTCAACAAGTAATATTTATCCCTCTTTTCAAATGTAACATTTGCTTGGTTAAAAGAGACAACGTTTGACGTTTTTATGTCGATATGATAGTTCCCGTATACTTACATTGGGCCTAATTCTGGGAACACACTTTAATTCTAAATTTAAGAACAGTATATCTCTTTCTCGCAATAAGTAATAGAAAAAAGATAGCAAGAATCTGTTTAGAGCTGTCACTTAAATTTAGATAGATTTCATAGAAACCATAGACAATTTTAGACGGCATGTACGGAGGTGCCTCCTAAACACGGCATTTTATCACGTTCAATAAGGTCGAAAATTGAACGCACGTTTCTAAATGTCAAATTATATGACAGCTATCCTTTTCATATTCCTTTTGATAGAAAGAAATACACTGAACTTAAATTTAGACTAAGCATGTGTTTACCAGAATTAGGGCCATTACTCTTTGTGATAGATATTTCTATACTCATGATAAGTATAGAACATTAGAGCATCTCCATAGATCTCCATTTAATCCTTCCTGATTGATTATTTGTATCATGTAGTCTGTGGTCTATATTGATTTTTTCAGGAAGGCAAAGGGTACTAATACCCATACAGTCATGTCTTCAGTATTTCTTTATTTTTTAATTTATTGCCTTGAAATGCTGGTGTTACACATTTCAATGCATTTTAAGGGCATTTTTATTTTTAATGGTGCAAGCTTTAAAAACAGCCATTAAAAATAAAACTATGATTTATTCAAAATAATATTATAATTTATGTGTTTCATATAAAAGTTCTATATAAAAATGTGTATTTTATTATTTAATTTTATTTTTTCGAAATATATTGGACAAAAGTTGTCTTGTTAGTGACAAAAATCAAATCACGATACAGATTCATCTATTAAGAATGAAATGAAGAAATCGCTCCTAATGAGTTAATTGTGTTTATAATTAATCTTTAATATGAATACTTAGCCATTACATATGTTTTTTATTTAAAATTCAAGAATTAGGTCAGTATCGTAACAAATTGTCCAGATGCAAGGTTTATCTTTCGAATAACTTTTTCGATCAGTCAAAGAATAATAAAATCTTAAAGAACTATAAATTTAGTTTATTTTTTTTTGATTATATCATATCAATAATTATATTTAGCTTAAAAAATTCAAGATTCTTTAAAGAAATAAAGTCAAAATATTTAGGGACAGTTACTAATAAATGGGTGATGTGACGAAACAGAATTATTAGGAATAGTCTTCACTAAGCGGTAAAACTCTTACAATTAGGTAATATATTGTCAATATTAATTTCCTCATGCCTAAATAGAAATAAAAATAAAAGTATACTTTAAAAATATTTATTTCGTAAGTCGTTAAATATATCATCAATCTGTGTATTTGTATACAAAAAAAAGACGTGTGGTGTAAAAAAGGGTACACCACAGATTAAGTTGTCATAATCTGTGGTGTACCCTTTTTTACAATTAATCCTTCCTCATTGGGGGTGTGGGGGAGGCAAGGGAGGCGGGGAAGCTGTCCCGTCAGACAAGTATGCACGTGTCAGTGCTGTGCTGCTTATAGTAATCTGTGGTGCTGTGACTCATGACCTACTTTAGACCAACTTTAGACCCTTTAGACATACTCTTTAGCAGGGATGTTGCGGATGCTGATTTTTTCACATCCGCGGATGTGAATGCGGATGCGGATTTTTGGAGGTTCACATCCGCGGATGCGGATGCGGATGTTAAAGGTGTTGTAGAAAAAAGTATATGAATTAAGAATTAAAATATTTTTTTCGTAATTATTAACATTTTTATTAATGACGATTTGTAAATGAAGTTAAAAATAGGAGCATTATACTTAATAAAATGAAGAATTTTGTTATAAAACGATAAACATTACATAAAATAAAAAATATTACCGGTGTAACATAATGGCATTTACCTGGTGATTTTAATAAGCTAATCTAAGTAACCAATTTAAATATTTCCCAATAAACAATTACTTACGCACAAAGCTCATTGTATCACAACAACACTCAAATATATATACGATAAGTATTGCACAGCGCAAACATACACATAATGATTCATTCACAAGAATCAAATAATACACCACAAAATACGCGTCGGATCTTCTTCTTCTAGTGCCTCTCCGATGACGAAGGTTGGCAGTCTGCTCAGCATATTTTTCTTTGTCCTTCGCAAGATGGATAAGTTCTGCAGCGCTTGATATTCCGGTCCACTCGCGTAGGTTTCTTAACCAAGACTTCTTCCTGCAGCCGTCACCACGCTTTCCAATTACTTTGCCCATCATTACAAGTTGCAGGAGGGCGTATTTCTCGTGTCTTATCACATGCCCCAGATACGCAACCTTCCTAACTCTGATAGTATCCCAAAGATCACGTTTCATACCTACACGTCGCTGAATGTTGTATATAACCCTCTGAGTCCAACTAACTTTTAACATTCGTCTATAGGCCCACATTTCGAATGTTTTAACGTATAAAGCCTATCCTGAGTTCAATTTTGATTGTCCAAGACTCACATCCGTATAGAAATATTGGCCAGATATAACAACGTAGGAGTTGAGTACGAAGCGTAATGTTCAGGCTTCCCGTAGTGCTTTTAACATCATGAGAAAAGTACTAACTAAGTATAGTTAGTACTTTTCTCATGATGTTAAAAGCACTACGGGCGACTTCATCTTGTCGGAGTCGGATTTTGTCTCAAAATTTATCGTTCCCATTGGTTAATGTCAAGTGCGAACGGCACGCGCTATTCGCCGGCCCCATCAAATTTCTTTCTTCCGCATTCCGCATCATCATCCGCATTGATTGTTGCGGATGCGGATGCGGATACAGATGTCCAAATTCATGCGGAAGCTCCGCATTTGCGGATGCGGATGCGAATATTCGCAACATCCCTGCTCTTTAGTATGGACGACCTGTTTAAAATTACTGATGGAAGTTTCTAGGATGGTTCTGAAGCTTTTTTATGAGAGAGTGAATGTCGCTTTAGCTTTTTTTATAACTAAACAAGGAAGGGGAAAGGAAAAGGAAAGAAGAAGATAACACAATATTCTTTCCATTTCTCCATCGTTCTTTTTAAGATGTGCCAACACCAAATATAAATATCTACCTATCGGCGGTGGTAACCTCTTACCACCAGGAGGGCTATCAGCTCGTTTGTCATTTAGTTGTGTCTAAAAAACACTTCTTCATAATTCGTCGAAAAACATTGTGAACGTGTCAACTCTCCGTAAGCTAGGAGTGATTTGATCATAGAGGAATATTCAAAATATCATCAGAGGACACAAAGAGTATAATGTAAGTAGGACATCCAAATGCAACTTCTATTCAATTTTTGTTTTATGGCCTTTGTCATCCGTCTTAAAAAAAATTATGGTGTGAAAGACGATGAGATTTTTTTTGTGTTTATCCACCTTATCAAGTAGCATCATATGGAGACTGTCATCATACATTTCGCGACAAATTCTCTAAACGTGTACTGAAATGTGGAACACCACCATTTCAATGCAATAAAATAAGAAATAAAAAATACTGACGACATGGCTGTATAGGCATTAGTTCCCTTTGACTTCTTTTTATAGGGAGAATTAATAAAAAAAAAGGAGTGTTTGGCGGGTTTTTGTGGCGTCAGTGAAAATTTTTATTAACACTTTGAGCGAACATTGAGTTATAAAAGCGGCGCAGTTTTATTATTCAAGTGTTTGTGTTGACGTGCAACTAAAAGATTGTTAGAATAAAAGTGATTGTGGTGTGAAATACGATGAGAACTTTTTTATCCACCTCATCAAGTAGCACATAAAGTTGACGACCGGCTGGCCAAGTGGTCTGTACCCCAGGCTACTCGGTCAAGAGGTCTGGGTTCGAATCCCGGTAGGAACAAATGTTTGTATGATGAGTACGAGCATTTGTTTACGAGTCATGGATGTTTATATGTTTATTTAGTATATTTCTAATATTTATATACATATTATTATCATTATTTATCCGTTATCTAGTATCCATAACACAAGCTCTTAATGATGCTTACTTTGGGCTAGATAATAGGTGTGAGTGTATAAATATTATTATTATTATTATTTATAAAGTGACTGTCATGTCATCATATATTTCGTGTCAAATACTCCCAAGAAGCATTGAAATGTGTTACGCTAGCATTTTAATGCAATAAAAGAAGTAAAGAAAGACTGAAGACATGGCTGTATGGGCGTTAGTTCCCTTTGCCTTCCTTTTATAGGGAAAATTAGCTAAAAAAAGTTAAGAAGACAACCAAACTTTAAACCGAAAAATACGAGAAATATTCAATTTGGTGGTATTGTAATACATCCGATATAGATCCGTGTGAAAGAAGAATCAAACAGAAAATTTTATAGGTTGACCAACCTACAAAATTTTGAAACTTTTTTGTATACGTGTCCTTTCCTAGCTTATTAGTGCCTGTGTAAGTCAAAGTATAGCAAGTATAGTGATTTCAGCTGCTATTTTATCCAGGTTTCTATCAAAGAGAATATAAAACGCTACGCTAGAAGAGACGGGACTTAAAGGAAAAAAAAAAATCTATAGAACGTGCACGCCAGACTCATACCAATATAATAAAAATTCAGCCAACAGTCTGGCAACAATAATGCCAACATAAGCAACAAATTAGGGATGTGCTTAGTAGGGATTAGAGATACAACTTTAGATTTTTATCGATAGTTATAGGTGTTTGAAATTAATATACAATGGTAATTGAAAAACTTTTATTCAGTATAATATACAATATATCAAGCTTGACTACTATGACAACATGGTAGGTTGTTAGGTTGACGGTAGGCGTGTGAATCGTCCTGGATCGGCCATCAACTCCGATTTGGATTCCGACTACACCAAAAATATGTCGCGATTTTGTTGTCGATTGGTACATACACCAAATGCTTCCCTGTCAATTGAACCCACTGTTTACATCTGCGAAATAAATAAAGTGGTTTATTCAATAGGCACGACATCGATAGGGAAATAAAATTGTACAGACAGCACTATTTTTTACTTAGGTCGGTAGGTAAATATTACTTTTATGTACAAAAATTTGTACTAAAATCACTATTTAAACAATAATAGCTTTAGAATAGAACTAATTAACAGTCATTGGTACTTACCGATCATCATTGAGAGGAAATTCAGACATAATATGTTCGTTTTACATTGGCCGCCGGCGTATCTTTAAATTACATATTTCTTAACTTATTCGTTTACTGATTTAGTTCACTTCACATCACACACAATCCTTTTTGGGTCAAGCTTATTTCTTGAGGCAAAACACTCGTTTTTAATAATAATTTACATTAATTTGTGATTTTAGAAAATTCTCCAACACAACTAAATGAAATGTCAAACGTTTTGAAAACAAGACAACAGCGACAGAGACAGATGACAGAAATAAATCACCTGTTTATGAAGAGCGTCGACCACCATATTGATTGTATGGATAATGCCTTCTTTCGGATTGAGGCGGATTATACCGCCATTACTGAGCGTGCACGTTTCATACAATTTTTTCTTCTTACGGAATACGGACTTGCGCTAGACTGCATATATTCACGAACGCCTCAGCGGTTTAAATTTAACACTACGATGTTTAGTTTTATGTAGGTAGATACTATATATAGTTATACTATATAATAATTGTTAACCTTTCTTACAAACTTGCGCTAGACTGGTTTCTATGCTTTGTGTTCTGAGGTTCTGACAGCCAGAAACTAAACATATTGTAGGGATGGGATGGATTTAAAACCGTACTTATTCCTAATATTTTATAATACCTAATTTATATACCTGTTCCGAATATTTATGGAATAAATATTGTGAATAAGCAGTATCGGTGTAAGTTATACGTTCATAATGTATAAAATAATAACTTTTTGTTTTGATTAACGTGATTGAAATTATCTGGTATAAGGTGGTATATACATACATACGTGTATGCCAAATTATTTGCTTTAAAAAAAAATTGCTGAGTTATTTGTTTCTTGTCACTTATTATCAACTGAGTTAGTGTGTTAAAGATATAATATATCTGTCGACCGGGAGGACATATATCACTCGTTTCTTCTAATTGATATATTTGGCGCAACTTTAGTCGGAACGAAGCTTACGTAGGACTTACCGATATGAATGAACGGCTGGCTCGCCGGCGTCGACTACGTCCAACCAGTATTAATATTAAATAATCTTGCCGGGCTCATTGGACTAACCGCCTTACCCACATTCCAATTTCCTGTGACTTTGAGGTTGGTAGCGAGTCGAAACCAACCTTAAGGTTCCGACCAAGATGGAATGGAATGGCGTTTTATACAACAGATTTTCTGCCGTGCCGGCACGTACGGCCACCACAGAAGTAGCTCAACACTTTACTATCTTAACACAATGACTCTAGTGTCAATATAGTACGGTAGCAACTATAAAGTATGTGCACAAGATCGTTGTGACATGTTACTAAAGTGTTCAGCTACTTCTGTGGTCGACTGTATATCTACCGGTCTTTCTTGGTCCAATTCTCAGAACAATCAAAAACATACTGAGGTCCGGTTCAACCAAAATGTTCATCCGACTGATACTGAGGGCCTAGTCAAGATGCCATTTGACAATCGCTATCGCTGTCGCTAAATGAAAAATGTATGGGATTTGACATTAACTATCGAAAGTCGTTCGAAGTCATATGTCAAATCCCATACATTTTCCATTTAGCGATAGCGGTAGCGATTGTCAAATGGCATCTTGTCTAGGCCCTCTGGGCCCTCTGATCAGTATAAAAACGCTGTATTTTATCTTATAATTTGTCAATTTTAGCTGTCAATAATAAAGTTTATTTAATATCTGTGTCACATTAATTTTCAAACCTTCAAAGCTTTCAAATTTTGAAATATTTTGATTATGTGAAGTAGAAACAAAACGCATCGCCTACCTACAACGGTGATTGTTAATTAATTAGTTTGAATAAATATAAATTTACCATAGCTTATTTAATTAATGTTTTAAAATAAAAATTTCATTTCTTAGATTTTTTTGAGTTTTATAAAGTTTTGTCCATCCTGTAAAAAGTAATTTGCAGTCGTCGCCATTGCGAACTTTAGCATATCGATGTGTAGCTAACTTCACATTATTGTTTGATCATCCATCGCTCATCAAGCGGTTATTTAATTCGTAATTTTACTTTAAATTTTCAATGTTGTGCCATTAAATACTCTAATTTAGCTTTCAAGTACAGTCGGAAATCGTCACAATGTTGTAATAATAACATAATAAACCCTAATGTTTGCAAACGCGCATATGCTTTGTTGTGAGAACCACCTTTATCTGCTGTCATTCTGAGCTGTAATTACAAAAATTTTGATAATGAAACATAAGTTATCCTATTAATGGTAGGTTATCGAGTGGACGACAGTGTAAAGAGCAAGGAACAATATCCAATTGTTAATGTGTCGTGTTGAGAGTGGTGTTATTACTTGGAGCAGAAATTGGGAGAATGTGCGGTGGCGTTTAGCCTCAGTGGCAGAGGACGTCAGATACAGTTGAGCATGGAGACTGTGAAGGACGAGGACCGCCTGAGGCGGCTCCTTGTGCTAGAGGAGCGCCTGTGCGACCCGCGCTCTACTGGCAACGTAGACTGCTTATTGGACACGGTCACGGCGCTCGTTTCTGACTGCGACCACCCGTCTATTCGGCGAATGAAAAATGTCGAGGCTTATACCAGCAGATGTAAGTGGTTATTTAACAATTTTTTTACAGATACATCCATGAGGTATACTATTTTACAATGGCTGCTTAAAAACAAAATTATTTTTTTGATTTCTATGTGTTTTGAGGGCTGGTTTGAGGAGACGCAGGTACGAAAAAAGCGGAAATCGTTGAAAGAGACCTTTGTGGGACAGCACAGCTTGATAATAATAAGAATGGTTTGAAGATTTTTTTCAGAACATCTATTGTAGGTTTTTAACAAAACTTAAACAACATAATTGTACACTGAAAACTTATCTAGTGTTTCAACTTGCTGAAGTTATTAAAGATATGTGTTTTTATTATAAATTGTGATACACCCTGAATTAAATCAGTAGGTAAACAGAATTATTCATTAAAATGTATGTTTATGGCATGCAGGTAGATGTAATAACATAGGCATCCGCTAAGAAAGGATTTTGTTTAATTCTACCCCATAGGGGATAAAATAGGGGATGAAAGTTTCTATGAAACTTTGTCAATTTTAAACCGATCGGGCTGAGACTTTGCATGCATAATTGTTATTTTCCGACATCCCAAGAACAAAGTCGCAGGCACAGCTAGTCAATTATAAATATTGAAACCATGTTTTGTCCTTAGACCATAGTAACAGGCTAATTGCTTTCAAATGTGTAACCTTTTTATTAGTATGTTACATGCTACAAAAAGTGTGCAATGCAATAGGGATGTTGACAAATAATGGGAAAGTGTTTCATGTCATGTATAAGTACCTATTACAGCTTGAAATGCTTATCATAAATATTTTAATACACCTATGTTTTAAAAATCATGTGCTTATCTTAAATTCCGTTTAAAATTTTGCTCCAAAATATCAATACATGTCATGTGACCGCTTTGACATCACCTGTTCCTGTTACCGAACAGTGATATGTTGCCATGGTGATTTAGATGGTTTTGTTTTTGGCAGTCTGATGCTAACAACAAGTGACATCATGCACTGAGATTGATGGTCATTTTTAAGTATCCTGAGAGTGATTGACCCCTCAAGCATCAGATTCCAGACACAATTGATTTTTTAACTGTCATAGCCCCCCGGTGATATAATGCCGCTTGACAGATTAATTGCATTTTGTTTAATAAAAGCCCTTTATGGAGACAATTACACAAGTAGGAATTACATTAATTAATTGAAATATTCACTTCTTCAAACATTTTTAATTTCTCCTATATAGTAATTTCAATAAATATTAAAATTGTGTATTTTTGGTTTTCATAATCCACTATAAGTTGTTTACTGCTTTTCTGGAAGTCTGTTTGCAAGTCGGCGAAGGCCTCCTCTTATCTTTTCTATTCAAGTCCTTCCTATGCTAACCAGTTCCATGTTATTCCAGCTACCTGTCTTACTTATGTCATTGTCCCATTTTTTTTGTGACCTGCCTTTCTTTCTTTTGCCCTCTCTTGGGTACCACTGAGTTATTCTTTTAATATCTTTTAATAATAATAATAAGCCATTTATTCAGACAATATTGTACAAATAGAAATTGCATTGTAATTAAAATATTCACATTTCAAACATTCAAACATTTTTAATTTTTCCCAAATATTAAATTCATAATACATAGCAGTATTTAAATTGCTTGTTATTTTTTTTCATTATCTTCTATATGTTGTTTACTGCTCTTCTGTTGGTCTGTTTGCCAGTCGGCAAAGGCCTCCTATAACCTCTTCCATTTGAGTTTTTCCTGTGCTACCCTATTCAATGTTATTCCAGCTACCTGTCTTATGTCATCATCCCATCTTTTTTGTGGCCTGCCTCTCTTCCTTTTGCCTTCTCTTGGGTACCACTGAGTAATTCTTTTACTCCATTGATCTTTGCCCCTAATAATATGTCCAGACTACTTACATTTGTGTCTTCTTATTTTTAGTTTCTCTCTGCTTTCCTAAGGCCTCACATGCTTCTGTCCATCACACGTTGGCAGGATGCGAGTGAGGATGCCAGTTTCTTTGTTATATTTTTTTGTCTGACTGCCATACTTTAACACAGGTAACACACAGGTATTAAACATCTTGATCTTTCTCAAAATATCTAGATCCTTATCTTTCATTATTTCTTTCAAACCCTATGTATCTCTTGCAACCATTCACTATTCTTCTTTCAAGCTCATCATTTATAGTGTCCTTAGGTGATATTATTTGTCCCAGATATGTTCATCCACATAATCTGCCTCTAGTTGTCGTATTTTTATAGATTTTTTTCGCCATGAACCTACACTTTCACTTTTTGATGATACATTGTTTGACATAGGATTTAGATCATTGGATGTTCTGGCAAAAAGCTATGTCATCAGCGAATCTTAAATATGTCCTGTAACCATTAACCCAGATACTCCTGAAACTATTTTACTTCTCAGATCACATTATTTTGTTTATATGTTGTTATATATGAAGTCAAAATATTTGGAAAAATAATTTAAAAAATCCCACACTTCTGGGAAATTCGGGAAATGGCCGGTGTTACAACCACCTGGTAGGATTATGCACTGCTATCTCTAGTAGGTAAGTTTAACAAGTACAAATCAATGAAACAAAGTTTAATTAATAGGAGATTAATTTATTTATAACATTAAAGTAGGTTGATAGACTTTTTTAATTAGTATGGTAAGCTATAATACAATTTTTTGGGTGTAAATGCACTTGACACTTTGGTTTTGCATACATAGTTTGCATGTTAACTGATGGGTATCTTTGTACTCAATGATGTGATCGATTCTGTCATATCTCGAAGATTATCTATGACTGGCAGGAGTAAGAGATGGGCCGCGATTCGCATCACTCTTGTTGGTTTCTAGCAAACTTCTAGCCACAGACCTAGAAGGAAAGGTGATCGTACTCTCCTTTGTTATTCTTATACATCCTCCAAGCGATATGCAGTTGCTTTTTACCGCGTATTGAGGTCCGGTATAGGACCAATTTGTTCAGATCGATCGAACCCCCCCCCCCCCCCCCCCCTTCGTTCTCATTTTGAGGTTTAGAGACACTAGGCGCAACTACGTTATCAAATGCCGATGTAGGTACTGGCCACTGGAGAATCACGGGATATACATCTTGAAGTAGTAACTTGAAAATCTGTTGCTATAGTAATACGATTTCGTTTGATAAGACGAGATAGCGGAATATTATAGTCTTCATCTTCAGTATATGAAAACTGTATTGTCGTCGCTTGCTGGTCGTCGTCATTAGAAAAATCCTCGTCATAGTAAACTTCAGCTTCTGCTCTAAGCTGAGTACTTGATATAACAAAGTAAAATCTACTTGTACTTACTGTACGTAAAAAACATACTTAATAGATGATTTAAATTGAAAAGTGACACAAGGCTTATAGTACAGTCTGCTTACCTGGAAGATTACTTATGTTTACAAGTACCTCATCACCAGAATCTCCGTCGGTAACGTCCGCGTTAGCGTTTTCAGGCGGTAAAATGGAAATACCCTTTAGAAAAGGGATATCATCATCGATTGTATCCAATTCCTCTATTATTTCGATTAGTTTCAACGGTTTTCCTGCTCGCAATCTGATAGTTTATATTCAAGTATAATAGACGCCTACATTTCTACCAGGTGTTACAACACCTATGTTATAAATTTATATAAAAAAGGCAGAAGTCGTTTATAAGAATAAAAAAATACTGCATATTTTTATAGCATATATCAATGAGCTTCAAATTTGTACCGAAAATAAACAATTACTACAACAAAATATGTAAAAAAAACTTACCTATATGATGCCATTCCAAATTAGTAACACATAATAGTTTTTAATCACGAAAATACCTACAAAATTTCAATAAAATACTTACAACTTGTGCACGTAACTGGACCTGGATAAATACTGAATGAAATGAGACGAGGAATAACTAACAGATGATGTCTAAGAATTTTAATGTGAGGGTACTTTAATTCAAATTTCAGCGGTGTCTAAACACCTAGTAGGAGTAACTGGGCTAACATTAATACTCAGGTTATCCCATTGATGATGCCTAAAAATCATTTATAGCACAGCTGTGTGAACAATTTTGTGGATAGGTGGTCTCCCTGCCTTACACCCTTTTTAATACTAAATAATTCTCCCTTCTTTTTTAACTGAATGCATGCTGTAGGTACTATTTTTATAGAGGTTGCGTTTATGAGCTAACGTGGATGTTACAATATAACGTGGATGTCGAAATGTTCTATTTCAACACAATCCAAATACAGATAGACTAAAAGGATTTCACAGGGATATCCCAAGTCCTGGGTGGCTCAGTTGGTTAGAGCAGTCGCCCGGATTGCGAAAGGTCGCGGGTTCGATTCCCGCCTCAGGATGTGATTTTTTTCTAGTTATATATTTTAATTACTAAGTAATTTTTCAAACATTTATAATAATGTTAAAATCTAAAATTAAGAATACTTTTTGTTATCTTTGGTAATGTGCGCGGCCAGATGGTGCATGCCCTGCTTGCACTCGTTCCCTATTGCTTATAACCTGAGTTCCTTCAAAGCTGGACTAAACAGGCATCTTTTTGGTAAACTTGCTACCCGACCCCCTCTTAACTTCTCTCACAGCAACAGTGTGATCAAGAGCCAGCCCATTCTGCTAACAATAAAGAAAAAAACCCACAACTAAACACAATAGATTTTTATTGTTGAGGAGACTTACTGGCTGATAAGGTCTGATCATGGTCTGATGCTAACTACAATTGTCTTCATACACTGAGTTTGTTGCTCGTTTTCATGTGACCTGGGAGTGATTTAATTTAATTTTGTTTATTAAATATTGACAGGAGGAGGATTGATTGGAGGAGCTCGGTTTCGTAATGGTTTGAGCGCTCTGGTTTCGATCACGATAACAAAGCAACTTTCGCCATGGCTGGTCCCGGGATGGGTCAGTCGAATTTATTATCTCGAGCTCCTCCGTGCTTCGGAAGGCACATTAAGCCGTTGGTCCTGGTTGTTACTGCAACCGTCCTAACCCACCAACTCGCATTGAGCCAGCATGGTGGTGTTATGACCCAATCTCCTCATGTGTTTCTCCCATGTAGGAAGGCCTGTGTCCAGCAGTGGGACGTATATAGGCTGATGATGATGATGATTAAATATTGTTTAAATTCCATCAAGTATTGCGTTTTTTAGGTTTTCTATTATGAAAACCACCACTATGTGTCAAAATTATATTTTAATTTGAATACTATTTTTATTATTTTTTTACTAGTTGGTAGGCCCGTATGTTGGGTCGTCCGGGGAGCTACCACCGCCGTTCTGATTTCAGCTGAGCCGTGAAACGGAAAAGTGTTTCAGATTGAAGGTAGCCAGTGTAATTACTAAACGTGGACGGCATTTCAACTTAGGCCTCAAGATGACAACACACCTGCAATATCAAGATTTTTCCTTGTTATTGCAAGTATCTATAGGCGGCGGTAACCTCTTACCACCAGGTGGGCTGCCAGCTTGTTTGCCATCCAGTTGTATAAAAAAAAATACAGTCAACATCCTTTTTGGATTGTGTGGCTTGGAATGTGTGGTTAAGTGGGTCTCAAGTTTAAATTAGTGTTTTAGATTAAGACCATTTGATCTGTAAAACACCTTGTATTTTTATAATATTACATTAAGTAAGAATTCAGTAAATTTTTCACTTATTTAGTTTATGAATAGACCAAATGTGCACTACTTACCAAAACAAGGAATCATCTTTTGAATCCATTTGCATACTGTTAGAAGTTAGAAAAAAATCTGAATTAAGTGTAAAATAAATAAATAGGTATAATTGCACCCACACATATAGTGCCTTGTTTACTAATGAAAAGGTTATACAGGTTTAAGCAACTACACACTTGATTATTTATAATTAGGTATCTGTTTATCCCCTGTTCTTATGGTGTTATCATCTTAGAGCGTATTTGATCTTGTGTCTTTTCCAAAACTTGATCTTAGTAAAACTTTATTGCCTGATCTGACTGAGGCCATAGAACAAAACTTGAATTAGAAATTTTGAAGGTGCACTTTCTTTATTTCAAGACCTGTCTCTAGCAGGTGACTTAAAAATCTTTTCACACTTGTGGGAGGTATGCTACACAAAGTTAATTATACTTTACACAAAGAAATCCATCCATACATTTGTGTATATTGATTTGGTGATGTTAACTGCATTTTTTCTCTTTGTTTTAGATGAAGCATTTGCTTCTGAAATTGTTGATTTACGAATGAAGGCAGCTGACTTCGACTTAATCAAAGTGATTGGTCGTGGTGCATTTGGTGAAGTACAACTAGTCAGACACAAGTCCACTTGTCAGGTATATGCCATGAAACTTCTCAGTAAAGTAGAAATGATTAAGAGATCTGACTCCACATTCTTTTGGGAAGAAAGGCACATTATGGCACATGCAAATTCAGAATGGATATTAAAATTACACTTTGCTTTTCAAGATCACAAATACCTTTACATGGTTATGGATTATATGCCTGGAGGGGATATTGTTAGTCTTATGTCTAACTTTGATATACCTGAAAAATGGGCAAAGTTCTACACAATGGAGATAGTTTTAGCACTAAATGTAATTCATGGTATGGGATTTGTCCATAGAGATGTGAAACCTGATAATATGTTGATTGATAAGCATGGTCATCTGAAATTAGCAGATTTTGGCACTTGCATGAGAATGGGTTCAGATGGCCTTGTACGTGCCAGTAATGCTGTTGGAACACCTGATTACATGTCTCCCGAAGTTTTACAGTCACAAAATGGTCAAGGTGTCTATGGTCGAGAATGTGATTGGTGGGCTGTAGGAATATTTTTATATGAAATGTTAATAGGTGACCCACCATTCTATGCTGAGAGTTTAGTAGGAACTTATGGTAAAATTATGGATCATAGGAATTCTTTACAGTTTCCTGATGATGTAGAAATATCTAAAGAAGCAAAGTCACTCATAAGAGGGCTGTTAACAGATAGAACAAGACGACTAGGTAGAACTAATGTTGATGAAATAAAGCAACATCCATTCTTTATAAATGATCAATGGAGCTTTGAAAACCTTAGAGACTCAGTGCCACCAGTGGTCCCTGAATTATCTAGTGATGATGATACAAGAAACTTTGATGATATTGAAAAGTCTGATGCCTTAGATGCAATATTCCCTGTGTCAAAAGCTTTTGTAGGTAACCATTTACCTTTTGTGGGTTTTACTTATAATGGTGATTATCAGTTGTGTAGCGGAAAAACAAAACCTGCAGATGTAGTAGATACAGTCTCTAATAATCATGTTAATAATGTTGGATCTGAGGCAATACTCCAATTAGAAAAACTGTTGGAAAGGGAAAGAGATAGCAGACGTAAGCTTGAGGATAGGCAAGTAACTTTATGTTCACAACTGGAAGAATTGTCGCAGCGGGAAGCTAGAAGTAAAAAGATTGTTGCAGACACTGACAAAGAACTAGCTTTATTACGACATGATTTAAAAGAAATTCAACGAAAAGCTGAAGTTGAAGCAGATTCAAGAAGGAAAATTGAATTTAATTATCTTGACGTCAAACGTCGTCTTGAAGACGAACAAAACAAAAGAGCTAAAGAGATCAGTAATTTGCAATGTTATAATGACAAAATTAATGCTTTGGAAAAGCAGTTAAATGAGCTGCGCGAAAAGCTAAAACAGGAATCGGAAGCGGCAGCTAAGTCCAGAAAACAAGCAGCTGAGCTGAGTGCCGCGCAGGCTGCCGCGGCTGCTGTGAGTGATGGGACAATGGCAAGTTTGCGAGCTCAACGAGACGCATTAGAAAGGGAATGTGGTAGTCTAACTGAAGAGCTAGGAGCCGTGAAAGCTTCAAAACAACGAGCCGATGCGGCAGTAGCCGAAGCAAACGCTAGACTGAGTGCTGCTCACGCTGAGATAGATAGGTCATCTGCAAGAATGATGCAAGCTACAGCTGATAATAGGCAGTTAACTGAACGCGTTTCTTCACTAGAAAAGGAATGTACTTCTTTGTCACATGAACTTCGTACTGCTCAGCATCTTTATCAACAAGAGCTACGCGCTCACCAGGATACTCAACGATCGCAGCTGCTCTCAAAGCAGGAAGCTAATTTGGAGCTAGTCAAGAGTAAGTGTTTAAAATTTTGTTGTATTATTTACATCGTAAATTAGATACCATGCTAATGTCCCATCATGATATCTCTGAAAGTGCCACATTGTTATTTCTTCCTAAAAATCAGTTATGTATCAATTATTCACTTTTTGCATGCTACAGGAACATTGGAAATAATATTTAAAGGTATTGTTCAGTTTGCTAATATAATTCCTTGTATGTTTTAGTTACCATTGATGTTATACATGTAATGTATAGTTTTATAAAATCCAAACCCTCTTATTTTACATCCTTTATTTTCCTTTAGTTTCCACAGGTTATGTGTGTTATTCATTTTAAAATAATTTTATAGATTTGTTATGTTCATGGTTTAGTTATTGTGTTGTGAAAATATAATGTATTTTATTGGGATCAACAGCTCTGCAAGGCAAGTTAAATGAAGAGAAGGTTGCTAGGCAACGATCAGAGGCTGCGTGCCAGGAAAAAGACCGTCAAATGTCTATGCTCAGTGTTGATTATCGACAAATGCAACAACGTCTTCAGAAACTTGAGGGAGAACACCGTCAAGAGAGTGAAAAGGTATTGATAATATCTAATTTGTTATGGTTTTGGAAATTATTAGAAATTTTATGATTAAGAATAGGAAATAGATGCCTTAGTATGAAAATGTCCTAAGATATGTAAAACTAGCACTACATTGTATTAAAGGTATTTCTTTAAATATAAACATTTTGTTTGTATTGGGTATGCTTAGATATGGATATGTCGCAGCCACCTGGTTAAATTAGCCAGTTAATTGGATGCCTAGCCCGTTGATCAAACGCAGACTTCCAATTAACTGAACTAGACTCATTCAAAAAGTCAGCTCAATAGGACGCTAAGGCGGATCGTCTTGCACTGGAAAGTTTCTGGTAGGTTTAAGGTTATTTTTTTATGACCACTTCTAACCAAAACGATTTTGGTTATAAGTGGTTATGAAAATAACCCTGAACATACCAATCACATAAACAGTCACACAAATACTCTTGGATAGAAACGACCTACCTAGGTATCCCATTGAATGGTTAAGTTAACCAGTTCGATAACACGACGTTCAGCTATCTAGTTTAACGTTGCGTTCAATGACTTAGCTAGTTGAGTTTCAGTCGTTTCTTGGATGCTGGCGTTTAATTAACGGCTTAGGCGTCCAATTAATTAACCAATTAAATCAGGCAGAACTTAATTTTTCAAGTGGCTGGTTTAACCAAATTTCTACTACAGATACAATCTTATTGTCTTTAAACAAGAGTGAATGGATGCCAATCTTTATTTTGCAAAAGTAACCAAGACACACTTTTGGAGGCATAAATTAGACCCAACATAAAAAATTTTTAGTAGGCGATTTGGTTGTGGCATTGCAAAGACCACTAACAAATAAATGGTTTATTTCATAGGTCGTCGGTCTAGCAGCCGCTCTGGAACAAGAACGTACGGCACGGCTCGCTGCCGGCGGCGAAGTGGCCGCAGCCGAAGCGGCCGCGCGATCCGCTTCCGCGGACCGCGACGCACGCGCCCGAGACTTGCACGCCGTCCGCACGGCGCTGCACGATGCTTCCGAGAAGTTGGCCGCTGCTTCGGCTGAGAGGGACATGCATATGGCGAGGGTAAGTTGAACTATCACTGATGTAAGGGCGACCACAGAAGTAGCTGAACACTTTAATACCATGTCACAACGACTCTAGCGTCAATATAGTACGGTAGCAACTATAAAGCACGTGCACAAGATCGGTGTGACATGGTACTAAACTTTGGTCGCTGTACATACTCGCTCCGTGTAGCTCGCAAAATGGTTTATAGTTCAATGCGCTGATCGCTATATCGTCGGCGGTGGTACAGTGCTTAGACGACTTTTTTAGTAATCGAATGGGATCATGTCACACCTACTTTACCCATTTTGAATAAGAAATTTTGAGTGCTTTCTTTATACAGTCCCAAAACTTTACAGAATGCAAATGAAATTTGTTCATATGAGTACGCAGATGTTTAATTCTAACTGCTTTAATTAAACTAGTATATGATTTCCCAATTGTGTATGTTGGTTTGTATAACACAATCAGGCAAAACTTATTTATTTCATTAAAAAATTATATAAACGTAAACTGAATCACCATATTATGTGTACTGCAGTAACCGGCCTTCTGTCTGGTTAACTTTGACGTGAACAGCTCTGCTATCTATTGAGGGTTTAGGTCACATTTTTATAGTCTAAGTATTATGTGATATAAACAGGACATACTATATTCTGAATTTATTGTCAATTTATTCTGTGAAGTATCCAAATTACACACACAATACATTTTCTATTGTGTGTGAGCGCCGTTGGGCTGGTAAAGTACAAAAGGTTCAAAGTTGCTTTGTTTTTTATTTTTCGGATCTATTTTTTAAGGATTATTTTCTTTTATACCAGGAATGTTTCTAATAATTTCATGTAGTCATTTGAGGTAAAATAAACAGGTCGAGGCAATTACAGTGAGTCAGTAAATTAGGATTAGGTATTCATCACCAGCCTATATACGTCCCACTGCTGGGCACAGGCCTTCCTACATGACAGAAACACATGAGAAGTTTGGGCCATAACACCACCACGCTGGCCCAATGCGGGTTGGTGGGTTAAAGCGGTTGAAATAACAACCGGGACCAACGGCTTAACGTGCCTTCCGAAGCACGGAGGAGCTCAAGATTATAAATTTGATTGACCCATCCAGGGACCAACCATGGCGAAAATTGCTTTGTTTTCATGATCGAAATCAGAGCGCTCAAACCACTACGCCACCGAGCTCCTCATCCGATTAGGTATTAAATACGAATAATTATAATGCAGGAATTATTTTAAGAAATTCATTATTATTTGTAAAGTGCCTACGTGTGTACTATACGGTGTTTAGGTATCATGGCTCGCTCGTCTGTTTAACTAATTCCATTCAGTTCATGAGCATACATTCTTCTACATTATTCTGTGAATTAATCATAATCTCACAGCGCCGAAATAGACTGTCCTCTGACATTACGCCACAAAGTGAGTCATTGTGGAGAGGACGCTCACACAAGCGCAGACGTTTTGCCTTATACGACGTACCTGTTGCGCGTGCGCCGTCGCCAAACAAATAAACACATACGTAGACAGCGGTTTTTCTATACTCAAATGTCTTAGTCACTGATAATGATGCGATCTTTATTAACTTATTTTTTTATTTATATATTTAACTTTTTTTTTTATTTATATATTTAACTTATTTTTTTATTTTAACACTATAAGAAATGTTTAAAATTAAAAAAAAATGTTGGTAGGTCTTTGCTATGTTCGCCTGGCTAGCTACCACCATCTTACCTAAGTCTGCCGCCATAAGAATAATGTTATAGTATTTTTGTGTTCAGGCAGTTAGAGCTAAGATCGCCAGTTCCTCTGTGGTTGAGGATCTAGGTGTACGAGGGTCAAACTGAAAGTTCTTAGAAAATCAAAAATTATTTTATTAGTTTTAGCAAGTTATTATTTTTATTATCTCTTCTATCTAAATAGTGCCCATAGATCGCTGCATCCGGTGAGAAAAGTACTTTGTCCACTCGTCCTTAGGGGTCTCTTCCACGGCCTTTTGAAACGCAGTCACTGCTTCCTCGGCGTCCATAAAACGACTTCTCTTCTATTTTCGGGAATAAGTAAATAAAAATTACAAGTTACGAGGTCGGGGCTGTACGGCGGGTGACAAAGTAATTCTTCGTCTGACGTCGCCAACTATCGATCTTTCGCCTGGCGGTGTGTGACGAAACATTGTCGTGGTGAAGGAGGATCCCTCTAATAGGAGGAAACGACGTCGCGTCGTTTCTCCCGAACTTTTTCCAAGACAAGTGGCAAACAATTGTTTCTGTACCACTTTGCAGTAACTGTTTTCCGATCCTCTAAAACAATTGTCTCGTAACGACCTGTCCTTCCGAAGAACGAGGCCACCATCTTTTTCCCACCCTTCATGCTTTCTTCACTTTAGTTGGCAACTCCCCGGAAGGAAACACCCACTGAGCAGACTGTATTTTGTTTTCGGGACCACAACAGTAAAAAATCCAGCTTTCGTCACGAATTGTCAAACACAGCATTTGAGTCATCTCCGTTAAATTTTTGAACTATTTCACGGCACCAATCAACACGACGGTGTTTTTGGGCCTCGGTCAAATTATGAGATATCCACCGGGCACAAAGCTTCCTGATCACTAACTGTTCATGGAGGATTTTGTGCACTTGACTCATGCCGATGCTTAAGCTCAGTAGAAGGCCGTCCCTCACGCAGATCATCTCTGTAAGAGCAGTTGTAAAAGTGGCACGAGATGGGGCTCCATCATGAAAGGCCAATCGAAGTCTATCAATTACTTTCTTGAATGACAAAATGACATCGAGTCATAAAAAATCATTGCACGAAAATTTTCTCGCGCTAATGCTGACGTGACTCAGACAATTTTTAATTTGTAAAACGTAAAACAAATGACAAATTAATGTGATACCTACATACTTACTAAGTAATATTCGCCAAGAGTTCTATTTGAAAATTTTATACTTATTTGTTTATTGTATTGTTTACAAGAAATAATTCTAATCAGTGTCGCCCTCGTGAGTCGCTTCCATCATCAGCCTTATAATCACTCACCATCAGGTGAGATGAAGGCTAAGAGCTACCACGTTAAGAATTAAAAAGAAGACAAAGACACACTTTCGCCGACACATTCAAAATCCATTCCACAAATACCAATTGGAATAATTCAATAGAAATAATGGCATTACTAGTGGGTTCCATGGTTATTTTTTTATGACCAAGCAGAGTTGGATATTTTGACTGGTACTTAAGAACCTTTTCTTAAATACCAGACGAAATTTTCAACTCGCTTCGGATTTGTCAGCGAAACGTTCGTCGTTGAAAAATTCGTCGGCGAAGCGTTTCACGCCTCCCAGGATGGGAGGCGTGAAATCTTGGCCCAGGACGGGCCTGGGCAGGATGCGAATCCGCGACCGGAATTTCACGATCCGGGTAACTGTTCTAACCACAAGCATTGCAGATTCATTCATTTTCATAGAACATTGTCACAACTGTTGTAGGTTATGCATCCTTCAGCAGTTATAAATTTTTACGTTATCGCTAGTTGAAAATGCGAAATGAGAGTAAAGAAAGGTGTTACTCTACAAGCGAGGATCATCATCTAAAAGCTTTGAAATTCGTTAGAGCATCCTGAAATGTTCAAAGCATGATCTTCAAATAGAACGGTTACTGGACAGACAGCTTTATTGCAAACAGAATAAGGTTTGTAAGATGACAAAAGTGTAAGTGTATGCTTACATCATTATACGTAACTACCTTTTTAATAACATATTGACAAAGTGATAAGTACACCTAACTCTCACTCAAATAGTGCACTGAATGTGCCACTGACCTAATGGGCGGCCGAGTTTGATTAGCGCACAGATACTTTATCAGTGTAATATGTATGCACCATTACAATTCCTGAATTCCTGGCGATATCAGACACAAATGGGTATAATGTATAATGACATTTCTAGCGCGTTTATGTGTCACAATTTTAGGACATAATAATATACTAGTCGACATTAAACGACATATTTTTTTTTTACCGTTTCTCGCTTACCAGCCGGCCGACGCCGACGCTCACGCATGCTTGAATATCTGTATTGACTGATATGTAGGAATTCCACAGATTAAGAAAAGGATTTATAAGATTGTTCAATTAAAATTTGTTATCTCTAGCTCCTCCGTGCCGCATTACTAACTAACTAACTAACTACTAACCAACCCGCATTGCGCCAGCGTGTTGGTGTTATGGCCCAAACTCCTTATATTTCTCCCTTATAGGAAGGCCTGTGCCCAGCAGTGAGACGTATACACGCTGGGATAATGATGATGAATGAAAGTTGTCCCAATTCTTAAGAGATTTTTCATATTTTTTGTTGATCTTACTCATAAAGGAAAGAGATAAAAACCATTATTATAATTTTTCTAGTTGTAAGAATTAACATCTCACTTATTCTCATAAAATATACTTAAATTAATCTTAGATGTAACGATATCTATGCGCCGTTCTTAGAAACACTTTTTAAAACTTATTGTCTCTATATTGGGACTTAGCGAAAATGAACTTTAATAACTGTGTAGAATCTAAATAAGCATTGTCTGCTGACCTTGATATTTATGCCATGGGCTTTTAGAATTAAGATAGGATAAATAAGTCGTTTTGTTAGGCTGGTTTTTATTGTTGTGAAGAGATATGATCCGTGCAACTCTTTTGGGCTTGCTATTATACAGGGTGCTAGAGGGACGCTCTCAGAAACGAGGGCAGGTGGCAGTGCTCGTCACCTTAAGGTGACGACGATTTGTTGAAAAATAAATTTGAAATCACGAAAAAAATTTAGATGTTCCATACAAACAGGTCATGTAGATATTAAAATTTGTATGAAACAGCTTATTTTTTTGCGACTTCAAATTTATTTCTTAGCAAGTCGTGCTTAGGGTTACCAGCACTGCTACCTGCCGTCGTATTCGAGAGCATCCCCTTAACACCCTGTATGTATGTAAAATTGAACCACGGCCAGGGAAGAGCTCAGTTTTACTGAAGAATTGAGGCGCCCTTCTGAACCACAGGAGGCACCCGTGGTGGTAATCAAGTCCGCCTACCTAGTATGTTGTATTCTAGTTTGCTTGGTCAAATATTCGTTCTATATCAGCGATTTACATATTGAATATTAGGGATCTACTTAATGAGTCCTTAATTTTATAGATATCACTAATTGTCACCAGAATTGTTAAAAAAAAATGAATCATTAGACAAAGTACCCAGTAGTTTTGGTCATTAACAACAAAAACTTCATCCATACTAATATTATAAATGCGAAATTGTGACTATTTGTCGGTCTGTCTGTTGCCACGCTTAAAGCGCTGGACTGCTTTAGATGAAGTTTAGTACAGAGATAATTATAGGCCCGGGAAAGGATAGTTCTTATCCCAGATATCATCCTTAAAGGGGGTGAAAAAGGGGGTAGAAGTTTCTGTGGGAAATCACTAACCGCTGAACCGGGATAGCTAGCTAGTCTTGTCATATTTTTACACGTGACATTCGACATGCGTAAGACAAAACACGGAATAGCTAATCCGTAGATAATCCAAGGTGTAATCTTTTTATAAATAAGGCCAAAAATAAGAGCTTAATATTACGTTACGCAATTATTCAAGTACAATTGAAAATAATATTGTTATTCGATTCGATAAACAAATAATGTTCTTGAGTGTAAAAAGGTGCAAGCTTGGCTTTTGGTTACCGATTTGACGATTCCTAGGAAATAGACGTTACCAGTTATTGTGATAGTTTCTTAGAAAGGATTATGTTGCAATTTCGCAGCGATAAACATTCTATTTTGGCGCGCTGCACTTTTTATATTATTTTACTATTCATTTAAATATGTATGATGCGCAATGATTATAATATTATGTTGTGTTGCGCAAGAAAGAGTTACTTTAAATTCACTTGCTGTACGCTCTGTAGAGTGATATTGAACCAAATTATCATGAACGGGTATCGTCAAGACATGGGTTTGGGTTGTGAAAATAACATTATAAAAATAGACTAGAAAAATTCCACAGGGTTATCCCAAGTCCTGGGTGGCTCAGTGGTCAGAGTAGTCGCCCGGATTGCGATAGGTCGCGGGTTCGATTCCTGCCTCAGGACGTGAAATTTTTCTAGATTGTATTGTAATTACTATAACATTATAAGCCCAACCTTTGATAGTGAATACTGGTAAACGATGCGAAATTGCTTATGTTACATATCTAAACAGCGAACATAATTATAATCAACTTTACATAATTTAGCGATTCGAATATTATGCGACATTCCATAATTTCTACAAAACATCGTCTGTCAGTAAATAGCTAAATGTCGTTGCAATCCTCGACATAAAGTAAATTACCACAATGGCTAACACAGTCGTTGTGAGTTAAGAATTTATTTAATGCGAATGCTGAGCAAACACCTAGGCTTGGCATTGAGGGCCGGCCTATAAAACACTTGCATTATAGCACTTGTTAATATACAGCAGTGTCTTATTGACGACTCGTTTCCTGGTCCTCTTTTAAATTGTTGCAGGATGATTACATTTTATTTGCGCATTCTACTTTTATTGCTCAGTTTTTATTATTAATTGTGGTCTTATGCATTTGCATTACATAAATATATGCAAAAATGTAGAGACATTCGATTTGTAATAAGTTGCCTAAGCCATTTCTTGTAATTCAATGTTTTACAAGAATATCAGCTGTTTAATTTTATATCGTTACGTCACATAACTCCAGCATCATGCTTGTGGTATGTCCACGAATAAATACTACGTTTATTCCATTGTTTTCGATGTCGTATGAGGATTTGTCATGCCTACTTTTCTATGAAGTTATTTTCGTCATAATGGAGTGATTTCTATTTTTAATTAATCCCTAGAAGACATAAAAACTATCAAAGGAACATGTTTGCATAATCACTCTTCAAAATTATTAGTAAACATGAAATTCTTACCCCTTGTATAATGGGGTGTTCTCCCTAGGATTTTCATATATAAAAGAATGTCAATGAAGCAGACGGTGTGGCGAATGTCGTGGTGACCATAGGCTATATACACCAGCAAATATTAAGGTGATTACCTTATATGTATTGCAACTATGTTGACATTCTGGGAAGAGAGAGAACAGATGTTCATTTTTACACTGGCTACCTTTCCTTTTACATGATACTTAGCGAATCACTCCACGATTGTAATAGGAAATGCTGTGGTTAGACACCTAGACGTATGCCGTAAGGGTCTTCCACCTAATGAAATTTGAGACTTATAATTTGGTCTAAATATTTGAAATTAAAGAATTTATTCTACCATTTAGTGCCACAGTTGCAAATTGCGTCTACTATATTTGCTCAGCAATGACTACGAACTTAATAATTTCTGCGTTTTAAAATTTCACATAGTAAATGATTGATAGTTTCAGCTAAAGTTGTTTTATAAGTCCTTGTCTATTTAATGTGTTTATTTGGTATCTGGAACGCTGTTTCTCCCCATGTCTGGAGGTGGGCGCTGTAATACTGTTCTAGTAACTAATGCAGTTGTTAACGCACTCTCTCTCTCTCTGTTGGTTCTCTGTACCATTGTTTTAAGTTCCAAAATTTTTTTTTCTATTTTTTTTTATTTGTCAACAGTGTGAAGAGCTTCGCGCCCAGCTGGAGAATGAGCAGCACTACTGCCTTATGTACCGCACGCAGTCGAGCGAGCTGCGCGGGCAGGCTGACGAGAGCGCGCGCGCTGCCAGGGACTTGGAGCAGGAGAGGGCCAGCCTTATGCATCAGCTTCAGCTAGCGATCGCGAGGGCCGACTCCGAGGCCATCGCGAGGTATGTCCTTGTTGAATTTAATATTAAAAAGGCCCCTGAAATAGTCACTTGTGTAATTTTTTACGGATTTCAGATTAGAGATGCCGCAAATAGTTGTTACGGCAAATAGTCGCTTAGCGATTAATCTATAGGTCAATATTCAAATTATCATAATCGAAGCACTGTTCTAACGTAATTTTGGTCTGTAATTTACTTAAACGGGCCAAGAACTGAAACGACGACCGCGCGTACTGATTGAAACATGGGCTATATTAGTTCATAGAAATAGTTTGCATTTGATAATTTCATGGCATTTGTATAAAATAATATAAGATTGGCTGCATTATTTCATAGAAATGTCATGAAATTATCAAATGAACTAATAAATCCCATGTTTCAATTTATTGTCGTAATGACGGCACCACTCTGTATATTTTGACTTAAACAATATTTTTTGTAATTGTGCTCACCAAGACCTTTCTTTTTATAACCAAACACATAATAATTATCTCAGTTTATTTTTTTTCGAGGTTAGAATCTGAGGTTCAAATTCCGGTAAAATTTTGATAAAATTTCATAGTCTATGTCAACCGAGCCCTTATCAGAAATCTATTGACACCTCATTCATTAAAATAGGTTCAGTAGAATGGGCGTTACGTTGGAACATACAAACATACATATTATCATACGTACATAGACTGAAAAACATTACGCTACCCATTTGGCTTCGCCGTACTCGGGTAAAAATGGCGAATAATGTCGATCAATAAATATTAGCGATTTCTCACGGCATCTCTATTACAGATTGTGGTTTTCCTCGCCAACGACCTTAGATATTTATGAATATATTTCACAGGTCGATTGCAGAGGAGACTGTAGGCGAGCTAGAGAAGGAGAAGACAATGAAAGAGCTGGAGATGCGAGACGCTTTAGCGCAACACCGCAGCGACCTGGCGTCGCGCGACGCTCTCGTCCAGGGTTTGCGGGACCGCGACCATGAGAACCGCGCCACCATCGATCTGCAGCGGAAGGTAACATTCGCATGAAGCAAGAAACATCTGAAACAATGATTTAACACAAATTGGCGATGAACGCGACGTTTTTGTTGTTGAATTCTCCCTATAAATTGAAAGGCAAATGTAACAAGCCCTTAGAGCCATGTCTGATGTATATTGTTACTTCTGTAATTATTGCTTTAAAATGTGGGTTCAACAATTCTTTGGAGAGATTGGCGCTAAATATATGATAATAGTCTCCTTGGTTTTCAAATAAAAATATCGATGCTGCTAAAAAACTTCGGACATTAAGTCACTCTAGGTGTGGTAAAGGGATGTGAGTTGTACAGCCATAGTTGCCAGATATTTTTTATTTTTCGTATTAAAGTAGGTACTATAACTTAATCCTCTCTGGCTATGTTCAGATAATAAATAAAATATCAGTCTTCACGAAATTGTCTGATGAGGTAGCGAAATTCGATGTAAAACCGTCAACGCCATATCTTTTCACAGAATTGTATCCCGATATAGATACTAGTAATACTAAACTACACCAAGTTTGCATCACATTCGAATACTGCTTTCAAACTATTGAATTTGACACTTTCTACTTGAACGACTCCCCAAAACTTCACCCAGCCAACCGCCCAATAAGGCGCCGCTTCCATATCATCGTCACCAATGGGGCACAGCCCGTCCGCATGGGAGAAACACATGAGGAGCTTTCCAATACTTCCCTATATTTTTTAAACAATTTTGAGACTCAATCTGGTAAACATACGATACTTTATCATTACTCAGGAGGTAGATGAGTTAAGGCGCAGTGGAACAGCTCTAGCCGAGCGCGTGGCGACCCTTCAGCATTTGCAGGAGGAGGTGGATCGGCTCAACAAGAAGCTCAACTCTGAGATCATGCTCAAGCAGCAGGCAGTCAACAAGCTCGCAGAGATCATGAACAGGTTCGTCTCTTACTGGTGAACTAAAGTAAAATGCTTAGAATAATAACACATAGAAGGATAGTTCCGTACGTTGTGCGATCACAAAAGTGAAGCAACAAAAATGGATGTGTGCTAGCGTTTACACATCGACACACGCACACTACTATAATCGGGGAGATTGAGATGGATATTGGCATTGTCTAGATTAATTTTATGTATTTGTGATATTATTATTATTCTAAGGTAAAATAATATTTTTTTAACTTTTTTTTTCTAGGCATTTTGTCATTGCCTCACATCCTAATTATTTTTCTTGGTAGCCATTAACACACCAGAGCAATCATTTCCAATTAGGATAGGTGGTTCTCTGAGCAAAACATCCTTACAGGCATTTAGTTCTCAAACAATAAAGTCCGCTGAGCAACAAAGACCAAAGGCAAATCATCCATAAATAAAAATAACCCTAAAGCAAGTCGTCATTATCCAAAATAGTCATGAAAGCAAAACGTCCGCATTACAAGCACCATAAGTACGCATTATAAGTATTAAATAGGTACCTATTTTTAATATATACCTAACAGTCTGGATCCCTGAATCCAAGTAGAAATTTCAAGATCTCAATTCAAATTCTATATGTCGAATAACGTTAGTAAATGACGCACAATAAAACCTTTTTGGAAGCTATACTAGAATATGAATTTTTATTTTTTATTTTTATTAAATGCAGTATTAGAAAAAATGAGTTTTATCGCGACCCATTTAGGTACGTTCAAATAATGTGAAGAGTACTTTTTAAATAGCGGACGATTAGCTCCCATGAATATAAAATTAGTGGTCGTTTTGTAAAAATGATGTTTTCCTTTTTAAGTACAGTAAGTACTTTTTAAATTGAGGACGTTTTGCTTCCATGCCTTTCTCTGACACTACGGATTTTGTTTTAATGATGACAGTTTACTCTCATAACTGATCTGAATTGATTATTCTGAAGACACACTCTAATTCTTAATTTAAGTACAGTCGACCGACAGCACATCAAGCGTAACCGTTTGACCTAGAGACCGCCCTTACTGTGTACATAATTAAGGCGGCGTTCGTAGTGCAACTGTCACACTTGATGTGTGTACAATATATCTTTGTCTCGCAATATATATAGGAAAAAGATAGCAAGAATTCACCTAGAACAGTGTAAACACTGAGTTTTATCACGTTCATTCAGGTCGCAAATTGAACACACGTTTCTAAATGTCAAATTGTAGTATGACAGCCATCTTTTTTGTATCCATATTGAGAGAACGAGATGTACTTAAATTGAATTTTAGCTTGTATTCTACAGAACTAGAGCCAATATTTTATGTTACCATCCCACAGAAAAGACATGAATCCTGCCACAACGAAGAACAAGAGCAAGATGTCCGTCCGCAAGGACAAGGACTACCGCAAGCTTCAGCAAGAGCTGACGAGGGAAAAGGAGAAGTTCGACCAGCTGATGGCCAAGCTGCAGCGGGACCTGCAGGACTCGCAGCAGCAGCTGGTCGAGGAGCAGCAGATCAAGCTGCGCCTAACCATGGAGGTAATAACGCGTCCTAGGATGCACTGCAGCAGGCATTTTTCATTTTATCTTTTTTTATTTAATACTACTAGAGACAAACAAGCTGACGGCCCACCTGATGGTAAGCGGTTACCGCCGCCTATAGACATCTGCAATAACAAGGAGTAATCAATTGATATTGCAGGTGTGTTGTCATCCTGAGGACGAAGGAGGAGCTTGGAGTTCATAAATGAACTCTGAGATTTAACAATTTCTAGAGACAAACACAATAGGCTTCCGAATCTTGAAGGTGTTGTCTTTTTTTATTATTCGATATTATTGATTGCTTTATGTATGTTTTAGCGCTGTACTGGTGTTCTGATCCTCTCATAGTATTAAAGATCAATGTTTTTATGAAAATAATTGAAACCCTCATGACTATTATATCTTCGCTTCAGACCTATAGAGAGGTGGGGGTGGCTGAAAATCAGTGTTGCACAGCAATTCGCTTCCTCGACAGCGTCCTCCAGTTGCTTTCTTATTCATGGTTCAATTTCAGATTGTTGTATTCTTTAAACTTTTCAATGTCTGTTTTTGAAAGCAATAAACGAATTATTATTATTATATTTTTTTAGGTCATCATTAGCCAAATAATGTCCAACATGTCTGAAATTTCCTGCCCCCTTATTCCGAAACTGTCGTCCGTTGTGAGAAGTGACCTGTATAGAGTTAACGAAATTCGGATCTCTTCCGTCAGTTGTAAATAAGGGGGCTGTTTTATACAAATAATTAACATTCCAGGTGGACAGCAAAGATGTCGAAATCGAGCAGCTCAAAGAGAAACTGGCAGCGCTTACAAGCGAGACCGCGTCACAGTCGTCTGCGGACGCGGAAGACGGAGAGACGGAACAGACCCTCGAGGGCTGGCTCTCGGTGCCCTTCAAGCAAAACATCCGTCGACATGGCTGGAAGAAGCAGTACGTCGTGGTGTCCTCCAAGAAGATCATATTCTACAACTCCGAGAACGACAAGATGAATACCACGGATCCTGTCATGATACTAGACTTAAGGTTGGTTTGTGTTTGATTTATTAATGCTTCAACTACCAGACGGCATAGATCTATATTATGTAAATTAAAGACACTAATTACAATACTTATTCACCTGATCTGTTTCTATGTTAGTGGAAATTTAAATAATGTTTAAAACATTGCATTATGTGCAAAAGTTACGTGCAATGTCAACACTGAAAGGCTGATATCTAAAGAGATCTATTTTTTGCACTTTATACTTATGACAGTGAACTTTTCAGTATCTGCTAAAAGCGTGTTGTACAAAGTATAGTTAACAAAACAATAATTGTTTTTTTATAATAATTATTATTATAAGGGTGAAAAGGATGGCATCTTCCTCTATCTATTAATTTTTAATGCGGATGTGGCAAAAATCATACCTTATTCACGTAGATGGGATGTGTCCGATATACGTGAATTGGGTATGATTTTTCCTCTCATTTATCCCATGGTCTGAGATGTGGTTGGATAGGTCGTTCGAAAATATTGCCTGTGTGTGTAAAAGGGCCTAGACAAGATGCCTTTCGACAATCGCTATCGCTGAACGGAAAATGTATGGGTTTTGACATAAGTCCACGATCGACTTTCGAGCGCAAATATCAAATCTCATACATTTCCTATTTACTCAATACTCAATCATTGATTGTAACCATAATGTAGTTTATTTAGCGATATCGAATGGCATCTTGTCAATGCCCTTAGGGATTCGTTATTGCAATATATTAAGCTTAAAAGCACCAATGAACCGTTACAGCGTTAGTTAAATTAAGTTCTCAGCAGGTATCAAATAACATGTATAAATCAAATATAATAAAATCAAATATATGTATCCGATATTGTATATCTATACGACCTTACTGGTGGACTGGGAGACTGCTGTATAGCATTAGGTCCGCCTTTTGTACTTTTTTGTGCAATAAAAAATAAATAAATAAATAAACATGCCCCTTTTTAGTCCGCATACTACGGAACCCTACACACGGCCGGTTTTGTTAGTTATTTACTCAAGACTCGGTAACTATTATATATATATTGCGTCTTATGTGACTGTATGTGTGGTATGTGTTTGCAGCAAGGTGTTCCACGTGCGTTCGGTGACGCAGGGCGACGTGATCCGCGCGGACGCCAAGGACATCCCGCGGATATTCCAGCTGCTGTACGCCGGCGAGGGCGAGGCGAGGCGGCCCGGCGACCCCGCAGACTTGCAGCCGGACGCGCAGGACCACGCAGGTATGCAACCACGCACATACTACACGGAAGATAGATAAAATGTTTATTTTAATTCTTCAACACACACATACAAAATACTAAAACATTTAACATAACCTAAACGCAACTTAATTTTTTTTATTTTTTATTTTTTTATACAACTCTATGACAAACAAGCTGACGGCCCACCTGGTGGTAAGCGGTTACCGCCGCCTATAGACACCTGCGATAACAAGGAAAAGCACTTGATATTGCAGGTGCGTTGTCATCCTGAGGCCTAAGATGAAATGCCGTCCATGCCCAGTAATTACACTGGCTACCTTTCCCTTCAATCCGAAACACAGCGAACTGTTTCACGGCTGAAATAAGAAAGGCGGTGGTACCTACCCAGGCGACCCTACATGTGGGTCTACCACCTAGTAAGACCACCACCACCACCTAATTGAAACATATTTAGTAAGTAGGAAATATTTGCGTGTGTGTTGCAGAAATATAAAAAGGGTCGCAGCTCAGTTTCTGGTTCTGCCCACACCGAAGCTACGAGCTACTGAATTAAAAATAAATAAATATACTTTATTGCACACAACAGGCAAATGAAACAATACAAAGTAATAAATAAATTAGCAGTACAATCGGGCGCCATTATTGCTAAAAATTATAAATTTTGTATTGTTTGTTTTGAATTTTAGAATTTTAACAAAGACCAACCAAGAAACCTTACTGTTGTATCTGTCAGTGTGAATTAAGAGCAGCATCATATTACGAAGTAGTGATCTCAGTCTCGATGTCAAACTGATACGCTTGATGTGCTGTCGACTGTATATCTATTTCTAAAGAAATAGTCGTAATTAAAAAGTAATGATAACTATTTGTGGCTAATATAAAGTAATGATAACTATACATGACTAACTTCCTTCACTTGTAGGATTTTAGCTTTCAATGACACATCAGCCGAAATTACGTCGCCCTCGTCGAACCTTCCTTCGGGCGATTATTTCAGCAAATACGCATTCAATGTATTTTACACAGCAAACGACACATCACTCGACGCGTTATGCGTTATTTTCCGTGGCGTAGCGCGTTGAACAAAACGCCGCGTTCTGAGCGCTTGGTTTCTCATAGCAACGGAATATTACGAGTGAAACGTCAGTCGCTGAACTTTCGGCGCCGTATGTTCAGCAGATGTGTCCTTACACTTAGAGATTCTGTGTTATAAGGTTGTAATTGGGATGTTGCCTAAGTTTCAATATGGCGCTTTTTTCACAAATTCGAAAACTAGACGCTACTGTTACACATAAAAACAATTCAAACTTAAAAAATATGGAAAATTGTTGAAGTTGTACTGTTCTGAATGTTAAAAAATTGTCCAATATTTAAAAAAAAAAATAATGATATAAGTTTTCTGACATCAATTAGAACAACTATTATTATGACAACTTTTAATAAAAACATACATACATTTTTTAGTAATATGGGAACATGTGACGTCACCTGTTCCGTAGATTTTCTATAGATCGTTTTTGGACGATGCGCCGCAAGACATCAAACATACCACTATATCTGTGAAACTATTGATCTTAGACATATCATTTCTTTTGCAATATTTCTTTATGAGTTATAAACTTCTTATTTATGAAATAAAAAAAAAGTTGTCAACTACCCAATTGTTGTTGCAGGCAACACTGTGCAGCACAAAGGGCACGACCTGGTGCACATCACGTACCACATCCCGACGGCGTGCGAGGTGTGCCCGCGTCCGCTGTGGCACATGTTCCGCCCGCCGCAAGCCTTCGAGTGCCGCCGTTAGTATATCAATAACACAAACTAGCCGTGAATACTATAGTCCTTTTATCTCACGAAGCAACTTGCACTGACAAGCGCTCGACTTGTGTCAAACACGCTGCGCATGTGTGCGTGAATACGATTGGCGTTGCCATATAAATTTCAACAGATGGAAATAAATATTATATAATTTTATTATTATCAAATGTGAATGTGAATCTGGTAAACTTAATTTATTTAAGTTTAGTAACTTAAAATCAAATAAAATTAACACAAATAAAAAATAAATCGCGATATTTTGAAGGTTCTTAATAATTAGGAACAGAATAAAATAAGACAGTGTTACCTGTGTTATATTTAATTAAACCAATCAGAATCACTCGAATAATTATCTGTTTTATCTGAATCATCTTGTCATTTTATAAATTTCGAAATCATAATTTTGTTTTTTTTCTGCCATTTTAAAAGTTTTGCTCTACAACGCCTCGCCTTGGATTAAAAAATACTGAATCAACCTCAGCATGACAATGGATGGTCGGACTTTTCGACGTACACTTTCAATCTGTTCATACTGACGCTACTTCAAGCGACGCTTGATTACAGATCACATATAGACGTGTTACTTCGCCCGTGTCTCGGACGGCACCTGTGCTTACCCGTACATTCTCAGCGTGTTTGTATAGTAGGTATCACCAGTAAAGATCAAGTTCCTTCGTGAGATGAAAATACTGTACTATGAAATGAAAAGTTGTTTATTCAGTGCAAAAAAAAAACAAAAAGTACATAATAAAGGCAGGTGACACAGACATTAACAAAATAACAATTATAAAAAACAGTATTTCACAGTTAAAACCGATGAAAATAATGGCAATGTGTTTATCTAAATGATAACAATTCTGCCAGTTAGTATATCAATAACACAAGAATACCGTAGTATGAAATGAAAAGTTGTTTATTCAGTGCCAAAAAACATTAAGTACATAATAAAGGCAGGTGATATAGACATTAAAAAATAACAATAATTAAAATCAGTATTTCATAGTTAAAATCGATGATGAATCACGGTTGTATTGGAGCACGGTTGTGTTGCAGTTCAGCATATGGCAAACCACCTCTTGTGAGTCATGACAAAATGATCGCCGCCGCCGTCTGACGAGCGAAAGCCGCCTATATCTGATACACGAGTTATTTGGTTTCTAATTACAACCCGTCGGTGGAACGGGTTAAACATATATATAGAAACTTTATTTTAAATATCAACAAATAAATGTAAAATAATTCATGACAAGAATAATTTTAAAACAAAGCTTAGAAAACATAGCTGGTACAATGTTTCCAGACAAAAATGTATCTCAGGAGTCAGGGTTGGATATTATAAATCTTGAAAGGTGCCTCTTTCCATTTGACTCATTAGTCTGTGTCTGTCTGTGCCAGCATCACGCAAAAACCGCTGAACAAAATTTAATTCACTTTTCACTGTTACTAAAAAGTTGCTTAGTATGATCAACTTACAATCTAAGATATTATAGCAGGTAGATTAAAAATCAACAATCACTGATTAGTCGTCTTTAATCGGAACTGACCAGTAATCACAACCACACAACCAGAGATATAGTATGTTGTCTCTCCATAGTACTAACTTTCACACAAAGAGGAGGTCATCTAAAATAGTCGTCGCGGGCATAGGCTTATAAATATTATTATTAAATTTTAACTTGATTCATGTTTGGAACAGGTTGTCGAATGAAGATTCACGTTGAACATATCAACGAGGGTGAAGGTGTGGCGGCATGCAAGCTGCACGCGAACAGAGCCCGAGAACTGCTCCTACTGGCTCCCGCGGCGCCCGAGCAACGCCGCTGGGTGGCGCGCCTCGCCCGCCGCGTGCAGCGCTACGGGTACCGCGCCGCGCACCACACCAACCACGAGCACACCAAGCTCTCCCCCAGGTACACACACCAACCACGAGCACACCAAGCTCTCCCCCAGGTACACACACCAACCACGAGCACACCAAGCTCTCCCCCAGGTACACACACCAACCACGAGCACACCAAGCTCTCCCCCAGGTACACACACCAACCACGAGCACACCAAGCTCTCCCCCAGGTACACACACCAACCACGAGCACACCAAGCTCTCCCCCAGGTACACACACCAACCACGAGCACACCAAGCTCTCCCCCAGGTACACACACCAACCACGAGCACACCAAGCTCTCCCCCAGGTACACACACCAACCACGAGCACACCAAGCTCTCCCCCAGGTACACACACCAACCACGAGCACACCAAGCTCTCCCCCAGGTACACACACCAACCACGAGCACACCAAGCTCTCCCCCAGGTACACACACCAACCACGAGCACACCAAGCTCTCCCCCAGGTACACACACCAACCACGAGCACACCAAGCTCTCCCCCAGGTACACACACCAACCACGAGCACACCAAGCTCTCCCCCAGGTACACACACCAACCACGAGCACACCAAGCTCTCCCCCAGGTACACACACCAACCACGAGCACACCAAGCTCTCCCCCAGGTACACACACCAACCACGAGCACACCAAGCTCTCCCCCAGGTACACACACCAACCACGAGCACACCAAGCTCTCCCCCAGGTACACACACCAACCACGAGCACACCAAGCTCTCCCCCAGGTACACACACCAACCACGAGCACACCAAGCTCTCCCCCAGGTACACACACCAACCACGAGCACACCAAGCTCTCCCCCAGGTACACACACCAACCACGAGCACACCAAGCTCTCCCCCAGGTACACACACCAACCACGAGCACGCCAAGCTCTCCCCCAGGTACACACACCAACCACGAGCACACCAAGCTCTCCCCCAGGTACACACACCAACCACGAGCACACCAAGCTCTCCCCCAGGTACACACACCAACCACGAGCACACCAAGCTCTCCCCCAGGTACACACACCAACCACGAGCACACCAAGCTCTCCCCCAGGTACACACACCAACCACGAGCACACCAAGCTCTCCCCCAGGTACACCCACCAACCACGAGCACACCAAGCTCTCCCCCAGGTACACACACCAACCACGAGCACACCAAGCTCTCCCCCAGGTACACACACCAACCACGAGCACACCAAGCTCTCCCCCAGGTACACACACCAACCACGAGCACACCAAGCTCTCCCCCAGGTACACACACCAACCACGAGCACACCAAGCTCTCCCCCAGGTACACACACCAACCACGAGCACACCAAGCTCTCCCCCAGGTACACACACCAACCACGAGCACACCAAGCTCTCCCCCAGGTACACACACCAACCACGAGCACGCCAAGCTCTCCCCCAGGTACACACACCAACCACGAGCACACCAAGCTCTCCCCCAGGTACACACACCAACCACGAGCACACCAAGCTCTCCCCCAGGTACACACACCAACCACGAGCACACCAAGCTCTCCCCCAGGTACACACACCAACCACGAGCACACCAAGCTCTCCCCCAGGTACATACATCACCCACGAGCACACCAAGCTCTCCCCCAGGTACACACACCAACCACGAGCACACCAAGCTCTCCCCCAGGTACACACACCAACCACGAGCACACCAAGCTCTCCCCCAGGTACATACATCACCCACGAGCACACCAAGCTCTCCCCCAGGTACACACACCAACCACGAGCACACCAAGCTCTCCCCCAGGTACACACACCAACCACGAGCACACCAAGCTCTCCCCCAGGTACATACATCACCCACGAGCACACCAAGCTCTCCCCCAGGTACACACACCAACCACGAGCACACCAAGCTCTCCCCCAGGTACACACACCAACCACGAGCACACCAAGCTCTCCCCCAGGTACATACATCACCCACGAGCACACCAAGCTCTCCCCCAGGTACACACACCAACCACGAGCACACCAAGCTCTCCCCCAGGTACACACACCAACCACGAGCACACCAAGCTCTCCCCCAGGTACACACACCAACCACGAGCACACCAAGCTCTCCCCCAGGTAAACACACCAACCACGAGCACACCAAGCTCTCCCCCAGGTACATACATCACCCACGAGCACACCAAGCTCTCCCCCAGGTACACACACCAACCACGAGCACACCAAGCTCTCCCCCAGGTACACACACCAACCACGAGCACACCAAGCTCTCCCCCAGGTACATACATCACCCACGAGCACACCAAGCTCTCCCCCAGGTACACACACCAACCACGAGCACACCAAGCTCTCCCCCAGGTACACACACCAACCACGAGCACACCAAGCTCTCCCCCAGGTACATAAATCACCCACGAGCACACCAAGCTCTCCCCCAGGTACACACACCAACCACGAGCACACCAAGCTCTCCCCCAGGTACACACACCAACCACGAGCACACCAAGCTCTCCCCCAGGTACACACACCAACCACGAGCACACCAAGCTCTCCCCCAGGTACACACACCAACCACGAGCACACCAAGCTCTCCCCCAGGTACACACACCAACCACGAGCACACCAAGCTCTCCCCCAGGTACACACACCAACCACGAGCACACCAAGCTCTCCCCCAGGTACACACACCAACCACGAGCACACCAAGCTCTCCCCCAGGTACACACACCAACCACGAGCACACCAAGCTCTCCCCCAGGTACACACACCAACCACGAGCACACCAAGCTCTCCCCCAGGTACACACACCAACTACGAGCACACCAAGCTCTCCCCCAGGTACACACACCAACCACGAGCACGCCAAGCTCTCCCCCAGGTACACACACCAACCACGAGCACGCCAAGCTCTCCCCCAGGTACACACACCAACCACGAGCACACCAAGCTCTCCCCCAGGTACACACACCAACCACGAGCACACCAAGCTCTCCCCCAGGTACACACACCAACCACGAGCACACCAAGCTCTCCCCCAGGTACACACACCAACCACGAGCACACCAAGCTCTCCCCCAGGTACATACATCACCCACGAGCACACCAAGCTCTCCCCCAGGTACACACACCAACCACGAGCACACCAAGCTCTCCCCCAGGTACACACACCAACCACGAGCACACCAAGCTCTCCCCCAGGTACACACACCAACCACGAGCACACCAAGCTCTCCCCCAGGTACACACACCAACCACGAGCACACCAAGCTCTCCCCCAGGTACACACACCAACCACGAGCACACCAAGCTCTCCCCCAGGTACATACATCACCCACGAGCACACCAAGCTCTCCCCCAGGTACACACACCAACCACGAGCACACCAAGCTCTCCCCCAGGTACACACACCAACCACGAGCACACCAAGCTCTCCCCCAGGTACACACACCAACCACGAGCACACCAAGCTCTCCCCCAGGTACACACACCAACCACGAGCACACCAAGCTCTCCCCCAGGTACACACACCAACCACGAGCACACCAAGCTCTCCCCCAGGTACACACACCAACCACGAGCACACCACGCTCTCCCCCAGGTACACACACCAACCACGAGCACACCAAGCTCTCCCCCAGGTACACACACCAACCACGAGCACACCAAGCTCTCCCCCAGGTACACACACCAACCACGAGCACACCAAGCTCTCCCCCAGGTACACACACCAACCACGAGCACACCAAGCTCTCCCCCAGGTACACACACCAACCACGAGCACACCAAGCTCTCCCCCAGGTACACACACCAACCACGAGCACACCAAGCTCTCCCCCAGGTACACACACCAACCACGAGCACACCAAGCTCTCCCCCAGGTACACACACCAACCACGAGCACACCAAGCTCTCCCCCAGGTACACACACCAACCACGAGCACACCAAGCTCTCCCCCAGGTACACACACCAACCACGAGCACACCAAGCTCTCCCCCAGGTACACACACCAACCACGAGCACGCCAAGCTCTCCCCCAGGTACACACACCAACCACGAGCACGCCAAGCTCTCCCCCAGGTACACACACCAACCACGAGCACACCAAGCTCTCCCCCAGGTACACACACCAACCACGAGCACACCAAGCTCTCCCCCAGGTACACACACCAACCACGAGCACACCAAGCTCTCCCCCAGGTACACACACCAACCACGAGCACACCAAGCTCTCCCCCAGGTACATACATCACCCACGAGCACACCAAGCTCTCCCCCAGGTACACACACCAACCACGAGCACACCAAGCTCTCCCCCAGGTACACACACCAACCACGAGCACACCAAGCTCTCCCCCAGGTACATACATCACCCACGAGCACACCAAGCTCTCCCCCAGGTACACACACCAACCACGAGCACACCAAGCTCTCCCCCAGGTACACACACCAACCACGAGCACACCAAGCTCTCCCCCAGGTACATACATCACCCACGAGCACACCAAGCTCTCCCCCAGGTACACACACCAACCACGAGCACACCAAGCTCTCCCCCAGGTACACACACCAACCACGAGCACACCAAGCTCTCCCCCAGGTACATACATCACCCACGAGCACACCAAGCTCTCCCCCAGGTACACACACCAACCACGAGCACACCAAGCTCTCCCCCAGGTACACACACCAACCACGAGCACACCAAGCTCTCCCCCAGGTACACACACCAACCACGAGCACACCAAGCTCTCCCCCAGGTACACACACCAACCACGAGCACACCAAGCTCTCCCCCAGGTACATACATCACCCACGAGCACACCAAGCTCTCCCCCAGGTACACACACCAACCACGAGCACACCAAGCTCTCCCCCAGGTACACACACCAACCACGAGCACACCAAGCTCTCCCCCAGGTACATACATCACCCACGAGCACACCAAGCTCTCCCCCAGGTACACACACCAACCACGAGCACACCAAGCTCTCCCCCAGGTACACACACCAACCACGAGCACACCAAGCTCTCCCCCAGGTACATACATCACCCACGAGCACACCAAGCTCTCCCCCAGGTACACACACCAACCACGAGCACACCAAGCTCTCCCCCAGGTACACACACCAACCACGAGCACACCAAGCTCTCCCCCAGGTACACACACCAACCACGAGCACACCAAGCTCTCCCCCAGGTACACACACCAACCACGAGCACACCAAGCTCTCCCCCAGGTACACACACCAACCACGAGCACACCAAGCTCTCCCCCAGGTACACACACCAACCACGAGCACACCAAGCTCTCCCCCAGGTACACACACCAACCACGAGCACACCAAGCTCTCCCCCAGGTACACACACCAACCACGAGCACACCAAGCTCTCCCCCAGGTACACACACCAACCACGAGCACACCAAGCTCTCCCCCAGGTACACACACCAACCACGAGCACACCAAGCTCTCCCCCAGGTACACACACCACCCACGAGCACACCAAGCTCTCCCCCAGGTACACACACCACCCACGAGCACACCAAGCTCTCCCCCAGGTACACACACCACCCACGAGCACACTAAGCTCTCCCCCAGGTACACACACCACCCACGAGCACACCAAGCTCTCCCCCAGGTACACACACCACCCACGAGCACACCAAGCTCTCCCCCAGGTACACACACCACCCACGAGCACACCAAGCTCTCCCCCAGGTACACACACCAACCAGGAGCACACCAAGCTCTCCCCCAGGTACACACACCACCCACGAGCACACCAAGCTCTCCCCCAGGTACACACACCACCCACGAGCACACCAAGCTCTCCCCCAGGTACACACACCACCCACGAGCACACCAAGCTCTCCCCCAGGTACACACACCACCCACGAGCACACCAAGCTCTCCCCCAGGTACACACACCACCCACGAGCACACCAAGCTCTCCCCCAGGTACACACACCACCCACGAGCACACCAAGCTCTCCCCCAGGTACACACACCAACCACGAGCACACCAAGCTCTCCCCCAGGTACATACACCAACCACGAGCACACCAAGCTCTCCCCCAGGTACATACACCAACCACGAGCACACCAAGCTCTCCCCCAGGTACATACACCAACCACGAGCACACCAAGCTCTCCCCCAGGTACATACACCAACCACGAGCACACCAAGCTCTCCCCCAGGTACATACACCAACCACGAGCACACCAAGCTCTCCCCCAGGTACACACACCACCCACGAGCACACCAAGCTCTCCCCCAGATACACACACCACCCACGAGCACACCAAGCTCTCCCCCAGGTACACACACCAACCACGAGCACACCAAGCTCTCCCCCAGGTACACACACCACCCACGAGCACACCAAGCTCTCCCCAAGGTACACACACCAACCACGAGCACACCAAGCTCTCCCCCAGGTACACACACCACCCACGAGCACACCAAGCTCTCCCCCAGGTACACACACCAACCACGAGCACGCCAAGCTCTCCCCCAGGTACAAAATATATAGGTTATAGGGTATACAATATACATACTTATTACAATGGTGAAAACTTTTGTTGTTCAGAGACTCGATGCGGTCGAACATGAAGCCGGCTTACATGAACACGTCGCAGCGTAGCTCCACTCTGCCCGCCAACGCGTCTATCCCCCGCCAGTGACCGGGTGCCCGCTAGTGACCGAGCGCCCGCTATCGACCGGGTGCCCGCTAGCGACCGGGTGCCCGTCAGTGACCAGGTACCCTGCAGCTGACACGCTACCGGTATTACTCCACCCGACCTTCTAAGCTCAGGAATTGAAAAACTGGTGGTCTAGCTATTTTGTACTAACACTATCGTCTTTATGTCGTTGTCGGATCTTAACCCATTTTAACCCTTGACTTTCATTGTTACCTTCGAAATCAAATTTTTATTTGAGGGTGCGCCCTTGAAGTATTCTAAAGGTAATCTAATCAACTCTACTTTAGCTAGTCTCTTTTAAACTTTAGTTGTTTGTCCAATTTTTATTTACTTGACTTCAGCTTCACTGCTGTGATAGTTATTGCGAGTATGAAGATTAATATTATGTACTTATACTAAAATATATAACTGCAATTATGATTTACGATAAAGATAACCTGCGCAATCAAATGTTATGTTTCGTTTGTTTATGAAATAAATTTTGTCATACACCAATATTTTGCATATGTTGCTTTAGAACACATGAACTAAATGAGAGTTTTTCTAATATCAACTAAGAACAAATCTATGGCTCTTATTTGACAGTTTAATATGTTCCGGAAGTAAACTGAGTAGTTAACAACGTGGTGTACAACATAACGTGGTTAAAACGGTTTTAAATCACTTTTTATGATATAAAACTACTCGTGTGCATTTCTTGAATCATCTTTAACCCTGTGTTCGTCATTACCAATCATATTGAAATATATTATTTGAATCGAAATGTGTAAATATTAGTTACAATAATTATGTTGATATTATGATTTTTATTCGCTTATTGTTATTCTTAAAATTTAATATGCGCGTTTTATAAACGCCATGTCTTCTTGTCGCTCGTCGTGATACTGTGCTTGGTTTGACTATTTACGGTTAGGGATGTGCTGCAACATAATTCTTACTTGCGCGCTAATGTTCAGTTATCACTGGATAATTTGGTCATCACCTTGCAATAGTGTATACCATAAGCAAAATAAGACTTATAAACAATGTCCTACAGAAGCTATCTGTGCAATGTAAATGGGCCATTAGGCAGTTTGCTATTGTGAAGTTAAATTAATTCTCACCACTTTATAGGAAACCAATTCTGTTTGTAGTTCTTATAAGTTTATTATGAAAAGTGTATGTAAGTATGAATTGATATTACGCTGATCTCGAACCAATCTGTATGTGCGTAGAATGAACTTTTCACATAAACTTATACAGAGTTATGGACATATACAATTTTAGAAGACTCGGTATTTGTTACTACAGCACTTAACTGTAGTAGTATCTAAATAAATGTCGACACACCTTCAAACTAAGCCTTTATTCATATGAGCATTATAATAATAGAAAATTTTTCTTAACTTATTAAAGTATACAACAATTATTACAATTACTTGCGCCGTTTCATAAGAACGAGAAAAATAAATAAATAATTTAAGTACGCTCAAATACCATCTTTCTTTATTAATGTCTTGTGATCACGGTGAACCATATCACCAGACTAGCATTTTATATGCTTTTGTCGCTCAGCAGTTTCATTGGGTGCCAACGTTCAATCAACGACCTAGGCGTCCAATCAAGGGGCTAATTTAACCAGATGGCTGCGACACTTACATTTCATTTTGTATTTAATCCCACTATTGGTGATTAGTCTCTTATAAAAGTTTGGATTGCAAAAACATAGCTACTTAAATGTTCCGATTGCTCATCAAAGAGAGAGAGAGAGAAAGACATATTACCCTTGATAGGTAAGAAAGGTTGCCAGTAATAAATAATGGAAAGCTATTTCACCTATATTGTATGCACAGTTTTATTAATGTACTATGTATTCATTTGGAAATTGATACTAATAGCCTTGGAATTGAAATTTAGACAGTATCAAATTACTAATATTCCTACAGCACTGTTTCTAAGTACACATAGTAGTTTCCTTTTCGAGGAAATGCGGCAGGTGATTGTACATCACAAAGATCTTTTTAGATTAAGGTACAGTGTATAATGCTTCAAGCAAGAATTAACGAAGAACAGTGCCATAATTATTTTTATACAGTGCACCCGGTCGGGTATACATTAAGATCAGATCAGAATGTGATTCCACTTTTGACACGTTTTTTGCGGAGAACACATGTTTGCTAGTAATCGCGGTGTTCATACTAGTTGAGTCAAGTGGGCGACACCGCACGTGTGCGGTTTTATACAAACTTTCAAGTCGAAAACATTGGAAACGAACTATCTAATAAGACTTTACATGCATACGCAAGTCAGGTTAGTCTGATTGGTTATACGAGGATTTTTCGAATAAGTTTAATAATGATTGAGTAAGAGCAATTTTTAGCTTTTCATACAAACCAGAAATCGCCAATAAAGTCTATATTATTAAGGCCCGATTTTTCAATCCTCAGATATTTTATCTAGGGGATAATTTTGACGTTTTGACAGATTTTCTATTGATTAACTGTCAACTTGTCAAAGTTATTCTTTGGATAAATCTTATCTGGAAATGAGACAGTATCAAATAAATAAAATCTTTGGATAAATCTTATCGGGGGATTGATAAATCGGCCCTTATACAATATATATAAATACAACCCATTTAACTAATCGCCATACAAACCTAACCTAACCAACCTTAAAAATATAATTGATCATCTAAAATTATAATTGGTCATCAAAATACCGACAAATCAACAATTGGTAGACCCTTTAAATTTTTCCCTACCATTAACCTTTCGAAAATTATCTGTTAACTAATCAGACTAGTCTGACTTGCTTATGCATGCATGTCTTATTAGATTTGGTTTGTTCGTTTCCACTTGAGGTTTGTATAAAAGAAAACCTGCGCGGGGTAAACACCCTCACAAGCCAACATCGTCCACCGCGAACTTTGTTTTGATAGTCATATACGGGCTTCCTAATTTCATATGTTACTATACATTTTGATATTGAGGTTGAATATCATTCTAGATTACACAAAGGCCGTGGTAAAGCAAAAACCAGTAATGTATTGTTTGTCATTGATTTTATTATGAAAGATCCAATGAGTATTTAGATAGTCAATAAAATCCTTGTATGTATATACAGTTCGCAAGAACAAGTATAATAAAAATTCAAAATAAAGCAATATTGTTAAACAGTGGCTTAATGCTCTCTGGTAGCTTATGTGATAAGATAACATTATAGGTAGAGTCCCATTTAATAATGTAACATGGTGCCAAACTTACTTATTTGTTTATTAGAATTATTCTGATATTTTGGACTAAGAATTAATGACAAATAAATTTGTGAAATATTTTTTTCTAAAACGTATTTGTGGAAATTTTGAAACGATTGTTACAGAACTTACCTTGTGCCTACATTCTTAGAAATGATGCTCTGTACATTATGATATTGAATGACATTTTCCTAGCACCTTGTTCATTATGTACAATAATACAATTAAGTTGTGATTTGAAAGTACAAAGCGAGTTGTGAACTTGTTACGTTTCACAACTTCGTTTTATTTAGATATGACGTGGAGAGTCTCGTCCAAATTACCAGCCTTAAAATGTTTACAGATCAAAAATGTAAAACTTTGTAATGGTTTAAATTAAGACAGATAATTAAAATCATGTATAATAAATAACGTGCATATAAGCATTATTTATGGTATTTACCTCCAGTCAGTCAATACCCGTGCTTCCGCTCTCTCATTAAGTGTACATGACACGCAAAGAGATGGGAAGAGTAAAGATTTAACGTCGACGGTTGCTGTTTATATTGTTTAAGACGAAAATATTTGTATGGTTTAGAAACTTTTCTACGCTGTAGATGGTAAAAGATTGTCTGAGCGGGAACTAGTACACCATCGTGTCCCTGTAGTGTCACATAGATGTCAGTTTCTTATGATGTTTTAGCGAATTGCTTGATACGCAAATGCTATGTTGATGTGAACGCCTACAGCCACGGCGACCGAGGCGGGCTCTGGATAGCTGTGATAAATATACAAGTTTCTAACACCCGTGGTGCTAAAGGAAAACTGGCCTCCGAGAGTTGTTATAGTGGTTCTTGTTATCATATACACATACGCTGTTTATTATTGCTCTACAACACTGTTTACATTCCTAAAGTAAAAGCTATGTTGATTTTGTTTACGTTAGTTTATATTGACCCAGGTTCAGCTTGTCCAGTTGTCGCTTTTATTATTTTTTTAGATGTAAGTACCAAACAATCTCTAATTCATTCATGTACTGATATACGAATTTCAAATGTACGTACTTAAGTGTTTGCAATTCATTGTGGCTTTATGCTTATTTTTGAGATGCATTTTTAAATGATATATTATTAGGGCAGCTATTGCATTGTTCATGTTATTTCATTCCATTTTGTATCATATTATGATGTTTTTATAATGTTGCAAGTGTTCAAAAATGGTTGATTACCAAAGAAAAAAAATCAGACGTTACAAAATGTTCACATATGCTTGAACTTATAGACCGCATTTTAATTTCATTAATAGAATTGAATGTAATAAATAATGTTATTTACTATTACTATGCATAATTATTATAAACCTGATTTTACTAAACGACATTTTCAGGGAGTATTTTTCAAAGGCGATACTTTCGCACCGCTTACAGAAATACTTCCAAATTGTCTCATAGTACTTACCCATAACGGACGATGTAAAATCACAATTATGTAAATTATTTATTATTAAAATACATCTTTATTATTATCGTTTTTATTTATCATGCTAAAATTGTAAGTTCCTAACTAGCTAGCTTTTCATCTATATAGAAATTCTCAAGTAGTTTCACACAGTCCATTTGGAATTACAATTTATGTAGAGGACATGTACTCTATAAGATATATCATTGAATCTATTAATTCATACATAATTAGGGTTGGAATCATTGATGTTAGTTATATGCGTGTGTGTATACGCACCAGGTATATTATGTGACATGCAATACGTATATAAATACCATGTGCCTTAGCTTCGGCCCACTCCCATATCACCTAGGCATATATGATATGTATCAATAGTTATTATAATGTACATATGTTTTGAAATAACTAATATTTTATGGATTTTTTAAGGAATTTGTATATTGTAAAGATTATTAATTTTATCATAAAATTAATGGCTAGCGAATAAGTGCTAAATTTGTGAAAAATAAATAACATTTAAAAACTCATTGTTTTATTTTCATTCCGCTTAAAAATATTCAACATAACACAATAATTCAAATGTATAACTGTAAAATCTGTAGTCCTCGAGAGCTCACATCCTCCTTGGGCTTTTTAAGATATATAGCACCTTTTTTATGGTTCTCCATTGCTTCCAACAACAGCTTTTGTTATAATTTTAATTGGCTTATATTTGTACATATATAAAACTGGATCACATAATTATTCACTTGACCAAATATTTATTTAGAATAATCTTTATCATTTGGCAGTTGTAGCATCAAAAAGAGAAATAAGCCACACTCGAAGAAGTTATATTAGAACGACTACCATTTTTTATCCAATAATTACCATTTATCACAATTGTTATATATATAATATAGCAAATTATACTCCAAGTGAAATTATATCAAACATGCGCAACAATGGTGAACCCCTTTGAAAATCAGATCTAATCTGCGACTTATACTCGCCCGTAAAAGTATCATAAATTACATAGACGTGTTGATACAAAAATGTTATTAAAATAAGTAATATTTTCTTGTTAGTCCACCCAGTAAGTTTCTTAAATTATTATTTATTAAATATTATTTTAATATAAATAAATTAAAAATTATTAAATCTAATTGTCTTTATGTACTGTCGCCATCAGATATATTCACATTACAATGGTAAATTATAGTGTAGAGAACTTATTGAAAACTTTTCGCCACTTTGGCTACTACAACAATAACATATCCGATGGCGAGTGTAATTGCATAACACGTGACAAAATAAACAATGTAAATGGAGTTTACAAACAAAAAATAAAATACTGATATTCTAGATAAAATTATCAACACCTAGCCTAGAATGGGTCCGAATCTGAAAACACAATTTGAAATTAAATACAGTATATCTCTTTCTCTCAGTCTGTATAGGAAAAGGACCGGGAATAATTATAACTGTCTGAGACTGCTTTAAAGAAACCATATAGTTTTACAAAGCGTGCATTAAGGTCGAAAATTGAACACAACATTATAAACATCAACTATTTTTAGGCATATTGAGAGAACAAGATGCATTGCATTTATTTTTAGATTTAGCGTGTGGACTACAGAATTGGGCCCATTATCATAAAAGTAGGGAAAAGTATATTTATAAAATTATAATATCAAGATTATGTTCATCTTTATTAGCTTACATTATAATTTTGGTACAATTATATTATTGTATTACTACTTTCAGTACAATAACTTACGTTAGATTTTTTTATAGTAAGATATGAGATAATAAACAGAGCAACTAAAATACTAAGTGGGCGAAAAGAATTATGGAATGGACTATTAATCATTGTCAATAGTCGCTTAAATCAGATTTCGAGTCGCCCACTTATTATGTTCAATTAGCTGCAAGTGCAACCCTAAGACATTTGGGTAACACAACACAGTATAACAAATACCTTTAAACAACCAAACAGAAAAAAAATCCAAACAGCACTTAATTCTAAAAGTAACCTAAATAATAAAAGTAATTTCCATTTCTAATAATACTTATATTCAAATAAACCAAACATCTACTACATACTGGAAAGCGTTTGAAGTTAAGTGTATAGAATCAAAACAGACCGCATGTTTTCCCGTGGGAATTACTCTATACACGCAGTGCAGTGTGCAGTATTGCCAGTATCCTACTCTCTCAAAAAAGAACAGCTGTCGAATAATTTCACACTTAGAAAAGAGTGCTCAATTTTCGTCCCTAATGAACTTAAATGAAGGTATACGCATAGCATGCATTTAGAAAGATCCCAATATCTTGATTCCGATATTAACAGTATAAATGTCACAAGTTGCTGAATTTAAAATGAGGCCGTATTTTGCTCTATTAAATTTCCTAATCCTCCTCATGAGTTACTCCCATGTAGGAAGGCCTGTGCCCAGCAGTGGGGCGTTTATAGGCTGGTGATGAATTTACAAAATGATATTGAATGTGTTCTCCAAGATAGGCCACATATTTTAAAAGTAATCCTGACAACAAGTCGTATGTTCAATGCGGTCTTCAGAACAGGCCGACAGCTTTCTTCATGTCCTTCTGCTTCCACGCTGGCAAGGAGCGCAACTCGCTGTATGGCATGCCAAAAGTCGCCACGAAGTCATCGTGAGTCAAATACAACTGGAATATATAATATTCTTACACTCTCACACCAATTAAACTTAGCACCAATAAGGGCTGTGTGGTGAGTACTAAATGATGGAGAAATTTAGATAGTAATACTAAGTATAAAGATATACTAAATAAATAGCGTTTCTGCCTGATGGTGATGGTAATGAATCTCATTACCATCACCATCAGGTAGAAACGCTTGAGGAGTTTGAGCCATAACACCACCACACTGGCCCAACTGCTTAACGTGCCGTCCAAACCACGAAGGAGCTCGAGATTAAAAATTTTGGTTGACCCATCCCGGGATCGACCATGGCGATGTGGCTTTGTTTTCGCAGCTTAAACCACTATGCGAAGAGGAGCTCTCTCAAAGTAATATTACTATCTATATTTCTCCGTCTTAATATGTATTTAAATTAAAATTTTCGTACTCATGCAAACATCTGTCCCCACCGGGATTCGGACCCGGGGCCTCTGGTTTAGTAGACAGGGGTACACCACTCGACCAGACGGCCGTTAGGTACATTAATATTATACACCCAACGTTGGCTGGCCGGCATTATTAATATTACCAAAGAGTACATTTTTTATACGGGTAAATATTACATTCATTTGTCATTTGTAGTACGATTTGGCGGCAAATTGAAAATTGCCTGAGTCACGACAGCATGATGAATTTAACACGAGAAACAGTTCGTGCAATGATTTTTACAACTTTCGATTTCATTTAGCTAAACAAGAAAGTAATAGATGATACTTCGATTGGCCTTTCATTATGAAGTCTCATCTCGTGCCACTGTTTACAATTGGTCTTACCGAGATGATGTGCGTGAAGGACAGCCTTCTACTTCGACGCCTGAAGATAACATCAGTACTGTTCGGTGTACCTATGATATAGACTGACAAAAGAGTGACCTATCAGCAGATTCGGGAAAACCTTTTAAATCGAAGTCCAATTTCAATTTAGACAAAACGTTTGCCCACTTCATGGTGATACAGGGCCCAGTCAGCCTCCGAGAAAGATCCTTTTCGATTATCACTATCAATGTCGGTAAATGGAAAATGTATGGAATTTAACATAATCACTCGATTGACTTTCTAACGCAAATGTAAATATTTTTCGCTTAGCGATAGCGGAAGCGAAAGCGATTTTTAAAAGGCATCTTGTCTAGGAACTGTGACACTACTGGTGTTGTAATAAACTCAAGAAAATAGATGAAAACAGCAAAATAATTTGAAAATTAACTAACACAGAAAATAAATCTAAGATTGAAAATATCACTAGGTACTTAGTATTTATATCAAATAAGTATAAACTAGAAAGCAAAACCTAAAAGGAACTTGAAAGCTAGTTACATTGCAAAGGAGGTTCGCAACACATACAGTAAGTTCTCTTTTATGAAAAAAAATACTTTACATCACACAAACCCACACACACACTCACACACAGTTACTCACTTCCTTAGCCAGAGGATCGACGTCCGGTGGTAGATGTTCCTTCGGTCCTCGTAGTACAGCCAACGGATACTTCTCGTACTGGTCGAATCTGTTCGCGCTGTTGCCGGTCTGCAGCGCGCTGTTCCCACATTGCACTATAGCTTTGCCTTCTAGAGCGCTCACTATTGCGCTGAAGGTTTTATGTCCCTGGATAATAGATCATAATTATGTATATTATATAGTGTTATTTCTGGCTGTGTCTTCTTCTCTAAGGCTGCCTGTCTACTGAAGCGGAGACGAGCGGAGCGGAACTTTTTTAAATTATTTTATTATATAGGTACTTTATTTCTAAAAGAATTACGACACTTTACAATACTAGCGATATTCGAAACGTTGGGTGACGGAGTTGTGCCATCCGTCAAGGGTTAAAGCACAGAAGAAAGATATCTCTCTTTATTGTGTGGTTAAAGTGAATTGTGTTCTAAGTTAACGTAATTAGGTTGATTTTCGTTTTTTCAGCAAAGCTCTGCTCCGCTCGTTTCAGGTTCAGTGGACAGGCACCTTTACTGGCCTGGTAGTGTGCGAACAAGTACCTAGGTTTATTATCAGAGTAAAACTTTTCAAGGCAAACTTAAGTTTTAATACCTTCCACATAGTTTGTTTCCAGTGAGGGAAGAAACCAGTGAAGTTTGGCGGCTCGCGACCCTGCGACAGGACAATGATGGGTGTCTCGGGGTCCCGCGCGGCAGGATCTGCACACAAAATTTTATGTAGAGTAGAATGCTTTGGCTAAAATCGTAATCGAAAACTTTAAATATTGTTATGCCAGACAAAATATTATTAATTTCTCTTTTAATGTCTTTTTTTTTTATAATCGTCTAATTAGACAGTAGTTAATTTGATTTCAAAAAAAGATCTCAAAAAGTAGGCTGTCTTTCAAGTCCTCAGAAGTCATGAAACCTGTGTTGACAATACTTAATTTGGTATCTAGGTGAATGGATGTGTCGAATGAAACATGTCATTACAAGATACGTAAGTAATCAAAATGGTCTGTGTAGTTTGAACGTGACTAAGTAAAAGATTAGGTACTTGGTGACCGGCTACGCTCGCCCGCGTACATATCGTCTAGCGCAGCAAAATGTAGCTGCGGGCATAGCTACATTTTGGTGCGATAGCGTGGATGTTGGCTATCGCGCCAAAAGAATCCCATCCTATGTCCTTTTTCAGAAACCATGCCAAAGTTTATCTAAATTCTTGCATTTTGATTCAGCGATTTAGGAGTGAAAACTTTACAGACAGATAATGTTACTTTCGATTAGTATGGATATTATTATAGACTATGAATATACAGACTAGTGACGACAATACGACAATAAATTAAAACATGGTCTATATTAGGTATATTAGTTCGTAGCATGGACCTTGGTTCGTAGAAATGTTTTGCAACTTTCAAATACATCTCATTCATTTGATTATTTTCATTTTAGATATATGAAATAATGCAGCCAATGTTATATTATTTCCAAATTCAGTGACTCATAAAGATATTTAAAATTTACGGTAGCGGTTACAAGCGACTGATGTATCAAAAATCCTAATCCTAACGGATACTTACCTTAAAAAATACTTATAGCAAATTGAAAAAGTAACCCCCGGCCTCATAACACCATGTCATTGAGACTGGTTATAAGAGGCCAAACACGCTACTTATATATGCTGTAAGTTTTCTGAAGAATTAGAGACCCCGCAGACTTTTTGATGGTATAGGATCAGCTCAAGGTTAGTATGTGGAGTAAAGATTTGTGAAAGTTAGTAAACCCTTTTCTCATGTAGAAAATGACCTGATAGTCATCAAACGTCTGAACTGATCTTCATAAATTATAGCTAAGAACCATCGTAGTCACGTCAGCTTTCGTTTAAGAGTTGCTATGCCACAGACAAACACACAGACAGACACGTCAAACTTATAACACCCCTCTTTTTTCGTCGGGGGTTAAAAATAATTAAAAAGAAAGCTTTACCTTGTGCGAGGTAGGCGAGCGCGAGCGCGCGTGCTTCGTCCTTAGCGCGCGGCGCGCAGTGCGCCCCCAGCCACACGTAGACGGCGCGGTGCGCGTCTAGCACGCACGCCATCTCCGGCGACAGCTCGTACTGGCTGAACGAGATCATCTCCTCGACTGTCAAACCACACCATTGGACATTTGTGATCAATTAAGCTCGATGGTTTGAGCACTCTGGTTTCGATAAGAAAAACAAAGCAACTTTCGCCATGGTCGATCTTGCACGCGTAGCACAAGGAATTCGGGCCTTACCTTACCTTAGCCCGACAAAAATGACATTACGGTGTAGACAAAACCGTTTCTCGAGATTCTCGTGTTCCTTGTGCTACGCGTGCTGGAATGGGTTAATCACAGTTTGTTATCTCGAACTCCTCCGTGCTTAGGAATGCACGTTAAGCCGTTGGTCCCGGGTGTTCCTGCAACCGCTTTAACCCACCACCGCATTGGGCCAGCGTGGTGATGTTATGGCCCAAGCCCCTCATGTGTTTCTCCCATGTAGGAAGGCCTGTGCCCAGCAGTGGGACGTATAAAGGCTGGTGATCAAACAACACACTATAAACTATCGAACCACAAATATTAAAGGCTACGCCACACAGAAAGCAGGGCTGGGCGTGAAATTCACGTCGCGTGTTGATCCATGTATGATCTACTCACATGAGTATTGGCCCGGTACCCCGACGGAAGCGTAGAACAGGCGTGGTGGCAAGGGTCGTTCCACTTCCTTCAGTGGCGAGGCAACTAGTAACTGCCGCCGGTCTCCCAGCGCTGTCCAGAAGTCTGGTTTTTCTTTGCCTAAAAAAGATGTTAGTAAACAAGCGTTCGATTTTGTACTCGATAAGTTAGATTGGCCTCAGTCGAGATGGAAATTACATGGATTAAAATAAACAGCATCTAAAAGTCTGTCTTTACGCCTCTGAGAAAAGTACTTAGGTCACTTCACGGGGTGGTAGGCCCGTATGTAGGGTCGTCTGGGTAGGTACCATCTCCTTACTTATTTCAGCCGAGAAACAGTTGGCTGTTCCGGGTTGAAGGGAAAGGTAGCTAGTGTAATTATTCAGGATGACAACGCACCTGCAATACCAAGTGATTTTTCCTTGTTATTGCAGGTGCCTATAGTGATAGTGACGGTAGCTCCTCTTTCTGTGATCTGAGGGTAGCTCGTAGTCTCTTATTCTATTAGTAGTAGGTATTGGTCATACTAAACCTCTTATTCTGTGACTACACGCACAGTTGCCTGTCGGAACGCTAAAAATGGCATTCGTTAATCGGCTATTGCAAAATTCGAATCGTTTGTTTTTTTATAACCCACAGATCATTTCGACAGGACGCCACTTCATACCGTTTGGTTTCAGAAGCGATAGAAACAACGAAACATAGTCATTTTAATAGAGAAGACGGGTTTAAGGAATAATAATATGAACTGATCAACTGACCCTGCATGACTAGCGTGTGCTCCGCTGCCGCCATGTTCTTGGCGACCTCCCGCTCGTCGCCGGCGGCGCTGGCGGCGCACCACACCCACACGCGGGCGCCCTCGCGGACCACGAAGCAGCCGCCGCGGCCACCGGCCCGACCTTCAGAGTCAACCCCAACCTCCACCCCTCGAGCTTCGCGGGCGTACTGGCCAGACACGCGGATCAACGCTCTCGATGGTGCTACCACTCGGCGACCGGTAGCTGGATGAAATTAAAAAGCGTATACTTTTTTTCTTCGTTCACAAAAATCCACAGACTTCATCATCATCATATCAGCCTATGAAGGCCACTGCTGGACAAAGGCCGTGAAGTGACCGGAAAGCGCAATGTACGACGGCCTCCCACTTGATGGACAGACGCCCTGATCAGAGTCGCGAGGAGCCGTTGGATGCAGACTGCGCAAAACCGGTCTTACAAATTATAGCCGACTTCAAAGAGGAGGAGGTTCTCAATGTGATTGGTATGTTTTCTAAAAAATAGCCACCTGTTTAGATCATAATGCCAATAACGGATAAAGATAACATTGCCCAAACATGCTTTTTACTAAGTATTTAGATGCAAACGACTAAACTAACTTATGTACAGTCGACAGCATATCGAATGTAATAGTTTGACCTTGAGATCGCCCTTATTCCGTTCGTAATAGAGGCGGATTTCATAGTGCAACTGTTATGATTGACGTGCTGTCCTCTGTACCTAATTGACCACCTCTGTGGTCTAGTGGCTGAGACCACCTACTTCAAATTTAGAGGTTTGGGGTTCGATTTCCGCGTGGGCTGAATTTTCCTGCTTGGTGGTATAAAAGACTTATTTACGTGCTCCTGGCTAGCTACCACCGTTTTACCTAAGTCTGCCATCATAATAATGTTGCATTAAATAGCATTGTGTTCCGGCAGTTGAAGGTAAGATAGTCAGTTCCTCTGTGGTTGAGACATCGGATATAGCTGGCTTCCATCTTTGGGTTTATGATCACTTACGATCAGGTGAGATGAAGGGCAGCAGCTACCCAATTAAGTATTTAAAAAAAATGAACAAGGTATTTCCCGTAGGAAATTAAAATATATAAGTATAATGTGGATGAATTGTAAGTAAACCGAATAAACGAGTAATCAATTGAATACCTTCTTTGTATACCGTGTATCAGATTTGTAAATATTTTATACTTATTTTTTTTATCTTATATTTTACTAGCTCCGACCGCGGCTCCACCCACGTGGATGTCGGTTATCGCTTCAAAAAGTATCTTATGTCCTTTGCAAGGTCTTAAACTATATCTACCACAACAAATTTCATCTACTTAAATCGGTACAGCGGTTGAGGCGTGAAGATGTAACAGAAGGCCAGACAGACACACTTTCGCATTTATAATATTAGTATGGATTTTATTTATAGGTAGTAGTATTTATTTATTGGACTTCAATAATTACTGATTTTTCATAAAAAAAATTATCACCTTTCTTAGTTTTGGAGAAAATTTTCCAAAACATTAAATTAAACAGAAACACGTAATTATGTCTTGCTTGACCAAATGTCGAAAGTCCATGATAAAAGCTTTTCTTTTTAAAGCATATGATAATATGTGTTTTGCAATACTTACGGTCATAGTCAGTGGCGCTACCTACGTATGTGATCATCCGACCCTTGAATATCTGGAGGAAGTGTGCCGGTTCTTTGCCTTGGTATATCCATGCCTTAAGAAAATAACAATGAATTTTATATCTCAAAGTTTTAAACATAAATATATGTTTGATAATGTTTTATTCGCTAGTTACCTGAATGGGAAGACGCCCCAATTTCACGTAGAGGTCTTTGGCTTCTTTTGCACCCAAATTCCTCAAATCATTTGGCGAAGAGCCACCCTGCAATAACATTTATTATTTCTATGTTAAGGCTCATTTTCAGTAAAACTGAATTAGATATTAGAACTGTAAAAGAATCCGATGTTATGATCTGATAATCAACAGTGTCGATATCTCCAAACGAACGAGTATTAATTAAACCAAACAATGTCGAGATTATATCGGCTGGGCAGTGAAATAAAATTGGCCATGGTCTTGTTCATTGGAGTGGAAAGTTCGGAATCACGAGGTGACTTAATCATTTTAATTTGAATGAATTTCGGTTTCATAAGTTGGAAATTGCTACACTAGTACAGTGGACGTATTGTACTAATGACGATGAAATATTACTTTTTATGTAGATGGTAGGTACCTATACTGTAGATATTTTTTTATTTCATACATTCACCTATTATCTAGCCCAAAGTAAACATTATTAAGAGCATGTGTTATGGAGACTAGATAACGGAGAAATATTGATAACAGGTAATATGTTTATAAATATTGGAAATATACTAAATATACATACAAATATCCATGACTCGCGAAAAAATGCTCGTAGTCATCATACAAATGCCTTCGACCGGGATTCTAACCCAGGACCCCTGACCAAGTAGCCTATAAACGACTCGAGCATCCGGTGTTGTTATTTTAGCGTGGGGAGCAGGCCGAGCAGGTAAGCCGGTATATAAACTGATACAGAATCTACTCCTTGCAAAAGATTCTTCCCCGAATCTTCACCTTGTACAATATGTTGCAAGTGCAATAAAGAGTATACCTAATACTTAAGATTGTAGAGTCAAACTAATCTTTACAGGTCATTGTTCCAAGTTTGCAAAAGCATTTCTTGTACCTACTTAAAATCACACTGCACGCGTTTTCTCCCTCCTCTAAACCGTAACCCGATGCCAATTGTATCCTGCAAGGGACAATTTAGTAAATACTTACCATCCAGTAATACAGTATGGAGTGTTCGCCGGTGGGCGCGTGATACGTGTACAGCGCTACGAAGCAGTCGCGCGAGTAGAACACCGCCGCCTGAGGCCGCTCCACTTCCGTCAACGTCACTTCCTGCTCGCCGCAGAGGCGCACGCGCCACATCCGTAGTGCGCCCGACCCGTCATCAGGGAGTTGTGCCTACCGAGGCAACATAAGAAAAAATCGTATGCCTCACAAAATAACGTCCACTTGGACAGCAAAAGCTAAATATCTACAGAAATTAAATCGACGCCAAATTGACAATTATATGAATTCAACCGTTATTTACAAAACCATTTCTATTTTTTACTGGGATTAATTGTGACATGGATTGACCAGGCTGAACTCGTAAGTTCTTTAGCGGAGGTATTTAATTTTAGTTGTGGATTATGACTAAGTACCTAAACATTTTTTTAAAATAAAAATAGATGACAAGCACGCTGACAGCCCCCTGTTGGTAAGTGGGTGTCGTCGCCTACAGACACCTGCAATACAAGGAAAAAACCACTAGGTATTGTAGGTGCGTTGTCATCCTGAGGCCTAAGATGAAAATTAAATCCCGTCCATGCCCACCGTACGTTTATTTTTTTTTGTTGTGCAAGCCACCATAAGTATCTTAAATAAAGCTTTAACTTTACTTTAGAACAGCTATATTTGATTTCGTAATTTATAGCTAAAATACTACGTCGTGCCGCTAACCTCGGCAGCCAGCCACGAATTGATAGCGAGGCTGACAGCGTCCAGCTTAGTCGTGGCGGACCTCGCGGCCCTCAAGCGACAGTCTCTCCTGGCGTCTGCCCAGCGCCAGCCCTGGAAGAGCGCGGCGAACTCGAGTGGCTCGCGGCCGGCCGGCACCACGGCCACGGGCCCGGAGTACCGGCGCGCGCGGGCCAGGCCCCTCGCGGCGGCCAGCGCGCTGCGGGCCGCCGCCGCGCCCGCCGCGGGGCCCACCCACGCCCACACGCCGCGCCCGCCGCTGTCCACTATGTACACGCCCTGTAATACCACGCTTGTCCACTATTACGCTTATAAAGCAAGGTTTAGACTAGCAAGTTCTTGCTGCAAGTTTTGAGACAGAGCTATGCGTAAGAGTGAGAGGTAATGATTTTCCACTCGCTCGTTCATATAGCGCCGTCTCAAAATTTGCAGCAAGAACTTGCTAGTCTAAACCTAGCTTATGACCTGTCGAGTCGAGTCAAGTAAGTGTAAGTGTCGAACCCGGCTCGAAGGACCAAAAATGTGCGAAGATTGGGCCTAATTCTGGGAACACACTTTAATTCTAAATTTAAGTACAGTATATCTCTTTTTCGCAATAAGTCATAGGAAAAAGATAGCAAGAATCTGTTTAGAGCTGTCAATTAAATTTAGATAGATTTCATAGAAACCATAGACAATTTTAGACGGCATGTACGGAGGTGCCTCCTAAACACTGCATTTTAGCACGTTCATTAAGGTCGAAAATTGAACGCACCTTTCTAAATGTCAATTTATATGACAGCCATCCTTTTCGTATTCGTTTTGAAAGAAAGAATAGACTGAACTTAAATTTAAACTTAGCATGTGTTCTCCAGAATTAGGGCCATTATTATAATGTGGGATTAGATTAGACAACACACGACAGCACATCAGGTGTACTGTGTAACGCAGTAAGGGCGGTATCAAGGTCAAACTATTACGCTTGATGTGCTGTAGACGGTAACTATGACCGTTATAAATTCCTTTTTCTCGAAGGACCAAAAATATGCGTTGTAAAGCGGGAATAATCTGCTGAGTCTTTTGATCATAGTATTTAATTGATAATGTTACAATCGATTTATGAATTATTTAAATGCTAATAATATTGATTGCTGAGTGGTGCAACGCGAATTATGACAATGTGATTCAAACAAACAATTGTGATACAGACATAGGTATCTAGACATATTTTTTTTACAACTTTGCACGCAAAATATAGATATTTGCATATCAGATTTAGATTTAGATTCAGATTTAGCATAGCATGCCGGTCTACAGTATACCTACTTAGTTAATTTTTAAATATAATTATGAAATACAAATTGCGTAATAAAAGTGTTCTGATCAATATGCCGAACAGTACCTACGCAATTTAGAAATTTCATATATTTTTATTATGAGTCATGTACCCGTATCAAATATGACAAGACTTACGTCATCAGCCATATCCTCTCGACGTAGCGGCGCTCGCTTGACCTCCTCCAACCTGGCGGCGGGGCGCGGCGTGGGCAGCGCGAGCTGAGAACGAGGTGGATGCGTGGCGCGGTAGAGGCGCGCAGGACGCGTGACGTCAACGGCGGGTGCGGCCGGTCGCACGGCGCGCGCTCTCAATTCCAAAAGCGTGTCGAGTAATGCGCGGTCTCCCGATGGCAGGGTCTGCTCGTACCCATCGTGCGCTATAGCGATACGACGAGCCGTCATACCTTTTTCCGCACCTCGCGCCATTCGGTAAGCGATCTAAAAATAGCATTCGAAATCGGTCACTATTATGAGTAAAATAATGAAATCCAAGAAATGATGTCTTAAGTGCGAACATAATCGCCTTTGTGGTGTAGTGGTTAAGTATGACCTCGGATCTAGAGGTCCGAGCAGAAAATTCCTCGTGGGGCTAGTAATTTTCTGCTCGTGTTGGTTGGTGGTAGGGCTTTTAGCTACATCGTCGTACCCATGTCTGCCGCCATAGCAGTAATGTTAACAGCATTGTATTCGGGCAGTTGGATGTTACATATCCAGTTCCTGTCTGTGTTTTAGGTTAGAAATCCGAGTGTAGTTCACCTCCATATTCCTTGTCATCATTTACCATCAGTTGAGATGAAGGCAAAAATTTGCGAATGGACGTTATAATTTTCTTTCCACAGAAATAAGTAAAGGACTAGGCAGTTACCTTAGCCCCAAATATTTTCTCGACGAGGTTCGCGGCGCGGCCCAGCCACAGCACCAGCAGCGGCGTGGTATCCAGCAGGAATACTCCGTCGGCAGCCAGCTGCGCCCACGACACTGGCTCTAGTTGTACCAGCACTGGCCGGCGCCCGCGGACGCGGTATAACCGTGCTCCGCCATTCAATATGCCCGAGCCGCTGCGCAGGATTCTGAAGGCAAGAAAATGTTTTACCAAATCATAGCAGGCACTAAGCAGGGCTACTGGAGGACGTTTTTTGTTAGCAATGTGATATGGTCTTTTGAGCAACGAGCCATATATCTATCCCTATGTAAATCTGTAAAAGTAGGTTTTCAGTTTTTTAGGCTAAGGTGATCGTCCAGGTAGTTATTTAATTGGTCAGCATGATAGGCAGATATACCTATGGCTACTGCTGAAAGCGCTGAATAAACTTTTCTTTTATGGCAATTCTTGGGAGCTAAAAAATTTTATCTTTTAGAACTTCATGCAAAATTATATCTAATTAAGGAACAAGTAAAATTGAATTACTTGGATATATGTTTGAGTTTAAGGAGAGGTTTATCGTTGTAATATCGGGAAGACGTTAGATACTAAAATGCCACTATAATTACTTTCTGTAATTTTCAATACTTTGATCTTTTCACCAGCGCATATTTCATGCTATAGGACACTTAAGTTTGAAGCAATTAATCTGTCAAGCGGCGTTATTCCTCTGAAGGTCTATGACAATTGAAAAATCTATTGTGTTTCAAAACTGATGCTTACCTAATTCCGTCTCTGAAGTAGGACAGCAGCCTGGGAGTTTCCTTGGTGCTTGTCTCCCTGTGTACGACCGACGGGGCAGCCAGATGCGCGGCCAGTTGCATGCCCTTGCGCAGCGCGAGGGCCGCCAATGGCCCGCTGCGTTCCCCTGCCCACGAGTGAATGTGGCGTTCAGCGAATTCGCCATTACCATTTTCTTTTATTTCGCGACGCTGAAATTGTAGGTAAATATAATTACAGTTCACAGAATTCTTTAGTCTGTGGTATTAGGCTATGTGTATATTACTGCATACGTTACTGTTTGCATTGTATAGGTAACACCTAAGTGTCTAATTTATTTTGTACGGGGCAGATTGATTTTGAAATGTAAGTTACACAAATCTGTTATATTAATGAATTTAATCAAAATGGTTGATATTTTTTAGAGCTAAAATATTGTTAGATTCTTTATTATAAATCTGACACTTACAATGACGTCTGGCCCTGCAGGTTGACCGGACAGAGAGGAAGAGTACACCAGGTAGGCCTCTGCATCGTAGAAAGTGCCGTAGTGGTTTCGAGGCAATAGCTCTGTTCCTAATTCCTGAAATTGAGCAATTTTACAGTGACCATTTTGTAAGTGACAGTATGTTGGCAGCAGGCAGAATTTTATAGCGTCACGGGATTTAGAGGAAGCGAGAACTTTAATGTTTAGGGTGAACTGTCTTACATAATCATTTTTTTTTTAATTTTTTTATCATCAAATCATGATTTTATTTTATTGAATCGAGATTTTTAGGGCGTTTGATCTTAAGATATTTTTGTCTTACTGATATCATATCATCCTTGCTGATATGATTTGAACTTCAAACAAACACATACAAGGCGCCAAGCCAATGCAACATTTTGGCCTTTTACCATAATTTATGGAAAGATTTTGGTACCGACACGCGATGCGACGGGACACGTGACACTAGTCACACTGCAAGAAGAAGAAAGTGGAGGTAAATTGGTTTAATTCAATAGTTTGTAGGTAGATGTATCTTAACAATGTTCATGAATAAGCCTGCTAAGCTAGCGAATTACTTTGTGTAGGAATGTACGTTAATCTGTCCTAATAAGTCATTTTTCAAGTCATCTGTTACACTTCATGTGCTCCCCTGAGCAAAAAATAATTGTTATAAGTAGCTGTCACTTGACGTGACAGATAAATATCTACAGATTTATTGCTACTTTTACGTCTACGTGTAACAGCTCAATAAGACGTTTAGGTACTTCGATACTCACTCATGCATACAACAATTACAAAGGCATGTACGCAAGAAGACGAATCCTTGTGCATCGGCGGTATACATCACACGATACCGCTCGTTATTATCGTGTAGTAAGTATATAATCAAGATATTATGATTTTTTGCATAGTTTTCAATAATTGTGTTGACGGTAAAACAATATCATTATTAAACTTATTAAGACTAATGTTCAGGCAGAGAGTTCAATCAAAGGCACTTGTTGGATCCTTGAATATAAATATTCTTACATAAAGCTAATTTAAGCTGTCAAAATATTTTAGTGCACTAAGCCTGCTGACCAAACGTTTACAATTTAGTTTTATTCCGTAAACAAATAGGCATTACAATAACCGCTTATCATCAGATGGGCCGTATGCTTGATGCAAAACCATGAATATTTCCAGCCTTTATTTGTATTTTATCGATATCAATCGCCTTCGTAAACACGGCAATCACAATCAGACGAAAGTGTAGCAATTATTAGTTTTCATGTAACTCGTCTCAGTTTCGAGAACTGGTTATCTCACTGGTATAATCACAAGCGCGGTGGACCGCGGCGCGTGCGGCGCGTGCGCATGCCGTATCGATCGACTGTTGTTACAATTACTAGTGTGTGATCTGTAGCGATTAAATTCAAAGAACTGAAAGTATATAATAGATACAGTCATATTAGAGTAACCCTTAAAGGAATCAAACTGAACTGGTTTGACTTACGGCTCTTTAAATATATTCTTGCGCCCTATGGGACCTTGCCATGAAATCTTATAGCTTAAATTCACTCCAGGGTCATTATAAAACTGGCGTAATTATTATCATTTATTTATTTTGGCAGCTCTGTGGCATAATAATTTGATCGCTCTGGTAACTCTGGTTTCGATCACGAAAGTAAAGCAACATTCTTCATACTCGATCCCGGGATGGGACAACCAAAATTTGTAATCTCGAGCTCCTGCATACTTCGAAGGTTTATCACAACCGCTATTACCTAACAACCCACTTTGGGCCTGGCAGCCTCCTCAAGTGTTTAGATGAATTCCAACTTTAGTCGCATCGAAGTATTTTACACGTAAGCTTTGGAGATGTTTAAGAATGTATGGAGCCGGCCATCGCCATCGCCGGCATTCAATTAAATTTCTAGGCCGATGTTAATCGAACTAGACTAATTCAACGTTTACAAACAACATGGCGTATTGAAAGTCCGCTCAATTAGATGCCAAGGCGGATCGTCTTGTACTGAAGAGTTTTGGTATGATTGGTGGGTTCAAGGTTTTTTTTATTACTAATTATAACCATAAAGATTTCGGTTATAGTGGTCATAAAAATAACCTTGAAACTACCAATTACTCAAACAGTCACACAAAAGCTCTTCGATTTAAACAAACTGACTAGGCGTCCAATTGAATGGTTAATTTAACTAATGTTAATAGATTGCAACATTACTGAGTACTTTCATAGTTATAGAAACGTTCCCTCTAATACATCTAAGTACCTGGTTAACTTCACATCATTATTCTCGTTTGCTTATTACCTATAGTGACAGCAAAGCCCGTACACGCAATATGTATTTCCTACAACACCCTGTAAATTTTATTTTATATCTACATATTATTCCTGCAATTTAATCTACCTCCTGTCAGATTGATTCCTTTTGTGACCGTGTGTTGTTTTCTTGTTTCGATCTTTAGATCCTTACCTCTTGTCACAACTGTCAAAAACATGGGAAAACAATCGAGTATCGAAAATATTCGGCAAATACTGTGGGACCTTAGACCATAAAGAACAAATATGGTCTAAGTGCGGATAGGATGGGAATTTTCGAAAGTTAAAGTGAGATAGGATGGGAGTTATCGAATCCGTTTTCAGACAGTTTGTGAATAAGGGCCCATTGTATGACTAATATGACAGAGGAATATATTATTAACAATAACATGCTTTCTTCTTAACAGGAAAATTTTGCTTATCACGCTAGTGATAGATAACACAGTGTGGTCACACTGCCCCAGTGAATTAGTAGATATAGGTAATAGTATGTGTAATAATAATATACTGATAACAACGAAGCACAGATTAGTTGGATTATATCATTCGGTATACTAACGTCGGACAACCATTCAGAACTAAACATGGCAAAACAAATAAAATTTTTTGACTTATGATGATGAATCAACCAAATCTACTAAATCGAACAGATTCCTACATTTCTACTGCATCATTAACATCATCATCATCACCACAGCCTATAGGTTATACGTCCCACTGCCGGGCACAGGCCTTTTCACACGGGAGAAACAAATGAAATAAGGAGTTTGGGCCATAACACCATCACGCTGACCCAATGCGGGTTGGTGGATTAAAACCAGTTAAAGCGGTTGCAGTAACAACTGAGATCGACGGCTTAGTGTTCTTCTTAGCTCCTCCGTGAGCTCGAGATTGCCCCATCCGATGCTTCGTTTCCGTAAACGAAACCGAGCGCCATCCACACTCCTGCATATTGAAAATGTTTTCATATTTTTTAGGAGTTTGTCCGTCTAAGAATTTTACGATATCAATCAGATACCCACTTTGATTAGTCTGTCAAGTACTGTTCTTTCTAGCAGTACAGATTATAGATAGACAAAGCGTTTAAAAATCGCCTAGTCTCGCTCTGGTGACGCCGGATCCTATTGCACAAAGTAGCGGTAAACGGATCGCGATGTAGGATGAATCACGGCAGCTCTTCCGTTACAAATGTATTATCGTCTTGTGATCATTTGTTATTTGTCTCATTTCATGCAGTGCGATCATTTAGCGCGATATTAAATTGACAATCTACATCTACAATGCGACTGTAATCATCACATTCTACGCTAATATGATTGCGAGTCTGAAGTCTGTCGAATAACTATGATGAATATTATTTAATTAATGATATTATTAAATCAACTGACTAATTTTAAGCAAATAGTCTGAAATTCTGAATTAGAAAAGGTTTTAAAATATTAAAGTAAAATATTAAAATAAAAGTGAGCAAAAGGATGATTGGTAGTTCTTATTACCTATCATGCAATTAGAACTACTAACCCAGTCAGGTATGCCCAAAAGGCAGGCAGAGTTCGCACGACATAGGTAGGTATGGTATACGTAGGTATCTACATATTACAAATGCTTCACTAAGTTTCACATTTACGGTAAAATCAACAATGGAAATAATAAAAATCAAATGAAATAGTAGTTGATACCATAATGCTTTATTGATGTACCGAAATAAAACTTTTTTTCTCTAAGCTTTGTAATATGATTTTATTTAACAGAAGTATGATACTATTAACGTGTCAGACATGCAATCACCTTTTTTACTTGAGTGTTTTATTAACATAGTAGGTGTGTAGACAATGGTGTAGTTTCTGAGTTTCTGGGTAAGTGTTTGGCCAAATTAGACGGTCGGTCTCCCTTGTCTAGAATTTGTAAGGCTATTTGCAGTTATTAGGTAGGCACCTACACTTGACATTTTTATTTATCGTAAACAGTAACAATATACCTACTGGTAAGTATTGCATACCTATTGCATATTTTTGTCTTATTCATACAAAATAATTTAGAGAGTCCGGCTTTTTACAAATATGTTTAGATAAACTTTGGCAAGCCTAAATAGTAGGTATTATTTACCTAAATAAAAAGAAGTTCCATACATTTAAATATAATAAAGACCAAGTTTTTCAAATAATTTTATTTGAAAAACTTATTATTTAAACATTTCATTGAGCAATTTTCAATTCTTAAAGACATTGATAGAAATTGGAAAGTAACAAAGTTAAATAGAATCATTCATAAAATAAGCTTTCAAGTTGGATTGCAACCACATCCAATTACAGCCGCTGTTCCCTCTAAGCATGCATCTATCTAAGTTACAATCTAATACTACTCTCCGCTGCATCTCCGAACTTTCTCTTAGTTCCTTCATTATTAACGAGGGCGACACTGAAAGTTTTTAGAACTGGTTACTTGTAAACAATACAATAAAAAAACAAGTATAACTTTTGGAAATGTAACTCTTTGCCAATATTATTGAGCGGTTTAGCATTGTAATTGAAAATTGTCATGTCAACTTTTTCCAAGACAAGTGGCAAACAATTGTTAGTGTACCACTCTGCAGTAACTGTTTTTTGATCCTAAAACAATTGTCGCGTAATAGTCTTTCCGATCAACGAGGCCACCATCTTTTTTCCCACGCTTCGTCTTCTCTTCACTTTAGTTGGCAACTCCTCGGAAGGAAACACCCACTGAGCAGACTGTAGCATGTCGAACACATCATTTGAGTCACCTCCGTTAAATCTTTGAATCATTTCACGGCGCTTAACATCACGACGAAGTTTTTTAGGCCTAGCCTCGGTCACATTATGAGATATCCACCGGGTTCAAAGCTTCCTGACCACTAACTATTCATTGTGAATTTTGTGCACAATACTCATATCGATGCCTAAGCTTGTCCGAATCTGCTGATAGGTCAGTCAGGTTTGTCAGTCTATATCATACGCCGCACAATACCTTCAGACGTCGCAGTAGAAGCATTGGAGGCTGTCTCTCACACAAATAATCGGTAAGATTAGTGCGACCTCGTTTAAACTCATAGTCATAATCATAAAACGAGTTGTAAACAGTGGCACGAGATGGAACTTCATCATGAAAGGCCAATCTAAGTCTATCTTAACTTTCTTGTTGACTTAAATGACTTCGAAAGTCATAAAAAATCATTGCACGAAAATTTTCCCCCGATAAATTTACGATGACGTTACTCAGACAATTTTCAATATGCCGCGAAATCATAAAACAAATGACAAATGAATTTATTACATACTCAATAATATTGGCAAAGAGTTCCATTTTCAAAATTTAAACTAATTTTTTAATTGTGTTGTTTACAATTACCTACAAGTAACCAACCAGTCCTTTTTTTTTATTTTATTTTTTTATTTTATTTTTTTATTATTAAGATTACATAGCCTGGAAAACGTCAGTGTCGCCCTCGTATTGAAATAAGTTTTATGATTATCGTTAATTGGTGTTTGGTTAATATTATCATTTCGTGTTTGGTCAGTATGCGTTTTTCTTTTTCTTACATTAGTCATTGGTACGACCAAAAGCTCATTCGTTCATAATTATTACAATTATGTATTCTGTAGTATCTTAAAATACTAATTGTGTTAAAGACGAGCGCCTTATGTTTTTGTAGGCGAAAAAGGTGTACAGCCTTCACAGATTGATTTGAATGGCTTTCGAGATCAAAAATGTTTTTAAAATATGCCTTTTTAACCAACTTCAAAAACGAGAAGGTTCTCAATTCAGTTGGTATGTTTTGTTTTCTATGTATGTACACCGATTATGCTGAGATTTCTGATCCGATTTAAGTGATTCTTTTTTTGTTCGATACGCAATAGTTGCCATTTGGTCCCATATAAAATTGTTTGAAATCGATTGGTTTTTAAATCAAAATAACTGGAATGAGTAAGTCGTCTATAAGTATATGCGAATTCACGGATTTTTTCTGTCCTATGACTGTGAAAGGATACCTACGACAGTAGGAAACAATATATGCTGACGGTCACCCATCTAGGTTTGATCTCAGAAAGTTATCACAACATATTGAAAAAAAAAACAATAATGAAACTGACTTCAAAACACCAAAAAAGGAAAAAATAATTAAATTTAAGTAGGTAGGTAGGTACTATCTCCTAAAAATGCATTTCTTGGAGTTGGTGCCGAGCTGTTTAGAAGAGTAAAGCACCGACTCCAAGAAATACATTTGTAGAAGATAAGTACCTATGTACTTGAATTTAATTACTTTTTCCTTTTTAGTGTTTTGAAGTCAGATTTATTTGTGTTTATTTTTTTTTAAATACATATTTACCGTTATACCTACTATAACAATATATGCAGGAGCGGAGGTAGGTACCTCATTCTGACTGTACTACATTTGAGTGTTCACACAAATTACTCAAATTGCAATTGTTCACACATTAACAGCGAGGTGGGAAGTGGGAATGGCTACTGACCTTTCACATGAACTTCCAAAAAGAACAATGAGTGTTTCTTGCTCGTGAATACCTATAGCGGTTTTGTGTTATTTAGCATAGGTAACCATATTTTGGTTACAAGTGTTTATTTTCAAATTTCTTGAATCGCTTCCGGTAAAATCTATCAATTCCACAAAATAAAATATTGAAATCTTCCACCATTCAAGGGATGTTGGTTGATGAAACCATATTAACTATGAGGTAAAAAATCTTCTGTTCCGGCGGCGTTGTCAAAGGTATTTTTATTTTCGTGTTTTATTCTCATAATGCGTGATGATCACAGATTCGCGTTTGAAGAACGTCGTGTGACGAACGATGTACGACGACAACACATCAATTGTAACATTTGCTCTACGAAAGCCGCCTCTATTACGAACGCAGTAAGTTTATGATAAAACTACCGCCGTAATAATAATATGAGCTTTTAAATTAGGTGACATAGATAAGTCTCGACTTAGTTAGGGAGGAGCTCAGTAGCGTAGTGGCTTGCGCGCTCTGGTGTCGATTACGAAAACAAAGCAACTTTCGCCATGGTCAATCCCGGGATGGGTCATTCAAACCAATCTTGAGCTCTGCTCCGGAAGGCACGTTAAGCCGTTGGTCCCGGTTGTTACAGCAGCCGCTTTAGCCCACCAACCCAAGCTCCTCATGTGTTTCTCCCATTTAGGAAGGCCTGGGGCCTTACCACCATCTTTATAAAAGCGATTAATATTCCGATCGGTTCAGTATTGGTTCCTAAACTGCATCGCTGTCATAGTCGTAGATAGCGTCGTAGTACGAATATAACGATTCTACTCAGTTTAGGTCCTAAGCTGGATCGCAATAAAAGATGGTGGTACGGGTGCTGTGCACGGCATTGGGACGTTAATGGCTGATGATGATATTAATTTATTCTTTTCCAATTTTTTTTTACTAAACAATATAGCAAATGGGTTTTTAATTCAAATGGACCTCCAGGATGGTGACGACAATACGGAAATAAATTAAAAAATGAGTTATATTAGATCATTGAAATGTTTTGCAACTTACAAATGTATCTTGTTCTTTTGATAATTTCATGGCATTTCTATGAAATAATTTAACGTTGGCTGCATTATTTCATAGAAATGTTATAAAATTAATAAGATGTATTTGAAGTTGCAAAACATTTCTATGAACTAGTAACAGCCTATGTTTTAATTTATTGTAGTATTTGTTGTAGATTGTTTGTCATCTAGCTGTATAAAAAAAGTATTATCGTCATCACCCTGTATATTAAGCAAATAGATAAATTTGATTGAAAATTAAGCTCCATACTTTATTCTCTTAAAAATTGATGTCATAAAAAAGCACAACATAGGTATCGATTTGTTATTGTTAACCCATCTCTAAGTGAAAGTGAAGTATAACAAAAAACGTTAGGTAATTGTGTCTACTCATGTATAAGCAATGATGAGCATTGTGAGTCGTGAATGTCGTGATAGATCAACATAAGTGCGAATTATATATTAGGTATATGTGTGTAAAGTACGGTAAATAAAAATAAAACTACACATTTATGAAGGTGGTAAGTATTAGGTTTTGTATGTAACTACACTAGGTCGTTGTAAACTATAATATGTAAGTCATTCTAATTCTAAATTATGTAATTCTAATATTCTGTAACACATTATCACTTACTCCTCACAAGAATCACATCACATCCCTTCTCGCTTTGACGCACTGCGATAAAAAGTGACAGGTAAGAGTTTCCGATGTTTGAATATTTCCCGACAGCTGAGAATAAGGGGGCAGGATTTTTTTTCTGATTCAGACCTTTTTCGACGAATCTTTAAGCCATTTATTGTAAAATATTATGAAACTATTTAAAAGCTCTGCCCTACTTAACCGAATTGTAATACTTAATATACTTCTATTCTATTATAGGTACTTGACATTAGTAAAAACACTCGTTCAGGTGTTAAAATATAATTAAATAATTTGAACATCGTGAACGTCGGGCTATAAGGGGCCCTGTGTGTGTGTGTGTGTGTTTTTTGATGGTACTGGAAATGTAACAATTTTTTTACATTTCTTCTAAGCTTTTGAGACTAGAACCCTTTTTTTTCTATAAATGTGAACAATGAATAATTCCGTCAGAGTTTCTTATTCGAACTTAAAATTTTTGAGAAAAAAAAGCTATTTTTTATTTGGATTATGTTTCATATTCTTACTTAATGGGGTTTATTCTCCAAAAAATTATATAGCAAAAAAATTCGTGACACATTTCAAAAACTGGGCCAATAACCCTGCAAAATTTAAAGCGGCCACGGCAAAGGGTTCGTGAAAAAGAATAGAAGTAATTATTGTTATTTTTGACCTCAACCCCGTCAAACTTTTATCCAGTACTATTATGGCTGATTTACACTTGCATAAGTACAGTAGCGAGTTAACTTGCGGTCTTGGCGAGTTAAGTTCTTAACATTGTTTGGACGGAAATTTGCTAGTTAAGTAGTAACTTAACAATTAAGTACAAAGAATAGAATGATGTTCTATTTTTTCGGCAAGTTAAGTGCAAGTGCACCCCGCCCGTGCGTCTTCCTCACCCCGCCAACTAAACTCGCCGTGTCATCGTGCGTGTAGACGGGCGAGTTTAGTACAGTTCAGTACAATCTTAAGGCTGATTTACACTTCCATAAGTACAGTAGCGAGTTAACTTGCGGTCTTGGCGAGTTAAGTTCAAATTCCCGTCCAAACAATGTTAAGAACTTAACTCGCCAAAACCGCAAGTTAACTCGCTACTGTACTTATGCAAGTGTAAATCAGCCTTAAGTCGCGGAACTGACACTTATAACTTAACTCGCTAAGCCAACGTTTGGACGATACTTACTACTTATTACTTACTGCTCAACTGTCCGGTTACTAAACTCGCTACTGTACTTATGGAAGTGTAAATCAGCCATTAGTGTAAGTTGCTGTCGAATCGAAACGAAAACGATTATCTTCGTGTTCACCTATCAAATCCATAGAGGTTTCCAATAATTCACAATTCACAATAAAGGCGCTGCTATAGTTTCCATACCATTTGGCAGTTGTCACGACGACGAACGACGAACGACGAACGTTTTCGTTTCAATTCGATTGAAACTTACACTGACTCAACACTGACTCTGACTCTTTGTAGGACATGAGTACTACCGCTGACTCTTTGTAGCACATACTACAAAGAGTTAGCATATCATAGAGAATACAATAAAATCGGCGTAATGAACACCAAACATAGAGAAGCACAGAAGAAATTAAGAGAGGAAAAAGACTCCCTTAAACGGCTAAGAAGACGTGCGTTTGTGTATAGCTAAAGAAGATCCTCATTTTGAACCATTGTTTTGAAAAGTCAAAATTTTTTACTACCGCTGGATTTATACATTTTATTTATAATAATTAAAAAAAAAATTGATGTTTTTCCACTTGTCTACTCAAGCTCAGTTAACCAGCCATTTCGACTTTATTTTGAGCCTGATATGGCTATAACAATAATAAAACATGCACCTTTTCTGTGTTTGTTCATTAAGTTGTCAACTTAATAATTATAAATATGGTAAGTTTCTAGGTTCCAGTTGCGCTTGACGTGCATTCGACTGTACCTAACAGGAGTAATAAGTAGGTATAGTTTAAGTTTCTGAGATGTAGTTAAATTTATTAGATTTAAATGTCACAATGACAATTCCTTGTAGATAAACCTATCTGTATAACAATTAATTAATTACATGTGTCAGCTTAACGTTTAAAACGTGCCTATACTTAAAAGTTTATATTATAAGGTTATTCTTTTGTTCAAGACTGAAAAGGTACGTAATGCTTGCACTGACGGCATAGTTTTATTATGTTGAGGGTTCACAGACCTCTAAGCTATTTGGACAATATTTTATAAACATAATAGAGAAGAGCAGCCGATAAGTTGCAATGCTAAATAAAGGCTTTCCCCACTGATTACTTGTAATATGAGCAATACTCATTATAGAGTGTATCATACACACATTCTATAAGTAGTTAGGAAAGGAGTGAGTGAGAATAGATAGATAGATATTAATTTATTGCACTGACACAAGATAGAAAAGTACAGAGAAGAAAAACATGCATATTGATAAGTAAGCAATATCAACCAGCTTCTTTCTATCATGCTTCCCTTTACCCTAAGGTTGCGTGGTATACCTACCAGGTAATGGAAAGATGTCTAATGATAGTTAGAAGGGAATGGACGAGAAAGACTAGAAAGGCTATTGGCTCCAGCTCTTAATAAAATTGGATCAAAGCAGGGTGCTGATGCGAGAAACGAAAATTATTATGTAGGTTTCTTGACGATCCAAATTTTAAAGTCGCTGTGATGGATTTAGAGTTCACGGTAACGGTGCGGGGAATACATACTTATTGTTTGAAAATTCGTTGTAAATTTATAATTAAGTGTGTAGAAGATGATTTTGTTAAACTTTAAATTTAAATCTAATGAAAAATTGAATAAAATTGAAAGTATACACCTACCGTGACTCGCCAGACGAGGAAAGTAGTATGATCTCGCGGCACCGTTCGAAACGCAGCGTCGATGGCGCGTGCGCTGCCCGCCTCGTCCTCCTGCGCATACGCACATGTCAATTTTCATTGTGATTAATGCTTTCTTAGTCCACGCTTACTATAAATCTTAAACAGCTAATTAGTAGGCTTCGTTTCGAGAGATTATAATTTTCTGTAGAATATGGTGCTGGGTTATACAGAGTGTATGGGGAACACTTTCGAAAATGTAGGCAGATGACAGTGCTGGTAATCATAAACACGACTTGTTAAAGGAAAGTTTTTAAATCGCGAAGCTGGTCCATACAAACGAGGAAGAAACAACCGACTTTTTTTCCCGTATATTTTTTTCCAACAAGTCGTGCGTGTAGGATGACCAGCACAGAGTACAAACGACAGCACATCAAGAGTAACAGTTGCACTACGAAAGCCGCCTCTATTACGAACGGAATAATGGCGGTCTCAAGGTCAAATTATTACGCTTGTTGTGCTGTCGGCTGTACCATTCTGCCTTCTTTTCCAGAGCGTTCTGTATACTTATCTCTAGTCTATAGCATTCCCCTTACTTCCTGTATCAGCGTTGCCAACTTCCACGGTCTCGATTACCCAAAAACCTAACTGAAAATCCCCAATTTTGGGGTAAAAAAAACAATATTCCCCACATTTTCCCCACAAATTTTCAGGAAAGCAATAAAAGTAGGTACTGTTTCTATAAATCAAATATATTTATTACATAAACTTATTAAGTGTTTAATGATTTTTATCAAGGTATTTATTGCAGCTCTTTATTATGCCCGTTTTGTCAACATATCATTCGAAGGATCAAATTTTAGGTTCCCTCCTTTCTTCTTAATACCTTCTCTAGTGGTCATAAGCGCTACTACAGTGTCATTGTGCAGGCGATTACGATTCTCTGTTTTCAAATTCTTTAGAACGCTAAATTTTCTTTCGACAGATGCGTTTGAGAAAGTTCTCTGCGATACTCTGTCTAAAGTTTGATGGACATAAATGTTGCCATAAAATAAACTGTAAAGCCTTTCTGCCGGTGAAATTGCTTTATACTTGAATTAAATATTCTTACATAATTTATAAATTATACTTACTTCTTATACTACTTTTATTACTTCTAAGTTCAGTTCTAGCGTAAATGTCTTAATTCCCCGCATTTTCCCCACATTTATGTGGGCGTGTGTGTGTGTTTGTGCTCTCCCCTCAAATTACCCAATTGAACTGAAAATCCCCGCAGTTTGGGGAATTCCCCACAGATTGGCAACGCTATCCTGTATACTTAACTACTGTTAACCCTGGAAACGATATATGGGCTATGTATTTGGGTGCTATCCCTTAAATATCATAGTAAATTATAAATATAATTATACTTTGAGACCTGACAATGTTTATTTACCATTATCTTTTGTTTCCTAGCCTCGCTCGGGGGTGCTAAGGTTAACATTTCTATTGTAAACATTAAATGTATGTGGTTTAATTACAGCACTCCACTGTTGAATATCGCGACTCCACCTTAGCTGCAGTCAAATAACACTACCTACTATTGAGTTAGTATTGTGTTACTGTGGTAATAATAAGGTCGCTAGATCTATTCAAGGCAGTTTTTTCTATCGGCGGCATACGGCCTTTTAAGTTTGAGCGCAACATTTGTTTATTTCATAAAGTTTCATCGTTGAGCCGGCCGTTAGTCACAATGTATAAAAAAAAATCTTGCGCCATTAAAATACACCCTTCTAGGAGCGTCCAAGGCCGAGGGAGCGATAGCAATATTGGCATGCCTAATCAAGCTCTAACAACAATGGAACGAATGAATGAAACTTGCTTCTAGGTCGAATCACAATGTCCAGGTGCGGTCAAATCATAAATAGATGAAGTAGATGCATCGGTAACGAATGAGGTAATCGATAAAGCGTAGCTGATTAATCTAATTATTTTTAGCTTACACAGAGTTTAGAAAATCGAGAATTATACAGAATGGTGACGACAATACGAACAATGAATGAAATAAATAACATTGGCTGTATTAATTTACAGAAATGTCCTGAAATTATCAAATGAATACTTACTTCCTGACTGGAGCACTCACAGCACATCTTGCCACTAACTGTATCCACAAAATGCAAATTTTCCTGCACAACCTTGTCGGGCAATTGATGGAACATCTTTTGTGTCAATGCGGTGACCAGGCTAGGATCAGAATGAGTCTTCTGGAAGTGGCGTATCCAAGGCCAGAAGAATAGGCTCTTTCACCCCAAAGATATAGTGAAGCTTATGGCAGCTATATTCGAGACGGGGGAGGAGTGAAGGCAGGGGAGGCACAATAGACACCGAAGGGTCGAAGTGCATCGTGGCGTAGTCACGGCCCCATGATAAGATTAAATGAATAAGATGTAATTGAAAGTTGCAAAACATTTCTATGAACTAATACGTCAGCAGCCTGTATGGTTTCTGAAGATGATACAAGTAACGAAAGCTCTAAACTTATGATGGATAGAGCTTGATATGTTTGTTTTACGATACCAAAGACGGCAGGACCAATCAGGGTCAGAAACACCGCATCAAGATAGAGCTGGAGATTCAGAGTAGAGAACGGAGATGTCCAGAATCAGCAGTGGATGCAAATATGCTGGAAGGTGCGAGCTGTATTTATATCAACTCTTTACGTGCGTAAACAGTTTCGTTTTCCTCAGAAGACTAAAGTGCAAAAGTAACTGTAAAATAAGGTACCTACTAACTGCGAAATTCTATTTTGCGTACGCGCACAAAATACAGGTGCCGATTCATTAGGATGTTTTTCATTCTTCGGAAAAAGAAAAAAATAAAAGAAGACAGTCCCGACGCCCAGAACAAGCAGTTACATTTTTAACCCCCGACGAAAAAAGAGGGATGTTTTAAGTTTGACGTGTCTGTCAGTGTATCTGTGTATCTGTATGTCTGTCTGTGGCTTCTAAGCGAATGGATCGATTTTGATTTGTTTAGCTATAATTTGGTAGCTAATTATGGTAGGGAATCGCTGCCGACTAAGATACAGGATTGTCGTAGTTTAGAAAGCAGAAGTTTCTGATATTGTTTACGCATTTATTAAAAAATCAAAATATCTATACATAACTGTTACTGTAAACTGTACTGGTAAATAAACTATTTTATTTTTTATTTTATTTTATTTTATTTTTGAAGTTCTGTTCAGGCGTTTGATGACTATCAGCAGCTTATTTTCCACACGATAAAGGGTTTTACTAACTTTCACAGATCCGATGGATTTGAAATTTAGTGTACTGTCATTTTGGTGAAATTTCCCTGACATACTAACCTTGAGCTGATCAAAAAGTCTGCGGGATGCTTAATTCTTCAGAAATTTACAACAGATATAGCGTGGTTGGGCTCATAAGAATAGTCTCAATGAGATAATGTTAGATAGATCATTAGTGAGGCTGAGGGTTACTTTTAATTTTATATATTGTACAACCTACTAGCTTAATACCTACAATAACAAGGAAAAAATCACTAGGTTTTACAGGATTTTCAGGTGCATGTTGTCACTTGAAAATCCTGCCTGAGGCCTGAGATGCAATGCCTTCCAAATCAGTTTAATTACACTGGCTACTTTTCTCTTTAATTCACAACAACATAACATAATGTTATACTTGCTTAATAATCTAAATTACAAAATCAGATATTTTCTACATACCTACCTAGTTCCACTGCGATATTATTTATTTCGTTCAATTCGTCATAGAACAATAGCTTTAAATACTGAATATGCAATTAAGTAAATTTTTTTTGAACACCTGAGCTTGACAAGTTGCAGTTGGTTTAGTAAGAAAAGTAGGTAGATTACATTTAGAAAGTCCTATGAAGGTGTAAGTATTGTTTCTTATTTTAATACCTCTGTAACTGTTCTGATACCTAGAGCTTGAAAATATTTTGCAGTAAGTATTATCTAATTTAAGAAATTATCTTGTCACAAATTTAGTTACCATACTCCTCCGCAACGGCTTGACCGATTTTCATGTTTTATATGTATATTCAGTAGGACTGAGAATCGGCTACTAAGTATTTATACTTTTTTTTGACATTTTTTTTATGGCAAAACAGCAGGGTAAGCTAGTTTATTCTAAAATAAACAATATGATAACAACCGGAAACGAAATTCAAGTGTCGTTATTTTAAAAAGCACAGTTTGTTTACTTGATCAGCCCCAATCTCCAGAATGTGCATTTTCTTGGCGGTGGTGAGGGTCGTCAGACTGGTCCCATAACCTGGCGGCGATAGCCAACCGCTTGCTCTCGAGTCTCGCACCACAAACCTAACTGAGGCACTCCGATACTAGCAGTGGCCGGACCCGAGACGTCCGCGGCGCCCATGCACTCTCCACAGACTAACCACCGGCCGTTCCAAGCGATGCAAAAAAGAAAATTGTTTCACGCTATTTGCGCTTACATATTTTAATAAGACAGAGACGAATAAATTAATTCTTGCGAAAGTCTGGGCGGCGTTGTGCGCCGACTGATGTGTGGTGAGCTATCGCATTTTCATCTCGCTGCCGATGCCGCGGCAGCTCACTACGAACGGCTTAATTACACAGACCAATTATTATTGGCGTAATGGAATAATCAATGTTTGTTATCAATGCGTCTAATATATGGCTTTTGTGGACATATTCAACCATGAATGATTTCGAGATTGAGAAATTACTTTCATCATGATTATTAGATTAGATAAGTTGGTACGGCCGAATATTCAACCGACGAGTTCCCGAAATTTTTACCTTCCGTTCGTTACTTATACCTATCAACAACAGATATGAAAATGTAAAATATCTTAGTATGTATTACCTTACTTATGTACCAATTACATTGGAAAAATATTTCTTCGATCCCGCCCCAGCCCGCCCCAAATACCTACCTAACGTTAAAAGTAAAATTAAGAATAAATATTTCTTCATTGCAAAAATATTAGACATGCAAGTAGGCAATACTTGCCTGTCTAATATTTTGTGTATTGTCATTTGTTGGCTTTACGAGGGTTTACGCTCAGAACAATATATTTTACTCTATGAACAATAACTAATTATTGTTCTGAGGGTTTATGTCTCTGACACAGATTAGAAAGAGTATGTCTAAAGAGTCTCTGACTGTGTATTAAATTTCTCTATGGACTGAGCAAAACAGTTAGATGCAAACACAGACGTAGGTAATAGTGATGCAAGCATCAAAGATGCATAAATCGGCTGTGACCTCTGATCATAGAATGTGACAGACAGATGGAGTTGGTTAAACAGACAAAGAAACTGCAGGTATGAGTTTTGCCGGGGACACGGAATACTAAAATTAGTTCTAGGTTGAACTCGGAACACTAATTTTAGTTTTTTTAAATTTAGCTTTAAAAATACTTTGTAGTAACTAGTTACCTACCTACCTACTTATACTTTTTTGAAAATTGAAAAGAAAATTATCTTTAAACAATTAATTGAGAAATCGGAATCGGCAAAGAAATATATTTTTCCATACAGCGATTTAAGATAAATGCCAACTACTTTAAAAGTTTGCGTTTTAGAAAACTATTTAGGTAATGTTTAATAGTGCTACGTGTAATCTATATCAATTTAAGCAGTAGGTAGGTAAAGTAAAACTGCCTTTTCCTCTTAGTGAAAAATAAACCTTCCGAAACTCATTAATATGATAATCCAGTATGAGTATTGGAAGGATTTTTTCCTGGCAAAAGCGATTAAGGTAGGTAACTACTCACTGAGAGGATTTCGGTGGCATTGTGGTATGAGCGCTCTGGTTCCGTTACCGAAAACAATGCATCTTTCGCCGTGGTCAGTCCCGGGATGGTTCAATCAAAATTTATAATCTCAAGCTCCTGTGTCCATATGCTTCAGAAGGCACGTTAAGCCGTTGTTCCCGGTTTTTACTGCAACCGCTTTAACCAACCAACTCGCATTGGGCCAGCGTGGTGGTGTTATGGCCCAAGCTCTTGTGTTTCTTCCAATGTGGGAAGGCCGGTGCCCAGCAGCTGGATGATGATAAACATCTTAGGGACGCAAACCTAGGAGTTATGCGTACCTACGCTACAACTATGATCTGATTGGTCCGAAAATCACAGAAAGTTAGAGCGCTTTACGAATTGTTCTAATAGAGAGTTATGTTAGGAATTCAAGATCATCCACCTGATGTTCGTCCATGAGCGACTCTTACGTGGTTCGACTATCACGCTTTCTTTCTAGATCGTGATTGAGCAGCGCGAGAGGACCGACGAACGCGACGGACGCGGTGTCGCGCCGTTGTTTACTGCCACTGTGACATTCGCAGTGGTACCAAGTACTATTCTGCATACGACAATACCTACTCGTCGCAGGATATATGCTCGGACGCGTCTTTTGTTGAATTCGACATCATTGCCAGATAGCCACGCTCACTTTCGTTTGTCATTTGGAATACTATTACTACCTATAGGTGGTGACGACACTACGACACGACAATAAATTAAAACATGGGATATATTGGTTCATAGAAATGGTTTGCTACTTTCAAATATGTACATCTAATTCATTTGATAATTTATGACATTATGAAATTGTCATGAACTTTAATTTATTCTCGTTTCCCTGTCTGACTGGCTGGATGGATGGACATGGACTGACAATGGCAACTCGAATTTTGGTAGTAGGCACTAGGTAGACGCGGTGGTAATAATTTTCCCTCGAAAAGGACCTGCCCGTTGAGTGAAAAAAAAACCCCGAAGACGCGGGTTCGATTCGCGCCTGTAGCATACAGAATCACGCACGCGTGAATTACGGATCGGGAGTGACGGCGCGGTGGGTGCGAGGCGCGGTAGGGAACTGCAACTGACAATCCGGGGGTCACGTATTTATTTAAATTTTGTGAAAAATGGGTGTTTTCGCTTTTACTATTCAAAGTGAAAACTCCTTTCAGTAACATCATGACTATCTACTTTGTAAAAGTTATTTTTTATCGTTATTAAGTACCTACTTAAATGTAAACCATAAAGCATTGTACTCCCCATAAGCTTCTATTAGGTATAAGTAAGATGTATGTATTCCGTTACATCCCCATACTCAATCCGCATTCCATCCGATGATCTAAGTTCGCCCGCATGTTACCAGCCTTTTCTCCAGACCTATATAGGTCCGACGGACACGGAACCTGGATGCAGTTCACCATAACTACGGACCTACACATCTCTAGTTTAAATTGTCATTGCTCTCGGGAGTAGGTAACATGTGGCTCCACAAAACACGTATCCTTACATTCTACAATTATCTAGATAGGTAGGTAATACGTTATACCGGGTTATACCTTCTAAATTATCTAAATAAACGCGCGCAGATGGTTTAACGATGGTTTGTTGACATGATGTCATGTATTAAAATAACTGATCCGGCTCGAAGGACCAACTGTTAACGATAGTTGTGAAAGTGATAGAAAATATACACCTATGATTTAATGACTGCTAACTTTTTAATTAAGTGTTATATTTACAAGAAATGTCTAGAAACATAAGTATAAAATAAATAATATACATACAACAGAGAGCCGCTTTCGTAAAGAAACCTTTTATTTTCTATTTTTAATGCTATGCATTCAATAAAATATAATTTATTATGATTTTATTGTTTGATATAAGTCACGGGACGCGGACTGTACGGCTAGTCATTGGCAAAACGCACGAAGTCAAGTTAAAAAAATCTCACTTTGACGTTGACCCGATCTGCGGCAAAAAATTGTAGCATGGAGCATGGTACACTTACGTTACATTACGACAAAAAGTGTCAGGTATTGTGACTCCCGAGATATTTCATTATTGATAGATATTGCTAAAATATACAATAGTCCGCCCCAGATTTGGTACCTACCGTTACTTCTAATTATATAGGTTGGTAGGTGAGTAATGTTATGGTAGGTAGATATACCTAGATACCTATGCAAGTACCTACATAAATAAAAATCTGCCACACCACGCGCGGACGGTCAAACTTGATTCGACACGGTCGCGCTGATTTATATGATGCGACCTTTATTAGAATGTTTTGTTTGTATTGTTATCTGGTGCGTACCTACTATACAATTTGCTAGACTTTGCCAATAACTACAAACCTCTATAGGTAGGTACTATTACAGTAGGTACCTCTTACTAGTTCTACAGTGTGTCAACATAATCTAAGTTTGATTCTAGGCATGATATTAACTTTTTGTAGCTTCCGTGGAAAAAATAGTATTATGTTGGAGTTGGAACATACGATTTCGCCCATTAGCTATAGCAGGGTCACACACGCATCAATCCTTGACAAGTAAGGTCTTCTAAGGAATAAATTAGTACTAAAATAACTTGCAATGTATTAGGTATAATAAAAAAAAAAAATATCCAACCAAAAACTGCAAACAGGTACTTACCTACCATAGACAATTTTATGCAGACTGTTGTTTCAAATCGAAAACTTTACTGTAAACGTCAAATGTGATTACATTCTATTTGCTTTACAGTAATAAACAAAATTATATGAATTTGTCATTTAAATTTTGTGTTTTGTACATTAAATTTTAATATTTTATTCGTCATGTATACAGATAATAATTCAGATAAAGAAAGTGACTGTGATGACAGGAGTCCGCAAGACAGTCCAAGTATTACGAAAAAATCGTTGTCAACTGTAGATTTCAGAAATAATACCGAAATACAAAATGTGAGACCTTTGGCACTTCGCGCGACACAATCCTTTACTGGGGCCGTGGAGGAGTTAAGATTAAGTGGTAATTTTCAAAGAATAAATCTATGCAATCGTATGAACGTTGACCGAATGTCTACACCGAAGATTGCCACAGTCTGTCCATGTGGATGCTTACTCAGACCAGCCACCACGGGTCCATTTAGAACGCGCGAGCAAGTGACACTTGCCTTGCACGTAGTCTCACCTGAAGTACTAAACCACCACGGATACTGCTTCGAGCCCAATCAAATTGCCATGTTTTGGAAGAAGGATTGCAGAATGTTTTTATGGAAAGGCACAGCAAAAGCTAAGAATGTAATCATAGCAGACGCTCGAAGAAAATAAAAAAGTATACAAACCTACTCAATCTTTTACAATAATGTATTGTTGAAAATAAAAAGCTTACTATGTTATGTTAACTTTATTGCTTAAATGCATAATAGACATCTATTTGGTAAGTATTAACAGAATCGATTAACAAAGGAGTTAGGTATAGCCTAAAGCCGCGTGATTATAAATTTTACTGTAATGTTTGGACTGTATCTAGGGGTTGTTTTTCAACACCAGGCATGTTTGATTCCATAGATTCACCACAAGAGAATCTGACGTAATCTAAAACTTCTGCTTTATTCTGCTCTAGTATTTCTTCAACTGTATAGGAGGGGTCTAAAAGGTATTCTTGGAAAATGAGGCAAGTTTCGTCGTCTGAGTTTTTGGCTGGTTTGTCAGTATCTTTGTGCCCTATTTTGGTAGGAGCGCAGCCGACGATGTGTTGACAAATTTGGCGGCCGATATCTTCAGTTTCAGAAGTTTGTCTGTATGCGACAAGGGCGCCATATTTGCCCGCAGAGTAGTCTCCGGGAGTGGAAGGCGCGGGGTGGGTGTAGCCTGCTATCTTCACATCTCTGCTGTTAGCTTTCCAGCACTCAGCTCGTCTCAATACGGCGTTTTCACCAACAGATCCGATAAATAATGCCAAAATCTCGGAAAGTTTTTTGCCATCCCGAACAGAAAGGTTCCCTAGTTGTTCGCTGTCTAACTCCATCTGTAAATAATAGTTTCTCCATTATAACCAAATAGTATATTTGATCCGCGTGGTACCTACTATTGGAGGTTTGGTCGTAAGACGAACCATCATGCAAAGTCTATGTGATTCGTGTGCGACGTACGCGAGTATAATCATTGTTTGCAAGAATTCAATATGAATAGGTACAGTTTTTGGACCTATTGTAATAGAACCTCTACAGACTGGCCACTCAGCAACTTGTGTGTGGATGTCACTTGTCAATTAATTAATACAGATAGGTGTTTTCTTGTTACTGAAAGACAATCTAAAATGTAAAATATACTTTATTGATTCAGATTTGCGGTGTTTACGTTATTCCATACAACAGGTTATGGGCCCAGACCAGCTCTAAAAAAGTGAGTAAATATTATTCTCGTAACATATTTACAAAAATATAATGTCGAGTCACGGACATATAAAAATTGAATCTCTACACAGAGAAAACTATGATACATGGCGCATCCATGCCAAAGCACTTTTGACAAAATCTGGTTTTTGGGATTATGTTAATGGAAAAATTTCTAGGCCTATTTGTCCAGATGAGTTAGTAAAATATAGAGAAAAAGATAGTTTAGCTCTGTCAGAATTACTACTAATTATCTCACCATCGGAACTGAAACAAGTTAAAAATTGTGAGACCAGTAACGAATTATGGGTCAAACTAGAAAATATATACGAAAGTAAAGGTCCCGCCAGGAAGGCAACCCTATTAAAAGAATTGGTTCTCCGAAAAATGATTGATTCTGAAAGCATAGTAGATCATTTGAACAAGTTAATGGATATAGTAGACAAATTAGCCGATATGGGAATAGAAATAAATAAGGACCTATTGAGTATAATGCTACTGTACAGTCTACCTCAATCATTTGAAAATTTTCGAATTGCTATCGAATCGAGAGATGAGTTGCCTGATCCCCACAAATTAAAAATAAAAATTATAGAAGAGGATGAAGCTAGGAAAAGCATTGGAAGTACAAGCAACAACATTGATGAAGGAGCCATGTATAGCAGGCGAAAAGGAAAAAGGACTGTGTATTGCTATAAATGCAAAAAGCCGGGACATAAGGCAAATGATTGCAGATCTAAAATTAATAACTACAAAAAACGTAATGAGGATGATCGTAATTTATACTGTACCGAACAAGCACGACTGTCAGAGAACAATCTGATTGAAAAGGAAAATGATACTTGGTGTCTAGATAGTGGCTGTACATCGCATATGACATTTAACAAAGAGAGATTTTTAGATCTTAAAAAGGATAACAATTGCAGACCATTGAAACTTGCGTCAGAAAATTGCACAACCCAAGTTGAAGGCAAAGGAGAGGCGAAATTAAACATAAAAGTTAAAGGCATAAATTTGTCGAATGCTCTCTATGTTCCTTCATTGACCACAAACTTAATGTCAGTTGGTAAAATGACAGACAAAGGTGCCACAGTGCTATTTAAAAGGAACAACGCAACAGTAAAACGAAATGGCATCATATTGATGAGAGCCGAAAGAAATGATGATGGTCTGTATTATGTACACGAAGAAGGCCATGAAAAAGCAAATATATGCAAAAATACAGAAATAATAACATGGCATCGTAAACTAGGACATCTTAATGAAGGACAAATGAAAATTGCATTAGAGAAGCAAAATATAGAAGGATTACAATTTAATAAAAACGATTCATTAGGCATTTGCGAAATATGCTTAGAAGGGAAAGCAACTAGAGAACCATTTAAAGTGAATCTGGAACAACAGAGAAGGACAAAAGATGTGCTAGAAATAGTCCATACGGATGTATGTGGTCCTATGCGTGTTGGAACAACTATAGGTTCAAAATATTTCATTACATTTACAGATGACTATAGTCGATATAGCAGAATATATACGATGAAATATAAAAATGAAGCCATTCATAAATTTAAAGAATACAAAAGGGAGGTTGAAAACTACATGAAGAAGAAAATATTACAACTTCAAAGCGATAATGGCTCAGAATACATAAATCACGAATTTAACGAGTACCTGAAGAAACACGGCATAAAGAGAAGAACATCAGCACCCTATACTCCTGAACAAAATGGTGTGGCTGAAAGAAAAAATAGAACTCTTCTAGACAAAGCCAGATGTATGCTCATAGATGCAAAAATGTCAGAAAAGTTTTGGGGAGAAGCCGTTTACACAGCTAACTACTTAGCAAACAGAAGTCCATGTAGCAGTATTGACAATACAACGCCTTTTGAGAGATGGGTAAATAGAGAACCATCTGTTAGACATTTGCATATCTTTGGCAGTAAAGCATTCGTACTGAACAAAGGTAGAAGGCTAAGCAAATTCCACTCGAAAGCTTCTGTTGGTATATTTATTGGCTACTCAGAAAATTCTAAGGCTTACCGTGTTTACCTTCCTAATAATAACAAAGTTATCATAAGTAGAGACGTCAAGGTAATTGACAAAATGTATGAAACTAAAAAGGAAGAAAATGAAGATGAAGTTATAAAAGGAAGTGATGATGTGGAAATTATATTATCAAAAACCACTGATGAATCTGAAGATAGAATAACTATACAAAACAGTGAGATTGAAGGCGCAGACGAAATAATTGATAATAGTGATAACATAGAACAGTCAGAAAATGAAATTATAGAAGAGAACAATGATAATGAGTCTATACCAAATGAAGTCGGATCTAATGGACAAAGACAAAGGAAACCACCAATATGGCAAAAAGATTACGTCATGTTGTGTGATGAAATATCGAACCTCTGTGACATTGATGAGAACAGCGATGAGTGGATCGAAGCTATTACAAGTGAAATAAGTTCACATTTGAAGAACAATACTTGGAAAATAGTAAACAGAAAGGAATGTAACAATTTGATCGACAGCAAAATGATCCTAAAATATAAATACAATGCGACAGGGGGAGTAGACCGACGCAAAGCGAGACTCGTAGCTAGAGGTTTTAACCAAAAAGAAGGAATTGACTACAATGAGACATTCGCGCCTGTGTCCAAAATGAGCACTGTCAGACTCATGGTAGCTCACAGTGTAGAAAACAATATGAAGCTATGTCAACTAGACGTGTGTACCGCCTTTTTAAACGGAGATATAGACGAAAAGATTCATATGAAAATACCGAAAAATTTAGAAAAATATTTGAAAATAATCTCAGAAAAAATAAAAGACAAAGATATTATAAATAAAGCAAAAGAAATGTTAAAATGCTTGAATAAGCACAAAAAGGATTCTGTCTGTTTTTTTTTTTTTTTTTTTTTTTTTTATACTAAGCACGACAAATGACTCAACACCACCTGATGTGAAGCAGTAAGAAGAGTCCATATGCGAAGACAGCTAGTGCAGTTCAGACACTACTCTAGCTGCCTCCACCTTGCCGGCCCGAAAGGTGCTTTTTCACGCCTCTTTTGAAGGACCCCATGTTATAGGAAGGAGGGAACACATGTGCTGGCAAAGAATTCCAAGTTCTGGAAGTTCGACAAAGAAAAGAGCTACTAAATTTCTTTGTACGTGATGTTGAGGTGGAGACAGTGAATTGATGACTCCGAAGACCGGCACGCGTGCTCCTGAGTAGGAAGGGGGAAGGTGGGATAAGGTCAAATAGCTCTTCAGAACACTCTCCGTGATATAGCCGATAGAAGGCGCTAAGCGACGCAATGTCTCGACGCAATTGCAGAGGCTCAAGGTTGATGGTGACCTCTACATCGCCAACGATACGGACAGCACGACGCTGCAATCTGTCCAGGGCATCGAGTAGGTACTTGGCGGAGCCATCCCACAAGTGCGAGCAATATTCCACGCAAGACCGGACCTGAGTTTTATACAGCAGGCATAATTGGTCAGGCGTGAAAAATCGACGCACCTTGTTCAGGACACCGAGCTTCCGTGAGGCTGTTTTTATCACGGTTTCGATATAGTTCCTGGAATTCAGATCGCAACATATCTCCATACCTAGCAAGTTTAGGGAGCCCTGTGCCGAAAGAGTCGTGCCCTGAAGAGACGGAAGGGGAAGGAACGGCGACATTTTGGCTGTAAACGCGCACACCTGTGTTTTCTTAGCATTGAACTCAACAAGATTGTTAGATCCCCATTCAGATACGAGCTTCAACACCCTGTCGAGCTCAATGGTAAGATTCTCTCTCTCTCTCTCGGTTTCAGCGCGCCCAGCCCCTGGGCGACTGTAATATCCCCCATGCACTGTACTGTCATCTGCATAGCAATGAATGTTTCCTAACGGAATCATGTCATTGATATGAAGAAGAAAGAGTGTGGGGGATAGAACAGAGCCTTGTGGTACACCAGCATTCACTGACATGAACCGCGAAGCGCATCCATCTGCGAGGACACGGATTCTTCGCTCATGCAGGAAGCCGGCGATCCAGTTACAGAGCTGAGCGGGCAGACCGTATGCCGGGAGCTTGGAGAGAAGAGCCTTGTGCCAGACCCGATCGAACGCTTTGGCAATGTCAAGGCTAACTGCCAGTGACTCACCACGTTTGTCAATAGCTTCACCCCAGACATGCATTAAGTACGCTAGAAGATCACCCGTTGACCGGTTCGGCCGAAACCCGTACTGTCGATCATTAATTAATGAGTGATCTTCTAGGTATCGGATCAGCTGGTGGTTTAAGATCCGTTCCATGACCTTGCAAAGAACTGAGGTGACAGCTATCGGGCGGTAGTTAGCTGGGTCTGATCGGTCTCCCTTTTTGGGGACCGGTTGCACATTGGCCTCTCTCCAAGATTCCGGCACACACCCAGAAGAGAGAGAAAGACGGTATAGCCGCGTTAAGACAGGAGACAACTCCGCTGCGCAGTTTTTCAGTACTATCGCTGGAATGCCATCAGGTCCACTAGCTTTCCGGACGTCGATTGACTGAAGCTCCGCACGTACATCACATTGCCTAATACGAATATCGGGCATTGTGTGGCCACAGTGGGAGAGTGTTGGTGGCTGTAAGTTGCAGTCATCGATTCGGGAGTGAGCAGCAAAGAGTTTTACCAAGAGATCGGCTTTCTCTTGCGGCTTGTGAGCTAGCGAGCCGTCAGAACATCTCAACGGGGGCAGCGAGGGTTGACAGAAGTTGGATTGCACGGCTTTGGCCAGACGCCAGTAGCTACGGCTTCCCGTAGGATGCGTAAGAAGTTCTTGGCCAACTCGTGCAACGCGCTGTGCATCCGCTCTGATGAAGGCCCTTTTGCAGGACTTGGTGGCGTTGTTATAGACTGCTTTCAGTGAGTCAATGTTGGGATCCCCGCAAGCTCGGCCCCTGATCCAAGCGCGGTATGCCGACTGTCTGTTTTCAACAGCTAAGGCACAATCGCGGTTGAACCAGAGGTTACGCCTACCCCTACTGATGAGATCGGAGTGAGGGATATAGTACTCCATCCCTAACATGATCTCATCAGCAACAGCAGTAGCGCTAGCGTCCGGGTCCAGCTCACTGAAACAGCGCTGCCTCCAAGGGACAGATGCGAAGTAATCCCGCATACCGTCCCAATCTGCCGACGCATAGTGCCAGATGCGGCGTTTGGCAACCATAGGTACCGGTGGCGACGCCCGTGGCACCCCAGCGGATACCAGGCAGTGATCCGATGTTCCTAAAGGAGCACGAACCTCTAGCCGATATCCATCCGGGCGAGTCGTCAGCAGAAGGTCCAACAATGAGGGCGCGTGACCGACAATGTCTGGAATCCTGGTGGGCTGGTTTACCAGTTGGGTCAGGTCGTGCGTGAGAGCGAAAGCGTGGGCAGTTCTACCAGCATGGTCAGTTTTAGAGGAACTTAACCACGACTCGTGGTGAGCATTGAAGTCCCCTAAAAACACCAATTCCGCGGTTGGAAACTGCTCCTGCGCAACATCTGCCACCCGACTAAGATGTTCGAAAAGTCGAGTTGTCTCCATGTCACCGCTGTGGGATCTATAGAGGCACACGTAGATTCGGCAATGTGTGCCCAGGTCCACATGCACCCCAAGAATAGAGTAGGAAGGGTCCTCCAAACAGCGCAGACGGCGACAGCAAACATCCGCCCGGACAAACAAGCATACCCCGGCCTTCGCTTTGAAGGACTCTTCAAGAGCGTAGCCGGGGTAATCCAAGTAGCTAGTGTCTGCCGGGCGGAGTATTTGCGTCTCCGTCAAAAACAGCATTTCGGGTCGAGCCGTCTCGAGATGTTGGTGGACGGCATTGAGGTTAGCATGGAGCCCACGGATGTTAGTGAGCCCGACCTCAAACAGCGTGGTTGTGGTGGGGGTGTGCACCGCTGAACGACCGGAACTGTTTTTGAGCGCTGCCATAGTTGAAGATAGAAGGAGGAGAGGCGTGAATTGGGGTGACGTTGCCGCGATATATACGGTCAAAGCGTGAGGCCTGTTTCCCCAGGTAATAGCCGACAGTAGAGACGCGCTGACCCGCCGAACGGAAGGGCCCCCGAACCCCCCCGGGAATGGCCGCCGGGACCCCACCACCCGGTCACCAACCGGCACGACGGACCACCCCAAGATTATGCGTGGCATGATAGGGCAGCCTCACGAACTGGTTAGGTTCGCTTGGGCCCCTGTACTGTACCACGGGCGGCCAGCGGAACAGCCGTTTCTTCGGGTCTCCCTGGTCGGCGGGTCAATGCAGTCCACCTGGCTCTGGTTAGACGGAAGCCGTCACTGACCGCATCCATCGCCGCAACGTCTCCCCAAGCTCTGGTTGTACGCTGACTGATCCCGGAACGCGACCACAAGTGGTCACTTGGCGGGTTTTACGCCATGCGTACGGTGGTCACTAACCAGACGGGTGTTCAGACCCTACCACCAGTCGAGCAGTTGGTAGCTCGGTAATCCCTTAGTCGCCTCTTACGACACCCACGGGAAGAAATGGGGCGGTGAATTGTATTCTTAATCCGTCACCGCACGGAATAAGAACTGTGAACTCTGTGTCTGTGAACTGAATAAAGCCATTTACGGATTAAAACAAGCCGGCAGACAATGGTATTTAAAATTACATGAGAAATTGATTGAGATAGGATTTACTAATGCAACAGCAGATCCCTGCTTATATACACTTGAGAAAGGGGGAGAAAAGATACTGCTGACAATATATGTTGACGACCTGATTTTAGCCTATAAGTCAGAAGAGACCCTACAGGACATAAAACAGAAATTACAGACAGCATTTGCCCTAAGAGACATGGGTGAACTACATCATTGTCTTGGAATCCAGTTCAGCCATGTAGGGGGAGAAATAGTCCTGTCACAAAAGGCTTATATTGAAAAGCTCTTGAAGACATTTGACATGGTTGAATGCAAGACGGCAGCAACGCCAATAGAGCCAGGTTTAAATCTGGGTAAGGTGGATCCTGATACCTCATTACCTTACCAAAAATTAATTGGTTCCCTTATGTACTTGGCTGTTGCCACACGTCCAGATATCCTTTATGCAGTTAGTTATCTCAGCCAGTTTAACGTCCATTATGGTTCTGAGCACTGGAAAGCAGCCAAAAGGGTAATCCGGTATCTAAAGGGAACGAAAAACTTCAGTCTAAAATACAGAAAGACTGGACTACCACTTACAGGAATGTGTGATGCAGATTGGGCAGCGTGCTCCGTAGATCGACGTTCCTACACAGGATATACCTTTAAGTATGGTGGTGGCTTAATTAGCTACGAATCTAAGAAGCAAAGAGTCGTAGCACTATCGACCGCCGAAGCGGAATACATGTCAATGACGGAAGCAGCGAAGGAAGCCCTGCACCTCAAGCAGTTACTAAATGATATTGGAGTACAACAAGAGACGGTGACATTATTTAATGACAACCTAGCTGCACAAAAATTGGCTAACAATTTAATGACTGGGAAGAGGTCAAAGCATATTAGCATTAAAGAGCACTTCATACGGGATTGTGTGCAAAAGAAACTGATTACAATCTCGTACAAGGAATCAGAGAACATGGAGGCTGACTTAATGACTAAAGGCCTTCCAAATCCTCGGCTGGTAAAATTGAGCACACGGCTCGGCCTGTGCACCACACAGAGTGCTTCGTGAGGGGGAGTGTAATAGAACCTCTACAGACTGGCCACTCAGCAACTTGTGTGTGGATGTCACTTGTCAATTAATTAATACAGATAGGTGTTTTCTTGTTACTGAAAGACAATCTAAAATGTAAAATATACTTTATTGATTCAGATTTGCGGTGTTTACGTTATTCCATACAACACCTATTCATGTTGGATTCCAACAAAGTTCTGCGATTGATTCGTACTCGCAATATGCATGTTTCATGCCTTGAATACCTTATTAGAAATTGCTAAACCATATCATAAACTGATATCAGTACAGCCCACGTTACCATTCACCATCATAAATTGGAAAGGGTTGGTAAGATATAGTTACCATTCAGATCGTAAAGCGATTTCAAGTAGGTAAGCTTTAAATATTTACTAAATTACCTCCAAATTATAAATTATTCTTTGAAGACTTTGAAATATTAAGTTGAAAACTATCTGGCTTTGTGGATGGATGGATGGATGTGGATATTTTCGGCAGCGGCGTAGGACTAAAATTTAACCGGTGGCGGCGTGAGCATTTGCCACTGTAAATTGGTCGTCATTTTTCACAGTAAAAAATCATGTACGAACATTCGTTCACGAGTCATGGATGTTTGTATGTTTATTTAGTATATTTGTAATAATTATATACACATTATCTAGTATCCAGTCGATATTTTCCGTTATCTAGTATCCACAACGCACACAAGCTCTTAGTGATGCTTTGTTTTTTTTACACAACTAGTTGACAAATAAGCTGACGGCCCACCTGATGGTAAGCGGTTACCGCCGCCTATAGACGCCTGCAATAACAAGGGAAAATCACTTGATATTGCAGGTGCGTTGTCATCCTGAGGCCTAAGATGAAATGCCATCCATGCCCAGTAATTACACTGGCTACCTTTCCCTTCAATCCAAAACACAGCGAACTGTTTCGCAGCTGAAATAAGAAAGGCGGTGGTACCTACCCAGACGACCCTTCATACGGGCCTACCACTAAAGGCTGATACTAAATAATAGGTATCAGGCTATCAGCCTATGACGTCCACTGCTGAACAAAGGTCTCGATTTTCGAACGGAATTCAGCGTAGCCTGCATCCAACGGCTCCCCGCGACCCTAACCACATCTATTTAGTGGGAGACCGAACATCAATGTGAAGCAAAATATTTGTGCTGCTTATTAATGTTCTCTCAGCTTAATAAATATTCTCGAATACTTAGGGCGAAGTCGCAGGCATAATTCGTCGCTGTGGTAAACTTTCGCGCAGCAAAGCGTTTTATAGCGATGATCTTCGCTTACGTGTTCAGAATTTAGTCGGCTCTCACCAAAGGCTCTGGCAGGGGTTCTGACAAAGTTTAGGAGTTTATAGCCAATTACGAAGCCGATGCAATATTATGGAACCCGAACGTAGCTGGCCACAAGAGAAAGGATCTTATTTATGCAACATAGCTCTGTGATGCAATGTGGAGATGTATTCACCTTTTCGGAAAATTGGTTATAGATGTAGATTGTAAATACAATGAAATATTACTAGTTGGCACATTAAGAGTACTAAAAGAGTCAACTGGACAGATTGTACGAATACCATGGGTTTCATCAAAGTGGAGAAGGAGAAGCCCATTCATCGGAGTCAGTGCTGTACCGCATTTGCAGGACCAGAACTCTTGCGCATCCTGCATCTACGTTATTACAACACTCACATCACAAGTTCACAACGAATCGTTGTGTTATTTGAATAGCATCAGAATTATGTAACAGCTTTCAGTGCTCAATTATTTATTTATTATTACTAGCTGACCCAATCTCCTCATGTGTTTCTCCCATGTAGGAAGGCCTGTGCACAGCAGTGGGACGTATACATATAGGCTGATGATGATGACTAGCTGACCCCGCAAACGTAGTTTTGCCATAAATAAAACAGAAAAAAAATAGATAGTAGATAGCCGATTCTCAGACCTACTGAATATACATATAAAATTTCATTAAAATCGGTCAAGCCGTTTCGGAGGAGTATGGTAACTAAATTTGTGAGTTGAGAATTTTGATTATTTCAAAATCAAATGAAAATTTCTTCCCGGCCATTAGGGAGGGACTTGAAGTCGACTGTACATACGCACGGGTAAAGAGAAACCTCATCCTAAGGGTTGAGCGGTGGGATTACCGCCATAGAGTTCACCACTCCATACCCCAACATACCAGATAGAATTAAGCCAAGAGCAACACCGTTACGAATAAATAAAAACAATTTTAATGTAGCAATTACAAATAAAGAAAGAAAACGATGAAAAAATTATATGCTCCATGCGGGAATCTAACCCGCATTTCCAGGGGGCCGACCAGACGCGATGACCACTACGCCACCGGAGCACTAGGTGTAACCTACTGATTTTTTCACTGCTTTATACCCCTTTTTAACGTTTAAAACGTAACATGCTATGAAAACGTTAAAAAGGGATAGAAAGTGGTGAATTAGTAGGTTATACCTATAGTAATTGTTTAGGAGTCATGGATGTTTATAAATATGTTTATTAAGTATATTTCTAATATTTATATACATATTATTATCATTGTTTCTCTGTTAACTAGTATCCATAACTTAATGATGCTTACTTCGGGCTAGATAATAAGATTGAGTGTATGAATATAAAAAAAACCTAGTGCTCCGGTGGCGTAGTGGTGATCGCGTCTGGCCGGACCCCAGGAGACGCGGGTTCGATTCCCGCCTGGAGCATAAATTTTTTTCATCGTTTTCTTTCTTTATTTCTTATTGTTACAATAAAGTAGGCATTATCACAAAATCAAACATAAATGTGAACAATTTATTATTGATGCTGAATTAATTTGTGACATGGCTGACATGGAATTTTTACTGTGAGAAAAGCTTTTTATCTTCCCTTTATTTAGGGGTAGTACTAAAATAGCCGTAAAATAGTTTTTTCATGAAAAATTATACAAATATCTTATCACCTTACCTTCGTAATAGAGCTCTTGGACTGCAATTGAGTGTGTGCAAATTTAAAACATGCAATAGTTGCATCTTCAATCATCTGATGAAACTTATCATTTTTAGCAACAAAGTCTGTTTCACAGTTCAGTTCAACTAATGCCCCGTGATCTTTGTCAAACTTCACCGCTACAAGACCTTGGAGGGCAGTTCGGCCGGCAAGCTTTGTTGCTTTTGCCCACCCTAGGGATTGGGCTTGATCATTTAGCCATGCTTCTGCCTGAAAGGTTTTTGAATGTATTTTAGTTTCACTATCAATATTGTGAGAAAAACAGTCATTACAACAATGGCATAAACATTAAATATTCCTGTTTGTCTATGGGTGTCGGTTCCGTTTATACTGCATCATCTGAACCACTTGCTTGTTTATATATATGTTTATATATATTGCATATAAAAAACAGACTTACACAGTAACTTAGTAAGTAACATGTCAAGTCTTTCATTCAATTGGGCATTGCCTAGTTAGGTAGTGTACATGATATCAAGAATGTTGTTAAGAAACAAACACTTCATACTAAAACATCTTATGTTGTTTTTGTTTTAAGAGGTTGCAAAAATATATCTCTGAACTTATCAATAATAATAATAGTTGATTAATTAATCAAACAGTTACCTAGTTTAGAACTAGATAATGTGCCTACTCCTAATTCTATGATTAGTTTTGTACATGAAACAAATATCTCACATCCCACTGACTCAGTCATAGGTCAGGAAAATATATCCTCTAAAAAGTCCCGCCAACCCATTCTCTAATAATACTTCACTTCTCTTATGAACTACAAATGGGTCAGTGGGATGTGAGTAGTAATTGTAGAAATATGATATTAACCTTGTCAGTGTCATTGTTATGCATCTCTAGAGCTTTTTTGCAGTTGGCAATAGTGTACCCTGTTTTTTTTCTTAGTTTTGCCAACAAAGAGGACTCAGCAGCACGGCAAACAGGCCCAGTGTGAAGTCTTCTCACCAGCTGGAATATCATCTGAAAGTGTTAATTAGGTGCATTTTGAAATAATGGCATGTGAGTGATGAATGAAAAGAAAATTCTCATAGCTTTATTCAAATTAAATTAAAGTATTTAGTTAGCAGTCACTCACACACCAGTGATATGGAGTATATTTCTATTATACATATTTTGTTGTCAGCCAGCCTAATGAAATAGTACTACAAAGTAAAAATTTACTAGTCATAAGAACTGTGATAAAATAGATTGTTACACTTACCAAATGCAGCCTATGTACTATTCAATGTAGAGCAGATTATTTTTAAATCTATCTGTTTACAGTGAGCCTATAAAAACTATGACATCATTTGAGAACTTCTCAAGGTTACTCTGCCTACCATTTATTATGATGAAATTGAGATTAGTAACTGTGTGTATAGAATTAGAAAAGCATGTATATTGTGTCCACTATTTTACCTTAGAATATACTTCTAGCCTTTGCTTCATTCACAAGTTTGTAACCTGTACTTTAACAGAATAGCTGTTCAATCAATAATTTTGACTGTTTAAAATTAGAAATAATAATACCTATAGATTTTCAAAATATTGAACTTTGAATAGGTCAAAAGGGGTATTCATAATAGGTGCTCAACGATGTAGCACGTCTTTTTGGACAAGTAAAAACTTTTTGAAACATTCTATGAAATCTCCATAGAAACACAAAACATAAAGGATCAGCTGTCACAGCATACAGTAAAATCAATAACTCATCAGCTATCTCACTATTGATAGTGGTAAAATTAATTAATTTAGGAATGTTTTGTAATTTCTATAGTACATAATATTGTGAGAATGCATGGAAAGTTCACATAATCATTGCAATACAATCTTACCTTTGGATTTCAATTAGCTGCCAAAACAGGTAAACAGAATTAATATTTTTTTATGTATTTTCTTTTACCCTTTTCAACTAATTGTTAATAGATTGAGAAGAAAATAGATAGGATTTACAAAACTGCCTGTTGATTTGATTGACGGAAAGGAAATTTTTGCCTTTTATTTTCACGTGCAGTAGTTTCTTCGTCTTTTGCTTATACATACGCAATAAGTAACAAATATATGTATGAAAGTGTTTATTCCTATTTTATCACTTACAAAAAATTACAATCATAAGAAATAATTACTTATTTGGCTAAATATAAAAACGTAACCAAAATTGTACGAACGGTAAAATAACGACTGACTGTCAAGTCAAATTATCGAATGTCAAAAGCGTTTAGTTATTTCAAATTTACAGAAGTAAGTATATTAAATATATTTCAAAAGTAAATATTTATCTAGTTTAGATCTAGTAATTTTATTATGCTTTTATTTGTGCTAAGTGTGATAGCTCGTCTGTGATTACTGTGACGATGTTGTAAGATAGTTAAAAGGTGCCAAATAAATATTATTTAAAGTTTTTAACTATACTTGAGAGATTCCCGCGTAAAATTTAATTTTTGGTTGTGGTGTTTATTTATTCTATATTGCCTTATGGTACAAATGGCGGACTTAATACAATAGCATTATAATGTTTTTGTGTTTATTCTTTCGTTCTTTACTTCCTTTTGCTTACTGTGGGAATAAGTTTTTTTTTGTAATATTAAATCAACTCATGAAACTTCGAAGTCAGTGCTTCACTCACTATTGTTTCTGGAAGTGAAAGCAGACTAACACCAACTATAAAAAAACCTTCATATATTAAAAAAGTACCTAGTTACTGAAATTAAATTGTTGTTGCCTCTAGTAGTATTTTGAAGTTGGTTTTAATTTTTGATTATTTTTTTATTATACAATTTTTAGTAATAAATTATCTCTAAGGTCAAAGCTAGGTAAGTGACCGTTATCATTATCGACTTTTCTGTCTCTCAGTCTCTGACTTGACAGTTATTCATTGAATAGTTCCGTTCTCTATTTTTAACCCCCGACGAAAAAAGAGGAGTGTTATAAGTTTGACGTGTCTGTCTGTGTATCTGTGTGTCTGTCTGTGGCATCGTAGCGCCTAAACGAATTGACCCATTTTATTCGATTTTTTTTATTTGAAAGCTGATGTGACTACGATGGTTCTTAGCTATAATTTATGAAGATCAGTTCAGGCGTTTGATGACTATCGGCTCATTTTCCACATGATAATAGAATTTTACTAACTTTTACAGATCCGATTGATTTCAAATTTGGTGTACTATCAGTTCGGTGACATTCCCATGATATACTAACCTTGAGCTGATCCTATACCATCAAAAAGTCTGCGAAATGCTTAAGCATTTCGCAGACTTAAGAAGAATTAATTCTTCAGAAACTTACAGCAGATATAGCGTGTTTGGGCTCTTGTGAATAGTCTTAATGAGATGGTGTTAGATAGATGATTAAAGACGCCGGGGGTTACTTAAAATTTTTAACTTTGTAATTATTATCATAGATTTCATCAGACCTAGATGAAATTTATATGGAACCAACCTAGAATTATCAAAATCTATCAACGTTTGACAGACATGTAAGCTAGCATACCTATGAAGAGAACTTGACGATCCATTAATATCTATTATTTTAAATATAAATCAAGTAACCTTTTCATTAGTTATAATAATTTCTTAAATAGGTCATAATCACTAGGAAATTTTTCACTATAATACTTAGTTAAAAATACTGACTAAAAACATACTATGAAAATGTAAAAAAATAATGTAATTTAAGTATTCTTACCTACATATTACTTATTTAGAAAAGGTATTTTTTATGAGTTGGTGCTAGGCCGTTTCCAGAAACTATAGAAAGTACAGCACCGACTCCAATACACCATGCTCTGTATTAATAAAAATGAACCACCGAAATACAGGGCGTCACACGGCTCTGCCACATGGAGGGAAAGTACCTTGAATATTGTAGATGGAACATTTCACTGAAAGAAGACATTATTTTAATTTAAAAAATAATTTAAACTGCATTCATAGATTTTTAAATAATTACATGGTTGAACCGAGAATCGAACCCGCTACACGAGAAAAACAAAACATCCTGTAGCTTTATCATACCGATCGAAAGGCTTCATCATAAGGATTATTTTTTGCTAAATAACATAGTGTCAGAAATAAAAGGTAGACCATGAATTTTAACATTTGATGTGAAATTTTGTTCAGAAAAATGAAAAGCTGACATTTTCGTAAGGACATACAACTGACATTATCATAAGTACCCATTACTTATAAATGTACAGAGCTTAGGCGTATTATTCTAAATATCCACCAAAACAAGATCAAAAAATCGACAGGCAGTGAAATAATCAAAAGAGTGCGACTTTATATTCAACAGTATATACATATACAACACAAATTGATTAATCTTGTATTAAAAATGTTAAAATTCTAGCGGGTTCGATTCCCAGTTCAACCATTTAATTATTCAAAAACCTATGAATGCAGTTTAAATTTTTTTTAAATGTTCCAAATGTACCTACTTTCCCTCCAAGTTCCATAGCCGTGGGACGCTCTGTATTATGTACGCGCCTAACTTCCAAACAACTGCTTTAAATTGGCTATTCCTTTTTTTTTGTTGTGTTTGTTATTGTCAGGAGTAGTTTTGCATAAAAAAATCGTACGAAAAAGTTTTTAAACTCTTTTGGGCACTATGAAAAGTGAGTGAGACAGAAGACAGTGGGGGAGATTTTCAATATTTTTACAAAACACTCGATTAAGGCGATCTATCGAAACGTTGCTTCGGCCAAGACCGATAGGGATAGAGATATGGCTGACTCAGCGGGAGGAAAAAAGACAAAACAGCGATCGCGCGTGAAAAGTAAACGAAATACAGAAATTATTTACTAAAATATAACCTTATGGACTACAAAAAAACGCTTCTACATGATTCTGAATATTAATGACATCTACTATTTAAAGTAATTTCCTATTGAATACAAATAATCGTTCACCAATAATCTTAAGTTTTCTTGTTTTTAAGAGGTCTTTTCGGAAATAAAATGTTTCGAGGCGAATTCCTTTAATCGTGTTTTCGTTCTACTCGTATCTAGATAAGGATATGAAGTAACGTATATTTGATTTTCAGCTTCGTAAGATCTTTCAGCAACGTATGACATTACTTATAAAAGTGCGATTTTTTTCAATATATCGCCTTAAGGAGACCGCAAATAAAAAGTTAAATCTAGAGAGTTGTCTTATTTTTTTCAATAATCACCCGTGCGAAGCCGGGGCGTTCAAGTAGTAGGTATGAAAAAATAACAATTTACCGGAATTAAATCGCTATAATAAACTTAAATTTAAATATTTTTAGAAAATATATTTAAATCAAAAAAACATTAGAAAATTGTGCGGCTATGTGTCATATATGCGCGGTGGGCGTGGACACAGACAACAGCACCTCAAACGTAACAGTTTCACTAGAAAATCTGCCTCTTATAAAAATTATGGAATGAAATATCATGGGGGTTCTCAAAAGTAAAAACTATTACTCCGATTCGTGCACCGTGCATAGAAAACATTAACTGTTCTTCGGGCTTAACTGATTTTTTACAGGAGTAAGTATAAGAGTAATTTGTTTATTTACAGCAATAAATCACTCCTTCATTTTATTCGAAGTTCTTGTATCCTTGGCCTTTCCGTGACTAATTTATTTTATGGGGTACAGTCAGTGACTGTCAGCGTCAGTATCATCTGAGCTCTCAGTGGTCAAAAATAGACTGTTTCAGAAAAGCAATTCTAGCACTGCAATGATAGAATCATGTTTTGTTCGTAGAATCACTTAAATATTTTACAACAGGATTCTAATTCTATAATAGTATGGTAGGTTTTCTAGAACCTCTGGAATCCCTGGTCTACCATAGCCAGAGACTAGCCACATAGCTCCTCGTGGTTAGCAGTAATCTGTAGGTATTAATGTATTTTAAAATTCAGGAAATAAGCATGCAGAGACAAAAGGCCAATCGTAAAAAAGGCCATCCGGAGCCTTCTACGTCGGATGCGAAATTACCGAAACTGCCGAAGATTTCTATGCCAGAAGACTTCAAAATACGGACACGGCCACTGTTTTCATTACCAGAGGAAGTTCTCAAACTGCCCCCGCCAACTTCGAAGGCAGCTAAAATACAGGCTGCGAAAGCTGCGTCATTGGGATCAAGAAGAAAGACCTCTAGCGGTACATTCAATGTTTTAATGTTAAGCTGTTCTAAATTGGGGGTTTATGCGGCACGGCAAACTTAGAAGCTAAGCTTCCATACAAACTTTCAAGTCGAAAATATTGGAAACGCACAAATCGATTGTAACAAAACTTGCCATGTATAAGCAAGTCAGGCTAGTCTAAGTCTAAAAAGTAAGAGGATTTTTCGAAAAGTCGAATAATAAAGAATTTATTGACAATGTTTGGTTTGTATGAAAAGCTGAAATTGCTCTTACTCAATGATAATTATACTTATATATTAGAAAAATCCTCTTGTAACTAATCAGACTAGCCTGACGTGCTTTTGCGTGTAAAGTCTCATTAGATTCGGTTTGTACGTTTCCAGTTTTTCGACTTGAAAGTTTGTTTACAAACCTCCTAAGGAACAACAAAACCGCGGTATTGGCAACATGTGAATAGCAAACAGTGGTTCTTTCCACATAGAAAAGGATCAGGCTGATAACATCTGAAGAAAAAACAGATTTTAAAAAAAAAACCTAATATATAAAATAGCACTTTGGTAACAAGTAGGTACTTGTGCCGTTTTCTTGTGGAGAGTCCTATGTGGCCATGCAGAGCATGTCGTAGATTTATTGCAACCCTTGTTGGTGTACTTAATGAGGATTAATACATGTTCTGTGCTCTATGCCTTTACGCGGGCTTGCTTGCGAAGTTCAAAAAAATTGTAGATGAGTATGTGACTCCGCTATGTGACTGGCCTATGCTCAGCAGTGGGCGTCTCTCGGCTGATATGATGATGATTATGATGTGACGCCGAAGGTAATAATGGCAATAAAGACTTCAACTGAAGTTTATAGCAAATCCACTGCTACTGTAGGTTCTAGAAACGTCATTGTGTTATCTAGCCTAACGTTTCTGCCTATCCATTGTACATGCAGCAATGGATAGGCAGAAACTTCTAGAAGAATACTATCATCATTATGATTGAAGTTACGTTATTAGCAGGCAGATGAGGCATAACTTTCCTATTCACACAATTCGGATGTTTACAGAGACGTTGTGGAACTGATGTTTTCCTGATGGAAAATTAAAATTTGACTGACGAAAAAATTTGTTAAATTTTGTAAAAACCGCAAACTTCTTTATAACCTGTCTCTCATATTAAATAATAAGATTAATACTTAAAACCTTTACTTGACTGGAAGTGTGGGAAGAAATCGGGTCTGTCATCTGTCTGACTATTGTCTATTGTTAGTTACCGCTACCCAAGTATATAATTTATTCCAATACGAAGTTTCTGTAATATAACTAATGGGTTTGTTAAACTGAAAATTTAAAATGTGGAATTTTAAAAAACCTCATTTTAGTTATGCAAAGCTTTACTGCAATGAGAAAAGCAAGAGAAGAGTTCCGCGCCAAACTTATGAAATTGATATGCCAGGACGCCCCAGGGGAGGACGGCGACGTTATACCTTCAGGAGAAGAAAAAAACATGCTCCGATATTATTATTATTTGAGATACGGGATAGATACCATACACGTTGCGCCTTTAGATAACAGGATCATATTACGGTGAGGTTTAATTTTGGCATGTTAGAATAGTATAGATATTAATTTTAGTGGTCACTTGCGGCTCCGGGCACGTGCAATTCGGTTATGATGTCAAAACGCAGCTATGCTATATATATATGCTATTTCTCAGGATTTATTCAAACTCCAATTTTTATCGAAATTGATTTAGAGTTAAAAGATAACAGACAGGAAGACAAACAGACTTAGTTTTATTTTGCATTTATACTCGTATTATGCAAAATAAACTAATAGGTATATAATATTAAACACATCCATACAAACAGTATGGATGTGTTTAATAAATAGACCCATATTTTTGGTTCTTGCGTATTTTTTAGCGTCCATAATTTAATTTCACCAAAGCTGAAAAAATGGAAGGACACTTTATTTACTTGCACCGATGAAATGCGAGAAGACTTTATGATGAGCATGAAAAAGGCAATCGTGGACTTTGTATTGAAGGATCCTAACACGGTTAGTAGCTACTTTGTTAATTTTGAGCGCAGTTTAATAACATGTGGAAAAACTAATGTGATGAAACCTATTTTGTGTCCAAAGTAAAATATGGTTGTAATTATTGGCTTAGCAAAGAATCTTGTGTTCTCATCTAGGAAGAATCTTTAGAAGAAGAAGATACTCCTCTTAAACAAGAACTATCAAAAAAAGACGATGCGTGGAGAAACCGATATGCCGTTGCACACAAATACTTGACCAGAAATTTATACAGCGTGAACCCTTGCATTGCCCAAGTGTTACAGATATGGTGGAAACAATTCAAGTATGAAATAATATTCAAAAATAGGAATATCGTAATTTTAAATTAATCTCAGACTTTTGTGATCTTAAAATCTTTTGTAGTAAATCATAGATTATTTTTAGCGATTTGAGATTAATCAGTATGAAGGACATTATGATGACGAATGAAGCTTACGAGCTCCAAGACTTCTGTTTCGTTTGCAAGAGGCATATTGAAGCAGCTGGCAATGTACTCTCCTTGCAATGGATTCCCACGATTCAAGCTGTGTTTTTACAGGTCTCACATCTTTTATTTTATTTTAGTTTAGATGATAAAGATTTTCTTGACTGCAAAGTAATGCTGTATTAAAAAGTAAGCTACTTCCTTCGTAAAAAGTAATTTATTTTATAGCGGATAAATATGTCTGAATTAATATTCCAGGGAAATAAAAAGAAACAAATACCTGACCCAAAACAAGCGTCGAAGATGAAACATTTTTATAATTGCCTAGCATGCATAATGACTTATAACTTGCAGACCTTGTGCTTGAAATCTATGAAAGACTTCACGGAATATATACTTGATGTCGGGGTAATAGGATATTGCAATATGGTTGCCTTGTGATAAATTTCGAATATAAAGTAAATTATAGTTTCCATTTTTGGTTCTAGGGGATGAATCAAGGTTTCGTTATAAATTTAGCATTTCAAAATGATGCAATAGAGTTTGAGCCATCATTTAAACAGTTTCGTGATCAGCTTTGTCTGTTATACGATTTTCTGATAGACGCATGCCGTCAGAGCCCTCGTTTAGAGACATTGCTTTACCAAGATTATGTATCTCAAAATAGATCTACGCTTAAGGTACGTTTTTGTCGTTTTGAATATGGTAAAATTAAGACTTCACTTATGATAAAAGTGAACATATTATTTTCAGCCTGTAATCGACGAAGATTTAGTTGACAATTACAAAAAACTGGTAGCAGATTTAATTAGTGAACAGAGAATTGGTCCCGAGTTAAGAGTTCAAGACTTCGATGATTACGTCTGCCTTTTGAACGGAGAAGTACGTACTTGACTAATAATAATGAAATACAAATCGTTTTTAGGTATGTTGAATTAATTTTATTTTACAGTCTATGGCTCAAGTTGAAAATTTTATAAATGCTCGACCAGAAAAAACATTTGAGGAATTTTGCGTGGAATCTGTGACTTATGTGGAATTAGCAAGAGAGATACCGTCGAAGCTAGAAGGGACGATAGTTATAGGAATGTTTCGAATGCAAAGAGGGGATCTTATCAATTCGCTTCGTGGTGCTGCACAAAGACTGGCTAACACATTATTACGGAGAATGACCGAGGATTATCAAAACATGATAAAAGCGTTGGTTTAATTATTTCATATCATTTTTGTTAGGTTTATTCAAACTTAAAGATTTACATTTCATGCTTTAGTTAGATATAGCGTTGCTTATTGTTTGCTATCCTCTTATAATAAACAGCATCATATTGTTTGTTTCTATTTATAGAATATATGATGAATATTCAACAATAGCCAATACTTTACTGACCCCTCCGCCGGATACAGCTGCTTTGATGGACCTTGTCGCATACTGCAAAAAGACTGAAGACGTCCTTGTATATGAAATGGAAGATAAATTGCGAAATGTTTTAAGATATGTAATGTTCTTAGGCGACTACACGACTTTCACACCGTTAGAAATGAAAGCCAATAATCAAACTTTCCATTGGTAAGAATAAATTCGACTCTATCTTTAATTTTGCTGGAAATATTCATGTAGGTTTTACTGTCGTTAATAATTCAAACAGTTTTACTGAAAATTTGGCAAATCGTAATTTTGACAGAGTTATTGATTAGTAATATTAAAATATAAAACTTAAAATTTTTACGTCCTGAGGCTGTGGGGTTTCACGTTCTGTGGTCCTGAGGTTTCCCGCCTCAGGACGTGAAATTTTACAAATTTTATATTTTAATTATTAAGTAATTTTCCAAACATTTATAATAATGTTAAAATAAAAAATTAGAGAATAATTGATTATAATCAGGAAATAGGTAAACCATGAATTTATTATTGTTCAAACTTGACTAAGTATTTTTGGAAATAGCTACATTTCGGCAAAGTTTAAAGCATTGTCATTAGACTAGTATTCTTAAATTATTTTTACTTGTACTTACAAATGCTTGCTTGTTAGATATTTCTAAGATAAAATAAAATCAGACATACATAAAAGCCGTAATATCTTAGTTTAGAATGCGAACACATGTTATAACAAAACTAGGGTGACTGCAGTAATAACTATGTCTTTTTCCTAGTATAAAAATTTTACGGAACGCTAAGCAAAAAATTATACAAACATGTAAATATTAAAATTATATACTTGACTAAACTTTTCATAATATGTTAGGTATGCTCGAATGTCGAGTATTATTGAGGAATGCAAAGTTATTTGCGATCAAAAGAAGATCGAGTACCAAGAGCTCTTGAAGGTAAGTTTTTTCATTAAAACTTATATCAAAATGTGCTGTAGGTACCGTTTTTATGCTTGTTTAACTTTTGGTAATTCATGTGATGTGTAGACTGTCATTTATAATTATTTTCCAGGCTCGTATTGCCAAATTCATTGGCGACTTGGATATATACGAATTACAATGTAATGAAGTGCAATATTGGGGAGAAATCGGGGAACTACCTAAATACGTATCTCGTGCTCGGCACTTAGATGAAAAGTAAGCCTTTGTAATAATGTCGTTGAAACTTTTACTGTAGTACAACATAGAGAAAGAAAATATAAAGAATGTAATAATCCTGGAATTATAATACTAATAATATTCATACACTCACACCTATTTTCTAGCCCAAAGTAAGCATCATTAAGAGCATTTGTTATGGATACTAGATAGCGGAGAAATAATGATAATATTATGTACCTATAATAAATATTAGAAATATACTAAATAAACATACAAACATCCATGACTCGTGAACAAATACTTGTATTTATCATACAAACATTTGTCCCTACCGGGATTCGAACCCGGGACCCCTGACCCAGCAGCCCGCATAGCAAGGGGTACAGAGCTCTCGGCCAGCCGGTCGTCACATTGAATGTCTTTGATGCACATTTTATGTCTATAATGCACTCGGAAGTTACAGCTTTATCATTTGGAACAGAAAAGTCGCACAGTTGCGCTTGCCAGGGTCATGATTTTGATAACTTTTTGGGAATGCACATTTATAGGTTGGCGGGCGCGTTGGGAAAGATCGACCAATTCAACGAGGAGGAAACGTCCTTTGGTTATGAATTATCACAATATCCTAAAAGAAAAGCTATTTATGATAAGCTGATGCCCTTTAAAAAACTCTTTGATGCTGGCTATGATTTCTTGGAGAAGTACAATTTATGGATGCAAACAAAGGTAGTTTAGTTTCATAATAACATAATTTGTGAAGTGAGATTCTATTAGACTTAAGCATCTGGTAGGTATGTTTCTCATAATAGAATATATTGTTTGCATTACCATTTCTATAGTAAAAGAAAGTCTATCATTTGTGACAATAACTGGGATAAAGGACCTGTGCTAAAATGTAAAGATCAAACTTGTATGATTAATTTTACGTTAATACGAATTTTTATTTTATAGGTCGGAAGTTTCGATCCTGAAGATATTGAGGGTGATGTGGGTTATTATTATAAAATTGTGTACAAATTGGAGAAACAGTTTCAAGAAGTTCCTGAAACTTACAAGCTAGCAGTGTCTGTTAGGTATTTATTTTAACACTTTTCAGTTTATTTTAATTTCTTAAATTTTTAGATAATAAAAATTAATATATATTTTGGTGCAATAATTTTAGGGAAAAAATGGATGAATTTAAGACCAACATGCCAATAATCCAAACTCTAGGAAACCCGGGTATGAAAGCGCGCCACTGGGAGAAAGTTTCCGAGATTGTTGGTTTCCCCATTATCGTGGATGAAGAGCTGTCTCTTGAGAAAGTCATCGATTTTAATCTCGTGGAATACATAGAAAAGTTTGAAGGCATTTCGGAGGCGGCCACAAAGGAGAACAATCTTGAGAAGGCACTGGACAAGATGATGAAAGAGTGGGCTGACCTCAGATTCGATATTTTGCTCTACAAGTTAGTGTTACCTTCATGGAGGTTTAGACGCCTCATTATCAAACTTGGTTAGACGTAGTTTTAAATTGACTCTGTTTTATTTTTTCAGTAATGGCCAAAATAGCCATTCGGTCAGTGTTAAACCAAGTCTAAATTTAAAGGCTTTTAAAGTTTATGTCGGATCTTTAATAAAGTAAAATAAGAAGTCTACCTAACTTCATGAGACATTTGTTTTAGGGATACCGGAACTTTCATTCTTTCGAGTGTTGATGAAATTCAGTTGTTGTTGGATGATCATATTGTTAAAACTCAAACTATGAAGAATTCACCTTACATCAAGCCATTTGAAGAAGTAATATAGTAAGTAAATACTTAGTTAGTCTGAAAACTATATTTCGAGAAAATTCAATTTCATGAATCTGAACTCGAACATTTTTGCAGTGATTGGGAAGGAAAATTAATATTATTGCAAGAAATATTGGATGAATGGCTCAAAGTACAAGCAACTTGGATGTACCTGGAGCCTATCTTTTCTTCACCTGATATTCAACAACAGATTCCCGAGGAAGGCCGAAGATTCAGCGCTGTTGATAAGGTCTGGTTATCTTTGTTTATTATAATGCAGTTGAAATTTGAATGCATGCAAGTTTTTAGTTTTACATCTATGGGTTTGGAGATCCTTGGGGTAGGCCTATACCCAGCTATGGGCGTCTCTCGGCTGATATTACGATGGTGATGATGACATCAATTTGTTTTAGATGTGGCGGGAGATAATGAAGGCTGCTTTCTCAGAACCTCGAGTGCTTGACGTGATAATGATAGAGAAAATGTTGGATAGGCTCCGCAAGTCCAACAACTTGCTTGAGATGGTACAACGAGGTTTAAATGCATACCTCGAGAAGAAACGCTTGTATTTCCCACGATTCTTCTTCTTATCCAACGATGAGCTACTAGAAATTTTATCAGAAACAAAAGATCCTATGCGGTTTGTAGTAAAATATTTTAATAAATATGGATACTTTTTAAGTTCAAATTTGTAATGATATGTATTTTATAGTGTACAACCTCACTTGAAGAAGTGTTTTGAAGGTATTGCGAAGTTGACATTTACCGAAGACATGGTGGTGACTCATATGAGATCATCGGAAGGAGAAATAGTGCTATTGACAATAACAATCAACACAGCTGCTGCCAGAGGACAGGTTGGAAACTACGTTTTAAATCCATTAAAGCTTAGAGTTTATATTCAATTTAATCTATCAATCTAAATATTGCTCAATAACCTACAATCTACACATTATTAAGACAGAAAAATATTAGTGTTTTATCAATTCCAGGTAGAGAAATGGTTATTAGAACTAGAGAAATCAATGAAATCCTCAGTGCATTACGGAGTGGGTGAGTCTTACGGCGACTACTCTCAGAGACCGCGAGAAGACTGGGTGCTAGTGTGGCCAGGTCAAGCGGTAAGAATTGAAGCACTAATATACTTTCTTACTAATATTTTCGACGGCATTATGAATATCATTCGTGGGCCATTTATTCCCTAGGTGCAATGTATTGCGATGACATTTTGGACGTCGGAAGTGACAGAGGCGATTCACATTAGCTTAGCGGCTATGAAGACTTATTGGGACAAGTGCAATTATCAGATTTCCAAGATTGTAGACTTGGTTAGGGGAGAATTGAGTTTACAGAACAGAATCACGCTTGGTTAGTGCCTTTGAAATTTATAAGCTCTAATTATATTGGGATAACCTACGCAAGTGTCTGATTTTTCGTTTTTAAGGTGCTCTCGTGGTATTGGATGTGCATGCGAGAGATGTGTTAATGTTGCTAATAGAATTTAAAGTTCAACAAGACAATGACTTCAACTGGCTCTCTCAAATTCGATACTATTGGGAGGTAATTGGTTTTACTTAGAAATAGCAATTTCTCTCTTTATTTAATTTTGCCTTGATGTAAAAAAAAATGGTCTGCAGGAACAAGAGGAAGATTTGAGCATGCAGATTGTGACTAGAATGATAAATTCTCAACTGATGTATGGTTACGAATATCTGGGTAACACGGGGAGGCTCGTCGTCACTCCGTTGACAGATCGCTGCTTTAGAACACTGTTTGGTGCTTTGCATCTAAATTTGGGTTTGTATCTTTTCTTAATGCACCCACTCCATGAATAAAGTTTTAGGTACATTTAAAACTATTTAAGACTAGCTTAAAGGCAAATCATACACTATTAATGAAAATTATTAAAAGTTTTTATGTTATTAATTGTAATTTACAAGTAAATCAGTTTGGGAGACATTTTTGAGTTTGTAATACATAGTAGTGAAAAACATGTACTAAAACCAGAGTAAACCAGTTTAAGTAAGCTAGCCACGAATCATAATTTAACTAACGTACTTATTGTTGTGACATGAGTTGAATATCAAACATTTAAGGTGGTGCACCTGAGGGACCGGCTGGTACCGGTAAAACAGAGACAACTAAAGATTTGGCAAAGGCAGTGGCTAAGCAATGTGTGGTGTTCAATTGTTCAGACGGCCTTGATTATATTGCTCTAGGAAAATTTTTCAAGGTATCTAAGTATTTTGCTTGTTCTGCAGTGTGATATTAGAAATAAATCATCAAAGGATTTTCAACAAGGGTTACAATCACAATTAATTCTGTGTTTGTCACCTTAAATAAATGCACTTTAATTTTAAATAAAATTATCCTGACCGACTTTTACTATATTTGAGACAAATAATGTTCTATTTTACCATCCCCTCGGTTTATTTGAAATTATGACAAATTACAAGTTAATTCCGCATTTTAACAGTAGTATAGTAGACGACTGAATGATAACTTCGCTCAGCTTCAGCGTCGTTGATAATATATTAAATACACGATATCGTACTAGGGTCTAGCATCATGCGGTGCGTGGTCATGTTTCGATGAGTTTAATCGCATCGATCTGGAGGTACTCTCCGTGGTGGCTCAGCAGATCCTGTCGATTCAACGCGGCATCAACTCTGGCTCCACCGAGCTCCTCTTCGAGGGCACACTCCTGCATCTTGATAAGTCTTGTGCCGTCTTCATAACTATGAACCCTGGCTATGCTGGAAGATCAGAACTGCCTGATAATTTAAAGGTATTGTCAAATATGGGGTAAGTTCAAAGCTGTTTTTTACAACAAAGGTCGTTTATGCGACTCTTGTAATGGTATTGCATTGCCATTAGTCATAATAAGTAGAATGTAAAGAAGAGTTCAATTGCCAATAAATTGTTCCTCTATTTTATCATCAAGTAGGTAATCGTAATAACATTTTAAAGCTTTTTCCGAACTTCGAAAAAGTGCAATATAAGCATATTGTACAGTACATGTCATTTTTCTTTAATTTGTAGGCTCTCTTCCGATCAGTGGCAATGATGGTACCAGACTATGTGCTCATTTCGGAGATTGAATTATACGCGTTTGGTTACTTGAACGCTAAACCACTCGCAGTAAAGATTGTGGCAACTTACCGGCTTTGTTCGGAGCAACTATCTTCTCAGAGTCATTATGATTATGGTAAGAGTTAAATGATTATCTACTCTATTTCCAAAAAAATGTTTGTTGCAGTAGGGTAAGTAGGTAGTCATAATTCTTAGAAATATTTTTGACTTGATCTCATCAAAGAGTATAATGCGAGCCATTTATATGATTGCTACTAAAAGAAACAAGTTTTGTCGAACAAAATAGGAATGCGCGCAGTGAAGTCAGTGCTGCGTGCTGCTGGCGCGCTTAAGCTGCGCTACCCCGATGAGGACGAGGACGTGATCCTGCTGCGATCTATCAAGGACGTCAACTTACCCAAGTTCCTGGAACACGACGTACCGCTGTTTATGGTAAAGTATACATGACGTTTACAAGGACACGATACCGCTGATCATCGTCAACCTGTCCACCGTCCTTCAGCTCGCTAACATCTCAAAAATATCAAGTGTAGGTAATGTTACATTGATCTCTAAAAACGGCTCCTTCTTTAAATTATAGTAATGTTTTGTTACTTTCAGGGCATTATTGGGGATTTGTTCCCTGGCTTACCACTCCCTGAAGCTGGTTTACCGCATTTGGTAGCTTGCCTTAAAGAAGTATGCGTGTCACTTAATTTGCAAGCCAATGATTTCTTTATAGAGAAGGTACGTTTATCAATAAGATTTTGACAAACAATTTTAAATAATAAAAAGAAGAATAACGTGTAGCGTTATTAAACAGGTACTTCAATTGTACGAGATGATTCTTGTACGCCACGGACTCATGTTGGTTGGTTTCCCATTTTCTGGTAAAACGAAGTGTTATCATGCGCTTGGACATGCTTTGGGATTAGTCCACGATAAGGTAAAATAGAATAACAGACAGATTCATTGAAAATATTTCTGTACTTGGAGTAACTTTGTTTTTTGTTCACAGAAACTAATGGATGAAAATCCGGTAGAGTGGACGGTGATAAACCCAAAATCGATTACGATGGGTCAGTTATACGGACAGTTTGATCCCGTTTCCCATGAGTGGTCTGATGGCATTTTGGCAGTCAGCTACAGAGCTTTTGCAGTTTCCGTCAACGATAACAGGTACTTAGTTTACGAGTAATAAGGGTTAGTTTTAAGACAAAGCAAACCTTTCGCTCACCCCCTCCATTATAGGGACGAAGCTTCAGCAAACTTGCATAAAAAGTTGAAATACGAGATGAAATTTAGAAAAAAAAATCCAGATTAAAACTGATACATCAATAAATAAAAATTATGTCTACCTTTATGTAAGCAGAAAAAACTAAGATTTTCAATAGAAATTTATTTTTGTAAATAATTATAAGAGGTAATACTCATTTTAATTTACGATATCAAGCATCGTCGAATCAAGGTCATGTACTTCCCTCATCTACCAGTAGTCCCTTTAAATGCGTTGATTATAGTTACTTTTAAATTGTTTACATTTTCAATAGAAAATGGTTGGTGTTCGATGGTCCAGTAGATGCTATTTGGATTGAGAACCTGAATACAGTATTGGATGATAACAAGAAACTCTGCCTCATGAGCGGGGAGATTATTCAATTAGCTCCGACTACCAATTTAATTTTCGAGCCAATGGATTTGGAAGCAGCCTCTCCAGCAACGGTAAAACAATCGTAATATTTCGAAAGAGGGAAATATCGAATGTACAGACGAGAGCACATCATGTGTAACAGTTGCACTACAAAAGTCGCCTCTATTCCGAACGGAATAAGGGCGGTGTCAAGGTCAAACTGTTACGCTTGACGAAAAGGTTCGTCAATCTTAGGTCAATTTTTTTTACAATATTACGGACCACATTACTTAATTTCAACATTCAATAGAAGACAGTAGTTCTAATTATTGAAGTTTTGTGAATCGCCATTTAATTTCGGGCTTGACATTTCGTTGCCTTGAACTGTTAAATGAATCAATTTGAAAATTGACAAGGCTTTTCATTCCGTGACAGGACATATCTTTACACAACCACGATATCATAAACTAAATACTTTTTTTATTTTAAGTTACAAGACATTTCACTATATTTTTTCGGAATTTAGCCAAAGTTAGGATTTCTTGATTATCTTATATCATATATGCGCGCCTAATACTGGCCCTAATTCTGGCGAACACATGCTAAGTTTAAATTTAAGTTCAGTCTATTTCTTTCTCTCAAAATGAAAAAGAAAAGGATGGCGGTCATGTTAATTGACATTTAGAAAGGTGCGTTCAAATTTCGACCTTATTGAACGTGCTAAAATACAGTGTTTAGAAGGCACCTCCGTACATGCCGTCTAAAATTGTCTATGGTTTCTTTGAAATCTATCTAAATTTAAGTGACAGCTCTAAACAGATTCTTGCTATCTTTTTTCTATTACTTATTGCAAGAAAGAGATATACTGTACTTAAATTTAGAATTAAAGTGTGTTCCCAAAATTAGGCCCATTGTCGTATAATTTTATTGTTTTCCAAGGTATCTAATTTTAGTAAAATTCGTAATGTTATAATGTATAAAGTTCCTAAAAGGTTAATTACTAAGTAATTTTTCAAACATTTATAATAATGTTAAAATAAAAAATTAAGAATATTCCTAAAAGGTCTTATATTTAAGGTGTCACGATGTGGTATGATTTACTTGGAGCCCAAAGGTCTTGGCTGGAAATGTTTGTTGGAGTCTTGGTTGAACACTCTACCATCGACCCTGCACAGTGTGAACCGTAACCTTATACGCACTCTATTCAATAGGTTTATGTCGCCTTTGTTGTGGCTTGTCGAGTATTCTGGAAAAGCTAAGGTAGGATTCAGAGATCATTTAAAAAGAACGTCTAGTACGTATATTTCATAATTAGTTAAATCTTTTTTAAATTTATTATTAAGAAACTCTTTTTTAATTGATTTTTTTTTATATCTAGCAAATGTATGTTACATCCCGAAGCAATTTAGTGGTATCCTGCATGAGACTTTACGATACATTTATGGACGATTTCCATGATGAGAAATATGTTGAACAAATTTCTGATTTGGACATTAGAGCGCAGTTAGAGGTCAGATATATTTATATTCGTAATTGTAGAGTTAGATGAGTTCGATTTTTTTTTTTGGATAAACGTGTTGATGTTTATATTTACAGGGTGTATTTTTCTTCTCATGTATATGGTCGATCGGAGCCACATTAGAAAGCGATAGCAGACATAAGTTCGATATGCTGTTCAGAGGACTCTTAGAAAAAGAATTTCCAGAAAAAGTACGCGTTAAAACAATTATTTCGTATTTTTCAGAATGTTTAATTGACTAATTAATTTTAAATGGTTTCAGGTTATTGAAGTATTAGGCTATCCTAGAGAAATAGCGAAACCAGAAAAGCAATACATTTTTACACTTCCCAAAGAAGGGCTGGTGTATGATTATCGATTTATCAAAGAGGTCATGGATGTTTTTAATATCATATTAGACTTCTAAGAGGCTAGATATTTTGATATAGCTGATTTAATTGAAGCAATGCTATATTATTTACAGGGTAAAGGTAAATGGAAGCCATGGTATGATGACGTGACAGCAGCGCCACCTATAAGTCGAGATACTCCACCAAACCAGATTCTTGTTACCACTCTTGACAGTGTTCGGTACCTCGCCCTGTTCAAATTGCTGGTCACCCATCACAAAGCTGTGATGATGGTGGGTCCTACTGGCACGGGCAAATCTTCCTATATTATTGTAAGTCAATTTAGCTACCTTGGTGATAAAATTTTTGCTTACGCAGACGCATAGTAACAGCAAAAAAATATTTTATAATTTGGGAAATGTTAAGTGAGAGGCATTGCTTTATGCTTTTCAGGATTTCTTAGTAAAGAGAGTGGATACGAAGGTGTACAAAGCTCTTATTATGGCATTTTCGGCTCAAACGAACTGTAATCAAACCCAAGACATAATCATGGGTAAACTGGATAAAAGAAGGAAAGGTATAATTCATATTTGTTTGTCGTAACTACTGCTATCTTTTGGTAAATTAATTAAGAGTCGTAGAATAACGCTGGACTGAAAACAAAGATGCTGTATGCGGATGCTTCTTAAGACCTTAATCCACGCTTCTGCTACAAATTTCTAACGCAAACTCGATGCTGCTCCTTACGGAAAACAATGACTTGCGAATAACAGTTAGTAAGTACAATAAGAAGAAGAGAATGGAGCAGCTGCTATTAATATAATAAAAACGGTGGTAACATAAACAGTCCAATTACGATTACCATCAAAATGGGCGCCTATTTTTGTTTGGAAACCAAAATCAAACAGTAAAATGAAAATACCTCCGTAACAGAACTGTTTAGATAACTGAGAGGTTTATGAGGGTATATACCTGGTATGTCTAAACTGAGTTTCATTGTTTTTATCTTTTCGGTATCGCCAATCTTATGAGCTGACCGGTCCACTAGTTGTGTTCTTTTTGTGCAATAAAATGTATGTAATTGCGAGATGTTTTCAAAGATTTCTTCTGATAACTAGGTGTGTTCGGTCCTCCAATTGGATGCTACAGTGTGGTATTCGTAGATGACGTCAGTATGCCTCAAGCGGAGACATATGGCGCACAACCACCTATAGAGGTGTTGCGCCAGGGTATCGATCTTGGCTTATGGTACGATCGCAAGACAAACGTGGCTATGCATCTCATTGATGTCCAGGTAACTTGTATAGCAGATTCTTGCTAAAATCATGTCTTTCTCAAAGAAATGTCTTGTGACCAAAATTGATAAAGATGTTTGCAGTTTAAATGCGATCCCTATATTTTAGTTTATGTGCGCTATGGGCAAGCCTACTCCTGGAGCAAAACTAGTAACACCAAGATTTTCTCGGCATTTCTCATTTTTCTGCATTGATGAATTCGATGATGACACAATGAAAGTCATCTTTGGGAGAATCATGTTGTGGCATCTCGACACTAGGTAAGTTATTTGTAATTTAAATAATATAGTATAGGCATTTTAGCAGTATGACTTCATCAAAACGATTTTTTTCAGAGGATTTTCAAAAGATTTTGACCCATGTATCGAAGAAATCGTGAGTGGAACTTTAGAAGTGTACAAGCAGTGTCGACTCAATTTACTGCCCACTCCGTCTAAGTCACATTACACTTTCAACTTGCGAGACTTCTCCAGAGTTATTTTGGTACTAGTAGAGCATTCATTTACCTACTCCACTTACTGTCATATAAAGGCATATTTTAACAATATGAACCAAACGAATTGTCAGTTGTATCTTTCATATTTTTATCATCAAAATTTCATCATCATCATCACCAGCCTAAATACGTCCCACTGCTGGGCACAGGCCTTCCTACATGAAAGAAACACATTAGGAGTTTGGGCCATAACACCACCACGCTGGCCCAATGCGGGTTGGTGGGCTAAAGCGGTTGTAGTAACAACCGGGACCAACGGCTTAACGTTTTCGTATTCGAAACCAGAGCGCTCAAACCAATACGCCACCGAGCTGCCATCAAAATTTAATTAGGATTAATTTGAAATTTTAACCTTTTTGTATAATAGAACCAACCAATATTAAATAAAATTATTTTAACATCTAAGTGAAACAAGTTTAACCAAAGCTTATTTTCCTTGAGCGGCTGTAAAGCTTGAAAAGTATTAAAAACTTATAAACATTAAATGATATTTAGATCACTACTATAATCATTGGCCTTTAAGACGTCTAAGTAGGTATAAAAAATATTTTGAACAAGGCAAGATTATTGTGGTCTGCTTTTTGTAAAATTACCTAATCACGACCGTGAAGAATGAAAGCAGTTCCATTATGACTGATGATGAATTTAATTATTTGAGACCTAAATCAAGAGCATCTTTGTAGGGAGTACTTCTATCCGTGCCCGAAGTAACGCCTGACCTTCAATCCATCAAGCGATTGTGGATACATGAGTGCTTGCGGGTTTTCTCTGATCGATTAGTCGAGGACGCAGACCGACAGTGGCTGGTCACGTGCTTACGTGAATCTACGGCGATGCATCTTAACGATGACTTCGACAAGATGCTTGCGAGGCTTCTAGACGACCCTAATGAAAAGGTTAGACGATGCAACATTAGCATGACTCTTTGCTTGTATTCACAATGTCTTAATATCGTAAAATCGTATTACAGATAACTGATCTCCATCTACGTAAACTCATCTATTGTGATTTTGCCAACCCTAAAGTAGATACGCGCTTTTACATGGAAACCACGAATATGGATCATTTGAATACTACTGTAGACGCATTCTTAGTAGAATTCAACAATATGTCGAAGAAACCAATGAACCTTGTGTTATTCAGGTAATCTACAGCAATGTATTTATTTTAACTTTTTCGTAAACTTTTATGATATTATTATTATTTGTTACATTCGGACCGTGTGTCCCAGTCTATCATTTGTTACCAATTTAGCATTAGTGATGAGATATAAAGCTTTATTTATTTATTTACTATGTTAGTGCAATAGCACTTCACAGGATTTAAGGAGTATTATTTTTTTCTATAACTTCCTAATTTGGACGCAGAAAATAAACAAATGCTACGTATGTTTGTGCAGGTTTGCGATTGAGCACGTGTCCCGTATATGCCGCGTACTGACACAGCCACGGTCGCACGCGCTGCTTGTGGGACTCGGCGGCTCGGGCCGGCAGTCGCTGACAAGGCTCGCCGCGCACATCAACGAATATGACCTCTTCCAGGCTAGAAACCTTTGATGTGCACCTTTAGAAGCATTATGTTTCAAATACTATATAATAATTTTAACTAATAATTATTGTGAAGACTGGAGCTTGAAATAGGTTAAAGATAACCTGTCATACATTGATCACTTTATTGCTAGTTGACAAGCAATCAAAAAGATTTGATTCTTTCTTGACGCTGCTGCTGCTGTAGCGTCAAACTCCCAATTAAAGTTAAAGGTGGAAATTTAATATTCCGGGTGTAAGGGGGACGCTCTCGAAAACAAAGGCAAACGGCAGTGCTGGTGACCTTAAACACAACTTGTTACAAAAGAAATTTACAATTGCGAAAAAAATCTGCTGTTCCATACAAACAGGTCGTGTAGATATTACAATTTGCATAAAACAGCTGTTTTATTTCGCGATTTCTCGTTTTCGGGAGCGACCCCTTACATCCTGTATGTATGTTTGGTGAATTAGATGTTTAGCTCGGCACATTAAAGAGGCAATAAAGAAATTATTTGTGGCATTTGAAGTTATTAAACATATTGCAAATTTTAAATAACCGAGTCACAATTCACAGACCCCCGTTTAACGGGCAATATTAAAATATATTTTTTTATACAGGTTGAAATGAGTAGAACTTATGGCAAGAACGAATGGCGTGAAGATTTAAAGACTTTGCTGAAGAAATCCAGTACTCCTGATCTATTAATGGTGTTTTTATTCATAGAATCACAAGTATGTATCGCCACCATTCCACCTACCAATCAATTTTTGAATGGTAACCCATGTAATATTAAATTTTAATCATATTGTTAGATCAAGGAGGAAGGTTTTTTGGAAGATGTCAATAACATGTTGAATTCGGGAGAGGTTCCAAATATTTTTGGCGCCGATGAAAAGGCAGAGCTATGTGAAAAAATGCGAGTTGTGAGTATTTGACGACATGAAATTCCTCTAACATGAGTTTCAAGTTAAAAAAAATAGTTACTTATTATCAATAATATTTGTTCTTAGATCGATCGCCAACGTGACAAGTCATTGCAAACTGATGGCAGCCCCACAGCTCTTTATGCTTACTTTGTGTCAATCGTACGCGATCAACTTCACATTGTACTGGCCATGTCACCCGCAGGCACATCTCTGCGAACACGCATACGCAAGTTTCCATCGCTCGTCAACTGCTGCACCATTGATTGGTTCCAGGTTTGACTCCTTTCAAAGCTCTGATACTTTCTCACATTACTTCTCTGTGTTTGTTGATTGTGATCAAAGGTTGAATAACTCCGTCAAAATCTTTCCATGTCTAGGAATGGCCCCCTGATGCCTTACTCGCCGTTGCAACACGCTTCCTAAAAGACATAGAACTGACAGATTTGGAGCGAGATACTGCTATAAAACTGTGTCAGATGTTCCACACTGACACGCAGGAGCTCACTCGTCAATTCCTCTTGCGCCTGAAGAGATATAACTACGTCACGCCAACCGCGTACCTGGAACTTATTAATATGTTCAAGACATTATTAAGCAAGAAACGAACGTTAGTATTTAAATTGTTGTTGGACGTTACAGAAACTCAGCCGATATGAATTGCTTACAATTTTTTCCTCTATATAAATATATTAAAGTTTTCATTGTTCTAATCCTAAACATTTCGCTATATGAATTTCAATTAAATATTCGAAATTACCCAACAGAGAACTATTAACCAGTGAAAAACGCTACTTAACTGGTCTAGATCAGCTAGCTATAGCGTCTAAGTCAGTAGCGGCGCTACAACAAGCGTTAGAGGTGCTTCAACCTAAATTAGCTGCAGGCGCAGCTGCCGTGGCTGAGACAACTGCAAAAGTGGAGAAAGAAAAGGAGGGCGTGGCTCTCGTGGAAGCCGAAGTGCTAGTTGACCAAGCTGCTGCCGAAGAACAGGTCTAAACAATTAGTAAAAAATTGATAAGGATTTAATGAACTTTACCAAGATCTACCAGAGTATGTCATGTACTTATTGTATTTTGGGATTTTAATACCTTATAAGTTTCTTTCAGGCGCAAGAAGCGCAAGGCATCAAAGACGAGTGCGACGCAGATCTGGCTGAAGCCATGCCAATATTAAACTCTGCGCTCGCGGCTCTTGACACTCTTACGCCTCAAGATATTACTTTCATCAAAACGATGAAAAGCCCACCTCGTGGTATTAAATTGGTGATGGAAGCAATATGTATATTGAAGGTATTTTTTTAATTTTGCATAAACTGAAAATAGTAGGCATAACGGTACTCATTTATAATGTGTCGTACAAACATTATAAATGAGTACCGTTATGCCCTTATTTAGTAGATAAGTAAACATCAGGAATTTGGGGTAGTTTGTTGCTTATTTATTTTACAGTCATATGTCATATCTTGTATCTCAATATTGTAGAATACTTCTTCCACTTACAAGAAGAGTCTAGCTTTTAAAAGTGTATTGCAAATTAGAGCACGTGGCTCTATTAATTTTAAAGTACCTAATGTATTCTCTTAGTAAGACTTTAGAGAACGATACCTAAATATGTAAAATAAAGCTTTATATTTTAGCTAATTTATTCTTTTTTAATTTTCTTTTTACACTCTAACCAATAGGATGACCCGGTAAGTTCTTAAGCTTCATCTTTAAAAACTTTTCCTAATTTCTTTATCATTATTAAATTAGTTTCAAGAAAAAATTACAAAATCGATTTTCCTTTTAGCTTCTTAGACTGTAATTAAAGATTTAACCACGGTTTTAGGAAGTAAAGCCCGACAAAGTTCCAAATCCATCGGGGGTGGGTACAGTGGAGGACTACTGGGGTCCATCGAAGAAGCTACTTAACGATATTAAGTTCCTAGAATCACTACAGAATTATGATAAGGATAATATTCCGCCACCTGTTATGAAAAAATTAATGGCGACTGTGATGCAAGATGATGGTTTCGTGCCGGAGAAAATCCGTGCTGTATCTGTCGCCGCTGAGGGTAAGTGAGACTTATTTATTACTCATACTGGATTAGGTGCATAAAAACGAACGACACGTGGACTACAAAATGAATATAAAACGGCGCTATAAATGGACATAAATTTACAGCACCATCAAAATAATCATCGTAACTTAGCACCAAAAATGTAGCTTTAAAAATATTATCAGATAAAATAATAAATTATTTAAAAGTTGATACGCGTAGTAATAACCTCTGTTTGTCCATAAATGCTGACAAAAGACGTTTTATCAGTATTTTTAGGACAAGATCAATAAGAAACTGAAGACCAAGGTTGACACTCATGTGCAATAAATAACTTAGCGTAGGTATATTATTCTATCGTGTACGATGAAAGCTATATATTTTTTTATATAAAATGTAGATATTGAAAAATTAAAACCGACTTCAAAAAACTGAAAAGGATAAAATAATTAAATTTATGTAGGTATTCATCCCCTAGAAACATATTTTTGGAGTCGGTGCTTCACTTTCTATTGTTTTTGGAAACCACTTAGCACCAACTCCAAAAATATGTTTCTCGGTCGGTTTTAATTTTTGTTTAAAATTTTTTTTTTACAATTTTTAGTGGTAACTTTCTACGGTCGAAGCTAGATGGGTGACCGTCAACTTATATTGTTTCCTACTATCGCATCGTTTCACTAAAAAGTCATTTGAAAAGCAAAAATTCGCAATTTCGCTTAGGTAGATGATTTCATAATTTCAGTTTTTTTTAATTTAAAACCAAAGTACCCAACTGTTTTTGAAAAAAATTTTATGGGACCAAATGGCAACTATTCCGCATCGAACAAAAAAAGAATCACGTAAATCGGATCAGTAATCTCGGCGTAATCGGTGTACATACATAGAAAAAAAAACATACCGGCCGAATTGAGAACCTCCTCGTTTTTGAAGTCGGTTAAAAATAATACTTTTTATTTAGGAATGTGCAAATGGGTAATTGCAATGACGAAGTATGATAAAGTGGCTAAAGTTGTGGCGCCGAAGAAGCAAAGATTGGCAGCAGCTCAAGCGGTTTATGATAAAGCTATGGCAGCGCTAGCCGTCAAACAGGCACAGTTAAAAGAGGTGTGTACATGTTATATATTTATTTTTTATACAAAGCATCTAGCAGCACGGTAAATGACTCAACACCACCTGATGTGAAGTGGTAAGGAAAGTCAATATGCGATGACAGCTAGTGCAGCTTGAAATACACCGTCGCCTCCAACTTGCCGGCCCAAAAAGTGCCTTTTCACAAAAGGTTACTTTTAAAGGTATGTAATAGGAAGGACACAACACACATGTGGTGGCAAAGAATTCCAAGTTTTGGAAGTACGACAAAGAAACGAGTTAATAAACTCATTTAATCGGGATGTTGTGGTGGTGGATCCTGAGCAGGAAGGGGAAGATGGGATTAGGTCAATAAAAATATCTTAAATGCGATTTTCGTAGTCTGTGGTATTTAATAAGGTTTTATGTTATAATGAACCTGTGTTTATAAATTGCTATTTGTATTCCAGATTTTCCGTACAGGTAACTGATATTTTGTTATAATATTTTTTAGCACATATGACACAATTTACTTTACATAGTTACTTTATTCTAGGTACAATTGAAACTATCCAAGTTAGAAGAAGCATTAGCACAGCAAAGTCGCCAGCAGAAGATGTTGGACGACGAAGTAATGGACTGCAGCAACAAATTGAAACGCGCGGAGATGCTCATTTCGGGGCTCGGTGGGGAGAAGACCAGATGGACGCAGATCGCTAAAACTTTAAGAGAAACGTATAATTCTCTTACAGGTTCAAACATTCTGATTTTCTAATAAGTGTTAATAGAATTATAAGAAAAACCTAAGAATGCCGTGCTTTGTATTTAAAAAAAAGAATATTTTTATTACTTGTTTATGCGTTTAGAACCAGCTTGTCAATTATAATTAACGTATTACATTTTTCAGGTGATATATTGATTGCAGCTGGAATAATTGCATATCTAGGTCCGTTTACAGCTACATTCAGATTTGGACAAGTGTGTATATGATCTCATAACATTACTTATTGTAATAAATCCACCACATGAATAGTACCCAAGCAATAATCAGACATATCTGATTTTGATTGTGGACTATCTATTCATGTAGTGGATTTTTTCGACAGTATCGCGTCGTTTCTAGGTGATAAAATGGGCAAAAGCATGTCATGACTGCGGAATAGTGTGTACGCTTAACTACAGTCTGATCAAATCACTGGGCGAGCCAGTTACCATACAGCAGTGGAACATTGATGGCTTGCCAGCAGATGATTTCAGCGTTGAGAGTGCTATCATAATTATGTATGTAATATTTAAGGCTAATAACAGAAAAGAAAGAATTAGACTTCTTCGGTATGCAAACAAAACGCACACACACTCACACACACACACAGTAATAAGAAACTAGAACATATTCTATACTCGTTGTATTGTAACTAAGTAAATAAAAATAGGTCCTTAATGATTGGGAAGCACAAAATAATTAATGACGCAAGCATATTTAGTAAACGGCTGAATAGATACAAAATACTCCCGCGTCGAAAAATGAACTACAGTTACTTTTTAATTTATTCAACTGTTATGCGATCATTTATTATTGTAAATAAATAATACATGTCACTCTGTTTAAAGTAATGTGTCGCTTCGTACTCAGACTTTAGACACCTCATTTCTTTCCTTGAATGTAGTAAGAGAGGTGATTAGGGGATACTGAGGAACAAAATATCCAATTTCTACATCCACCAACCAGGCGCCAGGTCGGCGTAGTGGACTTTGTGGTCCCGGATCAGTTATTGATATTATTCTTACTTTTAAAATCGCAAACTAGTTACGAGTGGGTAGATTATTGAAGACATTTTGGTTGGCAATATTTTCCATCTGCTAACAGCGCCGCGTCTACGACTTGACTTCTTTTGTGGCGCGAACTTTACTTAAAATTTACGTAACTATTTTTTTTTCTGTGGTGCCGTTATATTTTCACTAGAAATATGATATGATGATATTAATATCATAGCTTTTCATTATTAGTCGTTTTGCTACTTAAAGATTTTAGTTTTAGGCATAAAGAAAGTAAGAGTAGGGTGCACCTACGTAACTTCACTTATTTACGTTGCAGTGGTGTATTTGTAAGTTTCACTAATTATATCAAATCTCTACGGCTAAGAAAAGGAAAAAATTACCTATTTTTTTCCAATATACGGTGATTTCAGTAGCACAAAGTTAGTTGCACTTTATAATAAGAACTTTAGAGATAGTCTTAAACATGTACTCGTATATGGAATGGAATTCGAAAAAACTTTTCTACGACCTAATGTCCTGCTTAACTCAAGGCCACCCATCTTATAGTTAATGTGCAACGGGACTGAGTTTATGGTTTTTGACTTTGAATATAACTTATTTTTTTTAGGACGGCACGTCGATGGCCATTAATGATTGACCCACAGGGCCAGGCAAATCGCTGGATCAAAAATATGGAAAAACCGAATAACTTATGTCTAGTACGCATGACCCAAGCTGATCTTGGAAGAGTTTTGGAAAATGCTGTACAATTTGGTCAGCCGGTAAGTTAGTAATTCCTCCTATTGATAATAATTTTATAAAATTTATTTAATATTACAAAACATATACACATGATTTGATCATTTTAGTTTTTATATAAAGGTTTTTTACCTATATTAATTCTAATTTTAATACAATTATGATAGAAGATAAATAGTATGACATACAAGATTATTCGAATAATGTACAGGTATTACTAGAAAATGTTCTGGAAGAATTGGATCCAATGTTGGAGCCCCTTTTGCAACAACAGACTTTCCGGCAGGGTGGTGCTCTTTGTATCAAAATTGGTGACACTATTGTGGAATACAGTAAAGATTTCAAGTGAGTTACAAGTTTGTTTTTCCATAAAATTTTACAATCAACTGACTAATCCACATGAAATTTAAATTATTAACAGGTTGTATATAAGTACAAAATTAGCGAACCCACATTACTTACCCGAAGTGGGTGTACGCGTGACTTTAGTAAACTTTATGCTGGCCAAAGATGGTCTTCAAGCGCAGTTGTTATCTCGCGTGGTTGCTCGAGAACGACCTGACTTGCAACAAGCTAAATCTGACCTTACCACGCAAGGTGCCGAACATAGACGACTCTTACAGGAAATAGAGAAAAAGATTCTAAACGTCCTTTCTACATCAGAACATTTGCTTGAAGATGAAGAGGCTGTTCAGGTATGTTTTAAAAATCAGTCATAATCAGGCTCATTATATTTCATGAAATGGCCAATTGAATATAGTACAACTAAAGATATTTAATTTACTTCAGTAATGCAATAAATGTTCTTCAACCTATTTTTAATGGTATATCTCTATCACAGATCTTAAATTCTGCAAAAGATACATCCAATGAGATTAAAGAAAAGCAAGAGGTGGCAATGGTCACAGAAAAAGCTATAGACGAAGCTCGAGATGATTATGTGCCAATTGCAGTACACTCTACAAATTTATTCTTCCTTATTGGTAAATTATTGACATTATAGTGCAATACGTTTATAATAATCTGCAGAATAGTCTTATTAAAAATATGTTTGTTTTAGCGTCATTGGCGAATATAGATCCAATGTATCAATATTCATTGGGATGGTTTGAAGGCCTTTTCACTGCAGCTATCGATAACACTGAAAAAGTGGATGAAATACCTGCAAGATTAGGAATATTACGCTCATACTTCACTTATTCCCTGTATGCCAATATTTGTAGAAGTTTGTTTGAAAAAGTTGGTATTTATCCAAAATGAAATTCTATTTTGATCACCAATTTGAATTTTTCTCCAGAGCTTATCTTCTATTAATGCTTAAAACCTGGAGGCTTGCTTTTATTAAGGGTTACATTTTATTTACTTAAATTGTAAAAAACAACGTGATCTATACAGGACAAGTTGGTGTTCTCATTGCTACTGACAGTAACAATCATGGTAGCAGAGGGGCACTTACAACAAGGCAATATTCTCTTCTTGTTTGGAGGTGCACAACCACGTCATGTACCTCCTAATCCAGTTAGTTTTTTGAGTCCGCAAAACTGGGCTGAGCTCAATGGGTAAGCATGATGAAACAAATTTAATTTATGTCCTTATTAAAATCATCTGTGATTAGTATGCCAAAGCATATGCTGAACCGTAATGGCATGATTTGGTCTGATAGCTCAAAGAAGAATAGACCCGAAAACTGGCATCGCGTGCCATGATAAACTTTAGCACTTTTAGACCTAGTCAGAAGATTTACTGTCAGTGACCATTTACAAATCATTTGATTATGATTGGGGTAGTATTATTTCAGTAATCAAGATATTTAGGACACGTACATGTGTAAAACAGAATGAAAGCTTACGCCATACCTGTGGGACATAGAATAGAACGTCAGCTCAGCAGTTATAGAACATGATATCTATCTATCATCTACGAAAGCCGCCTCTATTGCGAGTGGAGAGAGCGGTCTCAAGGGCAAACTGTTACGCTTGATGTGCTGTTGACTGTACTATATAGTTAGTAAAATAGATTTTCTTTATTTTTCAATGCAGACTAAACGAGTTAGAAAAGTTCCATGGTATTGTAGATCACTTCATGGCTAATATTCCTCTTTGGGAGGCATTTTGCAATACAGCAGATCCACAAAATCAACCTTTACCAGAACCATGGAATAGCAAACTAGATGCATTTGAGGTAAACAATATAGCTATAATATTATTTTAACGTTTTATTTCTGAAGTTTGATTGCATAATCGAATTCTTATTTTTTTTAGAAACTAATGGTTTTGCGATGTCTGCGGTTCGATATGATGGTGCCCGCTGTACAAAACTTCTGCGAAGGTCAATTTGATAAATAAATAAAGTAATAACCATTTTTTTCCTGTAACCAATTACTGAACATTTTAAACTCGTCTTGCAGGTGAAATGGGTCGTCAATTCGTTGAGCCACCGCTGTTTGACCTGGCATCGTCTTATTCAGATTCTCATTGTTGTATACCTTTGCTATTCGTATTAACGCCTGGCTCAGATCCTATGGGAACTCTTCTTAAGTTTGCTGATGATCAGGTTGGTGATTATCTAATTTATATGGATATTGCAGATTATATTCTTGAATGGAATGCAAAGTAAATTTAGTGTGGTATTTTTGTACACGAATTCTTACTTTTTTAGGGATTTGGTTCATCCAGGTTATTTTCACTATCGCTGGGACAAGGTCAAGGTCCAATCGCTGTAAAGTTGATCGATGAAGGAGTTCGCAGTGGCACATGGGTTGTACTGCAGAATTGCCATTTGGCTAAAAGTTGGATGCCTATGCTTGAGAAGGTAGTTCATATCATATTTTGAAGTTTTTTTTTAATTATTTCTAAATAAAATTAAAATTTTTTTCTTAGATTTGTGAAGGTCTAACACCAGATTCAACACACCCGGACTTTAGGTTATGGCTGACATCGTACCCCGCTGATCATTTTCCTGTATATGTCTTACAAAACGGCGTGAAAATGACGAATGAGCCACCGCAAGGTAATTGAGTAATTATTAACGTTATATGTCTACTACAATATTAGCATCGATAACGTGCCAGGTCTATATAACAAGTAGGACAACAACATAAACTTGTTGTTGTTTTTTCCCGCCAAGGAATAAAATCTCATTATAATTATAGGTCTCCGTGCTAACATCGCACGATCATATCAAAGCGACCCGATCAATGACCCTGAGTGGTTCGAGGGCAATAAACAGCCAGAGGTCTTCAAGAAGCTTCTGTTTTCGCTGTGTTTCTTCCACGCTGTCGTCCAAGAACGTCGACAGTTCGGTCCACTCGGCTGGAACATTCGTTACGAGTTTAATGAGACTGATTTACGTATTAGCGTCACACAGCTCTATATGTTCCTCAATGAGTACGAGGTGAGTTAATGGACATTTAATTCAAATTCAATTACTGCAGTATTTTGATGTCTTTGCATTGCCACCAATAAAAATGCAGAATAAGTGACGGATTTTCTTATCTATTAGATTTTTTAGGATGTCCAATTTGTCGCTCTACGTTATTTGACTGGAGAATGCAACTACGGAGGACGAGTTACTGATGATTGGGATCGGCGCTGTCTCAACACCATCTTACTAAAGTTCTACAATCCGCGTGCCATCTTTGAAGAGAAATATGCTCTTGAATCTACTGGTTTGATAGTTTTCATGTTCTTTTTCTACGTGTAAATAACCAATTTATTTAGTACGTACTAGCTGTACCCTACCACTGATTTAACTGACGCTGATTTAATAGACGTCGAAAAATTGTTGAGTTTGGTATTATCTTAATTTAATTTTATCATTAAAATTAAGAACATAATGGAATTCGTCGATATTAGTAAAGATATCTACTCGATCGTGTGTTTAAATGTAAAAATTTCGACATTGAGATGGCAGACGTTATCTTTTAATGCAAAAACAGGAAGGCTAGATTTCTTTGGATTTTACACAGTCCTCGGTAGCTCACTGGTCAGAGAAGTTACTCGGACTGGCGAAGGTTACGGGTTAGGTTAAATTTACATAGGACATGATTTTTTTTCCAATCCAGATATTTTTGATGCACCTCTAGGAGTCTACTACATTCCGACTCTACGCGAGCACGGTGACTTCATCAACTACGCGCGCTCGTTGCCCGTCGCGACCCCCCCGGACGTCTTCGGGTTCCACCCCAACGCTGATATCACCAAGCACTTCCGCGAAGCCGGCGAGCTGCTCGACACAGCAATACTTACACAGGTCACAATCATAATTAGAGAAATAAAAGAAATTTTTAAATCCCGTTGTTGTAGGAATAGGTTTGTTGTAGAAAACCTCGTTTGGAGTTTACGTTTCAAATGGGTTAATTAAAAATTAAAATTTTAACAAAAATATTGAACATTTTTGACCATATTCACAATAATTCGTTTTTGACATTCTGCAATGGTACTATTCTGAAGCATGAGGTAAACTTGCCGTTTTTGGGATTTATAGCAAGAATTTTTATCATCAAAGTAATTTCGCAAGGTCAATTTTTATTTAGTATTTTGTAGGCTTACCAAAATGTTGTATTCATAGAAATTTAAATAATATTATCATTTGTTAATTCATTATTTTTATGTAGTTATCAGTAAAAGAAGAACTGGCAATACATTAGATACTCATTGATTGGTGTTCGAAATGTATAGGAATAATTAGCAATGAAGTAGTAGTCTACACACACTGTCATGTTTTATTATCATTAGTATTTACGACTATAATATTTTCACTACTGTATTTTTCATTTTCAATTGCTGCGCTGATATAAACTACAGGACCGCATGGTAAGATCATTTATTATTAAGTATTTAGTATATTTTGAGTACTTGCATATTTTTTTGTTTTTGACACTGATATTTTTCTATGTCCGTGCTTCTAGGATCTATTGAAACAATATTTGGTAAGTTATTAAACCCAGAAAAATATAAAATCAGTATTTTGGTGTTTGTGTGATTTGTGATACTTTGCATGCTATAATATTAAATTTTGATAAAACTCGGATGTATGTTCTGTGTCTTGTTTTGTTCCATATATTGCTTCAAACTCATGAAGTCTTCCCAATGTTGCTGAATAAAGTCTCATTGCGGATAAATACTTATTTCAAATGGCTTTGAAATATCTAGGACACAATGGCAGCCGGCGGCGGCGGTTCAACTCCCGAGCAGCAAGCAATGGCGATTGCCGAAGACGTTTTGGCCCGACTTCCGAACAAGATCCTATCTGGACCTTCCCATGAAGGCGATATCAAGCCATCTGACATGACGCCCATGTCTATTGTGGTGATACAGGAAGCAGCAAGATACGAAAGACTTGTTAACGTAGTAAGGTCTAGTGCAAGGGCCGTCATCGGAGCTGTGCAAGGTATTCATTAGAAATAATTTTATATGAGTTAGAATAATAAGCTTGTTGTTCCTTATCTACTTAACCGTAAAGGTATTTGCTACTGTAATTTTACCAGAGATGCGACGCTACGTTATTGCCTTTGCTATGGACTTGTTGTTAAAACATTTTGCATCGAATATACATATTTTTGAAAAGACAACTATATAAATATATACCCACAGATATTTAATTGAATTTGCATTATAATGCTTAGTCCGTATATATTATTAGATATCTATGTATAAGCCTATATTTAGTATTTATTTTTGTATATCTAGTTACATAGGTTTATAAAAAAACGCACTTTGCCGATATAGCGCACCTACCATTGCTTGCCTAGAATACCTTCTGGTCTCTTATGCTTGGCTTTTCTCGAAGGACAATGTAGCCACTATACTGGGACCATCACGTTATTTTCTATGAAAGAGTCGAATCAAATAAGTACGAGATACAAAATTTTATACGGACGCTAATAGGGCGGTCGTACCTACTTGAAGAAAACTAAGACTTTTATCGTATAATATCAGGGGTAAGCGTGCTAACGGATGTGACGGAGGAGGTGTTGACGAGCATGGTGCGCGGGCGCATCCCTGCGTTATGGGCTGGCAAAAGCTACCCCTCGCTAAAACCACTCGCTGCCTACTTCGATGACCTACTGGCGAGGCTCGACTTCTTGCAGGTGACCGTCGTGTATAACCTGTCTTCCTCTTATTAACCGACTTCAAAAAAAACAAAAATTAAAACCGACTCCAAAAACCTGAAAAGGATAAAATAACTAAATTTTAGTAGGTACTCATCCCCTAGAAACCTATTTTTGGAGTCGGTGCTTCACTATCTATTGTTTCTTTCGCTTACGTAGATGATTAATTAATCCAGTTATTTTGATTTAAAAACCAAACTACCCAATGGATTTTCAAAAACATTTTATGGGACCAAATGGCAAATATTCCGCATCAAACACATAAAGAATCATCAATATCGATTCACCTAGTCAAAAGTTCTGAGGTAACAAACATAAAAAAAAATACGGTCGAATTGATAACCTTCTCCTTTTTATGGCGTCGGCTAAAAAGTAAAGTAAAAGTAAAGTCTGGCTAAAATGAAAATGAAATTTTGTCAGTTTACTCTTTATTGTATTGAGCAGGTAGTTATCTAAGGGATGTTTATTTTATACGTAGCACTGGCACCAGCACGGCCCGCCCACAGTGTTCTGGCTGTCGGGCTTCTACTTCCCGCAGGCGTTCCTCACGGCCGCGCAGCAGAGCTACGCCAGGAAATACAAGATACCCATTGATCAGCTAGCCTTTCACTATGAGGTAAAGACTCTGACTGACTAATCTTAACCAGGACCGTATTGAAGACGCTATCCGAATATAATAGGTCCAATCTTACACAACATATTATAAGAGTAAAAACATCAGTCGTGTTTTATTTCTTTGTTTGAATTTTATTCATATTACCTATTGGAAATCAGCTTTGAAAAACAATACGACATGAAATCAATATGTTATTGTCTGTAGGTTCAACGGAAGCTCCAATTAGACGAGCCTCCGGAAGAAGGGGTGTATATCCGCGGGTTGTTCATGGAGGGTGCTCGATGGAACATGGATATCTACTGCATTGACGAGTCGCTTTCTAAAGTGCTCTATGACGATTTTCCACCCGTAAGTATCAAGTATGTTGGTTGTATTAGAGTACCTACATTTCTAGGTACTGTATCAACTGAAAAATCATTTATGAAAGTTTGAAGGTTGGACTATTCACGACCGTATTAAAAAGAAGAAATATGTACTGAAATGAGCAATTAAAAAATACTTACTTGTACATGAAAATTACGTATTTAACAGGAAAAAGATATTTTACCATACAATAAGGTTTTTTGTTAGCAAGGTTACCTAACCTTGCTTTAAGTGGAAATATAAAATCCAAAGTGTATGTTCACTTAGGTGATACATAGCGAGATACATACCTATTTTTTAATTTTTTTTTAAGTGTACCACAGAAACAGTGGCATAATATAGGTACGCATTATACCTCTAATATCGCTTCAACGTTCATAGCAAGTTACTGAAGGCGCGAAAATTGCTAATCCGTATGGTGAGACTGAGCACTTTCTCTCCTTAATTGATTAGAGAAGTTTGCAAACTTTGTGGCACAACTTTTGGCCGGAGTCGAATCTTGCCTGATTTCATCAGCCCAGCTCGTATTCTGAACACGTAAAAGAAAGAACTCGAATTAACGAGGCGTGGAACCTGGAAATTGGGAAGATGATAGGCCAGCAGCCTGTTTTTCTGGCCTCAATTCATGGTAGGTAAATGACTGTGAGTTTTATAACAAAGAAACGTATTTGAAAATTGTTGAAAATTATAAAGATCATGTTTTTAACGGGCTCACCATATTAGTATTATTAGTACCTGCCCACAAGAGGTTAAGTACTATATAAATTGGCGTTTTTGAACTTGCACTCATCGTGATGGATGACTAATATCTCTCGATGAATTTAACACTTCTGAGTAGCTGTCGCGTAAGTTTACTTGGGCGCCATTTAAGGTTTATTTCTTTGTTGTAAAAGCCATTTCATCAGTCAGTGCACGCGCTTACAATTTACCAATGTTACCATAAAAAGTCTCCGACTTTCGTGGTATAATGTTGTATTATTTTTTACGATTACAGGTTAATTGCGATACAATAACCAATAAATATCCACTCCCAGGTATGGTTGATTCCCCTAAAACGGGAAGACATCCCCGAAGAGGTGTTCTACAACTGCCCACTATACAAGACTGGCGACCGGCGCGGTGTGCTGTCCACCACGGGTCACTCCACCAACTATATCTTGTTCATGCGCCTGCCCACACAAATGGAGCCCGACCACTGGATTATGCGGGGAGTTGCTTTACTGACACAGCTACCATTCTAGACATTCAACTCTATGAAATGCACAATATTGATAGGAATCTAGAAGTACTTTGTGATTTTGAATAATTTTGAAAATTCTAAAGCGCTCCAAAATCAAGCATGAAGATCCTATTCAGACATTTGCTGTTTATTATTAGATATTTAGAAATGTTAATAAGCAATATTCTCACGGAAATTTGTGGACTCTGATTTGTAAGGTGGATGTGGTGGAAAATAAAAGCAAAAAACTGAAAGAATATTAATCTTAGTATCCAGAAAGTAGCACCCGTTGATAAAAAACACCATAGGTAATGACAACCAATGGTGTAATCTCAGAATAATCGGTGATACTGTTGGTTAGTGCTTTTATGGATCAAATTATAATGCAATCAAAATATAAAATTGAGTGCGTTTTAAATATTCCAGATGAGTTAAATAAAATTGTGATCATTTCGAAGAATTTGGTTTAGTCATTTTGCGGGTTTATTACCCGTACATTGACTGAATCAGTATAACAGTGTATATAAAATCAACACTTTCTATTAATTCTTTGGTTCCAGACTAGGAAAATGGATTTTTCAAAAATCTAATGGTGCATATTAGTTTTAATTAAAGTTGACTCCACTTGGAGTGTTTTTCTCTTTTACCTACTTGTTTTGGATTTTGTCGACCACACACTCTTGCAGAAGATTTATTCTGTAATAATGTGTACAATATTTATTGTATTTATGTCGTATAGACTACGCTACAGATCACTTTACAAATTCCCCTATTACTAACAAACTAACAATTAATGTATAGGAGTATTGAAAATTTTATCATAAATTCGTAATAATTTATGTAATACATAATTTTATTTAAAGTATAAAAGTTTATACAAATAAATCGAATTGGTTTTAATAGATGCGAACAATATTTTTAATAAATATTAAAAAGAAATGACCGTTTTCCAAAACTTTTATAGCCGAAAAATTTCAATATTATTTCCTAAATTGATTTGATTTGTTTTACTGGGTAAGAATAGCCTAGCGGTATTTTATGAACAAGTATGTGTAAAATGGCGCCTTATTGAAGCGTAACCAACATTCCTATTGATTATTTAAAACGTAATCCGTCAAATCCGTCCAATTTGGAATTTCTGTTCAAACATACACCTATTTACATGCAAGTACCTAGACTATCTTACTTGAATAATCAAAATTCATATATAACTCTACGTCAGAGCTAACAACAACTGCGAAACTTATAATGGCCACCATTTCCGAGACTTTGAAATTACTTTTGCAGCCTTGGCTATAATAAATTGTTTTAAACTTATCATAAGACTTATTTCCACTTAACCTTGACCAATGAGAATAAAGTTATTGATTTAAGTGGTCTAACTATTGGTTGTACTAACAACACACATTATTTTTTAGAGCTTTGATCTTCTATTAAGGAAGGGGTATAATTACATAATTAAGTTTTCTCTTTTTTCTTTATGACGTGGAATTGTTGTGTATATACGTTTTCTATTAATTAATACCTTATACTGTTAAGATCTTTTTGATGTGCTATTTTAAATTTGAAATCATGTCTTAATTTATCATGTCAATAGGACGACCGGCTGGTCGAGTGGTCTGTACCCCTTGCTATACGGGCTGCTCGATGAAGAGGTCCCGGGTTCGAATCCCGGTAGGGGCAAATGTTTGTATGATGAATACGTGCATTTGTTCACGAGTCATGGATGTTTATATGTTTATTTAGTATATTTCTAATATTTATATACATATTATTATCAATATTAATCCGTTATCTAGAATCATAACACAAGCTCTTAATGATGCTTACTTTGTGCTAGATAATAGGCGTGAGTGTATGAATATTATTAGATATTATTATATTATTATTAAATTCATCTTTTTTTTATACAACTAGAAGACAAACAAGCTGACGGCCCACCTGGTGGTAAGCGGTTACCGCCGCCTATAGACTCCTGCTATAACAAGGAAAAGCACTTGATATTGCAGGTGCCTTGTCATCCTGAGGCCTAAGATGAAATGCCGTCCATGCCCAGAAATATCATGTTATTATTGTTAAATTTTTTGTCTACATTTGTTACAGAACGTGCCTATTATAGTTAATTCTATTTTCACTATGTTACCCCTGGAGTTTTATTTTTCTTAAGTGTGATTAAAGTACCTAATTATGTAATCATGACCTGTTTTATTTGTAACAATTTTATTTTATGCCTTACTTAATATTATAAATGTGAAAGTATGTCTGCTACATTTTCACTCCCAAGCCGCTGAACAGATTTAGATGAATGAAGATAGATTAGACTTTATTAGGCCATGAGAAAAGGAAATAAGGTAACTTTTGGGGCGATGAACGACATCCACGCTGGCATTGACGGCCAATAGTTATCTATTTAAAGTTTATGTACATGCAGCCATTTGACTTGACACTGATAAAAAATTCTGTACATGTAACCATTTGACTTGACACTGATAGAAAATTTATGTATTACATGCGGCTATTTGACTTGACACGGATAGAAAAAATGTATGTACCTATTACATGCAGCCATTTGACTTGACAATGCAGCCATTTTCTACAAAAAGAATAAAATTTTAGTTTTTTTTATTTCAATTTTACCACTGAAGAGCTTGAAAGTTTTATAATTACATTGCTAAGATCCTACATTAAAAGTCCTAATACATTGTTGAGATTTTATAGTAATTAAATTAAATGTCATAATATAAAACATACATCAATTAATGTTGATTCGTTTCGTTTCTTCGTTCTAGTTTTCGAGGTAAAACAATGTGTAGGTAACAATGTATAATTAAGTATAAATTATTCAGATATTCGATTTATCTGTGAACTGCAAAATCACCAGAGGCTCGAGTGCGGCTCGGAATTGCGCGTGACACGCTCCTCGCCTCCGCACAATGCGAACAATTGCCAAATTAATCCGTCCCCGGGCGGCCGGGGCTCACTCCTCTCGAGACAATGTGCCAGTTTGTTGCCTACACATTGAAAAGCGCCTGTCAATCAATTTATGTTCATTTGTAACGAGATGGATTCGTAATATTCTGACTCCGAGAGTCTTGTGAATCCCCTCTTTATTTTATCCTGATCGAATCGGACAAATGTTTCTGCGGAATAAAACGCAATTGGGTTATCTGATCCATGAATTATGTGATGGATGAATAGAACCAGGTTTATACGAGGGACAAACTGAAAGTTCTTAGAAAATCAAAAACTGAGCAAGCTATTAAGTTATTAGTAATACATATTATGTATATATTATCAAAATAGTGTCCATTTACATCAATAAATACATCGCTGCATCCGATGGAAGTACTGAGTAAAGCACTTTCCTCACTCGTCCTTAGGGGGTCTCTTCGACGGCCTTTTGAAACGCAGTCACTGCATCCTCGGCGACTAGAAAACGTTTTCCTCCGAGTTTTTCTTTTATTTCATAAATAAAAATCGCAAGGTGTGTGATCGGGGCTATATGGCGGGTGACCCAGTAATTCTACGTCTGACGTCGCCAAATAGTCGATCGTTCGCCTTGCGGTGAGCGACGAAGCGTTGTCGTGGTGAAGGAGGGTCTCATGCGAGGTCGTTTCTTCCGAACTTTTTCCAAGACAAATGGGCAAGCAATTGTTAGTGTACCAATCTGCAGTAACTGCTTTTCGATCCTCTAAAACAACTGTCCCGTACTGAATTGTCCTTCCGAAGAATGCGGCCACCATCTTTTTTCCCACGCTTCGTCCTCTCTTCACTTTAGTTGGCAACTCCTCGGAAGGAAACACCCACTGAGCAGACTGTCTTTTGTTTTCGGGATCAGAACAGTAAATCCAGCTTTCGTTACCCGTAAGTATGGCGAATACAGCATTTGAGTCACCTCCGTTCAATCTTTGAACTATTTCAACGGTAATAATCAACATGACGAAGTTTTTGGGTCTGGCTTATAAAAATTATGAGATATCCACCGATCATGTCACCCCGTAAGAAATTACTGTCTGTTTTCAATTTTAATTAATGAGAACGATACATGTATAATTATTAAGAAAACGTTTTTGAATGAAACACCATTTTAAGTTAGGTAATAGCTATAGATAATAGTAAAATTTATTTGTTTATAACTTTATTGTGCCTAAACCACATGGATAAAATATATTATAGTAGGTATAGGTACATCCAGTTTAAGCAAACGTACAAAGGGCGGCCTTTTCGCTGAAAGCTATCGCTTCCAAGCAACCTTATGGTGGAAAGGATTTGTGTAAACTTTAAATTAAGTAGTAGTTAGTTATTTTTATTTAGTTATTAATTAGTATAAGCTATATTAGTAGCTTTTAATTAGTTTTCTTTTCATGTTACCTATTTGTTGGATTGAAGATTATGTTTCCATGTATCATCTTGAATACTGTTTTTACAATTGCAATAAGCAACAGTCTTTTATGTAAAGAAGAAGTATTTATTTACTTTCTCCGCGCCATTTTAACGACTAATCGAACGAGATGAGTGCGGAAGTTTTCTCCTGGAACGAGGTCAATGTCATCGCCGCCTCTTTGGTATTTTATCTTCGACGAGGGTCCCAAGCTCATGGCTACGAGTGCGAACATTACGAGAGCAGTGACTCCGAGCTTCGGCGTATTACAGTGCCCTGTCATTTAGCATGAAAAAGCTCGCATCCCAGATACGGCATGTATTAAATAAGCGAGTAGTGGGCAGATGGGGTGGCGGGTGGCGGGCGGGCGTAGTACGGGAGGCACTAGGTCTGGCGCGGCGTCGCCCCGGCAACGCGAGATATTGATCTGCGCGGCCGCCCGCGCAGCATCCCGCCCCCGGACCGCGCTTCCCCCCACCGCTCCGCCCGCCGCACGCGCGCCCTTGATTCTGCCGCTCGACCGCTGCCGCCACCCTCCACCTCGGTCCCGGTGCAACCCCCTACAAATACTTATTACATTTCGCACTACATACTACACGTAATCCGATGAAGAAATTTCACTAGTAACGTACAACACGCAATCTGACAACTTTCTATCAATTAAATTATTATTTAAGTAAGTAGGTAAATTAAAATCACAGTATCAGGATTTAAGATTTAAGTGCTTTATTTGAACTACTTTGTGTCGTGACTCTATTAGATTGTTCTTACTTAAGTATATTGTTTTGTGAAGCTTATATTTTTTTAAATACCTTAATTTGAAAACTTCGTACGTACAAGATTTACAACATGAAATCATTATTAGCTATTTTTCTAAGAATGAGTATTTATTTTTCAATGTAAGATTACAGACCGGAAACATTTTGACTACCTATGAAACAAATATAACCACTGAAGCTATAACTTCACCACAACATTTAGACAATAATTTAATAAACTTGTTAATTTAGGTAAATTTTATTCCTACGTTGTGGTAGCAGACCAAAAATTGTTGTTTCCTGTCCACACGAACGATATGAATGTACAAATCATGGTAGAGTGGAGCGCTAATTGAATCTGTAGGGAAGGGAGTGCATTATGCTGTGTGTAGAATGCAGGCATTCGTCATAATATATCAAGGGAGGACAAAATATATTTTTTTGTTTAGAATTCAAATGAAATGAAATCAAGTTTATTTCTTTGATAAAATAGGGGTACAACATATAACATGGAAATATTACGGAAATGCCTATAACATTTTTTTTTAAATAGCGCGTGACGACCGTACTGTCGCAAAGTAAAATGTTAAATTGTCGTAAAACGCATAAAGAGATCATAACATGAGCAATGCTATAACGTTGAGTCCAGAAAAAATACCAATTTAAACAGCTCATTATTTAAACTCATAAAGAAATAAAACCGTGGTAGGGGAAATAAGGACAAGGGTAATTACGGACAACGTGTTATCCGTCGGTCCCCCTCACCCGCAGACCCGCTCCCTCAAACAAGCTCACGCTATAGTTTCGATCGCGTTTATTTCAGTACCGAGTGAGTAACTGTAGCGGGCGGTTGTGCGAAAATTTCAAGGTACGTTTTGTAAAACATAACTTTGATCTAATTTGTTTTGTAAGTCTTATAGAAGAATGTTTCTATAACATTACAAATGCATTGAAATATAAAGTATAGAGACGAGAACAACCATTATTTACTATGTTCTGTTCAAGTATCGCTACAGCACTTCACTCTACTTAGTCGCTTGCTAGCGTTCATCCATTACATATACAAAGAAACGCGTAAGCGCCGTGAAAATATCGGCGCTTACACCCTTTTGGTCGCGAATAAAGTACATCCTATGGTTACATTTCAAAATGGAACCTAATGGGACGTGACTTTTGTATGCGATGCCTTTATACTTTATATTATATCAATGCAAATGTGGTTTATTGATTACTTTGCTAGATAAGATTGTTTAAAGTTATCTAATTTAAACAGTTAAATGCTGATTTTTACCAGCAATAAGAATGACACAACTAAAAAATGAACGATAAAGGAGGTTAATTTTATTTTCAGATGCCGCGGAAATATATAAGGAAGAAAGAAACTATGTATACACTGGAATCGTTAAAAGAAGCCGTAAAAGAAGTAAATGAGAAAAAAATAACTTTTCGTCAAGCTGAAGAAAAGTACAATATTCCAAAGGCAACACTGTTTGACCAAATAAAAAAAGGCAAAGTCAGTCTTCCACAGAAAGGCAAAAAGCCTGTATTTAATAAAGTGCAAGAGGAAGAACTAGTCAAGCTTGTAATAAATGTTTGCCAGACATGTTTTGGTATTACGATACCTATTTTGAGAAAAATAGCATTCGATTTTGCTACTGCCAATAATATAAATCATAAGTTTAATAAAGATAAAGGCATGGCAGGTATGGATTGGTGTTATAATTTCATGGCTAGACATCCTTATATATCATTCAGAAGAGCTGAAGCCAACGCTTTATTTAATCCAGAAGACAGTAAGATATTTTATGACTATTTAAAAATTATAATTTTGAAACACAAATCTAATCTGGAAGAAAAAGAAAGAAATAAGATGCAAAGAAAAGGAAAAAACACAGAGACAACTAAAAAGAAGGATAGTAATAAAAACAGAAAGGATTGTAATACAAAAAGCTAAAATATTATTGACAAACTGACAATTGAAAACTATGAACTATTTAAAAGAACTTGAAAGAAGTTAGTGCTTACTGTGGTCATGCTTCTGTATTAAATAAAATTACATAATGGAAACTGAGCAGGTTTATTTGTAATTGTAAGATTAAACAATTTGCCCATGTGGGGTATATGGGTAATATTTCATATTATTTATAATTACTTTAATGTACTTAGAAATATCTGGGATATACATGGACTACTATTTCATTAAGAACATCTCGGCATCCTGATTTTTGTTGAATGACTGAGATAGAGAGAGTATTTTTCAATATTTAAAAAAAGACTTCTAAAAAAAAATAAAAGAAGTTGCCAGACTTTTCTGTAGTTTTCATTCAGTTTTAGCTATTTTGCATTTTTTGCGAGGCTTTATTAATTTGAATGCTATATCAATGCAAATAATTAATATTATTTTCCCGTAGGTATATTGTTCAGTATTTTCAAATCGTAATAAAAGAAAGTACTTAAATTAATTTTATCTATGTTTTACTTTTTTTTAAACAAAATTTTTCTTTTTTTCTTTTTTTGTTAATTTTCCTGACATGGTATTGGGGATAGAAAATTATTTATTTTATCGTCTTTCCGCAGTTTAATTAAATTTTAATAGGCTTTCAATATTATATTAAATGTAGAGATTTTATCTTCACGAGTGCATTGGTTTGGTGTTTAGGTCTCGAAATTAGGGCAGCGCCTCCCTCATCTCGTATTGTTACAGCTCATGCTTTTAGTATAATGTTTTGTGGTAATACTAATTATAATCGGAGAATTTGGTAATTGGCTAGTCCCTCTATACATGACGATTGATGCTAAATAATACCACTTTCCATTGTTGGATTGCTCTGGAAAGGCCGAAAGATGTTAGAGACAGGGGAGCTTGTCTTCGATGCTGTATGTAATACGCAAGTGAGTAGGTACGGTCAGGAACAGAAGTCGATTTACAATTTAGTAGGTACAGTCTGCATCGAAATTATATAACCTTTAAAAATGTTCATAACTAACCAAGATATTTAAGAAAAGCCACCGTATTCCTTCATCATATAGTCGTCTTTCACTTGTTGAAAGTATAAGTGATGCTACAGACACCATACGACTCTATCATTGTAGTGTTAGAATTGGTATTCTGAAACAGTGCAGATATTTTTGATCACTCTTGAGAGCTTAGATGATTCTGAAGCTGAATGTACAAGCATACAACGTCATTCACAGTGTTAATATGTACAAATTGTCAAAGCATGTCATATCCTTTATCATTTATTTATTCAGTAACATTTTTTTACAAATTTGTTTGAATGTCAATAAAATAAGAACATAAAAAAAAGTTACAATACTACAATATAGATTAAAATAACAAAATACTCATCTTAAATTAATCATAAATATGTCATATTATTTTTAAATTAATTACATTTAAGCGTGATAAGTGATTTAAGCATGTGGTAAAATGCACAGATTGCCGAAAAATTCCTCAAGTGAGTAGAAACACCCCTTCAGCAAAAGTTGCCTCAATTTTTTATTATAGATTATGTACTCCATTAAGTTATCTACTATAAAAAGGCACTAAAATATTAATCGACTTCTGTTGGTGACTATACCCTTGATGTAACAATCATCTCTAAGCTAATGGATAACCATCAGTAACAAGGTCTTGTGAAAAAGATAAAGATACGAGAAGATCACTCACTCCAGATGCTCATTTAATTTTGTTTCCCGTCATCAACATAAAAAATGTTTCCTTCAGGAAAAAGTCTTGAAAGAATTGTACTATTCCATAGTACTATTTCATTGTTTTTTTTCAAAGACAATTTTTTAAATCGGCAGATATTATTTATCAGAAGAATAATTTTGACGAATTCTATAAGATTAACTGTCAAGTTTTCAAAGTTATTTATTCCCTGGATAAAGGTTAGCCGAGTGTTGAAAATCCGGCCCTAAATTGTCTTAACTAGCAACAATTTGCATGGAATCGATAAAAATTATATGTTGAATGCTATATATATCCTTCAAAACCAAAATCGGCACGGCCGGCCGGCAGTGCCGCGCAGAGGCAGGCCGCAAGAATCACGCTCGATCGCGCGGAAAAACGCGCGGTACAGCGCGAATGCACCGTCAAATATGCAGACATTGCTACGTTGAATGTTAACCCACCAATTTCTGTTGAATTACATTCAAAATTATAACATTCTGCTTAGCTGACTATTCGTGGAATTCCAACTTTGCAGAAATTAATTTGGGGGTACCTACCTATTGCTATTCGCTTTTGCTAGTCAGTCAGGGAATATGAAATAGGTATGTAAAGATCATTTATTATTACTACTATACATATACTATCTTGTCCAACCAGACATGATTTTTTATACAGCTAGATGACACGGAAACTGACGGCCTGGTGGTAAGTGACACCGTCGCCTATATTAAACACCTGCAATAACAAGGAAAAAGATCTTGGTATTGGAGGTGCGTTGTCATCCTGAGGCCTAATATGAAATGCCTTTTAGTGCCCAGTAGTTATGCCAGCTACCTTTCTTTTCAATCCGAAGCACAGCAAAACAAGAAAGGCGGTGGTCTACCCAAAAGCCCAGACGGACGTCCCTACACGGGTCTGCCACCAAGGGAATTTGTCTGATTCCTTTTTTATTTCTAAAAATTTTTTACTGAGCAAAAGGAAATTGGCAATGACAATCGCGTAAAATTACGTAAATATTAATTAATACTATCGTAAAAATTAATACCTATAAGTTAATCCGTTAATAATATGTCGCTATTAGGTGGCTTCAAATAATTCTTACGCTTATTCTGATTAAAACACAACAGCCTGAAATCGGTCCGTTGCAAAGGGATACAATGATTATACGGTGCAATGTATTTTCTTAAAATGAAGTAGATATTGAGAAAGTAAGGTTGTTCCCGCAACCGCAACTCACCAACCCGCATTGGGCCCCGTTTTTCTGATATAGTAAGCCTTTGGCAGAAGGCAGTGGGCCATATCATATAATAATAATACAGTAATAATACTATTTATACACTCACACCTATTATCTAGCCCAAAGTAAGCATCATTAAGAGCTTGTATTATGGATACTAGATAACGGAGAAATAATGATAATAATATGTATATAAATATTATAAATATACTAAATAAACATATAAACATCCATGACTCGTAAACAAATGCTCGTACTCATCATACAAACATTTATTTGTTCCTACCGGGAGTCGGACCCGGGACCTCTTGACCGAGTAGCCTGGGGTACAGACCGCTCCGCCAGCCGGTCGTCGTATATAGTCTGGTGATGTTGATAATGATAAAGTAAATTAGTAAAAAATATTTAAATTTTAGCAAAGTTTAAGTTAGGTTAGGTTAGACACACTTCAATGCGCTTATACAGATTTTATTTTTAAGAGTACAGTCATCGTGTTTTTGATGATATTTTATGTATGTGTACCTACTTATATTATAATTGTGATAGTATATCGCCAATAACTAAAAAGGTTTCTATTAGTCATAAATACATAGACTGATAGAAACCTTTGATACTCAGTGGCGATGATTATATCTATATCAGCTTTGTAGTTGGAAAGTCCTTAACGTAATTCATTGGATGGAACTTAGGAGCGCTCCACGCCCATCTTCAATGTTGCCAGATGTTTCAAATTCCCTTGCACAATATACCTACCTTTCTTTCATTTCAAAATATTGTATTTATTAAGAAATTCTCGTATAGGTACCTTACTCAAATTGAACAATATCCAACAACAACACACTATAACAAAAAATCGCTGGTTAGTCGATTATGTAAATAATTTTAGTTTGTTATTCTTTCTGCGCTAGTATTATTGAGTTAAGGTATTTTTGATTGGTTAATTTTACACCGTAATTATTATTGAGATATGTGAATTATTTGGTAGGTATTTATGGTTAATAAATTTCGTTAAAACACTTTAATTCGTTATTTTTAAATTTTAGGCTAGTTAAGCTCTAGCTAATTTACATTAAAAAGATGAAGAAGTAAAATGGGTGCGGCGGTAGCCACTTGCTACCGTGGGCCGTCGGCTTTTTGTCATTTAGTTGTATAAAAAAAGTATCACTCATATTCATAATAGAAAAGCTTGGTTTTTATCAATAGGTAGAGTTCTCTTTGGTATCAAGACATCGAATATTTGAAGATGTCAAACATTAATAATGATCTCGTGGTTTTTCGTGTGTCGAAAGGCACGTTCGATGATCCCGATTGCTATCTTAATCACGTACCAATCGGCATTAGGTCAGGCGTGGTGGTATTTTAAGGTCCAAATTCAACTAGTTTTTCATCTGTTAAGGCATGACCTAGCAGTAATCCGTAACGAGTATTTGTATGTTTTATAAATGAGCTATTATATCTAAAAAAAGTAACTGTTCGAAAAATATCACGACATAAAGCCATCTTTCATGACAATATGTTTTGCCAGAGCGCTACGAATGCTACGATCGTAGCCATTATGAATTTTTCAATAGATTTTTTTTTAGACAAGTGGACCAACTTCGGTTGTTGCTCAGGTTCAGGCTCCCGTTATTGTCTAATTTGCACGTTGCCATGACGAGAGACATCCATTCAGCAGCTCCAGTCCCGGCCCTATTAAGCCCCAACCTCTGTCTGCTGTCAATACCTATAATGAATACTGTACTCACTGGAAACACTCGAATACGAGCATGCCGTGGAGAAGGGGCCGAGCACCGTAGTCGGCCGGATAGATGAAAGGTGTGCTCCAGCCGAAAATATTTGATCCGCAGTAGGGTTGATAGGTTTCTGGTACCAGATATTTTATAGGTTTTAAGGTAGATACATGCTTAAATATAACTAAAATTATCTTGTTTACCCGAAAGTTTTAAACTTATAGCTACAGTTTCTGTTATTGTAAGCCTCATCAATAATCATATTATATAACTAGTTGATATACTTGGAGTTCTGTTTATTATGTCACCGTGTGCTGTTTAAACACTCGGAGGTAGATGTACCCTCGACGCAAATAGTGAATTATGTCAACGGCACGCAGCGCCGGACCAGCGCCGCTCCTGATCTACATTCCAAGTGCGAATTCACAAATGCCGGTGTAAACAAGCGAGGGACGAATACGAGAGGCTACGAGAGCTTGTTATATTAAAACGCAAGCGTGGCAAGCATTATCATTATGATTGGAGGCGCGTTCGCCCGGGACGAGGTTTAACTCCGCTTCAATTTTTCAGAGCGCTAGCGAACCCTTAAAAAAAGATGTGAAACTCGGCGCGCTATCTCTCAAAGATGAGGATTTAATTAAATGCAGCATTCACGCTTACGCGCTCTTCGCTCGTGTTTATATGCTTCTGCTCACAGCTTGTTCGCGCCCTCGCCACCCCCTAATTAAATGATAAATACTCAGCCAAGGTACCGGAGTCGTTTTTCTTTTGTTGTTGTTTAGATAACCGCTTCTTTGAAGTCCCTTTCATCGGAAAGGAATATTAAAATCGAGCTAATTGCGCAGCCCTAGATAAGGGGGGGGGGGGGGGGGGTGACCGGTCAGAGTTTAGTCTGTCTGATCCGATAAAAGCTCGCGTCGTTCACCGTATTTAAACGAGCTATTTTAGGTGTGTGTTGGTCAAGCGTGCAGCGTGGATCCGATCGCATATTGGGAGCCTTTTGGCAAGCTGTGGTCGGCCGCGTCCAATTTTAATGTTATGTAACTGAGCCGAATTAATTCGCGCAGCACCCTCGCGCGCCACTCGGACCAGTTCAAACACTTTCTGCAATCCAATTTCGAATAAATATCCCTCTTTCACTGAGTAATTAGAGTTGTGGTGGTTTTTGATAATGAAAAGCTTGTTTCAGTGTCGTAGATTGTGGACTTGGTTTGTATAAAAATTGTGTATGATAGTCAATAATTATGTAGATAGATAGTATGTACCGAAATAGTAAATAGGTATACCTATATGTACTCATCATCATCATCATCACCAGCCTATATACGTCCCACTGCTGGGCACAGGCCTTCGTACATGGGAGAAACACATGAGGAGTTTAGGCCATAACACCACCACGCTGGCCCAATGCGGGTTGGTGGGTTAAAGCGGTTGCAGGAACAACCGGAACCAACGGCTTAACGTGCCTTCCGAAGCATGGAGGAGCTCAAGATTATAAATTTGATTGACCCATCCAGGGACCAACCATGGCGAAAGTTGCTTTGTTTTCGTGATCGAAACCAGAGCGCTCAAACCACTACGCCACCGAGCTCCTCCTATATGTACTACGAGAGTCAAACTACGAAAGGTCTTAAAAATCATAAACTGAGCAAACTGGCAAGTTCTTAGTTTTATTATATCTTATCAAAATAGTGTCCATTCACATCAATTTATCGCTGCATTGGATAGAACCACTGAGAAAAGCACTTAGCCCACTCATCCTTAGGGGTGTCTTCGACGGCGTTTTGAAACGCAGTCACTGCATCCTTGGCGTCTATGTATAAAACGTTTTCCTCTATTTTCGGGAATAAATAAAAAACGCAAGGTGTGTGATCGGGGCTATACGGCGGGTGACCCGGTAATTCTACGTCTGACGTCGACAAACAGTCGATCGTTCTCCTGGCGGTATGCGACGAAGCGTTGTCGTGGTGAAGGAGGTTCCTACTATGACGTTGTTTCTCCCGAACTTTTTGCAAGAATTGTAAGTGTATCACTGCAGTAACTATTTTTCGATCCTTCAAAACAATTGTCGCGTAGTAACTTGTCCTTCCGAAGAACGAGACCACTATCTTTTTCATGCTTCGTCCTCTCTTCATTTTAGTTGGTAACTCCTCGGAAGCAAACACCCACTGAGCAGTCTGTCTTTTGGTTTCGGGATCTTAGCAGCTTTCGTCCGTACGTATGTCAAACACAGCATTTGAATAACCTCCGTTAAATCTTTGAAACATTTCGCGGCACCAATCAACACGACGGAGTTTTTAGGCCTGGGTCAAAATATGAAGTACCTATCCACCGGGCACTAAGCTTCCTGACCGGTATCAGTTCATGGGGGATTTTGGGCACTTGACTAATATCGATGCCTAAACTTGTCTGAATCTGCTGATAGGTCACTCTTTTGTCAGTCTCTATCATACGCCGCACAATACTGATGTTATCTTCAGTCGCATTATAAGACCGTTCCTCACGCAGATCACTCGTAAGAGTAGTGTGACCACGTTTAAACTCATTAAACCAATTGTAAACAGTGATACGAGATGGGGAAAGGTCAATCAAAGTCTATCATAACTTTCTTGTTCACTTAAATGACATCAAAACTCATAAAAAAACATTTTGCACGAAAATTTTCTCGCGTTAAATTCATGCTGACGTGTCTCAGACCATTTTCAATTTGCAGTTAAGTAAATCGTAAAACAAATGACAAATGAATGTAATACATACTCAAGAATATTGGCAAAGAGTTCCATTTTCAAAAGTTATTTTTTTTGTATGGTTATCAAGTAACCAGTTTTAAAAACTTCCAGTGTCACCCTCGTATTTTCAAACCCCTTTCTTATTATAACTTGATACATATCTAATTACTGGAACCTATTGTTATTATTATTTATATTATTGAGGAGCTCGGTGGCGCAGTGGTTTGAGCGCTCTGATTTCGATTACGAAAACAAAGCAACTTTCGCCATGGTTGGTCCCGGGATGGGTCAATCAAATTTATAATCTCGAGCTCCTCCGTGCTTCGGAAGACACATTAAGCCGGTGGTCCCGGTTGTTCCCGCAACCGCTTTAACCCACCAACCCGCATTGGGCCAGCGTGGTGGTGTTGTGGCCTAAACTCCTCATGTGTTTTTCCCACGTAGGAAGGCCTGTGCCCAGCAGTGGGACGTATATAGGTTGGTGATGATGATGATTGTTATTATTAATGTGTATTTAATGTTTTTTATTTAGGAAACAAATAGTGAAGTTGTGAAGCCTAGGCACACAAATTCGACAAAATATGATATACTTAATAAAACCGCGTTCGGAAAGCTGAGAAGTGCTGTAATAAAACCGCTATGTTTATCTATCTAGTAATTCGGTAATCAATGCTTCGCACACATTTCAATGACAAATGATACAGAACAATAAATGTTTTATTTAATTATCTAAAGCAAATAAATTATCTATGTATATGTACCTTACCTACTAATATAAGCTTTTGAAATAGTATTGTCTTATATTTTGCAATAAAACCACTTTACCGGTTTCTAACTCGCGTTTAATTAGATGAAGCATCATCAACATACAGGGTGGGAAGGGGTAAGGGCAGGAAAACGGTCCTGGGAGACCATTCATAAGTTTTTGATATATTCTGAACTGCATTCACAGATTTTGGAAAAAAATGCACAGTCAGCGAAAAACATGCTCAATTACCAAAAAAAATGATTTTATGTCTATCGATCCTATTTCATGTAAGGATCAATATACTCTAAAGGACCATAAGAGTACCTTCTACAAATGGCAGATATCGCCAAAACCTTTTCCCATACATTTCGTACGGAAAGATGATAAATCAACTCGAAATATTCTGTGAACAATTTATTTCGTTAATTACCTATTTGCTACCACCACCACCTCCACCTATTTCGCTTTGTGTTGAAAAATACATGTATAGATGAATTAATTTAACATTTTTTTTAGTCCGTATGTTGTAGAACATTACATATGCCTGCGTGTGAGGACGGTGTTGTGATCTACCGTAGTTTCTGTCCTCAAATTTCAGATGGCAAAATTTCGAATTGATTTATCGTTTTTCCGTACAAATGTCTGGGAAAAGTTTTTGACGATTTCTGTCATTTCTAGTACTCATATAATAAATGATGCCATGGAGTCTTTTGATCCCTACATGAAATAGGATCGATATGCATGAAAAATTGTTTTTGGTATTTTAGCATTTTTCCCCTGACTGCATTATTTGCAAAATCTGTCAATGCAGTTCAGTAACCCTAGCACTAACATTTTTAAATTTCGAATCGTATCGTTCTCGCACGCTTGAAATTTCAAACAAAAGCTAAGTAGCTAGTTAGTTAGTTAGTTAGCTAGCTAGTGTTCGGGCTATTGGTACAGAATAATTTAAAAAGTTATAAGTAAATGGTCTCTGAATGTCTCTTTTCAAAAATCCATTCTGTAGCCGACGTTTCGATTACTTTACAGCGATCGTGATCACGGGAAGATTGAATATGTCAGTTGATGTCAGCTTTTAAACAAATTAATGGTTTAATGAAAAGCTTCTTTCCTAAGCTTAGTAATTAGTGGATATATTTTATTGGCGGTCTGATTTTATCAACTTTGTCCTACTATGTAACACTTACTAATAGTAAGAAATCACAGATAGCCGTTTTGCGTACAATTTGATATCTTACTCGTATTAACAAAGAATACACTTTGAATCACAATTTGATAAAAAAAATGAATGATGTTTTAAGCGTCTAAAATATTTATATTTCCATCTTCGGAAAATATCTATTGAACCACAAACGCTGAACGTAATAAACGGGTACCTACATCAAAAGGGGTGAACATTTTTCTTGCTAAAACTCTAACCAATTCATATGCAGTTAAAAACGCCTTACTGCTTAAAACATAGAGTTCACGATACATAATCGGGAATATCTAGACATTTGGTAGCGTTTCGCTCAGTGCACTGTGCCACATGCAGTTATGACATCGGTGGTTAGATATGAAAAGAAATTGAATCTTACCAACACGGAACAAGAATCAAAATCAAAGTTGTGTAATTTCTTGTGGAGTCTGAGATTGAGAGCTCATTAAGTGTGAACAGTGGTGAGTTCTTTCATATCGGCTACGGATTCTAATTAGTATGACTGGTAAATTAAAAAAGAGAAGAAAAGCAAAAATACCGTCATGCCAGTTTGGTAGGAAAGCTCAATATCACACGTATCAGGGACCTGGTCCCAGACACCGATTGCGACCGCACTTCAATCATTAAAAAATCAAAATGAGCAATATTTTATTTTATGAATCAATAGTTTAAAAAAATGAAATAGATAATAATAGTGGATTCCCACATCATCATCATCATTTAAGCCGAGAGACGCCCGCTGCTGGGCATTGGGCTGCCCCTCAGAATATCTATACCGATCGTATCTCTAGTGGGCAAAAATATTTACCTTTGTCAGGAAGTCTCGCTCTTCCATATCTCTTATAGAGGTAGAAATGGTTTCAAAGCTTACAAACACTTACAATTTATTATTATTTAAAAATGATTTTCAAGGCAAAAAAAAATTTTACGAGCACCCGTAGAAACCCTAGCATAAACTGGCAACTACAAACTATATACAGCATTGACTAAATTCTTATTATTTTTCGGAATGTATGCGATAAATGACAGACACAAAGCATGCTTATCCACTATACTTCCATACTACCGACATCTACATCGTCTTGTGTTAGTCCGTTTCAATTTATTGAGTAGATATGTATCCTAAGGTGGTGCCACCAAAATTCATCTGGTGGAGCTGGAAAGGGCACAAAAACTGTAGTGAAGGTTATGCTCCACAAACCCTGAAGATTTTTCAGTAAGTACTTGCTACTGAACTGTTCAAGGAAGCTATACTACTACTACTAAAAGTCCAGCAACTTCAATTTTGTTTTGCTCTATCTTTAGAGCAAAAAAACACACACATACATATCTCGTTGAAACGGGTGGTGTATTGCCATGTAAATAAAGAAGCAGAGAAGAAATGATGATCGAGGCACTCGGAGAGGAGTCAATTGAAAAATTTATTTTTCCTAATTATCCTAGGAGCTAACCATGTGATATTTAACAATTAAGAACTACAGATTGCCTACATTATGGTAAGTATACGAGTGTAAGGAGAAGCTCTCGATAACGAAGGCAGGTGGGAGTGCAGTGCCCACAGTGTCAGTTTCCATCGAATTCCTTGAGAGCACGGCACCGAGAGCTTGTGTGCTTATCCACACATTCGCAGCGTGTTTGTATACTGGGTGACCACAAGTAAAGCGCGCTTCGCTTCGTGAGATGAAAGGATTATACCTATATAAACTATTATTAAAATTAGCTCTTTTTGTGAAAATATCTCTGAATTAGCCTAATAGTGGGGTGGTGAGAGTCTGGTAATCTGTAACACAGGTTTTCCTAGTACGGCCAGTCTCTCACAATATGGTAATTGAATTGATTTGTATTATTAATCATAATCTGTGTAATGGCTATATTGTGAAAGAGAAAAGAGAAATAAATTGATACGAAAACGTTCGCCGTGATATCTGTCAAATTATATGAAAACGGCGCAGTGGCTCTGTTGTGAATTATTAGAAACCACTTTTTCTATATGGATTTGAGAGGTTAACACGACGATGATCGTTTTCGTTTCGTTTTGATTGAAACTTCCACAAGGGGTACTGGTGATCCTAAGCGCGACTTCTTAATCCCTCAAGCGGCGTTATCCCACCGGAAGGCTATGACAATTGAAAAATCTATTGTATCTGGAAAGTGATGCTTGACGGGTTTGTCCCATGTATGGTCTGGTGTGTCCCATACAAAGAGGTCGTATAGTATCTAGTACTTAGTTGTAATTAATACCTACTATAGGTATGAATTGCAATTTAGTATAAAACAGCTGTTTTTTTTCGTGATTTATTTCAACAAGTCATGCTTGGGATACTTCTTGTGGAGAGCGATCCCTAAGACATCCTGTATATGAAAATGCGAAATCTAAGTGCCGGAAATTGCTTGAAGCTTGCCTGAAATTAAAGTTATTTTTTACCAGTAGGTAAAAATAAGTAATAAATCATAGGTGTTATTAGGATGCTCTGTCTGGCTGGACCATCATTTAATCGTGAATCATTGTTTAATTGAAGGGTAGCCGAGGTGCGAGAGGACGGGCCGCATCGATCGTCTCGCGTCGCTATAGCAACGCCCGCCCCGCGCCCCCGCCCCGATTCATTTGTAATCATTTGTTTCACAGCGCCGTATCATGGTGTTTCGTCAAACGCGACTTATATTTGATAGATCACCGCTTTGATACTTATTATTATGAATATAATTCACTTTTTATATAACATGTAATAAAAGATTCTATTTTATTATATTGTTAGTAACTGAATGAAATTAATTATATATTAGTATAAAAGTCATAGACTTACTACGTAATATCATAGAATAAAAGTAGGTAAGTACCTTTGATTATAACAGGGTGGTGCCGTCAATACGACAATAAATTGAAAAATGGGCTATATTAATTAGTTCATAGAAATGGTTTGCCACTTCCAAAAACATCTTATTCATTTGATAATTTCATGACATTTGTATGAAATAATATAACACTGGCTGCATTATTACAAAAAAATGTCCTGAAAGCATTCTTCTCACAGAAGCTGAACACAGCACAGCAGAAGTTTCCGCCATATGATCGCTAGCTGTTGGCCATATACAAATCTATCTAATATTTCAGGCACATGCTAGAAGCGCGAATTTTACCATCTTCATGGATCATAAACCACGTTTGTTTCGCATTCTTATCTCGAAAAGAAAATTCGTCACCTCGCCAATTTAGACATTTTGATTTCATTTTTCCACTGATATTAGGCACACGGATATTAGGCACACGGATATTAGGCTACTTAGCACATCTATGAGTGTGACCTGTTTTTATGATTATTGATAATATTAGTAACAGCATCATTGTAAAATGACAAATAAAGTTATTCTTAATCTTGTTATTATATTTGGAACTAGTAACGTTGTCACCGATACCGTGTCCATAATTGAAGCTCCATCAACCCATTGATCAATTACATCTCGCCAAGCTCCAACGTAAGGATCCTGAGCTGAATCAGTTCTAACCGACTCTGGAAAATACTCGCTTAGACTCAAGAAGGTAACGATTCCTGGACATCACACAGAGCTGTGACAACAGCCTTTCAGTTCCAAGATTTACGTCACACTCGAGTTGCGAAAATAAGTCTTCAAATGTCTGCACTCCCTCAGTCATCCTGGTGTCAAGGCTACAATCAAGCTTGTCTCCTAACGTTTTGTATGGGCTGGCATAAAGAAGGACTGTCGTATTTGGACACGTGCCTGCACGAAATGTCAACTTTTACGGGGTAACAAGGCACGTCCTTGTCGTTGGCCTGAGGTAGTTCCGATGGTGAACATTACAGCAGAGACAACAGCCAAAGCACTTTTATCCGGCTGGGTTTCCCGTTTTGGATGCCCTACCGACATCATAACAGACTGCGGCCGGAAATTTGAGTCGGCTCTCTTCAAATGCTTATCAGAGATAGCTGGTTTCAAGCACAAGAAGACTATGGCATATTACCCAGCCTGCAAAGGAATGACAGGGAGGTTTCATCGGCAATTGAAAGCAGCAATCATCTGTTACGCCTGCAGTTGAACGGAATCCGTCCTATTAGTCAAAAGTGCTATAAAAGCCGATTTGCAGTGTTCTTCCGCCGAGCTTGTCTATGGGACTCAGATTACCCGGTAAGTTGTTCCACCAAACAGCCAGTTTGTCTACTGATGTAGCAGACACGGCTCGTTTAAGAAACTTTATTCAGAGGCTCACTCCAGTGCCAGCATACCGCTACGGTTACAAAGGCATTTTTATGTTTAAGGAACTAGCATCAGCCACTCACGTCATTCTTCGTGATGACACCACATCAGGTCTTACAGAGAGACAAAAAGGCTGCTATGATCCTCCTCAACGGGAAGCTGTATACAGCGTTGATAGATCGGCCGAAGCCGGCACACATGGTTGATGATACAGACAGCTGTGCCGGCACCCGTCAAGGGACTGCCGTTGAGGAGGAGATCAAGGATAGTAAGGAGGTTCGGAATAGGTCCGGACACAGAGTACACTACTTTTTACAAGGTTTTCAGACGGGGAGTGATGTGGCGGCTCAGTCAAGCCTCCACTGTATACCACTTTTTTCAGTTTATTTTTATGAAGTTTTCTGTTTCATAAACTTCTTGTCTTCAGATTTTGACATTCTTCCTTTCTGACTTTTGCCTGTCACATAGAATTAATTAAATGAGTATAAAATAGCAGCTACTTCACTTTTGACTTTTACAGATATTAAATAGTTTAGAGTTTATATTAAACTTTATATAAGCTTTATTTGCTACTTTACAGAATGGAATTTATTAAATTAAACATAGGAATGTTTCTTCTTCATGTCTTTTATTCATTAATTTTCACACGATACAATTACATGCTAACATAGCTTATTTGACAAGAGAGAGCGAACCACAGAGTATACATACTATGCAGGTAAAGATAAATAATAGATGATAATTCTAACACCCCCTCTCGATTGCAAGTCTATCAACCTATGACTTAAAATCGTTCAAAACAAACTTTAAATATTTAAGAAAATTAACAATGTTACACATACTTAATGAAACACTAAATTATCAATAATAAAATTAACAAATGTTTAGAAAAATTTTCATTAAAACAAGTTTTCCCTTTGACAACGCTTTAGTTAAAATATCTGACATGTTATCATTAGTTGGAACATAGTCAACATTAATGACTTTTTTAATTACAAGATCTATTAAGAAATGATATTTAATATCTATATGCTTTGCTTGTTTGCTATTTTCAAAAGATTTAGAAATTTGAATAGCACCAATATTGTCCATATGCAGCATGCACTTTACTTCACATAACAGTCCATTTAAATCACAATACAGTCCTTTTATATAAATTAATTCACTTGCACTAGCTGCTGCTGCAATGTACTCGGCCTCAGCAGTTGATAAGGCCACACAAGCTTGTTTTCTCGAAAACCAGGTAACAGCACATCCATTATAGGTATAAGGTCACCGATCCAGAGACACTTTTTCTATCGGTGTTGTTTCCGGCCCAGTCTGCATCAGAGTAAGTATCTATACTATCCATGTCTTTTCTTTCATATACTAATCTAGCATCCTGTGTTCCTCTTAGGTACCTTAGAACTCTTTTTCCTTGTATCCATAATCCTTTTGTTGGTCTATCTAAATATTGACTTAAATAGGAAACTGCATATGTAATATCAGGTCGAGAAACTGTTGCAACGAACATGAGACTGCCTATGAGTTGACGGTATGGTATATCTTGAATAACTGATTCCTTATCATCAAATAAATATCCTTTAATTATAGGTGTATCTGTACTTTTGCAATCTGTCATATTAAACTTTTTCAACATATTATTTATTTGTTTCTTTTGTGTTAATTTTAATCCCTTTGAAGTTTTCTCTATTTCCATCCCAAGAAATAATTTAGGAAATCCAAAATCCTTCACTTGAAATTCTGTTTGTAAATGATTAACAACTTTATCTATATCCTTGTCTTGTCCAATTAAAAGTATATCGTCTACATATATCAACATCCAGACCATTATCTTCTCCCCTATGTATGAACAAAAATCATATTGAGATCTTTTAAATCCTATCTTTTCCACATAACTATTAAATCTCTGATTCCAGCATTTAGGACTTTCTCGCAAGCCATATAAGCCTCTGTTTAACTTTAATACTTTGTTATCCTCTATTTTAACTCCTTCTGGCGCTTTTATATAGACTTCAGATTCTAAGAGTCCATTTAGAAAAGCTGTAGGCACATCTAATTGCCTAATACTGTAGTTTCTTTGTACAGCTTAAGCTAACAGTGTACGAACTGTAGATGTTCTTGCTACTGGAGCATATTTTTTAGCGAAACTATTATCTTCTCTTATTTGATATCCTTTAACTACTAATCTTGCTTTTCTCAAACCATTTTCTTTTGTTTTGAAAACCCATCGAGTATCAATAGCCTTCTTGTCTTTTGGTAATTCAGTTTCTGTCCAAGTGTTCATTTTATTTAGTGCTTTTAATTCAGCTTCAATTGCCTTGTCCCATCCAGACTTTATTGCTTCATTATAATCATTCGGATCATTTTCACTTATCAAACAATATGCTTCATATATTTCATAATCATTTAGATGCTTTGGAATTTTAACTTCTCTACCACTTCTTGTACTTTTCTCTATTATAGGTTCATTAGAATTTTCTTCAGATATTTCATTACTATGATTTATTTCATTTTCATTATTGTATTTACTTAAATCTTCTTTTGTATTCTCATTTATATATTCATCTTCTTTATGTGTGTAATTATTCTTATTGTTATTATAATTATATATGTCTTTATTTTCTTTTGATACCTCTTGTTTTTCTTCTTTATATGTTATGTCACTTTCATCAAATCGAACGTCTCTTGATATTATAACTTCATCTGTATATGGATCCCATAATTTATATCCTGTTCTTCCATAACCAATCATTCTTACATGTCTCGCTTTACTATCTAATTTATCTCTATCTGTTCTTGGTAGTATTACAGCCCATGCCTTTGACCCAAAAACTTTTATTTTTTCTAATGCCATTTCTTTGCCAAATATATTTGCAGGAATTTCATTATTAATAGCCGAACAAGGAGATCTGTTTATTAAATAGGTTGCTGCTAATACAGCCTCGCCCCATAAATATTTAGGTAAATTAGCTTCATTCAACATTGTTCTTGCCTTATCATTGATTGTCCTGTTCATACGTTCTGCTTTGCCGTTCATTTGTGGTCTGTATGGCATTGTGTACTCTATAGTTATTCCCTTGTTCATACAATATTTCTTAAAATATGTAGAAGAAAACTCGCCGCCATTATCACATCTAATACGTTTTGTATATATTCCTTTTTCTGTTTTCAATTGAGTTATATATTTAATTAGATTATTCGCTGCTTCCCATTTTTTTCTTAATAAATATGTTTGTGTAAAGTGTGAAAAATCGTCAATTATAGTCTGATAATATCTATGTCCATTTTGCGTAGGCACTTTAGTAGGTCCAGCTACATCGGTATGAATAAGGTCTCCTATCTGTTTAGATTGAGGCTTTGTCACAGTTTGAAAGGGTAGCCTTGTGCTCTTATTTTTCATGCATTCATCACAAACATTATTACTCATCGGTAGGCCCATTATTGACAATCCTTTTCTATTTAAATGCTCCATTCTTTTGTGCCAAATATTTGCATCCTTGCTTATTACATTGCAATACTCTACTTTAATATTTTCTTCACTTTCAATTATATATTTATTATTTCTGTCACACATATTTATTCTTGTATTTAATACATATAATTTACCTTTTTTAGTTCCATAATATTTTTGTCTATTGCCTTGTATGATGATCTTATTATGTATAAATAATACTGTCTTACCCTGTTCTACTAATTTATTTACTGATAGCAAATTGTGTGTTAATCCAGGTACAATTAATGTTTGTACGTTTATTGGGGATTTATTATGTATGACTTTTAATACACCTTTTTTACCTGCTTTTAAATGCTCACCATTTGCGATTTTAATTGTAATTTCATTGTTTAAGTTTTTTATATCAGTCATATATTTCATATATTTTTCCTGAACAAAATGATGTGACGCTCCCGAGTCTATTATAAACTCTATAATGTTTGTCTTATAGTTCTGTTCATTAAAATTCATACTGAATGCTACAAATGATTCTTCACTTGCCATCATATTACTGAAAGATCTACCTCTTGTCCTCTGTCTCTCTCTACCTCTTCTCATTGTTCTTTGTGAACCTCTTATCATATTATTTTTATTATTATTAACACATTGATATGCCTTGTGGCCTTTCTTGCCACATTTAAAACATGTGTAGAATGCACTATCTGTTTCAACATGTTGACCTTTTTCTTTAATTTTTAGTTCAGCATCAAGCAGTCTTGATTCGACAAATTCTATTGTCATTTCTTTCTCGTCACACATAGTCTCCAATTTCAACAACCAAAAACAAGTATTAGAAACAAGATATAGAATATTTCGACATTGTAGGGTGGACGTTAGCTCATAAACGCAAATACAAGATAGACTAGAAGAATTTCACAGGGATATCACAAGTCCTGGGTGGCTCAGTGGTCAGAGCAGTCGCCCGGATAGCGAAAGGTCGCGGGTTCGATTCCTGCCTCAGGACGTGAAATTTTTCTAGTTTTATTCTATTTTAATTACTAAGTAATTTTTCAAACATTTATAATAATGTTAAAATCAAAAATTAAGAATATTTGAAAGCACTGCCCCAACTTAACCGATTCGTTGGTATTTGTAAAAATACTCGTTTCGGATGTTGAAATAGAATATTTCGACATTGTAGGGTGGACGTTAGTTCATAAACGCAAATACAAGATAGACTAGAAGAATTTCACAGGGATATCCCAAGTCCTGGGTGGCTCAGTGGTCAGAGCAGTCGCCCGGATAGCGAAAGGTCGCGGGTTCGATTCCTGCCTCAGGACGTGAAATTTTTCTAGTTTTATTCTATTTTAATTACTAAATAAATAAATAATAAATATCTATGAAAAACTAAAAATTTGATATACATAACTACTCCTATAATTATTCTATCAAAATAAGTATTGTCAACATTTTAAGTACATAGATCAGAACATAATCATATTCGCCCATTGAGTATATAAATAAAATAAAATAATAACACAGCTCTTATTAGGATTTTGCTTTCTGTATGTTCAAGAAATATTCTTTAAATTTACGTTTAAATGTTCCAATATTACAAATATTTCTATAAGGTGGAGGTATGTTATTCCAGCATTTCGTGGCGGAGTAGCGAAAGCTTATTTTATCCTTTTTAGTTTTTTATAATATTTTTCTCGAAGAGGTGAAAAGTTGTATGTTTCACTCGAGAGCAAGTTTTTTATGACTCGTGTGTCTTTATATCACTCACAGTGCTCAGTAGTATTTTAGAATCATTCGCTACGCTGGTGATTCAATTGTAGACTACTTCGCTTAATCGTGATTCAATCTGTCAAGTGGCATTATACCTCTGGAGGTCTATGACAGTTGATAAATCAATTGTGTCTGGAATCTGATGTTTGACGGCTTAGCGAGTGCTAAACTCGCAGCTAAAAAAAACTTTGCTCACTTGTTGAACAAATAACTAATTTCTCGCTTACGTCGCTCTTAAGCTAAGCTTACAATTTTTGGCCATTTGCCAACTGGGTGATAGCGATGAGCCTACGTCACAGAATAACTACTTTCGTTTCAGATCGCCCACTTTGTCCTCAAACGTCTAAGCTAATTTAACTTTAAAACTGTATTAGGTCTTTATCTATGAAATTTCTTTTTTCACATTTTATTCTATTTTACAAATATACGTATACGTATTACGTATTTATATATACGTTTTATTAGTTACTTTTTTTTGTTCAGAATGATCTTGTGAGGCAAGATGGGGTATTGGGTTTTTAACATCGACAGAACCTTGGGTAGGCTGCCAGCTCTGTGGGCGTTGGGCCCACAACGCTTGTGCTGACGTGGACGATGAAGATCTGGAAGAAATACACATTTGTTTGTTTTGTGAGAACGACTAGCCTTCCCCATCATGCCCCAATTTCATTACCCCATCATACCCCATAGTATGGGGCAAGCTTCTCCTCAGGGGAGTCAGGCTACGGGGTCACTGACTGTAGAACCTACGGGGGCAACAGTTGGAAAAACCATGTCGGACAATGCTGAGGAGGTCCCCAAAAGAAATAAAAAGAAACTGTCCGGGTTTCAGAGGCGACAGAAGGCTGAACTGCGAAGGCAGGAGGCTGCTGATGCCTCTGTTGACAGGACTAAGAGGCCCAGGGAATTCAGTGATGAGGGCCAGGCTGACACTGTAGCCAAAAGGGTTAAAACCCATGGCTCCTACGCGGAAGCGGCGGGGTGTGTCAGGCTGGCCATCATTGCTGAAGAGTACCCGGCCAGAATGTTGGATGAAGGGGACTACAGGGCCATTCAGGCAACCATTTGGGACCGCCTGGAGGAGGCCCCGACACCTGTCCCACTCATCAACATGGGTAGCATAATTGCTGGGGCGCTGCATGTTGGGTGTGGCGGAGATACCTCAGCCAGATGGCTTCGCTCTCTCAGCGGGAGGACAGTTGAGGGAGTGAAGCTCAGGGTGGTGGACATGAGGGACCTACCAAAGCCGGTTAAGATGGCATGGAAGTCCCGAAATGTCACCCGCATGGACACGGGAAGGGTTTTGCGTATGATGCAGAGGATTCATCCGGGCCTTAAAACATCCAGTTGGCAGGTCGTCGACACACTTGTTGAGGGCCTGTCAACACGTAGGATTGTGCTGATGGATGAATTGTCTGCATCCTACATAAAACAAAATGACTACTGCCTGTACACGGGAATCGACAGGAGTATCTTCAAGGTACTTGACAGTGGCAAGCCTGAAGATGGGCCTGTGGATTCCCAGGCTATGGAGGGTGAGGGGGCGTCCGGGGGGCACATGCATCCTGGGGCAGCCCTTGAGCCTTCAGTAGTCAAGGAGCCAAAGGAGGGACCGGAAAGGGGGCCTGGAGCAGGGTCGTCGGTTGTTGGAGGAGACATGGAATGTCAGGAGCGGGTGTCCTCTCCAAGAACCGATGATGTCCTTGGGGCACTGGATGGTCTCAACCTTTGGTTGACTTCGCCGTCAGACACCCATAGTATTATGGATGATGAGTCTGACGGCAAGAGTAAGGGGGAGGGCAATTAATTAAAAAAAAAAAAAAAAAAAAAAAACCGCTGCGAAAGATATCTACGCAAACAGCATGGCAACAGGCATAAGGTGTGTACAAATTAATGTCCATCGCTGTAAGGCAGCCTCAGACCTATTGGCGAGAGAGCTGCAACAAGGAAAATACGACATTGCCTTGATTCAAGAACCGTATATTTACCGGGGACTGATCAAAGGTCTAGGTGGAACAGGCGGTACTATATATTATGTGTGTTCTACTAAAGATATGAGAACTTGCATTTATGTCAGAAATGGCCTTAATGCGGTGGCTCTATCACAGTTCTGTTACAGGGACCTCACAACAATCAAGGTCTATGCAGGAGAGGGGAGGGACAGACAGGAGCTTATAATGGCATCTGCTTACCTACCATATGAAAAGGCGGATCCGGTGTCGGAGGAACTACGAAACCTGATCAGCTATGGCAGCCGAGGGGGTGTGGACGTTATCATCGGCTGCGATGCAAATGCACATCATGTCGTCTGGGGGAGCTCAGACGTCAACGCAAGAGGAGAAAGGTTACTGGATTTTCTGGTAAGTACTCCCATGCAAATACTAAATAAAGGCAATAAGCCCACTTTCTTTAATACACGGCGGGCTGAGGTTATTGACATAACCATAGCTTCAAATAGGGCAGCAAGGTATGTTATGGACTGGCATGTATCAAATGAGATCACCTTATCTGATCACAATTATATATGCTTCAGGTACGGGGACATTGGGAAACCAATGACTGTGCAACGTAAAAATCCAAGATTTACCAACTGGGACGATTACAAACGCGATCTTAGGATTGAACTAGGTAATATAAATAGCAATCTAAACTCAGTTCTTGATATTGAATTTGAAGCGGAGAGATTGACAAATGCTGTAGGGACGGTATGGCAACAAAACTGTCCGGACAGAAAAACGATAGCGAAAAAGCTGCCGTGGTGGACTCCTGAGGTAGCCAAAATAAGAAAGGAGACAAGGAAAGCTTTTAACTTAGCAAAGGCCAGAAATGATTACACTGAGTATGGCAAGGCACTAACACGATATAGTACTGCGGTTAGGAAAGCAAAGAGAAAGGCTTGGAGAACCCACTGTGAGAACATTAGTTCTATTCCTGAAGGGATGAGGTTAGCCAAAGCTATATCGACTACGAATGCGATCCCGTTAGGAGTGATTAATGACCCAAACGGTGAACGCACAGATTCTGGGAAGGAAACTTTGATGGTAATGCTAAGTACTCACTTCCCAGGATCACAAATTATAGAGAAAGAGCATGATCCTATAAAACTTGAGGAACTAAATGAGAAGACCTCGAAGTTTGATTGGGACATAGCTAAAAGGGTAGTGGATGAGAGTAGAATCAAATGGGCCCTATCCAGCTTTCAACCATACAAAGCTCCCGGCCCAGACAACATCTATCCAATACTTCTACAGCAAGGTAGTCCTAACCTTGGACAGCATCTATGCAGGCTATACAAAGCATGTATTGCATTTGGATACATTCCCAAAACTTGGAGAAAGGTCAAGGTAATCTTTATCCCTAAGCCTGGGAAGCCGGATTATGAAGACCCAAAGGCCTTTAGGCCTATTAGTCTCCAATCTTTCTTTTTGAAGACATTGGAGAAATTAGTGGATAAGTTTATAAGGGAGGGACCATTGAAAAACTTTCCCTTACACAGACTACAGTGTGCTTATCAGCCAGGCAAATCTACGGAAACGGCACTGCATTATGTAGTTAGCAAAGCGGAAGCAGCCATAGAAAACAAGGAGGTGTGCATTGGTGCATTCGTGGATATTGAAGGTGCCTTTGATCGCACTACCTTTGAATCTATTAAAAGAGCTGCTAAGAAGCATGGAGTGCCACATACAATCAGAAAGTGGATTAACTGCATGCTGAAAGGTAGAATCATTTACTCAGAACTACTAGGGGATAAACTAAAAGCAAAGACCACAAGGGGCTGCCCTCAGGGAGGAGTGCTGTCTCCACTACTCTGGAGCCTTGTAGTTGACTCTATAGTGGACAGACTGAATGAGGGACCACTTTACACTGTGGGCTATGCAGATGACTTAGTCGTGCTAGTCAATGGGAAATTCCCTGGTACAGTATCGGAGATTATGCAGTATGCACTGGGGGTGCTGGAAGACTGGTGTAACACCAACCACCTGTCAGTAAACCCTGGTAAAACGACTGTAATACCCTTTACAAGGCAGAGACATCTGAAAAGGCTTAAAACCCTGCATTTATATGACACGGAGCTTTCATGGTCCAGTGAAGTGAAATATCTTGGCATAACGCTAGATAAGGAACTTAACTGGAAACTCCATATGGAGAGAACCTTGATAAAAGCTCAAAGGGTCTTTGGAATGTGTCGCTCCACTTACGGCAAGACGTGGGGACTACAACCAAAGATAATAAAGTGGATCTATACAACCATGGTCAGACCTGTTATAACTTATGGTAGCATCGTCTGGTGGCCTAGGACAAGGCTGGTAACATGCAAAACTGAGCTTAGCAAGTTACAGAGGACAGCATGTCTAGCGATAACCGGAGCGTTTAGAACCACTCCAACGGCAGCGATGGAGGTGCTCCTCGACATCCCGCCACTGCATATTATAATAGAAACAGAGGCGAGGAAGGCGTTACATAGACTCAAAGTAGCAGGACTGTGGGACACTACTAAACCTCTGTTGAAACACACAAAATGGGCAGAAACCTCTGTCCTAGACAGGTATATGGAAATGGGATGTGATAAAATCTGCCCCAAATTCATATTCGAAAAGAAATTTAAGATCAGCATTCCCACAAGAGAGGAATGGAAATGTAAGTCACCATACCTGGAAAAGGGAAGCCTAATCTGGTTCACTGATGGATCAAAGATGGACTCTGGAACAGGTGCTGGGGTCTATAACAAAGACACTCAAATATACCAAAGCATGGGAAGGTTTGCCACTGTCTTCCAGGCGGAGACACATGCAATCATTCTATGTGCAATGGAAATTATGGAACAGAGGACTAAGAATAAAACTATATATATTCTTAGTGACAGTCAGTCAGCCCTCAAGGCACTGAGCTCTCCGCGCGTTAGCTCAGACCTGGTTCTGAATGCCATACAAGCCCTAAACAAGCTTGGTAGGTATAATAGGGTAAGACTGATATGGGTGCCTGGTCATGTAGGAGTGATTGGCAATGAGAAGGCTGATGAACTGGCACGGAAAGGCTCGGAAAACAAGTATGTGGGCCCTGAGCCCTTCATATCTCTAACACAAAGTTTTATTAACACAGCCATTACAGAAGAAGTCAAGAATAGGCATAGAACTGAATGGCAAAAGGTACCACGATTAAGACATTCCAAGTCCTTTATGGGGGGGAGGGTAGGGGAATGGAGTAAATACATCTTTACAAACGGTAGAACACAGGCTCGCTTCCTCACGGGAGCGCTCACGGGACATTTTGCCACCAACTATATGCTACACAAAATGCAAATTTCCCCTGCACAACCTTGTCGGGCATGTGGTGAAGGCCAGGAATCGATGGAACATCTTCTGTGTCAATGCGATGCCCTGGCGAGGATCCGAATGAGTCTTCTGGAAGTGGCGTATCCAAAGCCAGTAGACTATAGACTCTTTCACGCCAAAGATATAGTGAAGCTTATGGCAGCTATATTTAGGACGTGGGAGGAGTGAAGGCAGGGGTGGCACAAAAGATCCCGAAGGGTCGAAGTGCATCGTGGCAAAGTCACGGCCCCATGATAAGATAAGATAAGATGGGGCAAGATTGTTTTTTATAATGTTCCTATTAATTATTAAAAAATGTAATATGTTGATTCTCCAAAGACTGTACCAAATCATATTTAGATTAATGACATAACGTTCCATAAATTAATCAGACTAATAAACATAGTAATTATATTGTATTTTTGTCATTTCCCTTAGCTACCCCGTCATGGCCCCCCTTCCCCTACATGACTTTTTCCATCTTAAACTACAGTTTCAATGGCATCAAAATATATTTAGATATTTTCGAATATCATTAGGTATGAACTATTTGTACAAATCGACAATTTTATAGGTACAGCCTATTATAAAGAGCAAAACCAACACAATTTCAGTGAAATACACTTCAGAATTTCGCTTAAAGCTGCACCGGACAATCCTAGTCATTATTACGCTGTTATCGCTATCGCCAAAGGCCATTCCTATTATTCTCGAACAAAGGTATGATTTTGTGAAGTATCAAAATGTATTTGGGTATATTTGTGATTAGATTTTAATGATGTTATAACTACCTACCTATGAAAGTACCTTAGTAGCTTAGTAGTGAGTATATGAAAGTGAAGCGACAATAACTTAAAGTTTAGGCGATTCAACTTGACCCAATCCAATGCATATTGAAATTTGAATTATACGATTAGTATGAAAGTGAATCGGCGATAACTTAAAGGCGATTCAACTTGACCCAATCCGATGCATGATGAATATATTTATTCATTACTAGTGGTCACCCGCAGCTCCGCCGGCTTGGATGTCGGTTATCGCTTAAAACATTATCCTATCTCCTTCCCAGGATCTCAAAATGTATCCATACCAAACTTCAACTAGATCGGTTCAACAGTTATTCATCATCATCATCTCCAAACAAAGGCCTTCTCCATCGATCTCCAAATAAAATGGTTCTGCGCAGCCTGCATCCAGCGGCTCCCCGCGACCCTGACCAGGTCATCTGTCCATCTAGTGGGAGGCCGTCCTACTTTGCGCTTTCCGGTACGCGGTCGACACTCCAGATCCTTAGCGCCCCACCGGCCGACCGTTCTGCGTGCTATGTGCCCTGCCCACTGCCACTTCAATTTGCTAATCCTAAGAGCTATGTCAGTGACTTTGGTTCTCTTATGGATGTCCTCATTTCTGATTCTATCTCGCAGAGAAACACCTAACATAGCTCGTTATTGATTCCCTATAAAAACGTTCACCCCCTTTTTCACCCCCTCAAAGGATTATATCAGGGAAGAAAACTATCCTATTTCCTTTCGCGGGAGTAAAACTATACTATACCGGGGGCCTTACCACCATCGTTATGAAAACGATTCATATTCCGCTCGGTTCAGTATTGGTTCCTAAACTGCATCGCTGTCATAGTCGTAGACAGTGTCGTAGTACGAATACTCAGTTTAGGTCCTAAACTGGATAGCGATAAAAGATGGTGGTAGGGGTGCTGTACTAATTTACTTCTAAATCGGTTCAGCGGTATAAGCATGAAGAGGTATCAGACAGACAGATGTAGTATGGATTAGAATAACAATCAAGAAAGGTAGTAAAATTTTCTAATCGATTTCACAAGAAACAATGAAACTATAATCTTAGATGTACAGTCGACAGCACAACAAGCCTAACAGTTTGACCTTGAGACCGTCCTTAGGTTGTGGGTAATAAAGGCTGCTTTCGTAGTGTAACTGTTACACTTGATGTGCGTCGTCTGTCTGACAAAGATTATGAACAGACAAAGTATGTTATTGGTGTGACCATTTTACAGGATTATTCCACCACGTTCAGTTCGGTGAACATAATGAAATAATTAGGTGGTGTCTTTGTTCTTCTCAGAATATCGCGGTGATGTCGAACGAGTGAGCATCGTAGAGTAAAATTGATTTGTTTAAAATTAAACGTAAAACAATGAAATTGTTACTGTGTTTTGCTCTAATATAAATGTGAAAGTAACTATGTCTGTCTGTTGCCTTTTCACGCTTACACCGTTAATTCGAATAAGATAAATTTCTATATGGAGGTAGTTTGATACCTAGAAGGTCATGGGATACTTTTTGGAGCGATAGCCGACATCTAAACCGGCGCAGCCGCGGGAATTCACTTGTTGTTTATAAATCACTAAATATAAATTTACGTTATATCATTGAAGATTTCCTATCAAGAAGAAGTAAGTTCTAATGCACATTTGGTTCAAGTTAATTATTCAGGATGGTGAGGGCAATAAATTAAATATGGGCAATAAATTGAAAGTTGCAAAACATTTCTATTACCTATTATAGAATAGGTAATAGAAATGTTTTGCAACTTTCAATAACATTATAATCATTTGATAATTTCACGACATACAATAAAGAAAACGATAAAAAAATAATAAGCTCCGAGCGGGAATCGAACCCACGTGGAACATACATTTTTTTCATCATTTTCTGTATTTGTGTTTCTTACAATAAAGTAGGCGTTATAAACGCACAAAATCAAAAAATTTAATGTTATTTCATGACATTTTTATGAAAAAATATAACATTGGCTGCACTATTCCATAGAAATGTCATAAAATTATCAACAAAATAAATTGTTTTTGATAGCTGCAAAACATTTTTATGGGCTAATACGGCCCATTTTTTAATAAATTCGTTTTTGTATAGTCGTCACCATTCTGTATTACTTCCGTGTCAAAATATGGCCGTGCAAGGGAACCCGCTCGATACACTCCTTATTAACTTTGCACTTGGTTCGTCGTTCATAAATAAATACTCATCTGGTGGCCCCGAGTCCCGAGTCCCCGGAGCAATGTTAGCTCTATCCCAGGACACTAATTGAATCAGAAGAAATAAACACTCAACACCGTAATAGTCGGAGAAAGTTGAGCCGAGTGTTTGCACATACAAATCGTTTCAATTCACACTCAATACTCTATTTTGTCAGAATGTAAAAAATGAATACCAAAAATTACGTTTATGTTTCCTTTCATAAAATTATTTCACTTGTGCTCAACATTTCCAAGCGAAATATTTCTGTAAGGATGTTTAGTAAAAAGTAAATATCAAAGGTAGACGTTTGGGGGGAATTTTGTTACGCACTCAAATAACGTGCGGAGGTCTGGTCTGGCCTTGCCGTGTTGGGTTTTCTCAAATAATTTTAATAGATGTCCGCTTCGGGAGCGTGGGTGGGGGCGTGGGAGGGTCGAGGGTTGAAATGAGATTTCCTCCTTTGAGCGCGCGCCTGACCGCGACACCCGCTGAATCATAGCTGCCATACATCAACGCAGTGCATCACTTGCCTTCACGCGCTGTACGTGGTACGTGCCCTTATTGTAAAGTAGCCTTTGCAGTTTCCGGTCATGGAGCAGAATACTTCATGAAACACTTTAGCAGTGGGGGTTTAGATTTTCTCACCACGGAGTTACGAGGTCTGAGGATAAGCATTTGTTATATTTTTACGATTGAAAATAAATAACATTTAGTAAAACATTAAATACATAGTAGGTAGATATTATTTGTATAACAATAATAATGTCTTTTGTCTACAAATTTAAGGAATGTTTTCATTTACTTATCAGATAAGCAAATCATTATTGTGATGGAGATAGAAAACACATATACCTAAATGTCAACACTCGTGTTGTTTTTGTAAAGTCAACAAAACGCGCTCTTACCATTTCCAATCACCTTCCATTTCACTCTCTATAAAATGAAACAGTCCATATCAACATCTAGATACACACTTATAAATCAACCGTCTGCTGGCCGTTCAGTGTTGATCAAAACCAAGTCGGCCTAAATATTTGTATACTGTATATAGAATATTATAAGTATATGTGTTAAATTGCAATCAACGGTCCCCGGGCAGTGCCAATGGCCAGCCCTCCCGGCAGACTTACGCAAAACCTCATTGATCTCGAAATCGGCAGGGTTGTTATTGTCCGTATAACGTATAATATGCCATTGAAATTATATTCTTAATAATTTTTAAATCTGCGCTGTGTAATAGATAATATCACAATCAATTCACAATATTTATCAGCCGGGTAAAAAAAATTTTTTTTTCGTATTTTAAATGAAATGTGTTTTTTAAATTTTAATAAGAAAAGCTTTCTCTTGATTCACACTGCAGACTAGGCAGCGCGTGAGTGTGCCCAAGGTGCTACGAGCGTCTTTATGCCACGAATTACAGCTTACCATCAGGTTCGCCATACACTCGTAAAGTCAAACTTTTTAATGACAAATAAGCCAGACAATTCACAATTCAATCAATTTCGTATAGAAAAATGTTTGGAAGAAGAAGTTTAACCTAACTTCTTATAGTTATTCTTCCAGCATCAGTTACAGATGTTGCAGCTTTTTTTTACATACTTCGCAAAAATGCTGAGTGACTTCGAAAATAAATATTTAAGTTTATGTTAAAACTTACGAGACTAGGGGTAAAATATAGGGCAGAATAAGAATTATGCCGTACTTATAAGCAGGGCAGCCCTGTCCCCTAGCGACAGCTCCCGGGGCCCATTACGCCGTGTATCGAGCGCGCACTCAATCACGCCGGATGTCCGTCAACTTTTGTATGCGCCGCCCGCCCTCCGATATTACTTGTGTAATACCGCCCTAGGACACCCACGACTAGGCGCACTAATTCCAAATAGACTGCAAATGTTGCTTTGTGGATAGCTATTGAAAAGGAGGTTATAACAGCTATTATGTATTTTTGACTTTGTTATTGGTTTTAATCTTTAATTTTTGTTTAGCAAGTTAGATGAATGTAAAATACTACACTACTACTATAGTACTAGGCCCGTATGTAGGGTCGTCTGGGTAGGTACCACCGCCTTTTTTATTTCAGCCGTGAAATAATTCGCTGTGTTTCGGATGGAAGGGAAAGATAGCTAGTGTAATTACTGGGCATGGACGGCAGTTCATCTTAGGTCTCAGGATGACAACGCACCTGCAATATCAAGTGATTTTTCCTTGTTATTACTTCTATAGGCGGCGGTAACCGCTTACCATCAGGTAAGTCGTCAGCTTGTTTGTCATCTAGTAGTATAAAAAAAAATACCATATGGCCCGTTGACGGTGGGTGGTTTGGTCTTTTCAGTATGGTTTCTACTAATAATGGTTAGATAAGAGACTTTGCAGGTCAACGTATAATTGCCGCCCTTATTTGATTATCATAGAAAATTGTATGAACATTATTATTGATTTGGCGCACACTTAAAGGACAATTTGCTGTAACAATTTTGAAACATTTGCACTAGAGGTGAATCTTTGCTTATTTCTAAGATAGTGTTTTAAGGCAGCCATACCTCTTATTTTATTCATTCTTTCTTTGAAAAATGATAAATAAGAAATGCAAATGCAATGCTCTAGACTAGACTAAACATCGAGTGAAGCCATAATCACTTTATGATGGCAATATTTTCTAAATTATACATACAGACACAATATAGAATGGTGCTTTATAAGTTATAATTTACATAGGTACCGATTAGACTAAGACCGTTTATATTTCGCAGCCATCTGGTTAAATCAGCCGGTTAATTGGATGTTTAGGCCGTTGCATAAACTTAGGCATCTCCAATAGTTAATTAAAATAGAATCACTCAACGTTTAATTTGTCAAGGGACGTTATACCTCTGGAGGTCTATGACATTAGAAAAACAATTGTCTGGAATCTCATGCTTGACGATTAAACAATTTGGCGAATTGAAAGTCAGCTTAATTGGATGCTTAGGCGGATCATCTTGTAGAGAAGAGTTTTTGTGCGATTGGTAGGTTCAAGGTTATTTTTTATGACTACTACCACCGAAGCGATTTCGGTTATAAGTGGTTATAAAAAAATAACGTTGAACCTACGAATAACACAGTCACACAAAAACCCCCTGTACTAAACGAGGCGTCCAATTAACTTGCTAATTTAACCTGATAGCTGACACGACGCGACGTTCAGCCATCTGGTTAAACGTTGCGCTGAATGACTTGGCTTGGTGTCTTTCGGCCATTTAATTGAAGCCGGCGTATAATGGGCGGCCTAGGCGTCCGATCAACTGGCAGATTAAACCAAATGGCTGCGATATATACGTCACCTTCAGGCAGGCTATCTCTGCAGTGTGTAAGTACCTTATTGACCAGGCGATTCTCCAAAGTCATTAGCCTTGAGTTCGGGGGTGTGGGCAGCGCAGGGGCTTTACCACCATCTTTATAAAAGCGATTCATATTCCGCTCGGGTCAGTATTGGTTCCTAAACTGCATCGCTGTCATAGTCGTAGATAGCGTCGTAGTACGAATTAACGATTCTACTCAGTTTAGGTCCTAAAACTGGATCGCGATAAAAGATGGTGGTACGGGTGCAGTGATGCCGTTTGTGAACCGTTAGCTACACTAGCGTCCCGACGACGAGTACGGCGTAAACTAAAAAGTTGATTTCTTTTGGATCATTTATGTAAAAGTCAATCAAATATTGAATGGAGTCATTGTGATATACTTTAACTACAAGAAAAACGAAATAAAAGATATCGATTGCAAGTAATTCATGTCGTATCTCTAAACCAGCGACGAACATACACAGCCAGGAGATCTACGTAATCTTTTTGAATACGCTTATACGCAGCGCACAGCGCGTCAAAATCAATGGCGGATCTCGTGTCAGTCGTCAAGCTCGATATTTCTGTTAGTGAATTACAATGCAAGTGTGCAATTTGACGTTCAGATAGGAGATACAATAATATAGTAGAAACTATTGAATCGTTAACAACGACTGGATCACGTACTTACTCTAAGTTCAAACAACGAGTGGTGTCTCAAACTCGAACAAAGAAGCGTGTGCCAGCGACAAATTGCTGCGCCTGCGAGCGAAGCCGCGACACTCAGAACTTCGGGAGGAATTCACATAGAGCTTAGCAGAGCTACCTCCCAGAGGTAGGGGGTATATGATTTATATTTAGAAGGGACACATTGATAGATAAGTGTACCGGGAATATAATATGCTCCAAATAAACATTAATTCATTTATTATTTATATTTAATGTTTTAGACGTAACATTGACGTGAATTGTACAAAGACCGTTTTTTTCTACGTAACCTTAGGATGGACATAAAGTGAGGGAAGACGGTGATGGTACATAATACTTGAACACTTTTCATTTTTTTTCAATTTATTTGGGTTAAAAAACAGTGTACACAATAAAGTATAACTTATAGATTAGTTACAACCAGTAAAGTAATTGTGTCACCCACATCATAAACCACAACAGTAGATATATAAATAAAAATAGGTTAGGAGTTGTCGCCATCGATAAACTACAATTATTCTTCTACTTCGAGATAATAATACAATTTACACAGTATATGTACTAGTTTTAACCTTATTGGAATGTAACTGCGACACTATTATAAATTTTTTATAAACAGTTATTATCTAAGACCTATTGAAATATTGAATAAAAATTACATTCGCTTAGTGTTCACTTAATAATTCTGTTAGTTGTTTCTTAAAATTACTTACTGAGGTGGAGAAAATATCAATTGTATTAAAATTATTATTGTATGAGTCGGTAATTCTATGTAAAGGTGAGCGTTTACCAGCATTAATTTTATTTTATTTATTTTACAAATATAATTGCTCGTACCAGTTTATCCAATTATTGCCGTCGGAAATTAAATCCTATGTAAGGTATACAGTACAGGGTACCACTGCCTTTATTTTGGTGTAAAGATATGCGGTTGAATTATAGGGCGTTGAAAGCACATTTTACATTTGATTCTATTTTCTCCAGAATAAAGGTATCATTTCACATACAATATCGATCAATTTCCTTCATATTGTAGATGCCTTTAGACTATGGTTTCAGCACTATCACTATCTTAATATGCACCATTGTTTGTTTCCCTCGAAATTTTCCAAAGCTGCTGCAGTGTTGTGGGTCCATTTTAGTGATTGTTTACAGTTTTACTCCGAGATAGCTTTTTGTCTGTTTCATAACAATAAGAGTTTGCAAATCTTTCATAAGGATAAGTCAGACGAATAAGGAATTTGGAATTTAAATACGCTCGACGAATTTTATCATACCTTATTTTTTATCAGCATAATGGTGACACTACAGTCAAAGTCCCGAAGTACCAACAGTAACTTTACTTTTATCATCTACGGTCAGCTCTATACAAGCGTTTCCCGCGTTTTTACTCAAATTTAAGCCTTAGGTGTAAGAAATTAAAACTTTTATCTCTGCTGAACACAGCAGGTTAGCAGGTTTACCTCGTACCTGACAAGTTTCTGTAAGTATCTTCCGTAACTGGTGAAGTTGTGTGATTTATGCAGAACGTATGGAACTGATTAGTCTGGAAAATGTTTTTAATGTTTCCGACAAAGGTGGCAAGCAAACGTACAGCCTGCCTGATAGCGTTTTATACCGGACCATCGCAACACATTGGGCACTACTCACGCGCTGCCTACTCTAGGTCCCAAATAAAAAAAAACAAGAGAATGTGTTATATAATAACAGCATAGAAGCCAAGTTCCTCAGTTCCCAAAATCATTTTTGAATTGGATCTGAGGATCATTTTGAGCTATTCTTGCTATCAAGATAATTTAAGGAATAAGCCCACAGATCGGGAATTCAAGTGTCTATTTATTCAACGTCACCCTAATCGATATTAAGGAAATAAGGCATTGGTTTCAAGTGTCAGACATAAACTACCAGCATAAATTATATACAACGCCATTGATTCATATTAATAGCTTATACCAATTCTGTGAGCTTTATGTGTAATACTCCGCTATATATTTTTTTATATAAACAGCAAGGCCAACAACTCAATGCCACCTGAAGAGAAGCGGTAATAAGAGTCCATACTGGACCATAATGTGCCTTTTCACGCCGCTTTTGAAGGCATCTAATAATTCTGTTATAGGAAGGAGGGATCACATGCGCTGGTAAAAAGTGTATAAGAAAATAAATGAACAAGGAATATCCGCATAAGCATCTGTGAGATATTTTTCATCTGAAAGAAACATTTTTTTAAATTTTATTGTAATATACAATACAAAAAAGTGAAATTAACGTTTGGAAGATATTTAAAAAAATCCTTGACTAGAAACAATAAGCAGTGGTTACAACAGTCGCACCCGGATTTTAAGTACAGACGACATCAAATCAAGTGTAACGGTTGCACTACGAAAGCCGCCTCTATTACAAACGAAATAAGGCCGGTGTCAAGGTCAAGTTGTTACGCTTCATGTGCTGTCGACTGTACAAGGGTACATTACGTACCCCAAGACTTTTCTCTACACAAAATCGTGCCATTTTATGATTTAAGGACATAATTAAATTATTACATGTACGTACTTATACAATAATTTTAATTATTATATTTATGTAGGACGGCCAATCTCCAATTCAAGCAATTACTTTTAAAACTAACAACAGCTCTTTATTCTGCTAGGTTATACAGAACAATAGGAATTGAATTTCTTACGCAACAGCAAACAGCCGGGCGGTATGAAATTCATCCCGCGCCGCTCACAAAGTCCGTGTTTCTGCACGGGTGCCTCCGAACCTTTCAGGGCGGCCTCACTCGACGCTTGCCGGAGTACAAAACATAAATATTTGTATTGTGTACCGAGCTATTTCGTGGATTTCTAAGGCGGAAACCTAGTACCATAACAATTCGTAGTAGAGAGATACCTACTCAACCGAATGTATTTATCTTAGAGTCAGAATCTTAGAGTACCTAACTGTTATCGAAAGCTCAACGTCCAATATATTTTTAGTTAATAAGTTTTATACATAATCGATTTTTTTAAATAATCTACCATTTTATAAATATTGAATATAAATAACGTAGGTAGGTATTAATACGTTGAAATTTAATACAAGAAACAGTAAACAATTCAAATGTCTGTCTATTACATATTTTATTTGGTTTACGTATACACTAATTGGAAGCGGATGTAGAGTTGCGTGTAATCACAGAAGCCTCTACGGATCCCGCCACTCCCCGCAAGTCTGGCGTGGTGCACAATTGCACACTCCTCGTTATTTTGCGACATATCCTGCTGTTTGGATTGCATTGACTAAAGTTACGGAAATTTTACCTTTTTAAATAACTACCGCTACCAAAAATAAAAGCTTCTAACTATACAATTTTTTAAAGAAAATGTAGTCGGAAAATATTTGTTAAGATACTAAAAGTAGCTCGTGGGAGAAATAAAGTCCATCTAAATATTTCAAAGTCATCTCGTGAAAAAACACCCTAGTTTTTGTTTGAAGTACATTCAAACTTCAAAGCGAAAGTCTAGAGCAGATACTGAATTCTGTACAAAAGTTTGTCGTACTTCCCGGCAACTTTTTGCTTAAAATAAATACTCTTAGATGTGCTTTAACATTTTGACCCTTACCAGCCCACGTCGGGCTCAAACTTTAATAAATAAAACCTATTGTCATAAAATAAATGTAGCAAAGAAAAAAATTCCATGAACGTTTCTCTTTGAGATGTCCTAAGCGTGACGTTGAATATTAACTATAAAGTTCTGAATTACAAAAAGGTTGGAGTCTCTTTTACTTGTTATTGCCGGCTTTGATAGATTTTTACGAAGCTAATTATTATTTTGAAACTTAAAGCAAGGGGCGGTGTGCGGGGGCGCGGGCGCGGCCCGCCGCTGCTGCTGGTTGGCTGGCCAGTTAACTTTTCATGTTTGTTTTACGGATGAACACACGCAATTTACGCCTCAACGCGTTAAGCTGGCCAATCAAACATCATTGATTTACAGCCATTCCACTGTAGTATTTTTAAGCTTAAAATAAGACAACAATACTTTCCTTTTAGAGGTATAAATATTTTGATATAAATTTAGTCAATTTTTATTTTGTCGTTAGGGGAGAGTGGGGTAATTGCGGACGCGGGTCTACTCCGGACAAGGCCGTTTCCTACCATAAATAATAATACTAAATAATATATTTCTGTCTTGTTTTTGCATGGAAACCCCATTGCTGCGGCAGATGTCGTCATAGTAGAAAATTATCAGGCAGTCAAGATGTATGAACAGAGACTCGTTTAAATTGAACTCTATTGGTGTTGGTGAGTGCCGAACAGGGTGCGGATGGGGACGATATTTTGCATGGTCCTTTTCAAAATTAATTTATTAAAATATTTATACGGCTATGTTAGCATGGGCAGGCATGTTATACTATGTACCAAACACCCTGTTTATTTCCATTTCCAGCCTCGTCACGTCAAGTCTTATTTGACAGGGGTTTTGAAATATTATTACTATATTATCTATTATTATTTTATAACCATTATAAGGTTATATGTCTTCGTGAATCATGTTTATTTAAAGTTTTAGTAAGCAGGTGCTGTAATCAAAATAAAACTACAGCTATTCATTATATTTCCTCAAATTTGTATTTGAGCAGCAAGCAGCCTCTACTACAAACTACGTCTGTTATTACTCCTGCCTTTCTTTTGTTTTTCGAGAGCATTGAGGAACGGAGGCTCTGGTCCTCGAGGTGGCTTACAAGCTCCAAGCTTTAAGCACATTTATTTTTAAATCAACACGGGAGAAGAAAAATTATGAGTTGCCATTCAAACCATCTCGTCTTCATTTGAAAAACTCCGACGCGACGTCTGTTAATAATTGGCTTATAGCACTCTTTCAACTCATTTATTCAGATGCATAAAAGGAAAATTCTTTAATTGTTTACCAGTGGGTACATTGGCTGATAAAGCATGGGGTGATTAGAATAGCCAAAACTGGTGTGACGATAATATTATAATTTTGGTACTGACTACGCTTATAGGATCTATCTGCCTGTCCGTCTTCTGTCCGTGGCTTGAAGTGGTTGGTTTTTGTGTTTCTCGTTCATAGTCTGAAATAATATTTTTTCAAGATATTATTTTACCGCTTTGGTGGCGTGACAGTGTACCAATTTTATTTTTTTATGCAACTATAGACACCCGCAACAACAAGGAAAAATCACTTAATATTGCAGGTGCGTTGTCATCCTAAGATCTAAGATGAAATGCCGTCCATGCAATGCAGGTAATAATTACACTGGCTACCTTTCCCTTCAAACCGGACACACCGCGAACTGTTCCACGGCTGAAATAAAAAGGGCAGATAACCCTACATATGGGCCTACCACCTAGTACATCAAATTACAGCTTTCTATAAAGTACTAAGCCTCTGACCTAAGCCGTGGGCAGAGGGATGGACATGTAGGGCAAAACTACAAGGGTTCCTTTTTGACTATGGAACCCTAAAAGCGGTTTGCAGTCCAACAGAGGCGCTGCTCCCATATTCCAAATGCTAGGATCTCTGAATGACTCTACAACAAATCATCAAAAATTATCATCTCGAGCTCCTCCGTGCTTCAGAAGCCACGTTAAGCATTTTCTCGGTGGTTCGTTACTGCAATGGTTTTAACTCACCAAGAGGCCAGCGTGGTGGAATTATGGCGCAAACTCCTCATTTCTTTCTCCCATGTGGGAAGGCCAATGCTAGACGTAAGAGTAAATAGGTCAATTGCAATTTATATAGGTATTAACTACTTTCTACTAAAGTAATAAATATAAAATTGAAAATTTTAAGTAACCCCCGGCCTCATTAATCATCTAACTAACACCATCTCATTGTTACTATTCTTATGAGCCCAAACATACCTGCTGTAAGTTTATGAAGAATTGAGCATCCCGCATAGTATTTGATGGTGCAGCTCAAAGCTATCAAGTCTTAGAAATACCACCGAAGTAAAAGTAAATCAAATGTAAAATCAATCGCATCCGTGAAAGTTAGTGAGACCTTTGTGAGAAGTAGGAAATGAGCTGATAGTCATCAAACGCCAAACAGATTTTCATAAATTATAGCTAAGAACCATCTCGATCACTTTCAAACCAAAATACCGAATTAAAATCGGTCCATTCGCTTAGGAGCTACGCTACACAGATTGACACATCAAACTTATAACATCCTCTATTTGCGTCGGGCGCTAAAAACCTATGTAATTACGACCAGTTTTACCACAGGCGACGATCCGAATACAATGTGAATACGAATGTAATACGAAAATTTAGCCCCACAGAGAAATAGAGTTCTGGTTTATTTTTTACCGACTTAAAAAAAGAGGAGGTTCTATGTTCAATTATACGTATTTTTTTTGTCCTTTCACCGATTTCTCTATCAATTGTGGACTGATTTTCAACATTGCGGATTTTTTCTTTCCTGTGGCTTTTCAGTGGTACGATATAGAAGGAAACAATATAATGTATTGCAACCAGAGACTAAGATAGACAAGTCGATAATACTGACGGTTACCCATACCGCTTTGACCTTAGGAATTCATCAATTAAATTTGTAAAAAAAAATTTAAGCAAAAACAAAACTCCACTTCAAAATATTAAAAAGGAAAAAATAATTAAATTTAGTAAAGTTAGTAAATATTTTTGGAGTTGAATTGTTTCCTGAATCAATAGTAAGAGAAGCACCAATTCCAAAAATTTTGTCTCTTTACGTTACATGTTACCTAATTTATTTTAATTATTTTTTTCCTTCTTGTACCCCTACCACGAACGTTTCTACATTTCGAATATATAATAGTAATCGTATCGTTCATGTACGCTAAAAATTTCAAACAAAAGCCTGACAAAAGCTAAAGTAACTACTCAATACGAAGGCGATTCGAAATTTAAAAATGTTCGTGCTAGGTACTGAACTCAGTCTTTATTTTTGTTCAAATTTTTGTCTTATTGTACAATATTTTGCTGTACTCAGCTTCACTTATTCTAGCGAGATCTAGGTATATCTCGTTAAAAAAATATCCTACATAAAGTTCATAACTAAGTTGAGCAAATTGAGAAATAATATGAATTGCCTTCAGCTCTTTTTGAACTTCGTTTATTAAAACCGTAGTGCGCTGCCACAAAGAGCACTCTATTATTTTTGTTTTTATTTGTTCGCATCTATATCGGTTACTGGCTGTCGCTATGGCGACGCCGCCCGGGCCGCGCCGAGCCCGCCGAGCTCAGCTGCCACACACTTGCGCACTCACCTGTACAGGTGAATTAATACTTTCAGAAGGATTGATCCATATAAAACTTTTTGTAGATATATTACCTACATAAGTAGTACTAGAAAGAGGTAAATCGACAAATCCAACTCGGATCTTACGCAATTTCCCGAACGCTGCCCAGCGTTCGGGAAATTGCGTAAGGTCTTCTCGTCCAAAATTCCTCAGTGCTTGAAGTCGAAAGTGTTCGACCAGTGTGTGTTGCCAGTGATGACATACGGCTGTGAAACGCGGTCGCTTACTAAGGGCCTTCTGTGCAAGTTCGCAGTCGCACAACGAGCTTATAGTGTTTCTCTGCGAGATAGAATCAGAAATGATTAGTAAGTTGAAGTGGCAGTGGGCAGGGCACATAGCACGCAGAGCAGACGGCCGGTGGGGCGTTAAAGTTCTAGAATGGCGACCACGTACTGGTAAGCGTAAAGTCGGACGGCCTCACACTAATTGGACAGTTGACCTGGTCAGGGTCGCGGGGAGCCGATGGATGCCGGCTGCGCAGAACCGTTCCATGTGGAAATCGATGGAGGAGGCCTTTGTTCAGCAGTGGACATCATAGGCTGATATTATGATGATGAAGTAGTACTGTAAGGTCAGCGACGCTTAAACTGTTAGCAGAAATTATCAAGTGCTGGAGCAGCTACACACACGATTCACACTGGCACAGCGGGCGCAAACGAGTTTCACCTTAGAGATGGTCATGCGGCGGTGATACATAATTATTTTTATCACATTCTATGCCAGCACATGAACACATGTGCTGTCAAAGGCGAAGGTACCCATGTGGGTACCTTCAAAAGAGGCGTGAAAAAGCAACTTTTGGGCGGGCAAGGTGGAGGCGGCTAGAGCAGTGTCTGAACTGCACTAGCTGTCTTCGCATATATACTCTTCTTACCGCTTCACATCAGCTGGTTTTGAGTCATTTGTCATGCTTTGTTTTAAAATAAGTATATTATTATATTCTAAATCAAAAAAATCCGCAGAGTATTACGTGGCATTGTGCTTAATGAGTTTATCCGTAAAATAAAGAAATGTTTTGCAACTTTTAAATATATCTTATTTATTTGATAATTTTATGAAATTTTTATGAAATAATACCTGTAACACATTTGCTACATTATTTCAAATAAATTTTAATGTTATAAAATTACCATACTAGTAAGATGTATATGAAAGTCGCAAAACATTTCTATGAACTAATATAGCCATCATCGTCATCTCTATTATTTTCTTCTGCAACCCTTCTGCAACTATTTATTACCAGGCTACACAGCTACAGTCATACGCTTGCATGCACTTACACGATGCAGCCTCCTCCGCACAAACGTCCGAATTCCGATCTTATCACGTACGTAATAAAGTTAGATTACGGTCGTCCCGTGGAGTACCTAGGTGCGTCCCGGGAAGCGTTCGTTAAGCCCGCTTGCATCGAAGCGTGATGCTTCGGAAGCAGTCACCTCGACACCGCGCAGCTCCGGGGCTCGTTTTCGGGCCTAATTTTCGTTTGCCGCTTGTTTCCGCCGAATGTGGAAATTCGTTCCGAAGGAGTTTACGAGTCGTCGCGCTCGCCGCCGTGCGCCGCTCGTGGCCCGATGGAAACTTTCTTTATACGGTTCGCCTCCCGTGAATGCAGTTATCGCGAAGCCGAGATGATCGCTTTCAAACATTGGCGTCGTTCCAATTCATCCACGCTTTAAAGGACTCGAGTTGAATTTCAAATGTATGTGCTTTACACAATATCTTGAATTGAGCGCATTTTGAAATTGGGAAAGCGATATGGGAGTTTTGATTTGTCAGATCATTTTAAGACATATTATTAATTTGGGGCGATTGATTTCGACATTCACAACTGTAATCTATTCAAATCTGTAAGAGGTAAGTTTAGTTCCTACAAATTGTACGAAATATGCATTTTTATTAATGGACAACACATCTAGCGCTAGGCTACTTCAACGTTCATTAATTCATATTAAGAGTGTTTCTTGTATTGCAATTGTTCTGCGTGGTCAGTCGAAGACTGTACATACCTATATTAAAGTTGACTAAAAGCCTCACAGCCTCTAGTTCTACACAGTTCCAAAGTCATGGCGTGTTTTTCACATCAGTGAATATTGAAATGCCGACCGAAATACGCGAAAGCTCTGGGGAAATATATGGTAACGTAAAGGTGAAGACTTGCGGAAAGGCTTTCATTAATCTAATTCAGTGTTGCAAACTAAACCTGAGTTTTCATACGTTTTCTAGTACACACATATTATATAATCATTTTGTTTTTTTAATCTAAAATAAAATAAGGTTAGTAGTACTATATCTAATACCGGGGCCGACTTGTCATGTTACCCACAAAATAATGTTTGTGTCTACGATGGTATAATTTTACCGTTCTGGCGCTAAAAATATTTATGAAGTATTTATTGTCGGTATTTCATTTTAAAATTAAGATACTGTGAACAGTGTATCTGCCATAAGTACGAGTTATAAAGTGCCTAATCGATACAAGATAGACTGAGAATTAGTTTCAATACAATATCTTGTTTACCTGTATGTTATTACCATCTTCATAACTACACGAATAGTAAATTTTCACTATTTAGTTACCAAAAATCGGATTGTGATTACAATGGGATAATTAAATGAATCATATAAATGAACAGGCGTAATTTATAACTTGAAAAAACTCGCCAGTTACGAACTTACTTTAATAAAAAAAAACATACATAGTTTTTGGGGCTAAATGTCTGTTTATGGCGTCTCGAGTCATTTCAGGCAGCGTCCGGCATCCGGCGGTCGTTTCGTCCAGCCGTTTGGCCAACTTAATTATCACTAATTCTAACAAGTACCTACAACGAGTCCAGTATCAGACGTTACTTTTTAACCCCCGACGAAAAAATACGGGTGTAATAAGTTTGACGTGTCTGTCTGTGTATCTGTGTATGTGTATCGGTGTATCTGTGTATCTGTGTGTCTTTCTGTGGCATCGTAGCGCCTAAACGAATGGACCGATTTTGATTCGTTTTTTTTTGTTTGAAAGCTGATGTGACTACGATGGTTCTTAGCTATAATTTATGAAGATCAGTTCAGGCGTTTGATGACTATCACCTCATTTTCTTCATGATAATAGGATCTTACTAACTTTTACGGATCCAATTGATTTCAAATTTCGTGTACTGTCACTTCGATGACATTCCCATGACATACTAACTTTGAGATGATCCTATACCATCAAAAAGTCTGCGAAATGCTTAATTCTTCTGAAACTTACAGCAGATATAGCGTGTTTGGGCTCTTATGAATAGTCTTAATGACATGGTGTTAGATAGATGATTAATGACGCCGGGGGTTACTTAAATTTTTTAATTTTGCAATTATATAATAATTACCTAGCGATTTGTTGTGGATTCGTGGATTTTAGTACCTTTAATTATTATTTTTGTTTTCGATAGATATTTTAAAATAAACTAGGAAATTAAACTCAACTTCCAACTATAAATTTTTTATGGCATCCCTAATAATAAAACTGTATATCTGTTACCGTAATTCCGATAACTAACTCTCTCCGACAAAACGTTACGTTTAAAAATATTTCGACGATGAAAAATGTCCACTGTGAACGATATATCATCATTTCATATTCTGCTAATCGTGGAACCGTGAAACAGTTCGCTGTGTTTCGGATTGAAGGGAAAGGTAGCCAGTGTAATAACTGGGCATGGACGGGATTTCATCTTAGGCCTCAGGATGACAACGCACCTGCAATATCAAGTGATTTCCCCTTGTTGTTGCAGGTGTCTATAGGCGGCGGTAACCTTTTACCATCAGGTGGCCCATCAGCTTGTTTGTCATCTAGTTGAATAAAAAAAGTATCTTAAAACTGTACAAACATGGGGTTTAGCTGGTTTTGACGCCCAAATACTCAATCGTCACGTAATTTTTAAGGAGTGCTGAATTTGACATTTGCAAAAATATGAAATATATAGATTATCTATGTTTGAGAAGCGTTATTGACTTGTTTTAATTAATAAGTTGAATAAACGTCTAATAAACTACTTACAGACTTTAAAAATTGATCTTGGTGTTTTGTTTTAAATATATACCTACTTCATTTGAAATTCATGTAAGTATACAGAAAATTCATATAATAGGTCTATTAAACGGCGTTTTGATTCTGCAAAGACAAATGGTCGTTTTCACTAACATTTGCAAAGTCTGTTAGCGATTTTTATTTCAGTCTATTAAGAGGAGCTAGAAAGAGACAAATGTCGTCAAGAGTCACCTAAGCCCTGGGCATGGTTGGTAAATAAGGAAAAAAGCCTGTATATATTTTTAACTTTTTTACTAACTTAGCAGGTTAATTATTACTGCCCCCTTCAAAGCACTTCCTTCCCCTATTCACATACTTTTACGGCTTTTCAACTTCTCAAAGTAATTCTCAAATACTTCTTTTTCTTTGAAACCCTCTTCAATATCGCTAATGAGTTTGTATTAATGTCATTAATGGCATCAGTCAGCCCCGTCGTCCAAGTATTTTGGCTTTAAGGTAAAAGCTCGCGTTAGTAATACAGCTTCGACTGCGGCGGTATTTTTATTTTAGTGTTTTATTCCCAATTAGTACATCAAAATGGAATTAATTCATCCGAAATATCTTAGAGTCTATTCATTCCACGTTTTTGCCACGCAAATATCACGAATGTGAGAATAAAACACGAAAATAAAATTACCGCCGTGATTGGACCCGATTTAAACTACGCCGTAAAAGGAGTTTTTGTTTTTACCTGAAAATCGGGGAAACAGTAAGTGGACCTAAGTTTTATCATGTATCAACAATGACTGTGAACTTTTTATGTGCCTCGGGTGAGTGGAGCAGAAAAACAAGGATGATTTGGAGAGGATCTTCATTTTTGGATAATTAAGTTTACGTTATAATCGTAATTAAGAATTTCAATTTCAATGTTTATGGCATATTATGGCATCAACATTATTATAGATGTTTATTTGAAAAAAAAAGTTAGTTTACGTTTTAAAAATACGACACAGATTGTTTCCAAGCAAGAAAATGTTTTAAAATATTTTTTTTAGTTTCACGTAAAACCTTACAAAAAGGTTGACAGTCATTAAGTAATTCTTTATAATATAAGTAATACGAGTACCCCAATCATAACACATCTCATACAACGTGAGAACATTTAGTGTCCCATAAATATGATATAAACGCTTCTAAAATCACAGGTGCTTATAGGTACCGGCAATAAATTAACATCAGCATTTGCATTAATTCGAAAAACACCTACAAACCAGACACAATAGATATTGTATTGGTCAGGAGACAGGACAAAAGCCTCATAATATATTTTTTTCGATAGCGAAATGGATCAACAACAAACCTATCAAATAAACCAAAGCACACGAGCTGTTTCCAAAAAAAAAAGAAAAAATTACAATATAATACTTATAAGTTCAAGTTTATACATTTGGTTTTATCATGTAAGTAATCGAAAAAAGGTGTACTCTTCAAAAAATCATCTGTCTTGAGTGAAGATTTCGCCAGCCGCGTCTCTATACGCACCCACAAGATTTATTGAATTCTCCGTAGCGCCGTAGCACAGTTTCGCGTTACGAGCGTTACGAAATTCAGGCGTAACGGCTCGGCTTTCCGTTTACGACTCGGTCCCTAGGTTCAAGAGTGACTTGTCTCAGAATGCAATTAGGTTCTGCATGATGTATACAGCATATACTATAAAATGAACGTAGAACCCCAGAACGTAGCATTAAACGCTAAACCGTTTACGGCACATCTCAAAGGGTTGTAACGAGTCGCTCGGGGACTACGCGCGGCGATGCTTAATTTTCAATTCAAATATCTTCCCCATACCATTGCATAGTTGGCAACGTTGTGCCAACTATTTTTTATGAGTACGATCTCTCGTCGCGAAACAATGAACAGTGTTACAGTGCAAGTGAATAGAATCTGCGGATGCACATAAATATTAAATTCTTAGGTTTTAGAGTCATGTCATCGAAATTTATCATAACTACGTAATACGGGATTTATGTTTGTGTGTTTTATTTATAAGATTGAAGGAATATAAGCTAATAAAAGGTGGATTAAAGACAGTAGAAGGTAAGCACCTTGCAAATAACACCAATAAAACCAACACAACAATATAAGAACTAGAATAATTAAGTTTTCAATGAATGTTATTGCTTGCACCTTATTAGTATGGATATGATGTGAGTATATACATTTAGGAGCTGATATAACAGATCGGTATGAAAGACAAAGCCCCGTGGCACACAAGCACAGCGCTCGACGGCCGGGCAAACAAATATCCCTGCTAATATCCCGACTTTCGGTCAGAAAAATTCAAATTTAGTTTGCCGGCAGCCCGGGGCATAAGAATAACGGCATCGGTGATAGAGAGGCCATAATGAAGAGCTCTTAAAGGTTCGGATGCACCGAACAACCCTTAATTGAATAGCCCGGTCGGGCTAATCAGGGCTCAGCTGAGCGGTGCAGGCGGGGTGGGGCGCGCGGCGCGGGGCGGGCCCGGAGCCACGCGGGCTGGGCGCGCCCCCTGCGCGCGCCGCGTCCCGGGCCCTCATTCAAGTAGCGAGCGCGCGCCCTGCCAGCCGCCACCCTCAGGTATGTCCATTTTGCTTTTGGTGTTTGCCCGCGCCGCGAGTGTCAGTCGTGCTGTGTCAGTGCCGTGCCGCGCCACCGCCCGCGCCGCTAGGTACGTACGCATGCAACATACATCTTGTGTTAATGCACACCCGTTACGTGACACGAACAAGTGATTGATAACGTGTGATCGTTAGCCATTATTCCGCCAAATTTGTCAGGCAAATTTCATCGTGAGTGACAGTAATTATTCCATATTTAGGGCCTAATTCGGAAATTTGAAATCGGGTTTACAATTTTTTGTACTCTCTATTTTAAAATGTACTACGATGTCGTACCATCATAATAACTTTTGTTACTCCTGAACTTGATCTATTTAATATTTTTTTCAAATTCAATAATATTTTTAATAGTTCACTATAATTAATAGGTTTATGAAAATCCCCCATAAAATTTTAAAAACAAAAGTAACTTTATTGCAATATAAAATTTTTAGTTCATACGTGTTATTTCCCACTGGTTATTGGCAAAATCAAATTCGAAATTGTAACTTAGCGTCAAGAAAACAGCAGTACCTATCAATCATCCTTTAAAATGTGCTTCGAGATTTCAAACGTGAATCGTAAAATTAGAAGATAGGCGTTATTGAGATGATGTCCAGATAAAAGCGCACACGTAAGCTTGCACGCAATATGTGTAACTCGCACGAACCGTATGTAGCTAGTCAATGTTAGGTTGAGAGGAGACGAGAGGCTGAGCGGGGACTTTCACTGGCGCCACCACTTCACCTTGCCGCCTGGCGTCGAGCCAACCCCCACCCAACTCCCACAAACCCGCACATCCAACGTACAACACATTTTATGTCGCTTCTTGTCGCTTGGTGTTTTATGCTAAGGCATTAACGATGTTGTATTCTTGTAATAAAGCGAAAATGTCTTTTCTTTATTCCCATGTCAAAAATCAAATAATTTTGACGTGCCTTAGTAACTTACCAAATGAACTGCATAAAAATGAGTTCAGTAACAGTAATTTTGTTTCGAAATAAGCGAAAAGCTATAATGCATAAAGTAACATTTTCAGTTGCACCAAGCTTAATATCATGGTTATTTCCAATATTCAAAAAGCATTGTCCATTACAGACAATGGTTAGCTATGATGTGTAAACATGATCTATACGATAAGACCGCAAAGTGTATCATTATCTAATCGTTGTATACGGTATGGTGACATATGTATGTATAGTTCGGCATAATCCGTAGAACGTAGGCGTAGGTCGTAGCCGTAGCAGTTGCTACGAGGCGCGTAGCGTAGACGCCCGTAGATTGAAAGCACCGTCAGTTCTATTAGCATTAAACCGTTCCTTATTTACCAATTATAGAACAATGTTTACTTATTTTAATAAATTACAAATACCACTTAGAAAGTGATTTTAAAAAAAAATCAATGGTGACAAAAAATAAGAAGAACACAATGAAAGGTATGATTTTTGTAATATTCGTTGTGATTGTATGTAGGAAAGTACACAAAATAAAAAGGATCCAATATTTGAGCTTACATTGGAATTCGAATAATTTAACAGAAATGTCTTAAAAACCTTAATATGATTTTAAAAAAATCGTTCATTTCAGTTACCGTTGTTATAAAATACGTTACTTTTCGTTTGAAGGTTTGAGTCAGGAGTGAAATAGTAGCGTGTCATTTTTTAAGTCATATTCATAACAAATTTTCCTTAATTTGAAACTTATTTTTTTGTTAGCTATGTAATAACGTTATAATTATTTATCATACGGTTCTTTTCTTACGTGATGATCGTATAATTTTATGAGGTATCGAAATTAAGGCATTGTGCCAGAGCGTGCTATGGCCCAAACCAAGCCCACTGCTGTTTCATGTAGGAAGGCCCATGCCTAGCAGTGGAGCAATGTGAATTAAGGTAAGCTAATGACTTTGAAAACGATATAATGCTTGCCTTGACATTTGCGAACGAGAAATTTTTATGAGTTTTTATACCTGTAATATTTATTTACGCGTATATTCGAATCGGTAGGCCAACCATCAATTGTCTTTCGAAAATTCGGGTCATTATATAACAGGCTTTGCGAGGTTATGCAAGATGTTTATTATGGAACCCTATGCCTTCGTTTACGTCATGAATATTCTCAATTTCTCTAAATAAACTCTTCAAATCAAAAGAACGTAGTTAGTTCAATGTTTAGTATTTCACTATTTAATTCCTCTCCGAAGCTTAGGATATTTAATCAGTAATGAGAAATTGCCCTAATAAATACACGTTAAAACATAGGTTGTCCTAGTGGTTCACCATGCGATAAGAAGAAGTGCACACATTCAAACATGTATGGAAATTAATGAAAAATTCTACACAATCTTTAATTCTGCTTCAAAGAATTTAGAATAAAATATTACATACTCAAATAATAACTACTAATTATATTACAACCTTAAACACATGAAAGAAATAATACACAGTTTCAATTTACCACATCATTTTAAATCTTGTTCAAGTTTAATAACTTGATAAAAAATATTTCATTAACATAATAATGCAGTCAATATTGGCATATAACACTAATTCAAAAAATAAAATAATCGGTAAATCGGTCAATTAAATTATTTGAATTTAATTTTAGTTCACCTGGTTCTACGGCTCTTATTGTAGTATCTTCTTCTTAAAACAATAATTAGTTGATAATAATGTTTTTAAATGTATTTGTCAGTCAATATAAACTTTAAAAGTATTATTATAAAAGGTAGTTCAATTACGTACTGCTTATAATAATCACCTTCATAGCTGGCCAGTCGTAGCGATAGGTAACATCGATCGAAGCGATAAACCCACGCGAGCCATTGAACTACTAATAAACATAGCCACGTGTTTGAATTAAAATGACATTATGAATAGTGAATTTCGTTTATATACAAGGTAATACAAAAATACCCGTAAAGCAGAAAGGGTGTTCTAGGTTTCTTTGTGTAGAGTTCTCGGCCAATATAACAACTGTAGTATAACATTCTAAATGGCTGAAAAAATAGTAATTTTTGATAACAAAATAAAATAATTTACTTTGAAGCGCAGCTTTATTAAAATTTATATTATAGTAAAAATTAAAATTTATTATAAATGTTGTTAATAAATATTTAAAACATTTAAAATAAAATTTAACTCTTTCCAGACGAAATTAGATATAATATGAATGACATTAACAGCCGATCACTAAAGTTGTGATATTTAAATTATGAGTTTCCGATTTATCGAAATATTGTTCAGAATATATTTTTTGGGTTATGTTGTAAAATAATGCAGCCAATGTTATACTATTTCATACAAATGTCATGAAATTATAAAATGAATACGATGGTTTTGAAAGTGGCAAACCATTTCTATGGACTAATATAGCCTATGTTTTAATTTATTGTCGTTTGACGGCACCACCATTTATTTTTTAATTTAGAAGACACATGCTTTTTTGTTTCCGTCTATCTATATATCTTGGAAGTTTAGCAAAAAGTCTTTTTGTGAGGTTAGTAGGACATTACCTTTTATATATAAGAAATATAAGAAAAATCTGCAATCTGGCATTGCAATTTGACATATTGCCTTTTGTGTCTCTTAGCTATAACTTTCTAAGTTGTGAACATAAAATATAATTATTGTCACTATCACCACTTCTCGACGCGGCCTTATAAAACTGTGATAATATGTAGTAATATTTGGTAATCTTATGACTAATTATATTATTTGTAAAATATATATAAATAATTGGGAACAGAAGAGTAAAGTCTAACAAAGTGGATACTTTCTAAAACTATATCTACTCTACATATTTAAAATCATATTAAGCTCTAAATATTTAGGTGGAAAATAATACAGTAAACACCGTGTGATGCGATTTCAATATTATTATGAAACAAATTAAGTATAAAGAGAAATATAATTTGAAAACTAATGAAACTATGCGACACCGTTCCACATGCAAAAAGAATCTCGTCATATTAATAACAATTTCAAAGAAATACGCGCCTAATCTCCGTTCATACAATAAATAATATCAATACTTATTATTGCCATTTGAGAGCGGCTTTAGTAACATAAATATAGTGTTTGCTTTGGTCTTCCTAAAATAATATATATAGAATATACAAATACGAAGTCAGAGAAAAATATTACACGTCATTATTTCATCAGTAATTATTGAATCAAAAAGAATTGCTGTCGATAACATTTGTTAATAATTATTAAACGTTGTATTGAATTGAACAAAAGCTTCGTAAGCTTGTTGAAAACAAACTTTTTAGTGAATTGAAACATAAATTTTAGAAATTGGATTTTAGACTATTTTTAGTTTTAGGGTAATTTATTTTCTACTCCCTATTCTTGAAGTTATGTATTTTAGAACATTGTTACGGATACTAGATATTTGTCTGGAAAATTAACAGAGATAAAAAAGTTTGCACAAAAGATGCACTTACGACGGCTCAAAAAGACCATTAGAATTTTCGAATGAAATAGAAATTTCGTTTAGGGTAATAGATAGTTGACCCCGAGGTCTAAGTACCATATAAAGTTTCCTAGAAAATGATGCAAGTGGTATTATTTATTAAACATAGTTATTTCAATTTGACGATACCTACAGTTAAGTAATACCGTATAGAGTGCTATACTAGTTCTAATTATATTTCATAATTGTCTTCGCTTCATTATTAGTTTGTGTAAAAGCAACAACTAACGCAAACAGTCCTTTTACGGCAGTAAGTACTCAAAATCAGCGCCTATTATGGAGGTATTTTTATTTTCGTGCTATATTCTTGATAGGAGCACCAAACAAAAATAAAACAAGAAAATAATTGTCTATATGAGACGTTAACCACTAACTACCAGGTGGGATGTTAGCTTGTTGGTCATCTAGTTGTATAAAAAAACCTTATGCCTATTATTATATTCGTGTTTTATTCTTGTTTGAATAATCAAACCAGAATAAAACTCTAAAGTAAAAATACCTATAGTATATTTATGAAATGGATATTTTCGTTAAATATATAAGTTTCTGTTCCAAACAAACAATGATGTTAAATAATGTAGAAGTAGAACAGGCGATAAATTGTACATCCCACTTTAAAAAATTAGTGCTATATTCCAGTAACGCATGTCTATACGTATGGGCTCCCCAAAGTACTGGCGGATTTGATATTATCAAAATTCCAAAAGGATATATTTAATTTAATTGATAAAATGTACTACACAGCTAATGACTATTTGAACGATACAATTATCAGCTGACATTTGAAATTTTAATACTTCTTTGTCATTTATGCTTATGCTTACAAAACATTTGATAATTTGACAGCAATACCAGCATTTTAGTATTTGACATTTGTATGTAGTAGTAAAGGGGCGATTTTAATTCAAGTTTTTTTTTGTAATTAAAAAAAATGATAATGATGTTTTTATTTAATTTTTATTATTGTTTTTTTATAATTTTATAGAATAATAATTGTAATGGCCTGATTAAAAAGCTTAAATTATTAAAAAGCTGATACTTAGTGCCCTACTAAAAAGGGCTAAGTATTTTTTTTAACTGCCGGCCGAGTGGAGTGGTCACTGACACTGACCCCGCCTACAGAATTAAAATGACATATTTATTTCTGAGTTACTGTAATTCAATTTGTTACGAAATCACATTAAAAGTGCGTTATCTAGTGAGGGTTCTTACTTTTGTAAGGTAGGTACAAGTCGTTCTCAGTATGAAATACTTAAATATACCTACATAATTCTTCAAAATTGCATATAAATATTTCAAAACATTCTTACTTAAGTATGTAGTTGTCCCAACAATGCAACGTTTATTAACAAAAGCAACCATTACTAACTAACAATTATAATTAACTATAAACTATAATTTTATAAATAAAGTAATCGGAGCTCGGTAGCGTAGTGGTTTGAGCGTTCTGGTTTCGATACGAAAACAAAGCGACTTTCGCCGTGGTCGATACCGGGATGGGTCAAACAAAGTGTGTTACCTCCAGCTCCTCCGTGCTTCGGAAGGCACGTTATGCCGTTGGCCCCGGTTTTTACTGCAACCGCTTTGACCCACCAACACGCATTGATCCAGTTTGGTGGTGTTATGACCTAACCTTCTTCCATGTAGAAAGGCCTGTGCCCCAGGACGTATACAGGACGTTGATAATCACGATGAAATAAAGTCATATGGGCCACTAAGTAGTAGATGTAATTCTAAAACTATTATATTACGTGACAAGTATAAAAAACAAATATATTTCAAGAAACACTATAGCGCAGTAATATTTAAATGACCGATACCGTAATCGAGCTTTTGCGCCCCTAACAACACATTGTTACGTCACGGCCGCAGCCATATTGCCGGGCGCCCGCGCACTCGCGCCATGTGCGCGCGGACATATCAATTTGATCCGCAGCTGCGTACAACGACCCCTATACAGCACCCCATGCACTACACGATTAATCCAACTTTTGTCTAGCCAAAATATTATTCGCGTGTGCAACTCTACGCTTAAGTAATAGGATGCATAACGCACTCATTGTTCGTTCAGAAGATATTAATTCGTAATGCGTGTAAACCAACCGGTTTCAACGTAATTTAATTATGCAACTCGTCTATTTTTTAATAAAAATCCTGTGGTAATTAATCTCGACTTTGAAACGTGCCCAGGGAGATTTATTGTAGAGATTTCCATAATATTTTTAAACAAAGTGCAAACCTCTTAATGTTATAACATTTTAGGGGAATCAAAATTGACCCCGTTACTTTGGAAGGCTGTGAAACAATAATAATAATAATAATAATAGCAAATTCGTCAATTCACACACGAGACTCGACAAAAATCGAGGAACAATCGAAAATGAACAATAAAAGTCGTGAATCAAACAATCGATTATTCGACAAGTCCATATTTTACGGCGACAGCTGCGCGAAGCGGTGTCGCCGCCGGAATATGGCATGGTACCATCTCCCACGGTCCGCCTTTCTCTCTACACCCTTGTCGCATATGACGTGACCAAAACTGTGGACTATGCGCTAGATTCCCATTAGAATGAAGACCGGATTTTATTGTTGTATATCGTAGAGGTAACGCTAGGGTAAAGTTAAGGATCGTAATAGCTTCATAAACCATTCTGAATAACGATTTGAAGACCTTAATATGAAAATATAATGTAAACAAGTATCCTTACGTAAAAAGAAATTTTTTATATTTTACACTAGAATTATGTATTACCTTACAGAAGATCGCAGCCAAATAACATTAAGAGTATTTTGTATATAGTATTTTATGCCTGCGGTAAGAAAGGTGACAGGCACGCAATCTATATGTTGCGGTAGGTAACTGCTTATTTGTCGCCCAAAAAAAATTAATCATCAACAACACAGCCTATGAATTAGCAAAAGAAACTAATACGTAGGTTTCATAGGTAAGGTATTGATAAACCAAGTTCCCAAATCCCGTATTCTGTATATTACCACCATTTTTCCAAAATTTTTAACGATTAACGGAATTAATATTCATCTTCATTCTTATCACATTTTTATATGTAAATAACTCATAGGTAGTTATTTTTCTCATAGCTTTTAGGTACTATAATATTAAATTCGAAAAAATAAACAAACAAAATAAATGAAAGATTTCTTTTGTTTTACTTATAACTCCTAAAAAAAACATTCGTATTTTAAAATTAAATTTGAAAAAATGAAATAATGACGCTATTTTTCACTTCCTATATTTGCAAACATAACGTATGTTTTCGAGCAACCATCTCTTTTATCTCTCTCCATCACTATAATAGACCACAACATTATGTTTTTATCAGAAAAGTAAAAAGATTTCGAAGATAACTAATTCATAATGAAAAAACAGTTCAATGGCCGAATGGTGCCACGCGTCAACCCCACCGGGCTACCGACCATTTTATTATTACCACGGAGTAATAATAGCCCGGAATTGTGCTAAGGTCTCTGTTTTTTGCCGAGTCCCGTGGAGCTGTACGAAATTGATGGGATTGCATTTATTGAGTAGCTACATACTACGGTTTTTAATAAGCGAGGCTGTTCCTTTTCTGCCAAATCAAATTTTCGGCAATAAGTAGTCTTATAGAAAAATTATTTTGTTCTTTTTGAATATGATTTTCGATATTCTAATGATTTATTAAAACATGACAAGGTGGTAGGCCCGTATGTAGGTTCATCTGGGTTGGTTCCGCCGCCTTTCTTATTTCAGCCGTGAAACAGTTCGCTGTTTCGTAGTAGCCAGTGTAATTACTCGGCATGGAAGGCATTTCATCTTAGACCTCAGGATGACAATGCACCTGGAATATCAAGTGATTTTTCCTTGTTATTGCAGGTCTATAGGCGGCGGTACCCGCTTACCACCAGGTGGGCCGTCAGCTTGTTTGAAATCTAGTTGTATTAAAAAGATTTTTATAAAACGAAATCCAAAATAAAAGATCTAAAGATGGTGTTCAAAGCTTATTCTAAATATAATTACTATATTAAACGCCGTTAAATAGCAAACATATAAATGGAATAAACTGTCCCTTTTTTGTGTAAAATAAAAATGTGTAAAGTTCATTTTTTATTTAGCATCATACATTTTCCCTTAAATTGTTGTCAAAAACCACTATGGTCGCGCAATACTTTGAATTAAAATTTTATTACTTGATCTTTTTAGTATAGCTAACTCCGTACCAAGGATGATAGAAGTTTGTAGTGACTGTAAAATAAGCAGCTGTAATTAAAATTAAATGCACAGTGTGCATGTATAGAATATCTCAAGTCCAACCACTTACCGGCCCTCAGCCGGTATAATGATCGCTCGACAGCCACCACCAGAAGTGCAGTGACGGAAGGATGGAGGGCTTCCCTCTCCCACCCCCTTACGCCAAGCCGTAATACGCAACACGCTAGTACTAATTTTACAAAGCTGGCTAGAATAACGTTGCTCGCTAGTTCAATTATTAGGTAGTTTGGAGTTCAGTGACACCTCTTTTGTCTGCTCTGTAAGTGACACAATGAAGACAAACAAAATATGAGAGAAGTGTTTCAATAAGATTTTTTCCATTTTTACCTTAACTTCACTGTAAACTTGATATAAATATAAATAATCCATGTGGTTTTTAATAATGTTTCAAATATTATAGTCCCATCATTACAACTTAAAAAACAGTAAATATTACGTACGTATCTACGTCAATTCCTTAAATTGAAGCTACATCCTAGGTAGATTGAATGAATAATATTAAAAATCTATTATTCGATTCAAAATAACGCCGATGACATCTAGGCAGCTAGTCGCAAAAGTTTTAGCATGTATCATCTAGTGGCAAATGATCTAATTTAATTTTTTTTAACAGTTTTAGGACCACTAACCCCACTTGCCGGTAAGTGGCGTTTAGTCAACTGCCAGCATACCTTCAAACTTCATAAATATTATAGTTATCGTTTGCGAAACTAAAAAAATATAGGCTTCTGTATATTCCGCTCAGATCAATGTTATAACTTTATTGTATAAAAATAGTTAATACGGGTACAAAAATATTATTATGATTGCTGTTTACAGGAAGGAATATTTATCAACTTTTTCCCAGAAAGTTTACTTACCAATTGATAGTGCTCAATAACCAAGTCAAACACTGAAAAATATTTTTCAAAATAAAATTTACCGCTAATCAAGAATCTGAGAAAAGAATAACATAACTGACAATTTTGTAAAAAGTGTTTGTAGTAATTGTTCCCCTATATATATATATACAAATCTTTTAATCTGTCAAGCGGCGTTATGCCTCTGGAGGTATATGACAAAAGAAAAATCTATTGTGTCTGGAATCGAATGCATGACGGATTAAATGAACTTAAAATATTTACGTCTTAAAACATATTTTGGTAAAACATTTTTGTACTAGGTTTTGTTTTCCTCGCTTATTGTGTCAAATTAAAAAGACAGATACGATTGGTAGCGTTTTAACTAAAATAGGTTTAATGAGTATCAAAAAGTATTTAGACTAGATATGAGTAAAATATTCCCAACCTCCCAATAAATGTTAATAGTCTTTCACTATTTAAGTTAACGAACGCCAGCCGGGAATTTCCCATGTATGCATTGGACGTCGCCTTGGTGATAATGCACAAACTTCCCCCCAAAAAAAGAATAATATCAAAATAATATAACATACTCTGGTAAAATTAAGCATACATTTAATACGAACTTGTTTAAACTGTTGTACGTAAAATACTGCATTAAAATTTAAATAAAAATTAATACGACATCATAGATGTTATATATTTTATTAGCAAGAGAAAAAACAAAAGAAGAATGTCACCTCAGAATGTAACACATAATAATGTAAAAGAAAGTTGATATGAGCAAGGAGTTTGGTATACAGTTAACTACAAAAAAGGTTTTTCTTCCTCATTGTTTAATATAAAAAATTATTGAATTATGATGCTGAATATGACTGAATTATCTGAAATGGCTCACAAATGTTGTCGTTTATTTAAAATCCATTATAGCAGCGTTTACGTCGTCATTCAAGAAACAGTTAGACATATATAATAGTATAGTAGAGTAGAACTCTGAAAACAACCTAGAGCCTGAATAATCCTTACTTTCAAAACTGTCTAATTGCAAAATGCCAATAAACGCTGTTATTTTTTGTAGAAATTTTAAATTAGAGTAGATATCGTCAACTTATCGAAATTTTAGTTAAAATTTTCATAAGTGACTCAGAATCGATACACCCAAGATTCCATAGTTAGACTCAGTACGAAAATAAAACGTTACATTACAATCACCTAAAACATTATAAGGCACATAGCTACCAATGTTTACGTTTGTCGCTAAGTCAAGTAGCCTTTCAGTGGACATTGCGTCAGTAGATTACACGCACGCCGTGTATTACAACTGGCTATAACTATATGTATAGTGTCGGTCAGTAGTCGGTAGGCAGGTGGTTCGTTTAGGGGCAGGTTAATCGACCATAGGGTTGACAAAACAACGAACTACATTTTCATTATAATTAAGATTTCGTAGAATTGGTAGACAGACACTTAAATATTGTATTAAATACTTACCTACCTACATTAAGGCACACCTACAGAGCACACCTAAGATAATAACTGACGTGCTAAATTGTCATTACTTTGCATTTTATCCTTAAAATGTTAATGATTTTTCTCATTTTCTCATATTGGTTTTAGGGAACGACTGCTTTGATGATATCTAGAGCACGAATTGACTAATTTTGATGTTTTTTTTTGTTCTTTTCCTCCTCAAGAAATTTCTTGGCGCTTAGGAAATCAAGAATGAATTGAATCGTATACAACGCAATCTCTGATATTATAATTGATAATTATTATTAAATGACAGAAACAAAATACCGTCCAAAAATCAGCACGGCGCGGCGCTTCGTTCTATGCTGGATCCGGTATAATGCCAGTAGATGGCATTGTGAGAATTATCACTGCTGATTCAGTTGCATGGTTCCTTTCATCGTATACCATTAAGCTAACTGTGTAGACGTACGTCACGATTTATAAGAATTTTTCGAGTTTTCACCAATCAAGCTTTCGAACTTTATTGCATTTTAATTTAATATGATTAAATTTCATCAAACAATTATTTTTAAAATTAAACAGCAAAAAGTGGTTTCAAAGTGATAATTTCAGTTTGACGAAGTGCACATTGTAAAAGGCTATGTCGTTTGTAATCTTCGATCAATCCAATCGGTAATTTTGGACCGTGTGTTTGATTTTCCAGGCAGAAAGAAGTGCATGATACGTTAATGAAGGAAAAATTTATCATGTAATAATGGCCGTGTTTCTGTCGCCAAATCGGACGGATTGATTTCGTTTCCGCTGAATTTTTGCAATTTCAGTCAACAAACTAAAACGAATAACCAATTATCCAACATTTTTTTTTAAATCATTGGATCTGCGAGGCTGGCTTGCCATAGCACAATTTACAAATAAAGGTTGGTTTGATAGTCATCATGCTTCGAAATCTGAACCAAACAAAAGTAGGTACGTAATGGAACGCTCTTGGTGGAGTGAAAACTCAAGGACAGTATGATAATTATCAGAGGAAAGTTTAAAGACGAGGAAGATAATTTCGATTCGCCTTTAATAAAGCTTGCCACGTGACTTAGATTACCTAATTTCAATGTAAACAACATTTGTTCATGTATTGAAATTCATTTATAATAATTTTTTTTTGCCTCATAAACAAAAAACTAAATTTAATAAGAAATCATTAATTTTAATTATTCTGAAGCGGCACGAAATTAGCCGGATTAGCTAGTTACAAATAAAATTTTAAATATTTTCTTTTCCAAAAGATGTAAATATTATTTTTTTACTAGGTATTTTCAATGCAAATATAAATATAAGTACAGGTCACCTAAAAATTTACTACAAAAACATATTATACTCGTATGTGAAATAATATAACTAATTCTTAAATGTTACTTTAGTGGAAACGATTCGGTAGCCCTAATGAGGGCTGTGTTTACATTCCTTCACCATGGAGAACGCAGCGCGGCCGCGTGCCCGCGCGCGCCGAGGTGGCAATCAATCAACCAGGCTGCACCGTTTGGCGAGCCTGCTTTATCATTCTAAGAATTTGATTTGATTTTGTTTATTTTCAAAGACAATAATAAATATTAGGTCTTTCAATACGAAATTGCCGTTTTGTATGAAGTATCTTGTGCAAATTGGAATTACCATACCTACTGTTTTTCGAATTGAATTTTAAATTGCTTGACCGATCTTTTTGAAATTTTGTGGATAATCAAAAACATTTATTCGGAAGCAGTGAAAAAAAAAACAATTTATAAATAACATAAAATAATTACAACAAATATAAGCACTGAAATCGACTAAATATTCTACAATGGCCCTAATTCTGGTAAACACATGCTAAGTCTAAATTTAAGTTCAGTGCATTTCTTTCTATCAAAAGGAATACGAAAAGGATGGCTGTCATATAAATTGACATTTAGAAAGGTGCATTCAATTTTAGACCTTATTGAACGTGATAAAATGCAGTGTTTAGGAGGCACCTCCGTACATGCCGTCTAAAATTGTCTATGGTTTCTATGAAATCTATCTAAATTTAATTGACAGCTCTAAACAGTTTCCTACTATCTTTTTTCTATTACTTATTGCGAGAAAGAGATATACTGTACTTAAATTTAGAATTAAAGTGTTCCCAGAATTAGGCCCAATGTCTAATTGATCGTCATTTTCAATTAATATTAAAATCCAATAAAAAGAAATAATTCCATTCGTGAAATCCTGCTTGCACTTTGAATGTAAAATATTAGAGATAAACATTCATCTAAAATCATTTAAAAAAAACGGATATCATATAATTGAAGATATGCACGTAGAAAACTATAAATGGAGTTAGGATTTTAAATTAAGAACATTTAAACCTTTTTAGAACCTTTCATCTAAATTGAAATTATTACAGCTAAGAAAGGATGACCACACTGGTGATGCATTCAAATGGACAGTGTATTTGAGTTTAAAGTTATAAAGAGAACTCCTACAACTATATTTTTTAAGAGTAGCCAAAAGGAAAAGAATATAATACTTAATAAACCAGTATCAATTGAACGAATTCATGTGCTGTAGCTTGTAAGAGATGATAAGCAGTTAAGCAAAACATCAGAGTAGGTATGACAAATTTTTGAAAGGAAAATATAACGATGTCAAATAAAATGTGATGATAAACATCATCATATCACCTTATGATGTCCACTGCTGAACAAAGGCCCCCCATCGATTTCCAAGCTGGTTGGTTTTGCTCAGCATCCAACTGCTCCCCGCGACTCTGACCAGGTCGTCTGACCATCTAGTGATCGCCATCCTAGAACCTTAACGCCCCATAGGCCGTCTATTCTGCGTGCTATGTGCGCTGCCTACTTGGTAGTAGGTCTACTTGCTTTATTCTATTAGCTATGGAAATAAATCTCTAATATCAAGAAAGTTAGTCGAAATAAATAGCACAGACACGAATATGGTTAATTTTACCATTATACTGTGCTTATTTAAAGTAAACAAAAACATTACATTTCAAAGTAAGATGCGGAAAATGGCAACTTTTCATAAACTGTAAAGTTAGTAAAACGTAAATTCGCCTCCACGTGATTCCACCGCCGTTGTGGTAGTCAAACAAACGGTTCGTACACCGTAGCCTATTATGAACGCTTGCCACACTCGCATCACTCGCGTGTTGCCAACTCTAACTGACACCGAAATATTTTGTATGAGTTCGCTCATTAACTGTGATCCAATATTAGACAGAATCTCACAAATTTAACTTCTCTATAACAATCCACTCTATATCTAATACAGTGTATCTATGCGATTGATGACACCCCACCAGCTGTTAGCGATCGATGCCGTGCCGACTGACGCTGATACCAGCGGATCCTGGCTGTATTTATAGTCGGTACAATGACACGGCATGCCGTGCGGCCTCGGCCAATAACCAACAAGCTTCAGGGCCACGAACACTCATCACGGACGTTAATGATTGGTGGAACGTTGGCTGGTTACTACAGGCCTACGACAGATCTTTTCTATACGACTAGATAATAAGCAAGGTGACGGCCCACCTTCGATAACAAGGGAGTAATCATTTGGTATTGTCAGGTGCATTGTAATACTGAGCACTAAGATGAAATGCCTTCCATGCACAGTAATTACACTGGCTATCTTTCCCTTAAATCTGAAACAAAGCGAAATGTCTTATGGCCGAAGAGCGGTGGTGCGTACCCAGACGACCCTACATACGGGCCTTTTTTTACCAGGAATAATCCATTGACGGGCCTAGGCGTTTGCGGGGCTCGCCCAGCGTCTAAATTGACCCTGGGAATACCTGCTAAAACTCTTGGATAACTTCCGTCTCTTTTGGTTATATAGTCTTTGCTTTTGGGGAAGTGGTCTGGGGTCTGCAAAGCAAATTCACCAGACCACCCTACATACGGGCCTACCACGTAGTAAATCGCAGCCTTCCCAAGCAAAGCTTGTAGCTTAGTCATGCTTCGTCAACTTCGATGTGTCACTAGTACGAGTATCCATTAATACCTACTTTTAGTTTTTCTTTTATATTCATTCATAAATGGGTGCACTCTATTTTATTGAATAGTCCATTTCTAAGTATTGAAGTTTTTCAGTGATTTATTATTTGCCTTGGGTTTTTAATGATATGTTTCGTTTCAATACTACTTAATAAAAAGATAAAGAAGGTCTTAAGAATCGTCAAAAATCAATATCTGTATGTTACACCAAAAAAGAAATAAAAAAATTAAATAAACTAATTAATGTTACGTAACAGTGTCATAATGTCTGTCGGTCTGTCATGTCTGAATTTACACCGGTTCCAAAAGATTCCGGCTACAAACTCTTTGTAGTTACATAATGATAATATTCAGAAGTGCAGTGTCTAACAGTAAACAAAAATATATTGAATTTAGAAAATTATATCCTACAGAGATCTAAGACACGAGGTTTTTTAATTACTTAGTATTAATAGTTTTAATCACTAATGTAAGTTTACAGTCCAACTGTTTGTAACGGTCACGTAGCCTTTGCTCCTGAAATGGGGTGGAAAATAGGAAAACCCCAATGGCGCAACCTCCAAGGTCACCTTACGAGTGAGTACCACCCAGTCACGTGGGTGGCACCAGGCGGCGCCACGTGTTTCTAGTCAATTTCATTGAAACGCGTGTCATATTGGAAGTTGGAAGTAATCATCCTACATAATGTTCTTTGTTATTACGTTCCAATACACCGATGCTAATAGCAATCTTTTTCTTTTTTATTTTGCCTATAAGCTTTGATCGATTTGTTCGATCATATTACTATTCCAACTGAAGACTAGAAATTACCAAATTTATAATAGTTTTAGCGGTCTCTGAAGGTAGCTCAGCTAAGAAGATGGTTAATAACCAACATCGTGTTGATTTATATTGAGTAAATTATGATGATTACGCTCACATTCCATTAATTCATAAATGAGTACATCATCATTTACTCGACACATTACAGTTCGGGGATTCGGCTATTTTATTTAATGGAATATGACTAGCAATCTATGAGTTGTAATAATCTGTAATCTATTGAAACTTGTATAGGTAAACCAGGGGACCCGAGGAAGTTTTGACTGTTAGGTTTTAAACCACCCCTAGACGAACATTTTTAAATTTCGAATCGCCATCGTATCGAGTAGTTACGTTAGCTTTTGTCTGGCTTTTGTTTGAAATTTCTAGTGTGTATAAGCGATACGATTACGATTCTGAATTTAAAAATGTTCGTGCTAGGGGTACTGATTCCTTTTTCATAAGATCTCCTTTCAAAACACTGTTTCCACTTAGTGTATAGTTTATTTTTATACTTAACTACTGGGTGTTACATCTTTATTGGTAGCTTCGGTAACTCAGGTCACTCGGGTCAGGTGTGATTGTGGCCAAATGCTCTGCTTATCAGACATAAAAAAAAACTGTAAGTTAGCTACACGTTCGGCCTCCTCGTTGCCCTTAAAGCGAGGTTTAGACTAGCAAGTTCTTGCTGCTACTTTTGAGACAGAGCTATGCGTAAGATAAATTATAATATTATAAGTTGATGTAAAATAGCATAAACTATCGCCACTCCACTGACCAGAGGTGCAACGAGCTAAGTATATGCCGGAGAGCAATTCTTACTGTCTGATTAAATAACAATTTTGTCAAAAGCTAATTTTTTTATAGCAAGTGCCTTCTTTGTAGTAAGTAATTCTCCAGTCATAGTACTGACTAATAATGATTAATTTTGAAAATGCAAGTGTTCTGAAGTTGTAAGTCAAACCAAGAGGCAGCAAAACATTAGTGTTCTTGGACCCATCTGTATATAATTTCCACCATCCGTAATATTTCTTATTGATTTCTCTCAAAGTCTCAGCCTTCAATGTATTGCTGTTGAATTTAGACTTAAAAATCTCCAAACAATCCAAGTTAGCTACAATACGCTCTAATTCAATGTTAGAGCACCAAGTTGGTAGATTAAACATTCAAGACATGGCGTATTGTATATATTTTCGTGATTAATTTCATCAAGTATAATTGTATCAATTATCTTCTTTCCATTTCAATAATCACTGTGGCAAGGAGGACTAATTTCATGAAGCAAAGTAACTGTTTTATTATTCGACCACCTCGTGGTTCTTAGACGGTATTAAAAAAAATCTCCATAAGTGTTGAGGCAGGAGACAAAGTTTACTTTTCATAACCTAGAATGGATAGTTCTAATAAATCCACTGACAAACTCTCAAAGCTTTGTTTTGAAGTTTTTCTAATTTAAAAACATTACTGTCAGCTCTGTGGTCATAAAAGAAACACCCGTAGTCAAGCCGACCGCGTAATAAGTGAAACATACAGACGACGGAGACGTTTAGGTTGTACACGCCATCCAGAACCTGCTAGAATTTTGAATGTTAAAAATTTTTGGGTTTTATCATATACTTATTTCATTTAAGTGCATGTACTGTACTTACGAGTATGTGTAATATCACATTATATCTCTATAGATAGCCCATGCCGACTACGCACATCACATCGCCAGCCTATATACATCCCTCTGCTGGGGGCAGGCTTTCCTACATGGCAGAAACACATGAGGAGTTTGGGCCATAACACCACCACGCTGGCCCAATGCGGGTTGGTGGGTTAAAACGGTTGCAGTAACCGGGACCAGCGGCTTAACGTGCCTTGCTTAAGCACGGAGGAGCTCGAGATTACAAATTTTGATTGACCCATCCTGGGATCGACCATGGCGAAAGTTGCTTTTTTTCTTAATCTCGTCCTCGAACTGTGAAATGTTCATTTTTGACAATTTAGTTTATTTGTTAGGTACGTACGTATAGCACATTCAAATCCAATTGATGTTTGTGAAATAATTTAATAAAAAATACTCCATTAAGTAACAATACCATTATAATTAAAACGGGGGTAGAAATGACAGGTCTTATAAGTATTTTGACTTGTTTCAAGTTGTTTCAAGGTTTAACGACAAAATTTTGACAACTTTTGATTAATCATAATTAGACAGTTATGGGTAGGTAATGACTTTTAAATTTATTTGTAAAACATTTAAATAATGCTTTTAATTTGTTAAGCAGTGTACGACTCCCGCGAGGATATGAGAATCAAAAACCAATTATGTGTCTTATTAGCTTGACATAATAAGCGTGTATAGCTAGAATAATCAAAGCTACTTACTACCTTTATATAATAGGAATATATATATATCGATTCGAGGAGCTTATATATATATATATAAGCCCCTCGAAATTTTGTGTAACGTGAGTCGTCCATGATGTCTGAAATCGAAATAAGATATTAATTACCTATAGCTGTTTTACTACAATGATTAAAATAATGCACAGAACAATATCTATCTATTTAAATAAAAATCAACTTTTGTATGTTTGTCTCCTGTGCGCTGCGAAACCACTGATCAGATTGATATGAAACTTTGGTATGATATTCCGGAGAAAGTTCCGCAAAAGTTCCTGGATTATAAAAACTTTTTTATCATTATCATAAAACTAATGGTTTGTTACGAACATTGCAAAGCATGCCGTGTGCAGCTAGTACTAAATAAAAATTAATTCTACCTACGTCTAGTAGCAACCAAGAGACCATTTTGATCCCAATCGCATTGACTTAAAGGTCTAATGCATATGGTACGGCTAAAGTTGAAAGTGAAAGTACACGCTTAGCCCGGCTACGGCTAGATGTATACTTCTGACTTTAGCAGTAACATACCTATTCTTCCATAAGAATGTTAGTTACTTCGGCTCTTCAGGATAACTTCAGTGATATTATACCATTCGATATTACAAACAATATATGTTATGTGAAGTTTACGTTAAACTGAGTACTTACTTTATTGGAGTGTACATTTTTTATTATAATTATTATGTTATTATAGATTAAAATAGTTTTCCTTTATTTAGATTAATTTATTTGAAGTTTTTGCAGATTTATATTTTGATTCAACTTAATATTCGTCATTGTAATATCATTCTCCGCTTATAAAAAGATTTTATTTTAACCTATATTGGGAATAACTTGATGATAAAAAAATATGTTAAAAGTTAGCTGAATTGGTTTATTACAAGAAAACTGAACGTTCTATTTCAAACACTAAAATAGATATCAATTTCATCGCCATGAACAGAAAATATAAATTACTTAGCTTATCGACATGGTGAATTGAGTATCGATCGAGCTTTCAGATAAGATCGCAGGACGTTCACATTAATCAAACGAGCTTAAACAACCCATTTCCACGATTATGCCGTTCAATAGGTGGTATTTTTAATTACAAGTTTTTTTTAAGGTTAATGGTGTAGTTTGAGTTTACTTTTCAGACTAAAATTATTAGACCACGATATGATTAACGGTATAGACCACGTAAAATTTTAATGTACAGACGACAACACATCAAGCGTAAAAGTTTGACCTTGAGACCGGCCTTACTCCGATCGTAATAGAGGTGGCTTTCGTAGTGCAACTGTTACACTTGATGTGGCGTCGTCTGTACCTATTCAAAAAGCTATTATTATTAATGATTATTTTCCCAGTGCCGTAATTAGCCTTGTCATCAATGAATCAGTAATACAAAATATACCTTCCCACATTATTAACTAAAATAAAATAGGTTTTAGAAGTTTATTTCGAAATAATTGTTTACGATAAAAGTATATGAAATCTAATAACTTTAACTATTGTAGGAAGTGACAGTAGGACACTATTTATTTAAGAACTAGTTGCCCGCTTCGACTTCGCACAGATGGTGTACCTACCTAATTGAGACAAATTTAAACGGAGTTATATCAGTAAGTATAATAAATGATCGAGTGTTTTTTCAAAATAAAAATAACTCCGCCACTGTCTTCTGTCTCACTGACTCAGTCACTTTTCATAGTAAGATATTTTAAAAACTCTTTCGTACGATTTTATTTAAATCTGTCATACAAACTTTATCCTGACATTAAAGAACATTACATAAAAAGAATAATTATTCAATTGGGTGCAGTCGTTGGTGCACTCCAGTGCAGTCTTTCGGATGTTATGAGCGTTCATAACTTCTTCATTAATTCGTTCATAATATTTATTTTATTTATATCTACCTATAACTGACTATTATTCTTGAGCACTGTATATATTTAAAGTCTCAAATAAATTTACATAAATTACTCTAATTCTAAACATAGACTGAGTATAGTAAGTAAATTGACTTGAATTATTTTATAGCGTTAAAATTATTTATCGCATTTATGAAAAACTATTTGACTTTCCTTGATAGAACAATAAAAAATGATATAAAAAATGATTATAGCCAATTTTTAACCTAAACTTCAGTTAATGGATCTAAAATCAAGTACTCCGCCATTGCAATATGTTTAAAAGTTTCATTAACTACTTAGAGTTGCTTAACCATTTGGTCCTTAACACAACCCGCCGGCTCTTCCTCACAACTAAACTTCTATTGCGGCTGATATGTGTAAAATCTACGTAATGTAAACAAATTATTATGGTGGTGATTTGATACAAACCTTATTTTTTTTTTAAATAACAATTTATTTACTATGGTCAGATCACAATAAAATTGCGACGTAACCAGTTTAATTTAAACCGAGTATTCGTACAAAATAGGTTCCATTACCAAAATTTGGTGCGTTAGATTAGAACAGTGTACGACCCCTGCCCCATAAGAGGCCAGCTGCGTCTATTGTACTATGGACAATGCACCCCCGATCTATGCAGCGAGCGACCTATGACATGCGTCGCATAATGCAACCATTTTTTGGCTGCTAGTCAAAGATGTGACGCAAAGTTGGCGGCACAGTTTTTTGTTACATTACGAAGTGCATTTTTATTAGGTACTAATAATTTTAGTTCTATGATATCACAACTAAAATTATTAACTATCAAGTTGACATAAATCGTAAAGTTGTATTATTTGTGCATACTAATACATAACCGTGTGTAATCGTGAGTGTATTTAAATTTGTTGTATTCGTTTTGGAACAATGTAAATAATTTTCGTTGATAAAAATATTATTTTTAACTGTAAATAAGAAGAAAGTGCACAGGTAAGACCTCACTTGGATTTGAAATCCTTCAATTAACAGTAAGGCTCTAAAAAGAAAGCTTTTCCAGCGAAATAACAATTAATATCGAAACAATATTTGCGAGCGATGTCCCTAACCTACCCCGCTACTTTAAAATATATTATTTTTGGGAATTAGAAACCCAGACGCTGTATATGATGATAAGGCGCCAGCGGACTCATAAGGGACAAAACTGCGATAGTCACTTTATAGTAGCGATTGTTTGGAAACTTCTGAGCTTCAAACCCAGGAGTCGATTTTTCGACCCGTAACTTTTCAAGGCTTGCTTATGGCAGTTTATTCTACGTTCGCCTCACATAGTTCACCTCAAAAAAAACGTATTATTCCCTTTTTAATCTTTTTTTTTTTGTATCAAAAATATTTTTCCTTGCTTTAATAATAATATAATCCTCTTTTTCATCCCCCCATCTCGGAAAGAGTATGTTTGCTCTTCGATATCTGAGTGCAAAAGCCGTTTTTATCCGGTAGCTAGAGGATAAAGTAAAATTGAATTTAGAACATCGTGTGCACTATGAGTTTGTGAATTCCAAAAATCATTATACCTATTTGCTTCTACCTCCATGGTGCCGTATTTATCATACAACCTTTTTTAACTTGTTAAAAACTCAGATTCGGCACCTTCTTGGTGTACTTTTTTGTTTGCTTTGTGCGCGCCATTTGCTTTTCACAACATATTTTTAAAAGCGTAAGTTAAAAACAAAAAACTTGAAAACGAGTGAAATACCTAAAATGAGTGATTCTAGCGACGAAGAAGTTTATTTGACGCCAACAAAATTGACTGAAACTGTTAGTAATGCGCAAATGTTTGTTTTTTGCATTTAGTCATTTCCTCACTGAGGTGGGATGAAAAGTTACGTGTTGCACTCGAGTGCAAAGATTTTTCACCTCGTGTTCTTTTGATTCCCTCGCTGACGCTCAAATGGCGAGATTTTTTTTGTGTAATGTACAGTCGACAGCACACCAAGCGTAGCAGTTTGACCTTGAATCCGCCCTTACTGCGTTAGTAGTAGAGGCGGCTTTCGTAATGCAACAATAACACCTGATGTGCTGTAGTGTGTACGTATGGTGAACGTGGCTTAAACTCCGAAAAATACTCGCAACAAACCAAATACAAAAAAATCCCCTACAATGACTCGTTGCATATGAAATCACCAATGAATAGCAAACATCGGGAAAACATTTTATGAGCTATTTGAGAAGGGTAATAAGTTTTTACGAGCAACGCTTTTCCCTTGGGGTCAAGGTCGCAGTTAACCCGGTATAATTTTATTTTTACACTTTATCTAAGTGTCAATGTGCGTATCGATTAATGTGTACGCTTTTATCTTTTACAGTAGGTACCAGATATCAGAGGCTTGTACTTGAAGTGAACAATAATTGTGCACATTAAATAGATTTAGAACTATATCTGAGTAATCTTACAATTTTAAATCTTAGCCTTTGACCTTAATACTGCTTTAGGAGTTAATCTTCAGCATACAAGGTGACAAAATCTCCTCACCTTTACTACGTGGGGACAAATAAACCCCATACCAAATATTTTTTGAACAAATGCATGAATTCAACAATGTTGTTCTCGATGCGGACATGAAATATTTACCGTATTTCATGTCCGCATCGAATGTCATCGAATTCATGCATTTCTTTACCTATTATTTGTCTAAGAAATAAAACAAATGGGGTGTTACAGAATCTGGGGTTGCGGGGGGTGATCGTAGATGTGCACGGGTTGTGTGTGAGGTAGGGGAGGTAGGGGAGGGATGGGCAGTCGGGAGACATGGGCACCCCCCTTTTATTCTGATCCGGTCACAGAATTTATTTTTTCCCTAATTTAATAGTTTACTTTACCGACTGAGAACACTGTTCATCCATAGAATATCTGCGATTTCTGTCTGTTGTTAAACGCAGACACATTTGAAGGTTATGCGCTCGTAAAAGTAAATTTTTTGTTGTGGTTTCGGATCGTAATAAAGAGACAACTAACGAAAGGTATGTCTATTCTTTATTATATATCTATTTTGTATTTACTAACTTATAAATTAATCTGAAATTCACGCTTAAATACTTAAATAAAAAAAAATACCAGTAACTTATGTTGAAAATTTATACAGAGGGAGCAATGGGCATTCTGATGTGAGGGAGGCTTGGGCATGCCTAATGCCTCCTATACTCAACATTGTATACTTTAAGTTGAGTATAGGAGGATTTTTTTTAAATTCTTAGTACCTGCTTTAATAAAACTATTTGAATTATTTTTAATTACAGAAATATGCCGTTCAAATTCAAAAAGAAAGGTTTGCGACGGGAAATTCCTAAATATTTGATATTACGAGCCATAGAAGAGGTATCAAAATGATCAAAAATAAAAACAACTATACGATACTGTATTATTTGTTGTTAACTTTTATTTTTCGATACTATTATGGATATAAAGTGTTTTATAGGCCATGCCCAAGCCTCCCACAGGGTGTGTCCAAACCTCCCTACCATAGGGAGCATCGGGCACTTTTGACCAATATCTGAAATTATCTCTTAATGTTGAGACTGGTTATAATTTTAAGAAAGTTATGTCTAAGATATCTAGCCAAATGTGTGCTGCAATAAGAAATGATAATAAATTTTGATTATCTAAAAAATCTGATTTTTTATGCATTAAATTGTGAAAAAGTGCCCATCCCTCCCCTACCTCCCCTATATGTAAATATAGTGTGACAAGGTGTTAATAAATTTAGACGGAAAATAAAATTGGTCTGAAAGGTGACAAACTTTCAGAGTTAACTCTTGACGAGCCCCTTTAATTTTATTTAGCACTTTTATAACACTTATATGAATATCTCATTTAGTTTTAAAAACTAGCATATTTTATCTATATATCAACGATTTTTTTTTTATACAACTAGATGACAAACAAGCTGACGGCCCACCTGATGGTAAGTGGTTACCGCCGCCTATAGACACCTGCAATAACAAGGAAAAATCACTTGATATTGCAGGTGCGTTGTCATCCTGGGGCCTAAGATGAAATGCCGTCCATGCCCAGTAATTACACTGGCTACCTTTCCCTTCAATCCGAAACACAGCGAACTGTTTCATCTGTTTCACGATTTCTAGTCATTACCAGATTTTTTCTTGTTTCCTTTCGTTTTTAAATCACTTGCCTCCATAAAAACGGGAATAACATCAACATCTTGCAGAATGCGGAGCATAATGTCAGATAAAAACATATCAACCAAATGGAGGACCTCCTCCTTTTTTAAGTCGGTTCAAAATACATGATTACTTAAATATCTTTTTATCTCTGCAGCGGGAAAAGGGTGCTTTTGCTGCCTGAAAACTTGCTGATAATTTTGTTCACGTGCTATATAAAGTTACACAGAATTTTAATAATACACGGCACAGAATTTATTCTTTTTTTTTGGTGTTTTCCAGGCCTGGATACAATTTCCTTTAGATTGGTTTAAAGGAAATTGTATCCAGGCCATCGCAGTTTGGATTTTTTTAACTATATTGGAAAATTATTATAATAATCTGCTTGGTTTTAATTTATAGTCAAAGATTTCGTCGTAATTTCATACTTAAGTTCTATTCTTGATGTTTTTCTTTAAACGCTTAAATGCAGTTTAGTAAAATGAACGGAATATTGAACATTCACAACATTATTTTGTAAGACACACGTTTTTACATCAAATTTAAGAATAATTTATTTTCAAACTTTAACCGCCTACCATTATTTCACCAGCAACAATTCGCAACTACGTACAATTGCTAAGACAATCGTAACGTGTACGATACAGCCACAAGACGAAATCTAATAATAAATGTAAGAAGTACTAACATTATGAAGAAAGAAAAACTGAAGAAACATACAGAAGAAAACAGTCCTCCTCCTCGCGTTCACTGCCGGCGCCATTATGTGTTGTAATCCATCATAAGGCACGCGGTGAATGCCAAGAGCGGACTCATTCATCGTTCTAGAAGATTGCAAAGAACTTACAAGATCACCGAGGAAAAAGGCAACTATAAAGAAAACTATAAATATTCAATCACGTATTGCACACCGAATTTATAGAAGATCGTAGCTTCATAGGTACCTACCTACCTATGACTAATTAAAAATAAGCGAAAAAACTCGCAGATAAGCCCCTTAGCCAATTATGAGGTAGATATACAAAAACATCCTTAAATCCCTTTTATGTAAATACTTACTTCACATAAGATGGACTTAAGAATGTCGTAAGAGCCATGGTAAGACTCCTGCTTTAAATTTTAGACTTTGCACTGTTCCTATACATACATGACAGTAGGTACCTACCCCTAGTGTACGTTTCAAGTGAATCGAAATATTCTGTCGTAGTTTATCCATACTACTCACAAGTGGTCTAAACTCAAAATCCACAATAGAGGCGCTGCTGTCTTTGGTTCGATTGAAACCCACAAGGTTTGAAATCTAACTATAATCAACCATTTAATAATAACACTTTACAAGAAAATACTTAGGAAAATAATCCCTGACTGGAGTAGTGTTACAATTGTAAATAATGCAATGACTCTAATGTAAGTTTAAACAGGGACGCATCTATTAACCGAACCCGTTTATCATCAGGTCAAGCATCAGATTCCAGACACAATTGATTTTTCAATTGTCATAGACCTCCAAAGGTGTAACGCCGTTTGAGAGATTAAAGGGCTTTTAGACTTCAGCTCCGTAGATATAAAGTTCCCCAAGCCCCATTTGATTGAAGACAATTTTCGAAAATGTGAAGTTAAAAAAGATTAAAATTTAAAACCATCTCTATCATTAGTTTGGCAACCCTGAGCTCAATCAAACCGTGTGCGTGTTAATAATAGTTGATAATAACCCTCCATTTTTCCTATACCTAGATCATCATAAAAGAAGAGTTTTTTGAAAAATTTGAAATCAGTTAATTAAACAGCCCTCTAAGAAGTATAATATGTATTAGTCCAGAGCGCAAAACTCGCGAAACCCTGGGTTTAAGACACTAAAGGAGAGGACCACAAATGGATTAAGCCTGGGCTTAAAATAATTTTAATTTTGACCAGCAATCCTACCTATATGGGGTGATAAGGTATAATTATTCAGAATTTTTAGTGCATTTAAAAATATTGTATAGCCCTCCGTTAATTATTAAGAGGAACATGAAAAATTCCCTACTAAGTATAGTTGCTTTTTGTTATTGCATTAATTTAACTACCATTATTTTTTACTTTTGAAAAACGGAGCTGCAACTAAAAGTATATTTAAAACTTCAAATATTTAATAGATAATGCAATAATAGGTGCATTTGACACATTTTACGACCTGAAAACCGAGGAAAAAGGCAAATTGCATTTAGTTTCTGCTGGAACATTTTTTACTTTTTTGAAAAACCCGATTGATATAAATTCGAGTAGCATATTTAATTAGCTTTATGAAGAGGTGTATCACATTACACTTCAAAATTATTCGGAATGAAAGCCCAAAAAAGACCGTGTCCTTTAGACGTTTCTTGAATTCCTTGAGATTACCTCAGTTTAAGTCGAGTGGAAGAATGTTGGAGCAACATCGTCGAACACGGAAACAAATAAACGTCTAATCCGCAGACTTAGGAGTTTGTCGCCTCTATTAATAAGTAGTTTTTATTTTCATAAACTATAAATCAGCTCTTCCACTTCAATTACGAACTTCGGTTTGAATTCATTAATATTTAAGGTAGTTCGTTAAACATCGCTCTTCAGGTACATCACATACTTATTAGTCACTAAATATCATCATCATCATATCAGCCTATGAACTCCACTGCTGAAAAAGGCCTCCCCCATCGCTTTCCAAATGAATCGGTTTTGCGCAGTCTGCATCCAACGGCTGTCGTCTGTCCATCTAATGGGAGGCCACCCTACTTGGAACGAATAGTGGGTCTAAGAATGGACAGTTCGATCACCGAGCATAATGCACAATTCCTCCAGGGATTCTGCCATGACTACAATATGATGCCGTTGATTTTGATGCCGAGTCCTGTCCAGTTCAGTAGTTTGAAAACATCTTCCAACGCAGTGTTAAACAGTTTCGGAGATATAAAATCTCCCTGTCCTACCCCTCTCTGCAGTTAGATAGGCTTCCTTAGACGCCGCCGCGATGCCAGCAACCCCGGTTGCCTCTGTACACGGACCGACATGTCGGCGCTCTCATAGAAGCATCTCATCACCTCGATATACCAATAGTCAATGTGGCACCTTTGAAGGGACTGAAGCACGTTTCGCTCGAATCAAAAACCTTCTCATAGTGACCAGTTATACTCCTCGGTCTTCTGTTTATCCTGCGGTACTGAAGCCTTTACAGAAACCGACTTGTTCGGGGAGGCTAGCAGTCGTCAAACCTAAATATACTCCATTAAAATGAAATAAAAACATATTGTGTGATTGTCACATACGCCGCTCAAATCCACAATTAAAATCGTTGTGAAACAATGTAAGAGTCACGTACAGTACGTGACCGAATTCATTTCGGCAAATGTGGACGAGCCTGTTATGTCTCATGTATCTATCTACTTTTTTTCAACAATGATTGGTACCACTTCTGTCTAATCTAAAAATAATATAGTTCTTATGGTTCTTTTATCCTCTTTGGACGACCGGCTGGTCGAGTGGTCTGTACCCCAGGCTACTCGGTCAAGAGGTCCCGGGTTCGAGTCCCGGTAGGAACAAATGTTTATATGATGAGTACGAGCATTTGTTTACGAGTCATGGATGTTTATATGTTTATTTAGTATATTTCTTATATTTATATGCATATTATTATCATTATTTCTCCTTTATCTAGTATCCATAACACAAGCTCTTAATGATGCTTACTGTGGGCTAGATAATAGGTGTGAGTGTATGAATATTATATTATATTATTATATTATATATCCTTTCATATTCAGGTTACAAATGGAAAAGAAACTTGACTTAGGTATTTCATCTCGGGCCTCACGATGACAACGCACCTGCAATAGCAATACCAAGTGATTTTTCCCTTGTTATTACCACCAGGTGGGCCGTCAACTTAGTTGTCATCTAGTTAATAATAATAATAAATCTTTATTGTACCAAGAACAAGTCACAACAGTAAATTTGTATATAATATTGTACAGTTGTAAATAAAAAAAACTTGCAACTTGAAACAAAGATATCGAAGTATGAAGATCAATGATATTAATATTATATACTGTAAAGTGTTTATTGATAAGAAAACAATATATTTTTTCAGTATGCCAAATTGCTATCAAGCTCGTGTTTATAATAGGTACTGGAAGTTATGATAAGGTTTGAGTTAACAGATAAAAAATTATAACAAAACATACCTAAAGGCAAAATTTTTGTACGGATACTTTTTGTTAAGAAATATTAAATTCCTTTCTTCTATGTAACATAATATTGTCCAAATTAAGCTCGGTTATCAATCACATATAATATATTATTATTTTACTGAAAATGTTTCTAGGCAGTATATATATAGCAGAGGTATTTAACGTATTAAAAATCTCTTTGAAAAATACTTTTATCAATAATTTAACTACGTGATAGATTAGTTTTTGCCATAAAAAATATTCAATCCTTCTGAACGACTTCATAATCAGTCGGTTACTACGTAACTACCCTAAAAATCACACGTCATTTGATAGTAACAAGTATGGTGAAAAGTTTTTGTACGAATTTTAGTTTCGTTTTGCCCGAACACAATTTTATTTACAATGTTTGTATACTACATTTGTTTTCAATTTGTCGAAATTTTCAAATACTATACGTTTTGAAATCCCACTCAATTTTGGCTCAAGTTATCAATGTTAGTTGATTTCGTTCCCAAAAAAGATGAGCCTAGCATAAACTAATACCATGAAATAATATTATTTCGTTCTAACTGAACCTATGCCTTATATGTGGTCCCCAATGCATACCAGAGTAAAAATTAGTTCTTCAATCAAACCCTCGTTTATTACATATAAAAAAGTCCTTTTTTTAACTCTAACAAAGCCACGCTGAAAATAAAAAGGACCCACTTAGCATTCCAAAATATGTTAGTATCTTATACACAATTTATTATGTTAGGTACTTAACTACACTGAATTAATGAATATTTGAAAAATTTTAAATCCTAGTAGGCGAATCGTATACTTACATAATCGTATGTTGCATATCGTATGTTATCTTATTCGTATGTTGTGTGCAATTATAATTGAAATATGAATTTAACGTGTTTCGTGCTATAAGAAGTATCAGCTTTGTTTCTAATCTGTATTTTGTTATTGTACCAAATAAATAAAATAAAATAATACCTTACCTACCCTATCATAAATGTTTAATAAAATTTTACAAAAATAAATAACAAAAAGTCATTTTGGGTAAAAGCTCGCGTTGGGTAAAGCTTCTGAGTTCGGAGAGCTCAAAACTTATGGGTGCTCCGAACTTAGTTCGGCGAGGGGTTGACCGACGTGATCGTGTTGCCAATGATAATTATGAAACGAAATAATAATACAGAAGAATTTTACTGAAGCTAGATTTAGCTTTTTTATCATTAAATAATTATTAATTGATTATACTTAGATAACTATGTGTAATCTTACCTACTTACGTTTATTATAGTTTATTAGTTTACAAATAAAGTGTCAGTTTGAGACCATACATATATCTCGAGAGTTTTTACTTTAGAAAATAATTATATAATAATCATTATTCTCAAATCATCTATCTAATTAAATGTTCCTCAATTATTAACATATGATTTAATTGTGTTTACCTACCATGCAGTTTGACTGACTTTTGTTAAACCGAGACTTCTACTGAATTATAAATAAGTTGAGCATAGGTATTAAGTAATTTTACTAGTATTATGTAAAAAATGGCATACCTAAAAGTAAGTGAATGGTAACACAGTAGATACGTACAAATATTATATTGCAGGAGAATTTACGCATTCCCGAGAAAAGATTAAGATGGGCGGTAGGGGGTGTATGGGCTTTTCTTTCACAACAAAACACAGCAAACTACTGGTTTCCAACTGCAATAGGAAGTGTTATACTTACTACCCATATGTAGAGTCGACAGCATAATAAGCACAATAATTCGACCTTGAGACCGGCAAAGGCTTGCAATTGCAGAGTATTTAGTGATGGATGCATCACCAAACACTCTTTGCTGTCCGCTCAAAAACAAACATTATAAGTCCCACCTTGCCACTACGCCAATGCAAATAAGATCGTTCAAATCAACCACATCTCTGTCGGTCCGCTTATGACGTCGGACGATACTGCGCAGACGAATATCTTTAATATTCAATCAGTGCTACCTAATAGACGTCATAAAGCTCATTAGCGAAATATTTTTGCATTTGTGTTTTTAAGATGATGACACATACTCCAGCTCAACTGATTAGAGTCAAATTATTATGCAAACAATATTTGATATCAATTAGTCAGCGGACAACATACTCGTTTACTTAAGATATTTTAATGAAAATACATTTTAAACATTTTGACTGACCACTTTATAGCGCTACTTATGTGCATCGACGATATCCGAATTCATTTTTATATTCCGTGTAAAATGTTGTGTAGTTAAAACAGACATGAGTACACAACATCATTTCTCTTAGGGAGTTCACAGACGGCAGCTATAATGTATCGGGATCATTGAAGTAAACAATATATCAATGATCGGGATACAGTTAAGTTACCTTATATTGTAGCCGTCGTGTCTCGTGTGTGGTCTGCCGACGATTTTTATGGAAAGATGTATTGAGATGTATCGTGCTATTATCATCTTTACACTATAGCTGCCGAGGTAAGTATCTAAAAGTTTACTTAATAATGTAGTCATTATTATCATTACAATTATTAATTATAAGTTAATAGGGTCATAACTATTACCTAGTTACTAATCAGCAAATAGAGAAACTGGCTCGTGTCAAATAAACGATATTGTTTATTGATAAAAATTACTGCAATGTAGTCAACACCCAATGGCGTCCCATTTTGTGAAGACGACGCAAATTCCAAAGTACCAATATTGATATTACTCATCATACATTATGGACGCATGTCTGATTTAAATTAATAGTTGCTATTTATGTAAATTCAACCGCAGTGCCGGACAAACCTCTAACTTGGAGCAAAGACTATAATAAAGTTACAATCGAAGTAGCGACAGAACGCCTCTTTGGCAAATGTGGCAGCAACTGCTCCATGATCATTAATTAGGAATATTTAAGAGAAATTATAATGTTGCATGGTACACACGACAGCACATCAAGTGTAACGGTTGCACTACGAAAGCCGCCTCTTTTACTATCGCAGAAAGGGCGGTCTCAAGGTCAAACTGTTACGCTTGATATGCTGTATGCAGCAGTGCGAAACAATAACAGAAATATTTGACACCGAGCTGGACGATGGACAAGGTGACGACGGGCCGCTATTGATTTTGATAGACCACAGCGCTGAGCGTAAGCGATACACTAATCTCTACGTCAATCTTTTGGCTGTGTATGTTTGTCACTGAGAGACTGAATGAGAGAGAGATACGGCATGAAGTGCAATCGATGTTATTCGATTTAAATTTTCTTGTGTTTATAATGTATCATTATGATTTTTTTCAATATTTTATTGACATGTACAAAAAGATATAAAAATTATTTATTTCTTCATTTATAATAATAAAGTTAACACGTTGGCGTAGTTGTTAGATTTTTTTATACAACTAGTTGACAAACAAGCTGACAGCCCACCTGGTGGTAAGCGGTTACCGCCGCCTATAGGCACCTGCACTGAAATACAAGGAAAATCACTTGATATCGCAGGTGCGTTGTCATCCTGAGGCCTAAGATGAAATGCCGTCCATGCCCAGTAATTACACTGGCTACCTTTCACTTCAATTCGAAACACAACGAACTGTTTCACGACTGAAATAAGAAAGGTGGTGGTACCTACCCAGACGACCCTACATACCGGCCTACCACCTGGTAAAGTTGATTACGGAAACCAAACAACTCTAGCTGTGGTTGCTGCGAGACGGGTCGTCCTCTATGCTACGGTAGACACGTTTTTAAAGCGTTGGCATGGTCCCGGTTGTTACTGCAACTGCACACCCACAAACCTCCAATGTATCAGCATGATGGTGTTATGACCCAAAACTCCTCGTGTGGGTCGTATACGGGCCGTTGATTATTGATTACTAGCGACCCGCCCCGGCTTTGCACGGGTGCAATGCTTATGTAAATATTATGCATATATTATACATATAAACCTTCCTTAAGAATCACTCTATCTATTTAAAAAACCGCATCAAAATCCGTTGCGTAGTTTTAAAGATCTAAGCATACATAGGGACAGACAGACGGCGGATAGCGACTTTGTTTTATACTATGTAGTGATGTTACGCAACAAAAACATTATAAAGCGAATTCCTAAGTACTTAGGCTTGGACGGTGGAGGAGTCTAGAACAGTCATGCTACACTAAAGATATCTTTGCTGAAACATATATGGACTCTTCTTAGCGCTTCTCAACAGGTGTGCTAAATCATTTGCCTTGTTTCAAATATTAAAGGGAACAAATGCTTATCAATTTCAAAATTATTCGTTTAATGGCAACTTTTTTCAATCCGGACAGATAACATTTATCCAGAGAATAACTTTGACAAGTTGACTATTAATCTACTTTAGAAAATCTTTCAAGCATCAAAATTATTTTATAGGTAAAAATTATCTAAGGATTTAAAAATCAGCCCTAAGTCAGTATAAGTTTATGTATATATAAATATGTACTTGGCTCATATCGTAAACTAAACTGTAATCTGCAACGCTTTAAATTATGTATATTTTTTAGATATTTACTTAACAGTTCATGTATAAAATTACAATTATATTTGAAATTGAATTGGTCGTTTTATTACACCTTCCTGACTTTAGCGCGAGCGACCTACAGCGACTTCATTCACGTGGAAAGCTGCAGTAATCCCAGATAGATAGGTACTTGTAATTTGTAAATTCTTTTAAAAGTTTATATTATAATTATAATAATCATACACTCACACCTATTATCTAGCCCAAAGTAAGCATCATTAAGAGCTTGTGTTATGGATACTAAATAACGGAGAAATAATGATAATAATATGTATATAAATATTAGAAATATACTAAATAAACATATAAACATCCATGACTCGTGAACAAATGCTCGTACTCATCATACAAACATTTGCTCCTACCGGGATTTGAACCCGGGACCTCCCGACCAAGTGGCCTGTATAGCAAGGGGCACAGACGACTCGGTCAGCCGGTCGTCGAATATTGATTATTATGATTATGTAGGTACACTATCTCTAAAAATCAGGAAAAATCTCGTGAATACGGGAAAAATACTACTAATTCGTTTTTGTGTATAGTTTACTTGTACAAAATTCTAAAATGATTTGTCGACTGCACCATTATTCAATATGACAATATGGCGGGCGGTATAGATGTCAATTAAATTTGTTGCAGTTTTGTCTATAAAAGTTCTTGTTTGGTACAGTCGACCACAGAAGTAGCTTAACACTTTAGTACCATTACTGGTAAACACACCGACTATTGCAATAAAATAAAAAAGAATAAAATAAAATTTTATTCTTTTGACCGCCACGCTCATCCAATTGAAAAGTGCGTCTCCCCTCCTCGTAATTAAAAAAGGTAAAAAACATGTCAAGATTTCGACGTTCATCTCGCTACATTAATCTTTCGATAATACTAGCGAATTTTCCTTACAATACACCCTGTAATATCGCTACTCTTCAGTGACTCAATTGATATCATAATAAATAGGTTGGTTGACTTACATGTTTCTGAAATCAATTTATATGATTTCAATAGAAGGTTTTTATGTATTTGTTAATATCTTTTTTTGGCATAAGAGTAGCAGTACCTACATAAAGCGTCCAATAATAATAATGCGTCTAATTGGAAAAAAGTGCTAAATGAGGGAAAGTACCGTACTGACGAAAGTGTTCACCCTTTTCCAAGCTCAGCCGAATTCATAGTAAAAAAAAAACAAATAAAATATACCCTTTTGTTACGATATAAACAATAATTGCGAACCTCAAGTGACAGTGGGCAGGCCACATTGCAAGGAGGACTGACGGCCGTTGGGACGGAAAGGTCCTCGAGTGGCGGCCGCGTACCGGGAGACGCAGCGTTGGCAGGCCTTCCACAAGGTGGACCGACGATTTGGTGAGGGTCGCGGGAAGCCGATGGATGCGGGCAGCGCAGGACCCATCGGTTTGGAGATCCCTGGGGGAGGCTTATGCCCAGCAGTGGCCGTCTCTCGACTGAAATGATAATGATGATGAAACAATAATGTACCGACATTTACGTCCAATCTCATAATTATAAATGAAAATAATAAAAATAACATGTTTGTAGATATAATTATAAATATTTAAATGACCGTGAGAGTTTTATGCAAGTAAACAGTAAACAGACGCATGGGGTGCGCGTAATGCTTTGAAAATAAATAGCATGATAATTAGCTCCAAACTTAATTACATCAGTGTAAATACCTACCAATCGCTTTTAATTAGTCTTAGTGTGACGCGACTGCTATAGTAAGTCCAAAATTCAAGCCTTTTTCCATTCATCACCAGCCTATATACGTCCCACTGTTGGGAACAGGCCTTCCTACATGGGAGAAACACATGAGGAGTTTGGGCCATAACACCACCACGCTGGCCTAATGCGGGTTGGTCTTTTTCCATTGCTTCACGAGAATTTTACCAAATCGGTGACGGATTTTTTCAAACCGAAATCGCAAAGATATTTTGGTAAATTTTTACTGATGATTTGACACTGATCTCGCGGCTTTAATGTCCATTTTCACTAACCATTCCCTAGGCTTAGGTGACTCTTAACGACATTTGTCTCTTTCTATCTCCTTTAGATAGACTGAGATGGAAATCGCTAAGAGAGTCGCTAAGCAAATGTTAGTGAAAATGAGCATTAGACCCTATCTAGCAAGAATACCTACACCTATACAGTTTGTGCTAGCAAGTGCTCTTGACTTATACTATCTGTGATAGTCTGTTAACGCATAGGTATATGCGTATTTAAGTATACTTACCTTTCCAAACGTTTGATTTCCCGCGACAAACAGTGGAGTCGGGCGAGTTGTATCGTTTTTTTTTCGGTATATCTACGTTCTAATATCTCTACAGAGTCCGTAAGATATATCATTCTCTTTTATTTTTAATGACAAAAATCGCTTACTAAAATTTTGGCCGCGGGCGGGCAGCCTAATGTGGAAATGTTTTTTTCAGTCCTGTTATCATGTGAATTCTACCATAACATTAATAATATAAGTACGCTGCATCAGAAACAATAAACCATCACCAGCCTATAAACGTCCCACTGCTGGGCACAGCACCCGTACCACCATCTTTTATCGCGATCCAGCTTAGGACCTAAACTTAGTAGAATCGTTAATTCGTACTACGACGCTATCTACGACTATGACAGCAATGCAGTTTAGGAACCAATGCTGAACCGAGCGGAATATGAATCGCTTTTTTATAAATGGTGGTAAGGCCCCAGGCCTTCCTACATAGGAGAAACAAGATGAGGAGTTTGTGCCATAACACCACCACGCTGGCCCAATGCGGGTTGGTGGGTTAAAGCGGTTGCAGTAACAACCGGGACCAACGGCTGAACGTGCACGACGAAGTACGGAGGAGCTCTAGATTAGATCGCTTTACCTTATAGTAAATTGGTCGTGAGTCGATACAAAAATGAGTTTGTGAAAAAACTTCTATGCATCTAGAAAAAGGATGGTAGGTTCAATAACACTGTCAACAGTTTCGTAGTTTGCGATAGTTAAATTTGTAACGAGTGTTGGTACTTTTGTAAGAATCGTACTTGCAACAATAATTTCGACTCAATTACATTACGTTATCCATTCTGTAATTAGTGTTCGAAAGTATTTTTTTCGTCAAGACCAGTTACAAAGTACGTACCTACTGAGAGCAAACCCGCTTGATGCCAATGTAGCGCAAGCCGGGTAGGACCATGACTCAGACTGCGCCACATAAAAGGATTTTATTATCTTATATATAAAAATCTCGAGTCACAGAAGTTACCATACTCCTCCGAAATGGCTTGACCGATTTTCATGAAATTTTATATGTATATCCAGTAGGTCTGAGAATCAGCTACTGTCTATATTTTTTTTGTCATTTTTTTTATGGCCAAACAACGTTTGCCGGGACAGCTAGGAATTTTATATGTATATTCAGATACATATACACCGTGTTCCTGAGGATATACATTAACTTTGAATAATACTTCTATAGCTCTTGTTGAACATATCGTACAAAGGAAGTAGTAGTTTAAATAGCATAGTTTTTAAGTTATTGGTAATTAAAGTTTAACCAATTTAATCGTGTTGTGCAGTGAGAAAGAGTCTTTATCTGTGAGATGTTGCCACTTTGTGCAATCAAAACTATCAAAGTGAATTTCATATCGCTATGTAAAGTACACTTGTGAACAAAATAACCTAAGTTAGAGGCATTTTGTGTTGTGTTGTGATAAAAAGAGTTTGTAATCTAAGATGAATACTGCTTTTTACTTATTGCCACTAAAAGAACAATTCCATGAAAATGCCCCTCGTATGATGGTCACCATTTTTATCCCTTGAGACTTTATTCCTAATGCTTTGAAAATCAGGAGATTTGTTGAGGGTAATGGTTTTTACAAACTACCAGAAGGAAAGCCATTAAGCCATGGCCATGCATTCCTAGATCGGCATCAGAGTTAACAGGTAACTCTGACGTGGCTTAAAACTACTATCTAGATGTATAAAAAAAATAGTAATAATTAGTACCTAACCAAGACTTTTTGGACAGTTATGCATTGTTAAACAAATGCACAGTGACTCGTCCTGTGCGGAAATCGAACCTGGTACTCCTAAGAACTCCGCTCTAACCAGTGATAGTATGCTTATTTTTTGATTTTAACATTATTATTAATGTTTGTTTGTAATATTTGAAAGCATTAATTACTCGGTTAAGTTATACATATGAAGAAACTCATTTTGGAATTTGATGACTAATTACGATTGTGCATTGTATTGGCATGGATATTATTTACTTCTAATTATATTTGCTTACCTTGACAAAGGTGGAAATGTAGTGAGACTATCATTGTAACATAGCCTGCATTTCACAAATAAATTAATGAATTACGAATCGATGAAAAGAAAAACTTCAACACCTCACGATATTTTTATAAAGGCGACAGTTTTCAAGCATATGAGTTGGCCCGTCCTTTTTTTAGTCTTTCGATTCTTCGCGCAAATTAATGTCTACTACGACTAGAGCAAACTGTAGTACCTACTACTGAAAGACATAAATATTCTTTTGGCAAGCACTTACTATAGGCAAGCGTGTTTTACAGGTGCCCGCAACGTCACTCAACATCAGGTGGGATTACGTTGTCATATACTTATGTAGATGATGTTTAAGGATATTGAAACAGTAACAATTCCCAAAACAATTTTCCGATAGTTCCTTGATAAATGCTCACATAAGCAATGAACGTGCGGAAGGCACATGAAATGGGTCGTTTGAAGCACGGAAGAGCTCGAGATCGCAAATTTTGTTTGACCCATCCCGGGGACGACCATGGCGAAAGTTGCTTTGTTTTTGTAATCGAAACCATAGTGCTCAAACCACTACGCCACCGAGCTCCTCAGTGGGTGAAGTAACAACCGGGAGAGAAATTATGAAACAAAGAAGTAACATACAGTAGGTACAGTATCTACCTAGACCCGAACGGAGGAACCGACCGCGTCGTGACGAGGAGGCAGATGGTACGCGCTTTAGTATATTTGGTTTACTCGCATATGGATATGTAGCGGCGTTGTAGGAAAAGGGAAAAATATTGAGGCTATACGGGCGATTTGGTAGGTGGGTGCCTCAAACGCATTTTCCATCGGTAGGATTTTTTCCATAATCGCATTTTGCCACGATCGTGTTTTGTCACGTGTTGTGTTGTGATAAAAAGGATATAAAAAAATAAAAAGTATATGTTAAATCGTATTTTTTCCTAAAGGTAATTTGCCTTTCCGCAAATCAATGTCAGTTGCGTCTGTTTTGCGTCGGAGGATGGTGAGCTGGGTTATTCGAGCCATCCCAGCTCCTCCAGGAACTCACCCAGCGCCTTAACGTTGCCGAGCAACTCCCGAAGGCTACCCGGGTTACCCAGGTAGTTCGCTCGGTAGTTAGCCACACCTCTGCATTCCAGCAGAACATGAGCGGCTGTTTCTTCTGTCTCCATGCATGCTCTGCATAGAGGACTGTCCGTGATACCTAAGTTAAAAAGGTGTCTGTTAAAATTGATATGTCCAGTCAACGCGCTCGTAATGAGGCGTAGGCGTGATCTGATAAGCCGAATGAGAGTCTTGGAGAGCCGAGGGTCAACTTAGGGTAGTGCAAGTTTTGCCTGTCTGCATTTCTCCAGACTGTTCCAGTGGTAAACCAGCTAGAGGGTAGAGGTATGATTGGTTCCGGGCCAACCGGTTTCCTAGCAGATTTTACTTTATTTTCGGTCTCGGCCGAGAACGATAATGCTGTCTTGGTCGACCCTTAAATTTTTGTCTCATATACTAAATCAAGTTCATGAAAAAATATGCAAATAAATAAAATTTTATCGAATCAATATGAATCCTATGACAAAAAACCTAAAATTGTATATTATCAGTCAGCTGCCAGTTATCTAGTCGTCGAGCACGGTCACCTCGCCTGTAGATAGGTGCCCTTGTTACTGCAATGTGACCTTTATGTCTAGGACGATAAGGTTACAAAAGGTTTTCGTTGGCCGCCTAGTAAGTGTACGATTTTGTTACTTTATTTAATATCAGGCGCCTCATCAATGACAAAGAACTAACATTTAGTATTTTCTAATGGTTTATTGTGTATCTACTCCTCGTGTGTATCTGCACCATAGGTAGTTCTGTACCCAGCAGTGGGACGTATATAGCCTGATGATGATTAGTGTATCTGAGCGATAAATTATAAAATTTGGATAAAAGTAGGTAAAATAAGTAGTTACCTATCAGTTTTTTATTAAGTTTTGTTAACAACCCTTTTTTCAATCGATTAAGATTCCATAACATAATACGTTTCAGGCGGCTCCCCACCGAAACCATGATTTAGCAGCATATCTAAGATCTACAGGGTGGTGCCGTCAATGCGACAATAAATTTAAACATGGGCTATGTTAGTCCATAGAAATGGTTTGCCACTTTCAATAAATATCAAAAAAAATGTCATGAAATTATCAAATGAATACGATATTTTTGAAAGTGGCTAACCATTTCTATGGACTAATAAAGCCCATGTTTAAATTTATTGTCGCATTGACGGCACCACCTTATAAAAGAAAATAAGATACGTTGTTTTTCTTTAACATTTTGCGTATTTATTAATTTATTGTTTATGTTATAAATACTAATAAACCCATTAAAACAAGGACAAGCATTTTTTTTTTAAATATGTAGATTCTTTTCATCATCTATTTCATACCATAAGTAGGACCTAGAAATCCCTTCCTTTTGAGTTCCGGAAGAACGAAAGTTTCTAAATTTTTTCCGACAATTTAAAATTCAGAATTCGGAAGGATCGAAAAATTCTGTTCATTTTTGTTGCAGACAGCGTGTGAACACCCACAGTTTGTATGGTAATGTTCATTTGCTGGGGGAACTGTTTTAAGAATAATTTAAGAAATACTAGCTGGCACAGTACTGACTACAGTGTACTGGTTGGTGAAGATTAAGATCTCCTTGGAGTAAGTATTTTGTGACTAAGATTGTGGTGATAAAAACGAGACCAACACCTTAATGAGTTTGATATCAGCCAATCTTGCTTATGCCATCCAGCAATAAGGTAATTCGAACCTGAGCTCCTTAATGTTGAATATTTTCTTGTTAATAAAGACATGAGACTGTAACTTAATTAAAATATTCCGTGTTTAATCATATTAATTAAAGGTCACATGGCCCATGATCAGAAGTAGGCATTAAGTTATTGTAGTCGACGTTGATTGAATCTACACAGTATGAAGGTAAGTACTATAGCCACATAAGAAAGAACCTCAACTCAATATTACTACTTACCAGATGTATAAATAATTGGAGACCATACAAAACTATTTTTTATAATAGGCGACAAAAAGATTGCTTTTGCAATCGTGTTTCATAAATTGCACTGACGATAAAAGATTTATGGTAGAGTCGGCAGCACATCAAGCGAAACAGTTTGACCTTGAGGCCGCCGTTACTATATTCGTAATAGAGGCGACTTTCATAATGCAACCGTTATACTTGATGTGTTGTCCTCTGTACATTCTAGGTTTGAAAGAATTGAACCACAATAAACATTATTCATACACTCACACTATAAACTGTCAACACGATGCCCGCGACCACTTTCTATCTCTCCACCACAAAGCATCGCCTTGGAGTTCTCCTCCAAGCCCTAGAAATCATCGTGATACGGTTGCAGTGAAATTTTCTCTCTCGAACGCTCAGGCCTTACCACCATCTTTATAAAAGCGATTCATATTAGTAGATAGCGTCGTAGTACGAATTCACGATTCTACTCAGTTTAGGTCCTAAACTGGATCGCGATAAAAGATGGTGGTACGGGTGCGTAGGGATGATGTGCTTTATCCGGTAAAGTGGTCTTATTTCAAATGTGTGATACTCACAAATATATAAGAAAATACGATGTGTGTTATTAGGATTTTAGTGTGAATCAAAGATGTTATTAGTTCGGCTGTCGTTTATTAATTAATTATCATTACAACTGAAATCTACGTCATGCGCAGGGTCGCGTATGCCATCGACCTACTTACACTGTTGCTCAATGACAAGGTTTTCCCAGCGGACTATAACATGGCGCCCTTCAAGAAAGGTTTCTATGGCAATGGATAACACCACCACGCTGGCCCAATGCGGTTTGGTGGATTAAAGCAATTGCAGTAACAACTGGGACCAACGGCCAACGGATTAACATGTCTTCCGAAGCGCGGAGGAGCCCGAGATTGCAAATATTGGTTGACCCATCTAGCGATCGACCACGGCGAAAGTTGCTTTGTTTGCGTAATCGAAACCAGAGCAACTACGCCACCGAGCTCCTCTGTAATAATTGTAAGGTCTCAATTAAACTTAATGACTATTTTTGCTTTCAAATTGATAAGTTTATTAGAATTCAAATCACTAATGTTAGTGGAACGCACGGAATGAGGAAATAATTTGCACTCATAAAACTAATATCTAAACTTTAGTTAACTAACATAATTAAACAGGCAGACAGTACAGATTTTACTAATTAAATAATTCGTGCCTGATCTACGCTAAATTCAGCTAATATTATAAATGCGAAAGTGCGTCTGTTTGTTTCTTACGTTTTCACGCCTAAAATACTAAACTGATTTATGTGAAATTTGGTATGGAGGTAGTTTGTGGGCAGAGCCGCGGGCACTATGTAAATGCAAAAGTTTGTATGTATGTTAATTACTGAATCACGCCAGAATAGCTAATCGGATCTTGATAAATTTGGCGCAGAGATGAACTACTATAGTCTGAAATAGCACATAGCCTACTTTTATCCTGGAATGTGTTCCCATGGGACAATGCAGACCAAGTCACAGGCAAAAGCCAGTACAAAATAAAGCTTGTTATGTTGGTCAAAGTTACCTATTAGATACCTATCTTATTCCTGTATGAATTTCTCAAATTGAAGCAATCATTGGCTCTCTCTCTTAATGTAGAGAGTATTTCCTACTTTGTTTTAAGCCTTTAGGTGCTCTAAAATTTAAATGTTACTTGAGGATTACAGCATATGTCATCCACCCATTCGAGACAGATACTACACACAAACTACACACAGTTTACGGTGGTGTCTAGAATGGTCTAAAACAAAGTGGGAAATACTCTCTACCTAAGGGAGAAAGAGGGATGAAAGAAATCTCGGGTGTTCAATATAACCCCATGGTTATATTGGTCACCCGAGATTTCTTTTATTGATATATAATTGTAATAGTAGTACCTACTGTAATATTTGAATTGCGGAAACCAGTAAATTAAAATGAGCTTGATATGTAAAACCCATAACTGTAGGTTGTCATGACCTGTTAATTAGTGCAAAGGATTATTATTTACGAGTTTGCGACACTGATCGTCTTAGCTTTATAATTCTAATTCCAGCTCATTAAATAAGCATATCTATTTGTTTACCAATGATAATATTGATTAAAGATAAATAAACAAGTTAACTATTTTTATGCTTTCAATAGATTTACCTACTGACTAATGTATGCTCGAGAAAAAAATATTAAAAATAATTCAACGAACTTTGCACTTATTACAATTTGGTTACATACACAATGACTCACACTCGCGTTGGCGTGTTTGTAAATAAATTTCTCAATCTATAAAGTGATGACGTGAATTATTATTAGCGCCTATGTATGGGTCTAGATAAGCAGATTTCCTTTTCTGTGTACTTGCTAATCGTGGCAGACAAAGGATCTAGATAATTAGCCGAGGACAAGAATAGACGTGTGTGTCGGGCCCTGGGCCAGGTGACGTCAGCGCGCCAGGGCCGACGGCGGGGCAAGACGGGCCCCGCGCCAGTGCCGCGCGCGCCGTCCGCCTGGTCGCACGCCGCACGTCGATCGCCTACCGAACGCCGCCGCCGAAGCCCGCTGCCCGCACGCACCAACCCACCCTTCGTGTACTCAACCGCACCCTCGGCACCACCCAACTGCCTACACCACACTCACTGTAAGTACCATTCCATATACCACCACGCGTCATCTATTGTTAATTGCAGCGCTTGCACCGCTAAATCGACCGATGCAGTTTTCACTTCAGCCCGACGATGCGATTCCTAAGTAATGCAAACTATTAAACGAGTGATAGTGCTTGAAATATTATAGGGCTACACGACCACTTTTTAGGTTGGCGTATTTACGTGGGCCCGATGTGTCTTGTATCGGGGCAACCTTGGCGCATCGTGCAATGCAGCGGGGACCTTGCAAGTCACGCGTCAGAGTAACCTCGACTCACGCTGTACTGGCACCGCTACTACGGTAACTCGGCCGTTTAGCGATTACGAAATACTCGCCCTCAACGTTATCCATTGCTTCTTTGACTACCGGTGTCTTGTAACGTTCAACAAACATAGTGTGGTATGGACAATGTTCAAAGCTTTTGTAACGCATAGTAGCGACTTTTGAATACGAATACTTGTTGATAGAAGCTCTGTAGGACGAGTCACAAACAGCTGACCGCTGACGACATTACTCTTTTTTGACTGATAAAAATATGACGTGGTCTTTCAAGGACGGTGAATCGATACCAATAACAAAGTACCTAATATTTTCGGGATTCTACGTTATAATAACTAGGTCTGTCTGTACGTATTGATCTATTAAATTACCATCACACATAAAGAGTGATTAATGTAATTATGCTTATTATACTTTTACACATTGTTGCGTTCTGTTCTGTTATTAAAACAATAAGCTACTAACCAACTATCTCTAGCGTGTCACCTGGGGGAATGAGCTCTTTATCATACATTGTGTGCAGCCTACGTATGTCTTCACACCTTACCATAGAGACTAATTTGCACTGTTGCAACTTTTAAGGAAATCAGCACTCCGAGAATAGTCAGGGTTATTTTTATTAAGATCTTTGTTACACGCGCACCGTTTGGGTGCAAGTGGGACACAATCAGCCGATGACGTCTACGTGTCATACTTCAATCATATCATCTACAATCATTGTGTTAAAAGTAATTTATCATAGGTAATCATTTTCCTTCAACAATTTTGATACGTGTCCTAAATATTTGTACAATCATAATGTGTCAAAATAATACCTACATTGTCCTTATTTGTAATGTACATAAAAGTCATAATAAAAAATAGCGCATGAATGTCGCCGCACTCTTTCCTGGTATATCATGTTGGAAAAACACGCCATATTTTATCGCCCGTTGTTCGCTATCAACCGCTGCGGTATACCGAACACATGTACGTCACCAACACATTAGGAGTAATAATGAAATCGCTTCACATATACTGGGAAATATACCTACAAAGTGAAAATAAGAAACGAGACCTCCCGAGAGATATAAATGAAATTGAAAGTGACGTGACAGCCTGGGCTACTTTTATTCTCGCGTGCCGCTCGACTTTTCAGATATAAACTTAGGTCTTATTTAGCGCGATGCGTGTCCACATAATACAACTTTCGCAGGCGATTGCACGCTGACGAATGAGGCAGGTTTCTCAGCGTAATCACTCAGGCGTTATTACAACCACATGTTGTTTTAAGGAAAAGCGTTGTAGGCAATAAGTACACATTCTGCGGTTGCTATGATGTACGTTTAATATTTATGAACTAGAAGCATTAACTACAACGCTCAGGGTAACCTCTGCGCGTCTCGAGACATGTTTTTTTCACCTCGAGTCGGCATTGATCGTTGTCCACAGAACCGGTAGGTCGCGGTTACCCTTCAAACAGAAAAACTTGGCTACACTTACTGTATAACTCCTAAATTAAATCCATTGACAACTCTTTATCGCTGGTTTCGGATATTACTGCAATATTTTGTAACCATAAACTTAACTCTTATCTTCTTTGACATGTGTGAAACAATCGCAAATATCCTTGTCATACTTTAAGATAGACTATCTACAAATTATTAACTCACAAATTGTACCTTCTGCTTTATATTTCCAGATAACAATGGTCCGAAGATACGAAAGAATGAGCGGTCGCCAAGCATGGAGTGAGGACGACATGGCGAAGGCAGTGGCGGCCGTCATTTCAGGTAAGATGGGCTACAAGCTGGCGGCGAGGACCTTCCACATACCACGGTCCACGCTGCAGCGCCGTGCTAGCAAGCTGCGCTACCAGCAGCCCGACGACCCTAAACCAATAATGGGCCACTACAGACGAGTCTTCACTGAGAACCAGGAGAAAGATCTGGTTGGGTACATCAAAAGCATGGAGAAATTCTTCATGGGTGTGTCCAGACGAGATATCAGAGAGCTAGCATTCCAGTACGCCGAGGACAACAAATTGAACCATCCGTTTGACGTCCACAGTAGGATGGCAGGCGAGGATTGGGTGAGGAATTTTCTTAAACGAAACCCAGAGCTACTACATAAGCCTGACAAGGAAATGGATTTGGAGCCGGTGAATTTTGATCAATTCTATCACTTTATGTGCCAACTGTCATGATGTTTGCCTAGCGGAGAGTCGAAGGTGTGTTAGGTCAATATAGAACCCACCTAAGGGAATTGTCGTCCTGTCCGACCAATCTATTAGTATACCTTCCAAAACACATGTGATTTCGAAGAGACTGAGTAATAAAAGCTTATATCTATATCACTTTATAAGTGGTAATGCATTATTTTATGGTAGAGTTCAACAGAATCATTTTCTATGCCAAAACCACTAGTAGATTGGAATTGTGTAAGAGCGACAATTAATTATAACTATTAACGTAATCTTTAGTCAAAATTGTGTTTGTTAGATGTAAGTTAAAAAAATATGCAAAACGTTATTACTTTGAAATAATTATTATATTCGTTGATTTTGAAAGAGAAAACCTATTAATAATATTTATAAATACTTACTCGACATTCTGGTAGTGAAATGTTGATGACTAGATAAACAATACGAGTTACCTAGTAGGTACTGTAGTCTAGATTGTGTTGTATAATATGACTTATTGAAATGAGGCTGTGATAGGAGAGAAAGCGAGTATTTTTTATGGATCATATCAAACGAATAGAAAATTATAAATGACTGCAAGTTTTTACTAGAAACATAAAAAGATACTTAAAACAAATGAGTTAAATTAGTCCACGTACGGTACCCATCCCATATTATTATGACTTGCGAATTTTTCGGAAGGAATTTCGCAAGTCATAATTTGTCAATTAAAACAAAGAATTTTGTATGCTCCTGTAAGTGGAACTATTAATTATTTAACAACGCACAAAGAACAACTAATTATTATTAAACTTAACGACGCTGTAATTAAGTTAAATGTTTTATTAGATAATACTTAGCTTACTGTAAATCATTACATAAAGACCGTTGTGTGTGTGTACACACGACAGCACATCAAGCGTAACAGTTGCACTACGAAAGTCGCCTCTATTAAGAACGGAACAATAGCGGTCTTAAGGTCAAACTGTTACGCTTGATGTGCTGTCGACTGCACATACCTACGCCTGCAAATCTAGTTAAACTCTTTGATATTCGGGTCCGTTGAATTAATAGAAAATTTTTAACTATCATTTTACGATTGATGTTCATACGAAGTAGTACGGTCATATTCCAAAAGAATCCTTTAGTTTTAGCAAATTTTTATTTTCCTATAAGGCATTAATAATTATTTAAAAGCACTGTTTATTTATTTCTATGAAAATATATTTTTAATACATTGTTATGAAAAATGTCGTATTTATATCAACGTTAATTCAGATTTTCCAACAAGTGGACACTGAATTAATTTTTAAAGGTTACTGTTTAATTTGTCAAATCTATAAAAATATTTTTATTAGAAAGATAAATATCTACTTACGTTTTTGTGATATTGGTGATTAGTGATATTAATTAGGGCACATATGGGATAAAAGTAGCGACCCAGAGTTTAAAAGAATTTTAAGTTTAAATGGTTATTTATATTACTTTTTAGCTACATTCACAAAATTTAGACGTAAACTATAACTTAATTACTGCACAAACCTAAAGCCACTATACGTAGCATACTTGTATGGTGAGGTTTTATAACTGTGTGTGAAGATTAGAACAGCACCCTATATTCGTATATACCAATATAATTATTATGCAATTTTGCAATCAATACATATTCATACATAAATCATAATAAGACTTAACTAAATGTGCTAGCGATTCAACTGGACCTATTTATAGTTGTCTGCATTTTCCTTTTATGTCTGCAACCCTTCAACTGTCCGGCATAGTCAGATTGAATATTTGGACTGAAAATATATTAAAATAATTCTATCTTTGTACTACTACGGCCGCGATTAAATCCTTTAATTAATCCCTTAAATCCTAATATAATTAAGATTTCATTTACAGTTCCCTTTTTTTTAAATCATTCTGAATCTTTCTAGTTTATTACATGTAGTACGACTATAAACAAAATTTTAATTACTTACTTATATTTTTTTTCAATCTTAGCAGGTTAAGCTTCAGATTGAATATTAAGATTTTCGGTCTCATAATTTCGCAGTTGAAGTCATTTCAGCGAATGGTAAATTTACTTTGTTGCGTAGCTAATGTGATGGGATTGTATGCGTATTTTTTACCTACATTGTTATAATTAAAATAACAAAACTTGTCTATACCTGATGTTATGTGGAAATTTAGTTACCTGAGTTGATTTTTGATCTCTGATTTAGTTAGAATTTACGCATGTTTATTTAAGTGTTCGGAGAAATTTAGATTTTATTTTAAGTTTTTATTTTAACGTTACTTCAATATAAATGCCAAACTACGTTAAGTAGATCACTTGTGTTCATAGTCCTGTCAAATTATATAATTAGGTTGAATATATTTATCAAAAATTCATACCCAATTTTATTATTTTAGGAGCGTTTAATAACGTGACAAAAGAACTATAAGATAACATGTTACGTGTTGTTTTTAGTTTAGTATAAGTTTACGATTGTAAGTACTTAAGTACTTAAATTAAGTTTATTTCAGTCCAAATAAATAAATAATGGTGTTAAAAATTGTTTTATTATTTTTGCCCTAAAATATTTGATTACACCTACCTTTCATCCATTACTAGCCCGGAGGCATCTTCTCAACTATAAAAACTAAAATTGTATCTTTTTCACGGCATAACATGAACAAGTGAGCCGATCTAGAATGAAGATAGCATCTAGATGTAAATTTAGACATGTTAGACATATATACAATATGACATATAATTTGTGATTTTTGACGATTCCAAAGAGCTTCTTAAGACCTTACTTGAATAAATATATTTTTGATTTGATTTTGATACTTTGACGAGTCAGAGTCAATAAAATGTGGGGTATCCCATGTACAGACGACAGCACATCAAGTGTAATAGTTGCACTACGAAATTCGACTCTATTTCGAACAGAATGAGGCCAGTCTCAAGGTCAAACTGTGACGTTTGATGTGCTGTCGACTGTAGAAATTGTAAAAATAAAAAATGCTTTGAATCGCGAGTAACAGACGGGCTAGTTAGAATCGGTCGACTTAGAATCTTAATTAACTTAAAAAAAAATATCTGCATGAATTGCAATAGGTGAGCCAGTTGAATTACTATAGTAGTTGTATTAAATAAAAAAATGCTATGAATTACTTACTTTAAGTTATACTTACATATACATATTATGTATAAGTAAGTATAACTCATTGCTCCGAGAGAAGCTAAGACGAAGATGTAGCGATCTTACCCAGCAGGTGCCTATTTATTCCATCTTTGAAGGAACTTATTAAATTAAATTAAATTAAATCATATAACATAATTAATAGATTATGTTACCGCCAATATAGGTATGTCTTTTTTTAACAATGAGTGCTGGGAATTTCATAAAGATAACAAATACATAACCATTTTCAAATAAGATGTTCCTTTGGCCTTATATTCTGAAGAGATTTGAACAGCAATGTAACTGTGGTAAAGCGAGGTTTAGACTGGCAAGTTGTTGCTGCAAGTTTCGAGACAGAGCTATGCGTAAGCGTGGAAAATAATTAGGTACCTCTCGTACCTAATTATTTTCCACTCGCTCCACTTTCTAGTCTAAACCTCGCTTAACAATCAAGTCAAAGAGGTATCTTTGCAGAGCTAAATACTTTAAATCAATCAGTTTTTAACCGACTTTAAAAACGAGGAGGTTCTTAATACGGTCAGTATGCTTTTTTTGTTTTTTTTTCTATTTATATAGGTACACCGATGACGCCGAGATACTAATCCGATTGACGTGATTCTTTTTTTGTTCGATGCAGAATAATTGCCATTTGGTTCCATATTTTTTTTAAGTAGTTGTTTTAAAATCAAATAACTGAAATGAGTAAGTCGTCAACGTATGCGAAATTGCGGATTTTTGTTTTCCTGTGACTTTTTAGTGAAACGATACGATAGTAGAAAACAATGTAAGCTGACGGTCACCTATTTAGCTTCGACCTTAGAAAGTTATCATGAAAAACAATTTTTAAACAAAAATTACAACCTACTTCTAGGGGATGAGTACCTAATTAAATTGAATTATTTTATTCTTTTCAGTTTTTTGAATTAGCTTTTAATTTTTTTTTTTAATTCTTTGAGTCCCCAATTATCAAACGAAGTGAAAACTGTTGTACCTAGCAGAAACGTTAATAAAGACGAAAAGGTTTTTATGTTTACAGAATATATAAACAGTAACAAAATGTAGAAATATCACCGGGGTTCGTTTTTTTTGGGAGCAAAAACTAAGTAGGTATCTATAGCACAAAATATTTAGGTAATCTGTGAACACAGCACACTTAGTTCCAAGTAGGTACATAAACCTAAGCGCGGAATGTTGGCGGAAACTCAGCCGTGTATCACAGATTTTACCAAATGGAAGTAATGTAACATACATTTACTCCATAGCCGTGACTGTCTTATTTTTCTTTACTGGGTTTCCAGTATTAACACAGCATTTTTTTTAAATGAGCATAGCTCAATATGGCAAATTTCGCTATTTTTCATTTTTAACACCTGACGAAAAAAGAGGGGTGTTATTAGTTTGACGTGTCTGTCTGTCTGATCCACACCATCAAAATGTCTCAGGAATTTACAGCAGGTATAGCGTCCTTGGGCTCATTAGAATAGTCTCAATAAGATCGTGTTAGATAGATGATTAATGAGGCCAGGAGTTACTTAAAAAAAAAATTAGTTCTAAAATAAATGGAGGACTGTAAAATTATTTGAAATGTAGTAAGTACCTACTTACGAAAAAATCAAAATTAATATACTCTTCGACCCGTTATAAGTGGGAATGCTGTTCCGTATATGTTAATTTGACGACTTATTTATGCATTAGCCAATGACCTACAAAGTTAAGAAAACTTTCCAACGTAAAATGAAAAAAGGAATATAAGGATAGGATCCCAATTCTGAACAGTATTAAAAAAATATTAGAACAAAACTATTATTTAAATAAAAATAATTATATTTGATAATCTGATAATGATTGTAGCTATCAAAGATACCTAACCTACAAACAAAATTAAAACTATATTAGGCTCGGACGCCATTTATTTTTGAAGACTCTTCCTTAAACGAAAACTTCCCTCTCCATTCATGTCACACTGTTTACCTACTACTTGCAAGCAAATAACTTGCAACAGGTTCCATATCAACGATTCCATTTTATCGAGCGAAACTACAATATGAATTTCGATATATTTTATTTACTATCACGCGGAAGTAAATCTCATTTCACCTGCCAGAGACGCGCCAACAATACCACTAGCTCCACTCTATGTTTTTTTATACAACAAGGGTGTAAAAGAAGCAAATCTACTAAGCATCAGTATCATATTCACACGCTCACGTCTATTATACACCCCAAAATAAAGCATCATTTAAAAAGAAATTAAGAGCAGGGTGTTATTGTCGCCGCCATCTGGTTAAATTCGCATTGGATGCCTAGAAGAGTTTTGGTTTGATTGGTAGGTTCAATGTTATTTTTTATGACTACTTATAACCGACATCATTCTGGTTATAAGTGGTCATAAAAAATAACTATGAACCTACCAATCACTGAAACAGTCACGATGCCGGCGTTAAATCAACGTGCTAGCCGTCCAGTTAAGCGGCTAATTTAACCAGACGGCTGCGAATACTTATACAGGGTGGTGCTGTCAATGCGACAATAAATTGAAACATGGGCTATATTGGTTCATAGAAATGGTTCATAAAAACCATTTCTATGAACTAATATAGCCCATGTTTTAATTTATTTTCGTATTGAAGGCACTACTCTGTATAAGTTGGTACTAGTATCGCCTAAACCAAAGTCGGGTATCCATATTATTATTATTATATTATTATTATTATACAACCTCTCCGAGGCAGTAACACTGCCCCTTCAAGCGGACCGTCCACCTTTAAGAAAACTCCCTCCCCGAGTTTATTCCCATTACTCTACCCAACACGCCACAAGACTACCTTTTTTTTTTTTTTTTTTTTTTACCAGGAGAAATCCATTGACGGACCTACCCGCCGCTGGCGAAGCAGCGGGTGTGTGCGGGGCTCGCCCAGCGTCTGAATTGACCCTGGGAATACCCGCTAAAACTCCTGGATAACTCCTGTGCCTTTTGAGGAGGTGGTCTGGGGTCTGCAAGCAAATTCACCAGACCACCGCCAGGCAACCGGGCCTTACGGCCCGGTTTCGTCCGGACGGAGATTGCCCAGAGTTATCATAGGCAATCTCAGACGTCGCGGCCTTTGTATTGCGCGCGTGGGAGCCACCCGACGCGCGCGGCCGCACCTAGGGCGCAGGCAGACGGGCGATCGCCGCCCGCCTTCTTGCGCCCACCCGTCTACGCCTGAGAGGGGCGGCTAGAGGGTCCTCCTCCCGTCCCCTCTCCGCTGCCTCCTTCTGCGTGAGAACACTCTCGCAGAAGTAGGCGACAGCCTCCCATACTCTATCACTGTCAACCATGGCTCGTACCATAGCTGACAATGAGAGAGGACCGCCGCCAAGCACCGCACGTAGCTCGTGCCGCTCGTGTCGCCAGGCCGTGCACTCCAATAGAGTGTGTTCGGCGGTGTCGTCGGGGGAGTCGCAGTGGTAACACCGCGGTGTCTCCTCCCGACGGGCGACACGGTACAGATAGTGACCGAAGCAACCATGTCCGGTCAGTATCTGCACCATGCGGTAGGTGAGGCTGCCATGCTGGCGCCCAACCCACTCTTCCAACACCGGACGGATCGCTTCGATCGTCCGGTGGCCAGCAGCTGGGGTGATAAGCGTCTCGCCCCATTGGCGCAGACCCTCCGTCTGCGCCAGGGTGCGGATCCTTCTAACTTCTTCGGCGATGGGTCTTTCTCCCCTCATCCGCGCCGCGACCCGGTGTTGGTGCACCCTTGCCAACACCAGGGCATCAATTTCCCACGGGGGCGTGCCTGCCAATACACAGGCAGCCCCGTGACTGACCGTGCGGTAAGCCCGTACGGCTCGGGTCGCAATAACTCTCTGCGGTTGCCGCAGGAGAGCCTTCGTGCGAGGGGAGAGGCATTCCGCCCACACCGGAGCTCCGTATAGTGCCATCGACCTTATCACTCCGTGATAAAGCCGACGGCAAGGCGAGCTGGGCCCCCCAATATTCGGTAGGAGCCGTCCGAGCGCGGCTGCGGCAGCGCACAGCCGGGGGGCGAGGAGTTTGAAGTGACCCTCGAAACTCCATCGCGGGTCTAGAACCAGGCCAAGGTACTTGAGATTGACCTCGACGGGTATCCGGACCCTCTCCACACGAACCTCAAGCCCCGATGGGGTTCTGCGTCCTGAGGCATGGAATGCCATGGCTCTTGTTTTCGTAAGAGCCACTTCCAGCCCCAGGAGGCGGATACGCCGAACGATCATTGACGTGCCGACCGATGCAAGGCGAACCACCTCCTCCCAATTACGCGCTCCTGTCGCGACTAGAGTGTCGTCCGCGAAACAGACTACATCCATTCGCGGCAAGAGCGCACCACGCAGAACCCAATTGTACCCCAGGTTCCATAGAAGAGGTCCCAGTACGGAACCCTGGGGTACACCTGCTGCCATCGTCCACGACTGGACGCTGCCGTCCGCGTCCTCGTACAGGATCCGCCTCCCGCGGAGGTAGTCCTTGACGAGGACTTGGAGGTAGAGGGGCACTTGATGGAACCTGAGCGCCTCCTCTATGCACTCATGGGGAAGGCTGTTAAACGCATTCGCGATGTCCAGTGACACCGCGATCACAAACTCCCCCCGTGCTGTGGCCGCCTCAGTCCACCGTTTGAGGCGGGCTACCGCGTCCATCGTGGACCGGCCGGTGCGAAAGCCAAACTGGCTATCAGCCAAGTCCGGTCCCTGGCTTTGCAGATGCTCAACGATCCGGGAAGCGAGGATTTTCTCGAAAAACTTCCCGGAGTCGTCGAGCAGCACCACCGGCCTATAGCCTGACGGTGAATCGGCGGGGCGACCCTCCTTTCTAAGGAGGCACAACCGTCCCGCCTTCCACCTGCTGGGGAAGCGGCCCAGCGCGATGCATTTGTCTAGCAGCGCTCGGAACCGGTCCTCCAGAGGGCCTAAGGCTATCCCCATCACTTTGGATGGGGCACCGTCCGGCCCCGGTGCTTTATTCTTGCACCGGAGCCGGTCCCTTCCCATGTTAAACTCCATGTCTGACACGGGGGGACCATTAGTCCACACCTCCAAGGTGGAGTCGGGTGGAGTCATCCTTGGGGGCTCGAAGGGCCCGGGGTTAGGAAAAAGACTCCCCAACACCCTTTGCAAAAGCTCCGACTCCATACCGGATGTAGCGGGAGCAGCATTGGTGAACTTGCCCCGCACCAACCGGTAGGGTTTCCCCCAGGGGTCATCGTCCAAGAGCGCGATAAATCGCTCCTGGGCTTCGACCTTGGCCCTGCAGATCGCTGTTCGCAGGGCTTTATGGGCTTCCCGATACGTCTGGCGGCAAGCATCCTCTTCGCCGGGCGAAGCTGTGGTGCGCCTCCTACACCTTGTATAGGCACGTCTGGCGGCCATACTGGCAGTACGCAGGGTCGAGATCTCCTGCGTCCACCAGTATACCTGCCCACGGCGGGGGAAGCTCCGTGCCCTCGGCATGGCGGCCTCGCAGACGGCCTTGATATCGGCCGCAAATCGCTCCGCCATGCCGTCGGCATCGCCATCATTGGTTTCGGGCCCATTGTGCCAGGCCCGCACCATAGCTGCCTCCTCCGCCAGCTGTACGCCACAAGACTACCTGCGAAATTGAATATAGTGTTGCCATGTAAAACAATTATTTTATGTTGTCATTATTATCTTATTTTTTTTATAATATTTCCAAAAAGATACAACAATTAGGCAATTAATTAATTAAATCACGACACTTGATATAAAACATAATTCAATATTTTTTACACCTGTAATTGCGTAAGATCATTTCGTCCAAAATTCCTCAGTGCTTCAAGTCGACAGTCTTCGACCAGTGTGTGTTGCAGTTATCGCTGCACAGCCATATGTGCACAGCCCTACGAGATAGAATTAGAAATGAGGACTTCCGTAAGAGAACAAAAGTTACTGATATAAGTAGCTCATAAGATTAGAGAGTTGAAATGGCAGTGGGCAGGGCACATAGCACGCAGAACGGACGGTCGATAGGGAGTTAAAGTTCTACGATGGCAAAGTAGGACGGCCTACCATAGATGGACAGAGGACCTAGTCAGATAGGCTTTTGTTCAGCAGAATAGATTCTTTACTTTATTTAGTAATTATGAGGAGGTCTGGACTGGAGGTTTGAGTGCTCTGATATCAGTGACGAGAAAAAAGCAACTTTCTACATAATCGATCCAGCCCGCCTAGTCGGTGGTCATGCCACCGAAACGCGATATGATAAAGCTATTTATCGCTTTGAATTGCCAAAAATCATTGGATATAACCGCTATCTTGAAATTTTATCGAAACTGCGAACATGTATATATACAATACAAGTTCGCAGTTTCGATAAAATTTCAATTTGGCGGTTATATCCAATGATTTTTGACAGTTCAAAGCGATAAATGGCTTTTCATATCGCGTTTCGGCGGTCATGCTAGGCGGGCAGGGATGGGTCAACCAAAATTTCTAATCTTAAAGCACGTTAAGCCGTTGGTCCCGGTTATTACTGCAGCCGCTTTAACCCACCCACAAATTATCTTCCAACTCCTAACCGTTAAGGAGTTGTCCCTTCCAACACCAGCTCATCAACATGAGATGATGATTTACAGATGCAAATACTTGAATATCTTTGGAAAAAAAAGGAAAACATATACGTGCCTATAAAGTTTAAGATTCGCCCTCGATTTCCTGGGACCTCATCATCAGATCCTGACTTGGTGACAATAGGACCATCTCAGGAGTAAATTCTATCGAATATATAAAGAATTTTGAAAATCTGTTCACAATTGACAGAGAAATCGGTGAACATACATACAAAAAAAATACATAAAGTGAAACATATAACCTCCTTCTTGTTTGAAGTCGGTTAAAAAATAGACGTTATATCCTGGCTGCAAACCATTTCAACCTTTCGTCCCTTATCAGCCAACTTACACACAATAGTACATCTACTTTGTCTGTTCCTGATACGTGAGTGGATGCTTAACTGGTTACACTTAAATTATCATACTTCCAAGCTATATTCCTTGGTATATTCATTAAAAACAATATAACTAACTGTCTTGGAGAACTATTTCTGAAATATTAAATGAGGAAATCTTTTATTTATAAATAAAAGAATCGAAAACCAGACACCGAGTAGAGTCACGAGCAATAACATGTACTTACTTCTCGGTGGTCGTGACTCTTATTCTATTTGCAATGAGATTTACGAACACCGAGAAGTGGGTACATTTTATTGGTCATGACTGTACCCTGTCAGGAAAAGTATATTTCGTTTTCAGTTGTGTTTTCAAAGCAATTTACGGACGGCAGCGCTGAGCTCAAATAAGTCGCGCTCAGAAAATGCTCTTTCCAAGACAACCATTTCACATTCGATGTGAAAATAAAGATGCCGTTGACGCTGGTGTTCTCATCTAAAAATCTATTACTCTGAGCTATTAAAAGCCTCTTTGAAAAGAATTGTTTGACGGGAAAGAATTTGTTGGATTTACTGTAGGCGCTAGGCGCTGTCATTTAGAATATAATTCATTTATTTCAACATCATGGTCATAGATTTAACATTGTGTGAGATATTAAATTAAATCAAATTAAATAAAACAAAACTAAATTTAAATTGAGGAGCTCGGTGGCGAAACTCGATCCATTCGCTTGGGAGCTACGATGACATAGACAAATGAAGAGCTACACAGACTCACAGATACATAAACAGATATGTCAAACTTAAAGCACCCTTATTTTTTCGTCGGGGGCTAAAATCATTGAAGACAAAGTTCTCCGTATGACGACGTACAACTTAAGTAAAGTACGTTACATATTATATTTATGACTTCTAAAATCATCACAGTACTAAGTACTAATGCTATTCAGTAAGGTACGATTTTTGTAGCGTTGTAGGTATTTATGAGGTGTTAGTAGGTCACTGATAACCTGATAATTCACTCTCTCAACTACTGACGCAATCAAATCTCAATGAAATCAGTAAAGAGTTAGACCTACTCCAAAGCCCTCGTAGATAAGTCACCGCTACAATAATGAAAAAATCGGATACGTTTATTTCCTATTTCTCTTTTTAAAATTCTATTATGCTAGAAACATAGTAATAAAAGCAAAACTACACGGCTATTGTATTACAAGCGCTTCCTACAGCAGAAAATCAAGCGATGTTGAAAACTTCTACCAATGACAGTGCAATAGCGATCTCTTAATAGCATCTGAAACTGCTCTCAACACCTGTGCGCACCATTTATCACCCGGCACCTGTGCGGACCAGCTTATTGTGCCGCGGGATAACGACCGAACTGACTTTAACCAGTTGCCGCGGCACTAGTAGGTAATATGTTGCGAGAATCAACTTGGCAATAACTTAATAACGTACAATTTAAGGTAGATGAGTTAATCTACTTAAACAGATAGAATCGAGATGATTAGTTAAGAGCCTAATTACAAGTGTCATCTTCAAAAGTGAGTTTATATAATTTTCTCTTAATTTTTGCAGACTGGGCAACGCTTGACCAGTGCGTAAGATGCTAAGAGCGTCTATACGCTACGGCTAAATATGGAACCGTGATTAGCATCAGGCAAGCCGTGCGCTTGTTTGACATTTTCTTCTCTTTTCTTTTTTGCCTTCCAAAAAGTATTTATTATAATACACTCGTAATGATAAAACAATAAAACACCGCTACATTGAATGCCGTCTATTTGCCTCGCAAGTTCCTTCTGCGGTAGGTAGCGTTCAGACTGTTTGCAATATCCAGATAACTAAACTAATGTATAATATACTGAGTGTTACAGAATTCCGAAATAAATTTGTAATTCTGGGATTGCAGGCGGTCGATATCTTAGAATGTGCGCGGGTTGTGTGTGTGTATATGTGTGTGTATATGTGTGCCATAACTGTTGTGTGTCGCACGATAACCGATACTACGTATTTTTTAGGATTTTCACGGGCAGATGTGACAATGTTTTTATTAATTTATTCGGAAAATAAAGTGATCTAATAGGTGTCAAACTTTCAGAGATAATGCTTAACAAGGGACTCAACCACTGCCTTCAATTTTATTTAGAACTTTTGTAACACTCTTTAAAGTACAATTATGATTTTATGAATGTAGGTAATATAGAGAGGCACTTGACCACAATCTCACCTGACGTTATTATTATTATTGATGTATATTTGAAAATCAAATCAAATGATGAGATCCGCAGGAGAACTAAAGTCGCCGACATAGCTCAAAGAATTGCGAGCCTCCAGTGGCAGTGGGCAGGCCACATTGCAAGAAGGACTGACGGCCGTTGGGGCGGAAAGGTCCTCGAGTGTGGACCGACAATCTGGCGAGGGTCGCGGTAAGCCGATGGATGCGGGCAGCGCAGGACCGATCGGTTTGGAGATCCTTGGGGGAGGCCTATGCCCAGCACTGGGCGTTTTTCGGCTGATATGATGAAATTTCCTATGTTAACAAACAACGTGTGGAATCTTGAAATCATTGAAATCAACTATTTTTTTTAAGATGCTGAAAGTTTAAGGTGGGTCAGCTACCTATTCCGACTTCTTGAAGACTTAAACCATAGATACTTACTCAGTTTATACCACGCGGCTTTTCATACAAACTTTCAACTAAAAAATATTGGAAACAAACAAAGCGAATCCAATAAAACTTTACATTTGGCAGCAACTACGTCCAGAACTTGTGTTTCCTGTTTCCCATGACAAAATCATTTAAACGAGGCGCAAAGAGGTACCTTTCAGTGAGTGCAGCACAGCAAGTTAACTATCATTGCATTGACTCCATTTTTCACAGAACATCGATTGGCGTAGGTAGAGTCGCTCGCTGTGTCATATAGCTAAGATATTTTTATCAGAAAAGTAAATTCCTGGGTTCGAGAGCAAGACCTCGCTACTTCCTATTTCTTTGATAACGTAAAATAAAGAAGCTCGTCTAAGATGGTTACTGTTCGGTGGTTTACTTAAGACTCCGCGCCAATCCAATTAGTCTGTCGTTTGTGCTCAAAGGAGGCAAAATTCATGGCACAGAGCCCCGCAGGCATCGAGTGCACTACGCCTAACGAGAGCACGGTTTTTTATTTATATTTCACAATTGATTGCGGGACTTACAATATCCACATGATGCTTACGCTCTAGACATTGTAGAGATTTTATTTCAGGTCTACAGAATATTTAAAGAAGCGTGAATAAGGAATTGGAATGAATACTGAATTAACATGATTAAAACTTTCAAAGCAATAAAGACTTTAATTTTTCTCTACGTCCACAGTTATTTTAAGTTTAAATAATGAAAATAGCATTCATCATGCGATTCAAGCAATAGTAAAAACAACCGTCCAATTACAGCATTAAGTTCAAGTTGCAACAATTGAAAGCAACGAAGGAACATACTCGAGCAGAACCCACCTATATAGTATGTAAGCAAAACACATCATATCAGCTGAGAGACGCCCACTGCTGAGCAAACCAAACCCATTTGAATGGCTAATTTAACCAGACGGCGGACAAGACGTTTAGCCATCTGGTTAAACGTTGCGCTCAATGACTTGGCTAGCTGTCCTTCAGCCGTTTCGTTGGATGCCGGCGTTCATTCAACGGCTTAAGTGTCCAGTTAAGCGGCAAATTGAACCAGATGGCTGCGACATATTTATTCTTTGGCTAAAGTATACTGTTTCGGTGTTTTGCAAGTGTTTATATACAGGATGGTGCCGTCAATACGGCAATAAATTGACACATGCGCTATATTAGTTCACATAAATGGTTTGCCACTTTCAGAAACATCTTATTCATTTGATAATTTTAATGAAATTTGTATGACATAATATAACATTGGCTGCATTATTTCATAGAAATGTCATGAAATTATCAAATGAATAAGTTGTTACCAGATCAATAGGTAGTTTCAAGGTTATTTTTTATGACCACTTGTAACCAAAATGATGTCGGTTATAAGTAGTCATAAAAAATAACCTAGTAGCCACCAATCAATCCAAAACTCTTTGGTACAAGACGATCCTTTCAATACGCCAAGTCTTTAAACTTAAAGTGTGTCTAGTTTAATCAACTATCGGGCTAGGCATTGGATACCGGAGTTTAATCAACGGGCTAAGCATCCAATTTGGCGGCGAATTTAACCAGATAGCGGCGACATATACACTAACGAGAACTTCAGCAGAACCCATCTACATGTAAACAAAACTCATATTCGAATTACTTACATATTATTAAGTACTTTGAAACATTTGCCTTTTTATAAAGCTGGCAAAATCCTGAAATTTCCCTCACAAAGTGGTAATACTACCGGCTAGACCCCAGATGAACTTTTCGCGTTTGCGTCAAAGGTAACGAAATGGATTCGCAAACAGTCCTCGAAATGGTTTGAAGTAGCAAATCTCGCCTGTAACCACATACGATGTTAAACAACTCGGAATTTTGTAGTAGCGAGCACTGGAGCGTTTGAAAAAAAATATTTCACAAAAATAAAAAACAACTTCAAAAACTAAACATAATATAATTTTTAAGTAGGTAGGTACTTATCCCCTAGAAACAGGTTTTTTGGTGTCGGTGCTTCACTTTGTATTGTTTCTGGACACAACTTAGTACCAACTCCCAAAAATATGTTTCTGTGGGATAAGTACCTACCTACCTAAATTTAATTATTTTATCCTTTTTAGTGTTATAAAGTCAGGTTTTATTTATGTTTATATTTTTACGTTTTTTTTAGGTGGGCGTCACCATATATTGTTTCCTATTATCGTATCATTTCACTAAAAAGTCATATGAAAGCAAAAATCCGCATTTTCGCATACGTAGACGACCTTATTATTCCAGTAATTTTTTTTAAAAAAACTGGGTAGTAACCTCACAGCAGCTCCGCCTGGCCGTCCGTTTGTTTGAACGTCACAGCTAATTTATTCAATTACTTTTGAACTCAATGAGCTAATAATAATAAAATTAATAATATCATGACACTCAAGCCTATTATCTATCTAGCACAAAGACATCAATACAGACACTCCACGCCACCACCACACAACATCTCCACTATTCTTCACCCACCTTCACCTTCTGATATCGCATAAGCCCAAGTACATCCCATAGCGTCAGCCGGCCAAAAGCTTAATCTGTCAAGCGGCGTTATAGCACCGGGGGGCGATTGGGCGATGACAATGGAAAAATCAATTGGATCTGGAATCTCATGTTTGACGGGTTAAAGCACCACACTTCACATTATTTTACCAATGTTTTGTAGTAAAAATAACATACCTATTTTAAATTAAAAGCTTAATTGTAATCTAAACCAAACAAAAAATGTGTACAGTTTTTATTTACTTTCAGTATTACAGATATCTGAGTGTCTTATTTCTATGCCTATTGAGATTACTTCCACTCTTACTTAAATTTTTTGAGCGCAATATCTCGACCTTTACAGGGGTTTTTTTTACTGTTTCTTTTATAATAATGACTAAGTTATTTTGCTGCTCTCCTACAAACAACTTAATAACCATTTCATTTAGCTAAACATTTTCATTTCCTTTGTAATTCACCTAATTTGCCGAGTAGGTAGATTATTTCCTTTCACTTTTATTTTAAATAATGTTATAAATGATTTTTTAAAATCATTAACAGCCCTTTCTATTCTTTATGCGATCAAAAGTTGTCAAAATTGTATCCAAAAAATGTTTACAAGCAATGAAACAAGCCTAAATACTTAATGTTTTGGAAGTAGGTAAGTAATACGTTTTGTAGCCTGATTAGGTCTTCGCGTTCAGTAATAAACATAGTCTGGTTAGCAAAGTGCTGAGCAAACGAACATACTGAAACAAACACATTAAAAGCGTGGAGATTGGCTGGATTACCACTCCCTGGTAATGAAGGGACCGGGGGAGCAGGAAAACAAATATTATCACACGCTTCTTGAAGCAAACGCGTCTGCATACGGGAGATAATTATTTAATCATCGTTATTTTTTTATAAAGTCATCAGATTTATGTAGGTAGTTCAATTAATAAAAAAAAAACAAGTAAAAAAATATTTTTAATGCAAACGGTTTTATTGAAAATAAAGATGATAATGTACTAATAGCTATAGGTATTATAAAATAAAATCGTAAAACTTCATATTAAAATGTAAATGTAGATATTGTTATAGTCGATATAAACAATATACTTCTAGGTACAAACTTGAAGTTTGATGTTGGTATCTGTCCCTATCATATACTGAACTAAAGTGAAAATAAAATAAATATCCATCTAGTTGTATATAAAAAAAACATTTGACGTCCACAAGTATTTTATAGTTATGTCTGGTTGAATAAATGGTTTAAAATTTGAATGTGTCATTCACAAAGTAGATATGGATGTGCGAAAATATTTTAAATGAAACGTCCAGCAAATTCTAGGTTCGCAGTATTTAAAGCTCCGTCTTCTTTTTGGATTAAGTAGGTCGTGACATACGACCGTAAGGAGCTTACGTGAGAACCAAACGGAGACGAAGATAGCTGCCGAAGAAATATGTCTGAAATTACTCCAGGGAACCAGTAGTTTCAAATTTAATAAGTGCCTTTGTAGTGCATAATATCTGCACGACTTTGGTTAGTAAATTGGAACATGTAAACATTTTCCTAGCTATAATACGTATATAAAATATTTTATTATCATTTTTATGTATTCTGTGTCTAAATTTAAGCAGCGTTCGACCCCGGGGGTCTTATGACAATTGAAAACCAATTGTGTCTAGAATCGGTGGCTCAACAAGATGAATTAAAGTCTTATAGACGTAAATATTTTAGACGGGCATATTTTTAAAGCAGTTTTGCCGTTTGAATTAAGATTTTCTAATAAAATTTAAGCAATTTAAAATCCTACAATGTCGTACCATTTATGATTAATACTAATATTGATTTTGAACTTTGTACAGCGGAATATTCTAATTAAAACTCTTTGAATTAAATTAAATTGTAGCCTTTAAATCTTCATTTCTGTTTTTTGTCAACAGGAGATTTTAATATTAAAGTTCTGTAATGAATATATCTTTATAGTTATTCATTTTTGCGCTTTTCAGCACGTATCTATGAAAATTGTAATTAAGTACGAATGAGGATCGTCTATAACATTTGTCTGTACATTTAAAAGAATATTTGGCATTTAGTGTGCCTAAAATATTAATTACTTATTTATGTTTTCAAGGTTTACCGGCATTTTTAAGCATTAATATGTTTCACACACTATAATTACAAGTCTAAATGTTACAAATATTTGCTGGTATAGTCATCTAAAATTAAACAAGGTGGTGACCAAATTTTCCGTAACACATTTACACAAACATTCAATTCTGGACGTTATATACAGCAAATTACAAATAAAATACGACTGACATAAAGACATATTAAAATATGTGCAATATTAGTTCATAGAAATGTTTTAACTAGAAGCCACCCGCGCTCCCCCGAGTTGATCGCGCCAAAAGCAGCCTGACCTTTTTCTGATGTAATCTATTTCCATGACAAATTTTATCTAGACAGATTTAGCGGTTTATGTGTGAAAACGTAATAGACAAACATACAGACAGACACTTTCGAATTTGTAATATTAGTGAATTAATCTATACTAATATTATAAAGCTGAAGAGTTTGTTTGGTTGAACGCGCTAATGGAACTACTGATTCAAATTTAAAAAATCTTTTTGTGTTGAATAGTCCATTTATCGAGGAATAGGCTCTATATCATTACGCGGTGACTAATAGGAGCTAAGCATCAATGAAAAATGTTGCGAAAACAAGAAAAAAATATTCCTTTTCAGAGCACAGAGATTACGTACGAAATGTTGTTAATTATCCGACATCCACGCGAACTAAGTCGTGCGCACAGCTAGTCGGCCTACTAAGTGTATCAGTAATAAAAATTATACATAATATGCACATAGGCCCACAAAAATGTTTTTTTTTTAAACTTTATAGTCAAACATACCACAGTACCAACTTACGAATCTTATATTATTTTAATTGTATCTCCATCTATATGATTGTTTAATAACAATTTATCATAAAATAGAATTTTAGTATCAAACTTAAATTCATTTAAAAATAATAAAAAAACATCCTACTGCAAAAAAGTATCACAATCTGAATCTAATAGCATTGTACCTACATTTCGAGCGATGGAAGCTACGATGTTTATTCAGATGTTTTCCTAATATGAGAAACACATAATTTATTATAACGGATCAAAATATCCGTTGTCTAGCATCCATAACATGTTATTATTGATGCTTTATTTGGGCTAGATAATTGGTGTGAGTGGGTGAATATTAATGATAGTAACTACTATTACAAAAATATGTTTACTTTTCATATAAAAATATCCGCACAAGCATCCTTAATATTATATTTATCAGTAACAAACCTATGTACAATATATGTCATACGCCGAGTGAAGGACTAATACTAAGTGGTAAACTACATCCAATTCATGCCAGAATTTTTAAGTCAAAAACATTTCATAGTGACATAGTTTTATTTACAACCAAATTACGTGTCAAGGAATAATTACTGCAGAAATTCTTATGCGCGACTACTTCCACAAAGAAAACTAACAATAAACCTTTCAAAACAAAGTATACAATAGAACAAAGACGAAAGCGGTAGTCAAAACAAAGACGCCGGAAAAATGAAAAATATTTAAATGCGAATTCTATCATTCGATATTTAAAGGTGGCTGGGCGGGCGGCGGGAGGGCGGGCGCGGCGGGTAATTAGGCAGCCCGGCGGAGGCTGTATTGATCCGCGCGTCTCCTAGCAACGCGCGAGATGGCAGCACTGCCGCCTGCTCGCACCGGCTAAGTTTTTTATACGAGCTCGCTCTAGGTGAGACCGTTTTGATGTAATCTCTTTGGAGACAGTTCGATTCCGTATTTGAGATTATGGTGCTATTAGTTGGCCCTGACGGATTGCGGAGGGTGGTTTAAATTCATATCGGAAAAACCGTCCGGGGAGCAAATATAATTAAGAGGATGTTTAAGCTGGTGTTGTCGAGCGCCTCATCCGCCTCGGGCGCTGCGGGGCACGACCGCCAACAAGCCCTGTTTTCTCTGCATGCCGTTATTAAAAATCAAATCATATAACACAAGCGGATCTCGTTGTTTATATTTTCCTTGAGGATAAGTTATATTATGATAACTAAAACACCTCTTTGGTGCTCATACTGCTTATACTAAGTTGTTACTCTTAGTTTATTACTATGCCAAGTCAAGTAATCCGAATCACGAACTTAGCCTATGAAGTAAAGTTAGGTATAAGTAATGTAAAAAAAGGTAAAACCCGGCGCTTGTAGGATGAACCACATTTTAATGTTTAATCTTATCTACTATATTGAGTAGGAATGCATACCTACTATTTATAAGGAACACGACAATAAATTAAAGCATTATTATTCATTTGATAATTTCATATTTCTATGAAGTAGTATAACATTGGCTGCATTATTTCATATAAATTTGAAATTTGCAAAACATTTCTATTAACTAATTTAGAAACTATTACCAAAACTTAAATTTTCTATGAACCTGGCTACTAAAAATATTGTCGAATTAGCGTCGCTGCGGCCATAATTCATAGCTATAAGACGATATTATGCAAGCCACGGATACAAAGCGATCGCAGCAAAGACTCGTGGCATCGTGCATCTCTCGTCCTGGAAAAATGCAATAAACTAAAACTAAGAGAGCTTCCCCCCACCTCCCCCTTTGCTTCTTTGTCTTATTTACCGCCACTGTGAGACAGCACGAAACCAGTCCAGCACTAGGTCTTGGCAGAATATATTGTCAGTACTGTAGTACCTGTCTTCTTTGTTTTTTTTTAGAACTAGATGACAAACAAACTGTCCACCTAAACACCACACCGACCAAATGCGGGTTAGTATGTTAAAGCGGTTGCAGTAACACGATCAACGTGCCTTCTGAAGCACGGAGGAGATCGAGATTGCAAAAGATGCCTTGTTTTCGTAATCGAAACCAGCGCGCACAAACCACACAACACATAATGTATAATTAATATATTAATATCCCTCTTTTATTTATACCCATTCCCATCTAGTTATTGTGTTTACGTAGGCGGGCTGATGATGCACTGCTTCGGTTGTCCTCTAACTTTCATTGTAACAGAAGAGCTTTGGCCTTGCATTGTTCGCTTCAGAAATTCAATAAGGTTCACCATGGCTTAGCTATTCCTGCGCCTGCCCTCCATCCACAATCAAGATCGTAATATTGCCCTTCTAACGACGCGCCCTGCTATTATTTAGTAGAAGATAGTTGACCGAAGCTATAATAATATCTTGTAGAATAAAAAAATTTTAAACAAAAATTAAAACCGACTTCAAAAAACTGAAAAGGATGAAATAATTAAATTTAAGTAGGTATTCATCCTCTAGAAACATATTTTTGGAGTCGGTGCTTTACTTTCTATTGTTTTTGGAAACCACTTAGCACCAACTCCAAAAATATGTTTCTAGGGGATGAATACCTACTTAAATTTAATTATTTCATCCTTTTCAGTTTTTTGAAGTCGGTTTTAATTTTTGTTTAAAATTTTTTTATTCTACAAGATATTATTATAGCTTCGGTCAACTATCTTCTACTAAATAATAGCAGGGCGCGTCGTTAGAAGGGCAATATTACGATCTTGATTGTGGATGGAGGGCAGGCGCAGGAATAGCTAAGCCATGGTGAACCTTATTGAATTTCTGAAGCGAACAATGCAAGGCCAAAGCTCTTCTGTTACAATGAAAGTTAGAGGACAACCGAAGCAGTGCATCATCAGCCCGCCTACGTAAACACAATAACTAGATGGGAATGGGTATAAATAAAAGAGGGATATTAATATATTAATTATACATTATGTGTTGTGTGGTTTGTGCGCGCTGGTTTCGATTACGAAAACAAGGCATCTTTTGCAATCTCGATCTCCTCCGTGCTTCAGAAGGCACGTTGATCGTGTTACTGCAACCGCTTTAACATACTAACCCGCATTTGGTCGGTACTTAAATTTAATTATTTCATCCTTTTCAGTTTTTTGAAGTCGGTTTTAATTTTTGTTTAAAATTTTTTTTTCACAATTTTTAGTGATAACTTTCTACGGTCAAAGCTAGATGGGTGACCGTCAACTTATATTGTTTTCTACTATCGTATCGTTTCACTAAAAAGTCATTGGAAGAGCAAAAATTCGCAATTTTGCTTATGTAGACGATATCATAATTTCAGTTTTTTTTAATTTAAAACCAAAGTACCCAACTGTTTTTGAAAAAAAATTTATGGGACCAAATGGCAGCTATTCCGCATCGAACACAAAAAGAATCACGTAAATCGGATCAGTAATCTCGGCGTAATCGGTGTACATACATAGAAAAAAAAAAAAACATACCGGCCGAATTGAGAACCTCCTCGTTTTTGAAGTCGGTTAAAAACAACTTATAAGCAGCAGAGTGTCTCAGATTTCTCTTTGCGTTACCATATTTGACGTGTTACTTCATTATGTGAAAAGAGATTGAGTATTTCTTTTAATTTTATTAATATCTTTTAAGCATTTAATAATATGAGGAGCTCGGTAACGCATTACTTTAAGAGCTCTGGCTTCGATACGAGAAACAAGGCAACTTTCGCCATGGTCGATCCTAAGATGAGTCAATCAAAGATTGTTATCTAGAGCTCCTCCGTGCTTCGGAAGGCACGTTCAGCCGTTGGTCCCGGTTGTTCCTGCAACCGCTTTTACCCACCAACCGGCATTGGGCCAGCGTGGTGGTGTTATGGTCCAAGTTCCTCATGTGTTTCTCCCATGTAGGAAGGCCTGTGCTCAGCAGTGGGACGTATATAGGCTGGTGATGATGATGATGATTTATTTGTAATGATACACGTTCGGATGTTAAATAATTTCGACTTTAGCTTGAAACGCAAACACAGGAATACATTCATAGAGTTACCCCAAGTCACTGTAGCGTAGTCAGAGAGTCATTTGCATTGTGAAAGATTGCCGACATTAATTTTTTCTAGTCTAGATATTCTTATGAGAGTTTCAAATAACTAAACATAAAGAAAAACTTAAAGCGAAACTGCTTTTGTCTCTTTTAGTACGAAGCCTTAATACATTGTTATTTCGATCTATCCTTAGGTTACCTGGAATAAGCGGCAATAAATTAAACAATACGACAATAAATAAAACGTGAGTTTTATTAGTTCATGGATATATTCTGCAAATTTCAAATACATCTTTGATATTTTTTTACTTAATATAAATTTCATGAAATTATCAAATCAATAAGATGTATTAGAAAGTTACAAAACATTTCTATGAACTCATATAGCCCATATTTTAATTTATTGTCGTCCCCAACCTGCATAAATTAAATGCTATGATTAAGAGAAATTTTATACCGAAATTTTTTTGATTCCGCAATCCACATTAAAAAATAAATAAATCAAAAATGTTTACTAAGCTAGGTTATACTAAGTTAGGCTATTTTATAATATTTAATTATAACATTCCGTCTGAAATTGTTAATCTTCAAAGTAATTTTTGAATGATGAAATAAACAGTTTACAATTATTATTATTTTCACTTGAGCTCTTCGTCAATTTTACCTGCCGACCGTACTGTCCCTATGCATACTTCGCGAGAGAAAAATGCAATAAAGATGCACGTGGCATCCCCCTTTCCTCCCCTCTTGGCATCATTACGAGGCATATTCCGTGTAACATGCACCCGACACTTTGACGTTAAATCGAGTGAAGAGATAAAAGTTGCTTAACATAATAACATCACTATCGAAGAAGAGTCGATATGAAATATCGCTCGATTATTTCTAAAATATATTGAGGACAATATTCAATGAGAATCACGTACCCTGATGACAGCTTACAGGAGTTATAATCGATATTAGTCATTTTATTCCAAAGAGTATATATAACAACACAAATGTTTTTGTCATATATCGACCTCCCAGTACAAATAAATTGAAATTTATAACGGAACTAAAAGAAATATTGTATAATGTACCCAAAAAGAACAATTTAATCGTAATTGGAGACATAAATATTAATATTTTGGAACGAGAATTGGATGTGACAGCAAATAGGTACCTAGATATGCTGAGTGCACTTGGATTGCAGTGTTGTGTGCGGGACATTACTCGCGAATGTGTAAATGCAGAACAACGGGTGGCATCATGTATCGACCATATCTTTCTTCGGACTGACAGGGCAGGTACACTGCAGGCATACACAGTCACAAGCAAGGTAGCTGATCATTATTTAATTGGACTAGTAGCGAACATAGATAAACAAACTGTGAACTCTGTCAGGCAGACAATTATTATTTACAATAATAAAAATATCAGGAAAAAATTATTAGATGTAGACTGGTTAAGCATGTTAGATATAAAAGATCCTCATGAAATCTACTGTAAAATTGTTCGCACATTCCAAGAAATATATAAAACATGTACTTTTCAACACACTTGCGATAGTAAACGAGATACGCAATTGTGGGTGAATAAAAATCTGAAAATGCAGCTCGAAAAAAAAGATTATCTATTTAGGAAATGGAAATCAAACCCAAAAAATAACAATTATAGAATTGAGTACACTAGACATAGAAATTTTACAAATAAACTTATCAATCGTGCTAGGAACGAGGACAAAAAAAATAGTTTAATAAAATGTAATGGGGATATGAGGAAAATATGGAGTAACATAAATAATTGGTTAGGACGGAGAAAGCAAACGGTAGATAGTGTAATTGAAAAGTACATGTTTAAAACGAACACTGAGACATATGTATGTGAGGGTTTTTGTAATACTTTTACAAAGGAAATAGAAGACATTAAAAGTCAACACCAGTGTTTAGAGAATTTCCTGGAGCGGAGTTCGTATGTAACTGAGATTGATGTTAGCTTTAGGTTTAAAAAAGTGTCATCTGAATGTGTGTTAAAGGTGATCAATAACATGGATTGCAATAAGGCGTCGGGGTCGGACGGCGTCAGAGTAAAAGACTTACAAGAGATAAAATATAAAATTTCTCCTGTGATTGCGCATTTCATTAATCTGAGTGTACAGAAAGGGACGTACCCAAATGAATTAAAATTAGCCATAGTTAGACCAATCTATAAGCAAGGCTCCCATATGCAGTTTACAAATTATAGGCCAATAGCCATCTTAAACGTTATTAACAAAATTGTAGAAAAGATTATAGTCGGACAAATTACAGCTTTCTTGGAAAAATACAAAATTATAAATGACACACAACATGGATTTAGACCAAAAAGAAGCACGGCTACGGCCCTGTCCGAGTTTGTTAATAATGTTAACAGCGCATTAAATAAACAACAAATTGTATTTGCTTTATTTATAGATTTTAAAAAGGCATTCGACACGTTAGATCATCCCGGGTTATTGCAGTCCATGGAGGAATGTGGAATAAGAGGGCCGGTGAATGCATGGTTTAGGGAGTATTTAAGTAATAGACAACTTAAGGTTCGTGTATGTAGGAGTGAGAGTAGGACTGGTGATATCCGATTCGGAGTACCTACTGGATCAGTCTATGGTCCTGTTGGGTATATAATGCACGTGAACAGCATGCCTAATGTCATCAAGAACTGCAAATCGTACATGTACGCTGATGATACGTGCATTATATACAGCAACAAAAATCAAGACAAGATACAAAATGTTATGCAAGAGGACTTTGACAATGTGGTTCGTTGGGCACATGATAATGGGATATTAATTAATATGAATAAAACAAAGTGTATGCCTATTATCTCTCCTTTTAATAAAACCAAAAATATTACAGTGCAAATAAAAGGGCACTCGTATAACTGCTTACATAAGAAATTAAGTGTATGTAGCTGTGAAAATATTGAAACTGTATCAACATATAAATACTTAGGTCTTACAGTCGACACACACTTTGCATGGAGCCCCCATGTAGACATGGTGTGTGATAAACTACGGTCAATTCTTTGTAAACTGCAAAACTTGAAATTTATAGTCTCAAGGGGAGTTATGTATGTACTTTATTATGCACTAGCTGACGCCTTAATATCATACGGGTTGGGTGCGTATGGTCTCACATTTCCTGTACACTTAAACAAAATTAAATCTCTGCAAATTAGAATACTCAAACTATTAGTAGATAAAAAAGTAAAGAAGTCACTAGAAAAAGAATATAATAAACTGTTTAAGTTATGTAACATATTACCAGTAGAAGCAAAAGTCAAAATGAATATAATAACAGAACAATATGACAAAAATGAATACAAACAGGTAAGAGAGTATGCGTACGCAACCCGATCAGCTAAAAACCCTAAGCTGTGCGTTCCTAAAGTGAATAATTACTATGGTAAGCGTGAAAGACGTTGGTTGACGCCTGTGTATAATAATGAGCTCCCTAGTAACTTGCTAAAGAGTGTGATCAGTAGAACTAATCTTAAGACTATTCTACGAAAACATTATTTATCTTTATGTCCATAGCTTACACAAGGTAATGTTAAATAAGTAGGTAGTTGTGCTTGGCTGCGGGCGGCTGCCGGCCGCACATCGAGTATGACACAACAGTTGGAAACAAGCTCAAATGCTAAGTCTCATATAATCTAGTTATAATCGAGTTTGTTCCCGGAATCTTCTCGGTAGGTAAATTATTGGAACCGGTGTAAATTCAGACACGACAGACAGACAAAAAGTATGACATTGTTAGTTAACGTTAATTCAGATATGACTCATGACAGACAGACAGACAGAGTTACAAAAATGAGTTTTTGATTTTTCTTTATGTGTGGGATAAGAATTTGTCTGCACTATTGTTGCATAAATTTTCCATTGTTAGGTATCTCATGGAGTCTAGCTTAAGCTTATTTTTAAAGAACATAGTTGTAAGTGATAGTTATAAAATAAGATTTTCTGGTGATAACTTTAAGTACGTTAAGATTAAAAATTCCACGAGAACTACTGCCGACAAACTGTTATGCAGTTTGGCAGATTGTGAAAAATGTAAGTTTTTTTATTTGGTCAAATAAATTAAAAAAAAAAAAAAAAAAAAAAAAAAAAATATAAATTTTATATGACCACTTTTTCAAATTGTATTAAACAGTAGTATCTAAAATATATATTTATGAAGCTGAGTCACGCATGGAGAAGCCGTTTTAAAATAATAATGGTTACTAAAAATATTATAGAAACATACCTTATCAATAAGGTAAGGTATTGTTTCTTTTGTAAAACATTGCATTTACGTAAACAAACTAACATATAAGTTATTGTAATAATAATTATCATTATTCCATTTTTTCATACTATACAATAATGTGGCAATAGCTTGAAACTCCCTTTAAACGTCGTTTCCATTAGCAAGCTCGCAACGCTCAAGTTTTTAATTCAGTCAGGAAACTCGTAGCAGCGTAGGCGCTCGTAGCTAAAACGTAGGCAATATTGCTACATAGTCTTTTTGTGTGCTATTGATATTTATGTCATGTTAGAGATTTAATTAGCTTTGATTTTTTAGAGATCGTTCATAAATTTTTGAATGGGTACTCTTAAAGGTAAATACTTATGGAAAGTTTTAAGTAAAATGCATTGCTAACTTGTTAAGCAACGTCAGTCGCGTAACACATCCGGGAGTATACGCTGGGATGTTGCCTAAGGTTGAATATGGCGCTATTTTTGACAAATTCGGTAAAAATACGCTACTGTTACCCATAGAAACAATTCAAACTTAAAAGATATGGAATATTATTGAAGTTGTATTGTTGAATTATCAAAAATGTTATTGCTGACGTCAATTAAAGCAACTATTATTATGTCAACTATGAATAAAAACATACATGTTACAAAGTATAAATTTTGTCAGTATGCCCATACATTTCTTAGTAATATAGGAACACGTGACGTCACCTGTTCCGTAGATTTTCTATGAAGCGTTTTACGATACAACACATTACACAATACCACTATATCTATGAAACTATTGATCTTCGACATACTATTTATTTTGCAATATTTCCCTATGAGTTCTACACTTCTTATTTATGAAATAAAAATAAATTGTCAAATACCCTATTGAAAACCCTTTACCCTTATTACAATGTGTGGACTAAAGTTAAACCTGATTTAAACTGATGACGTCACTTTTATTTTTTAAATAAGACAGGGTCAGCATCAGTTTTCAGTGACAGGTTTAAGATCGTAATAGAAAACCCAAAAAACACTTACAAAACACCTTTCTATCTGACGCACATTAAAAAATCTTTCATAATCGAAAATACGTTTGCTTGCTTAATTCAACATTCTGTGAACGACTCGGGAACAATACAGCGAAATTACTAAGGTTTCGACTGCGAAATCTAGTTCCGGAAACTAATTACGAGTTTGCAATGTTTCAACATTTTAATGTACATACAGTTACGGCTAGATCGTTTGTTAAAATGTAACGCGACAAGACCGCTCCGCTGGAGGCATCTCATTTCGAGCACGGCGGGCTGTCTGAAATAACATATAACTTTGTCAACATAACATATGAGAGTACTCATCCCTAGAGAGCGACGACTAGCATTATGTATATCATGTCCGTATTTGATTATGTAAGTAAAACGTTTCATGTAACTCTCTCCCTATGTACAGCAGCGTGAGTGATGTATATGTCGCAGACGTCTGGTTGAATTCGGCGTTTAACTGGACGCCTAGGCCGTTGATTAAGCGCCGGCATCCAATGAAACGGCGGCAGAACAACTAGCCAAATTATTGAGCACAACGTTTGTCCAGATTGCTGAAGGTCATGTCAGCCGTCTGGTTAAATTAGCCATTCGATTGGACGCCTAGGCCGGTCGTTTAAAACGAAGAGCTTTTGTGTGACTGTTCGATTATAATTATGCTTATTTTTTACGTCCATTTAAAAAAAATATTGCTATTTTTTTAAGAACCTACCAATCTTTAGTTCAAGACGGTCCGCCTAGGCATCTAATTCAGCAGACTTTCAATACGCCATGTTGCTAAACGTTGAGTGAGTCTAGTTCAATTTACCATCGGCCTAGTCATTTAATTGGATGCCGGCATTTAATCAACGGACTAGGCGAATTTATGATTGGATAATTAACGACCGGCTGGTCGAGCGGTCTGTACCCCTTGCTATGCAGGCTACTCGGTCAAGAGGTCCCGGGTTCGAATGCCGGTCGTAGCATATGTTTGTATGATGAGTACGAGCATTTGTTTACGAGTCATGGATGTTTATAATTGTTTATTTAGTATATTTCTAATATTTATATGCATATTAATATCAATATTTATCCGTTATCTAGTATCCATAACACAAGCTCTTAGTGATCTTTACTTTGGGCTAGATAATAGGTACGAGTGTATGAATATTATAATTATTATAATTATTATAATTATTATTATTTAAGCGCCGAATTTAACCAGTTGGCGGTGACATACACAATCTGTCTCATATGTCGATACGATCTGCAACACCTACATATATTTTTTTTAGATGACTGTACCTGTTATACCTAATTTCTCCGAGACTTGGCCTTGTGGAAATCCAAATTTGACGGGATGAATTCACTAATTTCATATTTTAAATACATATATTTTCTTTGATAAAACGGTATAATGCATTTTATGCATGCATGGTATTCTAATGTTTTTACTTATTGGTAATGTCATAGCAAGATAGAACGCCGGAATTCCGTACGAAATAGAAGTAATAAAAAAATATAAAATTGAAACTTTAAAGTAACCCCCGGCCTCTCTAATCATCAATTTATCACCATCTCATTGAGGCTATTCTTACCAAACACGCTATATCTGCTGTAAGTTTCTGGAGAATTGAGCATCCCATATACCTACTACTTGATGGTACAGGGTCAGTTCAAAGTTAGCGTGTATTGGAAATACCACCGAAGTTTAGGAGCTATGATGCCACTGACAGACACACAAACAAACACTTCAAACTTATAACACCCCTCCTTTTTGTCGGGGGTTAAATACGAAAGCTTTAAATTACGTTTTCACCAACAATAAATGTTTTTAATGAATTAATTAAAGTGGATGCTGAAACATCATTGAATTATGATCATTTTACTCAGCTTTAATGTAATCTTCTCTTCGGTCGTCGTATTAAATTGAGATAATATTTAAACACAATTATTAACATAAATATGAATAATTATACAGAACAAGCTTTTCCATCGCTTAAAACTCGAAAACATTAACTACTTTCAATTTAATGTTTCAGGATCGTTTAAACCTGCAGAGAACCCATTTTGTGAGATTTTGTTCACTTTTATAAGCTGTGCAAAATAACAATTGTTTTTCTCGGCTCCCAGCCAAACAAGTTTAAAGTATAGATACACTTGCTTTTCATAATAGCCGCAAATAATAGGCTATTTTATAAACAGCCGTTATTATTCAACAAGTTTGTAACGAAATGTCGTATACAATTTAAGATGCAAACTTTTATTAAATGTAAGTATATTATTGTCTTATATTTTTGCGAGCACTACACATTTAATATAAAACCTCTATAACGGATTTATCTCGCTTTTAATTAGATGTGTCATTATTATTAACCGACTTCAAAACGAGTAGGTTCTTAATTTGGTTAGTATGGTTTTTTTTCTATGTGTGTACACCGATTACGCCGAGATTTCTGATCTGATTTACGTGATTCTTTTGTGTTCGATGCGTAGGTAATAGTTGCCATTTGGTCCCATAAAAATTTAATTGAAATCGATTGGGTAGTTTGGTTTTAAATCAAAATAACTGGAATAATCAAGTCGTCTATGTACCTATGTGAAATTGCGGATTTTTGCTTTCCTATATATAACTTTTTAGTGAAACGATACGATTGTAGGAAACAATATATTCTGACGATATCTAGCTTTGTCCTTAGAAAGTTATTACTAAAACTTGTGAAAATATTGTTTTTAATCAAAAATTATAACCGACTTCAAAACACTAAAAAGAATAAAATAATTAAATTTAAGTCGGCGTGTTCTTATCCCCTATAAACATATTTTTTTGGAGTTGGTGCTAAGTTGTCTCCAGAACCAATAGCAAGTGAAGACCGATTTTGAAGTCGGTTTTATTTTTTTTATTTTTTTCATACCAATTTTGATTACTTTACAACGATCATGGTCACGGGAAGACTGAACATGTTAGTTGTTTTAATTAAATTTAAAAGTTAAATACCGCCACATTGTGCTCAGCCTATTTTCAGTGTTCCTGTTCACAACGTCTTAATAATCGCGAGTTAGATCTGGTAAAGTGGTTTTGATTTCAAATATCTCATGTTTCTAAAACTGAATCTTGAATGAATAAAATAGCGAACCGATCGAACTCTGTAACACATGAGACTCAGAGTTTTGTTCGTTCGTGGCAAAGTTGATGAATAACTTTGCCACGATTCTCAGCGTTACGATACAACGTAAATATTATGTACAGACGACAGCACATCAAGCGTAACAGTTGCACTACAAAAGCCGCCTCTATTCCGATCGGAATAACGGCGTTCTCAAGGTCAAACTGTTACGCTTGATGTGCTATCGACTGTACGTTTTCTATTTTTTGCTTATATGTATAATATAGGCATGTCGCATGAGAATGAGAATACCAGGGATTTCGCGAAATCTCTGTAAATGAGGAAATTTCCTTCGATTTTCATTAAATGTCCCAAGCAGTTTACGAGAAATATTTTCTCTGAATATTTTTTTCAAGGGTTCAAATCATAGTCTCACGATTCTTGGATGTTTCTAAACTTGTTTATTATATTTCTAATAATAATTTATAAAGTGTGTTCCAAAATAAAATTTAAGGAATGGTGTGGTTGTGTTCCTTCTCAAGAGTTACTATCTAAGCTATCAATGTTTTTTTTTATACAACTAGATGACAAACAAGCTGACGGCCCACCTGATGGTAAGCGGTTACCGCCGCCTATAGACACCTGCAATAACAAGGAAAAATCACTTGATATTGCAGGTGCGTTGTCATCCTGGGGAGTTAGATTAAATGCCGTCCATACCCAGTAATTACACTGGGGCTACCTTTCACTTCAATCCGAAACATAGCGAACTGTTTCACGGCTGAAATAAGAAAAGCAGTGGTACCTACCCAGACGACCCTACATACGGGTCTACCACCTAGTAAACTGATGATGCTTAATTTTTATTTATAATAGATACTAGGTGTAAGTGAAACAATAAATTGGCTACTACTAGCTTATACTAAAATACTCTATCAGCGTATTCATGTTCACTTTTCGTTCGCTGTCGCTTACACACAATGTTACTTTCACAGATTACTTCATACATTTTTTAAAGATTATCACTTTATTACGTTTTATTAATTTTTGATAAAAACCGATTTTACAAACCTCTCACCTTATTATATTACTAAATGTGTCCGCGACTTCGTTCGCGTTAACGTCGGTAAATAACAACAACATGTCGTAAGTAGGGGTAGGTTACATGATATAAGTCTAGTATTTATTTGATTAAGGATTTAAGGCGATATATTGAAAAAAATCGCACTTTTATAAGTAATGTCATACGTCGCTGAAAGATCTTACGAATCTGAAAATCAAATAAACGTTACTTCATATCCTTATCTAGATACGAGTAGAACAAAAACACGATTAAAGGAGTTTGCCTCGATACATTTTATTTCCGAAAAGACCTCTTATAAACAAGAAAACTTAAGATTATTGGTGAACGATAATTTGTATTCAATAGGAAATTACGTTTTTTTGTAGTCCATAAGGTTTTTTTTTAAATTAAATAATTTGTGTATTTCGTTTACTTTTCACGCGCGATCGCTGTTTTGTCTTTTTTCCTCCCGCTGAGTCAGCTATATCTCTATCCCTATCGGTCCTGGCCGAAACAACGTTTCGATAGATCGCCTTAAATTATGTTTATAAAAACACCTTCGCAATTAATACATTATTTTTGAACAAAATTGATTACCAAAAAAATATTATAGTGAGTCAACCTTTAAAGATAGACATAATAATATGTTGTGGTGGACTTATTTTTAGAACTTTTAAAGGAGAACAATTCCGGCATGAATAATTTTCGCGTAACTTTAACCGTTTCTTCTTTTCCTTTTTCCTCTGAAAAAAGTAATTGGTTGTAGCGTGATGTCATAAAGCCTATAGCCTTGTTTGATAAATGGACACAAAATATTTTTTCAATTTGAATCAGTAGTTCCTGAGATTAGCGCGTTCAACCAAACAAAAAAACACTTCAGCTTTATAATATTAATATAGATTCCCGTGGTTAAATAGGAATAGGTGAAAAAATTATGGTTATTTTCGATGGACAGGGTAGTCCTGTACCCAAATGTTAATAAATCATTGTGTTCTAGTTCTGGTGGGCACATGTATCAATTATATCATGCTACAGCATCGGTGATCTATTGCCGCACATTTAGCTGGAGACCTCAGCCAGATTTGCTGAGTACAATATCTCATCGTCCTATATTTCTGAATCTAAACGATCAATGTTTATGAGATATCTTTAAGTATAAAATTTTAACCAAATATCAGCCGGACCTTAAGAGCCTGCCAGGAGATCTGCTAAACGATAAATAATTTATTGTGTAGGATTTGTGGATACTTCCCAAATTAATTGTTAAAAAATATAATTTTCCTCTTAAATCGAAAACTTCATTGGCAGCCCCAATCTCTTGACTTATATTTATTGCGATCGTTCTTTGTTCGCGGCGCCCTCGCCGGCTCCCGGGCCGTCCGTCAACGTCGCCCTTCACAAAGGTAACATTAATTAACGAGTCCGATATTGAATCTGTTCCGTTCGTATCGAGAATACTTGCCAAGTAATTACAGAACGTCACTCCTGTCGACTGCACTCGCCCTACCGACGACAAAGCAAAGGCCACCGGCAAACAACCACCCCGTAGACTGACAGGAATCAGGTGCCATATAGACGTGATGCAATTCACCCACAAATACCCCCTACTTCCTCAATTCCTAATTCCCAACTTTATTCTTACAACATTTAGGATGAAAATCGCTAACAGCCCCGCAGGCATAGATGCAAACGTCAGGCCCGCACCGTTGCCAATGGTTACATCCGGAGCTCGTTCCCCGGGCATGCATGCTCTATATTGAGTTAATATTTGACTAGGGATGTTCAGAGAATACCTATTTATATTTTGTACGATTCCCAGGTCCGACAAAATCAATACGGGCTATGAAAAATCGTAATAGCAAGTTGTAATTTGGGCTCTAAAGCTCAATGAATACGGTTCGAACGGAGATTAATAGGCTTTATGGACTTTATTAGATTATGAAACTACGCTGGAACCTGTGTAACATGCGTAATGCTCGCTCTTTTGTTTCACTGCCATTGTTTGAAAAACACAAATATCTCTTCACAAAATGAATTATTATCTATAGGAGTACTTGGTTTATTCCGTTGTAAGACTCCATAGATGTTGCTTAGGAAATATAAAAGAAATAGAATGCTGATTTAGCATAAATTACGACAAAGAACAAAGGAAATACAACAAAGCAGGTATATATCTAAATAGGTATAAAAATCAAGAAATAAAATTACTGAAATAGGAGACACAACAACGAAATTCCATAGGTAAGCATTTATTATTTTCAAAAAGACGAAATTGTATTTTAATAAAAACTGCTTCCAGGGGTGCGATTCTGTAACGAATCTCGCATCTATCTTCGCAAGTCACTTCGAATTCAACTGTCAAATAGAGCAAAAATTCTATGAAAATTTGCTCTATTTGAGTTGCATTCGAAGTGACTTGCGAAGTGAGGTGCGAGTTTTGTTACAGAATCGACAGGCAGGACAGCAGTAAAATAAAACAAAGGACCCACATTCACTAAAGAAGTAAACAGGTTATAGAAAAGAAAACTATTTTGTGGAAAAGAAAAAAATATTGTTTTAATATTATTAGACGACCGGCTGGCCGAGAGGACTGTGCCCTTTGCTATACAGGCTACTCGGTAGGGGTCCCGGGTTCGAATCCCGGTGGGAATGTTTGTATGACGATTACGAGTATTTGTCCACGAGTCATGGATATTATGTTTATTTAGTATATTTCTAATATTTATATACATATTATTATCATTATTTCTCCGTTAAGTATCCATAACACAAGCTCTGAATATTATTATTATTGTTTTAGTTACGTTAAAGTTCAACTGAAAACTTGCTACGAACCGTAGCACCTACTACGAGAAGAGAATAAGTTGATGAGCGTCGCAAATCAAACGTTATAGTGATTAGTTAGAATCGCAGTAAAATGTATTTGTCAGTCTTGAATCACTCATTTTTATTCAATTTCGGTGCAACCGGAGACACAAACCCATATTCTCACTGTCAGCCTTTATATAATTTCTTTACTTATATTTATGTACGACAGCTTGTTATTTTAACATTATTGTTTATTAAAAGTGTAATAATTACGATTGCTATGTCTCATTTACTAAATGGTTGGTCCGTATGTGTCCGTATTAAATGTTTTAGAATTACGCTGTTAAGCCAACGACACATTTTGTTAGTGACTGATACACACTTAGCGCTCTATGTCAAAAACTCCTCAAACTATTTTGATAAAACTTACACATTGCCATAAGTTGGACTATATCGAGTCCAACATAAAATATTTTTTGCAATCCTACTTATAGTTTTTGAGATATGCGCGGACAAACATACAAATATACATACATAAACTCATGAAATTTGGCACCCGTGTTCAGAAGCTGGTATAGACTAACATATACAAAAACTGTGCTATTCTGACATATATTACATACATACGGGTCGAATTGATAAATTCCTTTTTTTTTGAAGTCGGGTACATACGGTGACATCTTTCCATTATCACATTTTGATATATTACAAAAAATCAGACTTTCTCCTAGATTGTCTATTTTTTTTTAATTGATAAAGTGTTCATTCGATTTTACAATTAAACTTAAACAAGGGCTTTTAACTCGATTGAATTTCACACTATTAGCGGTATTGAAAGAAACATGTACCTACGATAATATGTTTACACTGTTTTGTTTTTTATGAAGGAAAGAGAGTTGAAGCGACATTTAAACAGAGAGGCCCTCCAGAAACCACAATACAACAGCTTTAATGGCTGTCAAAATCCGATGCTTCGTTTGCTAACTTCGTGTTTCGGAGTAGGCCTTCAGATTTTAAACGAAGTTTTGTTCAATAAAGTTATTGCTAAAACCTTTCCCGTTTGCCGACTGGCCAATAATATGCAGCCATTTCCGTCCTCATATGATTCCGTCAATCCCAACAAACGAGCCATGAACCTGGTCACCGAGATAAAACACTGGGATTGCTAGGGCTGCCCACATTATCAACCTAACAAAGGAAACTTAAAATTTCAAACACGAGTTTGTTGCCGGAATCATCTCGACAGTTCAACTTTAGGAATCGGTGTAAATTCAGACACGAGAGACAGATTTTGTGACATTGTAAGTTAACACTAATTTTTTGTGTGATAGACATACATATGGGATTTGTCAAAAATCCCGTATGTATCTCAATCACACAAAAAAGATTCGAAAGTGCTTCACGTAGACCTAACTGCATAAAGATATTTTCATTTCATTGCATGGATTTATGACGTAGATGTACTTTCTTTGCTTTCGTACGTTCTTGGGAGGTGCTCGGTGGCGTAGTAATTTGAACTCTCTAGCTTCGTTTAGAAAAGCAACTTTCGCTATGGTCGATCCCGGGATGGGTTGATCAAAATTTGTAATCCCAAATTTGGGAACTCCTCCGTGCTTCGGAAGGCACGTTAAGCCGTTGGTACCGGTTGTTAGGCAACAGCTTTAACCCACCCCGCATTGAGCAGCGTGGTGGTGTTATCGCCCAAACTCCTCATGTGCTTCTCCCGAATGTAGGAAGGCCTGTGCCCAGCATTGGGACGTATATAAGCTGCTGATGATGTACTGTCTTTACGTTCTTTTATTTTAAACTAGCAGTGCCCGCGACTTCGTTCGCGTGGATATCTTAATTATCATTTAATTTTACTTTTACTTTCTATAAAAATGTGTTTTATATTGCCTTACCCATGCAATTTTCATATTTAAACCATAAAAAAAAAATAAAAAAATGTTTTAATGACAACCCTAACCAAGAAGAAACGTAGCTATAAACTTGATTGAATATTTTCTTGTGGACCTTATTTCAGCGGAGACTGCCAGATTTACAGCGTGAGAAACGAGAGAGGCTAAACTCAACCTTATTGTTGAGTGTATAAGATTTACTGTATTTTAATTTTATTCAACTTTGAATAGAGTACATAATATTTATTACTTACTTACTCGTGTGGGTAATAACAACTACCTATTTACTATTACAGTTGGCGCTATTTACTGGATCTTTAGGTTATGACAACCGTTAGGTCGCAGTTCAAATGAAATTGTATTCCAACACATTGAAGAATAAAGAACAGTAACTAAACAAATAGTTAAGTTACCTATTACATGGCATTTTACGAATTACAGCGATGGTATAAAATTAACAATATAAATTTATATAAGCCAAAATAAAATCATCCCAGTTCCTGGACGATGTTTGTTATGATAGGTACTACTTAGGTACCCCATTCGTTGTTGCCATTATCTGGCGGGACCACCAGGGGGCGATAAATCACCCCAAGATTCATGCCCTATTGTGGCGCGTGATGACGGGCCGTCCCTCTTAAACCGGCATTAAGCTTGCAAATTTACTGTAATTATTATATTTTTTATCGAGGTAATTCTTTGGAGAAAGGAAAATAATAACTTAGATCATTTTTTATAGCTACTAGCTACACAAACTAACAAAACACAAAACAAAGAATAACAAAAAAACTTAAAATAAAAACAAATAAACAAAAACTAAACTTTTTGAAATATATTTTTTTATCTACACCCGGAATGCTTTGCAAAACCCGTAAAGACAACACTGTTAGGTTTTATATTTCTATTGGTATTATTATTTTACTTGTGGATTAAAATAAAAAAAATATTAAACGTTCCTATGAGCCTACATAAGGCGGCATCTTTGTTTTATAGTGAAGCCTACGCACACCTATAGGCGATTAAGATGTACGCCCTTCCATATCGGCATGATTTCATTTCGTATATAGGCTTGGAAAGTATTTTCTTATACAGAAAACTTAATTGTAAAATTGGACTGACTTCCCGTTTTTTCTTGGTTTAGTTTCGGAGCGCATAAGGTGCCGTCAATAACGACAGTAAAATCAAACAAGGGCTATATTAGTTCATAGAAATGGTTTACCATATTCAAAAACATCTTACATATTTTCATAACATTTCTATGAAATAATGTAGCCAATGTTATATTATTTCATACAAATGTCATGAAATTATCAAATGAATAAGACAATGTTTTTGAAAGTGGCAAACCAATTCTATGAACCAATATAGCCCATGTTTTAATTTATTGTCGTATATCAGCACCACCCTGTATAGTATAGAAGATAGATAATAGTAAATTTAAGAAAGTGTAACAGAAAGGAAAAGAAAGAAAGTTGAATTGATGGGTAGATATTTGTGTGGTAGTTGTGCTAATAAGCAAATAGCCTGGAATCTATCACGCAAGAACTCGTCAGTAGGAGACGATCCGCCTAGGCAAATAACTATCTGCCGGATTCATCCATCGGCCTTCCACTAAGACCTACACAGCTTAATGCGATTAGGAAGTGTGATCATTACTAAATGACATTGTTATTCTGTTCAGTGTCTGTTTATCAGTTCCGTCGATCCGTCATCGGTGTTGAGGGGATCACGGAGCCCCCAACCAGACAGCGGTGGGGACACATAAATCACCTGTAAGATTCATGGTTTTTATTACGTCAACCCTTTTCTTTCTCCTTTTTGGTTTAAATAAATATAAGTATAATATAGTAAGTATATAAAAAAATCTAATTAAAATGCTATAAAATATTTGACATAACTACCTACTTACAAGTTTGGTGATCAGTTTTAACTAACTTTTACTATTGTCTGGCTTGATGGAATAAATAATGTATGTTACTGTAGTAACATACGTATATGATAATCCATTCAAAACTTGTTTTTTTTTTAAATCCCACCAAATCGTGTATCCAAGTGCGTCGATCTTTACCTACTTGGTTCGCCCTCCGGAGCGCAATAGGGAACGTCAATAAATCACCTACGAGATTACGATAAGGACTTTGTGCAAGTTGTGTGCAGGAAAGCTATGGCGAATAACACTTAAAAATACGTGCTTATTGGATTTTGAATCAAACCGAACAAGAAAATAAAAAAAAAACCAACAAGGTGAGCTCTATTGTATAAACGTACCCGTATGCTTCTAACTGTACAAGCATTCCATTAAATACATTAAGGGTCCTTTTCACAACATTGCAACAACAAAGCATCGTGTGTTACGCCTGAAAGTGGCATTAAAGGAAATAATTAAAAACCTTGTTAGTCTTAGCTGGGAGCAATAAGAGAGACCGGCAAAGGAGCCTCGGAACAAAATAAAGCAAGACAGGCGACGCCCGGCGTCGCTCCAACCTGTATAAGTGCAGCACATTTCCAGGCGTCTACCTCTTTATTGCCTGCTCGCCTGCAAGACAAAAGAAGTAAAACTGCGCCTCGGTAATATTAATAAGAACAAAACACTGCTCTATATCGACTACGGTTAGCATACGAATTAAACTTCATAGAGTTCCACACGCCTCCATTCGCCAATACAAAGTTCATTTGAAACGCGATAAGTAATTCCGGGCCGCAAAGAAATGTTTGGGCTCGCATTGGGTAAATAGTTTTACGGGTAAGCAAACTTTGCACTCCCTCGCTCCCTGTTGGACAAACTGCCAAATAGCGACAACCGGCAGACACCCGGCTCGTAACACTGCTCTTAATACACCCCTAAAGCTACTTATATCATTTTAGAAGCGATAATATCTTTTTTATCAAAGCAATAAGTCGATGTGTGCTTATTCGTCTGTTCGGGCGAATCATGTGTTTATCAAAACCTCATTTCATCGTATAGCGAAAATCATACATTCGAAACTCATTTCAATAACTAAATATATATTACGAAGCCACATAACACAGGATTGGAGATGAAAGCAACGTTGACGGGCTCGATGCCGCCGCCGCCGCCCGCACCAAGAACGCACTCAATTTGAAATGGCGTCACGCGGTCTAGCAAGATGGCGGCGCGCCGGGAGCCGGAGCTCGAAATTGTTCCGCCATTATTTGCAGACCCTCGTTTCCCACTTTCCACCGACCTTCAACTGAAAAATTATTTCAACATCTGTTTGGATACTAAAACTCTTTTCGCTTTATCCGTTTTTTAATTATGTTCCAGGATTTGAGGATATAGTGGCTTAAAGCAGCAATTCAAACAGTTACACGGGAATCTCCTTTTATAGGTGACGGCGAAGTAACATAAAACCATTAATAAGCCTCTTACCCTATCCGTCTAAGTCAACATCGGTGTTCTCGGAGATGCGGCGGCGGGGCAGAGGCTGGGGGACTCGGGGCGCGTTGCCACGGCAACGGTCGGGGGCGCGGACCCGAATTTTATCGATTCGGGTACAGACAGCAGCCCAGCGAGCTTTCGCCAATAGTAACACGACTCAACACCCGTGTTTGCGAATCTCGTAGGTTTAGAAGGGCTTTGACATTCGGAAACACGTACGCTGTTCAAATACGTGGCCGTACCTACTCTAGAACTCTAAGTTATAGCAAATTGCTGTAGTATGTGCCATTTAGATAATGGGATTCTAATTTGGACGCTTTGATCTCGTCTTATTTCAAACACATGTTGTATTGTCGCACTTGTCAATCTATTCATGAGTGAAACTTTGTAAATTAGAAATAAGTAAGTACCTACCTAATGTAACGTTTACTTTAATGTGAATATCTTATACTTACACGTATACATAAGTTATAGACAAAATTTCACAGACAAAATTGCTGATAAAATTCGCCTCTTCTGACGATAAATATCGGAATCGGCTGAAAGACTAGACTACTCTGGCATTAGGTGTGTGTTACAGGCACCTCTGATATTTGCGAATTCAAAGGTAGGCTACTACATTCATTCCGAATATCTAGTACCTAATAACTTAATTATGACACTTACATTAGCCCTGCGTGATGGTGTCCTTTGTGGCCCGAACTCTACCTAAATAAGTATAATAATGTGTCTTTGCCCCTGTACGGAGGCCTATGCCAGCATTGCTGCAATCAATCGTTCGGCCTTTACCTAAAGATTTAATTTAAATCTTGGCTGACACACAAGAAGCTATTCAAACCAGGTATGTACAGACGAAGCACATCAATTTTAACATTTGGACTACGAAAAATGCCTCTATTATGAACGGAATAAGGGCGGTATCAAACTGTACCGCTTGATGTGCTGTCGACCCGTTTCTTACTTAGACCGCAGAATAGACAAAATAAAAATTGTGAGCATCATCAAGATCTCACGTCGTAAATCGCAGGAATTATCTTCGGAGGCAGCGCGGCCCCCGCGACAGCTGCCTCGGATGCCTCATCCATTATGCGATCTCCTGGAGACGTCTTCTACTCGTCAAGTTATTGACATTCCAAACATCTGCCACGTTTTTGCGGAATTGTTCAGAAATATACTCTCGTTTTTCATATGAAAACGATATACTTACCTAGGTACCTACTTAATAGACTTTCCAAGACTTTTTCATGACTTATTTACCTAAGTAGCAAATAAAGATTATTATTATTATTATTATTATTAAGTAATTTTAATAATCATTCAGACACACATTACTTACTCAATGGAAGTCTTACGCAGCATAACAAATAAACAAATAAATCTTATCTAGCTCATATTGGACTTTAATAGGTCCAATATGAGGTTACATAAGTTAATAGGTAAATTAGCTCTACTTTCTAAAGAATCTCTGATATTAGAAGGTACCTATTAGGTATAAAAAAATAATCAATTCTGCGATTTCTTAAAGCTGTTTTTTTAATGAAAATAGAAGATAACAGAACAACGCAAATAATGCAATGCACTTATCCAAGCTTTATTACATTTACTATCCTGTAAGCTTCCTGAAAGATGTAGCGGTAGCGATAATTTTCGCTTCATAATGCTTAAGTACCTAACTCTCAAACTGTCTGAAATATTTAATGCTAAATAAAAATAAATAAATAATTGATGTTGTAGCTATTCCTGCGATCGATGGTGTGGATTCATAATTTGTTGTTTGGGTAGGAGCTGCAGCATTATCCTAAAACAAACGTGAATTAGCCCAACACTTCTGCTTCCTATATGTTACAGTATAGGGTTATCTACTGTAACATATCAGTCTGGGAACAACGTATCATTTTATATCATTAACTTATTTTGATGAAGCTAGTGCGATGAATTTCATAAAAAAATAAGTAGTACATTAAAAAATATCACAATATAATAGTTTTTCTTCGTTTGTTTATGAACGTAATAGTTTCCGCGCGCGACTTCGTTTGCGCTATCTCATGAGAACGCATCCCCGGGAGGAAAAACTATACTATGTTTTAAATCAGACTATAATCTATCTCCGTGTCAAAGTTCATCCAGATCCGTACAGTCGTTCTGGCGTGATTCGGCAACAAAAAAAAATCAATGCATCCAAACTTTCACATTTATATTATACTAGCTTTTGTCCGTGACTCCGCCCACGTGGATATCAGATATCGCTCCAAAAAGTATCCTATGTTCTTCCCAGGTTCTCAAACTATCTCCATACCAAATTTCATCGAAATCGGTTCAGTGGTTTAGGCGTGAAAGCGTAACAAACAAACAAACTCACTTTCGCGTTTAAATATTACTTAGGATTGGAAGGAATATTTAAGCCTTTGATATCGCGCCATTATTTTTCAAGTTCAAACCAGTAGCATTAATGGCAGAATCTGCGGAAATAGGTACGACCTACTTCGAAAATAAAATAAATATCGTGCATGATTCACTCGCCACCCCAATCTACAATCCAGCGAAAATAAGAACAGTGGTTGTTATTCCCTGGCGAAACGAACTCTCCGAGCGATTTTAGAGTAGGGATAAAAAGCGTCGTAAAGGGTTCCGATCTATTGCACCCTAGGAGATCCCCCACCCCTATCCATTGTTGGTTGCGCATATCTCTACCGGCGAACTGCCGTGAGACCGTGACACATTTATGGTTAACTGAAATGGGAACTTCCTCTTCCTCACGCTTCTGACTTTTAAGTTTTAAAAGAGGATACCATAGAAACATTAAGATACCATAGAAATATTACATTCCTTCCTTCCCTTACCAGTACGCCGCAGGTACTCACACCCAATACACACACTACTGGTGTGGGTGTACAGATTAACAGCAAAAATTAAACAATAGCAATGGCTAATTATAACATCAAATAAGTTGTGAAATTTCAAATATTAGGTATTTACAAAAATAAATAATACTTATGCTCATTTTCACTAACATTTGCTTAGCGTTTTATCTCAGTCTATCTAAAGGAGATAGAAAGAGACAAACGTTCTTAAGAGTCACCTAAGCCTAAGGAATGATTAGAGAAAACGGACATTAATCTTTATTTTTACGACTAAGATAACGATTATTCCCCTAATTTTGTTTGGAAAGCATTTCATCTTAAGGGTCAGGATGAGATCGGACCTGCAATACCAAGTGTTTTTTCTTTGTTACTGCAGGTGTCTATTGGGCGACTGAAGCCGGTCAGCTTGTTTGTAATCTATATGGATAAAAAACGTCCTTTCATATATTGAGTTTTCATTTTGAAATTTTGTTTTTTTTATTATCATTTTTAATCTCAAATATAATTTTTTTTTTAATTCTTTCATTTTTCAGAGTTACAGATTTGTCAGGCTTGGATTTGTGTAATACTTAAAAACTTAATTTCTGTTTGTTACTTGTGCATATGAGTTCAAATAGTTCAATTGTGATTAGTATTGTTAAGCTTGTAGGATATAAGTCGAGACTTTACGATATATCGATTTATTGTTCTTTAATGTTTAATTATTTTTTTCATAAAGTAGGTATTAATTGTCATTATAATCTTATTTAATTTTTATTATTATGAGATATGTCTGTTGTTACTAATCTGTGGAAACTTCACTGATTAATGTATAACTAACTATGTTTTTTTTTAATGTTTTATAATGTAATTGTTTGTTTCCCAAATAAATAAATAAATATCAACTATAATGTTCTGTATATTTGTGGTTAATTACTTTGGCCGAAAAAGCATAATCAAATTTTAAAAAAAATAAGTAGACAGTTTGTTATTCCACAACAATAAAAAAAATTGTATTTATTCCTATGCCTGATTATCTCTAGGCAACGTGTAAAATAGCAAGAGCACCTACGTAGGTAGGTGCTCTTCATAATACCTTCATACTTACCTACTACCTTCTTCTTTATTCACTGAATCGAAATAATCATTACTAAACGTAAAGGTATCGATCCATTATTATAGCACCAAACAAGTAATCCTACCTATTTGAAATTGAATAGAAATTCGAATTACCTCGGGCCAAACAAGAATCAAAGACAAACGAGAACGGGAGCAGAGGAAAAAACAATTTTTCCAGTCGACTTCGGGAGGCGGCACTCAAAAAAGTATCGCAGGGTCCGATTAACACAGTATCCTTGAAGATGTCTCCCGCAAAAGGGGCATAAGGGGACAAAAGGCCCGAAACATTTCTCATTGAAGCGAGGGCGGGCGGTATACCCCCGCTCCCCGCCACGAGCAGCCTCCGCGGTGTCCATAATTTATGCTTTCAAGCGGACCACGGAAAAATAAATGTGCACAAGTAACAAGAGGAAATTCAAATGTAACTTATATCGTTGCATGCCAATCTATTTGCGGGGGAAATAAGGGTCCTTCAGTACTATGTGGACTCGATAAATGGATGTGTGATGAACGCTTGTGCGACTATACTGCCATGCGACTACATTGTGACTCACTGTAATTTGAATCTCAACATTCTCAATTAAGTCACCATATTAATTATAATTAAATGAACCCGCAAAAGTTATTCCAGAGTAATCTGATTATGATGATTTTTTATTAGATAGACTAGCGACCCGCCCCGGCTTTGCACGAGTGCAATGCTTATGTAAATATTATGCATTTATTATACATATAAACCTTCCTTAAGAATCACTCTATCTTTTTAAAAATAACCGCATCAAAATCCGTTGCGTAGTTTTAAAGATCTAAGCATACATAGGGACAGACAGACGGCGAATAGCGGCTTTGTTTTATACTATGTAGTGATTTTGAAATGGTCTCATTGTGAGATGATCTTATGTTCACAAACGGATTTTTTGCCGTTAGCCGATTCTACTACCTAGGTACCTATGACTTTGTCCAGAACTATCCGATTTATATGTGAATTTTTAAAAAACGATGCATTTTAATAAATTCAAAAAGAAATCAAATAACTAAGGGCAAGAAAATAATATCCAGGGAATTATTAATTCTTCACATGTGAACTGATTATGTTGAAAGTTACCACAGATAGGTAATGTAGTTCTGTACTAAGATAACGATTATTCCCCTAATTTTGTTTGGAAAGCATTTCATCTTAAGGGTCAGGATGAGATCGGACCTGCAATACCAAGTGTTTTTTCTTTGTTACTGCAGGTGTCTATTGGGCGACTGAAGCCGGTCAGCTTGTTTGTAATCTATATGGATAAAAAACGTCCTTTCATATATTGAGTTTTCATTTTGAAATTTTGTTTTTTTTATTATCATTTTTAATCTCAAATATAATTTTTTTTTTAATTCTTTCATTTTTCAGAGTTACAGATTTGTCAGGCTTGGATTTGTGTAATACTTAAAAACTTAATTTCTGTTTGTTACTTGTGCATATGAGTTCAAATAGTTCAATTGTGATTAGTATTGTTAAGCTTGTAGGATATAAGTCGAGACTTTACGATATATCGATTTATTGTTCTTTAATGTTTAATTATTTTTTTCATAAAGTAGGTATTAATTGTCATTATAATCTTATTTAATTTTTATTATTATGAGATATGTCTGTTGTTACTAATCTGTGGAAACTTCACTGATTAATGTATAACTAACTATGTTTTTTTTTAATGTTTTATAATGTAATTGTTTGTTTCCCAAATAAATAAATAAATATCAACTATAATGTTCTGTATATTTGTGGTTAATTACTTTGGCCGAAAAAGCATAATCAAATTTTAAAAAAAATAAGTAGACAGTTTGTTATTCCACAACAATAAAAAAAATTGTATTTATTCCTATGCCTGATTATCTCTAGGCAACGTGTAAAATAGCAAGAGCACCTACGTAGGTAGGTGCTCTTCATAATACCTTCATACTTACCTACTACCTTCTTCTTTATTCACTGAATCGAAATAATCATTACTAAACGTAAAGGTATCGATCCATTATTATAGCACCAAACAAGTAATCCTACCTATTTGAAATTGAATAGAAATTCGAATTACCTCGGGCCAAACAAGAATCAAAGACAAACGAGAACGGGAGCAGAGGAAAAAACAATTTTTCCAGTCGACTTCGGGAGGCGGCACTCAAAAAAGTATCGCAGGGTCCGATTAACACAGTATCCTTGAAGATGTCTCCCGCAAAAGGGGCATAAGGGGACAAAAGGCCCGAAACATTTCTCATTGAAGCGAGGGCGGGCGGTATACCCCCGCTCCCCGCCACGAGCAGCCTCCGCGGTGTCCATAATTTATGCTTTCAAGCGGACCACGGAAAAATAAATGTGCACAAGTAACAAGAGGAAATTCAAATGTAACTTATATCGTTGCATGCCAATCTATTTGCGGGGGAAATAAGGGTCCTTCAGTACTATGTGGACTCGATAAATGGATGTGTGATGAACGCTTGTGCGACTATACTGCCATGCGACTACATTGTGACTCACTGTAATTTGAATCTCAACATTCTCAATTAAGTCACCATATTAATTATAATTAAATGAACCCGCAAAAGTTATTCCAGAGTAATCTGATTATGATGATTTTTTATTAGATAGACTAGCGACCCGCCCCGGCTTTGCACGAGTGCAATGCTTATGTAAATATTATGCATTTATTATACATATAAACCTTCCTTAAGAATCACTCTATCTTTTTAAAAATAACCGCATCAAAATCCGTTGCGTAGTTTTAAAGATCTAAGCATACATAGGGACAGACAGACGGCGAATAGCGGCTTTGTTTTATACTATGTAGTGATTTTGAAATGGTCTCATTGTGAGATGATCTTATGTTCACAAACGGATTTTTTGCCGTTAGCCGATTCTACTACCTAGGTACCTATGACTTTGTCCAGAACTATCCGATTTATATGTGAATTTTTAAAAAACGATGCATTTTAATAAATTCAAAAAGAAATCAAATAACTAAGGGCAAGAAAATAATATCCAGGGAATTATTAATTCTTCACATGTGAACTGATTATGTTGAAAGTTACCACAGATAGGTAATGTAGTTCTGTAGTAAATGACAGCGTAACTCATTACGTATTCGAGCTGGAGATAATCTAATGATGACAGAATACTGTCAAAGGAACCCTTAAACGGTTCACAGCAGCTTCCTCGTGTTTGGGCTTATAGCATTCATGTTGAGCTTTAATCTAGTTGAGTTATCTCAAGTGAGTTACGTTCATCGAGGTTCATAATGGAGGCTGGCGTTGGAAAAAAAATAGGAAAATCAAAATATACAAATTGAACAAAATCCTTCAGATGAAAATGAAATATCATTAGTATCTACCTAATTAGTGATTACGCAAGTTTACGGAGAAAGGAAATCATTGTACCTAATAATTTTTAAAATAAAAACTTCAAAAAATAAAAACAAAAAAGCAAAAATAAAATAAATCCGTTAATAATATCTGAGTAAACTTAAAAATTAATCAACAAAGAACATTAAACTAACTGATACCGTATAGAAATAATGAAAACCAAACAACAACAAAAAAATGGTTTAGTTACCTACTGTTTACGCAATTTATTTAAAATTTAGTTAGGTACCAAATTTTAATATGCATAGAGTCATTATGACTTTATGTTGGTTTGGTTATTGTCGTTTCAGTTCCTTTTTTAGTCAATTTCGTATTGTGGTAAAAAGTTTATTCAAATATTTCCGAGGTAATTAAGTAATTAAATTCCCGAATCACAGCCATAAATGTCACAAAATATTAGGTTATAGGTACATCACAGCCACATATGTCACAAAATATAGGTAGGTATATAGAGTAGTGACATTTTCATTTTGAGTGTTCGATAAACAATTTCTTATTTTGGTTAATTCTGATAGACCTTGTATAAAGGTAGGTAAATAATAAAAATATTTATTCAAGTTAAAACTCACTTCTGCTGGCAAAACTATAAGTACATAACTACTATGTGAGTAATAACTTTCATCCCTCCAACCGCCAACCCGTCGGAGTCTACTCAACAATAGTATGTAAACCTAAAATCAATTATTTAATTGATTAAAACATCGAGTTAACATCGTTATCCACAGGAAATAATTTATTTGAAAATACGCTACATCGATATCCCGTAAGCCTACTTCTAAGCATTCTATTCGTGCAGGTCTTTTACCAGGCTTACCGTAATTTGAGTTGTTGTTCAGCGGGTATTACAGCTTAGGCGATTCGTACTCTCTCTTTACCGGAAAATATCGCTATTCGCATTGATAGCTTATAGTTAATGTATGTTTTCAACTAATGACATGATTAAAAAAAATTAAAAGAAAAAAATAAAACCGACTTCAAAACACTATAAAGGATATACGTTTTCTTTTTTTATTTGTAATTGTTACAATAAGAATAAAATAATTAGATTTAAGTACTTATAGTCCCGTACTTATGCCCTAGAACATATTTTTTGGACTCGGTGCTTCACTTTCTATTGTTTCTGGGAACAACTAAACACCAACTCCATACAATATGTTTGTAGGAGATAAGTACCTACAATTCAATTACCTAGTCTTGCCATAAATACTGAAATAAAGAAAAAAAATTCTATTGCAAATAACATTTATTACTTTTACAGTGTGTTAGTTTAACACATAAATATAAAACAATTTAAAATATAAAAAGCTTATTCGATGTGGTCTCCATTGGCTGCAATACAGTCCTTTAAAAGTTGAGGCCAGTTATCAATAGAAGCACGCACTCTTTCCATGGCAAAATTCTTTACTGCCAATCGTACGGATTGGTTTTGGGACTCTAAATTATCATGTCGACCATAAATCATAATCCAGCGAATTAAGATCGGGACTAGACGAGCCAGTCTTCAGCTCCGATGAAGTCCGAAATGTTCGTTTCCAACCAAGACTGCGTAGACCGAGCTTTATGACCCGGCGCCGAGTCTTGCTGGAAGGACCATTATTGGTTATTGAACATGGTGTTGTCCTTATCAACAACATGTTCAATAACCAATAATGGCTTCAATGTTCCGGTGTTAGGTCTTTTAAGAAAAATCTTCGGAGTTTTTTACTTAACCAGCAAAAAGAATTGGCATAATATTAAACTTATCAGTATCTCATATCAGCTTTAAAAAAAAATTTAAATTTAAATCTGTTTATTTCACTTAAAGTACACGTACAAAACAATATTACCCGAGATATAAAAAAAATCTTAAAATTAAAGATTATAGCTATCCCTGGGGAGTTACTCATGGTTTTATTTTATTTATTTATTTTATGTATTATATTATATGTATTATGTTTTATTCTATAATTAAGTTAGGTAGGCAGAATCATTCTAGCTTTATTTTATTTTACATCCTTGTCTATACACTTTCCAGATATGTAATAGCATTTTAAAATTCGCTTCACTTGATTAATATTTTTATTACTAAATTTATTTATTATTTCTTTCTATATAGCTAGGATAGCTGTTTAAAATGAAAATTATTTCAGGCTTCATACATTTTTTGATCCTATCCTTCCAATAAAAGCCGAAACCGCACATGTCATTAAAAACGCTATTTACAAGGCTAGGTTCTCAGGCTAGGCTACGTCCCCACTATTTTATTTTATTTGTACCAAATGAAATTTTGTCAGTAATTTTTTTATTTGTTACACACCAACTACTACTAGGTAGTAGACCCATATGTCGGGTCGTCTGGGTAGGTACCACCGCCTTTCTTATTTCAGCCGTGAAACAGTTCGCTGTGTTTCGGATTGAAGGGAAAGGTAGCCAGTGCAATTACTGGGCATGGACGGAATTTCATCTTAGGCCCCAAGATTACAACGCACCTGCAATATCAAGTGACTTTTCCTTGTTATTGCAGGTGTCTATAGGCGGCGGTAACCGCTTACCATCAGGTGGGCCGTCAGCTTGTTTGTCATCTAGTTGTATAAAAAATAAAATAAAAAAATCTAGCAATAAATTTGCTATTTAAACCCGAATGGTTACACTTATGTGACTTATAATTATTTAAATATTATAGTCGTTGTTATTTTGAAATAAGTATCTACCTACAAAGTAACTATTTCATACATTTCCGAACTCAGAATTTTCCCATCTCTAGCGGTACCATAAATGTCATAGTCGCCATATTTGTTTACATCTCGCGCAGAAACGAAAAAAATGGACTATAATACCAAGCATATGGTGAGTTTAAAAATTGCATTTGGCTCCATACCTACTTTTGTATAATGCAATCACAGCGATTCTGTTCTCTATAACACACCACTCCATATTAATATCGTAAAATATTGTACAATGTAGCTATTGGGGCCAAAATGAGAAAACTCAATGAACAATCATATAAAATAAAAATGACAGATTCCAAATTCGAATGTAATATTTTGTTTATTTTTAATTGTACTTGTACCTAACAGTATTTTTGGTCAGACTAGGTACCTATATTATCCTTTTTAGTAATTTTAAGTGAGTTTCAATTTTTATTAAAAAAAAATCTTCATGTTTAGTGATAACATTCTAAGGTTAAAGCTAGATGGATGACCGTCAGCATATATTATATCCTACTACCGTATAGTTTCACTTAAAAGTAATTGGAAAGCAAAATCAGTAATTTCGCATGCATAGTCGACTTACTCATTCCAGTTATTTTAATTTAAAAACCAAACTAACCAATCGATTTTTAATAAATTTTATGGGACCAATTGACAACTATTCCGCATCGAACAAAAAAAGAATCACGTACCTAAATCGGATCAGAAATCTTGACGTAGTCGATGTCGGTATCCATACATAGAAAAAAAGAAAAAAAAAACATAGTTAACCGAATTCTGAACCTCCTCGTTTTTGAAGGCGGTTAAAAACTGAGCGCTTAGATTTATTGATGACGTAGGTAAGGTCTCACACACCGGTGAAGTCTGGCTGTTTAAATTGTTAAAACGGATCATGATTATTTCCTATCTTATGAAAAGCATAGTAAATTCAAATGTAGAGTTTCATGAGCAAATTGAAAACTTTGCTAGAGCATACTTGGATCTCATTTTTTTAAAATCTGCGTTAAGTAAGTAGGTACCTATATCTACACCTGCAGACTTCCCCCGCAATACCACACGTTATAAGATAAAGCAGTAGGTATACCTATCTGTTGCAGACAGTAATCAATTAACAAAACAATGCGCACTCATGTACCATTATTAATCTGTGCTCGTGGTAAGTAGGCTCACAGTCAAAGACAAGAAATTCAAACTAAGGTCCTTATTAGGTAGGTAAGGTAGGTACCTCATCGGTCGTATCACTTTAAAAATGCTACTTAATTCACAGATTAAAAAATAAGTAGGCAAGTTCGAAAGACTTGGCTATAAAACCCCATTGTTTCCTACAAAATTCACCATGAATAAGACAAAGACAAAAAACAGATGAATTGTAAATCGTAACTATGCGTGTGAACGACATTGTTGGTACCGGCAGGTCCACCCTCCGACTCTTTTTAAAGAAGTAATTAATTGGGCCCAGAGCTCCACTCCAGGTTATTTTGATTCGTTGTTTTCTAGGGGAAGACGAATGGCCGGATAATTTAATTAATTTCACGAAAATTAAGGACACCCCACTTTTTCCTCGTCTAACCTATAAGCGGTACCTACTTTAAAAAGATTTTTTGCTTCCAAAGACGCTGTTAGTAGGTATCTTTTATAATTATATTTAATATTTGTCGCTCCAAAGAGTCTTCTAAACGAGCAGTTGAATTTTTTATTAGGCTACGTCTCCGTGTTTTATTACAAATTCGCTGTTTTTTTTCACAAATTCGTGTCTTGAACAGAATAAACGATCCAATTTGTAGTCGAGACGTTTGACCCGTCATTTTATATCTTACTACAATGACATGAGCAATTACTTTTATGGGCGTGTGAATTATTAGTAATAGGGTAGTTTTAAGAGACAGTTTCTCCATTCAAAAATAAAAATAGGTAGGTAATGTAGATCTACTTCTCAGAGAGCGTGAAGGCAATGTTTTTAACACCCTTGTAATATAACATTTATTTATTAAATGACAAAGGCGCCCAAACAGGCATACGACCCGTCTGATGGTAGGCAGTTACCGTAGCACAAAGACGCTCGTAGCACCTTGGGCCACTGGAGTAGGTAATTTTCAATACCGATTCCTTAGTCTTAAGCCTTAGCTGACTTCAACGACATTTGTCTCTTTCTATCTCCTTTAGATAGACTGAGATAAAAATCCATAAGAGACTCTTAACGCTAGGCAAATGATAGTGAAAACGAGCATAACCTGCCATCCTCAGTCTTGTCCTTCTTGAGGCTTGTCAGCTGACTTTGCCAAATAGACAGATCGGTTGCGAAAACTATTAAAACCTTTTTTTCGTTCTATCGCCTCAGTACCTAATACAAACTGGTATAAAAGCGGCGCGAATATCATGTCGCGTGGAATTCGATATAATGTTTATTGAGCTGCCGACATGATGCAATCAAGACTGCGGCCTCATCTGTCGCCGTTTTTCCATGAGGACGTTGATATTTAACGTGCCTCTCACCATACGGCGAAGGCTACCGGTTTTTACCTTACAGATCACTGAGACATCGTTAAATGTCTGTCCTACCTAGACCCTAGTGGTCATGAGAAAGTCAATCTCGTTTCAAGTGGAACCATCGGAACTACGTTTCATCACGAAAGGGCGACCATCCTACCAAACTTTGGACATTGATTTTTATTTATACATAAATAATAAACCAAATAGCTAAAAGTTTGAAAGATAAGAAAAGTGTCTTTTTTTATTCCTAGCGGGGTATCTTGGACATCATCCTAGTAAAAACTGATGATAAGGCCGAAGATTGAAGCGAACTAGTTTCACCCGGATTCTTCAACCACAAAGAAGCTGGCCACTACCGGAACACAATGCATAGGGTGCCGGACTTAGTTATAATTATGGTAGCCAACCTAGCCAGGCGGACATTATAAAATAAGCCCTCCCACCAACCATAACGAGCAAAACATTTCGGACCTTCGGACCCCGAGATCTATTTCCTATTCACAACTGTCGGAAAAGATTCGAATTTCGGACTCTGGTCACTTCTTATCAGCGTGCGTCAAAGTGAGACGGCATGTGACTTTTCGAATCGAATACGTAAATTGACAATTTCTGAATAAGGGGGCTGAGGTAGGTGATCTCAAACGCTAGACTAGACAGCCGTTTCCTGGTGGTCATACTAATTTGTCATATCAATATGACCACGAGGATATACTTACATGTCCTCCTGGTCATACTGGCCCTAATTCTGGAGAACACATGCTAAGTCTAAACTTAAGTTCAGTGCATTTCTTTCTCTCAAAATGAATACGAAAAGGATGGCTGTCATATAATTTGACATTTAGAAACGTGTGTTCAATTTTCGGCCTCATTGAACGTGATAAAATGCAGTGTTTAGGACGCACCTCCGTACATGTGCCGTCTAAAATGATCTATGGTTTCTTCGCAATCTATCTAAAAATCCTTCAATGCCCAGACGGCAACTTAAGTTGCCATAACAATTAAAATTTAATTGTGTCTGGTTTATCGGGCTTCAAAGGGCAGCTCTAAACATATACTTGCTATCTTTTTTTTTCTTTTACATATTGCGAGAAAGAGATATACTGTACTTAAATTTAGAATTAGAGTGTGTCTTCAGAATCAGACCCACTGTAACCTAATCGGTTAAAAACTAGAAAAAATATCTACCAATGTAGCATCAGATTCCAGTTGATTTTTCTATTGCCCCCCGGTGGGATAACCCCGCTTGAGGTATCTAACAAAACCGTCGCAAGAACCTTGTTATGAAACATCGTTTTGCACCATCAAAATGTACTGGCAAAGGAGCAGACAAAGCTTTACAATAAGCAACCTTAAAAACTGTGATTTACCAGTTAAAATTCGTGTCCATAAATATAACCATTTATTTTAGATATCAATTTTTTAATTAATATAAGTATTACATAATACACGGTTTATGTAAATGCGGTTTAAAATGAGGTATACATATTTTCATACCAATGGTCATTCATAGCGAGAACAACAGTAGTGATTACCCACTTAAACGAAATGTGGATTAAACGAGTAATAATAAGGTACTCGTTTAATCCAAATGTCGTTTATGTTCACATTCACTATTTTCACACTTAATTCATTATTCAACTTGTCCTAGCTTCATTCAAATTGCTAATTTTTCAAACTAAATTATACAGTCAGTACAGTACATCAGGCGTAACGGTTCGACTTTGAGACAGCCCTTACTCCGTTCGTAATAAAGGCGACATTCGAAATGCAACTGTTAGACTTGAGGCGCTGACCTGTACATTATGTTTCAGATTCAACGGAGATTATTGTCTTACATAGGTACCTACATAATAACTTATATTATTTTAAGGCCAATAATAGGTAGAGTTAATTCTCCCGTTTGCTTCCCTTTCTCGACAACGTGAATTGAAACGTAAGTAATATAATATTAGTATTTTATATTTACCTGATTCCACTGATCCATAATTGATAATAAACATACCTAAACATTACATCCTAGACATTTTTGTTGCTGAGGGGAGAAACAACTTAAAAAAATAGCCCTGCTTTCCCCACTCTATTCAAAAATATTTACTTACCCACTGAATACAATGTTTCAACAATCAAAACATTATTTCGAAAGCATAGCTAGAATACATACATCTACAGGCCTGGCATGGCTTACTCACAGGAGAAAAGTTGAAAGTGTGGAAAGGTGTCCCCGTGGACACCTTTCCACATATATAGAATCAATAGGCAAGTTGTGCTTCAAGTCGGTACAGCCTAGTGATTCTGTAACGAATCTCGCACCTTACTTCGCAAGTCACTTCGAAATCAACTGTCAAATAGAGCAATTTTTTATACATTTTTTGCTCTATTTCACAGTAGAATTCGAAGTGACTTGACAATTGAGGTGCGAGATTCGTTACAGAATCACAGCACAGAGTTACTGACAGCATCAGAATTAAGCGCCAGCTTTCATAACTATCACATTTTAGAAAATCAACCGTATAACTACTGAATTAGAATCGGCTTTCGCTTATTTAAGGTCTATGTGGTGTAACAAACAATACTTTTCTATCATTGTAGTGTTAGAATTGATTCTGAGACAGTCGCCTTATTCTGGACACGCTAAATCTAAATTTAAATTTAGTGCATCTCTTTCTCTCAATAATAATATAAAAGGGATATCCGTCATCTAATTTGACATTTAGAAACGTGCGTTCAATTTTCGGCCCTATTGAACGTGATGAAATGCAGAGTTTAGGAAGCACCTCCGTACATACCGTGTAAAATTGTGCGTTTCTTTAAAACCGAAGTTGATAGCTCTAAGCGAATTATTACTGTCTTTTTTTCTATTACATATTGTGTGAAAGAGATATACTGTACTTAAATTAAGAATAAGAGTGTGTCTTCGGACTAAGGATTATTGTTATTTTTGATCGCTCTGCATACACCAAAACTTGCTTAGTCCTTCAAAACTAACCTTTGATACTGACCGTACGTACACCAACTTATACGAAACGTAAATATTCAATTCAATATCTATATTTGTCAACTTTTTTATGTCATCTGAAGGCTCTACTGAGGCTTACCTGAAAACAAACGTAGGCTAAGAGAGTTTCGCGCCACTGACTTCGCGCGGCGCGAGTGTGCATCTTTGAAAATATTATCGAACAAGTAACGTCTCGAAAATGATTCAATCTCAAATTGTGTGATCTTTTGATTATAATTGTGAAACAACAAGAATTTCTATAGAAATAAACTGCAACACAGCCAAATATTCATCATGGCGCGTATGTCACTTTGGTGACGTTTCGTTGACTTCTATGACGCCGCCATATTGCCATACTGAATTACGGTGAAATCTACGAAAAATTTCTACTTTTGTACAAACAAATTACGCATGAAAACGAATTATTAGTATTTTTCACGGATTCAGGAGATTTTTCCTGATTTTTTGAGATACTATACATATACCTGGCCGGAAATGAAACATCTTCTTTGATATAACGAAAGCATTTTAACCTTGAAAGATAACCAGATTAAAATACAGTCCGCTTATCCATTCAGTGGCAACAGAAAAACGCCACAGTAAACGTGCCCTTTTGATATTACTTTCCCACGATTAAACATTGATTTGTGACTGCTATGAGGCGGAATCGGTTGTATTACTCTATACCTATTACACTACATCAGTATTATTAAGAGTTCAATTCAGGCACAGCCTTCTTCAAGAAATGACTCAGTTTTGGGAACTCCTGCTCAATAATAGTATCGAACAACAGTTTATTGTCCGCGTCGGCGTGGTCTATTGCTTGTAACTGCATAAACGTGTACGGGGCCAAAGCTAAATGATTCCGTATACTCAATTTTGAGTCTAGATCCGGCATGATAGAGTACAATTTCCCGACAAGTTGTGGATGCAGTCTGTTGAACGTGAGACCGTTCTGTCTCCCTCTGAATGCCTCTTCGCCATAGAGACAGCTGATCAAATCGCAGGTGTAGTTCTTCAATGTATTGATCTGGTCTATGTAAGTTTGGTCCTTCTTGATTTTCTTTTCCGCTTTCAATGTTACGAAGATCTTTTTGTATCTGTGAAAAATATTTCTTTATTAATGAAGCAAAATTTTATTACAAAATTTTCTTTTTCAACTAATCTCAGTAATCATCACTAGCCTATTTGATAATTTCATGACATTTGTATGAAATATTATAACATTGGCAGCATTATTTCATAGAAATGTCATGAAATTATTAAGCGAAAGTGGCAAACCATTTCTATGTACTATTTAGCCCATGTTTTAATTTATTGTCGTCTTGACAGCACCATCCTGTATATATACGTCCCATTGCTGAGCTCAGGCCTTCCTACCCACGACTCTGGCCCAATGCGGATTAGTGGGTTGAAGCATCTGCGTAACAACGGTTTATCGAGCCTTCCGTAGCACATGGAGGAGCTTGAGATTAGAAATTTGATTGACCCATCCCGGGCTCGACCATTAGGCAGAAATTTTCTGCTTGGTTTGGTTGGTGGTAGAGCTTTTCTAAGTCCGCCTGATTAGCTACCACCATCTTACCTAAGTTTGCCGCCATAGCAATAATGTTAACGGCATTGTAAGTTTAGCAGTTAGTTTCGGCAGTTAGAGGTAAGATAGCCAGTTCCTCTGTGGTGAGGACTCCGGGTGGAGCTCGCTTCCATTGTCGGCCTTATCCTTACTTACCATCAGGTGAGATGAAGGCCAAGAGTTATACTGGTAATGTTAAAAAAATATATACAGGTTGGTGCCGTCCTTACGACAATAAATTGAAACATGGGCTACATTAGTTCATAGAAATGACATTTCTATGAAATAACGCAGCCAATGTTATATTATGTAATACAAATGTCATGAAGTTATCAAATGAATAAGAAGCTTTTGAAAGTGGCAAACCATTTCTATGAACTAATATAGCCCATGTTTTAAAAATTATAATTGTATTGACGGCACCACCATGTATATACTTAGGACATGGCTGTATGGGCATTAGTTCCCCTTGCCTTCTCCGTGATATAAGCCGGATCTCCCGAGCTGCGCCGCGGAAACTTCATGCATCTCCAGTTGAGCCACATTAATCGGCAACTCGGCAGCGTTTCGGCAGAGCAAGAAATTTCTCTAGTTTCTTACTAGTTGCCATGGGTGACGCACGCAAAGTCGCTGCAGCTTTAATATCGCTTATGATTTTTTTTTTATACAACTAGATGACAAACAAGCTGACGGCCCACCTGGTGGTAAGCGGTTACCGCCGCCTATAGACACCAGCAATAACAAGGAAAACCACTTGATATTGCAGGTGCGTTGTCATCCTGAGGCCTAAGATGAAATGCCGTCTATGCCCAGTAATTACACTGGCTACCGCTGGCTGGCTGGCTGTTTACGCTGGCTATTTTCCAGGAATCTTCTTTCAAGGCCTTATTGTAATGATGTGGTGAAACTGAATCCCATAAGTGTCTGTGGCTTTCATATTCTTTAATTCGATGCATTTATTATTGTCCATTTTGCCGCGAAGTGAGCGTACAGCATCCGTCTCCACCTGAGGCGCCTTTGAGCGCGGACGTTTACCGACACAGAATGGCTCGGCACGAGGCCGCCTCGTTTGGTTCAAGACGCGGCACGCCTCGACTAGAGCTGCCTCGGGTTGAGGCCGCCGCTCGGCCCGAGGCTGCCTCTAAAGTCGAATTTTTAATTAGACGAAGTCAACTGACAGCGGCTAATGTCACTTTGTGAAATAATGTTGCCATCTTCAATGTAATAGTGATGCGTTCAGTTTTCGTTCACTCACAGGAATGAATGATGGTATAAATGAGTACATTGTTAATCATAACATACTATACGAAAAAAAAAAACTATAATCAGAAAGTAGGTAATTATAATAACTTTTTTTACTACCTATTTTAAGTCACCGACAGCGAGTGATGATTTTATGTCTGATGAAGATGAATAAAAACAATTGTAATAAGCGTAGTTATTTTTATTTTCAATATGATTGTTAAACATGGGCTATATTACTTCATAGAAATGGTTTGCCACTTTCTAAAACATGTTGATCATTTGATAATTTCATGACATTTGTATGAAATAATTTAAAATTGGCTGCAATATTTCATAGAAATGTCATGAAATTATCAAATGACTAGGATTCGAACCCGGTACATATCGGCAGTCCGGCGTTCTTACCACTCACTAGCCTACCTACGCTACTTTGTACAAACATGTTATAAGGATAACAATTTTATACCTAATAATGATTGTTTCATTCATTCTCTTTGTCACAACACTATTTTTGTTTCATCAAAACCTGACAACCCAGTAAACGTCAGTTGACTTCATCTAATTAAAAATTCGTCTTTAGTGGAGATCCAGCTATAGAGATAACCTAAAACCAAGAGTACTGACGTGATGATGAGCTCGGCGACGTGGTCGAGGAGTGCGGGCGAGGGCGCCAGCAGCGGCAGCGTCAGCGCCAGCCGGCCCGGCAGGCACCCCGGAGCCCGGACCACGCGGGCCTCGGCCGCCGCCCGCCGCCTAGCGCTGCGGACGCTGCTCACTAATACGCGCATGTCATCTGCAGGACCACAGTTGAAAAGAATATAGATTTTTGAAAAAATGTAATAAAACAAGATTTTTACTGTTTGAGCCAATAGTGCTCTTTGTATAAGTAACTTAATAATTAAAATACAATAAAACTAGAAATATTTCACGTCCTGAGGCAGGAATCGAACCCGCGACCTTTCGCATTCCGGGCGACTGCTCTGACCACTGAGACACCCAGGACTTGGGATAACCCTGTGAAATTCTTCTAGTCTATTTTTATTTGCGTTTATGAGCTAACGTCCACCCTACAATGTCGAAATATTCTATTTCAACATCCGAAACGAGTATTTTGGCTACTTTTTGGTTTAGTATTTTGGTTTGGTTTTTGGAGTGTTTTGGTATTTTGTTTTTTTTTTGTTTTTGGAGTATTTTGGGTGGCTCAGTGGTCAGAGCAGTCGCCCGGATTGCGAAAGGTAGCGGGTTCGATTCCTGCCTCAGGACGTGAAATTTTTCTAGTTTTATTAATGTCATTAACCGTATTAGGAACTCTTTATTTCCAATTTGTATTACTAGATGTCGCCAAGTACCTTTACATCGCGGTATTATGTTTTACACCGGTTTACCTAAGTATCTAGATTTGCTTATGTTAATAAAGTCTAAAATCCTACAACTTTGAGCGTTTCATTCCATCGACAACCGGCTACCAACCTGTAGTATCTGCCCGTTGTACATTTACAAAAAACCGGCGAAGTGCGAATTCCGTGCCATTGGGCCTGATTCTGAGGACACACTTTAATTCTAAATTTAAGTACAGTCTATCTCTTTCTCACAATATGTCATTGGAAAAAGATAGCAAGAATCTGTTTAAAGATTTTACTTAAATTTAGATAGATTTCAAAGAAACCATAGACAATTTTAGACGGCATGTACGGAGGTGCTTCCTAAACACTGCATTTTATCACGTTCAATAAGGTCGAAAATTGAACGCACGTTTCTAAATTTCAAATTATATGACAGCCATCCTTTTCGTATTAATTTTGAGAGAGATGCACTGAACTTAAATTTAGACTTAGCATTGTGTTCTCCAGAATTAGGGCCATTATCTATAAGAAAGCGTCTACCTGTTACCGTTATCAATACTGAGCAAAATTAGCATTAAATTACGGTTGTTGTATGGGAGGCCCCTTATATATTTATTTTATTCTGATTATTAGTATTTGTTGTTATCTATAGCGGTAACAGTAATTAATTATCTGTGAAAATTTCAACTGTCAAACTATCACGGTTTAGGAGATACAGCCTGATGGCATACAGACGGATGGACGGACAGCGGAGTCTTTGTAATAGGGTCCCGTTTTAACCTTTGGGTACGGTGCTTTTTTTCGCGTAAAACGGAACGTGGCCTTACATATTAGAGAGAAGAGGAAAAGCCGCGCAGTTTTTTTTTCGCTTGAAATAGCTAGGGATGTTCACAAATATTGAGAAAGTGTTTCATGTCGTGTGTATTATAGCCCGAAATAGCCGTAAATATTTCAATACAACGAATGTTTTAAAAATAATGTATCTTTAATTCCGTTTCAAATTTCGCTCCAAAACGCCAGTACATGTCACGTGACCACTGTGACGTCACCTGTTACCAAACATTGATAGGTAACTATGGTGATATAAATGATTTTCATTTTGAAAGAGTCTGATGCTAACAACAAGTGATGTCCAACACTAAAATTGGTGTCCGCTGTGACCTGATCTAAAAGTTATTTTGTTTATTAAATATTATTTTAATTCCATAATAATACACTAAACTAATGTGTTTTTGGGATTTCTACTTTAAAAACTACCACCACGCATCAAAATTATATTATAACCTCTTATCAAACTTTAAAAGCCAATAACCTCTGCAGCCACGGCTGTAAAAAAAAAGTTTGATTTATATTCAAATAGAAAATGAAATAGTTATCTATGATACTAGTGCGGTAGGTTGATTTTTACAAACGAGTAAACGAATGCAGGCCCGAGACGAAGTGGATGGCTCAAATTAATGATAATTCAAATCAATTGGTCTGTGAATGTTATTAGTAGTCCCTTTTGTCAAGTAGGATATGAACTGATAGTCATCCAACACCAGAAAAGATCATCATAAATTATAGCTATGAACCATTCTGATTACGACGGCTTTCAAACAAAAAAAACCTGATCAAAATCGGTCCATTCGTGTAGGAGCTACGATGCCACAGACAGACACATCAAACCCGCAGCAAACATATAATACCCCACTTTTGTTATTATGTATTGTGAATTTACATTGCTGACAACAACAACAACAGTTGCTGACAACTGTTTAAGATGTTTTATTTATTGACAAACATTAATATTGAAGATATATATAATTTGATAGATTGGGTAGTAATAGTGCCGCTGCTAGTGGGCATCTGTCCGTCGCAGTCGCTCGTCGCATCACCTTGCGACGCCCCCTCCAGCTCCCCGCCGCAGGACCCGTCTTCTTGTGAATGCGCGATGTTGAAGCGCGAACACTACAGGGCTGGTTAATATTGAAGTCGCTTTTAAAAAAAAACGATGTGTTTGCCAGGCCATGCCAAGAATAAATGAATAAACTTTATGAGTAATATTAGTAACCTTAACCCATGAACGTCAATATCAAAACCATGGAAAATATAAAATTATTGATTAAATATATAGATTCTTGTACTTTTCATTATCCAGCATTATTCTTACGTAGCTAAGTATTACGAACTACGATGCTATGTTTAAGAATTGATACAGTCCATTACTAGTTACAGCCATCCTTAACAGTAGATAGATATTATAATATTTGGTAGACTCGTACCAGTGTTAGTCTGCAACGCCGCATTACACATCCGACTGATGCTGCCAGCGATGAGGGGCAATGCCTCTGAATAGTTGGACTCATCAGGCTTCATGCTCATGAAATGATGGCGAGGTCTTGTGCTCGAATATACCTGAAAATAGACATTGTTTATTTCAGTTTTGTATTTTAGCTGCAAGTTCTAAAATTGAAACCTTATCCAGATAAAGTTTTTATAACATGTTATTGTGATGAATTGAGGAAAGTTCCCTATTTTTAGATGATCCTTTAGTCAGACAAACAGAGATAGAAAGAAATGTCGATAGAGATTGATATGAAATAGTAAAAGCTAGAAATGCTTGGTGAAATAAAAAATAACATTTATCATACGAGAATACCATTTAAAATGTGATAATTGTGACAGAGAGTATGTATGTTTATTAGAGAAATTTATATAGTTTTTTTTTATACAAAGCTCGGAAAATTACCGCCTGATGTGAAGCGGTAAGCAGAGTTGTTCTAGCCGCCGTTCTACCTTGCCAGTCCAAATCTCTTCACGCCTCTTTTGAAGGAACCCATATTAAAGGAAGAGGAACACATGTGCCAGAAAAGAATTCCAAGTTAAGGAAGTACGACAAAGAAATGACTCACTAAATTTCTTTGTGCTAATGAGACAGTGAATTGATGACTCCGAAGACCGGCACGCGTGCTCCTGAGTAGGTCGCTCGAAGCAATTGTAGAGGCTTAAAGACGCATTTACATTTATCTGACGCCTTCTGACGTGGCGCGTCAGAACGCGTCAGATCTACATTAATCTGTCGTATCTGACGACACTTCACGACAGATTAATGTAAATATAACCATAGTAATGATATGAAACCGATTCCGTTCTGAAGCGTCACGTCAGAAGGCGTCAGATAAATGTTAATCCGGCTTAAGGCTGTTCATGGCCTCTACATCTCCAATGATAATGACTGCATGACGCTAAAAGTCATAGTGTCAAATTCGAGAGCTAGGCATTACCGACTTACAAGGTTGTTGTACATTGTGGTCAGGCTGTCAAGTATGGCGCACTGCTCCAGAGGCTGGGAACGGTGGTAGACTCTCGTCAATGGCTCCACGATGCTTAGCACTTGTTCAGAGCTGTCCAAGTGAATCCACTCCACCAGATCCAATATCTGCAAAAGCATGAGTTATATCTTGTTACTGCAACCGGTTTAACCCACCAACAGTGGGGCGTATATTACTGTAATGAGTTACATCACATTGATGTTCACATTTATTCACAATAAATGCGCAAAAAGAGTGTGTCCTTAATATCTACATTATGTCATTCCATTTTATATCATTACATTTTACTAGGTGGTAGGCCCTTTTGTAGGGTCGTCTGGGTAGGTACCACCGCCTTTCTTATTTCAGCCGTGAAACAGTTCGCTGTGTTTCGGATTGAAGGGAAAGGTAGCCAGTGTAATTACTGGGCATGGACGGCATTTCATCTTAGGCCCCAGGATGACAACGCACCTGCAATATCAAACGATTTTTCCTTGTTATTGCAGGTGTCTATAGGCGGCGGTAACCGCTAAACCATCAGGTGGGCCCCCAGCTGAAAAAACCATTGTGTCTCAAATCTGATGCTTGAGAGGTTAAATAACACAAAATACTTTTTTATTTTTAAAATATTTATTTGCTTCTATCAGTCAAGATTTATGGAAATGAAATGATAAACGGATTCCTGCAAAAAATTCCTGTACGAAAAATAGATGCTCATGAGCTGGCCCAAATCCCATACAAACTTTTATTATCTCCTTTGCAGTTTCTCTAACCAAAAACAAACATCATCTTAGTCATTGACTAAGAAATCTAAAAAAATACAGTTTTTCATACATTACCTCTGAAAAGTAGTCTTTCTCGTTCCAGAGCGGTAGAAACTGCACAAGGAATCTGGTGACTATTGGTAGACCCTGCATGAAGGTCCTCTGTAGAACCACCAGTTTACGAAGCAGATCCTGTTTCTCGGTGTAAGTGTGTGGAGATACATCTAAAAAGCCTGGAAATTTGTGAAAAATATATCTCTCAGTGTAAGTGTGACTTAAGGCCTACGCAGACCGGGACGGCATGGCAAGGGATTTTGCCGTGAGTCAGCGCACACTAGCCGCTTAGATACCGCGGCATTGCACGGTATGCCACGGCGTGCCGCAACACGACAAAGCACGCCTCGGCAACTCCTGCTGCCCGATACACTTTTAGTATTCAGTTGCGTTTGATCAAGTGTGGATGTGCCTCAGTTTTAAAATGGTAGATTGAGATTTGGTGTTGGTATCGATTATTGCAGATGAAGAAGGTGCACAGGCTAATAGTAGGGATAGAAGATTTTCCCCGCTTCTCTACCCCCGCCACCGCACCCCGCGGTATGTCACAACGAGCGCCGGAGTCCGTGGCATGCCGTTGCGTACCGCAGTACGCCACGGCATCCCGCCACGGGAGCCCGTCGCTCGTCTTTCAATGCCGTGCAATGAAATGCCTTTCGATGCCACGGCATCATTTTAAAGCATAGCAATTTATGTCGTATTTTTGTATCGATACGTTTGAATTTCCATTAGTAAAAATTTTAATCTCTTGCCATGCCGTCCCGGTCTGCGTAGGCCTTTAAGTATATTCATAGCTCTGTGGATAAATACTTACTGTAGTTATGCAAGAATAAGCAGCAAGAAAAAGCAAATATATTTTAATAGCATCACAAATACTTGTAAACATTATTTTAACATTATAATAAACTAGCTTGTGCCCGCGGCTCCGCCCGTATGATGTCTGTTATCGCTCCAAAATGTATCCTATTTTCTTCCCAGGTACTCAAAATATCTCCACACCAAATTTCATCTAAATCGGTTAACTAGTTTAGGCGTGAAAGCGTAACAAACAAACACACTTTCGCATTTATAATAAAATTAGGATGTTTGAAATATATTTCGAAAAATGTTTAGCCTAGAAAAGTATAGTGTCTTGAGGCAGAAACCATATCCGCGACCTTCCACAATCCGGTAAGTGCTTTCACCACTGAGACACCAAGGACTTGGGAGTTCTGTTTTTATATCTTTTCAGTGTCGAAAGCAACCATAGAGTCTATAAATGCGTTCCCTGCCCTATAATAAGTAACAGAACAAGATTGTTTACCTAATATATTAAGAAAAATCAGAGAACACATTTATTAAACATTTTGGCATTATGTTTTACATTAACTCTGTATACCTATATTGTGATTGTGCATTGTCAGATAGCTTGAAAATAACGATAATACTTTTGACATTGGGTACCTACTTTGTTGGTACGATGATAATTGATACCTTCTGTTCTAATTTTTTTTTTTTTAAATGAGTGACTACACGAGATTGTTGCCAGAATCTTCTCGGTAGTTCAACTTTTGGAACCGGTGTAAATTCAGACATGACAGACAGACAGAGACTATGACATTGTCAGTTAATATAATTTTCAGGATAAACGATTTAAAAGTGCTTCTTTGTTGACTATTTAAATAAAATATTTTTTCTTTCTTTCTTTCTTTCATTAAAATATTTTTAATAAACCTTAATTTGAACATAAACTTACAGTTGGTGAGTAGATGGTGCAAATCATGCGACAAGAAGGCATGTTCGTTGTTAGAAGCGACAGCCAGCAACATCAAGCCCGTCTCATTACAGAGCAGAGCTCTCAGTCGTGCCGGCCGGGACATAGCGTGGTGTATGCTATACTGCAGAAGGGACACCGAGCTGAAATTAAATGCAAACAATTAATGCCAATGCCAACAAATAAAAATATATATATAAATATCACATCAGAAATTACCAGTCTACACACTATTACGTTATAGTTAGTAAAAAAACTATAAAGGCTAATTAGGAATGGCCTCGCTATCAAATATATGTAAGAATATTTTTTTAATATTTATAAATAACAAAGTTATTATCATTTGTTTTCATCCCAAAATGACGCTGAATTTGTGGACGTAATTTATTACCCATTCATAACAAAAATGCATTTATCATATTCTCTCGCTCTAGCGCATCCACTATTCGCGGGAAGTTTTTTGATGTATGATGCGGGGATTTATCAATGGGCTCAACGGCCAATAGTGGTAACGGAAAAATACTGCGCGTACTATCGCATAGGGGCACGTGTTGCTCATTGATTCCATAATGATTTTACCTATTATTGTATTTTTTGTGGACAATTTTGAAATTTTGATTCTATTACTTTTGACGTAAATGTGATCAGTAACTAGTAATAAATAAATAAAATTCTTTTATTTCAGGCATAGCCCATATCTTTGTTAGTAACAATGTTTTTTACAAGACAGTACAAGATGATCCATTCAATACGACAAGTTGTTAAACGTTAAGTGAGTCTAGTTCAATTAACTATCAGGCTAGGCATTCAATTAAGCGGCGAGTTTAACCAGATGGCGGTGACGTATCCATAGCTGGGCACAGACCTTCCCAAATAGGATAAACACAATGAGGATGAATGTGGTAGTGTTATTTTGGGCCATAACACCACCACGCTGGCCCAATACGGGTGGTAACCCGCGGTTGCAGTAACCACCGGAACCAACCGCTTCACGACAGCTTTCGAAGCACGGAGGAGCTCGAGATTACAAAATTTTATTGACCCATCCAGGATCGACCATGGCAAAAGTTGCTGTTTTCGTAATCAAAACCCAGAGCACTCGCACTACTACGTAGCATACTTCGTTCCATTCCTCTTTTTTTCTACAACTAAATGACAAACAAGCTGACGGCCCACCTGGTGGTAAGCGGTTACCACCGCCTACAACAAGACACCTACTATAACAAGGAAAAATCACTTGATATTGCAGGTGCGTTGTGACTTGTGAGGCTGAGGCATAGGATGAAATGGTGTCCATGCCCAGTAATTACACTGGCTAGCTTTCCTTTCAATCAGAAACACAGCGAACTGTTTCACGGCTGAAATAAGAAAGGCGGTGGTACGGTCGACCTCAGGAGTAGCTGAACACTTTAGTACCATGTCACAACGACTCTAGCGTCAATGTCGTACGGTAGCAACTATAAAGTATGTGCACAAGATAGGTGTGATATGGTACTAAAGTGTTCAGGTACTTCTGTGGTCGACCGTACCTACCCAGACAACTCTACGTACGGGCCTACCGCCTACTAAAACTCTTACTACTGTTTGGCATACTCTGAGTTTGTTTCTTTGAGATTTATTTAGAAAAAGAACTCCAAGCAAGAATCGCGTCTGGATGGAAAAAATATTGAGCCTTCAAAGAGATCATGAAAATTAAACAAAAACTTGCCCTTGATTGAATATTAAGAGTAAAACATTCAACCACGTATATCTTGCAATCCCTGATTTATGGATGTGAGACGTGGCCCCTTAATAAAGCAAAGAGAATAGAATTACAAAATCATTCAATATCTTAAATTAGTGTTAAGTAAACCTTAAGGTTGTCTGCCAACTGAAGCGGAGAACTTTCTTGAATAAATAAATATGCACTTTATTGCTAAAAGAATTACGACATCATTTGCAATACTAGCGAAATTCGAAGCGTATAGTGGCGGAGATGTTCCATCCGTGAAAGAGTTAAAGTGAATAGTGCTATAAAACAAGGTAATTAGGTTGATTTTCGTTTTCTCAGCAAAGCTTCGCTCCGCTCGTCTCCGCATCGTGGACAGGGCGCCTGAATATTGTCAACCATTGCCGTCATTGGCATCCTGCAGTGCGATTCACTAACAGAAACATTCGACATCGAGCATAACGACTGACAAGACGATGAGCGGTCATTAACTTTGACGTTTGAACACAGTGCTGCTCGTTAACGTATTCACTAATCTCTACATCGATCTCTTGGCTGTGTTTGTTTGTAGCTGTTTTAGAGATACGACATGAAGTAGAATCGATATTTTTAGATTTAGTCCTTCTTGTGTTTAAAATGTATCATAGTGACTTCATGCAATATTTTATTGACTTTTACATAAAGATACAAAAATAAACAACTTTTTCGTCGTCGAAACGCTAGCGTCGACAGCTGCCCCCTTATTCTCCATTGTCAGATCACGGATTCGATTCGAAGTCACATGCCGTCTCGCTTTGACGCACCGCGACAAAAAGTGACAGGTATAGAGATTCCGAAATTCGAATACTTTCCGACAGTTGAGAATAAGGGGGCTGTTGTCCAATGGTTGTCAAACAAATGCTAAAAGGTATGTCAGTCAGCGCTGCCACACCCACGAATTCAAGACTATGATGAATTTATAGAATCTCATAGGAGGGCACGGTATCGCTTGCGGGCTATAACTGACTGTGGCAGTCAAAAGGTAAAAGAGACAACAACATTTGAACTTACTCAGAGAAGTCAAGATAGTTCTTCTGTGGTTCTTTATCAGTAATCTGTTTATAGCCAACATTCAGAAACTCCATATTTGGCACAAGAGGGTCTGCTTTTTTATTTCTTCCTTTTTCCTAGAAAGCATATGTTCAATTTAATCAAAAATACTGAATAGAAAATGTATGTTTTAATCTGTGAATCGCCATTGTATCAGACAAAATAGGTTTTTTACTGTATGAAGATCATAAAGATAAATTATTATTATGAAAACACATAGATACTTTTTTCTAAGTCTGACTGAATCTTATAAAGTACAAAACTTTAATACTCACAGAATTTAATGGATTGATCCACATTAGGTATTGTGTGTCTTTACTTGTAGTATTTCTTCCTTCCTATAGATAAATATTTATATTAAAAAAAAATATATAGTGTTCTGAGTTGTATCATATCAAAAGACCTTATTTATATGCATATCATAATCACAATGGAGTGTGTTTAAACTAAAAGTTTCAACAAACTGACCCTTACAGTTACAGTTAAAGACTCACCTGAATTCTTCTGTATCTTAACATTAATGACTCATTCACTTTTTTGAAAGCAGTGTGAATTGATATTGCTGGTATATCTTCCGGAACACATTCAGGCTTATAAGATTTAAATAAACCAAGCAGTACTTGCAGTTGCCGATACATACTCTGTAATTATTGTTAAAAATTAATGTTGTATACTAAGTGATGCATGACAATAATATAAGAAAGAAAGAAAGAAAAATGTTTATTTAATGCAAATATAACAAAATACAAAAAATAAAATAAAACAGCAATGAGATAACACATAATAAATTAATAACACATCTGCAACTAAAATGGTAACCACTCAGCTTAATGTCACACCACCAATGAGGAGCAATGACGCTGGTTTTCAGTGGCACCATAGTGGTAGTGGACAAATAGCACTACCATCCCATAAAATTATACAGTTTGCCAATAATATATATCTGCTATATCTACTTAAACACAGAGTTGACAAATATAACAAAACATGAAAACAATTACAATTAAAACGTGACCTGTAAAACTTTACGATAGCATTGCGGTGATTGTGTAGTGTAAACTGGTGTAGTGTGGTAAAACAGTGTATGTAAATAAATATATTATGTTGTTGTAATATACCTAGTTTAGATAACTTCGTAGCTTGTGGAATACAAATTAAGATGTTTCAAAGTAATAAATGGTTAACCTTTACCTTTTTACCCTCTCTCTTTTTAGCATAGTCAAGTAGTTCTAAAACTCTTTTGCGAGTTACATCAATGGGCCTTGTCATGGTATACACAAGTTTCATGGCATGAACTGTCTACAAAAGAAATAAAACATTTACAAATCAACATGAGACATTTTATATCAAATTATAGTCAGATGTGTCCGGTGACAATCCAAAGGAGTTCAGTTTACTAGGGCGCTTTGGCTAAAAATGAACACTAACCAATATTATTAAAACATGGCATTTTTAATTCTTTGTATAGATAAGAAAGTAATTATAGCAATATAATCGCCGGAAGGTTAATAATGTGTCTAAATGGGCAAGTTTAATACTCCTTTAAAAAGTTGCAAATTTTTGTCTAATTAAAGGTAAATTATTAATGACTTTGTTAACGACTACTTGATTGTATATGTTCTTAGGGAAATATATTTCATTTCTATAATTGGTTATTACATATCAATTCCTTAATAGCGATTAAATATTTTTATTGCTATAGCAACACAGGATACAATGGTGTCTCTTACCTACTAAAATACTTTTAAAATTAATATATTTTGATATTTACTTTCCGGCAAAAAGAGTATCAAAAATATTTTAAGGACATTTAATTAGATTATACTGTAAAAATATTTTTTAGAAAATAGCTTGTTCACGAATAGCCGATACTGAACAATTCTCTTTGATAGTTGTAGTGGTGTCCAATAATGAAACCCAATTGAGTATTGGGTAGGAATCTATAAAATTGTCAAAGGAAACAAAATCTATGTGGTTGTGTCACTTATCGAGAGTTGAATCTATGAAAGTTTTGACACCTATTTGACAACTTTTATTTTGAAAATTGACCTGCTCATGAGAACTCTAATGGTCCTGCCCCCTTATTCTCAACTGTCGGATCACGGATTCGATTTGAAAAGTTGTGTGCCGTGCTTTGACGCAATGCGATAAAAAGTGACAGGTATAGAATTTCCGCAATTCGATTATTTTCCGACAGTTGAGAATAAGGGGGCTGGTCATGGATACTAATGTGTATCTTACGAGAGAGTACAGTTATAGCAAACACTCACCATCCGCACACATACTATAATTTAAAAATTAAAATGTCAAAACTACACACAAAAGGGCAATTATCATTTCGGTTTATGCATTACGACAGACACATGCTCCAAAAACATTAAAAACAGGACAAAAGTATAATCCAGTATCCTCAAATTTGGCGACTTCATTCAAAATTCGACCTAACAAGTATTTTAATGTTAAAATAAATTATGGAAAATAATTTAGTTTTCATAATTTATTTAAAAATATATTAATAATACATATACATATATGTGAATATATATTTATGTATTATTATTATTACTATTTAATATATATTTATTCATTAATTTATGTATATGTATAATTTTAAATAAATTTTGGACTTTTTTCCAGTTTTTCATACCTATTGTTATTGCTAAATAAGTAAACTCCCTACCACAAGGTTGTCTGGTAGAGATCGCTTCTAGCGACAAGACCACCTATGTTGGCATATTGTGTTTGTTTTATCTCTGTGATGTTTATGTGAATGTGCAAAATAAAGAATTTCTATCTATTTATGAAAAATAATTACCTATGTCTTTTCAAGCCTTTGTATTTGTAAATACCTAATTACTCACCAGCGATTCAAATGTTAACATAGTGTAAAATAACTCATATCCTGGGTCCAAAGCAGACATGTCTACACATTCACAATCCATAGCACCTTAAAATAAATTGACAATAACCATAAAGTTATGTAGATAAAATATTAATTAATGCCAATGATATTAATTTTTATTGTAAATTTAAAGAAACTCTTTTACCTGTGAGCCAGTCAAGTAGAAAACCGATTCTAGGAAAATTACTTTGGTTACCAAAGTTGCCGAGAATCCACCGAAAAGAATACTCCACCGTTTTAGCCTCAACCCTATTGGGAGGGACTAAACATGCTCCTAAGCTTACCCATTTTGTGATGGCTGGAATAATAGAAGAAGTAAATGATAATTTCTGATTCCTGGTTGAAAAATGTACGTGAAGATCGATACATAACACAAAAGAAACAAATCACTCACGTAACGATAAATTCAACCAAACTTTGAATAAAGTATGAAAGTCATCATATTCTAGACCAACAGTATCAACAGCGTGCGCCAATTCATCAATTTTACTCTGGAATAATTCTTTGTCAAAACCTTTTCTTAAGGATTTAATATAATCTATTATTTCATCAACGTCGGCCATAGTTTCATTTCTATTTCTGCTGTGATATAATGCAATTTGGCTTAGTTTTGTATTAGGGAAACAAACAAACAGGAGTACGGAAAAGAAAACAACACAATTTTTCCCGGTGTATTATATTCAGCGTTGCCAACTGCCACGGTCTCGATTACCCAAAAACCTAACTGAAAATCCCCAATTTTGGGGGGAAAAAATCAATATTCCCCACATTTTCCCCACAAATTTTCAGGAAAGAAATAAAAGTACTGTTTCTATAAATCAAATATATTTATTACATATACTTATTAAGTATTTAATGATTTTCATCAAGGTATTTATTGCAGCTCTTTATTATGCCTTTGTTTTGTCAACATATCATTCGAAGGATCAAATTTTAATCCTTTCTTCTAGTGGTCATAAGCGCTGCTACAGTGTCAATGTGCAGGCGATTGTGATTCTCTGTTTTCAAACTCTTTAAAACGCTAAATCTTTCGACAGATGCGTTTGAGAAAGATCTCTGCGATACTCTAAGTTTGATGGGCATAAATGTTGCTATAAAATAAACTGTAAAACCTTCCTGCCGGTGAAATTGCTTTAAACTGCATTTTTTTTTATACAAAGCACGGCAATTGACCCTTTGCACTAGCCGCCTCCACCTTGCCGGCCCAAAAGGTGCTTAAATAATCAAGGTAATTAAATATTCTTACATAATTTATAAATAATACCTACTTCTTAGACTACTTTTATTACTTCTAAGTTCAGTTCTAGCGTAAATGTCTTAATTCCCCGCATTTTCCCCACATAAACGCTCTCCCCACAAATTACCCAATTGAACTGAAAATCCCCGCAGTTTGGGGAATTCCCCACAGATTGGCAACGCTGATTATATTCCTCTATGATTTAAATTGTGATTGTCCGTTACCATCACAGATTATGAAAAGTTACCACGGTAAGCCACGGATAAAGTAATCTGTGAGCCACGGTTACAAAACCAATCTCAAAGCTGTCATATTTTTTCCTAGCACAGATTAGAAAGAGTATGTCTATCTAAAGCTTTAAAAAGGGATCTATGTATAGAAGCAGGTGAAGAAGTCTTACTATTGGCCCTAATTCTGGTAAACACATGCTAAGTCTAAATTTAAGTTCAGTGCATTTCTTTCTATCAAAAGGAATACGAAAAGGATGGCTGTCATATAATTTGACATTTAGAAACGTGCGTTCAATTTTCGACCTTATTGAACGTGATAAAATGCAGTGTTTAGGAGGCACCTCCGTACATGCCGTCTAAAATTGTCTATGGTTTCTTAGAAATCTATCTTAAAAATTGACAGCTCTAAACAGATTCTTGGTATCTTTTTTCTATTACTTATTGCGAGAAAGAGATATACTGTACTTAAATTTAGAATTAAAGTGTGATCCCAGAATTAGACCCATTATGGCTAAATGTAAAATATGCTCAGAACAATAACTAAAGCAATTTTGCTTTAGTTATTGTTCTGAGGTAAAATTATTGTATGGGATTTGACATTAACCATAGCCAATAGCCCTCGACCAACTCCAAACGCAATGTCAAAATTTATACATTAAAACTTCAAAAATCTGACCTTTCACTGACTTTTGAAGTTATAACTTCATGGGTAAGACAGTTTTGATCTTAATTTATGTCATGTTTGGAAAGAAGGCGCATTAGTTTAAATCTCCAACAAATTCATAAAAGAGATGGTTCAAAAATGTATGAAGACCCATCCTGAGGGCCTAGACAAGATGCCATTTGACAATCGCTTTCGCTATCGCCAAATGAAAAATGTATGGGATTTGACATTAACTATCGAATGTCGTTCGATGTCTTATGTCAAATCCCATACATTTTCCGCTAAGCAAAAATTGTGTTTTAGCTAAAGTGGTGATATATTAACATGTGTTTGTGTTAAAGTTCAATAGGAAGATACCTGTTATCTGTGAATCCACCTCATCAAAGTAGCATCATGAAGACTTTTGTCATAACGCGCTAAGCTCTCCCAACATGCATTGAAATGTGTTACCAACATTTCAATGCAGAATTAAAGAAAATACATATGGCTGTATTGGCTTTAAATCTCTTTGCCTTCTCCGTAAGAAAGAGAACTTAAAATAATATCATCAAAAATTCTCGGTTTTTGTTTAGAATTATCTTTATTTCTCACATTAGTAGAAAATATATTTCTATTGATTTAGGGACACTTACTTTACAGATTAATATAATTAAAATTTCCAGTGGCAAAAACAAACAATTTACACAGATGAAACACACTCCATAAATGATTCTTAAGTTACGCTTCCGTGTCTATGGTAGCGACAGCAGTCAAATTACCCGTTTATAAATTTACCCCAAAAATCAGGAATTTATTTACTAATACTTTCTTAACCCCAAATCTAGCACCAACTCTAAATTTGCTGAAGAATAATCAACTGAGAAGTGCAATCTGAAAGAGTGGCCTTTAAGAGACTCTAAACATAGTTTATTACCTTCGGTATACCGACTGACAATAATTTAGTAGCAAACTACACCTCTGAATCCCATATGACATTATATAATGCCCATTTACTACCGCTAAAACCAGGCCGGGGTAAAACGCTATTACAATAAAGATATGATCTGGGATCAACTTGTGTTTTATTTTTTCTGAAAGATGAATAAATTACCCGTTTTATTAATGCCTTTAGTTCTAAAAATTGATGTTCGAAAAAAAGAAGCGTGTTTAAAACCGTAGTATCTGTGGCAGTGTAGTCTAGTAAGTAGCAGCTGACCGAGCGCGCTCGGTAATTGACGCGCAGTTTTGTCTTGGGTTTTGGTATTTAGTGAAGTTAGTCAACTGATATATTATATCTTATTTTATATATTCTTAGTGATAATAAACAATAACAATTGTATTTTAATAAGTATTTTTTATATAAATTGAGTTTAAAAATGATGTGCAACGTAAATGGCGGTAACGATTTTTCTTTTCAATATTATTACATGAAGAACCAAATAAAAACCATGACAATCGTACCTATTTAGAGAGATTATTTAGCAAAGAATCTGTTATAGCTCATAGCTCTCGATTTCATTCTATATTTATAAAGTAAACCGATTTTCAAACTGCCGCGGCCCGTTTTAAATTAAGGCACAATATCTATTTTTAAATTGTCAAAGCGCTCCGGAGGGATAACGCTGCCAATAAATAATATTACAGATATTATAAATTGTATAAATTAAACTAACAAATTATTGAGAACAGAACACCTTAAAAAGTCCATTTTATGGGAAATTGAAATTAACTGCTGGCATTCTAATTTCCATAGACACCACAAAGCCGTCTCATTTTTTGAAGTGTCAAAAATGAACGAATTGTCGTTTGAAGTAAACAGTATGGATATTTGCCAATTCCAAATTTTGTAAAATATGGTCGAAATATTATAGTAAAAGGCTGTTTTATTCGATTTCGAACAAAACATATAAAATGTGGCCCATGCTACTGAACTTAACCCGCGACGAATGTCGTCGGACGCTTCGAAGACTTGGTATAAATTTAGTCTTTTAGATGCCATTCTTTTCCCTCCTATATTTTTGTTCAATTGTATAAATTCAATCCAGACTACATTATAGAGAAATAGATATTTATAATTCTGAAACACTGACGGATCATCCTTTTGTTTCCAGAATTAGAAGCCTACTCGAATATGATCAGTGTGTTTAGAGCCCAAGGGGCATTGGAAGACAACAGAAAAAAGTTATTGGAGGAACTACGCGCCGTTTTGCACATTAGCAATGATCGACATAGTGCTGAAGCGCGTCGCGTGTCTAATGATGAATTATTAGCTACAATTGCAGAACAGTAAGTAAATATTTTATATTTTCTATATGACTTAGTTGATTTATTTTTACACACTGTAGCAAAGTCAAAGATGGCTGAGAGTGTTAACAAGTCTGAGGCAGTGATTGCCCTAGTGTTTTCATATGTTTTCTTTGGCGTTTATTGTTATTGTATTCCTATAGGAATAAATTTAAGTTTGACATTTTGTAATATTTTTAAAATGTTGTCTTTAATTATCTTGGCCATAGAGATAATAATGTCATTGTTGTAAGATGTAAGAACATCCATGGCTAAATAATAATAGTACAGTGAAACCTAAATTATTCAAAATCTCTATTTAGTGATAATTAATTTTCTTACTATTTGACAGATAACCTAAAATAATTAGTGACAGTTTATTTTTTAAAAGTTTCTGAAAGAATTTCAAAGCAAATAAAAATTTGTTCCATGTTATTTATGAATGTGACAAACCATATAAATGCATAAGGGTAGTCCTTTTTTAATATTTTTTTTTTCATCTTTGCAACTAATTTGCTATCCACCACAGACTAGTGATATATGTGTCTACAATTCTATTCACTTCGAGTGATAATTTGGTATATTAACATTAACCGGCTGGTCGAGTGGTCTGTACCCCTTTCTATGCAGGCTACTCGGTCCAGAGGTCCCGGGTTCGAATCCCGGTAGGAGCAAATGTTTGTATGATGAATACAAGCATTTGTTTACGAGTCACGGATGTTTATTTAGATTATTTCGAATATTTATATACATATTATTATCAATATTGATCTGTTATCTAGAATCCATACCACACAAGCTCTTAATGATGCTTAAGCTGCTTGGGCAAGGTAATAGGTGTGAGTGTATGAATATTATTATTACTAATGCAGGGGCTCCAGTATTTGATATATATTGTTGTACACCCTCTTTTCAAAAGATCATGACTTGTTTTGCAAACGTAATGAGGATACTGAAAATGATGTGTATGTTATGCTCAAAAAATAAAAAAATTCTTTGAGCAAGATGAAACAGCTCACAATGCATTATGGTCCTTGTAATATATCTACATGTAATTACTGGGCATGGAAGGCATTTCACCTTAGGCCTAAGGATGACCATGCACCTGCAATAACAAGTGATGTTTTCCTTGTTTAGTACTGGTGTCTTTAGGTAATAGTAGCCACTTACCCCCAGGTTGGCCATCCCCCTGTTTAAAAACTAGGGGAATAAATAAGACATTGTGAAGTTCATGCTATGTTTCTCATGAAAATGCACATGATGCATTGTGGCAGTCACGGGAAGACCATATAGTGAAATTTGTTTTATGGCTATCATGTTATATGACCACAACGCATTGTGGCCATAAGGAAAGGTATGGCTGTGCTAAAACATATTAGATTACGACACAGAGCTTTGCGAGGTGGGTCCTGCTAGACATGTTAGAGTTGTTAGACTTTTTTACTAGTCATAATTAAAGCTCGATCAAGATCTCGGTCTCGGCATACTCGGCTATAAATCCAACTGTGAAATTGTCTCAGTTCTCAGCTACAAATTGCCGAGCTTCTCAGCCATTACCGAGACTTAATCATGCGCATTCACATTTATCGCTGGTGTCAATGTAGGAGTAATCTGTTGATTCTGATTAGTCACAGTCTCACTAACAATATTATGCAATTAATCATAACATTAATTTTTTTACCTGATTTGATGAGAACTTAGTCATAATATAAAATCCTTAGTCATAATTACTGCTGCTGTGAATGTGAAACACTTCACCAACAAACTTTTCATTAATGACTCTTTCGTGAACAAATCTAAAGTATATTCTATAATATCAGACAAAATATCTGACTCTACCTGGTTATAAAAAAACCATGAACCTACTAGTAACACCATCTCGCTATGTGGTATTCTTGTAATTGCCACAATGCTCTATGAATGCACATTAGCAACTATAATCCATGTTTAAAAAAGATTAAAATTACTACATATACTTATTTAACTTTACAGCCCTTAGCATTCTGCCAGTATTCACTCAACAAAGAATATCAATTGTTTTTGGTTTGTGTATACTTCATAAGCAGAGGTCGGAATTAGGTAGAGTTACTTATGTACTTACACTGATTTCATACAGCAAAAGAAGAAAGTGGATATGCCTCAAATCCCGACATTAATTTTAAAGAGCAGAAAGTCCCCTGATATATTAAATAAAAAAAATATTTACTTTTACACAATTTAAACAACTGCATGCCTGAAGTTGCCATATTTACATCAATGACATCAGATGTCCTAAGTTGCAAAATTTGAAATCCCGGGAAGATCTATATTAATATCAACATTTTGATTCAAGTACATAAATAACTCTACCTAATGCCAACCTCTGTTCATAATTTAAGTTACAAAAAAGAAACCTGGTCCCGATTGGCTTTTAAGTAGTAATACTTACAGATACTATTACAACTCTGTTTTATGTATATTATTACTATTTAGTCTAGAGTAGATGACAATCCTTAAGACCGATATTAACAAATTTTGAAGAAATAAGATATTATTAACAAATAAACGGGTTAAGAGATAAATTTTGCCTATGTATGTATTCAGTCTAAAATAGCTTATCAGTCTGCTCAATCAGTATGTAGTTGTTAACATTAAGTTTGGTTCATGGACCCCCATATTAGTATTATTTTTACTGTGCTACGGCGGGATACCGTTGTGAATAATAAAGATTTTTGATAGCTAAATATTTTTTTTTTTTTACGATTTATTAAATGCTAGCACCCGCCCCGGCTTTGCACGGGTGCAATGCTTATGTAAATATTATGCATGTATTATACATATAAACCTTCCTTAAGAATCACTCTATCTATTTAAAAAAACCGCATTAAAATCCGTTGCGTAGTTTTAAAGATCTAAGCATACATAGGGACAGACAGACGGCGAATAGCGACTTTGTTTTATACTAATGTAGTGATTACTTAAAAATATATATCGCTCATTTGTGTCATACCTAAAAAGTGTTTTGTTTTCAAAGTTGTATCTTTGCCTCGTGGCACCATTATCATCCTTTCAATAAACTTAAATTTGTAATTCACATCAAAATAGTCACAGTGAACTTTTTATATTATTTTTAAAACTAAAGTTATACAAAAGGACAACCATGAAACATGAGTGTTAGTGATTTGCAGAAGTATTTGTCATAAAACTATACAGTCCAGATACTAAGGTTCTTTAGAATGAAAAGCAGAAACATTAAAATCTTAAGTACACAGAAATACCTTGAGGACCCCTATTCCATTCATAATACAGGTGGCTTTCATATTGCATCTGTTACACTTGATGTCCTGTCATCTCATTCTTTGTACTTAAGATTTTTTTGTTTGAATATTATAGTTCTTCCAATTAGTTTAAGCATTTTAATTTTAGTAATTAAATTTCACGTCCTGAGGCAGGAATCCAACCCGCGACCTTTCGCAATCCGGGCGACTGCTCTGACCACCGAGCCACTCAGGACTTGGGATATCCCTGTGAAATTCTTCTAGTCTATCTGTATTTGCGTTTATGAGCTAACGTCCACCCTACAATGTCGAAATATTCTATTTCAACATCCGAAACGAGTATTTTTACAAATACCTACGATTCTAAGTTGGGGCAGTGCTTTCAAATATTCTTAATTTTTTATTCAAACATTATTATAAATGTTTGAAAAATTACTTAGTAATTAAAATATAATAAAACTAGAAAAATTTCACGTCCTGAGACAGGAATCGAACCCGCGACCTTTCGCAATCCGGGCGACTGCTCTGACCACTGAGCCACCCAGGACTTGTGATATCCCTGTGAAATTCTTCTAGCCTATCTGTATTTGCGTTTATGAGCTAACGTCCATCCTACAATGTCGAAATATTCTATTTCAACATACGAAACGAGTATTTTTACAAATACCTACGATTCGGTTAAGTTGGGGCAGTGCTTCAAATATTCTTAATTACTGAGTAATTTTTCAAACATTTATAATAATGTTAAAATCAATAATAAGAACATTTTAATTTTGTACTACTTTATTGAAATGTTATTTTTCTTCAAACAATAACTTATAAAAATTAATGTGCCATATTATGACGCGTTGTACTAAAGTTGTAAATGCAATGCAACAGTTATATCTCATTTGTTAGTTAGGACTTATGATCAAACGAGATTTCTTTCACAACAAAATAAATTAATATTTATTTATTCTGTGCTTTTACTCAATTGAAACAGGATTTAACAATTAAAACTAGATTCAATACTTTAGCAATGCAGATTTGACTATGAAAATAAGATGAAATAATTTACCTCATTTATAAACTAATAATACATAGAAGTTGCGTGAACAAGTTGACTATAATAATGTAAAATATATCTTAACTAGAAAAATTTCACGTCCTGAAAAGTAAAAGTATATAAATAAAGTAAATAATAGTAAAAGTATTAATATAGTATTAGTAAATAATTTTTCAAACATTTAAAATAATGTTAAAATCAAAATTTAGAATATAATAATGTACTTACAGTTTATTGGCCATGCTTTTAATTCATTGAAGAATTTAGAAAGTTAAACATTGAATTGCGATTTAAAAAATTATATTTTTCTTATACAGGGTGGTGCCGTCAATGCGACAATAAATTTAAACATAGGCTATATTAGCCCATAGAAATGGAATGCCACTTTCAAAAATATCGTATTCATTTGATAATTTCATGACATGTGTATGGAATAGTGTAACATTGGAAGCATTATTTCATACAAAGGTCATGAAATTATCAATTGAATACGAAATTTTTGAAAGTTTCAAACTATTTCTATGGAGTAATATAGCCCATGTTTAAATTTATTGTCGCATTGACGGCACCACCCTGTAGATAGTTTAACAAATTGACTAGGTCGTCTGATTTAAATAGCTTATATTTAAATCAGGCGACCTTATCAATCTAATGAAGTCACATTTATTAAACATAAACCATATTTATTATATTTACAGATTAACTGGTCCAAATACAGGACTAGGATGGATCAGCGAAGGTCGACGGCGTGTTCCTCTCATGCCTCGTGGGGTTGCTCAGACCATGTATACAGAGATAGCGGATAAAGCGGCGGAAGCCGCTGCTGCTGAGAATAAAGAGATTATGAAAAAACTTGAGGCTGAGAAGCTTATTGCACCAAAAACGAATGAGGAAGAACTGTCAGAAGCTGAAGGGCAAACGGCAGAAGGAGCAGTACTGTCAAATGACTCCAATGACGAAATTATGCAAATACCAATAGCAATGGAAGATCAAACACACAAAGTTAGACATCAAAACTTTAGTTAAAAGTACATTAGTAACATTGAGTTATTTTATAATTCCAATTTTTTAAATTTTCTTCCAGATATGGGAAACAGAAATAATTTGTCGCAAGAGAAAACTTCCAGAAGGAGGTGCAATACCAGATGACTCTTCAACACCAGTCAAAAACATGAGAAATATTCCGGTTAACACCAATCAGAAACATCTAAATTTATCTCAGATATATTCTAAATTTTCTCAACCAGCAACAAGTATGTTCAAAAAAGAATATTTCCATCTTACAGTAATATTTATGGATATATGTATTAAATATTTTTTTTCTGTACAGGTAAGCCATCAGGTCAATCAAAACATTCATATAACCAAGTAAGCAAAGTGTCAACTAGTAAATCAAGTCAATCTCACCCACAAAGACAAACACACAAACATAGATCACATAAACAAAGTTCAAAGAAATCTGCACAAACCAATATGTCTAAATCTCAAATGAAAAAACTTCAAGATATGTCTGTATCCCCCAGCAAACAGTATAATCCTATATCTATGCCACAAGACTATGCAGGCCCGCCTAATACCTTCCAGGCCAGTTATGCACAATCTGTTTTAGGCAGTAAAAGTAAGCCTGATGTTTACATGGAAGAAATAAAATCAAAGGTACTTTCGTCGCCTGGCATGATCACTGATTCACCAACTATGCAACTTTTAACTCAACCAGCGACAGTGCCTCATGAATTAGGCGTTTCTGATAACGCACACACAGATGACCCCACAACATTGCAAGCGCAAGGGATGTCTACACAGAAACAGATGCTCACTAATAAACCATGTCATCTTATTCTAAAAAAGCGTGGTGAAGTCACCACTGATAACAAAGTACAAATGTCAGAATTTAAAATATTACAAAAGCCATCTGAAGGTATTAAAGTTTTATCAAACAGGCAAGTCGTTGTTACGCCAAGTTCAAACCAGAAGTCACTAGCATCGGGGAAACTAGTAGCTACTAAAGTTATTGGTTCTATTCCAAAAAATAGAACTCCAGGTACTCCCGGTATAACAGAAAAAATGATTGTTGTATCTAAATCATCATCAGAAATAAAAACCATGTCTAATTCTAAAATACTAATAACGTCTTCTGTGAGCACACCCGCTAAAGAAATGTTACCTGTTACTACAAATAGTATAACTCCTAAAACAATTGAAACGCTAACTCCTAAAGGTATACCTGCCACAGATTTGAAAGTTTCCTCGAAAACTGTAGTTTTAAATCCGAAATCAGGTCAGAAAATGGTAGTATTACCTGCAAAGGCTCGAACGAAACCTGGGCCAGATGGTCAAATACCGCTTTTACATTTTAAAGGTCTGTCAACTGCAATGAAATTAGTACCTGTAAGCTCACAAGCAGCAACTCCAGTTACTAGGTCAACAGCAATGACTGTGGTATCAAAACCTGCCATAGTGAGCTCTATTCCATCAACTGCTAAAGTAATAAATATGGAACCAATTAAAACTGCTAATCTGGCTGACATTGTTCCCGTAAAAGGGCTTACTCCCATCACTACACCTAAAATAACAAATCCCATCGTTCGGCCCGCGAGTGCTAAAGGCAGCGTTATTGTCGTACAAAAGGGCACTACTATTGGGAAAGCATTGACATTTACAAAAAATGGTAATGATATGTCCAAAATTATAATGGGGAAAAATATAAATCAATTATTGCAAGCTTCGAAATCGGATCAAACGGATGTATCTAAATGCGCCGGGAATGTTATACTTCTAGAGCTCAACAACGAGCAAACAGGACGGACAACTACCATGTCCGAAATACTAGACAGCAGAAACGTCAGTGTAGTTCAGGAGATCGATGACGAAAGCAAAATCCCTCAAATTACGCAAGACACGCCAGTTTTATTTGAAAATCCAATCACAGATGAAACTTGTAATGCGAGTAGTTTAGACTCTACCGCTGATAGCATAGGTGTCATCGAACCTATTGAAGATTCTAGCATACCAATCCTAGCGAAAGAAGTCGAAAAATCTGATTATAATAAAGACGTGGAAGGCACTAAAGATTCGTCTAGCGTAACTGACTGGGAGATGGAGCTCGACACAGTTTCAACCAGAAAGGACAAAGACGATGACGACAAGTTAAACTCTTTGCATTTGGATCTCGGGATGTCCAGCGATAGCGAAAACGAGTACATGGTGGAAAGTCACAAATCCAAAAGCAAACACTCCTCACAGCATAGCATACAACCTACGACAGGCAGCGGTAAGATATCGATTATATAATTCTTGCATTATATAATTGTTGACATTGTGTATGAATTTTACAAAATTAACCAATGTTTTTAGGGGAACCCAGCGAAATTTACGGCAGTTCTTCGGGCCTGTCGATCGCGACCCGAACCCTGTTGAGTCAGCTGCAGGACGAGGGCTCGTCTAGCAACGACTCGTCGTTCGCGCTGAAATCCAAAGCGGTGGGCAAGTTGAAGGATTTGGACACGAAAATTGATAAATCTGAGTCGGACGCGCTGTCAAAAGCGAAAGCGAAACTGTCCGAGAAGGTAGCCGAGGCGAAATCGCAGCAGAAGCGGATAGACATATACAGCACGGCGATCACGTCGTCAGATATAAACTTGGACTCGTTCTCGTATCTAGACGAGGGCTTGATGGCCGGCGACGACGTGTTTGGGGAGGAAAAGGGTCGCGACGCGCGGCGCGTCGACGCGCTCGACGAACAGCTGTGCCGGCTCCTCGGCGACGACTCCGCCAACTCCACAGACTCACACACTGTAAGTGACAGTTTGCCTTTATCTAAATGAGCAATATTACTAGCTGTAATTTAAAGTGGTAAAAGTTTCTTTAAAATGTAATGGCACGTAGACTGTTTAAGACGGGACATATGATGTGAAATGTGAAGTGAAAACGTTGCCGGTGACCTCTGTATCGTTTTGTTATAAACGTTTTTATGGGTGTGTTTGTGTAATTATTATATTGTATTTTATTTAAGAGGCTTTTGATTTCGAACTACTTTTTACTTTGCCTCTCATTTGCCGATATATTTATACAGGGTGGTGCCGTCAATGCGACAATAAATTTAAACATGGGCTATATTAGTCCATAGAAATGGTTTGCCACTTTCAAAAATATCGTATTCATTTGATAATTTCATGACATTTGTATGAAATAATGTTGCCAACGTTACACTATTCCATACAAATGTCATGAAATTGAAACGAATACGATATTTTTGAAAGTGGCAAACCATTTCTATGGACTAATATAGCCCATGTTTAAATTTATTGTCGCATTGGCGGCACCACCCTGTATATTATTATGCATTGAGAATGTCTGCAACGAAATTTATATTGATAACAATTTCCTTTATATTTATTTGGCTACAACGTTCTTTTTCTATGAACGAGTAATAATATTAAAATAATGGGCAACCTTTGTTTAAGGTTTTAATGTTTTACCCCCAAAATAAAAAGATTTGCGTCATCATAGTCACTTGCTACTTATTCTGACAGTTAAATTATTATCTGTGTAATAATATAAGAATATCAGTAACAGACTTAATAAAATTTTTTCGATTACATCAATCAGGCGATAGTAAATTTAATAAATTTCTTTCTGAATATTTATTTTAGTATCTATCACCTACACATTACTTAATAAGCTATATGATTGAAGTAGATATTCAAAATTATTTCGGGACCATTATTATAGCTAAAATCAGATGGAATTACAAAGACGTTTAGGAATAACCAGAGATGTTTTTGTTAAATGTATAATGTTTTTAATTATTATGTCAATTTTAAATTGAATACAGTTTCGAGTTGATATTCTGTCATAACATATATGAACAAGAAACTAGAATTAATGCTCACAAGAGATTACATACTTATGTTTAAATCTATTTACAATAGTTCAAAGTAGCCATTTTGCGTCGTCAGAATGAAGTTAATTTCCCTAGATACCCAGTGCTATAATAAGGTCTATTATAAGTCAAGAAAAGCTTCCCAAACTTGCGGAATCTCTTTGAAAATACTAAACAATACTATTTCGTTTGTTTAATAGATAATATTTAATTGAGCTACATACAATTTAGTTATTTATTATTACATTCACTGGGTCCGATTCTGATCACACATACATGATTGTATATTTAAGTACAGTACACAAGAGGATAGCAAAAGTTTGAATTGTCAAAATACTAAATTTTACACAAATCATAGACAATTTTAGAAAGCATGAGGGTTCTCAAAACCCACATTTTCCTCAAAATTGAACCCATCTCTCTAAATGTCAAATTGATTGAGAGAGATCTGTCCTTTTCACCCCTAATGGAAAAAAGATATACAGGGAGGTGCTGTCAATACGACAATAAATTAAAACAAAGAAATGGTTTGCAACTTTCTAATACATCTTATTCATTTATTCATTCATTTGATAATTTCATGACATTTGTATAAGATAATATAACATCGCCTGCGTTATTTCATAGAAATGTACTGAAATTATCGAATAAATAAGATTTTTTGAAATTGGAAACCATTTTAATGAACTAATATAGCCCATGTTTCAATTTATTGTCCTATTGACGACACCGCCCTGTATACTGACCATTACATTTAAATTCAGTGTGTGTAATTTGAATCAGGGCCAGCTTAGCTGATATTATTAGCTGATAAAATAACTGTATATATCAATGGTTGGTTTTTTATTTAGTTTTACTGATCATTAAATATTACTGAAAATGAAACATTAATTAGTGTAAACATAATTTAATCTCCAGTGAGACCCTTATATACCATTTGTCTGTTTCGCACAAATTACATAAAAGTAGTGGTTTGTAAACTTTAAATATAAGTTTATTTATAATTTTATTCTCTAAAATGCAATAAACTTTCAGTACAACGCTGCTGCTTGCAAGAGTATAATGTATTAAATAAATTATTATAGTTTTAAATTTGAGAATAGCTGCAATATATTAGCCCAATTACTTTAAACTAATGTTATGTTTTCTGCAGTTGATAATTACTAAATATATTATGGTGACAGGGTCACATAGTGAACTTGGGTCCCATTGTTATTTTTAGAAATATTATATATAACCAATTTATTCAAATAAGAGGTTTTGCAGTAGTAGGAGTGAATTTAATTACTGTGGACAGTGCTGTCGTGCATACGTTAAATATAATCCTTTTCACAGTAATTTAAATATTTAAAATCTTTTTTCAATTAAAGTTTTATTCCGTCAAATAGTCACCATAATAATCTCATAGCAATTGTTTCAATCACAGTGCAAGCGAAGATGGAGAAGTCATGGATTATTTTCCTAAAGTGGATCTTAACATAAAAACAATCCATGTCTGAATTAGACTGACTTGTAATAAGAATAAATGTAAATTGCTATAGGATCGTACCACCAATAAAATTACAGTGAGGCAACCCCAAGGTGAAATTGGGTAGGAATTGTAGACATATTGAGTGAACAGAAGTGCATGATAATGGTACATATTTCTTGCTTTAAAAAGAATGATAATGCATTCTAAAGAAATTGTGCCATGTAGTTTGTTCTATTGAAAATTTGTAAATATAACTATTTTTATTGAAATATCATTGACAACTATCGACTTATAGAATGTATTAGTATATTTTGTATCATAATAAATAAAATGTATGTTGTTACATACACGGCATTTTGGATGTACGTGATTGTATGTCCTCCTAAAATAAACTTATTAGTTTAGCTAAATATAGGTTTACATCGATTTTTGATGTTGATGCAGGTGAATATGTTAAATATTGTTACCACAACCTACAAAGATTGTGGTTAAATAACATGTGTTCCCATTAATTGTAAGTGAGGATATCCTATAAGGAGTTATGTACACTTGTATAATATTAAAATCTTGTTTTAAATTTTAGGCAATGTTAACCATTTACCTGCATCCGGTTTTATAAGTAGAGTAAGAAGTTCATTTGTTTGTCAGCTGTAAATATTATGCGTAGATTAGTTGTCATAGAATCACTGCAGACAGGTTAATCTGATTGGGTAGTTGACAATGGCCCCAATTCTGTTGTGCACTAACTAAAACTAAAATTAAGTTCAATACAACTATTTCACTACAATCCGACAAGAAAGGGACAGATGGAAGGTGACATCATACTATTATGATGTTTCTAAAACTGGAAATATTAACGCAATTTACCTTTGGAACCGCAATTAGAGATGTCAAAATTGGTGGTTCGGCTAAATGTCAACTAAGTTGGCGTTTAAGTCGTTCTATCTCTTGCTTACTAATGTAGAACGAAAGGGATATCGATTACTTAAATTTAGTCATAGGGTGTATCAACAGAATCCACACAAATATCTACTTATAAATATGCCCGTTAGTCTATTGATAATAGAATTCTCAGATCAATTACTCGGTTTTATTACCTTTTGTAATTTGAGAATAATATTAATCACAATAATACACCCATAGAAAACAAAAAAGGGATTAAGAAATATATATGTTAACCAGTCAATTATCCAGTTTGTGTTTTTGGCATCAAGTTTATTTAATCTACCTACTTATTTTAACAATAAAAGTTTAATCATTACCCCATTGTTTCTTATTGAAAAATGTGCAGAGAAAAAAAAATGAAAATCATTTTTAAAATCAACGATATATTATATAATATTAACTATAAAAAATAATAATGAAATACGAAAAAAAATGTATATTCTGCTCATAAAATGCTAACAAATGCTACAAAGATTTTTACAATTGTGTAATTTACTAATAAAACTGTGCAATTGTACATTTCGGTAGTAGTGTTGTGGAATATCTGTATATTTAGGTTTGTATATTCGATATGTTGCTATTAAGAGCTGACTTTGTGGATGGCTTCGGCCACATAGTTCACGTTCTTGGAAGAAATGCCGGCGACTGAAATGCGGCCATCCTTAGTCAAGTAGATGTGAAAGTCCTTAGTGAGTTTCTCCACCTAGAAGCAAACAAATTGAGAATAAGTTAAACAAACACAGTAAAATTACTTATCAGACAAAAACTACTTTTTGGAGTTGGTGCATCACTTTCTATTGTTTCTGGAAGCAGCTTAACAGCAACTCCAAAAAATAATAAAATACAACCATAAGATTATTAGAATAAAAGTGATTATGGTGTGAACTTTTGTGGTTATCCACCTCATCAAGTAGCATCATATGGAGACTGTCATCATATATTTCGCGTCAAATACTCCTAAGATGCATTGAAATGTGTAACACCAGCATTTCAATTCGAAGTGTTTAATTGTCCATTTTCTTATTTGCTTAGACGAGAGGTACAAAACAAGAATTTTTATTAAAAAAAACTGCAACACCAGCCAAATCATCATCATTGCGTCTATGGCAATTCAGTGACATTTAGTTGACTTCTGTGTTTTTTTTTATTCATTCTCCCAGGAAAGGCAAAGGGAACTAATGCCCATACAGCCATGTCTTGAGTATATCTTTATTTCTTCTTTTATTGCATTAAAATGCTGGTGTTACACATTTCAATGCACGTTTGGAGAATTTGACGCGAAATATATGATGACAGTCTCCATATGATGCTACTTGATGAGGTGGATAACCATAAAAAAGTTATCATCTTTCACACAATATTCACTTTTATTCTAATAATCTTTTAGTTGCACGTCAACACAAACACTTGGTTTATAAAACAACACCACTTTACACCACAAAGTTCGCTCCGACACAATTTTTAATTAATGAAATAAAAACTTTGACCGACACTACAAAATGCCGCCAAAAGGAGGGTGTTTTACCATCGAGAAAACTCCAAGGATAATTCCAACTTTCGTATGCAGCGTGACCGCGACGTCTCATCGGCCTCGCTAAAGTATGATGCCATTTGATAATAGCTATCGTTAAATATAAAATGTTGACATTTGCGATCGAAAGTCGTTTGTTTTAATTTGTTTGTTGAAGCGGTAGCGATTGTCGAAAGGCTTCTTGTCTAGGCTCTCTAGTTTGTTTTTTGTGTCAAAGAATATCAAACAAGCAGATGGTCCTCCTGATGAAATCTCATGTGAATCGGTGCACAGGTAAAAAGTGACAAGTGACAGATAGACAAGGGTGTTGTTCGCTTTATATTATTTTTATAGTAGTAGTAGTAAGTTAATATTTCAAGGTTACCAATTTATTGCTGATGGTCATGATGTGGTTTGAGTGCTCTGATTTCGATTTCGGCAACAAAGCAAATTCACCATGATCGATCCCGGGATCAATCAAAAGTTGTTATCTCGAGCTCTTCCGTGCTTAAGGCACGTTAAGCCGTTGGTCCCGGTTCTGCAACCGCTTTAACCTACCAATCCGCATCGGGCCAGCGTGTTAGTGTTATGACCAGAGGTCGGAATTAGGTAGAGTTATTTATGTACTTGCACCGAAATGTTGATATTAATATGGATCTTCCCGGGATTTCTAATGGAATGAATTTTGCAACTTGAGACATTCGTTGTCGTTGATTTAAATTTGGCAATGTCGCGCGTGCAGTGGTTTTATAAAATATTTTTTTTTTAAAAAATCACGGGATTTTTCTGCTTTTCAAAATTAATCTCGAGATTCGAGGCATATCCACTTTATTATTTCGCTGTATGAAATCAGTGTAAGTACATAAATAACTCTACCTAATTCCGACCTCTGGTTATTCATATTCATATTTTTTATTGCATCATGTTATAATAAAAGGTCTTAAAGCTATGTCATTAGTACAGAACATGAACCCTGCAAGGGCAATGCAAATTTTATACTTAAATCTAGTTACAATAAAATTATTTCTTGAGATCAATTATAATTATTAGGACTATAGGTTCTACATCTTATTTTCAAAAAAATCTTTTAAACCATAAAAACATTTTTGAATTAGATACTGTTTTAACATTTTAAAAAATAAAGTATCTTTTTCTATATTTTTTATATTTAATGGTATTATATTGTTATCGACATATGCTGTGTCCCCGAGCGAACTAAGTGTAATTTAGTTAATGGTAAGGCCAATTTATTTAAAGAAATCTCTTACAACTCAACTCCGCATGTTTCTCCCGTGTAGGAAGGCCTGTGCCCAGCAGTGGGACGTTTATGGGCTGGTGATGACGTGGGTACTAACCTGGTTAGCGTTGAGGCCGGTGAAGCAGAACATGCCGATCTGGTCGGTGATGTGCTGCCAGTTGTTCTTGTTGCCGGCGCCCTCGATGCCGGCGCGCAGTTGGGTTCGCATCGTGATGATGCGGTCGGCCATATGTTTCACGTCTACCAGCCTATAATACACAAAGAGATTGTTTGGTATGGATAAAAAAATACTGTAATTATAGTCTAAATTATGACAGAAGGAATTGATTCAGGATTTAATTTCACTGTGCAAGCGACTTATCCCCGTATAGATGACGATACTAGCGCAGCTTTAATAATATACAGAGTGGTGCCGTATAAACACTGGGACCACTTAAATTATAGCTATTTTACTATTTAAACTGAATCAAGCAATACTAATATCAATAAATAAAAGTTGTCACAAAGTAGCACTTATAAAATAACTGATGCACATTAGTAGGTAACTCATTTCCATTGTACAGTCGACACAGAAGTAGCTTAACACTTTAGTACCATGTCACACTGAATATGGCGCTCGTAAGCAATAGTTGTCACCGTACTTTACTAACGCCTGTCTGTTCAGCGGGGATCGCGCAACGCGGCGCGGGCGACGTGTCCTGAGCTCTGGACTACTCGCCTGCTGGGATTCACCAACCGCGAATGCGACATAATTAATGAACATCTTGTTTGTTCGGAATTCATGTAATTGGATGGCAATAAACTAGCCCGTAACTAAATACAGTCCACTCATTTAGTACCACCACCAACAACGCCATAGTTATTGTGACATTTTACTAAAGTGTTCAGCTACTTTTGTGGTCGACCGTACTTCCAGAACTTAGCATTCTTTGCCAGCGCCATTCTTTTTTTCTTATGCTTTAGGCCGGTGAAGGCGGTTAGAACAGTAAGTTCATCCTAAACTAGCCGGCAAACCTCTTTTTAATTCCTTTACCAGCATGTTTTACTATGTTTTATCAATTCATGTTTTACTTTATCAGCTAATGAAATCACCACCTGTGTATCTGTGTATCATCTAACTAAACAAAGCCTCACCATTGCTTCTTGAGCTCCGGCGTCGAGAGGATCTCCTGCACAATACGCGCGCCGTACAGCGGCGGGTTGGAGTACATAGTACGGATCATGATCTTGACTTGGGACATCATCTTGGCATTCGTCTCTGAATCGCCGCAGAGGAAAGTGAGAGCGCCCGCACGCTCGCCATACAGACCTGGAATACATTTTATTGTTTTAGTTTGGACGGATTATAAATGAGCCAATAGGGTAGTTGACAACTTTTTTTTATTTCTTAAATAAGAAGTTTATAACTCATAAAGAAATATTGCAAAAGAAATAGTATGTCTAAGATCAATAGTGTCACAGATATAGTGGTATGTTTGTAGTGTTGCGGCGCATCGCCCAAAAACGCTCCATATAAAATCTACGGAACAGGTGACGTCACATGTTCCCATATTACTAAGAAATGTATGAGCATACTGACAAAATTGATAATAACTATGTATTAAGTATGTTTTTTTTTTACTAATAGTTGTTTTAATTGTTGTCAGCAATCTAATATCATTAACATTTTTGATAAATTTTGAAAAAAATTACCAATTTTTTATATTCAAAACAGTACAACTTCAACAATATTCTATATCTTTTAAGTTTGAATTGTTTTTATGGGTAACAGTAGCGTATATTTTCCGAATTTGTGAAAAATAGCGCCATATTCAAACTTAAGCAACATCCCAATTACAAGGAAAAAAAATTAGGGAGATGTTTCAGAGGAAAATAAACCCTGTGATTGTAGTCGATAGCATAGCAAGCGTAACAATTAGACCTTGAGACCGCCTTTACTACGTTCGTAATAGAGGCGGCTATCGTAGTGCAACTGTTACACTGAAGGTGCTGCTGTCTGTACACTTAATTTTCAATTAAACAATTAAAATATGAATTTGAAAATAAAATTGGGCTAAAAGCCGGTCAAAAACTACATTTTAACTTCGTGCGGCAGCTTGCGTTTTAATGCAATTTAAATTTGAAAAATCTTACAATAAATTATATTTGTACTTTAAGACTACTTATTTATTGGCGGTCTTATGCGGTCATTGACGTAAGGCAGGACGTGACGATAACATAAAAAGGTCGTATCAAAATCAAAACAAAAATAATCAGCTAATCTACATTTTGTCGTCATTGAGACCATACACAGAATACACACTAAATTGATGGCGGGAAATATACATCAATATTCAAGCATTCTAATAAAATTGCAACCAAAATCAGATTTTACTGTTATAAAAATTATAGTAACCATTTACTACTTACCAGCTTTTGCCCGCGACTTCGTCCGCGTGATATTTTTATGACAGTTTAGCCTATGCCCGTGACGACTATTTTATATGACCTAATTCTTATAATTAGGAGCTCATATAAAATAGTCGTCCTAATTCTTAAAGTCGTCCTAATTCTTAAAGTCGTCAATTAAACATTTGTATGAAATAATATAACATTGGCTGCATTACATCATGGAAATGTCATGAAATTATCAAATGAATAAGATGTTTTTGAAAGATGCCAAACATTTCTATAAACTAATATATCCCATTTGAAATAAAACCAATTTACCGGACTTAATATGGCCCATGTTTTAATTTATTGTCTTATTGACGGCACCACCCTGTCTACATATTATTATCAATATTTCTTAACACAAGCTCCTAATGATGCTTACTTTGGGCTAGATAATAGGTGTCAGTGTAAAAAAAATAGATCTGAAGTAGGTATTTTCGACCGCTAGATCACAGAGGCGGTTAAAATGCGGCTTACCCATATTCTTAGCGAAGCTCTGAGCCAGCATGATCTGGTGGCCCTGCTCGACGAAGTAACGCACGGCGTACGCGTCGTTGTCCACGTCGCCGGTGGCAAAACCCTGATACGCCATGTCGAAGAACGGGAACAGCTTCCTTTCTTTGATGGCCTGTTGCATTGTTTAATGTTAGGGTGAAACTCACCTTATGCTTTTGTTTCTTAATAGTCGTAAGGAAGGACATAAGGAAAATAAAAAAATAGCAGGTATATCTTTTAATTTTTTTAAACAAACTAGTTGTTTAAAAAAAAGACAAACAAGCTGACGGCCCACCTGGTGGTAAGCGGTTACCGCCGCCTATAGACACCTGCAATAACAAGGAAAAATCAATTAACATTGCAGGTGCGTTGTCATCCTGAGACCTAAGAGGAAATCCATGGAGGGGGCCATCCAAGAGGCCGTCCATGCCCAGTAATTATCACTGGCTAGTGGCTACCTTTCCCTTTAAACACAGCGAACTGTTTCTACTGAAAATAAGAAAGGCGGTGGTACCTACCCAGACGACCCTAAATACGGGCCTACCACCTAGGAAGTTTAGTATTATTATGAAATCAGATATAAATGTCATTTCGTTTCTTATCGTTTAAAAAGCGAAGGTAGTTGCGTTGCTACTTCCCACAGCGAGAGTAAGTTGATAATAGGTACTCTTTATTGAACTTGTAACAAAGTTTATCAATACATAATGGAAAAATGATGTTAATTTAAATACTAGGTCCCTTCCTACAGGAATAATATGAGTTGGAGAAAAACTTCCAAGCTGCGATAACATTGTAATAAAAAGTATCCACAAATCAAAAAAAAATACATTGTAATGGTATTTAAATTCAAATCTTTCAAATTATTATTACATTACCTCTGATAGCTGGTGCCATTCCTCCTTCTTGGGATCGACGCCAGTAGGGTTGTGCGCACAAGCGTGAAGAAGAATTACAGATCCCTCAGGAATTTTCTGCAAACCAAATATTGGTCGTATTAGTTTTACTCTGCAAAACCAATAACGACGAAAGCATAATTATCATCATTTCAGCCGAGAGACGCCCACTGCTGGTTATAAGCCCCCAGGGATCCTCAAACCGATCGGTCCTGCGCTGCCCGCACCCATCAGCTTCCCGCGACCCTCACTAGATCGTCGGTCCACCTTGTGGGGACCAACGCTACGTCTCCCGGCACATTAGCATATTACACTTATCTTTACTGTTTAGCACCTATCAGTAATATTAATTTCAGTGAACTCCCTATAATTAATGGTTGTCTGTTAAAGATCGCTTCTAGTGATAAAACCGCATTTTTGACTTATTATTGTGTTTCGTTTTATCTCTGTGCTATTTGCGTAAGTGTAAATAAAGAGAGTATCTATCTACCAGTATTTATTACAACCTGTTAATAGGCCATCCCAAAGGAACACAATTGAACTACGTTTATATCGCTTCTTTAAAGTGACAAGTACATTTTCATCCTGGAGGCCTAAGATGAAATGCCGTGCATGCCCAGTAATTGCACTGGCTACCTTTCCCTTCAATCCGAAACCCAGCGAACTGTTTTACGGCTGAAATAAGATTGGCGGTGGTACCTACCCAGACGACCCTACATACGGGCCTACCACCTACTAAAAAGGGATATAGAAATATTATTTCGCGATAGCTATTTCGCGAAACCGCGTTGTTTTCATCGTGTCAGTTGTTACTGCGCTCGAAGAGGAGACGGTGCTCTTACTTTTCAGCGAGAATTTGACATCACAAGAATATCACAGTTTATCAGCTATGAATTGGGATGTTGCCTAAGTTTGAAAATGGCGCTATTTTTCACAAATTCGGAAAATATACGCTACTATTACCCATAAAAACAATTCAAACTTAAAAGATATGGAAAATTGATGAAGTTGTACTGTTTTGTAAATTAAAAAAATGATTAATTTTTTTTTTCAAATTTTATCAAAAATGTTTATGATAATAGATTGCTGACACCAATTAAAACAACTATTATTATGACAACTATGAATAAAAACATACTAAATACATAGTTATTATCAATTTTGTCAGTATGCCCATACATTTCTTAGTAACATGGGAACATGTGACGTCACCTGTTCCGTAGATTTTCTATGGAGCGTTTTTGGACGATGCGCCGCAACATATCAAACATACCACTGTATCTGTGAAACTATTGATCTTAGACATACTAGTTCTTTAGCAATATTTCTTTATGAGTTATAAACTTCTTATTTATGAAATAAAAAAAAAGTTGTCAACTACCCTATTAAATCCCCGCGCAGGAGTATTCCATAGTTAAGATGTTTGAGTAAATCTTATTTCGCTAAGATTTACTTCTGGTAGCTCTTCAGTAACGTATTGCCAAGTAGCTTTGATAAATATCGAATTGGAATCATGCCAAGGCAACGTGAACACTCTTATCAGTGAAACAACAGCCCAACTACGTAATATCAGAATATTATCTACAGTATTACCTATTGTATCTATATTACTTAATAGATAGTCTATTACATAAGTAAATATATGTAAGTATATCATTCAATTGCAAACCTTAATTTTTTTAACTTTAGCTTATGATAATCTAATCTAACACGCGACACTCACAAAGCCTGTCACGCCTTTTGTTGTAATCTTAACTATAATTAAAGTGTACAATTTATTAATTTTACTTCATTTAATTTACCTATCTAACGATTAATCACACTTGCAAATTATCAGAGATTTGAGAATGCATTCCGTATGCAACTATAAAGGTCCGTTTCAACAAATGCGGGGATAAGTGAAGCGAAAATCAGCCTTATGCATAGTTAACTTCAGGGTACTATTTAGTGTAAAAAAAAAATATTAAAACAAAATTAAAACCGACTCCAAAAAACTGAAAAGGATAAGATAATTAAATTTTAGTAGGTACTCATCCCCTAGGAACATATTTTTGGAGTCGGTGCTTCACTATCTATGGTTTCTGGAAACAACTTCGCACCAACTCCAAAAATATGTTCCTAGGGGATGAGTACATACCTACTAAAATTTAATTATTTTATCCTTTTCAGTTTTTTGGAGTCGGTTTTAAATTTTTTTTTAATATTTTTTTTTTCACAAAATTTTTAGTGATAACTTTTGAAGGTCAAAGCTAGATGGATGACCGTGAGCTTATATTGATTTCTACTATCGTATCATTTCACAAAAAAAATTCTTAGGAAAGCAAAAATCGGCAATTTCGCATATGTAGACGACTTAGTTTTTCCAATTTTTTTGATTCAAAAACCAAACTACCTAATAGATTTTCAAAAAAAAAAGCATTGAACAAAAAAAATCATCAATATCGGTTCACCCAGTCAAAAGTTCAGAGGTAACAAACATAAAAAAAAACATACAGACGAATTGATAACCTCCTTCTTTTATTGAAGTCGGTTAAAAACAGTTTCCACTGGCAGATCTTCGCATCGTATTTCGCTTGTATTGTAAAGAATATCTTAATTCTATCACGTAAGAGTAAATGTTTATTTATTCGTTCAAGAAAGCAGCTCTTTACTCTTTTTCGCTTCAGTGGAATCACACCCTAACACCGTAGGTATATCAGTACTTATTTTTTTCTTTCCGATCAATAAGTCAATATAATCTAATCAATTGAAACTCAGTGCAAGTGTGCTTTATATTTAATTTTCTCCGGTCAGATTTCATGCATACTTTTTTTTGTAATTTACTTACACAGATATCTTCCAACGCGCCGTTGAGATCAAAACCGTGCGTCTTGGGGTCGTAATAGCGGTACTTGTTGTGTGGTATGTTGAGGGTGTTGCAGATCTGGGGGTGGTTGCCCCACGTTGGCGTCGGCAACCACACCTGGAGGTTATGGCTGTAGTGCTTCGTGATGAACTCCAGGCCTAAACGGAGGGCGCCAGTGCCAGACAGGGTCTGAACAAAATGAAAACTATTCAGAAAAAACCGCTTCGGTTATTTCAATAACATATGGTTTTTTGCTCCATTTATACATAAAAAAATGTTTTACAAACACATGTAAATTATATAAGTGTAGTAATAATAATAATTGAGCATAATTAAGACCTTGTGTTATGGATAACTAGATAATGGAGAAATATAGATACTATAATATGTAAGTATTTATACATTAGAAATATATACTAATAAACATACACCAGTAAGTTCTTTCTGGCATTCCTAATATTAAAACAGAGCAAAAACGAATTAAAAGCTCGACAGACGTAGGCGTTTTCTTACGGCTCGGCACCGCCTCGTATAATACGACGCGCGTCCTTGTGTTGTCACTGCTTATTGCAATTTTAGGTGGTTTGATAATAGAAATAAAGCGGCCTCTCGTTCGCTGTTCCTGAACCTGCTCATTTTTCTGAACACGAGTCGATTCACTGCTCACTACCAAACATGGAACGGTGGAACAACGAACGTTAGCTGCGGGCAGCTGGCCAATGCTGCACAACTTCAAAGCGAACTAGATATTTGGCGCGTGCTTTACGAGGTGACTTAGTAAGTTAGATTTTAGTTAGACGATTGAATCATCTTTTACATAATTGCAATTACAAAACGATAAGTGCTGACGTACCACGCTCGCCGAGTGCTAACGTCAGCACCACGATAAGGGAGTTCACACACGGCAGCTATAATGTATATTACATCTCGGGACACAGTATGCAACCATCAGATACCTTATAGCTATCGTGTGTGGTCTTCTGACGGTTTCTATGGAAAGATGTATTGAGATGTATCGTGCTATAACATACATTTTCACATTATAGCTGCCGTGTGTGAACTGCTTAATGGTGTCAACAGTAGGTATTTGCCAGACGCGGCAACTTGCGAAGTAAGTTTGCCTTAGCAGTACGGCCCCGGGTTAAGCCGAGGTCGCATTGCTGAGGGGGGTGTGATGAGGACGGCGATTTCGTGAAAACAAACTTGATTAAACGTTTGTCGGTGGCCGCACTGTAGAAGCGACAAGCGATTTTTTTTTCGTTCATATCGTCGTCGCCGTCACGTCGCGATCGCCTTAGCAGTTCGACCTAAAGCTAAACTTTTTGAAAAACTAAAGCATGGAAATCTTCAAATCTATCCTAAGATAATTGGACTTGAACTCTTGAATCTTGAATCCTATCAATGTCCTTTCTTTGTTTATCTATCTATGTATCCAAGTTGGAAATGACTAACATTTTTTTACTGCTTATTGCTGTTGGATGCAGGTGGCTTTTACAGTGTAAGGAGACGTAAGGAGGCGAGAACCCAGGTGAGTCCTCAAGCCCAAACACGAATCGTCTCTGGAGGACTTCTAATCAACAGGCATCACTTCCTGGGGAGGTGCCCCACTGTCGTTTAGGCTCCAGGCTGCTCGAACCATGAGGAAGAGACAGACCTAAAGGCCCATTAGCTCATTATTGTCAATAGAGTTGTTAGTGACGAGCCGAAGTACGCACGCACAACGTACGTCGCGGTTTCAAAGTACTGAAAATTATTAGAATTAGAACCGTCTCATTGACTGCTCGGCGAGCCTATTTGACACTAGCTTAGCTTTTATGATTCATATACCTATTAAGTATACTTATTTGGAATATATGGGAACGACATTTCAAATATTTTTAATAACTTACCTGTACAGTGCAGTTGGTCTTCTCTTTCAGAGCAGAGCTGTTAGGTCCAAAGGCCAGCTGAGCAACTAGTTCTGTGTATTTAGCCTCACCACCGATAGGAGCATATTCATGATTTAATTTCTTACAGTGGATGCTTTCCTCTGCCTGTTAAACAAAAAATATAATAAAACCTGATTGCTTGATCAAATTGGAAGAAGAAAATCATGGATATTTATTTTTTAGCTTATTGGACAATAAAATGATTTTACAGTATTACACCAAGAATATTTTACTATAAGCAACATAAAAATATTCAAATAAAGTCCACTATGTGTTTTATTACAACAATAAAAAACCAATAGACCTGATATTGAGTTGTAGCCAAGCAGCTTGCATTATCCTTACATTCCTGGATATTTATCTTTTAGCTTTATAAAAAGCATGATATAATTACTAAATTACACTTCTATGTACCTAATTGAGTTTACTGTGTTGATGTGCTATTATGAAAACTTTTTATAATGTAGATATGTAGTATTGTGGAATGTTAAAAGTATTGCAAAACAAGAAAAGGTATCATCAGAAAATATACTTGTACCAAACAAAAATCTTGTCATGAGTTAATAAACCATGTTTTGCTCACATGGAAATGATGAATATCATTTATTTAAATGATTTTACAGTATTACAGCAAGAATATTTTACTATAAGCAGCATAAAAATATTCAAATAAAGTCCATTATGTGTTTTATTACAACAATAAAAAACCATTAAACCTGATATTGAGTTGTAGCCAAGCAGCTTGCATTAACCTTACATTCCTGACTAGACTGTTGGTGCTCACTCACAACATAAAGTCTATTGCGTCTGATATGTGTGTACTTCAGAGTATGTTAAGGTAGTGGTTCTCCCAATTGTCCCAACATAGTTAAATAAATTTGTAAATACTATGTCAGTATGTGAGGAGCTTGGCAACATGGTAGTGGTATGAGCTTCTTTGATTACAAAAGCAACTTTCGACAAGTTTGAACATTTGTAATCTCAAGCTACTCTGTGCTTTGGAAGGCATGTAAAGCTGCTGGTACCAGTTGTTATCGAAACCTCCTTAACCCATCAACCCCCATAAGGCCGGTGTGCTGGTATTATAGCAGAAACTCCTTATGTGGTTTTCCCATGCAGGAAGGCCCACCAGTCCCCTGCTAGGCACATGCTTTCCTGCATATAGGCTGGTGATGATGAAGTTAATATATTATATTACAGAATCAAAAAAAAGAGAAAGCTTCTATATTATAAAATATTTCTATTTCACGTCCTGAGGCGGGAATCGAACCCGCAACCTTTCGCAATCCGGGCGACTGCTCTGACCACTGAGCCACCCAGGACTTGGGATATCCCTGTGAAAATTCTTCTAGTCTATCTGTATTTGCGTTTATGAGCTAACGTCCACCCTACAATGTCGAAATATTCTATTTCAACATCCGAACGAGTAGTTTTACAAATACCAACGATTCGGTTAAGTTGGGGCAGTGCTTTCAAATATTCTTAATTTTTGATTTTAACATTATTATAAATGTTTGAAAAATTACTTAGTAATTAAAATATAATAAAACTTGACTAAGAATTATATTTTAATTACTAAGTAATTTTTCAAACATTTATAATAATGTTAAAATCAAAAATTAAGAAAATATTTCTATTTTTACCTTTGTAACTGATGGCAGAATAAAAGGTTTGCCCTCATCATCCCTGTATGCTCCTACACCAAGATTCACTTTCTTAGGGTCTGTGTCTCTCTTGTAAGCTTCAGTGATGCCAAGGATTACATCTGGAGGGCCCATAGGGACATTACTCCACCAGGTGCTAAAGATAAACAATCTTAATTAACTCAGCATTTTTTCATCGTTTTCTTTCTTTATTTGTAACTGTTACAATAAAGTAGGCGTTCCAACGCATCAAAACATTAAAATGTGAATAAAACATGTTTTTAATGTGTTTTTACATAAAATAATTTAAAAATACGTAAGTCCCATCCTCCCCATGTTTCAATTTATTGTCGTATTGAGTGCACCACCCTGTATATGTATACAGCCGGAACTCAGTAACTCAGGGTATCCTAATGTGGGTTCCACTCTCGAGCTTTGCATTCTTTTATACTATGTTTAGCTAGTACCTAAGTTATGTAAGATATATACAGGATGGCCGGAACATTGACGTCCAAATAGGAAAGTCTGTGGTCAGCAACGGGACATAATAGGCTGGTGGTGATGATGATGATGATAGCCTAATTGCATGCAACCATTGAAAAACATGCATAATCATGTTTTAGAATTACAAATTTAATTTCGTGGGGAGATGAGAAGAAGATGATCTTTTGAGGGGAAGTTGGGAATAGTCGTGACAAACCTATACAAAATTACCTTTGCTTTGTTTACTTTTATTCTGTATCTAAATTGGCTCAAGTGTAGATTTCCATCATAACCCGGCAAGCATCAGGTTTTAGACAGATTTGATTTTCAACTGTCATAGCCCTTACGGAGGTATAACACCGCTCAACAAATTAATTTGTGAAGTACCCATAAACCATCTACAATATATATTGTATGTATAACAGATGTCAGTTGGCTGCTAAGGGACAAAAAGTTAAATATAATACTAATTACTTTTAATTCAGAACAACATTATCTTCCAGTCGGATCGCTTGCGATCTACTTAGCGGTAGGTACTTTTAAAGCTGCATTTCGAGAGTGAGAGGGGCCTGGCCATATTAGTTCATAGTGATGGTTTCTCACTTTCAAAAACATCTCATGCATTTGATATATTCAGGACATTTCTATGAAAAAATGCAGCCAATGTTATAAATAAGATGTTTTTGAAAGTGGCAAACCATATTTTGTCGTATTGACAGAACCATCCTATGAAATATAATATACCAAATGTCGAATTTAACTAATTACTAATTTGACGCTAATTCCTAACAGAATTGGATTATTAGGTTGGAGCTACAAATATTATAGGCTCAATGCATACATATTTAGGTACAAAACCAAAACAAACTTAAGTTGTCATTTAAAATTAACCTTACAGTTATCGGCAATAAATTAAGAGACGGCTTAAGACGGAGTAATTTAAATATTAATTATCAATGTGTTCTATTAATATGGACAAAACAATCAAAGGATTTCTATAAATAAATTAGCAGGTTACGTAAATAACCAAAAACAGCCGGTATAAAGTTTACCTGCTTGCCCGGAGGCCCGTGTTTACGGCGTCTGCATGGTTCAGCAGCTGAGCAGCTACCTTTTTTAATGCATGTGACATCTTTTCACTTAAAAACTCCGGTGAGGTTTTATAATAAATTTTATTACAACAATAATTTAGAAACACTTGACATTGACAAACACAGACAGACAGCGGAATTTCACCTATCTCCCGTCTCCTGTAAACTCGACAAAAATGGGGAGTGATACCATCTTATAACATCAATATCCTTGATAATATTACGAAAAAAATGTTTAAGTAAGTTTATTGACCAGTATAATTTATCTTTAGTCTATGGTTAATACTATAATTAGAGAAGCTAAAATATTTGTATGGAATTTTGATTTTTCAAATCTTGCCAACAACTAATCAAACTGCCCCCTTAGACTACACAAGACACGTAGTTTTCCCATAGAATAGTTTGTAGACAAGATGCCTTTTGATAATCGCTTTCGGAAATTAACTTTAACCGACTGAGTGCCTTTGTCAAATCCTATTCATTTTGCAATACGCGATTGTGATTATTGAAAGGAAAAGGGGCTAGTGCCTATAAATGTTGGCGACATTTAAATAGATCATTATTTGAACATAATAATAATGCTATTAATTAAAAAATATTTTATTCTTGGCTAATATTGCAGCATAGTGTAGTTCACAAGGAAGTTCTACTATCGATAGATAGTATGACTATCGATTGTACTCAAATAAATTTAAAACTATCAATATTATCGATTATTATATAAATGGTATCGGAGTCCAGAAATGCAATACTATCGATTGGACAATGATATAGATCCCGTAAAGCTATCAATAGTATAAATCATGTCGAAGTTTTGAAAGACGATAATGTCGATACTATCCATTAGTATTGGTGTATAATATTATCATACTATCGATACTATTAAATATTCGCAACACTATGATTTCATTGTGTTATCTGCGTCATCCATCACTCACTATACTTGTTGTTTGGGCCTAATTCTGGGAACACACTTTAATTCTAAATTTAAGTACAGTACATCTCTTTCTCAAGTTATAGGAAAAAGATAGCAAGAATCTGTTTAAAGCTGCCAATTAAATTTGGATAGATTTCATAGAAACCATAGACAATTTTAGACGGCATGTAGTACTACGGAGGTGCCTCCTAAACACTGCATTTTAGTACGTTTAATAAGGTCGAAAATTGAACGCACCTTTCCTAATGTCAATTTATAGACAGCCATCCTTTCCGTATTCGTTTTGAAAGAAAGAAATAGACTGAACTTAAATTTAAACTTAGCATGTGTTCTCCAGAATTAGGGCCATTGTCACTTCATCGGTATTGTCTTAGCACGTTATCTTTATCCCGCCACAAATCACCCATTTGTAATATTTATATTACAATAAAACAGTGCAAAACCTACGCACAAAACAGAAACTATTACTATATTCAACAGTATTGAATGGGATATCAAGATGCCCGCTATCGATAGTATCGATAATATAATTACTCTCAATAGTAGTACTATGAATAGAGATGATGATTTTCGATTTAAACTATCGTTTTCGGTAACGTTACTACAAAATATTAAAAGTATTTAAGTACCCGAATTAACGGGAAATATTTTACGTCTGCCTCATCGATTAGAGTATGTAGAGCAAAACGTCTTATCTCCAATGTCATAGAAGGTCAATGGTTATGGAATATGCCGGATGTTCGGATACATTTAATCATAGACAAGAGATCTATTTTAATTTTTTAATGAGTACATACAAACAGCAACAATCCTAACTGCCCCTTCGAGACGCAACAGACAGAAAGGTAGAAAGAGATGAAATTTTTTTTTTCTATGAGAATTCATCTCTTTGTAACATTCTGTCTGTTGCGTCTCAAACGGGCAGTTAAGAGTGTTGCTGTCATACCTAGTTTTGGAATTATATTAGTGATCTTTGGTTTTGGAAAGATGTAAAATATTTACAAGACAAACAAAAATCTTACAAAAAAGTTCGTCATTTTTCAATTTCACAACATCTATGCCGCCATAATTACGGCAAATGGAGCTCTTTCGTGAAACGCACTCTAGAGGCCTACACTTTACCCCAACATACTTGCCTAGCCGCTTGGCAAAATGTATACATACAGTGACTTTATCTAAAATATAGCATGAAATTTTAAATACTTGTCCCCGCTTGCCAACTTATATGCTATTCGTCGAAATCGTGCAATTTAATTGCTCTTTGATGTCGTCGTCGTCTTGCGCCACAATTTTTTTTTGGAAATCTCCCTTTAAAATAAATAACAAAGGGTTAAGTCCATACATCCACAGGTGATTTAGTCACAGCTGATTTATTATAACTAAGTATACTGTTATTGCAATGAAATGAGGGTGTAATGTTACAAATTTCAATCTTTATTAAATAAATACTTAGTGACTTGATTTCATTTTACTTAGATAAGATAAATAGCCACGACTTATTTTACTATATTATTCACATCATGTCGACGTTAATGACAATGATTCTCCATCCAGTTTCTCATGACGGACACTTGTTTCACAAGATTACACCTATTTTAGAATTCATTTTTGCTTAAAAATATAATTTTCTAATCAATCTCATAAAAATCATGACCATCGTCATTAAATGGCAACAAAAAATTTTTTTGTTCGTTTCTCCCTATAAAGGGAAGGCAAAGGGTACTAATGCCCATACAGCCATGTATTCAGTATTGTTTTATTTCTTCAATTATTGCATTCAAATGCTGGCGTAACACATTTCAGTGCATCTTAGGAGTATTCTTCGCGAAATATATGATGACAGTCTCCATAGGATGCTACTTAATGAGGTGGATAACCACAAAAAAGTTCTCATCGTATTTCACACCATAATCACTTTTATTATAATCTCAGAACAATAACTAAAGCATATTTTTCTGAGGTGATAATAGTGTTGATGTACACATCTTATAGTTGTGTACGTCAACACGAACACTTGTTTTATAAAACTACACCACTTTTATAACACAGAGTTCGCTCCGACACAATTTTTAATTATTGTAATAGAAATCTCGACAGACACCACAAAATCCCGCCGAACACTCCTTGATCATGCCGTGTTAAATGCATAGTTAACTTTTTTTTATATAAGTTGACAAACAAGCTGACTGCCCACCTGATGGTAAGCCGTTAGATAGATTACTGATCTATGTATCTACGAGATAATATAAATATCACTAATCTGTCCTCACAACAATAACTAAAGCATAAAAACCTGGATAAAATAGCAACTAAAATCACTATAATTGCTTACCGCCAAAAATTTAATTAAGGTAAACTTTTGTCAATATTTAGAAAATAATTGAGCTGTGGAGAATATCTGTCTCCATACATTTGTACACATACAATAATTTGGAGTCAAAATAGCGTTGATCCTTTTCTTTCTCTAAGAGGAAGAGAGAGACAAATGCACAGAATACATTTACTCTGACAAATGCTTGTCCACTCCCTAGGCAGGTTCACATTCTTTACCAAAATGAAAATTAAATGTAAACGTCAGCGGCAATTTTTAATCTATTGTATATTCAACCATTCGATATTTAGACAAAATTATCGAGCGTTTTCATAGTGACCCCCTAACTATACCGGAATGTCAAAATTATTATGACGTTTGCCGTTTTACAAAATAGGTCTCATAAAATCGTGTTTATTTGCAATAAAATATAACGAAATGGCTGCTGAAATTAAACCTGCACCTAGAACACCTAATGATAGATTCTCAACAACGAAGAAACCAGCTTTACTCAATAAATTGGAAGGTTGTACCGACGACGTAAATGCTGCCGTTGTCATACCAGGCGAGGATGGTGTAATTAGCGTATGTGATGATAAGTAAGAGTTTAACTATTTATCTAAACCTCTATAGCAAGAAAAATTTCTAAAATTTTCAACATGTCTTTGAGTCCTATTGTAGTATCTCGTAAAATTCATGTACCCTCAATTATATTACACCTACACAACTGCCAATCCTAAACTTTAAGTATCAACAGCACGACAGTGAATCACTTTTGTGAAGTGTTTAAGAAAGTGAACGCTTTTAATTACAACATTTTAGGACTAGGCTGTTACCTTGAATTTGCATGAGCAACTAGGTACCTACTCTTGGTGTTTATCCATTCTTTTTATGATTCTAATAAGATTTATGCCCTTATCTGTGAAGTACCCACAATTACTGGGCATGTACGGCATTTCATCTTAGGCCTCAGGATGACAACGCACCTGCAGTATCAAGTGCTTTACCTAATTATTGCAGGTGTCTATAGGTGGCGGTAACCGCTTACCACCAGGTGGGCCGTCAGCTTGTTTGTCATCTAGTTGTATAAAAAAACTAGACAACATAAAGAAGCTCGATTTTTGAAAGGGTGCTGGCAGGGTGGTATGAGTCAAAAAGTTGAACAAAGTTGCTTAACTGGTTAACAAATTAATCTAAAATTGTATAAATATTCTTAATTTTCAATTTGACATTATTATAAATGTTTGAAAAATTATAGCTCAATTACTGTGGTAGCTCAGATGGTTAGAGCAGTCACCCGGATTGTGAAAGGTGGCAGGTTCGATCCCCGCCTCAGGATGTAAAATTTTTCTAGTTTAGATATTTATGTAAGTAAAATTATATAATTTTATTTGATAAATATGCTGTAAACATGTTTTAAATACCAATTTCAGTTGTTACTGCAGAAGTCTTAAAACAATAAAATCATCAAATATTATTATAATCTTGTTTACTCTTACACCATCTATCTATCTTGTTTGTTTTGCAGTAGAAAAATATCAAAGCATACATATATAATGGAAAATATGTCTGTTTACAATGAGCATAATATTTTCAAATCTATAATGGAATATAATTTGAGACTAGTAATCCTATAAGCTCATAGTATCCCTAAAACTGTTTAGGAGTGTGTCAAACACAAGAAATGTTCTATAGTAATTAAGAATAACAATTACTTTAGAACCTTTGGTCTCTTGCCAGCTTGTCAGCGAGTGATAATAGAAAATCTATTGTATTTGTAATGTATAGTTTCTTCTGGTAACAATGTTGTAGGTACCTTTTTGTTTTTTTTTAAAAAAATAAGGTGTAGAAGTATTCTATTTTGCCTCTCTTACAAAAATATTATAATATTTTATAAAATCTCTTAGCAATACTTACATTAAAAGTATATTTATAGTACTAAAACCCAAGAAAATAATAGAAGTAATCTCGGCTAGCATGCCCACTTTTAAGTGCGGTGTCTAGTACAGTTGTGGCTTATCTGTTTTTTGTTTTAAAGGACCGTGAGAGTCTGGTTGAAACGTGATTCAGGGCAGTATTGGCCTAGCATCTGCCAGTATATGCCATCAGGGTGTACATCAATGTTCTACACACCAGAAACAAGACAGCTGTTTATTGGGCAAGAGAATGGCACTGTTTCAGAGTTTACATTAGCTACAGATTGTAATAGAATTAATCCAGTAAGTTTATAATAATAATTGTTAATAAGTTTATAGTAAGTTTATAGTAATCTTACAATAATAATTGTTTTGACCTTCATTGGCCTTAAGTGCTATGCACACTATGACTTTAAAACGACGCACCTTTTACAAACGCGCAACGATAGCACCTTTAAAAAACGTTACGCGTTTCTATTCCACAGTTTGTTGTTGTTTGTTTTAGCAAAGAGCTTCGACGGCGGCACTTTTAAAAACTTGGTGTGCATAGGCTGTTAGTAGGTGCTACCCTATACCTATATATTTCATAATGTACAGTTGACAGCACATCAAGCGTAACAGTTTGACCTTGAGATCACCCTTACGACACTCGCAATAGGGGCGGCTTTCGTAGTGCAACTGTTACACTTGATGTGCTGTCCTGTGTACTTTATAAAATTATAAATTTTAAAAAGTGTTTCACCTAGAGAGAATGCAATCTCGCGAGATTTTGGTGAATCCAAGATCTAGTGAGATTAGAAATACTAATCTCGCGAGATATCGGCATTAACGAGATGGTAAATTATTTTTAATTTTTAACAAATTTTTACAATAATTGGGTCACTGATAGGTAAATAATACATTTAATAGTAATTTATTTGTAACAGCTAATGCTAATCAAATAATTATCTTTTATAATTATCTAAGAAACTGGAGATTAATTAATAAAATTTTGGAAATAGCTCAATGGTCCCTCAGAGCGCTCTCCTTTGAACACACTGGGTTCTTTAAGATTACTTTCCTTTTTGATCATTAACTTAAACAAATTAGCTGAGCTATGACTTGCGCGCTATGAGAAACATGTATTTATGGTACTGTACAATCTCGTTAATCTCGCGAGATCTCGTCCAATTTTTGGTCGAGATTAGTCTCGGTAAATATGGTCGAGATGTCCCGATAACGATAACGATATTGCATTCCCTTAACTCTACCTATATATAACACCTTTTTTATACTATGACAGATGCGAGAGTATCTAGCACACACAGCACGTGTCACAGCTGTAACATTTTCACTGAGCTGCGAGTGGGTGCTATCTGTGAGCAGGGACAAACTGTTTGCATACCACTGCAGTGAAACAGGGCGCAGGATTGGTGGATATTCATTTGAAGCATGGTGCACTGCATTACAGTATCCTTTTATTGGAATAACCACTAATATTAGATGGAATTGATAGTCAGCAGAGCTGAAAGTACAAATGCTTTGCAACTGAACTACTTATCAAGGAAAATCTCATGCTCAAGGTACTTTCAACACAAGGTTTTTGTATTAAAAATTAATTAACAAACTTTATTGGAAATGGTAAAAAACATCTTTCTCAAAATAGAAGACAGTGTAACTTATTTTTTCTAAGTCTGCTTGTCAAAAAATTCATGTTTATTAGAGTAAATATAATTCTCTTAGTTTATGAAAACCGGGAATATTAATATAGGTATTTTCTCTATGTAGTTTGTTGCATTCAATTTTTCCGGTTTGCATTATCCACAAAAATAGAAGTACCTAAATAAAATTTTATGAAAATCACACAGTGAATATGTTGAATATGATACTAATCTTTGTTGTTAATTGTTGTTAATCTTTAAGGCCGACCCTGCCGGCCGGCCCTACCCGAACTTAAAGATTAGGGTATCTGTATCGGATACCAGTCGCACAAGCTGGCTTCTTTACATGAAAAAATGTTCTAAAATACCTACAGGTACGCGACTTAATAATTAAGGTGACGTTATTACGGGTATCCTTTAATTAAATCATGGTATCCTTTGAATTATGTTTTAGTTGATTTTTTTTTTTTTTTTTTAATACAAAGCACGACAAATGACTCAACACCACCTGATGTGAAGCAGTAAGAAGAGTCCATATGCGAAGACAGCTAGTGCAGTTCAGACACTACTCTAGCTGCCTCCACCTTGCCGGCCCGAAAGGTGCTTTTTCACGCCTCTTTTGAAGGACCCCATGTTATAGGAAGGAGGGAACACATGTGCTGGCAAAGAATTCCAAGTTCTGGAAGTTCGACAAAGAAAAGAGCTAAGGAAAGAGACAAAGGAAAGAGATATATGGAAGTAACTCTCTGCCTGCCAATCTGTTTCCCGAAACCTACAATTTGGACGTCTTTTATGGCTAGAGTTAATAGGCACCTTCTAGGTAAACATGTGTCATCGTAGGCCATGTCACTACTTAACATCAGGTGTGATGGTGGTCAAATGTTTGCCTATTAATTGTTAAAAAAAATATCAAATTTTTCGGGTACCGTTATTATCGGTATTTAAAAGCGCAGGAAACAGTGGGGTACCGAAAAAAAAACCGTTCATAACCGTTTCATCGGGTCTCTGATAATAACTGCTCATTAAACGCATTTTAATCAAAACATTTTTAAATATATGTAGTTAGTCATTGTTAAATTATGTAGAGAGAAACAAACATGGATTAACTAAAGTAGGTTTATGGGCTTTGAGAGTCTATTTTGAATGTAGTGTCAGAACAAACTCAAAACATCCAAAATTATAATGGAACATTATTTTTTACTGAATTCAAAAGTTTACCAAATATATTTTTATTTAAATATGTACTTATTTATATTATAGTTACAAAATTTGAACAAGTTGCTAATTCAGTATTGTTGTTAGGGCATTTGATGATGGTCGATTTTGTTAATATAATTGGACCAACATTATCCACCCAAAGCCATCATGAATCATCAATTGTCAAGACTTAAATTTTATCAATCTGAAATGTCAATAACCTAATAAGTATAATTTAGAAAAATAGTAATTGTATAATTAATTTATTTGCAATTTATTTAACAGGAAGTTTCTCATAATATGTAAAAGCAACTTCCTTAATATTAATCAGGTTTGACTCCCAGTCAAAATACGCGTTTGTAGGCGATTATAGCGGGCAGATAACGATGCTGAAACTAGATAATAACGGGGCCACTCTAGTCACCACGCTGAAGGGACACACGGGGTAAGTACTGAGTAGTGCTTGGATTCAGTAGATTACCAGTCAATTCACTTGTTGGTTTCATATTGTAAGCTTATGACACGATTATGTTACATAATTTAGCTAAGCACCAATATACAGGTGGACTTCTGAGTTTAGTGCAATAACTTATCGATATCAATAGTTATCAATAACTTACCTCTATGATCGCTAAGCTTATTACAATAGACTGCTGTCTTACCTACTTTATCACAAGAACCATCTTTGATGTTTTTTTTATACAACTAGATGTACAAACAAGCTGACGGCCCACCTGGTGGTAAGCGGTTACCGTCGCCCATAAACACCTGCAGTAACAAGGAGAAATCACTTGATATTGCAGGTGCGTTGTCATCCTGAGCCCTAAGATGAAATGCTGTCCATGCCCAGTAATTACACTGGCCACCTTTCCCTTCAATCCGAAACACTGCCAACAATTTCACGGCTGAAATAAGAAAGGCGGTGGTACCTACCCAGACAACCTCCTAAAATGATGGTGTCGCAATTCCTCCTGGCTCCTCTTCCAGATACACCTATTTTTCTTTGTTTTACTAATTCATCTGGTTTCAGCTCCGTGAGAGTGCTGAACTGGGCCCCCTTACCTCAGTTGCTGTTCAGCGGCTCCTTCGACCAAACTATAATTGTTTGGGATATTGGGGGACAGAAAGGCACGGCATACGAGCTTCAAGGTCATAGGTAAGGGCAATCCTAGCGCAAAAAACTCGCGGACCCAATATTTAAGTTTTTAAAACCATTTTATTAAAAGTAATTGTCTCTCGATTAAATGGGTGCATAATCAACGTTAAAACTAGGGCATTTAAATAACGAAAGCAATATGAGATTTAAGAGGTGTCAAATGTGAAAATCGACTTTTGAGCTTGACCGTACGTAGGTACTTATAAAATTTCAAGTCTTGCGTGGAATATAGCTCGCATTTGTATGATGGCAGCGCCAATATAGGTAGCTTTTGTAGAAACTACAGATTTTTTCAAACATGCATTTTTCTACGTTTTTTGAAGTTGAAAATTTTAACACATATATCTTCCATATGTCAAGAAATTTGACCGCTACCCTTTTTCATCCATTCCATTATTGAGAGATGGATACCTACTATACTCAAAATTTTACTTGGTGAGTCTATACAGGATGGTGCCGTCAATACGTACCATCCTGCATACCAAATTGAGGTTAAAGAACTGTGTTAACCCGTCAAGTGTAGTGCCTGTGTACGAAAGATTTTCGGGCGTTGAATGTCGAGCGTACACACGCTTGTCCGTAAGATTCGCGCGACAGTTCACCATAGATTCGTCATATTCAATTTTGCTATGAGTACTAACGACATTTATGATTGTTTAGTAAAAAATGGTTTTGACTTCGTGTTGCCTTGTTTCCAGTAACAAAGTAACCGGCCTCTGGTACGTGGGTAGTTGCGAGCGGCTGGTCTCTGCGGGTGAAGACGGGGCGCTGGGCGTGTGGGAGATGGGGGTGCGCCGCCGGGAGACGCCCACCTGGAAGGAGGCGGACTTGTGTCAGATATGTCGCGCGCCTTTTATATGGAACGTGCGAGCTATGATGGAGAAAAAGCAGCTAGGTATGCATCAAATAAAGTATGACCAAACATAGATAGATACATAAAATGTTTATATTAATTCTTCAACACATCCATTTTAAAACATTTAACTTAACCTAAACACTACTTAAAAACAATTAAAAAATGAAATAAAATAATAACAAAAATAAAACATGTTATGTAGGAAGGTAATATGTGTCAATTTAGTCCCCTTTTAACCGTTGTCCCACAGCTGTTGACCCACTGTGGGTCCACGGTTATTTCTTTTTTAAGTAGTTCTTTTGTCTCGTTAAAAATTTAAAAAATGTAATGTGCAGGTGCAATTTCGCATTGCTAGACTAGGCCATAAAGAAAGATTTGTATAGAACTTCATTAATGAAATTTGAGTAACTAGAAATCGAAATTCATATAATTTTTTGAATAATAAGGTATTGCTACTAAGCATAAATAACTGGCATCTAATCGTCGAATAGATGCCCAAAACAGATTATACAGGATGCTGCCGTCAATATGACAATAAATTAAAACATGGGCTGTATAAGTTGATAAAAATGGTTTACCACTTTCAAAAACATCTTATTCATTTGATAATTTCATGCCATTACTATGAAATAGTATAACATTGGCTGCATTAATTCATACAAATGTCATGAAAAATCAAATGAATAAGATGTTTTTGAAAGTGGCTAACCATTTCTATGGATTAATATATGGATGTGTTTATTACATGTTTGAATTTATTGTCGTATTGACGGCACCAGCCTGTATAGATGCCCACTTAGTATTTTTGTTGTTTAGGTTAGTAAGATGGTCAGTTGAATACCAAAATCAAAATCATAAATATATTTATTCAAGTAGGTTCCTAAAAATCACAAATTATGTATATCTATCTAAGAAATGATCTCACAATGTCTTATTGTAAATCTGTCTATCATGTGTAAATTTACACCGGTTCCAAAAGTTGAACTACCGAGAAGACTCCGGCAACACTACTACCTAATTATATGTTACGTCAGGTCTTCGGCAGCACCATTGTCGATGGTGCGGCGCGGCAGTTTGCGCGGCGTGCTCGCCCCATCGACTGCCATTACCTATTATGGGCTTCGAGTTCCCGCAGCGGGTCTGTACTGGCTGCTACGACACGTTACGTCATGAACCGTGAGTATAAACATAAAACAGACAAGTATAAAAAAAAACCCTCTAATACACTGAAAGGAGATGTTTCCCTGAAAAGAAAAATCTCCTGAATCCGGGAGAAATACTTATAATTCGGTTTCATGCATAGTTTGTTTGTACAGAATTTGATATTTTTCGTCGTTTTCACCGTTATTCACTATGGCAATATGGCGGGCGATATAGAAGTCACCTAAACGTCACCAGATTGACATAGGCGCCATGATGCGTATTTGACTGTGTTACAGTTTTTTCTATGAAAATCTTGTTTTGTACTACGCAACAAAGCAAATAAAAAGAAAATGGACAATTGAACATTCATAGACCAGTGCATAGACCTGGCGGGGCTCCATACATTTTTGAAACATCTCTTTCAATGGTTGTTTTCCCGCGGCAGAACGATTTATTCCTAATAGTAATATTAAAACATAACAAGTAATTTCCAATGGTTAAAAAAATATTCATCATCTCGAAAGCGTGAGGAGCGATAGTAATTCACTAAGGTATTTTTTTGGCACTTTTGAGATTTCATTTTATGAATTTTAGTTTTTTTTTATAAAAATATAAATGAACATATATCAACTCTACTAGCAAGACCAAATAATTTCGCTGCGGGTAAACAATCACTAAAATCTAAGATCGAACAGTATTTGTTTTTTTGTAAGCAACCTCCCACCAATAATGGCTCGCTCTATATGGAATGGTGACGAAGCTTTGAATCTTGCTAAATATTTATTAGTGTCTATTTAAGGTTCTGTAGCAAATAAACTACATAGTATTTCGTGTTACAGACGCCGAAATATTTGAATTTTTGAAAATTCGTAACTATGTCGATTTTGATTTCGTGTTTGGAGATGCATTTTTGTTCTAGTAATAACTTTAACGGCGGCTCCAAAACAAAGGCAAATTAATCCCTTAAGAGGTGACCCCGCGAATATTCAACATTTGCACATTTGGATTTAATCTTATTTCTTCTGCTACAAGTTGTTCTGGTTTTTAAATATGTCGGAGTTGATTAATAAAGTTCTTTTTTACAAAACATGAATGAAATCAATTTTCTTGATCTAAAAATATCCAAAGATGTCTCTTCGCATTGCATTTTTTATGCAAACTGACGATTATTTAATCTGTCAAGCCGCGTGATCCCTCTGGAAGGCTATGACAATTGAAAAATCAATTGTTTCTGGAATCTGTTGCTTGACGGACTAAAATTTAAACTAAGTTTATTTAAATGGCAATAACCTATTTCAATTTCAATTACTCTCCAAAAGAGTTTTTTCAAAGATAATTTATTATTTCAGTCTATCGGTTACGTTCCACGCGCGCTATTGTTGTCTTTTTCCTCACGCTGAGAAGTCATATCTCTATCTCTCTATCTCGCCCGAAACAACGGGCCTTAAAAGTTAGTTCAGATTTAGTTAGCAATATCCTTAAGATAGTTCTTTTAAAAATTGTGATTAAGAGCGTTTACGCCGCACGGTCCATACAAAATTTCAAGTCTAAAATATTGAAAACGATTAAACCCATTTTTCGAGAAACAGTCTTATTATCGAATAAGAGCAATTTTTATCTTTTCTTACAAACCAAAAATCGTCAACAATTTCTTTATTTCAGACTTTTGAAAAATCCTCTCATAAATTTTAAGACCAGCTCTATTATATTCGCCTTGAAAGTTTGTATGTAAACACTCTTAAGCACTGTATAACTCGACCCAACTGTTGCGTTCCAGCCGCGAATCTCTAGCGTCATTCCACGATATGAAGCACGCGGTCGCGTCTCTGTACGTGGACGAGGCGACGGGCCGCATGTGTTCGGCCGGCAAAGATCGCGTCATCAAGGTGTGGGACGTCAGCGTGCTGCTCGCGCCGGGACCGAAGCCCGGGACTAGCGACCAATAGTCACCGTGAGTCTAAAACAGCCTCTCCTCTTACAGGAATAAGACTCTAATTCGCTTAAGCGCTTTAAAGGATGCGATTGGTTTTCTCGTTTTTCAACTTGCATCTTTGTTCCTTAATAATACAGTTCAAATCAGAGTGCACTACAATATGTCATGATTTTGAAAAAATTAAGTAACAAAAAATTGGTAAATTTTAGAACTCCGTCAATAAAGGTGATATTTATTTATTTGTAAAACTTACAACTATCTTTACAGATAATGCGATGGAGTTGGTTCTTGAACAACTTGGTTGATAAACTGAAATATGTGGATAACAACATACTTGTCACAAGATACAAAAATGAAAACCACTTTTAGGCATTTGCTTTTAAAGTGCTTCAGTGAATTAGACAAATTAACAGCAAAGGATTTAGGCATTGTTGAATCATGAACTATAAAATTATGATGTCTTATGTAACTTAAAGCATAAGATTTGTGAATTCTATCTACCTATCATGTCATTTACAATTTCACATGTCAACATGCTAAGACTGAGACTTTCCTATTCAGAGCTATAGGAGTTACAGATCTTGTAATGCAACTACTCCTCTAAGTTATTAGATCATTTAAAAATATACTTAAATCATTCACTAAAGGAGATGTTTATATCCGGCCAGGTATATGTACACTATCTCAAGGAATCAGAAATAAACTTCTGAATCCGGGAAAAATACCAGTAATTCGTTTTCATGCACAGTTTGCTTGTACAAAAGTTGTATTTTTTGGCGATTTCATCGTTATTCAATATGGCAACATGGCCGGCGACATAGAAGTCAACTAAACGTCACCGAAGTGACATAGCCGCCATGATGAATATTTGGCTGTGTTGCAGTTTTTTTTAATGAAAATTCTTGTTTTGTACCACGCAACAAAGCAAATAAGAAAAAAATGTACAATTGAACACAGGTCTGCATATGTTCACCTATTTTTTAGAATACTGTACATATAGCTGGCCGGCTCTCCATATATTTTAAAAAAATCTCTTTTCAAATATGTCATGCAATTTAAAATATATATTTTAATTATGTTTTACCTTCAAGTTAATTATTTTAATATTTCATGTTTACAACTTAAAATATACAAAATTGCATGATGAAGTTGTTTTCTTTGTCGTGAAGACTCAAAGGTCTGTAAGATACAAATAGAAATTAAACTTGTGTTCTGTCGTGTTAAGAGCTAAAAGTGATTTCTACTGATAAGTTTGCTGTTAGTGCAGCCTGCATCAAAAACGTAATACTGCTATAAGTTTATGATGCGGTCTGCACTATTCAATTTAGAGTATACGGATTTATCCGAGAGAGAAAGATATATTAACTTAAACATTCGCCTTTAATGAGGCTGAGATAGGTAGCAGCTATTATTATTCCTTGAGCGACATAAGGGATACAATTTAATTGTACTGAATTATCATTGTTTAACATACCAGTCATTATGTTAAGGTGTTATTAATGAAAAATACATTATACAACGGCTAAGGATTATTTCCATTATTTTCAATCGTATTAATTATAATATGTAACAGAGAGCCTAGAGAAGATGTCTTTAGATAATCGCTATCGCTAAGCGGAAAATGTATGGGAATTGACATAAGCCCTCGATCGACTTTCGATCGCAAATATCAAATCCCATACATTTGCCGTTTAGCGATAGCGACAGCGATTGTCAAATGACATCTTGTCCAGGCCCTCTGTTACTATTCAATATAACACGTGTCTAAAATAATGCTTGTGATCTGTAGCATTTCAAAGATAGATAATGAAACATATATGTGACGTTATCACGTGGTTAGCGTCATTTAAGACAATAATATAATATTTTTTATTTACTTAAGGTTATGTGCTCTATAAATAGACCCCAAAATATTTAAAATTCACTACCTATTCAGTATAATAGAGCGGTTTGAACATACCTTTATAGTCATATATATCGATAGATCACCTACGTCGATACGAAATAAGTACTTTTAAACAGGACGTTGCCTGCTGTCTGTGTTACTCAAACTTCACTACCTTCTTCTGAGCATAAGTTCACTTCCATAAAAGTTTAGGGTGCGCTGCACTGAACTAATGCCACCTTTATTCGTGTTGAAGTCCAGTAATTTGTCAAGCCGCGTGATACTCCCGGAAGTCTTATGACGATAAAAAACCAATTATTGGGTCTGAAATCTGTGGCTTGACGGGTTAAACTAATCTGAGTATTTGCTTCATTGATCTCATAAGCGAACAATTGTATTTGATTTATTAATGTAACAGGGTTTTATGGCCTAACCAATGTCATTTAAACCGTTCTAAAATTTTATAACCGTTGTTCCTCGAACTCACTAACTCTACCACTCACTAAACTCACTTTCTAAGTTCCATTGGCCTTTTAATATTCTAGACATCCAAATTTTTATCTACAATCTTTTAATTGAGGATATATACAGTCGCCGGCGCATCAAGTAATCAAGTGTGACGGCTTTACTTCGAAAATCACCCTTTTTACCACTGGATAAGTTCGATCCAAAGAAATACCTACCAGAATATTTTGTTGTGTTACATATTACGCTGTGAACTAGTCCTTCGATTGATATGCCACGCGTATCTTGCGCGTTACCGCCCCTACTCATGAATGAATGCCACGAATAGTTCCGTGAGTTAAAAACAACGACTTGTTTGTAAACAAACTCGTATTAAAATGCAAATTTATCGTTTATATGTATCTTTTATGAATGTTTGATTTATTTGTCATTAATTGTTGATTAAATAACTTCGTAAATTATACACGAGCGGATTTGATATTTAGTTAAGTTTAATTTATGTGGCGTGTATTTTTTATTAAGTTTCACTAATTTGGAAACAAGTGAATTTTATGTTGTCATCATCACCAGCCTATATATGTCCCACTGCTGGGCACAGGCCTTCTTACATGAGACAAACACATAAGGAGTTTGGGCCATAATACCACCACGCTGGCTCAATGCGGGTTGGGTTACAGCGGTTGCAGGAACAACCGGGACCAACGGCTTAACGTGCTTTTCGAAGCACGGGGGAGCACGAGATAACAAACCTTGATTGACCCATCACGGGATCGACCAAGGCGAAAGTTGCTTACTTTTCGTATCGAAACCAGAGCGCTTAAACCACAAAGCCAACGAGCTCAACCAGCAGTACTATATTCTGTTCTATGTCAAAATGAATAAAATATTGCTTTGTTCGATAGTTAAATTGAAAGTGACTGGCGTGAAAGTTTTGTTAAGACAGAATAGCATGGCATATGATTTCACACAATATTAATCTGTCAAGTGGCGTTATACCTCCGGAGGTCTATCACAATTGCATCTGGAATCTAATGCTTGACGGGGTAAAATAACCGCTGTTTCCTTTTTACACGCCTTGCGTGTTGTCGTCTCATTCTGGTAGTGTTAGAAACACACGTTCGAAGCAATGGATGTGTATAGGGCGCGCTATTTTAATGTATTAGCTTGAGTTATTTCAAAATTTGGTATGATGTACAGTGGAGTACAGCACGTCAAGCGTAAACGTTTCACCTTGAGACCGCCCTTAGTGCGTTCATCATAGAGGCGGCTTTCGTAGTGCAACTGATACACTTGATTCGCTGCCGTCTGTACGTTCTAATTTAAAATTCACATAAAAAATAAGTTTAGTGCTTTCATTCCGGGCAAATATAAAAAAGGAAACAATTTCATTTCAAGGATGAATATAACTATAAAAGTTGAAATTAGAGTTACCTCTTTCCCACTATTTTTAGCCAGTGTCAAATTTCGACTTGTATTTTCAATGTCCTTAAAAATTGGGATTTCTAGGTAACCTTAAAATGAATTCGTCTGTCACTTACAGTATGCATGGTAATGAAAGAAAGGTACTGAAATTATTTTTAAGTTTCTTCTTCTTTAATAATGGCAATGTGTTTATCTTAACGATAACAATTCTGCCAAATATTTTTAAGTTTATACGAATATAATTCACCAATGCTTGTCTTTGATCTTGTTAATGTATTGTTTATAACTTACGATTAGGGCGTTTATACTGTTACACACATTGTAAGGGAAGCCGATGAATATTATTTATTTATATCTTAATAGTGGTTTTAGTGCCCACAAAATAATAACGTCAAACAGCCACTTGCGCACACTTGAGTGTTTCGTCACGTGGAAATAAATTATTTATGTAACCCAATATTTACTAGCAAATCTGAATTCAATTTGACGTGATAAGCAAGTGTATCAATGTGTACAGTCTACTGCATTATTATTAATTTGTAAGTTTTATGACCTCTTCACGTTGATTGTTAGTTATGTTAACTAGCTAGTCTTATACAGATGTGTTAACATCGACGAGGTGCTAAAATATGCATACGACTGTACACGTGGCGTTTGACGGGACTTATTTCTTGTTTTTCAGTTATTATTTATTATTCTAGGGAAAATAATAACAACACTTCATAATTAGGTTATAAGATTAGAAGACATTTTTGTTAGATGTCCGTTGTTAAAAATTTCTTAATCGTAACGTCTCGATAGGGTTTGAATGTAACGTCTGTTAAGCCATATTCTATTTGTTGTACTAAAAATAACAATCGAATACAATTTATAAAATAATTGGCGTTTAGAAATATGTATACATATTTATAACTACAGCTTGATAGTAAATGTGAAAGAAACAATGAACAATAAAAAACAGGTAAGCTAAAATGTACCTTATTCCATTAAAATAATGCTATGCCGATGATCAAAACCTTTACTATTCATTACATATTGAATAATATCTTCCATTTGCAGATCTGATGCGACCTTTTGTGTAATTCTCATGATATAATCTGAATAGCAAGAACGAACCGCCATGCGTTCATTCCCCAAGTACTAGGTCCATATCGATTCTTAAACCCATCTGTTTAAAACATGTGGTTTTAGTTTTACATAAGGTCTTTATGTTGATTAAAAAAAAGTTGAAATTTTTGATAACTTTGACCGAATTTTAGATGGATGGGTTGTGAACGCCAATTTATACTATCCGATATCCCAGTATCGGGTGTGAAACGCTTCGCTGACGAATTTTTCGTCGACGAACGTTTGACGACAAATCCAAACCCCTTTTCTTAAGTACCAGATAAAATATCCAACTCTGCTTGGTCATAAAAATAACCATGAATCCACTAGTAATGCCATTATTTATATTGAATTATTTCAAGTGGTATTTGTGGAATGGATTTTGAAGAAACGTTCGTCGACGAAAAATTCGTCGGAATCGCGTTCACACCGGCCAGTATCACAGTAAAGTAACACTCGTTTTGGCGTGGACCAAATATTACATATGTATAAAACAAAACTTCGCAACTATTCGTGACTCGTCGCGAATACGGTTCGAAGATTTATGTACCTACGTAGTTATAATGTTAAAAATTAAATTGTATAGAAAATGTTTATAGAAATAATATTGAACAACTCAGATATTTGAAAATATTTATTACTTACGTAGGTATTTGATAATATTACGACGGTATCTACTAGATGTTATGTTATGCGCTCTTAGAATATAATTATGAATATTGCCAAAAATATTGAATTATACTATTTTCTATTATTCTCATTTGTTACATTTTTTCATATGTTTATTACATTAATTGTGCTTTAAAATTATTTCGATATAAATTCATTAATCTAGACATTATTATAACTGTGTATAATTTGTTGCTTGGGGTAATAATATATTAGCTATCTATAACTATAATAAATAAATTGATTAATCGGTCTTTTACAATGTTAAAAGAGAATTTATTTTTCTATTTACGGGCTTGCTGTATTTTCGTTTGTAAGTAATTCTGTAAGATATAGTCACTGTGTAATTTATTAGATATTGTACTAGTTAGGTTGCTTATAAATTTCTATGCAAATAAAATAATTGAAAGTAACGAAACATGCGTATTATTAAATAAATAGAGGTAGTTGATGTTTATAGCTATCGAAATTGTCAATGACGCTAATGGGCGCTTTTATAATTTGTAAAGCGACGATATTATCGTGGACGGCCACATTACAACGATAACACAGGGAAGTAAATAATATGGATTTTTTTTATACCACTAAGGTGGCAATCAAGCATACGGCCCACCTGATGGTAAGCGGTTACTGTAGCCTATGGACGCTTGCAACACCAGAGGTATCACTTGCGCGTTGCCGACCCTGTAAAAACCTTTTCACGCCTTTTTTTAAGAACCCCATGCTGTACTCATTCGAGAAAACCTCTGCAGGGAGCTCATTCCACAGCTTGAGCGTACGCGGGAGAAAGTTTGTCTGAAACCGCTGACGCTTTTAAATTTCCGTCAACGGTAACTTTTTATCGTGCACGTCCACGTCATACTTTACTTCCCTGCGTTATCGTTGTACCGTGGCCGTCCACGATAATATCGTCGCGTTACAAATTATAAAAGCGCCCGATGTCGGATCACAGAGCGAGCGTGTACTATGTCATAATCACAGCCTTAGATCGGCGCTTCTGCGTAGTCCAATTGGTTAGATAGGCTCGAAATAGGCTTTATGCTCATCTCGCTACCTTTAATATACATTTAAGAGTAGACAAAGTTCGCATTGCAAAAATAACTCTTATTACAAACGAGTTAAGTGCCATCTATTTCAAATCTAGGTTATAGACAATAAGATTGATAATTCTTCAATACTTATACTCTAAAGGGAGTGGGTCTCCTTTATAAAGATCCTATATCAATCCAATTGGATTAACAAGAAGCAACGCCTTAAATTAATTAGTCAGGTACATGGTGTGTCTCCGAGTGCGTTAATTTAAACACTAGCGAGACCCGCAAGTAGGGCTTGCACCAATTTGATGCCACTTATTTGCTCCAGGATAACTTATTAGCTCGTTCTCTCTTATTTGCTTCATTAAAGTTCGGGTGCTGATGATAAACCTTATACACGCGTTATTCCTATGTTGATATTGGCCTTCTATATCTTTGAGGCAATATCTGTAGGAAAAAATTGCAAGAAATGAACTGTCAAATAATTTAAACTAAAATAGTTTTTAAATAAAACATAGACAATTTTAGCAGACGTATAGGGAGATGCTACCTAAAATCTACATTATTACAATTCACATAGGATCGAAAATTCAATACACCAATCTAAACGTTAATATGACAGCTGTCTTTTTTGTATACATATTGAGAGAACGAGATGCATTGAACTTAAAGTTAGATTTAGCGTGTGCTCCACATATTTAGGCACAGTTAGTGTCAATATATTCCTATTGGGAGCATAATCAACTCAATTTTTTTTAATGATCCCACTGGAAGCAAAATTGAGCATTCAAAAGGAATAAGCGTCCCATCTTCAAACAGGGCATGAGTGCTGAGTCCGAGGCACGCACACTTGCCCGTTGAACACTTGGTTAGTAGGGCACGTTAAGTAGGTCCTGACGCCGGCGACGCAGAAGTAGTATCGCTTGCACTCTGTGCCCTGTTGGACGAAGAAGCCGTCCCTCTCGCAGTACTCGCTGCCGTTCTCGATGGTGTTCATGGGTGGGGCGCCGCACTCGTGCCGCGATTGGTCCACGCACGCCTGCCCGTCGAAGATCTTGCCGCCCAGGCAGGAGAGGGTGGCGAGTCTGTCACCGCCCTCGCAGTAGAAGTATCTGGAATGATAACATGTAAGAATAAGCTTTTGTGTTATGAACACCCGTAGTTAAAGGTGAACTATTATATTATACTAAATATAAACACAAACATCGTCTCGTGAACATATGTTCGTACACATCATTTGCCCTTACCAGGATTCGATCCCGGCACTTTTCCAATAGAGTACTGACTAACAGAGGGCCGTGAAATAAGTTTCAATGCAAAAAATATATTTTATTTATTTAGGACATCAAACAACTGCACAATAAATTCACAATGTATGTGTGTCATTGTGTGTAATGTAGGTACTTGCTGTGTAAGTTTATTTTAGCAAAGAAATCAACGGCTTAATCTTTTCTAAATTACGTAGGTAAAGTTGGCTGTCATTATGAGACACAGATAACAGTTTTAGTGGAATTATTTCAAACACCTACGCTCATGACTAAATACGTTGGCAGACGAGTTCTAATTCTATGTTACAATTTACTAAATTAACATTGTATGCCCTGTGGCATTAATTTATAATTTTACTTTTGATGCATAGACAATAGCGATCACGTCTCATAAGCATGGGTATGGTTTGTCTTTGCATTGATAAATTGTCATATCGAAAATAATAATAATAAATATTAAATATTTATTCATAAAATATACGTCAATCAGACAACCTTATGACCGAGTAGTTAGTATCCATAAACTACAGCCTACTCGGTCAGGGGCCCAGGATTACATACACAGTAAAGTTAAAATTTCATCGTAGTTGTCTTTTTATTTTATTAACACCTAGTAAATTAAGTATGTACCTACCTGTGACAGCTGGACTCGATTTCCGCATGGTAACCGTCTTCCAGTCCCGCGCAGGAGTAGTCATCTATTGGACAGACACCCGGCCGCGCTGGGACACACGTGTCGCCATCGAAGACTTGCCCTACAGGACAGGCGTACACCGCTTTTTCACCGTTCACACACGTGTAGTACCCGCGGCAGCCAGTATCTAAAGCTCGGTATCGGCCATCAGGACGACCGTAGCACGAGTCCTTGTCTAAACTCGGGCATAGATAGCGTTCAGCCGGCGAGCATCTCGCCCCGTCGAACACCCGGCCTGGTGGACATGCGAGGGTTGTTCGAAGAGCTCCCTCGCAATGGTAGTATTTCGTACAGTTCGACTCTAAATCTTGATAAGTACCACTTGGTAATCCTTCGCACTCCGTTGTAGGCTCGGGACCTTCACACGTGAACGTATCAGGGGGCACACATCTTGTACCGTCGAAAAATAGGCCCGGGTCACACGTCCCTCGTGCTATAACTCGTTCGCGTCGACAGTCGAACCACGAGGAGCAATCACGCCAATCACGGTACAGCCCATCCGGGCGGTTGAAGCACGGACTTCTAGCGGGTGGCGGACAGTACGCTCGGGAAGCCGATTCACAACCACCGATAGTAAACATGTGACCCGGTTCGCACACTCCGCGCCTAATTACACGTTTAGATTCACACACGAAATATTCACGACAACCGGTGGATCGATCGGCGTAAGCTCCATCTTCAGCTTGGTGACATAATGAGGAGCAAATCTCGTCTGAACAAAAATTGGCATCGCCGGCAGGCAATGGGACGGCTGCGGACCGAGGGGGCGGGCATGAACTGGCGCAGGGCAGGCCTCCGGGGCAGGAGGCTACGGCGCGCAGCTCAGAGCCGCGGCATTCCAGCCTGCGGCGACATTCGTGTGACGAGTCGGGGTAGTGGCCGTCGGGGAGGCCCGCGCATAGCGGCTCGTAGCAGGTCCCGGCGCCGCGCGTGCACGCTTGCCGGTCGAGGTCGAACCAAGCACCGGACGGACACGCATGATCTATAGCAGTGCCGTTGTTACAACGGTAGTAATGTCGGCAAGCAGTGCCAGGGGTCGCGTACGCTAGCGTGTCACCTTTGGCGCACATCCGGCGAATACAGGACTGCCGTCGACGCAAGACACACGCGCCTGCCACTTCACTGAAAGCACGTCCGGGGCTACAGGCGTAGCGACTTTTAACTGTACCTCCTGAACATTTCACATATTCTTGGCATTCACTATCGTAGTCCGCATAAAGACCGTCTCTACAACAAGAAATATTTTCCGTTCCTGAAAGAGATAAAAAACAATTTATTATTTTACTTTTAAAATTGGAAATTTAATTTGTTGTTGAAATGTGTACTAAATATCCTTTGTAATCAATAAAGTAATGTATTTTGTATTGATATTTAAGTATATTTTAATTACATAATAGAGTAATTATTGATATCACGTTACTCACCGATGAGTTGCGCCGTAGCGGCGATCGTGACGAGCGCGAAGAGCGCGCGCGGTGGCGAGGTATGCGCTCGCGCAGACATGTCGGCTGCGACTGGCGGCGCGGCCAGCGGCTCCGCAGCTAGGGTTCCTTGACATTCGCACGCCCCCGTCGCTCGTAACTCGATCCCTGCGGTGGCCCGGATGCAGCCTCCGAACTAGGAATCTAGACTCGCCTTGTTTATTGATAGCCCGCTGTTCGAGTGAAAATAACCGAAGCTTGCTGACCGTGAACTTTGTCGTCTTTATACCTTATGTAATATGTGTCCGATGAATGAAACTAAGTTTTGCCATTCAGAATGTGAACGTGAGGCCAAATTGTAATGAGTTCTATCTATCTCCTTTTTTATAAAGTTTGCGGCTGTGAAAAGAAGTTTACATTAAACCTTATGTACATAAGGACATGGTTCAATAATTATATTTTATTTATTTAATTTTTGCGTCATGCATTAAGTATAATATTTATAAAATTTTTCGTATTGTTTTCTGGATAAGCAGGCGTCAATGTAGGACACATTGTCCAACAGGGCATGAACCATACTATAATTTTTGTAAGAGTGTAAGTAAGTGAGACTGTATACCTACCTACTGTAATTTATAATTTTTATATTTGTTGTTTCTGGGGGCTATGGTTATAATTTAAAGTCCAGGTACCTAGGAAGAAGTTATTTAAAATAAGTAAGAAAATATATAAGTTTTTGTATGTAGGTATATGCATTATTTAAGTATTTACCTACAATTTTTTTTTTTGTAATCTTTATAAGTAAATTATTCTATTTAGTTTAAGTAGTTACTTATATTAAATCTACATTAAATCTAATATTAAATCGCCATATTACCCTATTATTTAAAGTTTACACAAATCCGTTCCATATTAAGGTTGCCTGGAAAAGATCGCTTTTAACGATAAGGCCGCCCATTGTTCGTTGTGTTCAATATTAAGTATAGGTACTATGTTTTCGTCTATGTGGTTCATGTGTACAAAAAAGTTTAAATTAATAAATAAAGACTAATATAACTAGGTACAGTTGAAAATATTTAAACAAAGTGTTAGACAATTCTACGCTCTACGCTGGCCGACTTATTTTTATCTGTCAATCGGTCAATTAGCTATTCCGCTGTCGGAACCGTGGGAAACTTTAAGAAAAAATATGGCTCAATAAAAAAGGCCATGATCGTGTTGAAACGTAATAAATACTCGGTACTGAGCCGGAATCTCCGAGAATCCGTATAGGCATACGAATGAGGCTCTATTATTGACATGCATCGGATAACAACAACATTTACGTAAGGCAAGGTAATCGCATCGCATGCCGTTTGACATTGACCGGCCCGCGCCGCATTGCTTCGAGTCGGCACAGATATTATCAGAACATAATACCTACCAGGGGCCTTACCACCATCTTTATAAAAGCAATTCATATTCCGCTCGATTCAGTATTGGTTCCTAAACTGCATCGCTGTCATAGTCGTAGATAGCGTCGTAGTACGAATAAACGATTCTACTCTGTTTAGGTCCTAAACTGGATCGGGATAAAAGATGGTGGTACGGGTGCTGTTATTTAGACAGATTCTGATCTCGTATTTTTAGTACAAGTAAAAATCAGAGCCCACAAACGAACAAACTAAATTAATTATTAATTTGTGATTAGCATGTAGGTAAAGTAAATAAGTTTTAAGTAAAAATTAACGTTGGTTTGTTTACGTTTAAGCTAGAGGAGTTTGTTATGCCCCTGCTGCTGCAGCTTCGTCTACAAACCTTTTTTTATCGTTGGGAAAATGCATTTTTACACGCAGTGGGGCTCGAGGCACTGAAGCCCAATAATCACATAAAAAACCGGCCAACTTCGAGTCGGACTCGCGCACGAAAAGTGCCGTACCATTATCTATACACAAGCGTCTACCTCTTGCCGTTATCAATATCGAGCAAAACAAGCAAAAAATCACGTTTGTTTTATGGGAGCTCCTTAAATATTTATTTTATTCTGTTTATTAGTATTTGTTGTAATAGCGGCAACAGAAATACATCATCTGTGAAAATTGCAACTGTCTAACTATCACGGTTCACGAGATACAGCCTGGTGACAGACGGAGGGACAGCGGAGTCTTAGTAATTGGATCCCGTTTTACCCTTTGGCTACGGAACCCTACAAAACCAACATGCTCCTTCGCTATGGGCTTCAACACAACGCAAGCGTAAGTTTGTGCAAACTACTGCGCAAAGCTTCGTTTATGAACGTCTACGTCCTAATCCTTATGCGGTGGTAGTGTGATAATGAAAAAGTAATCAATTATATGAGTCCAGTAGTGAAATGTTTTGATTTTAAATATATTTTTAATTCTGCCATATCAAGAGTTCAGGAGATCTAGAATCTAGCTAGTCCATGGAGGGGCATTAATTGCTTTAATTTGCTTTACATTTTATTTGAATGCCAAACCACCTCACCATTGCTATTGTGAATAAAGGTGTATTTTTGGAATATAATTATTTTACTATATAACTAGATATAACCATTAGCCACATTCTTCAGAATGTTTATGTATATAATAAAATATCTATATTTATGACAAAATAATTGTGAATAATGTTTCTGGTGCTTGGACAACATTCCATAATAATCATAATTACCATTTCGAAATGTCGTTAAAAGTATGATATCCGATACCATTTCGCATATTTTTCGTGGAGCAGCGGAAAAACCCGCATTTGAAAGATTTAAAAAGTTACCTATTGTTGCTAGAATATGAATCTGTTGAAAAAATCTGCTAATTTAATTTTACTGTTGGCTTTTTCTCCTAGGAGGGCGAGCAAAGTGTGTGTGTAGAAATGTCAGCAGGAGGAAAGTTTTTCTACTCACTCTTTAAAATCGATTAAGGCCTTTGGGCTGCACTCCTGTAGAACAATGGAATTAATGTCTATTCCATTGTTCTACAGGAGTGTAGCCCAAAGGCCTTAATGAATAATAAACCCACACGCGTAAAAATAAGAATAAACAGTCTGAATAGACATGCCATGCCTGGGCATGTACCATATACTTACATTACTCTTTGGCGTGTACTGTTAGAGTACATTGACAAAAAAGGAGTACATAGAACCTGTTGAAACGAGAGCAAAAGTGATAAAAAATGTGAGCTATATAGTTAGTCCATTTGTATCGATATGTCATCGATTTATCATTGGGTCGATAATCCGAGCGTGTGGCTAGTCCTGCGTGTTCTTAACCGTAATCATAATAAACCAATGATAATCTCGCATGAGCCATCAATTACAATAATTGTAGCCTCGAGCAGTTCCGCATCCACGCTCGCTCGGTGCTTGACCGACAAGTAGAATGCTCTCGTCAACACTTCGTCTAATGATTTGCAACGTTCGCAATTAAATAAAAAAACAACCAAGAGCGTATGGGACTCGGCATAAAGGTTCCGCAGAGTTTGTTGCTTAATATTTTAAAACGATGTTTTTTTTTTACTAATGAGTTAGGTACGACCATTTATTCACGAGTCTGGTTGCATACATAAGAGTTGGTTCCATCCATCTATGTTTCAGACTATCTCTGGATCCGTCAAGTTTCTTTCCTTATAATTGAGAAGACAGTTTATTAAAATTCACGTGTTTACGTGAAGAGCTATTCTTGGACTGCAAGGAGGCCCTCTTGAATGGGAGCTAATCGAGTGCGCGACCGTCGATTCTAGGGATTTCACTCGTCTTTATCTTCTTCTTCCCAAGGACTGTTATGGCGTTCACGAGTAAAATAAAGTTATTTTGCGTACCTACCTACAGTTTTATCAAGATTTTTATTTCTGTACAAATTACAATGTTATCTACAGTAGTGTGTGCCTAACGTGGGTGCATTTGCAGTAGTGGCTTTTGAATGTAGCTTGGGAACTGGCTGCGCCATATTGAGGCCGGATGTCGAAGGTAAAAAGAAATCTCCGAATCCTGCGGAAACGGTGTGTGACGCGAGACCTAACACTGAATATGCATATGGTGTATCAATATAACCCTCGTCATGTCCCGTCTCCCTGTCAAAAGAGCACACTGGATTAATTTGCTCTGAGACTACTGTATTACCATGAGAAGCTACGACGTGGCTGGAATATTTTTTTTCATTCTGCTCTAGCTGTCTTCGTATATCAGATATATACTCAATACTCAATACTCAATCATTTATTGCAACCATAATGTAGTACATAGGTGTTACACATAATTATATAGATCAGATTATGGACCCTGTCGGGCATCGCAATGGGTAGAGGAGAGGACGACGTCTTACTCATTTAACAAAAAATTTCCAATTATTTAAATTTATTTATGTGTACATGCATTTGTGTATAACAGTTAACAGATAAATAATAACTAGACACTCTTATAATTTAATTTATTTTGTCGTTTAGGTACTCTTGGAGACTGTAATAGCATTTACGTGATAAAATTTCTTTTAAGCATTTTATAAATATTTTATCGTGTTTTTCTTGACGTAGTTTATCTGGTAGTTTGTTATATCTTGATGGACATATTATAGGTACAAGATGAACATAGATTTAGCCGAGCAGATGGAACAATCAGCTTATTTTTATGCCATATAGAATATTTTGTAGGTAGATCCTCACGCCTTAAATAAAACTCACTATATTTCCGAACAAATTTGCAAATCTCAAAAATCTATATGCAAGGCAGTGAAAGTATTTTATATTTTTGAAAAAATGGTTTACAGCTTTCTGTAGGTTTAATGTTTACTATAATGCGAACAAGTTTCTTTTGACAAGTGAACAGGGAGGGTGCGCCCGAGCTGTTCCCCCAAAGTATGACTCCACAATTAAGCCAAGAATACGCATACGCATAATAAGTGACCAATGAGGTATTTAGGTCAGTTGTTTTTTTTATTTCTCGAAGTGCATATGCAAAACTGGATAATTTAGTTTTTAGTTTCTGAACGTGGGTTTTCCAATTTAAGTTTATATCAATGTTTAAGCCAAGTAGAGTAAAATCTTTAACGCATTCAATTTTTTTATTGTTGGGTGTCATTGTGTAGTCAAGTTCTAATGGGGTTTTTTGACGCGGGTGGAAAGTCATTAATTTGGTTTTGTCGAAATTTATCTCAAGGTTATGTTCATTTAGCCAGTTAAAAGTTTTGTATAGTATAGAATTTAATTTACTTTGTATATTTGTATTATTTTGACATGACGTGAGGAGTGAAATATCGTCCGCAAATAAGACACATGGCTCCTCCATAATTTTAGGGAGGTCGTTGATATAAATTAAAAATAGTAGACATCCAGCAACACTCCCTTGGGGTATGGAGGCATTTATATTTCTACTATCAGATCGAATATTTACTATTTCTCGGTTGCTATGATCAAAATATTCAATTTCCACGTATTGTTGCCTATCTTTTAAATATGATGCAAACCAATTATGAGCTGTACCTGTATATAAAAGAAGCTGACCCACTCTGGCCTCGTGTTCTAAATCTATTATGGATCAGTTTCTCTCATAGACTCTGTAACTTGCAACATGCCTATTCCAATTGGCATTACGGGTCCTTTGCTTAAGGTAACTCACGATAGGAAGTGATCGGCGAATGCTGATGCGTCACGATGTGACATTTCGTGATATTTGTAATGCCAACTCTTCGGGGTTACCCAGGTTATTATTAAGCTGAGGCCAGGCGAACGTAATTTACGCTATGCAAAATCGATAGCCTCATAACAAAATTTTTGCGTCGTAACGTGAATAGAATCAAAGAAACTGGGTTTATGTATCACACTAATTATGTATTACTACTATGAAGATTATTAACTAAGTTTTTTTATAAACAAAAAAAATTAATCAAAAATTAAAACCGACTTTAAAAAACTAAAAAGGTTAAATTAATTAAATTTAAGTAGGTACTCATGCCCTAGAAACATATTTTTGGTGTTGGTGCTAAGTTGTTTCCAAAAACGATAGAAAGTGAAGCGGTTTTAATTTTTGTTTAAATTTTTTTTTTCACTATTTTCAGTGATAACTTTCTAAGGTCGAAGCTAGATGTGTGACCGTCAACTTATATTGTTTCCTACTATCGTATCGTTTTACTAAAAAGTCATAGGCCGCTGTCACTGCCGCAGTCATAAGATCGCCGTAACACAAAACTACAAAGTACCTAGTTTACCTTCGGTTTTCTATGAAGTGGAAGCGCAGAGTGTAGAGGTACTTCCCCAGTCGATGTCTTTAAAACTTTGGTCACTTTGTGATGATGAGTTTCTTTCACACCGAAGTAATGCACACATATATCCGACATGGTATCGGGCGTTTTCTAGTTGGCTATTATAACAAAATAGCAGCAGATGCATCTCAAAGAGTGTGGTGGGCCTGCAGCACAATGGCACATTGCTGAGTCATGGGTCCTTTTCTTCTCATGATGTTAGTTAGAGAATTTGCCCCTATTCCATATATCCCTACCGATTCTGAACTCGCTTTTGTTTCGGAAAGAACAGATAGATATTAATTTTGCTATCTAGATATCTACTTAAGTACACAAAAATTAATTGTTATTTAATTAGAACTTAATACGTTAAGTACAAATAAAATTTATTGTGGTCTTTTTACTTAATAGATTAGGTATGTGTTAGTGTTATTTGTTGCGCGTTGCGCATGCGTTGACGTCAGTACTCACTCGTGGGGCAGTCCTGGCAGTTAAATGACGTTCCACATAGGTAATTAATTAGTAATAGGTATCGCTAATAATTCGTTAAAGTTTTTTTTGGTTAGTTAGACACTTATACACTGCGACAAGTGTTTGGACAGTATTCAATCATTTTTATGTATCGTCGATTATACCTACCTCTGCAAAATAAAAATGATAAAATAATATTGAGAAAAGTCCAAACCTAGGACGTATATCTAAAGTAGGTCATGCCATGCTTCTTATTTGAAACAAACATAGTTTCATTACCGCATGAAACACCGAATTGAGCTGCCCTGTTGTCTCTGGGATTTCTTGAAAGTTAGTGGGAAATTGTATTTTTTTATAACTAAATTAAAAATAGGTTTGCTTATCGTTTAGAAAACATAATAGCTTTATAAGTAGCCATAACTACTCGTTACACAAATGTTCCCATCTTTATCTAGAACAGTTAGCATGCAAGCATCTTAGAAACATGTAATTTTTATAAATTAGGTATGTGAATAGGTACAAATTTCAAATCCGCCTGTAAACTATTTTTAACTTAACAGACATTCTATTCTTGATACGGATTTTAGGTAGCCTATTGAAATTCGTGTCACATTGATGTTAAAATAATTTATAAATAGCACTAAGTATTTATTTTTATATAACAAGCTTCTGAGAACAAATGTCCTCGTTGTTTCAATTACCTACCTTTTATAAATTGATAACCAAGTAAAAGTTCACAAGTAATAAAAAAAATGATAAAAAAACGACGGTGATTTGCAAAAATTATTAAATATTGCAACAAATATCGAGTACCTACCTACCTACGTTTTTTGGAAAATAAAAATTTTTTTGGTTCCTATAAGAATAAACTTGTAGGAAACAAGTTATTTCATATGGAGAGGAAACAAAAAAACATTCGGAGATTCTGTAAAATAATTTTCTTGCAATTTCATATGTCGAATAGATAGAATTTAAACATCACACACCCCATAAGCACAGCCATAAGGTTTTCATAAAAATAATCTGTCAAGCGGCGTTATCTCTCCGGAGGGCTATTACAATTGAAAATCAACTGTGTCTGGATTCTGAATTATACGATAGGGAAAGAAAGAAAAAACATACTTCTCATAAATAGTTTTCGGTACCTCTCTTTATGTAAATACTACTAGCTGACCCCGCAAACGTTTTTTTGCCATAAACAATATAAAATAGATAGATAGTAGCCGATTCTTAGACCTACTGAAATACATATAAAATTTCATAAAAATCGGTCAAGCCGTTTCGGAGGAGTAGGTACCTATGGTAAGCCACGAGATTATATGCTAAGGGTACTCAGATTATAGAAACACTAATGATAAGTGTAATCTAATTGATATGTAGTTTTTCAGAGGGATTATATATTTTTCCCATACGACCCAGGTTGTGAAAGTTCGTGGGTTTGAATCCCACCCCACCAGATTTTTTTTCTAGATAGGTTTTTTTTTATTAAAATGGGTTTGTTCTTGACCCCACTCTTGCTACGAGAGAAGTTAAGACGAGGTCGAAGATGTAGCGAGCTTACCCAGATGGTGCCTATTGAATCCAGGTTTGAAGGAACTCAGTTAGGTAAGTTTAAGTTTCTACTTTATAGTTTATTCTGTTTTTTTTTATACAACTAGATGACAAACAAGCTGACGGCCCACCTGGTGGTAAGCGGTTACCGCCGCCTATAGACACCTGCAATAACAAGGAAAAGCACTTGATATTGCAGGTGCGTTGTCATCCTGAGGCCTAAGACGAAATGCCGACCATGCCCAGGAATTAAACTGGCTACCTTGGCTGTATCCGATATTGCGTTGTTTTTCTCCAGCTCTGATTGTACCAACCAGCATTCTAGATGAAGGCTATTGCATCATCTCATTGTTGCTTCGTCCGTATCCTCATTATCGCTATAATCACAAATCTGTAATAATTAGTCTTCACGCGATGTCTATTTAGAGCTATACGGGTCAACAGAATCTGTCGTGGTTTAACTACAACCTTTTTTCGAATAATTTTGTGTTAAACAAAGACAAGGAGAACAGAATTTTATCCAAATTAAACTATGCTACAAGCATAGTTTATTTTGGTTAAAATTCTGTTTTAAAGTTTATTTTTAACCGAGTTCAAAAAAAGGATGTTATCAATTTGACGAATGTTTATTGTCAGAATTGCACAGTTTTTGTATATGTTAGTCTATACCGGCTTCTGAACATGGGTGCCAAATTTCATGAGTGTATGTATATTTGTGTAATAAGCAATAATAATATACAGAGTGGTCCCGTCAATACGACAATAAATTGACACAGGGGCTATAATAGTTCATAGAAATGATTTGTCAGTTTCAAAAACATCTTATTCATTTTATAATTTCATGACATTTGTATGAGATGGTATAACATTGGCTGCATTATTTCATAGAAATGTTATGAAATTATCAATTGAATAAGATGTTTTTGAAAGTGACAAACCATTTCTGTAAACTAATGTGGCCCATGTTTTAATTTATTGTCGTATTGAGGGCACCACCCTTTATAAAATATCAGTCGGATTACAAAAGTTCTTTTTTTTGTTGGAATAAATACAACTTAAGGAACAATCAGTTTAGTATTTTGAGATAGGCAGCGTGATTATCAACCATGTGACTATGCATGTTTCTTTTACGGTTGCATGAAGAAACATGCATAGTCACATGTTTGATAATCATCATCCTCATCATCACCAGCCTATATACCTCCCTCAGCTGGGCACAGACCTTCCTATATGTGAGAAAAACATGAGGAGATGATACCCCATCTCCCATTTAGGAAGAGATACAATTAGCTCTAGCTAAACAAAATAAAAAAATCTTAAATAAAAATTAATTTTCCCATTCCGTCATATTTTCCCATATAACATTATGATAGTGGCATTCTGCATAGACTACAGGTTATACATAACCGTTTCAGGCGCATGGACACCCCGGGTGCCCCTGGTACATGAGCAAATGTCGATTTTAACAAGGACTTCCTTCTCCCTCCAGGCGCTACTTTGACTAAGCACCCCATCACTCTAACCCGTTCATTGTAAGAGCCTCCGACTACTCTCCCGATGTAAACGCCCCGACCCGTTTACGTAGGTTTAGGAATGTTCTCCACGACCCTGACGATCTTATCACGGGCGCAAATGCCCTCGCACATACTTGCACATCACGCACTAGGTGCGAAGACCCGGTCTACACTCGTCGCGCTTTACCAGGTACAGACATGTGCCTGGGCGCTTCTCTCCCATCCCTCCACGACACGACTCACCTGAGCCGAGGTCCGAGCCTTTAGAGTCACCCTCAGGTTTGTCGCCCCCTAATGGCTCGAGCGCCCTGGAGACTTTAAGAGCCAGCGCGACACCTCCCCCGATTCAAAAAAAGGAATTTCTAAGTTTTATTCTACCAAAGTTACTTTATCTTTAGAATTTTTGGGTTACCTAGTCATCTGTATTAATTCGTAATATCTCATTTATTTCTATCGGATATTTGTGTCGTTGTAAGAGTAGGTAGTAACATGTGGGTTAAATAAAACTTTAAGGGGTGGGTTTGTTAGAAAACAACAAATGTGTGAGTAACTCAGATTTTTCAACTTTTTTATGGAATTCATCAAATGCTAAATCCATCTCATTACTTCGATACATGAAAATACTGAGCCCAAACAATCATGTCTGTATGATATCGGTAATGTATTATTGAAGATTTTTTAGGTAATTTACTTATCGTGATTAACAAACTGGGCAGTAGGCACCACAAAGCTAAGTGCTGAATTAACTTATCATAAAGATAAATTAGCATTATACTGAAAAGGATAAAATAATTAAATTTAAGTAGGTATTCATCCCCTAGAAACATATTTTTGGAGTCGGTGCTTCACTTTCTATTGTTTTTGGAAACCACTTAGCACCAACTCCAAAAATATGTTTCTAGGGGATGAATACCTACTTAAATTTAATTATTTTATCCTTTTCAGTTTTTTGAAGTCGGTTTTAATATTTGTGTAAAATTTTTTTTTCACAATTTTTAGTGATTACTTTCTACGGTCAAAGCTAGATAGGTGACCGTCAAATTATATTGTTTCCTACTATCGTATCGTTTCACTAAAAAGTCATTGGAAAAGCAAAAATTCGCAATTACGCATATGTAGACGACTTCATAATTTCAGTTTTTTTATATTTAAAACCAAAGTACCCAACTGTTTTTCAAAAAATTTTTATGGGACCAAATAGCAGCTATTCCGCATCGAACAAAAAAAGAATCACGTAAATCGGATCAGTAATCTCGGCGTAATCGGTGTACATACATAGAAAAAAAAAAAAAACATACCGGCCGAATTGAGAACCTCCTCGTTTTTGAAGTCGGTTAAAAACCATAAATTTAAAATTTTACGGTATTAGTTTTGACATAGAAGATAGATAATTTACTCATTAAAATTACTTTATCATACCTATTTATTAACGTTTCCTATTTAAGTGTTTTAAGTTTTTTAAAATGTGTTATCTCACACGCGATACAACTAATTATCTAAGAATCCGCAAACTGCTTCGAAATATTACGGATCTTGTGTTTTTGTACGCATTCCGAAAATGTAATTATTAATATTGACGCTTCGCGGCGCTCGCCGTGCTAACTGTTTCTCCTATCCGGGTTAAATTTCATAGTAAAAGCAAGGTCTTAGATTGTTAAAGTTTATTCAGATAGTTTAGAGAGAACTTTAGCCAGTATGTTATGTTAAAGTTACGCCAGAGAACCATCACATTACTGTTTTTTCTTTTCTCATAAGGTAGAGTTGACGTATTGCTTTATTTAATGACTCTAACATTCGATATATATATATATATACTTTGTAATTTTTATTGAACAGTAGGTACTTTTAATTACTTCTACTTGTTGTTAAGAGTTTGTCAACTCTTAATACGACAGATAATAGTTGTTACTTTTCTTACACATCCCTTACCAAATACCCCTCCGGCGTCTCTACATTATAATAGATGCCTCTTGTGAGTTGTGTCAGATTGGTGGGTTAAACATGATTTGTGATAAAAGTTAAATACTGTTAAACATGATTTGTGATAAAAGTGAGAGAAACAAAACATGTTTCTAAGTAAAATAAGTTTCATAAGCGCTTATTAAGGCTCAACTTGTTTATTATTTGTCATTAAGAACTTGCCTAATGGGCAAACGCATTTGACTACGTCAAAGTCATAAAGAGTGTCATTTATTTCTGACTGTTTTCTACACTTTAACATTATGTAGGTTTACTAGATACTAAAATAACACGAAAATACGAAAATACTATAAATACGCTTCTATTTATAGTGTTTTTTGTATATTACATATATTAATCAATCAATCATTTATTTGCCTATGGTACAATACAGTAGACGGAAGTCATTGTTACCAATGAACTTATACACTAGAATCAACTTATTCAGCTATTAATTTTAGCATGCAAATATCAAATGTCAAAATTTTACAAAACCAATTTAGTAACAATTAGGAATCAGTGTAATCAATCAATACAAATTATTTGAATTAAGCTATCAATATTATTTATTATATACAATATAATTTTTGTTACTCATATTATTAATTTATGGTTTATAATTAAAATATTCCTTTAAATTTAAAAACTTTTGTCAATAGGCCAGCCGCGTAGAGCGCACTTAAATCTTTTGAACAGAAAGTCTTGAATATTTTTTAGGTAATTTGTTGTTTGTTGTATAATAATATGCACATCCAATGACAGTTCTTCGGAAACCGTTTGCTCTGTGGTATAATAGCAGAGACTTTATGTCTGATGTTTCTTGGGCATATATCACTGGCTTGCATGAAGAGACACATATTTTGAATTTGCATTTATATTTTAGAAACAGCTTTTGTGATACAAAAGCTGTTTCTAAAATATAAATGCAAGTAAGGGGCAGGATATTTAAGTTTTTGAAAAGAGGCCTACATGGCTCATCAGGTGCAGCTCCATCAGGTGCTCCTCTAGCTCCTACACATTTTTTCTGAAATTGCCGAAAGATAATCTGCTGTTAATCGGATATATTTTTTACGCACATTTTTTACAGTTCATAAAAGAAACGCTGTATTAAGTAACTTATCTCCAACGTTGATTCCTCTTGTTTTACCTCACCAGGCGCGTACTTTTTTGTTAATACAAAGCAACATCACCTGATGTGAAGCGGTAAGAACAGTCCATATGCGAAGACAGCTAGTGCAGCTTAAAACACACTGTTCTAACCGCCTCCGCATTGTCGGCCTATAAGATGCATTTTCACGCCTCTTTTGAAGGAATCCCATGTTAAAGGAAGGAGGGGGAACGAAGAATTCTAAGTTTTGGAAGTACGACAAAGAAACGAGGCACAATAAATCTTTGTGCGTCATGTTGAGGTGGAGACAGTAAATTGATGACTCCGAAGACCGGTCTGCGTGCTCCTGAGTAGGAAGAGGCCAGGTGGGATAAGGTCGAAAAGCTCTTCAGAGCACTCTCCGTGCTATAGCCGATAGAAGGCGCTAAGCGACACAATGTCTCGACGCAATTGCAGAGGCTCAAGGTTGTTCATGACGTCTAAATCGTCAATAATACAGGACAGCACGACGCTGCAATCTGTCCAGTGCATTGAGGAGGTACTTGGCGGAGTTGTCCCACAAATGAGATAAATATTCCACGCAAGACTGTACTTGAGTTGTGTAAAGCGGGCATAATTGATCAGGCGTAAAAAAACCGACGCGCTTTGTTTAGGACACCGAGCTTCCATGAGGCTGTTTTAATCACGGTTACGATGTAGTCTCTCAGCAATTAATGGACATTCAAATGCTGTCATGTCTTTTTGAATACATCTAAGATAGATAGAGAGACAAGCCGTTTATTTTGTATCAACACACATATCACTACAGTTGCAATGTCTGCTACAGCAAGTAAAAGCATAGACTCAAAGTAATTTTTACCACCAAGAGCTGATTTTCAGCCACCACCCGTAAATGAGTCGTAGGCACTTATTTTCGGAGAGTCATTCTAACGTGACTGCGGCTGTTTCACATCTTCCACTATTCGCTACTTGCTAAAACCAAGCCTAGACCTATTATTTGGATATTGATTATCTAATATTTCACACGCCTTTACGTTATTCTATTAAAATATTTGTGGCCTTGCGTGTTTTTCGCTCGTCAAAGACACCTCGTTCATTGGACCCGGATGAGTGGCGGAACCTTCCACACTGTGGAATGTGCGTTATAGATCCTGATCACTATGGCAACTGTAATAGTTAGCAATTTTCGCTATCAGATAAATTCCACTTACACTTGCCAGAGTAAGCTTTATATTGCAATAAAGTTTTCTAATTTAAATATTTTGGATATTTTTGACTAAAACAAGTCTGTTAACTTAGCAGTATACCTTTTGAATTATTTGAATAAATTTAGGTAAGATTATTAAACAGTATTTTCTCTTCACAGTATTTTTTTTTGTGTATCGATAAAAGCAGCGTTGGTAGGCCCCCCACAAAGTGTACCGATGATCTGGTGAGGGTCGCGGGAAGCCGATGGATGATGGCAGCGCAGACCGATTAGTTTTTGAGATCCTTGCCCAGCATTGGGAGTCTCTCGGCTGATATCATGATGACGTTTTTCTTGCATTTTCCCGATACCTGACTATTTGAAACAGGTTTTTAACATTTAGGTAAGTATAAGAATTTTCGCGTAATTTCCTAGACAAGGTTTTCTTCTTGGTGACTCAGTATGTCAATGAGAAAAGTAATAAATTATTGAATTATTGGTAGCATACGATATGATGTTTCTATAAAAATGTCTAGAAAAAAAGAATTCTGGGACAGAACGCCAGCCCGCGGTCTTTCGCAGTGTGTGCACTAGAAAAAGGTAGCGGGTTCGAATCCCGCCCTAGTACAGTAGTTTTTTCAATTTTTTTATAAGTGTGGTGCGGCAAATAAGCGTACAGTCCACCTGATGATAAGCGGTTACCGTATCCTATAGCCGCTCTTAGCACCTTGGGCACTACTCACGAGTTGTTACCGTAGACTTTAGACGCTCTTAGCACCTTGAGCACTACTCACGGGTTGTTATTGTAGCTTAGACATTTGTGATGGTTGAATTCGAAATCTACGCCTCGACCGCTTCCGACCACTCGAAGAAATGGCTTTTCTCCGAGAAAAGTCGAACTCGAGATTTTCAGAATAGCTCAACTTGATTTAAGCTCTATTAAAGTTCGAATTCAAATTTTATCTCGAAATAGCTGTGCTCGCGACTTGGTTCGCGTGGATGTCGCAAAATAACAACATGTCGTACGTAGCTGGGTAGGTTACATGATTTTACTTGAGTATATATTTGCTTAAGGATTTAAATCATGTTTATATAAAGACCTCCGCAATTAATGCATTATTTTAGAACAAATGATCAGTTCCACTCTTAAGAAGAACTATGGAAAATAAATGTCACGCGCCCTACTCCCTCATTGTCGCCCCGCCCGCCTTGGATATCATAAATGCGTGCGTGGTACTTATTTTGTTGCGCAGTATTTTAAAATTATGATGATATCTTATAAGATATTCATAAATCAAATGATGTCAAGAACAATTTTGTTCAAAATTAAGTACTTATAATAAATAATAATATTAATTTTGTTAAGGAACAATATCATGTTTACAAAAATAGCTTTATTTTAGAACAGATTAAGTACCAAAGAAAGGTTACTGTGAGTACCTTAATTTGAATCAGTAGTTCCTGAGATTAGCGCAGTCAACCAAACAAACTCTTCAGCTTTATAATATTAGTAAGTATAGATTCGAGACTGTTTCAAATGCAAAAGAAGTCGTCAGAGTCGAAAACACTTATGCAATGCATTCTCTCATAATATATTTTTCATCCCCCCATCTCGGAAAGAGTATTTTTGCTCTTCGATAACTAAGTGCAAAAGCCGTTTTTATCCGCTAGAGGATAAAGTAAAATTGAATTTAGAACATCGTGTGCATTAAGTTTGTGAATTCAAAACATCATTAAACGTCTTTACTACTACCTCCATGGTGCCGAATTTATATCATACACCCTTTTTTAACTTGTTACAAAACTCAGACTCGGCACCTTCTTGGTGTACTTTTTGTTTAATTTGCTTTGCGCGCGCCATTTTCTTTTTACTACATATTTGTTATTATAACCATAGGTTTAAAATAAGAAACTTGAAAACAAGTAAAAAACCTAAAATGAGTGATTCTAGCGACGAAGAAGTTTATTTGACGCCAACAGAATTGACTGAAACTATTAATAATGCACAAATGTTTTTTTTTTGCATTGAGTCATTTCCTCGCTGAGGTGGGATGAAATGTTACGTGTTGCACTCGAGTGCAAAGATTTTTCACCTCGTGCTCTTTTGATTTCCTCGCTAGCTCGGCCATCAAAATTAAGCACGTGGTTAAAAAGCAACTTTGCACTCTTGTATAACAAATAACTATTTACAGGGTGTCAGCATTTCGTGAATACTAGGTACTCTTATCTTGGTGATATAATTATGTAATACACTAAGGTAACTGTAGGACAAAAAGAAATAGTTTGCCTCATATTTAAAAAAAAAACATAAATTGTGAAGTACAAATATCAAAATGTTACCAGGATGGGTTGTAAAACGAGTTGTAATAAATGATGTGCTAAGCTGCTAAAATAAATGTTTCACTAAGTATCTTTCCAATTTACAACAAGGCGTTCTAAACTGTTCTAAACATTTGAATAAAAAAATGCCATCAAAACTAGGTAGTTTAAAATTCACTTAACATTAATTATCATTAAGGTCCTTCTGAACAAGTTATGAAGTGACAGTAGGCAGGGGCCTTACCACCATCTTTATAAAAGCTATTTACATTCTGCTCGGTTCAGTATTGGTTCCTAAACTGCATCGCTGTCATAGTCGTAGATAGCGTCGTAGTACGAATTAACGATTCTGCTCAGTTTAGGTCCTAAACTGGAGCGCGATAAAAGATGGTGGTACGGGTGCAGGGCGCATATCACGCAGAAAAGTCAAAAGATGGCAACGTGAAAGTTAGATAGATAAATATTTATTCATCTATTTCATTTATATTCAAGTTTTAGCACGGTGCCGTTGGATGTAGGCCGCGCTGAACCGTTCCGTTTTGAAATCGATGGGAGAGGCCTTTGTTTAGCAGACATTATAGATTGTGCTCTAAAAACTATGGAGTATAGAATTCTCCAGTTGGGTGGTTCTTTTCTAAAGTCTGTGCTTTCGACTTGGCAGACGTAGGCTTCCATTCAAAGCCGATGTATTCAAATATTTATATCCAAGTTTTCCTTCCTCATTTTTTAATGTCTTTTCATTTGAATGCCTTGTGCTTATGTTTTACCTAATATTCTTTATTCATGATCAAGACAGTAAAAACTTCAAACGTAACAACAATAGCCTATTAATTTATAACCTAATTTGTCCGTGGGCACCTGTGGACAGACAGGTGGACTTTATTTTTAGTTTTATTATTGCTCTGAATTAATTTCGTGGTGAGTGGTGACTAATATGTTTGTAAAAAACAACACAAAAAGCGCAATCACATATTATGGATGTCTACCTAGAGCTTGTATGAAATGTAATAAAAAATCATTATTCTGTCAAGCAGTATGTACAGACGGCTGTGCAAGTGTACAGCTACAATATGAAAGCCGCCTTTATTACAAACGCAATAAGGTGATCTCAAGGTCAAACGCTTGATGTGCTGTCGACTATACTTTAAAAATCTATACACGACCAATTACCTATTTAGACTAATTTATATTTTACCTATTTAGACTAATTTAAATATTACCTATTTAGACTAGAGCTATTGATGTTTCATATCTCCTCTTTTGGATATTTGCTTTTGACAATTGATGTATACCAAAGTGCGCTTAGGTATATATATCTTTTGATGCGGACCGTAGGAAGGGCTGTGCCTAACATTTTGGGACGTATACATGCTCTTGATCGTTCAGATTTGGATTTCACCTAAAATATGTTTTTTTATAAAGCGTTAATACAAAACAATTTATACTCACGGTTTCTTCTTTAAGCTTCTCGTGAATACCCACTGTTATAGCTGATAATCCCATATCGCTAAAATAACATAATTTAAATAATGTTTTCATTATCCTCCAATAACTCGTATTATTATAAACAATAGCAGTTAAAAAGTTATATTAAACAAACCTTGTAGCTTGAAATATAAAAATTATTATTCATCGTCACATTGCACTTACTAAGCAATGCACTTTTGTATATTTTCCCCGAGCTTTACTTTACTACCATTACCTATCCAAGAACTAATCTAATTCCATATTAAGTTACAATAATTCATAATTAACAATAATTCATAATACAATAATGCAATATGTATGCATATTGCAATGTAGTAACCATAAATGTATTTTAAAATATCTGAATTGATAACATGAATAAAAAAAATGAAAGTATTCGTTTGAAATTCTAAACTTTCGACTTAAAATTAATTCACATGAGGTTTTCACTGTCTACACCTCAACATCACTCACAAAGAAATTTAGTACATTGTTCCTTTGTAGTACGTCCAGAACTTGGAATTCTTTGCCATCATATGTGTAGGGAACACATGTGGAAAAGAATTCCTTCCTATAACTGGGTTCCTCCAAAAGAGGTGCTAAAAAGCACCTTTTGGGCCGGCAAGGTGGAGGCGGCTAGAGCTACCCGTATAAAAAATGTACTCTTTGGCTAGAGCAGTGTCTGAACTGCACTAGCTGTCTTCGCATATGGACTCTTCTTACCGCTTCACATCAGGTGGTGTTAAGTCGTTTGTCGTGCTTTGTATAAAGAGAGGGTGAATTAATTTATGCAACGGTTTAATGAAAGTACCTACTTATCTACATCTCAGTTGTTATTCTGATCACAATTATATTGTATGGCTCTATCTGAATAATGGCTGGTAATGTTTGCAATATTCATATATTAATCAATTTAAATAAAAATTAATCTTTGTTTGTTTGTCTTCAATGCGTTCCGAAACCATTGATGACTTTGTGATGAAACTTTGGTAGAGTGTTCTAGTGCCAGGGGTACTGGATTATAAAACTTTACAGTTTTCTCTTTACAGGCATTGCAAAGTATGACGGGTACAGCTATTATTATTGTATATTTTGTTACACTCTGGTCCCTATTGCGTTTTCAAAAATGTATGTCTTAAACCCATCGAGTTAGATAGGTACCTTTAATAACTCGATGGTTAAATAATTATTGTCCTAATTTGAAAAATTTATGAATTAAATGTGACGTAAATAAAATCATCGATTTAATATTTAAATTAGGTATTAATTTTGGTTGAAGGACCTTATTTTCGTTATGGAATTTAACAATACTTGTTGAACCGGAAAGGTCTAAATCATGAATAAATTAATAACAATCATAATTCACATAATATTAGATGTAAAACATAGATATAGTGTTGGCATTGGGTCGAGTCACGTGATCTACGACGGACATTAATATTTATTGCAATAATCAATTTTAAACTAGACGTAAGCAGTTCCTAGAAGACCAATTTAAGCTGGCAACTAGCTCTACACTAGTTTATTCTTGGTGCAGTTATTCTATTATTGTCATGCCGCAGAAGCTTAGTCTTTTGTGCAAGTCAATTTTTTTTTACTTCAAGGGTGGCAAAGGTGCATGTGGATGTGGCCCGCCAGATTGTTAACAGTCACCGTAGCCTATAGACGCTCGTAGTAGCACCTTGAGCATCACTCAGTCGCCGCCTTTGCAAGACTGTAAAAACGTCGAGATAAAGGGTATAAAAGGGTTCCCCTGCTCCTAACATAACGCTTTCTACATGAGCTCTGGCGACCTTACTTACTACAGGAACCTTACACTACAAAGTAAAAGGTGTTCAAAATTTTACCCACCTCTTTTAGGTATATCTTCTATTTTAGCCTACCTTGATTCAGGGTGGGCAAAGAGCTCGTGTCTTGGATAGGATATTACCGTTATCACTTGCTATCATAATTATTTGCCGAGGGGCGATCCGATCGCTTGTTTTCCATTTTGAGACAGAAGTATAGTTGACAGCACATCAAGCGTAAATTTGACATTGAGACCGCCCTTACTAAGTTCGTAATAGAGGCGACTTTCGTAGTGAAACTGTTACATTTGATGTGGTGTCGTCTGTACATACATTGATGATTGCGTGTATTGCTTTTCGCATGAAATGTGTTCTGAAACGTTCTAAATAAATAAAGTTGAATTATGAATATCTCAAACTAACCTCAAATAAAATACATACAAATATTAACTTCGAAAGTCTAGACGAAATATTTTTTGTTTATAATTTTGGTAGGATACATAAAATATAAGATAAAAATAGAAGTACAATTTATTTATACACATGCTCATATAGAGATGTGAAGGATGGACCAATGTACAAATTTAGTCTGATATTTAGGTTTTTACTATTTTTTATAAAAAAACTCATGCCTTTTCACAAAGTTACCTAGAATCTACCTATTATTAATCAGATCTTATTTGCAACATACTAATAATTGTTTAAAAGATTAGAAAAGTGAGTCTGCAGCGGTTCTTCGAAAGATGTTTCGCCGGGCAAGAATTAGTATTATAACTCCTAAATTCATTTCTAGTTTAGCTAGAAAAAAAATTATGAGTTATTTAAAAGGGAACGGGAATCTATGATAGTAAATCTATTATAACTACGGAACGCAAAATAAATGATTGTTTATTTAGGTAAGTTTCTAATGTTGATTTTTTAGTGTTATATATAATTTTTTATTTATCTTTACCACAAGTTCTTAAAAATAAACTTCATTAGTTTATTTTGGGCTATATGGCTGTGAGTGGAACTGTAAATATTATTTATTTATTTCTTATTAAGTATTATACATAAATGTTTTGTCTTCTGAATCACGTATAGTTTTCCTTTATTTTATTTTATATAATATATCGCTTGTTTGGATTGAAGCTGTCAAACATAATATTATCAAACGTATATTATTATCAGCAAATTATCAATTTTTATGGTTCGTCAACACCAATAATATGTCCCGTTCGTGTAGAAATAGTGTAATAATATACCTGTAAAGGCTTTTTACACAACATTTAATAATATCATATCTTACCCCACCACTTCACCAAAATTAGCGCTCTCATTAGTTTTTAACCCAATTAGTATCAGATTTCAGACACAATTGATTTATTTACTGTCATACTTAGGTGGAGGTAACGCCGCTTGAGGAAGAGATAAAGAGGTAAAAAAAGAAAAAAAAAATGATTGTGTCTTACAAATACCTAGTACATATTTAAATATTTTTTCATAAATAAAGTATATGTAAGTCATCATCATCCAAATGCGGCCCAATGCGGGTTGGTGTGCAGTAGTAATCGGGACCAACAACGGCTTAACATGCCTTCCGAATCACGGAGGGGCTCGAGATAACAAATTTTTCATCCATCCCGGGATCGACCATGTCTAAAGTTGCTCTGTTTCTGTAATTGAAACCAGAGCGCTCAAACCACTACGTCACCGAGCAGATAAGTATTAGTACATAAACTTTATTTAGCAACTTGGCTTGACATCAGGAGACACGGGTTCGATTCCCGCCTGGAGCATATATTTTTTCATCGTTTTCTTTCTTCATCAAAAATTCTTTTACTTTCTGTGCCACAGACATGGCCTTGATGAAGTCAAGCGACCATCATGAAAATATCAAAATGGTCACTTCCAGTAGGTACTGTACACCCTTTTGAGAACAACCAAAAATATAAAAAAATGAATATGTTAGTGTAATATTTAAGAAATTATATTGTTAATGATTCTGAGATTAGTTATAGTTTTGTTCCTAATTAGCACCTTTTTGTCTAAAACCTAAAACCTAATTTTGCAAGTAACGGCATAGTTAGTAGGAATTGTACGTTCGAAGTTCACTTCAAGATGTGGACATAGCATAATTGCAATACAGATAAACTATGTAAATGAATTAGTACAGGTTTGTATCAAAGGAGACGTCATGGTCATTGTCGACCACTTAATCTGCGCCAATATGCGCGAATCCTCGCCGGATGTAAAGTTTTATACGTTTTTCATGCTGCCATCGCACACCTGTTTGTGTATCTTGACCGGAGCTTATTTTTAAACACATCAATTTTTTTTAAAACCACATCAAGCGTTTCGTTTTCAACGAGAATCACTTATTAAGTATCAATGCTACACAAATATTACTGTTGTCTAACCCTTTTTAAAGTAGGATTTTTGTTAGTTGCCATGGGAAACTGGAAATAAAATAGAATACGAGTACGATTTGAGGAGCTCGGTGGCGTATTGGTTTGAGCTCTCTGGTTTCGATACGAAAAACAAAGCAACTTTCGCCATAGCCGATCCTGAAATGGGTCAATCAAAGTTTGTTATTTCGAGCTCCTCCGTACTTCAGAAGGCACGTTAAGCCGTTGGTACAGGTTGCTGCAAACGCTTTATCCCACCATTCAGCCTTGGGCCAGCATGGTGGTCCAAACTCCTCATGTATTTCTCCCATGTAGGAAGGCTGGTGAAGATGATGACGAGTACGATTATTCAGCATCAAAAACACACAAAAAATAAGCTTGGGCGTCCTTCTAAAATTTCAGTTTAGCCTTAAGTATGTAAGTTACCTGAGTCACAAGGGCGCCTTGAAAATGAGATAACACATTAAGTATAGGTAGGTACTTGAATTTGGGTGTCCTTTGTTTTGCCTAAAAACTTTGTCCTGATTTCATACAATCATATTGTTTGACGTACTGGTTATTATTAAATAAAAATACGACCATTTATAATTAGGACAAGCGAAAGATAGGTGTATTAATTTATTCACATTATGAGTTTTTCAGTATAATGAATAATTAAGGAAATAAAAATATGTCTAAGAACAATTAGAATTAGAACTTATGACAGCAATGCAGTTTAGGAACCAATACCGGAATATGAATCGCTTTTATAAAGATGGTGGTAAGGCCCCTGGACTACTAACTAATGAAGTACCTACTGTTTGGGGAGAATGCTGGGCTAGTAATTTGTCTAGTCTAGGTACGTTACCCTTACGCTGGATCATGTGTGTAGGGTTCTGCGGGATCACACTGGGTAGGCACAACACTGATGGCACTAGGTAAGTACTGATGGGCACAGAATATGGTATAGCACTCGCTAACGTGGCGCACTTCACGGGTACCGAGGTCGGTCTGTCCAAACGTCGGGAAGCTACTTATAAAGATGGTGGGAGGTAGAACTATATTAAGAGCGGGTAGGTACATACATATAGGTAGGCAATAGACATATCAATTACATATTATTATTATGAAGGGACTTTTCAAAACACATCGCCCGCCCTAAACATCTTAATGTTTACGTAACGGAAAGGAAGGTACTAAGGTAATTTATCGGGGAGCTAATCAATCGGAAGACGAACTAGTTTCGTTACGGATCTCTTCAAGGTACCGGTAGGAGTCTGAACTTCAACCACACGGACAACTTGATCTTTTCCGGGGTATAAATCGACAATGCGACCACGGCGCCATTGTAAGGGAGGAAGGTTGTCGTCTTTCAGGAGAACTAGTTCACCTATACGAGGGGGGTTCGAAGGAGTAGTCCACTTCTGTCTCATTTGCAAGGTGTTGAGGTATTCCAGGTGCCAACGGGACCAGAAATGCTGGGTCATCTGTTGTACCAACTGAAATCTGCTGAGACGGCTGGTTTTCACATCCTGAAACGGATACTCAGGAAGGGCAGTAAGAGGTTGGCCTATAAGGAAGTGACCCGGGGTGAGAACTTCAAGGTCATTTGGATCGGAGGAAACTGGACACAAGGGACGTGAGTTTAGTACTGCTTCGATTTTGGCGAAGACAGTCGTCAATTCCTCAAAGGTTAGGGGAGTTTCACCAATGACACGCTTCAGGTGGGACTTTGCTGATTTAACAGCGGCTTCAAAAAGGCCACCCCAATGGGGACAGATGGGAGGATCAAAAACCCAGTTGATGTTTCTTAGGGAAAGTTGGGAACCTATTGTGGTTTGGTTTTGGGTCAAAAACGTCTCTAACTCTTTGAGATAATTATTAGCACCGATATAATTTCGCCCACAATCTGATCGGATTAGGCTAGGAAGGCCACGACGCGATACGAAGCGGGAGAAGGTTGCGATAAATGCTTCAGTAGTTAGGTCGGACACGAGTTCGAGGTGAACAGCTTTAGTGGACAGGCAGACAAAAACACACAGGTAACTTTTCACCAGTTTCCGGTTGCGGTACGATTGGACTTTGGTGTAAAATGGTCCGGCAAAGTCAGTACCTACGCCATCAAAGGGACGACCAGCTGTAACACGGTCTTTAGGTAGGTCACCCATGGGAGGTTGGGATACAACTGCCTTTAGGCGGTAACAAGGAAGGCATTTGTAAATCACATGCTGAATGGCGCGGCGAGCGGATAAAATCCAATAGTCTCGACCGAGTATAGCGAGCAAGGTATTGGCTCCAGCATGAGAATTTTCTAGGTGGTAGTGGGAAATCAACAGGGAGGTAAAATGACTATTCTTGGGCAAAAGAAGAGGGTGGCGGGAGTTATATGGTAGTTCAGAGTATCGCAATCGGCCACCTACTCTTATAAGGCCTTTATCATCAATGAATAGACTAAGTCGTCTCAAGGAATTTGAGATTAGATCTCCGCGATGTAAACGATCTAACTCATTAGGGAAGGAGGTAAACTGTACAATTTTTATAATATACAGTAAGGAGTCTCGTCGTTCCTCGGGGGAAAGATATGGGACTTTGGAAGTGTTGGCAGGGTTTTTAGCGTTATGAATAAATCGTCGTAAATAGGATACAACATTGATCAGTTTATTCAATGAACTGTAGCGCTCTAATAAGAAGGAGGGATCAGGCGAAGGAATATCCGAAGTCATTACCAAGCAACGAAGTCCTGGGAGATCTTTACAAGGAGTTGGCTCTGAAATCACAGGCCAGAGGTCGGGAGATTGCATCAACCATCTAGGGGAAAACCAAAGATTATGGTTAATCAATCGGGACACGGGAAGGCCCCGGGACGCACAGTCACTCGGGTTCATATGACCAGGGACGTGTCTCCATTCGGACTTTGTTCCGGAGTTAATAATTTGGGAGACACGGTTTGCCTCATAGGTTTGGAGGTGATGGGGAGGCGTCCTAATCCAGGCAAGGGCAATCATGCTATCCGTCCAATTATTGATAGATGCTACCACTATCGACCTCTCTAAACAGAGAGCGACGTGGTGGACTAATTTTGACAGGAGCGTAGCTCCTAACAATTCCAACTTGGGAATTGTTAAGCGGGTCCGAACTGGGGCAACTTTAGTTTTGGCCATAATAAGGTGGACGGAGCACGTGCCAGAAGGATGTTCTGCGCGCAAGTAAACTGTGGCGGCGTAGCCTGCCTCTGAGGCGTCGCAAAAACCATGGAGGGAGAAGGAGGTGGAACCACTAGGTAGTATAAGGCGGGGAATGGCTACTTCAGATATTCGGACAAGGTCACTCGTGAATATGGCCCACTCAGAATTTAGGGAAACACTAAGGGGTTCGTCCCAGGTTAGACCAGACAACCATAAGCGCTGGATAAACTCTTTAGCTGAGAAAACTACGGGAGCTATCCAGCCGCAGGGGTCATATATTCGGGCGATTAAGGAAAGGACTTTTCGTTTAGTAATTATTTCTTCTTTGTCGTTGAGAGTAAATTTATAGGAAAAACAATCACTGGTAGGGTTGTACTGAACACCAAGGACAGCAATGGTTTGAGGGTTCTCGGAGTCTTGGAAGGAATAAGGAAGCTGCAGATGATCTGGAGGCATTTCTTTTAAGAGCTCGGGTCTATTGGTAATCCACTTGCGAAGCTCATACCCACTTGATGCCATAATACCCTCAAGTTCACATTTGAGGAGGTGTGCAGACTCAATGGAATGACTTCCAGTTAGGCAGTCATCAACGTACACGTCATTTTCCAGGACCTGAGCAGCCTTAGGATAGGTAGGTCTCTCTCTCTCAGCGAGCTCAAGGAGGGTACGGTTCGCAATATAGGGACTGGAACGGAGTCCATAGGTATTGGTGTTTAGTTCGTAGGTGAGGAGAGGGTAGGAAGGATCTTCTCGCCAGAGTACTAGCTGATACCGTCTATCATCAGGATGGACCCAGGTCATGCGGAACATCATCCTGATGTCGGTGACAAATACAACCTGGTGCCTGCGGAAGTTAAGTAGGATATGGGTGATGTCACGCTGGAGTTTAGGGCCCGTGTGCAAGCACTGGTTAAGGGACACGCCGGAGGAAGTAGGGCTGCTACCATCAAACACAACGCGTATCTTGTCCCCGGTACTCTTGAACACACCGTGGTGAGGGATGAAGTAATGCTCTCTGGATGGGTCAAAGGTGGACAAAGACATGTGTTGGAGGTCTAGGTACTCACGCATAAAGGCCACGTACTTAACACGAAGCTCACGGTTAGCTTGCAAACGCTTCTCCATGTTATGGAAACGTTGTAAGGCTCGGGTTCGGGAATCACCAAGGGATGGACGGTTCTGGAGGAACGGTAATCTAACCATAAACCTACCATCGCGTTCACGAGTGGTAGTGGTTTGGAAAATTGTCTCACAGTCTTGGTCTAATGGGTTAGGCACATCTATCTGGGGAGCTTCCTCGGTTTTCCAGAACTTCTCCACGATCTGGGATAAGGATACGCCAGTCATGGGAGCCTCAGTACCGTGGGAGGGGCCCGCAACTGGACCAGACAACACAAACCCGAAAATGGTGGACAAGGCTATAAGACCATTAGGATACAAAAGGAACTCAGGTTTCAATAAGGATCCTATGACGTCAGCACCGAGGAGTATATTTATAGGGCCAGGTGTGTGAAATAAGGGGTCCGCTAAAGGTAATCGAGCAGTCGAATTCACAAAGGACTTGGGTAGATCAATTTCAGGGTGCATACCAGCAATGACATCAACGACCATTGCAGTAGTTGAGATCTCGGGATAGGGGGAATGCACTGGCTTAAAATGTAGGGAAACAGTACCTCGGGAATGTACAGACTGCACATTACCTATACCACGTACAGGTGCGAAGGATGGATTGACGGGGAGGTTTAGCTGATTAACGACTAAATCGGTAGTAAGGAGACAACCCTGGGCTCCGGTGTCACATAATGCACGCGCTTCTACGTAGTATCCATAGGAGGTCCTAACATGTATGAGGGCAGTCGGTAATAGGACAAGGGAGTTTGACGGAATTCTAGTAGATGCGGACAGGGAGGACGAGTCTAGTCATTGTTCCGGCCCTTCCGACCGACTAGACCGGGGGCTGTAATCTCTTCGATGAGACGTGTCAGCTGACATACTTGTCCTGCGGGCGTGGACTGGAGGGGACGAATACGTAGGTCTATTGCGATCTTGGGGTGAGGAAGGTGAATCACGGGACTTGACGTAGTGATGAGTCCCATAGGAGTTCCTTTGAGGAGATGGGGATCGCCCGTTCGAATGCGGGGAAGAATATCGCTCACCTGAACGAGGAGGTGAATATCGCCCGCCCGAACGGGGAGGTGAATATCGCCCGCCCGAACGGGGAGGTGACGATCTTGTCTCTGCGTCACGAAAGGAAACGATTCTTTCTCGTGGAGAGGGAATGTCATCGTAACACAACATCGTGTGGTGGGAGGGACGGCGGCATGTACTACAACGATAATTACGATGACAGGAGGACAGGGAGTGCTTATCTAAGCACCTATAACACAAGCGGGCGTCTCTCACATAAGTCGTCCGATCGCGCACTGATAAGCGATGGAAGTCGGGGCACTCCCGCAGGTAATGTTTTGTGCTATTGCACATAAAGCACGTAGGAGTAGGTGGAGGTGTCACAACCATGTAAGCTCTAGGAGTAGGTGGGGAATGTAGTCTGGGCTTAGGCGTCGTACGGGAGGTGTGGGTTCCCTGGGGAGCAGAATTGTCCACGATATCGGCGCTACCTACATTGTCATAATGCCTACACTCATCCTCTAGAAAGGAAATCAGGTGGTCGAATGTAGGGAGGGACTCAGGGTTGTCCCCATACCGGCGTTCGAACCGGGACTTTAGGTCCGAGGGTAATTTGGTCAAACAAATGTGGACCAGTATGTACGACCAGTGGGTCACGGGTAAGTCCAGACGTTCCAGGCACCGGTACGATGACAAAAGGGGGTTGAGGAATGATACCCTTAGTCCACCCAGTTTGGAACTAATGTTCGGGAGATTGATTATTTGAGCCAAGTGGGTATCGGCTAGGACACGCAGATTGTGATACCTACGCTTCAGGAGGTCACGAGCCGTGGTATAATTTCCACCTTCAATTTTAAGGTGTTGAATCAGCCGCTTGGGTTCGTTCGACAGGGCACCTACTAGGTAGTGCAATTTAAGTGTAGGGGTTAGGTCGGGTTGATTATCTACAACGCTGTCGAACTGGTCAATAAAACTAATCCAACTGTCAGGATGTCCATCGAATCGTGGGATAGGAAGAACAGGAAGCTTACTCGTTGGGGAGGGTATTTGGGATGTCCTAGGCGCTTTAGTAGGGGTACTGGTTGCGGAAGGCTCGGCAAGAAAGGAAGGTATTAACTCGTCCGCCTTCATTTTGAGATCATCAATTTTATTTTGAACCACTCGCATTTTGTGTCTGACATACGAATAGTCTTGCTCGTAGATTGAGGGGTCTAAGCCGCCCAAGAGACGGGAACAGGCAGCACTGAACTTCGCCTGATGGGAATTCACCTCAGTCAAACGCACACGTAATTTGGCAGGTGGGAAGGTGTCTAATGACTGGTGTGTGTCGTCGATCCACTCACTAATAAACCGAACGACACCAATAGATTCACGGTACTCCGCTGAATCCGTGTATAGGTAGGCCTTAACAGTATCGTTACCATTGTCCGACATGTTCACTAAGGTAATCTACAAAAACTTATTTTCAAAGAAAAATGAATGGAAAGGAATTATTATAAATATACGAATTAAATACGTATAATGTAAAAACGTGAAATCTCGTTACGTAGGTATAAGATGGACGCAGCGATGGGTCGCTCGGAGAACAAAAGAATTCCGAGCGAACGGCTAAGTAAGTTACAATTCAACACGTAAACAAGATATGTAATCGATATGAATTTTAAATAATTGAGGAATTTATGAATTTAATCGTTTTTTAAAAGGTTTTAAATGTTTAATTTAGGGAAAAATAGTAATATTCAGATATTAGTAATTTAACTCAAAAAGGGGGCACTATAGGGACACAAATAGGTAAGTATTTGATGATAATTATTAAATATATCGCAAAATAATGTAATGACAAATAGAGGACGTATTAAAACCACGCTCTGCTACCAAATGTTTGGGGAGAATGCTGGGCTAGTAATTTGTCTAGTCTAGGTACGTTACCCTTACGCTGGATCATGTGTGTAGGGTTCTGCGGGATCACACTGGGTAGGCACAACACTGATGGCACTAGGTAAGTACTGATGGGCACAGAATATGGTATAGCACTCGCTAACGTGGCGCACTTCACGGGTACCGAGGTCGGTCTGTCCAAACGTCGGGAAGCTACTTATTAAGATGGTGGGAGGTAGAACTATATTAAGAGCGGGTAGGTACATACATATAGGTAGGCAATAGACATATCAATTACATATTATTATTATGAAGGGACTTTTCAAAACACCTACACCTTATTGCTAGAATTGCTACTACGGTGGATTTCAATACATAGATATTTGAAGCTTTGAGTGAGTAAATCTTTTTAGACGTCACTTTACCTCCCAATACCAAAACTACAACCGAAACAGATTTTGTAATATAATAAACGCGGTAAGCTTCAATAAAAGATTCTTTAAAATGTGACAAATGTGGAATTTGTAATAGAAGGTTTTATTCTCCTTGGAGTAAAAGTATTCTGTGGTTTTATTTCGTTCCAGTACTAAGTACAACGGAAACTACGGAATGCAGTCCTACTGTTAAATTGGGGTAGATTTCAATGAAGGTAATTTAAATGTCAGTTAATTGTTAGGTACAATTTAAAAAAAATAACGAACACGATATATACAATAAATAATCAGTTGTCAAAAGGAATTACTTTGGGATATTAAAATGAAAAAAACTTACTATAAAAATTAATGAATGTATAAAATGATATGTAATTTACGTTTTCAAAATTCTCTAAAGCTATAAAACTTAACAGAATCTTTTGATTTTTTCAGAAATTACGAATATAAATTGTATTTATTTTGACAAGGTCTATTCTATTTTGCAAATTGCAAACGGGTTAAAAATAACTTTATTACTTTGTTCTTTGTTTACATTTATTATAAATTATCGCTACAGTTTCAAAGTCCTCTCGACATTTCAAGGCACTCTTTAAACTGACGACCTCTGGGGATTCCGGCTCGGTAGTTCTTTCTAGTGGAGCTACTGACCTCAAGTTAATCAGACGAAATTAATTTTAAATTTGTAATCGGAACTCTAATCTATATGAATGCGATAGTATTCATAGTATCCTCAAAACAAATAAAAAATATCGCTACATTGTCGACCTCCTCTTAACTTCTCGCGGATCAAGAGTGGGATCCAGACCAAGCCCATTTTAATAAAAAAAATTAGAAGTACCGTAACCAGATGCAATAGATATTCTATCTAACTTTGAGGACCGCTGGCGGGCAGATAAGAGACAAAATGCGAAATATTGTATTGTTATAATAATCATATATAAATAATGCTAAATAATATCTACGTCCAGTGACTTATGAAAGAACACGATTTGTCTTACCTTGCTTATTAAATTGAATTAGTACATAAACTATCAGAAGAACTGGTTCATCGGAAACATTGGGAAATATTATGAGTCACAATTCGGTTAATGAATGCTTAAGTGATTGAAATATACCTACTAAATTTTATGCAATTTACGTTGCATCCATGAAGTTTCAGGTTTTATACTTATAACTTTTTAAATAATAAGAAAAGCAAATTCTGTGTCGCAGTGGTTTTTTGATAAAAAAAAAATAGAATGGAGAGTTTATTTAATGTGGAAACTAAATTTGGGTTATAAAAGAAATTAAGATTTTTTTTCTGGTGAAAATTGTGTTTTATTTGTAGAATCCTCACAATCTCGTATAGATGATAAGGCTTTATTCATTTAAGAACACGTGCTGCCATCTCTGTGAGACTGGCTGCTACATCATATAATGGTGAGTGAGATTGCTATTGAGATATAATTTTAATATAGCGAGGAAATATTACTGTGTTGGTACTGTGTTTGATATAAAAGTAATTTTATTTTATAGATACATTAATTAAGAAATAACTCTAAAATAATACAATATTTATTTCTAACATAGAAAATTCAAGTTCTAATCGTTAGTGTTAGTAATAATTCTTCGTGTTCATAAAAGATGGCAGTAACAATGTTGGTAAAACAGTTTAAGGCTTTGACGGAGTTCTTTACCAATATAGAAAATGCCTTCATGTGATGATTTCTTAGAGAAATTGTAACGCGGTGTATGTTTATGGGGTGATTACAGTTTAAGCCAGGCAATTTTACTCTACGAGAATATTATATGCTTTGATTTCTCAGGGGAAGGAGGTTGTGTGAAGGTGTCAAATATGGCGGCGAGTGGTGTCGGTAAAATAGCGCGGACCGGCAGCGCGGGCCGAGCGACACGCAAGCGCTTCGGGGTTCGGACTCAGGTAGGTTAAGATTCACGGTCCGTCGCACTTGATGCTCCTATGCACACTCGAAGCCCGACGCCGCGCACTATACACCCTCCATCTCGTACCACGCGCAATGCACGAGGATCTGTTATCGGTGATATTGTGAAGTGATCGATAATTGTGATTAATGTGCCAGTGTTTGTGATATGACGAGGACCAGCGGCGCTTGATCCGGCCACATTCGAGAGGATCTTAACGGTAAACCTCCACCGACTTGTCACTGACCGCTGTGTTTACGAAGCGCTCAGGTGATTCGACCCAACATCGATCACTGTGTATGGTAACAGGCATACCACGGTAACAGGCATCTTCGACATAATACCCAGCGCCCGCATAACGCAGCATTGTTCTACATTTGTGCACACTGCGAGAACTCGTTAGTTTTCTTCCACGTCGCCGTTGCGGTGTTTATTCGTGAATTATGACACCGATACCTGATGTGTCCGAGAACTCACACTCGCATAGTTATCTTTAAAGAAAGTAGTGTTAATTTTGACGGTTCAACAAAAATTTTATGAAATTAGGTTTTACCGTTGCGGAAGAAAGTTTAGAGATCGTCATGAAGGTTCTTCTCGTTCTATCCGCTTTGTGCATTTGAAAATCTTATTAGAGCACATTGGCTGAAATGTGAATCATCGCCGGACATAGTTACTGGCTGGAGCGTTAACTATGCGAGTCCGTAACGGGATAATAATTATGTTTTCAGTTCCGTTTTATTTCAAATATTGCTATAACGGTTGTATCAGACAAGTCAGCTGGTTGTGAAATTTATAAAAGTACAGTCTTAGTATTATGAGTTTCGATAGTATTCTTCTCGCGTGACAATAGCGTGTCAAGTTCCCATAGAAAGTGGTAAACATTGGCCTCTACGAAACCTCATTGCCTATTTATTGATAGCCATGGAAACAATATTGTTCACGATGTGCAATGCCACCTCGCTACTGAGCGTATCTTTGAACATTTTCAAAATGTTCTTTATAATTTCTTCTTTATTTAAAGGCGTTGGTGATAGATTATTATTAAAAGGGTTTTGTTTTAAACTATTTCTTAGGGTTTGCTAGAATAATGAAACATTTCTTACAGTCGATTCAAGTAATAATTGCTTTCCAGCAAAAAGTCATGATACCTACTGATTGGTTGGCCAATCAGTTGTGTTTTATAAACCTAATAAATCATAAAATAAAATGCTGGTACTCGCTAGACTTGGTACTAAATACTATAACAATAAAGTTCAGGACCACTGCGCTTATTGACGAAAGAAAAAATTAACTACAAGCTACGTACTTGCTCAATTATAATTTCAAATAAAAGAACATAGAGGTCGTCTTTTTCGCTTTTTATGGATTTTGTATTCAAAACAGAAATCAAACAAAGAGCGTTTGGCGGCGCCGATAATCTTCATTACAGATTTAGATGAATTCTGACAAAAATCACATAAGAGCGACCAGCGTGAATTTTAGACACAATTTGTTGTCTTTTTGACATAAAACACAACAATTTTACGCTTTCTTTTTAATATTTTACAATAATAATTTTAATTTTTTAATTAGGCTTAAATTTTTATGCAATAAGTAATATATTCCAATGGTGGTAGTAAGGGACACGCCCTCTCTTTAAACGTTCCGACGACATCACATGATTTATCGTTGTTTTAATGGTTTACCATTACCATTTATGTTATTTGCAACTTGACTTTTAATTTTTTCTTGTTCAACATGACCTTTCGTTATCTTACACCATAATTTCTGCAGCAAAATTAGCAGGTGAGCATGAACTTCGTTAATTTACAAAGATTGTTGGTTTTTAAATGTCATATCATTTCCTTTCGTAATTTCTTGGTTATCTCCTACATTTTGTGAAACTATAGTGGCAACCCTAGTTGTATGTAATTAGTAGCTGTATTATTAGGTACTTATGCGGCGTAATTAACAAAATAAAGAAAACTTAAATGTAATTGTTTTACTGACTTCATTTTCGTTATTGGAAGTTACCCATACAAAAGACTTCAACGACGTCGGTGTTTTCTTTTTGCAATTTCAAAGAAAATATCTTTCTTTGCTTCAATGATACAAAGTAAACAGTTATTTTAAAACGATATTAATTAAGTCAAGTGAATTTTCTCGAACAAAAGGTAGGTAAATAAGTATTATTAAATTAAGGTAAATAAGTATCGTAACCGTAACCCACATTGGACCAGCGTGTGTTTTACAAGAAGCTTATCTCAGAAAATGGCCGTTAAAATTATAAATTATTGATTTCGCAAAAACGTCCTCCTTTTGGGGTTCGAAAAATTACGTAATTTATGTTTTTCAAATATGGTAATACGATTACGTATAACGATGCGAATAGACGATCTCTAGCCGTAATTTCTTCGCGTACATGACCCTAAAGAAAAATCGCCGGCTTTTTATTATGTTAAAATATTTTCTAACAAACTTTCACTGTAAGAGTTTGGCGCAAGCACGCGCGGGCTTCGCGTTATTCGGCGCATGTCGGCCAAACGTGACCTGAAAAATATACCAAGGATGCCAAGGTCTTTAAAAAACGAATTTTATCTTCTAAAACTGTACTAAGTGAAGTGCAGCAAGCAGTTGTGCACAAAAATAAAATAATGGAAAATACATTAAGACAAATAACACTTAATTTATAAAGTAGTAGTTTACGAGGAGCTTGGTGGCGTATTGGTTAGAGCGCTCTGGTTTCGAATACCGGGATGGGTCAACCAAAATTTGCAATTTCGAGCTCCTCCGTGCTTCGGAAGGCACGTTAAGCCGTTGGTCCCGGTTGCTACTGTAACCGCTTTAACCCACCAACCCGCATTGGGCCAGCCGTGGTGGTGTTATGGCCCAAACTCCTCATGTTTTTCTTTCATGTAGAAAGACCTGTGCCCAGCAGTGGGACGTATATAGGCTGGTGATGTGATAAAGTACCCACAAACCAGACACAATAGGTTGTATATTATTTCTCAAACAATAATCAGTACCTACCTAATCAGTAACAAAGAAAACATACGTGTGCTAAATTAAAGTATCATCATAAAACCCAGAGTTATGTTATAAAAATAAATGTGTTTTCTTAGCCTACCCTCACTTTTACTTCAAAAAATATGAAATATTCTTTGTTATTCATGTAAATATGTCGCGTACAATAATCACCCTATCTTTCTAACCGTTTGTGATCGATCAGCCTAAAGAACTTTCGCATACCTAATTGTTATTATGCGACAATGCCCTTTCGTGCATCGAAATTTTCATTCGACCTTGCGTAGTAGTGGTAGTGTAGTCCAATAACGGAAAACGGGTCAGTGGTGCTTGATACTTCATAAATTGGAACCAATTTATTTAGTTATATTGCAGGAGGTAGGCCCTTATGTAGGGTCGTCTGGGTAGGTACCACCGCCTTTGTTATTTCAGCCGTGAAACAGTTAGTTGTGTTTCGGATTGAAGGGAAAGGTAGCCAGTGTCATTACTGGGCATGACACCATTTCATCTTAGGCCTCAGGATGACAACGCGCCTGCAATATCAAGTGATTTTTCCTTGTTATTGCAGGTGTCTATAGGTGGCGGTAACCGCTTACCACCAGGTGGGTCGTCAGCTTGTTTGTCATCTAGTTGTATAAAAAAAAGGAGGAAGAACCCCTATTAATATTCAAATACAACAAGATCATAATATGGTAATATCATTATTACAGCACTTATAACTTAATTACCCTCTTAGAGTAAACAAAAAAAAATACCTAAAACTTTATGAAAGTATTAACATTACACATAAATTAAAAAATAAAAAGTTAAATGAAATTATATAAGTGTAAATATTAAAACTGCCATTTTAGAAACGTCGAATGACGTAACAACGTGAATGACATTTTTTGGGGATTGTAATTAACTGTTAAAGAAAGAGTAGCACTGAACTACTATCATCTATCAGATATAGTGCCAATAGGGAGCTCCTATGTACATGTATCTTTATGAATACTACATAGATAAAATTGAAATCATTTTAGAAAAATGTTGTTACCGACTTACAATCACATAAAGTTGCGTGCTATTATGGAATTCCTTCCGATATTTTCTTCAACGTCACAGTACACGACCGATACACCTATAGATGTTCCATATTAAAGTTGTTTTAAAGAGAGACAGGTATACTGCAATTTCTAATTCTAATATCTCCGGTATTTTTTAGCTAAAATCAATTCTGTTTTTACTATTATCAGTATAAATTTGTATAAGTATTTTTCTTATAAATGCACACTTTTTTTATACCACTAAGGTGGCAATCAAGCATACGGCTCATCTGATGGTAAGCGGTTACTGTAGCCTATGGACACTTGCAACACCAGGGGTGACACTTGCAACACCAGGGGTGAGACTTGCAACACCAGCGGTATCACTTGCGCGTTGCCGACCCTGTGAAAATCTTTTCACGCCTTTTTGAAGAACCCCATGCTGTACTCATTTGAGAACAGCATTGCATGCATATTCTCTAATATCGTCATAAAGTACTTACCTACCTAACAGTTCTAGAATGTTGAGACTTGTGGTTGAGACATGGTTACTTTCGTAAATATGTCCCTTTGGCAAACTGTTAAGATTAGTCATTAAGTTAAAAGTGATAGTGACATTAATTAGGAGTTTACAAGTAAATTGGCAGTTAAAGACAATGTCATTAAAAGTTAATGGTGGGTAATATTTTTAACAATAGCTTTTAGTGAAAGTTATAAAGTACCTAGGTACCTAGGTGAATGAAATCATTCGTTTTCTGTATTAGGTATATTATTTATGAAAATTGATTTAGAGTAATTCATTTATCTGATTAAGTAACTGTCTTTTTCTAGGTAGTAGCTACTTCAAAAGATATTTGAGGTATAAAAATTACCACAAAAACCTACCTACTTATTTTATTTCACTGATTAGGTACTTTCCAATTAAATCTTTGAAGTGCCTACATAATATCAGACACTATAGATATTCTTTTCGGTTGAGGAGCTCGGTGACGTATTGGTTTGAGCGCTCTAGTTTCGATACGAAAAACAAAGCAACTTAAGCCATGGTCGATCCTGGGATGGGTCAATCAAAGTTTGTTATCTCGAGCTCCTCCGTGCTTCGGAAGGTACGTTAAGCCGTTGGTTCCGGTTGTTCCTCCAACCGCTTTAACCCACCAACCCGCATTGGGCCAGCGTGGTGGTGTTATGGCCCAATCTCCTCATGTGTTTCTCCCATGTAGTAAGGCCTGTGCCCAGCAGTGGGACGTATATAGGCTGATGATGATGAGAGATATTCTTTTGTGTATTAGTGTTGCCGCCGCTGGTAAGAGACTTATGTAGATTTCTTGACAGTTACAAAAGTAATTGTAAGTTTTTATGAAAATATTCACATACGACACAACATTTTGATTTTAAAAACATTAAAATAAATGAAAAGTAAGTTATCTAATAAAGTAAGTTATTATTTGAAGATACATAGTTAGGAATGGTTATGGCATATTAATATGCAAATGCAATTTTAGCAACACGTAATATGTTAATATTGTAAAAGCCAGAATATTATATCAATGACAAGCAGATATATTATATTATTCATGAAGGATATCCACGGTATTTTAATAAATCTATGATGTCAATTTTATATTGAACTTCTTTGCTTCTTTGGTGTTTTTTTTACTTTGATTGACATCAATTTATTTTTAGATTTAAAAACGAAAAAGAAGCGAAGAAGAACATTTTATAAAACTGAAGTAAACTTGAGTAAAATCAGTGTACTACAGATGTCGGTCGATTCGTGAGAAATCTCCGATGGTGAATTTCACATTCAAAACACAATCGATATGATCGATAACATTAGTTTAACAAAGTGTGTAGTAGGAAGAGTTTCTCGAACTGTTGAACGTCGATTTCCTGTATTTACTAAGCTCATATTTTCGCTTTTTGTAATCATATTGAGTTCCCTCTTAGCTCTCTTAGCTGTTTACTAAATACGTAATACATGCAACGGTACTCATTGTTCTCGTATTGTAATACAACTGGGTGAACAGCTTACTATTAGAAATATTCTAGATAATCATTTAGAGGAATCGATTCAGATAACTACACGCCTTTTTGCTGGAGACATCAAGAGAAAAATTAAATAGAACTGGAAAATTCGAAATAGGTAATAATTATGAAAGAAAAAAGGATTAACGTAATCAGAAAAGAATTGGTGTTGAGAAAATGTACAAAATTATATTTGGTTTAACTTTTTGCATTCTCAAACGTTAAATACCAACTAACATCACTGTCAATTGTTACTTTTAAAACATAAATATTTTTCGTTTATTTAAACATGTATAATTACTACCCACGCACTACCCACTAATAAGGTCCTTAGTACTGGCTGGCACGCATATAAAAGAAATATTCCGTTAATTAAGTTTTGTGTATACGTCTGAATAGATAGGAAAAAGTGAAAACCTTTTTTCAATAAAGTTCTATTCTATTCTACTCTAAGATGTCCCATAACAGTATTGCAAAGGTGTAAACACGCTTGAGGATACATGCTCTGGTAAGCTATAGTTATAATTGCCTACAAGAATCATTATAAATCCATTAAAAGTAAAGTTTACTTGTAATAGTATCAAATGGAACTACTGGAAACCATTATTACTTGTTACTTGAACTATTTAGTCTGGTGTATTACCTATTTCTTTCATTCATTCTTGCTCGATGGTGAAAATCTCTAAAGGTTAAAGGTTAAATCAAGGGCCACTCTTTCACAGCAGTGCGCGGAAAGATATTAGCACAGAAACCTCATGAGTGCTCTAGTCGATTGCCGTAGTATTGCTTCATCCATGAATCGATATTCACACCATGCTGGACATAGTACAATATCGTATTTAACTCTAAGTAACTGTATCATAATACTTTATATCATGACTTCTGATAATGGCATGAAGGTGTAAAATAGAAAAAAAGTTCATTTTGCTAAGTGATATTCTTTCGGTGTGAGAAATTTAAAGATATTGATTTTTAAGTTAATACTTTATTTAGTATTTAAAAGTTCAAATAAACAAAATTATGTTTAAATAATTCAGTTCTGTAACCATATAGACTTGTGATTGTGGCACACCATTTACACCACAATCATACTTGTACAATCTATATAAATAAAGAACCGGCGAACTACTGGGAGTCGGACTCGCGCACGAAGGGTTCCGTACCATTATCTATAAACAAGCGTCTACCTGTTGCCGTTATCAATATCGAGTTAAAACAAGCAAAAAAATCAAGTTTATTTTATAGGAGTCCCCTTAAATATTTATTTTATTCTGTTTATTAGTATTTGTTGTTAGAGCGCCAACAGAAATACATCATCTGTGAATAGTTCAACTGTCTAATTATCATGGTTCATGAGATACAGTCTGGTGACAGACGGACGGACGGACAGCGGAGCCTTAATAATAAGCTAAAAATCAATGTTTATTTATGTTTGTCCCCTGTGCGCTCCGGACCGGTGATGAAACTTTAGTAGGGTGTTCTAGGGACGCCCGTATAGCTTCCTGGATTATAAAAACTTTTTTTTTTTACTATCAACTTAACGTTTTCTCTTTACGTGTATTGCAAAGCATGCCGAATGCAACTAGTAGTTTTGTGAAAATGAAATAGAAAGAAAGAAAAACATTTATTGACTTGCACAATACATCACGCTAAATCTATATAAAATAATAATAATACTCACAAATAGATCTAAGTACTTAAAAATAATACTTATGTGTGCAAAGCCAATAGGCCCTTGTCTCAGCTCAGCACTTATGCTTCTACATTTGCAAAATGAAGCAGAAGCGCTGTTAGATAGCAAATATTGTTATTGTTACGATGCAGTGCCAAGTAGGTACTATTATTCAATATGTCGCTTACTATACATACATAATTAAAATTAAATATGAAACCACGACCAAACCCAGGTTGGACTTTGTAAATAATGGTTTCAGGTCCATTGGAATTAAAAGTGATATGACGTATTTTTTACTGATATTTTCTTGTATTGTAGAACAAATTAGTAAATGTAATATTTACTAGGCGGCAGAGCAGAGGTGTCAATGAGATTACGCACAGTCCTAAGTACATAACACGTCATACATTCGCTATCACACTGTAGGCTTAAGTTATTCTTTGTTTACATATTTGATGTTGGAGGTGACAAATGAGACATTGTATATTCAGCGATAAAGAGGTGTTTTATTTTTAGAAAATTCTATGGCTTTATATAGTTTGTTAGGGAAACTTTAATATAAGTAAAAGGATAAGTTAATGGTATAATCTTCACAGTGCCTATCCTATGCTAAGCGGTTGTAGCAGCAAACAGTAATATACTTACTCATTTCATGAAATATGAATATTGTCAATAGCAATCAATCAATCAATCAGTCATTTATTGCTTTCATGTTGTTTACAAATAATTTTCAGTATCAAACATGAACCCTGTAAGGGTACCGCAATATAAGTATAGGCATTATAAGTATATACATTCGCATGCAATTAACAATTATTAATAATATTTCAAAATTTGCTTGATTTATATTAATGTCAAACATTATGAATACACATAGGATAGTCAAAGTAATCTACTACAATGTCATATTTAGTAATAATATAATAACGAAAATTTTATTAAGTTTGTTATAATAATGTCAATCAGTTAATTAGAATGTCAAATTATCATTTCAAGGCTAAACATAAATATATATCTTTTAATTACGTATTATTGTCATTAAAAAACTCGTCAATACTATAATAACATTTAACAATTAATAACATTTTTAAAATATTTAGGAAAACTGTATCTTTTTTTTCTATTTTTAATCTGTCAGGTAATTTATTATATATTTTGACTGCCATTACGTTTGGACTTGTGCTATGCAATAGCTGTGAATTAATGCATTTTTTACTCTGTGAAAATATTTAGGAATATTTACATAGCAGCACGAGGACTTGCACCGAGATGAGGACAAAAACTCAACGATTTGAAAATGGTATTTTTTAGGGTACCGTACTCAAAGGTTAAAACGAGACCCTATTACTAAGACTGCGTTGTCCGTCCGTCCGTGTCACAGCAATCTCATGAACCGTGGTAGTTAGACAGTTGAAATTTTCACAGATGATTTATTTCTGATTATAATATTTCTGATATATTTGATTATAATTACAATTACATGTTTAATTAATATACAGGTTGGTGACGACATTACGACCATAAATTAAAGCATTTCTGCAGCCATGTTATATTATTTCATAATAAATGTCATGAAAGTATCTAATGAATAAGATGTACTACATATTTGAAAGTTGAAAAACATTTCTATGAACTAATATATGTTTCAATTTATTGTCGTATTGTCATCACCACCCTGTATATATACCACCCTGTATACTTATAAATTATAAAAATGAACTTCTAAACTGTGGAAAGATATAAATCTGTTTTTGATAGCATTTAGATACAAAGACTACTATAAGACCATAATGGTGGTTTTCCACCAGAGGGGCGAGACGAGACGAGGCGAGACGAGATTTAAAATTTGTATGGCAAAATTTCAATCCTCGCTTCGCGCATCTTTAGTGGAAATAGTCAGGATTCACGAGGATGTGCGAGACATGAATTGAAATATTTGTTTGTGTAAAAATGGACCGTATTGTATCCGATATAGAGTATAAATTAACTCTGCAACAGAAACACGCTTATCGCGATAGGTTTATTGTTATGCGATTTAATTCTTTTCTCGCCACTCTGGTGGAAAATCATCTCGCGCGAGCTCGCGCGGGCAATTTTTAGTGGAAAAAGGTCAGTGCGATTTCAATTCTCGTCTCGCCTCGCCTCGTCTCGCCCCTCTGGTGTAAAACCACCTTAAGACTACTATTACAATGGGAACCATGTATGGGAACGTATTTACCGCAGTCGAACGAACGTTTTTGATTTAATTGGTGGCTAGCAACTTTCGCTATCGTTACAAACTTAAAAAAAACGTCAAAAATCTTTGTTGGTCAGGAACGTAATATCCGCGGATATTACGCAACCATCTTATCATCATCATCATATTATTCTATTATATTATATTAATATCTATTATTACAAGAAAATAAACACGGTGGTGAGGTATACGTATTGTTGTGGGTTTCTTTTATAGTGGATTTCTTAATAGTGAACGAATTGCTTACTACAGACATATTAGAGCAAAAATAACCTATTTTTTAGATTGAGAATCTGTATTTTTTTCATACAACTAGATGACAAAACAAGCTGACCTGCTAGTAAGTGGTTATTGCCACCTATAGACACCTGATATAACAGGGAAAAAATCACTTAGTAATTCAGGTGCGTTGTCATCCTGAGGCGTAAGATGCAATGCATTCCATGCCCAATAAGTACAGGGCTACTTTTCCCTTCAATCCGAAACACAGCGAACTGTTTCACGTCTGAAATAAGAAAGTATGTGGTACCTACCCAGACGACCCTACATACGGGTATGTGGCATAAGAATTTTATGTGCACCACCTAGTTATATTATCTTACACATAAAATTCTTGACTCACAAATTTAGTTACCATACTCCTTCGAAATGGCTTGACCAATTTTCATGAAATTTTATATGTATATTCAGTAGGTCTGAGAATCGGCTACTATCTATTTTCTTTTTTTTTGGACATTTTTCTTATGGCAACACAACGTTTGCGGAGTCAGCTAGTAAATTAATAAAATTAGACACTTATAAATTGTAAACGAAAATGGCCAAATCCGTGTAATGTTTGCTTATGGCAGGCACTAAACACTAAGTATGCGGGTCGGATCCTTGAGCACACGCCGCGCAGGCGCAGGCGTAGACGTGTCAAACGCGCGATGCTTGACAAACACTTTCGTCCCCGGTAAAACGGCTGCGCTATCGCATGTTCCGTCAGCTACGGTATTTTTACATACAGTACCTACTCTGCTTTATATACATAACAATTATTTCAGTATTGTCAATCATATCTGTGGTTAATAAAGTTTCGATTGCACTCAGATAAAAATTGGAGCAATGCAAGAATTATAATGGATAAACAAAGCAAATAATTATACATAGATACCGTCATTATTCAATATCTATCATCATCATCATCACCAGCCTATATACGTCCCACTGCTGGGCACCGGCCTTCCTACACGGGGGAAACACATGAGGAGCTTGGCTCATAACACCACCACGCTAGCCTAATGCGGGTTGGTGGGTTAAAGCCGTTGCAGTAACAACCGGGTCGAACGGCTTAACGTTCCTTCCGAAGCCCGGAGGAGCGCGAGACAAACTTTGATTGACCCATCCCAGGATTGACCATGGCAAAAGTTGCTTTGTTTTTCGTATCGAAACCAGAGAGCTCAAACCAATACGCCATCGAGCTCCTTAAATCTTCAATAAACATCTTAAAAATCTGATTTGGGCATCTATTCAACGATTAGACAGACAGTTTATTATCCAGTGTCCAGTTAATATTTTTAGTTGCTCGATTTTTTATCCTATATTCCAGATTTTTTATCTGTATATTTACTAAGTAATTGTTGAATCGTAAACTCTCTTTGACATTTGATATAACTACAGTAATCGTTAGCAATGAAACCTATTTAAAAACATTAAAGTAAAAAGTTTCGTTTTGTATACAATGTAAACAACGGTCGGTTTAAAGATTTAAAAAGAAATGAGAAATAGAATAATCAGAACAACTTGACCATGACCAATCGATTAAGTCTCAGTTCGTCACCAATGACAGTGATCGTCATAGATGAAGGATCTATAGTTCCGTACCCGCAGTGTAAATTTCAATCGAATCGAAACGTCGTGATCGCGTTCGTGATCGGCTGTCAATTTGTATGACGATTTCATACAGTATAGCGCCTCTGTTGTGTATAGTAATAGAAACTACTAATATTCTGTGTAATGAAACTGACGAAAAAAATCGGTGTTTTTTGAAATTAGTATGATATAATATGAAATTAAAATTTTAAGTTACCCCCGGCTTCGATCATCATCTATCTGTCACCTTCTAATTGAGACCATTCTTGTGACTAAGTTTCTAAATAATGAAGCATCCCGCAGACTATTAGATGCTACAGCATTAGCTAAAAATTGGCATTTCTTAGTAATACTACTGAAGTACACCAAATTTCAAATTAATCGGATCTGTAAAAGTCAATAAATCCCTTTAGTCAAGTAGCTAAAACCATCGCGATTACATCAGCTTTCAAATAAAAAACCGAATCAAAATCGGTCTATTCGCTTAGGAGCCACGACGCCACAGACAGACACATAAAAAACTGTGCCATTTATGGACCTGACGCGGTATATGTGTGGATACGAATAGCTGAAAATTGGTATAAGTTTTTTCAGTGTAGAATTTTTAACGATAAAGATTGAGGTCGCTTTTGGCGCTCTGTGTTACAGATAAAAATAAAATCAAAGCTATTTGTGAAAAGATAGAACAAGATCGGCATAATTATCAGTAGTGATTAATTAATACACTGCACTGATAAGTCAGAATATGGGTACAAAAAGCCCGAATGCCAAAAAAAGGAAGCACACGAACTCATTCAAAAGCCTTGGAACCGAGCTGTGATCTGCAATTCTTCAAACCTTTGAAAAGATTGGTCATGTCGATGATAACAAGTTACCCATGAGAAGAACTTGTGGAAATGATAATGATAATAGTACCTACATATAAGTTTCACAGACATTTGCGAAAACCGGATTGACCCGAAAGGTAAATTTTGTGTATATTATTATGTACGGTTGGATTGGAAGGGCATCGTTCATTATTATCTTTTGTATCGCTGGAAAATATAATGAAAGAAATGATTTGGTCTTTGAAAACTGTTCATTATCGATTATGTAATGTGCGTATATCTTTTTCTACTAGTAAAATAAAAAGCAATCCATTGTAAAGACTATACTATAACAGTTATGGGTTTATTACTGTTTTTATCTCTTCATACCTTGCTCAACAAATAAAGATAGAGCCGCTTGGTAGAGCGGTCCAATTAGATCTTAGCTCCGACATTATACGAGCCAGTTATGTTTATTGTCTTACACCGCATTAGTTTCTTATTAGATTTCATTCACGTATTTTTTCTTTGTATCAAGATTCTGAGAGAAAGTGATCAAATGAAATAAATGTATTCATTCTATAGTTATAGGTACATATTAACGGGCTAAGAAATATGTGTCGATTGAAGCAATTATAATTAATTTGAAGAATTTTTAAGAAGTATCTCAAACATTGAAATTATATTCAACGTCTCCTATATGTATATTCTTCTGTGTAGAATACAATGTGTATTCAACACAGAAGAATATACATTTTGGGATAAACTAAGTTCGGTATAAACTGTAGTTAAGTTATATTTTTTGCTTCTAGAATTGTTGAAAACATCAAAAATGTCGTAGAGATACAATACAAAATGGGTGTTGAAGTTTTGTTGGTCAAAACTAGGTTACAGTTTGGTAGGTCTGTAAAGGAAGCTAAACTAATTCCACTTTATAACAAAACTTGGTGTAAGAGTTAAAGCTGGTTTAAAACTGAGGCTGTTTCATTTTAGTTAAAAAAAAGGGAAGCCATCAGATTTAAACGAATAATAACTCATTCAAAGTGACAATTACAAATATAGAGAGAAACGATGAAAAAATTTTATGCTCCAGGCGGGAATCGAACCCGCGTCTCCTGATGTCCGGCCAGACGCGATAACCACTACGCCACCACCACTCATAGAAATTAGTAGGTTATACCTAGGTATAACCTACTAATTTCTATGAGTGGTGGTGGTGGTTTTATATGTGTTGCGTGGTGAGAGAAACGTTGCTATAAAACGTTATGATAGAAAGCGGTAAAGAAATTAGTAGGTTATACCTAGTGCTCTGGTGGCGGTGGTAATCGCGTCAGGAGAGACATCAGGAGATGCGGGCTCTATTCCCGCCTGGAACATATATATTTTTTTTTATTTAATTTATTTAATTGTGATTGTTACAATAAAGAAGCCGTTTAAACGCATTAAAACATTAAAATGCGATAATAAAAGTACTTAGTTCCATTAACTGAGTCGGCAATTGTACCGACATACAAGACTTATTTATACTGCAAAAAAAAATGTATATTTAACATTGACCAATGATATGATATCATGTAAACCATATTTTGTAAAACACAATATTCTTACTGTGACTTGCCTGTGATATATTGGAATCTAGCAAATTTATAAATAAACACATGCATCTATACTCTGCTAATACTAATATTAAACGTAATGACAGATATAAAAATAAATTAAATCTCCCAACAGGTAAAACTCTTCAACTAATTAGATCAGGCCCATACGTATGTCTATAAATATTTATAATAATATTCCCAATAAAATAAAAGACATTCAAACAATAAAGCCATTTATAAAATATCTCAAAACATATCTCTCTAAAAAGGCATATTATACATTAAATGAGTTCTTTGCAGATAAAGATAAATAATAAACTTATGATTGAAATGTAACATACTTAAATTTGTGTCTCTCTATTAGATAAGTGTCGCTCTCTTAAAATTGCAGTGCCCTTGCACGGTGTCACGTGCTCAATGATTTGAAAGAATCTTTTACCTCCATAATGTACCATGTGACAAGCAATAAATAAATAAATAAAATAAAAACTGAACCAGTTCCTACCTACCAGAAATTCATAATGCCTCTGTATGGCAATTGTTCATTTCTGAGTCACTGTAAGCGGCAGTCGGCCAGTAACGCCCTGCGCCGCGTCGGTGACCCGTGACCGGCAGGTGGGTGGGTCGTGGCTGCGCAGGCGCACTGTACGAACATAACGCAAGCAATCGGGCTGAACATTTCATGTATATAAAATTACTGCAAATGTTTTTCGATTACATGTTGTATCATCTAATTAAAGTGGTTTTATTTCAAATGTGCAATGCTCGCGAAAATATGATTGTCGAGAAAAAAACAGAAAATATTAATATCTGAATAAGTATTGTTACCTCAGATCATAGAAAGAAGATTGTTACCTATATGTCGAACAAGCACGCACTATAAAACGGTTTTTAGAATACTGAGTTTAACAAAAAGGTACGGAAAAAGATATCCTTTGAACGGGTTTTAGTATTAGAGCATTTCAAAAAAATATTGCTTGTAAGGAAAGGGGACTCAATTGAATTATTTATGATTTTGTGTAGATCTGTTATTTCTCTGCGAATTTAAAGGGATTGAATACGAGATAAGTGATCAACATTATTGAAATGAAACCTGTAATTTAAAAGCTTTAAAATATATGATTGAGTTACATTTAAAATATCGATTAATTCTATTACTTCGATTAAAACTTTTTTGACAAAAAAATTATTGACAAATCTTTAATTAAATAATGTCAATTTAATGTCATGTAAGAGCCCATATTTCTCATATTCACATTCATATAAAATGGCAACAGAATACAAACAATTCGACATTTGAATCACAATTAAAATATCTATTGAAAATAAAACCTAAATGGAATTTCGAAATAGTTACATTTACGTTGATTTTTCATAAAAATTACCAAAATGCAAGTAAAAGCTAGTGATCAATAGATAGATTCGTTGTCTGCGGCTTTCAGCTCCGTTACATAGCGGACACTCTCGCGCTCTGGGACTATGCGGTATTTATGTACACCTACATCCTTGTTGACTGACAGGTCCACGCACATTAATGGGCATGGGTGACTCAAAAGAAATGTCGGCCTCTATACCCGATGTACACGAGAACGCGAGGTACAGTTAGCATCAAAAAGACACAGGACATTAATTAAAAACTTGCAATTTTAATATTTGCTATAACTTAATTTTGTACTCCCAAACAGTGACCATAAGATGCTATAAATTAAATTACTTTTTATACAATATGGTTGTTCACGAACCGAGCCCATATCGGACATTGTCTTTTATCGCATAGGTATGCTTTCGACTGTACAAAAATAGTTGAACAGTGCCGTGTTGTCAGTAGTGCTATTATTACACCAGAGGTCCTGGGTAGGAATCCCGAATATTTGTAATATTTTATGTAATATATTATTATACATAGCACAAGCTGTTAATTATCCTTTTTTATTACATCTGTGGTTTTTAAAATATAAACTACAAAAATATGTTAAGTGAAAGCGTATGAAGATCGTAAATATAAAAAATCATACTCTAGCATTTTCCGACCGTTGATTAGTTCTATATTCGAGGGCCGGAAAATCTAGAAAAATTTTTTTCTGTTTGCTTTGAATTGAACAAAAAAAAAACAAAAAAAACTATTTAAGCATTTACTGTAATTATCACTAAATCAATTAGGCTGAAATCTCTATATTAGAGACAGTTCTAATTATTACTATAGTTTATATAGACGTACGTAGGTACGTGTATATAGACTCCTAATTTTAATATTACATAAGGCACGGGAGATTTTCGTAAGCGGTAGTAAAAGAATATCAACTCTCTAGATACATGATACAGATACGTAGATACATGGTTTACACAGTAGATATTATCGTATTAAAAGATCTTGTTCAGTGACCATTTAAAAAGTAATCCAATTGTTTAGCGTCTGACATACATTAACTGGTATATCGTGTAATCGATGCATGAATATAGAGTACAGAATCTATTACCATCGTGTTATGAGGCCTGGAGTTGCAGGTGAACTGTATTACGTATTTTATTGCCAATAATTTTACTTTGTAGCATATAATATATAACATGTTGTAGGCTTAACTTCAGGACGAAAAGTATAAATTTTACTTGTAAGCCCTCAATATTAATATTTTGCCTTTTTTGTGAGAAGATCAGAATATATATGTATGTGTGAGAGAAATAAAATATTTGCAACATTGTAATGTAATAACTAGCGTTTGAAATTTTGTTAGTAAATCCTCGAATTCACGATGCACATTTGCTAAAAATGGTTGATAGCAACTTCAAATGTTGTTCAACAACTGCTTACAACAATTAGTGGCTATATGTACCTATTTATGTGGTTTTTTTAAAATTCTTTTTTCTAAAATTCTTTTTAATATGCTGCCAGCAACACTGCAGTAGTTAGGTATACCTACCGAGTATTGCTGTCAATATGGTGGCAGCAACATCAATATTTCTCAACAATTAACATTATTATCCTCATCATTATTTATTTTAGTATTTTATTAAGTCCTTGTTTCTGTACTAAATGAATTCATTGATGTCTGTAGAAATAAAAAGCAGACTAATCTAATCACGTTACATTAAATCACTTTATGCTCCGCACTTTTTTAATAATTCCGAATTTATTTATTATTAATTTTCTCGATATTCGCCATAGTTGCATGTGATTTTTATTTTATTTAATTATAATGATACCTACTGCAGAAATTAAACCACTATACTACGAAAGAAACAAAATAATACTATCATTTTTTATGTTTAGATGCCCACTTTATTGTAAAAGTATTCTTTCAGATCACTAGAGGTAAATGCAATGAGTGGTGAGATAATAAACGTTGCTGTAAAAATGTTAGAAACGGAAAGAAAGCGGTAAAGAAATTAGTAGGTTATACCTAGTGCTCCGGTGGCGTAGTGGTTATCGCGTCTGGCCGGAAATCAGGAGACGCGAGTTCAATTCCGGCCCGGAACAAAATATATATGTATTTTTTCCAACGTTTTGTTTCTTTATTTGTAATTGTTAAAATAATTCTGTATTGTCGGTTCGGATTAGGAACGTCATCGACCAGCCCAGAGATGAACGGCCCGCGGATAAAGGACTTCCGTCGTGATTAGTTCCGCTGCTCACGTGCGCCCGCGCAGCAATCACACCCGGAGATGTGCGCGCACGCCTAGGCCGCTTACCCACACTTTGATCACGAATAATTTATGCCTTGTTTAGGTTTGTAACTAAGTATTCAGCATCGAGTAAGCTTTTAAACATGAGCGATTGTAAACAGAGATTAACTTTGTGTTTGAACAAAAATAGGCGTGGTGTAAATAAATAAAAATATTTTACAGTTTTCCTTCATAAATTTTTATACATAGTGTCATGGCCGCTGGCAATTTTTCACTCTATCATTTTGTATGCAAGTGACAAAAAGAAGCAGAGAGAATATGTTATTGAATTTATGCGGAAAACTCTGACTTAATCTAAAGGCGGAAAATCAAGAAAATCAGTAGGCAGCTTTTTGCATAATTTTCATTGAGATTTAACATAAACTATTTGTATCAAAATATTTAGGCCTAGAAGAGATTTAGCGATTAACTTGTTAAATGAAAAATCAGGCTGCGAGATAATGACACATATTGTAGGACAAGTACGAGCATTAAGGTCACGAGTAATTTTTTTAGTATAATTTTTTATGAATTAATTTGCGCTACATAACAGGTGTGAACGTAAGAATATTATTGTTTGAATTAATCTGTTGCTGAAATCAAATTCATTTAGCAAAAAGTTCGATTAAAACCACGGTATTCACAGCGTCGTGATTAATAGCGGTGACAGTAGATATGTCGCAGCGGTCTCCTAAAATTACCCATCCAATTGGATAGAGAATTGAGGGATCGGTAGGTTCAAGGTCATTGTGGGTATAAAATATAAGCTTGAACCTACCAAGCAAACCAAAATTTTTAGTACAAGATGATCATTCAATACGCCAAGTCGTTAAACGTTAAGTGAGTCTAGTTCAATTAACTATCGGGCTAGGTATTCAATAAAATGGGATGCCGGCGTTCAATCAACGGGCTACCCGTCCAATTGGGTGGCTGTTTTAACCCGACGGCTGCGACAGATATACTACGTTAGAATTCGAAAACATGGGTTTCATGCGTTTACAGTTCGGTATCTAAACACATTAGCTTGGTACAGTCAGGAGCAATAAAATCTTGTAAAAAGCTTTTTGACCTAATCCCACCTTCCCCCTTCTTACTGAAGAGAACGCGGTCTTCCGAGACGTCAAATTCACTGTCTCCATCTCAACATCACGCACAAAAGAAGTACTAAACTTTTTTGTGCGTGATGTTGAGATGGAGACTCGATTCGTTGTCACACGTTAAAACCTTGGAATTCTTTGCCAACACATGTGTTCCGTGTTCCCTCCTTCCTATAGCATGAGTTCTTAGACCTTTTGGACCGGCAAGGTGGAGGCGGCTAGAGCAGTGTGTTTGAAGCTGCAATAGCTATCCACGCATAGCACTCTTCTTACCGCTTCACATCAGGTGGTGTAGTCTTTTGCCGTGCTTTGTATAAAAAAAAACACTTTTGACACTTCATCATCGCTTTCACCTTTGCAATATGAGTCATGCACTGACCAATAGTAGATACTAATTAAAGCTAGTCATGTTCTTTATCGCCCTTGTCGTATAAAACTACTGTTCTTCTTCATATTATTGAGACCCTTAACTGTAACCTCTTTTTATACAGAAAAAAGAACTGATCTAAGTACATTTACCTATGAAATAGCTTCAGCAGGTGATCCTATATATCGACATGGTTGTAACAAGCCCCAAAACAATGGTGGAACGGTAATGCAACATTCTTAAGATGATGCGTGAAAACAATAGTGTTGTGAAATATTCCCTTGCGGAATCAGCGGGCGTGACCGATTGGTGCGGCAGGTGGAAAATGGATTGCATATTCCTTAGTAAATTACCTAAGTGTTTTAATTCACCAGCTGAAATAATCTAAAGTGAATAATGTGAAATGAATATTAAATAATATTATCTAAGTTACGAAGGTAAACAAAAAAAAATACCACCATGCTGGTACCGTATGGGTAACATTATATATAGTCTACAAATTAAGAGCTTTTTTCAAACATGCTTGGTAATTTGAGCAATATTTTGACAACCTTCTTCGAGATAAATTAAATCGCTGTATTGGCCAACTGCACGCGAGCTGCGGCCGACAAAAGTTGTATGTAAATCCATATCCGTTGTGCTTTAGTGGCGAAATAAATTCCTTTGTAAACTTAGGGCAAACAGCTTTTTAGGCAAATTCCATGTTTCGGTATAACGCCTTCATTGGCATATTATTACGTTTAAGGTAACTCGATCAAAAGGGCCGTGTATCTGCCGTGTAATTTAAAAATGAAACGATATTTTACTTCGAAACATGGCAACCAAGGAGACTATGCATTATATTAACACGTTCGTCCATCAATGCCTATTTACTTGCCGCTGCAGTAATGTATAATTCCAACCCTAAATGCAAGCCTACCTAGAAATGTGTGTGTAATGTTTGCTAGCACACATAAAAAATAATCCTGTTATAAAAAATAATCGTAACTAGTCTAAAGTATAATTATTTGCTTTCGTGTTATTAACAATATTTTATGGTTACCGTTGGATATACCATTTTTTTGCGAACGTTAGTAAGCTGACGGTTAAACTGGTGGTAAGTGGCTACCGTAGCCTATATACAGTAACAAAGAAGAAATGTCTTAGTATTGCGGCGCGTTGTCATCCTGAGGCTTAAGACAAAATGCTTTCCATGCCCAGTAGGTATACTGGCTACCTTTCCCATCAATCCGATAAACAGAAAACTGTCTTACGGCCGAAATATACAGGCCTACAATTTAGTAAAGTGTGTATGGTAGTGTATACATAAAGTACTTAACAATCCAAAAAAGTTCTTTGACACACTTGTGACACAAATAAAGATCGTCACGCTAGTTACACATTCAAAACCACAGAAACCTCTTTATAAATATTCCTTTTACATTCCATGTAACGTATATGTAAAGTTTCTTAATAATGTTAGCTCTTTATGAGACATCAGCATTGATTTTAACGAGCGTGAGCTCATACAAAAGTTGATTTAACTAAAGTTTTCCAAAATATCTCGAGAATTTATATTATAAACTAATGAATAATTGCATAATGTAGGTCTTACGTTCATTTATAATTACAAACCCAATTCAATAACCTAATTATGCAAACACAGAGTGCTTAAAAAATGACACAAGCAAATTGGTTCGTGATGACACGATACAACGTAAACATGAAATGACGCAACGGTTGCACGCTTGGCCGCTTATGACGTCATCGAAGGCACATTACTACGAATGACGTTGGCAACATACATTTGACATGGAAATAAAGTTTCTTTTTAAAAAATGTGAACTACCTACAATCTCGACAAAATAGATATTTTATTGCTGAGGTGACACTTGGTCTGTGGGTGACACTGGTGGGTGGTAAGAGAAAAAATGCTTATGAAACCTTCAACATCATCATCAATATAATCTTACACTAACATAAATTACAGTTAGTTTTGCACTACCTATTTACTTATTTTGGACTCAACTTTCCAGTTAAATGGTAGAGAATGCCTAATGGCATTAAGTCCGCCGAATTGTAACTCATTTTGTGCAATTAAAGTTTAAATAAATCAAATATCTTATGCTTAATTTTTGCAAAAGAGGTAATTGTTGCAAAAATTCAGCATAAGCGCTTGTGTTACGGACATATGATAACAAACATATATACTAACCCGTCAAGCTTCAGATTCCAGACACAATTGATTTTTAAATTGTTATAGACCTCCAGATATATAACGCCGCTTGACAGATTAAAAACTTAGGTGCATTACTAATGTATAAATACGGACTTATGAACATAAATCAAACAAATTTAAAAAAGATTTAAATTTATATAGGGTGGTGCTGTCAATACGACAATAAATTGAAACATGGGCTATATTAGTTTATAGAAATGGTTTGCCACTTTCAAAAACATCGTATGCATTAGATGATTTCATGACATTTGTATGAAATAATATATCATTGGCTGCATTATTTCATAGAAGTGTCAAGAAATTATCAAATAAATAAGATGTTTTTGAAAGTGGTAAACCATTTCTATTAATATAGCCCAAGTTTTAATTTATTGTCGTATTGACGGCACCACTCTGTATGTTTTTTTTTATACGAACTGTATGTTTTTTTTTATACGAATAGACTTGAAATTATTTTTTTATATTAATATTTTCTTTATAATAGATGATATAAAACAGAAAGGGATGACCCGATAGGGGAATAGGAAAGAACAGCACAATCGATATCAACCCGACGATACCTGGGTTAAAAAATTATTATCATTTTATTTCATAGAAATCGTTTGCTACTTTCAAAAACTTCTTTATTCATTTGAGACCAGCCGGTCGTCAATGTTAGGAGTTTGATAAGTGCCTACAAGTGAATTAAAAATTCATTTTTTACATTTATTTAAGAGAGTTTTATCACCAAGTGGCAAATTAATAAGAATTTCTGTAAAGATATACTTATAATTTGTTTTTATTTCAGGTCGGGTCCGTGACCACATGCCGTCGCCATCATGGTGATAGTCACTAGGGTAAGTAAAAGTATTTAAGTATCGATATTTATAAATAGTCCTTAACTGTTTTCATCACATTCATTCATTTATGAAATAGTTTGTGATTCAGATTAATTGTTGGTGTACCATTTTAGAATTTTAGACCAGAAGAATTTGGGTAGTTCCTATTCCTTCTATAAAACATGACGTCATCGTGTAGCCTTTATACGACCCACTCAATCAATTAATCATTCATTTGTCTATGAATAAGGTATACAGTAGATGGAAGTAATTGGTACATTAGAATCAACATAATCAGCTATTAATTTTAGCATGCAAATATCAAATGTCAAAATTTTACAAAACCAATTTAGTAACAATTAGGATCGAAATTAATAATTAATCAGTGTTATCAATCAATACAAATTATTTGATTATTATTTACTATATGTATACAGTATAATTTTTGTTACTAATATTATTATTAACCGACTTCAAAAACGAGGAGGTTCTCAATTCGGCCGGTATGTTTTTTTTTTTTTTTTTTTTTCTATGTATGTACACCGATTACGCCGAGATTACTGATCCGATTTCGATTCTTTTTTTGTTCGATGCGGAATAGTTGCCATTTGGTCCCATAAAATTTTTTTCAAAAACAGTTGGGTACTTTGGTTTTAAATTAAAAAAAACTGAAATTATGAAATCATCTACATAAGCGAAATTGCGAATTTTTGCTTTTCCAATGACTTTTTAGTGAAACGATGCGATAGTAGGAAACAATATAAGTTGACGGTCACCCATCTAGCTTCGACCGTAGAAAGTTACCACTAAAAATTGTAAAAAAAAACATTTAACCAAAACTAAAACCGACTTCAAAAAACTGAAAAGGATAAAATAATTAAATTTAAGTAGGTATTCATCCCCTAGAAACATATTTTTGGAGTTGGTGCTAAGTGGTTTCCAAAAACAATAGAAAGTGAAGCACCGACTCCAAAAATATGTTTCTAGGGGATGAATACCTACTTAAATTTAATTATTTTATCCTTTTCAGTTTTTTGAAGTCGGTTTTAATTTTTGTTTAAAATTTTTTTTTTATGGTTTATAATTAAAATATTCCTGTATAGTGTAAAAACTTTTGTCAATAAGCCAACCGCGTAGAGCGCACTTAAATCTTTTGAACGCCTCTAAGTACTTCAAATGCACCGCTGATGTTATGAGGTGTTGATCTCTTGAACCGTTGGCCTTATAATTTGTTGCTATTATGGTGTTGATCATTTGAGCTTTGATCTTATGATTGTTGCACTTGAGTACCAATCCCACTAGGCACAGGCCTTCCTACATGGGGGAAACATGTAGGCCATAACACCACCACGCTGGCCCAATGTGGGTTGGTGGGGTAAGCGGTTGCAGTAACAACATGTCTAATATGTGAGTACTTCACAAATTAAATAAAAAAAACACTGTGCTCATATTGAAAGTAACACGTCATCTTTTTACTTTGTATGTAAGACGTATGAATAACTAGCTTTTGCCCGCAGCTTCGCTCGCGTGATCGCGTCACATTCGGGGTAATTTTAAATTTAAAGAAGCAGGACTTTCTTTGCGCTAAGCAATGAGTACAATTTAAGATCCAATTGAATTTTAAAAACATACATGACTGAACAGAAGAATTTTTAGATGAATTGTGTAAAACCTAAAATTATTGTTTAGAATGGAAGTACTATGGCGATAATAAGAGATATTCCTCAATGCGCACCAAATTTGAAACGCACCAAATGTAGCGCACCAAAACTATTCCTCAAAACGCAACATTTTGGTGCGCTAACAAAATCAATTGGAAATATTATAATTTTATTCCTCGAAGCTTACCAATGGTCAAAGGGAGGATATAGATGGGTATTAATTAATGAAAAATATCAATAGTACCTATATACAGCTCGCTCTTAGAGCCAACTAAAAATCATAATTCATTATGTTGCATTTGACTAATGTACCTACGTACTAGTATGTATGTAAATCTTCGGTGCACTCCAATCTTCATGTGCTTAAATGGCTTTTGGAAAATAAAAGGGGTCCTGGCTTGCTAGTCAGAACCACTTATATTTTTCTTTGAAAAAATTGACTTTTTTCTATAAAAAATATATTTTTTACAAAACATTGATATTCGCACCTTTTTTTCAACGTGTAAATAAACAAATATCCGTAATAACTATGGCTTTATCATAATTTTATCTTAATAGGAATGTGATTTTTTTATTATTATTTAGTTTAGTAAGGTCTTTATTATTTACTTTTTATTCTTTCCTATACACTAGAAACTAGTGTTTAGATTCTTAATTGTCCTTATTGTGATTATGATAAAGACTATGATTTATTTATTACAATTACTACTTTAATATTTTAGTAATACTCTCGTTTGTTTTATCAGCGACCCGATAAACCCAACAAAAAATGTTAATTTTCAGACTTAATCACCCTATTTTCCCCTTTTGGGCTTAAATCCTGAAAAATAATATAGTCTTGCTAATCTTATTTCCCCATACATTGATTCCGCGGGGTGAGTTTTGAAAAATCCTCTCTTAGTCCACCCCTAGACCTGATAAGGAACCTGAGTGCCTCTAGAATCTCTAGTCCCAGCGGTTTGGGCTGTGCATTGATATGTCAGTCAGTTAGTCAGTTTTCTTCTTTATATATTTAGATTAAGTTAAACAGACATCTACAAACAGGCTTTCACAGTTTCTCGCTTACTAGTGGATTAGTGGATTGGCTCTCTCGGGAAACGTGTGTAATTTTAAATCCCACCAAACATGCGAAAGTCTCCTCTCAATATTGCTATGTTAAAATTTATCATTACAATGAAAACTATTTCACTAAAGACTTTTTTACAGTTGACGTGTTGCAAATTGCACAGTTGAAAATTTATAATAGAAAAAGTTTTTCCAAAGTACTTAATATAATTTTTAGAACGGAATAATGATTTGATGATGCGCGGGGACTAAATATTATGTAACAGTTATATTATGTCACGACAAGTAAGCCTAGGGCACCGATAATCTGAACTATTTGCGAGCGTTTCGTTAGCGTTCCGGCTTTATAAGCGATGTTAGTGGAATAGCTTTTTGTATTACTACCGCATTGGTAACGATACCGAACCGCAGCTGATCCGTTTAGGGAAATCAATAGCAGAATTGACCCATAGTACACCCTGGCTACCTTTCCCTTCAATCCGAAACACAGCGCACTGTCTCACGGGCCACGGCTGAAATAAGAAAGGCGGTGGTACTACCTTACCCAGGCGACCCAACATACGGGCCTACCTAGTAATCCCCGTCCCAGGACGTGAAATTTTTCTAGTTTATATAAGTATATTTCAAAGTAAATACTTTGCAGATATTTTTCTAAGTAAATACGTGGTTCATCTGCGGTTAGTGAGGTGACCGGATGGTGAAAGCGTTAGAGGGAGCGCCTCTGCTCTTAACTTAACATAATGCTTTCACAAATAGGAATTAAAAATTAACACTTCGATTTGATAATCGATATAAAATATTGTTGTGGTTCCGAATTTCATATAGCATACTGCTTAGCGAGAAATGAACACACCTTATACGCGCATAATCTGAATGCCGAGAGCAATCGGTTGTCAGGGCCATTCTGAACGCAAGCCGTAGAAATGTACCGTTGACGGCACATCTAGAGTTACAGTTGCATTACGATAATCGATCCTATTACCAAAGTATATGGTCGCTCCAAAGTGACTGTGCAATGTGCATACCTAAAGTAAAATGGCCGGCGTAAGTGTCCTCATTACGTATATCGCTGAATAAGGAACCGGGCAAATTGCATAAACATACGTACTTATGTTAACTGTTCTTAGAAACTTTATATTTTACTAAAAAGATTAGAATTTTTCCAGTTGTTTTAGTAATTCGTTCAACAGTTGAACTAAATTTACCGCTCGTTTGTCCCTTGCCAACGCACCGATGTCTCTTCAACAACAGAAAACCTGTTGGTTTGTGGGTACATCACACATTAATTAAGAGTCCTAAGTTGCAAATTGGATTTAGTTACAATCGAGTTCTCTAGATATGTGCTAGTTTTACACATACTAAGACAAATTTAGGTACCTTTACAGCCGGTCCGTCTAGTAATATCCACAGAGATTGTTATGCTTAATAATCTGTCAAGCGGCGTTATACCTCTGGAGGTCTATGATAATTAAAATAACAATAGTGTCTGGAATCTGATGCTTCACGGGTTAATGTTTTGTTGCCTATCAACTTTAATCAGTTTTATTAAGAATAACAGAGGTTGCTTGGTAATCTGAGCTGTGGTATGTGATAGGCCTGTCTATCTATGTAGATAGTATGTTATTTTTCGAGGTTGCAATTGATTCGGCATATATGTAAAAAGTACAATATAAATTTATAAAAACATACACATAATAAAAACTCTACATAGTATTTGTGTTACGCAGTTTTCTTTATTTATTTATTTATAACTTTATGTACACACAATTTATAAAAAGAAACAATTTTAAATTAATCTTTGTACAAAGGCACTGCTTATTTCTAAAGAAATTTCTGCCAGCCGACCTGCGAGAAGGATTCTTTCTTATTTAACCGGTGGTAAGTGGCTACAAGAAACAAACACTTGATAGCAGCTGCGATATTATCCTGACGCGTAAGATCAAACTAACGAAATGAAAGTAAACATTAAGGGATGCTGGTATTTTCTAATCAAATTAGACTAGGGCAGCACTACTGCTGACAGAAAAACATAGCAAATGCCCAATAACATTGCTTTTCATTGTTGTGAGACCTTACTCACGCAATACGTTCCTGCTTCACCTCACCTAAAGACGCTGGAGCAAAGAGTTAAGAGGGAACTTGTCTCCAGTGCCAACAAAAGCAATCTTTTGATTATTACAGATTGTGTAACGCGTGAATATGAGGCGTGAAAATTTACCTTATGGGCCGGCAGGGTGGAGGCGGCTAGAACAGTGTTGCATCAACCTGCACTAGCTGTCTCCGGATATGGACTCTTCTTACTGCTTCACATCGGGTGGTGTTGAGTCATTTGCTGAGCTTTGTATAAAAAAGAGTACTCTTGGTATTGAAAGCGTCTATACTACGATAACCTGGTATCAGAAGCTGTTGGAATTTTCTTCGATATTCCTGTATCTGAAATTCCTAAAACAAGAATTGCCAGATCACATACCTAAGTAGTCGCGTTTCTGTAAAACTTTTCAGTATAGGTACAGAGCTATTTTTAATATGCTTCTTGTTCTAAAATACAAAAGTGACAGATCAGTGTTACCCATATTCTGTATACATCAACATACTAAAGTTTATTTTTCCATTTCCACCTCGTAATACTTGAAAAAAACCAGTATGAAAAAAAATATTTTTCTAAGAAGAAACGTAAGTAAATAATTAAATAAATAAAGTATAAAAACATTAAATAATTTTGTAATAACATTTCACGAGTGTTAATGAAACCGTTAATATAAATTGGGAGTGGCAGCAGTTATTGATTTATCTAACAAACGTCTAACGGATGAAGATGTTAATATCGCATCAGATGTTGGACAACGGCACATTCCCTTGTAGTGAGAATGATTATTAATTAAATAAAACCAGTTAGAAGAACCTGACTAAGAACTTACCACGACCATTAATTCTGCTGACTTTAAAGTTCTACAAATAAAGTTTCGAGTAATCTCTTCAAGACCCTCGTATGAATTTAAGTAGGCTGTATGTCCACCGCAATAATGTGTAAATATGCTATTGACATGAGAATACGTGACATTCTGCGTTCATATTATAAGATTTATCTCAGCATAAATCTTGTATAGTCATGCGATTATAAATGAAAAGAGTCTCGTGTTCATAATCATTCATCACATTCTGATCAAACTGTTTAAATTCATACGTCATTCAAACTCAAGTGACATGCTATGGGAAGGAAAATTAACAATAGACGTGGCACGTTTTGTACGTCATTTGAATACTAATCAATACTGGCTTAATGAGATAGAAACAGGACGGTGTGATGCTGTACAGTCACGGGCAATAACTTGTACTTGCTTGCTGTTCGTGACTCTTATTGTGAATGGAATAAGAGATAAGATAAGAGATATTTATTGCTTGTGACTGCTCTATAGAGATTTAAATACTTAATTATACATACGTAAGTGTAATTCCAAATACAAACCAAATTGATCTCTACGTGCAGTTAGGAACGTAATGTTTCCATGACCCGCTCAACTTTATGACATCACTAGAGCCTTCGACGGCAATAATTAATCTTTATAATCTAATGAAAGAATAACATACTAAATTCCAACATTGATCAATAAAAATGCCATTGAAATCTTGAATAATTTTATATTTTACGAATAGAACTTTGATAGCGTATATGTAATTTTCAAATTCAAGTCTCTAAAAATTTAAAATGGTTGTCATTACCTAATTTGTTAGATGATTAAAATAGATACCTCCTCGATGCACTGGACAGATTGCAGCGTCGTGCTGTCCGTATCATTGGCGATGTAGAGGTCACGAACTACCTTGAGCCTCTGCAATTGCGTCGAGACAGTGCGTCGCTTAGCGCCTTTTATCGGTTTTATCACGGAGAGTGCTCTGAAGACCTTTTCGACCTTCTCCCACCTTCCCTCTTCCTACTCAGGATCACGCGTGCCGGTCTTCGGAGTCATCAATTCACTGTCTCCACCTCAACATTACGCACAAAGAAATTTAGCGCCTCGTTTCTTTGTCGTACTTCCAGAACTTAGAATTCTTTGCCAGCACATGTGTTCCCTCCTTTCCATAACATTCAAGAGAGGTGTGAAAAAGTACCTTTTGGGCCGGTAAGGTGGAGGCGGCTAGAGCAGTGTCTATTCAGCACTAGCTCTCTTCGCATATGGACTCTCCATACCGCTTCACATCAGGTGGTGTTGGGTCAATTGCTGAACTTTGTATAAATAAAAAATTAAAACTTTTATATTAGAGGACCGGCTGGCCAAGTGCTCTGTGCCCCTTGCTATACAGGCTACTCGGTCCGGGGTCTGGGGTTCGAATCCCGGTATGAGCAAATGTTTGTATGATGAGTACGAGCGTTTGTTCACGAGTCTGGGATGTTTATTAAGTATTATATTTCTAATATTCATAAATATATCATTAACAATATTTCTCCGTTACCTAGTATCCATAACACAACTCACTAGATCTCAATGATGCTTACTTTGGGCTAGATAATAGGTGTGAGTTTTGTACGCTATAATACCGTCAGCTCATTGGCTTGCTTTAAAATTAAATAGCTTTATTTCGATGACTATCTAATGTGCCATCATGAGACACAAAACGATAAAGCTACATCTGTATTAAAACGCTTTGAAATAAATTCCCGGTGATTTAAAAATGAATATTGAAAATGCCGTCACACATAAACGTGGGCGGTTGATAATCAAGAAGCTTCTATCTGATGATAAATGAAATTTTTATTAGATAAGTGCATACTAAGTTAGATGCGTAGGTACTTTGTCAACAGATTCACCGACAAACAAGTCACAGAACCTGTTTTTAATTGCAGAACCTGATACCGCTATCATTAAGTACTTATTACCATATCTATACGTCCGCGTAGAAATGTAGGACGAAATTTCAACATTCATTTAGTCTGTACATCTTTGAGACTAATTCAAAGTTAACGTAAGACGTCAAGTCTGAAGTACTGCCCCTTTATGACTCAGCGTCTGTTACAAATGCAAGTTATAAAATAAATGCAAAAGAAGTTCAAGGTTATGGTATTCAAGTGCAAACTACACTGTATGCTAGAAGTATATCCGCGCCCTGTTACCAAGAGCATTTAATTTCGTACTTGTAGATTTTTCATTAATTTAAATATCTGTAGGTGAAGCATCTACTTGTTAGCATTTAGAAATCTGTGGGTAAATTATTAAATAAACTGAAGACTGATTGTAACTTGACAACTCTAGAGTCCCAGTAGTGCGAAAATCAATAAACACAATGTTTTTCGCTTTTGGTTTTGATGGCCCCAAAACACTAACCATCTCGGATTTCCAAGGAGATTCCAGCATGTGCCATCGTTTACTTATGCTAGCGTTAGTGAACTCCCCAAGCTGAAGCCCAATAAAGTCGTAACAGTGAAAATAATTTTAAACTTATAGGCCTTAAAATAAAAAAAATCTTTTACGACAACCACTAGTAGGTAGGTGATTTTGTGATTTTGTATTGCATAACCGACGGAGTATTTAATACGCTGAACGTGCGGCCATTAATAAAAATCGTTAGGTATAGGTAAGTAGTATTAGTTAGTTACAAATTTGAAAAAAACAAAATAACTCAAGTATTTAACTGTGTAAGTTTAGTGGAATTAGTAATTACTGAGCATGGACGGCATTTCATCTTAGGCCCCAGGATGACAACGCACTTGCAATATCAAGTGATTATTACTTGTTATTGCAGGTGTCTATAGGCGGCGGTTACTGCTTACCATCAGGTGGGCCGTCAGCTTGGTTGTCGTCTAGTTGTATAAAAAAAATAGGTTTCATGATCATCTTTTGTGATTTCAGTATCGACCAGTTAATGATTAGATTATTCATTAGTTAAATTATTTTTTATTAATGAATCATTGTTCAAATAATGAATGATTAAACATTCTCATATTTTTCAAGAGGTAAGTATGGTTTGTAAGAGTTTGCGTGTATCGTATTCATAAAATTATCAATTATTATTAATTTTGAAAGATGATACAGTCAGTATTAGGGACTGTATTTTGGATGTATCAATACTCATATAGGTTTCGGGTTCGAAGCACGGTAGAGTACGGAGAGTACTGATATTTGGTTATCGAGTTAAAAATATTGATATGTTTATTTAGTATATTTCAAATATTTATAATTATATACATGACAATTAATATATTTCTCTGATAACTAGTATCCACAAGCATTGGGCTAGATAATTTATATTAGAGTAAGATTATTATTGTTACGTGTATTGGTGTTAATATTAAAAAGGGGATCAGTAAAAAGATTTAAATATGAAATAAATAAATATTCGTTATTGCACACAAGAGACAAATTAAACAATCAAAGTAATAAACACAAAACAGGACAATTGGGCGACCTTATTAATAATAATAAAAAAGATTTCCTCGTTAGTTTGTGTCTTTTACATTACAACAATAAAACTCAAAGAATCATATATCTTTGGACGTATGCTCTTTTATGCTGAAGGCTTGAATCTGAAGCCGAAACGCTATTAGTAGGTATCCCAATAACTGCGATGGTTAAAACTGTGGAAGTTGGTTTACTGAAGATCCATTGGCACTTTTAATTTACAAGAGTCAGTTCCAATTAGTTAAACGTCTGAAATGTAACAGAAATGTAATGAATAATTAAATGGTGTGAGAAACTCGTGCCCCATTTCGATTGCACCATCATTACAAACCACATATTACATGCATACACATGGGCTAATGATGGCCAGTAATCCCGCTCCACGGTACAATTTCTCAGCGGGTTCCGATCATTGCGTTTGGCAACATTCCGTCAGCGGCCGAGCGGTAGAGTTCGTTCACCCTGTGCATGCGCAGCTCCATATTTAACTATTATCTAATTTGTATCCAAGTCCCGGCATACAAATATACAAATAAATAAATACGCTCAAATTATTTTCTTAAATTTATTTATTATTAATAACTAAACGCAGAAAGGTCACTGTTCTTTTATTAATTTCGTTGAGTAAAGTGTTTTCTCAAAAACATTATACATACATAAACTATCGGTTTTTATTTTCAGAACTTAATATTATCTACATAATAAGACAAATTGTAGTGTAATGTTCTAAAAATGAAACTATACTTTCATCTACACGTTTTTCATTGTAAAAATTTGTATGTACCTACTTAAGCGGCTGTCTTACTAAGTTATCGATATGTAGAGCACAAAATATAATATATATGTCATTATCTAATTATTTTATTTAGTTTAAATGTGAAAGGATAAAATTCTGTGATAATAATTTTAGTTATAAAGGTTTAACATTGTCTAAGATAGAATCAGTTTGACAGAAATATTATGTTATTTAGCATACCGCTTTGGCAATACATGCGTGTTTCTACATAGTACTATCCTTCTTGCGGTGTAATGAGACCAATGATTTCAATTTTGAAAAACTGCTATGAAAGTCGCGTAAGAAGTGAAAGATTAAAGCTCATTTTCTCCAACCGTTTCCTAGTTGTCTTTACAAACATTTATCTCTAACTAAAGGAAACAGAGAGAGATAATATGGCGCTAGCTAAATCCGGTGATTTTATTTCAGAGATAAAGAATAGAATAGAATAGATAATTAATTTATTTTCTCTCACAAAAGTTACAATTTTTCAATATAGTGTAAGTAGGTACATTGATTTTAGTGTATGAACCATTGTGTGAGAGACTGGAGCCTGAGATAGGTTTCCAAAAGAAACCCGTAGCCCGTAGTCAAAATGAGCCATCGAAGCCCTAGGGGACAGTTTCAATAACGAGCCCATGATTATTTCTGTTTTTATTTAGTTCATAATGTAGGATAAAACAAACCTTGACATTTCAAGCTGTAATACTGACATTTCCAAGTAAAAAATCGTTCTTTAGCAAATATAGAGACGACAATAGTCATGTGGTTGACCACAAAGTTATCAACCACCAAATCGAGAGCGAGAGTAGCTGCGCGGGCGCATTCATTCGCAGTTAGTTGCTCTGTGGGAGGCGAGCGAGGTGAGAATACTTTTGATGAAAGCGGTATCCAATGTCAATTGTTCGCGTTTACTTCCATATAATAATGCATATAATGTTATTATTATACTGCCTTTTTAATTTGAATTAATTAAACGTTTAAATACACTTTCGATTCCACTCACAATGATATAAGTGAGAATGTCTCTACAATTTTATTAATAAAGACGATAGAATCAAATAAACATTATAATATAAAGTTTGAAAAAAATATTGTAAAATTTGAAAATCAAGTAGTATGAGAATTTCATCCTTTTTCAGCACATTTATGTACTATCGAAAAGGAAAAAAGCTCGTGTTATCGCTTAATTTAAAATTGTAATACCCACATGACCTGTTTGTACGGAACAGCTTATTTTTTTCGCGATTTCAAATTTATTTTGAACAAGTCGTGCTTACGATCGCCAGAACTGATACCTGCCTTTGTTTTCTAACGCCCTCGGGCGTTCCCCTTACACCCTCTCTATCATTAAGAACTTGTTATAGAGTTATATACAAACAGATAAATATTGATAAGAATAAGTTTGTGAATGTTAAAAATGAACTAATCATAGAAACATTTGCCCCTACCGGGATTCAAACCCGGGACCCATGACCGAGTACGCTATGTAGTAAGGGGTACTGACCACTCGACCAACCGGTCGTCAATATATCTACTATTGAAAAAGAAAGGAGCTCATGTTATCCTAAACTATCGTAGTTAAGAGAGCTTAGGATAACATGAATGTTTGTCTTGTTGATTGCCATAACCTAAACAAATTAAAATAAGGATATATCAAAAAAAAAGAAGGCAATGCAGCTGTGCTATATAATTATTACGGTGGTGAAATGCCTTGTCAATAGGCGTTTACGCCTCTACAGGTTGGAAAAATCTTAGACTATAACAACATGATAATAAATGCTTATTTTGCTCTTACTCTACATCGACAAATCTTTACTTAATTATAGCAATGTTTTAACTGCGTTTGAAATTTATGGGTAGATTGGCTGAGTTATGTCTGACGGCTATAATTTTAAAAATATAATTTTATGATGTTAACGTAGTCAATGTCAGTGCTGAGAAAGCGTGACCATAACTATATTTTCCTGTAAGTTATGTTATGCAAATAGTTCACACTTGCGTTTGAACTGAAGTGCAAACTGCAAGTTCACGTTTTGCTAGTTAGTTTAATTTTTACACTGATAAATACAGGGTGGTGCCGTCAATGCGAAAATAAATTTAAACATGGGTTATATTAGTCCATAGAAATGGTTTGCCACTTTCAAAAATATCGTATTCATTTGATAATGTCATGACATTTGTATGGAATAGTGTAACTTTGGCAGCATTATTTCATACAAATGTCATGAAATTATCAAAGAGATTATCGTAGAGATACGTAAGTACGTATCTCTACAGGGTCCCCAGTTAACCTGAATAATTGTGGGATTGTTACGAGAATCCAGTACTTATCTGACTAGTAATAAATATAATAGTATTGACCTATTAAAATTGCTTTATTACTAAATAACAAATAGGTAATAAATAATTTAGTTTAAATTTTCCGAAACAATGCACAAATTGAATATCTTACATATGGCCAGATCGCAAGGCAAGTTTATTTAAAAAACTAAACGAATTCTGAAAAACCTCTTTTGACATTATTGAAATAGTTTAATGCCCTTCTAATAAACAGTTTTGAGTTTCAAATAATCATCCGTCTGGTTTTATAATGAAAAGGGAATATGAAGGTAACTTTTTGGTTATTAATCTATAGAGATTTTTTTCACATCCATGTAGTTGCAAAATTATTTATAAATGAATCAACTCCTACATATTTGGAACCAGATCAACAGTAAGTAGTAGAAAAATAGGATAAGATCTTTATTTCAAATGTTGGATATTCGCAAGGTAGCTCCTTCAGTTGTCATGGTGTTAAAATTTATATCTAACCAAATTTATTTCTAATCACCTTAATAAAAATTTAGGTATGTGTTTGTATATGTGTGAAGTAGCTCTAATAATGTTATAATGTAATGACGACTTGCATAGCTTAACTTTTTCGAAACAGGCAACAGATTAAACATTAAGTTTTATATAAAGCGCGTTTTTACGTCAATAAATTTTTTATAATAAAAAATTATATTATTTTACTGTGTTCTAAATTTCATTATTTTTTGATTCCATATAGATAATGTGTAATATAAAATAGTAATGTAAATGTAGATAAGTAATGTGTAATTTGGTTAATCAGGTTGGCAAACGTATTGTCTAAATTCTCTTGTAAAAATACTTTTGCTCACTGCGATACAAGCATTGCTTAGTGCAGAGGCCGTTAGAAATTAAGTTTGAATTGTATTTTTTAACATGGAAATAAATAAATAAGTAACCCCCGGCCTCAATCACCATATCTATCCAGCACCTTTTCATTGAGACTATTCTTATGAGCCCAAATAGGTACCCTATATCTGCTGTAAGTTTTTAAAGAATGAAGCATCCCGCAGACTGTTTGATGCTACTGCTAAAGTTTATCATGTCTTTGAAATACCACCGAACAAACAGTTTATAGACCATATCGTTAGATTTAAATAGCTTACTGAATATGTAAAAGTAACTTGCTTATGCGTTATATTCTTTAAATTCAGCAACTCTTTTGTGCCTAGTCTTTGTCAAGAAGATGACAAGGACATACGGTTCATTATTGCGTGAGTTATAGATCATTCAATCGTTCATCATTGTTACCTATATAGCACATAAGCAAAATGAGTTTCTATTCTATGCTTTTGAAGGGTTCGGCAGAATATCGGCTTGTGATTTACATAGCATGGCTATAATACATCAATTTATAGTCGTGCCAAGCCTCGCAAATTCAGCCTATTGGTGACGAAAGTCCATACCCTGCTCTGATGCTAAGCCCAGACTACGAAATGTGTACTGAATGGGATATCTTGAAGAAGGTCTGGTTTATATGCAGAAGTAGGCATATAAGCTTCTCTTAATCGAAATCTTTAAAAGCTTTCCAGTTGAATATCTGACTGGATTAAGGAATCGACAGAAGTCGAGGCCCAACACGGACTATAACATCGCTATAGATAGACTTTTTTGTTTATTGGTTTTTTAACGATAACAAATGAATTACACGAATTAATTATACCATGCTGCGTCACCTGCCATTTTCAGTTACCTTTAAGGAACTAAATGACTAAACGCAGATTGATTTCACCCTTACCTACGTTAGGAATATTCTAACCACCTGTATTAAAAAATTGCAGCCTTTGTATGCAGCCTTTTTGCAGTAACTTAAAAAAAGGAACTAAAATATTAGACACTCTTTTGTTTTATATTAAACATAAAATTTTATTGTAATATAATGGATTCATGTTACCTGCTCAGTAAAGGCATTTTATGATACTGAATTGGAGATAAAATTATAATAAGTGGGTAACCACAGTTGATTTGTTCGCGCGACCTTATAGAGAACGCGGTCAATATTCGCGATAACTCTATCACGAATCGATACGGTTAGTTCGATGATATTCGTTAAAACAGCTGACAGTGAAACAATCTTTGGATATGAATTGCAAATAAGATGGAAATTGAATCTCTTTATTTTGAGGTAAGCAAAACGCATTTACTGTGTCCCATTTTTTTTTTTACGTTCTGTATTTTTTCTTTGGTTAACTGTTTCAACATTTGAAAATCATTATAGGACAGTACAAACAAATACTAATATTTTAATATTATTGGAGTTACATGCAAGTTCTTAGATAATGTCAGACAGAAGTGCTACTATCGGAGAGACTGACTGAATTTCAATACTCATTCTATTCATTTATGGAATCCAAGTAGCTGTATTCTCTTGGTACTTACACAGAAGCACGGTAATGTTATATTTCCCGTGACTGAAGTGCGGGTTTCCCGTATGTGATCTTTACTCATAAATTCTCCATGCGAATTTGTTAAAAGTATGAAGGTTTCTAGTACGGGCGATTTGCTGTATTTAAAAAAAACTGAAAAGGATAAAATAATTAAATTTAAGTAGGTATTCATCCCCTAGAAACATATTTTTGGAGTCGGTGCTTCACTTTCTATTGTTTTTGGAAACCACTTAGCACCAACTCCAAAAATATGTTTCTAGGGGATGAATACCTACTTAAATTTAATTATTTTATCCTTTTCAGTTTTTTGAAATCGGTTTTAATTTTTGTTTAAAATTTTATTTTTCACAATTTTTAGTGATAACTTTCTACGGTCGAAGCTAGATGGGTGACCGTCAACTTATATTGTTTCCTACTATCGTATCGTTTCACTAAAAAGTCATTGGAAAAGCAAAAATTCGCAATTTCGCATATGTAGACGATATAATAATTTCAGTTTTTTTTAATTTAAAACCAAAGTACCCAACTGTTTTTGAAAAAAAATTTATGGGACCAAATGGCAGCTATTCCGCATCGAACAAAAAAAGAATCACGTAAATCGGATCAGTAATCTCGGCGTAATCGGTGTACATACATAGAAAAAAAAACATACCGGCCGAATTAAGAACCTCTTCGTTTTTGAAGTCGGTTAATGAGTAAAATTTGATCACGAGGTAATCTTACTTCGCAGAGTAATTGCTTTTCATTGTTGCTCTCCGTTTACATTTGGTATTTTGTTTATAAGATTGTGTTTAGTGCCGGTTTCACGGGTAGCTGGAAGCTGGTAAAGTGCCATGTAGTACTACAAGACTACAACACGTCATTTTAACAAAAGATAAATGTTAAATTAGGCGGAGGCGGGTATCCAAACCATCAAATAGAACCAATGACACCTGTGTATAATCTCTGATCTTAGTCTTATCAAAAGACAGACAGCTTTTTCACGATATATTTAAATAATTTTAATCTTATAATCTACTTGCCTACTTAATGCAATTCACGACTAACATTTTTCTAATATATTCTTATGTTTTTTATATTTTATAAAATTATGTTTCAAAGATATTCAGAAAAATACATAAATAGACTAGAAAAATTTCTCTTCATAATTAAACGTCATTGACGCGTACCTTATAATAATATTATTACAGATACTAAGATAAGATTAATTTTCTTATATCTGACATTTAAATGTTGCCTCAGGTAATTCTAACTAAAGAATATTAGGATATCTAGATTCCACTTTCACAAATTACTACAACAATCACCGACCGGCGACTACCAATGCAACTCGTTCATAGGCCTTATAATTATGAGCAGAAGGTAAAATTTAACAGCCATTACAATTAGGTAAGTGTATTCTGAGCACGTGTATTTTGTGCAAAATTCACCTTTATGTAGCCGTGAACAAAGTTGTAATGAAATTGATAGCTTATCGTATGCCCGATATGAATAGAAGTTTAACTGGACAAACAAGGATGACCACTTTCTATTTAATTCTCACAATAGTCGGTTCGGTTCCGGCTGTAACTGGTGTAGGTATACGTATAATCGCTCGTCGCGTGACAAATGATCATGTACTAATCTACCGCAGTTTTGAAAAGTTAATAATGTAAAGACTGATTTATGGCTACTCTATTAGGTGTCGAGAGGCTACTCTCTCAAAAATACCAAAGTTTCAGACGCATTTACTCTCACGCAAAGCACGGAAAATTCTTTCAACACCGCCTGATGAGAAACGGAAATGTCAGTCCATACGATATCTAGTGCACCACCCGAGATCTCCAGCCGGCACGACGAACCACCCCTAGATTATGCGAGGCATGGTGAGGTAGTTTCAGAAACTGCGGAACAGTCGTTTCTTCGGGTTTTCATGGCGGGCGGGCCAACGCAGTCCACCAGGCACTGGATATACGGAAGTCATTACTGACCGCATGCATCGAGGCAAGGTCTCCCCAAGCTCTGGTTGTATTCGAGTCCGACTGATCCCGCAATCCAACCACCCAACTTAAAGTGGTCTCTGGACGAATTTCATGCCATGCTAACGGTAGTCACTAATCAGACAGATGTTCAAACTATCTCTCTTACGTCGCACACGGGAAGAAATGGAGCGGTGAATTGTTGATACTAAATAAACATACAAATATTTTGACGCTTGAAAATCTGCCCCTACCGGGATTCCAACCTGGGTCCTCTGGCTTTGTGTCTACACAAAGCCAAGGGTATTGACCTTAACCAGACAGCCATCAATCATACACACAAGTGTGCTAATTTGAATTTTCGAATGTATTTTGCATTATACCTTTGTTTGTTTTTGTTTTCTATACAGCGTGTAAGGGCTATACTCTCGAAAACAAAGGCAGATGACGGTGACCATAAACACAACTTGTTGAAAACAAAATTGAAATCGTAAAAAAAAAAATATCAGCTCCTCCATACTAAACTGTAATATCTACATGACCTGATTGAATTGTACAGCTGATTTTTTTTCGCAAGTTCAATTTTTTTTTTGCATGAGGTGTATAGGATCACCAGCACAGTCATCTGACATTGTTTTCGAGAGTGTAGCCCTTAAACTCTGTACTAATTTACTCCACTTTTTAATTTTGTGTTTTGCCTTAAATGTAGTTTTTTTATAATAAAATAATTTGTGTATTTTCGGTTACTTAGGCGCGATCGCTATTTTGTCTTTTTTCCTCACGCAAGTCAGTCATATCTCTATCCCTATCTCGGCCGTAACAACGTTTCGATTGACTCGTGCGACTTTACACATATCACATTTAGATTTCGTAAGTAACCGAAAATACACAAATTATTTTATTAAAAAATAACTACAAGATTACAAAAAAAAGTCTACTACACGATTGTGAATATTTATGATATCTATTTAAAATAATTTCCTAATGAATAAAAAATATCGTTTATAAATAATCTTAAGTTTGATAGGTCTTTTCGGAGATAAAAAGTATCGAGGCAAAATCCTTTAATCGTGTTTTGGTTATACACTTATCTACATAGATAACGATTAAGAAGAAATTATCTCTGATTTTCAGATCCGTAAGGTCTTTCAGCGACCTATGACATTACATAATAATATAAAAGTGCGAATTTTTTTCAATGTATCGCTTTAATTTTTTGAATGTACCCCACATTCAAAAAATTACTAGCGTTATGTTGGTAGCAGGGGGACCCGTGTCTCAATGGTATCAATACAACGCTTTCAGCATTGTATATCGTCATCAAGGCCCTAATTAATAAGCGTTACTCAGCATGACCACAAATGACCCTGTCCTACGTGTATGAGTTTACATGAGATTTGAGTGGTGTCTTTGTGTGAAATACGCATCTGAACTCCATCTCTAGATTAGCCTGTAATAACATAACTCTTACGGGATATTTTTAAGTGATATAAAAATGAAAAAATAAAAACGTTACAATAGGTACATATAACTAGTAGAGTTACGCAATTAGGGGCATTGACTCGACTTGATTATGGATTATTCATAAGCGCATTAGTTATTATGTGGCTGAACTCTACATAGTACAGTACAGTAATTGGGCTTAAAATTCGATGCGCAGCCTAATACTCACGTGACCTACTCCACACCTTATTATCAGCTTTAATCAAAAACTGATCCGAGCATTTTCCCATTTCCAGGGCGATTACATATGGATCGAGCCGGTGTCTGGCCGCGAGTTCGATGTGGCTATCGGGGCCCGCGTGCTCGCGGCCGAGGGTCGCCGTATCAGGGTGCGCGACGACGATGGCCAGGAGCAGTGGCTGCCGCCGGAGCGCCGCATCAAGGCCATGCACGCCACCTCCGTGCACGGGGTCGAAGACATGATCTCGCTGGGCGACTTGCACGAGGCCGGCATCCTGAGGAATCTGCTCATCAGATACAATGAAAACCTTATATATGTAAGTATGTCTAGATTTAGTATCTAAAAGAGCCGGAATGTAGCAAGGCCATGCTCACATGGAAGAATGTATGATTTCACTTCACGAAACCGGTTTCTTCAGAAAACTAAAAATTTACTTCTTGCACGGTCGTTACGGGTAGGTATCACGTCTTTCCTATTTCGGCCTCGAGACAGTTTTCTGCGCTCCGATGTGTCATGTAAAGGGAAAGGTAGCCAGTGTAAATACAAGACAAGAGAGGCATTAACAACTGTAGTCTTTTGATTGTGAACGCTCTTGCAATACAAGTGTCGCGATAAACACCTTTAACATCAGGTGGATCATTTGCTTATTTAAATTTCTTGGAACGTCTATACTTGTACCTATGTGGACGGGATAAATGATTATGATTATGAACAAAAAGGATCAAGAACAAGGACGATCAGAACCAGCGTAAAAATTTCTAAAGAAAGTATTGATATGTCTGTCACGAAAATCAGTTAAAAGATGGCTTCCAACCGGCGACCGATAATAACATAGACGAGTAACTAGCCCATCCAAAATGACACCCCCAAAGAGACTCCAAAGTGGGCGGGGCTTAAATCGGACTCCGCGCCATGATTTAGTTTGTCATTGACTGCGTCACGGTGATGTACTCGTAAAAAAATAATAAAATCTCAGTAAATATGTCCAAAAGTGAAGTAAAATGGTGTGTCAGTCGCGTAGGTGAACATAATAAGAGCACTGGAATTAAATTTTACATGTAAGTCTCTCCTAAACCTTTATAATCGAGTCAAATATAAACAAAAATATTGGCCGCCATGTTGGGCCAATATTTGTGAACAATTTGAACAAATACACGAGTGGATGATGTTATGCAGTCATTTGTGTGTGACAGTATTTATTTATTTTCAACTCAACTTTTAACTCTGCAAACTTTTATGACGACTTATTGTTATTGTGTTTGTTTAATAGTTAATTTACCTACTAATAATCAATTATGGCTTTATACATCGTTGCCTTATATAATTTTTGTAAGAATGATAAACAAACCTCTAATATATGGATATTTTGCCACAGTTCCTTACAATATGATGCCATTTTCTACACCTTTCTCAATAAATTTAAGTATTATTATTTAACATGTGTATGTTTAATTATTACTTTAATAATTTACATTTACAATTTGATGTGGAAATACTATAGGTATCTATTTTAAACTGTTAAGTCGTAGTAAGTAAAGTTGTAGACTGCAAGATAGTTTCGTGAGGTTATTGAAATAAAACAACATCATAATTTGAATAGAGAAGATAGTTGGACCACACCAGCTTGGGATCTTATCATCTAAATTACAAAGTCTCAAGCCCGTATTTACTCTTCATTCGGACACTGTAAGCTCCATGGCGTGAATCGGAACACTCAAAATATAACTATAAAAAATATGACGGTAGTTAATATTAAACTTATCAAAGACAACTGACATCTTTACTTCAGTCTTCCCGAGACCTTGATCGCTATAAAGTAATCGAAACATTGGGTATAAAAAATCATAATGTGACATCTAATTAAACGCAAGTTAAATCCAGTAAAGTGGTTTTATTTCAAGAAATACTTTATTTCATTAAATTTATTTCAAGAAATAAAACCACTTGATGACATTTTTTTTTTCTTATGTCCTTAATACAAATAAATAATGTCATGACAGATATTTAGATTTTTTTTATTTAAATGAATGAAGCGAACCCATTTCATTTCTGATCTTTAAAAATAGATAATTAAGACATTACGTTAAATTGTCTGTTTAAATCAGTATTATTCGTCTCAACTCTAAAATTGAATAAGTGGACCGATTTACAACATTGCTATATTTATTAAAAATGACGATATATAATTATGAAAGTCGTCATAAAATTTTGCATGGTTACATTGTGCATATATAACCCGTCCGGCGCGTGTAAATCAGAAGACCGAGAGGGCGCTATACAATTTCGATATTAGCCGATTTTATCCGACGTTCTCTTCTAGCCGCCGAGGGTACCCATTTTGCGACGAGTTTTGTATGAAGTTATGCTTCTAGGCTCTCTACGTTCGCCGCTTCCAACGAAAAAAATCTGACATAAACATACTATTTTGTTTTTTCCGTGAAAATAGTGGTTGCTGGCATAGATATAATTAATGGTTGCTGGTACTAATTTATATTCTTTAATCAGTTATTACTAACTTATAATATGAAAACTAACTTATAAAAAAAAAACTCATAACATTAATTAACTTTCCAATTTTTTTCTATACAGAGTTTGGAAGAAATAGGAATTTATTTATCTAGCCTTTTTTAAAGCTAATAATACAAAATTTTAAAAATTTAGTAATCCGTTAAGTATCAGATTCCAGATTTAATTGATTTACAATTGTTAAAGACATCTAGAGGTACTCAATACTGAGTCATTTATTGCATTTCATAGGTATTTACAATAGGTTACATTACATATAAAGGAATCACTATGGACCCTTTAGGGCACAAACAAAATGGAAAAAGCACAAAACAGGTATAACGCCGCTTGACTGATTAATCATCAATCTAACGCCATCTCATTAAGACTGTTCTATGTGCCCAAACGCGCTATATCTGCCATAAAGTATCTAAATAAATGAGTATCCCGCAGACTATTTGATGGTACAGGATCAGCTCAAGGTCAGCATGGCTCGGAAACAATAATAATAATAATATTCATACACTAACACCTATTATCTAGCCCAAAGTAAGCATCATTAAGAGCTTGTGTTATGGATACTAGATAATGATATGATAGATTGATAATAATATGTATATAAATATTAGAAATATACTAAATAAACATATAAACATCCATGACTCGTAAACAAATGACCCTACTCATCATACAAACATTTGCTCCGATCGGGATTCGAACCCGAGACCTCTTGACCGAGTAGCCTGCATAGCAAGGGGTACAGACCGCTCGACCAAACGGTCGTCTTGGAAACACCACCAAATTTAACAGTAAACAAAATTTCAAATCTGTGAAAGTTAGTAATACTCTTTTGACAAGTAGTATTGAGCTGATAGTCATCAAACCTGAACTGATTTTCATAAATTATACCTAAAAACCACCCTCATCACGTCCGTTTTTAAACCAAGAAACCGAATCAAAATCGGTTTATTCGTTAGAAGCTTCGATGCCACAGACAGACACACAGATACACAGACAGACACGTCAAACTTATTACAATACACGTCTATTTGCGTCGTGGGCTGATTTCACCGGCAACCGTTAACACCCCAATAGCAGTTATTATATTTGTCAGAACAGAGTTGTCTATATTAAAAAAACTATATTATATTAATATGAAAAAACTATAATCGAAGGAATCGAACCCGAGTCTCCTGGGGTCCGGCCAGACGCGATTACCACTACGCCACTGGAGAACTAGGTGTAGAGTTATCTTTTCTGATTTCTATCCAATTTAGATGAATATGATTTTGTCGTGCAATATACCTAATAATATTATTTTTTACATTACAGACTTACACCGGTTCAATATTAGTAGCAGTGAATCCATATCAGATTCTGCCGATCTATACAGCAGATCAGATAAAGTTGTATAAAGAGAGAAAGATCGGTGAGCTGCCGCCGCATATCTTCGCGATCGGCGACAATGCGTACGCGCACATGCGTCGGTATGGCCAAGATCAATGTATCGTTATCAGCGGAGAATCCGGTGCAGGGAAGACGGAGTCTACGAAGCTCATTTTGCAATACTTAGCTGCTATTAGCGGAAAACACTCCTGGATAGAGCAGCAGGTAACTGACTTTCATTATTGTTATTTTTTACTAGTGTAACTGACATTAAATTAATTTCACCTAGACATTAGAAAAACCGATTTTTAGTTTCTAACTATTATCAGACAGATGGAAAGAGGGGAACTTTATCCAGAAGTACCGTCTGTCTAGAAGTCTAGAGAGTGTCTAGATCTTTGCAGCCTGGTAGGGTTCACGAGATACCTTCTTTAGTTTTTTTTGTGATTTGCCAAATCATATACCTTCCTACCTTCGATTGTGTAAATCATGGAAGGTCGTCTCACTATGTAATTTTCTGACATCCCTAAGGGATCAGGAACAGGCTGTCGACCTTTTCTTTCATCTTATCTAGGCAATAAAATCAGAAGATTGATATAAATGGAAAAATATTACATAGAGTCAGGTTCATGAAATGTTTATAAGAATTGACCCCTGCGAAACATCCATTGTGACCTAGAAGACACAGTGGATGCTCTACACTACAGCGTTCAATTCTGTTTTTAATTTATACAAATGATTTGCCTTGCTACCCCGCAATATATACGTACACCAAGGATTTAATAGTAGTAATTAATTCAGTTGAGACATAGACCAAAAAATATCTATCATCCTTGAACTGAACCTAACTTAAAACAAAACAACACTCAAACTCAACATCATTCAGTTTCATCTAGTTGACATTCATTCAGTTTCATTCATTCTTGAAACTAATCTAAAAACAATCCTGTTACAGATTTTAGAAGCAAATCCAATTCTAGAAGCTTTCGGCAATGCAAAGACTGTAAGGAACGACAATTCGTCACGGTTCGGCAAATACATCGACATACACTTCAACAGCAACGGTGTCATAGAGGGCGCCAAGATCGAGCAGTATCTGCTAGAGAAGTCCCGCATAGTATCTCAGGGACCGGACGAGAGGAACTACCACGTCTTCTACTGCTTACTGGCTGGTCTTTCTAAGGACGAAAAGAAGAAATTAGAACTGGGGGATCCGTCAGAATATAGATATCTATCTGCGGTAAATAATATAACTTTTTTTAAGTGTTAGATATAACTTTTTTAAGTGTTAAATATAACCTTCGTAACTTCACACCGAAGCAAGCAACATCTCAATTTAGAAAATGCATTATTTGCGTCGGTTGAAAAGTTAAAATTTAAATAATTTTTAACTATCACAAATAAAGAAATAAAAGGATGAAATAATTATATGCTCCAGGCAGGAATCGAACCCGCGTCTCCTGGGCTCCAACCACTTTTCTTTCTTTATTTGTATTGTTACAAGTTAAAGTTAAAGTGGGCGTAATAAACGCACAAAATCAAACATAAATTTCATTAAATAATTTTTATTTGAATGTAACTCAATATTTCAGGGAGGCAGTTTTTCATGTGAGGGTCGAGACGATGCAGCCGAATTCGCAGACATTAGATCAGCTATGAAAGTTTTATTATTCACCGAATCAGAAATATGGGAGATACTAAAGTTATTAGCAGCAGTACTGCACTGCGGAAACATCAAATATGAAGCCACTATCGTAGACAATTTAGATGCAACTGAAATTATTGAACAAGCTAACGTGAGAAGAGTCGCTCATTTGCTCGGTGTACCAATGCAGTCGCTAATAGATGCTCTAACCAGAAAAACGTTATTTGCACACGGAGAAACAGTTGTGTCTACACTAAGTAGAGACCAGTCTGTCGATATACGAGATGCTTTTGTTAAAGGGATCTACGGTCGGTTGTTTGTAACCATAGTCAAAAAAATTAATACTGCTATCTATAAACCTAAAGCCACAATGCGCACTGCTATTGGAGTTTTAGATATTTTCGGATTCGAAAACTTTGACCATAACAGCTTTGAACAGTTCTGTATTAACTTCGCAAACGAAAACTTACAACAGTTTTTCGTAAGGCACATTTTTAAATTAGAGCAGGAAGAATACAATCATGAAGGAATAAATTGGCAACATATAGAATTCGTTGATAATCAAGATGCACTAGATTTAATCGCCTTGAAACAGTTAAATATTATGGCTTTAATAGACGAAGAATCGAAATTTCCAAAGGGCACTGACCAAACAATGTTAGCTAAGTTACACAAGACACATGGTCATCACAGAAACTATCTCAAACCAAAGTCTGATATTAACACCAGTTTCGGCTTGAATCATTTCGCTGGTATTGTGTTCTATGACACAAGAGGTTTCTTAGAAAAAAATCGAGATACATTCAGTGCTGATTTATTACAATTAATTCACATTTCTACAAATAAGTTCCTGCAACACATCTTTCAAGATGATATCACGATGGGGTCTGAAACACGAAAACGTACACCAACGCTTTCGACGCAATTCAAAAAGTCTTTAGACTTACTGATGAGAACTTTAGGAACTTGCCAGCCGTTCTTTATACGATGCATCAAACCAAATGAATTCAAAAAACCAATGATGTTTGATAGAGGTCTCTGTTGTCGGCAGCTGAGGTACTCTGGTATGATGGAGACGATTCGAATTAGAAGAGCTGGATATCCTATAAGGCACAGTTTTAAAGAATTTGTTGAAAGATATAGATTTTTGATATCAGGTGTACCGCCAGCTCACAAAACGGATTGTAGATCAGCCACTGCTAAAATCTGTGCCACTGTTTTGGGAAAATCAGATTATCAGTTGGGTCATACTAAAGTGTTCCTCAAGGATGCTCACGATTTGTTCCTAGAGCAAGAAAGAGATCGAGTACTGACTAGAAAGATTTTGATTCTTCAAAGATCTATACGAGGTTGGGTGTACCGTAGAAGGTTCTTAAAGATGAGGGCTGCGGCTGTGCTAATTCAGCGTCACTGGCGCGGCAAATTACAAAGGATTCGCTACAATAAAATGAAAGTGGGGTATGCTCGTCTGCAGGCTTTGATTCGGGCCAGAGTATTAGCTCATCGGTTCAGACATTTGCGAGGACATATTGTCTCTTTACAAGTAAGTGAAGTATTTTTGGTAATATTGTAAATATTTTTTTTAGTATGAAAAAAATGAAAATTGACTCTACAGTAGAGTCAATTTAGGTTTCTTTTTCAAAAATTTGATTTGGAGTTTGCAATTTGACATTGTTAATTAATCTATATAAAATTATTAAGCAGTGTTTGTTTTGTGGAGGTATAATAAAGCATAGAAGAAATACGCTGTTGTGTATAAGTATAAATAGCCACAGCCACTGATGGGGGCGGGTGGTCCGCTAGAAAGTTTTCGTGGTCGGTCTCTGTCTTAACTCAACTCAAATATCAAATTAATTTGTATAAAATTTATTTAGTTATTTTTTACAGTACCTATTAAGCTGGTTAAGTTACCTATATGATATGTATAAACAACATAGATAATGTGTTTCATGTTAATGTTTAAAAATTCCCAATAATCTGGTAAATTGGTTCCTTTTTTCGTAAGCACGTCGTGGCAACTTGTAAATAAGGCAACTCTATCGCATGAGTTAGAATAACGAAGCATTATAATAGATAAAGTGTATGTTTTGTAAGTTGTTCGAATAAATGAAAAAAATAGGGATTAGTGCACCTATTTATTTTTCACATAAGCACATATAAAGGTGTTCTTCTAACTGCAAAATCTTCAACAGGCGGCAGCTCGTGGATACCTTGTTCGGCGCTCGTACGGGCACAAAATGTGGGCTATAGTAAAGATCCAAAGTCACGCGCGTCGATTGATCGCGATGCGGCGGTACAGGCGCATGAGGCAAGAGGCGATCGCGCATACCGAGGCGTTGCGCTTGCGCAGGCAGGAGGAGCAGCGCTTGCAGCACCAGGGCAACTCTCGCGCCAAAGAAATTGCAGAGCAAAACTACAGGGTAAGATTTTTATATACTGTAAAAGGACGATAATTATAATTCTGGCCTAATCGTGTGGCACAATGAGCGTGTTGTGTTGGCGTAGCGTTAATCCATACTTTAAATTGAAAAAAGCCTATGTCGGGGAAACGTTGGTGCTATGGGTACAAGAAAGCGTTATTATTATGCTATCATATGGGATGATACTTGTAATTCTGGCTTAATCGCGAAGAGCGAGCTGCTTTGGCATGGCGTTAGTCCATACATTGGGATAAATACAAATGTTAGTATCTACTACGGGTGCAAGGAAGTTTTATTATTTAATGAGGCACAAAAGTCCTCAAGGACGGATTTAGATTTCAAATAGGTAGAATTCATGAATTTGCGCGGTTCTAAGTCTACATACCTAATATGCGCGATTACCAATGCGGCAAGTATTGGGAAGTAAATATACGCAAATATATAAATTCCCTTACAATGATACCTACCATAGTCATACTTCACATTTTATGCCATAAAAACAATGTAACATTTCCTTTCTTGAGGGATAATCAAAAATATTTCTGGAGGAAAGTTCATTTAAAAACATCTTAGATTCGCTTTAGCATGATAAGAAAATTTTAGCACCAATAATTGGTTGTACTTTGAAGTACCTATAGATAAATTATAAAGATAATTTGAAAATTTTAAATCAATGTCAATGATTATCTTGAAGTGGTGTTGGATAATTACTATATAGGTAGATAATAAAAAGGTGTCCATATTGAAATAGTTTCTATAAACTTTATAATTTAAATGACATATAAAATATAAAAGACAATATATTCCGAATACTTATGAGCTCAAGTCCAAGCCTAAGTATAAGTAGATTTTTAAATAATATTTCTATTTATTTATCTGTCAGTAATGAAAGACAGTTTTATTCTTGAAGTAGGTACTCAAAGAATAAATCTGATTCGATTAAGCACTTTATATAGATAAAGGTCTATTTACTTCTTTCACAAAAAAAAATGTGTATTTAAATTATACGCTTTAGATAAGGCCATAGCCATGACTAGCTAAGCATCATCTGGCTACGTATTTGATTTCGTGTCATATCCAAATGTCCTGGATTTCAAATTTATACATTATTCAGCTCGAGGAGCGGTCCACTCATAATTTTTGGAAGAGGTTATTTGGTAGGGGTCTTATAAAAAAAATTGCCATTTATTAATGAAACAATTATTAAAAAGAATTTTGTATTTGACAAAGTAATAGAAACCAAAGTTAATCACGCTTAAAGTCCTTAGAGCGATTCACATAATTACCAAATAAAATTTAACGTCAGGATTGGTCCGTACCTCTGTTCACTAAACTAGAGGCCCCACGAGTTCGAATCCCGGTAGGGGCAGATGTTTGTATGATAAATACGAATTTTGTTTACGAGTCATGGATGGTGGTATGGTTCAGTGCCACCCTACCCCCATGGGTATGGCTAGGGGTATGGTGGGTCTGACATGGATGTTTGTATGTCTTATATTTATTTTGTATAGTTGTTATTATTATGTAAGTAAGTACCTAGGTACACATATATTTTTTAATTATTCCTTCAATTTCTTGCACCCTTTCTGCATTCTCGTTCTTTCGTAATAATTAATAATGCCTAGAGGAATTCGTCTCTTGTGTGCAATAAATAATAATTATTTATTTTATTATTATTTATCAAATATTTATCCGTTATCTAGTATCCATAACTCAAGCTCCCGAGATGTTTAGTTTGGGCTTATAGGTGCAAGTGTGGTAAGAAAAAATTGCAAGTAACATTATGAGAATTATCAGAACCATGAACATGATGAAAAAGCAACATTACCTAGTAGAAAGAAATCAAAATACCAACATACTTATAGCTTTTAACACTGCCTTTTGACCATATAAAATAAACGAACGTCTATAGCAAGTGGTTAAGTGGGTAATGTTGCTAAAACAGCCACTGTTACCTACTTTTTAAACTGCATGTAAATTATGGATTCAAAATTAAAGTACGCTTAAAGTTCAAAACTTAAAACTAAATAAACGTGAAAAAAAAACTGATAAAAATAGTTTAATTTCGAATTACTCACTATCTTGGCTTCTGTCTGTTCATCAGATTAAAGTTAGATTATGATCAATTAATGATAATTACTTGTAACATAATGTCTTTTGAGTATAATTTTTTCTATAAATATTTGCTAAGGTAAATAGTTATGTAGTACTTACTATTTAACAATGATGATAAAATCCGCCAATTGTAAAATCATTGATTACCTAAGTATGTAACAGGCTTCATGTGCTATAAATATTAATTAATCGATTTTTCTTTGTTACGTGTATGTAGCAACTATTGATAATGAATAATGATTAGCTATGTTTATACATGCAATTTACCTATCTCAGGTAGCTTAAGTAAGTTTTCAAGTTTATCTGTCAATCTGAAGTTTGGACATCCGCGATTAGGAAGGTAGGTATAGTATATCCTTTTTTTATACCACTAAGGTGGCAATCAAGCATACTGCCCACTTGATGGTAAGCGATTACCGTAGCTTATGAATGTTTGCAACACCAGGGGTATCATTTGCACGTTGCCGAACCTGTAAAAACCTTTTCAAACCCTTTTTGAAGAACCTCATGCTGTACCTACTCTTTCTAGAATACCTACGAACCTACTACCTACCTACCTAATCCTACTAATATGACCGAAAATCCGTCAACGTGACCTTTATATATTGCTGGTGTACTCTCTCTCTGTTAATTAATATTTATTTGTTGCTATAACATCAAACATAATCAGTATTTATTCACTTTTAGCACACAGTATTTTATATCTTTTGTGATAATCAAAAACAAGACTAATCAGGCATTTTTTGTGATATGCAGTACGCTATTGAAGGGACTGCAGAGTGTACAGTATGTGTTGGTATAAAATTACCAAATTAAGTTATAAAATAAAATTATGTGTTCTTTGTGCTTTGAAAACAAGTAGGCAACAATGAAGAAAATGTTTTAAAATTTCATTATTTAAATTTAAGCAATGCCTTTTACGTACATAGTGTACCTAGTGTGTAGGGACTCCAATTGATTTAGTAAAATAAACTTTTTTTGGAAATAGATAATTTTGTATTTACTGTCGTAGGTGTCGAAGGAATTAAAAAATAGACCGATAATTTTTTATCTAATGAAGGTAATTAATTACATTGTAGTTTCAATAAATATTAACACGTTTAACTGGCTGTCACTCAATCAAGCATACAAACTTATGCAACTTGTTACCCATGCCTCGCGTAGCAGTAGGCCAGTCGAGTCTAACCACTCTGTAAGACAGAAACCAGCAATATCCCAAGATGTAATCCAGTAATATTTTTACCAAACAACGGACGTGTTACATAGTGCAGTGCAATGATCACTACATGGATTAAAAGTGTGCGCAACAGAATGACCGACGACTGGCATTATGTTAGTTAATGCTTATTAAATACTTGCTTTTATATTCCTTCGAAATGGATCACTGCATACGTAAAACAATTGCAACATTAACTAATCAAGCGTTTTGCGATTTTTATTCATGTTTCGTACGAGTCGCAGGACGGTTAGCATGTATTGCAGATAGTTGAGATTTTTTATCAAATGGATAACGCCAATTGTTTTTTAAACTGATAATAGTTCTGATTTATTGTTACGCAAAGCTGCAGATATGCAAATGAAATGCTGATAATTACATTACCTATTGCATTCTGCAGGAACGCATGTATGAATTAGAAAGGCGCGACGCGGAGTTGGCCCTCGAGGAGAAGCGCCAGTTGGAGGCGAAGAGGACTTTACTGCAGGAGGCGGCTCGCAAGCAGGACGAGCCAGTGGACGACAGTAAGCTGGTCGAAGCCATGTTCGACTTCCTGCCGGACTCCAGCAGCGAGGCGCCGGCGCCTAAAGACACTTCAGTCTTCAGTGATTTGCCGCAGCCCAGGGCAGATCAACAAGAGGTAAGTAATTGGACAAAAAAATGTCTTGTCAATACTTTGTTTACAGCTGTACCTGTTTTTTTTAACAAATAGCGGTTACATTTTGATTTTTTGTATAAAACCACCTTATTAAATTAAATATTCAGGTATGTGAAGATTATTACAAATAGAAAACAACAACATTTTCTTTAAATTAAAAAACAAAATAGTTATTTGGTATGCTTTAACTAGATAAAGTATTATTTAAAGATGGTGACGCCGATGCAGACGACGTCCGAAGATGAAGAGGATCTCTCAGAGTATAAATTCCAAAAGTTCGCAGCGACATACTTCCAAGGAAATGTTACACACCAGTATTCAAGGAAACCATTGAAGCACCCATTATTACCGTTGCATACACAGGGCGATCAATTAGTGAGTCAAAATATTATTATTTCATATGTAGGTACTGAAGTTATTTAATAAATATGCAAATTAAGCTACATATCTTGGATTATATAAATGACTTGCCCAATAACTTAATTGCATTTTGTTTTAGGCTGCACAAGCATTATGGATCACAATTCTACGATTCACCGGGGATTTACCTGAGCCTAGGTATCACACCATGGATAGAGATAACACGTCTGTCATGTCCAAAGTCACTGCCACACTTGGCAGGAATTTCATCCGGTCCAAAGAGTTTCAAGAGGCACAGCTGATGGGCGTCGATGCTGACGCTTATCTTAACAAACAGAAGCCTAGATCTATTAGGCATAAATTAGTTTCATTAACTTTGAAAAGGAAGAACAAGCTCGGGGAAGATGTTAGACGAAAACTACAGGTAAACATCTTTTGTGTTGATGAAAATGAATGTGCCATATATAATTTTCTGTTTGACTAGGTTTTTGTTAGTTTAACAAACATTGGAAACCCAATAAAATTAAGGTTCATTATTTTGTTTCAGGATGAGGAATACACAGCTGACAGCTACCAATCATGGCTAGAATCTCGACCGACTTCTAATTTAGAAAAACTTCATTTTATTATTGGTCACGGTATCCTTCGTGCAGAATTAAGAGATGAAATATACTGCCAAATATGCAAGCAATTAACCAATAACCCATCCAAATCTTCACACGCCAGAGGCTGGATTTTATTGTCGTTATGTGTTGGTTGTTTTGCCCCTAGTGAAAAGTTTGTCAGTTACCTCAGAGCTTTTATCAGGGAAGGCCCGCCAGGTTACGCTCCATACTGTGAAGATCGTTTAAAAAGAACTTTCAATAATGGAACAAGAAACCAACCACCCTCTTGGTTAGAGCTTCAAGCCACAAAGTCAAAGAAACCTATTATGTTACCTATAACATTTATGGACGGTAATACAAAGACATTATTAGCTGACTCAGCTACAACCGCTAGAGAATTGTGCAATCAGTTATCCGATAAAATCGGGTTACGTGATCAGTTCGGTTTCTCTTTATACATTGCTTTGTTTGACAAAGTCAGTTCACTTGGAAGTGGAGGTGACCATGTCATGGATGCAATATCACAATGTGAACAATATGCGAAAGAACAAGGGGCTCAAGAAAGAAATGCTCCATGGAGATTATTCTTTAGAAAAGAAATATTTGCTCCTTGGCATGACCCCACAGAAGACCAAGTCGCTACAAACCTGATATATCAACAAGTAGTCAGGGGAGTTAAGTTTGGAGAATACAGATGTGACAAGGAAGAAGATCTAGCAATGATCGCGGCACAGCAATATTATATTGAATATGGACAAGATATGAATACAGAACGACTTTATACGTTGTTACCTAATTATATACCAGATTATTGTTTGACGGGTGTTGAAAAAGCAGTTGACAGATGGGGAGCTTTAGTTGTTCAAGCTTATAAAAAAAGTTATTATGTTAAAGAAAAAGTTCCCACATACAGGGTTAAAGAAGATGTCGTTAGTTACGCCAAATTTAAATGGCCTTTATTGTTCTCTAGGTTTTATGAAGCGTATAGAAATTCTGGTCCTAATTTGCCTAAAAATGATGTTATTATTGCGGTTAACTGGACCGGTGTGTATGTTGTGGATGATCAAGAACAAGTGTTGCTAGAATTATCATTCCCAGAGATAACCACAGTTTCAAGTCAAAAAACTAATAAAGTATTCACACAAACATTCAGTCTATCCACAGTTCGAGGTGAAGAATTTACATTCCAGAGCCCTAATGCAGAGGATATTAGGGATCTCGTGGTTTATTTCTTAGAAGGGTTAAAGAAACGGTCTAAATTTGTAATAGCACTTCAGGATTACAAAGCGCCTGGTGAAGGGTCTAGTTTCCTGACATTCCAAAAAGGAGATCTAATAATTCTAGAGGAAGACAGCACTGGGGAGTCCGTATTGAATAATGGTTGGTGTATAGGTCGGTGTGAGCGCTCTATGGAAAGGGGTGATTTCCCTGCAGAAACCGTGTATGTTTTACCTGCTTTAACAAAACCACCACCAGATATTTTATCGCTATTCTGTCAAGAAGGCGCACAACATGGTCGTAAAATACCAACAAGTACATTAAATGGCACTGAAACCAGAGACAAACCACATACTTTATTAGAATACGCCATGGACCATTTCAGACTGCCACCAAAACGGACAGTATCAAAAACATTAACGTTATCCACAGCTAAAAGGGGTGGTGCAGATGAATTGTGGAGACATTCTAGGGACCCAATTAAACTTCCATTGTTGAAGAAGCTACAGGCTAAGGAAGAACTAGCTGAAGAAGCCTGTTTTGCTTTCACAGCTATATTGAAATACATGAGCGATTTGCCTTCTAAACGGCCTCGAATCGGCAATGAATACACGGATCACATTTTTGACGGTCCATTAAAGCACGAAATATTGCGTGATGAGATATACTGTCAAATTATGAAACAGTTGACTGACAATAGAAATAGAATGTCTGAAGAAAGGGGTTGGGAACTCATGTGGCTGGCGACTGGTTTATTTGCATGTAGTCAAGGATTACTCCGTGAACTGACATTATTTCTTAGAACTAGAAGATATCCAATTGCTCAAGACTCTCTCCAAAGACTTCAAAAAACACTAAGGAATGGCCAAAGAAAATATCCCCCACATCAAGTAGAAGTAGAAGCTATTCAACATAAAACAACTCAAATATTCCACAAAGTGTACTTCCCTGATGACACAGACGAAGCGTTTGAGGTGGATTCATCTACGAGAGCAAAAGACTTCTGTCAAAATATAGCACAGAGACTGAATCTCAGATCTAGTGAAGGCTTTAGTTTGTTTGTTAAGATAGCTGATAAGGTTATATCTGTGCCAGAGGGCGATTTCTTCTTTGATTTCGTGCGACATCTCACAGACTGGATCAAGAAAGCACGACCAACTCGAGACGGAATCACACCACAATTTACATATCAAGTAAGTAACACGTTACGATATAATTAGTCCACGTAATATTGTTTCACTGTTGTCAGAATTTTCTTGCTATCTTGCGTAACTCAAAAAATATGACGTACTTTAGCAAGGTCTTACAAAAATCGTAGGTATTCTTCATGAAGAAGCTTTGGACGAACACGGTGCCGGGCAAGGACCGCGCGGCGGATGTGATCTTCCACTTCCACCAGGAACTGCCGAAGCTGCTGCGCGGGTACCACCGCTGCGGCCGCGATGAGGCCGCGCGCCTGGCCGCCCTGGCCTACCGCGCGCGCTTCGGAGACAACAAGCAAGAGCTGCAGGCTATACCGTGAGTTATTATATTGATTGAACATCATATTACAAGTGGTGTACATGTCACCGCCATCTTGTTTAATTAGCCAGTTGATTGGACGCCTAGGCCGTTCATTAAACGCAACGTTTAACCTGATAGCTGAACATCGTCGTGTCAGATGATACCAAAGGGATATTCATTCAATGTCACAATTATATTTCTCATTATTCTTGTTCAACGTTGGCTACTTTAAAATGTCATTAAAGAAATCCGGAATATTATAACACCTACAAACAATAAATCTATTAGGAAGTATTACAAAAAAAAAATAGAATTTTCAAGAATATACGTTTTGTGCACAGCACAGCACACCGAAAACGGATTTCTTAAGAATATTATCACGGAAAACTTTTGTGCTCGGGCAAGAGAATTGACTAAGAACTATTTTTAGTCAATACTTTCTAAACATCAAAGTTAGAGTTTAGATTTTATATAGAAAAGATTTTTTACAAATTGCACTTCAAAAAAGGAAAGATTGAAATCAACTCGGGATCATTGCGACTGGACTGTTGAACAATGTTATGCACTTTTAACAATGTTGTGCACTGTTGAACAACGATGTTGAACAACGATGTTGAACAGTAATATAAGTAATGGACCGACAAAACTAGTTGGTAGGGCCGTATGTAGAGTCGTCTGTGTAGGTACACCACCGCCTTTCTTATTTAAACCGTGAAACAGTTTGCTGTTTCCGATTGAGGGGAAAGGTAGCCAGTGAAATTACTGGGCATGGAAGGCATTGCATCTTAAGCCTCAGGATGACAACGCTCTTTGGTATTGCCAAGTGATTCTTTCCTTGTTATAGCAGGTGTCTATAGGCGGCGGTTACCGCTGACCACCTGGTGGGCCGTCAGCTGGTTTGTCATCTATGGTTGTTTAAAAAAGGATATCTTTGTCGGCGGAGCGACCGCCTAAATTCATTAGTATTGCTAATTGGTATCGGTATGGGTTATGACGTCACATTGTCATTTTGAAAGCGATATTGGTATAATTAGTAGAATAAACAGTTTATTTCTTACAAATTCCTCATTCATTAGCGACTTCCTGGGTTTATTGACGTGCGGTAAATGCCATGTCACTTTTAAAATGACAACGTGACGCACCGTGACGTCATAAACCACACCGATGTCGATACCAATGCATTTTGGCGATCGCCCCGTACCTATGACGATTGCCCCGCACATCACTACCTTAAAAAATAAAAATGAGAAATGGGACCATCTCAAGAGTATAGGTATACTCATTTAAACAAAAAAATAAAACTGTACCCCTAGCACGAACACTTAAAATTCTAGAGTAGTTTTTTTTTTGTCTGGCTTTTGTTTGAAATTTTAAGCGTGCATGAACGATACGATTACGATTCGAAATTTAAAAATGTTCGTGCTAGGGGTACTCGTTCGCCGGTACTGGTCTACAATTGCTGAAGTAAAAGACCGTTCCATTTTTAAATTGCACGGCGGATATCAGTTTACATTATAATTTATTTGGCCGCTAGGTACGCTAAAACACGACAGATATGGATTTTCATACAACGTTTGCTGGCCGCTGCTCGCATAACGTATTTGGCCATTAAAGCAATTTCGATTAATCTCGAATTGTAAAAATAATTCTCAAATTTCCAAGCATGTTTGAGAAAAAATATATCCTGTCGGCCTTTTTTTAATGGTTTCATAGCGGTCTAAAACTCGGTACAGCGGTGTACGTTAAAACTAAGTATGCCCCATGCAATTTAAGTCGTCAAAGTATTTAATACAGTTCGAGATGAAATATTTTGCACAAAGAGAAACAAAATAGGTATTGCTTAGTTGTTTGTAAAAATCGCGGTTAATTATAATTTGTAGAAAATTATAATTTTTGTGTTATTTTTTATTAAAGTACTCGCATTCTTACCTAAATTGATTGTTTGTACTGGACGACTATTTGGCATTGGGATTCGTAAAACTAAGTAGGTACAAAAACGTTGCAAAAAGATGTTTCAAAAATGTATGGAGACCCGGCCAGGTAAATATGCAGAACAGTGATCAATTATCCATTTTCTTTTTATTTGCTTTGTTGCGTGTTACGTTTAAGATTTTTTATAGATAAAACTGCAACACAGCCAAAAATTCATCATGGCGCCTATGTCACTTTGGTCATTTGGTGACGTTTAGTCTTCTATGTCGCCCGCCATATTGCCATAGTGAATAACGGGGAAATCGACGAAATATTTCAACTTTTGTACAAACAAACTATACATGAAAACGAAATAGGTATTAGTATTTTTCGCGGACTCAGATTTTTCCGGATTTTTTGAGATACTGTAGGTACATATACTTAGCCGGATATGAAACTTCTCCTTTATGACAATAAAATAGGTAAATGTTCTTAAAAAGTTGAATGAAAAACTGGTTAGCAAAAAAACAAGCTCTTGCTGCTCTTGAAAAATAAACATAGCTTTGAGGTCTGCCACTGCCACCATAAAATTATTAGTTATTACCTATAATTTTGTAATGGAAAACCTGACTGGGGTACTCTGGTAAAAAACATATTTGAATAACTTTTGTATCGTCATATCTAATTTTGGGTTGTCTTTGTTAAATTTTAGCTTATATAGCCTATAGCACTCTTTTAAATTAATTCATGTTACTTCAAAATCAGGTTCGTCCAAAAACTACACTTATTAAAACAACATTGAGGTCGGTTTTTTATCCCCTAGATCAGGGCTTCCCAAACTTATTTCAACTGTGACGCCCTTGGGAAGTTGCCATATTTTTGCGACGCCCTGACCTTCTTGCCATACATTACCTACTAGTTGAAGTTCTAGCCTAATAACAATTTGTCAGCAAACTCCAAATATGTAGTATCTAAATTTTGATGATGCCGGGCGCATTGTGATCCGCCGCATCACAATGCATATGGCGCTCACATCGACACAGACAGCCAACCTGTTAAGATTGCCTCACGACGCCCCTGGGACGATACCGCGGCGCCCCAGGGCGTCGCGACTCACAGTTAGGGAAGCCCGGCCCTAGATTCTAAACCAAAGTTTAATTAAAGTACTAATAACACTCAGGTTGTAAGGCTTCTAGAGGTGGAACAATCGACTGCGCCATGTAGACGGACGGACGGATGGACTGACAGACGAGGAAACTATAATAACATTTTACTAATCTTAGGTTATGTTGTGAATTACCTCTAATTACCCAGTAATTGAATGATAATGATAACAGGAACGTAGGTACACTACTTAAATGATCTTGGATGATTATACTTACCGACATAACCGCCATCGTTAAAAACGTATCTTTTTGTAGTTTTTACAAAGCTGACAAAAGCGACATGATAACTGTTTTTGTCTGTGTTTTTTTTTATACGAAGCGTGGCAAATGACTCAACACCACCTGCACGCGTAGCACAAAGAGCACGAGAAGCTCGAGAAACGGTTTTGTAACAATCTTTTTTTTTTTTTTTTTACAACTGGATGACTAACAAGCTGACGGCCCACCTGATGGAAAGCGGTAACCGCCGCCTATAGACACCTGCAATAACAAGCAAAAATCACTTGATATTGCAGGTGCGTTGTCATCCTGGGGCCTAAGATGAAATGCCGTCCATGCCCAGTAATTACACTGGCTACCTTTCCCTTCAATCCGAAACACAGCGAACTGTTTCACGGCTGAAATAAGAAAGGCGGTGGTACCTACCCAGACGACCCTGCATACGGGCCTACCACCTAGTAATCTGTGACCGTAATGTCATTTTTACCCGAGAAAAATTACATTACGGTGTAGACAAAACCGTTTCTCGAGCTTCTCGTGTTCCTTGTGCTACGCGAGCTGATGTGAAGCGGTAAGAAAAGTCATATGCGTAGATAGGTAATGCAGCTTGAAACACCATAAGGTGCCTTTTTACGCCTCTTTTGAAGGAACCATTGTTGTAGGAAGGAGGAAACACAAGGAGGTAACATGTGAAGTCCGACAAAGAAGCGAGTTACTAAAGTGGAGACAGTAAATTCAAGATTCCGAACTTATCCCTTTTTTGTTTAGTAATTAAAGCAATATACTGTCAGAAGTGATCAGTTACTTTTTCTGTTTATTGTACCCTTTAAAAAATCCAAATTCACTATAAAAATGAAACATTTTACTTAATACCAAAAAAAACTTAGGTATTTCTTTTTTTGTGTGTTGTATGCGAAATAAATCAACAAACAATCTCCAACTAGAAAACTTTTTTCTACTTGTCACAAACATTTCAGGACCCTGATTTTTGAACTAGCAATATTTATCAAAGGAGTATTTCTTTTCAGACAAATGCTCCGTGAGCTAGTACCAGCGGACCTTATCAAATTGCAAAGTTCAGCAGATTGGAAGCGAGCTATTGTGGCTTCGTACAACCAGGACGCGGGCATGACGCCCGAGGACGGCAAGATCACGTTCCTGAAGGTGATCTACCGGTGGCCGACCTTCGGGTCCGCCTTCTTCGAGGTGAAGCAGACCACTGAGCCCAACTACCCCGAGTTGTTACTTATAGCAATCAACAAACATGGTGTCAGCTTGATTCATCCACAAACTAAGGTAATAATTGAGGGATGGTATTATTTTTCTGTGACTTTTCTTTCGTCAATAAACTATCTTTATCTTGTATCTAATTAAATAGCTATCTCTTCGGGTCAACAGCATACAAAATAATGTCGTAAATCTAGACATGGTTTATTAGATTTCTGCCAATTTACGTTTTAAATATTAAAGGGTTGAGTAAAATAATTGTACCACATTTTAATGTTAACCCCGACCTGTCGCTTTCACGTAATGTCGTCCGCTAAACCTCCTACTTTTAGAATAACAAAATAAATTTAATACTTAGTAATATCTCTCAGTTTTCTTTTTTCTGCCATTCTGCCATTTTGAAATTGTCATTTTGAAATATTTTATTACTTTTTGCGTAAAAATAAAATCATTAGTTACTAATAATACCTAGTTGCCCACTTCAATCAATCATTAAATAATATAATCTCTTGTTTCTCTTCGAAACCAACAAGAGCCATCTGTTTATATTGTTACTGCAATAGAAATCATTAATTGTGCTTAATGTCAGTAATTAAAAAAGCAGTCAATTAATTGCATACTTACTTTGTTATAAGATAGTTAGCCAATAATAGATGTTTAGATAATCTGTTTCGAGCTTACCCTTTGCACATAGTACAAAGTCCTAAGATAGCATTGAAAACATTAGGTAAATTATGTGATCAAATGAATAATATTTGTGACGCGAGCAGCAGTACTCACAAATTTTTACCTAAATAATTCGACTTTCTGATATACAGGCTGGCACATTTTGATCGGTCAGTATGGGAAAGTTTGAAATTATAAGACGTAAGAAAATCTCTTCTTAGGAACCATGTCATCGATTTGAGTAAAAAGAAAAACTGCACTCAAACATTTTAAAAAAAACGTGTACTCTGCTCGGGAATCGAACCCGGACTTTTTGAAAAATAAAACTAATGCTATTTCTATTTCGATATCGATTGTGTAGGTCTTCAGCAGTAAACATTACTATGAAACATGATGTCTAAAATGAATAAAATGCATTGTTTTCATATCCTATAATTTAGTTTAGTAAGTGTTCGAAATTACCAACATTTTTTCAATACAACATTCAACTCGTTTAGGTGCGGAAAATTGTCTCTATGGTTGTTTGTAGCTCTTTACTGGTGTCGCAACTTGTTACATACAATGCTTTACATATTGTTATCTGCGATAATATTATCTATCTATGATTGAATTTCCTTACTTCTGTTAATCATACTTACTTCGGTCAATTGAAAAGCCCACTTAGAAAAAGTATGTAGATACAAAGACGTGATAAACCTCATTTGAAAATGGAACGTTTTGGTTTAAACAGAGACGTGATAAACCTCATTCGAAAATGGAACGTCTTGGTTGTTGGAAATGTTGTATTGAAAAAATGGTGGTAATATCAAACACGTACTAAAATAAATTTAAAGATATGAAAACCATGCATTTTATTCATTTTAGACATCATGTTTCATAGTAACGTTTACTGCTTAAGACCTACACAATCGATATCGAAATAGAAATAGCATTAGTTATATTTTTCAAAAAGTCCGGGTTCGAATCCCGAGCTGAGTACACGTTTTTTTTAAATGTTTGAATGCAGTTTTTCTTTTTACTAAAATCGATGACATGGTTCCTAAGAAGAGATTTTCGTATGTCTTATAATTTCAGACTTTCCCATACTGACCGATCTAAATGTGCCACCCTGTATTTTAGAGTAGGTACCCGATTCTTTATTTAAACTAAATTATCATCTTGTATCTAAGCGTTTTGAATTTTACAGGACATACTGGTAACACACCCGTTCACACGGATATCGAACTGGTCATCAGGCAACACGTATTTCCACATGACCATCGGCAATTTGGTCCGAGGATCTAAGTTGCTGTGTGAAACCTCTCTCGGGTACAAGATGGACGACCTGCTCACCTCCTACATATCACTCATGCTGACCAACATGAACAAACAGAGGTCCGTGCGCGTTAAGTAGAACTGATTCACTCAATTCTAGGAAATTATTGCTCAACTTGACTGAGCAGCTACTTACGGCTCTACCAAAAATGGACATTATTGCAATAGTTATAAGAAATATTTTCAAGTGTACATATCACGATAAGAACATTTGATTATGCTGCTATTTGATATAATAACATGTGGTCAGTCATCTTATTATTGCAAATTATAGCTGAAACTTAAAAACTTCAAGATAATGTAATTTGACTGTATTGAGCAGCAACTGACACATGATGTAAACGTTAATTGGATTTGACGCAATGCTCAGTTGAGCAGCAATTTAATACTACTTTTAAAAATTATAAGCTTGAACAGTTTTAAAAAATAAAGCATAGGTATATATAAGCTTTAATAATCCGTATTGATTAACGTGAATGACAATAAGTAGGTAATATTTGAAATTTATTTTGAGTTAAATCGTGTTACAGTCTAAATAACTTCTATTTCTTCTGAATAGAACGTATAAAATCTACTAGATAAATCAATGAAAATAGAACCAGAGGATATTTTTATGGTGGTAGAACATTTTTTAGAAATTTTTGACTCGATTAACTTATTTTTCTCTCTACAATAACTTGAAGATTTTTCAAAATAAGTATGATTAAATCTACATAAATAATTATACTTTTTCAGTGAAATCTTTGTTTTGAATAAGGATATACCAAATACTGCATCGGTATGAAAAAAGCAGTGAGCCAAATTTTAATATTTTGTTATTCTGTTTTTTTATATTGATATGACTGTTTTGTGTATTGTTCCATCTCGTATAACAATTTATTATAGTACATCACAGATACATTGTATTATGTTTGTCATGTAAAAATAGTTGTTATTGCACAATGCAATTTATTAATCTGCAAGCGTGTTTGAATTAATATTAAGGTACTAACACAGCGATGCGTGTAATTTATTTTATCCGTCCATAAATGTAGAGACTTGGTCCTTTGGCCTGTTGTATACCGTCGTCAGTGAGCCTGTCATAGGTACTATTTAGATGTAAGTACAACTTATACCTATGTTTAATAAAAAAAATACTTAAAACGATATACAATTATATTGCAATATAATTATGTTTAGCAAATTAGGATTCGTGTTTTGAACCGATATTGTAATGATTAGTGGCGCTTTACAAATCGATTAGTCGTTAATTCACTGAATATTAAATATTATTATATAATTAGGCGCATGTATAATATTATTATATTGTCTTATAATAGTCATCGACTATTTCACGGAAGCGTGTTTCGTAATATTTTTCGTCTGTGCTCGTTCGTATTTCAAATAACTTTTTAAATTTGAAAGAGATCTGTTATAAATACTTTAGGTGATCGGTTAGATCTATATTTAATACGAAGGAAACTGTTTTTATGCTAATTGTTGCCTTATTAAGCCTCATTGCTTAAAAGGACTAATATTCGTATTAGGGACCACTGAATAATCACCGTAATAAGTAGGTACTAACAAAACTCAGTCATGAAAATGGAAAACCCTAATTTTAGTTTTCACTTATATAATCTTGCATGCAGACTTGATATAAGTATTTTTTTTTTAAAGACTGAGTTGGTCTGATTTAAATAACTATGCATTAAATGATGAATATATTACATAGAAGTTGTCAATTTATTACCGTTTTATTTTCCATGGCTGATTTTTCCAAACGCAACTCATAAAAACGTACGATATTTTCATACTCATTTTTTTTTGTAAATACCATTATAATGGTATCTATATATATTTTTCTATAGTTGTTGACTTAGTTTCGCAAAATGTATTTATTGTAATGTAATGGACTAACCACGTAGGAAAATGTAAAGTTGTTTGTATCATGCCATGAGTTCGGAGACAATATACTTATATGTTTTATTTTGCTTAAAAGTCAAAAGATGCATTTGTGAATGGTTGTAAACATGAGTCACAATGAAATTTGTTGTTTTATTTTAATCCTATAAAGTATTCTTCATAACTCATTGACTAATCTCCAGTATCGATCATTAAAAAAAAAGGGGTTTTGTTCTTAAATTTTATTTTTAGCATTATTAAAATGCTTACAATATATTTCTAGAGTATAAACTAAAAAAATACATGCCCTGGAAAATATTCTAAAAATACTGATTCGGTTGTTGAAATTGTAATGAATTCTAGTGTTATATTAAGTTAAACAAAAGACTAGAAAAAAATCATTCCGACTGACTGAACTACCGATTCAATGGTAGTATTCCACCGTCGTCATTCGGAATGTGAATGGTCGGGGGTTCGTTTATGCAATTTTCGAAATATTTTGCAAACATAAAATACGTAATGTTAAAAATAAATCACCCTTAAGCATTAGACACTCATATTATTATTATCAACGTAATCTTTCTAAAGTTTTTATTCATAGCATTACATGACTTAAATTATTTTCCGCAGAGGGAAAATGGAAACATCTTTAGTAACCATGTTTTAAAAGCTTTCATATACTATAATTTTGAAGAGGTAACGGCACATTTGAACAATTAAGGTAAAAGCGGACTATTAGAAAAACTGTTAATTATAACAAACAGAAAAATATATATCCGCAATAAAGTCGTGAGAGTCTCCCACGGCAGCGCGATCTATTCTTGTAGCGGAGGAATAATGATGCCTCTATTGTAGCAAGCAGCAGGAAGTCATTTATCTAACATCAAGAATATGAGTGTTTAGAGCAATTTCGTGTCTGATTTCTCATCCTAAAGTGTGCAATTTTGGGTGACGAGGTCGGTGCGGTGTCAAGCAACTCTAGCTAGTATTAAGGTGATTCAACGAGGCTTCTACAGACCGATAGCGAGAATACACGCATAATTCAGGTGTATCTAGCCAGGCATATATTTTTCATCATCACCGCCTTAAACTGCTGGGCACAAGCCTTGTTATTTCTTAATGGGAGAAATACAAGAGAAGTTTGGGCCATATCACCGCTACGCTCGGCCAATGCGGATGGTGGGTTAAAGCGGTTGCAGTAACAACCGTGAACAACGCCGGTAACATCAATATGTTATCTTCCAAAAACTGCCTTGTTCCCGTTGAGTCACACCATGTCTAAGACTTCATGGTTAAAGCCTTAGACAGTTTTTGGAAGATAATAATAGAGGAGCACGGTGGCGTAGTGGTTTTAGCGCTCTGGTTTCGATTTCGAAAACAAAGCAACTTTTTTCCTGAGATGGGTCAATCAAAATGCGTAATCTCCAGCTCCTCCGTGCCTCGGACGGCCCGTTAAGTTACAGCGATATTCCTAAAGCAGACTATTCTGAATAAAAACCATTGCTTTTCGTCAAATTCTTTATTTGTAAGGCTAGACTGAAAAGGGTTTAAGTAATCTGCGTAAGAACTAGTAATGCATAGGAATAGGGACTGCATTCTAAAACTGTTTCCATCTCCTAAGAAAACTTTACAAAGAATGGAGCTTGAGCTTTTAGTCTTAAAGTTAGCTAGTCATCAATTGTGGAGGCTGCGAACTAGACCAGAAAAACAAAATATTTACCCTTCTCAACAAAATATTAAACCTAAATGAGAAGGTTTTCGGCTATTTATTTGCAAAATAAAATTACCTGACACATTCCATGGCATTTACGATTCTGCTAATTGGTGAAAAAAAAGTAATATGCGGTCCGCGGCTTTAAATATTTTATAGCCTCTTCATTTTATTGGTTTTATAGTCCGAGTAGGTACTATTATTTGAGCTCAGGAAACTTGAAATTTAAGTTTTTACGGAATCGCTCGAAAATGTTATATCTATGAGATAATATTTTAGAGTAAAAAATATAGCACCTACGGCGGCCTATAAAATTAGTTAAAAGCGATAGACATTAGACACCTAAGTAGCTAATTAGGTACAGTCGACAACAGAAGTAGCTGAACACTTTAGTAACATGTCACACCGATGTTGCGCACGTACTTTATAGTTGCTACCGTACTATATTGACGCTAGAGTCGTTGTGACATGGTACTAAGGTGTTCAGCTACTTCTGTGGTCGACTGTACTACGACTCACGTAGGTATTCGCAAGTAAGTGTCTCCTTCTTAATTATGATTTTGTATTTATCATCTTCGCTCATATTTATTGTGAGCAAAAAAGATTATGAAACTTCCTCTAGCTACGTTAGTTTAGCACGAAAAAACAAATAGAGTAGAAGTAATTCATAAAGTTATCCCAATTCCTCGCTAGATCAGATTGTCGTGTTCTTAGCAGTCATCCAGATTATAAAAGGCCGCGGGTACCAAACCCGCTGTGTTTTTTTAGTACATATTTTGAACATTTATTATAAGTTAAACATAAATTTTAGTAAAATATTCGTCTAAAGAATTTGGACCATAAGGCGGGCGACGTGGGCGGACGGATCTGCCACGCGCCTTCTGTATTGCGGAAACCCGCTTACGGTTTTGGCTGTAGGCATATAGTTCACGGATTATCAAAACACTATTTCAGTTTATATTTACACATGGTTCTAATTACTTACCTTAAATATTCTACGAGAAGTATCTAAAAGCGCCTCTTAGTTCTTTTTTCAGCGATGGGATGAAAAACAGAGTGTATCTATCAGACGGTCGCAAAATTATTTTTACCTCGGGCGACGTATATTGATTCAAAAAACTTCTTATTTTCTCGCAGTTAGTAAAAAAAGCAGAATATGTTCCTCGGGATAAAGCTTGTATATAACACCCTAGCTCTGGAGTTATCTGTAGAGTCATCCGTAGAGTCCTTCGTTTCGCTCGTGATTCAAGTCTCCGACCATGACATAACACACTGCTTTATTCCCTTGGTATATAATCTACTATTATTCAAATAGTCTACCAAGAAGCACTTTCGAATCGTCATTAGATTCAGCCAAACAACCACATTCGCGTCTCAAACAGTTACCTGCTCGTACATAATTATGTTAGAGATTTTTTTTTTATACCAAGCACGGCAATTGACCCAACACCACCTGATGTGAAGCGGTAAGGAGAGTCCATATGCGAAGACAGCTAGTGCAGATACGGACAATGCACTAGCTGCCTCCACCTTGCCGGCCCAAAAGGTGCTTTTTCACGCCTCTCTTGAAGGACCCCATGTTATAGGAAGGAGGAAACACATGCGCTGGCAAAGATTTAACTAACAATGGTCGCAAAGCATCAAGCAATCAAAAGGATCATTAAAGAAATTGTCTTCTTACAATAGTAATCTAGCTATTGAAATTGACGCTCTCCTTATAGCATAATTAACTTTTGAAAATTACACCTCGATGCTTGGAAATAGTATCTACTTTTAAAAGTAATTAAAAGTCTTGTATAATAATAAGTGTGAACAATAATAACGGATACATAATAACGGACTAAATAACGGAGAAATATTGATAATAATATATAGGTACATTAATATTATAAAATATTAAATAAACATATACGAGTACGAGCATTGCTTACGAGTCATGGTTAAACAACCATAAGTAGCCATGCCAACCGAGTAACCATGACTCGTAAGCAATGCTCGTACTCATCATACAAACATTTGCTCCTACCGGGATTTGAACCCAGGACCCCTAAATGTCAATGTAAATGGGAAAATGGTTCTAGGTACCGAAACTGTCTTTCCCGATAGTGAAATGAATTGCTACTTTTCATAAACAACGGCTAGGATCTGGCGGTACTGGAAATCTGAAATGGATGGAATGTCTGAAAATGCTTCAGACATGAACATTAAAGGTACCAGTTAGGAATATACCTACTGGTCACGTCAATACGACAATAAATTTAAACTTGGGCTATATTATTAGTTCATAGAAATGGCTTGCAACTTTCAAAAACATCATATTCATTTGATGATTACATGACATTTCTATGAAATAATGCAGCCAATAATGTTAGGTATATTATTTCATAGAAATGTCGTGAAATAATTAAATGGATAAGATGTATTTGAAAGTTTTCCATGGACTAATATAGCCCATGGTTTAATTATTGTCGTATTGTCGCCACCAACCTACATACCGATTAGCAAACTGTATGATCTTTGGGAGTAATTTGGCTTTCGTTACTCAGCGCCCATACCGCTTGCCTGAATAGACCAACCATGAAGATCATCTGTGCCTCAAGACAGAGTGAATGTTACACCCAGTGTTGCCAGCCGGGTCTAGTCTAAAGTAACCTAAAGTATATAAAAAAGTAACCTTTTAGTTTGAAAAGTAACCTTTCCTATTTTCTGCAGTGGGAAGGTATTTAAAGGTGATAGAATACATTTCGATCGATTGTTTTAATTTACGGAAATGAGTACCTATAACCACCACGCAGGCGAGCGAGTCAAAGTTAAACAAATTAAGAACGTTTACGCCGCACGACTTCTCATACAAACTTTCAATTCTAAAATATTTGAAACAAACCCGATTATAATAACACTTAACGTGCATAAGTTAATCAGAGAGTCTACACAAGAGGCCTTTCGAATATCGCTATCGGTAAAGGAAAATGAATGGGATTTGACGTAAGACCTTGAACACCTTTCGATTGTAAATGTCAAATCCCATACATTTTCCATTTATAGTTAACGATAGCGATTGTCAAAATGCATCTGGTCAAAGAGGTTAGGCTAATCTAAATAGTTATCAGAGGATTTTTCGAAAAAGAGTATTATTGTTGAATAAAACAATTTGTAGCTTTTCACACAAACCAAAAATTGCCAGTAACTTCTCAATCTTCTAAAAAATCCTCTATATCTTTTAGACTAGCCTGACTTGCTAATGCATGGTTTGTGTACGTTTCCAAAATTTTCGTCTTAAAAGATTGTGTGATAAGCCGTGCGGAATAACGTAGCGTAGAGTTTAAAAGTTATCCTTCAGTACTTATATACAAACTTGTACGTTTACCAAGTTCCCACTTCTTTTTTAATACAAAACACTATCACGAAACACAATAAAAATGTCAATACTAATCTTTTTTATTTCTCAAAAAACTGTCAAGAAACAACTCTGAATGAGCGAGATGCTGTGGTTAATTTATAATTTGGTGTTTGTACAAAAGTATGAAAAACTGTTTTTTTCATGTTTTCTAGTATTTATCTCCACTACACTACAAACACTACAAATAAAGTTTAGCGTTAGCCAACATAAAATAAATAAATGAAAGAGCATCCCGTTTGACTTAGGTTTTAATTGAGAAATTGTGAATGAATTTTACTAATTTCGAAAAATCACCTAAAAGTATTCGAACGAAAAATCACCTAAAGAGGAGCTCGGTGGCGCGAGGAGCTCGGTGGCGTATTGGTTTGAGCGCTCTGGTTTCGAATACGAAAACAAAGCAACTTTCGCCATGGTCGACCCTGGGATGGGTCAACCAAAATTTATAATCTCGAGCTCCTCCGTGCTTCGGAAGGCACGTTAAACCGTTGGTCCCGGTTGTTACTACAGCCGCTTTAACCCACCAACCCGCATTGGGCCAGCGTGGTGGTGTTATGGCCCAAACTCCTCATGTGTTTCTCCCATGTAGGAAGGCCTGTGCCCAGCAGTGGGACGTATATAGGCTGGTGATGATGATGATGACCTAAAAGTAACCTTTTAAGTAGTGTAACCTAGAAGTAACCTTTTGGAGTTAAAAATCACCTAAAAGGTTACAAAAGTAACCTTCTGGCAACGCTGGTTACACCAAACACTTACGACTACGTTCTTCCCTATGGACGACATAATACAAAATAAAAATCATTTTATAAAAAAGCGGAGCTGTTGTCCAGTATTAAAAGCTTTTTTGCTTCGGGGTTTTTTAAATTTTTCAGAAGTTAAGATCTTGATTTAAATAAATAAATAAATAAGTATGTAGGTGATAGGTACCACCTAAAGCCTAGAGCAATCGAACATTTTTCGTTTTGTTTTACATTTAAACTAAAATTGGGAGTGTGCCGTCGTCGCTCCCACGGTTGAAGATGACATGTTGGAAAACTCGAGCACTGCTCGACTTTTCCCACACTCTGCATATCTTGGCTCCATATATCAAGTCGGTAGAATGTAAAAAAGCAGACAATGATTCAATTGTGTGCTCATGCCTTTCTCACAGTCCCCGCTCAGATTTAATCACTCTATACTTTAATTAGTGCAGGTAAATGACCAACATTTGTTCCGGGTCTAACTGTTTCAGAAGCCCTCAATTTCTAATTCAGTAGTTCCCCTGCAATTTGCCAGCAGGATGTAGAGAGATCCTGAAACTTTTTCTAAGCCACAATGATTTTTTTCTGTATCATCAATGAATGGTTACGTGTAAGAAGTTTCCACGTCATAATTTTCTTGAGCACGTCATGGATAAAAACTAATGGTAGCAGTCACGCCATCAATGAGGTGTACATTGTAATGAGCAGCTTGTTAACGCTATTTTCAGAAAGTAGACCCGTTTTCAGGGTCGTCCGCCTTTATTTATACGACAACAGTGCAGTGCCCCTACCTAGGTAGGTAAGTTTCCATCGAATTGAAACGAAAACGTTCGTCGACGTGATAACTGTCAGATTGTATGAAAACGGCAGCAGTGGCTCCGTTGTGAATTATTAGCCACCACTTCTTATATATGGATTTAAGAGGTGAACACGACGATAATAGTTTTCATTTCAATTCCAAGGAAATTTACACTACCAAGTCTTGCTATAAATACTGAAACAAAGAAAAAAAAATTCTATTGCAAATAACATTTATAACTTATACAGTGTGTTAGTTTAATAAATAAATATAAAACAATTTAAAATATAGAAAGCTTATTCGAAGGGGTCTCCATTAGCTGCATTTAATACAGTCCTTTAAACGTTGAGGCCAGTTATCAATAGAAGTACGCACTCTTTCCATGGGAAAATTCTTCACTGCCGATTGGCAGTGGAGAATTTGAGACAAATTATCATGGCGTTCAGAGCAAGCCGTACTCTCTAAAACTGACCATAAATCATATTCCAGCGGATTAAGATCGGAACTAGACGACGGCCAGTCTTCAGCTCTGATGAAGTCCGAAACGTTCATTACCAACCAAGACTGCGCAGACCGAGCTTTATGACCCGGCGCCGAGTCTTACTGGAAGGACCATTCTTGGTTATTGAACATGGTGTTGTTAAGGGATTTCACTACCTTCTCAATAATGGTATCATGATACACTTGTGCCGATGTTTTGATACGTTTTTACAAAAGTATAGCTCAGCTCCTTCATAGCTAGCCCCACCAAACCATCACGGAAGTCGGATAGTGCCCACGTTGCACTCTGTCGACTACTTGATTGGGAAGCTTCCTGAGAACTTTGAGCATAAATACGGTCATTTTGTTTGTTAAAATGTTGCTGAATTGTAAAAAATTTCTCATCCGTAAACAAAAATTTTCTGTGACTTCCCTTTGCATACAGCTTCAGTAGTTGTTTCGATTTTACCACCCTATTCTTTTTAAAATTATTAGTTAAGAAATGACTAGTATGTACGTCTCTTATAGGCTGCAAGTCCTAAGTCATCTTTTAAAATACGCGCATGGATCTAGGTGCTATCTTCATCTCCCGAGATAAAATATTTCGATTTCTTAGAATTCTTTCCCTCACTGCTTTGTCCACCTTTTTCGTACGAGCACTACGTGGACGGCCAAATCTTTTTCTGTCACAAACAGAGGTCTCATTGTACCTATTAAAAGCCCGGTACACAAACATTTAACATAAACATAAGTACCAAGCGTATGGAGAGTTTTAAAAATTGCATTTGGCTCCATACCTACTTTGTGTAATGCAATCACAGCGATTCGGTTCTCTTTATCACCCCACTCCATTTTAATATCGTAAAATATTGTACAATGTATTGGCGCTAAAATGAGAAAACTCAATTAACAATTATATAAAAATGACAAATTCCAAATTCAAATGTAATATTTTGTTTCTTTTTAATTGTAACAGTATTTATGGCCTGCCTAACTAAGTATTAGTTAGGCACCTTGGGCTAAGGCTAAGTAGAGCCCACAGGCAACACGCGAGTAGACTCAATTCTTCCATCCATCATACGCTCGCTGTCGTCCTATGATTATCTTTGAGCTATTTTTGTCTAATTTTTATGAAGCCGTATAGGTATACCTACTATTGTATCAACGAACGCTATAGATAGAGAAAGTGCCTCCTTTCCAAAGAGCGTGGGGGTTAACTGGTGCTATCAGTTCTTGAACTCTTCTGACAATTCCTAGTTTATTCTTTAGAGCAAACATGACTTTTCAAGAAAATTTCATTATTTTTTGTTTATTTTTATTTAAAGCACCTACTTTTTACCTCATTGGTTGAGATTATGTAAAAGAGTAATTGCCAGAGCGAAATTCGATTTCGTCGGTAGAATTGGTGATCGGCTTGCAAGATACCCTTCTGGGAGTCGTGCTTTCTGGTCGCTCGCCAAAGCTGCCGAGGGAAACTTTTGTAGGTCGTCCTTGCCGCCACTACGTAAGCCTGACGGGAACTTGGCCCACAGCGCTAACGAGAAGGCAGATTTACTGGGTGCTCTCTTTGCTCGAACTCAACTTTGAATGACAGAGGTGCTGTACCACCTACCATCCCCTGGTGCGGCAACTCTATGCCTGAGATCTCCATTACGCAACGGGAGGTACGGCGTGAGTTGTTATCTCTGGATATTCATAAGTCGAGCGGGCCAGACGGTATACCGGCAGTGGTGCTGAAGCAGTGTGCTCCTGAGCTGTGTTCTATATTGACGCGCCTTTTCGCGCTTTCGTATTCCACCAGGCAAGTTCCGTCTTTGTAGAAGACTGCCCATGTGCACCCTGTGCCCAAAAAGGGCGATAGATGAGTATGGCTGCCAAAAATTGTACAGTAACAGTCGTGAATTAGTAACACACGGTAACATACGTGAATGAAAGTAACACATGTGAACTTTGTTAGGCCGAGTGTACAATGTACAAGTATTAAGGAAAAAATCGTAATTGCTAGTATAATAATTAAAAACAAAAGAGGTTAGGGTAAACCCGGGATAGATGCCCTACTTTTTAACAAACCTCCCAATTTTGAAAATATTCATTAATTTGAATAACTTCTCGTTCTGTATGGATTGTTGCCCCACTATGAAAATACTAAGAAGGACAGATGCCTGCAGTGCGGGATAGATGCCCTTTATACTGTGTAATCGAAAAACCAAACTAAATTTTATGAGGTCGTTCTACTCCTGAAACAGCAATTGTCTCCAAGAAACATGGGTCGAATTACAAAAAATATTTTACGTTTTTTAAAATATTTTAATTGTTATAAAATTATACAAATAATCATAATTAAATTTTAAAAACCATTGTTTAAGAAACATTCTTAATTGTTATTATAAAATATTAATTATAAAGTTGGTCTTCGGTGCAAGTACATACTCTCGTACGCACTCCTTCTTTTCTTTTCTATTTTCGTGGCATGGTTCTGCAAAAATCAGTAAAGAGACCATAATTATATAAATAAATATACAAAAATACATAAAAAATATAACAAAACACTAAATATCTAACTAATCTATCTATCTATCTATCTAATCTTATGTCTAATGTTATATGTGTATATGTATGTATATGTATGTTTGTATGTATAAGTATATTTATATATTTATTTATTCAGAAGATATCTATTTTTCGGTTTGTTTTGGTAGCCCATATCTTAGTTTTAAAATACCACTTGTATTATATTCTTTGTTTTATATATATTTTTATATTAGTTCGCGTCATCGGCTGGGCCCTGTCATAATATCAGCGCTTCTGCGGCATTCTGCGAATGTCGTAGAAGCTAAGTGCTGAGACAGGGGCCTATTGGCGTTGCACTCTTGTAATTATTATTATTATTATTTTATTGTAAATGTGTAATGTGCAAGTCAATAAAAATATTTCTTTCTTTCTTTCTTTCTTAAATATAATTTAAAAATATACACTGACATCATAAATGGGCATATACCTACAGGATGGTGCCGTCAATAAATTAAAACATGGGCTATATTAGTTCATAGAAATGGTTTGCAACTTTCAAAAACATCCTAATACTTTGATAATTTCATGAAATGTCTTGAAATTATTCTGCCGTATTGACGGCAACACCCTGTATGGTGCATGGAGGGATAGATGCCCTTAGTAAATGAGCATATATGGTATATGGAGGGATAGATGCACAAGTAAATATTTAAAAAAATCTTACTATTATACAAATTTTAATTTCCAATGAAAATTTAGGTATAACTTCGAGTTCTATAGTGTATACTATTCCTAACATTCGATCACGAATGTTACGTAACGCACATAGTAACAGATGGTATCATTCGTGAACTAAAATCACAGTGGTCATAACCTAAAGAAATTTTATTCGCGTCAGTTTTGAAGATGGAAGACGCTGCATAGTTTTAATTGTTAAACCAATAGCCTCTACATGCATATATTAAAATAAATGTAATAAATTTGCATCCTTACCGTGCATATTTTCACTTGAAATCACACAAAAATTCCGAGACAAAAGTGCCGGCCACCTTGACGTTCACTTTCAGAGAGAAAAAAATGGCGATTTCTCCCCTATGTTGGCTTACCTGTAGTACGTTGTGTTGCCACGACTTAAAAACATTTTTACAGGGCAGGAATCTAGCATGTTCAGTCTTTTATATCGGTAACTTACGTGAAGTAACATTCGTGAACCAAAAACGAGACACATATTTAAATATGTTTATTTTTCATTCTATACGTTATTTTATTAAAAAGAAAATAGTACTGCTTAGCAAATTGACAAATAAGTTTAGAAATGTCAAAATTTAACATGTTGCAAAACAGTTAATGCATATTTTTCAACTTCAAAGTATAAGATGTCTGTATTGGACACATGATTTTTGTATGGGTACTTAAATTAACCTTCAACGAAAAAGTTTTTTACGCTCATTAGATGAAACCAAAATGAATTTAAATAATTTATATGAATAAACATGATATAATGCGATGTAGAAACCACACAATTTATCATTAAATAAGATGACATTAAGGAATTATCAATACTATTAGGAGAAGGACACAGATTTTTTCCCGAATGTACAATTTTTGGCGGCCATACTCAGATCAGATCCATCGAATTACAGGCCGATCGCTATAACCTCCCTTCTCTCAAAGGTGATGGAGCGCGTCATTAATACGCAACTGCTCAGGTACCTAGAGGATCACGACCTAATCAGCGACCGCCAATATGGCTTTCGACACAATCGCTCGACGGGTGATCTACTAGTGTACCTGACACACCGTTGGGCTCTTGCCATTGAGAGTCAAGGTGAGGCATTGGCTGTTAGCCTAGATGTAGCGAAGGCGTTCGATCAGGTCTGGCACAGGGGTCTTCTTTCGAAGTTACCAACTTACGGGCTGCCTGAGGGGTTGTGCAAATGGGTCGCTAGTTTTTTGTCCGGCAGATGCATAAAAGCCGTCGTTGATAGCAGTTGCTCGGATAGCATGGACATTAACGCTGGCGTCCCACAAGGCTCGGTGCTGTCTCCAACACTGTTTCTGCTACATTGCAATGACATGCTGTCTATTGGTGGGATGCATTGCTATGCGGATGACAGTACTGGAGACGCCTACTATACGGGCCGTGCCAATACCCCTCGGTCTACAGTGGAGGAAAGTCGCGGTCGACTTGTGTCTGAAATCGAGAGTTCTCTAATCAGAGGCTCCGATTGGGGACGACTAAACTTAGTCCAATTTAAACCCACTAAGACACAAGTCTGCGCGTTCACCGCTAAAAAGCCCCATTCGCTGTGTCTCCACGGTTCCTTGACACACCCCTTTCCATCTCTAAGAGTATCGGGATCCTTGGTGTCGATATCTCTAGTGACGTGCAGTTCCGCGGTCATTTAGAAAATAAAGTCAAGCTGGCATCTAAGAAACTTGGTGTGCTCAATAAAGCGCGGCGGTATTTCTCTTCGAGGCAAAGACTGTTACTATATAAGTCTCAAGTGAGACCCCATATGGAATACTGCTGCCACCTATGGGCGGGAGCACCTAGATACCAGCTTGGACCGTTTGACGCAGTTCAAAGACGCGATATGAGAATTGTCGATGATCCCGAGCTCACAAGCGGTATTGAACCCTTAAGCCTAAGGAGAGATTTTGCTTCCTTATGTGTGTTCTGAGGAATTTTTTGATGCCCACGGCCTCTTTCTACCATCGCACCGCTCGCCATCGGCAGGGAATTCATCCTCACACATTGGAACTAAAATGATCTCGTACTGTGCGGTTTCAGAGAAACTTTCTCTCGCGTGCGCTCAGGTTGTGGAATGACCTCCCTGCCGAGGTTTTCTCGAATGAGTACAGCATGGGGCTCTTCAAAAAAGGCGTGAAAAGGTTTTTACAGGGTCGGCAACGCGCAAGTGATACCCCTGGTGTTGCAAGCGTCCATAGGCTACAGTAACCGCTTACCATCAGGTGGGCCGTATGCTTGATTGCCACCTTAGTAGTATAAAAAAAAGGTTGAGATATAGGTAGGTTACATACTATGAACTTATTCGGTAAATGTGGCATCGAATTCGATGTATACAGAATGTTTGGTAGTGGTACAAAGCATAACAATCGGACACCTACCTAGTCATTTAAATACTACTTAAGTGTTTTAAAAAATTCTACCTAAATTGTAAAATAAATTTTTTATTTCTTCATACAAATAATTCGGTCAATAACACAAAATATATGGGAAATTATTAAATTAATTTTACAATTTTGAATTTTTGTTAACTATATTTATATGACTGTTAGTTAACATGGGTAGGGCACGCTTGTTACACCATGTACCAAACGCCCTGTATCTACATATAGTAGGTAATACTTAGTGGAGTTATCCGCTTGTATAACTTTTAATAATAATTTTAACAAAATATGTAAGTTCTTACCTATAAGTCCATATTAAATACTATGTCCATAAAATCTAAAATGTGGCAGCTCACAGCTTATCATTTGCGTAGATTTTTTTCCCCGAAACAAATCGAAAAGTCATGATGAGACGTTCTCAAGTAGATATGCCTGACCTATGAAAATATGATAAAGCTAAAAACGACATGAAATTAAAATCGATAGGTAAGTAAGTAGGATCCAGCAAGACCAACCTATAATTACTTATTAAGTACAAAGCCACAGCAGCGGAGTAGGTTGTTCTAGTAATGTGACTGGATGAACCGAGACGTTGGGTAGGTAGCTTTAACTAGATAATTATCAACATTCAAGTTAAAATATAGGTAGGTATATTGATTCGGTGTTTAAAAGAAAGATAAAATTCCATTACTATTTGTCTATTATCTATATTTGAACATTTCAATTATTGATATGTTGATACCTACTTAATAATTAAGGATAAGTCTCCCGGAAATGACATATCTAAGGTCGGAAGAATAGAGACTCTTTTTGCCCAAAGACCAAGTGAGGCAAATATTTATTGGGACACAAAAAGACTAAAGGAAGCACAAAAGATCCCGAGTGGTCAAAGTCCATCATGACGTACTAAGTCGATTACAAAATAGCCTCACAAAACGTAGACACTTAAATTAAACCTCTACCTTCTTACATGCTCTACAAATGTGTCAAATGATTAAGTAGTTAGCTATTTGTTTATGGTGAAAAATGGTGACGTCACAATGAGGTAGTGTCACCGAATATGTATATGGACGGATGGACGCATGGAAGAATGAATGATATAGGTATTTGTTATGTATGTGCACGAGAACTGATGCCGACAAACTGTTTAGCAGTTTGGCAGAGATTAATTTTGTAACAATCTAGGCTAGAAAAAAGCAATAAATAAACTTTTAAAAAATTAACTCGTTATATCTATTTGAAATAAAATTTAAAATAAAATTTCTATTTGAAATTAAATTTACCGGATTTAACTCGCGTTTAATTAGATGTTACATTATTATTATACACCCGAACGTTTCGACCGACGTTTATATCTACTTGGTGTAAATCAAATTGTAGTGAAGTTCTACGTTGAGTAGTGCTCAAGGTGCTACGAGCGTCTCTAAGCTACGGTAACTCCCGCTTACATAACGGTATGCTTAATCTCCACCCTTTTCGTTATACCTAGGTTTTAAAAAGGTTGAAAAATAAACCCGCGTTTAACTAGCTAGATGTTACATTATAGGTTGCTAATAATAATGTAACATCTAATTAGGCGCGAGTAAAATCCACTAAGTGGTTTTATTTCAAATGTGTATTGCGCTCGCGGAAAATATAAGACATTAAGCAGAATCACGTCCAAAGAGATATACATTTGAGCCTTTACAATTAAGGTACGCAATACCTTATTGCCACTGAAATAGAGTCCTTATTTACACATGTGTGTACATCTTTTTAAACGTGCGTACCTGCCTATTATAAAAAAGCAGCACGTTTAATTTAAATTTATTTATTTAGTAACTTAACTTGAAGTATATCTTGAAGTAACGTAATGTTATCGAAAACTTAAATCGCCGCTTGAAAGTTTAGAGTAAGCAATGAAACCCATGTTCTCTACATGTGCACGCGTAGGCAAATTGTCTCTTAGAGATTATTTCTCATCTAAATGTTTTCTCGCAAAGTTTAATTCTAGATGGTAATTATACGGAAATGACATCAACAAACAGGATGCAGGGAAACCCTATTATTAACGTTGAGATTGTCGAGCCATTAAATCTTATATCGGAGATGTTTTTCATTCGCGGCTTTAGTGATGGTGCAATTAACTATCACGTAAGTCTGTCATCGAGGGCGTCACCGCTCGCGTGTCTCTGATCGCTCATCATTAGGCAGCGGCTGCGCTCGCTCGTTCCGCATCATAGATCCAGTTGTCCTATCGTCTAACTCTCGAAGATCAATCAACTTTTACATCTAAAAATGTGCGAGTTCCCAGACACATATCATAAATATTTACCCCATTTATTCTGAATCTCAGCTACGAACAATGGCGGACAGCATAAACTTGTGATAATTATCTGAGGTCAGAGCCAGCGGTGCGGAACGGTATGTAGGGGAAGCACTTGTTATTATCATGTGAAGACATTTTGAAGACGTTCCCACACTGAACTGATTTGTCGATTAACTTTGATTCATAATTAGTTTAATTACATTAGATCCCACATCTTCAATTAAATAATGAGTTTCAAGATAATCTCCCGGTACATGCCTGTGAGATTTTTTTCCCAAAAACCACCACAAAAAACAGGTAGGCACCTAGCTACTAGTCATGTAACTAATAATAAAATAAATTAGTGTAGGTAGGTACTTTGAGTACAAATGTCGGTAGAAATTAATGAAAATACTTGTTTATGTTTTAAATTCGGTTTTATTAAAAAATATTCATGTTTCAAAATCGCTGCTCAAAATATCGTCAGTAGGTATGTCGAATTTCAACGACCTCTATGACCGTTTCCAAATATATAAATACCTTGTAAAATGATAGAATTGTAAGAGAAAACTGTTTTTAAAACGAAATATTCACTTACTCTTTACAAATTGACGACTCGATTAGTGCTTATCCGTATCAATATTTAATACTAATTTCATGTAATACTGTAATTTTACAAATTCCATACGATTTATATTGTAATCCAATGCTTCGCTACAAAAATATTGATATTTTTTGTACTTCTTATTACACTTTCCAAATGGAATGTTCGAAATCACACTATTAAAATACACATCAACGCTTTTAAAATTATAAATCCATCGTAAAATTATGATTCACATAAAATAAATAGAATTTCATTCGAAAGATTTAAACAATACAAAGTATGCTAAGGGCTAAACTACGCCTAGAAGTTGTTCAAATCTCAGTAAATATACATTAATGACAAGGCTCTGAATTGTGTTCCACAACAAGTGAAGTAATTACATAATTTTAGGTACAATTAGAGCTTGTTTGTACGACACAAAACACAAATGACTAACATATTACGAATGACGAGAAGCATAATACACAGGGTAACAATTCCATTCCGCCTTTACATTACATGTCGCAACCGGCGTACTGCTGCCTTCATATGTATATCAATGTTAAAGTATTAACGTCGCATGACTTTTCATATGAACTCTTAAGTCGGAAATATTGCACAGTAACAAATCGATTCTAACAATGGGCAAGTCGGGCTAGTAAAGTTGTGAGAGGATTTTTCAAAACGTATAATAAAAATACTTATTAAAATACTAGTGCGGTAAATTGGTTTTTACAGAGGATTAGACGAATATACTTAAGCCCAAGACGAAGTCGAGGGCTCAACATAGTAACGAGTTTATATCGATTTCCACACGTGTGTCTTACAACGTTTTTCAATAGATTTGTGAGAAAAAAGTCCCAACGATCTTTGACGTTCCTAATATGAAAATGAATGTTTTTTTGTTCATTCTCCCTATATTGAGAAGGCAAAGGGTACTAATGGCAATACAGCCATGTCTTAGGTATTTCGTTATTTCTTCATTCACATTTTAATGCATCTTGGGAGAATTTGAAGCGAAACATATGATTAGTCTCCATATAATGCTATTGGATTAGGGTGGATAGTCACAAAAAAGTTTTCATCGACTTCACACTCTAATCACTTTTATTTTAATTATGTTTTATTTGTACAACAACTACATCTTCCGTCTCATTACCTCTAGTATTAGAATGAGAAAATGGTATGGACCTAAAGCGCTTCCAAAGAGGATCGATCATTCAGCCTATTTATTTTCATAATTTGAAACTCCTTTGTGGACTTCTTATATATTTTTTATGGAAATATAAAAACCGTAATGACACGCACAGTGACACACAACGGAGCATGCGGTAAAACAGGTACTTAAGTAAGAATACCAATTTTACCGCACGCTCCGTTGTATGGTGTAATGTTTAACATTCGAACAATGTATACAGGATTCGTATTTGTATTTTTTGAGGAAATGTGTTGAAGACTAACTATTGGCGATTTTTGTTTAACATCAAAGTTAAAAATTGTTCTTGCTCAACTATGATATATTATATTTTTCAAAAAATCCTGTGAAAAGTTTTTAGATAAGCCTGACTTGTTTATGAATGGAAAGTCTTTTAAATCGGTTTCTTCAATTCCAATATTTTTGACTTCAGAGTTTGAATGAAAAACCGTGCGACGTTACTGCTTATTACCATGATTGCTGTGAAGTACAGTAGCGTATAAAGAGTGAATGGAACTCTTACAATGACAAACGTATCTGTGTGTATTGAAAGTACATGTACCTAAAACTTATTTGGTTTTCTCTTGTCATCGACAATATAGTACTTAACTTAATAATGTACACAAATTAAAAATACTCCCTTGAACGGGTTACTACAAATCCACAAACCGATACACAGGTGAAAACATAAGAAAGGAAATCCTTATATTATGATGTCTGTGTTTGAATATAATTTACTTGAGGAATTTCTATTCCCGCACATCACAAATGAACTGAAGAGTTCCCTTCCTTAATTTTTTTACCTATAACAATTCTAAGTTATTACCCCCTAAAAATGATTTCAGTGCCTCTCTTTCATTTTGAACCAATATGAACAGGACAAATGATTCCATGTGAACGGTAACCTGACCGTAAAGAACATTTTACGAGCAAATTAGAAATGTAATCGAGATACAAATGCTTGTAAAGTGTGATTTCACAGACTAACTCTAAACATAATATTTTTGTCATGTTTATAAACATTTGAATTAAGTGAGACACTGGTGCCGATTCTGTTATGATGACGAAACTGAATTTAGTGTCAAAGGGCCTTATTTTGAACAATCTAAATCAGTACATGTCGTTCTCGCAATAATCAAGCAAACAGGACAGCTAACAATTTTACATTTAGACTGGTGTCTCGAATCTTCGTCCTTAGACTGTCAAGCCACAAATTCCAGACACATTTGATTTTTATTTGCCGTAAAACCTGAAAATTACGGAACGTTATAAATGTAGGTTTTAGGAAGCACCTTCCTACATGCCTTCTCATAATGACTATGGTTTCTAGAATAAGCTACCTAAATTTAAAAATAATTTAAGTTATTTGACAGTTCTAATTTTTGCTACCCTTTTCCTTTACATATTGAGAAAAGAGATAAAATGATCTTAAATTTAGATTTAGTGTGTCTTCAGAATCGAGCCCATTCCATTTCTATCTTTCTTTTCGCTCTAAGTTGTACACAACTTAGGTTGACATTTTCATCGCAATTTCAAAAAAGTGTTTTCAACGTGAAAAAAATTTACCCAATTCACAGTCTGAAAGAGCAAAAACAACAGAATCGGCACCGCAGATCTTAATTTTAGAGGTAGTCATTCTCATTCAGAATTGAAACAATAATTCACTAAATATCTATATTAAAATTATAAACGCAATGACTTGTCATGGATATTACATCTATTTGGCCCCGAAGAAACAAACCTACGAACAGAGATCTATTCCCACAGTTTAATTAATAGTTTACAGATTGTTGTGATTACAAGCATAATTTTGTATTTGCTACGAAGGCACACTTCTACTGCGACTTCAAGTTATTTATACTTATCAGTAAAATTTCCTTACAAGCTTTCACTGTGCCACAGTACCTACCGTTTTCATATTTTGTATTTGTTACTGCCCACCTTAAACTAGTTTTATTTACCTGTCAAACCACAGATTCCAGTCACAACTGGGTAATAATTGTCACAAGACTCCCGGATTCTTACGCGGCTTGGCAAATTAAACAAGTTTAAAGGTATTCGGACACTTCATAACAGAATAAAAGGATTGCGTCCAGTAGTGGACAATAGACTTGTATTTTATTGAAAAGTATCTTTAGTCTGGTTCGATGACTCGCGACAATGGGCCTAATTCTGAAGACACTAAATCTAAATTTAAGTTCAGTACATCTCTTTCTCGCAATAGCAAGAATTTGTTTAGAGCTGTCAACTAAATTTAAATAGATTTTAAAGAAAACATAGGCAACATGTACGAAGGTGCTTCCTAAACACTGCATTTTATCACGTTCAATAAGGTCGAAAATTGAACGCACGTTTCTAAATGTCAAATTATATGACAGCCATCCCTTTCGGATTTAAAAAGAGAGAAAGAGACGCACTGAACTCGAATTTAAATTTCGCGTGTGTTCTTCAGAATTAGCAGCAATGTTTGATTAATTTGAAAGAAATTTGTGCTAAAATATTTTTGATTAATAGGTATAATCCGTAAAAAATAAAGGCATGATATAACGAGACTAATAAAAAGTCTAGCTGGGCTAGATAATCGTAACGGCACAGAAAGGTTCCCACACATTGCTGTGGGGCAACACGAGTCGGCTTCATCATCGACCTAATAGAAACATAACAACTATATTCCGGTGACGTCTATCAGAATATTATATCGAATTAAATAAATCTCAACAAATCAAATGTCGTATTGAAAATAATTACAGTTAAAGTGACGGTATACATTGTATTCTATTGAACTGGAATGGTTCTGAAATTTATTTCTTTGAATTGATTTCTAAAATTTACATAATATACTTTAGCGAACTTTATAAATTAATGATTGTTTTTTATCTGACTTGAGATGAAAAGTTCCCTTCTAAAAGTTAGTTTAATTAAATAAAACACACTGTATAATAATGTTTCGATAAGATTTTAAATTGAGAATCATGCATTAATCTATAATTACTTTTACTTCGGTAACCAATAATTGGTTTTACAATAATGGTTAAATATAAAATAGGTATAATAACAAATGTTGAAACCGGAATGTAGACAACAATAATTTCTTTTGTATACACAAACATATTTGAAGCAGAAATTATTTTGAAAGAAGAATTATTTTCCTATCTACGGGATAATTGTCGAGGGATATTGCGTTGTATTACGACTTTATGTGACATTGAGCACAGCTTTAATTCGATATAATGATAAACGATCAAGTAAAATTTTACCGAATTACATATATTATCGCTGTCGAAATCTCAAAATGTAATGTGACGTATAAGTATAATTTTAGGCACAAGCTCTTGTAATTCCACGGTATAACGTTTTCCACGATATATCTCTATCGCCACGCGACTGTCAGCTTCTCAAAGCAAAGCAGTGGCACTTGGCATCTTAGTATAAGCTTCTATCGTACAGCTCGTCTTAGCATTGTCGACTATTCATCAATGTTTGAGTAATTAAGTGATTAACTCTTTATTGAAAACGAAAAAAGCCTACGAGTTGTACTAGACATAATTGGCCGTATTATTGGACACGAGATCTTTACCAGTACGCCGAGAGTTAATTGACTTCAGTCTTTGTTTATAAAATAGTATGTGATAGTCCTCGACGGAGCACTCTTTACATAAAAATGAGGTGTAATCATTTATAAATCCAAAAGCTTTGTAATTATGTCCTTTATTAAAGAAATAATCATTTTTTTTAACAAATAAGGGGAGATAGTCAAAGGTAATCGTCGGCGTATTCAGAATTAATTGTAGATCTTGAACCCTCCCCTTAAAGGTACCATTAATTATAAATGTTAAGTTGTTAGATATTTAAGAGTGCTTTTTAAGAAATTGTATTGATACAAAGAATACAGTTTTAATATAAATTTTCACCTCGCCATCACGAAAAAGGTGATTTTGCTGCTTAAAAACTCGCAGCAATGGTGCATTTTGCATTCATGTTTATCAAAATTAATTTAAATTTCGAACGCTCGGAATAATCTAACCTAAGTTCAAAAAGTCAATCCGCATGGCTTTTGTATTTAGTCAAAAAAATACTTATTTATTGAACATAATTTTTTTGATAGATATTTTTAATTTTTAAGTCAACTCTCGCAGCAAACAACAACTTTGCTCACTTGTTACATAACTATTGTGGGTCCGCGATTATGCCGATTATTAACTCCCGGGAGCCTATGGCAATTAAAATCCAAATGTGTCTGGAATTTGTGCGAGGACAGGCAAAAAATAAATAACCAAGAAAAATAATATAACTAGACGTTGACCAGTCTTTTCTCTCTTTTGTTTTGTGTGTAACAGTGAGAGGCTCAGATAATGTTGATGAATTTGTGCGGAGAATCATTAAGACTGCTATTGATTCTAATTTGTAGCAGAATTAATAATATTTCATAGATAAAAAATGCACACTTGTCATCGTCATAAGATTAAACATTCATTTAGCGACAATGCTATGACGACCAATATTTAGGCACTATCAAAAACTAATTAAAAATGTCTTCAAATCACTCACCTCACACGCAGACGTCACTTTGACCATCGTAACATTATCACTTTGAGATTATTGAGGTCCATAATCACTTTCTTTGGGGCGGCGGCGTAGTAACTGTCGACAGGGCCATTGACTACGACGCGATCTGTCGCAGACTATCATTTAAACTCATCGGATGACGAGAAAATTAGCAAAATGAAATTTAAAACTCGACTTATTGGCAAATATTTTACGCGACACGTACGATTGACTTAAATGACAGTCTTTTAAGACCCGCCGTTTAGACCTCAACGTGCCGACGATAGGTACATCAGTTGTTCACTGCAGACTTTCCTCCAGCCTGCAGTCCATGGGCTATTGCAGGGCGTTCTCCTGCAGCCGGTGGTCGTGCCAGCCGGGCTGGTCGGGCCGCATGACGTCATCCACGGGCGCGCACACGGGCCGCGGGCCCGGCTCCGGGGTATACGTGAACGTAAGCCCGGTAGCATAGATTATACCGTCGTTTCTTACTAACGATACTGGTACCTGGAAATAAGATAAACTACGGTAGTTTCGAGTTAAAAGGTAATGGCACGGTAAATTGCCGTAGCCTAGACGTTTCCTAGTAACACTTGGGTATTAGTGATCCTGTAAGAAATATCCGGACTCGTGATGCTTTGCTGCAGCTCTTAATGAACTGACTCACCATAGAAACACTCATACAGCAAGCATTATCTCATTATCTCTGAACCACATATAGAAAATATTTAGAATAGAAAATATTTATTGTACCCAAAAATCTTGTTCACAATTTGTTGGGGGAATTATCTCTTTAAGTTTTCATAAGCCTGCACTGAGAGGATTCTCTCTTTGATATGTTACATTAATGTGCCATAAAATCGGTGTGCATTAATAAACATAATATGTATATGTATTTATAAAGATGTTTCATTTTCGGCCAGGTAGATGTAGGTACACTATCTAAAAAATCAGGAAAAATCTCCTGAATCCGGGAAAAATACTAATAATTCGTTTTTATGTACAGTCGGCAGCACGTCAAGCGTAACAGTTTGTCCTTGAACCTAGAGCGCAACGCACAGAAAATTTGTGCGCAAAGGATAAACATATGTCTCTCAGCGCCTCTATCTAACGTCTCTCTCTCAAGTACTCTGTACCTACAATACTCGCAGATGGCCTTGAACGTGATCGCGACGACTATTAAAAGTATTTCTTCGTTATAGCCTCCGACTAAATATGTGTAGGTTTATAGGTAGCTATAGCTACAGCTAGCAACGTACGCGGCCTACTCTCTTCGCTTCGTTGTTTCAACTTGATTTAAAATTAAAGTACGGCTAAGACCATTGCATTAATTTAAAACAAAAAGTTTTCTACATATTATAATGGCTAGTTATGATATTTTATTTACGCTACCTATTTATTAATAATGCTCAGCGTACTTAATTATTTCAATCAACTATTATTATACCTATTAAAATACAGGCTTCCTTATTTATTCATTGTTATTAACTTAAAAATATATTTCTATTGTCAGGTCATTATTATGGTCCATTGTTATGGAGAGAAATTAAAATAAACCTAAGTAAACACTTAGGTTTGTTTTTCTACATTTATTTAATGTTAATAAAACAAATAAAAACATTTATTACCTTAATTTTTGATTTTGACATTATTATAAATGTTTGAAAAATTACTTAGTAAGTAATTAAAAACAGAATAGAAAATAAAAATAGAATATTTCGACATTGTAGGGTGGACGTTAGCTCATGAACGCAAATACAGATGGACTAGAAGAATTTCACAGGGATATCCCAAGTCCTGGGTGGCTCAGTGGTCAGCAGAGCAGTCGCCCGGATTGCGAAAGGTCGCCGGTTCGACTTGTGCCTCAGGACCTGAAATTTTTCTAATTTTATATTCTAATTACTAAACATTTATAAAGTTCACCACCTCCTATCATACCTGTAACTACTACTCATTCACAATATTTTAAAGACCTAACATTCTACTCTACAAATGTGAATAGAATACGAAATAACAATTTTGAAGAAAATAGACCTCACACAAAATCTTCGTGAATTTTAGTGTTAAAATAAATTGAAATAATATGTAATTTCCGAGATTTGAACCAGGTTCCCCAAGAGTGAAGACGAGCATGTAACGCTATCGACCAGGGGTGTTGATAATTTCTTTTCGAATTTATTCATTGTATTTTACGAGACCCAGTGATGTGTGACGCAAGCAATTTTGAAGCTTATTACATCACTTTAAAGTTGAAATTATAATGATTGTAGCTTCATTTTATATTTCGGCTGTGAGCTATGATGGCTGTGTATACTAGTAAATGTATAAAATTGTAATGATTTGTTGGTGTAAATCACTAACTATCAAAAAACTAATACTTACTTAATTGGATAATTTTCAATTATGTGAAGTAGGTATCATAGGTATGGTAGATCAATGTGGTAGATAGGTCTTTGTGCTTTGTTTTTTACTAATATACTTACTTGGGTAGATTCTAAATACAGTAAAAAGACCAATTTTAATTTGAGCTACCCTTTTCTATCTAGGTAAATTACCATACGACATAATATTATATGATGCAATGCGGTTACGTTTTCAATGGAATTTCGACTTTATATCTGATACTTTAGGTCGATTATTAATTACCAAGGTATGGCTCATGATATTTTTATCAATAGGTAGGCATCAAATTCGCCATTACTTTTTGATTTGTGTTAGTAGAGTTTATGGATGGTCTCAGATTAGGTTAGGGTTTGTGAAAGGATTGTGTAAAGTCGGGGATTATAGTTTAAATACATTTCAAAATTTATAGTTATATACTAGTCTAAGTTATGGCCATCTAAGTAAACGCTTCTAAAAAACTCAAAAGATTATCACTTAGATTATTTGTGTATAAATCTAAGGAATATCTTTAATAACTTTATAGGATTCAGTTAAATCCTCTATAGCTCAGTAGTAAGGTCGCGGGTTCGGACCCACGAGCACTCGTAGAAGGTAGAACGGACCGTGGACAAAATCTCTCTCCACCACCACCTGTCCACATATTATGAGACAAATTAATGTGTTTTATTTATATAATTCTCTCTGACGAAGAGAGATCTTTTATTCACTCCTCCCGGGAGTTCGCCATGCTATGAGCGCTGAGAACATTTTTTTCTAGTTGAAACATTTTTCACACCATTATACCTAGGTACTTTTCTAACAAAAAATGTTCAGTCTTTTTCAAGATCATCATACTTACCTACTTAGGATCGATTTGTAATTTTAAGATTCAAAATTATTCTCGTGTGTAGGCAGTGCAAGACCGATCGGTTTGGAGGTCCTTGCCCAATTGCTTAAGCTCAGCGGTGGGTATCTCTTATCTGACATGATGATTATGTGTAGGGATTTTAAAATTAATTGAAATAAAATAATAGTAGGGAATTAATAGAAGTTGGATTCAAATTTTTATACAAGTTTTTTAAGCTAAGAGTGCAAACAAGATATTAAGTCGACACACACAGACAGACAGGTAGACTGATCGGACTGATGCTACACCCCATGAGCACTGGAGAAAGTTTTTCAGTCCGTTAATTCATTTCATCTATTGACACCTAATAAATGTATATTTCCAGTCTGAAGTACCAGGCTACCATAAGTATATCTCCAAGAGCTCTGGCGACCTCACGAGGCGAGGCTCTGGCGAGGTTGTTAATATGACTAGTTTAAGAAGCTAACAGCTTTGTTGACAATTCCTAGACACTGGTCGCTACTAGTTCATCTGTGCCACTGGTGTCAAATTATTGTGTTAAGATAAATAACTAAAAGTAGTAATAACAAAACTGAAATTACAGGTGAAATGGGGAAGTGCTGTCTCTTGAATGTAAAAACATTTGGATTAGTAATTTTATAAGCCATAAGTGTATTATTGCAATTCAAATTGCATCATTATTCAGCCAAACACTCCATTAACATTCTGAAACTGCTACTTCGGTCTACTTCTCTGAGGTGAACTCTTTTAACCTCAGTACAAGTGAGGGTTGAATCATGACAATAAAATTACTTAAAAATACATATTTTTTTGGACAAAACTAAAAACCAATTGTTTTTGCAATCCATGATTTGACAGATAAAAGAAATTCTTTATTTGAGAGCAATCAGGTCTAATTGGGAATGTGTAAGAAATAAGAAAGAGTCAAAATTGATTTAACATGTTTATTTAAAAGTTAACAATATTAAATTATAATTTTAATTAACCCTCAGCCTTGTCTTTGAAATATCACTATAAGAGTACACCAAATTTCAAAATAATCGAATCTGTGAAAGATTATCATCAAACGCCTGAACAGATCTTCATAATTCAAAGTCAAGAACCATCTCAACCACATTACCTTTCTAACAAAAAAAATTGCATGGCTGACGATGGCACAGACAAACTTACAGATACAAAGACAGACACATAAAACACCCCTCTTTTAGGGTCGGGGGCTATAAAAAATAAAAACTAATCTGTAGGCCTAGGGTAATTTTATGAATAACTTAGGTGCCTAATATTTAAATGGAATTAATTATAACAATATGCAGTTAAGTAGGTAGGTAGGTAGATATTAGTATTTTTAGCACCATTTTTCCTCCCTTATTCTTTTCTATAATTATTTAATGAAATCCAAAATAACTTTTAGAAATCTCTCTTTTACTAGTAGAGTTAAACATTTTTTTGTTTTATGCTAGTAATTTATTAATCTGTCAAACGGCATTATCCCTCTGGATGGCTACAACAATTGAAAAATCAGTTGTGTCTGGAATCTAATACTTGACAGGTATAGAAAAACCATTCCTATGATGTGAGAAATATTACTACCTAACCTATAAAATTGCCTAAGATGTATTATTAAATTTTGAACACCATTCTAAATCAAATAACCATTGCAATGAGAAGTAAGGTTTTTCATCTTGAATTTAAATAATAATAAACAACAATAGTAATAGGAGAAAATATGTTAGAAGACTGTTAGGTTTAGAAACTATATTTTATTATAATTTGGGCTAAGAAAATAATGATTTGGGTGAATTACACCATTGCTCTTTGAAATTATATCAATTTCTTATCATAAAAATCACATAGATAATTGGATGGCTATCCAATTATTACTATTACTATTACTGTTACTGGTAAGCATTTGAATTTACAGGTCATGACAGTTACACTAATATCATGTAGGAACTTGGAAAACTGCTGTTGCTGAACAATTATGCACGTGTGAATATTACAGTTGTCCAGGAAGAGCTAGGTAAAGGAACCTATAGGGACAACTCTTCCTAACCTACTTTGTAATGTGGTGGTGTTATTAGTATTTTTACCAGGCCCTGTTGATCTTATCACCCCAGGAAACAAAAACTAATGTAATTATGTCTCTGGTTGCTTATGTATTGATTTAAAGTGCTCACTATTGCTAAGCCAAAATGTTGAACTAAGTATCTAAAAAAAAATATCTTCAATAACCTTACATTTTTTTTCGAAGTCAGTCATAAAATTATAAACTGAAACTTACTCTAACCTCTATGTGGTGGTCATTTATATACTTTTTGTAAAAAAAATATTTATGTCTGTAGCTTTTTATCTGTCAAGCGGCGATATACCACCGGGGGCGATGACAATGGAAGAATCATTTGTCTGGAATCTCATGCTTGACGGGTTAATATCTAATAAAATTCCATAAATATTAACACTGGCATCCACTCAACAATAGAATATCTCTTGTCTGGTTTGTGGTTACCTACTTAGTTATTTCACAGACATAGGTATAGAATTCACTAATAACAAGAATTATGTGAACAAATACACCACACATCAACACACTATCTTGTAGCCTCTTAAACAGCCTGGATCTTCATCTCATATTTAAAAACCAAAAATATATGGTCTGCCCGCCACCTGCAAAGTAATATTTGTTTTATTAACCTGTTCATAAATAAACTGGATTGAGTCTTTCAGCTACTTAATATAAAGATGTTTTTAATTACAAAACAATAGTAGCTGGAATCATTTTACAAATATGATTAGTTGGTTTATGTATACCAAATAATCAAACTAAGTAACCTAAAGTAACCTTGCTAGGTTAATTTGTTTAGCAAGGAAGTCTCCTATCCTAACCAAATACTTTTCATTTTGTTAGAAACTTAGAAGTTGAAGAAAATCAAATGACATTGACCAAAACCTGCTTCGTATACATATAGGTAAAAAATAAATGAAGCAAAATACTTTCATACACTTATATGGCGTTCATTTGAATGTTTACATTCAAAAACACGAAGAAAAGCGCAGTTTATTTAAAATATAGGTTGGTATGTCCCTGTTCTCTTAAAAACAGTAGAACAAAAGTAGGCGTTTTAACTTACCGATATTCGGTCGGATTTTCATATTATCTACCTATTTGTGTAGTGCTACTATTTTATTTTTATTCCATTCAAGTGCGTGGCCATTTCGTATATTACTTTACTTGGATATTTTTTTCAAAGAAACTAACATTTATCTACTAATAAACAAGCAGTCAAAGTTGATTTTGTGATTTCGTATTCAATAGTTTGAACCCTTTATTAGGTTGCCCCATACAATTTAGGTCTCAATACAAAATGGACGAGATTTTTCTATACTCAACTTTTAAATACCACAGATACAAAAAAAAAACTTCTAAACTTGAGCCCCAACTTCATACTTAAAAAATGCGATGTCATAGAAATTAGACTAAACTCTGCGTACAAATAGCGTTAGCTCAAACAATTCGACCAATTTTAACCAATAAACGCTCGAAGCATTCTGACAAGCTCTGCTATTGGTCAAATTCTAAAAGATGGTTGAAGTTGAACCAATAGCGAAGAGGGTGTGCTTTCTTTCTAATAGCTATACATAGCGTTTACTAGGGTTATATATACTGTTACGCTTGATGTGCTGCCGACTGTACGTCCCACTTCCTACATGGGGAAAACACATGAGGAGTTAGGACCATAACATCACCACGCTGGTCCAAAGCGGGTTGGTGGGTTAAAGCGGTTGCAGTAACAACCGGGACGGCTTAACGTACCGTCTATGGTTCACCTGTACAAAATTCAAAATGATTCGTCGATTTCACCATTATTCAATATGCGGATAATATAGAAATTACCTTAACGTCGCCAAAGTTACATAGGTGCTATGATGATTTTTTGGCTGTGGCCTGTGTTGCAGTTTTTTCTATAAAAAGTTGTTTTGTACTACTAAACAAAGCTAATAAATAGAAAATGGACGATTGACAACTGTTCTGCTAGTTTTTGCCTATTTTTAGTATAGTGTCCATAGGCCCCTAACACGCACTCTTCACACGCTCAACTCGGTCGCAGAATTATTAGATATATTTTCATGTTCTCTGAGTGAATTTACAAGAATATCATTATACATATAGGTATAATAAGCTATGAAATTTAACTTTGCTGCTTTATCGTATTAGGTATTGATTGATACCTGTAATGATAAATGTATTGTGAAAATAAATAAAAATCAAGCGTAACAGTTTGACCTTGAGAGCGCCCTTACTGCGTTCGTAATAGAGGCGGCTTTCGTAGTGAAATTGTTACACTCGATGCGCTGTCGTCTGTACATAAACACGTCATGCCCTAGCCGGGTCTCCATACATTTTTGGGGCATCTTCTAACCCTAGTTTTAAGTGTCATTTTTTTACTCTTATTGCAATGAGAAATGGTCTAATTCCGTACCGATGGGCAGATTCAAATTTAAGGGGGAAAAAGTACTTTCTTCTAATTTTATTTGACAACTTCGTAGTATGAAAATGGTAAATCTAGATTCATAACACATATTCGTGTTATACATATTAGTATATTATTTCTTCACGAAATATGAAATTAGAGATGCGTGTCGTACACATTGCATCAAGTAAATAAAGTATAGTCTAAACCTTTGTGCTGAGGATAGCTACCTTTGTGTTCCATTTCAACTTTACTTTTAGAGTCATAACAATTTATATGGGTTAGCAAAAATAATCATAAACAAGAACAGAAATTTAATACATACTTTCATATACGTTTTCAAAAGTAACAGACACATTTGGATATGTTATTTGAATCGTTCCACACATAAATGGCGACTGTCAAGAAATTCTGGGGAGTACAAAACTTGGATTTCAGTAAGATCTGCGGAGCGACCGCCTAATTCATTAGTTTGAAAATTGGTATGATTTAGGACCTCATATTGTCATTGGTATGATTTAGGACCTCATAGTGCTGCTTAAAACGCAATATGGTTTTCAAAGCAATTTTATTGATATGGCTTAGAGTTACGTTTATTGGCAATGAGCTTCATCTGAACTTTACTATTACTACGACATCTTTGTTATATTTTGCCTTGTAACGCAGCAATAGAGCGGCAATATACTGGACCATTCTCCACCAAATACATATTGATTTCAGTAGAAAAGTTTTTTCTAATTGAATCTATTTCTCAAAACTCCGAGAAAAGAAAATAACATAAAATCTAAACATAGACTGTTTTCTTTTTAGATGAACCCCATTGATTTTCGTAATAAGGATATTTTTTATTGAAAATAGTCTAACATTTGGGTAGCCAAATACTATGCCGTAACTCGTCAAGCATCAGATTCCAGACACAGTTGATTTTTCAATTGTCTAACCCTCCGGTGGGATAACGCCGCTTAAGGAATTGGCTAATATGAGACAGTTTTCAAGCCCACGCTGATACTCTTTGATCAACGTTTTATAATTATGCAGAAAAATCAAGCAAAATTAATCCAGAAGAAATCAGTCAATACGAAGTTTGTTAAACAACGATATAGATGATCGATTAAATTTTTAAGCCATGTAGTTATTTTTAAAAGAAACAATTTTTAAAATCTTTAACTTGTCTATGAAACAGTAATAATTTTCTCAATTCTCATTTGTAGCTGTGTTAGTTTCTGTAGCTCGCCACTACGTACGCTATTAAGTGGAAGGAGATAGTAAAAGTTTGTATGGGACTTGGGCCACCTCATGAGTATCATCTTTTCGTACAGTTATTTTTGTAATAATCCATCTTAACTTATTTATTAATTTGCATACAACTTGACTCATACAAGCGGCATTAAATATTTTAATTTGCTGAAAAACATCACAGAGGTAGCCATTTTGAAGAAAACAAAATGTCAGTGTCCATAGGTTGAATATTGCCGTTTTATTTCTTCATGACCAGTGCCAAGCAATTCAGAAAAAATCCACAAAAAATACACAATCCCTCCAAAACATTCACGGTTGAAACCAATGGTTGAAACACGGAATGACAATTGTAATAAATGTCAATACGACATTAAATTCAACTTTTTCAAAGCGCCATAGTAGCTATGTACAACTACAACACACTTTTGGGCACTTTTATGACTCTATGTTGCCATTTTATACAATAATTATTTTATTTTGTTATTTTTTTTTAGTTTTGGGTTAATCAAAGGAAATCATGTTCATAAGTACGTTTTTGTCTAAAATCCGAAATGGCAATGTCTCTTGTGCTGATCCAAAACTTTAGTATCTCCTTTAAAAGTTATCACTTGATATAAGAGTAAAAAAGAGTATTGCAAGAATAGCACTATAGACGCTTTTAAATTAATCCGGCGCTGCAGATATAAGAGCCAATATCTGTCAATTAACATAGTGCACTGAGTGGATTGCACTTTAAATTGGCAAAACACATATTCCCACGATACACAATGCAAGATATTTTGTTGTTTTTCTATTTAAACTTTTTTGTAAATTGTTGCTTCATGTGGCGTAAGATGAAGAATTGTAAAAATTAAAACATTCTGGGCTGGTTGCTGACTTAAGAATTTAAAGGTTAGCACTTTACACGTCTTAAGAAGTTTAAGTTCTAGCATGGCGACCACGTGCCATAATAGAGAAGGATTGCCTCCAAATAGATGGAGAGACGACCTGGTCAGGGTTGCGGGGAGCCATTGGATGCAGGCTGCGCAAAAAGTATCGATTTGGAAATTGATGGGAGAGGCCTTTGTTCAGAAATGGACATCATAGGCTGATATGGTTGATGATGGTGATGACGTCGAAACGTCGAATGTCAAAATAGAGATCTTACTTTAAATGACATCGAAATTAAACGCCCTTTCTATTGTGTTTAAATTTCAGGATAATTCTTATACTGACTGTTCGTGAACTACATAATCTACAATATTCGAAACATTAAATTTTATCGATATCTATAAATTAGAAGAATAATAAGAACTTCCTAAGTAAACAGTTATTCTGGGTTCAACCAATCTGTGTACTGAGACGCAATTAGTTCTTAGTTTCGTTGGCGGAATGGTTTTCATAATATAAATAAGGGACGATTATGTCACCTCTATAAGACATATATAAGAATAAATGTTCGGTGGATGAGGAACATGTAGGTATTAGATCGTCGTAATTTAATTAACACAAAACCCAAGATCCGTTTTCATTCAACCTAGTCATTTTAAAAATAAGGAGAATAAGATAGAATTGTGTTCAGGTCCAAAATTGTATCTTTAGTGCAGTAATTATATCAGCGGCAGCACCGCCGCTATAATTACGACAGGGTCATGACCCCAGGACTGTACCCTGCGAGAGATGAGGCGTTACAAAGTTAGAATTGGATAGACAACTACAATTTTACTTCGCTACAGAACTATTTGCCAGTCCATACTTAGTATGCAAAGTATGTATAAGAGAATAAGAGAAATATTACACTGTCGAAGGCTCAACAAACAAACATCAGGACTAAGCACGTGTCATTGGCACTATTTTACGGGCTACTGTACTGAGTAAGGAGGGTTATTTTTAGATGAGCTTATGATTTATAGGTGACCTCAATTGTCAACATTTAGAAGAAGCAATTATACTTCTTGAGAAATATTCAAATCGTTAGATAATTGAACATAGTTATGTAACGATTCCCATTGACAGAATGTGTACATGGTGGAATGAGTTAGGTCACTCGTTTAACATTACTACGCGGTCAGATGAGTAGTAACGATTTGTATCTAGCACTGCTTGTCAAATTTCGAAGAAAATTATTAAAAAAATATTATAAGTGGCAAAGTGCTATCGTGATTATATGCGGAAAATTAATATGACAAGGAGACAAAATCGGGAGCACAAGATTTTTGTAATCATGAAATAATACTAAAGAGATATAGATATTGTTTTAATCTCAATAAATAACGTCATTGAAGAAATTACTTTTAGCAGTAGCTCTGTTGTAACTGTTAACCCGGGTCACATAAAAATATTTCTCTTGACGGAACCTTGTCGACAATCATTAAATACTAAAATAATAAAAAAATAACCAACATTGACGCTCACGATTCTCACGCGCGGAGGTGTGAGAACCGTGAGAAATATTAGCGACGTAATCAATGACGTCACAGCAGCAACTTTGATCACGCTTACAGCTCTGTCAGTGCTCTTGTTAAATACTTTTAGTATTTTTTTTTAATTACTTATACCTACTTTCGCTTTATAACTTTATCAAATAAATAAGTGTATTTTTTCCGAAACCTATAATTTTAACCATTATTACTTAGTGCACATAAACCTGGCCAAAAATGAAAAAAGCCTTTAGCATATGAGGGTCACTCTCACTCGTAATCCTTACACGGTATGCAATTGTATGTACAGACGACAGCACGTCAAGTGTAACAGTTGCACTACGAAAGCCGCCTCTATTACGAGCGGCGTAAGGGCGGTCTCAATGTCAAACTGTTACGCTTGATGTGCTGTCGACTGTACATGGTATTAAAGGTCTATAAGCTGCAGTAATTACTCCTTGTCAGAATGGCATCATGCTGAAAAAACTGCATTTGCCACAATGCACCTGATTCTGAAGACACACTTTAATTCTAAATTTAAGTACAGTATATCTCTTTCTCGCAATATGTCACAGGAAAAAGATAGCAAGAATATGTTTAGAGCTGTCACTTAAATTTACATAAACCAAAGACAATTTTTGACGGAATGTACTGAGGTGCTTCCTAAACACTGAATTTTATCCGGCGACCGATAATAACATAGACGAGTAACTAGCCCATCCAAAATGACACCCCGAAAGAGACTCCAAAGTGGGCGGGGCTTAAATCGGACTCCGCGCCATGATTTAGTTTGTCATTGACTGCGTCACGGTGATGTACTCGTAAAAAAACAATAAAATCTCAGTTAATATGTCCAAAAGTGAAGTAAAATGGTGTGTCAGCCGCGTAGGTGAACATAATAAGAGCACTGGAATCAAATTTTACATGTAAGTCTCTCATAAACCTTTATAATCGAGTCAAATATAAACAATAATATTGGCCGCCATGTTGGCCCAATATTTGTGGACAATTTGAACAAATACACGAGTGGATGATGTTATGCAGTCATTTGTGTGTGACAGTATTTATTTATTTTCAACTCAACTTTTAACTCTGCAAACTTTTATGACGACTTATTGTTATTGTGTATGTTTAATAGTTAATTTACTTACTAATACGCAATTGTGGCTTTACACAGCGTTGCCTTATATGATTTTTGTAAGAATGATAAACAAACCTCCACTTTATGGATATTTTGCCACAGTTCCTTACAATACGATGCCACTTTCAACACATTTCTCAATAAATTAAAGCATTATTATTTTAACATGTGTATGTTTAATTATTACTTTAATAATTTACTTATTTACAAAATGATCTGGAAATAATATAGGTATCTATTTTAAACTGTTAAGGATAAGTCGTAGTAAGTAAAGTTGTAAACTGCAAGATAGTTTCGTGAGGTTATTGAAATAAAACATCATCATAATTTCAATAGAGAAGATAGTTGGACCACGCCAGCTTGGGATCTTATCATGAGAATTACAAAGTCTCAAGCCCGTATTTACTCTTCCCGACCTTCGGACACTGTAAGTTCCATGGCGTGAATCGGAACACTCAAAATATAACTATAAAAAATATGACGGTATTTAATATTAAACTTATCAAAGACAACTGACATCTTTACTTCAGTCTTCCCGTGACCTTGATCGCTATAAAGTAATCGACACATTGGGTATAAAAAATCATAATGTGACATCTAATTAAACGCAAGTTAAATCCGGTAAAGTGGTTTTATTTCAAGAAATAAAACCACTTGATGACATTTTTTTTTCTTATGTCCTTAATACAAATAAATATTATCATGACAGATAATTACATTTTTTTTATTTACATGAATGAAGCGAACCCATTTTATTTCTGATTTCTGATCTCAACTCTAAAATTGAATAAGTTCACCGATTTACAACGTTACTATATTTATTTAAAATGACGATATATAATTATTAGTCGTTATAAAATTTTGCATGGTTACATCCTGCATATATGACCCGTCCGGCGCGTGTAAATCAGAAGACCGAGAGGGCGCTTTACAATTTCGATATTAGCCGATTTTATCCGACGTGCTCTTCTAGCCGCCGAGGGTACCCATTTTGCGACCAGTTTTGTATGAAGTTATGCTTCTAGGCTCTCTACGTTCGCCGATTTTATCACGATCAATAAGGTCGAAAATCGAACGCACGTTTCTAAATGTCAAATTATATGACAGGCATCCTTTTCGTATTCATTTTCAGAAAAAGATATGCACTGAACTTAAATTTAGACTTAACAAGTGTTCTCCAGAATTAGGGCCAATATCTTGAATAATTACCTGTGTGGGTTGCCGCACCCACTGCCACTGGCCCCGGAACTGAGATATGTCAGGCACTACACACAACATGGACTCGGCACATCTGTACATGGTCTCCGCCTCGACGTCGCCGAACCACACTTGGAGTGATGGCGTGAAGTTGTCGCCTGCGAGCTCGAGCATGGCCACATCACCTCCGCCATTGAGGTTTAGCGAATGCACTAGAGGCACCGGCGTTACTGGTGACCTGATAAGAGACATTATTGTTGAGCATACCAACTCATTTTTGGATACTATTAGTAGTTTATAATGAGACCAATTGTGTTGAGATTTTTTATTTTTTATTTATTTAACATGCTAATGATCTTATTAAATTTTTAACATTTCAGGAGTCCTAGATTCGAATCGCATAGGAGCACATGTTTGTATGATGAGTACGAGCATTTGTTTACGAGTCATAGACGATTATATTTTTATTTAGTATATATCTAGTAATTAAAATAATCTAAAACTAGAAAAAATTCACGTCCTGAGGCGGGAATCGAACCTACGACCTTTCGCAATCCGGGCGACTGCTCTGACCACTGAGCCACCCAGGACTTGGGATATCCCTGTGAAATTCTTCTAGTCTATCTGTATTTGCGTTTATGAGCTAACGTCCACCTTACAATGTCGAAATATTCTAGTCGATTCCCGCCTCAGGACGTGAAATTTTTCTAGTTTTAGATTATTTTAATATATTACTAAGTAATTTTTCAAACATTTATAATAATGTTAAAATCAAAAATTAAGAATAGTATATATCTAATATTTATTTACATATTATTATTAATATTTTTTCATTATCAAGTATCCACAGCACATATCACTTAATGATGCTTACTTTGAGCTAGATAATAGGTGTGAGTGTATGAATATTATTATTATTATACATGTCGCCACCTTCTGGTTAAATTAGCTACTTATTGAATGCCTAGGCCGTTGATTAAATGAAAATGAAAATATCTTTATTCAATTAGGCCCAAGAAGCACTTTTGAATCGTCAAAAAACCCTTATTTCTAACACATTAAAAGCCGGCATCCCATCAAACGGCTAGGCCAATAGCTAATTGAACCAAAATTACTTATTGTTAAACAACTTGGAGTGTTGAAGTCAGCTCAAATTGATACCTCGTCTTGAACTGAAGTTTTTATGTAATTGGTAGGTTTATGGTAATTTTTATGACCAATTATAACCAAAACGATTTTAAGTGATTTTATGTGGTCATAAAAAATACCTTTAACCTAGGCCTAGGGTCGGCTTAGGCCGGCTTTGGGGTGGCTGAGTGGGCCTCACACCGGGACCGGGCGCGGCTATGGCTGCGACCGGCCCGGGGTGAGGCCTGGTGCCCCGCCCTAGGACTGGCTCTGGTCGGTTCTAGGGTCGGGCTGCCCGGAGGCGGCTCGGTGAAATGCTTCGGCAAACCCCGGGTCGTCTCCATTATGGGCATGGGGAAACCGGAGTGGTTTAGCAGGTATTCCCAGTGCCGCTATGATCAGGCGCTGGGCGACCCCTGCACAGGCCCACGTCTAGCCGACGGTCCAGTGGTCCACCTAACCAGCGGTTTAGGGTATCGTCCGTAAGCGGATTCCACTCCGAAAAAATAGGGCTTTCCATTGAATGGCTAGTTAGACCATACGGCAGACACGACGTTCTGTCATCTGGTTAAATATTGCGCTCAATGAGTTGGGTAGTTGTCCTTCAGCCGTTTGATCAACGGCTTAGGCGTCCAATTAAGTGGGTAATTTAACCAGATGGCTCTGAGAAACCTACATATAGAAGTATGATTTAACTTACTATTTAATAATTTCGTATTTTTTGGTTTAGCGGATGATGTATAATTTTTAATTTATCAGCTATGTGACTTACGTTGATTGTATGACAATGTAAAATAGAGAGGATAGAAAAAGTTTGATATTAGCAAATTATAAGCTTACCTGACAGGGCCCATGCCTTCATAGAACTGATATTCAGCTTTATCAGTAGAAATAATAGTCCAACAGGCTCCATCATTTATCATCTCCTTATTAGGTTCCTTTGGGCAAGGAGTGGCTTGAAACTGTATAATCCTCTCTTGTGACAGACAGAGGTACATCCTCTCTGTGTCCTTCATATAAAATGCACATTTGTGTAACTGTGACACTGGATCATCAGCCTCCAACAATGCCATTTGTTTATCAACCTAAAACAAATAAATAATATGCCACCTAATATGATAGTATTCCCAACTTTCTTGTTTATACTCAAATACTAAAACATAAATTAAATCTAAAAGTGCCTTAGAGTCCTACTTAAGGAGATGGAAAAGTCCCTTAGAGTCTTACTTAAAGGAGATGGAAAAGTCTCTAACGCCCGTATTCACAAACGATACTTATGTAAGTAAAGGAGCAATACTATGCGAAGTAAGGCATTTCTCAGTGGGTTCACTATGTCAAGCCTTTCAATTCACAAACAATACTCGAACGAATCTTTACTATGCGGATGCATAGCGTTGAATATAGCTCTGTGATTGGTTGATTAGTGTTACGTGGTTCACTTCACTGACTGACATTTTAATTTTATTGTTTAATTGCTTTTAATTGTAAACTCCGTAGTGATTACATTCTCATTGGTGAGTTAGACACTATTGCGTTGATTAATATAGCTATCAGGCTCCCTTAGCTAAGTGTTCATTATGACAAATGCATAGTGCTGATTGTCACTCAAGTATTGTTTATGAATAGGAATTTGGCACCCTGTGCGTCCGCGGGCACTGTGAGACCTCATAGTGTCGTTTGTGAATACGGGTGTTAGAGTCCTACATAAAGGAGATGGAAAAGTTTTGAGCCAGCTAATAAGCCCTATTTCAGATTGAAGACTTAAATGCAATTATAATAACATGATTTTCTATTAAGACAAAATTTTATATTTTTTTGTAGAAAGTGTAATGTCCATAGCTATAATAATAGACACAATAAAAAAATTAATTTTATGTCACACTCATAATATTGATTCAAATTGTCATTCCGTGTTAGGTAAATGTTTTGACTGCACTTGAATGTTTGTGTAGATAATCGAATTTTCGACCTTGATGATGAATATATTTACTTATAAAAATATCTAAAATTTTATATCCTGAGGCGGGAATCGAACCCGCGACCTTTCACAATCTGGGCGACTGCTCTAAACATCTGAGCTACCCAGGACTTAAGAATTCTCTAGGTAGTTTAGAATAGATACTAAATGAAGAAATAAAATGAAAATATTCAACATTAACTTGTAAAAAACTAAATTGTATTTTGGCATTAGTATATTAGTGATCTGTGACTGATATTTAGTTTTTATCAAAATGGCTACCTGTTCTGTTTATCACCAAATTAAAATATTTTTGCTGCTCTATTCATTCTTTACGGAAATCTTGAGATATTGGTTTCTTGCAAAAATAACTATACGAAAAATGGTGCTCATAAGGTAGCCTAAAGTTCATACAAACATTTGCCATCTCATTTTTAAATTTGTAAATTTGTATTCGCAAATGTAACAATTTTACATTTCCCAATACAAATTTTTGAGTGACATATTTAAGCAGTTGTCAAATTTAAGAAGCTTTACAGTATTCAATCATTGAGGTATCAAAGCCAAAATTGCATTCGTCATGTCTGTCTGTCAGTCAGTCACAGCCAATTTATGCACATGCTGAACTTCAGTTCAGTTTGTTTAGAAGTCAAAAGCAAATAATCTTAAACCAGAAATGGTTACAAAAACCATTTGCAGTTTGGCCAAAATTTCTATCACAGTCAATTACCTAGCCCAATTTACACATCATTTGGATGTAGTATGGACTATGGAGAAATCATACTAATAAACATTAGAAATATACCACATAAACTCATGAAGATCCTAAAAGAGCTTTTAGTAATAAATTATACTACAACATAAAGACTTCATAATGGATAAAATATTTTAAGTCTCGCTATTGAATAAAAATATGTTAATGTGATTGAGTACAGCTTTCATGTAATAAATATGCTTACTGTATCCATTATAAATTAATATTTGAAATACTGTAATTTTTTGACATAATGTAATAATATTACTATGGCTGTCTGGTTGATATCGGTTTAAGAAATATGACCTTATATGCCAGGCCCGGGACATCAAGTTACATAGACCACTCAATCAGCTTTAAAGGGACTAACATACTCTTGGCTGGATTTTAAGCATTACTCCTTAAAAGCTTATTTTTTATTACTGACAATGATATCTGCAAATAATAAGTATCTACATTATACGACTACAATTACATTTTATGATAAAAGACTGTGTAAATGAGATCATAATCATAGAAAAATTAATAGTAATAGATTTTAAAATAATAAAATAAAAAATACTGATGATTGAAATATCCATGTTATATTTGTTAATTTGTTGGATAATATGTATATTTTAGTAAAACTGATGTGTGTTTTAAAATCCAATTACATAATTTTAAATGAAATGTAGCTCAAAATAAAATTAGCAAAATAGCATATTATGAAATTTAATACTACAATAAGATTGGTGTGGTTTTCATTATTTTGATATTTATAGAGATACCATAATTATAGTATATAGGAAGAAGCAGTGATTGGGCAGAGTAATGACGATGATTATATTTTAATTCAAAATTTATTACCTTTCTTATTATAAGCCTAGGAAGAGCCATTCCTGTGACTGAACACACAAGTTTTACAGTGGACCCATAGTGTACATATCCATCCCTCACAGCAAACTCCTCAGATTCACTTTCATTATCATCTAAAAGGTGTATGGTGAATGCACCCCACTGAGTAGATGATGCATGGAAATTACCATTCTCTACATGCAAGTATCTTGTAGACACTGTCTGTGACCTTAATCTATTAAACAAGGCTACTTTAGTTCCACTAGCAATACACAAATCTGCATTTTTCAGAGACTGTTTCTTTTTGGAGGGTTTTGATATCACTTTTATCCTTTTACTATTAAATATACCAATATCATGTCCATTGCCATAGAACATCTTCACGGAAAGCATAAAATGTTTTCTTTTATCAGAATCAGATATGTATAAAGTTTTCGCAGCACAGTATTGCTTGCCATTATTCAAGTCTAATTGTTGCATATCCTGGTCCGAGTTACCAATGCCAATGAAGGCACATAATTGAGCTGCCTGCTCTGTCTCACCTTCACGCAACATACGCTCGCGACGCAGTCGCCACCCATCACCAAACAAGTAAATGCAAGGGGGTGGACAAAAGAATCGTTTTTCATTGCCATAAGATTTTTGCGCCACCTTAGCATGAAGGATGACTACAATCATATCGGATCGGTCACGCAGATATCTCTCCATTGCCTCGCGTGTAAGGCGACGCTCCTCGGGACGATAGGCGCCGGCGCCGGGCCCAGCTGCGCTGGCGTAACGCGGGAATAGCGCGCCGTGCTGTGGTGGCGGCGACGGCGGTCCCTGCGCCATGCCGCCAGCGCCCGCGCCGTACTGATGCGGCATGCTCGCCACGGCTCCAGATCACCGACTTCCACCCTTCATACTGCCTACTAACTGATGCACATACAGCTGCCAGTCCTCTCTGTGCTCCTAACTAGAGCGCTTGGTCTCTTTAATACAAAACATTGTCCACTTACGCGAAGATGACACTAAAATTAGACGAGTGGCGTCCCTTGTTATCTGCAATTTTCATGTACTTTTCTTAAAAATATGGAAAATGCTACCGGCATTCACGACGTACGATCGCACCGATCAATAAGCGTTTGTATTATTCACGACACTAAAAATTAATTACTGTGGGAACCGTAGCACACATTTCATTCAAAAACACCTGTTCGACGAGGAAATTTTTACAGTACAGCCAACATTTGACGATTTACTGTTTACTATTTACACACTGTCGATATTTCTTATTTACCTACTGATAAACTCACATAACATTTTTAGATTATTTGTAAAATTGTTGATAAACGTAGGTGTATGTTTATTCGTGATTTTAGACGAATACGACAAACGACAACGCCAAAATTCACGAACTGTCAAAAGATGGTCCATAGACAAAGTAGAGTGCAAGCGTGTTGTCGACAACACGAGCGCGAATACAATCGAATGATGTGAGGTCGGTCGGTCGGCTCCGCGGCACACCGACTGACAGCCGGTCAAAGGATGTGGGGTTACGCATGGGGCGTGAGAAAATAAAGTGTGGGAAAGAGTGGGCGTCGCGGCGACGCGCGTAGTGAAACATTTGATATGTTGTAGTGAACCGAAGTACCGAACACATATTTATACTGCGCCAGTAGCAGACATTCGTTTGTGGGTGTGTGAGTAATAAATACGTCTAGTTCGTGAAGCGAAAAGGTTGCGATGTGTGGGGAAGAGACCGACGATTGACCGGAGATCTCGTGGGAAACGACCTTTGTTATGTACACTGTTATATATACTAATGTAAACAAAAAAATCTGTTCTGGAATTTAATTGCACGCGATGGGAGTTACTGGACTGTGGAGATTAATAGAGCCGGCAGGCAAGCCCGTGCCTGTGGAGACTCTAGAGAACAAAGTATTGGCAGTGGGTACGTTTATTTTAAACCATTTAATATAATACTGATACATTTATTATATTTACACTATGTAATTGAAATTGCCAATATTTACACTGACCATCGTTTCTTGCTTCATAGATATTTCAATATGGTTGCATCAGATGGTGAAAGGTTACCAAGATGCAAAAGGAGCACCACTGCCAAATGCTCACCTTGTTGGATTATTTCAACGTCTTTGCAAGTTGCTTTACTTCAGAATAAAACCAGTTTTTGTGTTTGATGGTGCCTTTCCAGAATTAAAGAAGGAAACCATTGTAAGTTTTCTTTTTTAGTTAGTCAAAACAAAATATCATGTTGCGTTGCATAGAATTATATATAAAGTACATTGCTTAAACAAATAACCCAAACTGCGACATATCTATTAATACCAGGGACTGTAACAGTACCAGATGAAATGGTTTTGAATGAGTTGTTGTTTCAGTGTCCTACCGTTTTCTGCAGTTTTAAGTACCAATAATAACAGTACCTAAAAATTCAGATAAGTACCTAATACATCTTAAAAAGGATACCATAATTAAAAAGGTACCTGTAATAGCCGAATGCTACCATAAATTTTAGATATCTTTATGAGTCACTGAATTTGCGATTATTGAATATATATTTCTAGATTTTAACTAAAATTTCCTTTTATTAACAATATGACCTATGGGTTAACATTTACAGGCAAAGAGACAAGAAAATAAGGCAAAATATAACTCTGAGTCTGAAAGACTTAAAAGGGAACTTGCCCTTATACTTACCAAAAAAACAGCTATCAGTAGTCTTTTAGGGAAAGATATATCACCAAAAAAAGGTAATTCAGCATTAGTCAATGACGATGACCTCTTTAAGTTACCAGCATTACCAGAAAATAAAGAAGAATCCGATTCAGAGTATGTATAAAATTTAGAATTTTTGCTACTTTTAATATTTAAAACTTAAATTGATTAAAACTTTACTACTTTTATTAAAACTTTACAGGTCTGACGATGAGCAAAATTCCAGTGGTTCTATTATTGATTTACATTCTGTAGATGTGGAATCAGATAATTTTAAAAGTCTGCCAGCTAAAGATAAATATGATTTATTGATAGAACTAAAAGAAACAAGAAAAATGAATTCCTGGGGTAAAATCCATGAATTGCCAAAAAAAAGTGATTGTTTTTCGGATTTCCAAGTAAGTAATACAATAGCATAGTGTGATATATTTTATTCTGACTTATGTTGTCCACTATCAGCTATGATCTTAAAAACCTTACTACTTTTATGCCTGCACTAGAAAGACATGTAAATTTTTATTTTATTGTTTTAAAGATGCAGAGACTGCTAAAAAGAAGAAAAGTTCAAGAATGCTTGCAAGAAACTGAAAAAGAAATGGGTGATGGTGGCATGTCATTAAATGAACTGGAATCATTGTTGAATGAAGAAGGAATTGATACCAACATTGAAGTATTACCTACAAGACGCATTGCGTCTAACAATACAACAAGATATTTGATGATAAGTAATGTTAAACAGGCTTTAGCAGAAGCCAGAAAAAGAAAAGAACTTGAAAACAATCCCGGAACTAGTAAAAAAGAAACTGAAATTGTTAAACCAGATACTCAATTTGCAATATATAATGAACTAGAAGAGGACTTAGAAAAAGCAATTAAAATGTCATTAGAATGTGTTACTGAAAATAATACAAGCAGTTGTACTTCTAAAACTGATGACTCTTGGACATCTATTATGTCTGATTCTGATTATACAGATTCAGAAGAAGATGGATTGGAACAACCAGATATGACCTCAGCTAAAGCTTATATAATGCAGTACAGTGATTTTACAAATAAAGCTATTGAAAGGATCATCTCAACCAAAAACAACCCTAAAACTAAAACTAAAACATGTAATGTAGATGAAATAATGGACGAAATAAATAACGAAAAATCTGTCATTGTGGATAATATAAATTTATCATCTGATGAAGAGTATCAACCACATTCTAAGGAGTTTGATTTTGAAAAAACAGATTTTCATGAAACTATAACAGCTTTAGATGCACATATAAATGAAACACAATCATCAATTATATGCGTAGAAAATGTTGTAGATAATGTAAATTTATCATCTGATGAAGATTTCGAACCAACTGAAAAGAGTTTTGTTCTTGCGAAAACTGAATCTTCAGCTTCACAGACTCATATAAATGAAGCACAAGAAGTCATAGATGTAGAAAATATTGCGGACAATGTCAAATCTCCTGATAAATGCTTAAGTGAAAAATCTGTTGATGAAGGATTTACTAACGTATCTATTGGTAATAATGAGGTTGATAAAAACTCTTTCAACGATATAATAAATAGTGCTTTAGAATATTCTTTACAAAAGAATAATGATAAAACAACTAAAGTTAAAGTGGAATCAGAATCCAGTGATGATGAATTTGAAGAAGTACCTGAAATTCAAAAGGTAGATAAAAATACGGTTGTTGAACTAATTTTAAATATGGGACAAAAAAGTGATGAAAGAGATGATATATTTGCTGATATTTTTACTAATGAGGAGGTTACCTCAATCAGTAGCGATAAATTTGATCATAAAACTTCCAATGATACTTTTATGTCAAAAAACATGAATTTTAACAAAACTGATAGTATAAAGTCAAAAGATTTAAGTGAAAAGGATGATACCAAAAGAGATGGAACACTTAATCAAATAATGGATGTCACAGAGACAATAAAAGATAATAAACATTCTGAGACACAATCAACTCAGTTGAGAAGTTCCTCTGTAGAAGTTACCATTAAAGATATAGTTGTTAATAGTGGTGACAGAATAGCAAATAATAGTAATAAGAGCAAAGAATCAATAAGAGAAGTTATAACATTAGAAAAATTGAATGAAATGGAAAAAGATGTGGCTAGTGAGGAAAATTATTTAATGAATGAAAAAGGGCGTTTGGATCGCATCGGCCGTAACATCACTGAGCAGATGACAAAGGAAGCTCAAGAATTACTGCAAATATTTGGAATCCCTTACATAGTCGCCCCAATGGAAGCTGAGGCGCAATGTGCTTTTCTTGAGAATGTCAAATTAACCGACGGCACAATCACCGATGACAGTGATATCTGGCTCTTTGGAGGAAAGACGGTATATAAAAATTTCTTTAATCAAAAGAAACATGTATTACAATTTTTATCAGAGAGAATTGAAAGATCCTTTAGTGAGTATATCATTAATATCATTGACATAAACTTCTGTTGTTTCTACAAACTTTAGCGAACTTAAAACTATTCACTTTTGTTATAGATTTAACCAGAGAACAGTTGGTTTTGTTATCTCTGCTAGTTGGAAGTGACTACACTACTGGAGTTGATGGAGTTGGTCCTGTAACAGCCATGGAGATTCTAGCATCTTTCCCCTACAGTAAAAAACAGCTTCTCAAAGTAACATCTAACCAAGATCGTTACCAACAAATAATTGCTGGACTTCAGGAATTTAAGAGATGGGTGCGAGCAGGAAAACGGACAGACAATACAAGCTTGAAAAAGAAATTAAGAAATGTTTCATTGAATGACGATTTCCCAAGCATTCGAGTAAGTTTCGTTTTTGTGCTATTTAGTTTATTTATTTAAAATATGCCTTGGCATTTCAAAAATTTATTAAACAATAACATTAATAATTCTCTAATTCTCCAAGAAAATGATACTTATCCTTTTTAATAATTCTGTTAATCCAAAAAAGTCTATTAATTCGATTAAAAAATACATACCAGTGAACTTATTTATTTAAAGCTTTGGTTAATCATGCAAAAATTTAGAGATCTTCAACTACTTATGTATATGTATACTCGGATGATTTCATGGTTCCCAAAAAATGTGCTTAAAGAATTATTCTCACGTATTATATTACAATACGAACGACGGACTTCAGGGGCGGCATATTACGAGAAAGTATAAGGTCTCGAGGAGCTCGTTGGCGTAGTGGATTGAGCGCTCTGGTTTCGATCACGAAAACAAAGCAACTTTCGCCATGGTCGGTCCTTGGATGGGTCAATCAAATTTATAATCTTGAGCTCCTCCGTGCTTCGGAAGGCACGTTAAGCCGTTGGTCCCGGTTGTTACTGCAACCGCTTTAACCCACCAACCCGCATTGGGCCAGCGTGGTGGTGTTATGGCCCAAACTCCTCATGTGTTTCTGCCATGTAGGAAGGCCTGTGCCCAGCAGTGGGACGTATATAGGCTGGTGATGATGATGATGATAAGGTCTCGCCGAGTGGTCAGTACCCTCCTACTAACCACAGGACTCAGAGGGCCTAGACAAGATGCTTTTCGATAATCTTCTTTCGGTCGCAAATGTCAAATCCCGTATATTTTCCATTTAGCGATAGCGATTGTCAAATGGCATCTTGTCTATGCCCTCAGATTCAAATCCAGGTAGGGAAGAATTTTGTATGGTTCATACGAACTCGATGGATTGCGCTCAACATACTTATTTGTTCCTAGTTTGGATATTTTTCTGAATATTTGTTCACGGGTTTAATATTTTCTACTTACATATTTATTTATTATCTATATCCGCAACACAAGCTCCTATGATATAATTTGATAATATTACGAAAGATAAGTGATACAAAAGAGAAAAGCTGTACCTATCCTTCGTTGATTAGGGGAAAGACTTCGTCTGGAATACGGGCAGTATTTGGCTGCTTTTAACGATGCGATGCAGAGTCGATTACAGATACATCCAACAAAAATATCAATCAGTACGAGGGTCAAACTGAAAATTCTTAGAATATAAAAAACTGAGCAAACCAGCCTGTTATTAGTTTTATTATATCCTTTCAAAGTAGTGTCTATGCACATTAATACATCGCTGCATTCGATGGAACCACTGAGAAAAGCCCTTTGGTCACTTGTCGTTAGGGGTCTCTTCTACGGCCTTTTGAAACGCAGCCACTGTTTCCTCGGCATTCATAAAACTTTTCCTCGAAGTTTTTCTTTTATTTTCGCGAATAATTAAAAATCGCAATCGCGGGCAAGACAAGTGGGAAACAATTGTTGGTACGAGGCCACCATCTCTTTATTCCCACGCTTCGTCCTCTTTTCACTTCAGTGGGCAATTTCTCGGAAGAAAACCTAAATACCAACTAAGCAGACTGTCTTTTAGTTTCGGGATCATAACAGTAATTCCAGCTTTCCTTACCGTCGAACACAGCATTTGAGTCACCTCCGTTAAATCTTTGAACCATTTCACGGCACCAATCAACACGCCGAAGTTTTCGGGCCATAATGTTATCCACCGAGCTTTCTGACCGCTCTCTGTTCACGGAGAATTTTGTGCACTTGACTCATACCGATGCCCAAGCTTGTCCGTATCTGCTGATAGGCCACTCTTTTGTCAGTCTCTATTATACGCCGCATATGATGCTATCTTCAGCCGTCGCAGTAGAAGGCCGTCCCTCACGTAGATCATCGGTAAAGAACAAAAAACTACTCAACTTGTATTAACCTCATTTCGTATTCACTTGGAGATCCAAGTCCTGAACAAACTTACAAGGCATACCAAAATTATATTTATTTAGCATTGGCCCATGTGGACCTGTAATAATAATGATAAAATATTTCCAGGTAAATGAAGTATTTGGGTAGAATAATAGAACTTTGTCTACCTAACTTAAGACTTCTTTAAATCTTATAATTTTTGTGTTGTAGGTAGGACAATTATAGAAAAAATTGTATATCTCCAAAAATCAATGCAATGAATCGGTTATTTTTTTGATGTGGATTAACGGAATAATTCATTTTGTGGTACTTAACCAAAATGTAATTAATAATACCGTGCCATATATATTCCACTTTTATATTACAGGTTGTTCAAGCGTATATGGAACCAAACGTAGAAAGAAGTGAAGATAAATTCACTTGGGGTGAATTGGACATCACAATATTACGAGATTACACTAAAGCTAAATTTGGCTGGTCACAAAATAAATTAGATGAAATTATAAAACCTGTTCTGAAAAGAGTAACCGAACGAAAAAGTCAAAGAACTGTGCAAGATTATTTCAAAAGAAAAGTTGAATACCAATCCCTAGAAGAACAAATGAGTAAAAGAGTGAAAGCAGCAGTTCAAAAAATGGGACCAGAAAATGCAAATGATGAGCATATACCGACAGAAAGTAATGAACCGATTCCTACTAAAAAAACTAAATCTACCAGAAAATCTGGTAGTAACAAAGCTAAAATAAAGTCGACTATGCTACCCGGAATTTCAAAGACCACTAAAAATGCATGCGAAATTAACGATACTGTTTCTGTTGTGTCTTCAATAATGTATAGTAAATCTGGAGCAGATATAGTGATACCAAAAACTGACAGATTCCAAGAGGTGATTCCACAGAGGGAAAAGGATAAACAAAGTCTGCTGCAAAATAAAATGAAAGCTATCGAGCTATTTAGGAAAACGAAAATCGACCGTAAGAGAAATCCCCACAAGAGAAAAGCTATCCTGCCTAAAGAAAAAGCGGAGCTTTCAGAGAGCAGTGAAAGTGATTAGAATAAAATATGAATGGTGAGTTTGTTACTTAACAAGAAAATAAAAGGCTGTTGTAAAATATTAAAATTTATTGTTTATATTTAACTGTTTAATTAAGCATAATTAGATGTAAAACATAATAGAAAGTAATTTACTCAATATGCGCACACATAAAAGTAAATAAACAATAATATAGATGAACAGAGTACTATTATTATAACGTAATAATTTAAATTTAGAAACAGTTTAATTTAGAAAATAAAGAAATGTAAACAAACCAAATGTCACTTTGGATAGGTTTGTCCCTTTCACTCGCTACTTTTCTTGCTCATCGCTCATACAAAAATGACAGTGGTTTGTTCACAATTACACTTCATTTATGTTGGCTGAAGTTTTAGTAGACTATCTTGTTTTTAATTTTTTTTACTCCTATTTCTGGCGAATCTATCAAGTTACAAATATAAATAATTACATGTTTTTTTTAGGTAAACTGCAAAATAACTTAAACTTGAATTCAAAAAGTGAAAACTGTCTCATACAATGGTATTGAACCTAGTATTATGATTGAAATATTGTCAGTGGTATTGACATATCTAGGTAGCATTTTACTAAACATCTTTTTAGCTACATTTCAAAAAGTATACTCATTTTAATGTCATGTCGAAATTGAAATACATATCTGTTAACGGTATCAAAAAAAGCCTTGGGAAGATAAATCGTTCGGCTACATTTTGGTAATAGCCACATGGCGTACCAGTAATGTCCCCAAACTTAAAATAAATCCCTTCATATTGGATCACAATGAGACTGAAGTTTAGTGAATCATCAAGATCTAAATACGTTTCATTATGTCATTCAAAAAACGCTTAGGGTATAATATATTATTGGAATAATCACATTTAAATTAACGGTTTGTAAATTGAAAATATAGCTTAGTATTTTTTTTAAATCTCACATTGTTTATGTGTAATCAATTTGGTTATCATTGCCAATAAAAATATCACTATTTATAAAATTCGACGAATCAAATTGTGTCGCTTAATTTTGAATATAGTACTTTCCAGATGGAATGCCACGACATTTAAGTACTATAGTTAAAATATTAGTATTCTCGTCTGTATATCTATAGATCAACTCTAATAACTAATTAATCGCGACAAGCAAAATCTTCCGTCTTCTTAAAAACTTATTTACATCTAAATACTAAAAGTGAATAAAGGAAAACTAAAAATACAGACATGACTAACGATTTATTTTGAATATAAATAATTTTTATACAATTAAATCACATTGTGTACAGCAGTCTCTCACTTGTCCGTACTCTCAGTAAGGATCTTTCGTTACTCGTTATAATATCTCCAACTTGCTCGAGTTTCGTTTAAAAAAACTTACAGCTGCTATATTCCATTTCCTTCTCTCAATAAATGACCGACCAAGACTTAACAGCACTGCTTCACTTTATACCACTGTACCAACGCTCTGATCAGATCACGGCAAACTTTATGTTCGATAATGTACACTAATTGCCTCTGTACACCCACTGCCGTCAAAGGAGGACTGCCCATGGGACCTACATTTTCTAAAATAAATCTGTCCACGAATGTCAGACTATCGGCGACCGATTTTTGCTAGCGAAAATGATACACACTCACCTAAAAATCGGTATACCTCGGCCGATCGGCCCTAGCTTCTAGGGAAGGTTCTTGTGTCAATTTACGGCGACGGATTTATGCTTTGAATCGATCACAAAATCAGTAAAAAACAGGTTATAGTCCTTACTACGTTCGTAATAAAGATGGCTTTCGTAGTGCATCTGTTGCATAAAAAAGTCTGACGTGGATGCTACCTTAAAATACTTTTGATAAACTCATTTAAAAAAGTTATAAGCAATTCATAATTTGATTTCTTTTTCTAGAAATTGGGTTATAATTGAATCTTGCAACTCTTTGGTCGATTGTGTGCCCACTAATGAACAGTCTCCTTTAAACACAAAGTTTGTCTCAATCTATGCTTAAATCTAACATCCAAATAATCTAATCTACCTTGACCACACTGTAGATCTTCCTGACAAACCAGAAGCAGGCCATGAAGCCGATGGTGCCAGTGAGGAGGAAGAATAAGAATACCATGATTAGAGTGTAGCCGAAGTAGAGGAAAGTGGACGCAGCGTCTTCTATATTGAGCTTGGTGACGAAGTAGTGGCAACAGTAGATGAACAAGTAGCCCGCAGTGGACCCGGAGCTGAGGAACGCTCGCCACCACCAGTGATAGTCTTCGGCGCAGAGGTGGAAGTAGCACAGCAGTATCGTCGTCTCCGAACACGTGATCACCAAGATCACGAACACGAGGAACAGGAATCCGAACATATAGTACATCTGCAACAATAAATTGTACTTAAAGATAACTATGGAAATGTACCAAAAATGTATGAGAGGAGACACGGCCAGGTCTATAAGTTCTACACTTAAAAAAATAGGCAAAAATACGCGGAACAGTAATGAATAGATATGAGCTGACAGGGTTTTGAGAGCGATAAATAGTTAAAATGACAAATTTTGTGAAGCTCGACCTAAAAATAGCTTTTTTTATGTATGATGGGCAAAGCGTTTGGCCACAATCTCACCTGATGTGAAGCGAAGATAAGGCCTAAGATGGTACACGCCCGCCTAGAAGATGCTTGTTTACTCTGGCCTTAAAGATATCCAGATTATATTAATCCGGGAAAACAGACCTAGGCAACGAGTTCCACTAATTAGCTGTTCGCATAGTGAAAGAGGAAGCAAAGCGCTTAGTGCGGATGGGCGGTATATCTGTTGGCAGGATGATGCTGTCGGGTGCAGTAAAAGTGAGATGGTAGACAAAAAGAGAGTAATTATGTTATAAGTATTTATTAAATTAATTAACGGAGGAGTACAACAACTTATAGTGGACGACCATGACACAAGAGGGTGTTACCATATAAAGTAATAAAAAGTTACAAAATTAAATGTTGCCTTATTTCAACACACCCCCTCAACAGTTGATTTTTAACTTTAAATTTTCAACATAAACATTGCACCCCCTTAATGTTATAGATACAAGTTTATTATTTAAGTCCTGAAACATTTCACTTTAGTTTTATTTATCTTTAAAACATTGTTACTTAACAAAAAAAACTTTTATTGATGAATAGAAGTACTTTATGACAATATTCAGTTAATCAAACTATTTCTAAATTTTTGGAAATTTTCTTTGCCCAGTGGCTTTGTGAAAATATCTGCAACATTCTCATTAGATTGAACATATTTTAAAATTACAGTACCATCACAAACTTTATCCATTATATAATGATATTTTATGTCCACATGTTTTAACCTCTTATTACTATCTATGGATGCTGATATTTTGATTACACTTTGATTATCCTCAAAAATATTTATATTAAAATCATAACCAAAATCAACTAACAATTGTTTTAACCAACAGCCTTCAGTTATGGTTAAACACAATGCAATATATTCAGCCTCACAAGATGATAATGATACAGACTGCTGTTTCTTTGTACTCCATGAAATAGGACAGTTAAATGCATAAAAAATAAATCCAGAAGTTGACTTTCTGTCTATTATATCTCCAGCCCAGTCTGCGTCACTATAACCCTGTAATATGGCATTCTTATTATACTTATATACTAATGACAATGCAATAGTGCCCTTTAGGTATCTTAGCACTCGTTTTAAACATTTATATAACATCATACTGGCACATTGTAAATATCTACTAAGAAAACCTACTGCTATAGCTATATCTGGTCTAGTATAACATGCATATAGCAAACTTCCTATTATTCTTCTACAATCATTTTCTATTTCCTTACTTTCTGACTTTTCCTGTTTCAACAACTCAAAATTAAAGTTTTGTTCTAAGGGTGTAGATACTGTTTTACAATTATACATCTGATATTTAATTAACATTGTTTTCAAATACTTTTCTTGATTAATCATTGTAATAGAGTTTTTTATGTCTTGTTTGATGTTCATACCTAAATATTCACTTGCAAGGCCTAAGTCTTTCATATGAAATTTATTACTTAATGAATTTTTAAATGTTTTAATTTCTATATTATCATTTCCAAAATACAATAGATCGTCTACAAAGATCAATAAATATATATATTTATTATTATGTTTTTTAAAATATAAGCAAGGATCATTTTTAGATTTTTCAAAATTTTCTTTTAACATGAAATCATTGAATTTTACATTCCAATATCGAGGAGATTTCTTTAAACCATACAATGATTTTTTAAGTTTAACTATTTTTTTATTATGTAATTGCATATATACCTTTTCCTTTATGTCGCCGTGTAGGAAGGCTCCAACAACGTCCATCTGGTATACCGGTAGCTTCTTTTGAACTGCTACAGACATAAGTGTTCTAAAAGTTGTAAGACTTGCAACTGGAGTGTATGTATCATCATCACAGTTCTTTTGCTCAAACCCTCTGGCTACTAGTCTGGCTTTATATAATTTGTTACCTTCTGATTCTTTTATTTTAAACACCCATCGGCTACTTATGAAATCTTCTCCTGATGGCACATTATCTACTTCTTCCCATGTGTCATTTTCCTGTAGCGTTGACATTTCTCTTTCAACGGCTTCCAACCACTTGCCTTTGTCAGGTCTTGCCATTGCTGCTTCAAATGTCATCGGCTCTTCACCCATGCTAAAGAAGTTTATGTCATAGTCTTTCATCCAATTTGGCGGTTTTCTTATTCTTTTCTGTGTATTTTCTTGTTCATCAGTAATTGTTTCATTATCAGGTAAGTTAATATCTCTTTCTGTTTCTGATAAGCTCTCATATAACTCACTATCATTTTTCTCTTCTGTTTCAGATTGCATCAGCTCTTCATCATTGTGTATGTCTTCGTGTAAATCTTCTATGGTGTCTTCTGGGATCAAGTCCAGTTCAGGTAAGTGATTTTCTGTATTTGCATTGTTATAAGTATTACAATTTCTTTCTATAACTATAATATCCCTCTTTATTTCAATATCATTTTTGTTTGGTAGGTATATTCTGTATCCTTTACTGGTTTCTCCATAACCAACAAATTTTCCAAATTCTGATTTGTAATCCCATTTTAATCTTTTTTTATCAGGTATGTGCACTGCCACATCCTTTCCAAAACTGTATAATTTTGTAATATCAAATTTAGATTTATTGTACCATATTTCATAAGGCGTCTTGTCCTTTACTCTACTTTTTCCTGTCCGATTTAATACATAGGTTGCTGTGTTGGCAGCTTCTGCCCAAAATTCTTTTCCAAGACCACTCTCAGCTAACATGGATCTAGCTGATTCAACTATGGTACGCATTTCACGTTCTGCACAGCCATTTTGTTCTTGAAGATATGGGATACTCTTCTCATGTCTTATACCATTTGACGTAAAAAACTGTTTTAAGCTCATATTATCGAACTCTTTCCCATTGTCGCTTCTCATTATTTTTATTCTATGGCCTGTGACATTTTCACTTTCTTTAATAAAATTTCTGATTTGTTCAACAGTTTCACTTTTATGTTTCAAAAAGGATATTTTACGAAATTTTGAATAGTCATCTATTAATAGGAGAAAATATTTAGAACCCCCAAGAGATTCACATTCCATAGGGCCACATAAGTCCATGTGTATAAGGTCTCCTGGCCTCTCACCTCTGGTATCACTTTTATTAAATGGAAACTTATGATGTTTGCCTTGTAGACATGATATACATGTTTCTATGTCACCTTCTTCATATTTTATATTATTTTGTTTCAGGATATTTTTGACTTGGTCAATGTTCTGGTGACCGAGCTTCGAGTGCCACTCAGAAAGTCCACTGCATGACTGACCAATCATACCACAAGGAATTTCATACTTAAATTCCATTACAAACATTTTGCCTTGTCTCTGAGCTATTGCTTTTATTAAATTATTTTTAATAATTTCACATGTATTTTGATTACACAACACCTTGTAACCTTTGTCCATTGCAGCAGTAATTGAAAATAAATTCACCTTTAAGTCTGGTATAAATAACACATTATACAAAGTTGTAGGTATCCAGTCCTTTCCATTAAAGGCACTAAGCTTAATTTCACCTTGTCCATAGGCTTTTATACAAGAACCATCGCCAATTAAAATGTCTTTTGGCACTGATAAGGTTATAAAGTTCACAAACATATTTTTGTTTTTACACATGTGCTCTGAGGCACCACTGTCTAGAACCCAGCAGTTTAGGTCTTCTAAATTGTCAACACATGTAAAGTTTATTCCTGACATTATAAAAGCATTCTTATTATCACTGTTATTGTAATTGTTTTTATGATTATTTTTATTTTTGAACCAACAGTCTTGTTCTTTATGATTAAACTTTTTGCAAATTTTACACTGCTTGTTTCTGAAATTATTGTTTTTGTTCACTGTATTGTTAGTTTTATATTTACAGTCCTTTTTGTAATGACCAAATTTTAAGCACTTAAAACATTTTCTTTCACTTTTAAAATTTGTTGATTGTGTTGTTAATGCCATTTTTTCTTCATAGCTATTATTGCGTTGCTCTTCAATCATCAATCTTGATATAAGTTCTGACAATTTTCTGCTTTCACAGGGTACTGAGTCCCAAGCAGACACAAAGTGTCGATAGCTTTCTGGCAAAGTACTTATTATTTTGGTGATAAGCATGCTCTCCGAGATTTCACCACCTACTTGTTTTATTCTATTTACTAACTCTTCCAGCCTTGATATATAAACTGAAATTTCTTCATTTTTATTGTAGCTCGACTCGAAAAATCTTTGTTGTAGTATATGCAAAGATGTATCGGATTTTGACTCGTATATTGAGCATAACCTTTCCCATATTTGTTGGGCTGTTTCACAGTTCGCCACTTGTAATATATTTTTGTGAGTTAATTTAGTGACAATTATAGATTGCGCCTTGGCATCACGTGCCGTCCATTTTTCGTCGGCTATATCTTGTTTTTCCGTTCCATCTACGATGCCATAAAGGTTTTGTGCTTTCAAAATAACACGAACTTGGAATTTCCATGATGTCCAATTACATATTCCTTCTAGTTTAATTTGATTTTCTGAGGCGTCCTCCATTTTGTTTCACACCGTTGACCCGGCGATTTTTCTTTGTAACTGCTTGACCGCGTACACTGCGCTTTACCACGCTTTTCTCTTTTTTTGTCAAACCACTCAACACCTGGGCCCATAACCTGTTGGCAGGATGATGCTGTCGGGTGCAGTAAAAGTGAGATGGTAGACAAAAAGAGAGTAATTATGTTATAAGTATTTATTAAATTAATTAACGGAGGAGTACAACAACTTATAGTGGACGACCATGACACAAGAGGGTGTTACCATATAAAGTAATAAAAAGTTACAAAATTAAATGTTGCCTTATTTCAACAATATCCACAACGTAAGGGTGAAAGCCTTCGCCGCGCCTGGTCGTCCGATGGTGGCAAGGGGCTGGGGGGATCAAATTATGAAGAACCTCCGCACACTCTCCGAAATGCAACCGATAGAAGACCGAGAGGCAAGCTACACGCCTTCGGTGGTCAAAGCTGTGGAGATTAGCCTCAGCGAGTGCCTCACTGCCGATGAGTCGCCTCGCTCGGTGCTCCACCGAATCCAGTGCATCCAACTGATAACGTGCAGATCCGTCGCAAAAGTGACAACAGTACTCCATGCAGAAGCGTACTTGGGCTCGATAAAGGCTTAGGAGCTGCTCAGATGTAAAATATTGTTTCTCCTTTGAAAGAATGCTAAGTTTTTTGGCTGCAGTTTCAGCAATGGATTCGATGTAGCGACCGAAATTGAGATTAGCAAAGATATCAAAGGTGGCCCACGGCGGAAGCCAAACTGGCGGTCACCGAGGAGATCGTTATCTTCAAGGTAAGCTTGGAGACGGTTGTTCAATACACGTCCCATAATCTTACAGAGTATGGACGTGATTGCGATTGGACGATAGTTGGCAGGATCGGCACGGCTACCCTTTTTTGGTACTGATTGGACATTGGCAACCTTCCAGGCATTCGGAACTTGTCCGGTTCTAAGAGATAAGCGGTACAGGCGAGTCAGAATGGGTGACAACTCAGGTGCACAACTTCGCAGCACAATAGCTGGAATGCCATCAGGGCCACTAGCTTTATTTATATCTAGAACGCTTAGCGTTTTGAGTACCTCTTTTTGGTGAATGTGAAGTTCTGACATCACAGAAGAACACACAGGTAACTTAGGTGGATTTACGCCAGCAGCATCTAGTTGCGAGTTATTCGCAAAGATAGAGGCAAAGAAGTCTGCCTTTATTTTGGCGGTGTGAGCTAGCGACCCGTCAGGATTAATCAAAGGTGGCAGCGACGACCGACAAAAGTTAGCTTCGACTGACTTGGCCAGGGATCAGAAAGCTTTGCTCCCGGACGGAAAGGAGGCCAATCTGGTAACAGCTGCCAGCAGTGTTAACACTTACACATCCTAAAGCCTACATCCCTATAGGCTATAGGGTTATGGTCTAAGCGAACTTTGGTGTGGAGGCGCCGACACCTCACTCCTCAAGATTCAAGAACCTTGCAACCGACACAATGACACAGCGTGGCTGATACCGCCTAATTTTCCTCCAGCCCGCTCCGCGACTCTTTCGCGGTCGAGCCTCAGCTATGTTTAACGTTCCGAATCAAGTCGATTCATTAATTGCCCTTATTTCTTAAGATCTCAATATGAGTACAAAAAGGTAACTGTCAATTATGTGACATTTAGAACGTGTGTTCAATATTCGACCTTAATGAACGTGATAAAATGCTGTATTTGGGAAGTACTTCCGTACATGCCGTCTAAAATTGTTTATGTTTTCTATAAAATCTATCTAAAGTTGGTTGACAGCTCTGAAAAACTTGCATTACATATTGCGAGAATATTTAAATTACTGTACTTAAATTTAGATTTGAGTCTTAAAAATAGGTCCGACTAGTCCGTTAGCAAGGACCTTGCTAATTTCGCGGTCGGGCCCCGTTTTAAAAGCGATTCCTCACCTGGCTGGACCACAGCGAGTTGAGAATGAAGAACAGCTGTATGAAGATGCATCCGAAAGGCAGCACGCCGCCCATCACCACGCCGGGCACCGGCTGCGTGTACAGCGACTGCTCCGGGATCTGCCGCGGGATCTGGTTGGTCCGCACCGGGTGGTCCAGGATCTGGGAACGCGATAAAACCAGGCACTGAAAAACCGCTTTAACCGGTTACATGAAATTCGGGTATCATTGTTCATCATCATCATCACCAGCCTTTATACGTCCCTCTGCTGGGCACAGGCCTTCCTACATGGAAGAAACACATGAGGAGTATATTCAGTATCATTGTTAACGGTATCCAAATCCAGTGACTCATAAAGATATCTAAAATATACGGTAGCGGTTAGAACCGGTAACATAAAATTCGGGTGTCATTGAACGGTATCCAAATTCAGTGTATCATAGAGATATCTAAAATATACGGCAGCAGTTACACTTAACGGGTACCTCAAAGATTAGGGTATCTGTATTTAATCGGAGACCGACTGCACAAGCTGGCAACGTAAGGTGTAAAACCGTTTTATAATACGGGTATCCGACCTATAAATTAGGGTACCCTTAACCTTTAGTAACCCACCTAATAATACCTTGGCATGCCGTCACCGACAAAAAGCCTACAGTAAGACTTAAATTTTGCTTTATGGCCTGTGCAGACGACGGACTTTTCTCGGCGGCGGAGAAAAAAGTACGCTCCGCGAATAATAAGTCCGCCGCGGATTTGCCGCGAACTCAACGCACACGGTGTGCGATCATCGTCCTGCATACGTACGTCACTCTCGAGCGCACAACGACACCGCGGACTAAATTCCGCCATGTGTCGCTTCGCCTCGTCACACGAGTTCTATTTTTTTCGGGGACTCCCCCGTACTTTTGTCCGGTCAAAAAAGTCCGCGGACAAAAATCCCTCGCCTGCGCAGGCCATTAAATTTTATTTTTTGAAAAAAAAGACTATAGTAGTTAATTAGACTAACCCTCTTCCTAAATCCGAAGTACGCGCCGATGAAGGTAAGCGGCACCGAGACCCCGAACCAGAGAGCCAGCAACGCCACCAGGGTGGAGAACGGCACCGCCGCCGACGACCCCTTGCCCCACAGCACGAGGTTCATCACGAAGAACAGCGAGAACACGAAGCTGGGGGACAATTATAGTTACTAATGATTTTGACGTGAATACTTCCATAAAGTTTTGGGCAAGCTCATGAGCACCATTACAAATTGTTAACAAAAATGTACTCAATAACATGGCTTTATTTAATTAATATTAAAGGAAACACAAAACTGTTTTATAGCTGACCCCGCAAACGTTGTTTTGCCATTAAAAAAATTGATAGTAGCCGATTCTCAGACCTACTGAATGTACATATAAAATTCCTAGCTGTCCTGTCACGGCAAACTATGTATGTCTTTAGTAGGACATTTATGAAGCCTCAAATAATAGCACAGTGAAATATTGAAGCTTTTTGCTAGTAAAATATATTATTATAATATGATTTGTTACAGTCGTGTACTTAAATATGTATCCATTTCAAAGCTACAAAATAATGTATCCGTTTTGATGTAGCCACTTTAAATTAAATAAAGTGTTCAGTCACCGCGGTGATTTTATGTCAACATTCAATGTGTCATATTTATTTACACAGCAATAACGACACTACGAAATATATTGTTTTTAACCCCCGACGAAAAAAGAGGGGTGTTATAAGTTTGACGTGTCTGTCTGTGGCATCGTAGCGCCTAAACGAATAGACCGATTTTGATTCGTTTTTTTTTTTGTTTGAAAGCTGATGTGACTACGATGATGGTTCTTAACTATAATTTTTGAAGATCAGTTCAGGCTTTTAATGCCTATCAGCTCATTTTCTACATGATAATAGGGTTTACTAACTTTTACAGATCCGATTGATTTGAAATTTGCTGTACTGTCACTTCGGTGACATTCCCATGACATACTATCCTTGAGCTGACGTAGACCATCAAAAAGTCTGCGAAATGCTTAATTCTTTAAAAACTTACAGCAGATATATAGCGTGTTTGGGCTCTTATGAATAGTCTCAATGAGATGGTGCTAGATAGATGATTAATGACGCCGGGGGTTACTTAAAATTCTTAATTTTGTATTTTTGATACATTTATATGTTAACATAAACTGTTACTTTATGTATAATTTAAAAGCTCAATAAAGTTGTATCCTATTAACAAAGAAACCTGGATCAAAAAAGGCTTACTTTCTCACGGCGTATTTATATTTAGAATGTCACCTATTTTTATTGCAGTAATTGATTACAAAGGATACATTTTTTATTGAGCATTAAAATAATAAATGCACAGTGTAAGTTAACTATAAAAGAGTATTTACATAGAATCATCGCGGTAATTGATTACAAATTTATGCAATTTAAAGTGACTACTTCAAAATGGACTATATTGAAATAGATACATATCAAAGTACTCTACTGTACAGTGATGATTCTGGATGTGAAGTGAATTTTATCACATCCAGCATTCCATATTTTACCCGCAAAAAAACAAAGGGTTCTTCAAAGGTGTCAAAAAGTGACGGCAATGCGCGAATGATATCCCTGATATTGTAAGCATCCATAGGCTACAGCCACTGCTAACAATCAGGTGGACTGTCTGCTTGATTGCCGCTTTAGTGGAATAAAAATCAACTCTAAAACAAATGGCAAAAAACGCCAGGTATTTATAATAATTCAACCAAAACTTACCCAGGACACACCATGGAGGTAAGCAAGATATTGCTCTTCCACCTGCGGCCGCCGAAGCTCTTGTAGATCCTGGCGCTGACGAAGCCGGCGACCGCGCCCAGGAGGACCCACGCGACCAACGCGCAAGTCATTAGCGCGCCGCGGTTGGCCGGCGACAGGAAGCCCAGACACGCGAACGCGAGCGTTACTAGCGTCATGCCGAACACCTATGCAACGACGAGCTTTATATAAAGGCTTTTCCAATCAGAACGCGCTATAGCGTCGAATTGTGTTGTACTATGAACGGTATTAGCTGTCAAACAGAGCGCCGGCGCTAGCAGTACGCAACGCTGGTGCTCTATTTGACGACTAACACCATTCATAGTACAACACAATTCGAAACTATAGCGCGGCGTCGGACTAGCGCTCTGACGCGCGCTAAGTACGCGTTCTGTTTGGCAAAGCCTTTAAGGCTAAACGCACATATGAGTCACGACAGTCTAAAGACACACTTACCTCTCACAGACAAGTCTTTCTTGTCGCCGTGCAGATCTTGTAGGTATAGACAATTTTGTCTATGAGACGTTTTGTTCGACGTCTGCGCGTCTTCATTATTTTTGTAAAGCAATAGTCTGTCTTTAGACTGTCGTGACTATTATGTGCGCTCGCTCTTACGGCATTCATAAGACGACCGCCCGGCCGAGTGGTGTGTGCCCGTTGCTATACAAGGTACTCGGTCAGGGGTCCCGGGTTCGTATCCCGGTAGGGGCAAATGTTTGTATAATGAGTAGATAGATAGATAGATGATTACAAAGCACTACGTACGTAAGTACGAGCATTTCTTCACGAGTCATGGATGTTTATATGTTTATTTAGTGTATTTCTAATATTTATCTACATAATATTATCAATATTTCTCCGTTACCTAATATCCATAACACAAGCTCTTAATGATGCTTTCTTTGGGCCAGATAATAGGTGTGTGTATAAATATTATTATTTACACGCATAAGCAAGTCAGGCTAGTTTAAATAGGTGTCTGAGGATTTATCAAAAATTAGTATTAGTGTCACCATCATCATCAAGCTTATATACGTCCCACCGCTGGGCACAGGTTTTTCTACATGGGAGAGACACATGCGGAGTTTGTGCCATAACACCACCACGCTGGCCCAATGCGGGTTTGTGGGTTAGGGCGATTGCAGTAACAACCGGGACCAACGAGCTCGAGATAAAAAAAATGATTGGCTCATCCCGAGATCGACCATGCGAAGGTTGCTTTGTTTTCATAATCGAAACGAGAGCGCTCAAGCCATACGCCACCGAGCTGATCGTATTTTGAGTAAGAGCAATATTTAGCTTCATACAAATAAAAATCGCCAATAATTTCTTTATTAATAGACTTTTTAAAAAATCATCTTTCAATAAAGACATACGATGTTAACGCTCTTAATAGCATGTTAAATAACCGTTGTTATTGCGATAATGTTTACGTCTGTTTTGATGAACCAAACTTTGAAGTACGGTGCTTTATGAGCTCACGTTAGGGACCTTTTGTAGTTTCATTAAATCATCATTAGAAGAGAAGGGTTTAAAGCTGGTTTAAAAGTGTATTACGAGAACTCGTATCAACCTAAGTTTTGAGCAAAAACAGGTTTTGATGCTTCCTATAGAATATGGTTTTCTAATTACGATAACTCTGTGTGCCTAAGAATCGAATGAATCGAAACAATAATTATTTTTGTTTCAATAAACTATCATTTGTCAATACCAGTGTTACCACCTGTGTCAATATGATGTGATATACTTATGCTTTTCACCGTTTTGTTTACAAAAATCGCCATTGCTTACGCTTACTTTGCTTAAAGTACATATTTTTAAAAAGGAATTCAGATGATAGCTTACGCTTATTGTTTTATTTATTCATTTATTTAAATAGATAAAGGATGATTCAGAAAACGCAACTTATATGATTATAGTAATTTTAATTTCATAGATAAATATTTAACTCTTAATATTTTCATGTCGTTAGCACTGTTAGCAGTGTGTTAGTAAAATTAAATACAATTCAGCAGAGATAACGTGATAAGGATAATACGAATATTGATAGTAATAATACTCTACCGAAATTATTAGATATTTAGGTCAACACTATTCCAGTGCAAGTTTCAGAGTGTTTGTGCTTGGTCAAACAAAAGCAGGGGAAATTTTCAGTTCGAAGATTTGATTAATTTCCTTTTAGTTATTTCTCTGAAAGCTGATACCTGATAGGTCAAAATTTTTATACCTACCTACATGTGTTCCTAATTTTTGATTCTAACATTATAATAAATGTTTGAAAATTATTTACTAATAAAACTTACCCAGTATCTAAACTAGAAAAAATTCACGTCCTGAGGCGGGGATCGAACCCGCGAACTTTCGCAATCCGGGCGGAAGCTCTAACCATCTGAGCTACCCAGGACTTGGGATATCCCTGTGAAATTCTTCTAGTTTATCTGTATTTGCGTTATGAGCTAACATCCACCCTACAATGTCGAAATGCTCCATTTCAATATCCGAAACGAGTATTTTTACAAATACCTACGGTTCGATTAAGTTGGGGCATTGCTTTCAAATATTCTTAATTTTTGATTCTAACATTATAATAAACGTACATGTGTGTTATGTGTTGTATTTATGTATGTAGGTTTATAGAAAGTTCTCACCTGGGAGCCTGAGCCAAGAAAGACAGCAAGCAACATTCCGCGGCGCGGAGGCCTGAACACGTCTCCGTGAACCAACTTCCAGCCAAATTCTTCCTACGAAATAATTTAAGGAATGACATAAATCTTATTGAAGAAAATAAATGTTTTAATTGTTGAAGTTTATTTAGGTCGATGTTTAAGAAAAATCAGGCTGTGCATAAAGGATTATGTAATATATGTATATAGATATTTATTTTTTATACTTCTAGATGACAAAGAACCTAATAGTAAGCGGTTACCGCCGCCTATAGACACCTGCAATAACAAGGGAAAATCACTTGATATTGCAGGTGCGTTGTCATCCTGGGGCCTAAGATGAAATGCCTTGCATGCCCAGTAATTACACCAGCTACCTTTCCCTTCAATCCGAAACACAGCAAACTGTTTCACGGCTGAAATAAGAAAGGCGGAAGTAGGAATTATTATAGGCTAACTTCCAACTTCTTTTCTATACTTCTAGATATCAAACACAAAAAAAATATCTTTCTTACCTGAGCATCTTCCCCACATTCCATTTGATTGTATCTTGCAATATCCTTATGTAATGTCCTCAACAATATCATAGCAACCATTCCACTAAGGAATAACACTATCACCAGCGAGTTCAATATGGAGAACCACTGGATATTAGTCTGTGGCATTGACTCAAGAATGTAGTCCCACCGGGAAGACCACTTGATGGTGTTGTTCTTGATGAAGGTCACTCGGTATGAGTAGGTAACGCTGAAGGTTTCATCACCAGACAGGGTGTTTGGAATTTCCAGGGGAATATTACGGGCACTGCAGTCTAGTTTGCCATCTTTTGGATGTTTGATGCTGGCAGGTTTAATCTATATCGAAATAATTATAGATTAAGATTAAAAGAATAGGAAAGTTTAATGAATGACAAATTATGACGATGTTAAAGCAATATAAGTATGATAGCTATACTTATGGGTGTCATAATATTAACAAGTAATTAATACACTCTCTCTGATAAGTCTACCCAAATTTGAATCTTGACTTGTACATAATGATTTTATGATAAGAAAATCAGAATAATAATATAATGCATCTTACTATTTAATATATAAATAAGTGCAGATTTGATACCTTAGCAGATATAATACGACCACCGTTGTCTCCAAAGCCAACACCCCATTCTTCCTCCCCTCCACTGTGGTAGGTGATCTCCAAGTCCACATGATTAAACAGGAAGTATGAACCAACTTGATTTGGAGATACATTCACTATTGGTGTACAAGTGTCCTAGAGGAAAGATAAATAGACATTTGACTTTAACTTCACATTGTTTTATGACAGAAATTTAAAATCTAATAGGAGACTACACCTATTCAAAATTAGTGTGAAAATTTTCTTATGGGAGATTACTAAAATTGTTTGATTCCATTAGAGCAAGCAAATTAATAAATAAAAAATAATATAAAAACTTTAATGAATCTTAAGGCTGAAGCTGCCTTATTTAAGAATATGGTTTAAAGTTAGACCTGGCTTTAAGCCAATGCTATCTTATTATTGTTTATAACATTTCAGCCGTTTTTAAAACTATGATTTGAAAAAAAAATGTTTCATTGAAACTAATAAAGTGAATGGGGTGGGTAGACCACAGTCTACCTGCAGGTCTATTCATGCTGTTCAGCTGGAACAGCATGAGCATGGAAGCCACAGGAATTTGTTTACCAGTATAATTACCAGAATTTCCATATGTTTACATTATGCTATTTATTATGATAGAATATTATTGGGTATAAAAAAAGAGTAAATACAAGTATGTTCATTCAGTTCATAAGTGTAAATGCCAATTTCTATCCTAAAATACCAGGCTACCACAACTATGTGGGAGATGTTTAGCATAATGTTAATTTATAAACATAATGGTTATAAATAATTTTTCATACCTAATAATTAAAGCCTTTGATATACTTGTGGAAGCCTGGTAGTTTAGGTTGGAGCATGGTGCACTAATGCATGGTATTGGCTATATTCTAATTTTGTAACAGTTGTGTGGTACTTATGGTGTTATACAACTGGAACAACCGCAAATAAACCATACATTGATATCTACATATTTTAGTAGGTTCGTACAAAATAAATACATTTGACTTCTTATCCTATGGGGTTTTTTTTCATAACTTTTGGAAATCTTTTTGTTGTAGACACCATTGGTAGGCCAGCATAGTGAGTGATATGTCTTTAAATTTTTTTAAATATTATAAATATCACATTTAAGTTATGGCCTTCTAGAATAATGATCATTGATTCCTAATGAAGCAGGCTAGGTTGGTAGTTAAATTCATAATCAGCAAACAAGACTTTAGCAGAAACACTGCATTTGCAAATTTTTCTTATTAGTGATTGCATAGCTAAAAAGATTTATGTAGGTTAGGAAAATATTTATTGGAGTATATATAAATAAAATATTTAGATAGAAATTCATCTTCATCTATTAATTTTTTCACTAACTAGAGCGCAGAATGGAATTACTTCCTGAAATAAGTATCTGACAGGAAAAAGTACTGATAAATGTTCATTTAAATAAAACACTATCAATAATGGATAAATTTTATATCAAAATTTTATAGTTTGCATAGATAATAAACTAAAGCAAGCCACTGCCCATTACTATACAGTTACTGTACAGTACAGTGGACAATTTAAATGTATAACAGGTTGTTGAATATTCTAAATAATAATATTTTATCATATACCTAATAGCCATACATAAACTATTATGAATAAAGTTCATTTGGTAGGCTGACCATTTTACATTTCAAATAAAACACTGAAGTAAACCTTTCAAAATTGGTATGTCAAAGATAGATGCGCATAGATGCAATGGGGGCACTTAAGTATTTTATGATAAGACTTATTGCTCTAATTATTTTCCAAGATTTTTATAATAGGTAGGTACTTTAAGTTTAATTTAAATTTTCTTGCTATAAATAGTGTCACGATAATTCTAATATGCTTAAATTCAGGTAACTTCCGCAAGTGATAACAGAAAAAATAATATGAAAGATAAATTAAAACAATTGGAAAATATATTTATGTATGAGACTGGCAATTTAATACATGCAATTTTTGTGGCATAAACACAAATCAGAAAATGTCCAACTCTTTTATTGATATATTGGGCCTAATTCTGAAGACACTCTAAATACATGCATCACTCTCTTTCTCTCATTAGATTAGGGTAAAAGATAGCAAAAATTACAACTGACAAATAACTTACATTTAGGCAGCTTTTAATAAAAACCACTGACACTTTTAGACACCATGTATGAAGGTGGTTTCTAAACACTGTATTTCATCATGTTCATTAAGTGAACACACCTCACATGAAGACACCTCTATATATGTCAAATTATATGTATGTCACTGACATTTTTATGTGAATGAGATACACTGAATTTATATTTAGATTGTGTTTTACAGAATTAGGCTCATTGTCATCAATTAATTAGTATATTGACTATACTAACCCTACGGTCTAAAAAAAACAATTTGCGCAAATAGCCCGCTTACAAAGGTATTAAATAGAATGTATTTGTGCCAACAAGAGTAATTTGACTTCAAAAAGCTGTGCTAACGCTGCTCATGAAAAAGAGGTAGTGCAGAGTGTGGGCAAATGTTAAATTTGAAGAGTTTGTAAATAATAATATGATATATAATCATAAAAACATAACAACTTAGAATGTTTTTGTAACAAACATTGACAGGATTACCTACACACGAATGAGGGAAAGTATGGTCCTAATTTATAGCACACAAACAATGCAAATAGCACCGTATTCTATTCGGTTCAAGGTGTTTGCACTGTTCGTAGCGTTGGTAATGTTTCCATATTTTGGACCTTGGTAAAATTAAGCAAAAAGTCTAATTTGCCACTTCAAACAACACAGTTGAAATTTTCTACATTCATCAAGTGCTGACTACAGTTCGCAATACATAAAGAAGCAACTATTATATGTTTACTCACCAAATCCCTTCGAACTTGACATCCCATGGGGAAACCAGTACTACAATATGTTTTCCCTCCTTCATTTACCAAGTAACACCATGTCACTGGCATGTTGTCTAAGATCCAATGGTGTTGGTAATAGAGAGCCATACCCATCTTCAACAAATTCAGTTTCTTAATATCTTCTGGATTTGACCCTCTGTATTCTTTTTTACATACAGATTTACACTCCACATTTTCAAGGAAATTGAGCTTGTATGGACTTGGTCTTATTCGTTCGCCAAAAACCACTTGACCAAGATTTTCAACTGGTGATTGTGTCTCATCAGAAAGACAGAAATCGAAGTGATGGTATTCAAATGGTATCACTGATTCTTCTGTGTTTAATCTATTGACGTACAGTGGTATTTCATTCTGAAATGATAAAAATAAAATAGCAAAATAAGATCTTATTTCAACTTTAGAATACTTTCATACCAGTGTTAATATATTCATTTTAAAATTTAAGCTTACTGCATGAATTTTCTGCAAACATTGACTTTCATCATCATTTAGCAATAATGTTCATCATACCTACTTAAAAATCTATATTAATATAAATCTGATAAATACTGATTAAATTTTATGGATAGTTAACGTTTCCTCGGCTATTAAATCCTTATCAAAAATAGGTCTCTGAAACTAATGGTAAAGCAAGGTGGGTAGGCATTTCCAAAACTCTGGTTTATGTAGCAGATATGAATACTGACCTTGCACGATTTCCCATTGTCTTCGCCGGCTTTACAATAATTCACTGGAGCCAAACCGGGCAAATAAAATGCTGTAATAGGTGTCAGTAGAAATAATGCGCAAACCGCATAGGCGAAAGACATGACGTGATATTCCTATTTCCACCTAGTATTTCTAAGCAGACACTATCATAAACTGTTTACACAAAAGATTAAATTCCTCATAATCATGTAAAAAGAATGTAATTCAAATATAGTTTTCTTGAAACGAACTGGAAAACTGTATTGGATAAACCAATTTTACCTCGTTTCGTTTGTACTGCTGTTCAAGAAACGTCACCTCAACATCCAACAACCAACAAAATTCATAGCATAGTGATGTACATACAACACGCATACAATATTCAATTAATAATCAATTGAATTGACTACTTACGCTCTTACTATGTATTATTTATTTATGCCATTTTATAATCATTGTTATTAATCAGACTATTCAGACCTTGTCTATTTTTAATAGACAAGATTTATTCGAAAAGTATTTGGTTCAATTATTTAAATACTCTGTCATATTTAGAGTGTAATTGTCAAAAACCAATACAATTTCAGTTTAGCGATTAAGGAAAATAATCTTTTATCCGAGGGGGCAGAGGGCCGATGTCTTTCGATAATCACTATCGCTGTCGCTTAGCGGAAAATATATGGGATTTGACATAAGCTTTGATAGAATTACGAGCGCAAATATCAAATCCCATACATTTTCCATAACGATAGCGATCGCCTATCCGTTTCTGCGATAAGTGATAAGTTAGAAGAATGACGCACTTATAGCAGCTGTGGATTGCATTAAACAATGTTCACTGCGGGTTATCAAGTTTTCCCTCACAGATAACGCCCATGGTGAGAATCACGGAATACTTTTAGTGGGAAGAATGCGAGCCAGCACCAACAATTGGACGATCACCATGATACTCTTGTCATTATTATTATTTTTATTCTGGATATTTTTTTAATTGATACAATATAAACACACGGTGGTGGTGGTGGTAGTTCATAGAAATGGTTAACCACTTTCGAAAACATCTTATTCATTTGATAATTTCATGACTTTTGTACAGTCGGCAGCACATCAAGCGTAACAGTATATATAACCCTAGTAAACGCTATGTATAGCTATTAGAAAGAAAGCACACCCTCTTCGCTATTGGTTCAACTTCAACCATCTTTTAGAATTTGACCAATAGCAGAGCTTGTCAGAATGCTTCGAGCGTTTATTGGTTAAAATTGGTCGAATTGTTTGAGCTAACGCTATTTGTACGCAGAGTTTAGTCTAATTTCTATGACATCGCATTTTTTAAGTATGAAGTTGGGGCTCAAGTTTAGAAGTTTTTTTTTTGTATCTGTGGTATTTAAAAGTTGAGTATAGAAAAATCTCGTCCATTTTGTATTGAGACCTAAATTGTATGGGGCGACCTAATATTAAGGGTTCAAACTATTGAATACGAAATCACAAAATCAACTTTGACTGCTTGTTTACTTTATTTGTAGATAAATATTAGTTTCTTTGAAAAAAATATCCAAGTAAAGTAATATACGAAATGGCCACGCACTTGAATGGAATAAAAATAAAATAGTGGCACTACACAAATAGGTAGATAATATGAAAATCCGACCGAATATCGGTAAGTTAAAACGCCTACTTTTGTTCTACTGTTTTTAAAAGAACAGGGACATACCAACCTATATTTTAAATAAACTGCGCTTTTCTTCGTGTTTTTGAATGTAAACATTCAAATGAACGCCATTTAAGTGTATGAAAGTATTTTGCTTCATTTATTTTTTACCTATATGTATACGAAACAGGTTTTGGTCAATGTCATTTGATTTTCTTCAACTTCTAAGTTTCTAACAAAATGAAAAGTATTTGGTTAGGTTAGGAGACTTCCTTGCTAAACAAATTAACCTAGCAAGGTTACTTAGGTTACTTAGTTTGATTATTTGGTATACATAAACCAACTAATCATATTTGTAAAATGATTCCAGCTACTATTGTTTTGTAATTAAAAACATCTATAAATTAAGTAGCTGAAAGACTCAATCCAGTTCATTTATGAACAGGTTAATAAAACAAATATTACTTTGCAGGTGGCGGGCAGACCATATATTTTTGGTTTTTAAATATGAGATGAAGATCCAGGCTGTTTAAGAGGCTACAAGATAGTGTGTTGATGTGTGGTGTATTTGTTCACATAATTGTTGTTATTAGTGAATTCTATACCTATGTCTGTGAAATAACTAAGTAGGTAACCACAAACCAGACAAGAGATATTCTATTGTTGAGTGGATGCCAGTGTCAATATTTATGGAATTTTATTAGATATTAACCCGTCAAGCATGAGATTCCAGACACAATTGATTCTTCCATTGTCATCGCCCCCGGTGGTATATCGCCGCTTGACAGATATTAAAAGCTACAGACATAAATATTTTTTTACAAAAAGTATATAAATGACCACCACATAGAGGTTAGGGTAAGTTTCAGTTTATAATTTTATGACTGACTTCGAAAAAAATGTAAGGTTATTGAAGATATTTTTTTTAGATACTTAGGTTCAACATTTTGGCTTAGCAATAGTGAGCACTTTAAATCAATACATAAGCAACCAGAGACATAATTACATTAGTTTTTGTTTCCTGGGGTGATAAAATCAACAGGGCCTGGTAAAAATACTAATAACACCACCACATTACAAAGTAGGTTAGGAAGAGTTGTCCCTATAGGTTCCTTTACCTATCTCTGCCTAGACAACTGTAATATTCACACGTGCATACTTGTTCAGCAACAGCAGTTTTCCAAGTTCCTACATGATATTAGTGTAACTGTCATGACCTGTAAATTCAAATGCTTACCAGTAACAGTAATAGTAATAGTAATAATTGGATAGCCATCCAATTATCTATGTGATTTTTATGATAAGAAATTGATATAATTTCAAAGAGCAATGGTGGTAATTCACCCAAATCATTATTTTCTTAGCCCAAATTATAATAAAATATAGTTTCTAAACTTATCAGTCTTCTAACATATTTTCTCCTATTACTATTGTTGTTTATTATTATTTAAATTCAAGATGAAAAACCTTACTTCTCATTGCAATGGTTATTTGATTTAGAATGGTGTTCAGAATTTAATAATACATCTTAGGCAATTTTATAGGTTAGGTAGTAATATTTCTTACATCATAGGAATGGTTTTTCTATACCTGTCAAGTATCAGATTCCAGACACAACTGATTTTTCAATTGTTGTAGCCTTCCAGAGGGATAATGCCGTTTGACAGATTAATAAATTACTAGCATAAAACAAAAAAATGTTTAACTCTACTAGTAAAAGAGAGATTTCTAAAAGTTATTTTGGATTTCATTAAATAATTATAGAAAAGAATAAGTGAGGTAAAATAGTGCTAAAAATACTAATATCTACCTACCTACCTACTTAACTGCATATTGTTATAATTAATTCCATTTAAATATTAGGCACCTAAGTTATTCATAAAATTACCCTAGGCCTACAGATTACTTTTTATTTTTTATAGCCCCCGACCCTAAAAGAGGGGTGTTTTATGTGTCTGTCTTTGTATCTGTAAGTTTGTCTGTGCCATCGTCAGCCATGCAATTTTTTTTGTTAGAAAGGTAATGTGGTTGAGATGGTTCTTGACTTTGAATTATGAAAATCTGTTCAGGCGTTTGATGATAATCTTTCACAGATTCGATTATTTTGAAATTTGGTGTACTCTTATAGTGATATTTCAAAGACAAGGCTGAGGGTTAATTAAAATTATAATTTAATATTGTTAACTTTTAAATAAACATGTTAAATCAATTTTGACTCTTTCTTATTTCTTACACATTCCCAATTAGACCTGATTGCTCTCAAATAAAGAATTTCTTTTATCTGTCAAATCATGGATTGCAAAAACAATTGGTTTTTAGTTTTGTCCAAAAAAAAATGTATTTTTAAGTAATTTTATTGTCATGATTCAACCCTCACTTGTACTGAGGTTAAAAGAGTTCACCTCAGAGAAGTAGACCGAAGTAGCAGTTTCAGAATGTTAATGGAGTGTTTGGCTGAATAATGATGCAATTTGAATTGCAATAATACACTTATGGCTTATAAAATTACTAATCCAAATGTTTTTACATTCAAGAGACAGCACTTCCCCATTTCACCTGTAATTTCAGTTTTGTTATTACTACTTTTAGTTATTTATCTTAACACAATAATTTGACACCAGTGGCACAGATGAACTAGTAGCGACCAGTGTCTAGGAATTGTCAACAAAGCTGTTAGCTTCTTAAACTAGTCATATTAACAACCTCGCCAGAGCCTCGCCTCGTGAGGTCGCCAGAGCTCTTGGAGATATACTTATGGTAGCCTGGTACTTCAGACTGGAAATATACATTTATTAGGTGTCAATAGATGAAATGAATTAACGGACTGAAAAACTTTCTCCAGTGCTCATGGGGTGTAGCATCAGTCCGATCAGTCTACCTGTCTGTCTGTGTGTGTCGACTTAATATCTTGTTTGCACTCTTAGCTTAAAAAACTTGTATTAAAATTTGAATCCAACTTCTATTAATTCCCTACTATTATTTTATTTCAATTAATTTTAAAATCCCTACACATAATCATCATGTCAGATAAGAGATACCCATCGCAATTGGGCAAGGACCTCCAAACCGATCGGTCTTGCATTGCCTACACATGAGAATAATTTTGAATCTTAAAATTACAAATCGATCCTAAGTAGGTAAGTATGATGATCCTGAAAAAGACTGAACATTTTTTGTTAGAAAAGTACCTAGGTATAATGGTGTGAAAAATGTTTCAACTAGAAAAAAATGTTCTCAGCGCTCATAGCATGGCTAACTCCCGGGAGGAATGAATAAAAGATCTCTCGTCGTCAGAGAGAATTATATAAATAAAACACATTAATTTGTCTCATAATATGTGGACAGGTCGTGGTGGAGAGAGATTTTGTCCACGGTCCGTTCTACCTTCTACGAGTGCTCGTGGGTCCGAACCCGCGACTGAGCTATAGAGGATTTAACTGAATCCTATAAAGTTATTAAAGATATTCCTTAGATTTATACACAATTAATCTAAGTGATAATCTTTTGAGTTTTTTAGAAGCGTTTACTTAGATGGCCATAACTTAGACTAGTATATAACTATAAATTTTGAAATGTATTTAAACTATAATCCCCGACTTTACACAATCCTTTCACAAATCCTAACCTAACCTGAGACCATCCATAAACTCTACTAACACAAATCAAAAAGTAATGGCGAATTTGATGCCTACCTATTGATAAAAATATCATGAGCCATACCTTGGTAATTAATAATCGACCTAAGTATCAGATATAAAGTCGAAATTCCATTGAAAACGTAACCGCATTGCATCATATAATATTAGGTCGTATGGTAATTTACCTAGATAGAAAAGGGTAGCTCAAATTAAAATTGGTCTTTTTACTGTATTTAGAATCTACCCAAGTAAGTATATTAGTAAAAAACAAAGCACAAAGACCTATCTACCACATTGATCTACCATACCTATGATACCTAATTATCCAATTAAGTAAGTATTAGTTTTTTGATAGTTAGTGATTTACACCAAGAAATCATTACAATTTTATACATTTACTAGTATACACAGCCATATGATGGCTGTGATGTGTGCTCACAGCCGAAATATAAAATGAAGCTACAATCATTATAATTTCAACTTTAAAGTGATGTAATAAGCTTCAAAATTGCTTGCGTCACACATCACTGGGTCTAGTAAAATACAATGAATAAATTCGAAAAGAAATTATCAACACCCGTGGTCGATATCGTTACATGCTCGTCTTCACTCTTGGGTAACCGGGTTCAAATCTCAGAAATTACATTTTTATGTCAATTTATTTTAACACTAAAATTCACAAGGATTTTGTGTGAGGTCTATTTTCTTCAAAATTGTTATTTCGTATTCTATTCACATTTGTAGAGTAGAATGTTAGGTCTTTAAAATATTGTGAATGAGTAGTAGTTACAGGTATTATGATAGGAGGTGGTGAACTTTATAAATGTTTAGTAATTAGAATATAAAATTAGAAAAAATTCAGGTCCTGAGGCACGAGTCGAACCGGCGACCTTTCGCAATCCGGGCGACTGCTCTGCTGACCACTGAGCCACCCAGGACTTTGGGATATCCCTGTGAAATTCTTCTAGTCCATCTGTATTTGCGTTCATGAGCTAACGTCCACCCTACAATGTCGAAATATTCTATTTTTATTTTCTATTCTGTTTTTAATTACTTACTAAGTAATTTTTCAAACATTTATAATAATGTCAAAATCAAAAATTAAGGTTATAAATGTTTTTATTTGTTTTATTAACATTAAATAAATGTAGAAAAACAAACCTAAGTGTTTACTTAGGTTTATTTTAATTTCTCTCCATAACAATGGACCATAATAATGACCTGACAATAGAAATATATTTTTAAGTTAATAACAATGAATAAATAAGGAAGCCTGTATTTTAATAGGTATAATAATAGTTGATTGAAATAATTAAGTACGCTGAGCATTATTGATAAATAGGTAGCGTAAATAAAATATCATAACTAGCAATTATAATATGTAGAAAACTTTTTGTTTTAAATTAATGCAATGGTCTTAGCCGTACTTTAATTTTAAATCAAGTTGAAACAACGAAGCGAAGAGAGTAGGCCGCGTACATAGCTAGCTGTAGCTATAGCTACCTATAAACCTACACATATTTAGTCGGAGGCTATAACGAAGAAATACTTTTAATAGTCGTCGCGATCACGTTCAAGGCCATCTGCGAGTATTGTAGGTACAGAGTACTTGAGAGAGAGACGTTAGATAGAGGCGCTGAGAGACATATGTTTATCCTTTGCGCACAAATTTTCTGTGCGTTGCGCTCTAGGTTCAAGGACAAACTGTTACGCTTGACGTGCTGCCGACTGTACGATATAATATAACATTGGCTGCATTATGTCACAGAAATGTCATTGAATTATCAAATGAATAAGAGGTTTTTGAAAGTGGCAAACCATTTCTATGAACTAAAATAGCCCATGTATGATATTTTTTTTCCCAAACGCATCCATTTGTAAAATACATCAAACTCAATACCAATTCACTAAAATCAAATTGCATTGCAAAATTCTCAGACTACCATTTGATTTTGCCAAACTGTGTAAAATAAGACAAATCCGTTCAAGAAATAACGAGTCCGAGTTTTTGGCGGGATTTGATTATCCCATTCAAGATTTATAATACAATAATTACAAAATTGTGTGTATTTCGCGTTAAACTCTCCCAAGATGCATTGAATTGAAATGTGACCGCTGCAAGCCACCGTGTGTGTGTTTGGGGCAGGGGGGGGGGGGTGCATGTATGCGTGTGTTGCTCCGGCATTTTAATGGAATATTTGCAGATTAAAGCAAATACTTATAACATGGCTGTATGTGTATTACATCCCTTCGCCTTCTTTGTAATAGAGAAAATTTAAAAACAACAAAAAAGCTATTATATTATAATACAACAACAAAATTACACCCTTTTTTAACGGACTTCAAAAAAAGGAGGAGGTTATCAATTCGTCTGTATGTTTTATTATTTATTATTTTTATGTTTGTTACCTCAGAACTTTTGACTGGGTGAACCGATATTGATGATTCTTTTTTTTTTCGATGCGGAATAATTCTCATTTGGTTCCATAAAAATTTTTTGAAAATCCATTGGGTACTTTGGTTTTTAAATAAAAAAAAACTGGCAAAATAAAGTCGTCTACATATGCGATATTTTTTTTTTTGCTTTCCTATGAATTTTTTAGTGAAATGATACGGTAGAAATCAATTTAAGCTCACGGTTATCCATCTAGCTTTGGCCTTCAAAAGTTATCACAAAAAATTATGAAAAAAAAAATATTTAAAGAAAAATTAAAACCGACTCCAAAAAACTGAAAAGGATAAAATAATTAAATTTTAGTAGGTACTTACTCATCCCCTAGAAACATATTTTTGGAGTTGGTGTTAAGTTGTTTCCAGAAACCATAGATAGTGAAGCACCGACTCCAAAAATATGTTCCTAGGGGATGAGTACCTACTAAAATTGAATTATTTTATCCTTTTCAGTTTTTTGGAGTCGGTTTTAATTTTTGTTTAAATATTTTTTTGTTTATATCAATGATTATAGCCCCCTTATTCAGAAACTGTCGGAACACGGATGCGATTTGTTAGGTCACATGCCGTCTCATTTTGATGCACCGCGATAAAAAGTGACAGTATAGACTTTCCGATATTCGAATATTTTCAGACAATTGTGAATAAGGGGGCAGGAGGGTGTTATCATGCGTAGCATTCTGCATCACTATATCGTCTGTGGCATAGAATAATATTACTCCAAGGAGAAGAATGACAACTTCATAGTTAAAATATTTATTTCCGGTTTTAGCGGAAGTACAACACTCTAGTGCCACCTATAGTTGACCCACCGTCAACTATTTCAGCGGCAAAATATAAATTTCATGCAAAAATATTTATTTCAGTTTGAATGGAGGGATGGGCAATTTCACTTGTAAGAAAACTATTTTTTTTTAGTTTTCTTACAAGTGAAATTGCCCATCCCTCCATTCAAAAATTGTTTGCCCATAAAAGGTAAAATAAAACAATAATTTTTTGTTATGGAGATATTTATTTTTTATTTCGTACTTCCACATAACATACATAACCTAAATTAATCCAAGTTTCAGATATAACTAATTCTGATGCATGTCATATGTCATAGTACGGCGTAAATAGCACACAAGTACGTACCGCAATAGGTTAGGTTTTAGAAAACGAAAATGTTTGATTTCGTCTAAAGCAGGTGATTTGCCACACTTAGAACATTTTCTTCTGCTTTCCTTTGTAATAGACATATTGCACCGGTTTAGAGTCACTGTCTCGTAAATAAATAATCAAAGTCACTGTCTTGTACGAATCTTATCACTGATCGATCACTGAGGAGAATTCAGGAACAAAAACATAGACGGAGGAACTCAATCAATTCGACGTTGTATGCACGTAAAACTTATGAACTTTATTTATACGAGTACTCTGAAAACTAAACCACATGAAATTGAGAGATCACGAAATACAAATGAAGACAGGCCGGCAAACAAAAGGAAAAATCCGCCATGATTGTTTACGTCCGTCCCACTTGTCCAAGATCGGTCTTGCCAGCGTACGTGCTAATTTATCTACCATCATTTTATCAACATACGAAAAATAAATTGTTTTTCTTTAATCAAATTAAATTTTTTATCACATTTTGCTTTTAAAAATAGCAACGCATAGAGAGGTATTGGTCTAAAATTGTTTTGTTGCCGATAAATTGAATGATAAAGCAATATTTTCTTCACAAAAATCTACTTACAGTATTCAGGATATAAAAAAGGGTATCCCCAAGGGATACCATAATTAAAAAAACGACATTTTTGAAACTAGCAATGAGAAAAGTTTGCCCCCGTAGGTATTTAATATTTGTATAGGGAAAGTTGACACCCCCTGGTCTGTGGTGTTATCTAAATGTATTCTGTGGCGTTATCCCTTCATATTAACCACAGACATTATAGTGATGTGATATTACCTAACCATAATCGACCAAATTGAGCTAACATTGAAGTATCAACTAAGACCATTTCGTTTCATCTGTTATTTTATATGGTCGGTTTATAATATGTTAGAAGTTCAGCAACAGATCGATAGATGACGCTGTAACCATAAAAAATAACTGAGAAAAATATTTAAACCAGAAATATTCAAACTTATGTAACATTTACTATGATGTTATTAATAAAATTAAGAAAAAATAAATAATTAAATTTTTAATCAATATTAGGTAACATTAGCATTTTTTCACTATAACATTAATAATATGCTAACAATAATAATAATAATAAAAATAATAAAATGCTTTATTTTAATAAGCCTTCAAATTAGTATACATAGTAAATGCTATCTTAAAATAGGTTCAAATGGCTGGTGGACGTTCATTGTACAGCTGATGCTTAAACTAGGTTAGTACCTGAACTATAAGCATTAGCTTACCTTCTAATTCATTAAATAGGCTCTGAGATCATTAAATAGGCTCTTGCTGGCGCTAACTATGACCATGGACTTGCTATGACGTAGGTATAATATCGTGCCCAAATTATTAATCACTTGAAACAGCAACCTATAACTGGGATTCGAACCTCGGCCGTCATAGCCACATAATACTTTTACTCCAAGTCATAGCAACCCCTGTCAGATTCGAATTTTTTATGACATTACACATAGACAAAGAGCATTTATTTTATAGTTTGTGACAAAATGAAATCCATAAACTAGACATAAGGACTTTTCTTACCGCTTCACATTAGGTGGTTTTGAGTCATTTGTCGTGCTTTGTATCATCATCACCAACCTATTATAGGTACCACTGTTGGGCACAGGCCTTCCTACATGGGAGAAACACATGAGGAGTTTGGGCCATAACACCACCACGTTGGCCCAATGCGCGTTGGTGAGTTGAAACGGTTGCACTAACAACCGACACTGACGGCATAACGTGCCTTCCAAAGCACTATACAAAATTCCTCAGTGCTGGAAGTCGAAAGTCTTCGACCAGTGTGAGTTGCCAGTGATGACATACGACTGTGAAAAGTGGCCGCTTACTATGGGCCTTCTGTGCAAGTTGGCTAGATGACATACGTATGAGAACCAAAGTCACTGACATAGCTCAAAAGATTAGTAAGTTGAAGTGGCAGTGGGCAGGGCACACGCAGAACAGACGGCCGGTGGGGTGTTAAAGTTTTAGAATGGCGATCACGTACCGGAAAGCGCAAAGTAGGACGGACACCCACTAGACTAGATGGACAGATGACCTGGTCAAGGTCGCGGGGAGCCGTTGGATGCAGGCTGCGCTGAACCGTTCCATTTGGAAATCGATGGGGGAGGCCTTTATTGTTCTGGTATGATGATGATTAAAAAAATAATCTGCGGTTTATAAGTAGGTTCTGTTACAGTTTAGAAATGATACAAACTGTGATTAATATGAATTTGTTTTATAGTAGAATATTATGTCGTGTGTTCTTAACAATGGCTCAATCAGAACTGTCTTCCTTCCCCGCATCTCCACCCTCGCGTAGCACTGGGATGACTACGGCGTAGTGTTGACGTCATGGCGTAGCTGATGACGTCATAGCACGCTACATAGGGCTCTACCTGTATTACTTTAAGGTGCTGCCACACTGCTGTTTAAAAATGTTTACAAACATTTTCTAACACTAATACGTTTACTAACAAATGTTAGGAATTGATACATTCTGTTAGGAATTGTTAAATGTTTTAAGTGCTCCTACACTGATGGAAAATGTTTACAAACATTTATAACATTTGAAATTATTTAACAACATAACATTTGGCCTAGATTATAGGTTTACAAACAAATGATAACAAATGTTTAATTTTGTTACAATTTGTGAACTAGTTTAGAAATGTTTACTAACATTTTCTATCTAACATGACAACATTTTCTAACATTGTGATCGTATGTTTCCTAACAAATGTTTCCTAACGTTTCATAAAATACACTCGGCGAAATTATTATTTAACAAATTATAACCACGATAAAACAATACCGTGATATAACGGCAAATGAGTGAGACGATAGCTATTGTCAATCTTCGACTTTCTTCGTAATATTTCGTGTATCGCTACTAAACTAAATTCGAATATTCGTCAAACTGCCAAACAGTAGTTATTCTTATTCTCCGACTGTACTGTTAATTGAACTAGACCACAGTGTACAGTCTACAGCAAATAAAGCGTAACACTTTGACCTTGAGACTGCCCTTACGCCACTTCGTATTGCAACTATTACACTTAATGTGCTGTCGTCTTTAAAAACTCACTTAACGTTTAACAACATGGCGTATTGTAAGTCCGCTCAATTAGATGTCTTGGAGGGTCGACTTGTACTTAAAAATTTTGGTGTGATTGGTAGGTTCAAGGCTAGTTTTTTATGACCACTTACATCCAAAACGATTTCGGTTAGAAGTGGTCATGAAAAACCTTGGATACAGATTAGACAATAGTTAAACTTTGGACCTCCCAATCACTCAGGCATTCACACAAAAGCCAGAGCTTTTATATCCTCAACACTCACATAAAAGCCAGAACAATTGGACGCCTAGGCAGCACCTGTAAGTACGGGCCGTGGGCAAAATCTCTGTCCACCACTTGTCTACTTATTTGGAGACAAAATGTGTGTTAGTTCGTTCTTTGGAAGAAGATAGAACTTTTAACCACTTCCCGGGGAGTTTGCCATGCTACGGGGTAGGTATCCTTAGTTAAATCAAAGAGTAGGTAGGTATGAGTACCTAGGTGCTTTTGTGCTGGAGTTAAATCAACAGAGACAGTCGTGACATGACTGAGGTATTTCAGATATCCGTTTTATTTATTTGGCGAAGACAAACCTCTAAAAGTTGAGACAAAACAACTCACTGTCTTATTAATATAATGAGTTAAGAAATAGCTTAGTAAAAATTGTACACATGTAAGTAAAGAAACGTAATAGATATGCCTATTTTAGCGGCAAGCGACGTTGTCTTAATTCGTTTTTTTCTGAGGGTGTGAAGGGTCCAGTGTCCTGTTCGAGTGTGACACCGCGCACGAAGGCCGAGATGAGTCCTAGGGCTGCAGCGGGCTTGTCCGCAGGCACCATATGACCGGCTCCACGGATCATCACTTCGGTCAGTTTACCCGCTGACTTATAGTAGCTGAAATGAGCAATAATAATAATGGATAAATATTTACGTATTCCTAGCTTATTATGCGTTGGGCGTCTAATGGCAAAACAACAATTAATCGAGTACAGAAGGTTCATCCATCACGCATATCTTTAGGGAAAATTTGTTATTTTATGTGTCTTTGAATGTCTCTGATTTTTATTTATTATGCTGCGGCTACACTACCGTGATATGGCAATAATTATGGCCATAAGTGAAACAACAACTAGGTGTAGCCACGAGTTTATGGCCATAATTTTAGAGTGCCAATTAAAATGCCTTATATAATATATAACCAATTAGGTAATAGCTTCGACGGCGGTCTTTTTTCGCATATCAAAGAAAATTACCGCTGCGGTAAGTAGCGTGTGTGGTTACACTACCGTTTGTCCAGTGTGCAGCAGGAGTTTATCGGAAACGCACTTGTGGACTGACATTGATTGGTTGAATGAAAGGGCGCTCGAGTTTTGAACTATTCTAAACTAAACCACGTCAATGGGATACCAGTCTAAAAATCATAGAAATCGTCCACCATCTTCTTTTAAATCTTAGTTTAGCTGTATTGAAATGTAAAAGATTGATTTCTCCGTAGCATTAATGTCCATCTTGAAAAATTATGTTTTTACCGCATAGTTCATTGGCATATCTAGGTTAAAGTGTAGTGAAGCCACACCACTTGAGGCGGTAATTAAATACCACAATTAGGGCGGTAACATGCGGTAGACGATAACGGTAGTGGAGCCGCAGCATTACTAGCTGCACGCGGCATGCATTGCAATGGCCGTAAAGAGAAAACTATATACTCTTTATTGCACTTTAAAATTACAAATAGCTAACTATTAGGTTTTATAAATAATAATCATAATTTGATCAATGTTTTTGAAGCGCATAGCACAAACAAATAAACATCTAGTTATATATTATAACCAGCATGCTTTTTAAAGCTCTTAAAGGGAAAACTGTTAGGTTTTATCATAAAACAATTGAATTTTTTTTTCATAACCCAGGAACCTTCGCAAGCGTTTCATAATAATAATAATAATAATATTCATACACTCACACCTATTATCTAGCCCAAAGTAAGCATCATTAAGAGCTTGTGTTATGGATACTAGATAACGGATAAATATCATAATCTGCGCATAGGAGACAGATTTATGATTTTTATTCATATAGATAGATAACCACTACGTAAGAATATAAGCCACTACCAGGATTCAAGCCTGAGGACTTCTGTACCCCTAGCACGAACACTTTTAAATTTCGAATCGCATCGTATCGAGTAGTTGCGTTAGCTTTTGTCTGGCTTTTGTTTGAAATTTTAAGCGTGCGTGAACGATACGATTACGATTCGAAATTTAATAATGTTTGCTAATGTTTTAGCCCGTCAAGCATGAGATTCCAGACACAATTGATTTTTCTATTGTCATCGCCCACCGGTGGTATATTGCCGCTTTACAGATTAATAATGGTAGGAGTACTGGTAGAGGAACTGTCACTTCGACCAGAGGGTCGCCAGATATAATGAAGATCTCACTTACCCCGCCAATTCTCCGTTGTGATACCACGGTGATCGCTTCGCTTTGTCAAACTCTGAAGAGCTGGAGAACGAGAGTGAATTGTACGTATTCACCGACGGATGGTAAGCCACTATTATATCTAAATGACCGCTGAAATAACAAAAATAATCATGTAAATTACCCCATAAAAGGCCATTGGTTAACAACAGCTGTTTCTCTCGTATTTTGGAGCAAATAAATGTGACAAAAAACGTACAGCAGAAACTATCTAATAAGACACATTTCATAATTACAATGTCTTATTTTGAACCCATTTACGGGTTTCTTGCCCGGGAAAAAATAGTCGTCCTATACACTCAACCCCTGCGGTGTTCCGACTCGCTGCGTGGGTGTCGTCACAGCAATAGGAATCGTCTGTGACGGCGCCACTAGTTACCTTTGGCAGGCCCTTCCACGAGGTAGATCTGACTCATCTCAGAAGACGTAACTACAAGCTAAGTAACGTAGTGCACCGCACCGCAATGAGCCCACAATCCCACTTGGACCTTCTTCTTTGCACCAAATTCATTCTCCACACCGCACTCCTGACATAACATGAGACGTGTTCAAACACATGTGGAACTGCCATGATGTTTTAGAAATATATATAACCTGTACCTACTGTAGGCAACTACAGTCTTGCGATTAAGAGGGTTCCTAACTGATAACGATGAAATTTTGGATAGTCATAGAAATTTGTATCCACGTTTATTAATCATCGAGCTTTATGGTTTTTTCGAAGTATCATCTTCGCGGTATAGTCATTCAATCCTTCTTCCCGATTCTTCCGATCGTCATTCCCGCATCATCACTACTTCCGGTGGTAGTGGTAGAGATATTTTTCCGCATTTATATTGGACAGTGGCGGTATCAGGAGCGGTGACAGTGTTTTCTGCGCCAATTTGTACAGACCTGAATGGAATGAGTGATTTAAAATGTACCTGTAAAGCATAACCCTGTAGTTCTCCAGCAGTTCTTCTAACCACATCTTAGAGCTCCCCATGAAGTCCGGAACCAACTTTCTATACACTACGCCGATTGAAGTGAAGTTCGTATTCCCAACGTGCAGTGCGCGGCGCACTTCAGTCTTCTGGATAAAGTCCATGTACGCTCCGTCCAAGCTGATCTCGTCTTGGAGGTAGTTGTACAGATTTGACAGTTTAGATTCTGCTAGGAATATTTGAAGCAGGTAGTTGTAATACTGCAAATAAAAGTTATGAATATAATTAGAATAATTGTGCACAATGTAAATTAAGATAAAAGAACAACAAATGATTTGCCTTTTTCAAGATGCCATAAATAATTTTTGTCGTTGTATGTATCTATGCGTCTAATGTCGATCCTACAAAAGGAAGACTAAACTTGGGTATCAGTTAGATGGAAATAATTCCTGAATGAAAAAACATACATGTATTTTTGTAAAAACTTATTTAGGTTACTTCTTAAAACAAAATTTGGTGTCTTTGAATGTCCCGGTCAGTGTATAACTCTAAAAACATAATTAGCAATTAACTTCAGATAGATATAGCTTACCGCATAAGCTTTGAGCATTTCCCCGTTGTTAATAAACTGCGTAACAGCAGTCTCCAGGTGATTCATGAAGTTGGCTACTTTATCGTCCACCAGCCCCGCCTCACGGACGAAGAAGCTGTATCTTTGCAGCGTCAGGGGGTCAATGAAGCCGTTGCCGATCGCCAAACCCTGCATAGGTACAAGTATCGTATTAAAACTTGGCTAGACTTGTGAAAACTGTACTTCAACATTATTACTTAAATATAAATTTATTCAAAGTTTAGTCATGTTTAGTTTTAGCGATGTTGCACTCTTCTAAAATGTTTGTGCCTATCTGTCTATCTCACACTGTAATATTATCCCTGTCAATTTTGTAACCTTTGAGAATATTGAAATAAAAAAATACTATAGTTTTATTTCCAACATTATTCTTAACTGCGTGACGTAACAAGGGAAGCTTTAGATACAAAAAACCCGAGTAACAAATTTTTCAACGTTGTCTGCTTTACCTGCAGATTAATCGGCTCCTTTTCCTCCCTATGCCATAAGATCTGCACACCCAGTGAAGGTATATGTTTTCCGGCGTAAGATTCTCCCGCTATAGTCAGCGGTGCCTTCCGCAGTTCAGGAAAGATTGTTAAAAACTGCTGCAGAGCAGTGTACAGGTTTTCCCCGATCTGAAAAACGGAAAATACTTTGACTGATTCAAAAACAAAAATAATTTTCCATGAAGACTTTTAGCGAAATACCCACTGTTGTCTGGTTGGTTGCGTATCCTCTATCGTCATCTGTGAAACTGAAACCAGTTCCTACAGGATTATCAATGAAAAGCAGCGAATGGTTTTGGCCCCAGGAGTATTTGATTTCTGTAATTGAAAACATTTGAGAGTTAGGTTACTAACGTCGAGCACGCAGACAACAACTTAATGAAGCTGTAAAGTCAAAAACAGAGGCAAAATTCTGCGACAAAATCAGAAAAATATTATAAAAACTGTCTTTATTTGTAACTGTTATAATAAAATAGGCGTTTAAACGCATCAAAGACATTAAAAAAGAAATTATAAACTGTTCAAATATGTATATTTCTGTCTCTCCAAGCAAGTAGATTTTTTTTGTGGATAAACATCCACAAAAATGGAATTCTACTGGCTTACAGTATGTATGTAAATATAATATGTACTAGTTACTTATATTTATAAAATAAAAATATTGTAGTTTTTGTATGTATGTAGTATCATCAGTTTATCATCATAAAGCCGACCAACTTTATGTTATTTGTGTAAGGGAGAAATCCTTACCGTCGCAGGCTCTATTCTCATCCCAAAACATGTTTTTTTTGCTTATCTAGAGCAGCAGAGGGGCTACGTAAGAACGGGTTTTGATGGTTTTTGACGTTGATTGCTTTTATGTTGCTTTGGTTTTCTGTTTCGGAGTAGGCCCCTCTAGATAAATTCACCACTATCACGTCAGTTCGGATTAGTCGATAGATGGTTATGAGAAAACACATAGGTCCAATATCTCTAGGTAGTTTATGTCCAAAACTAATACAATTACCTATTTAGCATCACATTCCAGACAGGATTGATTTTTGAGGTATAACGCTTTTTGACAGATTAATGTTCGTAATCATCTAGCAAATATATCTGCCCCTACCAGGATTCGAACCCGGCACTACTAGTTGGGGTGCTGCTGCTGACCATCACTCGACCAAAGGGACCATCCCTCTCCGTGCAACATAGAACAATAATGTGTAGAATACGGTTTTCCTTCCATGAAATTTCATAGAAAGGTATTGAATAATAGATTATTTTAATTAGTAGTACTTAAACTGTACCTTCTAAAGTATCATGTTCAGTGACAACAAATGGGCCTATTTCGGTGAACAGCCCGTACAGAGACGATGCTCCCGGGCCTCCTTGAAGCCATATGATCCACGGAGTCTCTTCCACTGGCTTATCCGTAACTGGGAAGTACCAAAACCATAGATTGGAATTGTATTCCTTGTTAACCTGAAAATGAAATATGTAATTTGAGTTATTTTTTTGAGTCACGTTGTAGCTCAAAGGTAACGTTATCGACGAAAACAGTATAAACAGTAGAAAAGCATTGAAAATGAGAGAAATAAAGAACACGAAAAAAGCGGCGGTGGCGTGTAAGAAATAAAATATTTGCAGTAAAAGTAAAAATATTTTTAATTTAAAATTGTTACTTTTATTTGTATGCATGCTCTTAAACGTTTCGCACGGAAAACCTTTCGGCGAATCGATAAGAAATCGGAATGGATAATCGATGAACGGATGAAGAATATATTACGCACCGTGAGATAGCCGGCGTAACTGTCCATATCAGGGAGTAGGTAGTCGGAGTCGACCATTGCTGCTTCTCTGGCTTCTGCCAGCTTGTTCTGTTCGATGAATGGTGTGAGGAGGAGAGGAGAGCCTGCGTCGAAACTTGTTCTACCTCGGCCTGTTTTGTACGTGTTCTCGAAAAAGGTGAGAATAGGCTCTGGAGCTTCTCCAGGAGGTAATTCCGGAAGAGCTCCACGTTCTATACCAATTACTTGGTTGATACATCTATAGGAAAAAAGAACCTAAGTAAGTTGATTTCAATATTTCACACTCGTCTGCTTTTGTTTTTTTTAATATAATAATTACCCATTAAATAGAGAAAAAAAATATTGTACCTAATCACAAAAAGGAAGATGGATCCTTCGTTACTGAAAAAAACTAGGCGCAAAACATTTTCTTAGTGTAACTTTTTCTTGGCAGTGCATGCGCGAGTGGGACAATGCATATAAACAATCGGTTTACAGATTATTTTAAGATCCTTTTATTTAATCGTATTTTTCAGTTAATTAAATCTACAAACTATAACTTAAAAACAACCTAAAGTTTTTTTTAAAATAAAGAACCACTTTTTAAAAGTTTGTTCATTTTAATAGAATTTCGAGTTTTTTAAAACTACGTATAAAAATAAAAGTTTTATTTAAAATAAAAGCCTGACTCCTCAGTGATCCTGTTTTTTTATAACGCTATGTATACCTATGCTATACTAGAATGCACTTTTGAAAATTAAATGCTTTAGGTATTTATTGTTATGAAAGATATTACTGATCTTTTTAGCATAATGTAATTAGTTTAAAATTAAAATAGTTTTATTTTCGATAGCAAAACAAAACTACTCACATTAAAATCAACGTGAAGTACAGCATCCTGACTGCCTGCCTAGCCTAGCCTTTTCACAAGTATATGTCCTGGTCAGCCAAGAGTCCTTCCCCCCAGGAGTGGCAGCGCGGAATGGACCCGGGGTGCCTCAGGAACCTTGTATACCCGCCCGGCTTCTTCTACACTTGCGCCTTGAACTTGGATTTATCTCGATCTTAAATACAGTATGATGCTTTTTTATTTGTTTACAAAAAAATATTAAATTATTCTACAAAATATAAAAGTTAATTCAATATATTTCATGTGTTCTTTGTTAACAGTTGAATAAAAAATTACTAAGCGAATAGGATTCATTGGGAGATGGTTAGTGTAATAACTGGCATCACTTTTAGTCAAAATTAAAGTTACTTATCATATCAATAGACATCTCTGGGTCTTACGAATCAAATCAAATCAACTACAAATTCAGCGATGTGTAATTTATGTTGTGATTGCGTATGTTTTTCTTATGTGCTGGCTTCTCATTTAAGTAGGTATATACTTGTAATAATAATAATTGTAAATGTAAAATGCAAAGATCATACATAATAGATTTTCTATTATGTTTGCCAATGGTCTGGGAGGGACGCGATAAAGGTTTAATGAGTTTTTTAAAAATATTTTTTGTTTTCTATCTTTGATCGTTAAATCAACGATAAAAAATAGTAATGTGCGCATTTTCTACTGGCCCTCGTCACTGTTATTACAGTAGGTAATACTAGTAATCCAAAGAATGCTGATGGGTCCGTAGCGCACCGCTAAACCATGGACCATTTTAGTAATTCGTTATATCCATAAAATAACAATATTCTAGTGATATTAAAGTGTGAAAAGCATGCATTTAAAAAAAGTTTTAGAAATAATTTCTTGAAGATGAATATTTTAGGTTTAATTTCTGACATGCTTGTACAATTAATTAATAATTTATTATAAGCAACATGGGATTAAAACAACATGTTTTAATGATTTTTTGATATAGACATGAATTTTTGGGTCTTTTTTTGTGAGTTATCTGACCGAGAACTTGGGGCGACCTTGTCTTGTCCCTGTGTGTTGGGATATTATTATTTTTAGCTATTTTTTTATAATGTTTCCTGACATGTATATCATCACCAGCAGTATACGTCCCACTGCTGGGCACAGGCTTTCCTACATGGGAGAAACACATGAGGAGTTTGGGCCATAACACCATTACGCTGGCCCAATGCGGGCTAGTGGGTAACATTTATATAAAAAATAACAATATGTTATGTTGGGAACATGGGCAGACCCTTCTTTTCCATTGGCCACTCTGGGCAAAAGCCCAGAACCCCGCGATCCATAACTTCCGATAGTCTATTGTTAATAGAAAAGTCATATTCCCCATTATTACAGTGCCATAGCAACCAATAGGCTAAAGACGAGTACCCTTGTAGGGCCCTGCAAGTATCCTACACTGTCGATATCAGACTTGCCGTATGCTTCTTTCCCACACTTGGTAATTGAAGTTTAAAAATCAAAGGTTTCAGATTATGATTTAATGGGTTTGTTTCCGGAACGTCCTGTATAAGCGCAGTAAACAGGTACGGCGTACCAACGACCTGCTTAGCATAATCGCGCTCCCACGGCCCAACATTCGCGATAGATTCTTGCACGCTCTTAAATGTGATTTGCTCTATATTTAGGATGTTCATAGCAAACATCGATACTGTACGACATTTTCAGTACGTGGACGAGATCATTAAGCAGCCGAGGGCCGGCGGACAAGGAGTATTAAATTCCCACGGTCGTAAATTCTATTTGGGGTAATCCGGGTTGATTTTTCGGTTATCTGCTGATTAAAACGCCGAACGTGAACGACGTTTTATTAGGTAGTAGTAATAATGTATGATTTGTTTTAATATAATTTTCCTTATAAGTTACAAGACTATACATATGAACGATTATCATCATCAGCCTATATATCTACGTCCCACTGTTGTTGCTATAAACGATTATTAAATCACAAAATTTTATTGACCTGTAATTACCTGAAATTATTCTAAACGCTTTATATAACAGAAAATGTGATTTTAAGAGTAGCAACACCCCAAAATATAAAATTGAATTATATAAATATTTCCTTAAATTTTATTTATTGATAAATATTTGAAAGATATTTTAACAAATCTAGACTAGAAATGTCATATCAAATTAGTGCTCTTGGTAGAAGGGACCTCAGTGGTAAGAGAGCGACCTGAATTATGAAATATCGAGGGATCGCATTCAGACCCAGCACATGTTTTTTTCTAGTCTGGGCGAAATTAGTTATAAAATGTACATAAGTATATTAAATTTCATGCTTCTGAGTCCATAAACGATGGCTTAAGTAAGTAATTAACAATGCTCAAATTACAAGAGCACCGTTACGCTTACCCAAGTCTATTTAGCATTTTCTTGGTAATAATGAGTACAATGTCATTTATTTTTATGAAATTCTTTACACAACATGGAAAGACTACTGAGAGTCATTTAAATAACAAAAGAGTACCTATGTAGAGTCTGCAGTATAAAACAAAGTAGGATTTTAAAAGTATTAAAAAATTATTGCATTAAAAATAATTACCTAATTGTCGGTTGAAAGTGCTTGTTAGCCTAATTTGATATTTGATACCAATCTAAATTACTACTGAAAGGCGTTTGAATTTTTTTCAAACTGGAAAATTTCCAAAATTTATAAAATCCGCCGTCAAATTACATTAAGAACTTTACTACTTATCTCCTTTTTTCTACAATGTTTTTCTTTTGTAATTAGATGCTCTTTGAAGAACATCAACAGTATAGGATTAGATTCCAATAGCACTAATCTAAGGAAAGGATGTACCTTCAACGTTTACACACGACAATTCACTAAACAAATACCTTATTGGCATCGTCTTAATCACTGAGTACTTTATTGTCTTAATCATCATCATCACCAGCCTATATACGTCCCACTGCTGGGCACAGGCCTTCCTACATGGAAGAAACACATGAGGAGTTTGGGCCATAACACCACCACGCTGGCCTAATGCGGGTTGGTGGGTTAAAGCAGTTGCATTAACAACCGGGACCCACGGCTTAACGTGCCTTCCGAAGCACGGAGGAGCTCGAGATTATAAATTTCGGTTGACCCATCCCGGGATCGACCATGGCGAAAGTTGCTTTGTTTTCGTATTCGAAACCAGAGTGCTCAAACCAATACGCCACCGAGCTCCTCCGAACTTTATTGTCTAAATAGTGACAATATAAATCAACTGCATTCGATTTGTCTCATCTAATCCAATCTCTATTTAGACTTTACCAATATTGGATTGGCTTAGTAGACTATCTCGCATGTAATTGGACCATAAAAGTATGTTGTGTTTGACACAACGCGCTGTAAAGTAAGCCGTAGTTTTTTTAGCAACAAACATTAAAACAACCAGAATTGTTAAGACGTTTCAGTATTTTTTTTTGGTCATGTGTCAACGACACCCTGTACGGCATAATGTCGTTTACAATTTTTTTAACCGACTTCAAAAAGGCGGTTATCAATTCGACCCGAATGTATATGTATGTAATATTGTCAGAAAAGCACAGTGTTTGTATATTGGTCTATACCAGCTTCTGAACATGGGTGTCAAATTTCATAAGTGTATGAATGTATGGTTGTATATTTGCATGTTTGTCCACGCATATCATAAAAACTAAAAGTTGGATTGCAAAAAATCTTTTTTTATTGTAATTAATATAGTCCAATTTAGAGAACTGTGTAAGTTTCATAAAAAAACAATTCAGTACTTTTTGAGATATAGAGTAAAAATCAGTCACTTACAATCAGCGTAATTATAAAACATGTGATTAAATATGCGATTTCAATGGTTGTATGCGTTTATTGCAGCTATCAGTCATCACCAGCCTATATACGTCCCACTGCTGGGCACAGGCCTTTCTATATGGGAGATACAGATAAGGAGTATCTCCTTAGCAATAAAAAAATGAAGAAATAAAAAATGTATTTAATAAAATTAAACCGACTTAAAAACACTAAAAGAAACAAATAAAGAAGTAGCTAGGAGTACTTAGGAGTACCTACTTATCTGATAAAAGGTATTTTTAGAATGAATGCGAAACTGTTTCCAGAAACAATAGAAAGTGAAGCACCGACGCTAAAAAGTACCTTTTTATGAAAGGAGTAACCACTTTTGATCGAGATGCCAATGAAGGCGTCATACCTAAACATGGGATTTGCCTAAAAAACTGTTTGCCTTAAATGAGAAATGCCTATGAAGCAGCATGCCTAAAATGGGAAAATTGACTACAAAGCAGATTGCCTGAAATACAAGATGAGTGAGACTAGATACCTAAGTTGTTATTCAATAGAGATGGGAATGGCCAACCACGTTATTTCTCTCAAGACAATTGTAGTCTGTGGACAATGATGGTTTTTGGTTCAACTCCAAATAGCGTGGCGGGAGGATGGGAGATGGGAGTAGCTTTGGTGTTATTTGTTTTGTAGGCATTTAACCACTTAGGCATTTAGCTTTGTAGGCATCGACTTTAGACAATATGCTTCTCAGTCAATTTGACATTTCAGGCATGCTGCTTCATAGGCATTTGTCATTTAGGGCAAATAGCTTTTTAGGCAAATCCCATGTTTAGGTATAACGCCTTCATTGGCATCTTGGGTTTAAGGTAACTCGATCAAAAGGGAAATAAATAATTGTTTTTGAAAGTGGCAAACCATTTCTATGAACTAATATAGCCCATATTTAAATTTATTGTCGTATTGACGGCACCACCCTGTTTTGTGTGATTTGGCGGGTTGTATTCGTTTTAACCGACTTCAAAGGAGAAGGAGATGAGATTGCTCTTAGCTATAAACAAAGCCACAAAGTCAGAAGCAACACCATCATCTTATAGATAGATCATCTCGCAAGAGCACCCAGCATAATGAAGATGGATTGGAGGAGGCTTATGTAGGATCACCTGACTTACGTGCAATAATTAATGATGAGCATAGTATAATTATGGAAAAATATTACATTAATAATATTTCGACTGATGCACGTTCGGAAAAATACCGTACGAGCTATAGTACACTACGTTAGACTATAGTACTCAAAGCGCATCGACTTTGCAAGAGGGTTACTGCATCCACTGATATCAACCCTTATGTCTATTTTACAAAGCAAATTTTACAATTTCGTCTCAGTGATATGATAATTGTGTAATAAAGTCATAAGTAAAATTAATTCCGCCCTACATAATAGTTTCACAGTGAGCTTTGGCGACCTTACTCGTCGCAGGTACACTATATCAAAATTGTGTTATTTAGCTGACGCAATATTATGTGAGGACCAGTCGGGCGTTCAGACTCCGAGTTGTAATATGTATACCTCCACTGCGCCCTACCGATTTGTATTGTTCATGTTTAGTTCACCATTAGTGGGTATATTTAGCAGCCTATATACGTCCCACTGCTGGGCACAGGCCTTCCTGCATGGGAGAAACATGAGGAGTTTGGGTCATAACACCACCACGGCCCAATGCGGGTTGGTGGGCGAAAGCGGTTGCAGTAACCACCGGAACCAACGGCTTAACTTGTCTTTTGAAGTACGGAGGAGCTCGAGATTATAAATTTTGGTTGACCCATCCCGGGGTCGACCACGGCGAAAGTTGCTTTGTTTTCGTATTCGAAACCCGAGCGCTAAAACCAATACGCCACCGAGCTCCACTCGAGTAGGTTCTAACTAGCTGGTAAAACAAAGAAAAACATATAGTTATGTATCGTACAGGCTTTCTTTTGATTTTTACAGGGCGGGCAACGTGTGAGTAATGCTCGAGGTGCTACGAGCGTCTCTAGATCTACGCTACGATAACCGTAAGAAAAAAACCAACAGGCTATAGCTTAGGTAACATTTCTAAATATCTACACAAACAACTAATGATTATAACGCGGAGTAACTCTGAACGAGGCACTTTATAAAATGAGAAAAAAGAGCCTGGCGCCAGTGACTAGCTGACAATCTCAGACAGCAGAGATTGTCAGCTGTCCTTTTCCCCCGTTCGGAATTATCCCACTCTCTCCTAAATATCAATAAGTCCTGACAAGTATTATTCGGAGATCGCTGGACTCGAGGAGCACCTTCTTTCAAAAGCAGCCTAATAACACTAAATGATGTAGGTAAGGAGATAAGTAACTGCGTAAAATTGGTAAGTGTAACCAGAGCTTAATAGACCAGGGGCCTTACCACCATCTTTATAAAAGCGATTCATATTCCGCTCGGTTCAGTATTGGTTCCTAAACTGCATCGCTGTCATAGTCGTAGATAGCGTCGTAGTACGAATTAACGATTCTACTCAGTTTAGGTCCTAAACTGGATCGCGATAAAAGATGGTGGTACGGGTGCTGAGGAAGTGTTATGAATTATGATACGAGCAGAGACTTGTCTCGTCTTTTTTGGCTAAAAACAAAGTGACCCGATAACAGCCCTCCGTTGGGCGTTGTTGGGCGTCTGCTCAACAGTAGAATAACATAGACCTGAGATATATGTACGAATTGTACGATACGTAGAATATTGTGAAGCTTGTGTGTGCTTTACATATTTAAAAAAACCACGAATATCAACGACGCCAAAACCAACCTTGTTTCAAAAATATCCCGATACAAAAGTAAACTATTGATTATTTCCAGTAAATAGAGTTTTAAATTTACGATACATTAATGAGATCTCGGTGGCGTAGTGGTTTCAGCGCTCTGGTTTCGATTACGAAAACAAAGCAACTTTCGCCATGGTCGGTCCCGGGATGGTTCAATCAAATTTATAATCTCGAGCTCCTCCGTGCTGCGGAAGGACAGTTAAGCCGTTGGTCCCGGTTGTTACTGCAACCGCTTTAACCACTAACTCGCATTGGGGCAGCGTGGTGGCGTTATGGCCCAAACTCCTCATGTGTTTCTCCCATGTAGGAAAGCCTGTGCCCAGCAGTGGGACGTATATAGGCTGATGATGATCATGATACATAATTGAAGTTTTGCGAATATATGTATACCTCATAGTTGAGTAACGAGTATATAATAATATTCGCAAAACTTGTTGAGAGTTAAGCCAACAGGCTTATTCGCTGAACCACTCAGTAGTTATTTTTTAGTGTGTTTGTGTGTTTTGTTACAGACTACAATAGTAATCAAATCACGGTGTTGATTGGCAATCCATTGGAGTGGATCGGCAAATAATTCGGTGGTTATATAATAGCTTTGTCAAAATAAGTTAAAGAATAACCGCGCTTTAGTAAAATTCTGACACTGAGGGTTGGTTATCATAGGCTTCTGGTAATGTGCGCTGTGTGATTGTGCTGGTTATAACTACAGCCTCTTTCAACCCCCACTCGTTTTGGGCCAGCGTGGTGGTGTTATGGCCCATACACTCCTCACGTGTTTCTCCCATGTAAGAAGGCTTATGCCCAGCTGTGGGACTTATATAGGCTGTTGCTGCTGTGTAGTTATTACACAATTGTGAGTTTCACAAGTTTCAGATAACATACACGTTAATTAAATCTAAGTATATTCTATCCATAGCACGGCCTCCCACTAGATGGACAGACGACCTGGTCAGGGTGGTGGGTATGCAGGCTGCGCAGTACTGTTCAATTTGGAAATCGATGAGGGAGGCCTATGTTCAGCACTGGACATCATAGTCTGGTATAATGATGATGATGATGATATTCTATTCATAATAACCAAGTCTCTATGCGACTCGACACAATTTTTTTGTTAATGGAATAAATAAATGAAACTCTATTATTCAGACACAGTTTTTTACAATTTTAAGATGCGCTTGCGGTTTTGACAGAACTAGTAATAAGCGCAATAATACCTAATTTTTATTATCAATAAAATAAAAATACCTACCGTCTGTCGCTACACTTCACTGTTCATTACAAATTAACTCACAACAAACACGTTACGGTATATAAGAGAGATTCTAAACATTACAAACGTTTTATTTCAAAAATGTCAACTGTAATAACTGTGCCGTTGTATCTTAATGTATTGGTGTGGCTCGCTAGGTAATTATTGATTTTAATTTATAGGTAAGAATTACTGAAAATTTAATTACCTAACTTGCGGCTTATTCAATGTGATCTCTTACGATTGTACTACGTTAAATATGCAGTAAACACATTCACTTTATACGAGAGTAATTAATGCTTCCCATTAACAAAGACAAAAAGGGTAACCTTCGGCGTCGCTTTGCGTCATTTTCACATGAAAACCAACATTCGTTTTCAGCACCATAGTGAAAAATAAAATGCTGTAAAGATATACAAATAACAATGGTAAAAAGACATTATTTTGGTTTTAGTCATAAACGTTTATTTGGTGGCAAACTGTTAACTAAGTACTAACCATCCATCCATATCAGGCCCTGATGGTAGGTTTTTTTTTTTACAACTAGATGACAAACAAGCTGGCGGTCTACCTGGTGGTAAGCAGTTACCGCCGCCTATAGACACCTGCAATAACAAGGAAAAGCACTTGATATTGCAGGTGCGTTGTCATCCTGAGGCCTAAAATGAAATGCCGTCCATGCCCAGTAATTACACTGGCTACTTTCCTTTCCGTTTGTTGATAGAGCTAGAGAAAGACGGCGCTATCTGATCAACTAAGTGAGGAAAAAGGTCAAACTACCAAAAAGTTTAAGCTCGATTTCCTGTCGTCCGGTCAAGGACTATGGGGAAAAAATCTTTCTAGTCCAGTGAACTGTTCAAAATAAACTACGGACAAAACATGGGAAAAATAATCAACAATGAGCAATAACATGTAGAGCTCGCTCTGAAGTTGCACGGCGCAATATTGTTTTATAGCTTGACTGGGGAGTTCCGTTCTCCATCTTCTAACATTTTCATCAGATCCAGGTGAAATATATGTATATATTTTTATACAACTAGATGATGAACAAGATGGCGGCTCACCTGGTGGTAAGTAGTTACCGTTGCTTATACATACAGAGACCTGAAATATCAGAGAAAAAAATACTAGGTATTGCAGGTGCGTTGTCATCTGAAGCCTAAGATGAAATGCCTTTCATGCCCCGTAATTAAACTTGCTATCTTTCCCTTCAATCTGAAATACAGCGAACTGTTTCACGGCTGTTGTAACTAAGAAAGGCGGTTGTACCTACCCAGACGACCCTACATACGGGCCTACCACCTAGTGAACTAACCTGGAAGTATACTCATTCGAACTTAAAAATCGATCTACATTTGATGGAGAATGACCTAACATATAAAAAACATGTCGAATTGATAACGCCCTCCTTTTTGGAAGTCCGTTTTTAATAGAGTGTTTTATTCTGTGAGGGTACCTACCTACCGACCTATTTCATTTCTAACGCAAATATAGATAATATAGAGGAAATTCACAGGGTCATCTCAAGTCCTTAGTAGCTGATGTTGTTAGAGCAGTCACCCGGATTTTGAAATGTAGCGGGTTCAGTCCCCACCTGAGGACTTGAATTTTGTGTTGTTTAATTCCTTTTTTACTAAAACTACTTTGCATCCATGTGGCATTTGAGATTATGATATTCTTTATGTAAATATGTAAAGGATTTTCTACCATATTTAGTGTCGTCATGTTACTGATTTTCGCAGCTAAATAATCATTATTACTTAACTTAATTAACACTAATTATTAAAATATAATCATTAATTCGTTTCAGTTTAATTCAGCCGACACTTACAGCTAAAAATTGCGATGATTGTTTAATTCTGACACCGTATATTAAAGCTGGTAATGCAAGTCTATCGCGAGAGCTGTCAGAAGTGCCCTGCGAACACTTTAATGGTATCCATAGTCATTCGGGATATATCACCGTTGAAGAAAAATACAATTCAAGCCTCTTCTTTTGGTACTTTCCTCATGAAAAGCCATCAGAAACACCATGGATCATCTGGCTGCAGGGAGGACCGGGATTCTCATCTTTGTTTGGACTATTTGACATTATAGGACCTATACAAGTGGAGAATGGAAAAGGTACATGATGATGATGTTTATTGACAAATTGTTTTTTTTTCTAGTGGGTAACTGTGAACTATTTACCACACAATAAGTTTTGTCACGAATCTCTATGTGTGAATAAAAATCAATATTTGCATGTATGTTTGTCCCCTATGCGCTCCGAAACCATATGACAAATTTTGATGAAGCTTTTGTAGGGTGTTCTGGGGACGTCCGGGAACGCCCGCAAAGGTTCCTGGATGATATAAACTTTTTTTATATATTTTTAATAAGTAAAACCTAACAGTTTTCCCTTTGTGGGCATTGCAAAGCATGCTGGGTGCAACAAGTCAATAAATAAAAAATAATAAAAGAAGACGAATGACGCTTGCTTGATGCAACTGTGGGTCAATAACATATAATACGGCGTGTATTAAATGTTATTGACTTGACTTGATTGTTTGGTTATTGTCTCGCCTTTTAAAACTTTAATAGTCTTGACAACACTATTATTGTCTTGTGTTGGCATAAAATGAATAAATATTCCTTTCATTCATTTTATTTTAATTTTCTTGAAATCAATGAAAACTCTATTTCCATCCAGTAAAACCCCGCAACCTAAGTTGGGCCAGCGACTATTCGTTGCTTTTCATTGACAACCCTGTCGGAGCTGGTTTTAGCTTCACCGATGACGACAAAGGCTACCCTGATAATGAAGACGATGTGAGTTCGAGAACCATAATTATGCATGCAAAATAAATACATAACCAGGGGACAAATGGAAAACTACTTTTGTTCCCCTTTGTTTCAGCTTAGTTAGCTTAATTTTTTTCCTTTATTTTTGATTAATCTGTAAATTACCGTTAAAATCTACTAAAACTAAAAGTATTTCGTCCCTTACCAGCATCACAATAGAAAATCTATTGTCTGACGGGGGCTACCTATCAGATTACTGTGATAAACAGGTATAAATATTTTCAGGATTTATAATGGTTTCCGCGACAAAATGAAAAGCTTACAGTAATCGTCTAAATTTAGATAATTTTTATAGAGATGTGGATGGGAAATTATTCATAATCATTAAAATATTCCTAAAGCTGATAGTTTAAATCTATGTAAAGACAATTCAGTTACACTGCCTATTTTTCCTGTGAATGAGCGAACTGTCTAGAAAAGTAATATGTCAACTGTTTTTCCCCATAAAACCACCCTTAAGAAATACCTAACTCCATGGAAGTAACTAAAGTAGGTCTTACTGTTTCATTATTAGAAAATACCATTTTCACAGAATAAGCAGCTGAACTAAGTCTTCCTGATAGGAAGGAGAAAGGAGATGTTCCAAAAATTTATGGAGACCCGGCCAGGTCTATGTACACTATCCTAAAAAGTAACTAAAAGTATGGAAAACAGTGTTCAATTGTCCATTTTATTTGCTTTGTTTTTTGGTACAAAATAACAATATTTATAGAAAAAACTACAACACAGCCAAATATTTATCATAGCGCCTACACTTTGGTGACGTTTAGTTGACTTCTATGCAACTTCTATGTCAACCGTTAAGTATATTGCCTTTAAAGAATATTGGTGAAATAGAGGAATCATTTTGGTTTTTGTACAAAAAAAAAACTAAAGAAAAATTGTAACTATTTTCCCGGATTCAGGAGATTTTCCTGATTTTTTGAAATAGTGTTACGTAGTATCTGTATGACAAGGATACGTATCGTACCTGACCGGATATGATACTCTCCTTTGACGATACAATATTGTGTAGTCAACATATTCATACAATTTTAGTATATAATCTAATGTTTCTTGAATTTGGTAAAGAAAATTATGGGTATTTTTTTTAATTAGCAATAAACCGAGAGCAAACAAAACTTTGACCAAAAAGACTAATTATCAAATTGCCTCTAGCCTCCGCGATTAGGGTCATAACATAATCCTTGTTTACATCCTCAGATTGGCGAACAGCTGTACGAATTTCTAGTGCAGTTTCTGGAAGTGTTCCCGGAGCTAATTGAGGCACCTTTATTCTTGGCTGGCCAGTCATACGCCGGGAAATACCTACCCGCCCTCGGTGTACAGATCCATCGTCGCAAGGATACCTTGGATCCTCCGATTAATTTTAGAGTGAGTTGATCGAAAGTGGTTGATTTAACATTAGGGTAAATTATTGATACCCAAGTGACTCTGGTGATCTCCAATGGCGCGAAACCTGGCCGTAGGGCCGGGTTGCCTGGGGGTGGACTGGTGAAATTGCTTCGGCAGAACCTAGGCTACCCCCGCGAAGGGCAGTGGAGTTCCCAGTGTCATTTAGCGCTGGGCGACCCCCACACACGCCCGTCGCCTCGCCAGCGATGGGTAGGTCTGTAAACAGGTTTCTCCCCCCGAAAAAAAAAGGGTAAATTATTGATGAGATCGGTGACGTATTGGGGGCGCGCCCAGCCGTCTTATGAGATGACTTCTTTTGACAGGAAAAGTAATATCCACCGATCCCACCCAGTCTCTAGCACGCCGCGTGCTCACGCGTGTCGGTCTTCGAAGTCATCAATTCACTGTCTCCACCAATCACGCGCAGAGAAGTTTCGTAACTCGTTTCTTTTTCATAAGGAAGTCCAAAGAATTCCAAGCTTTGGAGCTTTGTCGGTACACATGTACCGACGATGTGTGTAAGGAACACATGTTCCTTCCTTCCCTTAACATCGACAGAAGCGCGAAAAGGCAACTTATGGGCCATCAAGGTGAAGGCAGCTAAAGTAGTGTGTTTAAACTGCATTAGCTTCCTTCGCATATTATTATGACCTCTTCTTACCGCTTCACACCAGGTGGAGTTGACTCATTTGCCGTTCTTTGTATAAAAAAAGTTACTTGACTACCACAATGACATCATAGTTAAGCAGCAGTGGATCTGAAAAAAATCAAGTCCTGATGCAGGGACCGAACATTTTGCAATCAGGATGTCAGCTCTAACCACTGAGCTACCCATGAAAAATTGTAATGTCGAGCTCCTCCTAGCTTTGGAAGCCACATAAAGCGCCTGTTGCTTGTTGTCATTTCCCACTGCAAACGCTTTCAGCCACAAACCCGCATTGGGCCGATGCGGTGGTGCTATCTATGGGACAAACGCTTCTTATTTCTGTCATATTAGACCTGTACCCAGCAGCGTTGTTGTTGATGATAGACTATTTTCTTATTTATTTATTTTTCTGTAGTTAGTACCTATTTCAAAATAATTAAGGTGTCTTCGGTGATTGATGAATCTTCCCTCACGATGTCACATAATCCCTTACTAAGTCTAATAACCCATGTTGCTTGTTTTTACGGCCGCCACATTACAAATATTTTATCATCATCATTTTTTATTAGAATTTTGTTTTGTTTTAACTCTCAAATGTTTGAGTAAACTTGAGCATTGTTACGCGGGTTGGTAACGAAGCATAAGATGGAGGGTTTAAGTTTGTTAGTTTTCTTGGTTTAAAAACTTAGGGAACAATCCACAAGTGCTAATTAATATGACTGGCTATTATTATTATTTACACCACAATGTCTTTTATTTGTCCTTATAACGGGTGGTGCTGTCAATGCGACAGTAAATTAAAACATGGGCTATATTAGTTCATAGAAATAGTTTGCCACTTTCTAAAACAACTTATTCATTTGATAATTTCTTGACATTTGTGTGGAATAATATAACATTGACAGCATTATTTCATACAAATATCCAGAAATTATCAAATGAATAAGATGATTTTGAAAGTGGCAAACCATTTCTATGAACTAATATAGCCCATGTTTTAATTTATTGTCGCATTGACAGCACCATGCTGTATGTTTTGTGTGAAGAAGAGAATACACTTTCTAAGACTCGATAATTATTTACATAAGTTATCTTCGATTATTTCAGGGTATATCTATAGGGAACGGTTTGATCCACCCACGCAGCATGATGCATTACACAGAGCTGTGCAAGGCCATGGGCTTCGTGGAAGGGAAGGACCTAGACACGCTGCAACGTCTGGAAAACGACACTGTCGCGTTAATCGACGAGGGAAGGATGATTGATGCGGCTAATGTTAGTACTTATAAAATAACCTTTTAACAAGCTTTACAGGCAGAGTTTTTCACTATGAAATGATCAAATCAAATTAAAAACCATTTATTAAACGTAGACTTTTACAAAATGCTTATTGAAGTCATTGTAATTTAAAAGTTTAATTAGCACGGGTTTTGATAATGTCATATTTACTACACGAAATAACGAAACTGGCTCTAGATCGATTGAAGGATTTCGATGTTGACAGAAATTCAATGAAACTATAGAATTTATTAAGAAGCAAAGTGGCGTGGATATCTACAACTTCAATCGTGACCCATCGCTCGGAGCACCATCGTTTGAAGCATTCCTGACGAGCCCTGAAGTGCGGCACTGGATCCACGCAGGCTCCGCACCCTTCGACTTTGACAACCAGCTCGTGTACACGAAGATGCTGCCTGATATAATGAACTCAACGAAACAGTTCGTCGAGGAGCTTCTAGAACATTACGGCGTGATGAGTTATAGGTAAACTTCACTTTTCCTCTCAGCCGCCGCTTGGTAGAGCCGTTATTACTACGGTATCTCTATCTCTCTTAAAAGAAACCAGACCTTTATGTTTTGTATTTTATTGGTAGACTTTGTCTGTGTTTTTGTTACTGTTAAACTTTAAAGGTCTGGTGATAGTAATATAGCACTAAATCAATAAAAACATCAACAAAGTAAGCAGTTATCTAACATTACATTTACACAGGTTAAGAAAAACCATTTTTAGAATATCTTTGGAAATACATGCTCAATATTATAAGTAAACCACTTGTTATAATTTGCACGTCCGATCTCTTTTTTATCGTAATTAATTATCATCACTATTGTTTATAGGCAAGGTTTCTGTTATTTTTATTTTTTGTTCGCAGCGGTCAGCTGGATATAATAATCCCATATAGTGTGTCGAAGCATGTGTATGAATCGTTGCGGTGGTCACGCTGCGAGGATTATCACCGAGCACCCAGAAAACGACTACGTAGCTTACCCAAAGGATCCATAGCTGCGTAAGATATCTTTTATACTATACATATATGGCTAAAAGAAGACCACTGAAGAATTTTCTAACGAGGTTTCCATTTTAATAAGAAGTTTAAATAGTCATATCATCATCATCATCATCACCTGCCTATATACGTCCCAATGCTGGGCACAGGCCTTCCCACATGGCAGAAACAAATAGGAGTTTGGGCCATAATACCACCGCGCTGGCCCAATGAGAGTTGGTGGGCTAAAGCGGTTGCAGTAACAACCAGGACCAACGGCTCTGTGTCTTCCGAAGCACGGTGGAGCTCAAGATTAGAAAATTTAGTTGACTTATTCCGGGATCAACCATGGCGAAAGTTGCTTTGTTTTGTATTTAAAACCAGCTAAACACTACGCCACCGAGCTCCTCGTAAAGTCACATAGGCAGTGATAACTGTTAGACATCCCAAAAGTCATAGTAGCTTCGGTTTACGGTAAGATAATATAGATCTTAGTGTAACAAATCTATATTCAACACACCGTACTCCCAAAAAATCCGTAAATACTAATTTTCTATGATTTTTTAGGTATAAGAAGAGTGGCGGTAATTTCGTGGAGGTGTTACTTCGTCGCTGCGGTCACTCGGTACCCAAGGATGCGCCTGACGTGGCCAAATTCATCATTGATTCCTTCATCTCCGAATTCAAATAAAATTGCATTGACGTCTGCTTCTATTTTCTTTATTAATTACACTACGGTTAAGTTACAATGAAATTACATCTTATTTCCTAGCCAATTCACTAGTTTACAATGAACCAATTTTACTATTATAAAGTACTAACTTTTACTATTATGCACGGCTAAATCAATCTCGCAAATTTTGAGATTTTATCATCGTCAAATTATATAAAGCCTATACCATTACATAGGTATGCTGGGTCTTCTTACGTAAGAGAAACACCCGAGGCTGGGCCATCACAGGAGTAGTGACGCCTGGCCCAATGGTTATTTGTGGGTAAAATATTACGATAATAAATGAAAGGCTATAATAGTTCATAGAAATGGTTTCACAGTTACATAACCATCTTATTCATTTGATTATTTTATGACATTTGTATGAAATAATGTAGCATTGGCTTCATTATTTCATAGAAATGTCCTGAAATTATCAAATGAATACGATATTTTTGAAAGGGGCAAACCATTTCTATGGACTAATATAGCCAATGTTTAAATTTATTGTCGCATTGACGGCACCAACCTGTATATATCGCCTCGTAGTAGCACCTCGGGCACTACTCACGCGCTGTAAAAATCAATAGAAACCATCATACTGACAGCCTTGGAGATGAGTCCCTCTGCTCCCACCCATAACGCTTTCTAAATGGATCCGGCGACCTTACTCGTACCACAGAATACTAACGATGGACAAGGTTCTCTCCGCACAATCATATAAATAAACTCTCTTGCTATGACCAAGGATGATATAATTTAGTCCATGCAGTTCATGTCACACTGCGCTATTGTACGTACCGATAAATTAACCTCTCTGTTGCTCTCTTTCTATCGCGAATCGTTTCTTTCCGACTATGGCCGCTGCCATGTATAGCTTCACAGGTTATAACTCGGAGTGAGACCGGCCTGCTCTATAGTTATCCTACTGATACCATTAAATTAAATCAACAAAGTATTAACAAAATAATAATAGTCATCATTATCATCACTATCCTACATACCTCCCACAGCTGGGTACAGGCCTTCTTACATGGGAGGAACACATGAGGAGCTGAGTTATAACACCCCCACCCTAGCCCAATGTGGGTTCGTGGGTTAAAGCGGTTGCAATAACAACCGGGACCAACGGCTAAACGTGACTTCTGAAGCACGGAGGGGCTCGAGATCATAAATTTTGATTGACCCATCCCGGGACTGACCATGGCGAAAGTTGCTTAGTTTTCGTAATCGAAACCAGAGCGCTCAAACCACTAGGCCACCGAGCTCCTCAAACATTATCGTTACTGAAATAATGCCTACAATCGTACAGTTGTAGGTAATATTTAGCTATAATTGATCACTTTTACATAACTAATTGATTTATTAAACATTTGCTATGGTGTAATTCGTGGTTATGGTCATTTACTTTGTAACAGTTTTCCAAAATGGTTTGCGTGATTGGTGTGTCGTTACTTCTGTATTTCTTGAGGTAAATAAATAGCAATAACAAATAACAAAAATGTTATGAATAAACAAGGATATGAAGGATTGAATTAATCATATTTTTAGTTCTATTCAACCGACCGTTACAGTAAGTTGCAAAGACTGTTTGATCCTGACACCGTACATCAAGATGGGTGATGCAAGCCTCGCAAGGACATTATCTAAAGTTGACCCTAAACACTTCATCGACATAAAAAGTCATTCCGGGTATATCACAGTCAAAGAAGAGTACAACTCGAACCTCTTCTTCTGGTACTTTCCTCATGAGAAGCCAGCAGAGACGCCCTGGATCATTTGGCTTCAGGGCGGACCGGGAATTTCCTCTTTATATGGTCTATTTAATATAATTGGACCCATTAGACTAGAGGATCAAAAAGGTATGTAGATTAGAAAAAACATTATGATACGTAACAGGTATATTTAATGCCGGCTCATCAGTAGGAACCCGCCTACTCCGCCTACTAAGCTAGAGATCGCGGGTTCGATTCCCGGTAGATGTAGCTATTTGTGCGTAGCGCTCTTAATTTTGCTTACCTGGATAGTAATTGCGGTAGGTGTGAGAATATTATGCTCACCGTGCGATTCTATAAGATCATTATAAAACTCACAGTCGAAATGCATTCCATTTTTCTGCTTAGCGGATACCACGACTGTTCACGAGTCAAACTGAAACAGTTCTTTACATTAAAACAATCGATATATTAAGTCGTTACGTTTGCTTATAGCAATAAGCAAACTTATCGACTTCTAAAAGTTACTACTCGCTTGCTTGACTAGGTATATAGTTTTTGAATATTTTTGTTCCCCATAAAAAACTTAAAGAATAAACTAATTACAGTAAGTAACTAATTATGAGGAGCTCGGTGGCGTAGTGGTTTGAGCGATCTGGTTTCGATTACGAAAACAAAGCAACTTTCGCCGTGGTTGGTCCCGGGAAGGGTTAATCAAATTTATAATTTCGAGCTCCTCCGTGCTTCGGAAGGCACGTTAGGCCGTTGTTACTGCAACCGCTTTAACGCACCAACCCGCATTGGGCCAGCGTGGTGGTGTTATGGCCAAAGCTCCTCATGTGTTTCTCCCATGTAGGAGGGCCTGTGCCCAGCAGTGGGACGTATATAGGCTGATGATGATGAACTAATTATACTCATAGTTCACACCATTTATCTAGCTCAAATTAAGCATCATTTCTACATTGACGACCGGCTGGCCGATTGGTCTGCTATACAGGCTACTCGGTCCCCGGGTTCGAATCCCGGTAGAAGCAAATATTTATTTGCTGAGTACGAGCATTTGTTTACGATTCATGGATGTTTATTTAGTATATTTCTAATATTTATGTACCATATTATTATCATTATTTCTCCGTTATCTAGTATCCTTATCACAACCTCTTAAGTGATGCTTACTTTTGACGATTTGAAAGTGCTTCTTTGTGGCCCATTAATAAAATATTTTTTCTTTCTTTCTTTCTTTCTTTGGGCTAGATATTAGGTGTGAGTGTATGAATATTATTATTATTAATAACTGAAAGCTTGTCTTATGGATACTAGATAACGGAGAAATATTATGATATTACCTACTAAGTAAACTGAATATTTACTTTGCAATTTTTATTGCGCATATACATACCTACTTATGGTAATATGTCTATAAATTTAAACGATAATAATGGTTGACATCCAACCATTACTCTATTGTTTTTAATGATAGCTTTAGAACTAATTTATAAATTATCCTTCGTGACGTGTGACTGTCAGTGAAACTCCGAAACGTGACTTGGGCCAGCGACTATTCGCTGGTCTTCATAGAAAATCCGGTCGGGGCCGGCTTTAGCTTCACCGATGACGAAAAAGGATACACTGACAATGAAGACGACGTGAGTTCCACCTAATATAATAATATTAACATGTAAATAATACATGATGAATACATGATGCGCGAAATGTATAGGTATTTTATAATATACAGAGTGTTGGGGACGCTCCGACAACGAACGCAGATGGCAGTAAGCATGACTTGTTAGAAAATAAATTTGAAATGGCGGCAAAATAATCAGCTGATCCATACAAACAGGTCGTGTTGATATGTATTACAATTTGTATGAAACAGACGCTTTTTTTCGCTCCTAACACTCTGTATTTGATAAATAATGCGTCATTTTAAAAAACGTTCTCCGCTATAGTGGAAAATTGCCCACATTACACTTCATTTGTGTCACATATGATGATACCCTGAATGCATAATTTGGGAAGATCTCTATACATTACATGATACGCTAAATGTATAGGTTTTTTTATACCATTATTATAAATAGAATAATAAGCCTATGGACGCTTGCAACACCAGGGATATCACTTGCGCGTTGCCGACCCTGTAAAAACCTTTTTAAGCCTTTTTTGAAGAACCCCATGCTGTACTCATTCGAGAAAACCTCTGCAGGGAGGTCATTCCACAAACTGAGCGTACGCGGGAGATAGTTTCTCTAAAACCGCACAGTACGAGACCATTTTAGATCCAACGTGTGAGGATGAATTCCCTGCCGATGGTAGAAAGAGGCCGTGGTCATCATGTCAAATAATTCCTCAGAACACACTCCGTTATACAAACGGTAGAACACACACAAGAAAGCAAAATCTCTCCTTAGGCTCAAGGGCTCAATTTTTATGATATAGATAGGTAAATATTTGATATATAATGCGTCATTTTAATAACGTTCTACTCTGAAGTCGAAAATTGCCCACATTACACTTCATTTGTGTCACTTAAGATGATACCCTGAATGCCTAATTCGGCAAGAGAGTTAGGGAGGGTATCTAGCCTTTTTAGTACCTATTCGAATTTTGCGTGCCATTTCTTCCTTACAGAAGAAATAGGTACTTTGTAGCTTTGTGTTCCAGGGACGATTAAGATCACCGAAGAGAGAGCATTATGTTGAAAGCAGGCGTTCTAACTTTTAATTTTTACAAGGTGGCCACGCGCGAGTAGTGTCTGAAGTGCTACGGAGTCACCCTAGGGTGATAGGGCGATATTAATACTCCTATCACCCTATCACCCTATCACTCCTATCACTCCTATCACTCCTATCACTCCTATCACTCCTATCACTCCTATCACTCCTATCACTCCTATCACTCCTATCACTCCTATCACTCCTATCACTCCCTATCACTCCTATCACCCTAGTCGCAGAAAAAATCTAATTCACTACCACATCAATCAATGAGGAGCTCGGTGGCGGAGGAGCTCGGTGGCGTAGTGGTTCGAGCGCTCTGGTTTCGATCACGAAAACAAAGCAACTTTCGCCATGGTTGGTCCCGGGATGGGTCAATCAAATTTATAATCTTGAGCTCCTCCGTGCTTCGGAAGGCACGTTAAGCCGTTGGTCCCGGTTGTTACTGCAACTGTTTTAACCCACCAACCCGCATTGGGCCAGCGTGGTGGTGTTATGGCCCAATCTCCTCATGTGTTTCTCCCATGCAGGAAGGCCTGTGCCCAGCAGTGGGACGTATATAGGCTGATGATGATGATGATGATGACCACATCAATGAAGTTATATAAAAAAAAATATGAATTATTGTTACATGGACTTAAACAGTTCTTCTAAATCTTCATTTATATGTTCGTCGAAGAATATTTTAGCTGTGGAAATATTATTACATATAGATATTATTAGAAGTGTTATTAGTAATGGATAATTTTGCACTCAACTGTTCGGTTAGTAGTAGGTTATACACAATAACACAACGCATGACACGACACGATATAACATTGGTTATTATATGTTTCCAGGTTGGAGAACAACTATACGAATTCCTGGTTCAATTCTTGCAAGTATTCCCAGAGTTGCAAAGGCCACCCCTGTTCTTGGCTGGGGAGTCGTACGCTGGGAAATACTTACCCGCTCTCGGCATACAAATTCTTCGACGCAAGAATTCCTCGAATCAGACCATCAACTTCAGAGTAAGAAACAGAAGGAACGTAAATAACTTTTACGATTCCACAACGAAATAAATAAATAAGTGTATCTTAAAAATTGCACTTATTTATATAATATTTCATTTTATACTGCTCATGTTGTAATCGATTTACAGTGCTGCTCTTCATCATGTTCCAAGTAGTTTATTTTTGACGAAGCATAGTTTTATCACAGTATTTCGAATAATACTGTGGTTTTATGGTATTAGGTGCAGGACGCTTGGAGGAAATTCGATATTTTTGTAATTTCTATTGAGCATTATACCTCAGTAGATAAATATTACTTGCTTATTCAAGATTGGTAACTTTTTTCAGGGCATGTCTATAGGCAATGGCTTGATCCACCCGCGCAGCATGATGCACTACTCGGATTTGTGCATGGTCATGGGTTTCGTTGAGAGGACAGACCTGGACACGCTGCAGCAGTTGGAGAATGATACTGTCGCATTCATTGATGAGGGGAAAATGGTTGATGCTGCGAATGTTAGTATACCTAGTTAAACAGCTTAAAAACCAATAAATTTACTTTTTTTATATTACTAGACTCCAAACAAGCTGACGGCCCACCTGATGGTAAGCGGTTACCGCCGCCTATAGCCGCCTGTAATAACAAGGGTAAATCCCATGATATTGCAGTTGCGTTGTCATCCTGAGGCCTAAGATGAAATGCCGTCTATGCCCAGTAATTACACTGGCTACCTTTCCCTTCAATCCGAAACACAGCGAACTGTTTCACGGCTGAAATAAGAAGACGACCCTACATACGGGCCTATATCACCTAGTGAAATAAGCGTATTGTAAAAAAAAATCTCTGTTAATTAAAATATATGTAGATTAACCATACTCAGATTAGTAATTAAAATAGAATAAAACTAGAAAAATTCCTTTTTATTTTTCCTTTTTCTAGTTTTATTCTATTTTAATTACTAAGTAATTTTTCAAACATTATAATAATGTTAAAATCAAAAATAAAGAACATACTCAGATTCTTTCTTGTTGTTTTCAACACCATAGAAATTCAACGAAACAATTGAGTTCATAAAGAAGAAAAGCAGTGTTAGCGTGTACAACTTCAACGCGGATCCTTCATCGGGCCCTCCAGCATTGGAGCTGTTCGTGACGAAGCCTGAGGTGCGCGAGTGGATCCACGCTGGCTCCACCTCCTTTGACTTCGACAACCAAATCGTCTACACGAAGATGCTGCCAGACATCATGAACTCTACTAAGCAGTTTGTTGAGGAGCTTCTAGAACATTATGGTGTGATGAGTTACAGGTGATTGTAGTCAAATAGCTACCTACCTATAAGGTCTATATGTCTACCAGTTTTAGTTCGTACTCTAAATTCTGTGTACAGTGGTATAGTTAGTACTCTCCGTGTGCAGCAGACTTAAGAATTTTACTTTATCGCATGACCCGAAGTAAGTATTCTTACAAAGTGTTGTAAACACAGCAGCTTTCCTTTAGGCACATCTTTGAAATGTTAGTTGTATGAGTTAGAGCTACAAACTCTAGACAAACCTAGGATCCCACCATGTTGTTGTTGACAGCTAGTAGGTAAATATGTGCAGTAATTAAAGTTGCAGAGCCACAGACAAATATTCTTTGTCTTAAATAATTGAAATTTGGATTATTTTTTGTGCTCTTTTCAGTTGGAAAAACTTTTTGATATAAACTAAAACATGTTTTTTTTTTGTTTTTGAATATCAAAGTTTATGAAACGTGTTGCCGTGCAGATGCAGGTGCTGGTATTTCAGCAATGCATAATGCTTTAGACGTCTTGGTAAGCCACGGGGCGTCCTATACCTAACCTCTTTGTTGAAAATTGAACATCTTTCTAAATGTCAAACAAATTATTACTTACAGCTGACCCTTTTGAATTTGGTATTGATAGAACGACATGCTACTTTAACTTGTGTCAGAATCAGGCCCAACGTCGTCTATAAAGAAAATGAAATAGAAAAGAACTTGCTACTTTTAGGAATGTCGCTAATAATACAATATACTTACCTACATAATTATGTGCGTAGCGGACAGTTGGACATAATCCTCTCCTACGGGCTATCGAAACATGTGTACGACGTGATGGAGTGGTCGCGCCGTGCGGACTACGAACAAGCGCCCAGGCGCCTCCTGCACATGGTCCCGAATGGTCCTACGGTTGCGTAAGTAGATATGCAACAAATGTATGAAATTTTGAACATTGAAAAAAGAGTATTTAATGGTCCCTGAGGGATTGAGCATCCCGGGACTGTCTAGAGACAGTACTGTAATATCGTCGGTGGTGCAAGGCTGCGTAAGAAATGTTTGCAATACCGCGTATTTGCAAAAGTCGCAAAATTGAAATATCGCGCCAGGGGATTCTTAGCGCTGATTCGCTTGTACCTACCTACTCACTCAACAACACCCAGAGAAATCCCAAACAAGTTCAGTCAAAGAAATTTGCAGAACTATCCAAGTATTAACTTTTTCCTTCTTCCTGTAAAATGGAGAAAAAGCTGATACGCGGTATTTAAAAAAGCTCTTTCGCGGTTTTGCACGCCCACAAACGATATGCAAATACATCAAACGTCATTGATGTGTTTCATGCTTCTCTAATCATTTCGCATGGTAACATTTAATCTAGTTCATTTCTGTTTTCCTCTCACTACCTTCCACGTTCATGGACACAACCTGCCTCGTCATTATCTCATCTTTACTCAATGTCCACATCACAGTCTTGTTTTCTCTTAGTTTTTCCACAGTCTATATAAAGTATTTTTTTTATATATGTCTTTTCACGACTCTTTCATCCCCTTATGCATTCTTATCGCTCCACACATTCCGCTTAACATATCTAAGTTAAAAAAGATAGGAGAAATAATATAAATATTATTTATTTATTGTTTTCCAGTTACAGAAAGAGTGGAGGTAACTTTGTAGACGTGCTAGTCCGTCGCTCCGGCCACGTGGTGCCCGCAGAAGCACCTGAAGTGGCGAAGTTCATCATTGACTCCTTCATCAACGAATACAAATGAAACAATCACATTTTGACTTTTTATTTTATTAAAAAAAACTTAATAAATAATGACTTTTCTCAGTACGTGAATAATATTACCCTCAATATTTACACAACCTAAATCATTACATTTTTGTTTCTACAAAAACAGTATAATAAGATATATAAATGGGAGAGATTTTATAAACCTTTTGCACTTTATTTAATAATAACATTTTGGTGTTGAACACTTTTATTACTGGTAATAATAGTCAGCATTTGGAATGTAATTGGCAATCTTTATCTATACACAAGAAACATCATCTCGTTTGGTTTAACCGACGATTCTAGAAACATTGTGTTAGACCAGCAGACACACTTCAAATTATGTGTCAGTAGTATAAAATTATGTTAAATTATGGACATATAATAGAGAGAAGACTTCATACAGTCGTATTGTCGGCACCACCCTGTATAATATTAGCGTAGTATGAAATAGTAAGCAAATTATTTGTTATTTTATCACATTACCTGTAAAGTGTACATACATCACGTTATCCTAAGTCTAAAATGTGTATAAAAACGCGTGTTACAATGTCTTTGTACCGTATTGGTGTGATTTAGTGATATGCTGTGGCAATTATTGTATAAATGCTTCAACCAGAAGCAACTAAAGAATATAACTTCCTATAAACTACTGGCAAATGCGTATTCCTGTGCCGAATAAACCAAATTGGCAACTTGAAATTCAAGTGTGTAATATTGAATCATCTATCCACATAACATAGACGCAACATAAATTATCTTCATTTTCTCTTTAAATAGGTTTTATTTGACTTTTAATTATAAAACATCAGTTCATGGTTAGTATAGCGTCGTTTAGAGAAGCGCTGTCATTGTCGACCATGTTGTAGAAGTACGTCTCCGTCCGCCTCTTCCATCTCACCCAGTATACGATGCCTAGTATTATTACCAATACTAATAACACGTTAAGTATAGCACTAGCGACCATTCCATTATTAGGATTGCTTATCTGTTTCACGGGAGTTTCGTCTTCATAAGGCGGTGTCTCAATGTCTTTTTCGTTGAAGTTTATGGGCAGCGGGAGATCTAGGCCCCTGATGAAATATGAGATCAATTCTTGGGCCTCTGCCGGCTTGTCCATTGGGACTAAATGTCCCGCGTTGCGTACAAGCACTTCTGTGAAGCCTCCGCCGCTTTTCACGTATCTGTTAAAGACAATTTTGTTACGAATAAGAATTTCATTATCAAAACTAGGTGGTAACTATAAGCTGCACTAGCTGTCTTCGCATATCGTCGGTGGGCGTGCAAGACCGCGTAAGAGCAGTTTGCAATACCGCGTATGTTTATTTCACAGGATGAAAAAGAAAAGTTAATATCTTGGATATTTCTACACATTTCTTTGAGTGAACTTGTTTTGGATTTCTCTGTGTGTTGTTTAATGAGAATCTGGTATAAGCGAATCAGCGCTAAGAGCCCGCTGGCGCGATGTTTCAATTTTGCGACTTTTGTAAATACGCGGTGTTGCAAACTGCTCTTAACACGTTGGTGGACACTATGTTGCTAGTAATTTTTGTTGCTGTGGCACTATAAATTTTCATACATAGCCTTCAGGCGTAGTGTCGCAAAATGTATGTTTCAATAATTTATAGATATGACACAACGGCGTTAGGCGTCAACGTCGGTCGTAGGGAGTAGTGTCACCTAGTAGGTACTGGTGAGTATGTCATGTGACATGACGGACCATCATCAGCGAAAGGGTCAGGGTCTTGATATTGACTCGATTCTGGTGTAGACACTTCATCAAACAATTTTTTTGAAGTCTTTTTTCATATTTAACATAGATATTTCTCTTGGCCATCTATAAAAGTTTTAAATTTGTTAGAAATGCAAAAAAATCGTACTAGGACACAGATAAACCCTATAAATAGTAATGATTTCAAATTAAACTTATTTGGTACATGTTACAATAAAGATTTAGGTAAAACGACAAAACTTATGTTTATTTCTAAATTAGCGCTACAAATAGATCATTTATTTGTACAATTATGCTGTATGAAGTTAATTATATGTATAAAATACATTATAATAAATCAAAATAAACAATATTTATCTTTTAGAACCCATCCTAGACTCAAAATACGTTGTAACACGTAGCATCCCTGCGGCGCGGCACTACTTGACAAAATGTATGAAAACTCCCTACGCCTACTATAGACGCCTATAGTCGTAGTGTGTGTGTGAGGTGCTGCCAAAATTTTCAATGTGTGCGTAGTAGTACATTTTTTAGGGAAATTTTTCGACGCTACGTAGTGACAGTATGTCGATGGCAATCACTACTCCGGTGACACTAAAAAGTGCCATTCCTTATTTTAGTATTGAAATTGCATCGCCGGCAGGCGTTGTAATTTTACACAAACAAAAATGTTAACGTCGTACGGCGTACTGTCATACCATTTTAGACTCTTGAACGCCTGTGGGTGTTACTGTCCACCAACGTGTTAAGCGGCCTTGGACGCCCACCGACGATATGGACTCTTCTTACCACATCAGGTAGTGTTGAGTAATTTACCGTGTTTTTCTTATAAAAAAAAACAACTAAAAGTGTAGCGGACACGTCGTAGCGTAAAAAGTTAGGGTACCAAACGAAATAATAAAAATAAATTCAACAACTGAAAACGAGATGTTTCATATCCGGCCAGGTAAGTGTATAACACTATCTCAAAAAACCAGAAAAAATATTTTATTTTGTACACTAAAACTGCATCATTGGATTTTTGAAAAATCAATATTTCTAGCCAGAAATCGTACCCGGTAATTTTGCAAAAAAACCACCTGTATTATTTTATTACACCATTCAACAGTGTCGCTAATACCTAAGGAATGAATTCTGGGAAGTAATAATGATATACGGTAGAGAGCTCATTTTTAACAGTCATTTTTATTTTTCTTACGTTATCTACCAACCTTTTAAACATTAACAGATTTATTGTTCGAAATGTTGGCTAATGTTTCTAATACAAGGCTGGATTGATTCGCCATGTCAAGGATTGTAATGCATTCAATATTACAATAATTTTAGGTAGTCATGAGTTCTGAATTTGGAACATAATCGAGCTCGAACTTTAAACAAAGAATTGTTCAGTGTTCCGTGACCAAAGAGGTCCAACGAATAATATACCCATTGTATTAACAAAGATCCTAGCCGCCAGCCTTTTTTAAATACAGAAGGACGTTCTACACGCGCCTTCTGTATTTAAAAAAGAATACCCAGGCGGGAACTATGTTTTTTTTGTTCACGAGTTATTTTAACACCATTTTCATTTTTATTAAAATTACATGATTTTAATTAATTATTATTTAATAATACATTCTAATATTAAATATTCGATTTATCCAGAGAATAACTTGGACAAGTTGACAGTTAATGTATAGAAAATCGGTCAAAACGTCAAAAATATTCTCTAGATAAATTTTATCTGGAGATTGAAAAATCAGCCCTAAGAGTCATATCTAAAAGCATAATTGGATTTATATTTAAGTCAAAAGGATTATGAAACTTATGAACGTCAAATGTAAAAGTAAAGCCGGAAGTTTGTAATATGGACTATTAAAATAAGTTAATAACTGCCAATATCTACAAGATTAGTGTATATAGGATGATTCATAATTTAAACTTTTAACGGTGCTCTTGTAAATGCTGGAAAGTCACCTAGGCAGAAATTAACCATCTTTCCATTATTATTACTGGAATGTAATTAGAAAACGAGGATGTAACTGTAACTAATATTGTAATAGGTATTCTAATAAGTTTTATTATAGGTGGCTACGATAAAATCACCTACACGAACTGCATTCCGCTTAATCAATTAGCTACAGTTTTGTATTACCATTTATCAACGAGACTTTTAGCAGTATACCTACACAACAATGTTGATAGTGTTTATGGCATGTGAAAGCCATTGAATTTTAACAAATATTAGGTAAACTACTATAATACTACTACTAGGTGGTAGGCCCGTATGTGGGGTCGTCTGGGTAGGTACCACCGCCTTTCTTATTTCAGCCGTCAAACAGTTCGCTGTGTTTCGGATTGAAGGGAAAGGTTGCCAGTGTAATTACTGGGCATGGACGGCATTTTATCTTAGGCCTCAGGATGACAACGAACCTGCAATATCAAGTGATTTTCCCTTGTTATTGCAGGTGTCTATAGGCGGCGGTAACCGCTTACCATCAGGTAGGCCGTCAGCTTGTTTGTCATCTAGTTGTATATATAAAAAAAACTAATAACGAATGTAACAGTTTAAGCCACCAACCCGCGGAACTTATATAGGCTGGTGGTGATATGACGCATACATTTACTTTTGGTTAAATTCTCCCTGTAATGGGAAGGCAAAGGGTACTAATTGGTGGAATATTACGGTTGTAGTAGCACCGGATCCAACAGCTTTACGTGTCTTCCGAGTACAGAGAAGCTCGAGATAACAAATTGTGACTGACCCATCACGGGATCGACCATGGCGAAAGTTGCTTTGTTTCCGTAATAGAAACCAGAACGCTCAAACCACTACGCCACCGAGCTCCTCACGCCGCAGCATCCAATAAATTATCAGTTCTACTATGTTTGATGACTCTATCGATAATACTTTCAGAAAAATATAATTACCCAGCAAAGCTTTCATTGTAGCACCAAGGGCGACGAGGGGCTTTCACAAAGTCTTCGCGGTGACTCCATCGCCAGTTCTTGATTCTTCCTTTAGAGCTGGGCACACAAGGCACTGTCAGGTCGAATTGCCCACTGGAAACGTACGATAGTTCCAATTACAATTGTATACTACCCAACCCCCCGCCCCCCCGCAAACGTTGTTTGGCCATTAAAAAAAATGACCAAAAAAAATAGATACTTAGTAGGCGATTCTTAGACCAACTGAATATATGTATAAAATTTCATGAAAATCGGTCAAGCCGTTACGGATGGTAACTAAATTTGTGACACGAGAATTTTATATATTAAATTAATCTGTCAAGTTTGAAGTCAGTTTTTATTTTTGTTTGAATTTTTTTTTTCACAATTTTTAGTGGTATTTTTTTAAGGTCAAAGCTAAATGGGTGACCGTCAGCATCATCAACTTGTCTGTTTCGCAATCTCTGTTTGAAATACATATTAGAATTGTCTTTAACTTGACTGTTGTACACTAAGGAGTTCCGTTCTCTATCTTCAAAGATTTTCATCAGATCTAGATAAAATTTATATGAGACTGATCTGGTATCATATAGAAATGTCAAAATTGATCAACATTCGGCAGAGATATGATCTAACATTATAAAAAAATAAACTTGTAGAATTGATAACCTCCTCCTTTTTTGAAGTCAGTTAAAAATCAAGTGAAGCTATGCTGACAATATTTATTTATTATAACGAGAACACTTAATCAGTACATACCAATAAATCATTATCCTGTAATGTTCCAACAATTCCTCCACCTTGGGGCTCATGGCGTCCAAGAAATCTGCCATAAGTTTGTCGTGCACCGTGGCATTGGAGAAGGTAAATCTTAAATCCCCGACGTGGATCGCCTCTCTGATGTTCGACCGAGTGATGAACTCCTCAAATCCTCCAAGGCGTATGGTGCCTTTGAGGGCGTTGTACGTCTGTACCTGGTACGACAGCCGTGACAGTTGGTCGATCAGATCGTTGCGGAGCTGTGATTAGGAAACAAATATATATAACCTTATCCAGTAACGATTTTTTATACAACAGATTACAAGCAACTGGTGCCTTACCACCATCTTTATAAAAGCTATACATATTCCGCTCGGTTCAGTATTAGTTCCTAAACTGCATCGCTGTCATAGTCGTAGATAGCGTCGTAGTACGAATTAACGATTCTGCTCAGTTTAGGTCCTAAACTGGATCGCGATATAAGATGTTGGTACGGGTGCTGTAGTAATAATATATACGGTAGCCACTATTACCACCAGGCTTTCACCTATCACCTTATTTGCTAAAAATGACAAGTGTCGGTGTCTAATACCTTTTATACAAATGTGACGGAAAGTCACATGACTGTTATTACGTTGCCGGGTGATCGTGTCTGTACGTACGGCTAAACATTGTTTTGTATTATGTATTCATTTAATTATATTATTATATCAGAATATCTTCGTTTTATTTAGCTATCGTTATCTATCCCATTGAGGAGCTCGGTGGCGTAGTGGTTTGTGCGCTCTGGTTTCGATCACGAAAACAAAGCAACTTTCGCCATGGTTGGTCCCTGGATGGGTCAATCAAATTTATAATCTTGAGCTCCTCCGCGCTTCGGAAGGCACGCTAAGCCGTTGGTCCCCGTTGTTACTACAACCGCTTTAACCCACCAACCCGCACTGGGCCAGCGTGGTGGTGTTATGGCCCAAACTCCTCATGTGTTTCTCCCATGTAGGAAGGCCTGTTCCCAGCCGTGGGACGTATATAGGCTGGTGATGATGATTTATCCCATATACTGTCCATTGGTTTCATTATGTCGCAACCGTCTGGTTAAATAAGTCTGCATCTATGACATAAGACACTGCTTGATTTCCTTGGTATAAAATCCACTATTATATGTAACTTATTTTTCTTTATCGGATATAAATGTTTTTTACTCACTTTGAAGGCTTCCGTTTCTTTGTTCTCCCAGACCGCCTTCTCATACTTAGCCTGCAGTGGTTTCGCGGCGAGCACCCCCTGCGAGTCGATCAATCCCCACTGGTAATACGCCGAGGTCAGGTCCACGTCGTCCCGCCGGTCTATTATGGGATTACCCATCATTAGTCCCTGAAATATGGGGAAAAAACAGCTTTTATTAATGGAACTTTATACAGAAAATTGTATATTACATTAGACTTTATAGGCTTTTGAAAACACTCGATAAAGCAGTAAATTTTTTAAAGTACCTATACTTAATTATGTCGCCGCCGGCGCCGTCTGGTTAAATCAGCCGCTTAACTGGATGGCTAGCCCGTTGATTAAACGCCGGCACCCAATTGAATGCCTAGCCCGTTAGTTAATTGAACTAGACTCACTTATCGTTTTAAGACTTGGCGTATTGAATGGATCGTCTTGTACTAAAAAGTTTTGGTTTGATTGATAAGTTCAAGTTTAGATTTTTATGACCACTTATAAACGATATCGTTTTGGTTGTAAGTGGTCATAAAAAAATAACCTTGAAACTACCAACCACTCAAACAGTCACACAAAAGCTCTTCGATTTAAATGACCTGCCTAGGTGTCCAATTGAAGCGCTAATTTAAACCAGATGGCTAACATGGCGTTCAGCCATCTGGTGACGGCTGTGACATAAATACCATCCTAAGAAATTGTCATTTAAAAGCGTTAACGCAGAAAAGCCTTTCATAAAAACTCACTAGGTCGAATAAATTGGAAACGAATAAACCGATGCCGTGCATAAGCAAGTCAGACTAGTCTAAAAAGTTATTATTGGCGATTTGTTGTTTGTATGAAAAGCTAAAACTGGCTCTTACTCAACTATAATACTGTTTTTAGAAAAATCCTTTGACAACTAGGTACCTATGTAGATTAGTCAGACTTGCTTATGTATGTCAATTCTGAGTACAATCGGTTTGTTGTCTTCTAATATTTTCGTGCGACGTAAACACTCATGGAAAGTGTTTCTATATCATTTTGTAAATTTATATTTACTTAGTTAAGCAGAGTCACGCAAAAAGATGTACAACTCGTGACTACACACCACACACTTGACACTTGACATTGGATGACTTTACATCTCGTGTGCCTTATTCTCTTTGCAATAAGAGTCACTGACTGCCAAAAGTGTATATTTTGCGCATGTTAACTTTGTCTCTGTAGCACCTCTAATTTAGCCTAAGTGCAGGTTTATAATTCAGTACATTATTCCATGACATACCTTCAAATTAATTGAGGTGTTCTTTATCGTCGTCTTGTGCAGCTCTGGCGGCGGGTGCAGTATCTTATGCGCGAGCGCAGGCACGAAGTGACCGGCGTACGATTCCCCAGCCAGGTACAGAGGCGCTTGCCGGTGCTCCGGGAACACCTCCAGGAACTGTTGTAGGGCTCCGTACAGGTGATTGGAGCACTAGAAATGTATGATTACCCAGTTATACGTAGACAGACAGAACTTCTATAAATTGCATAAAACAAACACAATATGCAAAATGAAGTCGGAATTAAAAAAAAAATTAAAACCACAATAAATTTTTGGAGTCAGTGCTGCACTTTCTATTGTTTCTGGAAACAACTAAGCACTTAGCACCAACTCCAAGAAATATGTTTCTAGGGGATAAGTACCTACTTAATTAGTTTATCCTTTTTTTAAGGTATTTTAAAGTCGATTTTAATTTCTGTTTATTTTTTTTTCACAATGGTGACCCGTCAGCATACAAACGAACCGAATTGAGAACCTCCTCGTTTTTGAAGTCGGTTAAAAAAGGCGTGTTATGGCTAGAAGCGATGTCTGCTCATAGCCATAAGGTAGGAGATTACTTATATGAATAATACTGATAGGTGGGAAGAAATAAGAATATGTGCAAAATTATACAATAATACTTTAGGTTCATAAAAAAACGAAGACAATCCATGTTTATGCTACATATTAGGTATTATAATTGCAAAAGTATGTACGTCGGTTACATCTTATAAAAAATATTGTATTGGTTAATCAATCAATAATAATATATTCACATTTGAAGAAGAATTTAGGAAAAAGCGATGGGAAGAGATTAGAAAAGAAGAAAGCGAGGAAATGATGTGAGTTAATATTCATTGATTGAGTTTTTTGTGATTGTCAAAAACAATCATAAAAAAAATCACAATATTTTAAGGTTTTTGGATGTTGAGATTGTGATGATTTCTTACCTTATTATAACACTGACTTTCACCGTAACCACTATTCAGAACTAACTAAACTGATTAACTCGAAGGGCCATTATTTAAAAGAACTAATGGCCCTTCGAGCTAATCATGAATAAACTAAATAAGAATCAAACGTAAAATATGTGAATGAACTTTTTATGGTCACTATAAAAAATAACGGGTAAATCCTCTTTTTTTATACATTTTTCAAAGAAAGTAAAGTTATGTTGACTTGTCCGTTGGGAATTCCAACATTTCTCTCAACTTAGGCAGGTGGAGGTGGCTCTATCAACGTAAACAAAGTTTCGAGAACTTTCGAACGTTTTAGTTCAAAAAACCATTGTAAAGTAAAAAAAGACACATGTTTAGGTTGTAAAAAACCACTTAAGCGTTTGGTTTTCGTACGATTTTGGCCTAAAGACAATCATTACATGGCCGTAGTAAGAAAGATTATTGTCGCGCGCAGCGCGATATACCTGTATAATTAATTATGGTAAGTGACATATCTCTGTATCTAATTTTAGTATGTGGCAATACTACTTGACTTTTTAGAAATAACTAACCTATTTATTTATCTGTGGGCACTAGTATATACTATGAAAAAAAAGATATAGACTAATAAAAAAAAAAAAGGGGAAGAGCGGGATTGGTCGAGCGAAGTAAATAGAGGGCAGTTGTATATAGAAAAAGAAAAGAAAAGGAGGGAAACGGAAGGCGGCTTTGGTAAGTTTGAACTCAATTTATTTTACAGTTCTGTTAATGCCATGTGATAGGGAAAGATAAGTAGATTGAATGGGTATTTGTGTAATTGGAATCCAATGAACGCTTATAAATAAATCAAGCGTAAACTTTGCAAAGCAAATACTAAATGAAGTTAATGAAGTGTGATGAATAAGCACACAGGCTAGCGGTCGACTGTGTTGGAGCAACCGTGGAAGGACTATTAGGGGATGGTGGAGGTCCTCGTGGGGGCACAGCCCCCACGTCCGGCGGGTGCCCATATATGTGGTATGAAAATATGTAGACCACTTGAATACATAGAGAGGTAAACTGTACCGGCTAGGTACCTTTTCTACGTAAAGCAGAAGGCACCCGGGCACAAAGTGCTTAGACCGGATCAAGTCGAACACAAAGCCCAAAATAGTGGAAATTGTATTTATGGTACGCACGTAGCAAAGCTACATAATACAAAATAGTAGAAATTGTATTTATGGTACGCACGTAGCAAAGCTACATAATATATAAAATAGTAGAACATAATATAGCGAAGCAGATGAATCCATTGGGAACATCCTAAAATGGACTACCTACTTGTCTGGTTATCTTTCCTTGATCATGCCTACGGTATGAAGTTTTATAACATGTAAAAAATTATCTCCTTTTGTTGCACTAATTCTGTACCCTTTGAACCTTGGCATAATTCTCATGAAGTACAGAAGGCGCGACAATTATTAACGTTGAAAATCATAGCCACCGTAACATAAATCGTTAGGTTTAGACGAGATAGTTAGGTTAGTTAGAGTAACTCGTGAATTCCGTCTAGAATGTACAGTCCACAGCACATCAACCGTAACATTTTGACTTTGAGACCGTGCTTACTTCGTTCGTAATAGAGGCGGCTTTCGCAGTGCAAATGTTACACTCGATATGCTGCCGTCTGTACGTATGTGTGCGCCTATATTTCATTCAAAACAAGCTTTTGCGAGCGAGTGTCTTCGCATGCAATATGTATAAATATATATAAAATTTGCTTTTATGTGAATTGGGATGTTGCCTAAGTTTGAATATGGCGCTATTTTTCACAAATTCGGAAAATATACGCTACTGTCACCCATAAAAACAATTCAAACTTAAAATATATGGAATATTGTCGAAGTTGTACTGTTTTTAAAATTAAAAAAATGGATATATTTTTTTTCAAAATTTATCAAAAATGTTAATGATGTTAGATTGCTGACATCAATTAAAACAACTATTATTATGACAACTATTAATAAAAACATACTTAATACATAGTTATTATCAATTTTGTCAGTATGCCCATACATTTCTTAGTAATATGGGAACATGTGACGTCACCTGTTCCGTAGATTTTCTATGGAGCGTTTTTGGACGACGCGCCGCAACACATCAAACATACTACTATATCTGTGAAACTATTGATCTTAGACATACTATTTTTTTAGCAATATTACTTTATGAGTTATAAACTTCTTATTTATGATATTAAAAAAAAGTTGTCAACTACCATATTACCACACCTGCTCAATGATGATTTCTATATACTAAACTATGTATAAAAATCTTACCCTATTATTTTTATTGCAGTAAGTAATTTAAATATTTTACAACCGTCGAAATACAGATTCGATACGAAAACAAAAAAAGATTTTGAGTATTTCATTACAAATATCAATTATAAAATATTACAAATACAAATACAGTAGTTTTACTGACATTTAGTAAATAGACCCATAAATTTTTCGCGTCTTCCTTTTATACGTCCGGATTTCACTTTAAAATATTATGGCAAGCTTATTTATAGAACTACGATAAAAAGTGACCGGAATAAAATTTCCGATATCCAACTAAGTATTTTCCTACATTTATGGATAAGTGTTGGCTTATTACGGATTCAGTCTCAATTCATTTCAAGCTCAGTCATTACAAAAAGTAATTTAAAACCACGCCATGTGCCCGAAACGTTTGTTGTTTTCTTATCTTCTTTAGTGAAGTAATAACTAAGCTTTATTATTGTATTACCTCGTCCATATTCCGTACATATCCGCTCTCACTGTCAGTGAAGCTGTACCCAGCTCCCACGGGGTTGTCGATGAACAACAACGAGTACTCCTTGTTCCATGACCATTGTCGCACTGTCAACAATTTAAAAAGATTTTATTAATTTTATTCATAACTTTCATTTTAACATTATTATAAATGTGAAAAATTATTTCCCGACCTGAGGTGGGGATCGAACCCGCGACCTTTCACAACAAAAAGAAAAAAAAGGAAAGGGTCGCGAGTTCGATCCCTGCCTCAGGACGTGAAATTTTTATAAGTACCTAAATATTTTTTCTCAATTTAATTTTAACAATTTAATAAATCTTTATATATATATAAAAAACCTCAGCTCTGGAGCTCTGCTGCAGTTCAGTAGTCCGAACTTTCGCCGGATTGTGAGAGGTCGCTGATTCGAATCTCCAGGAGGCCAAGACATGAATCTTATAGAGTTTAGATAATTTCAAAATAAAAGAATAAAAAATTATGACAACGCATAACTAACTACCTCTATTTTATTAAAAACTTTTAAAGATATAGCTCGATATTTCCATCCATGTTCTATATTCCTCATTCTGACATAGAATAAGTATACCTAATATAATAGTGGGTACCTATTACAAATCAGAAGGCATAGAAGTTATCCGAAGGTCTGAAGGCATTAAATATGTATATTTTATCAAGAACCGAACACAAAGAATCACATTTTACTATAAATTATTAGGGCGATCTTCAAATATCTCAACAATAATATAATTTCAGATATTTCGACTCCACCTTGTTTTCAATTCGTAACTACACAATTATGGGGTATGGAAGGCATTTTAATTTAGGCCGCACAATGAAAATACACCTGCAATACCAAGCGACGATAGCCACCTAACATCAGGTGGACCGTCAGATTGCTGATCTTGTATCAATTATAATTTAAAATATAAAAACATGTTAAAGCCAGGAACCACATGACGTTACTTTATAATTAAGTTAAACATGTTGGAACATATGGTAAAGTGGCGGGTAACAGCTGTATCCACATTATTAAGTCATTTAACAAATCCAATAGAACAAGTTTGCTCAATTGCTTTACGGGATAATTACCGCTACATAGCGAAATTCAATTATGACGAAATATTCCATTCATAGGTATTTAAAAGTACGTATTTATGCAAAATTTTGAACATTATTTAATATAATTTATATCCTTAGAAAATAGACTGTGAAAAACAGACTATCAGTAACCTCTATGGTGACTAATAAACACTGAGTATCCTTAATGTGAATAGAATTGTCACTACAGATTTAAAAAGACAGTCATTTATTTCAAATATTTTTCCACGCATGATACAGGCGTTTTGACTAGAGGAGTACTTCATACTATAAAAAGGAAAAAATAATTAAATTCAAGTAGGTACTTATAGAGAGAGATATATGTATTATACAGGTTGGTGCCGTCAATACGACAATAAATTAAAACATAGGCTATATTAGATCATAGAAATGGTTTGCCACCTTCAAAAACATCTTATTCATTTGATAATTTCATGACATTTCTATGAAATAATGCAGCCAATGTTATATTTTTTCATACAAATGTCTTGAAATTATCAAATCAATAAGATGTTTTTGAAAGTGCGATGGCAAATCATTTCTATAAACTAATATAGCCCATGTTTCAATTTATTGTCGTATTGACGGCACCACCCAGTATATTTTTTGGAGTTAGCGCTAAGGTATTTGCAGAAACAATAGACAGTGAAGCACCGACCGACCTTTTTAGTGTTTTAAAGTTGGTTTTTATTTTAGTTTAAAAAAACTTTAGTTATAATTAATTTTACTCATTTTTATAAATAAGAGGGTAAGTATTTAAATAATACAGAAAAACGCAAACAAATATTGCATTTACATGTCTAATTTTGGTTTCACAACTAAACTTCTAATAGCCAAAACAACTAATTATGCTAAGCAAAAATAATTTTTGAATATTTAGATGCTTTGTTTGAAAAAAAAATTAATACAGTTGTACTTTTAATAAAAATGCTTCATTCACTCTCGATCTTACCCATTATCATACTCATATTTGCTATTGAGGAAAAAGCACTGTAATAACTGGTTTACCATGTAGAAGTACTTCTTCTAAAGTTAAACATAAAAACAAGTACCTCGAATAAAAGCAATATAAAAGGCATTTGCCAGGCTGATAACAAACTGCAGCAAATGATAATTTAATACGCTTACAATTTAATTGGTGCGTAAAGTGTTACAGTTTATCTGCTGCCAGCTGTATATTTCATGGCCTGTTTCGTTAAACTTACTTGTGTATTGTAAATATAGTAAACTTGTACAAATAACAACTTGAAGGTTCAGAACTCTACGCATGTTTATTTATTATTATTTAATTCATGGTCGCAAATCGCTCCAGTTTCACAAAAAGGTTAATCAGGTTTGGCGTACCTATTATGATAAATAAAGGACATGGACAATTTCTGCCTAGGTAACTTTCCAGCATCTACAAGAACACCACTAAGGTATCAAATAATAAAAATAAATTAATGAATTATCGTATATTTATGATTTCTGTAGAACTTCACAGTTTTTTAACATAACTTAATAGACCTTAGTGCAAACCTCCGGTTATACTTTTACATTTGACGTTCCTTAGTCCACAGACAACTTAAACATACACTAACTTTAGCAAAACACTAAATACGTAATAATATAACAAAATAGGAGTGTTGTTTTACAAACTCCAAAATGTTTAACAATTCAATTATTGATAAATATAATTTTTCAAACATGATTTAATTATATTTTATTACCTGAAATACCTAAAATGGAACGGAACTTATTTTGACTGATAGGGGTGACATTAATATAATATAATATAATATTCATACAATCACACCTATTATCTAGCCCAAAGTAAGCATCATTAACCGCTTGTGTTATGGATACTAGATAACGAAGAAATAATGATAATAATATGTATATAAATATTAGAAATATACTAAATAAACATATAAACATCCATGACTCGTAAACAAATGCTCGTACACTCATACTCTTTACATTTCTGTCGAGTCCCTACACTCATCATACAAACATTTGCTCCTACCGGGATTCGAACCCGGGACCTCTTGACCGAGTAGCCTGCATAGCGAGGGGTACAGACCACTTGACCAGCCGGTCGTCAACAACGGTCGTTAACATTAGCTGTTAGCTGTCATCATTGCAGGCTCTCAATCGATTTCTCAGTTTTGAATTACCTAATATTGTTTGTTTTAGTCATCAAGTGAAACAAGCGCGTTCATACTTTGGTGAACATGTTACGAAAAATGCCATTTATAATAATCGAAGTTTGGAACATTCATTTTAATAGCAAAGTATAATATTGTACACTTTGCATGGTTTTGATCATTATGCCTTTTAATAACACTTTTTGTTTGCTATGCCTGTCTGTGAAGCTCTTTGGGACTTATTTTTATTTTATTTTAATCTGTAGGCATTCAGCAAAATAAAACGATACTAAACATTAGTGTAAATGGAAATTGACACCTAGGCAAAGTTACTATGGAATCCTGGCCATGTCTTTTAGTTTTTAAATACAGAATAATATAGTTTTTTGAAGTGGCTGTCGCTGAATTACTGTCATGTTATGGACTGGGATTTAAATCTCGAGAACTTGGTCCATATTGTTGTTCTTATTTAATAATTATTTTGCCCACCATTACAATAGTACGGCATATTTTCGAACCAGTTAGTATTATTAATACGCAAAATTGAATACAGAATTTAAAAAAAATCAGATTAACAAACATTTTATAAATTTCTAATTACAAATAAAAAAATAGTTTTAAAGATTATTATATATTGTTTTTATTCCTGCCGAATCATTCGCTTCCTTCTCTACACAAAAGTACCTGAAGACTTTGATTCCTGAGATCTTTTATTATCCCACTTACGGGCATTCGCGTGGTCGTCAGCACATTGCATCATAAAAATATGGTTCATGAATGCGTCATTCACGAACAAGTTTAAAAAATATGCATAAATATTTTTATCAGGTAGACGGTTACTACAAGAAACGCGAATATTTTTAATGACACGTAATGAGTCAAGCGATTGGGACTTTTTTCTACATCGGTCTGGGACAAGTCCAAGCTCGCAATAGCGTTTCCTCAATGAGTTCTGGCAAACCTTACTAACCAGGGGAACACTACACTAAAGAGTACTGTTGTTCGACTTCAATCTTCTATTCGGGGAAGTACCTCGCACAAGGGCCACTTTTACAACACACACTGTTAGCATTAGACGGTAGCAATAACTGTGTAAGAAATTTTAGACTTACAAGAGAATACCATAAAAAATTGAGTAGTAATCAGTAATCACTAAAGAAATTTTTTATTTGATTTGACTAAGATTTCGAGTTTGGTCAATTAGTGACTAACTTTTTACGTCACAATACATATATCGCTTTTACATCCGTCACGTGGTATATTATATTAAAAGCTCACTACCGTTCCTCAAAGAGTCATTGAATTTATTCAGATATCTATTAAATCAAGCTTATAAATTGAGATGAATTATTGCCAGCCAACTTAGGCCTTAGTCATAATATTACTATTTTTCCTATATGCCTCATTGAGTCAACCTCAAATCATGAAAAAAATGTCAAAATATTCATTCTGGAGTTGAAATAAATTTTATTGTTTCGACTTTGTAAAGGTAGAAATACATATAGTGATCCTCGATAGCTCAATGCCCAAAGCAGTCACCTGGATTGTGAAAAGTCGCGGGTTTAGTACCCTCATCGGACATGATTTTTTCTAGGCTATATGTCGCAGCCTTCTGGTTAAATTAAGTACTTAATTAACATATATTTATTTCAAACACTCAATCATCATCATCATACAAGCTTATGATGACCACTGTTAAACAAAGGCCTCCCCAATCGAGTTCTATATGGAAAGTTTGTGCGCAGCCTGCATCCCCACGACCCTGACCAGGTCGTTTGTCTTTCTAGTGGGAGGCCGTCCTACTTTGCGCTCTCCGGTATAACTTAATAACACAAACACTATAATGTTACAATTTTTTTTCATACAACTATTTGACAAACAAGTGGCGGTAACCGCTTACCACCAGATGGGCACCTGGTGGTAAGCGATTATCACCGCCTATAGACACCTGCAATAACAAGGAACAGTCACTTGATATTGCAGGTGCGTTGTTATCCTGAGGCCTATAATGAAATTCCGTCCATGCCCAGTAATTACACTGGCTACCTTTTCCATCAATCCGAAACACAGCAAACTGTTTCACGGCTAAAATAAGAAAGGCCACCGTCCTTCCCAGACGACATACGGGCCTACCACTTAGTGAAAATTACCAAAATTTAAGTTGTATAATTTAAAAACTTACATTTCAATCCTTTATCATAATGAAATGGACCAAGTTCCTCAAAGAGACCAGCTAAGCTTGACGCTCCTGGTCCACCCTGAAGCCAGATTATCCAAGGCGTGGTGTTCAATGGCTTATTAGGCACTGGGAAGTACCAAAAGAATAAGTTGGAATTTTTAGCAGCGTCTACGGTGAGAAAGCCTGAGTGGCTGGTCACGTTTAAGAAGAGGGCGGGGTCCACGATGGACAGGTTCCTTGCTAACGCAGTTTCGTTCTTCACGATGTAAGGAGTGAGCATGAGAGCTGGTGACGAAGCGCAGACATGCTGAACAGCGCTGGAAGAAACAAAATCATGACATAAGTTTTGTTTTACTTTTAAGGGAGAGTGGGCGTTTAGTATTAATTATGAAAGAGATCATAAATCTTGCTAAAGGACATGTTCTGAAAATGTATGGGGGCTGGTACTCAGCTACCCCCCAAGACAAAAGTTATATGAGAATAAAGAGTATATTTTTAAGAATATTATGAGACAAATCTATAATTTTTAATGCCTGCATATAAATAAAAAATAACATTTTATTCTGGTCAAAAAAACTGTTATCCAGAGATGTAAAATACCATTTTAAAAAATGTGACACATCACAGACATAGTTTAAAACGTCAATGCCGTCTATTGTCTTGTCAAATATTTTTTAATAACTAGGCATGGGGTTGATTTGGTTCAGCCTACGACTATTTTGCAATTATATTTTATTGTAAATGCTAGAAGAACATGGCAAATTAGTTTTTGCGCTTGTTTCTGCCTAATAATAATGATTTTAATTTATTTTTTACAATATTTTGTCAGAGAAACTGTGATAAGAAGCTTAGAATTCTTGCACACACTTTTCAAAATTAATTAAAAAATGCCGGGGTATCAAAATGAAAAAAATGCCATATTCAAGATCCTATGAGCATAAGCTTTCGCATAATATATAATTTATCGTGGGGGGCTTTCGAGTACCAATACCGAACATCTCCTTTGCCAGCAGATTCGTCGTCTTATTGTGAAGAGATTTTTGTATAATTGGTATGTTCAAGGTTATTTTTTATGACAACTTATAACTAAAATAATTAGGGCGGAGGAGAGATCTTGTTATGAAAGCATATAAAACGTGATAACAACATCTCCCACCTAATTATCTAAGTATTTGTCACGATAGATAAGTTGGCGAATGACTTTGGGGAGAGCGCAATTTGTGTAGATCCCCAAGGCTAGTCTGATTGTAATCCTTCACGTGGTTGCCTTTAGTTATTTTGTTAACCCAATTTGGTTTTCCTTTTGAAATAGAGGCAACAGAAACGATTAGGCTTAAGTAACCTTTCTCAAGTCCTGTTTCCCTTGCTACCCCCATCCCGGATGTTCCTATAGTCTCCACTTTCCCGTACTTAATCCAAGGTTTGACACTTTGGATTAAGTACGGGAAAGTGGAGACTGACCGTACCGATGGATGCATGACCAAGGGGAAGCTTAGCCTCAAATGGTATCTCCTGGATGATCAGGCCAGGCAGTATTTTAGCCTTACGCGGGCATGCGAGGCTCTGCTCGGGAAGACATTATATTTCCCTAGCCACTTGTAGGGCATGTATAGAAGAAAAGTCTGTATCTCTTTCTCCTCTGGACGACCAACAATCGACGACCGACAAAAAATCATAGCAGTCTGTCTGCCTCTCTGCCTGACTTGTCGGACATGAATCTCGATTCCGAAGTCGACTAGGCCCTTTCAGATATCGAATTAACCCACATGACTAATGCGAAGTAAGCCATCCAGAGCCGCAAAGCCTCTGTGTCTCCCAAAGCAATAGACATGACTATTGAAACCGGAAGAGACTTCCGAATCCCTACTTCCGAATCGAGGAACAATCCTCTGCACCGGTGCCAGGCGACGAGCAAGCGATTTTGAGTCGAAAGAAGTCCACCTCGTACTAGACGCCGAGCACCGGAACAAGTAAACCCAGTTGACCAGCGCGTAACCGTCTAAGGAGGCTGAAAGCATAAGGTCTGAGCCGATTCGAGGCGTACGAACTCTACTTGCAACATTGGACGGAAACGGTTGCCCAGATAGGAGAGGATCGAGGGGATACCACCTCGGGTAAGAAGCCGTTAAAACTGATTCGATCCGAGGAGGAATCCCTTTATCAGCATCCTAGAAGAAAGCAGCGTATTGGAGCTGGCTCTGGAGGCAGGATGCCTGGAGCGACCATGGACGAACCAATAGCCGGACCATCGACCATGGCCTCAAAGATTAATTGGAAGTTGCTTTGTTTATCTACCATACTTTGCTTACTAGATTAATATTTACTAAAAATATTAGGTATCTTTTAGCTAAAGCAGTGGGTCCATTTAACAAAATAGTTCTTTGTATTAGCTAAATTATAAACAGAGACTGGTTTTTTATAAAGGTTCGTCGAAAATTGCACTTTGCTTCTAGCTATGTAAGATAGTTTTTCGTTTAGAGCTCGTGGATAGGGGCAGACAAGCCGGTTTGCAGAACTGATAAAACTGACTGATTTGGAAAGGTGACAAATATTACAAAAGAACGGTGGAAGGTAAATACCTAACACCGTTCTTTTGAAAATTTATTTACCTTAGATTTATTTACCATGTTCTTAGAAGAATTTATATTTATAGGTAAATTCTGATAATTGTTCAACTGAAATACTAACTCATGTTGGATATAAAGCGAGACATTCAGCGATGTCACAGCAAGTAAAGTCTCTAAGAGATATTTTTTATTGTTATTAGGTCCGGCAAAAATATTAGTTTGATTCTGGTTACACTCAAAGATTACTATGACTGCCAAGGTCTGCTGTCCATGTAGTGTCGCTCCATATGCACGCTGTGGTCAATGTCGTCAAAATAGAACTGTCTTTAAGTAACTTTAGGAAGCATTAGGTACTGGCCGTCCGATAATAAGCGATCAACGTAGTAGGTGCGTTAAATAATAACTATATAAGTATACTTTACCTACTTCACAATACGGATCAGTTACCTAGTTCGCAGAGCAAAATGTCATCATTAAATAATGTACACGACGTAAAACGGGTGCGTGATGGTTTATAAACTTTGATATAATTTCATTATAATATCGTTCATATTTCGTAATAAATATAAGGTATAACAACACTTGAAAGATATTTTTAACATATAGATAATGTTTACTTCTTAGAATAAATCATTTTTAATAATGTCATTTCGTATAACGTTCACTAGATACGCGTAAAAACATTTAATATAAACCTTAATTGGTATTGGTATGGGGCTCATTTGATCTAATGTTGTTTAATATAAATAGAATTTCATTAAGTCTCAGGTGACATAGACTTGTAAATAGATTATGGTAGCTAATTGCTCTGAGCCTAACCTGGTGATGTACTGGAGGATGTGGAGGAAATAAGCCTTGTGTTAACTAAAATACTGACTAGCTTTATAAAAGTTATAGACAATTATATTGTGTTGTGCGTGCGTATTTAATAAAATCTTTATTATTCTTGTGGAGTGTAATTGCCCGAAGCCTCTTCTGTTTCATCCAGGAGAGACGACTTAAGGCGATACATCGAAAAAATACATTGTTTATAGACGTGTAGAACCAAAAAATTTTTTTAACAAAAATAAAACAGACTTCAAAAAAAAAAAAAATTTCAGTACCTAAGTACTTGCCTCCTAAAATGTATTTTTTGAAGTTGGTGCTTCACTTTCTATTGTCTCTGGAAACAGCTTAGCACCAACTCCAAAAAATACATTTTAGGAGGTAAGTAGGTACTTAGGTACTGAAATTTTTTTATTTTTCCTTTTTAGTGTTTTGAAGTCGGTTTTGTTTGAGTTAAAAAAAAACACATTTTTAAGTGATTTCTAAGGTCAGAGCTAGATGGGTGACCGTCAGCATTATCTACTTGTGTGTCTCTCAGTCCTTGGTTGCAATACATAATATTAATTCAAATTATCGTATCATACCACTGATAAAGTATTATCTAACTCCATACACCGTTACGGTAACCGTTACCTCTCATCATCAGTTCACCCGAATAACCCGATAGAATACAACTATTCGATAATACGTACCTACAATAGTGAAAGAATTATCTTTCAACTCTTTACCGTTAAGGAGTTGTACTTTCTACCACCAGCTCATCAATATGAGATGATGACTAACAGAAGCAAATATTTGAATAGCTTTGGAAAAATTAAAACATGTCATACGTGCCTATAAAATTTCAGGTTTTCCGTCGATTTCCCTGGGATCCCATCATCAGATCCTGACTTGGTGACAATGGGACCACCTCAGGAGTATACTCTATCGAATAAAAAAAGAATTTTAAAAATCGGTTTACAATTGACAGAGAAATCGGTATACATACATACAAAAAAAATGACATATAGTGCAACATAGAACCTCCTCCTTTTTTTAAGTCGGTTTAAAAACACGATTAAAGGATTTTGCCTCGATAATTTTTATTTCCAGAAACGCTACTTAAAAACAAGATTAATTAAGATTATTGATAAACGAAAATTTTTAAGAAATAGGGCAAATTCGGTACTTAAATTTTTAGATACTATTATTACAATTCACAATCGCGTTGAAGCGTTTTTTGTAGGTAAATCATATAGTTATTTTTAATAAGATAATATTGAATTTTTTATTATTAAGAACAATTTGGATAACAGGGAATAATAACACTAACCTAATATTACAAAGCTTAAAACGTGATATTAAAAAAAAAGAACTTACAAATAATAAACACCACCTAAATCTTGCGAACAGAAAGTGTACTAACAAGGCTGGTCGCATTACCTCGCTGAATTGCGATGCTTAATCTTTGTGCGAAATATATACCAGCCTTATTGTCACCTAAAGTTTCACAAAGACGACCTGCAATGTCCCTAAAAAGTCGGTGAGCTCCTGGCCCCCAAGGTCCTAAAGTCTCGACCCCAAATGGCTCAAATATGTAGTCCCCAGATAAAACAGCATATTTGCGCCGTTTGAGGGATTCAGCAGAAGCACCAGCTGATCCTGGTGTCGATGAAGTATTTGTAAGATGGGACATGGCTAAGGTGTCGACACAAGTAGCGTCCCACACCAAAAACTTACCCATCTTCCAAGGAACAAGAGTCATTCCGTCAGGCCTGTTCCCATCATCGCGTGCTAAGCCATTAGGCTCCAGAGTAGCAGGAGCCTCGGAGGTAGCAAGAGCCCGACGAATGATATCGTTTATATCGGCATGCCTCGAAAACCGACCAGCACTTCTTGCACAAGAGAGGCCATGGTGACAAAGATCATCGACCATACTACCACAACGGCAACGGTGATGGACATTGCAGACGGTTCCTAAACGCAAACTGGTAGTAATACGAAATGCAGTGCGATCAAGAAGTGTACTCAAATAAGCCGAAGGCAAAGCCTGTAACTATAAACCAGATTCCCACTGTCCCACAGCCAAGAGACGGGCTCGATCCGCTGAACTGGTTGACGTGTTTAAAAGATTGTCCCGCACCAATTCGCAGAGAGGCCCATCCCATTGTTTCTGGGAGCAGGGGGAAATAGGAAAGTCTGAGTTAGGGCAGGCCACTGACCAGCTAGATTTGGCTTCGGTCAAGTAGGACACTTCAGAAGTAATAAATCATTCACTCAAAAATTTTTCAATTAAAGGACGCGTACTATAAATGGAGGATCAAAAGGCCGATAGAGAAACACTTGATATTTTTCTTATACCTAAACCACCGAAACGTATTGGTAATGAAGCTTGAGACCAAGAACGGTCACAAAGATTAATATTAAGCACTGTTGAAAGAGTTTCTATTTTTTTTCTATTTAATTTTTTAAAAATTTTCTATCTAGTTCCGAAAGAAGTAACCTTCTTTCGGAAATTTCCAAAGTTGACAAGATCGAAGAGTATACCTACATAAATTTTGGAACAAAAAGGCAAAAGCGGAGAATTACATATGCCATATGAGTACTAATTTTGAGAAGCCGGCCACTTATATCTTTGAAGGTTAGAATTTTATCATTTACAAAAAAAGGTACAGAATCGTCTAAAATGGGTGAACCGAGAAGACGGAGCGATTTCTTATCAACAGTCGTAATATAAGGAGCCAAAGAATTAAATTTAGAAATGATTTCGTCCCGATGTAAACCCATGATTTTATCTGAAATAAATAATTCACACTTCGAGAAATTTAGATCAAGACCTATTAAATGAAGATCTTGAATGAGTGTACGCAAATCACCAAGAAATGAATTAGCACAGCCACCTAAGGTTCCATCGTCAAGATACCATGCGTTTAATTTTTGTATTTTCGCTAAATTTACACGTGCGATCGCTATTTGGTCTTCTTTCCTCCCGCTGAGTCAGTCATATATCCCTATCCTTATCTGTCATGGCCGAAACAACATTTCGATAGAATTCTCCATGGACTTGTTTAATCACCTCATACAAATGTTCTGTGGCTGGGCTACAGAACAGATTAAAGAGGTTACCTCTTTTACTGTTTTGTGGGCCCAGCAGTAAGTACAAGTAGGTGTAGCTACCGGTCCTGATAAGTAATTTGAAAAATTACGTAGATTAAGTAATTTGGACGCAGTTTTATAATTTTTAATAACAAAAAACCTTGGAAGATAAAGTTACCTTGGAGAAAAAATTATTAACTTCAATATTTAAAATACTTTTCTCAGGTTTCCATAGGTTTTGATCAACTGTAAAATTATATAGGTAGGTATGTAGGTACATATCACTTCCAGTAAAAGATTAAAAATGTTGCTTAAGTATTTTATTTTCAACAAAAATAAACCTTTTTTGCTATAGTACCTACCTACCACAGACAATAAGATGAATGTCTGTATCTCTTTAAAAAAAAAAGCAATTAAAGAAAAAATATTTGCTCACGGCCTAAAACTCAGAATTTAATGATCATAAAAAATCAATACATTATATTTTTGATTAACTTAACTACTTATACATAACATTTATTTATTTGCTGCAATTTCATTTATAGGTATTTAACTGATTGTAAAATAAATCCATTACGTTAGTATAATATAATATAATTTGCTGCTTAAGAAAATCGCTTAGAATGTAAACACCACGAAATAAACAGGCGAATAATAAAGAAATTTATAATAATCTTACCATAGGAATACAAATGTCACAGTCCAAAATAATATAGCCATTATTCTATCACCCGCCGGTCGCCACGAATGTAAACACTTAGCTCTAAAACGAGATAGCGAAAAAACTCCGTGCAAGTAAGCGAGATGCAAGGTTTGTAACTTTGATAAACAAAATGGCACCTATAAATAAACATATGCTAATATTATTAAGTTCATTCTGCGAGTTAATCGCACATAAATAAAGAAATAAATCACTACTGTTTATTAACAAATAATTTGAAGTTTACACATCCTCGACACGATGTCACAATACGATTAAAAGTTTATATTTTCGCGCCACAGAAACGCGCATGTTGCCTCACAACCCGTTCACTGCACAGTGCACACTGAACTGAGAACGAACGAATCAACAAAACGAAAGAGCTGCGAAGGAAGAACAGCTGCCGCCACTAGATGAATGATTAAATCCTTACGTCACACTGTTGTGAATGCTTGTTAAACCTTATCGTATTATCAAAGATTTTAGAACGCGGGGAAGTTTATAATGACTAATGGGAATTCTGGCTCGCAAGTAGTGCGTGATTGTAATTTGCTCTCGGTTATTCAAATTAATAGTAAATATAGTTTGATACTAATTATGATATGGGCCCTTATAATAAATTATATTATAGACTATGACCTCTACAGTATTTCCAAAATTTTTTATAAACCATAATTTATAATATAACCCACTATATTCGGGGAATACTCCAGGGGAATTGGCGCCACTCATGAGTCATGACACAAAATTTAAGTAATATTTTGGGTTTTTTTAGCTAGCCATCATTGCAGTAGTGCTCATTCTTTGGTACTTAAAGTTTTTCTTTATGTGGTGCCAATTCCCCTGTAAGTATTCCCCGAATATGTTGGGTTAATAATTTTTAGGAAAAATAAATTTATTAAGTAATTTTATAAATAATTTTCTTTTAGCAGATTTATCTGCTAGTTTTATCTTTGAAATATATAATAATTTTCAGCTTTTTCATTTTCTTTCACTGTACTTTTTTCTCTTCTCTACGCATCGGTATCTTCCTTTAGGTTAGTAATTAAAATAGAATAAAACTAGAAAAATTTTTTCCTTTAGGTTTTTTTAGAATACAACTAAATGACAAGCAAGCTAACGGCCTACCACGCCTACTTGGTTGGTGGGTTGCGGTACAGTCGCCTATAACATCCGCAATAACAAGGTAAAAATCACTTGGTATTACAGGTGCGTAAAAAAATATCATATCATCTTGCAATTGTGTAATTGGTTGAAATCTGGCATTATTCGGATTCGAATTTCAATTATTTTATTTTCTTGATTAGATAAAATAGACCACTATGTCGTATGGAGTGATTTATATAAAATTTTTTGATACCAGAAAGTTTTCACATTCACTTTTGTATGCTTTTTTAGTTCGTTTTCCAGTCTTTGTTTGAGAATCGTAAAAAATTGAAGCCAGATGCATTAAAAAGTGACGTGCGCTTACGTGCAACTGGACACAAGCAGGCAGTGGTCAAGCGGTTCCGCGTTGGTCGGCTAAACCCAAAAGACGACATATTTTTAATACAAATCTTGATCAGACTCGGAGTGGTTATCCCATGGCTCTAAGCGGCTAATATAAAAAAGTATCCGAAACTTCGCAGACGCTTTTATGGTAGGTACTCCAAGCTCAAACAACGAAGGGGATAACATCGATTCAGTCAGACGCAGGCCTTAAATCTGAAATAGGTTGGGAAATAATAATATTACGAAGACTATCACAAATACACTGTAGTTAATAATACAGTCGAAGGCATACGAGTCAGTCTGTATTTAACGATTTTGCAAACCCTGCCATCTCTACGCCTGTCGCTAGAAATACTGGAGTCAAATGGAAGACGCTTGTGCTTGTGAAGAACAGCATAGAGGACAAAGAGCTGCCTGACAGTTAGGACTTTGGTCAATGAATATATATAATTCAATGGTAGGAAATCGTATTGGTTTGAAGGTCATTTATACGCGAAGTAGCTGAGTTTTAGGCATTCCACCCCAACACTACTATACAATATGCAATCAGAGACTGAGCAAGAGAGTAGTAAATGACTTTCAAGGTAGAAAAGTCAACCACGTCTCTTAAACTTCTGAATACATAAATCAGCTTTCTAGATAATGAACAGGTTGCAAAGGCATGTTCTTTTTAACTAAGCATTATCTAAAACTACTCCTAAGTACTTGATGGATGAGGTATGCTCAATTGGGATACAGGAACATTTGAGCATTTTATGCCTTAGGTTTTGGTTGCAAGTATGTGCCCGTATAGGTAGCTATTGGATGTGAAGAGAGTGAAGATTTTGATGGGCAACAAGTGATGAACTTGGTTTTGTTTAAATTTAGTGAAAGGATACTCAATAAAATTAAATTAATTACATTATTCTGGGTTACACATAGCCAAAAAGTGACATAGATATGCACCTCGCCAAATTTGTTAGATATTATTGTAACCGAAGTAGTTTGGTTAGATATTTTTTCATTGTAACAGACAAACAGAATTACCTACTTTAGTAGTGTGGATTGTCAAGTTTGCTGTTTGCGGCTACAAATCTTGAATGATTATAATATAATTAAATTCTAATTTACTCAGTCAGAATTGCCCAGTTTCTTTTATATGATGTCTATACCAGCTCATAGTCACGGGTGCCAAATTCCATGAGAGTAATATGTCTGTATGTTTGTAATTTTGTAGGTTTTAATGATTTTCCACGCATATCACAAGAACTATAAGTGCGATTGAAAAAAATCTTTTTTAATAATACCAGATATACATAGTGTGACTTAGAGAACTGTGAAAGTTTCATCAAAATCCTTACAGTGGTTTTTAGAGAGAGATATAGAGAGTGAAGTGTAATTAGTTCCTTACTAATTACACTTCGCTCTCTATCTCAAAAACACTGTGTCGATTGAGTTACTTACGTATGATATAAAATTGCAAATTTTAAGTAACTCCGGCTTCAGTTACCAATTATCATCTATCTAACACCATATCATTGAGACTCTTAAGAACCCAGACACGCTACATCTATAGGTTTCTGAAGAATTAAGCATCCCGCAGACTATTTAATGGTAAAGGATCAGCTCAAGGTTAGCATTTTTTTTATACGAAGCACGACAAATGACTCAACACCACCTGATGTGAAGCGGTAAGAAGAGTCCATATGCGAATACAGCTAAAGCAGTTCAGACACTGCTCTAGCCGTCTTCACCTTGCCGGCCCGAAAGGTGTTTTTCACGCCTCTTTTAAAGGAACCCATGTCATAGGAAAGAGGGAACACATGTGCTGGCAAAGAATTCCAAGTTCTGGAAGTTCGACGAAGAAAAGAGCTACTAAATTTCTTTGTACGTGATGTTGAGGTGGAGACAGTGAATTGATGACTCCGAAGACCGGCACGCGTGCTCCTGGGTAGGAGCACGCGTGGAAATACCACCAAACTCACCGAAGTAACGTAACAGTAAGACAAATTTCAAATCAATCGCATCTGTGAAAGTTAGTAAGACTCTTTTGTCAGTAGGAAATGAACTAATAGTTTTCATACGCCTGAAAAGATCTTCTTAAATTATAGCTGAATACCATCTCGATCACGTAAGTTTTCAAAAAAATAAAAACCTAATCAAAATAGGTCCATTTGTTTGGGAGCTACGTTGACACAGACAGACACGTCAAACTTATAACGCCCTTGTTTTTGCGTCAATGGTTAAAAATAGGTATTCACACAATAAGTTCTTACATCTAGTTAACGAATTTTTAAAATAAAATACAACATATGCAGTGATTTTTATTTACTTATTTTTTATTCTCAAACATTATCTACAAAAAACTCTTAAGTTTTGGCAAAGAGCATCCACTTTCATTGGTGGCAGGTAACTGTGGACTGTGTCCCAAAGATTTAGGTTTCCACTTAGAGCTGGAAGAGAAGCAGCCTGTGAAGCATCTTGTGCCCAAACAAGTTCAGAGCTATGGGCAAAAAAGAAAAAAAAAGATATGTAAGAATTTTTCAGTAAATCCTCTGTGGTTTGGGAGCAGCTCGCTTTCGTCTTCGACCTTATAATCACTGATTATCAGGTGAGATGAAGGATAAGAGTTACCTACCCGATAAAAATATCTATAATATAGTCAGAAATATCTTTCTTTTATATAATATAAAGGCATTGGAAAATAAAAGATATTTCTGATTATATTGCAATCTGTGAAGTACCCACATATTACAATAGAAAATCTCTATATGGGACCAAATGGGACGAAAGTTTAAACTAATAAATATTGTCGTAATCAATATCAAGTAAGAGTAGGAGTAGATGGTTATTGGGAATTCTGCCCCACCTCCGTTCGATCGGGCTCACGCCCTCACTCACTTCGGTTGTACAGAATGCCCAATAACCAACTACTGAAGTCACTGTGTTAAAACTAACGTTAGTGGTAATACTAAGCATTTAACAAACTCTTACTGTTCGGCTGGAAGCACCGTGTCACAGTAACTTCCTGCGAGCCCGTGGTAAGATCACGCACCGAACAGACTCCTAACTAGTGTTGGTTGAGAGAACCATGGTAAGTATCTCTCCTAAACTGTTCGGCTGGAAGCACCGTCTTACAGTAACTCCCTGCGAGCCCGTGGTAAGATCACGCACCGAACAGACTCCTAAACTATTCGGTTGGAAGCACCGTCTTACAGTAACTTCCTGCGAGCCCATGGTAAGATCACGCACCGAATAGACTCCTAAACTGTTTGGCTGGAAGCACCGTCTCACAGATACTCCCTGCGAGCCCGTGGTAAGATCACGCACCGAACAGACTCCTAACTAGTGTTGTTGAGAGTACCATGGTAAGTATCTCTCCTAAACTGTTCGGCTGGAAGCACCGTCTTACAGTAACTCCCTGCGAGCCCGTGGTAAGATCACGCACCGAACAGACTCCTAAACTATTCGGCTGGAAGCACCGTCTTACAGTAACTCCCTGCGAGCCCATGGTAAGATCACGCACCGAATAGACTCCTAAACTGTTCGGCTGGAAGCACCGTCTCACAGTAACTCCCTGCGAGCCCGTGGTAAGATCACGCACCGAACAGACTCCTAACTAGTGTTGTTGAGAGTACCATGGTAAGTATCTCTCCTAAACTGTTCGGCTGGAAGCACCGTCTTACAGTAACTCCCTGCGAGCCCGTGGTAAGATCACGCACCGAACAGACTCCTAAACTATTCGGCTGGAAGCACCGTCTTACAGTAACTCCCTGCGAGCCCATGGTAAGATCACGCACCGAATAGACTCCTAAACTGTTCGGCTGGAAGCACCGTCTCACAGTAACTCCCTGCGAGCCCATGGTAAGATCACGCACCGAACAGACTCCTAACTGATGTTGGCTGAGAGAACCATGGTAAGTATCTCTCCTAAACTGTTCGGCTGGAAGCACCGTCTTACAGTAACTCCCTGCGAGCCCGTGGTAAGATCACGCACCGAACAGACTCCTAAACTATTCGGCTGGAAGCACCGTCTTACAGTAACTCCCTGCGAGCCCATGGTAAGATCACGCACCGAATAGACTCATAAACTGTTCGGCTGGAAGCACCGTCTCACAGTAACTCCCTGCGAGCCCGTGGTAAGATCACGCACCGAACAGACTCCTAACTGGTGTTGGCTGAGAGAACCATGGTAAGTATCTCTCCTAAACTGTTCAGCTGGAAGCACCGTCTTACAGTAACTCCCTGCGAGCCCGTGGTAAGATCACGCACCGAACAGATTCCTAAACTATTCGGCTGGAAGCACCGTCTTACAGTAACTCCCTGCGAGCCCATGGTAAGATCACGCACCGAATAGACTCCTAAACTGTTCGGCTGGAAGCACCGTCTCACAGTAACTCCCTGCGAGCCCATGGTAAGATCACGCACCGAACAGACTCCTAACTGGTGTTGGCTGAGAGAACCATGGTAAGTATCTCTCCTAAACTGTTCGGCTGGAAGCACCGTCTTACAGTAACTCCCTGCGAGCCCGTGGTAAGATCACGCACCGAACAGACTCCTAAACTATTCGGCTGGAAGCACAGTCTTACAGTAACTCCCTGCGAGCCCATGGTAAGATCACGCACCGAATAGACTCCTAAACTGTTCGGCTGGAAGCACCGTCTCACAGTAACTTCCTGCGAGCCCGTGGTAAGATCACGCACCGAACAGACTCCTAACTAATGTTGTTGAGAGTACCATGGTAAGTATCTCTCCTAAACTGTTCGGCTGGAAGCACCGTCTTACAGTAACTCCCTGCGAGCCCGTGGTAAGATCACGCACCGAACAGATTCCTAAACTATTCGGCTGGAAGCACCGTCTTACAGTAACTCCCTGCGAGCCCATGGTAAGATCACGCACCGAATAGACTCCTAAACTGTTCGGCTGGAAGCACCGTCTCACAGTAACTCCCTGCGAGCCCGTGGTAAGATCACGCACCGAACAGACTCCTAACTACCTAATATATACTTACTTACTCTGTGAATCTTTCTCTATCTCTCTAGCTACTGCATATACTTACTACTCCTACATTATTAAAAAGAAAAAAAAAACTTTATTACCTTTTATCAAAACCAACCATCAAAACCTCTATGTACCTTAAGCTACCACATACTTGTAGGTAAACTTGTATGTGATTACTTATTTACCAAATAATCATACCATGTTTAAGGGAATGGGGATATAGGGGTGCGTTTTTAATAAAATTGAACAATCTTATCTGCCTACAAACATAAGTAGGTACTTAAATTAATTCTTTTCTGCTTTGTTTCACATCGGTCGCATTGTTTTACAATCAGAAGTCTCTCTCTCTGGCTCGGTTTCCTGAAATAAACAACAACAAAAATATGTTAACTTAAAAAACATTTCTTCTCATGGTATAGTAACAAAATGCGTTTGCTATTATAGAAGTATATACTTACAAATTACGAACACCTTGACATTGTTATCGTTATCACCCAAGACATCATCACTATCGAGCAGGCACCTAAAAATAGAATAGATCAGTACATACATTTTTTAAAGCTAAGATAATTATTGTGAATTTTAAATCTGTCAAGCAGCGTTATCCCACCGAGGGGCTATCACAATGGAAAAATCTATTGTGTCTGAAATCTGATTGCTTGACGGGTTAATATTTTATCAATTAAGAATTAAAGTTAATAATTTTTAAAAAATATCTTGTGCTATTAAGTACTATAATAATAATATTATGCATGTTATAATTTCTTAGGCAATTGAAATAAAACCAAGCCACATAAGACCCCCGCCACGAGGGTTTTATGACTTTAAAAAACCGATTGTATCTAGAATTTGTGAATTGACTTATTCAAACGATGCTACTTTTTTAAATTGAAAACTTATTTAAGACAAAGGCATTATATAAAGGTAACCCTACCACGTGGAGCGTTTCCATTATAACATAAGTAATATAATTTGTGATTTTAAATTTGAAAACTCAATAAAAAAGTAATATAAATATAAAAAATAAATATAAATTTTAAATTAAGATAATTATTAGTGGCTTATTCAGTTATATAAATTTTATTGCTTCCACGTGGTGAATTTGCAAAACATAGGTACTAACTATGATCAAATTATTATTTTTAAAATATTTAAACTACCTATAACTATATATAAATAATAGTATGCACTTACCTGTATGAATTTTTCACGTTTTATTTAAAACTTATCAATTGTATGCACACTGACCACACACATAGTTATTGGATAGTCGTCGACCGTACAAACACCGTCACCGCTGCAAATGGATGAGAACGTGGGAAAAGAAACGCGAACCTCGCTTGCACTCCCCCCGCGTTACAAAGTCCGAGAGCATAGCAATAAACGTTAATCATATTCTACCAAGTAATAAAATTGTGTTTAATAAAATATGACTTTGGCTTTTCTATACTAAATGTTACTCGTATTAGAATGATAAAGATTAGAAATTAAATTAGAATACAAGATTAGATTAGAAAGATAAAGATTTACATATTTGGTAATATTTTTAAAATACTTAAAAATCAAATAAAACAATTATTACCACAAAGTAATCTTGTAATTGTAGTATTGTTTTGTATTATACTTAAATCATCCTTGATTTTAAATGCTTAATAACTAAAGCATCATATCTGAGCACTATTCCTTTTTTAATTTTCCTATAATAGTAAATTTACTGTAAAAAATGTACTTATTTGGAAGATTATTTATACTTACAACAAGATAACTTTCAAAGCTAGCTCTTGAACTATAACTGTGTAGGATAGTGATGACCAAATAAAATGTTGCACTGTGTTCGATAGTGTATCAAATTGAATTATTCGATATTCCATCACATTAGAGCTTAAGTTTACACAATGTTTTCCTATAAACAGCGATAATACAACGATTAGAATCGAACTTTGTTCCTACAATATTTAGTTAGTACTAAACTGAAAGATTATACAACAATTATTAAGGTTTAAAACAGTTCACTATAATATTACCATAATATCATAGTGAAAGAGATGGATGTTTAATTATTAATCGACTTTAAAAAAGGGATTATTTTAATAATGTAGGTACAAGTGGTAAATTTAACATATAGTAGGTATGTAAGATGGAATGGGAAATAGGATAATTTTGTCTTAGGATCCAGTTTTGATAACTTGGTTCAAGCATAGGTAGCTACGGCATGATATAGTATTTGTTATATTTAAAAGAAAAGTTATATAGATAAATAAATAAGAAAGAAAATCAAAAAGTAATTTATTAATTGCTAAAATCAACTCGATAATTTACGACATCAATCGGTTTATCAACTCGATGTTTGTTTGTACTGGAACGTCCCTATGCAAGAAAAAGCAAGCGTAGCGATTTCGCAACCAGCCGCAGCGGCTAAAATTACAAAGTAGTAGAATCAATAAAATGTTATTGTAATTATAATTGTCTATTACAAAATGTCTTATGTACCTGTCGGTTTCAAACAAATATGATTTTATTTCAGTTCAATCACGGTTAAGATTTACGATTAATGGATCGTTACCTTACATTTATATGTTTTAACAATCAAAAGTTGACACTGTTAAAATCTTGGAAGCTTTATTCTTTTTACAATAAGAGTCACAAAAATATCCAAAATTGTAATAAGAATAAATTATAATTTTATAAAAAAATCGTGCTTGACCGATTTTATTGATGACATCAAACTTTTTCGTGCATAAAAACGTCGTCAATAGCGGAAATTTATTTATTTTCAAAATTCACTTCGGTTCGGTGTGGTTCACCATAGACACATCGCAGAGCTCATCAGTAACCACCAGTGTTCAGCAGTCCTCACCAGTATTCATCAGTGCGCCAGTTTAATCTCATCTATAATCTAACTAAAATGTGCGTAAGTACTCTTAGATTTTTTGTTACCTACTTATTTATTCTCTACAGATGGATAGCAAACATACGAACAGTCTGATAAAAAGATGTTTCTCTATCGACACTTGTGTTATTGAGGATAGCACACCATTTCTGCTCGCGGCTATGAAAATAATTAATTATTTTCATGTGTTTCAATTCAGAATGATAAGTTAAAATTTATTTCAACAGGTCTGACTCCGAGTTTGAAACTCCTGTGTTCGAGGTGCCTCAAAAGAAGAGGACCACCGGCAAGTCGTCACCTACCACCACGAAAAGGAAAACGGCTGCCACCAAGCCACGCAATCGCCAGACTTCAACCGAATCTACACCATACGAGGTCGTCTCATCGCAGAGGTATAATTATATTATCGCTCACTAGGTACATATACATAGGTGTTACAAACAGACGTCCCTCACCACGTTTTTGGTCTGAAAGAAATCTAACTTTTGTAATAATTAATATTATAGACCACCGAGCGGTACCGGCTCGCTAGCAGGTCACAAACAATCAATAATCAATATTAAGTGGGTGCTTTACAGAATAAAATTGTTTAGATTTCAACTATCCTAAAATTTTTAACTTGTTTAAAACTGCCCTTATATAATAGTATGTATAATTATCTAGGTATACTTATTAACTTAAATTTCTTATATATTTTTCACAGAGTAAACAAGAAACCACGCACTGACTTGTTCCACATTTTGCGGTCAGAGGAGGTTGCCAGCAGCCAGCCCAAGCAACGTGCAGGGTTCACGTCAAGTTTCGCTAGCCGGGTCTCGACTGGCACCTCTCGTCGCACTGCAGTGACGGCTGGAGACTATGTTATAGATCTTAAGGTCTATAAAAAACAAGACTACGTCTCCAACCCAACCGACGTGAGGTACAAGACCGCGTTGGTGTCTGTAAAACTACAGTGCGACGACCAATCACCTTCGTGGGAAGCAGTTCAAGGCTTCCTGGGTCAAGCCTGGAAGGACTTCGAGCAATCCGAGCCAACACACTACTCAGATAAAATTAATTTTAAATAATTTAATTTAGTTTAATTAAAAGGTTCCATAATTGTAATATTTTTTCTTTCCACATTGGTAGGTAGGTATAATATTATCAAACTACGAAGACATATACTTTAATTCACTGATAATAGGTATATAAAAGTATTTTCTTATCATAAATAACATAGTATTGTCTTATAAACAACAAGCCATTCTGTACGACGTGTAACTTATCTGTACAGAGTACATCATGGGTGGGTCATTTGAGAAGTAATTTACACAAGCAAAATAATCACTCAATAAAACATAGCGATGGTGTGGAAATTATAACATCCGCTTTTCGCAATCGTATAATAACTTATAAAATAGTTGCAATTAATGATTACCAACTGACGTCTGTTGATAGATTTTTTGATGAAATACGAAACAAAATAAAGTCACTTCTAGATGAATTTATCATTAAACACACATGTGTGAAAGCAAATTTTGAGCTATTTGCAACATTTCTACAATTTAAAAATAATACACAATCAATAAAATCCTTTGGGACGAAAAATAAACTATTATACTTTAATTATAACTTCGAAAATTTTTACCTTGAAGTAGTTAATTATCTAAAAAAACGTATCGAAGAATTTGAGCACCGTGACAGCGGGTGGGCATTTTTAAACAATTCTCATGTTGAGGTCAATCTAAATAAATACCAACCACTTGGAGGGTCTAGTTTTATTGAATTGCCTAAATCAATACAACTCAAAAAGGCATGTTTAAATATTACTAATAAAGATCAATACTGTTTTTTATGGTGTGTCACAGCTGCTCTCTATCCAGCTAAAAAACACCCAGAAAGAGTTACATCTTATCCAAATTTTTTAAAACTGTTTGATATTTCTGGAATGCGTTTTCCTGTCACTTTTCGTGACATACAGACCTTTGAAAATAATAACTTAAATATCAAGTTTATAATATATGGCTTAAAAAATAATAAAACTATAATAGGCCCGCTGTATAAATCTGACTTCAATAAACAAGACAACAAAAAAATTATACATTTGTTGTTACTCGAAAATGGTAATAATGCACATTATTGCTTAGTTAAAGATTGTTCCAGACTTTTTAGAAGCCAGGTGACTTCACATCACAGCAGATTATATTTTTGTGATTTATGTCTTATATTTTTCAATACGCCAGAAGAAGTTGATTGTCATATATGCAGCGGTGTAGTGACGGTACTACCCGACAAAGGTTCTGTAATACAATTTAAAAACTTTGATCGTAAACAAAACATGCCTTTTTGTATCTACGCTGATTTTGAATCGATGCTTCAAATATCTGATGTCGAGTGTACCACTACTCGCGGCAACACGTCTACGTTACACCAGCATACACCTATCGCGTTCGCGTATTACATTGTTTGTTGTGACGATCCCAGTTATAATCGATACGTATCATATCGAGGACCTGATTGTGATCAGCGGTTTGTACATTCTATATTTGAGGATGTAAAAAAAATTTATGAAATAGTGACCTCGACCTCTCCCATGATATTTAGTGAGATGGACAAAATCGATTTTAAAAAATCAACACGTTGTCACATTTGTCAACATTTAGTGTTTTCCAACAAAGTTCGCGATCACTGTCACTTGACGGGACGATACCGTGGAGCCGCACATCCCTATTGCAATTTGCAATATAAGCGTCCTTCATTTGTTCCCATATTTTTCCATAATTTAAGTGGATACGATTGCCACTTATTTATTAAAGCATTAGGTGAGGCCGATGGCGATATAAAAGTTATCCCAAAAACAAAAGAAAACTACATTTCTTTTACGAAATTCGTACCTGTTTCCAATAACAAATTTTTTCAGCTGCGTTTTGTTGATTCTTTCAAGTTTTTGGGTACTAGTTTAAGCAAATTAGCAGAAACTTTAAAGCCAGAAGACTTTAAATATTTAAAAAATCATTTTCCCAATGCCCGAAAATTTCAGTTGCTCACTCGCAAGGGCATCTATCCTTATGAATATATGAACTCATGGGAAAGATATCAAGAAAGATCCCTTCCTCAGCAGGAATGCTTTTATAGTACGCTTAATGGTCACGGAATTTCTGACGAGGATTATCAACATGCACGTTTGATATGGTCAACATTTAATATTTATGATTTAGGAAGTTATACAGATTTATATCTGAAAACTGACGTGCTTTTACTAGCAGATATTTTTGAACATTTTAGACAAACTTGCAAACAGCATTATCAATTAGATCCAGCTTTCTACTTAACTGCACCTAGTTTGTCTTTTGACGCGATGTTATTGAAGACGGGAATACAGCTCCAACTTATTGATGACTTAGCTATGTTACGAATGTTACAAAACGGTATCCGAGGCGGTGTTTGCTTATGTTCTCACAGATATGCTAAAGCAAATAACGTATATTTATCAGATTACGATTGTTCTAAGCCTAGTTCTTATATTGCTTATATTGATTGCAATAATTTATATGGACATAGCATGTGTCAATATTTACCATTATCGAATTTTAGATTTTTAGAACAATACGAAATTGATAATTTTGAAGTACTTAAAATTCCATCAGATGCGGAGTACGGTTTTATCCTTGAAGTGGATTTAGAATATCCAAAACATCTGCATGACTTGCATAACGACCTACCGTTCTGTCCCGAAAAATGTATCCCACCGGGTGGACAGAATCATAAACTTGTTCCAAATTTATATGACAAATTCAATTATGTCATACATTATATACATTTGAAAACCTGTTTAAAACATGGATTAATACTAAGGAAAATCCATCGAGTGATTAGTTTTAAACAAAGTCCATACTTAAAACAATACATAGATTTAAATACAGAATTGAGACAGAAAAGTACATCAAAATTTGAACAAGATTTTTTTAAGCTTTTAAACAATAGTGTGTTTGGAAAAACTTTGGAAAATACTGAGAAACGTGTTAATGTTTATATGGTTAATCAGTGGTCAGATTATAAAAATGTAACCAAAAAAAGGAAAAGTGCGCAACAGCTTATTGCTCGACCTAATTTTCATAGTGCAACAGTATTTACCGAAAATTTAGTTGCAGTACAATTAAAGCCTGAGCAAGTAATTTTGAACAAACCGATTTATATCGGTTTTACGGTTTTAGAATTATCGAAAAGCCATATGTATGATTTCCATTACTCTGTAATTCAACCTTCTTATAGGACGAACGTACAGATGTGTTACACGGATACTGATAGTTTTGTATACCACATATATACACATAATTTTTATGAAGATTTAAAAGAAAAGTTCCTCACATACTTTGACACAAGTAATTACCAAGAGACCAATAAATATAATTTACCCATACAAAATAAAAAAATTCCAGGCTTATTTAAAGATGAACTGGGAGGTAAAATTATTTCCGAATTTGTTGGGCTTCGTTCTAAGTTATATTGCATAAAAACTTTAGACAGCACAATAAAAAAAGCAAAGGGAATTAAAACAAATATTGTAAGCAAATTCGATGTAGCTGACTATGAGAAAACGCTCTTTAAGGGCGATATTGTTCGCAAAACAAACGTTTTATTTAAATCCATCAAACACGAAATTTTTACATGTGCTGTGAATAAAATAGCTTTATCTGGCGATGATGATAAGAGATGTATATTAAACGATAAAGTTACTACAAGAGCATGGGGACATACTAAAATACTTAATTTTAAAAAAAATGAACATTTGTGTACGTATTTAGAATTATTATTGTTGATTAGGTATTAGTCACTTATAAGTAGGTATATGTAGGTTGTACGTATTATTGACTAAGAAATGGAATTAAAATTAATATTTTCTGTAAACAAACATTTAGAATTATATTTTCACCTAATTATGTAATAATTTTATGATTACCTAATTATTTAAGTTGTCAATTATTAATTTTGTTATGAGATGAAACTGTGTTTGATAAAATTATAACGTGAATTAACTACCTACCTTTGCCATGGAATTTAAATGATTAAAATAATATATATGATTATATAAACTTTTTTTTATTACCCAGATAGTTACCCAATTTTTGTTCTATCCAGACTACGATAGCACCTTGTTACAATAAAACAAGTCAATAGTTCGTGGTTAAAAAATCATGTCCTAACATGTTCATAATTTTGCAATCCGATTCATCACATGTCATGTCATGTTGCGTTGTCAGCATTACCTTTCCACTTCCACATAAACTCATACACCAAAACACTAGCTACCTATATAAATGAAATATTTTTAATGAATGATTTTATTTTCATTTGAATACAAAACGTAGTCAGTAGCATTCGTCATCATAATGGTAAGTTCAGTTGCACAGTTGTAAATTTTGATGACAATAAATAGATTTTACATGAAAATATCTTATAAAATAAAATATTTCAGGAAACTCCGCCACCGTCCCCAGTTTTGGCTCTTCCTGAAGAAGAACCCCAATATCTGGGACCAGCATTTTATCAAGATGCTCAAGACCTGAATGCATACCTTGACGAAACGAGTCACTTTGAACCACATAATACACGAACGGAGCCTCCTGTTCGCAAGTTGAAAAAACATCGCAAGAAAAGATGTTATCTTAAACATTACCACAACCAGCAACATTCATTTGTTCTAAAAAGCGCACCAAAAAAAGGTCGATATTTGATTAAGATTCAAATTGTGGGTTTAGACGCACCAGTGCCTTGTGATCCTGATGAAGAAAACACGATGTTGCGTGCACAATACGTGGTCGAAGAAAACGTTGACGACATCATGGACCAGACTGAATGTCTCATTAGTAATATCTCCAAAAAGTTGTGTGGATATAGCTATAATAGTTTTTAATTGAAAATCCTAGATATACCAAAACATTAAAGCTCTCAAGCAGGTTTGATTCATGCGTGATTTACACACATTGACACCTACTTGCTGAGATACATTTAAATAATTAACTCTTAAGTAAACTTATTGTTTCACTTTGTAAATATTGGTGTATTTTATAATTATTGTGTATATAAATAAATTAAAGAATAATAATTTTATTGTTTCATTTTAATAACTCTAAATTTTTTCATTATTTATGATTCTGGTTTTGTAAAAAAAAATACTAAAACAAAATAATTACTATCGGTTTTTATTAATAAATAATATATAATCATATTTACAGACATATTATCTAACGACTTACTTACTTAACATAATTAATTCTCACTTATTCTATATAAAAATAATTAAATAGTAATGTTATCATCTACACACCACTTTCTTATACATATAACATTTTTTAAAGCACAGTATTTTAAATGGTTAAAACAATTGTATGCAAAAATATCCATACAGTAGAGTCCTGTTAAAGTATTTAAATTCGGTATGTCAGTATTACTTATATCAAAAACATTTTTATGTCCACATAATTCTTGCACCCACTTAACTTTTTCTTCACCTTTTACAATAATTTTTCGTTGTTTGAAGTAGGGTATAATTAGGTTTCTAAATTCTCTATAGTCAATATGACCTTCGCTCCACCGGTATCCTCTATTTCTTTCTATCCACCAAACATGTTTTCTCTCTTCCATTGTCAAAGCACAGAATGGATAAGGTGGTTTTATTAAAAATATTTGAGTATGTTCTTGAGTGCCGATGACTAATTCTTTTACAATAAACTCATTTTTGTCATTTTTAAACCCCTGCACATCCACTATGATTGTATCTTTATTCATGATACTTTTCTTACAATGTTACTCAGAGGCTTATATTCGAAAACGCAATCGTTAAAAATAAGACAATAAGCTGCGGTTTGATCGGGTATTTCCTGATCAGTCTCGATTTCAACTCTAACGTCTATAGAACCTTTTAACATTTCTTGTTGACGGGAACAATCAATAACAAATAAGGGAGCTATGTCTCTGAATTCTTTTAAACTCAATAACGGTTCAGGACGACGACCATGATAAGACTGTTGAAATCTAACGTATTCTTCATATAATAAACTAAACCTGTCTTCAGCAAAGCTAATATTCAGACTTTCATACGGGAAATATCTAGAATTTAAATATACTTTTACATCTCGAATATTGCAATGATCAAATTCAGCCATGGATAATTTAGCCTGATTTTTTCTATTAGTTTGAAGTGCTACAACAACAAATCTTGGTTTTTCTGTTTGTGACGAAGTTTTGATAGACCAAGTATGCTTGCGTGTTTGTGGTAACAAAGGATATTCATAAAGATCCCAATTTCTAAATGCTATAGTTATAGTTCTATCTTTTTCTAAATACTTCAGTAAATTAATTCTCTCACGGTCTGACACTTTAACATGGGGTACGCGCCATACTACTTTATTTATTATAATATCCTGAACAATCTCACCCTCTTTCAATTTCAAAGCATTGAGGTTTGTGTTACTTCTTAATAATACCAGCTCGTGTTTACAGTTTATAACAATTTTATCATAATCTTCTGCAAATCCCAATATTTTATTTAAAGGTATGGAGGCTGAGAACATACCATCCTTTACATTGGTTGTACCAGTAGTAGACCAGCCCCAAACTTTTGCGAATTTGGATTCATTTTCATTTAATGACAAATAAGATTTTATAGTAGCAGAAACACCAACATTTTTAATTTTGTCTATTTCGACACCATTCAATTCATACCGAATATCTTGAAATAAAAATAGCACCGGATTATTCACAAAGTGCACACTTGATACTTTTGTTTTCGTAGTGCTATCATATACATTAACCTTACCCTCGATATACAAAGTACTGAGAGAGGGCAACACGTTTAAGTCTTGTTGGTTGATAGGTATTCGTATTTCATCATTCTTGTTAAAACTTGTCACATATGGTTTGTAAGAATGATATTCAAAACTTTCAATGCTGTTATCACATGCGGTTGATTGAGATATGTTTAAAATGTTCATTTTAATAAGCCTACTAGTTTGAGGAATTCCTTATTGCTTTTTGTTAGTTTTTTCTTTATTTTTGCAGGTCTTTCTTTTTTAACTGCTGTCTTAGAACTGATTTGTTTAGAAGATCTTTTTGTTAGGTTTTTCTTTATTTTTGCAGGTCTTTCTTTTTTAACTGCTCTCTTAGAACTGATTTGTTTAGAAGATGTAGTATAGCTTTTATTGAAGTTCAACATTTTTTTCTAAAGTGTAAATACAACTGTACTTCTTCACCCCGTAAATTGATTTGCTTGTTTTCAGAGTCTAATAATTTTATATTTATTGCACTTATTGAGTTTTGGTTAACAGGAAAATAAAATAAGTTCTTAGGTATTTCAATGATTCGATATCCTGGTGGTACGTTGGGCACAAATTCATAAATAATGTGTCTTGCTATTCCGTTCACGAACGATCCACTAATAACATCACACTCTATGCGCACGGTGGTTGTTGATAAAATGCTTACAGGGTACTTAGACTCGCTACTTATATTAGCCTTTATTGTTTCCGCACCAAAACCCAAAATTTTACCAATTGAATCACCGTTGGTAAAGTGAATATCTTTCGAACAGAAAATATTTGTCTTGAGAGTGTTATTATTACAAGTTAATTTTAATGTAGTATTCTTGATATTACTTCTCAAGTAATCACAAATATCTTGAAGTTCATATGATCCTTCAGGAATCTTGATGACTTCATTTTCACCGTAATAGAACTTGTTATTTCTCTCATCTATATTCGGGATGGAGTTGAATGTAGAAAAATATAAAAGCCCACATTCATATTCTCCTACTAATTCTAAGGTTGGTGAGTAAAACGTTGTTAAGGAGGCCTCTTTTCCGGTAATAGACACAGTAAAAGACATTTTTGTACTGATAAATATTACAATATTATTCTTTATTTAAATGATTTCTCCAAAAAGTTTTTAAAAATTTTAAACAAAGATGTCCACAGTTAATTGATCCAAATTTCTGATGTTCTATAAAATTATAATTTAAACACGTATCTTTTAAATATTTTTGTATTTCTAACGGTGGTTTCAAGTTACCAAAGCTATCAAAATATTCCGTGTAATCGACTTGCTTAACGTAGGCTACCCAATGCGTTCCAGGATTCTCGGAGGTGTCCAAATTTACTATACCACACTCTATTTTTCTTGGTTTTGAAGGTAAAGTATCTCTCATAAAAACACCACGAAAATATGGGATACTTCGTGCATGCTTTAATATATCCAAGTTGGTAAGTGCACGTCTGGGCAGCCGCTCCATTAGTTTTTTGAGGGATTCAAATATAAACCCGCACCTTTTTTATGGGGCTTGATATACACTCCTTTTCCTAGAGCAACCGATTCCATCATTCTATTATGTCGCTCAGCTTCCTGAAGATTTTTTTGAGAGGCCTTGTAATCGTTTACGGCTTTTGCTATTCCTGCTGCGCCACCAGCTAATGAACCTAAGGCCGACAGTCCAGCAAAAATTGGAATCAAAGGTAATATTCCTCCACTTTTTGGAAGTGGAATACAGCGTGGTAACCGAACACCTTTTTTATTAGCAATTATTTTTTTCGCAGCTGCATATGCATATTTAATAGCAGCATGATTGTTTTTAGATTTTAATTTTTTTATTTGTGATTGTATTCTTTTTACAATTGACATAAATGAACGTACACCCCCACCAACTTTTAGTTTCGCCTTCATTGCATTTTTTACAATCCACGAAGCAATCTTTTCTCCTTTTTTAGCATCTTTCGATTTTAGTCTTCTTTTAGCCATGTTCAAAAGATCTAAGTCGGCTTTATGTCGAACGTTCAAATCGTTATTGGTGTAAGCAATGTCGTGATACATACAAGCTTTGTCCAATTGATTTATTCCGCAATCGCCTCTTAGCAAACGTTTTTTAAGATTCGTTCCAGGACCACAAAATTGATACCCAGGTAAATGTAATTCAAAAGGTACTTTGTTTATTAAGCTGTTAATGATACCACTTCCTTTCTTCATTGGTACAAGTAAAGTGATTATGTGGATCAAAGACAGTTAATTTATATTAAAACACCAAAGCATTTTTTTCAACCCAACTATTTTCATTATCATTGAGACCTAACCATTTCACAAAAAATTTGTTTCCTTTTCGTTTTATGATTTTTTCAATAAGGTAAAGGTCTGGGAATTTAGTTTTTTGTAATTCATACTCATAAAAAGATCCTAAGATTTTTTGTTGATTCTTATCTTCTATTTCATATGTTGGTGGATTTGTATGGTTAACTTTTACAATAGAAAATATTTCCGTTGACCAATTAGGTGTATAACCTTTATAAAAGTCTCCTTTATATTTACTAATACGAACATCGTCGCCAAGGACAAACTTAGATTTCTGATTTGTGTTTTGTTTTTGTGTTTTAATAATGTTAGATCTAACTAACATCTCGTTGGCTTTATTTACTTCAATGGGTTTAAATTTTGTTGTACTATGAATAGTATTGTTATAGTATTGTACAGTGGAATCTAAATTCTTCTCCAACCATCGATACTGACCACATAAGCTGAATTGTTTATAAAGTCGTAATTTCAATGTTCTTATCACCCGTTCTACAATAGATGCTTTTTTTACAGAATATGTAGAATAATGATTTATTTTATACTGGGTCATTAATCGCTTAAAAGATTCATTATAAAACTCTTTCCCTGCATCTGTTTGCAGATTTTTTGGTTTTCTCCGAGAATCAATTAATATACATTTCATTGCATTCATAACATCATTTTTCGATTTCGATGTCAGAGGATTGACCCACACATATTTCGACAAAGCATCAATGACTACCAATACGAATTTATATCCTTTATTGAATTTTGAATACTTTTGAAAGTCAATTAGATCAGCTTGCCATAAATCATCTATCGCTTTTATAATTGTACATCGACGTGGGAAATTTCTTCGTACAGCTCTATGAAGTTCATCAACAATGTTTTGCTTACTCATTATTTTTTGTCCGACTGGCCTTGCATTAAGTGGTCTATTTCTGTTTTTGTGTAATAAACGGTATTCAAACGATCTAAAACAGCTTTTTCTAAATTCGACAAATATTTTTTAACATCACTCAAAACTTTTTTCAACTCTTTTTCCATGTGCTGGACTGATTCATCCAGATATCCTTTATTTACAGCTTCGTCGTCTTTATCTGGGGGCAACAAGCCTTTTAATCTTGTTGATTTCAAATCGTAGACTCCCGTTTCTGATTTTACTAAAGAATCGTTTAAGGTATCTATGTATTCAAATAATCGTAAACGCTTATGAACGTGGTGACCAAATTTGTCTATATTCATTGCAATGGCAATGCTTATCAGCTGCTTACTGTAAGTAAACTGCTGAATTATTCTTATGTACTTTCCTTATATTTTTTGTTGATTATGCCGGCTTCATACAGTTCCTCAATTATTGCAATTATTTCATTATCTAAACCAGTATTACCAGCATCTCGTGACGCAAATAATAATTTTAATCAATCTACTAGCTCGTTAGGGTCATCCCAATAAATCAAATCTGTATTTTTTTTTACTTTTTTCAAGAGTTCCAATCCTTTTCCTAGTGGAAGACTTTCCGTGCTCGTAGTTGCACTTCTTGAGAATTTAAATAACGGTTTAATAATGTGCATATATTTGTAACCTTTATTGCTGTTTATAGCCTTAGTTGAATCAAAATTACGTCTATGAGCATTCGTTTCAAGTAACAACATTTTATAATTTTGTAAATCGTCTTCCGTTATAACTTCCATGTTTGGTGATTTTTTAAATAATAATTCTTTTAAACCAAGAGTTTTCTTAACAATACGATTTCCAATTCGCCAGGTGCGGTCACGGTCAAAAACTCGTGTTTTACCAAGAATAAGTTTTCCACGCTCAAGCTTGATTCCATATGGTACGTTTTTCGTAATTTCAGATGATCCTGACCATATAGATTGATCTTTTATGCTTGGTGATGAATGAAAGGACTTAAACGAGTCTGCACTCAAATTTTGATCTGTAAATGGTGAAACAGTAAGGGTTTTGTCAGATTTGCTGATACAAGCACCATCTAAGTTTTCTTCTTCACTAAGAGGTCTTTCAGAGTCTTCGTTGGGAGAATCTGACTCTTCACTTTCGCTGTACTTATTTTTCTTCAGTGTTGGTTTATACTCGAATTCTTCTTGTTCATATTTTTCATCGCTTTTATTTACCAACTGATTGAGGGGATTAACTATAGGTTGGAAAATTGTTTCCAGCGCCATGTTGTTAGAATTTTTTACATCTTTTATCATTTTCACCTTCCTTTTTACAGCTGCTGCAGATTTTACAATTTGTTCTTTGAGATTTCTTTCCATGCTTAGAATTCTACTCCTTTCGAAATCACAAATGAGAGTGATTATTAACAACGTTACAATCACTTATGAATGTTAATCTAACACGATAAACGTATCGAATTTCATTCTGTAACATCCTTTGTTTTTCTCACAGTCTTTATTTATCACAACATAACTGTATGGTTTGGTCCAAACAGTAGAACACATTTCACGGAATTTGGGCCATGACATGTCAGAACCTACATGTTCATCGTAAACGTGTCTTAAATTAATATCGTCTTGTTTGAATAAAACTATAAGATTAGAGTTATCCCTCACAAGCTGTTTTGGAATTTTGGAGTAAGTTTGATTAATATAAAAGCAATCAATATTCTTATGACGTCCCATAGCAAAATAATCTCGAATATTGTTTTGATTTTCACAAGCAACATCATCAAAAATAATAATTGAATTCAACAAAGCTTCATGAGGACTCAAAATCTCGCTATTGTGATTATATTTGTAAAATGATGTACCAGGTACTTGTTGTAGAACTTCTTCTAGAAATTTATACTTGGGTTGGTATAAAGATTTTGAATACACATACAAATTACGGAAACGAGGACCGTTCTTATGCAACAACAAACTAATCACTAAGTTTGTTTTTCCACAATTTGATGGACCACAGACAAGACAACGAATAGTGTTAGGTAGTAAGTTGCCATGACGCTTACTTTCACTAGAAGATGTTGGACAAATACATTCTATTTTTAAAGATTCTTTTTGTTTTACAAATTTCATAACGAATTGCTTGCTTATTTGTAGCGTATCAAAAGCTTCAACACAATGACTTCAAATTCTTATGTTCCTATATTTAAATATTCTGAGCCATCAGTTTATAAGACTTCAAACGCCACCTAACGTGTACGGCTGTTAGAACTGTGACAACAAACTTATGGAACAAAAACATACAATGGTTATTGGGAATTCAGTACAACCGAAGTGAGAGAGGGCGTGAGCCCGATCGAACGGAGGTGGGGCAGAATTCCCAATAACCATCTACTAGTAGGTAATAAATATTTGATACATGATTGTGTGTCAAATATATAAAAAACCTGCATGCTACTTATATCATTCAATCGAGACGTAATATTATGATAATTGAGAATGCATGTTAGATACTTCATAATTCAAACTAAATTAAATGAAAAGTATGTAACAGGTACACCGCTGATTTTTTTCCTCCTTGTATTTCATTATTATCAGCGAAATAACAATGTAAATGTAAAGTAGTTTTATTTTAAAATATCTTACCATGATATAAGTACAAGCGCACATAGGAAGGTGTAAACTGTGCCCATCTTGCCTTAATCTTCTTTACTAATGCGATTTTTACAACGATTACCTATTTTATACACTATTTTCTTTATTTTTTCAATACATATCAGCATACAAAATTAATCAGACACGCCTAAATTTTCGCATAATTATATCGCATTAAGTTAGACATACAAATTAATTGGAAAATTATTTTGCATTGAATTGTGGTCTAATTATATTTATATTCAGCACATTTTCCATTTAAACAGTAACTCGTACGTAATTATTTACTATTACAATAAATAGACATATTTCTAAGAACATTTTAGTAATAAATAATAATAGTAATATCTGTAACCTAATATCACGTGAATTAAGTCTGAAACCTACCGCCCTGAAACCTAAATTTATATTGGCATAATTCGCACTACTAAAAACTCTTGCTTCTGACTAATAGTGTGCTTATCTACATTTAAATATGCATGGTGTGGAGTATTCAAGGAACCATTCTGAAAGGTTGCGCCTTTTTAAAAGTTTCGATATAAACCTTATTGTGCAACTGTAATAGTAGTTTATCCTTTTCTTTATCAATATAAATGTTTTATAAACTAATGCAACTATGTTTGAAAAGAAGATGTTAAATAGTTTTGTAACAGTGGGAGTGGCATTATCACTGTGTGATAAAACGCTCCTTCAATAAAAGCAGTACAGTATAGTAGTACCGGGTCGATACTCTATTTCACAATCAAATTCTTGGAATTGCACCCACCAACGTGCTATACGAGGTATTAGGTCCCTTTTGGATAAAGTTGTTCTTAGGGCATTACAATCGGTCAATATTTTAAAGGGAATACCTATCAAGTAAACGCGGAATCTATTAAGGGATGACACGACAGCTAAAGTCTCCAATTCGAATGAATGGAACTTTTGCTCATCGAGGGTAGTCTTCCTGCTATAATATGAGACGGGCCTAAACAAACTATCGTCCCCCTTTTGTAGTAATATCCCACCTAGACCTAGTTTACTGGCGTCTGTATGAATTTCAGTTTCCCTTGTGGGATCATAGAGTGCAAGTAAAGGTCTCTGAACTAGGGTTGATTTTATAGTTTCAAACGCGTTATTTTGTTTGCAATCCCATCTCTAACTGGCATTCTTCTGTAGAAGGTCCGTCAAGGGTCTCGCTATTGTAGCAAATCCCTTTACAAACCTCCTAAAGAAACTTGCCAAACCTATGAATTGCTGTAATTCGCGTTGGTTTTTGGGTACATTAAATTTAGATACTGCTTCGGTCTTTCTCTCGCCTGGCTTAGTACCATCTGCATTAATTTCAAACCCTAAGAATTCTAGGCTATCCATGAAAAAATGACACTTTGACAGTTTCAGTGTAAGTCCTCCGTGCCTCAAAAGTGAAAGTACTTCTTCTAATCTGTTTAAACCTTCGTCAAAAGAACGAGCTGGTATTAAAATATCATCCATGTAAATAAGGCGAATTTAATTTAAGCATCAGATAAGATTTTATTTTTTGCTCTCTGAAACACGGACGGGGCATTTACAAGACCAAACGGCATTCGCGTGTATTGAAATTGACCATCAGGTGTCACGAAAGCCGTTTTGTCCTGAGAGTTCTTTTCTATAGGAATTTGATAGTAACCAGATGCCAAGTCCAGTGATATAAAGAGCTTGTTACCAGCAAGCCGATCAAGTTGATCATCTATTAATGGGAGAGGGTAGTGATCCTTTTTTGTACGTTTATTTAAGGCCCTGTAATCTACACATAATCGTTTCTCACCAGTTTTCTTTTTAACCAAAACAATCGGACTTGCATAAGGGGAGGAAGATTCACGAACAATCCCAGCATCCATCATTTCCTGAACCATTTCCCTAACCAAATTTCTTTCGCTGTAAGACATACGATATGGTCTGTATACTACTGGCTCGGCATCATTGAGTTCTATTACCATTTCGCCAGCAGTAGTAAAACCGAGATCTTTCAAACCGTGAGAAAAACAATCTTTAAATCTTGATAGTAAGTCTTGTAGCTTAAGTTTTTGATTATCAGTAATTGTTTTTCCATACAGTAAGGAATCATTTATTTGATCATCGGCTAGCGAGACAGAGCATATGCTTAACTCATTTACGGTTGATACAGCTCGAGTAAGTAGCGAACCTTTCTTAAAAACAATAGAATCGGCAGATATGTTCTGCACGACAACTCTACCCGAACCATTACGCAACTTGTACCCCCCCGGGAGTAAGTAGTGTTCATGACCTGCAGTACCTCTAACGGTACCATTAACATATATTGTGCCAGTAAAATTAGTCTGCGAGTCTATTTTTATAACTGCAAGTTGATTCGGACAAACTATCGTGTCTTCCTGAACGATTAAAAAAAGTTTATTATCAGAGACTCTTTCAAAAACTATTTGATAAGGCGTTTTAGTGATTGTTATGTTAGGTTTTTCCGTGAACGTGTGGCCTAACAAAGCCGGATACTTTAAAGCATCATCATTTACTATAAGGATCTCAATGTTCTCTTTTATACCCTGAACCGTGACATTAGCTCTACATTTACCTAAAGGCTGGACATGATGTCCGCCTATGCCTCGTAAGATAGGTAGCTGAGCCTGTTTAGAATCTAGTTTTAAGCGTTTAGCTTCAGATTCTTTAATTAATGTACATTGACTACCTAAATCTACCAGACAGGTAACTGTATAATCATTGATACCTATTTCTAAAACATATTTCGAATTAGATTCACTTGACTGATCTACTATCGATACTGGTTTTTCATTTTTAGAATCATTAGACTTTTCTTCATTTTGTTTACTATTATTATTAACATACTTATTAACATATTTTGTCCTACAATATAAGTCTAAATGTCCTATTCTGTTACATAGTTTACATTTTGTTGGTGGGTTACTACACTTGAAACTCTTGTGCCCTTCCACATTGCAGTTGTGACATTTTATGACTACTCCTGTTTTCCTAGATTGATCTCCTTTAAATCTAGTATTAGTAAGAGCTAACGATTTCCTATCATGCCCAGCCCTATCTCCTACCTCTCTAGTACTAGGTTTTACGGTCTTAAAATACCCAAGTAAATCTTCGGGTTCACGGAAACGAGCCGCCTGTGCACCTATTCTAACCGCACGATCATCTACTCCGTGTAAGATACAATCGACTGCCCTACGTCCTACGATATTGCACCTATTCAAAAGATTTATTTTTGTGTAATAATATTGTTCTAGTGACTCGCCGTAACGCACACGCTTGGCCAACATTTCTGTTAACAACTCGGCATAATCTTGTCTATGGGGAAACGACTCTATAAGCTTTCTTTTCCATTCCGTCCATGTATACAGTACAGTACTCAGGCCTTGATACCAAAGTTTAGCAATGCCGGTTAATTTAGGGAGGGCAAAATGAATTGTTTCGCGTTCATCCCAACCGTATATTTCCGCGCATTCTTCAACTTTAGTGAGCCAAGTAATTATGGTTTGTTCTTTAGACATAGGATCAAATTCTGGGATTACGTTTGTTAAAGAAAGCTTAGAAGTTGATGACACCTTTACATTATTTAATATATCTAGAAACTTATTAAGTATATTACAAGCGGAGTCAGGAAATTTAGTAGTAGATCCTAAGGGTCGTCTATTAGGGGAGGGAGAACGATGTCCTCTTCGCCTTGGTATTTTTTTACTGAGTAATTCACTATCGTTACTACTACTACGATAACGACGACGCTCTTTTCTCATAAAAAGTTCTTCATAGTCAGATGAGGAATCGCGCCTACGGCTCCTACTACCGTAGTGTCTACTTGAGCGTGAAGGTGACTCGTGTGGCTGCGTCTTCTCATCAGTTAAATCATTTATGATATTAGGACTTATAGTATATCGCCGTGATGTTATTAAGCGCTTGCGGACTTGCCTGTCGCTGACCAGACTCCCATCCGCTCCCTCGCTTTTATGAACAGGGCACCGCTGCGGAGTCTGCCGTGCCTGGTCCCTGTTACTGGGACCAGCGCTGATTGGCTCACCCTCCACGTGTTCGCGGCCTGCGTTATTGCCCACTGACTGAGAGTCCATATCTGTACAAAATATGCTTAATTAACCCTCGTCATTATAATTATGATTATGAGATTATGATTATGAGATTAGGATTATGAGATTAGGATTATGAGATTATGATTATGAGATTATGATTATGCCATTGTGATTATCATTACGATTATGGTTGTGATTACTTAATGTCTCAGCTTGTGTTAGCTGAACTTACGGGCTTTTGCCAATTAAAAGCAGTGTGTGGTGTGTTATGGCTGTTATGAAATGATCTGTGGATCTGGGATTATTTCATTAACATCAATGTTCATGAATTATCGGACAATTCTTCATTCTACATTCTTATTAATTATATTTATGCTAGTAATAACAATCACAATATCTAATAAATTAGTATGCCTATATATTTTATAGTTTATTATTCAAATATTATTTAATATAATTTATAACCTGTTATTGAAACGATTATGCAACATGTTTACCATTTTATTAAAAAAAGAAATACACCATCACCATACAAAGAGTATCCAATTTCGGTTGCTATTTGGTTTAAAGTAATCTTAATTCGCTTACTAACTGAATATCGATTTACTTTGTGGTTTAGTGTAAGATTATTAATATTTAGGTACACTGACGACACAGAAGCGTTTTTACATAGCACATGCATTAGATCGTTTGACTAATGTTAACATATCTCCAGAGAGTAGCTCTGGCAAGATGCGATGCATACTCCACTAAGACACAAAGTAAACACTAAGTCTCCAGAGTGTAGCCCCGGCAAGACCAATGCGGACATGATTAAATGATTGTATGAGCACAACATCTCCAGAGTGTAGCTCTTGCAAGATGCGATGCATACACCACTTAAACATTAATATATATGAACATGCACTTAGTCACTTAACCTATGTAAGCACTAAGTCTCCAGGGTGTAGCCCTAGCAAGACCAAAGCATACATGATTAAACGATTGTTATGAATAAGCACTACATCTACAGAGTGTAGCTCTGGCAAGATGCTAGACCACCTAAGATTAGTCAGTGATAATATTAAAACCGCCGCATTGCAGTACCTTATTTAACGAATATAAATACTGGTAAAATTAGTCACTCAACCTATGTAAGCAGAGTCTCCAGAGTGTAGTCCTGGCAAGACAAATGCATACACATTTGAATGACTTTACTTTAAGCATATCGTATAATGTAGCTTTGGCAAGATGAAATTCATATAAGTAGTTATCACTAAACATTGTCTGGTAAAACATGAAGAACGTTAAATATTGTTTAAGAGGTCCCGGGTTCGAATCCCGGCAGGAGCAAACGTTTGCATGACGAGTACGAGCATCTGTTCACGAGTCATGGAGGTTTATATGTATATGCATAGATATTTCTAACATTTATATACATATTATTATCATTATTTCTCCGTTATCCTGTATCCATAACTCAAGCTCTTATGCTTACTTTGGGCTAGATAATAGGTGTAGTGTATGATTATTATTATTATTAATAATAATATTTGATTATCTACCTACTCATGTACTATTTTTTATGTTTAATATAATTGTATAACCTCCATTATGTATGGTCATTACAAAAATGTTATATTTTAGGTTAAGGCATGCAGCCCTAGTGAAGTAATACAAGAGTACCATCTCTAGAGTGTCCCTCTAGCTAGATTTGGACAATGTCCTAAACCTTAGTAAATTTATACTTATGTGGGGAGTTTTCCTTTTCATCTATCAGTACTTAGGGTATCCAAAGAAAAGAGCAAAAGAAACAAAATTACTAATTTGTGGGCTTGGGATTAACGGATGATTTTTAAAGTCAAAAGATATCGATAATTTTAATAGTAAACGTTTTACATAACTACCATCCGTAATCCCACTTCTGAAATGAAAGGAAAAACTCCGTTGTTAAAGTTGATATTATTTATTTATTTTCACGGACAGAACTAAAATTAAATCTACTACAGTACAAAATAAATAGATGCATTTACCTTAGTTTTAACAGCGTATCCACGTACTTTTACTGGTTTCGGTGGTGAAGTTCACTGCAGGACGCTTTGCGACAGAATCCTCGAGCAATATCATACACCGAGAATGGTGATAATCTTAATTAATTTTTCGGTCGACCGTCGTAATTCCCGCCATCCGCGTGATTGGTTATCAGCCTACACGAATCGTGAGTCTCGGCCAATAGGAGGCGTTTGGTGTTGCCAATTATTTAAAATAAAAATTCAACCAAGAAGTACCAATGTTGCCTGTTAATTATGTAAAAATATTACCAAAAATATGAACGCTAACGCTTATTTACGACGAGGGCAATTATGCACCATTTTCATATTTGGAACGTCAAATATTGTTGCGACTTTCCGACTTTACTATTGTAGTGTACTGTTTTCTTGCAAATCTGTTGAAAAACTAGAATTATTCTCTCTGCGTCGACTCTCTTTATGTCGAGTCTCGCCACGGTGACTCTCGTAACGTCGATTTCCCATTATTTGTTGTATGACACACGTGCGGAAATTGGTGTTTACAAACTCGTGACTATGGTAAGCCGTCCGTCTACTCGTTTGTAAAAATTAAAACCGACTTCAAAAAACTAAAAAGGATAAAAAACATTAAGTAGGTACTTTTTAGTTTTTCGAAGTCGGTTTTAATTTACGTTTAAATTTTTATTTTTTTTTACAAATTTTAGTGATAACTTTCTAAAGTCAAAGCTAGATGGGTGACCTTTAGCTTATATTGCTTCCTACTATCGTATCGTTTCACTAAAAAGTCATTGGAAAGTAAAACTCCGCAACTTCGCATACGTAGATGACTTTCTTATTCCAGTAATTTTGATTAAAAACCAAAGTACTCAATCGATTTAAAAAAAAAAAAAATGGGACCAAAATGGCAAATATTCCGAATTGAGAACCTCCTTTTTTTTGAAGTCGGTTAAAAACTAACTTACCATACCAGTGCAGTATCATAAATAACTATTATATCAATACTTTCCAAAAATACTAACAAAATTGCTATAGGTAATACAGACTCTCCTATTTTGAATCCTACACTTTCTTTATATTTTAAAGAGCTAACCAAAACTGAAAAAATACATGAATAATTAAGTAATTTAAAAAAAACAATCAATGAAACATTGGATTTTTTGGAATTTGGAACTTTTGGAACCGGTGTAATGACTAAATATATTTTTTGTGATAGTTATAAAAATGTGTTTTCTGACGATTTGAAAGTGCTTCTTTGTGGTCTATTTAAATGAAATATTTATTCTTTCTTTCAAATAATTTTAAACCAATAGAACTATTACTGGTTTCATAGGTTTCCAAACTTTGTAATGCAGCACTGCAGCTTTTATGAACAATCGTAGTTGTGTATTACGATTAAATGTATATTTTAGCTTTAGCCTTTAAACAAATATCCATTATTCACACTTCAAGTACAATAAGTTAAAAATAAGCAAGTTCAAATAAGTTGATTAAAAATTTTTCTTTGCAAAGCCGCTTCCTCGTTCTATAGTGACTTTTTTCAGTTACAGACACTCTTACTTTTTATTTACCAAATAAAACGACTGTGACAGACACACATGGCAATTATGCAGTGTGATAAAAAAAAAGTGCAAAATAAAATTCAACGGGGTAGTTGTCTTCCCTTTTAAGAGTTAAACACACACACACACACACACACACACACACACACACACACACACACAACCCGCACACATACTACGATATCCGTCCCTCGAATTTTACTTTTTATCCCGGAATCCTTATAACACCGGGATTAAGGATCCGTAATTTGCTACGCTAAAAAAGGTGACAAAAACTTTCTTCCGGGGCTTGACTTTAAAAAAGGTTTCAGGAGAAATATGTTTTAAATTTAAAAGAGTTTTATTTCCTGAATAAGTATCATAAAATCGGAGGTAGCGGCGCTTTATGAGAGTGCTCTTCTATGTAGTCTTTGAGGTGTCTGAGGTCCGGTGGGCGCATTACACCGAGCGGGCGCGAGTGTGTCCAACGCGTGACCAGTTCCAGGGCGGTCGCTGGCTGGTCCATAGCTACCATGTGCCCGCCGCCGCGAATCAGCACCTCAGTCAGATGCCCGCCAGTCTTAAAGTACCTGCGATCAAGTAATATGTCTGATTAGAAAAACAGCTCGGTGGCGTAGTGAACACTATGATTGGATTACAAAAATAAAGCAATGTAAGTCTCAACTGTAGGCTGTTTACTCCTAAATAATGCCTTAACAGACTCGACGGAAGGTGCAAAATGAAAGTCAGAAACTATCACCAAACTTCGAGATATATTGTCAATTAGAAAACACAGATTTACACTGGTATACAATAGTTGTTAAAGGCTAGCAGAGCGATAACGCGACGTGAGTTAGCTTACGGGCTGTTTAGTGACGACTGGGGATGGGGAACGAGCCGTGTGACTGACGCTCCCGAGTGAGTTATGTTGCAGCAGCAAAATTTACATTGTGTGTCCCTACAGCAACTTTCGCCATAGACAATGCTAGCTTGAGTCAATCAAAATTTGTAATCTCAAGAATACAAGCTCTTTCCTGCCTTGGAAGGCACTTTAACCCGTCAAGCATCAGATTCCATACACAATCGATTTTTCAATTGTCAGAGCCTTTGGTGTCATAACTGATACCAAAGGCTCTCCGCCTTTGGTATCAGTTATCTCTGCAACCGCTGCCACACTGTAGCCCACCAACCCGCATTGAGCCAACGTGTTACGGCCGAGACTCCTCACGTGCCTCTTCCATGTAGGAAGGTCCGTGCCCAGCAGTGGGACGTATATAAAGATAACAAGTTTATATTGACTGACTGCCACACATAAAATTGACAACATACAATCTTCACATCAGAGTCGCTAAAAAGTACGTAGACATAATTATAATATTACATTAAAATTCGGGTATCCATGTTGTATATCTGGGTGAGCTTATACAAAATAGATCACAACTTAGGCTCAGTGGTATAAGTTGATAAGTGAGCAAAATGACCAATTTTTTCAGATATTGGCGTCAACAGTGCGTGATGTGAATAATACTTACCCAACCAACTTGTTATTCAATATGAAGGGCGAGCGAGCAGCGTTCCGGAACTCGTCCGAGTGCTCCCACTGCCACCGCCGAGTGTGCTCCGAGCTGACGGCGCACGGTAGCATTTGGTCCAGTTGCCCGCTTTGAATATATTGAATAGAGAGATTTACTAATCATCAAATTCCATAGATTATTAACACTTTATCAAAAGCATATACTGGCTGTAAAAAATCTATGGACTCTGGAGCACAGATTAATTATACTTTAAATCCTTTAGTTAGCACATTTTACTGAAAGCTGCTTTTTACACACACATTTTACTGCTGCTTTATTCACCATAAAATTTGTCTAATGTCATTGATACAAGTTTTTATCAGCAATACTGTAATGTTCATCAAAAACAAGTTAATCAAACGTTAATTCATTTTGCAGAGGGCTATACTAAATGAATTTCAACGAAGACTAATTAATTTGTGTGACCGGAACAAGGGGGGTCATTTCGAGCAACTTATCAGTTAAATTATTAAGATTATTTTCTCTTCATGTTTATGTGTTCTTCGTATTGATAATAAAAGAAAATAATAGCGGGGGTTTACTTTTATAATTTTTAGTTGGTTCGATTCCCGGACGAGACAAGTTAATTTTAAAAGTTCTTTGAATCCCGTTTTGTTTCTTTTCAAAAATAATGCAATGTTTCCTTTCAGTAAAATGAGCTGACTAAAGATTTCCACGACGAACGGCCACGTGCTGCACACCCAGAGGTTATTAAGAATGCAGCTTTAATCATCAGATTTAAATGTATAGGTAGAAAATACAGGAATAAGCATATTTGTTATTATTGATGTCCTTTGCAACGTTATAGCACACACAACAATTACAGTCTGTAGGCGGACTTCATGCCTTAAAGGATTTTCTCTACCCGTTGAACAATAGTGTTGGTATCCTGCCCCTATAATATGTTTTGTACTGCTAACTTTTCTATTTCCTTTTCCTTTTATGACTATAATAAAGACACACGCACCTCTGCAGTGAGTTTTTATTTCAAACCATACAGTCTAACCAAACAGTCAACCAACAAAATTATGGCCAGTAATCACTAAATCATCCTCAAGACTAAATATCTTTCTATCCTTGTAGTTCGTGATAAATATTATAGGTAACGTTGTTCATCTAAAATATATTACTAGAAATATCTTAAAGGTATAAATTTCAAAAAGCATGTAGCTTCAATTAAAAGAACTTATAACTTTGTGAGGACCTCGGTGGCGTAGTGGGTTGAAAGAGCGTTCCGGTTTCAATTACGGAAACGATGCAACTTTCAACATGGTCAAGCTCCAATGGGTCACAATCAATAGTACTCTCGAGCTCCTCCGTGCTTTGGAAGGCAACCGCTTTAACCCATCTACCCGCATCGGGCCAGCGTGGTGGTGTTTTGGCACAAGCTCCTCATGCGTTTCATCCATTTAGGAAGGCCTGTGCCTTGCAGGGTGACTTATATAGGCTAGTGATAAATATGCTGATGATAATTCTGTAGGAACATTACCAAGACTCCAAAAACAACTAACCAATAAAACAGCACATTATACTCGTTGAGCAGCTCCTCGACCATCGGCCGGGTGCTGGTCAAGAAGTCCGGTCCGAGCTTGTAGTTGACAGTGACATTGACAAAGTCGTGCGTTAGATTGCCAACATGCAGCGCTTTCTTCACCTCAGGCCGCGCCAGGAACGGCTCATACTTGCCCGCAGTCAGCTCGTCTGATAGGAAGTTGTAGGCTTGCTTCTGGTTTGAGAGGAACAGTAGCAATGCTATCAGAGTGTTGAATTTCTGAAAACAGATGTAGTTTGCGCGTCATTAAAATCTGACTAGTATTTCTTTAGTTAAGAACAGAACGTAGATGACAAACAAGCTGACAGTTCACCCGGTGGTAACCCGCCGCCTATAAACACCAACAAAAACTATATATAAAACTATATATAAACGCCGCCTATAAACCTGCAACAACAAGGAAAAAATCACTTGGTATAGCTGGTGCGTTGTCATCCTGAGGCCTGGATCTTTTCATTCAATCCAAAACTTAGCGAGCAATTTTAGCAAACTGGAGACCCATTCAGTAGAGATCAGTAATACCACTCTCATTGTAAGAATTATTCAAAATAGTGAAAGTGTCAGTCATGCTGTCAATATAACGATTCGCTCTAGTCTTACTTATCGAAACACGAGTAGCAGTTACACACGCCTGCAGATCAAGCGAAATACTTTGATATTTGTGGCTACCTTATGCCGTTGTAATAAAACCTATTTTCTTTAACGAAAATAGAAGCACGACATATGGAAGTACAAGTGATCACATATCAAGCGTAACAAGTATTTTGGAAAATGACTCTCGTTGAAACGGATTAGGGTACCTAATAGTGTACAGTGTGAATATAACATACATCCTTCGCAGCTGCACTCCTGTTGGCCGCGATGTCAGCGCGGAAAGCGTCGGCGAGCGGCTGCACGATGGTGATCTGCTCCTCCACAACCATGCCGAACTCGTAGAATGACCGCGTGATGTCCGACACCTGGCCAGGCTCTAAGTACGCATTCCCTAGCATTAGTCCCTGAGAACAAGCAGAAAAAAATAAGATTAGGCTTATAGCTGCTGCCGTCGAATAAAAGAAAGTTGGGATTATTCTCAAAGAGTTCTTTTCAAAAATCAGTAGGTGTAAGTTTTTTAAAAATAACTATTTGTCACTTACGCTACGAGTGCTTATACTCTCTGTCTCGGCGAAAGTTCACGAGGTTCACTTCATTACCTTTAAATTGACTAGTTCATCTTCTTTGTGCTTGTGTATGTGCAAGCCTAGCGCAGGCACGTACTTCCCGGCGTACGACTCGCCGGTCACGAACAGAGGTGCAGTCTTTAGCTCAGGGAACACTTGCAGGAACTGCTTCAGTGTGCTGTACAGGTGTTCCGTGTACTGAAATCAGTTATTTACGGTGGATATTTGATTAATCGCTTCTCCTATTCCAGCTAGGGCAAGGTAGCCAGTGTAATTATTACAGGGCATGAAAAGCATTTCTAACACACTAGCAATACCGAATGATATTTTCCTTGATAATACATGTGCCTATGGGCGACGTTGCTACTTTCCACTAGTGGGCCGTCAGCTTGCTTGTCTAAGTTGTATATTGAAAAATCATCTTCTTAATCTATAGCTTGCAAATGTTTTATATTCTAATCGTCCGTAATAAATTCTTCTATTGGGGTGTGTGAAACCAGGGGGGAATAATCTATTTAATTTCCTTTCTCATTTTAATTAACGTTTAATTTAATGTTATCACCGTTATTTCTAAACTTCAGGCTAATATTATGAGTGTACCCCAAACACATTCTTCTCCAATCCTCAGCCAACATTTAGAGAAACAGCAAGGAATTTTCTCTTAAATCTAATTTATGGGTGATAGAGGTATTTATTTTTCAGTAGGAGATATATCTCCTATACTACACTAAAACCGTATTATGGTTTTTCTTAAACAACAAAGATGGCAAGCAAGCTTACGACCCGCGCCGGACTGAAGCCGGAACGCTACTGAAGCCGGTAAGCGGTTTCAGTAGCGTATATGTATTTCAATAGTGTACATGTCGCTGCCATCTGATTAAATCGCCGCTTAGTTGGATGCCTAGCCCGTCGATTAAACGCCGGCATCCAATCAAATACCTAGGCCGATAGTTGATTGAACTAGACTCACTCAACGTTTAATGACATGACATTGAGATTCCGCTCAGTTAAATGCCTAAGCGGATCGTCTTGTACTAAGCATTTTGGTGTGATTGGTAGGTTTAAGTTTATTTTTTATGACCTCATAACCAAAACGATTTCGGTTATAAGTGGTCATAAAAATTACCTTTAATCTACCAATTGCTCAAACAGTCACACAAGTCGTGACTGTGGTACACATTCGTCTACCCGTTTGTAAAAACCAGCTTACCGTACTAGTATCATAAACAACGATTTTGAGCAAATGTGTTTAAAAGTACTTTATTGTTTCATGTATGAATCAATAGAGAGGGAGAATATCTATAACATTTTTAATACAACATAAGTAATGGCCGTTGGAAATATCTTCTCCAGTTTCAACAGCTTCTTCGAGGGTAAAAGCCACTGCGCATTACCTCCCTTCGTAGATAGATAGACATTTCGAAATATAACTAGGTATACCCACTCGTAATTACAACTTACTGTAGTCATATCGGTGACGAAACCATCTTCGTGATTGGTGAAGCTAAAACCAGTTCCTACAGGATTCTCAATGAAGACTAGCGAGTGGTTCTGTAGCCAAGTGTACGGGTTCTCTGGAAATTCCGTTAAAGTGTTTTAAATAGACAGGTAATTAATATGAAGTGTAATATTGGCGTTCTCGAAATTAGAGCATATAATTTAGCTATTGATTGCTTGGAAAAAATATGGTCTGGTAGGTACGAAGTTGAAACTTGATTGAGAATATTACATCCCATTTTTAGGTGTGAGAACTTTGAGGTGTTTATGCTATCGACATTTAACTATCCACGTCTTGCAATATTTGGTCTCGGACCCGTTCGACCCTTTGTTTCGCCCCTTAGGCTGAAAAAGTACCCGTTCGCCCCTTGATAGTTTAAATGGTCATGTTCGCCCCTTATTAAAAAGCAAGTGAAAGTACAGTTGTCAATAAATTTGTAAAGCTACTATCGTAAATTAAAGTACCTAGGTTGATTTAAATCTAGTACAATGAAAAAAAATATATATATATAAGTACATATATGTTTTATTTTTAAATCATACTTAAAGTTAAAACAATAGTCGAGTCGACAGGATTACCTCGTAGAGAGTGCGAATTTTACTCCGTATAATCAGTATCGTTAATATAACACTATTTCAAGAATAAAATAATATTTTTTTTAGATATTTTTTAAACTACAAAATTTTAAATTTTCAGAATTATTCATTTGTTTCTTCATGCCCTTTGTTTCCTATTTAATAACAAGGCATAAGCGAGAGGCACTATATTATTGCTTGATACTATACTCTCCATATATAGAGAAGAGGTGCCGGAATGGGGTATAACGAATTTGAAGGCTCCGTCTAAGAATAATTTATTTTTTATTTTTTTAAGATTTCGGGATTCTTCAGTCGCAAAAACACTTATACAATCAGTATTACAGCTATATTCACATAACACAAAGTTTTCACACTTTGTGGTTTGATTTTTTTAAACTAATTTTGCTTACACCATATTGCTTTTTTTCTCTAGATAAGCATACATGCATTCACTTCCTTTTTTATGATAAAACTTCTTATTTGTATATTTCATGTAATGACCTAGTTGCGCCTTTTGCGGCTTCTGTTTTACATTCATTTAATATCCTCTTAATTTCATTCACAAAAAAGGTTGTTGTAATTTACGTATTATAAACGTTAATTTTTTTTTACAAAAATTAAAACCGAATTCAAAAAACTTAAAAGAATAAAATATTTAAATTTAAGTTGGTACCTAGAAACATATTTTTTGGAGTCGGTGCTTCACTTTCTATTGTTTTTGGAAATGACATAGGATTTTTTTTTAATTTTTTTTTTGTGATAACTTTCTAGGTCAAAGCTAGATAGGTAACCGTCAGCTTATATTGTTTCCTACTATCGTATCATTTCACTAAAAATTCATAAAAAAGCAATAATCTGCAATTCCGCATATAAGTATAGACGACTTTCTCATTCCTGTTGTTGAGATTTAATAACCAAATTGCCCAATCGATTATGATATTTTTTATCGTTTTTTTTTCGGTTAAGGAGTTGTCCCTTAATCATCAGTTCACCCGAATAATCCGATAGAATACAACTATAGTTACTAAGTAACTATAATAAATAAAGAATTATCTTCCAACCCCTAACCGTTAAGGAGTGGTGCCATCCATCACCAGCTCATCAACATAAGACGGTGACTGACAGTAGCAAATACTTAAACAGCTTTGGAAAAAAAGCGTGCATACGTGCCTATAAAATTTGAGCTATGCCCTCGATTTTCCTGGGAACCCATCATCAGATCCTAACTTGTTGACACTGGGACTACCTCAGGAGTATACTCCATCGAATAAAAAGAGAATTTCGAAAATCGGTTTACAATTGACCGGGAAATCGATGAACCTAAATACCTACAAAAAATACATATAGTGGAACATTATCACCTCCTTCTTTTTTTAAGTCGGTTAAAAATAACGTTTCTGTTTTATTTGATTTTATGTATGACTGTACTGTTTTTGACATAAATATAACAAGGGGCGTACGGGTGCTTCAAAAATATTAAAAATATTTTCGCCTCGTGTTAAGGGGCGAACGGGTACCTTAATAAGGGGCGAACTGATACTTTTAGGCAAAGGGGCGAAAGTTGTGGGGCGAACGGGTCCGAGACCCAATATTTACTATAAAAACTATATTTCGGTCGTCTATTATTATTAAAAATAGAGTAATGTTCTATAAATGTCAACATAGCTACCTACTTCAAATATTTCCCACATTAATTATTCTAAGTCAGCGTATTTTTAAATCTTTATCATCAGTTACATCGTTTTATCAAAATAGGTAGACAAAATAATTGAGTGCGCCATTTACAAAATATTCCATACGGACAAGAATTGAATACATATTCTCAAATCTTTGATACTTAAAAGTCGATAAATTGTTACATTATGGGATAGAATTTATTATTATTTTGTTTCTACTAAAATGACAAATTACGTGAAATTATAGAAGTCCACCCATCGATAACTACAGATGATAAGTTTTTTCATCTATAAGAGGTCATAAAGTTTAAATTAGTAAAATAACGATAGCTATAGATCTTTAATGACAACAAGACCAATGAGTAAAGGAAACACGTGTAAGCTTATATTGTCTGAAATGTCTGAATATACAACATAGAAAATAACAGGTAAAATAACGATTTACCTTTATCTACAAAGAATATGACAAAATGAAATTATGGAGTATTTATCATCGCAAATTCATTAGGTAGGAAACAGATTCATGCTTGATTGAGTTCTCGTGCAGCAACTGCTACTGTCAAGCCAAACAATTGCTTAATATTTTACAATTATTTGACTAGGTGGTAGGCCCATATGTAGGGTCACCTGGGTAGGTACCACCGCCTTCCGTGTTTCGGATTGAAGGGAAAAATAGCCAGTGCAATTACAGGGCATGGACGGCATTTCATCTTAGGTCTCATGATGACAGCGCACTTGCAGTATCAAGTGATTTTTCCTTGTTATTGAAGGTGTCTATAGGCGGCGGTAACCACTTACCACCGGGTGGGCCACCGGGTGGTGTTTTAATGGTTACTTTTTAATTAAATCTATGAGAATAGAGGCAAGCACCGACATGCCAGACACAAGGTTTTTATATTGTTTATGCCCTGGGCTCACAATAGAGCGGCAAGGTATGAAAGGTGAAAATATCGTTTTACTTACGTACTAAATTCATATTGGCATCCACCTTGAAGGGCCCCATCTCATCAAACAAGCCAATCATGCTAGATGCACCCGGGCCTCCTTGCAGCCAGAATATCCACGGAGTTTCATTCACGGGCTTTTTCTCCACAGGAAAATACCAGAAGAAAATATTAGAATCATATGTTTCGTTTACAGTAAAGAAACCAGAGAAGCTTTTCACTCCAAAAAATAAGTCGGGATTCACTTCAGCTGCACGACGAGCTTCCTCTAGTCTACCTTCTTCTATATAAGGAGTTAGTATTAATGCTACATCATCAACTTCGTCCTTTTCAGACCGAAAACATTCTGATTCAATTAAATTGTTTTGTTCATCTGCACTTTTATTTGAACATCTTTCTTTTACCTCAGGCGCTTCACTAACGGATCCATTCAATTGAGTATTATTGCTAAAATCTCCTGAATGAGGAATTACTAGGAGTTCTGGATTTGTATTGTTGCTGGTCTCCAATTCTTGCTCCGATTGTTTTGGGAGTACGTTTTCATCGAGTATGTTATTTGATATATCTGACAAATTTATGTCCGTCACTGTTATTCTTCCACATGTGCTAGAATTTACGTATCAATTAATTAGATGACCTTGATGTTGCAGCTGTGTGGTATTAGTACCTACATTACATGTAGGAAGCACCCAATAATGTGGTAATTCAATAATGGTTTCCAAAATTACTCCGAGATAGAGTGTTTCAACCTGAAGCGGTATAAGAGTCAACTAGTACTCATATTATAGGTACAGGGAATATTTTTAAGTTTAGAATCAAAAATTTCTTGTATGGTTGGGCATTTTATTTTATAAAGAAAGTAAATAATAAGACGACCGGCTGGTTGAGATGTGAGTACCCCTGTCCTCTAAACGAAGATGTTTGTATGATCAGTACGAACATTGGTTTGAGAAACATTGATATTTTTATAATATGTTGCTAGTATTACATAGGTACTCATCGATATTATTATCTATAGTTCTCCGTTATCTGGTATCTATAACACAAGCTTTTAATGATGCTTCTAATTTCTGCAAGATTATTGGTGTAAGAATATTACAATTTAATCTGTGAACAAAAGCTTGATTGGTCTACAGTTTGTTGATTTAGCAGTCATTTTGAATTTGATATTTTTGCTGCTCAATCAATTTTTAAGGTTGCTTTGGTTGGATTATTATTGTAATCAGTCAAATATTTAAAAGCTTTTTTAAAACTAGTCTGCGGCATATAAAAGTAAAACAAAATACCTACGCTTCAAATAATAAAAATGATCCCGTTTCAATAGAAAATTACAAATATTTGTGTATACTTACGAAATCATTAAAAATTAACATTATTTAGAGCAGATAACACTCCATTAGATAAGGAAGCTAAAATTGTTCACTTTTGTTATTAATTAAAACTTGGACTAATATACTCTGTAGAACAAAAATTATGAAGACGAATAGGTGCGTTTATTTCAGTTTTATTAGAAAGGCAAATGATTATTGTTGTGATTGCTTAAAAACCATAAAATTTTTATGAGCAATATTATACAAAAAAAGTTTTTATTGAGAATACGTCAGACAGTAGTGCAATAGTAAAGTGACTTCTTACTTACGCGGCAATCGAAAGTGCAAAAACTATCACAGTTCTTTCCATATCAAAACACTTTTGACACAGTTTACAAGCTAGTCCAGTGACATTACGGGGGACACTAAGCAGAAGGGTTACTCGCGTCCAGTTATCAGTTGAACTGCCTGATCCCTGCGATCGTAACGTAATATGGACCTATCACAGACTGAAGCTCGATAGCAGCGATGAAGGTCGTGCGCGTATGTAGTGTGGCTCATTCATAACTCTCTGGGTCTGCTGGCAGTTCAAATAGAGAGTGGCATTCATACATCTTCTCCGATGACTTGTTGTTTAACGCTAAACTTACCGAACTGGGGATTGAGAAGGAAGGGGGAAGAGGTCCCTTTTTTTGTATACCGGTAGGAGCAAATGTTTGTATGATGAGTACGAGCATTTGTTTACGAGTCATGGATGTTTATATGTTGGTTTAGTATATTTCTAATATTTATATACATATTATTATCATTATTTCTCCGTTATCTAGTATCCTAAACACAAGCTTTTATGACGCTTACTTTGGGTTAGATAATAGGTGTGAGTGTATGAATGTAAAAAAATATACATATATGAAAATACCGCTACTTTCCACAACACCGGTAAAAGCCAGAGAAATAACGATACTTTTTTATGGTGTCGTTTAAATGAAAAGCACTTAAATTACTTACAATACCGTATATTTTAGCTTAATTTAAACTTTATTTACAAGCACGTCCCTGATGTGGCTCATGACCTCTGTCAGCTTAGTCACCTGCGCGGTCAGGGCGCGCACTGTAATGTATAGTTTACGGTCGTTCTCTATCTTCTTCTTCTCTAATCGCAGGAATTTAGCAGTCTCGTCTTCTGAAAAATTTTAAACAATAAAAAAATTACAACCTAAGTAAAATAAAGTAAGTTTAAGGGAAAGGTAGCCAGTGTAATTGCTTGGCTTGGCATGGAAGCATTTTTTTATGCAACTTGATGACAAAAATGCTGACGGCCCACCTGGTGGTAAGTGATACAAGACCATATAAGCCATATATTTATACCATCTTAAGCCTCAAGATGACAACCAGCAATACCAAGTGATTTTTACATGTTATCGCAAGTGTCTATCGGCGATGGTAGCCACTCACCGCCAGGTGAGCCATGAGCTTGCTTGTCATGTAGTTCTATAAAAAAGTAAAGTAACTTGTCCAACTTTATTACATTATTTTAACAATAATTGAACGTCAATTCTAAGCCATTCGTTAGTAAATCTACCTGGGGATTGATCTGAGAAGAACGGGCGAGGACCTTTAGTAAGGTTTATTTCTCCCTTCACACGTCATGGCTGTTTGAAAAATGTTTAAATCCACAAAGCCTAGTGATTCGGTAACGAATCTCGCACCTCACTTCGCAAGTCACTTCGAATTCAACTGTCAAATAGAGCAAATTTTCATACATTTTTTGCTCTATTTGACAGTTGAATTCGAAGTGAGGTGTGAGATTCGTTACAGAATCACAGCACAGCTGTTAATAAATAAATAAAGCAGGTAAAAATTGTGCTTTTTAATATCAAAAAGTAAATATTTCAAGAGAGGCTGACCACTATTATGACGACTATGTGCCGCCTCATAGTGGTATTGCCGCTGAAATTTTGAGCTCACGACTGGAACAGCAACTCCACCTTACAGAAGATCACAGCTAAATAACAATAATTTGAAGAGTCATACTCCTCCTCCTCCTCCTCCTGAGTACATAAGGTCGGCAGATTTCATCGAGAAAGCGCGTTCACACTTTTTCTTTATTTTGACAGGGTAGGCACGTGTAAGTAGTGCCAATGTGCTACGAGCGTCTGTAGCCTACGGTTACTGCTATGCAGGCAGGACGCTTATTTCGTATCCTTATCGCATAAAAGAAATTGCGACAATCGACACAATTTTCCTACAATCTCTTGGAAGGTTTGCCTGTAATCTACTTAACAATTATTTTTGACTTTGATAATTAAAAAGATGCTGCAGGTGTAAAGTGACATCCAAAACTACTAAGGTACGGTACTGTTCCTCACTGGTTTCCCCCAACTCACCTTAGGGTGCTGCCTGTCGATTCTGTAACAAAACTCGCACCTCACTTCGCAAGTCACTTCGAATTCAACTGTCAAATAGAGCAAATTTTCATACATTTTTTGCTCTATTTGACAGTTGAATTCGAAGTGACTTGCGAAGTGAGGTGCGAGATTCGTTACAGAATCGCACCCCTGTACATTGGTAGAGTATACGGTAGAGTGAACTGGCTGCTACTACTACTAGTACTAAATTAAACTAGTAGAGTGTCTACATTGGTGTAGTTAGTACTCTACCGTGCTACTATGTCGCTTACTCTACCCTTGTGCTTACAGCATCCTTATAGGATACTGTCTGCGGGTAGACTATACGGTAGAGTGAATTATAGCTACTACTCTATCTGTTTCACTTTTAAGTACTCTACCAGACACATTTTAATGTTTTTGATGCGTTCAAACGCCTACATTATCGTATCAATTACAAATAAAGAAAGAAAATGTCTATATTTGTAATTGTTACAATATTCTACCAGTTTTAGTTACTGTCTACTCTACGTGGAGTAGAGTAGATTGCTGCCTACATTGGTCTAATTAGGACTCTACCGTGCTACTATGCGCTTACTCTACTCGTAGATAGCACCCTTTGATAGCGGCCATTTTGGAATTCCATATGTAAATATCAAACAGCCGCTATATTAAAGAAATTACACAACTGCCAATGTGGCAATTAGGTTACATATATTAATGACGGTCACGGCTTCTTTATGGAAAACAGAGCATGAACACTTATAAATTAAACGCTGAAGCAATAACTAAAGAAAATACAGCTGTCTGTTGAGTGTTCAGTAGCCCTAATTATCAACCAAACGAAATTTAGACCATATTTAGATTTAGGTAGAGACAGGTATTTGCATGATGACTACGAACGTTTGTTCACGAGTCACGTATAAATTTAAATATCTACGTTATCTAGTCTCCATAACACAAGCCCTTCACGCTGCTTAATTTGGGCTCAGAGTTGTAACTTATGTGAAGTACTTGTATTTATACAAATACAAAATACGTTTTTTTATTTTTTATTCTTTATTATTAAGTTACAGTAATTATTCATGACATGGGTTTGGGACCCTCCATTTAAGTTTATTAAACCTGTGTTAGGAGAGGCCCGCTCCTTCTAGTACACAGTTACAAATATACTTAACAATTTGAAGAAGCAGGATCTGAGAAAGTCAATGATACTAAGTATAATTATTACTTATTATAATATATATTTTTATATTATATTTTGTTTTATTATATAAACATACATCCATCCATACATATACACATATATACGCTATAGGTATCATAACATTATTATTATTTATAATATATTATTACATAATAAATACTTGATATATAATAACTGAGTAAATCCTAATACAAGCAACTGTTGGTGATCATGTGGGGTAATAATTAAACTACTTATTTTAGGAAGTCTTCTGTTTCATCATATGAAAGAGTTTTTAACCAAGTCATTACTTTGGCCTTACATTCACGATTGGTTAGGCCATAAATTTGAATGGATCTGTTTATTTTGTTATATAATCTAAGTGACCTAAATGAAAATTGCTTAGTTGCAAACTTAGTTCTAACTGGCTTTAATCTTATTACTGAGTGTGGGCTCCGCTTTTTTTTTACGTCGGGGTTAATTATTGCATTTTTATGAACTTTGAGTATACTACTCAAAATATATAATTGCCTAACTGTGAGAACGTCTGCATCGTTGTACAGTAACGTGGAGCTATAAAGTTTGTGTTTTCGCAGCATTATCTTTAAAATTGATCTCTGCGCTCTTTCGATACTGATAAATTTTGTTTTGAAGGTACCTCCCCATACTGTTATACAGTACGTCAGTATTGACTGAACGAGTGATAAATATATATATGTAATGAGGTTCTTGTCGGTAATGGTACGTAGTTTTTTTATTATCCAAATTAATTTTCTTGCTCGGTTTGCAACGGATGATAATTGAGGATACCAGGAAAGGTTAGAGTCAATTATGACACCCAATTATCTAGTAAATGGTACTCTTTTCAATTTAGGGCAATCACATACGTTTTTGGTTTCGTTTTTGCATGAATGTGCATGTGTGTATTATATTCAAATTGGTATCAGGTTGCATAGCAGCATTTATGGAGAATGCTATGTAATTCGTTTTTTCCGCATTAAGGGTAAGGGAATTCAAACCCAACCATTCTGTGACTACGTGCAATCCGTGTTCTGATATATTAAACACATTTGACCAACTCTCACCCTCAAATACCAAGGCAGTGTCATCTGCGTATGAAAAGATACGTCCGTTTTGGAGTTTTAAATTAGTGAGATCATTAATATAAATGAGAAACAGGGTAGGTCCAAGAACACTACCCTGTGGCACGCCATAGTTACCTGAATAAATATCACTACTGAAGACTTCACTTCCCAGTTTAACCCTTTGAGTGCGGTTGCTTAAATAATCAGCTAAAAGATTTAGAAAGACACCTCTGACCCCCACCCTCTCCAATTTCCTAAGCAGAATCGGGACAGAAACAGCGTCGAATGCCTTTTTTAGGTCTAGAAATATACATAGAGTTTTTTTTCTTTTGTCAATATGATCAATTATTACCTTTGTGAGATCTTGAATTGCGGCTTCCGTACCAACACCCTCTCGAAAACCGTATTGGGCTTTGGATAGCACGTTATATGTGTTTAAATATTTAATAAGACGTGCGTTTACAAGTTTTTCGATTATTTTAGAGATAACGGACAGCACTGAAATAGGCCTATAATTTTGAATATCGTTTCTATCTCCATACTTGTGTATAGGATGTATTATGGATCGTTTTAATTCTTGCGGGAAAATGCCTTGTTAAATACGTATTTTATATTTTGTACTGAAATACTTTAAAAAATATTTTGTATTTTAGTTCACATACTTTACGAGATGTATTTTGTATTTGTAAAATATAAAATACTTTTTTACTTAAAGTACTGCTAAGTTTTGACAACAGCAGCACCTGCATAGATTTGGAGGCCCTCCGATATTTAAGAGACGAAGACACAAAAGTCTGACCATTCTCAACACATACGCAACGGTAAAAAAATGATTTTAAAATACAACACCTTGTTGAGGAACTTGTTGTGTTAAAATCTTTCATAAATAAAGAAAACTAGTAATTCCATTTGAAAGTATTTTATTTGAGTAAAGTATTTTAAAAATACCTATTTTGTTTTTAGTATTTAAATACAAAAAGCAAAAGTATTTTGCATTTGAAATAGTAAATTAGAAAATATTCGCATTTTGTATTTGAATACATTTTTAAAAGTATTTTGTTGGGCTAGATAAAATCTGTTTCAAATACCTGATTTGTGGTTGACCGCAGTGCTGGATCTAAGCCTATGTTCGGCGGGGGAGTTCGGGCCGTCGCTGTCTTCCACGCCTGATAACTCCGCTGAGGAATGACGCCTTTTGCGGTTTGCTGCTGGCCGCACTGGGTTGGGGTCTGGTGCTGTAAAACAGTGTGTACAGACGACCACACATCAATTGTAACAGTTCCACTTTGAAAGCTGCCTCCCTCTATTCGAAATTAGTAAGAGCGGACGTTGCGCTTGATGTACTAGTAGAATAGAATAGAATAAATTTTCATTTACCATCACATCATAAAAGGGCTTAATCTAATAAAGATAACGTGCGGGTGGTCATCCCGCCTAGCATGACCACCGAAACGCGATATGATAAAGCCATTTATCGCTTTGAACTGTCAAAAATCATTGGATATAACCGCCATTTTGAAATTTTATCGAAACTGCGAACTTGTATTGTATATATACATGTTCGCGGTTTCGATAAAATTTGAAGATAGCGGTTATATCCAATGATTTTTGACAATTCAAAGCGATAAATAGCTTTATCATATCGCGTTTCGGTGGTCATGCTAGGCGGGCAGACATTACTATTAGTGTGCTACGTTTTCGCTGCAGAATTTTAAAATCCCATACCTACTTATGAAGAACTCGCGTTCAGTTTACGAAAATATTTTTGTCAAATAATATATCAAGACATCTATGATTTTTATCTATTTAAGTAAACAAGTCAAACCACACATTCCAGACAGATATGCGTTTTTTTTCCTTCCGGGAGTCTCCTGCGGGTTGTCAAAAAAATTTTTTTTTTTTTAAATTGCTGTTTCTATCCAAGAAAAAGAGGAAACTATTATTTTCTAGAAAATGAAGCGAAAAGCACGGAATATAAATTTGGGTTCTTACCGTAATAGTGATTAGATGCTAAAGTTTCCTCGCTATTTTCTGGTTGCCCCTCATCAGAATCCTGAAAGATTAAAAATGTTAAACTTTAATCAAGCCCTACTGATCAATTTCTCAGAACCTTATTAAAGCATAACTCTTATGAATAGTCTCAATTATATGGTGATAGATAGATGATTAATAAGGCTGAGGGTTACTTTAAACTTTTTAATTTTATATTTTTTATTTGTATGTATTTTAGAGGTGAAGAACACGACGGTGATCGTTTTCGTTTCGATTCGAATTGAAACTTACACTAGGGGTAGAGCACCGAGCGTGTTTCTTTCATGAAAAACTCGCGTTGAATTAAAAACCTCCTTTTTATCTGTTTACGCGGCCACACTCTTTACAATATCAGCGTTAGCAACACTGGTTGCGCGCACTTCAAAACAGCTAAGTACATTATTTTACGCGCGGTTTTTCGAATTTTCGATATACTTCTGTCAAATATTTTCACAACTCATCTCTCGTATTTTTTATTGTACAAAATCAAAATTATAAAATGTTGAAATTAACTTTCGAATAAACATAATTGTTGAAGATTGAAATAATAATATTCATGTGAGCCGATCGAGAACTTCATTTCCAAGTTTCCTTCTACCTAACATTATCCATCTTTAGAGCGGTTTCGCACTACGTCCGATCCGAATCGAATCCGAACCCGTAAAAATATTGGTCTAGAAAACTCGGACCGAATTCGGATATTGCATAGTCCGTATGCAATATCCGAATTCGGTCCCAGTTTACTCTGATCTCCGATACAAATCCAAGAAATTCAGGAGCGGAGATTGGATCTAGTGCGTAAATTACCATAGAAATAGTTCTACGGCTACTACGGACCATATTTTCACGGGTTTTCAGATTCGGATCGGACGTAGTGCTAAACCGCTCTTATACTGTTACTTGCAAAGTTTCATCTAAATCGGTTCTGGACGGCCTAATATTTATATGATAAACTTATTTTCAAGTTTAATCTCTCACTGACCACACCCAACGGGTCGCTCTTAATGATGACATTATCAACAGCTCCCTCTCCGATGATACTGAGGATGCTCTCCTCCATGCCGGAGAGCGGGGTGACTCCATCTGGTGGAGGTCGGTTTTTGTCCCTGGCTGCCTTCAGTTCTAGCGCTCGTCTCCTGACACGGTACTTCCAGTCACACCAGTACTTGAACAATAAAATAGCTTTGGGTGGAAGTTTTCGAGGCTTTTGAAAAGCATTGAATAGAAAAATAATGTTTATATGTTTATTTGGTATACTTCTAATATTTATACACATAATAATATCATTATTACTCCGTTATCTAGTTTCCATATCACTAGCTCTTAATGAAACTTACTAGATAACAGGTGTGAGTGTATTATTATTATTATTATAAAGAAAAAGTTCATATTACGGCGCTGTAATTAAAATAAGCTTACTTTTATTTTTCTGTTTTCCCATAATAATATTATATGTGTAATATTCGCGTTTGTAAAACGTCGTGTGAATAAGCTATGAGAGATTTTGTATGAGTAAATTCCATTTTGTTGTACAGATGACAGGATATCAAGTGTAACAGTTGCACTAAGAAAGCCGCCTCTATTACTAACGCAGTAAGGGTGGTCTCAATGTCAAACTGTTACGCATGATGTGCTGTCGACTGTACTTCAGCTAACTCAAACGTAAGTAACACGAAAATATAAATACCACCGTAATGGAGCTTTTATCTGAGTATCTGTACTGTGGTTTGATATTTGCAGGCTTCCGTGGTTTTTATTTTGGGAAAACAAACTACAAGAAAAGTTCTTTCAAAGTTATAACTTGTGTAACTGGAGAAAAATTACCTACCAAGTATCTAAATTAGAAATAAAACTACTTTATCGTAGTTAACTCAACTTAACCTGCGATCATGTTCTTCCCGTAACCATGTTCCCGTAACATTTTGGAGTGCAATAAATGATTATGATTATGATTATGATCGTGGGTATATTCCTCAAATACAGATGTGAAGTGCTTGCAAATATATGACAATATAATATTGTCAAAATAGCAATTAACTCAAATTGATCTTAATACAGACTCTCAAATTACCTTTGACCAAGCTTTCCCGTCTTTTTTAGCTCCATCTTCGTACACGTTGAGTGTTTTAGCACAAAGGCTCCATTCCTTCAGGGTGTGCAACTTTCCCCGGCGACCTCTCGTCAGTCCCCTCGCCAACTCTTGATGGTCCTTCAGGAACTCAATTAAGGCTTTTAATTGCTCTAATGTTACTTGCTTTCTAACTTTTAAGTCTGTAAAGAGGTTTATTATATTAATTAGTTTTTTTTTAATTTGTGTTAAAATACATGTGAAATGAATTTATTTTATTTTTGCTTAACTGTAAAATACTCGATTCGTCATTTTTTTATAAATAAACGCTGTTCATTCTTTGGTCATCACATCCTTTTTTTTCTTACAATGCACAATAACTCAGTACTATGCATTATTAATATTCAAAAGATAGTCCTTATTCTGACAAACGATTGAAATTGAACACCTACCACCGTCCATAGTATGTATAAATCAATACTTGGTAAGTAACTTAAATATTTAAGATATTACTTCATTAACACGTTAATATTAGGTCAGAATCTAATATCTCATCTTCAACTTATCATTAAAATAACAAAAGAGTAACAATATGTTTAATTGTTAACGTCGTGAAATCGTCTCGGAATGAAATCGAAATCGGTTTCTATATCGAATTGTTCGTCAAAGTTCCCTAGCTACTACGCAAACGCACAAACTAGATGCGCGCGCAGTATAAATGCGATCAATTTAGAGTTATTTTTTTTGTTTCCAGTTTTTACAGCGTCTCCATCGCTAGATCGTGTGCTAAATAAATTACTTTATTCAATTAGATGAATGTTCTCGTAGATAAGAAAAAGATATCATACATAAATATTTAGATACGATTATTCCTTGAACCGAAGTACTTAGTGAGTTCACTTCTCCGCAACCCACATCAGCTGCTGTCATTGATGATAATATTGGTAATAATGTACCTATCTCAAAAGGCCTACCCGGTTCACAGTCTGCTGTGTTGTTCACCATCACCAATCACTTTCCAAATTCAACTAGCTTATTTTCCTTAAAAGTATATAATTTGATGGAAATATTTATAAAAGTAGTTCAAAAACTAGTTTTTGGGTAAATATTTTCATAACATAATTTCATAGCGCTGAAAGCGCTGAGTTTTCCGAGTAACATGGACGATGTCATCAGAACCAAATATTTACATCTCTCTTCCCGCCGTATTTTAGGCTATACGACTAGTTTAAAATGTCTTACACATGGTGACAAGCTTTATGAAAAAACGAACTTTCACATCTTGTCGTACAATAAAAATCTTTCAGTTTATTGACAGGTGATATCACTGGTTTCCGATTTCTAGATTTTAATGTGTTTTCATGTTAGTAGAAATATCGATAGTGAAATGGCGTGAACTATTTTGGTGTTTCGGTTCACCTTGAGCAACTATGACGTTGGAGAGTTTGAGATTCTTCAGAAAGGTAAGATCTGAATATATACATTTGGTTTGGATATTTTAAAGAGCTTTTACATTACTTGCTTTATGGTGGCCTTCGTTTCATCATTATATAGGTGCTACATATATAGATATACAATGATAAAGTAAAAATAATCCTATCTCTACAACATATTATTATACACATGATCTTAAATATTAAATCACTGTATTTTTATTTTTTTCCAATTTACTTACTAAATAGTGAAATTTAATAAGCCTAATAAATGAATACAAAAGAAAACATAAAGAAAATTATTACATTAAGTCTTAATAAATGATAGTATTTTCTCTAAATCATCAGCACCAGCCTATATACGTCCCACTGCTGGGCACAGGCCTTCCTATATGGGAGAAACACATGAGGAGTTTGGGCCATAACACCACCACGCTGGCCCAATGCGGGTTGGTGGGTTAAAGCGGTTGTAGTAACAACCGGGACCAACGGCTTAACGTGCCTTCCGAAGCACGGAGGAGCTCGAGATTATAAATTTTGGTTGACCCATCCCAGGGTCGACCATGGCGAAAGTTGCTTTGTTTTCGTATTCGAAACCAGAGCGCTCAAACCAATACGCCACCGAGCTCCTCGAGTATTTTCTCTAAATAAAAATCTATAAAAGGAAGTAACACATATTTAATATATAAATCATTTTTTCATAAAGGAACTTTTCGCCGTAGTATTCGTAGTAGGTAGTCGTAACGAAATGCTACGAATTTACTTTTCGTAGCAAAGCTTTTCTGCAATAAATTATACAAGATGATGAATTTTTTTACAGTTGTTGTCTGTAATTTTAAAATAAGAAAATGGTAAAATTAATGAATTTAAGATAATAATAATCAATGAAAGACTCATTTTATTACTTAAAAACAATTCATGTTTTTTGGACTTCATTTAAATTGAGATTGCTTGATTTTAACGTGTTACCGTTGACTTTAGTCAGACAAATAGATCAATTATTACACGACTAGATGAAAAATCAGCAAATAAGCAGATATTGTTACAAAAAATGTTCCAGCATTTGACGTTTCGCGATAAACCACGAAAAAAGCTTTATGTGTTGTGTACAAAAGTTTTTGCGTAATTTTAAACTCAAATCTTTTTCGTATTTTCGCAATTAGTTTTAAATGATTGCTATTACTTTTGCAAATTAATAATTTATTTTACACAGTGGGTGGGTATTATCAAAATAACCAAGTAGGTATTTAATACAAATTATTGTATTAAAACTGTTGGAACGTGGTTCTCCTTTGGTTATTTTTTTATTTTATCAGAAAGTTCCACAATATTTTTTTATTATTAAGTAATAATTTATTTTTACTTTTGAAAAGAATACTTGGTTAGATTTTTGAAGCTCTGGTTTCATTTCATTTATTCCGACAACTTTCCGTCCGCTTCTATTACTTTCATTTCTATTGAAGATCGTCCAATTTTTGTAACATTTATAAATCTCAGTAATTATTTATTGTCTTATAGAAAACTAAGTGCTATTACCTTATATCTTTTTTATCAATTACGGGCATTGCCTTAGGTGAGTACCTACATTAATCGATGGAGTATCGATTCCAATTTGTTTACAGTTAGAAATGTCTTTTACGACCATTAAATTTATATTTAATTCCCTCCCAATAAGGAGGCCGGCTTCGCACTGACCAGACTGCAATGATCAGTTGATTAGAAACCTTAACGCTGACCGCGCGTGCTGGTCGCCAAGACTATTGTCTTTTGGATGGTATCATAGTTTTTCACGTATCATCTCCAAACTTTAAATCTCGCGCCTTATTTCTTACTTTTGGAAAAACAATCGAAAACAAGAAGTGTTTATTTTTTTGTCAAAATTCAAGGGTTTTATTTTTAAACAGGATAATATTTTGTGCTATGAAATGAAAATGGAAGTAAAAGTTGATGTGGTGAGTGGAAATGAGATTGAATTAAAAGTATTTTTCAACGTATTTACATAATTTTGAATTAAGAATATTAAAAATTCATTTGAAAACTTTTTGCAATTACTTTAGTTTATATCAAAAATCGCCCCTCAAAATTTTGCACCCAAAACAAAAATATAAACCGATTTCAAAACGCTCAGAAGGCAAAGAAATTATTAAAATATAAATGAATACTTTTTTTTGGTGCTTCATTTTCTATTGTTTCTAGAAACTATCACCAGATAAAAAAAACCTTGCATTACATTTAATCACTTCTACTATCGTAGGAGGGTTAGAAGATTTCCTTGGAGTTATGCCATACCTTACGTGATCTTCTTCAGTTACTAAAATATTTATGTGCAAAATACATTAAAATTCGTTTATTTTTTTATAACTTAGCGGTTTTGTCTTATACCTTTCTGTTGAAAGCTAGTGGAAATACATTATAATGTTCAGCGCTGCTTTTTGTTAGGAAGTGTCATTATATTCTCAATCATTGAAGTTCGATCATTGAATCGCTGGTAAATTAAAATGACACAAACACATATTTAAACTCTCACAAACGTAAAAGGATGATCGAAATCCGTTAATACACAATAATGCAGTCGAATATAAAGGCTCCGCCCATTTGAAGTCGGTTGAAAATGCAATGCATCTATATAATATGATTTTGCAGGCTGAGTACGCATGCTTTGTTTGTAAATAAAAAAATATATGACCATGACACTCTTCTCTTGGAAAAGCTTTATTCATTTGAATGCCATTCATGGTTAACTTTTATTTCTAGGTCTTGATGAATGTTACGACACAAGAAGAATGCCTCTATATTTAGCTTAATTACGCGACACTAAAACTTTACGTAAATAGTCTTTTGCGTGCTTCAGTCCCTTTATTTGTAATTAAGGTACTCTATTTAGTGAATTTCCCTAATGGGAACTTTTATAGTCAAAAGACACTTTAGATTAAAATGAGTGAATTTCTCAAAGACATTTTATCTATTTTGGAAATTGGAATCAGTAATCGCTTTATGTTGTTTTGAATGACTCTGTTTCAAATGCTGATTCAGACGACGTAAAATTCTTCAATTTTCTAAAGTTTATTTCGTATAGTAACAGCTGCTTTTATTTCTTACATAGAAGAATCTTTTATCGTTGTGTAAACATTTATAATAAAATGTATCATAACGACAAACATTAACTTAATTTCTCAAGTTGATGAAGTTTGACCTTAAAACTAGATATTGTGTCGATTCCAACACACTTCCTGAAACTGATATAAAGTCTAAATAAAAATGAAATACGGTTTCAAGTCATTGATTTTAAATTAATCAGGCGTTTATTTTTTGCCCAGTCTGATAAAAATTCAAAATAATTAGTAACACTAATTACATTAGACAACATAAATCTACTTTTACTCTATATCCTGCGGATCCATTCACAGCTCACATCCATTAAGCATTATTGTCCATCTTCTAACGTCTAATAACACTTCATAATTGACAATATTAATTGCTCAGCGGTAGTTGAGCTATTTGTGCGGACTGTTTATTTTGGTACACTATACTTTATAAGTTGATAGACAGCTAATTTGCCGCGCCCAGCCTTAAATACATCCGACATTCACTTTAGATAATCAAAAACACGTTTTCGCGTCATGTATACGTTTTCCAATTTAATTAGGTAGTAGGGAAAGAAACTGTCAAAACGATATCTGATAGTACGTACAAGGATACCCGTAGGAGTCGCGTACTACTGTTCCTAAATGTATTAGTATTCCTAAAGCACTTTATTACCTGTCTGACAGGTATGAAAGTACTTTCAAACAATTAAAAAGCCAGAGTGAAGAGAGATTACCTTGTTTATCGAAGTAAATAAAATCAATTTATATTTTGTAGCAGTAAAAGGTAATTATAACTGTTTGTATTAGTGACAACTAGTAGGCCCGTATGTAGGGTCGCCTATGGCTAACCCAAATACGGGCCTACTACTAGGCTATGTAGGCTAGCCGTGAAACAGTTCGCTGTGTGTCGGATTGAAGGGAAAGGTAGCTTAGGAGTAAAAACTTAGCACACAGACAGACAGAGTTAAATTCGCATTTATGATATTAGTATCCTTTACACCCTATAGCTACGCTTCTCTACCTATTATCAGATTGCCGAACCTCTAAGTTTGTTTAGTCTCTCTGTCAGTTTGTTAAGTACATTTCTATTATTCATATACATACTATCATTATTTCTCCGTTATCTAGTATCCATTACACAAGATCTTTTGATGCTTTCTTTGGATTAGACTATAGGTTTGACAGTATAAATATTATTCATTTATTTATGTAATTCCATATTTAGTTATATAAAAATAAACATTGATCTAACCCTAAATAAAAGATTATTAAAACTATATTCATAAATCAGTTCAAAAATTCAGTTTTTTCTGCTAACTACACCTCTGACGTCACAGACTCGACGTAATGAGATTTTGACATTACTAAGCGCAGAGGCGACGCAGCGAGAGTCACCGTAGCGAGAGTCGACGTAAAGAGAGTCGACGCAGAGGGAATGATTCTGATTTTTTCCTTGTTATTGCAGAAGTCTATAAGCGGCGGTAACCGCTTACCACCAGGTGGGCCGTCAGTTTGTTTTGTCATCTAGTTGTATAAAAAAACTATCACATGTTAAAATTTTCCCTAATATATATCTCCAGTAGCTAGATGTTGATAATTTAATAAATAAGTATTTTTTACTTACGTCGTTCTTTTTAAAAAGCACATAAGTAATAATAGTTCATAAGTTGAGTAAGAAAAAACTTACTCTCTCTTTGTCACAACTTTTATTTACGGCCAGAGTGCAACCTTGGAAGCTGTTTCCCTCTGGGGTGAGGCCAACTTGGTTGGGTTCAATCCGTCCAAAACGCAGGCATATTTACTAGTTGTTGTAAGACTTCGCTGCCAGCATAAAAAAATATTTGGTGTAGCTTGGACAACAGCTGGTTTCATTAGTCCTGGAAGTCACCGGAAATGTCTTATCTGTCCCAGGGAAGGGAATTGTCCGAAACGTCAGCAACTCAATACCTACATAGGTATTGAAATAAATAGAAGTTTTTTAAGCAAACCATGGAGGCTCTTGACAGTTAGAACTTAAGATAGATGGTTAGGGAAAAAATGTGACTCCCACTCCCAACCTTTTCTCTGTCATTAGTCAGGTTTAACTGACTACGAGATTAATGTGAAAAGAGGTGCCTTTCGTTGCTAGCCAGCCCGCTGGAATTACCATACAATACATTTTTTTATACTATATAGATGAAAAACAATATATTTTAGGTATCTGATTTCTAGGTACTTCATAGATTAAAAAGACAAACTTTAAAGTCGTAAAATATTTAGGACTACTTCTATGTTCTGTACTACAGTGTTCATTTAAAAATCGATTCCTAAGTACCTACCAGTGCCAATGAAGCAAGGTCACCCGTAGCCATTAGCCTCCGCTCTCCTCTGTGATTTGAATACCAAAACGGCTTTCCTATTGAGTACAAAACAATACAATTTATAACCGCTCTTTAATAAAATACGAATATTAAGTTCAAGCATTATAATAGGGCTTGTATTTTTATTTAACTATTCATATGTTAAATACGAAATTGTCATTTTGCCAATGCCGTTCATTTTTCAAATCGTTTTAAATGCGTGTCTACCTCAAATATAACAGTTAATATTCAAAGCGCAGTATAAGAGCAGGATTTTACGAATAGAATTAAGCATAATTTTTTGTTAAAATTTCTTTGTTGAAAATGAGGATTCATAGTTTGTAGAATATGTAGGAGATGATCTATAGTTTGTAGAATATGTAGCTGATTTCAATGTTGAGATTTGATTGTTATAATTTTCTATATTTTTTTTTGCTTTTTTTTTCATTACATGTACTTAAAACTGAATGTCTTAAATTATTCACAAATAAACTACAAAAAACATAGAATATTAATTACACTTTGCACAAAATACTTCATATAAAACGGCAATTTCTTACTTAAAGATCAATCCGAATTAACCCAAAAAAACTGATTGAGCACCAAAAATCTAAAAGCTAACCAAATTAATGGCTTATAGCTTATTTGCAGATCCTTTAATTTTATTTTGTTCTGCGCATAGCTTTTTTTGGTGTTAATTTATATCCTTATTATTGGCCGTCCGTGGATATCGGCTAGCGCACAAAAAGATAGTCTATATCCTTTGTCAGGATGTAAACTATCTCCATGCTACATTTCATCCAAATCGATTCAGGGGTTTGGGGTGAAAACGCAACAGACAGATAGAGTTTCCTCTGTGTTGATAGGTATTATACCTAAATGTTTGGTTGTTGACGAATATGTTTACCTGGGACAAAAAGTCCAACTTGGTAAGTCCAACTTCCAGAAAGGGGTCAATCGACGGATTCAACTCGGCTGGGCAGCGTTCGGGAAGCTTCGCAGCATTTTCTCGGCCCAACTACCGCAGTGTCTCAAGACGAAATTCTTTAATTCGTGTGTGTTGCCAGTGATGACTTACGGAACTGAGACGTGGCCGCTTACAATGGGCCTCATAAGAAGGCTGAATGTCACCCAAAGGGCAATGGAGAGGGCTATGCTCGGGGTTTCTCTGCGTGATCGAAGCAGAAATGATGAGATCCGCAGGAGAACTAAGGTCACCGACATAGCCCGAAGAATCGCGAGCCTCAAGTGGCAGTGGGCAGGCCACATTGCAAGAAGGACTGACGGCCGTTGGGGCGGAAAGGTCCTCGAGTGGCGGTCGCGTACCGGGACACGCAGCGTCGGTAAGCCTCCCACAAGGTGAACTGACGATCTGGTGAGGGCCGCGGGAAGCCGATGGATGCGGACAGCGCAGAACCGATCGGTATGGAGATCTTTGGGGGAGGCCTATGCCCAGCAGCGGGCGTCTTTCGGCTGAAATGATGATACCTAAATGTGAAGTTAACACATGGGCTACCTATATAGTTCATAGAAATGGTTTGCCACTTTCAAAAACATCCTATTCATATGATAATTTCATGACATTTCTATGAAATAATGCAGTCAATGTTATATTATTTCATACAAATGTCATGAAATTAACAAACGAATAAGATGTTTTTAAAATTGGCAAACCATTTCTATGTACTAATATAGCCCATGTTTCAATTTATTGTCGTATTAACGGCACTACCCTGTATATCATTTTACAAAAATTCAGAAAAATCTTATGAGTAGGTACCCAACCAAGAAACAAAGGCAGCTTGTAATCTTAAACCATAATTTGTAATATGAGCAATACCCTTAGTTAGACCAGACGCAATAAATAATCTATTGTCAAAACGACGCTGGCGGTTTAAAGAATTTAAAGACGGAACGGACGAAAATTTAAAGAATTTTCCGAATGAAATATGTTTGAGCTAATACAAAAGTTTACGTCTTAATTTATTAAACCATAAAGACCTAACGACGTCCTCCTTGGTTTCATGGCCCACATACGAACAGTTAGGACCATAGTACCCCTAGCACGAACACTTTTAAATTTCGAATTGCCATCGTATCGAGTAGTTACGTCAGCTTTTATCTGGCTTTTGTTTGAAATTTTAAGCGTTCCTGAACGATACGAATACGATTCGAAATTTTAAAATGTTCGTGCTAGGGCTACAGAAGTATATAACATATTGGCATATAGGTACTTGAATATTTGTATGAACATTGTAAATGGCGTAGTCAGGCGTAGTGTGTCTGTCATATGATCATTATCATAGTACTAAAAAGTTAAACGACTTCTGATGCCAACCGACCGAAAATAAAGACGAGTTTTTTGCTAATAATAATTTTCTCGATCACAAAATTCTCACCCAATAAAATAGTAGATCCTATTACCCGTTATAGATGCGATAAAGTTGGTAAGCCTTTCGGGACCATTATTGAAAGCTAATTAATAGAAATATGCCATTGTTCTAGCACACCGTCCACCCCTCAACGTCAGGTGTGAAGCCCGTCTCAAGGGCGACCTCGTATAAGGGCCCCTACGGGTCATGGTGCACGCCGGACGCAACCCCAGCCCGTGTGTAAGTAACAATGCTAATATGAATTACTGCAGCTGTTAACCTGTCAAGCTACAGAAAATATATACAGGGTAGTGCCGTCAATACGACAATAAATTAAAACAAGGGCTATATTAGTTCATAGAAATGGTTTGCCACTTTCAAAAACATCGTATTCGTTTGATGATTTCATGACATTTGTATGAAATATTAAAACATAATGCAGCCACATTATTTCATATATTATGCCTATGTTTTAATTATACTAATCCAGAAAACAGCGTTTAACTGTCGCTGCCTGCGGCCCTCCAAAAAACACATTTTGTAGTATGTGTAAAAGATCTCTATCCACATCTCTTACTATCTGAATAGAACAGAAACGAATAGCAATAGCTTCACTGTTAATCTCAATCCTATAACAATTTTTCTTAAAGAAGTAAAGTAGACATTTTTTATTCATTTTAGTCGATTCCTGCGTGGATCAACACAGTAGTCGCTATTCAACACCACTTTCTTAGTCACTGGAACTCATTGTTATTTTAGTGTGAGGACCGAAATAAACGATGTTCAATATAAGATTAATCTGACACGCAGCGTTATACCTCTGGAGGTCTGGAATCTGATGCTTGACGGGTTAAAACTTTCTTTTCAATGGAACTATGTCAACAAAGTATTAGAAGAGTTGGCTACATTTTTCTTTAACCCACCAATTCGCATTGGGCCAACGTGGCGGTGTTATGGCCCAAACTCCTCATGTGTTTCTCCTATGTAGGAAGGCCTAAGCCCAGCAGTGGGACGTATATAGCCTGGTGATGATGACAATGATGATGAACCTACATTTTATCTAAGTACATAAAACAATAAGTAATTTTTTTATCATACAAATATATTCTAAAATGAATGTTATTATTACTCATTTCAGATTAAACAAAACAAAGTCAAGCACAGATAGCAAAACACAAGTAGAAGATGATACCGGACAGGGTCAAGGGAAAGGGTAAGACTAATATACCTATTTAGACGTACAGTCGACTGCACATAAAGTGTAACAGTTTGACCTTGGGACTGCCCTTACTACACTCGTAATACAGGCGATTTTCGTACTGCAACTGTAACACTTGATGTGCCGTCGTGTGTACATTAATCTATATCTAACTTTGACTTACTATGATAACATTCGAATACGCAATTGTGTTTTTATTACAGAATATTTATTCAGGTACAGAAGGTTCGTCTGTTCCCTAGAAAGCTTTCATCTGAGCATTATAATTCTATGGATGACATTCCGGAAGTTTCCACGGAGCTGAAAAGCCTAAAAGATACGGAGACTAGAGATGACTCAGCAAAAAGGTGAGATTGAATTAATAATAATATTGAAAATACTATAATCCTGAAAAGTGAGTACAAAATATACCGCGTGACGCATGCTACCATTACAATTCTTAGTAATTAAAATATAATAAAACTAGATTTTTTTTTTATATTTTAATTACTAAGTAATTTTTCAAACATTTATAATAATGTTAAAATCAAAAATTAAGAATATTACAATTCTTATCACAAAAGGATCTTAAATAAAACAGTGTATAATAAGTAACATAGCATTGTTCCGAATTTACATGATTATAATCATTTATTGCACTCCAAAATGATATTACCTATTATTAAACATGGGGTCCATCAAAAGAGATGTGAAAAGGCACCATAGGGGTCATTATCTAAACTAAAAAAAAAAAATCTAAACTAGAAAAAATCCCTTGCTCTGGGGCGACCGACGCAAACATTTATTATAATATTAAAAATAAAAACAAGTAAAAAAAAAGAAAAAAATTAATGTAAATCTAAATTATTAGGTAACAGAGCAGATCAGTTCTTACTTCATATGCATACGATTCTAGCCCAGCCCCGGTCAAAGAAAAAACACCAGCCGCAGTCGAGACGCCTCAGAGCCCAGTTCCTTCCTCCCCGTCGAGGCATCAGAAATTCATAGGGTACTTCCATCTGCCTGCTTTCTGTGATCCCTTTGTTCCCATCGATCCTCAAGGTAAGATATTAGATGTCTAATTAGTTTAATTCTAACTCGTAGGGTGCCAATATAGCCCATTAAGTGGCCGAATACAAAATAAATAAATAAGCTTTTAATCTTAATAAAAACAAAGACACCTCCCAAGTGGACTAGTTTGTTTTCCTCTATCTGAGCTAATATAGCTATAGTTTATTTCGTCGACATAAACTACAGAAAGTAATAAATAAATACCTACGGTTCACTATGATATTGATAACACCTGAAACGACCTACGCCGTACATCACTACAATCAATTTCATTTTCTGTTCTATACTTTTTTAAACTGCTTTTACTCGGTTTAATCTTACACGTTGTTTAATGGTACTGTACATTCCTTGATCTGGCTTAAATATAAGATTCCACACACAGATAGCCAGTAGCGACAACACTTACAGTTTAATATCTACTTATAAAAATATTTAGACTTGGTAAAACAAACATTTATAATAAAAAATAATGTTAAATAATAATTAAGAATTTTTAATATCTAGTTAATAATTTTACTGCTTTTTATTCAGGTCGAGGGTACATCTGTTGGTTGCTGCTGGTCACCTTCTGCTACAGCTACAATGCATGGTGCATCGCCTTACGAGCCACGTTTCCCTACCAGACCCCTGAAAACGCTTACCTTTGGATGACAACAGACTATTTTTGCGACGTCATATATTTGCTAGACGTAGCACTTATCAAGCCAAGACTTATGTTTCTACACGAGGGCTTCTGGGTAGACGACTCCAAGGAGACGAGAAAGAACTACAGGAAGAAGTTACAGTATAAGGTAATAACTCAGTGTATATGGTGAAGACTTTTCGAAAAACTAAGCAAGATGCCAAATGGTGAATCAAACTTCAACATAATCTTTTGTATTTCAGTTCGACGTAATTTCTCTGGTTCCACTTGATCTGCTATATATTTTCTTTGGCACACAAATGGTTATCTTACGTTTCCCAAGACTGCTGAAGTTGCAGACTTTCTGGGAATTCCACCAGGCGATGGATCGAGTACTTTCTTCACCATACGTGGTTAGTAAACAACCTAACTTGTCTGTATAATCATTATATTATATAATTATTTTTTCAATGAGGATTTCGTTTTAATCGGTAGTTCACCTGGTTCTATTTATAGAACAGAATGAAAAAAATGTAATTTAATTAGTTCCACGATGCAGTCTAATAGAACTGGAAGAATTTTTTTACGCTTATTATTAACGCAAGAAAGAAGAATTAAAACAAAAAGAAACTCTCATTTTTTATGTAATTATATTTTACCACTAGTCTAAACGACAACACAAGGAACATTATCTATGTCTAATGAAACAAAAAAACCTTGAACATCTAATAAAATAACGAAGTTTACCAAACATGTACCAAATTAAAAAATATTTTGATTTTATAATATAACATTATACATTTATAAAAATCAAAGTTTCCAATAATTAGCTTAATCTAGTTATTCTCTTAATTTGTGTCTTTGTATTAAATATTCTTATTGCATACGTAGTAGCATAAAGCGGAAAAAACATTCCACTTATAGTTCTATCAAAATGAGTCGTAGCACTAAACAGATTTTTCACAATATTAGTTAAGTACACCAGAGGAATTTGGATCAAGCAATCAATATTGGCTTTTATTTCTTGCAGGTGAGAATAGGCAAGACCTTGTTTTACATTTTCTACCTGATTCATCTGAACGCGTGCGCCTACTACGCTATGAGCAGATACATAGGCCTGGCTTCCAACGGCTGGGTCTATGATAACCAAGGCAATGCCTACATCCGTTGCTTCTACTTCGCCACTAAGACAGCCACCTCTATTGGCAAGAATCCCAAGCCTGAGAATACTGAGGAGTACCTGTTCATGACGGCCGCTTGGCTCATGGGAGTGTTTGTGTTTGCGTTACTGATTGGACAGATCAGGGATATTATTGCGACTGCCACGCGGGCTAGGGTGAGTATAATTTTGCAATCGTATTTTTTTTTATTCTGTTCCTCTATTTTTCACCAAAATATTTTAATGTAGTCTAGTGCTAATTTTCTGCAAAATGAGTCCTATCTATCGCAGTTGAATTTCTTTTTATTTTGATCATATTTCCGAGAGAATAATTTTTTTGTCATATTCTCGATGCTTGTACTTTTTTAATGAATATAATGTTGCCATTATTTTTTTTGTATGCATCCAGTTTTACATCAATGTTCCCTTATTAAGTTAAGCTAACCTGGAAATTTTATAGGTTCATAGAAACAATATTTTTCAATTGAAAAGAAAGTATTTTAGAAGATGCCTACATATGTAAAAGATACTTGCAGTACCTACACAATAAGAAAACATATAGTATTTATTTTATAAACTCTGATTTGTCAACTTAAGCATCGCTAAAATATGTGTTTCAGGCAGAATACAGGAAGACAGTGGATGGTTGCTCGCGGTACCTGCGACGTCTGAACATGCCCGCCGGCCTGCAGCGCCGAGTCACCTGCTGGTTCAACTACACCTGGAGCCAGCAGCGATGCTTCGGTAAGACATCTACCAACCTGAGGGGATGAATCAATCTTTGTTTCGATTCCTAACCTTCCATTTTCACTAATAAAGACCAAAAAACAACAGAATAGGGTAACCAACAGATTAGGGTTTCCTTATTTACATCTTTACTGTCAAGAAACTTGCTTGATTTTTGCCTGAAACTTCACAAAATGTTTCATGGTAGGCCTGCTGATAGAAACTGATACTTTTATATTATAGAGATAAAAATTTCATAACAAGCTATTATAGTTCTTAACTAATATAATAATTGAGAGCTTGTGCTATCTTAATATTCATACTTTAATAAACGCTAAGCATACCTACATAAATAATTATTTTGAAGAATTAATTAGAAAATTTTTCAAACGCTTCTGAGCTCCGCCTGAAGAAGACTTTTTAAAATAGTTGTGCATTATGAAGGTGAATTCTAAATGGTTTTAAATTCATATTGAGTTGTTTCGGAGATGAACTCTTACCACCTCCGTAAGCAGAGCCACATAAACGACCGTGACTCGTGAACAATTGTTTGTGTCCATCACACAAACATCATCTTTTCATCTGGTTTACTTGACGGGCTACTGACCAATCGACTAAACGGTAATGGAGCAATATCAAAATCAATCAAAGATTCTTAATTTTTGATTTTAACATTATTATAAATGTTTGAAAAATTATTTAGTAATTAAAATATAATAAAACTAGAAAAATTTCACGTCCTGAGGCAGGAATCGAACCCGCGACCTTTCGCAATCCGGGCGACTGCTCTGACCACTGAGCCGCCCAGGACTTGGGATATCCCTGTGAAATTCTTCTAGTCTATCTGTATTTGCGTTTATGAGCTAACGTCCACCCTACAAAGATATCAAAGATATTAAAAATTAATACCATCACTGAAAAAATATGTTTATTTTCATGATGGATTTCAATTTATCATCTTTTCAATGTTATTTTAGGAGTCACTAAAATTAAAGAATGATATCTTCAGTCCCAAGTTGGCGCAAGCCTAAGTTCAGCGCCCTATTTTTATGAAAATTTTCATTTTGTGTATACTTTGCAGTTGTATTTTGTGAGTCACTTAAATTAAAGATGCGCCATAGTTAAATAAACATTTTCATTTTGTACACTTGGAAATGGTATTTTAGAAACACTGAAATTAAACAAAGAAAATCTTTATTCCTACTTCAGGCGCCATATGTAATGCACACTTTGTACACTTTGCAAGGGTATTGTCGGAGTCACTAAAATTAAAGAATGGAATCTTTAGTCCCATATTGGGCGCCAACAGAAGACTCTGTAATATTAATTAAAGTTGTATTTTAACGGCTTAAATTAACTTGGCTTCAGATGAATCGAAGATTATGAACTCGTTACCATTCAACATGAAACGGGATGTCGCCTTGGCTGTTCACATGTCCACTCTAAGTAAGGTAGGTATAAACGTAGTATTGCGTTTTACGTTCTGTTGTCATTATCTAAAACAAAAATTAAGTTGGGTGCCTTTTAAGGGGCAGAATGACTTTTTATTTAATTATTCTTAACGGGGTAGTTCTCGTCATTCATCTAACCTGATTGTAAATGATGATACGGTCGCATTTGATACTGTACTGACAGATAGATAGACAGACAGACATCATAATATTGTTAGTTAAATGGATTTTTGGAAGATTCGATACAGCTATTTTTTGGGCCCTTTTAAATATATATTTTATTTTATTATTATTGTTTGGTTGACTGACCGAAATATTCATGCTTTTCGTCTACAAGGAGTTCTTTTTTGCAGTTGTAGTGAACATTGAACTGCAAAGAGAAATGATCAACTTTTAAAAACACTTAAAAATGTTGCATTTCAGGTACAACTATTCCGCGATTGTTCAGATTCTTTGCTCCGCGATCTTGTATTGCAACTGCGGCCAATTTCCTTCTTACCAGGAGACGTTGTGGTTCGAAAGGGTGACGTTGGACATGAGATGTACATCATCAAATCTGGCGAATGTTGTGTATGTATCTTGAAAAAATAAAGAAGTGAAAATTGTTTGAAACAAAAATATAACTACTGGCTTACCATTTTATATTTTATCAAAGGTAATGTCACAAGATGAAAACGAAGTTCTAGCGACTTTAAGAGAAGGGTCAGTGTTTGGTGAAATCAGTCTGCTTGGCATTGATGGACTGCGGCGACGGACTGCAACTGTCAGGTATATTAATTATTGAATTAATTATATTTTACCTAATTGGCGCCCAAAGTGGGACTCAAGCATTGAGCTTCCAATGCATATTTTCTTATTTTTTTAGGTCCCGGGGCTACTCTAATCTTTTCGCACTTTGTCGTAACGACTTAGATGCCGCCTTAAAGCACCATAAAGAAGCAGCTCAAGTGTTACGGCTTCGAGCCGATCAGCTGATTCGGGAGAACGCAGCACGAACTGCGAAGCAACGCATAGCTCAAATCCAAGCGATCAGATCTGCGAGTCTAGCGTCAGATCACACTTCCAGAGCAAAAAGCAGAAGGCTTTCTAATGTCTCTAGTAATGATAGTAGTCAAGCTGTTGAAGGGAGGAAACATCGTTCTGCGAGTGCTTTGTCTAGGAGACGACTCTCCGCCGTGTCTGAAAATAAGGTAAGAAACTATTATGAAAACGTGAAAAAGGTAAGCGCTCACCTCATATTGGGACTCAGGTGCCACATCTTTTCGTCAACAGATAAAGGTGAAAGAAAATATAGAAATCAGGGAATAAAGCGAGTCCCCGAAGGAAAGATTCAATAACAACAAAAATTTTTTAGAAAGTGATATTTACAAACCAAAATGGATAGGTACCTACATTATTAGACTTATAAAAGAAATAAATGTACAAAAGAGAGCTGATTGAAAGAGATTTGGTAGGCACACCATTAGTGACGAAACAGATCACAACACACAATATACACAGCTCACATAATGACATTAGGACACGCGAATTTTGATCTCTTTTGATTTGAATGCCCGCCCGTGCGCGGCCTGCAGCTAAGTTACACGCCTTTGTAGTGTTGTGCTCTTGTGATAAGGACGACAGAGCTCACTGAGAAACAATTTATGTTGAGAGCATTTTTTTATACTACTAAGGTGGCAATCAGGCATACGGCCCACCTGATGGTAAGCGGTTGCTGTAGCCTGCAACTAACGGCCTTGATCGAGCTAATTTTCAACGTATATTTAACGTAATTTTGAATGGCCACCGTTTAGCTTTTTTTCAGAACATAAGTTGATAACTCAGATTAAAAATTTTATTACATATTTATTTATATACTATACAAGGTGTTAAAAAAAGATGAAGTCATATTTTAATGGCTTATTGTACCCATCAATACAAGCAACTTTTACTATGAGGACAACTACGAAATCGCCAAAAAGAAATCAGCTGTTTCATAGTAAGGTCAATGTACTTACTCGACGCAATGTATGGAACAGCTGATTTCTTTTTGCGGTTTCGTAGTTGTTCTCATTGTAAAAGTTGTTTGTATTGATGGGTAGAATAAGCCCTTAAAATATGACTACACCTTTTTATAACACCTTGTATAGGTACTACATAAATTAAGAGGTAAAGTAAGAACTTTCTAATATATCGAGCGGTTTTAATAGCATTTGGATTAAAAACGTTTGGAAAAAAGTGTCAAAATGTTTGTTGGACAGCGGGAAATACGTTCCAATAAATAATGGTTCCCATAATAACGTCTTTGAATCTAAATTCGGTCACAAACCACCATATAAATTGTGCTCAACGGAACGTTTTTGATTTTGCTTTGGTAAATACGTTGTAAAATAGCGCGATCGGGGTCCAGGCGTATCACTTGTGCGTTGCCTACCCTGTAAACCCCTGAAGAATCCCATGCTGTACTCTTCTTTGGCACTCTTGCCTTATAAAAAAGATTTTTAATTAAATTTTGGTTGATAATGTGTTTTCCCGTGATGGATATAGATTCAGAATCAAAATCAATGAGTATGCATAATTTTCTTGTGGCAAATGGAGTTCGGTCAGAGTCCATACTTTTTAAATATGTATTCTGATACTTGGTACTTGTGCATATAATAATTTATAGCTTATAATAAAATGTAAATAATAACTAAATGTGAAACTAAAATCTAATATTTCACTGTTTTTAAAGCAATTACGTCATGTGACGGGACGAACATCAACGGGCGGGACTCGAACTCCGCTACCCACGATCGTGCTATCCGGGGACTGAGATATTTCTGAAATCAAAACAGAAGGATTACCTATACAATCGATAAAATATGATATTTTTTGTCAATTTTTGATACTAGTATGTGATAGATAACTTGGCAAGAAATACGTGTACCAATTTGCTGTAATTTATAGGTAAATATTTATTATTTGGATATATTTTTCGTAATTTATTAAGATGTGCAATGTATACCTAGTCATTACGTGGTAATAAATTATTTAATATATAAACCTGGAAGTATTAAATGTTAGGCAATATTTTCATAGTAAGTAGATATATTTGTAAATTTTGAAAATTATCTTGATGTTTTTAAGAAAACGCCGCCAAAAAGGCTTTAAATTTTGAATGTGTGATGTTTTTTATACCAAATTGAAAAAAAACTGTGTAGACGTTATAAATAAAGTAAACCAGCATAATTAATAAAAAGATCTTTTTTTATTTTGTGTTTTATTATAAGGTTTACCTATAAAAGCAACACTTTAAAAGTTTTTATCACTTATGTAATTGTAAAAAAAATACACAAATTAATATATATTATGATATTATTATGTGTATTTTTAGTAACTTTACATCATGTCCTGAGGCGGGATCCGAGCCAGCGTCCTTCCACAATCCGGGCGTGACATGCTTTAGATTTATTCTAGTTTACATCTTTTTCCAACGAGGCGGTCACCACTTACCACCCGGTGGGCCGTAAACTTGTTTGTCATCTAGTTGTATTAAAAAAAGCTAGTCGTTTGCGAAACCCAAAATTAAGATTTTAAAATTTCATGGACCCGGTGAAAAGAAAAAAAATAGAGTCGTGGACATATGGGAAAAACCAATCACTACTTTCCTATGTAGCTTCTATCTGACATTTTACATTATCTGTGTACCGGAGACATAGACTTTTTTTTACTTTTTTTAAATAAAGCACCGCAAATGACTCAACACCACCAGTTGGGTAGCGGTAAGAAGAGTATATATATATATGTGACACACTGTTCCAACTGTGCCTTTTCGCGCCTCTTTTAAAGGCCTACGCTATGTTAATACGGGTATTAATGTAATACCGTCGGTGGGCGTGCAAGACCGCGTAAGAGCAGTTTGTAATACCGCGTATTTACAAAAGTCGCAAAATTGAAATATTGCGCCAGCGGGCTTTTAGCGTTGATTGACTTATACCAGGTTCTCATTAAACAACACCTAGAGAAACCCCAAACAAGTTCAGTCAAAGAAATGTGTAGAAATATCCAAGATATTATCTTTTTTCTTCCATCCATAAACAAAAAGCACATACGCGGTATTGCATATTGCTCTTACGCGGTCTTGCACGCCCGCCGACGATATGTACATCTTTACATGGAAATATATTATATACCTACGGGTGTAGTATAATAATCTGTTACCGCCAAAGCCCGAACTATGGTAAATCTAAAGATTTACCGTAGTTACTGGTAGGCTAAAGTAGGTTAGTGTTGTGCGTTTGCTGGTAAATCCAAAGATTTGCCATACAGCCCGTTTTCACTAACCATTCCATAAGCTTAGGTGATGACATTTGTCTCTTTCTATCTCCTTTAGATAGACTGAGATAAAAATCGCTATGAAGCTCTTAACGCTAAGCAAATGCTAGTGAAAACGTGCATTAGAGCTTTTACAGCCACTTAATAAATACACCTTTTTATGAGCATCTTGTGTAACTTTACTAACTACGGACTACGGTTGTTACTGCGATCCCTTAAAATTTACTCAGAAAACTCTTCACTTACCGAGATAAGTACCTACCTTTTTTTATACAACTAGATGACAAACAAGCTGACGGCCCACCTGATGGTAAGCGGTTACCGCCGCCTATAGACACCTGCAATAACAAGGAAAAATCGCTTGATATTGCAGGTGCGTTGCAGGTACCTAACTGAATGTCAAATTTTACTAATTCATTGTTAAGTTAGAATAACGAATTCGTCTGTCTGTCTGCTACGTATTCACTCATAAAACGCAGAACCGATTTATATCGAGTGACGACCTGCTGGTCGAGCGGTCTGTACCCCTTGCTATGCAGGCTACTCGGTCAAGAGGTCCTGGGTTCGAATCCCGGTCGGAGCAAATGATGAGTACGAGCATTTGTTTACAAGTCATGGATGTTTATATGTTTATTTAGTACATTTCTAATATTTATATACATATTATTATCAATATTTATCCGTTATCTAGTATCCATAACACAAGCTCTTAAGGATGCTTACTTTGGGCTAGATAATAGGTGTATGAATATTATTATTAATATTATTAATATGAAATTTGGAGATAGACTAGACGCTGAAAAGCTATAGGCTACCTTTTGGCAATATAACCAACATCCGCACTAGCGGAACCTCGATACCTTTAGAACCTGATACAGTAATAAAAAAACTAGCTTGGACTGGAGAAAATTGCGCTATTGGCAACGAAGAGAAGAAATATAATTGTCTATGCAAGTAAGTAGGTAAGTGCATACTTTATACTTTTTTTATTTCAGAAAACTTTCACGTTTTAAAAAAAGAAAAACATATCAAATATTTCAATTAGGAATAGCTAAGACCGACAATCAAGATAAAATGAGCAAACAATTTCTGATTGGAAAACTGCATTCGAATATAAAATAAACGACACTTAAGTATATTAAACTGAAAATATAAATAAACAAGTCGATTCTAATGAAAATACTCTGTGCAAAGGTGACATGTTTTTTGAAAAGTCAACTTTAATCATGGTTAAGACTAAGTTTAGACATTAATAAATAGATTGAAATTGAAACACTCATCCTGATGTTTTAGGAATTCTCCATATTTTACCATAGTAGAATTTAAACAAAACTCCCTGCGTAGGTACAGTCGACGGCACAACAAGCGTAACAGTATAACCATGAGATCACCCTTACACCATTCGTAATAGAGACTGCTTTCGTAGTTTAACTGTTACAATTGATGTGCCGTCGTCTGTACATAAATAAACGTTAACATTAAACAAAGTTAGCTAAGTTGCGGCCGTAATATCCAAGTTGCCCTTATTTAATCGAAATCAACGCGCGATGTTCATTAGTCGTCCCGCACTAAAGCAATAATTATTGTTATTTCAACATTGCGTGTTTCTTGGAGACATACTTTCTTCAAACAGACAATCTTACACCAACTGTATTGTGCAGTAGGTACGTGTGAGAGTCCAATGATTTTTTGCCACTACTAACTATCATTTAAAAAGTTGCTTTGCGCTATTCTACAACTGAAGACCGAAGGAAATCCAGTGGCCAATTTCTTTTTAAATAATAATTTTATTAAATAAATGTGCTATCACACTAGTCTTCACAATTAGGACAAATGCCCTTTTTATATTATAATACATTCTTACTATAAATTACCTACTTACAAAATATTTTTTTTAAATCAAATAACTTAATCCTTTTTTATATACAACTAGACGACAAACAAGCTGACGGCCCACCTGATGGTAAGCGGTTACCGCCGCCTACAGACACCTGCAATAACAAGGAAAAAGAAACACAGCGAACTGTTTCACGGCTGAAATAAGAAAGGCGGTGGTACCTACCCAGACGACCCTACATACGGGCCTACCACCTAGTCCTACACGTATTTGCCTATTTATCGTTTTAAAATTCATATTTTGAGTTGATGATAATGTTTAGTTGTATTTACGTCATTATAGTTATTTTTTTATAGTAGATATCTTTATTTTTATTTTATAATATTTTTATTTGTTACTAATCATAAGTCTTCTAATATCATACCCTGTTATGGAAGAGCGGTGCTTCCTAGCACAAGCACTATTAACTGTATTAGACTATACGAAATAAAGATTTTTGTATTTTGTATAGTTTTGTGTTAATAATAACAAGTTCATTATAATACTTGGGATATTAATTTCAATGTATTCAGTGGGGATAGCTTAGGAGCGAAACCAGCACGCTAAAGTTTAAATTGTCATATAAGTCACGAAAAGCGCTGTAATACCACCCGCCCACCACTCCACGCATTTGAAAATTGATTGTTTCGGCCCGCTCCAGAAACCAATGCCTCTAAAAAGGTTTTACGAGAATTAGCTGATTTCCTGCGCCATACTGATTTGTGAAGTTCGATAACTTTTACTATGACAGAGTTTTATATAACAGTGGGCAAAAGGTTTTTATTAATATAATTCTGTTTTTTTTTAAAAGAATCTTGGACTTAAGCCAACGTCACCTAACTCATGTTAACATCAACTCTTCCAAAACACAGTCAAAATTTTCATAACATGAACTGTGAACGACAATGACAAAGTAAGCGGTCTATAGCTGTTTTAATAGATACAGACTGTTCACAGTGATTTCTTTGTTTCAATAATAAATTCGGTGGCATTACCTTAAACGAGCGGATGTAATAACAGATTTCCGAATCCATTCAGGTCGCGTGACGCTCTTCATTTTCTTTACTGAAAGAAGCATGTCAGCGAGTAAAAAGCAGGTACAAAAAATACAAATAAAACTATTATTGAGGCAACTCACCGCAGTGATTACCTTTTCATTTATTCGTTAAACATTTCTAAATTGTGGTTTGTCTTTGTTTGGTGATGGATTCGACCGTGAGCTCTAAAACGGGCAGAAGCTTTTGAACAATTTAAGAAACAAAAAGAAATCTTTCAAAAATGTATGGAGACCCGGCCAGGTCTATGTACACTATACTGAAAAATAGGTAAAAATATCCAGAACAGTGATCAATTGTCCATTTTATTTTTATTCGCTTTGTTGCGTGGTACAAAACAAGAATTATTATAGAAAAAACTGCAACACAGACAAATAATTATCATGGCGCCTATGTCACATTGGTGACATTTAGTTGACTTCTATGTCGCCCGCCATATTGAATAATGGTGAAAAGGACGAAAATTTCAAATTTTGTACAAACGAAACTACGCATGAAAACAAATTATTAGTATTTTTCCCGGATTCAGGAGATTTTTCCTGTTTTTTTTTTTGAGATAGTGTACATACCTGGCCGGATATAAAACATCTCTTTTTGAAGCAACGTGATTTAAAAAATGCTCAAGAGGTTGCGGTTACCACAAGTGATATCACATTATATAAAGTGAGTGTTCGGGCTAGGGGTACAGTTACACTTGTTGTGCTGTCATCTGTACCTACGTGAAACTTGGTTTCATAACAGAATAAGGTAGACTACTTAAAACCAAAACGATTTCGGTTATGAGTGGTCATAAAAAATAACCTGGAACCTACCAATCGCACCAAATCGAAAATCGGATCATTTCCTCGTTTTTGAAGTCGGTTAAAATGAACTAAAATAGGTAGGTATAGATACCTTACCCATCTTTATCCGCCGACTATGACTCGGCAGGCGGAGGTATGCGCCGACTAATAATTTGCTATCGTAACTTACTTATCCTCTGGCGCCATTTACAGATCCCGATCAAAATTTTACTTTAATAACTATTTTTAAATTATTGTAAGAAATACAAATAAGAATAAAGAGAAAGAAAACGATGAAAAAGTCTAACATTAAAATGTGATTGAAATGACTTTCTCATCTTTGGCTGGCACATGCGTCATGCTTGTGAACAGGTGCCACTAGTGGAAATGGTCATCTCTAAGCTTACTTGATTTTGTAATAATTTACCTACATATTCATCAATAGTATCATTTTTGGGGGATTTTTGAGGTATATGGCATTATAGGATATTATATATAAAACAATACAATTATTATTGCAATGACGTGGTCAGACAAGTGTTTAAAATTAATGAAAGATGTTTAGCTTTAATAGGTCTTTGTATATTAATTGTTGACCTTTGTGTATTGTAATACCTATATTGTGATGCTGCATTGTCGGACAGCCTTTAAATACAGTAAATATTCTTGTCATTAGGTACTTATTGGTACGTTAATATACCTTTTTTTATACTCTGTGCGACACTGCGCTGCTAAATACTATTACTGTGTAATTAGACATTGTAACTTAATAATTGAAAAGAGTGACTACACGAGTTTGTTGCCGGAATCTTCTCGGTAGTTCAACTTTTGGAACCGGTGTAAATTCAGACAGACTGACAGACAGACTGACTGACGGACTGACAGACAGACTGACTGACGGACAGACGGACCGACAGACAGACCGATAGACAGAGTGACATTATAACATTCTTAGCTTACGTAGATCCAGATAAGACAGAGAGACAAACATTATGAAATTGTTAGTTAGTTAATATTATTTTTATGTGATAGACATAAGGGTTTTTTTGTTGACGATTGGAAAGTGCTTCTTGGGGGGCCTATTTGAATAAAGATATTTTCATTTCATTTCATTTACTGGAAGTTATAAAAATGCTTGTAAAAGTATTTCTTTCAGATCAATTGAGGTGTAAACTTCAATAAGTGGTGAGAAAAACGTTGCTATAAAAACGTTTCTACCCTAGAAAGCGGTGAAGAAATTGGTAGTTAGGTGCATAAAAAATATCTTTCTAATTTTTTTCGATACAACTACTTAGACGACGTCTTAACTGACGTCCCACCTGCAGGTGAGTGATACCTTCGCCTGTGAGCACCTGCAATAACAAAGAAAAATCAGTTAGATATTGCAGGTGCGTTATAAGATCAAACGCCTTCCATGCCCAGTAATTACGCTGGCGCGTATTACATTTAATATTATGTTAAAATCAATTTGAACGGCTGACTGCTGTAGCACCTCAACGTTACACAGAAGATCGCAGCTAAATTAGTGTTTGTGCTCTTGCCGTCAGTAAGGTCAACAGAGCTCTTAGAGAACACAGGAGGACTCGTCTCATATGGTGTCAAACTGTCAACATAACAATTTGATTTATAGTGTGAGTAGTGCCCAAGGATGCGGAAGTTGAGGAACTCGGTGGCGTTGTGGTTTGAGCGCTCTGGTTTCGATTACGAAAACAAAGCAACTTTTGCCATGGTCAGTCCCGGGATGGGTCAATAAAATTTATAACCTCAAAATTCTCCGTGCTTCGGAAGGCACGTTAAGCCGTTGGTCCCGGCTATTACTGCAACCGCTTTAACCCACCAACCCGCATTGGGCCAGCGTGGTGGTGTTATGGCTCAATCTCCTCATGTGTTTCTCCCATGTAGGAAGGCCTGTGCCCAGCAGTGAGACGTATATAAGCTGATGATGATTATAATAATAATAATAATCGTTTATTTCAGGGGGGATACCCATAATAGTTAGTATAACAAATTACACTTAATTCTATGTTAGTTCTAAGCAATTTACTTAATAATAATAAAAAAATTATTTAATTTAATAATAATGATATGACTTAAAACTATGTTAAAGTGGTAGTGACAAAAAAATATATTTATTAGTTTTATGAATTGTTCTTCAGACCAAATTTTTTTTTTTAAACATAGATATTGTAAAGTTTATGTGTTTATATTTTGTGTATCCAAACTTATATTTATGAGATTATGAGTGCCCAAGGTGCTACAAGCATATGCTTACCATCAGGCGGACCTTACGCTTGTTTATTATCTTTGTAAAAAAATAAGAATATAATTTTAATTCACGTGAAACCTGCAGTTTTTATTAATCGCCCTCACTCCACAATCGCCACCAAGAACATCGCCTACAGTCCACTGATCAACATCTCAACACTTATTTAAGTGTTACGCTAGTTTATTATCTTTGTAAAAAAATAAGAATATAATTTTATTTCACGTGAAAGCTGCAGTTTTTATTAATCGCCCTGACTCCACAATCGCCACCAAGAACATCGCCTACAGTCCACTGATCAACATCTCAACACTTATTTGAGTGTTTAAATATAATGATTTCGACATAGTCAAGGTTGAGTTAGAAAGTTATAATTTTTATTAAGTTATGACACAAAAAGAAAATAGGGTTATCCGAAGATTCCGAAGTCCTTGGCAGAGCAGTCACCTGAGTTGTGAAATCGAATCCGTAACTTTCACTGAAAGATCACGGACTCGGTTCCCAACCCAGGAAATTACATTTTTCTAGTCTAGATATTTATGTACGTATTTTTCAAACATTTATTATGATGTTAAAATAAAATTATGAAAAATATGGCTACTCTGACCATTTCAATTATTTAAATCTGCTACATAACTGGACAAAAGCAGAGTTGCTGGGCACATCGCTCGCTGAACCGAATGGCCGTTGGGGCAGTGGAGACCACAGACTGGAAGACGCAGAGCGGGCAGGGCTCCAACATGGTGGACCTACGCTCTGGTAAAGGTTGCAGGTAACTGCTGGATGCTTGCAGCGCATGAGCGACCGTCATTGAAATCTTAAGGGGTGGCCTTTGTCCAGCAGTGGACGTCTTTCTGACTATAGGCACAAAGGTTCTTATCTAATCAAGTTCAGCCGTAATAGGTATAATGATTTCTCAGAGATTCTTCTTAATTGTAGAACAGAATTAAGATGACTACAGTACAGGTATTACATAAAAGTATCATCGGGGAAAATACCAAACAATATTTTTTAACATTACTAGCAAAATTATTAATCAAGTAATCGGATCGTCTCGTGTAAACACAGTTTTCATTAGGTAAGCCAAAACCCCGATCAACAGTTATTTTATTTCAGTTGTGAAAGGCACCGCCTATGGTGCATTCGCTTTGTAAATTGTGTATCAAATAAAAAATGTGTTCCTGAAAAGCCGTGAGGCTTTTCCTTCTAATAATATTCCCAGTAAGTTATTCATTTTCATACATAAATAAATAATATAAAGTGCAATGTAGAAAAACCTCAGACAAAGAAGGAAATAAAATTATCTTTGATGAACACATTTGACAACCAGTTAATGTTTGTTCAAATACAGGTTAAATACATTAAGTTATGTTAACTAAGTGTTTAATTAAAATAAAAAATAAGAGAGATACAATCCTAACTTATGTAGAGCACTCGCCTGAACGATAAATGCTTTACTTTACTTTTAGATACTTTTAATCCGACTTCAAAATAACCCTTATTTTGAAGTCGGATTAAAAGTATCTAGCTAGAGCTTATCAATTCAAAGCGTATTTCTTTAGGTATGTAAGCTTATATCTGTGGCAGATATACATCTATTTCTAACCCACTTCAAAAAAGGAGGAGTTACCAATTTGGCTGTATTTTTTTAAGTTTGTTACCTTAGAACTCCATTATTTATAAACGGATTTGGAAAATTATTTTTTTAATAGAAAGAGTATATTTTTAGATTGGTCCCTTATGAATTTTAACAAAATCAATTCATCAAAATCAAAAAATCAGTAGTTTGGTTTTTAAATCAAAATAGCTGGAATAATTAAGTCATCAATATAGACAAAATTTTGCGGTATTTTGCTCTCCTGGGACTTTTTAGTGCATGGTGCTTGTGATAATTCTATTTGTGTTGGAATAAGTATGCAGTAAGTAATTAATAACTATGAAATAATGTAGCCAATGTTATATTAATTTATAAAAATGTCATGAAATTATGAAATGAATAAGATGTTTTTGAAAGTGGCAAACCGTTTCTATGAACTAATATAGGCCATGTTTCAATTTACTGTCGTATTGACGGCATCACCCTGTATATTTTAAGGTCCCTGTTATAACAAAGTAGGATACGTTAAAGTTTCATCATAAAATCTTACCTATCCTACTGTAGGGCCGTGACTAGTCACAGACACAGTGCACTTGGACCCATTGGGATCTTTTGTACCTCCCCTGCGTTTACTTTTCCTATGTCCAGAGTATATATGTCATTAGCCTTACTATATCTTTAGGCAGAAAGAGCCTGTAGTCTACTGGCTTTGGATATACCACTTCCAGAAGGCTCATTCTGGTTCTAGCCAGGGCATCACAACGACACAAGAGATGCGTCATTGAGTCCTGGCATTCACCACATGCTCGACAAAGTTGTGTAGGGGAGAGTTGCATTTTATGTAACATGTGGTTCGTAACAAAAATGCCCTGTGAGCGCCCCAACTAAGAAGCGAGCTTGTGTTCTACCGTTAGCATAGATGTATTTACTCCATCCTCCTACCTCCTCCCCTAGGAAGGATTTGGAGTGTTTTAATCCCGGTATTTTATTCCACTCAGCTTTATATCTGTTTTTGACATGCTCTTTAATGACTGTGTTTATGAAACTTTGTGAAGGTGCTAGAAAGGGCTCAGGGCCCACATGTTTTATTTTCAACTGCGTCTTGCTTTGCAATTCAATTCAATTCAATTCTATATCATTTATTCGCTTTTAAACAGGGTACAATAAGTAGTTATAATTAGACATTCATTAGTGTTTGGACCTATTTAGCTACATTCAATATTATGCATGCAAATATTTAATTTGTAACAAGTTAATAACATTTATTAATGTAAGAACAATAATAATTAAAATAAGATTCACAATACAATGTCAAATTTTAAATATCAACAGTAACAAGTCACAATATAAAATTATGAACTTTTTTTTTATGTCATGTCATTAAAATTACTTACTGCTTAATATAACTTAATTTGTCAAATATAAAGTAAATTAAGCTGTACTCGACGTGGTGAGATTCGTCGTAATGGGAAAGCGACGTATCGAGAGTCACCGTAGTGAGACTCGACGTAAAGAGAGTCGACGCAGAGGGAATAATTCGTGTTTTCTGAGCCCTTCCTTGCTAATTCATCAGCCTTTTCATTGCCCATCACTCCCACATGGCGGGCACCCAGATCAGTCTTACGCTGTTCTACCAAGCTTGTTAAGAGCTTGTACAGCATACAGGACCAGATCTAAAATGATGCACGGTGAGCTAAGTGCCTTGAGAGCTGCTTGGTTGTCACTAAGAATGTATATTGTTTTATTCTTAGTACGTTGTTCGTCATAATATAATATCTACAGCCAATTTAAGCCGTTCTTTTTACAGTGGTAAATGGCAAAACCTGATCTGAGCAAACAAAGAAAATATTCTTCATGTACGAACAGCACGGGCAGCTTTTTATAGAGTCAGCTAAGTCAGCAGACTTTCATATCTAAGCTACGGTAAACCGCTTACCATCAGGCTTTATATTGCTTTCTTAATAATAAACTTTTATCGGTGAAAAAGATTTTTTTTTATGCAACTAGATGACAAACAAGCTGTTGGCCCACCTGGTGGTAAGCGGCTACCGCCGCCTATAGACTCCTGCGATAACAAGTAAAAGCACTTGATATTGCAAGTGCGTTGTCATCCTGAGGCCTAAGATGAAATGCCGTCCATGCCCAGTAATTACACTGGCTACCTTTCCCTTCAATCCGAAACACAGCGAACTGTTTCACGGCTGAAATAAGAAAGCCGGATTCCTACAAAATAAAAATTACTAATTTAATTACGTTTGTGGTCTCAAAGTCACGATATTGCAAGATCGCGTGCAAAGGGTCTCATGTTTACAATATCAATCACAAAAAAAACATAATCTAACCTGTAATATCGGATGTCTTCAATCATAGTTTATTTTTTTCTGCGATATAAATTCAGCGCCTGTTTTTAAGTTCAAGTTTACATCATAATAGGTCGAAGAAATTGTATCACAAGCAAAGGTCGTTCCAGTCTCATGGCAGTCTACGTGGTTTAAACTTTCTAATTTCCTCATCCGTGACTAAATATTACTACTTAATATAAATTACTTATTCAATAAAATAATTATGTTTACAGAATATCGAAACGACGAAGCATTTCATTGATTTATGGGAGTTGCTAAAACTTTTCCCCCGTGACAAAATGGTATCAAAGAAATCATTAAATTAAACCTAAGTATAAGAATGTTCGTTATAAGTTTTTAAAGTCAAACTTAGACATGAATATTTAATTAATGATAATCCAGCAAAGGTGCACCATTCCTCTGCATTATGATGAAGGCTGTCGTGACGCTGTAGGTTGCATGAATAATTCCGCCGTAATGAGCCGAACGGAATAAGCCAACCCGCTGCCCGCTGATGGAACTTTACTGCCTTTGCAGCGTTTATAAACCAATATTTATTACGACCAACCTCTATTAGAAGTTGCGCTATACCGACTACCTACCTAATTCATTTGCATTATTTGATCAATGGTCGCAACATAAAAACGAAATTAGTGCATGAATACCTTAGTTAGCTACCTACAGATACTCTAAAACTTTTTGTAATTACATACTTGAGCTGGTTATTTAAAAAATATACGAGTTCTTCATTTTGCAGTGCCATAATAGAAAAAAGTTTTATTTCTTACAAGCCAGGGACTACGACTCGACAAAACATTATTAAATAAAACCTTGTCATTATGCGATTACTACACTAGAAGCACTTACCGTATAATTTAAATTGTAGAATTATTTTTATTGTTTATAGATAAGGGGTAAGGCAAATGCGGGTCACCTAACAGTAAATGATCACCGCCGTCCTTGATCAACTGTAACACTATTAGGTCATAGGTGATTTAACTGCCTGCCAATAAGAAAGGAATAGTCTTTTTAACCCCCGACGAAAAAAGAGGGGTGTTATAAGTTTGACGTGTCTGTCTGTGTATCGGTGTATCTGTGTATCTGTGTGTCTCTCTGTGGCATCGTAGCGCCTAAACGAATGGACCTATTTTGATTCGGTTTTTTTTCGTTGAAAGCTGATGTGACTACGATGGTTCTTAGCTATAATTTATGAAGATCAGTTCAGGCGTTTGATGACTATCAGCTCATTTTCTACATGATAATAGGATTTTACTAACTTTTACAGATCCGATTGATTTGAAATTTGGTGTAGTGTCACTTCGGTGACATTCCCATGACATACTAACTTTGAGCTGATCCTATACCATCAAAAAGTCTGCGAAATGCTTAATTCTTAAGAAACTTACAGCAGATATAGCGTGTTTGGGCACTTTTGAATAATTTTAATGAGATGGTGTAAGATAGATGATTAATAACGCCGGGGGTTACTTATAATTTTTAATTTTGTAATTATTTCTGGAAGGTTCCTTAGACGTACCTATTCCGGAGTGGATTCCTCAATGCGATTGTGCGATTTAGAAAGTTTCGTGAGAAACGCACAGTGGTGGATTACCATCCGTCCAGGTGTCACCGGGTGGAATTCATATTTGTGACAGGTTGTACTGTCGGCGAGGGAACTCCAGCAACTGTAATTAAACTAATATATCCTCGGAACACAAGGGGGAATGTCACACAATAGCCACACTACGCAATGCCAGCGCTAGGTTGAACTGCTCAGAAAGCATCCTGTTTGTCGAAGATTTAAACCGCTCGTCGCTAGATGCGGTAAAATGGTAGAAGTTGTTCTGTTTGATGCCCCTGTCGGATCAGAGTACCGTCTCGATCTACTAAGCACACCTAGTTTTTTGACGACATTTTGAATTTACAGTTTAAATAGCCGCGAAATTGGAAGTCGCTCGAAATTTCGGCAGAAAGGATCGCGATGGAAGATTTAGGCATCTTGAAGCCTAAATCTTCCATCCGCCACTCCTACCCCTTCCCCCTCCTCCCTCCCCTCCTAATCTACTCCTTGCAGTAGACCATCGAATTAAAAAAAACAATAAAGGATTTTTTTCGGAGCAAACGCACTTTTGGGGTTAATGGGACTAAATTAAGTCTGCCCCAATCCGCAAGTTATTTTTAATAGTTATTGATTTTAGAAATAGTTTGTTCAACTTTATTCCAATTCATTCACTGGCGAGTTCACAAAAAAATACATGGCCCGTATATAATGGCTCTGACATATCGCAATTAAGTTATCTCTGTCTGTGCATTGATATGCAGAACAAACAGATTTGGTGACAAGATACTACACCAGCATTCACGGGCTTGGGATCTTAACTTAAACCGTCGACGAAAGCTTTCATGCTCCGCTCAATGACAAAGCTGGTAGACCAATCACAACATTTCTCAGGAAAGCCTCAGGAAGAAGGCTTGGAAAACATAACTTTGTGCATACTTGCCCGCCTAGCATGGCCACCGGAACACGATATGATATAGATATTTATAATATTGAATTGTCAAAAATCATTGTATATCCAATGTTCTTTGAAAGTTCAAAGCGATAAATGGCCTAAACACGATATGATATAGCCATTAATCGTGTAGAAAGGCAAAAATCATTGTATGTCCTATTATTTTTGACAGTTTAACGCGATTAATAGCTATATGATATCGTGATTTGGTGGTCATGCTAGGCGGACTGAAGGCTTTCGCTATATCCAAACTAGCAGATAAGGCATGTACTAGCTATGTAAGTGTGCTAAAGGAAGACTCACCATTAGTATCAGAAAGAGAAAGCTAATAACAAAATTGACGTAGGTAACCCACGCCCATGCAGATGCGATAGATAAGCGACGAGAAATTACACTTTATCACGGCATGCGTCCCAATCCGGCACTATTAAGGAGATGACTCCTTAACTATAAAATCTAAACAAATAATGAAAAATTAAATATGAAAGAGTTGGTTTAATAATCGCCAAGCATCACTTACGTACGATCATTCCACACGTTTACGCGGCATATGAATTTCCATGATTTAAGTTTTTTTTTAATTTAAGAATTTTGATTATAACTAGGTATTCCTACAATATAACTTTCGTGTGTAATTGTTTCCATTTGTAATAATACTGTGCTAGTATAATGCCACAAGGAAGGCGCAAGACGCAGCATCTATTTTCTACGAGTCTATTATTGACATTTCTTGTTGAAATATAATTTGTCGCCTACCTCAGTTCACGTGCTACACTACAAGACATGCTGGCCTTAAATTTATCAGATTGTAAGTACAAAATGAGGGCGAAATATAGCCAGATTTATGAATACCGCGCCTCGGCCACCGCATCCATCAATGACACGCGGAACCATGATAGCGAGCTAATATTTATCAAACCTATCATCTTGACAAACTCACGAAATATTACGATGGGGTATCAAATTTTAATGTAACATTTGCGAAGAGGGCTTGGCCACGGTGCCAAATAGATTTATGTTTTTGGCAGTAAACAATAGGCAACCTGCCCAAGTAATAATTATGATAAGTTCCCAACGAGAACTTTAACGAGATATCTGACAGTGAGGTTAGTTGAATTTTTAAACTGATTCGTGTAAGCAAAAACAAAGCGTGTGTACAAAGTAAGATTCTTCCACTCACATAACGAAGACATTCATTACCTTCATGATCACATCAACCGGAAGACGCCCACTGCTAGACCTATATAGGCCTTTTTTTTTTTTTTTTTTTTTTATGTCAGAAAAACCCTTTATGGGTACCTTGCCGCGAGGAGGGACCGCGACAGAGGTTATCTCGGACTCCCGTTAGTACTCAACAGGTTACCGAGTAAAAAACTGACAGTGTCTTGGATGCGCTCTACTAGGATGCTAGGACCTGGTTTGGAAATTGGAGCAGCAGGCTTAGTACCTTTCGCAGATTTAGTCTGGACAGCACGAGCTTTGGGGGTGATACTTGCCGCGGCCGCTTCTACTGCTGCGCGCGTCTCATGCGCCAAAGGCGGACGTGGCCTATCTGGCGTGCGCTGATCTTCCTTAAACTCTTTTAAGCGAGAGTCAATATATGTTCCAACCTGTTGGAGGATAGCTCTAACCATAGCCTCTTGAGACATTGGGCCCTCCTGCAATGCTGCAGTGGCCTCCATCTTAGACATTTGAGCCCGTGGTGGGTTGCCCTTCTTAGGACATTGTATTTGAGAATCAAGGAGTGAAGGTGATATCTCCATCTCCATTTCCATGTCCGAGCACGGGACCTCATCTGCAATGTGCTGGGAAGCACTCACAGTAGTTTTTGACGCCTTTAATTCAAAGATGCATGACCTGAGTTCGCTAACTTCTTTTCTTAATGTGTCCATTTCAGACTTCATTTTCGCGTTATCAGCTAATATTCTGGCGTTTTCCGCCGCTAAACGTCTGTTTTCGTCAGAAGAGGTTCTGCAACGCAACGAGTCGACAATGCCTCCTATAGAATGGGTGGCGTTTTTGATGTCCCCTTGCATAGTTCCTTTTATATTTTTTGATTTACCTGCGGCAGTCGTCACTACTTCCATATATTTGCGCGCACAATCAGCAAGGCGCTCTGCCGTCATGTCATCTATTTCAGATACCTGGAGGGGTTTGATGGGGTCCAGTTTACATCTCGTCTTTTTTTTGTCCGCTGCCTTCAATAGGTTGCTGACTTCCTCCTCTAGGTCCGTTTTCTCTGACAAGTCACAGGCTTGACGGTATTCAGCCTTAGCCATAGTAAGGCCCACATGCGGATTAGTCGTCGGTGGACGGCCACGACCACGAGCACATCCCTTTTTAGTTAGAGACACTTCGCTACCAGCGGAATCAGAGTCCAAGCCGGTGTCACCCACTGATGTTCGCGGGCGTTTAGCTGTAGTCCGCTTTTTCCCCTTAGTACCGGTACCGGACGTATGTCCAACCAACATCAACAATCAAGTCTGTTTCAAAATCAGACGAAGCACAAGAGCGCCTTCCAGAAATTTCGCTCCCGGCGACACTTGCCGCCGAGGCCCACCTACTCATACTCTCCGAGCCGGAGCTCCGTAACGTCAGTTTTGGGTTTGGATTTAATGAACTCGTAATCTTATCCCACGAGAAGGAGGGAAATATAAGGACCATCTGAGTGGTGCCCTCTGCACCCAGACTACTCTACTACACCCGGGGGGTCGAGCGGTCCCCGGGGTTGGCGCTTGTTGGTGGACTTGCCCAGTCCACCACCTTAAGGCGACCCATCGCCGCGTTCACCAACGACGGGTCTTTGGGGTTTTTTACAGACGTTGTCTCGTCGTGGGCCGGCCAATTAAGGCAAGCCCCCTGTTCCCTCAACCATCCGTGAGACATGACCACAGACAATGGCAAGGGTTTACAGGTCGTCCGACGATGGCCGAAGCCTGTCCGACGGCCGCAACTTCGCAGCCGTTGGAACTCGCCGCACCGCGGGCCTTGAAGGCCCGCCATACCACGCCGCCCAAAGGTGGCCGCTGAGCCAGCCAACTAAGGAATGCTCCGTCCAGACCAACCAGTCAAGGCAAGCCCGAGCATGCCGACAAAAAGGCAACAAAGCGCTCCCAACACTGTCCGCCAAAAACGGACCGCGACCTAGATGGCCGCCATCCACCGAGCCGAAGCTCCACTGGCTCCCAAAGGGGGGCCCCCACAGGGTAATTTTTTAGAGAGGTTTTCTTCCTCACAGCCCTACGCTAACGCGTCGGGCTTCCGACCCCACATAACAGCAGGGCTACGGGTTTGTGTGGCCGTGCAATGCCCGCCCTGAAAAAAGCAGGCAACCACACCCAGTAGCTGTCCGCGCCGGCCGAAACCGGTACCCCCCATATCTGAGGGGCGTTTCCTTATCCGCAACCTGAGGGACGCGTCCGATGGCGGCACTGGAAACCGCACACGGAAGACCTATAAAGGCCTCCCCCAAGGATCTCCAAACCGATCGATCCTGCGCTGCCCGCATCCATCAGCATTTCGCGACCTTCACCAGATCGTCGGCCCACCTACCAACGCTGAACAGGAAGAAAAAAGATATAGAAGAAGAAGAAAGAAGAAGAAGACTTTAGTGACCGTATAATTGTCTGTTATTCAGGGTGAAAGTAAGGGGAACGCTCTCGATAACGAAGGCAGATGCCAGTGCTGGAGATCCTAAACACGAATTATTATGAAAAAATTGAAATAATAAAATTATCAGCTGTGCTAATCAAATGGGTCTAGTACCTAAGTATTACAATTTAGTGTGAAAGAGCTGATCTATTTCGCGAATACAATTTTTTTTTAACGAGTCGTCGTGTACCGAGTGTGTCAAGCAGAAGCAGGAGCAGGTGTAAGAGCTGGAGCAGGAGCAGAAGCAGGAGAAGGAGTAGCAGCAAGAGAAGAAATAGCAGCAGGAGCAGGAAAAAGAGCAGAAGCAGCAGCAATAGAAGGTGCAGCAGCAGGAGAAGGAGCATGAGCAGCAGCAGAACCAGGTGTAGCAGCAGGAGAAGGAGCATCAGCAGGAGCGGAAGTAGTAGCAGAAGCAGGAGCAGCAGCAGGAGCGGTAACCGCAGCAGGAGCAGTAACAGGAGCAACAGCAGGAGCAGCAGCAGCAGCAGCCGGAGCCGGAGCAGGTGCAGCAGCAGGAAACGAAGCTGCAGCAGGAGGAGTAGAAGCAGAAGCAGGAGAAGCAGCAGTACTGCAGCAACAGGGGTCGTAGCATGAGAAGGAGTCATAGCACGAAAAGGAGAAGGAGAAGGAGAAGGAGAAGGAGAAGGAGAAGGAGAAGGAGAAGGAGAAGGAGAAGGAGAAGGAGAAGGAGAAGGAGAAGGAGAAGGAGAAGGAGAAGGAGAAGGAGAAGGAGAAGGAGAAGGAGAAGGAGAAGGAGAAGGAGAAGGAGAAGGAGAAGGAGAAGGAGAAGGAGAAGGAGAAGGAGAAGGAGAAGGAGAAGGAGAAGGAGAAGGAGAAGGAGAAGGAGAAGGAGAAGGAGAAGGAGAAGGAGAAGGAGAAGGAGAAGGAGAAGGAGAAGGAGAAGGAGAAGGAGAATAACTTTATTCAAATAGTTATATATTAACTATCAACGTCATAGTGTCTGTATGTCCGTCTGTCTGTCTGTAATGTGTCGAATATCGGAATAAAGGGAAATATAGCCAGTGTAATCACTGAGCATTGATGTCAACTTCATAAATAAGAAGTATAACAGGGTGGTGCCGTCAATACGACCAAAAATTAAATTGAATTATGGGCTATATATTAGTTCATAGAGATGTTTTGCAACTTTCAAAGTCATCAAAATTTATAATCTCCAACTTCTCCGTGCTTCGAAAGGCACCGCAAGCAACCGCCTTAACCGACCAACCCGCATTGGGCCAGCGGTGGTGTTATGTCCCAAACTCCTCATGTGTTTCTCCCATGTAGGAAGGTCTGTGCCCAGCATTGGGATGTATATAGGCTGGTGATGATGATGATGATGAGGTTAAAACGGTTGCAGTAACAACCGGGACCAACGGTTGAACGTGACTTCCGGAGCACGAAGAAGCTCGGATTAGTAATTTTGGTTGACCATTCCAGATGAAGATCAAGCATGGCGAAACTTGCTGTTTTCGTAATCGAGGACAAGCCCACACAAACCACTACGCCACCGAGCTGCACACTTCCCTTATTAAATGACATTTTTATGAAATAATATAACATTCGCTACATTATTTCATAGAAATGTCATGATATTATCAAATGAATAAAATTTTTTTGAAAGTGGCTAACCATTTCTATGAACTAATAATATACAGAATGGTGCCGTCAATACGACAATAAATTAAAACATGGGCTATATTAGTTCATAGAAATGGTTTGCCACTTTCAAAAACATCTTATTCATTCAATAATTTCATGACATTGGTATGAACTATTATAACATTGGCTGCATTATTTCATAGAAATGCCCTGAAATTATCAAATGAATAAGATGTGTTTAAAAGTGGGAAACCATTTCTATGAACTAATAAAACCCCTGTTTCTATTTATTGTCGCATTGACGGCACCACCCTGTAGAACATGTTTTAATTGATTGTCGTATTGACGGCACCACCCTGTACCTATATTATATCGATAGGTACCTTACAGTGCATGTAACCTTATTTCTGCTTCGACTCAAAGGCACGACACAATTTCTTGCAAATGCGACACGTCACCGAGCGATGGCGTGCAAGTCTCAATAGCTTTAGATTATCCAAACTCTAACAATAGAAAAACCGCACGTTGTGTTTCAATTTCGTTACGGAATTTAATTTAAACTTGAAAACATATTTTTTAAATATCTATGCATATTTTATAGTAATACGTGTCTCTAGTGCACATAAACATGAATATTTGCGTTATTTCTAGCCTTGAGTTTTAGCAAATGTTATGAGATATGTAGGTTGGTCATAGATGATAGATACCTAACTTACATAGAGATGCAGGTTGCGTAGTAAGCTGAAGTTCGAACCATTATGTGGAATTCTTCAAAATTTAGATCGGAAAACTGGCTTTAATATTACCTTTTTTTATAAATGGTTTTTAGAAATTCTTCTAGTATGCAAAGGCTGCTCCTAGATTCTCGTACGAGAAATCGATAATTGGATTTGGAGGTGTTTGGATCCCCCAAAATTTGGTCTCGTAAAATTTTTATTTAACTATTAATAAATACGTACGTACTTTAGGATATAAAAAATGAATCGAAAAAATATAATGCTAAATTAGTTCAAACATTTTAAGTAACGAAACAAATGTTCGAATGAAAGAGTTGTGTGCCACAGATTAGATAATGATATTAGTTAAGTTGTGCCTCGATTTGCTAATGATAAACGATATAAAAAAAACGGTTACCTATATATAAAGGGCAATTAGGACAAGGGAAACTGTTTCCCGTGGCACAGTTACAAGCGGGTGATTGATAGATCGAACTTTCTGTTTAGTTTTTCCGGACAAGATTTTTTTCGAACAAAATACAATTTACCTGCAGAAATTTTCAGCTAAGTAACACTACTTTGTAGTATTGTGTTTCTGTGGTGACTAAGGTCGCCAGAGCTCACTGTTGGAAGCAGGATACTCGTCTCTTAAGCTGCCAACAAAACCCTTTCGATGTTGGCAACGCGTAAGTACTTAGTACCCAAGGCACTACGAGCATCGTAATCTGTCAAGCGTCGTTATGCCTCCGGGGGGCTATGACAATTGAAAAATCAATTGTGTCTGGAATCTGATGCTTGACGGGAAACTACGAAACCACTAATCAAGTGGTCTGTACGCTTGTTTGTTAGCCTGCCAGCCATTGTTAGAGACCTATTGTAAACGTAGCAGACAGACCGACAGAGCTACTGCCACATTTATAATATTAGCATGTGTTCTTCTAATAAATAATACTCATTTATGACTACGTAGTACATTTGCATATTCTTTTCATGTATTGTGGTAGACATACCAAGCATGTAGCGTAGGTAAAAGCATAATATTCCTATCTACAAAAGGGATAGGTATAGGTATTTTTAAACTTTTACACCGTTATTATAAAATGCGGTCTAAAGTTAATCCCGTACACCTAGCATGAACATTTTTAAATTTCGAATAGTACCTAATCGTAACGTTCACGCACGTTTAAAATTTCAAACAAAAGCCAGACAAAGGGCGTTTTTATAATTTGTAACGCGACGATATTACCTATCGTGGACGGCCACGGTACAACGATAACACAGGGAAGTAAATTGTATGGAAATATATGGAGACGCTTTTAAATTTCCACCTGATGCTGTCACTTTTACTTGTTAAAAGAAAGACAGTGACGGCATCAGTTGTAGACCAGTACTAACTTTAGTCCGCGTTTTATAATAAGGGGGTTCATGTTCAGTTCCAGACGCTGTAAACCAGCATGGGCCGAGCCAAGGATCCGGAACTGCCAGTGAGCAACCCAATGGAGGCCAAGAAGCACCGCGACGAGTCCGTTGGCCACTTCAAAAATGGCTATTACGAGAGGGCACTGGCGTCACTTGATAAGGTAGAGCGATAGTATGATATAATTTATCTCTCATAATTAATATAAAGCAAGCAAGTCGAGTCAACAATATCTAAACAATACAATCTATAGATAAATTCAATTTATTAGCAAAACTCATATTTTAAAATAGAAAAAAAAGAAAAGAAAAAAAGAAATATTTTAAGTTTGTAGTAGGTACAAAATATCATGCTGTTATTTCAACAATGACTTTAACAAAGTTATGGAAAGGGTTCAATAAGGAATGACGTCCTGTTACAGTACATCATCATCATCATCAGCCTACATACGTCCCACTGCTGAACACAGGCCTTCCTACACGGGAGAAACACATGAGAAGCTTGGGCCATAACACCACCACGCTGCCCCAATGCGGGTTGGTAGATTAAAGCGGTTGCAGTAAAAACCGGAACCAACGGCTAAACGTGCTTTCCGAAGCACGGAGGAGCTCGAGATTATAAATTTGATCGACCCATCCCGGGACCAACCATGGCGAAAGTTGCTTTGTTTTCTCGATCGTAACCAGAGCGCTCAAACCACTACGCCACCGAGCTCCTCCTGTTACAGTTATTACCAGTTTATATCTCTAGTCTATGGCTATTAGAAAACTTTCATTAGATTCATAATTCCTACGTCATATGATTTTAGAGAGCCCCACCGCCTTACAACAAATAAGCGGTCAGAAAAAATCTACTAACAATTCAATTTTTCTTTTGTTGTGCTGAAATAAATAATATATTTTCATATAATTGTAGGAATAGGTAATATGACTTGTATGATATAAATCTATACAGATAAATATACAAAAATGTTTGCATGTTTGACCATAATGTGCTCCGAAACCATTGATCGGATTTAACTTTATTTTTTTTTTATTATTCTCATAAATTAAAAAGACATTATCAATCACATGCATCACCACACCGCCGAGCTCGTCATGTATCGCCCGTGTATGGTTCATACTGTATGACATCACTTGAGGCACTGACTTCGACGGACGTTAAGAGGGTGCCATAACACTCGCGGTCACCATGGTGACCCTGGCTTTGGCGTCGATACTAACGCCTCTTCACACACCTGCCATTACATAACCACTTCCGCAGTATATTTAAGAAGTCGCAATGGAAAGTGATAATAACGCTATAGCCCAAGCAAGGTCTATCTTAGGGTTGACGCAAGATGCCGAGTTCCTACAAAGTTTTGTCAGAGTCGGTGTCGCTGATGATGACGAGGAAGACCCAACCCCTAAAGCATCCATCAGCAAACGAGCTCCCCAACCGACAGAGAAAACTCACGAAGACATCGAGGAAGAGAAACAGGCTGCTAAGGAGAGGAAGGAGTCTGTTAAACATAAGAAAAGGCGAGAACGTAAACCGAAACGGGAGAAACGACGTCGGGAGGAGGAGTTGTATACTGACAAGGACCGAGCAGCGGCTGTGGTGATGGGCTCTAAGGATATAAAGTTGTCCCTTAACATGAAGGATAAAGCGGAAAGGAGCAGCGCTCTGCAGTTGCCGATGGAAGCTGATGCCGGCACACTGCTAGCGTTAGCCCGGGCAGAAATGATGAGGGAACGATACAGGACTGCGGTTTCCTTTGTTGATAAGGTGAACACAAACACTAAATAATAAAAAGGCGGACCTAATGAACTTTACAAAAATAAATACAACAAATATTAATACAGTATTATAGAGGAAGTTTTCTAGGTACGGTCTCGTCTCTTTTGTACCTAATGCGGATTTTTAGTTCGTCTCTAGTTATGATTCTGGTTTGGTTCGTCTCTAGTTTGCCATCTTGTAGGCTTCGCTTTATTAAAAAACATGACGTACTACCTAAACAGACAATTCTGTGTGTATTTTACTGAATAAAACATTGTAAGCTGTTGATCTAAATTTTATTAGTTTGTTTTTAACCCCCGACGAAAAAAGAGGGGTGTTATAAGTTTAACGTGTCTGTCTGTGTATCGGTGTATCTGTGTGTCTGTCTGTGGCATCGTAGCGCCTAAACGAATGGACCGATTTTGATTCGGTTTTTTTTGTTTGAAAGCTGATGTGACTACGATGGTTATTAGCTATAATTTATGAAGATCAGTTCAGGCGATTGATGACTATCAGATTTCAAATTTGGTGTACTGTCACTTCTGTGACATTCCCATGACATACTAACTTTGAGCTGATTCTATATAATCAAAAAGTCTGTGAAATGCTCAACTCTTCAGAAACTTACAGCAGATATAGCGTGTTTGGGCTCTTATGAATAGTCCTAATGAGATGGTGTTAGATAGATGATTAATGACGCCGGGGGTTATTTAAAAAAATTAATTTTATAATTATTTTTATTATTTTACTTTAAAAATCACTTTTTAATATCCATTCCAGGCCATCGAGTTAGCCCCAGAAGAGAAGGCAGCTTACGTGGCTCGCAGCAAATGCTATCTACTGCTTGGCGAGCCTCACGTAGCGCTCACTGACGCAGAGACGGCGCTGAAGCTGGACCCTAAGCACGCGAAGGCGTTGCTGCAGAAAGCCGAGGCGTTGTACTACTGTGGCGAGTTCGAGATGAGCCTAGTGTTCTATCACAGGGGACTGCGGGCGAGACCAGACCTTAGCGAGTTCCGCCTCGGAGTTCAGAAAGCACAGGTACATGATAGGTATATGTAGTATACAATGTAGACATACCAATAAATCTTAAATTCGACGACCGGCTGACCGAGTGGTCTGTGGCTACAGGCTCCTCGGTCGGAGGTCTCGGGTTCGAATCCCGGTAGGAACAAATGTTTGTATGGTGAGTACGATCATTTGTTTACGAGTAATGGATGTTTATATGTTTATATAGTATATTTTTAATATTTATACTATACATATTATTATCATTATTTCTCCGTTATCTAGTATTCCATAACACAAGCTCTTAATGATGCTTACTTTGGGCTAGATAATAGGTGTCAGTGGGCCTAATTCTGGGAACACACTTTAATTCTAAATTTAAATACAGTATATCTCTTTCTCGCATTAAGTAATAGGAAAAAGATATAAAAAATTTGTTTAGAGCTGTCACTTAAATTTAGATAGATTTCAAAGAAACCATAGACAATTTTAGACGACATGTACGGAAGTGCCTCCTAAACACTGCATTTTAGCACGTTCAATAAGGTCGAAAATTGAACGCACCTTTCTAAATGTCAATTTATATGACAGCCATCCTTTTCTTTTTCATTTTGAGAGAAAGAAATAGACTGAACTTAAATTTAAACTTAGCATGTGTTCGCCAGAATTAGGGCCAGTGTATGCATATTATTATTATTATTATTAAATTAAAAATTATTAAATACTGATACCAATCAATATCTCATAACATTATTTTTATCTTGAATCAAAAATCACACTGGATTTTTTATTTTTTAGGTATACACATACATAACACCTACACACACACGCGCGCATACCTACTCTCTCTGACTCTCTCACAGACAAACAAAATTCATCTTACGTGAAAGAAATAAAGTTATTATTTCCAGTATTAACATAGATTTTTTCCAAATTTCAGGAGGCCATAGAAAACACGATTGGCGAAAAGCCCGTGAAGAAACCTGCGCCGAAGCGTTCTTCTTCAAAATCCCAAAGACCAGTGCTTGGCCAACTGATGTCCGACAAACTGTACCTAGAGAACCTACTGAAGAACCCCGACTTGGCCATCGCTGATAAGAAGAACGCTGTCGTGATGAAACAAGCAGAGGAAGCAATACGGTTCTTAGAGAACAGAGAAGAGTTTTGGAGACAACAGCAGTCTTAGTCGTCACATATGATGACAGGTAGCGAAGAGTGGGGCAGGTAGTTCCGAACGCGCTGCAACTCTAACAAGGCCGTTTACAAGATGATATACCTAATAAAAATTTAAAATTTTAAGTAACCCCCGGCCTTATTATTCATCTATCTAACACCTAACACCATCTTATATTGAGACTATTCTTATGAGCCCAAACACGCTAAGTATATCTGCTGTAAGTTTCCGAAGAATTAAGCACCCCGAAGACTTTTTTATGGTATAGGATCAGCTCAAGGTTAGTATGTCATGGGAATGTCACCGAAGTGGCAGTACCCCAAATTTAAAACAGTTTATAAAACCCTTATATTATGTATAAAATGAGCTTAAGTCAAGTCATCAAAAGCCTAACTGATCTTCATATATTATAGCTAAGAACCATCCTAATCACGTTAGCTTTCAAAGAAAAAAAAACAAATTAAAATCGGTCCATTCCTTTAGGAGCTACGATGCCACAGAGACACGTCAAACTTATTACACCCCTCTTTTTTCGTCGAGGGTTAAAAAATATAAAATGGTAATTGATTTACTGCTGGCTGAGAGCTATCATGATGAATAGGGTCCATAAATATAAACATAATTATTGAAGCTTTCGAGTGTGTAGATTCCTTTGAGGCATATAAACTAACGAGCGCATACGATATTTAAGGTGCTTGTACACAGTGCAAGTGGCTTGCACATGTTGAGGCGCTTGCGCATGTTATATGCATCGTGTAAAAAAGTAAAACAAAAATATTTTTAATCATTAATTTGAGGAGGTCGGTGGCGTATTGGTTTAAGCACGCTGGTTTCGATACGAAAAACAAAGCAACTTTCGCCATGGTCGATCCAAGTCCTCGGTTATTCGGGGGACTTTTCAGTATCAGACACGCTCCAGACCGCTCCGTGCGTCCGCGTGCTAAAACACCTTAGTATAAATAGCTTCTGATAATATGAAAGATAGTCGACAGTCTTATAGATGTCTTAGAGGTTTTAGTTTAAATAAACCCCAGCTCTTGGGTATTCATAAAAACGAGTGAAGTTATGACTACAGAGGATAATAGTCCTTACTCCTATCCTGTGAAAAAGTTAAAAAACAAAACATAATTATTTTTTTAACGTAGGAAGAAAACTACAACGGCTACACATTGTCTACATATAATGAAACTAGTAGTCGTCAGGTTAGCTGCGTATGGTAAACAGGGACGATAATAAATTAAAGCCTGGACTAAATTAGTTCAAAGAAATGGTTTGCCTTTCAAAAAGATCTTATTCATTTGATTATTTCATGACATTTGTGTGAAATAATGTAACTTTGGCAGCATTGTATGTCGTGAAATTATCAAATGAATAAGATGTTTTTGAAAGTGATTAACCATTTCTATGAACTAATATAGCCCACGTCGTAAATTATTGTCGTATTGACGGCACCACCCTGTTGAAACGGGCGCATATCTCTAAATTGGTAGGCCGTATGTGTTAAATTTATATTAACTTAGATTAAACTTTAAGAAATAATAAGACAGTATGTAAAAGAATTAACATTTTATTTGTTCCAACGGCTTATTCCTCATCCTGAGCTTACAAACAAATCAGAAATAATCATGACGCATTCCTACCGAGTCCGCATCCGTGGGCACACTACAAATAAAAATACGCACTCTGTCATCCAGAACATACAATATTCTGCAATATATACAATATTTACAGGCAAATTCTCAATCAAATCAGGGTCTTTGGACGAGACCCTTTCATAAAATATACAGCGAATATATTAACCTGCATACACTTCAGTACTTTATGAAATTTTAAATATGTATTTATGTTCATCAGACACACCACCGTAACAAACACAAAAATATACATACACAAGTGTATACACATTATTACAAGCGACTGCACCATTACATAGTCATTTCATTATCCCATTACACTTTTACTTGACCTAAATATGAAACACATAAACACCGTACTTTTAGATTTTTCAAACACGTATTTAAAAATATATTTTGTACAATTTTCGTAACGTGATTAAACTCAAGCCGAGTTTAGACATTTATTGCCAAGAAAATCATTTATTTAAGCATTGATGAATTTAAAAAAGACACAAATATGTAATAATAAGATTCCAATCTGTATTAAAATAAAATATTTTATCTTTACAATAATGTTGATATAACATTATGCTACGTATATTACCATAATGAGTTTAAACGAGATACAATCAGCCAGTCACACTCATTACGACTCACGGAAATATTTAAAAATAGTTCAGTCGTATTACTCTACAGCGCAACTCAATCATACAAACAAAGCAATAATACATTAACTGAAATATGTTACTCTTAAAGTACATTAATACTGTGTACTTAATTCATTGCTATAAAATCTATATTCGAGTTTGGTTACTTCACACCTGCTGCTGGCCATGAGTTGCCAGCATTTATAGACTATGGTAACTACTCACTTACTATGGGCCCTATGTGCTAGTTTTTCATCATGGTAACAAAAAACTAATCCAAGTCAAGCGAGAGATCAAGAAACTAAGAGTTTTTATTTAAAACTCACATTTGTTGAGTTTAAAAAGTATTTCATCTATTAATCTATATTTACATATCAATTTCATAATTCAATAATAGGTGACAACAGAAGAATCCTAAGCGAAGAATAGAATTGTAAAGCTAATCATCAAGATGTCATAATTATATTAGTTTAAAGTATGGAATACTAAATTGAAAGACAGTGACTTCAAGACCAATAATATTTCTATATAGAGAGGATCTGATTAAAAGTATAATATATTGTGAGAGATCTCATGATTATAGAAAAAAATAAAAGAGATGGACTGAACATAATTTATAAATATAAGCTAAAAACCAAACATAACATTTATAAACTAGCAGCTGGTTCCCGATTGTCTAACGTGGGTGGGCAGCCTTACGTCATATTAATTTAACAAAACTAAATTCAATATTTTATTTAAAATAAAATAGGTAATAAGGTATATTTTAAAAATGCTAGTTTTACTCACGTTATTTTTTCTATAGATGTAAATCCCGCCTGCAGTTTTTCTAATACTCATTTCAGACGTAGGAGTAAGAAAAGGCAACTTAATTCCAATCATTGTACTAATATTAGTACACAGTTTCTTAATATCAAGTCAAGTTACATGTATGACTTTATAACAATGCTACAAATAGAGCAGATAATCGTATATGTGAATCGAATTGTTTTTTCTTCTTACGCTATTGTAATAAGGACTATATTGTAATAAATAATTTCACTTCAAAAACTGCCTATTCCATCAGCCAGTCTATGAACACAGTCGTTATAATCGTGTCTTTCAGATCATAATTATACTTTAAAGGCTGTACATAAGCCCTATAGGGCTAAAAGTCTACCTTACTTCTCACAGTTATAGTAATTGTTTGTGATTGGGTGTAATTCTAAGACTCACAAACGCATTATGATAGTTTAAAATTAATGCCGTCTCTGTCTGCTTCTACTAATAAAACAGCAGTTTTAAACCACATTTTATAACATCCATTCAGTCTTGTCAGACTGTGTCATTGGTTCTTTAGAAAACAAATAAAAGGACGCTATTCCACATTTTGTAGTATAACCTTATCATTCAACCTTCAAAGTTTCTCACACAAAGTTTCAAATAGAGAATAATTAAAATAGTATATAGTTCAATCATAAATGTTCTAGTCCCGTGATAACATAAAGTAGCAGCAAGAGCTTACCTACTTGCCACGATCAAAGCGTCTTGAACACAGTTTAATTGTCACTTCACTTCCTTTTCCTCTTAGGGTGACTCGGAAGCTTATTAGTGTTGGATGCGGTGTTCAACAGCGAGAGCCTGAACCGCATCATCTCCTGTTAATCGGCCTCCTCGGGCGGCCGCTTGTACACCGGCCCGAACTTGGCCATGTATTTCTTGACAAACGTCTTGGCTTTGGAGCGCACGGAGTCGGTCACGACCAACTCCTCGACGGCGCGACAGTGTTTCAACTCCTTCAGCATTACGAAGTGCGTCAGCTGCAATGATGACAAACTCTAACTCAATTATTTATTGCATATGTTATAAAGATGTCTTATAAGAGTTATAAGCTAAAACAGTGGTCGGCAAAGTGCGGCTCCAGAGCCGCATGTGGCTCTTTGGCATAAATATCCACGGAAGACGCAATAATATATTAATTTAAAAAAAAAACTTGGTAAGAAAAGTCTTATTGATGAGAGTTTGGAATCATGCCTAAAATTATAAACACCAACATACAAACCTGACCTGGCTTACTCAAACTTTCCAAGGAGATGCAAGCACATTGTTCGCATTAATAAATATTTATTAATTTAGTTTTATTTAGTGTAATAAAAGTTTACTAAACAAGCAGATTCAGCTCCCAATTTTTTTTTATTGTTGTAATGTTCATATTTGGCTCTTTGGCTAATAAGTTTGCCGACCACTGAGCTAAAATATTCTGTTATCACTATGGACCCTGTCAGGCATAACAAAAACAACGCATAGAGAAATGAGAGGATAGTCATATAAAAGAATATTAATTTAATGTTATTAAAATAAATATGTATACTATGAAAATTGATTTAAATTACAGACAGCACATGAAGTGTAACAGATGCACATCGGAAGCCGCCTCTATTACGAATGTAGTAAGGGCGGTCTAAAGGTCAAACTGTTATGCTCAATGTGTTGTCGATAACTAGAAAAAAAAGTTTCATTTGAATTTAAAATATGATAATTTTATAAGTAAATAATTTAATTGTAATTTAAAGTTTTAAATGAGTGATTACACGAGTTTGTTGCCGGAATCTTGTTCAACTTTTGGAACCGGTGTAAATTCAGGCGTGACAGAATTCCAGTATTAAGATAGAATTCCTGAATCCAAAACTTTCTGGTTCAAAAAGTTGAACTACCGAGAAGATTCTGGCAACCAATTCGCGTATTCAGGCTTTTTAGACAACCAAACCAAACCTTACTATGATTAGTTAACGCAAATTCAGACATGCTATTGTTAGTCAACATATTTTTTATAGATATATACATTAATAATCATGCGGTTTTGACGATTCTAATTAGCTTCTTGTGAGACCTACTCGAATAAACAAAATTTAGATTTTTAATATTGGTGATGAGAGGTGGGCGTGGTGAAAAAAGATTATGGTCATGCTGCTGCCAGCCTCGATGTTGTCGTACTGACCTTTCTGGCGAGATGCTTGAAGTCAGCGGTACAAGTGATCCTGCCAGCGGGCGCGTCTGAATGCCGGTACGGGTTGAGGTGGTGCACCATCACTCGCGCCATACTGCTGCGGAACTGCTCCTTGATGCGGCGCGCGATCTCCTCGCCGCTGACCACCGGCTCCACCACCACCACGGGAGCCGGCACAGGCGACGGAGGCTTCTCGGGAAGCGCTGGAATCTCCTCGCAGTCTTCTTCTGTGTCGCTGGCGGAGTCCACTAAGTCGACCATCTGGTAATAGCGAAATTACAATATTTTAAATAAAAGCTCTGTACCGGATTCGAATTGCGTTTAATTATGTTTCATTCCAATCATTTCCACATTGAAATGAGTGTCACTCTGTTTCTATGCAATACCTGCAGAAATATAAAATACACTAGACATGACTGTATGGGCTTGACCCTTTGCCGTTGCTATTATAGGAAAGCTCAACAAGTTTTTTTGTCAGGATTTGATGGTATCGGTCAATATTTTTATTACAACAATTATAAAATTGAGTCTGAGCGAACTGCCGGACTCATCATACATTATAAAATTGGTATAGTTTTGTGAAGCAAGTATTTGTGTCGACATGCGATTAGAAGATCCTCATCCACCTCATCAAAGTAGTATCATGGAGAGTGTCATCGTATATTTCTCGTCAAACTCTCCCAAGATACATTGAAATGTGTAACACCAGAATCTCAGTGCAATAAATGAAGAAACAAAAGAAAATACATTTAGGCTTAAAAGGTCTTGTAAGCAGAGCCGTAAGAATAAATGTACTTTATAAAAAAAAAAGAGAACTTATTTTTTTGGTTCACTCTCCTGGGAAGGCAAACGGGACTAATGCCCATACAGCCATGTATTAAGTATGTCTTTATTTCTTCATTTAATGCACCTTGGGAGAATTTGACGCGAAATATATGATGACAGTCTACATATGATGCTATTTGATGAGGTGGATTACCACAAAAAAGTTCTCATCGTCTTTCACACCATAATCACTTTTATTCTAATAATCTTTTAGTTGTACGTCAACATAAACACTTGTTCCCATATTCATAAACGCTCAATAAACCTATTTTAGATTAAACACTGCTAAAATATGTTTTATCTTTTTCCTTTCTCATACGAGTGAGAGAAACAAAACACTTTATAAGCCTCATATAAGTTCACTTGTTTTTATGAAGACGGGAGTTGGTTTATAAAACTACACCACTTTTATAACACAAAGTTCGCTACGAGGCAATTTATAATTATTGTAATAAAAATCTTGACTGACACGACAAAATCCCGCCAAACACCCAGAGAGAAACAAAAGGGGAAATTTAGAAAAAAAAATATGAATGACGTCATCCGCTCGCGAGGCTCACCTTGAGTTGCTCGGCGGCGGGGGATCCCCTCGCGGCGAGCAAGCGCACTCGCTGCACGAGCCGCTCGCGTCGCCTCCTCAGCTTCTCCTTCGTCTGCTTGTACCGTTTCACCTCCATCCGACCCGCCAGCTTATCTTCTTCAGTGCGTGGCTGTTTACAATACAAAAATTATCACACAATAAAATTTTAATAACTCCAAAAACGATGAAGACAAAATAAGAATTAAACTGCAAATTCTTCATGAAAAATCAAAAGAAGTAAACCTAATTATGATCTCAATAAAATATTAAGCGATTCTCAGAATCAGACTAATTTAGAACTATGTATAAGTGAAGTCATCAGTTTTACAATCCTTAGAATACTTGTGAAAAGATTACCATAATCATTATAATTTATTATAAAAAGTTAGATTTTTTGACCACAGTGGAGCGTTTAATTGTTCGCTTGCTTGCTTTTCAAACAAAATTGAGTATGCCAATGATAATTAGGGCTGAAATATATTTTTAAAAAACTATTTATTATGCACTTACGCTAATAGGTCTTTCCGATACTAATCCCGGCCGTCGTTTCCTTGGTTTCATGGTGAGCAGAGCGTGGTCTGGGATCAATCCATTACGGGAATCTTCCCTTATTACTGTTGAGTAACAAAAATATACTGTACTATCCAATTAAAAAAAATATCAGACTTAGTGACTTAAAAATGACATTGTACAAAATTAACAAAAGAACTGGTTACCTTCATAGATTCCGTTGACTCCCTCCACCATCTTGCCCTTCAGCTGCCTCCGGACTATGGCCGTGTCTATGGCCGACATAGGCTCCTCTTCCTCCTCTGAAGAACTCTCATCTGTACATTAAACATAAACCGCCTTATTAAGTGGTTTAATGTACATTTGCTTTAAAGCCAACCATCTCCCTTTTGTTGATAAAAGGTAGAAATAGAAGACATCAGATTTAAGGCTGATGGTGACAGTCAACATCCCTATTCGAGGCTGTTCAACATAATGCGAAAGAGTAAGACTTTAAGCACAGAATAAAGAAATATAGAAAGCTGACGCATTTGTTCTTGTGATTAATGCTGAAACGTATAGACAATGTCGCGACAGCGTATGGAGGCAAGGATTGTCAAAAATAAACAGTATTTATTAATTTGCGCACTTAATTATTTGTTTTAGATTAACATCACGGCAAACATTGTTATTTACGTTTATGAATAATTATTAAAGTATAAAAATAAAAAGTAAATTATTATTTAAATAACTTTCGAAGATTTGATCACGACCGACGCAATGAAAATATGAATTTTGAGCATCCACATAATGGGTCTACGATCAATAGTCGCATACATAAGATTTCAAAGATTAATTTACACGCACCGTAGTTTCATGGCGTCTAAACTATGAAATTTAAGTACTAACAGTATTAACAGTATTTGAATGATTGATGAAGCAATCATATGAAAAGATACACACCAAAAATATGAAAGTGGCTCGAGGTGTCGGAGATATTATTTCAAAAATTTAAAAAGAAAAAGAAATCAAGAATTCAAATCGGTGAAGACAATAAAACTGTCCAAGTACTAGGCACTGGACAATTTTAAATACAATAAAATCCACGTGAATTTGATAATATTTCTAAATTGCTACTTCTATAAATTTATCTAACAATGATTTGAAATACGTTGAAAAATTAGAGAATCTCCTACACCAAAACTATTATATTAAAAATGAGTAAGCCCGTAATACATTAGTATATATAAATAAATAAATACTATAAATAATAAATCGAAACTGTATTTATATTAGACGACGAAATGCAATTCAAAACTACCCAAGTAGTGTGTATTAGCGTAGCATTCTAGTATTTATATGGTTATTAAGCGAACGCGACCGCGACACGATCGCCCTCAATCACAAGTCCCCAACCATTGAGGCCAGTTGGGGAAGCACCCTCTCCCCGCACTTACCGCACGATTGCTCTGTCTAGACCGCTTCATCGGACCTCTGTATATTATCAGAGGTCGGAATTAGGTAGAGTTATTTATGTACTTGCATCAAAATGTTGATATGAATATGGCTCTTCCTGGGATTTCAAATTTTGCAACTTCGGACATCCGATGTTGTTGATGTAAATTTGGCAACGTCGCGCGTGCTGTGGTTTAAATTGTGTAAAAGTAACTTTTTTATTTAATAAATCACGGTATTGTTCTGCTATTTAAAATTAATCTCGGGATTTGAGGCATATCCACTTTCGTCTTTCGCTGTATGAAATCAGTGTAAGTACATAGTTACTCTACCTAATTCCGACCTCCGGTTAATATTTCCTCTGTGCTTTGAGTGTCTTCAGAATAGGGTAGTTGACAACTTTTTATTTATTTCATAAATAAGAAGTATATAACTTAATAAGAAATATTGCAAAGAAACAGTAAGCCCTAGGATCAATAGTTTCACAGATATAGCGGTATGTTTAAAGTGTTGCGGCGCATCGTCCGAAAACCCTCCATAGAAAATCTACGGAAAAGGTCACACGTTCTTATATTACTAAAAAAAAGTATGGGCATACTGACAAAATTGATAATAACTATGTATTAAGTATGTTTTTATTAATAGTCGCCATAATAATAGTTGTTTTAATTGATGCTAGCAATCAAATATCATTAACATTCTTGATAAATGGAAAACAAAAATTACCATATTTATGAATTTCCTAAACAGCACAACTTCCAGAACATTCCATATCTTTTAAGTTTGAATTGATTTTACGGGTAACAGGAGCGAATATTTTCCGAATTTTAAACTTGGGCAACATTCCAAATGGGACTATTATTTCTGGTCAGCGTTACTAACCCGGCGAGGGCGGCGGCGGCGTGGGCGGCGCCCACTGCGGCTGGCGCAGCTTCACGTGGTAGTAGTAGGTGCGGCCGCGCTCGTCCTGCGCCGACCGCCACATAGAAGGCAGCACCACGTCCTCGGTGCCCGTCACCGGTGCCGCTGACGCCGGCGCCGGGCCCATGCACATGTTTGGATCCGGCACCATTCCCGGTGGCTGGAGGTATCAAATCATTTGTAAAGGGTATGATTCGCGCAAAACATACAGGGCGGTGCCGTCAATACGACAATAAATTAAAACATGGGCTATATTAGTTCATAGAAATGGTTTGCCACTTTCAAAAACATCTTATTCATTTGATAATGTAATGACATTTGTATGAAATAATACAACATTGGCCCTAATTCTGGCGAACACATGCTAGGTTTAAATTTAAGTTCAGTCTATTTCTTTCTCTCAAAATAAAAAAGAAAAGGATGGCAGTCATATTAATTGACATTTAGAAAGGTGCGTTCAATTTTCGACCTTATTGAACGTGCTAAAATGCAGTGTTTAGAAGGCACCCCCGTACATGCCGTCTAAAATTGTCTATGGTTTCTTTGAAATCTATCTAAATTTAAGTGACAGCTCTAAACAGATTCTTGCTATCTTTTTCCTATTACTTATTGCGAGAAAGAGATATACTGTACTTAAATTTAGAATTAAAGTGTGTTCCCAGAATTAGGCCCATTGACTGCATTATTTCATAGATATGTCCTGAAATTATCAAATGAATACGATATTTTTGAAAGTGGCAAACCATTTCTATAAACTAATATAGCCCATGTTTTAATTTATTGTCGTATTGACGGCACCACCCTGTAGACCGGCGAACAATGAAGTATGGACGGTGAAGGCGGGCAGCTACGCAATACAGCGCGATGTAACTTCAGAGAGAGAATATTTTTGGTGCGAGCTCAATGACGTAGCGGTTTTATTAAATATTACCAATAAAGCTACACATTACAAATACAATCCTTATTACAAAACGCGGTTTAAATCTGATGCGGTGATACCAGACAGAATGACTTCTTAATTTTGTATGGCGTAATACTATAAATTGGAAAAGACATTCTAATCAGTTAAAGAATTTCTACAGCATCAAAATTAAATGCATAATAAGTCGATGCATGGTTCCTAAAAAGGCAATTCATTCAATGACAATTAATTATTAATTTATTTATATTGATATATTTTTTATTTATACTACAACCGACAGACGAAAAGAGCCTAGAAGCGGAGCTTAAGGGGCTACCTCGTGCACACTAGCGACACCAATTGATTGTTATTAATTATGGTGAATTTAGAACATAATAAACAAAAACGCTTTAGAGAATTGCTAAAGATCGGTATTTGTAATTTTTAAAGATGTATCTTGTATAAAGTGTCTACCTATAAGTAACCAATTTTTTTATTATTGTTAAAAGTGGCCACTTTCGGCAATAATGAAAAAATAGGTTACATGTAGAGGAATATCTTATACCGAACACATCTCAAAAAATTATGAATACCATTCTTTAGTCATTCACTAAAGCGTTTTTGTTTATTATGTTCTATATTCACCACAATTAATATAAAGCAAGTGGTGTCGCTAGTTCCGACGAGGTATCGCCTTAATAGAAAACTCAGTCCATTATTGGTACCCTCGGCGGCTAGAAGAGCGCGTCGGATAAAATCGATTAATATCGAAAGTATCGAAACTGTAATGCGCCCTTTCAGTCCCTTGGTTTAATCGTACCGGGAGGGTTAGATTATGCACATATTTTATCGACTTTAAAAATTTTACAATAAAATTTCTATGAAACACAGTGAGGATTTAGGTAGGTTCATTAGTTTAATTATACGTCTGAGACGAAGGACGTCATTCCACATGTCATTTCAATAAGGGAAACAATTTATAGCAAAAAAAAAACAAATATTCATATCATCCATCTGATTGTTAAAAGAGTCCGTATCAGATTTAAACCTGGGCCTCGATCGCACTAATTTCCAACGTATTCACCACAGCAAAACCAAAAACATTACGTTGCGCAAAATTTGTGTTGCAGTAAACATTTGACAGCCACGCTTTTTTTCGGAACATATATTTGATTACAATTATATTACATATTTATTTAATATATATTAAATAAATAAATAAAATAAAAACTTTCTAAACTGCAAGATGTTAAATGCAAAGACATTACGGGAGCCGTCTATGGGAACGTATTTACCGCTGTCAGACGAACGTTTTTGATTTAGTTGGTGCCTAGCAACTTTTATTAGCATTTGACGTTTGTAAAACGTAGACAGCGGAAAATACGTTCCCATAACTAAGGGTTCCCATAGTAAAGTCTTTGTATCTAAATGCTGCCACAATAAATAAATAAATAATAATAAATAATTTTATTTCTTTCTTTCACAAAATAATCTTAGTCACTATATTTATGTAGCACTATTGCATTTTAGAAGAGACTGAAGTGCCACAGGTACAATGCGCCATACAAACGAGCTCAACGGAACGTTTTTGGTTTTGTTTTGGTAAATACGTTGTAAATTAGCGCGATCGGGGCCCATGTTTAACTAGTCCGCGTTTTGTAATAAGGGATTGAGTTTCTATTTTGTCATATTACTATGCTCCCAGGACTGGGAAATAGCGTCCGTCCAGGTATCGCCGAGGTAGAGCGTTCGCGAGGCAAGAGAGCGTTTCCGTCGATCGGCCTTTCAGAAAATATTAGAAACTAACAAACAGATTCTAACAAAACTTGCCAAGCATAAGGCGGTCAGGTCAGTCTAAAAACTTGTTACAGCATTTTATAAGTCTATTACAAAATTGTTAAAACAAAAAATAATACCGACTTCAAAATACTAAAAAGGATAAAATAATAAAATTTCAGTAGGTACTTATGCCCTAGAAACACATTTTTTGGAGTCGATGCTTCACTTTCTACTGTTTCTGGAAACAACTTAGCACCAACTTCAAATATATGTTTATAGGGGATATATAGTACCTAGATGGGGGACCGTCAAACAATATATTATATTGTTTCCTACTATTCACTAAAAAGTATCAGGAAAGCAAAAATCCGCAATTTCGCATACAAAGACGATTTGATTATCCCCGTTATTTTGATTAAAAAACCAAACTTCATGATCGATTTAAAAAAAAAACATTATGGTACCAAATGGCAACTATTCCGCATCGACCAAAAAAAGAATCACGTAAATCAGATCAGAAATATCGGCGTGATCGGTGTTCATACATAAGGAAAAAAGAACATAAGAACCGAATTGAGTATCTCCTCGTTTTCGAAGTCGGTTAATAAAGAAATTATTGGCGACCTTTACTTCGTATGAAAAACTAAAATTGCTCTTACTCAACTACAATACCGTCTTTCTAATAATCCACTGTCAACTTTTTAGACTAGCCTGACTTGTTTATGCATGTATAGGTTTTATTAGAATCGGTTGGTTCGTTTCCAATATTTTCGGCTTGAATTAATTTAATGAAAAATACAATGTCTTTCTATCAGCTATGAGCTTACCGGACGCGAAGGGTCGATGAGTGGCGGCTGCGGCTGCGGCGCGAACGGCGGCATCTGCTGGCCGAACATGAACCCGCCCATGCCGAACCCGCCCATGCCCATCAGGCTGCAAATATACCTTTATTTAGTCGTTTTATTGAGGAGCTCGGCAGCGTAGTGCTTTGATCGGTTGGGTTGCGATTACGAAAACAAAGCAACTTTCGCCATGGGCGATCGCAGGATGGGTCAACAAAATTTGTTATCTCGAGCTCCTCCTTCGGAAGGTACGTTAAGCCGTTGATCCTAGTTGTTATTGCATTATTGCATTAACCCACCAACCCGCATTGGGCCAGCGTGGTGGTGTTATGGTCCAAACTCCTCATGTGTTTCTCCCATGTAGGAAGGCTGGTGATGATGATGACGAGTTGTATAAACAATGGGCCTAATTCTGGGAACACACTTTAATTCTAAATTTAAGTACAGTATATCTCTTTCTTGCAATAAGTAATAGGAAAAAGATAGCAAGAATCTGTTTAGAGCTGTCACTTAAATTTAGATAGATTTCAAAGAAACCATAGACAATTTTAGACGGCATGTACGGAGGTGCCTCCTAAACACTGCATTTTATTACGTTTATTAAGGTCGAAAATTGAACGCACGTTTCTAAATGTCAAATTATATGACAGCCATCCTTTTCGTATTCCTTTTGATAGAAAGAAATGCACTGAACTTAAATTTAGACTTAGCATGTGTTTACCAGAATTAGGGCCAATAACAACAATAGGATAAACGCATTATTTTTCTAGGTTTAACAATTTATAAAACTGAAAGAATTTCAGAATAGTAGATTGCTTTATAAGGGTGGAAAAGAATCAATCCCTACGAGGTTGTTAGACGCCCAAGCGTAGTGAGGGCGGCTATAGTCCGAGTAGGGTTTGATTCCTTTTACCCGTGTGTAGCACTCTACTTTTCATTTCAAAAGCAAGGAAAATAAAAAGTTTTTCTAATAAAATTTATTAATAAAAATACTCTTAGCATGAGTGGAATCTTTTTAAAGAGTATTTTTAAATTTGGAACACATCGCGTTACCGCCTACTGGCCATTCAGCCGAATACTTTTTTTTCTTCATTGTACCACAGATTGTACGTAACCAAATTCATTTCTACTTTTAAATTTTTTATTCCCGCCCTAGAAAAGGAAGCAATTAGTATGAGTTTTCGTTTCCGCCCGGTGGTGGGAACTAGTGTTTTCCTCCCAATACTCAGATAAAGAAAACTTTCCGAGCATGAGAAATGAAAAGAATTATAATATAATTGAGGATATTTTTAAAGTCGTAAAATAAAGGTGTGTACACACTTGTGCTGCGGCATGTTGTGCGGTAGGCAGTAGGGCTGCGCGCCGGCGAATGGCGGGCAGAAGGCCGCGTACTCGCCCGCCCACTCCTCGCAACCGCTGCCCACCAGCGTGCCCGGGAACATCTGCATACAACCAATGAATATGTTAATAAATGTTCCTGAATATTTTGGTTGTTGGTCTTGCATACATATATTATCTTTATTAATGCACACCGATTTTATGGCACATCAATGTAGCATATTAAAGAGCGGAATCCTCTCAGTGCAGGTTTACGAAAACTTCAAGAGTGAATTCCCCCAACAAATAGTGAACAAAATTTTTGGGTACAATAAATGTTTTTCTATTTTTCTATTTCTATGAATGGCCTAAAGGACTCGCATCCAGACCAGTAAAGCAAACACAAAAAGCACTTGATTTTCATACCCAGTTTGTGTTGCAGCTTTACCTCATGTAAAGCATTATTATAAATGTTTGAAAAATTACGAATTATGTTAAAATCAAAAATTAAGAATATTTGAAAGCACTGCCCCAACTTAACCGAATCGTAGGTATTTGTAAAAATACTCGTTTCGGATGTTGAAATAGAATATTTCGACATTGTAGAGTGGACGTTAGCTCATAAACGCAAATACAGATAGACTAGAAGAATTTCACAGGGATATCCCAAGTCCTGGGTGGCTCAGTGGTCAGAGCAGTCGCCCGGATTGCGAAAGGTCGCGGGTTCGATTTCTGCCTCAGGACGTGAAATTTTTCTAGTTTTATTCTATTTTAATTACTAACTTTATGAAGTTAAATTAATAAATAATTATTACAATCTGTCAACCCTGTCATGATATATTATGATCATCATAATTAGATGTGATTTTTGACGATTCTAAAGAGCTTCTTGGGAGGCTGCTTGCTGCTCTCAATCCTACTATTTTATTTAGAGTCGGAGTGCCGGTGCATGGACACTTCGACTAGGCTGTGCAATCCCAGCCGCGGCCAGGAAACATAAGTGTAGTACCTGCGACAAGTTGCTGTCCTGCAACTTGTCGCAGGTACTATACTTATGTTAGCTACTACAGCTACCTACACTACGCATGATGATGGCGTGACGTAGTAGACATGTACCTGCGGCAAGTTGTCCTGCTGCGGCCAGTAGGGCGGCCAGCGTGGCGGCGCGCAGGCAGCATGATGATGGCGTGACGTAGTAGACATGTACCTGCGGCAAGTTGTCCTGCTGCGGCCAGTAGGGCGGCCAGCGTGGCGGCGCGCAGGCAGCATGATGATGGCGTGACGTAGTAGACATGTACCTGCGGCAAGTTGTCCTGCTGCGGCCAGTAGGGCGGCCAGCGTGGCGGCGCGCAGGCAGCATGATGATGGCGTGACGTAGTAGACATGTACCTGCGGCAAGTTGTCCTGCTGCGGCCAGTAGGGCGGCCAGCGTGGCGGCGCGCAGGCAGCATGATGATGGCGTGACGTAGTAGACATGTACCTGCGGCAAGTTGTCCTGCTGCGGCCAGTAGGGCGGCCAGCGTGGCGGCGCGCAGGCAGCATGATGATGGCGTGACGTAGTAGACATGTACCTGCGGCAAGTTGTCCTGCTGCGGCCAGTAGGGCGGCCAGCGTGGCGGCGCGCAGGCAGCATGATGATGGCGTGACGTAGTAGACATGTACCTGCGGCAAGTTGTCCTGCTGCGGCCAGTAGGGCGGCCAGCGTGGCGGCGCGCAGGCAGCATGATGATGGCGTGACGTAGTAGACATGTACCTGCGGCAAGTTGTCCTGCTGCGGCCAGTAGGGCGGCCAGCGTGGCGGCGCGCAGGCAGCATGATGATGGCGTGACGTAGTAGACATGTACCTGCGGCAAGTTGTCCTGCTGCGGCCAGTAGGGCGGCCAGCGTGGCGGCGCGCAGGCAGCATGATGATGGCGTGACGTAGTAGACATGTACCTGCGGCAAGTTGTCCTGCTGCGGCCAGTAGGGCGGCCAGCGTGGCGGCGCGCAGGCAGCATGATGATGGCGTGACGTAGTAGACATGTACCTGCGGCAAGTTGTCCTGCTGCGGCCAGTAGGGCGGCCAGCGTGGCGGCGCGCAGGCAGCCCGGGCGCGGGAGTCGTCGGCGGCGGCGGCGGCCTCGGCGAACGCGCGCCGCCGCTCCTCCTTGCTCATGGGCGGGACTGCGGCGAGCACGCGCTCGCTCAACCTGCACACAACACGTAACAATAAGTCACCTTGCAATAGGGTAGATGACAACTCCACTAGGTGGTAGACCCGTGTAGGGTCGTCTGGGTAGGTACCACCGCCTTTCTTATTTCAGCCATGAAACAGTTCGCTGTGTTGCGGATTGAAGAGAAAGGTAGCCAGTGTAATTACTGGGCATGGACGGCATTTTATCTTAGGCCCCAGGATGACAACGCACCTGCAATATCAAGTGATTTTTCCTTGTTATTGCAGGTGTCTATAGGTGGCGGTAACCGCTTACCATCAGGTTGTTTGTCATCTAGTTGTATAAAAAAGTATATAACTCAATAAGAAACATTGCAAAAGAAACAGTATGCCTAAGATTAATAGTTTCACAGATATAGCGGTATGTTTGATGTGTTGCGGTTGCGGTTGCGGCGCATCGTCCAAAAACGCTCCATAGAAAATCTACGGAACAGGTGACGTAACACGTTCCTGTATTACTAAGAAATGTATGAGCATACTGACATAATTAATAATAACTATGTAATATGTATGTTTTTATTTATAGTCGTCATAATTATAGTTGTTTTAATTGATGTCAACAATCTAATATCATTAATATTTTTTAATAATTTCGGAAAAAAAATTAACCATTCTTATGAATTTTCTAAACAGTACATCTTCAGCAATATTCCATATCTTTTAAGTTTGAATTGTTTTCATGGGTAACAGTAGCGTATATTTTCCGAATTTGTGAAAAATAGCGCCGTAGTCAAATTGTACGTTTTTCATTTATATTTCGATATGAGCTTTGCAAAGTATTATTTTATGTAAAATATGTGACATAAAATTTTTCTAAAAATGGCTGAGTAAATATTGTAAAATTCAAATTTAAACCCTTTATTCTCTTTATATGTAGCATTAACATACTAACTATGCATGTAGACACAGACAGTTCGTCCTTGCGCATTATATATTCGGTGGCCACTAAGAGTGACATCACAACTATGGATCAACTATGGAATTATTCTTTGGGGGAATAGTACAGATGTAGCTGACCTCTTTATACTCCAGAAAAAATGTATAAGAATCATTACAAATATCAGCCGCATGGACTCATGCAAGCCCCACTTTGTAAAGTTACAGATTCTTACCCTGACATCTATGTACATTCTCGAGGTATGTAAATTTCTTAAAAATAATCCAAATATCTTTGAAAACTCGCAATGGAAAGGGATGCATCCACCTAGATTTAACAATAAAAATAAATACAAACTACCAAATAGCCATATGGCGATGTTCAACTCAAGCCCCTATTTCAGTACAATAAAAATATATAATAAACTGCCAATTGAAATCAGAATCGAACCTAAAATAAAAACTTTCTATAAAAAATTAAAAGAAATGTTAATAAAAAAATCATATTATAATTTAACGGAATATTTCAACGATAAATATAAATAAAATATATACACTATTTAAATACGAATACGAATAACCATTAAATGAATAGGAAAATGGAAATATAATTGAATATTATGTACTTGCAATAAAATTAAGTTATTATTATAGTAGTTATGAATATAATTTCTAATCATTACATAGTCCGTTACACTTTTATTTATCTTGATTATGCTATGCCCAAATGGGTAACATGTTGTACTGGTATTATTTGTGAACATCTATTATTTACATTCATGAACGCAATAAATTGTTTGATTTGATTTGACAAGCTAGACGTCATTTTTTATGGAGCATTTTTAACTACAGCTCCTCAAACAAATAGCTAAAGGAGCTCGGTGGCGTATTGGTTTTAGCGCAAATCAAAGCAACTTTCGCCATGGTTGATCCTGGGATGGGTCAATCAAAGTATGTTATCTCGAGCTCCTCCGTGCTTCGGAAGGCACGTTAAGCCGTTGGTCCCGGTTGTTTCTGCAACCGCTTGAACCCACCAAACCGCATCTAATTCCATTAGTAATATCGGACTCTTACAAATTGGACTCATAAAAACCATTTAATGTGCTGAAACATATGTTTTCTAGGAAGAGTATAGAGGAGGCCCTTACCCGCAAAGGGATCCATATCTCTAACAAAAAGTAAGTGTCACATTTAACGTACTTAAAAGATTGTAGGATATGGAATAAATGGATTTCTTATTTATTATTTAATTACATATATGTATTTGCGTGGAAAATAGAAATAAAAATTGCAGCTCTTTTTAATTAGATTTTCCTTTTGTACACAATATCTACCTACACAATGAAAAATATATCCAGATATAATACTTTAAATATGTATTTCGAGTTTACAAATTAAAACTTACCTTATACTGCGTCTCCCCTCAGGGCTGCTTCCTCGTCTTTTCCTCCTATCTCTGTCATCCCTATCACGTTCTCTGTATCTGTCCCGTTCCCTATCAGTCCTATCCCTCTCTCTCTCCCTTTCCCTCTCGCGATCGCGCTCGCGTTCCCGTTCCCGCTCCCTCTCCCGCTCGCGCTCTCGCTCTTTCTCCCTCTCCTCTCGTCTGTCCCGCTCTTCCCTGCGCTCGCGCTCCTCTCTCCTGTCTCGCTCTTCTCGTCTCTCCCGCTCGCGCTCCCTGTCCCGGGACCCGCTAGAATCAGCTGCCCGACGTTCCACGTTGGCCTGCCGCTCGTGTTCCTTCATTTGCTGTATTCGTTCCTTTTTCGGGATTTTAAAAACTTCCTGCAATGATCAAGTTCTAACTTTATAAAGTGTTATGTAACAAATCTAAAATAATCTTCCGCTATATATATGGTGACATAGTGTTGACCGTAAATAACTGGTGCTGTCTCTTTCTTCCTGGTATAATCCTAACTAATATTGGGCCCAATTCTGGAGAACACATGTCATGCTAAGTCTAAATTTAAGTTCAGTGCATCTCTTTCTCTCAATATGAATCTGAAAAGGATGGCTGTCATATAATTTGACATTTAGAAACTTGCTTTAAATTTTCGACTTTATTGAATGTGATAAATAAATAAATAAATAAAAAATTTCTTTCGTGAAACACAGGTACAAATAGTTAAATGCTGTGTATAGGAAGCACCTGTCTAAAATTGCCTATGGTTTCTTTGTCATCTATCTAAATTTAATTGACAGCTCTAAACGAATCTTGCTATCTTTTTCCTATTACATATTGCGAGAAAGAGATATACTGTAATTAAATTTAGACTTAGTGTGTTTCTTCAGAATTAGGTCCTTTATAAATGCGAAAGTGAGTTTGTTTGTTACGCTTTCAGGCCTAAACCACGAAACCGATTGAGATGAAATTTGGTATGGAAGTAGTTTGAGACCCTGGAAAGGACATAGGCTACTATTTTGAGCGATAACCGACATCCACGCGGGCAGCTACTAGTACATAATATGAAGGAGACAACACCAGTAATAAAGAATAATATATAAAATAATTAATGGCAAACCTTTAAACTCGACCATCTCTCCAGCAACTGACTAGATAGGTCCTTCACTTTCTCCTGTATTTCCTTACTCTTCTCAATTACGGAAGTATCTTGAGCTGTTCTATTCAGCAAGTCCACTGGCAAACCTAGCGACAGTGAAATTTTTATTATGAAAACAACATAATTGAAAAACATAACGTTTGATAAATAGCCGAGCGTAAAAGCAGAAATATTTAATTTGTATGAGAATTAGCTATATCTATTAGGATTATTCCTAGGGGAAGAAGTAGGAGGTTGAAGAAAATAAATCTATATAAATGGCAGAACACAAGCTTACAGGAAATTTTGCTACTAAACACAGAAATCAATCTCTCATCTCGTGTCATTGTGATGCTTTGGCTGGAACCAGAATGAGCCTTATTCAAAGCCAGAAAAATACAGACTCTTTCTGCCTAAAGACATAGTAAGACATCTATATTCTGGACAAAGAAAGAGTAAAAGCAGGGATGATCTTTTGTAGATCCCAATGGGTCGAAGTGCAATGTAAATTGGTCATGCCCCCAGAATAACAATAGATAATTGCTAATATTCAAACACACACACCTATTATCTAGCCCAAAGAAAGCATTATTAAGAGCTTGTGTTATGGATACCAGATAACGCATAAATATTGATAATAATATGTATATAAATATTAGAATTATACTAAATAAACAAATAAACATCCATGACTCGTAAACAAATGCTCGTACCAATCATACAAACATTTGTTCCTACCGGGATTCGAACCCGGGACCTCATGACCGAGTAGCCTGCATAACAAGGGGTACAGACCGCTCGACCGTCGTCATAAAAGATGAATACAATCAGGTGAGATGTTACCTGTAGACTCGTCAATGAAGACGTTTTCAACGGGCGCATCGGCGGTACTGAGCCAGCGCTCCACGATAGTGAAGAACCGGCTCTCCTGCACCATCGTCTTGTTCGTGATCGGCAAACGGTCCACCGTCTGCAGCATCTCCAGTCTGATACAAAGAGAATTATACACATAAATAATAGTCAACCAATATATATTGAAAATCCAATTCAAGTTGTTTATTTACAATAAACAAAGTGTACATTAATGGTCTTAGAATTAAATGAGATCAAATAAGCACACAGCATATCAACATACCATCAAAACAACAAATTATAGTAACATTAAAATTATAATATTAAGCTCAAAATACATGGTGAGCGAAAAAACCATAAGTAGAATAAACTAGTAAGAAGAACTAATTTGTCAGAGGTAAAAAAAATATTAGTATATTTGCTACCAAAAAGAGCTCCAGTACTTAAGGCGAAGGGTAAGGAGAATATACGAAAAAAAGGTGTTTTCGAGCAGTTTTTCTGGCGAAAATGCTGCATAGAGGATGTTGTAATTGATATATTATGTAACATATATGTTGAATTTTAGCCAGTAGGTTCTAAATACTAGTAATTAGTTCTTATTATCACTCAAAATTATTTCAAAGTGTCGCGATCTCGATCTCGCTTATACGAATTTGTATTTTAAACGAGGTATTTGTTTAGTGTCAAACGCGGTATAGTTATTCATAGCATTCGTGCCTTTAGCAAGTAGGTCCATTTTTTTCAAAAAGCCAACAAATAAAGGATATAAATTGTTTTAAATGGATTTCAACCTTTGCGCCTACGATTACCACGGGGGGATATTTTGCTCGCAATAATGGCCAGGCGTTCGTTTCCAAAGTTAATATATCCCCGTGTTGTTTATTGATTTACAGTCAGTAAGAGTATTTAAAATAGCTAGTTTAAGTCTCAACCTAATACAACAAATATTATCACCAACAATAATATAGTGATTCAGTAATAAAACGCAATGACTATCATAATACTAAAATAAGACAATACTTGCATCTAGTGATATTAGTGGCTGGCAAGAAGAAATCAATAGATCAAGTGGCATTTTTTTCAACATTTAGAGGACTGTGTGAAATTTTACTAAATATAGTGCAACAGAAATATATTGAAACCGTGCACATATTCAACCACCCTTTTTTTAGTAAATTTAAATACCTTATTTGGATAATTCAAATTTAGCTTCGGTGGTGTATTTATAAAGCACCCAGCGTAACGATCCATGTATCAAGAATCAAAACCGAATATACATATATTTTTTTCTATATTCTTTTAGGTTTGCATTTTTTTTTATTCCTTTGTGTTATGTTGACCTTTTTTAGGAAATATGAGTTGCTTACATTCCCTTGTCTGTATATTTTTGATATTTGTTTATTTATGTACAAACATAGCTATTTGTTTATAAAATTAAAATATCGCGCCAGTAGGCTATTAGCGTTGATTCGCTTATGCTAGATTCTCATTAAACAACACCCAGAAAATCCTAAACAAGTTCAGTCAAAAAACTGTGTATACTTTTTTCTTCAATATTTTGAAATAAACAAAAAGCACATACACGGTATTGCAAACTGCTCTTATACGGTCTTGCACGCTCTCCGACGGAATGCCTTCAGACGCGCTTCATTTTCTAATGCACAGAGTAATAACCGACACAGAGATTAAATTGTATTATTACATAATAGTCAGTAATAATTTACCTAAAGTATTGGGTGGATCTACATATCCGATCGACCCCTTTTTTACAACTGTCGTATTACGTATTGGGTAGGTACCACGGCCTTTCTTACTTCAGACGTGAAACACACTGTGTTTTGGATTGAAGGGAATGGTAGGCATTTATCTAAGGCCTCAGAATGACAACGCACCTGCAATTCCAATTTATTTTTTCTTGTTATTACTGGTGTCAAACAATTTTCGGCGAAAAGGCAGGATCCCGTGTACGCCATCTATCGGTACAGCAGCATGACTATTCGATATTTAGTCTGCTTGAAGTATATAGTATTATCCTAGGCACTGAATAGATGTCGCTTGGTGTTGTACCTAAATGCTCAAGGTCCCTTCAGTACCCCTACGCCTTAAAACATGGCCAGACCAAGCCTTTCATATTGCAGATGCGATTGCTGTACTGAATTTAATATTCTCAAAAATAACAACACCCCAACAAACCTGTAATACTAAGTGATCATTTCCTTGCCATTACAGATGTCTTTAGGCGACGTTACACTTACCACCAACACCCTTATTCACAAAGATTCCGATATCGAAATCTCTATACCTCACTTTCTATAGCGGTGCGTCAAATTGAAACAACTTTTCGAATTAAAACCGTGATTTGACAGTTGAAATTAAGGGCCAGCTTGCTTGTCATGTAGTCAAAAAACTATAAAAAAATACCTGAACTCTATAGGAGCGTCAGTGCACCACGGCGCCAGCAGCCTAAGGCCGCGGTAGTCGAGGAACAGGCGCCGGCACGGAAGGTCTGCATCCCTCAACAGGCGAAGCAGGGACGTCTGAGCTCGTCGCGTTTTGGCGCGTACCACTGTACGCGACAGCCGCAGAGTGTGGCTTTGATTCTTCACGCCTGTGCGACTCAGCGCTTCTAGATCCTCTTCGATCTAAGGCAATAAACGACGAATTAACAACTTTTAAATATGGATCGGATTTTAAAATTAGACTATAGTTGATTTCTAAATATTCAACATGAATAAGATTATGCTGATTAAATGAGCAAAAGCACCACATCAAGGTTTTTTGCTATCCTTACATAGATTTTTTCATGTCCATTTTGCTAATGCATGAAATGTGATTGAGGTTTTTTTTATGAAGTTTTTTACGTGTAATTATTTTACATACATTTTTTCTAGCATGATAGTAAATAATTTGTTAAATAAAAAACAGTATATTTCGACCAGCGAAAGTTGTACCATTTCAGATTCACAGTCACATATCGTCGGAGGGCGTGCAAGACCCCGTAAGAGCAGTTTGCAATACCGCGTATTTACAAAAGTTGTAAAATTGAGATATCGCGCCAGCGGGTTATTAGCGCTGATTCCCTTAAACTAAATTCTCATTAAACAACACCCGGCAAAATCCGAAACAAGTTCAGTGAAAGAAATGTGTAGAAATATCTAAGTATTTAACTTTTTTCTTTTTTTTTTGTAAAATGAAGAAAAAGCTGATACGCGGTATTTACAAACTACTCTTGCGCGGTCTTGCACGCCCACCGACGATATAGTCTCAATGTATTTATTACTTTGTAACTCTAAGTAGGAAAAGGTATTCTATTAATTGTATTTTATATCTTGATATACTCACGTCGGCATCCTGTACCAAGTCAGGCGCCTTAGGCTTATACTTGCGGCGTCGCTCGCGCGGTCGGGGGCGTGGCTCGCTAGCATCAGCCACGCGGCTCTCCTCGCTCTCCGCCACACCCGCCTTAGAGGTAGACACATCTTCCTCCTCCTGATACACAAAAAAATAGACGTTTTTTTGTTATTTAACCTCCACTAAAAAAGAATAATGATTTAATTCAACAACAACCAAGAGATAACAGTTGTGAAACTATGAAGAAAAAAAAATCAATTATCTGCCAGCAACTCAATAAATTATGATTTTCACAAAATTAAATCACAAACTTCGTTGTACCTCTCGGCATAGGGCTAGAGAAGTTCCTCCCAATACTTCCTATCTCATGAGATGTCGGTTAATATTGACATGAGTGGCATGCCACTTTTGTCCAATATTGACAATAGTCAGCAAGGCTGCACTTTTTCTACGATGCGAGTGCGAGTGTATTAGCCTTTAGGCTCCACTTTTGTATTTCACACGGTACAGTATGTCTGGCTCAACTCCATTATTATTTTTTTGAGACTTTAAAACACTGCTGAACATATAATAAACGATAAAACAAGATCTTACTTCTACTAGGTGGTAGACCCATATGTAGGGTCGCCTGGGTAGGTACCACCGCCTTTCTTATTTCAGCCGTGAAATAGTTCGCTGTATTTCGGATTGAAGGGAAAGGTAGCCAGTGTAATTACTGGGCATAGACGGCATTTCATCTTAGGCCTCAGGATGACAACGCACCTGCAATATCAAGAGCTTTTCCTTGTTATTGCAGGTGTCTATAGGCGGCGGTAACCGCTTACCACCAGGTGGGCCGTCAGTTTGTTTGCCATCTGGTTGTATAAAAATAAAAATAAAAAAAATCTATTCTTCTTTGCTAAATATTGACAATAGTGTGAATGTTACCTCGTCCTCTTCGTCGGAGTCTGGCTCGGCTCCGATCCATCCGCGACAGTTGCTGGCGCCGCAGTAGCACCGCTGGGCCACTTTTCTGCACCAAACAACACAACCTTTACCTCAATGCCACCATGCTGTAATTGGCAACATGCACATTGTTTATAGTTAATTTATTTTATTGAATGCGTAGCAAACACTTAACCTTTCATTCCTCACCAACAATAAAATGTTTGAGTAAGTAGCACAAGTTACAACTATAGTAAATTGCAATATGTGTATTTCGTGACTGCGGTTTCCCATTCAATTATAAATTTATTATTCAGTAAATAACAACCAAGGGGAACAACCATGTCAATAATAGTATTTACATCGTTGTTGTTCCCCATTCCACAGTACTTACCCTTACCACATATCATTATGTTTAGTCAGAGCATTATTAAATAAGAAAATGGTGTATGCCTCATACTTACCCAAATCTTTGGAACTGGTAATCAAATGTAATCTCCTCTCCAGATGTGATATCTCTTTTACTGAAGAAACCTATCCTAAGCTCCCCATTAACAGTCCACTTCTGTGTCTCAGCATTGGGGTCACATGAGTGGTTGATAAACCGAGATATATTGCCTTTCATTGTAGCATCAATGACAGTGTCCCCTTTAAGGGACATAAAGTAATGGTGGAGGTTGTTCTCATCCGAGTACGCCTGCGCCCGTTTGTAGAACAGCTCATAATCCAGCACTTCACCTACATACTCCATTAGAAATTCACCCCTGCAAAGATTTATTAAAGATTAGTTTCTAAAAAAATCATCTTGTATTTTGCAGATGGGTCCTAGAGATTTTTAAGCATCTTCCAAATATTGTGTCTGTTCATGAACATGCTCCTGAAGCCAATATATAATTATTTTAGGATGTGTAAAATATAGACAGCAAAGGAGATGATCTCAATTTGTTAAGAGTCTGGTACTTAGCTACTCCAAGACAAGTTAAATGAGAAAAAAGAGTATATTTTTTAAGAATAATATAAGACAAAAAGATTAATTTTTAAATGCCTGCTAATAAACAAAAAATAGCATTTCAATCTGATAAACAAACTGTTATCCAGAGATGTATAATTTTGTTTTTTTAAAATGTCAATGTCATGCATTGTCTTGTCAATTATTTTTTATATAACTAGGTTCCCTTAAACTTACATTACTCTTTGTAACTAGGCATGGGTTTGATGTGGTTCAGCCTATGACTATTTTGCAATATTTTTTTATAATAAATGCAAAAAGAACACGAAAACTTGGTTTATGCTCTTGGTTCTGACTAATAATAAGGACTTTAATATTTTTACCATTTTTCATCAGAGAAACTTGGATATAAAGGTTATAGTAACAAAATAAAAAAGGGCGTATTCAAGATCCTCCGAGTATAAGCTTTCCTTTATTATATAATTTATTGTTGGGGGCTTTCAAGTACATATAGAACATTTGAATGCTATTTCTATGTTGATTTGTCATTAGTCATTATTACGCACTGAGCTCAAGGGACTAAATTTAACATCACTCTAATAAATCGAATAATTGGAAATATACCTACAGATATCATCAATTTTTAAACACTAGTTATGCGCCCGCGACTTCGTTCGCGTAGATGTCTGAAACTAACAACGTGTCGTACGTAGGTTACATGATTTTACTTGAGCATTTACTTGGTTACGGATTGAAATCATGTTTATTAAAACACCATCGCAATTAATGCATTGATCGACCCGCCCGCGCTCGCCCGCCTTGGATATCATAAATATGTGTGTGGTGGTACCTACTTGATCATTATTTCACATATTCATGGGTATCAAATGATGTTAAGAACAATTTTATTCAAAATTGATTACTTGTGATGAATAATGTATTTATTTTGATAAAGAATAATATCATGTTACACCTTCACAGAAAAAAAGGTTATAGTGAGTCAATTTCAAAAGATAGACATATGGTGTCACTGACTTTTTAAAAGGAGTGTTTTTTCCCCGTTTTTGTAACATTTTTCATTAATGCTCAGCTCCTACTGGTTGTAGTGTGATGTTATATAGCTTATATAATTCCTCAATAAATGGACTATCCAACAACAAAGGATTTTTCAAATTGAATCAGTAGTTCTGAGATTAGTGCATTCAACCAAACATACAAACTCTTGAACTTTATAATATTAGTATAGATTATTATTAAAAATTACCACAGAAACCTAAAAGTGCCGAGAAGAATTTTAAATAATGAAAGGCAGGGCTTGAAGAGGAAACTTGTTGTAAAAACCTGGATTGGCACTACCTAGGAATAAGCATAACAAACTGGAATGGAAACAAACTGATTCTCTTGTACTTTGTTGATAATTTGGTGAAGTTTACTGAAGACACACAGACATAACAGGTAATGATACAAAAACTTGCAACAGATCAAAAGAGCAAGACTGCCAGATAATATCCAAAAGACCAAGACAATGACGAATGGGATAACTAGAAATCAATAATGAGGAAATGGTATATGTAAACAAATATATATCTAGGACACCAAGCTTTAAAATGTGTAAGGAAATCCAAAGGTGTATTGCGAATACCTACATAGTCATGCTATTGGTGAAACATAATCAAGAGTGGGTTTATTGACATTTGTATTGTGCCAGGTCTAACATATGGATGTCAGATATCAGAGAGAAGAGTAATAGTACAGACATAAGATAAGATAAGCCTTTATTACTGATAGGTTTACTACGGATAATTTTACATTGTAAAATTACATTTTTTATAATTAAAAAATACAAAATTAAACTATTTTTAATTTGCATCAGTTTGTCTTTGAACATAGGTCAGACATAGTACCTCACAAAACAAGAATAGTGCTCTGAGCACTTGCCAACAAAGAATAAGAAGACATATTCTCAGTATCAAGCTGAAACATATATGGATACTAACAAAGAAAAAGAAAATGACCAAAGTATGCAATGTCAAAAATATAGCAACTGAAATGGAAATGTTGTGGACACATGATGAGATCAAACTAAATTAAAGGGGCAAAACATATAATGGAATGGTACCCTAGAGATGACAAAACAGGAAGAGGAAGACCTGTTATAAGATGGGAAGTAACATGAGTATGGATATGGATAGGTGGTGGTCAATGGTGGGAGCCTGTGGACATCAGAACAGTGATGCTGTTGAACCTTATTAATTAATTATATTTAAGTGCATATAAGTTAAGTGAACAATGGCTATTTTTTTATTAAAGCCTTACATAGTATGAAAATTCACACAAGTTTTGGTAGGTCAATCTCAATTCGCTGTCAGTGCAACATCTTACAATATTTTCTATATCAAGCTATTATTCAGCTATGCAAAAACAAAAATTTGCTATGTTCAGTTTCTTAAATTACTAAGTATTATTTTGAAAAATAGTTACAATAGAATGTTTATGTATAGTAAAATTAAATATACTAATACTTACAATGGAATGTCATTTGCAGCTTCCACACCACAACCTTTCTTATCAGCATAGAAGACTTTCAAAGAAGCATTTTCTCCTTTCTGGAACCTTCGGTTGGTACATCTATCTCCAACAGGGCATCTAGAGTTACTGAAATGTTTATTTATGTTTATTTTTAGAAAAACTTAACAAGCATAGAAGTTGTCAATCAGTTATTTTTCCTTACCATTCTATCATAAGCAACCTATTCAAGCAATCTTCACCACAAGCTAATTCCCCTCTCTCTAATTCTTCTTTGGTCATAAAACAGTCACAAGTCATTTTTTTAGTTTCTTTACTAATCATACGATCACACAAATATTCATTTTCATCTAAGTGTTGATATTGTTTCATTCTGTCATCAATAATTTTATCATAAGCCTCTTTACTCAATGGGACAACTTCAAAGTCAGAAATATGATCCTCAGGCAATGGTGGCATGCGCTGTGGTAAGTTAGGGCTTGCCAGAGGTGAACTAGCTGGTGAACTAGCTCCCATCTCCAATTCACTTGACCTACGCCAGCGTGACTTCACTTTAACAGGCATATCCAAAGGCACTGGGAATGATGGTGAGTTTGGTGCAATGATTGGTAACATATCTGTGGATTTTTCTTGGCTGTCTGATCCTATTTCTTCCAGCTTCAACTTGGTTTGTGTTATCAAAGCTTTTTTCAGTGGAGTTTTAACTAAACCATAACCTTTTGTTTTTTGTTTCAAATTACTTATTGTTTTTATACGGCTGGACCTTCTTACACCTGTTGGTGAGGATTCTGCTGAATCATTTGAATTTGTCTGATTGTGTTCTGTTACCCTTGAAGAGTTACTATCATCAGAGAGAGTTGAACTGGGAGTGATACTTGGATCTGGTCTTGCTAAAGCATCCAAGTGGTCTTTAGAAAAGTGTAAGTCAGGTGTGCTGCATGGTGTTGTAGATGAATTCAATGAATCATTGAAATCCATTGGAGAATGAGTTCCTCTAGAAGAAGTAAGGTTAAGGTTTTGAAAGTGACGCTGAATATCTGTATTTTTTTCACTGTCATTTTCTTTGTATGTTTCATTTTTTGGACTGTCAATCTTTATATTATAATATAATTCTGGATGATCATCTTCAACTATTTGCACAATTGTAATGACTTCATCATCATCTTCTGCAAATTCAATTTGATCAACTTGTTCTTCAGCAAGGGGAATATCTTGAGACATTCGAGTTACTTGTTCTGTAGCATTTAGTACCTCATCACAAGCTGAGGTGTTCAGTTTATCAGGTTTAGAAACATCTTCATCAGGAATAATGATGGTTTCCACTTCTAAAATTTTATTCACCTTTTGTTCATCATTTCCTTTCAATAATGACATTTCAACAGTTGACTGTCCCTCACTTATTGTTGGTGCAGGAGAAATATCTCTAGAACTGTTTTGGCTCTGAGGAGTTGTGACACTTATCATTGGACTTAAACAAGCTCCACTGTTAGTATCAGACTGTGTATCTAATGCTGCATTAGAGTCAGATTCAGAGCTTGCACAAGGATCTACAACTCTGATTTCTACACTGCTATTAGTTTCACTGTCACTACTAACATCACATTTTTTAACTAAGTTATCATCATTATTGAATAAACATCGATATTTGCCAAATTTTTTATGTAAAGCTACAATAGGTACTTGGCAAGGTTTTGTGGTAGGTAAAGTCTCTTGCTTAGATTGTGTATGTTCTTGATTATTAGAAACTGAAGGTTTGTCGTCAGGCTTTGTTTCCACCGGAGGCGGCTCCACTGTAGCTGAAGTTTCGCCATCGGCGGGGCCAGCTTCGTTGTTAGCCTGCTTACCACGTCGTGGAGTACGCCTTGTCGCAGCAGTCTTTGCCACAGGCTTCTTCCTCTTAGCCATTGCTGTATTCAGAATCGCCTATTATCAACCTAGAATAGAATTATAAGTAATTAGAAAAATAATCTCTACAAATTATTTCTGATCCGACAGGACTATTGACCTCTTTAGTTCATTCATATTGTTTCTTTACTGTCAATGCCACATGGATATTAGGCAGAATAATCATAAATATATGTTGTGACTCATCTAAACGAGAAATATATAATTATTATCTCAAAAAGCAACCAAATTCAACTCGCAGTGAATTGATAAAGCGTTCCCTACCACCGGTTAGCAACATCATCAAACTATTTGCTTGACAAAATTAGTATGTCCAATTTTTGTAAAAATAATCATACTTATTTCTGTTGAATACTTACGCAAGAATGATTTAGCCATATATCTGATATATCCCATTTTCCAGTAGTTCTCTCATGTAGGATTACTATTTTTTAGAAAACGGGATAAATACAATAGGGGTCGGGGCAAGACGGGACAACGAACGCGAGGCAAAAACCACAGACAATATATACAAATTATCTGTCAATGAACCAAACCAATGAACGAACTTAGAACGAACTATGAAGGTATCTCTGGTCTACACCTTTCAAGATCAAAAAATTACAAACTTGTCTCTGAGATCACAGAATACTTTTTACTCCTAGGAGATTTTTGTATGGATGTGTGTCTGAGCGAACGTTGTGTTATAAAATTGGTGTCATTTTGTGAAGAAGTGTTTGTGTTGACTTGCAATTGGAAGATCATTGTAACTAAGCTGAACTTGATGTGAAACGTGAAAGACTTTGAGAATTTCCTAATGGTTATCCACCTCATCAAAGTGGCATCATGGAGACTGTCATCATATCTTGCGCGCCGAACTCTCCCAAGATGCATTGTAATGTGTTACAGCAGCATCATTTCAATTCAATATTTACAGAATTAAAGAAAATACTTGAGACACCGCTGTATGGGCATTACTTCCCTTTGCGTTCTCTGTAATGGGTATATTTAAAAAAAAACGATTAAAATTGTGTAAAAAATATTTTTATCAGACTTCAAAAAAGGAGGTTAACAATTTGATCAGTATGAATGTAATTTTAACAGAATTGCATTTTTTTGTATTTGTTCGTCTATTTGTCCTCGCATTTCTCAAAACCTTTATGTCGGATTGCATTGCAAACTTTCTTTGAACTAGGTATAGTCCAAATTGAGGACCTGTGCAAGTTTCATCAAAATAGGTTCAGAAGTTTTAAAGATGGTGACTTCAAATACTAAAAAGAAAGAAAAATTAAATTGAACACATTTTTAATGTTTTTGATGCTTTTAAACGCCTACTTTATTGAAACAATTACAAATCAGCCGACGCGGGTTCGAATCCCGCCTGGAGCATATATATTTTCATCATTTTCTTTCCTTCTTTGTATAATTGTTACAAGTAAGGAAAGAATATCTTTAATATTAGTACCTTTTTATAAATTAAGTACAAACTTCAATTTAATAATTGAAGTTTGTACTTAATTTATAAAAGGGTATTTTTTGGAGTTGGTACTATATAAACTGTTTCCAGAAACTTGTTTTTTTTTTCAAAGAGTACGGCAAATGAGTCAAATGAATTAACACCACCGTGTGAAGCGGTAAAAGAAGTCTTTAGTAAAGAGAGCTAGTGCAGCTCAGAACTCACTGGAGCATCCACCATGCCGCTGGCCGAAAAGATGGCTTTTCACGTATCTTTTGGAAGAACTCATATTACTTAAGACATGGGCTCCGTCAAAACAACCCAAGAGATGTTTTGAACCATGTTGTTAACCTATGGATTTTCTCAATGCGCGGTTCCTTATAAAAGCATTAACAAAATATTCAAAACTACAAGGAGGATAAAGACTCGAAAACTTTATGTGTTCGAGAGTCAGTGAACTGAGCTCATATACCTAGTAAATTTAGTCTTTTATAATATTAGATCGAATTGTTTGGAGTGATTGAGTATGAATCTGGTATGAATACAATGATGTGACATTGACAACGCATGAAATAAAAAAAAAATCGATATTAAAAATATTGGACATTAATACCGATTTTAAAAAATATTCGCTATTTTGTTAATTATAACAAAAAAACTTCAATATTCATTAGAATATTGAAGTTGAAATATTCATTAGAATATTGAAGTTTTTTACCCAAACCTTCAAAAGTACTTTAAAGTGATCTCTGGATTTGTGTGACATACTCTTTATAATCTGTGATCTGGGTCAATCTCTTTAGTTATTACTGTTCTGAGGTCAATCTAGTGTCAGTCAATGCATCACTATATCGTCTGTGCAGTCAATCAATCCTGCGGTCCAAATTGAACCATTTGCGCGCTTACAAACGAACCAAATTGAACGTATTCGTGCCGGCGAGATTATTATGACGTTATAAGTGACGGCATGGTAACGGTACTTACGAAAAAGAGGTAGTGCAGTGTGGGCGCTAATTTCAAATTTGAGGTTATTAGCTGGACTTTGTGAAAAAAGTTGTAAATGTTTTATTTTTGAATTGATAAAAACTTCATAACCAGAGGTCGGAATTACGTAATGTTATTCATGTATACCTACACTGATTTCATACAGTCAAAGATGAAAGTGGATATGGCTAAAATCCCGAGATTAATTTTAATTAGCAGAACAATGGGCGTAATTCTGGCGAACACATGCTAAGATTAAATTTAAGTTCAGTCTACCTGTTGTGGATTATTAAGGGGTTCGTCGTGCGAAGCAGACGCGAAAGAAATAATATTAAAAAACGGTTATAAAAATGGCAAAAGGAATATTATTGTATTTCTATAAACTTTACAAAGATAACAACTTAAATCACCATGACAACAACTACTAAAACTTGACATGAAATCGTACAGGTAAAACTGAATTATAGTTCATGGAGGTTTCACTACACACTGCGCACCACAGAAAAAATGAAAACAACGTAATACAACTATACATAAAAAACGCACGCAGTTACACTCCACATAACAATTACGTCACAAATCAAGGCGTCCTGGCCTTTTGATCTGCCGACCATACCGAGTTCGTCTTTCGTCAACATTCCCAGCACTCGAAGACGGACTCCCCTCGCTCGTCTTGCTTGTTGCTGCCTGGGTGGTATCTATGGGTAACTCGCAAGCCCTTGATAGCTCCAAAGGATAAATGCGTTCTATTGCGCGTGTCTTATCACCGCGTGAGGTTCCTAAACGGACGACCCGATGATTGCCATCCGCTCCCTTCAATAACTCTTTCACTATAGCCAGAGGCCAGTGAATTCTCTTCAAGCCTTCTACTTCCATCAGCACAATATCTCCAACCGCGATTGATCTATGACTTCTTGTGCCGGCGGTGTTATGGGCCAACAACGACAAATATTCGCTCCTAAACCTCATTTTGAAGTCATCTCTAATTTTCTGGACATATCGGAGGCGAGCGTTTAGCGATCTTCCATCAATCTGGTCAAGGTCTTCTGTACCGTACTCCTGATTCTTAATATCCTGTAGGAACATAGCAGGTGTTAATGGACTTAAGTTCTCGGTGTTATCAGAAATATAAGTTATGGGCCTCGCATTTAATACAGCTTCACATTCACAAAGGAGTGTTGACAATTCCGTCAAAGTGAGCGCCGCTTTACCGATAACTCTTCTAATTATCTCCTTTAAGGACCTCACTAAACGTTCCCAGAACCCTCCCCACCACGGTGCACGGGGAGGAATCAAGCGCCACTTTATCTTATTGGTCGAAGTCCTTTCAGCTATTTCTTGCCAGTTGACAGAGCTTAACAAGTTACTGGCACCAATGAAATTCGTACCATTGTCGCTGTATATAATCGATACTCTTCCACGTCTCGCCAAAAACCTCCTCAAAGCCATTAGGAAATCTTCTGTGGAAAGTGATTATTGACGTTGGAGAGCTGGTTTCTATTGTGCGAGGAAATTATAAGATTATCAAGAGTTTAGCCATTTATTTACAGAGTGACATTGACAACAGTGACACACACTATCTTTTTAATTACATCGTTAACACTCTTCCCCCCTGGGGTTTGAAGGTAAACGAGCCAAGCGATGCGCAGAGCGTCGGCGCAGCGTGCCGCGTGAAGTCCTCACGTCAACTACCCTCACTAGTTCCTCAGCTCCAGGATAGACGGCTTCAACTATTCCGCGAGGCCAGTAACTCCAACCACGTCTCCGACTTGTAAAGCTCGTCGCTGGTGTGGCTCACATTGAGCCACCCGCCATTGCCTCCTAGAGCATAGATCTGCAGCATTAGTTGTACTTGCGGGTAGGTGTGACGAAGTACCCAATAAAAAATGAAACAGTGACGAAAACATGGCTAAGAGGACGGCAGATTGTCTCTACTGCGCAAAACAAGGTCGAAAGCGTCTCATCCATTGTTGCTATATCTTTCTAGAGGTGCATGTCTTCAAATAACGATTTAAGCCAATCTGGACCCTTAAGCAAGTAATCATGAGGAGAGTATGCTTGCGATTTTGCGGCGGCATCAAATACGAGTCTCAGTTTCTTCTTATTTGGATTGTCAACTCCAAAGTATGGCAAATACCACAGTCGTTTGGATGCAACATTAGGCTCTGCACAACGATGAGCATAACTATTATCAAATAGATGCTGCACCCGTTTTTTGTATCGAACTTGGAAGCTTGAGTTCGTATTTATCTTTCTCGCTACGTCTTTTAGACGACTGAAAACGGTAGAGTATGAATCTTTCATCTTCACAGTCTCCTCCTTCCAAGGAAGTCCAACTTCCCAATGATCATCAATCTGTTTGGACGTCGTATGAAGGATTTCCAAGGCTTTAATATCCTCCGAGCACTGCCGTAGCTTGGTACTGACTCCGAGAGCATCTAGTGAATAGGATCGCCTAACAAGATCGTAAAGGTCGTCTAAGCTATCTCCGCCCTTGCATTCTTGATGAGACAACATCAAAGTATGGGCATCAGTCCTCCCGTGTGGTCGGCGCTTTCCAACTGTTCTTCCATGAACCGACCAACCTAGAACAGTGCGAGTGGCATATGGGTCGCCTTCTATAATCTCTTGTGGTTCTAGAAGATGGAAGTTATCTTGTCCGATAATCATTGTAGGCTTCATTTGTCCCAAGCAGAGTGCATCTTGAATACCTAATAAGTGTTCATAGTGATTAGGCTGAACGTATTGACATGGAAGATTGATCCCTTTAACTGTGCGTGCTTCAATCTTGTAGCGGTCAGAATGTTCACCAGAGAGTTCAAAATCTAATAGCTCAGTTTCCCCGATTAGTACGCTATTGTCCCAAGCGCCTCGCACATGTAAACATTTGGTGCGTCCCTTTAGTCCCGCTTGTTCAGCAATCTTGTGGTCAATCATCGTGATTGTGGAACCGTCGTCTAAAAGAGCATCAGTGACGACGGCTCCGTTAGGACCGTGGATATGGACACGAACATACTTGAGAAGTACGTTGGATCGTGTAGGAGAATTTGACGTAGCTATCCTTTCGTAAACATTTACGTTCGCTACACAGTCATTGGCATCGTCGGTATCATCAGGTACTTTGGCAGTAAAAGCGTTGACGGAATCGTCTAGTTTCTTTGAAGCCCAATGAAGAATCTGGTGATGTGGTAATCCACAGTCTTCAATGTCGCATACTGGAGCTTCACATGTGTTCTTATCATGGCCGCTAGCTAAACATTTTGGGCAAAGGCGATTGCTGCGTACAAAAGACCATCTATCCTTTCGGAGAGCGCGCTTGAACTTTGGACAGTCAATAACAACATGGTCAGTGCGCCTGTAGCAAAAACGGCATTTTGTAGCTTCTTTCGTCTGCGCTAGCGTGATGTGAGGCCGATGATGACTGAAGTGAGCAGTCGGAGCATTAGTATTTTTAAATGACGTTCGTAGTAATGATACGCCGATGTTCGAAATTTTTTGTGCTTCAATATCTAAAAATTCCGATAATTGTTCAATTCGAGTCATATTAGAACCTTTTTCCCGATTTTCGTGTGCATAGTCGGCCCACCTAGTAATCAAACTGCATGGTAATTTAGATAAGATAACTGTAGTCAATTCGGGACTTCTTAGATAATCATTTTGATTTATAGCCTTCGCAGCAACTACGCAATTTTTTATTTTTATGGAAAAAGAAACTATGTCATTATGATATGACAATGACAATGTCGGAATTTTACTGATTTGACTGACAATTTTGGAAATAATTATTTCAGGGCGGCCGAAACGTAATTCTAATGTATTCATAATGTTTTCAGCTAATACATTACCCATCAAAAGTGCAGAAACACATTCTTTAGCTTCGCCCGATAAACATTTTCGTAGACGGCACACATTCTCTGCGTTCGAAAACTGGCAAATATTAGTTGACTCTATGAAGAAGTTTTTAAAATTAATCCACTCCATAGGGTCTCCGTTGAACAAAGGTAGCTCCTTTGGAGTCGCCATACGACTTATTACCTTATCGATGGAATAATTTTGGTTATAACTGCGGGCACAGCCTACAGCTAAGTTGTGCACGGCGTCAGCTAACTTAAGGATTCCTTGATCTTGAGCAATGGGTACTGACGGGTGCTGATCCTGTAGAGCAGGGTGCGGAGAACGTAACTCTTGCATAGCATGGGTCGGGCAGCAATCATCTTGTGCAGGGTTTGGGCAGCGCGCATTATGTACCGCAGTAGTGCGGCGCTGGTTATCATTGTGTTGCGTTACCCAATTTTCTGTCCGTAGTGCTGCAGAAACCGACGATGCAATAGATCCTTTACGTGACCGTCGTTCTTCTAGCTCTGCTAGACTTTCATTCAGCTTCTTGTCCACGAGATCCAGCTCCACCTGCATTCTCATCTCCTCTAGCCTCGCTTTCATCCGAGCTTCCTCGGTAGCTACAAGCAGACGCGCTTTCTCTTCCGCAGCTTGAAGGACCACTTATTGACGTTGGAGAGCTGGTTTCTATTGTGCGAGGAAATTATAAGATTATCAAGAGTTTAGCCATTTATTTACAGAGTGACATTGACAACAGTGACACACACTATCTTTTTAATTACATCGTTAACAGTGATGTACATATCTCCAGGTGAACCGCGCGATACGTGGCGCATGTGAATAATGCTATCCAGCATTTGCCACCTGAGCGCAAATAAAGGGGTCCGGCAAAATCAATCCCCGTGACATCAAATGCTGTACTACAAGTAATACGGTCAACCGGTAGAGGAGCTGGTGCTGACACACAATGTTTGGAACTAAATCGTTTGCACGTGACACATTGTCGCACGATTCTCTTCGCTACTCGCCGAATACCAACAATCCAAAATTTCTCACGTAATATATTCATGAGAGTTTGAGATCCAGCATGAAGGTGTTCTTTGTGGTTTTCCCTTACCATCCGCTCAACAATCAAATGGCACCCTGGAAGAAGTATTGGAAATCGGAACCCAGCCGTTTCTTCTAGTAATGTTAACCTAGTCTTGACCCGAACGATGCCCTTCTCATCCTTTACTGTTTCTAACTTGGGTATAGACGGCGATCCCTTTTGCTGGTTCTGTAGTAACATAAACAGCTTCAATTCTGCCTCTTCATACTCGTCGGCTGTCACATTACCAGCTGTTTGATCATGGTCTCTCCTACAGATGTTCGTCTGGCCCGCCCAACCCCGCAGCTTTGGAAAACGAGATTTACATCAATCCTATGTACTCTTTTACCCAACCATATGTACAACTTTCATTTTCAATGTAACGCTAATATAAATAAGTTAGAAGCATCACTGGTGGCCGGGCCAGCCTGACGTTTTCAGCCCGGCCCCTTCTACATCACCACTACTACAACAACTAGTAACAATTAATTGTTAGAGAACTAATGTACTACATAAAATACATACATTCAAGCATTTATTTCATATTAAAATGCAATATCTTAGGAGATATCAAAGTAAGGTGGGGCCGGGCTGAAATTATTGAAATAGCTAATAACAATAAAAATACAAAACCTAAGAACCCATATTCTATGTGTGTGTAATCTCCCAGAGGTGCAGTATATATGTACAACTTTATTTTTAAGTTACATTATTTAAATATAAAAATATGAACACTAGAAATTATTTCAGCCCGGCCCCCTACAATCGTTTATATCTTTTTAGCTATTGCATCAATCTGCACAAAACGATAATGTGTGGACTCGTATACAGTAGTACTTTGATAAATTTTGGCTCATGAATTTACTAAGATTATATTCGACGAGATAATTAAAATCTAAGATAGTACTAGTGGAGTGACCATCAGTCACGTGTCAATTTCAGGACATGTGTTTTATCGAATGAAACAAGTAATAATTAGAGTTTTTTTTATTAATACAACATTTTTAGATTTATAAAAATGAACAACCTTCGTATTTAAAATTATTAATACGTAATAGGGATATTGACAACAAGTAAAAAAGTAGGATTTTCACTTAAATTCAAAAATATGAGTTTTATTTACCTACAAAAATACTTGAAGAGCACATATTTTTATGTCATATTGGTCTTATTATTAGCAATTTTTTTAAAATGACGAAATAAATAAAACAAAACTAATTATGGTAACATGGTCATTTATAAAGTACTAAGATGCTATTAAACATTCAATAAAATGTTGTCAAATACCCTATTAATTAACTTCCATATAATCTATTAAATCACAGTCTTTCATTAGGTACTTCAAAAATTATAACTTATAAAAGTATTGGTTAATATTTGGTATACATATAAGTAGTAGTAGCAATTACTTTTATAATCTAGTCTTTATAATTAAAAAAACATACCCACCGAATTGGCAACCTCTTCGTTTTTGAAGTCGGTTACAAATCCTCTAATTATAAATTGTATCATTCAATAAAAACATGTTTCCTAGATGGTAGGCCCATATGTAGGGTTGTCTGGGTAGGCCTTTCTTATTTCAGCCTTAAGACAGTTCGCTGTGTTTTGGATTGAAGGGAAAGATAGCCAATAAAGTAGTTAGAGGGCATGTACGGCATTTCAACTTAGGCCTCAGGATAACAACCGAACTGCAATATCAAGTGATTTTTCCTTATTAAAGCAGCTGTTAATAGGTGGCGGAAACTGTTTACCACCAGCTGGGCCATTAACTTGTATATCATCTACTTAGATCATTAAAAAAAAGTCCTGAAATTAGCACGTGCCTGATGGTCACTCCACTAGTACTATCTTAGATTTTAATTATCTCGTCGAATATAATCTTAGTAAATTCATGAGCCAAAATTTATCAAAGTACTACCGTATACGAGTCCACACATTGTCGTTTTGTGCAGATTGATGCAATAGCTAAAAAGATATAAACGATTGTAGGGGGCCGGGCTGAAATAATTTCTAGTGCTCATATTTTTATATTTAAATAATGTAACTTAAAAATAAAGTTGTACATATATACTGCACCTCTGGGAGATCACACACACATAGAATATGGGTTCTTAGGTTTTGTATTTTTATTGTTATTAGCTATTTCAATAATTTCAGCCCGGCCCCACCTTACTTTGATATCTCCTAAGATATTGCATTATAGTATGAAATAAAGGCTTGAATGTGTGTATTTTATGTAGTTCATTAGTTCTCTAACAATACATTGTCACTAGTTGTTGTAGTAGTGGTGATGTAGAAGGGGCCGGGCTGAAAACGTCAGGCTGGCCCGGCCACCAGTGATGCTTCTAACTTATTTATATTAGCGTTACATTGAAAATGAAAGTTGTACATATGGTCGGGTAAAAGAGTACATAGAATTGATGTAAATCTCGTTTTCCAAAGCCGCGGGGTTGGGCGGGCCAGACGAACATCTCCTACAGTTGTGTAGGAATCGCAGGCACCAGGCCATTTGACGGACAACCTTCTTGAAACTGGAAAAATACACAAACCTTTCCAAAAAGTCGTCGTGACATTGAGCAACTACACAATGTTTTTTGACTTCCTTATTCACTTCGGTAACATCTGCATCAGGGATACTATTGGGCCATTCAGGCATTCCCAACTTTAACCACAGTGGCCCTTCCCACCATTGACTTTCCTTAAGAACAGTAGCGTTACATCCGCGTGAAGGTAAATCAGCAGGATTGAGTTGTCCAGGAATGTGCCTCCAGTCGTCCGCATTTGTTCTATCATTAATCTCTTTCACTCTATTCTGAACAAAAACGTTAAGACCACACTTTTTCCTAATCCAGGGTAGAACAATGCTAGAGTCAGTCCAATAATAGACACTTAAATTATTCAAGCCTAATCCTTCGATCGCTTCACCTGATAATCTTGAACCCATCAAGGCAGCAATCAGCTCCAACCTTGGCATGGTTATAGGTTTGATTGGGGCCAATCTTGATTTAGCTAGGACAAGTTGTATATGGACATGTCCTTTATATTCCGACCGGATAAATACACAGGCAGAATAAGCGGTTTGGCTAGCATCACAGAACACGTGTAAGCTTGTCATATCTGAATCTAACTGGACTCTCGAAAGTCTTCTTGGTATACGACACTTCTCCAGTAAATGCATCTGTGCCATCCAATTTCTAACCTCTTTCTCCATGTCATGGGGTAGGTCCTGGTCCCAATCGATCTTCCTTGACCAACATTTTTGTAAAATAAGCTTCGGAATAAGAGTAGTAGGGCACGTAAATCCGATCGGATCGAAAATGCTTTGGGCCAAAGATAAAAGAGACCTTTTAGTAACTCTGCCTTTAAACTTTCCTAGAGCGAGACTTTTACAGAACAGTTCATCTTCGCGTGAATCCCAGGTTAACCCCAAAACTGAAATCGTCTCGTGATCGTCATCTACGTTTACCGGCCCAGTCACCCAAGTTCGTAACTCGAAACTTCCTTCTAACATTATGGTGTTTGCTTCTTCAACGAACTTATTCATCTCCGACAAAGAATCGACACTTGTGATGCAATTATCCACGTAAAAGCTTCGCTTCAACGTCGAGGCGGTATCACCATGATACTTCTCGAGATGATATTGGATTGTGGCAGACAACAGGAAAGGACTCGTTGTGATTCCAAAAACCACTCTCTTGTGCCTAAATACCTTAACTTCACGTTCCGAATTATTAATGTCTTGCCACCAGAGAAATTTTAGAAAATCTCGATCTTGTTCATGAAGAGAAATCTGTAAGAACGCCTTCTTAATGCCCGCGGTAATCCCAATTGATCTCTTCCGAAATTGTATTAAAATTTTTTGAATCATTTCGATTAAGTTAGAACCCTTTTCCAAGCAACAATTTAGCGAAATTCCATTCTTCTCTGAAGCCGATGCATCAAATACGGGTCTTATCTTTGTCGTAATACTTGACTCTTTCACTACGGCATGATGTGGTAGATAGTGCCCTGTAGTCATATCATCATCAGTCACCACTTCTATTATGCCACTATCTAACCACTCTTCAAAAATATCATCATAATCTTTCAAAATTCCAAGAGCAGACAGTTTCTTCGTTGTACCAAATAACCTCTCTACGGCAATATTATAATTCGTTGACAGATTTACCGCTAAATCCTTCCAGGGAAGCCTTACTTCATACCTTTTCTCACTATCTACTCTTATTGTTTCTCTGAAAAATTTGATTACTTCTGCCTCTACTCTCTTTTCGCTCTTCACCTCTGCTTCGTCGCGTATGCCTATAGATTCTAACTTCCATATATCGCTAACATCCACGGTACATGAAAACGTATTTGTAACCGCGTAAAATACCGTGGAACAATAAATTCCTGGTGCTGGACCTTGAACCGTCCACCCAAACATCGTCTCTATGGCCCTTAAATTATCTTTAATTATTAGAGTTCGACCTGTGATCAAGGATGCCGATACGTCCGAACCTATAAGCAGACCTATGTCCGTTGTGTCCTCTGCTGAGTCATTCAAGGTAATGCCTTTCCTCTGCAACTCTGATAGTAGAACGGACTGTCGCATTTTAGGTAAGTATCCGCAAATGACGCGTTCCTCTAACGCTTGCAATTCCAACGAAAAAGTCTGATCTATACTTTTCAGACACAGAATATACGATCGTTTTTTCTCCTTCTTAGTCACGATACCTCCGAACAAATTATGTGAGACTTCTTCCTGGGCATAAGGTTGTAGCTTTAGTTTCTCCACTATATCCCTTTTGACAAATGATCTCTGTGCACCAGAATCAATTAGAGCTCTTATTCTAAACTTCTCTGCCCCATTGACTATGTCAACCATAACTGTTTGTAGAAGTACCGTGTCAACTTTCGCGGTTAAGCCACTTAGTACTGCCGGACTGCTGCATCGTTCCTCTTCTTCTTTCTTTAACGGTCTAGTTGTCTTCACTTCGCCACACATAAGTGTGTAATGTCTTCTAGAGCATAAAATGCACTTTGGATAACTCTTGCATCTCTTGTAGCTATGTCCAATTTTTAGGCAGATGAAGCAAGCATTCTTCCGTTTTAAACAATCCCGTCTATCGTTCAAGGACATTTTCATTGCACTGACACATTCTGAACTGGTGTGAGAAGGCTTCTCGCAGAATACACATAATTTCTCTTTAGCGCTTGAGCTATGTCCATGTTTTTCTGTAGTAGCAGCGAAACAGGCAGCAGACGATGTGCATGGTCCCTTATAAGTATCTCGTAAGAATCCTGCTCGAGCTATTACGATCCTTTCCTCTGATTCAACCTCATGTTTGAGAAAAAGAAGTAGTTTTTCTAATTGACTGTCAGTCATATTTAGCCGTGACCTGTTCCAAGCCCTTAAAATATCTTCTGGCAAGGCGGACTCGACTAAAGGAAAAAATATGGCAGCATACTTATCCTTAGTGACCCCCATGGTTTCTAGCGCCTGTATTTGCGTCATGATCTTATCATATAAAGTTCTGGTTGACATTTTTGGCATTCCTTTGGCTTGAGCCAGAACCAACTGCAAAAGTTCCCGAACATAGTGTTCGATTATAATCTCATCCCGTGCATACCTATTTCTCAGCTGGTCCAGAGTATTGTGAAGTGTTAATACTGGCCACATATAGACATCTGTTATTTGAATTAATCTAAGAATGTTTTGTCACCTTCTGTCTGTTTACTTATTAAAACAACAATATATTTTACACACGATTTTATTTCCTTTTATCATATTAAATCACAATATGCATATTTTATCAGGTTATGGGCCCAGATAACGGTTCTATGATATATTTAATGTGATAATTATATAGGAGTGTTGAATTGTGATTATTTTTACGAAGATGCAGGCGCCTACGTTTAGTAAGTTGACCGGCCAAGCGAATTACGGAACTTGGTCGTTTGCAATGAAAATGTATCTGACGGAGTGCGAACTTTTAGACTGCATTACGATGGAGATGGTGAGTGAGGACGACAAAAAGCGTGACGCTAAGACACGATCTAAAATTTGTTTGATGTGTTCGGAAAGTATTTACCCACTGATTATGAATGCAGAAACAGCAAAGGAGACGTGGGATTGTCTACAGAAAGCTTATGCAGATAGTGGGCTAACCCGCAGACTAGGTCTTCTTCGAAAGTTGTTCCGTGTTCAATTAAGTAACTTTCCTACTATAGAAGCATATTGTAGCGAAGTCCAAGCTACACAACAGGCGTTGATAGCCATTAAAGCAGGTCTCGACGACGAGTTTGTAGGGATCATAATGCTGGCTGGATTATCAGATGAGTACAATCCGTTAGTTATGGCACTAGAGCATTCTGACAATAGGATTTCGACGAATTCGGTAATGGCTGCTTTAATGAAAGAAGATCAGCGTAAACAAGGACGTGAACCATATAGTAGGACAGTTGATACAGCGATGAGTGTCAGCGCTAGTAGCAGTAGTGGTAAAACCAGAAAGGAAATTGTTTGTCACTATTGTAAAAAGAAGGGCCATTTTAAATGGCAATGCAAATTATTTAAGTCGTCGAAGAATAAGACACAGGTAGGCGATGTAGATAGTGTGGCAACTGATTCAAATGTAGTTGTGACTTGTTTACAAACAGGTGCCTATGATGGATGGGTGATCGATTCCGGTGCAACTGCTCACATGACATACAACAAAGATTTATTAACAGAAATAAATAATAAAAATTTGGATGGCGTAACAACTGCCAATAACAGTAAGCTAGTTTCAAAATTACGAGGAACCACTAACATTAAGGCTCGTTGTAATGGTGATGTTGTCAATGTGAAGGTTGAGGATGTGATGCATTTACCGGAATTGATCACAAACCTGTTGTCTGTTCGGAAGATCACCGAGCATAATAAAATTGTTGTTTTTGATAGAAAATATTGTAAAGTTTTTAACGAGGACTCTGTAAATATTAATGCTAACCCTTTATTTATAGGAACTTTAAGAAAAGGCTTATATGTAATTGATACGGCGGATCATAAGGCAATGACGGTAACAGGTGACACTGATCATGCAGCTGCTGCTTCCAATTTATGGCATAGAAGGCTGGGTCATTTGTCACGTAGTCAAATGATTAAGTTAAAGCCCTTAGTATCAGGTTTTTCGTATACAAGTAATGGTTACGAAAAGATGCCTTGTACAGCTTGTTGTAAAGGTAAGCAGTGTGTACAAAAGTTTCCTAGGAACAGAGGGAGCAGAGCAACTGATTTGTTAGGTTTAGTTCATATGGATTTAGCAGGCCCGATGGAAGTTCCATCATGGGGTGGTGTAAGATATGCGTTAGTTCTCGTTGACGATTACAGTCGCAAGGTATTTTCTTATTTATTAACATCAAAGGATGAAGTTTTTGATAAATTTATGTTTTTCAAGGTTTTTGTTGAAAATCAGCTTAATAAGAAAATAAAGTGTGTTCGTAGCGACAATGGGACTGAATTCGTCAACAAAAGGTTGCAAGGTGAATTACGCAAGCATGGTATTCTTCACCAAACGAGTTGCGCTTATACTCCTCAACAAAATGGAGTTGCAGAGCGTACCATAAGAACAATCACAGAGAAGACCAGGTGCATGTTGCAGGATGCAGGTCTTGATAAAAGATGGTGGGGAGAAGCATGGTTAACAGCAGTATACCTGAAAAACAGATCTCCTACCATGGCCCTTTCCAATAAAGTACCAGAGGAAGCTTGGTCTGGTAAGAGGGTAGATATTTCTCACCTTAAAATTTTCGGCAGTAAAGCTGAGGTTCTAGTAAAGGAATATAAGAAGAAGTTTGATCCTAGGTCAACGACTATGACTATGGTAGGGTATAGTGAGACTCAAAAAGGGTATAGATTTACCGATAATGTCAGCAATCCTAAACGGGTAATTGTTGCACGGGATGTAGTGTTTATGGAAGGAGAATTTGACATTTCTAATAAGATCTCGGTAGAAAGTGTGAAAGTTGAAGAAGTTCCTTTACAATTTGAATGTAACAAGGAAAGTCTTCAGTGTTCTTCAACGGAAAGTCGTCAGTGTTCTTCAACTGCTAGTTCTGAAGACGGGAGATTAAATAATAATAATCAGAATGCAGTTCCGGATGGCGGAGAAGACGATTTTTACGATTCAGACGATTTTCAAAATGTTCCTGTATTGCAGAATGAGGGACCTTCTTCTGTGGTAGAGAATGAGGGAGTTCCTGTTGCTTTAGAGAGGCCAGAGCTGGCACAATCTTCAAACCCCGTTGAAGAAGTGGGGGTAAGGAGGTCACAGAGGCTGAGAAAACCTAAACGAGATAAGGACATGATTTATAATTTTCTCACTTCTAACGAAACAAATCCTGTTTCAATTGGTGATGCTTTTGAAAGGTCGGACAGAGCTCTTTGGCAGAATGCGATGAAGGAGGAATATGACTCGCTTATTCAGAACGGCACTTGGACAATAGTTGATAGACCCATAAATGGAAACATTGTCAAGTGTAAATGGGTATTTACGTTGAAGCGTGGTGCAGATGGCTCTATTCAGAGACACAAAGCGCGTCTTGTAGCCAAGGGATATTCTCAAGTTTACGGAGTAGACTATTTCGAGACTTTTGCGCCTGTGGTACGATTATCTTCCATTCGTCTTTTATTGGGCTTAGCAGCAGAATTGGACTTGGAGGTGCATCATTTAGATGTAACTACAGCCTTTTTGAATGGTGATTTGGAGGAGGAAATTTATATGGAACAGCCATAAAAGTTTATCAAGAAGGGTCAGGAAAGAAAAGTTTGTAAACTCAAGAAAGCTATTTATGGGCTAAAGCAAGCTGCTCGTTGCTGGAATGAGAAAATACATACTTTCTTGGTTGATGTTGGTTTTTCTGCTTCCAAATATGACAATTGTGTATATATGAAGAAAATTGATAAGAAATTTATTGCTATTGGACTTTATGTAGACGATTTCTATATTTTTACTAATGATTTAAAAGAAGCTAAAGATCTTAAGAAGAAGATAGCAGAACGATTTAGAATTAAGGATCTTGGTGAAGTTAGAGATTGTCTTGGGATGCTAGTTGGCAGAAACCGAGAAAAGGGTGAAGTCCATATAAGTCAAGAAAGTTATATTAAAAAGATTTTGGAGAAAGCAGGGATGCTTGAATGCAAACCTGTTTCCACTCCTTTAGAGTATAATCTTAAATTAGAAAAGACACAAAATGTTAACAACAAGGTGGAAGCTGAAGATGGTTATCAGGAGCTTGTGGGTTCTCTTATGTATTTGGCTACCTGCACAAGACCTGACATAGCGTATGCAATTAGTTACCTTAGTCAATTTAATTGCTATCATGATAGTACACATATGGCTGCTCTCAAACGTGTGTTAAGATACTTGAAGGGTACTATTGACTATAGGTTATGTTTTAAGAAAACAGGCATACGGAAACTTACAGCTTACGCCGATGCAGACTGGGGCAACAGCTTCGATGGAAAATCATTTACTGGTTACTGTCTACTTTTTGCGGGTGCTGCTATTAGTTGGCAGGCACGGAAGCAGCAGTGTGTAGCTCTAAGTACAACTGAAGCTGAATACATTGCCTTATGTGAAGCCTCTAAAGAAATTGTTTTTATAAAAGGTTTATTTGGAGAGCTTTGTTTTGTTAATGATTGTGTCACAGTTTTTAGTGATAGCCAAAGTGCTAGTAAATTAGTTTATAGCGCTGCTTTGCGCAAGCGCTCTAAACATATTAATATAAAATATCACTATGTTAGGGACTTAGTGAACAATAAGCAAGTTGTTATAAAGTTTTGTCCAACTGAAGTGATGGCAGCTGATATGTTCACTAAATCAACAACTAGTTTGAAATTGGTGTATTGTTCAAAGAGCATAGGGTTGCAGGGATCTTAGATTAAGTGGGGGTATTGTGAAGTGTTAATACTGGCCACATATAGACATCTGTTATTTGAATTAATCTAAGAATGTTTTGTCACCTTCTGTCTGTTTACTTATTAAAACAACAATATATTTTACACACGATTTTATTTCCTTTTATCATATTAAATCACAATATGCATATTTTATCACAGAGCCTTTTCATAATTGTCCCCGGACGGTGGATAACTTTGTACTAATTCCTTTGCGCTTGAGCCTGGTTCCATGCATTGTAGGAGAAACTGGAATTTATCTTCTAGGTCAATATGTTCGTCCAAATGAATCTTTCTAAATTGACCCCAGAAGCCTAGCCAATTCCTGACATTGCCATCAAATTTTGGTGGTTCCAGCTTCGGTAATCGGAAATGCCTTTCTGGGTCCTTTATCATCCGCTCATTGCACCTTGATCCTTTTCCCAGGCTTCTGTAGCTAAGATTATCGCCGTCGTTTGTCTGTGCTGCATTAGAATCTTCTGTAAAACGTGTATATGAAACTTTCAGCGAAAACCATCTTCGAGTATACGTTTCGGTGTTATCCATGTCTTCTTCATACTCTTCTTCATTCCGGTTTAACATATCCAACCATAGTCCCAGTATTTTATTGTCAATAGCTTCTAACTTTTGATAGGCGTCAACCAAAATTTCATAGTCTTCCTTGGCTGAGCTTATTTCATTGTTATTAATACATCTCTCTAACCTGTTTGCCCTCGTCGTAAATAACCGTCGTATCGCTTTCCGTTCTTCTTTCGCTCTCTCCATAATTTACCCTCACGGTCGCCAAATGTTGTGGATTATTAAGGGGTTCGTCGTGCGAAGCAGACGCGAAAGAAATAATATTAAAAAACGGTTATAAAAATGGCAAAAGGAATATTATTGTATTTCTATAAACTTTACAAAGATAACAACTTAAATCACCATGACAACAACTACTAAAACTTGACATGAAATCGTACAGGTAAAACTGAATTATAGTTCATGGAGGTTTCACTACACACTGCGCACCACAGAAAAAATGAAAACAACGTAATACAACTATACATAAAAAACGCACGCAGTTACACTCCACATAACAATTACGTCACAAATCAAGGCGTCCTGGCCTTTTGATCTGCCGACCATACCGAGTTCGTCTTTCGTCAACATTCCCAGCACTCGAAGACGGACTCCCCTCGCTCGTCTTGCTTGTTGCTGCCTGGGTGGTATCTATGGGTAACTCGCAAGCCCTTGATAGCTCCACAGGATAAATGCGTTCTATTGCGCGTGTCTTATCACCGCGTGAGGTTCCTAAACGGACGATCCGAAGATTGCAGGTTCGTGTCCTGTCACGGTCGCCAAATGTTGTGGATTATTAAGGGGTTCGTCGTGCGAAGCAGACGCGAAAGAAATAATATTAAAAAACGGTTATAAAAATGGCAAAAGGAATATTATTGTATTTCTATAAACTTTACAAAGATAACAACTTAAATCACCATGACAACAACTACTAAAACTTGACATGAAATCGTACAGGTAAAACTGAATTATAGTTCATGGAGGTTTCACTACACTACCTCTTTCTCTCAATATGAATGGGAAAAGGATCGCTGTCATAAAATTTGACATTTAGAAACATGCATTCAATTTTCGACCTTATTAAACGGGGATAAAATGCAGTGTTGTGGAGGCACCTCCGTACATGCCGTCTAAAATTGTCTATGGTTCGTATGAAATCTGTCTAAATTTAGGTGTCAGCTCTAAACACATTCTTGCTATCTCATTCTTGTAACATATTGTGAGAAAGAGATATACTGAACTTAAATTTAAACTTAGAGTGTGACTCCAGAATTAGGCCCAATACCGTGATTTATTAAATAAAAAAGTTAGAGTCTGGCCAGTGTAGCGTGTCACTCGTATTTTCAATGAGGTTTTTTATGGCAACACTCGAAATGCCATATTGACGTTTCATTTCTCATTCTTCTATGGAGTTTAATTTGTAGTTTTACTTTAAAATAATGTCGAAATCAATAAAAAGTACTACTCGAAAGCTTGTATACAATATGATACATAAATACAAAGATGTAATAGTGAATTTAATCGGTAATCTGTAGAGAAAATTCGACATTTGGAGGAAATACATACGCTACAGGTTAGTTTATTGTTTTCAGGGCGTTATGGGTTGATACTTTTCTGTTTTCTGCCCACCTCACCTACCTAATAAAATCCAATATTTCATAATATTCATGGTTATCGGTTATTTTCAGAAAGTGTATATGAAGAATTAAAACTCAAAATATTAATTCACTTAAAACTTAGAGAAGCCCGAAATGTTGCATGCAAGATCTGAAGAAAGTTTTCTGCCTGGTTCTTTAATAGTTTTCAGCGCAAAATCCAAATCAGCTTATTACCATGGTGACATGGATGCATAAAACTTATTGAAATGGATAAGGGAATATCTACCTATTCTAACAAAGCCATGTGTAATTTTTATGTATAATGCAATGCAAGTTACCATGTGAAACTAACAAACAAACCTCCCACAATGTCTAATAGCAAAGATGATATTCGGAAATGGCTAATAGAAAATAATGTAACATTTCAAGAGTACCCATACAAATGTTATTGTGCTTTGTTCATGACAACAGATGTATTTAGAATCTGACTTTGATTATGAATCATCCTGAGCAAGTTATTAAATATGCCTTTTTTCAAATTTTATTTTATACCCGCCCATTACTTTTATCCTCTTTTTTCCCCTGTTTTGATAGTCAGCCTGTAAGCGTCTATAATGACTAGTAGTAAGCGAATAGCTGGTAATTCATTAAAATTAGGCTTGTTAGTAGAGCCTTTAAGAAAGTGAAGTAAGTAAACATTATGATTTAAAAAATTGAGATTCAAAATTAAGATTTGTGTTATGTAGTATAGATTTTATTTAAAATTTTCCAATCTATTATTGATGTTAACAAATTAAGTGAAAGATACTATTTTTATAATTTATTTATTTTTAAAGCATAAATCACCTTGTATTTTAAGAACCATTAGAACATCTAAAAGAGCATTAAAATTATAAATCTTTTGTTGTTTTTATTATTGAATTATTTTTTGAAAAAAATAGAACATTCCTAATGCACGCGCGTTTCCCCATGTATAAAATGTTTAAAGCTAAAATAGGTTTTACTCGGCGTCATTGTGGCAGAGTATCTGATACCCGACGGTTTTTAAAACCCTAATAACTTTAAATTATACTCGTGAGGGAGCTCGGTGGCCTAGTGGTTTGAAGTTGAACACTCGGGTTTCGATTACGGAAACAATGCAACTGTCGCCATGGCCTATCCCAGGATGGGTTAATCAAAACAAAACTAGTAATTAGAATATTATGTATTTAATAAGGTAGGCATCCATTTAAATAAATTATTACATACTTAAAAAACAAAGTATGAAGACTATTTATTCCTTGCGAAATAAGTGTTTACAGCTGAAGATTTTTTAAAATTGCCGCTCTTTCTCAGTGACACGATTCACAGGCCAGAGTCTATCTGTTGTCATGAACAAAGCGCTTAAAAAAAAATTATTGATTTCGACATTATTTTACAGTAAAACTAGAAAATAAACTCAATACAAGAATGAGAAATGAAACGTCAATATGACATTTCGAGTGTTGCCTTATAAAAACTTCATTGAATATACGAGTGACACGATACATTGGCCAGACTCTAATAGTAGCAAGCTGTCAAAACCTATTTAGTGATCTGTGGTCAAGATAGGGATGGGCGAATGAAATACTGAATATGAGAATGCGATATTTTACAAAACTATCTATATATATCGTGAGAAAATATCGATATTTTGATATATCGATATTTTTGACCGACATCAAAAAAAGAGGTTAACAATTTTTTACGTATGTTTGTAATATTTTCAGAATCGCACAGTTCTTATATATGTTAGTCCATATCAGCTTCCTAACATAGGTGCCAATTTTTTTAAGTCTATGTTTGTATGTTTGTCCCAGCATTTCTCAAAATTTTACGTCGGATTAAGTAATAGGCTTGACGGCGTAATTCTAAAACCTGTTAATATGCATGTTATTTCAATGTTTGCATTCAGTTAAATGGTAGCCAAACTAAATAAAAATTACATGATGTGACATCGACGACGCACTCTTAAAAATATCTAATTTGATATCCTGAAAAAAATATCGAATATCGATGTATCGAAAATAAAAATATCGGCGATAAATAACGATAGTTTTCTGAAAAAATATCGATATTTTGATATATCGATATTTTTTGCCCAAGCCTAGGTCAAGACGTTTTTCAACAAGCTACCAATAAAATTGGTCTTAATTAATTTACTTTTCAAGAAAATTCAGTCGATTTACGTTTCAAATTAGCCCGGATTTTAAAAATGACTGAAAATTCAGAGGTATTTTTTAAATATATATACTTATTTTCTGAGATTACATTCTTTAACAATTTGTTGTAGAGACACGTCATTTCAATTGTTGTTTCCACGCTTCTGTTTTAAATGTTATTGTACAAGAGTGTCGTCTTAATAGAGTCACTAGACAGCTGAAAATCACTAAGTACCCTAAAATATCTATAATAAGCACAGATACAATCCAATTATATTTAAAATAAATAAACGAACTAATATAATATCTTTATCTAGTGGCTGGATGGATAGAGGCTATCGCTCCACAAAGTATTCTATGTCCTTCCTAGGGCCACAAACTATCTTCATACCGAATTTCATATAAATCGTTTCAGCGGTATCAGTTTGAAAAGGTAACAGGCAGACAGACATACAGAGTTACTTTCGTATTTATAATATTAGTATGGATTTTTTGAGTCCGTCTGTAGAAGCACTTCATCTGTTACTATGAAGTGCTTAATCTCAAGATATTAATGAGATAATAATATAATAACATTAAGAATGCAAACTCAAAATATTAATTGATATTTGCTTCTCAAGAACATTCTCCTAACCTAACTATGTGTTCTTATAAACTTAAATATTAACATTCTTGATTTCATGGTACAATAAAAATTTAGCTAATGGAAAAATCACCTTATAGAACTAATATTTAATTAAATAATAGTAATATTCATACACTTACACTTATTATCTAGCTCAAAGTAAGCATCATTAAGAGCTTATATTATACAAGGTAATGGAGAAACAATGATGATGATATGTATGCACATAACAAAAGTAATATACTTTATAAAAATACAAACATACATGAATCGTGACCTAATGTTGGTACTCATTATTGTCATTCTATCTATGGCTATTTTTTCAGGTAGTTAAAATCAACAAATGGGATGGTGCTGCAGCCAAAAATGCTATTGATGATGCAATAAGAGAGGTAACATTATTGGAAATTAAGTTACTGTATTCATGGTATCAAAATGTTAATAGTGCTTTAATTGCTGACATCCTACTGTAGATGTCAGCAATTAAACTACTATCCTGCACCAATCAGTTTGGAGATCCTTGGAGGAGGCCTGTACCCAGCAGTACTACTCAGCTCATTTGATAATGATGATGTTGATACTATTGACTATTTGGAGGTCAACAGAATAGTTTTCTTTGAGTTATTTGTAGGTCAGAATGTAAAGTAAAATAAACAATTTTTTTATTCAACTCTGACATACACGAGCATTGCCTATGGAGCTACGAGAGTCTAGGCTACTCTAACCACTTATCAACAGGTGGGCTTGTTTGCAACCCTTGTGTAGAAAAGATATATTTATGACAACTTATTGAATGTTTCACTTTTCTGGTCACCTACTACTACAAATGAGTGAGTGTGATGTTAAATTGAAAATATTTAAAAATTTACAAAAGGAACTAAAAAGTAAAGCTTTCCTTTTTTGTGCTCCTGCCCCCTTATTCTCAACTGTCGGATCAAGGATTCGATTCGAAAAGTCACATGCTGTCTCGCTTTGACGGATAGCGATAAAAAGTGGCAGGTATAGAGTTTTCGAAATTTGATAATTTTCCGACAGTTGAGAATGAGGGGGCTGATCCAATAGTGTTTTTGCTAAGTTTAATAATTAATTTGTGTTATTGCAGGTTTTTACAGGTGATTTGAAATGTAAAGAGAGTTTTGCATTGATTGATGGCCGATTATTTCTATGTGCACTAGCAGTTGGAGTGGCTCTGTATGCTTTACTTTGGGACTATTTATACCCATTCCCACAATCAAGGTATTAATTATTGTAAAATTTATATAACATTTTGTGTAAAATTATCTAGTTATGTTTTTAATTTTCCTACTAACATCTGGGTTTTAATGTTGATTTTAATATTATTATATGTTCGAAAGAAATTTTACAAATAACTGGATTTGAAGAGTTATTATCAGCTTTACAGTTCGAGTGACTACACTAATCACTGATCAAATTGTGAAAGATTTATATCAGTTGTGGGTTCACATCCCGTCCCAGGACATGACTGCTAGTCTAGATGTAAATGTCCCGCTGCAATTGATCAACAGCATATTTATTTAATTTCAGACTGGTCCTAATCATTTGTGTGTCCTCATATTTCATTCTTATGGGCATACTGACTTTGTACACCACATTCAAAGAAAAGGGAATATTTGTAGTAGCTAAGGAGAAGTCGGGGAACAACAACAGAGTTTGGGAAGTAAGCTCCTATGTTAAGAAGTAAGTGTCTCACTTATTCCACCAATAACTATTTATAATTTCAACATAAAATCACATTCCAAAACAGTGCATAACATAAGCTTTATAAAGGGTAATGTGTAAAATTGTTGGCTTTTGTTTTTGGCGGTAGTTAATGTGAAAGAAATGACGCGAAATAATATAACGAATGAATAATTGTATGTGGTCTTACATCTTAAACACAGTCCGGGCTAAGTTATATCAGTTTAAAGGTCAACAAGTATTTTCATATTTGAAGGTATCATTCCTGTTGCAAGATATGTTTTTTAATTCTCCGAAGCGATGATCACTATTCATTTACTAATTTTGACTACAAATACATGTCAATAGATCTATTTTATTAGTTTCAACAATTAAACAGTTTTGTGTTAATCTTGCCTGTGTACATCATGTTACAAATTTTGTTTAAGTTGTTTTGTATAATAAAGAATAAGATAAATAAACAGGTCGAAGGTTAATTTTTAAAAAATATCCTAAACTCGGTCCAAACTGAGTCCTATCATAACAGTTTAAGGTCAATAGACATTATAAGTTGTAAATATTTGAATATAACTATAGTAATAACTTAAAACTCAATAACTCATGGAAAAGATTCTGGTCTCTGAAAGAAATAATGAAAAACAAAGATATAGCACTTAAAGATAAAAGGAAAGTTTACAACTCTTGTATTTTGCCTTGCCTATCATATGGATGCCAGACCTGGTCTCTCACTGAAAAAATGAGTAACAAATTAAATATTTGTCAAAACTCAATGGAGAGAAGTGTGCTGGGTGTGAGGCTGATAGACAAGGTCAAACTAAAAACGATCAAAGAGAAAACAAAATTCAAGGCTATTACCAAAACAATAAGAACCCTTAAATGGAGATGGGCGGGACATATTATCCGAGAGAAACAACCAAAATGGACAAAGACTATTACTGAATGGTGGCCAAGAGACCAAAGGAGAAGCAGAGGCCGAAAAAATGTTAGGTGGGAGGATGATTTAAAACAGACCGCAGGATTGCTGTGGGACAGGACTGCTAGAGACAGGAAGACTTGGAAAGCCCTGGAGGAGGCCTTTGTCGAAAGACAAACTGTTGGCTAAGGTTGCTGTTGAATTTAATGTACTATATTTAAGAAATTGTAATGCTAACAGTAAATAAAAGGCTTTATTATTATTATTATAGTAATAACTTACTTGAAGTTTGTTTTTTTATTAAATCTTTCTTCCATATAATAGAACTACAATGGGCGGACTTAATGCCTAAGACGTTCTCTACCAGTCAACAACTGGTAAAAGGTGTTTGATAAAGTAAAGTAGCAATGCAATTAGTCATTAACAAGTCAAATATAGTCATTAACTCTAGTTTTAAAGATTATACTTGCCAAAAATAGAAACAAATGTAATTAACACTACATACAAACAATAATGATTATTAAATACTATATCTTAGTATTGCAACTCATCATAATTATCATCTTATCAGCTGAGGGGGTCCAATGATGCGCTGCCTGTAACCATTAGCTATCCGCGACCCTCATCAGATCGTTGGTCCACCTTGTCAGGGCCTAACAACGATAGGTCTTCCAGTGCGCGGCAACAATTTGAGGGCCATTCCCCACCAAAGTCCTCATTGAAAGCCTCAATCGGCCAGCGGATTCATCATTTCATCTCATGATTCGATCATGCAGAAAAACCAAGAGCATAGTCCTCTCTATTGCTCTATTGGGTGACATTGAGCCTTCTTATGAGTATTGTAAGCGACCACACCTCGGTCCCGTATACCATCACTGGCAAGACACGAATTAAGACTTTCGGCTTGAGACGCTGCGTAAGTTTGACCAGGAATATGCCGTCAAGCTTCCCGAACTCTTCCCATCTGAATAGACCTCTATCTGAAAGTTTGACTATTTGTCCCAGGTAAATATATTCGTAAAAAGCTTCCAGTTTAGCCTATATTGCCCGTGGTCCACCAGAGCTTCCAGCCATCCCAAGAGTGGCTGCGACATCGGAATTCGATATAATTTTCGTCTTGTCCATGTTTATTTTACGGCCCATTTGCCATCACTACGATATCATTAGCGAAATTAAGGTGGGATCATGTACTCGCCGTATATGTTGATGCCAAGTCCTCTCCTGTCCAAAAGCTTGAACACATCTTCGTGAACAATAGTTGTTGTCGCCTTGTCTCACATCACACCTCCCTGAAGGTCAGTTTCGAGTTTTGTTCCTAGAGGCAGATAGACTTGTTGCGTTTTCGTACAGTGACTGCATCACTTGGATGCATAGATACTCTATTTGACATCTCTGGAGTAACTGTAGAACAGCCTAAGTCTCGACAGAATAGAAGGCTTTCTCATAGCCCACAAACGCTAAGCATAATGGCAGGTTATATTCTCAGGTCTTCTTTCTGTATAATCTACCGCAGCGTATATATTATGAGGTCTATGTATGGTACTAATGCCTTTGCGGAATTCGTTAAACCTGTGTAAGAGAGAGATTCGTTATAATTGTCTAAAACAGATTGTAAACATGACACAGGAGCGTTATGAGTCTATAGTTCTTCAATTGGGTCCTGTTTCTATCACCGTTAGCCGTTAGCCCCTGTGTCATGCCTTTGGCCTTTTACCCTGAAACATAATGGACTTAAATAGCCTTTAAGGAGCTTTCAGGACTGACCGCCGACCTGCTTTCAACTGTAACTCCATCATCGAGTAGTGCCTTGTTATTCTTGAGCTGTTTGAAAACTACACTAATCTCGTACAGGTTGTAACTAAATCATTTTCTATGGCACCGCGCGCTACCACTACTGCATCTATATTTTTGGAAGAAAAATCCTGGGCTACTTATGATAGGGTTTACTTATATTTCTAAAATGTGATGTCAAAAACGAGGTTGATGATAAATCGAGTGTTTTTTTTTATATAACCTACAACCTGTTTTATTTTTTCAAACCAATATAATTTTATTGATCTATAGATATGAATTTGTAGTTAAAACTAGTAAATGAATAGGGAACATCGCTTGGGAAATTCAGAAACATGTCTTGTAACAGGCATAACAAATGACCTTAAAATATGAAAATATTTGTTGACCGTTAAACTGATATAACTCGGCCCGGACTGTGTTTTAAATATAAGACCGCATACAATTTTTTATTCGTTATATTATTCTCCATAATTTTTTTCACATCCTTTCGACTTCCGTCAAAAAACATAAGTCGCCAGTCTCCATTCTAATTTGGTCATTGTCTTTTCATCTACTATTAATGGCATGTGTGTCTATTATTATTACCAAGTTCTTATAGTTATTGTACAATATTTGAGTATTCAAAAACTCATAGATTCGTTAACAGCACATCAAGCGTAACAGTTATAGATGCTGCTTTCGTAATGCAACTGTTACACATGATGTGCTGTCGTCTGTACAGGTTTCAACAACTAAAAGAGGTCACTTTTTGATTTTAAAAAGTAGGAGAAAATAATCATAATAATAATATTCTCACACACTAACTTATTATGTAGCCTAAATGAAACTTAAACCTTGATTGTCTAGCTAGAGAGTCTAGAGTAGACAATGGAGAAGATAATATGATATTTGATACATAATATGTATATGTGATATGTATTTAGTTCATTTCTAAAATTTATATAAATATTAGAAATATACTAAACAAACATGTTCATAGTAATTAAAATAATAAAAAGTAGAAAAACTTCACGTCCTGAGGTGAAACATGTTCATACTCATAATCAACCGGGATTAGAACCTGAGACCTCCACTTTATTAGGCAGGGCAGTACTGACCACTCGGCCAGACGGTCATCAAATGATGAATGTAACTTATAAGGCCTTATGTTATTAACTCTTTAAAAAATGGTGCCATAGATGTGTAAATTATATAACAATTTAATATTGGTGGTGCTAGTTGAAGTTATAAGGTCCCTTAATATTCATTTTGCTAGTTTATTCAACCTTCGATTAGGAGGTGATTGTATCATAAATACAATGTATTATTTTATATGTATATTTTTATCTTTTTTTTTCTACTTTTGTATAAACATAGACAGTTAATACACAATGTATAATATAGAAGGTAAACTCTCCACCATGTGGTTGTTTGGTAGGAATCGCTTCTAGTAATAAGAACACCTTTTTTGACGTATTATGTTTTTTTTATCACTGTTGCTTATGTAAATAATGTGCAAAATAATTAATTTCTATCAATAACAAATAATTGAACAATGTATCATCAGAAAGTAGGTAAGTAATCTGGAATAGAGTATTTTCGTAGTAACTATTTCTTTATAATTTTATAATGGTTTCCGGTTTATAGTTTTATTTTAATGCATCATTGGGTCTAATTCTGTACAATACACACTAAACCTAAATTTAAGTTCACTGCATCTTACTCTCCCAATATGAATATACAAAAAAGACAGCAAAAAAGACAGCATTTAGAAAGATGTGTTCAATTTTCAACCCTTATGAACATTTTTCCTAAACATAATGCGATAAAGAGATTTTTTTATATTATTTATTTATACAACTAGATGACAAACAAGCTGAGGGCCCACCTGATGGTAAGTGGTTACTGCCGCCTTTAGACACCTGCAATAACAAGTAAAAATCACTTGATTTTGCAGGTGCGTTGTCATCCTGAGGCCTAAGACGAAATGCCGTCATGCCCAGTAATTACACTGGCTACCTTTCCCTTCAATCCGAAACACAGCGAACTGTTTCACGGCTTAAATAAGAAAGGAAGAGATATACTATACTTAAATTTAGACTTTAGTGTATCTTCAGAATTAGGCCTATAATTAGCTGCTTTATTTCTTCCAGACATGACGACAAATACAACCTGGTCCTTGTGATGCGCGATACAAACGGAAAGATAAGAGAGGCTTCAATAAACAAGTCTTTCGCCAACTTCATTGACACCAACGGGGCTATTGTACAAAATATTGTCATCAATGAGGTCACCAAGCTCTACAACTCACTTTCCTCGGAGAAGAAGGAGAAGTAACTGCCCCCTCTCTCATAGAATATACTTGTAAGATCTTACAATATTGTCTTAATAAAATATGGATTACAAGTTTAAATTTTTTTTGGATGTCATAATCATAACTCTTCTATTAAAATTTCCATGATCGAAAACTTTGGAGACGCAGGAAACACGAAACTTATTTGTGTCCCTGAATCATTTGGTTTGTGAACCTATATTTAGTTTTGGTGAAATTAAAGAATCAGGTTTTCATATACGAATCTCATCATGGCAGAGAAGCACTCGTAATTTTGGTCAAAAACTTCGAACTTTTCATGATAGGTCTTCCGGGCTCCTGACGAAGTGGTTCGATGAACCTTTTGAAGTAACATAGTAAGGTGAATTCAAATCTGCTCCAACAGCTTATTGTTAGGGGCTGTGCAAATTCCATTAAATTAACAGCCTAATTTGAGGGTAGTAAAGTTAACTTACTACCTACTCGCCCTGTTTAAAATTTTATAACCTTGAACATTGCTGATGTGACTAAGATTCAAATTCTATTACAAATGTTGTAAGCATGCGATGGTCTCAATGTCATATTGTCAAGCTTGATGTGTAGACTAGGTACTAAGCTTTCCTATATTTCTAATATGTTGTTTGATTTTTTCATTTATAAATAGTATGTCAAAAAAACAATAGTGACAAAGTCTAAAAAAATGTTTATTTTTTGTTTTGTTTTATCGAGTCGCTGATTACAAAAACAAACAACGATTTTTAAATCCAACGTGGCGGACGTGAAATACCATTATCCCCTATGAGGGTTACATTTTTTCTGGTTGAGGTAGGCATGGCACGAGACTCGCGTTATCCCAATAGGTTTTAAATTCGTATTTATTGATTAAGGTGCCATTTCTGTCGACTTTCATCGTACCTAGATGAGTGCACTAAGAAATAATTTTTCAAAATTCACCCTATAAGGTGGTGAAAGGGGGTGCAAAGTTTGTATGGGGAAATAAAATTAGTACGACTATTTTATTCGCAAATTCAAAGTAGTATTCCTATCGATAAATGAGTAAACATGTATTTCAGGTTATTTTAGAATTCAAACTCTAAAAGGGGAAAATGGAGTAACAAAGTCACAAAATCAACATAGGTATTTTTTATGGTTTATAGTCGCTGATTACAAAAACAACGATTGTGAAATCCAACGCGGCAGACGTGAAGTGCCATTATCCCCTCTGAGGGTTCCATCCTTTTATTTTGAGGTATGGCACAAGACTCGCGTTACCCTCATAGAACGTTTGTATTTGGTGGACTAAGACAGGATTTTTTAAAATTCACCCTCTAAGGTGGCGAAATGGAGGTCCAAAGTTTGTATGGGGAAACAAGATAATTTGGACTATTTTATTCGAAACTACACAGGAGTACTGCCATCGATAAATGAATGAAAAAGTAGGTAAAATTGTTTTATTTTTTAAGAAATCAACCCCATAAAGTGGAAAGTGGGGTGACAAAGTCTGAAAATCAACACGGGTATTTTAGTATGGTTTATCTGGTTACTGATTACGAAAACAACAACGATTTTAAAATCCAACGTGGCGGACGTGAAATACCATTATCCGCTATAAGGGTTCCATTTTTTAATTTTGATGTATTGCACGAGACTCGCGTTATCCTCATAGGTTCTAAATTTGTATTTGGTGCCATCTACTTGCTCGTCGTCAATAGGTACCTAGCCTAGGGCGGGCGGCGCGGGGAGACAGAACGGAGTGGTCATTGGGAAACTTTTGCTCCATCAGTAATCAGTAGACTTGAAGGTGCTGGAAAGTGGTTGCCTGCTTGCTTTTGGCTTGCGTTTTATCTAAAATGCAAAAAATCACGCTTTTATCTCATCGTTAGGTACGTTCCCTTTGGGCATAGAAAAGTATAATGAAATTCTTCGATCCTTATTAAATCCAAAATTAAATGAAATTTTACGGTATTGCCGGTTCTCAAAATGTATTTTGATGTTTGGAATAGGTAACCCTTTTGTGCAACTGTTAATGAATCATAATAATTATTACTAATGACCAACCTCTCTAAAGCTTAGATACTTAATTACTTAACGATACGATCATAGGTATCTTTTTACCGGCTATAGTAGGTACCTCCATCCTAAACAATAATTTTAGGTTTCACATAATTCTTCTGCAAAGTTCCTCTGTTCTGCTCTGAAACCTACCAAGTTATGAGCAACGTCTGAATAATTATGTATATTTTTGAAATTCAGTCGGATCTTGAATTGTGCCTATTGCTTTGCGCAAAAAAAAACCCCCGCTTGTTTAAAAAATAACCCTGAATTTGACGCTATCGAAGCCGCAGTTAAAAAGTAGTTTTATACACAAGGTGGTGACGACAATATGACAATAAATTGAAACATGGGCTATATTAGTTCATAGAAATGTTTTGCAACTTTCAAATACATCTTATTCGTTTGATAATTTTTAACCGACTTCAAAAACGAGGAGGTTCTCAATTCGGCCGGTATGTTTTTTTTTTTTTTTTTTTTTTTTCTATGTATCTACACCGATTACGCCGAGATTACTGATCCGATTTACGTGATTCTTTTTTTGTTCGATGCGGAATAGCTGCCATTTGGTCCCATAAAAATTTTTTCAAAAACAGTTGGGTACTTTGGTTTTAAATTTAAAGAAACTTAAATTATGAAGTCGTCTACATATGCGAAATTGCGAAGTTTTGCTTTTCAAATGACTTTTTAGTGAAACGATACGATAGTAGGAAACAATATAAGTGTACGATCACCCATCTAGCTTCGACCGTAGAAAGTTACCACTAAAAATTGTGAAAAAAAAATTTTAATTAATTTATTTTAAAAATTATTTTAAGTGCTTCACTTTCTATTGTTTTTGGAAACCACTTAGCACCAACTCCAAAATATGTTTCTAGGGGATGAATACCTACTTAAATTTAATTATTTTATCCTTTTCAGTTTTTTGAAGTCGGTTTTAATTTTTGTTTAAAATTTTATAACATTCCTTTGAAATAATGCAGCCAATGTTATATTGTTTCAAAATTTCATAAAACTATCAAACGATTAAGATGTATTCAAAAGTTGCAAAACATTTCTATCAACAATTAATAACACGTTTTAATTTTTTGTCGTATCCACCCTGTATACGTATGTATATTCATGTAAGTACCGACACTTACAAACAACATAAAGAAATGCATTAAACAAGACACAAAATTCCTATTTACTACAGACTCAGATATAAGTCCAGATTCAAATGATTTATTTTATTGCTAAAATTTTAAGAAAATAGTCATCATCCCGACACCAGATGTCGTTGTGTGTAAATAAATAGTTTACTAAACCAGCAGCTAGTTTGGCATGTTGGCAATAGATGGCGTTACTATACCGTGGGAAGGGCACCATAGGAAGCGAAGCATGGTGTCGAACAATGACTCACGGACGAACGGCGACGCTCAAGATCGAACACTAGCAATCAGTCAGTTGGTCGGTCGTTAGTACCGGGCATGTAGTGCCCGGTCCTTCGATTTCTATTTTATTTAACCCGTATTCGTAGATACTGTAATAACGTTTATGATTGAAGTGCAGTAGTAAATTATATAACTAAACTAGTGATGTGAAAATTTAACGTTATTAAAAACAAAGGTTAATATTTGTAATTGGAACCACACATTTTAATAAACAAAAAGTGCAGATTGTTTGCGTCCTTGCGTTTTAAATTTAGGAAGTCAATATTTGGAAATACATGTGTTTCTAATTGTTTTCCTGGTACAACATTTAAGGTGAGCGATTGCATGATTTTTCAGAATCCTACAAGTGCCTTAGACAAAATATAGCTTTAGCTCATGCTAAGTAAATTTTATTGCTTTGTGTAAGTTATTGATTCTTAGGTATTAAATCTGATTTTACCTAACTTAATCATATTTATCATTTTGTTATTTATTAAGTGAATAAAGTAGAAAAAAATTTATGTGGTTTGAATTATGTATAATTTATTATAATACATACCACAAAGATAAACACATTTATTTTCGTAGTATTGTATGAATTAGTTTCCTTACTTACATCATCATATATAAATATTATCCGTGATTGCTTTAATAGTTAGTTGACATAAAATATATTAATTTATCCTCGTGAAGTGTTATGTCGCTTTAGTCTTTCCACACTAATCATTCACAACGCTACCGGCAAAATGACATCATCGTAGTAACGGCGGGCGTTCTTGTTGAAGGTCTCGTTGGCTGGGAGGCTATCTAATATATGTGATACAATCCCAACAATCCAAACAAATATAATATAAGGAACTGCATCATCGTTGTTGTTTTTTGTTAAAGTTTTTCATAACGCACGATTAAGTCATCTGAGAACAAATCCTATTAAATTACGCATTCATTATTTCACAAGCTGCGGTTATTTTGGTTCTGGCCACAGTATTAGTACGTTACACAAACTGTACCTACATCACCTTACGCGCATGTATAGGTACAGAATGCCATAGCATGTACCTACTGCTACTGTTCAGAGCTCGTGTCTATCCACGAGTTGCTGTCTCAAATAAAATTGGAACTGAATTCGACAAATGTCGTACCCTTGCCAACAAGTTTGCGGCAACTATCACTGCATCTGTGACATAACATGTCGGTCAATAACACTGTGTGAGTCAGAAATCCTTGGAAAATCAGACAAAATAAGGAAAGCACCAGCTTCAATCGAATATTTATTTATTAATAATCGTTTTACGGAAAACTATTTTACCTTTTCATCCCATACCACGCGCCGGCACTTAATTACAATAGAAATTCTATTTGTGTGATATTTTCGATACTCAATAGTTTTATCTTTATGATAGCCTTACATACAGTTGTAATAGTAGTAAATCGTTAGTCAAACAAAATTTCAATATTTATTTTGTTACCATATATGGCTAGGTGACTCGTTTTTTTCATGGCAATGAGGACCTACCTAATTTTAAAATTCTCATCGCACCACGTTTTTGGAATATTGACTATGTGGCTGGTATACCTATAATATCTATTATAAGCGGGAAAGAGTTGCATCAAACGATTAAATATCAACAATGAGATAAGCGGTCGCTTAAATGCTTTACTGGCATGGCCATGTGCAGTGTCAACCTAGTATTATCTTATCACCTCTCAAGAATGACGAGCTAATAAAAAAAATCAAACACGGAAGTGATGAAGTTTTAGTATTTCTCGCTTTTGTTTTTGTTGTTTATTTATATTTTGAGCTATCATCCCGCTCAGATCTAATGTCGCAGTTAAAGCCAGATCCACACAATATGTAGTTACACATCTAGACACGTGCGGTGCCCGGTTGTGTGAACTTGTGTGTGAAAACTAGTTTGGTTTTAGAAAAAAGGGTGACGCACTAACGCACTATATAGCCGTGAGTCCCATTATACTTTTATGGAAATTGCGCCTCTTAGATACGGAATGATTCTTCAATGAGAATCTGAGATTAAAAAATAATACGGTAAAGCAAACAATAAAAAAATTTCAGGCGCAGAGAGAGATGAATGAAAAGATCGATGGATTCTTTGTGTAGAGATGGCCAGAAATCTAAATGATACCAAAATAATATAATTTGTTATTGTACTCAAAACAAAGAATAAACAAAACAAGTAAACAATCTTTTTTTTCCTGACAACTTTATAACGAAAAATATAGCAAAACGAATACATACTTTATATCGGTACCTACATACTTGAGTAGAAAAATATCTATCGTATTAAAAGTACGCAGACAAGAACCATTCGCTATAAAAATAGCCTAGTGATTAGTATACCTACCGGACTACTAATCATGCTCATGCCACTAAAGTTTGCAATTTGCTTTTTTTTACACGCTCTTATAAAGCTTTTTTCTTAACTTGTGAAGTACTCACAAACCAGACACAATAGATATTTTATTGTTGACAGGGCTGATAAGGGACGAAAGGTTATTTTTTTTAGGATTTCTGTATTACAAACTACGATCGTTACGATTGATTGCTAATCATAAAGATAGGCGCAGTGTCCAGTGTATGACACTAAAAACAATGTGTCTAGGTTTAATTAATAGCTGACCAAGTACCTATGTGTACGTATTCGTATTGTAAACTCAGAGCAAAGACATTCTTTCGTAGGTAATTCCAATCATCAAAAATACATAAAAAAATACTTAAACTGCGTCCGCGCGTCCCAGCATAGCCGGGTAGTGCTATCACCACGCGGAGCTTATATTATTTTAACCGAATAGGAAACCAGCACGCTACAGTAACTAGCTGCTATTCATCATTACGTGATAGTTAGATATAGCGAATTTTGTCTTTTACCAGCTCGCCTGCGGTGTGGCACGTCTACAATAGAATATCTATCGCGTCTGGTTTGATTGTGGGTACATACTTCGCAAATTGCTCCTTTAATTAGGTGTAGCCATATCGATCGCTAGAATACAGGTAATAATATTGTCTTAAAGATTTTCGCGAATATTACAGTCCTAAATAACCATATACATATATTGTTATTTAGAATAGAGTTACTGTTGAGGTTTGATACTGACTATAACCAACCGCTATAAAAACACCTCAGATCATAGAAATAAGAAAAACACCCAGTAGTTCTAGTTAGCAATTAAGTACTCGCGATCCAAATATCTTTATTTTTAACCCATTAGGGAAATGAAATTGACCCATAATTATTGAATTATTTGATAAGCCAGTTCAGATTTTAGTTTATAAAGAAGAAGTTTAAGACTGATAACCATTAGGTACTAACCATCATCATCATCATCATATCAGCCGAGAGACGCCCACTGCCAGGCATAGGCCTCCCCCAAGGATCTCCAAACCGATCGGTCCTGCGCTGCCCTCATCCAACGGCTTCCTGTGACCCTTACCAGATCATCGGTCCACCTTGTGGGGGGCCTACCAACGCTGCGTCTCCCGGTAAGCGGCCGCCATTCGAGGACCTTTCCGCCCCAACGGCCGTCAGTCCTCCTCGCAATGTGACCTGCCCACTGCCACTTGAGACTCGCAATTCTTTGGGCTATGTCAGCGACCTTCGTTTTCCTGCGGATCTCATCATTTCTAATTCGATCACGCAGAGAAACACCAAGCATAGTCCTCTCCATTGGTCTTTGGGTGACTTTGAGCCTTTGTATAAGGCCCATTGTAAGCGGCCACGTCTCGGTTCCGTATGTCATCACTGGCAACACACACGAATTAAAGACTTTTGTCTTGAGACACTGCGGTAGTTGTGCCGAGAATATGCTGCGTAGCTTCCCGAACGCTGCCCAGCCGAGTTGGATCCGTCGATTGACCTCTTTCTGGAAGTTGGACCTACCAAGTTAGACTATTTGTCCCAAGTAAATGTATTTGTCAACAACTTCCAGTGTAGAGCTTCCAACCTTCACAGGAGTGGGTACGACATGGGAATTCGACATAATTTTCGTCTTATCCATGTTCATTTTAAGACCCACTTGTTGGGAGACTCTACAGAGGTCGTCGAGCATTGTGCCCAAGTCTTCCATGGTTTTTAGCCATGACTACGATATCATCAGCAAAACGAAGGTGAGTCATGTACTCGCCATTTATGTTGATGCCAAGTGCCCTCCAGTCCAAAAGCTTAAAAACATCCTCCAACGCGGCAGTGAACAGTTTCGGAGATATTACATCGCCCTGTCTCACACCCCGCTGAAGTCGTATTGGTTTCGAGTTCTGGTCCTGGAGGCGGACTGACATAGTGGCGTTTTCGTACAGTCACTGCAGCACTTGGATGTACCGATAGTCTATTTGGCATCTCTGGAGTGACTGAAGCACGGCCCAGGTCTCGCTCGACAGAATCGAAGGCTTTCTCGTAGTCCACAAACGCTAAGCATAATGGCAGGTTGTACTCTTCGGTCTTCTGTATAACCTGCCGCAGCGTATGTATGTGGTCTATGGTACTAGACCCTTTTCGGAAACCGGCTTGTTTGGGAGGCTGGAAGTCGTCAAACCTGCGTGCGAGACGATTCGTAATAACCCTCGAAAACAACTTGTAGACATGACTCAGGAGCGTGATGGGTCTGTAGTTCTTCAATAGGGTCTTGTCACTCTTTTTGAAGATAAGTGCCACCACGCCCCTGTGCCACGCCTTTGGCGTTTTACCCTCGAGCATGATGGAGTTAAATAGCCTCTGAAGAGCTTTCAGGACCGGTCGTCCACCTGCTTTCAGAAGCTCGGCTGTAACTCCATCGTCGCCCGGCGCCTTGTCGTTCTTAAGATGTTTGAGAGCTACACTAATCTCGTACAGGCTGACGTCCGGGATATCTTCCGTGTAATATCGGGTTAATTTGGCTCTTTGATCGGTGGCCTTAGTGACAGGTGTGCGTGATGTCGCTTAAAGCTGTCCATAGAAGTTTTCAATCTCGGCCAAGAGCTCAGGTCGGGATGTAACGAATCTGCCATCCTTGGTTTTCAGCTTCGTCAGCAAACTCTGTCCTATCGACAGATCTCGGGCGAACACTTTGGAGCCTTTGTTCCGCTCGATTGCCTCTCTAATACATTCTGTATTAAAGTGGCGTATGTCGCGGGTCAATGACTTGGAGATCTGTTTGTTGAGTTGCCGACGAGCGTCTTCGGAAGGCTGCAGTGCACGTCTTTCCTTCATGAGCTTTAAAGTTGGCGCAGATATTTTTTTACCTCTTTTATTACGGCTGGGTTTGAAGAGCTCTGAACCCGCCGTAAGAACAGCTTCCACGAACCTGTCGTTGTACGTGTCCACATCTGTGCAGTCCTCCAGACAATTGAAGCGCTTTTGCAGTTCGAGCTGAAAGAGTTCGGGGTTTTGGATCTGGATAGCTGCAGGGCGGAGCGTAGACTTCATCAGTCGATACCTCTCGGATTTCACGTTGAGATTCAATGCGCCTCGTACCATTCGGTGATCACTCCCCGTGTTAAACGAATTGATCACTGAGACATCATTGAATATCCGAGTCCTAGTCGACATGATGAAGTCGATCTTATTTTTCGTTGCGCCATCCGGACTTTTCCAGGTCCATTTTCGATGCGGCCGTTTTTTGAAGAAGGAGTTTATCATAAAGAGTCCCTCCCTCTCCATGTAATCGGCCAGCATTTGACCTCTAAAGTTCCGGATTTCACCTCCAAATTGCCCCACTTTCAACTCATCATCGCCACGTTTGCCCAGCCTTGCGTTTAAGTCTCCCATGACAACGGTGTAGTGAGTTTTGGAAGTATGTATTGCCCGAGAGATATCCTCATACATTACTTCTACTTCCTCGTCGGGGTGAGTCGAGGTCGGGGCGTATACCTGTATGACCTTCAAGGAATACCGTTTGGTGATTCTAAGTATAAGGTACGCCACCCTATTCGAAACACTTCCGATTTGTACAACGTTGTTCACGAGAGACTTGTGGACAATAAACCCGACACCACCTTGGGACAGATCTGCGCCCTCCCGGAAATAGAGCAGGTTGCCGGATTTCAGGACCATCGTGTCCTCGCCCTCTCGTCGGACTTCAGATAGTCCGACTATACTCCAGCGAATCCTGCTCAATTCCTCCTCTAGTTCCAGCAGCTTCTCCTCGGTCCGCAATGTGCGTGAGTTATAAGTTGCCAGGGCCAAGGTCGTCTGACGGGATGTCTTCGCCACCCGGGGACTCTTGGCACCCCTGGTCCCGGCGCCTCGCAAACGTCCGTCATCGCCGGCGCGGCCTCCGGTACCGCCGGGCACTTGGGGCCTTGTGTAGTTTTGTGAGGTCATAATTGGGGGGTTGTGGGCCGTCTCCCACCACGCTGGCCCAGTGTGGGTTGGTGGGGAGCGCCAGAGCCTCGTCTGTTGAACAGCAAGGTGCACCACGTGCAGGTGAGGTTGGCTTGGATCCCGTGAGGTGTTATCCGGGACCCCTTACACCCCCAATGTACTAACCAATGGCGAATAAAGAATAGTCTGTTTTTGAAAATACATAGTTATGATTGCTAACAGGTCAGCGTCAGCAATCATAACATTTTTTTTTAATAATGTCAACGCCATTATGGTAGGTAGTTAGGTAATAATATAATATAATTTTTCACAAAGAGTTACTAAGTCTCAATTCTAGATACTATAAAAAAAATATCAAATTCGGTAAATCTTTCATACACTTAGGTAATTTATTTATTTTGAGTTCCCGATATTATGGCTCTGTTGCATGTGCTATGATCATAACATATTACATGTTAAATATCCCGAATATCTCAAATTCATCTAATTCTTATTTTGTATAGTGATCATGAAAGTATAAAGATCCATTATCTATAAAGTTTTACATTTTAGACCATGTCACGGAGACGACTGCTAGTCGGTGGTGCAGCTGGAGTCGCAGGCGCAGCATTAGCGGCGTGGACCCTATCCGCCGATGACTCGCCAGGTGTAAGTGTTTTTATGTTTTAGGTAATAAGCAAAGTAAAATTAGTAAAAAATAAAAATGGTATTGAACCATATTTATACAGGGTAGTGCCGGTGCATTTGTATAAAATAAAATAATATAACATTTGCTGCATTATTTCATAGAAATGCCATGCAATTATCAAATGAATAAACTATTTCTATGAACCAATACCTATAGCCCATGTTGTAATTTATTATCGTATTGACGGCACCACCCTGTATATTAGTTATATCTAAATATAATAGGTGACCGTTTTTGTAAAAGCTAGTATGATAGCGCAGCACGAAGATGACACCAGTTATCATAGGATAATAGATATAATAGATGCGTCATAGTTACGTTAACATCGTGATAATAATATTGTATCGAAGATTATTTTGTCATTTACAGCTCTACTTTTTTTAATGCATTGCAATAACGTAGTTCCATGCTTAGGAAATCCTTTACTGATATAGGTTGTTGTCCATGACCTACACTAGAAAATTTCGTCATGTCGTTCACCCGTATACATGTAGAAATACGTTACACGTGATACATGTATATAGATAGATAAAATAGTCAAATAATATAATTCACTTTACTAACATTAACAATAGGCAATTTAGTTATTGTGTTTTATAATCTATTAATCTGAATATCTATGTTTACATAAGTGTAAAACGATAACTTTCTTACATTACAAGTAGGTATAACTGAATGAACTGATTGATTAAGACTTTAATATTTACTTACTTGCCTGCGTAAAATATAATATTTACTTATTGATTAATTTTCTTTTTAACGCCATCTAGTGTCTAGTAGTTGTACTAGATGGAAATATTTCAATATTATGCTTAATAGTAATAATCATTTTAGTATCTGAAGTATTGACATCCATTTATTAAACATAATACATTATTTCCGGAGTATGGCGGCGACGGCTGGCTAGGGACGTAAGTTAAAGGTCTTAGTAGGTATAACAACGCTAAGGAAATTACATAAATAACATACTTGAATTTCCAGCAATGGTACAACCCAACGGTGTTGGCAAAGACAGAGCGGAAGAAACGACCTCTGCCCTCGAGGGCGGATCAGGTGGCGAGTCTTCAGGCCGGGCACACTTATGACATCCTCATCGTGGGCGGTGGCGCCACTGGCGCCGGTTGCGCCCTTGATGCTACCACCAGAGGCAAGTTAAGAAAAATATTTTGGAAGAATGAAAATTACTCGTTTGGATCATTCTAATCGTCATCGATTCGTTGAGTAGAATAGGTAGGTTGCGCACGCGCACATTATATCTAGCTGTTGATGTTTGGTAGACGATACACGTTCGGTTGTTGACGAAAATATTTGTTTTATCTTCTATACAAATAAAAATCAATTATTGTAATATGTTTGTCCCCTTTGCGTTCCGAAACCTACATCGTTTCTTTGTCTTACTTCCACAAATTGGAATTCTTTGCCAGCACATGTGTTCGCTCCTTCCTATAACATGGGTTCCTTCAAAAGAGGCGTAAAAAAGCACCTTTGGGGCCGGCAAGGTGGAGGCGGCTAGAGCAGTGTCTGAACTGCACTATCTGTCTTCGCATATGGACTCTTCTTACCGCTTCACATCAGGTGGTTTTGAGTCATTTGTCGTGCTTTGTATGAAAATGTGTGTTCTGGGGGCGTCTCCAAAGGATTCTGGATTAAAAAAACTTTTTTATTCTTTTATTATTAAATCGTATAAATAAGTTTTCTCATTACGGGCATTGCTAAGCATGCTGGTTGCAGCTATATAGTATGTATGATAAATTCTTAAACTTTAAAACGTTATATGTTTGTTACATTAGATATATTTTCGAATTAATATTCGCATCGGATATCTTCGTGCGCATAGACGCACTAGCATGAGTCGTTACTTTCAAATCCCTTGCTGTTTTACTTATTACCTAACTTCATTATAATACGTATTTCTCAAGTTAAAACTGCTCAATACTTCTTCAGGTCTTCGCACCGCTATGGTGGAAGCTGACGACTTTGCGAGTGGCACTTCCAGTCGCAGCACTAAGCTGATCCACGGCGGCGTGAGATACCTGCAGAAGGCCATCATGCAGCTCGACTATGAGCAGTACAAGATGGTGAAGGAGGCGCTCCACGAACGAGCCAACATGCTGGAGGTGGCGCCACACCTCACCAGGCCGCTGCCTATTCTACTGCCAGTTTATAAGTCAGTAGTTAATATTTATAAATTGCAGTGCCCTACAGGGACCATTGATCTGTTAGCTTTAAGCCTAATACTTTCCCACTCCTTTAAAAACATTTCAGCATCCTTATTACCTTTGCAATAAGAGTCACGAACCGTCAAAAGTGGGATACAATAATCCTGTAAACTGTGCAGTCAGTATTTTTTTTATTTCTTTAAATATTTTTTATTTTACTTTTTATATAGTCTATTGTGCGGGCATGGATTTCGACAAACTAAATTTGACCTACTATCCTGACACAAATGGTTTTAACGAGTTACAATCTCAAAGTTTGCCGATCAATAAATCCATGGCTTTTCTTAAAAATAAAATGGGCTTGTTCTTGACCCCACTCTTGCTCACAGAGAAGTTAAGAGGGCGTCGACGAGTGACGAGCCCATCCTAAAGGTGTCTAATATATAATTCTGCTTTGAAGGAACTCGGGTTATGCCAATGCAGCAGGGAACACGAAGTCATTCTCTGGCTGGCCTCTCATAAAATGAGTGCCTATCATTTTACAAAAAACATTTCACAAATAGTCAGTCACCTCACCAGGCAAACAATAATTAGGTATCACATAAATAATTCCTGTTTGTAAAAAAGTAGATGGATGTAAAAGTAGTACTAGGTGGTAGGCCCGTATGTAGGGTCGTCTGGGTAGGTACCACCGCCTTTCTTATTTCAGCCGTGAAGCAGTTCGCTGTGTTTCGGATTGAAGGGAAAGGTAGCCAGTGTAATTACTGGCCATGACGGCATTTCACCTGCAATATCAAGTGATTTTTCCTTGTTATTGCAGGTGTCTATAGGCGGCGGTAACCACTTACCATCAGGTGGGCCGCCTGCTTGTTTGTCATCTAGTTGTATAAAAAAAAAGTAGATATCAAAAAAATGAAAAATATGAAAATAATTGCTTTATTTTAGTAAATTATTCACACAGCAAATGCACCACTAAAAATACGCTTATAAAAATGTCACGATTAAAAAAAAACGTTTTTTGGGGCCAGACGCGAATCAGCGGGTGATTTTGAATTCTATCTATTACACACGGACAAAAAGCATGAAGGACCCCGCAGGAATTTCCGCAACAATTAATATCTATGGTGTCTCGTTTGTGGGTGGACACTTTCAAATTTAAATATGAATTAACAGTAAAAGTTCTTTATACTTTGATGTTAGGAGCCCGTTGCAGCTACGTACTTTGTCTATAAAGTGCAATCGTCCGACGTGGCCTGAATCAATTAACAGTCACGCGAGCTAATCTTAGCTTTTAGTGAAGTGCCATCGCTACCTACAAAGTTCTAAAACACGTTTAGGTATATTGATACAAGATTTTAAGTTGCAACTTTGTAATATCTATTACGAATACGATGACGTAAACATAAAAAGAGAATGTCCCACAAATATGACCCCAATACTAATGGCCGCCCGCGGCTTCGCCCGCGGGGATATCGGTTACCGCACCAATAAGTAGCCTATGCCCTTTCTCAGGATGTAAATGAAAATGAAAATGAAAATGAAAATATCTTTATTCAATTAGGCCCCCAAGAAGCACTTTTGAATCGTCAACAAAAATAAAAATAATAATAACTAACTAACAATTTCATAATGTTTGTCTCTCTGTCTTATCTGCATCTACGTAAGCTAAGAATGTTATGTCAGTCTGTCTATCGGTCTGTCTGTCGGTCCGTCTGTCCGTCAGTCAGTCTGTCTGTCTGTCCGTCAGTCAGTCTGTCTGTCTGTCAGTCTGTCTGTCAGTCAGTCTGTCTGTCAGTCTGTCTGAATTTACACCGGTTCCAAAAGTTGAACTACCGAGAAGATTCCGGCAACAACCTCGTGTAGTCACTCTTTTCAATCATTAAGTTACAATGTTTAATTACACAGTAATAGTATTTAGCAGCGCAGTGTCGCACAGAGTATAATCTATTTCCATGCCAAATTACATCTAAATCGGATGAGCGGTTTAAGGTTAAAATGGAACAGACTGACACGAGCTTATCCAGAAAACTGGAATAGTTTGTAAAATAAAAAAGTTTAATTTTTGGTTGTCTCATAAATTACACATGTTTTAGTCATTATGATGATTTCCTGTCTTATTTTTTAACAGGTACACAATTTCTTTTCTTTTAATTTGTTACCACTTATTTTGGCGAGAGAATTTATCACAATCGGGTAGTAGCTACTCAAATACTTTTGGCAGCGAATCCAACAAATTAATTTGGACCATTTAAAAAACTGGCTGAGTCCCCAGGGCAATATGATATACATAAATAGATTGTCGATATATTCCATTCAGTGAACAGATATCACAGAATACTGATTAATAGAAATGGTAGCTACACGTAATTAGTTACTTACTGGTAATATAATAGTTTTTTTTTTATACAACTAGATGACAAACAAGCTGACGGCCCACCTGGTGGTAAGCGGCTACCGCCGCCTATAGACACCTGCAATAACAAGGAAAAGCACTTGATATTGCAGGTGCGTTGTCATCCTGAGGCCTAAGATGAAATGCCGTCCATGCCCAGTAATGACACTGGCTACCTTTACCTTCAATCCGAAACACAGCGAACTGTTTCACGGCTGAAAATATAATGTTAGTATTGTGCCATTGTGTCACTCTTATACACAAGAATGGTCTACGTGTAACCCATTACTAGACACCTTCAAAAGAAGTATCTAATCACGGAATAGATAAAATAGGTATATATTTTTTAACTGTTCTTTGCATTTAATCAAAGAGTCATTTTAGACTGAACTGAAAACTACGACAGAGGTCTATTCTCTACGCGAATTCCTAAAAATACTTATGAATTCGCGGCGGTATTTAGTGATCATTCACGAATTCGTGGCATTATCATTAAGTTCTAAGAGAATTAGATATTTAAAATTCAATTTTAGGTATATTTCATCTCACCCACATCCACAAAATAAATAAATATGGTGGTAGGCTCTATTCTATACAATGAGTGATAAAACAGGCGCACTTAAATAAAAGCGCTTACGTACAGATTCAAAAACATGTTAAACTAAATTATTTTGATCCTAATCGCATTGGCATAAGACACGAAATACATCATTTTGATCTACTGCACAGCGATCTAAAATCAAATCAAACATACTGGTCCTCTGATTTGATTCTAGGGTTGATGAGAATAGGGTTTTTAGAAATTCCCCTTCCTCGTATTAATCTTTTCCAATTCCACAACGGCAACCGCTTGAAAAGCCGCGACCGAAACCTGTATCATGTCATGTATAATAAAATAAAACGCCTAGGTCGGTACCAATTCCGAAACTACGGTTCAATACACGGCCGAAGGACACTTCCTCATGTTGAATGCTAAATTTTTTATATGAAGTAGAAGATACTTTGTGCAGGTCACGCGCTGAGATACATTCCAGTCCCGCGTGGCTCTCTTTCCTGGACTTCACCTTAAAGCTATATTGATCAAGTTTAATCTCCCTTAGACTACCTACTTATTTTAATATATGAAGGGTTTTTCTTAACTTAAAACACTTCTAAATTCTTTTTTATTCTTCGTACCTATCATATTTTTTTTTACTCAACTTTAATTTTTGGACGACCGGCTAGCCGAGTGGTTAGTACTCCGCTGTAGCCCTAAGTATTCAGACTGCTTGGTCAGGGATCTGGGGTTCGGATCCCGATAGGAGCAGATGTTGTATGATGAGTATAAACATCCCAAAGTAAGCATCATTAACAGATGTTAGATAATGATACACTCACGTGTCTGATTATTATTTTTGTTATTAAAGAAACAAATTCTATTCTACCGACTTATATGTCGGTAGTAGGCACTTTTGACCAATTCCTCATTTGCCTCTCCTCTTCTTCCTCTTCTGCATCCTCACACTCCTTTATATCCTCATCCTGGTCCACTATCCCCTTCATGCATTTCTATAACTTTCTCAATCTATCTTTTTTGTCTTGCCTCATACCTGTAGCTACCAGCTATGAATTAAATAATTGGTAATTTCTATATAATAAAACTAGAAAAATTTCACGTCCTGAGGCAGGAATCGAGCCCGCGACCATTCGCAATCCGGGCGACTGCTCTGACCACTGAGCCACCCAGGACTTGGGATATCCCTGTGAAATTCTTCTGGTCTATTTGTATTTGCGTTTATGAGCTAACGTCCACCCTACAATGTCGAAATATTCTATTTCAACATCCGAAACGAGTATTTTTACAAATACAATAAATTTTTTCTAGTTTTATTATATTTTAATTACTAAGTAATTTTTCAAACATTTATAATAATGTTAAAATCAAAAATTAAGAATATGGTAATTTCTACTTCAGATGGTGGCAAGTCCCCTACTACTGGTTCGGTATAAAGATGTACGACTTGGTAGCTGGAGACAGAAATGTGAAGAGCTCGTATTATTTGTCTAAGAAAAATACCCTGGAACTATTCCCAATGTTGAAGTCGGATAACCTGTGTGGTGGCATTGTTTATTATGACGGTGAGTGACCATACGCATACTATTATACATACTAAGTACCTATACTAATACCTAACGGTTTTTTACCATGATTGTTACTATTGTGAGGGCGGTAAGGCATTTTCCTCTCGAATTACCTTACAGAAGATCGCAGATAATTAGCATTAATTTTCATTGTTGTGTTTCTGCCGTCCGTCGTGCGAGTAAATGGCTATATGTTCGTCGAGAAAGCTTTATGTTGGAGGCAGAAGACACGACACATAATTATACTGTCAGCATAACGCTTACTTATATTTTTTATCCACACTTGTCGTAGAATATAAAACATTTTTCTATTTATATGTACAGTCGACGGCACATCAATCATAATAACAGTTTGACCTTGAGATCGCCCTTACTGCGTTCGTAATAGAGGCGGCTTTAGTAGTGCGACTGTTACACTTGACGTGCTGTCGTGTGTACATATTACGAGAACAAAAAGACGTACGAATCAGACAATCGATCGATCCTATCATCTTCTTTATCATCCTATATAACATTCACCTGCTCGGCACAGGCTTTCCTACATGGGAGACATAGGTGCATGAACATTGAGCAGTAACACCTCGCGTGTTCGATGCGGGTGGATAGTTAAAATATGAGCTGCGACAACCTGGGAGCCATAACACCTCGCGTGTTCAATGCGGGTGGGTAATTTAAAGAGCAGTAACTACCTGGAACAAAAGGCTTGACGTGCCTTCTGAAGCACGGTGGAGCTGATTACAAAGTTATGGTTGGTACATACGGTTCCGATTACTTAAGTCAACTTGGGTTCAGCTGGACTGAAATCTCGCAAGTTCACAGCGCGTGACTGGGCACGGTTGCTTCAGAGGTGGGGTTGTATCGTATGATGTTCTTAGAAGTGAGATCATGCTTCTTGATCCTGGGGTGGGTCAATCAATTTGTTTTTGGAAGCTTTGGAAGCCACTTTAAACCGCTTTAACCTAACAACCGGCATTGGGCCATCGTAGTGGTGTGATGGCCCAAAACCCCTCATGTATTTCTCCCATGTAGGAAGGCCCGTGCCCAGCAGTGGGACGTATATAGGCTGATGATGAGATGAAAGTTTAAATTAATAAATACACTGGTTAGGGAGGTTGATGGATTGTTATATCTGGGTATCAACCATGACTTATTCTTCTTTGTGTTCGTAATGAAAACTATGCGCTGCAGTGCAGGTATAACATACCTTGAAACCATATATTGTGTCAACGTTAACAGTAATGATTTGTTTATTAGGTCAACAAGACGACGCTCGTATGAATTTAGCGATAGCTTTGACTGCAGCTCGGCACGGGGCCACCATCGCCAACCACGTGAGCGTCACCAAACTACACAAAACCGCAGGCAAACTGAGCGGCGCACGGCTACGGGTCTGTATTATCACTATTTTATAATAAATTGAAACATACTTTTCATCCCATCTATTCAAAAAGCGCTGATTTAAAACAGAAAATAGTTATGTGTTATGATTATGAATTTGGAACCTGAAGGACATGGCACACAATACCGGCTTTGCAACAGCATGGCGTCGCCTCGAATTTAGGCTACGGCGTCGCCGCCAGCGCGCTAGCTACGTGTCGTCCGGATGGTACAAGCTCACAGCCCAAGGCCACAGGCCAAGAGGTGCAAGCCTGTAGTCTGCGCGTCGGCCGCAAGCTCCAAGCTTGCTATCATAATATATGTTATATGACATTTGTGATTGAACACGCCTAGGACTTGCACATTGTTGTTTTGCTGGCGACTCGGAGTCGGCGCGTAGTAAGCACGCAGCCGGCTCGCTGTAAGCACGCCGTTAGCGCGCTGTAAGGACCCGAACTACGAGTTGAGTTGTATAGTAGCGGCAAGCGCGCTGACTGCTCGCCGTTGGCTTTTTCATAATAATATTGCAAAATATATTGTACGACTCACAACTTAATGCTCTAATTTGAATGGCAAGTTAATTTCTGGGTTGGGGCCGTGCCGTTGCGGTGCAGGTATAGTGTCTTTGCTTTTAAGTTTCCATTTACATTACCTACATGGTTCTAATTACTTGTTATTTTAATTACCTTAAATATTATATGAGATGTATCTAAAAGCGCCTCTTATTTCTTTTCTCATAGAAGGGATGGAAAGCAGAGCTTATCACACGGTCGCTAAATAATTTTTACCTCGGGCGACGCATATTGAATTCACTCTGGACTCAAAAAAGCACACTCGCTGTAATAATATTACTTGGCTGCCTTGTGATACAATCTACTATTATAGTAATCAAGAAAGAGTAATTAGGAATTTCAGCATGAACTAATATAACTGGGATAATAGAATAAATATTTTTAAAGAGAAAAAAATAGAATAAATGGTAATTTATTCTTGTGATGCGACTAAAGTTACAGGGCTGTTAATTATCTTCAGGAGACACTAGGGAAATATAAAAATGAGTATTTCATATTTCTCGGGATGATTAGGCCATAGTACCCTTTTTTCATTTATTTTTTGATGGCTGATGACGTGATAAGATAACCCATCTGTTATGAAGATTATTCAATTCTTGAAGTCGGATTCGTATTCCTTACAATTACCAAACAAATAAAATTCTTAAAAAATAAACAGTTTTTTATACTTTCTTATGATACAACAAACCAATTAAATAAACATCTAATTGTTTATTTATTTTATTAAGCATTGGCAATAAAACATTCGCAGCCCAACACCAAACTGTACATGCATCTTAATTTATTTTACATAATTTTATAAGTGAATAGTGAACTATTCATTTTAAATGAATACTAAATTTTCAGGATGAGTTGAGCGGCAAGGAATGGGACATAAAAGCCAAGTGCATCATAAACGCGACCGGACCATTCACGGACAGCATCCGTAAGATGGACGACTCCACCATCAAGGAGATCTGCTGCCCCTCGTCAGGAGTGCACATCGTGTTGCCGGGATACTACAGGTAACCTAGACTTTAATCCAAAGTACAACTTTGGCATCGTCATCAACAGAAGTCAACACTTTAGGAATACAAATTCTCCTTAGTCTAACCAATCCTAATCCATAATATTAGGTTGGGGAAAAAGTCTTTTCGCATTATAGTATGTATGACTTGTAATAAAATCTCTTTGGCTGTACTATTTGTATCTGGCTGGTTTTGGTATCATTAAAAGTTTAGATTTTAAAATAGATAATTCCAAATTCAAATTAGGAAAATGTGTGTTTTCATTTGTTTTTCGTACTGTCAAGATGAGTGAATCTAATAAAGAAATTCGATACATTTTAAAATTTTACTACTAAAAAGGTAAAAATGCAACGCAAGCCGCGAAAATTTTTTAGTGCAGTGTCTGTGAGAGTAGCACAAATTTGGTTTAAGCGTTTTCAATCCGGAAATTTTTATGTCAAAGATGCACGTCGCTCTGGTCGCCCTATTACGGAAAAAATTTATGCCATTTTTGAAAAACGGGAGCAAGATCGGCATATCAGTAGTTACGACGTAGCTGAAGAACTGGGAATTGACCACAAAACAGTTTTTGCGCATTTAAAAAAAAAATGGGTACACAAAAAAGCTCGATATTTGGGTACCCCACGAGCTCACTGAAAGAAACCTAATGAACCGTGTACTCATTTGTGATTCTTTATTACGACGTAATGAAACCGAACCATTTTTGAAGAAGCTGATAACTGGTGATGAAAAGTGGATCACGTACGACAAGAACGTGCGAAAAAGGTCGTGGTCAAAGGCCGGTCAGGCTTCACAGACTGTGGTGAAGCTCTTTTTCCCCAACCTATTGTATTGTAAATGCAAAAGTATCTACAGCTGAACAAAGGACAAAGGACATGACCAGTGATTGCCTTTAAATTCGGCAATACGTGTAGGGTAATTGTTTTTACATTAGGATTTATAAAATTAATATTTAATTATTAAGGTTCTATTATTCCAAATAAACCCGAGAACATTAGATTTGAATTAATAGTTTAGTTACATGATTGCTTTCGCTTTCTGCAGACTATCGTTTGTGCCATTTCATGTTTCAATTATACGATCCGTTCCGTAATCGAATTCAACTTAAAAGATGATTATCACACTAAATGTGTGATAATCATCTTTTAAGTTGAATTTTTCGATGAAGTTGAATTTCGATCAAGTGATTGTCATTGCTGTATTTTTAACTATCGTCTTTTCAGAAAATCTTTCGTAAGCTTTATCACAACACCTTATGGGCTAATAGCGCCATCTTGTATCTAAAAGAAGAGTTATTATGCGAAAAGTTTCTTCATTTTTTTCAGGATTCTCGGCTTTCAGAGTCTTGAAACTTTTTTTAGCTGTATACTATAGCGCATAACAATTCCAAATGTAGCACCATATTTGCTGCACATTTATTTTATATGCCAATTTAAGGCTAGGCTAGCGCCCATAGTCCCAATGTTCATTAGTGGTCATGTCATTAAAATGAAATTCGGTTTGGAGTTAGTTTGAGACCCTGGTCGAGACGCTTGGAAGTTGGCAATGCGGGTTGGCGGCCTCTTGTGCCAATGAAAAGTTACTATATTGTCGACTTCTGTTGCTCACTGTGCGTATTACTATAAACTCTAATTGTACGTCAAGTCTAAGTCATTTCGGTCATCCGTTCGTAAAGTCTCTAGGGAGGTCCGCCAGTTTATTCTGTGTGGCGGCCATTACCGCTTATATTGTTATCAAACTTGCTATGACTTATGACGTCATCGTTTTCGCACTTAAGAAGTAGGTATACCTATGGAGTAGCAGGTAAATGTTTTTTAACGATTTTATAGTAACGTGTATCTCACCACTCGTTGAAGTATTCACCTCTAGTGATCCAAAAGAACGTTATAAACGTATAAAGCGGTAAAGAAATAAGAAGGTTACACTTAATGCTCCGGTGACGTGCGGTTATCGCTTCTGGCCGGACCCCATGAGACGCGGGAGCATGCAATTTTTTTATCGTCATAAACGCACAAAATTAAACATTTTGAAGTTATACCATTATAAACTCGTTCCCCAGCCCGGAGCACATGGGTCTGTTGGACCCGGCAACGTCTGACGGGCGCGTTATTTTCTTCCTGCCGTGGCTGAAGGGCACCATCGCTGGCACCACGGACTTGCCCTGCCAGGTCACGCACAACCCCAGCCCCACTGAGGACGAGATCCTCTTCATCCTTACCGAGGTCAAGAACTACCTCAACCCGGACGTCGAAGGTGAGTGCCAGATGGTGTGCCAAACAGCGTGCATAATTGACTGCAATTTTAAAATTAACCATCAAAGCGAAATAATTTATCTTTTTAAAGTTTTCTTTGTGTCCTTCAGTGAATAAATAATTTTAAAATAGAAAAAATAGTAGAGTAGAAGAGATACTTTCATAAATTTAAGACAAAAGGGGCTATGACTAGGTGGATAACAGTTTTTTTTTCTCTAAAGCTTTTTTGTAAAATATGGTCATACCGGCTAATATGGTCATTCGCTAACTGTTTACGAGTTTATAATGATGATTACTGAGTTAATTGGCTATGTAAGTATTGATTTGTTACAAGGCAATATATCTCTGTGACGATATAGTAAAGTGATCATTTTAGTAAGTCTGTAGTCAAAATAAATGTTCATAATTTTATTTTAACATTATTATAAATGTGAAAAATATATTTACATAGAAAAATAAGTTAGGAAAAAGCTTGTTGATAATGGGCCAAGATATCACCGTCACGATGATAATCTTAAAACACCTAGAAAATTCTGACATACCAGAAAGAAGCAATAAAATCAAAAAGCTCTTACCTCTCTTACTAATCTCTATTCGAAGGCCACTTTCAAATTAGACGTTTGTCATCGTGCTACTGCCGCGCGAGTGCAGTGCGAATGTATATAATTTCCGCCATCTGGTTAAAATCGCCGCCTAATTGGATGCCTAGCCCGATAGTTAGTTTAACTAGACTACTTAGCGTTTTGAATGGATCGTCTTGTACAAAAGTCTTGTAAAAGTTTTAATTTGATTGGTAAGTTCAGGGTTATTTTTTAAGACCGCTTAAAACCGACATCGTTTTGGTTCTACGTGGTCATAAAAACAATACCTTGATTGACGACCTTCCTAAATCGACAATAAATTCTTTTTGTTAGGCTTTTCAAGAAATCCCTTGGCAACTTTTAAGACTGGCCTGACTTGCTAATGCATGGAAAGTCTTATTAGAGTCGGTTTGTTAGTTTCCAATATTTTCGACTGGAGAGTTTATACAAACAATTTATACGAAGCACTTAGAGGTAAAAAGCCGTGAGATGTCGACATTAAAGCTCTAAATGCTTCGCCACACAGAGAGCGGGGCTGGGCGTGAACTTAGAATGTGGCACTATTTTTTACAATTTCGTAAAATATACGCTACTGGTAGGTAACAGTAGCGTATATTTTCCGAAATGGTAAAAAATAGTAATTGTAAAAGTTATATCAAGATTTATCAAAAATCATACTAATATTAGATTGCTTACATCAATTAAAATATCTATTATGACAACTCCAATAAAACACACATAAGACATGTTATTATTAATTTCGTCAATATACCGATACATTTGTCAGTAATATAGTGTTACGAACTCAGAAATAAACAGTTACAGTAGCAACATGTGACGTCATCTGTTGCGTAGATTTTACATGGAGCGTTTTTAGACAATGCCCTGAACACAACAAACATACCACTGTATCTGTGAAAATGTTGATTGTAAACATACCTACTATTTCTTTACGAGTTGTAAACTTCTTATTTAAGAAATTTAAAAAAATCACAATTTGGGCGACTGCTCTCAGCAGCTGCTTTGCTCTGAGCAGTCGCCCGGATTGTGAAAGGTTCGGTCCCCGCCTCAGGACGTGAAATTTTTCTAGTTAAGATATTTTATAAGTAAATAATTTTCCGAACATTTATAGTAATAAAAAATAAGTTGTCAACTACCCCATTGCAAGCCCAGCCCGGCTTTCTGTGTGGCGAAGCTTTAAGGTCTATTCACACATATCAGTGAAGCCACAGTTCCGGCACAGTTCCGTATCAGTGCTTCAGTGTTGCGTCAGTGATTCAATTCACACATGTCTGTGCCTGCTCAGTTCACGGAGCTTCAGTGAAAACGTGTCCGTCGTCAATCGTGATTGTATTTCGTATCCATAATTCCATATACTTTGCATGAGATAAATCATATAAAACTCTATTTTCACGAACCAATTCTATTAATCGCTCGTCCTCTATTTTGTTGATGTCGGCGTCCGTGATCTGTCCGTCCGGCAAAAAATATCGTTGTCAACGATACCTTCCGTGCTTGCCGGTGCCGGCACGGACACTGAGAGCACTGAGCCGTCACTGACACGGACAAGTGGAGATACGTTCATAGATAATGTATGAAAGAATATTTCGCACTGATACGGAACTGTGCCGGAACTGTGGCTTCACTGATATGTGTGAATAGACCTTTAATGTCCGCCTGCTTCAGTCCGTCGCGGCGACGTGCTGTCCGCGTGGTCGGGCATCCGGCCGCTAGTGTCGGACCCCAACAAGCCGGACACGCAGTCGCTCGCGCGCAACCACATCGTGCACGTGTCCGCCGCTGGCCTCGTCACCATCGCCGGCGGCAAGTGGACAACTTACCGCTCCATGGCCGCTGAGACCATCGACGCTGCCATCGAAAGTGAGCACACTTGTCTAATACTACCTAAGAACTAAAGAAACAATTTTGAAAAAAAAACGGACAATTCGCTATTCTAGTTTTCTATGTCTTTCAAACACAGCATGTACCAGTGTTGCCAGTGGCAGATAGTCAAAACTAACATTTTCACGTAAAACATTACATTAGTAGGATTTTTTTTAATGTAGAAAACGGCTCTAATACTTTAATGTGGCACTTTATTACACAACGAATAAAAAAGTTTTCTTCACTTCACATCACTTCACAAGAATAGTAACAATTATTTGAGATTGTGATATAAAATTATACAACAACATAAGTGGTGAAACTCTGGTTGATATTTATTTTTACTATGCAATAAAAAAATCGAACTTTAAGCTACTCCACCGCATAGTTTTATTGCTAACTCGGTGTAAATTTTTTGGTCACTTTTTTAGTAAATCCTAAAAATCCTAAAAGTAACATTTTGAGTCGTGTAACATAAAAACAACGTAGGAGGGTCAAAAGTAACATAAAATGTTACTATAGTATAATTCTGGCAACGCTGGTATGTACAGACGACATCACATCAAGTGTTTTACGAACGGAATAAGGGCGGGCTCAAGATGAAACCGCTTGATTCCTAAAGCGACGGGTAAGATCGGCGTAACCCGCTCCGAGAAACATCGAGGGAGTCAAGGAAAATAATTTCTGTGGATCCTATTTATTCCTCATTAATTCCGCAATACAGCAGTTATGTTTCTCAAAATCTAAATAAAAATATGAATCTATTAATAATTATTTATAAAAAATAAGTGACAAATATAGTATTTTAAAAATACGCAATGTGTGGAACGAAATTTATTTTTACATATTTATTTGAACACAATCGAAGATGCTTCGATGCATCATTTCATATAATAAAATATAAAATTAAAAAAAATTAAGTAACCCCCGGCCTCATTAATCTAACACCTTGTCATTGAGACTTTTCTTATGAGTCCAAACATGCTATATCTGCTGTAAGTTTCTGAAGAATTGAGCATCCCGCAGACTATTTGATGGTACAGGATCAGCTCAAGGTTATCAAGTCTTGGAAACGTCACCCAAGTAACAGTAAACCAAATTTCAAATTAATCGGATCTGTGAAAGTTAGTAACACTTGTCAAGTAGGAAATGATCTTTATAAATTATAGCTAAGAACCACCCTGATCACGTCAGTTTTTAAACAAAAAAAACTCAATTAAAATAGGTCCATTCGCCAGAGACAGACACACAGATACCTACGCAGATACACAGACAGACACGTCAAACTTATAACTTCCCTTAAAAACGGTATACTTATGTTGTTTACAGGTGCAAATCTAAAACCGTTATTCAAGGAGTGCCAAACAGATGGATTCCTAATAGAAGGCGCCCATGGCTGGACACCCACCATGTACATCAGATTAGTACAAGACTTTGGATTAGAAATGGAAGTGAGTTAGTTAAACTTTAGTAAGCTTACTTTTATCTGTGAATAGAGCGTTGATTTTCTGAACTTAAATTAAAAAGGAAACCTCTAAAAGGACCACAAATTTATGTTTGATCGCGTAATCAAATATTACAGGTAGCGCAACACTTAGCTAAATCATACGGCGACCGAGCGTTCGCTGTAGCCAAGATGGCGGCGATGACCGGTAAACGGTGGCCTATTATTGGAAAAAAAGTGCATCCTGAGTTTCCTTACATCGACGCTGAAATAAGGTAATAAAAAATAGTTATTTATGATACTAGTGCGGTAACTTGGTTTTTACAAACGAGTAGGTAGTAGATTAATGTAAGGCCGAGGCGAAGACGGGAGCTTACCGTAGTCACGAGTTTGTAAAAACCAATATCCGCACGTGTGTCTTACGTTTTTCAACAGATTTGCGAGAAAGCAGTACAACACTAATATTACTTTGTTTTTAAATAACAGTCGGAAAGTTGCAATAATTTTTGACGTTCCTAATATGAAAATGGCGCACATTTTCTAATAGCGCCGCGTGTGCGTATTGAAAATTAGAACTACATCTTTTATCTCATTTTCTCTTTAGTATTAAAATAAGACAATTGTATTTAGCTAAAACGCTTTCATTAAGGTTCGATCATTCAGCCTATTTATTCTTATAATGTGTAACTCCTTGGTGGAATTCTTATATATTATAAAAAATCGTAGAGAGTACGCACGGCGCCATACAACGGAGCGTGCGGTTACCGCACTCCGTTGTATGGTGCGTAATATTTAACATTCGAACAATGTATACCTACAGGCTTCGTAAATGCATTTTTTGAGCAAATGTGCTGAAAAATATTTAGAAAAAATATCTGAACGGAAAAAAATCATTTTAACAGCGACTTTTCACAATCCAGGTATGTACTTGCTTTGACCACTCAGCGGACTTGGAATTTCTTCTGGAAGTGCGTTCCTCCAAACATGTGTCTAGGACCAGCGGCTTAGGGTATATCAGTCAGTCAGTCAGTCAGGACTTTGATTGTTTTTTATACTAATAGATGACAAACAAGCTGACGGCCCACCTGATGGTAAGCGGTTACCGCCGCTTATAGACACCTGCAATAACAAGGAAAAATCACTTGATATTTCAGGTGTCATCCTGAGGCCTAAGATGAAATGCCGTCCATGCCCAGTAATTACACTGGCTACCTTTCCCTTCCCCCCATTTTAATAGGGATGTTGAAATAAATTTCTTTAAAGGTACGGCGTCCGTGAGTACGCGTGTACAGCGATCGACATGATCGCGCGGCGCCTGCGCCTGGCGTTCCTCAACGTGCAGGCCGCGGCTGAGGCGCTTCCCAATATCATCGACATCATGGCCGAGGAGCTCAAGTGGAATGACGCCGAAAAGAAGGTAGCTACACAATGAATGTTAACTGTAACATTTGTATGCCGATAAAAGTAAACCTACTGAAGATTTGTTGCTTAGCATTTTTTTAAATAACAAAGTTTGCTTGGTAACTAAACTGCGTTTAAGCCTATTGCTATCTGTATAAAGATTGGAACATTGGAACTGACCTTAGAGCAATGAGAAAAGTACGTATACTTACAGATTATTTTTGTAAACCAGCACAACTTGACAGATGCAAATGTCAAATAATCTTCAGTGCTTAAAACTATTTATTGTGAGTTTAGAAAGTTTTGACACTTGAAACGTCCGTAGAGCCATTTTGGGTCAACAACAGCAACACAGAATTATCTTTATCCATTTCAGAAACAAATGAAAATGGCGAGTGACTTCCTAGCGAACGAGATGGGTCAGATGGTGAACCGCGCGAGCCGCGACAAGATCCCCATCAACCTGAGCAAGGAGGAGATCCAGACCTACATCAAACGGTTCCAGATCATCGACAAGGACAGGAAGGGTTTCGTCTCCATCAACGACATCAGAAGGAGTCTCAAGGTATGTCGCGAAATGGTTGATGCAGAAATAGTGTTTTATTCATTTATTTAATATGCAGAGGTCGGAATAAGGTACAGTTATCTATGTACTTACACTGATTTCATACAGCGAAAGAATAAAGTGGATATGCCTCAAATCCCGAGATTAATTTTAAATAGCAGAAAAATACCGTGATTTATTAAATAAAAAAGTTATTTACTTTTACACAATTTGAACCACTGCACGCCAAAATTGCCAAATTTACATCAACTAAGTACATCGGATGTCCGAAGTTGCAAAATTTGAAATACCGGGAAGGGCCATATTAATATCAACATTTCGATGCAACTACATAAATAACTCCACCTAATTCCGACCCCTGTAGTATGTATTATTTAATGAAAGCAAGCGGCACCAGCTAGGCAGATAGATAATAGAGGATATACATATTTAAAAGAGCATACTCAAGTTAGGCATTATTTCTGTAATCATAGTAAAGTCGACAGTACATCAAGCGTAACAGTTTGACCTTGAGACCGCCCTTACTGCGTTCGTAATAGAGGCGGTTTTCGTAGTGCAACTGTTATACTTGATGTGATGTCGTGTGTACAATATGAATGCATGAATAAAATAATATTTATTACTCCAAGACTTCCCAGTAACAATAAGATACTTCTGTTGGGAGCGAATGACTCATTCAGCATAACTGTAGTTAACTTCTAAATGAAGAAAATGAATGAAACATTACTACAGTATGAAGAAAAGTATTGTTTTTTTCAGTACTAAACTGAAATTCAGTTTCTACTAAACAAGAGTAGGTATACAGATATTATTAAATTTTGTTTTGTATTCAATTTTGTGCCAAAAATGTTTTAGAGTATGGGTCTGAGACCAAGCGACGCAGAGATAAGTTCAATTCTGTCAGAGATTGACGTCACTTACCACGGACAGCTGGAACTTCAGGATTATCTTCAGGTAGACGTGTAGCGAGCAGTCGCCGGGTCGGGGTCAATGTCCTCATGTCTGTCATTTGGTGGTGTCCGCTGTTGTTCTTTAGAAGTTGACAAAATCAAACATTGAATACTTACCTTTGAGTTACAAAGTATAGAGAAGGTGTTCCATGAGGTTTAGGATGGTGTTCCATTTTGAATAGTCAAACCTAAACTGTGCAATGTGACATTTACATTGACACAGAATACTAACATATGGCGCCCGAACTGGGACACGAGATCTCTCAGATTTCAATTACAAAATCAGACAATGTTTGTTTATGTGGAAAAAAATTTAGAAGTTCCGTAGCGCGTACGTCCTTAGTTCCCAAGTGGTCCAGGTGTCCACACGGGAGGCTCGAAAAAAACCATATTTTTCCTCGAGTTTTAGGAATATGGTACAATGTAACTTCATGGTATCCACTGAAACCAGCAAAAAATCTGGAAATCTCGCATACGTAGTAGGATTTATGTAGTTTTATCGCGAACAAAAGCGCCCCGTAATTTTCATGGCGCTTACGCTTTTCATTCGAGCAACGCTAGCAAGCGACCGAGTTAAATCTTTTTTATACTATTTAACTTAAAGTTGAATACATCAAAAATTCAAACATGGTTCGCAGTTTGATCAGTGTATACGTACTTCTAAAGCATAGCATCGTTTTTTAGAATTTTTGTTCAATGACACTTGACTGGGAGTAATCATTTTTATTCTTAAATTTGTGTGTAAATCATGATATTCGTTTGTCATTGCACAAAGGTCCTATACAGTAGTGAGTAGAGGGTTTCATAATGTCTTCGTCGGCTTACACGCGAGCTTGTGTCCACAGAACTACGGCGAGGAAGTGACTGGAGAACAGTTGCACGAAATACTGAAAGAGATCGACACTAACATGAACGGGCAGGTGGAACTCGACGAGTACCTCCAGGTCCATACCGCCTGACACTTTGATGCATGCTTCATGTTGGATTAACTTACATACACTTCAGCCAACTTAAAGTCTCCAGATTATGAGTCCGGTGACAGCTCACAGGAGTTGTCCTAAATATGTCCTAAATAGGAGATCCAGCCAGGTCTATGTAGTGCTATGTACACTATACTAAAAATAGGGAAATATATTCAGAACAGTTTTTAATTCTACATTTTTAGGGTTCCGTACCCAAAGGGTAAAACGGGATCCTGTTATTAAGACTCTGCTGTCCGTGACGGACGGACGTCCGTCTGTCACCAGGCTGTATCTCATAAACCGTGATAGTTAGATAGTTGAAATTTTCACAGATGATGTATTTCTGCTGCCGCTATATCAAGAAATACCAATAAACAGAATAAAGTAAATATTTAATGGGGCTCCCATACAACAAACGTGATTTTTTTGCTTGTTTTTGCTCGATATTGATATTGATTATAGATAATGGTACGGAACCCTTCGTGCGCGAGTCCGCCTCGCATTTGGCCGGTTTTTTTATTTGCTTTGTTTCGTGGTACAAAACAAGATTTTTTATAGAAAAAACTGCAACACACTAAACATGCTGCTGAAAAACTGCACTAGTGGCAATTAGTTCACTTCTATGTCGCTCGTCATATTGCCATAATGGTAAAATGGACGAATCATTTGGAAACGAAATATTTGTATTTTTTCTGGATTTAGGAGATTTTTTGTGATACTGTACATTATACCTGGCCGGATATTAAACATCCTTTAATAGTTTTAGTGAGATTCCTTAAAGAAACTCAATCGATTATTTAGTAGGAATTGGAAACATTTTCAATGGAAATGAAATCGACGTGTAATATTTTTATATGGCATAATATTTAGTTATGAGTCACCGGACTCATAATAGGTGAAATAGACTACATACTTAGATAAAGAATAAATGTAAACAACGTAGTGAAATTTTTGTATGAGTGAATGTGATGAGCAAGAAAGTTAGCGAGTTAAAAGGACAAACTATACAAACTGACATTTGATTTGTCTACATTTATTTTTTAAACTAAGTTCGCTCAAGTATACCGTATTTTACGCCTTCTCAGTTGAATAGAACTCACTTTCTTTTGTGTGTATACATGAAATTGGTTAAGGCCTAGACAACATTTATTATGCCTTTCAATAATCGCCATCCCAAAATAGGAAAGATTTTTATTTAGCTTAGCGATAGCGATACCTGCATTTCATTATCAGTTACCCAAAATAAGTACTATTTTGGGTTAACGATTTACTGATATGAGATTAAAACCTAACTTATTCATGAAATTAAACTAAAACAAACGGCAAAAGTGGAAAGATATTTGCCGTTTCGTTTTACACAAAATTTTTGGGTGTTGAAAGGTATTATATTAATAAGTTTCTATTAATCAAACATAGGCACAGTCAACAGCAAAAGTAAGTGAGCACTTCTGACAGCTCGTAACTAACTCTTATTTTCATAGAGTCATTAAGTAATTCTCAATAGTGATGACTTACGTTTGCCATAAGCTGTACGCACCGTTAAAAAAAGTTTTGGTAAAGTTATACTGAACAAATTCTTAAATTCTTAGTACAGTACTCATAGCTGATTGCGTTTCGTTTTACTTCGTGTCTAGTTTTTAGCAGTATTTATTTAGACAACATTTTATGTATTTAAAAATTCTAATGGGTTGACCTTTTGCATGGCTTGCGATATGCGTATGAGATGCTTTGAATTACTGGTCTAACTTGGTACTTTTCTTGTAAATAATTTCATCATTTTATTTTTATTCCGTTATAATTTATTGATAATAAATATGTAGCCCTCATTCAGAAGACACACACTTAATCAAAATTTAAGTACAGTATATCTCTTTCTCGTAATACGTGTAGGAAATAGATAGCATGAATTCGATTAGAGCTATCAACAAAAGATAACTTAATTAAGTGAAAAATTTAAAGGAGGATGCTAATCTTAGTATGAAGCCTTGCCCCACCTAAAAACTGACACGTCCAAAAGTAATTTAGGGCGCAATTAGATATTATTAAGATAAAGTATCTTTACATACCAATACCATTTCTGAGATATGCGTAAAAGAAAACTGAATTGTAGTTTATAATCAACACTAGCAATGTTTGTCATCTGTCAAAGTGCGTTTTGTTATTTTCTACCTAGGTAATAAACTTGTTCAATCCAATTAACTGTATTTAATTATAACTCATCTTTATTGTAATAAAATAATAATAATAATATGAAAAAATAATGATAAATACATTAAAATACCTATTATGGTTTTCAAAACATACTTATACATACTCCGGTCAATAGTTTTCTAAATAATTCAATTGACTAAATATTACAAATTCGGAATGAAAGATTTTTGAAGATTTTATTTATGTTGTCAACAAAACCTTAGCTTTATATTAACTCAAACTATTTCCAAAAATAATCTTTCTATTTATGAGGCATTATTGAAAATATTGTTTTGTTGCACATTAAACTTGGGTTGGGGCAAAAATTGTCATCCTCCTTTAGCACATGTTTCTAAATGTCAAATATTACATAGAACAGCCATCCTTTTTGTATTCATATTGAGAGAACGAGATGCAATGAACTTAAAAGATTTAATTTTAATGTGTGCTCTACAGAATAAGGACCAGTTACTAACATTGAAGATGGTAATTACCATAACTATATTGTCCTGTTATTATTTTGTAACTTAAATTAACTAACTAATAAACTTGTTATTGCTATGTATAACTTTTTATAGATTTACTCATACTTTTAATTTATTTATTAAATACAACTTGATTCCAGCTCTAAAATTGAGTGTAATAAACGTTTTTGATTTTTATTTCAAACTGTTAAGTAGTCTAAATCTCCTCCTTTTTAAGTCAGTTCGTTAAAGTCGATTTTAGTTTTCAATCTTGTAAACATTATACCTAGTAAAGCCCTACAAGTCCATATTACTGACTACTATTAATAATGTATTCAGATGATGTCAGCTATCAAGTCCGGTCATGTCGCGTACTCCCGGTTCGCGCGCATGGCCGAGATGGAGGAGGAGCACCACGAGCAAGAGATCCTCAAGAAGAAGATCACAGTTGAGAGGAGCGGCGGTGGATTGTAGACATACCTTGATATGCCGGTGAGCAAAACGTTCTAGTAGTATGAGTTGGCAATTGTATAGTAGTTATGTACTGGGTGTCAGGGTATCAGCTGCGAGTTATCTCACCTGTAAAATTAAGAGGAATTGTTGGTATTTATTGGCATCAAACTTTCTCACCGCTGGATTACATAGTTTGATTACTGCATCCGATTTCTCTGGAAACCTCATCATCACCAGCCTATATACGTCCCACTGCTGGGCTCAAGCCTTCCTACATGGGAGAAACACATGAGGAACTCTGGAAACTTAAACATCAAAATTGGATCCTAAGAGAACAAACATTTCCACTGGATCCCACCCCACTTGGATCCAATAAACCGGTGCTATTTGACTATCTTCTGTAAGGTGGATGTATTTTTGTAGTCGGGTGTCTATATTCGAAAATTATATTCTGTCATGGAAAATACCAAGATATGGTACATGCACTAATACCCCTTAATATGGTACCAACATACACATGGGCGGAAGCTAATATTTAGATAGAGCAATAATAATATTCTGTGCGAGATAGAATCAAAAATTATGATATACGTAAGAGGATCAAAGCCACTGACATAGCTCATAGGATATTTATTAGTAAGTTTAAGTAGCAGTGGGCAGGGAATATAGCACGCAGAACAGACGGACGGTGGGGCGTTAAAGTTCTAGCATGGCGACCATTGTATCGAAAAGCGCAAAATAGGACGGCCTCCCACTAGATGAACAGACCTGGTCAGGGTCGCGGGGAGCCGGGGGATTCAGGCTGCGCAGAACCGATCCATTTGGAAATCGATGGCGAGGCCTTTTGTTCCGCAGTGGATATCATAGGCTGGTATGATGATGATGATGATGATGAATAATAATATTATTATAACAATAATAATTGTTTCAGGTACCAGACCAAATACCACGAAATTTAGCTTTTGGACCGCATTATTATACAGTCACGAGCAATAAAATGTGCCGCTTTTTGATAGTAACTCTTATTCCAAAGATAGCAAAAACGTGGGTATACAGTATTGATTGTGACTGTAGGTCAGCAAAATAGGTTGATTAACACTTCAGTACCATGTCACACACACGACATCAATCAAAGTGTTCATATAAATTGTCAAGAGTATGGCAATATGTTATTGTGACAATGCAGTAAAGTGTTAATCGACTTCTGTTGCTGACTGTACCTACCACTCTCCACTTTAGAACCTTGTCCCTTGTTACAATGTCAATAACAAACATTCTGAAGTTGTCAACAAGTGCAAGTAATAAACCTTTTAACAAAATTATTTCCCTAGCTAATCGACGTAGGCGTTTAAGTATTATAATTTTAAGTAAGCGAATCGTACAAGCAATACTTGTTGTATGTCGATTGTCGACACAAATCCTTAAAGTCAAAGTTAACTATTACATTTTTTCAGATAAACATTGCAAAAAAATATTTTTTTTTGTTATAATATTTCAGATGATATGCCCATTTACTATTTATATAATATTTAATAGTACCTCCGCAGGCTAGTGGGCATTTAAATAAAATATTGTGAAGTTCTCAAAACGATTAGAATCTGATAACTTACACTGATAACATCATAATTCATAACACAAATTATATTAAGAGAAATGTTAAATTAGTAGCTATCATTTAGTAATTTATTTGTTTTGTATATTAAGTTTATAGAATTTGATAATATAATTGTCGATTGTGATTTATTATAAGGAGTGATATTTATTTCGGAATATTAGGTATTTTTTATCATAATTTGTTGTTTTATCATATTACGGATTTTTACACTTTGTAATTTTTGATACCAAAAGTCCTAATAAAATGTATTTTAACCCATTTATACTCACAAGACGAACATTTTTATCGCAGTTCATTATAGACCATTTAAATTATTTTTAATGCATTAAATTGATTATTATGTACCTTTGAATATTTTATTGTTATTTATTTACCCATAACCCTGTTATAGACTTTTTATGATAAAGAATGGCAAATAATAGATGGAGTCTCTGGTGGTAATGAGCACCTCTAAACAGCTGTAACTCATGCAATGTTAAGTGTAAACTTGATGCACTGTGGCTATGTCAAATTAATTATGTCAGATTATCTGTTATACATATATGCACAAATCCTGAGTTAGGATTCTTGACATACAAAAATATCTAAATCACAATATATATTTTCCACACATAGCTATATCTACCAATTTTGCAAATTTTTAGTAGGTACCTATCATTTACGTCACAAAAATGCATTGGTGTGTTTTATTAAATCTACGTTCAGTAATCGTAAATTTTTAACTTTTAATAGGTACTAACACCAAGTGGATTATTAAGAATTTTGAGGATAGTTTAGATTTTTCTGAGCTGCGATGACCTAAAGGGCTTTAATCAGGCCAGTAAAATACTAAATAAGGAAAAATACTGCGCCACGTAGATAATACTAAAATGCCGTGTACGAAATTTAAATTTTACTCTCACTGGAGCACATGCATGCAACTTTGTTGCGAGTTTTTAGGCAGCAAAAGCATCCTTTTCGTCCTGGAGAGGTGAAAAATATTTTAGTTAGGTATGTACCTACCCCAAAGAATAGAATCGCTACGGTATAGTTAGGCTATAGACCAAAGAGAATATAAAACGATAGACTAGAGAGGTAGCTTCAAAAGCAGACATTACACTACCTACTAAGCTAATTTTGCTTTGAACAGCTGACAGCCAGCAGGTGCCGCAACTCGTTTGTCCTACGTGTTCTCCTTGGAGTAAAAGTATTCTGTGTTCGTGTTTCGTTTGATGAAAGTCAATTATTGGTAAGTATTCCAAGAACGTGGAGGAACAGATTTTACTTCAGGTGTCGGTCTAGGATAGACGTTTATCTTTATGATAATCCACTATTAAGTATTAGGTATTATTCCTTGATTTTTACGGAGGTACTTATGTAGGCACCTAACCTAAGTAGCTCTCAAAATATTTGAATAATGGTGGAATTGACGAATAATTTTGATTCTTGTACTAAAAAATTATAAGTATGAAAACGAATTGTTGATACTTTTCTCGGGTTCAGAGGATTTCTCCTGATTTTTTGAGATACGGTACATATCGTGGAGGAACAGATTTTACTTCAGGTGTCGGTCTAGGATAGACGTTTATCTTTATGATAATCCACTATTAAGTATTAGGTATTATTCCTTGATTTTTACGGAGGTACTTATGTAGGCACCTAACCTAAGTAGCTCTCAAAATATTTGAATAATGGTGGAATTGACGAATAATTTTGATTCTTGTACTAAAAAATTATAAGTATGAAAACGAATTGTTGATACTTTTCTCGGGTTCAGAGGATTTCTCCTGATTTTTTGAGATACGGTACATACACCTATGAAACATCTACTTTACAATCTGTCGTCTCTTTTGCCGTTGTAAACTTCTAATACGAGAAAATCAACAAATCTTCACTTTGATTTACGTAGGTACTAAGTAGGTGTACCTACCAGTGGTAGAAGTGGTAGGGTCGACCACAGAATTAAGTAGCTGAACCTGAACACTTTAGTACCATGTCACAACAACGACTCTAGCGTCAATATAGTACGGCAGCAAGTATAAAGCACGTGCACAAGATCGATGTGACATGGTACTAAAGTGTTTAGCTACTTCTGTGGTCGACTGTACCATAAGTTCTCGTTCTACACTATGCATCATTTATCTATAGAAGTGATACGCTTGATGTGCGGCCATCTGTATTTCTATATTTTTGAAGTTATCTGTGATAAGATAATAATACCGAAATGTGTCACCAATATTTGTTGATACCAATACATCATTGATTGATACAAATAATAATTGACCACAGTACGTTCGAAAATATATTTTTTATTTTTCCTACATTTCCTTATTATTGCGCCATCTGTGAACGTAATATAAAACTATTACAATAGGTAGGTGACAGCAAAAAGCAATGTGTTAGTAGTGTATGCTCACAGTTTACTTTTGTAGTGCTCACCACATGATGCCTACCACTCACCAATAAAAGAATAGGAAAGCAGTGCTGTCAGTAGAGCGCAATAGCACCGAATGAGAATACATTTTAATAAAATAGATGGCAGTAACTTCACAATCAAGAGCAAAATTTTTTTTTCCATCATTTATTTATTGGTTTTATTTTATCTTAGTTAGCCTTATTATTAAAAATAAATACAAACTTTTGTACAACTAATTGCATTTTACACATATAATTAAAATAATTAAGGACATGTTAGAATAAAACCATTCTATTCTTTGACACAAGAAGTTTTATTTTTCTATTAAAACAAACAGGTTGGAAAACATTGAACTTTTTCAAATAACCGCGCCAGAAATCACAGTTTTCCGAATGACAGTTAAAAATACTCTTTGTAGATACTAACATAACGTAATTTATTTTAGTGTCAAATTAAATAATACGCGTACTGTGGTAAGAAATATCAAAAATTTTACTGCAAGATGTATAAATTAAAGTAGATACAAGAACATAAAAGTACACTGTATTACCAGTACCACTTAGTGGACTTAAGAACTCCTTGGAGTAATATTATTCTATGACTTAAGGCGAAGGGGTGGGCAAGAGACCTTGAGAATTAAATATAAAAATAAAATAAAACTTTCATAGAACGAATGACAATGAACGGCCATAGACAATTGAATGAAATGTAAGATTTAAATTTAGAAAAAATACTTTTTTTTTCTTTTCTAATACCGTAAGAAATGTAATGATCTTATTAGGTACCCGTGGAACCTAAGGAACCTACCTATTACCTAGGCATAAAAGATCTCGGAATTTACTATGACTCTAGATATTGCACTGCTATTTATAAAATTTACATTTAATCGAATGCGGAAACATAAAAATTTGAGGTAGGTACGTGAATTACTAAAAAATAGATACTTTCTTTGGCGGGAAACAGTTGCAATGCAACGCTACGTGGGCCCGGCGCGGCGCAGTGTAGGGCGGTGGTTACGCCCCCGCGAGCTAGTGCCGCGGGCGGGCGGTGGGTGGGTGCTACGCTTCCGTGTTTTCATAAGTTTTTTCAATATATAGAAATAGGTGGTTTATCCATTCTTGATGACGGTTGATTTTGGTAAATCTAGTACTACTTTAGGCGTAGCTAAGGGCTAGGCAGTCTACTTAGTACCTAATCATATAATATGATAGTGAACCGTATAAGCACTTACCTAGATATTACCTTGAGAGTATTAGGTACCTAGTACCTAAGTAGTTTGGTCAGAAATTCATCAAAAAGGAAAATCTATAAGTAATTAGGTTAGTATTTAGAATTTCTACTGATAGGCAATTAAATTACATATTCCTACTTATACTGTAGATATGGGTCATTGAGTAATCATTACCTTTTATTTATGCCCCTCCAAACCCAAGATACCTACCAGACACAATTAAATTTTAATTGTCAATGTCGATTTATGACGTCCGGGCGTTAACTACTTAGATATATTTTTTAAGTAATTTCAAGAGGATACAAAACAGTCTAGGTAGTACACGCCACGATGTTATTACCCACCTAACTATCAGTTGTTCTAACACTTCTTAACATTGAAATAGGTAGGAGGCACGCATTAGGACGAGACTGTGGACTCAGTTTCTTGCCAGCGTTGCTAGAACGAAACGCGTACCTAAGCGCCATAAAAATCACGGCACTCACAACCTTCTACTTATAAACATTTCATCCTTTCAAAATGGAACATGACTTCTATAAGCGATTTCTCTGTATACTTTTTATCTCAATGACTGCCACTCGTATTTTCTTGCCTTGTCTGTGGCACGGGCACGCACCCTGAGGCTTGACTAACAAAATGGAGAATGTGGATCGGCTTTACTCAAGCGTTATGTAGGTAGACATACCTATCGAGCTATCCATAGCATACCTAAGATCGTAATGATGCTCACTTCGGCTTGATAGGTAGATAATTAGGCGTGAGTGTAAGAATATTTTTATTATTCTACTTGCAGCCTCCACTTGACACGTCAACTATTGATTTGTTCACAAGAGTGTGAAGCTGGCACAACATAGGTATAAGTTACAGCGCATGCATGCAGCGGATACAGTGTGTAGTAGATACAATGCTACCACACCTAGCTGGACATTTTACTTAAAAATTCGGAATGAACATCCAGTTGGTCACTGTATGCCTTCCATAGACTGTAGGTAATCATTTAATTACATAAGTTACAGCTACAGAGTGTGTAGCCTGTGTAGGTAGATACCTGTCATGTTTAGTCACCGCTACTTAGGTATAGGCACCACAACACTCAGCTAAGGTTGCCAATTGTCCTGTCCTTGTGCCCTAGGGATAGAGAGATTTTTTCTAACAAGAACCTAGGTAGGATCCCTAGGTACTGATGGATAGAAATATTTATTTTACTTTGAGTAATTAATTAAGAGGTACATATTAATAAGTTTGACATGCGGAATTACTTTTGAAAGCTAGGGCGTGTCAGGGCACGGGGGCGGATGACACGGGCGGTCCGGTCCGCCCACCGTTACTTCCGCTTCCGACTATCTATGAACACTATGGACCTTCAGTTGAAGGTATCGTGGCCTTTATTTATTATGGTGTTCATAGATGAGTAGGTACCTTAATAATAAGTATGAAATACTTTTCTGTAAGTATCTACTTTAGTGGGTAGTCATTATAGTTTCTAATAATAGGTACCTATAGGTAGATATGTGTCTACCTACCTAAATAAGAAGAGCAGACAGTACTAAGGTTTGAGAGCACTTGTAATGGAGGTAGTGAATAGATAGACTTTACACATGCGTTACGTATCTAATTCCATATCACACAATCTCCTAATGATGCTTATTTGACCTAGCTAGGTAATAAGGTCCAAGTGTAACATTATCATTATTATTGTGTTTGCAGCCTGCACATGGCACAACTGTTGATTAGATTGCATGGAATAGTTTTTTTGTGATATTTTACGGAATATAAATGAGGTAAATAGCAGACGTTACGTCCTATTCTTGAAAACGCTTTTATTCTATTGTTAGATGATTTTGGTGATGAATAAGCGAGTGGCCGGTGACGACGTCTAAGTTCACGGTTCTCGAAAGTAACCGAAATATGGCCTTAGTATCGAGCACAAGTAGGCAAGTATGTCACGTCTGCCCACCGTTGCCAAACAATCTTCAATGCGAACTGAAGAACCACAAGGTGGATATGAGAAATACTTATCTTTGGGTGGAGAGGCTGAAGCCGGACTACTTCCAGTAAATAGCAACTCCAGTATCATAAAAAGCTCAAGTACTTTCCAATCATACCTATGCATGGACCACGTATGATTGGCCTTATGAACCACAGAACAGATAAGAGGTTCTTTTTCGGTTCTGTATTATGAACAGAAGCGATAGATTTGTAGTTACTTAGCTATACAAATCTACCTGCGACTATGTCGAGCATTTTTGTCTTCGAATTTCATTTGTTTTCTTTGATAAAATACAAATTGATCGACTTGACAAACTGGGAATGACAGATTTTACTGTGGCACAAGTTGGTGTCGAAAACTATAACTTTAATTGAAAATGGCTAGAGAAGTAGCCGAATTGCTGCAATTCCGAATTCTGTTGTTTCTCATAATATCGAACGTTAGATATAGGCAGATTGGACAGTACCTACCTACACAACAAGACCATCGCAAGCGTGTACAAGCAACTACATTGAGGGATATAAAAAAAATCAAATCAAAAATGTTTATTAAAACCAGCAATTACATTTTTGGTACAGTATCTCGACTTACTTGAAGTAGGGTATTGACAACATTTCTTATTTGTAATACTTAAATGTTGTCAATACCCTAATGGTTAACAGGTTTCCCGTGGCTAGTGTAGGTAGGTACTAAAGAATCGCACTTTGAGTTCTTCTGTTCTCAAAAAGACGATAGAAGAAGACCTAAGCTAAGGACATCCATATGAAAGCGCACTTGGCAGCTCTTCTTTCCACAAACCATCAGTAGCGCGAGTTAATTTTGTTCGTTTACTTACCTACCTACATCAAAATTGGAATGATGATTCTTGGAGTCGTGTATTACTTGTTTATGTATTAATCCAGATTTGCTATAAGATAGATGATAGGAGGATACGATACAAATCAAGTGTGGATACCACCTGGGGAAAGATATGCTCAGTGCAATATGTTTGGAAGAGAGCCTTTTGGTGGAAAGTCCACAATGGTCTGGGATGGGATTTTCTTGGGAGCCCTTACGGACCTACAAGTCATTGAAAATGGATCTCTGACACCGCTGTGATACTTTCGTGAGCGGCATCTCATAGGAAATGTAAGTAAGTAGTGCTTTTTGCCCCATAACTATATTGATAATCATTATGTTCTGATGAAGAACCGTTCCATTTGGAAATCGACGGGGATGCCTTTGTTCAGCAGTGGACATCATAGGCTGATATGATGATGATGATGATGATGATCTGATGCAAGATAATGTAAGTACTTATTCCCCCTTCGCACACTGCAGCAATAGATTTGGAGTAGGTACCTACGTATTTAAGAGAGGTTGAAATTAAAGTTCTGGATTGGCCAGCAGGCTCACCCGATCTCAATCCGCTAGAGCATGTTTGGGATAGACGGGAAAGACAAACAAGGAAAAGAAATCTTGCATCTGTATAGGTAGTTAACTTGGATAGCTTCTTGCCCTTTTTAAGCATATCTAAGTCCGTTCGTGCATCGAGTACCTATACCTATCTACCTACATATGTTCTCACCTGTGGGATAGTTTATCCAAGTACTAACTTCCCTATTTGGATCCGGTGGTACACAGATCCAAGAGGTCGGTGGAGACTTGAAAACTGAGTTTCATTGCCTAGGTAGGTAACTAAACCTCTCACGGGACCTCTTGCAGCAGTTGCAGAGGGTCATCGCGACCCGGGCCATGCGGGCTTACCGCACAGTTAGTCATGGAGCTGTGCCACCGGATGATTGAAGCGATCCGTCCGGTGTTGTAGGAGTGGGTTGGGCGCCGGCAAGGCACCCCCACCTTCCGCATGGTGCAGGTACTGACCGGACATGTTGCTGCTGCGGTCACTACCTGCACCGTATCGCATGTCGAGAGTGTGTCGTCACTGCGACTCCCCCGAAAATTCGGCCGAGCATACCCTTATGGAGTGCCCGGCCTGGCGACATGAGCGCCGCGAACTTCCTGTGGCGTTCAGTGGCGGTCACCTACTCTCACTGTCAACCATGATAAGAGTCATGGTTGGTAGCGAGAGGGTATGGGAGACTGTCACCTCCTTCTGCGAGATTGTGCTCAAGCAGAAGGAGGCAGCGGACAGGGAGCGGGAAGAGGATCTTCTGGCCGCACCTATCCGGCGTAGGCGGGCGTGAGGAGGCGGTCGGTGATCGCTCGTCTTTTTGCCTTACCTTAAGGTTGCTTGCTTGTCGGTCTTCTACAGATTGTGCTCAGGGACTTTACGAGCTTATCTTGTCAGAATAAGCTATCAGGATAGCCCATTTCATCAGAGTACTATCAGACTTTCGGTGAGCCACACCTGGTTAGGTATTAAGTAGGTAAGTAGTTATACCAAATATCCGCCCCTAAGAGGATTTTGCCTTCTTTTGTTAGAGCACTACCAGAGTGTGGCTGGGTGGATATGCTATACCCTACTGCATATGCCTAAGTAGCTACCACTTTCTTAAGACATTTGGAGAGATGGGGATGGCTGTAACTCAGCCACCTCTTTGTACTTACAAGAATTCGTTTCTAGAACAACATTCCTGGCCTGAGCCTCCTCAAATTGCTTTCCTAGTACCTAATGTTTTTATTTTAGTTTGATTGTTCTTTAAAATACCTACATTGAATAGCTTAAAAGTGTAAAACATATTTTTTGAAAGCAATATTAAAATGAATAATGAATGTAACTTAAATTTCTTCAAAGCAGGATTAAATAAGTAGTACCTTTTAGCTAAGCTCGCTTCTCTACTTCTCTTGGATTTGTATAAAGCATAGATACCTATACCTATAAATACAAAATAGTTAATTTTCTCTCTCTTAGAAATATTGTTTGTCTAGGTAGGTAAGTATTCCTTATAAAACAAGAGTGACAAACAAGTTCTGAGTTCAAGAAAGAATATTACCCTCCTTTTTGTGGAATGGGGTCACCATTCGTTCTACAAAAAGGAGGGTAATTTTCTTTCTATTCAGTACATATAGTCGTATGAATTTGAGTGGGGTTCACTGAAGCGTCTTTTGGAAATAAGATAGAAGTAGCGAGAACGATTAGTTATTAATATGAAACTGTTACAGTGAAATTCAAGAAAACGACCCAAAAACATTTATTATGAATTTGCAACAACAGAATAATAATGATGTTTTGACCACCACTAAGTCAATGGCTCCCTAATTATATAGTAATACACAAACAATACGCATCACTCAATTACTGCGTGCCATACCACGCTACCGAGGTACACCCATAATAGAACTAGTCAAAGAAAAAACATCTTAAGTTTAGAAACTTTATTAAGCCTAAATGTACTTTATTGTTAAATCGATAAGGTTTCATTTTGAATTCAAGAGTGGTTTACAACGTCGTTTGTTTGAGGATATATGCTTACGTTTAACTCGTCGTACAAAATTGCACTTTTATGTCAAAATAGTACGGTTCAATTTTGTTTAATAAGTAGAACAGATAATTAAGCTGGGGACATACGCTCTCTCGGGGCGGCTGCTCATTCGTGCATAATGGACTCGGGGCTACGCGACTGACGCTTGACAAAGAGTAGCTCGACTTTCACTCTCATTTTGAACCAGTCCGGACATACTCCATACCTGAGCTCCATACCTTTAAATAATGCGAACATCGTAAACAAACTAGCGAAAACCATTTATTATGTTTGATTTATTGATTAGAATATCAAGGCTATGGCTCAAGACAGATTTTTTGCAATATGCGCGATTTTTAAAAATTTTGGTCATGTATTCTGTATAAGTATGTAAGTACCTACCTATTTATTATAATATTATGATGTAGATTGGTAGGTAGGTATGTATATTTACCGTGTATTCCCAATTTTAATTTATAACCCATTTGTTAAAATTACGTCATTGTTTACCAGTTTTACCACCAACTTTATAAAAACGTACGTTCACTATAAAGTGGATGTTCTTGTTAGGCGAACTCGATTCTGCAAAGATAAGGAACTTCACTGACACAAACATGTCGTAATTCTTAATACAACACAGACAGAATCATGTGAACAAAGACTTGCTGTTATTACCACGTTTGACCATTTCCATTTACCATAGCTAAGCTTTCTGTAAAATAATGCGGCTGGCACGTCAAGATGTACACCATGTGTGCATTTTTTGCCCGCCCAAGGAGGCCGCGGGCTAGAGGTTATACACCCATTATTACGTCCTTCCTACTTTCAATTATTATTATCGGGCGGCGGCGGTGCCGCACCCGCGAAGGGGAGGAGGAGAGAGGCGCAGCTGCTGCCTACCAATAATCAAGACCTGTCTTTGTTAGAGTGAGATGGAGATTACAGAAAGTTAGTTGAAATAGCCATTGCCTTAAACATAAAACTATTTATAATGAATTTCATGCACGGCAGTAGTTAGCTAAATATTTGAACTATTGCATACGATAGCCCAAAACTTATAAATGTATCATAAAATTTATTAAAACTGATTAAAACTGACTTAAAACCGACCGCGATAGGAGGCGGATCTCCGAACATTGTCGACAGTGCTCGGTACGTTTCGGCAGTATGCTCGCCGCAGTTTGGCGGCCGGTCGTGAGAATGGTGTGTTCCGTACGCGAACAAAGAAAAATATTTGTTTGCAAGTGTAGTGTAGATAATGTCGTCTGAGCCTTCAAAAGTGCAAGTGGAATACATAAACGAGGATAAAAATACAAAGGTAAATTGTGCAATGTGGTAGAATGCAGTGTTATTGTGTAACAGATCGGACGCCAGCGGGCAGCGGTCTCGTGTTGGCGCAGGGGGAGGGCGGGGCAAGTGCGGCCCCGGCCGTGTGGGGCCCGCCAGGCCACACGCAGGAGGTTGTGACCGTGTCGCAAGCAACTCCCTTGCCGAAATAGCATCAGCGTCCTCCTTCGGGTTTGCTACCCACCCATTCCCAATTAAAGAACCACGTGTCACTAAGTTAATCATCCAATAATGAAATTATCAATGAAAGCTCGAATTACTGCGTCGCATGAAACCAGGTCGCCATTTTAATCACTCCGTTCATCTAAATTCATGACGAGGACAAACAATTTGATTGAGTACAATGTTAAACTACTGGAGATACCTACCTAAAAGAGATTAATGTTTTTAAATTTACTTACCTGCGATTAGTGTGTTCGATGTATTAGAGATAGCCTAGTTAGCAACTGCTTAAAAATCACAGTCACGCGATTTGAGGTGGGTGGATCAAAGGGCGGCGGCGGCGGCCTTGCGTGCGACGACTCCCGGCACTTGTTAGGAAAAGGCGTGTCGACGCCGCAATATCATGATGTATTTTTACAAATTGTTGCAACTTTCAAAGTTTTCAAATGTAGCCATCAAAAGTGTCACAATGCAGCTTTCCAAGATTAGCATCATGCATTGATTGATTTCAAAATTCGATACCTACAAATGATTTTATTACCTATTTCATTGAAGTACTTCCAACTATAGCTATCAATTATTTATGAGAATGAACCATCTTTAAAATTTAGAGTGAATGATGTTTGTCTATGGTATTTTGATAAGATCTAACTTTGACAATTTTCAAATCAACAATCAAACAAAATGTCAAAAAAAAAAAATTTTACCCACATTTTGTTTTTGTTATTATTTATAACACACTCATCCTTGCCTGTTCTAAATTTTACTTATTGATAAAATCTAAATTATCTAATATTCATGTGGTGAGTTGTCAAGCTTTAATTTATGTACTACCTACATATATAGACAATATTTTTAATTGCTTTTATAGGTAGGATTGAGTTTCTGTAAAATTTATATTGCTATTTTTATAATAGGGCATCAAACGCTACTAGTTTACTTTTTTTAATTACTGTAGAAGACAATTAAAAATGCCAGTAAAGATATCAAAGCTTACAAGTATTATGTAAGTTTCAATTGTTTATTTTAAAATAAACAAACGAGGATTAAAAATCAAAAAGTTTTTGAAATATTTAAAAGCACAAAATTCAAATTGTATGAAAAAAAATCCATTAATATCAGCTCCACTGATTGAATCCAGTAAGCTGTTTAAAATTTGTTCAACTACCTAATGTCAAAAAGAACAGTCAAACCCATAGATTGGTACAGACTTTTATCTTTGTTTAATGACACAAGTGGTATAAAAGTAGCCAGAGTGTTGTTTACTAAGTTATTCATTTTATGAGATTCACAACAGCTTATCTATTACTCATTTATAATAAACTCTTAGAAACATTAAATAAGTTAGCACTTAGCCAGTCCATTAAGTCTTTTGACTTCTTTACAGCACATATGTTTATAAAATGCTTATATGAAGGGGCTTTACACCACTTTGCATACAAACTTTCAAGTTTAAAGTATTGGAAACTAACAAACCAAATCTAATAAGACTACATACATAAGGAATTCAGGTGATCGCCAATATTTTTTTTATTAATAATGTTTTAGAATAGTCTGACTTGCTTTTGCATGGCAAGCTTTGTTAGAATTGGATGGTTTGTTTTCAATATCTTCAACTTTAAGGTTGTCTGAGAAGCAGGGTGACACACTCTTAAAATAATAGTAAAAATATTTACGATTGCCATTTCTTTATCATCTTTATGTTTCAAAGTTACGAGACAAAATGACTTTGTTTCTGAGCACAACAGGAAAGTTTTATGCACTTTTGTGCTGGCCAGTGCAATTGTTCTAAAAATGACATTATAATACTGACATTTGTAATATGTATTAATGGATTTTCAATGGACATGCGCTATAGAAAATTATTGATTAAAAAAATTTTAATTTTAAAAACTCTTTCTATGTTAGCGGATAAATGCACTTTTGTATTCAGATTTCTAATGATAAATAGATTCTATCCGAGCTTGTGAGGTGAATAACATAAATTTTATTTTAATTTGTACACATCAGAATGAACTGTGCAACTTTCTTACCTCGGTAACCAGTCTTATGTAGTCTACTGAATCAAGTATTCCAAATTTTATTATGTTCTTTTAATAATATTAGTACTCTTACATTTGTATTGCCCAAATTGAGAAAATAAAGTGCTCAATTACAAACATACATAATAAATTTTATATTAATATACATACTACCACAACCTGTGTTCATTAAAACAGAGAACCACTGAATAAGTAGCAGGCCCACCAAACATTTGAAAATTTGGTTTTTATATTTGTAATAGTTTGTTAAAAATGTGTTTATATTATGTTTGTATTTACATTTTATATGTTTGTAATAGTTTTTTGAAAATATATATTCCTTCTGTTATTTTATAATATTAGATTAGTCTTCTCTTCTAGGTTCTTTGTTTTATCCACATGCACCCCACCTATCTCCACTTAAGTTTTTAAATTTTAGTCAACATCTTTAATTTTTTTTATTTGCAAATCATGTTCCTTCAAACCCGTACTCGAATGTGTCATGTGTTGTGTCTGTAGCAGGAGGGCAGCCAGTCGCCTCTAGCGCTTCTGGCGGCGACGTGTAGCCGGCTCGGGGCCGCCAATATGGGGCCCGAACAGCAGCAGGAGAAGGAGCAGCACTTCAGTAAGATATCTCCGATTAATAACGTAATGTAATTGATGTTCAGCTTAGAATTTGGTTAGTTCTTATAATTAAGTAATTTGTATTCATTTAGGTATTTTTATAGTTTTTATAGCATTTTTTATGAAAAAGGGAAACATTTTTTTTAGACACACTTATTATCTAGCCCAAAGTAAGCATTATTACGGATACTAGTATATATAATATGTATTTATGTATTAGAAATTTACTGAATAAACATCCATGAATAGTGAACAAATGCTCATTTTCATTATTCAAACATAAGCCAGTTGTTAAATTTTGCACAGCCGACCTAGATAATAAGTGGTTAATACTTGAGTCCACTGTAGAAAATTAGGATGTACCACCCCAATGTGAATCTATTATTCACAGTGATACAAACTTGTATCGCTGTGATTCGGATTGAAGGGAATTGTAGCCAGTGTAATTACTGGGCATGGAATGCATTTCATCTTGGGCCTCAGGATGACAACGCGCACCTGAAATGTCAAGGGATTTTTTCTTGTTATTGCAGGTGTCTATAGGCGGCGGCAGCCACTTGCCACCAGGTGGGCAGGCAGCTAGCTTGTCATCTAGTTGTTTAAAAAAACTGCAAACAAAAAGTTTTTGGTCCTAATATTTACTTATTTCGATTCCAGGCCCACAACAACAGCAGGCACAGCAACAACAGCAACAACAGCAGCAACAGCAACAACAGCAGCAACAACAACAACAACAACAACAACAGCAGCAACAAGTGCAACAGGCACAGCTGATACAGCAGCAAGTACAGGGTGATGCCGCAACGATAGCAGCTATACAGCAACAATATCTGCAACAACAACAACAGCCGCAGCTTAGGGTTATCAGCTCAGCAGTGGTGCAGCAATTAAGAGCGCAAGGATTATCAGTGAGTATCTTTTCATAATAATGTATGGTTGAATGATGATTAATCTGTCAAGCCACAGGTTCCAGACACAATTAGTTTTGTAACTGTCATAAAACCCCTGAGGAGGCTCACCGGAGGGTGTTTGTTGCCGGAATTTTCTTGGTAGTACAACTTTTGGAATTTTTTGTGATAGTCATAAAAATGTTATTTCTCACGATTCCAAAGTTCTTATTGGTGGCCTATTTGAATTTAGTTATTTCATTTTCATATTATTGTTTTCCACCTTGTTTTTCTCTTTACCACGCCAAATGCCCATTTGGCCCTAGCCCTGTAATCACGAAATTCCACACGGTCTCTAGAAGAAAATTGTCTCTGGACAGGTATCTTCGGTTGTCCATAATGTAGGGCGTGGGGCAAGATCCAGTACAGCATCTAGATGCGTCCGTATCGGCCTTCCGATTACTAAACCGTACAGACTGTACCAGTACCTACGTTGGCTGGGAACTTAGCGTAGTATGCAGTTTTTCGTGGATATTTCGGGAATCCACAGGAACTTAACGTACAACCTCAGACTAATTATCATAAATGGAAGACAAACAAAAATAATTTGAAAAATCAGTCTGAACAGTGTAACCTAAGACTTATGCTCGTTTTCACTAATATTTGCTTAGCGTGAGGTCGATTTTTAGCTCAGTCTATCTAAAGGAGATAGAACTAGACAAATGTCGATAAGAGTTAGCTAAGCTAAACGTTAGTGAAAACGGACATTAATTTTATATCTAGCTAATTCACATAAGTTAGCGTTGTCCTATAATGACGTAATATTTTTTTTGTTCTCAGGGCAATGAATTGTCAGCGGCTATTGTGAATGCGGCGAACACATTGCCAAATGGAATACAGGTTCAACAACCCCAGGTAGGCTACCAAACCGATTTTGCATAATTTTGTTTTGTCATACAATTCTCTGGCGGCCTTACTCGCCGCAGGAACACAAAACTTTAGCATAAATCATTGTACTGTATGTCTGTGTGTGTTTTCTATCAATGAACTATTAAAATGACTTGTATGTCGATAATATATTCTACCTCTTTTTAATTCGCCTTAATTTTGGATTGCTTTCATATTTTTTAAAATAGACATTGTTTTTATTCCAGGTGATATCAATGCAACAGTTGCAGTCGTTGCTAGGCGGGGGTGTGGTATCAAGCGAGGGCGCGACTTATCAAAATACGCCACAGCAGCTTCTTCAAATACACCCCCAGTTGCTACAGGTAAAATAAACATTACATAACAAAAATATTTTCACCGAACTAGTTCATCCTCATCATTATCAACAGCCTATATACGTCCCACTGTTGGCCTTAGGCCTTCCTACATGGGAGAAACACATCAAAGTTTGGGCCATAACACCACCACGCTGGGCAGCATTGGGCAGGTTGGTGAGTAAATCGGTTGCAGAACAACCGGGACCAACGGCTTAACGTGCTTTCCGAAGCACGGATTAGCTCCAAATGACAATTTTTGATAGACCCATCCGCGATCGACCATGGCGCTGGTTGCTTTGGTTTCGCAACCGAAGCCAGAGCGCTGCAACCACTACGCCACTGAGCTCAAACTAGAAATCTTGCCCAAATTTAGGATCATTAGGAGTTGACTAAGGAGTATTTGATTTTGATGCTTCTACAGAGCGCTAGGCGCCAAATATTATTAGGGCAATAATGGTTCAGCATGTAAAGCCGGGTACAGTCACAATGTCTAGACTGAATCCGTGACGTATCTGTATCGCCTATGATCATCGTACAAAAACCATTCGATAATCGCTATCGCTATCGCTTAGCGAAAAATGTATGGGATTTGACATAAGACATCGAACGACTTTCGATAGTTAATGTCAAATCCCATACATTTTTCATTTAGTGATAGCGATAGCGATTGTCAATTGGCATCTTGTCTAGGCCCTCTGGACTCCGCGTGGATAACGGGCTTATTCGCTCATTATTCATTTTGAAGATAATGAATGCAGTGATCTGATGCTTACCATGAAATCAATCCCGAAGTTTCAACCCTAAATTAAGCATGTGTCGTGATATTAGGTATCTAGATGTTTATAAAAACCCGATTGTTTCGCCTACCTCACGATTATTAACTATATTAGTCCAAATGAAAGGTTGATATCGAAAAAAACCGCGCGGTAGCTCCAATGTTTCGTAGTAGCCCCCTAATTTTAAACTGTCGGATCACAGATTCGATTAGAAAATTAATATCCTGTCTCGTTTTGACGCACCGCGATAAAAAGTGACAGGTATGAACTTTTCGGACAGTTGAGAATAAGGGGGATTTTTTAATACAAAGCCCGGAAAATGTCTCAACACCTGATGTGAAGCGGTAAGAAGAGACTCTATGCGAAGGCAGCTAAAGTCGAGTTTTAATTCGACGGACCAGTTTGATAACTCAAACTGCACAAATAGGATGTTAGTTTTGTTAGGTTATTGTTGTTAGGTTATGGCTAGTGCTGTCCGTATCGATAAATAATAGTTGTTGTATTGATTCGTCCATTCGGACAGGCACAGGCATAACGGTAGAGTTAATTCTTTTATTATTTCTGCAGACATTGCAGTGAAATGCTGGTTCATACAATACATCTTGGGAGAGTTTAGCGCCAAATATATGATGCCAATCTTCTGATGCTACATAGACGAGTCGTATAACCTCGATAAAATTCTCGGCGTCTTTCACACCATAATCACTTTTATTAGAATTATTTTCCATTTTTGCGTCAATACAAACATTTGCTTCACAAAACTACACCAATTTTATTACACAACGTTCGCTTAGATACAATCTTGTAATTAATGTAACAAAAATTACTGGGCATGGACGGCATTTCAACTTAGGGCTCAGGATGACAACGCACCTGCAATATCAAGTGCTTTTCCTTGTTATTGCAGGTGTCTATAGGTGGCGGTAACCACTTACCACCAGGTGGGCCGTTAGCTTGTTTGTCATCTAGTTGTATATAAAAAAAATCTTGACAGACATTAAATCCCGCCAAAAAACCATGATAAAATAATTTGGATGTTTTTTTGTTGCCTTTTTGTAATTTTTTTAAAGTAAAAGTAGTTCTTCCTTTCCTTCCTTATACAGATATGGAAGGCAAGGAAATCAAGCCTATACAGCCATGTTTTCAGTATTTTCTAAATTACTGCATTTAAATGCAGGTTTTCCACATTTCAATGAATCTCGGGAGAGCTTGGTGCCAAATATGATGATAACAGTCTCCATAATGCTACTTTGATCAGGTGGTTCATTAACTCATACACAATTTTGTAATTATTGTTAGAAAAATCTCGACAGACACCGTCAAATCGCGCCAAAAACTTTTTTGTTTTATTTGTCTTCTCAAGAGAACCTCAGCCCATGACGTCATGTCTTATGTATTTGTTTCTCTAATATGTTTAGCATATGAAATAATGCTGCCAACGTTACACTATTCCATACAAATGTCATGAAATTATCAAATGAATACGATAATTTCGAAAGTGGCATACCACTTCTATGGACTAATATAGGCCATGTTTAAATTTATTGCTGCATTGACGGCACCACCCTGTATATTCATATTTGGGTATGTGATATATACTTGTATAGAAATCAATAATTAATATAATAAACAGACTATTACTGGCATTCGTAGCGTAGCAATCATTCCTAAGTCCCTAAAACACACATAACGTAGTCTAGACTCCACAGTCTCGCCGCATTTGCAGATGTTGTTGACCTCTATCTATATCGCCAGTGGTATGATTGGTAATTAACCCGTCAAGCATGAGATTCCAGACACAATTGATTCTTCCATTGTCAGCGCCCCCCGGTGGTATATCGCCGCTTGACAGATTAATATATTGTTGCAGCAACAAGCGGGCGGCGTGTATGGCGGTTGCTTGGTGGGCGGCGTGGGCGGCGTGGCTCCCATGCAGGCCGTCACCGTGGACGGGCAGGATGCGCTATTTATACCCGCACAACACGCACAGGTAATATTGATTCTTAGTAACTTAGCATTTATCCTCACCTGATAGTAAATTTTGATAACACCGAAGAAGGAAGCGAGCTACACCCGGATTCCTCAGCCACAGTGGAACTGGCTATCTTATTACTGGAACTTAACAATGCTGTTTACATGTTACAATACAAGCAGCTGAACTGTAAAGCAAATACATTCATAATTATGTAAAGATGTTTCATATCTGGCGCCAAGTATATGTACACTATTAAAAAAAATCAGGAAAAATCTCCTGAATCTGGGAAAAATACTAATAGTTTGTTTACATGCATAGTTTGTTTGTACAAAAGTTGAGATTTTTCGTTGATTTCACAGTTATTTAGTATGGCAATATGGCCGGGGACATAGAAGTCAACTAAACGTCACCAAAGTGACATAGCTGCCATGATGAATATTTGACTGTCTTGCAGTTTTTTCCACAAAATATCTTTTGTTTTGTACCACGCAACAAAGCAAATATAAATGGACAATTAAACACTGCTATTTTAGTATACTGTACATAGACCTGGCCGGATCTCTTTTGATTTTTTGAATGAGAAAACTCAATGTAACGTAGTTCGGTGATGTCTGACTTCTTCATACAATTTTAGGTTACCATAGCCTATGACGCTCGTTACTCGTAGCACTTTGGGTACTACTCACTCACTGCCTGTCCTATAAAAGTACGAGAAACCGTTATATTCGAGTGGTTTATACCACTAAGCCCTACTTGTCTCGAAACCTATATTGTATGTTCTGCACACTATTGATAACTTAATCCGTAATATTCTTAATTTTTGATTTTAACATTATTATAAATGTTTGAAAAATTACTTAGTAATTAAAATATAATAAAACTAGAAAAATTTCACGTCCTGAGGCAGGAATCGAACACGCGACCTTTCGCAATCCGGGCGACTGCTCTGACCACTGAGCCACCCAGGACTTGGGATATCCCTGTGAAATTCTTCTAGTCTATCTGTATTTGCGTTTATGAGCTAACGTCCACCCTACAATGTCGAAATATTCTATTTCAACATCCGAAACGAGTATTTAATCCGTAATTTTTAAAATGTAAAGTGAAATGAACATGTATGTTATTTTAAACTACGCGAACAAATTGAAACAAACCCTTGACGTTTTAACTTATAGTCTCCCAGATTTCCCCTAAAATCTTATGCACTGTTCTGGTCAACAGTCAACAAATTATCTAGCTCTCTTTTTATGGATTTTGCATTTTATTAAATTAATTAGTTAGAGCCGGGCCTTCGCACGGGTGGTCACCACCCGGTGGTGTACCTAATGAAAAAATTTGACAAATTGAACTTTTTATTTGCGGTCTCCATATCAGTATAATAAATATTGAAGTGTTTTGTCAACATATTGAAGATCTCTCCCACTGTTTTCTGTCACACTCACATAGTTAGAGATTTTAAAAACTCGTCGTACAATTTTTTTAAACATTGTCCTGATGAACACTAAAAAGAATTTATCCATTTTGGTGCATTCATACGAAAGTTATGCGCCTATAGATGAATTCGGTAATATTTTTCAGTGTTTGAAAATGTTTTTTCCTCTTGCAGAATTTCTCAGGAATGAATCAAGTAAGCCTCGTAAACGGACAACTAGTCAGGACGCCGGTACTGCCCGCTGGCTTCCTACAGAACGTTATGCACCTACCGGCTGGTAAGAGTTCGGATCTTAAAGTCTTTAAATGCATAATTTTCAGCACGTCTTCCTGACTTTTGCCTGATTATTCAAAAAGTTTTACATATTACATTTGATTCTAGGAACTTTTTCATTTGCCTAATTTGTAGCATTTCATATTAGATTTTGAGAAACTTTTTGAATAACAAAGCAGGTAATATAGATTATAGTCTATTACGTAATTAAGAAATAAATTCTCAATTTTCTTGTCAGGAAGTCTTTAATCTAGATTAGTTTCTATTGCCTAAACAACACAATTCATCCGCGCACTAGACAGAGCTCACTCAACACTCAAACTTAGCTTTGGGATTGCTTCGGTATTTATTTCTTGAATCATCAATCAGCTTCGCTTTACTTGACAACTACACAACTTACTGTTATCTACAATTAAGCAATCGATATGATAGAACGACGCATGCTTGTTTTTGTTTGCTTTCACTTGATAACTCCTGACCTCGATCAAGTGAAAGTTGTTTATTTGACTATTAGGTCTTTGAGTCGATGTGTCCAATACTGGTTTTTGACATTTTTTATTTATCAAAGATACAAATCATATCATTATCCTCCACTAATAGTGCAAAAACATTACAAAATAAACAATAAAAATACTAGAGGGAGATTTGAACCCGCTAACTAGTAGTGTATAGTAACTTTTACTCGCTCAGTATCTTTAGTCGTTAGCAGTGCGTCGTTTTACACATCCTCGTACTTCATTCACCCCCATCGCATGCCTTTCGCTTGTGACGTGTACTAATCTGTGTTTTCCGCTACCCCGGGCCGCTAACAGAGCAACAGGCGACGATCACGATCCCCGGCACTAACCTCTCGATCCCAATAAGCGCTTTGACCGGGAATCAGCCGATGATCACGATCCCCGGGTCCAATATCACCATTCCCGGGATCCAGATCCCGACGAGCCAGGCGATATCGATCCCGGCGAGCCAGGCGATATCGATCCCGTGTAGCACGGCGAGCGTGCAAGTGCCCGTCGCGACGGTCAACGACAAAGGACAAGTCAAGGACAAGGAGCCTTCTAGCCCTGGACAAGGTCGGTTCCCCAACAGTGGAACGCACTCACGGCTATTGAGTAGAAAATTGGTTGTGTTCAATCGTGATACGCGGAAGACGGACTTAAGTAAAAACTTATTCACATCAATAAAGGAAAATATTCAAATGGTTATCTTTGCATACCTACTCATGTTTTCAAGTATAACTTTCAACCTCCATGCTTGAGTAGAAATCTTGTCTTTTCTTAACATGAAAAATTGGTTTCACAATTTCTAGTAAATTAATTTCACAAATAGTATTCCCATGAGAAAAAATATCAAAATTTGTAGTATTTTTACAGGAATTTATGTCAGATCTGAACCGTTTTTTTTTTATTTGTTCAACTTTTAATAATGTCGTGTTATATCCTCTTATAAATATTGCTATGCGTGGCACAAGCACTAATTCTAGTAGACCTTATTCTCTGGGTATATTCGCTAAATTATCTTAAAAGTCTAAAGTGGTGTTCACAGAGTTTATGAAAAACCCACTGTAGCTTTACTATCACTTCATTGTCACATCTTCCCTTGTAGCAAAAGCAATGGACAAGCAAAACTCAGCTGGCTGGCTGTCACTATATGCCGTCTTATTTAAGTTAGCCAATAAAAAAGCTGATGTCGTAAGCAAATTTTGTATAATTTTATTACTTCTTTCAAGAATATCCCTTAAAATTCTGAAACTCCTATGTCTCAACCTTGGAAATAACAAAAATATCTTACTTCAATATTTTTGGAGGGTGCAACTTTGGAGATTATAATATTTGACATGTAATTTTGTGAAAGGCATTTACACTACGTCATTCTAACCATAGTATCTGTATAACTAATTTTATACTCAATACGTGTAACGTTTGAAAGGGAATCATTATTCCTTCCACAAGAAACCCCCACTTATCAGTATCCCAGCTTATGTCAATAATTTGCACTTACTCTTTATTTGCTTGGTGTATTTATTTCTCATTCGATCACCACCATTGCGATCTTCATGTAACGACGCACGCTTGGTAATACAGGGCAGGTATGAGAACTGTTGTAGACGCAATATATTTGGATGATATTTTAGATGGTTCCTATACAGCATGTAAGGAGAATGCTCACGAAAATGAAGACAGATGGCGCCCTAAGCACGAATTGTTGAAAAATATTGTTATTGCGAAAAAACAAACAGCTGTTCCATACAAACAGGTTGTGTAAGTATTGCAATTTAGTATGGAGCAGTTGATTATTTTTCGTGATTTCTATTTTTTTTCGTCATTTTGGGTTTAGGGTCCCAATACCTACTGTCATCTCCCTTCGTTTGAGCGTTCGCCGTACACCCGCTATGATGTTCACTTTTTTGTCCATACAACGATTCTATTATACCTACCTATCTTTAGTGACCAATTAAAACTATTCTGTAGAATGGTTTTATTTAGTCTTTTAATTACTTCACACACTTTATTCAATATGTTAATGATAAAAAAATAACGTTCATGCAATAATGTGTGACGTAATTGTAAGACTCTTTCAGGTACTCTTCTATTATGCACATAATTATATCACTTGTTCACAGTCACAATCACTTTTCAGTTCTTTCAATTAAGTATCTTTTTAGTTGTGTCTTAACATTTTTTAATCATCCATTATTATGGTAGGATCGTTCTCTTTATTTAATTAAGGGCCTTTCCTCTAAATTAAGACACTAAACATATAAAAGCCCATTTAAGATTTGAATTTATGTTTAATTACGAATTATTAGTGTTAGATTGGTGATATCGCCAAGCATGTTATCCATTTAAATAGGTTATACCCACTATAACGCGCAAAAGCGTTACTGCAAAATATAGAAGTTATTTTTTCAAAAAGGTTGTGACTATTCGTTGATGATTGCTTGTCCCATATTCGACACTAGTCAAATATTAGTCTTATATTCAAAGGGTATATGTCGTGCTTAGGTGCGGGCGTGGCAGTCCGCGGCGGGGTGGGCGGCGTGGGGGGAATGGTTCCCGTACAAGTGCCCGTCAGCGTGGGCGGAGGACACACAGTCTACCACACAGTACACGTGCCTATGCACGCACCGCATTTGCAGATCATACCACAATTGCATCAGGTAAACTACCTTCAATATTATTTCCTAGGGAGTATACTTGATGCCGCGTTTAGACGCGTGGCAGGCCTAGACAACCCTCTACATACACAAGCGTGTAAACGGGCTGTTTGGCTTGGATTGCGTGAGCTTGTGATAGCTTGTGGCCGACCCGAGTCGGTGTCGGTTTTTGAACACGGATCAAAGGAGCGTGCGCTCGCCGCCTGCGACGCGTTTATACGCTGGCGCACGCTGGCGCGTTCATAGCCAATAAAAAATTGAATTTAGTAATTATTTGGTATGATTTCTATGGATTTTAAACATCCATCATGTTTTCTTTCGTCAGTTAACCTTTCATTGTTTTAGTTTACATTTTAATTTTAAACTAAACTCAATGATAGAAAATTTCGACTTCCACGCCTACTTTGCGTGCCTGTCTGGAACACAATAAAGAACTCGCAAGCGTGTAAATGGCATCCAAGCGTTTGTGAAGGCTTGGAGCTTGTAGACACTTGCCGAGCCTCGGCAAGCGTGTAAATGTAGCATCAAACTCACTAGCTAAAGTTTAATGTTGTGGCAGAAACGAATCTATGGCTGCATTCCGTTTTGATCGAATAGTGCTCACGGTGCTTAGTGCCAACGCGCGATCCGATTCGATGTTCGCGCTCACGACGCTATTGGTGTGTTAATGTTATGGAACGTTTTGTCAGTGCGTTCAAGAACGTAACTGACGTGTTACAGTAAAACATAACCTAAAATTGTTTGTGTTAACGACATCGCTAGCCTTTGATCTTTATTGTCACTAGATTACTATCTACTTATCTTTCGGAATGTAAGAAATTAATTGCTGTATTGAAAAGAAAAATAAAGAAATAAAATCGAAAATTTGACACTGACGTGTGTGCTCACAGTGCTGACGCTTTTTTTCTGAGCACTGAGAACTATTGGTGACGTCATTCATGTAAGCACGCATTGATTGAAACGACTTTTAGTGCGCTAACAGCGCTTTAAGTGCCAATGAGCGTCATTCGGAATGTACCCAATGAGATATAATGAATGAAAGAATTTCATGGAATAGGAGGCGATGAACATAAACTTAATAGATTTATAAAAACGGAGGTCATTAGCACTGGCGGAGTAAGCCCGCCAGAGGTCCGGGGCGGCAAAGATGATTGAGGCCCCTACCCCCTGGCTTAAGAAATTGATTTAGGAACTGAATAAAGACACAAGCTTTTCATTCAGTTCACATTTGTATGAAGTGTTTGTTTTTTAGTTGAAATCTTGCAAGTGAAATTTAAAATCGACTAAACAAACTTCGTATTTATTAATCGGTATGGAATGGTATTTTATTGAACCTCCCCGACACCAAACCACCTGTGGGATAGGTACTGGCCCTAATTCTGAAGAACACATGCTAAGTCTAAATTTAAGTTCAGTGCATCTTAGTCTCTCAAAATGAATATGAAAAGGATGGCTGTCAGATAATTTGTCATTTAGAAACATGCGTTCAATTTTCGACCTTATTGAACGTGATAAAATCCAGTGTTTAGGAAGCACCTCCGTACATGCCGTCTAAAACTATCTATGGTTTCTTTGAAATCTATCTAAATTTAAGTGACAGCTTTAAGCAGATTCTTGCTATCTTTTTCCTATGACATATTGCGAGAAAGAGATATACTGTACTTAAATTTAGAATTAATGTGTGTCTTTAAAATTAGGCCCACTGTCCATATTTTTAAAGCCATTTTTAGGACACGGTTAAGGAAACATAAACGCGAGAGAGGCCCTGGGATGGGCTGCCCTATCCGCCCCCCTGTTAGTCCGCCACTGGTCATTAGCCAGGACCTTTTTTATTTAACTATTTCAACCACTGGCCCTAATTCTGTCTGTACAACACACACTTAATATAAATTTAAGTTTGTTGCACCTTGTTTTCTCAATATTAATACAGAAAGTAGAAATACAGATTAGTGATATGTATTCTAGAAACGTTATTTTTGACCTTGATGGACGTGATAAAATACAGTGTTTAGGAAGCACCTCAGTACCTTTCCTCATGACGTCTAAAATAATCTATGGTTTCTTTAAAAACTTTTTAAAAGAGAATGAGGTTTTTTAGAGCTGTCAACTAAATTATTTTCATTGTATTTTTTTTCCTATTACTTAGTGCGAGACAAATATACTGTACTTAGATTCAGGGTGTTTCGCCAGAATCAGGCTCACTAGCAATCAGTCTAATTGACAAGCTTTGAAAATTAAGTTTAATAATTTCTAGTAAGTATTCTAAGTTTCTAACCCACTTGTTACGGATATCCTTTTGTTATCCGATTCATATGATTTTTTGTATATAGCCTAAATAAAGAATCTACGCTACAAAAAAAAAATAGAAGTGTATGGCGGGATTTGGTGTTGTCAGTTTAGATTTTTATTACAACATTTCAAAATTGTATCGAAGCGAACTTTGTGTTATAAAATTGGTGTAGTTTTATAAACCAAGTGTTTTTGTTGACGTACAACTAAAAATATATTAGAATAAAAGTGATGTGGTCACCTCATCAAATAGCATCATATGGAGACATTTCGCGTCAAATTCTTCCGAGGTGCATTGGAATGTGTAACACCAGCATTTCAATGCAATAAGTGAAGAAATAAAGTAATATTAAAGACATTGTTGTATGGGCATTAGTTCCCTTTGCCTTCCCATTACAGGGAAAATGAACAAAAAAAATTTAAATAAATCGTGCGGAAAAGCTAGAAAATGGTGTTTGACATACGGTACGGTAGTCAGTAAAACTTATTAGTATTACTGGAAGGATCAAGTTTCTGGAAATGGCCAAGTAACTCTGAGCAATCCCTATCGCTGGCCTTGAGGCCGGGTTGCCGGAATGGGCTGGTGAAATGGCATGGCCCAGGCTACACCTATGAAGACCAGTGAAGTTGCCAGTGGAGGGTAGTTCTGTAATTAGATTACTCCCCGAAAAAAAAGCATGAAGGCTCACCATTTCTTTTAGAAAAACATTTTATGACATACGGCACATTGCAATTGATCAATGTTGTATTTCATTCTACTACCGTGTTAACAAAGCATGAGGTTTAATGAAAACTTTGGTAAGCTAGTCGCGCCCTTCCTCCAACTTTCTGAAAAAAAACTTGTATGTGCCTTCTGAAATTGATGGTTAACTCTTTCTCTCACTCATTTTGTAAAACTGCATATTCTTCATCATTACTTGATAAATGATTATGATGATTAGTCTCTTGTGATATCTGTGTGTGCCCTCAGCTGTGTGATATCCAAGAAAATTTTCAACCGTCACACAGTACATGTTGATGTCAGCATTACAATTTTGCGATTTGCGGTGGGAAAGTTGTAATTTTCCAGTGGGAAAATTGTACTTGAGTCGGAGATTGACTTATCTTCATTGATTTCCGATTCTTCGACAATTTCATATAAAGTCAAGAGCTCAAGTCAGAGTTCAATAAGTACAAAGAATTATATCGATAAATATTTATTACCTCATAAAAAGGGGGCTACATAATTTCATGTTTTGATAAGAAATAATTTAAAATAAATACTTTTCATGTTTGTACTCATCTTCAAAAAGTCATCAAAATTGACGGAAATAACAACTCACTCAAAATTAAAATGATCCTAATTCTGGAGAACACATGCTAAGTCTAAATTTATGTTCAGTGCACCTCTTTCTCTCGAAATGAATACGAAAAGGATAGCTGTCATATAATTTGACATTTAGAAACTTGTATTCAATTTTCGACCTTATTGAACGTGATAAAATGCAGTGTTTAGGAAGCACCTCCGTACATGCCGTCTAAAATTGTCTATGGTTTCTTTGAAATCTAGCTATATTTAAGTGACAGCTCTAAACAGATTCTTGCTATCTTTTTTCTATGACTTACTGCGAAAAAGATATACAGGGTAGGGCCTGTCACACGACAACACGAGTAAAAACTTTAAATATAGGCATTTTCTAGTGTTTTTAGTCCTTCAAAATTATTTAAAAAAAAGTGGATCATCCCTAACAAAATTAATCCCACCAGCAATGTACAGCAAACATTTCATTTTATTCAAAACACTCTTTACTGACATTTAGTTGATGTAGCCCCAAAAACTTCCCATCATCATCACCAGCCTATATACGTCCCACTGCTGGGCACAGGCCCTCCCACATGGAAGAAACACATGAGGAGTTTGGGCCATAACACCACCACGCTGGCCCAATGCGGGTTGGTGGGTTAAAGCGGTTGTAGTAACAACCGGGACCAACGGCTTAACGTGCCTTCCGAAGCACGGAGGAGCTCGAGATTATAAATTTTGGTTTACCCATCCCAGGATCGACCATGGCGAAAGTTGCTTTGTTTTCGTATTCGAAACCAGAGCGCTCAAACCAATACGCCACCGAGCTCCTTTTGATAGTTTAGTTGACATGAACTATTTGCTGATATCACCGTTTTTGTACGGTAACTTGCAAAGCACACTAATATTTATTGAAAAATAACCCGAGCGTCGTAAATTATTCATGGCATTTTCAATATTTTAATTTATTTCTTGATATGTAATTTTTAAATTACCAACTTGACATTGTCATTATTAACGTTTGAAGAATGTTTCGAATAATCTGATTGTCGCTTGAAAAGAGTTTCAACTGTGATTAAATAAAGAGCTTTGATATTAATTTACATTACCTTCATTCTTAACGTAATTACAATAAGGATCAGTCTTGATTGTTTGTTAGTAGTACTTCCTGGCCATGCCCGGTACCACGTTACTTTACGACCGGTAGACGATAATATCGCAATGGAAGTTACATGGATTATAGGTATTAACTTTAAATAAAATTTATTCCTAAACGACGTACTTTGAACTATTCGGATCACATATTAGAGTAACTTTAAGTGCTCGAAATAATCTGCACAAGAAGTTTTTGCTCATGTTACAGGCCCCACCCTGTATATCGTTCTTAAATTCAGAATTAAAGCGTGTTCCCAGAATTAGGCCCAATGTCTTATCCTATGGAGACCAGAAAATTTATGACGGACAGACAGAGGGACCGCACTGCAACTGTTTAAACCCAATCAATGAAACCAAAAACTACCCAATCCATACTAATATTGAAATTGCCAAAGTGTGCCTGTCTCTTTGTTTGTTACCTCTTCACGCTTAAACCGCTGTACCGTTTTGTATAAAACTTACTATAGAGATAGTTTAGGTCCCGGAATAGGACATAGGATAATTTTCATCCCGGATATAATCCTTAGAGGGAGTGAAAAGGGAGGTGGAAGTTTCTATGGCGAATCAATAACTGCTGAACCGATTTCGATGAAATTTGGCATGGAGATAGTTTGAGACCCTGAAAAGGACATAGGATAATATTTGGAGCGATAACCGACATCCACGCGGGCGGCTACTAGAATTTCACATCGTATTTCACACCATAATCACTTTTATTCTAATAATCTTTTAGTTGCACGTCAACACAAACACTTTGTTTATAAAACTACACCACTTTTAAACCACTTTAATGTGACACAAAGTTCGCTCCGACACAATTTTAAATTATTGTAAAAAAAATCTTGACTGACACCACAAACAACATAATCCCGCCAAACACCCCTTAGTCAGCGCACTATCTGCGCAAATTGTTCATTGCGGACCGTACGAAACATGTACCTTATGTTCCATAATATACAAACATTACCAACGTAACGAACAGTTTGAACGCCTTGGACCGAATTGAATATAGTGCTATGTGCACTGTTTGCCTGCAATTAATTTGGACCACACTTTTGCTCATTTGTGTATACGTTCTAAGATTTCACGTTTTTATCAAAGAGTAAATTTGGGAAGTATTTGTAGCAAATAAATACAATAACAAGTTTTGTCAATTCAAAAATAAAACATAAACAACATTTTTCACAAACTCGTAAGTCATTCATTACCTCAAAGACATTTTTGCACACACTGCACTACCTCTTTCACCACGTCACATTACTCTCGTTGGCACGAATACCTACGTTCAATTCGGGTCATTTGTCAGCGCGCTATGTGCGCTATTTGCTCTGTGCGGACCGTACAGATAGTTTAAAACTATAACTGTCAAACTGTGATCTTGGCGTTGACATAGACGTCGTCTAATTTAAAATGTGAATTGAAAAATGTAATTTTTTCCTTGATTAACGCTTGTATTTTATTGAGTGTATAGTTAAATACAAGTAAAAAAGTGATTAGGACAATAATCTGATCAAGTATTGTGACATTTCATGGAAACATGTCGAGTAAAAAGGTTTGTTTACTTTTTTTATATAATTTCTATCAAATCGGTCCTTTCCTTATTATTATGGATATTCTAATTTTTGGACAGAGAAAAGTACGAGGCTGAACATAAAATCATTTGCTGACTATAATCTTGAAATAGCCTTGTAACCGTTCATTATACTATATTCAAAGCTTGTATCATTTCTGTGTTATTTTTCTATTCATTAACTACCCCACCCTATACCCTGTGCTTCAGTTGGCCACATAAAGTTGATATTAAGCTGGACTGGCTAGCGGTTAAAACATGGAATTAAAAAGGCAGGATGATGACCAATAAAGCTAATTTAAATCAATAATATAGTGGATAACATAAAAAAGTTTATTTATCTATGCTGGTGTAGAAGTATTTGATTCTATTTAAAATATAAACTGACAGTTTATATTTTATTAAATTGAATACCCTTTTCACTGTGTTTATATAACAGGATCTGTTGATATGTTTTAAGAAGGTGTTCTTCACTAATAAAATGTCAATTAAAAACTCTTTGCATCTGGAATATGTGACTTGAAAGTTTAATAGGGTTGTAAGACTAGGTAATTTATATCATTATCAAAGGGTATTCTTTGGTGTCCTTTACTAATAAACTGAATAAGGGGTTCTTTACTAATAAAATGTGAATATGTGGTTTGAAAAGTAAATAGGGTTGTAAAACTAGGTAATTACTATCATTATCAAAGGGTATTCTTTGTTGAAAATATTACAAAAGTATTTAATCTAGAAAAAATAATTCATGTCGTTAAGCAGGGCTTAACCTGTGAACTTTCACAATCTGGGTGACTGCTCTAACTATCTACGCTACGAATGACTTCGATGACCCTGTGATTTTCATCAAGTCCTGTGAAGCTAACATATACCAATGTTTTTATATTCTATTTCAACAAGTATTTTTTTTAATACATACAATTTGTTAAATTTGGGTTGGGCTTTATTTCTAGTTTAAGTAAATACTTTTTTACACATTAAGAAAATGTATTTACTAAGCCTGTATAAGTTGTTCAAGAGTTAAATATTAAGCAATGGAATGTAAAATAGGTACACACAACTAATTACATGTTTTAACTTACACTCCTCTACATCGCAGTTTTACATCCATCCACTCATTTGTAAAAACCAAACTACTGCACTAGTATCATAAATAACTATTATAATCAAAGAGTGTTACTAAGATGGTAAATATTTTAATAAAGGGAGGATATTATTTTATATTTGACTCAAATTTGTAGCATCAAACTGGAAAAGCACGCCCAACTTACAGAAGATTGCTTCGTCACTACAAAGCAATCTTCTGTAAGGTGGATGTAGTTTTGTTGGTATTGTGTTTCTGCCACAAGTAAGGTTGTTACCAGAGCTCATCAAGGAAGCATTTTGTTTGGAATAGGCAACTTTAAAACAGATTCCTATGCTGATGACAAAATGCCACATTGGTATCACAAGTGTCAATTTTCTATGGTAACTGCTTGCCATAAGATGGGCTGTGTGCTTGTTTGCCATTGTTGTTGAATAAATAAAAATGTTAAACAATATGTCTATCCTGTTAAATAAACTTATTTGTGTCATTTTATTTCCAGATGCAAGCGCAACCTCAAGTAGCTAATGTCCTAACTCCATCAGGTCAAATACAACAAATACAAATAGCATCGTTGGCCAATGTACAGGTAAGATCATTGAAATACACTTTCTTTCCTGCTTTATCATATTATTATAAGAGTTACACTGTTGTTGTTGTTCATAAAGTGTTGAGTAATTATCTGATTCCCAACTTTAACCAATTATATGAGATTGAAGTCACATGATTTATAGTGTAAGTTTCTCAGGCATATAATATACAGGGTGGTGCCGTCAATGCGACAATAAATTTAAACATGGGCTATATTAGTCCATAGAAATGGTTTGCCACTTTCAAAACTATCGTATTCATTTGATAATTTCATGACATTTGTATGGAATAGTGTAAAGTTGGCAGCATTATTTTATACAAATGTCATGAAATTATCAAATTAATCAAATGAATAAATTATCAATTGAATACGAAATTTTTGAAAGTGGCAAACCATTTCTATGGACTTATATAGCCCATGTTTAAATTTACTGTCGCATTGACGGCACCATCCTGTATAAGCCCATGTTTAAATTTACTGTCGCATTGACGGCACCACCCTGTATAACATAATATTTTAATCTCTTAGTTTTGCATCTAGCACTTTATGAACAATTATGATAATGGCATTCATCATACAAAATCTTTTTGATAAAATGCAACTTGAATTTGAAATATTTATTATATTTTTTGGAATCCAACTGGTTTGAAATGGTTTTCTGGTTCTATTTACATAAATAACATTATGCTTAGGAAATGTTTTCCTGGTTCCCTGTCATATTAAAAACCTTATCGCGTCAATGAATTTCGAGGCATTTTTCTCTATTAACTTTAAATGGCTTATAAATGCTGTAAGTACAATGCGGGATATTGGTTTGGTGCAGCAAAATGGCGGGGCCCAGACCACTGCTGCGCCTACACCAGCCACTATTACTTTACAGGTAAACATTTGGCCTAGTGTGAAGTAACTGTTATTCTGTAGACGTAAATTAGCCATTATGTTCCTTGAATTTGAATATAATAACATTTACTGTAGTGGAATATTATGTATGTAATTATATGTTTAGTTTTATGTTTGGCAGCATGCAGATTTTTGGTACATTGCATTGTTTGTTTTTTACTTTCTGTTTAACCTTTATATATTTATTTACTTTATTTAAGTACTACTAATGACAAGTATTTGGCTGTAAATATAACAAGTGAAGTAATACAAGTTAAAGACCATTTTCTAAAAACAGTAATTTTTTAAATTAGTTAACATTTCCAATTATCCATTTAAAGACTGTAATGCTCGATTTCACTAACATTTGCTTAGCGGTAAGAGTCTCTTAGCGAAGTTTAGCTCAGTCTATCTAAAGGAGAAAGAAAGAGACAAATGTCGTTAAGAGTCCCCTAAGTCTAGGGAAGGGTTAGTGAACACGGACATAAGGCTAGCACGTAAAATCAGGAGTAGAATGACAATGCAAGGCAACCTAAAATTGTTTTGCTTGTTACTGTGGCGAATTGTTTGTAACTATAACTTTTTATTGCTTGAACTGGATCTTATCATTGCCATTTTTTTACTTTTCTGCAAAATAATGATAATTAGTCATAGAAATGCCCCCACCCTCACCTATAAGCAACATTAACATCCTCTTATTTATGATTTCACTCTGTGTGACATTAATACTTGCAAATATAAGAGACTGAGAGTCTGAAGATGCCAACCGGACGAGAACTCCTTAAATGTTCAATATGTAGTGAAATATATGATCTAGACTGTGCTAATGTGTCGTCTGCGCGTTTTTACAACACAATGACAACAGATCACAAAAAAAAGTGGAAATGTCCAACCTGTGTCTGTAAAATGCCCAAAAAAGGAAATACAAATACCCCGGTACGTACTTTGGAAACCGCCACTAAAGATAATCCTCAAAATCAAAATATAACATTGAACAGAAAGATAACGTCATACGAACCAGTCACGAGAGATGATTCCACCCACTCTGAAGACCTAACCATTCTAGGCGATACAGTTTGCCAAATAGAGCCATTTTCCAAAATAAATACACATACTGAGCTTACCTTACAAAACTTAAGTGAAATGATAGCAGAAAAATTAAAAGAAAATAACACGTTCATGGTAGCCCAACTTCAAAGTACCATACAAACTGCAATAAAAACTGCTATTACTCAACTAAAACAAGATATAATGCAAGAAACCGATAATCTACAGCAACTAAACAAAGAAAGAAAAACAGAAATCGAGAAACTAGAACAAGATATACAAATAATTAAAAAAGAAAACGAAAATCTAAAGAATGAAATATCGGAAATAAAACATAAACCTATACTATCGGAAAACTTTCGCACAAACAAAATAAAAGAAGAAGACAATACTAAAAAGTTCGTAATCTATGGAATAGAGGAATTCTTCAAGGAACCTGAGTATTCTCTACATATTAGAGTAATCAACTTGTTCCGTGATGTTTTAAATGTGGACCTTATGGGCTACATTGAGGACACACATAGGATAGGTAAATACCAAAATAACAGCAGGCCGTTGATCATAGAATTGTTGAGTAAGAGAATGGTCAAATATCTTCTAGAAAACAGCTTTCATTTCCACGGAACAGGAATAGCTATAAGCCCAGTCTTAGATGAAAAAACGCGTACAGAAAGGAAGGCAATGCGAGACGAAATGATAGAAGCTCGAAAAAATGGACTCTATGCAATAATTCGTAATAATCAACTCTACATTGAAGGCAAAAAAACAAATAGGATAAATGATAACAACACAAGCAGGAACACAATACAAAATACAAGTATTCAGGCTGATGAAAGGATATTGAACAAAAACAAATATAATACCCAAAGAAATACATTACATAACAATCAAAATGAATCCTTTCGGAACTATAGAAACTACAAAACATTTTAAAATACTCTATCAGAATTTTCAAAGCATCTACAACAAGCAGCATTTATTGGAATCCTTTCTAGAACAGAATCAAACCTACAAAGCAATATGTATATCAGAGTCATGGCTTACCCACTGGAAATTGGATATGATTAAATTTTCTAACTTCAAGATAGCCTCATCCTATTGTAGAAAGCGAAGAGAAGGCGGTGGCGTTTGTATTCTTCTACAAGACCAAATACAAAGTATAGACAAGAAGGATATAACGAGCATGTCAATAGAGTATATACTGGAAGTTTGCGCGACTGAACTTATAAATCAAAACATTATAATTATTACTTTGTATTGGAATAGAAGGGAGGAAGAATTATTTTTTACACAGTTAGAGAAAATATTGCTATACCTAAATAAAAAATACTTTAAAAATAATATTATCTTAGGAGGAGATTTTAATATAGATGTTTTAACTAACAGCCAAAAAACAACGCGTCTCTTAAACCTTTTGTCTGAAACAGGATTTACACAACAAATAAAAAACCCAACACGAATTACAAAAACTAAATCAACATGCCTCGACCTAGTGTTCACGAATTTTAAAAAATTCTCCATGACCACTACCGTAGAAGAACTGGGTTTTTCTGATCACGCGGGCACGGTGGTGCACTTGCAGTTTGAAGAGTCAAAAAAATCAAGTCTATGGCACACCAACAAACGACTTTATAACTCTAAAAATATGAATTTATTTAAGCTTAATCTTACAAAAATTAACTGGCACAAAATACTAAGCCCAACTAAAAATATAAATGAAAATTATCAGGCTTTTCAAGAAATATTATTGAAAACTCTAAATACATGTATTCCAAAATCTAAAATTAAGCTACAAACAAAGCGAAATAATACTTGGCTAACAACAGGTATTAAAATATCTTGTCGAAATAAAAGGTTATTAAAAATTATAACGCAAAAGTCGAAAAATATTGTATTGAACACTTATTACAAAAAATATGAAAAGGTATTAAAGACATTAGTAACTACGGCAAAGAAATTAAACAACAAGAAAAGAATTCAAAGTTCAAAAAATACTGTTAAAACTATGTGGAGTATTATAAATGAGAGTACAAATAAAAAAACAAAACCCGAAAAAAATAATATAAGATTAAAAATAGATAATAATGAAATATTAAACCCACACCAAATATCTTGTACATTGAACAACTTTTTTGCAGCCATAGGCAAGGAGCGAGAATGTGAGTGCAGTACGCCGCCGCCTGTTCCCCAAACATCAGTGAAATCCATGTTCCTCAGCCCCGTAGATTTTCGCGAAGTCCACAAAAATATAAAGAACTTAAAAAATAAAAATAGTTACGGTTCGGATGAGCTTCCACCATCCTTAATAAAAACATGTGCTGATGAGCTTGCACTTCCATTCACTATATTAATAAACCAGTCTTTTGAGGAGGGTTGTTTTCCGGATTTGCTAAAGAAAACAGTAATAAAACCAATTCACAAAAAGGGAACCAAGACAGATCCAAATAACTACCGGCCTATAGCACTCTTACCCACATCTTCAAAGCTTTTTGAAAAAGCTATGTGCGATCGCGTCTATAGTTACTGTGAAAAATATAAAATATTTAATGACGGTCAGCATGGCTTCAGAAAAAAGCGTTCTACAAGTTTAACTGTCTATAAATATATCCAAACTATCCACAATTTTATAAATAACCAAAAATACGCAGTTGGTATACTATTGGATATGTCAAAAGCTTACGATAGAATTCAACATAACATTTTGTTAGAGAAATTGTATAGCATAGGAGTGCGTGGTTTGAGTCATAGGTGGATAAAATCGTATCTTAAAGACAGAGAGCAGTTCGTTGAAATAGAATACTATAATAATGTTACCAAGGAGATACAAAAAATTCGGTCTGATGGAAAATTATTAAACGCATCTATTCCGCAGGGAAGTGTAATTGGCTGTCTAATGTTCCTAATTTATATAAACGAGCTGCCTATGATAATAGACGATTATTGCGTCCTATTTGCAGACGACATCTCAATTCTCACATCTTGTGAGAGTGAGACAGATATAGAAGGAAAAATAAATTCTATATTCGAGAACATAACGCATTGGATGAAGAACCATAACCTAAAAATTAATTTTCAAAAAACCAAAATAATGTCTTTCCACCCACACCAAAAAAAACCCCTTAATATAAAGTATGCATACAAAAACGCTGAAATAGAAGTCGTAAAGGTTCACTTACTGTTAGGATTAACAATTGACTCCCACGTTAACTGGAAATCTCATATATTGAACTTAGAATCGAAGCTTTCAAGATTTGCTTATGCCTTACGCGAGATAAAAAAATCCACTGATATGCAGACTGCACTTGTGACATACTACGCATATGCGTATTCATGGCTCAATTACGGTATTATTCTGTGGGGAAATAGCACAGAGGCCCCTACCATACTGACCTCGCAAAAGAAGCTTATTAGAATAATCGTAAATATTCAACCAACTGAAAGTTGTAAACCTTTCTTCAGAACCCTCAAAGTATTAACTTTGCCTTGTATTTACATTTATGAAATTTGTAAATTTGTTAAAAAACACCCAGAATTGTTCACAAAACGACAGGATTTACCTAGTAAATACACACAGAGACATAAAGATCGACTAATGTACCCCATGTCGCGGCTATCATCTTATTCAAAAAGCCCCTTGGTGATGTCAATAAAAATATTTAATAAGCTGCCCACTTTTTTAAAAGAAGAAATGCACGAAAAGAGTTTTATTAAAAAACTCAAAGATTTGTTGATTTCAAAAAGTTACTATACTATTCAAGAATACTTTGATGATAAATTATAGACCCTTTTGTAATGGAGTACGTTATGAAATAATTAATTATATAATCCAATGTAGTATGCCTAATAATAATAATTATAATATACTTATTAATTAATCAAAAAATATAATAAGCCAAAGTAGAAAATGAACTATGTATTTTAAATATGAAAGTTATCTTGACCTATAATTAATTAATACAAAATAAAAAAAAAAAAAAAAAAAAAAAAAAAAAAAAATTACATAACAAATAATAACAGAATAATTTATAATAAAATATAATTGCTAAATTATATAAATAAAATAACTGTTAAGTACCTCTAACTATGTACAAATGAAACTGATTACTACCATTAAAAATGTTGATTTATAAATGAAATGTAACATAAGAAATGCCTTTATACATATATATAAATAATGAATAATAAATCCTCCTCCCTCCTAATATTTATAAATTGCTGTGCCCTACAGGGTCCATAATGATCTGCTAGCTCTTATTTTACATCTCTTGTAACATTATGGTGAATGCAATAAAGAATAAAGAATAAAGAATAAAGAGACAATAATAGGTAATGCCTGTTGCTCGCGTTACTTGCTAGCCTTAGCAATATCTGTATGTATTCGTAACTGTCCCTACACGCTGCTTGGTAACGGGTAACGGATAAGGCGGTGTCGAGCCCCGTACAAGCGGAAGCGGGCGCGGGGCAGCCCAGCGTCATGAGCGGCGCGGGCGGCCAGCTCACTGTCATCCCTCACAATGTAGGTACCGCGCGAGGCTACCGCCCGCCGATACTAGCAACATACCTCTCGAGTCTCACTTCGATTCCATCTTTCAACAAGTGTTCTTGTCTGTGATGGTATCCGAAATGAGATTCGAGTATCTTTACGTTGTTAGTTTTATTGGTAGTCCGGAGTCGGTTCTTGCTGTAATACAATACAACTATTTCTTGTGAACGTGCGAAGTGAACTCGGCGGTTTCACTTCGCTTCCATCTTGCCACTTCGATTCAGTCTTTTAAAAATGTTCTTGTGTGTACGATATGAGATGCGAGCGTCATTACGTTGTAAATTTTGTAGTAACCTGTGAGTTCTCACTGCTTCACTATTTCGTGTGAACAATGTAATACAAGTGTTATAATAATGTCAATAATCCGCTCGACGTCGTTGCTGATAGTTTTATCCAATCTTAATAATGTAAACATCGCTACTTAAATACCTATGCTCTTATTGCTAACTGGGTACTATATTGAAATAAAATACTTGAAAATAAAATTGTATAAATTTTGATGGACTGATATTTAATTAATCAATAGTTTATGCAGAAAATAATTGAAAGATTGCTGACTTAGCGACTTCTATACGAGTTTGGACTTAGATAACAAATTATGCTTCTCCAGATGTGCTTTATAATACTTGTTCAGGTCCCATAATACATTTGAGATTAATAACACTTTTGATCTTCTTTGTATGTATAATGGTTTATATCTTTACTAACATTGGTGATGTGATTGTTTGTCATTAACTATTCGGACCGGCTCACTTATTTTACGTCACTCCAATGGTGCTGGCAATGGCTTCATCTCAATATTATAGCAATTCTACTGCAGCTTTACTTTTGACTGTGACTTCATTTTGATATATTTATTACCTTGTGAGGCATCATTGGATAGGCACATCATTGGAGCTATGTATTTAGACAGAAGATTTATCAATGAACCATGGACTTTGTAACAATGTGATTGTGTAGCTACATCGCTGTATTGTTCCTTTTATAGGTCCCAACGCTGGGTGTAGGCGGCGTGGGGTCGGTGGGCGGAGGGGTCCAGCTAGTGCCGGCGCTAGGACTGCCCGGAGTCCAGCTCGCGCAACTACAGCAGCAGCCGCAACCTCAACCGCAACCTGTTATAGGTACGTATAATATGTGGCCAGCAAAAGTAGTAATAAGTTTAGAAAAATATCTTCTATCCAGGCGACAGTTCTGACCACAGAGCTACTTACAATTAGAGATAATCCTATTCTAATTTTGCGTTATAAGCAGAGGTCGGATTAGGTAGAGTTATTTATGTACTTACACTGATTTCATACAGCGGAAGAATAAAGTGGATATGCCTCAAATCCCGAGATTAATTTGAAAGAGCAGAAAAATATTGTGATTTGATAAATAAAAAAGTTTTTACTTTTACACAATTTAAACCACTGCACGCGCGGCGTTGCCACAACAACAACCGATGTTGTTAATGTAAATTTTAAATTGTCCGAAGTTGCAAAATTTGAAATTCCAGGAAGAGCCATATTAATATCAACGTTTCGATGCAAGTACACAAATAACTCTACTTAATTCCGACCTTTTATACTGACGATTCGGAATCGTAGTCAAGTTTGTTTATGGACACACAGCTTCACAACAGACTCTAGGGTTCAAATCTCCTCCACAGGCAAGCAGCAGTAGTATATAATTGATAACACTGTTCTCCAGGTTCCCAAATCCAGCAGGACCCAAACGAGCCAGGCAAATGGCAGGTGGTGACTGTGAGCACCGCGAACAGTGGCACATCTGGCAATAACTCAGGCGGCGAGTGCGAGGCGAAGAGGCCCGCCAGTCCCGGGAACAAGCGGCTCATGAAGAGGGTGGCCTGCACCTGCCCTAACTGCGACCAGGGCGAGAAGTGAGTACACCACGAAAAGTACAGCTAGCGAACCGCCATACTAACGGCTCATGATCTCAACTTGCTTCAACTGCGACCAGGACGAGAAGTGAGTACACCACGCACTTAGCTGAGTCTGAGCTGATCTTATCAAATTTCCCTAACGTAAATCTTACTTTAAAGACAAAATACGATGGACGGTTTCACAGCTGTATATGATTCCACAAGTTAAAGGCGGACGACCTCAGCGTTCAGCACCTAATATCGACTATTATTAGTAGTATTTAGATTTTAATTTGTTAGTAGTTTTTGTAAATTGCATTGCGGTTGTTTCCGGTTGGCCAATGCACAATATTCATTCTGAAGCACTGTAAATATTATTAGATGTTAGTTCAGACATTCGGCTGGTAATATGACATCTCGCCTATCTCTCTGCTGACGACAAAGTGAAGCTGAACTGGAACAGTAGAGTAATCTGCTTGCACGTTCCCTCAACAACTGTGTCTGCCTACAGCCGGCTGGTGGACCGCAAGAAGCAGCACGTATGCCACATAGCGGGATGCAACAAAGTGTACGGCAAGACCTCTCACTTGCGAGCGCATCTCCGGTGGCACTCGGGAGAGAGACCCTTCTTGTGCAACTGGCTCTTCTGTGGCAAGAGGTGAGGTTTTATAACGATTTTTTAATCAAAATAGGTTCATTGATCCGACTGTTGCTAAGAGGGGGGTGACTTGCAAGCTCACCACGGTGCATATCTTATCTAGTTTTTCGTTAATTTTAGTTTTTCATCCCCTTAAATAATAATATATTCATACACTCACACCTATTTTCTAAAGTAAGCATCATTAAGAGCTTATGTTATGGATACTAGATAATGGAGAAATAATGATAATAATACGTATATGAATACTAGAAATATACTAAATAAACATATAAACATCCATGAGTCGTAAACAAATGCTCGTACTCATCATACAAACATTTCTCCAACCGGGATTCCAACCCGGGACTTGAACGAGTAGCCTGTATAGCAAACGGTACAGACCGCTCGATCAGCCGGTCGTCAAATGATGACAGATAGTCATGAAAATCTTTAGGGAAGGCCTTTGTCCAGCAGTGGACATCTTTCGGCTGCAATGATTGTATTGCCGATCCAAAATGATGTTCAAAATCAGTGATTATCCACTTGCGTAGTTCCATATCTCATAGCTGTTTTCACGGTATACGAGAAAACTTTTCTCTAGTCAACATAGTCCGAAACTCCGAATAAAGCAAAACACCACGTCCATAATTATAATTTAAGAGAGCTCTATACTCCTTCACCTTAGTGAAGTTCACAATCGAGTAACACTACCTTCTTTGTAGTATTGTGCATCTGCGGTGAGAAAGTTCGCCAGAAATCATTGGTTGTTATGTTAAGCGTAGGAATTTTTTTCCTATGATGATTTTGACAACGCAGAGAACGCGCGAGTGCCTTTCGTGTTGCAAGCACTTACCATCATGTGCCCCTTATTTTTCTACATTGTCATGGTAGGACAAAATAATAATCAAATAGCTTTAATGTATCTTTTAATTGTAGAGAATGGACGCAAGATTTATTATTCATTTTCAATTATTTAGTTATGACATTTACACTTGAAATATAAACTAGATCCTGTTCTCAAGTCTCTGCATGAACTTGGTATTGTTAAACGGGCGTGAGTGATGTGAATTTTCATTCAAACTTCAATGAGGTTTCATTTAGAATGATAACGATAGTTAATTTTGCTGGCCCATTTTCAGGAAAGTTTTCTTGTAAACAAATTGTTTTGTATTTTCGCTCCTTGATTTGACGGCAAACTTATGATCCACGGCCAATATACTGAAATTTGGTCCTTCGAGCCTGATTTAATCTATTATGTTTATTAGTATGTCCAAGTGTTATTTCTTGTGTAGTCCTAGTAATATGTATATTTCGTTCAAGGTTTACCCGTTCAGACGAGTTGCAACGTCACCGGCGGACGCACACTGGCGAGAAAAGGTTCGAATGTCCGGAGTGCAGCAAGCGGTTCATGCGGTCCGACCACCTCGCCAAACACGTCAGGATACACACTAAGAACAGAATTACGGTCAGTAGTATATTGTGAATATGTAATAACTGTTAACATGACGCTTTCCCTTTTTAAACCCGATAAACCAGACACAATAGGGTAGTTGACAACTTTTTTTTTATTTCATAAATAAGAAGTTTATAACTCATAAAGAAATATTGCAAAAGAAATAGTATGGTTAAGATCAATAGTTTCACAGATATGGTGGTTTGTTTGTTATGTTGCGGCGCAACGTCCAAAAACGCTCCATAGAAAATCTACGGAACAGGTGACGTCACACGTTCCCATATTACTAAGAAATGTATGGGCGTACTGACAAAATTAATAATAACTATGTACTAAGTATGTTTTTAGTAATAGTTGTCATAATAATAGTTGTTTTAATTGATGTCAGCAATCTAATATCATTAACATTTTTAATTAATTTTGAAAAAAAAATTGTCAATTTTTTTAATTTTCAAAACGGTACAACTTCAACAATATTCCATATATTTTAAGTTTGAATTGTTTTTATGGGTATCATTTGCGTATATTTTTCGAATTTGTGAAAAATAGCGCCATATTCAAACTTAGTCAACATCCCAATTGAATTTTAATTGTCATATCAACTTAAGTTGCCGTCTGGGCATTGAAGGATTAAAGGGCAGGCAACGCGGGAGAAGTGCCTAAGGTGCTACGAGCGTCTATAGGGTACTGTAACCGTTTACCTTTTTTTTGCCCTTGTCGTAGAGTATAATAAAATAAACTTTATTGCACCTAATATAATACAAATATACACAGTCGACAGCACATCAAGCGCAACAGTTTGACCTTAAGATGTTATGCCGTTCGTAATAGAGGCGGCTTTCGTAGTGCAACTGTAACATTTGATGTGCTGTCGTCTGTACAATTGTGGTAGAATAAAATATATTGTACATCGACCAACAACGGAAATAAGTTCACATGATGACCGGCTGGTCGAGCGGTCTGTACCTCTTGCTGTACAGGCTCAGACTCTGTCAAGAGGTCACGGGTTCGAATCCTGGTAGGAGCAAATGTTTGTATGATGAATACGAGCATTTGTTTACGAGTCATGGATGTTTATATGTTTATTTAGTATATTTCTAATATTTATACACATATTAACATTATTTCTCCGTTATCTAGTATCCATAACACAGGCTGTTAATGATGCTTACTTTGGGCTAGATAATAGGTCTGAAAAATTATTATTATTACTAATTACAGTACAAAAACTAACAAAAGCAATTTAGGTCCTCATCAATATTCACAATTTCAACTTAGGCCTCAGGATGACAACGCACCTGCAATATCAAGTGATTTTCCCTTGTTATTGCAGGTGGGCCGTCAGCTTGTTTTTCAGCTAGTTGTATATAAAAAAAAAAGAAATCCTTGTCGTATGAAAACAAGCTATAGTATGCTCCATCTCACTCAACATCACTAATATTTCCTTCAGGCAGCGTCAATGTACTCGGACTCCGGTGAAGACAGCTGCGAGGAGAAGATGACTCTGACCATCGAGACTATTCACGCGGAGACGGACGGAGAAGACAAACTGGTGGTGCTCCGGCCGGGCACTAAACTGGAGCCGGACCTCGCCGACGGGTGAATACAAGCTACGTTGTACCATGTGATTGTAATACTTTGTCATTTTGTGTGGCAACTTACCTTATCATTTATTCAAGTTGTTTACGGTGCGCTAATATCGAAATTAACTAGTCTAATACAAACTTTAAACTGTTCTGCTCTGACATGAAAGGCGATTTACCTCAAAAACCAACATATTATCCACAGAGATGGATAGGCTTAGTTATCAAGCAACCTCTGTTTGGTAAAATAATAAAAATTACTAGGCAAGAAATCTTCAGTAAGCATATCTATCTCACTAACGGCCGTTAGTTTTTATGAGGGTTATATTAGTTTCTGATATACAAGAATCATTTTGGCAGTTATGTACAGTCGGCAGCACATCAAGCGTTACTGATTGACCTTGGGACCGCCTTTACCTTGTTCGTAATAGAGGCGACTTTCGTAGTGCAACTGTTAAATTTGATGCGCTGTCGTCTGTACACCATTTCGCACTTAATAACTGAACTGAGACACGAAGGACTTTGGACAACCCTATAGAATTATTTTAATCTTTTTATGTCTACCTTTACAATGCAGTGGGCCTAATTCTGAAGACAAACTCAAAGTCTAAATTTAAGTACAGTATATCTCTTACTCGCATTATGTAATAGGAAACAGATAGCAAGAATTCGTTTAGAGCTGTCAATTAAATTTGACAGATTTCAAATGAACCATAGACAATTTAAGACGGCATGTACGGATGTACCTCTTATACTCTGCATTTTATCAAGTTCAATAAGGTCGAAAATTTAACTATTCATGTTGCGAGAAAGAGATGCTGAACTTAAATTTAGACTTAGCATGTGTTCTCCAGAATTAGGGCCATTGTGATTCATAGGGTTGTCTAAAATCTTCGGCGGCTCAGTGGTAACAGCTGTTTTTCATATCAAGCCAGTATTATAATAGTAGTTTAGGCACCGCGTTGTATTCTACTGTGGAGATTGTAGTTTTGTGGCAATATTCTTTGATGTTAAATAATTATGTCATACACGGTTTCATGATTGAACATTACACGTCACAGTTAAAACTTAAAAAAACAAAAAGAAAATATAACTGTGAAAATGATTAAGTTATTGCTACTATTTGAAATTGAACCAAATCTTTTAAAACTTTGGTAAAAATGGTGAGCCAATCTTGCTAAGATTTTGCATGAATCAATATGGAACAACGCTTTCTAGATTGACTGGATTGCCTATATTGTTTCATAATAGTTCGTACAAATAATGTATTTTTGTTTGTGCCAAAACATTTACGATCATGTTATAACCATGCCATGTGTAGCTCTAATAAAGACATAAAGAATTATATCTAATAAAGACACTAAAATAATAATAATAAAAATGGTGGTCGTCATCATAATTCAAGTACTCAAAATATTCTATACAAGCTTTTTAGAAGAAAATCATAAAATCTTTTCAAATCACCCAATCATCCTGCACCCTTATTCTCAACTGTCAGAAGAAATCGAATATCGTACACTCTATACCTGTCCCTTTTCATCGCAGTATGTCAAAGCGACACGGAATTTTCGAATCGAAATCGTGTCCCGCCAAAAAGCAGGGATAAAACATTGCTACTCTTTCTTTGTCAAATATCTTTATTTCTCTCGTATTTATTATAATTTTTAAGGAGTTATTTACTAAGTAAAAGTTATGTAGGTTACTTGAAGCCGCCTCTATGTGAATGTTGTATTGTCTAGATAGGTTCATATTGTATTACGTGTTGTGTAATATTTCGAATTCAAATAACGTGAGTTCATTTGGCGCGTTGTTAGCACGACGTATTCTGAAACGTGAAATGGAAATTTAAAAGTTTTTTTCTCACTTTATAAACGTGTCTACGTGGGATAAATCAAGGCAGTGAAGATATTTTATTCGGTTCTTTTTGCTCTGTTTTACATAAAAAATACATTTTGTTACACGAAGAATTATAAAGTGCACCCGTTTTTCACGATTCTTGTCACACTCGCTAATATAAGATTTAAATATAGCACTCGATAATAAAACATCGTCGTTGTCAAAGCAAAATCTGCTATGTGCACCTTGATTCTGACCACTAGGTACTACACTCTACTATTAGTTCAGTAAAAAAATGCAGTTAAAATTAAACATAATTAAGTACAATTTTATAGGAATAAAAATCAATAAAAGTCTATCTAATTTTACGTAAATTTAAAAGAAGAATTTTTTAAGCTACTTAAATTGCACATAGCAGATTTTCGTTTGACAACGACGACATGCAGTTTAAAATTAAAAAAGCTTCAATCAGTATGTATGTTACCCTCAGTACTGATAGTAAAAGGGTTTCATAAATTTAGGTATAGCTCTGAGTAAGTTTTAAGAAGCCAGTAATTAGATGCCCTCTAAAACATGCATTTTAACACTTCCATAAGTGCGACAATTGTACTGTATTTGTAAAAGAGCCGAATTATACTTAAATTTATTTTTGTTTTTGAAAAAAAAAATACTAGCCCAATGAGTTAATTAACGAAGGTGTACGAAATGGATGGAATATTAAGAAGCCAGGAATAGTCAACTTACTGATTAACAAAAAGTTAACGTGATATAATAATTATACGATTATCAAAAACAAAACGCTGGCTGTCATTGTATAATTGCTAATGTCAAAGTCATGTTAGTAAGTTAAAAAACAATTGTAATGAAGCGAATGTCGCCGTCTTAAAAGGTGCCGCTTTGCATTTGTCTTATTCGGACATTAGTTTCGGCTTAATCTATTCAAATTGTTTAGTGTCATATTAAAATTATGTTTAGAAAAATATATTATCTGATCTGTGATCGAAATTATGTTTTACTCGTTGGACTTAATCCTGAAATATTTGTATGTAATCTTGTCATTTATATAATTGCTTGTACTTATGTAAATTGTATATATTGATTAGATTTACTCGGTAAATATAAGTCGTATTAAGCTTAATTATATTTTGGAAGTAAAAGTAGACTAATGTGCGGAAGCAATTTTTTTGCTAATGATATTTCTTTACAACCAATTGTTTTTCATTTGTCGTTCCGAAAATTGTATCATCTTTTACATGATTTTTGTCCTTTAATTGTGATGGTTTTATAAGAAACCGTTTTTTTACACTATCATGTTTTGCTTTAATAGTTTTGTATATATTTTTTTATACATTTCCTAAAGATTGTACATTAACAACTGTATCTGTAAGGGGTTTTCACTAGTTCTTTATATAAAATACAAGTTAAATAATTTGTATACCTTATCAATGAGTAACCTAAAGTGTCGTTATTCTGAAAAAAATCATGACATTTCGATTTGCTTTCACAGTTTAATGTAAAAGAGAGTTTCAATATCATTGAATGTAGTTCAAAACGAATTCGAAATAATATTTATATTTAGTTTTTTTTGGAATATGTTCTATTAGCTAGTTACCTCTATTTTATAGATTTTTGAATCTTTACTTTGTCCATTTTTACAATTGCAAAACTGTATACAGATAACGCAGTAAACCATTTTTCATTCCAAAGGAAACTATTAGTCAAGATTTTCATAAATCTGCTATGAAGAATTTATAATCTTAGGATGTCTCTCACGCTTTTTATATGTACGCATAGTTAAAATACGATATTCATAGTAGTGTTCCCAGCTCATTATAGTGGCCTTTTTATGATAATCCCTATCTCATGAAAATAGATTAAACCAATCTATCTAAAGATTGCATGTAAATATAAAATCTTATGATATTTTCTATTCACATGTCTTTGCATAAAACTGTATAGTATATGGACATTAGTAAATAAGCTCAAACACTGCAAATCATAATGTCTCTTAATACATTAATCTAAAGTAGTTTTTGCTTAAAATATTTGCCATATTTTCACAGAAAGTAATAATTTTCCAAATTATGTGTATATTGATAACACGTACAAATTAAATTAACATCGAAGCACTTAGAGGGTCCAAAGTGATAGTCAAGCTAACAATATGGTCTGTAAATATAGGATTAATCTCGCTACGTGTACAGTGTATAAATGTACATAGTTTTATTGTTGAACCCGTTAATAAATATTTTTATACTATTCGCGTGGGTCTCATTTCTTACTACCTGCATCCGGCACGCTTTGCAATGTCCGCAAAGAGAAAACTAAAAAATAGTAAAAGAAAAAAGTTTTTATGATAAAGCAACCTTTGACTCTTTATATGCTCAACTTGGCCTCGTTAACAACTCTATTTCCATTTTGTTGAGAACTATTTATTTTTAACTACATCATGAGCTTTATGACCCGCACAATAGAGTTCATCACCAGCCTATATACGTCCCACTGCTGGGCACAGGCCTTCCTGCATTGGAGAAACACATGAGGAGTTTGGGCCATAACTCCACCACGCTGGCCCAATGCGGGTTGGTAAGTTAAAGCGGTTGCAGTAACAACCGGGACCAACGGCTTAACGTGCCTTCCGAAGCACGGAGGAGCTCGAGATAACAAACATTGATCGACCCATCCCAGGATCGACCATGGCGAAAGTTGCTTAGTTTTTCGTATCGAAACCAGTGCGCTCAAACCAATACGCCACCGAGCTCCTCCCACAATAGAGTTCATTGTATAGTAAAATAAAAAGTAGGCCTTAAACTGAATGGAAATAAGAATTCATACATTTACGCTGTTTATGCTATACATTCTTATATCTAAAAAATAAAAAGCTCGCATTATATACTAACTAATAATAATACTAATAATATAACTAATTATATACTATCAAACACCGATAACGTAATAAATAAACAAATAATAATACCCCATATTTAACCCAGCCACGTATTACATGACACACACACGCACACATTACCTCCCCCAGCAACGAAGCAATCGAATTGAAAGCGACAACGGTAGCTCTCCCATAGATGGTCCCTTGCATGTGACCTTGCGTCCCGGTATCGATTTGCCCGCCCCCGTAAGTTCGACTCGAGGGCTGACTTTGACACACTTCTCGAAGTTCAAAAGGTGTAAATAGATTTGTGGGGCGAGTTTAAAAGGGGCAGATGACGAAACGTAATTGTAGGCCAGGGGATGGTATGGAATTATTTCTGTGTATTTTGTCCTGAAATTAAGAGAAGTTTTTAAGGTAAGGTACGGAATGACCAGCATAACTGTTTTATGACAGTGACTGAAAAGTGATAGTGCTATAGTGATAATAAAGTTTTAGGTCTAATAATTACGTTTTACTTTGCTAAGTATATCGTATTTTCTATAGATTAGTAAGTTTTTACAGTCATACATAATTGTATTATTGTTATTTAAATTATGTTTGTTTAGATACTGACAGCTTTCGGCTCATGTAAAATTGTTAAACTTAAATTTGAAATAACTCTACAGTATTAATTAATTAAAATAAATTAATTCTGCATTAAATAGTAGACAGGCTTTTTTCATTTGATACCTGTGAAATGTAAAATAGGGCATTAATTATAGTGAAAATGGCAATAAAGAGATAGAAAAAAGGGTCAGATGGCGGCTCACTTTAAGGTAGGTATAACCCTTGAGGGGTACCCCGGAAATAGTGCTATCTCGCTCGCACACTTAGAGTTGTACAAATAGAAACTGCTAGCGAGCCAGAAAACTCAGTACCAAAGAGGATACAATGCTCAGTTCAGTACGCCTCGAGCTGCCAGACATAGACATAGCAGAAACCAGGCTTTACTTGACCCGAAAAGCCTGGCTATAAAAAAAAACTGGTTTCAATAGTAATCTTCTACCAATCCCAGCATAGTAAAGTTCGCGAGCGCCCCCCAAAAATAAGTTTTATAACTATAACTTTTTCGAATATTTTTCGAATATACCTATACTTCGCTTTTTTAATTTTGATTTTAACATTATTATAAATGTTTGAAAAACGTGTTTGTTGATGTTTTTTCTACTTTAAATACATTTTTATTAGTATACTAGCTGTGCCCGCGACTTAGTTCGGTAGGATGTCGGAAAATAATAACGGTGGGGTAGTTAGGCTACGGATTTAAATCATGTTTACAAAACACCTTTGCAATTAATGCATCGCCCCGCCCGCACCCGCCCGCCTTGAAAATCATAAACGCGTGCATGATATTTTAAAACTATGATATCTCTTATGATATTCATTGAAATCAAATGATATCAATAACAATTTTCCTCGAAATTAAATACTTGTGGTGGGTGAATAATGTATTCATTTCGATAAGGAATAATATCATGTTTACAAAAACACCTTCGCAGATAGTACATTATTTTAGAACAAATTTGATTACCAAAAAGTGGTTCTAGAGAGTCAATTTCATAGAATAGACATATGCTGTCGCGGAATTTTTTTTTAGAACTTTTAAAGGAGAACAATTCCTGAATACATGATTTTTACGTAACTTCAACCGTTTACGCAGCGCACGCAACGAAAGCACTGAAAGGAATATTTTCCCCCCGTTTTTGCAACACTTTTAATTATTGCTCAGCTCCTATTGGTGGTAGCGTGATGCTATAACGCCTATATAATACCTCGATAAATGGACTATCCAAGACAAAAATTTTTTTACATTTGAATTAGTAGTTTCTGAGATTAGCGCGTTCAACCAAACAAACAAACTCTTCAGCTTAATAATATTAGTATAGATTTCGCTTAGTTACGAAAGCAAATCATCAGCACTGAGCCTACTATTGTGATTATTGCTATAGTGCTTGTGTGTCGGTGAGTATGGTCTTAGCAGCAGCACGAACAAGAGCGTTATAGTGTCGCACGACTTTTTTTTATGCTAGTTTTAAAAAATTGCCTGGCCATATTTCGCCAACTCTACATTTTATTAGATTTTTTGAAAAATCCTCCGATATCTTTTTAGATTAGCCTGACTTGCTTATACTTAGCTAATCTTGTTTGAATCGGTGTGATCGTTTTCACTATTTTTGACTTGAGAGTTTGTAGGAAAAGCCGTGCGACATAAACTCTGAGATTGGGCGAAATATTTTCCACTCCAATTGAGAGAGCCCGACTGGGGTAGCCTCTGCAACTGAATGGCATCTCGACTTGTAACGCAGCAATTACCCTAGCTTTACCGCCTCTGTGGTCTAGTGTTTGAGGACTACCTTCTTCAGATCTAGAGGTCCAGGGTTCGATTCCCGTTGGGGCAGAAATTTTCTGCTCGGTTTTATTGGTGGTAGGGATTTTCTAAGTCCGCCTGGCTATATAGCTATAGGTATATAGCTACTACCATCTCACCTAAGACTGCCGCCATAACAATAATGTTAACAGCGTTGTGGTGCTTCGACAGTTAGAGGTAAGATAGCCAGTTCCTCTGTGGTTGAGGAGTCCGGGTGTAACTCGCTTCCATCGTCGGCCTTCTCTTCACTCACTCACTTACCATCAGGTGATATGAAGGCCAAGCTGGGGTAGTTAAGATAAAAAAAAATAGATCTAAATAACTTGGTATTGGTATCTAATCTAGTCATCACTTTAATTAACTGTCATGATGCCGACGTAGGAACTACATTACGATTAGATCTGTACGAAGTTTTTTATAGAATCGCAACGTCTGCATGCGCAAACTACAGCAGCGCGTCTGTTGTGTAGTATTGGAAACTTAATATTATGTACGATTTTGATAGCTTTTTTTATACGAAAAGGGTGGCAAACAAGCGTACGGTCCGCCTGATGGTAAGCAGTTACCATAGCCGTAGCCTAAGGACGCTCGTAGCACCTTGGGCGCTCTAGCTGCCTACCGCGTAAAAATCAAGACGAACCGTAATATTGATACCATAGGAGACGGGTTCCCACCTTCCAACGTTCAACTTCCAAAGGGAAGAGAGGACGAAGCGTGGGAAAAAGATGGTGGCCTCGTTCTTCGCAAGGACGGCTAAATACGCTACCGAGCTCTTCAAAATTCTGTTCTCCTCGTCCAATTTTGTTTACCTTTAAATAAATTTTTGAAAAATAAAGTGGTGTCGGGTTCCGTTTCCACCACAGGACACGAAACGTTCTAGTTTAAATAGGTGTATTTTCCTAAATATAGATTTTAACCATTAAAATTTATCAAGAAAGCTTTTTGTGATCACATGTTACTGTGTTTGATGCGTTTAAACGCCTACTTTATTGTAACAATGACAAACAAAGAAAAGAAAACGATGAAAAACCCGCGTCTCCTGATGTCCGGCCAACGTACTAATTTCTTCATCGCCTTCTACCGATTTTTTAACGTTTTTGTATAGCTTTTGGTGATGTTAATCACAGAGTATGTACCTACTTTTTAACCGACTTCAAAAACGAGAAGTTCTCAATTCGATTGGTATGTTTCGTTTTTCTATGTATGCATGTAGGTACTACACCGATTACACCGAGATTTATGATCCGATTTACGCGATTGTTCCATGCGAAATAGTTGCCATTTGGTCCCATAAAAAAATATTTAAAATCGATTGGGTAGTTTGGTTTTAAATCAAAATAACTGGAACGAGTAAGTCGTCTATGTATGCGAAATTACGTATTTTTGAAACTGACTTTGAATATATGGTGACGGTCACCCAGCTAAGTTGTTTCCAGAAAGTGAAGCATCGACTCCAAAAAATATGTTTCTGAGGGCTAAGAACCTACTTAAAAATTATTTTATCCTTTTTAGTATTTTAAAGTCTGTTTTAAGTTTTGTTTAAAAATTTTGTAGCTAATATTACACCAACACGCTGCGCCAGTTCTTTACCAACACCTTAGACCTACACCAATGTACCTACTAAGATTCACGCCCCGTTTATTCTCAGCATCAAAGATCCCAAAATGCGAACCATAGATTAGAGATATGCGAACATTGAAAATATTTACAAAACTGTTTCTAGCGTTCCGAAGCGTTTGAAAGTTCAATGTAAAGCGGGCTAAATTAGCCTGTCTTATTGGTCCGTAACAAGCGGAATAATTACCTGAGCAATTCAGAGTTAACAATCTAACGCTCTGCTTGGAAACTACGCTTTATCGTGTCCAACTGTTGTGTTACCGTTTGTTTTTATCTTTCCCCTTTGTCGAGTTCCATTCTTGCAATTTAGAAAATTGTGCATGCAGATCGTATAAGGTTAACTTGGGATCGGGTACGAGCGGGCACGTAGCAGGTCTTCGGGCTAGTTTTGATGCAGAAAATTCATTCAGGTTACTGAACTGAACGAATTGAATGTAGCTGATATCTACTTACGCAGTCATTTTCTTAATTTTATTTCTATCATTATAATTGTTAGAGAGATATTAAGAAAATACCCAAGCCAATAGACCATAAGAAGTTCATCAGGCATTCGAGTCTTCGGTATCCCAGGGGTCGGAGCATACGAGTCGGATAATTTTTTCAACAGACATTTGACAAAATTAAATACTATTGTAGTAATTGTTAAAAGGACGATGAGCAGTTGTTTTTACATTCTTTGTCTGACTGTAAGTAGAAAAGTATCTAAGCTAGTAAATTCATGTCCTATTGTGAGAACTGAACCCGCGACCGTTCATAATCCCCGCGCCCGGATTGTGACAATGGGTCGCTGATTCGCACATGATTAGTTGAGATTTTTGTCTAGTCGAAGTTGGGCAAAGAATGTAAAAACAACTTATATGTATTACCTATCGTCTTTTTAACAATACCTTCATTACTATCACTTTGTCAAATTAACGTTTGCTTAAAATATGTGATGCGTAAGGTAAGTGTCGCCCAGGTCGTGCCAGTACTTACGTTATTTCGTTAGTTTGGTTTGTGGCGAAAAATAAGCTCATCATAAAATATTATGAAAATCTCTATTAAGTAAACTATCTAAGAAATCAAGTTCTAACATTTTGTCGGCTATACCGCCTCGATGCACTGGCGGCTAGAGCAGTGTAAATGCTGCACTGCCATCTTCCTTAGACCTTAAGAACAACTTATGGTCTAAGCTCTCTTCTTACCGCTTCTCATCAGGTGGTCACCAATTGAGTAATTTGAAAAACAAGTTATAAAATTTTTACTATAAAATTTCAATTACCTACCTACCTTATTTGATAAATTGTAATATCCAGAAAGCATCCATTCAAACCAGAGCGCGGGTCGTCGTCCGCCATTTTCCGTGTCGCTACGCATCTAATGGCGGCCATTACTGTGGCCGTGAAATCGTGATGCCGACCGCTGCCCACAAATCGTAATGCTCCATTTTTCTATTTTTCCCGACACCTCCGCTTTTGAGCCTTTACCGCCGGTGAGGTTTTTTCTTTGAGAGCACTAGCTGAGGCGTGAACGAGTGGTCAGATTTTGTTATCGGACGCCATTAAGTGAGCGCTTTTCTCCCACGCACACTTCTATTTCTAAGCATACCACAAATGTTTTACATAATATTTAATACACGCTTACGCATGGTGTCGTCATTAGGCATAAACAGCTGAAGTTATTTCAAGAACTTTATAAAATAGGTAAAAGTAAAATATTCAGTGCGTTTAATGACCTTCCGTCCAAAACTGTTCCATAACGATTTTTGATGAACTAAGTTTCTAATTTGTAATGTATTTTTTTATTCACATAGAAAGATATCTAAACTAGAGTTTTATTTTTTCACGTCCTAGGGCGGGGATCAAACCCGTGACCTTTCACAATCCGGGCGACTGCCCTAATCATCTGAGCTACCCCGGACTTGAGGTAACCCTGTGAAATTCTTCTAGTCAATCTGTATTTGCGTTTAAAGCTAACGTCTAACCTACAATGTCGAAATATTCTATTTCAACATCACGACGTAAAAAAATTCTAAAATAAGTACATATTTTTCTGTGTACCTAAATATATTTTTGAAAAACATAAAATAATGTAACCTAAAATAAAATTAACAATATTTTTTTAGTCAGTTTTGTTCCCATTAGTGGTATCCAGTGGAACACCTACTTAAAGTGTTTTTAAAAACAGTGTAGAGTTGATATTGCAGACAAAACAAGAAAGCAAGGCGGCACCCTCTACTACCTCCGAGCTTATATGAAATATCGAGCTCATAATGATATATTCACAAGTGGGTCACAAGTGACTATTAACGAGTTTCGTCGTAAATGACAATAAGCCATTGAATGGCTATACACAATTTCATGGTTTATTTAGCTTGTAACGCCGCTGCAGCTACCCCGTGGCAATTACCTTCATATCTATTGCTTTTTTCAGATTTCTAAAGTGGAAAAAGATCTCCAAATGAATAATTTACATATTGCTTTTTTTTCGAAAATTCATTTTTATCGTGTCGAAAATGTTAAAGTATTGATTTGCAACAATCATTTATTTGTATGATCGGTAGTTAAAGACCATAATTTATCAGCAGTATTTCAGTAGCCGTTCATCTGCGGCAATTCTTCGACGGAGGCATTAAGAAATTACCTCCCATAGAGCGCGAGAACAGAGCTGCGCGGGAGGCATTCAACTCTGTAATTTTATTATGATGTCATTGACAGACCACGCCTAATGGTCTTAGTGCGGGAACGCATTATTATACCTACACTATACTAATATGAAAATAAAGTACATATTCGGGAGAATTCTCAGTTAAACATGATTTTCGTATTTAAATAAGAGTGGTATTAGCCAGGTGGTAGGCCCGTATGTAGGGTCGTCTGGGTAGGTACCATCGCCTTTCTTATTTCAGCCGTGAAACAGTTCTCTGTGTTTCGGATTGAAGGGAAAGGTAGCCAGTGTAATTAATGGGCATGGACGGCATTTCATCTTAGGCCACAGGATGAAAGCGCACCTGCAATATCAAGTGATTTCCCCTTGTTATTGCAGGTGTCTATAGGCGGCGGTAACCGCTTACCATCAGGTGGACCGTGAGCTTGTTAGTCATCTAGTTGTATAAAAAAAAACCACTCTAACTTTGACTGTCCGTCTGGGGTAGCGCCACAGAATACGCCAGAGCTCATTGACTGTACTGTCAAATTTTTTTTAAATATACAAAGCACGGCAAATAACTCAACACCACCTGATGTGATGCGGTAAGAAGAGTCGATATGCGAAGACAGCTAGTCTAGACACTGCTCTAGCCGCCTCCACCTTGTCCAAAAGGTGCTTTTCACGCCTCTTTTGAAGAAACTCATGTTATAGGAGGGAACACATGTGCCGGCAAAGAATTCCAAGTTCTAGAAGTGTGACAAAGAAACAAGATACCTACTAAATTTCTATGTGCGTGATGTTGATGTGGAGACAGTGAATCGTGCTTCTGAGTAGGAAAGGGGAACGTGGGATAAGGACGAAAAACTCTTCACAGCACTCTACGTCATAAAGCCGATATAAAGCGCTAAGCGACGCAATGTCTCGGCGCAACTTATTTTAACAGGGATAGGCAGTTTTATTACAGTTTTTTTTTTACCTTAACGGGGTAACTCTTGGCCTTCATCTCACCTGATGATAAGTGAAGATAAGGCCGACGATGGAAGCGAGTTACACCCGGATTCCTCAACCACAGAGGAACTGGCTATCTTACCTCTAACTGCCGGAACACAACAATGCTGTTAACATTATTGTTATGGCGGCAGACTTAGGTAAAATGGTGGTAGCTAGCCAGGCGGAGTTAGAAAAGCCCTACCACCAACCAAATCGAGCAGAAAATTTCTGCCCCCACGGGAATCGAACCCCCACCTCTAGATCTGAGGGAGGTGGTCTTAACCACTAGACCACAGAGGCGGTTGAAACAAGTAGTTTTCCTGTTAATTTACGTGTTGTTATTTCTTGTAGCGTCTTGCAAACAATTTTTAATAGAAGTAATAATAATACTGTTTATTGCACTTAAAAAATTACAAAAACATAATACACACACAAAAAAACACAATCACACTTAATACACATTTTAGTACAGGTAATGAAATTAAAATAGATTTTTGATAGAGACGTGTGTTTGGGTATTAGTAATGTAAATACAGCGGTACAGGCGCGGGCGCGGGAGTTCACCTGCGCCCGCGCAAGGATGTCATGCACCTCCATTATGCACGGTGGGTGCGCGCGCGCCGGCGCGTGGCGACCGTCTCATGGCGAACCTCATCCTTGCGCGATGAAGGATGTTCATTATTGATTCTATGTTTTTATTATCCTAAATTGCAACCATCTTTGAGTATTTAGATTTATAATAATATCGATATAAAATCTTCTTTATTTTTCTACTTTTAGTGCATACCTGCTTTAGATCTAGAGGTCCGGGGTTCAATTCCCGTGGGGGCAGAAATTTTCTGCTCGGTTTGGTTGGTGGTAGGGCTTTTCTAAGTTCGTCTGGCTAGCTACCACCATCTTATCTAAGTCTGTCACCATAGCAATAATGTTAACGGCATTGTTGTGTTCCGGCAATCAGAGGTAAGATAGCCAGTTCCTCTGTGGTTGAGGAATCCGGGTGTAGCTCGCTTCCATCGTCGGCATTATCTTCACTTACCATCGGGTGAGATGAAGGTCAAGAGTTACCCGTTAAGATAAAAAAAAATTGGATGTAAAAAAGTTACGTCTTTTTTCTTTCTAGTTTCTTAGACGAATTTAAGAAACTAGAAAGAAAAAAGACGTATTTAGTGATGATCACTGAGTTATTTCATTAATCATTACACTTCCTATATCAGCGATAATTAGTTTATTAGCTTATCATGGACGCTCTATCTAACGTATAAAAAGATCACTATTTTAATTATGATAATATTGAACGTCATAAAAAATAGTATCAAAAAAATTTTAATAGAAGAAATAGCAATAGACTGGAAAAGCTAATAAAAAATGTCACAGGAAACTATCTACCGAATAGAAACACAAATACCACCGTCATCGTATCGAGTAACATTCAAGATTTTCTATGATATTTTAAGCGTTTCGTTGATACGATTGCTATTCGAAGTTCTCAAATGTTAATTTGTGCTAGGGGTGCAGACTCTCAAAGATGGCAGCTTCTGCGATCCGGGCGACTGCTCTGATCATTGAGCTACGGAAGACCATAATATAACCCTACGCATTTCTTTTAGCCCTTCTGGTTTTATGTTTCAAGTTATATTACTTACTTATAAGCTTACTTATAAACTTATACCTTCACAATGTCGTTATACTCATAATTATTATTTAAAATGTTTTACTGAATTTATTTTAGCATTTATAACATGCTTTTGCCCTATTGCTTAGCTCAATCATGCGTGCGAGTATCTATTGCATGCATTTTTTTTGTCAAATTATTTTAATGATCTGTTTGAATGATTCAGGAGTGTGACGATGTTTAAAAAATATTTTAATTACCAGTTAGGCTTCCGTTTAAGTACCTATCGTGGTAAGTGGTTTCATAAAGGTTATAGGTAATTAGACAATGGGGAGGGTGCATAAATGAGCGCGCGCGCCGTGACGCGGGGTGTCCCCGCGCAGGTTGTTGGCATTTCACTGAAATGCCATTTCTATGCTTTTTGCTCCGAATGCTTGTAATATCAGCTATTTTAGCGGTTCACGTTCCAAACTAAGTACCATTTGCTTATGATTAAATGTCAATTGCATTGCATAACTTGTTTAAATAGAAAACGGCTTTTGTTAATTAGACTTCCCTCTTTGGCGACGTTACCTATCTTTCATCAGTAGTAATATTGGATTGTCACTCGATCCTTTATGTATCTAAATCGTGACAGAAACACATAAAACTGCCACTATCAATTTCAAATGATTTGGTATAGGAAAATATGTTTCTTTCAAAATCCGGAATATGGCGCGATTTGCTATATTTCTGGTTAGGCTTTACAGCCCACTTCTTTCTCTCTAGTATTTCATGAAATCGCCTATTTTTTAAACAATAATTGTCATTTGAATGTAATGGTTTGTATATAGGTAGGTATATACAAACCAAAGGCACAAAACCCTAAATGTTTCAATTTTGCACCTGTCTTATCCTGATTGCGTTTGGCCCATTTTCACTCTTTCTATGTTTTTGTCGCCACATTTTAACCCCTTTTGTTGTCATATTTAGTTAGAACTAAAATCTCTATGTAATTTTATTAAAGTTGGTAATAAATTCATAAGCGGAGGTAAAAGACAAGATAGTCCGTGGTCGCCCGCCCGTGACCACACGGTTGATGACCGCGGCAGCCAAACGAATTTGTGCCGGTAGTGAGAAACTGCCTCGCTCCCAGATCAGAGTAAGATGGCGGTATTATAAACTCGCTTCTAAATCAACAGGACGGTCGCAACCTTCTTTCTATGATCTGAGGTCGTAACTATACCACCGTTGTATTGTAGGTACCTTCACAATCGTCCCATCGTTCCTTGTCTCATCCTAGCTGATGCTCATCATCATCATAACCAGCCTATATACGTCCCACTGCTGGGCACCGTCCTTACTACATGGGAGAAACACACACACGAGGTGTTTGGGCCATAACACCACCACCCTACGAGCTCCTCTATAGATAAATAATAACTTATTTTTCGTAAAAAGATCTGATGTACAGTTGGCAGCCCATCAAGCATAACAGTTCGACCTTGAGACCGCAATTACTCCGTTTGTAATAGAGGCGGCTTTTGTAGTGCAACTGCTACACTTGATGTGTTGTTAAGTGTATTTAAGTGTTGGGAGCAGAGGGGCTAGTCTCACATGACATGTGTATCATAGAGAGGAATCATAGGTACAATGATTCCTCTCTATGATTCTCTACCCGTGCAAGCCGTGCAAGCCAAAGAAGAAAAAAAAAGAGCGGGCTGCCCCACAGATCATAAATAGGCAATGTGTTGTGGTAAAACCATCTTTTGTTTCTCTGAGTAAACTTTTTTCTACAGTTAAAAAAACGAATAATGCAACATACCTATTCTTAATTTTTTATTTTAACATTATTATAAATGTTTGAAACTAGTACTGTATAAAACTAGAAAAATTTCACGTCCTGAGGCGGGAATCAAACCAGCGACCTTTCGCAATCCGGGCGATGAAATTTTTCTAGTTTTACATTTTAATTACTGCATAATGCAACAGTTTTGGTATCATAACAAACTTCTGAAATGATATAAAATGTGATACAAGTCATACATTTCAAGTTATTGTATGTGGTTTACTAAAACTAATGAAAACACTTAAGAAATGGGCATAATATCTGATTTTTTTTTTTAAAATGATGCATGCTTCAAGCACACTTTTCCTTTTTTTTCCAACCAAACTTTTCTATCGCGAAACTAAATTAAATCCGAAGACACGAGACAATGTTTTTTTACCTAACTACCGAGTTCAGGTCTATAATCTACGTACACCTAATGGGCTTCATTCATCGGACATGGACCTAGGCGACACTTCTAAAGCACCGAAAAATATACTTATGAAATCACGAAATCTCGTGTAGGCAAAATAATTTGCAGCGGCAACGAATTTACCGCTAACATCGGATTTTGCTTGCCGATTTTAACCTTTATGGCTAATAGAAGTGGTAAAAGAAGCTTTGTATTTATTTTCTTTTTCGTTTGTAACGCACGTAGAGCAACGACACCGAATAAATTGGTCTCATCAAGCCGACGACGGCTAAACGCATAAAAAATTCGGCTGTAGTGTATTTTTTTCACAAATAAGTAGAAGTAGGTACTGTAAAATTTAATATAAATGTACAAATCGAGATAGAGCAAATCAAAATCTTTATTTTAAGTATTTTAAGGGGGTTTCCGCCTCACGGTTTTGTTTTGTTACCTAAAAAAGCAGCTGTCTGCTAAATTCACATTCATCCAAAACGCGACATCTAAGTTTAAAATTACTTTGGTAAGCGCACGACGAAGTGGCTAATATCGACATTACACAATGAGCTACCACAAGACCTTACAGATACAGTAGAATCAAAAAATCACTTAAAAAGTATTTTGAAAAAACACTATTTTGCACAATGTCTGTAGCCAAGTAGACTGTAAATATTATCGGAAATATAAAAGATTATAAGTTATCGTAAACGAATCACCGTGGAATAAATAATAGTAGGTACTATAGCGAGAACTACTGTCGACAAACTGTAATGCAGTTTGGCAGATATATTTTTAACTAAACTATGTATCTTTTGAATAAATAATTATTAAAAAAATAATCAAACGTGCAAACTGACAAACGCGTGAAGTTAAATTAGGCGTTAAGTTTTCTGAAGTTATCCAATTTTCCGATACGAAACCTTCTATAAAGTATTAGAAAGCTTTAAAAACATATGATTGAATCGGTAGAATTGTTTTCAAGTTATGGCGTGACCACGGGAAACGTAGATTTTTTTATATACACAAAAATTCAAATTGTAAAAATAATTTTGAAATACATCATACCTTTTGTTTTACTGACCGAACTATTTGTATGAAGAAATTTGAAGTTAATTTCAATATTTTGATTTTTTAATAACACCATAGTATCTAAAGGCTTGGTTAGGTTCCCGCTTGCACCAAACTTCCTGTATATAGATATTTATTATTATAATAATAATCATCCGAAACATATAGAGTTCTCTAGAACAATATCAAAAATAAGCGAGTAGGTAATTTGCGTATTCCAATTAGTTACGTAAAAATTCCAAAGATAATTGACTCTATCAAAGGGACAGAAATTTAAGCGTAATTTAGCCAATAATTGCGTAGAGGAAAGTGTGCCAGTGGCTCGTAAAGACGTTTCTTATTGTATTCTTTGATACAAAGCACAAAAGGTGGTAAGATAATAGAGGTGTGAGATGATAAGTCGTCATGACTGTAAGAAGATTACGAAACTACTAAGTTTTATTCGTATGTAACTATTTCGAAAGACCGTTGCTATGAAAGGGTTTAAAACGATTTATGTATATACTTATTTCCGTTGCTATTGTGTTGCATTACAAGATGCATTGAAAGGAATCACACTCGCGTTTCAAAGCAATAACTGGTGAAATAAAGAAGACACATGAGTGACATTATATATGGCTTAAAAGTAAAAAGTGACTCATTTTCTTCATTTCTGCAGGAAATGATTTGAAATTGTGTGATTTACATTTCGATGAATCTTGGAAAAGTTTTGCCGAAAATATACATTGCTGGCAGTGACCATGACGCTACTAGCGATACCTACATTGAAAAATTCGCACTTATTTGATAAATGTCATAAGTTGCTGAAAGATCTTATGTTAACTTCATATCTTTAAGTTTAAGTTACTTTATATCTTTATTTATATTAAAAGATCTTGCCTCGATAGGTACATTTTATTTACGAAAATATCTATTAAATATAAGATTATTAGCAAACGATAATTTGTATTCAATAGAAAGCTAATTTAAATAGAAATAATATTAATATTCACAATCGTCTAAAAGTTTTTTTTGGTAATCTATATAAATATTTTTATAATAAACTCATTTGTGTATAATTTTTCGCTAACTTCACACGCGCGCGCGATCGCTATTTGTCTTTTTTCCTTCCGCTTAGTCAGTCATAACTCTATCCCTTTTTGTCTCGGCCGAAATAACGTTTCGATAGATCGCTTTAATCTGTCATGCAGCGTTATACCTCTGGAAGTCTATGACGGTTGCAAAATCAATTGTGTCTGGAATCTGATGCTTGACGGGTTAAATTGCTCGTCATAACATTTGTTGTAGTTAATTAACTGTACCAATATCACAATTCACAACAAATATTCGCTACGACACAATTTTTCTATCACTGTGATAATAAAAATCTTGACCGTCGCCATTGCAAAAAGTCCTTCAACTTTCCAATCCACAATAGTACAATTTTTCAAAAGTCAGTGAAAGCAATAGAAAGTTTGTCAAAACGTCACAATAATTATCTGGGTTTTACCCCAAAAGGGGTGTTCTACGTTGTTTCGAATGCCGATGTCGCGACGCGAAGCACACTGCGAAATTTTTTTTTCACAAGATCTTAAGATTGAGAAATATAAAATTGAAAATTTTAAGTAGCCCCCGGCTTTATTAATCATCTCTCTAACACTATATAACTATCTCATTTAGACTATTCTTATGAGCCCAAACACGCTATAACTGTTGTTTCTGAAGAATTAAGCATCCCGCAGACTTTTTGATGGTATAGGATCAGCTCAAGGTTACTATGTCATGGGAATGTCACCGAAGTGACTGTACACCAAATTTAAAATCAATCGAATCTATGAAAGTTAAGGTGCTGCCACACTGCTATTTAAAAATGTTTACAAACGTTAGCAAACATTTGTTCAGAAACATACGATCACAATGTTAGAAAACGTTTTTATGTTAGATAATGTTAGTAAAAATTTCTAAACTAAGTAATTAAAATATAATAAAACTAGAAAAAATTCCAAACTAGAAAAACTAGAAAATTAGAAAACTAGATTTTTTTTTAGAATTACTAAGTAATTTTTCAAACATTTATAATAATGTTAAAATCAAAAATTAAGAATATTTCTAAACTAGTTAAAAAATTGTAACAAAATAAAACATTTGTTATCATTTGTTTGTAAACATATAATCCAGGCCAAATTGTATGTTGTTAAATAATTTCAAATGTTATAAATGTTTGTAAACAAAACCTAACAGAATGTAACAATTCCTAACATTTTTTAGTAAATGTATTAGTGTTAGAAAATGGTTGTAAACATTTTAAACAGCAGTGTGGCAGCAAAACCCTTTTATCATGTAGAAAATGAGCTGGTAGCCAACAAACGCCTGAATTTATCTTCTTTTATAGCTAAGAACCATCTTTATCACGTCAGCTTTTGAACAAAAAAAAACAAATCAAAATTGGTCCATTCGTGTAAAAACTACGATACTACAAACAGACACAAAGATACACAGACAGACACGTGAAACTTATAACACACCTCTTTTTTCGTCGAGGGCTAAAAATCGTCCTTCCTTGTTGGCGGTATGCCATGGTTGACGAGAATATTTTCATCATCGTAATTTTATTCTAATACTTAATTTTTATCTACTGTATTGGTTTTATGTAAATAAATATCAAATTAAATTAATATTCCAAACTAGAAATTGAATTATACATCTCTCTCTACATAATCATCTGTTTCTAACAGAATCCGAACTCGGGATCTCTGGTCCACCAAATCTTAACTACTTGTTTTTTTTTTATTTTGACAAAATCAAAAAAACTCTTTTATGAGGATTTCCATTCATTATACTTTGCGTTAAGTCTGGCGCAGGTAGTAAAGATAATAATAATTATAAATAAATAAATTAAGCGATATTAGCAACTCAAAGTCCGGTTTGTATCTTGCATTGAGGAAGTAGGTAATTTGATCCAATAAGTTTTGCCATAAAAGGCAAAAAAAAACTAAAAACTACTTTCAGTTAAGAGCTTTATATCTAAAGACCATAATGTACGTAATTGAGGACAAAGTTTGTTATATTGGTCAACGAAATAATTAAATTACTTAAAACCACAAATTACCAGATGTAATCTGTCAAGCGGCTTATGACGGGTTAATGAATAAACATAATATAAAATTGAAAATTTTTAGTAACTCCCGGCCTCATTAATCATCTATCTAACACCATCTCATTGAGACTAGTCTTATGAGTCCAAATAATTAAGAATTAAGTATCCCGTAGACTTTTTGATAGTATCATAGCTCAAGGTAAGTGTGTCATGGGAATGTCATCGAAGTGACAGTACACCAAATTTCAAATCAATCGGATCTGTGAAAGTTAGTAAAACCCTTTTATCATGTAGATAATGAGCTGATAGTCATCAAACACCTGAAGTGATCGTCATAAATTATAGCTAAGAACCATCCTAATCATATGAACATTCAAACAAAAAAAACCATTATCAAAATCGGTCCATCGTTTAGGAGCTACGATGCCACAGACAGACACACAGATACACAGACAGACACGTCAAACTTATAACACCCCTCTTATTTCGCCGGGGTTAAAAACTAGGTGGAATGTATGTCATTGTATGCAATACAATAATTGTTCAAGCAATTACATTTACCAGAATACAAGACATGATTACGTTCTTAATTTGAAAATTTGAATTTAATAATAAAGCTTTCGACTTTCTTATATTAAAATAACTCCTAATTATTTTAACTGTTTTCCCGAACCTACTTTTTTACATAACAACCCTTTTTTTCTCGTAAATAGTTTTAAATGGAACTTTTCTGCGATGTAAATGTAAGTTTCTTAAATTTGAGTAGTATCCACATGCCAGACATAGTAAAATTTTCCATTATGTATGAGTGCCAGCGTTAAGGAACGAAAAATTAAGGGTCTCTATCTCGACTCACCATAATGACCTACGCTAGCGTTGTGCTTGCCCACGCCCCCAGTCCAATCTCTACATAGACTACAGGTTATACAAAACCGTTATATGCGCACGGCCACCGGGTGCCCATTCGAAGTCCCATGGAGATAGACATGCGCATGTCTATTTCCATAGTACTTCGACCTCCCAACCCTTGCCCAGGTCATAAAAGACGCCACCTTTGACAAAGCATGGGGTGTTTCATACCCGCTCATTGTAAGAGCCTCCGATTACTCTCCCGATGTAAACAGCCCAATCTGTTTACGTGGACCAAGGAATATCTTCCATGACCCGGACGATACTATCATGTGTGCGAATGCTAAATATATACATTTAAGATTATGACCCGCTCGCGTCGAACAAGGGTGCGAAGACCCGGTCTACACTCGTCACGCTTTGACACCCTGGGTGCTTCTCTCCCGTCCCTCCGCGACACGACACACCTGAGCCGAGGTCCGAGTCTTTGGAGACATCTTCAGGTTTGTCGCTCGAGCGCTCTGGAGATTAAAAAAATAGAATAGAATATTCATTTATGTTTGAAAAGGGTACATTGTAGATGGAGTAGTAAATTTATAGTTTCACCATTTTAGCCATTAACAATATGCAATAATATAGTTACATAAATCACAATTTAAAAATATTTTAAAATTACATCAATCTAGATTAAACATTTATTCTTTATAATATTCGATATTCAGGTCTCTTTATTGTTCGCCGGAAATTCAGATATATGATTTTAATTGAATTGAATTGTCTTCTCGATAAGCTGCTCGTGAAATAGCCAAATGTGTGAAATGGCATTTTAAAAATATTGATATAAAATGTAAATAAACGTTATTTCATAATCAAAAGAAGGCATTTACCGACGCAACATGGAAAGTTTCCATTAGAAAAACCAATCAACATCGACCTTTCACGGACGACCGGTTCACTATCACCTGCTTGATTTCAACGGACTATAACCACCATTGAAGGAAGAAATCGGCCGTGATGGTGTGGAACAACCTTCCGCCATTTCACTTGATAACAAAGGGTAAAGAAAGCGCTGATACCTAAACCAATCTATAAATTAAAAAGAGAAGAAGAATACTCAGTACTCAATATTTATTGTTTCCAAAATTTAAAATGTACCTACCTAGTGCTATATTCTAAGCAATTTTAAATTATTCGCTTTTTAAATATATTATGCATGTCAATTTCATTTATTTTAGTATTTCATTTAAAAAATATAAAGATTATTTTATTATAAAAGTTAGAAAAATACCACTGTGTGTTCCGAAAGTCCGAAATAAAATTTGAGGGGGTGGTTTGGTGCATATCAAGGGTTACTTCTGAATTTTTTTCAGACCACATGAAATTTCCGATTACACGACGCACTACAGTTATACCACACACACACATACACTACGATATCGACCCCCCGCGCAACGCCACAATTCTAAATTTAATTTCGGAATTGTGTAACACCCGTAAATAAATAAAAATCAATGTTTGTAATTTTAACATATATTTAATAAGAGTTTATAGGCCAAACCGTATAATAACTATTATCTAATCTGTGGCAAAACTCTGAGCTCCGAATTAAATCTAAATTATCAAAATTAATTTCGAAACAAAAGGGATATAGAAACAAAAGCCAACCGTTGTTGTAATCGTAAAAAATGTGTCGCCTGTCATCGATTTACCACAAAACGTTTGTTTGAAGCTACGAACCGTACAGTTTTCCCGATGGTGTCGGAAAGTCGATTATCTACGCGGCCTGTTGTAGTCAGTGGTGTGCGACGCCGACGTGAGGTAAACAAGTATTGGTGAACACTGAACTGTAGAGAGGGTTGAATACGTCGCAGCCGTCTACTGAAATAAGCTGCTTAACTGGACGCCTAGCCCGTTCATTGAACGCCGGCATCCAATCAAACTGCTGAAGTACATCTAGCCAAGTCATTGAGCTCAACGTTTAACCAGATGACTGAACGTCATGTGGACACCTAGGCGGGTTATTTAAATCAAAAAGCTTTTGTGTGACTGTTTGAGTGGTTGGTAGGTTCAAGGTTTTTTTTATGTAACCACTTAGAACCAAAACGATGTCGGTTATAAGTGGTCTTAAAAAATAACCTTGAACCTACCAATCAAACCAAAACTTTTCAGTACAGACGATCTATTCAATAAGCGAAGCCGTTAAACGTTAAGTGAGTCTAGGTCAATTAACTATCGGGCTAGGCATTCAATTGGATGCCGGTATTTAATCAATGGGCTAGGCATCCAACTATGGGGCGAATTTAACCAGATGGCGGCGACAAACATACCGGGATTTACCGAATTCCGAGTAAAATCCAATCGGTTTCGTTGCCCAACTTAACGAAATAGTTGAATAGATGAAAGAATCGAACGTGTATTCCGGTTTTATTATTTAGCCAATCGGTTGTTTCACGATAGTTTAAACTTGTTAAAAAAAATTAACACAAACTGTACAATATTTAAATTAACTTTTTAAATAAATATCCCAATGAGTGTCATTAGAGATGCAGAAGCAACACATTTATCTTTTCATTTCTAAAACAAACATTTTAAATCTTCTTGCATATTTCCACGATCGATGCGAGTTTTTCTCTCAGGGTATTAATTGTTGGCCGTCATCTTAAGAGACATTATATTTTTTTTAACATAGCCAGCAACCCGACACCATTAAGTAATAAAATTTATTTGAGAAAATAGAATAACACTATCGAAGCTAACTTCAGTCGCTCGAAGATAATTACTTAGGTATCCTATTTTTTGCAACTCTGCGGTTGTAAAATACTTAACATGCTTGCTAGTTTGATAAAAACCTCCTTACAAAGTTGTCTTATAATTTGTTTATTTGCATTATGGCCGGCATAAAACTACCGTAGAAAACTGCGAGCCTTAACCATTTCTGAAGCAGTTCGCTGGGCGTGAAGCCCTACATCTGCACATATATGATAATCATCTCCACACTGTCTGACCACCGGGGAGGGAGAGCCCTCTCCTAGCGAGGCACGCGGTGATATACTAGTTGGTCGGAGTGCCAGACAAGGTTGGTCGTAATATACAGCACTTTCGTAATTTAGATATGATCTGTGTATTATCTGTGGATGGGCGCCCGTCACGCTTCGCACCGCTCCGGTACGCTCTTCTTCGGCCGCAGTTTGATGATCAGCGATTCTGGTGACAAACCTTTTGTGTAAATGATTTATTTTAAATTGAAAATAAATAGCTTAGTACATCAATGCCTAATAAACCCGTAAAAAGTGTAAAACTATAATTAAATAGAGCAACTTCATCATCATCATCATACCAGCCAATATACGTCCCATTGCTGGGCACAGGCCTTCCTACATGGAAGAAACACCCGAGGAGCTTGGGCCATATCACCACCAAGCTGGCCCAATGCGGGTTGGTGGGTAAAAGCGGTTGCAGTATCAACCGAGACCAACGGCTTAACATGCTTTCCGAACCACAGAGAAGCTGGAAATTATAAATTTGATTGACCCATCACGGGACCGACCATGGCGAAAGTTGCTTTGTTTTTGTAATCGAAACCAGAGCGCTCAAACCAATACGCCACCGAGCTACTCAATAGAGCAACTTAAGACAGGATAAAAATACAGAAAAAATTTAAAGGAAGTCAGCTTTCATAGACATTTAAAGCAATCGTAGAGTTTAAGATTGTAGGTAGAGTTCGAATAGTAGAGGTATTAAAGTAAAATTTTAAGTTTTTGACAAGCTTCAAGTTTTAGGCTTTCATTTTTTTTTCGAACTAACAGTTTTTGTAGCATATATTTTTAATAGCAAAAAGGGTGGGGTGGCAAGGAAGCGTATGGTCCGCCTAATGGTAAGTGTTTAATGAATCTTTGTATTTTTAACCTCCGACGAAAAAAGAAGGGTGTTATAAGTTTGACGTGTCTGTCTGTGCATCTGTGTATCTGTCTGTGGCATCGTAGCTCCTAAAGGAATGGACCGATTTTGATGTGTTTTTGTTTGTTTGAAAGCTCACGTGATTAGGATGGTTCCTAGCTATAATTCATGACGATCAGTTCAGACGCTTGATGACTATCAGCTCATTTTATACCTGATAAAAGAGGTTTGCTAACTTGCACAAATTCAATTAATTTGAAATTTGGTGCACTGTCACTTTGGTGACATTCCCGTGACATACTAACCTTATGCTGATCCTATACCATCAAAAAGTCTGCGTGATGCTTAATTCTTCAGAAACTTAGAGCAGATATAGCGTGTATATAAGAATAGTCTCAATAAAATGGCTCACTGAGACTATTCTTATGATGGATCGATGGTGTTAGATAGATGATTAATGAGGACGGGGGCTACTTATTTTTTTTAATTTTAATCTACTTTTTTATTTTCTGATCTTTTCGAAGCTTAACTCCAACCCCAGCTTTACCTGCCTCCATTACAGCGCAATGAACGAGGCGCAGGCGCAAGGCGAGTATCTTCATAACATCCCGTCAAAACTTAATGTTGTCGGTTTTGATAAATCACCTGATGAGCGAGCGCCGCGATGCGAGCGACGATGAAGAGATGTCCTTGAGACAGGTCAGACCGGTAGCCGCGAGAAATTATGTGAAAACTTGTCACGATTACATGTAGATGACTTTGCTATGATTTATATAGGTACTTTATTTTTAGCTCCAACCAGGCGTAAGTCGTTCCAAGCTAAATGAAACATAAAATGTCCTGTCTTCAAATGAAATATAACAGGGCCTATTTGACAAGCGTTCAAATGTAATTTGTGGTTAGGTTTTTTTTATACAAAGCACGGAAAATGACTCAACACCACCTGATGTGAAGCGGTAAGAAGAGTCCATGGGCGAAGACAGCTAGTGCAGTTTAGACACTGCTCTAGCCGCCCCCACCTTGCCGGCCCAAAAGATGGTTTTTCACGTCTCTTTTCAAGGAACCCAAGTTATAGGTAGGAGGGAACACATTGCGAATTGATTTTCTTTTTCATATTTTTTTTCAACCATAGTTTGTTTGCTTAAGCCACTGCCTAAGGACTCTATTTGCCAAATTTTCGTGCCTATACTTTGCTAAACGCCCTTCCTGAAGGAAGGTAAAGTCATCTCAGTAGTGGGTAGAAGCAAGGAGACACAATGTGAAGGACTTTTATTAAATAGGTTCGGGAAAGGTAGCCAATGTTATTACTAGGCATGGATGGCTTTTCATCTTAGGCCTCAGGATGACAACGCACCTGCAATATCAAGTGATTTTCCCTTATTATTGCAGGTGTCTATAGGCGGCGGTAACCGCTTACTATCAGGTGGGCCGTCTGCTCGTTTGTCATCTAGTTGTATAAAAAAAAGTTGATCACTCTACGCTCATATCTAAAAGTCCCTGAACCTTTATGTTTGGGTAGGTATTTCGTATTAGTTATGTTTTCAGTTATATTTTTTTAACCATCAGTTTCCAGACACAATTGATTTTTCAATTGTCATAACCCTCCGGTAGGATAACGCCGCTTGAGGGTTCAGCACTCCAGGATTCCTAAAACTAGTTTTACGTAAATTAAACATACAGAGTGTTAGGGGGACGCTTTCGAATACGAAGCCTATGGCGAAGTGCTAAACACGACTTGCAAAAAAAAATTTGGAATCGCGAAAAAAAAAATCTGCTGTTTCATACCAATTGTGTTATCTACACGGCCTGTTTGAATAGCTGTTTTTTTTTTCGTCATTTCAAATTTGTTTTGCAATAAATCAAATCGTGCGTAAGGTGACGAGCACTGCCACCTGCCTTTGTTTCCGAGAGCGTCCACTAGCACCCTGTATGTTTTCTCGGTATTTATCAAATGAATTGCGTATCATTTACAGTTAGTGGTACATTTCAGGTTGTAATAACGTGTCAGCCGAATTACACGCGGGCGGTACCGTCGGCGGAAGCTAGTTGAATACGAATTATTGTGATTACTCTCACAGAATCGTGTAGAATGTAATAATTATATGTAAAACAGTGGCGGCCCCGTGTTGTAATGTAATTACGTATAACTTTAAGATTATATCTCTTGTATTCCGTTAGCCGTGAGCCTGGAGAAATTACTCATTACGAACATTTACGCTCCACATGTCTGCTAGACGGATGGCGAGAATTTTGTGTTATTTGTGTTCAATTTAATATTTCACTCCCAGTAACACGTACTGTAATGCAGTGTAATTATCCGATAAAATATAAATATTTTACACAGATTTCACTGCTCAAATATCTAAGCCAATTAGATAATGATGTTGATTATGTTCAGATATTTCTAGTTTTTGGTTTAGCATCGTATTTATGACAGCTAACCGTTAATTATGTTGTTAGTTTTTAACGTCATACAATAGTAAAATTCTAAGTATTTCGTGTCCGTATTGTCTGGGCAAAATTACAACGACACTGACATTAAATACTTAGAATTTCACTTAGCTGTTAGCAAACTTTCGTCGTATTTAGTGAGTAACGCGTATAATTTTATAATAACATTATGTGTAGCTTTATCTAAACTATATAATAAAAATTCTTCATTGCACTCAAGAGACAAACTTAATTAATCAATACAAAGCTACTAACACAAAATAGGGACTGAGGTACAAATTTCTTTATGGAAACCAAAAGTAACTTTAATGATTACCAAGTATATTATTTGGTATGTGATAAAACGAAGAAGAAAATCGTAAAAAGTATGTAAGAATTTTAAGCAAACTATCAAAATTTTACGTAGCTTTTTCGTCACCGCCCTGTATATGTATCTGTGTTTTATTTTATTGTATCGCTTCCTACATACAATTAAAGTACTAGAGCATTCACAACTTCAAATAAAACCACTTTACCGGAATAAAGCGGCTTAAATCCGATGAGTGGTTTTATTTTTAAATGTGCAGTGCTCACAAAATATAAGGCAAACAATAGGTACATTCATAATTTGTAGTATACTCCATACACTATTCATAATTACATAAACTAGGTACCTACTAACGACACGACTTCAAAAATTCATAACAATTTGTCGTTGAATATTATTTTCATAATTATATTGAGATAATGAAACATTTTCAAAAATTAAGTAATCTGCCATACACAATGGATATTCTATTGTTGAGTGGACACTAGCTGGTAAGATTCAAAAAGTCTTGAATAGGGCTTATTGTTATGCCAGTAAGTTTTATTAGGCTTCGTTTCTGTGGCAATCATGACTTCAGTGAACGAAATATCCGGCATAAATTTTACGGCTACCACAAATCTGACTTACCATAACGACAGGATAAATAAAGTCTTTTATTTGAATTTACAGCCGAATGCAGATTAAAATTATCATTCGTACAAATATTTAGTTTTAAGGGCTATCGGGTGTCATGAGAGATTTATGAGACCACCAGGGTCATTGATCTAATGACCAGGTTGGGTCCAGTTGGAAGTTGCCCAGGACTACCAGTTACTTAGGGCATCAGGTGCTGTTGAGATCAACAGCAACTGATGTGAAGCGGTAAGAAGAGTCCATATGCGAAGATAGCTAGTGCAGCTTGAAACAAACTGTTCTAGCCGCCTCCACCTTTCTGGCCCATAAGCTAATGTTTTCACTCCTCAACTGTTAATCCGATTTAGATAAAATTTAGCATGGAGATAGATTAGATCCAGTGAAAGGACATAGCCTACTTTTAGTGCGGTAACCAACATCCACGCAGGTGAAGCTTACATGTAATATTATAAATGCAAAATTTGGATGGAACGAAACTGCATGAATTTGGCACGGAGCAAGAAAGATTATACAGAGCGGTGCCGTCAATACGACATAAAATTAAAACATAGGCTATATTAGTTCATAGAAATGGTTTGCCACTTTCAAACTCATCTTATTCATTTGATAATTTCATGACATGAAATAATGCAGCAAATGCAGCAATTATGTCATACAAATGTCATGAAATTATGACGGCACCATTCTGTATATAGGCTACTATGTATCCCGGGAAAATGTATGATTTCCATGGGATGAAACCAAAATTCACGCGAATTAAAATGGGGGGCAAAACTTAGTAGATATTTAATAAACTTTACAGCGGCGCCACTTTCGTTGGGGGAACCGGCTTAAGCTCACGGGCTATATGTAGTCTATCATATTTGATGTAGGTAAGACCGCGGCAACTGGCATATTTTCTACGAGCAAAAAAATCTTCTTTACTTATTAAAGTTATAACAAGTTTCCTAAGCTAAGCATACACTTCACACAATTTAAAATAATGTTGCACCATTTATATCACTCATTACAATCTACGCCTCTGCATAACAACATTAACAACTGCTAACACGTGTTTTTGTTCGCAATCTATTAAAAAAATGTACCTACGTTGATCCGACGATATGAAGCCAGCCCATTCAAAGCCGTGATTCAGTTCTGTTCATAGCTATAGTTTTGGGGGCAAAAAAGCCATGCGATCAGTATTTGGTTAAGTTCAACGCACTGGATGGCGGGCACGTCGACTCTACGAGACGAATCGATTCAGACTCGAATAGACGAATGCACGAAGGATTTCGGCTTGGATCGAATCGGGAAGAATTTGAATTGGACTCAAAAATGCAGACGCTAAAAGATTTTATATGAAAATTTAAATTGCCGGTGTTAATAACTTTTGCTGTACACCTAAATGTAGATTTATCATCTCCGAAACGGATCATCGAGAGTTCGAGACATTTTAATATTAATGATTAACTTTTTTACTCCCAAAGAAAACTCAAACCATTTTCAGAATTAGAAGTCATCAAAAAGCCACTGCAATATCCTCACTTACACCAAAGATGTAACATTCCGTACAAGCAATAAGGCAGCCAGTATTACTTTTAAGCTTCCATCGCATTCTTCCGATCGCATTTCCCGCCGCATGCCGCCGGTAATGGCGGGCGTCAACGCCATCGCATCGCTGATAGATCACAGCGCGCGCGCATCGCCGCATGACATTCTACGCCCGCATCATTACTGTCGCCAATTCACTTGTGGAGTACGTCGGCTTACTCACGAGAATCACTAGTTTCCTCAATACATTACTGATCATCTGCTATAGCTGTCTGTCTTTTGACTGATCATAAAAGAAAACGTTGGGTTTTTGTTTCATTAGTTAAGTAATAGAAATAAACATTGTCTTTAGATCTTTGCAAAGAAATACTTGCTTTTAGTTTTCTTGAAATTAGTGATTAATACTTGAAAGGACATTTGCTTGGCTCTTTGCCTAATAGAGATAATAGTTGGAAACCTGTTATATAATTTTAATAACTCAATTGAAATAGCAACTGTTTCCGAGTATTGCGTTGTCATGAAAATATACTCATTCTCTTTTCATGAAAGGCAAGCAAATAGCAAGCGATCTATCATCAAGCCGACTTACTGCATGCGCAATGACATGACATCAGCAATCTGTCAGCGATATAGATCGATCGCAATATAATGTTGTTATACCCGACGGCTACCCGTTAGATTACCGCAGACATCGTCACTTGCACCCGATACATATTATAGGGAATTAGCTCTACAATAATTGACTTTCATATCGTTGTGTGATACAGTGTTAAGTGGAATGCTGATATGCACTTGTATGAAAACCGTTGGAAATTGCGTTAGCAGAATATTGAGGAGCTCGGTAGCGGCTTGTACAGTCGACCGCACATCAAGCGTAACAGTTTGACCTTGAGACCTTACTACGTTCGTAATAGAGGCGGCTTTCGTAGTGCAACTGTTACACTTGATGGTTGTCATCTGTACATTTACACGATAATCGCAAAGAAAAGCGATGCTACTTAAGCTCAGCAGCAATATTAGTGATCGGATAGTGAATTTTTCCGTGTTTCAGAATTCTCATTGTGATATTGTTAAAATCTTTAAAAATCACTGCTGAATTACGATAGGAGAAACACGTAAGAAGTTTTGGGCCCTACCACGAAACCTCTGGCTCAATGCGGGTCGGTGGGTGAAAGCGGCTTAGCATCCCTTCCAAAGCGAGGAGCTGTTGGAGGTTACAAATTGATTGATCCATCCGGGAGTAGCAATGGAAAATGTTGCTTTGTTGGTATGAAATGTTTTAAAATCTAAACTACAAAGCATTTATCCGTCTGGTTGAGGTCACTACACCTCTCTACTAGACCAGAGCACTGACCTAGACAGGATTGTATAACAAGAAGGAACATTTGCTCACTAGTTATGTATATTTATTCTCTCTCTCTCTCTCTTCTGGTGTTTCTTCATTACTGAATGTCAAGAAAGCTTTGTAAACCTCTCTCTACCCATTGCGAGACGAAACAGTTGCTAGACGTATGTAATTACTGTCCACTGTCTGATGTGATATTCATTAATACATATTAAATTATTATTTACATTTCTTACTTACCTATATAACCCTAAAACGAGCTAGTAATGATGCTTGATTCGGGCTAGATAATAGGTGTGACTGTAAGAATATTGTCACTATTATTATAAATGAGAGAGATTCCAAGAGGCAGCTGAAAACTGGGCTATTTTGTGTTGAGTCACAGTTATAATTTAGCTTATAAATCAAAGTGTATCTCATCACAAAATGAGTTTCAGAATGCTCGTACGTGCCACTGCTGTGGGAGACAGATTACTTGCTCCAGATTGCAATGTAACTGAGAATGTGCTTCGGCGTTAGCTTTTGAGGTAATTGGCATCATCGCAAAGAAGTCAACTTTTGGCGTGTTTTCAAACTTTTTGTAAGATAAAAGTTTTCACCAAAATTATTTGATTAAATTTCCGACATGAATAAAATGTGCGATTCGTGAATTATTTTAGAAGTAGGTAATAAAGGAAATAACATCACAGTGAAATCAAGAAATATTGTCTCAAAGTTGCCAGTGCCTAGGCACTGCTAATGATTTGAATTACTTTAAGCTCTCGTCGAATTGAGCATTAAACTTGTAAGTTTTTGACATCTCCACAATTTCTGCGGAGGTTAGAGGTTATTATCGAATATTATCTGTGCCTTTGTTTGCCACAGCTGTTAGTACTGGCCGGACATTCCTTTGGCAATTGGCTAACATAACAGTTACAGGGTTGGCAAAGATATCTACATTTTGAGACAAAGTAACTTGACACGGCCTTATTTCTCTTCATAGTTTTATTTGCATTATGATTGTTTATCTTATTTTAGGAAAAATAAGGTAGGATTTTGATAGCACATTCTGGCAGTAGCGTATCTGTAAAGACAGAGGTAAAAGGTGTAAAGAGCAGATGGGCTAGTAGTAATCCTCGTCTTGTAGTAAATTAAGCATTTTGACATTTTAATACAACGTGGATGAAAAACAAGAATATCCCTCGCGATAGTGAGGTTAACTTGCGCGTTGCCTACCCTGGCCATTTTTAGAAACAAAACACGGCAAAGACTCAACGCCAACCAGATGTGTGCAATAAGAAGAGTCCATATGCGAAGACAGCAGCTAGTGCAGCTTGAACCGCCTTCACCTTGCCGGTCTTTTCATTCCTGTCTTTTCACGACATTTTTTAAGAAACTCATGTATTAGGAGGACGCATGTGCTGCCGAAGAATTCCAAGCTTTGAAAGTGTTATCCGAGGATTGGAAAAATCAACCCTTAATATTACATAAAGCACCAAATCATGTATGTGCTGCACAATACATGTGATTTTAACAGTTTCCTTCTAGTGGCAACCTTACCCATGATAAATAAACGATTGTCCATCAAGCGGCGCGCATTGCGTAAATGACATTCCTGTGGAGTGTGCGGGCGTTTTTTGGTCGCGCGTGACGGATGCGCGGTATCCCATCGGGATCAGCGTTCCGGACAAAAACTAATGAAGTGTGCCCAATGCCCGTAGAGGAATCCGACCGGACTTTGTAAAAGCGTACCTTCCGGAAAATTCGGTGAGCCTCGGTTTCTCTACTACTGGCGTGAATAGAAATATTGTAATTAGTAATTTTCACTTATTTCCACTTTTTCGTACCTATCACTATTAATTATAGTTGTCTGGTAGGGATCGCTTCTAGTAATAAGACCGCCTTATTTTTTGGCATATTGTGTTTTGGTTATCTCTGTGATGTTTATGTAAATGTGAAAAATAAAGAATTTCTACCTATCTATTAAGTTACCTATTCCCTAAGAACATTATATCAATCGTTGAAGGGATATACTTACAACTTTGTCGAGGTCAATTAGGTCTAAATAATTATATTATCCTGCCAAATGAGCAACAGCCTTCCGAAAAATTTTGTGTGCTATTCAACAGTTTTGGTTTCTCTACTTGCGTGAATAGAAATATTGTTTTACTGGTTATTTGGGCAAAATGTGATTGTATCGTGGAATCACGATATGGATAAGTAAGTTAATGACTTATTTCCCGATAATCGACGTGTAATTTAAATCGTCAATAGAATAGACAACGTAATCCAGGTCAATCATCTTAATTAGGCCAATTATGTTATCCTGCCAAATTACCAAACATCAATTTTCATTTTTTATGCAGCACCGATTGACAAATTTCACTTTATTCATCTGTTAGCAACTGGACTTTCTGCAAATGATTTCAGTGATGTAATGTTAGCAAAACAAAATAATTTATTTCACAATATGATATTTAATAAAAAGTTAATGAATTATTCATATCCATGGTCAACAATTTATAATCTTTTGGCTGAAACATGTCTATTACGTAAAACTCGTTGTTTGCTTGGTAATATTTATTTTTCCGAAAATCTTTGATACTATTATTATAAAGTTAAAGTAAAATTCAAGTAAATAATTGAAATTAATCAAAATATCACCCAAATGGTCACATAATAAAAAAACAAATAAACATATACCGCCTGGAGCATACAATTTTTTCGTCGTTTTCTTTCTTTATTTGTATTTCTCACAATAAAGTAGGCATTATAAACGCACAAAATCAAACATTTAAATGTAGATAAAAATATATTAAGTCAAAAGGTACAAATTTAGAAATTTTAATTACAAATTCAATTTTTAAACGAAAAGGCTCCATGACTCATCGAAGTGCTGGAGGCCCACCGCACTTCTTGAGCTAGCGAGAAAATGTGCACGGTGCATTTATTTAAACAACTATTTATTTTGAGACAGTGTCTATGTCGCAGCCGTTTGGTTAAATCAGCCACCCAAATCGACAGCTAGCCCGTTGATTGAATGCCGGCATCCAATCAAACGGCTGAAGTACAACTAGCCAAGTTATTGAGCGCGACGTTTAACCAGATGGCTGAACGTTGTGTCAGCCGTCTGGCTTAAATTAGCGATCCAATTAGACTCCTAGGCAGGTCATTGAAATCGAAGAGCTTTTGTGTGTTTGAGTGATTGGTAGGTTCAAGGTTATTTTTTTATGACCACTTAGAACCAAAACGACGTCAGTTATATGTGGTCATAAAAAAATACCCTGAACCTACCAATTAAATCAAAACTTTTCAGTACATGACGATTCATTCTATACGACAACTCGTTAAACGTTATGTGTGTCTAGTTCAATTAACTATCGGGCTAGGCATTCAATTGGATGCCGGCGTTTAATCAACGGGCTAGTCGTCCAATTTGGTGGCTAATTTAACAAGACGGCTGCGACATCTATATCGACGATAAATGTCAAATTACGACCGATAAAGCTACTAGTTCAGTTACTTAATTAGCCGGCTGCCATGAATGAGTGTTGACGTCTAAACACCGTCAAGTACTCGTAATTCGCATAAATTACAGCGATCAAATTACCGTCTCCGTTATATGACTTACTCACCCTTTCCCAAGAAGTGGCGACCATTTGATATTTCGCGTATAATTAATGTTTTCCATGTAATGAGAGCTATAAATAGGCCCTGAAGTGTTGAAAATTTATAAACGGGTCAAATTGGACCATTTACGGAGCGTGTCAACAATGAAATAAAATCATTTGGAACCGAGATTGGTTCTTATGTTTGACTACGTTGAACTCTACATATTTTTATTTTTAAAATCTTCACGTGAGTTATTTCAGACTTCAGCTATTTTTAACATTGTGTAAGCGTTTGGAATATATTTCTGTAAAGGCATGCCCAAGGGTAAGATGGGACCCGCGACTTTTGACAAGCCGCCTAATTGTCCTTTTTAACTTGGCCTTAACCAAGCTTAATCTCGGTAGATCATTGGTAGTTCAGTGTTTCTGTCGGCGCCATCTGGTTAAATCGCCGCTTAGTTGGATGCCTAGCCCGTTGATTAAACGCCGGCATCCAATTAAATAACTAGGCCGATAGTTATTTGAACTACACTCACTCAACGCTTAACAACATGGCGTATTGAAAGTCCGCTCAATTAGATGCTAGGCAGCCCGTCTTGTACTGAAGAGTTTTGGTGTAATTGATAGGTTCAAGGTTATGTTTTGTGACAACTTATAACCAAAACGATTTCGCTAACAGGTTTTAATTACAATAAAAATAACCTTGAACCTACCAATCACTCAAACAGTCACATAAAAGCTCTTCGATTTAAACGACCTGCCTAGGCGTCCAATTGAATGGCTAATATAACCAGACGGCTGACATGGCGTTCAACCATCTGATCAAACGATGCGCTTAATGACTTGGCTAGTAGCCGGCATTTAATCAACGGGCTAGGCGTCCAGTTAAGCGGCTAATTAAACCAGACGGCTACGACATTTCCATATTCGAAAGAACTTTTTAGGTACCTAAGTACTTATTTTGAAAATATAAAGTACGGTGCGAGTCGAGATAAGTTCGAAAAGCTCTCCAGAGCACTCTCCGTAATATAATCGATAGAAGGCGCTAAACGATGGAATGTCTCGACGCGATTGCAGAGAGTCAAGGTTCTTCGTGACCTCTACATTGCCAACGATACGGACAGCACGACGCTGCAGTCTGTCCAGGGCATCGAGTGGGTACTTGGCGGAGCAATCCCACAAGTGCGAGCAATATTCCACGCAAGACCGGACCTGAGCTTTGTAAAGCAGGCATAATTATGTATTATGTAAATTATTCTTAATAATCATAGTTTTTATCATTTAAATAACTCTAATGGCACCAATGTAACACCTCTAAAGTCGATGGAAGATCACGCGGCGAGTTCCCACGGTCCCGCGGACTCAGACAGAAATATTCGTAGTGTCTCGGTTAGGAGACATTTTCGGGAATGCACTTGGTTTTAGTTTTAAGTAGTTTTAACAGTCGGTAAATTAAAGTGATTTATTGATTTATTCCTTTTTGTGGGAAGACAAGTTATTCGAGATTTTTAAATAAATAAATCGTGTGAAATTCTGCGAGTTTTTGAACGAGCACATTTTTGCTTCATAAAAATCCGTAATCATACTTTGACTCTGTTCTATTTACGTAATTTAGCGGGAAAATAGACTGTGCGGTAACTTTTAATCCTCAACAAAAAATCTTATCCTGTTGCGCTGATTTCTAAAAAGAGAATAAGATTTTTGGTTTAGAAATTTTCCAAATAATTTTATTTGGAGGAGTCGTAAAAAAGTTATGTTTTTTACAATACCATTCTAACAACTCTTTTAAGAACTAATTTAGAACACCGCTCCACTTTTGAGTCGTACGTGGCATTTGGAAATGCTTCAATCTTTAAAAACAATGAGTCACAATCAAATCCATTTCGTGAACAAAAGATGTTGTACAACACCGTTTTACAGCGGGCAGGAGCATCGACCGTGGCGTTAGATTTGATCGTTTACGCCACATTTTGAGTCTAAAATGCCCTCAATACCTTCCGATATGAAACAAATGATAGCTGCCACTAGGTAACTTCAACCTCTTTGGTTGCTGTAAGAATATTAAAAACTTCAGTACCTACCTCTAGCACGAACACTTTTAAATTTCGAATCACCATCGCATCGAGTAGTTACTTTAGCTTTTGTCTGACTTTTGTTTAAAATTTGAACGTGCGTGAACGATACGAATACGATTCGAAATTTAAAAATGTTCGTGCTAGGGTACAGATCTTAATTCATTGCAATCTACCAATTTATTTTTATGCAGAACTCTACCAATAGAGATGCTGGTATAACACTTTCATAGTCATATTAAAACAACTAGGTACTAAATACACATATTCAAAAATTCTAATAAGCAACATTTAAAAAAAGGAATGTACACACGACAGCACGTCAAGTGTAACAGTTGCACTACGAAAGTCGTCTTTATTACGAACGGATTACGGGCGGTCTCAAGGTCAAACTGTTACGCTTGATTTGCTGTCGACTGTACAACTGAGTGTGAATGTAATGGGTGTGTGAATTTTGAAATTAGAGTGCCAAATGACACCCGCAACCAAAAAATCAATCCTATATTGACGTTGATTTAGGACTAGATATACCTATTACTCTGACTCATAAGTCTCACAAAACGCACAACTCCGTCACTCCTCGCTTTGAATTTGCTAGTATTGCAAAGAATGTCTTAATTTTATTTCATACATTACCTTAAAAAGTAAGTAAGCACATCCAGCACTATAAAAATCGGGTCGGATCTGAAGGTGTGTGCCGCATGTGCTTATAATCTTCACGGGATACCTACAGCGCTGCACGGTTCAATTTGAGTCAGCTTATGTTACAGTTTTAACTTAAATGCTATTATGTAATACATTTTTAATTGCATGACTTTATTTAATTGGAATGCACGGTGACGGCGATTAATTTATGAATCGTCAGGTTATTTTAGTTCTTCTTTTATTGATTGTTGATTGTAAGACTATCAATCCATAATGGTTCTTGTTGCAGACGCAAAGGAATGTACAATAGGGTAGTTAACAACTTTTCAATTTCATAAATAATAAGTTTAGAACTCACAAAGACATATCTTCGGTGGGCGTGCAAGACCGCGTAAGAGCAGTTTGCAATACCGCGTATGTGCTTTTTGTTTATTTCACAGGATGTAAGAACAAAGATAATATCTTGGATATTTCTACATATTTCTTTGACTGAGCTTGTTTAGGATTTCTCTGGGTTTTGTTTAATAAGAATCTAGTATAAGCAAATCAGCGCTAAGAGCCCGCTGGCGCGATATTTCAATTTTGCGACTTTTGTAATTACGCGGTATTGCAAACTGCTCTTATGCGGTTTTGCACGCCCACCGATGATATTGCAAAAGAAATAACAACGGCCGAAACAACGTATCGATCTAGCGCCTCAACATTATAATTTATTAAGTGATGTAGGATCGTTTGGACCGCCTTTTTTATTTTAGCCGTGAAACAGATCGCTGTGTTTCGGATTGAAGAGAAAGGTAGCCAGTGTTATTACGGGGCATTCTTATGGTGTCATCTTAGGCCTCACAATGACAACGCACCTGCAATACCAAGTAATTTTTTCCTTGTTATTGCAGGTGTCTATAGGGGGCGGTAACCATTTACCATCAGGTGGGTGGTCAGCTTGTTTGTCATCTAGTTGTACAAAAAATAATAATTCAGAGAGGTAGGGCAAAGTGGTAGATATTTCCCATCCTTACTATGATCGACCTCCACGTTATAATCGTGGCGAAATTACACTAATGTGTTTCTGCAGCAAGGTCATAGGCTTCTCGAGGAAGTATTCTATTGGGAACAGGGGAGTAGTTTGTTATGCTGTCAACATGACTTCTTGATTTTTATAGTATGGGCATTACATGTTTCAAGAATCTATAGTTTATGGTAACTGCTTTCCATCAGGCGGGATGTATGCTAACCCTTGTTGCATATATTTTTTGACATATTATTATTATTTATTTTCAGTTCGATTTTTTTTTAACAATTAAATGACAAACAAGCTGACGGCCCACCCGGTGGTACGCAGTTACCGCCGCCTATAGACACCTGAAAGAACAAGGAAAAATCACTTGATATTGCAGGTGCGTTGTTATCCAGAGGCCTGAGATGAAATGCCGTCCATGCCCAGTAATTAAACTGGCTACATTTCCCTTCAATCCGAAACACAGCGAACTGTTTTACGGCTGAAATAAGAAAGGCGGTGGTACCTACCCAGACGACCCTGCATATGGGCTTACCACCTAGTGCTTAATAACTAAGTTAATTTTAAATTTCGCATGTGCCTGTGTTATTGCGCTCTTAGTCAATTTGCGTGCATATTTGCCAGGCCTGTGATTTCATTATTACAATGCTTAATGTTTTAGAGTCACTCGGGTCGGCGAGTCAATGAACTACTTACTTACGGCGGGCGATGCGTCTGCGCCTGGAAATTAGGCAGTTTTTTGTTTTAGTAGCTTATAAACCATGATTAGGTAAATGTACCTAGTTGAGTATAAGGAGTACAATTATTATAAAGAGAAATTCGGATATTTTTTAAAATCAGTTCGGTAGTTTGGTTTTTAAATCAAAGAAACTAAAATGAGTAAGTCGTCTACGTATGCGAAATTGCAGATTTTTGCTTACCTATGACTTCTTAGTGAAACGATACGATAGTAGGAAACAATATAAGCTGACGGTCGCCAAATCTAGCTTTGACCTTAGAAAGTAATCACTAAAAATTGTAAAAAAAAAATTAAACAAAAATTAACGCTGACTTCAAAAACTGAAAAGGATAAAATAATTAAATTTAAGGAGGTCCTCATCACCTAGAAACATATTTTATAGAGTCGGTGCTTCACGTTCTATTATTTCTGGAAACAACTTAGCATCTCTGTCTATACCGAACAATTAACGTTTCGATATCGATAGATTGCCTGAACATAACTACGCTATATTACATAGCATGAAACCTCACCTTCTTACCTCAGAGAAATCCTTGGTAGCTCAGATGGTTAGAGCAGTGACTCAGAGTGTAAAAGATCGCGGGTTCGATCCACGCCCCAAGACGTGAAAATTTTTCTAGTATACATATTTTTCTATGTAAATATATTTTTCACACATTTATAATAATGGTTGAATAACATTACGAATACAATAATAAGATTATAACTGCGATAGTAAGTCTATCTGTTTGTTTGTCTGTAACCTTTTCACATAAGCCGCTGAACCGATTTAGATGAAAGATATAAAGCTAGTTTGAGACCCTGGGAGGAACATATAATACTTTTTGCGCAGGAGTAATATATACTTACGTAGGTAACTGTAATCAAGACTGCTAAGTATGTATATTAAATAAGATGTTTGTATTGTGGAAGGTTAAAAGTCCAACGTGTTTGTTTTGTTATAGAAAATAAAATTATTACAATAAATAATGTAGAGTCAGAATCTTTTTTCGCCTATTTGTCATTATTTAGTTTTGTGTATTAAGTGCATTCCACGCTACAATAGTGATTTGAACTTTGGATTTTATGTCCGATGACTTGAAATATGTAATTAGCATAAAACACAGCATCCGACGACCGCCTGGCCGAGTGGTCTGTACTCCAGGCTACTCGGTCAAGAGGTCCCGGGTTCGAATCCCGGTAGGAACAAATGTTTGTATGATGAGTACGAACATTTGTTTACGAGTCATGGATGTTTATGTGTTTATTTAGTATATTTCTAATATTTATATACATATTATTATCATTATTTCTCCGTTATCTAGTATCCATAACACAAGCTCTTAATGATGCTTACTTTGGGCTAGATAATAGGTGTGAGTGTATAAATATTATTATTATTATTATCCTCCTTATTTTTATACAATTAGGGTGGGTATGACGTCTACTGCGTCCACACCACCACGCGGGCCCCATGCGGGTTGGTGAGTTGGTGGGTTAATGCGGTTGCAGGAACAACCGGTACCAACGGCTTAACATGCCTTCTGAAGCGCGGAGGAGCTCGAGACTTTTTTGATTGACCCATCCTAGGATGGATGATGAAATTGCTTCGCCAGAGCCCAGGCTACCCCCGTGAAGGGCAGTGGAGTTACAGGGGAGCTTTAGTGGGTATTCTCAGTGCCAATACGATCAGGCACTGGGTGACCCCCACACACGCCCGTCGTTTAGCCAACGGCGGGTAGGTCCGTAAGCGGATTCCTCTACGAAAAAAAAGGATTGACCACGGTGAAAGTTGCTTTCCGAATCCGCTACGTCACCGAGCTCCTCGGGAAGTGAGGTAGAAATGTATGTTAGCAAGTCAAAAAAAATATCAGAGAATTTTTAGAAGAGTCTAATAACAAAGAAATAATGGCGATTTTCGGTTTGTATGAGTAAAATTGATTTCACTTAACGATGATATTATATTTCAAAAAATTCTCTGATAGCTAAGTCTAACTAGAATCGGTTTGTTCTTACAAGTTTACAATAATAGAAAGTGAAGCACCAACTGCAAAAAATATATTTTGACGGGCTAAGTACCTATACTTAAATTTAGTGTTTGTTGTGAAGTCAGTTTTTATTTATGTGTAAAAATTTTCTGTCATGATATTGATGGCGTCTTTAGGAGTTACTCCGCGGTCGTGATTAACCCACTTTACCTTAACTTATTCTTCACTTACAAATTAAACAATACATTGCATTACTCTTTCAAAAGAGTTCGTCGACTCGTCCTTGTTTTATGTCCAAACTCCATACTAAGACAAATCAGCACATTAAGTTATTGTCTCTCGTGTTGGAAAATGCAATATGTGCACTTAACAGTAATAATGTAGGGTAAGACACCCGAAAAAGGTTCAATCAGCATCCTAATTACATATACGAAAAACGTAACGCGCAAACGAAGCATCGGATTTTTAAAAGTTTTTGAAAGCAATTATGTCATAACTGTCAAAATACGCTCTATCGCTGTCGTATTTAGTTTTTTCGTTATTCCTGAGCGTCTACTAAAAACGAAACACGATAATGAAGCATCGGAATTTGACAGTTTTTAAAGCAATTATTTTACGTTAAAAACCATTATAATCAGTTCTTTCGCTGCCGTATTTACTATTTCGTATTAGTAACATAAATGATCTTACTACGGAGGCAATCGGCAACATTTTAAAGTAAGATAGAAAAACAAGGATTTGTTCATAACATGGGTGAAATAAATATTTTTGGATTAAATGGAGATTAGCCAAAAGAATGTCCAGCCAGTACTAACAGCTGTCGGGAAGCAGCAGAAATTATAGAGATGTCATATACAAGTTTTATGCTCAATTTAGACAAATTTAGATATGAACTTCAAGTAACATAAATCATTAGCAGGGATATTATTAGGTGGTTGGCCCCTGTGTAGAGTTGTCTACGTCGGTACCACCGCCTTTCTTATTTCATCAGTGGAACAGTTAGATGTGTTTCGCATTGAAGGGAAAGGTAGCCAGTGAAATTACTGGGCATGGAAGGCATTTCATATTAGGCCTCAGGATGACAACGCACCTGCAATACCAAGTGATTTCTTCCTTGTTAATGCAGGTGTCTATAGGCGGCGGTTACCACTTACCAACAAGTGGGCCGTTGGCTTGTTTGTCATATAGTTGTATAAAAAAGTGCTTAGTGGCGCCTACGTACACACGACAGTACATCAAGTGTAACAGTTGCACTACGAAAGCCGCCTTTATTACGAACGCAGTAAGGGCGGTCCCAAGGTCAAACTGTTACGCTTGATGTGCTGTCGCCTGTACATTTATAATGAAGGCTTTCTTGCATTGTATTTTCACGAATCGCGGAAAAGTATTGAAAGTATTGAACTAGTAAATTAATAAATAAGCGCTGTTAGTTCTCATTACCCATTCGATAACATTCAGATTTATTGATTTATTTGACAATATAACACAATTGGTACAAACGCAACAACACAAGCTTTAGTGACAACTAGTGTTGCCAGATCTACCGCTATTGGCGGGATGTCCCGCTTTTTAACTGACTTCATAAAGGAGAAGTTTTTTATGTTCCACTATGTATTTTTTTTTATGTATGTTCACTGATTATCAAAATTATTTTTTTTACCATAAAGAGTATACTTTTAGTTAGTCCCATTGAAATTTTATCAGAACAATTCAGTAGTTTGGTTTTTAAATTAAAATAACTGGAATAATAAAGTCATCAATATAAGCGAAATTGTGGATCCCTGTGACTTGAGTAAGAAACAAGTATATGTATTTCATTCAGAGACTATAGATAGATAAGTCGATAATGCTGACGGTCACCTATCTTCTTTGACCTTCATCTGGCTTTGACCTTAGAAATTTACCACTAAAATTGTGAATAATTATTTATACAATAAAAATAAAAAACTGACTTCAGAAACACTAAAAAGAAATTAATAAGACTGAAGTAGGGGCTTATCTCATGAAAAGGTATTTTCTCTGCCTCTGAACAAACAATCACAGGAAGAAATACAGAGGAAAATAACATGTTAAATCATGCAAAATCCAAAATATTTATTAAAAAATAATACATATCGTGTTTTTTTATTTGTAACGTTCTGATTAAACTTCATTAAGATACGATTCACACACTTCATTGCGAGCCTCAAGTGGCAGTGGGCAGGCCACATTGCTGGCCTGACGGCCGTTGAGGCGGGAAGGTCCTCGAGTGGCGGCCGCGGACCGGGAGACGCAGCGTTGGAGGGTTCCCACAAGGTGTACCGACGATCTGGTGAGGTGCGGGAAGCCGATGGATGCGGACAGCGCAGAATCGATCGTACTGGAGATCTTTGAGGGACGCCTATGTCTCTCGGCTGAAATAATGATGATGATGATGATGAAGACACGAAGAAACTTCGTGCATTTTTCGATTTTCTCGCTCCAGTCCCGAATGTCTCCTTCAAGTCCCGATATTAAGAAAAACTGATCTGGCAACACTAGTGACCACCAACTACGCAGAGGATTCCAGTCCATACAATAAAACTGTACAGTTCTTGATTTTAGTACAATAAATCATTGGATTAGATTACTTTGAATAAGGCAATGCTGCACAAGTAAATAACATAAAATATTATAATTACCTAATAAACACACAGGTTGGTGTAAGATAAGTTTTTTTATACGACCGAACATCTAGTTATTGATATATTTTATACTGGTGACTAAACTGCGGATCCAGCTACGTGGATGTCGGTTATCGCTTCAAAAAGTGTCCTATGTCCTACCCTATGTCTTAAACTATCTCCATACTAAATTTCATCTAAATCAGGTCAGCGGTTTTAGCGTGAAAAGGTAATCGACAGACAGAGTTTCTTTCATATTTATAATATTTGTATGAATATAACTAATGAAAACATTTACTATTCATGGATTATCACTTCAGGTAAGTTAGTGGTCGTTTGATTCTTATTTGTTGAAGTTAGTATCATACTTGTATTTATGTAATATTCATACACTCCCTCCTATTATCTAGCCCAAATAAAGCATCATTATGAGCTTGAGTTATGGATACTAGGTAATGGCGAATTAATGGTAATAATAAGCATATAAATGTTAGAAATACACAATATACATAATGATGATTAAGATGATTGTATTTGTAAAAACAAATATAACTAAACTTAATATTATGTATTATGAATAACTCTGATTTCGTGGCAACAATTAACTGGTTCTTTAATTTGGAATAACATTAATTACGGTTTCCATTAACGGAGCAGGTGATCTTAAGATAAAAAAATCGTTTGATTCATAGCTTTTTTAAGGCAGCCATAAAGCACTCAATCGCTAGGGTTGTCAATAAATATTAATACTGCAATACTGTTATTAACATTCCTTTTTCGCATTAGAGAGACAGGGCGGCATTTAAGTGGACTAAGGTCGCCACAGGCCATTAAGAAAGATTATGTTGGGAGCAGGTGTAAGCTGTCAAAATAATGCTTTATTTTGATTTTTATAGGACGTGCAACCCGTGAGTAAGTGCCCAAGGTGCTACGAGCGTCTTTATGCTACGGTGACAACCCGTAAGTGTCCAGCTACTATAGGCTACTGTGACAACTCGTGAGTAAGTGCCCAAGGTGCTACGAGCGTCTTTATGCTACGGTGACAACCCGTAAGTGCCCAGCTACTATAGGCTATTGTGACAACTCGTGAGTAAGTGCCCAAGGTTCTACGAGCGTCTTTATGCTACGGTGACAACCCGTAAGTGCCCAGATACTATAGGCTACTGTGACAACACGTGAGTAAGTGCCCAAGGTGCTACGAGCGTCTTTATGCTACGGTGACAACGCGTGAGTAAGTGCCCAAGGTGCTACGAGCGTCTTTATGCTACGGTGACAACCCGTAAGTGCCCAGATACTATAGGCTACTGTGACAATTCGTGAGTAAGTACCCAAGGTGCTACGAGCGTCTATAGGCTACGGTGACAACGCGTGAGTAGTGCACGAGGTGCTACGAGCGTCTGTAAGCTACGGTGACAACGCGTGAGTAAGTGCCCTAGGTGCTACGAGCGTCTGTAGGCTATGGTGACAACGCGTGAGTAAGTGCCCAAGGTGCTACGAGCGTCTATAGGCTACGGTAACCGCTGACCATCAGGCGGACTGTATGGTTGTTTGCCACCCTTGAAAAGAAAAGTTTATATAGATAATAGTGACGACCGGGTGGCCGTGTGGTCTGTACCCCTTACTATACAAGCTACTCGGTCAGGGGTCCTGAGTTCGATTCCTGGTAGGAGCAACTGATGATGACGATGAAAGATATGATGATGATATGATGATTACGAGCATTTGCTTAAGAGTCTTACTATTTCTCCGTTATCTAGTATCCATAACACAAGCTCTAAAGTCTAAAAGGTGCTTACTTTGGGCTAGATTATATGTTATAGTGTTTGAATATCATAATAATAAATATTTACAGAGGAAAATATCTAAGCTAGAAAAATTTTACGACCTGGGACGGGGAACGAATATTTTTCACTCATATACAGGGTGGTGCCGTCAATACGACAATAAATTAAAACATAGGCTATATTAGTTCATAGAAATGGTTTGCCACTTTTTAAAACATCTTATTCATTTGATGATAAGCTTACGTAAACTCGTCGTTAAAAAAGCGACATTTGACAACCCTGGATTGATATAATTAAATCTGCTCATAGCCCGTGAAGTGATGGGAGCATTCACCGCGCTTCGACGAAATGGTCTTTGAACCTGGCATTGCACTCAAAGACTTGTAGCTTCACGTTGTAGCAATTGAGGCATACGTAATATTTTTTTTTTCTTTAATTTGTCTTAAAATATCATCATCAAACGTTATACACGCCCTCATACCTTCCTACATGGAGAAACATATAAAGAGTTAGGGCCATAACATTACCACGCTGGACCAATGCGGGTTGGTAGGTGAAAGCGGTTGCAGTAACAACTGAGATCTGCGGCTTAACGTGCACGGAGCACGGAGGAGCTCGAGATCACAAATTTTGATTGACCCATCCCGAGATCGGCCATGGCGAACATTGCTTTTTTTAACCACTACGCTACCGAGCTCCTTCCCAAGCGAGCTTCCCTTACTTACTACTTATTATAATCATCATCACTTCAGCCGAGAGTTGCAAGGATCTCCAAATAGATCGGCCTGCATCCATCGGCTTCCCACGTCTCTCACCAAATCGGCCTGCATCCATCGGCTTCCCACGTCTCTCACCAAATCGGCCTGCATCCATCGGCTTCCCACGTCTCTCACCAAATCGGCCTGCATCCATCGGCTTCCCACGTCTCTCACCAAATCGTCGGTCACCTTGTGGGGACCCTACCAACTACTTCCCCCGGTACGCGGTCGCCGCCGCCACTCTCTCGCAGTTCTTTGAGCTTAACGTGACTTTAGTTCTCCTGTGGATCTACTAACATAGGTGTTATCAATCCGATTGATATGTCTAGAGTCTAGCTAGAACATTAAGTCAGCGGAGCGTAACTACCATTATTAATCTGTGGCGTAACTCAAAGGTATAACAATAGTATTGCTTTGAAAGCCATATTATCATTACTTACAAAGACAGTAAATATGAAATGATATTAAAAACTAAGCAATAGGTGTCATTTAGGCGGTCGCCCCACAGTTCCGATTGTTTTCAGGTTTCTCAATAGTTTTGTGAATTTTATAAACTCGCTTCACTTAATTTGCAGCATTAGTTCTTTCAACCTTAGTTTACGGCCATGAACTTTAGTACGTAAGAGAAAAGAAAAAATATTACCATCAGACGATAATATACCGATGACGTATATTATTGACAGTGATAAGACGTACGTTGACTTTAGAAGGACGCAAAAAAATGTATGGGCAAACGTGTTTAGTCCAAAGTACGAATATTTTTAAATTTAGAATCGTAATCATAACGTACAAAATCTAACCTCACTATGTTACTCGATACGAGGACGTTACTACCAGCTGACAGAACCCGGACGGAGTACTGCACGATTATTCCCAAATAAACAGTTGAATAGCTGTGAAACTTTATACATTTCTCTACCTTTCTCTTTTTATTGTAGTGCGTCTAAGCGAGACGGCCTGGGATTCTTAAAAAAATGCATGTTCAAAGTTAAGAACAGGGGTCCGTTTTGGAATAAGGGGTCAAACCTATCCGGTACGAATGGTTTAGTGACGTCAATTTTAATGAAATGAGGTATCGACTTAGAAATATCCAATAGATTTGCAATTGACTTGTGCAAATTAACAGCAAATAAGTTTTCATATTATTTTCTAAATTTTGAAGTTCTTTTAGTGCATCGGACAACATAATGTTCCATTAATTCTAAGGTAATTGAATCCCCACTGACCTTATTCATATATTCCGCGTGGATCTCTCTCTGGCAAAAGTTACAACGGAGTTTATAGATAGCTACCTAATTATTGTCACGACAAATCGAATATACTTATGGACATTTTCCCGTGGTATCGAACAGTTATTTAATTAAAAAAAAATTAAGTTCCGGGGCGGGATACGAACCCGCGACCTTTTATAATCCGGGTGACTGCTCTGACCTCTAGGTCAGTGCGGTTCCCGTCTTCAGACATGACTTTTGCTACACGCCAAATACCTATATTTCAAAGATTTTTTGTAATGTTAAATTGAGATTTTTAATTTATTTTTGCCGTTTTTGTTAAACTAGTTTTCATTATATTCAAAATATTCACAACAAAGTACTTATTTTAACAGTTGCTTGTCTCATTTTATTTTCAAATCGTTTTCATGATGTAAATGTCTGCTGAATACATTAGAATAGTGAGGAAAAACCCGAAATAAACATAGAAAGGACTTTAAAATATCTAACTTAATATCATAAGCGTTATAGGGAGATGTTTGCTTATGTTGTAATAGCTAAGCAACCATCAAATAGATTAAAATCCGTTAGATTTGATTCTCATTATCTTTTTCACCCTCGACGAAAAAAGGGGTGTTATAAGTTTGACTTGTCTGTGTGTCTGCCTATGGTACCGTAGCTCCTAAACGAATGGACCGGTTTTGATTCGGTTTTTTCGTTTGAAAGCTGACGTGATCGCGATCAAAAGATCAGTTCAGGCGTTTGATAACATCTGCTCATTTCCTCTTTCACTGCTGAATTTTATGTAGGCTTTTAGAGTTACCAACAAGATTATGGGCCCAATAATTGACCCTTTATTTAAGTGCTCTACATTTCTAAGCTGCGTTTTTTTATTTGTGAAGCGGCCACGTATTGGGCATACTTGCTATGTACTTTATTGTGAGTGAGCTCACATTGAGGAACAAAATATTGATTGTTTAGTAAAGGGAAAATGTTATAATAATGGTGAGCTGCTTAACAAGCTTTTATTACATTACGATTTTAGATTTCTCCAATCGTAGCACAGTAAATGTAGCTAATGTAGTGTAATTACCGCGCATTGGTAAAGTCTCTAATCTCTGTGCATTAATTACACTAATAAGGCAATTAGGGTGTGGCTTTAGTGCATCCAGCGGATACTAGAAATATGGTTCCGCAGGCTGAGTTTACTGCTGCAATTATAAGGTCTGTCCAAGACATGTAGTTCAAATTTTGCTTTGATTTTTTATTTAAAATGTTCATTTGTTTAGATAGAGCAGTGAGTTGATGGACCTTTGTCTTTTATTTATTTATTCAAAAACAATTTATTGTACACATAAAACAAAGCAAGAAATGAAAATATAAAGAAGGGCAACTGAATGCAAAGGAAGTGCTTCTTTTTAAAGCGATACCATCGAATATTTTGAGAGAAAATCAATAATCTTTTTTTTTTAACTGCAGATTAGGATTGCGAGAAACTCAAGTCAACAACGACATTTTTAACTTGTAAAAATAGATCCTTTAAAAATAGATTCGTCATCTGTATGTCACTGCTAGTGTAACATGTCTTTACCAGAAGTCAGTTTGTTCTGCATTTTTAAGCACTTGTCAGTATTCCAGTCAGTCTTGTAAAATGACAGGAGTTTTGTATTAATTAAATCGAATTGTTTTTATAGGCCTCATCCGCTCATAGGCCATTCATCACGATTTGGTCACAGATGATATTTATTCTTTTAAAAGATTAAATCTGACCTATCGCGAGGGACAAAACCTGGGAATCCAATACCAGTAATGAGATTTTTTTTAAACAAAAATTATAACCGTCTTCAAAGCACTAAAAAGAAAAAAAAATTAATTAGGTACTTATTTTATAAAAAGTTATTTTATAACTTCAAAAATAACCTAATTAAATTTAAGTATTTTTAATTTACAAACTAAATTAAAAAATATAATTTCTAAAATTTAGTATGTATTTAGATTTTAAAAAAATCTTTTCAATATTTTTAGTGATAAATTTCTAAGGTCAATGAAGATGGGTGACCGTGGATCAACCTGGTAGTATTCCAACGCAAACAGAATTATCATAAGCACCTTTGAAAGTATTAATAAAACAAAAATCTCCAATTTCGCTTACATTGATTACTTAATAAAATTAATCATAATCATAATCATTTATTTATTTGTGATACACAGGGAAAATTAAGATGTGAAGTAAAATACAGTGCAAGCTGTGATCAGCCTTATCGGCATACAAATGTTACAATTAATATAGCTAGTAGCCAGTTCAACATTTAATTTAAATTCATAATCACTGAAATTAAAATTCAATAATAGCTTATAATAATTAATATTAAATAATAAATATGAATAATTGAAATGTCAACATTTAAATTAAATTAATAATAAAAATTAATCCAGTAATTTTGATTTTAAAACTAAACTAGAGAATTTACTCTTTCAATTAAAACATAATTTTCTAAGTCGGTTTATAAATGACGAATAAGGTCTGAGGTAATAAACATACAAAAAAAGACGTACAGCGGAATTGATAACCTCCTCCTTTCTTGATGTCTGTTAGCAAAAATCAATTAAATAGGATTATGTTCCCTTTAAACAAGTTATCGTACTATCAAAGGTTGTTTTTACCTGAAATTGCTACGGAATCCTTCATGCGTGTCCGACACTTTCTTTAGCAGGTTATTCGCATTGTTGGTATAAATAAAGCTGCGGTATACCTCTGTGTATGAAAAAGCAATGATCCTTTTCCTAATTTATGTATATGACTTCCTTTACTATGGTATCATGTTAGCTATGTGTAAAAACTTTGTGTGAAACAGTATTGTTTGCAGATGACAACTAAATAATTTTGATAATTGATAGAATTAAAAATGAGTTCGAGGATGAAAATAATACCGCTTGAAAATTGCTATGCTGAATTTCTGATACGATGATAATGGCACTAAATAGGCATCCACTCAGCATATTGTCAGGACACCCGTAGGTAATATGACGCTGGTCTTCCGTGAACACCTTGAAGGGGGAGAGCAGCTGTACACAAAGTAATCTTATTGACTTATCTATTAAATTGAAAAGGTATACAATAATATGACAGCAAAATAATAAAAAACAAACTTAGTTTAAAGTTCACAGAAAACGAAGTGTATTAAACTATATTTACCTTTTAGTCAAAATAGTTTAACTCGCTTCGGTTTCTTGCCCGTCAATACACATATTAAAACACGTAATACATAAACTGAAACTAACGAAGAAAATATAGAATTTCTTGATACTGCGATATCTTTAAGACATAAAGCGGAGTCACGTCTACAACGGCATTCTCATAATATTATTATCATTCCTATCTGTAAGTCTTAGTTAATACTGAATAAGAAAATTTAGTAACTGCCTACTATTTTGTTCTATCTTAAAATTTTAAAATGAATAAATAATTAAATTTAAACGATGTAGAAGTGCAGTTGCATCGGCGCAGGCGTTTTACTGCGGCGCGTGCGTGACAGCTGTATGCGCAGATGCGCAGACGCAGGCTGTGCGCAATGTGCTCCGATGGCAATTAGACATCGCCAGTGCTTATATTTTTATATGATCTATAGACTAACAGATAAATATAATAAATTTGGTCCGAACAGTTTTTCCAAAACAGCGAGCAGTTGTGGGACTGCATGCTGTTTTAGGAAAACTTTTTGATTTCCTTTTTTAGTTTTTATTAAAGATGATATGATACAAACTAAACAAAATGATAGGTACTTTGACTTATTTTTCTTTCTCATTTTTTTGTTTTCGATGTGTTTGAACGCCTACTTCATTGTAAATACTTATTACAAATAAAGAAAGAAAACGATGAAAAAATATATGCTCCAGGCGGGGATCGAACCCGCGTCTCCTGATTTCCGGCCAGACGGGATTACCACTACGCCACCGGAGCACTAGGTGTAACCTGCTAATTTCTTGACCGCTTTCTATCCTTCCCTTTTTAACGTTTTATAGCAATATGGCCGGAAATCAGAATCCGCGGGATCGATTCCCGCCTGGAGCATATATTTTTTCATTATTTTTCTTTTTTTTAACTTATTTTTGTTTATACAGAATGTAAGGGAACGCTATCGAAAACGAAGACAGATGACAGTGCTGGTAATCTTAAATACGCGTTGTTGAAAGAAAAAAATTAAATAGCGAAAAAAATCAGCTGTTCCATACAAACAGATCGTGTGAGTATACAATTTAGTATGAACCAGCTGCTTTTATTTTCGAAATTACAATTTTTTTTCAGCAATTCGTGTGTAGGATTACTGGCACTGCCATCTTCGTTTTCGAGAGCAATCCCCTGAATTCCCCTGACATCCTCTATGCCTAATAGCTTACGTAATGAGTCACTAAGAACCTGTAGCCCCAGGAGATTACCATCACCAGCCTATACACGTCCCACTACTGCGCACAGGCCTTCCTTAATGGGTGAAACACATGAACATAGCCCAATGCGGGTTGAAGGGTTAAAGCGGTCGCAAGTTTCAGAATAGCGACAATGTTATTGTTGTAAACAACTAAACAAGCATAAAAGGTGTAAGTAAACAGATGAAGATTCCTACCCGGTGCAGGACGTAACGAACACTCTCACGTCTACAATGTAGTGTAACAGACACCACGGCTTGGCTTCGACAGATGCGCGTGAGTTCGGCAAAGGCCGCGGTCGGTCGCCGACCCTGCCTCCTAAGTCATATTATTGTAATAGAACGTAAAACTGGGGCTGGTGTTTTAATAACTGCTGGAACACGTGGTGTCATCTTACTCGCTCAATCAATCAATTTATTTGCCAAAACTCAGTTAAAAAGTTTTTATTATGCAAAAAAGGTACACGTGTTCAGCCTGTTCGCCGGTGTGCAAAAAATACAAATAAAAATTAACATAGTCAAACAATTTATATAATTAGCATGAACATGTTAATAAAATATTAAAATTATTATTTTTTCCATATGACTTCAATTACTTAAATAATTATTTAATTATTTTGCCAATCGAAATATTCCTTAATACTATTAAACAATTTGTTAAGAAGCCAATGAGTCAGTTTTTTTAAATAGGGGTAGCCCTTTGAATGCTCTTATATTGTCAGGAAGTAGATTATAAATTTAATACTCATGCTATATTTATTTCGCTTTTAAATATCCTTGCTACTGGGAGGTTGATACACTAAGTCTACATACTTCTGTCTTATTCGTCTTCTTGTCACTTCTCCGCATGTTTTATAATATTTAGGAAATGACTTGACGAAAAACAAACTTCCCATAAACATATGCAGAGGCCAAACTTCCTTATATAATTATATGCAGCCTCTTCAGATTGAGGTTCATTGAGTACCAGGATGACAATTTACAGCTCGGGAAAAACACGTGGTTTCCTTGGTTGTTTTACCAACAAGGATGACTCTCATCTTCAGCGCTATTTCGTGAGCGACTCGCATTGGTTTAAATAACAATTTGACGTTCTTGATTCGCGCGAATCTGACGATATGCTTACGTACATTATTTATTTACTGAATAAATAAAAAAGCTAGTCTCAAATTCAAAATTTTATTAGGCCCAGCTGATAATAAGAAGCATGATTTCTAATGTTTATTGAAAGCAGTTATGGATTTCGGAATAAAGCGTCAACATAAGGTAGTAGTAGTAGTCTTTTCAAAGAACCTTCGTAGCCTGAATAGTGACTATAGTATAGTTCCATGTGGATGAGTAAACGTTACAAATTTCCACCCTAAGGTTTCTATAATGGTGACTTAGGTTTTTAATTGGCTGAATCCGGCTAACCTTTCCACTCACGAGAGGTACTTACCCTTGAGTTTTTTCTCGCATTAATAATCACAATAGCGTTCAAACCGACCTATGGGCATTTCCAGAGGTTGTCAACCTTCACAGCTGTGACCCCTTGTATTTATTCACTTATTATGTCACTATCAGGTGCAATTCAGTTTTTACACGAATACACCGTCGGGTCAGCAACCTGGCAGATGCCGCAGATGTGGATACCAGCACTATGAGACTATTAGCAAATAACACGGCTGTTTGTTAACCTGAACGACTCTGACCTTAATAAGGTGCACTATTTTTTAAAAGCCAGGTGTGCAGAAACTATTGGATAAAGCAATAAAGATTATTAAAATAATGATGGTAGTGACGTTTATACTTATATTAGGTACCTATAAAGATTTCTTAGTTAAAATAAAAACGTTAGACATATTATAATCTACACATGTTAATTCACATAAATAATTGTGTATGTTTATTAAATAACTAAGAAATCGACGAATCCAACTCGGATGGGCAGCGTTCAAGAAATTGCGTAAGATCTTTTCGTCCAAAATTCCTCAGTGCTTGAAGTCGAAAGACTTCGACCAGTGTGTGTTGCCAGTGATGGCAAACGGCTGTGAAACGTGGTCGCTCACTAAGGGCCTTCTGACCGGGAGCTGGAACGAGCTATGTTAGGTGTTTCTCTGCGAGATAGAATCAGAAATGATGACATCCGTAAGATAACTAAAGTCACTGACATAGGATTAGTAAGTTGAAGTGGAAGTGGGCAGGGCACATAGCACGCAGAGCAGATGGCCGGTGGGGCGTTAAAGTTCTAAGGTAAGCGCAAAGTAGGACGGCCTCCCACTAGATGGACAGACGACCTGGTCAGGGTCGCGGGGAGCCGTGGATGCAGTCTGCGCTGAACCGTTCCATTTGGAAATCGATGGAGGAGGCCTTTGTTCAGCAGTGGACATCATAGGCTGATATGATGATGATGATGATTATATAACTAAATATTATATTTATTACTTAATATTGAATTTCTGCCTACGCTTTTTTTGCAAATGAATGCTATTGAGAAATATGCTCAGACTCAGATAGAGTCGTCCTGTGTATGATGCTTGTGTAATTCAAGTTAATTAGAAACATGTAGATTACACTGATGAAAAATAATCATCATTAGTTTTCAACCGAAAGCTACGATGCATAAGTGTCTTCTAATACTGCGAAGGTTACTTCTCTAAGTTTCAATTAGTTTATTGTCATTACATTGTTATGTTATGTTACATTGTACGCACGGTGTCGATGTTGCCAATAATTATTTTTCTCAATATGTTATATACATAAAAACTGCATGAAGCACTATTTGATATTAGCATTCAGTCGTACAACCATGCTATAATCAAATACAAACATTCTTCATATATTTTTTTTTATAAGTCAGTAACTATTAGCATTGTATGGCGGCATAGCTATGCTGCTATACAATGTTGGTGCCAATGATAACAATATGACTCAAACTTAACCATTAAGTATTCCCTTATATTATGGAGTGCAATTCATTTATTTATAGTATGCCCATGCACGGAAAATACGGATTTAGTTTGCTAATTACCTGTAATTAAACAACGCGTGAGTTATCACTCGAAAATCTATAGATCTTTTTAGTTTTTTCAATCATCATTTTTTTTAAATATTTGCTATCGTTACCTGTAGGGACTTGTTAAAACATCTTCCCTAATCAACATACTAGAGACTTACCAATTGTACTTGAATCTGTACCTCTGTCTTTGTCTGTCTGCTGTTGTCCTAACACTAGTAAAAAGTAAAAATGTAGAGAGCTCTTTTAAAAAATAATTAAAGTTTTTGAGGCAGAAAGTCTCGCAGAAAATTATATCGCGATAGAATAAAAACCACTGCTCGCATAATATTTACCAGACAAAGAAATAACGAAGAAATAAACAGCGCCGGCGGACGGAAATTATTAAATATTTTTTCTAAGATGAAATGATGATAGCAACTACATAGCTATCAGATGAATTGCTATAAAAATACGCGCACAAAATAATTGCTAAGACTTTGGCTTGTAGAAGTTACGGAAATAGGTATATATAACGTAGGTTATCAGTAGATATTTTCTAAAATTTTATTTTAGGACTATAAAAATTTAAAAAGATATCGAGAAAAATTTCTGTGAAAGTAAATTCATTATGTTTAAACAAATAGTTCTTTTTCTGAAATAAGATTCAAACAAACACATGTTTACAGTATAGGTATACATACATCTTTATATAAATGTATTTCATCATTGTACAGCTTATTTATTTTCATTTTCGTTATGAAAAGTTTTAACTCTAGATAATTTACCTGACAATAAAAAGGACTTTTGATATTCCACCGATTAAATGAAGAAATATGAATTACTGATGAATTATTTACTGTAAATTGATACCTATTATGTAATATAAACGTCAAAGTGACGTTGTAGCAACTCATTATACAAAGATTGAAGGTTTCTACAGGAAAAGCGATTTTGTCGTAGCGAGTGGTTTTTTGTCGCCCGGATGCTGCGTCCGGTAACTCCGGCGTCGTCGCGTCGGTCGATTGGTTGGAGTTTAATGAAATTATGAGGAATTCTGATAGCCTCTGAGATCTCCGCCGGTGTATTACATAATAGCTAGCTTGTGGATTGTGTGGAAAGGGCGTCTATTTTTGAATATTGTCTAATTAATTCTAATCCCACGTAACTTCGAAGCAGTTCATATTTTTTTATTTTAATTTATTTAGGCACTAACGTATTTGTCATTTTTGCATTTTTAATATAAGTAGGCACTCGTAGTAGGGTAGGTAGGGACAATGTATAGGTACACATTTATAACAAAGTCCCAATAAATGTAACTGAATTGCTTTTTCACAAACTTAAGTTATATGCCAAAAAAACTCTAATAAAAAAGGCTACTATAAGGTCCAAGAATATTTAGATAATAAGAATGCGTGGACACATTAAAATTTCAAATAATTTTAAATATGTTTATTTATGAGTATTACGACTATTAACCTCTGTATACCTATATTGTGATTGTGCATTGTCAGATAGCTTGAAAATAACGATAATACTTTTATTAATTTATTTGGATACCTACTTTGTACATACGTTGATATACCTTCTTTTCTAATTATAATTATTTTTCGCTGGGCGGCACTGCACTGCTGAAAGTTATAATTTTTAACTACAAACATTGTAATTTAATATTTGAAAAGAGTGACTACACAAGTTTGTTGCCGGAATCTTCTCGGTAGTTCAACATTTGGAATCGGTGTAAATTCAGACATGAAAAACAGACAAACACTATGTCGTTGTTAGTTATTTTTTTTTGTGATAGTTGTAAAAATGTTTTTTGAAAATTTGAAAGTGCTTCTTTGTGGCCTATTTAAATAAAATATTTTTTCTTTCTTTCTTACTCATATGACGAAAATCTACTAGCAAAATATTTTATTATGATTTTAAGAAAATAATACGTAAAGCTGTTCAAATCCTTAAAGAAAATGTAATTTCAGCACTAGATTTCAGCGTGTAGTAATTTCGTTATCGGTTGGCGCCGGCCGTCACTTCGCTATCGTGCGCGGGCGCCGATATCGCGTCACCATACTCAGGCGCACATTTTAAAAGTTATAGGTACCTACGTGGAAAACTTATGTTATTTGTAGACACATTACGCGTCGAATGTCTACGTTGGTTATTGATTTCATATACTTAAGTAATAAAAAAAACTAAATAATATCCATAAACAATCCATACTAAATAAGCGAAAGTTACTTTGTCCATCTGTATCTCTGTTACGGTTTCACTCCTAAAGCACTAAGCAGATTAATATTGGGTATATGTATATTATATCAGTAGGAAGGTCATAATATGCTGCTTCCTTTTGGCAGGAAAACGCCACACGGGCGAAGCCACGTGCGACCACTAGTATGTTCGTTTATGGATGTGTCTACATTCTTTGACATAATAAATAGAAATGGAAAAAATGCAGCAGCAGTAACCGTCATATCAGACATTAATAATACCATTTTAATTAGGTTCAGACGATTATAATTTGCTCATTTCAATATTTAATTCTATCATCGCAGGACTAATAAAATATCGGTGTTTTTTTAATTCAGTATAAAACTTTTTAGCTTCATAAATTTCATAATTCGAAAGAGAATGCTTAAAATGAATCCGCGTCCGATGCAAGTAGGTATTTACCTACTTGCATCGGACGGATCGGAAATTCTGTAGAGACGTCTCTATTACGAACAGAATCAGGGTCAAACTGTTACGCTTGATGTGCTGTCAACCGTACATATCAAATTTTTCACCGCAATCGCCTACCATCGGGCGGGGCGTTCGCTTCTTTACCACCATTGTCATATAAAAAGTAAGACTTCGAAAAACGGAAAAACAAATTAAAATATTATAAAATAATAATCATTTGACTATATAACTCTGAGCCTTAAATCTACGTAAAGTTAGGTCTTTATTATATTGCGAGATAGAAATATTGTATCTTATATTATAATCCATATCAAATTGATTGCTGTTTTGTGAATAGACCGTATCAACAGAGAGCGCCATATAAAAATCATTCCTAAAGTTATCACTATCGAATGACTAAATTCTTGAATTTTATCAAGTGTCTAACAAATAGAGATAGCGTAAATGGTCATGTGAAAGTTGACATTACGTATCATATTGTCATATTGATTATTATTAAAGGACAAAAAAGTGGTTGTCAGCATTGCCGTAAAAAACAACTGCAACCCACATGGATCTTTTTCTCTCTCAATCAATTAAAACTTGCTATTTTTCCGTTTTCACTAAGCATTCCCTAGTGTTAGATGACTCTTAACGACATTTGTCTCTTTCTATTTCCTTTAGATATTTTCCAAATTTCCAATAAATACTCCTTCAATTTTTATTAAAAAATATTTTGTATTTATTCCGCTTGGATATTCTTGGGAAGTTTATTGTAAATATTTGTGTCGCTTACATTATGTTTCTGTAAGATTAAGGTTCGATGTTGGTGAGGCCAACCGATTTTTATGCCTTATACCTACTCATTTGTGATCTTAAGTTTTTTAAAGTTCAATTATATATTTTATTTATTAAAATTATATACAGCTCCCTTTTTTTCATTCATATTGAGGAAACGAGATGTACCCACATACATTCAAGTGCTATCTACAATCAGGCCCAGTCTGGCAGTAACAAACAAATCAATGATTGCCCATAGACTGTTTAAAACATCTTTTAAATTTTGATTCGTGGCTAGACTAGATATACTGCGAGTATTTCTTTGTTTTCCAAATTTGAACCAGAAGAGATTACCACACCTACGCAACCTCAAGAGGTAAGTGGGTTTAAAATAATCGTGATGTTAAAACAATTTAGGGATTAGTTTTGACAAAAGTACCTATATGTTTAAATCAAATTACGCTTATATTTGACGTGGTTATCGAATCGGTCAGTGATAAAGCTGATAACGGTGAAAGAGTCCACATCGCTCGCCGAACGGTTGATAAACACGCAGGAATTGATTTGTAAATAATCATTGACGTTTCACCGGTGTTATTAGTAAACGAGCCCCGAAACCGATCGCTAGAATCCTCACCATTGTTTGTGTTTACTACACCCAAAAAATAGTTGGGCAATCATCTTTTCCGATTCTGCAAGCTCAGCTAGCGGCCCAACATTGCGTTCAAAGTCGACAGTGTCTTTGTATTTCGTATTATCGCTTACATTCACAATTGTATCGCTGAGACAGCTACAGCGACTTGTTGAGTGCAAGTCGCGATCGATTACGGTGATCGTAAATCGCCGGTCGGTCGTTGGAGGTTAGGGCGCATGAGTCAGGTGTCGCCGTATCTGTTTGCACAGGGTCCCGGCCCTCGGCCCGACCGGTGTTGGCGCGAACATTCGCGGCACGTCCTTTGTTGGCCGTTTTGTTTTGGAGCACCATCCGGTTCCTGGTGGTGGGGGGCGGGGGGACAGGTGGGCGCAGGTAGCGCGCGAGGCGGCAGTCAGTCCACCATGGCGCGTCGAACTGCGCGCGCGCCTCGCTCGTTCATAAATAAACTGAATTATGGAAATAGCCAGTCATTCCGCGACAGGTGCGCGGCCGCACCGTTCGTGCACGTGTGCTGTTAGTGAGTGCGCCAGCGCTGCCGCCGCTGCTGCTGTCCCAGCTAGCTGGTAAGTCGCCTCCGTTTTTGTCGATTCTGTAATAACAGCGTCTGTTGCTCACGCGCATCTGCCGTTCCGTTTCGGTGCAGCTGCTGTCGTTTCAATAGGTAGGTATAATATGGTTTTTATTTTCTCATCACGTTCAGTTGAATGAGTTCGTCGTCGTATTCTGAGGGCTCTAATATGATTAGTGGAGATCCGAGGTCGGTTCACACGGTCGGCGCGTTTCGCGTGTTGCTGTTACTTCGGTAAATATTGCTGCGATAACGTCCGCGAGGAGTGCGTGTACACTTACTGTTATCGATTCCACACATGCGTCATGTCGATAGTTATCTTTGGCTGATCTGGGTCATTGTTCTTTTGTATTTCATTTGTTGCAGTTTTGATAACGATTCTTTACAACACACTTTCCTCGAAACAAACATCTTCCTTCTGCTAAATGTAATTATCAGAAAACTAGCCTAAAGCAGGTTCCAGTGACATTGACAAAAACAGTAAATTTATTAATGTTTTTAGTTCTCACCAGAGTAATGATTTTTGCTATTATATCACTACTCTTTATGATATAGCTCTATACATTCACGCCTAAGTAATCTGTGTAAAATAATCGTGATATAGTCAATAACTGAAATTGTTTTACGACAAAATAATTATAGTTAATAAAGATTCGTTCATAAAAACTTTGATAGAGCGTTGACGACAGGCAATAGACCGGCTCCTGAAACGTGTCCAATCGATTAATAGTACGGGAACGAATCACCGAAATGACTCGGCGCAGGTAACCTATGTAGGTGATGATTATGTAGGTAGCATTAAGAGAATTTAATGTTCATAGACAAAAGTACCAAAAAAATAGAATTCGTAAGCCAGTAACTTGATCATATTAAGTTACGTAGAGCTAAAAGTCTTTAAATACGGCTGAATAAATATCCTTGACGTTATCTGCATTCTGGTGGTTTCAAAATCGATAAACAGGTAGTGGAAATCCGTTTTCCATTCGTCATCCAAGTGGTTTTAGTTCAATAAAATTTATTGAGTTTTCCATGAATTGTTTGACCGAATTCTACTTACCTACTCTTTGTTGCGTTAGGCTAAAAGTCCTTCTTTTGAATTTAGCCCATTCTTATTCAGTTTATTAATATTCATATTTATTTATTCGCTATATAAATTTGCAACAATATTGGATAGTAGGTGTCTAGGTCTTAAAGGTGATCAAATCAACCTTGTCAAGGTATTTAAAGTTAATGTAAAGCACCACGAAATTACAAGTATTTAAGTATAGGACATGTGTTTTTATGCTGTCCAAAAGGTTTAGCCCCTTTATATCAGAAGTACCATTGCTCAGTACCATGGTACAGCGTCAGTACTTTGACTATTTTGAGGGTTTGTAATACCTAAACTTCATCCAATTTAAGCCATATCTAGTGCTCGGTATGAGTGTACTGCAGTAGATCTATTATTGTGAAGTGAATAGGCTGGTTTTTTTAACCGCCACGGTTCGCTGCGTCGCTCGGCGGCCGTGACAATACGAATTTTGGTATTAACTCTGGAAAAAACTATTTCGTTTAGCCATTTTCCTGCTCAGAGGTGTAGATTAAAACTTAGTTTGACTTTGTATCCTTATGGTGGAAATGGTAAACATTTTCCGATTCTTATACTGTAGCTAGCATTTTAAATTTACATATTGATAGGGCCGCATGATTGATTAATATGTTTAACAACATTGTATAATCCTATGTATACGAAGAGACTTTTGATGGTTAGGAGACATGCGTCACCAACAGAAATAGTTGAAGATCCTCCGACCTTGCCGAACAAGAATCTTCTCTGCAATGCATTGAACTTGCGAATTTCCAATGCCAAGGTCATTGACTTCTGCTAAATATACAGCTAGTGTTGTATTACCGATTATATGCTATTATTTTCATAACTAGTTATAAATAACAAGTTTGTCTTGCACCGTAGGTTCGATGAAATGTGTAAGATGAGCTAAACATGAGATTTCATCTGGTTTTTGTGCCTTCTTTACATAAATTAATATATTATTAAATTTCGAAGAAACATTTGCAGCTGTACTGACATCGTCAACTATACTCAACTTTTCACTGGCACAGAATTTCTGATCACTTTATCCGAAGAAGAAAGAACACAAGTTTTACTTTAACGAACAATCAAATTGTTTCAATTAGTTAAGATTGATTGGATTGCACGGCATCTGAGTCGAGATTTCTAATTCACAACGTCACGCACAGCGATCCCGGAGATGCTATCGAATATCGACATTCTCGGTTAAAGGCTGACCACATCAATTATAATGGAGTTAAATATAATAAACTGTTTAAACGATATGGCTACAGTATTGAAGACAATGTAGCTGACATTCTATTTAACAAATATAATATGAATTATTGTACTTGAATATTCGAAGCATGTATTTTAAACATAGTCTAGCAGAGGATGTTGATTCTCACGTCTTAGTCATACTAAATGATATATGCCAACAAAAAAGCTCAATTAGAACAATACAATTGAATAACTCACGAGCACATCTAGTGTCGACCATTAAATAGTCATTAGGGTGTATTTAAAGCCGAATTAATTAATTAACTCTGACAGATTTTGAGTTTAATACTCGTGAATGAACTGGTTCAAGTTTTTTTTGATATTATCATAGTGGTTTCAGACACTTTCTTTAAATTCAAAAGAAATCATATTCAATGCTCTGCAAAGTTCAGCAGTAAACTTTGAAATAAACTGAAATACACGGTATAAATTGCCGTCTATCGCGTTTATGTAAAGTAAAATACTACTATTTGTTCCTTCTTCTTGTAAAAATTACATACATTATTTGAAGGTAAAAGCCACTAAGGTCCAATTTTCTCTTCGTGAAACGAGGTGTGAACTTTTAAAATGGCGCGTCCAACGTCGAAACCAGTTCCACATCGAGATTGTTGTCGAAAATATGACGAATCTAGACTGTTCTTTATAAGTCGGAGCATGAAATTGTGTGCACGAGGCGTATCGACAATTTGCGTCAGTTTTTTTATCACAGTCACGACAGCTCGGATTCCTCGGCAACCAATGGCTGGCTAGAGACGATGTAATTGGGAGAAACTATGCTACCACAAACGCTCGAGATTTAGACTCGGTGGCCAGGAATGTGGACCCCTCCAAACTACACGCTTCGTTGTTGTGTTTAACATTTTTGTGCGGGTTTCGTGAGCCGCAGCGGGTCTAGGTGAAGTGGTGGTAGGGCAAAATAATGACACGCTGGCTAATGCGCTGTTGCTACGTAGCTGTATCGGCCCTTTTGTCCGTTGATTGTCTGGTGAAGGGCTCTTTCTCGGCAAGCGTAACCACTTTCGCAGGTAATGGAGATATGTTTTTGTTGATGTTTCTATAAATGCTATTAAGATCAGCGTATCTACTGTCAACACTAGAGTAGCACTTAATGAAATACGATCACTTTAACATTTAGTTTGGAGCATACCTTAAGAATAACGCTGTTATTCGCTTGGATTAAATTAATGAAATATATAAGGACATATTGGAGATTTCAATAATTAAAATACGGTCATCGTACCTTTCTAATCGCACAATAGTTTAAGAGGCTGATAAACGCCAACGACCTTGAGAAAATGAATTTCGAGGCCCCGCCCACTAATATTTCCGATAAAGTGGCTCCACAATACTACACCGACAAGCCGCGTAACTACTACAACCTCAAAAGCGCCAAGCTAAAAAAATGCCACTAGATGGCGTGCTCCACGTACTTTATTTCATAGACCATTATAAAAATAGAAATGAACAATATAATACTAAACACTTTTATAAAAAATAATGTGGTATTTTTAAATTAATGGTAAATATTTTACACGGTCAATATACTTATTTATACTAACAAATTTTACTAAGAGACCTATTATGAAATCGAAACATGAAAATCAGGGATGCAATTACAAAAGACAAATCATAATAGTTTTGACATACGTATTTTCATGTCAGCTGTTCTATAAATTAGAGCTCGACTTGAATAAATTTTGGTTTTGAAACGCCTTGTAAATTTTTAAGTGCATGGATAGCCCAATCCGACACTATGAGAAATAGCGAAAAGTACTCAAAGGACTCTCGATAACGTAAAAGAAAAACTAAACTGCATCATTGGATGTTTACAAAATATTCCTAGCCAGGAATCAAAACTTACATGGTGTATTACACCATTCGATTAGATTCCTAATTACAGAATTCAACTTTCAAGTATGTTTTGCTTTTATAAATTATGCTACAAAGTACAAAGCAGTATGCAAAAAGTTACTAGTAATCAACGAAACGTCGAACCAAATCTAAATTATTGGCGCAATGTTATTAAAACGTAAAGTGGATTACTCGCACTTGTTTACATTTTATTTCTTTTTCACTGTGGCCTTTAACATTACTTTAAAACATGTAGCAGTTTATAAAAATCCAACATTTCCCTTCCGTTTTCCATATGTAATATCTTCCCGGAATTTTTTGTTCCTTGTATACCGCGATACTATCGAATCGTGTAATGATACAAAGTTTTTTTACAAAATCAACGGGTTCTATTTCTACCTTAATTTTTGATTTCTCAAAAATCTAATGCTGCACTTTTAGTTTTTATCTAAATCGTTTAAGCAGCTTATGTGTCAAAATGTAACACACAGAAAGACACAGTTACTTTCGCAATTATAATAGTATGGATGTGTCATCTCATCACAGTAAAAATCGTTCGAAGTAATAGAAAGATTAATCAAGTAAGTATTGATTTTTTTAAGTTAAGAGCGTTTACGCCGCACGGCTTTCAATACAAACTTCATTTTTTAACAAAAAGTGAATGCCGTAACATTTTAATTATTACTGCAATGTCGGAAAGGTATTATTGATATAGAACTGACTACAACAGCTTTTTAGTCATCACAGGAATGCGATGATTGATGATATATTAAAATGTGTGCTGTTTAATATTTATTCATATTTCGATACAGAGTTTTGTCGATAAAATAATAATAATATAATGAAATATACTTTCTATGAAACGTATGAAACTTTATTCGATTATGATCAAACAGTAATTATTGGTTATTATGTTAATCAAGAAATTTAGTTTTTAAAATTCTGGAATAGTAATCTTTGAAATGATATACGCAATTGAAAAATTACGTGTTCTAATAAATACTCATCTGATACAGTCTAGAGCATATTGAAATTTGAAACATGTTAGATTTTTTTATAGATTTCTTTCTGTATGTTAGGTATGTGATTATCTTTATTTATGTGCCAGCGTTCATGTTATATTTACCTCAAGATCCGAAGGTCTGATACGGATTTTTTTCATTTATTGAAGACTATATGTTTTGAAGACTATATGTTTCGGTGGCGTAGTAGATTGAGCTCTCTGGTTTCAACTACGAAAACACAGCATCTTTTGCCATGGTCGATCCCGGGATGGGTCACCGTTGGTCCCGGTTGTTGTTACAACCTCTTTACCCCACCAACTCGCACTGGGCTAGCGTGGTAGTGCCCAAACTCATCATGTGTATCATGTGTTTCTTCCATGTAGGAAGGCTTATACATATAACGTATACAGGCTAGTGATAATGATGATGATAAACAGTGTTATAGTATGTTTAAGCTAAACAATATAAATGATAAATAGTACATTTAAATGTAATCCTAATAACATTGCCCACAGATTAGGTACATTAACAAAAATTATAATAAACATGAATTGGGATGTTGTCTAAGTTTGAAATTGGCGCTATTTTTCACAAAATCGGAAAATATATGCTACCACTACCCATAAAAACAATTCAAACTTAAAAGATATGAAATATTGGTAAAATTATACCCTAATCTAAATAAAAAAAAGACATTTTTTTTCAAAATTTATCAATAATGATAATGTAATTAGATTGCTGACATCAATTAAAGCAAGTATTATAATGACAACTATTAATAAAAACATACTTACTACATAGTTATAATTAATTTTGTCAGTATGCCCATACATTTCATAGTAATATGGGAACATGTGACGTCACCTGTTCCGTAAATTTTCTATGGAGCGTTTTTGGATGTTGCGCCGCAACATATCAACATGCCACTATATCTGTGAAAGTATTCATCTTAGACATACTATTTCTTTTGCAATATTTCTTTATGAGTTATAAACTTCTTGTTAATGAAATAAAAAAAAAGTTGTCAACTACCCTATTGCTAAGAGCTAATTTGTGCTACAATAATATAGTGGAAAGAGAACATATTTAAATCATGCATAGTTTGCCGGTACAAAAGTTGAAATATAGAATACTGGACTGGACAATTAAACACCGTTCTACAATTTTTTACCTATTTTTCAGTAAACTGTGTATAGACCTGGCCGGGTCTACATGCATTTTTGAAACATCTCTTTTATAGCATATGATAAAAGTTCTGGTTTTAAAATTTACATATAAAAGAACCTTTAAGCCTAGGCTAGGCTTAAGCTAATTTAGTGTTGTATGCATTAAATAATCTAAAATTAACTGTGCCTGTTGTTCTTTTATGAATCACATTTCGTAACCGGAAAAACTAATATTAAAAAGAACAGAAACGAACCATTCGATAAAGATATCGACATATATCGATATATATAAAAGAGATGTTTCAAAAATGCATGTAGACCCGGCCAGGTCTATACACAGTTTACTGAAAAATAGGTAAAAAATTGTAGAACGGTGTTTAATTGTCCAGTCCAGTATTCTATATTTCAACTTTTGTACCGGCAAACTATGCATGATTTAAATATGTCCTCTTTCCACTATATTATTGTAGCACAAATTAGCTCTTAGCAATAGGGTAGTTGACAACTTTTTTTTTATTTCATTAACAAGAAGTTTATAACTCATAAAGAAATATTGCAAAAGAAATAGTATGTCTAAGATGAATACTTTCACAGATATAGTGGCATGTTGATATGTTGCGGCGCAACATCCAAAAACGCTCCATAAAGATATCGAATGGTTCGTTTCTGTTCTTTTTAATATTAGTTTTTCCGGTTACAAAATGTGATTCATAAAAGAACAACAGGCACAGTTAATTTTAGATTATTTAATGCATACAACACTAAATTAGCTTAACCCGGCAGTCTTTAGAATAATCAAGAGATTATTCTTAAGACTGCCGGGTGTGACAATTACGTAGGTCTATGAAATAAACCAAACTTATTTTATGGTTGTATATAAAAACTTTGTTGAAATTTATCTTTGTATTATGTATTACATATAAATACATAAGTTTTTTTTACTTTCCTTATTCATTATTAGATAAACAAAGAGATACAAAGATTAAGAATAATAAAAAAATAAAAAATATTAAAAAAGAATTAGTAAAGAATGAAAAAATAAGAAACATAAACAAAAAAGGACTAGAAATAAACATACATAAAAATAATATAAAAAAAAACAAAAGTAAAGAAAAATTGATACAAAAAATATTTTTTGTATTTATAGTTTAATCGTTTTTTATATTTATATTTTTTTTACTTTCATATTTCATATTCAAAAAACAAATAAGAAATAAAAAAAACAAATAACAAAAAAAAAGTTGTGAACCATTGAAGGATTGAACCCCTACCTCTCGGATAGTAAGTCGTGCATCTCAACCCCTACACAATCGCGACAGAGTCATTTATTTCGAAATTAACTATCTAAATTATACAATATACTTATACATTTCCCTTCAAGTAAAAATAAACTTACTTTACAACTTCCATCTGTGACTGTGAATCTGAATAGGTACAACTTTCGAGATGATTATGGAGTTTTTGATAGTTCCTAAAATTAGATAAAATTAGCTATCTAAAGAAAAAATAATCAGGTTATTATTGTGTTATTTACCCCTATACGAGTGGTTTTGGACTCTTTTTAGACCTCTTTCTTGGTTTTCCATAGTCCAAAATAATATTTATACAATAAAATTTTTATTTCATAAATAATATTATTCATAAAATAAAATTTTCACAATAAAAATTTACGAAATTATTTACTAATTTTTGTCTATCTACTATAATACACTCACATAGTAATCACTAAAACCTAAAATATAATTGTCTATTTGATATTTGCAAATTAAAACAGACGCAGACTGATTTAATTAAGAACCGCGAGCAAAGAAGCGACACAGGTCCACCTAGCATCACGCCTCGGCGATCACTGTCGTTTCCTCTACAAATGAAAGAGAAGAATGGATAATGGCGCCGAGTCGCTATTGAAATCGGCTGAAGAATTCAGAATAAATTTATTTACTAAAAAACTAGCTACTTATTTGAAATTGTAAAACATCAATATTATAAAATTTAATATAACAAGTTTGTTCCCTGAAAATCAGAAAAAAACCTTTGACAAATAACGCAGAATTTGTTCTGCAAGCTGATTTTGATGGGTGACTTTGGCATTTTTTTTATACAAAGATTTTGATTATAATGTGTTTTGCGGACATGCATATTATTAGAAATATGTCCAAGAGTAACATATATTTTTTTCACTGCGTTTATTTCAACAGATTGTGCTAAAAAAAGTTTCAAGTAAGGCTAAATTAGCAATTATCAGCCTCTTAACTGAAATGTGAAATCAAAATAATGAAATAAATAATCTACTTCAATGTAGCGGGTACTGCATCATCTGCGGTGGGCCGACATGAAATTAATTTCATATTTACAACCGCGAATAATAATTGCCAGTTCTCTAAATAAGAGTTTCTTTTCAAATTTAACCCATTCTTGTGGTTATATGTATTTAAAATGCTTAAATATTTCTCACAGAGAAGTCGAACCTTTGTGACTTTTTGTCACTATACTTAGGGCTTGTCTTTGCTTAACTTTTCTTCGTTTCAATAAGTGTCATCAACTTTACTAGATATATTATAATAGGTACTTGGGTATGCCAGACTTAATATATCCTCGAGAACTCTTTACAAACTAATTACTTGGCAAATATTCCAAACATAATTCTAATTCTAATGGCTTATAAATTTTAGTTCTTATCAATGAATGTCAAAATAAAACTTGATTTACTGTTCTGCTATACTATGAGAGCTGTGTTAAAAAGTCTTGATAGACCTTCCCTTTTTTGATGGAAAGGGTTGTTTAAGACCCTGCAATGTGAAGCCGCAGAGGACTTAAAACTATCGCTATTTCCTACCATCAGCATACTAACGCATCTGTACGGGGAAATACGGTAATCGTCTACACAGGAACATCTGCGGTAAGCTTGTCAAGGCTTACTTTGGGTAGAGGATATCCCACAAATAGTTGGGGTACTTGATTTATCTAAGTGTATCAATGACGAAAAGAATTTTTGTCTATTGCCTCTACTTAACATACTTATGAATTTACTACACACCTTTCTGTTCTCTAACACGAAAGATTCATATCCTGCATTACTTACTCGGCAATCAAATTTGAGTCTATTTTCGAAATATCTTTATATACTCGTCGGTAGTCGTATTTAAAGAGGTAAACACTCCTTATTTTCAGAAAGTGCTTTATACGAAACCACGGCCAGGTAGAACCTGTGACCAGCAAAATCAAAATGAAGATTTGGAAACCTTTGAATCAAACAGTAAACATATAAGTAGCATGCTTAATTCTATGTTCGGCCTTTGACTAAGATCTCAATCTCTTAGATTTAAGCAATTGACGTATAATAGATGTAGACCAGTAAATCACAAATTAATCTAGCAGTTTACCAATATTGGCTAGCTATATTAAAAGCACAAGCCCGTTATCAGAAGCTCAATATATTAAACAGGATATAAAACAAAGACCACGCCGTTATCTACAATAGTACACGGATGCCATAAATATCATTTAACAAAACCGTTGAGTCGCTCTTGCCCATTTCAGTCACAGTTGTCATAATTGATTAACGTTAATAGCAATATCTCGATTAATCTGTGGCGATTCGATTCATAATAGAGGTTTAGTATTCTATACTTTGGCTGTGTGTTGATATATAACAGTTTTTTTAAGTATCTTTCAACGATTTATTATTAATAATGTCAAAAAATGATATTAGAATTTCACAGTTCTTGATAATGGACGATTCTTAAGCACCTAATAGCTCATCATTAAATTCTTCATTAATTAACTAATTTTTAGTAAGTGTATTCAATAACACTTCGTCAATATTATTTCTTAAAGCAATACCTTTCAGCGACAATTCAGCAGGTTAAGTAAGAATCTGATTTCCCTAAAAATGATGTTTTTTTTAAATGATAGAGTTGAAAACTAATAAGGTATTTTACAAAAGTCAAAACATAGATAACAATTTTCTTAACAAAAAAAAAACAAAGATTTTTGATTTTATTCGGTAAATTGTTAGCGAAAATAGTAATAAAAAAGCTGATCCTTATTCTAACATTTTTTTATGTCATAAGCAAAATGATGAATATTTTTTCAACCCAAACTAAATTTATTAAATTTTGTTGGGAGAAGTTGAGGCCACCCTTAGTCTGTTATCCGTAAAACAAAAGACATTCTCCACTTGAGCATATCCCGTAGATATTCCACAAATACCGATCAAATACGGATCGCATCTAACGATTACCGAGCCCTTTATCCTGTACCCCTAGTGTAAGTTTCAATTGAATCGAAACGAAAACGATCATCGTCATGTTCACCTTTTAAATCCCTATTGGTTTCCAATAACTCACAACAGCTGCATTGCTAGCGGTTTCATACGATTTGTCAGTTATCATCACGACGAACGTTTTTGTTTCAATTCCATTGAAATCTACACTAGGGGCACTGCAGTCTGATTCGATATTGAGCTTGACATCGAGTTTGTCATTGTTTTAGAGATACGATATGAAGTACAGTCGATATTTTTCGATTAAGTTTTTCTTGTGATAAAAATGTATCTTAATGATTTAATTTAATACTTGATTGACTTTTACATTAAGATATAAAAATAAACAATATTTTAGTTCGCGCTGACGCCGTGCTCGTCGTCAAATGGTTGGAAACAAAGTCAAAAGGTATGACCGCGCTGCCACATCCACGAATTCAAAACTGCTGAGAATCGCATAACTGGTAACCTGTCCATATTGTAGAGTTACGAGTATCTGTATAACACTTAAGTTTCCAAAACTTTTATTATACGTTCTGGGTTTAATTGTATAGTTTGCCCAATAAAATCATGTTTGTGAACAATTTAAGTATGAAGTTAGCTTTCAACACTGCTTTATACAAAGCTTAAAGGTGGTAAGCCTCAAGCCTCATATCCCGCTGCTTTGATTTCGAGATAAATATTGGTATCACTTGGGTCTTCAGTATAATACTGAGTTCTTGTCTCGACGCTTGTGGGAAGAGCTTGGGTCAAAGCCAGCTTTAGTGCACGACCTGTCGCTGGCAGTGATTTATTTATGTTTTTATCGATAACTTAGGGTTGTCAAAGATGCACTTTAAATATTTTTATATAGCTGAAAACTTTTGTTTCAAGAAAACATGACTGAGATCTCGAAATATTTACTGAAGAATATAGAATATACCTACTTAGTTGTCATAATATAAAAAAAACTTAGTAAGATAGTAAGAATACTTATAAAATAAATAAAATGAACAATATTTTACAAACGTTATGTGCAGTAATTATATTTCGTTCACTGTAGCTTTTACAAATTCAAAGGGTGTGCAAATATAATCGCAACATACTTCATTTATTCAGCAAATATACTGATCGGCTATTTTACAAGTCTAATGTAAATTGGTGGGAGCCGCCGTGGAATAGTAATAGGATGTTAAGAATTCGAATTTACATCTGTACCTTTCTATAAAATTAGAATTGCGACGGATAGTACCTACGTGGACACTAATAGATAATTATAGGATCAGGATAATCGCAGAAAATATTTCATGTAAAGTTTCGCTATTAAACGAATTTTAACTTTTGAACAACTTGTTTAAAAATTATAACTGTGTCTGTATTAGCAGTTCATTCCCCATTTTTCTATCACTCCTTTCTATCACTCGTTACTGCACACTTTGTAATAATTTCACGTGCAACAATAATTCGACTTATGACGTCGCTAGAATGAACATTTGTTTACTTGCATATTTTATTAATAATGAACAACAATTAAATTTTAATGAAATAGAACATCAAGTTCATGATTTTCTTTTTTCTCACTAATTAGTTTCGATTAAATTAAATTGTAAAGTTATCTCTAAAATAATTATGACTTGATTAAATTTTGTAACAATGAACTAGTATAAATGTAGGTACCTAAAACAACGCGCTAACATAACCACGCAGTAGCGTGCAAAACGGTTTACTTGGAGTGTTACAGTTTTAACGGGCTTAGATAACTGCTGGTTCGCGTTTAACGAACGAATAACAGAGTTATTTCTCACTAATTAACGTTCATTAACGGGCTAAATCGGTAAAAGTTAGTTCCTTGACTTTTGATATTAATTTTTGATAACGTATTAACTGATTCAAATTCAAAATATACCTAAGTAGTGTTAGTTGAATTCATTTAGAATTTAAAAGCTTTGATTCTTGAAGAATACATATCATGATGCATATACACAGGTACATTATATTTCACTTTTTTTTATACCACTAAGGTGGCAATCAAGCATACGGCCCACCTGATGGTAAGCGGTTACTGTAGTCTATGGACGCTTGCAACACCGCAAATACTCCTGTATTTGCGCGTAGCCGACCCTTTGAAAACCTTTTCACGCCTTTTTTCAAAGAACCCCATACTGGACTCATTCGAGAAAACCTCTGCAGGGATTTAAAGTCCCTTACCAGCGACACTCAAAATTTGTCACCATCTAATAGGTATGCGGAATTGACCCCATTGCACCGTTCTCTGGGACAATCTAATTGGCTAATGTAAAAGTAAATCACTACTAAAATATCGACAAATTATCTTGGCTTTGAATCCTGAGAAGAGATCATGCATCGATCATTCACTTTTGGCATAATGAGTGATTTATATTGATTTACCCAATATATTTTTTTCTCCTCCAGTCCAGAATATCTAGGCTCAGCCCTAGGTTAGTCCAACTACTAAGTAAGGATATCAAGTAATTTCGTTGATATTGCAAGTGTCTATTAAATGGATAATTTGCTTTTGTCATTCTTTGTCATGCAGTCAATTTTCCGATACATAAGTGAATTTCACACTGTTGTTTCTAATTTAAAATTTGATTTTCCACAAACATTGACATATTTCAAATCGATTACCTACTGTTGCTCAAACACAAACACTTAAACGTCACGAAACGTTCGAATAAAAAGTTTACCGAAATTAAGGAAGTTTCGTGACAACATAGGAATATTTGATAGTTTTTTTTATGGTAGGGGGTCCCGTACCTAAACTTATATTACATGTTATGGCAACGAGTACAGACCTAATAAACCTGTGCAGTATAATATAATAAAACTTGAGTATAATAATATAATTTCGTGATTCAGTTCCCACGACTTGCGCCGTGGAAACATATCCTCGGTCCTAATTGCATGAGATGGACAAGATACGGCTTTCAAATAAGCTCATTAGGAGTTAAAATTAGCATGAATGAACTTCACTTGTTTGCATAATTATAAGTATAATGTGGGGCAGGGACTGGCAAAAATAATAATCTTACTCACTGCATCTTTAGGTGACACAGTGCACTTGAATAAGGTCAAATTACAATACGTATAATACTAATTTAGGCCGAACATATAAGGTAATATGTAATACATTTTATCAAATCACCGCCTTTTTCTTATTTCAGCCGTGAAACAGTTGGCTGTGTTAAGGATTGAAGGGAAAGGTAGCCAGTGTAATAACTGGGCATAGACGACATTTCATCTTAGGCCTCAGGATGACAACGCACCTGCAATATGCAGTGATTTTTTCTTGTTTTTGCAGGTGTCTATAGGCGGCGGTAACCGCTTACCATTAGGTGGGCCGTCAGCTTGTTTGTCATCTAGTTGTATAAAAAAAAACAATTATACAAATATCGTCATATTTCAATACAAAGAAAAAAAACGTGTCATCAATTCTTTATATTTTTTCAATACAAGAATGGCGGTTACTGAAGCCATAAACGCTGTACGCGTAGTAAAAATCAAAATGAGTCCCTCTCTTCAATAAACTTAGAAAGTCCGGTGTGGTGGTGTTATGGCCTAAACTCCTCATGTGTTTATCCTATGTAGGAAGCTCTATTGCCCAGCAGTGGAACGTGCCTATATAGGCTGGTCATGACATATAAAAGATACAGTTATAAAATAGTAAACACCTAATTAACCGACTTCAAAAACGAGGAGGTTCTCAATTCGGCCGGTATGTTTTTTTTTTTTCTATGTATGTACACCGATTACGCCGAGATTACTGATCCGATTTACGTGATTCTTTTTTTGTTCGATGCGGAATAGCTGCCATTTGGTCCCATAAAAATTTTTTCAGAAACAGTTGGGTACTTTGGTTTGAAATAAAAAAAAACTGAAATTATGAAATCGTCTACATAAGCGAAATTGCGAATTTTTGCTTTTCCAATGACTTTTTAGTGAAACAATACGATAGTAGGAAACAATATAAGTTGACGGTCACCCATCTAGCTTCGACCGTAGAAAGTTAACACTAAAAATTGTGAAAAAAAATTTTTAAACAAAAATTAAAACCGACTTCAAAAAACTGAAAAGGATGAAATAATTAAATTTAAGTAGGTATTCATCCCCTAGAAACATATTTTTGGAGTTAGTGCTAAGTGGTTTCCAAAAACAATAGAAAGTAAAGCACTGACTCCAAAAATAGGTTTCTAGGGGATGAATACCTACTTAAATTTAATTATTTCATCCTTTTCAGTTTTTTGAAGTCGGTTTTAATTTAAGTTTAAAATTTTTTGACCTTTACATTACGAATGGTAAGTAATGGGCTCTCCTCCGATTATTAAACGACAACATTACGTTGGTGGGATGTTAGTTTTAATGTTGTGTAATCTAAGAACTACCTCACTGGGCCGGGTTGCGGTCAGCCTTGGCTGACGGCCGGAAACAATCTCTCTCACGATATTATACAATACTGTCCTGGTCTGTGGAGAGAGAACTGGTTTTCCTAGATCCGATGGCTTAGAATCTTTTCAAAATAGTAGTGTCCATTCACACAATACATCGTGTATTCGAAGGAACCACTGAGAAAAGCACTTTGCCCACTCGTCATAAGGCGACTCTTCGACGGCCGTTCGCAGTCATTGCTGCTTTGGTGTCAATACAACGTTTTCCTCCTAAGATTTTCTTTTATTTTCGGCAATAAATAACAATCGCAAGGTGCGAGGTCAAGGTCGTCGCCAAATAGTCAATCGTTCGCCTGGTCAAAGAAGCGTTGTCGTGGTGAAGGAATATCCTACTGCGGTGTTTGTTTGATGACGTTTCTCCCGTACTTTTCCCAAGACAAGTGGCAAGTAATTGTAATGTTAATTATGTAAGTATGTCGATATTGCATTTGAGTCACCTTTGAACTATTTCACGGCACTACTATTTATTACATGGTACAAGGTACGGTACTACTATTTATTACGTGGTCTCGAGATCAAACCTAAGACCACGCAATAGTAGTACGTGGTCTCAACGTACACGTTGAGACTACGTAGTATGAACAGTCGACATCTTGATATGCTGTCGACTGTTCATACTCAAAAGTGCTTCTTTGTGGCCTATTTAAATAAAATATTTTTTTCTTTCTTTCTTTCTTTCAAATAATATTGGCGAACGTTTACAGGCTGGTGATGACACAGAAAACAAAGAGTTCTATTTTCGAACCTTAAACTTATTTTTTATTTTTTTGTAACCAGTTCTAAAAACTTTAAGTGTTGCCCTCGTATCCATCTATTATCAGGCGAACAGTTTCGAATTTCCTGGCAAAAAAGTAGGAGAAAGAAGGCGAATGCGTGTACCCCACATAAAGCGAGCCAGTCTCTGTATAAGTCACCGCCATCTGGTGAAATTCATGAAATTCATTCAGGCATCCAATTAAATGCCTAGGCTAGTTAATTGAACTAGACTTACTCAACGTTTAACAACATGGCGTATTGAAAGACCGCTCAATTAGATGCCTAGGCGGATCATCTTGTACTGTAGAGTTTTGGGCTGGCACTTACACGCTTTAGGAGAGGTACTCGTTTTTGTCTCCCTTTCCCAATGTTACTAAGGCTTTTTACACCTAGTTAGTGAATCGATCATCTACGCAGGTAACTGCCTTATTCTGCTCTGTGCACTAAAACTTTCGTTTATTAATAATTTGATATTTAATCTCCGCTATGCGAAACTCGCTACTTCAAAGAAATAAAGTGCTGCAACGCATTTCAAATACAAAATGTCATTTACACCTGCCAATTCCCCGAAAAACACTTCAAGAAGTTGGAAGCGGTTGGTTGCTGACAATAAGTCGATCGGTTTAATGCCCGATAAATTTATTGTTACAAGAACGGACCGTGAGTTGAATTAGCATTCGGCTTTTATGTCTCCATGCGGTACTCGGAGCGTTTTATTGGTCGTCGCGAGGTCGTAACATGATCGTAACGATCGTGTGAGTTTAACAGGGTTCTCAACTATGAAATATTGCGATGTCATTATTTAATAAAAGAAAACTGGAGGTTATTGGAATAATTCGAGACATAAAGGCTGATTTGAATAGCCTTCTGTTTAGGTTTATGATGTTAAAAAAAAGACAGAACGATCACTCTCTAACGAGTTTTTTTACCATTGGCATGCAAAAATTATTATTTAAATGAATATTGAATATTAAAGACAAAACAAAGCAACTATCGGACTCGCTAGTAATCACTTGATTGGATCAGGCAAAAACACTTGAATAGTAATAACACTTTTACTCTAGGAAACTTTTAAAATAAAAAATCGTACGTCAGTGATCTCTCAGATTGACGCTCTCAGGCCACGTGACGTTAAATGTGAAACTTTACCTTTTTTTCTGTACTATACGCCTAATATATTAACACAAAATATGTACCTAATATTATAGTATACTCGCATACGATTATGACTTGACAGTGCAATAGGTCGTATTTCGGAGAAGAAAATATTAAATGTGTAAAGTAGCATAATTATAAAGTGCTATGTTTAATATGCGACGCACTGTACATACCTTGTTGAAAATGACTAGCTAATTTCTAGTCTCGTCAGAATTATTTTTACATTCACGTATTATCTCCACCACGGACCGACATAGTAATAATATTTTTTCTCTCATGAATTTCTTAGATTGTATGTCGTGATGTATAAAGGTAATTGCATAAGCACGTATATTTAGAGTGGATCCCAATTATGTCCGAATGATGTGGAGTCATACTATCCATTCAGGTGCCGTAACGGGAATGACACGCCGTCAATGTGCAGACATTACTGTACCTACATACCTATATTGTGAATGTATAGAGCCATTTATTTGAAAGTTTCTACGTGAATATGTGATTTGAATAACAACTTTGTGTATGGAATATTTTCAGCACTAATTTCACGTTGATTCCCTAAGATTTTGTTTTGCTGATCATTAAGATTAGATTTTAACTTTATTTTTTTGTGAATGTCCGTATACTTCTCTCATAATTATCGCCAATTAGCTATCGGTAGGTAGGTATTCCTCTGACTGCTGGGCAAAGACTTGCTACTTGTAACATACACATTAGGAGCATGAACCATTACCCCCCACCATCACTCTGGCATAGAGTTGGTGGGAAGACATTTGCAGTAACAATGGTATATCTGACATAAAACCACTTTAGAGGATTTAACTCGCGCTAAATTAAATTAATATTTTTATACCCGACGCGACGTTTTAATTACTTTACAGCTTTCGTCACAAGAGGATTGAATATGCCATAGGTTTATAAGTCAACCACCGATACTTTTCATTATTATTAAATTCATTAAATTCTGCCCTTATTTTAAAAGTAAAGAGAAATAAAACAGAGACTGAACTCTGAAATCCGGGCTTGTGAAAAATGATTACTCAGTCGTTCTAGTTCTGTGTACGTATAGAATTTTATTAATAGAAACACGTTTGTTTGATTTTGTAATAAATTTAGTCATCTATTGTGCTTATTCATCGCATTAACTTGATTTGCATAGATTACATAGGTTGATGACATTAAAATACGCTACTTTAATGTCAGATGTTACAAGTACAATGCACATTATTGTTTTTGTGTACTGCTGGGTTATTTTATGTATTATGAAACAATTCCTTAGTCTTTTTTATGGTATATGTCATTATCTATTTAATGTATTAACTATACTTTTTTATTATTTAAGTTCACTCTAATTCATATAAAACCTTAATGACATTCTTGCACCTGTTATTATACAGGGTGGTGCCGTCAATAATAAATTAAAACATGGGCTATGTTCATAGAAATAGTTCGCCACTTTCAAAAACATCTTATTCATTTGATAATTTCATCATGTTTCTATGAAATAATGCAGCCGATGCTATATTACTTCATACAAATGTCATGAAATTATCAAACGATTAAGATGGTTTTAAAAGTGGCGAACCGTTTCTATGAACTAATAAAGCCCATGTTTTAATTTATTGTCGTATTGACGGCACCACCCTGTATATATCACACTATTTTTTCTTCTACTGCAAGTTGCCTGGAAGAGATTGCTGTTTAGCAATAAGGCCGTCTATTGTACTGTCTGTCCTGTGTGTAAATTTGTTCTGTAATGTGTTTTGCTAATCGTTTTTGTTAATGCAAAATTCCATTAATAAAGCAGTTTAATTTTGTGAGAGTCTAACTGTGCCTCTATTACTTCTACAAAACTGCTAATTTAAAAGGCTTGTTGTCATAAAATCGTACTGTCGTTATGCGTCTAAAGTGTGAGTAAAAATGTTTAAGCTAAGTCTCAACTGGGTGCTACTTTTCGAAATAAATTATAATAGCAGCTGCTTGTATGTTACCGAAGAAAATAGATATAAAGACTTAGCTAAGGTGACTGTACCCAGGCAAAAACTGGCTTTCAAATTGAAAATGTCCCTCCAACGATCAGTATTAAGCGGAGTTCTTAGCTTCCCGCGGTTCTCCATAATCACCGCCGTAATTATCAGCTAACAAAGCTAGCAGCGCCACTTTTGTACCACCATCGCCACCAACATTTCAATGCAATTAAATATTCATTACACGACGTGCCCGCAGAGGCGGACGTTTTTGTCATTAGGAGCGAATGAAAATTTGGACATTATAAAAATAATATCTAAAACAGCACGCTCCGGGCCACGAAACGATTTGTGGAACAATGCGGCTCAAATACAGAGACTAGCATTACCATACGCTATTACTGCTTGCGAAAAGTCCGATTTAATATTTCAGCTGCGAAATGTTCCGCTTTCCCACGTGTTCACTCTCTTAATTGACGTTTAAAATAGATTCTAACTGTCAGACTTCGATAATAATTGCTTCAATAAGCTCCGCATAATCATAATCAAATGGCATTACAAGCGGATCGAAAGTAGGCTCTTTATTGAGGCATTGTGAGAGCCACAGATTATGGGCAATCAGGTTTCGTATTAAAGATTGACGCCACTCGCTTAGACGAGCCGAGACTCCCGGATGCCAACAATAGGCACCTTCTGGGTAAGCTCTCTACAAACTTCTCTCGAAACAAGAGTGAACCTATTTTAATAAAAAAAAAATACAGCGATTGTTGCTCTAAAAGCGTGCGTGGCTTTGGAACATCAGTTGATTTCAAATTCCGACCGTTCATCTTTTCCTATCAGATAGTTATCTATGCTAAAATTAGTATCCGTGCTTACAGTGAACTCACATTGAATTGTTAATTTAACGATGTCTATTTTACATATATGTCAGTACCAATAATGACTTGAAATTATGTCTCTGCTAAACTCTCGGTGGCTTTTAATTATTAACTATTTTACTGACGTTAAAAGCCAATTACCTACCAATGTTTCTGTGCAATAATCTAAAATCAAATTAAGAACGATTTTAGATTTGACATAATTTTATCACAATTGGGTCCAGATATGATAAGCTGTTTTATATGCGAGACATATAAGCCTCGCCTTCATTATTGTCGTGTACATTGGGACGATTCACGTTTGACGAACGATTCTTACGTTCTCAGCGGGGGCGGTGCCGCCTAAGTTGTACTTAAGGCGCTCTTTTCCCGTTTTGAACATTTTCGATTGATTGTACCACCACGAATATAAAACATTCAATTCTGAAATTCTTATATAATATAGTTGACCGTATTATCTATTAGTTGTAAAGACAGAAACATGATTGGTAATACTTCACTCGATAGAAAAAAAATTCAAAGATTGCTCTGCTCAACATTTTAAAAGTCATTTAAGTCAGATAATACATTACTAAATGACGTTAAAAATATACAAATTGATGTAACTTTTCATCATCTATAAAATGATAATAACAGTTTTTTTTACATCATACATTTTTATTACGATGTAGGCAAAAAACCTATAAAATTCAATTTACGGGGAGTAATCATGACGCTCCGATGTTACTTCAGTACCCGTCGAGAGCTTCCCGAGTAAGGTCACGTCGCTTTATGCTCCGCAGATCCCGCGCGATAGTTTGTATTTGAATAGGTGTAAATATAAAATAGGTTAGGTTTTTTTTAAGTTTGATTAGGTTTATTTTAGTTTGTTTAGGTTTGTTTTAGTTAATTTAAAATAAGTTTTAGTTGGTAAATAATAAGGTTCTAATTAAAATGGGAAACAAAAATAATAAATCAAATTTTAATAAATTAACCCATAGAAAAATGTTATATAATGAATTAGAAATTTATTGTTATCCAATTAACGAAATTTATAAATAATATATAGGTATTATACATTTTATAAGTTTCATCTTATATATAAAATTCTCGACTCACAGTTTTAGTTACCATACTCCTCCGAAACGGCTTGACCGATGATCATGAAATTTTATATGTATATTCATTCAGTAGGGCTATTATCTATTTTTTTTTGACATTTTGTTTTTTATGGCAAGACAACGTTTGCCTGGTCAGCTTGTGATTATCTAAATATTTCGTAGGACGCTTTTTGTACCACAGTGTAATTGCACAGAACAGTATAACTTCAAAACCGGTTCTGAAATTATTCTGAAATTTTTATTGTTTTTGGAGTTTACTCCTTAAGAATCGATTTGCATATATAAGGGGCCCGGTATGAGAAAAATGTAAGGAGTAAAATCTATCGATGAATGACCTCGTTACGTTTTTGGTGCGAAACTTTCTAATTTGGTTGAAAGTGGGTGGAGCTTAAATCGGACTCCGCGCCATGATTTAGTTTGTCATTGACTGCGTCACGGTGATGTACTCGTAAAAAAACAATAAAATCACAGTAAATATGTCCAAAAGTGAAGTAAAATGGTGTGTCAGCCGCGTAGGTGAACATAATAAGAACACTGGAATCAAATTTTACATGTAAATCTCTCCTAAACCTTAATAATCGAGTCAAATATAAACAATAATATTGGCCGCCATGTTGGCCCAATATTTGTGGACAATTTGAACAAATAATGATGGATGGATGAGTGGATGATGTTAAGCAGTCATTTGTGTGTGACAGTATTTATTTATTTTCAACTCAACTTTTAACTCTGCAAACTTTTATGACGACTTATTGTTATTGTGTATGTTTAATAGTTAATTTACCTACTAATAAGTAGGGCTTGGTATTCGAATATTCGAATATTCGTATTATTCGAATATTCGCCTCATTTACTATTCGAATATTATTGAGAGTAGTATTCGAATATTCCGAATTTTTCGAATACTGATATTTCATAATATAAATCAACACAACTATGAATGAATTTACCAAAAATGACAGATTATATGCGTAGAAGTAGGCGAGGAAGTGTTACTTTTTGAGTTAATTGGAAAAGAACTGTAAAATAAAAGTTGATTTAATTTTGTTTTTGTCAGTTTCAACAGAAATACATTTTTTACACGAAATTTTCAAAAGAAACTTCTAAACTCAAGCAGTAACGACGTCAATATCCATCTTTTACTTCGTCAGAGCATCGGGAAATATACAAACTAGTTTAACATGATCTCCGAAATGCTAATACTCGCTTAATAAAAAGAGCAATTGAGCAGAACATGGGGTTAAAAGTGTTCGTCCAGTTCTAGGGAGTAGGAAGACCGCCTGACGAAGTTAACCACTGCTAGTGGGATCGTTGATGTATTGTATCCAGGCCGGAGATTCTTTAGGAAATTGAAAGCTTCCATAGTACATTATACCCTTCGCATGCATCTTGAGCTGATCTAAAAATGAGAATTCTACTAGATCAACACTGAAACGCCACTTCACTGAGGGCCTGCTGGAAACCCAGAAGTCAGTCTTAACGAAATTGAGATAGGTCTTAGACAGCTAAAATAGAAAAACGCCTGGAGAGGATGCAATAACGACGGAACTTCAAAGCTGGTGGATGAGCATAGCTGAAGGAGCTCCAAAAATTTTTAATTCTGTCGCCTTTTATAGGAGAACTCTAGAAGAGTGGGAAAAGAGTGTGTTCGCCCTCTCTTTTAAAAAGGCGACAAGACGCTGTTGAAAAACTACCGTCCAATTTTACTCCTCAGCAACCGCTACAAGCTATTTCCTAGAGTCCTATCGAATAGACTTGCGCGAAGACTCGAAGAATTCCAATCCACAGAACAATATATCCGGAACCATGGTTCCGGAGAGGATATTGCATCATTTTCATAGTGTGACAGGCTTTTCCATCAGGACCTGAGCTGTTTCTGAATCTTTACTGCGATGCCAAGTTGATATATCTAAGTGATAAAATGCTTCACGATGCAAAGACTGGGACCATCCAAGTACAGAACCAGCAGAGTTACCCATTTTCGATATGTGAGACAAATAGATGTCATATCCCCCAAATTGTTCACAAATGCATTTGATTACAGGATATGTTCAAGATACTGAATTGGAACGGAAGGGGTATCAACATTAATGGCAAGACAGATTTGCAGATGATATCGCCGTTATAGCCGGAACGCTGCAGAATCTACAACAGATGTTGCAAGACCTAGCTGACTCATCTCAACGCATCAGTTTCCCGATGAACTTGGATAAAATTATGACAAACTGACCATATCTGAGTAAAACATTTCGAAGTGGAGACAAATAGAAGGATTCGTCTAGACTGGGCAGCATTCGGCAAGCTGCGTCGAGTTTTTTTTATCGGCAACCCCACAAAGCCTTAAGCAAAAGTCAGTGCGTCCTTCCCGTTATGGCATATGGTGCTGTGCACTCACGGTACAGCTGGTGCACCAGTTTTAAGCTCGGAGTTTCACAGAAGGAACAAATTCACAATGCAGTGATCTGGCAGAGGATTGACAATATAGAATCAAAAGCCTACGAATGTATAAGCATAAGTGGTAGCGGGACGGCTTCGTTTGTGACTAGCAGTAACTAGATCAGGCTAGCCAAAGATCGAGCCAAGTGGTATTCATATGGAGTGGCCTACGTCCAGCAGTGGACTGATAATGATAAAAATGGTGAATAAATGTTTACGAAACGTAGTTTTTCTTTTCAAATCAGTGATATTTTACTTTGTTGTCAGTGATCTTTATGAAATCAACGAATTATGTGCTATATTCAAGTGATGATGTTGTTTTTTGTTCCTTTTATATAAAGTATTCGAAATATTCGTAATATTCGAATAATTCGAATAATATTTTTGGGACTATTCGAAATATTCGAATAGTAAATATGGACGAATATTACAAGCCCTACTAATAAGCAATTATGGCTTTATACAGCGTTGCCTTATATGATTTTTGTAAGTATGATAAACAAACCTCCACTTTATGGATATTTTGCCACAGTTCCTTACAATACGATGCCACTTTCAACACATTTCTCAATAAATTTAAGCATTATTATTTTAACATGTGTATGTTTATTAATTACTTTAATAATTTACTTATTTACAAAATGATCTGGAAATAGTATAGGTATCTATTTTAAACTGTTAAGGATAAGTCGTAGTAAATAAAGTTGTAAACTGCGAGATAGTTTCGTGAGGTTATTGAAATAAAACAACATCATTATTTCAATAGAGAAGATAGTTGGACCACACCAGCTTGGGATCTTATCATGAGAATTACAAAGTCTCAAGCCCGTACTCTTCCCGACCTTCGGACACTGTAAGTTCCATGGCGTGAATCGGAACACTCAAAATATAACTATAAAAAATATGACGGTATTTAATATTAAACTTATCAAAGACAACTGACATTTTTACTTCAGTTTTCCCGTGACCTTGATCGCTATAAAGTAATCGAAACATTGGGTATAAAAAATCATAATGTGACATCTAATTAAACGCAAGTTAAATCCGGTAAAGTGGTTTTATTTCAAGAAATAAAACCACTTGATGACAATTTAATTTTTTTCTTATGTCCTTCATCATCACCAGCCTATATACGTCCCACTGCTGGGCACAGGCCTTCCTACATGGAAGAAACACATGAGGAGTTTGGGCCATAACACCACCACGCTGGCCCAATGCGGGTTGGTGGGCTAAAGCGGTTGTAGTAACAACCGGGACCAACGGCTTAACGTGCCTTCCGAAGCACGGAGGAGCTCGAGATTATAAATTTTGGTTGACCCATCCCAGGGTCGACCATGGCGAAAGTTGCTTTGTTTTCGTATTCGAAACCAGAGCGCTCAAACCAATACGCCACCGAGCTCCTCCTTATGTCCTTAATACAAATAAATAATATCATGACAGATATTTAGATTTTTTTTATTTAAATGAATGAAGCGAACCCATTTCATTTCTGATTTCTGATGTCAACTCTAAAATTGAATAAGTTTACCGATTTACAACGTTACTATATTTATTAAAAATGACGATATATAATTATTAAAGTCGTTAAAAAAATTGCATGGTTACATCCTGCATATATGACCCGTCCGGCGCGTGTAAATCAGAAGACCGAGAGGGCGCTATATAATTTCGATATTAGCCGATTTTATCCGACGTGCTCTTCTAGCCGCCGAGGGTACCCATTTTGCGACGAGTTTTGTATGAAGTTATGCTTCTAGGCTCTCTACGTTCGCCGGTTATTGGGTTTGTTTATTTCTATCAGTGTCGACATACTTATATTGCTGTTTTTATTATAAATATCAATAATTAATATTGTTATTGTGAAGTTTTAATCTTTATCATTGTGTTCCGCTAAAGTGAACTGAAAGTATTTTCAAATAACTATGGCAGAAAGAGTAGATGATATTGCCGGAACATCTAAATGTATATGAAATGAATAAATATATATTTATATATGTATATTATTTTCATTAATTTGTTAATTTACCCTTTCATACAGTATCAATCTTTTTAAGTTAAATAAACTATTTTTGCGTCTGGTTAGACTATCGAACTTAAGGAGTAAACTCCAGTTGTGCGTCGGAGCTGACACACACAATTTTTTTTTCGTTTATATAAGTTTAGTTCTAATTTAATCATATATGTTTTATAAACGCTGGCCTATATTTTAGTGCTTTTATGCGCCAGAAAATAAATTCGAGTGTTGTGGTCTCAGGGGTTGGAAATAGCTCTGCACCAACCTATCAACGTAAAAAGTAAGTATATATGTATGTATAAAACACATTGGACCTAATTCTGGAGGAACAATCTTAAGTTTAAATTTAAGTACAATCTATCTCTTTCTTACAATATGTAATAAGAAAGAGATAGCAATATTTTGTTTAGAGCTGTCATCTAAATTCAGACAGATTTCATACGAACCATAGACAATTATTTTAGACGGCATGTATAGAGGTGCCTTCTAAATACTGCATTTTATCACGTTCAATAAGGTCGAAAATTGAATGCATGTTTCTAAATGTCAAATTTTAAGTCGGCGATACTTTTCGTATTCAAATTGAGAGAAAGAGGTAGACTGAACTTAACAATCATAGCATCTTAGAATTAGGGCCATTATTTCTTTAGATCGTTATTTAAAATTAAATATTTGTTTTAAAATTTGCATTCATATTAGAAGTGCGCGCCGAGCCCCAATTTTCCGGCGGCGGCGCGCCGACCATTCATGGTCGGCATGGCGACGCCGCGCCGGCGTGGCCCTATATTTTGCCGTCATTTTAAGAGGTTTCATTCTCCAGAGTATTCATACAAATTTTCAAGTCCAAATTTTTCGGAATTTAATAGACTGTATCTAATGAAACTTTATACGCATAAGCAGGATACAGAGATCTAGAAAGTTGTAAGAGATTATTTTCGAAAAAGAGCATAAGAACTAAATTAGAGCGAGTAAAAAATAGAAGTAGAATAAAAAAGTTTATTCATAATTCATAATTCATAATTCATTTATTCACATAATTTGTCACGTTACTTTGTACATAATATTTGTGGAATAGATGGTGTTAATTAAGCTACAAATTGCCTTTTGAGTTGAAGGCGTTTGTGAACATTACAAAAAAAAATATTAATATTCTGGCTGAAGTCACTTTGATATTATTATTAAAACATTAACAAACAAACAATTACTAAGGTAGTCAATAATAAAATTAATATAAATAATTATAATGCATGTCAACAAAATAATAACTATGTCTAATATAAAAACATCTAAACATAACACAAAACATTTATTAATTACAAATCTTAATAGAATAATTAAAAATCAAATTTGTCAATAAAAAATTCATTCATATTATAGTAACACTTTCTCATTAGCATTTCCTTAACATGATTCTCAAATCCACTACCTTGGAGAGATTTAATAGTATTTGGCAAGTGATTATAAGCTTTTACAGCCATATAGTATGGACCTTTTTCGTATAATGCGAGATGCGCGCTAGGTAGGATCAGGTTATTTACTCTACGTGAAGCGTATCTTCTTGGAACGTCATTCGTACCTTGGAAGTAGCTGGCGTGTTTTCTCACAAACCGGCACAACTCAAATATATATACGCAAGTAACTGTGAGGATTCTGAACTTAGCAAACAATATTCTACACGAATCCCTAGGTGACGTTCGTGTTATAATTCTAAGACACCTCTTCTGCAATATAGAGACTGCATGAACATCAGTAGAGCCACCCCAGAATATAACGCCATACCTTATCCAGGCGGCAGCGTGGCTATGGTAGGCGGTGAGCGCACACTCCTCATTTGTGGCGTGGCGAAGTTCACGTAATGCATACGAAAAACTGCTTAGTTTACTCACCACGCCTTCCACGTGATGTTTCCATGTTAGAGTAGTGTCCATTTTTATACCAAGAAGAGAAAACGTATCAACTTCCTCAATTTTCATCCCTTGATGAGTGATGCAAAGAGATAATGCAGGTCTTTGATACGGACGGAATTGCATAAGTTTTGTTTTTTCAAAGTTTAATTTTAGCCCTAGTCCTTTCAGTGATGTGACAATTTTGTTTAGACAATCCGTTATTAAACTTTGTAGGTTACATATTTCATCTTGATCACAAGTTACTAAAAGAGTAGCGTCATCTGCGAATAAAACGATTTTTTGAGATACAACTGAGGGAAGGTCGTTTATATATGTTAAAAATAATAAACAGCCTAGTACGCTTCCCTGTGGTATGGATCCAGTCAAAGGTTCAGTAGAAGATTTAACTGATTTAATTTCTCGACCTTTTTTAAATAAATGAGGTATTGCCACGTATTGCTTTCTATTTGAGAGATACGAAGTGAACCACCTGTGCGTCTCACCTCGGAGCCCCAGTGAATATAACCTTTCCAATAACGTATGATGTTGAACGTGGTCATATGCCTTGGACATGTCCATGAAAATAGCTATGGCACATTTATTTTTATTTAGCGCGCTTAGTATTTCTAAGTTGCAATCAAATACAGCTGTAGTAGTAGAACGATTTTTACGAAAACCGTGTTGGTATTCACTAAGAACGCCATACTTTTCAAAAAAGGCATACACCTTTTGGCAAATTATTTTTTCAAAAATCTTTGATATAACAGGAAGCAAGGCAATAGGTCGGTAATTGGAAACACTAAATTTATCTCCGTTTTTAAAAATAGGTTTAATCACAGCCATCTTCAATTTATCTGGGAACACCCCCTCTTTGTAAGACTGGTTAATTAGTAACGTCAAAGGCTTTATGAACTCATTCACACAGTGTATCAGCAAGGTGGCTGGGATATCATCAAATCCACAAGTGTTATTGCGCTTCAGGCTTAAAATAACTTTTTTTACATCCGTTTCAGTAGGGCTACTTAAGAATAATGAGTTAGGCAAAGATATTCTATTAACTCGGTTTTCGGTTTTGTCTTTTTTATTTGAACACAAATTTACATAATACTGATTAAACAAATTAGCTACTTTTGTAGGAGATGTAATTTTTATATTTTCAAAATTTACGACAAAATTTTCATGTTTCACATTTTTGTCAACTTTTATTTTCTCATTTATCATTCCCCACATTGCCTTATATTTATTACGGGATGTTTGTAACCTATTTATATAACATTTTCTTTTCTCTGCGGCTATTATCTTTTTCAGTATTTTATTATAATATTTTGTATATCTTTTTAGCGTTTCACTTTTGAAATGACATGTAAGGTAACGCAGTATACGTTTGTGGTAGAAACATTTCTTTATACCCTTGGTAACCCATTTTATTTTGTGCTTATTTACTAGCGTTAATTTTCTAAGCGGTATATAACAGTCTAATAATGTGCGAATATTATCTTGAAATAAATTATAATTTGTATTCATGTCATTTTGAAGAGACAAAATATTATACCAATTTATGTCACCTAACTTTATCCTAAACATTTCCATGCTTTTCAGCGAAAATATTCGTTTACTAATTTTATAATTAATTATGTCACTGCAAACGCTCTTTTGCAACGGTATTTGTCCAATTAGTGTGTTGTGATCAGATAGTTGGAAACATTTTACTGACGTTTCCATGATTACATTTGCTGTGACTATGAATTGGTCGATGCATGTGGAACTATTTTGTGTTTCACGAGTGGGGGTGTCAATTAAGCAACGAAGTCCATAAGATTTAAGAATGTTAACAAATTTTCGAGAAACTTTAGTTTTCTTTGTGACATCGATATTTATATCTCCTGCTAAAACAATTCTTTTGTTATTACTATGCTTCATAATATGATGCAACAAACATTCCATCTGAGAGAAAAAGGTATCTATTTCTCTGTCTAAGCGATATATAGCCACTATTAACAAATTGCATTCACTGACTTCAATAGCACAAAATTCTACTATAAATTCTATTGTAAACGATTCAATATCCAGGCGCTCCCTAGTTTTTATATTTTCCCTGGCAAAGATAGCTACCCCACCATGTATGTGTTTTTTCCGTAAGTACTTAGCGCGCAAATCGTATCCCTCCAATGTGTAAAGTTGAAAATTACAAGGCAACAACCAATGTTCAGTCAGTACAATAATGTCTATGTCAGTATTAATTAAAAATAAATTCAAATCGTCAATTTTATTAGATAAACATTGAATATTCTGGCACATGATATTACAAAATTTAGGGGCGAAAGGAAGATTTCCCTCGTCTCTCTGGACCTTTCCGGGTAACAATTTTAGTTGAATCAGACGCATCTTTCTTCCGCTGATTCTCATATAATAATTCATTGTCAAAAGCTAACATAAGTTGCTGTAGGTCATATAGTATATATTTAAGTCCATTTGTATTAATCTGTCCATTGTATTTTGAGAACATGTTAAATGAGTACTGTAGGTTTTTATTGGAGTCTAATATGTAACAATATTTATAGTTTAAATTGTCACGATATAATAGCTTATTAAAAGTTTCGATTCTGTGATTGTATATATTGGCATTGTAGCAACATTTAAAGGTCGGTAAACATATTATAACATTTGTATTCTGTACAGGTAAAAGACTCTCTCTTATATGACATATTAAATTTCTATAATTTCTTGATACAATAAAGTCCTCTTCACCTAACATTAGTACACAAAAATCTTTTAGTGAATATCCTTCCAGTTTTTTGGGTAGTTCGCTTAACAGTTGTGTAGCACCACCACCTGGGATGCGATAGTGACACATTTGTACTTCTTCAAAATGACTTATTATCATCTTTGTCAATTTATTAAACCGAGTATTGCTAATAACACATAGTTTTTTCTCCAAAGTCAAGTCACTGTCTGTTAAATTACTAGAAGTGTTCTCGTGGTTTTTTAATGGTGTTTGGATCTCACCATGTGGCATTGTAGATATCGTTTCTTTCGAATTTCTCCCTGGGGGGCTTATCAAAAGCCGTGATATGAAGCTTTTTCGTTTTTGTTTAGGATTTCCTACAGGCGTTGACATATATGGTCCACTAGCATTATAATGTGTGCTTGACGTAAGGTCCTCAGTAGTAATGGTCTTGTAAAGCTGTAATATTTTTCCTTGTTCTACTATCTTTTTTGTTAGTTTTGTATTTGACATGTTCAGGTTTTCGATTTCGTTATTTGCTATATCTAGTTCACTTCTAAGCATAGCTATTTCTTCCTTTAATTCTTGAACTATCACGCTATCTACCGTGTCGCCATCTGGTAAGCTATTAGAGCTCTTCTGTAATTTCGCTGAATGATATGTGTTATTCATTGGCAGAAATGAGTCCGACAAATTAAGCGGATGATTTTTTTGTCTTTTCTTCTGTCTGAGGGTAACATGGTCAATATTTTTATCATTAGAGTCAGTTTCACTATCTCCTGATAGTACCTCAAAAGAATTACTCAATGGAACATTAATGGTTTGAGGTGATTGGTTTTCTTCTTTTCGATATTTACAATCATCACACTGGCATTTTGCACGATTTTGTTGTTTCATTAAGTAGAAAAACTTTTCTCCTATACTAGTGCAGTCTAAATGAAGTGTATTTTTGCATGTTAGACATTTTATAAAATCTCTGTTTTGTATAGTGCTCTTACATTTCGCACATACCAACGACATCTTGTGTTAAAATAGTTAAACTTAAAAACTCGACAGCTTCGTTAGATATACTGCACCAAATTCGTCGCGACCGTCCCAAGCACCGTGGTCGAACGCGCGGCGCGCCGGCTTCCAATCAATAGGTCCCGCGTTCAATCCCCGCAAAAATCATAAAATCTAACAAATACTTTTTCTCACCAGAGGTGCTCCAGAACTGATGGGGCGCAGTCCCGGCCCAGCTTCAAGGCGAAGCCCGAGTCACTTGCATATAAAAACTAATTTATTAAAATATTAAGAGGCGAGCAAGTTACACACGTCCGCACTCAATCGAAGTCAGTCGCACAAAAAAAATATTACTTGAAATGCTATCAAAACTGCATCTCAGCATTAGTAGGAAATGAAAGAAAGAGAAGGTGAGGTACAGAACTTTAAAAGTACAGTTTTGTTTGCACAATACATAATTCCAATACCCAATTGAAGAATTATAGACCCATCGCGCTCCTGAGTCATGTTTACAAGCTGTATTTGAGAGTTACAACGAATCGTCTCGCACGCAGATTTGACGACTTCCAGCCTCCCGAACAAGCCGGATTCCAAAAAGGCTTTAGTACCATAGACCACATACATACGCTGCGGCAGGTTATACAGAAGGCCGAAGAGTACAACCTGCCATTATGCTTAGCGTTCGTAGACTAGGAGCAAGCCTTCGGTTCTGTCGAGACCTGGGCCGTGCTTCAGTCACTACAGAGATGCCAAATAGACTATCGGTACATCCAAGTGCTGCAGTCACTCTACGAAAACGCCACTATGTCAGTCCGGCTTCAGGACCAAACCTCGGAACCAATACGTCTTCAGCGAGGTGTGAGACAGGGCGATGCTATATCGCCGAAACTGTTTACTGCCGCGTTGGAGGATGTGTTTAAGGTTTTGGGCTGGATAGGAGTACTTGGCATCAACATAAACGGCGAGTACATGACTCACCTTCGTTTTGCTGATGATATCATAGTCATGGCTACAAACCTGGAAGACTTAGGCAATATGCTCGACGACCTCTGTAGAGTCTCCCAACAAGAGGGTCTAAAAATGAAAATGGATTAGACGAAAATTATGTCGAATTTCCATGTCGTAGCCACTCCTGTAAAGGTTGGAAGTTGTTGACGAAGATAATTTACCTGGGACAGATAGTCCAACTTCCAGAAAGAGGTCAATCGACGGATCTAACTCGGCTGGGCAGCGTTCTGGGAAGTTTCGCACCATATTCTCGGTCCAACTACCGCAGTGTCTCAAGACGAAAGTCTTTAATTCGTGTGTTACCAGTTATGTCTTACGGAACTGAGACGTGGCCGCTTACAATGGGCCTCATAAGAAGGCTCAATGTCACCCAAAGGGCAATGGAGAGGGCTATGCTCGGGGTTTCTCTGCGTGATTGAATCAGAAATGATGAGATCCACAGGAGAACTAAGGTTACTGACATAGCCCGAAGAATTGCGAGCCTCAAGTGGCAGTAGGCAGGCCACATTGCAAGGAGGACTGACGGCCGTTGGGCGGAAACGTCCTCGAGTGGCGGCCACGTACAGAGAGACGCAGCATTGGTAGGCCTCCCACAAGGTTGACCGATGATCTGGTGAGGGTCGCGGGAAGCCGATGGATGCGGACAGCGCAGAACCGATCGGTATGGAGATCTTTGGGGGAGGCCTATGCCTAGCAGTGGGCGTCTCTCGGCTGAAATGATGATGATGATGAATACATAATTGGATGAAAATAATTTGTCATGGATTGGACATTGTCATGGATGAAAATAATTTTATCCACGCGTAGTGGACTTAGTCGCGATCTTTTAGCAGTGACAGTTAGTCCTGATATAGGAAAAACTCGCTGATTTGGCGCGCTTGTGGCAGGAATTGCCAATATAGCCCTTGTGAGTTCGCTTAAAAGCACAACACAAAAGCTTGCAAAAACAGAAGCTTGACTTGATCTTAGCGTCGTATCGTATAAAACAGATATTTAAAACTGTTTGGATTTAGTCTTATTAAATGTAGTCATTTTCTATGCGCACTATTTTCAACTGATCGCATGAAATGAACCGATAAAAATGGACGATCGTGCGAGCGAGCGGCTGTTCGTTGCTTCCCCTTCCACGCCCCCGGCGCGCCGAGCCGCCGCCGCGGCGGCGGCGGCGCGGGCCGAGAGCGGCGTGGCGCCGCTGCGCCGGCGCGGCGCGCATGTCTAATTCATATGCAGGTTAATAATAATATTATGTTACTTATACCAATTATTTAGATCCAAATAAGTATCATCAGTCCGTGATGACGTCATTGAGATTTTATTTGGTTACAAAAGTTACCAAGGACTGTCGGTCAGGGACCAAGAAAAAAAAGAATTTTTATACAGGGTGGTGCCGTCAATATGACAATAAATTAAAACATAGGCTATATTAGTTCATTGAAATCGTTGACCACTTTCAAAAACATCTTATTCGTTTGATAATTTCAAGACATTTCTATGAAATAATGCAGTCAATGTTATATTATTTCATATAAATGTCATAAAATTATCAAACGAATACGATGTTTCTGAAAGTGGCAAACCGTTTCTAAGAACTAATATAGCCCATGTTTTAATTTATTGTCATATTAATGGCACCACCCTGTATACAACTTTAAACAACGTGTTAGGGGGTCGCTCTCGAAAATGAAGACAGGTGGCAGTGCTGGTCACCCTTAACACGATTTGTTAGAAAATACCATTTGAAATCGTGAAAAAAAACAGCTGTTGCATACAAACAGGTTGTAGACCCCGGAAATACAAGAGGAATGGAAATAAGAAAAATAAAATTACAAGGAGACAAAGAAAATGCACCTGTAACATTGTCTGAAAACACATCATCAACTGCTGTAGAGAGTTCTTCTTCTATATCGCAGATAATAATAGATCCTGATAACTATTAAAAAAACCTATCCTAACTTTTATAACTTTTTGCGGCTGGAATATGAAGGGGTATTTGGGACTCCCAGGCCCTTACGGCCGCCACCGCCCGTTCCCGTGGTCAGGCCGTAAGGTGCAAGTACTTCCCCTACTCATATAAAATACATATTTTTTTGTCAAGTTAAACGGTTTCATTATGTAGCTATTGTAGCGAACGCTAGGAAATATAATTAGGTCCTAGGTCATCACAATACACACCGCTGTCTTCATCAATCCAGGGCATTGATCAGACTCAAAAATAAAATCGTAAGACGTAGCGCGACTTGAGAAAATATATAAATAGCATTTATGATAATACTAGTATCTTACCGCGGCTCCAACTTGGTTATCGTTTCAAAAAAGTATCCTACATCCCTTTTACGGTCTCAAACTATCTCCTTACCAAATTTCATCTGAATCGGTTACCTAAGTGGTTTAGGCGTTAATGCGTAAGATAACATACAAACAAACTCATTTTCACTATTTCAATATTACAGGTAGGATGAGCGGTTGACTGTTGATACAAATTTTTACAGCTGACCATCTGGTGGACCGTATGATCATGAAAAAAGTTAGTACCTATCTAAATAATCTATAAAGTAATACCATAATGTTACTGTATGCAATTTTACTATGGCACATCGTACCGCTTGGACCGGGCGGTCGCGGCCGGCGCGGTGTCATCTCGCGCGCGTCGGATTTGCTTACGTTACGCTACTTATTGGCGGGGGCTGAGGAAGCATTTTTACCTACGACTGCTCGGAATACCTCGCCTTAATAAAATAAAAAGAATTTCAAGAAGTTCGTCAACATCATTGTTAATGAGAGAGAGGTCATATTACAAATATTGAAGGTCGGCTATGTATAAAAGAGTTCTCAGAAGATATTTTTGTCCATAACCTACCTTCCCTATTTCTAGTAACGAGCAGGCATGTTCGGAGTAATAGAACGGTCGCTCACACACAAATTTAGTCGTTCGCCGTTTCTTTGTCGTACACACTTCCAGAACTTGAAATTATTTGCAGCACCTTTCTATATAACATGGGTTCCTTCAAAAGAGGCGTGAAAAGGCACTTGTGGCTTGCAAAATAGTTTATGCTTCCTGCAATAGCTGTCTTCGTATATAGACTCTTCTCACCGCTTCTCATCAGGTGGTGTTTTGAGTCATTTACCGTGCCTTCTACTGAAAAAGACGTACTGTTCACCCACCAGCAATAATGAACTTCTGCTTCCAAAACATCTTGAACCCCAATTAGCAGCATCGCTGGAGTCCATATCTTGAAGATAAGCTTAAGTTTAAGGTTTGAAATTCTTAAAACGTAGCAGGTATTGTTTTGATGCCTTGTTGTTTCATATATGTTAGTATATGTATTTAGTAGCCAAAGATATTTTGATACAAACATAGTCCGCTCATACATCTCAATCACTGCATAATGGTCGCATTACTTGTGACAAATTGTATCGTGCTTTACCTAAATAGGGTCTTATCGTGAATACGGCCATCTGGACGTCGAGTATTGAATTTACCGTACAGATTGCAATCTCAACGATATGTTAATAGCAATATAGTTTTCTAACTACAACTTATTACTTCCCGAGACGTCGTGGGATATCTTCTCAATGACTAGCGTTTTGCTTTCAATATATAATAATAATGTTAGTTATAAGTTTGATAGATATTGATTTTCTTATGGACTCATAATTTGAAAGCCTATTTTACAATATAAAGTTAGCAGCACTTGAAGGATCTTATCAATCAGAGCTTGATTAGAATATTTTCGATGTATTTCTGTTTTTTTTTAATTTAACTGTCTTCTTCAATATTTATAGCGATTTATTGCTTTCTCCAAAGGTTAGAATTGCATTAAATAAACATAGATCTTATATTGAAACCTGTATGGATCTCAACGACATCTAGCGAGTTGATGGGCCGGCTCGCGGAAGACCGGTCATTGCCCCCGCCCCCCAGCCTAATTATCCCCCTCCCACGCTCCAAGCTTTGCGGTTTTGGACGTATTAGTGTTGCATTTTTATAAATAAGAAGAGCTAAATAGATTTAGCTTAGAATAAATGACTTATGAGTGACTTGAAAACAAAAACGAAACAAAATTTTGAAAAAAGACGATTTAAACAATTTTACGAGGCAAAAGGAAAAGAGAATTAAAAAAATAATGTCATTATTGCTTTATGTTTTGATTTCACATTGAGCATCACATGCAGTGTTGCTGTGGGATTTCTCGTCACCGGAAAATCATTTTTATTAATACAGTCTTCATTAACTAACAAAAAAAACACAAAAACTAGGTATTAAAAGTCAACTAGCACCTAAAATCTGGCCGAAATCCCACTTTTCTAGTGTTCTAAGTTTAAACTTATTTTTTCACACAATTTTTTTTTTAAACTGCTTTAGAAGCGGCGGTTTGACAGGCATTCGAGCGTAGCAATTACCCAGTCTCGTTTAAGCTGTTTAATGTTTCAAAGCATGGTTGATTCAAGAATTTCGGTGATTAACCTTCTACAAGAGCTTTATGCTGAATAAGCTCGATTCTTCCCATGCCGGCAGCCGTGAGAACGGTTTTCATTCTGCCATCATTCAATTTTGTGCAAAAACGCGCGCGTTCAGAACCGAGGGCACGTGAGAAGTGAGAACTAACAGCTTTGTTAATGGAAACGAAACTGCCTAGTTTTCCTTTAGTATTAAGCTTTAGTCTCTGTAAATCTGGCGTTAAATTGTCTATGTAAGAGAACACCGGGCCTATAGTACTTTAAATTTTAAAAGCATTTCTTAACATAAATTGTTCTATTACAAAGAAACTTTAGTGTCGACTGTTATTTAATTTCAAGAATATTGTTAGTTTTTACATTGTTTTCGATAGATTAGGAACATCTCGAAGTAGACATTGAATTATTTTTCTTAGCTACCTATATCCTTTTAATTCAATCAATAAACTAAGTATATCTTAAAGGCAATAAAAAGTGTGCGCTATTCATTTGTTTATTCCCTTTCCAAACACCCGAGGACCTAGATTCCAAAACTGGTGCACACGCAATCTCTCCGGTTAATCTGTCGGCCTTTGATATGATTGATACAGTATAATTTATACCACTGTGTTGTTAGTACATATACAGTTATTCTTTTATGCCTATACAATACTATATCAGTGTAAGGCATCACTTCATTACGCCTCCGGACAATGCTTTCAAACGATTTGCCCAACTGCCGCCTGCAGTCGGTTCCCGTTGTACATGATCGATTTGGTTATTAACAGCACTAGTGATGAAAATATCCGTCTACAATACTGTTCTGACGTTAAATATACAATTTTAATTGACACCTGTGTATTACAAATCGTTTCTTCTTTGTCGATGGTGACTTCTCACTTGATGCTATTGACACGGACTGCAATCAATATAACTGTGTTTAGAATAATCAATATTGAAATGCAAGCCATTATCAGCTACTTAATATTCAAATTTATTCGAAGGTTTAAAATGAACGTTTCATTGTACAATAGTAAAAATGTCAATAGCGACAATAATATAAATGTTAATAGCCATCGAAAGCATGCACGGATTAGTAGTTTTAGTAAGATATCTTTTGGAAAGTGCAGTAACAGGCAAATACAGAAAGAAAGTAACAGCCAACCAAAAAGCAAGGACATTTTGAAACACAGTATCTAAAACGTGGTATAAAAGGGTGTGATTATCAGGTAGCTTCCAAAAAGTTTGTTTGTCTTTCCCTACGTAAGAATTACATGTTTTTGCAAATTTTATACTACATGAAAGTAATATAGGCAAAGCAAATCAATAAACTAAGCTTACTTTCTTTATTATTCGGATCAAGATAACTGTAGGATATCTTTTTTGTCACGTTATGGATATTTTTATAAGAACATTTAAAAAATATTCAAAGCACAAGGCATATCCTAAGCGGCAGTATTTATTTCTAGAAATGGGTAGGTACTCGTTTAGGTGTTATTTTGTAAAAAATCGATATTGTGAAGAGTGACGTTAGCTAACAACGTAAGAACATATAGGTAAGACATTCATAGGCTTCTTCCGAGTTTGGGTAAATCAGTCGTCAAAGCATTCTCCCGGATTAGGAAATGCACATATTGCGAAATGTACGATTTGCGAAGCGCTCCTTTTGAAAAGTGCACCATTCGAACATAGTGTACTACGAAAGCGAAGTGCGAAGTGCACTATTTGCCTCAAACCTTCATTAGAAACTAACAAGGACGTTTCACAATTAGACTCTAGGAAAATGTACTTTTAAAAAAAAACATTTTACAATAGAGTTCCTAACTCAACCTGTATTTAGAAAAACCAAAGAAGATTTTTTCTTTTTTTTTGTAAAAATTTCATTGTTAAGAAAATGTAGGTACTTATTGTTACTTATTCTATCTTTGAAGCATCGTCTAATAAGGTTTAAATTTGCTTTAGCTTGTATTGTTTACAGTATTATAATTTTCTTTAGAAATAATTGTTTGGAAGTACAATAGAACTTAAGTCCGGGATTTGATCTTGTTAAGAATAATTTTATTGTGCATGCTGCTTCGGCGATCAGAACTTTAATTGGACTTGAATAAATTGCTGCAATATGAATAAAAGAAGATTGGCTCATAAAAATTAATATGGTATTGAGTAAAAATTTTTTGATTACTACGTAAATTTCAATACAATCTTGACGGCATAATTTGTATTCGCATAAAATTATGTTTTCCCATCCTAAGCAATGTAATGAGTAACAGGCAATTTTGCCAACGCGCTGTTATATCTTTGACCGCTGTGTTTGTCCAAAACATCAATTTTTTAGAAATACGAATAATGTATGAAACACGAATGACCTAATGAAATAAGGTGTTAATTATTAACAACGACCAAGTATAATTTTGCTCTGCAATAATAATATTATTTAATTGTAATCAAAAATTGAACTTGCACTTGAGATTTTGATCTTAGAAATTTATAGCAGTTACGTTAGAGCCGTAATAGAGACCATAGCTAGGAATTATGTATTTATTCAGTAGTACCACAGACAATGCAGCGGGCATAGACTCCGTATATCATAGATCTGAACAACAATAGCTCAAGCCGAGGTGGCGAGTCGCGTACAATGGCTCGACCCGAGGCTGCGCGGGCGCCGCTAATGTGATAATGGACCCATAAATTTTGAATCTGAATTAATGACAGAGCAGTTGCGTTTGAAATTAGCCAGTGTATGAGTATACTATTGTTTATATTCTATGTTTTACATATGGCAGTAGAGAAACCGTGATAGTTTGTCAGGAGAGTAAACAGAGACAATTAAACGCGGTTACTTTGGTTTTGTAGTGAGTTCGATTCGAATTTCCGAGTTTTTATCCGACTTCAAAAATGAAGGATAGGAATTCGACCCATAAGTATGTAATATTGTCAAATTTCATAGTTGATTTCAAAAACTATAAGTTGGATTGTAAAAAAAAATTTTCTTGTACTAGACATAGTTCAACTTGGGAACTGTGTAAGTCTCATCTAAATCGTGTCAGATGTTTTTGAGATAGAGAGTGAAGAGTGTATCAGTCACTAAGAAAACGTTACGTTGCTTGGCCTAGTAGCATAATTTTAAAATATATCAACATGTAACAAGGCTGTCATCATCATCATCATCATCACCATTGTCTCCCATGTAGGAAGGAATACAATAGGGTAGTTGACAACTTTTTTTTATATATCATAAATAAGAAGTTTAAAACTCATAAAGAAATATTGCAAAAGTAATTGTATGTCTAAGATCAAAAGTTTCACAGATATAGTGGTATGTTTGATATGTTGCGGCGCAACGTCCAAAAACGCTCCATAGAAAATCTACGGAACAGGTGACGTCACATGTTCCCATATTAACAAGAAATGTCCATACATTTCTTGTTCATTGTTTATATCATATAAGTTTTGTCAGTACGCCCATGCGTACTGACAAAATTAATAATAACCATGTATTAAGTATGTTTTTATTAATAGTTGTCATAATAATAGTTAACAGCAAATTAGCCAACTTCAAAGGCTTTTGGCTGTTCAGATTGTTTATTTTAGTACGTATCTACTTAATTAGATTTTAATGTTCTTTTTCTTTTGTTGCAGATTTGGAAAAAAATGCGATGATTGCGTCTCCATCTCTCAATATCTTCTCGAAATAGTGGTATGTATTTTTTTAAACACACTCAAAGTTGTTGTTGTTGAAATAGAATATTTCGACATTGTAGGTTGGACGTTAGCTCATAAACGCAAATACAGATAGACTAGAAGAATTTCACAAGGGATATCCCAAGTCCTGGGTGGCTCAGTGGTCAGAGCAGTCGCCCGGATTGCGAAAGGTCGCGGGTTCGATTCCTGCCTCAGAACGTGAAAATTTTTCTAGTTTTATTATATTTTAATTACACTCAAAGTCTTAAATATAGGTATAACAAACAGTTGGGATAAATTTGATTTTGAGATTATCTTTAAAATTCTAATCCAATAAAGCTGATTTGAGTGTATTTTTATTTTTACTTAAGACATGTAACAAGGATCTATGTAGTAGATGCTAAAGATTTATGTTGTCTATGCACATGCGTTTGCTTTATAAGTGATAGAGAAACGCAGTTTACTAGCAAGACCAGTAAATTTTCTTTCAACTTCCAAACTAAAACCTTGAGTACTAACATAATACTAATTTTATCATTTGCTTGTTGTTATGCGGGCTCCGGCAGTCATTTGTTTTTTGTCGCGTCGCCTCTACGAATTTTTGAGGCGAGTTGGTAACAGTCATGTAATTTTAAAAAGAGAACACAATAACGCTTGCCATTGCACGTTTTAAAAAGAAGCCATTTTGAAACGCATACAAAAATGACAATTTCACCTACGGGTCAAAGTTCGGTGTTATAGCAACGTTGAATTATTCACGCAATGTTTTGAATTATACAACGGAATTAGTTTACGACCTTTCAGAACATTTTGATGTGTAATTCTGCAATGAGAAACAAACCTCATTTTTAATTAAAGTGAAAATGCAATAGAAAATACTTGTTGCACGATGTATTTCGAAATAAGCATCTTTTTTTTCTTACAATTACAAAAAGCTCTTACTTTTTTTTAAAATCGTCATTAGATCATTCATAGCAATGAATGTAACTTTATTCTCAACTGTCGCAAAACTCTATAGTTAAGACCTGTCAATTTCAATCAAACTAACACCTTGCCAGCCCGCCGGGGCTTCATTAGAACACTATTGTGATGTGACTCGTTTGTAAGAGCAATTACATATTATTATAATGATAATTGATTAAGGCAAAGTGTCTTAGATAGAGTGTTCATTCATCATCATCAGCCTATATACGTCCCACTGCTGGGCACAGGCCTTCCTACATGGGAGAAACACATGAGGAGATTGGGCCATAACACCACCACGCTGGCCCAATGCGGGTTGGTGGGTTAAAGCGGTTGCAGTAACAACCGGGACCAACGGCTTAACGTGCCTTCCGAAGCACGGAGGAGTTTGAGATCATAAATTTGATTGACCCATCTCGGGATCGACCATGGCGAAAGTTGCTTTGTTTTCGTTATCGAAACCAGAGCGCTCAAACCACTACGCCACCGAGCTCCTCAGATAGAGTGTGTCATGCTCTAATTATGTATCGAAGACTTCAAAATCAGTTAGATATAGACGTAGATGGAATTCCGAAGCCGCTACAGGCTTAAATCGAACCGGATCAAACGAAACACACGAATACTTCCAGATAATGCTCCGTCAAGAATGATAATCGAAGAACATGGTAATTGCCATGACGTTTCCGAATACGTATCTAGTACCTTCTCGTCACGCAATGACGGATGCCCCTACCACGGCGGCACCAAGCGAGTTCAACACTCGAGCCTCCTCCCACTTCATTTTCCAATACTCAGTTCAGTTGGTTGTGTTTGTGCCGTGTGTTAAGTAGTGCCGCAATGGATTCCGGACATGTATATTAGGAAATTTGTATAGTGTGTGTTTAGTGACAGGTGAAGTCCAAGGTCTCGCGTTGTTTCAGTAAAGTAGGTAAAGCAAGAATAGCAATGACTGTAAAGCAGAAAAAATTTAAACGCAACAGGTCGCCATTTTGTGTTAGATGTTTTGTTGACTAGAGTTTAATATACTACATAGTGTTGACGAGATATCGTAAATTATGGTTGGTTTTGTGTTTTAAAATGAACTAGTAGCCTTGTGCTCGAAATTCGACCATAATTAATTTAAATTATAAGTTTGAACATTATTAAGGTTCTATTGTCACTATTCTCAATTTGACATATTATATGCGTGTGTGTCAAATCATGTATTTGTGTTTGTACTGTTTTGAATATTGATTTAATGCACTTTTTTATGCATATTTTTTTTTAAAAAAATAACATTCTGCACTTTTTCTCTATATAAACTATAAGTGTGCGAAATTTCATACTCACCTGTCCGCGCAATTTTCGTAAAACGGGGTACAAAGTTTTCACGTATTAATATAATGATTCCAAAATGTATTGTTTTAGAATGGAATTCATGAGTCGGACTCACACTGTTATCTGAATGTAATATCGTATATGTATTTCTACTTTCAGAATACAAAACGACGTTCTTATTCCACTTTAGTAAAAGTATGCCCCTTTATTAGAAGAAATATAGGTCTGGTAAGTGGCACATAAAATTTCCTTTCGTAAAAATACTTCTGACAATTTTCTCCACATTGTGAATCAACAATATGTAGGTAACATATTGTTTTAGATTTATGCAATTTTTATGTAGGCAATGCAAATATAAACGTTCATAGATAGATAAGACTTGTACCTACTTTTCGTAGCGATAACAAGAAAATAACAAACACATTACGAATCAAACTTCGTCACACGCTCGAAATAATAAGTATAGAGAATAGTAAGTAATTATGACTTAACGCAATTTCAAATTCGTTAGCATTTAAATTGAGTAGGTACTGTACTTATATTTGCAGTTAATATTGTTTTACCTTAGATATTTTAAATTGGTCACGCAATGTCTTACGAATTGGCAAGAAGTGTGTCTGTCTACTCATTAGAACTCTTATAAGCTAAGGTGAAAATGAGAACGTGGTAACATTTTCATTCAATTTGTTTTCAAAAAATTTGGAATTTTAAATGATTTATGAATAAAATGCCTACAAAACCGAGGTAGTAGATATTCCACGCCATACATGATGTTGTGGTTGCTAAGCGACAAGAAAATAACAGAGTTGTCAATTTTATGTTTAATATTTTTTCAGTTACAAATACAATTACTTTTTCTTTGTAATAATCTTATTTTATTTAAATACCGGGATAATTTAGGACCGTAATATGGAACCGGATCCCCAACAAGTGGCGACCGTGACAGGAGGTCAAAGGTCAATCTTGTCTATAGTGATACGTCGCGGGATACTAACGTTGCTTAACGCTTCTAGCTTAGACGCCCATCTCATAAAATTTCTACTTATCGTTTCTGGTACCTTTTCATCCCAGCTAAGTCCCAATGCGTGAACTTCTTTTAATATAATTTTAGGCACAATCGAAACAGGGCTCGAAAATCCTATCGGATCAAATACTCTATGAGCTACGGAAAGTATTAATCTTTTAGCAACAGTTTCAGCGTTAACTCGTAAAGAGGGTGTCCAAGAAATGTGTGGTTTGTCAGAAACAGAGGGCAAGTTCATACAAAACGCCACCTGCTCCTCTTCCAGCCACCCGCACTAGAGCGGATAGCAAACCTTTTGAGACTACCGGCATCGATTTGGCAGGCCCTTTTGTGCTAAAATGCAGAGCAAAGGCATGGCTAGTGTTATTTACATGCGGGGTGTATAGAGCGATCCATTTGGAGGTAGTAGAAAGTCTGTCCACGAATGATTTCCTATTAGCTCTTCGGAGATTTATTGCTCGAAGAGGGAGAGTTCGTGATATTTACTCAGATAATGGCACCAACTTTATCGGTGCCAAAAATTTATTGAAAGATGTTAATTGGGATCTCATAGAAGAAAGAGCAAGTTTGCATAAAATTAAATGACATTTAATAGCACCTGCTAGTCCTTGGTGGGGAGGATGGTGGGAGCGCATGATCCGCATGGTTAAGGAACTTCTACGTCGCGTTCTTGGTAGGGCCTCAGTCTCACTTTTAGAATTCCAAACACTTTTTGACTGAATGTGAGGCTATAATTAACTCTCGTCCTTTGACTTACTTAGGCGACGACGTAGATGTTTTAACACAACCCTTAACCCCAGCATTATTTTTGCAGCCTATTCCGTATTCCGATGTCGCTGATTTAGACCAATTAGACGGTAAAGCTATAAATGTCAGAGTCCGATATTTACAGAGACTTAGAGAAGATCTGAAGTCAAGGTTTATAAAGGAATATTTAAGTTTATTGGTTCAAAAAGGCCGGGAGCATTGTTTTAAGTTTGCGAAGGTAGGGGACGTGGTGTTGGTGGAAACACCACAAAAGCGTGTTTTTTGGCCATTAGGCGTAATTGTTGAGATTTATAAGGGCATTGATGATATTTGCCGAACTGCTAAAGTCAAGTCCACTAAAGGAATTTATACCCGTTCTCTTAAATGCTTGTACCCCTTAGAATTAGACATGAATTCCTAAAATGTTTGATATTATTAGTTTTACAATTGTTTTCCTATTTTTAATAACTTATTTTTTGCGTCTCGGAGGATGTTGTGGTTGCTAAGCGACAAGAAAATAACAGAGTTGTCAATTTTATGTTTAATATTTTTTCAGTTACAAATACAATTACTTTTTCTTTGTAATAATCTTATTTTATTTAAATACCGGGATAATTTAGGACCGTAATATGGAACCGGATCCCCAACACATATTGTACTGATAACCAAACTCTAAGAAACAGAAGTTAACTGTAGCAATATTTTTCTAAGACAGATTTCATGAAGGGGATTGCTGGCATGAAAATGATTGCTTTAAAGCCAAAGCTAAAAGATAATTTGTTACTTATAAAAAGATATTTGAATGCAAGCTTCCATATTAATATTTTTAAGTGTGGATATTAAAACAACAAATTTTCAAGTCTCTTTAAGTTAATAAGGAAATATTAAGTAAACGGACACCGGTGGCGCCCGCGCAGGTCCCTCCCGACATTCGATATTCGAATCCCGTTCTCGGATTGGCTGCGTGGGGTCGATGACGCCATTAATCAGGTTGATTTCAATATACCATGAGAACCATAGAAGAAATTAACAAAATACTAAATTATACTCAAACATCGTGAAAGGAACTTCAGCTTAAAGCGCTTGTACAACATCCTTACTTGGTAAAAACAACAGTCGATTCATCTTAGAGAGTTTTATTCGATGGATATTTATGGGCACTTTTTAAGGATCTTCTTTAAGTGAGCCTAGTTTTTTGAAAAGGTGGTTTTAATATACTTACAGTAGGTGTTTTTAAATGTACAGTGTACAGAAAAAATAAATGATCAAGTATGTATATAACTATTAATAGAGATTTTATGAGTTTTAAACTGTCTGATAAAAAGTAGGTAATTTTGCTATTTGACAGTACTTTTCAACTTTTTATAACAATATAACACCGTTTATGAGAATTTGAATCTTCAGGAATATTTACTAATATTACAATATTTTGTTATCCAAAACCTAATTAGTCCCAGACTCGTCTCCCCGGAAATCGGCGATAATAATTACGGCGGCAGCTCGTTTGTATAATTTGCCTAATTTAACTGGCAACGGACGACTCACCTCAACTGGTTCTCTTGTGTGAAAGGCTCCCCGAAACATTCCCAGGTTTATGATACAACCTCACAACTGTCATTTGGATAAGCTTAAAGTTGTCATTTGACACCTTTATCTTGAAGTTTTTGGTAATTTTAATTTAAAATATTATTATGCATTAGCGTTGTATGGGTTATGATTTCAATTTTTTGTTACCAAGTTGCAGTTTCTTTGATTTCATTCTTTTTATGTGTTTCAACTTGAAATTTTCACTTAAAGAAATTCATTTTACACTTTTAATGTCCCTACCTGAACATTTTATTTCAAAATAATATCCGGTTTACAAAATTAAATAATCGTTTAAGTTTCAAACCTATATAAAACTGATGCTATCTCATTTTTGTTTATAACGGCACCAAGCTTCAACGTCTAAATTTAGACCACGTTTTGTAATAAGGTATGTATTTGAAATAAAGTATTCAAAAACGTACAAAAATAGCACAATTTCTAAAAAAGAAATCTTCCTGTGTGTTGGTTGAAATAAAGTACAGCATGCTGAGTCGCCGTAATTATTATCAAGTCGAAACAACAACTAGAACATACGAAACAAATGCTATACTATACGAGATAGGTGATGTTACCAAGGTGATCATAGTAGAATAGGCATAAACCTTGAGGCTATATTTTTAGGTAGATATTGTACAAAATGAACTTCTGGAATATTCGAGACTGCAAATTCGTATTAAACTGTAATAGGAAATCTTATTCGGTCTTATTAATAAAAATAATAAAAATGATAAAAATAATAATAAAAATGATCATCCTCGGATCAGATATCCTGTATTTGTTATGTTCTCACACATGTCGAATGTCACACGTAAAAATATGACAAAACGTATATCAGCTATGCCGAGGAACATCCAAACAGTATTTTTTTTTATTAATATGATAAGGCCGTTAAGTGCTTATGAAAAAGGGTTACTCTACGTACCTACACAAAAGTAATCGCAACGGCTAGCAACTGGCCAGTTCTTGTTGCAAATTACTAGGTGAGGAGAACAGGTGCGGTAGCTCCGACGAGTTTTTGTCACATTTCCCCCTTCTACCTATCTATACGAGCCTAGAATCTAGAAGCAGTGATAGGTTTGCTTTCAACTCTAGCAAACATGTAAATGAAACGAAAGTAAAACCTCAAGAGACCTTTGTGAAGAATTATCTTAATAAAGGTATTAGTATTGGGAATTCTCTTGGGGAGTCTTTTAACTTAATACGAGGTATGCTACACTACACAATAAAGGGAATGCTTCACTATTTTACATATAACCTTCAAATTTGTGTGAATTTAACCCCGTGGTTGACTCTGTAAAGTTTTGGAAGTTTGATTGATTTGTTTTATCTCTGCAGTAAACTGATGACACAGAGATGATCCATTAATATTATTAAATATATCTTTGCTATCATCATAATCATCAGTTTCTCTGTTATCTGTATCCACAACTCAAGCTTTTGCATTTTGGTTTCGATGGTGAGAGTAAGAATATTTCTATTAGATATATATTGGGTATTGTTTCTCATCATTGCATACCAAAAGCCTACTGCTGGCGGTCTAACTACCTCAATAGTTTTTATTGTTTCAATATCATACAATGCTTACATTAAAATGTGAAGAAATAACAAATGACAGTAAATTGCAAGAAGATAGATTAGGTATGATAAAATAAAAACAGTTTCGTCAAACAGTCTGCGTACAACAATCATGATAATAATATTTACGTTTATAATAACATTTAGTCACTGCTTCAAAATTCTATGCGAAACCACTGGCTATAATTCACAAACAACTATGTAGCGAAACGTTCAATATTTTACTGTCAATAAATTCTTAAATATTTATTGCTTACTTTACCTATACAAAACTGGCTGAAAGTCTTATGAATAAAACTAGCTTCGTAAATGTTTCTATCGACAGGTGGTACTATTGTCCAAATTGAAAAAGGTTAAGGATGTGCGAGTTCCGTTGCTGTAAAAAATTAAAAAAGTATCGTAGCGCGTGCCCTCAAAGAGCGTGAGTCGCCATGTGCCGCGCAGGTGTTTGTGCACCCGCCGGCCAACTGCTTTCGCGCCCTTTTCGCTAAGGTGCAAATAAAAAAGTGTATTTACTTACATAAATAGAATTAATGTTTATTGATTGGATTATTTTGCAAAATGAACAGCTGATAGAGCCAAAGGTTTTTCATGATTGATTAAAAAACTACAGAAAGAGATGGAAAGGAAGGCAGTGAGTTCGGTGTAAAGAAAACCATTTTTTAAATAAAAAAAGCTATAACTTATAAGTGAATACTAAGCCTTAATGGTGCCTTAAGGTGCACATGAAGTTCAGAAGCCGCCGTGTTCATGACCTGACATTTGCGACGCGCGACGTGCGAGAGGGCGATGAAAGTTGTTGGTTTTTGAATGGAAAGCTGTAAATGTAATTTTAAGAGAAAGTTCCAATTTTCACGCTTCATTGTAACATCTTAATTGCTTAAAGTTGTTATTGTGATTGTATTCTATTTGTTACAGATAACGCAACCAAGGGCGATAACTTCTAACAAACAGGTATTATTAACATTGTATGTAATTATGGCGTAATTTATCAGCTGCATGATCTCACAACAAAATGTGCGCATAGTAACAAGATATACTAAAATGCTAATAATGTTCACAAGACGTGTTAATACTGTGATATCGAGACGTATCGACGCACAGTTGACGAATGACGTGACGAAGGTAAGACATACCTATGGCTCGTCGCTTACAGTCAGCATCAGAATCAGCTGAGCTCTCAGAGTGCTCATAAACAACTAAGATTTAAGAAAAGCAACCATATTACTACAGCATTAAAATAGTCTTTCACTTGTCAAAGATTTCAGTAATGCTACAAGCAACAAACGATTCTAATATTGTAATGTTAGAAATTGATTTTCTGAAACTGCAGATGTTTTGGATCACTCTGAGAGGACGTAACTAAATGACGTGTCTATAAAGAGACCTTGTGTCGTGTTAACTCCACGTCAGTGTTTGTGGAACGTGAGTAAATAAATACTTATTTTTTCTTTTGGACGAAAACAGTATTTGAAAATCGATAGAAAGAAAAAATATATATTTGGCATACTCGTAGGTATAAAATGCAACATAACTGTTATAGGTAGGCGTATTATGTTAAAATGGTCGCTCCTGCCGTCAGGAAGATGTAAACTCGTACAATTTAAAATTAGCAAAGCATACTCTAACCCTAATATCACATATTCACGATTCTATTAATATTTAGAAAACCAGATACTCAATATTTATCTATTTATCTATCACTTTATTTTAACTTCACCTGAACAAAATATATTTGGTTCGTTAAAATAGTTTCGTAGCTGCTCTGTAAGTGATAGGCAACTTCTGGCATACCCAAGGTGCACAGGTGCTATATATTCAAATAAAGACAATGAGACCAGTATTTGAAACAGTTAAGCGGAATTTCGAATGAAATTTGTGTGAGCACAGTCCTTAATAGCTTTTATGTTGGGTGAACTGAGAGTTTAAATTAGCGTGAATGTTATATTTGTCTTTTAGCATGAAGTTTTATTAATATTATTTTTATTATTGTGCTTTGTTTTCGTTTTTTAAAGCCTGTGTCATTTAAGACACTTTAGGCTAATCGTTAATAATATTGACATTTGTAAATATTTACTTTTCCGAAATACTTTCCACCTTTGAAATATGAGTGGAAAATAAATTATCAAGTTCCAAGTTATGTTTGCTGACCAAACTTTGCTCGACGGTTAGCGAGTTGGCAGTGTTTATGTGTTTGTTCTTAGCAGTTGAGTTAACATATTTTTGAACTAAGTATCAATTCTATGCTAGATTTGTTATGTCAACTTTCTCTTTCGAATTCAAATGATTTAATTAAATCAATTCAGTTTCTTGAATTCAGGATTTATACGGAAAGTTTTTCCAGTAAATAAATATTCATTTCGACATCAAAAGATACCGTTTTGATTATCCTCTTTTTATTGTTTTATTTAGAATTGGTGATACTTGTAAATATATTTTTATCGTTATTTTCTTGCAAATCTAAAATAAAGCCACATAGTATTTTCGCTGATATTCAATCCCCGCCTATAAATTTCCGTTATCAGTACTATTCAACGATATCAATATAAAAGTATTTCGTTCTCAGTAATTCATTGTTCAAATAACATAATATACACGTTCGGACGATGCTTTTACCGAGAAGTCATTATTCTTCTAAATCCATATTTCGTATTTCAGTAGAACTTATCAAATTTCATTGTCAGCTACATAAAATATATCGTTGTCGACACCTGATAGTGAGCAAACTAGGAAATCATAAGGCAAAACGTGACTAAAGACAGTTCTATTTGTAGTATAATTAGATTACTTCCTATGTGTTTGGATAAACGAATTACGTGCTTGAATGTTTAGTTGAGAATCGGAGCTCAATCGGAATACACCACAAACATACGATGGTTTCGATTCTACGATTTGTTTTTGTTTTCCACGTAATGTGATAGGTGAACAAACTCTGAATCGTCATGAGTAAAAAAAATATATTTGGAAGTGGTCGTTTCTGACTTGTTGTCTTGTTTACACAAAAGAGCACATGTGTTCCCCCCTTCATATATTAATATGATTTCCTTCTAAAGAGGCGTGAAAAGGCACATTATAGGCCGGAAAGGGGGAGAGGAGATGGCTAGAACTGTGAATTCAAGCTGCACTGCTGCCTTCGCATAAAATGTGGACTTTTCTTACCGTTTCTCATCTCATCAGGTGGTTTTGAGTCATTTGCTTTAGTTTGTATTAAAATATAATAATAAATAGAATGATGACGGTATTCGACCGCAAAGACTCTGATTTTAATACATGATGAGTGCTAATTATTTGAAAGTTAATCGAATTCATTAATAAAATTAAATTAAAAAAATAAGTGAGTTTTCACTGTGCACCGGCGCGTGGGAATCTCGAACAATAGGGATATCTCGGGCGCCTGCTAGAAACCGTGGGACGCTGGAGTTTCTATGCGCGTGACGCTATTCCACAGCCGATTTGTATTGCATAGGTAATGCATGTGATATGGCTCAAGCGATTTGTTATTTATTTCAGTCGTATTTACTTTGCGGCTTTACGAGAAGTTTTTGAACCTAAAGAATAAAATAAAAATGTTTTTTTTTCATGGATTCAATACTTAAGTGAGGAAACAACATAAAACTGTTTGTTGGCTTGTTTGTGCATTTGATTTTTAAGAGAGCCAGGGGCTGGTAAGTGATGAGAGGTTAAAAATCATAAAACATCGGTTTAATTTGTTGGTAGTTAGATTTTTTTTTGGTATTATTGTAAGCTAGCAATTTATTTATTTATTTATTCATTAATGCTTGTACATACAAACAACCAAAACAAAAAATAGGGTACCTATTGCTTTTTGACATACAGATAAATAAGTAGGTATCTACCTAGGTTCTTTTAGGCAAAGGGAAGTAATATTCGTCTGAAACAGTAATTTAATTTGTGTTTGAATCATGGCTTTGTGTCGTGACTCTTACCTATACATTAAACGAGAGAGCTTATTAGAGAAAGGTCAAGTGATATCTCCGGAAAACTGTAATTAAACCTAAATGAACAACAACGTCGTTGCAATTAAAATATCTAATATCCCTAACATTCCAAAAACACATGACTATTATGTGTAACTAGGAAATAGATGTAGATAAGTCTAATGCTCGTTTTCACTAACGTGCTCTTAGCGATTTTTAGCTCAGTCTATCTAAAGGAGGTAGAAATAGGCAAACGTCGGGTTCACCCGAGCCTAGGGAATTGATAGGGAGTAATTACACTGGCTATCTTTCCCTTCAATCCGAAACACAGCGATTTCATGGCCTAAATAAGAAAGACATATTATACTTAACGGGGTAGTTCTTTGCCTTCATCTCACCTGATGGTAAGTGACGAAAAGGCCGACGATGGAAGCGAGTTACATCCTGATTCCTTAACAGAGGAACTGGCTATCTTACCTCCAACTGCCGAAGCACCACAACGCTAATAACATTATTGCTATGGCGGCAGACTAAGATAAGATGGTGGTAGCTAGCTAGGCGGACTTAAAAAAGTCCTACCTGGCCATTATGTTGCAAGTATTAGATTAAACCGTTTTATTGCTGGTGCAACAAAGTAATATCATTTTACGCAGTCTACCAAAGTAGGTACCTACCATCCTACTTATTATTAAGTTGCATGGTAACTAGGTTACAAGCGACCTTAAAACTGAGTGTGAACAAACACAACACAGCGGACTGACTCGCAAAATTTTTGAAGGCTAAGGCTAAAGTGACGTCTACTAATGATATATACAGATCTATCAGAGGCGAGAACGGTAGGGTAGTTATGAACGCGGAGTAGCAACGAACTATGCCGTATAAATCATTGTAGAAAATGATTAAGAGCCTATGATCAATCAGTGAGTGGCACTAAAATTGGGACTTCCTTTTAGCCAACAGATACCGAATAAATGTACACACTCAAAGTTTCAAAATATGTATATGTGGACTCTATTTTAGAAGCTATAAGGTGTGGTCTATCTTTGGGACCTTAAATCTTACGTTCTTAATTAATAGACGTGACTACACGGCCTCATTCTAAATTTTCCCGCGTTCGGAACTACCCCACTCACCGTCACCGTGACACTTTGTCTTGTGAATCAGCAATAGATACTGAATTAACTTAACAATGATGATGGTGCAACAAGTAATAATCATTTTACGTAGGTATCTGACTACATCCTACATACTATTAGCATGCTAACTAGCTTAAGAGCGACCGTGAACTTGAGTGTGAACGAACTCATTTAGAAGTCGGAATGGTCTCACAGTACTATTCGAATAAGCGCTCGTCTCGGACGTGACTCAAGCTTGGACCTGAGAGAATTAATACCACCTTTATGCCTTTGTCAATAAAGGTTCATAAGCATGTGGTGTCTTTCGTATTTTCACCAACACCAGTCGTATATCAGTGACCCTGGGCCCATCTGGTCACGATGCACCAGAGACTGGCACGCACTGGGAAAGCCCGCTTGACTAATGGAACTGTCAAATAAAGCATTGAACGTACCCACGCAGCATTTACTTTATTTTAACAAATGATTACAAACCGTTTTGTAGTATTCCTTAGAAACTAACAGTATATCGTTGTTAAGAAGAACATTATGCGAGGTTTATCTCAATTGAGCTAAGTGGTATACTGTTCAGTTTTAACGACTGAGATGAGCTATACTGTTATCGGATTGAATTAAACTGAATTCATAATACGTTTTGAATCACAGTAATAGCATTTTCCGATGATTTTATCGCTGCACTTATTTCCATGCACTTTCTGTTTAGAAACATTTCATTACTAGAAAATATTCTGGCTATTTAAAGCAATACCTTAATGTGCACATATTCAACAAATCTAACATATTTCCAAGAAAATCAGAGAACAGTTTCTTAGTAGAATTTGCACAACAGCGACGCCCCCGGCTACATCCAGTTTCGTGGTTAGCATTTACGATTGTACCCATTTCAGCGAATAGCATACAATATTCAAATTTCCTTCAATGCTCTAATCATTCATCTTTTCGTACATTTCCCATGGTGTTGCAACATTAGCCGTCCATAAAATATAGACCAGCGTCGTGGTGACCGCGTTCACACGGTCCCGCTGGGGAAGATTACAGCGCGTGGATTCAAACTGCGTGATTGATAGTCCGAATACTGGCAAGAGAATCAACGGATTAGCCTTTTGTCTATGATTCTTGATTTGTCGTAGCTTATTGTGCGGTTAAAAAATTAACAAATAGGTATGTGCATTCGTGCTAAAGTAAGTGATTACTTTTGACAATTCATGACTTATTACGAACGGTTACGGACTTAGAGTTATGAACACACGGCTCCAGATCTAGTATCTAGAGCCTGCACATCAGACATGAATGTATTGTATGGGCTTCAGATGGAATTTAACGGTGCCGCTTTTAATTACGATAATTTTAATTGGCACTAAAATATTTTGTAGAAAAAGGAAATCTAATATTTTTTGAACCGAACAAACTAATTACAATAAAAGTTGACTTTACTTATATGAAAGACGTAAAATTACCGTCTCCAACACACTGCATCGCATTAAGAATACTCTCATTATACAGTTGCTGCAAAACACATTAAAAATGTAATGTGTAACACATTTAAATGCAAAATTCCGAAATAAAATAACACCAGATACGGCTTTACGGACATCCAATCGTTTTGCTTTCCCCGGGCATTCTCTTTTTTAAAAAAGGGCTTGTATTTAATTGTTAAAGATATTAACTATATATTTTTTGCATATCGTTTTATTTGTTTGGTAACATTTAGCTTTCTGGCTTCGGTGCGGCAGATCGTGTTTCGTATCTCTTTGATTATTTATGGGAATAATTTTTTCGCCGATCGTATTTTGTTTTTGAAAATAAGCGCATGCTTATTTTCCATTGACGTCATGCTCTCACTACGCACCGTTTTTCTATTATCCTGGTTTATTAAATAAATCATAAGGATTTTCGCTCCTTTTCTGACTCATTTATTAAAACTTTATATCCACAAATATAAGAGCTAAGTGGCGTAAGAAGCGCATGCGATGGCTAAAGCGTAAAAGGAGGTAGATGCGTGCGAGGTCTAAATAACTGGTACAATACGTGGGACGGAAGTGCATACTAGTACTGATTTATGCATCAAAAATAAAATTTTTAAAAATAAATCAACCATCAATTAATTGTCTATACAGAAAAAAAAAACTATAGTGCTGCTTCGAAAAGTTTAAAAATAACATCGAGTGTCATATGATTTTGGATTGGCTCGGAACTTGTTTCGTGTGGAATAATTAAGGCACTTTACTGTCTGCCCACGTATACCTTAGTTTTTGTGCTGTTAAACACGAGTATGGCGCGTGTTAGAGCACAAATTACTATGAGTTTCGGTTGACACGAGAGCTGACAAAATTGATAGTTAAGCTTAGGACAAAATACATCTGTTATGTACTTCCTTATGTGTACACTAGGACGGATATCTTTGATATTTGACAACTTACTCTAAATTTACTTATCAGAGGCACAATACGAATTTCATTACCTTCATACTTAGGTTTTTTCTAACACAATAATTTGTAGTATGTATTTTCTATTTGATTTTAATTTTCTTGTGGTGGTTATTGGTGTGGATTCAGTTTAAGTTAAAGTAAAAGTTTAAGTTAAATATAAATTATTTTATTTTGTTCATTAAAATACAGGCACCGAATTAGAATAGGTATAATTTCTTCATATATGTTACAAGCAAGTATCAATGATACTAATAAAATCGATATTTAATTGGTTCACCTTCAATCGTAGCGTTTCGAATTAGCCAGCAATCTGAACCATCACACGTGCGCGATAGCTCTTATCGGACAAGCTGTTGGTATAATAAATTTAATTGGCATGTAACGCTATCGACCGAACTGCCGAAAGAGAGGCTGTTGAGAACTCAAAATTAACCCTATCCATAATGAACCCTATAGCAACGCCTTAAGACGGGTGTACAGGATAAGTAATTTCAACTTGATAGGTTCGTGACCTCAATTTGCATTAATCACGATTAACTTAACGTGTTTCATTACTTAGTGATACCGTTTACCGTGTTGGTTTTTATCGGTGATGCCATCCTTTATTATTTTTTTTACTTTATCTTTCAAATTTTACTCTCTCACTACAGATTATAACTTATTATCTTGAGACTAAGGTTCAGTTTGATTTAAGATATGTAATAGCAAGTAATATGTAGTAGATAATAATAAAAATAAGGTGTGCATAGATACGTCAAAAAAGAAGGCCGGTTCACGACCCCGTATCTGCACTTACGCACCTTTATGTGGGAAATCATATACATTAAAGTGTTTAAATTTAAATGCTGCCTTGTTCTCGGAACTTGTTCCTACTGTGCGGCGTAAGGCTTAGATAACGTATAGTAATAATATTTACGAGAGGCACGAGATAGTGAGATTTTCTTGATGATTGTAAAACGTGATGGTAGTACAGAGGACAGCACATCAAACGTAACAGTTCACGTTGTGATCGCTCTCACCAGATTCATAATAGAGGCGTCTTTCGTAGTGCAACTGTCACACTTGATGTGATTTCGACATACAGTCAATTTAAAAGTATTATTATTATACTATAATCTATATTGTTATAATAAAATCTATATTGTTTAATTAATATTTTTGATGCACTCGGTGCTGCCTGCTTCCACAAAGTGATGTCTCACACATTTATGGGTTGGCTGGAAGAGATCTCTTATAGAGATAAGTCCACCCTTGCTAACTTACTGTTTAAGTAATTGTTATTTGTAATTTTAAAGTGCAATAAAGAGTATATATACTATGACTTCATAATTGCTGCAAAAAGATTTTTTCTTTGAGTAATCCATTACAAATCATTATTCAAAGAAAAAAATAATCTTTCAATAATCTAAAAAAGTAATTTTAATAATCTTTGATGATTTTATTTTAAAATCATTAAAGTTACCTATAAGAGTTAATGTTTCAGGAAATTGTTTAAGTATTGTATTTTTGTCAAAGAAATTTACAATAATAATTACAGATGCATGTGAAGTGTCTTCTAAAGCAATAGTATTGTCAGTTTGTCGCACGTAGGATCGAATGCTTGTTGCATGCGTTGATGATTTTGGAAAGTTCTCAAGTGTGATGTGAAAATTTTGATTGACAGATAGTTGCATAAATTATATGTCATGTCACTCAAGATGCTGATAACATCATTTAAGATAATTTACTATAATCACAAAGTCGTCATCACTCATTCTGTCTCCTTCATGATTTTGTATTGGAATATTAGATGACTCCATATGGGTACGAGAGAGATTTTTTCGTGTTTAGAATTCAACTCTACCCAACTTTACACCGAGAACAGACAAAACTCTATCGAGTTCTTTTTACTACTTATTTATTTAATTTAACGGTATAAGAGCAATTACATTAAGCAACACACAGTACTCTAAACTACGAGTGCAATACCTCTAGTGCATTCTAGAAATTATTCATTTATTTATTGTGGTTTTCATATTATTATCATTATTCACTTTTAAATATTTTTGATGCGTTTAAACGCCTAATTTATTGTAACAAGGACAATAAAAGAATGAAAACGATGAAAAATATAAGCTCCAGGCGGGACTCGAAAAATTATCATTCCTGTTACGTTATCTATCGGTAAAGCTAATAGCTCACCAGCGACAGATTTTTGTTGCGGTCACATTAAAATAAAACCTATTGTCTTATTATAATAGTATTATTTATTTATTCAAAATCAATCACATCTATCATTACAGGTTTCTCCAATACAATAGAATAAGTCTACATTTGAAATATAATTGAAATAGATACACACTTGAATTCCTGAATTGTACAAGAGAATATGTCTATCTTGTCGGCTAATAGATTAAATATTTTTATCGCATCTCTGATTGAAGCTTGATTTTTGCTTTGAGGAACCGCAAATAATTTGGGCTGAAGCCGTCGCCTCGCATACCTCGCATAAATTTAGCCACTCCAGATTTGATACTTTACCCACTGTCTTCATGTACCTGTCAGCAACGACGATCAAAACGATCGTGTCTAATTATATGAAAAGGGATGGTCTCTTTTAGTATTTTTCACTTTTTTAAATTGGTTTGAACATGTTTTAGACGAATGAAATAAATGTAAATAGTCATTATACAGGGTGGTGACGATAGTAAATTAAAACATGAGCTGTATTCGTTCATAATTTCATGACATTTCTATGAAATACTATAACATTGGCTGCATTATTTCATAGAAATGTCATGAAATTATCAAATGAATAAGATTTTTTTTCATACAACTAGATGACAAAAAAGCTGACGGCCCACCTGGTGGTAAGCGGTTACCGCGGCCTATAGACACCTCCATTAACAAGGAAAAGCACTTGATATTGCAGGTGCGTTGTCATCCTAAGATGAAATGCCGTCCATGCCCAGTAATTATTTTAAAGTTGCAAAACAACAGCCCACGTTTTTATTTATTGTAGTATTGGCGTCACCACCCTGTCTACCTAGTTCACATTTCCGCAAACCCATTTACTAGGTAATCGTACAAGAGTGGATACATCGCACGTGCGTGTAGACCGCGCGCATGTAAATCCAATCGCAACTCCGCCGCATGTTTCACTCTATATCAGGGATGGCAAACCAATAGCACGCGTGCCACTAATGACACGCGACACAATATTTTGGGCACTAGACACATTTAATTGTTTGAAGAAGCTGGCTCATGCTATTTTAACAATATTTTCGTCAACCTATGCCTGCGAGTCATTTTCAGAGAAGAATAACATTAAAGACTCGGCTAGAAACCGTTTGACACTTGACTCCAGTTCAGCATGAATTCTGCTAAAAGTAACATCTTACAACCCTAACATTTGTTATTTGTCATCTAATCTGTAACAACAGAAGTCACACTAATTTCACTTTTTATTTAAATTACTCGTACAATTGAAACATTGCAAAATGTTCCTATTTTTCTGTAGTAAACAAAGAGTTTTGAGTGAATAGTATTTACTACTATTATTTTCCTCATAACCACAAAGTCAAAATTATTTGATGGCACGTCTATGACCTCATTAAAGATTTCTTTGGGAAAATTGCACGTTGATACGTAAAGGTTCGCCATCCCTGCTCTATATCAAGGGTACACTTATCTCGCTCTCTGTCGATTGAAAATGCAACGTCGATGTTCAAAATTGAATGTTCCGTTGAAAACTGCCGTCCGGCTGCACCGGTGATACGAGTTTTTACTATAATCTTTTTTTATTCCATTCAGCACTTTATTGACGCCGGTTAGAGCTGCAAATCGGCCGCATTATAAAGTATCGTATAAGGTTCCAGTTTCAAGTTTATGATTTCTGTGCGGATGAGCTTTCGTTTGATGTTCATGCCTTATTCTATGAAATAGTACTTTTTGGCATTAGGTTGTTATTTCGCTAGCGATTATTTAAAATTATAAGTAATAATATTTCTTTCTGTATTTTAAAACTTGGAGAAATTAAGACAGCCTTTCAAGTTTTTTCCGATTCCGAAACAGCGGTAGAGACACTTATTTGTTATAGGTAATTATTTCATTAAATATTTGTAAAGTTAGTATAGTCTTATTTGACGACTTGACGTCAACAAGTAGGTGACACTTAGAAAGATCTATGTTTAATAAATGATTTCAAATTGTAAATTGCTCTTTTTACTGCCAGTGACTTAGTTCTATATTTGCAAACTATAATATTAATAATATTATTAATAAGCAAATCTACTAGACGAGTGACGATAATATTTATCAACACCAAATAAGATCATTCGATCATATCGCGACACGTATCGCACGTTTTGAAATTAATCACCAGGTTAAGGGGTATTTATTTATGTAATATTTAAGTGCTATGAAGGTTACGTAGTGTATAACCTAGACATGGTTTAATTTATACATTAGATATTTTTTAACCTAGTTATAGTATACATGTACTTTTATTAGTTAGCTATTTTACGGGCAAGTATATTTTTTGCGGCAGCTACTATGGTTTAATTTTTGTACATTTAGCTGAATATTTCAGAGGAGTTTGATTTCTTAATTAGTCCATAGTAGGTACTTATGTAGACATAACAGAATATGTCACAAAAATGTATTGAGACTGGGCCAGGTCTTTAAACACTGTACTGAAAAAATCTTGAAAATAAGCAGGAATTACGGAAAAATGTTGCCTAATATTCGTCATGGCACTTAAGTGACGTTTAGTTGACTTGTCGTCACCCTCCATATTGAATAATAGTGAAATTGATGAATAATTTCAAATTTTGTACCAATAAATTATGCATGACTACGAATTATTATTATTCTTGCTGATTTTTTTAGATAGTGTTCTTATACCTGGCCGGATATGATACATCTCTTTTTTTAGCAATTTAGTGAATTAAAAAATGTTAAATTGATAAAAAAGATAATGTTCTAGGAGGTAGTGGATAATTAAACACACCCCGTGTGTAATTATCCACTACCTTCTACAATCTGTGAGTGACGCTCTCACAACTGGGCCCGAGGACTTGGAGGTGGCTAGTTAGGTACTAGAAGAAAAGCATAGCCTTTCTGTTATTACATTAAGGTAGGTAATTTTAAGACGTCCGATGATTTGGATATAAATATAATCTTAAATTCTATTCTTTACGTTATATACAAACGACCGCCCATCAAGCGTGACAATTCTGTTGCAATATGACTCTTATTAAAATAGAAATTAAGTCGGAAAATAAAATTAATTTTAATCGTCGTGTGTATGCTATAAAAAGTTAGGCATCAATTCATTTTCTTACTAGAGTCATTAAATGCAACTGCCAAGCTTCGACTACGACATCAAAAATTAATTATAATAACATGTTGTAGCAATAGAAATGTTAATGTGTTGAATCCAAGAATTAGTGTCACGAGATGTCTACCTTCACATTCCCACGCCACAACTTGTGATGACTCTACAAAAGCCATTACTCGTATCATTAGACAAAATATCACAAGACGTGGTCCGTTTATTGCTCTCGTTGAGGATTTAAAGCCGCCTTAACTTAACTTCATTGCACCGTTTCGTCGTTCGGTCAATTCTTAGAAATGCAATGGTATGTCAAAGTCCTAAGGCAAAGTGCTTTAACATGCTAATTTAGAACAAAAAAGAGACGCCTTAATTGATTACGCTGACAGGTATCAGTGCTACAATAAAAAGCGCAGCCGTAATAATCACTGTTGATAATTGCTGTAACTATCGCTTGTTAAATTAATCGTGGAATGATATCGGAGGTAAATCACGTTGTTTTCTGTGCAAGTCACAAACAGGTATCCGCCAGGCCCGCGGCTCCGCCTACCAGTGCGTGCCACCTGTCAAGTTGTCTGGCAACAAATATCGTGAGCGTCAGAAAAATATTGACGTAGCGTTGACCCCTGAACTTGAGGCATGCGCGTGGGCATGCGCGGGCAACGACATTTGAAGGGTTTGATCTGCTCTTATAATTTCCATTAATTAATTTTTCATGACTTTTTGGCAGCAAAATGTACCTTTTGTGTTCATTTTACTTACATCGGCGTCGGTTTACCTGGTCCAAAACTATGTATTTATTAATAAATGTTTTTTATGCATCTAAATGACAAACAAACTGATGGCCCATCTGGTGCTAAGTGGCTACAGTCACTTGAAGACACCTGCGTTAACAAGGTATTGCAAGTGTGTTGTCGCCCTGAGGCGTAAGATGAAATAAATGCCTTCTGTGCTCAGTAATTACAACGGCTACCTTTCCTTTCAATCCGATACACAGCGAGCTGTTTAACGGCCGAAAAATCTCAAAAAATCTCCACGGTTCTGGCTTGTTTTAACATTATTTGTGTTACGTTTAGTTTACCTTGCGAGTCGTAGCCCTGCCGCCCGCAACTTAATGGTTGGTTTACGAATAATTTTCTGTTACCTACTTCTCTCTCGGTTAACCACTGGAAAGTCCACGACTAAACGACGTGAATCATCTCGTCTCAGTCAATAGTATAGGAAACTAGAACAATTTAATTTTGTCGTGTATGCATAAATGCTTCTGATGACCAAGCTGCAAATCCTCGCTGTAATCTGCTTCGAATAAATCCGCCGAAGGCATGCTTGTTTAATTAGTTTTCTTGATAATTGTCGCGAGTACCGGAGGCGATTTATTAAAAGTCTCGCGGCGATAAAAACCTGTTCGGGGTTAACGCTATTATGTAAATTGGTGACTAATTAACCTGTAGAAGAGGGGGACGGGATGAGACGGTCTTTTACAGTTTTAGTAGTTAAATAGATTGTTAAAAAACGACTGAGAAAACTAAAACACGAATTCAATTAAATTTAGGTCTTGAACCAGTTCGCCCCGCATCTTTCGCCCCCATTGCCTAAAAGTGTAATTTCGCCCCCTATCAAGGTACCCATTCACATTAACACCAGCGAAAATATTTTTATTTTTTTAAGCACCCGTACAAGGGGCCTTGTAATATTTATATCAAAAATAGTACAGTAAATACCTAAAATCAAATAAACCAGAAACCTTATTTTGCTAAAACTAAACTAAAGTCACAGGTAGCCTGTTTTAAACCCCCGACGAAAAAAGAGAGTTGACAAAATAGTCTTACTAATTTGAAACAAAACCAAAAAAAAAAGACAATACTATTAGTCTTACTAACTTTCACAGATCCAAAAAAAACGGAATAACAATGATCTAATTGTTACGACGGCGGTAGTCAAAATCAACGCGTATGACGGAGGTATTTTTATTTTAGTGTTTTATTCTGGTTTGGATAACCAATACCTAGGAGTTGGTTTCGATGTTTATGTTATACTTATACTAATACTATAGGTTTACTTAAATTGCGCTTACACCCGTTTTGAATGTCTAGCTTTTATGAGTAGCTTGGTCATAAAACTACAATATCAGACATTTTACTATTTATTCCGTTAAAGACTATAACGTTTTGATTGCCTCCTCACAGCTGGAGATAATTTATGTGAGCATAATTACTATCACTTAATTTATTGGATGCATAAAGACGATGTTATTAAATAATGTTCAATTCGCGTCCACAAATTTACAGCTTCGTTTGCTATTAGAATTTTAGTTGGTAACCGAATAACTATGCTTGGAAAAGCACGATAAGTGGGATCTCCGAGTATCCTGGAGGTTTTCAGCGAGTTTATGGCGCTGATCGACTCCCCGGAGAATCTTGAACGCCTACTCTCCAAAGATTCATTAAACTGTGTTAAACCCACGTTTTAATGCAATCAATGCAGAGATAATAAGATACATCTTATGGCTGTTTGGCCTCGATCCCTGTGGCCGTTATAGGTAGATATTAACAAAAAATCTATTCGCGATTATATGGATTTTAAGTATTTGATGCGTGCTTATAGCACAAAACTGGATCATCGTGAAAATCTTTCAGGGCCTTTTGCAGTGGACGTATTTCGGCTGAAATGTTGATGATAATATAGATTTTAGAATTGATGGTTAATGTATTCGATTTGTTTTTAAGTTTTTGTATTTTAAATGTCAGTTTTGACGAAAGTCTGGGTATTTATAGTTAGAAGCTTATATGGGATAAGCTTCTGACTCTTATGTCCGTTTTCACTGACCATTTCCTAAGCTTAGGTGACTCTTAACGACATTTGTCTCTTTCTATCTCCTATAGCTAGACTGAGATAAAAATCGCTAAGAGACTCCTAACGCTAAGCAAATGTTAGTGAAAATGAACATTAGCTATTTCTATCTCCCTCTATCACCTTCAGAAATAAAGATCGGCAAAAGACGAACTGCGGAATGGTAGCTGCAAATGAGTAGGTACCCAAGTTAAATCTCTCAAATGTTCATGCTTTAGAATTATAACAATTACTCAAAGGCAATAACAAAGCTTCGCACGTTCGCAAAACGAAAAAATAATTTGTTCAGAAGCAGTAATCGTTTCGAAGGAAACTCCAATGTTTTCGTTCATGGAACCCTGAAGACTTGTTTAGTATCCGGGGGAAACAAACCCGACCAACTCGTCAGAACTGTAAGTGTTGGGGTGACGATATATATGGCCTCTAATACCCGCTTCAGATAAACCGGTTTGTTTACTTTAAAACAAATGTCTTGTTGTATCGGAAGTTTTACAGCCACTTTAATATGTATTCTTTTGTTTTATCAGCTTCAAAGGAAATCTACCAAAGATTTTCCGGCTAGTTTTACTACGCATCATTAAGTCTACAAAGTTCACATAGCATTACGTTTACGTTAAACAGTATTACTTAATTGTGGCTTTTAATTGATCCGATTGATCATCATCATTCATTTGTCTACGAGTCAAAGATGTTTATAAGTTTATTTAGTATATTTCTAGTATTTATATACTACTCTGTCAAGAAAGTATCTGGAAAAGATCAATAACACATAAAATGTTAGTTATTCATCCAAATTTATTTTATCAGCTTTAAAGTATGCTCTTTTAGAAACGATACACTTACGCCAACGAATAATCCAATCATCAAACCATTTTTAAACGCTCTTTCCGGAATCGAGTTCAGTTCTCGCCGCGAATTCTCCTTATGTCTTCTGCCGATTGAAAACGGGTGCCACGAAGTGGAAATTTGAGTTTAGGAAAAAGAAAGTAGTCGGCTGGAGCCATATCTGGTGAATATGGTGGTTCTCCACATATGGCTTATTCAATGATGCTTACTTTGGTCTTGATAATAGGTGTGAGTGTATAATTATTATTATAATTTTTTTGGATTGTATGTCACTAACATGCAAAAGGCAAAGCGGTGTATTTCACTCAAATTTGGAACGGCCTACGGAGGTAGTCTACCTTACGAAAGATCGCTGCCGAATAACAGTATACGTGGTCCATTGTTCCTGTGATAAGTGAATAGAGCTCATGGTTGATGCGTTATGTGGGGTTCCCCTGTAGGTATACACGGGAACTCGTCTTCAATATTGATAGCATAAGGATCTTAGATGCCTACCTTCTAAGTATTACCAATGGTATCACAACTCTATATTAATTTAATTTACTAGGTGGTAGGCCAGTATGTAGGGTAGTCTGGGTAGGTACCACCGCCTTTCTTAATATTTCAGCCGTGAAACAGTTCGCTGTTTCGGATTGAAGGGAAAGGTAGCCAGTGTCAAGTGATTTTTCCATGTTATTGCAGATGTCTATAGGCGGCGGTAACCGCTAACCATCACGTGGGCCGCCAGCTTGTTTGTCATCTAGTTGTATAAAAAAAAACTCTATAGGCTACGGTAACGGATTTAAAAAGCCGCTGAGCGTCACATGCCGACAATCGCCAGATTTAAATGGCCTTTTGGCTTTTCTTTATTTATCTTTTTTGACATGTCATCTGCATATATATACATATTATCAAGTAAAAAAAAATGTGGACAAGTTTCAATAATTGCAAGATATTCCTGAAGACGGAAAAACCTTCCACAAAGCTGAACAGGGAAGCGACATATTATTATGACGTGCAAGAGGAAACCATCAGGCGGGTCGTATGCTAGTAAAACAGCCAATAACCAGCTATCTGTCAAGCGGCGTTATACCACCGGGGGCTATGACAATTGAAAAATCAATTGTGTCTGGAATCTCATGCTTGATGGGTAAAAAAAAACCAGTAAAACAGCCAATCGCAACTTTACAGGTTATGAAACGTAATAACACCCACCTTTTTCGTGTAAAGGAATCTCGTTCAGGCCGTGAAACGCAGCGTCGTCGGTCGCATTAAAATCGTTCGCAGTTCTAGGCCAAGCGTGACTCACGGCGTCTTCATAACCGGTCTAGCCAAGCAGAACTTGCAACGAAGCTGTTAAAGATGCCATCGGGAAACGGCATAGGAATAAATCAAAATGACATAAGCTTTTGACGGTATTAAATTTTCGATTAGCTTTTAGATAACCAGGATATAAGTGTATGGTATATGTCTTAACAATGTAATGATGTCTAGATAAGAAATGTTTATTATTAATTTTATAGCGTAGGATGTAATTATTTAAAAAAAGAAGGCGATTTCTCAATCAAATGTAACAAAGATGAGTAAAGCTCTACCGATAAATATATTAGATTCTTACTATTAAGTCCATTGTATTGTAAGAGTACAACAGCTTAAGTATACGATTTTTTTTATTTGAAATATATTTTCTGCTAGTTTAAATCATTATCATCTTACACATAATTTAAAATTCTAAAGGACTTACTTATGACCCGTATGTGATTTGGTAACACAGGTTTTGACGCATTATACTTAGCATTGTTTAAAAATATTTATCATATTGATATATTAGTTCATTGACAGATCGCGACCGAGGATGGACACTGTCCGTGACGCCACACCATGTGCGCGTGAGTCATTCGCCCACGATCGTGTGTTTTATCAAAACCGGTCTAGTAGGGTTGCTAAGTCACGTATGTTACAAAAATTCGAAATAAAATTTACAATTAAGAGGACCTTGACAAGATGCCATTCGATAATCGCTATCGCTATCGCTTAGCGGAAAATGTATGGGATTTGACATAAGACATCAAACGACTTTCGATAGTTAATGTCAAATCCCATACATTTTTCACTTAGCGATAGCGATAGCGATTGTAGCATAGTAGAAATAGCATCTTGTCTAGGCCCTCTGGGGTTGCGGGGGGACGATATCGTAGTTTGTGCGCAGGTTGTGAATGTGTGTGTAACTGTAGTATATCGTAAGATAGTACGCATTTTTAGGGTTGTCACGGGCAGGACCGTGTTTTTATTAATTTAATTGGCAAATGGAAGTGGTCATAAAGATGTCAAACTTTCAGAGTCAACTCTTGACAGGGAATAAACACCCCTTAAATTTTATTTCGGACTTTCAGAACACACTTGAAATATAGCTTGGTATATACAGGGTGGTGACGACAATACTACAATAAATTAAAACATGGCCTATATTAGTTCATAGAAATGTTTTGCATCTTTCAAATACATCTTAATCATTTGATAATTTTATAGCATTTCTATTTAATAATGCAGCCAATGTTATACTATTTCATACATATGTCATAAGATGTATTTGTAAGAAAAACATGTATCTTGTTACAAAAAATCTGACAATTAGTTATTCAGGGCAAGATAATACGTTTCTGTCTGCGGATTTGGAATGAAATTCGGATGTGTAGGTACCTATGAAGAAAAAATAATTTATATATTAAAAGACCACTGAGTTACACCTAAAATAATAATAAGTTATCACATTATTGCTGAGACTAAATGTATAGTACATCCGAGCAGAAAAATATTGTCTGCATTTTAAATTAAAATAGAAAATGACTGCCAACAAATACTAATAATAATCTTGTTGTTAGATAGAAATATTATCTCAGCCTAGGCAGATTGTAATTTGACGTGTTATAGGATATGGCTGCGACATGTACACTGCACACAGGAAAAATAATAAATTGTTATCAATACTGATTTTATGATTTATATTCCATTGCCAATTGTTGGTTATTTCAAAGGAACACTTATCAAAATGTAGGTACCTAATAAATCTTAAAGTTTAAGTGTTTATGAGAGAATCTTTTCAGAACCTAATAAAAGCTTTGTATTTTACAATAGCTGTTATTCACTCATACTATTAACAAATAAGACCTGTTCTGATAATAGAACAGTATACAGAATGAAGTAAACCGTTTGTGGAGCCATAAAAGACGATATTGGTATATCGCCATAAAACCTGAGAAGTGTATCAGCTAATAACGCGAGCATTAAAGAGACACAATAAATCTATAGGGTCCATTATGTCATCGCTCTGTGTCGCTAGTGCAGTATGAATATTCAAACCAGTCCCGGCAACCTGTGGAACTCGTCTAGTGTGGTGCGTGCGCGCAGCTCTATGCTGTGTGTGAGCGGCAGCGAGAGCGGGTGGGGTATCGCTTATAATTATAACATACAAGGAACATACCTGGATTACCTAGTATATAAGTCTCTATGATGTTAGAAGATTCAAGTCTAAAGTCAGAATGAATTGTTAAGAGATAAACAGTGTATTATAGTGTGGACCTGTACAGTAAGGTCACTTTTTTATATACAAAGCACGACAAATGACTCAACACCACCTGATGTGAAGCGGTAAGAAGAGTTCAAATGCGAAGACAGCTAGTGCAGTTCAGACACTGCTCTAGCCGCCTCCACCTTGCCGGCCCGAAAGGTGCTTTTTCACGCCTCTTTTGAAGGTTATGTTATGGGAAGGAGGGAACACATGTGCTGGCAAAGAATTCCAAGTTCTGGAAGTGCGACAAATAAAAGAGCTACTAAATTTCTTTGTACGTTATGTTGAGGTGGAGACAGTGACTTTAAATGTTCACTACACCTCTGAGAAGCTCTTGGATTTTTTTTTCAGAGTTTTTTTGCTCTGTTGGTAATTAATTTAACTTTTGAGCATTCAATTTTAAGTAATATACTCTTGGATAGATATGATAAATCTGTACGCGTTAACGTGGTTCATATAGTGACAATCGTCAAAGAAGTACAATGTGAAAAGAGGTTCAACAGCGCACCGCGATTCGTTTCGCAAACATTTTGTTCTCAGTGACTCCTCTACGTACCTACATATCAGACACACCTGAAGATCAAGTAATGCTTTGTGGGCACTGTTTTTCGTTGATATGAGTCATTTTTCACTCTTTTCATCATGACTTGGAGCATTTTTGAGCGGCTTAAAAGCAACCTCAAGCAGTAGGCAGTGCTATGATACCTATATGTTGACATAGATTTGTGAAGTATTCCCAAAATATATTCTATTGTTGGTGTACGCCATCTGGCCAGTGAGGGACGAAAGGTTTGATCATTCATTATTTCACAAATGAGCAATAAATGGCCAGAATTTAATATGACTACCGAACGAAGCGTGATGTTCAGATCAATGTGCGAGCAGATGAATTACGGCCGATTATTAAGATAGTTTAAGTATTGTCAAAAGTGAAAAAATATATATTCTACGAACGCTACATTGAGTACTCGATAAAAAGCGGAACGTTAGACTAATGGGCCGTAATTCCATTACAGAATATGTTAATTAAGTTATTACAAACGCTATCTCCTGTCAACGTGTTTCCGCCTGCCGTCAATGCACGCGCCTACAATAGGCAACGATTTGTAGGCGCCCGTAAACATACAAACGGTTACAATGTAAGATATGTTAATTCACGTGTTTACGTCGTGCTTAGATACGCTCAGATAACTTTTGCTGAATAACGACACTTATCTTGGGGCTTATCTTGATACGCTTATTGAACTTTTAACAAAGAATGATTACAATTAATAACAGTAGGTGTCTAATACTTTATAAGCTCGCTGCTCATATGGATCAATGGAAATTCGGAAAAGTTTCATTTATGCGTGGTGATTACTTCTGGTGGTTTTCTTGATTGAGAACAAGACTAAGGGGCAAGCTTTGAGAAATTATGGGCTTAACTTCAAGATGTCAACGAAATCGCGAACCATAGACGTTATTGCGATAATATTGTAACTTTTGATAATTGATGACATAGATGCCATCGTTTGTATACGCCGTCACATAATACGTAAATAGTTTGGTAAACAATCAATGGGCATCATCATCGTTAAAAATATCTGTGTTTTAAGTTAAGAAACACAATTGATTTTTTCTTTTTTATTATTCTATTATACTATACTTTGATATTGGCTACCGAAGCGACAGCATCATTTTTTCATCCTTTATCTAAGATCCCAATCATTGTACTTTATTTTCATTAAAAGGTTTAAAATAGTTACAAAAGATATTTTGACGAGACCGGACATTGGGTGTAAAGGGGGTGGGACGTATAAAGTAGAATAATAATTATTTTTCCGGCGACATTTCAAAACGTTCCGCGGAAATTATTGCTGATTAAGCGTTGCTTATTACTAACTGTACACCGTATATAACCCACAGAATAACCCGCAAGCCACAGGATTTTTCGTATGAAGATTCGGGGTAGTGTACTTTAAAACACGTAGTTCTTTCTTTTTCAACATGGAGACAGATCGCGAGTTACTTAGAAATGTATAGGGAAAACAGCGTAGAGAGCGTAAACATTTGTGTACCGACAGCCGGTCTAATATTCATTCAATGTAGAGATCTCAGTCTCCGAAAATGGTAGTTTTAAGTAGACAAAATATGCAATGTAATTTACACTAGACAACATTTCTCATGAGTTCCTCGTGCCACGAATATTAAATGTTTATTTTGTTTTTCCAGGTAATTTGACAAGATCCAGTCATTAAATTTGGTAGCTCCAACAATTTTTGGTAAGACAATATAATAATATATATTTTATTAATTTTATATTTAGTATTAGCATCTAGGCTCTATCATGACTAATATGATTAAAGTGCATAATTTAGTTCTCTCAATACGGATTGAAAAGATATAACGTAATATATGCTGGACCAATTGAATTACCTGAATTAAGATAATTCTTCTACAATTTTATCACGTCAGCAAGATCCAAAATTCTACCTACTTTTCTAGATATTTTTTAAAAGCTTTGCACGGCATTAGCTACGACAGTGTAAAAAAGGTTGGGAAACGATTAGAAATCGAGGAAAGGAAAACGTAATTTTTAAAACAGGATCAAAAGTAATAAGACGAGCATACAAGTACCTATGTTTTATAGCCCATGTTTTAATTTATTGTTGTATTGACGGCACCACCCTGTATATAAGTTTAAAAATATATTTTCACCTCTTCAGCATGTAAAGGGTAATTTTGCTGCCTGAACTCGCAGCAAAGTCGCACTTTGCTCACATGTGAGCAAAATTAATTTAAATAGCTGTCTTCGCATATGGACTCATCTTACCGCTTCACATCAGGTGGTGCTGGGTCAATTGCCGTGCTTTGTATATAAAAAAATATTTCGAACACGGCAATAGGCTTCCTGTTAACGGCCATTATTTTACCGGGCAACGGCTGTACAACGGCTCTAGCGTCAATATAGTTCGGTAGCAACATAAAGTACGAGCACAAGATCGGTGTGACATGGTACTAAAGTGTTCAGCTACTTCTGTGGTCGACTGTACATGATTCTTTAGATCAACAGGGACGCTTCCGTCGTATTCGTAGTCTTTTATGAGAGTCATCAGTATCCTTAGTGTAAGTTTCAATCGTTTATTCAAATCTTTTCGTTTCAATTTGATTGAAATTAACACTAGGGTAATAACTTGAAAAGTGCAGCCTACACGTTTTGTTGAGTAGATATAAAAAGCTCAATAAAATAGCATACTATCGGTATGTACAAAAACGAAATTTATGAAATAAACAGGCAGATATTGTGGGTGCATCATATTTTATTAGGAACAGAATGCATGGTGTATTTGTATACCATGAAAATGTAATGAATGTGTCAAGCTTAGTTCAACTCATCGAGACTGAGCTTCAAAGTCTAGACCAGGGCTTCCCAAAGTTATTTCAACTGTGACGCCCTTGGGAAGTTGCCATATTTTTGCGACGCCCTGGCCTTTTTGATATACATTTACCTACTAGTTGTAGTTCTAGCCTGATAACAATTTGTCAGAAAAACTCCAAATAGTATCTAAATTTTGATGATGCCATGCGCATTGTGATCCGTCGCATCACAATGCGCACTCGACTCGGTCGCATCGACACAGACATCACGACGCCCCTGGGATGATACCGCGGAGCCCCAGGGCGTCGCGACTCACAGTTTGGGAAGCTCGGGTCTAGACCATCGCCGTAAGGTTGAAGACCGACAAGGTCTCCTACAGACTTATACTTGGGAGAGTGTGCTCAGGAGGTTCATGATCTTATGCCGCCTAGCCCATTTCACCAGAGCACTACCAGACGGGCTACCACCCACACTTGGTTGATATTCCAAATATCCGCAATAGGCGCTTTTTGTCATCTTTTGTAATGCGCACGACCAGAGAGACTGCCAGCCTCCATACTGCTGATAACCTGAGTTCTTTCAATGCTGGAATAAATAGGCACCTTCTGGGTAAGCTCGCTTTATCGTCGACCCTCTTAAGTTCTCTTGGAGCAAGAGTGGGACCAAGAGCCAGCCCATTTTAATTTTAAAAATCTTCATTACAATTATTATTTGTAGATGAAGTTGATGCTGTAGCAGTACGATAGTCTCTGTATTGGCTTTCATTCTGATTTCGGAATGACTAACTGACATTCTGAGTCTAACGAATAATGTCGCGCAGTGGTTGCATTTTGTGAGGCATGAGATGACTGTGAATAATGACCAGATAGAGATCTTTGAGTTATGTTTCTCATAGTTTTTATGACTTCATACTGAAATTCTACAATATCAGCTTCATTAAACTTTTCAATAGTCGGTGCGATTCCTCTAAAAAATAACATAATTCTACTATTATCGTCATTCTTAACCAAATCCACTGAGTTCGTCGTTTCTCCAGCCAAATCATCGTTTTCTTTCTTCTTCTTTTTTGGGACAACAATCTTTTGTTTTATTGCTGTTAGATTTCGTTCTACACTATCGGCAAGTGGAGAATTTGATGATGTCGGTCGATTCACAATTTTATTTAAAAATTGCAATTGTTCATGAAATTTATATTTTTTGACTGATTTTCCACCTGAACCTGATTTGCAATCTTTAAATTTTTTAACATATCTCATCCAATTGTCTCTAGCATTACTCCATTTTTTAATAATCAGTTTACCTGAAAAAAAAGTAACATTCATGAAACATACTTTTACAGATATCTATAAATATACAATAGACGTTTAGGATCGGAATAAAAACTATAAGCTTCATAATTCGAGAAGTATGTAGAATGATATGGTCTGAACTACTTCAGTTATATATGTGAATTCCATCTGAGAAATAGTGGTTAATAATTACTAATTTTGAAAGTGCTGCAAATTTTCCTCTTTACTTAGGAACAATAAGCGGAAAGCACAATACGATTTATAAAGGGTATTCTTTTGTTTTCCATAATATTTTTTGCAATAATTTCATTTGCCATAATGATCCTCTGTAATAATAATTTGTGTGCACTATTGTCGTTTACATTTCTTAAAATGAAATCAGTGAAAATAACTTCAAGACTACTACTGGGATCCGTCTGAGAGCAAGATCTCAAAGACGGATCCCATCAAATGTGTCAATTGCAAGCTTAGCGGTTGATATTGTAAAACATATTGTTGGTTGCACAATTTTAGCCACATTGAAGGAAGAATTATTATTTAGCTAGCTGGTGATTCATTTACCATAGAATCCAATTTACGGGAAGTAACGTAAACTTCGTTCAAATTCAGTGAGAGGTAATTTAACAGAAAATATAATTGTAAACAAAGCGATTTATTTTATGACACCGGGCGTTTGCCGTGGCAGAATCAATATATTTAAGAAGTAACCATAGTAGGTGATAAATAAATAATAAAAACTTACCGAATTCGTTTTTTTCTTTATCAGTTAATTTGTAGAAATCTTCATACAACATTATGTGTATTTCATTCCATGCCGTGAAATTAGCTTGCTTATTTTTGTAGCCCTCTAACGTCTTATCCCATAGCACAGGTCTATTTTGAACTAAACTGATTAGCTGTTCCATATCTATGTCATACTCCATGATATAATGTCAATTCGCGCACAGATACTATGAAAACTGTAATTTAAAAAGTCATGCGTCGGTTGTCGTGGACACACTGGTGTGGACTGTCATGGTTCACTGCAACGGGCCGGCGAACGTCGCTAGGGGCGACGGGGACGGGGGCGCATCCGGTGCGCATTCTTCCAACAACGTACGTTCGGGCGTACGTCCGATTCGTGTAAGGGGCACCGAACCGTTGCAAAAAACGGACCGGTGTCTTTCGTCGTTAACAAGCGGCCTTATGCGGTGAAATACTTTTCTTTTTGTTGTTTTACTGGCTTTGATGCATGTCGTGCAGGCCAACGCAGCTCAGAAAAATCTAAGCTTTGTCCAAAAATTCTTATTTTTAATCAAAAACTTTTAAATATTTAATATACACAGTTACAAAAAACACTACAAATGCTGCAATTTTGAGGCGTAAATTATAATAAAAGTTTAAAGATTGCAGCCACTTCACTTTTGACTTCCTAACAATTGTACCTACAATAAAATATTACTTTTACTTTTATTGTAACCTATTAATTTTGTAACCTAATTAAATTGTAATTCGAAATGGAGCCGAATAGTATTACTTTATTTCTTAAATTTTTAACGCTACTGATTTACATCATCTTGCATCTTTATTATTACTATACTCACCGTAATAATATTCTTAGAATTGTTTTAATTCCTTCTGTCAGATAATTCTAATGAAGAGACGCACATTTTTTGCGTGAGAAAACATTATATTGCATTCAATTGTGTTTTTCGTATGAATCCCACGGGAACTCAGGTTGGCAGGAAGCAAAGAGAATTATCTGTCTCGTGCATATTTTTTAAACACCTTAATGAATAAGCAGACTTTTAAAAACATGTAAGTAGTTTAAATAAAAAAATCACACTTTTATTTTATTGTTAACGGTTTGTACGTAACATATAATAGTTCCCCATAGCTACCTACCCTTATTATGACTAACCAATCATATTTTCGGCGTATTGGTGAGTCATTATTTAATTAAACTTTATAAAAAAAAAACGCTTAAGAAGGTATGAAAGATTTATTATTATTAGATAAATCTATATAAACGAAAATCAATAATTGTATGCTCAAACCATAGATCAGATCGTGATGAAACTTTGGTAGGGTGTTCTGAGGATGCCCGCAAAAGTTCCTGGATAACTTTATTTTGTTTATTTTATTCCCAACAATTTTCAGCTTTTTACGGGTATTGCAAAGTATGCCGGGTACCGCTAGTTATCAATTAATAAACCTAATCCAAATTACAGATAGATTTAAAATAAGACATTTTAACACAAAACACATACAACAACATACACAACATATCATCTAATCAAGCTTCATATAGCTATCTGAAATACTAATCGAAGAGGTATCATAATTCATGAGAATTTATTATGTAAACTTATTTCTTAGATAGCCTATGTCTAAAACATCAATATAACTTTTGTCATTTTGTTTATTCAACTAAAATGAAAAATTTAAAACTGTAAATTATTTTGACATTGCGTTAAGTACTTACTAAATTGTTATAAAACAATTATCATTTACCACATGTAAAAAATAATAGGGCTAGTAGCTTGTAACTGGAATTCAAATGTTTGAGAATTTATTTAAGTAAAATACGTTAAATGGCATATAAACTCACGCTTGCGATCAATATGGAGCTTTAACTTAAATACGATATTGAAATTGCTGGGAGCTTCACTTTGGCGTTTCTTATTGAATAAATTTAAATATTATTATTATTTACGGCGTATTCAATAATTATGAATAAATTGTGACTAATCCCTATAGATTGTAATTTATATAAATATTTATTCCATAATCATTCTGTAATGTTATGAACGTTACGTACGTAATGCCGTCTCGATATTGCATTTATGATTTCAGTCGTGATTATGAAAAAATATTAATTTTTCTCTAGTAGATACCCAATGATAAAGGATTCATCGTCATTAAAAGGACTACGATTATGTTTATCATCGATTAACCATGTTTATAACAGAAATATTTCAATGAAAGGAACGAAAACAAAATTGAGACAGTTTGGTTTATAAGCAGCGGACAGAATAGGTAAGTTTTTAAGTAGATACGTAAATTGTAACATGTACCTATAAGCGAGAAATTAAACTCAGTGTAACGTATCAATTTAAACAAGTTACACTGAGTTTTATTTTACACAAATTTTATTAGCTTTGATCAAAATATACTGTCATCTGAAAATTGGAGAAAATAATCGGGTGTTTTACATGTCCTAGTTTTATGTTTATCAAGCTCAGAAAAATATAAATCTATATTTTAAATATGATTCTGTGATTCTTAAGAATAATATAGCCTATAAAGTTATTAAGATTTCACAATAAATATAATATCATTTGGTACTTAAAAACTCTACTTATTCCTATCCCCGCACTTTTGACATTCATTATGCATAAGTTTAAAATTGAAACCAGATTGCTCGATAACAAATCCAAGTGGCAAATGATTTACAAACACTGCTAAATTATCGCAGTTCACAACATCTAGATATCGATCAGCTCTATCTAAATGCGATAAAGTAATCAACGGTGATGAAGGCTAATGGAAGTACTCCATAGCATTATCTGCAGATCGGCAATTCCATGAATAAATACAGGGAAAGCTGAGGCCGCAGATGATATTTATAACTAGACCAATTAAACAGAACCAACTGATTGTTTTCATTTCCTGTCGTGATGGAAGCTCATATTTTTCAATAAGGGACCGCTGCTGGGTCGTCTAGATCAGCAAACACGCATAAACCTGAGTTATTGATAATATACATCTTATTTTAATTTATCTCAACGTCGGAATGAATCGAGACTTTATCGGCTCTATATGGACCTGAGAGAGACTAATGGAAGCGATTGGGGGTAATTGTAAAGATATTATAAGAAGCTATTATAAAATATGGGTTGCAGGGATTAATCTATGAATGCACAAATCATAAAATGCACAACAACATAAAATGACTTATTCCCCAAATATTGCTGAATTTGTACTTTTTAAGCTTATTGTTACTAACTATTTATGTTGGCTGCGAGTAGCCTTTCCATCGTAACCGGAGATTTAGGGAGGTGAAAACCTTGATGAGTCCTAAAGTCTCAAAAGCAAAACGTTTCTGGAGGATTTCTAATCAGGCATCACTATTTTGGGAGGTAAACCACTGTGAGAGTCTCCAGAGCGTTCAAGACATGAGGGAGCGACAGACTTGATACCTCTAAAGCCTCGGACCTTGGCTCAGGTGAGTCGTCGTGGATACCTTTTCAAGACGTTGTGAATTTTCAGCACTAGGCTTATTCAAAAAATGAAATAAGTTTCTTTATTATATATCGCTAAAAGCAATTATTTTCTTAACAATTACCAATAACTGTGATAATCGCTTATTGGAAAGCTTGAAGTACCTATGTTTGGTCAACCGTGATCGTAAATCACTTTAAATAACACTGACCATTTCACGGTGCGCATGCGCCGTGTAAAATATGATATAATGAAATATAAACACGGTCATATCTCTGTCTCCCTTTGGTCTCGGGCCACGGATAAAGATAGCACGATTGGTGACGGTTCGCGTAAGCCGGCAGCGGCTACCGAATGCAGGAGATTAATTTTTGGCAGAACAGGCTTTCTGGCTCGATTGTGAGTTTAACCACTGGTTTAACGTCAAACTTAAGTTGTATTTATAGTGCACTCCTTTAAATAAACCGGTTTTTCAATACTTTATACTAACAGAGGTGCTATGTAGACGGGTTAACATTTGGAAAAAATTAAAAGTGTGTGTGTGTGTGTGGTAACTTTTATCTACCGTCATTTTTTTTTCTATACAAAGCACGGTAAATGACTCAACACAACCTGATGTGAGGTTGCAAGAAGAGTCCATATGAATAGACAGCTAGTGCGGTTTAAAAACTACTCTAGCCGCCTCCACCTTGCCGGCATTAAAGTTGCATTTTTACGCCTCTTTTGTAGAAACTCATGTTATAGGAAGGAGGGAAAACTTGGGGTGGTACCTGTGCCATGATGATAAACTATCTGTCGCGAACCTCCTTGCAGTCAAGGAAAGGGGAACTAACAGCCACACAGCCATGTCTTAAGTAGGAGAGTTTGGCGCGAAATATATGATGACAGCATATGCCAGCATCATATATTTCGCGCCAAACTCTCCTGAGATGCATTGAAATAAACACCAGCATTTCAATGCGATATTTGTAGAATTAAAGAAAATACTTAAGACATGGCTGTGTGGCTGTTAGTTCCCCTTGCCTTGACTGCAAGGAGGTTCGCGACAGATAGTTTATCATCATGGCACAAGTACCACCCCAAGTTTTCCCTCCTTCCTATAACATGGGTTTCTACAAGAGGCGTAAAAATGAGAGGAGAATCGCAGGAGAGTTTGTCTCCTGAGATTTACTAAAATAAACACCAGCATTTCAATACGATATTTGCAGAATTAAAGAAGATATTTGCAGAAGTAAAGTCAGCCACAGGGCTGTTGGGCCATGTTCACAGGGCTGTTGGGCCATGTTCATTCAGCGTTAAGGTGACAAGCTTAACGCTGAATGCTTCTATTTCAATTAACAATCGGCCTAGGCATTTCACTGGATTGAATTTCATTGGCACCATATCAAGTCTTATTTAACCAGATGGCAGCGACATGGAATATACAATAGTTGCCTGTGGAGGCTTTTTATTGGCTCTTCGTAACTTATATAATCTAATATATAAAATTCTCGTATCTCGTATATTCAGTAGGTCTGAGAATCGGAAACTATCTATTTTTATTTTATTTTTTGTTTTATGGCAAAACGTTTGCGGGGTCAGCTAGTAATGTATATTTTTCATTCAAGCTGTTAGCCCAACTGTAAGTTAGGGTACAGACCACTAGACCAGTCAGTCGAAAATATGTAAACGCTTATCTAATTTTGCCAAGTACAATTTCTTTGGTGAATATGCTGACTTTTTGGTGAGATTATATTTTCCCGTTACGAAAGAGAACAGAGTGGATGTTGCATGTCCGGCCAACGGGCACACATCCTGTCGCTGGGCGATGACTAACACTTTTATTAAATATTGCTAGAAAATTATATAGATAGAATAATATTATGGTCTTATCTGCAAGTGTATAAGGTTCAATATAAAGAGATCAGCTTGTACACACCAATTATTCTATTTAAAGCATTGAAGGAGATTAAAGCACGTGTTTTCCAGGAGAAAGAATTTTATGGCGATATTGGTAAGTGTAAAGGAATTAATGAGAATCACACGTTATTTTTGTAGTTTTTAAGCAAACGTTTCGTTGCCTGTAATAAGATTTCAATGATTATGTCGCACACCCGCTACAAAACTGTCACAAGACTCAAAATCAAGAATTGAGTAAACGAACTTTAAAATTTTTGTGAATATATGATTGTATTTTACGGTAAGAATAATAAGAGAAAGATAAAGATAAATTTATTTCTGTATAAAACTGAGCCTAAATACATTTAATAATGATAATAGATACAAACTAAAAGTAGTATTATATAAGAACTTACTTTATGGCGTTTTTACAGTAGATAGTATTTAGAAAAATACATGTCTTACCACAAAAACAGAATTTGCCCTTATTTATGTTATGACAGTTTTTTAGCGGGTGTGCGATGTTATCCTTTAATCAATACTTATGCCACTATAATTTAACACTATGACTGTAAGCTGTTCTTTGTACCTAACAAAATAAAAAAGGGTATTTTTTAGTAACATAATCGTAAGAATGCTTTAAGAGCTCATGGTTAGGGGCCAGGTCCTCTTTATACCACGTTCTGTAATAACACCCTTATTCACGAAATCGTTGTACCTACTTACCTAGATAATAAATAGTCACGAAAGGTCAAAAGTGACCCCATTTTGGTAATTGTACCCCGGGATGGTCTTTTATGTTCTTGGCGCAAGGAGGACAATTACTAGTCTGTAAGCGTGCCGACAAGGAACGGGCTTTATAAGTAAGCCTTTTAAATAGGTAGGTGTCAAGAACTAATAATTTATCCCCATTTTTGTTATTTTACCAACCTTATTGTCACCGTATTAAGACTCACGGGCTTTCAGCAGAGTGCATACGTGTTTATCTATATTAGATAGAATACTATTTACAGATTCATCTTTTATTTTAACATAATGCCTAGTAATTACTACAAAAACGACAAATTTACACTCATAATTTCTAATACACGCATAATGCAAAATGTTGTCTGCATATTTACTATTTCTAATACAATATCGTACTTTTCATCTCTAAATCAATTCCAACGGAACATAAGTCCTGCCTACATACTGCAGCCGCAGAATTCCAAGTAATTACGCTAAAATATTATTATAACAGTCACAGTAAAACCAGTAGCAGGCTCTGAGTTACAGTGAATAATATAAAGCGGTCGGACAGACCATCAACCATGGCCACCCATAGGACATTAGTCACATACTCCATAGACAGAATAATATGTAGACATGAATGAGATTTTCATCAATTAGAATCAACCAAAAAAAAGCGCTTAGTATTTCTTCGTATTTTAAAATTTGAGTTAATGCGTATTATAAATTTTTGTATATATTAATGTTGGACTTCTTTCGACTTGGACCACAGAGCGATTTTAATTTCTGGATATTTTTACCGAGGCCCTTGTGAAAAGGCAACCAGTGGACATCAATCAATCAATCAACCGTTAAAACATTCATTTATGTAGATGTTACATAGATAGTAATCGATGTCCCTCAAGACACTGCTTTGTGAAGTAAGTATCTAAATCCAGCCAAAACTATGGTTCACTAATGTTTTCACATCTTCGTCGATAGGTTAATGTTCGGGTCTATGTCTCTTTATTATTATATTAAAATAAACGGTAATTGATCTATACGACAAAACACCTGTATGTATCACCAGCAATTAAGTTAATTTACATTCATCCTGAAGATCGAGACCGAAGAATTATGCGGTTGATTTGTGATTCGTAAAAACACTACAGGCCAACCAACTTCCGCTATTATTGGGCAATTTTAAATCAAAATTTATGACTTAAAAATAATTTACTATTATTTGCAATGCTATAAGCAGATATTATAATTTGCTATGGATCTTATCTCACGTAACGTTTTCGTCTTTTATTACTGTTTGCGTTTACCATTACGTTGAGCTATTTTAATTATTACTCGCTTCTAGTAGCGTCGTAGTCTATGTTCCTCTCAGGTGTTCAGCGCCGACGGCAGGAGGGCCATTTGCGTTTAGCTACGGAATTAAATCCCCACTTATTTATTACTACTTCTCGCTTTGTTTCTGCCAACTGCCGGCCCGCTACTTACGAATTTGTGGGTTCCTCGAATCCAACCTTAATTTCGATGTTGCAGTATGCATTACAAAAAGTCTGCAAAAAGAACTTTCTCGTAAAAGACAACTCCTTTACAAACAGTTATTACGTAAACAAATTACTTGGCGGCATTTTTGACAAATATTCCAAAGCAAGATAATGTAAGTATTTATTTGTTTATTGATTTCATATTGTAAGTATACTACAAACTTCCTGCCATGTTTAAATAATGTTATAACTTATTTACACTGTTTGTAAATATTCTAAGAACGGCTTATTCGTGTACTTTATTAATCTAAGGTGCGTATCGACAAATTCTCATTATTACTCTTGGGTACAATGAAGCGAGCTTTCATATTTCAGTTTCGTATAAGCATTCGTATGAAAATTTAAATGTTTAGCATTTTCCGTTGAAATTTATATCTTATTGCCAATTTATAAAGTGCATAGAGGTTAATTTACAGCTGTATAATGTGTTTGACCAATACTTGTAGTCGTATTACTTTATATTTAAAGATTATTTTCGTGGTAAGTAAGCATGAAGGACTGTACACATGACGGTGCGTACGCGGTGCCACCTGCTGCGCCCGCGCACAATTTCGCCGCAAGTTTATTGGCGGCTGCGCGTATAATTCCCGAGATATCAGGAAACAAGGTTGTTTACGCTGTGAATATTTTACAATCGTGACAACCGACGTCGGGAACAGTTAAATTCGTAATGAGATGCACGGATCTACCTTACCTAGTTTCCGACCGCAAATACAAACTCAGCTTAAATGCTCAGATGGAAACATCTTGATACTGAGTTGAGAGCATTTAAACCTAAAAGGATTATTAAGCAACTAATAATAACATTTATATTTCTTTTATATAAAAAAATAATTAATACATTGATTAATCTACATTAAAAGGGAATATCATAGAAATAAATCAATACTATTAAATTAAATTAATTTAAAGATATGAACATAAATATCCACATCATTATAAGTAATAAAAAATTGGAATTAAAATTAAGAATATAAAAATACCTATATGTATTAAAAAAGTACCATGAAATTAACGTATATTCCATTTTCTCTCTCTTTATTTGTCTAATTTGTACTGTAGTTTCAATTAGGTTTTTAAATTGATAAATAGATAAAAACAAAATAAACTCTATTATTATTAGATAATATTTTCTTGTTTGTTTATTACCTAGATTTTTTATTGCTTCAGAGTCTGAATCCATTTTCATTTCACATAAATTACATTAAAAGCGGTAGCTCAAAGATGACATTTCGAACAAGCCAATTCAATAGCAATAAATCCCATCATCAGAAATGGAAACTTTAATGATATTCATTATGAATGATAGGTGTGTTAGGGATAAATTAACATTATCAGATACCACGAGAGATTTATCACAGCTAGTTAACGATAAGCGATCTGAACCGTTTATTTATTGCGAAACGAGATCTATTTATAAGGTTTGACGCTAGACAATGCAAAGTGGAGATATCAGTTTGATTGTTATTGTGTAAATAGTATTACTCGAAACTTCTAGCATTTTGATTCGGCAATGTGAATAATCTCCAGTTTACAGGTTGGTACTTTTAACAATACATATTTTTCTCTATTTTTGTTAATCAAAAAGTTAACACTGTTGATTTTATTAATAATAGTTACATAATCTTTTTAAAGATACACAGTTTTTTTCTCTTTTTTTGTTAATAAGCTTTTTATAGGTACTTAGTTTTTGTCACGTTTGTGACAATATCATTTTGAATTTAAATAAAACAGGTAAAACTATGTCACTATGTAGATTATGAGGGCAACATCTAGTAAAGTCAAATAGGAATTAAGTAATTAGTATTGTCTTCACGAACTATTTTGATAAAAAAATCTTGACTTGACAATAAAAATAATTCCAGGGGCGACTACAGATGCCTAGCTTAATCGAATCTTCAATATTTGTAATAATAGTTCTATCCCGTCAAGCATCAGATTGCAGAGACAATTGATGTTTCAATTATTATAGACCTCCAGAGGTATAACGCCGCTTGACAGATAAAATAAGATATTTTAGTTTTGTTCCAATGCCGCTTTTTTCCAAATAATTTAAAATGAATGTCAACCTAAAATATAGCAGTTTATATTCAAAGTGCAGTATACAAGCAGGATTTTACGCATATAATTATAATTTTTAACCGACTTCAAAAAAAGGAGGAGGTTATCAATTCGTCTGTATGTTTTTTTTATGTTTGTTACCTCAGAACTTTTGACTGGGTGAACCGATATTGATGATTCTTTTTTGATCGATGCGGAATAGTTCCCATTTGGTCCCGTAAAAATTTTTTGAAAATCCATTGGGTAGTTTGGTTTTTAATTAAAAAAAAACTGGAAAAATTAGTTCGTCTACATATGCGAAATTGCGGATTTTTGCTTTCCTATGAATTTTTAGTGTAATGATACGATAGTAGAAATCAATTTAAGCTCACGGTCACCCATCTAGCTTTGACCTTCAAAAGTTATCACTAAAAATTGTGAAATAAAAAATATTTAAACAAAAATTAAAACCGACTCCAAAAAATTTTTGTTTAAAATTTTTTTTTGTTAAAATTAATTAGCTGAATTAGAGCTTGTAGAATATGTAACCGATTGCAATAATTATATTTGATGTAGTTATTTCCTACTGTTTAAAAACTGACTTTTTAATTCATTTACTTAGCACTGAAAGTCTTAAAATTTCCACAAAAATGTAAAAAATCAGTCAAACCAATTTTAAATTAAATAACAAAAACATAGTACGGTAATTCCAGTTTTCACAAAATACGGCAATTTTATACTAAAAGACCTAATACTTAGGTACTCATTCGGGTGTTGGTAGAAAGGAGACCTTAACTTAAACATAAAAACAGAAAGAGTAGTAAAAATTTACAGGATTCCAGGTCCAACGTCCCAGGTTTACACCCCGCCCCAAGACATGACTTATTCCTAGTCAAGATATTTTGTAAAATTTCAAAAGTTTTTAATAATGTTAAATTAATACCGAAGAAAATATTTTGACTTTGTGCTAGCAACATTGACGACTTAATTAATTACGTACACGTTTTTGATAAAAATCCTAGGGCTACGATCAAGAAACGAGAGAAGTTAAAATCACTTTCATTAACCTAAATAAGTTCAGGTCTTAATCAAAACCCTGATTTTTGTTTAAAAACTTAATTTTATCATTAACCAGCGACATTTGTATTAAGTTTAGTAATTAAAATAGAATAAAACTAGAAAAATTTCACGTCCTGAGGCAGGAATCGAACCCGCGACCTTTCGCAATCCGGGCGACTGCTCTGACCACTGAGCCACCCAGGACTTGGGATATCCCTGTGAAATTCTTCTAGCCTATCTGTATTTGCGTTTATGAGCTAACGTCCACCCTACAATGTCGAAATATTCTATTTCAACATCCGAAACGAGTATTTTTACAAATACCGACGATTCGGTTAAGTTGGGGCAGTGCTTTCAAATATTCTTAATTTTTGATTTTAACATTATTATAAATGTTTGAAAAATTACTTAGTAATTAAAATAGAATAAAACTAGAAAAATTTTTCAGCCTGCCTCAGGACGTGAAGTTTTTCTAGTTTTATTCTATTTTAATTACTAAGTAATTTTTCAAACATTTATAATAACGTTAAAATCAAAAATTAAGTGTATTAAGTTTATTGGTATTTCGTATTATTGCTCATTATTCTCCAGAGGTGCTTATAAACGCAGCTTCAAATACTAAATTGCATATTAAAATAAACTCCGTAGTGTGTTCTATTGCTAGGCTAATACATTTTCCCACCGTTTGTTAACTCGGTGTGATTTGAGATTCGCCATTTGTTAAATCGGGAATAAAAGATAGGCATGGAGTCAGCGTAACAACATTATATGCTTAAGAATATTTATTATTATTATTATTTATTCTTTATATGATATATACGGACGTGAAACTTTGAGAATTAACGACTGTACGTAGATGATTACCCTTTCCTCTAATTTTGCACTTACGTGAATAAATGTATGTTCGTCCTCATCATACAAGTAAATGTCTCCCCTATCGGGATGGCCTTGGTCTTTGGTCAGGTGGCCGTCAAATTCTATAAGAACATATATTATATATATTCTTTTATACAAAGCACGGCAATTGACCCAGCACCACTACCTGATGTGAAGCGGTAAGATGAGTCCATATGCGAAGACAAGTAGTGTAGAATAGACACTGCTCTAGCCGCCTCCACCTTGCCGGCCCAATAATAGAAATATAAAAGTTTTAGACGATAAGTAGTATTTTTAACGATGTTTTGTTTTATTCTATTAATATGGAGACGCCCGCCGCCGGCGATTTGCTGTATAAGGAACAATTATTATGAAGCTTGCACTCCACAAGTAATACCTTACAAATACTTATTACGACCCTAAAAGAAACGTCTACGAGCGTAGATAAACACAAATCACACTTTGTCTATTTGTGGTTAATGCTCGTTTGTCTTTAAATGACGTAGCACAGGCCCTTAGATTATGTTAATATTTGTGAAGTTTATTAGCAATCCTGAATATTTACTTAAGCTTATTGAATCTGCCAAGCATAAATATAAATATCTGCGTTAAACGATTTCGTGAAAATAGCAATCGCAGTCTCCTAGCCTCAGCGAAGTGCCTTGCTCGGGAGTAGAAGGCAGATCGTGCGCTGCCTCAAGTATTAAATCTCAGCATGACTGTTCTTGAGTAACCAGCCGGGACCCAGGACCCCGCTCGTTCCCATCGTGCTCATTTGAATGCTATAAACTACTACGTCCAATTTAATTGGGAACGCCAATTTTAGATTAATGACAACCATTCCTGATATCAATTTCGCTTAAACTTTATTGCAGCTTGGTTAAGTTGTGCTGACTTGTGCTTAATGTTTGCTAGTGTAGGATAGTTCTATTGCAATATTTTATAAGGTACGTACTGAAGTTGGGGGTAGTCATAAAGACAATTAATTGGTATATTTCTAGATGTTTGGGATAATTTTATTAATTTTTACCTACTAAATAATTCTCTGATATAATATATTATACTTACATAAGACAATCTCGTAACGCTGCTTTATTTCGGCTGGATATTAATAACTAAAAATCTGGGGACCATATAAGTATTTTAGCACCTTGGAGTCGAGACATTGTTATCTTAGGAGGCCAAGTGGCATCTTCGTCAGTCAGTTAGGGGAAAGCGAGCAACATTTTTAGTAGTTTACTATTATACTTTCTGATAAATGCTATGATGTACACAATACTTAATATCTTAGAAAATAATTAAAAAAAAAAAAAATCTTAAAGAAAATTGATATCCATAAACTGATCATCGCAAACCTACTTCCACACTTTTCTCAATCAAATACCTTTCGAAAGAATTTAATAAATTTGACACTATTGTTAATCCTACTTTCACTAGAGTATACAATAGTTTTTATACGTACGTACTCATCTGCCTCAGCCTTTGTAAGAAGCGCAGTGAAAACTGCTTTTAAAGCGTTTCGTACCTGTGGTGGGTGAGGTTGTGAGAGCTTTTCGTGGAAACATAATTATCGTTATTTTCGTTATTAGTTTTGAGAATTTGGCATCTGTGGCTTTAAGGTCGATTTCCGTGTGTTTTGATGATGCCACTATTCTTTTTTTAACGACAACTAGAAAATAAATAAATGAGGAAATAGCTTCTAGCAAAATTGGCGCATGAAATAACTTGGCAATTGGGTAAACCTTTTTTATGTTGTGTAAAATTTAGTCCATGTTAGTTAGACGGTGTTGCCACTTCGTCTTCGATATGTAAGTACGATAACAGTTTCTTATGCGCCAATGTTAAATAGAAATTTTGGTTTCCTATAAGAAAATATTGATAAAACAAATTTATTGCGCTTGAATAAAGCTGGAAACGAAACTTAATCCTTTAATTCCCAAACGGCAACTTAAGTTGACATGATAATTAAAATTCAATTGTGTCTGGTTTATCGGGATTCAAAGGGTTAAAAATCGTCGTATCGTTTTTTCGTTCTTATTTATCTCGAGTGAAGCCTCAGAAGACGTCTTAAATGATATCACTGGCTAAGTGAGAGTGGATTTCTCTGTGTAATTTTACATTTCTCGTAGATATCGCGATGTTGTCGCCGGAAGGCCAGGTGTGTTATTAAATAAACAGTCAGCCCAATTACCTGCAGAACCGCAACTAGTTCGAAGATGAGTTGCTAGATAGTTTGGCGAGATGCAGGTTAAGCTACTTTGGTTAGCTTATGATTGGTCGGATTTTGTAGCTATAGATAGGTTTCGGATTTAAACCATTAAAGAAGAGATACGAGAACAAATATTATATAGAATAACTTAAGAAATGGCTACTTTTAGTAATACTTGCCAGGCGTAGGTCAGCTTTTATTTTATTTGAAGAGTATTATGAATGATATTTACTAAGATAATTCTACAGATTATAAAGTCCCTACGCATAGTCTGTGACCAATAATTTTTAATTTAAAAACGCCTAGTGACCAATACACATTACGACAAATACGCATAATGACTAATTCGCATAATGACCAATATTTCATTGGCGAAACAATTTATTCGCGTATTGACATACTCTATACTGAAATGACCAATAATGTATTCGCAAAACAACCAATCCGCATATTGACATTCCCCATACGCAAAATGACCAATTATTATCAGCAAAAAAAAACAAATCTGTTTCTAGTTTTCAATACAGAATATAGAATCTTCTTTTGAAACTCATTCATGGTTGAAGAATACCATAAAACCTATTTTGTTGTACCTACTCGTAGTTTTGACGTTGAAATTTTCAAAAAATAAGGAGAAATGTGTCACAAAATGTGTCACTATACGTATATGTCGTTTTGCGAGTAGTCATTTCACGTATTTTTTTTATTTCCACAAATGTGTCGTTATACGTGTATGTCGTTATGCGTCGTGTCACAAAGCTACAATGATGTCCAGTCAAAATACTTACGCATCTAATATTTTTTGAGACCGTATCAAATGTTGTAATAATTAATTTACTTGGTTTCATATTAAAATTCTGGTGATTAAGTGGATTTTAAAGTCATATCAATAAATGGACTTATTAAAAAAAACAAAGATAGGCATCTAAACCTAGACCGTAAGTTTTCGTGTCAATCATGTCTAATAATTCATTTCTTGATAATCGTATCTATATCTATGTATGGTTGAGTAAATGAAGAGTTTTGGTAAATTGATTGTTATTAAATTATTAATGTCTCTAGGAGAGGTAGTATTGGTTGGGAAGCCTCAAGTAGCACCCGGTTAGTGTTGCCATTATTGTCCATATGATCTTCAGAGTCCGTGTAAAAGTGGCATACGTGTCGGTGCCTACTAATCTTCACAGTGGTAGAATCGGTTTCATTTTGCAGTTCAGAGTAACGCTTTCCAACAGGGGAATTGATAAAATCTCAATTACATTGTTCATTGTTAGAATTTAATAAATAATACATATAAATAAAGTTATTTGCATTAACCCTTCATGGAATAGTTCTGTAAAATAAAATGTCAGTTACATTAAGTAACTGACATTTTATTCAATCCAACTGACTGCAGACCTTGCGTTTGTTCTTGTGCTATAATTTGCATAGCTCGCCTGCTAATACGGCAATGGTTAACACCTGTTTATAGAGTTTTACATGCGGACATCTTGCTTTATAAAGAAACCAATAGGATCACATAGCATACCGAGTACTCTGCGGTATTCATTAATTTTAATTGCGAGCCTATTGCACGATGCCATCTGTAAGGCGGGTGTTCTGCAGCGATGTTTAGAAATAGACGCCTTATTTGTAGTTTTAAGCGGTTAGGTACCTACGCGTATTTTGTTTTGTAGTTTTATTAGAAAAGTAATAGGTACTTATCAGGCATTGCCATTTTTGTGTGTTGATTGCTCTAAAATTTTTTTCTTTGATTTTAATACTCTCATGACAATCTTTTTCAAATAGTTTGTGTATCGCTATTACACGACTAAATGAGAATATTCGTTGACGGGCATAACATTTTAATTCCCCGACTGTACCTTATCATGTGCAACAAAGTATAAATAAATAAAATACTAAAACAATATTCTTCCTCACATTATTTTTTGTTGTACATTGTCAAATCTTAATAACTACCTAAGTATCTAAAGTACCTTAACCAATAAAAACAACATTCAATAAATTAGTTTAAGTAAGCTTACTTAGCATTCGCATATGCTTTGACCTTTTAAGTAAACAGTTTTTTCTTAGTTACACCCTTCTTATTAACGGTGCGCGCGCGCAAGTGAGTGTGCTCACCGGCGCGTACGCATCGCATAGGAATATTGTACATTTTCTGAAAGACTGCACATGCATGAGTCGTTTGCATCGGTGAGTTACACAAACGGTCACATTTGAGTAGACGCCTGCTTTTCTGGGTTTAAAACCAAGAAATGGAGCTCATTCCTAGTCGTGAGCTCTTGCGAGTAAGACGTCTAACGTGTGTTCTTTGACTTGTACTTACCAGTGTCAGTTATTATGTGTTATACTGCCTTGTATCTTATAAGTTCTGTGTAATTAATTGTGTGATTGACAGCTCAGACGTTCTTCTTGTTTTTTTAATTGATATTACTTTTACAAACTAGTAACTGTTCATTACTGTTGTGGGAAGTTGAACTGTGTGACTGTGTATTTTTTATTCATAACCATACTCGTCATGTTAGGAAGAAATATTGGAGTTCTTATGTAAGTATTTTAGTGTCTAATTAATTACATTTGGAAGCCTCACTTAAGGTTAATTTTCAAGAAGAACAAACTAGACAAGAAGAAAGCGTAGAAGAGTTAGAAGAAGAAACAGAAGAAGATAACGCTCTAAGCACAGGCAATGGCACTGGAAGAATTCACGGGTTTTGTTAAATAGTCCCGTGGTCTCTTAGTGGCATCACTGGTGCTGAGCGGTTCTACGTAAATCGTTAATTTAAGATTAAGAAGAAATAACTGAATAGAAAGGGGAGAAGAAAAAGAATCGACATAGCACTGACTACTTTAATTTTAAGTAGAAAAATTACAATGGTCTAATTACGCTTACTTAGAAAATTGAATGTAAAACATACAAATTTAAAATGCTTAATACAAATGAATGTGTCTGTCTGTCAGCTTTCTGGATGTAACTTAGCTTTGGGAAAGTACTGAGACTTGAGGTAAGATATTTTCCCTACAGATTTGCGTACTTTATTTATAAAATAAAACTAAAATATCACGGATTATGGTCTCTACAATCGTTAAAGTATTCGATTTAATCCTTAACCGCGTGTATTTTCATAACTTCTAAACTCTATACGGCAGGTGCTGTTTCTTTCAAGTGTTTTTGAATTCAAATGGCTTCACATGTCTTTTGTTAATAAGTATGACTAGTTAAGAAATGAAATTATAACCGTTTTTAACGGCTGGTGTACAGTTACGTACACGTGCAATTAGAGTATACATTTTGACAGTCAGTGACTTGTTTTAAAGAGTTTACGGCACACGAGATGTCAAAAGTGTAGACATCATAATAATATTGCACGTGACTGTTCGTCGTCAATTTTTTTATATAAAAAGGACGTCAATGGACCCTACACCACCTGATGTGAAGCGGTAAGGAGAGTCCATATGCGAAGACAGCTAGTGCAGAATAGACATAGCACACCACCTCCACCTTACCGGCCCATAAGGTGCTTTTTCACGCCCCTCTTGACATGGGGTCCTATGTTATAGGAAGGAGGGAACACATGTGCTGGCAAAGAATTCCAAGTTCTGGAAGAACGACAAAGAAACTTCTGTAGATATGGACTAACGGCCCGTTTCAATATTAGGCCCATTTACAAAGACATGCACAAAATGTAAATTCAGTTCAGTCTTTTTCTCATCAATATGGAGAAAAACCGGCAAAGTGCATGTCGGGTATGGGCAATGTAGGCAATATGAAGACTCTTGTTGTTTGATACCTGCTATGAGCATAATTAATTTACTTCACGATTTAACGGCTAACAATAAATTAGCATTTAAAAGCTGAATATTTTGCAAATGGCTTCCAGAGTCTGAAAATGGTTTTCAGAAAATAATATAAAGTTTTGATTTGATTAAGTATTGATAATGTTTTACTTCATTCATTGTTTAAGTTCATAATAATAATAAGAGCTTGTGTTATAGATACTAGGTAACGGAGAAAATGAGATATTAATAATACATATGTATTATGTAAGGATGCTTAATTTGGGCTAGATAATAGGTGTGAGTGTATGAATCTTTTTATTTTTATCTTTTTGTTTGATTTTTACTCAATGTGCAAATGCATCGGTGGTTATGACATCCTCGGGCCTCAGCCAAATGAATATTTTACAATGGTTGTATCATATACTATTATAAGCTTAACTAATTATTATTTTTACCTATTTCAATGTATAGACCATTGGTAGAGTAGAGTAGTAACTAAAACTGGTAGAGTAGTACCATTTACTCAACACTAAGGAATGCAATCCCGCGAGATTGGTTAGTTAGTTTTTATTTTTAACAAAAACCCCCAGCCGCATTAATCATTTATCTAGCACCATCTTATTAAGACTATTCTTACATGAGCTCAGACACGCTATATCTGCTGTAAGTTTCTGAAGAATTGAGCATCGTGCAGACTATTTGAAGATACACTATCAGCGTAAGGTTATCATGTCTTGGAAATACCACCGGAAAACAGTGAACCGCATTTCATATCAATCGGATCTGTGTAAGTTAGGAAATTAGCTGATAGTCATCAAACGCCTGAACTGATCTTCATATTAGGTTGGGGAAAAAGTTTCTTCGCATTTTTTAAGAAAATTCAAATCATTTTTTAATATAGTTTCTTTACATTTAACTAAAGTATGTAGGTACTATTTTGTTCGATAACTTTTTGCCATCTTGTAGGTAGGGACATGATCCCATTGCTATAGAAATTTTGGGGCTTCTGAATCTGACACTGCCTAGAGAATTCTGAAGAGAGAGAGAGCGAAACAGGTGGAAATCTGAAGGTGCAAGGTCAGGACTATACGGCGGATGCATTAACACCTCCCAGCCAAACTCTTAATTTTTGCTGAGTGGCTAAAGATGTGTGAGGTCTAGCGTTATCATGATGAAAAACCACACCCCTTCTGTTGATTAATTCCGGCCGCTTTCTCTCAACTTCTTGCTTTAATCTCATCAATTGTTCAATGTTTGAAACAAGTTTACAAGAAAAAATATTTCACGTCCTGAGGCGGGAAAAAAACAGGACGTGAAAATATATAAACTACAAAAAAATTCTAGTTTACATATATTTTAATTACTACGGAAATAATAAGTTTAATGTATATATAATATTTATACACTCACACCTATTACCTAGCCCAAAGTAAGCATCATTAAGAGCTTGTGTTATGGATACTAGATAACGGAGAAATAATGATAATAATATGTTATAAATATTAGAAATATACTAAATAAACATATAAACATCCATGACTCGTAAACAAATGCTCGTACTCATCATACAAACATTTGTTCCTACCGGGATTCGAACCCGGGACCTCTTGACCGAGTAGCCTGTATAGTAAGGGGTACAGACCACTCGGCCAGCCGGTCGTCCAATGTAATATTAAATAATTATTTATTCGTAACAGTAATGGTTAGTGAAATAATTAGTCAATAATTTTCTAAAAAAATGGAAATTAACCAACAAAATTTTGTCAATCGCTCCGCAAAAAGCATAAAATATTTAATTTAAGTGTTGTCGATAGACGGCTTCTCATTCTGCAGACGAATACGAGTAAAACCAACTGCAGAGAATACTTCCAGCTTCTATAGTAGTCGAGACCTTAGAGCGAAAACATTTTATTGCAAGCTGTAACCCCCTTATTATACAACGCGGACTAAAGTTAGACCTGGTTTAAAACTGATGCCGTCACTGTCTTTCTTTTAACAAATAGGAAGTGACAGCATCAGTTTTAGACCAGGACTAACTTTAGTCCACGTTTTATAATACGGGGGTAGTTAAGAGTCATCTCGGCTTCATAAAAAATCATTTCTTTTCTAACCCATCAAGCATCAGATTCCAGACAATTGATTCTTCAATTGTAATAACCCTCCGGAGGGATAACGGCTTTTAAAAGGCAGATTACTCAATGACTCCAACAAATTAGCAGATGTTATTGCTCAGGTACGATTTGCACGCTACGAGATACACATCCTTAATTATACTCCTGTGCAATCCCGTTAATCTCGCGATATCTCGTCCGATTTTGGCCGAGATTAATCTCGGTAAATATGGCAGAGCTCTCGTGATAATGAGATCTCGCGAGAACGAGATTGCATTCCCTATACTCAGCACCTTAAGATCTAAGATGATTCTAATACTGACTGGCTGTACTATCTCTACGTATAGATATAATGTTGAAACCAGCCGTAAGCCAATAATAAAAGCTGTCGTATGTCGCAATACTCCATTTAAAAACTTTTTATTTATTTTGACAATGGTTTTGTCTGCTAATAACTGTTATTTATTTCATTGCGCTAATGCAGTCTAGTCTAATTTTATCATACTTATTTAGATTGATTACATAATTATTTTGCTCTATTAAGGTTTTGCACCAACATTACAGGCACTTACAGCTTTATTGGACCTTGAATGTTTTTTTTATCATATTTAAAATTTCATACGAACGATCGTGATCAAATATTAGATAGTGTGAACGTCGACGCAAATTTATTGTGTTCAAATTTTATTATATTTCATTAACCTATTTTATTTAAAGTTGATTTGTTTCCTACGCCTTTCTCATAATTTATTTAAGAAAAAAGTCACTTTATACTTGGCTTGATTTGATTTTTTTTTAATTAGAAAATAACACTGTTGATATTTTAATACGATCCAAGTTGATATTTTCTTCGTTTTATTTTACATATCGATAAATGTTTGACTGTATGATGTATCTAGAAAAATAAACATAAAGACTAGAAACAGTTCAAAATAATTTTGACATTGTGAGGATAGAGATAATTAAAGAGAAGTTAAAATAGAAAGGGTATAACAACTTCATAACGTAGGGTAAACCCAAGTGCTGAGTAGCTCAGTGGTCTGAACAGCCGCCTGCCCCATTATTCTCAACTGTTGGAAAATATTCGAATTTCGGAAACTCTATACCTGTCACATTTTGTCGCGGTACGTCAAAGCGAGACGGCATGTGACTTTTCGAATCGAATCCGTGATCCGACAATTGAGAATAAGGGGGATGGACTGTGAAAGCCGTGGGTTCGTTTCCCGCCCCAGGATGTTATTGTTTTTCTAGTCTAGATTTTTTATATTTCTCTCAATATCAAAGTGACTTCCATTAAGAGTAAATGATCAATTATCCATGTGTACATGACTTGGTGTATTGTAATTATTTTCAATTACAATAGACCAAGTCATTTGCTGAGTTGTTTTCGAGTAATTTGCTATTTTTAGCGTATGACGCAACTGGTCTGTACTAATAGACAATATATGAATAATTATATAGGAAGTACCAATAAATAAATGAAAATAAATTTAAAAGATTGTAAAATAGGTGCATACCTACTCGGGTTAGATTTTTTTTATAGCGACGTTAATCATCATACATCTTAAATATCGCTACCCCTAAATTTATTTATGTGTCGTTTGAAGAGATGGTTACTTGAGATGTGTTTCTAATCCGTAAAGGAATTTTTTTATTGTAAGATGAACAAGAAACATTTTAATCCGTATCTTAATATAATGCTTGTGTATTTTAATAATAAATTGATATGAATAATTTCTGGACTTTTAATCTTGGATTTGGAAATGTTCTCATATTGCATGCTGTATAACAGTGACGTATGTTAGACTATTATATAAGTATAAAAAAATCCATCTATAATTTCTTGGATGATAAATTACGGAAGATGAAATTATTTATTTTATATAAATTTTACATACGACAGAACATAATATATGTAACAGTTGCACTACGAAAGTCGCCTCTATTGAGAACGTAATAAGGGTGGCCTTAAGGCCAAAATGTTACGCTTCATGTGCTGTGGAAAGTATCATATTTTCAGCAATAAATAATTTTGAATTTGAATTTTAATAATAGTAAAGTCAACTACAGAAGTAGCTTAACATTTTAGTAGCATGTCACACCGACTATTGCGCTTGTACTACCTAATAGTTGCTTGCTAGCGTAGTACATTAACGCCATAGGTATTGTGACATGGTACTAAAGTGTTTAGCTACTTCTGTGGTCGACCGTACCTATGTTCATTTAGGGTTAGGACACACCTGCTGAACGTACGGCGCCGAAAGTTCGGCGACTGACGTTTCAGTCGTAATATTCCGTTGATATGACAAACCAAACGCTCAGAACGCGGCGTCTTTTTCAGCGCGCTACGCGACGGAAATTAACGCGTAACGCGTCGCGTGATGTGTCGCTTGCTGCGCAAAATACATTGAATGCGTATTTGCTGAACTAATCGCCCGAAAGAAGGTTCGGCATTACGCTGAACGCGACGTACGTTCCGCAGATGTGTCGCGACACTTTTAAGTATTTTGTGAAAATTTCCACAACACGCTAGTTCTCGTAGATCGCACCAATGCTTAATAGTCAATCGTTTATTTCATCACATAGGTGTTACATTACATAGCAATCGCTATGGACCCTGTCAGGAACAACAACAATGGAAAGGAACTTTTGTATTATCATTTTTAATTTCAGAGTCAGTATTATCTTTATTTAATTATTGTCAGTATCGTTTTTAATAAGATATTTTGATTAGTTTATCTATTTTAAATACTGTCTTTTTTATAATTATTTTTAAAGTTTTGACAGACATTATGACATTGTCAGTTAACGTAAATTCAGACATGACAGACAGGCAGACAGACGGACAGATATAGGCTTTTTTACTAGCGTCCGTTAATTGTGAAGACGTAGCTAAGGTCGCTGTCGCTCGTCGCTTGCACCAATCCCATCCGTTGCGGTCCAGAGAGATTTCCTCAATTATATGCCCGCGCTAGTTACAGCTCACGATGCTATAGAAAGCCGGTTTCGTAGAGCGAACACATTTTTTACTATGACGCCATATTTTATTACACTATTTTTATTACTGTTGTTGTTTTTCATTTGCTTAAGACTGGAAATTTATTGTAAATCACATTTTAAATTTTCATAAAGAAGTAAGATAAATTGCTTTGTGGTTTTTTATTTAGAAATAAAGAATTTCTCTTTAATTTATATTACTAATTATGACAGTTGAAAAATGCATTCGTTTTACGTACTGTGATGTTTTGGGGTCGGGTCTCGGCTCTGTTTTACTGTACTTTTCGCTAAACCCCAAGCACGAAACACTATGGTTCTGTTCATGGTAATGGTAATAGTATTATTTTGTATGACAAGTATAAAAACCAGAACAGTGCCTCTACGGTTGTTTAAGGAACTATAAGTCAATAACACGAAATAACTAGTCTTCCTAACCGTAATCGTAATGTTGTAGTTACCGAAATCTGAAGTTTGGGAATCGGCAGCACGAACTCATTTTTGAACAACCGTTTCTTTGTTACTCGATACTATCGCTATGACGCAGCCGTTACAACATCATGAACAATAATAGCACCCATATATTTTTTGGGGGTTTTATAATAAGAATTGCAAGAATTACTGAGCACGGAGATCTTCGCGTCAATCACAAAACATAATTTATCTATCTTTGTACTTTTGTCAACTAAACCAAAGCCAGTTGACAAACGGTTCCACGTTCCAGTTCACTTTTTTCGCCTTCCCGTCTTTTCTTGACAGCGACGACACTTTTTGTCGTGAACTCTGAAAATCGATTTCTTTTTTGTGTTCCGAGAAATCGATACCGGTAAAAAGAATCGATCTTTCTCAAGAACGGACGATTCAATGACACGGCCGAATCAGTGACCGTTATAATTTTGTCTGATGGTGCACTTTTTGCTTCTCGGTTAACCACAATAGTTACGTTATTATTCGAGATAGTGCCTTTAAATGCGATCGTGAATATCGATTATACATAATGGCATTTGTTTAAAAATATGCTAAGAGTAGATAGGTAGGTACAAACTCGATTTTGCTTGCAGGCGTTAATGTTTATCTGCCTTAAAGGTCAAACGTGATTGTAAAGCTAGTAACCAAGTCTTAAACGTTCTTCAGTTTATTGAAGAAGCTCTAATGGAGTGTAATAATTTTGATGTCGTTGGATGGAATAAAAAACTCATCTGTCATCATCAGGAGCAAATTCTTATTACTTTTCGGGGAAATATATAATTAAAAGCATCTTGTTTTATTAGTTAAAGGAGATTATCTTAAGCTTACTCCATCACGAAACCTGCTTATAGCACTTCTATATCTATTTTAAGTTACTTTAAAATGATTGCATAATTTATGTCTTAATTAATATTCGGAATATTCGGTAAGCGATGCTTGCATACTATAGGTACAAATAATAATCCAATAAACACTCCGTAAATTTTCTTTAAAAATTATTTGTATCTATCTGTTTTCACTTAGATCATAATTGTTAGTTAATATTCCCATGGTTCTGTGATTATACTGTGCATTATTTGCTACTCTGATTTAACAAATATTTATATTACCTTACTAAACCTGAATTCCATTAACTTCTTTCTAGTCATCTTCTCTCAGAGCAAGAGTATGATTAAAAGCACGCTTCGCTTGGACATTACTTACCGCTTCACATAAGGTGGTGTTGAGTCATTTGTCGTGATTGTACAAAAAAAAATTTTTTATGTTGTTTGTTGTTTTCAACTAGGCTCCCAGGACTGGCAGTTTCTTATGGTTTCACTTTATACACACAATTGTATAATTCGTCATTGTCTAACAAATTTACTGTAAACCTAAAATCAGTTAGCCTTCTCTCTGCAATAGAAAACCCATTAGTTAAACCGTAATTGGTATACCATCTATTAAATTATCAGTGACACATGGAGATAAATTAGGAAGAGACATCGACGAATCTCCTTAGGTAGAAAGCCTTTGCTAAACAGTCTGAATTGCGTCTTTTACGATTTCACTAAGTCTAGACTGACATGATTTACGTACAAAAAAAATATTTTCGCTTAAGATAAAAGAAAAAAATCATTTCACTGGCACTTCTGCTTCCATTGGCTACGGTAACTACTTACCATCAGGTGGGCCGGATGCTTGCTTGCTACCTCAGTGATATAAAAAATTATTTGAATGGAATAACACTGTCAGTTTTACTTGCGTCAATAATATTTCGGTTCTTTATCAAGGGAAATTTAATAGAAATATTTAGCTACATATAAATCAGAAATAATGTCTTATGTATACTGGGTGAAATTTTTAACAACGTCTGGAGGGGAAGTAGGTGCTGTAAATATTAGACATAGCAAATTTTACATATAGGGGACATGCCTTGATTTTTAAAAAGAAACAAATCTACATTCAAAGAGATTGAATACGTTAATACGCTTTCCATAATACATTTGAAATACCCAACAATCGACTGGCTGGCGTCCGAAAACTAACATCCTGTACTTTTATGGCATCAATTGATTGACCATATGAAGGATTAAATTTCTCAAGCAAACATGGTAAATTAAATTAAAGGAAAACCATTACAATTTTGAATATTCATCACAATAGGATAGTTGACAACTTTTTATTTATTTCATAAATAAGAAGTTTAGAACTCGTAAAGAATAAGAATGCTAATTACTAAAAAAACATTTGGGCATATTGACAAAATTAATAATAACTTTGTTTTTATTCATAGTTGTTTTAATTTATGTTCGCAATGTAATATTATTATAATTTTTTATACATTTTGGAAAAAAAATGATTTTTATAAATTTTCTAAGTACCATTTCAACAATAATCTACATATAACTTTTAAGTTTGAATTGTTTTTATATCTAACAGATCCGAATATATATTTTCCGAATTTTTGAAAAATAGCGCCATGTTCAAACTGAAGCAACATGCCTATTTGCTATTAAATGTTACTCGAAATTAATTCCCTAAACGAATAAATTGGTATATTCAACATAATGGAGCTCATTTTAAGCAACTAATTAGTTACTTTACTCGTTTTCTGTTTTCATTCAATTAAAATAAGTTTAATTTCATGGATTTCGCTTCATTTATTTTATGTTTTTTGCTATAGAGATTTGATCCTTATCGATTATATCAATGATGCCTTATAAGAATAGGATTTTATTTTTAAAATCTTAGCCTTAGGTTCGATTCTTAGGTATAACAAGCGGCGTATTTTCAAAAATCTGAAATTAAATATTTATGAAAAATAACTTTTGAGTAATTGAGGTCACAAGAAATATTACAATTAGGATACTACCATAAGTTAGTTTTTAAAACTAAATATTATCTCAATTTTCCTGTAAGCGTCACTTATTTCTGCCTTATCTCAAGTTTTTCATGCGAATACCTCAAAGAGACCTTACATATCACAAGAGCGCAATTAAAACATTATTACGATTCTTGAATAATAAGTTCATCATCAATCAATATCGTCAAACATGTCTTTAATTTACAATCCAAACACAATGGAGTTTTTATTGGGATGTTGCCTTAGTTTGAATATGGCGCTATTTTTAAAAAATAAACGCTAATGTTACCCATAAAAACAATTCAAACTTAAAATATATGAAATATTGTTGAAGTTGTGCTCTTTCGAAAATTTTAAAAATGTTTTTTTTTTTCTAAATTTATCACAAATGTTAATGATATTAGATTACTGACATCAATTAAAACAACTTTTATTATGACAATATTAATAAAAACATACATAGTTATAATATATATGATCATCATCATCATTACCAGCCTATATACGTCCCACTGCTGGGCACAGGCCTTCCTACATGGGAGAAACACATGAGGAGTATATTAATTAATTTTATGTATGCCTATACATTTCTTAGTAATAAGGGAACATGTGACGTCACCTGTTCCGCAACACATCAAACATACCACTTTATATCTGTGAAACTATTGATCTTAGACATACTATTTCTTTTGCAATATTTCTTTAAGAGTTATAAACTTCTTATTTATGAAATAAAAAAAAAGTTGTCAACCGGGAGTCCTTGGCGGCTCGACAAATTACGGCGGTTATTATTTTATTTCTGTAAATTTATGTTGTTGAGAATGATTCCTCCATTCTGCCGATATCTACTATCGCTTTTCCCAAATCCCTAATTCACCTTGTAACTCAACTTTCAATACCAAATGAGTACCGCTTCCTTTCTTCCCAAATTAGTCTGTATTCCCAGACCTCTAGTTCCCCAAGGCTCTACTAATATGGCGAACAATGAATGAACGGCACTCATTCATGAACTGTACCGTTACATTGCATTTTGTGAATAAAAGGCTGGCGTGAGTGGGGTAACGAATGATTTTACTCCCATCCCTCATTTTTTAACAATACAGTTAAACCCGAATATAACGACATAGTTTATACCGACAGATCGGTTAAAACAACCGAATGGCATGGTCCCGGCTGAATCTCTATATAAACTAATAAGTACACATATCGCCTATAGCGACATCGGAGACAGCGACATAACGCTTAAAACGACGAAACTTCATCGATATTCATCGGTTATAACGACCAACCGTACCAAATAGAATAAAATGACCAATTACTTTAAAAACTAAGTGTAGTCTGTGCACTGTACTCTAGGTACTCTATTTTTTTCATAATAAACTTTTTTATTTCTTTAAGTTACATTTTATTTGAAAACAAGTTCATATGCATAACCTATCCCCATACTATACAAACATACATATGACTATTAATATGACTGTACTTGGTAATTTGCTTATAATAAGTATCGGACATAACATCCGAATTATACAGTCCGACTGTAGTTCGACTAACCTATGAAATTACCGATTTGTCAAACTAAAATTGAGAAAACCGATTTTCGCAAACAATTTTTACTGTACCACCACAGATTTCAACTATTTAGAAACCCTCGGGATTACGATACGTTTTCTTTGCTTAGATCACGCGCCAAAAACCTAGCAAATGAATGTTTCGTGAAATACATAAAGGGAATTGAGGAAGATTTAGTTCTGAATATAAAATCCTTTTGGAGATACACAAAAAGTAAGCGAGTAACTAATGATACACCTAATTATATGTCTTTTGATTGTGTTACGGCTGACGGTAGAGTTCCGATTGTGAATCTTTTTGCTGAGTATTTTTCAAGTGTTTACAGTCCAGAAACAACAACACAATATACTCCCGATTTTGAATCTGTTGGTTTTTCTCTTGGAAATATAAATATATCTGAAGGATTAGTACTAGAGCGTTTAAAAGGTGTCAATCTTTCTAAAGGTGCTGGACCTGATGGAATTCCGCCTATATTCATTAGGTTTTGTGCTAAGGTTTTGGCAACACCGTTAACTTTATTGTACAATAAATCAATACAAAGCGGTATATGCCCTTCTTATTGGAAAAAAGCGAATGTGACGCCAATTTACAAATCTGGCGACAAGAGCAATATCGAAAATTATCGTCCAGTCTGTGTACTGAGTTGGTTTGCGAAGTTCTTTGAAAGTATAATATATGATCACGTTTACAATCACGTACGCCATGCTTTGAGTCCATTGCAGCATGGATTTATTACTGGAAGGTCAACTAATTCAAATTTATTGGTGTATACGACATTCCTCAGTGATTCTTTCAATGCAAAAGTACAAGTTGATTCAGTTTATACTGATTTCTCTAAGGCATTTGATCGTGTCAATCACCATATACTTTTAAAGAAACTTTATTACATGGGTATTCATGGAAGCCTTCTTCGTTGGTTCACCTCGTATCTCTTGAATCGTTCACAGCTAGTTACACTAAATGGCTATGATTCGGTGCCATATTTCCCTACATCAGGTATTCCTCAAGGGTCAAACTTAGGCCCTTTGTTATTTATAATCTTTATCAACGATCTACTATACTTGTTTAAGAGCAAATGTTTAGCTTATGCAGATGATGTTAAAATCTTTAGGCAAATCAATAATATTAACGATTGTAGTTATCTACAGGCTGATATAGACACCTTGTTGAACTGGTGTAGCATGAATAATATGTCTCTAAATATTAAGAAATGTCAAGTGATCACTTTTACGAAAAAGAAACATTGCATAGTGCATCAATATGAAATAAATGGCATAATTTTGGATAGAGTTAATGTTATCCGTGATTTGGGTGTATTATTCGATTCGGATCTGTCTTTTACGTACCACTACGATTACATTTGTAGTAAAGCTGGTCGGATTCTCGCCTTTCTCATGAGACAATCGAAACCATTCAGAAATCCAAAATCAATAATAGTACTTTACGTGGCATTGGTCAGGAGTATACTGGAGTACTGCTCAAGTGTTTGGTCGCCTTTGTATGCAACGCATTGCAATAGGATTGAGTCGATACAGCGTCGCTTTTTGAGGAACCTTTGTGCAAGGTTTGTATTAAGACGTAAGCTACCAGAATACTCTGATCGTCTAAAGAAATTTTCAATGGTTAGCTTGGAAAAACGTAGACAGGTTGCAGATTTATGTATCTTATATAAAATAGTTAATGGTACATACTCTGAAGAACTATTAAGTGAAATTTATTTCAAAGTACCAACTCGGTCCGTACGTGTTTTTCAATCAATTAACGTAGTCGGCACTAACAATAACGTTTCAAAAAACGCACCATTATTACGAATGTCTCGCCTATATAACCAACTATGTTTTCATATGGACATATTTCATTGTAGTTTCAGTATGTTTAAATTATCATTATTTCACAATATTTTCGCAAAATAACATTATTCAAAAAGGTAACATCCAACTATGTTTTCATACGGACATGTTTCATTGTAGTTTCAGTTTGTTTAAATTAAGCATCATTATTTCACAATATTTTCGCAAAATGTCATATTTCAAAAGGGTATATCATATTAAATGTATTTTATTGGTTATATGTATATAGTTACAAAAATGATGTGTACAAATTGTAATTGGAATACAGATTAAAAATGTAAAATAGAATAAGCTTTGCATGAATGTGTGTGATCTGTATTCTGTTTTTGTACCAAATAAAATAAATAAATAAATAAATATGCTCTATTTATACCTACAATATTTAAAGTCTAAAAAGTACCTAATTTAACTATTGATACAATAAAAATTGAATTAGGAAAAAATACAAACACATATAACACGTAAAAGTTGCAAATATTATTAAATATGAGAGAAAGACGGCAACTTTATCCCCCTTATGAAACGCGGAGTAAAGATAGTCCCTGTACCTCTAGCACGAACATTTTTAAATTTCGAATCGCCGTCGTATCGAGTAGTTACGTTAGCTTTTGTCTGGCTTTTGTTTGAAATTTCAAGCGTATTAGAACGATACGATTACGATTTGAATTTTAAAAATGTTCGTGCTAGGGGTACTGGTTTAATGCTGTCACTGTCTTTCTTTTAACAAATCCTCTCCTTACCGCTTCACATCAGTTAGTGTTGGGTCAATTGCCGTGCTTTGTATTAAAAAAATAAGTGACAGCATCAGTTTTAGACCAGTACCCCTAGCACGAATACTTTTAAATTTCGAATTGCCATCCATTCGAAATTTAAAAATGTTCGTGCTAGGGGTACTGTACTAACTTTAGTCCGCGTTTTATAATAGGTTCACACCCATATGCATAGTCGGCTCCTCGAGATTTCCTCCACTCGACTGTGACTCGACTCAACCTCAAGGATAAAATCAGTAAGGCAGAACTCAAAAAACTATCCTCGACTTGAGCAAATTCCTCAGTATAGTCAAGTAATGAACTGTCAAACTCAAGGTACGTCGCGGTCTACCTTGAGGTCTCCTCAAAGCTTTAACAGAGCTTTTCACTTTATTTCTGAGGTTATTTCAAGTTTTATCAGCATAATAAATGATTTCCATGATTTTATTGACTAACTTTCAAGTGAGTACATGTGTTAGACAGTGCCGTAACTATAGGGTGGCAGAGGGCCCCGGCCCAAAAGGATGCGAGTGTTAAAATTTTATTTTACTTAAAAAAATATATTTTTTTAAGTATCTACTTAAAATTCATCAAAATGAGGCAACTAAAGACCATAGTACGACTCAAGTTAACCATTAAGGATTTCAACACATCATAAACAAAAAGATTATGATCAATTTTAGAACGCATCCATTGGTTTCTACATTATTTTTCGCGGTTCTTCGTGTATTAGAATAACCATGCTTATTTATTAATAATAAATAATCATTTTATGCTACAGCTTTCCTAAAGTATGCACTGTATTAATGTTATTTGTTACAACTCCTGTGATTACAGCTAGTGCAGAACGATCATTTCCATAACTAAAATTAATAAAAACCTATATAAGAAACTGTATGGGACAAGACAAGTTTTGTAACTTGGCTATTCTGTCCAAGAAGCTTATCTAGCTCCTTGATTCTGTCTATTAAAAATTCTATGGCCCGATCTTTAAACTTTGATGTTATAGCATGGATGCTTTTACGGAACAGAAAGCTTGGAGAAAAGATATTTCTTAATAAATATCATATCGAAGTTAAATTGTTATTTTATTGTAAATGTTATGATAATAGACCCATGTATAATAGACTCATGCTCTTCAAAATAAAATTGTTATTAGGGTTGGTCACTACTTAAGTGGTTTATTTAAATTAAATTAAGTACAACGTGACGATTTTTAGATAGGGCCCCATCAAAAGAATTTGCCGCGGGCCCCAGATGGTATAGTTACGCCTCTGGTGTTAGATACAACTTTATTAATTTACTTAGATATTGTGATGCAATAATAATTATGTTAACCTACAGTGGTGTTTAATTCATACTTTATGATTAATTCCCTCAAGCACGCCTTTTCCATCTCGCCTCCCGGCCATAATAATGTTCAGAACGCGTAAAACGGATGAAATCAAAATTAAGCATTGCAGTTGAGAGTTGAGTTGAATGACAAATAATGGCAGAACTGAAAGACATAAGTTACTCTATGCTGAAAGATACCTCACAGAAGTAGAACACAATCTCAGAGGAGGGCAGCCCACAGATGAAAAAAGTGAACCATAAACATATTCTCTACATTCTTAATTTTTGATTTTAACATTATTATAAATGTTTGAAAAATTACTTAGTAATTAAAATAGAATAAAACTAGAAAAATTTCACGTCCTGAGGCAGGAATCGAACCCGCGACCTTTCGCAATCCGGGCGACTGCTCTGACCACTGAGCCACCCAGGATATCCAGATAGACTAAAAGAATTTCACAGGGATATCCCAAGTCCTGGGTGGCTCAGTGGTCAGAGCAGTCGCCCGGATTGCGAAAGGTCGCGGGTTCGATTCCTGCCTCAGGACGTGAAATTTTTCTAGTTTTATTCTATTTTAATTACTAAGTAATTTTTCAAACATTTATAATAATGTTAAAATAAAAAATTAAGAATATTTGAAAGCACTGCCCCAACTTAACCGAATCGTCAGTATTTGTAAAAATACTCGTTTCGGATGTTGAAATAGAATATTTCGACATTGTAGGGTGGACGTTAGCTCATAAACGCAAATACAGATAGACTAGAAGAATTTCACAGGGATATCCCAAGTCCTGGGTGGCTCAGTGGTCAGAGCAGTCGCCCGGATTGCGAAAGGTCGCGGGTTCAATTCCTTCCTCAGGACGTGAAATTTTTCTAGTTTTATTCTATTTTAATATTCTCTACACTTTGCCAATATAATAATAAGAAATTTCTTGACGTCATTCCTTCACTCAACCTCAACTCGACTTTACTGGAGTTTCCCCACTGGAGGATGAAGCCGTAACTGAACATACCGATTTCAAGGATGTTTTTAAGATTTCCTTGAGGTGACTTCGACTAAGGTCGAGTGGAGGCGGTTTCGAGGAAACTTCTCTGCATATCGGTGTTAGACTTAATGTAGGTACATTCCGTTGCAAAAAATGAGCACGAAACCGTTTGTTGTTTATTATTGGATTTATTATTAGTTTTCGAAGTACTTAAATAATGTTTTTAGAATTGTTCATAATCTGTAATCGCTTAGGTCGGACTAGGCTAGGTATCTACATTGTAAATAAATTACAACTCTACATAAGATCATAGTGTTGTATTTCTGCGGTGACTAAGATCGCTAGAACTTTGTGGGAAAGCTTCATGCTGGAAGGAAGAAGGCTCTCCTTTGCTGTTAATATTATCACTTATCGTGAGGCGTCCAATGGTGATACAAGCATAACCATAACCATAAGCATAACCGTAGTCGATCTACGGTGAGCGATTAAGTTTGCCATCCTTGTCGTATAAAAAAACTACAACCACAACGACGTCCGACTTCAGAATGTACTGTTGACTGTACTGTTGGTTGTTGTTGTTGGTTGTTGTTGCTGTCGTTGTCCTTGTTGTTGTGTTGTGATTGTGAATGTAATCTTTCATCTTAGGCCTCAGGATGACAACGCACCTGCAATAGGTATCAAGTGCTTTTCCTTGTTAAACCCAGGTACGAGAATTAAACTAACCCGTCAAACATAAGATTCCAGACACAATTGATTTTTCTATTGTCATCGCCCCCCGGTGGTATATCGCCGCTTTACAGATTAATTTACGATAGTTAGTAGCTTTACAAATTTATTGACAACTAAGGGGCGAACGGGACCATTTAAACTATCAAGGGGCGAACGGGTACTTTTTCAGCCTAAGGGGCGACACAAAGGGTCGAACGGGTCCGAGACCGTTATTGCAGGTGTCTATAGGCGGCGGCGGCGGTGTCTATAACCGCTTACCACCATGTGGGCCGTCAGCTTGTTTGTCATCTAGTTGTATAAATAAAAATGTACAGACGACAGCACATCAAGTGTAACAGTTGCACTACGAAAGCCGCCTCTATTATGAACGTAGTAAGGGCGGTCTCAAGGTCAAACTGTTACGCTTGATGTGCTGTCACTGTAGGTACTAAGAAGCACCATCCGAAAACGTGGTCGAAGTTTCGTTATTGATAAACGAGTACTCGATCTCTAAAAGCATCTTAACAATTTTTTAAATCTAATTTAACATTAATAATAATAATATTAATATTCATACACTCACACCTATTATCTAGCCCAAAGTAAGCATCATTAAGATCCTGTGTTATGGATAGGTACTAGATAACGGATAAATTATGATAATAATATGTATATAAATATTAGAAATATACTAAATAAATATACAAAAATCCATGACTCGTAAACAAATGCTCGTACTCATCATACAAACATTTGCCCCTACCGGGATTCGAACCCGGAACCTCTTGACCGAGTAGCCTGTATAGTAAGGGGTACAGACCACTCGGCCAGCCGGCCGTCGAACATTGTAAAAATGAGTGTTTTTTTTTATAAGTCATGGCAAAAAACTTCACATTACCTGATGATTTAAGCGATAGCCTAGTGCAGCATGAACTTGCTGCCCCATCCGCCCCCACGGTGCCTTTTCACGCCTCTTTTGATGAAACTCATGTTATATGAATGTACAATGCCAGTAAAGAATCCAAGTTTTAGATTTACAACAATTTAAGAAACGTGTAGGTAAGTCCCTTAATTACATTTTACTGTAAATTATAAAACCTTCAATTGGGTAAGGTGTGCATCATAATGAAGAACATTCCGCTGCATAACTCCAGTAGTTAGCTTCTGAAAGAGATAAGACGTTTGTAGTGTTTATCGCTGCACAGCGGGCTGCGCGGGCGCACCTGGGCGGTGACGTCACACGGAAGCGCTCGTCTTATCGCGGCATTAGCATTTCCCGAGGCGAGCCGTCAACCTGCTTTCCCACCTAATGTTAGTTGGTATTCTGTATTATTAGTACTGTTGTATAGAAAATTATGTTTCGTACATAAGAAGCTTAGAATGATTGGACTATTAGAAAAATAGCTGTTCTTAATCAGAGGGGAACTAAAGTTGAAAGAACCGTGTTAAAATAAATCATCATCATCATCCCACTGCTGGGCACAGGCCTTCCTATACGGGAGAAACACATGAGGAGCTTGGGCCATAACACAACCACGCTGGCCCAATGCGGGTTGGTGGGTTAAAGCGGTTGCAGTAACAATCGGGACCAATAGCTTAACGTGCCTTCCGAAGCACGGAGGAGCTCAGGATTATAAATTTCCTAGACCCATCCCGGGACTGACCATGGCGAAAGTTGCTTTGTTTTTGTAATCGCAATGAGAGCGCTTAAACCTCTACGCCGCCAGCGAGCTCCTCCCGTCTGCTCTTCTAGACAATAAATAAAATAATTTCAAATAAACGGGAAAGTTCCGAAATTACTAAGGACAATGCTAAAGTTCGCTTTAAACCACAGAATAGATAAAAAAGGAGTATGGTATGAGACATCATACCTAACCTTTTTTAAGTACCCAAAGAGGTAAAACGGACAGCGGAGTCTTAGTAATAGTCCCCTATTACTAAGACTCCGTCCGTCCGTCCGTCCGTCCGTCTGTCTGTCACCATGCTGTATCTCATGAACCGTGATAGTTAGACACTTAAAATTTTCACAGGTGATGTATTTCTGTTGCCGCTACAACAACAAATAGTAATAAACAGAATAAAATAAACATTTAAGGGAGCTCCCATACAACAAACGCAATATTTTTGCTTGTTTTTGCTCGATATTGATAACGGCAACAGATAGACGCTTGTTTATAGATAATGGTACGGAAGCCTTCGTGCGCGAGTTCGACTCGCACTTGTCCGGTTTTTTTTTATCTATTCTGTCGTATTAATCCACAAAAATCTAAAAATCCGATAGTAGGTATTTGTATAAAAGGCAGCCTTGCTAAACTAACATATTAAAAGCTAGTGCAATATACCTTTAAGTGTCTGCACCGAGTTTAAAAGATGAAAATAACCTTATTCTGACTATTATTTTTAGCACTACAAATTCTCACTAGGTGTAGGTTTTGAGAATACAGTAGGTACAGTCAGCATAATAAGACACTTCAGTACTTTTGCATAATAACATATTGGCATACTCTTGACAATTTTATATGAACACTGTGAAAGACGTAGTGTGACAGGGTCCTATAGTGTTAATCGACTTCTTTTGCTGACCGTACTTTATTTAGCCAATAAATTAATTCTCAGAAGTGCCGTGAATTTATTTTCACAGAGATTTGCTCGTAATTTCGAATATAGACAGTATTTTTGTGTGACTGTATTGGTTTATAGGCCAACAATGTATTTTAAATTAAAAAAAGTGGTGATTAAAGATAATAATACAAATTGAAAATGGACAGTAAAAAGTTAAACTACATTCAATAAACTTATCTGTGCTCTTCCTACGAAAGTTAGGCAATTCACTAATATAAATAAAATACAATAAATTCAAATCGTGTAGGTCAGAGGTTCCCAGACTTTTTTCTTATAGACCACTTTCAAAATTAAGCTGGTTTTGGTGGACCCCCTGCACCATATCCCCATTTCCGCCATATCCCCAAAACTCGACAAAAAATGTGAAAAAATGAAATGAAAATGTAACTATCTTTATTCTATTAGGCCCCCCAAGAAGTACTTTCTAATCGTCAAAATTGTCTATCACATGAAATAATATTAACTAACAATGTCATAATGTTTGTCTCTCTATCTTGTCCGGGTTTACGTAAGGTAATAAGGTTATAATGTCAGTTTGTCTATCGGTCTGTATGTCGATCTGTCTGTCGGTCCGTCTGTCTGTCAGTCGGTCTGTCTGTCTGTCAATCTGTCTGTATCTGCCTGTCATGTCTGAATTTACACCGGTTCCAAAAGTTGAACTACCGAGAAGATTCCGGCAACAAACTCGTGTAGTCACTCTTTTCAATTATTAAGTTACAATGTTTACAGTTACATAGTAATAGTATTTAGCAGTGCAGTGTCGCACAGAGTATAAAAAATAGTTATACTTATTAACGGTGAAGATTAGACATGCCAATGTAAGCCCCCGTCGAGTCTCCCGAGGACCCCTGGGGGTCAATCAGGACCACTTTGGGAACTAAGGGTGTAGGTAGTCAATTATTGGAATGAAACACAGATGTTCATGATTAACATTTTATTAGAAATCATGCTCTTAAAATGTTCACTATTTTATTTTTTGGTATTATTGTCACAGTTTCGCTCGTAGAGGTCGTAGAGGGCCTTGATGATCCAGCCCCTGGTACCATACACGCTGGTGTAAATGTTTACTCCCTCCGACAAGAAGGAAAGCACACCAATTAGTACCGGAGAGGGGGTTCTTAGCACTAACCCATTACCCGAGTCGTCACTGAAACCGAAACAGAGATTAGGGTGATTACGAACGGCGAACGAAAGCGGGGAAGCCCCGAACGTGGCCATTTACATTACGATGTAAAAGTACAAAGAACCCATGATCATTGTCTGTTATTAGGATGGGTCTCTCTCTCTGAGCCAGCAGAAAGATTCATAAACTATCCTTTTCTATCGTCGTGTGCACGACTTCGTTTAAAATTACCTGGCGTTTAGAAATTCCCCCCTTCGTATTTTATACGATTCTAGTTTCCCAGGCTAGTTGACATTAGTAACTCCAAGATGAGAAAGATTCCAACGCCTATAAGCAGAGTCGATAACTACATGAAAGTTGGTACACTCCTCGGCATAATCCTTTTCGACTTATGACTCCACATACTTCTTGTGCTGTAGTAGGGGAGTACTTGTACAGCTCAAGAAGAAATACATAGAATTAATGAAATAGCACCAACCCGCATGGGACCAGCTTGGTGGTGTTATGGCCCAAACTCCTCATGTGTTTTTCCCATGTAGGAAGGCCTGTGCCCAGCAGTGGGACGTTTATAGGCTGTTGATGATGATGAATTAAATAGCAATAAACCATTATCTCATAATTGAACAATTATTTGTAGTCCAGCCATTGTTTCTCAAACTATTTCGTTTCGAAATAGTGAGGGAATCATTAGCTTCTGAAGCAAATACAAATGGACTGGAGGAAATTCACTGGATCATCCAAAGTCTTCGGTAGATCAGATAGTTAGAGCAGTCATCAGGATTGTGAAAGCTCGCGGGTTTAGTCCCAGCTCTTAAATTTTTATAGTTTATATACTTTTCTATTTCGTATGGACAAACTATAGAAAAGCTTGAAGTTGTTTCAGCCAAAACTTCTAACGATCAGCGGTGAAAATATCTATGGCGCGTTCTACTAAATCTTTTTTAGTCAACTATTTAGTCGATCAATGTAAATAATGAACAATTGTTTTCTCGGCGTATGTTAAGTCTCCTCAAGCTAACATCCTTAATGAATACTCCAAGAAATCTATGTAATTTTTGCATGGCAAACTTTGGTGAATAAAACGAGACCCTATTACTAAGACTCCGCTGTCCGTCCGTCCGTGTGTCACCAGGCTGTATCTCATGAACCATGATAGTTAGACGGTAAAAGTTTTCACAAATGATATATTTCTGTTGCCGCAATAACAACAAATACTAATAATCAGAATAAAATAAATATTTAAGGGGACTACCATACAACAAACGTGATTTTTTGCTTGTTTTTGCTTGATAAGGGCAACAGGTAGACGCTTGTTTATAGATAATGGTACGGAGTAACAGAGCCCTTTGTGCGCAAGTCCGACTCGCACTTGGCCGGTTTTGTAGAAACAGTCATTATGTAGCACATCATGCAAATTAAATTATTCTTTTTTAGGTTAAAGAAAGGAGGCAACCGTGAAGGCATTCACTGCAAAGGACTTCGTAGAAAAATCCAGTCAGGTGCCACACTATTATCTTTCGCGAACGTGGCTCTCTCGCCGCGGTATTAACTTGTATATCAAAACCAATGCAAGTTTTTACTAGCTCAAATTCATGCGTATGTGGACGTACGAAACGTCGCGCGTTTACCAGAGGCATCAGCAAGTAATAAACCAAACAAAATATGGGCGACGTACACTCGGATCCGAGTGTGCGGCGCCAGTGGCAGCGCATACCTCCACTCGGATCCGTGTGTTCGGCAGTAAATGTGTTAATAAAGTCAGAGCAAAATCATTTTTTCTAGTTTAACGTACATGTGCTGGTGTCCAATTTCAGGCGTGGTGCAGATTGAAGGCGGGGAAAGAATGAATTCAGCGTATTGAGTGCACAATTTCTTACTAACGAACTTCTGCTTCGAAGCTTGTAATTTTCGCCACCACGCTATATCAGTTACCTGGTAATTGTATTCTGTAATCTGGCAGCAAAAACAAAACTGATTTATTTATATTCCAACGTAAACAGACCTTTTACGGCGGTCATCGAAATAAACGCCGTGTACGGAGGTTTTTTTGTTTACGAAGCACGACAATTAACCCAACACCACCTGATGTGAAGCGGTAAGAAGAGTCCATATGCGAAGACAGCTAGTGCAGTTTAGACACTGCACTAGCCGCCTCCACCTTGCCGGCCCATAAGGTGCTTTTTCACGCCTCTCTTGAAGGAACCCACGTTATAAGAAGGAACACATGTGCTGGCAAAGGATCCAAGTTCTGGAAGTACGACAAAGAAACGAGGCATTAAATTTCTTTGTGTAAGGAATTTTTATTTTCGTGTTTTATTCTTGTTTGGTTATCCAAATTGCATTTTCTATCATTGATTTTGACTACCTGCGTAACAGGAGTACTTAAGTTGTATCTGTCAAAAGCCTGTTATGGAAGGAGTCGAATGTTTATGTCATAGAAATACTACACATAGCACTTTATTTATTCATAATTATAGAAGGCGATACAATAATATATATCGCTGTGAGCTACACTAAATTTGGTCAGCTATATTATAACACATAGGCTAAGTAAATTAATTAGTCTGTGTACTATTCTGACTATAATATTTTGCCAAATTTCACCCAGATCAATCTCATTTTAGTTTGTTTTTGTGCGTTTATAACGCCTACTTGAATGTAACAATTACTTTTCTTTCCTGTCTATTTCTTTCTCTTATTTTTTAAGAAGTTTCTTTATTTTTAATTGTTTCACCCAGATCAGTTTAACAAACATCAATCCGAACTTTCACATTCGTAATAATAATAGGATTAGTAACGATTTTGTTTTTCTTACTAGGTTACACATTTTAAAATAAAACCAATTTACCGGATTTAACTCCCGTTTAATTAGATATTACGTTTATACACCTGACGTTTCGATTACTTTACAGGGATCGTAGAAACTGACACCGTGAGCTCCGTATGCGTGAATCGGACCGCTCAAAGTTGAATACAAAGTGACGGTAGTTAACTTATAAACTTATTACAGACAATTGACATCTTCAGTCTTCTTGTGACCACGATCGCTGTAAAGTAATCGAAACGTCAGGTGTATAAAATAATAATGTAACATCTTATTAAACGCGAGTTAAATCCGGTAAATTGGTTTTATTTCAAATAGGCAGTAGGTGTACTTACGGCCTGCCTGCCCCAACCGGCAGAAAATACAACGGAATTTTCCGCGGGATCCATCGTCGACAAAGGAATTTTCTGTATCAAATTCGAAAGCGGCACGGTATGTTCCAAGAACGCAACGGCTATGTTCGTTCTGCCTTTTCTCTCATTATAATTTGGATGGATCAGGTAGTCCCAAACCCTCCTCACCACTCTGGATTTTTTTGGAACAGTTGCTCCTAAGTAGGCGATAACCCTGCCTCTTTTGTAACGCAACTCATCGACGCAATGAGCGGCAGTAATCACCGCTTGCACCATTATCAGGGACGATCCACACGAAGATGGATGCGTGCCATCGAAGTGCAGGAATACTGCAAAAGGGTACCTACTTATATCCACATCGTAGCCGGAGTAGATACGACTTTCTAATGCTATTGAAGTGTTACGTATTGTTAGGTTCGAACTATTGCAAGGATAAGCTAATAATAAAACTAAAAACGTGTACATAATTCTGTCTAACTTAAAAAAGTACGTATGGTCTGATTTTATGGTTGAAATTAAAGTGCCCAGTTAATCGTGATTTTACGCTCGTTTGATTTATAATTATGTGAGGCTTTTTGATTTTATGACTACTTGCTTACATTTTTACTTGAGTATGACGTGTTGCAACTTGTACGTACTCCAAAATACTTCAAAACATATATTTTTAATAATGTCTGTTACCATTACTAGTAATTTTAATTTAGCCATAAAATATTTTAAATGTTTATTTGTTTCTGTTTGGCTACACAAAAACAAACATACTTTCTACCACACACACACACACACTTCTTAACACACATACACACACACACACACACACACACACACACACACTTTGACATTCTTTTTTTTTCTTTACTTTTAGTGCGAGGCCTATATTTTCCACCAAGACCTTTGCAGTAGGTACGACTCAAACCGATTCCTCTCCACCTGATTCTACTTGACTCAAGTGCATTGCATTTGCTTGATTAAAACACACACAGTGCCAGTGTTGACAGTGCTTTGAAACCACGATTTCTCCGTCCGATTCGCCGGCTCATAGGAATCTTAGATACATGCTCAAAATTGATTATGATCTACTACAGAGCATTGTGATGAGTAAGGTCACAGGGCAGATCATACGGTAAAAGGCGAATTGGAAAAAGAATTTTTTTATTGATAACGTAATCATTCAATTACTGATTTAAGCACATTGTGTGTACAAAAATTTTTTATACGCTTCTGCTCACTTAGAAGCATAGTTGTCTTCTTTTAATCACAAATGCATCCCTCTGGAAATGTAGTGAAAATTCCACATTCCCTTCGAGACCAAATTAATAGTTATATTGATAAACTAAAAAAAAATATATTGTACCAATTTTAATTTTAATAAATCTATTAATTTAAAATGAAACCCAAATGATTTTCAAATAAAATAATTACTTAAGTATGAATGAAACAAATTATTGGCTCTCAAACAATTTTTTGAAGAACCCCATGCTGTACCCGTTCCAAACAACACGGTCAATTATTTTCAAAAATGGCTGTATCATAATAAACTATAAAGTGATGAGTAATCGTTTGCTACATACTTACAAGATGAATATAACTAATTCGGAATTCGGATCAAACAACGGACCTGTGGTTTGTGGGTCTGATAGTTTTAACATAGTTGACGACCTTGAATGTTTGAAATGATAATTGTATGTTACTACAATTACTGCACTTATATTTTAACAACTGTAAAAAGAATAATTATTGGTAAAACTTTTAAATATAGGCAGTGTCTTTGCAGCCGGTGTCAGGTGCCCCTTTGGCTGGTAGACGTTTTTTTTTATAATGGTCACTTGCTAGTCCTCTCAACCACCTGTGTATATGCGTTTATCTACTCAGACACAAATCAGACTAACCAACTAATAAGCAAGATGAAATGAGAGCGAGCAGGCCACGTAACTTGAAAAACTATTGGTCAGGAAGATTTCTAAAGGTAGGGCATAGTAGTGGGGTAGGTGCTACTCTGAATTGGAGCGGAAAATACTACTGATTGCTACAGAAGATCGTAGCGAAATAAAACTACCGCAAAGTGTTGTGTTCCTGCCCCTGTAGCATGCCAAACTCCTTGCCGAGTGGACATCAGCTTGTCTCTATCTTCGTCCGAGAGAAAGAAAGTAATAAAACACATTTGGTCCACTTGTTGACGGCAGAAAGAGGCTTTTGGGTTTAAATGTGCGATTTATTAAATAAAAATAACTAAATTTATATTGAAAATAAAATAATAATTAATTTCATGACAAAACAAGATAACAACCAAAAACGTTGCGTAGCAACGAGAACGCATAGAGCTGCGTTCTCAACACTCCGCCCTAGTGCCGTCCTCGCGGCACTCACTATTAAGTTGTGGAGAGCGATTTTGTCCACGCATGGCCCATGCAAGGCCTGCTGCAGTGAGTAAGGTAAGAGCCGTTCGCTTGATTGTCCTTGCATATATAAGTGAGCTATAAAGCTTTAAGATCAAATAGCATTCACCAGATGACGTAGCGTGGGTCGAACGTCAGATCAGGTCTTATCTTATCTTACTCTGGGGTTATGACTAAGTCATGCACACAGTGCACTTCGACCCATTGGGATCTTTTGTGCCTTCCCTGCGTTTACTCTGTGTCTAGAATATAGATGTCATTAGCCTTAATTAATTTTAAGGCAGAAAGAGCCTGTAGTCTTATATCTTTGGATATGCCACTTCCTTAGGGCTCATTCTGGTTCTAGCCAGGGCATCACAATGACACAAGAGATGCATCATTGATTCCTGGCATTCACCATATGCTCGACAAAGTTGTGTGGGGGAGAGTTCCATTTTATGTAGAATGTGGTTAGTAGCAAAATGTCCTGTGAGCGCCCCAATCAAGAAGCGAGCTTTTGTTCTACCGTTTACATATGATCAGATCAGCCTGTCGATTCTGTAACAAAACTCGCACCTCACTTCGCAAGTCACTTCGAATTAAACTGTCAAATAGAGCAAATTTTCATACATTTTTTGCTCTATTTGACAGTTGAATTCGAAGTGACTTGCGAAGTGAGGTGCGAGATTCGTTACAGAATCGCACCCCAGGTCACAGATAGCTTACAATTGTCAGGTGGCCGCATCTAACAGGCCTTTGTAGAGTCTAGGGCAGATCTATGATGATAGAATAGTTAATAATAAAACAGAAAAGGGTCTAACAGTATGTTTATTTACACCTTTTCCTTACATTACAATGCATTTGTCTTGTATTAGCGGTGATCCAGTCGTAGTAATAGCTGACGTCCGTGTACACTGAAAGGCTTGTGCTGATGCTAGGAATCTTGTAGGAGACTATACCAACTTGGACGTAGCCGCGGACCACCAACGCACTACCTGAGTCTCCCCTGTGAAAATTACGCAACCGTTATTTGAATAAAAGAGCGGAATTGATAGGACTAGAATAATAACGCCTAGAAGCCGAGTAGAGTAGAGTAATTATTAGCTGGGGTATCTCTGAACGAGGCTGTTGAAAATAGGTTTTAATGAAATTGTCGATTTGTATGAACGATGTTGAGAAAGCTTATATGTCCATATAAAACAAATATTTATTGTTATTTGAAAATGCCTGAACAGATTTTGATGCTATGCCCAGTAAATTACGATTTCTCAAAAACAGAGTAGATGACAAAAATATACCTTATTGAAATTGGTATATTTTTGTCGTTTGTGGTAGGTATTTTAATTAGTTCCCTTTATATTAAGAATGTACTAGTAAAACCTTAAAGGTAAGTACATACCCGCAATTTATATAATGATAATGTACTACTAGTAATATAATTAATTCCCTTTCTGTAATGAGAACGTACTAGTACCTAATACAATTTTTAAAACCTAAAAGGTAAGTGCATTTATTGATACAATAAATATGTATGATAAAATATAACTATAACGTAAGTTACAAGTAGAATAAAATGTGAGAAAAAACGGCAACTTCATAGAAAAAGACCTTATAAATCATGATAGAAATGATAAGGAGTCGTGCTCAGTGCCTGGCACTGGAATAAATAGCCTCATGGGCCCTGATGGATCTTTTTAACCAACAATTTTGACGTGTCTGTCGGTGTATCTGTCTGTGGCATCGTATATAGCTCTAAGCGAATTGGCCTATTTTGATTTGGTTTTTTTTGAAAGATGACGTGATCGCGATCTTTCTTAGCTATAATTCATGGAGTTCTGTTCAGACGTTTGATGATCATTCACTCATTTCCTACTTCACAAAAGGGTCTTAGTCTCACAGGTCCGATTGATCTGAAATTAGTGTAATGTTACTTCGGTGGTATTTCCAAGACCACCGAAGTAACAGTAGGTAAGCCAACTTATAGCTGAGAAATTCCTATTTCTCAGGGTTGAGCATCTCGCTGACTTTTTAGTTTTTTTACTACTGCCGTAATATGAGTATTTACGTTACGCTTTTTCTCGAGGTTAGAATTGTTTTACGGGAAACTTCTTTGTTTGGCATATTTTCAGTTTGTATATAGGTGGAGAAGCACGGTGGCGTTGAGGAATTCGATGGCGTAGTGGTTTGAACTTTCGCAGTGGTAGATCCTGGGATGAGTCGATCAATGCTGGTAATATCAAGATCCTCCGTGCAAGGCACGTTAAGCCATTGGTCCCGGTTGTTACTGCAACCGTTCTGTTACGGCCAGCTAATATGCTCCTCCCATGTAGGAAGGCGTGTGCCCAGCAGTGGGAGTATATAGGCTGGTGATGATGATGATGACGATATAGAGAGCTTATAATATTGTTTCTGAAAAAAGGCTTTCGTTCCTGTAGGCCACGCGGGCAATGGGCGGAAGCTAGTCTTAATCATATTGATTGTCATACTTAAAAAATACTAACTCAGATGCAAAATAGGTTCCCTTGCGTACTCCAGCGCATATGCAACCCACGGGAATATAGCCCAATACTTTCATGCAGTCCGTCCTCGTCCATAGCGCTTGTTTCACATGTTTTAAGCTTTTAGTGCCTATGTGCTTGATTTCCTGAAACAAATAGTAGCTTTTTATCATTTAATCTTCACACATAGACTATCTAGAAGCGACCTCAAAAGAAAGAAATAAATAAAAATATGTTTCTTATTGTGAATGTTTAATTTTAGAACCTTATTAGTTTCTTCTTCTTCTCTTTATCTAGAAGCTAATGAAAATCTAACCAGTCTTTTTTTAGTTACAGCATGTACAGTCGACAGCACATCAAGCGTAACCGTTTGACCTTGACACCGCCTTTACTGCGTTCGTAATAGAGGCGGCTTTCGTAATGCAACTGTTACACTTGATGTGCAGTCATGTGTATAACACCCCTAGTGTAAGTTTCAATGGAACCATAACGTCTCGGTCTCGATTGCGTTCACATGTCGAATTGAATAGGCCGACAGCACTACCTCTGTTGTGATACTTCACTTTACTTACTTTTTAAATACTTTTTTTGGATGCAGAGACTCACTTCGAGAACAGATGTTCACTTAGGGGACTCAAAAAAATTCAAAATTTAAAAACTCTTTATTTCAATAGCTTTTACATACATATAACTAAAATCTAAGGCCGGGACCTACCTAGTAAGTATATTGCATACCTGTGGCAGGAGGCCCTGCTCTTCCATAAACATGATGCAGATTTAAAAATGACAAAAGCTTTAGTTATTTGTATATTGTGTATCTTTTATCATTCTTCAATATTTAAATTGAATACAGTTTAATAACATTAGTTACTATTGGAGAGGCAAGTATATTATGTTTAATATAATATTATGTTTAACTCACGCGTTTTTACAAATTTGTTTGGAATTGGGATTGTTTAAAAAAATAAAAATACTTACTGTACCGTCCCAATACATAATGCAACTGTATAATTTATATTTATCAGAACAAATGCCTTTTTGAAAAAAACAGCGACACTCTTAATACTAGAAATAAGAACTATGCACCAGTTTGTTGCCAGAGTCTTTTCGGTAGTTCAGCTTTTGGAACCGGTGTAAATTCAGAAATCACATGACAGACAGATAGACAGTATGACATTGTGAGACCATTTCTTACATAATTTGTAATTTTTGACAATTCGAAAGAGCTTCTTAGAAGCCTACTTTATTAAACATGTTTTTGGTTGTACTAGGCAGACAGAAGTATTACGAATGTACGATAAATAAGTAAGCAGTGAATGAAACGATTGAAGTTCTCCATGTACAGTTAGTTACAAATAATGTAAGTATTTAAGTTTTTACTAGGTGGTAGGCTCGGGTCATCTGTGTAGATTTGAACCGCCTTTCCTATTTCAGCCGTACGCAGGCCGTAAGCAGTTCGCTGCGTTTCAGATTGAACGGAAATGCAACTACTGGGCATGGAAATCATTTAATCTTATGCCTAACATGCCTGGGGGCGGTCTGGTGAATTTGCTTCGCAGACTCCAAACCGCCTCTACGAAAAGCACGGGTGTTATCCAGGAGTTTTAGCGGGTATTTCTAGGGTCAATTTAGACCCTGGGGCGAGACATGCACATGCCCGCTACTCCGCCAGAGGCGGGTAGGTCCGTCAATGCCATTTCTTAAATAGATATACCATTTCTTAAATAGATATACATAATTTGTGATTTTTGACGATTCGAAAGAGCTTCTTAGGAGCCTACTTGAATAAATATATTTTTGATTTTGATTTTGATTTTAATGGATTTCTCCAATTTAAAAAAAGGCCTCAGCATAACTACGCAGCTGGAACCTGCAATACTAAATCACTTTTACTTGTTATTGCAGGTGTATAGGTGACGGTACCTACTTACCACCAGGTGGGCCACTTGTTTTCTAGTTGTATAAAAAAGATTTTTTTTATACAACTAGATGACAAACAAGCTGACGGCCCACCTGATGGTAAGCGGTTACCGCCGCCTATAGACACCTGCAATAACAAGGGAAAATCACTTGATGTTGCAGGTGCGTTGTCATCCTGAGGCCTAAGATTAATGCCGTCCATGCCCAGTTAATTACACTGGCTACCTTTCCCTTCAATCCGAAAACCCAGAGAACTGTTTCATGGCTGAAATAAGAAAGGCGTTGGTACCTACCCAGATGACCCTACATAAGGGCCTACCTCCTAGTAAAACAAACCTAGAAAAACTATTAAAGTTAATAACTTACATCTACAAGGCCCCATCCAGCAACAAAAGCGGGTTCTTTAAAGTCAGTGGTCGGATAAATGGCCACTCTTTTAACGTTTTGATTTAGTTTAAATGGAGTTCTCACTTTCACAAGTGCGATATCGCATTTCATAGAAAAAGTGTCGTAATTTTCATGTATCTTGAAACTAAGACCGGATGACTTATACCCCCTGTCTCTGTTTTCGTCTCCAACCACTATTGTTATGGTGCTTGAACTTAGGCAGTCTTCTACACAATGGCCAGCAGTTAATGTAAAATATTGATTAAGAATAGATGAACCACAGATCCAGTTGGTAGTTCCTCTGTTGATGATGCAAGATATGCCTAAGAATACCGAGTGAGGATAATTGTTGATCGGAGTAAAGTCACCACCGACAACAAATGCTTCCATATCAGCATGTAGCCCATCACAAACGCTTACTAAAATTAGAAAGAACACGGGTAATTTAACAGCCATTGTACTAAAAATGTTCATTACTTTCTATTTTGATGGGAATATTAAAGGCAATGTTTCTAACGAATGCTTCTACCTACAAAAGATTGCGTAAGGTGACATTAATTTTCTTAATTACCATAACACATTAGGCTACGTTCACCACAGTTCCATATCGTTAGTTTGTATAAAAGGTTATATTTTGTACTAAAATAATCAAGTAGGTACTGAGGCTCGGTACGAGCTAATTGAAACTGTGTGTAGACTTAAAATAAAAATATAATACAGGTTGTCAAGGGGATGCTCTCGGTAACGATTAAACCTTAAACACGATGTGTTTGAAAAATAAATTTGAAATCACGGAAAAAAACAGCCGTTCCATACAAACAGGCCGCGTAGATATTACTATTGTATGAAACAGCCGATCTTTTTTGCGATTTCAGTAAGTCGTGTTTAGGGTGACCAGCACTGCCACCTGCCTTTGTATTTGAGAGCGTCCCCCTTTTTTTTTAACCAGGAGAAATCCATTGACGGACCTACCTGCCACTGGTCAAGTGGCGGGCGTGTGCGGGGCTCACCCAGCGTCTAAATTGACCCTGGGAATAGCACCCTGTATACTAACCGATCGTTAAGGCTATCACACATGACAAAAATAATATACAATCACCGTTAGGTATCGACAAAATTTGCCAGATACAAAATATTCTAGCAGAAAAATACAGCCTTAATATGCCACGCAGCCTGCAGTGAGGGAGTGTGAAGTTTCGCGCGTTCTTTCGTTCGTATTTTAAAATACGCTGCATATCGAGAAACACCGTAGCGAGACACGACGTAGAGAGTTAACCCAGAGAGAATAATTTGTCTAAAAGATGTTTTATCCATTTTTTTTGTAATTCGAAGGTTGTACGTCTGTTAGAGAGATAAGTTCTAACCAAAATGTTTGTATTTAGAATGCTACACGTCATTTAACCTCTTTAATTAATACAATCCTATTTCAATTTGATATAAATATTTTGAAACCCTGTACTTGCACATCATATTTTAAAGAAGGAACGTTTAGCGGTTGGCTCCGATTGCTACTACAACCTACCCACATCGGGCCAGCGTGGTCTGTTATGATATGACCTATGATCTGAGGATATGACTGTTATGGTCAAACTCCTTCTGTGCTTATCCCATGTAGGAAGACTGTGCCTTGAAAAAAGAGAAGCAATAATAATACTTACCACCGTCTTGTAAAGATTATATTTATAAGAATATTTTTTTTTTAACTTTATATACAATTATTGTATTTGAAAAGTTTAATAAAATAGATTTAAAAGAGTCGTAATTTATTATAGAACAGTTGCTAACAATAATATTAGTTTATTTAAATGTTTGGCAACTTATTAATTTGATAATTTTATGATACTTATATGAAATAATATAACATTGGCTGCATTATTTCTTAAGTTATGAAATTATAATGAGGAGCGCGGTGACATGATGGTTTCAGTGCTCCGGTTTCAATACGAAAACAAAGCAACTTTCGCCATGGTCGATCCCGGGATGAGTCAATAAAGGTTTGTAATCTCGAGCTCTCCCGTGCTTCAGAAGGCACGCTAAAGCTATTGGTGTTACTGCAACCGTTTTTACCCACCAACCCGCATCGGGACAGGCGTGGTGGTCTATGACCTAAGTTTCTCTTGGGTTCTCCCATGTAGGAAGGCCCGTGCCCTGTGCCTTGCACTGGGACATCAGCTTGATGACGATGCTGATATAATACTATCCTTTTACATAATGCGTAATGGCCTCTGCAAAAGATCGCTCATAATTCTTTAGTAAAACCAAGTATTCTGGAAGGAAATGGGTGCTGGTCACTCTAAAGACGACTTGTTAAAAAAATCAAACCTCGAAAAAAAACCAGCGGTTTCTTACTAATTTAAAATAAAAAAAAATGAAAAACATTTATTGGTTATAAATAAAAAGTAAAAACCAAACAGCGGGAATTTTAAAACAAAATCTCTTATAGCCAAATGGTCACCACTCAGCGTATGCTGCAACCTGGAGGGCCACAGCACTGGTGGTGCCAACTGAAAGCGTAACGCGCGCATACCGTCAAACCTCAAGGTTGTTTTGAAATAAAATTATAATAAAAACTATTTGAAAAACTAAATGCATAGTGAAAAGTGCCCAAACAGTACAACACAAATTTAGTAACGAGTATATATAAATAACCACCAACCCGCACTGGGCCAGCGTGGTGGTGTTATGGCCCAAACTCCTCATGTGTTTCTGCCATGTAGGAAGGCCTGTGCCCAGCAGTGGGACGTATATAGGTTGGTGATGATGATGATATATAAATAAAATAACATCATAACCAATAATCACATATTAATCACAGTAAATAAATAATTTGTATATAATATCTAGGTATTACAATTTAGTTTAGGTTTTACAGTTTGATTTAGGTATATCATTAGGTAATTACAGTTTAGTTTCAGCCTTCGTTTACGGGAAACTCCGTATCACTCTTATTTTTAAACGGTGTAAGCAATATTGTGTTTGCAATAAAGCCTTCCTGCTGTGTTTCTGATCCAGTAGTAATGATAAGACACGTTGGTGTAGACCACTAAGCTGTACCTCTCAACTTTGTATGACACTATGCCGAGTTGAATGTAGTTTTTGGCTACCAACGCACTGCCGGAATCACCTCTGAAAAAAAAATGCGTAGCCAGAACTACAAATTAAAGCATAAACAACTTTGATGTTTTTTAAATAATAAATGGTGCTCTGCCTAGGCCCAAACAACATTTGCTAACTAAGCAACAAGAAAAAGAAAATTTTATAGGAGGATTGGCAAATAAAGCAAGGTTACTCAAAAGTCAGTGCCCAAATTAAAAAAATATGAAGTTTTTAAAAAACAAAAGAGACGCATCATTTTGTTTTCCATGTTTTAAACAAAAATATCAGACAAGCTTTACTTGAAAATATCCACAGCACAGCGATTATCATAGTCACTCTGTTCGGTACTTTAACTAGGTTTCCTTGTTCGTTTTACAAAACTATTTCATCAGTGGTCATTAAGAGAAAATTTTGATGATGGAAACAGACCTTTATTTGTCATCAAATGTCATCAGTCACTTTTCGTTACAAAATAATGCTGTATTTAATTTTCTGTTTAATTAATTTTGTCTGCTATTTCTATAGAGTTGATGCGAGTTAGGCTTCTGGACTCCATTTGATTTGCTTATATGTTTACTCTTGCTACGTTTCTCGAACTGTGAAAGCGATGCCTAGCGCAAAATTTAATTAAATATTGTAGTCGTAAAAGTAAAAAATATCAAAAAAATACATATTATTTTGTTCTTGAAATATGTTATATTGACGATACTGATTATATGGTATGGAAATGCACACTGTCTCCGAAGCAATCATTTATTATTTTGTTAGATACCTACTTGACATTTTTATAAAAATATATATAGATAGAGACAAAAATTAGCATCGTGGTACAGCTACGACATGTGCTGACTGGATACCTTCTTACTAATTTCTTTATTATCTGTAGGTATTGGGATACAACCCTAAGGGATTCATTAATATATTCTAATGTATACAGAACAGAACTCCGAAATAAAATTTGAAATTCTGGGGTTGCTTGAGTTTGATATCGTAGATGTGCGCGGTTGCGTGTATTGTTTAACTGTAGCGTGTCGTACGATACGCGATAGTACGCATTTTTAGGGTTGTCACCAGCAGGTATGACAATATTCTTAATTATTGATTTTAACATTATTATAAATGTTTGAAAAATTACTTAGTAATTAAAATGTAATAAAACTAGAAAAAAAATTTTCACGTCCTGAGGCAGGAATCGAACCCGCGACCTTTCGCAATCCGGGCGACTGCTCTGATCACTGAGCCACCCAGGACTTGGGATATCCCTGTGAAATTCTTCTAGACTATCTGTATTTGCGTTTATGTAATAAAATTAAAATGTAATAAAACTAGATTTTTTATCATACAGATCATCATGATGATGATGATCTGTATTTGCGTTTATGAGCTAACGTCCACTCTACAATGTCGAAATATTCTATTTCAAAGAAAAAAAATCTAGTTTTATTACATTTTAATTACTAGGTATGACAATGTTCTAATTAATTTAATTGGAAAATAATCGTGGTCTAAAAGGTATCAAACTTTCGGTAGTTCTTGACAAGAAACACATCAACCCCCTCCATCCCCTTAAATTTTATTTCGGACTTTTGTAATACACTGCTTAGGGACTTACTCGTCGGGAGCTCCCACGCCATTAATAGGACCAGCACAGAAGGATCCTCTTGGTATTGTGCCAAGCAGCCTACAAACATTGCTGGGTTGTAACTTTTGTATTGTAGACAGTAACAAATCAGATGCCTGTTTTTGAGTCTGAAAAAAAATTTAAGTAATTTTCAACAGAATTTTCTCTGAAAATAGAAAGTACAAGGTAGGCCGCATAAATGTAATCAGATCATTCAAATTTGGAATTCCGTGACTCTAGCGCAGACATTGGATTTTTATTTCTGTAAGTTAATAGACTGACTCTTTCTTTAGTTTTCGAAAAGAAACGTCTGACAAACATTTTTTATGTAAAGGCGTGCAATCAGCATTCTGAATCTCAATTCCTGATCAGGATACCTTTAGAATCAGTTTACATTACCATTTTACCACTGAACATGCTACTATATACCATGCTGTATTTAAATAATAAGGGTGAAGTTATACCTACATTCATAACTCCCCACCCGGCCATGTACGCCATTTTTACATTCTGTGGCTGTTGCAAGAGAGCTACTCTCTTCACGGAATTGCCCAGCCTTAGAGGCTTCTCACTCAAGACCAAACAAATATCATTTGCCAACGTAGTGTCTTCATAAGATTGATGACACTCAAAATCTTTCATCTTTGTCCCACTCATAAAATCCGCGTGTTCGTGTCCCGTTTTGATAATCACCACATCTCCTCTTTTTCTCTTACAGTCTTCTAAGCAGTGAGCAGCAGTCACAACGATGTATTGATTCAGAATTGAACCTCCGCAAATAAAACTAGTCTTACATACAATATTAAGTAGCACAGAGTGTGGGTATGTGTTGATTTTGGTCTTAGTTCCACCCAGAACATACGGTTCCACTGCACACTTCACTAACTTAATTGAGATCATTAAAAATAGTATCTTAAGGTACATATTGGCTCGAGTAGTAAACAATTAATGTTACTGAAGCAGTTTTCCTATGTCAATTAATTTTATAGCGAATTTATGTCTCTACCGGGCAGTTAAAACGGTTATAAATCTACGTAGCAGTAGGTACTGATAGGGCTATCAAAATTTATGGGATTTTAAAATCAAAATTGAAGGTCGAGATATCGGAAACTATTTTAGTTTTATTCCTAAACAATGTTCTACAACGACTTTGACCATATTTATCTAAATATGGTCATTGTAATCTCGACCTTCAATTTTGATTCACATTTTCTTCAAAAGAGACGTGAAAATCTTATGTGCCAGCAAGGTGGAGGCGGCTTGAAAAGTGTGTTTCAAGGTGCACTAGCTGTCTTCGCCTATGGACTCTTCTTACCGCTTCACGACAGGTGGTGTTGAGTTATTTGTCGTACTTTGTATGAAAAAAATATTTTTTATTTTTCATAGTACCAAAACTTTTTGACAAAAATTTTGCGTCGTCATATTAGCTATTATGAAAAGTTTATAGCTCTAAACCAACTATAGTCTCAATTTTGTATGTTCAAGACTATACAGTATTTGTCCCTAATGAAAGGTTCCAAATCAGAGGAAGCTTCAAGGTGGCCTCATGCTTTGTATTCGAATGACTTAGGACTAGGTCGGAAAAATGTTTTGAAAAAAATTTTTATTCTTGACATGCTTGACGGGTTTTCTTGGAGTCTAAAGGCTAAAGTAAGCATTTAAATTGGACAGTCACTTATATATCAAAGGAGATTGTTCATATCCGGCCAGGTATATTATGTACACTAGGTATGTCAAGAAATCGGGAAAAATCTTTTCTCGTTTTTTGCATAGTTTGTTTGTACAAAAGTTGAAATTTTCGACGATTTCACCGTTATTCAATATGGCAATATGGCGGGCGATATAGAAGTCAACTAAAAGTCACCAAGACTGTACAGTATTAATTGTGCCCAATGAAAGGCTCCAAATCATAGAACAACCAAGAGTCACCAATGTGACATACAAAGTGACGTTTGTGAGAGTCATAAAAATGAGTTTTTTACGATTTGAAAGTGCTTCTTTGTGGTAGGTATTTGAATAAAGATATTTTCATTTTCATAGGCGCTATGATGAGTGTTTGGCTGTGTTGAAGTTTTTTTAATATATTTTTTTTGTACCACGCAACAAAGCAATTAAAAAGAACATGCACAATTGAACACTTTTCTGCATATTGTTACCTATTTTTCTGAATGGTGTATGTCGGAAAGGATTCGAATATCGGAAACTATATACCTACTTACCTGTCACTTTTTATCGCGGTGCGTCAAAGCGAGACGGGATGTGCCTTTTCGAATCGAACCCGTGATCCGACAGTGAGAATAACGGGGTCTCCATACATTTCCGGAACATTTCTTTAGTTACTCTAAAAAACTCATTAAAATAAAAAGTTGAAGTAAATACTTGTAGAGAAATAAAAAGAAAAATGTAGGAAGAAGTGATTCGTATTACTTATGTTAAGACCAAATAATTGCACAATTGTTATTTATAAAGTTCTACCTACTTTTTTCTACTCTATATTGTTATGTTGTATTCTATTCTACTAGTTAGGGTTTTCTTCACATCAATTTCTACGACATATTGATGGCTTTATTTAAACAAAAATCAAAGATAAAAAATACAATTTACAAGTTTATTACTAAGCCATATCTACTAGTAAACAAATAATATGCCATGACAAAGTTAAGATGTAAAAATAACGGTCGGTAGTCAAGAGCGGTTATTGGAGATTTTATGATACAACATTGATTTATGTCCGATCCGATCTACTCGAGGCATGCGCTTACTGCACCACTTAAGGCAAACATAACACTAATGACTTAATTCTATGCTCTGAACTTCTGTGGCTCTATGATTGAGCAGCTGCTTACGACAAGAGCAAGCCCTCTAACGTTGTATACGTTCCAGCCCCCGTAGCATGTCAAACTCCCTGGGGAAGGGACAAAAGTTTATCACTCTTCGTCACAGAGAAAGAAAGAGATTCGATACCGTTTGTCTCCTAATAAGAAGACATGAGTGGTGAAAAGAGCGCTCTATCTGCGCTTTATTTCTACTTTTTCCTGTTCCCGTGCACAGGAAAAAGTAGAAATAAAGCGAAAAATAATATATTAACGCTCGTGACATATTTCATTTGCAATACTTAGGTTATAACAAGAGACACAGCATAAGCTAAACCGATTCCACAAATTACACGGAAATAAAAATTCATCACTGACACCTATTGACTTTGATACATCTTAGTTTATTGAAACTTTAAAGGACACAATTTTTTCATACAAAGCACTGCAAATGACTCAATACCACCTGATGTGAAGCAGTAAGAAGAGTCCATATGCGGAGACAGCTAGTGCAGCTTGAAACACCCTGTTCTAGCCGCCTCCACCTTGCCGGCCCATAGGGTACCTTTCCAAGCCTCTTTTGAAGGAACCCATGTTATAGGAAGAAGCAGACATGCGCTGGCAAAGAATTCCAAGTTTAGGAAGTGCGACAAAGAAACGAGTTACTTAAACTTCTTTGTGCGTGATGTTGAGGTGGAGACAGTGAATAGATGACTCCGAATACCGGCACGCGTGCTCCTGAGTAGGAAGGAGGAAGGTGGGATACGGTCGAAAAGTTCTTCAGAACACTCTCCATGATAAATCCGATAGAAGGCGCTAAGCGAATATGATATTGACTTTCATAGTAGGTATCTAAAAAGTTCTTCTTTACTGGTATTTATCGAAAAAATAATTATTTAGTATCATGAAGCAAAAACTAAGGAAATATGCAAGTTAATAAACTTAATAATGCAGAGGTTACCTTCAAAATAATAGTTAATGAAAACTTTTGCATGTAAAGTATCAATTGTAGCGAATTGAATCTCAACAGGTCAAGCTATCGTAAAGCTCAAGGTAGATTCAGTTAGCTACTTAAATGTGCACTTAAGTATAACTGTAAATAATAAAAGCACGACAGAGAAACAAAAATAAAGGTTAGTTCCCTATGATGAAGCCTGGGAGTGGTGAATGCACCCGAACTGGTCCCCTACTGCGTTAACTCACTTCAAAGATTTAAAAAAATTAGAGTTAAACATGATACCGTAAATTAATGAACTTTGTAAGTTTTTTAAGTCATATTTTATTTTATTGGTTTTTTACACAGTTTGCTGTGCTTAGGATTGAAGGGAAAGGTAGCCAGTGTACCTAATTACGTTGCATGGACGGCTTATCATATAAAACCTCAGGATGACAACGCACCTGCAATACCAAGTGATTTTTTCCTTGTTATTGTAGGTGTCTATAGGCAACAGTAACCACTTACCACTAGATGAGCCGTCAGCTTGTTTGTCATCTAGTTGTATATAAAAAATATGATTATATAAATTCTGTCTAACATTCTTAGTAGTGGTGTCAGTGTAGCACAAAGAAAAAGTACAGCAAATCGGCGGCGGCGCACCGTTAGCTGAGAGAAGAGCGGGCTAACTGTTGTGTTCCGGTTCCGAGCCTTTCGTCTCTAGCCGTGGATTGGCGGTCTTGCTAGCAAACATTACGGGCTGGTAGCTTGATGGCCAATAAGCGAAAGAGAATATGAGATAGCAGGCACTAATACCACCTTAATTATTGTCCATTAAAAAGGTATTACTATTTAAGCAAGTTTGTTCGATGCATTATTGGTAACTGAAATAATATTTCTTTACGTTAATTAACCGATTGCTATGCGTTATCAATGACAAAATAATAAATTAAATATCAACCATTGATTACGGCTTCCACTAACTTAATTAGCTTTGTTTACGTTTAAATGAACGTTTCTCGAATTTTTAAATTTTTAAAAATAGCAAATATAATAAATAGCACTCTTTTTCAGTGTAAAAAAATATCTTTTTTTATTGTAGTTATACATTTCCTGATGATAATTTAGTGATGGTAAGATTACTAAAGTACTTATTATGGACTATCCAAAACTAAACATTTTTTAAACATGGGTTGTAAACTGTTTCCTTAGCTTATAGACGTTCATGAGTTTCATAGCTCATTCGTAACCAGCTGTAACCATATACTCTGCAAACTATTGGAATAGTTATTTTTAAAACACAGTCATGAAACAAGTCCTTCTTCTCTCAACAAAAGACCTTAGAATAAAAAAAAGTATGTATCTTATTAAATACCAATTTCCAGTAAGTCATCATGTTCTCTACAACGTATTTATTTAACCTTATTAGCAGACACAGAAGGGTGTACAAAACCATGATTTGCCACACTTTAGGCTTTACAAACTTTTAGTAACCAACAATTTTAATGAACTGACATTCATAATTTACAGCTTTACCCTTGACTTGTACAACATTTCGAAATTCCTCTGTGTTGCGTACTAATTCCGATCTATTATTGTGTGATAGACGTTGCGAATATTTTACTTTAATTAATAAAACGATATCAATAATAAATAACGCGGCTTCACTGCATTATTTCGCGCAGGGCGATTTATCGCGGGCCCTCGGACATTTCTCACTATAAATCGAACGCGGTATTAAGTGCTCGGCCGTATTTCGAGACTGCTTGACGAAGGACTAGCCCGATTACGACATTCTACTCTATGCTATAGTCTCTTATTTAATAATTTTAAGACGCACAACAGGATATAGTCAATATACAGTGCAAAAATATATAAAAAACATTGCTTTAAAATATCAATAATCTTTTTTTTCGGTCGTTCAGTGACATAACTTTAAACAATGATTGTGTAACCAAACTAGTGGGAATTCAACATTACTTTGTCAGGTGGCCACGCTCTTTTATAAGACAATTATACATTATAATATTAGATCGACAATATACAATTATATAGTACACGTTTAGTTACTATTTTAAATCAAATTTTCTTTTATGCTACAGTCTAGCGGCTAGACTGTAGCACAAAAATATGGTATCACTTGCGAGACTAGTGTTATGAAATTTAACATTTAAATTGAAATCTCTATGAGAACAATTAGTACTAACATAGTGAGTGCCTATAACATAGATACGTTTCTTGAATATGATAAGATTTGTGTTGAAAATGTCTATGTTGTCATTAGTCAGCGATAAATCTTTGTAAAAGGCACATACGGACTATAGCGTTAAAAGTGTCATTAGGAAAAAGTCCAAATTGAAACAATTTGACTTTAGGGGATCGGTAAAAAAATATCAAGGGTAATAAAACGAGAACGGGGGTATCGGTTTGTAAATGTTTTTAATTGTAAGGAAAGTATTACTGAAATTAATTTTTCTCGTTTCCAAATTTAAAAGTTTATTTCATTTGATTAGGAAATATATTTCTTTTTAAACAAAAATAAAACCGACTTCAAAACACTAAAAAGGAAAAAATAATTAAATTTTAGTACCCAGGTACCTACTTACCTCCTGAAATGTATTTTTTGGAGTCGGTGCTAAGCTGATTCCAGAGACAATAGAAAGTGAAGTACCTTTTTTTTGCTTTGAAAAAAATTAAAACGTGTCACACGTGTCACACACAAAAAAAATACATACAGTTCTTTTCTGAAGTCTGTTAAAAACACAGTATAATTCCATTAAATCACATCTCCATAAGCTCCTACTTAATTTCTCTTCTTAACAGTGGTTCTATCACAATAGCTAGGTATCATAGTTGGTAACATTATACGTAGAGCTGTGGAGTTTTCTGCCTCACTGCTGCGAGAGAGCTCATGACTGGATTTATTCTCTGGATATTTTTATGATTTGTTTATCATATGCTGCGATTTGAACCCCGAAAATTACATCAAACTGCCTCTCGGAAGTCCTCTCGGTGTCCTAAACAATGTGCGTTGATTTTTCACGCCGACCAATTATGCCAGCTTTATAATACTCAGGTCTGGTGTCGCGTGGACGCAAAGAAGTTTAGTAACTCGTCGTACTTCCAAAACATGGAATTGTTTGCCGGCAAATTCCTCCTTTCTATAACACGGGTTCCTTCAAAAGAGGCGTGAAAAGGCAACTTTTAGGCCGGCAAGGTAGAGACAGCTAGAGCCGAGACTTTCAGGCTGTACTAACTGTCTTCGCATATGGACTATTTTTATCGCTCCACATCAGACGGTGTTAAATCATGTGCCGTGCTTTGTATAAAAATGACTACTCTCGGTTTAAGATGTTGCTACAATACAATTTGCGCTTAACCCGGGCTCTCTTTAGATAGTTCTGTTTTATTGTATAAGTCAAAATGAAACAAAAGTTTGAATTTGGAAATTACTGAAATAAGTTTTATTTATTATTTAACAAAAATATCATAAATCAGTACTGTAACTCTATCAATATGTAAAACTAGACTCTTCTTTTTATTTATATTAGGAATGTTGTCATGTGACATTTGAGGAGAGTAAAATAGCCTTTGCATTACATTACCCATTGTAACTATTTCCCAATTAATAGGGTGAAGCCGTCGACTTGTAGAAATTTTCCGTCCATATAAGGCAGTGTCTTATTAACAAAGTTCGGAGCCATCCTCCAAAAGTGATGAGTTGCATCGTCCTCAATGCAACCAGTTTCTAACGTCGTAATGTACCTACCGCAGCTAGGGTTGGCACTTGCCCTGTGATCAATTAAAAATCTTTAATTATTTTGTTCTTTTAGTTTAACTGAATAGACAGTTATGAATTTATCAAAGGTGTATCTTAAATTTTTTTTAATCTTTTGTAATAGCCTTAGCGGACAATCATTGTTCAATTCGTAGGTTTCTAACTTTAAAAGGTAGAACACTTCATTTTGGTAGTTTTAAAGATATATGGCCCCTCTGAAACTCGAGCTGGCAGTGAATAATGTCATTTTTGTGACGCCGGTTTCTCAGTTGAAAATTTGATGCGGATAGCTTCAGGCTTTATTCAGCAAAATATTGTTATCATGCGTGTACTTATATGTATAGAAAACTAAATAGGGATAAGCGAATCGCGCCTACAGTTTTCTTGAAGACCGGCAATCTGCGATCCAATCGTTGTTGCAGTTGTGGGTGATCGCTTCCTTTTAGGTGATCCGCTTAATTATTTACCTCCTTATCATAAAACTACTCTGCACTATCTGTCATTGCATATATTATGGACTTTTCTGAATTTCATAAGCTGGTGATATAAAAATAAAAATGATATTTTAAAGCGAGCGTGCTTTTATCGTTACTTCTGAGCATAAAAATTTACAATGTTGTGCTCACAACATTGTAAATTTAGACTGACCCACATGGGACGAATCTATTACGCTAGCGATGTCACATAAATACATATTTCTAAAAAATAAATAATTGTCAGCCCTAATCACGGGGCGTTCCCCAGCGTGATTTGTGTTCCTCGACTCGCCTCGATCGCTACTTTCTCGGCCCTGCACTATGTTTACCACTTGCGTTACTTACTTTATACTTACAAATGCTATCTTTATTGTTACTCTTTGTTCAAATATATATATTAATCTTAAATGGATTAAGGACTGAATTTCACTGTCACCCTAGATCTCTTTGTTAGATTTGTTTTAGATGAGAAACAAGCAGTGGTCCACCTGGTTAGTGATAACCATCGTTTAAACCTGCAACATCTAGGAAATCACTTGGTTAAATATTAAAGATTGAAGTATCAAATGTTCATGATCAATTTTTTTCAAAAGTAGGTAGACCGTATTTTTTACTTAGATATACCGCAGCATATTCTTTTTTCACCAAGGATATAAGTTTTCTTATCGATATCCGTGTCTATATGGATATTCATGTAGAGTCCAGGTATCGGTCTGGATACAATACAAATAAGTAAAATCTGGATATCCGTATGGAAATAGATACTAGGCACTGTCTTTTTAGTTTAATTCACTTAGTTATCTAATAGACTTATATGTTAGATACTTATATTGTGATTGGAATATAATTTTTAATTTAAATACTGAGTTAGCAGTCTTGGCTTGTGTAACCGCAACATTTCGCAGACTATGCAAATTACACACAAGGAAGATTGATATATCGCCGCGCAAACTATTTCTAGTCTATTCTGTATGTCCGAGCCAGTCAATGTCACTCTCTGGAACAAAATATGGTCTCATAGAATTCGTCGGCTGTTCTCACAAATACGTCACCACTCCTTGGAATATACTTCAATCAAATTCAATGGAATACTGACACGATGTCGACGTTATACACAATATCACGATTTAAATGCAGACGAAATGGTCTACATATAAATATGTAACCGAATATTGCATTATATTATCTCTGAACAAAATGTTATTTTAATAATAATAAGGGCTATTATCGCTTTAAGGCTGCTCACACGCTTGCAAGTCTAGCTAAAGACTAACATTTGTGGGTAATACCCGAATCCGTTGTAATAATACTTATTTTACAACTGACGTGTTAAGCTTGATGTGCGGCCGTCTGTACATTATCTTAAACTTAAATTCAGTTTTCAGTCAGTCAACTGACAACGTTGTATTAAGCAAAATAATAAACTTAATTAGGTAATATTTTAGACAAAAACAGAATAAAAGAAAAATATCTACATTATGCATGTAACTTTTAAATAAAAAACAAAGAATAAATGCAAATAAGAAAATCTGTAAGTAATTTTCTTTCGTTCTTTATTAAAAAATTTTTTTTTTGGTTAAATATAGAATAATAACAAGTTATAAATTAAATGCCTAAATTGCTTTCACAGATACAGTGCTTCACTCTGGTTTTCTGTCAAATTCAGATCGGTTAGACGAATGATTAAAAATGGATAAAAAAGGAAAAGAAATAAAGAAAAAAAAATGGATAACTTTAAAAACTCATGGTAAATCGCAGCTAAATAACATCAATATGTAGTGTGGAGGTAGTGGGTCTCTCTCAGTAAGGTCGCTGGAGCTCTAATGGAACCGCGAATGCTTAAAAGTTTCAAAAACTACATTGAATATATAAACTTACAGTATGATTAAATACAGTACTTAATCTATTCTTAATTAACCTTGTACGAAAAAAGAGGGGTGTTATAAGTTTGACGTGTCTGTCTGTGTATTTGTGTGTCTGTCTGTGGCATCGTAGCTCCTAAACGAATAGACCGAATTAGATTTGTTTTTTTTGTTTGAAATCTGACGTTGATGGTCCTTGTCAGTTCAGGCGTTTGATGACTATCAGCTCATTTTCTACATGATAAAAGAGTCATACTAACTTTCACAGATCTGATTGATTTGATATTTGGTGTACTGTCACTTCGGTGACATTCTGATATACCAACCTTGAGCTGCTCCTGTACCATCAGAAAGTCTGCGGGTTGCGTAATTCTTCAGAAGAAGAATATAGGTAGCAGATATAGCGTGCGTGGGCTCATAAGAATAGTCACAATGAGATGGTGTTAGATAAAGATTAATGAGGCCGGAGGTTTTTTATAATTTTCATTTTTTTTAAAATTATGCATTATAATAAATTTCTCGGGTTCAGTCATTTACAGTCACAAAAAAATAATTGTGATTTAAAATAAAACCATTATCACGGAATTAATTTAACTTGCGTTTATTTAGATTTTAGATGTTACATAATTATTATATACCGGACGACATTCCGATTACTTTACAGCTATAAACAAAACAAACGTTAAATTTCAAATAATTTTTTAATAAGCATAAAATCCTCACAAACATCGAAAATACGAACTTTGTATATTGCAATTACAGACTTTATCGATAAAACATTGTTGTCTACTAACAATATTCGCGATAGCAGGTCACGTGTGTGCGACAACGACATGCGCGCGCGCAAGACCGCCGGGCGCCCGCCGTGACAGATTTATTGATGGCCGCATCTCAATGAGCCGCCATGTTGTTTCTAGCAGTGAGGGCGCGGCTTAATGGGAAATTCATTCATGTAAAAGGTAGAGGTACAGAAGTTCCATGACTTCTATTTGTCATAAGATATTAATGATTTATCTACAAGACTGTATTATTTATGTGTGAGTTTGGTGAGCTTTACGACAAATCATACTCAAAAATAGATTCCGTATTTCACAAAAGACGCTTCTCGGCTCTCGATGTTGTCTTCATACAATAAGGTAGCTGAATGATGAAGTAATTGATTATAATGTCAATATTTGCATTTTTATCATTATACACAGCACAGCGGTTCCTACATGGGAAGGAGAAACCTATTACTAAGAATATTCGCACTATACGCTGCTAAAACAACCAATTTCGCTCTAACGATGCTACTTTTTTTAGAGTACAACTTAGGTACTCTAAAAAAAGCTTACTTAGTGGTGTAAAAAAAGGTTTCATTTGAGTATCCTCTAGAATGTCGGCTTGATGAAATGCTTAGTAGGAAAAGCATTAAACGTGCATGCCCTTGTTTGGATCTATTTGTTGATCACTCCGACAAATTTTGAAATCAATGGACAGAAATCAGGTGTCATTAGTTTTACAAGTTATTAGATTATGTGGTAGATTATTAGAATGTTTGGCTGGACTCCGAATATTTCCGTCATATTGCTTCGAAATTTAAAAAAAGACCGATCGACTATTATACTCTTTCATTTAAAAAAAGAGCTATCGAAATTTGGTTACATTGGACGAAGATATTGCGTTACACACACAGGAAAAATCAGCAAATTGAGACCACCTCCTTTTTGAAGTAAGCTATTTTCTATAAAAAATTCTTTAGATCTATACTAAGTTCTTCATCAACCTTGCTAGATTGTGCTTGATGTCCTTTAGAAGTGAAAGGTGTATTAAGTTTCCTATACATTTTAATGTTAGAGTAGTTATCGTCGGAAGGTCCTCTGTAGATATTAGATGAATGCACGAACCTGCTCCACTAGACGCCCACACTACGTATCTACGTATAAGTTCGCCGACTGTGGTTTGAACGGGTATTAATATCGATAGCACAATTTGCTTCATACGCTACGGTTTCTATGATTTCAAAGAGTAAAAGAAGGGTGAAGAAAATAATAAGAACAACGATCGACGGTTCGATCAATACTTTTTGTTTTTTTTTATACAACTAGATGACAAACAAGCTGACGGCCCACCTGGTGGTAAGCGGTTACCGCCGCCTATAGACACCTGCAATAACAAGGAAAAGCACTTGATATTGCAGGTGCGTTGTCATCCTGAGGCCTAAGATGAAATGCCGTCCATGCCCAGTAATTACACTGGCTACCTTTCCCTTCAATCCGAAACACAGCGAACTGTTTCACGGCTGAAATAAGAAAGGCGGTGGTACCTACCCAGGCGACCCTGCATATGGGTCTACCACCTAGTAAATACTTATCATATTTTCAGAATAACCGTACCTATGACACTGCAAGAGTCGTATAGGTGAAATAAATATGTAAAACAATGAAGGTTGCGCAATTTTGTAAACTTACAGTAAAATGTTTTGAAGTAAGTTACCACAGACAATAACACAACTTCTTCTTATTCTCAAGTGAGCGAAGAAAGTCTTCTCAAAGAACCACTTGAAGAGACAGAAACCATTAGAGGGTACGGGTTTTTCCTATACAGTCTACTTATATCAAAATTATACACCATACCTCTTTTTGGTACTTCGAGCCGGATATGATGATATATTTTGCGATGTTTCCAAAACAAAATGGAAGAAATGTAATTCGGAAATGCCTCATTGTTTCGCAATCTTTGAAAAATGGCATACTGAAGGCAAAAAAGATAATTCTATTCGGGTTAAGCAGGCTTTTCATGAGACAAGTCACCAAGGAGTTCTGATAATGATAGAATACAAACACAAAACTACAAAGGTACACTACGTGGCTGCTATGGGCATTGCAATAATACCGCTATCCAAATTAGTGTGAGAATTTAATACAGGCCATATCATAATTCATAATGGCACTAATAATGGATACCCAAAAGTAATTACCTCTACAATGACTTGAAAAATCTCTCGATTATACATTCATAGAGTCATTGTGAACACTAGCAATTTGTATATTTCGCTATATCACTATACCTACTCTCTACCACTTGATTGATGCAATAAACTTTCTAAGCATGCATTGGCTACACTACAACATGATCAGTTTCAAAAGTAACAGTTTGAAGTATTTTGCATGTTAATTAATAGTCGGCCAAGACAAGATTTTTGACTCTGCCGAGACCGGGACTGAGACCGAGAATAAATGAAATCTCGGCCTAGACCAAGAGCGAGACCGAGAATAGATAAATCGTTAAATAAAATGAGAATGTGCTAATTTTGCATACAATGTGACAGCGGGGAAGTCCGTCCATGGGGAAAATCCGTATAGGTAGCGAAAATGCAACTTGAAATGAATCAAATAAAATGACTTTAACCAAAATGCCTTAACTTGCCCCATAGGCGGAGTTCCCCGCGACACTAGTTGATAGTATTGTGCAAAAAAATTGGCATAATGTCGATAATACTATGCCAAATTAATCACAAATTCACAATCGATAGTTCACTTACGCAGTGACACCCAACCACGAACGTGGGTGTGCGTGATAAGAATCCCATACCGTACAATCGTCTCAGTTATGGCCGAGAATTTCGGCCATTTTCAGCCGAGAACCGAGACCGAGTTCTCGGTTGGATTTGTAGCCGAGAATGCGGAGACCAAGACCAAGATCTCGGTCGAGCCTTAATGTTAGTAAACATTTAATATTTTGAAAACCAACACGTAAATGTACTTAACATTTGCTGCCAACAAAACCTTTTATTTCCTTTTCTACATTTGCTACTAAGAGAGTGAAAGATTTATGTTAGATCCCCGTACTAGAATTTTCATTCACAATTTATTATAAAATTATCATTACAAAATGCAATATCATTATACTCGCTACTTATAATTAAGGTTGGTTTTAATTCAGATCTTCTCAGAATTAATACAATTAAAACTTTAATTACAGACCACCGAACGGTCTAATTACGGAAGCCTGGTGGTCCTGGTCTAGTTAAATAGGAACATTGTAGAACAAGATCTGTTAACGTTAAGCTACTGTACCTATTGCTATATTTCCGTATATAGGCACATTGTTACTATGGTCGGTGGTGTCAGTATTGTATTTAATATAACTATGATCTTCGATTGTCATAGTCATAATCAAAATCCGCAATACCTACGTGAAAAACTTGATATATCTACAAGCAAAATTGGTAAGTATGCTGCAATATAAGTAGTTATTAAAAAGCTTTTTCAGAAAGGAATTTTGTTGGAACCTACAAAAATAACATACAATTGTAAATCAAATATAATTGAGCTATGTGCCGATTACATTCCGCTAGTAATATTGAATTCGTTCTCAAATTTCATTGAAAAGAAACGAAACCAAATCATATATTTAACAGGAAACGTATTTTTTTCTGAGGAAAGGTATATACTGAATGCATTTATTGATAAAAAAAGAATCATAATACTTAACATAAGCATGAAACTAATGCCAAAGTGTAAAGTGGGTATTAAACTTTCTTCGTACCTAGTATCCTACTCTCAGTACGGTAATATGCTGTCCAGTTACCATGGATAAATTAAGCTGTTGACCCAACACGCTAACCCAAAGCAAGCTACGTTTAACGACGAGCAACTAAGGATAGCAGCATTAGTAATTAAAATAGAATAAAAGTAGAAAAATTTTTCACGTCCTGAGGCAGGAATCGAACCCGCGACCTTTCGCAATCCGGGCGACTGCTCTGACCACTGAGCCACCCAGGACTTGGGATATCCCTGTGAAATTCTTCTAGTCTATCTGTATTTGCGTTCATGAGCTAACGTCCACCCTACAATGTCGAAATATTCTATTTCAACAACACACAACAACAAGTTTTTCAAACATTTATAATAATGTTAAAATCAAAAATTAAGAATATAGCAGCATTATTTATTTACTTGAATAGATGAAATTATTGACTGAATAGATAATTTCACTAAAATACTTCTAAATCGTGTTTTGGTCTTCATACTCTTTGGATGCTACCTGTTTTACCCTCCTTGACAGCGGTATCTCTTGTCGTACATTCGACCATAGAAGTAGCTTATCACTTTAGTACCATGTCGCACCGACTATTGCCCTCGTACTTAGTTGTTACCGCACTGTATTGATGCCATAGTTGTTGTGACATGGTACTGAAATGTTCAGCTACTTCTGTGGTCGACCGTTCGTCAGCGCAGGCAAAAGCTATATAATTTCTTTTGGATGTTGCAATTCTGAAAATACACTTTTTAGTACATTTCAATTAGGATTACTAGGATTAATAGGATTATCCTAAATTTTGTACAGTCATACTTTTAAGAGGTTAAACGCAAGCAGCCTTCACTACTTGTAGTTGAAAAAGATGGGAATCGTCAATTATTACAGAAGTGATTTTACAATTTATATTTTAAATCTTAGTTCGTTCAGTTAGTAAACGATTATAAAAATCAAAACGTAATCAACAATGTAGATATTATGAACTTACCATCCCTTTAATATGAGTAAATGAATTGAACCACAAAAGAGAAACACCGCTTTTCAGTCACGAAGACCGCGTATGCAAATGGTCAATCATTAATTTCACCATTACAAACGGCACACGGTGTAAATTACCCCGATCGGCCGCTCGCATCGGACAAGCATTAGGTGGCCTCGTAAATACGGCCGCCTCATTACGCAGGCCCTAACGAGCGGCGAGCTGCGCGCGCGCACGTGCCACGATATATTAACGTGGCACCCTTACACACTGATGCGTAATTTCCAATTTAAGAAGCGAAAAACGGAAGGACCGATTGATTGTTGTCAGAATTCAAATAACATTATTTTCTTGGCAAATACAAACCTTGAAATACCTTTTTTTCGGGAAGGATCCTCCTACATATCTACCCGCCGCCGCCGTCTAAGTGATGGACGTGGAGGTCCCCCAGTGCCTGATCGTAACGGCACTGGGAACACCTACTCCCTCTTCCCCTCTTTCTCCCCTGCCTCTGCCTGGAATGCTGGAGCAGCGCCACACGAGGTATCAGACGTCAATTGACGTCGGTGCCTCCTTGAGCAATAGCCCCCCACATGCTGGGCAGACGCGGGCGGGGCGAAGGCTTAGCCAAGAAAGGTCTTAAGAGCTGGAGAAGATAGTGCCTTCTACTAGACATTGTCATTCCCGGGTTTTCCCCTACACCAACCTGCCGCCAGATTCCCACGACCTTAAAGATCGTTACTCCGCGTCCATTAGGGAACATAACGGATAAGTAACGGTTGGGGTGTGAAAGTGGTGAGGAAAGGTCCCACCACTTTCGCACCCCACCATGAGTATGGTGAGAGGCGGATCCGAGGACTAAGAGCTCAGTGTATCAGCTCACCCCTAGGCTAGTCTTAAAATACCTTGAAACACTAATCCACCTTTACTAACTAGCCATCTCAAAAAAGATTCGTTGAATTATGAATATTTGATAATGAATATTAGTTTGATTTTACTTTGCACTACTTTAGCCATTCGGTGAATTTTCGCACGCAGAAGCTTTTCAAAACCAAATTATATATATTTTTTTAAATCAATTCATTCCCCTAAGAAGTTCTTATGAATTGTTTAAAATCCCATAGAATAATGTATGTACGCTTACATATTTTACCAAGCAAGTTTCGTCTTCATGGATTCTTCCATGCTCTGCGACCAGTTACCCAGTTCAGTTACCATTGAGTCAAGGTGAAGCATTGGTTGTTAGCCTAAATGTAGCGAACACATTCGATCGGTTCTGGTCTTCTCTTGAAGATACCAATTTACGAGCTGCCTGAGGGTCTGTGCAAGTGGATCGGAAGTTTCTTATCCAGCACTGTCCAGCAGATGTGTAAGAACTAGTCGTAGCTGAAGGTAATAAGCTCAGATAACTTGGACATCCCTGTAATATCCCTGTAAGGGACTGTGCTGTCTCCAATAAGCTTTTTTAAGAGTATTGGCCGAGACACAGTATCAAAAGCCAAGGCTTTGACTCTGTGTCTCTCTCTCTCGTTGCCAAGGCATCGTAACGTAATTAGTTGTAACGTGTTGTATTACTTCGCCGTACCTGTAACCACCGCTGCCCCGAATCTCTGTCTGCCTGTTTTTTTTATACAACTAGATGACAAACAAGCTGACGGCCCACCTGGTGGTAAGCGGTTACCGCCGCCTATAGACACCTGCATTAACAAGGAAAAGCACTTGATAATGCAGGTGCGTTGTCATCCTGAGGCCTAAGATGAAATGCCGTCCATGCCCAGTAATGTCTTATTCAGACGATGCCGTCCATAAGCTTTGATTCCGCGTTAAAGTATAACTCGGGGAGCTAAATGCACTAAAAACATTATATATTTTTACACTTCGACCAGAACAGGTTGAAAAAATCTTCCGACTTTACGATATATTAAAAGTTTATTTTTTCAAAGAGTGTGATTTTGAGCCAGATCCAGTATCGCACTAATTACCATCTCCTTTGCATTTTAATCTTTTGTAAAGTGGAGGCGATACCCCAGCGCTTCTAAATTCGAAGGAATGACTACAGAGTTCCTTAATAAATTACGTGGCGGTGCAATTGCATCCCAACATTACCGCCCCCTGTCGAGCCTTTACAAGCAATTGTGGTTAGTCGCGGTAATTATTGATTTTCTTATGGGAAATAGTTCAGCTGTAATGGGAAATGCTCGTTTAATCCACCATACATCTCACGTATGTACTAGATACGTTGCTGTATAATTTTATATACGTACCACTGTCCAATAAGTTATTATGTTTATAGTTTATGTGGTAATATTCTGTGGGGAATATAATACAGGGAACTTTAATATGGGAATCACTGAACTAAGAAAGAAATGTGTTTAGTTTAAAATATAACTTACGGGAAGTTAAATAGAATAGGAATTCGTAAGATAACGCATCCTCGGTGAATTCTGGCAACCTTTTACTCGCACTGTAGCCACATAATACATAACGTGATGTTTTTTTAGCTTAAAGGTGCATTCTACTGTGCTAAACCTAAAAAAAACATTAAAATAAATGCTCAGCTTAAAATTTCAATCTGAATCGTTTGTGATATTGGACGCGTCCCTAGCTATAATGTATTATTTGCACAGTGATAGTTATTCTTACAAAACTGCTCATATTTCGCTGAAAAAGTCCACTGTGTGAAAATGAAGAAACTCTTTAAATGTGTTCCTCGTTTCATCATTCAGAATTTAAGACTCAATTGAAATTACTAGTTCTATAGCTGAATAATGAAACATGTTTCATTCTATTTGGTGTAACTAAATTTTACAGAGAGGTGTGTAATGAAAGAAACAGGTAATTTCGTGTCATTGTGGCTCTATTATCTACATCGTATTTAATTCAGTGGGTTGAAGTTGTTAGAAGGCAATTACTCACGAAAGTCCGTCATGTGTCGCCCACTCGCAGACTATTTGTCCCAATCTGTCTGTGCGTCACCAAAATCCAGATTATCATCTCAAATGTATGTTAACATCGTTGCAACTGCTAGACTGGGTATGGTATTGTCTGTATGCACCTTACCAGATTTAACTTGCGTAAAATTAGATGTTACATTATTATTTTATATTAAACCTTTCGATAACTATAGCTACAGCGATCGTGTTCACGGGAAGACTGAAGATGTCAGTTGTCTTTGTTATGTGTATTTTGTGCGATCTAATTCACGGACAGTGGGTAGACTTTAAATACGTGTGATGGGATTCCAAGCTGATGATATACTCCAACTGTATATTTTATTTTATTATGCTGACTTGCAATTAGTTTTTCATCGTACTATGAGTATGCTATACCTATACTAGTCTCCATACTAGTCACAATACACCACTGTAAGTAACGGCTTATTTAAAAAAATATCATTAAAGCTCTAGGTTACTTACATGTTAACAAATATTCTTAAATATCTATTAAATCAAATGTTTCATCCTTACGGTACTGATACCTACGTACAGGAAATAATAATAATATTACTGTATATTTATCATCAATTTCTCATGAACAATAAACTTCCTTCACATCAGGTCACAGCTTGTCGTTTACGCCTATGCAACATCATCAATCATCTCCAGCCTATATACTTCACACTGGGCACGGCCCTTCCTACAGAGTTTTGGGGCCATAACACCACAAAGTTGCCCCAACGCGGGTTGCGTGAAAGCGGTTGCAGTAACAATTGGACTAATGGCTTAACGTGACTTCCGAAGCACGGAGGAATCAGAAATAACCATGGCGAAAGTTGCTTTGTTTTTCTATTGAAACAAGAGCGTTCAAACGATTACGCCAGCGAGATCCTCGTCTACTAGTCACAATTAATCTTCAGACTCCTATTTCAATAAAACAACGGCAGCTGCTCCTACGCTATGGTTGTAAGGGCAGCCTTCCATCATTGCAGTCAAATAAATATCTCGTCCAATTAACAAGTGGCATCGTTAGATGTAGTACGGCACCTGCTACGCCACGCTCCGCCGAGCGAGACTCCTGCGCATCCGACCGTTGTAGAAGAAACAGTTTAAAATAAAATAGATACCGAATCAATGCGCGTTCTGATTTTCATTTAATCTTCATTGAAACTATTATTTTATTTATTGCCATTAAGTTGCGACTAGAGAAAATGTTATAATATGTTTGTTTTTGTGTGTTGTATAACGATAATAATTATTGCAAGATCAAGTATTGATTAATAAAATGTCTTATAAAAAAAATAACGGTATCCCTTATTAATACTTAACCGCTCACCGTTGTCAGTTCTTCGGCAGGTATCAAGTATTTTTACCTTGGAGCTAAAGGCTTCAAGATTCTGTTGTTTATTTAATAGCAGTATCAAAATACTGTTGTTAAGCTTAGCAACAGTATAGCTCATTAACTTGTCAAGCGGCGTTATACCTCTGGACGGCTATGACAATTAAAAAGTCAATTGTATCTGGAATCTTGCTTGACGGTTTAATACCTAACCGCTCACCGTTGTCATTTTCAGTTAATGTGTTGATGATGAAATTTTGTCTTGGAGCTAAAAGGCTGCGAATAAATGGTACAAGTTATAATCGAAGATTTTTCAAAATCTTCATAATAATATATTTTGCATAGTTTAAAAAAAATATATTTTTATTTCTTTCAAAAATCACTTTTGTGATGATGCATTATGTAGCTTAAATAAAAAAATATTTTGGCTATCTACTTAAATAGGCAAAGAAAGCATCTGGCATGGTACATTTAGATGTAGCGGATAATCTCCGATACTGCTCATTCGATTTTAAAATTTCTTAAACCGACAATTGAGAATAAAGGACTTACAGGATCAATATCAAATTTGTCATTAACAGAGTAGCCAGCTAGCAGAAGCTAGTAATATAGTTTTAAAGTATTTCTACGAAGAGGCTAACACAAAAACACAATAAACTCGTAGATTAACCCTTAGCTGTGTTCACACTCCACATATTAGCCTCAGGACGACCACATAAATTTGCCACAGTGAATGCAGGCCCTAACCGATATGTCTTATCTCAAGACTTGTGTAACGATATACAGGAACTCCTAAATCGTCATCAGGCCGATATTGTTCGCGCCTAACTAGCCGCCCTGAAATACGTCGACAGGCCGATAATAGTCGATATTTTAGACCAATTATGTTTCATCGTTTTACGGCTTAAATCGTCTTTATAGAGCCTTAATTTGTTGAACGGGGCTTATTTGTTACTGTTAGTGGCTACGCAATGTCAGGATGAAACTTAGATCTTTTAGAAATACTCACTAACCCTAGAGTACTTAGTCTGGAAATTTAAAACAAATTTTCAATAAGAACGTCGTAGTGGTAGTTTATAATTTTGAAAAGCAAAATGGAACAGAAAAAGTCGTTGGTCAATGAGGCAGTGTTTATACCTTTATATGTATGGACTTAGCAATTTGATGAAGTGGTAGATATAAGTATTATATATTAAATAATATATAAGTACATTATAAGTTATCTATTAGACTCCAAGGATTTGACTAAACCCAACTCTCAACACAATCAGATCACATCAGACAGTTTACTTTCACAAAACTTAGATAAAGAAGCGAAGGTAATTGACACCTGCAGTCATATTTAGTATTTAGCAGCAAAGGATTTTAAATCTACAAAGATTACAATCAAATCTGAGAGCACAGCCAAGTTTGTTGACTTGCGAGTGCCGAAGCGTGACCGAGAGCGTTGAAATGATTGTGTTTTTTAAAACTTGCCAGTTCAGATTCTTCCTTTTAGAGTTCCGTAGTACACAAGGAAGATGTAAGTAGAGGGTTCAGGAATGATACACCCAATCTAGACAATTTAGATCAAATGATGGGAAATGAAAGTTTTAGTGAAATTTATTTTCCAACCCCTTATCTCCTTTTTAAAAGTTTGATCTTTGAATCTTTGGTGTTGTAAGGAGGATCATCATCGATGTTGATCTTCCCATCGAAATGTAGTCCGAGTAGTAGATGTGCAGACGTGGAATGGACTAGTGAAGTGGCCACTGACGGTACAACTTACTCTAAATTGTAAGGTCTATAAGTTGAGATTTTGGCATGTATTTAATGTCTTTCTATTCTATTCTTCTATAATTAAGAAATAATTCAGCCCTAAGATTACGTTACATATATTTTTATTTCGAATTTTCTTCAATTCTGTATCTTGGGTGTCTGAAAGTGTTAATAAATAAGAAAGTTAAACGGTAATTATAGCCAACCATTGTTTGTCTGTCACATCATCGCACCTTTCCTAGACAGTGCATTGGACAAAAATTTATACGCATATCTATAAAAACAGCTGAAAAGAGTCTGTATACTGTACTTTCAACACTATTCTAGAAGTTCTGTCGACCATTTCCACCGCAGTTATCTCCAAAATTATACAAGAGCTAGAGAGCAAAATTTAAGTTGATGTCTTCTTGTTGATTCGGACCTCACGGAGGTTTCCTCAAACGAGTAAAGTAGACGATACTCCTGGGGTTGCAAGCTTCTATGAGCTACGGTAAACGCTTACCTACTATCAGTTGGGCCGTATGCTTGATTGCCTTAGTGATACATAAAAATTTTATAGTTGACGACCGGCTGGCCGAGTGGTCTGTACCCCAGGCTACTCGGTCAAGAGGTCCCGGGTTTGAATCCCGGTAGGAACAAATGTTTGTATGATGAGTACGAGCATTTGTTTACGAGTCGTGGATGTTTATATGTTTATTTAGTTTATTTCTAATATTTATATACATATTATTATCATTATTTCTCCGTTATCTAGTATCCATAACACAAGCTCACAATGATGCTTACTTTGGGCTAGATAATAAGTGTGAGAGTATGAATATTATATTATATTGTATTATATTAGTTACATTTTAATATCATAACATAAACTGTATCTTGAATTAGGTCATAATTACCCTTTTTTAGTTGTATTCTTTTCCATACTTTCATAAAAGTCGTGTAGAAAATAGTTTTGAAAGAAATCATCTCAACTTCCGACTACACCATCGAAACCATCCCACCGATGGGAACTTTCAAATGGAATCCTGTGGAAAAATTCCAAACCAATTAAATCCATCGGAGCTAAGTTTTTAGAGCTACTACTAAGATTAGTACGATGATTAAAATCATCGGAGCCACAGAGGTGGGTGACCGCGTCCGCAGCGGACCGCGTCGGAGGGCGTCGCGCCTCGCCGCACCGCCGGGCGGCTAACGACGCGACTTCTTACAATCATATCTCACTACCACCACTTACAATTGGACCAATTAATGCCTTCAGGCAAATAGAACACTACGAGCAATAGCTTTTATTGTTTTGAATTGTCGTTGTATTAGTTTTTAATAACTACGTTAAGAGAGAGAGAACGCAGGCAGCTAGCTTGATGTTTAGCGATTATTTAAGTGATACGATGGCTTAAGTGGCGGGCTTTGCAAAAGAAGGCAACATTCATCTCTTATGCGCAAACCCCGTCAAATTTTCCATCAGAATTGTCACATTTAAGCTCCCAGCGATAACCAAGTGCCACCAGGCACTAAGCTATATTTACTAGGTGGTAGGCCCGTATGTAGAGTCGTCTGGGTAGGTGCCACCGCCTTTCTGATTTCAGCCGTGAAACAGTTCGCTGTGTTTCGGATTGAAGGGAAAGGTAGCCAGGGTAATTACTGGGCATGGACGGCATTTCATCTTAGGCCTCAGGATGACTACAGCCGAGCAAACCCTTGAGGAGTGTCCGGCCTGGCGACACGAGCGCCGCGAACTTCGTGCGGCGCTCGGTGGTGGTCACCTCTCGCTACCAGTCATGGTAAGAGCCATGGTTGGTACCGAGAGGGTATGGGGGGCTGTCGCCTCCTTCTGCGAGACTGTGCTCAGGCAGAAGGAGGCAGCGGAGAGGGAGCGGGAAGAGGACCAGCTGGCCGCCCCTATCCGGCGTCGGCGGGTGGGTAGAAGTAGGCGAGCGGTGATCGCTCGTCTTCCTGCGCCCTAGGCGCGGCCGCATGGGGGCCACCCACGCACGCATTGCACAGGCCGCCAAGTCTGAGATTGCCCAAGTGACTCTGGGCAATCTCCAATGCCGCAAAACCTGGCCGTAAGGTCGGGTTGCCTGGGGGTGGGCCGGTGAAATTGCTTCGGCAGAGCCTAGGCTACCCCCGCGAAGGGCAATGGAGTTACCGGGGAGTGACAACACACCTGCAAGTGATTTTCCCTTGTTTTTGCAGGTGTCTATAGGTGGCGGTAACCGCTTACCAGGTGGACCGTCACCATGTTTGTCATTTTCATTTTTATTTACACCTCTAGGTGTAAATAAAGCATTTCTTACCTACCTACAATATAAAATTACATAAAAAATATTAAGATTGAATTATTTAACAAATTAGAGTAATTGTTGATTGTCCGTATATATTTTTTGCTCGTTTCTCTAACCGATAATTTTTGAAATTTGTTGACAAAAAGGATTTCTATATCCCAGATCCTAATGCCAAACCATCCTAATGCGGACGATTTTCGTATGTGGGAAAATCTATGGGGCAACTCGACTGATGTGAATGCAGTATCCATCTTGCAGAAACGATGTCTTAGAATAATAACGCTGACAGCACCGAGAGACTCATGTAGGTTATTATTTGAGAAATATAAAATGTTAACAGTTACTAGCATCTACATATTCGAATTATGCCGCCTTGTGCAGAAAAGCGCAAGTTACTTTCAGCGTATCGGTGATAAGCCGAGCCGTTATGCCTCGCGCCGCGGTAATGATCTGGTATTGCCTACCCCGCATCTGACACTTTACAAAAATGGCCCATATTACATGGCAATTAAAATATATAACCACTTGCCAAAAACTATAAAGACCCTCCAAGGTAGTGAGTTCGAGAATGTGTTAAAGAAAACGCTTATGAAAAGGGCATATTATAATTTAAGGGAATATTTTAATGATTCATTTTAATTAGATTCTATCATAAGATAATTTACACCCTTGTTAATTTATGCTTTTTTTTTTATTTTTATTTTGTTTTATTGTTATTGTTATTAATTTTAATTCAATTTTACTATCATTGACATTTTACTTTATTATTATTATTTAATCTGATTATTATTATTTTCTTTTATATTTGACGTTTATTTTAGTGACATGAACATAGATTATTGTTTTTATACGCTTACTTACAGATAAATAGCTATTATAAGTTAAACTATATATAAGTTATACTATCACGAATGCCTTGAAAAGGTCAATTTGTAACTATCACTAACATCTTGCTATAAACATTTAACGTGTACTAATATGTTACAAATTTGAAGTGATTAAATGAATATGAATATGAATATGCCATATGAAGCAAACTAAAAAGTGGTAAACATTTTGAGACCGCGATCTACGTACATATTCTCTTTCAAAATAACCCTCTCTCCTTTATCCCACGTAGGACGGCCCGCACAGGCAGTTTATGATGAAAGTTTTGCATTAGGCAACATTAGAAGTGTTAATGAAGACACAACTCAATTGACAGAGTCGCCGCAAAAATGACAAATTAATGGAGCGCAACCAATAACCGTTTGTCTAGCAACACCGAATCAATAGACATGTTTAGCAACCGAATTGTTATACCAAACGAGGTGGAAGCGTCATTGAAAGTAACAGAGCATAACCGGAGGGTACACGGTCTGATGCGCCTGCACACTCTGCTTCATTCAAAACATGAGTTATAGCGGCCTATCTATCAAACCGCACTGAAGGATGATTTATGCCACGCTGAGGTTCAAGATGTGCACGTCACGTAGAAAATACGGATTGTAAATGTAAATAACATCCGCCGCGCAGGCGTCCGAGACGACGCTGACTATGGAACTCACAAATCTGGTAAACTACGCAAATGGAGTTGCGTCAAAATCACAAGAAGAGAAAAAAGCTTGTTTGATGGTAAGCCGTTAGCTTTGGTAAACAACCCGCATTGTGCCATCGTGGTAGTGTTATGGCCTAAGCTCCTCGTGTATTTCTTCCATGTAGGAAGGCCTGTGCCCAGCTGTGGGACATGGTACGTGTCTGGGCTGATGATGATGGTAACGATGGAGTCGTTAGCTTACAGGCCCGTATAACATCAAATATACTATTCATGCGTTGTCTACGAATACTTTATAAAAATCAAGAGAAAATGTTATAACAGTAACTATATCCGGAATAGAATTTTCAATTCAGGGTTACAAGCATAATATTGCACAGTAAGTAAGGAGGAGTCTGGCTTTGAGTCTGAACAGAACGCTTCCTCGGCTTCAAAGTTCATTTTTTTAACCTTAACGGGGTAACTCTTGGCCTTCATCTCACCTGATGTTAAGTAAAGATAAGGCTGAAGATGGAAGCGAGCTACACCTGGATTCCTCAACCATTGAGGAACTGGCCATCTTGCCTCTAACTGCCGGAACACAACAATGCAAACATTGTTGTTACGGCGGCAGACTTAGGTAAGAGGGTAGTAACTAGCCAGGCAGACTTAGAAAAGCCCTACCACCAACCAAACCGAACAGAAAAATTCTGCCCCCACGGGAATCGAACCCCGGACCTCTTGATCTGAGGCAGGTGGTCTCAACCAATAGACCACAGAGGCGGTTAAAATTTAGCTCAACAAATTCAAGAAAACTCAGGAACAGTCATTTTTACACAGTAGGTATCTAGGTACATTAGACTGTAAGAAAACCGACTTCAAAAAACTGAAAAGGATGAAATAATAAAATTTAAGTAGGTATTCATCCCCTAAAACCTATTTTTGGAGTCGGTGCTTTACTTTCTATTGTTTTTGGAAACCACTTAGCACCAACTCCAAAAATAGGTTTTAGGGGATGAATACCTACTTAAATTTAATTATTTCATCCTTTTCAGTTTTTTGAAGTCGGTTTTAATTTTTGTTTAAAATTTTTTTTTCACAATTTTTAGTGATAACTTTCTACGGTCGAAGCTAGATGGGTGACCGTCAACTTATATTGTTTCCCACTATCGTATCGTTTCACTAAAAAGTCATTGGAAAAGCAAAAATTCGCAATTTCGCTTATGTAGACGATTTCATAATTTCAGTTTTTTTTTATTTAAAACCAAAGTACCCAACTGTTTTTGAAAAAAATTTTATGGGACCACATGGCAGCTATTCCGCATCGAACAAAAAAAGAAACACGTAAATCGGATCAGTAATCTCGGCGTAATCGGTGTACATACATAGAAAAAAAAAAAAAAAAAAACATACCGGCCGAATTGAGAACCTCGTTTTTGAAGTCGGTTAAAAATGAGAAATCATATTAAAATCACGCATATTTATTTAATAGATGACAAACAAGCTGACGGCCCACCTGTTGATATAAACATAATAATATGATGCTTACCTGGCCAAATAAGAAAAATATTTTCCTTTTTCCGCGTGGATGTGTGTGTGATAATGGGAAATTGGGAACCTATAGACGCTGTCGCACCAAAGGTTAGCCTGCGTTTTAACCATTATATAAGGGAACCCTTATGTTGCCAATATTAGAGACAACCCCTCTTGCTAGGGTCACAAATTACCCTCGACCAGCACAGAAGACCGAACTCCTCGCAGAAACATAACATCACAGAAATAGTGTCCATCAACTATGATCTTCTGTATCACGAAGGTTTTACAGATGGGTGCACCAAATTTACTTCTATTACTGAATGAATCTGTCATACCACTATTACCCTATCTCTCTGTCTATTGTAAGTAAACTGGCAAACCATTTGTATAAAATAATATAGCTCATGTTTTAATTTAAAGAGGAGGTCGGTAGAGTAGTGGTTTTGAACGCTCCGGTTTCGATTACGAAAACAAAGCAACTTTCGTCATGGTGAATCCTGGGATAGGCCAACTAATATTCCTAATCTCGAGCTCCGTCTGTTAGCCGGTTTGATTCCGTCTGCTACTGCAACCGTCTTAACCTACCAAACCACATTGGGCCTGCGTAGTGGTGTTATGGCCCAAACTCCTCATGTATTTCTCAGATGCAGGAAGGCCTGTGCCCAGCAGAGGGACGTATATGGCTGGTGATGATGAGAATGATATACAATGTGTATTGTTGGTTGAATTCATTTGCATTACTTTCGTATACACATGTAATAAACCAAGGCTAGGAATATTTATATTGTAGAGCTCACTGTTGTACAGGCGACAGCACATTAAGTGGTTACACTTTTGCTTAGTTGCCCTGCTAAAGTCGTGTTTATTACGAACGGAGTAAGGACGGTCTCAAGGGTAAACGACAGTAAACTTTAAAACAAATTCCAAATCATCATCCAATTGCTTAAAATGAAATCAAGTGGCTCTACCGTAGGCACAATCGCGGTCTAAAAATGGTTACCAGCGTAAGGTTTATAATTGCATGCAGGAATATGTGTCACAAGGTCGATGACATAATTCGATTAGAGATAGGGTATGGATTTTTTCATATACAAAAATCGGTCGCACTGTGATGGTTATCTAGGATATAAAAAACCTTTTTTGTCAAAAATAATTCAAAATATTATCTGTTAAAGAAACGAGACAAAAAATATAGTGATAACATTACAAATTAAATGTGTAAATTTTAAATTAAAAATCCAGTCATCAAAAGTCATGAAGAATCTTTAAGTGAATAGATGCTTAAAACACATATTAAGAATTGGTATCTAGACCTAGTATTTTAGCCTTTCGTTGGTGGGCGTGCAAGACCGCGTAAGAGTAGTTTGCAATACCGCGTATGTGTTTTTTGTTTATTTCACAGGGTGGAAAAAAAAAGATAATGTCTTGGATATTTCTACACATTTCTTTGACTGAGCTTTTTTGGGATATCTCTGGGTGTTACTTAATGAGAATCTAGTATAAGCGAATCAGCACTAAGAGCCCGCTGGCGCGATATTTCAATTTTGCGACTTTTGTAAATACGCGGTATTACAATCTTGCAATACCGACGCTTTACTGCAGATAGTGTGACAGAGAATCTAATTTTATAACAACATGTTTTTCTTTTGTGTGCAATATGGACAGTCCATCACACTTTACCGTATTTCCTCGAAAATATTTACTGTCAAAAACAAGACGCAGCAGACACCATAATCTGGTGTTGTGTCAGCATATTTCGCTTCGCACGCGTAACGTACACTGACCACTGACCTATTAAAAGTGGGTAGGTATGTCAAAGTTACTTAAAATACAGGATTACAACAACAGGCGTATGTTAGTGCCGTCTATCGTCTTCCTTTGAAATTATTGTGCAATTACACTCTGTTGCCGCCCCAGTATTTATGTATGATGATGAGACACAGGTTTATTAGAACAGGCGATTTAGAACTCCAATGTGAGGATCCATTAGGATTTCCTAGTTGGAACAATTAATTCACTTGATCTTAAGGGTCCTAGTATTCTTCTCTTTGATGTAACAGTGAGCAAGCCCAGTTAATGCAATGAGGAAATGACAATTGAATTAGTGAAGATGGCCGCAACTATTTATAGGGTTGTCTCTTTTTAGACTTAAGTCGGCAAAGCAATTTAAAATACTTGTAAAGTTAGCCTCTGTAGCTTACTTTCCAAGATAATATTTAATTCTACAATAAAGCTAAGAGCCAAGAATCCGAACGGGTCATGATTTTTTTCACAAAAGGTTAAAATGTTAATAACAGACAACCCTAAAGCATTATCATTGTTATTAGAACAATAATGTGTGTGTCACATCACCGAGGTCCTGTAATCTCGCCTGTGACGCTGCGTACGCTGCACGTATATTTGAAGATACAAAACTCTGTTGTATTATAAAAAAAAAGTTTTGATCTTTTTGGTGTAAAGTGGTAACCTCTTTGGTTGGTTCATGTGGGAGTTTTTGGCGCGAAATAAGCACGTGGCGGCCATGTTGGCGGTGCTAGTCGTTGCCGCTATTGTGGTGATCGCCTTAACCACAAAAGGAGAAAGTCAAACTACGGCGGATGCACTATTAGATGAGACCAAAGATATTAGCGATGATCCTCATATTTTCTCGACTTACACGTGAGTACTTATGAATCTAATTTTATGATACGTATCACAGCAACATTTACAGTTTATTTTTTATAATTGCAGTAGGTGGGTGCTTAGTCACCTACATAGCCAATTAGGTATAACTCGGTCGATTCATCATATTAAGGTGGTTACAAATGGAATTTGATTTTAAAATTCAATTTATTGTAGAGCGTTAATGTTTGCATAAAAATCAACACATCGTCAGCATCAACACAATATGTATATCAAATGTCATATCTTTTTATACATTTATCGTTACATTACAACTGTATGTCATATAGGGACCATTAACTTTAGAACTATAATACAAGCTACCTATGTAATGACAGTTATGTGAGCATATTATGTAGGCCGGAGAGGCTACCACGGGTGACTGACCTTTTCTACAGAGAGAATCCCTTTTATCATCACTAGGTGGTAGCCCGTATATAAGGTCGTCTGAGTAGCGACCATCGCCTTACTTATTTCAGCCGTGAAACAGTTCGCTTAGAATGGTAGCCAGTGAAATTACAGGGCATGGACGGCATTTCATCTTAGGCCTCGGGATGACAACGCACCTGCAATAACAAGTGATTTTCCTTGCTAAAGCAGGTGTGTTTAGGCGGCGGTAACCGCTTACCACCAGGTGGGCCTTCAGCTTTTTTGTCATCTAGTTGTATAAAAATAATCAGCCTATGATGTCTTAGTGCTGAACAAGACCCGAAGAAGAAGAAGAACAAGCCCCTTACCCGAGAGTAACAAAATACCCATAAATTCGAGCATTGAGATACTTAGTTCTATTTTTTATTACTAGTTCTATATATAAACCGGAAATGGACGATATTACAATAGTTAAATTGACAGCAGCTACCCTATATATATCATATCATATAGAGGAGCTCGGTGGCGTAGTGGTTTAAACGCTCTGGTTTTGATTACGAAAACAAAGCAATTTTCGCCATGATCGTTCCCGGGATGGGTCAACCATAATTTTATTACGAGCTCCTCCGTGCTTCGGAAGGCACGTTAAGCCGTTGGTTCCGGTTGTTACCGCAACCGCTTTAACCCACCAACCCGCATCGGGCCAGCGTGTTGGTGCTATGCCCAAACTCCTCATGTGTTTCTGCCATGTAGGAAGGTCTGTGCCCAGCAGTGGGACGTATATAGGCTGGTGATGATGATGATAATGACACTATATCCCGATGCACGTTTCTATAAAAATTTGAATTTCTCAGTTTTTTTAACATTTTATCTCTCACAAGCACCCTTGGGAATTCAGCGGCGAAAACTGACATTCAGGGTATTTAACAAATTAAACTTTCGGACAAACTAGAAAACTCGTCCGACACAAAGAGTGTCACAGCGCAACCCAGAGAACATTTCAATTAAGGCTAGGCCAGATTGGGCTTAATGTTGCCAAGTGCCCAGATATCAGCTTTGGATGGATCAAAGACGCACCATAAGAACTCCACGATCCAGTACGCACAGGCAGTAAGGGCCCCTTAAATCTGCCTGGGGATGGGTTGGTGAAATTGCTCCGGCAGAGCCCAGGCTACCCCCGCGAAGGGCAGTGAAGTTACCAGGGAGTTTTAGTGGGTATTCTCAGTGTCTTATAAGCGCTGGGTGACCACGCACACGCCCATCGCTTAGCCAGCGGCGGGTTGGTCAGTAGTCGGATTTCTCCACAAAAAAAGACCCCTAAGTCTAAGGAGCAAAATCTGTCCTACCTTAGACCCCATGCGTGTTCTAGCGTTTGCATAAAGGGGAGTGATCTCAAAAATTATTCGATATGATGCTCATGTAATGCTCACGGCCTTTCTCTCACCACTGGGGCAGAGTGTTCATCCTCACTCGTTGGAGCCAAAGTGGTCGCGTACTGTTAAGAATAACTTTCTCCCACGTAGCTTAGTTAGTAGGATGAACTCTCTGTAGAGGTCTTCTCAAACGAGTACAGCTTGGGGTTCTTAAAAAAGGCGGTTTTTATAGGGTTATGCAACGTGGTAGCGCTATAGCTAGAGTTGCTGTGGTAACCTCTTACCAACATATATACCCCTTTAGGATTTTCTTGAGATTTACTGCTTCAGAATATTGGCTGACAGAACTGACGACACGGCTCGGTTCGGCCCCATCTCGGTTGCTTATATTTAACACCAGCCTAATATCAATTTTGCTATTTTTAGCCCCCGACGAAAAAAGAAGGGTTTTATAAGTTTGACGTGTCTGTCTGTGGCTCAGATCATATAAATCGTAGCCCCTAAACGAATAGACCAATTTTGATTTGTTTAAAATCTGACGTGATTAGGATGTTTCTTAGCTATAATTTATGAATATAAGTTCAGGCGTTTGACGACTATCAGCTCATTTTCTACATGATAAAAGGGTTTTACTAACCTAAAGCCTGTTCCATCAAAAAGTCGGCAGGATGCTTAATTCTTCAGAAACTTACTGCAGATATATATCGAATAGTCTCAATGAGGTGGTGTTAGATAGACGATTAATGAGGCCGGGGGCTACTTAAAATTTTCAATTTTATATTTTTGATACAAAAATAGACGATATTATTCAATTATATTGGCTACGAGCCTACACTATATCACCGACGCCAAAGACCTACAGATGGAACAGACATTATAAAAATTGAAATTCTATTAAAAGATCGGAATGATCCAAATTGAAAACGTGATTTAATATAGCAATGGAAATCTAATACGTGTATCATTAATTAAATTGAAAGCGGCCCAGTCACCTACATAATTGATACTGGGACCTTTGAACCAATTGTGCGGCTTGTAAGGTGGACAACACATCGGGCGTTACTATTTATTCGGTATTGGAAGCATTCTACAGGCAATTGGACAAGTTAATCAATGCGATATTCACGGATTATAACTGTTGAGCCACTTTGGAGCGTGGTAGTTTTTTACTCTATGGTAGTTTTGGCCGCTACTACTCAAATTTACTCACAGTTTAACTACTAACGTTCCGAATTCAATTAAAATTTAAAATAGATAATTTATTCAAAAAGTCATAGAGAGCGGTATTTGAGGTGTCACACTTGTTGTGGTGTCGACCTTACGTTATTCACGTCTGTATTCATTTTCGATTGGATGTCGGTCAAATTTTAGAATACTTAGACATTATATATGAATCACACCTCGTGTCATTCACACTGGCAATCGTAGTGATATGTTAATTAGATTTTAATTATTATATAGGTACCGAACACATGTGTCTTTGTCAATGATCTAAGGTAGTATTGAACAGATATTTATTAATTTCGTATTCTTTTATTATTTCAATTAAGCTTAGGCATTATATTAGGCCTAGGCTTATTACTTGCCTAAAAGATTATTTGTAGGAAATCCCAGGTGTCCTGTTTCCTGTCACGAAATGAACACGGCAAGAAAGAACTTTGGTTGCTGAAATTTATTTTTTATTTTGTAATATAAATAAAATAAAACGAGTCTCTGTAACTTGCGCATTTGTTGCTAAATTAAAAATATCGGTAGGTACCTAACCTACTACCGATTAAGTGCTGAGAGGTTTTTTACCTATTTAACCTTTCGTGCCTTAGGGGCAAAATAAAATCTATTGAACCTATTTATATGTGGGTACTTCACTGAATAACATTCCTAAATAAAATGATATCGTCTTACACACGCCTTACGGTATAACGCCTCCTAATAATTTACTAGCAATCATACAGATCTTTGTATTAAAACATTTCACTATAAAATTAATGTTAAGTTGACACTATTATCGATGTAAAAGAAAGTTGTTCTATCACTAATGAGTCTAATAGCTATTTAATTGACATTTTAAATTAGTCTTACTAGCTATCTAAGTTCAAAATTTTAATCGTATCGTCCTAGGTAGTTCAGTAGGTAGGTACGGCTATTTAATGGCTTTCTAAGTGGCTAATATATTAATTAAGTGTCGTCTAAGCTAAGAAATAATGAAACAGCCACTAAAATGTTGATTTTGGCCAGAAACCAATAATTAAATTTTTTCTTTAAAAATATCTAATCTAGAAAAATTGCACGTCTATTAAATTCTTGGTAATTTGCAGCAATGTTTAATGTTATTTTACTGACATACAATTTGTTTTTTAGACTACCAGCAGATGACAGATTCATGCCGTCTGTGGGCAACGGGCACATAGCTACCAATATCTTCAGTGATACTGTACATATTAATGGCTTATACAACGGGCAGAAAGGCGAAAGTCGCAGAGCAAGAATTCCAGGGTACGCTAACATAAGACTGAACTCCACTTTGACCCACCACCCGTTTAAACCAGTCTATAGTCTGGATACTAAAGAGGCTGTATTCAAAGTAAGAGTGGACAGAGATAGATCTGTGGTCACACAAAGAATCTATGCTCATAGATATTATACCAGAACTATTGTGAATCAGATTCAAGTGGTCGCTAAGCCCCATGCAGGTGAGTTAGTTAAGTTGTTGGTTTGAGTTTTTGCTAGTAGTGTAGTAGTAGGAGTAAATTTTTATGTTCCATGCTTATGAAGTGATCGACCATACAATCAAAACATCTATTCATGAATGACTTTGTAATACTACAAACAGAGGAAACATGTATTTACTTGAAATAAAATTATTTTAAACAGGTAACGTAAAACAAAGTTTTTTTATCTTAACGGGGTAACTCTTGGCCTTCATCGCACCTGATGGTAAGTGAAGATAAGGCCGACGATGGAAGCGAGTTACACCCGGATTCCTCGACTACAGAGGAACTGGCTACCTTACCTTTAACTGCCAGAACACAAAAATGCTGTTAACATTATTGTTATGGCGGCACACATAGGTAAGATGGTGGTAGCTAGCTAGGCGGACTTAGAAAAGCCTTACTACCGAACCGAACAGAAAATTTCTGTCCCCACGGGAATCGAACCCCAGACCTCTAAATCTGAGGTAGGTGCTCTCAACCACTAGACCACAGACGCGGTTGAATCAAATAAATGTCCGTAACATAAAAGATTTTTAAACGGTTTCAAAAAGGAGGTTTTTAATTCGTTTGGTGTCTTTAACCTCCGACGAAAAAATAGGGTGTTATAAGTTTGAAATGTCTGTCTGTTTATCTATAAGTTTGTGGCATCGTAGCTCCTAAATGAATGGCCCGATTTTGATTTGTTTTTTTTTTGTTTGAAAGCTGACGTGATTAAGATGGTTCTTAGCTATAATTTATGAAGAGCAGTTCAGGCGTTTGATGACTAACAGCTCATTTTCTACGTGATAAAAGGGTTTTACTAACAGATACGATTGATTTGAAATTTGGTGTAATGTCACTTTGGTGACATTCCCATGGCATACTAACTTTGAGCAAATCCTATAACATCAAAAAGTCTCTGGGATGCTTAATTCTTCTGAAACTTATATCAGATATAGCGTGCTAGGACTCATAAGAATGGTCTCAATGAGATGGTGTTAGAAAGATGATTAATGAGGCAGGGGGTTCCTTGAAATTTTCATTATTTTTCAATGTATGCACTAAAAAGATTTTTTTTTGTTCGTTGCGGAATAGTTGCCATTTACTCCTACAAAAATTAAAAGTTTGGTTATAAATCAAAATAACTGGAATAATTAAGTCGTCTATGTATCTATGCGAAATTGTGGATTTTTGCTTTTGTATGACTTTGTAGTGAAACGATACGATCGATAGTAGGAAACAATATATTATAGTCACCCTTCTAGCTTTGACCTTGGAAAGTTATCACTAAAAATTGTAAAAAAAAAATTTAAAGAAAAATAAAAACTGATGCGATTTTATGCTTTTTAGTCTTTTGAATTCGTTTTTATTTTGACTGTAGAAAATACTTAAAATGATAGGTAATACATAACATAACATACCTACATATTACGTGATCCAAAAGCAAAGATCCGAAAGAATATACTAAATAGATACATCAACACTGAACTAAATAAATGTAGTTTTACCTTAATTTATTATAAAAAAATAAAACCCTTACAGATCCAAACTTTTTTCACCACGAGATCTGGATAGCAGTGAAGCTAATGCCGGGTGCTCCCAGTGAAGACATTGATTTCCAAACACCAGTTCCTGAAATATTTGACGGTCGGACTGTGTGGACTTCTTGTGGTCAGACCGACAAGGTCGAAGACCCAACTTACCAGCCTTTGCCCGTGGAGGTTTGCGTGTGTTGGACCTCTGTGCCGGATCACTTGGTCGTACCACAACATGGTTCCAGGGTTTTTACGTTTCCAATGACTGCTGATAAGAATAAAACCGTGGCTAGGAACGAACTGATTCAAGGTTGGTTGAGTTCTTTGCTTGTCAAAATAGAATTCATTGACTTCTACTTACTTCTATCATCCTTGCTTCTACCTACTTTAGCTACAAAAGCCGTTACAAATAATTCTGCCGTGGAACCGTAAAATACACTTGCTATCAGTATTACAGGAGGATGGCGAGGAGTTGTTTAGAAAGCACGTGGATCATTGGCAGCAGTTGTATTATCAAGGAGGTCTGCATATAGACGGAAACCTGCAGCTGGTGAGTTAAATTTAATCCATATCTCTTTATAATTTAATGATGTGTCAAGAGTGAAATTATCTCCGATCTAACACAAAATATTATGTGACTAGAGTCACAACTTGCCGATTCGGTATATACATCGACAGTAGTCTTAATAAAATGGTGGATAAATACTATCTAAGATCCAGATGTCACATTTCGTATGTCTAGAATCTAAAATCATTATTACCTATCATTGTCCTGCTATTAGCCAAGAGAAATCTTGTCATTGGTAATGACTATTTTGTCATTTAGCATAGTTTTACCAAGGATGATTTTATTTTATGAATGTAATTCATGTCTACAATCAGTAGCAAACAGTTAGCAATGTCACCCTAATCTCAAAATAATCGTTCAAACCTAAAACTTCTTGAAAATACAACCTTTTAATCGTCCACATTTCAGTCTAAAGTCGTGAATGGCATCTGGTACTATTTCCTGAGCTCGCTACCATCGGAGCAGTCTTTTCAACCCCTCGACCGGTTCTATGGGCTGAGTCCTACGGGGCTAGCTAGAGGTGTACTGCTAGATGACTATCATGGTAAGTTATTCTGTTAAAACAAGGTATTCATTTCGGTAGATATCAATGCCCTCACTGGCAGCAATATTTAAATTTTTTTATAAGGTAACTGCTGCGATTTTGCAAAAGTGTTTCTGTCGGAAATATGTATCGAGAACAAGTTTCTTCTTCATGAAAGTCGCATCACATTATGAGCAGAGACTGCGTCACCATCTTTAATTGCTATAGAATACTAGGAGCAGTTGAAAATTGGCGATGTCTTACCATGGTTGGTGCCTCGGTACGAAAACCTATTAATATTGTAGGTACCATGTATCTTTGATACATTTTTTACTATCATGCAGTGAAGAAGGCTGTAGACCCTGTAGAAAAACATTGTTTCTGGGAGAAATGGGACTTGCAACTATTTATTAATATCAGAATATCTAGTGTAGTGGATGATGCTTACAAGTTTTGATCACTAAAACTAAGCCACTTTCGCCATGATGCTGGATCCTTGTATCTTCATCTTTTTTCTTTATTGTGCTGTCGAGACCTTACAGTCTGAGGTATACTTACAGTTGTAGGCATATTTATAATACTAAATAAATCTCACTCCTTTACAGGCCACAATTTCTGGGATACGGAAATATGGATGTTCCCGTCCATTCTAATGCTTTACCCAAAGTACGCGCGTACCTTGCTGCAGTACAGACTGGACAACGCCTTCGTAGCCGCACAACACGCCAAAAACACCGGGAATAAAGGATATAGGTCAGGAATAAGAACTGCTAATACCTACTAAGTATTTAATTTTATGTTAATTAGAAATAACTCAATAACACTTGCACCAGAAAGAAAACGTATATTTTAAAAAATACGGGAATGAGATATAACAAAATAAATTAATGAAATTTTAAATATTTAGTTGCGTTCTGGTTTCGATTACGAAAGAAAGCAACTTTCGACATGGTAGATCCCAGGAAGGGTTAATCTTTATAATCTCGAGCTCCTCCTTGATTCGGAAAGCACGTTAAGCCGTTGGTCCGGGTTGTTCCTGCAGCCGCTTTAACTCACCAACCCGCATTGGGCCAGCGTAGTAGTGTTATGACCAAAGCTCCTCGTGTGTTTTTTTTATGTAAGAAGGCCTGTGTCCAGCAGTAGGACGTATATAGGCTGGTGATGATGAATTTCCCTATAGTGCTGGTCATGTTGTATAGTTTTTAACCATATTTTAAAGTACTAACTTCAGTTTTCACTGCAAAGTTTAACTTATACGAGATAGGCAACAATATGTGTCTGTCTGACTGTAAAGACAGCAGGACTCATTGTCAAAATTCCAAGCATCACGGTTTCGATGTAGTTCCTGAATTCCAGGAACTACATCGAAACCGTGATAAAAACAGCCTCACGGAAGCTCGGTGTCCTGAACAAGGTGCGTCGATTTTTCACGCCTGACTAATTATGCCTGCTGTATAAAACTCAGGTCCGGTCTTGCGTGGAATATTGCTTGCACTTGTGGGATGGCTCCGCCAAGTACCTACTCGATGCCCTGGACAGATTGCAGCGTCGTGCTGTCCGTATCGTTGGCGATGTAGAGGTCACCAACAACCTTGAGCCTCTGCAATTGCGTCGAGACATAGCGTCGCTTAGCGCCTTCTATCGGCTATATCACGGAGAGTGTTCTGAAGAGCTATTTGACCTTATCCCACCTTCCCCCTTCCTACTCAGGAGCACGCGTGCCGGTCTTCGGAGTCATCAATTCACTGTCTCCACCTCAACATCGCGTACAAAGAAATTTAGTAGCTCTTTTCTTTGTCGAACTTCCAGAACTTGGAATTCTTTGCCAGCACATGTGTTCCCTCCTTCCTATAAAATGGGTTCTTTCAAAAGAGGCGTGAAAAAGCACCTTTCGGGCCGGCAAGGTGGAGGCAGCTAGAGCAGTGTCTGAACTGCACTAGCTGTCTTCGCATATGGACTCTTCTTACTGCTTCACATCAGGTGGTGTTGAGTCATTTGTCGTGCTTTGTATAAAAAAAAAAAAAAAAAGCAGTGGCTTATAATTTTGTGAGACACGTGAAAGATAGAACTCCTTACAAAACGAAACGGAGTTGCTATCCCGCATACAGGCTTCACAGTTTAAAACTACTATAGGGTAGAGCGCCTTTGGGTAGATAAACAAATGAAAGTCAGTTCAACAGTCCCTGCCTATTGAACCCTGATTTAAAATAGTGTCCTATATAACCGAAAGATGTGTGTGAGAAGGGAACTCCTAATGGTAGTAGGTAATAATGTGTTCGACATAGTTCGAGTAAGAATAAGGAGAATAATCAGTGACATGAGTACTCTATTTGAACTATGCCGAATACCTATGACGTCCACTGCTGAATAGAGGATAGAGATGACCCCATCTATTTCAACGTAACGGCTCTGCGCATCCTGCCCCCAAAACGGTTCCACGTGTCGCAACCCTGTCGCTTACCCGTCTAGTATTGTACTTCAACGCCCCATTCACAAAATACTTATACAACACAAACACTTATGATGTACTAGTGATTTTCAAGTGCGAGATCTGTTTTCTTCACATTCATAATTGCTAATAAACACTTTGACTTATATATCTAATTGATTACTTTTTACATTTTCCATCTAAACTTTTCTTGTAAATTGTAGCCAAACACATGTAAGAATATCCTTACCACCTTTAAATGAATAATCAGGTTCCCATGGGAGAGCGCGTACACGGGCGTGGAGGTGACGTCATCCTGCTGTCCAACAGTCTCCATATTCGAGCAACACATCACTGGTTGCATATCATTCGCCATTAGGCAGTTCTTAGCCACCACCAGAGATGAGGATTGGCTTAAAGTGAGTATAGTATAAGTTTCAGGACTTGGAATAACCCTATGGATTTCATCAAGTCTTTCAGTTTTTGTGTTATGAGCTAACGTATCACAATAACGTCACAGTGTCGAAATTATAATATTTCTACACCCGAACAAGTATTTTTACAAATGTGATTGGCTATAATTTAAATAGACTTTTTTACATTTTCTTTCATAAATGCTTGAAATATATTTCGGAAAAGAAAACTTGTGTGTCAGATATTTATCCATTATTTTGCTATTTTTTTTTTATTCATTTATATTCCTTTGATTTTTTTAAATTCAAACTTACTTTTATCACATCAACTGATAGAACTGCATAGGTAACTAATTTATTTTCCAGCATGGCGGATGTTCAATTGTGACCAATATTGCAGATTTCTGGGCCTCACGTGCTGTTATCAACTACACTTCAGGACTCTACGACATAGAAAGTATGTTTTCGAGAAAAAGTAACCATTACAGTCACACAATGTTTTGGAAATATTTACTTCCCTTTGTGATGATTCACATTAAAGCCCAATGAATTAAATGTTCTTTAAATTTTTAGATGTTATGGGTCCAGATGAAGACCACGCTAACATCAGCAACTCAGTGTTCACAAATGTGGTAGCAGGGTATTCTCTATATTTAGCGCAGTAAGTATACGTAGGTACCTTTTTTTTTTTTTTGTTACTCTGAGGGGAAGCTCTTCCAGCCTATCCTCCTCTCCCTTGGGGGGAAGAGGGGGTGTGTGTGGGGCTCTCACCCACTAAACCCCTCAGCGATGCACCTCCTTATCTGCTTCCTACCGATGTAACGGGATGGCCCGAAAACATTCACCGTCGTCGGCAGGGCAGTTGACCCATGTCGGTCCCGTCTTATGCGGAGGCTGTAAAGGCCCCCCCCCCCAATCCGACTTTCTTCTTTAAAGTCGGCATGCCGGTGCATTGGCACGCCGACTGGGCTGTTCTAGCCAGGCAACGGCCCCCAACCGTGCCCGGAGCCCAAAGATGGTGATTTTTACGGCGTTTGTAGGCGCCCAAATTGCGCCCTCCTTCGCCCAGGACGTCGGCGGCGGATGGCGGAAGTGGCGGCTGCTTCCCGCACGCGTTCCGCCTCCTCCTTCCTACTTACTACTTCCTCGCAAAAAGCGAGGACCGCCTGCCACGACCTATCGCTCTCGACCATCTTTAAGACGACGGTCGGGAGGGAGAGGTCGTCCCCAATCATCGCGGTCAACGCCCGCCTCTGATTCGCCCACGCTGGGCACACCTCAAGCGCATGTTGTGCTCCCTCGTCAGGGCAGTCGTCGCAGTGGTGGCAGGTGGCAGTCGGTTCTCTTCCGGCGATCCGACACAGGTATCCCCCGAAGCATCCATGCCCCGTGAGGACCTGTGTCATGCGGAATGTCAGGACTCCGTGCTGCCTTTCTACCCACTGCCTTAAAATTGGACTGACCGCCCCGATCGTTCGGACTCCAGCGCTGACCCGCGCGAGTCTCCGCACCCACACCTCAAGTGCCGCCTGACGCAGCTCGTCACGTGCAGCCTTCACCTCATGTGGTGCTGGGTCTTGTCCCCGGGCACGCGCCTCCTCGCGCCAGAAATATACTGACGCAAGGGCCTTCGCCTCTAAATCCCAGGGGACAGAGCCCGCAAGAACCGCTGCCGCTTCACCCGATATCGTTCGATACCCACGTATAACCCTCGTGGCCATCGCTCTCTGCGGTTTGCGCAAGAGGGCGATTCCCCGGCCTTTGAGGGTGTCAGCCCATACGGGGGCGCCGTAAAGGGCCATTGATCGAACGATGCCGACGTAAAGTTTCCGGCTTTCCGGCGCTGCTGCCGCCTTCAACAATTTCGGGACCAGTTTCTCGAAATGGGCGCGGAAGTTCCACCGCCCATCTATCTGGAGCCCCAAATATCTGAATGATGACCTCATCTCGATGCGGACACCACCCACCACATTTCCGGAGCCATTCGGTGGAGATCTGCGGCGGCCGAGGAAGCATAAGGCCTCCGATTTTTCGAGGGCCACTTCCAACCCGAGCCGCCTGATCCGCGCCACCACTTGCGCGACTCCCGCAGTCGCTAGGATTGCGGCCTCCCTGAAACTCTTCCCTCTTGCGAGCACCAGTGTATCGTCCGCGTAACACACCACACTGATGCCCGGTAGGTTCTCACCCCGCAGTACTGAGTCGTACCCGATATTCCACAGGAGTGGCCCTAGGACCGATCCCTGTGGAACACCGCACGATACCTGCGTTCTGCGTATGCCGTCTTTGGTCTGGCACACAACGCCTCGGGACGCCAGGTAGTCCGCGATGATGTTGCGGAGGTATGGGGGCACCCTATGGTAGATTAGCGCACCCTTTATGCAGTCCCAGGGGAGGGTGTTGAAGGCATTGGCGATGTCTAATGATACCGCCAAGACGACCTCACCCTGGGATGACGCCTCCTCAGTTATGGCCTTGACCTTGAGGATAGCCCCCACTGTCGAGCGCATGCGCCTGAAGCCGTGCTGGTGCTCTGACAGGTCCGGCCCAACTTCCTCTAGATGCCTTCGGAGACGGACAGCTATGACTCGTTCCAATAGCTTGCCCACCTCATTGAGGAGGACTATCGGCCTGTAGGCAGATGGTGAATTGGGCGGACGGCCCTCCTTGTGTAAGAGCACCAGCCGACCCTCCTTCCACTCCTGGGGGAAACTTCCCTGTCGTAGGCATGCGGTGTAAAGCCGTCTCAGGCGATCGTCGAGAGAGCCCAAGGCCAAAGCCCAGGCCTTCCCGTAAATGCCGTCCGGGCCGGGAGCAGTATTTTTCGCCTTCATGCGATCTACCGCCACCCCCAATTCTCCACGGCTCACTTCCGGCACCTCCTCAATGTTAGGCACGGCACGCTCCGCTAACCCATGCGGCATCGTGCCTGTTTGATGGGGGGAACAGGGCGGTCACCACTCTGGATAGGACCTGGGGCTCCAGGCTCTCTGTGATGGGTGGCGTCCACGCTCTCAATTTCCCCCTCAAGGCTCGGTATGGCCTGCCCCACGGATCCCTGTCCAGAGCCGCCAACGACTTCTCCCTTGCACGCATCTTGGCCTCCGCGATTGCCACTTTGAAGGCCTTGCGGGCGGTATTGTATGTCTCGTGCAGGGAAGTTTCCCTGATTGCGTCTCGGACCCTTCGCCGTCGGCTGCGGGTGTACTGGCGGCGTGCTGCCATGCACGCTTGACGCAGCTGCGTTAATTCCGCCGACCACCAGTGCACCTGGCGTCTGGGGCAGAAAGCTTTGGTCCGGGGCATAGCTGCATCGCATATTTGCGTCATTGCCTCTCGAAACCATTGTGCTTCCTCATTTACTTCAACCTCGGCTTCGACAGGCATTGGAAGCCAGGCCTTTACCGCCGCTGCATCGCATAGAACATCGCTATCTAATTGCTTTAGGGCCCAGCGGGGGCCGACCTCCCTTTGGGCAGTCTGTTCTGGACTGACTGGTGTTGACCGGGAAGAGACACTAAACCGGATGTATCGATGATCCGACAGTGTCTCCTCCCCCCCGAGAACTTCCCAATCCTGGACACGGCGTGAAATACTTGGGCTCGCAAGGGTAATATCCACAATGGAACTCCCCTGCGGCCTCACGCACGTGTAAGTCGACCCCCTGTTCAGGACGCAGAGGCCCACCCCTACTGCCCACCTATCAAGCAGCCTACCGCGTAGATTGGTAGCACGCGAGCCCCACGTTGATGAGTGGGCGTTGAAGTCACCGGCGATGAGCGCAGGAAGCGGTAGGTATCGGTCAACAGTGGCCCCTACTGAGTCTAGTAGCTGTTCAAAATCACTCCGGTTCCAGCTAGGGGGGCAATACACCCCTACTACTAGCATGCCACCGATTACAGCCGCTACAAAGCCCCTGCCTCTAGTGACACCATTAAAAGGAGGCGCACTAGCAGCTCGGTTTGTGTGTAGACCCACTATGCCTTCCGTATCCCCGACCCAGTCGTCTAATATGGTTCCGCTACAACCGCCACCTGTGTCAACCACTGTGCCACGCTCTGATAGAGCAGGTCCTGTGCCCTGGCACAGTGGTTAATGTTCGCCTGTAGGAAACGAATTGGCGCCATTATAACTCCATGACAGTCGGACCCTCCTGCGCCCTGGCATGACTACCGGGGTTTACAGGCTACGGGGCTGCTCTTGCCCCGGCGGCCTGTCTACCTCTACCGCGACTGGGTTTTTTGGGCGGGGCTTTGCAGGCTGCGCTCCCAACCTTGTGATCCGCCGGCTTTTTGGATGACTCGCATACCGGACAATGTGGGGCCGCTTCGCATAGGGCGGCTTGGTGGCCGGTCTGACCGCAGCGGTAACATAGTTTACTGCGATCCACCTCAGATGTGCACATCTCCCGCACGTGTCCCATCCTCAGTATACGTAGGCACCTAGAATATAGCTGTAAATACGTTTTTCCAGGAATTTTAAAAGTGTGTAAATAACATGTGACTGCACTTATCATATCTTCATCATCATCATTTCAGCCGAGAGACGCCCACAGGGCTGGCATAGGCCTCCCCCAAAAATCTCCACACCGATCGGTTCTGCGCTGTCCGCATCCATCGGCTTCCCGCGGCCCTCACCAGATCGTCGGTCCACCTTGTAGGAGGCCTACCAACGCTGCGTCTCCCGGTACGCGGCCGCCACTCGAGGACTTTTCCGCCCCAACGGCCGTCAGTCCTCCTTGCAATGTGGCCTGCCCACTGCCACTTGAGGCTCGCAATTCTTCGGGCTATGTCGGCAACCTTAGTTCTCCTGCGGATCTCATCATTTCTGATTCGATCACGCAGAGAAACCCCGAGCATAGCCCTCTCCATTGCCCTTTGGGTGACATTGAGCCTTCTTATTGAGCCTTCTTATCATATCTTACCTATTAACATTTTAGAATTATTTGCCGCTACATATCTTTTAAGACCTCAGTTCGGTAGTTCTTCTGTCAAGTTGTACCTAATCGAAAGTTTTTTATAAGTATCGTTAAATGTTGAAATGGAGTGAAGACTGATTACAACGAAGGTGCCCTTAGGTCATGGGACAGATGGGTGTGTCTTGAATGTTGGCCTGGCGGTGATTGCATTAGATCGACCACCAAATGGCATAGCAAAGTTGCTGCACAGATATTTCAAGCTTAATCTATCTTGTCTTATAGGTATGTGTCATGTTTATGCAAGTCTTACTACATGGCAAAAGAACCTGATCACTGGGCAGACATCGCTTGGAGTCTGGCGTTACCTTACGACTCACAACAGGACTACCATCCGCAGTTCTCGGGGTACAAACGAGGTGATGTCATCAAGCAAGCGGACGTAGTTCTCCTAGGCTTCCCATTGCAGTATCAAATGAATATGTAAGTGTAGTAATAGTAACAGATATATAATTTTCTGACTTTAAAATATAATATGAATTATAAGAAGGATCAAATTACCTATATTAATACATGAGAATTAATATAGGTAAATTGATCCTAATCCAGATCTCTATAACAATGAAGTTTTAAGTAGTTGAAACTCCAGAAAGATTGCCAAAGATGTGTGCCAAAATTGGTTTCCAATCGAAATTAGATGGATGAATTCAGTAACGAATGTAGGTGTTTGTTAAATCTAAGTTAGTGTACCTACTCATTACGTAGAATGACAAGAGTTTTATTGAATTTCTTTATACAAATTTAACCCTATTTAATTCTGTCTCTTAAATTCTACACCTCACACCTCAAACTTCATCAAAGGCATTTGATTTATCAAAATTTTAATAAATACTACAGTAGTAGAGTATGTATGTAACAAATGATAGTTATTGACTAAGTTATGACATTCAAACTGCTTCTTCTAAATTATTATGAACTTAAATTGAATTCTATTCAATCATTACTCTATTACAGGAGCACAAGAAGCAATGACTTGTCTTACTACGAGTCGGTGACTCGAAGCAACGGCCCCGCGATGACTTGGAGCATGCATGCCATCGGCCACCTCGACTTGGAAGACTATGATAGAGCCACGGAATTTTTCAAGAGAAGCTACGAGGGCTATGTCAGAGAGCCATTTAAGGTAAAGTATATTATTTTACTCAAAATTATTTTTAAATATTCTTTTATGACCTAAAATAGCTTAAGGTGTACCTACGAAGTTGGCGAGCGTTAGATTATTCTTAAAAGATTTAAAAAACTAAGTAATGTTTGCTTGCTTGAATATGCACTAAGAAAAATTAAATCCGAAACTTCGGGGAAGAATAAAACATAAAAGCATTATGAAGTTACTAAGTTTGTTTGGATTCAGAGAACATTTTTTGTAAGCACACACGACAGCACATCAACTATAACAGTTGCACTACCAAAGCCGCCTCTATATCGAACGCAGTAAGGCCGATCTCAAGGTCAAACTGTTACGATTGATGTGCTGTCAACTGTACATGAAAGAATCGGTTTCCGAATAGCATTCAACTATTATTTTGCCATCATGAAACACATTTTGGAATGAAACCTCAGGAAACTTTTGAAAAAATATTTTGTTTGTAATGGTATGTAATATAAACCTATATCATTATTGTAGTACCTATTTATTGATATGAAAGGTCTTAAAGTTGCAGTTCGACAGATTTCTGGCATTTCATCGTCACCCATACTTCATGCTGAGAGAGGGCCTTGTTGACGGCACCTACGGATGTGTTACTTGTTTAATTTTTTTACTTTTTCTGTGTTTTTATTGTTAAGTTTTATGTAGTATGTTTCTTTGTTTGGTGTCTGTCAATAAAAATATTTTTCTTTCTTTTTTTTCTTTCTTTTCATACTTTCAGCACTGATATTTCATTTATACCTTTTATACTAGATTTGTGCAGTATGGTTCACGAAAAAAACTACAACCTATCAAAAACTAAAAACTACCCTTACTTCTACCCAGGTGTGGAGTGAAGTTACTCGACCAGACGTGGGTGCGGTGAACTTCCATACAGGGATGGGCGGCTTCCTGCAGACCCTCGTGTTCGGGTTCGCTGGCCTCAGGGTGCACCTCGACAAGCTAGAGCTGACCAGACCTCAGCTACCGCCTGATACTACGAAACTCACCTTTAGAGGTAAACATAAAAGTATTTGGATGCCACCTTGACTTTATAATCTAAATATGTCCGCGGAACTACACGTCACTAAGATAACGACACCAAGGATCCCGAGAGATGGAAAGGGGTGTGTCAAGAAATTGTGGAGACACAGCAAATGGGGTTTTTTTAGCGGTAAACGCGCAGACTTGTGTCTTCGTCGGGTTAAATTGGACTAAGTTTAGTCGTAACCAATCTGAGACTCTGACTAGAGAACTCACGATTTCAGACACAAGTCGACTGCGACTTTCCATCACAGTAGACCGAATGGTATTAGCACGACTCGTATAGTAAGCGTCACCAAGCGTCATCTGCATAACAATGTAGTCCGTCAATAGACAGCATATCTTTGATATGCAGCAGGAACAGCGTTGGAGACAGCACCGAGCCTTGCGGGACGCCAGCGTTAATGTCCATGCCATCCGAGCAACTGCCATCAACGACGGCTCTTATGCATCTGCCGGACAAAAAGCTACCGACCCATTTGCAGAGCCCCTTTGGTAGCCCGTAAGTTGGTAACCTCGAAAGGAGACCCATGTGCCAGACCCGATCGAACGCCTTCGCTACATCTAGGCTAACAGCCAATACCTCACCTTGACTCTCAATGGCAAGAGCCCAGCGGTGTATTATAGCCATACTATAGAGACCATGGCGTCCGCACTCTTCTGAAATTCTGCACAAATGGCGTCAAACATCCACGGCATGTAAATTATAAAAACCCATATAACGTTGGACGTTGACGTTTACGGAAAATCGTGGATGGCGACGTCCGCGATATCGTGACGTGCTGAATTATAAAAGCGCCCATTTAATGAATTTGTGTGTATTCTACATTTCATAATGATTGAAAAGGCTATTGTGTAAAAATAATATTAGAGCGATTGCGTTGCTAGAACGCTATTGCATACACTCTTAACAATTTTAGCCTTTAGGGCAATAACATCCAAGTCTAAAAATATCAGCTGGTAGTGGCAAAACGTACAAAAATCATATAAATGAGACACGCAAATCGCCTCACAAGCGTGCCCCGGCGCTTAGCGCTCGCTACTAAAAACCCGCGTGTGATTGGGCCCAAATACTACGACCATCTGCCACTAGATCTGAAAAATGAAACAAATGACGAAACATTTGCGCGCCGATTGAAAAATCTTTTACTGGTTAAAGAATTTTACAATATTCAAGAATTCTTATCATTGAAATTCTAAAATTGAATGTGAAATTATTTAATTAATTATTGACTTAGAACATTATTGACATTTGACTTTACATTGTGTAATATATATTTTTTATACTATCTCTTATTTGACATCTCAATTTTAAAATATCAATATATTTTATAATTTATATTAGATTTGACATTATTATTATTATTATATCGATTATAATTATTTTATGTTTTGTATAAATTGACAATCATTTTTACAAATTGCATGTACCTAACTTAGTTTTTACAATGACAATTGTGTAAAAATGAAATAAATAAATCTAAATCTATCTAAGTGCCGAAACGTCAAATAATCTAAATTTCAAAAGTTCAAGCAGCAGAATATTCAAGTCTCAATTTTTAGACTCATTTCATTTTAGATACAGTATCACTTACTTTCTATTACGACTTCCTTTTCAGGCATTAAGTATTTAGGTGCAAACTTAACACTAGAGATCGAAGCGAACAGCACGTCGCTGACAGTGCATACAGTAGACGACAACTGGCCGCTGATGCTGTACAACAACGGACAGTACAACGTCACTCTCGTGCCTGACATGACTGGTGAGTTTGAAGACCTTGGCTTTGTATGTCTTTGATAGTGAGTAGTACGTACGTACGGTCGTCCAGAAGTAGCTGAACACTTTAGTGCCATGTCAAAACGACTAGCGTCAATATAGTACTGTAGCAACTATAAAGTGCACAAGATCGGTGTGACATGGTACTAAAGTTTTCAATTACTCCTGTGGTCGACTGTACGTATTGAGAATCAGCTTGTTGTTTTCTTTTCGGTAGTATGTTGTTTACCTACGTATTGTTGGGCACAGACCTTCATTCATGAGAGAAACACATGAGGAGTTTGGGCCATAACAAGACTATTAGCTATTTGTGCCATGATGCCACCACGCTAACCCAATGCGGGGTGGTTTAATGCGGTTGTAGTAACAACCGGGATCAACCACCGTGCTTTGGAATGCTTAACGTGGCTTTCGAAGCACGGAGGAGCTCCAGATTACAAATTTTGATTGATCCATCCCTCGATCGACCATGGTGAAAAATGCTTTGTTTTCGTAATGGAAACCAGTGCACTCAAACCACTACGCCACCGAGGCACCGAACTCCATAGCTCCAGAGTATGAAATATTAACCTTTCCTGCTCCTGCCATGCCCTTATGTACAAAGCTAGCATCTTATTTCGCTAGGTACTTCGAACTATTGACGACCGGCTGGCCGAGTGGTCTGTGGCCCTTGCTTTATAGGCCACGAATCCCGGTGGGAGCAAATGTTGTATGATGAGTACGAGCATTTGTTCACGAGTCTTGGATGTTTAATTATGTTTATTTAGTATATTTATATACCTACATATTATTATAATTATTTCTTAGACATCTAGTATCCATAACAAAAGCTATTAATGATGCTTACTTTGGGCTAGATAATAGGTGTGAGTGTATGAATATTATTATTGTTATTAACTGAACTGATTAGGTATCTACCTATATCTATAACAGATAAAGCTGAAGTGGCTTGCGAAGAGACGCGAGTTTTAATAGCATGGCAGTACTGCTCCATATACAGGGTGGTGCCGTCAATGCGATAATAAATTTAAAAATGGGCTATATTAGTCCATAGAAATGGTTTGCCACTTTCAAAAATATCGTATTCATTTGATAATTTCATGACATTTGTATGGAATAGTGTTACGTTGGCAGCATTATTTCATACAAAGGTCATGAAATTATCAATTGAATACGATATTTTTTAAAGTGGCAAATTATTTCTATGGACTAATATAGACCATGTTTAAATTTATTGTCGCATTGACGGCACCACCCTGTATTAGTATTATAGAATCTAACTATGCTAGTGTATGGGACTATAGATTCTACCTGTTTCCATTTGTTTTTACAGTGGCGCTGTCTGGCGAAGGTCCGTTCACGATACACTCGCCGCCGTGGAAAGAATGCAAGTTTCCACAGGACACCATCGGACATAACTATCTGAGGCCTAACGACACGTAGCCTAGGAATTTAAGCCGCAGAAAGACTCCCGGGAGTCTTTGATAATCAAATCCAATTTGTCTCTAGAATCCGCAGCTTGATAGTAGTCCTTACACAACGTGAATTTTAAATTACCCCTGGTGATCAGACAATCAAACTGAACAACTTTCGTAGTAGGACACTCATTGAATTTGCGAAAAAACCAGCAGTTTCATACAATTCGTGCTTGTATTTTAGATACAAGCACAATTAGACAATTCGTGCTTTCGGGTAGCTTATTATTTATTTATTGCGTGCAACTTTCAGAAAATATGAGATGCAACATTTAAAAGCACACCTTTGACGCCCTGCAAGGGCCTGGCAACATAATTTTATGAGGGTTTACTTTTCTTAATACCTACCTAGTTACAAATACCGCACACAAAACAATTAGTAGGTAGCTAGCAAATAAACTTTAAGTTTATATGCTTTAATATAATTAATTAAAATTACTTTTTTGAATAATAATTTTTGCATGACAAAAACTATAAGTACCTAAGTAACTACCTACGTCATAATTTATCATCGAAAAAATATTTTAAATACGCTGAATATTTAGATGCGGCTTAGATGTCAGTTTAAATATTAACAAATAACACCAGCAAAGTTTTACTACTTTTGCTATCAGTAAGTCTATTGGGAAGAAACTTCCCAGTAGTTTATCTGGTAAGACTACTCCTGGGAAAACGGGACATTTATTAAGTATACTCAATAAATGTCCCCTTTTCCCAGTAGTTTTACCGAGTAGTCTTATAGAATATTTTAAATTTAAAATATTTTTATGGTTTATAATCTGGAATATAGATTTTTAAATTAATATTGTGTTAGAGCTACACGAAAATAATTTTAATTTGCAGAAGCTGATATACCACTGGTTTATTATTCGCTCATTCTGATCAGAGTTGGTGCCGTAGTGAAATATGTTCAGTTTGTTGGTCTCAGCACCATAGACTCAGCTTAAAAACATTAAACATTCACTTTGTCTAAATATGTATGTAATAAAAGATATGCTCGTCATTATTGAAAATACTGCCGTTTTAAAAGATGTTGTGAGGCTTATGAAAAACCGCCGTAGACGAGACTAGGATTTTTAAAATTATTATTTTTACAACTGGATGACAAACAAGCTGACGGCCCACCTGGTGGTAAGCGGTTACCGCCGCCAATAGACACATCCAATAACAAGAAAAAAATACTTGATATTGCAGGTGCATTGTCATCCGGAGGCCTAAGATCAAAGATCTTCGAGCACTGGTTGCTTTAAGCTGCATGGTTGCTTCAATGTACCTATTCAAAAAATGTTATCAGTAGATATTGCAGATGCAGATACTTCTAAAGATTTAATCGAGTCGAAACGATCATGGTTAGGGTCGACTGTCAAATCTATAAAAAAGTAGCTTCCAATTCTTTGCTGTTGGGCTTTGCTCAATTCATATAGGTATGAATTGAGAGATACCTACAATCGAAAAGGTTTGATTGAAGCTTCCACGCATCGAAATAATGAAAAATTATAGGTAAAAGTTAAGAGTTGTACAAATTTATTATTTTATTTAGGTACCTACATGTAAAAAATTTGAAATAATTTAAAGTGCTATTAAAATAAATAAAAGTAATGACCATTATAACATCTGTTCAACGACTTACTAACGTAGTAGCAATATTTATCGACTACAATAAAGCGTTCGACCGATTGATCATTCGTTACTTTTGAAGAAGCTGTTTACAGCGGAAATACTTGGAAAAGAGATGTTTAAAAATGTTTAGAGACCCGGCCCGGCCAGGTTTATGTACCTACACTAAGGGCTGATTTTTCAATCCCCAGATAAGATTTATCCAGAGAATAATTTTGACAAGTTGACAGTTTATCTATAGAAACTCTGTCAAAATGCTAAAACTATTCTCTAGATAAAAAATATCTAAGTATTGAAAAATCAGCCCTAAGTATACTGAAAAGTAGGTTAAAAATATGAGCAGTGTTCAATTGTCCATTTTCTTTTTATTTGCTTTGTTGCGTGGTACAAAACTATAATTTTTATAGAAAAAACTGCAATACTGCCAAATAATCATCATAGCGTGTACGTAACGTCGCCAAAGTGCGACGTTTAGTTGACTTCTATGTCGCCCGCCATATTGCCATAGTAAATAACGGTGAAATCGACGAAAAATTTCAACTTTTGCACAAACTATGCATAAAAACGAATTAGAATTAGTATTTTCCCGGATTCTGGAGATTTTTCTTGATTTTTTGAGATACTGTACATTTACCTGGCCGGATATGAAACATCTCCTTTATTACAATGGTTCATTTCCTAGCAATCGATTGCACGCTGTAGCGTTAAATGGTTATCTAATCTAAATGGCGATGGCGCACTATTTCATCGGGCGTGGGCCAGGGATCACTGCTCAGGCCACTCCTTTTTAATCTGTTCATCAATGATATAAACTCCTTTTTTCATTCCAATTTCTTAATGTCTGCTGATGACATGAAAATAATAAACACAAATACGTAGTCTTGAGGATTGCTATCTACTGCGGCAGGATTTGGCCCGATTTGAAGATTATAGTAGATTTAATAAGCTTGGCCTGAACGTATCTACAAGTAAATGCTCCTACATGACTTTCAATCGTAAACCAAATATTTTACAGTTCGAATACAAACTCAAAGATCAATACAAACAAGAAGCTGAATCGAGCTGATGAAGTGGCTGATTTAGGTATATACACAACTCAAAGTTAATTATGATGAACATATTGATCATTGACTTGTTAAAATTAGGTAGTAGTAGTAGTGGATGTAGAGTCAAACAATTTTTCTGGACACCCATAGGTGAAAACTGAAATAGTATATAGTTATTTTTAAGATTAGGTACCTACATTGGGAAAGGAACCCGCGTCTCTTTGGGCCAGACGCGATTACCACTACGCCACCGAAACACTAGGGTGTTGTAACCTACCAATTTATTCACTGCTTTTTCTACCCTTTTTAAACTATTTTATAGCAACGTTTATCTCACCACTCATTGAAGTTAACACCCCTAGTGATCCGAAAGAATACTTTTACAAGCATTTTTATACTTCTAGCACGCGTAGCACAAGGAACACGAGAACATCGAGAAACGGTTTTGTCTACACCGTAATGTCATTTTTTCGGGCCTTACCTTACCTTAGCTCGACAAAAATGACATTACGGTGTAGACAAAACCGTTTCTCGAGCTTCTCGTGTTCCTTGTGCTACGCGTGCAGTAAAGGTGAGAAAAGCCATTTAAATCTCATTTTAATGTTTGATTTTGTGCATATAATTTTTTCATCGTTTTTTTTCTTTATTTGTAAATAAAGTAGGCGTTCAACATCAAGCATTAAAATGTGAATGAATGAGTAGATAGCACAAAAACACAATAAGTCGTTTTAAAAATAATATATTTACAAAAAACATTAGCGGCCTTGCTAATAATCATTAATCTTATATTGTTATACAGTGTTTATTTCTTTTGCTCCAATTCAAAATATCATTAGTATAAACGTGACAAAACACCGTGCAACTATACAAGGTAATACAATGGTTATTAGTAAGCCCTTAAAATAATTGTATAACAATTGTCAATGAATTGCTCTAACAAGCTCAGTTTAAAAATTACACAATAATTCAGTTTGAACTATTAATTCATCTGCCTGAAGCTTATCACAGAAATTTGCAGTTCATATGCAGTTTGTGCAGTTGGCACAACGCCAAAAAACTGCAATCCGACTGCAGACAGGTTGTAATATGCCTTAGGCTGATATTTTAACAGAGGTGGCATTTTAGTTAAAACGGATCTATTTAATTGATGAAATACCTTCATCTTATGGTGGCACATCACTTGGTTATTGTATTTGCCAAATATTATATAAAATTTTTGGGCGACATGCTGACCGAGAGGTTAGCACCTCTAACGTGCCCTAACTGTACAGACTCGTCGGTCAAGGGCAAATGTTTGTAAGAAGAGTACGAACATTTGTTCACAAGTCATGGATTTAGTTTTTTTCTAAAATTAAAACAGGTTGGTGCCGACAATAAATCTAAACATGGGCTATATTAGTTCATAGAAATGGTTTGCAACTCTCAAAAATAATCTTATTAATTTGATAATTTCATGACATTTGTATGAAATAGCATAACATTGGCTGATTTATTTTTCGAAAGTTGCAAACCATTTCTATAATCAAATATATTATATTGTATTTCGGCACGAAACTGTATACATATTATTATCAATATTTCTCACTTATCTAGTGTCAATAACACAAGCTCTTAATGATTGGTTACTTTCGACTTTTACTAATAATCTAGTGAAATGCGATAGTTACAAAATGCAGACACATAACAACTAAAGAAACAAATATAACATATTATATACAAGTGTATAGATAACATTAAATATGTACATCACAAGTATTTATTTTACCACTAGAAGTTGATAGCTAAAAGGAGCCAAAGACGTCAAAACTACGATAAAATGCAATACAACCATTACAAAAAAAAGGTTCCGCAGTAATTTGAACCTTCTTACAGAAACAAAACACATCGGCGCATAAAATCTAACAATAAAAAAATGACATTTATAAAAGCTGCAACTAGTGTTCCCGGGGCCCATAGGCTTTTAGGCCTAAAATTAAGCCTATTAGTTCTTTTTTATGGCCATGATAGAATAATAGGCTTTTAAAAGGCTACTCACTTTAAAAAGCCTATAGGCCTAAAGGCTTTTTAAGCTTTTTTTGCGACTAGTCTTTTTTAAGTAGTAGGCTTATTATAAGGCTATAGCCATTATTCAGATTATGACTTAGTATGAATTAAACAAGATGTATTTTTGTATTGTATTTTTTTTATTTATTTTCAAATTTAATGAAAACGAAACGAAGCATCTTAGCGTTAAGTTTGCTTATTGTAGCAAATTTTGTGTGAAATAAACTTTAAATAATAATAACAAAGTAAAAAAATCCTTCAAATTTGAAACAATATTTCAAATCGCATATTATACTCGAACAATAAATAAAATAGACATAGCCTAAAGTACTAAAAATCTTTATAGGCTTTTAGCCTTTCAAGCCTTTTAAATATTCTGCTTTTACCCCTCCCTCCTTTCATAGGCTAGCCTTAAAATGTCTAAAAGCCCATAGGCCTCGGGAACACTAGCTTTTTTTCGTAAAACCGATTTAAATTACGACTTATGTACAGTCCACAGCACATCAAGCTTAACAGTTTGACGTTGAGACCGCGCTTATTCCGTTCGTAATAGAGGCGGCTTTCGTAGTGCAACTGTTATACTTGATGTGCTGTCGTGTGTACTTTCATTATCATCGTCGCAGCCTTTGATGCGACCATCTATAAGCATTTTCTCTAAATTATTACATTTTACACGATATTATTATTTATTATATACAAAATACGATATGAAACCTTAGCCTAATAGACTAAAGTCTAGTTTTGCAAGGCACAACAGTAACTAACGAGTTTTTAGTGGATTTAGACATTTACAATGCTAAATAAGCTATTAACATGCAAGTTATACATAATAATATGGTAGAGAGAGCTTTTCTTTATAATAACTTATGTCTTAGCCCTTTTTATTCGATTGTACTTATTAACAACATTATTCACGTATTATACCTACTGTAAATCTCTGGCATTCAAAAATCTGGCTAAAAAAATATCATAAAAATATATTTTATTTCAAAAACTCTTGTAAGCATTTTATCACCATTTATAGGTACTTAAAAATTATTGACTGCACAAATTATTATACTTCGTGATTTATTTTTATTAATTTTAAGAACATGTCAATAATAAGCAGCATCATCATTAATCACAGTATCTTTCAATTTGACGTTCGAGCGGCAGTTAAAGACTCCTACACAGCAAATATATAAGAAATAACGTTCGTGAGGACTCTCCAAATACCCAAAATTTTTAGTACTCAACAAAGGGTCGACAATCACAAAACTGTGACCATACAAATATGCACGGGTAACCGTGATATTTTGTACTGAAGGTATCTCTATTGTTAAGTATCACAGAGTGGTGCCGTCAATACGATCATAAATTAAAACATGGGCTATATTAGTTTATAGTAATGGTTTGCTACTTTCAAAATCATCTTATTCATTTATTAATTTCATGACATTTGTATGAAATAATATGACATTGGCTGCATTATTTCATAGAAATGCCAAGAAAAAAGGTAGGTACCTACTTCAGATTCGAAAATGAAGAATACCTCGGGAGAATAACAGGTATATTAATATATTTAATGCCTATAAAACATTGTCTTCAAAAATTTCAAATAATAATCAAAGTAATTTATGTCTCTTATTAACATGAACAAATAAAAGAGTGGAAAAAAGACCCTTTAGAACCAATTCAATGTTTTATTTTTGTTTATTTTTTTTAAACCCAATGGTTTCAATAAAAGTATTTCTCATATCTACTAACCTTAATTAGTTCATTTACAATGAGATATGAAAAATATTAGAAGTATTTTGTGGTAACTTAAATATTTAACTCTGAGGCATTTACAAGTTTCTTACGTGTACAGTTGTCAATTGTCGTGAGTGTACAATTTTCTTACGTGTTATCTAAGTTTATTTATATACATGTATATTCATTTGTCAATTCTAATATAAATTTGAAAACGACAACAACAACAACAGTAGGGACAATATCATTTATCCCAATAAAAATGATGAATATTCGCAAGGAAACAATCGAGCTTCATAATAAACACTTTAACAATGCCGACAAGAGACCGAACCCCAGGGTTCGAATCCCGGTAGGGGCAAATGTTTGTATGATGAGTACTTATTTTTCACGAGTCATGGATGTTGTTTATATGTTCATTTAGTTTATTTCTAATATTTATATACATATTAATTATCAATATTTCTCCGTTATCTAGCATCCTTAACACAAGCTCTTTATGATGGTTACTTACCTAGATAATAGGTGTGTTTAAAAAAAAATGTTTACCAAACAATGTAATGGCACGAAACGCTTAAATGCAATTCGGAAAATATTTTATAGTAAGCTAGAAGTTTTTTGCAATCCATAATTTAAAAGAAACTGCGTAGAGTGACATCGACGAAATTGGCGAAATAAATAATTCACATTGCGCCACTTTTTTTAAAATTACAAAACTAAAAAAACAAGATAAAGTGTGAGGTCAAGCACCTTAGCACAATTTGCTTAAATGCAAAGTCCGGAAATGTACCTACTGTTATGTTAATTAATATTGGGGCAAAACAGCAGGTTGTCGAAATTGCTTTAGTCAGCACAAAACTGGAACGTGCAAGATCCAGTACAAATTTATGCAAGGCGAGAACTTTTCATTGAATACGATTTTCGAGTAACGTAAGTAGGTACCTAGCTCTGAATGCAGGGCTATTCCACAACCATGTTTTTTATTATACTGGCAATCAGGCATACGGCCCACCTGATGGTAAGCGGTTCCTGTGACCTATAGACGCTTTCAGCAACGCCAGTATTGTATAACGTTTTCATAACTTTCCGTTTTTATGATTATACCTTCATTTAAAGTAATAATAAAAATGGTTTCTTAATTTTTCCGTTTTTAAGATCATATTAGTGTAACTATTTTTTTATACCTTTAAAAAAAGTTCTGCAGTACAGGTCGATCAATCAAACGCGAAGCAAGTTTTATGTCCAGTTTAAATTATGGATGACGTTTGCACATTTTTTTGTATAAGACCATATTTGAAACAAAAAAGTAAAATTAAAACCGACCTTAAAACTGAAGGAAAAAGCAATAAAATTGAATTAGGTATTTATTTCATATATTTTTTTAAAATTGGTGCTGCTGTTTCCAGAAACAATAGAAAGTGTAGCACCAACTCCAAAAATTAACTTTTTCATGAATCAAGAAAGTAAAAATCCACAATTTCGCTTACCTACATTGATGACTTAATTATTCCAGTTATTTTGATTTTAAAACAGAACTAGTAAATCGATTTTGACAAAAATTCTATGCTGCCAATCTGAGAGTATACTCTTTCAATTAAACTAAAATTCATTTTTTTAAATCGGTTTATAAACGACTGTGTTCTGAGGTAACAAACATACGAAAAAAACATACAGCCGAATTGATAACGTCCTCCATTTTTGAAGTCGGTTAAGAAAAGGGCCTCACTTAACCGAAGCGTATTAGTATATTCGGTTGTAATTCATTGTTCACCTCTTTTTATTTCATTAATTACTCAGCGATTCGTTTGCCAATTACAGAATTTTCAACATAGTAGGTATACTTAACTTACTTGAAACGGGAGTACCTACCTATAGAGTTTTCAATCAATGTTATAATAAAAAAATGCATTTTATAACAAATTGATATCATTTAATTTATGTTTATTGCTTTGGTAAATATAACATACTACAACTGGCTTTGGAATATTACCGTGTTCATTAATATTAACTAGTCATTATTTACAGTAATGACTATTAAAATTTGCATTATGCGTTTTTTAACTAACGAGTTCTTAGTATATAATGAAAGTATATAACAAACGACTAACACAAGCTATTGATAAGAATCTGGTCCAGTGGTAAGAGCAAAAATTGGTCCTCGGGTTCGATTCCCGCGACAGAAACCGATAAACTAATAAAAGCTTATATGCATACCTAGACCATAAGTACCAGTCATATGAAATCGCCGCAGGGGTAAACATATGATTCGTCAGTGCGAAAAACAGAGACAACAATTATCGCACGCTATAATTAAATTGAAAACATTTTTTTATCAAAAACAATGAATTTTTTTTACTAAAAACAGTCTATTTATTTTTTAATAAATTTTATTTGGGTTTTAAATATGAATCCGTTTGCTTATAAAACGGAAAAATTAATAGGAGTTTTTTTCGAGAAATTTTCTTGATTTATGTTTTGGATTTTGTAAAATACGTCATATTTACTAAAATTTAAAAATTTTGAAAAATATGAAAAATTGTAGGAGGAAAAATAGGATTATATCATTATAAAAAATATATAGTATTCTCATAAACAAGCAGTCCAACTAGTTAGGACTAGTAGTCTGTCACTAAGTTATACTGAAAGTGTCATGTTATGCCGGTGCGGTATATAAAATAAATGTTTAAAAAATTTAAATACTCAAATAAAATTTAAATGGCTGTTGTATGAAGTAACACGATTATACAATTACACCAAAATGAAATTAAGACAAGAATTAATTATACCGGGTGAGAAACTAATTATGCGCGACAAAAAAATGTACATGCGTACCTACCTACTTCTAATGACGTACAGAGAGCGTAAGAAGTTAATCATTTATATTTAGATTAAGCCGTATGTTGTATGTCTTACGAAACACTATTAATATCAATTACTAATGTTTAATTTTAATTAAGTACCAAAATATTTTGTTGATAAGCTTAAAAACAACAATATCGAATTCATAAATGGTATTTTGTAAATCTTGGTAAAATTTATGCTCAAAGTAATTTCATCTAAGTACTTCAATTTTAAGAATATAATATTATTAAGCCAGAAACCAAACACGTTTAATCCAGCAATTACGGTTCACAGACCCGTAATTGCTGGAGTCCGCAAAAAAGGCCGAAAGCTGTTTCTGATAGCAATGAACTGCACGTGATGTAAGACTGTATTATTATGTATGTCGAAGGCCGATAGTAAAATTGGCCACATCATGATGCAGTTAAATAATATACATATATGGTATATGCTTTTTAATGTCATTTTTTTCAGTTTTAGGTGGCTAAACAAGACAACCTTAAGGTTATGTCAGTCCACTACACCATTATACTATGATGTATAAAAGGCTGGTCTTAGTATGGAACAGTAAATGATATTTTGAAAAAATAGATACTCAGTATGTTTTTACTTTTTTAGCATTCTCTCAGTCTAACCATACTACGACCACAAAATATTGGTCATAGCATGGAAGACTACATAACATTAAAAACCAGTATTTGTATCTGGACTGGAATGTATTTGACAGGTTATTATTATGTACTTTGTACTTAAATAAGTTATTAATAATCATCACATAACATTATGAAAGTGTAAACATAATGAGTGTACTTAAATTCAAAATGATTAGTATGATAAACTTGTTCCAAAATTAAAGCCGAACGCTTATGTAAAATATTGTGTATAGATAATACCTGTTTCGTTTTGTAAAATAGCTGATTGGTGGTCAGCGGAATGTAATGCAATTCCTAAAATACTAGCTCAACATATGTATCGCTTCATGTTTTACAACCCTTAGGAGCAGTTTACCAGATTCTCAAATAAGCCAGATTCGCAACTTACCAGTTTTTGTACTATCAAACAGGACAAGCTTATCACTATGATAAGTAACACTATGCACCAGGAACCGTGGTCCAACCGATTTCTCCTACTAGTAGAAGAACGACGATGTATCACTACTTACAGATCTGTGAACCCCCATGAATGCGACCTTAGCAGACCATTTTAATCAGTTATGTACCTATATTTCTAACCTGAAGTACCAGGCTACCATGAGTGTATAAGAGGTTATTTAATTTTATTACAAACAATATTTATACATTAAAAGATTTTAAATTAATAGTATGATAAACCTACAAAGATATGGTAGCCTGGTACTTCAGATTGGAAATATTCATGCATTAGCTGATCTAAAAAAATTATTTACTTATTTTTGTTTTTTAATTGTACTCGTACCTACTTCTGGTTAGTTGCAATTCTGGTGAATTTAGAATCTTGTGAGTTGCGAATCTGGTGAATTTAGAATCTGGTAAACTGTTTTTTATATCTATGATATTCGGCCGTTTTGCTGAACGACAAAGATACCAATAGACAATCGCAACTAGATTAATATAAAGCTGTTGAAGCCCAGGAAGATAATAGTGCGAAGCAAATTTTGTTTACTGCGCTAGCCGTCATTAAGTCACTGCCACTAAAATAAGCCTTGTGTACCTTGCAGACAAAGGGACAAAAGGATTGTTAGTGGGTAGGCACAGCAGTTAACATATTCCACCCCACGAGGAAAGTAATGCGTAAATGAATTTCTTCCCTATCAAAAAACTTCTGCACACAGGAGCGTCATCCCATGATTCATAACATGGGCATTGTATTTAATAACTTTAGCTGCAGTAAAATTAAGCAATGACGCGCTAGTTGCCTTTCTTGTAAATGTACTACTTAGAGCAGTATCTTGAACAAGTAAGTACTAAACAAATTCGGATGATAACATTATATCAATCTGGAATCCTTATACAATTCAATTCATTAATTAAAAATTATCGTATTTGTTTATCACATTTACCAAGTAGCTGATAGCGTTAATCAAAATTTAAGTCGCCAGACCAAATTTACTATAACTTAATTCTAGCACTGAGTGTAGTAAGTTTATAACTTACAAAACTCAAGTCTGCTCGTTTATGTAGCTATCCATGCATGTATACATATCGGGGAAAATACAATATTTGTATATCAAGCAACATTAATCTCTCTGGCGCTATATTTTAAACATCAGTTGAATAAAACAATTTGTTAAACAAACCTATGCCTTGGAAAATAGTGCCGCTTTTACCGTTCATTAACATTGTAAAAGAAAGAAGACTTGCTTCATTTATCTAAACAATCATTACAAACAAAAAGAGAGTCCAAAAATTGGTTGGTCTATTAAATTTATCATTTCCTAAATTTTGAAAATTTATTACCCTAAGTCAAAACCAACAATATTATCTAAATCGTAATCGAATATCGTGTAGTCGTGCTTGAATAATTTGTACAGCTTCTTGACGAGGGGCAGTTCGAGTTGGGAGAAGTACCTGCGAAGCTTCTCTGAGGTGCCGGACGTGTGGGCCAAACGCGGGAACTGGATATGTGACGCGTTCACCGTGTGGAGAGTCAGCAAGGAATCGTCCAGAAGCGTTTCGTATTTACCTGGAACATAAGAGAAGCATGCTGTTTTACGTTGATGATCTTATGTCAAGTAATAGGTGGTGGCCGAAGGAAGTGACGTCCAAAAAACAAATTAAAAAATGACGCAACTTCAAGCGTGTTTTTTATCAGGTGTTGGCCCCTTAAGTAGGGTCGTCTGTGTAGGTATAGTTACCAGTGTTACCACTACCTTTCTTATTTCGGCCGTTAAAAAGTTCACTGTAGCCAGTGTAATTACTGAGCATGGAATGGAAGGCATTTCATCTTAGGGCTCAGGATGACAACTCACCTGCAATACCAAGTTCTTTCTCCTTTTTATTGCAGGTGTCTATAGGCGACAGTAGGCACATACCACGAGATGGGCTGTTAGCTTGCTTGTCAACTACTTACATAGTTGTTTAAAAAAAAAAATTTAAAAAAAACACTATTAGAAAATTACGACAAAATCTGAATTACAAATGCGCAGAATTTCTCCTCGCCATAAGGCATCAATATTTTATTTTTGAACGTCAACCCCGGGCTACCCTGTAGGTATACTTATTCAAATTTAAAGGGGCAGTTTAAATAAAACACCGGTAGAACTAGTCCATAATAAAAGACTGCTTTGAGAATTTCTTACCAGCTTTTATCTACATAATATGTAAATAGTATCTGCGTGATTTGTAAAATGTGCAATAATTTTTTTAAGTGTCATTAATTAGTGCCATACAAATTTTGCGGTTAAACATGTTTGCCAATGTGGTAATAGTATTATCCGCTTTGATTAGCCGTCGAATGATGTCAGTCAACACAAATTAAATTCCCCTTGCGAAGCAGTAAAACCGTGACGCAAGAGCTACAATATACCGGTTTGTAATGTAACGTATAAAAAATCGACCAATTGTGCAAATCTAAGAATATTCTCAAATTTCGTTCGGATTTGGAATAGAATCTTATATGAGAGAAATCCTTTGATATAAGAAATGTATTGGTGGATTTTGACTATATGTATACAGATAGATTTACAACTGGGTTGAAAATGACTCTTATGGACGAAAAGCTGCAATTTGAGGAGCATGTACAGAACGTAATGCGCAACTGTTTCTTCAGGCTTAAAGTTTTATACAAAATTCGGGAATACATAAACATCGACATGCGTGTAAAACTGTGTGAAACACTCATCCTTTCTAAACTAAACTATGGTGACGCTGTTTTCGGTGAATGTTTGCTAGCCCGTACGAAGAAAACAATACAGCGGGTACAAAATGCTTGTGCTCGTTTTTGTTTTTCAATTCCTCGTCGTTCTCACATTACTCCATTCTTGAATAAGCATAAATTGTTAAATATGAACGCCAGGAGAACTTTGCATTTCGCTACATTACTTTTCGGTATAATAAATGGCAGGCAACCACTGTACCTGTTCGAGAAACTGACGTTCACACAGCGTAAGACTAGACTCGCATCACGATTAACATGTCCAAAGCACAGATCGGCTAGCTTTCGTGGTAGCTTTCGGTATGCTGCCACAAAGTGCTGGAATAACCTTCCTCCACCAATTAGAAATGCTAAATCCGTCTCAGCGTTTAGGCAGAATCTTAAAAAAAATCTAATGGAAAAACAACTCTCTGTCGCATAAGCAGTCCTTCTGTGTTTATGTTTTGGTTCAAGTCAGACATTATAGTGGATGTGCCGAACGTGAGCTGTCAACAGCTATACGTAAAGCATAATGCATAATAAAATTGTAAGGAAAATATAAATAAAATATTTATTTTAGTAATTTAATGTTATATAATAAATATATATGTTGTTATATATGTATTGATATATATTTATATTTTAACTAATAATATACTAATTATTACCTCATATAATAATAGTTGAATTTATATTTATAATTATGGAATAATATGAATATAGTTTAAAGTGAAAGTGTATTATAATAGTTTAGTTTATTCTATAGAATTATATATAATAGGGTTAACTGGTTCCACTGAAAACCAGCGTCAAAGGATCTAACATCCTTTGACATATAGCTGAGTGGTAACCATTTTGGTTACATATCATTTCTAGGTCATCAAATGTTACACGTAAGAAGAGAATATTTGTAAACATTATGTGCCTATATTGATTTTATTGTTTTGTATACTTGTGTGTGATATGTGCCAAATAAACGCATTTTCTTTCTTTCTTTCTTTCTTAAAGGTTAATATGAATAATGAATAGAAAGTTGCATAACTTTTGTTATTATGTCGCAGTTACAGTTAATTAATATTTAATGATTGATGTCTAATAATACATTTTGTTCTTCTTAATAAGCCTAAAAATTATTTAATTAATATCATCATCATCATCATCAGCCTATATACGTCCTACTGCTGGGCACAGGCCTTCCTACATGGGAGAAACACATGAGGAGCTTGGGCCATAACACCACCACGCTGGCCCAATGCGGGTTGGTGGGTTATAGCGGTTGTAGTAACCACCCGGGACCAACGGCTTAACGTGCCTTCCGAAGCACGGAGGAGCTCGAGATTATAAATTTGATTGACCCATCGCGGGACCGACCATGGCGAAAGTTGATTTGTTTTCGTTATCGAAACCACTACGCCACCGAGATCAAATGAATCCTCCATAATTAATATACATAGAACAATCAACGTATACAAAAACTTGAACATCAATGTTTGACATACACGTAGTATAAATCCATAAAAAACACACATTATTATTAATAATTATAAAAAACTACAATCATACGACATAAGGTAACTTGGCTACATACATAAAAAAAATCCTAAATTCAAATGAAAAACTCAAATGACGTAAGCCGACCTGTTTCGGCTAAAAATAAGCAGTTCCTATGAATGCCTTTGTCGTCTCCGCCGTGGAGTCATGGACACTGTGGCTTGACTTTTAAATTACCCACACATGCCATTGCCATGCCAGACGAACTTGCCATAATATTGCGACAGTGATTTACGAGCGTGTCGACAAATCTCAATAATGCGATGGATATTGTTTTCATTGGTAGAGTTCATGACGATGATAAAGATAGAACTCGTTGTAATTTTAAAGACTGAGAGACTTCATCGTAATCTCGTCCATCATGAATTCAAAGCTATGCTATGCAGCTAGGTGTCAGTTGGGACTTTATCCTTGGCTATCTTTGTAAGATAGATTTTCTTTTCAAAAACGAGGAGGTTCTCAATTCGGCCGGTATGTTTTTTTTTATGTATGTACACCGATTACGCCGATTACTGATCCGATTTACGTGATTCTTTTTTGTTCGATGCGGAATAGTTGCCATTTGGTCCCATAAAATCTTTTTCAAAAGCAGTTGGGTATTTTGGTTATAAATAAAAAATACTGAAATCATTAAGTCAGACGACATGCGAAATTGCGAATTTTTGTTTTCCTATTACTTTTTAGTGAAACGATACGATAGTAGGAAACAATATAAGTTGACGGTCATCCATCTAGCTTCGACCTTAGAAAGTTATCACAAAAAATTGTGAAAAAAATAATTAAACAAAAATTAAAACCGACTTCAAAAAACTGAAAAGGATAAAATAATTAAATTTATGTAGGTACTCATCCCCTAGAAATATATTTTTTGGAGTTGGTGCAAAAACAATAGAAAGTCAAGCACCGACTCCAAAAAATATGTTTCTAGGTTTAGTTAGGTTTAGTAGTTCTAGTTTTTTGTTGGATACTTTCTTACCTGCCTAGTATCGAAACTTGTGAAACTTGTATAATAATGTAAGATTTTGACTTAGAAGTTCTATTTTAAAAATGAAAGAAATTACGGAACTCAAGTAGATTAGTAAAATGGTAAGTATTAACTGGTAATTGGGAAACCGATATTTTTGGAAACCCTAGACTAGCTTAAATAAAGTGTATAAGAGATTTGAAGCAGCAATTCAAGTTTTTAAGCCTTTTATAGAAGGTTTTTAAAACTTAAAATACTTCCTGTTCAAGATTAAATAGTGATTGAATTGAATTGAATAGTGAAAACTTTGTTGAATTGAGACGAGGGCTAGTTACCGTATAATAAAGTCTTAATCAAAGATAGCAATGATAGTGTAGCGTAGTATATAAATAAAGCAGCCGCAGTTCTGTGGCGAATTAGATACTTCCCATACGGTATAATCGTCGGCAGTGACGAAAACGCCTTTTTAAATGAAACAATAACTATCCCGTATTATAAAATCAGATGTCTTAATCTTTTAGTAGGCACAGTACAAAGATAAGTGTAGTAGATTGTACAAGGATGATACTATTAGCAGTGTATAATAGCACACTGTACACTGTTGTTAGCAACACAAGACGACTGTACGAGGTAGTCTTATCGCAAAAAACTATCTCTTCCAGACAACCTTAATATAAAGCGATAGCACAAAAATAGGGTAGTAAGTAGAGGTGGTTTAAAAGTTATTTTTATGAGTATCGAACAATGCCATATTTTGATTTTTGTAATTCGTTTCAATAATAGTCAATATTTTAGATACATGATCTCGCATCTTCATTACCGCCCTAATTGATATAAATTAATACAGTAGGTACATAGTATTAAATTTTTTATTTAATGAAGGCACATGCGCAATTGATTATAATTATAAATATATTACATCATGTACGATCTTAGTAGCATAGTAGGTAGGTAAAACAATTATATAGATCCAGATTATGATTATGAATGAGATTTTCAAATCAAAATTTGTCCAGCAAGCTTCTTCGTTAACTCATTTTGCCAGTCAAAGTGAAAATTACAGAGTTATTTGCCTATCCATTGCTGCGACACAACGCAAAGTGTAACAATGACGTTTTAGTTAATCAACGTGGTTTTTGACTTCGACAATTAGGTAAGTAACTACATATAAATAGATCGAGTTAACCCATAATTTAGGTGGTAAAGAATTACGGATTAAGTAAAAAAACAGTACGTATGACAAACAGGATATCCGCCAATATTTTAGGAGTTCCTCCCACCCAAAAAGAAAACGCACGTTTTCAATAGCAAAACTACCGGATCCGCACTTGCCAATGCAAATGTTCACAGATTCACGTCCCGTTTCAAGCGACTAAATATTATATCAATGTGTACTCTACGATATTTTAACAAATTTAAGTTTGTTCAAGACTGTCACATTTACAGTTAAGAGCATTTGCAGTCCGGCCACAAAGCAGTTTAAAAGAGTAGATGCTTTCGATTTACTTAAACAAATTTGTTTCGAGTTAGAAGTATTTATCTGACTATACTATGTTGTGGTTAACAAAACTTTACTGCGACGCAAGTCGAAATAAAGCAATTAAGGACATAATTTTTATGATATATTGTCAGGCACACTCAATATCATTGGGACCGTTTCTAGATTCGGATTCTTGATTTTATTTTACACAAGTGTTTGTGTTAAGATCAGGAGTTAAACGTAGTTATAGATATAAAGAATCGCCTCACATGTTCATATTCTGGACGGCAAAGTAAATTATTAACAATTAATTTTCATTTGCGTATATTCAAAGGCGATCGATAAACACTAACATTCCTTTATGAACCGTAGAAATAGAAACGTACCTAAACAATAACTCTTTACAATACTCAAACAATATGGCAACAACCGGAATACAAAGTACTACGCAAAATCACCGAAGTACAAACCAACCTTCAAATTAATCATTTCCTAAGAATAAATTATAAACATAATTTTTGTGCTGATAATAAAAATGTACGAATAGAATAGACACTAAAAATAAAACAGTTTGTTATTAAGATAGGTGAAAGGAAAATCATAAAGTATATCAAGATGCCAGTTATTGCATTTGTAACACTTTCTGACTCGCTCGCTAATTTCTAACATTAAGTTTTTACACAGAAATCAGTAAACGGATTTGTTGCTTTAAATCCATCGACAAAAGATACAACAGGTATACACCCAAAAACTATTACAAATACTTATTCAGTACCAATCAATACATAGTTCCTATATTACAAGCAAAACGAAGCAAACCTACGTGAATGACAATGACATTGTGATGGTCCAACAATTTATGAGCGACAATCTTTATGAATTGGAGAGGACATTCAAATGAGTTATTCGTTATTTAAGAAGAAGCTATTGATGATTGACAGTAATCAGGTCAGTAATTGTGAGCAAAATTGTTATCATTTACGATGTGTGGGTATAAAAAATAAGTAATTTGACTCCATTCTCAGCAGATAATTTGGCAAAATGGATTTCGTTTATGGAATGAAGGTTAAATGAGATGCACTTGTAGATATATACGTCGAATAGTTTATAGAATTAATTTAAAAAAATGAACATGTATCTAGATCTTAATTAAGTGGAGTCGGGGATATGTTTTCTTTTGCCAGCTTTAATGAACGGCTTAACGTGCCTTCCGAAGCACGGAGGAGCTCGAAGAATAGATTTTTTTTGGTTGATCCATCCCGGTATCGACCATGGCGAAAGATGCTTTGTTTTCGTAATCGAAACCAGAGCGCTCAAACCTCTACGAATTGCCATTTATTTCATCATTGATATTACATTTGGTTTTCTCACATCAATTGCATAAATGAATCAAAGTAGTGCATGATAACATTTGTAGGGCCTCAACAAAATGTAAACTCAGCGTTACGAGTGACTGAAGTTATACGAGTCAGTCATTCGCACATAGTATTGTTAATTTAATCATTTCGTGTCTAGTAAAATCGTGATATCCAAATTTTATTTCTTTCATTTATTTTATCTCGTTCTAATTAAGCTGTTCGTAAAAACGATGATAACAGTTCTAAGCTCTAACTTCTTTTGAAATCTACATTGGAGCTGTATCTTGTGCTAGGAATATTCGGCTAGGCTGTCACTATGATCAGATATTAATATTTAAGTACCTAAAGATCACATAAAATTTTTAAGATGTCTTAAAAAATTTAGCGGCAAAGCCTGAACCATCGCCATGATGATTTATTAGTTATTATTAGACACAATAAAAATTTATAAGCGCTCGTACTACTTCGAGAAACAAAGACCTACATATAAGTAAATTGAGGTTAAATGAGTTTTATTATGTTGTCCTCGCTGCTAGTTGTTCAAAAATGTTCCCGAAAAAGTACAAAATAATATTATTTCCAAAAGTAGTTTTCATATAAACTCAAAGAAAAATTTAAATAGTTCAGTAGGTATTACAAAGTAGTAAGAAAAGAGAATTATTCAGTAAGAGTTACTTTATATTATAGTATTCAATATTAAGACCGAAATTGAACAGGATGGTATTTATCATTCGTTTTTTTGTAATAAATTGTTGTGACGTCTACAAAATTTATTAATTCTAAAAAAAAGTAATTAGAATTTAATAAAAACTATAAGAATAACATTCAAAAACTGGTTCTGACTGAGGACTCGGGAGCTGCTTGAATTCGAATAATTTATAAAAAAGGAATGCATTAACGTAACGTCCTTTGCTGATTTCAATTGATTTATTTAAAACAATGCCTAAATATTTCTTGCTGATATAATCTTGAATCCGCAGAGGAAAAATGGGGTTGCAAATGCAAGCAGTACAAATTAATCGAACTTGCAGTAAAAATTTTAAACAAAAATCAAAACCGACTTCAAAATCTAAAAAGGGTAAAATATATTAATTGAATTTAAGTAGGTACTTACTTATTCCCCAGAAACATATTTTTTACCCCCAACGAAAAAAGAGGGGTGTTATAAGTTTGACGTGTCTGTCTGTGTATCGGTGTATCGGTGTATCTGTGTGTCTGTCTGTGGCATCGTAGCGCCTAAACGAATGAACCGATTTTGGTTCGGTTTTTTTTGTTTGAAAGCTGATTTGACTACGATGGTTCTTAGCTATAATTTATGAAGATCAGTTCAGGCGTTTGATGACTACATGATAATAGGATTTTCTACATTTATTCATTCATTTTCTACATGATAATAGGATTTTACTAACTTTTACAGATCCGATTGATTTAAAATTTGGTGTACTGTCACTTCGGTGACATTCCCATGACATACTAACTTTGAGATGATCCTAAACCATCAAAAAGTCTGCGAAATGGTTAATTCTTCAGAAACTTACAGCAGATATAGCGTGTTTGGACTCCTAGAATAGTCTTAATGGGATGGTGTTAAATAGATGATTCATGACGCCGGGGGTTACTTAAAATTTTTAATTTTGTAATTATTAGAGTCGGTACTTCACTTTCTATTGTTTTTCGAAACGCAATTTCGCATATACATAGACGACTTAAGTCATCGTAATAATTAATTATTCCAGTTATTCTGTTTTCAAAACCAAACTACGCGGAGTTTGGCTTTCGATCGAATGGAACCAAATGGAAACTGTCCCGTATCGAACAAAAAAAGGATCACGTAAATCGGATCAGAAATCTCGGCGTTATCGGTGTACATACATAGAAAAAACAACATACCAACCAAATCGAGAACCTCCTCGTTTTTGAAGTCGGTTAAAAATGAAAACAGGACAGGAGTGTAAAATATATAAGTAAAACAATCCCTATTCTTTAACATTAAGTAAAATTTCAAATGCATTACTGCACCATTTGGAGCTTGTTTATGTGAGCACAAAAACAAATTACTGGAGAATTCCTGTTATTACTTATTACTGCGTGTAATCGGACACTGTCTGTGGCGGATGCTGTTGCAACTAGGTACTAGTCGAAACGCATGAAGCTGGACACAGGCAGGGCTACCTACATCGGAGAAACACACGAGAAGTAATGCGGGTTGGTGCGTCAGAGCGGTTGCAGTAATAACCGGGACCAACGGCAACGACTTAACGTGCCTTCCGACGACAGAGCAGCTCGAGATTACAAATTTTGGTTGGCCCATCCTGGGGCCGACCATGGCGAAATTTGCTTTGTTTTCATAATCGACACCAATGCGCTCAAACTACGGCACCGAGCTTCTCATTAGTAACAATACTAACACCTAATTAAAGATAGGACTGTGACAAAGGAGAGCCCCAAAAATGTATGGAATGAAGGCTGGGTTTAAGCCTACGACAGGATATTTAAGTGTAGTATTTTCTTTAGTAGCTCAAAATAAATTCAGACCGCTTTCTTGTATAATTGTAAAAATGTCGAGTACATAAACTTTTTTGAGAAAAATAATATTCTTCTGACTACCTACTTATAATTATTCTTAATTTTTGATTTTAACATTATTATAAATGTTTGAAAAATTACTTTGTAATTAAAATATAATAAAACTAGAAAAAAATCACGTCCAGAGGCGGGATTCGAACCCGCGATTTTTCGCAATCCGGGCGACTGCTCTATCCACTGAGCCACCCAGGACTTGGGATATCCCTGTGAAATTCTTCTAGTCTATTTGTATTTGCGTTTATGAGCTAACGTCCACCCTACAATGTCGAAATGCCGCCGCCGCCCGCCTCAGGACGTGAATTTTTTCTAGTTTTATATTTTAATTACTAAGTAATTTTTCAAACATTTATAATAAGTTTAAAATCAAAAATTAAGAATACTTATAATTACCTATTTTCAACATTTTGTGAGTAAAAGTGTGACGTACTTTAATTAAAACCTGAAAACATTTAAAATTTCCTTTTCTTCGCAATAGGTATATTTTGAGCGAGTAATGGTTTAAAAATCATGTTTTGAATGATAGAATAATCAAGAATGCCTATTGAACTACAACATAAGTATATTTTCCGATTAAAATAAGAGTATTTGATTTTTTATCGACGAATCAAAAGTTGCTTAGTTTCGAATATGCTAGCCTGAAAATAACTTTGATTTCAAACAGTAACTGTAATGTAATTAGTTTTGAAAATTATAACAAAATTAACCGTTGTGGCTCTTTAATACTAATACCTTACGTATTAGCATATTACAATCGGTGATAGTAAAATACAAACATCCATATTTACAATGAGTAGAAGGAGCCAACCTTAGTGTGAGGTGAGTAGTTATTTACATACACAAATTAATAAAGGCCATTGCGGCTATTCATCATAATTGACGTCTACAGCAAAGACCTTGAGACTAAAGAATTGAGTTTTGCAAATCACAATATAACGAAAATATTGCAAAAGAAACGAGTCCGGGCACTTTGGATTTTTAGGTGTGATATAACCTTGATTATATAACCATTATTTTAGTTTAAACACGGATTTGATTTGTCTATAATTTGACATGACATCCATTCATCCCTTACCCGCCGGCACTCACACACAGTACACACAGCACAATAGAAGCTCTATTATGTCTGTGGATAGGCAGTAGCTCACAGACTGATTACCAGAGTTCTGTGATAGGCGACCTAAAGCCCTCTCAGTACCTACGCTATCTCCAGCACTTAGCAGGAAACTCTATAACAGACGACGCACTGCGAGTTATATGGATGGTCTGCCATGCCATTTTCAGAGCATAATGGCCAATCCACTATCAAAGGCCGCAGTTTGCAAATGCAGTCTTCAAGTCACAAAAAATAACACACATAAATAGCAGAGCATCTGCAGTCTCGGCTATCAACGGCAGTATGGCAAATTAGAAATGACTATGAGGCGTTTAATAGCAACAATGATGAAACTTGAAAGAGTTTCAGACAGCACAATTTGTCTCTATTTGTCTATGGGTAGTCAGTAGCTCATAGATTTACAGTGTTCTAACTAAAATAGGTCTAACTGACGTTTAAATAAGTAAAAACGTAAATGTAGATAAAGTACTAAATATCAAAATAAAAATGCTCTACATCCGAATTTTCGATTAGTTTGGCCGGATAGATTAGGCACCCCAATAACTCTAGAACATAACTCACCTGGGTTCATTTACGTGCCTATCAAATAGGTTGTACTTGCGGAATTGAGATAGTCACAATAATATGATTTGACAATAACGAATCCGTGAATTTGTGCGCTTCACTACCCTTAGTAGTACCCGTACAACCTGTGTAGCTCTTGAGTTTCTCTTACCTGATGGTGCCTAAGTGATGATAAAGCCGAAGAGATGGAACTGGCTATTTTAACTCCAACTGCCGGAACATAAACATAACAATGCTGTTACCATTATTGTTATAGCGGCAGACTTAGGTAAGATAGTGGTATCTAGCCAGGCGGACTTAGAAAAGAATTACAAGCAACCAAACCGAGCGGAAAATTTCTGCCTCACGGGAATTGAACCGCGGTCCTCTATACCCGGCTACGACCACAGGCTACTTACTGTGCGCATAAAACCCTGTATCATGAATATAAAACATCCAGCAGCTTCTAGTTTATTCAGCTTTTAGCTTCGTAGGTAGCTTCTCTAGCTTCGTAGTTTCATCACCAATACTTATAACATTGGGACTGATTTTGTACTATAACGCTAAATATGTATTAATAAAATAAAGTGTCGTGCATATTTTATAATGTAGGTTTTAGGATGTGGATGTATTTAACTGGACACCAAACTAACCTAACTAAAAATACTAACTTGCATAGCTAAAAAAAACTTATTGTAGGTGGTGTAGATCTTATTATACGACATCAGAATACCTAGTTGTTATACCTACTAAAATTGTCTCAACTTTCTTCGTAAGTTGCCCTAATTTTATTCCAATAATTATTTGTCAATATTAATGCTATCCTATTTTTTCTTATAGGTGCTGATTGAGAAAAAGAGATACTAGAATTTAGACTTACTGAGTCTTCAAAATCGGGTTCATTTTAGGACGTAACAAACAACTCTTACTTGACGCAAGCAAACCTGTATTTGAAACTAGATACAGTGCAGATAATTTTGAAACTTGTAGCGAGATTTTGCTCTCTGCGCGCATGGCATAAGATCCGCACAAAGTTCAAAAGTTATAGCAAACCTGTACAATACGGCGACGCCTTTGTTTTACTAAACAAGATTTCATAAGTTGCTAACTTATTTAGATTTGAGTAAAGCGAGAATAAGATAGACATCAAAAGTAGCAAAACCACAAAATATATGAATCGGAAATAAATGAATTAGACGCCATTTTTTAAATATTATTTTCTGACATAACGACTGGGTTTGCTACAAAATTCAATAATGGGTGTAACTTACAACCGACATCAACGCAAATAGTGTCGATTCTTTTGATGCGTGACATACACAGTAAAATAAATCTGAGCATATTAAATAAACTTGTATTTACTTCGCTCTACCATCATCTGGGTCGTCGACGTAAGAAAAGCTCTTAGCTTTTTAACTTTAGCAATGAATGACGTATACGTATTTATTACATTATTTACCATGCCTCTAGCTAAGTATCATTCAGGCCTCAATCAAAGATCAGATATTAAATCTATCAACATTTTTTTAATCTCATTCTTTCAACCTTTGTTGAATTAGCGTTATTTTTTAGGATTTCCTTTTTTTATGTCCTGCTCCTCAACACTCTTTTACACTAGATAGCAAATTACTAATCTGGATGTCGTCAATCTTGACCTAAATAATCAAGCGAATTTATAATTTGATGTCCTTGGGAAAAAAACTAACGCACTTATATAATAATTTCAGATTCAAATTACTAGTCATTGTTAGAAGGGAAAAATTATAACAATTATATTCACGCTGTGGATACTACATGATATAATTATTTCGGTAAATATTTTAATGTTGCTATTAAAATCGACGTATTACGTATTTTTTATATTTAACCTTTATAATTACAGTCAGATAAACGTTCAAATATTACCTATTATCATGGCTGTCTATATGAGTAAGATTCTGTTGTGTTCAATATTAGATTAATAACTATCCGAGAATTACAGTTTAGGCGCTTTAATACAATATTTGACTATAGAAGATTGGATCATAAGCACTTGCTAATAAATGCCAATTAGGTAAGTCAACGTCTTTACCAAGAACATATCGACAATAATTTCATTCATGATTTTACTGTACACTGTAGTGCATTTTAATACTTAGACAGACATGTCAAAGGTTGATCATAATTCTCTTCATATGTAATGTTTATTCTCTGTATCAAAGCGACTATTTACACATACTTTTTAAAAGTCTTTTTTACGGAACATTAAATAGTTTTTTCATCAAAAAACTATGCAGAAGGAGCCCAACAAATAAAAACATTGGCAATAAATTGTTTTCTAAATTATATACTTACCATGTTATATACGTGTGTTGTGTTTTATAACATGTTGGTAAACGGCTTATCTATGTATCTTCACCCAGTGTTTGATGAAATAAATTAGTGGACAGTTTATGGTCAGAAACAGAAGTCGATAAAAATTTCAGTACCATTTCACACTACGTCATTTCGTCATGTTCATACAAATCGCCATAAATATATGCCTATATTCTATTGTGAAATGGTGCTAACAACTAAAGCGTTAATCGATTTTTGTAGCCGATGAAATTAAGAAAGATGAAATTCAACATAGTTATTTCTTGTAATCAAAAGTCGTAAACCTAATATTTTGGGTCACGCCATTTCTTTTTTTCTGTCGTTCTCTTCATCAAATGGCATTTGAAATAAAAAAAAATATCTTCATACTAGCTATAGATCTATCATGCAAAACGTCCTACTGTGATGTGAAGAATAATCGAATCGGGTCGATTCGTCTCAGATAAATGACATTGACAGTGCAATAAGTCATTTAGACAGACGTATTTTCCCTTCAGTTGCAGTTTACAATTAAGTCTCGCGTACGTCATATTCTTATGACATCAATATAATCCTGACATCCCTACAGGCTCAGTGGTTCAAGTAGGATTAGTTGGGTCACGCACGTTATCCGTATGCATTGCGACAGACCACAACATAACACATTAGTACCTGAAGACGCACCAAAACTACCAAAAGTGCTGGTTCAAACCAGCACTTTTGGTAGTTTTGGTGCGTCTTAAGTAGGTATCTCATTCCTGCTACCTCAAGGTAGTGCAGGAATGAGATACCTACTTAAGTGGAAATGCATTAGTTGCCAATTTTGCTCAGCAATGGGATAGCATGAGTTGATATGAATAATAAAACTAACGCTGTTATAATTATTGTACAGCATTTGAGGAACTGTTACCTGGTATGGTACCAGTTGATATTTTAGAAATCAGGTTATCGATTCTCCATCACGATTAAAAGTTCTATCACCTTGAACTCGCAATCCTTGAGAATGAGATCATACACGACGGCGACAAGGCAAATAAAATAAGAAAGACAAAAACGGTATTTATTAAAAAAAACTTTTGTGTTAACGAATCGTCTAATCTAATGGGAAGTTTTTTGCGTCTTTTATAATGTGAGGTTTATCGTTGACGTGCGCAGATATTTTAATGATAATTTTTCAATTACTACTTGAAGTGGTTCTCTATTGAGCAGAGTGAACCGAAAAGTGAGCAGAGTGAACCGAAAAGTGAGCAGAGTGAACCGAAAAGTGAGCAGTGTGAACCGAAAAGTAGAGCTTTAAATTTAGAGAAGGTTTTAAAGCTAGGCGTTGAATGAACGTCACGATATCATTGCGACACTTTTATAGCAGAAACGTGTCCAAAAAGTCGCATATGGCGAGGATATGACTGCCTATGGTAAAAAATCTTGGAGATACAATAGCTCCGTCGTGGCAGCGACGGCGCGGGGCGACGCAGTTACAAGTACCTACACTTATGTTCAACAAACGCTTATGATACGGCCTTATAATTTCCATAATGAAGTTATCCACCACATACTTATTCTACCAAAAATTTGCAACAAACTAAAGGGACATTACTAGGGCGCAGCGGACTTATTCGGATAACTAGGTGGTAGGCCCGTATGTAGGGTCGTCTGGGTAGGTACCACTGCCTTTTTTATTTCGCCTTTCTTATTCTTAGTTTCGGATTGAAGGGAAAGGTATTCAGTGTAATTACTGGGCATGGACGGCATTTCATCTTAGGCCTTAGGATGACTACGCACCTGCAATATCAAGTGATTTTTCCTTGTTATTGCAGGTGTCTATAGGCGGCCGTAACCACTTACCATCAGGTGGGCCGTCAGCATGTTTGTCATCTAGTTGTAAAAAATAGTACCAAGTTCTGGTTAAAGAACTTTATTTCTCATAAGAATTTTAGTTATTTGCCGATTCACTACCACTTCAGTTACGGAGTATTACACACCTCGTAATCCTGAACCACAGATAAGAAAGACGATACTTTATCCTAACCTTTCTTCTTCATTTAAAGCAGTGTTTAAAAATATTGCAATAAAAACACTAAATTAATGCGTGTCCGATGGAATCTTGGCCGATATTTTCTAGAGAAACTGGCTAAATACAAGCACTGAAACCATAATTATTGTCCGACGTGGTTTTGGCCGATATTTTCTAGAAAGACTAAATCAGCGGTAAAGATTACAAAAATCAACACAAACGAAACATAACTTTAGTCTTATCCATTGAATGAAGTAAACACCGATAAAATTGCATATAAACATATATTTGCCGAAACAAAGGAGATGTTTCATATCCGGCCAAGTATATGTACAGTATCTCTAAATATCCGTAAAAATCTCCTGACTCCGCAAAAAATACAAATAATTCGTTTTCATGCATAGTTTGTTTGTACAAAAGTTAAAATTTTTCGTCAATTTCACCTTTATTAACTATGGCAATATGGCGAGCGACATAGAAGTCAACTATACGTCACCAAAGTGACATACGCGCCATGAAGAATATTTTGCTGTGTTGCAGTTTTTTCTATAGAAATTCTTGTTTTGTACCACGCAACAAAGCGTATAAAAATAAAATGGACAATTGATCACTGTACTACATATTTTTACCTATATTTCAGTATAGTGTACATAGACCTGGCCGGGTCTCCATACATTTTTGAAAGATCTCTTTTGGAATGTAGGCTTTCCAGCATTGGCTAGGTACCTACAATTAATGTGCTATTTAGATGACTCCTTGATGACTCCTTGTAAAACACACCTAAATATTGCTTGGTTCATACAAAACTCGCGATTAGAATGCTTAAGCGGGAATCATCATATACATATAGAACTGATACTGGAATTTCAGAATGCTGTGATAAACTATAGCGCATTTAAAAGACGATACTCACCGACTAAGCTGTACTTGATAAGACAAGGATGGCAGAGGCTGTTGATCGGCTGCCAGTGTTCATTGTGAGCAACGTCCGCCAGCTCCTGGTCCTTGCTGGTCAGGAACAGTGCGAACTCCCTGAAGCTGACGTCATGACCCATCTCGAGGGACTCGTTCGAAGGGTTCTCGCGAAAAGCTTTGATAATACGCCTTCCGACACGGTCCTGGAATTGTGTGATGTGTTAGTTCTGTATTCCTAGGCGGCTAATGCTAATGAGGAATCTACTCTTGTATTCAATTCCTATCAAATAACAGTGTCATGATGTTTCGTACTCTTGGTTACATAATTTAATGCTACTTTACCGCTATATAGGTACAAATAGTTCTATGCTTTAAGGGGCTTTTCATACAAACTTTCAAATCGAAAGTATTGGAAGCGAACAAACTAAATTTAATAAGACTTTACATGCAAGTCAGGCTAATCTAATTATTTAGAAGAGGATTTTTCAAAAAGGATGGTAAAATAATTGAGTAGGTAAGAGCAGTTTCCAGCTTTTCATACAAACCAAAAATTGCCAATAAATTCTTTATTATTAGACTTTTTGAGGCGTGCCGCGTAAACCCCTTTAAAGGCAGTATTACTACTTACAGTGTAATGGTCTAATAAATGGAGCCAATTTCATGGTATGCAGGAAGGTCAAATGACATGTGTTTATGACATAATCACTTAAAGTAATTGTTCTTCAGTAAAATTTTATTAGCATCAATTTATTTTCATCATTGAATCATAACAACATAAATAATGTCTCGATGTCTCCAAATCGCTATATTTGTCAACATCCAAAGCAATTTAGGACCAATTTTGATAAGCAAAAAGTTTGTTTTAAAACTCTGTCGATATCATTTTAAAAGTTGATAGAAAAGGTCAAAGATGTAAGTACATCTTGAGGTAAAATCAATGCAATCAATACACTTAAAAACATTATCATGTGTAAAACAATCCCCAACTAATTATCACTTTAAATTACATAGTAACTTGAGATAACGGATTGAATTATTCTGGCAGTATCACTTTATATTCCACCAAATTTGAGGAAGAAATTGGTGCCAAATAACACTGGTTATTTGTTTTGATCGGGCCCTTCTTCTCTATGGTCACTATCGACAAATGCCCCGCAGTTTATGGGCCGCCAAGTTCCGATTCCCCGTTATTAATAAAATAGTGCTCCGTCACATTAAGGACTCAAGTGGCTAGAGCTCCAATAAAGGTTAAAGACGGCCCAGCCAGCTCCCATATTCACAACCGTCGGATCACCGATTCGATCCAAAAAGTCACGTCCCGTCTCGCTTTGATGCACTGCGGTAAAAAGTGACAGGTACAGAGATGCCGAAACCTAAATATTTTCCGACAGTTACTAATCAATTTAATCATAGACTAGAGATAATATCTGGTTGTGAATAAGGGGGTTGGTTCCAATAAGTTTACAAGTTTTGTAACAAGTTTTAGTTGTTGTGACACTTGTCTAAGATTAAACTCATTATAATAAACAATCAATGTATTAAGTATTAACTGGTCCTCCCATTGATTGCTTACCTACCACCTGAGTGTCAATAAAAAAAAACAAACAGAATAACGTGTTTACGTGGGTCAAGGTCTTGGCATTATAGTGTCATTTTTATAGTGTCTTTGAAAGGGTTACTTAATTCATTAGTAGTTTAAGACTATTGTAAGTAATGATAATAATTTTTAATTTGCATGAGAGCAGTAAGGTTTTCATGAGATGCAAGTAGGTCTGTTTATTGTTGTTGTTACTCATTCAATAGGGTAGTTGACAACTTTTTTTATTTCATAAATTAGAAGTTATCTCATCACTCATATAGAAATATTTTAAAAGAAATAGTATGTTTCAAATCAATAGTTTCACTGATACAGTGGTATTTTTGTATGCAGCAGCATTTTGTTTAAAAACGCTCCTTACAAAATCTGATGTCACATGTTGCTATACAGGTGGTGCCGTCAATGCTACAATAATTTTAAACATGGGCTATATTAGTCCATAGAAATGGTTTGCCAATTTCAAAAATATTTATTAGGTGCAAAAAAAATAAGGCATATTGTCAAAATTAATAATAGCTATGTGTGTTTGTTTATATTCATAGTTGTCATAATAATAGTTATTTTAATTAATGTTAGCAATCTAATAACATAAAAATTTTTGATATATTTTTAACAGTTATTTCCCAAATATTAGGTATTAATATTTCCCGAATTTGTAAAAACTAGCATCATATTCAAACTTAGGCAACATCCCTATGTTATGGGTGTTCTATTGCTATCTTTCTATACAGTCATTACATACAAATTCAAGTCCAACTCTAGTTCCAAGTGGTGTACGTTCAAATTACACACTCAAATTACCTTCAAATGTTTAATTGACTACCTCACCTATTATGGTATATTTATATAGCTAAATAATTAGGAATCTTATTTCATAAAAACTGATATTTGATCCAGGTATACTTTCAGCTTAACAATCACAAAGCTAATTAAAAAAACATGAATATGGGAAATATGTACTTAACATTCAGGCGAGTCAGGAGGACAAATCATGCTTTTGGTCTAATTTTCTTACTAAAAGTTTCTTGCTAAAAAACAACTTACTTGAAAATACTTGGCACTTTGTGAATCTCCTTCCAATTTGTTTCTATATGCTGATAGCAACCGCTCAAATGGGTTCCTAGCAACAATCATCTTGTGAAAGTTTTCAAGCATGAACAGCCTCTCCTCTTTGGGAACACTGCTGAGATTCCGGAACATTCCAGGTGAATGAGCAATATGGGCGGGAATGGCCAAGACATCTGTGTCATTCCATTTGCCTGTCAGTATCATTAACACCCTTTTCCAGTTTGTGCATGCAACCTGTGAAATAATTCTCTCAGCATTAACTTCTTTAATTTCATATTATTTGACAAATATAACCATCAATGGCCGCCAAAAACTATAGCTCAGGTCCTTACTTTATGATACCATCAGATAGAGCCATTGATTGTGACAACCGGCTGGCCAAGTGGTCAGAACCCCACAGGCTACTCGGTCAGGAGTCCCGGTTTAGATTCCCAGTAGGGGTATATATTTACATGATAAGTATGAATATTTGTTCACGAGTTATGGATGTTTGTATGTTTATTTAGAATATTTTTTATATTTTACTATCAATATTTGAGGAGCTATGAGGAGCTAGGTGGTGTAGTGGTTTCAGCGCTTTGGTTTCGATTACGAAAACAAAGCCAATTTCGCCATGGTTGGTCCAGGGATGGATCAATCAAATTTATAATCTCGAGCTCCTCCGTGCTTCAGAAGGCACGTTAAGCCGTTGGTCCCGGTCGTTCCTGCAACCGCTTTAACCCACCAACCCACATTGGGCCAGCGTGGTGGTGTTATGGCCCAAACTCCCCATGTGTTTCTCCCATGTAGGAAGGTCTGTGCCCAGCAGTGGGATGTATATAGGCTGGTGATGATGATAATGATGATCAATATTTATTCATTATTTACTATTCAGAAGACAACTTCTTACTGATGCTTACTTTGGGCTAGATAACAGGAGTGAGTGTATGTAAATTATTATATTTTAGTATTGATAACTGTGACATTTGCAATTGTTCCATTAAAGTCTAAAGGCACAAAGAAATTTACATTGAGCTGAGAGTTGGGAGATAATTTCAAATTTAAATATCTATCTTAATCACTACAAGAGCTTAGTACAATAATTAAAGTAATCCATATCAAATTAAGTTGATTCAATTGAAAATTTTGGTACATTGGCCCAAATCAATGTAACTACTCTGATCACTGGTAAATAACCTATCAAAATTTAACAAATAACCTACCTAATCATATAAAGAGAGGTAGGTCACTAGAACACTGTCCATTTTACAGAATATTACAAGCAAACTACCTTGCTTTGTAGTGTTGTGTGCTCGTGGTTAATAAGGTAGGCATAGCTCTTATAAAAAGGATTGTTTTAGGAAACAGGGTAACTTATCGTTCAGAGTCAATGAGTTTGTGTAAGTTTTACTAAATTTGATTCTTCAAGTAATAGTTGATAGTTTATTTTATTAAAAATAAATACTACAATCGCAATTAATATTTATTATTACGATGTCTTACCTTCGGAACATAACAATAGAGCAGTTTATGATTCTCGTCCACCAGGATATGTTCCAGTTCGATGTCTGTTAGATCTTTATAAGTTAGTGTAGTATTGAAACGATTACAAGATTCCTGTATAAGTTCTTGTCTTGCCAAGTTCAAGGACTGGGTCAGTTCTAATGAATGGTCCGTATTTATGTCATTATCAATATTAGAACTGAGGTAGCCTTTCGCATATAATAATACACTTATAAATACTATGTTGAATTTATAAGGCCCCATACTAAGCTAAGTTTATCACAATCATACACGAAAACAAAAAACTTTCATCAAATTAAACGTTTCTAAGTAGGGCATCAAGCGAAAGAGATAAAATTATAATCACATAAAAGAACTGTCATAATTATTATTTTTCACCTTAAAACTAATTAAATTTTGTTTATAAAACTATTTTTTCGCCAAATTTATTATAGCGCGCTGTAACTCAAGACTCAAAGAATCAAAGAGCGAAACAGACGATTGAGACGATCTGACAAACGACTAGATACTAGAATTCATTCATAAACTTTGACAATTGACAGATACTAAATGTATAGATTAAAAATCCATCTTTCCTGCCCTGCAACCATGGACAACTTATTTTATTTTTGTTGAAAGAGAAAACAAAGAAACAATCATGTAAAGCCAAATGTGATGTATTTTATTATTTCTGCCAATAATATACAAGTCAATGATTTCTACTGTTAAATTTATCATAATTCTGAGAATTTTTTAGTGGAAATAAAAAATATAAATAACCTTATTTATATTTTATAACGTTTTTACACAGTATTGTGAATATATTCTTTGGTAAGTATTAGAAAAATATGTAAACTAGAAAATAAAATGTCCTCAGGCGGAAACCGAATCCGCTACATTTCAAAATCCGGGTGACTGCAAACGATATGGTTACTATGAGCTACCTTGGAACTATAAAAGTGTTTCAATAAACAGAAAGACCACAATCTTTGATAATAAAAATATATTCAGATGTTTAATAGGTAATTGCTTTATTTAAATTACATTGAAAAATCCACTATATGGTACCCTAGGCACAGAACTTCTAAACGGGACTCCAATAAAGGCTTCGTAAGCATGTCAGCTATTTACACTTCGGCTGGTAGAAGCTCGACTGTTATTTCTCGATTTGTAACACATTCCTTTATGAAGAAATGTCTTAACCTATTCTGCTTAGTTCTGTTATGAAATTCATGTGGCAGATTGTATACCGATTTCACAGCACTTTCATTATCAAGATAGAGAATGGGAGAAGTCTTTACGTCTATCAATTCCAATACTAATTTGAATAACCAGATTAGTTATTTTCTTGTTGTTTCGTTTGCAGTATTAGTTCCATTTCTGTTGTTGATATCGCAACTGTAGATTGTTTTTGGCTCTTCCACAAATAAATACTTAACATTCCTGTGGTTGAGTGTCCACTAGATGCTCCACCGAGATCTGTAACACTGTAGCAGTTAAAAAACTTTTCCTGCTGCCATTACATAATCGCTGAAGCGTTGAGGCGGTATAATCTTGGAGCTATCTCTTAGAAACCGTCCAGAATTTTTATTAATTGTATCCCCCTCCCCATCCCCAATTTCATTGTCTTCACGATTATCAGAGGACAATCCTTGATTACGAACTTACGGAAGAACTTCATCAGGCTAACTATTATCGCACTCTACTTGATAGAGCTACATCGTCTGCTTCTCATCTAACTTTATTGTTATTCTCTTATTGATTTAATTATTGTTTTATTTTATTTATATTGAAAGATCTTAAACAACAATTCATCTGTATTTGCGTTACAAGCTAACCTATTCCCTACAACGACCCTAATTCTGGAGAACACATGCTAAGTCTAAATTTAAGTTCAGAACATCTCTTTCCCTCAATATGAATACGAAAAAGATGGCTGTCACATGATTTGACATTTAGAAACGTGCGTTCAACAATTCGACGCTATTGAACGAGAAAAAATGCAGTGTTTAGAAGGCACCTCCGCAGCTCCGTACACGCCGTCTAAAATTGTCTATGGTTTCTTTAAAATCTGTCTAAATTTTATTGACAGCTCTAAACGAGTTCTTGCTATCTTTTTCCAATTACAAAATGCGAGAAAGAGATATACTGAACTTAAAACACAGAGTGTGTCTTCTGAATTAGGCCCAATGTTGAAATAATGGCCCTAATTCTGGCGAAGACATGCTAAGTTTAAATTTAAGTTCAGTCTATTTCTTTCTCTCAAAATAAAAAGGAAAAGGATGGCTGTCATATAAATTGACATTTAGAAAGGTGCGTTGAATTTTCGACCTTATTGAACGTGCTAAAATGCAGTATTTAGGAGGCACCTCCGTACATGCCGTCTAAAATTGTCTATGGTTTCTTTGAAATCTATCTAAATTTAAGTGACAGCTCTAAACAGATTCTTGCTATCTTTTTCCTATTACTTATTGCGAGAAAGAGATATACTGTACTTAAATTTAGAATTAAAGTGTGTTCGCAGAATTAGGCCCATTATATTTCAAATGTTGAAATATTATATTTTAACATCCTAACGACTATTATTTTTTAAAAGATACTTCTCTCTCGTTTTCTTTATTTCGTTCTCTGGTTTTGTCGCGTTAATGTTATTTGCTATTGTTACAATAATGTCCGCATATGCGATTTAAAAGAGAAGAAAGTAAATGAGGGTGCTGCCTGGCTAGTGATTACATTCTCTTTGGTGCTGGCGTTGTTTTTTGTGTAAACTCGGTTCATAAGATAGGTAATCATATGCGAACGCAAATCGGTTATTGCCGTATTTAATAAATTAATTGAGTTCCTTTTAGGTCACTCTGTAAACTGTTAGATTAATTTATTGTATTGTGATATTTGTAATTAATAAATCTAATTATAAATGTTTCGTAGGCCATAGCTGACTAAAGTAGTATGGCACAATGGCACAACAACTAATCAAACATTTATATTATTACGGTCTTAAATCTATGCTCAAGATAAGCTTTACACTGACAAGTATGCTTACTACGCAGGGCACCATTGACGTTGGTTATTTTTTCAAGGAATAGGTCTTTATGGCTACATTTTAATGTACAGTCAACAGCATATCAATCGTAATAGTTCAAACTTGAGACCGGCTATAAGTTGGTAATACAGTCGACTTTTGTAGTGTAACTGGTAAACTTAATGTGCTGCCGTCTCCACATTCTATTGATGTTCTGCCCGCCTAGCATGACCACCGAAACGCGATATGATAAAGCCATTTATCGCTTTGAACTGTCAAAAATCATTGGATATAACCGCTAAATAAAATTTTTATCGAAACTGCGAACTTGTATTGTATATATACATGTTCGCAGTTTCGATAAAATTTCAAGAAAGCGGTTATATCCAATGATTTTTGACAATTCAAAGTGATAAATAGCTTTATCATATCGCGTTTCGGTGGTCATGCTAGGCGGGCTGGAGTGGTATCATATTTTTAGTATGTTTAGACATCATGGCTCCCGGAATCAAATATGCTCCAGCAAGTTGACAGGTTCAAGATGTAGCCCTGTCACGTTTGATATATTTTATTATTTCTACAATTACAATTACAATGTAATAATTACATAGAAATGGGGATATAACACCTTGGGACAATTTGGAGAACCAAATAGATATTGAAATCCACCTTAAGAATAGATACTTCGATTAGTTTGATAACCTCTATAAAATCATGAACGTCTTTCACACCAAACAAACTATTATTTCAATGGTTCTTCTTATTTGTCGTCACGAACATAAATTTTTAACGTAGGCTTTTTACATCATAATACGTTTCTTTCAATAGAAATCATTGAAACAAACATCAATAAAATTTTTAAATCGCAATATTTGGACACAATTTCTACACTATTAAAATAAACCATAAACTTAATGCCAATTGTGTTTTAATTATGCCAAAAGAAAACTACCATTCTAGGCCAGGAACAGTAATTATAAACACTCTTTTACAGCTCATCATTTATTTTTTGTTATATAAGTAAGCAAATAAAATAAGTAAGAGCTACTTATATTTAGAACACGTAGATCTTGTTTTATTCACTACATATACCTACCCACTCACATAAAATATATTTTTTATTACAGTAAACATTATCTACTAATTTACTCTTAGGCCTTCATTCATTATTAATTTCTCTGGAATACTAGTCTGTAAAAAAGAAAAAGGTTCATATGAGTGGTCCGTTAGCTGATAAGTTCTTCACACAGTGCATTATTTTTTGTGTATAAATCTTGAACCCATGCCCGTACCTTCTACAACACTTACAACTTTTTTAAGAAGAGAGAGAGAGAGAGAGAGAGCTATGCTATGGTTTTAAGTTTATAAAAGTAATGCTAGTTCTGCTTATTTATTTATAAAAGAGAACCCGTTGATAAAACCCACTTACTCGGAGATACTGGATATAGCTGACTTGGTGGTATTGACGTATTAAAGCAAATGCCTCTTCAGCAACTTCCAACTGTCGTTGTTGCCAGGACAGCACAGCAAGACAAGCCCACATGGTTTCATCTTCTACTGTCCGACATAGCTGTAACATATTTAAGTTTAGGTCACAAAAGTTACAATTACAAGTACACGGTAGCAGAGGCTCCGAAAGACAACAAAGAAGATGTTTTCGTATCGTAATATTAGTATATCGAGGTTGATCAATTTATCAGCATTACCTGCAAGGCCGCCTGCCACATGTTTGCAGCTACATGTTTGAGCAACTTCTCAGGGAAAGAAGCTAACGAAACATGCATAATCGAACCATTCCCTCGGCAAATTTTCGCAATACCATCTTCTACACACATAATAATTGGGTTTCGACCCAAATCGCTAGAAAAAAAACAATCATGAATATTATTTCAAAATTATAATAATATTTGCCCATTTTTAGGTAGGTATCAACCTAATCTCTTTGGTGACAGTTGTAAGAGCTAGCCAATCTGTTTGTGTTGCAGACCGTGGGCAACACCAAGCTACAGCAGAGTTGGCACGAAGCCCCACTAGTAATTCCGTTTCGGTACTCCAGGCGATACTCAAAATTTGTGACCCTAAAATAAAGAAAAAAAAAATGTTTTAACTAGTGAAACTACTACTAACTACTACTAATTTATTCTTCGAAAACTACATAATGTATTGAAAACCATTAACAACACGAATGTCAGTACTCCTACCTAGGAGTATCTATTAATAAGTACATACCTAATTTAGCAAACTTTGCTTTGCTGTCCTTCACTGTTACTACATATAAATCTCTATTATAGTCTAGGAGAGCCAGTTGTCTTTCATTGATTGGACCTGACTGACTCAAAGCGATAGTGCACACTGTCATCTTGTGAGAAAGCTTCGAGGCAGTGTTATCTGCTGAGCTTCGCACTATAAGTCCAGTCGGCAGATCAAATACGTGGATAGCTGTAATCAATCAGTTGTTAATAAATATAACGTTTACTTGAAAGTATGTTTTCCTAAATTACTTAATCATCACCTACATACTTTTACGATCTGTTTGGTCTATAGCCGCCAATGTATCAGGGCCTAAAGAAACGGCGGCTCTCCCTAGAGTTTCAGGACGAGCCCCCCAGCGGGGGCTGGCAAGAAGCCGGCCCATATAGCTATACACTGAGAGCCCAGCTCGTTCCACTATGCAAAGGCATCTGGAACAACACTTTAGCTTGACAAGTCTTTTATTTGTGAAAAGAATAAATGTCTATTCACTCTTTTGTGCGTCTTTATTGTGTCTACACACAAATATTAAAGCTTACCTTTCAGCTAGTAAAATCATACTTATAGTGCCTTCCTTCAAATCGAATGTTACCGGCGTATTCCACGAAGTCAATTTATGTATGAAACATTGCTTTACAGTAGCTATGACTAAATGATTAAAACCAAGTGCAATTTGTATTACTCGATCTGGATAATCTAGTTGATCACTCTGGTCTGTGATGATGTCTTTTATAGAAATTACTTTACGACCTGTTTGGGTACATGCGAAGTTTTTCCACGTGTGCTCTCTGCGGAAATACCGAAATAATTAAATGAAACGTTGGTAGTAATTATATCATCATTGATGTACGCTTTGATTTTGTAAGTTGAGACGGAGACTGGTCAGTAAAAGACATATAAAATAAACCATTCCTTTACATTCAATATGTCGGAATACGGAAACATCATCAATTAAAGAAACTTTGGTGTATGAACTTTAAAATTTTTAATTAGTGCAACCATTGTGGTGCTGCTTTTTAAAATACCACAAAGTAATAAATTAAATATCTGATATTCTAAATCACCTGTCAATAACGTGAGCAAATAAAACATGCCCGTTGGCGCATGCTGCAGCCAATTGAGTACCATCGGAAGACCATGCCACACTGTAGATACTGCCAGTTGAAGGACGGTCCAAGCAATGGGACCACTAAAATAAAGTATAACTTGGTGAAAACTAGTTTTGTACACTATAGCTTAAAGGAACACCAATAGAGCAATGAAATAGTATTAATATAAATAATGTTACTCACCCCGTTTGTATTACATAGCCGAATCAAATTGTAGCTGCCAATAACAAACAGATCTCCAGCGGGAGACCAGCTGACGCTTGTAATAGGTTGGTCATGTTTCACGCTTACTGAAATTTGTTGACCAAATGTATCCCAGATCTAAAGCAAAAATATTATTCTCAGGTAGCTTATTATAAATTTTCTTAAATAATGTCCTCCTTCCACTGAGAGAGGAAAGGACTCTACCACAGTGTTTTCGCAATAAATTACACTACTCTGTTGACTCCAGTCAGCAAAATCATTTCTACAAAAGCAATCGTTTCAATTATCATGGAGTCCATCATACGAAGGTCGTGCTGTTTAGTGGAAGGTGAACTTATAGAAAACTATTTGTAGTTACTTTTGCCAATCCATCTTCGGAGCCTGAAATTATCAGGTTATTATTGGCATTCCAGGCTGTACATAATATAAGACTTTCATGAGCTTTCCACTGCAAATAAAAAATACGAAAATTATGTTACTGGAACAGGTGTAAGATTAATCAAGGATCCAAGTGTTATGTCACGTCATAGAACTTACCTTTGTAACTTTATTGTTAGAGTTTAGTTGCTTTATGATAAGGAAGTTCCCTTTTGTGTACAAAATAGCGCTACTATCAGGACTCCACACTGCACTATAGCAGGGCACATCAGATTGAACTATTGTTGATCGAAGGAGACCATTTCTAGACCAAACTTTAACAAAACCATCTTCGCCAGCTAAAAAAGCAATTGAACAAAACAGAATAAGCTTATAGATAATAACATACAGACGAATTGATAACCTCTTCCTTTTTTTGAAGGCGGTTAAAAAAAGAACGTAGATATTTCAATAAATTATAATCACAGTGTGAACAAAACCAAATAGAAAACATTGTACCTATCCTTAGATGTTTATGCGTGGTTTTTTAATAATCATTGCAAGAATTTAAGAGGAGTCTTAAATCTACATTATTGTAATTTCCATTGCGATAATAATTAAATTTTTAGAGTAAATTTATGTTTTATTAAGGAAACTAAAAGTCTCGATATGATATGATGTATGTATGTAATATTTATTGTAAGTTCACTGTTTGTTTCTAAAATAAATAAATTAATAAATAATGTATCAATGATAAAATAAAATTGTACCTGTAAGTAAACTGGCACCATCAGGACTCCACTGCGCAGTCAGACATGCACCTTGGTGGGCATTTACTGTTTTTTCGATACGTCCATTGTGATTTACAATACTAAATCTGAAAATATGTACATTTATTCTAAGTAAGTTAAGAAAGCATTATGTTGGGATTAGGGTGCCTCTTACAGGGTAGACAATGCGTGAGTGGTGGTGACTAAGGTGCTACGAGCAAGAATAATTTACGGTGTTCACTTTCCATCAGGCGAGGTGTACGCTAGTTTACCACCCTTGTCATATCAAAAAGTAGGTAAGTTATGCTAAGTCCACCAAACAAATCGTCAGATATCCACTACCGGCCACGACGTTTGGATTATTATGAACTTAATGTATAGGGAGCCAAGTACTTATTACAGAGACTCATATCTAATATCAAGGAGGTCCATGGTATGTGAAAAGATATTTGTATTTTATTATGAACATAGGTAGTTAATAAAACTTATTATAATTACTATTTCTTCTGAAAGGAGTTTTGCGATAAATTGGGTGGATTAAGAATTCACGTATCAATATCAAGGAGGTCCATGGTATGTGAAAAGATATTTGTATTTTATTATGAACATAGGTAGTTAATAAAACTTATTATAATTACTAATTCTTCTGAAAGGAGTTTTGCGATAAATTGGGTGGATTAAGAATTCACGTATCACGTACCTAGGAAATTTATAAGTTTAGTATTGATTGCTGTGATCTTGAGCAATAAGTCTTGAAACTCATCCGTGCCTCAAAAGGCATATCTACCAGCCACCATCAAACATATATAAATAGTTTTGCTATCGCATTGACATAAAAGACAGAATGTATAGGTAAGTACATAATTTTACTGCTGCTGCACCTGTTGGATCCAACTGTTTTTGTAAGATTGCTAAACATGTTAGAAGCCCGAATAGTTTAAAAATTTATAAGCGGTTTATCTTAAAACGTATACATTACTAAGAACAATGATACTAGCTGCTGCAATGCCGTAGAAATTCACGCGAATGCTGCCAGAACCTAATGCCCCATTTACACTATGCCGCAGTGAGCATGGAACTTGCGCCTGGAAGTGGGCATGACTGTATGTAAACGCTATACTGCTCATGCCACTGCCAATGCTTCTGCCGCTGCCCCGAGGTTGCCGCAAGGGGCGGTTTTTGTGCGGACTTCAAAGGACAGGCAGTGGCAGCCTGTGTTTACATTCAGCTGCAACAGTTGCGATGCGACACTCACTTCGCGCCGAGCGCTTGTAGCGTATGTATGTATGGCATTTGTATTTAAATTCAAGATTTAAAATAAATTTTACGTAGGTATAAATAATTAATATTTTGACTTCATAATGTTTATGTTTAGCTCAAACACAAATACTTGTAATCTTAAATACCAACCATATATTTTTTGAAATACAAAGGAATAAGTACATACACACATAAGTATTTGTTTCAAATAAAATGTTTACAATATTACGAAAAAATATTCTAATTTAGAAATACGAGAAAATACTTTTTATATACCTAGTATTTTGCTATACGTACTTTAATTATGTTTAGAGTACGTTAATTATTGACAAACAGAGTTCTACTACGATGAATAGATATCATTCACCATCTTCTGCGACAACGATTTTTTTTTCCGCATATTTTTAACTCAAGTAATTTCATTAGAGATACAGCGTGGACGCTGTAGCAATCTGAACGCCCGCCATTGCCAGACGCCAAAACCGGAGTGAGGAGCAGGGCAGTATGTAAACACACACTTTAATACCGACGGATGGTGTCACCCACGTGACCCACGCTGTGGTGTGAAATTATTCACACTTCTATGGTTGAAAGAATAATAATCTGAAATTTCAGCGCTGACATTTCAGAACAGTAGTTTGAATCTCTACAGTAAAAAGGAAGTATTTCTTCGTCATAGTCTTCAGCTTAAAATTTGAAATGGTTACTAACTTGCCGTCTGCTGAGGATATTAGAATAACATCATGTTGATGCTTACTGCCACCAACATTGAGTTTTGGAAATAAATGCATTCCCGTGGGATATAAGTCATCAGAGAATGTTGTAATCACCATGCATTCACTGTTTACTAAATTCCACTTTAGGAGTTTATGATCGTCGCTGGAAAAAATATCAGTATTAAGTTTCGTGAGTCTTGAAATGAAGAATTTTAGATAGGTGCACAATTTGTCGAAATCTACAAGTGTTATATAAATAATACAACTGTGAAATTAACAAGGGAAATTAATGGAAAAATGCTTGCTATTAATACCAACACAGTGATAAGTAGAATACAGAAACCACTACAGTCTACAGTGTGATCCGATAGCCCGAAGTAAAATCTAAGGGGGTGGTTGTGTTCCCTGTCAAGAGTTACCGCTAAAAGTTTGACACCTTTCAGATACGACACACTATAATACACACATTTGTATAACACATATACACATGACCCGCGCAAATACTACGATATCGACCCCCCGCAAGCCCAAATATTGTATAAGTTATTAGAGTACAATATAACCGGTTAAATATGTTTCACTTAAAACAGTTTAAGACATAAAATTGAATTCTGTTGAGCTCTCCAGCCCCCTTAATCTCAACTGTCGGAAAATATTCGAATTTCGGAAACTCTATACCTGTCACTTTTTATCGCTATGCGTCAAAGCGAGACGGCATGTGACTTTTCAAATCGAATCCGTGATCCGACAGTTGAGAATAAGGGGGCAGGAATCTATGAAGTAGGAAAAATAAAACAACCGAAAAGATTCAACATTAATTGATTATTTTAGGTAGGTATATATATTTTTACTACACGACTGGGCACTGGGCAAGCTCTGCTCTCTCTTGGTTTCACAACTGATTAGGTAAAAATAGGGTAAACCTATAAATTAATAATATTATTGGTAACTAAACTAAGGTAAGTCCACGGTAGGTTAATCTTTACTCTAGTGTTGTTGCGATAGCGATAGTCTATCGATAGTATCGTGATACTATCGTGACCTCAAAAATCAGTTATACTATCGATAGTCCTATCGAAAATATCGACTTTTGACAATATTATCGATACTATCGAGTGATAAAAATAAGTGATACTATTGCTAAATATCAATAATATCGATACTATCGATAGTATCAGTACAACCACTATCGATAGTTTCGATAATATCGACATTATCGATAGGATTCGGGTCGATGGTATCGATACTATCGATAGTATCGATAGTTTTGCTCTATCGATAGTCAAACATTTTACGATACTGGGCCTAATTCTGGGAACACACTTTAATTCTAAATTTAAGTACAGTATATCTCTTTCTCGCAATAAGTAATAGGAAAATGATAGCAAGAATCTGTTTAGAGCTGTCACTTAAATTAAGATAGATTTCTAAGAAACCATAGACAATTTTAGACGGCATGTACGGAGGTGCCTCCTAAACACTGCATTTTATCACGTTCAATAAGGTCGAAAATTGAACACACGTTTCTAAATGTCAAATTATATGACATCCATCCTTTTCGTATTCCTGTTAATAGAAAGAAATGCGCTGAACTTAAATTTAGAGTTAGCATGTGTTTACCAGAATTAGGGCCACTATTGCAAGCTCATAAAACGTAATATTATAGATGATTATTAACACAGTTTACCAATACATTCGCGGTTCATTCATGAACTCGTTGCTGTACAATACCTTGCCACACGCTTCCATGCAACATAAGGATACAACATTTCACACTAAGAAAGTATTTATAATCAAGGAAATTATAAACTACGTATCAGGATCGATTCATATCATTGTTCGTTCGTATTCACAAATTCACATTAAACAAACTGTATATTTGTGTCACTATGTTACCAACTAGGTTTCGTTTTATTTCCAGTCGATAGTATCGAAAATACTTCGATAGTTACTAAAACAAAACTATCGATACTATCGATACGCGTCGATAGATCATAGATAGTATGATAGTATCGACTTTATTGGCGCGATACTATCGATAGAATCGATAGTATTGAGAAAGTTCAATAGTATTGCCTAACTTTTACTATCGATACTATCGATAGTATTGCAGCGTCTCGATATTTTCGATAGAACTATCGATAGTATGACTGATTTTCGAGGTCAACTATCGCTATCGAAACTATCGCTATCGCAACAACACTACTTTACTCTACTTGTGACGAAATACTATTGAAAACGACATAAAAATTTAGTTTTTTGTATACTTACCCACAGGAAAAGACATCCTCTGTATTATTCCAACTGACACAAACTACAACACCAACGTGTTTTGGTTCTTTGAAAGAGGATATTTTTAATTTCATTTTTAATCAAGTTTTTACTTCTTATTGGAATAAAGTTGCTAGAATTTCTAGATGAGTTCTAGTTGTAGTCTTTAATTTATAGCTAGTTAGCGACAGTTGTCGAGTTTATTTGTCACAACTAGTTGCCATGGTGACAAGCCTGGACACCACTAATGGTAGAGTCGCCCGAGTAAAAAAAAATTCATGAGGCTCTTTATTTCCGTTTATTGTCTATGGTTAAATGATGCAGAGGGAACAAAATAGAATCAACCCCTTTGGTTAGAACATTTTTTTTTATATAAGACAGGTGGAACCTGTCAATAATTATAAGTAGATAAAAATAGTTATACTAAAAGGAAAATCTAAGTTACATTTCAATAAAAATAAAAATACAAACTGAAAAAAGAAGTTCCTAATGGCTTAAAACACTCACACTTAGGCCATTAAAACCAATAAAAAAATTAAAAGTCACATTGACAATGACATTCGTCGAAATGTCAAATCTCACATGCTCGCCTTTGTGAAATTTTTTAGTTGCACTTTTATTTTATATAATCTAATTGTTTTCTCTAAAATTTTGCAATATTAACTATGTCTGACGTCCCAGATCTTAGCAGTGATGAGGAAACATTTGAGGAAGATGAATGGCAAGAGATGGAGACAAGTAACACAATGGTAACATGTCTGTTTTGCACCGATGTTTTTCCATCTGTAGAACAAGGATTCAGTCATTGTGAAACCGTGCACAACTTTAATTTGAACACATTAAAGCTCAAACTTAACATGGATTGCTACTCTTACATTAAAATGATCAATTACATCAAAATCCATAAACCTAAACCTGATGAAATTATGACCATGTCCAACAGCCCCTGGCAAGACGAAAGCTATTTAAAACCAGTGGATAGTGACGAGTGGCTTATGTTTGACTTTGAGTCCTTGCCAGAGAAGCCTAGTTCACCGAAAGCTTATCACGCCAATGTAGAAAATGGATTAGTAACACTGTCACAGAATCATTTCCTTGAGCTTCAACGAACAATACAGACATTAACTATGCAGCTCCAAGAAAGGTCATCATGTTTGCAAATGGCCAAAGAGGATATAAAGAAGATGCAAGATTCTATGAAAAATATTGTTGATGGTGGTATTGTAAATAATGAAAGTGATAAAGCATTTATTGTTAATTGTGTTTCTAAAGTGCCATTAGAAGATGATGATGGTTATTTTAATACTTATGCTCATTTTGGAATACATTATGACATGCTATCTGACAAAGTGCGAACTGAAAGCTACAGAGATGCAATTTTGAACAATAAAGATAAAATTAAAGACAAGGTTGTTTTAGATCTTGGATGTGGTACGGGTATTCTATCCATGTTCTCTGCTACAGCAGGTGCTAAAAAAGTTTATGCTTTGGACCAATCTGAGATAATTTACCATGCTATGGATATAATACAAGAAAATAATTTACAAGATATTATAAAAACTGTTAAAGGAAGACTTGAAAACACTAGTATTGATGAAAAAGTAGATATTATTGTTTCAGAGTGGATGGGATACTTTTTATTATTTGAAGGGATGCTAGATAGCGTAATATATGCCAGAGATAAGTGCTTAAAACCTGGAGGACTCTTGTTACCGAATAGATGTAATATTAGTATAGTAGCTAGTGGTGATACTGATACACATAAAAGGTTAATAGATTATTGGTCAGATGTCTATGGTTACAAAATGAATTGTATGAAATCTGAAGTAGTTAGAGAGGCTAGTGTAGATATTGTCAATGCCAAACATATTATATCAGAAGCATTTGTAATCAAAGAAATTGATATAATGTCGTGTGATATAAGAACTATGGACTTTATCTCTGAATTTGAACTTGTAATCACTAAAGACAGTCACTTAACATCCCTTGTTGGCTACTTTGATACATTTTTTGATCTTCCTAATAAAGTGTCCTTTTCGACAGGCCCTCATACAACTTCTACACATTGGAAACAAACTGTTTTCTATTTCAGAGATTGCAAAGAAGTCAAACAGGGTGACAAAATTAAAGGCACAATTATATGCAGTAGACAAAAAACTGATGTTAGAGCACTATCGGTCCAAATCAATATATTTGGAAAGAATCATAAGTATATACTTAGTTAGTTTTTAAGGTTAAATATTGTTAAATACTTTTTACACTTGTTTCATAACTTTTACATCTACTTAAATGTGCATGTGGTTTGTTTTCACAAATTTAAAACTTTTTTAAAAGTCACTAGTGGTGTTAATTTAAAAATGTGAAGTATCCACAAACCAGACAGTTGATATTTCTTTTTTTATACAAGTTGGGAGGTAAACAAGCACATGCTCCACCTGATTATAAGTGGTTATCATGGCCTATAGATACTCATAGCACCTTGGGCATTACTTACCCACTGCCTAGCATAGAAGGAGAATAACACTTTTTCAATGAGCTTTGGCGATCTTACTGCTATGTATCCCACTGTTTCCCTGGAAATTGGACAAGCGTTTTTTTCTAATCATATACCATTATTTCCATGACAAAAAAAACGCAAATGCTTAGTGTTTTCACATTACTTATGGTGCGTTAAAGGTGAGATAGGTTGTAAGAACACAACACATCAGGTGGTGTTGAGTCATTTGCCTTTTTTTTTTATTAAAACTGCTAAACTGTGTTATTTCGATGAAATCGTCTGCAATGTGAAGGTGCTACCAGTCCTTTGCTCAGATTCAAGTATAGGTCTGCCTCTCGTTGTCTGTAATACCCTCGGGGGGCTTATGCAAAAGAAAAACTATTTTTTTCTGGAATCGGTCGCATTACAGTTATTTCGTTGTTGTGTAGACACCATTGACTCTTACCAGGCTCAATAGATTTTTGTTTGTGAGTGCCGCAGGTTAAAGCCCGAAGGGTTAAACTGATTTACAAACTTGTGTATGAGCAAATAGTCTTAAAACCAAATCTGCTGTAATTTCTTGTTTTTGTTGCTAAGTGTATATAAAATGCATTTATAAATAATTGAGACCATTATACTAGTGCTTTTCAGAGTGAATTTAACCTTAATATTTTGTCTATAATCTGCCAATATTACATAAATTTTATATCGACCATGAAATAAATAAAAGAGAGTATCTAAGAAAATGTTTATTTTATTGTACATATAATTTTTACACATACCTAAAAGTGTTTTCTATATACATAATGTAGAAAAACAATCTAAAGTTGACAAAAAAAAATCACAAAGCTAAGTGAGATTTTAAAATAACACTTACTTAATACAATGTAGTGAGGAAATAGTGTACTTGTTGTGTGCTCTCCTTTATAATTGTAAGAAATTGTGTTCCTATGCATTGCAAATATTTGTGTGCCAACACATTTATCTATGTATTTACCAACTTCTTATTAGTGCTGTGGCTATTCAATGATGATTGACTTAAATAAGTTCACAGTAAATTTTATTTTTTGGTTAAAGTCCTATAGTGTATATGCTTGGAATGTAAGAAATAGTAGGTAATATCCAATAGAACTTATTATAAAGGGTAAACGTAGGCAGAATCAGCTCGCGTAAGTTTGCTGTTGCAAGCTATTTTTACAGAAACAACAAATATTTTACATTACGATATCCATAAGGCTCTGTATGCTAATTTCTACAATTTTATAAAGCTATATCCCTCAATCAGAATGACATTCCATACACTACACATTAGATTATATTGATTATTATATTTAAGTTTTATTTAGTAAATACACTAAATGCACAATATACAGAATTTCTTTTAATATTTCTATAATATTTTCAAATAGACGATATACATATATAAAAAGATCTATTGTTATTTTTCTACAATAAGCGTCACCAGTTGGATTATACCTAATCTTACATCCCTGAAATAATAGATAGGGGCCTAAAATTAGCATGATTATGGTTTGTTTATTTGATATTCAATGGAAATGGTCCCATGTTCCTACTCGGAAAACTATAGGCCTTTGATATCGTTTTTGATTATTATTATTTTTCAATATATTTGAAATTAACAACTTTTATGCATGTTATTTGGCAATCAAGGGTTGATTGGCCATTTTTCTCAATTTAAATTCATGAATTCTACGCCAAAAGATAACTCTAGGTAGAAGGACGGTACATTTATTTTGGGTCCTTCATTAGGTACCAATTACCCGTTAATACTTTTACTTGTTTCTTAATTCTCACTTGCCGCTCCATTCAGTCTACTGAATCTAAAGTAGTTTACATTCACATCAAAGCGCGATCTAAAGTTGAGAATATTTTAGCTAAGTATAAATACAGGTATAGGTACTTAACAAAAAAGGGCTTTAAAATATTTTTTTTATAAAGTGTGTCACTAACTATAGGTAATTTACTTATCCACCTATACCTACCTAGAATTTGAGATGGCAATCATTAGAAAATAATTTCATATTAAATAACATTTGGTCAGGAATATCAAGATCTCCAATTTAATCGGAAACATTAAAATTAATAAGCGTATTTTTCATATGGGTTAAGTTTAACACTAATTAAGCTACGATTTTAAGTTACTGTTAATATACATTATAAATTACTATAAATAGTAAGGTTTTCAATTCATCGAAGAGAAGTGCATGAATTTACGTTATTAATTGTTGCTCCATCACCAGCATTTTTGATATAGAAATACTTATATAATTAGCTTATCAATCTATTTTCAAAATAAGTTCAGTACAATTCGAACAGGTATGTAATTAGAAGGAAAGGAGAGGGATAGGTATATTGCTTTACCGCAATTTAGGAAATATGAAAAATATCTAATATAGAAAATCTTGACCTACGGCGGGGAGCGAACCCGCGACCCTTCACAATCCGGGTACTGCTCTAACCATATAAGCAACCAAGTACTTGGAGTAACCTACTCTACCTGTATTATTAGGAAATATGATCAAATCAATTGCTTCGGTACTTGAGATTTTAAAAAATCTGGATTAGTAACACCACCGCACCACGTCCCATTTGCATTTTTTTTATACTACTAGATGACAAACAAGCTGACGGCCCACTTGATGGTAAGCGCGGAAAATCGCTTGATATTGCAGGTGCGTTGTCATACCGGCCTAAGATGAAATGCCGTCCATGCCCAGTAATTACACTGGCTACCTTTCCCTTCAATCTGAAACACAGCGAACTGTTTCACGGCTGAAATAAGAAAGGCGGTGGTACCTACCCAGACGACCCTACATACGGGCTTATCACCTAGTGTGTTAATTTGAAATGTTGACTATTTCACAAATGGTCCCGTTCGCTAATGGTCCACTTTGCAAATGTCTTTAGTCAGCTTCAAAACCTACCCTCGTTTATTACATAGTTACGTCTGCTTCCATTATAGTATCTTACATGTATAGTATCTTAAAACATCAGGAAATATCTCCTGAATCCGCAAAGAGTACTAATAAGTAATTCGTTTTCATACATAGTTTGTTTGTACAAAAGTTAAAATTTATCGTCGATTTTCACTATGGCAATATGGCGGGCGACATAGTCAACTAAACGTCACCAAAGTGACATACGCGCCATGTTGAATATTTGGCTGTGTTGCAGTTTTTTCTATAAAAATCTTGTTTTGTACCACGCAACAAAGCGAATAAAAATAAAATGGACAATTGATCGCATATTTTTACCTATTTTTCAGTATAGTGTACATAGACCTGGCCGGCTCCATACATTTTTGTAACATCTCTTTTATGTTTCTGTGTAGTTTTCGTTGTGTGAGAGAAATGTTTGAATATAAGTTTTGAAGATTGAGTACGACCAGTTTATATCTCTAGTCTATGGACTAACACCCATATGCACAGTCGGCTCCTCGAGATTTCCTCCACTCGACTGTGACTCGACTCAGCCTCAAGGATAAAGTCGGTATGCAGAATTCAAAAAACTATCCTCGACTTGAGCAAATTCCTCAGTTGAGTCGAGTAATGAACTGTCAAACTCAAGGTACGTCGCGATCTACCTTGAGGTCTCCTCAAAGGTTGTAAACAGTGCTTTTCACGTTATTTCTGAGGTTATTTCAAGTTTTATTAGCATAATGACTGATTTCTATGATTTTATTGACTAACTTTCAAGTGAGTATATGTGCTAGATACAACTTTAATTATTTACCTAGATATTGTGATGCAAATATAATTATGTCAGTGGTATTTAATTTATACTTTATGATAAATTCCCTCAAGCACGCCTTTACCATTTCACTAAAAATTTGCCTCCCGGCCATAATAATTTTCATACTGAACGCGAAAAACGAATGAAATCAAATAAATCAAAATTAAGCATTGCAGTATTTGCAGTCGACAGTTGAGTTGAATGACAAATAATGGCAGAACTGAAAGATACGTCACAGAAGTAGAACACAATCTCAGAGTAGGACAGCCCACAGATGAAAAAAGTGAACCATAAACATATTATCAACACTTTGCCAACATAATTATAAGAAATTTCATGACGTCATTCCTTCACTCAACCTCAACCCGCCTTTACTGGAGTTTCCTCAGTGGAGGATGAAGCCGTAACTGAACATACCGATTTCAAGGATGTTTTTAAGATTTCCTTGAGGTGACTTCGACTAAGGTCGAGTGGAGGCGGTTTCGAGGAAACGTCTCTGCATATCGGTGTAAGACCCTGCGAAATAGTGAACATTTGTAAAGGGACATAGTGTTACTAATCCAGTTATTGGATACCGTTACATAGCTTCACTTTCACTTCAAAGAAATTTACAATATAATAATATGTTAATCTTTTTTCTTAATCACAATTATTTTCAGCTCTAATACTATGATAGTAGGGTTAGAATTATGATACTGAGGAAATAGGGATTGCAGAATATTTTTAAAATTAGCGAATTACAATAAATTCTTTAACTACATGCGCACCGCTCAGCGGTTGGGCGCTTTTGAAATTGGCTCACTATGTCGTCTTCCACGTAGACAATTTATACATTGAGGCATCGCGTTGTGCTTCCAAGTCAGTAGTTTGTGCGCACACAGCAACGTAAGCAGCTTCGCACACACACATAACGTTTAGCTTTTCTTTAACAGACAGTTAAATACGCTGTAACAACTAGTTTTAACACTATTTACAAGTGTGGCCAAATATTATTCTTCTGTGGGAGGAGGCGCGTCGTCGCCCTCCTCCTCTTGCTTAGCACGAACTTCGGCATCTGAAACAAAAAGTTAATTTTAAATTTTATAATGATTATGAAATAAATTCTATAGTTATTGTGTCGATCTGTACGATCGACAACCAATCGATCGATACTTAATAAAATTTTTAAGATCGCGTATTCGGTTCACGCCCCAGGAAATTATTTTTTTCTAGTTTAGATATTTTCTGATCATATTCTTATAGAATCAACTACTTAGCTTTTGCCCGCGGCTTCGCTCTTGTCAAATTCGGGGTAACTTAAAATTTTAAAAAGAGGGATTTTCTTTGTTCAAATCAATGAGTACAATTTAATTCAAGATCAACCTCAAACCATCAAATGATCACGTCGTTAGGTAATTAATTAAACGAAACCAGAGCGCCCAAATCACTACACCACTGAGTTCCTCCCGTAACACTCGCCTGCCGTATCAGTAAGTAGGTACAGCACAAGTATACAAGATATATCAAAAGTACCCCTTAAGCGGTAATTGTGTAAATGGGTCCCTTGTGTAGAGTGTAAAGTTTTTTTTTTTATCAAAAATAAATAATTTTTCAGCATGTCATAATGTCATACTACAGTTGTCATACATTAGTAATAAACTCTACACAAGGGACCCATTTACACCCTTTAAGGGGTACTTTTGAAAATGATAACATAAAACTCCAAAGAACATATTTCATACCAGATTTGAATAGTGAAACATAGTATCAAGCCTACCCGTTTTAGGCGGAGTACCTGTTTTAGGCTCAACTCCCCTAGTAATTTACTAACTCAAGACAGAAGTATTTGAAAGAGAATGTGGAGCAAGTACACGAATTGAATAAGAAATGATGCATAGACAAGGAATTCTTTAAAAAGTACGAGAAGTTTAGATTAAGTATTAAGTACCTACTAGTCTGTTTGATGCGCAGCTAGCTACACTACGTACGGTTTATACAGGGTGGTGCCGTCAATACGACAGTAAATTAAAACATGGGCTATATTAGTTCACAGAAATGATTTGCCGCTTTCAAAAACACATTATTCGTTTGTTAATTTCATGACATTTGTATGACATAGTATAAAATTGGCTGCATTATTTCATAGAAAGGCCATGAAATTATCAAATGATTAAGATATTTTTAAAAGTGGCAAACCATTTCTATGAACTAATATAGCCCATGTTTTAATTTATTATCGTGTTGAGGGCACCATCCTGAACTCTTGCCACTTAATACATTTAATCTTCTCCTATTTTAAAGTCGGTTGAAACGAGAACAGCTGGCAAGCTTGACGTCCTGTTGACTGTTAACCTACACTTATTAACATACATGGAATAATCGTGTTCATTTTATAATAAACTAACTAAAAATAAAAAATAACGAATTTGTCCCATGCGCTAGTCGCCGCAACTGCCGTCCGACGCGCGATCTGTTGTACTGAATCATGCAATTGTTTTGTTTGCCCGTTCGCGCGCGCAATTCTCTCGGTTAATTTCGCTGGTCGCCTCGCAGGTCGACGTTACGCGTGGCGTGCTTCATAAATTGCCATACATTCGTTTTCATTCGCGCAAACAGAAGCGCGAATATTCGCCGCAGCTAATTTGCCGTGACCAGGCCGTAAAGTGAGATAATAGCCCTGACTACGCGCTAGTGCTACGTTATACCCTGCGAGCTACGATAGCAATGCCACTATGGGCCAGGCCACAACACTGCGTTGCGGCATCGTATCGTTGCCGCGTCGAAGTAGAACACGCGGAGTGCGGTCCCTGTCTCACTAGAAACTGAAACGTTGGTAGGCGTCTTATCGTACGATGTCGTATCCGATGAAATTTTTGCGTTACGGCATCGCATCGCATTTCTGTGCGTTGTTGTTTTAGCGATACGACGCCGCAACGCAGTTTTGTGGCCTGACCCCATGATCCAATACTGCTACGACGCTACGGCGCACGTGCCGTAGCAATATTACCGCTACGACGGGTTGTCCCGTAATTATAGCGCTACGTCGCGTTGTAGTAAAACAGGCTGCAACTGCAGCACCGACTGCAGACTAAAAAACTGGTTAAGTAGAGTACCTATTAACTAAAACTGGTAAATTACTTGAAACTGGTAGAGTAGATCTGTTAATGGAATTAACATGGTTATTTCCCTTTGCCTTTAACTTTTGTAATTAAGACACACTGACCTCAGAATCGCACCCTATGTTCGCGCCTAAAGAACCGGTTCTGGAGAGGGGCGCGGGCGGCGAATGAAGATCGGCTCGGCTCGGCGCGCGGCGATCCACACACTGAATTCTACACTAAGATTGCACGGACAACGTAACTCAAAATTATTTGTAAATCATATAAGATGATTAAAGGAATTTGAAGACTGGAGATTCGACGTTTATTTCTTGTAGTATACAAGAAAAGTGGTGCCGTGACCAGGATTAATAAAGGCCAAGACGGCGGCTAGTGGTGAGCCCGTTCCTTTTCCTATACTTACCTATTTTATTTCAGCTAAATAAAACCCTAAGTTCGAATCTATTTGGGCGGGTAACGTCGCAGTTAATGAACAGAGTTTAAATCATAGTTAATTTGTAGTTCGTTAAGTAATTTTCAATCACAACGTAGGTTTTCATTTTTTATTTTTTTACCCTCCGATATCGATTTTGTAAATTTATAATTTCAGATGGTTCGCGAGCTTTCGAAACATTTAATGGTATTTTAACGTAAATTTAATTCTTTCTTTCTCAAATTCCAGGCAAATATACAAATTGTTGGATTATTTGACGACTTCGCCGGCCAATCTCAGTATCGTATGTACCTATTAACAACATAACAAGGGAAAATATTGATTTGGTGAAGCCTTTGGGGGGCTGAATTGCCGTTATCTGAGGTATTTATATATTTTTTATTTTGCTAAGTACCTAGACGAATTTTTAGTTCCCACAAAATGACGGATAATCAAGTAGAAAAATTAATTAAAAAACGTAGTTGCATTAAGGGTCAATTAACTATCTATAAAAATTATTTAGATACAATTCAGCAAATTAGTGTTAGTAAATTGACTAGTCAGCAAGTATCAGAACTAAACTTGAGGTTAAAAAAGTTAGATACAAATTTGGGCAATTTTGATGCTTTACAAACGGAAATCGAAATTTTGTACGATCATGGTAGTGAACAGCTGATGGAAAGAGAAACAATAGAAAATCAATTCTTTAATTTAATGTCGAAAACCCAGTCAATTATAGATGAAGCCAATAGTTTTTCTAGTAAACGTCAAAGTTTAGTCAATGCCTCCGTAAACCAATCGGTAAATTTTGAAAATGGATTTGCGAGCAGTAGTATTTCATTGCCTACAATTAAATTACCTACCTTCGATGGGTGTTATAATAAATGGTTAGAGTATAGGGATACATTCAATTCGTTGATTCACAGTAATGAGAACATAAACATGATTAACAAATTTCATTATTTGAGGTCTTCGTTGGAAGGCGGGGCTGCATTAGTCATAAAATCGATTGATTTCAGCTCTGATAATTATGATGCTGCATGGGATTTGTTATGCGAAAGGTATAACAATAAGAGATTGTTAATAAATAATCATATGAAGGCCTTGTTTAGTATTGAGCCCGCAGTGAAAGAATCGGATTCTTCGTTGCGTTTTATTATCGACCATTTCACAAAGAACTTAAGATCTTTAAAAAATTTAGGTCAACCAGTGGAGCATTGGGACTCTTTAATTATTTATTTGATTTGTATGAAATTAGATTCTTTTACTAGTAGGAAATGGGAAGAACATAAAGGTAGCCTTGGAGATATTCCAACCTTAAAGGAGTTTTTTGATTTTTTAAGAAACAGGGCAGATTTTTTGGAAACTGTAAAATGTAGCAAGACCTCAAAGAATGAAAGACTAACTCATTTGGTATCATCAACCCATAGTGAAGGGTCCAGTAATAGTAAAAAGATTAATTGTGTAGTATGTAAGCAAACTCATCGTTTGCATGAATGCCCTACGTTCACTTCAATGAAGCTAGAAGAACGTAATAAAGTTGTATCCAATAATAAATTATGTATAAACTGTTTTAATACTGGACATTTCGCAAACAATTGTAGGCATAATCCGTGCAAGATATGTAGATATAAGCATAACACCTTATTGCACAGAGATAAGGTTTATTTCGGTAATAAGATCGAAAATAACAAATCGCAGCCACTTGTATCACACGTACAGAGCGATCAGCTGTGCGCGGGCGCCTCGCATACGGAACCAGTGTCGTTATCTACAGCGACAGCGGCCCCTGCGCAGCATGTTTTACTGTCCACGGCGCTCGTTCAAGTCGTAAACAATATTACTAATGAAGTATATGTAGTGCGCGCTTTGCTAGACAGCGGGAGTCAAATAACGTTGATTACCGACCGTTTACGCGCCAAGTTAGGATTGTATAGTGTAAAGAAAGAGCAGCCTGTGACGATATCGGGTATAGGTAACATTAAGTTATGTATAGCGGACAGTTGTAAATTTGTATTGCAGTCGGTGAAAGGTAATTTCTCAACTGAAGTAAATAGTATGGTAGTACCGCGCATAACTAATATGTTACCAAATGTACAGTTAGACATATGTAGTTTTAATATTCCTAAAAATGTATTAGTAGACTTAGCAGATCCACAATTTTATAGGCCCGCCGAAATAGACATTCTGATTGGAGCAGATTTATTTTGGGAGATAGTTAATGGTAAACAAATAAAATTAGGTAAGGGTAAACCTACTCTGCAACAATCTAGGTTAGGATGGTTAGTGTCGGGACCTGTAGGTATACAAGAATCAAAAGGTAATTTTGTTAGTTGTAAATTTAATTTGGATATTAGTAAACAGTTAGAAAGATTTTGGACAATTGAGGAAATCCCTTCTTGTGAGCCGGTAAAGAACACAGAGGAGGAATTTTGCGAAAATAACTTTATAGAAAATACCTATAGATTACAAAACGGTAGGTTTTGCGTAAAAATGCCTTTCCACACTTCACCAGAAGTGTTAGGTGATTCATTGCAAATGGCGAAAAGGCGTTTTTATAATTTGGAGAAAAAATTCAGTAAACAACCGACTTTAAAGGATTCTTATGTAAAATTTATTCGTGAGTATCAAGAATTAGGACATTTGTCACCTTCGCGTAGAATCAACCTCGCGTATTATTTGCCGCATCACCCAGTGTTGAGAGAAAAAAGCGAAACAACAAAGCTTCGCGTTGTATTTGACGCGTCCGCAAAAACTAGTACAGGGTGGTCGTTAAATGATATACAGGGTGTAGGTGCAATTGTACAGGATGATTTATTTAGCATTTTGCTTAGATTTAGACAGCATAGTTTTGTTTTCACAGCAGACATAGAAAAATTCTATAGGCAATTAATTATAAATGAAAGTCAAAGGCAGTGGCAAATGATTTTATGGAGAGAAAATGAACGACAACCGTTAAAATATTTAAAACTTAACACCGCCACTTACGGAACGGCCTCTGCACCTTTTCTAAGCACGCGTTGTTTATTTCAATTAGCTGAAGAATGTGGTGATGTAGGTATTAAGGAAATAATTAAACATGACTTCTATATCGACGATATTTTAACTGGCTGTGAATCGGAATCAGAATTAAATCTGTTATGTATGTCAGTTATTAGAGTTTTGAAATCCGCGGGTTTCAATCTGAGAAAGTTCCGTACTAACTCTAATTCTCTTGGTCAAGAAAATAGCATAACCGAAGATCAAACGTTCTCAGATTTGAAGACCACGACCGGAACTTTAGGTTTGATCTGGTCACCTACCTGCGATAAGTTCATGTTCCCTATACATATAAAGGTCGAAGAAAGTATCACAAAAAGGAAAATGTTATCTATGGTAGCTAGAATATTCGATCCCTTAGGTCTTTTGAGTATATTTATTATCAAGGCCAAAATACTATTACAAAATTTGTGGAAATGTAAATTAGGATGGGACGATGAAGCTACAGGAGATATAAAGTTAATGTGGATCTCTTTTGTTAAGACCATCAATTCGCTTTCATGCATTGAGGTGCCTAGGCACGTTTCCTGTAAAAATGCTACAATGCTTGAATTACATATATTTTCAGACGCGTCTCAGGCAGCATACGGTGCTTGCGCATATGTACGTTCGGTGGATCAAGGCGGAACGGTTTATGTAAGAATTCTATGCGCAAGGTCAAGAGTCGCTCCCTTAAAGTCATTGACAATACCTCGGCTCGAGTTGTGCGGGGCGCTGCTGTCGGCTGAGTTGGGCGCTAAGGCAAGACAGGCTTTGCGTGTTACATTATTTCGTTGTGTCCATTGGACAGATTCCATGGTGGTTTTAGGGTGGATACATACCTCATCAAGTAGAAAATTAAATGTATTTGTAGCCAATAGAGTTAACAAAATTAATGAATTGACAAAAAACTGTGAATGGAGGTATGTACCCACCGACGAGAACCCAGCTGATCTCGTGTCGCGGGGTGTAGATATAGTAGACGATAGGTTATCTAACTTTTGGTGGGGAGGACCTAAGTTCTTAACTCAGGATGAGTCACAGTGGCCTTTGCCAAAATATAATTTGGAAGGTCATGATAGTGAAGTGAAAGTATTTATAGTAAATAATTGTATACAAAATGTATTGATAGACTTTTCTCGTTATTCTAGTTTAAGTAAATTAAAACGTGTTATGGGGTACATTTTAAAATTTGTAAATAATTGTAGAAACTCAAATAATAAAAACTTTTCATTAAATTTAAATGTAGATGAATTAAATAGTAGCCTATTAACCATAGTAAAACTATCTCAGGCAGAATCATTCAGAAGTGAATTGCAATCACTTCAAAATAATCTTTCAATATCTAAAAAATCGAATATCTTGTCTTTGGATCCATTTTTAGATCCATCAGGGGTGATAAGAGTTGGCGGAAGAATAGAAAATTCAAAATTCAGTTACGATAAAAAGCATCCTATACTTTTAGATTCAAAACACCGTTTGTCTATTCTGATATTTGAGTCTGAACATAGACGTCTTATGCATGCAGGCCCCCAACTCTTGTTGGCCTCTGTAAGAGAAATTTATTGGATAACTAATGCGCGAAATATTGCTAGAAGTATACCACATAAATGTATAACATGTAGACGTTATAGGGGTAAAACATTAGAGCCAATGATGGGCAACCTGCCAAACCAACGTCTTACACCGGGTATACCGTTTGAGACGACAGGCGTTGATTTCGCAGGTCCCTTTTTTATTACTGATAGAAAGGGCCGTGGTTGCAAAATAAGTAAATGTTATTTATGTCTGTTCGTATGTTTTGCAACCAGGGCGCTTCACTTAGAAGCGGTAAGCGATCTAAGTAAAGAAGCATTTATATTAACTTTGAAACGATTTATATCACGACGTGGTAAACCAAGGTACTTATTCTGTGATAACGGGTCTAATTTTGTGGGAGCTAAAAATGAGTTGGAAAGGTTTATTTTTTTTAATCAGGACCCTATAACGCAATTCAGTTCTGATGAAGGTGTTAATTTTCAATTTTCACCAGCGTATGCTCCTCATTTTGGCGGTCTGTGGGAAGCAGGCGTTAAGTCGTCAAAGTTCCATATTAAACGAATACTAGGAGATAGGCATTTAACATTTGAAGAACTTGCGACCTTATTCGCCCAGGTAGAAGCGATACTTAACTCCCGTCCTATATGTCCTATGTCATCCAATCCTAACGACCTCACTCCCTTGACTCCCGGGCATTTTTTAATTGGAAAACCACTCATGGCACTTCCATCCCAGCAGTTGACAGATGTAAACATGAATAGATTAAATAGATATGATCAATTGGAACAAATGAAGCAACATTTTTGGCAACGTTGGCATCATGAATACATCTCAGAATTACAGCAACGTACCAAATGGCGTCAGCGTCAGTCTTCTTTGAAAATAGGAGACATGGTCGTACTGAAAGAGGACAACATGCCACCTCTAAAATGGCGTATAGGGAGAGTTCTGACTTTGTTCCCGGGTAAAGATGGCATTTCTCGCGTTGCAGATATAAAGACTGGAAATGGAATCGTTCGCAGGGCTCTTCACCGGCTCTGTCCTCTGCTGCAACCTCAAGACTCCGATGGTGAAGAGTTGAAGCCATCTTCAACGGGGGAGGATGTTCGCGCCTAAAGAACCGGTTCTGGAGAGGGGCGCGGGCGGCGAATGAAGATCGGCTCGGCGCGCGGCGATCCACACACTGAATTCTACACTAAGATTGCACGGACAACGTAACTCAAAATTATTTGTAAATCATATAAGATGATTAAAGGAATTTGAAGACTGGAGATTCGACGTTTATTTCTTGTAGTATACACCCTATGTATTAGAATTAGACCCCGGTAGTATACGTAATATCTACCACTTCCTTCAACGCCCTCCTACGAGGCGGTCAGTCACGTTGTTGCTATGTGCGTCTGCGACGCCATGTTATCAGATATAACTTAATTCAGATTTCAGTGAAATATAATGTAAAATAGTCAGTAATCACTTCAGTGAATAAATCAGTGAAATTACGTCAGTCTTCAGTTTCATTTTAGCCACCAACACCCACTAAGCTAATAGGCCCGGGTGTCAACGTGGGGAGGCGCTTCGAACCCGCCACCGACCCACGATACCGCAAACAAGATCATTCTACCGTTTACTCTAATGCTACGTTGCACCCAGCGAGCTACGATAACAATGCCACTATGACCCAATACTGCTACGACGCTACGGCGCGCGTGCCGTAGCAATATTACCGCTACGACGCGTTATAGCAAAAAACAGGCTGCAAGTGCTGCAACTGCAGCAGGGACTGAAAAACCGGTTAAGTACAGTACCTACTAACAAAAATGGTAAAGTACTTGAAACTACTTAGTACCGTTTATTCTACCCGTAGACAGCACCCTTATAGGTGTTAGTCGTAGCGCTATAGTTACCGTACGAAGACTTAAATAACTACCTATTTTAATTTATATATTTAGTTCAGGAAAAATATATAAGTATATATAAGTCGTTCAGCTTAATTCGATCTATAACGTTTACAAGTGAGTACCTACTTATACCTAAAACTTTTCGTATTGTTTGAGTTTAACTAATGCTTACCTTTAGTAGCCTGCTCCTTCCATATTTTCTTATTGTCACTCAAACATGCTATCCAAGGCTTTCGAATCTTGAATTTTGTGTTCGTATCGTTTCCTAAAACATTAAATAACAATATATTTTGAATCGAAATAGTAATAAATTTGAAATTGAAGAAAAATTTCAACTTCTGTACAAGCAAAATAAGCATAAAAACGAATAATTAGTATTTTTCCCGGATTCAGAAGATTTACCTAATTTTTGAGATGATGTACAGTCGACAGCACATAAAGCGTAACAGTTTGACCTTGAAACCGCCCTTACTGCGTTTGTAATAGAGGCGGCTTTAGTAGTGCAACTGTTACACTTGATGTGCTGTCGTGTGTACCCACATATATATGAAACATCTTCTTTATCCAAATTATGTTACTTATTTCGTAATAAGGACATTTAGAGTTAAAATGTAATATACATGGCTGCTTTCTAAGGGATCCTGTAACACATATGCTTAGCCACTTAATAGTTTGTAATACTAAGCTTTGTATAGACTGAGACAATCTATGTTGGTCATCTGAAGTATTTTATGTAGAAATGAAACATCTATATAAGTAGGTGCCTACCTATTTTAAAATTATTAGACAGGTACGGATAAAGTTTCAATAAAATGAAATTTGTTAGGTAATTTACCTGTATTTTCTTCATTGATAGGTTCGTGGCTTGTGCTAGTCGAATTCTTCGTGTTCGAATGGAGTGGCCCCAGGATGCATTCAAGCATGTCAGCGCACACGCCCATGCTAGGCTCTACGATGAATTCGATGAAGCCGATCTGAGACTCCGCTACGAGGGTGTTGTTCCGATCACAGAGGGGGCTAAAGGGAAGACCGAGGTCTCGCTCTTTATCGCCTTGCAGGAAAAATTCGTCCAGCAAACTCATGGTCCATCTATGATGAAGGTCCCATCTCTGGAAAGTGACATTTAGGAATTTTATGATAGTAATAATATTTTTCACACACTAAAAACATAATAGGTACCATAAGTAGGTACCCACCTACTTATGGTACCTATTATGTTTTTATTTATATGTATGTGCAAAAAGACACTGAAGTATAGCAAAAAAAATACAACTTTGGTACTTTAGGTATATACAACCTATACTTTTTCAATGAATCCCCGATAGATTTACAAAAGTAAGGCTTGGAGCCATCCGTTCATAATTCTACCGGGGGTCTTGTTCAGAGAAGTTTTTCACCCTTATACTACCATAACACTAACATTAGATATTATTTGCTAGATGGTAGGCCCCTATGGTCGTATGTAGTTATGTACCTATTTCCGCCGTGAAACAGTTCGCTGTGCTTAGGATTGAGGGGAAAGGTAGCGTAATTACTGAGAATGTAAGGCATTTCATCTTAAGCCCCAAGATGACAACGCACCTGCAATACCAAGTTATTATTTACTTGTTATTGTGGTGTCTATAGACGACGGTAACCACTTACCACCAGATGGGCAGTCAGCTTGTTTAAAAAGCCAAACCTTGAATCCTTCATAGGAAAGATGTTAGTTAATTTGCAAGAAATGCACATTAAATACTTTCGCATTGAGCCTTGAACTGTCATCGGATCACTAACTTTTGCCGTTAGCTGTAGTTCTTTATAAAAATTGTCGCCTCCAAAGACAGTTTGATCAATAAAATTTGTTCGGTTTAGTCTAAAAAAGAGACCAAAATTCGTGTGAAATTTCATATTTGTTCGATGTTAAGTAAGGAGCAGGGCTTTTTAAAAATTAAACCTACTTAAGCATTGCAAGAAATTTATGTTCGGAGAAGGTGACAAACGCAAATCAAATAATTTCATTGATTGCAATATTTTATAAACTTTTACTTCTTATACATTTTTTTGCGTTTTTTTACTTATTTAAATTTTTTTATTTCTTTTATTTCTAGCACCTTTTCTGCACTCTCTTTCTTCGTAATATTTATATCACATTAGCTTGTCTGGAAGAAATTGCATTTTAGCAATAAATTCGCCCAATTGTACTGCTTTGTATTGTTTAATTTGTCTCTTGTGTGCAATCAAGAATATTTATAATTATTATTTTTTAAATGCTACGCTAATTTCTAATTAGATAGTTACCTACATCAAATTGTCTAATTATATTAGCATACCAGCATTGTCCTTAATTTTTGATTTTAACATTATTATAAATGTTTAAAAAATTACTTAGTAATTAAAATATAATAAAACTAGAAAAATTTCACGTCCTGAGGTCGTTTCCTGACTCAGAACGTGATTTTTTTCTAGTTTTATTATATTTTAATTACTATACCAGCATTGCTTAGTAATTTTAATTTGTAATGCACGTTGCTCATTCACATTAATAGTAAAATGATTTTTCTTTTATCTTTATAATTAATACTAAATTAGATGTTGTGGACCTCATAAATCTTTCCATTCTTATATTTTAGATAACTGTGTACCACCAAATCGACAAATGAGCAACGTATGTACAGACGACAGCACATCTAGCGTAACAGTAGCCTACGAAAGTCGCCTCTATTACCAACGGAATAAGGGCGGTCTCAAGGTCAAGCTGTTAAGCTTGATGTGCTATCAGCTGTACTTATTTTGATGCAAAAAAAAATATCTTTATCTACATACCTTCGCGGGATGAGAAATATCACAGCAGTGCAGCACCAGTGACGCGGCCTTCGACTTGTCGACGGTGGGCTCAGCCAGCGACAGCAGCGACCTCATGTTCTTCAGCTGCTGGAAGTGGAACGACATGTCTGTCGCCAGCACCATGTCGATGACCAGGGTACGGAACTCGCGGAATTCGTCCCTGGACAGGTTCTGTAGGATGTTGCAGTCTTCATCGCGCATTAATCTGAATCGGGAAATGAACTCTTTAAGACTGATGATCCACTAAAAACCGAATGCTAGATTTGAGGATTTGAGGAATTGTATTAGTTGACGGCTGGCAGGTCGAGTGGTCATTTCTCCCGGGTCCAAATCACGGTAGGGGCAGGAGTTAGTGTTTTTATGTTTTTATTTATGTAGAAATAATTCTTAGGTTGATTTTGATAGGGTTGGCAGCGCGTATTTCGTGTCCAAGGTACTGCAAGCGTCTATAGGCTAAGGTAGTAATTATATTGCTACCCTTGTCGTACACACGACATCACATACAGTATAACAGTTACACTACGAAAGCCACCTCTATTACGAACGCAGTAAGAGCGGTCTCAAGGTCGACTGTATTTTAAACATAAAAAACTAGACAGGAATCCTATACCTATTACTTTACTGTACACAGGACCTTTTAATGCTTTCGGACATTGCAAAAGAATAGGAGATAGCTAATAGTCACATTAATAATTCCAACCAATAGAATCTAATATATAAAATTCTCGTGTCATAAAAGTTACCATACTCCTCCGAAAGTGCTTGGCCGATTTTCATGAAATTTTATATATTGTATATTCAGTGGGTCTGAGAATCGGCTACTACGTGTTTTTTTTTACCTTTTTTATGGCAAAACAACATTTGCGGGGTCAGCTAGTATCTATATATTATTATATGGATACTACAACTAAGAGAACACATTGACGTGTGGGGTTGAGGATGCTACAGCTTGTAAGACGTCAGTTAAAGTTGTTTATTGTTTTAAAAATATATTAAGGACCATCCACACCTTCGCCAGCAGTAACCAGGTCCGTGACCTAAACTGCATATTAATATTAAAGGACGATAGTAACCCTGGAGCATCAATAAAGTGCATTATATCACGAAGGTGGTAGGCCCGTATGTAGGGTCGTCTGGGTAGGTACCACCGCCTTTCTTATTTCAGCCGTGAAACAGTTCGCTGTGTTTCGGAATGAAGGGAACGGTAGCCAGTGTTATTACTGGGCATGGACGGCATTTCATGTTAGGCCTCAGGATGACAACACACCTGCAATATCAAGTGATTTTTCCTTGTTATTGCAGGTGTCTATAGGCGGCGGTAACCGCTTACCAACAGGTGGGCCGTCAGCTTGTTTGTAATCTAGTTGTATAAAAAAAAAGTAAAGTAGGTCATATTTGTTCGTCGGGCTCGCAGGGGAATCACACCAAATTTCGGCAGCCTCTACCAGTATAAATCTCCAATCCATGGCCTTTCACCGCATTCCCAGAGTGATATGTGTTATCTCTGCCATCTACCGTCAAATGTTGAAATAATAACAACCCCTAACATGTAATTTTTAACCCCTTCCTGGAGGAATCTCCTACAACAGTCCCTCCAGGTGGAAGAAAAGTACTCTAGAGAGATTTGATCTTTACGATTGACCCTATCGATTGATGACTTAAAAGTAGGTTGTTAGTTTCCAGATTTTAGCCGGTTCTATTCAAGCAGTGTAGCAAGCGTTTAAATCTTTGAAAGCGGTTTTGATTCTTTAGCCGACTTCAAAAACGAGGCTGTTCTCAATTCGGTTGGTATGTTTTCTACGTATGTACCTACACCGATTTCGCCGAGATTTCTGACCCGAATTATGTGATTATTTTTTGTTCGATGCGGAATAGTTGCCATTTGTCCCATAAATAAATATTTAAAATCGATTGGATAGTTTGGTTTTTAAATCAAAATCACTGGAATCAGTGAGTCTCTACTTAGTAAGCATGCGAAATTGGGGATTTTTGCTTTCCTACGACATTTTAGTGAAACGATACGATGTAGGAAACAATACATGCTGTTGGTGACCCATCTAGCTTTGACCTTAGAAAGTTTTCACTAAAAATTGTGAAAAAATAATAATCAAAACTGACTTCAAAAATTATAAAAAGAATGAAATAATTAAATTTAAGTACGTAATTATCCCCTAGAAACATATTTTTTGGAGTTGGTGCTAAGTTGTTTCCAGATAGGTACAATAGAAAAAAAGTGAAACACTGACTCAAAAAATATGTTGCTAGAGGATAAGTACCTACTTAAATTTAATTATTTTATCCTTTTTAGTATTTTAAAGTCGGTTTCAATTTTTATAATATCGAAGGAATGTTTCCTTCCAGTAGAGTTTGCTATCTCCGATATTTAGGGTACTTTTCCTTTAGGTGCGGTTAAAAATTCCACCCGGTATATTCTTCGCTATTGACATAAAATATTTGCCGTTTATATGATACTTAGTTGTTCGAAGCTTTGGTTATAAGGAACGCCAGATAGATAGATTCCTACATTGTACCATGTAGCACGGTTGAGCATTCAATTTATATTATAATGTTGGGCCGACATTAATTCACGGCCCGATTGATGGATGGGGCGGGCGGGCGACGCGCGATTATAGGCCGTGATGTAAATAAACGTTGCCATTACTTGCATAATCTGCTTGACGATTCGATTAGAAAGAAAAAAGGAAGGAAAGAAAAGACATTTGTGTGGCAATTTCAAATGTATAATTTGGAATTACCACACAATGACATGTATTTTGCTGTTTTTACTAAAAAAAATTATTTTGAGTGAGTGTCGGCAGGCTGTTAAAAGACCAAAGGTTAATTGTAAGAAATCATGTTACGTTGTTACTAAGTTTTAGTATTATATATTTTTATATTTTGACAGCAAAGGGTCAAGCACATACAGCCATGTGCATCAGACATCACCAGCCTAAATACGTCCCACTGCACGGAGAAAAATCGATGACCGAAATAATTACGAGAAGTGTTTAGTAAAAATTTATTACTAGATTTCTAGTTGTTTTAACAAATTTATTGTTTCTAATACCTTATTCTGTTTAATCGTACTAACTTTCTGTTTTCATAATATTTCATATCGTCAAGTTTACTAAATGTAATCCTACAAGAATTCTTATGTTTACTATTACGATTGTTGATAGTACATAATACGAGTCATTATGTAAAGATTACTAGAATAAAGTGTTTTCATTACGAATAATATTCTGGTGATTTATACGATACCTTCTTTAGTTGTGAGTACCTTAAAACTTGTTTATAGTATTAAATACTCTGTCTTTAGTACAACTTTATAGTTTGTTATACTTTACCAATATATTTAACCTTAACAATATAGTAATTGGTACAGTCAACAATAACTAGTACAGTGAATAACATTAATTATAAGGTTTCAATTACATAAAATTCTTTTCATTTTAACTCAAAAATTAATTTGTTAAGACAACATAACTATCTCGCCGTGATTGCCTGTATAAGCGTATTATGAACTACACGTTTCGCAACAGAAACTAAACATCTTGTCCAAGTCATCAAAAAAGGCGCCTCACTTTCGTCATTTCAGATAAAACTGTGTGGCATAAAAGGTGGCGTGTAAAAATTTAATAGGGTTTAAAATAAAAGATGGATGAAAATGTTGCTAAATTCCTTACGCAGTGGTAACTTGAAGAATATATACCTGCATTTCAAGGTAAGCTCATTTTACACTATTAAAATTTTACTAAAGGATCTCCGGCCTGATATGATCAGTATGCAACCATCTCCCACTCATCATCAGCCTTTCTTATGTCCCCACTGGCGGGGCACAGGCCTTTGGTCACATTAAAGGAATGGGTCATAACTCACAACTCGGACCTAGGCTTATAGGCCGGATGTAACTAGGCCCAACGGAATAACATGCCTTCCAGAGCGTGAAGACCTCTAGATAATACATTTTTGGTCACCCATCCGACAAACGGCCATTGCGAACTCATTATATTATTTGATTTGGTAAAATGTAAATGCTATTCTAGACACCTCTACCTCGACGGCCCTCAAGTGTGAAAGAAGAACGCAGAAAATAAATATAACACATTTTCTTTTGTTTCAGCCAAAAAAGTAAACAAAGCTAGATGCCAAATTGCTTAAAGACCTAATCCACTTAATCGACCGAGCAAAGTTCTTAAAAATCTAGAAAATTGGAAAAAATAAAGAATTCTATGCTCAAAATCAGTAAGTAAAAATATACCAGTATCTATCTCAGTCAGAGGTTAACTTCTTACTTTAATAAGTTATTTGTAAGTGGTTACTTGAGACTGACAAAATTATGGAATATTTGTTTTACTAGAAGAACTATATTGCAACCAAAAATTACATATTTTTTTCAGATTTTAGTTGCATTTGTCTGCATGCTACAGAGTCATACAAGCATTTTTTGAGTATAAGCCAATTGTTTAACATTGATTATAATAAACAAGAAGAACAAGGAACAGTACCTAACCAAATAGTCATAACTGTTTCAGAAACATATGAAGTAAGTACCTACCTAATTCCTCTTTAAGTTTTCTCGTCAAGTGTAGTCGTTTTATGCTACTACTATTCAGTTCACGTGCTGATAACTTGTTAATTTTGTCAATAAAAAAATATTAATAATAAATCATTTCCACAGGTTGCTTAAATGAAGATGTTATATTGGTACAAAATAATATTGAGCCATTCCATGTCGTTGAAGAGAAGTGGAAGAGTACAGCACTGTTTCGTTTGAATAAAATAAAGACTAGCAATTTGACCTGAACAAGTATCCAGTGCTTAAATATTCGGTGTAATTGAATCTATATGTTTAGCCAATAAGAAGAATGTTATCTTTGAGTATAGTTTTTTAATACTTTATGTTTAAATTAGATAGATTTTATAGCCCTAAAGTTGATTACGTTAAAAAATGTGAAAAGTAATATGTTACTTTACGGTGATAGTGACAAGTATTAATTATCATTAATGACTGTTTATTGATGCTGTGTTTTAGTGCCAAAGTTTGTATTGACGGATTAGTATTAAATTAATAGTTATTATTGAGAAAATAAATGTGATTATCGAAATTTAAGCGTTTCATTTATTATCACAAATTTTGATGTAGTGTGCGATCTTGTAAGTGTTATATTGTTTATAGTGAATAGTTATTTACTGTAATTACGTTCTTTTCACAACCTAGTAAGAAAATTTTTACTGTAGTGTTGTGACGCTTTTGCCTCATATCATATTATAATGTAATACGTATTGAGACGTTTAGTAGGTACAATTAAGCGGTTGCTTTTTTATTAATTATAAAATTAATTATTAAGATTGATGTAAATTTAACATTATTATATTGCGTCACACAACAAACAACATAATAAGTATTTAATAGATTGTGAAAAGAACGTAATCACAGTAAATAACTATTGACTATATATAATATAACACTTACAAGATCCCACTAGTACAAATTACATATCAGTTTTAGTAGGCGTAACGCTAGTGCAGAGTAATCATAGCTGTACTATTATAGTATAGTATAGTATATTGTAGTTACTATAACAATTAAACACTATTTATAGTAACAAAACTAATATGTGGTGCAAACGAGAATATATAGTTCATAAAATGAATTGACAAGTAACAGTAGCAATCTATTTCATGTGCTGCATCTCTTCGTGCTGTTACAACTACCCAATGTTCTAGTAAAGTGTGCCATATAACAAGTATTGTAGACTTTTATTCTACAAAAAATACTAAAATCACTATTGATTACTACTTTGTCATTTTTTACGCTTTACTAGATTACTTTGTTAGAATAACAAAAGTTCTGTATAATTCTAGTTTTAGTAAATCAAACACAGAATTCTTGCTGTGTCGTTAACAATAAGAAAGTCTAGTTCCTATAATCATTGTTCTTGTAAACCCTACAAGATTTTTTTCTCCGTGTGCTGGCCACAGTCCTTCCTACATAGGAGAAACATATGAGGAGTTTAGGCCATAACACCACCACGCTGGCCCAATGCGGGTTGGTGGGTTAAAGCGGTCGCAGTAACAACCGGGAAGAAGGAGCTCGAGATTAGAAATTTTGGTTGACCCATCCCGGGATCGACCATGGCGAAAGATGCTTTGTTTTCGTAATCTAAACCAGAGCGCTCAAACCACTGCGCCACCGAGCTCCTGCTTCACTTTCTATTGTTTTTGGAAACAACTTAGCACCAATTCCAAAAAATATGTTTCTAGGGGATAAGTACCTACATAAAAAATATTTTATCCTTTTTAGTATTTTGAAGTCGGTTTTAATTTTTTGTTGAAAAATTTTTTTTGCTCAATTTTTAGTGATAACTTTCCCATGTCAAAGCTAGATGGGTGACCGTCAGCATATATTGTACTACTATCGTTTCGTTTTACTAAAAAGTCACTGGAAAGCAAAATATTTGCAATTTCGCATATTTTGCTTTAAAAATCAAACTTCCAAATCGATTTTAAATAAATTTTTATGGGACCAAATGGCAATTATTCCGCATCAAACAAAAAAAGAATCACGTATATCGGATCAGAAATCTCGGCGTAATCGGTGTACATACATAGAAAAAAAACGTATAAACTGAACTGGGAACCTCCTTGTTTTTGAAGTCGGTTCAAATCTTCGGAGAGTTTGCGTCATTGTACAATGATACTTTATGTAATGCAAGCTATTAAGCATGTTGAATCAAACACATAGCTTCCTTCTGCTATAGTAAGGATATATTTATGCCTCTGTGCGTGGCTGCCGCATGGGGGAGGTTTTGAACATCACTTTGCATGTTGTTAACAGTGTTTTAGGTTTGTTTTTTATTGTTTATACTAGAATCGATAGCAAGTGTCATAAAAGTAGTAGCATTGTAAAAATTGCTCTTATTTAAGACGGAATAAGGTCGATCCAAAGTCCATGATATTGACCATGGTAGGTTATCAAATGTAGGTGCAGCCAATCAAATATCTCACTTCAAAATTGACCCTTATTGAAACTAGTTAAGATACCTTTTAACATCAGAGAGCTCACTTAAAAGTGAAGTGTTAATGCCTCCAATTCAAAATTTTTAAAAATATTTTCATAAAAGCTTACAGCGACAGTGTTAGAGTCCGCCTTTGTCATTCTTTCTATTGTATTTGTCTACTCTATTACGGACTCAGAAATTAATCAGAGACAAAAGTATGCAAGAAAGATCTTGTATACAAAAGATCTTTTTGTTGAAAGAAAAAATATAAAAAATTCTCAGCGTCGTTAGCGTTTATTGCGACAGTTTAGTTAAAAGAAATGCGTCTACAGCTGTAGGATCTTTGATACTCTGAGTGAGCTGCTACCTCGTCTGGATACAAATAACGTTTATATCCATCATAACGTTTATATGTTTATAGTTTATTTGATCTTTGTAAATAATTAATAATTTTCAAACAATTATTATTAAAATCCCGCTGAATGCTTTTTTCTCTTTTCAGAACTTTGCTCACACAATAAGTATGATTTCCACCTAACTGAATAAAATAAATAAATTCATGCCCAGATTGCGATGCAAAGTAGCTACTAACTTGCTGGGTAAAGTTACTATGAGACAAAAAAAATACATACATAGTCGTTGGTAGCCCATAATCGTGGTGGGTTTGAGCTTTTTAAAAAACGGAACAGACAATCGCACAGGCAGAGATACTTTCGCATTTATAATATTAGTATCAGTAGATTAAAGTACAGACGACAGCACATTGTAACAGTTGCATTACAAAAGCCGCCTCTATTACGAATGCGGTAAGAGCAGTCTCAAGGTCAAACTGTTACGCTTGACTGTACATTAACAGCGATTTATAGAAGAGCATTTTATTTGAAATATAATTACAAAGTTAAAAAATTTAAGTAACCCCCGGCGTCATTAATCATCTATATAACACCATCTCATTAAGACTATTCATAGGAGCCCAAACACGTCATAGATATGACGTGTTTGGGCTCTTAAACTTACAGCAGATACTGTAAGTTTTTTTTTATACAACTAGATGCCAAACAAGCTGACGGCCCACCTGGTGGTAAGCGGTTACCGCCGCCTATAGACACCTGCAATAACAAGGAAAAGCACTTGATATTGCAGGTGCTTTGTCATCCTGAGGCCTAAGATGAAATGCCGACCATGCCCAGTAATTACACTGGCTACCTTTCCCTTCAATCCGAAACACAGCGAACTGCTTCGCGGCTGAAATAAGAAAGGCGGTGGTACCTACCCAGGCGACCCTGCATATGGGTCTACCACCTAGTATAAGTTTCTGAAGAATTAACCATTTCGCAGACTTTTTGATGGTATAGGATCAGCTCAAAGTTAGTATGTCATAAGAATGTCACCAAAGTGACAGTACACCAAATTTGAAATCAATCGGATCTGTAAAAGTTAGTAAAACCCTATTATCATGTAGAAAATGAGCTGATAGTCATTAAACGCCTGAACTGATCTTCATAAATTATAGCTAAGAATCATCATAGTCACCGCAGCTTTAAAACAAAAAAAACCGAATCAAAATCGGTACATTCGTTTAGGCGCTACGATGCCACAGACAGACACACAGATACACAGATACTCAGACAGACATGTCAAACTTATAACACCCCTGTTTTTTTCATCGGGGGTTAAAAATGACTTCGATAACTCTTAGGATAAAAGAGGTAGTAAATTTTTGGGCCAGCTCATGAGCACCATTTCAGATTTAAGACAAATTTGTACTGAATAACACGGTCTCCTTTAATTAACAGAAAAATATTTTATTTTTAGCAAAAAATTAAAAAAAAATGTTACTCATGCATGAGCTGGCCCAACCTTCCTACAAACTTTTACTACCTCCTTTACCTACCTGTCAAGCCACAATTGATTTTTAACTATCATATTACGCTTTCGGGAATCTTACGCGTTCATCAAATTAACAAAATTAAATAAAATAAGGATTTGAACTAGGTATGTGAAAACTGTTAACATTTAGGTTTTTGCCACCTGAATGGACTCCTCATTCTGACTAACAGGTAGGTATCTCTTAGGTCTTCACTTCATTTTACTCGAACTTAATTTTAAATTCCAATTTCCTAAATATATTTTCATAAATCCGGTGGTTTCTTAATCTTCAATCTTCATAATCCTCACTTATTATCGCAGTCTTTGGACTACCAGAAACTCCAGCAAATATTTCAATCCCTCAAAGTAATATTTGCGGCGTCTCGCCAATTGGGAGGTTGAAAATGTTATTTCTCGACTTGTAATGGACTGGTCACATCTATTGAAGTTCTTGTGACATGGATTGACAGGTCATAATTGATTTCCTTTAATTTGAAGAACAATATATTATTTATGTAAGGTATCGTTTCAGAAAACGCTGCTTTTTATAAAATTCACTTCTGACATGACGTTGAAATTCCCAGCCCCCATAAGACTGCTCCGATAAGACATAGGTCCCGTTGGAGTAGTGAACTGAAAAAACGTTAAATCAATGACTGTTTTCATTTTCAAAAACACATATTTTGACATCCAATGAATGAGACCGATTTAAGCATGTAATGAAATTGTAATATGATCTGACTATTATTTGCAAGAAGAGACTCTTCTGGCTTGCCTTTTGAATTCGAGAATATTTTAAATGAAGGGTTGCATTATTAAATTATGCTTTATAAGGGTAAAGGTTTAAAAAAACCTAATATACTTATTCAAAAAGGTCTCAAAACAGAATTTTTATACCAGTATATTAAAGGCACAACTGTAATCCGAAATAATGAAGCATTATTTTGGTACTATCTAGCTTTAAACTTAAGTCACTAGATAGACTTTCATAATTTTCTTTCCTTATAGGAAGATATATAATGCAAACACTTAACACATCAAAAATCTTAGATTAGGGTACTATACAGCTCGTCTATTATAGCTTCAATAGAGACTGAAGATTGAATTTGTTTTACATACAAAACTAAGATATGTCTTAGCCCGTACATCATCAGATTTCAGACACAATTGATTTTTCGATTGTCATAGACGTCCTGAGGTATAGCGCCGCTTGACAGATTAATACGTACCTATACAAGGTGTTTGGTACATTTTACAAGCGGGTTAGGCTGGGTGGGCTTAGGTGATATAATAAGTTCAAAATTGTAAAATTAATTTTGAACTTCTCCATACATTTAGTTTAACTGATCGAACTTCTTGTTTCCTTTATAGAGAAATTTGAAATTTGTTTTATAATTTTGAAATTTTGTCAACATATGTTAACAAGGGTGGTTGCCTGCTTGTTATGCTATCCAAACATGTATATTATAGTGGGACTTTGGTAGTCAATTATTTGGATGCAACATAGTGACTATTCTCAACTCAAGTGTTACAGGCATTCGTTTTAGTTTGTATAAACCCTAAAGAGTCCGTCGGTGGCGGACGGGCATCGCTTAGATTAAAATGCAAATTGTCAGTAGCTGTGCTGCAAGTATTACAGCGTTTTAGAAAAATAGCACTTTATAGACGCTCTCTGTTGGAACGCAGACGGATTCAATGCGCACTAAAATTATTTCAAGTAACGATAAGTATGATCAGAATAAAATGGAAAGTGGGGGTTTTGGAATGCGCTTTTCATCGAAAACTCAGGTTGTGGAATGCGTTCCCTGCTGAGGCTTTCTCGAAGGAGTACAGCATAGGGTTCTTCAAAAAGAGCTTGAAAAGGTTTTTACAGGGTCGGCAACGCGCAAGTGATACCCTTGGTATTACAAGCGTCCATAGGCTACGGTAAACGCTTACTATCAGTGGGCATCAGGCTTGATTGCCACCTTAGTGGTATAAAAAAAACACACAAGTGCAGCACTGGAGATCATAGACTAATATCGTCATCATCACCAACCTATATATCTCATTGCTGGGCACAAGCCTTTCTACATGGGAGAAAAACGTGAGGAGTTTAGGCCACAGCTCCGAGCTGACTCAAGGCGGGCTGTAGGTACATGTATACAACCGCACCGTTCGGCACGCAACACATGTACGGTACCATAGACTGATATGATAAAACATTAGAATGATGAAAAAAATATATGCTCCAGGCGGGACTCGTTTAAACGTATCAAAAACATTAAAAATGTAATGTATAAAGTACGCGTTTAAACGTATCAAAAACATTAAAAATGTAATGATGAAACATTTTTAGTTTATTCTTCTGCGGATAGGAGCACTGAAGAAAATATTTAATTAAAACGAAACTACTTTGATTGTAACGAAAATTTACAGTTAAGTTGATTTGACTAAAGTGGTGTACAGTATCTCTAAAAAACTTTACTTACCACCCTATTTACATAGTTACTTTAATTAATTTTAGTGTATTTAGTATAGTAATTAATTAAAATCTGTATCTCATTATAAGTGAAATGTAATTTTTTTATGAGAATAATGTTCTTTAAACCTAAATCTAAGTTACAGGTGTCGACAGTTCAGTTACATCTAAGTAGGTATCTTTCATTTTCAATGCCTTCCTTATCATGTTTCACTATTTGTAATACTCTCACTATGATTCCTACTTATTATTCATAAATACTGAGATTCATAGAAAACCCGACAATACGGAACGTAATTTGAGGATAATATCGTTCCTGACACGACTCTGCGCCTTGAATATTCAAGTCTCTGGCGAATAGATAGGAATATTTTTCTAACCAACCACAAAAGAGATAGGCATTAGATTATATTTATATGGAAAACCGATGAACTTCCTTGCATGTAAAGTATTAGAAGATGGAAAAAATATCTGCAATAGTGTTTGACTTTCCGAACAGTTGATTGAGTTCAAATAAGATTGGTGATTTTTTTTTTAAAAGAAATACGATTTATTGCACGAAAAGACATATAAAATAAATAGCAATAAAAACTAAGAATCATACAATAGGCGCAATAAGGCCTTTAATCGCAATCACTATTTCCTGCAACATCGCCAATAAAAATTTTCCACGACCTTCCTATTTTGAGAATTGAAATAATTATTATGTAAACTGTAACCCTTACGATTACCACATTGAATACCTTATGGCGCAATTCTAGCAATATCTTCATGGATGAGTTTGATGCTGAGAGATATAATACGGCTGATACCAGCTATATTGGAGACACAGGAAAAAGAGCGTGGTCACGCCTCCACGAGAAGACAAGATAAGATGTCCCTCCAGGGCATGAATTTTGTCTATAAATTTTCTTTGAGGATGTATTTTTCAAACATTTATGTTAGTATTAAAAAATGGAATTATTAATATAACGTTTTTATATTTCGGATCGATGATAAAAAAGTTTGACATAAAAGAAACATACCTAAAAGCGGCACTTATGTGATGGTTTTCCAAGACTGCTCTATCGTTGTAGAGCAAAGCGGTGTCGGAGCCGGACATGACGTGGAAGTTGTTTGTGGTGCCCGTATGTTCGAAGTCATGGACGACAGCGGCTACTAGCGTCGCGAAGATTTCTAGATCTGACAACCAGTTCTGAAAATCAAAAATAACGAGGTGAGAGTTTTTGCCACCACCAAAAAGTTATTACTACTCACAATCATTGCAAAATTGTGTCTGAGTGAACTTGTGATAAACAATTGTTGAAGTTTTGTGAAGCAAGTGTTTGTGTTGACCTACAATATGGAAAATCATTATAGGTTAACTTTTTGTGAAAGACATCGAGAATTGTATAGCGGTTATCCACCTCATGTAAGTACCATCATGGAGACTGTCATGTGTTCACACTCGTATTTCAACATAATAACTGCCGAAATTAAGAAAATACCTATGACATGGCTGCATGAGCTGCACCATTTAACTATTGATCACTATGAAGTAACACTCACACTCCCGAACGCTAGTACACACGAATACACACTCCCTCTATCTCTCTCTCTCTCTCTCTCTCTCTCACACACACATACACACACACACATGCACAATCACACAAATATATTCACATAAGTACGCCTCAGCGCTTTAAATTTAACACTAATATGATTAGTTTTATGTAGGGGGTACTTTTTAAGTTATACTGCTATAATTGTTAACCTGTTATTTATAGTTACATAAGGTACCTTTCTTAGAGGTGGAGGGTTGATAACCTGTGTTACAGGATATATCCTAGTATAGGTATCAACTTGCCATAATCAAGTTTGTTATAACAACCCATGTAACTTATGTTTTTTGTCTGATTATGGTGAGGATTAAATGATTTATTATTTATTTATTATTTGCTTACCCTTTTCTATGGAAAAATTATAAAAAAAATAATGCGGTGAACATCCTTGAGTCCAGTGACAGTTCAAATTTGAAAAGTCGAAGCAAAACCTATCCTGCAACTATCCCGTTAAAAACGACTGTGTGTCCTTACCATAAGTCCGGTTTGACAGAGCATGTAATGCACGGTTTGCGCCACGTCTGCTGCGTGCAGGTTATTGTGGTAGGGGTTGTGGAACTTGCAATAGCCCTCTTCTATCCTTCCGAGGAAGTTCTCCAGGATCGTTGAAGGCACCTGCAGATAAAGAAGAATATGGTTGAAAGAAGATGTCCTGAAAATGTTTGGAGATGACCTGATACTAAAAGTGGGCAAAATATCGGAACAAGTTTTAATACTTAGACCACTTTCTTTTATTTATAATCCCCGACGAAAAAAGGGGTGTTATGAGTTGAATGTGTCTGTCTGTGTATCTGTGCGGCTGTCTGTGAAATCGTAGTTCCTAAACGAATGAACGATTTTGTTTCGTTTTTTTTTTGTTTATAAGCTGATATGATTAAAATGGTTCAGAGTTATAATTTATGAATTTCTGCTCTGGTGATTATCAGTTCAATTCCTACTTGACAAAAGAGTCTTACTAACTTACACAGACCTGCTTGACTTGAAATTTGATTTACTGTTACTTCGGTGGTATTTCCAAGACATGATAACCTTTAGCTGATCCTGTACCATCAAATAGTCTGCGGGATGCTCAATTCTTGAAAAACTTAGGTACATAAGAATAGTCTGAATGAGATGGTGTTGGATAGATGGTTAATGACGCCGGGGGATACTTAAAATTTTAAATTATATATTTATTCTTATTTCTTCGTTGGAAACAAGAATTTATGAACACAAATAAACTACAACAAAGCCAAGTATTCACCATGGTGCCGGCCATAATACCATATTGAAGAGTAAGGCATATAAGAAATCATTTTGATAAAGTTCAGCTATACATTAACACAAATTGTTAGTATTTTTCCAAGATTTTTAAAAGTTTTAATGAAAATAAAAGCCGACATTAAAAACTAAAAAAAATACTGATAATAAGTTGTGCGGACTTATCTGATTAATAGTTATTTGTTATACAAGAGTGCAAAGTTGCTTTTTAACCGCGTGCTCAATTTTGATGACTGAGCAAGCGAAGGATTCTAAAATTCTAAAAATCAGAAACCTGAGCACTCTTCTTTGCACTCGAGTGCAACACGTAACTTTTAATCCTACCTCAACGAGGAAATGTCTAAATGCAAAAAAAAAACATTTGCGCATTATTAACAGTTTCAGTAAATTCTGTCAAATAAACTTCTTCGTCGCTAGAATCACTCATTTTTACTTTTTTAAGGTTTTTTACTTGTTTAAAAGTTTTTTTTTTAACAAATATGTCGTGAAAAGAAAATGGCGCGCGCAAAGCAAATTAAACAAAAAGAACACCAAGAAGGAGCCGAGTCTGAGTTTTTAACGTGATAAAAAAGGCTGTATAATAAAATCGGCACCATGGAGGTAGATGTAAAGACGTTTAATGATGTTTTGAATTCACAAACTTAGTGCACACGATATTCTAAATTAAATTTTACTTTTTCCTCTAGCGGATAAAAAAAAACTGCTTTTTCACTCAGATATCGAAGAGCAAATATACTCTTTCCGAGATGGGGGGATGAAAAATATATTTTTAGATGTCTGTTGAGTGTTGATTAATTTTCCTATTCGTTTTTTAAAGTCAGTTTTTATTATTATTTAGTTTTTTGAAGCACCTAAATTTTCTTAGTATCTACCTATTTACGGAATAAGCCCAGGTTTCAATAAATATCTCTGAAATATGGAAGTAACGAAGCGATTATTAGTAAGTTTAAAGCTGATCGTTATGAGTTAAGTTTATCTTGTGAGGGGTGGTAAACATTTTACCAAATGCAATCACAAAGACCCTTCTAAATCCAGATTATGTACAAGATTTGCATAATTTCAGCTTAAGTTAAATACCTCGGGCGATCTGTTCTTAACTAATTAAGTAAATATTGGTTGCCCTCAACCTTTCATCTCTTACCAGCCTGCCAGCACTCACACAATAAAAAATCTATTGGATCTACTTTACAAATTAAACAAAGAGATAAAAGCTCCACAATATCTATGTAAGCGGTATCGGATAATATTCTTAGCTTAGTCACCCAGATTGGAAAAGGTTGTGCATCTCACTACTGCTGGGCACAGGCCTTCCTGCATGGGAGAAACACATGAGGAGTTGGGCCATAACGCTGACCCAATGTGATTTGGTGGGTCAAAGCGGTTGCTGTAACAACTGGGACCAACGGCTTGATGTGCCTTCCGAAGCGAGGAGCTCGAGATTTCAAGTTTTTGATTGACCCGTCTTCATGGCGAAAGTTGCTTTGTTTTCGTAATCGTAAAGCACGAATACATTTAAATTTCGAATCGCCATCATATCGAGTAAGTAGTTACGTTAGCTTTTGTTTGAAATTTTAAGCATGCGTGAACGATACGATTACTATTCGAAATTTAAAAACGTCACCGAGCTCCTTTGAACTATCCTTTTTTTTTTTTTCTTCTAAATCGTATTTTGATAATAATGTAATGATAATAATATGTGTAATGAAATATAATGAATAAACATATAAACATCCATGACTCCTGAACAATTGCTCGTAGTCATCATACAAACAGCTGCTCCCACCGGGATTCGAACCCGGGAGCTCCGACCGAGTAGCCTGTATAACAAGGGGCACAGATCACTCGGCCAGCCGGTCGTCGTACCTTAAATAAAAGCTCATTAATTTCATTCTTTCATTGTAGTTAAGTCTTGAACCCTCGGAGATACTCTGATTTATTGCGGACACGAGTAACAATAATAAAACAGGCTGGATTGAATCTTAGTCTGTCCTGAACGTTAAGATGTTAAGTGAAGGACAGACCTCCTTTTGTATCTATGTATCTTGTTTAATAGTCTATGTGTTGCGCTCTTTATTCTATGCTTGTCACTTGCTCTTCTTCTTAACCTTGTTGTGCTACATTTTTCGGTCCTTTTTTATATCTTTTATGAATTTCCGTTTTACCAATATACACCCTGCTCTTCCCAATCCGCATTTTACTTTGCTGTCTACTAAATCCTGCTTTTCCAGGGGAGAGTTTCATCTGTGGTGCATTTTAATGTAGAATAAATAAAGTTAACCCTTAATCATTTTATTCAAAAACCCTTGTCAATATTTTTTGTATTCATAACGGGGTAACTCTTGTCTTGGCCTTCATCTTGCATGGTAAGGGACGGTAAGGCCTAAGATGAAAGCGAGCTACGCCCGAATTCCTCAACCACAAGTGCACAAGTGTTCCCTTCTTCCTATGACATGGGTTCCATCAAAAGACGCGTGAAAAAGCACCTTTTGGACCAGCAAGGCGGGGGCGGCTACAACAGTGTCTAAACTACAAAATAAAACTTAAGAAGGCCTACTGCCAACCAAACCGAGCATAAAATTACTGCCCCCACGGAAATTGAACCCCGGACGTCTAGATCTGAGGAAGGTGCTCTCGACCACTAGACGATAGAGGCGGTTAGATGAATATCTAAGAGGGTAAGGACCTACATTTAAAAGTCTCTACAATAAAGACACATCTGTTATAGCGAATTATTTTTTAATAAAATTAACCTTCTAGTAGCAGGTTGTTACTCAAAATCTTCACTATCACAAGATAACGTATGGTTTGATAATATTATTACGAAAAAATTAAAAGTAAACGAAAATTCTTGAGCTGTTTCTTCTCCATAACTAAGGTAAGCCTCGAAACTGTGGTAGGGTTAAATTATAAAGATTCAAAAGTACCTACTTGTTTTAAGACCATTTAGATAAAGAATCTTTTGATTACGATTATGATTTTATTTAAGCCTCATCATCATCATCATCATCACCAGCATGTATACGTCCCACTGCTGGGCACTGGCCTTCCTACATGGGAGAAACACATGAGGAGTATTTTATGCCTAAGATGACTAAAAAATAATGACTGCATACACTATAGACTCTGGATGGAAAAGCAGACTCGTTACATAATTATACCTTTGCGCAAAAGCTGTATTTCAAACTAAGCTGATTAAGTAATTAATTTTTAATCATCCAATTTCACCCAAAAGTTTCGAAAAAGTTTTCCGGTTTCACTCGGCTTAAGTTCGATATGACTTAAGTTCGGTTTCTTTTTTACTTTCACCTTCTTTTCTGTAATAATAAATAATTTTAATGTACCAGCTTCCCCATTTGCCGATAAATGGCGTAGGTATACTTAATTTAATAAAAAAAGTAATATTTTTTCAATCAAAACACGGCTTTTGACCCGACACCACCTGATGCGAAGTGATATGGAGAGTCCATATGCGAAGACAGCTAGTGCAGCTTGAAACCACTGTTCTAGCCGACTCCAGCTTGCCGGCCCCTTTTCACGACTGTTTTGTAGGACCCCTTGTTAATAAAGGAAGAAGGGAACACATGCGCTGACAAAGAATACATAATCAGTCTTATATGGTGGATGTTGAGTAGGTGTTTGTAAATGTAAGCGGAGAATTCCTTCGAAGACAGATGGTAAGCTACATAAGTTCTTTATGGTACTGAGAAATAATTATGATCATACTTTTTCAGCCCATAAATAAAACAAATACACACAGTCATTTTGCATAAGCTCAAGTTTGGTGAAGAGCTCCTCATTGGCATCCAGAAAGCACGTGTCAGCGTAATCAATGAGAGTTTGAATTAGAGATTGTGCGAGAGAAACCTTCCTTTTTCGGGGCAAAAAGGTAGGTATTAAATCTATGGTTCTGGAGAAAAAGTTCTGGCTACCATTTCCTTTAATTCGAAACACAGCAAACTGCTTCACGGCTTAAAAGGAAAGATCACAATAACATATTGAATGCTCTTGACAATTTGTAAAACATTGTGAATGACGTAGTGTGACATGGTACTATTTAAAGTGTTAATCCACTTCTTCAACTCTGCAATTAATTCAATTATACTAGGCGGTTAGTAACAACCGCCTAGTAACGTTATGTCTCTAAAATTATCTACGAATACTGATTGGTTTAAACTCCCATCTCTTTCAATTTCCTCCGGAATGAGCTGCCTGCACGACGACACTCCAAACTTTCCTTTTCCTTTCTTTAAAACTCAAGTTTCAACGTTATCCGTGAAACGTCTGAAAACTCGCGAGAAAATATCTGAAAGTCCCTAAGTTACACGCGAAGCTATTAAAACTTCATCTTGACGTTTGAACGTCAATGAGAAAAATTCCCAAATCATATCTGTGATGGCAAGGTGTCCGTAAATTATTTTTCCAACGCTAATTTAATTTGATCAAGTACGACGGTGTCTGAGTGGATGAATTATAATTGGTAGGTAAACGTGAAGTTCAGTAAAAAAATTAGTTAAATGAAAGTTGAATTATATGCCGTTGCTGTGATAGTATTTGTTTTTAAAAGCTTTTATTTAACTTGCTTATGTTTGTTCGGGTGGAATCTTGCTAAGCTGTGTGGCGTCATTCTATATCCAATATGGCGGACCATCTAAGATGGAGGGATATTTATTTTTAATTAATTTCCATATACAAAATGGGTATCAAATGAAAGGGTTTGCCGAGACTCAGAAACCTAGCCAGCGATAATTAAAAAGTAAAAAAAAAATAAAAGCAAGAAATCGATTTACTTGTGTAATTAAACTAGTACCTATTTAATTGAGCGACAAGCTTTTATGATCATATAAATAGTGTATAATGAGGTTATTATTATAAAGTTAAAATTTTAAAGGAAAATTAGATTTTCTCTTTTTACAGCATTAAAATTTAAATAAAAGCTTGTTTTGAAAAGGTTTTTTTTATATTTTTATCTTTCCTAAAGTATGGTAAACATTATGCTTTCTTTCATCTCGTGCACTTTGTTTCAGCCAAGACAGAGAGGGATTAGACTTGATTCTTCCGCGCGACGAAAATATAAATAATAACCATAGCGCTGCGCTACAAAACTTGCGCGTTACAAAAACTGTTATGCCTCCCTAATAGTTTCATCATTATCAGACCACAGCAGACCACTGCTGGCTATATAGGTTTCTAAATATGAACGCCACTAGGCTCGGCCTAGGGCTAGCTTCATCCAGTAATTCCCATTTATCCTGTGGAGATCGTCACTGTATCGAGCCTGCCTGAGGACGTCCCACACCGCGCTTGCTTGGTCTCCACTCAAGTAGAGAGATAGATAAAAGATTTTTTTTCAGTTCTTCATCACACACAAAAATATTTTAAAATTTAACAAAAAATTGCATAGGTATAACAATATTAACAATACACATTATACTACATCAATTGTGTGCGCTGTAGAAGTGGAAAAGGGTGGCAACTCAGTGACTGGATTTTGTTCACACCGCGCAACCAAGTACTCCGCTCAGTCATTTGTTTTGAGGATAAGATGTCCGTCCCACTTCAGTTATTCGGTGGGCTATGTCGATGTTTTTCGTTTTCTGTCGGATCACTTCATTCCGAATTTGACCCTTCAGAGAAACTCTGAGCATAGTTCCTCCATAGATCGATGAGCGTCTTTAAAATTGTGTACTAGCTGCATCGTTAGTGTCCACGGCTCAGCAGCATATTTCATGATGGGAAGGACGGACTAATTGAAGATTTTTGTCTTTAGGCTTTGTGGGATACGCGATGAGGAAACTCTCAATAGTATTTACTTAGCAAAATATCCAAACTAGAAAAAAATCACGTCCTGGGACGGGGAACGAACCTGCGACCTTTCAGCTCTAACCATCAGAGCTACCAAGGACTTGGGATAACCCTGTAAAATTCTTCTAGTTTTTCTGCATTTGCGTTATAAGCTAACGTTTAGCCTGCAATGTTGAGTTATTTTTAACATTATTATAAATAAGAAATAAATATAAAGAAAGAAAACGAACAAAATCAAACATTCCAATGTGATTATTATACATGTTTGAAAAAATATATCCTACTTAGAAGATAGTCTTGAAATTTTTCTAGTTTATTTATATTTTTTTTAAGTAATTTTTTTTCAAATCTTTATAATAATGTTAAAAATAAAATAAAGAAAAATTCTATATAACAGTTTGGATTTTGGATATTCGTCCGTTTGCTTATGAAACGGATACCTAAAGGAATAATTTTTTGATATTTTTTGCAGAGATATTTTTTTGAGGCTTTCAAAATACTTTGTTGATTAGTTAGCTTAGGTGCATGGCCAATGACAATGGCGCGGCACGACGCACGTGCTTCAATAGGGTAGTTGACAATTATATTTTTATTTCATAAATATAAGAAATTTATAATACATAAAGAAATAAGTATTGCAAAAGAAATAGTATGTCTAAGATCAATAGTTTCACAGATATAGTGATATGTTTGATATGTTGCGGCGCAACGCCCAAAAACGCTCCATAGAGAATCTACGGAACAGGCGACGTCACATATTCCCAAATTACTAAGAAATGTATGGGCATACTGATCAAACTAATAATAACTATGTATGTATTAAGTATGTTTTTATTAATAGTTGTCATAATAATAGTTGTTTTAATTGATGTCAGCAATCTAATATCATTAACATTTTTGATAAATATTGAAAAAAAATATTACCATTTTTAAGTTTGAATTGTTTTTATGCGTAACAGTAGCGTATATTTTCCGAATTTATGAAAAATAGCGCCGTAGTCAAACTTAGGCAACATCCCAATCTCCGCGGATTTCGACATTCACGAGCGGATTTTTGATACTTTGTAAATCATTTGGCTCGCTCTGGCCAAATGGCTCGCCCGTGAATGTCGGCTTTATCTTATTTGAAACTAAAAACAACAGTGCGAAAGTACCATTAGTGAAGCCTTGTAAGTACGACTCGTCCGAAGGTAAGCGATAAGCGTAGCCCAAAGACACCAAAGACTTACTAAGGCTCTCCATCAGACGAGCCATAAGCTCAATAATTTCAAGATAAAGTTTCTTGAAGACATTGCTTGAAATGTGAACAGAAAAAGAATTGTACGCCTTCATTTCCCGTGAACGGCAAATTATGACTTATGTCCGGTAGAAACAGGAGCTCTTTTACAACGGGCGACGGTAATCTTTTGTTCGTAAATATTGTAATATTGTTCCAACTTTTGATCTGTGAACACTTGTGGTTGGCTGTGCTAAGCAGATTATTTTCAATACTTCTCCATGTTTCAGTACTAAATCGTGGAATTACTTTCAAGAAAGATTTTTTAACAATATTGTACAAATGTTATCGTATTAAATAAACCTACGTCTAGTACGGTATTGCTTTGTTATACAGGTTGTTTTTTTATACTACTAGATGACAAACAAACTAACGGCCCACCTGATGGTAAAGCGGTTACCGCCGCCCACAGACACCCGCAATAACAAGGGAAAATCACTTGATATTGCAGTGTCATCCTGAGGCCTAAGATGAAATGCCGTCCATGCCCAGTAATTACACTGGTTACCTTTCCCTTCAATCCGAAACACAGCGAACCGTTTCACGGCTGAAATAAGAAAGGCGGTAGTACTTACCCAGACGACCCTACATACGGGCCTACCACCTAGTAAGTACCTAGTAAAGTAGTGGTGATCACAATACGACAATCAATTTAACATCGAATACAGACTAACGCTTATAATCACTACACAAAAAATCATTCAATAGTTTATCTACATGATTAGTTTTTTCATTTTCAACATTTTTTACACGCTGTACCTGGTAACACATTATCACTGCCAGGCTCAAGACCCCTTATTGTTTTCAACGTTGCGAAACCTAACAAAATTTGTTTTTAAATTCACGCAAATCAAAGCAAAGTATATCTTACGCGTAAGTATATGTACAAAACGTATGATGTAAAAAACTGAATCAGAATCGGTCTACAGGTCATCGGTACACAGATACACAGACAGACACGTGAAACTTATAACACCCCTCTTTTTTCGTGGGGGTTAAACTAACTAACCTAGGGCGGCAACACAACAGCGCATCAATGCGTAGCGCTACGGGCCACCGGCCACCGACCACAGCCACAAAACGCCGCCACCGGCATATTTCCTGTACTTTTCATAAATTTTATATGGACTCGCCGCACACGGTTGACGCCGGTGGCCGCCACACGCTACAAATCGTCGCTGCTAACTTCTTGTGGCCCACACTGGCCACTAAACGCCGATACAAAACGCCGCCACACGCCACTCGCTTTCTATCGGCAAAATTGCGAAATTGGATGTATCCAATAACTACGGTTTCGTCTTCTACGACGACGTTTTTTTATTATAAGCAGCGCAATCAAACCTTCTTCGTCCGAGTCCATTATGATGGGTTAAAAAAGGTAGCAGCCACCGACCGCTAGTATAGACCACCAGCCAAAAATGTTTGTAGCGTGCTTCATCTGTCTTTGTGGCCGCTTCTAGCTTCTTGTGGCGGCGTTTGTGGCTGTGGCCGGTGGCCGGTGGGCCGTAGCGCTACGAATTGATGCGCTGTTGTGTTGCCGCCCTAGGTTAGTGACCCGGATATTTCTAGTGTTCTTTTTAACCCCCCACGAAAAAATCTGTCTGTCTGTCTGTGGCATCGTAGCTCCTAAACAAATAGACCGATTCTGATTCAGTTTTTTTTGTTTATTTTCATTTCTGAGTTGTTTAGTTTCTGTAAAAATATTGATATTATATTATTGATTCTAGAATTTTATTAATAGTGTCATTATATTCCTATGAACCAGTGTCGCAAATGTTTTGATTTATTGTCGTATTGACGTCACCACTTTATTACAGGCTACATTTTCTAAATGTGCAAATCAGAGGATATGAGAAATAGCGAAAAATCTAGTCAGGCGAGTCCCGACTACAATTTGTCCGACTACCCGACTTTGGTAAAAATAGCAAAGACAACGTCTTCAAACCTCGACTAGAATAATGTTTTTTTCAAGAAATCGAGAAACTCGGTTAATACAAAGTCACGATAAATTGAAAATGTAGATCTTTTTTTGCATTCATAATTTACAGTCGAACTCTCACCAATCTTTTCCGGCAACAGCACGCACAGTGAAAGAACCGCCAAAAAATTTAGGATTGGCCGAATCGTGGAATTGTACAGACGACAGCACATCAAGTGTAACATTTGAAATACGAAAGCCGCCTCTATTACGAACGGCGTAAGGGCGGTCTCAGGGTCAAACTGTTACGCTTGATGATATATTATAGCCCGTCATAAATGATTAATAGCAACGTACCTTAAATTTATGTATCATTCCATATCTATTGAGAAGCTCGTAGCCGAGGTACTTGACCGGGGCTCCGCAAGACGCTTCATGTAGAGCGAACACGTCGAAGGACCATTCGTCTAGTGTCTGGAACAAATGTACACATGAAATATGGTATTATTCCTATCAGGATTTTCTAGGGGCTAGGATTGTTGATTTATGTGGAATAGAGAAATGCTATAGTTATTCCGGCTAGTGTAGACTTTTTATTTGAAGCGTAAAAGTATGATGTACAAAATTACAGACGTTGTTTTTGGCTATCGACTTCAAACGCCTGATGGTAAGCGGTTAGCGTGGGCTATAGATGCTTAATTATACAGCGCCAACAGCATGAGCTTTGTATGAGTATTTGCCCTTGAATCAAGTATGGTTCTCATCTAAATGTTGCCAAAAATAGAATCGCAGCAAAAAAGTGACAGAAAAATAATTCTGTACCTCTAGCACGAATATTTTTGAATTTCGAATCGTAATCGTATCCTTCGCTTAAAATTTCAAACTGAAGCCAGACAAAAGCTAACGTAACTATTTTGATACAATACCAAAATTGAAATTTAAAAGTGTTCGTGCTAGGGGTACTAGTCTAACTTAAATTACGTTACATTATCGTATATGAAGTAAGTGCGGACGTTGACGTTTTATTTTCGTTAATATCCTAGAAGAAAGAAACCTTTTACTGGTAATGTAGGTTTTCCTTGAAATTACAATAAAAGAGGTTTTATGTAACATTTCAAGCACTTTTCGTGTTTCATGCTTGGTTTTATGTTAAGACCGTTAAGTACATGATGTAGATACTAAAACTGTGGCTAAGGTTCGGCTAAGATACTTAGAAAATATTATATTTGCTTATGGTGATACATTGTATACATCTAACGTACAGGAGACAGCGCATGAAGCGTAACAGTTTGAGCTTGAAACCACCTTACGCCGTTCGTAATAGAGGCGGCTTTCGTAGTGCAACTGTTACGCTTGATCTGCTGTCGCTGTACATAATAGAAACGATGATGGAATCAACTTGTGTAATAGGGACGTTGGCTGTATTTAAATAATAATAATAAAAAATTGAAGCGCAGTGAGTGGTAGTTTTTACGAATGAAATTCTAAAAATCACAAAGTTTACTGTTTTTAATCTGTCAAGCGGCGTTATCCCTCCGGAGGGCCAGGCAATTGAAAAATCAATTGTGTCTGGAATATGATGCTTGACGGAACTTATATAATAATAATAATAATAATATTCATATGCTTACACCTATTATCTAGCCCAAAGTAGGCATCATTAAGAGCTTGTGTTATGGATACTAGATAACGGATAAATATTGATAATAATATGTATATAAATATAAGAAATATACTAAATAAGCATACAGGGTGGCCGGAACATTGACGTCCAAAAAAAAAATTTAGGTCCCTCGTATCGTGGGGTATCCGAATCACCCCCATCTATGTTCCGCGACTTTAGATAGTTTTCAAGTTATGAATTTTTTTTCTGAATTTTCGACCTGACCAACTTAAAAAATTTCTAAAAAAAAGTTGAAGACTTTTTCGTAATTTTTTTTCAACTGAATCCTCATGAGTTGTTCTTTTATGCATAAAATAATTACCTTTGTAACTTTGACGAAAGTTGTGAAAATGTTGATCCAAAGTGAAAAATTTACGTTCGGTGATTTTTTTTTCTTAATTAAATGGCTAATTTTAAGAATTTTTCACCTTGCTGTCTTTGAAACCCGTTTTTAGCGAAGAGAGCCACTTAAGTACTATTTTTTTTAAATGATTATGAAAGCTGTGAGTATGGCGCACTAGTAGGGGCTACTTAGGAACCATGAAGTCACCTGTTTAGATTTTTAATTTAAAGTTGAGAATTTAAGTCATAATTCACCAAACATATATTTTTCACTTTGGATCAACATTTTTATAACTTTCATCAAAGTTAAAAAGCTCGTTGTTTTATGCATAATTTGAAAGTGAAACTTATCGGGATCAATTGCAAAAAAAAAAAATTACGAAAAAGTCTTCTACTTTTTTTTAGAAATTCTTTAAATTGCTTGGGTCGAAAATTCAGAAAAAAATCATAACTAGAAAACTATAAAAAGTCGCGGAACATACATGGGGGTGATTCGGATACCCCACGATACGAGGAACCTAAATTTTTGTTTTGGACGTCAATGTTCCGGCCACCCTGTATAAACATCCATGACTCGTAAACAAATACTCGTACTCCTCATACAAACATTTGCCCCTACCGGGATTCGAACCCGGGACCTCTTGACCGAGTAGCCTGCATAGCAAGGGCTACAGACCGCTCGACCAGCTGGTCGTCAAATAATAATATAATATTAAATAAAAATAATATAATATTTAATTCTGGCATTTTATAATATTTAATAAACAAAATGCAACTAAATTGCTCTCAGATCAACGAACATCAATCTCAATGTATTACGTCAATAACTGTTGCTAAGTATCAGAAGCAGTCGAAAGGAACACCCTATCTATTAATTACCGTAGCGTTAACCAGTGTTTGGGAACATGTGACGTCACTACGAATTTAAGCAATGGTCGTTGCCTTAAGAATTCATCTATTTACATAAAAACACCATTATAACATTTAAAATTTATTTGTGTTGTACTATTTCAAACTCGTTTATTTCATTAATTTGTTGCTTAAGGCGATCTATCTGTAATGTATAATATCATTGTGATAAGTGGGTAGTTATGATAAAATGTCTTTTAGTCAGTCTGCTAATAAATCCATAATTACGAAGACGCGTTTTATTGCTCTCATTAATAGTAGACATATCACTATCGAAACGTTGTTTCGGCCAAGACCGATAGGGATAGAGATATGGCTGACTCAGCGGGAGGAAAAAAGACAAAACAGCAATCGCGCGTGAAAAGTAAACGAAATACACAAATTATTTTATTAAAAAATAACCTTATGGACTACAAAAAAAACGCTTCTACACGATTCTGAATATTAATGATATCTACTATTTAAAGTAATTTCCTATTGAATACAAATTATCTTTCACCAATAATCTTAAGTTTTCTTGTTTATAAGAGGTCCTCTCGGAAATAAAATGTATCGAGGCAAATTCCTTTAATTGTGTTTTCGTTCTACTCGTATCTAGATAAGGATATGAAGTAACGTATATTTGATTTTCAGATTCGTAAGATCTTTCAGCAACGTATGACATTACTTATTATGCTTCTGTGTTTCGTTCTCGAGATTAGATTTATTACACTTGTAGTTCCACATACAATGTCGCCATCTATGCACTCAGTTCAAAGAATATAAAATAAAAAACAAAAGTACCTGTGGGTAGTTACGTTACCATCCACCGGTTTTGTGTCGGTGTTATCATTCACATTTCAGTGCTCCGCCACTTAGCATATCAGTTACCGTTTTGTGTAGTACAACTATAATTAAGTGTTTTATAAAGTCAAAATGCCCAAAAGAAAACGTGACGAAATGGATTCTTTAAATCATATCAAAAAGAAGATTAAAAAATTAGAACGTAAACTGTTAAAAGCGCAACGACGACATAGTTCCTCGTCATCCTCGGATTCTGTGGAATTGTTTAGCGAACCTCAAGGTAATCTATATCCTTTTTATTAAATCTTTATCACAATTTTTGTCGAATATGCAACATAGAAACATTGAAGAAAAAATGTTATCTATCGAAAGATCCGCGGTGAACGTTTCAACGACTCGAGTTGTTACTCACCGAAATTAATAATTATGAAGATTATCATTACAGTGTACGAATTGTAATTTATCTCATTAAGCACGAGTTCACGGTGTTACGCCAGAGTTCACCTTACTCGCTGCACATGTACGGTACCTTGCGTACCTACATTAAGATTACTCTGGTAATACCTGTTTAGGTATTGATGTATTAAAATATGAATATTATTTTGGAGATAATATAATATGTAACTTCAAATTTATATTTGTTGTTAATATAAAGTGATTTTATATAAAAAATATGTAATATATATGGACAATAAATAATAATGGTAATGTAAAGTAAGTATTTACGCTAAGCAATAATTCCGATTACAGTTGACACAATTACGGAATCGGAGAATGTTGAGGAACTCATTGATCCTGGTCCATCAACCAGTGCCACTGGCTTGGATTCATTGCAGTTTGATGCAATTGAAGTGACACCAGAATCAGCGATCCAATCTACTTCTCCGGCTGACGAAGAAGACCAGCAGGCAGAAGAGTTAGACGAGGTAGTATTACAAATTCTGGGATCAGACCCTTCCACTGTTTCAATTTTTGGCAAGGATATACAAAAAGATTTGGCCATTCGTTTTGAATTTATTGCCACTTCTGGTTTATCAAAAGAACACCGCAAGGAGCTCATTGAAGCTCATTTGCCGCCAGCCAACTGTAAATTAATTGACGCACCTTCTTTAAATCCTGAAATTAAGGCAGCAGTCAATGAGAGCATAGTAAAGCGGGATAATGCAATGAAAGCTAAACAAAAACAGGTTTCTTGTGCTGTTTCATGCCTAAGTGAAGCCATCACACTTCTTTTGTCAAAAGAAACAAAAGACCCGACTATCTTAAAGCTATTGATAGACACAGGTCGCATTTTATGCGATTCCCAACATAGTGACTCTGTCACTAGACGAAATTTTATACTGGCCGTTCTTAAAAAGGAATTAAAAGACCAAATACAATTGACAAAAATTGATAATTTTCTTTTCGGTCAAGAGCTTGCAGACACATTGAAGGCAGCAAAAGCTATAAGCAAGTCAGGTGCCGATCTAAAGTCTGCCCCGCCCCCTAAATTTACTAATAGACCAAAGATTCCGCCCCCTAAGACCAACAGGAATTTAAACTGGAGGACGCCTGCTCCGAGCCGCAGACCGCCGGGGCCTCAGAGGGCGAAGGAGGCTGCACCACCAGCGAGACAGCACGCGCCGTCATCGCGAGCATCACATCACAGTTCGAGTCGCGGCCGTCGCTGAATGATACGGTAAATTACGCAGGCAGGCTGTGCTATTTTTATGAGCGGTGGTCACAAATAACATCGGATCAAACTATATTATCATGGATTTCAGGTTATGAAATTCCTTTTTCACGAATTCCATACCAGCACAATTTACCACAATCACAAAATTACTCTGATTCAGAAATAACTAGTTATAATCAAACTATAAATAGCTTATTGTCTATTGGTGCAATTTCAAAATGCAAGCCTACCAAGGATCAATTTATATCAAGTATATTTTTAGTGCCCAAACCGAACGGAACATCACGTCTTATTCTAAATTTAAAAAATTTAAATAAGTTTATAGATACTGACCATTTTAAATTAGAAGATCTTAGAACAATGGTAAAGCTAATTTCAAATGGTTGCTTTATGTCAACAATAGATCTTAAAGATGCATATTTTTTAATTAAAATTCATGATAACTCTAAAAAGTATCTAAGATTTATTTGGCAAGGCATTTTGTATGAATTTACTGTTTTACCTTTTGGTCTCAATACTGCACCTTTCGTATTTACAAAATTAATGAAACCTGTGGTTAGGTTACTACGATGTGCAGGTTATATTTCAACAATTTATCTCGACGATTTGTGTTTAATATCACAGGAATATAACGATTGTACAAAAAATGTTAATATTACCATAAATGTTTTGTGTGCTTTAGGATTCATTATAAATTATTCTAAAAGTTGCATGACTCCTAGTACCTCTTGTAGGTTTTTGGGATTCATAATTAATTCTAGCAGTATGCAAATAAGTTTACCCTTAGAAAAACGTATTAAAATTAAAACAGAGTTATTAAAATTTAAAAAACTAAAAAGGTGTAAAATACGAGAGTTTGCTCGCTTAGTGGGACTATTGATATCGGCATGCCCAGCAATTGAATACGGCTGGTTATACACAAAAGAATTTGAAAGAATTAAATTTTTAAATTTAATTGGAGATGAAAATTACGATAAACTCATGACTATACCATATACATTATATCCAGATTTTGACTGGTGGATACGTTCTATTAATAGTTCCGTATGTAAGATAAAATTTGATGAACATAAACTTGAGATTTATTCTGACGCCTCAACTACGGGATGGGGTGTAGCTTGTGCGAAAGAAAAAACAAAGCGGCATTTGGAGTCAGGATGAACGCGCAAAACATATTAATTATTTGGAATTAATGGCGGCATTCATTGGACTTAAAGTTTTCGCAAAAAATATTCATAGTTGCCAAATAATTTTACGAATTGATAATACAACAGCTATTTCTTACATAAACCGCATGGGAGGAATACAATACCCTCATTTAACTAAGCTAACTAAAGAATTATGGCAATGGTGCGAGGCACGTAATATTTTTGTATCTGCTTTATACATTCCATCATCACAAAATGATATAGCTGATGCTGAATCAAGACGAGTTCATCCTGACATCGAATGGGAATTATCAGACTCAGCATTTCATCAAATTGCCTTATCTTTTGGTGAGCCAGAGATTGACATGTTTGCCAGTCGAATAAATTATAAATGTAAAAGATATGTGTCTTGGCATAAGGATCCTGACGCATATACTATTAACGCATTTTCAATTAGTTGGTCAAATTGGTATTTTTACGGATTTCCTCCTTTCACAATAATTCTCAAAACTTTAAGGAAAATTATTAGAGATAAGGCTAGGGGAATATTAGTTGTTCCGGCGTGGCCCTCTCAACCATGGTATCCAATTTTTCACCAGCTTTTGGAATCTAAGCCACTGATATTACGTCCTTGTAACGAACTTATCGTCTCTCATTCCAGCAACCGACAGATCCACCAGCGGATTACCCTGGTTGCCGGCGTCTTATGCGGGAATCTCTATTAAGAAGAGGTTGTCCTCCTGCATCTATAGACATCATGTTGGCGTCTCTCTCAGATAATTCATTTAAGCAATATGATTCTTGTTTGAAGAAATGGCATCTTTTTTGTAATCAACGTAACATAGATATATACCAAGCATCAATACCTATGATAATATATTTCTTAACAGATCTTTTTAAATCTGGAGCTCAATATAGCACTTTAAATTGCTGCAAATCAGCACTTTCTTTAATTTTTGGTGGTCAAATTAGTGAAGACGACCGTATGAAACGATTTTTTAAAGGTATATTCAGACTTCGTCCGCCTATGCCCAAATATAACCAGACTTGGGATACTTCTTTAGTAATAGAAACCCTCGCTAATTGGACACCTAATAACACCTTGTCCTTAGAAAAAATTACAAAAAAGCTGGTTACTCTTATTGCACTTGTAACAGCTCACAGAGTACAGACTCTTTCAAAGATCAATATTCATAATATTGAATTTTCAGATAATGACATTACAATTAAAATTCCCGATTTAATCAAAACGTCAAATTTTAATTCAAAACAGCCTATTCTTGTACTTCCTTACTTTAGAGAAAGAACTGAAATATGCCCGGCTAAATTATTAGCTGATTATTTGCAAGTAACCGAATCATTACGTAATAATCATTCTTCTCTTTTTATTAGCATAAAAAAGCCTCATAATAAAGTCGGTCCCCAAACATTAAGCAGATGGATAAAGTGTACTTTACAAACTAGCGGAGTCGACGTCAAAATGTTCTCTGCCCATAGCACAAGACATGCCAGTACATCCCAAGCCCGTAGGCTGGGCGTCAACTTAGATTTAATAAGAAAAACTGCAGGTTGGTCTGGCTCATCCACGACATTTGCTAGGTTTTATAACAGGGCAATATCAGACAATAATTGTAATAGGCATAGTTTTGCTAGAAGTATACTAGGTGCTGTTGACAATTTTTCAAATAATTTATGAACTGTTGCAAATGGTTATTGTAAAATGATTTATTATATTATTATAATATTTAAAATACTGTTATTTTCTATAAGAATAGTTAAAAAGGTTATTATATTACAGTTTCTTTTCTGATTATGGGTTGTTTTGTTTCCACAAAAATATTTCACAATGAACTCTCAATATCTACAAGTGTAATAAATCTAATCTCGAGAACGAAACACAGAAGCATAATTTATGATTAAACGAACTTACCTGTAAGTGAAGTTCTATCATAATTATGTGAGGTGTTTCGTTCGAAGAGATTAGAGTCCCACCCTCCCTAACTACCTACCGAGGTGTTCCCAGAATTGTGAAATATTTCTCATATATTATACTCTAAACTAAATGATAACACCGACACAAAACCGGTGGATGGTAACGTAACTACCCACAGGTACTTTTGTTTTTTATTTTATATTCTTTGAACTGAGTGCATAGATGGCGACATTGTATGTGGAACTACAAGTGTAATAAATCTAATCTCTTCGAACGAAACACCTCACATAATTATGATAGAACTTCACTTACAGGTAAGTTCGTTTAATCATAAATAAAAGTGCGATTTTTTTCAATATATTGCCTTAAAATACATCAACAGCAACATATAGAAAGGGGAATTTCGCAATGAACACAATAACTGCTGTAGCTTTTGCTTAAATGTTCATAAAAAACATGTACCGTATCATTCTAGTTAAATTAGGTGATAAGGTGGCAAATAAGTATACTCAGCCTGCTTTCAACGGTTACCGTAGCCAGACGCTTGTAATTCTAACGACGCATGCGATACTTTATACTCCTCGAATGACCTCATCACGTAAAAATATGAAGAATCTCATTTGGACAGCGTGTCCCTCCGCTTCACTCAAACGCTTTATCGACAAGTTGGCAGCGACCTAGCTTACGTACCGCAGTAACAAACCACCACAAACCAGGATCATAATCTTCTGTAAGATCACAGAGTAAAGTTATGCTCCTAAACGGCTTCTCCAGTTAGACTCGAGGGAATGTAATCCGTGTTGATAAAATCAATAAGTCCTACTTCTTTCAAACCTGGCAATACACACACCAGTAGCAGTAATGTTGTATTACAGACTTGCGGTTCCCCCGGGAAACTCCCGATGAACAAAGCTGAGGCTTGAGGGTACACAAAACAAGAGTTGGTCCAAATATACCTACCCTCTGGTAGAGCCAACTCACGCTTTTAAATTATTGCTGTAGCCAGAGATTCTCAACTGTGGTGCTCTGCATCCATATTCAATAGCTGATATGTCACTTTTTGTCGCATTTGTCTATCGTTTTATCACTTTTTAAACAAGAGTAGATTTTCGATACGAGGCTTTTGTAGAAGGAGTCTAGAATGCATCACCTATAGTCTCAGATAAACCAAACCAAAAATTTTCATTTCAACTGGCCACTGCCATCCTTAAACCATTCTAAAACTTGCTAGTGTACTTTTTCGACAGTCTTCATCATCATCATTATTATCATCATCACCAGCTATACGTCCCACTGCTGAGCACAGGCCTTCCTACACAAGAGGAGCACGTAACTCATACTTCAAAGATAATAAGTAAGTTAAACTGTCAAAAGTGGGCACATTATAATTGCTCGTGAGTACATTAACAAATCTAGTTTGGGAACCTTTCGCATACGTTGTGGCTTGTGAACCCCTAAAGTTTACTTTGAAATTGCCTAAGGGATGTTTAACAGTCTACAGTTATACAATACATACCTAGGTAGAATTATCGTGTTTTGTTTTAATAATAACATAACACTTCTCCGTAATAATTTAATTGATTTGTTAAGTACAGTCAGCAATACAATCATACGACTTCATACGTATTTATTGTCAGTTGCAGTTGAAAACAATTTGCAATATGCAAATGCAATGAAAAGCATGTGAGCTTTCAGAGTGCTCAAATGTATAAGTAAATAAATGTATAATAAGTATGATGTCGTATTACTCCAAAAAAATTTAAACAAAAATAAAAACCCGACTTCAAAACATGAAAAATTAAAAATAAATACAATTTAAAGTTGCCATTTATCAAAATAGGGTTTTTTTTGGAGACGGTGCTTCACTTTCTATTGTTTTTGGAAACAACTTAGCATCTACTTACTCCAAATATATATTTTTATGAGATATATGTCTACTTATTTTTTTAATTTAGTGTTTTGAAATTGGTATTTATTTTTTTCACATTTTTTTGTGATAACTTTCTAAGGTCAAAGCTAGATGGATGATCGTCAGCATAACATTGTTTTCTAGTACTGTCGTGTTGTACCACTAAAAAGACACAGGAAAAAAAAAACTGCAATTTCTAGCTACATATTTCCACCACCACTGAATTGATTTTAATATAATTTTGTGGGAACAATCTGAAAGCATTGAAATTTATATTGTAATAAATATAAAAAAAACATACAGCTAGCATCCTCCTTTTTGAAGTTAGAATCACCTTTCACTTGTTAAAGATTTAAGTAGTGCTATACACAGCACACAAGTCTCCCTTTCATATGGGTCTTATGTTAGAATTGTTTTTCTGAAATTTGCAGATTGTTTTGATCACCTGGGAGCTTAGTTGATTCTGATGCTGACGTTACCTGCATATAAGAAGCAATAATTATTGTTACTGCATAAGTTAAGACTCGTTTTTTCAGCTTACTGAACTTTACTTATAAAACACGTTTTTTTTGCGAAGCACGCAGATGACTCAACACCACCTGATGCAAAGTGGTAAGAAGAGTCCATATGCGAAGACAGCTAGTGGAGCTTGAAACGCACTGCTCAAGCCGCGTCCTCCCTGCTGGCTTTTTCACGCCTCTTTTGAAGGAACCCATATTATAAAAAGGATCCCTCCTGTCCTGACAAAAAAATCCCATGTTCCGGAAGTACGAGAAAGAAACTAGTTAATAAACTTTTTTGTAATGATGTTGAGGTGGAGACAGTTATCTGATGGTTCCTGTGTAGGAACGGGGAAGGTGGGATAAGGTCGCAAAGCTCTTCAGAGCACTCGCTGATAAAGCTGATAGGAAGCGCTAAGCGACGCAATGTCTCGACGCAATTGCAGAGGCTCAAGGTTATTGGTGACCAAATGCACTATGTACCAATGTTCCATGTGCATTGAGGAGGTACTTGGCGGAGTACTTGGCCATCGCAGAAACGCAAGCAATATTCCATGCAAGACCGGACCTGAGTTTTCACGGACGTTTCGCTCTCATTTCAAATAAGATTATTAATATACACATAAAGCGATACATTAAGTATAATAAATCATTCGGGTCTTCGAAATTATACCCACAGCGATCTTATAAGTTATAATAACGGCCTCCGAGCATAAAGAAATTTCTATTTCGCCGCATCAATTGTATAACATTTTATCCTTGCTTAAAGAATTGTGATGCTTATATTTTATATCACTAGTGAGCTCCAGAGCTTATTAGCTGATGTTGAAATGAAAAATTTTTCGCCGTGTCTCTTAAAAACGTTCCGGCAGAATCTGCAACGGAATCTGAAATGTTGGAAAATATTTTGAAATATTTTAAGCACATAGCTATTACTGAAAGAGGACTATTCCATGTTGCATTTGTTACAGTTCGTAACTTGTAATCTCCCAGGATGTATGCAAATTAATAACATCAGCGACCTCGAAAACATACCAGTAAACAATTTACTAAAGGACATGTTCTGAAAATGTATGGGGGCTGGTACTCAGCTACCCCCCAACACAAAAGTTATATGGCAAGAAAGAGTATATTATAAAGAATATTATGAGATAAAAACTATAATTTTAAATGCCTGCATATAAATAAAAAATAAGATTTTATTCTCGTCAAAAAACAGTTATCCAGAGATATAAAATTCCATTTAAAAAATGTGACTCATCTCAGACATAGTTTAAAACTAGTTTAATAGTTTAGTCCGTGCGGTGACGGATTAAGAATACAATTCACCGCCCCATTTCTTCCCGTGGGTGTCGTAAGAGGCGACTAAGGGATTACCGAGCTTACCAACTGCTCGACTGGTGGTAGGGTCTGAACACCCGTCTGGTTAGTGACCACCGTACGCATGGCGTAAAACCCGCCAAGTGACCACTTGTGGTCGCGTTCCGGGATCAGTCAGCGTACAACCAGAGCTTGGGGAGACGTTGCGGCGATGGATTCGGTCAGTGACGGCTTCCGTCTAACCAGAGCCAGGTGGACTGCGTTGACCCGCCGACCAGGGAGACCCGAAGAAACGGCTGTTCCGCTGGCCGCCCGTGGTACAGTACAGGGGCCCAAGCGAACCTAACCAGTTCGTGAGGCTGCCCTATCATGCCACGCATAATCTTGGGGTGGTCCGTCGTGCCGGTTGGTGACCGGGTGGTGGGGTCCCGGCGGCCATTCCCGGGGGGGTTCGGGGGCCCTTCCGTTCGGCGGGTCAGCGCTTCTCTTCTGTCGGCTGTTAACTGGGGAAACAGGCCTCACGCTTTGACCGTCTATATCGCGGCAACGTTCCCTCAATTCACGCCTCTCCTCCTTACATCATATTCTATGGCAGCGCTCAAGAACATGAACGGTCGATCAGCGGTGCACACCCCCACCACAACCACGCGGTTTGAGGTCGGGCTCACTAACATCCGTGGGCTCCATGCTAACCTCAATGCCGTCCACCAACATCTCGAGACGGCTCGACCGGCTATGCTGTTTTTGACGGAGACGCAAATACTTCGCCCGGCTGACACTAGCTACTTGGATTACCCCGGCTACGCTCTTGAGGAGTCCTTCAAAGCGAAGGCCGGGGTATGCTTGTTTGTCCGGGCGGATGTTTGCTGTCGCCGTCTGCGCTGCTTGGAGGACCCTTCCTACTCGATTCTTGGGGTGCATGTGGACCTGGGCACACATAGCCGTGTCTACGTGTGCCTGTATAGATCTCACAGCGGTGACATGGAGACAACTCGACTTTTCGAACATCTTAGTCGGGTGGCAGATGTTGCGCTGGAGCAGTATCCAACCGCGGAATTGGTGTTTTTAGGGGACTTTAATGCTCACCACGAGTCGTGGTTAAGTTCCTCTAAAACTGACCATGCTGGTAGAACTGCCCATGCTTTCACTCTCACGCACGACCTGACACAACTGGTAAACCAGCCCACCAGGATTCCAGACATTGTCGGTCACGCGCCCTCATTGTTGGACCTTCTGCTGACGTCTCGTCCGGACGGATATCGGCTAGAGGTTCGTGCTCCTTTGGGAACATCGGATCACTGCCTGATATCCGCTGGGGTGCCACGGGCGTCGCCACCGGTACCTATGGTTGCCAAACGCCGCATCTGGCACTATGCGTCGGCAGATTGGGATGGTATGCGGGATTACTTCGCATCTGTCCCTTGGAGGCAGCGCTGCTTCAGTGAGCTGGACCCGAGCGCTAGCGCTACTGCTGTTGCTGATGGGATCATGTTAGGGATGGAGTACTATATCCCTCACTCCGATCTCATCAGTAGGGGTAGGCGTAACCTCTGGTTCAACCGGGAGTGTGCCATAGCTGTTGAGAACAGACAGTCGGCATACCGCGCTTGGATCAGGGGTCGAGCTTGCGGAGATCCTAACATTGACTCGCTGAAAGCAGCTTATAACAACGCCACCAAGTCCTGCAAGAGGGCGTTCATCAGAGCGGATGCACAGCGCGTTGCACGAGTTGGCCAAGAACTACTCACGCATCCTACGGGAAGCCGTAGCTACTGGCGTCTGGCCAAAGCCGTGCAGTCCAACTTCTGTCAACCCTCGCTGCCCCCGTTGAGATGTTCTGACGGCTCGCTAGCTCACAAGCCGCAAGAGAAAGCCGATCTTTTGGTAAAACTCTTTGCTGCTCATTCCCGAATCGATGACTGCAACTCACAGCCACCAACACTCTCCCACTGTGGCCACACAATGCCTAATATCCGTATCAGGCAATGTGATGTACGTGCGGAGCTGCAGTCAATCGACGTCCGGAAAGCTAGTGGACCTGATGGCATCCCAGCGATAGTACTAAATAAATGCGCAGCGGAGTTGTCTCCCATCTTAACCCGGCTATACCGCCTTTCTCTCTCTTCTGGGTGTGTGCCTGAATCTTGGAGAGAGGCCAATGTGCAACCGGTCCCCAAAAAGGGAGACCGATCAGACCCAGCAAACTACCGCCCAATAGCTGTCACCTCAGTTCTTTGCAAGGTCATGGAGCGGATCATAAATAACCAGCTGATCCGATACCTAGAAGGTCACTCATTAATTAATGATCGACAGTACGGGTTTCGGCCGAAACGGTCAACGGGTGATCTTCTAGCGTACTTAATGCATGTCTGGGGTGAAGCTATTGATAAACGTGGTGAGTCACTGGCTGTTGGCCTTGACATTGCCAAAGCTTTTGATCGGGTCTGGCACAAGGCTCTTCTCTCCAAGCTCCCGGCATACGGTCTGCCCGATCAGCTCTGCAACTGGATCGCCGGCTTCCTACATGAGCGGAGAATACGCGTCCTCGCAGATGGATGCGCTTCGCGGTTCATGTCTGTGAATGCTGGTGTACCACAGGCTCTGTTTTATCCCCCACACTCTTTCTTCTTCATATCAATGATATGCTTCCATTAGGAAGCATTCATTGTTATGCGGATGACAGTACAGTGCATGGGGGATATTACGGTCGCCCAGGGGCTGGGCGCGCTGAAACCGAGAAAGAGAGGGAGAATCTTACTATTGAGCTCAACAGGGTGTTGAACCTCGTATCTGAATGGGGATCTAACAATCTTGTTGAGTTCAATGCTAAGAAAACACAGGTGTGTGCGTTTACAGCCAAAATGTCGCCGTTCCTTCCCCTTCCCTCTCTTCAGGGTACTACTCTTTCGGCACAGGCCTCCTTAAACTTACTCGGTATGGAGATATGCTGCGATCTCAATTCTAGAAACTACATCGAAACCGTGATAAAAACAGCCTCACGGAAGCTCGGTGTCCTGAACAAGGTGCGTCGATTTTTCACGCCTGACCAGCTATGCCTGCTGTACAAAACTCAGGTCCGGTCTTGCGTGGAATATTGCTCGCACTTATGGGATGGCTCCGCCAAGTACCTCCTCGATGCACTGGACAGATTGCAGCGTCGTGCTGTCCGTATCATTGGCGATGTAGAGGTCACGAACAAACTTGAGCCTCTACAATTGCGTCGGGACATTGCGTCGCTTAGCGCCTTTTATCGGCTTTATCACGGAGAGTGCTCTGAAGAGCTTTTCGACCTTATCCCACCTTCCCCCTTTCTGCTCAGGAGCACGCGTGCTGGTCTTCGGAGTCATCCATTTACTGTCTCCACCTCAACATCACGCACAAAGAAATTTAGTTCTTCGTTTCTTTGTCGTACTTCCAGAACTTGGAATTCTTTGCCAGCGCATGTGTTTCCTCCTTCCTATAACATGGGGTCCTTCAAGAGAGGCGTGAAAAAGCACCTTTTGGGCCGGCAAGGTGGAGGCAGCTAGTGCATTGTCCGTTTCTGCACTAGCTGTCTTCGCATATGGACTCTCCTTACCGCTTCACATCAGGTGGTGTTGGGTCAATTGCCGTGCTTTGTATAAAAAAAAAAAAAAAAAAAAAAAAACGTCTGTCGTCTATTGTCTTGTCAAATATTTTTTTAATAAGGCATGGGGTTGATTTAGTTCAGCCTATGACTATTTTGCAATTATATTTTATTGTAAATGCTAGAAGAACATGGCGAATTATTTTCTGCACTTGTTTCTGACTAATAATAATGATTTCAATTAATTTTTTACTATATTTTGTCAGAGAAACTTGGATAAGAAGCTTAGAATTCTTGCATACACTTTTCAAAATTACCTTAAAAATGGGGTATTAAAATGAAAAAAAGGTATATTCAAGATCCTCTGAGCATAAGCTTTCGCATAATATATAATTTATCGTGGGGGTCTTTCGAGTACCAATATCGAACATCTCCTTTATCAAGCCGCATAAGACCATTAAAGACAAATTGTCATGTGCAGTTGAGGGGTTCCTATGACAAATTTCTGGCTTCATCATCAGCCCCTGAATACCGTATAAAGTTCTATTTTCTTTTAAGACATAAGACGAGCTCAAACAAGATAAATCACTTAGTAATATAAATATATCTATACTAGAAAAATTTTCGTGACGTGAAATCAGGACGTGAAATTTTTCTAGTATAGATATATTTTTTTATTACTAAGTATTTTAATTACTAAGTAATTTTTCAAACATTTATAATAATAATAAAAACAAAAATGAACAATAAAATGAATCACATTGAGAATCTAATATTATGCAAATAAAGGCCTTCCGTCTCCACCACTAGACCAGCTGGATGATACCATAATATTATGGCATTGTCACCGAACTTCTATCTCAAAAAATCAGGAAAAGTGTCCTGAATCCGGGAAAAATACTAATAGGTAATTCGTTTTCATACAAAGTTTGCTTGTACAAAATTTAAAAAATTCCGTATATTTCACCATTATTCAATTTGGCAATATGGCGGGCGACATAGATGTTAATTAATCATCACCGAAGTGACGAAGCGCCATTATCAATTTTGGCTGTGTTGCAGTTTTTTTCTATATAATAAAATCTTGTCTACCACGAAACCCACACACACACGTCCCACTGCTGGGCACAGGCCCTCCTACATCGGAGAAACACATTCGGAGTGTAGTCCATAGCAGCACTATGTTGGCCGAATGCGAGTTGGTGAGTTAAAGCGGTTGCAGTAACAACCGGGACCAACGTTAACGTGCCTTCCGAAGCACGGAGGAGCTCGAGATTAGAAGTACCTATTGGTTGACCCATCCCGGGACCGACCATGGCGAAATTTGCTTTGTTTTCGTTATAGAAACCAGAGCGCTCAAACCACTACGCCACCGGGTTCCTCGTGCCACAGAGCTCCTCAAAAATATGCACATTAAACTTTAATTAAATTCTTATAAGTAACTTTCAGTACGTCTGTTACGCTGTGATTACTATGCCGCTGATTTTATTTGGATGAAATTCAGCATGTAAATACATGTCCTCCTGAGAAAGGACATAAGCTACCTTTAAGGCGATTATTGACACGCTAGCGGAGCCTCCAGTGGCTACTAGTTACAGAAAAATAAGCTTCACCGAGATCACGCAAGAAAAACGTAGATCCAGAACATTTTTAAAAAGCAGTTTTCTCAACATGCAAAAAGATCACAAAAGATACTACAGAAAAGTTCTTTCCTTTTTTCTTTGTATTGCCGTGCATCTAGACTCCTTTGATATCAGCGAATTGTTTTCTCTGGTTTTTACTGGTGATTGAGTTCCTTTGGAGTCATAATCTACTATAGCTCACTATCAGACGGGCCATATGTTTGCGGAAGATAATAGGACTGCAAAGCTCTTCAGGTCTTTAAGAATATAATTATCAAATAACTATATGCGCTGGTTTGTACTTTGTAATAATGAAACAATACAAGAATATCACAACTTTTAGGAACAACGGGGCGTAAAGAAACCTATTTTGCTTTCATGACACCACAAGTCCGAAGAACATAAAAAAGTACTTCAAATGCAGAACTTGCTAACAGCTATTTCGTATGGTCCACAAGGGATAAAAAGTAAGCAATAATACTGAAGTTATAACGGCACTTTAGGCGCTGCCCGATAGAATCCGAAAAATGCGGGCGGTGTTTTCGAGATAAGGCAATTATGATTATTACATACCTACGTGTAATCATAGGTATGTACGTACGAAGTTGCCTTTTTTTTACATTTTATTTTAGTAACATTTAGTTATATTTTTTCCTACCCAATTTTTTATTGTATCCATATTTAAATTATAAACCTTTTAGATTTTAAAAATTGAATAACTAGTGCATGCTACTACTTGCAATTATCTACTTTTTTTTCGGAGTGGATTCCGCAAATTATATTTATCATAAACTCAATTTTTGGGGAATTGAAATTAGAAGTGTAAAGCTTTTTTCAACTTAGGTGCTATAGTTTGCAATGGCTTCAAAGTCTTCAATGGCTTCGAATTTTTCAAGTAACATTAGGTATAAGGGAGATAGATAAGTTTCGCGTCGTAGACATCGTTGAGAAGAATGTAGTAAATAGCGCGGTTTTCTTTAGTTAACACAAAACTCGTTTATTTTATTGTAAAAAAACAATTTTATATAAATGGTTACATACAAGTGATAAAAATGCCCAAAAGTGTACTGTTCATTCATAGCCACAATGACGCTTTTAAAAATTGAATTTAATGTCATATTGGCATTTATTACATTCGTTAATCATACTGAATCGTTTGACCATGGTTATGAAGTAATAACAGGACAATATTTAACGTAAAGTCGTACAAAAGAAAATTGTATTGAACTGGCATTTTGTTTTCTTTAATATTGCTACCTCTGTGATGTTTTTTAGCAAATATAAGTATGTTTTGCCGCTTCTATCGGTATTTTTTTGTGTAAATGATAAGTTTAGATAGATTCTTACAAAAATAACCCATAAAAACTTACTATCCCCTTTATTTGTATTTGAATATAATTTTTGAAAATTTCCTTCATACCATTTCCAATTCCGTAGGTAAAGCTCTATTATAAATGGTATTATATCTTAAATTAAACGGACCTTCTGTTCTTTCCCAATTGTGGTAAGAGTACCTAGTATCTGTGCAACGCTAATTGGTCCGGCCGAGTAGACAGGTTGTGTCCGGCATACCTAATTGAACATTCCCGGACAGCGTTGGTATGCAAACAATGACCCTCAACCTCTGAGCCCGTAGCCCCAAAATGTGTATTAAAGCTTTTATTTTAGTACCCAGATTCCATCAAGGGGTGCTTAAGCTATATCGCTCCTATAATTTAATACAATTTAATTATTAACTTGTGAGCCTAAAGAGATAATTAATTATTGTGTTACTTGCAAATGAATACGGTAGTTGTCAACTTTTTTATTTCATAAAAGAGAAGTATATATATTATATAACGCATAAAAAAATATTAGAACAGAAATAGTAAGTCCAAGATCAATAGTTTCACAAATATAGTGGTATGTTTAATGTGTTGTGGCGCATCGTCCAAAAATGCTCCATAGAAAATCTACGGAACAGGTGACGTCACATGTTCCTATATTACTAATAAATGTATGGGCATACTGACAAAAATAATAAGAAATATTTAATATTTATGTTTTTAATGATAGTTATCATAATAATAGTCGTTTTAATTGATGTCAGCAATCTAACAATATTACTAACATTTTTGAAAATTTTAGAAAAAATAATGTCCATTTAAATAAAAAATCCAAACAGTACAGCTTCAACAAAATTCCATATCTTTAAGTTTGAATTGTTTTATGGGTAACAGCAGCGTATATTTTCCGAATTAATATAAGCAAGCACTTGACCACAACCACATCTGGTGTTCCAATATGGTTGACAGTGTTTCGTGCTCATCTAGAAATTACCTATTCACTCTATCCTTGAAGAGGTTCAAGTTGTATCGTTCAGGGAAAACATCAAGAGGCAGAGAGTTCCACTCCTTTGCTGTACGCATTATAGAAATACTGGCGAAGCGTGATGGTTTACTATGACATCATTGATAAGTTTTTAATTTTATTTTTAAATTAAAATTATTGTTTGGAAGGTAGTTAGAAAAATATGTAAGCTACAAAAAATCATACCCCGAGGCGGGTGTCGAACCCGCGACCATTTACAATCCCAGTAACTGTTATGATGACTACTGAGCTACTAGGTAAGGTGTTGAAATAGAATAATTATATTACGACATTGAAGTTAAGTTATGACGTAAATACAGATATAGGGTAGAAGGAATTCGTAGGGTTACCCTAAGGCCTCGGATAGAGCAGTCACCTGAATTGTTAAGGTCGCGGGTGAGCCTTCGCCCCAGGACATTTTTTTCTAGATTGGATATACGAAGCAACGGATACCCCGCAACCGCCCCCCGCAACGGGTCCCGTACGTAGCAACATACTTTGTGACCATCGCTAAGACTAAAAATAATTACAGAATAAGTCCGCAAAAAACATCTTAAATTTTCTACAACCATTGATTTATTGTAATGATACGTGAAGCAAAACCAGATCAACTTTAGTGCCCCTTTTTGTGCAAATTGCGCGGACGGAGGAGTATGAAATTTCGCACACTTAAAGTTTATATAGAGAAATAGTGCAGTTTGCTATTTTTTTTAATTATGCATAAAAAATACATTAAATCAACATAGTAATTTAAATATAAAACTAGAAAAATTTCACGTCCTGAGGCGGGAATCGAACCCGCGACCTTTTGCAATCCGGGCGAAAGCTCTAACCAACTGAGCCACCCAGGACTTGGGATATTCCTGTGAAATTCTTATAGTCTATCTGTGTTTGCGTTTATGAGCTAACGTCTACCCTACAATGTCGAAATGTTCTATTTCAACATCCGAAACGAGTATTTTTGAAACATTTATTTTTATGTTAAAATCAAAAATTAAGAACATTAAATCAAAAACAACTTAGCACCAACTCCAAAGAATATGTTTCTAGGGGATGAGTACCTACTTAAATTTAATTATTTTAACCGTTTCAGTTTTTTGAAGTCGGTTTTAATTTTTGTTAAAAAAAAATTATTCACAATTTTTAAGTGATAATTTTCTAAGGTCGAAGCTAGATGGGTGCCCGTCAACTTATATTGTTTCCTACTATCGTATCGTTTCACTAAAAAAAAAATTAAAACAAAAAATAAAACCGACTCCAAAAAACTGAAAAGGATAAAATAATTAAATTTTAGTAAGTAGGCACTCATCCCCTAGGAACATATTTTTGGAGTCGGTGCTTCACTATCTATGGTTTCTGGAAACAACTTAGCACCAACTCCAAAAATATGTTCCTAGGGGATGAGTGCCTACTTACTAAAATTTAACTACTTTAATTTTACTACTACTTTTACTTTAACTTAATAAAATAATTAAATTTTAGTAAGTAGGCAACTTACTAAAATTTAATTATTTTATCCTTTTCAGTTTTTTTGAGTCGGTTTTATTTTTTGTTTAATTTTTTTTTCACAATTTTTAGTGGTATTTTTGAAGGTCAAAGCTAGATGGGTGACCGTGAAAGCTCACGGTTATATTGTTTTCTACTATCGTATCATTTCACTAAAAATTCATAGGAAAGCAAATATCCGCAACTTCGCATATGTAGGCGACTTAATTTTTCCAGTTTTCTTGATTTAAAAACCAAACTACCCAATGGCATTCCAAAAATTTTCTATGGGACCAAATGGGAACTATTCCGCATCGAACAAAAAAAGAATCATCAATATCGGTTCACCCAGTCAAAAGTTCTGAGGTAACAAACATAAAAATAATAATATACAGACGAATTGATAACCTCCTCCTTTTTTTGAAGTCGCTTAAAAAGCCATAAAAAAGCAAAAATCCGCCAATTTCTTTTTTTTATATTTATATTTTTTATTTTCCAATTTTTTTATATAAAAACCAAACTAACCATCCGATTTTGAAAAAAATTTTATGGGACCCAGTGGCAGCTATTTCGCATCGAACAAAAAAAGAATCACGTAAATCGGTTCAGTAGTCTCGGCGTAATCGGTGTACATACAAAGAAAAAAAAAACATACTTACCGGCCGAATTGAGAACCTCCTCGTTTTTGAAGTAGGTTAAAAGAACGTTACAAACACAACCATGTATTTAACACACATGCATATAATATGTCAAATTGAGAAAAGATTAATACTGTTTGTTATTTGTCTATAGTATTACCACTGAATGTCAAACATAACCATAATAAAAAAAACCTAAAAAAGAAAAAAGTCTGTTATAATAGAAGTATAGTCTTTCACAATAATAAATGTATAATTTAAATAATTATGGTCGAATTTCGAGCACAGGGCGACCACTAGAATATAGACTATAAAAATGGAATCTGCTTTTGTTCAGATTTACTTGAAATATACACATTCATTAAACCACTTGAATGTAACTTGAACATTCAGAACAATGTTGCTATTTAAACAATGGATCTTTCAACCTTTAATTTAATATTCCACAACATTGTGGAGCAATCCTTAAATATTTAGCTTGAGACTTATTGCTATAAGGATAACACAACTGATTGTTATAAATTTGCTAGAGAGTATGTACAGTCGACAGCACGTCAAGCATAACAGTTTGACCTCGAGATCGCCCTTATTGCGTTCATAATAGAGGCGGCTTTCGTCGTGCAAATGTTACACTTCATGTGCCGTCGTGTGTACATAATAAAACTTATAGCACATCAAGAAAGGCACTTTGATATTTTAGATGCCGTAGTCCATTGTAATAAGACACTTGCTCTGTTGACTATAGGGTACAAGCATGGAAATAAATTCTGGTTTAATAGATTTATAAAAAATTCTTAAGTATACTGCTAATAGTGAAACTGAATTGATTTCAGCCAAAAACTACCAGAGATATTTGAATTAGAAATTGCAGTGTAACTGTCTCTTTCTAAACATCTTTATACATGGTGATCGGGAACGCTCTCGAAAACATAGGCAGACGGTAGTGCTGGTCACCCTTAACACGACTTCATAAAAGATTTATTTAAAATCGCGAAATAAAAATGTCGCTGTTTGCTGTAATATCTACACGACCTGTTTGTATGGAGCAGCTGATTATTTTTTCGCAATTTCAAAATTTTTTTTTCTACAAGTCCTGTTTTGGGTTCATTTTTGAGAGCGTCCCCCTTACATCCTGTATTGTGACGTCAAAATCTATGTCGGATCACCTTGTCTAGCGTGCATTTTAAGTGGTTGTAAGTCTGTTGATACTTTGTTGTTTTTTTTTCACAACTAGATGACAAACAAGCTGACGGCCCGCCTGATTGTAAGCGGTTACCGCCGCCTATAGACCTGCAATAATAAGGAAAAATCACTTGATATTGCAGGTGCGTTGTCATCCTGAGGCCTAATATGAAATGCCGTCCATGCCCAGTAATTACACTGGCTACCTTTCCCTTCAATCCGAAACACGGCGAACTGTTTCGCGCTGAAATAAGAAAGGTGGAGGTACCTACCCAGACGACCCTACATACAGGCCTACCATCTAGCAGTGTTGTATTAATTTTACAATCTAAAAAATAATTGCATATTCTCTATTGGTGAAACTTTTATTTGGAGTCAGACAATTACAACTCCTCAAAATTATGATCTGATTTATTCCCCAAGTATTTTTCAATGAAAATACTTTTCAAATACGTACCTACTCTACTATCACCGACAAATTGTTTCAAGATACTTTTCCAACGTTTCGGAGCAGGTTGAAGAGAAGTAATTCCAAGCCTCTAATCGGTATTTGATTAGTTTGACAAAAAGTTTGGCAAAGAGTTTGTCTAGCAAGATGAAAAGTTCATGAAATATTTTATCAAATCTGTCTATTTGTCTATCGACATTGCTCACTGTTTGATGGGGCACATCAATATTTAAATCATAACAGAAGTTGCAATAATTATAGACATGCACAATTTTTTTTTATCCTACCCGAAAAAATGTACACTAAAGAGAAATAGCGACCATAAAATTTAAAAATATTAATAATTAAGATTATTATAGTATTTAGAATTGTACAGAATTACATGTAAAAAGTGGCTCGTCCCGCAACGCAGTTCTTTTACCTACTACAAAGTGTTGAGAGTCAGTAGGTACCGGATCCCCTACGCCCATATCGAATACCAATTCACAGAAAATCAATTAATCGACAACGATGTATCGAACATTCAAATAATCGAACGTTCATTTTATCGAAAGCTCAAAAAATCGAAATGTCAAAATATCGAGTATTCAAAACATCGAAAGTTTAAATGATCGAACGTTTATAATATCGAATTTTCTTTATGTCGAACATTTATGTAATCGAAATTACAAAATATTGACTATATTATCATACCATGAGTTCTATTACCCTCATCCTATACCCATCTCTTTTGCGTTCCGCTAATAAAAAAAAATGAAAAATCTTACTAAAAGAAAATAATATATTTATTTTCACTTTCATTGAAAGATTTAATTGTTATATCTTATTTAATAAACAAAAGATTTGTTTTGTTCACAGTTTTTTTTGTAATGATTAGCGGAAAATATTGTAATTCTCAAAAAAATTTATAATTTTGATAAAAGTAAATATTTAATTTGTACAGTTTTTTTTACTAGCGGAAGGCAAAAGAGCAGTTACAAGTCACCTGTGGGAAGTGGTCAAAATACTTTTTAATAAAATCTCACAATTTAGTATCTAGTGAATTTTTAAAAGTAAAACTAGTCTAAAAATAAATATTTTGTAATTCAATTTTTCTTATATAGGGAGTCGTTCATAGAACTCTGTTTCCACCGACTTGTCTTATTGAACTTACTTATGCAGTTTGTAAATACAAATACATGCGTGTTATACTTTTGTAAAGTTAGATACAGTCCTATATACGTCCCACTGCTGGGCACAGGCCTTCCTAGATGGGAGAAACACATGAGGAGATTGGGGCATAACACCACCACGCTGGCCCAATGCGGGTTGATGGGTAAAGGCGGTTGCATTAACAACCGGGACCAACGGCTTAACGTGCCATCCGAAGCACAGAGGAGGTCAAGATTATAAATTTGACTGACCCATCCCGGGACTGATCATAGCGAAAATTGCTTTGTTTTCGTAATCGAAACCAGAGCGCTCAAACCACTACGCCACCGAGCTCCTCAGGTACAGTCAACTAAAATGTAAATATAAATATCAGAATAGACGTAAACATAAGTATCATATACAGGATGATGCCGTCAATACGACAATTAATTAGAACATAGGCTTTATTAGTTCATAGAAATGGTTTGCCACTTTCTAGAATACCTAATTCGTTTGATATTTTCATAACATTTCTATGAAATAATGCAGCCCATGTTATAATATTTCATACAAATGTCAAAAATTTTCAAATGAATAAGATGTTTTTAAAAATGGCAACCCGTTTCTATGAACTAATTTTGCCCATGTTTTAATTAATTGTCGTATTGACAGCACCACTCGTATAGTTTAGAGTAATAACACAACACTGAGCTTATTAAACTTAATAGGTTGAGTGGTAATACCTGAGTATTAAGGTTTTAAATTAAATTGTCAATTTTTCAATCATTTGATTGAAAGCCTCGGAGAAAAGCTCCTAAAAGACAGGACGGACAAGAAGTAGTACATAAAAAGGAAAAATAGACTGTCTACAAAAAAGACAAACAAACATTACATGTAAACAGTTGCAATTGCAAGTCTCGCAACGCTGGTGTTATATATACTACAATAAAAGTTATTAGATGTAATGTTAAATGAAGTCGGTTATTATAGTCAGCAGCGGGTTGTGTCTATAGAACTCGGTTTCCACCGACTTGTCCATATATGTATAATTATAAAACTTTTTTGTAGTAGAAGAAGTTAGAACTGCGTTGCGAGACTTGCAATTTTTTACATGCAATGTTTTTGATGGGATTAAATAATCTAGTGTCAGTTCGTTATACCCTAATAAAAAACAATATAATGATAATCGTCAATAACAGCTTATTCTGGACAGACTACTGGCAAAAGGTGTTTCTAAATGTAAGAAACACACGAAGAGTTTGACTCTTAACACCACAATGCTGGCCCAATGTGATGGGTGAAAAAATATAGTTGCAGAAAGATATTGCTGAAAAAAATGAAAAGTCAAATAAAATGTACAAAAAGTACTAACCTTCAGAACTCTAACGACATCTTGAGGGAATTGCATAAGAGCTGTACTCGTGACTCTTCTGTAGATCCTATCCACGAAGATGCCCGCTCTGATCGCGTGAGCCACCGACCGGAACTTGGGCTTCTCATCAGACTTTCTCTTCGCTGTTGCCAACTGCCTCGTGAAGGTAGACGCCAACCATTCCCGAACTTCAGGCGGCACCGCATCAGGTTGAACTTCTGATAGCTCGTCATCTTCATCCGCCAATCGCCTGCGCACAATCAATAAAGTATTAGACTTGGACCAAGCAAGTTTCTAAAAAAGCTTAAGACTTAAGCGTCGACGCAAGCTCAGACACAGCTCCTTAATGAAATTAGCATATTCGCGTCGTCATGGTCGAAATAATTCGAACTTTAAACCAGCCGGGTCCTGTTATTTGCGTTTCAAAGACATTCCCGTTGAAAGCTGCGAAGCTGTAAGATATATAAAGATTAGTATCATTTACTTTATTTCCGAAACATTAAAAATATTTTTAATTTAATTTACATACATAAAATATCGTAGGAGTATACAATACTACATAGTATTTATTGATCCGCAAAGTTCGCTTAGAACATAGTGCTATGTGTAAGGTATCTAAATCTGATTTAAAACTAATATTTGATCTAATAACATTACGTAACATATGTGACTAAAATTCAACTATTGATTTAATTCATTTGGTTTTCTACTGGTAAATTCTACAGCTATTTGTAATATTGTGTTATCTTGCGATTAAATTACTAGTGTAATTTATACTTGTATAAATTTTGAAGAGTATTTAACACAAGTGACAGTGAGTAGGTACCCTTACAGGAGAAGTAATAGTATGCTCTAACAAATATCACTTTTTAAGGATTCCTTTAACTGAATGTTAAATATTAAATAATATAAAAAGATTTTTAGATTTATGTGAAAATAAAAATTAAAGTAGTTGAATAAATTTTCGATCTTGCAGTTAAAAATAACATTACAATAAAATAAGTTAGAAAATTTTAAAACAACCAATTATCAATTATTAAAACCTTAGACAATCGTTTTCAAATGGTCAAATAGAAGGTGAAACATAAGATAGATAACAAACATGCGTTGTATTGAAGTTGTCAACATGAGGATTTAGGATACTTACATGCAGCGTGCTCAATGAGATCTGAGGTTCTTAGTGTAAGTTTTGTGATTTATTAAAACGTTACAATAGCGTCTGCGTTTAGCTGTCAATACAATGTACGGTCACGAGTACTCAGATGTACACATCTCGCCAGTCAGTGACTTATTGTGAAGAGTATAAGGCATATGAAATGTCAAAATTAGACATTCCAGCTCATGACTGAACATAGTATAATATTTACGTTTGACATAAAACTTACACTTAGAATACTTCAACGCATTGCTTTCAATTGCTAGGTAATTATATTTTAAACATTTTTTTATTGTGCAATAAAGATTAAATAAACAATGAAGAAATTTACACCGTGTTATTGTTGTTATATAAGTATTTAAATACCTATTAACTTTGAAATTTTACACAAATATTATTCTGTATAAATTAAACGCAAATTAAGCCCGGTAAAGTGGTTTTATCTCAAAAATTATTCAGAGTTTTATTTTTCATCTTCAATTCTAATTACACAATAATATCTTGTTAGAAAAGAGATGGCCATGATATACGGAAAATAGACAAAAAAATAATAAGTAGGAACTGTATTAAAAATGGTCATCATATTTTAAATTACATATATTGACGACCGGCTGGTCGAGTAAAAGTATAAGTATAAGGTTGAGTGGTCTATACAGACTACTCGATCAGAGGTAAGTATACCGGGTTCGAATCCCGGTAGGTAACAAATGTTTGTATGATGAGTACGAGAATTTTTTCACAAGTGATGGATGTTTATATGTTTATTTAGTATATTCTTGATAATCATATACATTATTTTATCAATATTTTTCCGTTATCAGTATCAATTATATAAGTTCTTAAGGTTTTAATATTGACTGCTTTTAATAATTAATAATTAAAAGTAAAAAATATGTATATTCATTGGTTTTATGCGTCAATTTTTAATGTCAAACAAACAAAAATCTAAAGGAAATACTTTGTCAAAGGTTAAAAAAAATTTTTTTTGATAATTATTATTTGGTAGTCATAATTATTATCAATTGTAGATTTTTATTTCAATCAATGAAACAGATAAAGGATAAGAGAAATATTGTAAGGGATATACTTCATTCAGGCTGTATTCTGAGGAGAATTTAATTAATATCTTTTATGTAAAATCAAATTTCTCTTACTCGCAGAATAAAATATTTGTGAAAAAAAGACTAGTTTTTTTTTCCACAAATATTTAATGAATTATGAATAACGAAACTTCAAAAGTGAAGTTTCGTTATTCATAACGAGGGTTAAATAACTGATGTGAGTGCTAATCTCGCACTTACATCATATATTGTTATATCAATCTAAAGTCTGTAAAATAATATCAAAACATTTTTTTTTAAATTATATTTCATAAATCAGACTATCGTCGATAGATACGCCGGCCATCCCCTTTACCTTGCATGCTACACTCGCATTATTTATTATTAACAAACTAACCACATTATGATTAGAACATAAAGGCTTAGTAAACTTTTCAATGTACCGAAGTATTTTCGGTAATCATTCTAACACGATAAAAAGCATCTTCATCAATAAATGATTCTTTAATGACAGTTGAATGACATTGTGTTGGTGATAGTTCAAAAGAAATTTTCATGAATTTACGTTTACAGTGGCTTTAAGTAAAGAACACATAAATTAGTACATGCGACGCCACATCAAGTGTATTTTTATGTTGCAGTGCAAAAACCGCCTCTGTTACAAACGTAGTAAGGGCGGCCTCGAGGTCTCACTGTTTCACTTGATCTGCTATAACTTTTAGATTCTAATAAATAAAGCTAGAAACACGGTGTATAATATTTTTGTAAAAATATTTATATCAATAATAAACTTTGAAAATATTCTTCTTTAATTTACTGCAATAATTTAACAAGTGCTAATTTATTGTAGAAAGCAATGTTTTGTTTTCAAATCATAACATTCAAGCAGGTTGTTTAATATGCCAGGTAAGGTATAGTCGATTGCTACTTGAATAACCCTAAAAGGATATAAAACAGTTGCCAATTGGCTTTGTTAGTGGTTTTAATCAAGTAGCAATAGATTCTCAAATAACAGGTAACATCGACACACCTAAACACCAGGGTTGGGGCCGACTGCTGACGCGCCACTGCCGGTCTAAAATAAAATACGACGTCATTGGGACACAGAACGGGGATACATAAGGATGTAGGGGGTTGAACAAACAACATTTATATGGATGACCGGCTAGTTTTATCAGCATACATGGGTGATACTCATCATTTAGAAATGTAATCATTTCTATGTCTGATTTGTTACGTAGGTATATTCGAATATCTGATTTCACTAACCGGTTTTTAATAGATTTGTAATTTACTATTACTTATTGCAAAATATTGAACAATACGAAATATTACAATATAATCAATAAAGTAATAATAATAAATTATGTACATTAGATATAGTTTGTTTAAAAATTAATAGATATACTTAAAGTAATGAAATAAGAAACGATTATAATAAAAAAGATTCATCATTTTTTTTTTAAACTTTAGATAGCGGAAGAGAATCAGTAAAAATCAAACAGTGCAAAGATAAAAAGCTTTGTACATAATTCTTTTTATAAAGGTTTAGGATTGTTTGTACTAAAATGGAGTCATGCCTAGAACAGATAGAGACAAACATATTACGAAGGAAACGTCGAGGAGACACATGGTTCAAACGACACACGGGGCTAATCGAAATCTAAACTAACAGTACAGAAAAAAACGCTAAACTACTCGAGAACAAGTTAAGCTTTCACTACCCAATAAAGTAGCTTAGGTAGTTATCTCTGGCCTAACTTTTCCTCATAACACTTTATTAGAAAGAAAAAAAAATGATACCCACAAAAAACCCAAAATAATCAGATAGGTATTCTATCAGTTTGGATTGAGTATTATAAATATCACCAAACTGATAAAAGCAGCAAAGAAATACGGGAAGAGATAGTCTAAACTACCAGGATGACAGGATATTGAGACAGTTCAATTGAAGCTCAACATAACAAAAAGACCTAATCGCACAGAGTGGACAGAAGGGAGGCGCGACTACTTGGCCATGGTCGGCGATGTTGTAACGGTATTAACTTTGCTTCGTTCGGTTTCTCTACTGAGCACCTCGCCCAGCAGGGGGTGCGCAGGCGCCGCATGTGGAGCTGAGTCTGCTGCGCACGCGGCTGCTCTGCGTCTCTCCTATCCCTGCGTTAGATAAAATCACTGGCGACGCGACGATGCCCGCTGTTCTCGACATTCGTTACACACCCTAGTCTGGCTTGCTTCACAAACCTGTTGTACTACTTTTTGATAAAACATTTGTAAGATCAGAAGAAAATAATGTCGATGTCGGAGCATTCAAAGTATGATATCAATGTGTAAATTGACTCAATAAACGCGTTTTGAAAAATTATTAAATGCAGCATTAAAGACTTCAATGACCATAATTGAGCTACTTATTAGTGTGGATTTGTCGTAAGCGAGAACTGTAAATCATTATATTGTGGTCCCCAATATTATATTATTTTACCTTCATAAGTTTGTTTTTTGCTTCCATAAGAGTATTGAGTTTAATGTAAATTTTTATGTGAATCGCTCTATACACAAACTAAAGAGGTGTTAAAAACGAAGGCTGGAAGATTTTTAATTTGCGTCTATTCCTATAAAAAGTCAATTTAAATGTTAAAACCCCGGTTCGTTTAAATTGCAAATATAGGATACGTATCACGGGAACTGAAAGCCAATACTGTATGGGATAATTACAAATAAAGAAAGAAAACGATGAAAAAATATATGCTCCAGGCGGGACTCGAACCCGCGTCTTCTGAATTCCGGCCAGACGCGATTACCACTACGCCACCGGAGCACTAGGTATAACCTGCTTACTAATATTCATACACTCATCTACTATCTAGTCCAAAGTTGGCATTATTAAGAGCTTGTGTTATGGATAGGTAGTAGACAACGGAGAAATATTAATAAAAATATTCTTGTATGTGAATATTGGAAAGATACATTAAATAAACATCCATGACTCGTAAAAAAATGCTCGTACTCATCATACAAATATCCGTCCTTACCGGGATTCGAACCCCAGGCCGCTGGCCGAGTAACTTGTACGAGTTTTAATAAGGAGTACAGACCACAAGACCAGCCGGTTCTCAAACAAGTCCTTATTTATCAGTAAGTTTAGGGAGACGAAAGAAATCTTTTTTGTCATCAAACTGTAAACTATTTTCAAATTAGTTTTCTTACAAATGGCGCAACCGAGTGGTCGGTGAAAAAGTAAAATGAAAATGTGCTGAACGAAGTTTTGTTCGTGTTGGCAGTCGATTAGATCTCAATTTAATATTCAGTCCCGTGTAATGAACGATACTATAATGGGATTTTTGATCGCTTTTCTAGCACAATGGTCTTTTGTATTTTATTTGACGTTGATCTAAGTAAAGTATAAAATTGAAACAATAAGTACAGGCTTCTTATTGAAACAATAAGTACAGGCTATTAGCTTCAAAATTTTACATACAGGAACGGTATTTTATTACAGTTATTAAAATATATATTTTACTAGGTGGTAGGCCCGTATGCAGGGTCATCTGGGTAGGTACCACCGCTTTCCTTTTTTCAACCGCGAAACAGTTTGCTGTGTTTCAGATTCAAGGGAAAGGTAGTCAGTGTAATTACTGGGCATGGACGGCATTTCATCTTAGGCCTCAGGATGACAACGCACCTGCAATATCAAGTGATTTTTCCTTGTTATAGCAGGTGTCTATAGGCGGCGGTAACCGCTTACCATCAGGTGGGCCGTCAGCTTATTTGTCATCTAGTAGTATAAAAAAATACCAATGAGAGTGGCGAACAAACATGGCCGACCAATGGTAAGAGATTAACTGTAGTCTATATGCTTGCAACACCTGGGGTAAAGATCGCACTTTGCCGATCTTTTCAATTCAATTCAATTCAATCATTGATTGCTCCCATGTTGTATACAATAATGGTAAAAGAGAATAGTGTCAAACATGAACCCTATAGGGGTACCGCAATATTCATCCCTAATTTCATATATTATTTAAATTTTAAGTCTTAAAAATTAATAAGAATAAAAACAATAATTGAAATAATCTACTACAACATGTCAATATAATAAGTAAAAACATCATGGTGGGATAAGGTCAAAAAGCTCTTCAAAGCTACTCTAAAGTGAGTAGGGTAGTAATTTTGTTATCTTATCAATAATTGAACTATGTACACAGTATAAATCCCTCTCGGCTAGCCCCAGACGCCAGGATAATATCAGACAGAATAGGTCGTAAATTTTACAGGTTTACCACTTGAGAATCGAATAACTACTTTTGTTAGGGTTTTCCGTTTAATCTGCAAATAATGCAGATTACTGCTCACTCTGCTCACTTAATGTCTGGTCTTAATGGCTGGTGGTGAGCGTCAACAAGATGGTAAGATTATAATTAGGACTACGATACACACAACGTCGCTTCATACGCAAGCTTTCACTATTGTCTGGCCAAAAGGTCGGGAATCTTCCCTACAGACCACTCAGACAGGGGTCTCGAGTTCGAGTCCTGGCCAGGTCAAAGGTATGTCTGATAAACACGCATATTTGTTGTCGGGTCATGGTTGCTGATATATTTGTGTTTGTATATTTCTACTAATCAAATACAAAATATATATTTAGATCAAATAATTATGTTTTCTGTTTTCTATTAGCCATAACACAAATTCATAATGCTTTAGTTTAGCCTAGATAATAGGCATGAGTATAAGAATAATATTATTATTACAGCCAGGAGGCATTTCTTTGCATTATTTTTTTTCACATTATCCTTGCTTACGCGCTATATCAGACTCAATCTAGGATTTGCTGGAAGAGATTTCTAGCAGAGATTAGCTCATCGTTGTTATAAGTTTACACGTTGTATGTATTCTAAGTGTTTCATGTGTTTCTGCCATGTAGGAAGACCTGTGCCCAGCAGTGGGACATATATAGGCTGGTGATGATGATGATGATGTATTCTAAGTAATTTATGCGTGGAATAAATGAAAATGTAGTGTAGCATTGTTAACTTTTTGTATCCTTGCATTTACAAATAAGACCCTCTCTACCCAGAATCTACACATAAAACCTATGTGCTAATCTTTGGAGTTGAGAACTTGTGATACTCATAACCTTATTTATACCACTAAGGACTGATTTTTCAATCCCCAGATAAAGTTTATCAAGAGAATAACTTTGACAAGATGACAGTTAATCTGTCAAAATGTCAAAATTATTCTCTAGATAAAAATTATCTGAGGATTGAAAAATCGGCCTAAGTAGGCAATCAAGCATACGGGCCACCTGATGGTAAGCGGTTACCGTAGCTTAAGGACGCTTGCAACACCAGGGGTATCACATGTCTGTTGCCAACCCTGTACAAACCTTTTTTGAAGAACCCCATGCTTTACTCATTCGAGAAAACCTCTGCAGGGAGTTCATAGCACAACCTGAGCGTACGCGGGAGAAAGAACCTTATTATTATAAGTAACTGTTTAATATTATATTCAATTCTCTGCTATTTTGATTTGTTAGTCAATTGATACACGTAGGTGAGGTGAATAGTTCTCGACCACATAGAATAACAATTTAATTTAGTAAAAAACGGGTACTGGAAGACATAGTACTCAGAATTTAACTGTTGTTTTTTGTTGATTAAACTGAAACTTTTACTTTCTGTCTTTTAATTCACCTTTTTAGTTTAAAAGTAGCATGGTGTAATAACAAACATTTTTCGCCGCAATATATGTCGCTGCAGTATCATTAGCCCTGGTAGAATTCGCTTTAAAGACTTTTCGCTCAAGCGTACCCCGCTAAAAGTTTTTCGCCACAACGTCATTCGTAACTACGTACGAGACCATCGGTTATTGCCTATTGCGCGGTTGTGTGTATGTGTCATGGGAGGTCCTCTTAAACCCTTCGATATTGTGGATAAAGTTTAGTGTTCGTGCACCATCAGGTAAGCTAGGTAAATAATGCATAGTCCCAGCAAGTTTTCCTAACAGTAATGCTAATGTCCAACTAGCTATTTTGTTCATCGGCTGTTTTACTACAAAAGGTGCAATTCAAAGGTCTTGATTTTCAATTCATAGAAGTAAGATTCGTCGACACTCCGAATCCATTCAATTGATTGTTATCGAACGAAAAAGAAATGCTCCGACATCGAGATAAAAAGAATGAAAGCAAAAGGTATCAGCGGAAAGCTCCCGAGATTTTAAAAGGGCCTCGAAATATACGATATTTGTTAGTGAGCTTAAAACTTAAGCCACCACGTAACCGTATAATAGGAGTTCACATCTGAAACATAAAATGGATGAATGGTTTTCTTCAACCCCTGATAGGCTAGTGTTGGGTTCATCACGCTTTACATGAAACTTATTAATTTTCAATTCAAGTTTAAAAATATTGGTTAGTAATTGAGTCTATAGATGACACCTTAGATATAACATGGTGGATGTACAGTCGACAACACATCAACCGTAACAGTTTGACTTATAGGTCTATAAGTCAAACTGTTACGGCCCTTACTGAAATCGTAATAGAGGCGGCTTTCGCAGTGCAAATGTTGCAATTGATGTGCTCTCGTCTGTATCGTCTCGTCAAATTAAAATATTATTTTCTTTTTGAAACGACTTAAAGCTTTTATTCGAAAATCATAATAGAAGGGAGATAATAATCTTGGACGTGTCTAATCTTTATAAACAAAGTTTTTGGTAAAATGGTATTACAAGTGGGCACCCATGTTATCATAGTCATATTTAAACTAAAGCGTTATCCAAAATTATGAAAACATTTTGAAATTTTTGACATACGTTTTGATGTACAGACTGAACTGTTTTTATGAACAAGTTTGAAAATTATTTCACAATTTAAAATTTTAGTACTTAGTATTTTTAAGACTATGTTAACGAGGTAAGGCATAACAAGCGGGCTTAAATTTTCCTTTATAAAAGTGGTTTTATAACATTTTACAATAATCTCCAAAGTGCTTTTTAGACGTTTTAGTGTAGAAACTTATTGTTTTTGATGATGATATGATTTTGATATGACACGTAGGTACGTTGAATTTAGTTTTTTGGTAAACATTTTTAAATACAAAGCAAGCATTACTTAAGCATTTCTGACCACGTCACTCCGAGAGCAGAAACAATCACGAATGGCTAAAATTTCTGTCTGGTCTCTTAGTTCCTAAAATGGTTCAGGTGGCCACGGGACACTCGACGGGGATCGCCGTTGGCATTACAAAAAACATATTTTTTTGTCATGTTTTGGGAATATGGTTGTACAACCCTAGTCTACAGGGTTGTCACAATATAGCGGAAGTTTACTGAGGTGATGAAAGTAGGGGTTTCCTAACGACAAAAAAACTGGTACCCTTTACCACAGTAGTTAACAGTACTGTGGTCCAATTTATTTGCAAAATATACTTTTAATTTAACAATCATAATCTATATAGCGAAAACAAAATCCTTAACACCGAGCACCGACTAACAGAAATTGCACTACTTTGTTCAACGCCATCTAGTATGATAAACTGGAACTAAATTTTCTATGAGATCTTATGTTATCTCGTGACATTCAATACAGAGAGATATAGAAATGGCTCGGCTAGTGCTAACGCCATCTATTGACAACGTTGCGAACTTAACAATGGTATCTGCAGGGGGTCCACCGGAACCAGCTAAATTTTGAAAGTGAGATGACAAAAAAAAAGATGAGAAAAAAAGTTTGGCAACCTCTGATCTAGTCTCCTAATCGGCAATAATATCTGAGGTTGGAATGTGAAATGCCAGTTGCGTTTGATACAATAGTAATTTAATATGTCTATAAACAATTATTCTCTCTGAGTTATCTAGTCGAAATAAGGCCATTAAATTAGTAATTAAATACGCGCTAATTACCAGGACTAATTAGAAAAGAAATTTGATACTCAGTTATTTTAGTTGTTAGATTTTGACGTTCTTCAAAATTAACACGAAATATTATCGACTAATTCAACAATAGACCTTTTAATAGAGATGAAGGCACAGAGTACTTTATGAAGGGCTAGTTAGGCGTTGAAATTGACGGGCTGTAAACCATAAGTACAGAATAATAAAACAAGCAGTATTCTGTCTTTATACGAAACGGCCATATCGACACGTTTGCCAATGTAGGCATACCAGCCCCCTTATTCTCAACTGTCGGAAAATACTCGAATTTCGGAAACTCTATACTTGTCACTTTTTATCGCTATGCGTCAAAGCGAGACGGCATGTGACTTTCCGCATCGAATCCGTGATCCGACAGTTGAGAATAAGGGGGCTGGGAGGACAACAGTTGCGAGTGCGCTTAAGTGACGTAGGTACGAAGACACGACAGTGATATAATTTACTTACCTACATTTGTAGCCTACTAATAATAAAATTAATTTTTAGGTTATAGTTAGGGACCCGTAAAATCGTCAACCATAATAAACGCATCTTAAGCAAGAAAGCGTATTATGCGGGATAGGGAAAATAAAAAGTACTACAAATTATTACGTATTAAGTATGTTCTAATTTCGTATATGTAGGTATTAAATTATTCATTTATGGTTAGAGCAGTCGCCCGGATTGCGAAAGGTCGCGGGTTCGATTCCCGCCTCAGGACGTGAAATTATTCTAGTTTTTTATTTTAATTACTATGCCAATCTGTTACAATTATAAGGTACAGCAACAGAAGTCGATTAACTTTCGTTGCTGTCGGTACCTAGGTACGTTGAATCGTGAGACTGGTAATCTTTCTTGTTAATTACTTACGACACTTATGACCGGTCAGTGTATTTCATATTGCATACATTTCCTGCAGGTGTACCCTATGTGCTGCCTAAGGATTAGGATTACCAATGTAAAACTTAATTTTACCCTTCACACAAAATTCGGTAAGCTACGCGGTTTTGTGGTAGGGTCAAAATTGACGAACGTGTTGTGGCCACATAATAATATGTTCTATATATTTTAGAATGAAACACCCTATATTTTTTGATATCGGTGTACGACCTTTTCTGGCCTTTCTAAAGATGTGAAAATTAGTCACTTTCAATGATAAAAGGTGAACTGCAACTGAATTTAAATTCGCTACCTCACTTTCATTTTCTAGAGTTAAAAGGAAATAGAATCAGTTTTAGGATCAATAAAGTTATTTTAGATGATTAGAATCTTAATTGAGGCGACATGTTTCTGAATGTGCTTAGCGGATGACGTCGATTGTCATTCATAGTTTTTCTTATTCTGACGAAATGAATGATATAAAGGAATGGAATTCAAATTTGGTTTTAGAGATATTAAAGCAACACTAGACAATCCATTTTGTGTTTGGTTTGACACACGCAATTAGTTAAATCCATAAGGATTTTCAACACACACACTCCGTTTGCACACACTCCATACTGCAATGAATACATTTACATTTTTAATGGTTATCAATTTTCAATGGATAACCATTGAAAATGTAAATGGAGTTGGAGTTGGAGTGTGTCCGAAATTGGTCCTAAAAGCTTTACTGTCATACGTTTAGTTCGGTCAATAAAACCCTGGATAATCAAATTGTAATCTCCAGAGAACATCCTAAGTGGATGTGGAGACCTCTGATATTTTCGATCTTATTTCGAGATCAAAGTTTTGGTCTTATTTCGAGAGCAAAGTATGTATTATAGAGGGTTTAGTAGGTATCAATAACTATAGTCTCAATTGCTTCCATTATAAAAAAAAATATAATCTGATTAACTATAATGTATATTGTATATGTTATACAAAGGCTAACAAATGTTACTCGATATGATTGCGATTCGAATTTTTAAAACGTTCGTGCTACATAGAGCTTATTTTTTTATTAAAAGAAATTGAAGTCTATTTCGTTTCAGTAAAGCGCAATTTCACATGAAAGGAAGCTTATCTAAGTCGAAGGGGAAACAAAACTTGTACGTACTTGGTTTCGTCTATGTAAACGGCTTCCAGAACCTTCGCTGCGTATTGTAAGTTCTTTTGTAGTGTTTCAGCTGATATTTCACCTCTGTTTAATTGTCTTAGGAGATAGCGTAATCTGTGGACAAAGATAAGTATGTGGTTATTAGAAATTAATATATTCGAACCGTCAACATTTGGCGACCAGTTTGGTAAAGGAAATTAAAGGAGTCATTAGAAAACCAGGGGTCCCGGGCTAGTTCTAGTAGGGAGAGTCGTTTTTGTGATTGTTTATGTAAATTTTGTCCATAATCCTAACTAATATTAGAAATGCGAAAGTAAGTTTCTTTGTTTTTCACGCTTTTACGCCTAAACCACTAAACTAATTTAGATGAATTTGAATGGCGGTTTGGTATAGACTTTGAGACCCTAGGAAGAACATAGGATTTTTTGGACCGATAGCCGACATCCACGCGGGCAGAAGCTAGTAACATTATAAATGCGAATGTAACTCGCTTGTCAGTTTACTTGTTTGCTCTTAAACCGCCGAATCTATTTGTATGATACTGTATACATAATTATTTATTATGAATCTTTTGTCCATATCACAAGTTCTTAATGATGTTAAATTTGAATTTGGATACTGAACGAGTGTAAAGAATATTATTATAATATTCTATATTCTATTATATAATTACGTAAAAATCTTGTAATCGCGGCAGCAAGCCGCGCCGCCCTCTGCCGCGCGACGCCCCGCTCGCCGCCCCGCTTGCCGCTGAGATCATGGCCGCGGCCTAGTCTCTTAGCGATTTTTATCTCAGTCGACAAATGTCGTTAAGGGTCACCTAAGCTTAGGGAATGATTAGTGAAAACGGACATTAGAGACGCAATCTCGATGCTCGCGACGTCTGCATCGCCAATGATACAGACAGCCCCACACACTTCTGATTACAGGAGGTATTTTATTTAGCGGAACCATCCCAGAAGTGCATGCAATATACTATACCTACCGGCTTAGCCAGATATAAAATACTGGACACTTATTTATTCTTCTAGATCTAAATCATGAATATTTAAAGAACTCTATATCTTGTAGTTCTAACATGTATGTTAGAACAACAAAATATAGGGATGTTTACACATCTCATCTCATTTCTAACCAACACTAAGATCAAACCGAATTCAACCACTCCGGAAATCGTACGGAGCAATTGGAAAGCGCCACAAACAAAGGTCCAAGTGAGCAATAGAATTGTAGGGCAATACAAACGACTGAACACGACCCAATCTGCAGAGCCTCTATTCGAATACACTTTGCCAGTACTCGGCGGACGTGGGAACGCTATTACAATCACCTTGAACTGGAAATCCACAGAAGCGAATTCGAACAAACGGAGCGTTTCTTAACTGGCGAATATGATGTGAATATTCAGCGTCTTGCATAGGGCTGTCTGGTCGAATGGCCAGTAGGTACCCTCGTGTACGAGCCAGGCGGCCCGATGTGTTACTTTTCCACGTTTTTCAGTTAGTTTGAAGTGACTTAGTAAATTTATTCCAATTTTTAAAAATTCTTTATTTGAATATATACTCAATCCGGGATCGTCATAGATTATGACGATTCTTAAAAGAAAATTAGGTTGAGTCTTAAATTAAAAGCTTTTATATTTTTATAAAAAATCCACTCTCTTAAAACTATTGAACTATTTTATCTGTTGAGAACAGTTTTCCACACAGACTTAATAGTGATGCAAGCATGTTTTCCAGTACAATACCGTTAAAGTGTAACAATGAAAACAATAATGAAGTAAATTGTACCAATAAAACCTGGGAAGCCGTAAATATAGCGGAAAAGGATAGCAATACTCATTCTGTCATAAAGGTACGTAAGTAATCCGTATTGTGATCGATTGCATCATCAGTGGGCCCATAAAAGTTTCTATTTGTTCTTCGTTAAAATGGAAATTAAGTCTTCTTCCTTATATAATAAAGCTGTGAACACGTTGTTTTTTCTGAATGAAACCTCCCTTTATAATTGTTTGAAGATGAGATATTAAGCATTGTACACTTAAAGCTAAGTCTTACAGCCTTCCTCAATATTTTAAGTATCATCAATATCGAACATTTGTATAGACGAACGTCTAATTGAGCACTCCGTAAAGCGGAACTTAAAATTTAAATGACGTTTTTGGTATTCGGCCATTAGTGGTGTGTACAAAGGTAGGCAATGAATATTCATTGTTTCATCGGTGTCGTATAGCTATTGTATCAACTGCATTTTTAACAAAGTACAGCAAATGACTCAACACCGTCCCACTTAACGTACCGCTTGGTAAGAAGAGACTGTAGCTACTGTAGCTTAAAACAAAAGTGTCAAAAACGCATGCGTTTTAAAGACAGTACCTATCCATGCTCATAGTAATATTGTAAATGCGAAAGTCATCATCACCTCTGTTGGGCATAGGCCTCCCCTAAGGATCTCCAAACCGATCGGTCCTGCGCTGCCCGCATTCATCGGCTTTCCGCAACCTTCACCTTGGGGTTGGGGCTATCAACGCTGCGTCTCCCGGTACGTGGCCGCCACTCGAGGACCTTTCCGCTCCAACGGCCGTCAGCCTCAAATCAGTTCAGCGACTAAGCGTAATTATTATCATTAAATAATATTTTTAATTAATATATAATATGTATTATTATGATATTATTTATAGAAGGTTTTCCTTTCTCGAGCTAATAATTTCCCGGTATTTTTGAGCCCCCGCCCTGAGACCTTGAGGAAAAGGGTGGCTAAGATGCCCCAGTAACAAAAACTGTGCCTCCTAATACTTTACTGACTGATAGTGACAGAGTGAATGGCTGCATGTTTTTGTATGATGTTAATGTTGATGTGTGAATTAAATTTATTGCAATATCTTAAAAGACTTTTTGCTATGACGCTTGAACCTACTACAATGGGTATGGCTTCAGTGGATGTTTCCACAATCGGGTAATATTTGTTTTTAGTGCATGATATTTAATAAGTTTTTAAATTTCTTTTGCACCCATATTACAATCAGACGGTACAGTAATATCTATGAGGTAAGTATGTTTTATTTTCAGCCTTGTTAATGTAGTTACCTATATATTGTCTGGTCTAGTACTATTGTATTATATAATAAATATTATTATTATTATTAAATAATAATTACGCTTTCACTCCTTAGCTGCTGAACTGATTTAGATGTTTGGCGTTAAGATAGATTTAATCCTAATTCCATTGTATTCCTTTGTTTTTTACTAAGGCTACTTCTTAGCGCGGTCATGATGTCATACGTGCGGAGCCGCTGGCAGCCACTAGTATTCCTAAGTATAGTTGATTATTTATTAATATTTTCCAATCTCCAGATTTATTTTTAAATCAAAGAATAACTTTGTTAAATTGTAAGCTAATCTACAGAAAATGTCAAAACGTCAAACTATTCGCTGAATTCAAAATAATGTCTGACGATTGAAAAATCAGCAGTAGGTACCTAAGACATTTATGAAATTAATTCGTGGAACACTGAAACGATAAAATATATAAATAAAAAATATATATATTGTGATAAATATTATAGAGTATTGAGAAATATTTAAACAGGCTACATTAAATTTTAAGTATTATGACCTACTTATTTCAGTTTTCTTTTTTAATAAATTGGTATAATATTAATAAATTACTTTTAACCCCTGACGAAAAAAAGAGGGGTGGTATAAGTTTGAAGTGCCTGGCTGTGTATCTGTGTGTCTGCCTGTGACATCGCAGCTCCTAAGCGCACGGACCAATTTTGATTGAGTTTTTTTTGTTTGAAAGCTGACTGACTACGTCAGTCAGTATGGTTCTTAGATATAACTTATGAAGATTAGTTCAGGGGGCTAGTTAAAATTTAAATGTTTATACAGATATATACAAATTTAGCACGTTTGCGGACAGATAAACAAATATTTATCTTTTTTTTTTACATTTTGTGAAGCAAATAAATTATTTGATTCGAATATTATGAATGCTCGTTTCAAACGATTTCTGTATTCAATCGCAAACTACATTTTTAAATAGATTTATCCACACAACAGAGTCTATTGCAATGATCGTTTAAACTGTGAAGCCTGTGCTGCCGATCGATTTAAAGGACGCTCCACACTTCAGTGGGATCTAGGCTCGGATCAAAAGCCAACAGAGTTTCATACTTTTTGTTTTTCAAATTTAACATTTACATTTTATATAATTCCAAAATAATTTTGTTTTAAACCGGTATTTAGGTATTTCGTGACTGACAAATAAGTTAATTACGCCTATCATTTTTTTTGGATTATATAAAATGTAAATGTTAAATTTGAAAAAAAAAGTATGAAACTCAGTTGGCTTTTTTAGAGTCACCTATGCTGTAATCATGTCGCTTTCTAATAATATTTATTTATAGAGTAGGGAGCGTTTTGAAGAGTAGCTATCGCGTGAGTAGGTACTGAGTATTATGTACTATGCGGACCGTACGCTTGTTTGCCACCTTTGTCACATTAAATAATAATAATATTAGAAAACAAATAATATTAACAAATATTCATACACAAGTTAAGAGGAGGAGCTCGGTGGCGTATTGGTTTAAGCGCTCTAGTTTCTAGTACGAAAACAAAGCATCTTTCGCCATGGTCGACCCCGGAATGGGTCAACCAACATGTTTAATCTCGAGCTCCTCCGTGCTTCATAAGGCACGTTAAGTCGTTGGTCCCGGTTGTTACTGAAACCGCTTTAACACCAAGCCGCATTGGGCCGGCGTGGAGGTGGTATGGCCCAAACTCCTCATGTGTCTCTTCCATATAGAAAGGCCTGTGCCCAGCAGTGGGACGAATATATGCTGGTGATGATAATGATTATGATGATACATAACTTATAGTAAAAATAGCTTATAGAACGTCTGGCTTTCCTTAATGCCCCTTTTGCTAATCTTATGAGGTATGACAGTGTAGTTCTCCTGCGTACGTCCACATTTCTGATTCTATCTTATAGAGAAATACCTAGCAAAATGATACTATTCTGCTGTTTTTATTACGTAAGTTTTTTTATACTACTAGATGATAAACAAGCTGACGGCCCACCTGATGGTAAGCTGTTACCCCCGCCTATAGAACCCTGCAATAACAAGGAAAAATCACTTGATATTGCAGGTGCGTTGTCACCCTGAGGCCTAAGATGAAATGCCGTCCATGCCCAGTAATTACACTGGCTACCTTTTCCTTCAATCCGAAACACAGCGAACTGTTTCACGGCTGAAATAAGCAAGGCGTGGTACCTACCCAGACCACCCTAAATACGGGCCTACCACCAAGTCCTTACATACTGGCCTACCACCAAGTCCTTACATACTGGCCTACCACCTAGTCCTTACATACAAGCCTACCACCTAGTGCCTTTAACATATAAGTGTGCTTTAACATATAAATAGGCACGTCTATACCACTACCTCCCTCCAACTTTATACCACGTCCCTTTGAATGCCGGCTGTGTATAAATCCTCCTTTTCCTAATACCTATTGTGTATTTTGTTACCATTGTTTTCGCTTACTCGTTAAAGCATCCAAGACTTTATTTTCTCAATAATTACGCAAGTCTGTAACTTAATACCCTTCAGCAGTAAAGTATTACAGAAGTTTAAAATGGTTCCGATAGAGTTATGCATAGAAAAGGTATTTTGAAAGTAGTATTCAGATAATAACTAACGTGATAACTTGAACTTGCTCCCACTTTAAGTCTAAGGCGAGGTTTAGACTAGCAATTTCTTGCTGCAAGTTTTCAGACGGCGCTATATGCATGAGCGAGTGGAAAATAATTACCTTTCACTCTTACACATAACTCTGCCTCAAAAATTGCAGCGAGAACTTGCTAGTCTAAACCTCGCTTAAGGAATTGGCCTGCCGGCGGTTAGTGATATGTTTTCTTAAATAAAGTTACAGCTAGAATATGACTAGCTTGATGGTAAAATTATAGACATTACTACATGCATTAAGCATACTATTTTCAAGTAACTTAAATAAATTGCTAAAAAAAGAATTTCTATTTTATTGTAAAAATAGAGCAATTACGTTTCACAAAATCAAAATTGATACATTTAATTATTGATTTATGTAAAAAAACGCGTAACAAATATGGTGTTTTAAAAATACGCAATTTGTGTAAATGAATTCATTTTTACTAGGTATTGACACAATATCACCGAACATATTCCTTAATGTTCAACGCGGCCATCTTGTCATATGAAAATATAAAACATCAATTCTATTTCCTTTGAAAATGTTATCGATTCCTACTAAATAATCGGTTGAGTTTCATTACACCACTACAACTATTATATTAACTGTTACAGAACTCATCTTACGTGAAATGGACTATATTAGAGATAGAGACGCTCGCAAGGTTTATCCTATACATGTATGCTACGGAAACATTTTTGCGCTTGCAATAGACAATGATTATTTGTTAATTCACGAAATACCGACCAACCCACCAACTTAACACATCACTATATAGCCGGCGGTGGTGCAGTTAAAAATAGAAAATTGTCAATGACACCCCAGTGGTGTCTTCTAGTGATTTCGTTGACAATCCATCCAATAGTTGATTTAATTTCAAAAATTTCGGAATGCTGAAAAGATTACACAATCAATTACGTCTGAAAACATGAAAAGAGATGTTCCAATAATGTACACTATACTGAAAAGTAGGTAAAAAGGTAGGTTATTTTTTTTTCGTTTCGTGGCAAACAAGATTTTTTATAGAAAACACTGTAACACAGCCAAATATTTTTCATGGAGCTAATGTCACTTAGGTGAAGCTTAATTAACTTCTATGTCTAAATTGTGTTTGACTTCTAAGTAGAATAATGGCGAAATTGTAGAAAAATTTCGGATTTTGTATTAACGAACTATGCGTGAAAACGAATTATTAGTATTTATCCCGGATTCAGGAGATTTTTCATGATTTTTGTGATAGTGTACCTTTTAGTGTGTGTGTTTGTGTGTGTTTTGTGATACCTGGCTGAATTTGAAACATCTCCTTTGGTTTACTTTCATATTTAACTATCTACGATTTAATTTAACTATCTAGTCAATTATCTAGTATTCATACCACAAGCTTGTAATTAAACTTAATTTGGGTAGCATAAATTGGTGTGTAGAGGTATATTATTTGTTTAATTCTAATTCAAAAGAGAATCTATTATAAAATACGAAGGTTCCAAAAAATATCAATTGAGAATCCCGTTTTTTTTGACTGTATAGAATAAGGTCAAGGTTACTATGTCATGTACAGTCACCGATGTGACTGTACACCAAATTTCAAATCAATCGGATCTGTGAAAGTTAGTAAAACCCTTTGATCATGTAGAAAATGAGCTGATATGTAGTCATCAAACGCCTTAACTGATCTACATAAATTTTGCTAAGAACCATCTTAGCCATGTCAGCTTTCAAATAAAAAAAAACGAATCAAAATCGGTCTATTCGTTTAGGAGCTACGATGCCACAGACAGACACAAAGATACACTGACAGACACGTCAAACTTATAACACCTCTCTTTTTTCGTCGGGGATTAAAATGTACGGACAAAATTAATGATATTCTTTTAATAGTGTTATTATTCTAAGATGATAATATCTTCCTAATTTATGCGTTGACACGCTTAGTTAACGTATAAACAGTTGTTACATTTAATGTGAGCAAACTAATATTAAAAAAGTTTTTAAGGAATTTTATAATATTTATTTCGCGGTTTTTTGAAAATTTCTAAGCCACTTAAGTTCGATACCATACAAAAAAAGATACTTTGCAAAATATTTTTTAAGTTACGAGAACTCATATTTTGGAAATGTTTTTGAATAACCTTTATTTCACTTGTAGAAAACACCCCTATTGTCTTTTATTTCATTTTGGTAAACCCCCATCCACATTGGCTTTAATCTATCAAAATGATTTAACATAATGGTTTCCAATTTTCTATAGAATCGATCACAATAATAGATATTGTTGGTTGTAATACGTCTGTAAATATCACTGGAGCGGACGTAATGGCGGACACGTTTGATCTGCTTCCATTGATTGAGGATAATGGTTTCGATGTTAGACAGGTTGCCTGGAGCTATAATATATGCTATCTGATTAAATCGTTTGTGCATGTTTCAGATCTAATTAGCTTTCAACATTTGGATAAATCAATTTATGAAAATATATTCGTGTAAGCAAGTGTGATGCGTTTGACAGATTGTTGGATCGCTCGTGCTATTCAAATAGTGAGCAATGTAGCGGTCATGAACAGTTTAAGACTCTAATTGCGGCGTGACGTTGCGGCACTTACCACCTTTTATCGGCTGATCGAAGGAGACTGCTCAGAACAGCTGCTTATCGAGGTAAGTAATATCACCACAATACCACGCACGAAGAAATTTATTGCACGTTTCTTGGTCTAATGTTTAAAAGTTGGAATACTGTAGTATTGTTCCTATAGCTTGGGCTACTTCAAAAGAGGCGTGAAAACTGTAAAACCTCAATCCGATCTGGGAAGGTGGAAGCGGCAATATGTCCATGGTGTATTAGCTGTCTCCTGTTATCACCTAATACCAGGTAGTGTGAACATCATACGTCGAAAAAAAGGCAGTAGCAATGTAGCACATGACAACAAACTGCTTATGAATATGAATGGCTGTATTAAAGGCCCAGGCCCCAGGATACTGTCAGCATCATCATCTTATCTTTTTTTTTCATTAATTTAGGACAATAAACAGTCTTACAGTGTACATAGGTTATAAAATATGGATTATAAATAGTACAATTAAATGTAAGCCCAACAGCATTGCCCACAGATTATCAACAAAAAGTATAAAAGACTAGTTGAGAGCCAATTTGTGTTATAAAATAAAATAAAAAATCTCTTAATAATCTTATCTTATAATGGGGCCGTGATCACGCCAAGATGCACTTTAACCCTTGGGGATCTTTTGTGCTTCCCCTGCTTTTACTCTTCCCGTGTCCTGAATATAGCTACCATAAGCTTTACTATACTACTGGGGTGAAAGAGCCTATAGTCTTCTGGCTTTGGATATGCCACTTCCAGAAGACCCACTCTGATCCTAGCCAAGGCATCACATTGACATAACAGATGTTCCATTGATTCTTGTCCTTCACCACATGCCCGACAAAGTTGTGTTGGAGAGAGTTGCATTTTGTAAAGCATGTGGTTGGAGGCAAAGTGCCCTGTGAGCGCTCCAGTCAAGAAGTGAGCCTGAGTTCTACTGTTTTTAAAGATGTATTTACTCCAGTCCCCCACTTCCCCCCCTATATCATCATCATGCTCCCAGTGATCAAAAATATCTGCACGGTTTCAGAAAAGCAGTTTAAGCCCAACAATTCATCATCATCATCACTAGCCTATATACGCTTCACTGCTGGGCACAGGCCTTCCTGCATGGGAGAAAACATGAGCAAGGTCAAGTGAGATATAGACATGTAATCTCTCTGTGCGGCGGAAAAAATTGTCTAAATACATTCACCTCGGTCGTTGCCGCTAAACGTTACTGAACTGTGCAGTCGTGGCATGGACGCCGCCGCTCGCCGCTTAGGACAGACACGACTATTGGATAAGCCGCGAGCGGCGACCAGGGGGGTCGCCGCTCGCGGCTTATCCAATAGTCGTGTCCGAGCCGTAAACCTGTGGTAATGATGACTTTTATAAACCATTTGAGATTACTGTAGCTTTTTAAAATCTTTTGAGCACTTTGTAAGCTCAGATAATTGTAATACTGACTGCACTTTAGTGTAGGTAACACTGAGGTTGAATGGTGAAACAATCTCGAATAACTTTTCTATGCTTATAGTTGGCTGGTCGCCAGGATTGTGGTGGCTCTTGCTTAGGCCCTACTGGGTCTAAGTCGTGTAGAAAGGGAGCCAGGACTTGTCACCGCTGAAGGTTGAGTATTAATAATGCTGCCAATATACTCTTTTCTTTAGAGGTTTTGTACGGCAGACACTATTTAGTTACTATTTGCTTGTTTAGAAAAAAAAAGGTTTGTTCGAAAGTATCCCCCATTTATTAAGTATAATGGAATCAACTTCTACCCTTTGATAGGATATGACCATCGTAGAAGTAGCAGACACCATTAGGGGATGGAAAGATGATTCTTGAAAGAGCTTATGTTATAGGAAGGTGGGGACACAAATGAGCTGGTAAAAAAATCCGAGTTTTGCTTGTACGAGAATGATACGAGACACTCAATTTCGTTGAAAGGAGGTTAATTACAGTTGGTAATATTGATTAGTCCAATGCACCTCCTTATTTCTTCTTTCTCCCTGATCTCAAGAAGTTACGCAACTTTTTAAATGAAAAAAGTCACGTTACAAGCCTGCTAACTAATTATGTAACTGTAATGGTTTTATCGTAACGAGATGAAGTTTAGAAATATAATATTTTTCTTCTTTTCAAAGGTATAGTAGTAGCAGTTTATAGAATCTGCAAAATCATGAGATTTACATGATATTACTGGACTCATTTAGACGATGATTACTATACATTAGCAAGTGGGCTACTGCTTATTTGATATGAAAAATGTCACGGGTGGTATTTTGCCTCGAAAATCAGTTAAGCCTTGAGGCTAAAAAAGTAAAGATAAAGAAAATGGTTAGTTGGAAAAATAAGGTCTTAGCTATCATAATGTAAGACAGAGTAATTACTCTAACAAACCGCTATCTAGTGGCTATAGAAACTGATGACATTCGCAGTAATACAGAATCAGTATCAAGAAATATTGAAAATTATTTACTTTAATCCAAATTCTGTGATTGAGAAAAGATAATTAAAGGCAAGTAAAAATTAGAAGGTAAGTTTCTAGAAGCGTCAATGTAGATGATTTAGTGAGTCTAACATAATACAGGTAACCAATTCTGAGGTAAGCGGCTTTTCAGTTCCTACGTAATCCGTGCCATAATCTAAACGAAGCTGTATTTACATACCAAATTCGTGTGTTGAGTGTACACACGAATTTGGTCATAGCGTTTAATTCAATGTTTTGTGATGTCTGATTGAAATTTTTATTATCATTTCTTTCGAAATTCAGTCAGATAGATACTTACATTAATTTGTAAATTACAATTAATATTTCAAGAATTTTCTCAAAATGGTCAGAAGGATTTCCCTGAATACTTATATAACAATTCTTTCTTCGTAAGTATGAACATGAAGTTAAATATTTTCTAACACGTAAAGCCACAGCAATGTAAAAACGCGGGAATATGAATAAAGCATGACCGAATAAAGAAAAGGGAATATTCTATCTTTTGAAAAAATAATGTTTGCTGACTTTATAAGTCGGGTTTTGGGGTTTCAGAAAGAGGAGCATTTGTGACATCATTTGTCTTTGACATTTTTACTTATTGCTCAGTAAAGAACTGTAGATGTGGAAATATTCTGGCCAGACAAAGAAACAAATTGAATTTAAGATGAAATACCTAAAATGGTAATCCAGCAGAACATTCAACTTGTGTTTGACTTGTAGCAAAAAGCTTTCAGACACGTTACCAAAACACAAATAAATTAATAGGATCCAGGGATCCTTTTGAGTTTTAATTTTATGAAATATTCAGAGAAAAAAATCTATTGCTTAGTAAAGTTGGTGTTATTTCAAACAAACCAAGAATGTTTGATCTTTTTGATGTGTACAATGTCAGTCTTTGGTTTGTTTTTTTTTTAAATTTCAGTGATGATTCATTTGGAAATACGAAAGGCAAGGTATTTGAGTATATTAGCGTTCAGGTTTTTAATTAATAAGATTGACGAATGAATGATATTGTTTCTTTTGAAATCTTTGTCCGCTATATTAGCAGAAAATGAAAAAAAACCCTTTTGTCATTTACCATGAAAGTTTGACATTACATAAGTACCTAATGTCGTGACGAATGCTACTAAGTATTGTCCGCCATCTTTGGTGGAATTCATACTCACACAGCGTTCAGGTTTTTAATTAATAAGATTGACGAATGAATGATATTGTTTCTTTTGAAATCTTTGTCCGCTATATTAGCAGAAAATGAAAAAAAACCCTTTTGTCATTTACCATGAAAGTTTGACATTACATAAGTACCTAATATCGTGACGAATGCTACTAAGTATTGTCCGCCATCTTTGGTGGAATTCATACTCACCGGTTACACATTAGCTTTATAAATTTTATTTTTTGGTTTCTCCCAAGAACGACCAGTGCTGCAGAATTTACATAGATAATGAAAAATACAGTCGCTAGTACCAAGAGATTTCCTTGACTAAAGCAGATGCTTACAACTTTCCTTAGTGATAGTTTTCTTTCTTAGTGATTATTATTGAGGTTACCACTTATAGCACCAGCGTGGCTCAAATTACAACGAGGAGGGGTTGTATTGATAGCTGAGGCGATTTCCTTCCATGCTGTTAAGATTTCATTTATTAATTTTAATTTTTTAAGATGCTATCTCTTGATGTTTTTGAACTTTAGAAATTACAAGTGCTAAAGGCTACGGTGACCATTTACCATCAGCTGTACTGTATGCATGTTTGCCACTCTTGTTGCATATAAAAAAATAGGAAAAAACAAAGAAAAAACAAAGGTGATGTTTAATTTTCGGCTATGAACATGTTACTACACAAAAAATGATTAAAACCACTACAAATTATTTTACATGATATTTTCGGCCGTTAAACCACGTACAAAAATATTTTAAAGCTCCCATAAAAAACCAAATATGGCAGTATAGGAGGAATTTCTATAATCTGTGGCCATATTTTTAAAACGTTCGGAAAAACGTTCGATTTTAGTCTAGGAATATGGAATTATGGACTCAGTAGTCTGATAGTCAGATCAATAAAGTTTTTTGCTTTCTTCTGTGTATTTTGATTGGTATAATCATAGAAGATTCACGTTATAGTTTTGCCATTATATTGATAATTATAAATCTGTCACTTATCATCAGAAAGTATTTTATACGGGAGTACAACAAAAAAATAATGAAAATGAATTGAAAAATAATAAACCTGAAACATCTCCTTTTTGGCTATCGTCACTTATATTGAACGTATCAATTACATCATCATAATTTTAATCATTTCAATTATGTAATGCCCGTCTCTCTCTTCTTTTCCATAGTTTATGAATTGTAATTGGATATAAGAGAAGCCAATTTCAGTCATAAAGGAGCTAATATTCTGATTGGGATTTATTTTGAAACTGTTGGAGAACTTGTAAAAACCTTAGACATGTGTCAAAATTATCCCAACAAAATATTCCAACCCCAATCTTTTCGATACCCTCCGGAACCCGTGGAAAAACAGTTATCCGCTTCCGATTTAATTCCCGGATCGTTTCGCCAAATCAGTCACGATAATTGACTCAATTGTATGGAGATTGAATTGAAATTCCCAGCAATATTTTAAGAATACTTTAAATACACGAGCTCGAGATGAGGAGCTCAATGGAGTATTGGTTTGAGCGCTCTGGTTTCGATACGAAAAACGAAGCAACTTTCGCCATGGTCGATCCTGGGATGGGTCAATCAAAGTTTGTTATCTCGAGCTCCTCCGTGCTTCGGAAGGCACGTTAAGCCGTTGGTCCCGGTTGTACAAGCAACCGCTTCAAGCCACCAACCCGCATTGGGCCAGCATGGTGGTGTTGGCCCAAACTCCTTAGCTGTTTCTCCATTTAGGAAGGCCTGTGCCCAGCAGTGGGACGTATATAGGCTGGTGATGATGAAATACACTGTTTTAGCTGTACTGAAAAGTTACTGCACGCCGTTTACCACAGCCTATACGATGCTCATAGAACCTTGGTTACAACGTACACTTTGCTTAGCTTGTGAAATTAAAGAAAAGGGGTTGTGTTGACAGCTCAGAAGACGAGTCCGTGCTTTCACAAAACGCTTTCTCAAAAGAGTTAATTTAAATTTAGTTTTAAATAATAAACTCAGTTACTGTAGAATCAGCAACAATGTGTCCAATCTAGTATGTACAGCAGTGTTACAGAAATCCGAAATACAATTTGAATTTCTGGGAGTGCAGGCGGCCGATATCGTAGTAGATATGTGCACGGGTAGTGTAGTATATGTGTGTGTGGTATAAATTAATAGTGTGACGTACGATACTTAATAGTACGCATTTTTAGTATGGCTATTTTTATGACCTTATAACCAAAACGATTTCGGTCTAAGTGATCATAAAAAATAGCCGTGAACCGACCAATCATTACGCAAACAGTCACACAAAAGCTCTTCGATTCAAACGACCTGCCTGGGCGTCTAATGGAATGGCTAATTTAACTAGACGGCTATCTTCAGAAGTTTCATTGGATGCCGGCGTTTAATCAACTGCCTAGGCATCTAGTTAACTGGCTTAATTAACCAGACGGCAGCGATAATTGCGTCTTTTGCAGCGATCACATCACTGCAAGACGCAATGTAAGCGGTCGCAAAGCGGAACTTTCCCGTGTCTTTAAATACACTCAAATTATTTCTGTTCTACAACGTATGTAATGCTTTGTTCCAGTGAACATTCAAAGTTATTAACCACTTTAGGCTCGTAATAGGAGTTCGCGAAGTTGTTAAAATAATTTCAAGCTCGTTGTACTACAGTCGGTTTCTTCGTGTAGGGACGTGTTTTCTGCGACAGGTTAAAGGTTTGTTGCTTCAGTAAAATTAACAAACCGAAAAGATGTAATTTCTGTTGTTACCAACGCGGATTTTTTTATTTTGTCGCAGGATTAATGTAGGTAAACGATTACAAAGGTTTTTCAATTTCATATCTGGGGCACTTACAGGTTATTAGATTACCTACTGAGACTTAAGGAAACAAAAATATTTATTTTATGTCACACTAGTTTCTGCTCGCGACTTTATCTGCGCTATACCATGGAAACGCATTCCCGGGAGAAAAAGTAGCAAATGTTTTAATACAGACTATAAACTATCCCTGTGCCAAATTTCATCTATATCCGTTTAGCAGTTTTGGTGTGATTGGGACAAACATCCAAACTTTACATTGATAATATTAGTTAATAAGTAGGATAATAGGTTTATCAGGAACTAATCTGATTCGTTATCACCAGCCCAGGTACGTCCCACTGCTGGGCAAAGGCCTTCCTTTAAGGGAGAAACGCATGAGGAGTTTGGGCCATACCACCACCACGCTGGCCCAATGCGGGTTGGTGGGTTAAAGCGGTTGCAGTAACAACCGGGACCAATGGCTTAACGTGCCTTCCGAAGCACGGAGGAGATCGACATTAGAAATTTTGGTTGACCCATCCCAGGTTCGACCATGGCGAAAGTTGCTTTGTTTTCGTAATCGAAACCAGAGCGCTCAAACTACTACGCCACCGAGCTCCACGAATTATGATTACTAAAATATTAACTATGTTCAGTTTTTTCCTTTACTTGTGCTATGAAACCTTTCTTTATTTAATTCTTAAGCGGTTGGTCCGGACCTTCATCTCACCTGATGGTAGCTGATGATAAGGCCGAAGATCTAAGTGACCTACACCGGATTCCTCAACTACTGAAGAACTGGCTAACTTACCTCCAACTGCTGGAACACATTATAGTTATGGCGGCACACTTGGTAAGATGGTGGTAGCTAGCCAGGCGGACTAAAAAAAGTACTACCTACAACCAAAATAAGCAGGAAATTTCTGCCCCCTTGGAAATTGAACCCCGGCCTTTAGATCTGAAGTCTTAACCACTAGTCCCCAAAGGCAATTTTTTTTATGCGTTGACTTAAAATTCTTAGAAAGTCAGAAGAAGCTCCAAAATACCATCACCATATTAAGTATTTTGACAGATAGAAAGATAAACAGGCAAAGAATTCCTTTATGGTGCCTTTTTTCTTTTTAAGTTAGGAACCCCAAAAATACTCTATCTGTATTAAGAATCTAATATTTTGTATCAAGAAAATAAATATCCTCTTAGGACTAAGCATTTATTTGAAAGATAACATTTCATTTGAGTAGGCACGAAAAACCTCCATAAACCGACACAAATTGTCGTAATAAATTCGAAAACAAAGCGGGGGTAGCCACGAATGAAAATTCGTTTCGAAATAATTATCCGTAGCCATACAATAACAAGTATTTGAAAGAAGAAACAATCGTAAGATTCACAGTAAGTAGGCAAAATTTTGGTAACGAAGTCTGTGCAGAAGAAAACAGGTTTTAAAAGCCAATTACAAAGCTTATGTATACGGTGAGTGAATGTAGGAGTAATAGTAACTTTCAGGGTATTGTCTAGGTAGTATTTCCCGCAAATGTAGTAATAACATGTAGTGACTTTCAGGGTAATTCCATTTGAATTTAGAGTACTCAACAGGGTGAGTCACTTGATCTTTCAGAAGATCACAGCTATAGGAGTATTGTGTTCCTATAGTAAGTGAAATCGCCAGAGCTCATGAAGTTAGCGTAGTGCAGAGATCACGAGGAGTATCACCTAAGCACTTAACACATCCTCTTAACTCGTATGCTTAGATGCTTTCCATCAAGTAGGCCGCATGCCTTATTGCCGCCTTTATAAAAAAATCTGAAGAGGTAAAATAAACGCTCGCATTTATTATTTGTATCTTAGAGCTGTTTGGCTTTGCATGAGGCTGATGTCACTGCGACCAAAAATATATCTTTTGACTCGCCACCAATAAATAGGATCTCAGGGTTCTCCGGGTAGCCAGTTTTCAGTGATATCATGGAAAACTCTGGGTGACTTTCTAAAGAACCTGAAATTATCGGAGCTAATCAACCTCCAACCCAGGAAGGGCGCAACAGAAAGAACCAACACAGCAAAAAATACGGCAAGTTCCGATGGGCTCAAGTATGCGTTGTGTGAAAAAAGGGAGGTTAATGCTATGGTCCGTCACAAAAATGCATTCTGCATGCTCTTTTGCAAGGTCGTGATGTCGAGGAATTATGGGCGGGCTAAGGGAGTTGGACCCTACCACTAACGACGAATGAGAAACCCGAAAATATGGGATAGTTATAGACATGTTTTTATATTTAAATAAAATACAGAAAACAAAAGAGTGGTAGCCATTTAGGGTTCCGTCTCACTTCGCAAGTCACTTCGAATTCAACTGTCAGATAGAGCAAAAAATGTATGAAAATTTGCTCTATTTGACAGTTGAATTCGAAGTGACTTGCGAAGTGAGGTGCGAGTTTTGTTACAGAATCGCACCCCTGAACTCTCTTATTATTATTTTTTTGAATAGAATATAAACATACGGGACATACGGGATTAAATATAAATCTCGTCACAAAAAGCAAACAACCACATAAGGCTGAATTGCATAGCGCCATTGAACTATATGATAACGAAACACATACAGGCTGTTAGGGGGACGCTCTCGAAAACGAAGGCAGGTGGTAGTATTGGTCACCCTTAACACGATTTACTAAAAAATAAATTTGAAATTACCAAAAAAAATCTGCTGTTTCATACAAACAGGTTGTGTAGATATTTCAATTTGAATGAACGACATGATAAAAGTGTACTCAACTCCTTAGTCCACAACAAGTCAAGTGTTGGTTTCAGTAATTGGTGACGAAAATCATGTCAGATCAGACCTAAATGTCACTTTTTTCGCTCCGAAACTTTCCGTGCTAAACACAGGATAAGAAGAAGAAAACGATGCCCTATTTAGAATAAACAGTGACTTACCTAAGAGCGGCTTTATCACAAGCATCGGGCGTGTCGACGGCGGGCAAGTGCTCTGTGTCCAGGTCAATCTGGTCGAGCTGCTCGTCGGTGGGGGTCGAGCAACTCTCCGTCTTGCCGCGGCTTGACGACCGGCGGACTATTGTGAGGGCACCTTGTTCTGTGGACAGCGAGACATTGCTTTGATTAACAGATCGTTTTTAAAGGCGTGACATTATAGTACCTACGTTGAGAAACTGACGGTCTCACTATCAATAGCTATCGAAGGTATTAAATAATATTAGTATTTTAATTAAGACCAAAACAGCAAAGTTTAGGTTGATTACAATTAAACATTGCCGGGTTTGTCTAAATTTTTTAAGTGTTAGTGCACACTTCTAATGGACGTAGGTAATTTTTCATAGCTGATTGATGGTATTTTTACTTTTAATATCGATCCTTTCAAATTCGCTTTTCCAAATATACTAATAACAAAATAAGAAACAATATGAGCAGATACTGTTCTTGAAAAAGTGATCGCAATGCAACTGTCCCAAAATTATAGACAAAGTAGGAGCTTTCCATTTCCCTTTTCTATTTTGAATAATGACTATCCGCTACCTTCCTTTCACACTGACATAATTACGGGGAATGAGAAGTATTAAATTTTTTTGTCCCCACATGGCCAACGCATTTGCAATATCCAGTGATTTCCCTAATATTGCACGTGTCTACAGGCGATAACTTACCGCTTGCCATCAGCACGGATAAGGATACGGGATCCACTTAGGTGGATTAGAATCACAGTGTCAGTTAGAAAACTCACATCCCGTCTCGCTTTGATGCACCGAATTAAAAAGTGACAGGCATGGAGCTTACGTTATTCGACTGTTTTCTGATATTTGAATTAGGATGCAGGTACCGTAAGTTTATTTGAATAATTTTGACATTTTAAAAAATATATAACGTCAGTATGAAAAGTCTATGCTATAACATTATGATACAAATTTTAGAATGATTTAGGTTGGATTTGAAATAAAAATGTAGACTGATGGTACGAATTACATGCAATTAAATTGAGCCGCACATGAATCACAAATATGATTTTTCGTACCACTTGCTCAAAAAAGTGACATTTTATGCCACAAAAAGCGAACATTTAATCTGTTAAAAACAGGGAAAGAAAATTGTACTGAATTTCATTCATCCTCTAGGGGGAGAATGTGATTTAAATTTGGAATACTTACCGAAATTTATACTGAACTACATCCATTACAGTTTACACCATTGAGTTTGTTTATAAAGCGTAAAGTTTTATAAACTCTCTCTATCAATAATTCGACCAATGTTTCGAATGTTAACTTTTACTTTTAATTGTCATTATTTTTAATAAATGCTTATCTCATATTATTATTGTGTAAATTTTTTCGCAAATGGTACGAAAAGTAGAGTATTTTCCTCGGTGATAAAGCTGTCTTAGCGATACTGAACGCGGGTAGTTATGAACGATGCCGCCACCTGGCGAACTAAACGTTCAGGTAGTCGTCAAGTTACTATGGCAAAAAAATTCATAAGTCGTTTGAAAATTATCACATTGTGTTTAACAATCTTGTTTGTCATAAACGATAAATCTTATTTAGGCTTTTCCAGAATCCGGGCTACAAGCAAATCTACATGAGGAGTTATCTAAAGGCTTAGCGTTCCCGTGTATATTCGCTTATGCTGCGGGTACACTACCGTTACCGTCTACCGCCAGTTACCGCCATATTTGTGGTATTTAATTACCGCCTTAATTACCGCCTCAAGTGGTGTGGCTACACTACACTTTACCTAGATATGCCAATGAACTACTTATGCGGTAAAAACATAATTTTTCAAGATGGACGTTGATGCTACGGCGGAATAAATCTTTAACATTTCATTATAACTGAACCAACATTTAAAAGAAGTTGGTGGACGATTTTTATGATTCTTCAGACTAGTATCTCATAGACATGGTTTAGATAAGAATAATTCAAAACTCGAGCACCCTTTCATTCAACCAATCAATGACGGTCGACATGTGCGTTTCCGATAAACTCCTGTTGCACACTGGACAGACACTAGTGTAACCACACACGCTTGACTTACCGCGGTAATTTTCTTTGATATGCGAAAAAAGACCGCCGCCGATGCTATTGCTTACCGCCTTAAGCCATATTGATTGGCATTCTAAAATTATGGCCATAAACTCGTGTCAATACACCTAATTCTTGTTTAATATACTGCCGCCTTACCGCCTCTGTGGTCTAGTGGTTGAGACCACCTGCCTCAGATCTAGAGGTCCGGGGTTCGATTCCCGTGGGGGCAGAAATTTTCTGCTTGGTTTGGTTGGTGGTAGGGCTTTACTAAGTCCGCCTGGCTAGCTACCACCATCATATCTAAGTCTGCCGCCATAACAAGAATGTTAACAGCATTGTTGTGTTCCGGCAGTTAGAGGTAAGGTAGCCAGTTCCTCTGTGGTTGATGAATCCGGGTGTAACTCGCTTCTATCGTCGGCCTTATCTTACTTACCATAAGGTAAGATGAAGGCCAAGAGTTACCCTGTTAAGGTTAAAAAAAAATTAAGGCCACAATTATTGCCCTATCACGGTAGTGTAGCCACAGCATCACAAATTACGCCTCTTATGTATTTGACTTCTGTTCTCAATTTTTCATTAGGTTGTTAATAGGATTTAAAATTGTTTTCCATTATACATTCGTCACAGAAAGCTGGAGAGTAAAAATGCAATTTTTGTTGTCATTTCGCTCGGCTATTTCGTGGTTACTTATTTCATTTTGCAGACACGGATGAAATGAAACCAAGTTGGCTACATGTTATGGAAATTTCCAGTCCCTTTCGAATAAAATAGAAAAAAACGATATCGAGTCCAACTAATAAAATATTTATTGCAATCCGACTGAGATATGCGACCGAGATATATGTGGATAAACATGCAATTATACATAATATAAATACATACAAACATACATACACACACTCATGAAATTTGACATCCATGTTCAGAAGCTGCTATCGACTAACATATAAGAAAACTGTGCATTTCTGATAATATTACATATACACGGGTCAAATCGATAACCTCCTTGCTATGCGGTCGGTTAGGAAGAAAATTGATACTAATTAACGCCTCTTACTAAATCTCGAGGCAAACGAAATATGAATCCATAGTTATTCATACTACTTAATACTAATATTACAAATGCGAATACAAATAATGTTCGTTGAGAAAGATATCATCCTATTTTCTCGAAATCACTTCTCCGTGGAACAGCGTAATACGAACCATGGTTTTATTAGGATTCTTTTATTTGTTTATGAAAGCAGTATTTAATAAAGCCGTGCCGAATGAATGCAAATAAGAAATATCTACGGCGGTTTCTTTTTCAAAAAAGGAACGCGTTATATTCTATTTAACATAGACGAAGCTGAGAGTTGGAGTTGGAGATTAACAGAAGTGTAAGCAAATCGAAGCCTTTGAGATGTGATTTGTGGAAAATACTATAGACAGTATAAAAGCTAAGGAATTGAATATCTTCACCAGATCGTGGAACATCAATCTACGCTAGACCTTAAATCCTAGAATATATAATAATAATAATATTTATACACTCACACCTATTATCTAGCCCAAAGTAAGCATCATTAAGAGCTTGTGTTATGGATACTAGATAACGAAGAAATAATGATAATAATATGTATATAAATATTGGAAATATACTAAATAAACATATAAACATCCATGACTCGTAAACAAATGTTCGTACTCATCATACAAACATTTGTTCCTACCGGGATTCGAACCCGGGACCTCTTGACTGAGTAGCCTGGGGTACAGACCACTCGGCCAGGCGGTCGTCAAAATATATGGGAAGAGATAAAACCTGGCGTGAACAAATTAACAAGATATTCTTTGTTCGTAGTGCAACAATAATGGGAGCTAAGCAGACAAAACTGATACTTTTAACAAGGATGATGCCCATTTTTATGTTGCATACTTTTTACGAATAAGCTTACAGTATGTACAAGAGATCAATAACTAACATTCAGACGAAAGTTACAATATTATCGCAATAGCATCTATGACCCGCGAGATCGTTAGCATCTCAAAGTGACATCGCAGAGTTCGCCTATACTTGCTAGAGATCCCGAAATGTTTTAGCCTACATAGTTAGGAATAGTTCAGATAATCTTGTTATGACAATTGAATTACTTAGGAAAGGGAAGAAGTCGAAAGGTTTTAGTGCCCCGCGTTGATTTGATAAATCATACACTGTAGCTCTACATCAATATACTAAAACTTACATTCCGCAAGAATATAGGGACTGATAGCACCGTACAACCAAAGACTCTGGTGAAGATCACGAACAGCAATGCAGAAACAACGCAACGAGGGATAATATTATTCGTTGATAAATCGTTGTCTGCATCGGATCAATCTTCGAAGAAGTCGACAGGGAAAGAAATGTTTAGCAGTGAAATATAGTCGATAAGTAATGATAAATTAGAAAACCGCGATAAAAAATTATAAAGTTTTTTATTAAAAACTATCGCGCGGAGAAAGTTGCGAGCATAGTTAACCTAATCCTCCATTAATACTCAAACGTTATTAGATAAGAAAAAAAGTTATCCATTGCCAGATTGAAAACAAACATTTGACGTATTCCACGAAAAGAGTGAGCAATGAGATTGTTTTTCCAGCAATTCTCCTATCTTTTGAACATGGGCGTATCCGTTGCTTGCTCGTTTCTGTTTATTTTTCCCGGTTGCTATGACAACGAAGAGTTAACACTGGCATTCGGTGTGTATTTCATTGGATTTCTATTCGAGAATTTAAAGCGGATAATTTTTCGTAATCGTATAGGTAAATGTATAATCGTTAGATCAATTATTGATTTGTATTGTAGACATACTTTCACTTATTCAGAATCATTTAATCGGATTATACAATAATATATTTTATTCAATTTACTTAAAATTTGCAAATGATAAAAAAAATGAAAATTTTACGTAACCCCCGGCCTCATTAACCATCTATCTAACATCATCTCATTGAGACTATTCTTATGAGCCCAAACACGCGGCATCTGCTGTAAGTTTCTGAAGAAATATGCATCCCGCAGACTTTTTGATGGTATAGGATCAGCATAAGGTTAGATGTAATGGGATAGTCACCGAAGTGACAGTACACCAAATTTAAAATATATCGGATCTGTGAAAGTTAGTAAAGCCCTTTTATCATGTAGAAAATGAGCCGATAGTCATCAAACGCCTCAATTGATCTTGATAAATTATAGCTAAGAATCATTCGTCGGGGGTTAAAAATGGTAATTGAGTGTAAATTCTCATCCAATGCATAGTTTTAGTCCAAACGCTTGGGTGTTTGGAAGCGAGTAGTTTCGAAATGCATTACTATTTAGATATAGGACTGGAGGAAACACAGGACGCAAAAACAAGAAGCATATATTCCGGCTGATGGCAAGCGATTACCGTAGCCTATGTCTTTACTTTATTGGTCACACACGCGTCAGTATTCCAACAGGACACTTCCTCCTGATACAGTTGAAGAGGAAGTGCTTCGTTGATAGTATAAGTAATCATATGTCCCCGTGCTCCCAACAATAATAATCCTAGTGTGGTGCTACAGATTATGATTTTTTAACCGCATCTTGTGATTAAAGAGCAACACTAGATTAATCTGATTATACAGCACCACTAAAGGGAAAAAGCAACGCTTACCTTTTTTTACCCAAGAGGAGAGAAATCCCACTGACAGACCTACCCACTGCTGGTGAAGCAGCAGGCGTGTGCGAGGGTCGCCTAGGGTCTACACCCATGTCTTTCGCGAAGGTGATCTGGGGTCTGCTAAGAAAATTCACCAGACCACGCTCTTTAATCAGTACAAAAGATAGGTGAAAGGGTAAAGTAAAAAGCTTCCTTTTTTATCTCATCTACCTGTCTTCATCTTCTGTTTGTCTTCGGAGTCATTAGGCACGAATAATAAAAATAAGCTTGGAACTGTCCAGCATACTTGAATTCTTCACATAAAGAGGTGAAAGCGGCTTGGACAGAATTTTTTATTTAGTTAGAGTTACAACTAGCATCAGTTGTCGATTTATTTGTTGTGCATAGTACAAAATGTCCAGTTTTTATACTGAACAATGCGGTAGATATATATCTTTGTAAAGTTTGATACTCTAGATACTATCCATGTGTGACAAAATGTATTCCTAAACAACTTTTTAGGAATTTCCTTGAGTTTTTTGCCAATATCTTAACGAAAGTAAAAGGATCGTTGACCAACTGTTGCGAACTTGCGAACACTGCAGGATTTGTATATTATATTAATGGTCTTGGAAACTTCTTAAGTGTGATGTGTGTGTGTGTTTCAGGATTATGCCGTCGCTGTGATACAAATTTATATATTATTTACGTAGGTACCTAATGTACCTATTAGTTGTATATTTTTTTTATTAATTATCCTTTATTTTCATCATCTAGAGAAATAGTAGCATCAAAAAGACAAAGTAATTAAGAATCAAACCAAAATAACAACCAGTCATTCAGGCGTAGAAGGCACAACATATTATAGCCCCCAATGACCCATTTTATTTTTGTATTGATGCGTTACCACTCTGATAATGCCATCTGATCCTGGATGCTTCTCATCTACCCGCCCAAGCAGCAATTTAGCTGAAGGCAGTCTATCATATTTAACACTATCCTATTTAATTTATCATCCGAAGAAATGAAATGAGACAGGCTGTATGCTTGTTTGCCACCCTTATGGTCTATAACATACAAAAATAGATTTGACTCACTACTTATGTTGAGTTCATAAGCCAAGCGGAATCTTTACAGTTTTGTCATCGTTTATCCTTTTACCACTCCGCCCAGCGCCTGTATGTCCCAGTCGATTTACTCAGTTAACTTTGTAGCTAATAAGGCGACTGAAGTCAGTGCAGCAAAAAAAGCACACGATTTGGCACCATCTTCGTGATTTATTCTTTAAGTTAGTTCGTTAAGTTTCTGTAGTAGTTTTATAATTTGGACAGTTATGTAGGCATTTGCACCTTTTGTGCATCTATCTCCAAAAATACCTAACTCGTTATCAGCTGGTTACTTCCTTTGGCCTGACTTAAACGTGCCTCTGAACCGTAGATGTGCGGTTTGAGCGTAACCAATTACTTCGTCCCAAGGCTCTGCATAAATACATACAGTGGTACGCTTTCCTGTATTGTTATGTCTCATAATGTTGTTTCAGTTTCAATGGTGAATATACGTGATGACAGGATAAACATTTCCACGGCTGACATGTCGAGTTAAGCGGAAATTAGGATTGTTTGAAGCAGAACAAGGTATTAGGAAATAACAATACCATTCTAAACATATGTTTTACATTTGAAACAAAATAACATTGTCGCTTGACACGACGTCAAGCGAAATTATTGTCTTACATTTTGCCGGTGACGTGGTTTATTGTCTTTGGTATTACTATGGGAAAAAAATCTCCGTGGAGAGGTAGTGCTTGCGGGTAATATACCTATACTGCCACTTGAAATCGAGAGCCCTCGCGTCCATTTATTACTGGCATAAGGAGGTACGCCTTACGCCAAGGTTCTGAACTTGCACTGCGGAGTTAGATAGTGATAAGGGTCACGCAGGCAGCACTGGAAGACTACAGAGGGCCAAGACAAGATGCCATCTGATAATCGCTATCGCTAGATGGAAAATGTATGGAATTTGACATTTGCGACTGAAACTGGTTCGATAGCATATGTCAAATCCCATACGTTTTCCTCTTACCGATAGCGATTATCGACTGGCATCTGGTCACTTTCTATTGTTTCTGGTAACAACAACTAAGCACCAACTCAAAAAAATATTTTTCTACTTTAATTTAATTATTTTATCATTTTTAGTGTATTGAAGTCGGTTTTAATTATTGTTTAAAAATTTTATTTTCATAATTTTTAGTCATAACATTCTAAGGTCAAAGCTAGATAAGTGACCGTCAGCGTATAGGGTGGTGCCGTGAATACGACAATAAATTAAAACATGCGCTATATTATATTACTTCTCATAAATGGTTTGCCACTTTCAAAAATATCGTATTTTTTTTTATAGTTTCAAGACAATTCTATGAAATAATGCAGCCAAAGTTATATTATTTCATACAAATGTTATGAAATTAGCAAATGAATAAGATGTTATTAAAAGTGGCAAACCATTTCTATTATTGTGGTATTGACAGCGCTACCCTGTATATTGTTTCCTACTATCGTATCGTTTCACTAAAAAGTCATAAGAAATCTAAATTATACGCAACTTCGCATACTTAAACAACCTAATTATTCCAGTTATTTTGATTTAAAAACCAAACAACCCAATCGATTTTAAATATTTTTTTATGGGACCAAATGGCAAATATTCCGCATCGAACAAAAAAAAGAATCACGAAAATCGAATCAAAAATCTCGGCATAATCGGTGTACATACAAAGAAAGAAAAACATAACAACTGAATTAAGAAACTCCTCGTTTTTGAAATCCGTTCAGCAGATAAGTTATTAAAAACTTTTGGTTTCGATAATGTCTATGTTTTCTTTTCAGTTATTTTTCAGCTCATTAAATAGATATTTTACCATTCCACACTGGTACTTTTTTTAAAGTTTTTAAACAGCTACAAATTATTAACCTTTGATTTTTTTCTTACATGTAGTTAGTTTCCTTAATTTTATTGAAAAATTAAATTGTTTATTTCTTTTTCGCCATGCACTAATTTATATATCATCAAATGCCTAGAAAATGAACTTAGCTTTCCCGGCAGTCAGCTGCAGCAAAACGCCTGCGACTTATGTGCAGAAATGAAACAGCGGATGAAAATATGCGTAGATTTAGCTACTCAACGAGTAATCAATTAACAAAACCGTGCTAGGGTATCAAATGTAATAAATAACATAACTACATTTTACAACACCCCATAACTTTCACCCAGAGTTCCTCATCATTCCTCTTTGTTCCCGTAACATTTTTCCGATCATTTGTTTTAAATTAATGCATTATCTGCGAAGATGTTTTTATCCAAATAAATACTCAAGTAAAATCATGTAACCCACCCACCTACGTACGACGTGTTGTTATTTTCCGACATCCACGCCAAGTCGCGGGTAAGGCTAGTTTATAATACACCCACACGGCGATAAAATTTATAGTCTCCTTCAAGAGTGGTTTCCAGTGTCCGGTAATGAGCGGGAGTCATGTCATGTTCTACGAAAATGTCAAATCTAATACGAGTACCTATATTAAGTCTATATTACATAAGTACATCAGTAATGTCTGTCCGTTTTGAAATGGATTGAAGAGCTCATGTTCAGCAATGGACATCATAGGCAATTATGATGACGATAGCGGTAAAGGTCCCGGCAAACATCTTGATAAATTTTACAGTTAACAGATCATGCGCAGTTGCAATATTTTGTACAAAATCTTTTACTGCGCAGGTTTTTCACTCCGTAAAATTGGTTCAGTTGTTTGCCGGGGCACAATGTACATAAAGTACCCACCGTGTATGTAGATATTGAACAGGTACTATTAGAGGCTACCTTAAAAACATATTATTATATTTTGGCTACTGGAAAGCAAGGTATGGACATCGATACATAGAGGAGCTCGGTGGCGTAGTGGTTTGAGCGATCTGGTTTCAATTAGGAAAACAAAAAGCAAACAGCTGCAATGTATGATGCAATAAACTGACAATGTATTCCTTATTTTTTTAATCTAATAGTTTCAATTTTTGATCTCCATAGAATTGTATTATCTGAAAATTTATTTGATGGAAAGTTTTTTTTAAGATGATTTTTTAAGTACATAAATATATTTTGAAATACTTAGATAGATTACTTGTACGTTACTTAAATACTGACTGGCTCTGCATTATCTTTACTGTGCCCTAACAGGGTTCATGTACGTACCATATCACATTAGCATTACACCTGCTGCCTTTTTTCATTTAATGTACATGATTGTGAATGAATAAATAAATAAATAAATAATCAAAAACTTTCAGTATGGTCGATCCCGGGATGGGTCAATCAAATTTATAATCCTTAGCTCCTCCGTGCTTCGGAAGGCACGTTAAGCCGTTGGTCCCGGTTGTTACTGTAACCCTTTAACCCACCACACCGCATTGGGCCAGCGTGGTGGTGTTATGGCCCAAACCAAACTCCTCATGTGTTTCTTCCTCTAATAGGCTGGTGATGATGACATAGACATGAGAGGAAAATATAAATGGATTTAAATGGGACAAATAACAAAGAATAGAAAGAAATAACGTATATGACGAGTGACACTCGGAGTTACTGGAAATAACTGTCAGTCCTATAGGAACCGTTACTGATTCATTATTTACAGATGGAAAATATACGGATTTCTAAGAACCTACAATACAATTTCTTACGACTAAATAGAGTAGAAATAGGTAAAGGAATTAATCATTATCTTATTTAGTAACGTTAGCTAACCTTATAAGGATCGTTTAATGTGATAACTACTTGCAAGTCAGTAGTTTTACGCTTTTATAACTATAATAATGTATTTTAAACAAACAAAAAAAAAACTTATTTTGCTTTCGTGACCACGAACAGTTTTCAATCTGTTAATTAGTTATGTTCTCATGTAAGTGACAATGATAATAAACTGTTATAAACCTAAATCGATTGGGTTAGATTTCTCATTTGAACAAAATCAACATTGGAGCTTTGAAAATCGCGAGAAGGTAAACTTGCTTCATAAATTTCTAAACCAAAAGCGGCCCTTTTCAACGAGCACATTATTTCACGAATTCCACATTTAAATTCACCTTTAGAATAATTATTTGAGCATAATTTTGTTACGTTATATAAGTCGCGTAATTTACGTTGCATTCATTCTAATTAATTATGAGCCGCAGTACAATAACATAAATAAAGACATTTACGTAACGCAGCTCGAATCGACTTTACAAAACAATTGAACGTTAATTTTTAACTGAGTTTAGTGTACGGCTTTTGATGAACGGCGAAAATCTGAAAGAACCCATCGATTCTAATAAGACTTTATATGTATAAGCAAGTCAGGCTAATCTTTAAGTTGTGAGAGGATACGGTATTATAGTTGAGTAAGACTACTTTTACTTTTTTGATACTAACCGCCTCTGTGGTCTAGTGGTTGAGACCTCAGATCAAGAGGTTCGGGGTTCGATTCCCGTGGCGGCAGAAATTTTCTGTTCGGTTTGGTTGGTGGTAGGGCTTTTCTAAGTCCGCCTGGCTAGCTACCACCATCTTACCTAAGTCTGCCGCCATAACAATAATGTTAACAGCATTGTTGTGTTCCGTCCGTTGAAGGTAAGATATCCAGTTCTTCTGTGGTTGAGGTCCGGGTGTAACTTGCTTCTATCGTCGGCCTTATCTTCACTTACCATCAGGTGAGATGAAGGCCAAGAGTTACCCAGTTAAGGTAAAAAAAAAACTAACAAGAATCTACAGTAGGTACTTTTTTAAATAGACTTTACGGTAGTCACTACCATATATATCGTCACGGTAGGACGTCAACTAGCATATATACCTTATAGGTACCAAGATGTTTATTAAAACATACTTATTCATTATAATTTCAGAGAAAAAAAAAAATACCTAGCCATTTAAAATTTATCAGGCGAATCGAAAAAAATGTGATATTTTATTTAGTAAGTATTGCAAACATGCACAGAAACAAGAGGTCCACTTAAAAGTATATAGTATAACCTATTGTATTCAAAACATAAATCAAACTACAACTTTTACTGTTATAAGCATAAATCAGGTAAAGAAAAGGACCACAAATGTATTTATTTATATAATTAGCCACACGAATATGATGAAATCGGTGATTTGTTAATATACCTATGAGAGCTGATCGAATCTAAGAACTGTTTTGTTAAAAGATGAAATAATATTGTTGTCCATTAAAATGTATATTATCACGTACCTTTAGGCCTTAAGAGGTTATAAAAAATAACTTGGAAGCTATTTGCCTAAATAGCTGGCAGGTTCAAGGGTTTTTATAATAATAATAATACACTCACACCTATTATCTAGCCCAAAGTAAGCATCATTAGTGTGATGGATACTAGATAACGGAGATATAATTATAATAATATGTATATAAATATAAGAAATATACTAAATAAACATATAAACATCCATGACTCGTAAACAAATGTTCGTACTCATCATACAAACATTTGTTCCTACCGGGATTCGAACCCGGGACCTCTTGACCGAGTAGCCTGGGGTACAGATCACTGGGCCAGGCGGTCGTCATTATGACCTATTAAAATCGATAGGCTATACAGAGTGATGACGACAATACTATAGTAAATTAAACGTGGTGTATATCAGTACCCCTAGCACGAACAAAGTGGTCTACCATGCTCTAGCGGAGTCTCACCTAAGATATAGTATAAGATTTTGGGGATATTCTCTTAAGTATAACATACATAGAGCATTTCTGCTTCAAAAGAGGTCGGTTAGAACTATAATGCGTATTCCGCAATGGGAATCATGCAGGGAACATTTCAAAACATTAAAAATTCTTACTGCCCCTGGTCTCTATATTTTTGTACTATTGTCAAATCTCATTAAAAATCTAGATAACTATGAAATACCTTCGGAACGAATTCAGCGCTTACAGACTAGCAGCTTTGGAGCGTTTAAACTCGCTAAATCCTTTAGCGAGTTTAAACGCTCCAAAGCTCAAAATTGTTTCTCATAGCATCAGGTACCAGGCTATCAGAATGTTCAATAGCTTACCCACCAGTTTAAAATCTATTGTCCATGCCAATTTATTTCGACGACGTTTGAACAGCTTCTTGTTGGAAAAGTGTTTCTACAGTATTGGCGAATTTGTTGGACATTAGATTTATATGACAGTTTTATTTTTATTTGATTAAGTATATTGTTGAATTTAGTGTAAGGAAATGTGTGTGTAATATTAATTACTTCCGACACAATCAATATTGTTACGGAATAAATAAATAAATAAATAAAACACTTTTAAATTTGGAATTGACATCGTATCGAGTAACTATATAGTTACGTCAACTGTATGTGTTTTATTTGTATGTATGTTTTAAATTTCGAATGCTAACAAACGCTAACGTAACTACTCAATACGATGGCAATTCGAAATTTAAAAGTATTCGTGCTAGAGGGGTATAAATAAAGTTCATTGAAATGTTTTAAAACTTCTAGATCTCATTCATTTCACCATTTCATGACATTTCTATGAAATAATATAACTATAAAAAATTGTTGTGTAATGTTTATTACTGTATTACAAACTCTACATTCAATTATGTATGGTTTACTAATGGATACTAAGGGAGAGCTAAATTGAGGAACTAAAAATACTAATTGGGCGTTGGAAATATTTTACTGGAATATAATCGAAAAGATGCCCAAATCAGATTTTTTGGATGCTCACCTACCTAGTATTTTTTTTGGTACCTAAGGTTAGTATGATGCTCTGTTCAATAGACTACAAAGATCATTTACCGTTAGGCTGTGGTTGTATGATTCATTGGCAATAGTCGTATTGAAAATACCTAGTTTCCATTAGTTTAAATAAATGCTTACAGTGACAAGTTACTATCCGAAAACAGAAAGGAGTTGATCCAATAATTCAGACTCGCTCACGCAGTCACTCCACGTAAGGGATGTTACGAATTACGTCAGGTTGCGTGACGTAAATGGAGATAAGGGTGTTAGTTCAGACTTTAGTCACGGGTGAGAGCAGGCCTCTGTGGTCAAATAAAAAACGACTCTAATCTCTATACAGAAGTTTCAATTTACAGTACGACCAGGAACTTTGGTATTTATAACAATTACTGTTCAGTATGGTCCTAAATTAATATTTATTGATTAACTTCAATATTTTCATAAACAGTAACCGACTAAAAGAGAGAATAACTTTAGAATACTATTGTAAATGTAAAGCGAATGCCGATGAAATGAAGATATGATGTACCTAATGTAAATATTTATCATCATCATACTAGCTATATACGTCTACGGCACAGGCCTTCCTACATAGGAAAAAACACCTGAGGAGCTTGGACCACAACACCACCACGCTGGCCCAATACGGATTGGTGGGTTGAAGCAGTTGCAGTAACAACCGGGACCAACGGCTTTGATTGATTATAAATTTGATTGACCCATCCCGGGTCCGCCCATAGCGAAAGTTGCTTTGTTTTCTTAATCGAAACCAGAGCCACCAGAGCGCTCAAATCACTAAGCCACCAAGCTCCTCAATGTTATTATTCTGAAGAGGAAAATAACGATAATCTCCTAAATATTTTATTTTGTTTCATATTACTGTACTTATTATTTCTAGAAACTGAAAAGCTTTCAATAAAATCCGTAGATTTCACAAAGCAGAAATGTTCATTTATGTTTATAATCGACAGTCATCACAAGGTTCGTTACAGTAATTCAGACATTAAATTCTGATAAACATTAAATTCTGATAAATACTCTCTATAAATATACTACGTTTGGTCAAGAAAATGGTAAGTACACCATTTGTGACAAGATCTTTTTGACGAAAATCTCATCAAAGCCCAAGATTGTAATAAAATGTGATAAATGCGATCAAAGAGAATAACGCCCGTATTCACAAACGATACTTATGTAAGTAAAGGAGCAATACATAGCGAAGTAAGGCATTTCTCAGTGGGTTCACTATGTCAAGCCTTTCAATTCACTAACAATACTCAAACGAATCTTTTCTATGCGGACGCATAGTGTTGAATATAGCTCTGTGATTGGTTGATGAGTGTTACGTAGTTCACTTCACTGACTGACATTTCAATTTTATTGTTTATTTGCTTTTAATCGTAAACTCCGTAGTGATTACATTCTCTTTGGTGAGCTAGACACTATGCGTTGATTAATATAGCTATCAGGCTCCCTTAGCTAAGTGTTCATTATGACAAACGCATAGTGCCGATTGTCACTCAAGTATTGTTTATGAATAGGACCATTAGGCACCCTGTGCGTCCGCGGGCACTGTGAGACCTCATAGTGTCGTTTGTGAATACGGGTGTAAATATAGTTCATGTACTGTGATATACTACTGAAAAGGCTTTGTTTAAAATATCTTTATTCAAAGCAGACTCGACAACTTATTTTATAACAGTACATTTAAATCAGATCACACCTCGAACATCCCTTTTTATTAGGAAATGCTTCAGCCACGGAATATTATCTATTCTTATATAAAATTCTCGACTCACAGTTACCATACTCCTCCGAAACGGCTTGACGGATTCCCATGAATTTTTTTATGTATATTCAGTAGATCTGAGAATCGGCTACTATCTGTTTTTTTTGGACATTCTTTTTTATTTATGGCAAAACAACGTTTGCGGGGTCAGCTAGTTTTAGATAAAATATTAAAAATATCCCTAATACGTTATCTATCATACTCAAGTAATCTGAAATGCCGTAAATTAAAAACTTCAATGTAACAATTGTTCAACAACATAGAAAATAAAACAATACTTATAAACATAATTGTAAAGACTTAAACATCAATACTCTCATGGGTTTAATTTTACAGTCATACTCACAGCAAGATGCAATAGTTTGAAAATCTATGAAATGAAAGTAGGTATTACAGAAATACTAGAATCTCATGATTACATTTAATTAACTATAGTTTTGTTGTTAAAGGAAAACTGTCCTTTCTGTTCACCAGGTTGCTAAAAAGGTATTTGGAAATATACTCTAGCCCGTAATTCAGAACTCGGCTTCAAGCTAGACTATTAAAAACTGATTTTGCTATAGGTTAGCTTAGTTAGTATAGTGCTTTAGCTGGCTGGCTGAAAAATGTTTTCATACTCACATCAATTACTTCTTTATAATTAAGCATCATTAAGAGCTTGTGCTCTAGTAACAGGGACACCCCGTATGGCCTGACGGCCTGATGGTATAATAAATTCATAGATAAACATAATATTACTATAAACATCCATGACTCGTGAACAAATATTCGCACTCATCATAGAAACATCTGCCCATATCGGGATTCGATTTATGTTAAACAAGTCGACTTCAGATTTACTATTTAATTTTTTTACTAAAATCGATTTTTTAAGGATATTGACAAAAAAATTGAGTTGTGATGATTAAATATTATACCTTTTGGCTTTTTCTTGAGTCTTAAAAATGAGTAAATTAAGGGTATTCTTTACATGAGATTCTAGTAATACAATGAGATGAGAACAAGACAGTAAAGACAGACACTACATCTAATAGGAATCGTGGAGCGTGCTGGTGCAAGGTGCGCAAGAGTCGAAAAAACGATGACAGTTCAACGTGCACTTTTGGCTTGGCGGCTGTTGCGACTAACAATAGGGTGTTGGCATGTTTTTTATTTCATAAATAAGAACTTAAGAACTCTTATAGAAATATTGCAAAAGAAATAGTATGTTTAAAATCAGATGTTGTTGTTCACAGATACAGTGGTATGTTTGGAATATTGCAGCGCAACGTAACTATAAAAATGCCTCATATAAAATCTTCAGACCAGATGACGTCACATGTTGCTATAAAAATGTTTGGGCATATTGACAAAATTAATAATAACTATGTAATATGTACCTATTCATAGTAATAATAACAGTTGTTTTAATTGATGTAAACAATCTAATATCATTATAATTTTAAATAAATTTTGGGAAAAAATTACCGTTTTCATAAATTTTCTAAAGCGTACGATTTCAACAATATTCCATAACTTTTAAGTTTAAATGGTTTTTATGGGTAACAGTTGCGTATATTTTCCGAATATGTAAAAAATAGCGCCATATTCAAACTTCTGCAACATCCCTATTTTGAGTTCTACTTTACTCTATAGAAAACTCAGCTGTTTTATACAAACAGGTCGTTATGTATTACAAATGAGAGTGAAGCAGCTGATTTATTAATTGCGATTTCAAATTTTTTAACAAATTGTGTTTAAAGTCATCAGCACTGCCAGCTGCCTTCCTTAGAGTATCTCTATTCACATTGAAATTCAGAATTGTCATTTTATATTAATTGTCATAACAATAGGACACAGCATTGTTTCTTTGTCATGTCCTTTGCTTGTTGCTTGCACTGTGTCGACAATAAAGAATCTATTGAACTGATAAGTGGGTAATTCACAGATGTAACTCACACCTGACGAGTATTTTTTTAAATAATCAATCTAAATATTTTTCCTAATGTTTAGCTCTGAAGTGACTTAAATATTTCTAAACAAAAGTGAATCTGTAATTGATATTTCATTTAATAACATCGCAATAGCCGCCGTTTAGCCGTGCTTACTGGGGGTGCCGTTGCGGGGCGCGGGGGGCGGCGGAGGGCGGGGCGCCTCCTCGCGCGGTGCGCCCGCGCCGCCTGGTGGGCTCGCCACTGGAACACCAACCATAAGCTTTATTAAATAAATTCCAAAATCTTTTGAAGTCGACATAAGACAGTAAAAAAGAACAGAAAGTAGCCAATTACAATTTAGTTGTTATAATAACGAATTAGATAACATTATAATTAGCACACACTCGCGCGCACGCGCAATCCCACACATGTACCTATGCACGCACGCACACATCATATTTACCTACTGTATGATTTATTATGTCCAATTACCTTATATATCCACTTAGTTTTGGCTATTAATAATGATTGTTTTCAAGTTGTATTCAGTATATGAATTTTTTAAGATGTTGTTAATAATGACGTATTCTAACTGCGGGCCGACCGCGCTTAAACATATAGATTTAAAAATTGACGAATACCGTCTATACCAGTTACAGTTGACAGTTCTGTTCTCTAAGTTGTTGACGAGTATGTTTACCTCGGACAAATGATCCAGCTAGGTAGGTCAAACTTCGAAAAAGAGGTAAATCGACGAATCCAACTCGGATGGGCAGCGTTCGGGAAATTGCGTAAGATCTTGTCGTCCGAAATTCCGCAGCGCTTGAAGATGAAAGTCTTTGACCAGTGTGTGTTGCCAGTGATGACATACGGCTGCGGAACGTGGTCGCTCACTAAAGGCCTTCTGTGCAATTTCGCAGTCGCACAACGAGCTATGGAACGAGCTAAGTATGTTAGGTGTTTCTCTGCGAGATAGAATCAGAAATGAGGACATCCGTGAGAGAACATAAGTCACTGATTAAGCTCATAGGATTAGTAAATTGAAGTGGCAGGGGCAGGGCACATAGTCCGCATAATGGACGGCCGGTGGGGCGTTAAAGTTCTAGAATGGCGACCACGTACCGGAAAGCGCAAAGAACGACAGCCTCCCGCTAGATGCACATATGACCTGTACAGGGTCGCGGGGAGCCGTTGGATACAGGCTGCGCAGAACCGTTTTATTTGGAAAGCGATGGGGGAGGATGGAGGTATTTGTTCAGCAGTGGACATCATAGGCTGGTATGATGATGATGATGATTCGTTTATTAAGTTTTACTATTATTTCGTACTGTCTGTGGAAGCATTATGGTTTTCAAAGCAATAATATTGCTATGGTTTAGAGTTAGGAGGACTCCCTGCTCTGGTCTCACTAAACATTTTTAAGTTCTTTTCCAAAACTGGAAAACAAATTTTAAAAACGTATAATTGGTTCACATCGCCTTTATCAATAAGTTCCGATAGTAAAGCAGAACCATTTTCTCCAAGGGACGACCAACGTAACACTCACTGGACCCGCCATACAAAAAATCATGATTAGGGTTCGACCCTTGGTCTACCTACAATAGTAACGAAGCTGTATACATGACTTCATAGAATAAAATAAATATTTAAGTTATTTTGTACAAGCAGGTTAAAAAGATGCATACGGCCCGCTAAGTGGTAAGTGGCTACCGTAACCATCTATACTATAGGGTCCATCATTTCGGCTGAAACACATAAATTAATAATAGTAAAGTTTAAGTCATAAAATAATAAATAGTACAATTAATTGTGTAGCTCTTAGCAAAAAGTTATAAAACAAGATGTTTCAGTTATTACTGGAAGTAATTGTATTTCTTATTCAGACGTGAACGTACAAAGCAATATGCGAGGGTTTAATCCTCAACCTCTAAAAAAAAATACTGAATAACATTCGGATATGACTATGAACAAATCAATAGTTGGGAAAAATGACCAAGAGTATTTTAGAATCTGAAATAATTAAATTGAGAAAGGAATGTAATCTAATTTTTATACAATAATGGTCGCAAGCATTACTTTTGTAATACTAAAGACAAGAAAATTAAAAGTAAAATTTTCTGAACAAACTTATCAATTAGATCCAGTTATGATATAATAATGCGAAAGAAATATTATCTAGATAACTTTACTCTGAAATTCTAAGATCAAAGGTCCGTTTAACAATTTACAATAATATTTAATACAAAAATAACCAAAATGATTCAAAAGCGAGAAGAGATATAACTAAATTAAATTGTATTCCTAAGCATAAAACAAGATCGATGAGTAATTATAGTATAAAACTAAGAAACTTTTCAAACATTTATAATAATAATTAAATGTAATAAAACTAGAAAAATTTTACGTCCTGAGATATTTCGACATTGTAAGGTGGACAACAACGCAAATACAGATAGACTAGAAGAATTTCACAGGGATATCCCAAGTCCTGGGTGGCTCAGTGGTCAGAGCAGTCGCCCGGATTGCGAAAGGTCGCGGGTTCGATTCCTGCCTCAGGACGTGAAATTTTTCTAGTTTTATTACATTTTAATTACTAAGTAATTTTTCAAACATTTATAATAATGTTAAAATCAAAAATTAAGAATATTTATAATAATGTTAAAATCAAAAATTAAGAATAAAATGGATGAGTTTTACAAAATAGAAAATAAGTATAAAAAAATAATGAATAACAGTAATATAGAAAAAAAACCTAAATATTTCAGGATAACCATTTTAAAGTTGCTTGGGACTGTGATCAACGAACATTGTAACAATAATTCGTCTACCAAACGAAGAAAGGTAAGGGATTTCAGTGCTTATTCTACTAAATGAAGCCCAGTAAATTTGGGTAGGTAATTATCAAGAAGCGAACGAGGTTTCTGAACCGAATATGCACTGGTGATGCTTATTTTAAGCGATGCCCTTTGGCTTTTTGCCCAGCACTTACAAACGTATATACCACGAAAAATAAATAGCTGAATAGTAAATACAATGGCCAAAAACAAATTTTGATTCGCCAAAACTTCAGCGTTATGATAGAAGTTATTTGAGATTGTATTTACGAAGTTGTGCTTTAAATAACAACCCCTCACCATTTCAATCGATCTTTCCAACCGTCTAGTCGCACCAATACATTTCTTTACAAATATGATAATTATCAGAAAAGCGTCCAGTCCAGACGAAAGTTTTAAGACATTTTAAAAAGATAATTTTAGCAAACATGGCAATGGTCTAATCGGTTTTCGATTATCGTTTTCTATTATTTCCTGATAGAAAACGTGTACACACAGCCGCACATCAAGTTTGACACATCAGTTGGAGAATGGTTCGGCTGTTCCCCCTATTTAACCGAATTCAACAAAAGAGGAGGTTCTTATTCCAACTGTATTGTTTGGTGTATGCTACGAGATTCCGCCGTCAAGTCCAAACCAAAAACACATAAATTTAAAAATTTATGCGTATTCGACATTTGCGGTTAATCCGGATGACTTCCATACGATATTACCACGATATTGACATTAATAGTTGGCTGAGGAACGTCCAATTGGATGACTTCCATACGATATGACCCACGATATTGACATTAACAGTTGGCTGAGGAACGTCCAATTGGATGACTTCCATACGATATGACCCACGATATTGACATTAACAGTTGGCTGAGGAACGTCCAATTGGATGACTTCCATACGATATGACCCACGATATTGACATTAACAGTTGGCTGAGGAACGTCCAATTGGATGACTTCCATACGATATGACCCACGATATTGACATTAACAGTTGGCTGAGGAACGTCCAATTGGATGACTTCCATACGATATGACCCACGATATTGACATTAACAGTTGGCTGAGGAACGTCCAATTGGATTAGACGCATGGAAATTTATCCATTTTAAAATTCTTCACTAGGCGACATCCATTCAAATGAAATAAGTTTCTTCATTTCACGAAAGATTTTGGACGTCAACCACTCCATTTGGAATGATGGACACATTGTCAATGAGCTAGCAATTACGATGCATTCATTAAAACCATTATCAACATCGATATTTTAAAATTTATCCTTTTCATGACTTTGTTATAATGCCTTTAAGATTTCAACGTTGCCTTGTGTGTGATAAACATATAAAATAATCTTTTTGTTATTTACCTTCACACGATCATACTTTTCATCGAATATAAGTCAGATAACATTATTATCCTGTCTTGTTTGCATGCTCGTGGAAGGCGGAGACAGGAGAGATTGTCTCTGCATGTCTTGAGATATGAGCTCGTTATAATATTCCACATCAAATGAAAATACAAGATAGAGAGGTTTTTTTTAGTATTTTGAATTTGAATATTTCTATTTTAGTTTTAATATACATAGATTTTGAAATATCTATACTACGGTGTGAGTTCGATATTCCACTGGCAATTTCAGATGCTGTCCATATTGATACAAATCATTTCAATCGAAACACAACCCAATATCCGACGTATTGACCTGTCAAGACGGATTCGAACAAATCGCAAGCCTACATCAGCACTATGTGGTCACTGTGGCTAATAAATCGAACATCAAACCGTCTCTTATTGTCTTAGCAGTAAGCCTGATTGTTATTTGACATTCTGACAAGGGTTTAGGAGATTGTTTCCCGGGACGTATTGTGCGGTCAGACTCCAGATGGTAACAACGCGTGAGCTTTGGTTTTCGAGTAGGTAATGAAGCGATTGTGGGCATGGATTTGGAGAAGTTGCTCGTTAATGATAAGACTTATTGTTGTGGTCTATCCCTAAAAGTTTAAACACTCCGATGCCAGCGAGACATAGATTGCTTGCAGGGAAATAGTGTCTGCAGATATTAAACATTCTGATGGCATAAAAGTTAATTATGACCCCAATTCTGAAAGACATACTCTAAATATAAATTTAATGTGAGCAATATACTGTAGTATATCGCTTACTGTCATTAGGTATAGGACAGATAGATAGAAAGAAACAAGACACAATACACCACGCTAAATCAAGAACGGTAAAAAAAGACTACGAAATACATAAGTTATGCTTAAAATAATACAGAAAAAAGTATACAAAGCCAAGAAAAGAAAAAAGCAGGAAAGGAAGAAGAAGAAACGAAAAATGAAGAAGAAGTAGATAGCAGGAATAAGAAATGCCAAATAACTCAAATTTGGGCAGCTTATAAAGAAACCACAGACAACTTTAGACGGCATTTCCGGATGTGATTGTCAGCACTGCATTTTATCACGTTCATTATGGTCGAAAATTGAAACTTTCTAAATGTTAGAATATTAGATAGCTGTCCTTTTTATATTCTTAATGAGAGAACGAGATCCGGTGAACTTAAATTGGTATTTGAAAAAGTGCACGTTCGGAGGTTCGATAACCGACATCCTCCATCATACATCTAGTGGCCGCCCATTATCGCTCGAAAAGTAGCTTATATACTAAGTCCTTTCTCATAATGTCATATCCATGTGACATTTTTGAATAAATAAATAAATTTTATATAAATCGGTTCAGCGGTTTAATTATTTATTTATCCAACAAAGTACAGACGACAGCACATCAAGTGTAACAGTTGCACTACGAAAGCCGCCTCTATCACGAACGGAGTAAGGGCGGTCTCTAGGTCAAACTGTTACGCTTGATGTGCGGTCGACTGCACATTGAAGAGCTTAGAATCTTATAAAACACAATTATGATTAAATAGTATACATTTAAGCAAAACAACAACAGATAAGAACAACAAAAAAGATAAGAATTACAACAGAAACTCATAATAATGACATTATTAAGTGGGTAGTTGCACGAATAGATTATTAAAATGGGAACTATTGAAAAAAGGGTGAATAGAAGTTTTTTTATACAAAGCTCAGCAAATAACTCAACACCACCTGATGTGAAGCAGTCAGAAGAGTCCATTTGCGGAGACAGCTAGAGCAGCTTGAAACACACTGTTCTAGCCGCCTCCACCTTGCCGGTCCCTAGGGTGCCGTAAGTAAGTAATAATTTAAACAAACAGACAGAGTAACTTCCACATTTAAAATATTAGTATGGATTCGTAATTCCTAATAATGTTTTGAAAATCCAAGAAAAGTACGGGTGTTTCATAATTTCAGAACCACGAAAGCGGTCACGAGTACAGCTCTACCATTAAATATCCGATCATTTCGTGGACGTCCAGTTGCCGTCAAAAGAGTAACAGTGCGACTGCAGAAATAGTTTCTATTTCCTTAGAATTAAGTCTGCTTAAACCAATGTTGGTGTGGTCGACTGCACCCTTTCCTTTCGAACGTTTATTCATATTCGTAATCTTTAGTTCTAGTAAAATGTTGATCGCGAAAATTGCCAGCTAACACGAACTGCCGAACGTTCCTTGAAACTGAGGAAAATGTAATATTAATTCCCCCGAGTCACTCGTAAATCCCGGTATTATTAATGCAATAACATTTCAGTAGAGAAACGGCCTTAGGTACACTTGAACGTATCTGAGACGTCGTAATTCGGTGGTAAAGTAGAAAGAGGAATTGTGATATTTATTTACGTTATCGAATCACGACACTTGAATTACCTATAGCCTCCTGGTAAATTGAAAATGAAATAAAAAACTGCACGTGATGGTTTTCGCCATAATCCTACCAATGTTTGTATGTTTGTTCAAAATTTTCAATAGATTACCTGACAGCCTGAAACAGCTAAAAATACGTTTATTTCAAAAACAGTCATTACGTTTGTTGCTGGACAGGGCTTCCTACTCGGTTGCTGAATTTATTAATGTCAAGTCTGTGCTCGGCTAGAACTTATTTATTTATTTTTAATAGAATGACAATTTTAGATTCTCAATCATTTGGAAGATTAGATTTTTTTTCTTGATTCCTCTTTTTGATATGTGAATAGGTATTGACATTGTTAATAAGCTTTTATAAGAACTAATTTATTATGTTAAAAATTTGTACGCCGTAGTCAAGGAAAACTTGTAAAATATTAAATACCTGTTAAAATTGTATGTAGCTATGTGCTACAAATGAAGCTATTATGAATTATGAATTTTCCACTATGCGCTCAGAAACCATTGATAAGATTATGATGAAACTTTGGTAGGGTGTTCTGGAGATACCCGCGAAAGTTTCTGGATTTTAAAATCTTTTTTATTTTTTCTATCAAACATTTTTATTAAAGTTTTCTTTTTATGGGTATCGTAAAAAGGTTCTCGAATGGAGGCCATACTTCGGCAAACGTACTGCAGGGTGTCCCTCTGATAGGTGGACCGACGACATAAAGAAGGTGGCAGATGGTGGCTGAGGAAAACTGGGACAGTGTATTGTGGCGCAGACTTGAGGAGGTCTAAGTCCAGCAGTAGACTGCAAAAGGCTGATATGTATGCACCAAAAATATTTCGAAATTTCTATTATCATTTAGTTTCTCCGTTATCTAGTAAGTGTTCTTTAAAAGTTCTTGAGATGCTTAATTTAGACTAGATAGCAGAGTGTAAGAATATTTTTATTATAATATTTTAAATATATTTAAATTATTTAAATTGATTTCTTTTTCAAAATTTTATTACAATTTGTTGATAAAATTATCTGTGTATTTTTTTCTATTTTATACAGCCGGATAACAAGCAAGCTGTCGGCCCAACTAGTGATAAGTAGCTACTGGCTACAATAAGGAAGAAACACTGAGTATTGTTGGTGTATTGTCATCCTGAGTCCAAGTCATTACACTATCTGTCCTTTCATCCGAAACACGGCGAACTGCTTTAAGGACGAAATTGTTCAATAAAATATGATTTTGTAAATACTGTTATAGGGACCCTAAGTATGTATTTTTTGGATCTCTATTGAGTGCCCAATCATTTTTCAATATTGTTTTACAGTACGGTGTAGAACTATAACGAAACATACACGTTTGCTTTAAGCGGCACTGCGGTATCGCGATGAAACGCATTAATTTCGTTTCTCACGTCGTTTGTCACGGCTGTTACGTAAAAATGTGTAGTGTCGTATTGCTGATACCAGCAGCAGAATAGGAGAGCGTGTGTACATTAATATCACGTGAAAATAGATTTATCGTAAGCACAACTATTAGTAAACTGTCAAGTTCGAGAATCCCGCGGTAACAGTATAGACGCCAACATAGGACCGATACGATTATGATTCGAAATTTAAAAATGTTCGTACAGGTATATACGGCGAGCGAGTTGAGTGGTAGCACAGAGCTTTGTGGTGATAGCACAGAGCTTGTGGTGATTGCTTCAATAAGCAGTTAGATGGACTAATCAATTATTATATTTGCTACTAGAAAATCGTTACCTATTGCTTCAATTCTGGTAAGACGGTCTTCGAGTTATTTTTGTTTACCTAGCTGCAATTTGAGATTTTATTTAAGATAAGTTTTCAAATGCTCGTTATGTTTTAAATTATCCATTGTTGGCAGCGTGAAGATTTTTATCACCTACTCGCACTTGTGCGTATAAAATGACGACCTTGCCAATCACACACACATGGCTTCAGCGCCCTGAAGACTCAAAAACAGCGGGACACCTTTTCAGAAGGTGGTAGCTGAAGATTACGAAGCCTCCAGAGGCGAATTGCCATGACGTTTGAGAATTTACCAAGGGTTTTTGCCGCATTAAAACCCCGTCTACGCTATACAGGCTATGTCCACTCTGTTTTCTATATTACTAAATTATTAAATGCTCCTTAATATCTGAAACGTAAATTTCAGTATTTGGGTGCTTCTCAATCGCGTCCTTCGTTCAGACAGCAAACTTACTGTATGCATTCCTTCTCACCGCACTGGCTTCATATCGAACTCCTTTCAATACCATGCAATACGGTTCTGGAAAGCACTACCTCCCTATATTCAAGAGGCCAAAAACAAACTGGCTTTCAAGAGGTCACTTCGCAGTCTTTTTTTGGAGTCTGCACCTTTATCCAATTGATATACTACCTTTACTCATTATTTCTGTATTAATCTTAACAATAATTTATTTTCATTTCTAAGCATTTGTGTTGTTACTGTAGGTATTTTTTAATTTTTAAAACTGGTTTTTGTACTAACTATTTAATCATTTTGGACTCAACTTTCCGGTTGACTGGTGGAGAATGCCTAATGGCATTAAGCCCGCCAAATTGTAACTCATTTTGTACAATTAAAGTTAAAGTAAATAAATACAGGCAAGGCCATCTACAGCCAACAGCTATAGACAGTCCTAAATAATGCCTCTCCGAAAATGATTTAATTAATTTATCAAACGTCTCATTACTATAGTGTATTTAGTTATATGTATAATCATAGAACTTTGACAGTCTTTTTTATATTTCTCGTGCAAGTTGTTGGTCTTTTTATAAAGTTAAGAAAATAAAAATAAATTTAATTGATGAAATTTCTAACTAAATAGGTTTTAATTAGTTCGAATTCCAATCAAACTTTGACCTTATCGCTTTCTGAGAAGTTCAATAAAGATGATCTTTAAATAGAAACTGGTGGGAGAGATACTTCATCGAACTTCGAGATACTTCTACAGACTTACTTACGAACTAGTGATGAATTGGACAGAAGATTACCTGAAACAAAAATAAACTGTTAGTATAAAAGCTTTTGTTTGACGATCGATATTTTATGGTCATCGTTTCCCATTAGGATAGTTGGGACTCAGCCACGACGCCCACTCTTAAAATGTGGAATAATTGGACCAAACTATGCTCTCAAACACGAAAGCAAATGGCAGTGGTAGTGACACAATTAGTTTAAAAAAAAGTTGCGTAAAAATTAGCTCTGTTATTATCATAATCATCAGCCTATATACGTCCCACTGCTGGGCACAGGCCTTCCTACATGGGAGCAAACACATGAGGAGTTTGGGCGGTAACACCACCACACTGGCCCAATGCGGGTTGGTGGGTTAAAGCGGTTGCTCTATATTATAAATTTCATTGACCCATCCCTGGACCGACCATGCCGAAAGTTGCTTTGTTTTCGTAATTGAAACCAGAGCGCTCAAACCACTACTCCACCGAGCTCCTGCGCTCTTTTATACTAAATTGTGATACCCACGCGACATGTTTGTATGGTAGCTAATTAATTTTTCGCGTTTTCAATTTTTTTTAACAAGTCGTGGTGGGATCACCAGCTCAACGAAGGCAGATGGCCTTCCTTTTTGAGAGCACACCCCTTACACCATGTTATAATTTACATAATTTTATACCAAATATAACAAAACAAATGTACTTAAACATTACTCAAACAAATTAAACTAAACCAAATCTAAAGGAGACAGTGTTTTTTGGGCTTTTCTTCAGAATAATTTTGAACAGCAATGTGATAATACATCAATACAAAGCTAATTAAATAAGCTATTTGATTTTAAATCAATAGGATTTTTAGAGCAGCCCGCGCGTTTGTCTAAGAATGTAAAAAATGTTTCAGCAGAAACTAAACGCTAACTAAACGTTTCTAATGCACCTATTTACTTATAGTATTGCATTGTCTATTAAATATTGATACTTTTAGTATAGTTTTAGTTGCAGCCCCATATTTGAAATTAAAAAAGTAATTGTTGTTATATTCATGCAATAACAAAACACAACAAGCCGTTTTTCATGTTTGTTTTAAAAATAAATGGGGAGTTATAAAATATTTTTAATGAACTAAAAATACTATATAATTATACGGTTTCACCTTAGATAGGTAGGATTGCTGTTCATAGTTTAAAAAAAAATAAGTTCAGACTTCTTACATTTTGTGGTTCTCTCCTTTAATTTCTTATGTTATGTATTATTGCTGTGAAACGTTTGCACTGCAAGAACAGTTCCATTTAATGAGGTCGACTCTCGGAGTGCTTTTGTTCGTCGTTGACGACTGAATTAAGTATGTTATTAATATGAATGAAGTAGAACCAGCCTTTCTTATTTCAGCCGTAAAGCAGTTCGCTGTGTTTCGGATTAAAGGGAAAGGTAGCCAGTGTAATTACTGGGCATGGACGGCATTTCATCTTAGGCAACAGGATGTCGACGAACCTGCAATATCAAGTGATTTTTCCTTATTGTAGGTGTCTATAGGCGGCGGTAACCGCTTTCCATCAGGTGGGCCTTAGGCTTGATTGCCACCTTATTGGTATAAAAAAATCCACCTATATCACACGAAAAGACTTATAAAAAACACTGCGCTGTAGCTTTATCTGTGCTGATTGGTTATTTATTGTGCTTCTCAACAAGAAGAACCTACTGTCGTAGCTTATTAGAATTTTATACTTCAGCGAGACTGAACTATAAATACTTTATTACCGTGAAAGGAATTTTAAATCAACTGTTCTACGTTCAAATAATGATTACAGCCTTTTTTCTATTTGTAGCCTTTTTGATGGCAAGAATTTACGTTGAGATCCATTTAGAAAAATCTATTTAGAACACAAAAAATGACATAGCTGTGTTACATTTTTTTTTTTTTAAATGTCTGGCTTAAGTATGTCTGCCTGTATGAGTTATTCCCAGTTCTTTTAAATTTCCCTAGATTAATTTCTTAAGATAATTTACAAAAGGTTTACAGAAGATAATTTACAGATTTAATTGGAATAACGGTTTGATACATTTAAAAGTATTGTATAAAATATTACTTCCTTAATTTTGATGACAATTTCTTACTGAGATCAAGAGTATAAAACTTTATTCTTTTCTCTTTTTCAATGAAAACTTTCCAGCAATTTGATTAGCTCTCAGATGATTGGTTGCAATCAGAGCCAATTAAATGTTTTCACGCAATTTGAAAATAGAATAAAGAATAGCTTTCAAGAAACAAATGATCAATAACGTAGTAAAATTGTTGATTTGATTACTAGTTACTGTACCTCTAGCACGAACACTTTTAAATTTCGAATTGCTATCGTATCGAGTAGTTACGTTGGCTTTTGACTGGCTTTTGTTTAAAATTTTGTTTGAAATTGAAATAACGATTCGAAATTTTAAAATGTTCGAGGGGTACTGTACGTATAACAATGTCGAATCACAATGAACGCTTTGTCGTTTCTTATATTTAAAGTAAGTATTATTATGAATAATTTTACAATTATGTTCCTAAATTGTGAAGTACTATTATATGACTAAATGAAATGAAGTATACAGGGTGGTGCTGTCGATACGACAATAAATCGAAACATTGGCTACCTATATTAGTCCATAGAAATGGTTTGCCACTTTCAAAAACATGTTATTCATTTGATAATTTCATGACATTTGTATGAAGTAATATAAACTTGGCTGAATTATTTCATAGAAATGTCATGAAATTATCAAATGAATAAAATGTATTTGAAAGTGGCAAACTATATGAACTAATATAACCCATTTAAAGCATGTCTAACATGACGTAACGCTTTGTCTTGGTTGGTTCTAAAAAATATTAATAAATATAAATTAATTTTAAAGCTTTTGAAAGCTAAATAATTAATTTTTTTTTAATATCACGTTTTAAGGGTTGTAAATATTAGTTAAGTGTTATTAAGATAAGCTTTGTCATACTTAATTATGTTAATGTTATTACTTTTCCTCTTAATTATGAGTAATATTCATTGATGAAATATATAATACAATTAAAGTAATATTCTTTTTGTTTTTGTGACGTTAATCAATGCTGTTACCATGCTGTGACCATTTTGTTAAATATTAAATTGAAATTAAATTATAGGCAATACATAAGTAACGGCCAAAGCGCTACGAGCGTCTATAAGATACGGTAACTGCATACTATCCGTAGGCTTGCGAGCCACTCCTGTCGTAATAAATGTATCTCTCTGTAATCTATCTTTTTATAATTTTATTGTAATTCGTTCCAAGTGTACGCTCTTGAAGGTCAATAAAAAGCTAATTACGACCCGTCTTGATTATCTATCAAAATGGGATCAAAATAAAACTGATGTTTTCAGATATCCAACTAGAAAACTAAATCCTAGTTTACGCTACATGCGGAGGCGTGATTGCTTTGCGGCCATAAAAATGCCAATAAAAGAATCACGTGTGGTACAAGCTATAAACGATTTGCAAAGGTGTTATTAGCGCCCATTTACAAGAAGCAATATTATTGACTGTTAAATACAATAGAATTGAATACAATAGAAATTACTCGAAAATTTGTAGCTGTATAGGGACAAGTGCGTGTTGATTCTTTACAAATTCAGAAAATATACACTACTGTTACCCATAAAAACAATTCAAACTTAAAAGATAAGGAATATTGTTGAAATATTACGGTTTAGAAAATTAAAAAAAAAGGTATTTTTTTCCAAATTTTTATAGTGATAGTAGATTGCTTACATCAATTTAAACAATTATTATTATAACAACTATGAATAAAATACAATTATTATAAAGTAATTATTAATTTTGTCAATATGTCCATACATGTTTTTGTGTTATAGCAACATGTGACGTCATCTGTTCCGCAGATTTTATATGGAGCGTTTCTAAACGATGCGCTGTAACACATCAAAATATCCTGCCACTATATCTATGTAACTCTATTGATTTTAAACATACTATTTCTTCTGCAATATTTCTTTACAAGATCTAAACGTCGTATTTATAAAATTAAAAGTTTTTAACTACTATATTCTTATATGAGAAGGCTTATTTGCAAACACGAGTGCAGGAGGTTTAAACCCTCGACGCGCATATGATATTTTTGTATTACAAATTTTTTCTTAAGCTTTTCTTTGGTAAGCCTATATGGCAATAGACCGATAGACAGACATACAGGGTTACTTTCTTATTTGTAATCTTTCATAAACGCAGATCTCCTATAACATGCTCAGATCGAAGTTGGTGTTGAGAGTGCGAAACGTCCCCTTGGGTCTGGTGCGGAGCAAGACTTGAGTTATGGCTATGAGATCTATGTAAAAGTAATAAATATTCAGTTGGGACTCTCAGGAGCTTCACGTCTTATTAGATAAATGTGACAGCTGTTGTAGAGTCGCTGTGCGTGGTGTCTTATTTTTTAAATATCTACTGTTATTGTCTTGTAAATAGAAAGATCAAACTCAAACTCAAATATTTAATGCAAATTAAGTGTTACAAGATCTTAAGTTAATATTGTAATTACAGCACTAACATGTTTTGAGTATAGCAACAATAAGACAATATATTTCCCAAAACTATTTGAAATTATTAACATTATTAACAATATATTTACATTAAAAGATACTTAAACATAACTGTATAAATCAAATCTTGTTAATTAGTTAAAAAAAAATTAGTTATGCAATATTGTATTAAATTTAATTATGATAATAATATTAGTACATTTATGTATTTATTATATTCTAATAATGTGTGAATTGTTTTATTTTATATTATTCTATTATTATAATTAGTATTATTATTCATTCAATAAAATATCATTTTTATTAATGCAAAATTATTAAGTACTTATCAATTTATTATTTATGGCGGAGTATTTTAAAATATCATTATCTTTTCATGTTTTCATTTATTGAGTAATTATTGAGTATCACATCACATCATCAACCTATACAGTGTGTTTTTTTTAACTGGGACAGTATGGAGAAATCCAAAACCATAGAAGATACAGGGAAACGGCCTTAGGAACCATTTATTCTTTTTTTTGTGAAGAAAAATGACATAGTAATTTTTTTGGTCAAGCTTGAGTTGTCCATAGAAATGAGTAATTTTTAAAAATATTTATTTTTGATGCAGATCGACTTAGTTTCATACAGGGAATATTTCATTGTACCAAAAGAAAATAATCTGAGCAGCAGAAGTTAGTCAAATTTAATAAAATGTTTCTCATACAACAGGTTAGTTCAAAGTAGGTACCCATCTACTGCATCACAGTCGATACACGCACAAAAAGTGTTTCATATTCAAAATAAGATTTTATTTGCACTGTAGAATTGGAATTGGACCTCCATGATCTTAATACTTTTATTATTCAAATGAATAAAAAATTCAAATTTCGAACGAACATTGTTATTGTTATTACTTTCATTTTTTATTATCAGTTTGTTTGTGATTCATCATGGCGTTATCCAATGCACATAAAGTTGATTTAATCGAAGCGTATTTTTTAAATTATTGAAGTTCAGTTAATGCTTTATAGTGCTATCGGGAACGATTTGTTGCGTTCATAGTTTTATTAAAGTAGGTAAAAATTGATAATAAGTACAAAATTGTATGAGAAACATTTTATTTGCTTTTCTGCTGCTCTGACTTTTTTCTTCCTGTACAATGAAATATTCCTTACCTATATGAAATTGAGTCCATCCGCATCAAAAAATTTTTTTTCAAAATGACTCATTTCTATGGATTACTCACGCTTGACCAAAAAATTACTATGTGAATTTTTTTTTCACAAAAAAGAATAAATGGTCCCTAAGGCCGTTTCCTTGTATCTTCTATGGTTTTGGATTTCCCCATACTGTGCCTGTGTTTTGAGTCCTAACACCACCACGCAACGCACGATTGGTGGGTTAATGTAGTTGCTGTAGCAACCGGCACCAATGGCTTAACAAGCCCTCCGAAGCACGGAAGCGCTCGAGATTAAAAACTTTGATTAGGATCTAGGTGACTTTTTTGTAATTATTATATAAACCAAATAGTGATAAAGCCACTACGCTCCTCGAGGGAGAAATAGAAACACATCGAACTTAAAAAAATATATATAGGAGAGTACCGAACCCACGACAATCTGAGTGACGCGGTTACCATCTGAGCTACCAAGGCCAATTATCTAATCTTGTGAACACAGCATTAGGTTCTTCAGAAAAAGCGTGAAAAAGTTTTTACAGGGTCGGCAACGCGCAAGTGAAACCCCTGGTGTTGCAAGCGTCCATAGGCTACGGTATCCGCTTACCATCAGGTGGGCCGCATGCTTATATGCCACCTCAGGGGTATAAAAAAGGGCATGGAATCATTTTTTTTTCATACACTAACCTATTATCTAGCCCAAAAAGTAGGCATCATTAAGAGCATGTGTTATGGATACTAGATAACGGAGAAATAATGGTAATTTTATGTATATAAATATTAGAAATACCTAATATACTATATAAACATATGAACATACATGACTAGAAAACAAATGCTCGTTTTTTTTTTATACAAACTTCGTACTCATCATACAAACATTTGCTCCTACCGGGATTCGAACACGGGACCTCTTGACCAAGTAACCTGTATAGCAAGGGGTACAGACCGCTCGACCAGCCGGTCGTCATAATTCTTCATACGGGATGACCGTATGAAGTTTTTCTAGTCTATCTGTATTTGCGTTAGAAGATAACGTAATATCTCAACAATGTCAAAATATTCAATTCTAACCTTTGATAAAACTAAAAAAATAATTAAGATAGTTTTGTAATCTTCGCTTACACATCTGAGGAAAGAAAGCTCCTTCATTTTCATGCACTTAAAAAAGAAACTGTCATTTTGAGTCAATACAGTCAATTGCTATTGAAGGAGGATAAAAGTTTATTAAGGTTGTACAGTCGGCAGCACATCAAGCATAACAGTCTGATATTGAGACCGTCCTTAATCCGTTCGTAATAAAGGCGGCTTTCGTAGTGCAACACTTGATGTGCTATCGACTGTATATAATGTTTAAATCTTCCGGTCTTCGGAGTCATCAATTCACTGTCTCTACCTCAACATCACGTACAAAGAAATTTAGTAGCTCTTTTCTTTGTCGTACTTCCAGGACTTAGAATTCTTTGCCAGCACATGTGTTCCCTCCTTCTTATAACACGGGGTCCTTCAAAAGAGGAGTGAAAAAGCACCTTTTGAGCCGGCAAGGTGGAGGCGGCTAGAGCAGTGTCTGAACTGCACTAGCTGTCTGCGCATATGGATTCTTCTTACCGCTTCACATCAGGTGGTGTTGAGTCATTTGTCGTGATTTGTATAAAAAAAAATATGGTTCAATGAACATGAACTCTACTACATACATTTGTGTGAGGTTTTTCTTATTTCATTGGTATTGGTTCGTTAAAGCTACGTCCGAATTTTAGTGGAATCGTTGAACGGATTTAGATTACAAAAGATTTATTCAGAACGGTGAGAAAAAGACCCGGTCAGCACATTCACGTGTTAATGAGGTGGCTGGGAAATGGTTTAGCCGCGCTGAACACTGATACATAATGTTCTTACAATTACACCAACTAGTCAACCGAAATTAGGAATAAGATTATATGTTATGTAAGTATATTGTTTTTATACAAAGCACGGCAAATGACTCAATGCTACCTAATTTGAAGCTGTGAGAAGAGACCACGTGTGATGACAGCTAGTGTAGCTTAAACAAACGGTTCTTAAAACCTCCACCATGGCGGCTTAAAAGGCGCTTTTACATCTTGCTTATTTTTAAGGTAGTACTAGACAACGCATTAATATTCATAATAATTTATATAACCTGAGTATAATAGAATACTTCTTCATTTATATTAGAAACCTACTTTTACAGAAGAATATTTATTTATCATAAAATAAATAATGTATTTGAAGACAAATTGGGAGCAGGAGATTCATGCAGAGTTGGACACTGTATGAATCGCCTGCTACCAACATGACGCTTTCTCAAATAAGCCTCTTCAGCACGAAAAGGGCACTTCTGCCACTTTTGTTCACATGGGAGCAGAATTTATTTAAATTAAGAATAAGGGATTTCAATATCACGCGGCGCAGATTTTTCCTTTTTTATTTTACTGGCCTGGAGGCATGCAGCAGCTCAATAAAATCTAAACTATGTTCAAATATTCTTAATAATCCGTCTGGTTTTAAAGTCAAATATTTAACAATTATTTATTAAACATATACTACAATATAAAACATTACAAATGCAATTTTGAGACGTATTAGGATAATAAAAATTTGAAAAATCGCAGCTACTTTAAAAGTTAGCGTTAAAAGGTATTATTACTTTTATTTATGCGTATTTCGTACTTAAATATAACGATAACCGATTTTACTTTTTGTAAAACGGGTGAAAAATTGTATGTTTCCCACGTGACCTTTTTTTATTACTTGTGTGTCTTTAAATCACTAGCAGACTCAGAACTCAGAACTGTATTTTAGAATCACTCTCTACGCTCGCTCGTGATTCAATCCTAGACTACTTCGCTAGTTCGTGATTCAACGTCAGTACCCCAAGCACGAAACACTATCGTTCTCGTTATGGTAATGGTAATCGTATTATTTTGTATGAAAACCAGAGCAGCGCCACTACGGTCGTTTACGGAACTAAAATTCACTAGCACGAATAAACTAGTCTCGTAATCGTAATCGTAATGGTATAGTAACCGAAGGTCAAAGTATGGAAATCGGCAGCACGAACTCATTTTTGACGGATCGTATCGTTTTTGTCGACAGCTAGCTATCGTATTACCTCTCACCGAGTATTTTGCAGTGAGAGAACTATCGTTACGATTGTTGTGCAATAAAAAATTGATGTTTTATTGATAAAAAGCAATTTTAGTGACTGAAAATTATGTGTATTATGTGTGGGAAGCCATTATTTACGTAGTTACTACTTACACTGGCGTTTAGTAAATACTCTTAGAGTAGAAGACGACGAAATCAGAAGGTATGGTAATTGTGTTAAATTATTGAATTTATGCATACTCTTGCAAAATAATTAGGTATCTTTTTATGAACAGCAATGTATCCATTTATTTTTGTTGTATAAACAGAGAAATTCAACAAAGAATTTTACTGATGAAATGTTGAATAAGTGATGTTGCTATTCAAATGAAAGAGAGTTTTTAAATAGATACCGCTTCAGTAAATGCTAATTAAATCAACAGCACTAAAATAAATAGCAAATATTGAGCTACAATGAGAAAAATAAGTATATGATAATATGTATATAATATATATATTTTTTTTGTAGGCGATTCTGGATATTCACAGACCATAATTGATGTCGCCTACTTCCCATGCAGTCGATAAGTAATAGTCCTATGGCAGGCATAAATACAACTCCTATGGAAGGAACATGGAAGGACAAGGATGGTGATTGAACGATTAAAAAACTGCTGGAGATGTCTTAGCAAGGATCGAACATAACATAAATTGCATTGCATCATAAGATTATAATAAGAATAATGCTAGTTATAATTCGAATAAAAAATAATTATAATTTAGAAAACTTTATTATAGGTTCACAAAATAATTGATTGCTATATGTATAACCTATTTTTAAAATATTAAACATTAATATAGTTTAACACATTTAATTTTAATTTTCACCTATTTACCTTAAATTAATAATAAATGTAAAAATATATTTTCCTTTTTCATCACTTCTAATCATTTATCTCTACTTTTATTATACATAAATATCTTGAATAGCTACACTTAAAGTTTCACTAATGAATGCAAACCATTTGAGTTGCACTTCTAGTTCAAAATATATTTGCGATATTCTCTATAGTTTAACATTTATTTCATCCTCATCTCATTCAGCTTTTAAAAATCCATCCTTCATATATTCACTCCTTGCGTCGCGAGTCTTTTTAGCTATACATAGTATAGTGGGATCCATTTCCTAGCTGGTGCTGGACTTAGTTCTTGAGGTGGTTGATATTGTCTGGTGCCAGGAAGGTTTAATTCTTCTTGCCCAATCAAGTTTAGGAGTGGGTTCCATCCCCAAATGTGTCTCTTCTCCAGGGAATTCAATATGGCTAGAGTCAACATCTAGATAAACCAACTCCACTTCTTTTTCACCTGGGGATATGAAAAAAGAATCAATATCACATCTACCTACGTATTCAGTATTTATTGATCTACAAGAATCTATCTATATCCATAGATTTTACACCTAAACTTTTATTTATATCACAAGTGAAATTATTTATTCATCAACTAGCAACCGCTCACGGCTTCATCCACGTGGATGTCGGTTATCGCTCCAAAAAGTAAAGTTTTTCCATACCAAGTTTCATCTAAATCAGTTTAGTGGTTTAGGCGTGAAACTGTAACGATTGAACAAAGAAATTCACTTTCCCATTTATATTAATAGTTAGGATTAAAGTCAAATACGGCTAGCTAGCAGCTCCGCTCGCGTGGATGTAGGTTATTGTTCCAAAAATATCCTACCTATGTCCTGTCACTCCATCCATTTCATTTTTTTTTCACTTTAATTAGTTCAGCGGTTCAAGCGTGAAAAGGTAACAGACAGAGTTACTCTCGCATTTATTAATGATATTAGTATGGAATTCAATATGTAACCCAACATTATTGAAGCAAATTTTATTAAAATATTTGGCTTACAGCAATTTAGTCTAAAATAAACTTATCTACAGAATGAATAAGTGATCATTCAAATCTAACCTTTCGTCACTTTTCTTGCGTTCACATAATACTAGAATAAGTTTTGATAGTCACACACAAAATTGGAAGTATTTAGAGAGTAATATACAAATGAAACGAACTCACCTTTTCATGAAATCCATCATATTACCTACAAACTGTTGGACTATTCCATATCGTGACAAGGTTTACAAACAATAAATATTGTGTCTTATAACTTATTTCTTCATGAAAAATTTATATACGCTTCTTTAACTTCGACCATAATTGAATTGCTTGCACATGTATGCACATTAAAACCAATAAATTACACTTCTTTTTCAACTAATAAGGTCGAAAGATTCCACTTGACTCGACGAGTTTTTGTTTTGAGTTGAGTTGAGAGGTTATGTTTACATAAAGTTGGCATTGAAGAATTGCGTACGTTCAGAAACTGTTTCTAAGTCGCTACCAAATAAAACAAGAAACCATAATATTATGCCCTAATTATAAATTTAACTGGAAGATTTGCTTCGCATTAGTAAAAAAGTGAATAAGTTTTCTTTTTTTTAATAAATATCAAAAAGATTGAGTAGGTTTTTCATTGATTTGTAACACACAATGTTGCTGCAGTGATTTTTGAACGCATTTCGTGTCTACTTTGTCCAGTTGTGGACGGCCTAAGTTTACTATAGTATCGTATTACTATCGTGTTGACGATAGTTTCGAAGCATTGTTTCATGCTGTCAGCTTAGTATCGTGATCGTTATCGAATAGTAAGAAAATACGATTACTATACGATTACGAGAATGTTTCGTGCTTGGGGTACAGCACTCGCAGTAAAATATGACTTTGATTACTTATTGAACCGCCTCCGTGGTCTAGTGGTTGAGACCATCAAACTTAGATCTAGAGGTCCGGGGTTCGATTCCTGTGGGGGCAGAAATTTTCTGCTCGGTTTGGTTGGTGGTAGGGCTTTTCTAAGTCCGCCTGGCTAGCTACTACCATCTTACCTAAGTCTGCCGCCATTGCAATAATGTTAACGGCATTGTTGTGTTCCGGCAGTTAGAGGTAAGAAAGCCAGTTCCTCTGTGGTTGAGGAATCCGGGTGTAGCTCGCTTCCATCGTCGGCCTTATCTTAACTTACCATCAGGTGAGATGAAGGTCAAAAGTTACCTCGTTAAGATTTAAAAAAACTGTTATCCACCGTAAGATATATTTCTTCTACTATGGTAGTAATTGTAGCCCATACAGTCCATATTGATCATGGCAATACTGATTAGATTACAATACAACGTTACAGTTTGTTAAGAGAGTCTGAGAGTAAACTTAAGTTCTGTAACTGTGGAATTCACTCCTTCGTTAGACTTGACATTTACATTAGATTAACCACCCAACCAACCAACCAACCAAACCAACCCAACCCATGATTAACATTATTGTTGCTGATGGGATCGCTGGCGTGAGGAATAGGTGAAGAAAACGAGATATTTTTGATGTTTTAAGCTCTTCTCAATAACGAACGTGTGTATGCGACTACCTCAAACTATGGACTCAATGTTTGCCTACCGGCAATTTAACTTCTTAGGCGAAAAGTTGCACGGTCGCTATTGGAGGAAATTTATTTAATTAATGAATCGACATAGGACAATATTTGATATGCAGACATAGTACACACAGGTTAAGGGTTCCAGTAAGTATCTACGTTATGTGTTATAATCTCATTTGTATGTGTAATTACTTAATTATGGGAACAATCAATTTGACTCCTGTCGCATTCGAAGAGCACCCTTGAGTAACGCGGCCCAAACGATTTGCCATAAATTAACATTCAGTCAAGTTGGTTGTTTCAACAATAACAGTACAAATCTATAATATAATTTAAATCATTAATGCATAAAACTAATAAAATTGACTTATTCTACCAGCAGTGTGGCCGTCGGCAACTTCCTCCCCCCTAGTGTCGTGAGAGCGACACTCATCGACGAAGGTAAAAGGTAAGAGAGGCCACACTCGTGACTGGTCGTCTTCCATTGGTTCGGAATATTACACAACAAACCGTTACTATTTAAAAAAATATCTCCACTGGCATACCTTTTCAACTATCACGCTTAATTTCTATAATCTTTATCAACGTTTCTTTATTTAAATCATAAACTCAAACCAATAAATATAATAACATATAATGTAACTCTATTACGTAAAGTCAACTCCTCCGCCCTTCTCAAGTTCGAAACTAACTTGTATACATTTATTTCCCCTGCATTTTGCAATGAACGACAGCACAGCAGCAGTAATACATAACAGGCGCAACCATCTGGATAATCGGGCTGGTTCGGGGACAGGTAAGTAACTAACATCGTCACTACTGTCAACTGTGTGTAATCAACCATGTTCAGTTTTTTATGTTTCAGGTACAGATTGCAGTTCCTGAAGCCAATAAGCGTGAGAAGAACGAAGAATCGAGGGTCAGCACGAAGCTTTGTAGCAAGATCGGCTAAGTTGAGCTTGTACGGTGCAGAGCGCCAATCACACACGCTGCTCAGCTGATCGTTCTCACCGAGCCTATTCACGACGAATAACTTAATATTCTTCGTGTCGCACCTAATACAATTTAAAACTGTTTTTGAATTAATCCAGTAATAAATATTAATAAATTTTAATGTGTGTTTCTTTTTAATTATATTTGCTAATCTATACCCTCGTAAAGCCGCCTGCAATGCAAGTTTAGGTATAGTAATAACAGGTTGTTGTACGGGTGCGGCGACGCGGCTTTTACTCGCAATGAATGAAATAAATATTTTAGTATTGCACTGCCTTCGCCAGTAACCTACGGCTGCGTAAGCGCATGGTGACGCATCACAAAATATGTGTAGCCGTAAGGACGTCTCACTCGCACTTAGTGAAACCGCGGAGTTGGGGTGTATAACTATCTCACTCTCGGGCGCCGTCTGCCGCTGAGTGTTACCTACAGAATTGCTGAGCGACTTTGCACCTTCAGCCGTACGAGTAAAGTACCATCTAGGAATAGGAATTTTAGCAATATTTCTTAATTCAACTAACCATTCATTAAACGATCGCGATCCAAATCAATTATTATCGGATAACGGAATATAAATTTTCGACTGGGCTTTGAAAGATGGAGGAAAACCTCTCGACTCAAAAGAAAAACTTTGAAGTACTGCATCATGCAATCGTGTGTCGTCGTTACCGTAATGTAAGTCGTTCTTGGATAAGGGAGTGGTAGAAGTTCGTACGGGAGCCCGGCAAGAGTCGGACTGTACGTCATGAATACAGTGGTATTGCTGACTGACTGTACGTACAAAATTCAAAACAGCGTCCGGACGCTCAGTAACACAGTTATTAGAGTTAAGCTCAGTACTATTAGTTAAGGACACCAATGCTAACTCATCTACTTTTCCGTGAACGCTCCAACCTAAAAGGGACTTTGTTACATAAGGACCACACTGCAGTTCATTATCTCTAAAACATTTAATAGGGGCCATAAGATGGTAATTGTCTTGGCCAATCAACAATTTTGGTTTCAAGTTTTTCGTCCGTTCCGTCTTTCTCTCTCTTCTGGGTGTGTGCCGGAATCTTGGAGAGAGGCCAATGTGCAACCGGTCCCCAAAAAGGGAGACCGATCAGACCCAGCTAACTACCGCCCGATAGCTGTCACCTCAGTTCTTTGCAAGGTCATGGAACGGATCTTAAACCACCAGCTGATCCGATACCTAGAAGATCACTCATTAATTAATGATCGACAGTACGGGTTTCGGCCGAACCGGTCAACGGGTGATCTTCTAGCGTACTTAATGCATGTCTGGGGTGAAGCTATTGACAAACGTGGTGAGTCACTGGCAGTTAGCCTTGACATTGCCAAAGCGTTCGATCGGGTCTGGCACAGGGCTCTTCTCTCCAAGCTCCCGGCATACGGTCTGCCCGCTCAGCTCTGTAACTGGATTGCCGGCTTCCTGCATGAGCGAAGAATCCGTGTCCTCGCAGATGGATGCGCTTCGCGGTTCATGTCAGTGAATGCTGGTGTACCACAAGGCTCTGTTCTATCCCCCACACTCTTTCTTCTTCATATCAATGACATGATTCCGTTAGGAAACATTCATTGCTATGCAGATGACAGTACAGTGCATGGGGGATATTACGGTCGCCCAGGGGCTGGGCGCGCTGAAACCGAGAGGGAGAGAGAGAATCTTACCATTGAGCTCAACAGGGTGTTGAACCTCGTATCTGAATGGGGATCTAACAATCTTGTTGAGTTCAATGCTAAGAAAACACAGGTGTGCGCGTTTACAGCCAAAATGTCGCCGTTCCTTCCCCTTCCGTCTCTTCAGGGCACGACTCTTTCGGCACAAGGCTCCCTCAACTTGCTAGGTATGGAGATATGTTGCGATCTGAATTCCAGAAACTACATCGAAACCGTGATAAAAACAGCCTCACGGAAGCTCGGTGTCCTGAACAAGGTGCGTCGATTTTTCACGCCTGACCAATTATGCCCGCTGTATAAAACTCAGGTCGGGTCTTGCGTGGAATATTGCTCGCACTTGTGGGATGGCTCCGCCAAGTACCTACTCGATGCCCTGGACAGATTGCAGCGTCGTGCTGTCCGTATCGTTGGCGATGTAGAGGTCACCAACAACCTTGAGCCTCTGCAATTGCGTCGAGACATTGCGTCGCTTAGCGCCTTCTATCGGCTATATCACGGAGAGTGTTCTGAAGAGCTATTTGACCTTATCCCACCTTCCCCCTTCCTACTCAGGAGCACGCGTGCCGGTCTTCGGAGTCATCAATTCACTGTCTCCACCTCAACATCACGTACAAAGAAATTTAGTAGCTCTTTTCTTTGTCGAACTTCCAGAACTTGGAATTCTTTGCCAGCACATGTGTTCCCTCCTTCCTATAACATGGGTTCCTTCAAAAGAGGCGTGAAAAAGCACCTTTCGGGCCGGCAAGGTGGAGGCAGCTAAAGCAGTGTCTGAACTGCACTAGCTGTCTTCGCATATGGACTCTTCTTACTGCTTTACATCAGGTGGTGTTGAGTCATTTGTCAAGCTTAGTATAAAAAAAAAAAAAAAAAAAAGTTACAGTGACACAGACCTAAATGCTTATACTTAGAATAAAAGTAAGTGTCAGAAATACATTGCACAGGTAAGTTTAATTCTGACATTTTACGAGCACACAAGTTATAAGTTTGACCATTAGCATTTATAATATCAAATGAAACTACTTCAGTCTGACATACCAGTTCATCATTCCATGCACTGCGCGCGCGCATTGTTTTTTGTTTACCGTGCAGTCCCAGCTGATCGGCGACGTCGGCCGCGACCAAGGTCACGGTCGCCCCGTCATCGAGTAACGCGTGTGTGTGAACACTAACACCACCAGAGCTACGTAAAGTGACCGGCACCACTTTTAAAAGCACTTTAGGACACTGGGATTCGATTACGTGGTTCACTGTTTCGTCAGAACGATCTTCAGTGTCTTCAGGCGGCTCCGTAGGTGGCCTTGGCTTGGACCAGTGCAATAGGCGGTGGTGTGGCTGGCCGCATTCCTCGACATCGCAATTTTCGGCGACGCACTCCGACGGCTCGCTGTGACGATCGTTGAGGCACTTGTAGCATAACTTATTGGTGCGTACAAATCGCCAGCGGTCTTTACGCAGCGCACGCTTAAATCTAGTGCAGTTTTCTAAAGCGTGTGACGGTCTCCGACAAAACTTGCACTTTAGGGATAACGACGACGTCGACGGCGGCGTAGTCATTTGAGTGCGCTTATCGTCATCAGAGAGCAGCACTGTTTGGTACTGGTTGTTATTAAAGTATCTCTTCTTAGAATCAGGCTGATTAATAAAACTTAGCCCCGATGAGGCTATCTTTGCGGCTTCTTCATAAAGAAAATGAGATAAAATCTCAAGTTTAGGTAGGTCCATGTCATTTTGATAGCCATGTAAGTAATCAGCCCACTTGGTAATTAAAATCGTCGGCAGCTTTGATAAAATAATACTCATCTGCTCCGGCCTGCGCAGGTAGTCGTTTTGACCTATCGCTTTCGTGGCAGCTACGTGATTTTTAATTTTAATAGCAAAATCAACTATGTTTCCGTAATAGTTGTGCGGCAGAGGCTGTAATTTCTTGAGCTTAGTAGAAATCATGCGCATTATATTTTCGGGTCTGCCAAATCTTAGCTCGAGCGTCTCCATGATTTCTTTGGGCGATGCAGCAGTGTACAGCAACGATGAAGTGGCTTCTTTTGCATCACCGCGTAGACACTTACGCAAACGCCACAAGTTTTCTGCGTCTGAATAATTGCACAGCCTAGTTGATTCCTTAAACGCCTCTCTAAACTGTAGCCACTCAAGGGGGTCTCCAAAGTATAAGGGCAAGTCCTTGGACGTGGCCAGTCGGGTAAGCAGCTGCTGATCATCCTGCCGTGGTCTGGACGACGCTAAGTTAACTGCGTCACGTAGGGCATCTGCCAGCTTCTCGACTTCGTTACCTCTTCTCGATGAGCAGCTGGAAGGGGGTGGCTCCACATCACTACAGTGGTCTGGTTCCTTGACCATGCTGCACTTTCTTCGAGAGGCATGTGAAGTTTCTAACCACTGATTCACCTTGTGCTTGGTGGATTGCGAGACGACGGAATGTCGCGAACTCTCAAGGTCAGCTAGATCAGCGGCTAACTTCTTTTCTAGCAACTCCTTCTCGATGCGAGCTTTTGTTTGTATGACAGTAGCTTCTGCCTGTGCAGCTTGAGCTTTTGCCTCTGCTAGTGCAGCTTGTGCTTTGGCCTCTGCTTGGGCAGCTTCCAGCTCCAGTTGAGCCTTAGCTTGTGCTGCTTCATACTCAAGCTGCTTCCTCCGTGCGAGTGAAGAAGAAGAAGTTTTCAAGGAGGTACCCTCGTTGCGCACTTCGTTCTTGGTGAAGGTCTGCTGGTGAACATCCGTTTCACTTTTCACCTCTCGTTGTGCAGACGCTTGAATACGTCTCGTTGCGCTGCGGGTCGAGACACCCGGCGTGCGAGACATTGCAAACGCCATTCCTGCTTACAGGTTTCGTTCCTCTTAATGATCCTGCTCGAAGTGACCACTTTGTTGCTGATGGGATCGCTGGCGTGAGGAATAGGTGAAGAAAACGAGATATTTTTGATGTTTTAAGCTCTTCTCAATAACGAACGTGTGTATGCGACTACCTCAAACTATGGACTCAATGTTTGCCTACCGGCAATTTAACTTCTTAGGCGAAAAGTTGCACGGTCGCTATTGGATTTCCTCCAATTGTTGTGTTCCGGCAGTTAGAGGTAAGAAAGCCAGTTCCTCTGTGGTTGAGGAATCCGGGTGTAGCTCGCTTCCATCGTCGGCCTTATCTTAACTTACCATCAGGTGAGATGAAGGTCAAAAGTTACCTCGTTAAGATTTAAAAAAACTGTTATCCACCGTAAGATATATTTCTTCTACTATGGTAGTAATTGTAGCCCATACAGTCCATATTGATCATGGCAATACTGATTAGATTACAATACAACGTTACAGTTTGTTAAGAGAGTCTGAGAGTAAACTTAAGTTCTGTAACTGTGGAATTCACTCCTTCGTTAGACTTGACATTTACATTAGATTAACCACCCAACCAACCAACCAACCAAACCAACCCAACCCATGATTAACATTATTGTTGCTGATGGGATCGCTGGCGTGAGGAATAGGTGAAGAAAACGAGATATTTTTGATGTTTTAAGCTCTTCTCAATAACGAACGTGTGTATGCGACTACCTCAAACTATGGACTCAATGTTTGCCTACCGGCAATTTAACTTCTTAGGCGAAAAGTTGCACGGTCGCTATTGGAGGAAATTTATTTAATTAATGAATCGACATAGGACAATATTTGATATGCAGACATAGTACACACAGGTTAAGGGTTCCAGTAAGTATCTACGTTATGTGTTATAATCTCATTTGTATGTGTAATTACTTAATTATGGGAACAATCAATTTGACTCCTGTCGCATTCGAAGAGCACCCTTGAGTAACGCGGCCCAAACGATTTGCCATAAATTAACATTCAGTCAAGTTGGTTGTTTCAACAATAACAGTACAAATCTATAATATAATTTAAATCATTAATGCATAAAACTAATAAAATTGAATTATTCTACCAGCAGTGTGGCCGTCGGCAACAATTATCATATTCTTTAAGCATTTATAAAATCCCACAGCTCTGTTAAATAAAAAGCCACTCCCTTCTTCTAAAGTGTGGAAAAAGGCTTTAGACAATAATACTCAAATATACGACGTCCTTTCTTTTACGCACAATGACGTAACAGTACCGAATAGTCGTCAAGATTTAGACGAGCCATTAGATTGAGCCATCAACAGAGCCTAGAAGTGCCGTTGTCACGGCAACGCGTAATCTATTTGCGATATTAGACGCCAGTGTAGAATTTCACACGGCTTGAGAGGACTTGGTATTGGAACAACTGAGAAATCAAAGTAAAGTAGGTATATCGAAACCGGGTCAGACGAAAAAAGGGTTGAATACATAATATATTGTATTCTGTTTTGCATTATGGGTATCATAGCCTTGGACGATGATTCACATATTATCTTTTATCTATTCTATAAAGATAAAGTTATGTTGGTATTAATGTACTACGAGTATCTTAAAGCCTTATTATTTTAGAATGGAGAAGTAACAAGTTAATAATTAACACTCGTGTAGACAAGAAGCAATATACAACTTTATTAGTTCATCTTCATTTAGGGCCGTGAGTAAAGTAATTACAAATTCGTACGTTAAAGGAAGTTCTATCGAAATTAAGTCGAGTGAAAAATTCTTTGATTGTATTACGACAAGGTCAAAGACTTTAATTAACTTATGAGATACCGTGGTGACCTAAATAAGTACTCTGCCGCTTTCGACATGAGAATTAAGGCCAGATTAAGGGTCTGTCCATTTAAAAATTAATTCCGGAGACCTTCGTCGTTTAGTTAGACAGATGTTTGTGTGCGAGTGTGTAACGAACTACGTGCAGCAGTGTTACTTATTTGTTTATTTAGAAGCAGTGAAATTATAGCACTAAACCAAATAAAAGGTCTATTACCTGTATATTCAATATATTTTTCACTTTGGTTAGATAATACATAGGATGATTAAAATGCTGTTCGTTTTATCTATTCGTCACTTGTTTTTACTATTCACAATTGAGCTATTTTAAATATTACATGTACAGCCGACCACAGAAGTAGCTGAACACTTTAGTACCATGTCACAACGACTCTAGTGTCAATATAGTACGGTAGCAACTATAAAGTACGTGCACAAGATCGGTGTGACATGGTACTAAAGTGTTCGGCTACTTCTGTGGTCGACTGTACTAGCATGGATTTAACTCAAAATTTTTCGTGACTTTGTTTGCCATGGATCCCTCACATCCAATAAAAGTTCGCATTTATGCGTTAAAGCGACATCCGTATGAGAACATCCTCAATTCCTCACACACATCCGTTCATCTGTACGACTATTTCCATTTTCTCTTCGAATACGATCGATCCTTCTGATTAAAAAGGCGGCACTTTTCAAGCATGACAACATTATCAAAGTGATGTTAAGCGGCAATACGAGCTGCAGTAGAATATGCTTATTGGATTTCAATAACTCCAAGTAATGTTAAAGGACTCGGCTATCAGGAAAAAACATGCGGAGACAGTAAACAGAGTATACTCAAATGAGCCGGTTTAGCGCTCATGGCTTGAGTGGCCTAGAGACTCCAAGTGAAAGCAAAACACATCCCTGAAAGGTGACGTTGATTAGAAACCCTCCTCAGCCGATTCGCTTTTAAGACTTGAGAACTCACCAAGGTTCTCGACTCGTTAAAATCCTAACTACGCTGCAAAGACCATCAGCTGCCAAAAGCAATAGTAAGCTACGAAAAAATAGGCTCTTTAAGCCTAGGCAAATGAAATTACTTATTAGGAATATTAGATAACCAAACATGTGGACGCCTCGTACATATACATGACTTCAATTCCATTTCAAGACCAATTACAAACAAAAGATCTTGATAGAACTAACATTGAATAACAGATACCTAATAGCTTAAAGAAATAAATACGGGTTGTGTTAATTGTCAGCGCAAATTGGCTTGCGTGTGTCAAATTGAATACTGCGTAAATGGAATTTAATAGAATTACTGACCCCAACACATTCCTCATAAATAAAAATAATAAATGTTGAAAGTATAAATATGTATTTAATAAATTTATTTTGTAAATAAGAGCCAAATAAACATCTTACATTCTATTATATTCGCATACAAAGCCATACTACTACTAGTAAAGGTACTAAGAATGACGTTTACATACCATATGCATTTGTTTCCTTTTATTTTATTTTATTTTGCGGAGTGATGGAAATTCAGTAATAACCATAATTATTCCATTATTAACTAGATGGACAGACAACCTGATCAGGGTCGCGGGGAGCTGTTGGATGGATTGGCATACAAACGGGTATTGATGTTTTTATACGAAGGACGGCAAATGACTGCACCACCTAACGACAAAGGGTTAGAAGAGTCCATATGCAAAGACAGCTAGCATGTAGCATGCTAGTCATACACTACCTATCCATTTTAGGTCGATAAGGTGTCTTTCACGCTTTTGTGAAGGCAGAAGGGAGAACACATTGTGATCACTCTAGCTTGGAAGAGCCGTAGAAGTTGTATCGCTAGGGGAAAACATCTGGAGGCAGGGAATTCTACTCCTTTGCTTTGTGTGTCCCCAATCCAAACACAAAATACATTATACTGCTGAGGACACGCCGGTTGTCAAAGATCGAAAAGTTGTACATGTTAAAAATGAGGTTAGTCAAGTTAGTTACCGGCAAATCAAGTTCATTGATTTGTAATTAATATTGAATTAATAAACACTTAAAAACATCCCATCTCCTCTAAAAAAAAGAACAGAACATTTGTTTTGGTTTTCCACTGACAAATCCTGAAATCCATTGTGAATTGAACTGAAACATGAACATGAACCTTTTTATCCGCAGCAACGGTGCTGGTCATAGATGGAAAATATGTTAAGGATGATGCAATCTTTACCTAATTGAGCTTATATCAAGGACAAGCTGATTCAGTCATACCTGTAAGTGTTATTAAAATTATTGCGGTATCACATGATAATACACAATACCTACGTTCAATTGCAAAGTTTAGTTAACTGCTAATTAGAATGGCAGAGTAATCTACGCGTGTCTATTGTATCGCTTTGAAACAAACAAGATCTGTTTGCAAATTAATTAGTTCAATTAGTGCTTGATGCTTAACACGGTTAGTTAAGAGAACTTTGTATCTTATTAATTTATCAATTCTTAACTAAGCTTAGTCATACTATTATATTTGACTGTGTTTCGGATCAAAGGATCTTTGTCGAAATATAAAACATGTATTTTGATCGGTATAATGTAAACATCTGAGGAGTTACCACGAAAAAATCTATGTAAATCTTCAAAGATGAACGAAATAGTGAAGTTTCAAACACGAAGCTCCTGTATAGTTTGTCTCAATTTTTTCATTTGTACTTTGTAGAGACCATTGGTGAGGTAAACGGAAGAATACTGTCTAACTGTCGTATTATTTTGACTTGAAGCTTTGGAAAACGTTTCATGGTAGACATGTCCGCTTATTCTAAAAATGACAAGTGTCGTTTCACGCCACAATGAAACGAAACGTTTTGTTGTAAATATCGAGGTACGTTAGAGCGTCGAATATTTTATCCACCAATACTTTGTCATTCTAACCAATTATGTCTGCTTTATAAAGCTCGGGTCTAGTCTGGCGTGGAATATTGCTTGCACTTGTAGGATGGCTCCGCCAAGTATCTCCGCCTTCTATCGGCTATATCACGGAGAGTGCTCTGAAGAGCTTTATCCCACATACCCCTTCCTATTTAGGAGCACGCGTGTCGGTATTCAAAGTCATCAATTCACTGTTTCCACATCAACATCACGGACAAAAACCCCGTTTCTTTGACGTATTTCCAGAACTTAGAATTCGTTGCCGGCACATGTGTTCCCTACTTCCTATAACATGGGTTCCTTCGAAAGAGGCTTAAAAAGGCACCTATTAGGCTGGCAAGGTGCAAGCGGCTAGAGCAGTATCTAAGCAGCACTAGCTGCCATCGCCTATAGGCTCTTCTTACCGCTTCACATGGTGTTGCGTTACTATACAGTCGACAGCACATTAACCGTAACTATTTGACCTTGAGACCGCCCTTACGCCGCTCGTAATAAAGGCGGCTTTCGTAGTGCAACTAACAGTTGCACTACGAATTGATGTGCTGTCGTCTGTATAATAAAAAAGCTTTCTTATATTCCACAAACGCTAAGCATAAAGGCAAGGTGTACGCCTCGGTCTTCTGAATAACCTACTACAGTGTAAATACATGTGGTCAATGGTACTAAAGTTTAATTGGAATTCGGCTTTTTCGGGAGGCTGGAAGTCGTCAAACATGGGTGTGACCCTCGTAAACATGACTCAGCAGTGATAGGTCTGTAGTTACCCTTTTTTAATAATGACGGAGAATATTGTTATTTATTAATTAAGTATTTTCACCTACCTATATTCAAAAAAATGTTACTAAAATTGGTTGAAACATTGATATATTTTAGGTCAAAAGCATTAAAAAAATCCACTAAAATAGGTCAAAAGTGTATAGATAAAATGTCTACAAACTTGACGTTTCTAAAAGTCATTATTCATATTCTTGGCTATGTTGAATAAAAGGGAGGGTGATAACTTAATTTTAATTTTAGAGAATCACAACAGAACCAACACCGTTGTGATAATAATAGGTGTGGTAAGAAGCAATTCATCGGTTATTACAATAAACAGGCGTTTTCTGTAGAGTCAAAATTTTACGTAATTTTTGTATTTGCAAAGATGTTGTGAGTTTTCTAAAAAAAGAAAAAGGTAATCAATCTAGTGGTGTATTTTCTAAAAGGTCTCTTCTAATGTCCGATTGGAGTTTTCACTAATTGATTGCCTCTATTAAGGTAGGTTAGTGGCTGTATATTTGTACAGATGTAGCCATTTAATCAACCAAATGGAATGTATGTCAATGAGCGTTATCACAAACACATTTTCGTAGTATCGCTTATAAAAGAAAATACAAACTTTATTCTTTCTCTACCTTCATGTTATCTCATGTCTTGAAGAATCTATGCCCTATAAGCTTAAGTATATATGTACAAGTATTTGCAAAGAACAATAGCAAACTCCTAAGTAAATATTACATTAAAATAGTTTATATCGTATAGGAGAAAAAGAAAAAGTTTACGAAGAGATGTTACAAAAATGTATGGAGCCTCGGCCAGGTTTATCACTATACTGAAAAATATTTAAAAATATGCAGAACTGTGTTCAATTGTCCGTTTTCTTTTTATTTTCTTAGTTGCGTGGTATAAAAGATTTTTTATAGAAAAAACTGCAACACAGCCAAATATACATCATGGCGCCTATGTCGCGATTTTTTGAGATAGTGTACATATACCTGGCTGGATATTAACATCTCCTTTAGTCCCATTAAATGTTGCTTTTTAAAAATATAATGTAAATTTTTTAAAAAATAAAGAACTTTGTTAAGAACTACAAAACTACTAATTCAATACTGAGTTATACATACATAATGTAAAGCGTAATACATGCACTGAAAAAAATATAAACTGAACTTTTGACCTTATGTAGCTCAAAAAAGCGACTACATAAATTATGGTAACACCTGGCCAATGATAAATTTGCAAATAGACGAACAGTTTTGTTAAATCAAATAAACTTTAATTACTCCTCGCAAAATTTTGGTTGTCCATCACTAATGTACTAACCGAAGTAGCTTAAGTATTGCTAAATTCCTAGAATGTTTAAATCAATTGACAATATCGTTTCTATGCAAGATAAAGATTTTCATTTCCACGAGAATATAGGTACATGCTGCACCCTCCCTACTCACATATCCGATGTCGCCACCGATAAGATGAGGAGTGTCCGATGTGTTATTACAACGTTATTGCTTTTCATCGCGACTGTATTGAGGAAATGGATACTTTTACGGTGATATTTTTATTTGAAGGATCATACGAACCAGAAACTGAGCTGAGTGATACATAAAATTTGACCTTTTTCAGCATGCAATCTATTTCCATGCCGAATCCCATCTAAATCAGGTCAACGGCTTAGGATAGAAAACGTAACAGACAGATAGTGCTATTTTCGCATTTTTTATGTTACTAGCATGGATTCAAATACTCAGCTTAATTCCTCCCCAAAGAGTCCGGAACAGCTTAGTATCGCGATATAGCTGTACCGGCATTGCTTAGCCAAAACAGCTACAATTACAACAGTTTAAGGTCGATGAAACGTTTTAATTTTCAAGTATAGCGGGTTGTTCATTATGACATTGGTTAGCATGTAAATCGTTTTAATTTTTTGACGCCACCGCCTCAGGGGATGTATAGTCAACATGATAACGCGTAGAGCATTTAACATTTTAAAAACGTATTAATTGTGGCTAACTAAAAAAGTAAGATTAGTTTTTGATAGACAGGAGATATCACCAGTCCATCTGGTGGTAAGTGCAAGGAAAAAATCACTGATGATTGATCAACTTTACTGTAAAAAAAGCGTACATTTATTTATGTGACATAAGTTTTAATGCGAAAATTGAATCCCTTTTTTGCTAACGTGCCGTGCTTACAATCGGACTGACCATGGCTAGAATAAGGTTTTAAGCTTTTGCGTTGCATTACAATGAATCAGCACTGATTTTGACGGGTTGACGGACGACAGCGGACTGGCCACGGCTAGTGCAACCCTAACCGAAAAGTCCATCGAAAAAGGTAATTATTAAAAGGTAAAATCTGCTAGCATCAAAGCTGATCCATTTATACTGGTCGAGTGGTCTGTACCCCTTGCTATACGGGCTACTCGATCAAGAGGTCCCGGGTTCAAATCCCGGTAGGGGCAAATGTTTGTAAGATGAATACGAACATTTGTTCACGAGTCATGAATGTTTATATGTTTATTTAGTATATTTCTAATATTTACATACATATTATTATCAATATTTATCCGTTATGTAAAATCCATGATACAAGCTCTTAATGATTCTTACTTTGGGCTAGATAGCTGTGAGTGTATGAATATTATTATTATTATTATTCATGTCTCTGTCGCAGCTATCTGGTTAAATCAGCCGCTTAGCTGGATGATTGAACACCGTCATCCAATCAAACGGCTGAAGTACAACTAGCTAACTCATTGAGCGCAACGTTTAACCAGATGGCTGAACGTCATGTCAGCCGTCTGGTTTAAATTAGCCATTCAATTGGACGCCTAGGCGGGTCGTTTTTGAAGTGCTATTGTGTGACTATTTGAGTCAGTGACCAAAACGATGTCGGCTATAAGTGATCTTAAAAAAATAACCTTGAACCTACCAATCAAACCAAAACTTTTCAGTACAAGACGATCCATACAATACGTCAAGTCTTTAAGCGATATGTGAGTCTAGTTCAATAAACTAGACTCACAAGGCGTTTCATCATCGGGCTAGCAATCCAACTAAGCGGCGAATTTAACCAGACGGCGACGACATATGTTTATATAAATCTATTTCATTACCACTTCTTCGCTTATAATACTTTACCTAGTCTTTGTGTTTAAGAATTATTGTCGTGCTGTGTGCATGCATAATTACACTTTTTTAATTTAAAATTTTATTCAAGCCAACGTACTATACAGAGTGGTGCCGTCAATACGACAAGAAATTAAAACATGGGCTATATTAGTTCATAGAAATGGTTTGCCACTTTCAAAAACGTCTTATTCATTTGATAATTTCATGACATTTCAATGAAATACTTCTGTACGAGTATGTTATAATAAATAAATGTTTTAAAGAAGCTTGTAGGTAAACTAAATAAACTCACGCAAATATGGGTCAGTGGATTGTATGTTGCGTACGTCGTACATCTGCATGTTATATATATATATATATATGCTTGAAGACAAGCAATTTGGAAAAGGATCGACCAACTGTAGAGAACCTCGCAACGTCATTGCTTTATAGGCCAAACATTTTACAGATGTATTGGCGACTGTAACTTTCCTTGTACCGAGACTGGAATTTTTTTTTTGATGATTTCGTTATTTAAAATTTGCACTAAATATGAAACATTTAAATAAAATAAAAAAGCTATTTATATATCTCTCTTGTTACAAATATAACATTACTAATATTCATATGTTACTAAGTTAACTCATTAGTTAATATTGCTGTCGTTTTTTCAATATTTCGACCAGAAACATAAAATTTTAGCAGTTTTTTTATTATTGACAAAATGTATGAGATAGGCATGTTCTTGTTTTATAATACACATCAAATATCTATTCGTGGTAATACATTGACATAGCCGTAATGTCTAATCGACAGACAGTTTAATATGTATTAGATTTTACAAATAAATCTATTCTTAATCATATTTTTTGGTAGCAATTATTCATAGATTCGGTTCATTTTTCGTACCAGAGTGGTTCGCTCGCATCATACCGGTTAGGTTCTTATACTTGAATAAATAAGATAGATTTAGGTAAATCTAGCATGATATAAGTCCTGCAATCAACAATTTTTCTCATTATGGGACCAATTAATACTTTTAATTCAATCTAAAGACTTCAACCAATCCAATACAGAAAGCTACGCGTAAATACAAATTGAACCTGTTGACCCACTTGCTAGTTCTAATTGCGTCTAAACTCATTACCCCACTCTTACCTGGAGCAGTTGGTTATTTGGAGCGAGAAAACTCAATTACAATCTATGATGGATAGTTGATTTCATAATTTATTTGATTGGAAAATCAGTCGCTATTTATAGCTTAAGTCATCTTTTATTCACAATCAGTTTTGAATTTATGATTTTTCTAATCAAAAAGGAGGTTATCAATTCGACACGTAAGGTAAAGTCCTATTACATACTCAACGCCTACTACGGAGGCATTTGTTTTTCGTGTTTTATTCTGGTCTGGATAATCAATAACACGTGTTCGTGTTATCTGTAAACAAGCCAATAATTCGTAGTTGTAAGGAGTGCGCTTTGCTACAAATTTTAAGCAGAATGTATTTCTATCAATTTCGAACATGTTAATTACGTTTGTATAATTTCATATTTTTATTTTCCTTTACATGACATGTTTGGTAAAACTAATTTAAGAATCTTACTGTAAAAGAGTTACTAAATTGTCATGTTGCCAACTTCAGGTCTCAAAAGTAGGGGCTTAGAGTGGGGGTAGTGGGGACATGGTTGGGTCTTTAAGCGAGAGTTTAAACATGTAAAACAAAGAAAGTGAGTGGATGTATGACCAAGAGATTTTTTAAATTCAATTTATACACACGGAACACACGTATACCACGTAATATCTGTGACGTAATAGGTTTGATTTTTCCCACCATAGGACTTTTACGTTATAAAGGTAAGTATTATGAAATGCTTTTCTAGTGTTTAGAAATCCATTTTTTTTGGTTAAACCTTAATTACTAAGCTTTAAATATTAACAAGTGTTTACTTATTACTTACTATTGGTTTGCCTAGCATAATAACAATGACGATTATTTTTCTACCAAAATTAAATCCACTAGTATTCAATGCACGTATTAAGTCGAAAGAAGTCACTACATTTTCTGTCATAGCAATATTAAGATCTCGGGTCGTCCGCTTTAAACATAAATAAAAAAACCCACCCGTCTCAAGTTGTCTAATCCAACGCGGAATCAGAGATGACGTTGATTCGTGGAAGATTATGAACGGCTCGGGTTACTGGGTCGCTTGCTGACAAATTGGGGACCCAATGTCACAGAGGGTTAGGGGAGGGTAGGTAGGGTTTTAGAGACGGATCTTTCATAGAATGGGTGATCTGATTCTCGTGAGTACGATTTATCTTAATCTTATACAATAGTGGTCATCTTATATAGTCTTTGATAAAAAGACATTGAAGTAATATAATGTGATTGCATATGTCGTAGCCGTCTGGTTAATCAGCCGCTTAAATAGACGACTAATATTGAACACCGGCATCCAAACAAACGGCTGAAGTACAACTAAAACGTCATGTCAGCCGTCTGGTTTAAATTAGCCATTCAATTGGACGCCTAGGCAGGTCGTTTAAATCGTAGAGATTTTGTTTGACTGTTTGTATAAGTGGTCATAAAAAATAATCTTGAACCTACCAATCAAACCAAAACTTTTCAGTACAATACTATCCATTTCATTCCAGTTCAATTAAATATCGGGCTAGGCATTCAATTGGATGGCGAATTCAACCAGATGGCGGCGACACATACATCAGTTGTGAATCAAAAGCAGAAACTTTAATGACTCTCTATTGTAGTTTTTAGCTCCCTCATAATATTGCACTACGTAATGAAAGAAAATCTTTAACGAAGATATTTTCATTATTTAGAGAGTGGTCTGATGAAAGACCTATACCTCTAGCACGAACACTTTTAAATTTCGAATCGCCATCGTACTGAATAGTTACATTAGCTTTCGTCTGGCTTTTGTTTGAAGTTTCAAGCGTGCGTGAACGATACGATTACGATTCGAAATTTAAAAATGTTCGTGCTAAAGGTATTGATTCCGTCTCTACCCTTATGGAAAAATTACACAGCCTAACTTTTATGCTAGGTCTTATGCATTAAGCCACGTTATGTGATAAGACTGATAAGTCCATAGGGGTTTTTAAAATTATGTATTTAATTTATTTGTCCTTTATATTCTATATTGCAATAAAACATTATACAGTTCATTTAAATTTAAAGTTATGAGCATGGGTGGACATTTCACTTTTAGAGATCTCTTCCAGTCAGCCCCATGAGTGTAATAATTTGATAACTAAAATGAGTAAACATAAAGCACCAACAAAAAAATATAAAGATATAGTATGTAAATATACTTACATATTAACAAATAATTTCCATGAAACTATGTGAAGTAAATAAAGTAAATTATACATAAAGTTACGTATCTTGTGACAAAAAGTGCTCCTTGACTCGCACATTGAAAGAAGTGATAGAATGCCTATTTTGGATAACTGTTGGAAGCCCATTCCACAAATGTGCGACACGAACAGAGAAAGTGTTAAAGATAAAGTTAGTGCTGCTTCTAATTATCTTGTCTTATCTTATTTCTTTTCATCGATTCTTTGAATTGCTTCAATTAGTGGAAATATGACCACGTGCCTAACTTTTTCTCTAAGGTAATTATTGGCTTCCAGTTTATTGGCGCAGAGACATTATTTCTCTACATCACACTTCGGCACTTTATCTTCCATTTTAAACTTTACTTGTTTTTATACGTATAAGTAACTAGCTGCTAGTACGAAGTCGTGCTAGTGAGATCATTGCGCTATTTAAAAAACGGGTCAATTAACACTACTTCTCCTCCTCGATCCATTATTATTTTTGTGTACTGTTTTATTTTTATTTTAGGTAGTTTAACATTTATTGTTTATTTCATCTACATTTATATACCTAAGTATTTATGTCTACATGTATTTTTATGTAGTAATTATATTTTTTTATTTCAAGCGTCCATACTCAGTCAGCCCTTGTTTTTAGAACTCTCCTTTGGTAGATTACACCTAGTGCTCCGGTGACGTGGTGACGCGGGATCGATTCCCGCCTAAAGCATACAATTTTTATCGTTTTATTTCTTTATTTGTATTTATTGCAATATTATTATTATTATTGTAAATGCATGTAACGTTATTTCGCCGCTTTTCCACTGAAATGAGTGATTGTATCCTTATGTGTGTCTTACTTTCAGTTATTATTATTTATTACGTAATAAATCAACATTTATAATTGCAAGGACTTACAATCGAGGACATGATTATAATTGACATGATGGTAGTCATTATTTCTAAGCAACTTCATATTGTATTTAATTGTAATTCTTATTGAAACGACAAGACACTCAATCTGTAGGTAAAACCAAGGAATAAAAATTATAGATACCTACTTATCTTGTGATATGTGTGGTGTAAATTACCTATACTGTTTATTCAATAATATCAGGTATATGAAGGGAATTATGGTTATGGCATATGAAGTATTTTAGTTTAACTGGTGGATTCACCCTATTGATACCCATAAAAATTACAAAAATGGTGAGTTTTTTTCCTAAATTTATCAAAAATGTTTTTGGTGGGGATCTTTTTAGTGGCAATATTTCATATTTTTTGAGTTTCAATTTCAATCAAGCAATCTTCCTATGATTTTATGTTGTACTAATTGTTATTATGTATTTGTATACTATTATGTAGTAATAAATGTTTAAAAAAGCTTGTAGGTAAAATATTAACTTTAGTAATTTGCACATGTCTATTAATCATGTATTACTAGGACTTCTAAGAATTAAAACATGTTTAAATTACATAGTTATGATTAATTTAGTCAGTACCTATGCCCATACATTTGTGAGTCACTACACAGTGCTTGTTTGGCAAACTGCACACAGCGTATAACGCAGCTTCCATCCAAAAAACATTTATGATGTACTCGCGACCCTGAGCTAAATATGTCGATGTGATAAAAAAAATTAAAACTAACATTAGGAGTACGAACTATTGCGCTGTCAGCTGTTTGAAGAACCCTATTCTTATCCGTTTGAGAAACCTTCACAGGGAGGGAGCTACCTCTTTCATCTTCTTACTCCTTTGTTCTTTTCTCTCAACCCTTTCCAACGTAATTTTTGAACAATCGCGCAGTATTCAAGCTCACCAATGCCTCGTGTTCAGTCACAAAATCTTAAACATAATTCAAACACCGTCAAAGTTTAATGAACATCATATTATTAAGTCTGGAGTAACTAAGTGAACTTGAACATCGAAAGGCCTAACAATGAGGCTTGTGAAATGTCGAATCACTAACGGAGTATTGACTTTAATGCTACAGATCAGACGAAGTCTAGTTTCAAATAATATTGAGTGTAATAAGGTTTTTATTATTAACCTTCATTACACAGTGTCAGTGTTAGATTTGTAATAAAAATCGTATGTTGTAATAAAAAGAACTACAGTTATCGAAATGGCGAATCGGATCACTAATACTCTGTGAGAGGATAAGTATCTTGTGTTATCATCACTTGATATACCAGTGTCAATATATCCATGAGTATTTTAGTAATGATGTATTGAGTCTGTCTGGAATAAAATGATTTTATTCTACTCAAACAAATGTCAAATCAAGTCTGGTACGATTACTTGAGAGTTGGTTTCAGTATTGTCAATTTAATCTTGAGTACGGTTCCATATGGAAAATTCAAGTGAGGAAATAAGTAAAAGATTTTCTTATTATTAAGGGAAAGCCTACAATGAACATAACAAAAAAGGACAGATTGAAGTACTTTCACCTAACGTCAGCTACTTTCCCTTTCATTCTTAGTCAAATAGTCATAAGAATGGTTGTCAACACATAACCGCCGTAATGAAATCTTCCCACCGTATAATAGGAGCTACGTTCCCCATTCGTCGTTCTACACACGTCTCGCGGCTATTACGTTAGCCACTACGGCCACTAGGACTTATATTGCCTTTAATATTTTTGATCTAATAAAAAAAAATATTTTGCTGGCTTTCGAAATAGTGAAATCGTGAAACGTGAAATACTTATAGAAGATGGTTCAACTAATGAAGATTTGAAAGAGATATCTGGCCAGATCTATGTGTACACTATAAAATCGACAAAAATATGCGGAATATTTTTCAGATCCATTTTATTTTGATTTGCTTTGTTTCGTCGTACAAAAATAAGATTTTTTATAGAAAAAAACTGCAACACAATCTGACGTTTACTTGACTTCTACGTCGCCCGCCATATTGCCATATTGAATAATGGTGGAATTGATTGTTAATTTTATACAAGTAAACTTTACATGAAAATGAATTATTTGTATTTTTCATACATCGGGCAGGATATGAAACATCTTCTTTGAAAACATTATGTAGAGACATTTATGGCACAGGCAATAAGCTTACGCCCCACCCGATGATAGCGGTTGCTGTAGACTGCACTGCAGGCGCTCGTACCACCTTAGGCACTGCTCATACGATGCCTACCCTCAAAACATCTAATGAAATTGTAACGCAACATAACTGTTGGCAGCATAGAAGACGATAGGTACTGCTGGTCCCAATAACGCTTTCTGAATAAGACTGCGAGTATATTTGACATATTGTATTATACGCAAGCCAAACATGGATATAATATTCCAATAAGGTGCAAAATTGCATTGGGGTAATCCTCTAGTGATAGATTTTATTATCATCATCATCATATCAGCCTATGATGTCCACTGCTGAACAAAGGCCTCCCCCATCGATTTACAAATGGAAAGGTTCTGCGCAGCCTGCATCCAACGGCTCGCCGCGACCCTGGCCAGGTCGTCTGTCCATCTAGTGGGAAGCCGTCATTTCTGATATATATATACATTTACTGTCTTTATTTATCCGTTCTGTAGTATCCATAGCACAAACTCTTCGGGTTGTTTAATTTGGGTGATTGTGAGTGTAAGAATATTATTATTATTATGAGCAATCGAATTAGGAGTTATCTCTTGCATTTCGCTGCCACACATCAATCTCTCTTCTTGTCAGTCTGTATGACATTACGATGACACCTACTAGATTGATCGTATCACTCGGGAATTTTGTCATGTGGTACAAATCTTTAAAGATACTAATTTACAATACACTTAACTTCAATCCCAAGCAATAAAAAATAAAAATTTGAGCTGAGACGATAAAACAAAAGTTCCACGTATGTTAAAATTATGTTAATATCTTTTGGTACCTCACATAAACCAACATAACGTTATTCCTAATCTCCTGGGGTTAAGCTAATATGACTGTGAAAAGCAAAATGCTTTTTAGAAATACACTTTGGTTTCGTGACTTGTAGCCTCATATTCGTAACATTATTTCTATCACATATTTTAAGTGACAAAAATGTTTACATTTTTTTACAGTTACCTTTTTTATTTATTTATCAAATTGTGTTTGCTCTTGATCTCATTCTTGCTCCGAGAGAAGTTAAATGTTAAACATAAGAAATAAACAAAACGGACTATGTAAATATGTATATATAACGTAGTACGATTAAAAAGCTCACTAGCTAGTACACACGACATCACATCAAGTGTAACAGTGGCACTACGAAAGCCGCCGTCGGGTATTTCAACTATTATAACAATTAATAATATCATAATTTTATTCTTAAGGCGATATGTTGAAAAAAATCGCACTTTTATAAGTAATGTCATACGTTGCTGAAAGATCTTACGAATCTGAAAATCAAATTTAAGTTACTTCATATCCTTATCTAGATACGAGTAGAACGAAAACACGATTAAAGGAATTTGCCTCGACACATTTTATTTCCGAAAAGACCTCTTATAAACGAGAAAACTTAAGATTATTGGTGAACGATAATTTATATTCAATAGGAAATTACTTTAAATAGTAGATATCATTAATATTCAGAATCGTGTAGAAGCGTTTTTTTGTAGTCCATAAGGTTATTTTTAAATAAAATAATTTTTGTATTTCGTTTACTTTTCACGCGCGATCGCTGTTTTGTCTTTTTTCCTCCCGCTGTGTCAGCCATATCTCTATCCCTATCGGTCTTGGCCGAAACAGCGTTTCGATAGATCGCCTTAATTTTTGATTTTTACATTATAATAAATGTTTGAAAAATTACTTAGTAATTAAAACATAACAAAACTATAAAAATTTCACGTCCTGAGGCAGGAATCGAACCCACGACCTTTCGCAATCCGGGCGACTGCTCTGACCACTGAGCCACCCACGACTTGGGATATCCCTGTGAAATTCTTCTAGTCTATCTGTATTTGCGTTTATGAGCTAACGTCCACCATACAAAAAAAAAATCAGTAAATCCAAAATCCGTCCAATCAAAAATTAAGAATATTTGAAAGCACTGCCCAACTTAACCGAATCGTAGGTATTTGTAAAAATACTCGTATCGGATGTTGAAATAGAATATTTCGACATTGTATGGTAGACGTTAGCTCATAAACGCAAATACAGATAGACTTGAAGAATTTCACAGGGATATCCCAAGTCCTGGGTGGCTCAGTGGTCAGTGCAGTCGCCCGGATTGCGAAAGGTCGTGGGTTCGATTCCTGCCTCAGGACGTGAAATTTTTCTAGTTTTGTTATATTTTAATTATCATAGTTTTATTGAAAAAAAATACAGAATAAAAATTAATCAGCATCTGAGTAACACAGGCATATCAAATCACAGTTCACCTTTGTCCCGCCGATTGAGTCAATGCCAGCCTCAGATAACCTCTTTGCTCCAGACAGGCTGACATAAACACGATTACAATTTTCCCAATATGCAGGTTTGAGGATTTCACCAATTGGCAATCTCGGACGACCTTTGCATTGTCAAATTGCGTGTCAAGCCCAAGGGGAGCATTAAAATCGAATTCCCCTACCGGTATTAGGGACCTGTCAAAATGAGGCAGAAGGGACCGAACTCAGAATACGAGTATAGAGTTTTGTTTTACTCCAACAGCACTTGTACGGCAAGAAGAGATAATATGCGAAGACAGAAGAGTGCAGCTTGCACACACTTTTTTAGACTTAACTTTACCGGAAAATAGGGTCTTTACACGCCGCTTTTGAATCTATGAAGAAATCCATGTTATAGGAGGAAGGGAACACGTGTTAGCTACGGATTCCAAGTCTTTGAAGTTTATCAAAGAAACGAGTTACTAAACTTTGTGTGGCATGTTGTGGTGGAACACAGTGAATTGATGACTCTAAAGACTGAAGATCCGAAGATTTTGCTTGAAAATGAAAATTGGACAGTGGTGGATCAGTGTAGGACCTGCTTGATGGAAATCAATTTGCATAAGTCTGCAGTAAATGTCTGTGGCGCATTGCGTTTACTTCAAGTTATATGCCACGAAACTTCGTCGAAATCACAAGTTAATTTAAATTGCAAATGCATGTAGGTAAGCGTGTCGAAATTAATGACTTTAGAAATGTGAGTGAAATGTTCGGAACATCTGCATAAGACTTTATTATTATAATGTCTTCATCCCCTTGGCTATCCACGCATCATGATGATAGACATGTACATAATAATTAATCTGTGAATAATCCACATATCGGAGACCTTTTTATTATCTTTGTAGTAAGGGACGTAATGTTGATCCCAAGCTTCTCTCCCACCTAAAATTTCATGGACGAAAGACGATTATATCCTTTTTGAATAGTTACTTGTAGAATTTACTGAATAATAACTATTCGCCAGTGGATACAGTTTACTTGTACGATTCTCGATTGTACATTAAACTTGCATGAGTACGGAAATACGTGTACAGAAATATGAATTACCCAAAGAAAGGCAACGTCCCGAATCATAATGACATTTTCCAATTGCTAATGTTTTAATTAATGAATTAAATTGAATTAAATTAAAATTAATGAATCTATTAATTAATATTATTTAATTATGTTAAATCATTATGTCTCCAATTCTAACCCAATCGCGCGTATTTACCATAATAAGGGGTTAAAGTAAGAAATTGCCGATTTGTACTGAAAAATTGAAAATCTTTTTTTTTTTATTTAACATATTTATTTAATCAAAATATCTACCATTATTATCTATACATTGCTGCTATCTAATAGGAAGATCATTAATGCCTTTGCGATAGAACTCTGGTGATCTAGATTCTACAAACTCGGTGAAAGCATTTTGTACTGTCTCCTGGGAAGAAAACTTTTTATCACGTAGAAAATTGTCCAAATCATGAAAAAAATGGTAGTCCGTTGGAGCAAAGTCTGGCGAATACGGAGGGTGACGAATGGTTTCTAATTGCAGTTCCTGTAGAGTTAAAACAGTTTCTCGTGCTGTATGAGGTCTCGCGTTATCATGGAGCAATAACGGTGAAGATCATGATCATTCATGAGTCGGGGCTGTTTCACTGCAAGTTTTGCTATCGTTGTTCGGAGTTCGGCACAGTAGACCTCTGCCGTTGTTGCTTGACCAGATTGGAGAAAGCTATAGTGAATAACACCATGCTGAGACCACCGAACATTACCTTTTTATTGGTAAGCTTTGCTTAGGACACTGTTGCGGCGTTTGACCTGGGGACAGCCATTGCATTTTTCGCTTACGGTTATCGTAAAGAATCCACTTTTCATCACATGTCACAATTCGATCCAATATTCCTTTACTTCTGTATCGATTCAACAAGGCAACACAAGTTTGAACACGCGTTTCTTTCTGCAGATCAGTCAAATCATGAGGCACCCATTTTTCATATTTTATTATTTTATTGATTTGACGCAAATGAGTCAATATTGTTGGTAAGGTAACGTTAAACCATGCTGCTAATTCCTGGGTAGTTTGGCTCGGATTGGCTTCCACCATCTCTTTCAATTCATTGTTATTCACCTGTGTGGGCGGTCATCTACGTGGTTCGCTCTTCAAATCAAAATTTCCATCACAAAAGCGTTTAAACCAAAATCGCACGGTGCGTTCATTAGCAGTCTCCTCTCCAAACGCAACATTGTTCCGCGTCGGAACTCGTATTCAAAAATCACTCGAATTTTTGAAGTATCCATCTTTATTGTCTAAGCTGAATAATAAAAACAACTGCAAGTTAATAATCAAATGTTGCACATTTTTGAAAAGAAGAACCTTATAGGCACCATTTGAAAAAAGTTTCACTCAAAAATCTCAAACCATGAAGGTTCTATGTCAATTCGAAGTACCTATTACACTAAAACGGCAACTTCATACTTTAACCCCTATTATTACCTACGTCATACACTTACCATAGTCTTTTTTATAATTTATTTGATAGACTTTATTAGTCTTAATATTTGTTTAAATAACCTTAGTATTTGTTACCTTTATTAGAGACTATCTATCCACCATCTTATATTAAGTGTGCAACCCCAACACCCGTTTTTAGGCTAGACAGGATTGTTACTTACATATTAAATTTACTTACGTATGTAATCTTAAGATTGAATATAACACTAGACTATACGACGTGACATATTTTTATGGCTCGCCAACCCAACCCGCCCCTGGTCAGCATTTAGACTCAGATCACGTAATATGGACACCACGAGAGTACGTGACACCACCCGTTTTGTGCTTTGTCTGCTGTAATGCCTTACATAATATACATCTTAGATGTTACTTGACGAGTGAAATTTGGTTCAATTTTGTGAAAATTAACGACTTTTTACTAAATTATGAAGATCAGTTGGTCGGTCAGTATCTCTAGCTACAGGCTACAGGCCAAAAGTAAAGACAGCTACTCGGTTCGAGTTCAAGCCGGGGCTGATATTTATGTAACGGTTGTTTATAATGTTGTAATTTATAAAATTAAATAAAATGTTATCCGTTATCTAGCTAGTATTGATAAAACAAGCTAATGATTATGCAAAAAGGGCAAAGTGAGTAAACGTAAAATAAAAAAATATTTATCTGAATACGTTAAAGTAATTTTTAGCCGATTCTACAGGACTTCCTTCTATTAACTTCTAACTGTGAAACTTTGAATCGATCTTAATATTTCTAGAGACCTCTAAAATTTTAGATTTTGTCGAGAATATTATGCTATCAACGAATAATATTTAAGGAAGAAGACTACCATAAAGGAATCAATGGAACACCTTTTGTGTCAATGTGATGCCCTAGCTAGGATCAGAATGAGTCTTCTGGCAGTGGCGTATCCAATGCCAAAAGACTATAGGCTCTTTCACCCCAAAGATATAGTGAAGCTTATAGCAGCTATACCGAATATACCTGGCAGGAGTGAACGCAGGGAAGGCACAAAAGATCCCGAAGGGTCGAAGTGCATCGTGCCGTAGTCTCGACCCCATGGTAATGATAAGATAAGACCTATATCACAGTCTTCCTTTCATCGATATACCCTATTCACAGTTTATACGTGAACTGTATCGATAAAAGGATTTGGATAATTCAAAATGGTAAGCAAGTTTCAATACATGCCTATAAGATGGTTCCAGTAACATGAAAAAAAAACTAAAAGAAAAAAAGAACTTTATCAAAGAGTAACTTACTAATTTTCTTCGTTAAAATATGTACGAAGTATTATGTTATGAAAATGTAGAGTATCTACGCAACATGTTCAATATACTTAATCACTTACTAACGTTTTTATGAACGACTAGTACTTATCAACTCATTTATTGATTTACCTTTTCCACTTTTCAATCCGCTTAAGAAAACTTTGGACTTATTGAAATTTTGTTATAATATATTTCTAAATACGATTATATTCAACCCATTTAGTATCAAAGAATCAGATTATGCTTGTTTAATGTCCAAACCAAAACTAATTTAAGTTCCTTTCTTTCGTCTCGCGAAATGGGATTTAAATTCAAATTGATCTTTACCATAATCAAATTATATATAAGTTGAAGATTTCTGAATCTGAACGTTAAATGTAAATTTTGTTCAATGTAATTTAAACTTATTAATGATTGATAACATCACGACATTATTTTAGAATTCCGCAGTCAATTTCGCCAAAACATAATTCCCAGTATATTATTGTACGCAGTATTGTTACTGCATACAATAATTTACTTCGTGAATGTCACATCTAGTTATGACAAAAATAAACATCTTTAAATATAAAATAAAGATTTTTAAAAAAACATGCAAGCAACATTTAAAATTCTCACTAACAAATAATACGTCTTTAAAAGGTTCATTACGCAGAATTATTTACACAATCGGCGATCTAACGGAAAATTTCAGTATGAAGTTAATGGTAATTACGTAATTGGTATCTCCACCACATATCGCCGGAGGCTTTTATTGACCTGTATTATTACGTGATTCGATACCGTTAGCCTTTATGTTACGTGTCATAATAGTCAAGTTAATATTACACATATGACTATGGGAAGTAATAAAAACATTTTCAGGAACTAGAGATGGTCTTAGTAGCAAATACGTTTGTGATAATATGTCGGAGTCTTTTTTTACCAGGAGAAATCGATTGACGGACCTACCCACAGCTAGCAAAGCAGTGGGCGTGTGCGGGACTTGCCCAGCGTCTAAATTGACGCTGGGAATACCCGTTAAGACTCCTTGATAACTCCCGTGCCTTTTGCGGAGGCGGTTTGGGGTCTATGAAGCAAATTCATCAGACTACCCCCAGGCAACCCGGGCTTACGGCCCGGCTTCGCGCCGATGGAGATTGACCAGAGTTACCATGGGCAATATCAGACGCGGCAGCCTTTGTATTGCGCGCGTGGGAGCCACCCGACGCGGGCGGCCGCACCTAGGGCGCTGGCAGATGGGCGATTGCCGCCCGCCTTCTCGCGCCCACCCGTCTACGCCGAAGAGGGGCGGCTAGAGGATCCTACTCCCGTGCCCTCTCCGCTGCAACTTCTGCGTGAGAACACTCACGCAGAAGGAGGCGACAACCTCCCATATCCTCTCACTGTCAACCATGATAATTTGTCGGAGCCTACGCCAGCATAGCTTTTGGACGGACTATTGCTGTTGGCCGCAGATGGCTTTTACAGCATAACTGGAGTTTCAAGGAGGCGAGGAGGGGCAAATTCGCCTATGGAGGTACGCCAGCATGGCATAATAATTCTATTTCAAGGAACTTCAAGTAGTACGCCTATTCGGCGTAACTTGAAGTTTTTTGGCTACGTTAAGTCACGATTTCACCTGACTGTTGGTATGCAGCAAGTAAAAGCAAATGCAGTATGCAGTAAAAGTATTCCGTGAACATTGCTGTGTGCAGCCAGATGAAACCATTTTTTTAGAATGACACCAACATAATACCGAAGCTGTCGTAATGCGACCACTGTCAGATGGGTCTTCACCTCACGCCTGCAACCTTTTAAAAATATATTTTTTATTGGCTGTGGCCTATCTATTGTGATTAATTAAGTATTTAACGAAAGGCGTAAAAAGGTTTTTAAAGGGTCGGCAACGCGCAAGTGATACCCCTGGTGTTGCAAGCGTCCATAGGCTACGGTAACCGCTAACCATCAGATGGGCCGTATGCTTGATTGCCACTTTAGTGGTATAAAAAAAATATCGCACATTTATATACTCATGTGTTAATTACTAAATTGGTTTTCAAGATTCCATGTGCCGCTGCATCTACAAATATGAAAGTTACTCGGTTATATTAAAATGTTATCTGTAAAGTTTGTAGCTACTAGTAAGGATTCTTGCAATCAAGCTGGTATTTTATTGCTGGTTTTAATTATCCTTGTTGCTTGATAAATAATTACAACCAACAAGGATATATCTACGTAAGTAAAGAAAATTGAAATGATATTTTCCGGCTCCTTTTCATTAAATTTTCTCAATAAATAAAACCACTTTAGCAGATGTAACTTGCGCTTAATTAGATATTACATTATTGTGACATACCCACGTTTCGTTACGATTAGTTTATTCCGTCAAGCGGCGTTATTCCGCCGGAGGGCTATGACAATGAAAAATCAATTATGTGGTAGACCCATACTAGGTGGTAGACCCATATGTAGGGTCGCCTGGGTAGGTACCACCCCCTTTCTTATTTCAGCCGCTGTTGCAAACAGTTCGCTGTGTTGCGGATTGAAGGGAAAGGTAGCCAGTGTAATTACTTGGCATGGACGGCATTTCATCTTAGGCCTCAGAATGACAACGCACCTGCAATATCAAGTGCTTTTCCTTGTTATTGCAGGTGTCTATAGGCGGCGGTAACCGCTTACCACCATGTGGGCCGTCAGCTTGTTTGTCATCTAGTTGTATAAAAAAATATATCTGGAATCTGATGCTTAAGGGATAAGACCCTGATCTCAGAGAGTAATAAGGATTTCTAGATTCTAGACATGAAATTTATAAAGTCAAACTATATGCCATTACTTTCCCCAAGCACTTCTTAATTTTGACTTCCCTTAAATATTTTAAGAATTATTTTAGTCATAGCTTTGTGTTGTTAAACGTCAAAGTCAGCACTCTTTAAAATTGAGTAAACGGACGCAAAGAATAAGGTTTTAACGGAATCGATGGACGGTGATCGACTAATTGAGAAATAATACAGAAATTATCACCATTTTGAAAAGTATCATCATCACCAGCCTTATACGTCTCAATGCTGGGCACAGGTCTTCTTACATGGGAGAAACACATGAGAAGTTTGGGCCATTACACCACCACGCTGGCCCAATGCGGGTTGGTGAGTCAAAGTGGTAGCAGGAACAACTGGGACCAACGGGTTAACGTTCCTTCCGAAGCACGGAGGAGCTCGAGACAACAAACTTTGATTGACCCATCCCAGGATCGACCAAGGCGCATGTTGCTTTGGTTTTCGTATCGAAACCTGAGCGCTCAAACCAATACGCCATTGAGCTCCTCCTTTTGAAAAGTATATTCAACCCTTATTATCTGTTTTAGTCATTCAAGGTTAAATAATTCTATATAAAGTAGGTAAGATCTCATCTAGATCAACTAATTTACTGGAATCAATTGTAGTAGGTACCTTAATAGGAATTGCTTTGATAGTATTAAAACCGACCTTTGTTTTACAGACATCCAATCAATTGGTTTTGCCTTTAATACGATCGCTTTCATGTGGTTTGAATCAACCACGTAAAGTGAAATTAGAAAAGGTGAGGATTACAAAAACGGAGTTCATTAAAGGTATTTTAGGAGAGAGAATTTATTAAAGGAGATAGCTCGCGAATATCCAGTATCCAGATTTGTTTAAAATATCCTGCTTCCATTAACTCCTCATGTGTTTCTGCCGTGTAGAACGGCATGTGCCCAGCAGTGGGACGTATATAGGCTCGTGTTGATTATGATGATGATGATCCAGTAATCATATAAAGCAAAAACAATTATCTCGATGGAAAATAGTCAAAAGACGATGTTTTAGATTCCCGTTTTTTCCATTTTGTAAGCAAACAGATGAATTAAAATTATATTCGGGATATTTACAATGTAATTCGCTTGTAACGAGTTCTCGATATTCAAAAAAGCCACAAAGTTCTCACTCTACATTATAATTTTGTATTCAACAATTATTCTTCGCATACGGGTTAGATTACTCCAATAATAAATCGTTAAAATTTTCAGTAGTGTTCGTACATCTTCGACCACATCACCGTTGTATCGCGATAACTAGACAATGGTGTGCGAGTTAAGTTATTTACTCCGATTTAATATAAAAATATTTATTTGAACAGAGTTACAGCTTGGTATTAAACTAAACAATAGACAACTATTCATTAATTACATCTATACTTATACTTAATTATCTATTATGTCAGCAATATGATCGGTGACGTATGACCTCAATAAACAGTTGACGTTACTGACCAGAAGTGCTGACGAAGCGGAGATTGAGGGGTTCACAACCCTTAACTTGCGCGACAAAGTCAATAAATCAGACAATCATAGACTTTATTTATTTATTTAATATAACTTGCACAAAAGAAGTATAATGACCAGACTAAGTGCCTAAGGCTCTAGTATTCAAACAACCGATAAAATAGAATAGCGATGCAAAAAAAAATCGTTATTCACCTAGCCTACTCTACTCTATTCTAATATAAGCAAACAAAGTAGATAAACGGTATAAAAACTTTAATGAATGTTAGCAAAATAATACAGAAGCGAAGCTGACCTTGTCAAAGATCAATGTATGTAGGTACGCGTCAATACCCATTGCAGCTTATATTCTGAGTAGATTCTTACAGACTAGACTCATACGTTACACCAATATCTCACCCAAATTAGTCATCATTAAGAGCAGAACTTGTGTTATGGATCTCTCCGCTACCTTCAACGTGCTTCTTAACATTTTGTGCTTCCTAAAGAAATTCTAGCTACTCTACTGCCTACCTTCCTAAAGAAATTCTGGTTTCTTTACCAAGTAAATGAGTAGCCAGAATTTGTATAATACGAGTATGTCCCGTAACATATGGTGCTTCAGAAAGAAAAAAATTCGGGCGACTTTATCTTCCCAATAAGTATATTTATTTTACTTGCACTTAATAATACAAAATAAAGAATCAAACAGAACATCTTTAATTAAAAATTTCGTTTTGGCAATCTGGCTTCCAATTTTCAACGTGTTATTAAATACCTACAAAGCCTGTTGGATGTTTGCCCGGTTGCTCGGAATGTAGTTACGTGCAGTATTGCAGCTTATGTGTCAATATTGGTTACCAATTTGCGGGGATTGGTGAGTGATTTTCGTATATTGTATAAAGCAGTTAGTATTTTACAATCGTACCTATATTACATAGATATTGAATACTTACTTACTTGTATGTATACATTTATACTCTGTGTTTACTATTTTAATCTCGTACTCCTGGTATTATGTTCTTCCGGGATATCCCTATCCCTTTGTGGTGTGCTGAGGCCAGCTGCAAGCGGGCACGCGGACGACTACCAAGTTCTCTGTGTGGTCGCGTCGCTAGGCAGCGAGGCAGGAAGAACTGATGGTTTTTAGTGAGTATGCCAGCCGGAGAGTCTCACATAACCCAAGCCCTTTATCGCAGCTGGGTAGCTATAAAGCTTTTCCATCAAAAAAAAGGTCTTATAAAAATGTCATTATAAATAAAAATAATTTGGTCCAACAGTTTTTGGATATACTTAGCTAGTGTTTTACACGACGTAATGTTGATACGATAAAGATAAATTACTCAATGTTCACCCTTTACTTATTTACCCTCTGCTGTAAGAATAATGGTCTGGTCCCTGACAAATGGTTCGACACAAAAGTATTTCTTACATTAATAATAATTTCTAGTTTCTTTCGCGTTTTGGTGAGATGTTTTTGTCTATATTTAGTTATTTTGGAAGCATACTTATTTTGACATCACAAATTAATATCAAGCTAGCGAAAAGGCGTGTAAAGGACGTAATGTCAGCAGAATTTCAGGTAATAGCAATTCCTCTTTCCAAATAGTTTTTAGATGCGTTCTAAACTTTTTGGAAACAAGAAATAAATTCATTTTACTGAATTTGACTAGAGTTTTACTACATTATTATGTATCTGAATGTGTAGTGTTCGCAAGATAACTTTAAGAACTGTTATCTAATTCCTTTATTACTTACCTCTTTTCATTAGAGGGCTTATTCCCGAAGTTATTTTGCCAGTCTATACTTAGCTATAGTAATAAAAGGGAATTTTACTGTCATAGTAGGGTACTTCTCTTTCCTTTTTCCATGATAGTTGAGCATGGGCTGTTAGTTTTATTTTAAATTTATCATGCCTAATAACTTGAGAATGAAAGTAGGTATTTTAGTTTAAACATCGGGAATTATTTTACAAAGCTTATGGCAGTATTTATAGTCCACTTAAAATTGTTTCTCGCTTTTAAAAATTACTTACGCTGTCAGCGTTTTCGCCTATTTGGAACGTCACGCCGAGATATATTTTATTATTAATCTTTATATAGTCAAGGAGCACAATTATTAAAGTATTACCACTTATTTTAAGGTAGTAAATTTTCAATTTAGTCTATTTTTAATGATATACTAACAGCGTGTGAATAATTCCCGCATTACCCCAGACGTCGTGCAACAATAATTCTGGTAACAGCGAGTGTAAGTAATATAATAAGTGATGGCTACATTTTTCCTCAGCTCATAAAATGTCATTTGAAACATTAAAAATCGTTTGAGTTGTCCCAAAACAGACACTACAGACACTCGCTATAATAATAGCGAGACTATAAATTTTCAGTCTACCATACCAGACAAGCCTGTCACTGTAGGGCTAAAATGTTTCCCGGGGCGCTACGAATAACGTGTTTCCCGTAAAATGGAGGAAGCTGACGGACTGACGTATTCATAGATTAAAATTTTAAATTTAAACAATGCTTTACTTTGAAATGCAGTTACTGCAATTTTATACTTCATTTTATAGTGCCATAAAGTGCAGACGGCCGTTAACCTGGCCACGAACTTTGGTAGATGCATTAGACAATGTTGTTACAATATGTTTGATGATCTTGCAGTTTAATATTGAAGTTTTAACCCATCAAGTTGTTAGAGGTTGATTTCCTGTGTTCCTAGCACAAGCCGGAGTAGAGATAAGTCTTAATAAGTCTTTCGGATTAATAACAAAATTAATGTTCTAAGTTCCACGCTTGCAGGCTTACGTGCTTGCATACTTGCAGGTTTATTTGCATGTTTTCTTGCTTGAATTAGGGATTCGGAATAGTGTGCTCAAATATTTAATTTTACTAAACGAAATAAAAATTTGCCAAACAAAACAATGGTGTAGTGAATGTTCGGAAACATAATTCTTCGAAATAATGTATTTCGGCGGGGCATATCCTTTGTATTATTTTTTCAATCAAATGAAACATCGGAGTAACGAAAAAATCCAATTGAGAATAGTGACAAGTAATACAGTGGCAAACGTGATTTCGAAGATTTAAAAAAAAGTCAAACCGTAAATTCGAAATCTTACGGTTATGTGAACTTCGGTCAAAAAAATTTCGAACTTATAACCGGATTCTAAGTTTTTAGTGATAGCTAATATTAAAAACCAACTCTTCGTGTGTTTCTTCCATGAGCGAAGGGCTATGCTCAGCAATAGGATGTATATAGGCTACGGAGCTGTAATTTAACATCTTCCACAACTATCTACCTTAGGAGTTAGGTCGATTGTCCGCATTCAGGGCCCTAATTCTCTTATTTTAAACAAATCGCTATCCTATTGTTATTCTACTGTTATTCTATTGAGACACCTGTCAAAATAGGTATTCTACAAAAAATTTGACAGTCTTAGTAAAATAACAACAGTGTCTCGTCGCTATGGCTATGGGATAGCTATTGCTTTGCAATGGCGTCTCAATGGTACTGTTACCAATGTTGCCTGTCAAAACCTACTATTTTCATCTATGAATCTTTATTTGTTTTCATGAGCGAAAATAATCGAATTATACATTAAATTCATTGCTACATAATCAAGTATTATTACTTGTTGACGGCAGAAAGAGGCTTAGTGTTTAAATAAGCGATTTATTAAACAAAAATGAGTAAATTTACATTGAACATAAAATAATAATTAATTCATGACAAAACAAGATAACAACACCCGTTGCGTAGCAACGAGAATGCATAGAGCCGCGTTCTCGACACTGGAAAAAATCCTACCGATGAAAAATGCGTTCGAGGCACCCATTTACCAAATCTCCTATACATACATGAAATTTTATTAAAAAGCTTAAAATTTTGTAAAAACTGTCTGTCTGAACATGTTAGGAATGAAATTGTGAAAGTTTTGGTTTCTTATTTGGAGGTTCGGAAAGGTATTTTCAATACGAAACATCTAACGAACTAACGAAATAACGGAACAGTAAAGGCATTTCTATGCATCGTGTTTAGACACTGTTCAAACCTACTTTTTACAATCTATAATTGTAACAAATACATATTAAGTTAATTTTTAACCATTTACCTAAGCCAAAAATGTACTTAATTAACAATTTGGAATGCTTGATAAATAGGGTAAACTGGAATTCTATTTGCGAAAACTAAATTACTTAAAAGTTTATAAGTATTTTAAGATCTCTCTCTCCTAACATACAAAATATTTTTTTAGTATGTCATCGTCGGTTTGTACAGATCATTTATTTATTCTTCACTGATGGATTTTATTACAGCTGGCTTTAGGATACTGTTCCCGCACTGAGATTTCTCTTAACTGCTCGTCAATGCGGATGCTTCTGCATCAAAAACTATTGATGCAGAAGCATAAGCATACGCATAACAAAAATAAATCCGACTTCAAAACACTAATAAGGAAAAAAAATATTAAATTTAAGTAGGTACTTACCTAGGTAGGTACTTATCTGCTAAAAATGTATTTTTTGGAGTTGGTGCTTCACTTTCTATTGTGTCTGGTAACAGCTTAGCACCAACTTCAAAAAAGACATTTTTAGGAGATAACTAATAGTAATTAAATTTAACTATTTTCCTTTTTATTATATTTAAACAATTATCTTCCTATTCCTAACCGTTAAGGAGTTGTACCTTCCGTCAGCAGCTCATCAACATAAGATAGTAACTGATAGTACCAAATACTTGAACAGCTTTGGAAAAAGTAAAAAATTTCATACGTGCCCATAAAATTGGTGGATTGCCCTCGATTTCCCTGGTATCCCATCATCCGATCCTGACTTGGTGACAACGGGACCACGTCAGAAGTATACTCTATCAAATAAAAAAGAATTTTGAAAACCGGTTCACTATTGACGGAGAAGTCGGTGAACATACATCCAAAAAAAATGCCTACATATAGTGGAGCATAGAACCTCCTCTTTTTTGAAGTCGATTAAAAATAACACAACGATCACTGCACAAAAAGTACTCCGAAGCAATTTTCAATCATCGAAACAAAGATCGAAATCCGTATAATTAATTTTCATGTAAGCAAATGTACCAAAGGTGGTGTCTCTGCACAATGGCGTATCAATAGTAGTTGAATGTTAAAAATGCTATCACGACGTTATTGATAGAAATGTCAAACTGTTTAAATAATTAGTAGAATACGTTATTATGAAGCCACTGACAAGACATCGGCCACTAACTTATAGTAGAATACCAACTGATTCAATAACGGTGGAGTAGTAATTCAGTGGTAAGCCATTGGAACGTTATTGATTAACAGAATACGAAATTACAAAAATTGTACCATTGAGACACTATTGTTATTATATTGCGATAGTTGTAAATTAGCAGACTTGGGCCCCTGGTCTATCATTAGTTCGACAAATTTCTGACCGAATTTCATTCAACCGAAAACTTATCGACTAAATTCGTTTCGACTTTTTTAGTTTGTTTTTTGAGTACCTACTTATTAGCTATTTATCACTTAAACCTTATAATCCTCATTTCTCTGAAACAGTATGATTTGTATGTCAATGGCTAGTTGCTGTATTACCTGACCTACGTTTGATGATGCCTGCTAACTAAATAAATTCTTATGATATCTAAGCTAAATTTCCCCCTTTTCACCAAAAAAGAAGTGAGAGATTTATTCCAATTACTTACTTTCTGTAAATCAAGAGTTTTTATTGTAACACCTTCCGTAAATTGGTCAGATTTCGGGATTTGATCAAGCCTCCGTTTAAATTATTTGTCTGATATAAAATCTACAGCGCAGTTCCCAAGACCGGGATTATCCTGAGAATGAACGCCACAGTTTATACATATAGACACAATCTTCGACTATAATCCCTCGGCGAGCATATTAGTTCTACACGGCGATAGAGCCTTTCTTACATAGTTACTGGTAATGATAGATGATCTTAGCGGATATTCCTTTACTACACAGTAAATTAACATTAAACTTTAGCTGTTAGCACTAAATGCCGTGAATTTTTATAGTACTCTTCATGAATAGCCCACCTGGTGATACCCGTAGGGGATTCCGTCGCCTATGGATACCAGCGATAACAAAGAAGAGGCCTAAGATGAAATGTCTTCTATTACGGCTACCTTTCCTTCCAATCAGAAACACAGTTTCAATATTAATATGCCAGGTCAGCTGATGAAACTTCTCCAAGCCCCATGTTAGGGGCTTCAAGAAAACTGGATTACAAATTTTTCCATCAGGGTCTCCAGAACTATTAGCCGGACAAAGTATATTTTTTTATACCACTGAGGTGACGATCAAGCATACAGCCCACCTGGTGGTAAGCGGTAACCGTAGCCTATGGACGCTTGCAACTCCAGGGGTATCAATAAAAATCAAGTCAGGACCGCAAAGCCTTCATACGTTCGATAATAAGTTTTCTATAATTAACACCTAATATTTATCAAAACAATGACGAAGAAGACAAATCACTAGGAAGGTGATTGTACAAAGGTAGTGCTTATTCGTAAAAGAAATCTTCAGCGGTCCCTCTTCAGGGGAGAGATTATAAAAAATGAAATAAATTAGCACAACGAAAAGTAAGTAAGTAGGTACACCACATATATTGTAGATAGGTACCTATTATAAACTATATTAAAACAAATAACAATGCAGTTCAGGCTGGTTGGTGGGTTAAAGCGGTTGCAGTACAACCAGGACCAACGGCTTAACGTGCTTTCCGAAGCACGGAGGAGCTTGAGATTACGAATTTTAATTGACCCATCTAGGGAACGACCATGGGGAAAGTTGCTTTGTTTTCGTAATCGAAACCGCGCTCAAACCACTATCCCACCCAGCTCCTCGTGATATTATTTTACAAAACCAAGCAAAATAATTATATATTAAAAAGATAGAACTGATTTAATAAACTAAACGCGAAGAAAAATAAGCTTAGAGAATAGCAAACGAAGAAAGTCGTTTTTAGGGTCCCGAACCCAAAGGGTAAAACGGCGTCTGTCAGGCTGTATCTCATGAGCCGTGATAGTTAGTTGAAATTTTCACAAGTGATGTATTTCTGTTGCCGCTATAACATCAAATACTAATAAAATCAATAAAATAAATATTTAAGGGGGTTCCATACAACAAACGTAATTTTGTTGCTTGTTTTTGCTCGATATTGAGGCAACAAGGTAGACGCTTGTTTATAGATAGTGGAACCCTTCGTGCTTGAGTCCAACTCGCACTTGGCCGTTTTTTTTTGAAATTCAGCGTATAACGTTTTTCTTTATGTCTAAATTAGACTATAATTTGAGCGTCTTTAGATATTATCCTATTGGATATTCAGAAACAGTGATAAAATACACACACACCACATATATTGTAGATAGGTACCTATTATAAACTATATTAAAACAAATAACAATGCAGTTCAGGCTGGTTGGTGGGTTAAAGCGGTTGCAGTACAACCAGGACCAACGGCTTAACGTGCTTTCCGAAGCACGGAGGAGCTTGAGATTACGAATTTTAATTGACCCATCTAGGGAACGACCATGGGGAAAGTTGCTTTGTTTTCGTAATCGAAACCGCGCTCAAACCACTATCCCACCCAGCTCCTCGTGATATTATTTTACAAAACCAAGCAAAATAATTATATATTAAAAAGATAGAACTGATTTAATAAACTAAACGCGAAGAAAAATAAGCTTAGAGAATAGCAAACGAAGAAAGTCGTTTTTAGGGTCCCGAACCCAAAGGGTAAAACGGCGTCTGTCAGGCTGTATCTCATGAGCCGTGATAGTTAGTTGAAATTTTCACAAGTGATGTATTTCTGTTGCCGCTATAACATCAAATACTAATAAAATCAATAAAATAAATATTTAAGGGGGTTCCATACAACAAACGTAATTTTGTTGCTTGTTTTTGCTCGATATTGAGGCAACAAGGTAGACGCTTGTTTATAGATAGTGGAACCCTTCGTGCTTGAGTCCAACTCGCACTTGGCCGTTTTTTTTGAAATTCAGCGTATAACGTTTTTCTTTATGTCTAAATTAGACTATAATTTGAGCGTCTTTAGATATTATCCTATTGGATATTCAGAAACAGTGATAAAATATACCTATCAGCACTCACTGTTACTGATGTTGTGACAAGTATGATTAATGGAACCTTAAGTTTTATCATGAGACAGTCTTACTTATAGTTGTTTGTTTCTTGGGTATTTTTTGCTAATTATCTGGGCCTGTCAAAAGTTTGGGTCCTTATAGTCAATGCAGAGTTCTATGTTCAGCGCTTTTTTGCTTGGTATCAAGTGATGGTAAGCAGTTACTGTCGCTAAAATGCTCGTAGCACATTGGGAATTGTGACGTATTTATTATAAGCCGCCGGGCTGGAGGAGGCAATACTGGCTCGACTACCGACCGGTGCGAAAGCGCGGACGCTCTGAAAAAAGCCTCTGCACGCCCATGTACAGATGTGCCTAGGCGCTTCTCTTCCATTCCTCCATGACACGACTCGCCTAAGCCGAGATCCAAGCCTTTAGAGGCACCCTCAGGTTTGTCGCTCCCTCAAGGCTCAAGCGGCCTGGAGACTCTAACCGTCAGCGGGACACCTCCCCCGGAGGTGATGCCTGGCGATTAGAAATCCTCCAGAGGCGAATTCGCCACTCAAGGCTTGAGGACTCACCAAGGTTCTCGCCTCCTTAAGACCCCAGCTACGCTGTAAAGGCCATCTGAGGTCAACAGCAATAGTCCGTCCAAAAAAAAAGTAAGGAAACGCAGGTGCTGGGAAGGAATTCCAACTTTTGGATATACGACAAAAAAGGACTGGAACATTTCTTTGTGGATGCTGTCGAGGTTACCACAGTTTATTATGTTCATTAGAATTCAAGAACTTATTTATTTAATAATTTAGGTGCATAAAAAGAACATAAAATAGTACACGTATGTACAGACGACAGAACATCAAGTGTAACAGTTGCACTACGAAAGGCGACTCTATTACGAACGCAGTAAGGGCGGTCTCAAGGTCAAACTGTTACGCTTGATGTTCTGTCGACTGTACAAGGATGCTACTTATTTCTAGATACTGTCGCGACCCAGCTTGCGCCGTAATCAAACACAGGGGAATTTTGCAATCGCTTATATTTCTTAACTTTTGAAACTACGAAACAATGCTGTCAAAAATTTTTTTTTTAAATGTCTAGCAACCGGCCGTCGCGCGTGGCCCCTCGGCCCGAGTCTCTCTCTATCTCTCTCTCAAAGTCTAGAATAATTCTGAAAATCGAATATTATTTTAAACGAGAATTTCCTTTTAACATTAACACAGAATGTGCCAATACCTACCAAGAAGGCCAGTTACTTCAATACACCTCTTCCAGTACCTAGACCCGCGAAAGGAGAGTTTTGAAACTCTCCTTTCGCTTATAGCCGTCCTCTCATATACTGAATTCGACTTAGCTCGTAGCAGGATTAGTGTAAACGCCCGAATACACGCTTCCCTTTAGAATGTCGGGCGCAATTATAACCACGGTGTATAATCCCTGACCGTTCGTATTCATTCCACCTCTGGGATGAGTCTTAAAATAATATTATGAAAAATAATGAGCTATTTAAACTCTGTTTGAAGCGACATTTTAGTTAATTTTTGGCCATTAGAGGCAAACACTAACTTTAAATGAGTTTTATATGAAACGAAATATAAATTTATAAATAAATTAATCAAAGTTCATGATTACTTTATATTTTCTAGGGATAATTGCGGTGAGATAAAAATAAATAGCGGTGTTCGATATTTCACAATATTTTTGTGCTTTAACAGCAGAGTTCGGTTAGTTTCAATACAAATGTTGAAAATAACAATTCCGAACGTGCATCGAACGACGTTTTTGCATCGAATGAACACCGAACCGACCGAACTTAACCGAATCGTCGGTATTTGTAAAAATACTCGTTTCGGATGTTGAAATAGAATATTTCGACATTGTAGGGTGGACGTTAGCTCATAAACGAAAATACAAGATAGACTAGAAGAATTTCACAGGGATATCCCAAGTCCTGGGTGGCTCAGTGGTCAGAGCAGTCGCCCGGATTGCGAAAGGTCGCGGGTTCGATTTCTGCCGCAGGACGTGAAATTTTTCTAGTTTTATTCTATTTTAATTACTAAGTAATTTTTCAAACATTTATAATAATGTTAAAATCAAAAATTAAGAATATTCGAATGAACACATTTGCGAAAAAAAAACAACGAATGGGAATCAATAAAAAATGATTTAATCCTTGGACAAGTAATAATTGGGTGGATCACAACTTCTCTTTTTAACCGACTTCAAAAAAAGGAGGAGGTTATCAATTCGTCTGTATGTTTTTTTTTTATGTTTGTTACCTCAGAACTTTTGACTGGGTGAACCGATATTGATGATTCTTTTTTTGTTCGATGCGGAATAGTTCACATTTGGTCCCATAAAAATTTTTTGAAAATCCATTGGGTAGTTTGTTTTTAAATCAAAAAAACTGGAAAAATGAAGTCATCTACATATGCGAAATTGCGGATTTTTGCTTTCCTATGAATTTTTAACCGACTGCAAAAAAAGGAGGAGGTTATCAATTCGTCTGTATTTTTTTTCTTTTTTTTAGTGAAATGATACGATAGTAGAAATCAATTTAAGCTCACGGTCACCCATCTAGCTTTGACCTTCAAAAGTTATCACTAAAAATTGTGAAAAAAAAAATTAAACAAAAATTAAAACCGACTCCACAAAACTGAAAAGGATAAAATAATTAAATTTAGGTAGGTACTCATCCCCTAGGAACATATTTTTGGAGTTGGTGCTAAGTTGTTTCCAGAAACCATAGATAGTGAAGCACCGACTCCAAAAATATGTTCCTAGGGGATGAGTACCTACTAAAATGTAATTATTTTATCCTTTTTAGTTTTTTGGAGTCGGTTTTAATTTTATTGCATAAATAAGCAGTAATATTGCAAAATAAATATTATGTCTAAGATCAATAGTTTCATGAACGGTTTCATAGATATAGTGGTAAGTTTCATTTGTTGCAGCGGTTCGTCCAAAAATGCTCCATAGAAAATCTACGCAACAGATGACGTCACATGTTTGTATATTACTAAAAAATGTATGGGGATCTGACAAAATTAATAATAACTGTGTAATATGTATGTTTTTATTCATAGTTGTCATAATAATAATTGTTTTAATTGATGTCACCAATCTAATAAAATTAACATTTCTGATAAATTTTGTAAAAAAATATATTAATAAATTTTGTAAACAGTACAACTAGAACAATGTTCCATTATCATCTATGTTTGAATTGATTTTATGGGTAAGAGTAGCGTATATATTCGTGAGGTAAACGAAAGAGTAGGTGGTAGGTTAAAACTTTTTAATTTCTCTTGCCCAGTTCTTCCCTCTGTATCCTATCATTTTGTTTTCAAATATCCCTTTCACACATGGGTATTTGGAATACGTATTCCTATTGGTGACCGCTGGAAAGAGCAGCGGCCATTACGTTTCGGTCATTGACGCCAAAAGCGAGCTGAATCCCAAATGCTATTACTGAGCTCCCGGCCTTCACGATCAAACTGTAATCATCCAGGAAATTAACCAAAATATTAACCTGACTTCAAGGCAAAGACGTCCAACTCTAGTCAGCCCGCGGCGGCACCACCCTAGAACCAGCGCAAGGTACCGTGATTCCACCCTTTCTTTCGCGGTTTCTTAAATCCAGTTGGGTATCCCAATAAACATTTAAATTAGAGCGTCACGAAGCACATTCAAACCTTCGAAAAGCGTTTCATGCTAGGCCTACAGAGTTTAATAGACTCCGCAGTGCTTGCGTTGAAGGCGAACTTTCAAAAGAGAAGTAAGTCTAAGTGTGTAGCGCCCCGGTTCTGTGACGTCATCGAGTCTTTAATCCGACCTAGTTAAGTTACTGCGCTGAGCTAACATATTGATGTACTTCACTTGTCCTGCAGAAAGAGTACAATGCCTATCTTCTATATTCTTTCCGGACAATACAGATTAAGAGTCACAAGCAATTAATAGGCCACGCCAAACCTCTACCTATTAATGAAAATATAAAACAGTGATGCCAATTTCGTTGATTTTTTATTTTTGGGTTCTTTGTCGTTTCGCATCATAAGCTATTCGCACAATACTGCGAATAGCACACTCTTTTTGAATTCCCTGTTTCGGACCATGTGGTATCAGCGAATGAGCATTGTGACGTCGTGAATTCGCACCAGTGATATTTGGTAGGCAAAAATAAAAAATACATGGCTGTGTTCCGTTTCAATTTGTGTATGTAAATGAAACACAGTAATGTGGTTTTTATAATGACTTACTTCTACCAATAAAAAGTTAGTTAGAAAATTTACGATACCAATAATTGCCATCGAATTTAATTAGCCTATACTAATGAAGCAATTATGAAGACCTCGTACTAATAACAACTGTTACGCGCCCACAAACAGCATTCATTTTCAATTTGCTGCCACAATGTTTACTGGAAAGTACTATCTCTTTGTAAGAAGAAATTTACATTTCTACATTTCTTTTGCTTCATTTTTATGCGCTTTGTGTCTGTCCTGTGTTTATTATTTTATAATTCTACTCGTACAATCCCTTCAATTGATTTTAATACACTGGAAAAATGTTTAATGCGAACTACTTCGGTTCCATTAATTATAACCAAAATTTTGCGAGTGGTACTTACAGTTTATTTCACTTGACAAAACTGTGCACACGTATCTATGCAACTTTATTTTTGGCTAGGTGTTACCATAAGTCACTTTTTTGAGCTACAGGCAGTCGAAAGTTTAGTTGCAATTTTTTTAGTGTAATGTTACTAGATTGAAGAGAAATAACGATAATAACAACTATCATATATAAAATTATCGTGTCACAAATTTAGCTACCATATTCCTCCGAAACGGCTTGACCGTTTTTCATGAAATTTTATATGTATATTCAGTATATCTGAGAATCGGCTACTATCTATTTTTTTTATGGGCAAAACAACGTTTGCCGGGACAGCTAGGAGCTTTATATGTATATTCAGTAGGTCTGAGAATCGGCTACTATCTATTTTTTTAGGAATTTTTTTTATGGCGACACAACGTTTGCGTGGTCATCTAGTATAATACAAATATTACTTAGATCAATAAATATACAAACATTCACGACTCGCGAAAAAATGACTGTCTATTTTATTCATCATAAACACATCTGGAGGAGCTCGGTGGCGTATTGGTTTGAGCGCTCTGGTTTCGATACGAAAAACAAAGCAACTTTCGCCATGGTCGATTCTGGGATGGGTCATTCAAAGTTTGTTATCTCGAGCTCCTCCGTGCTTCGGAAGGCACGTTTAGCCGTTGGTCCCGGTTGTTCCTGCAACCGCTTTAACCCGCGTTGGGCCAGCGTGGTGGTGTTATGGCCCAAACTCCTCATGTGTTTCTCCCATGTAGGAAGGCCTGTGCCCAGCAGTGGGACGTATATAGGCTGGTGATGAAACACATCTGCCCCTACAGAGATCCAAACCGAGACCAAGTAGACATGGGTTTTTGACCACCCAACCAGATTGTTTTCTAAGTTACCTACTGTGTTACTATTTAAGCCTTCATTGGTAAGGATATAAGCAGTTAGTCTAGCTAGATATAGAATCTGCTTATTTCCTAAATTGTCATTACGATTGTAGATACTTTTATTTCCATCGCTTGATCAATTTTTATTAAGCTCATGAGAGTCCTATCGTCTGTCACACACACAGACCTATTTAAAATTTTATTGAAATTTGTTTTTATTTCTGTCCAGATAATTATTGCGTTCTATATGAAGGAAGTCAAGACCTTGTCTTTGGAAGATCTTGGTAAGGATAAATAATAAATTAGTTTTTATATTTTGCTTATAAAATACGCTTACATTGTTTAAAATAAAACTACTTCACCGGACTTTACTTGAGTTAAATTAGATGTTTTATTGGTATTTTATACCCGACGACGACGTTTCAATTACTTTACAGCAAAGACTGGCAATATCAACTGTCTTTGTAAGTTTATAGGTAAACTACCGTCTCTTTGTGGTGTACTATATTTAATATGTTCCGATACACGCATATGGAGCACACGGTATCTATTGGTCCGTTGTTTTTATTTTAATTGGTAGTGCTCGTGAAAATATAAGACAATACTTACTATGACATCTCTTAAAGCCAGCATTCACGTGTGAGCCATTTGGTACGCACGAGCCAGATAGATCGCTAACTCTTAAAAGTCTGTCGAAATCTGCGCGGGTTTCCAAACGATTGAAACACCATCATGCTGCACCATTGGCGCTCCGGCCGAATGGCATGCTCGTGAATATCCACGACTACAAACAAGCGTATGGGCCGCCCGATGTAAGCCGTTACTGTAGCCTTTACTAGGTGCCTTGCACCTTAGCACCTTGGACACTACTCAAGCGTTGCCTAGCCTGTAATAGACGCTCGTAGCACCTTGAACACTACTCAGGCGTTGTCTAGCCTGTAATAGACGCTCGTAGCACCTTGGACACTACTCAGGCGTTGCCTAGCCTATAATAGACGCTCGTAGCACCTTGGACACTACTCAGACGTTGCCTAGCCTGTAATAGACGCTCGTAGCACCTTGGATACTACTCAGGCGTTGCCTAGCCTGTAATAGACGCTCATAGCACCTTGGACACTACTCAGGCGTTGCCTAGCCTGTAATAGACGTTCGTAGCACCTTGGACACTACTCAAGCGTTGCATAGCCTGTAATAGACGCTCGTAGCACCTTCAACACTACTCAGGCGTTGCCCAGCCTGTAATAGACGCTCGTAGCACCTTGGACACTACTCAGGCGTTGCCTAGCCTATAATAGACGCTCGTAGCACCTTGGACACTACTCAGACGTTGCCTAGCCTGTAATAGACGCTCGTAGCACCTTGGATACTACTCAGGCGTTGCCTAGCCTGTAATAGACGCTCGTAGCACCTTGGACACTACTCAGGCGTTGCCTAGCCTGTAATAGACGCTCGTAGCACCTTGGACACTACTCAGGCGTTGCCTAGCCTGTAATAGACGCTCGCAGTACCTGTACACTACTCAGGCGTTGCCTAGCCTGTAATAGACGCTCGTAGTACCTTGGATACTACTCAGGCGTTGCCTAGCCTGTAATAGACGCTCGTAGCACCTTGGACACTACTCAGGCGTTGCCTAGCCTGTAATAGACGCTCGTAGCACCTTGGACACTACTCAGGCGTTGCCTAGCTTGTAGTAGACGCTCGTAGCACCTTGGACATTACTCAGGCGTTGCCTAGCATGTAATAGACGCTTGTAGCACCTTGGACACTTATGAGAATGCGTTATGTTAACAGCATAGGAGACGAGTTTGCTATCCGAATGCTGGCAATCAATATCCATACTTCCATACTAATATCATAAATGCGAAAATGTGTCTGTCCATCTCTTACCCTTCACGGTTAAACCGCTGAACCGAATTTGATTAAATTTGGTATAAAGATAGTTTGAGTCGTCATTAGAGGTTGATGAATTGGTTACAATTTTCTTGAAAAGCAGTTTTTGTTTTTCAATAAAAACTCAGTGAAAGGTAAATATTTGCCGATCTTTGCTTCTATAATGACGTACAAGGCCAGTCAGTACTGTCATTGATAAACCTCATCATGCTGGCCCATTGAAAACGCATAACAAGGCCCGAGTTTACCAAAAATGGGACCCATACGATTCAATCCTTTTGATAGAAATGTCGAAAACGAACGTGCTGTCACCGTAATTTACCTAGATCAAAACATTTATTTAATTCCAATCGCCTTGGAATATTTCAGTAGTATCCTGTGATATCTCACAGATAACTGAATAAAGAAATAATGCAATGCCCAAGTTAATAAAATTGTTCACGTAATCCAGACCTTCAGGAAACAGGTGTATTAAAATTCATATTTTCGGAATAGAGCCTTTTTATGTATATATTTTTTTAATATACAACTGAGGTGGCAATGAAGCATACGGCCCACCTGATGGTAAGCGGTTACCGTAGCTAATGGACGCTTGCAACACCAGGGGTATGACTTGTGCATTGCCGACCCTGTAAAAACTTTTTCAAGCCCTTTATGAAGAACCCCATGCTGTACTCATTCGAGAAAACCTCTGCAGGGAGGTCATTCCAGAACCTGAGCGTACGCGGGAGAAAGTTTCTCTGAAACCGCACAGTACGAGACCATTTTAGTTCCAACGTGTGAGGATGAATTCCCTGCCGATGGCGAGCGGTGTGACGGTAGAAAGAGGCCGTGGGCATCATGTGAAATAATTCCTCAGAACACACTCCGTTATAAAAACGATAGAACACACATAAGGAAGCAAAATCTCTCCTTAGGCTTAAGGGTTCAATACTGCTTGTGAGTTCGGGATCGTCGACAATTCTCATAGCGCGTCTTTGAACTGCGTCAAACGGTCCAAGCTGGATCTAGGTGCTCCCGCCCATAGGTGGCAGTATTCCATATGGGGTCTGACTTGAGACTTACCTATACAGTAACAGTCCTAATACACATACGGCGTCACGCCGCAGGTGCGGTACCTCAAGTGTAATATTTCTTCATTTATGAGTACGTTATTTAGTTGTAATAAGAGTCTTTTCCCTACTTATTCGTTACGTTTCATTTGTTGCTGTTTATAAAGTCGACAGCACATCAAGCGTAAATTTCGCAGTGTTACACTTGATGTGTTGTTGTCTGTATTCGTCTCAGGCTTACATTCGTCTACTTGTTTGCCGTGAGTATGCCCGCGCTTACCTTACACCTTCGCACGACACTCGGTCGCATTCAGCTGGATTTGAGCTCGTGAACTATTATTCATTTCAAGTTTTGTTATGACTATTGACAGCGACTGTTTTGTACTCATGTGCGGGCAACCTAGCAACGCTCATTTCTTCTTAAATTATCTTATTTGTTTCTTTATTTATTTAGGGGCTTTTGTTCTAACACATGTCAGCCCCATCTTACCCTATTCTTTAAATAATTGTACATACATTTATGACGTTGCGCGAGCGGAAGGGATTCCAGTATCCAGAAAAAAGACTTCTGATAACCATTTTGCAGCTAGAGATGTTGGATCAGCCAAAATGCTTATAGATGCACCCAAATTTCGCATAATCATGTTAAATTTATGCATAAAATTATCTAAATGTTTCCAAAGTTTGACCAAACAAAGAGAAAACAAACTCCTTTTTATGTTTCAAGCGTAGATTTTTTTACCCATAGAGCACGTTCTTTCATAGGTCTTACGCTCCTTTGCAGGGACGAGACTGCTACTTGAGTTATATGAAACACAACGCGCACTTAGAAAGTCTAGGCTTGACTTCACAAGCGACCCAAGTAGTACTTTGGTTGTAGTAAGATAAAAAATGCACAAAAACCGCATAAAGCAAAATCATAGTCGAGAAAAGATAACATAGATATAGTTCGCAGATAGAATAATAATAAAGAAATATATGAAAATATAATATAGTCATACTAAAAGTAGGTATGCTAATATGAAGTCCAGCAGCTTGAAAATAGGAAACTGTAGAAACTATACCAAAAACCGAAAGAGAAAGAGAGAGAGAGAGAGAAATAGAGAGAGCAGGGAAAGGCTTAAAATAATTATAGATTGAATTTGCATGTACCTGCTGTAGCCCACTATACGAGCAAAGTGAGCGGATTCAAAGAAAATTTACTAAGCATAATTAAATACAGCATTAAAAACGTTTACTTACTACTTCAGTTATTATTTTATGAACTTGATTCACAGCCAACTTTCAATTCATTCATTTAACGTATATCCAAGCCATATCCAAGTATTTTCTGACGTAAAATATTTCGCTTTCAAACAATATAATTACCTTTAATATTACCTACGAAATGAAACTCAAAGGTTGTCATATTTTCTCACTTTAATTACACTAGTGCTTTGCCTGCTTAGGCCCAGCAATAAGACTGCGCTACGTTTAGTGCGTTATGGTCCAATGAAAGAGATGGATGGTTATGCTCCATTCATCAAAAACCAGGTAGGGTAAGCCACCAAAAAGTACAAACAACCACCAAGTTCGCCGCGCCACTAAAAAGTACGCAGCACTTCTAATCCGTTATTACTTAATGATGGCCCTAATTCTGGAGAACACATAAGTCTAAATTTAAGTTCAGTGCATTTATTTCTCTCAAAATTTTCATATAATTTGACATTTAGAAACGTCCGTTCAATTCTCGACCTTATTGAACGTGCTACAATGTAGTGTTTAGGAGGCACCTCCGTAAGTACATGCCGTCTAAAATTATCCATGGTTTCTTAGCATCTATCTAAATTTAAGTGACAACTCTAAACACTTGCTATCTTTTTCATATTACATATTGCGAGAAAGAAATATAATGTTCTTAAATTTAGAATTAGAGTGTGTGTTCAATTAATGATTCTGTGTCTCAATTAATAATTCTAAAGTGTGTCTTCAGAAGCAGACCCAATATCACTACCGTACTTGACACATGGCTGACAATAATCTGGTATGAATAGCTTTAAACATGTTGATCGCCATCAACATACTTTTTATGAGAAGTGCGATTCAGTAACAGAAATATTCGACGTCGAGCTTGACGACTGACAAAAAGTCGAGCCGCCATTGATTTTGACGTTTGTGCACAGAGCTGTAGTGTGATTCACAAACAAAGATATTCGACATCGAGCTTGACGTCTGACAAAGACGACGAACTGCCATTGGTTTTGACGTTTGCGCACGGCGCTGCGTGATAGCGGATTCACTAATCTCTACGTCTCGGTCTCTTGGCTGTGTATGATTGTCTCTGTTTTGGTTATAAGACATGAAGTACAATTAATATTTTTTGATTTCTTGTTTGTTGTGTTTAAATTGTATCGCTATGACTTCATTCAATATTTGATTGGTTTTTTACATAAAGATATAAAAATCAACCACTTTATAGTTCCTGTTCACGCCGTGCTCGGCGTCGGAACGCTGGTGTCGCCAACGGTTGTCAAACAAACGCCAAAAGGTATGACAGCGCTGCCAACAGCCACGAATCCATGGCTGCTGACTTTAGAGAATCGCATAGCTGCGCGTAAACGTATTCACTAGTCTCGACGTTTATCTCTTGGCTGTGTATGTTTGTCGCTGTTTTACATATGACATGAAGTACAACCGATATTTTTCGATTCAGTTTTTGTTGAGTTTGAAATGTATCTTATTGACTTCGTTCGATATTTGATTGACTTTTACAAAACGATATAAAATAAACAACTTTCTTCCGGCTCACGCCGCCGTGATCGTCGTCAAAGTTTTCAAACAAACGCCAAAAGGTATGACAGCGCTGCCACACACAACCACGAATTTAAGGTGACTTAAGAGCATTGCATAGCAGGGCGTACTTTTTCGTGGACTTACCCTGACCACGACTGATTATTGCTGGAATTATAACAGCCGGATGGATAATTATTATCATCTACTATGCTATTATTAATTAATAATTCGGAAGTATGTACTAATATCATGGTTTATTTTCTCCTAGAATCACTATTGGAAGTTGCTGATCTTGAAAATACCTCATCAAAATCATCAGAGGAACGAAAAGGTATACATGTGTATTAATCCATGGTATTCAAGACATTTTTTCTGAGTCATACTATTATTATTGTGTATTCAATGATTCATTTTTTGTTTGTTTTAGATGTTAAAAATTACTTAAAACATCTGTGTAAGTATCTCTTACTGACATTATTCCATATCATATTTTTATTTATTGTCTAGCTGACATCCCACAGATGTGTCTCTTTCAAAACCGCTTTTATAAAGATCCAGGGCATTACGCTTTCTTCGTGCGCTATCAACTGTACTCCCAATGTTTTTCTTTAAAAGTACCTCCCTTTTGAGTTTCCAAGAACTGTGCTTAGAAAGTCCTTTGTTTGTCATCAGCTAAGCTTGAACAGAAATACTACATCAGAAAGTTCAGTAAGTATGCTACGAGTATTTACTAGATGTAAGTTAAGGCTATAATAAGAATACCTATAATAATGATAATGAAAATGATGATATCTCTATTCAAATAGGACCAAATAGCGATTTCGATTCGTCAAAAATTACATTTGTATGACTATCGAAATAAGTTATATTAACTAACAACGTCATAGTGTCTCTCTGTCTGTCTGTCATGTCTGAATATATGGATACGCGATGAGACGACAATTTTGGCGAAAACTTATACACCTTGATAAACATTTATTGGTATTCTTTCGAATTAATTTTAACTTCAATATATAACTCAGTCTTACACCAGTCAAGTCGATCAAATAAGGTTCCATTAGATTCTTTTGTTTTTCTTATAGAAGGACTTTGGTCTAGTGGGACGTACACAGAAAATATTAATCACAACTGTGATGTTAGGTATGAATGCGTAGAGTTACGCCACATATACTACTTCAATTATTAGACTATAGTCCAAGTATTTTAGATTTCTAGGCAAATATTCATCAGCTATTTAACAGATGCAGATGCAAATGTGAGAAATAATGAATTTCTTTCTATATAAGAAGAATCAAGATCTATTTTGGATTGAAGCACCCTCTGTAAATTACCGGAGTTTTCAGTTTTCCTTGCCTTTTTATAGAGTTGCATTCCTATAATGTCATATGTTTTCGATTTAATCCAAGCTTATATCCGAGCAAAGTTATATAGAGCATTAGAATTCCATAAATTTAAATTAACTTTCAAACGTATTATTTTTCTGTTACATTGTTTATTTTCCAAGATTATGCTTTCAATCTGGTGCTTAATAGAGTGTTACGAAATGGAGCCAATGAACCAGTTTCTTTCTAACTAAAAAAGAAAGCAAAACATAGCAAAATTAAGACAGCTTCTCTAATATAGACATTTCATATAATATTGTTTTCTTTTCCAGAACAAGAGCTGAGCGATGAAGGTGACTAGGACTAGTAATTAATGATCTTTGATAATATAATTTTAATTTAACTGGTAAATGTCACTGTTATATTATATATTTTAATGAGAATAAATTTTCGTTTCCAGACAGAAAAAAGGAACAATTTTTCGACAAACTCCTCAAAGATGTAAAAGCTATTAATAGAGGACAACCAAGCTTTGGTGTGCAATGAATTCAATAAATTCACGATAATGATGGTCCTCCCTATAATTTGTCGTCAATACTAAGAAATTTAATGGAATAAACTATGTGTAACTTGTATGACAGTATTTATTCGCAATTTCTGATAAGTCAATACTTTCCTGTCATTAAAGACCATACAAGCTTTAAAGCTTTGTCTACATACACCATCTCTGAAGCAAAACACATAATATACACACAGATAAAAAGAGAGATAGAGTAGAGAGGGATAGAGTTACACAAACCCAATAAATTAATTAAAGGCCTATTTACACGATGCAAGTTTCATGCCTGAAGCATACTCGTAGAATAAAATTAAAGCTAGAAATAACGTGCATAGTCTAATGTGTAGTTTAGATTATACAAGTAAAATTTTGCTCCAATTAAATTGAATGCCACAAGCAAGTTTCGCACTTATAACGTGTATTCTTGTTCAGCACAGTCGGTGAAGAGAGAGGGAAAGCAACAATGTTGCTGTTTCACAAATATTAATGTTGGTGGTGCCAACAGCAAGAAACTTGCATCGTGCAAGTGGGCCTTAAAATCACTATAGGTCTAAAAATGTACAAGGTCTCTTAATAATATATCACCCTGGAATCATATACTCTATTCGTCGTATACCTCCTTAAAAATGCTGTGAAATACTTATGAATATTAAGTTAAGAACGAATAAATTTTGTTAACTAACTTCAAAAAAGAGGTAGTTCTATTTTTTTTATGTATGTAGGTACACCGATTAGGTACGCCGAGATTTCAGATCCGATTCACGTAATTCTTCTTTTGTTCGACGCCGAATAGTTGCGATTTGGTCCCCTAAAATTTATTTAATGCCGATGCGATAGTTTAGTTTTTAAATCAAAATAAGTGGAATAATTAAGTCGTATTTTAATGTCTTTAATGCGTTTATCAGGAGACGCGGGTTCGAATCCCGCCTGGAGTATATATTTTTTCATCATTTTCTTTCTTTATTTGTGATTCTTACAATATTTAAGTCGTTTTTTATGCGAAATTGCGGATGTTAGCTTTCCTACGACTTTTTAGTGAAACGATACGTTAGTAGAAAACAATATTTGCTAGCGGTCACCCATCTAGCTTTGACCTAAAAATGATTTTTTTAAAGTTAAATTAAAACCGACTTCAAAACACTAAAAAGGGTACAACAATTAAATTTAAGTAAGTACTTAACCACTAGAAACAATTTTTTTGGAATTGATGCTAAGATCATCAATTCCGAAAAAATTGTCACTAGATATAATAGAAACTTAAGCACCGACTCCAAAAAATATGTTTCTAGGGGTTAAGTTTTTTTTTATACTACTAGATGACAAACAAGCTGACGGCCCACCTGATGCGGTAAGCGGTTACCGCCGCCTATAGACACCTGCAATAACAAGGGAAAATCACTGCGAGTAAAAAAGACTCGTCAAGTAGTACTCATTTTTTTTTATACTTTTTAGTGGTTTTTTATATATAGGAATTTCTAAATCACTTGATTTTGGTTGTTGAATCTACTCAGTTTCGTGAAATAATTGGTAGATAAAGTAGAACCACTACAAAGAGGAAAAAGGGTATTTATCAATAAAACAAAAGGCTGTATATGAGACTAAGTAGACTTGAACCACAATTCCAAGAACAAGCTCATTAAGAGAAAACTAGATCTAAGTTAACTACGGAATTCCACTTTAAAAATCCTCTGAGAAAGTTTCCCAAAAGGAGGTCGGATTAAATTTTAATTTTTAATTTCCGGCTCCTTTTTCACTTTTCTTTGTGTTGGCGGGATGGACATGATTTTTTAAGGAGTGTGTGGGTATTATGAGTAAATATTTTAAATCCCTTGTATTACTGTGCAGTTTCGGAGACAATTCAGTGGAAGGTAATTTGATCTTAACGATAAAAGCATGTCAGAAGTAATAATCATAAAACCAAGTGAGTTTGAGCGGTCACTGTAGCCTATAGACACTTGAAATAATACAACGCAACGCTTCAGCGTTGCTTACGGGTTGTGGGTCATTTAACCAAAATACTTATTTTTTTAAAACTCTGCAATATCTCTTAAAAAAACCCCTAAACATTAACATAAATAAATATTATAGGTACATACGGCAGCACATCTAGTGTAACAGTTGCACTACGAAAGCCGCCTCCATTACGAACGCAGTAAGGGCGGTCTCAAGGTCAAACTGTTACGCTTGACGTCCTGTCGACTGTACCTAACGTTGAGTACTTAGATAATATTTTCCTCAAATGCGAGCACTCGGTTTGTAAAATGAATTTCAGTGAGAAATAATTAAACTAGAAAAAAAATACAGATGGTCTAGACTAGAGGCAATTCCACCGGGTGGTCCCAAGTTTTCGGCAGCTCAGATGGTAAGAACAGTCACCCGGATAGTGAAAGGTCACGGGTTCGGATCCCGTCTGAGCACATTATTTTTTCTGGTTTAAATGCTTTTCTAATATTTTCATACATTTAATGTTAAAATAAAACTATGAATAATGAATTCCAGTACTTAATAGACTGTAACTACTAAAATTCATTACAAAATTGAATGTTCTGAAATCTCCTCTGAAACTGCAAAGTTCGCAATTATTTAGGTACCAGAGTGTGAGGATAAGCCCCCTGTTGATGGTGAATGCTGGGCGTATTTCGAATGAACACGATACAGAAAACAATTTTCTGATAGCATACAGTAGAGATACTGTCGCTGCATAGGTTTTCGACTGACAGTTCAATAAATGCAATAAAGTGAATCGAGCGACGGAAAATTCATACCATTTAGGTTAGTGTTATGTTACTATTATTTAGAAATCATTGTAAAGGAGCTCGTTGACTGACTCGTCAATGGCCAGACAAAACGACTAGAGCTACATGAAATTACTGCAAGAAAGAAAGATATTTTTCAAATTTCCGGCTCTGTATGGGGTGAAAAGAGGTGGAGGTGAAAAGAGTTTGTATGATGGACAAAAACATCTTTATCTCTTGTCTTCAAAATAAGTATAAATTGTAAATACTCTTCTATGAAAATATAATATATTCACCTGTTATATTATTTGTCAAAATCGGGTTTACCCGTCAAGCATGAGATTCCAGACACAATTGATTTCTCTATTGTCATCGCCCACCGGTGGTATATTGCCGCTTTACAGATTACAATCGGGGTTTAAATTTTTTGGCATACAAGTAGATACACTCTGAGAAAGGATGTTAGACTATAGCGTGATAAATAGCCGACATATACACGAGCAGAGCCGCGGGCAGCTATAAGTAAATATATCAGATTGTTGTCCTTTAAAAGTAATAATTAACCGGCAGAAAAAAACAAGATTTTTAAAGCCCATTTCAAGTGAAAAGTCAAGAAAATATACATCCTAGCCATTTCACTGCACCGTTGCGTGGCTAATAGTATAATCTTTTTGCACATTAAAAAAGTAATGCAAACAGTTTGCTGAACAAGTGATTGCTCGGTTGGCGGCGGGACAGCTACCCGTGCAGTGGTCCGCGTTCTACGTCGTTTTACTTGCCCTTTATTCAGTCCCTTTTCTACAGACGACAGCACATCAAGAGTAACAGTTGAACTACGAAAGCCGCCTCTATTACGAACGTCATAAGGGGGGTCTTATAAATAGGATATAGTTACTTAGCGACAGCAAAAATAACAAAATGAACTTTATCAATTCTCTTTCTGGGTGTAGGTTTTTACTTGTATATCATCCTGTAGTCCAGTCAAATTAGGGATTCACTTCGGAATGAAACGGAGCTGGCTGATAATTTAAAATTCGTATAAACCTTTATTTTGGCGTTCTAAATGTTGTTACAAAAATCTCTTATGGTCACGTGTGAGCATCCTTAGATTTTCATGGTCGAATGTCGCAAAAATAAGTATTTTGGAAATATGTTGCTTCCTTTGCATCAAATCGAATTTGCATCATAATAAACTGCAGAGTATAAAATTTTCTACAAATTTGGCTTCAATAATGTTTTAAGCGCTTAGCCGTTTTCAATATAGAGCACAAAGAGGCGATAGAGCGCTTAAACCACGACGCCCCCAAGTTCCTCCCAATACAATTACTGAGATTCACGAATGACCTTGAGCTATGGTATGTATGGCTGTTCCGCACTCTCCGCGCTCGCTCTTAAAAACGGCTAAGCGCTTAAAACATTATTTAACCGAAATTCGTAGAGAATTTTATGCTCTGCAACTTTTATACTTGATGCAAATTCGATTCGAGGCAAAGGCAACGACTAATTTCCAAAAACTGACTTTCACGATTTTGTCCTTGAATATCTACGGACGGTCACACGTGACCTTATGAGATTTTTTAGACAACATTTAGAATTCCAAATTAAAGGTTGATACAAATATTCAGCTATTTCCGTTTCATTTCGAGATTAACCCCCCATTTTCAGCTAAAATGACTGTATTACTAGTAGTAATCTCCCGAAAAATGTGCCTTTACCCAAAAAAAATAAGAAAATATTTATGTTGCCTCACCGAAATGGCAGAAATAACTGGATTCTTTTGCACTGGATCTTCAATGAAAAGACGTATTATTTCAGATTATTTTTCCTAAAGAGAAATAAATTGCTTTTCTTTCTATAAAAATTCGACAGTGAAAATGAATTATTTTATAATAAAGCAAAAGGTTTAACAAAATTATAAATTCATATAGAAATCACTAGAGAAATCCTAATTAATCTGTCAAACGGCATTATACGTTATAAAAATCAATTGTGTCTGGAATCTGATTCATTGGCTGGTTAATATACTTCTATCATTTTTGTTAAAGAGATAAGGTCTAGGCACATGGTCCAACCGGTACCTAACAATCTTTTAACCGTTTTCTATGTGGCTATTGAGAGTATCGCTTATGTGCTCTCAGGTGGCTCATTAGCCAATTTTTGCAGAGAATATGCGGTCCCACTCACACTCACTACATATTAGTACCCCCTGGACAAAATAAAAATTTTATTGTAAGAAAAGCAAATAAAGAAAGAAAACGATAAAAAACCTACCTTCTAATTTTTGACGTATTTATAGCACCGTTTATCTCACCACTCATTGAAGTAATATAACTTCTTGTGATCCGAAAGAATACTTTTACAAGCATTAAAAATTAAAAAAATACTAGCTTTCCGAGAACCGTACATTTTCAGATAAAAAGTAGCCTATTTGCTATTCCAGAGCATAATTTTTCATGCAGATCCGTTCAGCCTTCTGGAGTGATTTAGTAACACACATCTATCCAAACTTTAGCTTATCATGTATATTATTAGAATCAAGGCGACAGCGGGTGGTCAGGTTTTAAGCTCGTAGCGCAATTCTTAACTTGTTGGTAGTCGTAGTCTTTTACGCTTGTAACACTGAGCGTAAATGAAAGATCATGAGACAGCATTATGTTTTTTGCATAGGCGACGAGTACACCTGTGGTGGTGGTTGCATATTTTTTTATGTACAACTAGATGACGAACAAGCTGATGGCCCACCTGATGGTAAGCGGTTACCGCCGCCTGTAGACACCTGCAATAATAAGGAAAATTCACTTGTTATTGCAATTGCGTTGTCATCCTGAGGCCTAAGATGAAATGCCGGCCATGCCCAATAATTACACTGGCTACCTTTCCCTTCAATTCGAACACAGCGAATTGTTTCACGGCTGAAAGAAGAAAAGCGGTGGTACCTACCCAGACAACCCTACATACGGGCCTACCACCTAGTATAACGCACATATAACGCTTCTTGAGGACCTGACTCTGTAGAAAGACCTCGCGACGCTTAAAGTGTCAGGGCAAACATTTTATGTAAGATGGGGGTACTTCAGATGCTCTTAAATCATAAATAGCACTCTACGTCAAAACACAAATCAGTGCTAAATTTCCTTCAGAAACGTTTATCTGTCATATACCTATCGATGTTTTTACGTTTAAAATCTAGAATTTAGATAATAGGTATTCCCTACGTTTTTACTACTGACAAAAGTTTATCGAATCTATCGAGGTTTGCGGAATCCACTATATTGAGGCTAGGCTTAAAACGAGTCAATGTGTGATTTCCCAATGGGCTTGGCTTGTATGTTTGGAGCTTAAAGTTAACGTGAAATGGTTTCAATAGATACCCATATAGGTGGGTTTACAGTATCAGTGGTCATATTTACTATTGATGTTAACATCATCTGATTTGACGCTATCATGGTTTTCGAGCGTAAAACAGTTCGCTTTTTCGAATTGTAAGGAAAAGTAGCCAGTGTTATTACGGGGCATTTAAAGGCTTCTCAGCTTAATGTCAGAATTCGCAACAGCCTGTTTTTACATTCTAGAAAGAAAAGGAGCGTAATTATTCAAAAAATCAGAACTTTGTAGCACTATTATACTTTTATGGTCATTAGTGGTAGTGGTGGAGGTGGTGGTATTATGGTCTGTATATGTATCATTGCAATTTTAATGTAGATATGTAAAGCTTAATAATGTGTCTCGATATCCACTTATCATGCTTTGTCCACGTGCTTGTGGAGTTACAGCCTATTATTGTATTATAATTTTTTCCTGCTTCTAAACATGTTCTAGTTGTAATTCTGTTTTGGTTTGTATTTGGTGGTTACTGTGGGAACTATAAAGCACTATTTCCTATACTTTCATCGTTATTATTAGTGGTTTGGTCTTAAATCTTATTGTTATTCTTATATCAAAACTTATTTTGTTATCTAGGATGCTTTTAAAAATACAAGTGTAACCATAAGTAACCCATGTAAGCACATGAAATGTATTGTCTTGATTACAATATCTAGGTAGTCAATAGCCATACGTTCGTTGGTGATTATCATAATAGGCGCTTTGCAGAATGGTGAAATCAAGACGTGTGTTTGACGGCCATCCGGTAAAGTAGTCAGTACTTCTGTCTACTAGGCTAGAGGTCCTTGAGTCCTGCAGGGGAACATGTTTGTATGATGAATACGAAAATTTCTTTACGAGTCATAAACATTTTTTGCAGGTACATTTAGTATGTTGCTAATGTTTAAATAACTCTCGTTATTATTTATGTCTCTCCTTTATCTACAACCCATAACACAAGCTCTTAGGGATGCTTAAATGGGAGAGATAAAGGTCTAGAGTAAGAATATTTTTATTAGTCCAACAAACACAGTACCTGAATGATGAAAGCTCAGCTGCAAGCTCCACAACCGTAGTAAAGAAAAAATAATATAAACGAACACGTTGATGACATCCAGCGTCCCCCCTCCTCCCCTGCCCCTCTCCGAAACCAAGAATATCCCAAGAACATTAGTATATCTCCAATTAACTTTTCCACGCGAGTTTGTTCTCAAAGGTTCACTCGTGTTATTATGAGACCACTCCCTTTGAGCTCACGTGGCTCACTGATGGCTTAAGTTTTTAATTATGAACCCGTCGATCTATATTTACTTTATGCTGTTTTGTGATTCACACAAGCCGGAAACTCATAACTTAGTCAAGTTCATATTAGTTTGTCACCAAGGGTGTTATGGCATTTGAAATAGAACTAGTGTATTATTGACTGCTGTGAATAATGTGAAATTAATATCGCGTTCGTCGGTGGGCTGAGGATGTTAACTGTACAGTTTAGGTATGACATTTTTTTATGTAGTCGACAGCACATCAAGCGCAACAATTTGACCCTGAGACCGCCCTTACTACGTTCGTATTAAAGGCGGTTTTCGTAGTACAACTGTTGCACTTGACGTGCTGTCGTCTGTATCATTGGAATTCAAGAAATAAAACAATATGTGTCTTAGAAGCTACGATGAATCGATACGATGAAATATGTCAATATCAGTTTTACATTTTCTATACTTACATCATTATACTAAGCTATAGGCCCGTAGGTATGTATACTAGGTGGTAGACCCGTATGTAGGGTCGTCTGGGTAGGTACTAGCACCCGGCGAACTTAGTTACTATCGGTTGCTGCTAGCACTGCCTTTCTTTCCTATTTCGACCGTAAAACAGTTCGCTGTATTTTGGATGAAAGGGAAAGGTAATCACAATTGGGCATGGCCTCAAGATGACAACCCGCCGCAATACAAGTGATTTTTTCCTCAATATTGCAGGTGTCCCTATGCTACAGTGGCCACGTACCATCAGGTGGACCGTCAGCTTGCTTGTAGTCTAACACAAGCAGCCGTGCCCATGCTTTATATACCAAAGAGCCTTTTGAAAGAAAAATTTTGCAAGGTATAAATCTTTTTGGAGATAAGTGTTCTGGAATTTGAAATATTCCCAGTCTCAGTGGAGGTAAAAAGTTATTCTCCTCATCATAGCTGTAAAGTCGCCTTGTGTGTCAGTTCAGAAAAGAAAGACAGCGTGATAGAGCTGGAATATAAATAGCTTGATGTTCAGTATGATCAAATTTTCTAAAATGCATTCATAGTCTATCCAACAATAGTTTACAATTTAAAGTATCCGATCGAACGATATCTCGTCTCAGCATAACAGTGGAATCGAGTCAGGACCATAATCCGATTGGAGACGTTTCTACGGGTGCGCCAACTTCCCAGAAGTTTTATTGAGTCTGATTGGATATCTTCTATCGAGAATTTCTGGTAGACTACGCTTATTGTCCACAGGTGATTTTAAAGAAATTTCACACAAAGGTATAGGAAGAACTATCAATTCCTTTAAGAAGCAAAAATCTTTGTGATCGGATCTCCCTTTCTAATACCTACTGATGGTTTGATGATTTCTAAACAATTTGTATTTTAATGTGATTCCAAGTGTTTTTTCCCTAAACGAATTGTATGTACTGGTTACTGGTACACTGGTTTTAAGAATAAGACAGTATTTAAAGAATGCAAAACGTCAATGCAAACTGCTCGTACACACGAGGTGTTCGCTACGGATTCAAAGCGCAAATACGACGCACTAAGTACTTAATTTTAATATTTTTACTAGCTTCTGCCCTCGTCTTTTTCTGCGCAGGATTAGCACTTCTAGTAGCTTATTTAAATAAAAGCCTTTCTGAAGTATGAGCTACATTATTGTAATCATCATCATCATCATCAGCCTATATACGTCCCACTGCTGGGCACAGGCCTTCCTACATGGGAGAAACACATGAGGAGCTTGGGCCATAACACCACCACGCTGGCCCAATGCGCATTGGTGGGTTAAAGCGGTTGTAGTTACAACTGGGACCAACGGCTTAACGTGCCTTCCGAAGCACGGAGGAGCTCGAGATTATAAATTTGATTGACCCATCCCGGGACAGACCATGGCGAAAGTTGCTTTGTTTTCGTTATCGAAACCAGAGCGCCCAACCACTACGCCACCGAGCTCCTCCTCCATTATTGTAAAGTTTCATTAAAATCCATTCGGTGATTTTTGCACGATAGAGTAACAAACACACGTCCACGATTTTATTTTTAACCTTAGTCAAAACATTTGAATAAGGCTAAAAATAAAATCTTGGAATCATTGTTCATACAACTAGATGACAAACAAGCTGACGGCCCACCTGGTGGTAAGCGGTTACCACCGCCTATAGACACCTGAAACAACAAGGGAAAAAATAAGGCGAAATGTTGTTCATGCAAAGTAATTACACTGGCTATTTATAACTGAACTTGATTATACCGGGCTTTATATTTGCACACTTATTTATTATTTCAAGATTACCAAGCGGAAAGGTTCTTTCTGTGATGATGTCTTTGATGTACCTTAATCTGCGCGTAAACTCCCTGCGGGCTTATGAAACACAATTACAAGGTATTGTGAAAGCGGTATCTTTGTATGCCACAAACAAAACGCGCATTCACTACTAATAATTATGTATTACACAATAGGTATAACTAAAGTAGTTCGAATATCCATAGTTTATAAATGCAAAACTAAATCTGCCTGTCTGTCTACTTATATGTGTGTTTGTTACGTTTTACTCCTAGGAAACTGAACTAATTTCGATGAAATTTTTTAGTTCTTAATTGGCTGCTACTGTTTTAGGTAACTTTCTTTTATTAAAATCTCAAATTATACGGTATTGCGCGGAATATGATTAGTTCCTCCTCTGAGTTTACTCTTCCTATGTGTAGAATACCTATGCCCAAAGATATAGTAAGGCCATTAGCCTTACTATATCCTTAGGCAGAAAAAGCCAGTAGTCTTTTGGCTTTGGATATGCCACTTCCATAAGGCTCATTCTGGTTCTAGCCAGGGCATCACAACAAACCATGACACAAGAGATGCGTCATTGATCCCTGGCATTCACCACATGCTCAACAAAGTTGTGTTGGGGCGAGTTGCATTTTGTGTAGCATGTGGTAATTAATATACTTTGATGAAAGGGGTCGTACGGCATCTCACGTCTCGCACTTATAGGATGGCTCCGCTAAGTACCTCCTGGACGCACTGGACAGATTGCACCGACGTCCATATCATTGGCTGAGAAGAGGTCACAAACAGCCCAGAGCATTTACAATTGTGTCGAGACATTGTGTCTTATATCAGCAGCATCTCCGATGAAACTGAGTAACTCTTTTTTTGTCGTACTTCAAAAGCTTGAATTATTTTTCCAGCGCACGTGTTCATCCTTATTTAAACATAATTATTATTATGTTTCTTCAAAAGATGTGTGAAAAGGCGCATGACAGGCTGGCAATGTGGGGGTGGCTAGAACAATATGTTCAAGCCGCATTAGATGTCTTCGCATATTTAGTCTCCTTAACTGTGCGAACGTCGCACTGTAAATTGTAATGGACCCAACTATAGTGAGTGACACTAAAGGCTCCACGTACTTTTGATCCACGTGCACCTTGGCATGGACGGCATCTGTTAGGAAACGCACGGCGTACCAGCCTTTAGCTTCACAGATGACGTTTGGATACTGGTATTTATTAATTTTAGCTAACAACACACAATATCACAATAGTTGATTGATGGAACGTCCACCTGAACTTCTCGCTTTTTGAGAGCACAAACGTTGTACACTCTTAGGCGCGCAGCGAGCAAGTCCACACACCGAAGGGATCGCCGAGGGCAAGTAGCAAAATGTTTAGTATATAAAAAGATCGAATATTAACGCTTTACATTGGGGGATGTTCAGTACCCCTAGTACGAACATTTTAAAATTTTGAATAGTAATCGTATCGTTCACGTACGCTTAAAATTTTAAACAAAAGCTAACGTAACTACTCGTAACGATGGCGATTCGAAATTTAAAAGTGTTCGTGCTAGCACTAACACTTTACCCCTAGGGGTACGCAGTTCTTTGTCGAGCTTTGTATAGAAAATATTATATGCAGGTATTCGTAAATTATGTACGAAGTCTCCATCACGAAATATCACGTGCACGATGCAATGCCCCAAATCATTTCGATTCCGGAATGCAAATCCTTTGATACTGTTAAACGACACCACCATTTTCGTAATACCGCAATGCAACTCCTTCGGGAACTATTGCCATTATGCAAATTACTAATTCAACATTAAAATTACCATTGGAACGCCAAGGATTTGTACGGGTACAGTTGCACAAAGTATTTCGTGCAATCTTTTACTGAGTTTGAAAATTGCAGTCATTCGTTTCAGGAAGTGGCTATGATTTCGTACCTTTCACGTTTTATGTAATTCATTTGAATTAGAGCGGAGCAGTGTGGACGCGTCTTAAACGTGATGATGAACAGTAAAAAGTTCTTATACTATAATATACCTATTACTACAATCAACTGAATCATCAGATGCTGGCACTTACACTGGGGTAATACAGATAAGTTCGAGAATGTAGCAATAAGGCTGCTGTATTGTATTCCAAATTATCTCCAGGCTAAGTCGACTAGCATTTTGCATTTGGTTGTATTATTCAAGTTCTGAGAAAGTTAAAATTGTTTGTTTTGTATGATTACTTTTATTATTATAGTTTACTAGTTTTACAGTTACTTCATGCACGTTTTGTGGTTTAATTTTTTACTCATTCTCAAAAAACAAACAGCTATTCTAAATATGCTGCAATTCCTCTATAAATGAAATGTCAAAGTTTAAATTAAATGAATTTGGCACACAAATATGGACTAAAACATAAAATTTTCTTTCTCTCAGGAATGCTTTACCATGGGAAACTAGTACCTATTATTTTGTTTTTTTTTTATTTGGAAAGCTTAATTTATTTATTTACGACTTAAAATAAACTCATGATTGCTTATAAGCTAATTACAAGCTTTCAATATAAATAAAAAAGAGACAAGTTGCTAAAACAAAATGAACCACCACATTTTAAGAACATAATAACTCTTCCATGGCACAAAGCGTGACGAGAAACAATGAAAGTTTAAAACTGAAAAGTTAAAACACGTAAATTAAATGAATAAAAAGTTTTTACACTGGCAATACTAACTCGTATAGTTTGTATTGCAAGTGTAGAAACTTTTAATTAAACTGGCAGAATTATAGGTACTTCCTATTTAGCAGTAATAATAAATATGGTAGAACGATCATTGTAAATTCACAAATATACGCATAAATTAGATAGACATAAATTCTTTCTTCTACACATTTGCATAAACACAGAGATAAATAAAACACACACAATAAAACATTACGGTATTATCGTTGGAAGCAAAAACTAATGTTAGGGTGTTTAGGTACTGAAACGAATAATAGTGATAAGTCCCTAAAAGTAGAGAAAATCAAGAAAATTATGCAAAAAAGTAGGGTATTCAGGAGACAAAGAAACAGGACGAATTTAGAAAGGAAGAAGGAGGAGCACAGCGTGATGAAATGTTTTTTTTTATACAACTTGATGACAAAAACCGCTATATTATTATTATTTTTATTAAATGTTACTTGACTAAATGTTTAAAATACGTAAGAGTTTGAAAATATACCATATTTAAATTTATTTGCTTGCAATACTGGGTGTAATTTTTAAATCTGACAAGAATAAAAATAATTTATCTCGTAATTTAATTATCTACACTATTTATATCAACTTATCATTTTTGAAACATCAATTAATAAACTGCCATCCTTGCCAGAAGGTATATTCGTGCTACAAATTTGGCTGTAATTTATGTTGGTCGTGTTATTTTAAATTTAACCAGAATATTCAGCACAGTTTTACGCCAGACTAAGCTAAGCTCACCAGATTACCCGGTAATCAGATTCACCTAAAAGTATACAACGTCCAAAATGGGCTCGGTCATTAAGTACAACGTTATTGTAAAAAATACAAATATTTACCTACCTAGATTTGAAATAATATTTATCGAATTAAGGCCTCTGTTTAGGAGTTTAAAATTAATTTCAAACAAAAATGAAGTTTACAAACCTAGCCTAGAAATAAAAAAAAATTGGTACCTAAATATAGTAAAAAGTTACGCTACATTTTACGCTCCGTTAAGTTGCAATATGCAAGTAACATTTAGCGTAACTGCGCAAACTACTTACTTGCATTGCGTTTTCTCTGTAGGTGCTTATTGAAAAAAATGATTTATTTAACCACCTTAATAAAATATTTTATAAATGTTTTTGCATGTTATGTGCTAAGCAAAATACAAAATTGAAAATTTTAAATAGCCCCCGGGCGTCATTAATTATCTATCTAACATTTAGACTATTCTTATGCTTTTTGATTGTATAGGACCAGCATAAGGTTAGTGTGTCATGGGAATATCATCGAAGTGACAGTACTCCAAATTTCAAATCAATCGGATCTGTGAAAGTTAGTAAAACCCATAAATCACGTATAAATGAGCTGATAGTCATCAAACACCTAAATTGATCTTCATAAATTAAAGCTAAGAACCATCTTAGTCTCGTCAGCTTTCAAATAAAAAAAAACAAATCAAAATCAGTCCATTCGTTAAGGAGCTACGATGACACAGACAGACACACAGATACACAGAAAGACATGTGAAACTTTTAACATACCTCTCTTTTCATCATCATCAAAACAAAAAATAATATTTCAATATCTTACTAGAACATATCTAGGCCCAAAGACCTATACAAAGTGGGGGAGGCCCTTTCTGAATAAAAGTATTTTAGGGTTGCTATTCAGGTGTGTCCTGAAAGAAATAGTTCAACACCAAACAAAGTGTCACGTGCCTCCTTGCGGAATTAGGAAAAAGGTTTGGGGAAAGACGCGTAGTCGCTTCCATGAATTCTGTACTCGTGGGCCGTGGTTGTATTTTCTTTTTCTCCGATAAAGTATTTATTTATAGGTAAGCTTACTTTGAGGTATTTTGTCGTCGTTAATTTTATTATGGACTTATTTTTACCGATATGTAACACCGATGTGTGTGTACTAGGTGGTAGACCCATATGTAGGGTCGCCTGGGTAGGTACCACCGCCTTTCTTATTTCAGCCGTGAAACAGTTCGCTGTGTTTCGGATTGAAGGGAAAGGTAGCCAGATAATTACTGTTCTTGGACGGCATTTCATCTTAGGCCTCAAGATGACAACGCACCTGCAATATCAAGTGCTTTTCCTTGTCATTGCAGGTGTCTATAGGCCGCGGTAACCACTTACCACCAGGTGGTCCGTCAGCTTGTTTGTCATGTAGTTGTATAAAAAAATTGTAAGTAAATAGATCCAAATGTTCACATAGATGAAAATTACTGATTTTTTTATCTATGCCTCCAGTGTGAGTTCACATCTCACGTAACTACCGCGTTTACCGTATGGACTACATAATACTAAAATATTATTATGATTTCTTCACAGTAAAGACGGTGTTTTTAATGTTATTTTAAATATTATTACAAAAGATTAAAAAATACATTAACTTTGATAAATTTTTACGTCCCAGCCCCAGGACGTGAAATTTTTCTAGTTCAGATTTCTTTATAGTATGTAAAGACGCTGTGTCTCTTCATCTGTTAGACAGCAGATCTCGATTACCATAGTGGTGATACAAACGTCATTATGAGCCCTGGGTCGCTGCGTAGGTGTTTTTGCATAAAAATAAGCATAATAAAAAAAATGCATGAAAATAAGCATAGTAAAAAAATATATTGAATAACGGCTGACAACTTTCTCCGTTACGTGCGTAAATGTAACCAGATTAGACGCGCCGCGCGTTAACTTTTTTAACCCCCGACGAAAAAAGACGGGTGTTATAAGTTTGACGTGTCAGTCTGTGTATCTGTGTGTCTGTCTGTGGCATCGTAACGCCTAAACGAATGGACCGATTTTGATTCATTTTTTTTTGTTTGAAAGCTGATGTGACTATAATTTGTGAACATCAGTTCAGGCGTTTGATGACTGTCAGCTCATTTTCTACAAAAAAATAGGTTTTTACTAACTTTTACAGATCCGATTTATTTCAAATTTGGTGTACTGTCACTTCGGTGACATTCCCATGACATACTAACCTTGAGCTGATCCTATACCATCAAAAAGTCTGCGAAATGCTTAATTCGTCAGAAACTTACAGCAGATATAGCGTGTTTGGGCTCTTATGAATAGTCTTAGTTAGATGGTGTTAGATAGATGATTAATGACGCCGGGGGTTACTTAAAATTTTTAATTTTGTAATTATTATTTCTGTTTTCTTCCACCAATAGAGATGTAGTTGATGAACCTGCTTAGCCACACTCCAGACACAATTGCTTTATAATAAATTGTCATGTGCTCCCGGGAGCCTTGCGTGGCTTGACAAATTAAAGCAAGTACACGTGAGTATCGTCATTTTTAATTAAAGGACAAGTGAAATTTATTTTGTGTCAAAAGAACAGTTAGGGCTCCTTTTTTTCACCACTAGTTTTTTTTTCATGTCTAGATCTTAACTGCTTTGGATGTAATCATATATGTTATCTTTTTTATTAAAGATTATTATCGTGAAAATATTAAGAAGAATTCAATTTGCTTATTTATAAACATGGGTTAGAAACTGCATAAATTGGGATGTTGCCTAAGTTTGAATATGGCGGTATTTTTCACAAATTCGGAAAATATACACTCCTGTTACTCATAAAAACAATTCAAACTTAAAAGATATGAAATATTTTTGAAGTTGTGCTGTTTAAAAAATTATAAATATGGTGTTTTTTATTCCATTATTTATCAAACATGTTAATGATATTTGATTGCTGTCATCAAATAAAACAACTATTATTATGACGACTATAAAAAAAACATACTTATTACATAGTTATTATTAATTTTATCAGTATGCCCATACATTTCTTAGTAATATAGAAACGTGTGACGTCACCTGTTCCGTAGATTTTCTATGGAGCGTTTTCTTATGGTGCGCCGCAACACATCAAAAATACCGCTATATCTGTGAAATTATTGATCCTAGGCATACTGTTTCTTTTGCAATATTTCTTATTGAGTTATATACTTCTTATTTATGAAATAAAAAAAGTTGTCAACTACCCTATTGTATCAATATTATCAAATATTTATGCAATTAAATATTTAGTCATGTAAACTATATTGTAACTTAGTGTAGTGTAGTGTGCCTTATGTTTAACGCAGAGCTTTTTTTGGTTAGAGAAGTATGCTGCTATCTTTGTTAGGATTGTAAACGCAATGTGTCAATGTCAAACCACATTGATTGATTGAGCTCTCTAAATGCGAAAATCAGATTGTATACGCTGTGATTGAATTATGTGCTGTTACGCAAATGGACTTTTCATTCATCTATTTCTGTTTGTACTTGAGTAAAATGTATGCTTTCAGGGATCCTTAATGTTTGGCCAATTATTTTTCACAAACTGACACTTTAAAAATAATGTTTTCAGAAAATATAATTTACCAACCATTCAACAATTTCAAAAACATGTACCTATTATGTTTTTGTAATTCGGTTTAAAAAATAATAAGTAATTGCTTTTGCCAAATACAAGTTGCTATACGAAACCAATTTCTAAAAACACCATTACACAACCTTTCTTTCAATAAATCATGCTACTAAAAGCAATGTTAAACAAACTCAGATTTGGCAATATTATTTTTATTTAGCTCATTGTTTCGTCTGATAGGCTCCAGTAGCCTATTTATTTTTGTTTTAGATAATGTTTACTAATAAAAAATATTTTGTTTCCCACAAATTAATTTACGGACATGTTAACATTTTACCATTTAAATACATTTCTAAGACAAAAAAACGGACAAGTGCTAGTAACAATTATAACACTACAGCTATATTTACGAATGTTATTTCATTACCTACTCAACTAAAGCCTCTAATAATTTACTTACCTATTTACAAACACTCGGAGAAACAAAGTTTTATCGAACTTAGTTCATTAGTTGAAGCACAGTACATCAAAACGAACAGTTACGTTGCTTAATTAACTATACCCAAAGACAATTTGTTTTTTTTACATTGAATAAAAAACATAAAGGTTTCCATAAATGTCTTGCTTTTCCATGTAGGATAAAATAAAGTATTCAGTAGAAGATTACAAGATATTTTCTAAAACCAACTGAAACTTACTAACCTAAGATTGTAATCACAAACATGTATAAATTCCTTATTGCTTGATTCATATCAAATCTGCTAATATCTTCTATAAAAATAAAAATCGAGGGGCTCGGTGGCGTAGTGGTTTGTGCGCTCAGGCTTCGATTACGAAAACAAAGCAACTTTAGCCATGTTCGATCCCGGGATGGGTCAATAAAAATGTGTTATCTCTCACTTCTCCGTGGTTCCGAAGGCACGTTAAGCCGTTGGCCCCGGTTGTTACTGCAACCACTTTAGCCCAACAACTCGCAGTGCGCCAGCGTGGTGGAGCTCTGGCCCGAGCTTCTCATATGTTGCTCCCATGTATGAAGTCTCCGCCTTAAATGATGATGTATGAAGCCTGTGCTCAGCAGTGGGACGTATACAGGGTGGAAAAATCTATGGGCCCTGGATGATAACTTAATCCTTTAGTTAGCTCATTTTACTGACAGGAAACATTCTTTTATTTTTAAAACAAACAAAACTGCATTAAAAGATCTTCTAAAATTCGCTTGTCTCACCCGGAAATCAAACCAACTAAAAATTAAAAAGTAAACCCTCGCTATTTTATAATACGGATCGGTAGGATTATCGTTCAGGATAAAATTTCTCTAATAGGTAAACATTTGCTCTTACACTCATCTGTTGTACGAGATTGAATTTGATTGTACCTATGAAATTGAATATTTATTACTGGTTTTTTATTGACAATGTCTAGTACTGTAAAGTTCATTTGTAACAAGTAAATCACACCTTAATAATGTCTCTCTAACATCCAAAGATATCGTATTAAGGACAGGCTTGCTAATTTTATTTATCTCTAAGTAGAGAAGTAGTAAGAGTAGTTCTAGTAAATGGTAATAATAAATTTATGCACAATTCCTTCTTCCACGAAGTTTTCTGACAGAAAGTTGAAAATTTGACGTATTTTTTTATTGCAACGCGGGGCAACAATTTGAAATTCAAACGTCAACTTTCAAAACTTTTAAAACCGATAAAAATGTTAAAATTCATGTAAGTGTGTTCTTTGTATTGATGTTAAAATAAAATTAGTATTAGTTTTCATTTTTTTTATTTCAATGACCAAATGTTTATTAAGTAAACAAATTTTATCCTGAACAATAATCCTACCGATTCGTAGAATAAAATAGCGAGGGTTTCTTTTTTTAATTTTTAGTTGGTTTGATTCCAGAATGAAACAAGCGAATTTTAAAAGATCCTTGAAAGCAGTTTTGTTTCTTTTCAAAAATAAAAGAATGTTTCCTGTCAGTAAAATGAGCTAACTAAAGGATTTAAAGTATTTCCCCTCCAGGGCCCATAGATTTTTCCACCCTGTATATAGGCTAGTGATGATAATGATGATGAAACGAAAATCAATGTTTGTATGTTTGTCCCCTATGCGCCTTAACCATTGTAGGGTGTTCTGGGGACGCCAATTAAGGTTCCTGTATTAAAAATCTTTTTTTTATTATTTTAATACCGAACAGTTTTCTCTTTGCGGGCATTGCAAAGAAGCTAGTAGTTTCAAAAATCTACGCTTAATGTATGTCCTTCGTCAAAGATCCGAGATAAGCGAAAGCGTGAATGACACAATAGTGGTGCACTTTAAGTGTGAACTCGACTTGACGGGAAGTGCATGAGAAGTGGCGCGAATGAAATTACTGAATCTTTTGACGGTAGAGTGTCGACGTCACTTTCCGACACTTACAATGGATGTGATTTAAATAATATGAAATACATTAAATCACTTATTCCCGTGCGCGAAGTTCGCTCATATCTACAGCGAATATAGATCCATATTATTTTTTGTTAAGTGTGAATCAATATACAACCAAGTTAGTCCCATATAAAATTTGCCTGCATCATAGGAAATCTGTTCTTTATCTCCAAATATGAGATAAGGAACATAACTCTTCAACAAATAACGTTAATTGGCAAGTCAAACAATAATTATTGTTTTGACTGACTTACAGATATTGAAAACAATATCTATAAGTATGTCAACCAGAAACTGAGAGACACACAAGTCGGAAATGCTGACGTTTACTCATTTAGCTTTAACTTTGGAAAGTTATCGCAAAAAACTTAGATTTCAAAACATTTTCAGCCTTTTTAGGGCATCGACGTCGATTTTACATTTTACACTGTGTCTCGTGGTCTATCTTAGGTGCCGAAAATAATAAATTTAATAAGAAAATCAACGTATTTTATAATAAGATTTCGATTAAGGTATAATTTTAAAGACATGACTGGTGTCAAATAAGTTTGTCGTGGTTTTCATTTTGAATAATATCATCCTACATGGCCTTCCTACATCGGAGAAACACATTGGGCCATAACACCACCACGCTGGCCCAAAGCGGTTTGGTGGGTTAAAGCGGTTGCAGTAACAACCGGAACCAATGGCTTAACGTGCCTTCCGAAGCACGGAGGAGCTCGAGATTATAAATTTGATTGACCCATCCCGGGACCAACCATGGCGAAAGTTGCTTTGTTTTTTTTAATCGAAACCAGAGCGCTCAAACCACCCCGCCACCGAGCTCTTGAATAATATAAATAAGCATGTCAATATATGGTAAAGTTATATTTTGCTACTCGTGAAAAGTGAAAAAGATTTTCCGCGATACATACTTAGGTCGAGAAAGTACAGTGACACTTGGAATAGACAACCACACATCTACGACACACCCGTACACTTTTCCTAAAGTCGTCTACTGCACTAGAAGCACATGTTACGTAGGTAAAGCTCAACATATTTCACGAACCAGATAAATATTTTAGTCCAATATGTGTTGGAGCCTTGGAGATTTATTAGAATATATTTAAATGAAAAAATAATCGTGTACTTATAAAATATTGATTCTCCGCATTGATAACCAACCCTAATTTGAAACGATAATAGCGATTATAAAGCATTTTTTTGCTAGTTGGGATATTCTTACTAATTTTAATTATATTTTTTGCAAAAATTAACGGTTTACGCATACTTACCGCTCTTTGTACAAGACTGATTAATACCAGCTAACCTTTTAAGTATAAAAGCCTTCAAAATTTAAATGATTAAACCTCTTACACGGGTAACCTTTTCGGACCCTGATTAAGATTTTAATTAAACCAAAACAGTTTCAAATGATTGTTAAACCTATCAAATATAGGTACAACAATAATCTGCCTTAGAAAACAAACAAAAGGCCAGCAATATAAGGAGTGTTGCGTACAAACAAATACAAACATCGATAAAACCTCGGTTACGAAGCTTGCCCATCGAGAACTGCGTGCCCCTAGTGAATACCGAAACAAAAGCGCGTCGAAAGTGAATTCCGAAACAAAAGACTAACGAAATGAAGGCGCTGGATTCGAATGAGTTTCATCTCTCATTGTTTCTTTTATTTAAAGTACGTACGCGTACTTGTGACACACACTCATAAAGAGATATTCGTAATAACGGACTATTGTGTTGCAAGACCGAGAAACACATAAATCTTACTTAAATAAGCCTTAAAGTTTGTGTTAATACTTTACGGTCTTCAAGAAAATGCTTTCATAGCAGATGATGTTTCAATACAATAAGTTTTATTTCTTGGTAATATTACCAAGATAAAAAACTTCAAAGCTAGGGTATTTTAAGAAACAATCATGTTTGTTTTGCGGGATCAATAACAAAGAAGGTGGTACACTTAGGGAATATTTTATTACTAAGTATGTAGACAGGGACCTATTGTAGTATTTTCTACTCAAGTTGAGATCAAACTGGGGAAGGATTACCAGCTTATAGAAGAACACAACCAGGGGTACTAATTTTAGTGCTACTGCGGTGATCCATGTTCTCAGAGGTCATCTAAGATTTTAGTTCTTTTGGGAGTAAGAAGGAATGACTCGTAGGCTCCGCATATACAAGAGATCAGAGACAAAAACATTATTATTATTATTTATTTCGTTTATAAATTTTCATACATTTGTACTGTTTCAATGAGAAATTCATGCATTATTGACGCCAGCCTTAAATTTCACACAAAATCTATCGTTACTCGATACGAGAGATTCGGAGAAATAAAATGTCCGTGGCTCTGTTTCAATGAGTGGTCACCACGTGTGCGCCGGGCTGCTACAAATTGTATGATAGTAGGTAGGTACTCTGTAAAAATAATGCTAGCTTTGGGTATAACAAGCGCTTATATGCTACGCTTACCGCTTACTATTTGGCAAGCGGATTTGTTTGCTATTCTTGAAAACTTTAGCCTGAGTACCTACAATTTACACGGCACATAATTGCAGCATGTTGCTTAAAGGCGTTATATCTAAACGTTCTTTCGACCGAGAAAGGTGGAGATATGACTGACTCAGCGCGCGGAGAAAAATACAAAACAGAGATCGCGCATGTAACGTAAGCGAAAAAACACAAATTATTTTATTAAAAAATATCTGTGAGGATTACAAAAATACCTCTACACGATTGTGAATATCAATGATATCTACTTTGTAAAGTAATTTTCTACGGAATTATTTATTCATGTCGTTTACCAATAATCTGAAACTTTCTTATTATTAAGACGTCTTTTCGAAAATAAAATGTATTGAGGCAAAATCTTCAAATCGTGTTTCTGTTCTAGACGTGTCTAGATAAGGATAAGATTCGTAAGTTCTTTCAGCGACATATGTCGCTGAAAGAATTACATTACATATAAATTACAATTACATTACATATAAAAAAGCATTTTTTTCCGATGTAGCGCTTTAATCACTCAAATGCCATGTTAACTTGTGCTAGGTCTCCAAGAAAAAATCTTGATACAGTGAAATCCATCAAAAGAGTTGTAGCACTTGTTTTATGAGAATAACAAACCAATCCCAACTGCCAACAAAAATCCAGAACATTGGTAGACCCAATACCAATATCTATTTCACCAAAAGATGTAGTGTAGAAAGCCGATATACATTTTATTGCAAATTGAAATGAATTTCTTCGTCCTTTCACAAAGATCCTAAGTTCACAGACTGAAAGAACCACAAGGTTGTGAAATATATTGCATTCGCATATTTTATATGACTATGTATTATTTGGCCTTCCAGGGAAATTTTATTCAAATAGGATTCGATTTGATTATTTTTAGGGGAGTTATAATATGATTCCGCTTAAAATAATAATAATAAAAATCATAAGCTTTAACAATAATAAAAATAATATACAATTAATATTTGTGTTGGAAGAAGATAAAGAATACAAAATCTTACTAATCTTATCTTACTAAAACTATAAATGGGAATACTTCAAGAGATGTTTGTCAATCATGCCATATTATGAGAACTGGATTACTACTTTTCATCCTGGGAAAATGTATCGTTCTGGTGGGATAAAACCAAAATTCGTAAAACCAAAAGTAAAAGCTAGTTAATAATATTCAAATAACCGTCACCGCGCATCTACATTACAATAGTAGCACTCTAATGGCCATTAAAAGCTATAATAATCACACTAGTTGGAATGATTCAAACAATTTTCAATTTTTCGCCAAATCGTAAAATCGTAAAACATAAAAAATGAATGTACATACTCAATAATATTGGCAAAGAGTTCCATATTATAATTGTTTTCTTTACAAGTAACTAGTACTAAAAACTCACCCATATTATAAAAACGCGGCCTAAAGTTAGTCATGTTCTAAAACTGATGCTGTCACTTTTATTTGTTAAAAGAAAGACAGTGACGGCATCAGTTTTAAACCCAGGTCTAGCTTTAGTCCGCGTTTTATAATAAGGGGGTTAGTGTCTTCCTTGTAAATAACAAAATGTACAGTTTTATACAGACTGTAAGGAGAAAAAAAATTTTGAAAATCGGTTCACAATTGACAGAGCAATCGGTGAATTATGTTCACCGATTTCTCTGTCAATTGCGAACAAAAACAAAAAAAATACATACAGTGGAACATATAACCTCCTTCTTTTTGAAGTCGGGGGAAAAAAACAGACTTGTTAAAAATGGTCTATCGAAAAAAAAACGGTTGTTTCTTAGTTAAATGTCGGAAAATCAGTTTTTTTACCAAGTCGTTCTTAAGATGACCAGCTATGCTATTCTCTCAAGTCAGCAGCCTTGAATTCGTGGCTGACGGCAGTAACTTTTAGCGTATGGTTGACAACCATTTGACGACCGTTTGGCGACACTAGAGTTCCGATGACGAGCACAGCGCGAGCCGGAACTAAATACTTGTTTATTTTTATATATTTAAGTAAAAGTCAGTCAAATATTGAATGAAGTTTAGTCGTCAAGCTCGATTTAAAAATATTTCTGTTAATGAATAGCACTGCAGCACTCCTATCAACCTTTATTTAAAAGGGAGTTTTTTTTAACCCTGTATAGTTTCCACATTATAAGGACAGTGCTTAGCTTATAACATATAATAGACAAGAAGAAATTCCAAGGACTATCGCAAATCCTCGGAGGCTCAGTGGTAAGAATAGTCACCGGCGGGTTCTGTTTTCACCCCCGGAGTTTTTTAAAAATGTTTATGTAAGATGTATATGTAAATAATATTCAAAAATTTACTAAAGTGTCAGTAAATTTCTTAGATAACTATGTCAACGAGAACTTTAGAGAAAAATACTGCGATCGATTCCCGAACCATGTGGAATAAAAAAAAGCGGTTTCCTTAATCTCTATCTCTAAAACTTTCAGATTTCTACATGGACGACCCTTCTCAAACCTGTATAATTCGAGTATTTCATAGTTGCTCCCTAAGCTTAAGACTTCGTAAGTTAAGTCTTTGCCGCAGCATCTCTTAGAGGATGTCAAAACGAATATTTTATAAAGCTGTAGCCAATATCGAAGTTAGGATCAATTTTACATTATAAATCCCGATGATAAATCTCCTCTCTCCAGAGGATATAGTAATATGGTCGATCTTCGTTGGCACTGAGAAATGGGTAAATAGATGCCAGATAACGGAGAAATATTGATAGTATTCTATGTACACAAATATTATAAATATACTAAACAACAACAACATAGAAAAAACATCCATGACTCATGTCCAAATGCATGCACTCAACATAAAACGTGTGCCCCTACTGAGATTCGAACACGGGACCCCCGACCTGGTAGCTATAGTTAGTGGGACAGACTACACGTTCAGCCGGTCGTCGTATTGCTTTCATATGCAGTACTAAATTATATTATGACGTCATAAGCATACCAATTTTCAAACCGTTCAAGCCATTCGCCCCATAGTATAGTATAGTTTCTAATGTGATTTATCGATTTGTATCGAGTAACCAGTTACCGGAAATATACTATGTAGACTAGGTATATTATACTATGTATATATATATATATCCTTAACTGGTTGCTCGGGAATAGTGTCATAGAAAAAGGAAAGATAGTGTGACAGATCGTTAAGGCCCTGCATGCCAGCTCTCTGACTTTCATTTGATGTTGTGGATTGTTGGTCACAAGGTCCAAGGTACTGGCGACAGTGAGACAGAGCTATAAAAGAAGTTTGAAACAAAGAAAAAAGTGTTGATTAGGGCTCTACATCCAGAACGCCATGGAGATATCAAGGATCATATTGTAACGATGTGCCGAAGAACATGGAGTCATTTCAATGTAATTTTAGGTGCTATTTGTGACTGCAAAACTTCAAACTTGCGAAGTTTCAGGAAACTTAAAATTACAAATAATAAAATTTTAATGGTGGTCTGTTCGAGTTATGAGTACCTCAGATCTATAAATCCCGAGTTCAATGATCGTGCAGCAGAAATATTCTGCTCGATTTGATTTGAATCACGGCCAAGTGATAGCCTTGGTGTTGCAAGCATCCATAGGCTACGGGTAACCGCTTACCATCGGGTGGGCCGTATGCTTGATTTTATATATTATAAAAAAGTGAAAAGTTACTAATTACAAGCTTGCTTGTCATTTTTTATTTATACTTACAAATGTATAAAAATACCCCTTAACGCGTTCTTGCCATTCAAACATCAGCACGAGCCATGACGTAAATGAATTATGGAAAAATGAGTTTTGTGACTGTCTCCGAAGAGCCGAGTGAGCGACCCGAAGATCCCGTTCAATATTTATTTTAGGGCACGAAATTTGATTTATCGCCAGTGGAGCTGTAAAGTGTAGCCTTTTATCGTAACCAACGTGAAAATTGAGTCAGTTTTTCAGTGATCTGAAGAAGAAACCTCTTTGGGTGTTTTTGGGGGCTGATTTTGGTTTTGAGCGCATTCCAGACGGAAGATTTGTTTTGATTATATTAATGAGAGAAATTTTGTTTTATTTATAGTAATTTTATTCATAACGGTACTTCTACATGGTTTCACGGACGGATGTAAACATAAAAAGATTTAGATATACATAATATATATGGTATGTTTCCATATGTTTTCAAAAAGCACCTCTTACAATCACTGGGTAATAGGTATTTAATCCTATTTTTGGTTTCAAATTTTGTCCTGGTAAAATGTCTCTTAATATTGCATCAATCACAATAATATAACTATATGTGGATAATGGTGCTGATTGTACATCGAAAACCATTAAAATCTATGTAGCAATTAGTGAATTTATTGTACAGTTGTTTGTTGTTCTAAATAAATAAAATAAAAGTAAAATAAAATAACCTTTAGTTTAATTAAATTAATTACATTTAGAAGACTATAAAAATTTCTTCGGTTTTGAGATTATATAAATCTCAAAACCGAAGCAATTTTTATATTCAACTTTGATACATTTACAAGATGTTAAGAGAACGCTCTAGAAAACAAAGACAGGTGACTGTGCTGGTGATCTTAATTAGCATGATTAGTTAAAAAAAAATGCGAAAAAATCAGCTCTTTCATACTAGATTACTACACGACCTGTTTGTATGGTGCAACGGGTTTTGTTTCGCGATTGTTTTCGTAACTATTCATGTTTTGGATCATCATCACAGTCATCTGCCTTTGTTTTCGCCTTACATCCGGTATACCTATCAATCAGAAGCCTATAATCAAATAAAGAATTGTATTACGGGTAATAGTGGTCTTTAACACAAGCTTCAATAGTCATGTTAAGGAAAAACTACTCCAATACTTCCACTGCAAGTTTCTCATTACAAATTATGTTAGTACTAATCTTTTGACCCAATTAATGGTTCGTGAAAGTCCGAATAGAAGGACCCTTCAAACCCAACTCGCCCGAATCAATTAGTAATGTCTAACTAAACTGTTTATAAACGTGAAACGCTAACCGATTTGGAGCAAGATTACTTAAATAAAATGCGAATTTAGCTAAAGCAGCGGTGACATATATAACAATCAAATACATAAATAAAATTACTATTACGTAATAAAATCAAAATAAAATAAGAATAAAATACATAAAAAAAATAGTATTTCGTGATAAAATCCAAAGTTATTCCCGGTCTCTCATCAAATCGAGGGGAGGACACCTGGCAGAGGAGACCAGATGGCCGAGGGTCAGGGCGACAGAGAGAGAAATCAGCGGACAATCCTGGAGTTTTCGAGCAAGATCGCGTACTGAAGCGCTGCCATTGCCGGTCCGTCATGCAGTCCTAATCTCCTCAGAAGATCGCGAACAGAGATCGGTACGAGGCTGTTGGCTGAGACTACGACAGGTATGAACTCAGTGGACGGTGGAACGGAATAATATTCATTAAGCAATTCTGTGACAGTGATTATTATTTTTATTATCATAAGCCACCACTGTTTTCACAATACGTTCAGAGAACCATATCTGCAAATAATAATATATATTAAAAGTATTTTTTTTATACAATGCACGGCAATTGACCCAACACCACCTGATGTGAAGCGGTAAGGAGAGTCCATATGCGAAGACAGCTAGTGCAGAATAGACATTGCACTAGCCGCCTCCACCTTGCCGGCCCAAAAGGTGCTTTTCCACGCCTCTCTTGAAGGACCCCATATTATAGGAAGGAGGGAACACATGTGCTGGCAAAGAATTCCAAGTTCTGTATGTACAACAAAGAAACGAGGCACTAAATTTCTTTGTGTGTGAAGTTGAGGTGGAGGCCAGCACGCGTGCTCCTGAGCAGGAAGAGGGAAGGTGGGATAAGCTCGAAAAGCTCGTCAGAGCACTCCCCGTGATAAAGCCTATAAAAGGCGCTAAGCAACGCAATGTCTCGACGCAATTGCAGAGGCTCAAGGTTGTCCGTGACCTCTATATCGCCAATGATACGGACAGCACGACGCTGTCCAGAAAACTAAAACGAAACTAAAAGAATAAATGTCGAGAATATGTTGTCTGTTAACTTTTGTTGTTAGATAAAACGCTTTAGGCTTTGGTAATCGCTTACAATCAGGCGGATCCTATGCTTGTTTTCACAATTGTTGTTTAAAGAAAACGTGATGACTCAAAATACCTCGAAACATTTAATCCTTAACCGATAGTGAATTTATCAGACTGGAGTTTACGTCGTTCTGTGTCGGATCTGTGAAGTCCATTATTTCACGAGGCTAGACACTTGACATTTGCTGCTTAAAGGTCTCCGTTTAATTAATGGTTGATTTGGGTACTAGTCGGATTTTTACATGTGTTTGTTGAAAATCACAAATAATGGAAATTCGTACAGTTTCTGTTTCTTCAAGTATGCAACATATATAGTAGAGTAATTGGTAAAGCATTTTGAATTTGGTGACTACCTTTTTCTTTTTCTTAAAAATCCACAGCTTTCCGGGAACTTTGGTTGCATGAAGGATTTTCGCTTTGATTTTTTGTTTTTTAGGTGCAATATTAGATAAAATTATAACTATCCAATTTACGGCTAATGCTATCAGACATCATATAAAACGCGTCGTCTGTTTGTACGCTTATAACTTTAGAACGACTCAATAGATTTTGTTGCATTCTGTGCAGTTTTTACTGTAAGGTAGGAGATTTATTTGGAAAGGTTTGAGTTTGGTAGATATACAGGATGGGGACCACAATAGGACATTAAATCAAAACATGGGCTATATAAATTCTTAACAATGTTTTCCAACTTTCAAATACATATTATTCATTTGATAAATTTTATAACATTTATATGAAATAATGCAGCCAATGTTGTACTATTCTGGCCACCAACCTGTACAATATTACCATGGTTTTAGGCATGTATCACCGCACTACGACCTAGAAGAGCGGCAAAATTGGAGTTTTATTTAATACCTCATTTAAAACCGGACACAACCCCAATCGATTTAAAAACGGTCCAGTAGCAGGTTAGATAAATTACTGAATTACAACGGCTCGTGAACAATTTAATCATGCGAGTACTGTTACAAAGGACATGTAGGTAAAAAACACTAATGAAGGTCCGACCAAGAAGGTCCTACCAGTAAAAACAATGAGTTTTTTTTTAATTACTCCGTGTTATTCTTTGGAGCTTAGTAAGTAATTCGCTCACTGTGTGTTTTTAAAATTTTGCTTAAGCATGAATTTAGGTTAGGGTTATGAAGTTGTCTTTGTTCTGATTAATATAATAAGTTGCATAAAATCCTTTTTATTTTTAACCGACTTTAAAAACTAGGAGGTTCTGAATTCGGTTGGTATGTTTTTTTTCTATGTATGTAAGTACACAGATTACGCCGACGTTTCTGATCCGATTTACGTAATTCTTTTGTTGTTTGATGCGGAATAGTTGCATGGTCCCATAACTTTTTAAAGAAGGAAGTTCTATGTTCCACTGTATGTATTTTGTTTTTGTATGTATGTTCACTGATTTCTCTGTCCATTGTGAACCGATTTTCAAAATTCGTTTTTTTGTTCGATAGAGTATACACCTGAGGTGGTCCCACTGTCACCAAATCAGGATCTGAGGATGGGATGGGAAATCGAGGGCAAACCACAAATTTTATAGGCACGTATGACATGTTTTACTTTTTCCAAAGCTATTCAAGTATTTGCTTCTGTTAGTCATTAGTTTTTACAGTAAGGATAACTACTAACCGTAGGCTAGAGTGGGGTAATTATGAACACGGAATAGCTCCGAACGAGACAGTTTATAGTGATTGTATCAGGATTGAAAAGGACAAAAAGTCCATGCTCAATGCCTGGTATTGTACTGTCTACAGCACATCAATCGTAACAGTTTGACCTTGAGACCACCCTTACTGCGTTCGTGATAGAGGCGGTTTTTGCAACTGTTACACTTGATGTGCTGTCGTCTGTATATGGGTTACTAAATCAGCAGAAAGAGATTATCAATTAATTTCTTCTACATGATTTACACGGCCACAATAAAAAGCTCTGAAAAAAATATATAGCCAAACTACTTAAGTTACATTAGTTGTGACCAAAATCTAACGAGATAGTTATACTTAATTACAGTTTGTTTGATTTAACAAATCGGGTGTATCTCCATTCACCTTTAGGTTCGGCTAGATCATCTGCTGTTTGCTACTGCAAGTGTTTCTTACGGCAACCATTTACATTATTAAAAAAGTTACCCAACAAATAAAAAAAAATACTATTCCAATCTAAACGTGTTAAAATTGTTTAAATTTGCATGCTGTAGTAAGTATATGGCTAAATAGGTTAAGCTACTCACAGAACTTATAAACAACATTGTAATAACCCTATTTAAAGCAAATAAACTTGATTTGATTTGATTTATGGACGTGGAAAGTGAAGGACAAACCTTGCCCAATTTCTTCCTTGGGTGTCTTGTTCTTCTCAGAATAAAAACTCCCCTGTAGGTTCACGAACAAACGGCTTAGTATTTTTTTACTTTTACTTAAACTACTTTACTTCAAAGCATGATAGTGAAATATCCCAGCAATTCAGAACTGCGTTTCTATTGAAGTATTGACATTAACCTCTAAGAATAATAGTTAAATAATAGTGATAATCTATTTCTTCAATAAAAGCTCTATAAAATGTTAATTTGAAACATTATCGCCCAATGCAACTTTCGCCTTGGTTCATCCTGCGATAAGTGTATTATAATTTATAATCTCGAGCTCCTCCGTGCTTCGTCATGCACGTTAAGCCGTTGGTCCCGGTTGTTACTGCAACCGCTTTAGCCCACCAACCCCATTGGGCCAGCGTTATAGTGATACGGTCCATAAACTCCTCATGGAATGCTGTGCCCAGCAGTAGGACGTATATGCCTATATCCGGTGATGATGATAAGATGGAAGCCGAAAATCCCGTACAAACAAATCTAATTATTAAATATTAAGAACAATTATTAAAACAAGAACCACGCGGTACGTAGCTTAGCAGCAGTTATTTCTTTTTCTAAGAAATGAAAACCTTTATTAAAGAACTACAAAAGCCATTTTGCCCGAGGAAAACTAAATTTAATCAGGATCCACTTGAAACTAACATTATTTGCGCAGCGGGATGATGATTAAATTTAGTTAGGTAAAATGCAAATTTTGTTTATTATACCAAGGCTATCATTAAGCCACGCTAATTAGTAAGACTTGTAGGAAAATAGAGGTTGTCCCAAAACATCTACAACCTTAATGATAGGGGAGAGAGTTGCCAATTAAATTCTACGCTCTAGAAATAGGTGTAATGAATGTAGACACGCACAGAATGCCTTTAACTTTTGATTTCATAAAATATTTATAAAATGCACATCTGTGAAATTTTATTAATGAATACTATACAATTTTAAGGCGAATAAGTTTCATTAATAACCACTGCCACGTTTGCAGTATACGTTTTAGTTAGTATAAGCAACTTAAAGCATATAGTTTTAGTAATTAAAATATAATAAAACTAGAAAAATTTCACGTCCTGAGGCAAGAATCGAACTCGCGACCTTTCGCAATCCGGGCGACTGCTCTGACCACTGAGCCACCCAGGACTTGGGATATCCCTGTGAAATTCTTCTAGTTATAGTTTTATACGCTAAAATACATTGTTAGCTAACGTACATTCAGACATGACAGACAGACAGACACTATGGTGTTGTTAGTCATTATATTTTTTGTGATAGTAAACATGTGATTTTTATGGTTCCGTACCTAAAGGGTAAAACGGGACCCTACTACTAAGACTCCGCTGTCCGTCCGTACATCCGTCTGTCACCAGGCTGTATCTCATGAACCGTGATAGTTGGACAGTTAAAAATTTCACAGATGATGTATTTCTTTTGCCGCTATTACAACAAATACTAATAAACCGAATAAACCGCATCATTTGTAAAATATATGAAATTTTTAGAAGCATTGCACATGCTTAATGCATATCCTACGGAACACAGTGTTTTAGCAAATTGTTCAACATAATTTTACTGGTGTTAACCCGTCAAGTATCAGATTTTATTCCATAAAAAGTACGGCAATCAACCCAACACCACCTGAATACCTGATGTGAATTGCGAAGAAGATGCCATATGCGAAGACAGCTGGTGCAGTTTAGACACTGCTCTAGCCGCCGTCACCTTGCAGGCCCAAAAGGTGCTTTTTCACGCTTCTTTTGAAGGAATTCATGTCAAACGAAGGAGTTAACACATGTGCTGGCAAACAATTTCAAGTTCTGGAAGTACGACAAAGAAACAAGTCACTCAATTTCTTTGTGCGTGATGTTGAGGTGGAGACAGTGAACTACACAATTCATTCCAGATACAATTGATCTTTTAATTGTCATAAACCTCCAGAGGTATAACGCCGCTTGACAGATAATCTTTCTCTATAGTAACTATATTGTGTTATGAAACATTACAGTTTTTAAGCTATTGCATAGCTTCTATCGCGGGCCTTGAGCGCGGGGACCGAATCCAGAAATTCCGTAACGAAAAAACCTCACGCTCCCCACCTATGCGCAAGGAGGTGTGGCTTGAAGGCCGTGCATCGTCTAACGTCGTTTCAGTTCGGCAGTCTTCGACACGGCGTTGTGTGCGTGCGATTAGACGTATTGTACGACTCTACGAAACTCGCACGAATCGAGACGAGCTGCTCCGAAATCGGACGAATACATAAGCAGCTGTTTATGAGAAAGTATATAGGTGTATAGGTATTTGTACATTATTATCACAAATGCAGTATTAATTTTGAATTGAAAATATAATACTGCTATAAAGATAACCTAAACTTTTGATATCAAAATGAGCGATATTAAAAGTAGAACTCTTTTATACACACAAACATACGCTTTTTTATTTATTTAATAATAGAAAAATTTGTTTTCTTATCGGTCACCACGCTCAAAAAGTGTAACTTGAATTAATATCAAAGAAAAAGAAATACTGCATGAATAAAATAAATAAATAAAATTATAATTGCATAAGTTGATACAAAATGCTATGCAATAGCTTTACCGCGGCAGTCCCCGAGTGCCACACGTCTTTTTAAGCTATTGCATAGCTTCTATCGCGGGCCTTGAGCGCGGGGACCGAATCCAGAAATTCCGTAACGAAAAAACCTCACGCTCCCAACTCCGATGCGCAAGGAGGTGTGGCTTGAAGGCCGTGCATCGTCTAACGTCGTTTCAGTTCGGCAGTCTTCGACACGGCGTTGTGTGCGTGCGATTAGACGTATTGTACGACTCTACGAAACTCGCACGAATCGAGACGAGCTGCTCCGAAATCGGACGAATACATAAGCAGCTGTTTATTAGAAAGTATATAGGTGTATAGGTACTTGTACATTATGATCACAAATGCAGTAATAATTTTGAATTGAAAATATAATACTGCTATAAAGATAACCTAAACTTTTGATATTAAAATGAGCGATATTAAAAGTAGCCCTCTTTTATACACACAAACACACACACGCGTATAGTTTAAATTCTAAATTTAGATTCTCAATATAAATAAATAAAAAAAAAACAAATAAATAAAATAATAAAAAAAAAAAAATTAAAAAAAACAAAAATTATTTATTTAATAATAGAAAAATTTGTTTTCTTATCGGTCACCACGCTCAAAAAGTGTAACTTGAATTAATATCAAAGAAAAAGAAATACTGCATGAATAAAATAAATAAATAAAATTATAATTGCATAAGTTGATACAAAATGCTATGCAATAGCTTTACCGCGGCAGTCCCCGAGTGCCACACGACTTTTTTTTTTGCTAAATCTAGTGATTACTAATATGTCAGCACTCACTTAGAACTGCTGACCCTTAATTCAGTATGAAGCTTACCTGTAAAAAGAAAAATATCGATATTAGTGATACATTTAATAAGCCAAAATATTGCTAAGACGCAATAAGATTCTAAGTTTTTTGTTTTTACTTAGCCCAAAGTAAACGTCATTAACAGATTGTGTATTGGATACTAGATAACGTAAAACATATCCAATGTTTTAAATATTTACGTTTAATAGAATATTAAACCCATACTCCTCATGTTTTTCTCAATTTTATGAGTGCCTATGTCCAGCAGTGGGACGTAACACCATGACCCGAAAACAATTTAATTATGTGCTTATCGCACACACATCTGCAACGGCCGGGACTCAAATCCGGGACCCCTGGCCGCTTAGCCTTGTAGCTAAAGGTACCGATTAGCTCAGCCAGCCGGTCTTAATTACATAAACACGTATATTAATATCAATTTCATTTTTGTTATGACAAAGATCTTATACTAATGATATCAGACTTCGAATTTCAATTGTGTTTCTTAAAACGCAACGGAATGTTTTGTAAACATTGGTCGTATGTAAGGATCTATTTAAACTGTCCTGTTTCACTTGTACATGATAGTTTGGACAGACAGGTATGTTGATTTTTTTAAAATACGTACTTTGACTAACATAGACTAGGCGTATCTCGATGAATTTACACTTTACCGTCGACTTTACCGTGTAATTACTGGGCATAGACGGCATTTCACCTTAGGCCTCAGGATGACAACACACCTGCAATATCAAGAGATTTTTCCTTGTTATTGCAGGTGTCTATAGCGGCGGTAACAGCTTACCATCAGGTAGGCCGTCAGCTTGTTTGTCATATAGTTGTATAAAATTCGGATATTAAGTAGTTAGTTGCTGATTATTTTATTAATTTGTTAATTTAAGCAGTAACCACATACCAGATGCATTATAGCGGGTCAGTAGATAAGTGGCGAAAGGTTGAACCAATTATAGGGGTAGAAACAGATTTCCAACATTTCAATGTTGATTCTTAATATAGTTTTGGCGTTCGTTTACTTTAAATTGTATGCACTTTTTTACATTTTTTACTATCTATATTATTGTAATAAATGCGAAATAACCCGGTCTGTTTGTTTGTCAGTCGGCTACCTTTTTACCCTTAAACTTGTTGGCATAGAGATACATTACACATTAAATATACAACATAATCATGAGTTGACTGAAAGAGATCTGTTATAGAGATAAGTTCACCCTTATTAACTAATTGTCATATTGTATTGATAAACTATGTTACAAGTGCAATAAAGAGTATATATTATTATATTACATCCTGAGAAAGAACATTGGTTAATTTATGGCGCGATAGCTGGCTTTCACGTAGGCAGTGCCGCGGGCAGTCACTAGTAATATAGTTTTTCCAACGTTCACCAAGTCAAGTAATTCCACAAGCTCCTTCTCACCATAGAGGAACCAGACGCAGAATGTCTTCTCACTTACACTGTGGATTCGATCCATCCGCACAAAGCATTTTGCCAAATCATTTCTAAAATGCGTATCTACTGTTAAGGAGTGGCATTTTCTGCCTGTGCATCTGTTTCCCGATACCTACAATGTGGGCAATTTCAAGGCCATATCATCATTTTACATTCTGATGTGAAGTGAGGATATAGTCCAATATCGTACATGTGATTGTGGAGAAATGATAAATCATAAAAACAAGTTCAGCTCTGTTATTTGTGTGACGAGCCGTTGATTGTGATGAGCGAAAAGTAAAAACAAATGACGAATATATGGAAAAAGTAAAAAGCGGTAAACCAGCTTCCTTGTTCTTATACATACAGTCTCTAAACATTCCTGACCCGCTCAACCGACTCAGATAATATTTGGCATGAAGATAGAATAGGCTACTTTTCGGCATGATAATCGGCATCCCCGCGAGCGGAACCGCGGGCAGCCGCTAGCACCTTAATAAAGCTTTCTTTGAAAATATTTTAGCAATGTGGAAACTACTGGTGGTAGGATTAATAGCTGCCGTAAACGCAAGATACGAAAATGTGAACGTGAAACAAGACTGGTGGGAGACAGCAGTGTTCTATCAGATCTACGTGAGGTCCTTCATGGACAGCGATGGTGATGGTGTCGGAGATATCAACGGTAGTACTTTAAATGCTTATCAATAGGTCTTTATGTATCAAATCGCTGTTTTGTATGAAGTATTTTGTGCGAACTGGCATTACCATATTAAGTATGTTTTTTTATACACTCACACCTATTATCTAGCCCAAAGTAAGCATCATTAAGAGCTTGCGTTATCGATTCTTATATATATATAAATATTAGAAATATACTAAATAAACATATAAACATCCATGACTCGTGAACAAATGCTCATATTCATCACACAAACATTAGCCCCTACCGGGATTCGAACCCGGGACCTCTTGATCGAGCAGCCCGTATAGCAAGGGGTACAGACCACTCGACCAGCCGGTCGTCATATTATGCCGTCATATTATGGTCGGTCGGTATATTATATTTTTTGTATTTAATTTTAAATTGGCTTGACCGATTTGTTTGAAATTTTGTAGATAATTTAAGACATTCATTTTTATAACTTAACAATGAATGTCTTAAATTATCTATTCAGCAGTGAAAGTAAATAAATTTTTCAAATAATAAATAATACTAACAACAAATCTTAACACAGAAATCAGCTACATACAAGTTCTAATTGACCTCATTCTTAGCCCCCACCGAAAAAAGAGGGTATAATACCCCTCTTTTTTCGGTGGGGTTGGTAGTTTAACTGTCTGTCTGTGTCACTGTGTATCTGTCTGTGGCATCGTAGCTCCTAAACGGATGGATCAAATTTTATTCAGTTTTGTTTTTGATTGTAAAGCCGACGTGATAGGTGACGCCTGATTCGTCTTTTACATGATATTTTTTATGACTACTTAAAACCAAAACGATTTCGGTTATAAGTGGTCAAAAAGACCTAGATGAAAGCACACAAGCCGTCACGCAAAAGCTCTTCGATTGAAACGACCTATGCGTCTAATTAAATGGGTAATTTAACCAGGTTTAACGTTGCGTTCAATAGCTTGGCTAGTTATCCTTCGTCCGTTTCATTAGAGGCTGACGTTTAATCAAATTGTATTCAATTTTTTAATCGTTTAATGACAATGCACCTGCAATATCAAGTGACTTTTCCTTGTTATTGCAGGTGTCTATAGGCGGCGGTAACCGCTTACCATCATGTGGACCATCAGCTTGTTTGTCATCTAGTTGTATGAAAAAAAAATCAACGGCCTCGGCGCCCAATTAAGTGGCTAATTTCACTAGATGGCTGCGCCATTTACATATACCTACAAAAAATATCAAATAGGTTTTATTTGATACTGATGAGTAGTTTGTTTTTCAGGAATCACATCAAGGTTAGAATACCTTAAAGAAATCGGTGCAGAAGCTGCTTGGCTGTCTCCAATATTCAAATCGCCCATGCAAGATTTTGGCTACGACACATCAGACTATTACACAATCCAACCTGAGTATGGTACTGTCGAAGATTTTGAACACCTTCTCAAAAAAGCGAATGAACTTAGTGAGTGTCATTATTATTCATAGCTCAATCCATTACGCAAATTTATGCATGACGTCATCAAAATTTATGTATACAACAGATCAGTCATTTTGTACTTCTTAACAAGATTCTTCACTTTATTTGTTGTGTGCGAGTTTCTCGGAATACAGTTTCAAATTTCACAACATGGAATTTCTCTACCTTATGCGCAAAATGTATGGAATTACATACACATATGCAATAATTGACATGTTCTAACACATTTTTATTTTTGCTATCAAAATTGATGTCGTACCCATATCGTGTCGTATATAATGTAGTGTAAAATGAAATATTGAAAGAGCAACATGATTTGAATTCATTTTAGCTTATCAAGCAACAGAGTACAGACACAATTGATTTACTAATCATGGTAGCAAAATATTTCAAATCCATATATTCACCAAAGCATAAAACCTACATTTAAATTTCCATGTAAACTGTAACGGCTGTAGGTAATTTCAAAATGATCAATAATAAATTCATAAAACGTAATGCAGATTTGAGGAAGGCTTAAAAGCTATTTTAATGAAATCTATTAACAATTCAACAGATATCAAAGTCGTGCTAGATTTCGTTCCGAATCACACGAGCAATGAAAGTGAATGGTTTATCAAGTCGTCTAGTAGAGACGAGTATTACAGCGACTGGTATATTTGGGAGAGCGGTCACATGGATGATAAGAGTAACAGAAAACCACCAAATAATTGGGTAAGAATACTTATATTCAGTAATGTGATATTATGTGATCCGGAAGGTACCCGTACTACGAGTACCATTAGTTTAAATTGGGACCCAATCAAGATAACATTGTGTAGAGCGAAAATTTGTTACAACATATCAATATCATTTCTTAACATTTTATTAAACATTTGAGTGATTTGAGAGTTTTTAGAGTGTTCAGAGAACATATTAAGGAAATTAGTCATAAAAGTGCAACCGTACTGCGAGTAGCAATAATTAGAAAAAAACATCTGAAGAGAAGTTTCGTTTTCTTAATAACTTCAACACGGTATTTTGATTTCTGAAAAAACAAACCCATAGAGAAATTGCTGTGTATAAAAACAGATTACAACCATTTTTTAATAAAGAAGTTTTAGTTATAAAAGAAAAGTTGTTTCTATGAAAAAACCGTTAAAGTAATTGGTAAAATAGTTCCAACTATAAATTATCAATCATTGTGTCCATACCAGGAATATCTAGACTAGCCAAACATTCCAACTATGTTCTGCTGGCTCAAACGTAGAAATGTTATGATTTCGGTTTATGATACAGAAATTTTAGAAGGTGAAATTCTTCAATCAAAAGTTTTAATATTAATTATGGAAGATACTAGAATTTCAAACACATTAGTTATCTAATTTTCAGATTAGTTTGTTCAGAAAAAGCGCATGGAGCTACGTCCCGAGCAGGGATCAATACTACCTACATCAATTTGGCGAAGCGCAGCCTGATTTGAATTATAGAAACCCAGTGGTAGTGGAGGAAATCAAAGTAAGTGGTTACGACGTTCAAATCATCAGTGCAACTAAAAAGTTATTCAGAAAACCGGTGCTAAGCTAAAAGGATAATAATTTATTCGTAATAATTACTAACTTTTCTTTTAAAAATTTACCAAAATCTCATAAAAATTTGCTTGTTGAAAATGTATAAAAATGTTAATAGGGGTAAAAGAGATAGGGCACATTGATATTTGCATTCTTCAGAGCGCTTGACTGAGGAAGTCAGTGTACATTGAAAAACTTGAAGAAGTCTTGAAGTCTTGACAGAAAGGGGACTTACCTCCTGTGATGTCAATATGACGCCTTTTGACGTCTTGACTTTTAAGGACAGACATCACACGAGTAGTTCCCTTGGCGACACGACAATCAACTAACTGACTGTCTTCTTTGATATTTTAAAAAATACAAAAGTATCAATCGAATCGTCATTCCGTGTTGTAGGACTGCTGGATGAACAATTTTTCGACTCCTTCTCGTAAGAAATAAGAATGAAAAGTTAAAATCGGAGTGTGAACATAGACTCAATTTGATACATAAATATAAATACATAAATGAAACACATTGTGGAATGAACTCCCTGCAGAGGTTTTCTCAAATGAGTACAGCATGGGGTTCTTCAAAAAAGGCGTGAAAAGGTTTTTACAGGGACGGCGACGCGCAAGTGATACCCCTGGTTTTGCAAGCGTCCATTGACTACGGTAACCGCTTACCATCAAGTGGGCTGTATGCTTGATTGGCACCTTAGTGGTATAAAAAAATATTGCATACAACATAAATACAATATGTAAATAATTCAATAAACAATAATAATTTTGTTTAATTCTAGAACATTCTGAAGTTTTGGCTCGAAAAAGGAATAGCGGGAGTCAGGGTGAACTCTGTGAACTATTTCTTCGAAACTGACAAAGACAATTACGGGGGCCGTTACCCTGACGAGCCTATGACTGGAAAACCGGGTCTGAGTCCAGATGATTATGGATATCTGGACCATATATATACCAAAGACCAGGAAGAGTCGTATGAATTAGTATCACAATTCAGGGATGTCTTCGACTCTATTTCGCTACGCGATAACGTAACCAGGTAAGCGGTTTGATCTCTAAGTTGTTGTACAGTTTATTGAGTACTAAACAGATGATTGGCTAACTGAAAAATATTTAACATCATTCTTTTGCTATTCACAAATAATAGCCTTCATACATTTTCTGAACTTCTCCTTGAATTTAAAATTTAAGTTCATATGAACTGCAATTTTTAACCCCCGACGAAATAAGAGAGGTGTTATAAGTTTGACGTGTCTGTCTGTGTATCTGTGTGTCTGTCTGTGGCATCGTAGCGCCTAAACGAATGGACCGATTTTGATTCGGTTTTTTTTTGTTTGAAAGCTGATGTGCCTACGATGGTTCTTAGCTATAATTTATGAAGATCAGTTCAGGCGTTTGATGACTATCAGCTTATTTTTTACATGATAATAGGGTTTTACTAACTTTTGCAGATCCGATTGATTTGAAATTTGGTGTACTGTCACTTCGGTGACATTCCCATGACATACTATCCTTGAGCTTATCCTATACCACCAAAAAGTCTGCGAAATGCTTAATTTTTCAGAAACTTACAGTAAATATAGCGTGTTTGGGTTCTTATGAATAGTCTCAATGAGATGGTGTTAGATATATGATTAATGACGCCGGGGGTGACTTAAAATTTTTGATTTTGTATTATATCTCTAGAAAACTCTAATATTATTCTTTATGGTACCCTCAACCGTCTGAAGTATCATAAAAAATAATCTTTAAGTTTCCCCGGATTGTTAGGTATTAGGGTTTCGTTAGATTATGACATCATAAAGATTACTGTTGACGATAAAAAGTGCTCCAAAGTAATCAACATAAACAAAAACAATTTTGTAAACAACATTTACATACATTATAGAGTTAATAAACAAAACAACATCACTTAATTCTCGTTGCTTGTAGCGTTAGCTATTAAAATTTATCACGTAATTTCCATAGACGTCGACAGCGCAATCGCTTTTCATGTGAAATTCCGTTTACATCCCTTCAGAGTGATGATGACAGACGCGAATACTAATATTAAAAATGCAGTGAAGTATTACGGCGAGGGCATCCACTCCGGGGCCCATATCCCTTTCAACTTCGCCCTCATGGAAGACCTTGATAAGGATTCGGACGCGCGGGATATCAAATATGCGGTGGACCGCTGGCTAGCTTATAAACCTTTGCAGAAACCAGCGAACTGGATGGTAAAGTATCAAATTTGTTGTGGAAACCATATTTTCATTCATAATTTATAAATTTCAAAAATCATATTTTGTTAAGCTTGAGTATTGGAGTAGGTCGTTTATGCCTTGCCTACATAATTATGCCTACCAGATCATCGAATAAGAAATATTGTTCCCCAATCATGTTCTTATATGTGAATCATCATCATTATCGTCAGTCTATATATCCCACTGCTAAGCACAGGCCTTTTTGTATGGGAGAAACACACGAGGAGTTTGGGCCATAACACCAACACGATGGTCCAATGCGGGTTGGTGGGTCAAAGCGGTTGCAGTGACCAACGGCTTAACGTGTCTCCCGAAGCACCGAGGGGATCGTGATGACGAATTTTGACTGACGATGACGAAAGTTGCTTTGGTTCCGTAATGAAACTAGAGCGCACGAATCACTACGCCACCGAGCTCCGAGAATATGTGAATGGGTTTTATGAATCAAAATATATTCCGACTTCTTTCTATTTCCAGATAGGAGACCATGACAGAAGTCGGGTTGCGTCTCGTTTCAGACCGGAATTGGTGGATGCTTTCAATATGCTTGTTCTACTGTTGCCTGGAATAGCCATTTCGTATATGGTAAAAATGCTTTATATATAACTTTAACAAATAGAATTCATGTAAATAAAAAAAAAAACATTAATTCGATCGAATATATTGTTTTTAATTAAAAATAAAAGGCATTAGGGGGTTAATTCAAAACTCGGCATATTACCACGTGATAATAAGCAGAAAAAGATTCTATTGTGCAAAGACAACCAGTGCAGCATGAAAATATTACCCTATACCGCATAGTCTTGCTGACTTTAAGGACCGCAATATGTATATAAATATATTTATAGTACTATAGTGCTAAAAATGTTACCGTGAGTTAGGTAATCTAGTCTAGTAGTTCATAATAAAATAGCCCCTACGAGTATAGACGAATTTAGGTTTTATACTAAAATAACGCTTGTCTGGCTCTTCTTCAGAGTTGATGGTCTCTAACATAAATTATTACTCTGATAGCTTCACTATCTTTATCATTCTGATCTGGATTAAATTTAGGATTTGACGAATTTACCAAGTAGCCTAATTTTAGAATGCCTACTTTTAAACATGCAATTTTTGCGTTCATTATCAAAATCTACACTATCAACGTTTTTTTGACGACCGGCAGCTGGCTGAGTGGTCTGTGCCCCTTGCTATACAGGCTTCTCGGTTAGGGGTCTTGGGTTCGAATCCCGGTGGAAGCAAATGTTTGTATGATGAGTACGAGCATTTGTTCACGAATCATGGATGTTTATATGTTTATTTAGTATATTTCTATACATATTATTATCATTATTTCTCCGTTATCTACTATTCATAACACAAGTTTTAATGATGCTTACTTTGGGCTGTATAATAGGTGTGAATGTATGAATATTATTATTTTTATTATTTCTTAATTTATTATACATAATTACGACTGATTCAGTAGATATTTTACAGTTGATATGATCATAGAACGCAGTCATAGTATGTTTGAGTTCGAGTATTTTTATACAGTATATTTATGAAACTTGTATGTTCCTTATACAATTATCATATGTACCAAATATGTTTTTACTTTATTCATCTTTTTATTCTTAACGTTGTCATTTGAATGATTTAAATTTTAACCTCTCTGTGATTTTAGGGTGAAGAAATTGGTATGTTAAACGGATTTGTCCCATGGAGTGAAACAAAAGATCCCCTCGCTTGTAACACAGACGATCCAGTCAACTTCATTGAAGTGTCCCGGGACCCGGTTCGCACTCCATTCCAATGGAGCAACGGGAAAAATGCAGGTAAATTCCAATCTCATAGTCGCAGGATTCGTGCTAAGTCAAGGATATGTAACTAATTTTATGTATTAATCAGCTCAGCGCGGAAGGATTTTCACTTTACTAGGGTCTTCTGGTAGGCACCACCGCCGTTTCTATTTCGGACGTAAACCAGTTCGCTGGGTTTCAAATTGAAGGGAAAGGAAGCTAATATAATTAATTGGCTTGTAGGACATTTCATCTTAGCCCTCAGGATGACAACGCAACAGCAAGTGATGTTTTTCTAGGTATGCCGACAACATGCTTGTTGTCTTGTTGTATATAAAAGTGAAAACATGGGAGAATGCCGATAATTTTTACCCCCTTATTACTTTTGTTGACATTTTTCCTTCAGTGGAGATAATTTAAAATTTTAGTATTATATTTAAAGTATCAATATTTGTGATTTGAAGTCATGTTCACTCGTCTAAGAGTTTAATAAAAGCCGTATCAAATAGATGAAAAATGTGGAATAAGAATTTTCATTTTCTTCGACAGATATTAGCATGAATAAAATGATATCGTAATTGGTAGATATTAATCGAAACGAACTCTACTCACTTAATGATTATTGGAGGACACAGACCAAGACGAAATCTTAGTCTGGGGCAATTTTTAATAATTTTCATGAATAAATGAAAATCAGCTTTTAATAAAACTTGATGACAAGAAAGCTGACGACACAGCTGGTGGTAAGTGGCTACCATCGCCTATAGACACTATCATCGTATTGCAGGTGCGTTGCCATCCTGAGGCCTAAAATGAAATGTCTTCCATGCTCATATGCCCAGTAATTACAATGGCTACCTTTTCCTTCAATCACATACACGGCGAACTGTTTTATGGCCGAAATAGGAAAGGCGGTGGTACCTCACCAGACGACCCTACATTATATAGTTTCATTGCGACAACGTAACGCACGCGTCGCGTTTCATCGAACGCCTACGCTGGACAAAGGCTAGTGTGAAGGCGCTCTAAGAGGGAAAAATTCAGTTACATACAAAAGTTAAGTTAGGTATAGCCAAAATCTGACGAAGTGTAGCTGCTGTATCTACATGCACCTTTAAATTTGGCTAGGTATACCTCTTATTGTTAAGTAATCACTTTTGAAGCTACAGTTTATAGTCGTAAGTTCAGTTTTATTTTATTTCAGTGTAGACCATCCAAAATTTTAACTTGCCTTCATATTAAAGCACTTGTCAATAAAAGACGCGCCAATTTCGGTTTTCTCCGTCTTTGCCTCTCTAAATAACAACACCGCCTCGGGAAAGAGGTTACATATTATATATAAAACCAATAATCTGATAACATAACGCATACATTACTGGGGCTGGCTGAATTTACATCACTTTTGAGAACGCAACCCGATTTCTCTAGTAGCTGGAATAAAGTGGAATCCATTGGGTGATCCTTTAACCTTGAAAGGTTTTTATTATACGTACTGAATTTATTATTCGATCGGCAACGGTAATGAAAAGTTGAATAAAATCTTAGCGGACAACTATATACGAGACAAACGTCAATACGACAATAAATTATAAAACATGGGTAATAATAGTTCGTAGAAATGATTTGCCACTTTCAAAAACATTTGGAGGAAAGAACTACTATCAATTCGTATTTCATAAGTAATAAATATGCATCTTCTTGCATGTTTTTACAATCTTTACATTTATTCACTGCCGGACTATGAATGATTCATCTTTTTAGCCGACTTCAAAAAAGAAGGAGGTTACATGTTCCACTGTAATATAGAGCATAAATAACCTCCTAATTTTTTTTCACCCGTGTAAACGCATACTGAGTGCTTTAATCTAGTTTTATTGACATTTATTATGTCATTCTAGAACACAGATTCAACCGGAACGTTTCACTTGCAGTCTGCGAAGGTATAAGCAAATTTGAAATCAGCTTTTGTATTTTCATTTGATTCGCTATTATTTTATGAGCATACAACCATTTTAGGATTATAAGTCATGTGGATCGTTTACATGAGTTCATCATCATCATCATCATCAGCCTATATACGTCCCACTGCTGGGCACAGGCCTTCCTACATGGGAGATACACATGAAAACATTGGGCCATAACACCACCACGCTGGGCCAATGCGGTTGCAGTAACAACCGGGACCAACGGCTTAACGTGCCTTCCGAAGCACGGAGGAGCTCGAGATAACAAATTTTTATTGACCCATCCTGGGACCGACCATGGCGAAAGTTGCTTTGTTTTCGTAATCAAAACCAAAGCGCTCAAACCACTACACCGCCGAGCTCCTCATTACATGAGTTAATTATCTTTAATTAAAAACTAACGCGTGTAATTAAAGCATGACTTAATATGCTGGCGACTATAGCACGTCAAGCGGACAAGTTTGACCTTGAGACCGCCCTTACTACGATCGTAATAGAGCCGGCTTTCGTAGTGCAACTGTTACACTTGTTGTGCTGTCTGTACAAAAGCCCACAGAAACATAATCGCTAGCACAGGTACGATAGTGCGGGGCACACAAAGTGGAATTAGTTTTGTTGAGCAACTTAACAGTTGTACAGCCTCCATCAAGATTCAAAAGTTTGATTGAAAAACTTCTTGTTAACAATAATAATCATTAAATAACAAGCAGAAGAATTCAATTAGTATGCAGTTTCGAAGAAATTACCTACATCCCGCCTCGAATCTACATCGAATATTTGACATTCTATGGGGATGGATAAACGGATAGACATTGAAAAAATGAGAACTGAACTTTCGACTACCTGTAGCTCAAAAAAGTAAAGATATAACTTCGGGATACACCTAGCCAAAAATAAAATTGCTTATACATTATACAAGGTGTATCAAAAGTACCCCTTAAGCGGAAATTGTGTAAATGGGACCCTTGTGTAGAGTTTTATTTTATTTTTTAATCAAAAATAAATAGTTCTTCAGCATGTAATAATATCAAACTACAGTTGTCATACATTGGTAATAAACTCTACACAATGTAGATGCACCGTTATGTTAAATCAAATTAACTGCAATTACACCTTGCTAGATTTTGTTATTACAAATGTAACTGCAGTAGTTTAGTTAGATATTTTTTCCAGTGAAGATTTGGCCTATTTTGTTGAAAATCGACGCGGCAAACTGCCATATTATGGTGGTATAAATATTTTGTAGGGTTCTCTACCGCTGAGAGCACGTGGCTGCCAGTCGCTGAAGGTTACGAACATCTGAACGTAGCTAATCAGCGATCAGCGGTCCGGTCTCACTATCAGGTGTACCGAACATTGACGAACCTGCGCATACGACCTGCATTCCGGTTGGGCCGATACGAGTCGTTGGCTCTGAACAGTGATGTGTTCGCCTTCAAAAGGTTGGTCACACATTTCTATTACATACTAATAAAATAAATTAACAATATGAAAGGATATATTATGCCAGTCAAGCCACGGGGACGCATGTCCAACTGCTGTAGTAGGTTATATCAAATAAAGAGAATCCTAGCCCTTGGTAGAACCCAAAGAGAATATAACACTACGTTTAGTAGAACCTTTGATTATAAATCAAAGAGTAGAACCTAATGAAAATAAATGAAATGAGATTGTATGTTGTCAAGTCAATAAAAGTCAAATTAATTATTATAAGTCTCCTTTGAACAGGTGTTACTGAAACTGTAGCTAACAAATAAAAATTTAAGCTCTTTAACAAATCGTTCTTAGAGAGACATGATGGTAGCATAGAGGATGGTAGGATACGTTAATATACTCACAATGGTTGGCAATTTCTGAGTTGTATGTTCGTTGTCAGTTGTCAGAAGCATCGTCAAGTTATGTTTTGGGAACATTTTGGCAGAAGGTCAATGTAGGATGACCTTCGTATGTAAAGTAAAAACTGAATGGCTGATTTTTTAATGCCCAAATGAGATTTATCCAGAGAATAACTTTGACAAGTTGACAATTTTAATCTATACAAAATCTGTCAAAACGTCAAAATTATTCTCTAGATAAAAAATATCTGAGGATTGAAAAATTAGCCCTTAGTAGTGGAATAAATTTAATTATTTTCTGCATTGTGAACCAAAGAATCAATGGTCACCTTTATAGAAATTCCTTGAACCAAAACTTTTTCTTGCCTATTTGTAACAAATCGAAAATAATGAAGATCGAAATCCATCCTAGCGCAAATTGTTTTCGAAGTTTTCTTATTATAATGACTGACAACTATCGAATACTTTGACCTAGTTATGACAAAAAAAATATTGGATTTTTGCAATATTTTGGTAATAGAATAAAAATATGACCTTTCTTCATATATCCAGTTTTAGTTTCATTGTCAACTTGGTTGTTTTAAAATTACCATGTTCATGGATAGTAAGCGTATAGCAATAAAACCATATTGTGTCTGGATCTCACATCGTAACATAACCGTGTTAAATTCGATATTTCTAGATGAATGAATTTTGCTTTTTCTCTCTTACTTCTCCGTTTCTATTTTAATTTCATTTCTATTGTAGAAAAGCTTCTATATGAAATTTACTATCATTTTTTTAAGATTTAGATTGTCTGGTATTCAATAAAATATAAGAGAATTTACAATTATCTTAAGTAATAACGTTTATTTGTTGTATAGTGCAAACGTAGGAAGCAAGGCTTTCTATAATCGAAAATCGTTTTTCAAAGAGTTTGGACTCTAATTTTAACTGATCTGTCCGTATCATTGCTTGTCTAAAGGTTGTGCCTTGACTACAATTGCGTCAGGACACTGCGTTGCTTGGTGCCTTCTATCGGCTGTCATGGAGAGCGCTCTGAAGTGCCAAAGCTCATACAAATAACATTCACTATTTCTACTCACGAGCACAAGCGTGCTCACGGACTCATCAATTAACTGTCTCTACGTCAACATCACGCACAACGAAATGTAGTAACTTATTTCTTTGTCTTCCAAAACTTGGAACCCTATGCCAACACATAATATTATGTTCCCTCCTTCCTGTAGCACGGTTTGCTTCAAAAAAGGCGTGAAAAGGAGGCAGCTAGTGTTGTGTGTTCAAGCTGCTCCAGCTGCCTTCGCATATGGACTATTCTATCCGCTTCAGGTGCTTTGACTCAAAAACAACTTAAATTATGAAACGCAAAAGTAGTTTTATTTACGTGCGACCTTAAAGTAAGGATCTTTTGTGCTGAAAGTACCATCATGTACTACTTTCTGCATAGTTTGTTTGAACACGAGTTATTTAAATAAAGATGTCCTATCAAGCACGGAGCTACTTGTTAAAACTTTGTTCATTACAGGCCCCTTTGTTTAGACGCTCTTTGGAGGTTTCACGAAAATTTACTTTAGTTGCCTCCTTTATAACCTTGGTTTCTAACAGCTCAGGGTTACGAGTACTATTATTGATCTTTCTATTGTACCATATGCTTCTATCTGCAAGGGTAAAACGTTCTTCGTAGATAGGTTGTTTCTAGATGATGTTATCTGACCTTGACCGCGCTAACCTACAAATCCATATTTTTATTTTAGTGTCCTCAATCCGAAGCCTTCACCGAAGAAGAAATGTCATATTTTACGATACATTTCAAGAGTTATAGAAATATTATAAAGTTAAAAATTATAAATAATTAATCATCATTCTAACACCACCTCATTGAGACTATTCGTAAGAGCCCAAGCACTCTATGTCAGCTGCAGGTTTCAGCAAAATTTAACATTCCGTAGACTATTTGATGGTACAAGATCAGTTAAAGATTAGTATGCATTGGAAACACCACTGAAGTAACAGTAAACAAAATTTCAAATCAATCGGATATATGAAATGAGCTAATAGTCATCAAACACCTAAACAGATCTTCGTTAACTATAGCTTAAATAAAAACCATCTCAATCACGTCAGCTTAAAAAAAAAACGATCCATTACACACAGACAGACAATTACACAGACACACAGATAGACACGTCAAACTTATAATAGCCCTCTTATTACGTCAGGAGCTAAAACCTGATATGAAATATCTCTCACATACACGACAAACCACAATAAATATAACGTATAGTAATAAAATTAAAAAATGTTCTTTATATTGTAATAAGACTATTATAGGTAGAGAGTAAACTATAGAGAGTGCACAGTTTGTTTGTTCGGAACATGTTTTATGTCAATAAAAGGTTATTATTATTCTAATTATCTGATTCCAGGTGGTACAATGACGATACTTATGTGGTAATTATGAACGTTGGAAAAACATACCGTGTAGTGAACCTCACGGATTTCGATTTGATATTCGGACAGCTCGAAGTGGAAGCAAGCAGTACTCTTTCGTCTAGATCTTACAAGTAAGATAGTAAATATATTTTTGAACCAATATAAATTAAAATAAAACGCGTTGGATCTTTGTATTGGCAGATTTAAATAGCATTACCTTTGGTAAGTAAGGTCACCAGAGCTCATTGAGAGAAGGGTTGAAAATGACTTGTAAAATACAATTATCTTTCAAACGACCCCTGTACTTTTAAATTAAATACAGAAACTTTCTTTGCTCGCCTTCAGAGGTATCTTTCGCATATTTTAAATTTCACGTGTATTTTATGGTGTATGTTGCGCATTATTCATTTGTATTTTGTGTCAACCGAAATATAGTTTCGATTACGTAACGTACATTACAATCAATAGTGTTCAATTAATAATAATTCTTAAGCAAAACATTGCCCTTTCAATTATTGAATATGAAAAATACACAGTACCTATTAAACAGTCATTTAGGTATATGATTGTATTTTTCAGATGAGCCTTGAATTTGCTTTTCGTAAATAAAAATTGCGGTGCTATTTACACTTCCGTGTTTTATTCTCTTACAACTCAAAACGTGAAAAGGCCCTAAGATACAAACCTCTATTACATACGTAGTAAGGGCGGTTTCAAGGTCAAACTGTCACTCTTGATGTGCTGTCGAATGTACATATACTCAAACGAGAATAAAACACGAAAAACCGCCATAATAACAGCTTTTACTCAGAGAAAAATGGCTAGAAATTCAAATCTGCCCGAAGATTAAAGTCAAATTATAAAAATAGGCAATAACTTTGACTGTAACAGCTGATTGTGCCGCTTCCTTTTTGTGGCTAGTACGTAATTTCCTTTGTGAGTCTCTAGAAATTTAAATTACGAATAACAATGTATCGCTTAATGTTGTCCCATTACAACGTTGCAGCACTAGATTGTAAAAAATAAAATCTGTAGTATATTTTAATTTTATTTTACTATACAAATGTAAAGTGATTTCTCCAGCACTGTGAAAGCACCATTGAGCCGTGCAAAGAGCGTTAATTGGAAATAGCTGGGGATGATTTTAAAACCAATACAATAAAAACTTTAGAACGCGCTATTTCTACCTTTCCATCTATTCTCCTAGTTATATGGCTGCTGGAAATTATTTCTTTTAGGAATATCTTCCAGTTTATTTGTCCCTTGCTCATGTTCAAATTTTTTACTGTTGCTTTGTTTTGTGTAAATAGTTCTGATAATACCTACTTCATTCGGATCTCTTTATCCTAAGAAGGGTTGGTTTAATAAATACTACAAACAATGCGTACAACCCACTTGATGACAGGCGGTTACTGCTATACTCGTAGCACCTGGGGCACTACTCACGCGTTCCCTACCCTGTAAAACTCAAGAGAAAGCATTATGAAGCCATAGGTCACCCTAATATAGAGATTTCTTAACATAATCAAACAGACGTCAGAGGTCGACCTTACTCACCGGGAGGTTCTACCCCAGGCAAATGAAAATACGACACTGTCTCTCTTAAGCCACTTAACTGTCCCTCTCTCTCTCTCTTTCAATTTTTTGTTGCGTAATTCACAATATTTTTTTATGTTTTGTTCACAGTGATAATTTACCATCCACTTCCTTAGATCTGGCAGCAGATGAGGCTTTGGTGCTTCGGATGCAAGTTTGATCAAACCGAGGCTTGAACCGCTTACAGTTACAAGTGTTTACTTTCTCTTATAAAATAATTAGGTGTTTTTTAAACATTAACTGAAGCAGTAAATTGAATGATTCAATAATTCAAAAATCTTTTTTATATGACTGTAAGAATATTATATTCCAATGAGAAAGAAAAGTCTTACGACTTAAAATTTAGAGTCGCTCTTGAAAATGGCACACGGTTCAGTCAGAATCTAAATGGCGTACTAATTTTTTACTTAGTATACTTAGAAAAGGTATCATTAGGTGAAAAACTCAACACTACCTAATGTGAAGCAGTAAGAAGACGCCATATGCGAACACATATTGCCGGCCCATGAGGTGCTCTTTACGCCCTTATGAAGAAACACGTGTCATAGGAAGGAGAACACATGTGTCGGAAAAAAAATCCCAGTTCTGGATTCTGTCTGTTATAGTAATCCTTTTGATACTGACCGTAGTCCTATTCAGACCATGGTCCTCAAGCTTATGTTCTACTTAACATATTTTTTTTAAATTGGTGCTTAGTTGTTTCCAGAAACAATAGAAAGATAAGTACTAACTCAAAAAATATGTTTTTAAGGGGTAATTACCTAGTAAAATTTAATCAGGATGACAACGCACCTGCCATACCAAGTGATTTTTTCCTTGTTATTGCACGTCTATAGGCGGCGGTAACCGCTTACCACCAGTTGGGCCGTCAGCTTGTTTGTCATCTAGTTGTATATAAAAAAAAATATTTGTAGTGTTTTGAAGTCGGTTTTTATTTTTGTGATTTTTTTTGTTGCAATATAAATAGAAAATGTGCTCCTTGACTCAAATTAGACTTCCCATGTTTTTTGTAACAGAAGTATTGAGTTTTGACACAAAATGAAAATGGAAATCAGTAAAATTATAAATTTCGATTCTTGGCCAGTTCTTAGTATTAAATGGATTTCATTTCAATCTGACGGCCGCATTTATCTTATTTTGAAGAATGTTGTGATAAACGTACAATACCTAGTTGGCTTATACGTTTATTGTATATTATCTTTGAGCACATCAAGAGTTCTGTTTGTGAAGTAGATGTACTTAACAAGCACTCATGGAATAATTTATGCAGGTAAAATATGTCCGCAATTTGCTATAGGCCTTTGGGGTAGGGTCATTCTTCTGAGTGTAAAACCTTTAACATTTCAACAAATCAGTTACTGCAAGACGCCGTGCTATTGTTCATATGAGTTACAGTGGAAAATAACAGATTCAAACACTTAATTTTGTAACAAATTTTAGAATACATTTTTTTATCAACTGGGCGATCGGTCGCCGGGATGGAATATCTTTTTAGATGTTATTTTCGAAGAGTACCTTATTTATTAAATTTCAATAGATATATAGGTACCACAGTACCTTTTCCATTCTTAATGGGTTAGCTTTGGTTAGCTCTTACCTCACCTAACCATCGGCGTTATCATCACTAAATATTAAGTGATGATATCGCCGATGATGGAAGCGAGCTACATCCGAATTCCTCAAACACGGAGGAACTGCCGGAACTCAACAATGGTATTCAAACATGGTTACGGCGGCAGACTAAGGTAAGATGGTGGTAGCTAGGCAGGCGGACTTATATGAGCCATGCCACCAAGCAAAGCCAGCAGAAAATTTATGGTACCACTCGAACCTTGGACTTATATAGGTAGGTGGCCCTTAACCGCGGAGGCGGTTAAAGTCCTATAGGGTCTTCTACAGAATTTCCGGGAGAACCAATAGTTAAGTAGCCTATACTAGATATTAATTATCTAATTGAGTAAGTATGTCTTACGTGTTCCGACCTTGTATACAATACTCTTCCTAAGTCTTGTACATTGTAAGTAAAGTACCAGTTGACAATGTGCTAATAATGACAACTTATGGTACTAAATGTACTTTACATTTGATTATTGTGAAATTTTGCTGCAATATCGTAAGAAACATCTAATATATCAAATTCTCGTGTCACAAATTTAGTTAGTAACTAAATTTGTGACACGAGAATTTGATATACTCTAACTCTCCTACGAAACGACTTGACTGATTTGATGAAATAAATATGTATATGCAGTAGGTCTGAGAATCGGCTACTATCTTTTTCATTTTTATTTTTGTTCAATTTTTTTTTCTCGACTGATTTTAATGAAATTTTATATGTATATTCAGTACGTCTTAGAATCGGCTACTATCTATTTATTTTTTATTTTTTGGACCTATTTTTTTATGGCACAGCAACGTTTGCGGGGTCAGCTAGTTATCTAAGTTTCATCGAATTGAATCTTTCAGTAACCAATCCAGGGTAAGATCTTGTCCACTTTCACACATACATCGCCGGAATTATGTGTTCGACTACAGTGAACGTGAAAGAATTTCGTTTTATCAGCGCTTAGTAGCACTCATGAATCGTGCAACCATTTGCGTATTGCAACGAAGTCCGCTTGTTGAAGATTTGTGCAACTTAAAAATTATCGGCCTCTACTAAATACTTGATTAACAATGCAGAATATACAGAATAACACTGTGGATGTCGTCGGCATAAGATATAGTATGTTATATAGTGCAAAGTACTGACCCCTGTGTTGTCCCTCCAGTTATGTTGACCTTCTTACCTCATTTATTTTATTTTAATCTGGTAACTGCGATTGTATAGACAATTTTACGACAATTCAAATTTCCTCTCACTAAGTATACTATTATCTGCACTCTAGACTTTAAATCAGAAAGTCATGACGCTATATAACACACTGCTTCGCAGTCGCATCGATCATAATACTAATATTATATTATTTTGTCTATGAAGATGCGAAGATCAAAGCGATGTATTCGAAATAAAAATTATATTCTTTGCGGTTATTTTTTATACAACTAGATGACTAACAAGCTGACGGCCGACCTGATGGTAAGCGGTTACCGCCGCCTATAGACACCTGCAATAACAAGAAAAAATCACTTGATATTGCAGGTGCGTTGTCATCCTGAGGCCTAAGATGAAATGCCCTCCATGCACATTAAGTACCTACCACCTAGTAAATATATATTTTTCATTACTCTATCTAGAACAGATATTGTAAGCCCTCATGATTGTACACTTGAATTCTTAATTACCTTGGCGCCAAATATGATTAGGTATGTGTTGTTACTTAGAACCATTTCCTTAATCATTTGTACTTATCTAAACAATATTATGGAAACAACAATAATATACTTGAGTTGTATGTACCAATAGCGTATCGAAATGTTTATCAGGGTTATTCTTATAAACTCCAAGAAGCAGGAATATAACTAAAATATAATTTAAATTTAAGCCAACAAAGAAAACAAAGAAATGAACAAGATATATTTCCTGCAAGCACATTTAATTTTTTTCCTTGAAGAGTATCGATACTACCGGTGGTAGGCCCGTATGTAGGGTCGTCTGGGTAGGTACCACCGCTTTTCTTATATCAGCCGCGAAACAGTTGTAGAATTATTGGGCATGGAAGGCATTTTATCTTAGGCCTCAGGATGACAACGCACCTGCAATGCCAAGCGATTTTTTCCTTGTTATTTGAGGTATCTATAGGCGGCGATAACTGCTTACCACCAGGTGGGCCGTCAGCTTGTTTGACATTTAGTTGTATAAAAAAACCATCACTGCCAGTGACTCAGCATGAACGACTAATAAATTCTTCGTTTTATGTGTCACTCATGCAAAGCGCATCAGGGATTATTTCAGTTATTAGTCGGTACACTGCAATCCATAAAGCAGGAGTCTGACATAGCCCTGGTGCGGCCCCTTATCACGCCAGGGTACCCAGAAACAATTTGACTGATACGTATAAAAAAATAGTTTTAGTATTTTCTTAATAAATCTTTTCGTGTTAAATTTGGTAGCACATTGAATCCCATTTGAATTATCGTAGATACATATATCATTAATCTGTGATTTGAATCCCGATATTGTTTCCTTGACAGATTTGTAGCATCTCAAACTACATCGTTTATATAAAATTCTCGACTCACAAACTTAGTTACCAGCATACTCCTCCAAAAGAGCTTGACCGATTTTCATGAAATTTTATATGTATATTCAGTAAGTAGGTCAGAGAATCGGCTTCTATCTATTTTTTTTAGATTGATTTTTTTTATGGCAAAGCACCGTTTGCCGGGACAGTTAGGAATTTTATATGTATATTCAGTAGGTCTGAGAATCAGCTACTATCTTTTTTTTGACAATTTTTTTTAAGGCAAAACAAAGATTGCGGGGTCAGCTAGTCTTACTTTAAAATCTTAAAAAATATTTATGTTCTTAACGTGTTGTAGGTATAATTATTATTGAAAATTCCCACGTACTGCTCGTAGGAGCAATTTTCTTATCTGTCCTTTTAAGATAATCTGATGATTCATCACGCCTATAAATCACTACAGGCACTGAAATTTTTATTCAGTAGTGACTTTTAGTCGCAAGTCATAGGTTGTCTTCAAGATGAAGGCAATTATACTGCTTCCTCTCCTGCTTCTGGTGTCTGGTGGGGCTTCAAAGCCAAGAAAGGAAAAGGAACTGGAATGGTGGGAGACTACAGTCTTCTACCAAATTTACCCAAGATCCTTCGCTGACAGTAATGGAGATGGCATTGGAGATCTAAATGGTATGTTTGGTGATTTTTATTTTATAAATAGCCGTTAGGTTGATTTATTTACATAATTATTTAGACCTATTATACGGCTGATATTCATCTCAAGTCTAACTTTTTACCATCAATTTTTTATGTTAGTGTCGTTTTATGTTAGTGTGTGTTTTTATTCTATTATTGAATATTTATATTTATTCTTAATTTTTGATTTTAACATTATTATAAATGTTTGAAAAATTACTTAGTAATTAAAATATAAAACTATAAAAATTTCACGTCCACTGTTTTTTGACATTGTAGGGTGGACGTTAGCTCATAAACGCAAATACAGATAGATTAGAAGAATTTCACAGGGATATCCCAAGTCCTGGGTGGCTCAGTTGGTTAGAGCAGTCGCCCGGATTGCGAAAGGTCGCGAGTTCGATTCCCGCCTCAGGACGTGAAATTTTTCTAGTTTTATATTTTTATAACTATTTATATTTATTTCTTATCTTTTTAAAATATTGTAATAAACTTCATTTCAATTAAAAGTTTTTCTGAGTAGGTATCGATATTTAGCTTATTATTGTCATAATAAAAGGAAACTCTGCTTCATAAACAGAGAAATATTACTATGTATATCTAGTTTTATGTGTATGAAATTGTAAAAAAACGTAATTTTTGATGTATTGACTCATACATTATACATTTTGGCGGGTCTACGTATACATCAAACAATGTTTATATATAAATAAAGATACCTACCCATCAAATTGCATTATAGTTTGTTGACAGCAGTTATCGTTTTATTATAATTTATTTCACGTTTTACTATAATTTAGTTTAAGTATGATATTGAAAATGACGATTCTTTAAGAACTTTTCTCTATTACAGGAATTTCTTCGAAATTGGAATACATTAAGGAACTAGGCGTTGGTGCTATTTGGCTTTCCCCAATGTTTAAGTCTCCAATGTACGACTTTGGATATGATATTTCGGATTTCTATGCTGTCCATGATGAATACGGTACTATGGAAGACTTCGAGGCTCTTGTGGCAAAAGCGAATGGACTTGGTAAGTTCAGGACATAGTAAACTGAAGTTATTGAATACTTATTTCTCAAACATTTTTGGAAATTTGAGCATTATTTTGACAACCTTCTTCGAGAGACCTACATCGAAATTGCTGTATTGGCCTATAATTACTTATGTGAACTCATTAGTATCTGCCGTGTAATTTAAAAATGGAACTATATCTTTTAGTCTGAAACAAACAACCAAGGAGGTACTTAATTTAAAGTTTTATTTAAATTTCGAACTGGCATGCAAATAGAAAGCTGTTTATAGAAAAAAAAACATATGGAACACTTTGGCGAGTAAAAAATTATTGTTGTTCGTTGCTCGTCATTGATTTTCAAAAGTATCTAAATGTATTTTAGAAATATAAAAAAATACGTGATGGACTTACGTGTGTGTGCCTCTATTGATGGCCGCTGCAAGCGTATTATTTAAGTAGTACATATTTAGCATTTCACGTCCAAATTTTTAGAAGAAGAGCTAACGGCCAAGTACTTAGTTGAGACTTAAGTTTTTATTCCCGCTTAAACTTTAAGGGGTGCTATATTTGAAGTTTGCCTGAAATATTTACTTAGATAGTACAGTCGACACCACATCAAGCATAACAGTTTGACTTTGAGACCGCCTTGCGCCTCGAGACTGCATTCGTAATAGAGGTGGCTTCCGCAGTGCAACTGTCACTCATGGTGTGCTATCGTCTGTACCTAAATTATTGGAAAATATATTATATATTGTTCTATTCTCAAAGGGGTAGCTCTTGGCGTTTATCTCCCCAGCCCTTTTATTCGTTAACTCAAATGACAAGTGCCGGTGCATAAAATATTCAGTGTTTTTACGTACATTGATGTTTTACAACGAAACGTTTAGTATCATTGTAGCATGAAATGGTAATATATATGTATAGAAAGTGGTAGGCATCGACACTTGTCATTTTTAGCGAATAAGGAGGCCGATGGTAAGTGGGCCTCAAATTTAGGTTGACATTAGCGTTTGATGTATTCGACCGTTAATCTATTTATAAAAAGAGGGTCAGAAAGATGCAATTTATTTATTTTCTCCCATAGACATAAAGGTAGTACTTGATCTTGTTCCGAATCACACATCGAACGAGAGCATGTGGTTCGAAGAGGCTCTCAAAGGCAACGAGAAATATTTCAACTACTTCGTTTGGGATGACGGTGTCGTCGACGCGAACGGCATTAGACATCCACCTAATAACTGGGTGAGTTATTTTCGTAAACAACTTATTAACTGTCTTATTTTTTCTTCTATTTGTGAATCTACCTACATTGAACGCAAATTAAAAAAAATATCATTACGTTTGACAGCCGACTGGCCAAGTGGTCGGTACCCCTTACTAGGGTCCTGGGTTCGAATCCCGCTAGGAGCCGATGTTTTCATGATGATTACGATCATTTGTTCATTAGTCACAGATGTTTCTAAAATTATTTATTATATTTCTTATTCTTAATTTTTGATTTTAACATTATTATAAATGTTTAAAAATTACTTAGTAATTAAAATAATATAAAACTAGAAAAATTTCACGTCGTCACACGTATTTCTTATATTTATTGCTTATAATTATCAATATTTCTCCGTTATCTAGTATCCATAACACAAGCTCTAAATGATGCTTACTTCGGGCTAGACAATTGGTGTGAGTGTAAAAAATTAATTTATAATACGTACGTTGTTTAAACGCATTCATTAAGTAACAGTTTTGTATTGTTTTATATCAGGTATATATGTATAGGTAGGGGCGATGATGCATGAAGTACAGTTACACCAATGAATGTAAAAGGTTTATTGGGAAATATTTACAACAGATCGCCTTACTACATTAATCAGGACAGTCAGAAGATATAGGTAATATTTACAAGGCACGGAAAATAAAAGGAAACTAAATAATAATAATATGTTACACGCGACGAAAGTAATAAAATTGTTCTAACTAAAATAACAGTCCATCCGTAACCATGGCAACCAGACAGCTATGCCAAGAAGTCTATCGTCGGCCGTGCTCGCTAACTCCGGGGTGCCATAGAGGCCTACACCATGAAGGCGGGATTGCAATATAATAAGAAAATATATTTACATAAAGATTTAATGAAACATGGAAAAATGAAGTGAAATGAAATGCGGTGAAATATGTGTGAACAGGGTCCCCACATATGTAAAGATCACAAGTACAAATGCCAAGTGAAATTGTATTGATACCAAACTCTTACATAAGTATTTTGGAAATGGCCATGAAATAAAATACCATTTCACTATTTTCAATATTTTATTTAGTTATTAAATAAGATAAGTCTCGATATTTTTTTACTTTCACATAGTTGAAAAAACATAACAAAGCAAAGTTGCTCTTGAACCCCATGCTCAATTTTGATGACCGAGCAAGCGAAGGATTCAAAAATTAGAATCCTGAGCGTTAGCGAGGGAATCAAAAGAGCACGAGGTGAAAAATCTTTGCACTCGAGTGCAACACGTAACTTTTCATCCCACCTCAACGAGGAAATGACTAAATGCAAAAAAAAAACATTTGCGCATTATTAACAGTTACAGTCAATTCTGTTGGCGTCAAATAAACTTCGTCGCTAGAATCACTCATTTTAGGTTTTTCCTTTTTATCAAATTTCTTGTTTTAAACCTTTGGTTTTAACAAATATGTCGCGAAAAGAAAATGGCGCACGCAAAGCAAATCAAACAAAAAGTACACCAAGAAGGTGCCGATTCTGAGTTTTTAACATAACAAGTTCAAAAACATTGTATGATAAATTCGGCACCATGGAGGTAGAAGTAAAGAGGTTTAATGATGTTTTGAATTCACAAACATAATGCACACGATGTTCTAAATTCAATTTTACTTTATCCTCTAGCGGATAAAACGGATTTTGCACTCAGATATCGAAGAACAAAAATACTCTTTCCGAGAGGGGGGGATGAAAAAAATATTTTAACTGCCAAATACGCTTTTTAAGTTAAGGAAAAATTCTAACCCGTGTCCCTTACCAGCCCGTCACCAGATCTCCTCATCAATAGTCTCTCAGTCTGGTTTGTGGCTACTTCACAAATGATGAACATTAGGCATTAACAAGACTCAAAATTTTAAAATCTAAGCGGGTGTTATCCTCAAAAACTTTAACCAAAGCTTTAAATTTTGTAACTCGCAAATCAACAACTATAAAATTTGCAGGTGTTCCGGCACAATTTGTATGTGTAACAGTCATAAGCAAAAATATACATTTTTAAACATTTTAGTATTAATTAAATTTCAATGTTTTTGATCCGTTTAAACGCCGATTTTATTGTAACAATTAGAAATAAAGAAAGAAAACTATGAAAAAATACGTTGCTATAAAAACGTTAAAAGGAAAGACAGCGGTGAAGAAATTAGCAGAAAATCAGGAGACGCGAGTTCGAGTCCCGCTTGGAGCATAAATAATTTTAGCATTAATTTTAACTTTGCAGTAAGTGTCACAATTGTAGAGTGGTTAGGTTTCTTTTGTTCGTGACTGTACATGGTTTGATGAATCAGATCAAATACAAATATTTTTAATTTTTTTAAACCACTCACGTATTGTAGAGGCTCATTATCTAGTTTATTTCAGAAAAGCCATTTCCGCAACAGTGCTTGGGAATTCAGGGAAGAAGTGGGCAAATATTATCTGCATCAATTCGTCGTCGGTCAGCCCGATCTGAACTACCGGAACCCTGATGTTGTTGAAGAGATGAAGGTAAATGAACAGAATTATTTTTGTTATTATGTTGCTTTTGAATATTGCTATTATAATCATACCATGTTGAGTAATTAAGTGAGGAACTTTACGCTTTTATACTTTTTAACAGAACATCATACGTTATTGGCTGAATAAAGGTGTAGCTGGATTCAGAGTGGATGCCGTTAACTGTCTTTTTGAAGTAGATAAAAATCGTTTCGGAGGAGTTTATCCCGATGAACCATTGTCAGGAAGGACGGACGTAGACTCAGAATCCCATGACTATCTTTCTCACATCTACACCAAAGACCAGAACGAGACGTATTACATGGTATACGAATGGAGAAGTGTCCTTGACGAATTTAAGGAAAAAGACGGCATGCCAAGGGTTATGATGACCGAAGTTTATGCGACAATCCAGAATGTTGTTAAGTATTTTGGTGAGGGTGAAAGAGAAGGTGCTCAAATGCCGTTCAATTTTGATCTCATCACTGATGTTGACGCGTCATCCTTAGCTGCCGACATCAAACGAGCAACAGATAAATTCTTGACTTATAAGCCTGTCAACCACAAAGCCAACTGGGTGGTAAGTATTAGGATCTAAAGACAAATATATTATTTGAAAACCGTTGTACACTACAAATTTACTTTTCTCAGGTGGGTAATCATGACAACAGCAGAATGGCGACGCGATATGGCCCCGCTTTAGTTGATGGCATCAACATGATTGTGCTCCTCCTCCCCGGCGTTGGAGTTACTTATATGGTAATCAAATTAATCAATTCTACTGCAGTAAGTCAACTAACTTTGATAGCATATAACAGCCTTTTTTCGTTACAGGGTGAAGAACTAGGCATGGTGGACGGCTATGTCAGCTGGGAGGATACTGTCGATCCTGCTGGGTGTAACACAAATGATCCAATTAATTACGTAAAGGCATCTAGAGACCCAGAAAGGACACCGTTCCAATGGAACGCAGATGCAAACGCAGGTAAATTTGAAAACTATTAAGTGAACGTTTAATTACAATATTCAAGTTTCATAAAATTATATTTTGTATAACAGGGTTCTCAACTGCAAACAAAACATGGCTGCCAGTGGCTGAAGGATATGAAACCCTAAATGTGGAAGTTCAAAAAGCAGCTGATAGATCTCATTTGAAGGTTTACCAGGCTCTTATTAAACTACGAGGACATGAATTATTTAGACATGGCCGTCACGAGTCTCTAGCGTTGAATAATGACGTCTTCGCCTTCAGAAGGTATGGAATGCTTAACCATTTCTATTGATAATTAACGTCTTTACAGTTTTAGACGGTTCAAAGATTCTGTTTTATTATGTACCTAATTTAGTAAGATAATTTTTTCTTTTCTTTTCGTAGGTGGTACAAAAAGGAAGCTTACCTCGTCGTCGTAAACATGCGAGATGTTGAGCACGTCGTAGACTTAACTTACTTTGAAAATGTTGAGGGCAACTTAAAAGTTGTTTTGCCAAGCGTGAAATCTTCCAAACGTGAAGGGTATGTAATCCAGAGACTAATTTAATAAGAACATTTTATGGGGATAGGCATTTTGCATTTTGCAGATCTTACGTCTTATCAGTCAACGTCAATATTAGGCAAACGATTTTGATCCTTATCGTTTTGACATAAGGGACAGAACGTATACATTATTAAAGGACACGGTCTTTTTTGGGCTTTTATTCCAAATAATTTTGAACAGCAATGAGATATACCTCATTACAAAGGTAATTGAATAGGCTACTTGATTTTAAAATAATCAGATTTTTCGAGTCGCCCGTTTGTCTAAAAATGTAAATAATGTTCCAGCAGAAACTAAACGCAGATTTGCTTTTTCCTCTCGTTTTCCAAGTCTTAAACCATGTCAAATGCAACTATTTTTGTAAATATTTTAAGTTTTTACTATAGTTTTAGGTCCAGCTCTATATTTGAGAAGTAAAAAGTAGTGGTTGTTATAATAATGCAATAACAATACGCAAAAAGCAACTATAGTATGGCTATTTCATGTCTGTCTTAAAAATAAAAAATTTAAGCCCAGGCTTCATACATTGGTGGTCCTCTCCTTTTTATGCTGACTGTACTATACAGAGTTCTTGAATTACCTCGTGTATAGCATGGCATATTAAGAGTGTTCATTCTCAAATTATATTAAAAGATGGCAGTCGTTGAAAAAAATACATCATAATCAGTAGCTAGCTCTTACATTACAACGTTTATAAGTACCTAGACAAACAAATGACTGCAGTCATAGTCTTTACGAGGATTTTACGGCAGATTTGAATTCTCTTGATAGATAACTAAAATTGGAGTGTCTAGTTTCTTATGTAGTCGACAGCACGTCAAGTGTAACACTTTAACTACGAAAGCCGTCTCTATTACGAAGGGAATAAGGGCAGTATCAAGGACAAACTGTTAAGCTTGAGGTGCTGTCGATTGTACAAAAAATTGCAACGGTTTCTTGGTAACTAAACTTCTGTATCTGAGAGAATATTTCAAATCTAAATTAAAAACTAAATGTTTTTTTTTTGTTTACAGCGACAAATTGAAAGCTTCATCCCTGCCTGTGGCTGGATACGAATCACTTGTTTTAAAAGTTAATTGAACGAAATGCTAACCAGTACAAAATAATTTGATGACGATAATAAATGATATTTTACTGAAACACTAAAGGTTTTGATTATTTTTTCTTGTACGCATATGGACTATTCTTACCGCTTCACATCAGGTGGTGTTGAATCATTTGCCGTGCTTTGTTTAAAAAAAACCACAAGATGTCGACCTTAAAGAAAAGTCCCGATATTCTTAATATCCCCACTCATTAGATTTACATTCTTCAATGGGTTACAAACCGGGAATGATGCAAATTTCCGGGAATTATAAACTCTTGCACTTGACCGATGTCCGTCATAAAATTTCTACTCCAACAATGTAAGAGAGAACACATGTGCTGGCAAAGAATTCTACGTTTTGATATAGTACGTTAGAGAAATAATGTATTGAACTTTTATATGAACTTGCTATCTATGACGTTTAATCAGTTTGATGGTCTGAAGACAAGGAATTCTGTCCCAAAACCATTGGAAATTCACGTTATATTTCTGATTGCATAACCAATAATACACAGGGTGGTGCCGTCAATACGACAATAAATTTGATAATTTCATGTCATTTCTATGAAATAATGCAGCCAATGTTATATTATTTCATACAAATTTCATGAAATTATCAAATGAATAAGATATTTTTGAAAGTCGCAAATCATTTCTATAAGCTAATACAGCCCATGTTTCAATTTATTGTCGAATTGAGGGCACCACCCTTTATACCTACCTACTGCTTCAGTCGAGAGGGGATGTAATAGCTAATTACGCACTAATTACACATTCACCCTATTGTATTACAGTTGTATTGCACAGAATCATCTGTAGGTATTAGATCAACATTTAATTAGACGTACGCTTTCACACTCGTAAGTATGATAACTTTGATACAAACAACTTGGTGATTTCCTGGGAAAGTAAGCTTGTGTTTTTATTAATACATTTTCATTAGCAGTTCGCTGTGAAGGGAAAGGTAGCCAGTTCAATTACTGGGCATGGAAGGCATTGCATCAGAATGACAACGTACCTGCAATACCAAGAGATTTTCCCCTTGTATTTTCGCTTATCACCATGTAGACCTTCAGCTTGCTTATGATCTAGTAACGTGAACAGTCCTATTACGGCAGTAGTCAAATTTAGCACATACATTCAGTTAAAAAAGGATGGAGAATGGATACTTTGTTTATGGTTCCAAATTCATTTTTTTTTGTTGTTAGGTTGGCACAACTGATTTCCATTTTGGCGCGAAGTTTGCGTTGCATCTGTTATTTATATTAAATACAGTGCTGTTTTTAGTTATATCATATCTAGTGCCTAGTGGCTAATTTCTTATTGGACAAAAACATCGAACTAAGAGTTTGTCTTAAATTTTGCATCGCCAATGGAATTTCGTGTTCGGAGCCACTGGAAATGTTACAAAAGGCTTACGGTGAATCGACTTTATCAAAAATAAGTGCTTATGAGTGGTACAAAGCGTCAAAAGCGGTCGAGATGTGATGGAAGATTTGCCTCGCTCTGCCCCCTTATTCTCAACTGTCGGAAAGTATTCGAATTTCGGAAACTATACCTGTCACTTTTTGTCGCGGTGAGTCAAAGCGTGACTTTTCGAATCGAATCCGCGATCCGACAATTGAGAATAAGGGGGCTGGTAGGTCATCAACGTCTGCAACTGAAGTTAACATCGCAAAAGTGAGGGAAATAGTGACTGAAAATCCTCATTCAACTTTGAGATAGCGGGCGAACTTTCTGTTTCTCACGAGTCGAAAAAACCCAATATCCCAACCCAAACCTATTTTTATTTTCATGTTCTATTCTTGTTTGGTTATCCAAACAATATTCTATGGTTTTTATTAGATCCTTTTTAACAATATACGAAGGAAAATGAGGGACTGGAGTTATATTTAGTTTTAGAGAACCTTCAACAAAATCAACACAAATATTTTTATTTCTGTTTTCGCTCTGTATAACTTAATGCTACGCCGGCTCACACTCAATAAAAAAAAATGTCTGATATGTGGGTACTTCACAGATGAACATGCGTTAGTAGCGTATGAGTAAGTTCTTATTCAAACTGGTCGTAAAGTCAAAACTACAATAATAAGTAGATATTATTTGGCTGTGTAAGGCTGGGATACCTTATCAAATAGCAACCTTCAAGTCACCTGTGCCCTATGACTGATAGTAAAATGTTAAATTACTATGATCACGGGTCAACATTCATTCAAAATGAATATCTAAATATATATAACTCAAAGGTGACTGACTGACTGACATAGTGATCTATCAACGCACAGCCCAAACCACTGAACGGATCGGGCTGAAATTTGTCATGCAGGTAGATGTTATGGCGTAGGCATCCGCTAAGAAAGAATTTTGATTAATTCTACCCCCAAGGGGATAAAATAGGGAATGAAAGTTTGTATGGAAAAAGTCAATATTCCACGCGGACTAAGTCGCGGGCACAGCTAGTTAGTAATATAAATAAAGAAGATATGCCAATAAACAAGATATGTAACTAGTAATAAATAATAATAATAATCTTGTAATTTCAAATACCACATGTCACCTTGACTTGGAAACGCAAGGCGAGCAATATGAATTTCGCACTATTCATAGTGAGGGGTTCATTTGCGTGTATGAATTATGCATGAATGAAGTTTCGTGGCGAGATTTAGATGTGACCCCTTATCTTCTTCGTATTCCACCTCTCTGCATGGATAGGCATATAGACTCATATTATAAGATAATAAGCAGGTGTTTAGTGGAATGAAGTGACACTGGAGGTGATAACAAACACAATTCTAATTATAGACTGGTAAGTAAAACATAAAAATAAATGTCAATAAATTCTCTGGAGGTCTTCGACAATTTAAAAATCAATTGTCTGGAATCCTACGCTTGACGGGTTATATTAAAAAAATAATTCTTTGAGGAAGTCTTCTTAAGACAAGTGCGGGAAACAACGCATCGCCAACGGGAATTTCAGCCGTGGCGATCTTATTCTGTTTGCATAACGAAACGCAAGTCTATCAGTATCGACCCGAAATATCCGACCTTTGCTGAATCATAATTATTATTATGCTTACATTATGTCTTAAATGTAGGTATTATTATCAAATAAGAAAATAACGTGGAATATTTCATATTAGATAACTTATATCCTATAACCGAATAGTTAGCTTAACTATCAGTGGATAAAGCTATCACTCGAAAATCTTCAAGTGGATGGTTGGTAAGAATCTAGAATCTTGAGGACGATGAAAATACAATATATTATTGCCAAACTACTTATTGAGAGCTGGGTTAGAGATAAGCATTCTGATGTAGAGTCTGTTAGTTTATCTTCGTAAAACTTATCTAGTATTGGGAAGTGTATGTATATATCGGAGATGTTTTGAGTACACAACGCAGTTAGTGGTAGCATTCACAATGTAAGCGATCCTATTTATTTAGTAAAGTGATTTAATGTGTTGTTGATTCACATTCAGTGTATTTACAGATAATAATTATTATGTTTTAAATAATTATGCTCAGAATCTTGTAAATGTTCTGGGATTGTTACTGTCCTATAGCTATATGTGTATTTTAGAACTATGTCTTTAGTGTGCTTTTCTCTATATTAGAATTGTAGGTAATAATTACCTTTCACTATTTTTGTAATGGCTTGTTTTATATTTTCTTATTTTATTTAAACCGTCAGGATGGGAAGGACTCTGTTACTGCTACCTTTATTTTTCCTCTGGGCTTCTGCCAGTGACGATTGGTGGCAGAGGACCATATTCTACCAGATTTACCCAAGATCTTTCAAGGACAGTGACGGTGATGGCGTTGGTGATTTAAAAGGTACTTTCTCAAGTAGATAAATTTATTTTACTAGTTTTTATTACTTTTATTTGAGTAATACAAAGCTTGGATTGCAATAATTCTTAATTAATTAATTATGCAATAAATTTTGTAGTTATAATAATATTATTGCATATATCAACCGTAAAATACATAGCGTGCTTGATTTATATTAAATAAATATATTCATCTTTTTATGGTTTGTCAATTTTGTTGAATGACACAAAAAAAAATACTAATGTTATGGTCTATTCTCAAAAGTTAACTATTATTGCAGGAATAACGTCCAGCCTTGAATACTTGAAAGAGATTGGCGTGGATGCGACATGGCTTTCTCCTATCTTCAAGTCACCTATGTACGACTTTGGTTATGACATCGCAGATTTTTATTCCATCCAAGAAGAATATGGAACCATGGAGGACTTTGAAGCTTTAATGGCTAAAGCTAAAGAATTGGGTAAGTTGGAAAATAATCCTGAAGTTTCGTTGCTAAAGCTATTTACAGATAAAAGGATTTCTATAAATAAATTGTACTACTATGCTTGCTTCGTATTGTAATTGTATTTTATGTGTTGGTGTACGTGGGCTAAATCACATAAAATGGTTTTATTTTAAAATTTATTGGATAAAAGACATAACAATGCATGATTATGATATGTTTCAGATATCAAAATTGTTCTGGATTTTGTACCAAACCATTCAAGCAATGAAAGTATGTGGTTTCAAGAAGCTCTAAAAGGACATGAGAAATACTTTGACTATTTTATGTGGGAAGATGGCGTTGTCGATGAAAACGGAAATCTTCATCCACCGAATAACTGGGTAAGTTTTAATGGAATAAGTGATTTCGATCTTACGATCCTAATTATTAAATCCATAGAAAAAAAAACTATTCAAGGTAACTAGCTAACTATTACAATTACTATTTCAATTTATAGATTAGTGTCTTCCGTAAAAGTGCATGGGAATACAGAGAAGAAGTTGGTAAATATTATCTTCACCAATTTGATATTTCTCAACCCGACTTAAACTACCGTAATCCAGTTTTGGTTGAAGAAATGAAGAATGTTCTCCGATTTTGGTTGGATAAAGGAGTAGCTGGCTTCAGAGTTGACGCTATTTCTCACGTCTTTGAAGTAGACAAGGAATTATACGGTGGCAAATTCCCTGATGAACCACTATCTGGTTCTCTAAATGCCGATCCTTTGAGCTATGATTATCTGAACCACATTTACACCAAAGACCTCGAGGAAACTTACGATATGGTTTATCAGTGGAGGGAACTATTTGATGAGTTTAAGGCAAAGGATGGAATGACAAGAGTAATGATGACTGAATCTTATTCCAGCCCTCAACTAACAATGAAGTATTTCGGTGATGAGCAACGACCTGGTGCGCATATGCCATTCAATTTCGCCCTTATATCAGATGTCAATGGTCGTTCTACAGCTTATGAAATTAAATATGCTGTTGACAAGTTTTTGACTTTTAAGCCCGTGGATATGGTAGCTAACTGGGTCGTAAGTAAATTGATTACTTTCACGCATTTATAATTTTATAAGAGGTCGCCCGCGGTTCCGCCCGCATTGTTGTCAAATTATTGCAACAAAAGGTAGCCATGTCTGTTTCAAGATGTAACCTACCTCCATGCCAAATTTCATGTCATCAGTGGTTTAGTAGTGATAAAGTAACAGACAGAGTACGTGTCTAATTTATGCTACGGCTACATTATCTCGATAACGCGAAGATTTGCGTTGTCGCGAGGTGTGGCCAAAGAATTCGTCCTATCGCGAATCAACATCGCGAATACGAATGACAAGCGCTTTAATTGTGGTCACTAAGTGTCCAAACACGCTGCGAATGTGTGCGTGAATACGAGTGGCGTCAGCATATAAATTTTAAAAGATTGAAATAGGTAAAATAATTTTATTATTATGAAATCTGTAAAACTTATTTTATTAAACTTTAGTAACTTAATAATAAATAAAATAAGCAGATAAGTAAATAAAAAAATATTCATGATATATTGAAGGATTACAGCAATAACGACAACATAAAATAAGACCGTGTTACTTGTATTATATTTATTTAAATAAATCTGAATAACTGGAATAAATTATCAGTTTAATCTGATTTATCTTGTAATTATATAATACAGAGTGTTAGGGGGACGCTCTCGGAAATGAAAGCAGGTCGTCATCTTTGACACGATTTGTTTGAAAAATCAATTTGAAATCACGAAAAAAATCAACTGTTCCATTCAAAGAAGCCGTGTAGATATTGTAATTTGTATGAAACAGCTGATTTCTTCCCGATTTCAAATTTATTTTTTAGCAAGTCCTGTTTAGGGTGACCATCTACAGCTGCCACCTACCTGGCTTCGTATTTGAGAGGGTCCTCCTAACCACCCACCCTGTATAGTAATTCCGAAATCATATTCTTGTTCTTTTCTTTCTCTACTTGGAAAAGTTTAGTTCAACGATGTCTCGTTTTTGATATTCACCGTGTTTATTTTGTCATAAAATAAAATAAATTATAACACCAAAAATAATTATAAAACTCTTTGTCACAAAATTCATTTCTTTTCATTAAATTAACTATCCGTGTAAAAATAAATAACCCAAAATTTCAAAAATACTTAATTAATCACACTATGACAATGCATGGTCGACTTTTCGACGTTTACATTTCAATCTTTCCATACTGACGCTACTTGAAACGACGCTTGAATACAGATTCAATAAACACGTCTTACTTCGTCCGTGTCTTGGACGGCGCTGAAAGCTCCTGTGCTTACCCACACATTCGCAGCGGGCTTATACAAAGTATACACTCACAACAAAGCTTTATCGCGACAACGCGAACACGAATCTTCGCGAATAAGTGTGGCCCCACGGTAATAGCGTGCATTTTCGATAAACCTTTTTTTCACAGGCTGGTAATCACGATAATCACAGAGTAGCATCTAGATATAGCCCTGAACTAGTTGACGGAATAAACATGTTGGTTCTTCTCATGCCTGGAGTCGGTGTTAGCTACATGGTAAATACAATAATAACCATTTCAATAATTATTTCCACTGTGCTTTTATTTGACACATGATAATCAGGCTGATGTTTTCAAATAGGGTGAAGAAATTGGTATGATCAATGGTTACATTAGTTGGGAAGATACTGTTGACCCTAGTGGATGTAATACCGATGACCCTATTAATTATGTGCTTGTGTCCAGAGACCCTGAAAGAACGCCGTTCCAGTGGAGTGCTGACAAAAATGCTGGTGAGATATTAGAGCGCTAGTTGCAATAATTATGTAGGGACAATAATATAGATATAAGAGCGTCAGTTGCAATATCCATTTATGGATAATAATACAGACACTAGATCGCTAGTTGCAATAGTTATGTAGAGTCAATAATATAGATATTAGAGCACTAATTGCAATAATCATGCAGGGAAAATAATATAGATGTTAAAGCGCTAGTTGCAATAATCATGTGGTCACAATAATAAAGATATAAGAGCGCTAGTTGCAATATATTTAGGGACAATAATATGGATATTAGAGCGCTAATTGCAATGGTCATGTACGGACAATAATATGGATGCTAGGGCGCTAGTTGCAATAATCATTTAGGGACAATAATATAGATATTAAAGCGTCAGTTGCAATAATCATGTAGGGACAATAATAAAGATATTAGAGCGCTAGTTGCAATATCTATTTAGGGATAATAATATAGATTTTAGACCGCTAGTTGCAATAATCATGTAGGGACAATAACATGGATAAAAGAGCGCTAGTTGCAAAAATCATGTAGAGACAATATTATAGATATTAGAGCGCTAGTTGCAATGGTCATGTAAGGACAATAATATGGATGTTAGAGCGCTAGTTGCAATAATATACATATTAGAGCGTCAATTGCAATAATCTTGTAAGGACAATAATATAGATATTAGAGCGCTAGTTGCAATATCTATTTAGGGATAATAAAATAGATATTAGACCGCTAATTGCAATAATCATGTAGGGACAATAACATGGATAAAAGAGCGCTAGTTGCAGTAATCATGTAGAGACAATAATATAGATATTAGAGTGCTAGTTGCAATGGTCATGTAAGGACAATAATATGGATGTTAGAGCGCCAGTTGCAATAATCATTTAGGGGCAATAATATAGATATTAAAGCGTCAGTTGCAATAATCTTGTAAGGACAATAATATATTAGAGCGCTAGTTGCAATATCTATTTAGGGATAATAAAATAGATATTAGACCGCTAGTTGCAATAATCATGCAGGGAAAATAATATGGATGTTAGAGCGCCAGTTGCAATAATCATGTAGAGACAATAATATCCATATTAGAGTGCTAGTCGCAATAATGATGTAGGGATAATAATAAAGATATTAGAGCGTTGCAATAATAATTTAGGGACAATAATATCAAGTCATTAGTAGTGTTTTGAGACTTCTCTTAAGTGCACCTTAATTATTGTTTTGTAAAATGATAGTGACTTATTTAAGTTATTGCAATTGGTACAAGTCTTATTACTGTCGTAGTAATAATAACAATAACATGTCGTAGTAATATACAGGTGTTTGGAATATGGTATAACAAGTGAGCACCTGCCCACCTTAACATATTCATATAAATAATGAGGTATTAATAGTCGTATATATAAAAATTGATTATACATATTCAAATATGTATAATATTTTTTTTCCTCCATACAAATAGTTTGGTGAAATAATTTTATGATTTTGAATATTTGATAAAATCTTTGTATTTATATGACTATGTTAACAAAGGTAGGTGCCCCCTTGTTACACCTACCATATACCGAACACTAAAATATGCAGTTTAAATCGAATTCCAGACACAAATGATTTAACGCCGCTTGCTTGACATATTAAAGATTGGTAATATTATTTTATTTTAAATTTTAGGATTTTCTACTGCGGATAAAACCTGGTTACCCGTAGCTGATGGTTATGAAACACTGAATGTGGAAGTTGAAAAGGCAACTGAAAGATCTTACCTGAATGTGTACAAAGCTATTGCTAAACTGCGGACTGACGACACTTTCAGACACGGAAGATACGAATCTGTTGCATTAAATTCCGATATTTTTGCTTTTAGACGGTAAGTCATAGCAATAGTCCTGAAAGTTTCAAAGAAACTTTTTACGTTAAACGTAAACAACGGCTTTTATGGAGTAAACTATGTATAAATGAATTTATTTTTAACCGACTTCAAAAAAGAAGGAGCTTATATGTTCCACTGGTGTATTTTTTTTGTATGTATGTTCACCGATTTCTCTGTCATTTGTAAACCGATTTTCAAAATTATTTTTCATTCGATAGAATACCTATACTCCAGAGGTGGTCCCATTGTCACCAAGTCAGGATCTGATCATAGGATCCCAGGGAAATCGAGGGAAAACCAAAACTTTTATAGGCACGTGTGACATGTTTTACTCTTTTCCAAAGCTATTCAAGTAATTGTTTCTGTTAGTCATCATCTCATGTTGATGAGCTGATGATGGAAGGTACAACTCCTTAACGGTTAGGAGTTAGAAGATAATTCTTTCACTGTGTATTCCAACCAAGGACTGAGAGACAGACAAGTCGATAGTGCTGATGGTCACCCATCTTGCTTTGACCTAAGGAAATCACTTAAAAATGTGAAAAAAGAAATTTCTAACTTCAAAATACTAAAAAGGTAAAAATAATAAAATTATAGTACCTAGGTACCTACTTAGCTCCTGAAATGTATTTTTTGGAGTTGGTGATAAGCTGTTTCCAGAGACAGAAAGTGAAGCACACCAACTCCGAAAAATACATTTCAGATGCTAAGTAGGTACCTAGGTACAGAAATTTAATTATTTTTTCCTTTTTAGTGTTTTTAATGATATCGACTATCATTTCAGATGTTATACTATTGAGTCTGCGTTCACATGTCAAATCTCAATTGTGAAGTATCTGAAACCATATTTTTAATTTGATTCTACACATCAAACGTAACTACCGCATATGCACGTGTTAGGCACTGGTCTTACCATCGAATATACAAACGTATTTGAAGAATTTGTGAGATCTAAAAAAGGATAAACTTTATAAAATTTAAAAGGATTCCTATATAGTCTTGTGATTATTTATTATCTTGACCTCAGTTTTTATCGGTTGCACTATGTACATTGTAAGCTATTAATACAATAAGGTATAAATCATCTATCCGCATTGTATTTGTCACATAGTTCTGACTAACATATTTATAAGTTCAATATTTTATTACACTATTTTGATCGCACAATACTTACGTTTTTATGAAGTTACTACTTATGTTTTTATTTTTTAAGGATTATTATAGTATATTTCAATATTTATTTGAAGTTGTACAAATTCTGCTTTCGTTATGTTATCAATTCAGACATCATCAGATAAAAGCTATATTTCCAGAAGGACCGGTCTAGTGCAATTTGCACCCAACGATTATTCTGGACACTCAAAGTAGCGGAAAATGTATTAAATTATATTTTAGTTACTTGGAAATTTTCTTAACATGTTTAAGCATCTGTCAAAGATAATGCAAAATAAAAACAATATATTGGGTATTGTTTATTTAAGTATCTTATCAATTGTCATGTGTAATTTACTCAAACTTGATCTATTCAAGTGCATAATACTCCAAGTGGGTACAGTTTGATAAGTCGAACGACACGAGTTCAATCATGTGCAGATAATTTTAGAAATTTTATATAACAGCGCAAAATAAAGAAGGAAAAAGTAAATTTTATTGATATAGTCTATATTAGCGATATTGTCTGTCTTCAAAGGAATTTGAGAGTGTTAATTATTTTGAGTCAATGGAGTTTTAAACTTTGATTCTTGATGTTTCAAAACGTTTTACAAATAATCAAAAATTTTTTGGCGAGTTTTCCGGAAAACGATTTGAACGCTTCTCATATTTTCACTGAAGTAGACATCGAAATAACAGCATAAACGTTTAGTTCCATTATTAACCTCCGAATACTGTAACATAAAGTAGGTATTCTGGGTTGTAGGTATATTGAAGGGAGTCCCTGTTCTCTACATAATTAATAACCTTTGCTTGCGTCTCGGCTAAGTTATTCTACAAAACCCTTTAGGGATTGCAAAGGAAACCGGGAGCAGAGTTATAGATTAAAACAGTGCTTTGACTTGACGTAAATGTTTTCTATTTTAAAATTTTCTAGTTGTTATCTTTCCTGCTAGCAAGATGCTAAATTATTCATTTTTTACAGACTAAGTATAACGCTGATAAAATATACTTTTTTTAAAATATTTTTTATAAAGCTCAAAGTAAGCATCATTAAGAGCTTGTGATACAAGATAACGGAGAAATAATGATAATAATATGTATATAAATAACAGAAATATACTAAATAAACTTATAAACTTCCATGACTCGTAAGCAAATGCTTGTAGGTCTCGGATTCGAACCCGGGACCTCTTGACCGCCTGGGGTAGCCTGGGGTACTGACCACTCGGCCAGCCTGTCGTCGAATCCTAATCGAATCTATATGATTTTCCTATTAGCATTATGATCTGTAGTAAACTCAACGATGTAACAAAATGAATTGTTAATGCAGTTGACGATTTTTCGTAAATAATTAAGGGGTAAAATTACATAATATATATAATTCATACACCTTGATATTTTTTTACTTAAAAACGCTTAATTACACTTTCGACATGAATTCTAAGAAAGGCTTAAGTAGTGTATTATTTGTTGCTAATACAAATTACAAACTACGCTATCTGCATGTCACGATGAAACTGTGAATGTATAATCGAGAAGATTTGTGGCTTTTATTATAGTTTTTAAATTGCCAAAATCACGTTTTTTATACTACTAGATGACAAACAAGCTGACGGCCCACCTGATGGTAAGCGGTTAACGCCGCCTATAGACACCTGCAATAACAAGAAGAAATCACTTGATATCACTTTATATTACTTTAGAATACAATATTTGGAATGCAAGAAACCTTAAAATATGTTTTTTTCAAAAGATTGCGTTCACTGGCCGTTGCAGAGACGTGTGAAGCGCGTTATTAAATATAAAACGTATTAAGGCGATACCTCGTCGACACTAGCGACACCACTTGATTTATATTTATTGTGGTGAATAAAGAACATAATAAACTAAAACGCTTTAGTGAATAACTAAAGAATGGTATTTATAATTTTTTGAGATGTGCTCGGTATAAGATATTCCTCTACATGTAAACTATTTTTTCATTATTGCCGAAAGTGCCCACTTTTAACTATAACAAAAAATTTGGTTACATACCTATAGCTAGACACTTTATACAAGATACATCTATAAAAATTACAAATACCGTTCTTTAGCAATTCTCTAAAGCGTTTTTGTTTATTATGTTCTAAATTTACCATAATTAATAACAATCAATTAGTGTCGCTAGTCTGCACGAGGTAGCCCCTTAAGGAGTACAAAAGGCGTCATTCCCGTTTCATAATCAGGAATATCTCTAAAATAGCCCGAATAGTGAGCTATACAGTAAACAAATCTTTGGTTTTTTGTTGTTAGCATTGCGATGTAACATTTTAAAAGTAAAAAAGTTTAACTATGCCCTTTCTAGTGTCCAGTTAAAATTATTGCAATTGGAGATCGTATTCATAAATATCAAGTTTTCGATTATATTTAAATAACTATGATAAGGAAAATGACCTGAAAATATCATTTATGTTTGATTTTGCACGATTATAACGCCTGCTTTATTGTAACAATTACAAATAAAGAAAAGGGGTTCGATTCCCACCTGGACCATATTATTTTTTCATCCTTTTCTTTCTTTATTTGTAATTGTGACCTGAACAGTATGTACAAAAGTTGAACTAGTAATAAGATGAGAAAGAAGGTTTTAAAATCCTTTCTGGTAATTTCATATACAAGTTTAGATGTTTAAAGATGAAATAATTATTAAATTGATTTATTTTTTTAACAAGATCACACTACTTTTATTACTTACATGTTTCATGAAAATATTCATAAAAAAGACGAAACAGTTAATAAAAGATAATGGCCAAAGGAAACATTAAATAAAATCCAACCGCTCCGAGCAGCAAGTAATAGTTATTGTTATTGCTAATGAAAAGGCTGCCGTACTCCAGTACCTCAAATTGAAACACTTGATATAACTGTTAGTTACTGATTTGTGCAAAGTTATTACTCCTCGGTCTAATTATAGTCACAGTGGTAATTAAAAACATATTTCCTTGTGTGCTTTAGCAAGAGCTGTTATTTGGAAGTTTTATTATGGGTTGTTTTGATGTACAATTCATTACATTGTACATAATAACAACCTTTCAAATAAGTTTCAACAAAAACTTTAGCTTAATTAGAGACCATATCAAAGTAATTTGGAATAAGAATAGTGGCATTTTGTGGATGGTTTTTCAAACCAAATAAAATCTTTTTTTTTTGCAAATTGGGGTCGCAGAAAAATTACTCATAATACTGCAGATTACGGAACCCACAATTTTTAAAATTTTGCTGGATCTGTAACGTGTTTACAATGTAAGTATATGAAATTAATTGACTGAATAACTAAAGATATTTGTGACATATACTTATTGACATATATTGATATCAAACAGGGGACTTTGAGTAGAAGTACAATATTTAATTTATTTGCAAGGCTATGTCCATTTTGCTCATAAAACTATAAAATCTACAGTCACTAAAATTGTCCACTACATGTATCGCCGACCACTTCCTTCACGCGCCATTAATTGTAGTCTCTTTGTAACCTTTTTATTACTTTGAGTTTATCGTCGGAAACCGATCAGGTGTTCTTCGGATGACTGACTCCTTATCCCGACACTATGACAGCATTGTGGCTCTGGAAAAATACAATGGATTTACTGCTTCAACTATTTTATTTATACCCGCCGCGTTGTATCGACGATACCGTGTGTGGACGTTGCTTTATGTCGTGGAGCAGTTGATTGTATAAAATAGACCCTTTCTAGTAAGGTAGTAATGTATTATAGATGGTATTTGGAGCTCTACATTCAATTTCGGGGTTATTTCTTTGCTTTTAGTAACATTCGTGAATAAATTCTAAGCCTTGTTGTAATAAAGATGTCGGAATTTTCTTCCCTTGTACAAAAACACTTAGAGAAAAATGCGAATATTTATTGATTTTGCTAGAAAAGGTTTGCGTAGTTATATAAGTAGAGATAAAATTTATTGATAATTCTGCATCACACACATAATTTTATTAACTAGGGTAAAGCGGTGTAAAAACGAGAACGGGGAAACTCCGAACGATGTTATTTTAATAATCATAGAAAAAGAAAAAAGGATAAAGAACCCAAGCTCAGTGCAGAGTGTTAAAAAGAAAATTAAAGGAACTACAAATATTACAAAACAAAACAATAAAATCACTCTTTCACTAACCCTACCTCGCGCCTATAGTAAAAGATTCTAATCTAATGAACATTAAGCAACTATACTACTACACGACATGCATACTAATTAATAAAATATTAAGTAAAAATATTCACACACAAATATTGCCAAACTCACAATTGTATACATTGCAGAGTTGATTATTTAGTCTTGCTAAGGATGAGAACCAGCAACGGAAAAAAAATCAATCGCTTTTGAGGGAGTACAAATATATAACAAACTAGCCTGGGATATAAAAAATGCAGATACATTTAGTGTGGTCAAATCTAAGCTAATCAAATATATCCTATCCAATCATTCACAGGTTATTTAGTCGGATTTAAGCTCACCAATTGTCCCCGTATAGTATGTGACCGAATACCTAATTAGTATTACATAAGTTGTAAGATCTTCTGTAAGCAATAAATGTCTTAATGAGAATAGAGATCTATGAAATGATTAACCATGGATCTCCTTCTCAGCCAGCAGAAAGAGAAAATCTGCTATTTTCTATCATGTACATGGCTTTGGTCAAAATTACCCCGCGTTCGGAATTACCCTAAGAGTCGCAGCTTAGCGTCTTACACCGATGATCTGAGTAACGCGCTGATGTCTTATGTAATTATTTCTTTTCAGTTGGTACAATGGACAAAACTACGTTGTCGTGATCAACTTTAGGAATGAACCATACACCGTTGACCTCAGCTACTTCGAAAATGTAGTTGGTGACTTGGAGGTCGTCATCAGCAGCATTCAGTCTCCCAAGGCCGTGGGGTGAGAATTGGCTTCTATTTCAAATCATCATCATCACCAGCCTATATACGTCCCACTGCTGGGCACAGGCCTTCCTACATGGAAGAAACACATGAGGAGTTTCGGCCATAACACCACCACGCTGGCCCAATGCGGGTTGGTGGGTTAAAGCGGTTGCAGTAACAACCGGGACCAACGGCTTAACGTGCCTTCCGAAGCACGGAGGAGCTCGAGATTATAAATTTTGGTTGACCCATCCCGGGACCTGCCATGGCGAAAGTTGCTTTGTTTTCGTAATCGAAACCAGAGCGCTCAAACCGCTACGCCACCGAGCTTCTCAAATGAATAAGGTTTATTTTAATTCTAAGGTGAGACAGTTCTACTGCAAAACCGTTGACTGTTAAGGGGTTGGTCTAAAAATGCATAAATATCTTATCAATTAATATTTTCTCAATACGTTAGGTAAGTAGGTACCTCACAAGAAAGCATCCTGAAACGTATAATTCTTAACGTTTTAGTACATATGACCTTGTATAAAGCTTCATTTGGGTTAGATCATTGGATTTGTTCACCGGATGAGAAGAGGTTACCGTAGCTTATGAAAGCCTGTAACAAAAATAGTACTCGTGCATTACCGATCATCTAAAAATCAAAAGGTGCTTCTCCGCTTGGGTACTCTAATTTAGTATGGAAGAATATCATCCTTTTTTTGGAAAATGCATGTAGAAGTATATCTTAATGTATGATTGGTATTTATATGAACGTTTGGCTGCAGAGCTAAACTATTCAGATACCTACTAAAACACTTGGGTTTTCCTTTATTTTATTTTTTAGATTTAAATTAGATTAGATTTAAATCGACGAGCTATGCTAAATGTATTATTCCGCTGGATAACCCCGCGGATTACATTAAAATCTTTTTTCAATGTTTATAAATATTTATTTTCTTTTGTTCTCAGGACAATCGTTCAAGCTGATCGTGTAGAAATTACCGGAAGCGAGGCTTTGGTACTTAAAGTGAAATAGATCCAACGGAGTTGCGCTTATGTTAGGGAAAAATAAAGAATTACAAGTATAATATTTATTCAGTTGAACGTTTTCTTTTATTTCAACATTTTCTATGGTGGATACCTTACATGTTTGTTTGCGTGAAACCTTTTTGTAACTTACATCCATTGATATATTATTTTATTTTGGATGAAAACAGGTGCAAAATACGAATAATTAGAAAAAAAACATGTGATGATAATGGGATTCATTATCACTAGCCTATATACGTCCAACAGCTGGGCACAAGCCTTCCTGCATTTGAGGAACACTTGAGGAGTTTGGGCCATAACACCACCACATTGACCTGAATTGGGTTGGTGGGCTAAAAAGGTTGTTGAAGCACGAAAACATACATCGAACTTATTCATATTGATTGACGCATCCCGAGATCGACCAAGGCGAAAGTTGCTTAGTTTTTCTTAAACTAAACCAGCACCATACTTGGTCCAGAAATAAAATTGTATTTAAATGAACTTAATAGTTGACAGATTTTTTATTTCATAAATAAGCGGTTAATAACCCAAAAAGAAATATTGCAAAAGCAATAGTATATTTCAGATAAAGAGTATCACAAATACAGTGACATGTTTGATGTCTTGCTGCGCATCATCCAAAAATTCTCCATAGAAAATCTACGGAACAAGTGACATCACATGTTCCTATATAACTTCAAATGTATTGTCATAATAATAGTTTTCTTAATTGACGTGAGCAATCTAATTCCATTATAAATTTTGATAAACGTTGTAAAAAAATGGACCATTTTTGAGTTGTTTTTGTGGTTGAACACAGCGCATATTTTCAGAACTTATGAAAAATAGCGCCATATTTAAACGTGGACAACATCCTTATTCTAAACATTTATTTATGACAGGAACGTCTAAGGAGCTGATATTGCGCCTGATGGCTAGCGGTTACTGTAGCCTAGAGACACTCGTCGCAAAATCCTACACTGCTTTAGCGTTGCCTACCGTGTAAAAATCAAGATAAAACTTTACGTTGATCCCCTGCTCACAACATAACTATTTTTAATAAGCTCTGGTATCCTTACTTACTGCAGACACATAGCAATACACAGTAGTGTTAAAAACCTGAAATTCGAGTAAGAAATACCTATCTTAACTGCGCCAAAAATGCCGCTCGGCATAATATTACGACAGAGACTGCCGGAGGACGCTGGATTCCCTTCGTATCAGAAGGACAAACTAGCGAAATGCCCTTGAGGCATAGTAAAACGATCTACTCGTAAATCGTCTGAAATCTGATAAGGTCTGGAGAATGGTTCTGGGTAAGTTTCTAAAGAATTGAGCATTTCGAAGACTTTGTAATGCTACAACTAAAGGTTGGCGGAGGTCTTGGAGATACCATCGAAGTAACAGTACAACCAATTTCAAATTAATCGGATCTGTGGAAAAAAAATATAGTTATGAAGCATTGGTCACGTCATCTTTCTAACAAAAAAAAACAAATCAAATCGGTCTATTTCTTTAGGAGCTACTATGCCACAGACAGACACACAGATACACGTCAAAGTTATGATAACTTCCTTTAGCGCCGGGGGTTAAGAAACTTCTAAGTCCGAACGAAATTTGCAGAGCAAGCGTGGAGTATGCCCGTCGGTTTGACATCAACGCAATTAAACGTAGTATTACATTCTCTCGAAATTCGCAAAGAAATAATTCCTTTTTTTTTTTACTTTACCGGATTCGGTACCGGATCCGAAGCTGCCTCACCGGATCCGTTAGGTTCCAAAGCATGCCATATCCGCCAGATTACCGGATCCACCGGACCGGATTGCAATCCCTAGTTGAAACCACCTGTTTTTAAAGGACAAATTGCACATACGTCTTCCTTGCATCGTGGAGTAATGCAGGGATATGTGGGGCTCCTCTATCTAAGATGTTCATGGCTGAGCTTCCCCACTAAAAGTAGCCCCCGGTTCCCTTACGTTTCGCATGGACAGATTGGGGCAACAATTACCCTTCTCCCAACATTCTGTCATGAGCGTCCCGTATGTCATATGCTCATCTCCAGCAGATACTACTCCGCAACGCCACAACGGGATACCCGTGTAGCGCGGTTGAGACCACCTACAGTTCTAGAGATCCGGGTTTCGATTCACCGATTAGTGGTATGGTTTTTCTAAGTATAATCAACTGAACCGAGCAGAATATTTTTGCTAATCGAACTCCGTAGGTACCTCTAGATTTCTTGAGCATTGCTATGTACTGGTCGTTGGAGATAAGATAGCCAGTTCCTCTATGCAACTGTTTCATTTTATATCTGTATCATAACGAAGCTTAACCCTAGTTTGTTAAGTTAACGAATGATTAAGAACTCTTATTCCCGTCCTGTGCCGGCTAATGAACTGGATCAGGAAAGTTTTGGGGCGTGCCGAAAATCTTAGAAGTTATTTCTTTTGCTTCAGGACAACGTGAATGAACACAAAGAGAATGTCATGAATGCCACAATACTCATTGTTATTATTATTATTTAGCAATGATTATGGATATTCTTTTCCGACGTAATGAGGACCGTGTCAAAAGGAAAGAAAAAAAGATATGCAAAAGTACAGACACATTTTTTCATACCTTTTTGTTCTTTTTGTGTGGTTGTTTTAACATAATCATTTTTATTCAATTTATTTATTTTAAAGGTTTCCGTTTCATTCTAATTAATTGTTTGAAAAATGTATCAACAAACGTACACCAAGCTTAGGTAACTCTTATCGTTAGTTGCTGAAATCAACCATAAGCTACTTAATTGTATTTTTACCCTCGCGTTTTTACATTGCTTAAATGAAATATTTTATTGTCTATTTTGATCTGATTGCTTTTTAAATAAATTGGCGCTTAGCAAAAACAGTACGCATTTCATGATTTATCACGTTACCACAGAATCTAATTATATTATCTTAAAATTGAATGTTTGATTGAAAAAAACATCTGAAATTGAAATTGTGCAGCTTGCAATTTAACAGTGCAATGTCCCATGATACGGAAGCAAATGAATGAGCGAAACCTACAAAGTGATCATAAGCCGCTTGCAAAATCGCTTAGAATGTCTAATGAGACTTATCTATAATATGCCTACTAGATTATAGACTCACTGGACGCCTGATGGTAAGCGGTAACCGTAGCAAACGCTTGTATCACCAATAAGCGACACCAATACACCAATATTGACACCACGAGATACAAGTTTTCTGCGATTCTTTTTTGATGGGGTCTGGTTGTCTTATGGGACCGATACCGGTCAGACGGTCCCGTGTGGCATCAGCAGGAGCAGCAGAGGGGTATCGCTGAGGAGTTTAGTTTAGTGGTTGGGAGCTCCACACACAACTCTTTTTCCTCCCCCGCTAGTTAAGGAATAGGCTGGAAAAGTTTTCCGTCAGCGAGAAAACCCGCGGTCTGGCAACCTTACACTAGAAAGTAATGTTAATTAGCTGCAATTTTCTATAAGATAGAGGTGCTTCTCTACCTCGTCGGGTATTTGAGAATTCGAATGGAAAATACTGCTATGCCTTATATCTCTCAATAATATTAGTAGGTTTATCATGACAAAGACAGATGATACGGTTTTAGTCGCTATGAACACGAACGCTGCGCCATGCGCTGATACCGGCAGGATTTCAACCTCTTTGTCTAAGACTTTTCTTTTGTTTTACACCACTAACAATCAAGCATGCGGCCTACCCGATGGTAAGCGTAACCGCTAACCATCGGGTAGGCCGCACGGACGCACCCACCAGCCACCGAACCCACCAACCCGCATTGGGCCAGCGTGGTGGTGTTATGGCCCAAACTCCTCATGTGTTTCTTCCATGTAGGAAGGCCTGTGCCCAGCAGTGGGACGTATATAGGCTGGTGATGATGTACGGACGCTTGCAACACCACTATCTTTATAAAAGCGAATTATATTCCGCTCGGTTCAGTATTGGTTCCTTAACTGCATCGCTGTCATGGTCTTAGATAGCGTCGTAGTACGAATCAACGATTCTACTCAGTTTAGGCCCTAAACTGGATCGCGATAAAAGATGGTGGTACGGGTGCTGGGGTATCACTTGCGAGTTGCCGACCCTTTAGTAAGTCATCAGTTGTGAACTGTCAAGATATACTGTGACAATAAGGTTTACCAACCTTATACCTACCCGGTATACTATATTTCCCACCATGAATTAGCCTAGTCTTTTAGCGAGCAATTGCGACCAAACTTATTGCTCTGATTCACAAGATTAGGCGGCTGTTTGTGTAGAAAATTAGTTTTTTACCTACGTCTTTACAAAAGTTGCCACGATTCTTACTAATATTGCGAAACGTTCAAGATCACCTATACACGTATGAGGGACCGGGCTTGATTCTTGTCTTAGAAACTTGATCAGGTTAAAGTGAAGCGAAAGTACCGCTGTGCCCTACGCCATTAAAACTTCAGAAGGCATGTCAGTAATCTTCGAAGCTCACTTCTTTTTAGTTTTCCTCTCAGAACTTTAGAAGTACCTTTAATACTTGTAAAAAACATTAAATTATACAGGTTGGTGACGACAATATGACAATGCAACTTGAAATACATTTAATTATTTGATAATTTTATAACATGTCTATGAATGAATGCAGCCAATGTTACTTTATTTAATAGAAAGTCATGAAAGTATAAAGCCTAGAGAACACACCGCCCAATACAACTATGTTTCATTCAAGCATGGCTATCGCGCTACATTTTAGTAGTCGCTTGCTAAAGAAACGCGTAAGCGCCATGAATATCACAGCACTTACAACCTTTTGGTCACGACTGAGCTATATCTTCGTTTCTAAATGCTACATTATATCTCACAAGGAACTGATTGGTAAACGGGACTGTAATGGCTTTTTGTTTCGGTACCCGACCGCGTTGTACGTTTTTAAATACCGATAATGACGGTACCCGATAATTTAATCATCAAGGATACCATAATTAAAGCCGTACCATAGTACCCGTAATAATGGTACCTACCCTAAGTTTTAGGTCGGCTACCTGTATTTTAATGGTGATGGTATTACACGGATCGTTGCCAACCTGTGCGATTGGTAACCGATTTAATACAGATATCCTAAATTTTAAAGTATTAGTAGGAGATTTGATATATCAGTCGCGTGTAACCGCGACCTTAAAATTTAGATATCTCTATAAGCCAAAGGATATAGATACCGTTAATTGTGATACCCGAATTTCGTGTTACGTTGTGTGTGTGGTTTCGTGTTATAGTGGTTTTTCAGCTCCTGACTTGTTGTAATCGCTCTGCGTATCCCAATAAGTCTGTTGTACAAATAAATAATTTTTATTGGTTGTTCAGAGCGAATAAAAAATGCTATCTGTTTTACGGATTTACTCGTAATCCCATAAGCAATGTAATAATAATAATAATATTCATACACTCACACATATTATCTAGCCCAAAGTAAGCATCATTAAGAGCTTGTGTTATGGATACTAGATAACGGAAAAATAATGATAATAATATGCATATAAATATTATAAATATACTAAATAAACTTATAAACAGCTCGTACTCATCACACAAACATTTGCTCCTACCGGGATTCGAACCCGCGACCTCTTGACCGAGTAGCCTGCATAGCAAGGGGTACAAACCACTCGACCAGACGGTCGTCAATGTATGTACAAATAAAGACTTTTAGTACGTTCGTAAATCGTAATTTTCGTGTGTTCACCTTTCAAATTGTATAAAAATAACAGCTCAGCCCTCTCTATTGTGAGGTATTGACATCCTTATTTTAACGCAAAACCTACCCTTCAAGTTCTGATAAAATAATTTCAACTTATATTGAAAATACTAATCCCATGGTGCTATGTTTCATTCGTATTAATTAATTCCTATTACGGCATGTTAAAAAGGTTTTTGTGTTGTTAAAATTAAAACATCACGTAAAACGTGGGTTTTTAACTAACAATTCGTTATATAATATTTCAATAATTAATGAGGTAAAATAAAATACGCGGTACCTACTCGTAGATAAAATTAAACGAATAACGTGCAGAAAAGTTGATGATGTCTATGGAAAACAAAATAATTGATATTTTACGATACTTAATTTACTATTTTAAGATCAGAAGTAGACTGCTCACGGGCTTTAAGCTTAAATCGATGGAGCTTATGTTAGTAAGAGATGAGAATTAGGATCATTATGTAAGCTTAGACTATAAGAACAAGATTGTAAGCGAGATATAGATGGCGAATTATCATTGGTATTGGAGCTACACATATTATTAAAAGTAGGTCATGTGGCATGTTAAAGATGGAAACAATTTCAATAGAGAAACAAAAAAAACTGATAGGTATACGGGCTGGTGCCATCAATACGACAGTAAATTAAAACATGGGCTAAATTAATTCATATAAATCGTTTGCCACTTTCAAAAAGATCTTATTCGTTTGATATTTTCCCAACTAACATTAGGCGCTAATATAAGAGTTAGAACAGATATATAAAAGATCTAAACAGATCCTAAGGTCATCAATAAGTGCTATCACATGGGAGTTATAGCGAGCTATAACTCTACAATACCCCTGGAATGGGCAGAAATTCTTATAGCCTTAGGTTCCACTATGGCGATGTAGTGTAGTTACAGAATGAATTTAAGAGATATAGTAGAGCTAACTTAGCTAACTTAGACTAAAAGCGCTGTAAGAGTAGTATTTAAGTGACTAGTGACTCCTCAAGCGGTATGGTGTGCCGGTGCTATAAAGGGAGCAAATGTATGAATTTTAGCTCTGTAAGGGGTATAGTAGATCTATGTGGTACCTTACTTACTGTTTGAGCGGTTAGAGAGTGGCAATAAGGTAAATTGTGACACCTTGAGTTGCAGTATAGATTTACAATAGGATATTTTAGCGTCTAAGGATATCATTTTTTACTTTTGTTCTTAGTCGGCTTAGGTTTGTTTATTTTAAAACGTTGAATTATTCCCTGATCAATAACCATACATTGTGTTTACGAAAATAAATGGCGAAGTTGAGTGCTGAAATTTTAACTCATTATTCGTGGAAGCTGAAGCGGAATTTCATTGCAAAGGTAAGTAAACTGTGAATATGTGTATATATTATTAACAAATAATTGAAGGGCCCACTCTTTGTTGTATATTTATCTAAAAAAAATGTGTTGCTTTACATTGAGTACACATGTTTTACTAAATATGTAACAAAACTTTTCCTATTGACTTAAAATTGTCACGACCATCTATTAAAGTGTCATATTAGAACGTTAGAAAAGTAAATACCTTCATTGTATTATGTTTTCTTTTTGAACGTTTTACGTTTTTAATTAACTTCATAATCTAAAAATGGTGGGCGCAAGAATTTGGGGGTCAGTAGTCATTTCCCAAAACCACTACCTTGCCTCCGCACGACTAGCGAACGAGTGCTAAATAGTTTTTATTGATTGATTTACCCAATCGAAAAGAATTACTATTTTTGTAATTTAAATACCTAACGTCACTAAATAGATATTAGCACTATTTTAAGGCGCAAAAAATTGTGGTTATGGAATTGGTAAAATAAATAGGAGTGTAAGATGACGTAGATGCTTCTGTATTATTTTTTTATTTAACTCTGTTAACTAGACAATTTTATTTCAATTTCAGACTGCAATTTCAAAAAGTAAGAACATTGGAGAAATGAAAACATAACCACTGGATTGTTCCTTCTACATAGGAATCTAATAAAATTGTAAAATGGCCTAAAAGAAACATTTCAAAACTTTATAAAAGTGATGATTACTTAAGACCCGAATTGGCGACAAATAACTTGCCAAGAAAAACGACACAATTACACGAGAAATAAATAAAATTGACATACATTAATTGCGTTTAATTCAAAATGTTACACAGTGAGAAGCAAAGGAAAGAAGTTAAAGAGAAACTTCAAGCTCAATACAGATAAATTTAAACTGGACATCTTTAAATTTGATGATTTAACAGGTCGATGAAAAATGTCAAGTTTTTTCCTTAATCTATATCATTATAATTTTTTATAAACTAAAATTGAAACCAACTTCAAAAAACTAAAAAGGATAAAATAATTAAATTAAAGTAGGTAGTCATCCTCTAGAAACATGTCATATAAGATTAACGGCAAATCTTTCATAGCAGTTTCTGTATTATTTTTCTCAATCGCCCATGCCCTCAATTTTTTACTAAAATCCAATTTCTTAATATATTTACTCCGGATTATCCTCATTATCACTACTTAATGAGTAAATACATCGGTCCTCTTCGGTAATATCAGAACTTGCATTTGCGATATCACTTCCATTACATACGGAACCCTCATATTCAAGCAAGACTCCCACTTGACTGCACCTAGTGATGCTGCCATTGTTATTCAGGTTATCTTGTGATAAGTTTTTTCCATTTAGGGGTACTAAAGTGGTAACGAACTCAATAATTCAACCTTAAATAATATGGAGGCTATATTTACCACTGTAAGTTCCATTAATAGGGGGAAATAACTCTATTATTCGGCCCTAAATTATACAAGGGAGTTTTGTATCTCTTTAGGAGTTCGGTGTTGTAAAAGATTTAATTAACACCATTGTAGAGCTAGTAGCGCTGACTACTCCTTTTGTGCAACTATTAGCGTCCCGAAAACGTTTGTAGTAGCTTGCCTTAGAACTTTAGAAGTTAATAGTTAATGTCTTATATGGAACTTATAGTCGTAAGATTCGCTTAAAGCTATAACACAGAAGCTTTGGTCTGTATTGTAGAAATAATACTCGCTGCTTTACGCGCTTAGGCTCCATACATTGCTCTTATAAACTTGTTTTGACACTATAAGCGTTATATTTTATTACTAGCACTCTTATGTCGTCACAAACCATAATTGTAGCTACTACTCTACCTTCATAACACTTTAGGTTCTAAAGTAAGCTCTATTGGCAGCCATAATGTTTGTTGGGTTATTACGTTTCTATGAAATATAGCAGCCAATGTTATATTATTTCATACGTGTCATGAAATTATCAGAACACGATGTTTTTGAAAGTGGCAAACCATTTCTATGAACTAATGTAGTCCATGTTTTAATTTATTGTCGTATTGACGGTACCACCTTGTATACAGAATATTTTTTTTAAATAAGAATATTATAATATAAGCTCAGCCTAAGATCTTAGGTATTTAAAAACATTCTCATTCAGGAATTGAATTATTATAAAGGTTTCGACTTGTAAGGATAGATCTAAGCTCTAATAACAGACAAACTAGAAGAAACTCAAAGCTATCCCAAGTCCTCGGTAGATCAGTGGTTTGAGAAATCACCTGGATTGCGAAAGCTTGCCGGTTAGGTTCCCACCGCGGAACATTTTTCTTTTTAGTTCAGATATTTTTCTTGATACAATAAGGATGTCAGACCACATCGAGACCGCGTTATATAATTTCATCCTCAATTTTGCCAACGTGATAAAGGAAACGCTGCTGGCAAGGACATTTCGTCTCTCAATAGCCCGTCAGCATAAATATCAAGCTATAGAAATCCTTTCAAGTTATGAATTTCATTTTTGTTAAAAAGTCATGAAGGTATATTTTTGTAAATAAATAAATAAAGATAACATCCTTCTTTAAATAAAATTTACTTTGCTTGTTATATTTTTACAGAGTTTCCTGTGTTGGCGAACATTGTTAATATGAGAGTATTCTCATATTAAAAATGTTCATTCAGACATAAGAGAATTCTATTTACCAGACGCAGCTTCTGACGCTGATAGGTACTTGTGTGAAAATAACCTTACGAAACAGCTTTTTGCGGATTTAGTTCAACCAGCTTCAAAGGGCTTAGTGTAAATTGAAATAAGTAAATCAAAAAGAACGTGCAAAAAGATTAGCTCTAAGCCTGTAACGTATCTGAAAAACGTATTTTTTCTCTATTGAAAACTAAAGACAGGTACGATGCCTTTTCTGGCCGTGCCTGCAGTGCGATTCAATAACAGAAAATATATTCGACATCGAAACGACGAGCTGCCATTGATTTTGAGCACAGCGCTGCACGTAAGCGTATTCACTAACGTCACTTAATCTCTACGTCTATCTCTTGGCTGTATATGTTTGTCGCTGTTTTAGAGATAACATTATATCATGCGTAATAGAAAAGGAGTCCATGCTCATACCTGCTATTCAACGTGGGTTTCCTTCTTAGCTATAAGAAGGGACTATCAATTAACCTTTTCTAGCATGATGTACACGGCCTCATTCCGAATTACCCCGCATGGGAAATTACTTACGGAGACAGGATTTTTGTTCTCGGTCGAGACCAAGACCGAGATTAAAGTAAAATCGCGGCCGAGACCGAGAACCGAGACCGATATTATATTAAATCGTGAAAAAAATTAAATTTTGCATACATAATATTGGTAGTAATATGCAAGATTTTTGCATTATGTCACAATCGTCAGCTAACTCCCGCACTGTCACCTAGCGATGTCTCGGTGTTGGCCGAGAGTTTCGGCCATTTTTAGCCGACAACCGAGACCGACTTCTCTCTCTTCTTCTCGGTCGAGCCTTGGAAATTACCCCACCTCCCCTACATCAGATAACAGCTCCCCAATTTCACAAATAAAACAATTGCAACATCACACGAAAGATTAATGCGTATTTTGTTTACATCTATTTCAGATACTCGATACATAACTCAAAATGCTAATGAACAATGTTAAACTGTAGTTACGCTAACGGACGATTAATCAAGAGCAGTGATTAATTACGTATCACACTTACTTGACAATAGCCGCAGGCGCCGCTCGCTTTCAATCATAGCAACGCGTGCGCAACACGAAAACTATTAGGGATCAGTAATATAGTTTATGATATTTTGTATAAAAGCAAGCATTTTAAATAAATTTTAGAGATAAGGGAATAGTGGATATTACAGGGTTGGCAGCGCGAGAGTAGTGCCAACCAACCAAGGTGCTACGACCGTCTTATGTTAGCCCAAAGATGGTCGTAGTACCTTGGGTAACCGCGGCTATCTTAGGGTAACCGCTTATTATCAGGCAGACCGTATATATGTTTTTGCTACTCTTATTCTGCAAAAAAAATAGTAATAGATGAATGGACTTGCATAATTTAAAAAGTACTTATTATTCCAGTCAAGAGACGCCCACTGCTGGGCATAGCCTAAAAAATACTAGACGCACGCAATGAGGCCGCAAACATTTGCAATACTACAATGATTCCAATGGACATTGATTGACTGGCATAATTATGAAAGCTCTAAGCACATAATTAAACTTTTGACTTGTAAAAATCAGTTGGCTAATATTTTATGCTAATAGTTATTGATATTATCAAGGGCTAGTTGTAACTTAGAGCTTCGAATGCTCATCTTTACTTATTACAAAATCTCAGCTAATTATTAAATTATCATCAATATAACTAGAGCTCAATCACCATCCCAAAAAATCCTCAAAAATCTTCTGAATCCGTCAAAAATACCAATAATTCGTTTTCATGCCTAATTGACTTGTTTGAAGTTATTTGTCAATTTCACCATTGATCATTATGGCAATATGGCGGGTGACATAGAAGTCAACTAAACATCACCAAAGTGAAATAAGTGCCATGATGAACATTTGTCTGTGTCGCAGTTTTTTGTCTATAAAATTATTGTTATGTTCCATGAAACAAAGCAAATGAAAATAAAATGGCAATTAAACACTGCTCTATATATTATGCCTATTTTTGAGTATGGTATAAATACAGCTGCCCCGTTTCCAAATAGTTTAGTTTTGGGACATCTCTTTTCTAATTGACGAGGAAATAAATAATTTTAAACGAACCATTTATAGAATTCTTATGCCCACTCATTGTAAACATTTCACAAGTATACATTAATAATCATTGCATTATGTTCAAATCACACTTTCGCTGACTTGTCACACGTGACATAAAGTATTGGGTTGCGATATCGAAGGCGTTTTCATTGAAGGTGTATTTAAGTTGACAAAAATATGATCGCTTAAGAAAGATTAGATCTGGTTTTAAGATCGACACGATCACCATTTTGGTATCAAAGTCTATTTAATTATTCATTTTATCGTTCTATCTTACATATCCTTTTACTAGGTGATAGGCCCGTATGTAGGATCATCTGGGTAGGTACCACCGCCTTTCTTATTCCAGTCGTAAAGCAGTTCGCTGTGTTTCTGATTGAAGGGAACGATAGCCAGTGTATATAATCACTAGGCATGGAAGGCGTTTCACATTAGGCCTCAGGATGACAATGCACCTGCAATACCAAAGTGATGTTTACCTTGTTATTTCAGGTGTAGATCAGCGACGGTAACCACTCATCACCAGGTGAGCCATCAGCTTGTTTGTCATCTAGTTGTATGAAACATAATACTTGGATGTAGCTTGTCAAATTTCATCTTAATCGGTTTTATAGGCGTATTTCGCATTTATGATGTTATCATGAATTTGTTCTAATCCGACTTCATAGCTGGATTATTCACTTATTGATTTGTGAATTACCCACAAACTAGATAGGTACTTGAGGGTTCTATTGGTGAGCAGACCAATCTTCTAGGTACATATTTTTTAAGGCTTCGGATTCGGACACATTTGTTCTGGAGTTATTATAGTCACTAACACTGATCGTAGTTGACACAATATGTACATTATTGAAGACATACTTAGTATTTAAAAAATCTGGTCTGAATTAGTAAAAACAAAATCTATATGTGGTGATTTCTCTCTAAGATCTTTTCAATAAATATTAATCACAGTCGCACGAGTACGCACGAATGCATGCAAAATATGACAGCGTAATTTTGCACTTGAATGAAATTTTCATATTATTATTCATTCTCCTTTGAGTAAACGTGGAGCTGGCACAATTTGCATGATAATGATATTCGCTACGCTGGATTATTTTTTTTACTTGAGCTATTGTTCCGAAAGCATTCAAAAAGCCTGATCGTTTCATTTAGTGCAGTTCTTCACGTATAATTGTGTTATTAAAATCTTCTTCTCTTTTCATGAATGGCAATGTATTTTCTGCTAATGCTAGAAGTTTTGCTAAGGGATAAAATACGGAGCGAAGCTCTCCGGCAGAAGACTAAATTGGTTGATATACATAGACAAGTTTATCGAGCTGAAGTGGCTGTGGGCCGGTCACATCTGTCGCAGTACCGATGACTGGTGCAGTAAAAAGGTTCTAGAATACCACGCCTAGGCAAACGTAGTGTAGGGCGTCCCTCTGCTAGGTGGACCGACGACATGAAGAAGTTGGCAGGTGGTGGCTGGATGAGGAAAGCTGGAGACCGTGTATTACGGCACAGCCTTGGGAAGGCCTACGTCCAGCAGTGGACTAAAATAGTCTGATATGAACGTGTTATCCTGAATAAGGATAAAATTTCTGCCAGCAAAGTGCTATCTTAGTTATGGTTATTGTATTTGTTTGAACTATTGACACAACACCAAATATTTCTTTTCTAATCCACGGCGAAATCCGTTCATCTTAACTTGATAAGAAACGTGCAAACAAACTACTTATTATTTACTATTTCCCGCGATATCTTCGCAGACATTCCCATCAAATTTGTAAACACTTTTAGATACATTAATCAATGTTGCAGTTCCATAAAAAGTCATCCGATGATACTTACTGTCTGTCTGTTATTGACTTTCATTTTGCGAGCATCACACATTTGAAATAAAACCACTTATCCAAACAAACACAAACTGACACCGTGGGCCGCTCAAAATATAACACAAAGTGACGATGGTTAACTTATAAACTCATCAAAGGTAATTGACATCTTTAGTCTTCCCGAGACCACGATCGCTGTTATGTAATCTAAACGTCGGTTCTTTAATAATGTAACATCTAATTAAACACGAATTAAATCCGGTAAAGTGGGTTTATTTCAAATTTCTGTTAAGTATTCACTCCTAAGGCGCTGAACTGATTTACATTAAATTTGGCATGAAGATATATTCTATTCTGAAAAAGACTATCGGCTACTTTTTGGAGCAATAACAGGCATCCATGAGGGCGGAATCGCGGGCGGCCACTAGCCTTAAATAAGTACACTATTACAGCCAGTAAAACTTTGTTATTAAAATTAGACACATAGGTAATTGTAATATTATTACTGGCCTTTTTAAATGTACAGCACTCAATAGTCTTTTGTAAGTAGTAAAATTTCCATATATCACTTGCTATTCACGTAATGTTGTTGCCTAAATAAAGTGGCAAAAAACATGTTACGCTTGTAAATTGGGCATGAAAAGAAAACGTGCACCTTCCTCAACAAACCTACAGAGCACCTACTTACAGTCCCGTCTGAAAAGATGTACTTACATAAGCTACAAAATATGTGTACATTGCTGTATACGGACTGTATTGTAGTAGAAATAAGGTGATGCATACATATTATTTTGAAGCCTTAAATGTATAGGTATATCTTTTTATATTATATTTATAAATAATTAGAATATTCATACACTCACACCTATTATCAAGCCTAAAGTAAGCATCATTTAGAGCTTGTGTTAGGGATACTAGATAACGGATAAATATTGATAATTCTAAGCAATAAATATGTAGTAAGGCTATATAATAAGCCTTAACACCTAATCCTGCATTAATTAATGAAGTTGTGTTATACAGGGCGTCCCATAGCTATGCCACATGGAGGGAAAGTACCTTGAATATTGTAGAGGGAACATTTCACTAAAAGGTGGCGTTATTTTAATTTAAACTGCATTCATAGATTTTTAAATAATTACATGGTTGATCCGAGAATCGAACCCGCTACACGAGAAAAAAATACCCTGTAGCTTTATGATACCGATTGAAAGGCTTCATCTTAAGGATTATTCTTAGCTAAATAACAAAGTGACAGAAATAAAAGGAAGACCATGAATTTTTTTTTTTTTTTCTCCTTGTTTTATTTCTGACACTATGTTATTTAGCCCCCATTAAGTACATTTTTGTTTTATTCTGTTTATTAGTACTTATTGTTATAGCTGCAACAGAAATATATTACAACATCTGTGAAAATTTCAACTGTCTAACTATCACGGTTCATGGTGACAGGTGGACGGACAGCGGAGTCTTGGTAATAGGGTTCCGTTTTACTCTTTTGGTACGGTACCCTAAAATATAGGTAACTTATTTCTACGTTGTTGCTTTTGTTATGTTTTTTAGTCATATCTCTATCTCTCTCTGTCACGGCCAAAATCAACTTCATGAGGTATAATAATAATAATAATAATAATCATACACTCACACCTATAATAGGTGTGAGTGTATGATTATTTACCCTCAACTCTCATTTATTAATTATTCAACAATTTATACAAAACAAAGAAACAGTTCAAACAAAATAAGGACATCACAATACAAAGGAAATTCTTTTGCAAATACAAATACAGTACAAATAATTTATTCCACAGAAATTTGTTACAAAGTGCATTGGTACATACTAAGTCTAGTTATGCAATAGGTGAATGAAGTAGATAACTATGCAACAATACAGGAGATCTAACCTGTAGATCCCACACTAGGAAGCCCTGTGTCGTGGGCACCCACTTGCTCGTACAGTTTGCGTCAGAATCATGTTAGCTATCAAAAATTTAAAAATGCTGTAGTTAGTTTAATAGTACATAAGTGGATACTTATGAGGTGGACGGTGCAATAGTGGTTGTGTGTGTGTCCTATGGGTTTTTGTAGGCCTAATAGTCCATACTAGAGAATGCAAAGCAAGTAGAGAAAAATAATCCTAAAAGAAATCTCTTTCCGCAGACATATGACTATTCATCATCATCGTCATCATTAGCCTATATACGTCCCACTGCTGGGCACAGGCCTACCTACATGGGAGAAACACATAAGGAGATTGGGCCCTAACACCACCACGATGGCCCAATGCGGGTTGGTGGGTTAAAGAGGTTGCAGTAACAACCGGGACCAAAAGCTTAACGTACTTTCCGAAGCACGGAGGAGCTCGAGATTATAAATTTGATTGACCCATCCTGGGAGCAGCAACCATGGCGAAAGATGCTTTGTTTCCGTAATGGAAACTGGAGCGCTCAAGCCACTACGCTATCGACCTCCTCTATGATTATTAGATAAACTTGAACTCTTATCATCATCACCATCGCCAGCCTATATCCGTCCCATAGCTGGTGGGCCTTCCTGCACGGGAGAAAGCAATGAGGAGATTGGGCCATAACACCACCACGCTGGCTCAAAGGGTGGGTTTGAGCAGTTGCAGTAACACCCGGGACCATGTGCCTTCCGAAGCACGGAGGAGATCAAGCCTGCAAATATTGATTGACCCATCCCGGGATCGACCATGGAAAGGTTGCTTTGTTTTAGTAATCGAAGAACGCTAAAACTACCACGTAACCAAGCACCTCTAAACTCTTTTGCATTAAACAAACCAATTATTAGTTTGCGTTTGTAGAGCATTTAAGGTATGTTGCATAAGCGCGCGCAAAGTATTTAATTACACTTGATTTATGGCGAAACTTAAAATTTATAGTGTTAGTAATGTAATGAGATACTACGTGTGAAATACTCGTAGTACGTTTAAAATTTAATCGATAATTTATTTCTAATAGCGACTACCTTTCAAACAATACCTAAAATAAATAACAAATCGTTATATAAAAAAATATTATGTGATTATTCTTATTTTTAGGTACCAAATAACCTTTTTTCTTTTTTTCTTTCCAAAGGGAATGAAGTTATTTTTATTCTTACCACTCACACTAATACACTTAGGGCTGATTTTTCAATTCCCAGATAAGATTTATCCAGAGAATAACTTTGACAAGTTGACAGTTAATCCATAGAAAATCTGTCTAAACGTCAAAATTATTCTCTAGATAAAAATTATCTGAGGATTGAAAAATCAGGCCCTAAAATAGTGAAAGAAACTCTGTTTGTGTGTTAAGTTCTAAATCTAAAACTGCTTAACCGATTGAGATGAAAAGTGGCATGAGGATAGAGTTCAGTGGCTTAGGAATGAAAAAGTAGCAGACAAACAGACAGGTTTTTTTTTCCCGGTTTAATTATTCTTATAGAATTTTGTCACAATTTAAAATATCTAAATTTTGCCTTTAGTTAAAAAAACAATTTACAATAAGTCGGATTTCATGCCTGAGGCTTACTCTACCAGTTAACCAGTATTAAGTTTGATATATGAAAATAATTTATCATAATGGATATGACCTCAAAATACACCACTTTCCCTTACATACAAAATTTTGATTTGGCTAATATGCTAACCATCTTTTTTTCGATAGAAACCCAAGCCTTGAAAAGAAAAATACTTTCTCACATTTAATCTCTAAGAAAGAACGATTCGAGGCTAGAGTTTAATTTTCTAGACCCAAGAATTCAGAACATTTTTGCTGTAATTCCAGAGACGACTCGGGTAATGTTGATTTATTAGATATATCAATAATGGGATTATCCTGGATCCAAACTTAGGTTATAGGTAATTATATAAAAAATAAATTATGTAATGTTAATATGTTACCTATTGGGAGCGACTCGATCTAAGCTGGACGCGATAAATATACATTTTGAGTTCAATAAATAACTTTCTCTCAATACTTACAATTTTTAGGCAGTTTTTATATAAACCATAGAGTTTTGGAAATCGTTTTCGAAAAAAATGTAAGTTTAAATTCCGATGTAAATTCAGAAAACTATATTACGTGATGCTTCGTTACAGCGCCATTTATTGCGCACAAATAAAACTAATGTTCCTACAACAACATCACCAAACACAAAAAAATATTATTATTATAGATGATCAAACGAACTTTGTGAAGTTCGATCGTTATTATATGAGTCGCTTCATTCGAAGATATAATTATTAACAACGTAGTCCCTTTAACCTACAGGCAACCTCGCACGTCTTTAAAGAGTATCTCAACCGATAAAAAAAAAGAAATAACTTCACTCGGCTGTCATCTAGTGTCACGGTTCTCATTTCGTTTAGAGTTTCCCACCCAACAAAACTTCTAATGGGTCTGTAAAGCTCAGTTTTCGATCTGAGTCTTACAGGGTAGGGAGGGTTCTTATATCTTCGAATGAAGCGACTCATATAATAACGATCGAACTTCACAAAGTTCGTTTGATCATCTATTATATTTTGTCGCTTCATTCTCTGATATAATTATTAACAACGTAGATTTTTAGAGATTAAAGTTTTGTTCTGTAATGTGGATAGATATTAGATAAAACCGGTTTGAAATCTTAAATTGTTTGTAATTATTTAAAATAACAACAAAACAAAAAACTAACTGTTTTCTGTACACTTCTTTGTACACATAAGCGAACTCAAATTTAATCAGACTTGTTAGGTAACATCACCGCATCTGCGAAATCACTTTCGCCTACAATCGGCCGATTATAAAAGCAAGCAAAAACCGTAAGAGGTGCTGGTTCAGCCAGCTGTTTTCCGGATGGTGTCCACACCGAGTCCCGATGCCAGTGCGGCCAAGGTGGCAGCCTGCCGCAGCCTGCCACCGCTGTGCGCGCGCACACTACCTATAAATACCTACATCTACGCTGCTCTCTGGCAATAGTAGTTTAATCCAGCGACTAATGGACTAGGGGCTGGCGGCCTTGTGTGGTTTTCTGTACGTTAACAATACACTGTTTGTGTTCGATTTTCTCATATTTTTAGTCACAAAAAAAATCACCCAGGTCTGATGCCGGACATACGTATATATTTACGTTCTCGCGGTAGAAGGGCAGAAAAAATACGGGTTGATCTCCACCCTCGGCAAAGGTTTTAGGCTACCTTAACACCAGTCTGAGTAATAAATATGTTTTCGAGTTTAATGAGTGAAAAAGTTTGAACCCTATGTGCTCTGCAGCGTGCAGAGTGCTAGCAAAATAACTAACTTGTAATTTGGTCCATATTTAAGTTTAGGTTTGGATACCAATCAGATATGTAATTGATAACTAACTGTGGATCCCAGGTTGAACTACATTTGGGGCGATCTGGTCTTATCTTGAAAACCCCCTTAGCAATCTTTTTGTACACTCGTCTGAGCCGATATTATTGTCTAGGAAAACTGAAAGCGCTGACTAGTGACTGTTGAAAGAAGCATAAGAGCATCCCGTACTAAATTTTTGTGATAAAAAAGATAAAATTGTTGTTTTAGATCCTTCATAAAGATGGGTATTATTTCACGTACAAATTCCCACCAAAATTTAAGGTAACGCTGTACTGTTTAACGGTGCTTTCTGAGAGTGACGCCAGCATTAGATGTAGGGCTTCTGGTGGGACACCTCGGCGAGTGAACGCAGCCCGCAGAGCTTCGCGAGTAAGTTCCGAGTGCAGCGGGTACTGGTCCATGACATGGGATTGCAGAAGGTGCTTGTTAGGATTTAATAATATTATTTCAGAATCCATTATGTTTTGTAGGAGTGGAAACCAAGGCTGAGACGGCCAGTTAGGGAAAACAAAAATACCTGTCGCGTTATCATCGGTTATTTTTCGTACGCATTTTTATATTAATAAAAATGGCGGGAAGGCATAAAAGAAATTGGTTTTCCAATTAAAAGTGAAAGCGTCTATTGCGTATGCGTCTGGGTCGGGTTTCCAAGAAATGAACTTCTTACATGTGGTATTGTGGCGAAAGGCGAAAAGGTCAATCTTTGGTCAACCAAAATGGTCTACTATCGATTGATACGCACTGTCAGCCAGTTCCCGTATCGGGGTTGACTTTCCTCGACTCAGCATCTGCGCAATTGTCCTTAATATTTCCGTAAGACGCTTGCAACCGCATGCTACGTCTCTCGCACCATTGCCAGATGGATTGTGCCGGATAATTCAGATGTGGGAATTGAATACCACCTTGACGGTTAATGTATGTAATTGCTGTGGTATTATATATATATGGGGGCAGTATTGAACAGTCTTTTTCTGTTTTTACAAAACTTTTCAGGCCCAAGACAGCTGCCAGTAATTCAAAATAATTAATATGGTGTTCTAATTCTGCGTGTTTCCATTTCCCGTTAGCCTTCTTATCATAACAGTCAGCTCCCCAACCAGTTCGGGAAGCGTCTGTGAATACTTTTTTCTTGTAATTAAAAGTCCTCATATGGCGAAAACGTTGTAAAAATATTGTTGCATGAAAATCCTCCAAAATTGAACTACTTAAATAATGCAAGTTTTGCATCATAATTATCATTATGTTGCTGTAGGTCTAAAAACTTAAAGCATTCCAATTTTTTGGTATATAAGAAGCCGTATCTGGCCGCCAGACAAGCCGCAATTAGAACACCAATTAATTGTGAGAAATCACGAATTGTAGGTACATCTAACTAGGCAATTTAGAAAATTTCCCGATTTTTTGGGCAATATTTTCACGTCTTTCTGTTGGCAATTATACTGAGAAATGTTAAGTATCATATAGATAAAAAACCTAGGAGCGTGCAAACCCGAGAAGGTTTCAGCCTACTTTCTTCGTAATTAACGATGAAACCTAAGCATTGTAGGGGCTTAAAGTTGCACTTACGTTCTTTTCACATTGCTCTACACTCCTGCCTATACATAATATATTTATTTCCGATCATCACTACATAAAGGAACGAATAAATATGCCTCTTTCAGATCTATCGTTTCTAAGAAACTACCTTGTGGTATGAGCTTCATGCGGTTCGATAGTCTTCCATCTTGAAATGGCTCTTGGTAATGAACTTATTTAACGGTTTTATACTTAAGATAAACCGTTTTCCGCCATTCGCCTGAGGCGCTAAGAATGTCTTTGAAATATATTGGTCGTGTGATAAAATACATTGTGAGACAGCTCCTAAATCAATTAATTTATCGACTGTGACCGCATTTGGCGACTTTCTTTGAGTGTAAGGTCAAATCTAGGTACTTTAGTTTGAACCACTTCCGCACAAAACGGGATAGCATAACCCTTACGAATCCACGACAGTACTATTTTATTATTTGTGACATGAGACCAAAAATTATGAACAAAAAAAATAATTCTGCCAACATGTACCTGCATCACTGCGGCGTTGGAGACGAGGCCGGACCGCCGGTAGATAGGTCGGCCGGTAGGTAGGTCTGCCGTGGTGACCTTACTGGTCTCTGACCCCTGTGGTTGTAACCCCTACCCCCACCCATTTGTCGGGTAACGAGGAGGTCGCGACCAGTTTCCCTGAAAGGCAGGACGAGTGACAGTCGGCTGGACTGAGGGAGGCTTCTGGCCTGCTGTTGATTTTCGCATTAGTAGGCCTTGTCGTTCAATGGCCTTGCCAGCTTCAATTTTCTCCGACAGTGAGTTGCCAAACAGTATCATCCCTCTCGTAATCTTGTATTAAGTGCAAAAACCTTTTTTCTAGACTGGACATTATTAATTTTATTCACTCTTTGGTAAGAGAATAATGTAAGTCAACCAGAATACGACAGCCCGACGGCTTTCTTAAATATTTTGAGGCTTGAATGATGTTATCTGAGGAAAGTTCAGTATCCATAGCCCTATTTATCGCCGAAGTACCCGCTTCGAGCTGTTGTTGAAACCCAATAAATTTCTTGTCATGTCCTCTGACTATATCGGAGACAGCAGCCGAAATCCCCGCGTCTAGTTTTGGCGCCTGTAACGTCTTACAATTGCCGGGTACTAGGTATTCTCTTTCCTTCATGGTTTTTTCTTTGCATTGCAATCCTTCGGAAAGCCCTTTTTTAATAAGTGTCCATAATTTTTCAAGACTATCGTGTACCTATGTCATTACCAAAGTCAGATGTATCGAACGAGGATCTCCCAATGCAGAGAGTACCTCTGGGTCTAGGGATATTTCTGCGGAATTATCCGCTGTAACATATTGTCAGCCGTAAGTTGGCCATCTGCTTCGGACAGAATAGGCTGCTCAAACGGGCTTGAGGGACCGGCTTGCGGTTCTACTTGCCGTGTAAATTCAGACATGACAGACAGATAGACAATATGACATTTTAAGACATTTTTTTAATTAGATATACATATTTTGTGATTCTTGACAATTCGAAAGAGCTTCTTAGGAGCCTACTTTCATAAATATATCTTTGATTTTGATTTTGACTTCATCTTTTACAATACTCGTCGTATCTCAAACAACCATTTTCATCTTTAATGGAAAAAGGTATGAGCCAGAAAAAAATATATGAATTAGGGTAGTATGTACAAAATAATATGTACACGTATTGTCCCGCAGACAATAGGTTGTAGATAACAAGCGATTTCATTGTGAAACACAAGTAAATTCTACTAAATATGTCAAAAATATATGACTCATAATTAGCCCGCAGCTAATTATGACATCGCGATTGACCCGCAGTCAATCTCGATTTCTCTGGTCAGTATTTAAATGGTAAAATTATCAAAACACTAAAACACAATTACTTCACTCTTATTTATCTCCTTTTCGTATGGATTTTTCCCTATGCAGTTCGCTTCGACATTTTTGATGCGCACGTTGCCTCGCACGAAAAAGGAATGAGAACCGTGACACTAGATGACAGCCGAGTGAAGTTATTTCTTTTTTTTTATCGGTTGAGATACTCTTTAAAGACGTGCGAGGTTGCCTGTAGGTTAAAGGGACTACGTTGTTAATAATTATATCAGAGAATGAAGCGACGAAATATAATTGTGGGTACTGTTTTCTTGCAAATCTGTTGAAAGACATTGTATGACACACGAGCGGATATTATGTGCATCTAATATGTAAGAATCTTATAGGTATGACATTACGCGGAACACGAAGGTAAATACTGTACTTACGACCATTCATCAAATACAAATGGAAAACCCGCGGCTTGTCAGGCCAATAAATAATTATTTTTCAATGCAACTTTATAACTGCTATTAATTATTTTTAATAACAAGTAATCTATGTGGAATGAACAGCAATAAATTGTGGATTGTGATTACTATTCATATGTGTATGTTCACTTAGCTTCAATATTTATTCAGCTATGTTTTTGTGCATACATGTTATTCGTTTGCGCAGCCCATACTGCAACGCGTGATGGAACAAAACCATCTTGTATTGTTCCAAAATTTATTTTATTGCATTAAAAATGACTTAGATATTATATTAGATGATAGTTGACGTGTATAGAGAGGGATAAAGCTTGCTGAGATTCTCACCCGTTCTTGTTATGGTGCGTTTCCATGCTTGCCGAGGCTCGGCAAGTGTCTACAAGCTCCAAGCCTTCACAAACGCTTGCATGCCATTTACACGCTTGCGAGTTCTTTATTGTTTTCCAGACAGTCAAGCAAAGTAGATGTGGAAGTCGAAATTTTCTATCATTGAGTTTGGTTTGAAATTTTTTATTTAAAATATAAACAAAAACAAAGAAAGCTTATATGACGAAGGAGAAGATGATGGATGTTTAAAATCCATAGAAATCATACCAAGTAATTATTAAATTCAATTTTTAATTGGCTATGAACCCGCCAGCAGGCGCCAACGTGAGAACGCGTCGCAAGCGCCCTTTGATCTGTGTCCGAAAACCGACACTAGACCGGATCGGATACAAGCGTCCACAAGCTCACGCAAGCCAAGCCAAACGCCCTCTTTACACGCTTGTGCTTGTGGACGCTTGCCGAGCCTTGGCAAGCATGGAAACGCGGCTTTGGAACAAAATTCCCCTAGCAGATAGAATTATGGTTCATTTCAAAAGACTGTTACTAATGTAACGTGCACTTAAACTTTTAAAAAACCTCTTTCGAATAAATATGATGTTATGCACTGGTATTGTGCGAAAGAGAGGGGCAGATATTCAATTTAAGAGTTAATCATTGAGACACTCTTCTCATTTGGCTTTGAATTTTTTTTTATACAAATAGATGACAAACAAGCTGACGGCCCACCTGATGGTAAGCGGTTACCGCCGCCTATAGTCACCTGTAATAACAAGGAAAAATCACTTGATATTGCAGGTGCGTTGTCATCCTGAGGCCTAAGATGAAATGCCGTCCATGCCCAGTATTTGCCACTAATGGCACAATTCGGATTCCTACACTGGGAATTATATGCTCCGCGTTTAGCTTTTAAATAAGTCCTTCTGCAATCTTTTATTTCAAGTATCATTAAAGATACATTCACGTGGCCTTGTACTACCGTATAGCGTTGCACGTGTTTAATGCGTATTATTGGACACTAGAGTGCATTATTGCATAACGTTGAATTAAATTATTTACGTTATGCATTAGCTGATCATCTTTGACTTTAATCCGTTTAATGCTTTTACACTGTAATGGAGCTAATAGTAATGATGTTAAGTAACTTGTTTGACCCTTTACCGGTGCTTGGCATGCTCTCTCGTCCAGTAAAATGTTGTGTTCTTAGCCGCAGTAATGTAATTGTATGAAATGAAACGTACGTTGAAAAATTGAATTTTTTATTTTATTTTGTATTTCTATTTGTATGTTGGCAGTTTTTCTATTTTCTTCTCGGGTACTATTTCTTGTACGACAGCTAACACTTTTCTTAAAGACCACTCCATGTCTTTATGGACTTTTCTCCGAGGTTTGCAATCAAATTATTAATATATTATCATATTAATTTAACCCTTAATACTCAGGTATTAATACTCAATTTACATTTTACAGTATATAATCTCAGCGCTGAGTTATTACTCGTATCATACTCATACTATTTATATCTATTCTCATATTCATACTTACATTGTAATGCACTGTACCTACCTTTACAAATGTATAGCTTTGTAATCGCATATATCTCTGAAACTAATTTTGTTTCAAATTTGCTTTTGGTCTGCTAGAGGTATTTACTTAAAATTATAATTGATCAGTCACTGGGTCATACAGTGTGTCTGTGACAAAACTAAGGAACTATGACGGGCAATAATTCTTAAATTAAAAGTTCAAATTGAATGTTATTGAATTATATAAGACATAATTATTATGCCCTATATTTTACTTAGAATTCAGGGTTCTAGCTTTTAGCCAGCACAAAATTACATGATGTCGAAAATGGCCTGAATGGCTTCAAGCAACGGATAGTACAGCCGTGCCTCTTTGTTTTGTTTGACTCGGCGTCAGATTAATATTATCACTTTACGTGTAAACTCTCCTTTTTCATAAATAAATAAACCCTACACAAACTTATTTCACTAAGTATGCACAAATAAGGTGCTAATTGCTTTAAACTTTTTGCAAGCAAAACTCGGAAATGTTGCTTGTTAGAAAAAAACACTTTCTCCAATTATTTGTACATAGCACTTGAACCTATGTCATAATATAGTTTTTTCCGTAGTTAGGTATACACCCTTGCCCTTATTTAAAGGCACTTTAACAATGTGTGTTCAATTTTACAATGCCAGGGCAGGCTTCACAGTGGCAATAGAAACTTGCTAATATAGAATCTTTACTTCGACACAATAAAGATTAATTTTTGGTTTTAATGAATACCCAAATAATGAAATTTTTAGTCATGTACATTTTTGGAAACATTTAATTATTTATGTTCCAAAGATCAGTAAGCATTACTTAATGGAAAACCTTACATATTCAACATGCAATATTTCTTCAAAAGAAAATAATTGGCCGCAAGAGACATAGTCTAAAGGTAGTAGTAGGTCTTCAACTTAATTATTAAAATAAGTACTCTCTTTTTTATAATAACTTTACAAACTATATCGTCTTCTTCTTGGGGCACTACATCAAAAGACGCAACGAAAAACATTGATTAAACGAAAGCCGTCTTCGATATTAGGTAATAATAATTGAATACAACAGACCTTCTGCGTCAATTTATTTTATGGCGATAGTGCAATCGACCGAGCAACCGCGCCTAGTCGAGCTGCAATATACCGAGACTACCACTTTGTTTAATAGCTGTTGTGAGATCAATTACAGTATTATACCTACAGCGGTTTGCCTAATCTATGACGTAAATGCAGTTAATTAAGGTCGCCACTTATTAGCTTAAAATTTCAAACCTTGCACCCTTAAATTTCTAAAGCCGCATGATATTTGAAAACCGTTTCAATAAATTTAGCACCCACGTAGATGTCAGATAGTCTAAACCTTTCTCAAATTGTGATCTATCTCCAACTCATATTTTATGGTCATTGGTTTAGGAACATGGAAAGATTAAAGAAGTAAACACGCGACAGACAGCGTTACTTTCAGATTTAGATGAAATTAGTATGGAATAACGGTCTAGGATATACCCAAACAGTCTTAAAGCCAATTTAGTAAAAATAATGATAAAACAAGTTTTATTTTTCTTACTCAAAATAATGAGGCATTAGCAGAGGTTTAACAAAGACAGTTTCAATATGCGTTTATAAGTAATCCCCATAGTTTTTAACGTAGAGGCTATTAATATTCATATTCATTTATTCGCTAATAAATTTCTTACAATAAGGCACAATAATACACCTTCTCAAGGCTTTGTAAATTTTAAATATGTACTTATAGCATTTAATGCATTATTGCTTGATTATGTTAAGTACATGAAATTTTCATACTCTCGTCACTAAGAGATATGATAATCAATACAATAATCTTATACTAATTTGTCTCATCGATTGAGTGAGAGAATTATTAATTAATAAGCGTCATAATGTTCTTGACCTTTTTTTTTTTTTTTTTTTTTTTTTTTTTTTTTTTTATACAACTAGATGACAAACAAGCTGACGGCCCACCTGGTGGTAAGCGGTTACCGCCGCCTATAGACATCTGCAATAACAAGGAAAAGCACTTGATATTGCAAGGACCTAGGTCAATTTTAATATCTTTTTATTTTTATTTTTTAAAATGGTTCCAATATTAGCAGTCTCGTTAAGCCTGTCATACAAAACGTGTGTTGGTTTAAAACTAACACAGTAAGACTAGTAGAAATTACAGGATTTTCCCCGAGTCGACTTGTTGTTAGAGTGTTTCATTACGGTAAGTCTTTTTTACTCCAAAAATTTTTGTAATTATTTTTATTGTTGTAGTCATGTTAGTATGTACATTGAATTTTCTGATTGACAAATGCAGGCTGCAAGATTTGTTGTACGAAGAAACCACTGATAGGTATACGATTTCTCGACGATAGCCACGATTAATGCAACCTAGCCGAAACGTCAAGGGATATACTCATAAATGTCGTAAGTCGTTGATAATTTTAATGCAACGTAAAAAAAATCAATTCAATAAGTAATACTTTTTGCCAAGATTTCTTTTTGATATAAAGTGACCCATTTAGTTTTTTACGTCACAAAATGGGTTCATTTATTGATAGAAAATGTCAGTTTTAAAAATAGTTTCCCTACGTTGAAGTCGACTAAAAGTTTATTTGAATTTCAAAGTTCATTAGCAGCTTAATTACGAAAATAGCATGATGAAACCAAAATATTGAGCGTCAACCAAACTATTAATACAATTCGATACGTGATTAACGTAATTGAATGGCAGTATGAAAACTGTTGTAAAATAAACCAACTGTATCGACACGACATTGATATCTTTTATTTTATTTTTTATATAGGGTGGTGCCGTCAATACGACAATAAATTAAAACATGGCCTATATTAGTTAATAGAAATGATTTGCCACTTTCAAGAACATCTTATACGTTTGCTAATTTCATGACATTTGTATGAAATAATATAACACTGGCTGCATGATTTCATACAAATGTCATGAAATTATCAAACGAATAAGATGTTTTTGAAAGTGGCAAAGCATTTCTATGAACTAATATAGGCCATATTTTAAATTATTGTCGTATTGACGGCACCACCCTGTATAAACACGGCTAATGACTCAACTCCATCTAATGAGAAGCGGTAAGAAGAGTCCATATGCTAAGGCAGCTAGAGCAGCTTGAGCAGACTGTTTAGTCCACGGGAGACTCGACGGGGGTCTACGTTGGCATGACAAAAAAACGCATTTCTTGTAGAGTTTTGGGAATATGGTAGAAATGTAGCTACAGAGGATCCACCGGATCCAGTTAAATTTTAAAAGTGGTCTATGAAAAAGTCTGGGAACCTCTGATCTATAGGAAGAGTTCCCACATAACGTCGGTGGGCGTACAAGACCGCGCAAGAGCAGTTTGCAATACGACGTACCTATGTATATTATTTACAAAAACCGACTTCAAAAAACTGAAAAGGATGAAATAATTAAATTTAAGTAGGTATTCATCCCCTAGAAACATATTTTTGGAGTCGGTGCTTTACTTTCTATTGTTTTTGGAAACCACTTAGCACCAACTCCAAAAATATGTTTCTAGGGAATGAATACCTACTTAAATTTAATTATTTCATCCTTTTCAGTTTTTCGAAGTCGGTTTTAATTTTTGTTTAAAATTTTTTTTTCGCAATTTTTAGTGATAATTTTCTACGGTCGAAGCTAGATGGGTGACCGTCAACTTATATTGTTTCTTACTATCGTATCGTTTCACTAAAAAGTTATTGGAAAAGCAAAAATTCGCAATTTCGCTTATGTAGACGATTTCATAATTTCAGTTTTTTTTAATTTAAAACCAAAGTACCCAACTGTTTTTGAAAAAATTTTTATGGGACCAAATGGCAGCTATTCCGCATCGAACAAAAAAAGAATCACGTAAATCGGATCTCGGCGTAATCGGTGTACATACATAGAAAAAAAAAAGCATACCGGCCGAATTGAGAACCTCCTCGTTTTGAAAGTCGGTTAAAAATTCGCAAAATTGAAATATCGCGCCAGCGGGTTCTTAGCGCTGATTTAATTGTACTAGATTCTCATTAACCAACATCCAGAGAAATCCCAAATAAGTCCAGTTAAAGAAATGTGTAGAAATAAGCAAGATACTAACTTTTTTCTTCCTTTTTTTAATTTTTTTATACAAAGCACTACAAATGACTCACACCACCTGATGTGAAGCGGTAAGAAGGGTACTCGTAGATATGCGAAGACAGTTAGTGTAGTTTAGACACTGCCTAGCCGCCTCCACCTTGCTGGCTCAAAGGTGCTTTTTCACGCCTCTATTGAAGGAAGCCATGTTATAGGAAGGAGGGAACACATGTACCTACTAGCAAAGAATTCCGACATTCCGAGTCCTGGAAGTACGGCAAAGACACGACGTACTAATTTTCTTTGTGCGTGATGTTAGTTCCTCCCGGAATGAAGAATGAAAATGAAGAAAAAAGCTTATACGCGGTACTTACAAACTTCTCTTACGCAGTCTTGCACTCCCACCGACGATATGTCATCATCACCACCAGCCTATATACGTCCCCCTTCTGCGCACAGCCTTTCCTACATGGACGAAACACATGAGGATATTGGGCCATATCACCACCACGCGGGCCCAAAGTGGGTAAAGCAGTTGCAGTAACAACCGAGACCAACGTCTTAGCGTGCCTTCCGAAGCACGAAGGAACTCGAGATTAAAAAGTTTTGGTTGACCCATCCCGGGATGGACTATCGCGAAAGATGCTTTGCTTTGGTAATCTAAACCACTACGTCACCGAGCTCCACAAAGCTCCTGACGCATGTGCTGGCAAAGAATTCCAAGTTTTGGAAGTATGACAAAGACAGTGAAGTACTGAATGTGCTACGTGATGTTGAGGTGAATTTTTTATTTAAAGTGTTAATATCATACCGTTATATTCATTCACTATGTCCTTGCTATATTCGAAGCCGACGTTGTGATCGCGCCACGCATTTAATCGCTATTGCAATAAACCGGTTTGTCAGCTGGATTATATTTATAGTTAGGCGTAGGAATTGGCGAAACTCGTTCATAGGGCTTCGGAAAAGGGTCAGGTGTTGAACTTAGATAATACGTCATGTACCTACTTCGTACTGAGTGATATTGAATGGTAGCGACTTAAATCTGATCCGGCCTTATTATGTTACTTAAATTATAAAAACAGTATGTCTAATTATCTTTTTTATCCGACTTCAAAAACGAGGAGGTTCTCAATTCGGCCGCAATTCACAATTTGTTCGGTTCGCAATTTGTTTTTTTTGCAAATTTTAAATGACAAAATTCAGTACCTCAACTGTGAGATTCACTTCAAACTGTATTAAGGATATTATAATACCATTTCACAGTATCGTTTTACAAACATCAAACTGGCCGTAGGGCCAAAGAATATAATAAAGGACCTCTTTAAGGTATTCTATATACAAATTGAAGCATAGATAAACAAAATTTAATTGTTCTAATTGTTTTAAGAGAATTGATGTAATTTTTTTACTAATTTCAATATCAATTCGATTCAATGAAATGAAAAATATTTATTGGTTAAAAAGATAACTAAAACTATACCAAAATATATAACCAAATGGTTGCCACAAAGCATTTATGCAAACTGAAGGGTCAAAGCGCTAGTATTCCGTAGCGTCAACCGAGAGGGTGACACGCGCTGACCGTTAAAGCTCAAGCTTGATTATTTAAAAAAAAGTAAAAGAAAAACTAACACCTTTTGCGTACTAAAACACAGGCATACCAAATCAGGAACTTCGATAACCTATTGACATAACAGAGGCAAAATTTCTATGAACCTTTATTTTAGCCACACTTATAATAATTATTCGACATTATTGGCATAAAACATTTCAACAACTTCAACAAAGAACCATTATGTCAGTTTTGTGTTTAACAATCTCTTGTTCAAGAAACAGTCGTTTAATATTCATCCTAAATGGAATTTTCCGTGAATCATCGTTCACGAAGAAGTAGCTGCCGTACTTCAAAACAATTTGCTCCGGAAAAATTCATCGTAAGGTATAAATACTTCTCGAAAGTGATTTGATGAAAAGGTATAATGTATTTTTAAAATTTATTCGGTAAATAAAAACAAGGCGACAGTAATTGAAAGCTATCTTGCAAAATTATGCGGAGATTGAGAATAACTTTTCACTCGAATTGTTAAGCTTAGTTTTCGCATGCACAAAAATGTAGACTGACAGCAAGGGAGTAATTAAGGGCAGTCAGCCGGCGACGGGAGGGACATGGCAGAACCACCGTGCTATTCTATAACAAAACTCGTAATTACTCAGAAGATACTTGGATTTCTTGGTTTCAAAATGTATGGAAAATTGATCTGCTTGGTAGTTGATTTGAACTTTCTAATCGTGGTGCGAGTTACAGGTCGCCCTGCTCTTCCTGATTGCAGTGGTGGTCACGGTGCCTAACGGTAGGGTAGGGGACGTGAACCAAATTGACCTTGGCGGCGTGTAATGGGTGCAAAAGTTTAAAGCCGTTCAGCGATCGATGGAAAGGGCTTGGAATGAAGTGATCCGCTAAAGAATGTCATTAACATGGGCTATGTTGAATTTTTAGCTAAAGTAGTAAGAGACACGCCATGCTATCTGCAGATCTAATGATCGCTGGAGTAAGCGGGTACTTGAGTGGAGACCGTGGCTCAGCAAGTAAGGTGTGGGACGTCCTCAGGCTCGTTGGAGTGACGGTCTTCGCTGGAAATAACTGGATGCGGCGAGCCAAGGACGAAGAAGAAGCAGTAGACTGTTATGGGCTAATGATGAAAATGTTAATAAGTAAGTGTGGCAAAGGTCTTATGATACATTGTTATAGGTACACCCATTAAGACGTGTAGTCATTGTGAAATGAGCGTGCCACTAATAATAACGTCGGTATAGCTGACACTTTGAATGTAATTTATAATCAAAGAGCTGACATCATAAAATTACAAAGTAATAGACTAGCAAGAGAATGTCTGCAGTTCTGTACTTTCATTACAAGACAAGGCTATCAATTTAGTTGTCATTCTCTTAAGCTAAAAAAAATTTATCTGCCTTGTTTTCTTTTTACTTCCACAAGAAAAGGAGAGAATGACATAAGTTCAAATTAGTCGACAGCTGATCCAATCAATTTTGACTTATTTTAATCGGTACGGTTTAGACGTGCATTTTAAAATAATATAAAATTGAAAATTTTAAATAAGCCCCGGTTTCATTAATCATCTAACTGACACTATCTCATTAAGACTATTCTTATCAGCTCAAACACGTTATATCTGCTGTAAGTTTCTGAAGAATGAAGCATCCTGCAGACTATTTAATTTTACAGGATCAGCTTGAGGTTATCATGTCTTTGAAATACCACCGAAATAAGAGTAAACCAAATTTCAAATCAATCGGATCTGTGAAAGTTAGTTAGACCCTTTTGTCAAGTAGGAAATGAGCTGATAGTCATCAAGCGCCTAGACAGATCGTCGCCGGCAGAGACACCTACAATAACGAGGGAAGATTACCTGATATTGCTGGTGTTTTGTGATCCTGAGGCCTAAAATGAATTGACGTCCATGTCCAGTAATTACACTGGCATTGTGTTTTTTTTATATACAAAGCACGGCCATTGACCCAACACCACCTAATGTGAAGCGGCAAGGAGAGTCCATATGCGAAGACAGCTAGTGCAATAGACATTGCACTAGCCGCCTCCACCTTGCCGTCTCAAAAGGTGCTTTTTCACGCCTATCTTCAAGGCCCCCATGTTATAGGAAAGAGGGAACACATGAGCAGGCAAAGAATTCCAAGTTCTGGAAGTACAACAAAGAAACGAGGCACTAAATTTCTTTGTGCGTGATGTTGTGGTGGAGACAGTGAATTGATGACTCCGAAGACCGGCACGCGTGCTCCTGAGCAGAAAGGGTGAAGGTGTGATAAAGTCGAAAAGCTCTTCAGAGCACTCTCCGTGATAAAGCCGATAAAAGGCGATAAGCGATGCCGTTTCTTTGTTTTCATCACCGACAATAATATTTTTTGATTCCAGATTTGTCTGATGTGAACGGATTGTCTTACATTCAACTGACGACGGCGATCGAGCAGCATGATAGTTCGATCAATGTGTTAAGACCCCTTAGTCGGCGCGCAACAGAATCAGTGCAATCATGACCTGTCCTTTATATGGAGTTACCGCATAGAATGGACAATTCAAGCAACCTTACGTCTATTCAACAGATAAAAAATATATTTGGTTTTGTTTGTTATTCAATTTACTAAAAAACCATGACAAAACTATTTTTGGATTGAAGGTTTCATTTTATTTAAGGTTTTTGTTTATTATTACTATTTTTAAACGCCTGCTGGTTTCTTTAGTTTTAATCTGAATAAGCGTTTATAGATCGTGTGTTATAAATATAGTTTTATAAAGAAAATAAACATTTCTTTGAAATTTTATACAAAATATTTGTGCAAAAGATTTAAAGACCTGAAAAATGTTATTTTCACGTCGTAGGTATGAAAAATAAGAACGCTTAAACCACTGTGCCACCGAGCTCCTCGGAAGTGTAGGAAAGCCATTATTTAACAATGGAACGTATTAGGATCAGTTTAATCCATTTATCTTGTTATTAAAAATATAAAAGGTAAGACCTAGAGTTACATTTTGAGTAAATCACGAGTAAAAAACCGAATTATTTGACAGACATCAAATAAGCAATACATGATAAATTGGTTGGCAAAGCCCTAGGGACTAGGGCCCCGGTGGACAAACGTACATAAATGTTTTATATGCTATAATAATTTTAATTTGAATATCAAGTAATTATCCAATTTCTTTCAGCATCGTATCTACGAATGGCAGTATTAGTAAGATATATATACCTCCCTACTTAAACCAACTTAGGTAATAAAAAATGTAAGTGAAATCATCTAGGGTAAATGCTTCCCGACCCTTACACCACGTATTCGTCTTTGATCCCTTTGCATGTGAATATCATCCAAAAAGCTTCAAAGGAAGAATTTTGCCATAATTTACGAGGGTTTTCAGTAGCAAGAAATATATTTTAGGTAATAACAAAATAATAGGTCTTTTAATATCAAATAGCCGTTTTTTTCTAATGCTGTTTTTTTTCAAATCATTTTTAATGAATGTCTACCTAAAATTGAAAATTCATATTATAACAGTACAGTATATTCAAAGTACAGTATACAAGCAGTATTTTACGAATGGAATTTTAAATTTTTGTTAAAGTTTATTAGTTGAAAATAGCTGTCAATTATAGCTTGTAGAATATGTAGCCGATTTTAATGTTGAGATTTGTAGTGATTGATACTTAACAATGAATGTCTTTTATTATCCACTTAATTTCAAAGAAATCGGTCGAGTCAATTTCGAATTAAATACGAAAAACATAGTATGGTAATTCCAGTTTGCATAAAATACTTCATACAAAACGGCAATTTCATACTTAAAGACCAAATACAAAATTCAAATTTACAGCGCCCGATTGTAGTGTAGTGTCCTTGCGGTGAGTAAGGTCGCTAGAGCCCATAGAGAAAGCGCTACGTTGAAAGCAGGGGACTCGTCTCCTATGTTGTTCCCATAATGCTTTGACCAATTTAAAAAAAGTGGTTCGTAGTGTATGTAATTATGTATGTACTATAATTATGTACTGGTACTTTATAATATTGACATAATAATATTATGATAATCTATTAGGGATTCCAAACAAATATAGGTAAAAGATTTCGTCAAAATGGGTTCAGTAAGCTTTTAGGAACTAACGTTTAATTTTTAACGTAGACGCATTTAACGTAGACGGTCATCCGTTTTACTTTAAACTTTGGACTTATTAAAATAACTTATGAAAAAAAAAACGATTTCAAAACATTAACGCGCTAATCTCAGGAAATACTGATTCAATTTTCTTTGAGTTGAAATGGAAACCGACTCCAAAAAATACGTTTATATTAGTTAAGTAGGTAGGTACTTAAATTTGATTTTTTTTTATTTTTTAGAGATTTTTGGACTCGGAATTTTAGTTATTATTTTTTATGGGGTAAACAGAGCGTGGGTAGTGCCTAAACATACTACGAGCGTATATTATGCGGACTGTCCACTTGCTTACCACACTTGTCTTATAAAAAAAGACCAAAAAGATCTCTAGATAAAACAATGGATTTGAAGATATTGTAACTGTTTTACTTCCTGAAGTGATAAAAACTCTTTGATTGGAAAAAAATAAATAGGGTTTCTAAATTTGAAATTTGTAAAATACTTATTAATTGGACACGTGCAAGGAGTTTTTGATTTGCCAATGTTTTTTTCATTTTAGTAAATAAACTACATGTTTCATACACAAACTTTTACACTTGCCGTAGGTGATTTATCAGAAAATTTAATGTTACGAGGTTATAAAGGGGATTGGAAAATTGCCACGTTTACTGAGGTGTCCGTATGTTGATATGAGTGATGAGGATGGCTCGGGTCTTTGACTTGTGACTTTAAAAGAGGTCTTCGACATTTCATAAAATATACTTTAAATTGTTTTAAGGAAGCTAGGCAATATGCAATGAATGACTAATAGTCCTTGTGTCTCTTTATTATATTCATAGTAAAAAAAATATTCTGTCTCGTGGATATCCTATAGCTCATCAAAAAGTTCCATCTGCATTCTATAACACCAAAGACGTACACTACCGGAATACTCCTACAAGAGCGACAGATAACCTGGTAGTTAGGATTGCTCAAAATCGTTGGATGCAGGCTGCGTAGAATGTTCCAGTTGGAAACCGATAAGAAGGATTTGGTACGGCAGTGGTCATTCGTAATACCTATGATTGATAGATGATTCTAATCTATAAGAGGGACAGGCGGTCTCACTGCTGGAACAGCGTGGTAGAACCAAATTATTCGGACGAGATGATGGATGGATTTAATGTCATACGCTGCCTTTATATTAAGGGCCTCTGAGGCCACAGGCTTACAAGAAACGTATAGGAGTTTGAGCTATAATACCATCACGCTGGCCGTGGACTGATGCCTGCAGGAAATCGGTTCCGTTAAAAACCAGCACTAATGGCTTGCAGTGACTTCCAAACTTGTAGGGTAGAGTTTACAAATTTAGTTTGTTTTATTCATACACTCACAACTATTATATATCGCAAAGAAATAATATTCTCACAATTGATATCGAATCAAAAACTTTCGCCATGGTCGACATCGATGGGTGGGTCAGTCAAAATTTGTGATCTTGAGCTCCTCCGTACTTCGGAAGGCACATTTATCCGTTGGTTCCGCTCATCACTGCAACCGTTTTAGCCCACCAACCCTCACTGTTTCAACGTGATGGCGTTATGATCCAAACTCCTCACGTATTTCTCCCGTGTAGGCAAGCCTGTGCCCAGCAGTGGGACGTATTATACGCTGATGATATGATGTGAAATGAAGTTCTGTTGTTGAAAAAAACACCGGGGAGCCAGTAAGGGACAAAGACTCAAATCTCCCGTGTAAATAATCACCTCATTCCATGTAATTTAGTCCATTTCTAAGTATCATTTTTCGCCTCTCCAATCAACAGAGCAGCCAGAAACTGCCAGTTACAAATGCGAACGTAAACACTTCTAGACATGTTCATTAGTCTACTTAATAGAATCACATGGAATAGAGAGAATAAACCCGCAGCTTTTTGTACGACAAGATAGACTATTCTCGCGACTTATTGCCGTATTACACTTATCATTCTGTAATAGACTGGCTAATATATCTTAGATTAAAACTGTTCGTAATACCTTCTACAGATGGTATCGAGTAGAAGAAAATAATGACTATCACAACGCTTGGTATTTTCCACATTAACCTACATAATTTTCAATGAACTCTAGTTAAATAAGTTTTTTTTAACTACCTGTACATATAAAACGCTGAGCCTTGATGCTTAAAATAAAATGTTTTTATTATTATATTTAATTAGTTTGTTTGAGAAGCTCGGTGGCGTAGTGGCTTGAGCGCTTTGGTTTCGATTACGAAAACAAAGCAATTTTCGCCATGGTCGTCCCGGGATGGTTCCATCAATTCAACATTCTTTTCGTCGCTCGATACTATGACAGTAGAGAAATAAATAATGATGGTCGCATTAAACTTTTCGTATGCCTATTGAATCTTCGACTGAAAAATGAAAATGACACCATCCTATCGTTGTATTGCCATGTTCCTCATACCAATGCTATCGCCACTCTTGAAGACAATACGACAACGAAGATTTCGAAATATACCGGGCGATGCGATGCTAAAAACTTCATACAAAAGGTAACGACACAGTAACGAAAATTTCAAATGTTCATTTTAGGGATACAGATCATTCACCTGAAGCTGCTGTAAGGTGGAGACGCTTCAACGATCGGACCACGGTTTTTTTTATAAAGCGATTGGACATGATGACAAGAAATCAGAGGGCCCACATGGTGATAACTGGCGTCGCCTGCAGCCACCTGCGATATCACGAAAAAAAACAATAGTAGATTTTGCAGACGGGTGCGTATTCTTAAGATCTAAGTCGAAATGCCTTCCAAGCCTAGTAGTTACACTGGCTAAGCGGCTACCTTTCCCTTCAACCCGGAATACAGCGAACTGTTTTACGGGCGTTATAGAAAAGGTGGTGGTACCTATCGAGCAAACTCTACATACGGGCCTACCACCTAGTAAATTCGAGTGTTAAATACAGATATGCCCAGCCCTTCTTAAAATTAGCTCCATTATGAGCTTAATACCCACTAACACATAGTTAACAATTGAAAATTATGGCTAATAGAAACCGACCATCCACCGAGGCCTCGCAGCAGCTGTGACCTGGAATCAACCGAAATGTCAACGGGTCACGATTGTGTGTCCGTTGCTTTACAAACAGAGGTCGTTTTATTGCGCTGTCAAATGTATGTTTCGTATTACATTTGAATTAACTTTGGGAAATGGAAATGATGAACCTTGCATAAATGTAAAGTTTGTTACTTGCTTGGGAATTGTGATTATAAGCCTAATTTGTTGGCGTTGATAATGATACCGTTTTTTTTTGAAAATAAACACAATTTTTAATGAAATGAACACATGAAACAAATCACAGATTTCACATAATGAAAAGCAAATTAACAGCTCTCTAATGCTCACACACAGTAGAAAATATATTGCTATCTAATACGTCGGTTCGTCACAGATTATGATTGTAATGTAAAAAGAAATACGACATTGTTTATAGTATGGACTTCAAAATGAACAGGAGCTTCCAACCCTTATGGAAAACATTACAACAACATAGGCGCTGCTATAATTTCCATATGATTTGACAGATGAAAGCGGATGCAATGGCAACGTTTCACATACGTCAAAACTAGTATCAGCACGTCTGATGTAAATTTTTAGAAACCAAAGTTGTAAATATTTTAAAACCTAAGAAGTCATTGCGACAATCGCGGTGATTGAAGCAGAACTTGGACAGTTTCACGCACACGAAATTGTGACGTTTAATGATCGGCAAAACTCACAGCAGGGCCAAAAAATATACATGCCAGGGCCTCGGGAGTTCATATTGATATATTTTTTTTAGTTACGGTCATCGAATATTAGGAAGATCATAGTCAATCACGTGTTGAAATTACAATCTTATAATAATTATTTTCTTATATTTACGATACCATTAAATAAAGATTTCAAAAGTGATAAAACTCAGAAATAATTGTGCATTGTGATGTGAAGCATAGAAAACGCTTTTCGGTGTGGTGTGGTTTGGCATCTTCGGCATTGGTATTAAGAGTCATTTTCCAATCCCTGTTCCTTTATCTTACTTATTATAACGTAACGAGACGCTCAATAAATTAAAATAATATATTTTTTTTAAAAGCACGTCGTTACATAAAACGTAATCATCGTGTATATTCTAAATAACGTTTTTAATTATTAAAGCTTTTGATTGACGAAGTTACCCAAAACATAATTTTAGGTAAAACTTTTTAATTGTTGCGCCGAAAAATTCTTGCGTCGACTTTTTGTGGAACAAAGTTTGACAATAATTAGTTTAATTAAAATTTCTCTTCGCCGGCATCCGTGAATTTTTCATAAAAACAATTGAAATGTATCCTGTTGGCCCACTTTGATTCGGTACTGTGAACTTATAATTAAAGTTAGCTTATATTTGGAACAAAAAGAAAGCTATTTTTACTCTTTATTCTCAAGCGAATAATTGGGCTTTCTTCCTATGCCCCTTAGTACAAGACGTCTTGATAAAATAGTTTTATTTTATTCGAAATCATTATCACAGCTGATACATTATAAATTATTTCCGCAGAGAGCTGATGAACGCCCGAATATTCAAAACTAATAAGGACTTAAACATATATGATCTACTACTGTTTTGGTTTTGTAATATTTATTCACAGAGCTTCTCAAACTTTTCCAGTCAACGTTAAACTCGTTAACAGAACCGCTGTCTTTAAATACATAAGTGTATGCTAAAATTCAAACTACGTAGACCAAATTAGTCTCAGGAGTATTTACACGGGTGTTTCTCTCATGCATACTAAATCAAGTTAGCGTGAATTTCACGTTCCTTACATATTTTTGTTGAACTACATAGTTTCTTAGCCTATTGTCATTACATCTGTGACGTCATATGCATATTGCGCAAGAGCACCGGACAATGAAGCAAACCAGTTTCGATAGCCAAAGTGGTATTAAAATGACATTTAACATACAATGCTTTGTCATGTTAGCATTGTGACGAGACGAGTTTAGCTATTGTTATACATATAATATGACAAGTGCATTTCTGACCTTGGGGAATAGACTGAATTAATCCCCATCTGTTAGTATAATTAGCTCATTTTAAATTGAAAATATTGATTTAATAATGCACAATAGTATGATATAAGAACGGTCTATGTCATTCGCGGAACCGAACGAATAAATTAATTATCATTACGTTTCTACTCATTCTTCTCTGAGATTAATTTCTTGATATTGTAGAACCTATGTTTTTATATGAAGCACGGCAATCGAATCAACACCATCCAAATGAAAAGCGGTAAAGAGTCCATATGCGAATAACAGTGCTGTATAAACATACCGGAAAGAGTCCGACCGAACAGGCAATAATAGGCACAAAATAATACTTCCCCTAAAAACCTCGCGTAATGTGCTACGACGGTTTTGCTCCGTATAATGGGATTTAGGGTATTATGCCAAATAAATATAATACTGATTTCTATTTACGTGGACTGACCGACAAAAGACCAAAACCCATAAAAAAACAATGGCTTTAATATTTTCAATGCTATTATATTCCCGTTGGAACAATAATGGAATAATTTTATTGTTATTCGAATGGAAAAGATTCGGGTCACGATACAGCGAAGTTGCTCACTACCCGCTAAAAAGGTCACATCACCCGTATTGAAATTTAAACTTTTGACTGTTGTATGAAACGAAAACTCATTTTGAAGCTGGTTGGTTGTACATTATTATTTAACACTGTCTTATTGTAAATAATATGCAAACATAATTATGATATCATCATATTAGCCTATTGCAGTCCACTGCTGGACGTAAGCCTCCCCAAGGCTACACCACAAAATACGATCCTCATCTTTCCTTATCCAGCCACCTGCCAGCTTCTTTATATCGTCGGTTCACCTAGTAGAGGGACACTGTACACTAAGTTTGCCGAGGCGTGGTCTCCATTCGAGAACCTTTCTACTCCACCGGTCATCGGTTCTGCGACAGATGTAACCGGACCACTGTTACTTCAGTTTATATCAGATGATATCATATTATTATTAATATAAAAGGAGATAGTAACAGTTTCTATAAGATGTGGTCCAACTAGGTGGTAGCCCGTATGTAGGGTCGTCTGGGTAGGTACCAACGCCTTTCTTATTTCAGCCGTCAAACAGTTCGCTGTGTTTCGGATTGAAGGGAAAGGTAGCCAGCGTAATTACTGGTCATGGAAGGCATTTCATTTGAGGGCATAATATGACAACGCACCTGCAATACCAAGCGATGTTTTCCTTGTTATTACACGTGTCTATGGGCGACGGTAACTATTTACCACCACATGTGCCGTCAGTTTGTTTGTCATCTAGTTGTATCAAAAAATTACCGACATCAAGTAAAATATATTGGTTTGACTCTCGTCATCATCATTATCATCAAAAACAACCTATACGGGGATAGAGGTACCCTTTATACATATCCTACAGCTTGGCACAGGGCTTCCTACATGGGAAAAACGCGCCAGTGACACACGATGAAAAAAAAGTATACATAGCTAATAAAAAATATACAAATAAGCACGTACTCTAAAGAATTGATATCAATTACCCAACAAAATGGCTCGCAAATGTTTGCCATGACTTTGGGCGGGCGGCGCGAGTACAACTGCGACATTGATATGTCACGCTTAAACAAAACACATGCGATTAATGCTACATCACTGGTATCAGATAAGGGTGATAGCGTATCTGTGACGTCATCGGCCACGTCGATACGACTACGCGACGCTATGTAATTACTGATTTAAATACAGGCTTCTCGCAGTACATTGAGGTTGTTGGGGGAATATAAAAGATGTTTTATACGATGCTACCATATTAATTTTGTCATTCGGTTTAAATATGGTTTCAGCTTTTTATTATATTTTCTTTGTAACTTTCTATTTAAAATTAGCTTTTATTGCGTTGACAAAAATGTAAAGTTTAAGTGAAACGGAACGGAAATTGCCAAATTAACATTTTTTTATTTCACGTCTTCAAATAAAAGTAGGTAACGGACTGAAAAGTCATAGAAATTATGTCAAATTACATACCACGTGGAATTTATATTATTTCTTTTGTTCTTTCATCTTATTTAATATGATAACTAATATTAGAACGAAAGTAACATAATATAAAGCGATAAATATTATGTTACTTTCGTGTTCTCCGTTACTAAAACAGTCGTTACATGTTATGTAAAATTTTCATGAAACCCATTTCATAATATACAAAAAGCAAATGTAATTTTATTCAGAAATAATATAAATATTAACAACACACCGCAGGAAACACATAATACATACAAATATGATATAAAAAGCGATAAGAATATAAAATAACGACGGAAGGTATTTAATGGAAAAGTAATATTACGTAAGAATTTGACATGTGCTTTTAATATCTGAATAAGTTTAATTTACTCGCGTTAAAATCATTAAACAAAGGTTTTTTAACCGACTTCAAAAAAGGAGTAAGTTATCAATTCGTCTGTATGTTTTTTTTTATGTTTGTTACCTCAGAACTTTTGACTGGGTGAACCGATATTAATGATTCTTTTTTTGTTCGATGCAGAATAGTTCCCATTTGGTCCCATAAAAAATTTTTGGAAATCCATTGGGTAGTTTGGTTTATAAATAAAAAAAACGGGAAAAATTAAGTCGTCTACATATGCGAAGTTGCGGATATTTGCTTTCCTATGAATTTTTAGTGAAATGATACGATAGTAGAAAACAATATAAGCTCATGGTCACCCATCTAGCTTTGACCTTCAAAAGCTATCACTAAAAATTGTGAAAAAAAAATAAACAAAAAATAAAACCGACTCCAAAAAACTGAAAAGGATAAAATAATAAAATTTTAGTAAGTAGGCACTCATCCCCAAGGAACATATTTTTGTAGTTAGTCCTAAGTTGTTTCCAGAAACCATAGATAGTGAAGCACCTAGTCCAAAAATATGTTCCTAGGGGATGAGTTACTTACTAAAGTTTAATTATTGTATCCTTTTCAGTTTTTTGGAGTCGGTTTTATTTTTTGTTTAAATTTTTTATTTATAGGTAGCTTTTGGCCTTCATCTCACCTGATGATTATAAGGCCGAATAATAAGAATTAAGAGTCACACCCGGATTCGTCAACCACAGAGGAACTGGCTATTTTAACTCCAACTGGCGCAACACAACAATGCTACTGGAGGATGTATTAAAATTGAATAAACTTGTAAGACTTGAAGTTGCACCACCTTCATCAAAAGTAAAATGGTGAGAGGAAGAAAAGTCAAAGAACATGAGCATCCAACGAGCCAGCCTTTGGTCACCCACGATACAGTCACCAGCTGTTTTCGCTGTTTTTAATTTAAAATTGATGATGAAATGATTGCCAATTTTATCTTAGTATTGTCATTTTCGCGCATTAAATATCTAAAACAAATGCGGTTCAGGTAACCAGGTATCCTGTAAAATGGTTTTATTTCGAATTATTCTTAATTTGACATTATTAAACATTGTAATAAACGTAAGCTTTTAACGCAAATACAGGCACACTAGAAGAAATTCACAGGGTTATCCCTAGTCCTTGGTAGGTTAGATGGTGTTACTCGTAAACTACCAAACTCTATGGTTGGTAAAGGAACATTTTAAATTTTTGCATTCTTTCTGATGTTCCATCCATATGTGTCACTCTTGTTGTGAGTTGACACAGGCCTTCCTATTCTTCTTCCTTTCCTTCCTTTCCGAGGTCCTCTCACCGAGCTCCTCTCACCGAGCTCCCCTCACCGAGCTCCTGTCACCGAGCTCCTGTCACCGAGCTCCTCTCACCGAGCTCCTCTCACCGAGCTCCTCTCACCGAGCTCCTCTCACAAAAACTTTGTGAAATTATATCAGTTACATAGTTTTACCAGATGGTTAGAGCAGCCGGATTGTGATAGATCCCCGAGATCGGTCCCCCTCTTAAGGCTTTGTTTTTTTTAGTTTCAATACTTTTCTTTTTTAAAGTCGAACACTTACCTACACAATATTACTGTACGTGACTGTTTACAAAAATAAGTAACGATAGATATTTCGGCATCCAATTACAGTAGGAACATAATTAATTGAAATTTGATTGTGGTCGAGAAAGCATCGCGCTCACAATGCAAATAAGAAGAATATTACTTTGCAAAGCTGGTGAATTCATTTTCTTGAGTACTTACATTATTATGCATACATTATAGGAGCTGTTGTATTTAGAATAGAATAGAATAAATGTATATTTGGTACAAATTAAAAAAAAACATGAAAGAATAAATATATAAATAAGTCATCATCATCATCACCAGCCTATATACGTCCCACTGCTGGGCACAGACCTTCCTGCATGGAAGAAACACATGAGGAGTTTGGGCCATAACACCACCACGCTGGCCCAATGCGGGTTGGTGGGTTAAGGCGGTTGCAGAAACAACCGGGACCAACGGCTTAACGTGCCTTCCGAAGCACGGAGGAGCTCGAGATTATAAATTTGATTGACCCATCCCGGGACCAACCATGGCGAAAGTTGCTTTGTTTTCGTAATCGAAATCAGAGCGCTTAAACCACTACGCCACCGAGCTCCTCACTACGCCACCGAGCTCCTCTCCTTATTAATAAGTAACTATATTTAAATAGGTTGACCAACTGCGTTCTATTGGGGTGGGCGTATACAGTGAACATAATAGATAATATGTGACTAGATTTAGTCAATACTTATTATATGCAAAACAGAGATAGCGATATGTAGGTTTGGTTATAATTTATTTTACTCAATTAAGTATGCGGCATGGGTAAAAGTAAAATAGCTTTGATTGTTCTTGTATTGAGTTATTCTCTCTGTCACTCTTGTCTTTAATAAGAGAGACAGGGCAATATGGCATCATTGACTTGATTAGCCTCATTGATTAGCCACGGTAAGTGACATTAAGATCAATCATTCAATCAATCATTTATTGCCAAACCATAATGTACAAAGGATGTTACATAGAATGTGAGACTAGTATTATGGACTCTGACGGGCACGCAATGTTAGGCCTAGGAGAGAGGAAACGTACTATGTAATTACATGAATCAATCAACTATTGTATATTCAAACTATTTCATAATAAATTATCATAACAATGAATTAAATATAATCCAATGTTTAATTAATTGTAATGATAATTTGTTGGATTATCAATAAATAATTAATATCAAATAAAAGCATTTAGTAGCCAGGAATGGATTTAATTGTCTCAAAAATATATTGTTTTTATTTTCATTTATTGGATTGTCGAGTGAATCATATTTTATATTATGTTTTATCATATATTATTCTTAATAAATAAAATAAATATTAAATATATTTTATTGTCAGTATCCAATGTCTCTATTGTCAATAAAGAATTCATTAATATCATAATAGCATTTATTTGTCAGAAATTGTTTTCATTTTCCTAAAAATATTTTGTCATTATTTTCATCTTTTAAACTGTTGGGTTTATTATATATTTTTATAGAAAAGCTAAACATACTATTAGAGTTTAATTTCTATCGGTAAGTTAGTACTACTAATTTATTTTTATGCCGTATTGAGTATTTGCTTGGTACGTCTTCACGTTTATTATAAAGCTGTTTCTGTTTCCTAACGAATTAACATTTCTCTAATATGTATAAACTGGCAAAGTTAATATTCTATATTTAAGAAAATGTGGCCTGTAACTGTCAATCTGCCCGCCTAGCATGACCACCGAAACGCGATATGATAAAGCTATTTATCGCTTCGAATTGTCAAAAATCATTGGATATAACCGCCATCTTGAAATTTTATCGAAACTGCGAACTTGTATTGTATATATACTGTTCGCAGTTTCGATAAAATTTCAAAATAGCGGTTATATCCAATGATTTTTGACAGTTCGAAGCGATAAATAGCTTTATCATATCGCGTTTCGGTGGTCATGCTAGGCGGGCTGATCTAATATATATCTACTATGATTCGGATCAGCTTCTTTTGTAGGATGAAAAGAGAGGTCGTATCCGTACTATTGCCCCACAAAATGACTCCATAGCTCAACCAAGTGTGCGCGTACGCATAGTAGGTGGTAATTGCCATTTCTATGTTCGTCGTCTTTTTAACCGACTTCAAAAAAAGGAGGAGGTTATCAATACGTCTGTATGTTTTTTTATTCTATTTTATTTCGTGCAGAGCATAGGAGAAGCTTGATAGCTTGGATTGAACTCTACCAACGTGCGCTTTCCAATTTAAATGGGTATGTATATCTGTACCGAGTAAACTGAATAATTTCACGGTTTCCATAATTCTACCATTGTAATTAAATTTCAAGTTTGAAGCTGTTTTTGACGGGGATAGAAAGTCATTAATTTCGTTTTAGAAAAATTGCTTTAGAGATTATGATCATTTAACCAGTCTGAAGTTTTTAAAAAAAGTAAATTAAGTTTTTCATAATTATCGCTTCCGTTTTAACATGAGGTTAGCAGGGATATGTCGTCAGCAAAGAAGACACACGTTTCTACTATGGCATTAGGCAGATCATTAATATAAATTAAGAACAACAGACACCCGACAACACTTCCTTGAGGTATTGATCCGTTTATCACTTCACAATCAGAGCGCACCTTTGAGATATATTTAGGTGGTATCAAAATGTTCATTCTCAACGTATTGCTATCTATCCTTTAAATACGAAGCAAAACATTTATTCATGCACTCTATCCTATGCCTTTGTCATATCCAATAAGAATCGAAGATGGAAGCGATTCCTCAATTACAGAGCAACAGGTAAGATAGCCATCTTACCTCCAACTGCCGGAACACAACAAAGGTTATGGTGACAAACTTAGGTAAGATGGTTGTAGGCAGCCCAGCCTACTTAGAAAAGCCCTACCATCTACCAATCCGAGCAGAAGATTTTTGATCCCACGGGAATGTTACCACGCCGAACCTTTAGATCTGCGGAAGGTGGTATCAACCAACAGAGCGCAGAGGCGGTTAAAACGATGGTTTATGTTGGAGAAAGCTTTTATAGCCACCCAGAGGTGAGTGGGGCTTCCATTGGGTTATATTGGACTTTTCAGAGCTAGTCTCCGGCATACCAACTCACTAAAATACCAACGTGCTCCAGTTGGACCAAGGCATCGATGCACGACAGGGTACTTATTACAATAACTGTCATCTGAGTGCTCGTAGTTGCTGAGCGAATGCATCAGTCTTGAAGCCGTGATCCTCACAACGTACTTCGAGGATCTTGGTGACTACTTGATTTGCAGCGGTTGATCGACGCCAATGTCCACCAAATTGCATGCGGTGCGCGGCTTCCTTATTATTACATCGGCGTATGAAACGCCGCGTTTTCCCGCCTCTAGGCTGATGATAATGACCACCGCAGCCAGCCGAGGTTCCGAGGTACTCCAAAAATATGTTACTAGAGTATAAGTACAACCTACTTAAATTAGATTATGTTATCGTTTTTAGTGTTTGAAGTCGATTTATATTTTTGCTTAAAATTTGGGTTTTTCACAATTTTTAATGATAACTTTGTAAGGTCAAAGCTCGTTAAAGTGACCGTCAGCATATTATATTGTTTCCTACTATCGTATCGTTTTACAAAAAAAATCCGCAATTTCTTTAAATACTTAACGACTTCATTATTCCAGTTATTTTGATTTAGAAACCAAACTAACCAATCGATTTTACATAAATTTTTATGGGACCAAATGGCAACTATTCCGTATCGAACAAACAAAAAACGTAAATCTGATCTCAAATCTCGGCGTAATCAGTGTACATACATAAAAAACATACCAACCGAAATGATAACCTCCTCCTTTTTGAAGTCGGTTAAAAACCGTGTCCTCAGGCAAGGACTGATCACAGGTCACGGGTTCAATCCACGCCTGGGCTCATGATTTTTTTCTTCTTTAAACACTTTTCTAATACTTTTAAACACCTTATATAATGTTAAAAAATCAATTATGACTACCTCTGGGAAATCTAGAGGTAAAAACATTTTCAGTTTATCAATTTTTTTACTTATCATTCTCGCTAAGATAAATTTGTTTGAATAAATTATAAGCAAGCAGTCTTTTTGCAGATAATAAATTAATTTAAATAAATACACAAAGAAATAAAAATTAAAATATTATTACGTTTATTTTCTATTGATACCTAATTGTTTGCCATTTCTGCCTGGTTTAGAAATTCAAACCATATATATATATATATATATATATTTCTAGCTGTTTATAAACTATGGTGAGCAGTTTAGTGCCTTTCAGTGATCACTGAAAGGCACTAAACTGCTCACCATAGTTTAGTAGTAGTAGTCTAAATATTTAACCTTTTCTATTGCGGTAAGATACAAAAATCTATTTTACAGACAAGATGGTGCAAACAAAACAAATGCGAGTCAAATTGGTCAAAGAGACACCGTGTCGTCAGTTTTGCTTGTAGAATATAAGATGACAATACACAATGAGTTCAAAAGCACTTTGTCTTAGTCGTAGATATGTAATGAAAATACTTGTGTTGAAGGTAAAAGGCCTACAGTGCGTAGGTACTAGAATTGGACAAAAAGGAAGTGCGTCCCTAGAGAGCAAGCGAGACATCAAATACAAGAACAGAAAGAGAAAGTCTGTAACACGAAGGTGTAGTTTCAAGAAAATTCTGACGTGAAATATCTATAGAGAATTTCCTAATTTTATTTCTAAAAATAAATAAATCTTCGAATGTCTTTATTGTGTAGACACAGAAAATGTACTCATAATTTTATCAATAAATTTCGTTTTATAATTCATTTCAGTACCTTATAAATTCTCAGAATTAATAATTACCCATCAACTGGAAAATTGCGAATGAGCACTTAAATAATGAAAGCCAAGTCGACCAAAACAAAAAGGCACGGCCGTACCATCCTTTTCTCGAAGCCATTCAAGCCATTTTTAACATACTGTTATTTTGTGCTGGTTACAGCTAGAACCCTAAATTTTCAGAAAAACATAGGGCGCGTAATATGGCTCTCAATAACATTCAGCTTAGACTTTTAGTTTGAGAACTTTGACTGACGGATTTTGACGTTAACTTAATAATTTTCGACGATATTGAAGTGTTGAAAAAAGATTACCGATCCCAAATTGGATTTCCTTTCCGTATAAAGTAATATGGGTGATACGATTTAAGTCTTCTATAAAGATACTTATTTCTTGAGCAAAAAGTCTACACTTAATTAACTATAAGAGCTTTTGCTTTTACGGAGGCGATGTTGCGTCTCTTAGTACGTAGGTAATTCGCTTATTACGTTTTGCTTTACCTAAGAAATATATATTTTTTTTAACAAAAGTAAAACCGACTTAAAAACACTAAAAAGGAAAAAATAGTCAATTTCAGTACCGAGGTACTTACCTCCTAAAATGTATTTTTTGGAGTTGGTGCTAAGCTGTTTCCAGAGACAATAGAAAGTGAAGCACCAACTCCAAAAAATACATTTTAGGAGGTAAGTACCTCGGTACTGAAATTGACTATTTTTTCCTTTTTAGTGTTTTTAAGTTTTTTTTTTGTTAATTTTTTTTTTCACATTTTTAAGTGATTTCCTAAGGTCAATGCAAGATGGGTGACCGTCAGCACTATCGACTTGTCTGTCTCTCCGTCTTTGGTTGAAATACATAGTGAAAGAATTATCTTCTAACTCTTAACCGTTAAGGAGTTGTACCTTCCATCATCAGCTCATTAACATGAGTTAATGACTAACAGAAGCAAATACTTGAATAGCTTTGAAAAAAGGTAAAATGCCATACGTGCCACTAAAATTTGAGGTTTGCCCTCGATTTTCCTGGGACCCCATCATCAGATCCTGACTTGGTGACAATGGGGCCACCACTGAAGTATACTCTATCGAATAAAAAAAGAATTTTGAAAATCGGTCCACAATTGACAGAGAAATCGGTGAACTTACATACAAAAAAAAATACATACAGTGGAACATATTATAACCTCCTTCTTTTTTGAAGGCGGTTAAAAAAGGTTATATACCAGCACAGGTATAAGGTGTAAATAATAAACATCTTAATGTAGAGTCTGAGGCCGGCTTAACCATACATAAGCCGACTTAAAAACGAATTTGCATTCTACACAAGGAGTGCTCAAGCCCTCCATTTACCCACAATATACATACACCTGTTATTACGCAACCTCTCTCCGAATCTCATATTTCTGGGAAAATTTAATAAATTAGAGAATAATTTATTTACTTTATGGTAAATAAATTATTTTGGCCACGAAGCAATGTACCCTAGCACGAACTTTGTAATTTTCGTTCCATCATCTCAACCAATTTCAATAATGTTGATTACTTATCTCGTATTCAATCCCTTGAAATTTGCAGAGAAATATGAAATTAAACTCTTCTGTACAAAATTGAGTCCCCTTACCTAATAAGTAATATTTTTTGAAATGCTCTAACACTAAAACCCGTTCTAAGTATACTTTTTCAGTTCCGTTTTGTTAAACTAAGTGCTCTCAGAACCGTTTTAAAGTGCGTGCTTGTTCTACCTATAACAATAGTTATTCAGACATTGATATTTTCCACACCACTTTTAATGTTTTTGTCTCGGCAGTCAAACAAAAACATATTACTTAGGTTTTTTATTGTTACATGTTGTATTTTCAAACATTTGTGTAATATTATTTGTATGTATTTAGGTATGTATTCTAGTAAACGATAAATTTTGTGTTCGTTTAGACATTTTTCAACGAAATGTAATAGCTATAAGTGGAATGGAAACTTGATTGGCATTTTATTAAGTTCACATGCGTAATTTTTTGTGTGGAATTGTATTTCTGTATGTTTCCTATACAGCAGTACAATAACTAAATAAATTATCGTCTCGTCAGCTTTTGTATGAAATGTCGTGCACCGCTCCAGGCAAGCGGCTATTCTTCGAATGCTTTGTCTCCTTATAGAGCATGAAGATAACATTTATAATGGGAACATGACATTAGAACGATATCATGACATTTTCATCTTTCTGTCAAAGATAATCATTCGAAAAACTTAATTCGACCATCACTATGCTCTAACGTCATTGCATCGAGTGACGATACGTTGACGTTATGAAAATTTCTAATGTTCGTTCTAGGGTTTCCTTGGTTTCGATTTGAAGGGAAATATGATAATCTATGATAACAGCACGGGAGGCATTCACATCCCTTATGTCCGCTTAGTCAATACAACTGTAATTTTATGATCAAATCAAAGGCTTTAGATTTGCTGGTAATTTAATGTGACAGTGACACTGTTAGGTGTTATATCTGCTAGTTGCACATTCTTTTTCATAAAATATTACAATATTTGAGTACGCAACTAGGAAAGCCCCTTCACGTTAGGGAATATCACAGACAAACTACAATAGTTTGATGTTAACTAAAACTAATCAGCAAAAATTCCCTCAATTGTTTCATACAACATTCGATAGCATTTCTAAACCATTTTATTGTACCTATGTCTCTCTCTTCTTTCTACATTAGAAGTATAATAGAGGTAAGAATTTTGTATCTTTCTGTCTGTATGTTTCCATGACGTCAGATTTCTAAAGTTTTGACCACCTGTTTTATATATTTCTTCATATACTGTACTTTCAAAATAAACCTAACCTTTGTCTCATGCCTGCTATAAAAGTAGGTATTTTACGGAACTTACCAATAACATAAGAATATCCATCAAGGGTCAGCACGCATTTCCTTGGAGCGCCTGACGCGGAACGATGTCTATACCCTCTAGGAGCAGCCCCCAGGGCTCTGCCACCGCCCGGATCACTGTGACATTTATGTACCAGCTCTTTGTCATTCGCCACATTGGTCCCGCCGTCGACAGACCCTTGCCTGCTGCCTTCCAGCAACGCTTTCCCCCGCCGCATCATCACATTATACGCTACCTCCACTTTGATCACTAATTCGTCACACTTCGACACGAAAATACTGTATCTTTTTCACCGCACTACCACTTTGATATCTCGTTGCCGCCCACAAATATCACTGATACTTCGCTCGAATTGCACAAAAATCACTGAACTGTTTTTAAAATATTCACAAGGTGCATCACTGACACAATCTCGTCAGATTTTTGAAATCCGTGTAAAAAGTCTGTGATTTATGATGACAAAATTCACTTTGTTCGGATATATTACAGCTAGCCAATAAAAACCTTTGTGAGCATTAATTGGGGAATCTCAAATTATAAATAAAAAAAATTTACAACATGTTTACCTACCGTTATTTCAGTGATATTTTTTCGCTTGCAAAAAAGAAAACTTTTAATTACTCGTACACGCAATTATGATAAAAAAATGGGATACTTTGTAATATACTTTGTAATATATATTTAGTAATATATTTTGTAATATACTTTGTAAAATAAACAGGATTACGGCATTACGGTAACTAAAGATTTTATAGATTATCGGTTGTTCTTGAATTTTATAACGAACATCTCGTTAATATCGAGTTTGATTTATCTTCAGGAAATTTGAGCCTCAATTATTGCAGTGGACCTCTTCTTCATCAATATTTGTCCTGTGATCGGACACGTATATAACATTTTTACTATCCTCACTCTATAATTTTTATTTACTATTCTGATCTCCAGTATTTAATCAATCGTAATAGAATGCACAAAATTGGATGTCCGATTAGCTCCTTACCACCTTGATGAATAAATAAATTACTAGCTTTATCTTTAGATAATATCCAATGACATTAACATTTAAAATATTTAACGCTGATAGCTTCATATAAAGTTTGAGTATAATATTGTCCTTTTATACAAAATTATAAAATTTTTATTGAGTTGCTGGTGTTAATTAAGAGAAATAGAAGCTACAATGCTGTTAGCGTACCACCAACAAAAAATATTAGAAATAATTAATACCATCTTTACATCTATGAAAAGAATACCACAGTTTAAAGACCATTATTCATTGGGTCAGTTAGTACTGTAAAGTAACGCAGGTGGGGAACACGGAAATCTATTTTCACGCGAGCAAGTTGTTTTTCCACCATAGTAACGCACACAGGCAGTCATAAAAAGTTGCGTCACAAACGGTAGGGGTGGGGAAGTACATTTGTAAACAGATTGTGACGCTGTCCATCTGACTTAGCGAACGCGTCCAACAGGTGGTTCCTCTAATCGGATAATGCACTCACACGCAACTGTCCAAAAAATGAAAACTTTCGAAAAAAAAATTTTTTATAGTCTTGTTTTTTCGGCTATTTGTTACCTACCACGGGAATCATAGTCGGACGGAGGTTCGAGCAGTCTACGGTGGCATGGCGCACGCAACCGAACCGCGTGGAAGCCTGCGCGCGACTGCCGGCCGAGACACATGTTTTAGCCGCCACAGGTAGGTGCTGATTAGTGCTGAGCACTCAGTTCCAAATTTGAAATCCCCGGGATATTGAGCAATAATTAATAGTTGATATTGATAGGCTAATGTTTTAATCGGTTGCTTGGAAAGGAGGTTTTATTTCGTAACGAGTTCGTAGCTAGAGCATGAGATTGTTAATCGATAATGTTAGCGGGGAATTGATAAGACATGAATAAGCTGTCAAGTTATGTAGAGCTTAAATTTATTCAATACATTTACTTATTTACAAAGTAGCAATTCAAAATTGGCTAAGTCAAAGCTCTACATTTTGTTTTGTTTTTATTTTAAAGATCACAGACATCACAGTAGCATTTGCTATTTGACAAAATATTTTCAATAGAGTCACAATATGGTTTACTTTAAGAAGTATTAAAAAAAAATACTCACCGCAAGAACAGTTTTTTTTTTTATTTTAACGGGGTAACTCTTGGGCCTCATCTCGCCTAATGATAAGTGAAGATAAGGCCGACGATGTACGAGTAAGTGAAGTACATCCGGATTCCCCGACCGCAGAGGAACTGGCCATCTTACCTCTAACGGCCGGAACACAACAATGCTGTTAACAGTATTATTATGGCGGCAGACTTAGGTAAGATGGTGGTAGCTAGCCAGGCAGACTTAGAAAAGCCCTACCACCAACGAAAATTACTGCCCACACACGGGAATCGAACCCCGGACCTCTAGATCTGAGGTAGGCGGCCTCAAGCACAGAGTTGGTTAATACTATAAAGTACTGTTATTAAGCTTTGACATTCTGTAATAATAATATTAATAACTTTCAACCAAACAAAAAGGTACCAGTCATTTACGTAAGGTTCTAAAATTAAGGTTGTATCATTGTATGCAATAACCTCTTTAAGCCCCTGTCTTAAAATAGGATAATCCTGTATCTTTAAGGTGGATATTCTACCACAAACAGGCGCTGAAAACATTCGAGTGGTAATAAATACCACCATATCCTATCTCTTTTCAGACTCTCTTTTCTGGAAAATAAGTGGAATAGGGTAATTACGAACCGGGCTTAACTTAGAACAAGGCCATTTATGCTGTGGTCGATGCCGAAAAAAGAGCCCACGCTGTTTATAGGCACCCGTAGCACTGGCTGTGGACAAAATCTCTCTCCACCCCTTATGACCACTTATTAGGAGAAGAAATGTATTTTATTTCTTTGTTTCTCTTGGACGAAGAGAGGGTCAAACTTTTGTCCACTCCCTAGGGAGTTTGCCATGCTACTGGGGATGACATTGAATATAGCTCAACTTCTCATCCAAAGTAAAAATATTACCAACTATCCTTGTCCATCGATATGTACACAACGTCGATCAAATCACCAAATTTCAGAATCACCCTATTCTCGCCTGTAACCAAATGGGGGCGGCTCAGATATCTATATTTTATCTTATCTCTACCGACCCTTTGATATTTTATGTTTACCTGCTTGTATACTTTCTTTGCTCTGAATAAAGTTGGAATATTGCTTAAATAGAGCCTGTAATATATTTAGTGGCTTATATTAAACTGAGTATCATACTAACACTTTTTTTTTCGCTGAGGGGAAGCTCTACCAGTCTATCCGCCCACTCTCTGAGGGCAGTGGGGGCGGGTGTGGGGCTCTCACCCACTAAACTCCTCAGCGATGCACCACCTTTCTGCTTGCTGCCGACCATGTGGGACAGCCTGATTGACATTGCAACGGCATTGTCGTCAGGGCAGTGTGATCCATACAAGGTCCCATATGTGGGGAGGAGGGCTGTAAGAATCCCCCCCCCCCTCAATGAGCATCATACTAACCTAACCTAACCAACGAAAATACTAAGTGAGCGACTAAAAATCTGATTTCGCCGACAAATCGTTGAATAGTCAACCAAAACAGATTTTTAGTCGCTAACTTAGTATTTTTAAGTTGCTCAGTTTATTATATTCCAAATTTATTTTACATATATGAGTAGCTGTCAATCAGCATCATGCTGGTTCTACCCAGGTCACTACACTGATATTTTCTGCTATAAATTATCGAAACAGTTGTATGTGGAAAGTTGAATACCGACACTATTATTCTGTAATTCCTTCAGAGAAGTAAAGTTAAAACTTAAAGCAAAGAGACTGAAATGAAACGGTCAAGTAAACAAATAAATTAAAAAAGGGGTCTTACAAATCATTAGACCTATAGACAACATTAATTAAGAAAAGAAAAGTATAAATGTAAATTAATGACTAACGAGTTCATTAAGTTCTTTGATCTCGAGGTAAGGACATGAGTCTTTTGTTATGCTTGAAGTCTTTAAGATCAACTTTTTGATCCAGTTAATATAAAATTTGTCACGTCTCTGATATTAAATTGTTTCTCTTCAATTGGTAAGCATGCTTCGGCGAGAACGTTCCAGTGACTTATCTTGAGAGGTGCTAGCTGTCTATTTGACATAGTTTTTCTTCAAACGCGCTGAGCAAGGATGCCGTATATTCCCTATAAGTTTGTATGTAAATCTTAATTTGAGTACCCAACCCTACTTTCTCCTCTAATTAATTTATAACCCACCTCACATGAAAAGTTACTAGAACCCACAACCCATAAAAAGTTTGTTCCAATGTGCAGTGATTTAAACAATACTTTTTATAGCCTACACCATTAGGTCAACGCCCCGCCTGTAAAGTATGGCCCTTTCATAACGGCACGCGAGCGTGTTTTGTCGAGAATAAAGAGTCTCAGAGTTTTCTTTTTCCTTGATGAATAATAATATGGAAAGCCTGATAAATTTTCAACAGATTTTAAAAAAGAAGTTCTTAATTCGACTGTATTGTATAAAGTATTATTTAGCAGGTTCCAGATATAATACAAAAATCAAGCACCGACTAAAAAAAAACCTTAAAAATATACATAACTGATTTTGATCCTCATCACATTGACAAAAGAGAAAATTGTGTACATCATTTACTGTCATTATATTAGTTTTTGCCTTTTCACTATTTTCAAGTTGGTTTATAGTTAAATTGAATAAATAAATTTAGTTTACCTCTCTTACAAAAATGCATGCAACTTCATTTGTTTATTTTTTCCAGAATGAACTGTTTCACGACTGAATTAAGAAAGGCGGTGGTACCGACCCAGACGACCCTAGATACGAGCCTACCATCTAGGAAACGAAAACGCCTATTAGAACTTTGGGTATAAAATAATGATGTAACATCTAATTGAACGCGAGTTAAATCCGACAAAGCGCTTTTAATCTTAAATGTGTAGTGCTGGCGAAAAAAGACTAAAGTAAGAATAATGAAAAAATATAACATGGGAGACGGCTAAATAGATGATAAAAAGAAAAAATATGCAGTTGCCTTTTATCATTAAATTAGCCTAAAAGTTGTTTACAAAATCAATTCAACATTTGAACCTTATAAGCCAAGGGGTCTGGAATAATATTTATATTAAGTAGGTACCTAAATAGTCAGATTTAAGAAAGTCAATTCTACCAAGTTATTACATGAACTGGTGATACAAGACTAAAATTGAAGCAACCTTTATAACTTCGAGAAACTTTGAACTTTGTCTTTTTTATGAGTTCTAAAGTGCGTCTGGTCACTTCAAGAGCAAGTTACATATCAAAGTGTAGTTCTCATGAACTTCATATTCCAGATATGAATTTGCGGAGAGTTTTCTGTTTGTAATGGGAACACTCCGTAACAGTCAGTCGCCTACAAAAGTTTTGGCGATTGCAGTTTAGATTCAATTACTTTGAGAAAGTCTTTTTCTACATGCTTTATGGCTCCCATTAAAACAAATTAAGGTTAGTCACAAGAGAGACTGGTTTTTAAGGGTTTAGTGGTATTTTCTTATAGTACTAGGTGGTATGCCCGTATGGCCGTCTGGGTAGAGGTACCACCGCCTTTCTTATTTCAGCCGTGAAACAGTTCGCTGTGTTTCGGATTGAAGGAAAAGGTAGCCAGTGTAATTACTGGGCATGGACGGCATTTCATCATAGGCCTCAGGATGACAACGCACCTGCAATATCAAGTAATTTTCCTTGTGATTGCAGGTGTCTACAGGCGGCGGTAACCGCTTACCATCAGGTGGGCCATCAAATTGTTTGGCATCTAGTTGTATAAAAAAACGTTTCTTTGTCGTGCGTCTGAACTTCGAATTCTTTGACAACACATGTGTTACCTCCGTCTTATGCATATAATAACAGAATGGATTCCTTCAAAAGAGGCGCGAAAAAGCATCTTTTGAGGCCGGCAAGGTGGAGGCGGCTAGAAGTGTGTTTCAAGCTGCACTTGCCTTCTTCGAACTTCACATCAGATGGTGTTGTCATTTGTCGTGCTTTGTTTAAAAAAAGTTTATGCAATTCACCGGGTTAGAACCTCTACCTTACAAAAGATCAAAGCTAAATAACACAACCACGTAGTGTCGTGTTCTTGCGCTATATAAGGTCACCAGAGCTCATCGAGGATCTGTTACGTTAGGAACAAGAGGACTTATCTCCAACGCTTTTACTTAACATAACGCCTTTATTTGCCTTAAAAATGTATAATACTAGCAAATTCAAAATAAGGATCATTGCTATCTTAAATAAAAACGAATTGAAATTTCTTCTTTGGAACAACAAAGAATTCCAAGTTTGGCATAATGTTGCACTATAGTTTCTTTTAATCTGTCAAATCGCGGAGAACCCTCTGGAGGCTTATGCCAATTAAAAAGTAATTTTGTCTGGAATCTGTAGCTCCACAGGTAAATTTACAATTCTTATTATCATTCAGACAAAGTACGGCAAAAACCTTGATGTGAAGCGGTAAGAAGAAGCCATTAGCGAGAAGCGCTGTTGCGCTGCACCCGCGTAAATTTTGCTGTTGGGAAATCCACCCTAGTAAACATTACATATACTATTAGTATTGCAACTATAGTAGTGATAATTAGTGTGAGTGGAAGTTGAAGCCAGCTATACCTGGAGACTTCTACCAGACGAAATGGCGATCTTGCCTTCAACTGCCGGAACATGACAATGCTAGTAACGTTATTTTAATGACAGCAGACTTAGGTAAGATTTCTTTCTTAAGCCTTTTTCTATGTTTGCCTGACTAGCTGCCTCTAGTCAGGCAAACATAGAAAAAGGCTTAGCACAAACCAAATGTTGTTTTATACCTACCTATAAGTAATTTATTTAGAATTGTTAAAAATATCTGCCCAAAACGTTTAAGTTGCGCAAGCCGCGTAAACGTATGTGTACCGCGGGAACTAAATCAACAATAAACTAATAAATTGAAATGAAGGTGTGTGAATTCTTATAAACAACTTACACTAAATAGATACGCAGGTACACATTAGTGGCAATATTATACAGGAAAAATAAAACCAGTAAGTATGTATTTACTATCAAGAACGAACAAAACATACAAATCATTTTTTAAACAATCCCCGGCCTCGATCATCATATATAACACCTTCTCCTTAAAACTTTTCTCACGAGCGCAAACACTGTAAGTTTTTGAAAAATGTAGCATCTCGCAGATAACGTTACCAATATATCACCTTAAACGTTTTTTCAATAAATGAAGATTGACAACGTAACTAAACTTTAAGTAACAATTTTGTGAAAGTAGCAGCTGAGGAAGAAGTTTGCCGTAAAATCTAATTACCGTCGCACAATACCATCAAAAAGTAATTAATACTGAATCAGAGAGGCTCGTTTGAGAAATGACGCACGGATCTAACACTATAAGTCGAGGTGCTATTTTGACGCATGGCAATATTTTTGACGGAAATGTAAGTAATTTTCGACGGAAATTTTACTAATTGACAGGTCGTCTGGATAGGTACCGCCGGCTTTCCGATTTTGGCAGTAAAATGTTTTGCTGATGTAAGTACTGAGCATAGCGGTAAAATTTTCATTGCATTAAAATGACACATATTCTATTGAGTTAATTATTAGAATAAGGACGTTGAGCAGCTTGCTGACGTAGAAGATTCCGGATGGCTTATGCCGTTGGTGCCGGTTTTTTATACAACTAGATGACAAACAACCTGGCGGCTTACCTGTAAATCGGTTACCGCCGCCCATAGACACCTGCAATGATAAGGAAAAATCACTAAATATTGCTACGTCATCCTGAGGTCCATGCCCAGTAATTGCACTGACTACCTTTACCTTCTATCCGAAACAGCGATTAATCTTTACCTTCTATCCAAAACAGCGGTTTCAGGGCTGAAATAAATTTGGTTAACTCCAACAGTTTTAATCCTCGAACCCATATTGGGCCAGCGTGGTTGTGTTAGTGGCCCAATCATCATAACCTTCATTTTCCTCTAAAAAAATACCCAGCCAGGAAAACAAGTGAAAAGTGACGTAGGCCAACTTTGTGAGCGTCAAACTCAGCCACTTTACATCGCTAATATTCGTCCGAGGTAAAACTCGGCCAACTTTTCTTTTCATCACTTCACAACACTAAAACAGGGAATTAAAACACACAGACACACCGTGAGTTTTTACAGTGTAACAAACATGTAAACAGAGTATTTTAATTGGTTCCCGTAAGTCAAAGCTCGCGTGCGCCACAGCATTCGCCCGCCAACAATTTGTTTTATCGCCCTACTAGATAAACAGGCCGCGGAAATTCCCTACACTTTCCTACTGTTTTCTTTTCTGTTCTAATTTAGTTTTACTATCTACGGTGTTTTCATTTGCTTGCTGCTTCGGCGGTTATCTGATAAATGGACATCAGTTATATGAAACTGAACCTATTAGTGTTAGGCTGTTAATCGAGTGTAAAAAAAATAAAAATTCCACTAAGGATTCATAGACAATTCTAATTCTAACTCATGTTAAATATTACTTACGTTATAAAATATCCCATTTTGTTAAGAATATTGCTTCTTAAGAAGTATAGGTTTCTAAAATAGAATAAGTACGTACTGGAATCTTCACTACCTGATAATAATAATAATATTCATACACTCACACCTATTATCTAGCCCAAAGTAAGCATCATTAGAGCTTGTGTTATGGATACTAGATAACGGATATATATTAATAATAATATGTATATAAATACTAGAAATATACTAAATAAACATATAAACATCCATGACTCGTAAACAAATGCTCGTACTCACCATACAAACATTTGCTCCTACCGGGATTCGAAGCCGGGACCTCTTGATCGAGTAGCCTGCATAGCAAGGGGTACAGACCGCTCGACTAGTCGGGCGTCAGCCGGTGATAATAATGGTTAGGAGGACTTATGAGAAGAGCTTGGATAATGCAGCATAATTTTTGGGTTTTTTATACAAAGCACTACAAATGAATCAACACTACCTCATGTCTTCACGTGACCACACCACTTCTGGTAAGAAGAGTCCATTTATTATTGCGGCTATGGAAATTTAATTTTACTACTTTGTAATTTTATTTGTATAATTGTGACTATTGAACATTTCATTTTTATCAAATTGTTGACATGACATAAAACGGTTATTAATCCCTCAAGCGGTGTTATCCCACCGGATGGTTAGAGCAGTCACCCGGATTGTCAAAAGTCTGGTTTGATTCCCGCCCCAGACGTGATTTTTTAGCTTAGATATTTTTCTAAGTAAACATGTAAGGCATTATCTGATCTTGAGATTGAGACAGTAAATTGATATCTCCGTAGAGCGCCACGAGGGTTCCTGAGTAAGAAGTGGGACGCTGGGAAAGCTTTTTTCTTGGCAATAGATTACTTAGTGCTTGAATTTATTGACCACCGAGTAAATTTCAAAGGAATAGCTAATTTCTTCTGGTTTGAGATACTAAATTTTAATTTTTGCTGTACCCTAATATCTGTAAAGATGTACCATAAAATCTACGGTGACTTATTAATATCTATTGATAGCTTATGTACTATTTTTATTATAGGTATATTTAAAGCCTACTGGCTAATTTCTTACTTCACTTCAGGAAAAAAAATGTCAACTGGCCGTTCTAGCACTAGGACCATGAGTCACGCTCTATCACGAGAGGCTCGAAACTGTTCATGCTTCTCTATTGTCAATTATGGAGTGCAATGGATCCAGGGCATCTTGGAGGCACTTAACGGAGCCATCCCAAAAGAGTAAGCCATTTCCCATGTTCTTTTGACAACCGGCTGGTCGAGAGGTCTGTACCCCTTACTATACAGGCTACTCGGTGAAGAGGCCTCGGGTTCAAATCCCAGTAGGAGCAAATGTTTGTATGATGAGTACGAGCATTTGTTTACGAGTCATGGATGTTTATCTAGTATATTTCTAATATTTATTTACATATTATTATCATTATTTCTCCGTTATCTAGTATCCATAACAAAAGCTCTTAATGAAGCTTGCTTTGGGCTAGATAATGGTGTGAGTGTATGATTATTATTCTTATAATTTTTGGAGCTGACTTTTGCTGTCAGATGGCCTTTTAAGCTAAAACGGGGTTTTAAAGAATTTCAAATATTGATGAGTCCTTAAGCCTTAAGACCGATTCTCCTCTGGAAGTTTTTCAATATACAGTTATCACCCACACGGGATATTCCACGCAAGACTGGGCTTGACTTTTATACAGTAGCACAATGATTATTGGTCAGGCGTGAAAAGTTATATCAGTAAGCACAATTGGTCAGGCGTGATTTTTCACGCTTGTGTTCTTACGATTATTTCAAGATACTAGCTTCCGCTTTCTGCTTTCCATCATTTAATTATACTTGACTTAGTTTTCTGAGCTGTGTTTGTTTTCGGATAAAATATAAGGAGATTTCGGTTGTATACTTAGAATTCCTGCGAGTTTTTCGATTATGAATGTTGCGCGCCGCTTTGCAACTTTTTCGGATTTAAAATTGACTTCAAAATACTAGAGTGTTTGTCAGTTTTATCATGGTATTTTGTGACATTTTCTATCTATTTCCATAAATTGTGTTTTTCAACCATTTTTGTTATTATTTCATCGTAAAAAAGGATTTCAGTTCATTTCCACACTTTTCCCAATTACGTCCGTAACAATGAAAGAAGATAATTTTGATATAAATGACAGTTTTGAAGACAGTTCCACTTGCCCCCAATACGGCCTTTTTTCTAATTCAAAACACAACCAAATTTCGACTATTCAGCGATCTTCTCTAACGTAGACACTCTTACAAAGCTTCTTTGCACTTGAAATTCAGGCGAGAAGTAATTCTCCAATCTTAACCGAGTCCTTTATTAAATTCGAACAGTGATCAAACACCAAAGACTCTAAAGTTACCTGTTCACAAACTAATATTTTATTTTACAATGCGAACAGTCACGAGCTCTGAGATGTAGGTACACACTTTTTACACTCAGTGACTCTCATCGTTAAGAGAATAAGGCACAAAATCTTATGGCTCGAGACAATACTACACAGTTGCAAAGCATTTAGTATCCACGCATGTTGCAGAATTGTTCCCCTCTTTTTCAAACTTTTCATTAACTTAAAATCCTTATAAATTTGAAAAAGGAAGACAATCTCTTTTGATGAACAATATGAAAATATTTCTTGTCTCATTGACGGTTAATGTTTTTCATTGTTGTTGAAGAACAATTGTATTTAAGAAGGGTTTAACAATTTGTAGCTTTCTTTTCTTTTCTAAACTAAAAATTAAAAAGTAAAATGTCTTCATGGTAAAAATATATTTTTATCTTTACAATATGGCGAGTCGTGACTGGCCATAATGTAAAGGTAAAAATATATTTTTCAACACAGAGCTGCTAACTTGCAATCAACTTTGAAAATAAGAATTTTAAATGAAAATAATTCAGAGCAGAAAGCTCGGAACTTGAAGCTCTCGGCACCGTATGAAAAAGTACAACGCAAAATAATGGAAATTTACGCGCTCTTAATCAAATTTTCCGAGGGCGCTATGTATAAATTCATTGTATGTGATTTTCAGAGGTTTCTGTGGTGTGAAAATGATTAGAGAAAATATAAAACTATAAACAAGCCTTTTTTAAACCATAATGTCTTTTAATCAATCTAGGAAAATGAAAATAGCAGTCTCTATATTTAAATACAAATACAATAAAGTGTCCATATCGATAATCGTCAGAATTCCATTTATTAGAAAGCTAGGTGTTAAGATTAAATGTATAAGTTAAAATAAGTATATTTAGATTGTCACATTTGATTGCTTAAAATAAGCTGTTAAGTGTAAAACTCAATTACTTAAGCTTTATTGAAAACTAATCTATTTATTCAATTAAGTTGATTTAAAAATAAACTGCCCACATTTTTTTCCAATAATATCTGTATATCCGAAAACTAAATAATTACTACGTATAAATACGAAGCTTTTGTGTAGATACAACTTACCAATGGTGTAAGTAGCGCCATCTATCTGAAAAGTAGCGCTCTTGCACTTCTTAAAAACTTTCCCGCTAACCACTTGCCGAGTAGCGCTACCATGCGTCGCAGGGTTTGACGAGATCTCCCGCATGGCGGCGCTACTGTGACACCGGATCCGCAGCCCTTCGAGCGACCTGTCGAGCGTCGGGTCCGGCGACAGGTCCGGAGTTTTGTCGCGCCGTCGCCGCACTTGCCCTACCGACTGACCGTCAAATTCACCGCCCTTCGGCGGTTTTGCCGCTTTCCTGTCCATTTTCCACTCCACTGATTTCACTGTCACTTATTTTCCGAAACACATTTTTCTGACACTGCCCAGTATACTCACTGAAATTGAAATAGATTTGTGTTAAGATTATAATTAAAAGAGAAAATTATAAATATTTTACCGTTCGGCTATAATTTGTTCATAACAATGACACAGTAAGTTATAATACAAATAAAACATATTAAGTACTAGGTTATCCATATTCGCTTTTTTAGCTTTTCTAGTCATTTACATAAAATAAATCCTAGCCAACCTAAAACTTAGTTTAAAATCGAACCAGTTCTGTTCTGTTTGATCTTGTTAAAAAAATCAGGTAGAGACAGCATCATGCTTAATCCAGTTCGAACTCTGTACCACTTTGTGAAAAGGCCTACGGCAATCTGTTAATCTTTAGATTATTTTACACGCCGTTTATTTATTTTTTACCTACTAAGCTTGCCTTGTATTAGGACGGTTTTGTAGGCATCTGAGGAGCTTTACAGCACGGGGAGGCAGTAAGTGATAGTTGAAAAACATGGTGAAGTCTGTAGTACAAACGCATAATCAAAATTTCAGTCTTAAACACGCACTCATTTCCTTTTAACGCGTAAAATTAAATTTGTTAGATTTTACATCATCATGACAATTTAAAATAATATTGAATGTTATTTGTGTATAATTATTGTAAGTAATTTAAACTTATTTTAAAAGATGAACATCAAAATAAAAATATAGTTGTTAATACAGGTATATGTACACTATTGTAAATCTAGTCAACTTCTTGTCTGGAACGCACAAAATACGACTAAATATTTTTAAAAATCTTATATTATTAAAAGAGGTTTGTAATGCATTTTGTATAATTGTTTGTTTTACTAAAGTACCTAAGTAAAATAATAAAAAAAAACGTCAAATAGTTATGTTCCCATCACTTTGATGCCCTTTTTATTTTACTTTATTTGGTACATAAAATAAAAATCACATTTGACCAGAAAATTTAATGACGTAGGTCATTAAGGCTCATAATTAAGGAGGAAAACACAATTTTAACGACTATTAGATTCCCAATGCCAATACAAATGTTTCTCGGAAATCAAATACGCAAGATAATTCGTAAACACTTACCCAAATAAACAAATACCTTAAGACTCGGTTTCGCTTTGCTTAGCTAAAATGTTTCTTATTGCCTTACGTTAAAGCTGTTTGTAAGTTTGTTATTTCAGTAAACTATGTGAACGTTTATTTAATTAATGATTCTTCTAATTTGTAACGTATGTATTTCTAATTTAGAAATAGTTTGTTTACTTTACCTTTATGTGCGTAAACAAGTTAAAAGATTAACTTCTTCTCGAGACACGTTTTATTTTTTAACCGACTTCAAAAAAGAGGAGGTTCTCAATGCGGTTGGTATATTTTTTTCTATGTATGCACACCGATTACGCCGCGATTTCTGATCCGATTTACGTGATTCTTTTTTTGTTCGCTGCAGAATAGTTGTAATTTTGTCCCATAATTTTTTTTTTAAATAATATTGGTAGTTTGGTTTTTAAATAAAAAAAAAACTGAAATGAGAAAGTCATCTACGTATGCGAAATTGTGGATTTTTGCTTTCCCGTGACTTTTTAGTGAAACGATACGATAGTAGGGAACAATATAAGCTACCCATCTAGCTTGAAACTTTTGAATTTTTTTAACTAAAAATTGTGTAAAAAAAAAATTAAACAAAAGTAAAAACCGACTTCAAAAAACTGGAAAGGATAAAATAATTAAATTTATCCCTTTCAGTTTTGATATTTGTTTCATTTTTTTTTCTACTACAACAGGAACGGCGAGGCGAAAGACATTGAAACATACAACCTGGTCCAAATATAACACATTTTGATGCCTCTTGAAAAAATCATCACATCGTCACCAACTTATAATGTATATGTAATGTTATACAGTTTCTATTGTAAAATAGTGTAGGCGTTATTGTACTGTCAACAGTATATCAAGCATAACAGTTTAACCGTGACACCACCCTTACTGCGTTCGTAATAGAGACAGCTTTCTTAGTGCAACTGTTAAACTTGACGTGCTATCGTCTGTACATTTTCCCGTCTTCCTAACTAACCTGTATTGACGTTCGAAACTAGATTGCTTGTACACCTAATCGCTGAGATACCGCCTTGGATACTAATTTGGAAGTCTGCAATCATGGATCTTAATACCGTTGCAGTAAGACTTACAATTAGATTAGTAGGTTGCAGGCTCTTAAGGATTTCTTGGTTAATTTGGGATCGATTGAAACTATCGTCTATGCAACCACATTATTAAACGAATAGTTTATTATATAGTCTACTTGGTTGTATACGAGCATATTTTGTTCACGAGTCATGGATGTTTATTTAGTATATATTTTTTAATATATACTTACTATTTTGACGGCCGGCTGGCCGAGTGGTCTGTGCCCCTTGCTATACAGGCTACTCGGTCGGGTTTCCCGGGTTCGAATCCCGGTGGGAGCAAATGTTTGAATGATGAATACGAGCCTTTGTTCACGAGTCATGGAAATTTATATGTTTTTTTAGTATATATTTTTAATATTTACATACATATTATAACCGTTATCTAGTATCCATAACACAAAGCTCTTAATGATGCTTACTTTGGGCTAAATAATAGGCGTGAGTGTATGAATATTGATATATGCGTCAAACATCTACCAACATGGGAGAAACACAAAAGGAGTTTGGGCCATTACACCACCATGCTCTCTGGCCCAATGCGGGTTCCTGGGTTTAAGCGGTTGCAGGAACAACCGGTACCAAAAGGCTTAGCGTGCCTTCCGAAGCACGGAGATATACTAAAAGTATTTTTTATGCCTGCCTGATCGTGTGCGGCAATCCTAGTCTATACACTGTAGAATCTTGGGCAATACTCACTCGTTGCCTACCCTGTAAACATCTAGAGAAATCGTTATGTGAACTGCATGCGGCTTTCTCTTAATGTTTCTCAAAGAGTTCTGGGCTATCTTACTCATTAGAAGAGTAGCAACACACTTATGTATTAATGTAAGACGCGGATTTCTGTAAGGCAGCTGTGCAACCGCAACTGGCACCTAAAATTCTATTGGAATATTTTCATATCAATATTCAAGTCGAATATATAAGAACCGAACAAACCAATTCAAATAAGCCTTTACATGCATGCAAGTCAGGCTAGTCTAAATAGTGGTCGCGTGCTGTACGGTTTCAGAGAAACTTTCTCCCCCGTACGCTCAGGTTGTAGAATGAGCTCCCCGCAGAGGTTTTCTCGAACGAGTACAGCATGGGGTTCTTCAAAAAAGGCGTGAAAAGGTTTTTACAGGGTCAGGAACGCACAAGTGATACCCCTGGTGTTGCAGGCGTCCTTAAGCTACGATAACCGCTTACCATCAGGTGGGCCGTATGCTTGATTGCCACATTAGTGGTATAAAAAAATTAGTAGTAGAGTAAGTGCAATTTATAACGTCAATAATTTATGTATTCTTAGGCTTTTTGAAAATCTTCTAATAACTTTTTAGATTCGCCTGATATGCTTATGCATAGTTAGAATCCGTTTGTACGTTTCCATGATTTTCGACTAGAAGGTTTAAAAGAAAAACCGTGCGGCTTATACGCTCTTAAACTAAGTTAGTATAAGATAAGTTAAGGTTCAAATAAAATAGGTCAGTGCGTAGCTTAAAGTGTTCAACGGGTTTTATCGTCTTTGATTACTTCTTTTACATTACTTTGTGAAGCGAACTTAGATCTTATATCGCCTGTACCTATTTCGCCGGTTCCCTTAATGTATGAAGGTACTCTATTTCAAAACCGGTGACGTACGAATTAGCGAATGAAAATTCACCGATAGCTATCTTTATGAATTGTTCAATTAAGTTGTTTAGATGTGACGACCGCAATTTAGGTAAGTGAGCAATTACTTTATTGCACACTATGTTTGATATAGTCGGCAATTATATTTTCTAAGGCGTGGTAAAATGATGACTTGCTCTTTAGATAGCACTGTGATAACAGACAAATCCTTTTTTAAATACAAAATAGCTAAGCTCGTGTACTTTTAACCGACGCAAAAAGAGAGGTGTTATAAGTTTGACGTGTCTGTCTTTGTATCTATGTGTCTGTCTATCTGTGTGTCTGTCTGTGGTATCGTAGCTTCTAGCCATGGAAGGGGCCAATTTTGATTTGTTTTTTTTTTTCTTTCAAAGCTGACGTAATCAGGATGGTTCTTAGCTTTAATTTATGAAGATCAGTTCAGACGTTTGATGACTATCGGGTCATTTTCTACTTGACAAAAGGGTTTTAATAACTTTCATAGTTCCAATTGATATGCAAGGTTTACTTGATATGACCTTGAGCTGATCCTGTAGCATAAAATAGTCTGCGGGATGCTCAATTGGGATGTTGCCTAAGTTTGAATTTGGAGCTATTTTTCACAAATTCGGAAAATAAACGCTACTATTACCCATAAAAACAATTCAAACTTAAAATATTTGGTATATTGTTGAAGTTGTACTGTTTTGAAAATTAAAAAATGGTGATATTTTTTTTTCAAAATTTATCAAAATTGTTAATGATATTAGATTGCTGACATCAATTAAAACTACTATTAATATGACAACTATCAATAAAAACCTACTTAATACATAGTTATTATCAATTTTGTCAGTATGCCCATACATTTCTTAGTAATATGGGAACATGTGACGTCACCTGTTCCGTAGATTTTCTATGGAGCGTTTTTGGGCGATGCACCGCAACACATCAAACATACCACTGTATCTGTGAAACTATTGATCTTAGACATACTATTTCATTTGCAATATTTCTTTATGAGGTATAAACTTCTTATTTATGAAATAAAAAAGTGGATAACCGCTACGCCCCCGGAGCACTAGGTACAACCTATCTATTTCTTCACCGCTTTCTACTTCGAATGTTTATATTTTTTTCATCGTTTTCTGTCTATATTGTTATTTCTTACAATAAAGAAGCGTTTCAAACGCTTTAAACGCAAAACAGTTAAGTATAGTAAAATAGTTGTTTAAATTGATGTAAGCAAATATCATTATCAGTTTTGAGAAATTTTGGAAAAAATATTGTCAATTATTATAAATTTTCTAAGCCGTACAAAAATATTCCGTCACTACTAAGTTTGAATTGCTTTTATATGAGAAATAGCGCCATATTCAACTTAGGCAACATCCATATTATCGATCTAAATTTAACGGAGAAAGGAAACTTGGCAATTGGATAACTTCCTCCTTTTGTGAAGTCGGTTTTAAAATCAAGATATGGTAATAGATTAGGAGACAAGAGTAACCAACTTCCAACAGAACGCTTTCTTTTTGAGCTATGGCGACCTTAGCCACCACTAGAACGAAGCTTAACAGCTTGGCATAATAGCTTTATCCGTAACCAAAGAATGTAATGTTGTCCCCATTGTGTGTGTTGTTTTGTTGCTTTGTGGTGTTTTATTGCTTTGTGTTGTTGTTGTGTTGTTTGTTGAGTGTTTTATAGTATTGTGTTGTGTTGTTGTGCCCAAGATGAATTCTGACCAAAACGCTTAAACGTCTTAGCTTAAACTGTTAAAATTTTTAATACGAAAATCATTACTTTTTTTCTTCAAATTATGATTTTTTTGATCTGAGCTAAATATTGTAAACGCTACGAGTGCGAAACGAATTATTTAAATAATAAAAAATAAAATGTGCTTTCACGCATGACATTGAGCTATAATTTTTTAACTTAAGTATTTGATTTGGACTGAGAAGTTAAGTTCCAAGTACAATAATGAAACTAGAGCGCTAGAAATATTACGCCACCGAACTCATCACAATAATGATTTGTTTTAACAGATGCGTTTTGTATAAATATCGTATGTGTGTTAAATCCATTAAAACTATATACAACTCGCTTATTTACATTTTTTTTGTACAAAGCACGGCAAATGACAAAACGTAAAACAGCTCGCTATTTTGGGTTGAAGGGAAATGTAGCCCGTGTAATTACTGGGCATGGACGGCATTTCATCTTAGACTCAGGCTGACAACGCACTGTCTATAGGCGGCGGTAACGGCTTATCACCAGGTGGGCCGTCAGCTTGTTTGTCATCTAGTTGTATAAAAAAACCGTGCGAAGCGGTAAAGTAAACACGCTTCTTTGAAGCACGGAGTAGGATCCCATGGTATAACAATTAGGCAATTATACCTACATGTGCTGGCAAAGAATGCCAAGTTTTATAAGTACGACAAAGAAAAATGTTTACATTTATAATGTTTACATTTCAATTAGACAAAGTTTATTGTGGAAATTATTCCACAATAGAACTTTGTCTAATTAAAATGTTGTGATAACCAAACTACCAACTTAATAATAATGTAACAAAATTGTTTTTGCTCCTATGTTCTCGTTATATGTAAATTCAAATCAGAATGAAGGTTGCCCCGCGACATAGGAGAGCGAGTCTAATTCAATTTCACTTCGCTTGACGAGCGAGCGGCGACGCGAAAGGGAAATTATTTGTTTTTCATCGTGTTTATATTACATCCTATAAAGCACATTTCAAAACATAATATGAGCAAATATACATTAGGAAAATACAATACATTTATCTACAAGAGCGACCTTATCCATAAAAAAATATCTTCTAGCCAACCCTAGCCTTAGTTTGATATGACGTACAAGCAGGGATTTTGTGTGTAAGAAAATAATGTATGTAAGTTTTATTTAAACACCTAACAATATATCTTATCTTCTTTATATACAATATAAAATTCAAAGTCCTGACTCAGGATCCTGTGTCAGGATATCAACGCGCAGCCCAAACTGCTGGTCCTGGAGACAAAATTTGGAACGTGTATTTTATGTAAAACAAAAATTAAAACCGACTTAAAAAACTGATAAGGATAAAATAATTAAATTTAAGTAGGTATTCATCCCCTAGAAACATATTTTTGGAGTCGGTGCTTCACTTTCTATTGTTTTTGGAAACCACTTAGCACCAACTCCAAAAATATGTTTCTAGGGGATGAATACCTACTTAAATTTAATTATTTTATCCTTTTCAGTTTTTTGAAGTCGATTTTAATTTTTGTTTATAATTTTTTTTTCACAATTTTTAGTGATAACTTTCTACGGTCAAAGCTAAATGGGTGACTGTCAAATTATATTGTTTCCTACTATCGTATCGTTTCACTAAACAGTCATTGGAAAAGCAAAATTTCGCAATTACGCATATGTAGACGACTTCATAATTTCAGTTTTTATATATTTAAAACCAAAGTACCCAACTGTTTTTGAAAAAATTTTTATGGGACTAAAAGGCAGCTATTCCGCATCGAACAAAAAAAGAATCACGTAAATCGGATCAGTAATCTCGGCGTAATCGGTGTACATACATAGAAAAAAAAAAAAACATACCGGCCGAATTGAGAACCTCCTCGTTTTTGAAGTCGGTTAAAAATTTAGGTTTCCACTAAGACAGGGTTTTTAAAAATAAATGAAATGGTGAAATTCAACCCTAGAAGGCTCGAATTTCCTATGAAACTTTTTATTCTCTGAGTCGATTGACTCGAACATTGGTAAAAAACACCTACTCTTTAACTTAGACCAATAGTTGTTTTGTTTCAAGTTATTAGGTGAGCTGATGGTGGTAGGTAAAACTATACCAGTACGATACGAAAGTAAGAATCAATTCGTGTATTTCAAGCAGAGACTAAAAGACATGTATATATCGATAATTTTTATTTTTTGTGGTTTAATATTCTATGTTGTATGTAAGTATTGTGAGTTATGCATGCTATGTCAACCAATTATGAAAATGAAAAATAATGAAAATGTTTATTTTCGTAAACAAAGCATATAATTACAGAGATGTTGGAGATCCTCTGTTAAGTAAAATAATACTTGTAGTAGAGGACCCCGCTCGTTCGCGAGACTTATGTAACAATTTTATCCACTAAAAATAATTTATTTTGATTTAATGCAAAATTCCTGATAATGTAAAGAGAGATTATTAAAATTTTAGAAATTATAGACCTTATTACTATTTAAGCTAATAAAAAACAAGTAAGTACCAAAAATAAACAGCTTTTGTTAACACAGAGCTCGGAACTTCTTTGGAACATCTTTTCCCACGGAACATAACGGAACACAACTTTCAACAAACTTCTTACATATTGATAGATGACTTTATGTTTTGTTTGAAGTAATAACGCGGAAAAAGCTCACGTGACCAAATTATCAACAAGCTTAGCAAAGTTTGATAAAACTATCTTCTCCCTCCACAATTTAAGTACTCGTAATATTGACATAACTGACTTACACGTAGTTGAAGCTAAATCTAGTAAGGGGCGAGTGCCTGAAATAAATTTCGAAGCGAAACCTGTGCTACAGGTCACCTGGCCACACTATAAGTTAGTTCGATATAGAATCTAGAAGAGATATTTTACTATTAATAGTACAAAAAATAAGTACAAACAATTTTTCTTTCTTTTATGTTTGTTAAAACTATCGATGAAACCGCGACGTAAGTCTGCACAGATAGCCGAATGGTATACGATGAAAGTACCTATTGATATAATTATTTTCCTCTTTGGATGATAAGCACCGTGGAACTGGATCAGCTCTGAAAAGATAATTCTCACAACGCCATCTACTGGCATTACCAATTCCAGCATACAACGCCACGCAAAATTTTGCTCGTATTTTGTTTTATTTTTATATCAATAATTATTATGTATAATATCAGAGATGGCGTTGTACATGACTTTTTTTGCGATAATATCCGTACTCCAGATACCATCAAACAGCCTTTCCCTAAAAAATGTATGTAATAATTAAATCATTAATATCCTTAGGATAAACGGAAGCAATGATAATGGTATACGTCAGTGTATTATTACTGACGTATACCATTAAGTCTTGGCTTAAAAAGACTTTCTGGCCAGAAAGTATATAAATACTCCGTTTGTTTGCGATTCATCATATCAGCCTATGATGTCCACTGCTGAACAAAGGTCTCTCCCATCGATCTCCAAATAAAACGGTTTTGCGCAGCCTGCATCCAACGCTCCTCGTGACCCTGACCAGGTCGTCTGTCCATCTAGTGGGGGGCCGTCCTACTTTGCGTCCAGAACCTTAACGCCCCACCGGCCGTCCGTTCTGCGTGCTATGTGCCCTGCCCACTGCCACTTCCATTTGCTAATTCTAAGAGCGATGTCAGTGACTTTGGTTCTCTTACGGATGTCCTTATTTCTGATTCTATCTCGCAGAGAAACACCTAACATAGCTCGTTCCATAGCTCGTTGTGTGACTGCGAACTTGCACAGAAGGCCCTTAGTGAGCGACCACCTTTCAGAGCCGTATGTCATCACTGGCAACACACACTGGTCGAAGACTTTCGACTTCAAGCACAGAGGAATTTAGAACGAGCAGATCTCACGCAATTTCCCGAACGCTGCCCATCCCAGTTGGATTCGTCGATTGACCTCTTTCTCGAAGTTGGACCTACCCAGCTGGACCACTTGTCCGAGGTAGACGTACTCGTCAACAACTTCGAGAACAGAACTCCCAACTGAAACTGGTATAGGTGCGACATGGTTATTAGACATAACCTTTGTCTTGTCCATGTTCATTTTCAGACCCACCTGTCGGGAGGTTCTGTCGAGGTCGTCGAGCATTGTGCTCAATTCCTTCAGGGATTCTGCCATGACTAGTATATCATCGGCAAACCAAAGATGAGTGACGTACTCGCCGTTAATGTTGATGCCGAGTCCTGTCCAGTCCATCAGTTTGAAAACATCTTCCAACGCAGCGGTAAACAGTTTCGGAGATATTACATCTCCCTGTCTTACCCCTCTCTGCAGTTGGATGGGTTTCGTATACTGATTCTGTACACGGACCGACATGGTGGCGCTCTCGTACAAAGATCTCATCACCTCGATATACCGATAGTCAATGTGGCACCTCTGAAGAGACTGAATCACGGCCCATGTTTCGATCGAATCTAAGGCCTTCTCGTAGTCCACAAACGCCAAGCAAAGTGGCCGGTTATACTCCTTGGTCTTCTGTATAACCTGCCGCAGCGTATGTATGTGGTCTACGGTACTGAAGCCTTTACGGAAACCGGCTTGTTCGGGAGGCTGGAAGTCGTCAAACTTGCGCACGAGACGATTCGTGATAACCCTCGAAAACAACTTGTAAACGTGGCTCAAAAGCGTCTGTAGTTCCTCAATAAGGTTTTGTCGCCTTTTTTGAAGAACAACACCACCAGGCCTCCGCTCCACGTTTGTGGCGTTGTACCCTCGAGAATGACGGAATTGAATAACCTCTGAAGGACTTTAAGTACCGGTGTACCACCCGCTTTCAGAAGCTCTGCAGTAATTCCGTCCTCTCCTGATGCCTTGTTGTTCTTAAGTTGCTTGAGGGCTATCCTAATCTCGTACAGGCTGACGTCCGGGATATCTTCGGTATAGTGTCGGATCAGTCGGGCTCTTGGGTCTTTACCCGAACTGATAGCGGGATTCGTTGTAGTGGTATATAAGTTTCCATAGAACCTTTCGACCTCCCTTGTCACCCCGGGCTTAGACGATACTAAGCTGCCATCCTCAGTCTTCAGGCTTGTCAATTGGCTTTGCCCAATAGACACTTCCCTTGCGAACACTTTGGAAACTTTATTCCGTTCTATCGCCTCTTTAATACAGTTTGTATTAAAGCGGCGAATGTCGTGTCGCATGGAATTTGATATCTGTCTATTGAGCTATTAACGCCATCTATTGAAAGTAAACTAAAGTGGAGATGTAAGAAATGACAGTTTCTCAATACACGCCAGCTTGATGATTTTAAATTACCGCTCTTAAATTATTATTTTTAAGCTTTTCTTTGAGATTTTTGTATTATTTTTAAATTACCCATGTATTAAAGAGTATGAAACATATAACATGGGTTTCTTCAAAAGAGGCGTGAAAAGCACCTTTTGGACCGGCAAGGTGGAGGCGGCTAGAACAGTGTCTAAACTGCACTAGCTGTCTTCGCATATGTACTCGTCTTACCGCTTCACATCAGGTGGTGTTGAGTCATTTGTCATGCTGTGTTTATAAAAAAAGTAAAAAAAAAAACAAAAAAAAAATGAAATCGCTCAAGCCGTTTCCGAGTTTCAGCGAGACTAACGAACAGCATTTCATTTTTATATACAGAGAAGAGAGAAGATATTATAATAATTTTAGAAATATTTATACCAAAAAATTATCAGACATCCAGGACCAAATGAACGGTACTTATGATACAAGCATCTGCCCCTACCGGAATTCGAACTCAGGACCTCTTGTTAAGTATACAGGGCTACTGTTCATATAACCAGACGACCGTCAATATATTTCACTTATTCCTTGTCTAATGTTTTCTCGGACGAAAGAAGGCAGTGTCTATTTTCATTAGAAAACCACTCAGAGTGCAAATAATTTAGCTCCACATTGCGTCGGTATTTTCCCGAGGTTGTTAAGGATAGCGTGACCCAGAAAGGTCGGAAGTTAACTAAATCAAGGGCGTTTTTCTGCCTACACAGGAAATATGACTACAGTGAATCCATGAACAAGATACATGTCCAAGAAGTAGTTAGGAATTGTTTGACATGATGCCCTCTGATCATCTGATGGCCTCTTTCTACCATCGCACCGCTCGCCATCGGCAGGGAATTCATCCTCACACATTGGAACTAAAATGGTCTAGTACTGTGCGGTTCCGGTCAGGTGGGCCGTATGCTTGATTGCCACCTTAGTAGTATATAAAAAAAAAAAATTTGGTACAGGTTGAAGTGTGCATTAATTTTTATGTTAACTTAAGATAACGTTAAGAAGTTAAGTAGAAAAATATATCAAAATCAGAAAAGAAACATGCGCAGGGACGAGAACTGAACTCGCAAACGTGTTGTAATTATATTATAAGTGTCGAATAAATGTATTATGAATTATTTAAAACGTGCGGTATGGATAATCTTTAATCAGCAGTGGACAGCTTAGGATGATATAATGATGATGAGGAATTTTCACACTATACCCGATTGGTTTTATTTAAAAAAACTGAATTCATTCCATAAAGGTAATAGCTTCCTCCCGCCGTCGGTCCACTTAGATTTCGATTTCGTTGAACAGATTTGTATTTACCTACGCATTTAAAATTATAACCTTAAGGATATCAATTCAAAATTACACCTTTTTAGTCCCAGCAGCTTAAGCTGCGCTCGGCTAAACAGTTCTTTCTGTGCGTCTCTGCATTTAAAAAATAATATAATAAAATACATAACTAGGTCAAAACATATGCTATTAATGGCAAGTAAAATAAAAACTGAGGAGCCCGGTGGCATATTGGTTTGAGCGCTCTGGTTTCGATACGAAAAACAAAGCAACTCTCGCCATGGTCGATCCCGGGATGGGTCAATCAAAGTTTAATATCTCGAGCTCCTCCGTGCTTTGGAAGGCACGTTAAGCCGTTGTCCCGGTTGCTCCTGCAACCACTTTAACCCTCCAAACCGCATTGGGCCAGGTGGTGTTAAAACAATGGAAGGGGACTCCAATGCTCGCCCCTAAAACTCCAGCGCTTTTGGGGAATCTCCAATGTGCCTTGGGGGCATTCTCCACCCGTAGATTGGGTTATATCAACCGCTGCTTACGTATCATACGAACGTCTACTTAGTTTCTCGTATGATGCGCCACCACCGCAGAGCGCATCCAAGACACTGTCAGTTTTTTACTCGGTAACCTGTTGAGTACTAACGGGAGTCCGAGATAACCTCTGTCGCGGTCCCTCCTCGCGGCAAGGTCAAATTCATTGGAAAAACACATGAAGGCCATCCTCATGTGTTTTTCCAATGAATGCCTGAGCCCAGCAGGACGTATATAAGCTGTTGATGATGAACTATTATGATCTACTTAAACGAGTTACTCGGCGTCCTGAATTACCCCAATCTCCGTGGAGTCCAATGAACAATATATAACAATAACCATAATAATAATAATAATAAATACTCTTTATTGCACACAGGAGACAAATCAAATTATACATACTTAAAAAACAAGAAACAGTACAACAGGGCGGCCTTATTGCTAAAAAGCAATTTCTTCCAGGCAACCCTAGGTGATAAAACATTAGGAAGAAGGAGAACGCAAAAAGGGTGCAAGAATTTGAAAGAATAAATAAATATATATGTTTGTACTAATTGGGAGTAAATATAAATAAAATATACTAACTAAATAAACTTACATACCATGTAAATATAATACAGATCAAATTAAAATTATTTAACTAACTAGATAAACTAGAGAAATGAATTTTTACTAGATTCTTAAAGGAATCCAGTGTGCGAGCTTCCCTGATGCACTCCGGCAGAGAATTCCATAGGCGAACAGCATGCACGGAAAAGGAATAGGAGAGGAAATCAGTGGAGTGTGCAGGAATGTTCAAGGTAAGATTAAAACAAGAACGCAGAGGGCGAACTAAAGAAGAGGAACGAAATGAGAAACAATTTTTAAGGTATAGTGGAGAGGCAGGAAGGAAAAGGACAGTGTAAAGAAGAGTTAGAACGTGTAAGTCCCTACGTCTGCGAATTGAAAGCCAATTAAGTCGGGATCGAAATTCTGAAATGTGGTCATATTTTCTTAAATTAAAAATGAAGCGGATGCAGACGTTCTGCAGACGCTCAAGTTTATCGAGGAGTTCCTCCGAAAGGTCAGCATAACAGACATCAGCATAATCTATTATGGAGAGCATGAGTGACTGTGCTAAAGCGACTTTGGTGCTAATGGGCAAGAAATTCCTAAGTCGATTGACCGAACTGTATGCAGCAAACACCTTCTTCCTGACAGCCTCAACTTGAGGACGCCAAGACAGACACTGGTCAAAAATCACACCTAAGTTTTTGACAGATTTTGAAAATGGAATGTTTGTGCCGCCAAATATTACATAGGGTAGAATATCGTAGTCAATTCTGGACACAAAATAAGGACTGCCGATTATGATGGTCTGTGACTTTAATGGATTGACAGCTAGACCAAAAGACCTACTCCAGTTATTTATTATTTCAAGGTCATTATTAGTCACCGCAATAGCATGAGAAAGATCTTGTAAAGGCGCCTGGGTATAAATCTGCAAGTCATCAGCATACAAGTGATAGGAACATGAAAGCGACTGTGAAATAGAATTAATAAAAATAGAAAAAAGAAGAGGAGATAAGACGCCACCCTGCGGGACTCCGGCATTAATGTTGCACCAAGTGGAAAAAGCGTCTTCAACGCGTATGCGCTGCCGACGTCCTAGAAGGTAGCTTTGGAACCAATCGACTACGGGTGGAGAGATGCCAAGAGACTGCAACACACCGAGGAGAACGTCAAAGTCAACAGAATTAAAAGCGTTACTGAAATCTAATAGCGTTAGCAAAGTGAGATGACGATTCTCCATACCTCGGTGGATGTCGTCCGTGACTTTCACCAGCGCAGTAGTTGTACTATGACCCATGCGGAAGCCAGACTGAAAAGGATTGAGGAGATTGTTAGAATTTAGAAAGGAAATTAGCTGGCGATAAATCAGCTTTTCAAGGACTTTGGAAAGAAACGGAAGGATGGAAATAGGACGGTACTCGGAATAAGAGGTCGGGTTAGAGTTTTTTGGAAGTGGAATTACATAAGCATCCTTCCAAGCGGAGGGGAAAATCCGAGATGTAATGGAAGTGTTAAGGATGTGAGTTATTATCGGGACAAGAAAATCAATTATAGGAAGGATCATGTTACGACTTAGTGTATCACTACCCACCGCATTAGAAGTTATGGACAGTATAGTTCTTTTAACATCGGAGTCCGAAAATCTATGAAAAGTGAAGGAAATGAAGTCAGGAGTTGGTAAGATAGAAAGACGCTGCAAAGTATCAATCTTGCAACGACTGTCAATGGGTGACACGGAGGAGAAATGACAATTGAGTTGATTAATGTCCAAGTCAACCTTACGACTGCTGCAATGAGATTTACCAACTCCAAGAGATTTGAGAAATCTCCAAACCTTGGCTGGATCGCCATTCTCAACAGATTTATGACTGTGGCGTCTTTGAGCGTCCCTAATCACTGTATTGCAACGATTTCTGGCACGTGTATATCTCTCTCTATTGCGGTCCGAAGGATCAAGCTTGTATCTGGTCTTAGCTTTGTTCTTTTTCGACATTAAATCCCGTATGTCATCAGTAAGCCAAGGTGCCGGGAGATGTTTTATCCTGACAGGACGAATTGGGGCATGCACGTCATACAATTCAGCCAAATTCGCTCCGAAAAGTTCTACCTGCTCATCAACAGAGTCAGTGGAATAAATAGCTGACCAGTCAATCCTGGCAGCATCCTCCTGCAGACTCTTCAAATCCACAGCAGCAAAGCTACGCTGATGAAGAACCCTCGGTTTTTCTTTCGGTGGACGAACACGATAAGATAGAAAAACCAAATCATGATAAGAAAAAGCGTCCGCAGAAAGCTGCCCATGCTTAACCACTAAATTTGGAGAAGATACAATTATAAGGTCTAGAAGCGATGGAGAGCAATTTGGAAAATGATGAGTTTCTTTTAAAGGAAGTACGTTTAAATTATAAGAGTTGACTAAAGAAAGTAAACTATTCGACCGAGAATCGTTTTTGATGAGACATGTATTGAAATCACCCATGATGATACAATTATTGTAAGCTGGGATGTGACTCTCGAGAAGTTGCTCAAAAGAAGAAAAATAGTCGACTCTTAATGAGGGGCTGTAAAAAACTCCCAAAAGAACTTTGGTACAGCACAGAGAAATCTCCAGAAAAAGATGTTCAGCCGTATTACAGGGAGGCGGCTGGGGTGATCTACTAAGAATAGAAAAGGAGATATGAGAGCGAAGATATATGGCCACCCCACCATGTGAGGAACTTACACGGTCATTACGAATTAGTTGAAAACCAGGCAAAGAATAAGATTGAGATGGGACATTAGGGTTAAGAAAAGTTTCAGAAATAAGAATTGCATGAATGTTCTTGTTATTAAAAGTACTAAGCATGTCCGGAAAGTGGGCAGGAATACTCTGAGCATTGATATGCACAACATTAAAATTTTTGGAAACATCAGAGAATGTGGATTCTAAAAGTTCAGTAAGAGGACGATCAACGCTTTGAAAGCTGGAGTCAGAAACAGAAGATGAGGAACACGATAAAAAGAGATCGCTATTATTTAAAGATATGTCCATTTTATATACCTACTTAGTTATAAATATAAACTATAATAATATGTAACTACAGATAATAAATATATTCAATTGATATTCTACTATACACAAATACCCACAGGTTGTCTGAAAGAACGTAAAATTAACATAATATTTGGTGTAACATTACACAATTACAAAATATAAATTACGAACACGGATATTAAAACTAATAAAAATATAATCACTAGGCACAAAAAGTAGCAGATAAATATCACATGATCAGATCTGCAATGATTTAAAAAGTAAAAATGTGACATTAACTGTCAGCGCTGAGCAATGACTGGAATTGTTTATATTGTAAGGTTATCCTAAAAAATATTATTATTTAGCCAAAATGAACAAAAAAACGCAATGACAAATTTCATAAAACAGGTCTAAAACAAACGAAGCAGTTTACGACAAAGCGTAAACAACATCAGAAAACAAAATAATGCGCTGACAAACGTAAGTAAAAAATTAGAAATTAAAAAGACAAATACATAAAATTTTAAAAGCAGCGGTTCATACATTACGACAATTAGGTAACTATATACTTATTTCCTCCTTGCAGAGGCAGCCCGCTTACTCCTGGTAACGCCTGACGACGTAGCCGGCACACCGACAGCATTCGTTGTACTCGGCACCGGTGGCCCGCCCGAAAAAACAGTACCATCACCATCACATAGCCGACTGATATCAGAAGTTGAAGTAATCCGGTGCCGCTTGCCATCACAATCCAATGCGAAAATAAAGCCCTCACGAGTCCAGCACCTGGACACTCCCAGCCTCTCACGCGCCGCCATGAAGATTCTATGACGAACCTTAGTGAGGAACTCCGAGACAGTCACACCTGAACCCTTTAGTCCAGACTTTGCATACCAAATGTTGTCCCTTACGGTATCTGAAAGGAATTTGACCAATAGGGGCCTTGGCTTATCCTGTTTGGAACGCCCTAAACGCAATGCCCTGCTGACATCTGGCAAGGTGAGGTGCTGTATACTGAGGTGTTTAGATGCCACTTCCAAAAATACCTTAGCAGGTTCCTCGTCTTTTCGCTCTGGAACACCATGGATGAGTAGCATATTGCGACGACTCCGCATCTCGATGTTATCACTTTCCAATGACAACAAGGCCACTTGCTTCTCAAGGTTTATGAAAGTGGCCATGACAAATTTGCGGAAAGCTTCAAACTCCGTAGTGAGTGTAACCATGGTCGACTGCTGAGGAGTATTAGACTTCTTCAACTCACTTTCAAAAGCAGTCATGCGTGCTGAAAATGATTGCGCCAGTGTCTCCAAGGATTCCTTTAAATCTTCCATCTTAGTGATTTTTTAGTGCAGTGCAGTGATGAATTAATAATGTATCTTATTTTGATAGTTTGTAGAGAGGAAACTATATCTGCAGGTATTTATGCTCTTTAGTACATAGTAAATATGTAAAAATTATCAGATTATCTACTGTATATATATTTAAAAATTAAAAATTCAATGAGAGCACAAAAAAATATGTCCATATCTCGGATCTGACCGACCTTAGAGTTAATTCTTAAGATACTTTCCTTTTCCTGAAGAATAGTATCCTCTGATTGTAATTTCGTCTCCATCGAATCAACACGAGCTACCCCATTTCCGTGAGTTTTTTTCCTCAAGTTTTCGCGGGAAACCATTTATTATTTTCATTAGTTATGTTCACTCAACTTTCATCCGACGATTTGTCTTACTTTATGGGATTTAGGATTTAGCTTTTAAAATGGTAACCGGTTTCTTTAAACCAAATAACCCATTGCAACACCCTTATCCACAGCAGTTGGAAAACGGTCAAATATCTGTCTCTTTTTAGCACGGTGTCTTCGAACGAGATGGCGTGTAAGTTTATGAATCTAAACAGAAAAGGTGGTGATGGTGAGACCGCCCTTACTATGTACGTAATAGAGGCGGCTTTCATAGTGCAACATAGCATTTGCTGTCGTCTGTGTATGCCTAACTGGTAACTAAACCAATGCCAAGGTTTTGTCAACTTTCTAAAACAATGCACAGGAATTTCCCCAGCACAGTGCTGTTTTAAAAGCTTTTTTGTTCTTATAAGAAGTCTAAGCTTTTGATTAAAATAGAGAAGTTTCTCACGGAATACAACACAACATCAAAATTCTCATAGCATCAAATCGAGAGACAATTATACCACTATAATTTTGAAGCGATCGGACTGGGGTTGTTTTTTTTTACAAAACACGGTAAAATACTTAGCATCGCCAGATGACAAGTTTCCATGTACGAAGACAGGTAGAGCACCATGTACACGATAACACGATTTTTCACTCACCACCACCAACCCAACTTATAAGTTGCCTTTTCACTCCTCTTTTGAAGAATCCCATTAGTAAGGACAGAACTTCCCCTATACTTACATTACTCTTTGGACAGAACACAATCATGTGCTGCCAAAGAGTTTCACATAAAAAATGTAACAGAATAAATTGTGTTGCCATGTCCATTATCTTGTTCTATATTACTTTTAAACTGTTAGATATTTAGATACTTATATATTTTGAAGGTTCCAACAATCCCAAAAAGTTTTTCGTGAATATTTAAGTTGAAAAGAATTTTAATCATCTTTGGGATACTTCAGAGATCTCAATAATATTCCACGAGTAGCAAACTTTAACAATTACGTCTGTTATACAACCTCAAGTTGAATTGTTAGTGATTTCTTCTATTTACTCCAATTAGTAAACGCATGAAAGAAAGAAAGAAAGAAATTTTTATTGGCTTAACACTACAATATTTAGGTACAACGAACAAATTACAGTCACAAAATACGATAGTTAATATCATTAAAAATATAAACATATTGAAACTGTCCGATGTAACTTTATTTTCTTATATAAATAGGGATCTGGTGAGCCCGGCTGGATTAGCGCCTTCATCTTACAGAAGATTCTTATAAATAACAGATTTTGTCGTTTTGTACTCTACGAAGAGTAAGGTCAAAGGAGAAAGCGTTAACTTGTCTTAACTTTTCTTTCCCTGCAGGTTGCCTGGAAGCGATTGCTGCTTAGCAATAAGGCCGCCTGTTGTATTCAGTTTTATTTTATTACTTATCTGTTACACGTGTCCTTGTGCAATAAAGTGTATTGATTGATTGATTGATTGACTTGTGTGCAATAGGACTCTCCTCCTAAACTGTCAAAACAATGCTTGATTTTCACAGGAAACGCGAGAGCGTTTGACTTGATTCCTTGATATTGGGAAGTATTGTCAGACAGAATACCAAGGGTATTAAATTCTCCAAATATAATAAAATCTCGATCACCTCTAAAACTGTGACACTCTCCATAAGAATAGTCCAACTTTCTAGACTGTCGATGCAATAAAATTTAAGAAGTAATAAAAATAGTGATTGTCGAAGTAAAGAACTGTGGTGGTAAGTAATAGCTACTTTCAGACTATAATTTATTTAATTCCAAGGACAGTTCATCTGTTAAAATTATATCAAATAAGCTTACAGCTTCAAAGACGGTAAGCGGTTACTCCATGCTAAATTGCTAACCGCTTGCTTATGACGTGATGGTGGAATTTAGAAATAGTCCAACAATAAAAATTATACTTGGTGTTAAGCCGTATGCAGGGTCGCCTGGGTTGGTCTGGTGGTTTGTTTTGCAGACCCCAAGCCAGCCCCGCGACAGGCACGGTAGTTATCCGGGAGTTTTAGCGGGTATTCCCAGGATCAATTTAGACGCTGGGCGAGTCCCGCACTCGCCCGCTACTTCGCTAGTGGCAGGTAGATCCGTCAATGGATTTCTCCAGGTAAAAAAGGTTTGCCTGGGTAGTACGCGTCCTTTCCTACTTCAGCCGTAAACAGTTCGCGGTGTTTCGGATTAAAGGGAAAGGTAGCTAGTGTAATTACTGAGCATAATTATAAGGCATTCCATCTTACGCCTCAGGGTAATAACGCACCAGCAATATCTAGTGATTTTTTCCTTGTTAATGCAGGTTTTTATAGACGGTGGTAGCCACTTACCACCATATTTTCCGTCAGCTTTCTTGTTATCTAGGTTAATAAATAAAATATAAATTGGTTGCTCTTATCTTGCATAAAATACAAAATTTCAATCGTTTTAGGAATATGGTAGAAATTAGAAATGTAGCTAGGGGGTCCACCGGCACCAGCTAAATTTTGACAGTGGTTTACGAGAAAAAAATGTATTTTCTATTATTTTTATGTTGTGTACATTAATTGTTTAATAAATAAATAAATTAAATAAAAAAGAACCTCTGGTGTAGTCGAAGGTAATTCCTTTAATTGTAGTTTATTTAACTGGCACATAATAGAGATTATTAATAATCGAACTGGTGTTTAAAAAGCGAGTTTTTAAGGCGATCTAACGAAACGTTTGTTGCGGCCGAGATAGATGGGGACTCTCCGTTCCTATGACTGACTCAGCGGGAGGAAAAAAGACAAAATAGCGGACGCGCGTGTAAAATAAGCAAAAATACACAAATTATTTAATAAAAAAAAACTATAAGGATTACAAAAAAAAGAACGTTTTTACACAGTTCTGACTATTAATTATATCTACTATTTAAATTAATTTCCAATTGAATACAAATTATCGTTATTTTAAGTTTGCTTATTTTTAAGAGGTCTTTTCGGAAATAAAATGTACCGAGGCAAAATCCACTTATCGTGTTTTTGTTCTACTTGTGCCTATATAAAGATATCAAGTAAGTAATGTATAACTGATTTTCAGATCCGTCTTTCAGCGACCTATGACATTACATATTATATAAGTGCGAATTTTTCAATGTATCGCCTTAATAGTATCACACAAGTGGTTTAATACATAGGTATGTGCATGTACTAATACGTCAAATTTTCTTTTATGTCACTACTAACAACAGACGTTTTTATAAATTGATAATGTTTTATACACTGATAAAAATAAAAATTGCCCGCGCGAGCTCGCGCGAGATTATTTTCCACCAGAGTGGCGAGGAGCGGAATGAAATCGCACAACAATAAACCTATTGCGAGAAGCTTGTTTCTGTTGCAGAGTTAATTTGTACTTTATAACGGAAGCAATACGGTTCATTTTTACAGAATCAAATATTTCAATTCACGCCTCGCACATCCTCGTCAATCCTATTTCCACCAAAGATGCGCGAGGCGAGAATTGAAATATTTGTTTGTGTAAAAATGAACCGCATAGCCTTCGATATAGAGTATAAATTAACTCTGCAACAAATTGCAATTATCGTCTCGCGTCGTCTCGCTCTCGCCCCTCTGGTGGAAAATCGCCTAGGGTTCGAAATCATATCAAATTTCACTTTTAAATTTATACTCTAAATCGGATGCAATATGGTTAGTTTTTACACAAACAAATATTTCAATTCACGCCTCGCACATCCTCGTCAATCCTGACTATTTCCACCAAAGATGCGCCTGGCAAGGATTGAAAATTTGCCATACAAATTTTAAATCTCGTCTCGCCTCGTATCGTCTCGCCCCTCTGGTTGAAAACCACCTTTAGCGCTGCGCGCGCATATCTTTAAAGTGTCGAATATATTTTTCAAGTGTCAACTAGTAACTCAATTTACCTGTCTGAAATATTTTTGTCATAGGTTAGTTATTTCTGAAAATAAAGTTGTAATACAATGACTTGAACCGATGCTTTAACAGCCATTGTTACAGGTTGTTTTTAATTTTCATTTGAATTATCTGAATTAAAAAGTATGTCAATATATTATTATGTACACCTTTGAAATCATAAATTGAAATATTTTTTACTTTGCGATACGATAGATATGTGATAAAATCTAATACCATATCTATCGTATTATATGCGAACGTTATGATTTAAGTAAGTGCTACATTCGTTATATAAAATCATATACTTACGTATTAATTAATTTGATCCATTAAAGCATTTAGATATTTTTTAGACTACTTTGATTCACGAAATGGAGCAGTTCGGAGACGTGTCGGCAGCGTCAAAGCTTAAAACATTTTAACGCAAGGCTAATAGCATTGACTTTTGTTTGGCTACAAAAATCACGCTTCTAGACATCCTACCTCTGTTCGAGTCACGTTGTAATTCGGATTTGATTCCCGCACCGAAACAAATATTGAAGAAACGAATCTTTGTTTGAGCTCTGTCTTTGTTCTTGTTTTTTTTGGTATTATATCTTAAAAGGAAGATTACTATTTATAGCTTCGGGCAGCTCATGAGGAAAATTGAAATCTATACTAAGGTCACTCGTTGGCACGTTCGACTGTTTATCGGTAACAAACATTTCTCCTATGAATTATCAAACATTATTATTTAGGTATCAAAAAAACTTTATCGGATATTTGACCACATTATAACAGACAGTAAAATTTACAGTTAAAGGTAAGTAAGAAGGAATAATTGACTGTCGAAACTGTTGTTGCAGTTACAGAAATAAGTACAGGCACATAATTTAAGAAATAGGCACAAACATGATAATCATAAGAAATATGCACTAAATTCATTCATTCAAATTTCATTCCTTTATAGCAAAGCTGCATTTTATAGATGTTTCTTATTATAATGAGTAGGTAGATAGATGATGTACCTACCAATTTAAAATGAACTGTAATGTAATGAGCCCGTTCTAATTTTACCTCACAGATACCAAATTTGTGAAGTGAAGTGACTAATAAATGATATCATTGCTATCATAACAATTAAGTACATGTGTAGTGAGTAAATAAAGTTTAAAGTTATAAGATAAAATGTGAAGTTAGGCATACTATTGCTGCTAAAAAAATACGTAAAATAGGAATAAGACAATAAGAGCTAAAGTGTGGTCTACTTTTTAAATAATGTTGAAAATAATTATAATCATAGACATAGTAGTATACACTACTATGATATACTAGTAGCAGTGATATACTAGTAGTAATATACTACTCTGATTAATACTACTATGATTATATTACTATGATAGTAATATAATCATAGTAGTATATTGGAACAACTATGACATGTTATTGGCATGTTCAATACTAACCCGTCAAGCATGAGATTCTAGACACAATTGATTTTTCAATTGTTATAGCTCCCCGGTGATATTATAACGCCGCTTGACAGATTAAAAGGCCGACAAAGAGAAAAACTATTTTACTATAATACCTGAAGTTACTGTTTTACTTCAGCGTCGCAGTCTATTGAAATGAAGTTCATCATGAAATCCCTTAATTAAAAACTGGCAAATTTCCTGTCCCTATTGTAAGCAAAACAATGTGGAACGCTTTCAATTTCCACAAAGCCTCCTTACGAATTCTCCACCACTTACGTTTATTATTTCAGTAATTTCTGTCGATCACTCATCTTAATTAAAGAACAGTGTGAGTAATTGAAATCAAAACGATTTTCATTTGAGTATCTTCACTGCCCAAAAGTTTCAAACCGTAAATAACCATCAGTTAATAGGATTTGTGGCAACAATTTGCATGGAATACCTACACAAATTGCTTCTGGTAAAGACATTTCGTGTCAAAGAGAGTTAATTACCACTTGAAACCTGATTTGGAATTGTTAATTGGGTTTGAAAGTGACGTTTTTCTCTGAGAAAAATATGAAACTGAGGTAAGCAGTTCGTTTAAATACTTTTATTGATTATTGATTTTACAGTTTTTGCTCTTCAACTAGCAATCAGCGCCATGAAAAACAAAAAAAAAATGAAAATAAAATAATGTGAAAATAATGGATTCTTACTTCGCTAAGTAAGGCACTATTTCAAAAACTGTATCAAAAATATTTTTGTTTATTGATGGGCGCTAAAACCAATTCAATAGAACTATTTTCTAATGATCCAATATTAGGAAATCGATCTATTGCTTCTAGCGCCGGCGGGCTGGTAAGAGACGAAACGTTATTATGTTTAGACAAGTCTTTTGTAATATTTTCTTAGCATTTTGTGTACTTACATAAATTGTTGAATAAAATCAGTAAACAAAAATGTTACAAAAATTTAGATTACTTCAACTTACTAGTTACTAATTGCTACATTTTTATAGAAAAGACAGTGAAATGCTGTCGCATCCTCATCTGTAAAGTACTTACATATTAAACACAATAGACTTTCTATTGTTTGTGACCGCCAGCAGGCTGGTAAGAGTCTAAAGGCTAATAATAGTAAAACTACGATCGTTTTTGCTGCATCTTGATTCCTTTGTCCGTTTTTATCGAGAATATATCTTACCACCGATAAGTTCAGAATGAAGACAGATACGTCTGTCAAATGACATGCCAGCTCTTCGGTTTCAACCTTTGCATTTGATCTAGATTCGTTGCTTTTTTTCCTTTCTCAGCCGTTTATTATGTTTTAGACTTATTCCGTACAGCCCCCTTATTCTCAACTGTCGGAAAGAATTCGAATTTCGGAAACTCTATACCTGTCACTTTTATCGCGCTACGTTAAAGCGAGACGGCATGTGACTTTTCGAATCGAATCCGTGATCCGACAGTTGAGAATAAGGGAACTGGTATACCTACCACATTGAATACCATCAAAAAACTTAAGTATACTCGTATCAATCAGAACACACCAATTATCTAGTAGTAAGCAGTTTTAAGAGTTTTTATTAAGATACAAGTTAATGGAAAATAAACATTCTATATTGTACACAAAAATATTTTAAAATATAAAGCATACAAACAAACAACCTCAAGCGGAAAGCAACAAATATTCGTGTTTATGATAGAAACCCTCAAAGTAAATGACATCGTTATTCCTATTTCAAAAGGTGATTTTTGTGATTTCAACATACTTTTTATTGTTGTTTATTCTCCTTGTAATGGCAAGGCAAAGGAAAGTAATGCCCATACAGAATTTTTATTAAAAGACAGATGTGAATACTAAAATAATAGGCTATACTTAGTATTTACTGTTCTTATCTTTTTTGCAATCGTAAAGTATAAAATAAAGTAGCACTGTTTCATTATTTCTTGAATCAAATAATAACAGCGCCAATATAAAATTAGTTTTGTATTCCAGAAACGTTACACAGTTGACATAATTTTCCGTGGAAAACCTCTTTTAAAGTTTAATTTAACTCACGACTTGCTATTAATTGAAGTACCCTTTGTCTCTAATTATTTTGTAGGGGATCAGTGGTTAATAGGGTTACAACACAACGCGAACAATATATTTCGATCAACCACAGGGTCGTGTCCTTAGAATAGTGTAATGGATACAAACCATTTATGATTTAATTAAAATTAACAAACAAAAGAGACGACTGTAGTGGCATCTCATAGAAGACCGCAACTAAATTACAACACTAATTCGTTGTTCGAATTCGTAGTGGTGTGGTTCTACGGTAAGAGCTCACTGAGAAAAGGTTTTATTTTTACAATTAGATAAAAAAAACCAACGCCCCACCTGGTGGTAAGTGGTTACCGTCTCCTATAGACCGATTACATTCTGAGAAAAGACTACCTTTTGGCGTGATAACCAACATCTAAGCGGCTAGTAAAGCAATAAAATAGGTAGCATTTTGATTTCTTACCATAAATGAGAAAGTTCGGTTGGATGGGTGTTTGTTAGCACAGCTAATCGGATCTGGATGAAATGAGATTTTTCATTTTGGACCAGACCATGAGCACCATTTCAGATTGTAGTCAAAAATGTACTGAATAACATGGTTTCCTTTAACTAACACAAAACTCTTTTATTTTTTTAGAAAAATAGTTGTACGAAAAGTTGTGCTGATAATCTGGCGCAAATACAAACTTTTAGCATCTCCTTTGGAACAGACATAGATTATAGTCTGGAATACTACATATGCTACTATTTATACCGGGGTGCATTCCGAGCCAACACCACAGATTAATAACAGCCTACACTCCAAACACTCCGAGTTGTTTTTTGTCTTTCTCTAAGGTGTGGAAAGACACAAGTTGTTTTTATAACCTCAAATTTTGACAAGGAGTTCAATCATTATCTAAAACTAATACGCAGTCTTCCATTCCGCATTAAATTTTCTGTATTATGTCTGTATTTTAGCTTTTATTCACTTTTATTTAAAGTAAACTCAAAATAAGAAGTGTCTTTTTCGAGATTTGACATATTCCATCTTATTTGACGGATGGTCACTAATACATATGACGTTTTAAACGTCAGAGTGTTTTTTATCCATCAAAATTGATCGCCAAAAAGTTGCAACTCTCCGAGGCTCGGAACGGGGTAGTTGTGACAGCCAAACGTCACGCCGAAAGGCATGGAACGGCCTTAGAGTAAAAAGTTGTAGGCTTGGAACGCGCCCCCGTTCCCATAGGATAACGTTAAGTATCTCCATACTTAACGTTATCCTATGGGAACGGGAGAAACGCTGGCGGAAGCCAATCAGCAGCGCTTCCACCTTATACAAGGCTAGTTTCCACTTTATAGTGTCAAATGCTCGAAACTCGTATGGAAAATATGCTGCCTATCCGAAATAAATGTAACACAGCAAAGATAGGCCCCTAATACGTCTTGAGCTAATTTGCGAGCATTACTCACCGCTGAGTTAAGCGACCTTAATACAGACGACTCTACATTTCAAAGTGATCGTAATTTCTTTGACCAAGCAGTCTCATGAATAAAATATAAGGGCTGAAAAAGTAATGCGTAAGTCAGTACGTAGCTGGTTTATTGAGTAATACTTACGTCTATTACTATAAAAGTTTCAATACACTTTCAATTCATTCATTTTTAAGAAACAATGCGTGTGTGTGACTTTGTGTGTGTGTATTTATGAAAAGGGGGTTTTATTTGAAATATAGGTATACTGCTCGCGAATATAAGACAACACTCTTTTTTACATATCACTATTTGGCGCCATTTTGGCTGATGTTAGTAGTTACTTTTTTATATACAACTAGATGACAAACAAGCTGACGGCCCACCTGGTGGTAAGCAGTTACCGCCGCCTATAGACACCTGCAATAACAAGAAAAAATCACTTGATATTGCAGGTTGCAGGTGCGTTGTCATCCTGAAGCATAAGATGAAATGCCGTCCATGCCCAGTAATTACACTGACACTTTTACTGGCTTTTACTTGGCTATTACTTTTGTATGGACATATATAAAGTAGTGTATGTAACTGCACTTAACAGGTATTATAACAATCGTGTGATGTGGCCGCCTGGAGCTCTTCCGGTCGATGTCGGCTATTGCCCGAAAAGTAACAATTAACCTTTTTAGAATGTAATCTTTCTTCTTTGGAAATTTAACATAAATTGGTTCAGCGACTTAAACGTTAAAAAGGTAACAGATAGACAAACAAAGCTATTTTCGAATTTACAATTTTTCTTTGGATTATATTTTTTTATTGGATTACATATATTGTGGGTTACAACATAACGTAAAATAAAACGACTTAAAAAGTGTATTTAAATATGACCTATACGTTGAGTATTCAATTTCTACTGGTATGTTTATTTTCCTCCATGGTATTCAAGCTGAAAGCTTAAAAATCCGAATGGTTAAATTATAATTTGTTTAATATTTGTATAATATTTTGCCCCGGATATTATTGGATATGCGGCAATATTGATGCCGAAACAGATTCGGAGTATCGCAATATTTTTAATAGAAAGGTCGGAAACAGACGCCTGTATAGGCCTTTCATAATAGTATAACACCTACATAGTATATTGTAGGTTCAAATTTATAATGGGGGATTTAGAAAAAATCTACACTAAAATAATCCGTTAACTTGGGTGGGATGCGAGATATAGCTATATTCGTTGCGGTTGTGAAAGTGAACATTAGTTTATAATGCAAAAACAGAGAGACGGGAAGGAAATCATAGGGTTATCCCAAACCCTCGGCAGCTCAGTCGTCAAGCAGTCACAACATAATTATTGTCTAGTTACATAAATTAATTAATGAAGAATTCAGATCAGCAGGTATATTTGTATTTATTTGAGAAAGTTGTTTTCAAACAAACTGGAATAAAAGAAGAAATCAAGTAAACACTGATTTTAACCGACTTCAGAAAAAGGAGGAAGATTTTAATTCAGTTACATTTTTCATGTTGTTACAGAACTCCGTCATATGGGAACCTATTTGGAAAATTATGAGTCCAGGAACCCTGCATAGCTAAGATAGCGGAACCTATAATTTTTTTGAGACTATCTGTTTTATAACAATAACAGCTGATGTCACATCTCACAGTTTTACTGTGAATATTCATTCATGCATAGAGGCAAAGACTGCCAGCTCATTATCATCACAATTTCAACTGAAAGACGTCCAGCCTACAGCTTGTAAGAAGCAAACTATAAATTATTCAGACGGAGTAATAATCCCTTGATTTAAATCCAACGGATTTTTGGCCAATTTTGATCGTACTTCTCGTATACTATTTACAACATGGTAAGTTCCCCATGGACTATAAAGTGATTAAACTAGTGCTCTAACTACTTTTACCGGGTGAATTTATTTTCCCAGTGCGGTTAATAATACGGACTACCCAGGTAGTGGTTAAGCCCGCTTGATTCTTAACTCTCAACTCAATTTGTTAGACCGCAAGCTCAAAGTGTTTTAACGATTTGACTGAAAAGTTTTATTAGTTTCCAGAATTCTGCTGGATGGAACTTCCTTAAGCTGACATAGTTCTTTTTTACTGACAAACTAGCTGACGGCCCACCTGGTGGTAAGCGGTTGGCGCTGCCTATAAACTACTGCAATAACAAGGAAAAATCACTTCATATTGCTGGTGCGTTGTCGTACTGAGGCCTAAAATGAAATGACGTCTATGCCCAGTAACTAATTTTTTTAAATTTTTTAATCATTAATTATCATTGCATCGATATTGTATATCTTTACCCCCTTACTGGTCGACTGGGAGAGAATGCTGTATAGCATTAAGTCCGCCTTTTGTACCTTTTTGTTCAATAAAGAATAAATAAATTAAAATTTCGAAAGGCGCGTTATGTTCTCCATATGCATTAGGGTAGGCAACTCACCAATACTTTCCCTGTGGCCTTACTAGTGTTGTGGTAGGTGTTCATCCATTGCATATTTGTTGTAGTCAAGCGCCGTGCAATAGCTGTCATTGTGGCACTATAGTTAAGTAAGCGCGGTGTAAACACAATGTTGCAGTTGAACGAACACTGGACCAATGCTATTCAAGGCTGTCTTGCTACAGTTTATTGAAATTTATTATCACTCGCTATGCTATTAGTTCATAAATACGGCGAAGTGTAATCTATAAACCCTTTTTGATTACCTATTCGTTTCTCAGCATGAGCTGCGCAGACTTTGATTTCGCCCCAAAACAGTAAACAGTTTATTACACTGGATTAAACGAGATCTAAGGTTTACTAAAACCGTTTCTCGGTTCTGGAGCACGTAAAAAGACGTAAATGATATTACATTGGATATTGATTCGTTAAGCAACGCTCATGCGTCTATTGGTTTAGACGTTCAAAGGATAACCACTGATATTTAGAAACAATATTACATGTACTGTTTGCAAAAGGCGATGATAAAGTTTGGGTTCTGTTGAGCATCATATTATTTATTTATTTATTTAATCTTTAATTGCACAAAATAAGTTTAAATTTGGCGGACTTAATGCCATTACGCATATATGTGTTCTGTGTGTAAGAAATAACCCTTATGAGATACATGAGGAGGAGGGGAAGGAGGAGGAAGGCGGAGGAGGGAGGAGTAGGGAGGAGGAGGGCGGAGGAGGGCGGAGGAGGGAGGAAGAGAAGGAAGAGAAAGCTTAGCAGTGGGCGTCTCCCGACTGAAATGATGATGATGATAATGCCCTTAATCTCAGTTTTCTGTTTTCAGTAAACTGTCAAATTCTTTGTTAACATAATAAGTCGTGGCTGGCAGAGTTTTTAACATAGAATATAAATAGCCATTGTTAAGAGAAGAAAAAGAAGTAGGATCGGTACCTACCTAATTCTATTGACACCACTTTTTTTTTTAATACAAAGCACGGCAATTGACCCAACACCACCTGATGTGAAGCGGTAAGGAGACAGCTAGTGCAGAATAGACATTGCACCAGCCGCCTCCACCTTGCCGGCCCAAAAGGTGCTTTTTCACGCCTCTCTTGAAGGACCCCATGTTAAAGGATTTCTGCCATACACAATTGAATTCATATTGAGTAGAGCTTCGGACTGTATTACGAAATTATATAAATAAAATAGAGGTCGTAAAAAAAAACAGATCACAGAATGAAACTGCTGCATACCTTTACAATTTTGTATTCATTAAGTAGCTACATAATTGATGAATTTACACGAAGAGTTTTGATAAGCATTTTAAATTCTTCTTTTTCTTTTCAGCTTAAATTACTGGCTCGTTAAGTACACAGTGTAAGATAATCCATCCGATTTTGTTATTGACTGTATGCTTCTTTGCAGTCACCGTTTTACAAAAAAATCCTAAACCTAAATTGAACCTGCTTTTAAATTGTTTAAAGTCTTAATTAAATATGTACAGACGACAGCACATAAAGCGTAATAATTGCACTACGAAAGCCGCCTCTATGACGATCGGAATAAGGGCGGTCTCAAGGTCAAACTGTTACGCTTGATGTGTTGTCGCCTGTACATCATTAAAATTGCTGACAAAAGCCTGGATGACATAAATAATATTCCATAATTTTAATGAAAATAAAAATATGATAAAGATTATTCAAAATGATGACCTACTAGTGTGATCTACTAAAAAGTGTTAAAATGATCGCATTTCATAAATAATAAACCCACAGAATTATACGGGGATATTAATTTTGTCTAATTAAATTAATTTGAATTTGAACCCAAATCATACAATCTGTAATAAATTCTTTTGTTTCGTGTTCTATTCAGTTCGTTGGTTACACAAAATACATGAAATCTGACGCTCACGTTGAAAACCAACTCTTATTACATTGACACAAGGTCCCTAAAGTTTTTGCGGTTGATGATTGCCAGCTAAAATTTGGTTACAAAATGAAAAATTATTTGTGTGACTGGTTAAACGATTATAATTTTATTTACTGTTAATTTATTTGATATTTATACCATTTTCAACTGCATTATTTAAAATAATGAATATAAGTAACGTTCAAAATTATTTGATAATCAATTAAATATCCCTCTTATATTTGTACTATAGTTTATGTAAGAGAAAAAGCTTCAACATCTTCCTTGTTTTATATTCCAACCAAACCGCAAAGCATTATACAATAATCCATATATGAAATAGAACTGAGTCCAACAATATGTTCCCCAAACACGATACTTGGAACTCTCCAAGGTTAGAGTGAATAAGCATTTTATGTAATCTGGTAATATCATGATGCCTCGTGCACATCTGTAACATTTCTAAAATAATAATAATATCCTTACGCAAACACCACTATCTGGCCCAAATAAAGTAACACGAAGGACACTAGAGAAGCTTGGGCATTAACAACGTCTAGCGTGAGTTGGTGGGCTAAAGAATAACAACCGGGAAGCAATTTATTGAGGCACATGAAAAGAAAACTGGAGACATAGTTTAGAAAAATATACAGTAAGTAACTAACACCGTTTTGCATGGCAGACAAAACGGTATTAACTCGTTATTATTTCGTTATTGATAAATATGACTCTGCTAATAAAGTTTTGTATTTTAATGTAAGAGAGCAGTAAAAGTAAATAGAAGCTGAAGTATTGCAGTAACAACCGGGATGCCTGCTTTACCCCCGTCAGTGCAGGAATAAATCTCGGTGTTGCTATTACAACCCTCTCTCTTTCTCACTCAATGCCGGACACATTTGATAACCACTCGACGGACAGGTTAACAAATATGTAGTTTATCTGTGATCGTCCGCTTTCATTTTATTATCATCAGTTCACTAGAACACATCACCCTATTAATTCTACAAGATATCAGTAGTTTTGGTTCTCGCTTGAATAGCCTTATTCTTTATTCTCTCAATATCATGGCGACTGACTTATGGTTGGACTTGTCTTACAAGTATTCATGTTCTGGCACCTTAGTCAGCATATTTATATATAAGCTTATTAGGAAGTATTAAAATATGTTATTTACGAATTATTTTGTTTAATATAATATATAATTATCTTTTCGATGAATCTGCGGACTTTTTACATGACAATATTCGACATTAAAATCCAAAACCTTGTCGTCTTCTTTAGGGGATCCTGAATTAAAACCTTAATCTATTTCATTGTTGTTCTAAATCTATTTCATCAAACAACATACGGGAGTGCAATGCTCTGCAGGCTTCGGTGTTTCCTACCTACCAAATAACCTGCATTAATTTAAAGCTGAATTAAATAGGCACCTAGGGTGTAAGCTTACTACATAATTTTAATAATATGTTTAAGTTTCGACATTTTTGAAATTCTTAAATTTTTCTTTAAGGTATGTCTTTAGTTTTTCTTTATTGTGAATTTAGTGTTGGTCTTAAACGCTTAAAACCTGTTAATAATAATTGTGTTTTGCAAAGTCATGACTACTGGCTGGTGATAGGTAACTAAATAAATTGAGAAAAGAGGTTATGGACCTCAAAATAAAAAGAAATATCATCTCAATACTGGGTGCACCATTATTATTGCGGTATCCATATGCACTGAAAGTCAATACAGGCAGCTAGATACGGCTATTGTAGCGCCCCAATAGAATTTCCACGCATTGTGTGCGGTACGTCATTACGTCACGATAGAAATAGGACGGGAGACAATTGAAATGAAGTTGATTTGAACTTTAGAACTAATAGTGATAATGTGCAATTTCCATTTTAGGAATCCTCGTATTCTTCATTCGTCAAAATTTTAATTTAGACTATTAATAAGTTTCAGTTTGTATCAAATACCTTTATTATTGCTTACTATACTAACCGAGAAGGGTCTGAGGTATATAACGGAGTAGAGAAAAATACCTATTATCAGTTTTCGTTACAAAAACTTGATAAAGGATAAACATGTTTGAAGAAATGTAGGACTTAGCGGAAAAAGCAGATAAGTTATTACTTATGTGTCAATTGTCGATAAATATAACATTACGCCTATAAGCGTCCCACTGCTGGGCACAGGCGTGCCTACGTGGGAGAAATACACGAGAAGTTCGGGCCACAACACCACCACTGGCCCAATGCGGGTTGATGAGGTAAAGCGGTTGCAGTAACAGTCAGGATCACGGTTTTTGCACTACGAAAGCCACCTCTATTACGAGCTCAGTAAGGGCGGTCTCAAAATCGAACTGTCACGCTTGATGTACTGTCGATTGTACATTAAACAAACACAATTTGACATTATGTTTTTGAGGACCCGCCGGCAGCTAATAAAGTCAATTAATGTATAGGTTGGTGACGACATTGCGACAAGAAATTATTAAAACATTCGCTATATTAGTTCAAAGAAATGGTTTGAATTTATTAAATATGTGTTCTTCATTTGATTATTTAATGACATTTTACGAAATAAGGCCGCCAATGTTATATTATTTCATAGAAATGTCATAAAATTATCAAATTGCAAAACATTTGTATGTTTTCACTTATAGTCCAACTGACATATCGATAACTTTCGTATTGAATAGGACAGTAAGAAAGTAAGTGTGCTATACATATTACAAACTCAAATTGATTGCACAAAACAACCTGACTTCACTATTAACTTACTTCTCAACAATAAGATAAAACCCCTGTCCAGTCAAGATAAGATGCTAGCTCTATTTCCTGGAACTGAATAATAGGGCTAGATAGCTGGTTTACGTCAGACATTTAATTATTGTTAGAATATTTACAGAATTCAAACTATGAATGGTGCGAGTAATTTATAAAAGGATTTTAAAAATTAATTGCGGTAAAATTATAAAATAGGGCTAAGAACTATAAAATAGAAAAAAAAATGTTTTTGGTCATTTTAAAGAAGTTTTGATTCATTTATTTCTTTTTATATTACCCTTCATTAAACCACTTCACGAAAAATCAATACTTCGATGATATTTTACTACGTGTATCAAATACTTTTCCCTTAGAACTTTAGACCGCAGTTCTATTGACAGCGACAAAGTTTTTTAAGCCATTCTTATGCCAATGAGTTCGATTTAGTTCCAGTATTTAAGTGAGGACACTCCATCTGTATGCCAGCATCTACTAGACTGAAAGAACTGAAAGAAATGTCGGGAATGAAATAGTTAAGTGACTAGAATTGGCGCGCATTGAATGTTAGTTAGGTCGTTGAAGTGAATAGATTTATTGATTTGTGATAAAATAGGGAGATATTATCGTGGCCTAGACGTATCGTACAGAGACTTAGACTGCCCTTTGAACGTTTTGGCAGTGGCTACTTAGGACTGTATTTACAAGTAAAGGTACTCAGTTTATGATTAAACTTCATCATCATCATCATCACCAGCCTATATGCGTCCTACTTACATGGATGGCAAACAAGCTGATGGCCCACCTGGTGGTAAGCGATTACCACCGCCTATAGACACCTGCAATAACAAGGAAAAATCTCTTGATATTGCAGGTGCGTTGTCATCCTGAGGCCTAAGATGAAATGCCGTCCATGCCCAGTAATTACACTGGCTACCTTTCCCTTCAATCCGAAATACAGCGAACTGTTTCACGGCTGAAATAAGAAAAGCGGTTGTACCTACCCAGACGACAGTACATACGGCCTACCACCTAGTAATTTATTCCTAATCTTTATAATAAGCAGCTTAAAACACTACTTTGTAGTTATTCGAGACGGAACAAAAGAAAACTAGAATATTTGGTAGAATGTATCTTGTATTGTTAACTAGTTACATTTACAGTAAAAATATAAATAGTAGGCACAAAGTGGATTGTGTGGGGGCGTGAGCCCACGTCCTCGGGTCCGGTCGGTGGGGATTATAGGCCTATGTGGTCTTCAGTGATTGTAGATGGTGTAAAACGCGATGCATGATGAGGATGACGTTGCCAAAAGTGAGAAGCCTTGAGTTCGTCGCTATGGCAGCGCTGTAAGTAATACCTTTTGACGTTTATTTGACTAGGTGGTTTTACTAGGTGGTAGACCCATATGTAGGGTCGCCTGGGTAGGTACCACCGCCTTTCTTATTTCAGCCGTGAAACAGTTCGCTCTGTTTCGGATTGAAGGGAAAGGTAGCCAGTGTAATTACTGGGCATGGACGGCATTTCATCTTAGACCTCAGGATGACAACGCACCTGCAATATCAAGTGCTTTTCTATGTTATTGCAGGTGTCTATAGGCGGACCGCTTACCACCAGGTGGGCCGTCAGCTTGTTTGTCATCTAGTTGTATAAAAATAAAAAAATAAAATAAACCATTTGACGGCGTGAGACAGAACTAAAAAGTTGTTTATTTTGATATCTTTATGTTATGTTATCATTATCTTATCGTTTCTTTTGTCTATATCTTATGTATAAAATTCTCGACTCACAGTTTTAGTTACCATACTCCTCCGAAACGGCTTGACCGATTCTCATGAAATTTTATATTTATATTCACTAGGTCTGAGAATCGGCTACTATTTATTTTATTTTTTAATTTTTGGTCATTTTTTATGGCAAGACACCGTTTTCGGAGTCAGCTAGTCTTTATATATTTTTGTTAATCAAATATTGAATGAAGTTATTACAATATATTTCTAACACTAAAAAAACTTAATGAAAAATATCGATTGAACTTCATGTCTCTAAAAACAGCGACAAACATAAACAGGCAGGAGATCGACGTAGAAGTTAGTGAGTACGCTTACGCACAGCGCTGTGCTCAAACGTCAAAAATAATGCAGGCTCGACGTCGAGTTCAATGTCGAATTGTTTGTGTTAGTAAAGCCTGCACTGCAGCCTGCCGGGGCGCTAACCTAAAACAGGAAGTCTGTTATTCTAATCTTCTAAAAATTTAGGGGTTTGAATACATTAATCTTGCTTAAATTGTAAGGAGCTTTGTCAATATTTTTATTATTTTTCAGAGAAAAACCGAGACAACTTTTCGCGATAGCTGCTAATATTTGAACGAGATAAAAAAGCGTTAGCAGCGGATTTTATACTTTAAGTCGCTTTTAATAAGAGCTTATTATATGTAATCGTGCGTCTGGTTCATCTCAAAATTGTTTTTCTCTCAACTGAGCTGAGTTTTAATGACGTAAGTTTTGATATGATTAAACAGACATATTGCCCCTAGTTACCTATAAATACCTTGATTAAACTTGCGGCATATTAATAAGGATTTTGTAAACTTATTTTATTGTCAATGCAAATAAAAATAAATAAACTCAGTCATGTCCACTTTTACTTGGAAGAATCCTATAAATTTCTAATAGTACTTCTGTGTTTACGTAATAAAAGTTATACAGGGTGGTGACGACAATACAGCAGTAAATTATTAAAAAATGGGTTAGACTAGTTCATAGTAATGTTTTGCTACATTCAATTATACGCCTTTTTCATTTGGTAATTTCATGATATTTTTATGAAATAATTCATCATTGGCAAACATTGGCAACAAAAATAAAAACGACTTCAAAATTTATTAAGGAAAAAATAATTAAATTTCAGTAGGTACCTAGATACCTACTTACCTCCTGAAATGTATTTTTTGGAGTTGGTGCTTCACTTTCTACCGTGAAGCACTAACTCTTAAAAATACTATATAGTGTTTTGAAGTCGGTTTTATTTTTGTTAAAAAAAAATTCACATTTTTAAGTGATTTCCTAAGGTCAAAGCAAGATGGGTGACCGTCAGCACTATCGACTTGTCTGTCTCTCAGTCCTTGGTTGAAATACACAGTGAAAGAATTATCTTTTAACTCCTAACCGTTAAGGAGTTGTACCTTCCATCATCAGCTTATCAACATGAGATGATGACTAACAGAACCGAATACTTGAATAGCTTTTGAAAAAAGTAAAACATGTCACACGTGCCTATAAAAATTTTAGTTTGCTCTCGATTACCCTGGGATCCCATCATCAGATCCTGACTTGATGACAATGGGACCACCTCTGGAGTATACTCTATCTAATGAAAAAATAATTTTGAAAATCGGTTCACAATTGACAGAGAAATCGGTGAACATACATACAAAAAAAATACATACAGGGGAACATATAACCTCCTTCTTTTTTAAAGTCGGTTAAAGAAATGTCATAAAATTCTCAAATGAATAAAATCAACTTAAAATTTTCAAAACATTTCTATTACCTATTAAAGCCCATTTTAAGATTATTGTGCTATTGTCGTCACCACCCTGTATACATTGTTAAGATAGACTAACGTCTAATTATTGTATTTCGACAGCCGAACGAGTACTTTTACGTTTTATTTGGGTATTTCCTTTTGATAATTGTTTGAAAAATCTAGTTTGTTCTAGATCTTTCAAACAATTAGTATTATCATCATTAAGGATTTTAACATTTTTCAAATTTCCATTATTGAAGTATGAAGGGGCAAAACGTGATAAAATTCTTGCCCGTTCTTCTCAAAACAAGACCCTCTTGTAGATTTTCTAGCTAGCCTATTAGCTAGACATTTACTCTATCAGTACTACAGATAATATAATCACAAGAGTCCATTCTCAACTTCCCTCGGGGGAATATGGTAATTTTCAATTCATCTTCCCTCGAATTTAATTTCGGAGGTGGGAGAATGTGAAAGGGAGTTGGGAATAGACGATCAAAAAGTAATTTCAATTTTTTATGCCATAAGTATTAAGCAGGTGCTTTTTAGTAGCCTTTAAGGACTCGGTTGCATTTTTAAAATAAAAACACTTTACTGAATTCACTCGCGTTTAATTAGATGTTACATTTTTATTATATACCCGACGTTTCGATTACTTTGCAGCGATCGTGGTCACGGGAGAGACTGAAGATGTCAATTGTCTTTGATAAGTTTTTAAGTTAACTACCGTCACGTTGTGTTTTATTTTGAGCGGTCAGATTCATGCATACGGAGCTCACTGTGTCAATTTGTCGAGCAGTATGAGAACGGGCTTATTATCCAACCATCTTCCCTATTGATATTAGGATGTGACCTAAAATCGTGAGCTCCATATGCGTGAATCGGACCGCTCGAAATATAACACTAAGTAACGGTAGTGAACTCATTAACTTAAACCGTCAAGCATCAAGTTCCATTCGTCAAGCATACGAAGCACACACTCGTCTACACTCGTTGGGGCGCTTCTCTTCTGTCCACAACACGAATCATCTGAACTGAGGTGCAAACCTTTAGAGGCGCCCTCAGGTTGTCTGTCGATTAGAAATCCCCCAGAGGCGGTTCGTCCCTAAGGCTTGAGGACTCACCAAGGTTCTCACCTCAACTAGGGGTGCGGAGAGATCTCACTCTTGCAGTATATGTGGTAAAGTTATTGCGGGGTATGGCAAACAATCCTACTGTATTGCAATACTTTAGCCTGTGCGTCACAAACGGATACGTGTGGTGGAGGCGGCATCAGGGCCTTCTGGCACTGCTTTCAGCCAGGACCAATTTGTTGGCCAAAACACCTCTCACTCGCATTACTGTACTGCTGAATAAAGTGCACGAAGCAGACATGACATTTGAGTGAGTTCGAAAACATTGCCTTGAAATCATTGTTTCAATAACATTTCCTAAGTGTAAGTTTATTTATGTAATTTACAAAGAAGTTACATTATCGCATTGAGTCACTTCTAACCTATCATAATAATTGTAAGAAATAAATAATAAATAGATACTTAAGACCCCAGTTACGCTGTAAAGTCCCTTTGGGGCCAACAACAATTAGCCAGTATAACAAAAAGTACTATAATTATTTGGCTGCAATTTTCTTTAAGATGGTGGTGCAATAATATTCTAGTTGGGTACTCTATGTTCTAATGAAAAATATAAGCTAAGCCTCTTTCAAAAGGTTGAGTGGTGGAAATAGGTCGATGCTGTCGTCTAATTACTTTTTGCCGCCCCTATAAAAAAAGTCATACGCCAGACCCGGTTTCTCATTTATTATAATTTTAGTAACGATTAGTCAAAACGCCAGTGCTCTCTGACCTTTTAATGTTTTCCATCCGAGCTACTTTTATTCTGAAAATGAAACTTAAAAACAGTAACCAGCCATTTCTTTTACGAAACAAAAGTTAATGGAACCCTTATTTTCGAACTGTTTTTTGTTTGTTACTTTTTATCGTCTATTAAATATATACCTAATTTAGATTTTCGCGGCATTTTCATTCTTTCGGAGTTTTACTTTTAAAAACTGGGAATCGGGATGAATTATTCAAATGAATCCGCGCTATAATTGTAATCTCAAGAGAATAATTTTCCTTTTTTGCAATGTTTCCAAATTAAAAGGTAATTTGAGCAAGTTTTGAGCAAATAGCATGGAGACTTCGAAAATGGCCGTTATAATTACCAGTGAATATTTTAGTAAGTAATGAAAATTATTTTTTCAAGTTCTTCATGTGATCGCGTCTCTAGACAGTGTGGTAGGAAGAACTGATGGTTTTAGTGACTAACTATGCCAGTTGGAGAGTCTCACACAACCAAACTATCGCCTTTTATCTCAGCTGGGTAGTTTTTTTAAGTTTCTTCTTTATGTTGCTATATAACTATCAACTGGCATAAAAATAATTGGTGCCCACTCGTCACGAAGACTAGTATAAATTTTTCTAAGCTGCAAATTACACACATTCATTTCAAGCTAAAGTCTTCAGCTCAAAGGAATTTGCAACAATTCCATTCATCGCTTTATCGTTTCAATACAATTTCAAGTTGCCGACATTAATGTAGTTGGACTAAACAATGGCGCTTGCCTTTTGTCTCTCAACCTTTGTAGGGTTATTGAACGACGGCAGATCTTTGATGTGAGTGAAATGGTTGGGCTTGATTATGCGAATAGTTAGTTATATATTTTGTTAAGAGGAAGAACCAATAGATAATGCTTGTTTTTCATTCTACAGTAATAGCAAACAAGTGGTTCCTGATATCTTGTGCTAATGTAATGTCATAATGTTTTGGAAACTTGAAATAATAGACACTATAAAATAAACCAAGAGCCGGATAAAAACAACTTCATAAACGTTTTTTTGTTATAATATTATTTCTGATCTGAAGGACTACTAGAAAAAAAGTCTACAATTCCAAGTAAAATAGTAAAACTGACGATCTTACTGAATTGTAGACAATTAAGCCAAATAAGGTGGTTTGTAAAAAGCGATTCGTGTAATGCTACTCCTTCGCCATATGCACTAGTGGCCTAAAAAGGTATACTTTGGACAGTTCAGGCTTACTACGTGACTGCGCTAACGATGCCGGTCACCTAATTTGTAATCTCCAAAGTCGGAAGATAACTTGCACACCTAGTTTAATGAGATGTTTTTGAAATAAAGTTCGAAATGTACATCATGGCAACGTACAATGTTTTGTCTATAAAAAGGTTCTAATTAAGCTAACTTACAAAAACTTCAAGATATGTGATGGACAGGCTCAGTAAAGTACTTACGAGTATATAGGAACCGCAACATCTCGAAGACCACAAAGATTATACTTGTCAGAGCATTAATGTTTCCCATATTTCTCTACGCTTCAGATACCTTTACGTGAACCTTTATTACTTTTTCTTTAGAGAATTCCAAAAGAAGAAGTAGATGTTCTAAAGAATGCTTGGAGTACCATGGAAGCACATCCATACCAACCCGCAGTTCGTATTTCAAGAATTCCACATCAAGCAGCGTCTATTTTCCATAATGGATCGAATCCTCTTCTTCACTAGTGATGCAGGGTGAAGTTCAGGGAATCAGGGGATGATGAGAAAGATTCACTAGATTAAGCCTGCTTTGAATGGTTTCCTGCACAAATTCAACAGGAGAGCGAGTAATTTGTGAGGTGCGCTCCTGCACTAACGACCACCGATCTTTTTAACGATTCATAAGAAGAAAGTGATCCATAATTGCTTGAGAACTTTATAAGTAGGTGAGTAAACAACGTATAATTACAGGATTACGACCGACAAAGGATCTTGTTTCACGACTCTCAGAAGATTTACATAGGACTTTAGGACTTCAAAAAGAAGCTTTCAAAGATTTATTAATAAAACCCATTTCGCTACTCACCGTCTATACGTAAAGTAAGTATGTAACATCTCGCGTCTGGGATCTTAGCGATTCGCAACTCGAGCCAAAAGCCTACTTAGGCCTGTTATCTAACACAAAAGAATTTCAACCTTGTAACGGAACCGAGAAGCTTCAGTATACGACCGAACGTGTTAGTTAGAACTCTTACCTGGAATAACAAGGCCTGCACATGTTTAAGGAAACTGGAAGCTTTGTCTATAGTTCATCGCGCGAGGGAAGAAATTGACTTGCTAAACTTGTTTGCAGCTTAATTTTTTTATTTTTGCAAATAGTAAATAAATAAATTACTTTGTGGAACTATGAACATTTAATAATATTGCTGCTCTTAACCCAAAGGTTCTCTACATTTTAGTTACACACCCTTTAACACCTATTTAGTTCTATTCTGTGGGGCAAATCTTTGTTGAAAGTAGATAGATTAACATGATTATTAGTTCTTTGGTCGTGCTGGTTATTTGTACTTATATGATTGATTATAATAATTTGTTTATTTATTATCTAGTATCCCTTACCCGATTGTCGAATGATTATTAGTTTATGGTATAAATGATTAACGTATTGAATACTTTACTTAAGGGGATTAATTCCCCTCTAAAACGTCAATATATTTTTAATCTTATTTCTTAAAATAACACACCACAATTTCTGAAATTGAAATGGTTGTGCTTGTTTTTATCATTCGTTTCATATTGTTTGTTTTTTGTATTGTTTTTATACCGTAAAAGTTTGCGAATGTATAATCCCCTTAATTTAACATATTTTTCATCACTTTTCTATACGCTTTAGTACGGGAACCGATTACTTTCCCGAAATTTACTTGTTCGATTTTCATTTCCCCGAAAACGGTTGACCAACTTCTCTTTTGCCATATGTATTGTAATATTTTAAATTATTTTTAAATTATCGAAATATTATTTGACATAAGTATCACTTCACTAAACTACGTTTCACAGATTTTTACAAATACCTATTTTGTATTGCCCGAAGTATTTTTTGAACTTTTTTCTTTTGCCAGATCACTTATTTGGCTTACTTTCACTTCACCAACACAACATTTTTCTGAATATTATTTGGCTAAAGCTATGTTATATGTAGGTACCTTCGTAATTTAACTACTTCTAAACAGGGAGCGTCTCAGTTGATATAGCAACATTTGATTTAATTGAACTTTAATAATGTTCATTTTACATAATAATCATTTGTTATACCAACACTTAATATAATATGTAACTATTATTTAAGAAAATTACATTTCAAATAATGATTGATTAATATAATCTACACTTGGTATAAAAATCAATTGACATAATAATCTGTACATAATCTGTCATCTGTTGGTATACAGTGTCAGTGACAGAAACGAATCGCTGCAAAACCGACTCCACGTAGTCTTGTCTGCCCTACCCCTAGAGTGTAATTTAAGCCCGCGAAGGCGCAGAGAGAGTGCATGCTTGCTTGCTGCATGTATGCTTACTTGCTGCATGCATGCTTGCTTGCTGCATGTATGTTTACTTGCTGCATGTATGCTTACTTGCTGCATGTATGCTTACTTGCTGCATGCATGCTTGCTTGCTGCATGTATGTTTACTTGCTGCATGCATGCTTGCTTGCTGCATGCATGTTTGCCGCATGCATGCTTGCATGTAAATTCTGTAAAAGTGAAATGAAGAAGACAAATAAAACAGCGGTGTAATGAATGTTCGGGACCTTAATACTTCGAACAAACGTTACTTTGGTCAAACAAAGTTCGGTAAAATGTTTTTCCACCAAATAAAACGTCGGAGTAACGAAAAATACAAATTAATAATAGGTAAAACGATACAGTGGCAAACGTGATGGTGACGAAGTAAAAAAAAACGAAAAGTTTTCCGTCAAATGAAATTCTGTAAAACAATTTTCGGGCTTATGATAGGTACCCCTTTAGTATACACAGTTATCTTTTCAATATGAGAAAACGGTGAAATATGTTTGACTAAAAGTATTACTTCCAATATTATTTTCAAGATTTATTGTTTTGTCACAGGATATTAAAGAAATATGCTTAATAATATTTTAAGGTACCAAGTATGTTTGTATGAGATAGTGATAGAGAGATCACTTCTGACAGCACATCAAGGCACTTATTACTTGAGGTCTTTAATAATAAACTTTATGTAGTTCTGGATACGTTTTCATTTAAATTAGATTTTGAATCCGAACTAAATATAAAAAAATCCTGAATAATAATATGAGGCTTCTGCAGTGCTAACTAATAAGCACTGTTTAATTTTGTTAAGTACATATAAGTACAGAAAACAGCACATCAAAAGTAATCTGCTCGTTTTGAGAACCTTAGTTAAAACACCAACTAAATAGCTAATAAAAATAGAAAATAAACTGCATTGATACAAGTATAACCTAAATCAAGTGAAGTAGCGACAGAAAAAAAGACCAAGAAGATTTATTTATGCCGCATCCTGCGTATAAAGTGCGTACCGTGAGATCCGCCATATGTTTCCCTTAAAACGAATACATCGATGTTACACGAGAGCGTTATACAAAATTATATTTTCACGTACACGCGAAGATGAATAAGTCTCAAAGAGTCATTATTTATGTTGAAAAAGGTACAGAAATAAATGGAAAAGTTAAAGCTCTGACATAGTTGGCTCGGTCCGTTTGAGTTGTATGTTTACTATGAAAAGGCGTCTGATGCTTCTGCAAATGTGTATGTTAGTAACTTCATCATATTGGGAACGGTTTCGTTTACTTCTAGTGCCTACGTGCAGTTGTTTGATGTACATATTGTCAATTTCAGTATTGTTAGAAAAATAAAACCGAAAGCTCAGATACAACCGGAGGGTCAAGGATCCCGTTTATACCCCTTTTCACACCTTCCGATATACCTTCACCTCTACCTTCCGATTTTGATATAGATGTAGAGGACTACATCTATATAGTCATAATAGTAAAAAGTCAAATCAGAAAGTGGTCCAATCAAAGGAACGGCGGTGGTCGTAAAGCAACCCATACTGATAGGTACCTCAATGGTGACTCTCATCACCACCCCAGTCAGTTGTCTACCGTAGGGAAATCTTTGTTTCAGAGAGCGCGCGGCATCTGTGACAACCAACACCTGACAGCTGAGCTACAGCATGTCAAGCATGTATTGCGGGACAACAAACTGCAAATACCACTTCAAAGTCATAGAAGCCGAGCGAAACTTGTCACAGTCGAACGTCAACCTGCTGTATTACCATATATGAAAGGTGTCACTGACAAGATTGGCAACATCTTGAAGCGTTCTTCAATTAAAACTTATTTCAAGCCGCCGAAGAAGATTAACCAATTCCTACCACCTGTCAAGTGTAATATCCCCTTACAAGATGCAGGCATATACAAGTTAGATTGTGACTGCGGCCTCTCATACATAGGTCAAACAAAGAGAAGCATAGGCACCCGGGTAAAAGAACATATAGCTGACGTAAAACACAGGCGCGAAACGAAGTCGGCAGTGTGTGAACACGCTCTTGACGGACCCAATCACTATATCAGATTTGATAAGCCCCAGATCCTCGCCAAAGAACACCGTTTCATTCCTAGAATGTTACGTGAGGCTATTGAAATCAAAAAACATCCTAATTTCAATAGAGAAGATGGTTGGAGTGTACCACCAGCTTAGGATCCCATCTTGCGAATAATAAAGTCCCAAGCCCGTCCTCACACTGCCCAAAAAACTGACACCGTGAGCTCCGTATGCGTAATTCGGACCGCTCAAAATATAACACAAAGTGACGGTAGTTAACTTAAAACTTATCAAAGACAACTGACATCTTCAGTCTTCCCGTGACCACGATCGCTGTAAAGTAACCGAAACGTCGGGTGAATAATAATAATGTAACATCTAATTAAACGCGAGTTAAATTGGTTTTATTTCAAATGGTCCAATCAAGATCCAGTCATGCTGGGGCTTAATTTATTTATTCATTTCGATAGGTATGTGGATATTTTACTAAAACTGTCGGTATTGAAACTTTTTTTTTTTGTACAAAGCACGTCAAACGACTCACCTTCTAATGTGAAGCAGTAGGAAGAGCATTTTTGCAAAGAAAACTAGCACAGCATGAAAACTATTCTAGACTGTTCTAGCCGCCTCCACCTGATCGTCCTCTAAGGTGCCTTTTCATGCCTCTATAGACGGTACTCGTGTTGTAGGAAAGAGTAGTGACCATGGTAGTTCCGGATTCAAGCTCCAAATTGCCCCACTTTGAGTTTATCATCGTCAAAAAATAAATGTAGACATGGAAAATTTGTTGAATATAAGTAAACGGTTTTTTGTTGACCCTTCATCAACTGAAGAATTTCTGACATGGAAAACAAGTTTAATGAGATCTGTCTGTATAGGAAACTGAACTGTAACTGAAATGCTTAAGTAAGTTTTGATACCACGTCAACAATGTCGAGGACTACGCTCGCTAGTGACCCCTTTCCTATATTACAAAGTACTCTGTGGTGACCCCTCACGTACGTGCTATTTTGTGATTAAGTTTTGAAATTCTCCTACTTAAAGGATTAAAAATCATAAAATATTTATTTATGGTTGAGTTGAGAAAAACGGTTTCTTAGAGAATAAGGGAAAGGTTGTTCAGCAGGCCATTATAAACTAGTATGAATGAAACCATTTGTAAAATTTTACATGTCTTAATCGATATTTAAGATATTCTCATTCGGATTAGGCTATGCATCTTTAAGAAGAATTATTTTACACGTATTGAGCCATATTACCACCCTTTTGTTTAAGAATTATAGAATTTTTTTATATTATATCTCATCAATAGTTTCCCCAAGGAGGTCTAGAAACACCTTTTTTGTTGATGTACTGCAGTGTAGTGTTCTGTGATGGGTCTGGTTTAGTGGATGTAGTATATATGGTAGACCGAATGTCTCTGAGTTGTGTCCACTATGACTTTTGCTACCCTATTTTCCGTCTAATTGTTTTAATGTTTGGGTTTTCATCATTTTTGGAGGAGAAGTCTCATATCTCGACACCGAACGGAGATGTTAAAAAGTCGAAGAATCGACACAAAAATAAATATGAACTTACGCTGCCTTTTGTTTAGTTGCTTGACTTGACCTTGATATCAAAAGATTTAAATAAAATATATTTTACTATCTAAGAAATGTTTGCTTTTAGGCTAGCTTAAAAAAAAAATAAACAAAAATTAAAACCGACTCCAAAAAACTGAAAAGGATAAAATAATTAAATTTTAGTAGGTACTCATCTCCTGTCGCCTGGAGGTGGTCTGGTAAATTTGCTTCGCAGACCCCGGACCACTTCCGCGAAAGTCACGAGAGTTATGCAGGAGTTTTAGCGGGTATTTCCAGAGTCAAATTAGACGCTGGGTGAACCCCGCGCACGCCTGCTACTTCGCCATGCAAAAAAAAGGTACTCATCCCCTAGGAACATATAATATTTTTGGAGTCGGTGCTTCACTATCTATGGATTCTGGAAACAACTTAGCACCAAGTCCAAAAATATGTTCCTTGGGGATGAGTACCTAGTAAAATTAAATTATTCATCCTTTTTAGTTTTTTGAAGTCGGTTTTATATTTATTTAAATATTTATTTTCGCAATTTTTAGTGATAGCTTTTGAAGGTCAAAGCAGGATGGGTGACCGTGAGCTTATATTGATTTCTACTATCGTATCATTTCACTCAAAAATCATAGATGCGGAATAGGACCAAATGAGAACTATTCCGCATCGAACAAAAAAATAATCATCAATATCGATTCACCCAGTCTAAAGTTCTGAGGTAAAAACATAAAAAAAACATACAGACGAATTAATAACCTCCTCCTTTTTTGAAGTCGGTTTACAAAAGGTGTACAAGAACATAACACCACGAATAAACTTATTTTTGTTTTTATACACAGTAACAGGGCTCTAGGTTCATTAAGTTAATCCAAGATAAGTAAGCGTTAAGCTGGTCCAAGTATACACAAAGTTCAGAGCTGAAGGCAAACATACCAAATTCAGCGTAAGTCGGTGGCTAATGGCCAATAAATTTCTCGTTTACACGTCAACATAACGTTTGTTTAAAAGGAACGAATGATACATTTGGTACCAACAATGTTGTTTTTATGTGTATGTTTTACGTTATGTGCTGCTTGAAGTGAAAGGAGTTGTATACCGGATTATTACTTTGGATTTATGGTTTCGTTCATTGTTAATTTAGAATACTCATTGAAATTATAAGTTTTCTGTTTTTAATATGGCAAATAAAGAGAAACCAAATTCTGTTTTTCCTTATTTCAGCATCCCTATCAAATAAATTAAAAAAAAAATCCCAACGAGATGGTTAATCAGTAAATATTTGAGAAAGCACAATATCTTAAAGCCAGGTAATCGCTAAAGCATAAATAAATTGATGAGTAGAAGCTATTGGCGTGGAGCCTGCTGCACTTTTCATGAAATGGAAGTGATTTGTCGATAGTCAATGGACTGATTTATGAAGAATATAATAATTTTTGATATATAATGTAACTTTATTTGCTAGCTGTACCGTACAATGATAATTATATCACAAGAAAGAGAAAAAACTGCTGGTATAGTAAAAATAACGATTGTAACAGAGGTATCAATACGTTGGAGTCGGTGGCTGAGGTATCGTTGCTGAACAACGCCAATAATATTTTTTGGTAATACATACCTACATGAGTTAGAAGACTGCAAAGATTAGAAGGACCTACTTAGCCTATAGTATCAACTATGGGACTCTTTGCTTATAAAAACACTTATCTTAGGGAGATCTGCCGACTTCACATTATACAAAAAGTCGAAGGTATTTTTTTATACTACAAGGTGGCAATCAAGCATACGACCCACCTGATGGCAAGCGGTTACCGTAGCCTTTGGACACTTTCAACACTAGAGGTATCACATGACCCTGTAAAAACCCCTTCAAGCCCTTTTTGAAGAACCCCATGCTGTACTTGCTCGAGAAAATCTCTGCAGTGAGCTCATTCCTTAACCTGAAAGTAATTATAGACTTATGGACAATAAACATCATACCAACATATTTGTATGATAGATAATTTTAAATATCCATAGATTCATGGAACTACTGACGGTGTTCGTAACTTTGTAAACACTAGTCTAAATATTGGGATAGTAATGAAAGTCACAAACGAAACAAAGTCAATATTGAACATGAACTGGCAGACATTGTAACCGCTATAAAGTCTAACTGTTAGAAACTTCACATTTGAGTTATAGGACTATAAAGAGTGTTGCTGCACAATAGTGCAAATGAGATTCTTTATAAACCAAGACTTGAGATAAAGACAGGCGTAAATATTTCACTCTCGTACGAATTCCCAATTTAGAAAGTTAATATTAATATCAAATAGCAATCAACCACTTTAACACACCAAGCCACCTCGGGCCGGCCTGGTAGTCATATGGCCCAAACTCCTCATATATAGAAATATACCATAAATATACCAAGTGGGCTGGTGAGTGATACATGCATCCTAACCCTATAGCAAAACAAAGAGGACATAGCACAAACATAGTTTGAAGAATTATCGCTGATATAAAATGACCTCAATAAAAATCCTCAGTTCTTTTCATCAACCTCCACTCAAACGACCAGGATGAATAAAACATTATGACGTATCTATTGGGTTTTGGCAACCTTCGAGCATTATATATCGTGATAAGCGATTATGTAATAACTTTTTTATTCATCAAAACCCCTAAGAAAACAATGGCGTTTTGGAAACTATGTTTATTAAATTCATTTAGTTCAGAATACTTTTTAATCCATTTTGTATATTTCAATATATTTCAAGTATTCTTGGTAGTGTATGCCTCTTGTACTGTAGGTTAGGTTTGAAATTTAGACTCGAAATAAGACATGCCGTATCTTGAGTGGGCTGTGATCGACGATCTTTTACAATCCTTAAGTAAATCATTTTGTTATTTCATCTTTTTTTTTGTCGGAATTATGATAAATATTTAAGAGTAGAGATCGTCTAATCTTAAATGACGCGCCCCACCACTGCATTACACACAAACGCAAATTCAAAATATGGGCGCAATACAGATAAACATGCAATTGTAATTGGCCATTCGATTGCTGGTTAGATGTCAAAAGGTTCTGTCTGTTTTGTTTCTGATTAGTTGTCCAACTAGTCATATTTGGTCTGATCGAGCGAGAGAGCGGACGTCTTGTCTCATACAATGCGACGGCGCTGCTTCATACAGTGAGCGTTGTCGGATTTATCGCCGGACTATTCGACCGAGTTGTACGCATACAGATCATAGTCCACGAAACAGTCGACGCTGCCACACAGATGAAGAGTCGTTATTAATATTTGCACTCACACATCTAAATAAAATAATTAAGTAGTGGGGCGCGTCATTTCAGCTTAGACGATCTCTACCTACTAGATTAGATTAGATTTATTGTCCTATCTATATTACTTTATACCACTTTTGGGTCTTTCATTCCTTCTATGGGATATTGACAGTTACGATAATATTTCCGATCAGTAGTAGGTAAGTCAGTCATGATCAAAATATATTGCATTCCTAAAACAGTTAGGTACACCTAGATAATCACATTAACGATTGGGAACTTACGTAAATAGTTTGTTCGAGATAGGAATTGTCTAATTGCTACATAATAGATTAACCACTTTACGTAATGAAAATCAGATAAAAATTGTTGAAACTGGTTTTTCTTTGCAATCATTACCTATAAGTAATACTGATTATATTTAAAGTTCAAAGTTTTTTTTTTGTTATTATATTTTTTATTTTACACATAGTATGCTATGTTCATCAAATAACCTTTGATGATAAAATGTAAGTAATTGGAAGAAAATAAACAATACTACGTAGATATACCAGGAGTTCTACTTAGAAAACCATGTGTACAAAGAAAGGGATATTTTCTCTAAGCTTAATTCAATCATTGCATTTGCCTATGTCACCGCAATGTATATTAAGCCTTTAACACTTTGCTGAAGACATCGGAAGACATATAGATTATATAATCTTACTCTATAGAAGTCGTTCCAATCGTTACGAAATTTTAGAACAAACGTATAAAACTATAAATAAAACCATTATTCGAGCGCTTGTAACACTCTTATTAGCCATTATCGCACATTTATGCAAGTGCATTGCAGTACAGAATTCTCTGATACAGGAATAGTGCACCGGAGAGTTCGTCAAACTTTAAGCTTTTCAAAATCAAATCAACTTTGTAAAAAAAAACTAGATAGCAAAACCTTTACAGTGAATCTCATACGCTTCACTTTACAGGCTTTGCTATATTGTTATTTTGACTGGACTGGGCTAGAATACCTATATATTAGTTAAATCATTTTCTATCGGAATGCTAATTCAAAAGCTGACGTAGACGCCTTTTCTTCCGCCGCCTACTGCATAGTTCAACGGAGATTTAGGGCGAGTTTACTTACTATGCAATTTCATTTCCATAAAAAGTAGATTTATCAGATCACAATTCTCCATTTTTATTTTCGCTCTTCAATCAATTATAAATATAGTAGGTACTTGGCTTATAAAATCATTTCATTAGGTAGTAGTACACTTTAAAATACGATTTCAGCGATACCATATCAGTTCTGGTCTAATGGACTATCTAAAATGAAACCGATAATGTATCTTGGATACTCGTAATATATCCATCCTGATCATCCAATCTTGTCCACTTAAATAAAAATGTGAATGATAGACTGATTGATTCATGGTTTTTTTTAAAAAAAGGTCAATTCATCAACGATATTCCATACAAAGCAGCTCAATGGCATAATGATTTGAGCGCTCTGGTTCCGATTATTGAACCAAAGCCACTTTCGCTATGGTCGATCCCACGATGGTCGATGGACGATGGAGTGGTGGTGGATGGCCATTGGGCCGGGTTGCCTATTTGGTTGGTGAAATTGCTGCGTCAGATTTCAGGCTACCCCCGCATAGGGCATTCGAGAGTTTTAGTGGGTGTTGCCAGTGCCCTAAAAGCGCTGGACACGCCCGTCGCTTAGCTGCTAAGCGACGGGCGTGTGTGTGTGGGTAGGTCTGTAAGTCTGTAGGTGGTGGGTAGGTCTGTAGTCGGATTTCTCCTCGAAAAAAATTGTGTAATACCCGGTCAAGACTAGTTGTGTCGCGACAAAACAAATGAGAAATGGGAATACTCTTTTGAATCACATCGTTCGGCTTCTATCTAACTTTAACAAAATCCTAAGAATAATAAGCGTAGTAAAAGTCTTCATGGAACAAGTATTTTTACAAATACCAACTGTTTGGTTAAGTTGGGCACTGCTTTCAAATATTCTTAATTTTATTTTTAAATTATTATCAATGTTTGAAAAATTTAATTTACTTATGATGGTGACAATCAAAATCACAAGAGCTTTGTTTGTAACTAAGACCAAGTATAATACTCGTATGCGTAGCTGTAACTAGGCAATTAGAAGATATTAACTTGAAGATATTAACTAGAAGGTATTATTTATGTGTAAGTAATAAGTGAAGCATTACCAAATAAAAGCCGTTTGATTGGTAATTGGAATAGCTGAGTGATAATTACAGGGATGGACAATAATCTTCAAAGAGTAATCTACAACATAGCTACTACATAAAATCAATACCCAATTTGGAACACCTGTTCCTAATTGGGTACTTAATCACGATTCAATGGTTATAAATTCAATATCAAACTCATTTCAAATATGAGTAACCTAGATAAAGGAGAAAGTGACGGCTTAGAAAAAAAATTCAAAATATTTTACGAAGTATTTGTTTTTGTATGGTAACGAAAAAATGGCATAAAAGTCTTCAAAAATTGCAAAACTATAATAAAAAAAATTTAAAAAACAGTTAATCGATGATAAACTAAGTACTAGGTACCTACTACTTATTAATTACTGGGCCTGGACGGCATTTCATCTTAGGCCTCAGGATGAAAACGCTTCAGGTGGCTATAGGCGGTGGTAACTGTTTATCATCAGGTGGGCCGTCAGCTTGTTTGTCATATACATAGTTGTAAAAAAAATATTGATTAATAAATAAATTTACAAAAGTGGGAAAAAACATGAAAAAAATGTGAAAATTTGCCTCCAGAGTGTTATCCAAACATTGAAATGGAACTAAAGCAGACAAATTGAGCGTTAAATCCTATTTAGTGAAAAAATTAAAAGTTGCCGATTAATCTCGTTCAGTTTTTGAAATAACCAGAAATACGAGAGCTTGTTTTAACTTTTCTTTTATTGTTGATCTAACATCCAGATTGGATTAAAACATTGTTCGTGTAGCCAAAACCGCAGTCGTTTGTCAACAAACGAATTGTTTGTCCGCCCAAATGAATACGAGAATATTTTTGCGTCACCCAAGTTTCTGCCATATTTTTGTCTAGAATGGAGTATTTTGTATTTTATGCTAAAATTTTTAAAACAGAAACAGAGAGGAGCTCCATTTGCTGATTGTATTAAGATGCAGTTGAATTATGTGATTTTATATGAGTGGGGTAAAGTAGGCTCAGTTTGAAAAAATTAAGTAAGTACCTACCTCATTCATATTCTGCGTTTTAAGTTTTCAATGGGGGATGTAAGTTTTAAATGGACATATAATATAAAATAAAAAAAAATAAGTAACTCCCGGAGTCATTAATCATCTATCATTTACTAGGTGGTAGACCCGTATGTAGGGTCGTCTGGGTAGGTACCACCGCCTTTCTTATTTCAGCCGTGAAACAGTTCGCTGTGTTTCGGATTGAAGGGAAAGGTAGCCAGTGCAATTACTGGGCATGGACCGCATTTCATCTTAGGCCCCAGGATGACAACGCACCTGCAATATCAAGTGACATTTCCTTGTTATTGCAGGTGTCTATAGGCGGCGGTAATCGCTTACCATCAGGTGGGCCGTCGGCTTGTTTGTCATCTAATTGTATAAAAAAAAAAATCTAACATTATCCCTTGATACTTCAGACACCCATAAATCCCAAACACGCTATTTCTGCTGTAAGTTTCTGAAGAATTAAGCATCCAGCAGACTATTTGATGGTACAGGTTCAGCTCATAGCTAGCATGTCTTGCAAAAACCACCGAAGTAATAGTAAACCAAATATCAAATCAATCGGATCTGTAAAAATTAGTAAAACACTTTTGTCAAGTAGGAAATGAGCTGATACTCATCAAACGCCTGAACTGATCTTTATAAGTAATAGATAAGAACTATCCTGATCACGTCAGCTTTTAACAACAAAAACTGAATCAAAATCGTCCCATTCGCTTAGGAGCTACGATATCACAGACAGATACACAGATACACAGTCAGACACGTCAAACTTATAGCACCTCTCTTTTTTCGTCCGGGATTGAAAATAAAATATAAAAGTTCAACAAAAAGTTGTATTGGTACTTAAAGAAAATTATTTACTGCCTAGTTGGATTTTATAGTCTATCGTCATTACAGTCTTTGATTTTGGTCTTATATACAGAGTATGAGAGTTCATAGTTTAAATAAGAGAATATTCAAGAAATGAAAGAATATAATGCCGTCTCAATCCAGATTATATTGCTATATATTTAAGACACCAAATAAAGATATTAGTAAAGACTCATAAAAGCTGCGATGATTGAACCAATATAAACATTGATATAGTCGCCTACGTCTAGACTTAGTAGCCACGTATTCAGTAATATGGAGTGACATTCCTTATAATAGTAGTAGAAAGAAAAAAAAATAAACAAAAATTAAAACCGACTTAAAAAAACTGAAAAGGATAAAATAATTAAATTTAAGTAGGTACTCATCACCTAGCAACATATTTTACCAGACGGCTGCGACATATGCATAAAATAATATTATTGGGGACTAGACTATTTGTTTACGGATATATCTAGAGAAGACTAGTGACATTCCGCGGTATACTTATCTATGCATTTGTGCTGTCATACTACTGAGATTAAGCTATAAAATCACTAAAGCTCATCACAGACAGCAGCTATAATGTGTATTACTTCTCAGGACACAGTTTATGGGTGCTTTAAGTAATAGCTGCTGTGTAAGGTCTTCTAAAGGGTGTTATGGCAAGATATATTGGAATATATCAAGCAGGAATATACATCTTTACTTAATAACCGCCGTTTGTGACGCTCCTATGAAAGAAAATAAGCGTTCTGCAAGGAAACATAAAATAAATTTTACTCATAATAATAAATGCAAAAGTACATCGATAATTAGGCGATTGGTAAGTAATGCGATAACTATGGCAAAAGTGAGTGTATTTTTTTTTATACAACTAGATGACAAACAAGCTGACGGCCCACCAGATGGTAAGCGGTTACCGCTGCCTATAGACACCTGCAATAACAAGGAAAAGCACTTGATATTGCAGGTGCGTTGTCATCCTGAGGCCTAAGATGAAATGCCGTCCAGGCCCAGTAATTAGTTAGTGTTATTTGGGTGTTTATTTCTATTAGGATTTAATACCTATCAGGCATTACTTATATTGAAAAGATAATTAATAGATTGGTTAAGCACAATCATATGGCTCACCTCTACTACTTTATTATGGGCATCAATTGAAAGAGTGTCGCTTTTGAACAGGTTCAAATTCCTTTTTGTTCTGGTAATATTAGGATTTAACTAATTTTATTGCTGTGTTTCACCCGAAATTTTGTCTAATTCTCAAAGAAGACATAATAATCTGTCACAGAGATACTCCGTGGTGCTACTTAAACGTAGAACACCACATACTGGCACTAAGCCAATGTCAGGTAATCACTTCCCTTGGGATCCTTTTTAGCCCCCGACTAAAAAAGAGGGGTGTTATAAGTTTGACGTGTCTGTCTGTGTATCTGTGTGTCTGTCACTGGCATCGTAGCGCCTAAATGAATGGACTGATTTTGATTCGTTTTTTTTTGTTTGAAAGCTGATGTGACTACGATGGTTCTTAGCTTTGACGGCCGGCTGGCCGAATGGTCTGTACCCCTTGCTATACAGCTATTTGGTCGGAAGGTCCCGGGTTCAAATCCCGGTAGGAACAAATGTTTGCATGACGAGTACGAGCATTTGTTCACGAGTCATGGATGTTTATATGTTTATTTAGTATATTTCTAATATTTAATATACATATTATTATTATTATTTCTCCGTTATCTAGTATCCATAACACAAGCTCTTAATGATGCTTACTTTGGGCTGGATAATAGGTGTGAGTGTATGAATATTATTATTATTTATGAAGTTCAGGCGTATGATGATTATCAGCTCATTTTCTACATGATGTTAGGATTTTACTAACTTTTACAGATCGGATTGATTTCAAATTACGTGTACTGTCACTTCGATGACATTGCCATGACATACTAACTTTGAGCTGATCCTATTCCATCAAAAAGTCTGCGAAATGCCTAATTCTTCAGAAACTTACAGCAGATATAGCGTGTTTGGGCTCTTATGAATAGTCTTAATAAGATGGTATTAGATAGATGATTAATGACGTTAAATTATTTAATTTTGCAATTATTATTGTCTAACCACACATAACTACTGAAATAAAATTTATGACATACCTTTATTATGTATACAATTAAAATGGAAAAATATTGAAGAGATAAAATTGTTACACTAAATTTTTTGATACCTAGCAAGGTACTGGCTTTTAATATTCAACACTCCGGATTTCCGGATGCTCTGTGATTTAAATTTTTCTATTTATACATACTGTTTATATTAGATTGTTTATATTTTATCATGTTTTATGTCATGCATTTACAATGATATCATTTCATAAATTATATCAAATAAAATCAATTGTTTTAATTTAAGTTAAGAATGTAACTTTCAAAAAGTCAAGCATGAGCTGCGTGTCAAACGAAATGTTTTTGACGAATAGGTAAACCATAGTCCCTTTAATTACTTACTCCAACCTGTCTCACGAGAGTCTACGACAGTTAAGAAGATATTCGAATTGTGTCTGGAATGTGTGACATAAAAAAACTTATCAGGTTGTAACGGGAATGGACTGTAAAACTTTTAAATGTGATTGAAAAATAAGGAAATTAAATATAATAGAACACAAACTTTAAGCTGTACGGGTTTACTCTTATGACAACATCACCATTCAAATATAAAACTGACAAAATCACTAGGAACTTTGATGATGGCATAAGCTCCGAAAAGTACCTACTTATTTTAGCAGCGCAAGGAGGTTGGCGACACAGGTATACTTACAGTACATATTTTTATTATTTTCAAATTTTATTGGTAGGTTTATTTATAAGTATTTCTGGTTTGTAAATAAGATTTCAGATAATTTCACCAAGGAGCTATTGCTCAATTTGACGTTCAAAAGTTATCTTTGACTTCTTAACTTCGTTGTCTCTAAGATCGCCTGTAGCTCTCAATTCTGAGGTGTGTGAACGAAGTGCAAATTGAGATGTCTCACCTCCGCTTCAAGCTTGCATGCCTCTCGGGTTTAATTTAAAGCGAGACGTCTTTAGACTGTCAAATGAATGTAGGCGAGGCTAATCAAGTATTTACGGCCAGATTGCAGAGCTCAGTCACTATTAAACAGCTGGGCCTATGATTCTGTTGCAGTAACATCTAGGAAACATGTATCTCTTACTAGGTAGCAGGGCCGTACGTAGGGTCGTCTGGGTAGGTATTACTGCCTTTCTTATTTCAGCCGTAAAACAGCTCGCTGTGTTTCGGATTGGAGGGAAAGGTAAAGTGTAATTACTGGGCATGGATGGCATTTCATCTTAGGTCTCAGGGTGACAACGCACCTGCAATAGGTATCAAGTGATTTTTCCTTGTTATTCCAGGTTTTTATAGGCGGCGGTAACCACTTACCATGGGCCGTCAGCTTGTTTGTCATCTAGTTGTATACAAAAAACATTTTAACTGCCTATGTAGTGTAGTGATTGAGACCGACCTCAGATCTGGAGGTGCGGAATTCAATTCCAGTGGGTGAAGCGGTAAGGAGAGTCCTTACCGCTTCACCCACTGACCACCACTCAAGAGCCCAAACACGCTATAACGTTTCTGAAGAATTAAGCATTTCGCAGACTTTTTGATTGTATAGGATCAGCTCAAGAATAGGATGTCATGGGAATGTCACCGAAGTGACAGTACACGAAATTTCAAATCTATCGGATGTGTAAAAGTTAGTAAAACCCTATAATCATGTACAAAATGAGCTGATAGTCATCAAACGCCTGAACTGATCTTCATAAATTAAAGCTAAGAACCATCGTAGGCACATCAGCTTTCAAACAAAAAAAAAACCGAATCAAAATCGGTCCATTCGTTTAGGCGCTACGATGCCACAGACAGACACATAGATACACAGAAACACAGACAGACACGTCAAACTTATAACACCCCCTCTTTTTTCTGGCCCTTTGATTGAACGCCGGCATCCAATTAAACGGCTAACCAGATGGCTAAACGTCATGCCTGCCGTCTAGCTTAAATTAGCCATTCAATTGGACGCCTAGGTAGGTAGTTTAAATCGAAAAGCTTTTGTGTGACTGTTTAAGTGATTAGTAGATTCAAGGTTATTTTTTATGACCAATTAGAACCAAAACGATGTCGGTTGTAAGTGGTCATAAAAAATAACCTTGAACCTACTAATCACTTAAACAGTCAAACTTAAACTCAAATCAAACCAAAACTTTTCAGTGCAAGACGATCCATTTAATACGCCAAGTTGTTAAACGTTAAGTGAGTCTGGTTCAATTAACTATCGGGCTAGGCATTCAATTGGATGCCGGCGTTTAATCAACGGGCTAGGCATCCAATTAAGCGGCGAATTCAACAAGACCTTACTACTATTTAAATAGAGTTTAAATTTACTTAAATATATTTTCAGACGTGATTGTGTACCTACTATGCTTTCCTATTTTCAATAGTTTCGAATCAATATAAAACGAGTTGACGTTATAGAGGTTTATTAGGAAACCCTATTCATTTGTTTACCTCATTAGTTGTCTTTATTGGTTTAAATTAAAGATTCAAAATCGGAAGGAGCTTCATTATTTCGCTCTTAGAAAAAAGTTTCAATATGTTTAGATAATGTGCTACTCTTTGACGCATTCTGATGAGGATACGTTCATTCTTAACACGGCTATTGTGGTGTCTATGGTGACAATATTGATGTTCGATGATAATTAATGTTGTAAAAGTAAAAGGTAGATAGGTATATAAGATGTAATTCTGTCCTTTCAATAATACAAACATTACTGCGAACGTTGACAATAAATATTTAAACTGTATCAATTGGAATCCAACACCAAAGACAATTAGTCTAAAGTTCAATAAACAGAATTGATTACATTTTATTTAGCAATGGTTGAATTTCACTCAGAAGTATATGCAAATTTCTTAAATATATTTAGATATTTCATTCTAAAGTTCATTCTTTATTACTAGAGTGTAGGATTCGGATAATTATGCAATACTATTAATTCTTTCGAAATATGCAAATATTTCATCGCTGAACTCTGTTGGGCCAGGAGTATTTGGTGGGTTCTTGTGTCGCAGCTCTAAAGTTTATTCATTAAGACTACGATGAAGAATTTCTATTATTTGGCAGAAATAAAAAGCACAAGTATGAGCAGAAAGATTACAAATAGAACATCAAACAAAAACAAAATTAAACTACTGTGATAGCATAACCGTAGGCTATACCTGTCTGTAAAATACGTGTATCCTCTTTTATTCTATATTATTGTTCGCCCGCAAATCCTCCTGTTCGATGTCGGTTATCGCTCCAAAAAGTATCTTATATCCTTCCCGGGGTCTCAAACTACCTCCATACCAAATTTAATCCAAATCAGTTTTGCGGTTTGATTATAAAAAAAATAACAGACAAACAAGCAGAGATACTTTCTAATTTATCAAATAAGTATGGATACTTACACTGCTCGATAATTACATGGATTTAATTTCATAACAAATAAAGTGTACCCACTAATATCATATCTTACCGAGTAACGCAAGAAAAAAAATGAATTTCGGAGCATTGCCATTAACATAATATTAATACGTGAAGCAAAAACTTTGTGCCCCTTTTTACGAAAATTGCGTGGACGGAGGAGTTTGAAATTTCACACACATCAAGTTTATTTAGAGAAAGAGTGCAGAATGCTAATATTTTTTAAAAAAATATGCATAAAAAGTAGATTATATCAATAATAAAAACATTACAATACTACCATGTATTTAACACACACGCGTATAATATGTCAAATTGATTTTTCTATTTTATTACTGAATGTCAAACCTAACCATAATAAATTTAAAAAACTCTGATTATTTAAGTATAGTTTTTGACAATAGAACCTTAATATTGCTAAAACTTATAATTTAAATTAATTATGGTCGAATTTCGAGCACAAGGCGACCACTAGTTATTGGAGTAACATGATTAGAGGACCTCTTAGTGATAGTGTCAATATAAAAGTATCCATGAAGCGTTCTACCCTAGGGAAGAAGCAACAAGGGTCCCAAAGTCTTAGAAGCTAAAAAACAACTTATTCATAAAATATACCTTTATTATCCCATCATAATAAGTGACATAAATAAGCGCCCTACTAACAAGGCAAAACCAAATTTAACTTTAGAAATAAACACAGTGAAAAGGACAACTCTCGCCTTTACGTCAAAAGGATTTTGAGGGCGTTATGAAGAACTAAATTGGATTCCTGTCACTGGAAACAGATTCAATAAAAACGCGCGTATCTATAAATTGGATCCCAATTATTATTTATCTGAGGAACGGTTTTGTTGTACATTTTCTACAGCATCGGAATTTACAATCTTTTCGAAGAGATAAGTAATTTATATGTTCATTTGATACATACGGTATAGAACCCTTAATGTAATGAGAGACGGTCTCCTTAGACTGCGCTCAGTTTGGATGCGTTTTCATACGAATTTTACTCGTGCGTACACGATGGGTGAGAACATATGAGGTGAGATCAGATTGGATACGAGCTATCCGTACGTATACGTATCCAAAGAAAAATAATTATATCGCAGCAGATAACTATGGTATCTTTGAACGCCCTAACTTCAGAGATAAAGCGCATATCATCACCTTTCCCTAGGTGGTAGGCCCGTATGCAGGGTCGTCTGGGTAGGTACCACCGCCTTTCTTATTTCAGCCGTGAAACAGTTCGCTGTGTTTCGGATTGAAGGGAAAGGTAACCAGTGTAATTACTGGGCATGGACGGCATTTCATCTTAGGCCCCAGGATGACAACGCACCTGCAATATCAAGTGATTTTTCCTTGTTATTGCAGGTGTCTATAGGCGGCGGTTACCGCTTTCCATCAGGTGGGCCGTCAGCTTGTTTGTCATCCGTTTGTATAAAAGAAGAAAAACATTATTTAATACTTGAGTACCAGCTAGCTGAGTGGCCATCAGTACCCCCTGCTTCACGTTATCCCGGGGTGGATTCGAGTCCCGGCTGGGGGAGATATTTGTGTGAGTATCAAAAATATTTGTTCTCTGGTCATGGTTGTTTTAATATTTGTTAGGTATATTTCTAATATTCTAACTTAAAATTCATAATACAAGCACTTAATGATGCCTACTTTGGGCTTAATAGGTGTGAGTGTATAAACTTATATAGCTTTTATCCTGATTATCATTAACCAAACCAAACACAAACTTCTTCGTTTCTCAATAGAAATTTTAAAAAGAAAAATTGCTTTGTACAATTTTCTGCTTTAAATAATTATGTTTTTCTCTTTTAATATATATTTTACGAGTAATTATTTTAAAATATCTTGAAATTTTTTAATAAAAAAACTAAATTAGTATAATAGTACATAAGTAGATATAACATAAGATACTGACTTATAAGATCACTTACAGGAATCATAGTTGTCCTAAGATCTGTCCCTTGATTTACGCCCTTTGATTTCCTTGATAAAACGTCTATCTATTACAAAAGACGACCCGATGAGGACGAAGTCTGATAGTCCCTTACAAGTTGGTCATCGCCCCGCAGCGGTTCCCTAAGGAATAATACTATCTAGGCGATGCCCGGAGTAATGTTATGATAATAAAAGCCACTGAGCTGTAAAGCATAAGATGAGAATGTTCGGTCAGCATAATATGTTAATCTTACTATTGTGATCTGTGTGAAGAGATTATATGCATGGTGTAAGGGGCACGCTCTCAAAAACACAGGTAAAAAAACATTAGTCTATGACATGATACTAGCCTATGAAGTCCACTGCTGAAAAACGGCCTCCCCATCGATTTCCAAACGGATCTGTTCGCGCAGTCTGCAACCACCAGCTCCCCGTGACCCCAACCACGTCATCTGGCTATCTGGTGGGAGGCTCCTACTTCGCGCTTTCCGGTTCGTGGTCGCCGTGCTTGAACTTTAACGCATTCATTGCCTATATAATGGGATAACATCTTATATTGTAACGTATTGGTTTACATTTGGTAAGTGTTTAGACATTTTTGGTCAATTGGGATATTTTAAAAATCGGTTCTTTGGTTCCTTTTCTATCAAAAGTTTAAGCGAGCCCATAAAAAGCTGGTACTGTAGTACTACAGTAAGATCAATAGATTTATAAATATTCGTTTCTCAATATTATGACAAACAATTTCAACAAAATTAAATATGGTTCAACGCTAAAAGCGATATGAGCAACGCTTAATTTATCCAATTGATTCAAGCGATACAAACATATCAATTAAATTTGGAGCCAACGTCCGATCTCCTAATAAAGTTTTATCTATTTTACCAATGAATCAATTTTGTCACAAGATAAATTCCAATTGAATCCCATAAAAAATAGATTGGATATAATAACAGTGAAGAAAATCAGAAAATCAAGGAAACGTAAGCAACTAACGGTTGATATTGGATCGTCAAAACATTGCCCACGAGACATACTTAAAATAATATAAAATTGAAATATTTGAGTAACCTCGGTCTCATTAATCATCTATCTAATACTTTGTTATTGATAGCGTTTGTCTTATAAGACTTTTCTGATGAGATGATACTCTTACAGCAGATATTAAAGCCCAAACACGCTTTAATATCTGCTGTAAGAGTTTGAAGAATTGAGCATCTAGCAAACTATTTGAAGGTACAGGATAAGCTCAAGGTTATCATGTCTTCTAAATACCAACGAAGTAAGAGTAAACCAAATTTCAAATCAATCGCATCTGTAAAAGTTTTTTTTTTATTTTTTTATTTTTATACAAAGCACGGCAATTGACCCAACACCACCTGATGTGAAGCGGTAAGGAGAGACCATATGCGAAGACAGCTAGTGCAGAATAGACATTGCACCGGCCGCCTCCACCTTGCCGGCCCAAAAGGTGCTTTTTCACGCCTCTCTTGAAAGACCCCATGTTATAGGAAGGAGGGAACACATGTGCTGGTAAAGAATTCCAAGTTCTGGAAGTACGACAAAGAAACGAGGCACTAAATTTCTTTGTGCGTGATGTTGAAGTGGAGACAGTGAATGGATGACTCCGAAGACCGGCATGCGTGCTCCTGAGCAGGAAGGGGGAAGGTGGGATAAGGTCGAAAAGCTCTTCAGAGCACTCTCTGTGTAAAACCCATTTACAAACGGTTAGTAGAAAATTTGTAGAAAATGAGCATTAGTTCATTCTCTACAAACGCCTGAACTGATCTTCATAAATTATAGCTAAGAACCATCCTGATCACGCCAGTTTAAAAAAAAACGAATCACAATCGGTCCATTCGTTTAGGATCTATGATGTCACAGACACACACACTGATATACAGACAGACACGCCAAACTTATAACACTTTTTGCGTTGGGGGTTAAAATGAATTGAAAGCCTTAGTAGTTCCTCAGTGTAGTAATTCCTCTTACTTAAGTAGTTCCGAGTGTGACTTTATGATATGTAACTTAGGTATAGGGTCCGGAGGTTTTTACTACTTAGGTTAAGTTCCATCCTATCATCTGAGAGTCGAAATATTAATATTCTTACAGAAAACTAGACATTTTTATTATTATTGTAACCCAAACCAGTAGCTTATATAATATCGTGACAAATAAACTGTCAGTTTTGTTCCGTGCATTGATTGATGATATCATACGAAATTCATAAGGATGCGTCTTAATTCTAACGTACTAGTCTTATCATATCGTTCAGGCTTTATCTTCATCCAATTAACATTTGTATCTTGCAGTGAAGATGATTGCTTCAGGTTTATTAATATTCCTAGTGGCGGACCCAAGATGGAATATTTCAACCTCTTCTCTATTGAATTTAAGAAGTTTTACTTGAATTTTTCTCGACATGTTTGTAATAATCTGTAAACCGCCATGTCTGATATCTGGGCACATATCAGACGTGGCGGGCGGGAGAGGAGTAATGGTACTTTTATACTTGAAATTTCATTTATTTTATAGATAAAATTTATTTTGTTATTTACGTGTTGGTGACAAGGTCCAAAGTGCTCAAGCGTTTTTGTGCCCAGCAGTGGGACGTATATAGGTGGTGATGATGATTTACTTCAAATCACTAATTTTATACACAAGGATAGTAAACGGAGAAGAGGCACATCGGAAAAGATGGGAAGACAACGAACCACCCGGGGAATGAAGAAGTCTGGCGACAAACGTGAGGAGTGAGAAAATCTGGAGGAGGCATAACAGAAGATAGCTTGAGTGTACGGATGCCGATGTTAGTGAATATTAGGTATACTTGGAATAATTACGAAATAAGAATAAACATAGCAAAATAGTAGAGCGAAACTTTTTTATCAAATTAGTATGCAGTCTAAACTTAGTACAACAACAAAAACTACAAGTTTCGACAAAAGTTTTGTAAGGCATGTGCGTTACGTTAGCCTTAATTGCTTTTAGATGTTCCGAATTGTAGCTGTCAGTCGACGATAATAATTTATCTTATGTATTTTTATAACGATCTAAGGGCGCGGGATAGTAAAATAGCTGAAAATTGGGGACCGATTGGAAATACGATGACAGGACAATAAAGACATTTGTAAAGCATTACCCACGCAGTTACAGCTATATTCCAATATAGTACAGTATAGTAGGGTTATTATCGGATAAAATACAGTATCGTATAGTCAGTATTAAAAATATTTAGCGGATGATTTTTTTACACACATTATTATCTAGCCCAAATTAAGCATCATTAAGAGCGTGTGTTATGGATACTTAATAACGGATAAATAATGATAGTAATATGTATATAAATATTAGAAATATACTAAATACACATATAAACACCCATGACTCGTGAACAAATGCTCGTACTCATCATACAGACATTTGCTCCTACCGGGATTTGAACCCGGGACCTCCCGACCAAGCAGCCTGTATAGCAAGGGGCACATACCACTCGGCCAGCCGGTCGATCATTAGGCCTTTGTTCAGCAGTCAAATGAAAAGGTTCTGCACAGCCTGCATCCAACGGCATTTGTTGTTGTATTTAATTGTTGACAAAATAATATGTTGCTTTATTGAACTATTGATATTATAAATAATTGATTCAATAAATGATTGTTAAGCTTTTGAACAATTGGTGTGATTATAATAAAATTTGATGTGAAGTATTGTGATTTAAGGGACTAATCCCATTTCCACCGAGTCGAAGGCCTTCTCGTAGTCCACAAACGCTAAGCAAAGTAGCCGGTTTTACTCCTCGGTCTTCTGTATAACCTGCCACAGCGTATGTATGTGGTTTACGGTACTAAATACTTCCCACTTTTAATCCGTAGAAGACATATTTTTTTTTATGTCAAGGCAGGGTCAACATTGTAGCAAGTAACTGAGTCCGAAGTTAATTTGCGGTCGTTGGGAAGAGAAATATCACAATCCATTCTAAAAAGCATAGGCCGTTGTAGTAAAAATGAAATCACGGATAACTTAAAACTTACATCCAAATTAAAACATATAAAGTAAGCGAAAGGCAGACAGGTGACAAAAGTCGACAGTTTTATTTTTGTGCTGCTAGAACAAGAAATAACTCGACATACCATATTTTATTCATTACATTTCAACAATGCATGTGCATCAGTATGAAAATTGTGGAAAATGGTAAAAAAAAAATATCATATTTTGCTTAACACCTTAAATTTTAATACCATGTTTTAATTATTAAATATTTTTTCAGTACTTGGTTCAATCATTTATTTACGAGGGAACACTTATGTCACAGAGGACCGCGCCGGTCAAAGGTAACCAATTGGAAAAAAAAATGTAAATTTTATTTTTGCTTTAATTCAATTTGATACTCCCAAACCACGACCATATCTCGATTTATATTATTTCAAAACTAGGCATCAATTGCTGTTTCTTCATGATTGTTGAAAAACCGAGCCCATTATGGACGTTGTCCTTTAGAAATAAAAATTTTGGAATAGTTTTGGAACGGCAGAGCGGTCCTTCCATCATCAATATAAGGTTTTGTGTAACCTATTTGTAAAATAAAGATTATATTTGTTATTGTATCAAAGTAACGCGTTAGGAGCGCGTCACTTTGTGTTGGTATCGAAACAGCCCCGCGACATCTGCTCCATGAAGAATCGACATCGAAAAATCGTCGTATGAAACGGCTCTCACCGATTTTAAGAGAATTTTATAGTATGAAACTATTATTTTCTATTTATACGTTAATAAAAAAAAATGTACGACAATCATGCGTTGTAAGTGGTTGCACAAATATATATTGCTTCCAGTTAACGGTATATTGTTTATATTATAAAGGCTAATTTTCAGAATGAGGATAGTATTTCAACCTCGATCTCGAATCTTTCTCAGACCCTGCTATTAGGCCTACGTGTCAGGCTATTGAATTTAAGTATCTTGGTCATGTCGTGACCGATGATCTTAAGGATGACGGGGATATTGAGCGCAAGCGGAGGGCGCTGTCGGTGAGAGCGAACATGATAGCTCGCAGGTTTGCACGTTGTTCATACCCAGTGAAATTGACACTGTTCCGTGCATATTGTACTTCTTTCTACACGTGCAGCCTGTGGGTTTCGCATACGCGACGAGCGTTAGACTCCCTTCGCGTTCAATATAATAACGCCTTCAGGGCGCTGCTGCGGCTGCCTCCCTTTTGTAGTGCGTCGGAGATGTTCGCAGAAGCCCATGTGGACTGCTTCCATACCACAATGCGCAAAAGGTCCACCTCGATAGTGCGGAGGGCGCGGGCCAGTAGCAACAGCCTCTTGAATGTGGTCGCGGCTCGCTTAGCAGTCCCTTCATGGGACATTGGATGCTTCTGTACGCACCAGTGCCCCACAACTATTATTCCAGTAACCGGAAATAGAGAGAAAGAAATATTTTTTCTCTTTGTTTCTTGTTTATATTTTATTTTTATTTTTATGGTAATTTTAATTAATTAATAAGTATAATAGTACGTTAGTTTATTATTTGTTTAGGATTATTGTAATTGTAATTTAATTTGATTTATTCTATTTTAATTTAGTTTAATTTCATTTGATTTAATTTAATTTTGGATTTTATGAATTAATGTAATGTGGACTATTTATTGTCTGAAATTGAATAAATATATATTGAGGCTTCATGGTAGCAACCTTGGATTTGAAAGCACTGCCTCTGCCACTGCAAAGCATCTGTCACTTAATATCGGATGCACCCTAAATGTTTTGTTCTGTTTTCTTCTTTTTATTAAGTTAAGAAGTGCGTTGTTTTTCCGCAGTTTATCGCAGACTTCACCGCGCTAGCAACACTGTCCACCAACTACGTCGACGAAGTGTGCGGCCTATGAAAGCACGCAATTTAGTTGTTCGATAGTTGGCCAACTTGAAATTGTATATGTGCGGTGGCTCTAAGTCAATATACCTAAGGTTTTTTTCTTTAATTTAAACTCGTCTGGAATACATTTTGGACCCTCTGCTTCCAACCTAATACTAGTAGCTGAGGCCACCTACAGTTACGCTCCGCTTGCGTAGATTCTGGATACCGGACGCGAAGGCAGCCATGTCCTTTCTCGGGGCGAAATCAATCTCCATGGCAAAGGAGATGTGAAAAAAAATATGGAGAACCGGTCATATCTATGTACATTACGGGTACTTATTTACGAGTATATGCGGAACAGCATATTTATAAAGTATTATTTGCTTTTTTCGTCGTTTGAAACAAGAATTTTCATTAAGAAAACTGAAACACAGCCAAATATTTGATGTCACTTCTATGTCGTTGTGGTAACACGTTATGCAATTTCGTATTTATAATATCAGTGTAGATTAAACGCACCACGATCTTTTGTTTTCGATTCCATTTCGTGTCAAGCCTAAAATGCATGTAATAGTATTATGTATAAGACAATAACCAAAGCATAATGGGGAGGCATTATGTATTGTTTTCACAATGCGCCCGGGGCGAAGTGATAAGCCTCCGCCTATCGTGTCGGCTTACCAGAATGGGTGAGATCCCGCTATAACACTACAGTTTGGATTTGATGGCCATGTATAAATGAAATGGGATGTTATGTTATTTCAAAAAATTTCCATTCGACCAAAATCATAAAAAGGTTTATTAGAAAAGTACTTTGTGTAATACGTAACGCGCAATTATTAGTATTTAACTGATTCTGTTTAAATTTCTTCAATGGGGTAGTTTCTAATATTTTTTTATTTCATGTGCAGCGTGTTCCGAAAGTCCGAAATTAAATTTAAAGTGGTAGTTGTGCTCCCTTTTTAGTTAGGTACCTCTTAAAATTTGACACTTTTCAGACCACTTTATTTCCAATGAAATCAATGAAAACATTGTCCTGCTCGTGACAACTTTAAAAAGTGTGTTCTATTACGTATAATACGATAAACTACAGTTGTACCACATACATACAACCTGCGCACATAGGTACATCGATAGGGTTGCGCCCTAGAATTACAAACTTTATTTCGAAACTCTACTAGTAAAACTCTACTATCAGTAGATAATTATGTCAATAGATGATAAATATTGTAGAAGCAATAGTGTATTTGCGATCAATAGGTTCTTAGATATTGTCAAAAAACACTCTATACTTTCATAATAATAATAAATTAATAAATTTATTACTTTAATAATAATAATAAATTTATTACTTTAATAATAATAATAAATTTATTACTTTAATAATAATAATAAATTAATAAATTTATTACTTTAATAATAATAATAAATTAATAAATTCTCTATAGAAAATGATGCATCTTACAGTGACCACCGAATATATGTGGGCGCATGAACAACATTAATCATACGAGTATCTTTGTAATTATAGTTGGTAGAACAAATTGTTACCAAAGTAATAGTAGGATAGAGAAAGCGTCTTATTGGTAGCAGGGAGTCTTGATTCCTATGCTGTCATCATCATCATACCCGTCTATGATGTCCACTTCTGAACAAATGCCTTGCCCGTTCTTCGCAGCCTGTATCCAACGGCTGCCCTCAACTGACAAGGTCGTCAGTCCATCTAGCTAGTGGAAGGCCTACTTTGCGCTTTCCAGCACGTGGTCGCCTTTCTAGAACTTTAACGCCCCGTCGGCCGACTGCTTGCGTGCTATGTGCCCTGCCCACTGCCACTTCAACTTGCTAATCCTATGCGCTATGTCAGTTTGAGTCTCATATGCTGTCAAATAACGCTTCCTCTTGTTTTAATAGAGCTTCTACAGGCTACGGTAACCGCGCTTACCATCGCTGAACCACACGTTTGTTTGCGTATGTCGTATACATATAAATGAAAACTAATTTATTTTATATAGACATTTGTGTACTATTGTAATAATAATTAATATCATTTCCTTTATGTAAGTAACTGATTTTATTTTAGAAACTACTCCAACAACAAATTCTAGACATAAAGAACTACCTAGGTATCATAAATAAGCGTAGCTAACTGACTAGTTGACTGATGTATGTGTAGGTTCTGTAATGATTGATCGGTTCACCACAAACTCTACGGCGTATTGTTTAATAAGAGATTGAATTTCTCGTTTATGTTTATTTTACATGCGTTATGTTTTTAGATCAAACTAAGAAGAGACAAAAAACTTTGCTATGGATATTTTTTTCACATACAACTAGATGACAAACAAGCTGATGGCCCACCTGGTGGTAAGCGGTTACCGCCGCCTATAGACAACTGTAAGAACAAGAAAAAATCCCTTGATATTGCAGGTGCGTTGTCATCCTGAGGCCGAAGGTGAAATGCCGTCCATGCCCGGTAATTACATTGGCTACCTTTCCTTTCAATTCGAAACACAGCGAACTGTTTCACGGCTGAAATAAGAAAGGTGGTGGTACCTACCTAGACTACCCTACATACGGGCCTACGACTTAATAAAATTATGCTAACTCAATTAAAAACAGCCAGTCATGAGGTCAAGGGCAATCCGTCGAATTCAATATTTAGCGTATCCATCGCTACGCGCATAGTAAAGAGTGTTGTCAACAGTCACAGTAATGATACTTAAAAAGCTCACTAATACATCCTTGTTATTGAAGGAATCAAGCTCAAACTTTTAATTTATACTTTAAGCGTAAGACTCCCGACAACTCTGGCTCCGATCTTTTCTACTTATGAGTCACGGACGGACTGCATAACAGGTGCAATTGACGGTCAATTTGCATAAAGAAAGAAGAAGAGGAGGACTCTCCGTAGCATAATTATGGCAAAAAAAAATCCATGGCGTCTGGAGTGTATGGCTTGACAGGTTAAAGGACTTAAAAAATTTTACCTAATTTAAAACGTTCTAGTACCTAATCGCTCTAATTTACAACGTATTCACCAAAGCAAACCAAAACGATCCGATGCGCACAATTTGTCTTGCGCGAAACATTTTAACGGCCACGAATTAGCTTTTTTTCGGAACATACGTCGATATCTTTGATTATAATTATATGTTTAAATTATATAGATTAACAAAAAAAAAGTTTTTAAATTGAGTAAATATATGGATCGGTTTTTGACAGCATCTAGATACCACGACGTTACTATGGCAACCATCTATGAGATATATTTACCGCTGTTGGACGAACGTTTTTGATATATGGTCTAGCAACTTTTCAAAGAACGATATAAATAGTATGTTGGACAGTGGCATATACGATCCCATAGACGGTTGCCACAGTAACGTCTTTGTGATCTAGATGCTAGCAAAAAACGATCGATATATTTACTCTATTTAGAAAGTTTTTATATTATTAATTTATGTAATTTTTACTTCATAAATTTGTAATATAGTTATAATAAAAGAAATCAACGTATTTTCAGAAAAAAAGCTAATTGGTGGCCGTTTAAATGTTTCAAATTGTGCACAACGGAACGTTTTGGTTTTGCTTTGGTAAATACATTGTAAATTAGCGCGATCAGGGCCCCCTGGTAACAGCATACTAATTGTTAAAGTCATACTGCAACTGCTAACTGTACAGAAGAGACGGAGCATCACCAAAATATTTTGTTTTAATTCAAAAATAGCCTTAGAGACCGTAAAAAAAATTGGTTATTGTAAAATATCTCAAAGTAAAAAATGATTAAGTTGTACCATTGCTTTGTTAGTATTTTATTTCTACTATTGTTTTCCTAATAGACATCTTACTCAAACACTAGAAGCATTCATCAACTTGTTTCCCCAAGATAAGAACAAGAGGTGTTATGATAATTAGTTTTTTGATGGAATGTCACCAAAACATGGGGCGCGCGAATGATATTGATGGTGCAAATTTTTGTTATGACAATAAAGGTAAGCAGCATTAAGTGACGTGGGTTGACATGTTAGCATATTATATATCTGATTGGAATATTACGTTAATAGGTTAAGCCTTAGGATATGAATAATATGACGTTTCATAAAAAAACGAGAAGATTAACAGCGTGTTAAATGCGCTGTCAATTTAGCTGTGTAAAATGTACATACATGTACATGTAACATATTGTTTTTTTTATTTTATCAATAATCACGAATATATTTTTCTTAAAAAATTTGAATGATTGAGAAATTTCAAAAGCCAACAATTGCTTCGTTTATAGGATTTTTTATAGCTTTCTAGAAGCAAGTAGAGGTAGAAAGAAATTCTTATTTATTCCCTATATGTAAGACAATAGTAACAAAAGCTAACGAATCGCATTCGACCAATACTGAATTGTTTTAATCAGAAAATTATAAATTAGTTTAAGTTTTGTCACTTATTACCAAGGACTAAGGTACACAGATATCATACTATTTCTATAGTGAAAAGTCTACCATGAGTGAACTACTGTATGTAAATAAGGAACTTTAGAAAATTTCTTCATTATTTATATTCAGTTATTAATCTTCTGACAACTTGACAATTATGGACGTGTGACAAAATAATTAATATCATGTCTAAGCTGACTTGTTATTTGAAGATGTCGCTACGTTTTTTTATAATTATGAGTACATGCGTAATAGTTAATAATACTGAATGACTTATTTTAAACAACGTGTATAACTTATTGCTCAACATTTTATTCTTTTTGAGATACAGCTGTCTCTGTCTTACAGAGCTAACGTACATGGATTAATATACTAACCCGTCAAGCATCAGATTCCAGAAACAATTGTTTTTTTTAATATCATAGGACTCCAGAAGTATAACGCCGCTTGAAAGATTAAAACATTGTTTAGAAATCAACCTAAGAGACGCGATTTTGGATTATTTTAGAGTTCTGGAGACATAATATGTCCTTCGGTCGTTAGAGGCTACATAAATTATGATGATTATAACGACCAAGTACATAATAATATAGTATCAAAATTATCCAATTATCACAATTGACCGCTTCAGTCTTCCCGTGACCACGATCGCTGTAAAGTAATTGAAACGTCGGGTATATAATAATAATGTAACATCTAATTAAACGCGAGTACTAAGTCCGGTAAATTAGTTTTATTTCAAAATCATCCAATAATTATTATTTTATTTAAATGTCCCAAACCCCTCACTTATTTCTTCCATATAGGAACACCTATGCCCAGCAGTGGGACGTATATAGTCTGGTGATGATGAAATACCTCTGTGCCCTACCTCTTTCACTAATCCTTTTTTACTGATGTTTTACTGATGTTAGTCCGCATTACAATTGTTTTAAAAAGTATAACCCTAACTCGATTTATGAGTTAACCTGAAAATCACAACACCTGGTACCCAGAGCCGTAAAACGATAAAGAATAAAAAAGTTTTTTTTTGCAAATCACGCCAAATGACTAAACACCGCCTGATGTGAGACGACGAAGAGTCCATATACGAAGACAGCTAGTGCAGCTTGATCTGTTTTAGCCGCCTCAACTTTACCGCTTAGTGAAATTTAAATGAAGGTGTTTCATATCCGGACAGGTTTGTGTAGAGTATTTTAAAAAATCAGGAAAAACATCCTGAATCCGGGGAAAAAATACTAAAAATTCGTTTTCAAGTACAGTTTTCGTGTACAAAATTCAAAAATTCAAAATGAAATTTAACCATTATTCGTTAAGGCAATATAGCGGGCGACATAGAAGGACTATACGTCACCAAAGTGACATAGACGCCATGATGAATATTTGTCAAAATAAAAGAAAACGGGCAACTCAAAACTGCCCATATTGTTGCCTATTTTATAGTAAAGTGTACAGGCGGCAGCATATTAAGCGAACAGTTTGACCTTGACGTCGCCCTTACTGTCTTCGTAATAGAGGCGGCTTTCATAGTGCAACTGTTACACTTGATGTCCTGTCGTATGTACATAGACCTGCGCCCTTATTCCCAACTGTCGGAAAATAATCGAATTTCGGAGTCTCTATACCTGTCACTTTTTATCACGGTGCGTCACAGTGAGACGGCATGTGACTTTTTTTTTTAACCTTAACGGGGTAACTCTTGGCCTTCATCTCACCTGATGGTAAGTAAAGATAAGGCCGACGATGGAAGCGAGCTACACCCGGATTCCTCAACCACAGAGGAACTGGCTATCTTACCTCTAACTGCCGGAACACAACAATGCTGTTAACATTATTGTTATGGCGGTAGACTTAGGTAAGAAACTTTTAGGTAGGAAACTTTTCGAATCGAATCCGTGATTCGACAGTTTCTGAATAAGGGGGCTGGCCGGAGGCCGAGTCTCCATACATTATTGGCACAACTCTTTTTTTTCCACAAATCCAAATTGCGATTTTCGCCCTAATTGACTGTTCTAAACGCTATAATGCGGTTTTAGGCCTAATTGACTATTCCCAACAGAGCTCAATTTTATCCCAAAACGGGGTGTAATCCATCACTCGCCTCGTTATGGCTGTCAACAAGAAACCACTGATCGATGTTAAGCCTTAATCGGATACTCGACTTGTCCCGACTAATATCGATATAAAATCGATTTTGTAGCGCAATTATTGAATAATGAAGTTTAAATATGTCAATTTTTAAGTGATATTATTGTTGGAAATTATCTGTTTGTCGATGATATGCATAAATCAAAATCAGAAGTTCTTTATTTGAATGTACTTCAACTGATTTCTTTTAAATCGGCATAATTAAACTCTACCACTTCACCGAATACTTTAGCAAGAAAGTCCTCCAGCTGTTAAACGTTTGTGACATTTATAAATTAATGATGTAAAGCTAAAGTACTTAAAGTGTAGTAAATATTTAATGGAAAACCTCTTCTGTTAAAGGAGCAAGGTAGAGTTTTAAATAACACTCTTATCTTAAATCTAGCCTTTTCGTTTTGCTTAAGAGTGATAAAAAGGAAAAATGTTTTAACCTTTTATGAGTAAAGCAAAAATTGATAGAAAGCATAAGTTTTCTTCTTTGACTCATAATAAGATCGTTCTAGAATGTGTGAACGAAAATTATTTTGTAACTTAGCGCAGTAAGTCACATACATATTTGTGGGATAACTTCTCTTACCCTCTTGTTATATATCCTGTCCACCATTAGGATGCCTGGAAGAGATCGCTCTTAGCGATAAGGCTGCCTATTGTGCAAGCATTGCTTCCTAATTATTTTATGTTTCTTGTAGAAAAGTTAAATAAACAACAAATAGGTGCTGTTCTAGAAAACATTCATAAGTTGCGTATCTCTCTAGTTGTGTCCTAGGTAACTACTTTGATTCAATTTTTACTAGACGCTTAAATGTCATAAAATAATACGCAACAAAATTATCGTATAGAACCAGTTAACAACTAAAAACGGCCAACTTAAAGCAAGGTCGATCTCACCTCACGACAACTCAGAACAAACTCTGCAGTCAGCAAAAGTAACGCACCGAAAAAGTTTTTCGTAGTCAGGATTTTTGATTATGATATTTTTTTCTGTTGTAATTGCTACTAACCTATATTAAGCCTTAACCTTAACCAGATTATATAAAAAAAAGTAAATCAATTCTTACCTCTACTGGAGTTTTCTTAAAACTAGCGCAAGATAAATTATTATTATCTCAGAAAAGCCGAATAAGGATCCGCGTAAACAATGAATAAGCATATTTCTAACATTACTGTGTCATCGTATAAAAACTTCTTCGTAAATTATTAGAAACTTTTCTAAAACATTTTCAAAAGAAGTACATTTGACGTAAAAGACAAATTCCAAATTTGAACACAAACCTTCACATGTCACAATCACTTTTCAATTTCGGAACACTATAACATTCACCGTAGTGCATTCAACTTGGCTGTCGTCCGCGTTTACGTAACAGCTAAAGCGAAGTCGACGTGCTTTCGCCTAAGCGTTATCTTCGCGTCTGCCGAACGTCGCTCGCTTCGACCCTCGCTCCCGTAACTGCATTGCGCCCTGAGATCTTATGATTGGGAATTAAAAATAATAATCCCTACTTCAAATCCTTGGCTGAGTATAGAAAACCCTTGACATACGTCGAAAAAACTCTCGGAACATAATAAATCGGCGTTTTTTCGGTCTGAGAATTCGAAGCAACGTTAAATTTTCATGAGACTGAAATACTTCTGCTTTATTAAAACTAATGATGTCGATTCGGAGACCCTGAATTCCCGAACTAATTATAAACTGCTGCTTGCTCTTTCCTACTGATCCGAAAAGAAAGTGTGGAAATAAATTAAAAATATCTGCTGCCCGTTACGGAGCTTACAATTGGACACATCGCACATGCAAATAGAAGAAGTATAGATAACTACACTCCTTTTTCTTTACTGTTACAAATCCCAAAAGAAAAGATTTTAGACGTATGTAATGCCTGTATGAGGATCATAGAGATTAAAATGGTTTTAGCAAAAATATTATTTTTGGCCTACTTTTAAAACAAGGATTTGTGACAGAATTTATCCATCAATATAATAATATGTGATCACAATTGTTTGCGTCAATAATTGACCTCACTTGTCGACGAATAAATAAGATAGTTGGATCTGTCTTAATATCGCATCGCAATCATTAAGATTTTAGTATTTTTAAAAAATTTAATGGATAAAATCATGAAAAAAGTTTTTGAAGTAAGTAAGTAGTCGATTGAAATTCGGAGTAGCTTAATTCAATTGGACTCGACTTGTTCGGCTGGTTCGATTTGCTTTTAGTTTTATGCTAAGACGATTCCGCACTCGGCTTTTTATTGGTATTTGCCAAGCTTGAAAAGCCAAACCCTTTTCAAGAAATCTGTGAAAATTAATATAACTGTACGAAAAGGCAATAATAATAATTATAATAATATTCATACACTCACACCTATTATCTAGCCCAAAGTAAGCATCATTAAGATCTTGTGTTATGGATCTAGTATCCATAACGCAATGATCCTTAGTAATAAGTAAACATAACTGTAGAGCTATGAAACGTATTTTTTTATTTTTTTTTTAGTTTAATTGGGCTTCCACCTTTAACAAAAAATTAAAACGGACTTCAAAAAACTGATAAGGATGAAATAATTAAATTTAAGTAGGTATTCATCCCCTAGAAACATATTTTTGGAGTCGGTGCTTTACTTTCTATTGTTTTTGGAAACCACTTAGCACCAACTCCAAAAATATGTTTCTAGGGGATGAATACCTACTTAAATTTAATTATTTCATCCTTTTCAGTTTTTTGAAGTCGGTTTTAATTTTTGTTTAAAATTTTTTTTTCACAATTTTTAGTGATAACTTTCTACGGTCGAAGCTAGATGGGTGACCGTCAACTTATATTGTTTCCTACTATCGTATCGTTTCACTAAAAAGTCATTGGAACAGCAAAAATTCGCAATTTCGCTTATGTAGACGATTTCATAATTTCAGTTTTTTTTAATTTAAAACTAAAGTACCCAACTGTTTTTGAAAAAATTTTTATGGGACCAAATGGCAGCTATTCCGCATCGAACAAAAAAAGAATCACGTGAATCGGATCAGTAATCTTGGCGTAATCGGTGTACATACATAGAAAAAAAAAAAAAAAAAAAACACCGGCCGAATTGAGAACCTCCTCGTTTTTGAAGTCGGTAAAAAAAAAACAATGAATAGCTCCTAGTTGGTATAAAAAAAACACTTTGAATGAAATCTTTAAAACATTATGATGACCGTCTGGTCGAGCGGTCTGTACCCCTTGCTATGCAGGCTACTCGGTCAAGAGGTCCCGGGTTCGAATCCCGGTAGGAGCAAATGTTTGTATGATAAGCACGAGCATTTGTTTACGAGTCATGGATGTTTATATGTTTATTTAGTATATTTCTAATATTTATATACATATTATTATCAATATTTATCCGTTATCTAGTATCCATAACACAAGCTCTGAATGATGCTTACTTTAGGCTAGATAATAGGTGTGAGTGTATGAATATTATTATTATTATAGTGAAGTAAAAAACAATGCCTAGGGAAAACACTATGAAATGTTTCGTATTTGTAAATAATACAGAGAAACCCCACTTGTTGGTAAGTAAAAAGCAAAGGTAAAATAAGCTTCGGATTTGCAAGTAAATAAAATAAAAAAAACATCTCACGCTTGCTACAATAACATTCATAGATCATTTTTTGTTTTAAAAGAGCTCCGGTGAGCTGAAACACAACATTAAAAATTGCCTATGTGAAAGAATCACCACGTCACTGATTGATTGGAAAAATATTAAACTACAATTTTAGTGAAATCGACGGCGAGTGACAAATTTGGTCGATGATGGGACACATATACCTAAAAAGAGCGATTCTGTAAATATAATAGCTGGTTTTATTTGTTGGAGCGCTCTGACTAATAGCCGAGATTTGAGTGGCGCCATATCGTGCCACTTCCCTCCCGCAGGAAACTCGTAATTTGATCCTGGATTTCCGACAAATTAATGACTACCTCTTTCCTTAAGGAGTTTTCACGCTAATGACGAATTAGTGACACTACTTTGTCAATGTCATTATTTTAAAGCATTTCCTAAGGAAGGCATTTACCGATGTGATGCAATCACGATTCATTCCTCGGCAGTGGCATATACTATAGCAACGTGTCCTTCGATAGATAGATAGACAGATAAAAAAGTTTATTTGAATCAAAGGTACACACGTAACATAAGAAATCATACAATCTATTTTACTAGAATCGACGACATAGTGGATTGTTTGTGAATCTAAGTTAAAAGTATCATAATTAGATTCAAAAGATTGCTCGTGTATGCTGCAGTAGCGCAAAGGGGACCATAGATAGCTCAGCCGTGATTGTTGCCTGACAGGCACCGCTGACAAGCAACACAGATTTTCAGCATTACCCAAAGTGAGTGCGAGTGCGCATCTATCAGAATCAAAATATTTTGTAAAGTGTGTTCAGTACGGAAATCGTAAATAACCAGTGTACGGACTCAACAAAACTTCCGTCATGACAGCAACTCAATATTATATAGGTATTCTTGTTATAGAATCCATGTTACGTAAAAGGTTCATTAGCATAATTGTCGCAATAAAGAAATCTAATGATGATTCTTCTTTAGGCTTTTCTCAAAATTTGGCTGCTCTCCAAACCCAGAGATTAGGAGAGAAATTATACAAATGGGGGAAGGTTTCCCAGATAACAAGCTACACTTATTATATTTTGCGCTTAACTTAAATGTGTTGCTGAAATAAAAACTGATTCAGTTATTAATCCTTTCAAAACATACCTATGCTTTTGCTTCAATAACTGATAACTCTTATGTACAATTATATGTTTATAATTGTTTTATTTGTACATAATAGTTTACTCTTGTGTATGAAATAAATAAAAATATGATTGAAAGGATTGAAAATTAAAATTTAAAGGTTACTTGCACATGATACTATAGCTATAAGTACTAATTGATGTGAGCGTCTTATTTTAAGACGCGAAGTAACCTTCAGATTTCTAAACTACAATTTTAGGTTTGATTTCAACGCGAACTCTCTTAGCGTAAAATTACTTAACTTAACACTAGATGTAATTAAAAAATCAATCAACACATACAAATATGCGTGATTCTTTTCTATGGGCTATTTAAGAAACACACGGTATTCAGGCCCACGCACTGTGCGTACAGCCGTTACCACTGTTTAAAACCTTAGGTTTTCGCAAGTCTGTCGCTTGGTCTATCTGTGCTAATATCAGTGAATGAATTAGGTTAATTTCGTAATTAAGGTTAAAATTGCCGAGTGTCCAGGTCTGCCGCGAAAGTTTAATAAAAATATCCGGTGGAATTTCTATTCTTTTCGCCATATATGCCAGCAGCGATTTTTATGTGAAAAAATTAACGACTTATCAGACTATTAAAGAAACCTTCAATACAAAGGAAATGACTTGATATTTCTAGTATTTAGACATTCTGGAAACAGGATATTATGCTGATGCCTCCTATTCCCTGTAATAACACTGGCTACTTTTTCCTTCACACTGAAATACGGTGAACACAGACGAAACAGGAAAGGCCAATTTCACAATTCGCTCTGAAAATATGTACCCATTAAAAGCTTTAATATATACATGTCCTATTATAGTAGAAATAAGGTGTTGTATACATATTTTTAAAGCCTTTAATGTATGCCTCAATCAATCAATCGAGCCTATCGCGTAGTTTGAAAGCCACGTATATCTGAATAGGCGTCGCCGTCGAGAGATTGCCCAAGTGGCATGATATCATGCCATAGATGATTAAAATTTAATTGTGTCTGGTATGTCAGGTCTGAAAGAGGACACAACAGATAAGAATTATATTCGTAAGATTTACTATGTATTTACATGTGCCATGACCACATTTAGACTCTTGAAACTGCGGGCAGAAGTTAGTTTTATTGTGGGCAGATAATACTTAGTCTGGCCATAAATACTGTTACAATTAATGACTATGCAAGTATAAAACGCTATAATAACACTAAAAACTGTACTCATCAAACGCCGGAACAGATCTTCATAAATAATAGCTAAGAAGCATCTCAATGACGTCAGTTATCAAACAAAAAATAACCGAATCAAAATCGGTGCCCTCGTTTAAGAGCAACGATGCCTCAGACAGACACGTCAAATTTATAGCACCCTTCTTTTTGCGTCGGCGGTTAGTAAATAGACTTTTATTTTTTTCACAATTTATGGTGTGGTATTTTACATAATCTGGATTTTGTTGAGAAGTTAAATAAGCTGATCATGATTTTTCGATCCTGTCTAACCTTTGTTAAGGCTTCTTTACCACCAGAGGATATGTGGCAAAACTGTGATACAGTGTGCATCACACACGCTCTAGCATACATCTTACGCATACCAGCATCGTACATAATTATCTTTGCATACATCTCTCGCACACATTTTCTTGCATGCATCTTTTGTACACATTCCTCGCATGCACGCATCCCTCTTAAACATTTCTCGCATGCAGTCCTCGCACACATTTCTCACTTGTTTTGAATGTAATCTTAGCTTTGCTAAGTAATTTTGCACCACAACTAAGCTTAGCAAAACGAGGAAAATAATATAATAATAATGGAAGATTTAGAAGTAAAGTTCTACTCCAAAAATAAATAAAACTTAACAGTTACTCGTCATACGCAAACCTTGTTAAATTGGACGTCGTTATAAAACGCCATTAACAGAAATTCTGATATACAGACGTACCTAACTTACGAATAAGTAAATATTCACACACAATACCAAACATCCTGGAGCATCAACTTTTCCCCTCGCAGTTTTATTTCCCAGTAGCGAAATTGGGTGCCTTTTTACACGTGAAAGCTTATTTTGTCCTAATTTTAATTAAGTTTTCACTTTGACCTCCATTGGAGGTGACAAAGTTTTCTAAAGGAATGATCACAGAAATTACAAGATTAGCTCGCATTAAAGAAGAATTTTCGTTTCTTTAGGGATAAAGTGAAGCGTTTTCACTCAATTAGAGCTTATTAAAATGTTTCTTTGTACCAAATCTCTTGCAATAGTATTTTATTTAAAAGTATTTTCAAGCGTTTAATGGAAGACGAAAAGCTGTGTGGCGTATTGACAACCATTTCAATAACTTCATCGTATGCTGAATTCATGTAGTCGGTAGCTGAGGTCAGAGACGTATATGCAGAACATATTTTTTTCTAGTCTGGATATTTTTCTGGGTAGGTGTAATATGTTCACTCGCTGTATACAGTATTTAATCAAACTAAATGTGACGTTTAATTGTGGTTTTATGAATTTAAATATTATTAAGTAAGCGGTTACCGAAGCCTACAGACGCTCGTAGCACCTTGCTCATTACTCACGCGTTGTCTGCCTTGTAAAAATCAAGAAAAAGCAGCACAGCTAATACGATCAAATAAATAACGGAAGTATAGAAAAAAAGGTTTTATCTCAAATGTCTATTTGAGACAAAAGGTAAGCTAGAGCTAGGAATTATTGGAACGCCTTTCATATTAACGCACTGCCTAGAATTAGAATTATATAAGCCCACAATATTACAGGCTCTTTTGTCTAGAGATATAGTGAGGCTGATGTAAGCTTTATCCGGGATACAAGAAGAGTAAAATCAGGAGAGACACAGAAAATCCCGATGGATCAAAGTACACCGTGATGGGATCTTGAACCAGGAACAGCATCATCAGCCTATATACGTCTTATACATCCCACTGCTAGCTGGATACCGACCTTTTTACATGGGAGAAATGCATGAGGAGCTTGCGCAATAGCACCACCACGCTGTCCCGATGCGTATTAGTGGGTTTAAGCGGTTGGAGTAACATCCAGGATCAGCGGTTTAACCCTTAATCTCGAGATTACAAATTTTTAAGAGATCTTGGACCCATGATAAATAAGCCTAGAGTAAAAATATACCTACAAAAGTATCCAATTGTAACTTTAAAAAACAACATTCGACTAAGCATTTAAGCGTCCAAAACTCGCATGTCGCATGTTTCAGTCGAATTCCTGACACGCTCACCTGAATTGAACAAATAAATATTATACACAGTCCGCTACACAATAATGTCGGGTATAGACAATAGATATAGAAGGACATGAAATGTTCTTTTCAAATCAACATCATATCATTCAACCTTATATTTTTTAAAACAGCTTCAAAATATAAAAAAAAATGTGTAAGTTCGATGTCTTTTGGATTGAAGGGAAAGGTAGCCAGTGTAATTACTGGGTATAGACGGCATTTCATCTTAGGCCCCAGGATGACCTGCAATATCAAGTGTTTCCTTGTTATTGCAGGTGTCTATAGGCAGCGGTAACCGCTTACAATCAGGTGGGCCGTCAGCTTGTTTATCATCTAGTTGTATAAAAAAAACTTAAGTCCACGTTATGTGATAAGGTAGAAAAAGTTTTGACTCAACGTTGAAAGTAAAACAAAATTACGCAGCAGTGCAGAATATTGCTATAAGTACTGTCGGACCATCGGATACCTTTGTATTTGTCCCGACAAATATAGTAACTATGATAATTATACTTATTGTGTATTAGTTAATATTGTCATTATGAAAAGTAAATACGTAGTTATATTTTATATTTACATGTTTACGTGGGTCACATTTCACCAGCGTGTAATGCCCCCGAGAGATACATTTCAACTCATACACAGCGCTGGACCCTGGTATTCCTGATTATTATTTTTAGGATCTAAAAAGTTAATTTCTGAACTTAATTTGCAACAAATTCATAAAGAGGCGGAATAGGCCTCTTGCGGGTACTTTTGTCGATAAAAAGCATTGTGCTTCATACATGACCTTTAATTATCGCTAGTCTACTCCCCCGTATATAATACTCGGCCACACGGATATGTGGACCTAATTTGTTGATATAAGCTTCTGTCTCCCATGTCGAAAATTTTATACCGTCAGATGAACATGACACAAGGCTTGTGTATTGTTTAAGTTCATGAAATTGAAATATTTTTAATAATACATTTCTAATTACGCGCTCGAGGAGCTCGGTGGCGTAATGGTTTGAGCACCCACCAACCGTAGTGGTGTTATGGCCCAAACTCCTCATGTGTTTCTCCCACGTAGGAAGACTTGTGCCCAGCAGTGGGACGTTCATAGGCTGGTAATGATGTGATGATTCCCAATCCCTAATAATTTACTTTAAAAGTTGATTGAGTAACTCAATAACGCCAGAACGGTTTAACATATCTGGATACAAAAGGGTACTTGACAATTTTTATTTTATTTCATAAATAAGAAGTTTATAATTCATAAAGAAATATTGCAAAAGAAATAGTATGTCTATGATAAATAGTTTCAGAGATATAGTGGTATGTTTGATGCGCATCGTACAAAAACGCTCCAGTGAAAATCTACGGAACAGGTGACGTCACATGTTCCCATATTAAATGATTATATGTGATTATATAATCTATACTGACAAAATTGATAATAACTATGTATTAAGTATGTTTTTATTAATAGTTGTCTTAATAATTTTTGTTTTTATGGGTAACAGTAGCGTATATTTTCCGGATTTGTGGAAAATAGCGCCAAATTCAAACTGAGGCAACATCCCAAGTGGCACAGTGATAGATTATAGTATGTATTAAAGCATTAAAGCATAGGATACTTTTCTCGGGGATGCGTTCCAATGGGATTAACGCAAATGAAGTCGCGGGAGCAAGATAGCAGTTAGTAATAATACAATTGGAAATTTAAACGTATAGATACGATAAACATAACTTTTATTAACTTTTTTAGCTCTCGTCTGTGCCATTAATCCAAAAAGTTTCTAATTAAAAAAAGCAAAAAGGTTTTATACTAACAAATCTAACGTTGAGTGTACGAATGGCTGAATGAATAGAAACATTTTGATTTCTGAAATCCGACTTCTTCACAAATTGATTTTGTGTTCTTTTTCTAAATCAATGCGAGAAAAAGGGACAGGCTTAATAAAGGAACTATTTTATCGAAGTTGCTCGCTCGTAGTCCCCATACGTTAATTATGTTCGCCGAAACCGAGTCACGTTAGCTTTAATAGTGCTTTATTGAGGAAACATGGAGGCTGGAGTGAATTAAATTGTATCAGCATTGTGATCACCAAAAGGCCAGACAAATAGTTGATTACTTTTACTGTGTCTCTTTTCTGATTGGTTAAATTATTACACAAACTTTGTGAGTGGTTATTTTTTTTTCTGGAATATATAATTTATTTAAGCATTAAATATCGTGATGACACACCAAGTCTGATGTTGATATAATGATATCATTCGTCGGGATCTCGCTACTTCCAGGACCCCTGCTGCTCTGGAGCCTAACGGTTTAGCGCGCGATGATGGGAAGAGGCCTGACGGCATGACTCTTGTGCCTTGGAAGATGGGTAGGTCTTTGGTGTGGGGCGCTACTTAAGTCGACACCTTAGCCATGTCCCATCTTCCAAGTACCTCGTCGACACCAGGATCGGCTGCTGCTTCCGCTGAATCTCTTAAACGGCGCAAATATGCTGGTTTATCTAGAGATTACATATTTGAGCCGTTTGGAGTTGAGACATTGGGTCCTTGGGGTCCAGGTGCTCACCGACTGTTTATGGACATTGCAGATCGTTTGTGTGAAACTTTAAGTGACAATAAGGCTGGTATGTATTTCGCACAAAGAATAAGCCTCGCAATTCAGCGAGGTAATGCGACCAGTCTTATTGGTACACTTCCATTTTTAGTAAATTTAGGTGGTGTTTTTTTATTTATAAGTTCGGTTAATTTTAGTTTATTTATAGGCATAAGTTTATTTTTATTTCTGTAATGATTTGAAGTGCTTTTTATGTTGTGTGTGTGATAATAAACATTGTTGTAAATTTATTTTATGTAAGCGCAACTTAATAATACGCTAACCGCACATTTCAGGTGATGGTCACACACTGCACTTATCGACTCAGCGCGACCAAACACAAATAAGTGCTTGGGTTCTTCTCCTATCCCTTTACGACACGGTACTCCTAAAGTCTGTGATCGAGTCTATAAAGACACCCTTAGACCATACTCTCTCCTGGCTAAGCGTTAGAAGCTGTCCAGAAGCAGATGGAATTAGGGACTGACCAAGGTCGTCTTGTCTCTCCTCAAAATCTGCGGCGGACAGCCATAATAGTCCGTCCAAAAAATAGAAAATGTTGAAATAAAATGAGTACCTAACAAAAAGAAGACGTGGATGAAGTATTATATTTTTATATCTATTTGAGAGATATTTGTAAGTATACTTGTACGAGGAGGCCGTACGATTTGAAATTGGATAGAAGACACTTATTTAATTAATAACTTGATTATACTAGAATGAGTTTGATGGTAAGGTGAGAACGCGCGATTGAATTGCTTGATGTATGCGAACGATACTATCCTTAATTTTTACTTAATTGCTTAGTTCAGTACTAAGTAATTAAGTAAAAATTAAGGATAGTTTCGTGTTTGCCTGAGTAGGTTAAAAATTGTGCTGATGTGATTATTGTGGTTAATGTACGCGCTTGCTCGTACAATACTACCTATTTTGACTTTACAATAGAAAGACACGCGAAACTATAAAAAATACTGCCTTGGACGATCTCAAAGGAAAACTCTTTGATATTGTATGATGAGACATGTAAAAGAGGTGCGTCAAATGTTGAGTTTAGAAAAATAAAACTTAATAGACTTTGTTCGCCTTTGCCAAGCGTTCGGTGAGAAGCGTATGAATAATATCACGACTATACTAAGAAAATATAAAAATGTAAGCAATTTTGAACGAAGTATTAAAGTGTGGAAAGTTTTAGATTTCATTTGCAAATTAGATTTTTATTAAATAAAAAATTGACTATGAATGAGCCATGACTTTTAAAGTTTAGAAGGCAAAGGGTGATTGCAATCTGAGGAATGCACACAGTTAATAAGGTTAAAAATTAACAACATAGTTCTATGCAAAAATGTTAAAAAGTTTTCAAATAAACTATTACTCACGAATACAGCGGGAACTCAGTTCGTTATTCTGTTAAATTTTCTTACCTGTAAAAAGAAAAAAAATATTACTCAGCATTCTTAGGTACAGGCGGGGAAGATGTTAATAAATTTATATTAATTATACGCAAAATAAAATAAACATTTAATATTGTTCTAGTATTCACAACACAGCCCAGCAGTGGGGGTCTCTCGGCTGAAATGATGATTCACAACACTAGCTCGTAAATTGTCAAACCGTGTAAGACCTCCGGAGGTCTTGTGACAATTGTTAATAGGAACTAATTATGACTGAAATCTGTGGATCGACTGGTGATTATTTTGACTTAGCAAGTTGGTTTAAGTGTAAATTAAACTAAATAGCATTAAATAGGTAAATAAAACTTTATTTCAGAAATTGTGAATAGAAATGACTACAGCAATCATCACAAGACCCTCCATGGAAAAGCTTTGAAATAGCTTCTTTAAAAGGTATTAACATAGTAAAAGAGCTACAAAGAATATACTTCGAAACGCTGCTTTGAGTTTTACTCTAAAACCTTACAAGATGAAGGTTGAAGACTCGCGTGTACGTCAGATTAAATTTTTCAAAGACATTATCTTCCTTGAAAGCGATAATAATTTATTTTCAAGAAAAAGATTCAGTAACTAAGATTTTGCAAAGACATATTGCATCCTGAGACTCAATTTCTGAGAGAAGTAGAAAAAAAACCTTGAAATATTCTTCGAAATTTGACTTTCCACTTAAGAATTCTTATAGTTGTACCGAAAATTACTGAGTTAATTGGTTAAACATTGCTGTGCTATATCGTCTTACCTATTTGCCATGACGATATAGATAAGTATTCATTGTGATATCCTGCCTTGTAGTAGTGGATCTATACATGTACAGACGACAGCATATCAAGCGTAACAGTTTGACCTTGAGACCGCCCTTATTCCGTTCGCAATAGAGACAGCTTTCGTAGTGCAACTTTTACACTTGATGTGCTGTCGACTGTACAATATAACTCAGTGATCATATAAGCAAATCAAGAAAACTCGTTGGCGGAGCTATTGGCCGTATCTAGCATTAGATTTCTACCTTCCGATAATTGTTTTTTAGAATTCGTCATAGAAAATTATATTTAGCACTTCTTGGCGTTGGTCGTTTTTTATTCATTAAGGTGATCCAACTCTCCATTGGATGTCTAGTATATTGGTCTAAAGTATTGGCTCAAAACTTGGAGAGCATCACTTCGCCCACAGGTAGAATTCATGGTCTACTATCGTATCGTTTCTCTAAAGAGTTATAGGAAAGCAAAAAATTACAATTTCGTTTACGTAGAAGATTTAATTATTGCAGTTATTTTCATTTCAAAACCAAACTACCGAACCGATTTTAAATAAAATTCTAAGGGATCCAACGAGAACTTTAATGCGTCAATCAAAAAAAGAAATCTCGTAAATTGGATCAGAAATCTCGGCGTAATCGATATAAATACTTAAAAAATACATACCAATCGAATTGAGAGCCTCCTCCTTAATCATAATCATTTATTTTGCTTATTGAAGTCGGTTTATAAAACAAACTTCATTCTGATGCCTTCTCTACAATCAAGCTTCTCAAATTAAACAGCATCATCACCAGCTTGCATACGTCCCACTGCTGGGCAACATGGCTTCCTACATGGGAGAAGCACATGAAGAACTTGGGCTATAACACCACCACGCTGTCACATTGCTGGTTGGCAGTAACAGCCAAGACCAAAGGCTTAATTTTCTTTCCGAAGCACGGAGGAGCTCGAGATTAAAATTTTGGTTGACCCATTCCGGGATCAACCATGACGAAAGTTGCTTCGGTTTCGTTATCGAAACCAGAGCGCCCAAATCACTACGCCACCGAGCTCCTTCAAATTATTTTAAGGAAAAATCTGCGTTACTCTTTAGTACCCCTGATTTTCCCGCGTAACACCTCAGCTTGCTCACTAACTCACACTCATATTAATAGATTTCACCACACTAAAAGCTCTTCCGTTAAGTGCCCGGATTTAATTCCCTCTGCATTACCGTGGCGCAGTTTGTAAACCTTTTTGATTTGATTTATATTTTATGACTAGCTTTATTGCATGGTGTCGCACTTCTGCGAACTGATGATTATCCAGCTTCGGAGGATAGATTCTTTGAGGTTAAGGTTACTTTGATTGCGTTTATTTCCGCCAAGGCTCTTGGCCAGCGTATTGGGCCAACTCTACATGTTGGCCCAATACGCTGGCGTAGAGATGATGAAATACGCCAAGTAGGCCTCTATACGTAAGTCCAACACCTGGCCAAATATCTAAGTCCAATGTGTACAGCCCGCTTTAGACAAGACAAACCAGTAAAAGTAAACCTTTTTTCTTCAAGATTTTATTTGACTGTCCAGTTAATGTAGTCATCAATAACCTTAATAATCTTGTTAAATCTTCTAAACACTTTTTTGTTGATAAATTTTAATGATACAAATATTTTGACATTATCTATTATTATCTTTCATTTCATCAATTCTCTTAAAACTTAGGTATATTGAGCATTTATTTCCTGATGGATGATTCTCATACACGTTAGATGATGAAATAATCAATGGTTTTAAATAATTTATGCTCATATAGAATGGATTATAGAATGGAATTTTTGCTGGATCAGACATTGACCCCGGAATGTTTTGAGCAAATATTCTATTCTTTAACCATCGTAATAAACTAATGTCCGTTTTCACCAACCATTCACTAGGCTTAGGTGATTCTTAACGACATTTGTCTCTTTCTACCTCCTTTAAATAGACTGAGATAAAAATCGCTAAGAGACTCTTGGTTGCTTCACGACAGACTCTTAAACAAAGAAAATGTAATAAAATGGGATAACAATTAATTGTTTTCATTGCACACTTACCTTACATGCATGTTGTTGCGAAACTGCAACATTCTGCTACATCAATTATAGAAAAATATTTATTTGTTATACAAGAGTGCAAAGTTGCTTTTTAACCGCGTCCTCAATTTTGAGAACCGAGCAAGCGAAGGATTCTAAAAAAAATATAATCCTGATCCTAACCCAACCCAAATTATAATCCTGAGCGCCTATCCAGCGGCAGGTAGATCTGCAATCAGATTTCTCCCCGAAAAAAAGGCACTACGTAGCCAGAGCTACCCCCGCGAAGGGCAGTGGAGTTACCGGGGAATTTTAGAGGGTATTCCATGTGTCACTAGCGCTAGGCGACCCTCACACACGCCCGTCATTTATCCAGCGGCGGGTACATCTGCAATCAGATTTCTCCCCGAAATAAGCACTACGTAGCCGCTTACCGTCGGATGGGCTTGCCACCCTTGTCTCTTGTCATTAGAATAAAAATAAAGTTTTTATCGTTGCAATGTTTGAATTTCTAATGCCCCTAGAACGCGCAATTTACTCCTAAAATATTGTTCTGAAAACATCCAGAATAATGCGAAATCCGAGGCAATCGAACAAGGGTCAGCCAAGCGGAACTGCTTGCTTTCCGGACTGTTGCGCCCAATGAGCCAAGGCTGGATTTATGAACATAGGATTTTAGATGTTCAATGGTGTTGTATCACATTAGTAAGGCGGATATGTGTCATTAGGCTCACTTGAAGATTAGGCTCACTTGAAGACACGTGTAGAAATTCAAAAAGTTGTGTTTTCATCATCTTCTCATAATTTTTGGTACGATTCTAGTTTTTTGACAGTTATACCCTTTTCACTAACCATTCCCTAGGCCATTCCCATTCGCTAACTAAGAGAATCATAACGCTAAACAAATGTAAATGAAAACGAGCTCAAGACTAGATATTATTTCAAACTCTATGGACCTCTTATTTTCCTTTTTTACAACATTCATCTACAACAGCAGATACGAGTGTGCAATAAGCGTAAGCTTTCAGAAATTCCACTGGAATTTGAGCACCCGATTGGGGTAGCGCCTCCGTCACAGAATTCAAAATCAGTGAGTAAAAACGGACTTTTATACCTTTTCATACCGGTTTTCACCCGGTGGTAAGTAGCTACCGTCGCCCAAAGCACCTGCAAGAATATGGTAAAAATCACTTGGTATTGCAGGTACGTTATCATCCACAGGCCTAAGTTCGAAGCTGGTCCGAAACGTCAAAAACGGCTGAAAGGAATTTGATAGTCTCAAGCAAATAAAAGTGCTATCTTTGCGTTGATTTATGATTTACAGAAATAGTTAAACAATGGAATAAGAGTTGGAGGAAAAAAATACTAGGCAGTTTTTAACCGCCGACGAAAAAAGAGAAGTGTTATAAGTTTGACACGTCTGTCTGTGTTTAATTAGTTTAGAGCGTCTGACTTAGGAAGTATCTCTAAAATAAAAAAGATCACTGACAAATTTATAAAGAACTAAAAGCATCCGAGTTAGGAAGTGCCTTTATAATAGAAAAAAATCACTGACAAATAATAAATTTAGAGCAGAAGTGCATTTCAGAAGTGCATTTTAACCGACCTAAAAAATAGGAGGTGGTTATCATATCGCCTCTATGTTTTTTATGTTTGTTACCTCAGGACTCCTTATTTATAAACCTATTTTAAAAACTATTTTTTTATTTATCAAAAAAAGCCAATCAAACCAAACCAATCCAAAGAATCAATTTAATAATTATAATTCGATTTCAAACCGAAATACTTAACCAGAATAATTTAAGTCATCAATTTATGCGAAATTGCGGATTTGTGCTTTTTTGTGACTTTTCAGTGACACAATACGATAGTAAAAACAATGTGTGCCGACGACGGTCACATATCTAGCTTTGACCTTAGAACATTATCATTAAAAATTGCAGGTAACTACTCAAATTTAATTATTTTTTCTTTCTTATAAGTGTTCTGAAGTCGGTTTTTATTTATGTTTATTTTTTTTGTAGATTTCTAAGTTTTTTTAGTGTATTAACAACAAAAATTCATTAAAAAATTAACAATAAATGAGCATTGAAATAAACCACTGAGGTTTTTCTACAATGCCGCGAACAATCAAATAGGCTGTCATAACTGGCAATGAAGATATCAGAAAACGATATTTTTTGAGAGGGTGCCCTTCGGTTCGCCTAAAAATTTTAGTCCTAATATTACATGGCCAAACCGTATTGGCCTAAACTTAAAGCGAACAATTATTGTTTGGCCTAACAATTATTTTGCCACCATTATAATTTGGTCTAAGAATTGAAAACCCTAATTTTTGGATTTATAATGTGAAATACCCTAATATATATTGGCATAACGTTAGTTTGGCATTACGTCAATTTCGCTCAGTAAAGCTCTAACTTTAGCATATCTCATATTGAATGTGCCAAAAATTTATCAGCCTAAGACAAAAACAATTTTATTGAATAAATAAATTGACAGAAGCGAATCGCTGCAAATCCGACACCACGTAGTCTTGTCTGCCCTACCCCTAGAGTGTAATTTAAGCCCGCAGCTCCGGAGCCGTGACAGAAGCCATGCATGCTACATGCCTGCTTGCATGCTGCATGCAGGCTTGTATGCTGCATGCCTGCTTACATGCTGCATGCCTGTTTGCATGGCATACCTGCTTGCATGCTGCATGCCTGCAGGTTGCTACGTTATTATTAATAAATATTAATAATTAAAAGGAAAAACAATCAAACATATTATTACCTACATAATAATATGTTTGATTAAATCAATTTGCAACAAATACAAATTTTTGGCCAAGTTACTTTGCCTTATTAAAATGAGTCAGCGTTTTATACTTTATGATTTTTAATTTTGTGGAAATTAATATTTAGTAATTGCAAACTTTAGAGATTACGAATTGTTCCGCCAAATGTCGCATTTGGTAAATAACAATATGGCGATAAAAAGTTAGACGAAGTGAAATTAGACCAAACACGATTATGAAAAGTGAAATTATGCGAAAAAAATTGAGGCTAACCGTTTATACAGAAACCAAACTGGCAAATTTATTTTTATATAACTATCCAACCTTTTAAAAACTTTTAAAAGTACAAGAAATAACATAATGATCTTCTGAGTCTAATAAATGAGTCTAATAATATTTATTGTAATAACATGGCTTTTATTTATATATTTGAATCTTTCTCTGTGACAAATACTTCTTGGGCGGTTCAGGTTTGGAGTTAAAGAGTAACTTTCTTATTTATAAGTATGGGTATGAGTTAATCTCAAGACCAGTCAAGTTTATGATAGATAGGTTGGAGTTATTATGAAGTAATTTCCAATATATATTCAGCGTGGCGAAATGCCGCGGGTTAATTTTATACCGCATCGCTCGGCCGCGCAATATCCTGCCCCGGACGGCCTAACCGCGTTGGTCTGACTGTAATAGAAAACTCATTCAAACCGCGCCTAGTTTTGTTTTAACAATTGAAGGTGAACTGACACTTTTTCGGATTATCACTTTTACGCCTAGCCACAACGAAATTAAGTGCAACGTTCTTTGTTCGAGTCTGGTATATTACAAATTCATTTATTCATTGAGACTAAAGATTTTTTTGTTTCGCGTTTTTTTAAATTATTTTTTATTTTCAGTTCATTCTAACACTGAATTCGTTAAGAGCTATTTTATTAGCTCCCGCCGCAAAATGAGGGGTGTTATATATTAAACGAGTCTGTGTGTGTGTCTGTCTGAGGCATCGTAGCTCCGAAGCGAATGAACCGATTTCGATTCATTTTTTTGTTTGAAAGCTGTCGTGATCAGAATGGTTCTTAGCTGCAACCTATGAAGATCCGTTCAGGCGTTTGATGACCTCATTTCCTACTTAACAAAAGGGCTTTACTAACTTTCACAGATCCGATTGATTTGTAATTTTGTTAACTGTTACTACGGTGGTATTTCCAAGACATGCTAACCTTGTGCTGATCCTGTACATGATCCTGTAGCTTTAACTTACAGTAGATATAGCGTATTTGGGCCACATAAGAATAGTCTCGATGACATAGTAGATAATAATTAATGAGGCCAGCTTAAAATTTAATTTTTTATGCTAAATTAGATGATACTTTATATTCTATTGAATATTATATTTTTTTAAATATTTCATTTGCCCATCCACTTTTAAACTCCACCTTTATATATCACAGTAGAAATTTATTCTTTTGATTGCATCTTATTTTCATGTGAGTATTCTTGAAATATTTAGACATTGTCCCCCTCATTGCTTTGTCTGTCTACACAATTCATCTCTACAGGAACAATCAAATTGTTAAATATCAATAAAACTCTATTGTCATAAATATACAATGAAATACCTTACGGGCACGCCTTTAAAGTCGCTTGTGCTTTTACAAAGCCTTCAAACAAGAGCCTAAAGTTTATGGTGTCGTGATTTCAGCTCGTAAATCGTATATTTCTTCATACTATTTTTCGTAGAGCCATTGAGCAGCAATGAAATTTTATACTCTTCAAATGCCCCAGTTAAATGTGTACTAAAACACTAACACCAATGTTTATTTCACCTGATCCCTATCTTTCGTGCAATGTGAGAATCGTAACTGAGGGGAAGTTAAAAGCAGCTTTGTGTAGCTATAGTGATGCAACGAACAGAATAGTATTACTGACAAATAGTTTTAGAAAAAACCACTTCTACTGGATTTTAATCGTATTTAATTGTCATCATCATCACCAGCCTTTATACGTCCCACAGCTGGGCATAGACCTTCCTTCATGGGAGAAACACATTTGGACTGTGGGTCAGAAGTGTCAGAACACCACCACGCTGGCCCAATGCGGGTTGGTGGGCTAAAGCGGTTGCAGTAACAACCGGGACCAACGTCTTAACGTGCCTTCCGAAGCATGGAGGAGCTCGGGATTAGAAATTTGATTGACCCATCCTGTGGTCGACCATAGCGAAAGTTGCTTTGTTTTCGTAATAGAAACTAGACCGCTCCAACCACTACTCCACCGAGCTCCTCAAATTGAAATGTTTATTACACATTTGAATTACGTTTGTTTGTTTTTTGTTGTTTAATGTTTCTGTTACTATCGCAGTTTGATTAATCAATGCTCCAGTTTAAGCTGACGCAAACCCTTAGCTTCAATTTTATCTTGAATGAGTTCCTGTGGCTCTAAAATAGTCACTTTGAGCTTATGACTTGGTCATCGCAACCAAATCCTATAAAAGCTAAGATATGGGCGGCATGCCTTAGAAGCCTCTCTCCGCTCAATAATGGCGTCTTTTATGGCATTTTTATGACTGACAGCAATAAAACATATCATTGCTTCACGTCACCGTATGAAAATTCTGAGCGCGATAAATTTTGGTCACCGCTTATTAAATGAGGTAATGTGCATTCTAATGTTTATATGAGAAAGGTTTTATGAGAGGTAAATTTAAAATTTCTAAAATCGTTGGCCTCAAAAGCTTATAAGCTACAAGTTATGTCATACAAAAATATTCTACATCATCATCATCATCACTAGCCTATATGCGTCCCACTGCTGGTCACAGGCCTTCCTACATGGGAGAACATGAAAAGTTTAGGCCATGACACCACCACGCTGGCCCAACGTGGGTTGGTGTGTTGCAATAACAACTGGAACCAACGGCTTCACATGCCTTTTGAGCAACGGAAGAGCTCGAGATAACAAATTTTGATTGATCTTTCCCGGAATTCATGATGGCGTTGTTTCCTTAAACCAGAGCGCTTAAACCACTACAAAATATTAACGTGCATTAAAATTAATGCCCACAACCTTACGAAGTTTTCGGTAAAATAACAATACCTTGTAGTGTGGTTTCTGAGTTAAGTAAGTTCGTTAGAACTCAACGAGGAAGGGCTGTGTTGGGAGACCTATGTTATAGGAAGGTGGATGTGTTCCCTCCTTCCTTTAACATGGGCACCTTCAAAAGAGGCGTGGAAAGGCAACTTTTGGGCCGGCAAGGTTGAGGCGGTTATAGCAAAGTGTTTGAAGCTGCAATAGCTGTCTTCGCATATGGACTCTTCTTATTGCTTCACATTAGGTGGTGTTGAGTCATTTGCCGTGAAAATAAAACATGTTTCCTATACAGCCAATGTAACGCTTCCGTAATAAGCTCGGTAACCGCTTAGCACCAGGCAGACTGAATGTCTGTTTGCCATGATTATTGCACAACTGCGCGATCAAAATTCATTGGCTTAAAAAACACATACTTCGAAATATTTTATGATAAAAATCTAATTTATTAAAATCTTTGTTAATAAAAAATATTAGTTTATTTAAATGTCACCTGAATAGGGGTTATTAAAGCACGATATCTCTGTCCCTTTCTGTCTCACCCAAAATAACTTACACGAGATTTCACCTTAAACTGAAATAGTAAACATAGCCTTAACGTAGAGCGTCAAAATATTTCTCCTTAAAATTACATTTTGTTACACTTCATTTTGTCGAGCTATCATAGTATCCTGCACAATAAATGACTGATTGACAGCTTCATTTCCTATTAATGTTTTCTCTGATAGAAGGGTCTCAAGGAAATAGTGTTTCTGAAAAAAATCTCGATAGAGGTTCCCCTTGAGATATGACATGTCGATTCTTTTGGGTGCACGTCACCAAAAATGGCAAAACGAAACATGTTTCATCATGTATTAATAGCTAAAGAGAGTGGACGACCAGGGTCAAAGGAAAGGAAATAAGTATAACACCTACTAACTGTATGTAGGTACACTCTGTGAGCAAAATAAATATTTGACTTTGAATTTGAGGAGCTCGGTGGCGTATTGGTTTGAGCGCTTAGGTTTCGATAAAAGCGAAAGTTTCTTTGTTTTTCGATATCGAAAAACAAAGCAACTTTCGCCATGGTCAATCCTGGGATGAGTCAATCAAAGTTTATTATCTCGAGCTCCTCCGTGCTTCGAAAGGCACGTTGAGCCGTTGGCCCCGGTTGTTCCTGCACTGCTTTAACCCACGAACTCGCATTGGGCCAGCATGGTGGTGTTTTGGCCCAAACTCCTCATGTGTTTCTCCCATGTAGGAAGGCCTGTGCCCAGCAGTGGGACGTATATAGGCTGATGATGATGATGATGATGACTTTGACCAAATAGAGCTAACGAGAGTGGACTGATATGATGCAAATAGGTACGCATTTTGCAACGTAGACGATACATATTTTACTATGAGCAAACAGTGGCAGAAAACAGAGGAAACAACTACTCGACAACCCAAGCAAAAAGTCAAGAGCATTCAAAAAGATTCAGTAGTATCAAAAATATGTTGCGCTTTCGATAATAGCTGGTTTTCAACATGTCAAGGTCATAATAATTTTCAACTACTATCTTACCGACTATAAATTTTAAATTATAATATAAACATTAAAATTTATAACTTACGAATTCAATTATATAATTCAAACTTGTTAGTTTTTTAATCCCCCACGCAAAAAGAGGGGTGTTATAAGTTTTTCGCATTTGTCTGTGGCATCTAGCTCCTAAACGAAGCGACCGATTTTGATTTTTTTTTTTTTTTTTTTTTTATACTACTAGATGACAAACAAGCTGACGGCCCACCTGATGGTAAGCGGTTACCGCCGCCTATAGACACCTCAATAACAAGGAAAAGTCACTTGATATTGCAGGTGCGTTGTCATCCTGGGGCCTAAGATAAAATGCCGTCCATGCCCAGTAATTTTTTGTTTGAAAGCTGACGCGATCGAGTTGGTTTTTAGCTATAATTTATGAAGGTCAGGTGTTCGATGACTATCAGCTCATTTCCTACTAGACAAAAGGGTATTGCTAATTTTCACAGATCCAATTGATTTCTTTGGTTTACTATTACTCCGGTAATATTTCCAAGACCTTTTTTAACTACACAGGTCAATTTTTCAGAAACTTAGCAGACATAGCGTGTTTGGGCTCATAATCATAGTCTCAATGAGATAGATATTAGAAAAATAAGACGGAACTTACATTTTTATATACATAAAATTTTAAAGATAAAAATGTCTTTTACATTGTTTTCACATACAACACTCTGGTTAGGTTTCACTACAAACCGAATTAACGCGAGCTGTTTTATGGCCGCAATATAAGAAAGACGTCGGTACTACCTACCGAGACGACCCTACTTACGGGCCTACCACCTGGTAATAAAAATAAAACCCCTGTATTCAGATACAGCTCTTTCATTGTTTATATCAAAAAATTACATCTGTTATCGTTTTTTACCTAACATTGTGATCACTTCCCAGCGAACGACTAATTCCCGCAACTCGCGCTCGGATCAGTTGTCACGGCAACCGCTTTAGCCCACCAACCCGCATTGAGCCAGCACGGTGATGTTACGACCCAAACTCTAAGCATGTATTATCCTTTATAGGAAAACCTGTGCCCAGTGTAGTGGGACGTATAAATAGGTCGGTGATGATGGTGATGATGATGAGAGTTTTTGCAGTGACCACGATCGCAAGTTTAAATAAGTTTCCCCTCACTTTTTGATCGTTTTCAGGTTGCTTGTTCGATTCAGAATACTATAGTGTATGATGACTTATGAAGATGTTATATGAGGTTTCTAGTCCCGTCGTGTCGATAAATAATATAAAATTAAATATTTTATGTAACGCCCGGCCTTAATAATCATCTATCTAACACCATCTCATTGAGACTATTCTTATGAGCCCAAGCACGCTATATCTGCTGTAGTTTCTGAAGAATTGAGCATTGCGCAGACTATTTATGGTACAGGATCAGGCTAAGGTTAGCATGTCGTGAAAATACCACCAAAGTAAGACTTAACCAAATTTCAAATAAATCGGATCTGTGAAAGTAAGTAGACCCTTTTTGCAAGTAGGAATTATTTCCTGCTTAAAATCATCAAACGCCGGAACAGATCTCCATCAATAATAGCTAAGAACCATCACGATCATGTCAAAAAAACCTAATCAAAATCGGTCCATTCGTTTAGGTGCTACGCTACGATGGCACAGACAGATACAGATATACTGATACACAGACAGACACGTCAAACATACGGCAATGATGGATTTCAAGGAAGTGTGGTGAAGTTGGTACATAACATACGATAGACTAACGAAAACGATGATCAGAGATCGTTACTGGATAAAACTATTGGTACGTAAGGTCCCCAGAGATCATCGAGTACGCACTGATTTCGGAGTAGGAGCAGTCTGTTTTAACCTGTTTATTACTTTCTTCTGGACTCAATTGATTTGAAAAATTGACAAAGGCTTCCGAGAGTTTAACTCGACTTAAGTAAGTAATATAACACTACTTCTGTATTTTTACAGGCATTTAGCACGTGGCGTCCATATACTACGTTAGCCACTTACTATTAGGCGGATCGTGTACTTTTTGCCACTCTTGGTGTAAAAACATACCATAACATGATGGTTCCGAAATATATAAGTTAATAAACTCTAACAGGTTCCATTAAATCATATTGTCATTTTTCTAAGACTCCTCATTCTAATTTATTACAAAGTTAAAAGCCAGTGTTATTTCATTTCGTTTGGTATTTATATTCCTATTATTTCATTTAAGAGAATATACAAACTAAGTAATTCTTTAATTTTAATCATTGTTTGGAAATATGTGTTTTCTGTGTTTGCTAATTGATTATGGGATTTCTGAACGATAAATTTACCTCTCTCCATACAAAAGGGACGTTTTTGTGGGTTTGCTTAAAAAAAATGAAAATAATTCACGATTGGTGTTGTTTTATTTCATTAGGTATGACTCCCTTGAAATTCTATTCTGTTTTTATAAACAAATATAAGTTTTGGCTTTTGTCTATTATTTTATTGTTCGGTCTACTCTGTCTTAGTAATATTTAAAAATTAAAACTACAGCAGGAGAAAAAAGAATTATATCCTAGTATATTCGCAAGCTAGCCCACGGGAAGTCGATCGCTGTAAAGTGTAATTATCATTGCTTATAAAATGTCTCATTAAACGCAAAAGAAATCCGATTGATTTTATTTTAAACATGGAATACTCTCGATAATATAACACTATCATCATCATTATTTCAGCCAAATGAAGTCCACTGCTGGTCCGAAGCCTCCGCAAGGCTGTGCTACAATACATGATCTCCAGCTTTCCTCATCCAGCCACCACCAACTACCTTCTTTACGTCGTCAGTCCACCTAACAGAGGGATGCCCAAACATTTCGTGTTGTATAAGGCAATATTGATGACTCTGAGTGTAATTACTAGGCATTGACGGTATTTCATCTTAGGCCTCAGGATGACAACGCACCTGCAATATCAAGTGATTTTCCCTTGTTATTGCAGGTGTCTATAGGCGGCGGTAACCGCTTACCATCAGGTGGGTCGTCAGCTTGTTTGTCATCTAGTTGTATATAAAAAAAAATCGTCTTTATGGCAATACGAGACATAATTTGAAGAGAACACTATATTCTTCTTGCAAATTAGACTGTCCTTTAAAGTTGTCGCACAGGTTACTGATATCCCCGATGTCCTTTGTGTGATGTCTGTATTAGCTTTATCATCGGCGAAAAGGGAAGATCTTCCGCCAAGCCATATGTTCGCTCGGGGACCGGGAACTTTTTCTCTACACTATAGGTATGTACAGTCGACAGCACATCGAGCTTAACAGTTTCGCCTTGAGACCGCCCCTACTGCGTTCGTAATAGAGACGGCTTTCGTTCCAAACCACTCGTGCGTGTGTCCGTGGCTTAACAGGTTAGTGAAAGCTATACCAGCTAAAACCTGGTTACAATTATTTTTAAACATTGTATTTAGATTGAAACACAGATGGACTTAAAAAGTATGCAGTCAGATCTCGTAACATAAGGAATAATGGCCGGCAAACATTCAATGCAGTGGTTCAAATCACCAAGCACGGATATTTCAATGCCTGCAATAAAAAAATCCTTGAGAATAACTTCGAAAAGTTGACATAATCTACAAGAACGCTCAAAACGTCAAAATTGATAATATTTGGGAACCGGAAATTCGACCCTTATTAATTTTAAAAAAGAAAAAAGTGGTGTTTCATAAATGAATATTTTAATCTTTTCCTGCTCAAAGGAGGTATCAAAATTCAAAACCAAAAACCGAATGAAAATCAACATGTAAGCCCCTTTAATACCTTCATGTTCAGACAGCGTAAGGAGTTTTGGACGAACGCAAACGAATCGGAATAATCCGGGCTTATCTCAACTCTGCAGTACCAAGTAGGTTAAAGTGTAAGGCTTTTGATCTACGACGTGTTACTTCTTAACCACAGTTAACTATAGGAATATACGTTTCTGATACATCATTTTAAATCATAATTTTAATGCCATCAATTTTTATGAGTGAGCATCAGCCATCATCAACTAACTACATATGCGACAAAGGCCTGGCTTCATCGGGAAAACACAGGAAATTAAGGCCTTAACACTTTGCTTTGAATGAAATCGGTTATATTGTGTAAATATCGACATAATATTAATCAAAAATCATATAATGTATGTGTACTCATATGTATGTATATTGTATGTGTGTGTTGAATGTAATCGTAAGTATCCTATGTATGTGTGTGTGTTTTTAGGTAAAAAATATATTCTGAGTTCGATAAATAAGAAAACTGGCGTACTAAGAATAAAAAATAAGCAAAGCAAGCACACCTTAACAGTTTGTAACAGAGATCATTTTGCAGTAGCAATGTAAAACTAATTTCGTTTTAGGTGGCACAAATGTTGCTCTTTAACCAAAAAAGATTTTTGATTATATTTTTATACAACCTGAATGAATCTGTTTATTTTCATCAACTTTGATTGGAATGTCTGAGCCGTATTTTTCCACGGATATTTTCAGACAGCTCTAATAATTTATTGACCTCATAGATTTCAATTACAGATAAACCCTATCCCGCTTATCGCGAAAGCCCTTCACGCTCGGTCCTAATTAACAATCAATCATTAAAATCATTTAATTCTTCGATTAAAATGGTATTTTAAAATTAATCGAAAAGGGAATTTAGAGTTTTATTTGATATCAGCATTGATAAAAAAAACTAATCATCAAAAACAAAGTTACCTGGTTTCTAATGTTAATTTCCCTCTAGGTGGCGCTAACCCACCGGAGGGCTATGAAAATAGGAAAATAATTTGTGTCTAGAATCTGATGCATGACGGGTTAGGTGTATATATCACTGTGATAATAATAATTAATGTTGCAGCAACTAGGCGTCATTTAAAATAAAGGTTGAACCTACTAAGCTCGCTGAGTCTGAATAGTTCCAACAAAAGTTTGGAGTGATGAGTATTAATTAATATCTACTGAAACTAAAACAGTGAAATAAAACAAAAATCTGATAATGATTTGGTATGAATATTGCATTAAGCGAAGAATTTAAGTGTTTGGCAAAATTTCAAAACGACTAAACTCTGCGGGGAGGATGAAGACGGTCACCCTCAAAAGAAATTCATGACAGTAAAAATAATTGTTGCCATTAAAAGAACGATAAAAGATTACTTTAAACAGCTCTTTTTTCATCAATTCACAATACCGACAATAATATTACAGTAGTTAGTTCTATCTATAGCGTCGAGAAACGAGGGGTGAAATAAAATCAGTTGCGTTATACGTTTCTCATTCCATGCACAACCGCCTCCCGCGCACCCTCTGGCTTAACTAAACCTCGAAACCTGAACATAGTATTTGCAAAAGCCTTCTTAATAATCTACTTTAAATTAGTAACGGCGCCCCTGCCTTCTATTCTCAACTATCGGATCACAGATTCGATTCTTAAAGTCACATCCCGACTCGCACTGACGCACCGCGATAAAAAGTGACAGGTATAGTGTTTGGATATTCGTATCTTTTCCAACAGTTAAGAACAAGGCAGGTGTTGAATAGTGTATTAAAAACAAAGTGACTTTTACCGTGGTCGATCCCGCAATGGGTCAACTTAAATTTGTGATCTCGAGTTCCTCAAGCTTTGGAAGGCACGTCAAGATTTTCCTTTTTGTCTATGATGACCAATTTAGTTTAAAAAAAATACAGTTAGAGATGGTAAATACGTATTTAACACTCGAATTCTGAGTGCCAGACCGGGGTAGTGGCTTGCTTTACAGAAGATTATAGCTAAATAACTTATAGTTTAGTATTACTTAACTATTACGAATCTGTGCTAATACTGCGGAGAGTAGGTTGCTAGAGGTTAAAAGCAAAGAGACTGGTCTCCTATGCTGTCGATATTAATACTTTTTCTTGATTTTTGAGTCGTACCCTCAGTGCTACGAGCGTCTATAGGCTACGGTAACCGCTTATCACCAAGCGTTCGCTCGTTTGCCACCCATTTCGCCTAAACAAAACGTCATCGATCGCATCTTTTCAGTTTTAAACTAATCGTTTAGAGGTATATTACTTCGTTGACGTGATTTAATTCTCGTCTCAGGAAGCGCTACATTGAAAGTTCTGCTCTTCGTACAACTAAAGAGTAAAGCTCCGTGTATAAAGTGACAAACGGTTCAGTAACTATACTCTGACGTCAAGTATTCTGCATTTCGCTTTGTGCAGATAGCAGACTTGCTTTGACGAGCGAGTTGGCTAAACTTCAGAGGACAGATAATGCTTTTCGAAGCCTATGGTGATAGTTAGATAATAATTAATATCTACAATAGTTTTACGTAATGTGCTGCGGGCACAAATTTAAAAATGTTGATATTAAGATGTCTTTTTGGAAACAAAAGAAAATTATATTTTAGCTGATACTACATATTGACAACTGAATAAAAAATTACGCAAGTCGCCCTTGTGTAACATTTTATAAGGACGTCTTTTTGGAAATAAAAGAAAATGATATTTTGTCTGATGATGATTATTGAATAGTATTGTAACTCGAAAATAAATTACCCACTACTGCATGACCTGAAATAAATAATGCATTATAAATATTATAGGTAATAGATATAGTGAATGTTTTGTAAGTTGCTGTAAAATAAAAAAAATCTTCAAAAACATAATGCTAGCCCCTACTGGCCAGGCCTTCTGTCATGGGAGCAACACATCAAGAGTTTTGGGCCATAGCACCACCATGCTGACCCAATGAGGATATGTGGTTGAAAGTGGATGTAGAAACAGCTACAGAAACAACAGAAGGTACAGACGACCGCACATCAAGTCTAACAGTTGCACTACGAAAGACGCCTCTATTACGAAAGGAATAAGTGCGGTCTCAAGGTCAAACTGTTACGCTTGATGTGCTATCGACTGTAGCATGTCATCATATTTGTGCTCGCGTCATGGTTTATTTGTTTATTCATGTATGTGTATTTCTAATGTTATAATATAAAAAATGGGCCTGATTCTGAACACACTCTCTCAGTTTAAATTTAAATACAGTATATCTCTTTCTCGCAATATGTAATAGAAAAAAGATAGCAAGAATTCGTTTAGAGCTGTCAACTAAATTTAGACAGATTTCAAAGGATAATTTTAGACGGCATGTAAGGAGGTGCCTTCTAAACACTGCATTTTATCACTTTCAATAAGGTCGAAAATTGAACGCACGTTTCTAAATGTCAAATCATATTTTCGTATTCATATTGAGAGAAAGAAATGCACTGAAATTTAATTTAGTCTTAGCATGTGTTCTCCAAAATTAGGGCCAATATGTTACCAAATTAATTAGAATTAATTTGGTAATATATTGGCCCTAATTTTAAATAAGCATATTAATGAATAAAACATGAAAAAATGTTTTCCGTTATTTAGTATCTATAGCACAAGCTCTTGACCGTGCTTATTTTGGGATAGATATTAGGGGTGTATGAATATTTTAGTTTTGATATTTTTCTTTTTACACTTTATATAAAATTAACAGAAAGTCCTATAAGAAGCAAATGACGTTATCTTAGTATGGGACCTAAGTAATAAATATAACGTGGACTCAGCCGGCAGCCAAGACCTTTTGGCATCGGGTGTACTGCGGGCAGTATAAACAATAGGGGATAATTTACTCCGAGGCCAGTTTAACAATCTGTTCATATGAAAATTGAACATCCAAGATTGTAGTAACATGAGTGTGTTAGGAATACCTTCTCATAGTTTGTTACTCACACATATTGTGCTGATTCAAAAAGATGACTGCCTGAAATTGTACTCATGAATCCTCAATTATCTTTCTTCGTGAATCTGATTTTTGAACTTTCAAATCCTGAATAAAACATTGAAAAAGTAAAGCAAAAATAAAATCATTTTACCGCGTCATAAGGTACAGACCACGTCACAACAAGTGTAAAAGTTGCACTACTAAACCCGCCTTTATTATTAATGAAATAAGGTACCAAGGTAAATTAAGGTACATTTTGGAATCATTTCCTTATTTCTGTACTGTTGTACCGCTATGTATCTCGTACATGAAAATTGGGAATTATAATTTTAAAAAATGAAACGAAAGTGCTTTCCTTACTTTATTTTTCGAACAATTATTATTGACAGCTTGTGGAAATGTAAGTATAATACCTCAAGCCTCAAGGTAACGACTTTAATGATTACAGATTTATTTGGCAACATGTTTGATAAATTTCTTTTTTAAAATACAAAACACAGCAAAACACTTAGCACCACCTATGAAGAGTCCATATGCGAAGACGGCCGGTGCAGCATTTACACCTTGCTGAACCATAAGGTACCTTTTCACGCTCCTTTTGACGGAACCTATCATGAAAAAAAAACAATGTTTATATGTTTGTCCTATAAGAGCTTGGAAACCATAAATCAGATTATGATAAAACTTTGGTAGGGTGTTCTCGGGTCGCTAGCGAAGGTTCCTGAATTACAAATTATATCGGGACGAGGTACTAATTTAAAATTAAACTAAATATCACGTGACCATACATGATCCTTATCCTTTGCGATTTGGTAATTTTTAAAACTTGGACATTTTGCGATTTGGTCATTTTGAGACTTGGACATTTTGTTACCACTTGACATTTTGAGACTTGGACATTCTGCGACTAAGCGATATAAAACAATGGAACACAGTTCTTTCAAAACTGCCATAGGCTGGAAGTGAAGGAGTAAGACTAAGTATTCTTATAAGTGATCATTTGTATATGTACTAAGTAATCATTTGCATTAAAATACAATCCAACCTAAATACCGGGTCCTTTAATCCCACAAATGCTTCACTTATCTCCATTACACGAAAACAAATATCATCTTATTAAGAATGTCGAGAAAGCCTTGACACTGGAACGATTGCTTGAGACGTGCCTTGAATATTTGTTTGAATGAGAAAAATACTGACATTTATGTCATAAAATAAGTGGCAGAGTCGTGTCTTATCATATAAATATGATGGGAATTTTATATGGCAAGTTATTTAAGTTTAATTCCTCATCCTATAACAGTATATCATTCTGCATTAGGACTGCAAGTTGCAATACTGATTTTGACCTGCAACTGCACTGCTAACTGATTGAGCTGTCATCTTACAGTATACTTGCAGTAACCAGACAGAGATAGAACAATCTGCATAACTAGATATTTGAACGGTACCGTTGGTGCTTTAGCAGGCCAGACAGACAAAACTCCTCAAATTATAATTATAAATGTAACAATAATTTTGGCAAAAAAATGCTTACGTAGGCTTAAACATGAATGTACAACGCTTAACCGGCTTCTACCACTTGAAATTCGCTTTTATAAATCTTTTTAGGGCAAAATTTGCTCATCAAGTAAACATAAATGTTGTTGTTCCCCAAAATATCAAACATAAAAAATGTTTAGACGCCCTTAAAGCCTATTTAAGAGGGTACTTCAAACGCTCTTAGGATTTATGTTTTGAAGTATAATAAAAGGCGTAACAAGATCTAACAGTTTTATAGCCAATATAAACTTATAAAGAGATACCTACTCAAACTCTGATACCCAATTATCCTTGTCAATATATTACGGAAGAGTAATACTTGAAATTTTCTGGCGAAACTAGGGTTGGATTAAGTTCTTAATTAATATGGGTATTTTTCATAAATACTGTAGTATACAAAAAAAACTGTTATTTATTTGACCAGATTATTTTAAAATCTAATTTAACGCGAGATAAATCCCATAAATGGCTTTATTTCAAATGTTATTAATTTGTCAAGCCGCGTAATGATCCCAGCAGCATTATGAAACCCATTGTGTCTGAAATAAGTGGTGTAATTTTTTTTTTATTATTTTATTTTACCCTGTTTATATCACTAAAAGAAAGTAGATGCACAGAACAATATTAGGACCCGAGATATAAAAATCCTAATATTAAAGATTATATCTCTCCCTGAAGAGTTACTCTTGGTTATATTAAAAGTTTTATTCTAATTAATTAAGTAAGGTAGGTAGCACTCATTACTACTAATCTAAGTCTTTAGATTTATTTTACCATACACGTCCATAAACTTTCCAGGAATGTCTCAGGTTAACTTTCATTTTGTACAATAATAGCATCTATTCATATTTTCCTAAGAACACCAGTTTGACTAAATTTGCAATAGTAACAAAGCCCATAAAATCGCGTCTTTTCCATTTAGTCAATTCGAGTATTTTTTTTTGTGGCCGCATGGCACAAATGAAAAAAAATTGGCGACTTTACTGCGCCATAAAGTCGCCTAGTTTTATTTAATTTAGTTTGAAAGACAGAGTGACTTATTTTTGTATAGGAAGTCTTCTTAATTTTATTTTTAACATTATCAGAAACGTTTAAAAATTTATTTACTTAGAAAAATATCTAAAATAGAAAAAATCCACGCCCCGGTGCGAGGATCGAACCCGCGACCTTTCACAATCCTTGTGACTGTTCTAACCATCTGGGCTACCAAGGAGTTGGGTTAACCCTGTGAAATTCTTCTACTCTATCTTTATTTTCATTTTTTTTAAGCTAACGTACACCCTACAATGTCTAAATATTCTATTTCAACATCCGAACGAGTATGTTTACAAATACCTACGTTTTTGTTTTCGGTCCGCCGGTCCTTAAAATAACAACTAAATATACATATAGATATTAAAGTTTTAAAGTCAAATCAAAGCATTTTATCTTAATGAAAGTTTTGCGAAAATTGTGAAATTATACTGAAAAAACCGAAGAAGACTGAGCCACATATTTTTTACAGACTTCCTTTAGTGAGGAAAACCAGAAAAAATTCACGTCCTGGGGCGGGGATCAAACCACGACCGGACCGTACCGCGACTAGTATGTTTACAAATACCTACGTTTTTGAACAAAAACGTTAAAACATCCGAGCGAGTATTTGTAAATATACTCGTTCGGATGTTGAAATAGATTATACTCTCTCCTTGTCCAACACGGTTTTACTTTAATGTAGTATACATTCCAATGCATGCGCCACCACACGTTTCCAAGCCTCAAACAAAAAAAAAAAAAAATACACACAGTTTTTGTTCTTAATACACTGGATCGATCTTCATTATGTATTCGTGTGCGTGAAGGCCACCACGGTATATTTTGTAAAAATCGTTTTGTGATGTTTTTTGTGTAAATAGAATAACATCAACAAAGTCTAAATATAAATAAGACACCAACAAAAGGTGATGTTATGAAATTTAAGTCTGGTATGTCACTAAAACACTGAAATCAAACTCCAATAATATATGACGCAATAATGGGTTGTGTTGGTAAGAAAATACTAACAGAAAAACGTAAGTAAGACTATTTTATTACTGCAATTAATAAATAAAACATTCTTTTAAAATTAAGAACAGTTGAGCGTTCGTGCATATCTTTTTATTGAATGCAGAACAGCCGGCTTTATTTTTAAGGTTATGTTTACGTTTGTTGGAACATTTCCGTCGGAACCAAAAATGCAAAAATAGTTTTCTTAGTTACAACGTCGGTTTGAACACTTTAGCATACTCTTTTTTCTTAGAAATTGGCAGCAAGTAAATACTTGTATTATTGTTTTCTATAAACTGTATTTTCGTAATAATTTGATCACTTTTGGTCGACGGTCTTTTTCCGCTCTCGCGATTGCAATATAGCTGCATTTTACTAAATAACATTGACTAAGGAATCATAAAAATATGAAACAATAAAGAACAGTGCAAAGATTGAAAAAATTAAAAAGAAAATAAGAAAACTTCAAGTTAGATTGGAGAATGGAAGTAACTCCACCAAGAACACCATCGAGTTAACTTGATAATATCTAGCTCTAGAGGAATCCGGTGTGTAAACAAGCATTTTTTCAGTTTAGAGTGCATTGGTTAATATGTCATTAATAATGATGTAAGGTCAATATATTAGTACTTTACTACAATTATGAAGGATGGAAGTAGAGATGACTACCTACCTAATTTAAATATAAAAAAGATTTAATTTGAAATCAATAAGAATCAAATTGACTTTGTGTAATTATTTTTATCAGACATATGCGCTACTATTTGTGAGTAGACAATGTCTGTGCATTCTTGACATAAGTACTACTGATTTGAAATAAAAACACCTTACCGGATTACAACAACAAGAAAATACTATAAGTGCTACTACTTGTGAGTAGGCAATATCTGTGTAATTTTGACTTAACAGCTACTACATATGAGTCTAATGAGCACATAATATTTTTATATTCTGGACATAAGCGCTACTACTTGTGACTAGACAATGTCTATGCATTCTTGACATAAGTGCTACTGATTTGAAATAAACACACCTTACCGGATTACAACAACAAGAAAATACTATAAGTGCTACTACTTGTGAGTAGGCAATATCTGTGTAATTTTGACTTAAGAGCTACTACGTATGAGACTAATGAGCACATAATATTTTTATATTCTGGACATAAGCGCTACTACTTGTGAGTAGACAATGTCTATGCATTCTTGACATAAGTGCTCCTACTTCGAAGGAGAAAAAATCTGTATATTCTTTATGAGCACATAATATATATATATTATATTCCGGACATAAGCGCTACTACTTGTGAGTAGACAATGTCTATGCATAAGTGCTCCTGCTTCGAAGGAGAAAAAATCTGTATATTCTTTATGAACACATAATATTTTTATATTCAGGACATTTAGCGCTACTACTTGCGAGTAGACAATGTCTATGTATTCTTCACATGTGCTACTACTTGTAATGAGAAAAAATCTGTACATTCTTAACAGAAGCACTACTACTTATGAGTAGACAATATCTGTGTATTCTTGACTCAAACGCTACTACTTATGAGAGTTGTGAGAAGATAATTACTGAAAATTCTGGACATAAGAGCTACTACTTGTGAGTAGACAATGTCTCTGTATTCTTAACTTCAGTGCTACTAATTATCAGAGTAGTGAAAAGTCAGATTTTATAAATTAATGTGTATAAAACAATGTGTATTCTTGACTCAAGCGCTACTACTTGTGAGTAGACATGTCATCAAAAATAAGAGGAGGGTGCATAAAAGAATACTAATGGGCAAATGTAAAATAAAAATAAATAAAAATAAAGTGGGTTGGGAAAAGTATCACAAGAATCAAATATGAAAAAGTATCCCATACCTATAAATTTTTATAGAGCCCCCCCCTCCAAAAATTAATGATGAAATACTAGCAGTTCTTCCTTGTATAAACACTAAACAAGACCAAAGGCTTAAATTCCTTCAATGCCCAGACGGCAGCCTAAGTTGTCATGACAATTAAAATTTAATTGTGTCTTGTTTATCAGGCTTTGATGGGTTAACTGACAAGAGATAATTCCAACTGTAATTGGACATACAATCAAAGATATTTTGAAGGGTAACAAAGAAGAGTTGTAAGATGCAGCAAAAATGACTGCTCAAACTTTTTATGATGATAACTTATCTCAATTTTTGTTGGCATTAGACTAGTTTTGCAATTAAAAATGCTCTTGAAGATGAATATGCGGATGAATATTTGTTTCATGAAGATTGTGGAGCAAAAATCAAGACAGCCCAGACCAAAGACTGGCCAAGAAATAAAAAACAAGGACAAACTGCCTCCATAATAGGAAAACTGGGAAGGCCAGCTGCAAGGTTATCAACAACATCCCAGTGGGCCTTATCGCTGGCTATCCCAACTAGGAAAACCTCGACAGCCCAGGAAGATAATGCTACGACTGGACCACAGCGAAGAACCAACGCAGTTACCTCTGAGAAATCTGGGAAGTCAGAAATAAGATTTTTTTTTAAAATAAATGAGTCAACTCATACTTATAATTTTTCATAAATGGGTATCAAAATTCCCTTTATTTTAATACCACCTCCATATGGGCCTATCTCAAAATTAACCTTATAAAGAAGAACAAACAATTTCATAGAATTGCATCATTTTAAATTAGAAGAACAGCATGGAATTGATTTCCAAAAATTGTTACATACCTATTTAATATTAGAGGTTTGAAAGATGCTTACTCTTAAGTACCAATACCAATTACAAATGAGTCAAAATATTTTTTTGAAATTTAAATTTCTTAAAGGATTTTTATGAAATTAAAAGCTGTTCAACTTTTGGCCTTTAGGCAGCACTTTATGTTTTATTTTTTGTACCAGTTTGGTATGAAACTTATTTTACATCTGTGGGAAAAAACAACATTATTTGAACATTTTATTTATGACATTATTAATACTAAGGTATTTTAATTTCTTAAGTGTTTCTTCTCCCATACAGGACGGCCTATGCCCAGCAGTGAGACATGTATAGGCTAATGATGATGATGATTCATGTTTATCTGCCAGAAAAATGTAAAGAATTTTAAATATGTTTGTAAGGTACTAATTTATTATGAAAAAAAACATAATAACACCAAAAACAAGTTGTAAATATTAAGGACAAAACTTAATTTCCACTGTTATGTCTCTGTCCGTCGTACCTAAGGAAAAACAGATAGGTAGCAATTTCTAATAAAATATCAGTGGTAAGGCAGACCTTTGTAGGTTGGATAAACATATTCTATATTTTTTTCATGTGGTTGAAGTACAATAAAATTCTAAATAAATTAAATATATTATTTTCAAAATAGATCCATATGCGAAATAAGATATTTGTTAAATTATAATAGATATATCCAGCCTTTCCTTACAGTTGGGTATTCAAAAAACTGTTAGAAAGAGTAATTTTAATAGCACAGTGCACAAATGGCAGTCTTAGTACCCATATGTATAAAGAAAATTAGAATGGTGTATTATAGATCTAGGCATTTTAATTAGAATAGACTTAGACTAGAGAATACAATAGATGTTGGTTGTAATACATGCAGATGCATCAACCACGCGCTGAAAGGTATGTGTAATAACCAGAAAAAACTTAAAGATCTTGGTCCTCCATAACAATAAAAATTCCTTAACATCATGACCAAATTGGAATTTAAGATACCTAGCGATTTGGGTGCATCAAGGGTTAATTATAAATGTAAAGTTTGTGTCTTGGCTAAGAGATCCAGAAGCAATAACAGTAGATACATTTACATTGTGTCAGAAGTCATACTTTTTTACATTATACAAAAATGCATTCATAAAATTCAAGCGTATAAATCATCTGACATTCTAATTTTATCCATAGTGAATCGGTTTCCTTTGTAAAAATCTATATAAAAATATCATTTCTAAATGAACTTTTTCAGTTAGGACATCAGCTATCTCCATATGGATAAGTCCTTGAATAGAAGATGAACGAAGCAAAAGATTTTCGAAAGGGTATTCTTAATCTTAAACCACCGGTACCATTAAAGAACACAATTTAGGACCCAGGATTAGTTTTAATATATTTAGTTTCATAGTACCCCTACGAAAATTTAAAAATTACAGTAGTCAACTAAGAAACTTGTCACTTCACTAGCACTAACAACACAGGTCCAAAGTCCAAACTTTGTCTTTTATTTATAAAATTAAAACATATTAAATTCACATCAAGTGGTGTACAAATAAAAATTCCAGATAGATACCACAAGTGTAAGTGCTCCAACCTTTATTACATGTAGAAGTATATGAAAAGTAATTTTTTTTTTAATTGCACAGTAACCACTATACCTTTAAAAAACCTCATAAGAGTGCATTGTTCCGAAGTTATAGGTCATTGTATAAAGTATACAATTAGAGAGACTGGGGTGGTTATTATGTACCTAAATTTACAGCTCTCAGTAGCTACTAGACTTGCTGTTACACCTGCTGCTAATAGGCAGGACTCAGAATTGATTGACAATTTTTATAATAGGCCTTTGCCAGATAATAATAATTACCTCTAATTTTTCAAATACCTACTACCTATATGTGATACATACATAATTTACTAAGTAAATATATTTGTAACTAGGAATAAGTTTTTAGCTAGTTACCTAAATTCAAGATTTAATTTCAAATAGAGAACAAACATTAGAAACTAAATCATAATTCATCCACAACCCTATCTTCAAACATCTACATTAAAGTAAAACCGTGTTGGACAAGGAGAGAGTATAATTATAAGATTAAACGAACTTACCTAAGTGAAGTTCAATCTTAATTATACGAAGCTCCTTGTCCAACACGGTCAGTCCCAACCCCCCCGTATGATATACTTACCCTAATGGAAAGCGTTGTTCATGAAGTCTTTGAACATAATGAAGATCGATCCAGTGTTGTAAGAACAAAAAATGTGTGAATTTTTTTTTTTTTTTTTTTGTTTGAGGCTTGGAAATGTGTGGTGGCGCATGCATTGGAATGTATACTACATTAAAGTAAAACCGTGTTGGACAAGGAGCTTCGTATAATTAAGATTGAACTTCACTTAGGTAAGTTCGTTTAATCTTATAAATATTTAGACATTGTAGGGTGTCATTACAATAATTATCTAACCTAACTATTTAGGTTGCTAATAATTATATTATTTTAATACTAAATCAACTTTCTGCGGATCTCTAAGAACTGTACACGATTGTCCATGAAAGTGATACCCCAGTTTCTTGTCCAAGAATAGAAAATGCTTTCACTGTATACATTCGACAGCACAACAGGCAAACCAGTTTGATCTTGAGTCCGCCCTGACTCCGTTCGTGATAGAGGAGTTTTTCGTAGTGCACCTGTTACCTTGATGTGTTGTTATCTGTACCTACGCTACATCGACTAAGCCCAAGGGACACGATCTAGAACCGCAAGGAATCTAGTGTTTATGTTTAGTTTCACACTCGATGCTGGCGCGGAGATAATTCAATTATCTAGAAAACTAACTATACAAAATGCTATATTAAATGTTCGCAATCCCTACAAAATATTGTATTTCATTCATTATAGGTTGACAGTCATTTCTCAATAGATGGCGGTAGGCTAAGTGACATCGCGCTAATGTTGATTGTCGTCAATAATTAAATACATAACCTCATTCTAATATTGTTTCACTCAAACGTCTACAGATAGCGTTGTAAAATTGTGAATCGCGGTATAAATTGCTTTCCTTTAAATTAGTGTAGTTATGTTGAGTTCAGTGTTTAAACTTCATTTAAATAGTTTAATTAATTAATTAGACCAGTAAACAAAACATTCGAATAAAAAAAAAAAAAAAAAAAAAAAACACGCCGGCCCATACATTGCTGTTGTGATTTTTGCAGTTTTTTAAATTATTTACATTCAAAATAATAAGCAAAAAGTAATGAATTGTCAAATATGGCCTACAATTCATAAGTGATATCGTTATCTATAGTAAAAATGTGATAATTACCGAGATATAACAAAAATCAATAGTGCGGGACCACCAAATCGTTACAAGCAAAAAGGCTACAATACTGTTGTTATGTTAATTTTATGTGGAATATAAAATGTTAATAAGGGGTAAATGACACAAAACCCCCTTGGGATTCATAACTTATTACATTGGATGGATACAATATTACATTGAATACGTGAGTAATACATATAATTATTACAACGATACATATTAAATTCCTACCCGCAAACAGAAAGAAAACTGACACTACTACGTATATAGCATATAAGATAACTTACTTCTCTGGAAATTGAATTGACTTTACATATATATATATTTTAAGAAAAACTTTGCACAATGAATTTCTTTGATAACATTACGTTTAGAAAACGACGTTCTCATTCTATGACAAATACTTCAAGTGATAATATTAGTTCAGACAACTCTAAGCTAGATGGCACTACCAGTAGCATGCCTAACATATCAACAGATGAAACTAATGCACAAATACAAGAACTCCAGCAACAAATAGAATCACTCACCTTACAACTTTCCTCAGCCCACGAGGAAATCGATAATCTATCTGTAGAAAACAGTAAACTAAAAAAAACAATAGACGAAATTTCATTAAAACAGGATGTTCTCTTGAAAGCTACAAAAAAATTAACTACTGATTTAGACCCTCAACATGAAAGATTTATTTCTACACCACGTAGCAGCTGCAAAAAGAAACGACTAAAGAAACTGACTAAAGTTATTTGCACACAAGAACAAGAACCATACAAATTAAATCACACACCCGAAAAAACATTGCAACCAAATATGACCCTGCAAAGTAATAGCGAACCAAAAACTGTGCCAATGAAAACAAAAATATGTTTGATTAGCAGTGTGGGGACCCTGTTCACACATATTTCACCGCATTTCATTTCACTTCATTTTTCCATGTTTCATTAAATCTTTATGTAAATATATTTTCTTATTATATTGCAATCCCGCCTTCATGGTGTAGGCCTCTATGGCACCCCGGAGTTAGCGAGCACGGCCGACGATAGACTTCTTGGCATAGCTGTCTGGTTGCCATGGTTACGGATGGACTGTTATTTTGGTTAGAACAATTTTATTACTTTCGTCGCGTGTAACATATTATTATTATTTAGTTTTCTTTTATTTTCCGTGCCTTGTAAATATTACCTATATCTTCTGACTGTCCTGATTAATGTAGTAAGGCGATCTGTTGTAAATATTTCCCAATAAACCTTTTACATTCATTGGTGTAACTGTACTTCATGCATCATCGCCCCTACCTATAACTGGTGACCCCGACTGAAGGCGCTTACAGGAGATATTGGCATCTAAACCGCAAGTACTTACCACCTTACTTTTAACATGAGCGATAGCGATTCGGCTAAAGCGGTAGCGTCAGACAATGGCGGAGCACATACGGCGCCGACGAATTGTTGTAATACACAGTCGGAACACGTTTCCACGGCGATGACGTCCGATATTTTTCGCGTTGGCGTTAGAGTTCCTCCGTTTTGGCCCGAGGAACCTGAGATATGGTTTGCTCAGATTGAGGGGCAATTTGCGATATCTAATATTACTACGGACTCGACAAAATTTTTCTACGTGATTGGTAATTTGGATGCACAGTATTCGAAAGAAGTTAAGGATATCATTACCAATCCGCCGCAGACCGGCAAGTATGATAAGCTGAAGCAAGAACTCATCAAACGCTTGTCGGCATCACGTGAGAAGAAGGTTCATCAGCTACTTATGCATGAGGAATTGGGTAATCGCAAACCTTCTCAATTTTTACGTCATCTTCAGAGCTTAGCCGGACCATCTGTTCCTGACGATTTTCTTCGAACGATTTGGAGTAGCCGACTTCCGAGCAATATCCAGACACTGATTGCATCTCAACAGGACAGCTCTCTGGAGGCACTCGCCGATCTTGCAGACAGGGTGCAGGATATTGTCGCGCCCGCGCTACAAGTGGCTGCCGCGTCCGCACCTGGCTACAGCATGCAGTCCATGGCTCTGGAAATTGCCGAGCTTAAAGAAGCTGTCAAGAGCTTAACGATGCAGCTGAACAGGCAGTCGCGTCCTCAGAGCCGTTGTAGCAGCCAAGAGCGTCAGCGATCATCGTCCCGTTCTACACGTTCTGCACGTTCCGCATCTCATCACCGAAGGTATCCGCTTTGTTGGTACCATAGTAAGTTCGAAGACAAAGCTCAGAAGTGTTTAAAACCATGCGACTTCCATAAAACGGGAAACGGTCAAGGCAGTCTGTAATGGCGACGAACGACTGCCCAACTTTCAATGGTCGCCTATTCGTCACAGACAACAGCTCGAAGCTACAATTTTTAGTAGACACTGGGAGCGACGTTTGCGTTTTCCCTCGAGCTGCGCTACGTGAACGACGGGCGAAGACGGATTATCAGTTATCTGCAGCCAACGGTAGTGTGATCGACACTTATGGTTTTTTGGAGCTTAAGCTGAATTTAGGACTACGCCGAAACTTTCCGTGGTCTTTTATTGTTGCTGATGTCGTGAAAGCGATAATTGGTGTTGACTTTCTGAGTCATTACAAACTAGTGGTTGATGTACATAACAAACGTTTAATAGACAATACAACTCGTTTGTCTTCTGCCGCTTGCATCGCTAACTCACCTAACATTTGTTCAGTAAAAATACCTTTTGGCACTTCGCGTTATCATGTTATTCTTTCAAAATTCCCGGAAATCGTCAAACCCGCTGGTACTCCGCGTTTTCATGCTCATAACACTGTTCATTTCATTCGAACCACATCCGGCCCACCAATCACTTGTTCTCCACGCAGGTTAGCCCCGGACAAGCTCAAAATAGCTAGGCAGGAGTTCGAGCTGATGCTGAGCAATGGTACTGCGCGTCCATCTGAAAGCCCTTGGTCTTCGCCGCTGCACTTGGTACCTAAAAAAGATAATGGCTGGCGTCCGTGCGGAGATTTTCGACTTCTCAACTCCCGGACGATCCCAGACCGGTATCCCATCAAACATATACAGGATTTTTCTCACTGTATTGCCGGTTCTACTATCTTTTCGACCATAGATCTTTTAAAGGCCTACAACCAGATCCCTGTTCATGAGGCTGATATACAGAAAACGGCAATAACAACTCCGTTTGGTTTGTTTGAGTTCCCATATATGACCTTTGGTCTAAGGAACGCAGGCCAAACGTTCCAGAGGTTTGTAGATGAGGTCACTCGAGGTTTAGACTTCTGCTATTGTTATTTAGATGACTTTTTGGTGTTTTCCAAGACTCCAGCTGAACACGAAGTCCATTTGCACCAGCTGTTCACAAGATTGAATAAGTACGGGGTTGTCTTGAATACTTCCAAATGCCTTTTCGGTGTTACTGAAGTTAATTTTCTAGGCTACCGAGTCTCTGCTTCGGGAACCAAACCTTTGGAGTCGAAGGTCGAGGCTATCAGGAATTTCTCTCAGCCTAGAACTGTCAGAGAGCTTAGACGTTTTTTAGGCATGCTGAATTTTTATAGGAGGTTTATACCCAATGCCGCAAAAATTCAAGCGCCCCTTAACGCTCTGCTCGCCGGCTCTGTCAAAGCTTCTCATTCAGTTGACTTAACTGGTGATGCTCTCGCGGCCTTCCAACTCAGCAAAGACAGTCTCTGCAACGCAGCTTTATTAGCACATCCCGATTGCCAAGTCAAGCTCGCCCTTTTCGCGGATGCATCAGATTTAGCATTGGGCGCTGTACTACAGCAATTCAAAGAAGGGGACTGGCAACCTTTGGCATTCTTTTCTAGAAAATTGAGCCCTTCTCAACAGAAGTACTCGCCTTACGATCGGGAGTTACTCGCGATTTATGAAGGTATCAAGTACTTTAGGCATATGTTGGAGGCTCGTCATTTTACAGTCTACACCGACCACAAGCCATTGTGTCACGCTTTCCGCGAGGGTAAGAACAACTGTTCACCACGACAGTATAGGCATCTGGATCTAATTGCACAATTTACGACCGATATTCAACACATATTGGGTAAAAGCAATGTGGTTGCCGATACTTTGTCCCGTGTCGAGGAGTTGCAGTGTCCGGTTGATTTCAAACTGTTGGCTGAGTCTCAGGACTCAGATCCAGAGCTTTTGCGACTTCTCAACAGCGAAACGTCCTTGCAACTCGCGAAAGTTCCATTGCCGGGTAGCCCCACCGAACTTTATTGTGACATCGGTACTGGCTCACCGAGGCCTTTTGTAACTTCTGCTTTGCGTAAGCAGGTTTTTGATTGTTTGCACGGTCTAAGTCACCCTGGCGCTAATGCCACTTCAAAGTTAGTGTCTACACGTTTTGTGTGGCCGGGGATCAGAAAAGACTGCCGCCTTTGGTCTAAAACTTGTTTAGCTTGTCAACGTGCGAAAGTCAGCCGTCATGTTGCAGCTCCTTTGGGTACTTTCCAGTTACCGCAAGCTCGTTTTATGTACGTACACATTGACATTGTCGGCCCATTACCGTTGTCACAAGGTTTTCGCTACTGCTTGACGGCAATAGACCGATTCAGTAGGTGGCCCGAAGTCATTCCCATTGCTGACATTACGGCAGAAACAGTAGGCCGAGCATTATTAACAGGTTGGATCGCAAGGTTTGGTTGCCCCGTTGACATTATAACCGACCGTGGACGGCAATTTGAATCCGCGTTATTCCAATTTCTATCCAGAATAATCGGGTTCAAACACCGTCGCACTACTGCTTACCACCCGGCATGTAACGGCTTGGTGGAAAGGTTCCATCGACAGTTAAAGGCTGCAATCAAATGCCACGCTGATGTAAACTGGACGGAATCTTTGCCGTTGGTTCTGTTGGGGATTAGAAGCGCATTTAAGGAAGATTTGCAATCTTCGTCCGCTGAACTTGTTTATGGGGAACCCTTAAGATTACCCGGGGAGTTCTTCGAGGGTAGTGTTCAGGGTACAACAGATGTGTCTGATTTCTCTGCCCGTTTACGGATATTCGCTGAAAAGTTACAGCCTGTTCCTACCTCTCATCATAGCACTGGTAAGGTCTTTGTTTTCAAGGATCTTAAGTCCTCCAGTCACGTATTTCTCCGGGAGGACGCGTTGCGAGGATCTCTGGCTCCAACTTACTCTGGTCCCCATCTAGTGGTCAGCAGAGGAGAGAAAGTTTATAAGTTGCTGGTCAAAGGCAAACCAGTTACTGTATCTGTCGATCGCCTCAAGCCAGCTTACATACTTTCCAACGATAGTGGCTTGACTCCGCAGGTCCAGTCAGGTTCATCGACGGGTGACGGTGACAAAGCATCTAAGTCCACACGGTCTGGTCGACATGTGCGTTTCCCAGATTACTATCGCCCGTAGTGACGGTCTCTGGAGGGGAGTGATGTGGGGACCCTGTTCACACATATTTCACCGCATTTCATTTCACTTCATTTTTCCATGTTTCATTAAATCTTTATGTAAATATATTTTCTTATTATATTGCAATCCCGCCTTCATGGTGTAGGCCTCTATGGCACCCCGGAGTTAGCGAGCACGGCCGACGATAGACTTCTTGGCATAGCTGTCTGGTTGCCATGGTTACGGATGGACTGTTATTTTGGTTAGAACAATTTTATTACCTTCGTCGCGTGTAACATATTATTATTATTTAGTTTTCTTTTATTTTCCGTGCCTTGTAAATATTACCTATATCTTCTGACTGTCCTGATTAATGTAGTAAGGCGATCTGTTGTAAATATTTCCCAATAAACCTTTTACATTCATTGGTGTAACTGTACTTCATGCATCATCGCCCCTACCTATAGCAGCAATAAAGCAAACAAAATTCTTAAGATCGCCGAAAATATATTTCTGAATAGTCATATCTGCCACTACCTTACACCTAACTGTGGAATACACCAATTACTCAAAAAATTGCACCAAAAACTGATCCAGTTCACAAAAGACGACTACTGTGTAATTCTCATAGGCGAAGAGGACTTTAGAAAGACAAACAACTACTATGAGGCTATTTTGACGATCAGAGAATCTTTGAGAGAAGTACAACACACTAATATTATCCTATGCACCCCCACATATAAATGTAAAAACCACACAACTATGTTTAATTTTCGAGTAGAAACTTTTAACAATTTACTATATCTAGACACAAATACCTACAATTATGCTACATTTTTGGATTCTAACTGTGAATTAGCATATGACTTTAAAATGTTTAACAAATACACTGGTAAACTGAACAATTATGGTATGACAGTTGTCTTTGATAGCATAAATTGGCTGATAAATAATTATAAAAGTGAGACTAAGGATTTAAAATGTCATATAGATAACCAAATTTTTCCTTGGAATAATTATTCTAGGTTTTTTCTATGATAATTTGTACATATTACATCAAAATATCGCAGGGCTTCTTAATAAAACAGACGAACTAATTGTACATATTCAAGAATTACTTCAAACTAAAATAAATGTTGATATTTTATGCTTAACCGAGCATTTCATAATGACTGGTCAGGAAAAATTATTATTTGTCCCCAACTATAACTTAGTTGCCTGTTATACCCGAACTAAAAAAAGAGGTGGAGCATGTATTTTAATAAGGAATGGTCACCGATATAAAGACTTGCCAGACGTTATGAAACACTCGGTTTCCGGCATTATAGAATGCTGTGCTGTTGAACTTAATGAACACAATTTAATAATCATATGTGTGTATAGACCTCCAAAGATGTGTAACTTAAATATATTTTATGAAAGGTTAGATGTAATTTTAAGGACCATTGTTAATCACAACAGAAAAATTGTTCTTTGTGGAGACTTCAATTTGGATATTTTGAAAAATAATAATATCACTCTGGACTTTGAATGTTTTTTATCTAGTTATAATCTTAAACTAGAAATAAGAAAACCGACTAGACTTGGTAGCAACACTTGTTTGGATAACTTCGCCCACAATTTGAAAACCCTATGTTCTGGAGAAGTTAAAGATCTCGCATTATCGGATCACACAGCGCAGCTGCTAAAAATTAAAATAAATAAAACAGCACAAATAAAGTCTTGGCGCATAAAAAAGCGCGATATATCCAAGTACAACACATTTTTGTTTAAAAAACATATAAAAAGCTTATCGTTTTATGACGTATACAATACGGACGATCCTAACCAAGCATACAGCACTTTTTTGGAACAATTCTCTTTGATATATAACTTATGTTTTCCTTTCAAATTAGTTACCATAAAGTCCGAAAAAAATATTAAGAGGCTGATAAACGCCAACGACCTTCAGAAAATGAAAATCGAGGCCCCGCCCACTAATATTTCCGATAACGTGGCTCCACAATACTACACCGACAAGCCGCGTAACTACTACAACCTCAAAAGCACCAACTTGAAAAAAATGCCACTAGATGGCGTGCTCCACGTGCTTTACTCCATAGACCATTACAAAAATAGAAATGAACAATAAAAAACTAAACACTTTTATAAAAAATATATGTGGTATTTTTAAATTAATGGTTAATATTTTACACGGTCAATATACTTATTTATACTAACAAATTTTATTAAGGAACCTATTATGAAAACGAAACATGAAAAGCAGGGATGCAATTACAAAAGACAAATCATAATAGTTTTGACATACGTATTTTCATGTCAGCTGTTCTATAAATTAGAGCTCGACTTGAATAAATTTTGGTTTTGAAACGCCTTGTAAATTTTTAAGTGCATGGATAGCCCAATCCGACACTGTGAGAAATAGCGAAAAGTACTCAAAGGACTCTCGAAAACGTAAAAGAAAAACTAAACTGCATCATTGGATGTTTACATAATATTCCTAGCCAGGAATCAAAACTATTGTTTAAAAAAAACTCACATGGTGTATTACACCATTCGATTAGATTCCAAATTACAAAATTTCAGTTTCAAGTAGGTTTTGTTTTTATAATTATGCTACAAAGTACGAAGCAGTATGCAAAAAGTTACTAGTAATCAACGAAACGTCGAACCAAATGTAAATTATTGGCACGATGTTATTAAAACGTATAGTGGATTACTCGCACTTGTTGTTTCATTTTATTTCTTTTTCACTGTGGCCTTTAACATTACTTTAAAACATGTAGCAGTTTATAAAAATCCAACATTTCCTTTCCGTTTTCCATATGTAATATCTTCCCGGAATTTATTGTTCCTTGTATACCGCGATACTATCGAATCGTGTAATGATAGTGTTTTTTTTTTCAAAATCAACGGGTTCTATTTCTACCTTAATTTTTGATTTCTCAAAAATCTAATGCTGCACTAAGTTAAGAGCGTTTACGCCGCAAGGCTTTCAATACAAACTTAATTTATTAACAAAAGTGAATGCCGTAACATTTCAATTATTACTTCAATGTCGGAAACGTATCATCATCACAGGAATGCGATGATTGATGATATATTAAAATGTGTGCTGTTTAATATTTATTCATGTTTCGATACAGAGTTTTGTCGATAAAATAATAATAATATTATGAAATATACTTTCTATGAAACGTATGAAACTTTATTCGATTGTATCAAACAGTCATGATTGGTTATTATGTTCATCAAGAAATTTAGTTATTAAAATTCTGGAATAGTCATCTTTGAAATGATATACGAAATTGAAAAATTATGTGTTTTAATAAATACTCATCTGAAACAGTCTAGAGTATATTGAAATTTGGAACATGTTAGATTTTTTTATAGATTTCTTTCTGTAGGTTAGGTATGTGATTATCTTTATTTATGTGCCAGCGTTCATGTTATATTTACCTCAAGATCCGAAGGTCTGATACGGATTTTTTTCATTTATTGAAGACTATATGTTTTGAAGACTATTTGTTTCGGTGGCGTAGTAGATTGAACTCTCTGGTTTCAACTACGAAAACAAAGCATCTTTCGCCATGGTCGATCCCGGGATGGGTCACCGTTGGTCCCAGTTGTTGTTACAACCTCTTTACCCCACCAACTCGCACTGGGCTAGCGTGGTAGTGTTATTGCCCAAATTCATCATGTGTATCATGTGTTTCTTCCATGTAGGAAGGCTTATTTAACGTATACAGGCTACTGATGATGATGATGATAAACAGTGTTACAGTATGTTAAAGCTAAACAATATAAATAATAAATAGTACATTTAAATGTAATCCTAACAACATTGCCCACAGATTAGGTAAATTAACAAAAATTATAATAAACATGAATTGGGATGTTGCCTAAGTTTAAAATTGGCACTATTTTTCACAAAATCGGTAAATATGTGCTACCACTACCCATAAAAACAAACTTAAAAGATATGAAATATTGTTAAAATTGTACCCATTTCGAAATAAAAATTTGACATTGTTTTCAAAATTTATCAAAAATGATAATGTAATTAGACTGCTGACATCAATTAAAGCAACTATTATAATGACAACTATTAATAAAAACATACTTAATACATAGTTATTATTAATTTTGTCAGTATGCCCATACATTTCTTAGTAATATGGGAACGTGTGACGTCACCTGTTCCGTAGATTTTCTATGGAGCCTTTTTGGATGTTGCGCCGCAACATATCAACATGCCACTATATCTGTGAAAGTATTGATCTAAGACATACTATTTCTTTTGCAATATTCCTTTATGGTTATAAACTTCTTATTTATGAAATAAAAAAAAAGTTGTCAACTACCCTATTGCTGAGAGCTAATTTGTGCTACAATAATATAGTGGAAAGAGGACATATTTGAATCATGCATAGTTTGCCGGTACAAAAGTTGAAATATAGAATACTCAACACCGTGGACTGGAATGGACAATTGAACACCGTTCTACAATTTTTTACCTATTTTTCAGTAAACTGTGTATAGACCTGGCCGGGTCTACATACAGTTTTGAAACACCTCTTTTATAGCATATGATAAAAGTTCTGGTTTTAATATTTACATATAAAAGAACCTTTAAGCCTATGCTAGGCTTAAGCTAATTTAGTGTTGTATGCATTTAATAATCTAAAATTAACTGTGCCTGTTGTTCTTCATGAATCACATTTTGTAACCGGAAAAATTAATATTAAAAAGAACAGAAACGAACCATTCGATATCTTGATTATTTTTAACACTGCCGGGTCTGACAATTACGTAGGTCTATGAAATAAACCAAACTTATTTTATGGTTCTATATAAAAACTTTGTTGAAATATATCTTTGTATTATGTAATACATATAAATACATAAGTTTTTTTTTACTTTCCTTATTCATTATTAGATAAACAAAGAATAATAAAAAAATAAAAAATATTAATAAAGAATTAATAAAGAATGAAAAAATAAGAAACATAAACAAAAAAGGACTAAAAATAAACATACATAAAAATAATAATAAAAAACCAAAAAAAAAAAATTTGATACAATTTTTTTTTTGTATTTATAGTTTAATCGTTTTTTATATTTATATTTTTTTTACTTTCATATTTCATATTAAAAAAACAAATAAGAAATAAAAAATACAAATAATAAAAAAAAGTTGTGAACCATTGAAGGATTGAACCTCTACCTCTCGGATAGTAAGTCGAGCATCTCAAACCCTACACAATCGCGACATAGTTATTTATTTCGAAATTAACTATCTAAATACAATATACTTATACATTTCCCTTCAAGTAAAAATAAACTTACTTTACAACTTCCATCTGTGACTTTGAATCTGAATAAGTACAACTTTCGAGATGATTATGGAGTTTTTGATAGTTCCTAAAATTAGATAAAATTAGCTATCTAAAGAAAAAATAATCAGGTTATTATTGTGTTATTTACCCTTGTACGATTGGTTTTTGACTCTTTTTAGACTTTTTTCTTGGTTTTCCATAGTCCAAAATAATATTTATACAATAAAAATTTACGAAATTATTTACTCATTTTTGTCTATCTACTATAATACACTCACATAGTAATCACTAAAACCTAAAATATAATTGTCTATTTGATATTTGCAAATTAAAACAGACGCAGACTGATATTATTAAGAACCGCGAGCAAAGAAGCGACACAGGTCCACCTAGCAGCACGCCTCGGCGATCACTGTCGTTTCCTCTACAAATGAAAGAGAAGAATGGATAGTGGCGCGAGTCGCTATTGAAATCGGCTGAAGAATTCAGAATAAATTTATTTACTAAAAAACTAGCTACTTATTTGAAATTGTAAAACATCAATGTTATAAAATTTAATATAACAAGTTTGTTTCCTGAAAACCAGAAAAAAACCTTTGACATATAACGCAGAATTTGTTCTGAAATCTGATTTTGTTGGGTGACTTTTGCATTTTTTTTATACAAAGATTTTGATTATAATGTGTTTTGTGGACATGCATATTATCAGAAATATGTCCAAGAGTAACATATATTTTTTTCACTGCGTTTATTTCAACAGATTGTGCTAAAAAAAATTTAAGTAACGCTCAATTAGCAATTATCAGCCTCTTAAGTGGGTAACGCGAGGCATAAGAACATGTAGTAGAAAACAGCGGTATCTGTTATGGCAAAAGAGACTACAACCCACTGAAGAAAATAAAAATATGTTTCGTATTTACGCACGAAGATTTAAAAGTAACATTAAACAAACCCAAAAAGCTCATAATAACTATCTATTGCTTAACTCAAAAAATAAGTCAAAAACTGGTTGGCAAATAATAAATAAATCTAAAAAGATAAGTGACCCCATTTCTCAAATTAAAAATAGGAATGACGTAATAACAACTGACCCTCTTTTAATTGCAGAGGCATTTAACATTTTTTTTATAGATCAGATAACTCCCAACAAAATGTATGATATAAATACTTCTGAAAAAATCAAGAAAAACCCACATTCTATGTTCATGGCCCCCGTAGTACCACAAGACATTTTAAGGGTTATAAAGACACTAAAAAACAAAAAAAGTGTTGGATATGACGAAATCTCAACAAAAGTTGTAAAAACCGTTGCTGAATGTGTAGCAGCCCCTCTATGTCACATTGTTAATACTAGCATTTATTCTGGAGTATTTCCCACTGACCTAAAAACTGTAATCGTAAAACCTCTCTATAAAAAAAATGACAAAGAAGATATGACAAACTACAGACCTATAGCCTTGATATCAATTTTCTCGAAAATTGTTGAGAAGCTTTTGTATGAATCAATTTATGCATTCTTATCTAAATTTAATATACTATGCGATGAACAAAAAGGTTTTAGAAAAAATAAGAATATAAATATGGCTATTTATGACCTAATGTCTGTAATTATGAGAAGTGTTGATGATAAAGTACCTATCTGTGCAATATACACTGACATGTCAAAAGCTTTCGATCACGTATGCCATAAAAAGCTCTTGCAAAAACTTGAGATCTATGGTATCCGGGGTAATATTCTAGATTTAATAAAATCATACTTGAGCGACCGGAAACAGTACACAGTAATTAGTAGAATATGTCTAAAATCAAAAACAGAAATTAAATACATGTCATGTTTACAGGGCAGTGTCCTTGGGCCATTATTGTTCCTTCTATATATTAACGACTTTCCACGTCACATCCATCACCCAATGGTACTATTCGCCGACGACAGTACAGCCATAATAAAATGTCAAATCAAAGAGATGTATGAAGGCGACATCAATGAAACTTTAAAATCCATTGTACACTGGCTAAACTCAAACAACTTAATTATTAACTTAGACAAAACTAATATCATGCACTTCCATCAAAGACTTTCTGCACCCACACTAAATATACATTATAATGGGCAATCCCTTCAAACAGTGTCTGTTGCAAAGTTTCTAGGTATAATGATAGACAGTAAACTTACGTGGAAACCTCAGGCAGAATCAATATGTAAAAAATTAAGTACCACTGCCTATTTACTTTACAATCTATCAAAGAAAGTAAATATCAATACAACACTGGTAGCATATCACAGTCTTGTAGTGTCGGTTCTGAGATTTGGCGTGATTTTCTGGGGTAACTGTTCTGAGAGAGAAAGCATTTTTAAAGCCCAAAAACGCTGCCTCAGGGCCATTTTTAGGCTAAAGGTAACTGATAGCTGCGAACCAATCTTTAAAGAATACTGCTTGTTAACTTTTCCATCCCTGTACATCTTAGAGGTTGCCTTTTTTGTTAAGTCAAATATGCACTTATTTCCAACTCTTAGAAGCGTTAAAAAACGAACAGAATTTGTAAGATCACAATATATAAATTTATTATATACAGGAGGTTATAAGACGTCTTTGTTGAAAAAAAATGTTGCGGGTATGGCAATTTCAATATATAATAAGATACCGAATAATATTAAAGAGGAAACTGTAAGCAATTTTAAGAAGCGTCTTGCTTTGTTGCTGATAAACAAATGTTACTATTCCGTTAGACAGTTTTTGGAGGACAAGTTGACCTAAAAGTAATTACAGACGACGTTAATACCTACTGATAAAAATCAACAACCGGGCTGCAATAATGTATTTGTCTATTTACCGCAGAAATTATTGACATTAGAGGAAATTGACATTAATTATATTGACATCCATTACCTATATTATGATTATTTAAGACACATATTATTGACGTTTGCTTAGATTTATAAAACTTAATGTTATGTATATGAAATGAAAATTCAATGTTTATAATATTATGGAATGTTTTAAATTTTTTTTTTTTTTTTAGATATGTTAAAAAATATTTGCATGCTATTGATGGCAAAAACATGTCTGGACAATTGAACAATTGCTGTAACCACTAACTTTGTATACTCATGTTTCACAAATAAAGAATTATTATTATTATTATTATTAAAAAAATAAGCAACTGTTACATTGAAAACCGAAACAATTTCGCAATTAATTCGGTCTCTAATAATAATAATTCTTAGGGTCATTTCTTCAGTCTTGGTCAATAGGTATATGTATACCAACAAACCACATTAAATAATTTCGACATGTGATGCCAGTTTTTTTAAATCAACTGGCATAAGACTATATCTTTTCACTACAAACTTCAAAAAAATCGTACCATCTTGTTCATACTACCATTTGTATATTTACTGTCTGAGGGTATGGACTGTTGACCTCTAGCACAGGTGTCTCTTCTCACACCTTTTTCACGCAACAGTCCTTCATTAAATGTACACTTGAATCATTGTAATCTATACTTAGTACAATTACTGTCAAGTACCTAAATAGTTTGGGATCGATAAATATTTTAAAATTAAAATTGTGAAAGTTTTACTCAAGATGCAGTCTTTATGGAGAAATTTACACAAGATTTCATACGGGAGTGTGAATTTACGAACTGCCTGAGGAATCAGCTTTAGAACAACAGGCATTGAGGCATGAAAATAAAACGGGAGATATGACTTGACAAATAGATGAAAGTTTATTACATTATGCAGAGAAATAATTTAGATAGATGAAATTGTATTCGGATTAAAGTCATACAATGGCGTATACAATCAGAAAATTTATCCTAGAATCAAACATACACGAGTAGAATAAAATAAAATACACATATCTTTCCCTCTCTTCCTCTCTCTGTAATATAATAATATCTACATATAAAAATATATTATATTTCAAACATTTTCCCTATACACAGCATTACCGAGTACAAATTCAGGAAATAAGCTTACGCAGTACGAATGAAGACAGATTGCTCGATTAAGTAAAGATAGAGGTTTCTTTACAACATTTTTAGGCCGTTTCCCTTAGGACGGCGCGGCGCCTCAAGTATGAGAATTGGGGTAGACAAATAATAATATGGTATGATAAGCCAGCCCACTCAAACCGTAGTATAGCCATTATGATATGAATTAAAATGTAAAGATTTCAAAATAAAATCAGGCAAGAACTTGTCAGACAAGCGTGTCAATTTCATATCCGTAGATTTTTTTTAACTAGGAGCCACAAAACGCGGTGCGGGGGCGATGCGAGGGCGGTGCGGGCGGTATGATTTTTCAATGTTCGAATTCTTATACAGCCCAGAAAACACCGCTACCGTTTTTTGTGTACAACTGTGTGATAATTACAAAAATATCCCAAACCAAAACCAAACAATCACCGCGCGTGTGTATTCAGTATATACGTCCCACTGCTGGGTACAGGGTACAGGCCTTCCTACATGGAAGAAACACATAAGCAATTTGGGCCATAATACCACCACGTGCTGGTCCAATGAGGGTTGGTGGGCTAAAGCGGTTGCAGGAACAAACGGGACAAACGGCTTAACGTACCTTCCGAAGAACGGAGGAGCTCAAGATAACAAACTTTGATTGACCCATCCTAGGATCGACCGTGGCGAAAGTTGCTTTGTTTTTCGTATCGAAACCAGAGCGCTCAAACCAATACGCCACCGAGCTCCTCAGCTCCAAGCTTTAATGCAAAGACTATGAAAATAATAAGGAACAGGCCCTACCTCTAATATTTTAGTTTATTCTGCAATTCCTAACAACAAATACATATTGATATTTCTTAGTACCTTCGTCATAGGCGTTGATTTTGATTACCACAGTAATAGGACATTATTTGCCATTGAGCTACGTATTCAAATTTTTGATTATCAAACAATAAGAATAAATAAAAATGCCTTAGTGAATTTCGTAAGTAATAAACAGTCGCACATTAATACTCACTAATACCATCTATAACTGTCTTTATTAACAAATTAAGATTCAACCACATTATGTAAGGCGGAATAGATTGTCTAATAATGTGGATACGCCGGCGCTGACGCGTTCTCTAAGTACAGTCGACAGCACATCAAGCGTAACAGTTTGACCTTGAGACCGCCCTTACTCCGTACGTAATAGAGGCGGCTTTCGTAGTGCAACTGTTACACTTGATGTGCTGCCGTCTGTACTATTGTTTAAAATTATCACTTTCAAAAACAAATTTACAAAGTGTGCTAGATTTTATTTAGCAAAACACTTTCAACTCTCTCAACACATAAATTATGTCTGGATAAAGTTTCGTCTCCATGAAAGGAGTCGCGAAAATGCGAAATACATTCGGTCCTTGAAAGTTATTTTGATGGAAGTTAGGTAAAGGATACTAAAATGTCTTCGTAAACTCCTCAATATTATGTCCTGGCTGAACTGGTCTGACACAAGATGGCGGGCTATTTTTATAGATGACACTAAAGCATCACAAGCTGGCAGTCTAATAAAAATATTGATCTTAAAGTTGTTTAAGTATAATAGAAGATACATTATTAAATAAATAACATGAAGAATATCCCGAACATAATTCTACTTCTAAGAAAGAATACATCATTATCATCACCGCTAGCCTACACAGGGTGGCACATTTAGATCGGTCAGTATGGGAAAGACTGAAATTATAAGACATACGAAAATCTCTTCTCAAAAAACCATGTCATCGATTTAAGCAAAAAGAAAAACTACATTCACACATTTTAAAAAAAAGTGTACTGAGCTCGGGAATCGAACCCGGACTTTTTGAAAAATAAAACTAATGCTATTTCTATTTTGTTATCGATTGTGTAGGTCTTAAGCAGTAAACGTTACTATGAAACATGATGTCTAAAATCAATAAAATGCATTGTTTTCATATCCTTTAATTTATTTTAGTAAGTGTTCGATATTACCACCATCTTTTCAATACAACATTTCCAACAACCAATACGTTCCATTTTAAAATGAGGTTTATCATGCCTCTGTTCAAACCAAAACGTTCCATTTTCAAATGAGGTTAATCACGTCTTTGTATCCACATACTTTTTCTAAGTGGGCTTTCCGATTGATTATTACTGTAAGTATGATAAATAGAAGTAAGCAATTACAATCATAGATAGATAATATTATTGCAGATAACAATATGTAAAGCAGTGTATGTAACAAGTTGCGACACCAGCAAAGAGCTACAAAAACCCAGAGACAATTTTCCGCACCTAAACGAGTTGAATGTTGTATTGAAAAAATGGTGGTAATTTCGAACACTTACTAAACTAAATGAAAGGATAATGAAAACAATGCATTTCATTCATTTTAGACATCATGTTTCATAGTAACGTTTACTGCTTAAGACCTACACAATCGATATCTAAATAGAAATAGAGTTAGTTTTATTTTTCAAAAAGTTCGGGTTCGATTCCCGAGCTGAGCACACGATTTTTTAAAAATGTATGAATGTATTTTACTTTGTACTAAAATCGATGACATGGTTCCTAAGAAGAGATTTTGGTATGTCTTATAGTTTCAGACTTTCTACACGTCCCGCTGCTGGGCACATGTCTCCGTACATGAGAGAAAAATACGAGAAGCTTGGGACATAACACCAACATGTAAGCCTATTGTGAGTTAGTGGGTTAGAGCGGTTGCAGTAAAAACCAACGGCTTAACGTGCCTTCCGAAGCTCGGAACAGATCAAGATATCAAATTTTCACTGACCCATCCAGGGATCGACCATGGCGAAAGTTGCTTTGTTTTTTTGCAATCGAAACCAAATCGCTCGAACCAATACGCCAACGAGCTCGTGAGCGAGCTTCTAAATAACATTATTGCCTAGATTACAAAATACTAATCAAGACCACGCAAAATCAATCTAATGATCAATAAATATTTTTGACGGCTATCTGGTTGGGTCGTCAATCCGTCAGTAAATTGTTAAAGTAAATACATTGTAGCTGGTCGTGAAGGTTTTAAAAGTCACAGTATAATATTATAGTATATATTTGGAGGAAGGCAAAGAAATGGCAGTGCCTTAATTAGTCTACGATACTAATTAGGAAATATAATACCGTATGTGTAATATTATGTTTCAATGGTACATCATTCTTTCTTTGTTATGTTTATTCCATGTTTCCAATAGGATTTCATTACTAGAACCATTTGATTCACATTCTAAGGAAATTCGAAACACTAACTAAGGAAGGCTCACATATCAAAGTAGCCTTTGGCCCTCTCTTCTATTGTATTGAATAGAACGATGTGAAATTGACATTTATTTCGAATCTTGTTACGAGTTGAGTTGACCAATCGAAAAATGGTTTGAGATCCAAAACACTTTTTTTAACAAAACATATTGAATATAGGTTAGCTAGTAATAAGACCCATTGCGTCTTGTTGTCTTGTTTCACAATTCACAGCAATGGTTGGCGACTATTGTAGAATTCTAATATTGTAGTCAATATTTATTCCTTTCTGCCCCTTCCCAGCCTTTCGATTTTCCCTCATAGCACAATATATTTTCAGTGTTATTAGTAAGCTATCTACTTTACAAATATACGTCACACGTTTGGTCAGGTTTCTTCTTAAATTTTTTGACGCGGGCTCTGCACTCGAGATACAAATATTTATTATTTGTACGTAAGAATCCTAATAATAATTTTGTAGTTTTGTTTATAATTGTTTTATTTTGATTCAAATATTAGGTTCAGAATAATTTTAAAAAGTCAAGAATTAAAATAATGTTTTTCGATTGTGGCAGTATAGATTTGTTGTGAGCTATTTACTTACAAAGCTTTTTTATAATTTTTCATCCCTGGGCAAAAGTGCATCATTTTCAGCTCACTTCTTAATTATAAAATGACCTACTTTCAGAGTATGAGAAATGAAAAATTCTTTATACTTTAGAAGACATATCATTTCATACTACTGTTCTTTTATTGTGGGATCGTAATGAATAAGTGGCACAGTACTTAAAAATAAATCTCATTATAACAATTACTAATAAAGAAAGAAAACGATGAAAAATATATGCTCCAGGCGGGACTCGAACCCTCGTTTTATTATTTTATTTGTAACTAGCTGTACCCTGCCACGCTTCGCAGTGGCGCATCGCTAAAAAAACTGTTTTCTCGCGGTCGCAGATATGTGACTGATGCAAAAAATAGATAAAAACAATCCTTGATGCGGATTTTATATCATGTTAAAATTTCGACTCAATCGGTGCAGAACTTTTTGAGTTTTTGAAGCGTACACAAACCAACATAACATTTATATATATATAAGATTGTTACAATAAAGAAGGCGTTTAAACGCATCAAAAACATTAAAATGTGAATAAATCTCATATTCACCAAAGTAAATAAAATGTGAATAACACTAAGAACGTTTTTTAAATTCAAAGACATGGTGGACTTTAAATAATAAAAAAATAAGTGGAAGAAGATAAAATTTGAAAGTTTAAAAATTTTGCCATAAAATGTTTAAATCAGTTACGAAAATGCTACAATCGAATTCAGAATAAAATGGAGTTCTAATCGATTCCGTTAATTTCTTCAATATATTATAACATAAAACACATTACATTACAGTACAGTATGTATATCCGAAACTATTTGGTCCGACATTACAATGTGGCTTGGGAATCTCAATAGATTTTTCATCAGCAATAGCTTCTAAATTCTTAAAATATTTTATTAGTGTTTACTATTATCTTACACAAAAATTCAATTGCCTAATTTATTTTACATAATAACTATGAAAACTTAATATCCATTATACCAGCCCACCAGCTTATCCTGAGCAATGGTAACTAATGCGCCTGGTTTCTGTGTTCTCCCCCAAATTATCATAGATGGAGCTCGTAGCCTCGTAGCGTCGCCGTAGCTGCTACGCGTTTCGTAGCAACGGTTACAGCGGGAGGCTTCTCCGCTACGGGAAACAGTACTAGGACAGCATAAACGCGAGGAAGTTTCGAGTTTTCTGTGCCATGGAAACTTGGAAACCTTTCCGGGGAGGGGAGGATATTATTATGTTGTGGATAAGGAGGATAGGATAAGCCAGAATCTAATTCGCACCTGTTGGCTAATAGATTTCTGAAAATCCCGATTAGAGCGGAAAATGTCTACTAGGTACCAGGGATGCATATGCCATTAGAGTTGTTTTGGTAGCTTAGGTTAACTTAGGGGAGGGCACATGTTTAGAGGCGGGGCTTACTTACGCATGCGCACATGTAATACGCGGGCGACAGACAATTTCTGTTTTGGAAAAATAATTAAGTAAACTTATTTAAGCAAAATATTTGATTTAATGTATATCTGTATTAAGTGTTCAACTTTCAATAATATTTAAATATGGATAAAGTAATAAAAGCTTTGAGTATGTTTTTCTTAATAACGTAGCTAAACAGCGCCCTCTCTGTGACTTGGACTGAACTACTTAATAACTACTGCCCAGTTCTTTTGCTTTTTGAAAAATATAAATACCGAATCTTATGCGAAGAAATACTTTACACAGAAAAAAGAAATATTTTTATTTGTTGTGTAATTAATGGTAGAGTAATACAGTAATTCCAAATATATTTGGATCAACGTAACATATTTGCAAGTAACCCCATTTCATGAAATGTAGCTGTCTGAAAAGAACATATTATTTCGAGGAAATTCTAACAGATGTCGCTAGTTATTAGTGAAGAGAAAAGTTCGTATTTTGGGTTACTATTTACTGAAAAATGGTATAAGCTGTAGCTACAAAGTATAAAAATACAATAAAAGACTCGGTTATTTTCGATAAAACTTTATGAAGGTTATATTTTAGTTTGACCAAAAAAACGAAATACAGTGACTATTATTTTACAATTGAAAATACGATAAAATTGATAGCTTAAAAATTCCCGAACTTTATAAATCCCTGGAACTGACGACAGTTTAGTTTGATACTATGATGATAATCGATTCCAATTAAGTTTTACAGTTGAAGTGCAAACGAGTGAAAACTAAAAACGAAAAGAACTCCTACTAACTTTAATGGTGTTATTTTTTTAATACATTATTGATAACATTAAATGCCTTTAACTCAAACTCCGTTAAATTTACCTACCGATTTTTAGTTTGTACCTTCTATATTTATAAATTTATTTCCATAAATTGTCACATTTGTTGCGCTCCGAGTTTGTGCCTATTGCAATTGCTTTTCCTTTTAGACGTCAATTATTTACTCTATTATCTCCTAGTAAAGAGGTTTTATGTTTCTTTAAATTTTTATTGGATTACTAAAATAATGTTATTTCAATTGTAAAACAAAGTTAAGTTTTGCTTCGTAACTGAAAAAGTCAATAACTATTTCTGAAGCTTAAAAGCAAAAAGTTCCTGACTTCTTCATTATATTTTTTGAATATATTTTTTTAAAACTATTATATAAAAATCTCGTGTCGCAATGTTTGCTATCGAACTCCTCCGAAACGGATTGACCAATTTTATGAAATTTTTATGCGTTTGGTAGGTCCGAGAATAGGTCTTAGGCTATTTGTATGCCAAGCCGATAAGGGAATCTCCTCTCCAGATTCTTGTTATTTTTTTATGATGTTGCATCGAAACATACTTCCAAACCTAAACTTCCACTTTTCTACCACAAACCGCCATTGTATATTAGCGATACTAAGATTTAATTTTATTGCTTTAGAAGTGGTACGAAGTTCGTCAGGTCAGCTAGTGTATTTATAGTGCTAAATGAAGGTACTGTAAGCGCTTGCTGAAACATGTTCACAGTTATGTTAACGCTAGAGGAGCTTAATCAATTTAGACATGCGACATCGACAGGGAACGTGTATGTATATATAGTATGGACTAGATAATATTTTACCTAACATTTAATTGTTAGGTAAAATATTATCTAGTCCATACTATATTCGCTCCGGTAGGTATTCGTCCCGAAATTCAAAGGAGGATGACAATTTTTGCCCCAACCCAAGTTTAATGTCCAACAAAACAATATTTCCAATAATGCCTCATAAATAGAAAGATTATTTTTGGAAATAGTTTGAGTTAATATAAAGCTAAGGTTTTGTTGACAACATAAATAAAATCTTCAAAAATCTTTCATGCCGGAATTGTAATATTTTGTCAATGAAAACCATTGACCGGTGCGTTTTGTTTCATAGAAAACAAATACTTTTTTATGTTTTGAAAACCATAAAAGGTATTTTAATGTATTTATTATATTTTTTTCATATTATTAATATTATTTTATGACAATAAAGATTAGTACTAATTAAATACAGTTAATTGGATTGAACAAGTTTATTACCTAGGAAGAAAATAACAAAACGCACTTAGACAGATGACAAACAATCCTAGTGTTGATTGTTATTACAATTCAGTTTTCTTTTACGTATATCTCAGAAATCGCATCTTTAAACAAAAATGTATTGGTATGTAAAGATACTTTGTCTTAATAGTATCTAATTGCGCCCTAAATTACTTTTGGACGTGTCAGTTTTTAGGTGGGGCAAGGCTTCATACTAAGATTAGCATCCTCCTTTACATATGGATCTATTTGAAAAATGTCTGGAATAAAATAAATAAAATTGAAAATTTTAAGTAACCCCCGGCCTCATTAATAATCTGTCTAACACCATCTCATTGAGAATATTCTTATGAGCCCAAACACGCTATATCTAATGTAAGCTTCTGAAGAATTAAGCATCCCGCACACTTTTTGACGGTATAGGATCAGCATAAGGTTCGTATGTCATGAGAATATCACCGAAGAAGTGATAGTACACTAAATTTCAAATCAATCGGATCTGTGAAAGTTAGTTAAACCCTTTTTTCATATAGGAAATGAGCTGATAATCATAAAACGCCTGAACAAAACAAACAAAAAAACTTTTTTCAGATTTTTTGATTTAAAAACCAAACTACCCAATGGATTTTCAAAAAAATTTTATGGGACCAAACGGGAACTATTCCGCATCGAACAAAAAAAGAATCATCAATATCGGTTCTCCTAGTCAAAAGTTCTGAGGTAACAAACATAAAAAAAACATACAGACGAATTGATAACCTCCTCCTTTTTTTGAAGTCGGTTAAAAACATTACCACTCGAAGAAATGCATTGTGTCTGTACGGTAAATATAGCAGTCTCCTATGTTGTGATGGGTCGTGAGATTGAACATGTCTTTTTTCTTAATTTTTGATTTTAACATTATTATATTTGTTTGAAAAATTAATAATAATAGTGACATTGAAACGAATGTTCTGGTTTTGATTGCAAAAACAAGGCGACTTTGGCCATGGTTGATCCTGGAATGAGGCTAGCAATTTATAATCTCGAGGTCATCTTTGCTGCGGAAGGCACATTAAGCTGTTGTCCCGGTTGTTACTGCAACCGCTTTAACCCACCAACCCACATTGTTGTGGAACGGCCCAAACTCCTCATTTGTTTTTCCATGTAGAAAGACCTGTGCCCAGCTGTGGGACGTATATAACCTGGTGATGATGATATATTTTTTTTATACCAAGCATAGTAAGAACACAACACCACCTGATGAGAAGCGGTATGACTCGACTTAAGCAAGCAAAGACAGTTATTGCGTCACACGTACATACACTGTTCTAGCTACTTCAAACTTTTCAGCTTATATAGTACCCTTATATGGTATCTTTACACGCATCTTAAAGGAAACCATGTTATGGGAAGTGGCCACTTGTTCAAATAAAAACTATCATATTTTACACAAGTGGAAATTGTAGAAAATTTTAATAAAAAAAAAATGAGTTAGGCATTTGTTTTGTCATACCAACAAACCCGTTGTTATCACGTCACAACTGCACTGCTGTAGTATCGGATTTCTAACGTTTTGCACTTTATTCCTTGCGTCATTCGGTCGACTTCTATATTGCATAATCGTTTATTTTATACAGCTTTAGAAGTAAGTGTCTTTAAAAGCATTTCCTATGAACTCTTGAAGTACATTTGAAGGTCTGTGTCTGGTATTTAAGCATAGTAACAGAGTATAAGAGTGGCCAATCTCAGCCCGTTTCCGCACCTCACATGTCCTCGCTGACGATTCAAGAGCGCCGACGAAGAGTCGTGGAGGCCAGGTCATGGGCGCGCAGGTTGTGCTTACGGCTTACAGTCCGTATGCGCAAATAAACAGTTTCGCGTGTTACCTCTGTGCGTCTGAGTAAAACCGCTGCGTCTGAGTAAAGCCATGGTAATTTTCAAAGCAAAGCATTCATCCGGTAGTGCTGCTGGACCGAGTTACTAGCAAAACTTGTAAAAGTCATATAGGGCAAACAATGCCAAATAAGTGGATATTAAAATACTGTTGAAATTTAAGAGCAGTACATTAATTTTTCTTTCAATATGTAAGCAACTAAAACAGCTGTCATACGACTTGGTGAGTTGAATTCTCGCCCTTAAGGCACTAGTCCCACCGCCAACGAGGAAGCGATCAGCAATCGTCTGCTTTCTCGCTGAATAAACGGGCAAAAGATATAGATCCCGTATCAATAAAAAAGACACGTTTATTATGAGTAGAATGCTGGCTGTTCACACTGCTGGCGAGAACTCTGTCACCACTAGTTTGTCGGAGCGAAGAGCGATGCTTGCTTGGTGGTCAGAATTTACGCCGAGAGACCACCGGTCTCTTCTACCACTCCGAGCAAGTGGTGACAGTAATCGCCCATCGCAGAAGAACAGTCGCTTATAGCCGAGTGATAAAACTATCGGAACTACACACTTCTCGCTCGCCAATTCATATCACTAGATAGGTTAGCGAGCAGCGACGAGCGAGTTAGCTAACTCTACTCAGCAGTGTGATACACAAACAAAAATATTCGACATCGAGCTTGACGTCTGATAAGACGTCGACCTGCCATTGATTTTGACGCTTGCGCACAGCGCTGCGCGAAAGCGTATTCACTAATCTCGACGTCGGTCTCTAGGCTGTGTATGATTGATTTCGTTTTCGTTGTGTTGAAATTGTATCGCAATGACTTCATTCAATATTTGATTGATTTTTACATAAAGATATAAAAATCGACAACTTTTTAGTTCCGGTTCACGCCGTGCTCGTCGTCGGAGCGCTGGTGTCGCCAACGCTTGTCAAACAAACGCCTAAAGTATGACGGCGCTGCCAACAGCCACGAATTCATGGCTGCTGACTTAAGAGAATCGCATAGCTGATCTCGCTGATCGCGGACAAATGGCTTGTAAAGCGATAAATGTAGGTTTTGGGACGCTGTTTTGAAAAGATATAGTTTTGAAAGCATGTGTTTTTTATACAACTAGATGACAAACAAGCTGACGGCCCACCTGATGGTAAGCGGCTATCGCCGCCTATAGACACCTGCAATAACAAGGTAATACCACTTGATTTTGCAGGTGCGTTGTCATCCTGAGGCCTAACTTGAATTAAGAATGCAAATATAAATTTAGAATACGCCTAAACTCGCGCTAAAAACGGGTCACTGAACGCCGAAGTTCAATAAGTACTTACAAATATAACAATAACGAAGCGACCGCCTCCAGCTGGAACCGTTTCGACGCGTCAATAAATTTCTAAATATTAAAACAAGAACGTGTTGAACATAGAACAAAAGCAATAATCCCGACAACTTTCGCAAGTTTCGAGATCTTACCCGTTTAGTATTGGAAGTTACTGATCTCAGAGAATTCGGGTTTGTTACCAGATTATTATCAAAGTTAAGCGCTCGCCAAGCGCTCTTACAAATTCGATCAAATACACTTTAAACCTTGTGAGGGTGGATTAAGAATCGTTTTAATTTATCGATAATTTTATCAGCTTTTATAAAGCGGATGTTTATTTATTTCGAACACAATCCCTCTTATTATAAAACGCGGACTAAAGTTAGTACTGGTCTACAACTGATGCCGTCACTGTCTTTCTTTTAACAAATATAAGTGACAGCATCAGTTTTAGACAGGTTTATTTATTTATTTATTTATATATTTATTTATTCATGAATTCATTTAATGAATCTGCCGTGGTAACACGTGATACGAATATGATAACTTCTGTTGTTTACCTCCCAGGGTGAGCGTGACTTGCAATTGACTTTCAAGCACTTGCACCCAGTGCTTAAAAGTTAAATCCATCCCTAGTGGCCAAAATGAATTCCACGGACTACAACGGTCCGCTGTCGCCTGTTTATAGAAATTTACTAGGAAGAATCTCGCGTGATCGGCATTGCGTTAAAAACCGCAAAAGCAATAGATGTGTTAATAATCAACACAGTTATCTGGGACTCCTGCAGAATACAGATTGCCGGGTAAGAAACTGATAGTATTATGGATTCCACTGCAAGGGCTTTTGGCGGGCAACCTTTAGCACTCACCATCCTGGCTAAGGTTGTTGACTCGTTTTTGAAACAAACTCGTTTAATTCACAACGCAAGCGACCTCCTTGCAAATTATGATACAAATAAGACAAATTCACAAAGAAATTCAATCAATAAAAACATACGACGCGTATAGGTACCTACATTAATAGTACATTATGATATAAGTGCGGTAAGTTGAAAATTACAGCCGAGGCGAGCAGAGGAGAAGTAGGCGTAATGAGATACAATACGATATTGAAATTCGTGGAATAAGAGACCCTCAAAGCGCTTATTACATTATCCTATTTCCTAACTAGAAACAGAGTTAGAGACCTAAGTAGAGAGCCAGCGATCACACTACACTAGATAGGATCCTAGATAGGATTCTAAATCGGAAAGAACGTGATGTAGAAGAGCTTTGGGTTGCACTTATCGATGCCAACGTATTTATTTACACATATATATAAAAAATAAATAAATAATTATTATTAATATTGGTAGCATTTTTAACGAGGAATAAAGTTTAATTTAATTCAAATAATAATAATAATAATTTTACACTCATACCTATTACCTTAAATTAATTAAGTATCATTAAGATATGCAACTGGGCTTGAATAGTTTTGGAAAAAAGTAAAATATGCCATACGTGCCTATAAAACTTGAGGTTTGCCCTTGATTTCCCTAAGGCCGATATTAGACTATCATATTTTTATCATATAAATATGATTTAATATTTATCAAATTCTATAATCATATTTATATGACTCTGTGCATCATTTTTACTTATTACACCTAAGGGCATAAGAACGTCATATTTAATCAAAATGAATTCCGATTTAGCCGCGTTTTCCGTTGGTATGAGTGCAATTTTATTAATTGCTTTGAAGATAAAGAAAAAAATTAAAAAATTTTAACAAAAACCGTGTTTGTTAGATCATGGATAGCAAGGCGATCAGAGAGAGGGATCCATAACACCTTACTTGAGGAACTTAGATTAGAAGATATGAAGTTTTACAAAATATACCTCCGAATGAATGATACTGTATTTAACTATAAATATAATTATGTCAAAGGTGGCACCAATAATTTCTAAGCAAGAAACTCATTTTACATGCCCCATTAGTGCAAAAGATCGATTATTAGTAACTCTGAGATATTATCAATAATTTTGTAGTTTCGATATTCCAGTCGAAACTGTTGGATTTTGAGTACGCCATTTTTCAACTTTCACATAATAAATAAATAGGTTAGAAATGATCCTAATTGTACGCAGACTGTCAAATAGGATAACATAAATATGATCATAGACAATATGATTCATATGCTATTATTACACCATCATAGGTTTTTCATTTAAATATGACTCCTACATCTATGATCATATTTATATGATAGTCTAATATCGGCCTAAGACTCTTATTATATTTTTTAAACGGGAAAGCAATTTTAAATTTGTTTTTAAAAAATATTTATACACCCACGCCTAGTACCTACAGCTAAATTAACTATCATTCAGACATTCAGTGTTATCTATATAGATCACACATTCAGATAATGGCGATACAGATATCATACAAACATCTGTCCCTACCGGGATTCGAACGCCAGACCACTAGCTTAGTTAACAGGTACTGACCACGTGACCCGACGGCCATCAAGAAACTAAGCATTAAGAAAGAATTAAGAGAAACTGTGAAAATTTTTAATGATTTCCTAACAAATCGATTTTATTTATAATTATTGATGGCCGCTTGCCTAATGTCTTTTCTCATGATAAAATCTATCTTCATACATTTAAAACAACATTTATCAAATTCGGCACCCATGATAAGAAGTTAAATTATATTATTTAGTCTATGTTTATAGTAACATATGTATACAAAAACTATGCAATTCTGACAATATTACATTACATTTGGTTCGAATTGTATACCTTCTTTTTTGAAGTCGGCTAGTAAATATCGACTTTTTAATTCTACATATATTGATACTTTTGAGAAATATTGATATGATCTAATGTATATCAATATTATTTTTTTGATTTGCCCATCCCTAACTAGTGGTTCTACATCGTACCGTCGCGATCCTAACTAGAGGACTAAGTACTTCGGAAATAGGACCGTCTTAACTCTCTAACTGCGATTACACCTTCCTATTTCCTAGTTAGAGAGTTAGGAAATAGGATAATGTAATAAACCCTTTACGAGCAAAATAAAATATTTGATAACTCAGTTCATTATCTAAAGATCTTACAAATAGAGTCGATAACTCTTTATAAAAGTGTTATAACGCCTCGGTAGCTGCTATAATACAAAATTCATACGATAACGCGTGCTTGTTATAAAAACGCTGACCTTTCGGACTCCCAGGGAAGGGGCTCAACCGCGAAATGAATCATTGACAGCCCACTGAGCCGAATAATATCCTCCCGCAAGTTTCGGCTTTTTAGTTTTTAATGCATACATTTTACTGAACTTAGCAAACTCATCTATAAATTTTTGTTATGCTGGTATGAGATTACGATTTTGTGAACGATGCCTTAGCAGAAAAGTAAACAGAAGGTAGCGGTATTTCTTTCTCAAATACTTTTCTTTTATGATGTGATTACGCTGCGATTCTGATCCGATTTACGTAATTTTTATGTTCCATGCAGAATAGTTGTCATTTGGTCCCATAAAAAAATATATAAAATCGATTGGGTACTTTGGTTTTTAAATCAAAATAGCTGGAATGAGTAAGTCGTCTATGTATGCGATATTGTGAATTTATTAATTTTTGTTCAGTATTTTTCTAGGCGAATAAAGTGACAGAAGCCACTGGGTCAGTTACATCTGACGCAGCAACTATGAGCAGTGCAGCAAAAAGGTTCTTGAATAGAGACCACGTCTTGACAAACACAGTTAGAAGCGTTACTCTGCTAGGTTGATCGACGACTTTGAGAAGGTGGCACCAAGCTTTCACCAAGTATGCGCCGAGATACACAGTCGTATATTATGGCGTATACTTGGGGAGGCTTACATCCAGAATGGACTACTGATATGATATTGATAACCAGAATAGTTTCGGTTTTAAGTAGCTTTAAAAATACAGAAGACTGTGTGATTGGAGGGTCTTCAGTAAAAGACAGACAATTTGATCGCCCGACGTATTACGATCTATCTAGGCAGATAACGATCTTCCGAATCTAACTATCGGCCTTAGTCAGATATAGCCACAACATCAAAATTATTTTGTGACTGGTTTGAAAATGGTGGAACTGGCATATCTTATTATTTTGGGGAACTCCCAATGAATGATGTAATTACATCATCACTGTAGTGCACTTCAATTGTTTCCTGCTGCCTAAACGCTTCTGTTAAGCAGCTATATAACCTGTAGTGCTGAAAAGGTTCATTTTCGTAAAATTTAAATTTTGCTTAATATTTGCAACTTTCTGCAAAGCTGGAATTTTTCACGATCTCAAAATTTGAATCGAAATAACCGCTTTTCCATAATTAGCAATAGGTAAAAAAAGCTTTTATTTTATTTTATATGTATTACTTACTTATGTACTTATTGTCAGCAAAATAGGTAGGTACCTGAAAGAAATACATACACCCATTATTTTCTTTTTCGTGTACAGATATAAATTTAAATTCGCAGGCTAATAAATATATGTATATTATTTTATATCGAGGAAAGCTAATCGTTTAAATATTAACTCAAATATTGAGATAAAACGATGCAAATTGCTAACTTTTACAATCCAGGTGAGATTTTTTGTAGTCTTTCTGTTTCTACTTTATAAGTAAACTTTACATCCATTGCAATGATTTTATTTACTATTGAATATTCGGACATCGCACGCACGAATTAAGCTTAAAATATTTACGCGAATTTACTGAACTGATTCTAACAAGCGAGGTCAAACAAAAACAGGATCGGTTTACCAAGTTTATACAAAATTAATGAAGCATATTCGGACCATGAACAATACGTCCACAAATACAATTAATTTTAATGTCAGGACCAACTAGAGCGGCATGCAGGTCTGTTTTATTCATTTAACCAATTTTAGTAGGCCTTTGTGGATTTGACCACTTGTTTAGGTAAGCGAATACTTTTGGGGTACGTACCTACATGAATTTAATGCTGGGTTTTCACTGAAGAAATAGAAAAACTTTTTCGCGGGACTTTTTTATATTTGACCTCATTATGACAGAAATATAAAGAATAATATTGAAGATGCAGCAAGATTTTTGTAAGCAACAAGATGACAAGGTGATTAGCCATCATCGCGTAAAGACACCTGATCTAAGAAAGAAATAACTGAGTAGGTATTGCAGGTGCGTTGTCATCCTGAGGCCTATGATGAAATGCCTTTATTGCCCAGTAATTACACTGGCTACCTTTCCCTTCAACTCCCTCATTACTCAGAAAATACCTGCTATCTTGAATTTTAAACAAAGTTGGATTACCTACAAAATCGCTTGGCTTCGACATTGTGAAGGTTATGTTCTTATATCGTAAAAACTGGGAGACAAAAATCATTAGTCTTCAGTTGATCTTCAAGATTAGAGCTGCCATCTGGATTGCAAAAGGTCGCGTGGCTAAATCCCGCCCCAACACCATGACTTTTTCTAATCCAGTTATACTTTGTAATATTTGAAAATCGCCCTCGTAAATGCTTACCGCATAAAATAATAAAAATAATAATAAAATAATTTCAAATTTTGAAAATGGAACTCTGCCAATTTTATTGAGTATTTATCAGTCCCCCAAGGAGCTACGGGGCGCGCTATGTTTTCTTTATGCCCTTTTCCTTTCGAGATAGAATCAGAAATGATCAGATAGAATCAGATAGAATCAGACATTGAGGACATACGTAAGAGAACTAAAGTCACAAACACAGCTCATAGCATATGCAAGTTGAAGTGGCAGAGCTAAGGGCACATAGTACGCAGAACGGATGGCCGATAGGTTCTAGCATGGCGACCACGTACCGGAAAGCGTAAAGTAAGACGGCATCCAACTAGATGGACAGACGACCTGGTCAGGGTCGCGGGGAGCCGTTGGATGCAGACTGGGCAAAATGAAAACGGCTGGAAATCAATGGCTGATATGATGATGATAATTGAGTATGTATTACATTCATTTTTCATTTGTTGTACGATTTGGCGGCAAATTGAAAATTGTTTGAATTATATCAGCATGAATTTAATGCGAGCGAAATTTCATGCAATATTTTTTTGAGACTGTCGGTGTCATTTAAGTCAATAAGAAAGTAATGATAGACTTCTATTGGCCTTTCATGGTGAAGCGCCATTTAGTGCCACTGTTGACAACTGGTTTAATGAGTTAAAATGTGGTCGCACTGATCATCAATTAACCAATCTAACCTTGTTAGCTATTGGTCCGAATTGAATGGATAATTTCATTTATCCAAAACAGATTCCAAACACATTTCGTTTTTAACTATCATAAAAATTACGATTTTGAAAGGGCTTCTTTGTGGCCTATTTAAATAAAATATTTTTCTTTCTTTTTTCTAGTTCCGTAAATCATCACAGGCAACACACACGATTTAAAGACTTTCGTCTTGAGACACTGCGGTAGTTGGGTACGCGCTGCTTACCCTATTAAAATCAAATGAAGCGGTATGTTGACAGTATTTCCCCTTGCTCCCATAATAACTCCCATAATATAACGTTTCCTCAATGAGTTCTGACGACCGCACTCCCCGCTGGATAACAACATTGCATAGTACTGTTATTTAGCTGTGATCTCCTGTAAGATGAGTGCCACCCCGGGGTAAATATTCAACAATATCCTACCGCTTTTAAACATTATGATTGCATGTCACTTCAATATTAAGAGAGAAAGACCTTTATTCAACGCCACACAAAGTAGGTAAACGCATTAATCAATGCTAATATTAAACTTACTTTTGATGTGCGTGTACGGTCGACCACAGAAGTAGCTGAACACTTTAGTACTATGTCACAATAACAAGGGCGTTAATATAGTACGGTAGCAACTATTAATTACGAGCACAATACTCGCTGTGCCATGGTACTAAAGTGTTAAGCTACTTCTGTGGTCGACTGTATAAGCCAAGGAGGCTGGTTTAGCGCTTTTTACTTTTTCTACATATTCGTCATTTGTTTTTGTTGACATTATTTTATTCTTCTTCTTCTATTCACGCTATTGTTAACATTCTATCGACTGAAGAAGCTATGCAGGAAAAGAAAAATAGAAAAGGAATATCTTTCAAATAGTAGAGATGTAGAGTATGGGGTACCGCAAGGCAGTATACTCGGTCCACTGCTGTTCATTATGTATATAAACGATTTTCCAAAGTGTATTCATTGCCCAATGGTATTGTTTGCTGATGATAGTACTGCGATGGTTGAGTGTAATAACATAGGAGAATATGAAAGCGAAATAAACATTGCGATGATTAAATTAAACACATGGTTAAAAAATAACAATCTAATTATCAATAGTAATAAAACAAAAATAATGCATTTTAGACAGAATACTGCAGCACCACGCGTAGAGATATATTATAACAGCGAAATAATTGAATCAGTAACAGAGGCAAGGTTCTTAGGTGTCCAAATAGACTATCAAACTAACTGGAAATCTCATACAGACAACTTGTGTAAAAGAATAAATAATTTTGTCTATGCATTAAAAAAGCTTTCACAAATAGCGGATCATAGTACAGTTATTATGGCCTATCATGGATATATATCTTCAATCTTGCGGTATGGGTTGATATTCTGGGGAAATTCAGTAAACAAAGTAATGGTATTTAAGGCACAGAAGAGGTGTATTAGAGCTATGGTAGGACTAAAACAGACTGATAGTTGTAAGGAAGTTTTCAAAGAACTAAAAATTCTAACATTACCCTGTTTATATATATATATATGAAATCGCAGTATTTGTAAAATGCAATCTACACCTGTACACAACATTTTTACAGCAACACACGTTAAAAGGACAAAGACATGGCCATAGAATTTGTGCTCCTTTTCGTAAAACTAGTTTATTAAATAATAGCGTCTTTGGTATGACACCTAAGATATACAACAAAATACCTCGCAGGATTCAAGAGCTTAATATAAATATGTTTAAAAAATATTTAACTAGAATACTTTTAGATAAAGCGTACTATTCAGTACTAGAATTCTTGGAAGACAAAGATAATCTATTTAAATCACATGCAATGACTAGAATTAACTTTTGATCTTGATACTGATCTTAATTTAAATGTTTGACATTATACTCTTATTTATAATTTGTAGAATTGCATTAGGATTTCATATTTATTAATTAATTATTGACATAATATTTAGGTATAATGTAATGGTATTTTATTTTTACTTGAAATTAATATTGACATAGTTATTAAATTGAATTAATTTAGTTTTTAGGTTTTAATGGTTGCTGACATTGACAATTCACTGATTTTTTTTTAAAATCATTATTGTAAATAATTATATTTTGTGTTCATTTTATTAATATTGCTGATGTGTGATGTATTTAGTTTGAATATTTGAAATCTTTAATTTATGTGAATGGTTTAGATATAGGTAATGTTATGATTAATTATATAGGTAATATTAAAATATAATAAATAAGCTAAATTGATATGCAACAAAAAAAAAATATAATGTTTGTATGCCTCTTTAAGGGCTGAAATATGGTGATGCATATTTAAGTAACATACCAACTGTTTGACAATGAAACCTGTATTTCACAAATAAAGGACTGATTACTGATTACTGTATAAACAAAATGTTTATAATGTTGAATACAGTTTCATTCACAATCGACGACGGCTCATCACACAAATTACAGTGCGGGCGTTTGTGTCTATTCGACCGCGTAGAATCGCGTCGTGAGAAATATCCTCCGAAAAGTATATCTGCTTTGTATAGTATTGTATTTCGCGGTCCATTGTCTTAAATTTGAGACGAGCACTTGAGTAGCCTCTTTTTGGCCTAAAAGGTTTCCTTGAGTGGTTGCAGTGACCCACTCTTTAAGGGCGGCACGAAGTGGAATGATAATGTGGGTTGGTACTTACTTATTTGTGGAGCTTAAGCTAAAGTAATTTAAGTAATACGCTGTTGGTAAGTCGGGTGACTTTTGATACGTTTCACTAATAAAACAAAAAGAAATTCTCCTTAATTTTGTTCTTTATGTTATTTTAGAAAAAGTAATTACTAATAAACTAATATTAGTCGCTATTAAAGAAGTGTAATTACTGGGCATGGACGGCATTTCATCTTAGGCCTCAGGATGACAACGCACCTGCAATATCAAGGGATTTTTCCTTGTTATTGCAGGTGTCTAAGGCGGCGGTAACCGCTTACCAACAGGTGGGCCGTCAGCTTGTTTGTCATCTAGTGGATAAAAAAAACTTTCGCGTTAATAAAGTGGATAGAGGGGAGAAGGGGGGAGGGGGTCCATCCATGTCCTTCCGGTGACTTCTATTTTTACGTTACTTATGAGTTTTTTTATAGAAAGCACGCCGAATGACTCAACACCACCTGACGTGACGCGATAAGAAGAGTCAATAAGCAAAGTAAAATAAAATTAATTAAATTAACATGATTAGGATCCAGCGCTATTTTGTGATGTCATAAACGTGAAACTCACTCCCGTTTAGTGACTTTGTGTGCAGAATAACACTACAGCAAACTTGAATTCTGTTTTTATGTTTATTTAAACAATTTTGAATAACTTTCAACGCCAAAATTAATTATAACACTACGTTTTTTAAATGATTGTGTACGATTTCAGATAAACTTTCTCGTGCGTACGCTTAGTTTGTAGAAAAAGCTCCCTGCGGAGGCTTTCTCGAACAAGTACAGCATGGGATCATTCTGAAAGGTCATCAAACAGTTTTTACAAGATCGGTAACGCGAGAGTGGAACTGAGAGTGTTATTCGGTTACGATAACTACTTATAGGTCATCAATAATAACAATAACTAAAAGTTAATACTAATATATAAAAAAAATATAAAAAATTTAGAGATTTAATGCTTTCCGCAAACAAATTTTAGACAAACAAATAATGATGTCATGAACATTTTTTTTTCAAAATAACATATGTATTATGAATAATGTATTTATTTTGGTATATAATAATAATAATCATATACTCACACCTATTATCAAGCCCAAAATAAGCATCATTAGGAGCTTGTGTTATGGATTCTAGATAACGGATAAATATTGATAATAATATGTATATAAATATTAGAAATATACTAAATAAACATTTATAAACATCCATGGCTCGTGAAAAAATGCTCGTATTTATCATACAAACATTTGCCCCTACCGGGATTCGAACCCGGGACCTCTTGATCGAGCAGCCCGTATAGCAAGGGGTACAGACCACTCGACCAGCCGGTCGTCGAAGACTATAGTATAATATCATTGTAATATTATAATATCATCATATATCATAATATCATTGTAACAATTACAAATAAAGAAACAAATCGAGGAAAAATTATATGCTTCAGGTGAGAATCGAACCCACGTCTCCTAATGTCCGGCCAGACGCGATTACCTCTACGCCAGCGGAGCACTAGGTGTAACCTACTAATTCCTTTACCGTTTTCTACCCTTTTCTTAACGTTTTTTATAGCAAACGTTTATGTCACCACTCATTGAAGTTAACACCTCTAGTGATCCGAAAGAATACTTTCACAAGCATTTTTAAACTTCCAGTAAAGGTTAGAAAAACTTATACAATCACATTAAAATGTTTTGGATGCGTTCAAACACCTACTTTATTGTAACAATTACAAATAAATAAAGAAAAAAAGTATAAATTAGGCATTTAAACGCATCAATAACATTAAAATGCACTTAATAATGTCATGTTTACAGAAACACCTTCGCAGATAACTTTCGCAGATTTACTAAAAATTTTTTTTTTTTTTTTATACAACTAGATGACAAACAAGCTGACGGCCCACCTGGTGGTAAGCGGTTACCGCCGCCTATAGACACCTGCAAGAACAAGGAAAATCACTTGGTATTGCAGGTGCGTTGTCAAAATTGTTAAAGTGACTTGGACTTTTTTTAGAACTTTTAAAGGAAAACAATTCCAGGATACATAGTTTTGTGGAACCGTCCGCGGGCATCCCCAGAACGTCCTACCAAAGTTCCATCACAGTCTCAACATTTATTTTTATTTATATAGATTAGCTTGCACATGCGCCTTAGGCATTGCCTAATACCAAATTATATGCTGGAATCGTCCGAATAGAACTTGTCGCTAAAGCAGAGCAGTACAAGCCCCTAAATAATTCTCTCCATGTCACATTGTTCTTGTAGACCTAGGGACGGAGTCTCAGGGAAGTTAATATTTTCGCTAATGAAGAGAAGTATAAACAAATATAAGAATAATTTATAATTAATAATCCATACCTATTTCTGTTGAAAATATTTAATTGGTTAAGGTTACGCCGCACGGCTTTTTATGCAAACTTTCTAGTATTTGAAATGACAATATGTGAAATAAAGTATCTGAATCTGATAAGACTTTGCATGCATAAGCAAGTCAGGCTATTTTAAAAAGTTATCAGAGGATTTTTAGAAAAACAGTCCTAAAGTTGAGTAAGAGCAATTTTCAGCTTTTCATACAAACAAAAAAGTGTCATTAACTTCTTTATTATTAGATTTTTCGTTTTACACCCGCCTGACTTGCTTATGAATCTTTGCTTATGAATGAAGGAATGCTTGAGGAGCTCGATGGGGTAGTGGTTTGAGCGCTCTGGTTTCGATCACGAAAGCAAAGCAACTTTCGCCATGGTTGGTCCCTGGGTGGGTCAATCAAATTTATAATCTTGAGCTCCTCCGTGCTTCGGAAGGCACGTTAAGCCGTTGCTCCCGGTTGTTACTGCAACCGCTTTAGCCCACCAACCCGCATTGGGCCAGCGTGGCGGTGTTATGGCCCAAACTCCTCATGTGTTTCTTCCATGTAGGAAGGCCTGTGCCCAGCAGTGGGACGTATATAGGCTGGTGATGATGATGATGATGATGACTTGCTTATGCATGGCAAGTTTTGATAGAGTCGGTTTATTGATTTCCAATATTTTAGACTTGAAAGTTAACGTTTAAAGCCGTGCAGCGTAAACGCTCTTAATTGTTGGACGTATGTTTTTACATTACCTAGTGGATATCCACGCGAGTGGAGCAGCGGGTGGCTACTAGTATGTATTACCTATGTTACATTGAAATGAATAGCCAGAACAATATTTTTTCTATTTTTGCTATTTTCCTTTTATCTCACGGGCCGAAGATGAAAGCGAGCACCCGCATTCCTCAACTACAGAGGAACTGGCTATCTTACCTCCAGCTCCCGGAACACGTAAGTAAAGATTTTTCCGGCTATGAATTTACCTGTCTGAAGATGGACAGTTTTCGTAATTAGTGACCTTTCCACTATACTTAAATTTTCTTATAAATCTTATCGCAGTTCACCACATAGTGATCACAATACGATAAAGGACAATGAAGAAAAAAGAGGGGTGTTATAAGTTTGACGTGTATCTGTGTGTCTGTCTGTGGTATCGTAGCTCCGACACGAATGGTTCTTTTTTTGTTTGAAAGCTGACGTGATTAAAATGTTTCTTAGCTATAATTTATGAAGATCAGTTCAGCTCATTTTCTACATAATAATAGGGTTCTACTAACTTTTACAGATCCAATTGATTTGAAAGTTGGTGTACTGTCACTTCGGTGACATTCCCATGACATACTAACCTTGAGCTTTTTTCATACAAAGCTCAGCAAATGTCTTAACACCACCTGATGTGAAGCAGTACGAAGAGTCCATATGCGCAGACACCTAGTGCTGCTTGAAACACACTGTTCTAGCCGCCTCCACCTTGCCGGCCCATAAGGTGCCATTTCACGCTTTTTTTGAAAGAACCCATGTTATAGAAAGGAAGGAACACATGTGCTGGGAAAGCATTCCAAGTTTTGGAAGTCCGACAAAGAAACGAGCTACTAAACTTCTTTGTGCAAGATGTTGAGGTGGAGACAGTAAATTGATGACTCCGAAGACCGGCACGCGTGCTCCTGAGTGGGTAGGTGGGATAAGGTCGAAAAGCTCCTCAGAACACAATAAAGCCGATAGAAGGCGTTTAGCGATGCAATGTCATGACGGGATTATAGAAGCTCGAGGCTGTTCGTGACCTCTACGTCGTCAATGATACGGACGGCACAACGCTGTAATCTGTCCAGTGCATCGAGGAGGTACTTGGCGGAGCCACTCTACAAGTGCGAGCAACATTCAACGCAAGACCGGACCTGAGTTTTGTACATCCTGATCCATTACCATCAAAAAGTCTCAGGGATGCGTAATTCTTCAGAAACTGACAGCAGATATAGCGTGTTTGCGCTAATAAGAATAGTCTCAATGAGATGGTGTTTGAATAATAATACTTAAAATTTTCAATTTAGTATTTTATAGCGTATTTATTGGACTGCCACAAAAGCAATGAATAATATAGCACTGGAATATTCAAGCTTATTTTCTCATAAAGAAAATCACAGTCTGGGAGTAATAAGTTACAAGGTACATCATCTCTCGGTCTATTACCTGTTTGTAACAATAACAAGCGTATAGAGGGAGCCAAAATTGGAACATACAGAATTAGATCCTAAGGGAAGAATGCGCAAACCATTACGTTCTTAATATTGTTAAAAGAGTTTGTTTGATGGTAAACGTGAAGGCTACTGTATATTATTTGTTGGAAAATTTAACGAAATTTAAGGCTTACTTGTTGTATAATTTAGTATTCTTTTTATTTGTTTGCAATATTTGCTCTCAGATTTCATATTGTTGTTTATAATGTAGAATGAAGCCTTTCCCAATAAAAAGTTTTTACACGATGTTTTGTCACATTCGTTAGAATTAGATATTAAATTTTAAAAAAATAGGTTAAACACTGTGAAACTATACAGTTGCCTTATACAACGGGAACGCATATCCAAGAGAAAAGTATTGTATATTTTAATCTTGATTATAATCTATCTCTGAGCCAAATTCCATCCAGAAGCGATCAGCCGTTTTAGCGAGATGAGTAACGAACATACATTCATCCAAGCTTTCTCATTTATTATTGTTAGAGTTTAGAAAAGGACAATAAGTATGTGTAGAAACATCTTTACGTGGACAGGGCCACGGGCGGGTATCTTAAGTATTTTTTTTATACAACTAGATGACAAATAAGCTGACGGCCCACATGTTGGTAAGTGGCACCATTACCTATAAGCATCTGCAATAACAAGGGAAAAATCACTTGGTAAGCAGGTGCGTTGTCATCCTGAGGCCTAACATCAAATACTTTCCATGCCCAGTAATTACACTTGTTACCGAAACAATCCGAACCACAGCGAACTGTTTCACGGCTGAAATAATAAAGGCGGTGGTACCTACGCAGACGACCCTACATACGGGCCTACCACCTAGTAATAATACAAGTCGACAAATAAACATCAAACACAAACCCAATATTCCCATTTGTTCCGTTCGCGTGTTGAAGGTATTTGCGTGCCATAATTATATTTCTATACATCCTTCCCGAAACTGAATGACATCCCGCCCGTGAGATGTTCCGTAACTCAATAACTTCGTAACGCAATCGTCATCGAGTTTAGAGATATTGGTTACAAATATTCGAGATGACAGATTACTTCGGAATATGAAGATATTTCTTCCCACTTCGACTGTTATGTTAATGAATACGTACACACAACCGGAGATCAGGTTAACTCGATCGAAGGTCACTCGATGTGTCAAAAGATCCAGGACCAGATGGTATTCGTCCATTATTTGTGAAGTCGTGTTCCAATGTCATGGTGAAGTCTCTATGCATATTATTTAATAAAAGCCTTAGTACAGGTAACTTTTCAACTTCCTGGAAAAAGCTAACGTGGTTCCTATACATAAGTCGGGTAAAAGCAGACTTAACCAAACACAGAGCAATTAGTATTCTATGCTGGTTCCATAAAAAAAATATCAATTGAACGAGTATACTTTCAGATTGGACCCATAGAATTTTTTTTCTAAATCGAATCGCTAGTTTGGTTTTAAAAAAAAACTGGAATAATTAAGTCATAGATGTAAGCGATAATGCCGATTTTCACTTTCTTGGTACTTTCAGTGGTGCTTTTAATAATTCTATTCGCGTTGTTGGTCCACAATCTCCCATCTAGCTTTGACCTTTGAAATCTATCACTAAAAATTGTAAAAAAAAATTGTAAGTGAAAAGCGACTAGAGAACACTAAGAAGAAAAACTATTTAAATTTAATAAGGTACTTATTTTTTTTCTTTTACCACTAAGGTGGCAATCAAGCCACCATACACGGCCCACATGATGGTAAGCGGTTACCGTACCCTATAGACGCTTGCAAAACCAGGGGTATCACTTGCGTATTGTCAACCCTGTAAGAACCATTTTACGCTTTTAGTAAATCTTATTTCATTAAAAGTTATTTCTTGGAGTTGGCGCTACACTTTCTGTTGTTTCAGAAAACAGCTTAACACCAACTTCAAACAGTAACTTTATATGAAATAAGTACCTGTTTTTTTTCTGTAAAGGTGGTTTGTAGTTGGTTTCCATTTTTGTTAAAAAAATCACAAAGTACTTATTGCCAATGTTGTTGTAGAACTTGAAGCTTATTTTTGTAATAAATTTATATGAATTAGCAAAGTGGATGTGAATAATAAAAAAAGATTTCCCTTATTCGATAACTAAAAAAACCCATACCTTTGGATAAAATTTTCGGTGTTTTTAACCCCCGACGAAAAAAAGAGGGGTGTTATAAGTTTGACGTGTCTGTCTGTGTATCTGTGTGTCTGTCTGTGGCATCGTAGCGCCTAAACGAATGGACCGATTTTGATTCGGTTTTTTTTGTTTGAAAGCTGATTTGACTACGATGGTTCTTAGCTATAATTTATGAAGATCAGTTCAGGCGTTTGATGACTATCAGCTCGTTTTCTACATGATAATAGGGGTTTTCTAACTTTTACAGATCCGATTGATTTGAAATTTGGTGAACTATCACTTCGGTGGCATTCCCATGACATACTACCCTTGAGCTGATCCTATACCATCAAAAAGTCTGCGAAATGCTTAATTCTTCAGAAACTTACAGCAGATAAAGCGTGTTTGGGCTCTTATAAATAGTCTCAATGAGATGGTGTTATATAGATGATTAATGTCGCCGGGGTTTACTTAAAATTTTTAATTTTGTATTTTTACGTCCATTGATGTTTGATAACGAAACTTTTCGTTTTATAGTAGCATAAAACAGCAGGATTTATTTATAGAAGGTGCTAGGCGTCAGCACTTGTCAGTTTCAGGGGATAAGGAATTTTGCAATTGATATCTCTGTACTGTATGGACTCCTGTGTCAGAAGTAAATGTTAAAACAAATTCAGTAAACGTTTAAGCGAAAAAGAAAAAAATAACAACTTAACTGTCGACTACTTTTAGCTCAAAAAAGTGACTAGATAACTCAGGTTAACACTTAGCTGAAAATAAAGTTGCTTAGAGATGCACCGTGTTGCTAACTTAAATAAACAGTACTTACATCTCGCTAAATTGTGGTTATTACTAATGTAACCGAAGTAATTTGGGTATATATATTTTTTCAATGTATACAGAGGTGAGTTGCGAGCCTACAATCCAAATACTTCGAATTGTATTTGTCTTTCTCAAAAGTGTGGAACGACACAAGTTGTTTATTATCCTTAAATTTTGACATTACATACACTGGTCAATGTTATGTCACATTTATTTCCTGACAAAATAAATACGAAATGTATTTTTGTTTATCACCAACCACTTGTATCAAGACAACGCCATCTTCATCATAATAAGGAGTTCCATTACTATCTAAAACTCATACGAAGTCTTCCATTTTCAATTAAATTTAATGTACCTATTAAGTCACAAACAATAGTAAATAATAAAGCACAAATAATAAATAAAGCTTTTAGACTTTTATTCACTTTAATTCAAAGTAAACTAAAAATAAGCCGTACCTTTTTTGAGATTCGACATAGGAATCCAATCTCATTTGACGGATGGTCACTAATGTCATATGACGTTTTATACGTCAGGGTGATTTTCAACCATCAAAATAGATCGCCAAAAATTTGCAACTAAAAAGTTGTAGGCTTGGAACGCGCCCCAGCTGTTATAGCACCAAGGGTATAAAGTACCCCTGTAAAAATGAAGAGGAAATACTAATACTAGTATAATTACTGCCTGTCGATTCTGTAACAAAACTCGCACCTCACTTCGCAAGTCACTTCGAATTCAACTGTCAAATAGAGCAAATTTTCATACATTTTTTGCTCTATTTGACAGTTGAATTCGAAGTGAGGTGCGAGATTCGTTACAGAATCGCACCCCTGGACATGGACGGCATTTTATCTCAGGCTTCAGGATGACAACGCACCTGCAATATCAAGTGATTTTTCTTTGTTTTTGCAGGTGTCTATAGGCGGCGGTAACCGCTTATCATCAGGTGGGCCGTCAGCTTGTTTGTCGTCTAGTTGTATAAAAAAAATTGTTATGTTGACAGCTTATAAGATTAATCCCGCTATTCCCAAAATAACGCTTACTCGATGTTCTCTGGCAACCTTACGGGTCGCAGAAACAACACAAAGAGATACACAATCCCACTATAGCTAAAATTAGTACTTACAATTAAGTATCTTACTTGTGCTTATAAAGTCACCTGCCTGAAAAGATAACCAAATATATCTTCAATAGTACAAATTTTGCTTGTCTATATCAAAATTACGCAAAGCACTGTCAAAAACAGATATTGCTTTGTCAAAGAAAACTGTTTTCGTAAACATCACATTCATAGAGTTTTCCTTTTGAAATTGTAATTTGTTCTGTGGAATAACCAATAGAAAATATATTCCGAAACAACCGATATCAAAAGTTAAGAAGACATTTTTACCAGGTTTGAGTAACCTACAGTATCTACGGAACATTGAGGAAAACAACAAAATAATTGATTGGGGGACCTACCTACTGATATGACAGTCTCATTATGTACCCTTTATAAACAATAATAGACTTTGAAGAAAACGGGAAAGATTTTTGTAAATATATAATTTAAGAAAACACCTGCAGGGACGATGTAGAGCGTTTTAAAAAAGTATCAAAATAAATTATGATCAAATATTTATTGTAAATTAAGTGTTACAAGTTTTCGACACTGTGAGATTTACGTAAGCTTCTAACGCATAATTAAATACACCAACTTCATATAATAGGTTGGGAAAAAGTTTCTTCGCATTTTTTAAGAAAATTCAAAACATTTTTTAATATAGTTTATTTACATTTAAGTAAAGTATGTAGGTACCATTTTGTTCGATAACTTTTTGCCATCTTGTAGGTAGGGACATAATCCCATTGCTATAGAAATTTTGGGGCTTCTGATCAAAATACCGCGACAAGTAGTTTTGGCAGTCCTCTCGTGATGTTAACCTGACACTGCCTTTTTTTTTTTTCGTTGGTAAATTTTTTATAGGTACCCAGGAGCGAACGGAGCTGCCCCTGGGTTATGTTGGAGTCACCAGCTGAAGGCCGGCATACCCACTAACAACCAACGCGTTTCTTCAAAACCGGCTTTGGCGCACGACAGGGTACTTTTCGCAATCGCTGTCATGCGCCAAAGACTGTGTGGCTAAAGCTCGCACCTGACACTGCCTAGAGAATTCTGAAGAGAGCGAAACAGGTGGAAATCTAAAGGTGCAAGGTCAGGACTATACGGCGGATGCATAAACAACTCCCAGCCAAACTCTCTTAATTTTTCTTAATTTTGAGTGGCTAAAGATGTGTGAGGTGATGATAACGCTATCATGATGAAAAACTACACCCCTTCTGTTGATTAATTCCGGCCGCTTTCTCTCAACTTCTTGCTTTAATCTCATCAGTTGTTCGCAGTAGAGATCAGAATCGATGGTCCTGCCTGGTGGTAACAGCTCATAATGAATAATGCCCTTCCAATCCCACCACACACAGCATCACCTTGTTGCGAGTTAACCCGGGTTTCGCCACAGTCTGTGAAGCCTGGCCGGCCTTTGACCACGACCTTTTTCGCACGTTCTTGTCGTACGTGATCCACTTTTTATCACCAGTTATCAGCTTCTTCAAAAATCGTTCGGTTACATTACGTCGTAATAAAGAATCACAAATGAGTACACGGTTCATTAGGTTTCTTTCAGTGAGCTCGTGGGGTACCCAAATATCGAGCTTTTTTGTGTACCCATTTTTTAAATGCGCCAAAACTGGTTTGTGGTCAATTCCCAGTTCTTCAGCTACGTCGTAACTACTGATATGCCGATTTTGCTCGTTTTTTTAAAAATGGCATCAATTTTATTCGTAACAGGGCGACCAGAGCGACGTGCATCTTTGACATCAAAATTTCCGGATTAAAAACGCTTAAACCAAATTTGTGCTACTTTCACAGACACTGCACTAGGTCCATAAACATCGCAACTTTTTTTGGCAGCTTGCCTTGCATTTTTACCTTTTTTGTAGTAAAATTTTAAAATGTATCGAATTTCTTCATTAGATTCACTCATCTTGACAGTACGAAAAACAAATGAAAAACACACTTTTTCCTAATTTGAATTTAGAATTATCTTTTTTAAAATCTAAACTTTTATTGATACCAAAACCAGCCCGATACAAATAGTACAGCCAAAAAGATTTTATTACAAGTTCATGCATACTATAATGCGAAAAGACTTTTTTCCCAACCTAATATTATGGTAGCATAGATAATTAAAGCAGTCACCCAGATTGCTAGTTTCGCCCTAGGACATGAATGTCTTTTTGATACTTACTTTTATAATAATTTGTAATACCTCCTTGTTATTAAGTAGAAAATAAAATTAAAGGTACGGCATTTAGCTTACCCATAGGTGCGTGATAGGACCAAACGTTATAGTCATTAATCCGTATATAATAATCCGTATTCGATTCCGTATCCGCGGATTTTTATTATCTATCTTCGAGCTGAGAAAATTCAAATTTGAATTTTCATTTACATTTCTAAACATTGAAAACTACAAATTTGCTTACAGGGGCATGTGGGTTCACGTTAACCATAACAAAATGTGGGTATGGATCGTGTAATCTAAGTCCAGATGGATTACCAAGAAAATTATCTAGAGCTCCACCGAGCTTCAAAAAGCATACTTACCTGCTGTTACTAGATAGCAGACGATACGTCAGGTCGGCCTGACGTGACGTCACAGAGGTCTGATTGTTTATTTATTCATTTACCTGTTTATTTAAAACACTTTCTTATACTTTTCATTTTCTGAATAAATATTGGTGGGATTGATCGCTACTAGCACCTTTATTAGCGTCTAATTTTAATAGCAGCTTGCAAACAAATTTTTGAGACACCAATATAGAGTGAGTCATTAGAATATTTTTCAGGGCCATTATAATTTGGGACATTTGAACAAACCCGCAAACCGCCAAAGCCAGTGATCTATCTTTAAAGACCGGAAACCGTATTAATTATCTTCAATGACGTCATTTTTTTAAAATAAGAATATAAACGGTTTGACCTGGCCCTCTCAAAGACTTTTGTGATATCAGGTATCAGTGCTATGGGACGACTATTAGAAGGGTATATTTTTACACCTATCTTGTGGATAGATTTAAAAATATTTACCTACTTTTAGTAAGTCTGGGAAAGCTCCTTCCGCTTTTATATTCACTGCGTCGCTATCATACCATTTCACATAAAAAGCAGTCAAATCCATCTCATCAAAAAAAAAATGAAAATTTTACGAGCTACTTATAAATTTAAGAGCGCGATAAAGTTTTAAAACGGTTAGGCCGTATTAGCCAATTCTAACCTTAAATAATTGAAGCTATCAGTCCCTTTCTTATTTATTTAGATAGGAAAAGAGACAGATGCTGACGTTCTTTTGTAGAGTTTTGTAATTATCCGTTGTTTATAATGTTTTAAACGGACTGAATCAAAACCCTACGTTTAATAATAATATTATATTAGATAATATTCATACACTCACACCTATTATCTAGCCCAAATTAAGCATCATTAAAAGGTTGTGTTATGGATACTAGATAACGGAGAAATAATGATAATAATATCTATGTATATAAATATTAGAAATATACAAATTAACATGTTAAGCGACTAGTCTTCACGGCAAATGCTGACAACGCGTGCTCCACATTATATTCCGCTATTGTGGAAACATCATTGCACACGGCACTATACGCCGAGTCAGCGCGACGTGACCTCGTGCACCGACGCCGCCACGCGACCCGCTTCCATCACTTTTGTTTCAACCATCGAACAATTGTCGTCTTTATTTAGTTTCATAATTAATATTCTAATTTCTTTTCTTTAAATAAATCGTAATAAAATTTAGTTTTCTTTTAAGTCCTTGGCTGCAGCCTTTCGTAATTAACATATACATATAAACATTCATGACTCGTAAACAAATACTCGTAGGTACTCATCATACAAACATTTGCTCCTACCGGGCAACTACCTACCAGCAAGGGGTACCTACATAACACTTGGCCAGCCGGTCGTCAAACGTTTAGACTTACCCTACTTCGTTGTTTTAACTATTCTGATGAAGAACTTTACTATTCGATATAAAAAGACAATAATATTTTTGATGAGCTTTCGAACCAGTTAACTACTATACAGGTTGGTGCCGTCAATGCGACAATAAATTTAAACTTGAGCTATCCATAGAAATGGTTTGCCACTTTTAAAAATTTCGTATTTAATTGATAATTTCATGACCTTTGTATGAAATAATGCTGCCAACGTTACACTATTCCATACAAATTTCATGAAATTATCAAATGGATACGATATTTTTGAAAGTGGCAAACCATTTCTATGGACTAATATAGCCCATGTTTAAATTTATTGTCGCATTGACGGCACCACTCTGTATAAGTACTTCATTCGTTACAATGTCTTCGTCACAATACTTTATGAGCGTTAATACGCAGTGAAATTCGTTCTTCCAAAACTATGTAACGAAAAACTGTACTATGTTACCTACAATAAACTATTTTAACTTGTTTTGTGATGCAAATCAAAGTAGTTTGAAGCCTAGTTTTTCTATGTTTTATGTTGTAGATGTGGCGTTCAACCAATCGTCTGTGATTTAAAGTTTTCACCAGGAATCAACCTCAGCCTTCGGCCTCAGGATCACAACGCACCTGCAATATCAAGTGATTTTCCCTTGTTATTACAGGTGTCTATAGGCGGCGGTAACCACTTACCATCCGGTGGGCCGTCAGCTTGTTTGTCATCTAGTAGTAAAAAAAGGAACGGGGGTATTCATAATAGCGGCCAACGCGTCCTCATAGACGCCGTCATCCGAAATACGTCCACTACCGGACAAGTCCTCCCTTAAGATTTTCACGACGGCTTAATAGTACTAAATATATCTCGTTTGACAATTTTATTCGACTTAAAAAGTAACAAAACCCCAAAGTATGCTGACGAGGAATAAGAAAAATCGTTTGAGTAAAAATACTATCAAAAGATGTGTCCCACTCACTATATTTTTTATTGAGTGAGCAAAGGACGCAATAGAGTGAGCGTTGATCTTTGATGCTTGTTTTGAGTTATTATGGTTATCCCAGAAAAACCATTTCGTTTCCTATATTATAGAAAGAAAAATGCGAGTATCGTATAATAAATAGGTAATTTATAGCGGAACAAATTCTTTAAAATTTAATAACTATGCTCGTGCATTACATTGTTTGTAATATTAAGGTTACGTCGACTAAATAAAAACCTACAAATAATAAAAAATAATTAATTTAAAATACTTTTTTTTGATACTGAGGAGCTCGGTGGCGTAGTGGATTGAGCGCTCTGGTTTCGATCACGAAAACAAAGCAACTTTCGCCATGGTCGGTCCTTGGATGGGTCAATCAAATTTATAATTTTGATCTCCTCCGTGCTTCGGAAGGCACGTTAAGCCATTGGTCCCGGTTGTTACTGCAACCGCTTTAACCCACCAACCCGCGTTGGGCCAGCGTGGTGGTGTTATGGCCCAAACTCCTCATGTGTTTCTGCCATGTAGGAAGACCTGTGCCCAGCAGTGGGACGTATATAGGCTGGTGATGATGATGATGATGACTTTTTTTTGGATCTTTATCAACACGGGTAAAAATAAAATCCCCCGAGGACTGAGCTTTGCGCTTTGCGCTTTATTTTTATTGTAATTTTACAAAAAAATAATTGTGATTCCTCTTTTATTCCCACTACTTAAGGCAATCCATCGAAACGTCGTTTTGGCCGAGACAGACAGGGATAGAGATTTAACTGACTCAGCGGGAGGAAAAAAGACAAAATAGCGATCGATTACACGCGTGTAAAGCAAGCGAAAATACACATATTATTAAATAATTATGTGTATTTTCGCTTGCTTTACACGCGCGATCGGGGTTATTCCTTGAGGATCACATTCCCAGAGGATCATGTTCCGGAGGATCACGATTTGTTTTACCTTCATCGTCGATCGTCGTCGAACAAATCGTGATCCTTCGGAACATGGTCCTCTGGGAATGTGATTCTCAGGGAATAACCCCGCGATCGCTATTTATTGAATAATAACTATAAGGATTACATAAAACCGCTTTTACACGATTCTGAATATTAATAATATTATTATATACTATTTAATTTAATGTTCTATTGAATACAAATTATCGTTTACCAATTATCTTAACTTTTGTGATTTTTAAGAGGTCTTATCGGAAATAAAATGTATCGAGGCAAAATCCTTTGATCGTGTTTTTGTTCTACGCGTGTCTATATCAAAATAACGTATATATGGTTTTCAAATCGATAAGACCTTTCAGCGACCTATGACAATGAAAGTAGGAATCTAATAAGAATAAAAAAAAATTCAAATTATGTTATTATAAATGGATAAAAAAAAACTTAAATGTAGCTTGTCTTCCTATCTGTCTGTATTATTCTCTTAACCATCATACCACATTTGCATTCAAATTATTTGAAAAGGTCTCAGTTATACTGGGCTTACCTTCGAAGATCAGGCAAGTGTGCAGCTTTCTGGAACTGCTTATCATTTTAATTTGAGATTTAATTTCAGGGAATATGGTTCTTATTTGAAAATCAAAGTTAATGTACCTAACAGATCGATGTAAAGTAAGGTCAAACTTATTAAGAAATCTGATAAACGTAGTTTTTAACTCAGAAATATATTATTATTTGTTTTGGGCGCTCAATATTAAATATTTAAGTATTATAAGGAAAAAGTAAGTATCCCGTTAGGTATGAATGCTGTATGATCTGAGCATGAAAATACAGAAACGTATTACATAGTGAAATCGTAATTTAAAAAATGGTTCGCAATATAATAGTTTTGTTGGTTTCTATTCTTTTTATACCTATAAAAAACCCCGAAAGAACAAGGTATTATTATTTTTTTAATACTTATCTTAAGTACACTAAATAAATAAATATTAATAATAATATTCATACACTCACACCTATTATCTAGCCCAAAGTAAGCATCATTAAGAGTTTATGTTATGGATACTAGATAACGGAGAAATAATGATAATAATATGTAGGTACATAAATATTAGAAATATACTAAATAAACATATGAACGTCCATGACTCTTAAACAAATGCTCGTACTCATTATACAAACATTTGCTCCTACTGGGATTCGAACCCGGGACCTCTTGACCGAGTAGCCTGTATAGCAAGGGCTACACAAACTCGTCCAGCTGGTCGCTCTTTTTAAACTATTTTTAAAAAGAGTTGTCGTGATGTTTTAAAATATATATATTTTAAAACGTGCATAACTTTTAAATAATAATATTTTAATAGTAATAATTACAAATAAACAATGAATAAAAATATGATCCAGGCGGGAATCGAACCCGCGGCTCCTGATGTCCGGCTACGCCACCGGACCGCTATATAACCTGCTAATTACTTTACCACTTTCTATCCTTCTTCTTAGCCTTTTTATAGCAATGTTAAAACGTATTTTAATACTGCTTAAGAATTATTCTTTAAAATTCATGTTTATTGCTAAAAAACGTGATTTACGATAAATTATATGGATCATAATTTTATTGTGTAGTGCAAAACCAAATATGAAAATGACCATCTTTGTTGGTGATTATAAACTAGCAAGTTATTTTGTTTTTTTTTTATGTTAAATTTATTCAGACTAACATAAAATATTTGACTATCATTATAGAAAACTGATTTATTATTTTGCTTCTTTATAAAATGTGACAATAAATTAGTAACTCACGCTGCATAGCGGTAGGAAAATTGAAAAAATGAACATTATTTTACACTCCAATAAAAGCAATTTGCCCACTATCTATAGGGAGTGTTAAACTTCTATTACACGGCTCATTGATATTCATTCAAAGCGTTGGTCGTTGAAAAGCGGACTATGTTAATAAAAGCTGTGAGGAATTTCATAATAGTGTAAGACTAGGCTTATAATGCCGCTTGTGTGGAATAGGGGAGAGATAAGGGTAATTACGAACGCAGAGTGACTCCAAACGACGGCGTTTTTAACATGTTAAAAATAAAGCTCTCCCTCTCAGTCAGCAGATACAGATTGTCAACTATTCTTTTCTAATATGATATATAAAAATTACCCCGCATTTGGAACTCTTGTCTATTATCAATCATAATATACAGGGCAATACAATTTGTTATGTAAAAAAATCAAAGTCAAAGTACAATATGCTTGCTATTACCCCACAGAACAAGTCCATAGCTTAGCCACGAGAAGGCATAAGCATAATACACTGATATAGCAATTTTTTTTATACTTACTCGTCTTGAGATTTAATCCAACTTCGAAACCAACTAAATAGAACAAAAAAAAATTAAATAAAAATTAAACCCGACTTCATAAAACTTTAAAGGATAAAATAATTAAATTTAAGTAGGTACTCATCCCCTCGAAACATATTTGTGGAGTCGGTGCTTCACTTTCTATTGTTTCTGGAAACAACATAGCACTTTTTTTTCACAATTTTTGGTGGTAACTTTCTAAGGTCAAGGCTAGATGGGTGACCGTCAGCTTATATAAGTTTACTACTATCGAATCGTTTCACTAAAATGTCATAGGAAACGCGTTTGTATATTGACGAAACTCGCTCGTAATAAGCAAAAAAATTAGATATAGATTTATTTAATACTAGTTGTTCGACGGCGAGGCGGTCACTAAGTAAATTAGATTTTAAATTAAATAATTGAGCTGTAATTTGTTGGACACCTATTTAGCTGCGATTATGATTATAGTGTCATATTTTACATATTGCTAATTGTGTTTAAATTGCTTATGCGGTGTGTATTAGTGGAGACCTTTAATTAGCTCTCTGTTTTTAAAAACGTTACCCTACTATGTATTTTAAGCTGTGGGTCTTCCAATAAGATAAATAAATAAATAGGAAAGCAAAAATCCACAAGTTTGCATACGTAGACGTCTTACTCATTCCAGTTATTTTGATTTAAAAACCAAACTACCCAATCGATTATTTTCAAAAAAAAATATGGGATCAAATGGCAACGACATTTTGCAATGGCAACTACATTTTGCATCGAACAAAAAAAATAATCCGTAAATTGGATCAGAAATCTTGGCGTAATCGGTGTACATACATAAAAAAAAATCATACCAACCGAATTGAGAACCTCCTCGTTTTTGTAGTCGGTTAAAAAATTTTTTTGAGTAGGTACTCACTTATCTAATATCAATCTTGAAATCGATGCCTCACTTTCTATGGTTTCTGAAAACGGCAAACTTATTTTTTCATAGATTTTGCTACCAAAACAGAATCATCAAATAAAATCAGTTTGACGCAACAAAATATTTTTCTCTTATATTTAGTGGACCTTAGCACCAATAAACAAAATAAATATTTCCCAAGCTGCGGTGGAGACTTATGAGGAATCCTAATAAAAATGGCATCCCGTCCAAGACTATGCAATATAAAGCGTTTAAGTAAGGAAATTAACATAAAACCATTTAATAAACTCGAGGCACTTAAGCAGAGAATGAGAAGATAATCTTTTCTGGTAATCTCAGGCTGTTGGTCTCATGATGCAGGAGCCAGTACCTGTTTTGATTATGGATCCTGTATTATGTTTTGTTTCTACAGTCGACGAATAATTTGTCGTCTATTTCTGCTGATCAGCTGATAATTTTTATAAATTAAAATTATACATTATTTTCTCCTTTTTCGCCATTATATTCTTAACATTATCAACGTAATAAATTGTATAAGCCACTAAACTATCATAATATGTCGTCCATTTAGATTACTTAGACCTAAAATTGTAACTAATTAGTTGACATCCAACACGTGTGCATATCGTATCACTTGCTAATAAAATATGATTGCATGCTCTCGAGATATTGTCACGCTCCGTCTAACCACACCCTTAGACGTGACACCTGATTGCTATTATACCTCAGCGTCAGTTTTATCTTTCACCCTTACCCTTATCTATTAATTAGTGCTTGACATAGTATGCCATTAATATTGGCTAAGGGCTCAACCGCGGGAGTGAAATAATTGGAGCCCTACGATTTTACATAACACAAACCAGCCAGGCAGAAATTCAAGCGGGTTTATTTCTCTCAAAAATGGTTCAATGCACTACTTTCATCCATAAATCTTCTCAATAATCACTAAAGAAGATATAAATTCCCAACCCTCTTTCATAATATTTTATAAAACTGACAGCGTGTTGATACCGCCAATCCTTTTCCTTTAGATAACGTTTAGAACAATAATTTATTGGTGCTTCCAACGCAGAGGTAAAAATAAGCTACCATTCCGACCAATCTGCGGTGCTAACATCTCGGAAGGCTTCTAACAAATCACCTACATCTAACGTGCTTCTTAGTAGTGTTTTTATATCCTCCACATACTTATATCTTTCCTTTACAACGTATTCTGCACATTATATGATATCATTTTTTCTTCACATGACACGAGAATGTGAACCTATACTGTGAAAATGGGTTTAATTATAAACTTGAACAATGAAATATTAGCAAAATCTCAATATTTTTTCTTCAAGCACTGATTTTGATAGGTACGTTCACATGTTTACAAATAGTTTACAGTTTTGTAAATATAACTACAACTAAATATAAATAGATACTCTTAGTTTTTAATCTTTTTGTCGTTTATAGGTAATATATATAACATTTACGTAGTTACGCTCATGATAATTTGTTAAACATTCAACTCTGATGCTTGAGTTTGGAGTTGATTGTAACAATAATTGATGTATTCCACTTGTTTTACTTGGTGCTGTTGTGTGCACATACTTTGGCTTATTGTCTAGTTATAAAACTATGTAATCAAGTAATTTAATGTAATAGTGACTGTAAGCTGTTCTGTTTACCTAATAAATAAATAAATAAACTAGTAAGTATGTATAAATGTTTCATTGCTACTCCAATAACGATCACGTTACAGCGTAATGGGCATTAAAAGTGGGTGACATTCTTGGTGGGTGACAATTGGGTTTCCGAAAACCATTTTACCAACTAATAGATCCCATAGATTTTTTTCACTTTTATAATTTTCATCGAATGAACGCACGTTTGACCAAAAAATAAAAACAAAATCCAGGTAGGTACAGAAATCAGACAGAGCTGTCCGTGGAAGCCCGACACGGCCGTGGTAGGTTAGAAATATGGTCGTGGTTATTTTTTTTTCTTTTTTGGGCAAACGTGCAATGGTCTATAGTTCATTCGATGAAAATTATAAAAGTGAAAAAAATCTATGGGGTCTAGGTATTAGTTGGTAAAATAGTTTTCGGAAACATGTTCGGGACTCACCAAAGTATGTAACTTTCTGTCAAAGCACGTTTTCCTTCCTTACGATATGGTTTCCTTCAAATGCGGCGTAAGAAGGCACCTTACATTAGGGCCTATAGACACCTTACCTTAGGGCCTATAGGCACCAGCAATATCAATGAAATGATATTACAAGTGCGACACATTCTGGCGATGGGAGATGTTATTATTTCCTTTGTCCTTTAATTTACGCTGGCTACCTTTCCTTTTACAGCGGTACGCAGCGAACTTATTTAGCAGAAATAGATAAGGGGTATCCGGACGAACGCACTCTCCAAGAAGGACTACCGCTAAGTAAGATTAATGGATTTATTTCAATATGCAAAACTGAAACGGATTTTGTTATTTAATATGTTAATTAAATTAGGATTAAGGATTATTTTCAACCGGAACATTTATTTAAAGAGGATTAGCACTGTAAATATTAATGGAAGGAAAATCAAACTTCACTGATACGTAAACTTAAGCCACCGATATTGTAGTATATTAAAGGTTATTAAGTGGTATCAAATAGCTTATGAATAAAAAGTGGACTGTTTTTCTAATGTGCGTACAATTCCACACTTTCTAAAAGATGAACATTAACTGTGTGTCAAAATGCAGACGCGCGTCTTTCACGCGGTTGTATCGGTAAAAACGCAAACAAACTGCTATGTGGAATGAAAAAGCGCGATGCTTTCCTTTGATTTTATAGGGTAGCACTTGAGAAGTGCCCAAGGTGCTATGAGCGTCTACTTATAGGCTGTAGTAACTGCTTACCGTTAGACGGGTCGTACGCTTGTTTTCCACCCTGGTAGTATAAACCGTTTAAATATTGTGAAGACATATTCGCATTCCTACAAAAAGTTTTATGTGCTGGTGGAAAACATTAGAACTTTTTGATTTCTGATAAATATGGGAGTAATAATGGGTTTTATTGATATTTACTTACATTTTTCACTGCCTCTGATCTGGAAGACGAGTTACCATCTCTGCTAGACCTGTCCAGTAATAGACTTTTTGATGCCTTGTTGATCTACGATGCCTTGGTTTTGGCCCAACAACACTACTAGACTTTTATAGCGGGCTTCTGCTCTATACTTCTTTGACAGCATAGATGATAACCATTGAATTATTAATTTATCTTTATCAATTTATATTTTTTAATATTATTAATATTATTAATTTATATTTTATCAATAAGCAGATCCACTGCTGCTTAACTTTAGCGTCATTGTGACATCTTCGACACCACCACACCTAATGAGAAGCGGTATAAAAAGAGTCCATTGTCATAGTGCTGCATAAACACATTGATCTAGCCGCCTCCACCTTGCCGGCACATAAGGTGCCTTTTCACGCCTCTTTTGAGGGAACTCAAGTTTTAATGTTTTCGATGCGTTTAAACGCCTACTTTATTGTAACAACATGCGATTAAAATAGCTTTCTCACCTTAACTGGAAGTTTAAAAATATTTGTAAAAATATTCTTTCGGATCATTAGAGGTGTTAACTTCAATGAGTGGTGAGAAAAACGTTGCAATAAAAACGTTGGAAAAGGGAAAGAAAGCGGTAAAGAAATTCATAGGTTGTAAGTACCTACAGCTCCGGTGGCGTAGTGGTAATCGCGTCTGGCCAGTAATCAGGAGACGCGGGTTCGAATCCCGCCTGGAGCATATACTTTTTCATCATTTTCTTTCTTTATTTGTAATTGGAACCCAAGTTATAAAAAAGGAAGGAACACATGTGTTGGTTTTTTGTTGCACACAAATTTCAAGCTTTAGAAGTAAGGCAAGGAAAGGATTTATGTCAGATTTTAGGCAATTATCTCAGTGGTTACTTTAGTTACCAAAATTACGTAGCAAATACGTCCGCAGATATGCTCGCTTCTCTACGTTATTTGTCAATCCAATTTCACGTCCATAGATTTAAACGGTCAAAGATGTTTGAAATAGAAACAATATTTGTATTATTCTTCTCCTATTTACACTAAACAAAACTAGTTACTTGCTCATTAAACACAACTGCTTTTGCAAGATTGGCAATAACAGTATCACTAATTTAAAATAAAACCACCGTTTTTGAAAATTCATAGATATCTCAATGTTTTTGTTAAAAGGTAAGTACGCACACCTTTGACTCTAAAACCGAACTGACAGAGACTAATAAAAGGATCATACAAATGATATTATTAAATTGCACTATTACTTACTTACAAAGTACTAGTTCCTCGCAATCACTGGCAACATTGTTTAATTCATATGGCAGTATATTGTCGCCGGTTTCAGTACCAACATAAAACTGTAATAAAAGTTTAAAAGCTATACATTTTGGAGGGATTCAATCAACTCCATGACGTGTAACACCTTCAAGCTTTTAACTTTAGTAGCTCAATAAACAGATTGATAATACTGGGAGATGACGCTGTATTCTCAGATTTGCCAAGACAAATATTCAATGGACAACTGATAAGGGAAATACCTATTGGATAACGCAGCCGAAGTCGAAAGCAGAAGGTAACATGACATAGCATTACCAAAATTGTATTTGAGCGGGAATAGTTACCACAATCTTTAAATAGGCCGGCTTTCTTAAGACCCCTTGGTTTCCCGTCAGGGGAGATGACGTGAGGGCCTTTCAGGGTGCCGATGCTGTGGTGAATTCTACTGATGCACGATGCTAGAAAAAGGTGTAATAGAAAACAGAAGTACGAAACCTTTGGACATCTCATAACCCCCACAATGACCTGTTTACAACTCCCCCACAATGAGTCATTAAGCTGTAAGAACGCATTATATTCTTAATGATGGTTTTGACATTAAGTCCTGGGGCAGAATGCGAACCCACTACCTTTCATAAACTAGGTGACCACTCTGTCTAAAACCAATTTTTAAATTAGGTCAGTTACGGACTCATTAAATCCACCTCAATTTGTCAACCACCAACCAATAATTACAGCGTTTGGTTGATTATTACTCATTGGTATTTCGCTGAACTGTGACATGTGATTAATTAATAGATAATTGTTGCGTTACTACAAAAAAAATATTTCGTTCAGTACCTATTTGTGAGGAACCAGACACAATATAATATGTTCTATTCTTTAAGAAATGATTACTGCCTACGGAACAAGAGATTAAAGCAATGCTAATATTTTAATTTAGTGACCATCCGGAGACAGGATATAGGTTACCTTTAGCGCGGTATCTGACATCCACGCGGATGGAGAGAACAGCTTCTTGGGGAAGAGGAGCTAATTGAATTAATATATTTTTATTTTGTTGTTGCGTGTTCATCGATTCACAAACGGATTTCATTTTTATGTAAAACGATATATTACATCATTTTAAGGTTGTATACATTAAAATCCCGTTACATTGGATACCTAAAATAATTCAGTCCCACATATCCAGCTTCAATAATGATCTTTGGAGGAACAGTATGATACAGCAAAAAAATGGGTAACAGAAGACAGAAAATCACATAATTTATTGCTTTTCAATTTTATTTCAACATACAACGAAAATCTTCTTATTGAGTCTTGCTGAAACAAATCCTCTATATGGGATATCTGGAGAGAGCCTGAGCGCACTCTTTGTAAATGCAAATGAAATTGAATCTACAGCTTTTGGGATTTAAATTCTGTTTCCATTGACTGAATCAATTACCTTTGTCCGTTTTGACCTCGGCCACGCTTTTGGAGTCAGCGTTAAAACTACAACCGCTCGAGAATCATCTCTAACCAAGCTATTTCCATTTCAAACGGTTTTGATAGTGTTACACAGATTATGTTGAAAAACGGTGTAGTCATTCTTTTAAGATTTTTAACGTTTCATTTGGTTTTTGTATCTGAGATGTATGTTTCTGACTATTTAAAGTATGATAACAATTTTTCACTTATACCCATTATCTAGTTAGAATACAAACAAAATATAGGTAATTATATGGTAAGATTAGAAATATACTGAACTAGATTGCGCTCGCGACTTCGTCTGTACTATCCCATGGGAACAGAATCCCAAGAGGAATGTATTCAACGTTTTAATCTGTGCCAAATTGCATTCATATCCATTCTATCGTTCTTACGTGATTGTGTTACTAACATCCATTAGATTAAGATTTACTACGAGTATATCTTTCGCAGCCGTCTGGTTAAATTAGCCACTTAACTGGACGCCTAGCCCGTTGATTGAACGCCAGCATCCAATGAAACTGCTGAAGGACATTAGCACAACGTTTAACCAGATGGCTGAACGTCGTTTCAGCCGCCTGGTTTAAATTAGACATTCAATTGGACGACTAGGCACGTTGTTTAAATCGAAGAGCTTTTGTGTAAATGTTTGAGTGATTGGTAGGTTCAAGGCTATTGTTTTATACGCAAATAAAGCAAAACGATGTCGGTTATAATAAGACGTCATAAAAAAACCTTGAACCCACCAATTAAACCAAAACTCTCCGGTACAAGACGATCCTTTCAATACGTCAAGTCGTTAACGTTAAGTAAGTTTAGTTCAATTAACAATCGGGCTAGGCATTTGATTGGATGCCGGTGTTTAATCAATGGGCTAGGCTTCCAATCAAGCGGCGAATTTAAGCAGATGGTTTTTAGACATACACTATCAATTAGTTAGAAGATATAGAAATATCCATGAGGAATGTGAACGTGAACTAATTCTAATCATCTGCCCCTAACAAATTATATAACCTTAATATAACTGAACTCAAGAAACGTTTCTTGAAGCAGTTGTGTCAGAATACATAAAAGGAATCCGTATTGCCTATTCCTACTCCCGTAATGATACAGATATCTAATAAAGCTTACAGTTACATAGATCTACCAATCGCAGATTGAATGTTCTATTTGAAGCGGAATTCTGTTCTGAATAATTTTCCACAATGAAATGATTAATCGATAGTAGGTAATCCTATGAGGAGCTCGGTGGCGTAGTGGTTTAATCGCTCTGGTTTCGATCACGAAAACAAAGCAACTTTCGCCATGGTTGGTCCCTGGATGGGTCAATCAAAATTATAATCTTGAGCTCCTCCGTGCTTCGGAAGGCACGTTAAGCCGTTGGTCCCGGTTGTTACTGCAACCGCTTTAACCCACCAACCCGCATTGGGCCAGCGTGGTGGTGTTATGGCCCAAACTCCTCATGTGTTTCCACCATGTAGGAAGGCCTGTGCCCAGCAGTGGGACGTATATAGGCTGGTGATGATGAGGTAATCCTATGAATGAACAAGGTTCATATTTTCTCTTATTATTAGATCCTCAAAGTCCCTTCAAACAACAAATGAAATGTTAAAAAATAACTTACGATACTGAAGTATTCATTACCAGCTTTTGTACGTCCCACTGCTGGGCACAGGCCTTCCAACATGAAACACTTGAGGAGTTTGGGCTAGTGCTGGCCTAATGCGAGTGTTAATGCGGTTGCGGTAACAACCGGAGCCAACGGCTTAACGTGCCTTTCAAAGCACGGAGGAGTTCGAGATTACATACTTTGAATTACCTATCCCGGGATCGACCACGGAGAAAGTTGCGTTGTTTTCGTAATAGAAAGCAGAGCACTCAACTCACTACGAGCTCCTCTCAAACATTTAATTTGTACCACTAAGGTTACCGTAGCAGGGAACTCATTCCACAACTAATTCCACATCTACGCCACCGAGCTTGCCTCACTTAAGTATTACGTCAATGAAACTGCATAGCAACCTATATTTAAGAACTGCAGTCTACTGCAGCATCCGAAATCAGACGAATCGCTTCGTTTCAAAAATAAATGCAAGTATAACAAAATTATCTCTAGAATATTAAAAAGTAAATTTCAAGGGAAAATATAAAATTGCATTTTCTCTAGTAGAAAAAGTGTGTAGCTAGAATATCAAGCTGCTTTTAATATTATTTGAGATTAGCTACAGTATTTTCTAGTGAATTCAGCTTCAGTGGAGTTATAAAATATTATATAATATAATATTATCTTTATGTTGTTAATAAGGGTCCGTACGTAAGTTTCTTTATATAAAATAACAGTGTTATCAATTTCTAATATGTTTCTTACCAACCCAACACATCCATCAAATCTTTACATGGTAGGCAATTCAAAATGGAGTATTGATCAGCACATATAATATAATATATATATATATAATGGTATCCCGTTGTAGCACAGTAAAAATAATACTAATGTTAACAACTACATACAGATTGAGCAGACTAATAAGCTATTTTAGACTTAATACATAGGCAAAATTTATCTCTTAATCCGTTTATTTGTTAATTATATCTTTTATCTTGAAAATTTTTTTTTAAATATCGGACTTAACGATTGTCATCTATTCTATACTAAATAATAATAATAATATACAGAAAACAAATTTTTACCTAGATCCATACTAAGAATATATAACAGTATCTGTAAAATATTGTAGTTGTTAGAATAAGCAGTTTTGTAAATAAATTAATAAAAAAAATATATTTGAGCACCATTAAAAAGACATATAAAACCTGCATCAGTCAAATCACTGAATGAAATTATGAATTTAATTTGAAAAAAATTATTGCGTGTTGCAGTTGTTAACATCATCATACCAGCCTACGATGTCCACTGCTGAACAAAGGCCTCCCCCATCGATCTCCAAATAGATCGGTTCTGCGCAGCCTGCATCCAGCGGCTCCCCGCGATCCTGACCAGGTCGTCTGTCCATCTAGTGGGGGGCCGTCCTACTTTGCGCTTTCACGTACGCGGTCGCCACTCCAGATCCTTAACGCCCCACCGGCCGTCCGTTCTGCGTGCTATGTGCCCTGCCCACTGCCACTTCAATTTGCTTATCCTAAGAGCCATGTCAGTGACTTTGGTTCACTTACGGATGACCTCATTTCTGATTCTATCTTGCAGAGAGAGAGAGAGTTGTTAACATAATAAATTACTAAAATTACAATGACTTAGGTGATGTCGCATAAATGTAATCATAACTATGTTTACGAACATGATCAGATTGAATAATGTAAGAGCTTACGAGTGTGTGCGCGCGTGTGCGTGTGTATTGTGTGTGTGCGCGTGTGTGTGTGTGTATTGTGCGTGCGTGTGTATTGTGTGTGGGTGTGTGTGCGCGAGTAAGTGAGATATATATATATGATGAAAACAATGCATTTTATTCATTTTAGAAAGAAAGAAAGAAAGAAAGAAACTTTTTATTGGCTTACACACTACAATATAACTAAAAGCTAACTGTAAGCATTTTATAACTAAAATAATAATTTCAATGTTTCATATTGATTTGTTACATGCTGGGCCTCAATCACTCTAAGCTAATATTCGTCAAACTAATTCGCTTTTGGGAGGCAGATATCTCTCTAAGAGTACAGTCAAACAATGCCTAAAATGTTTTAAATATAAATGTCAAAATATGCAACCCATAATGGGTCAACTACCAGTGTCGAGGACACAGCTAGAATTTGCCTGTCTTAATTGTGTTGTGTTCTATTATGCCGGGCCAGTATTGCTAGCCAATCGAAAGGGGCGAGGGTGTAAGCTTATAAAATCTTACCTATGCATTTTCGTTTGTCTTGCAGTTAAAGCTGTTCACATCGAGCTCGTTACAGATCTTAGTAATGAGATGAGGCTTACATGGCCGCTTTAAATCGCTTTGTTGCACGTCGAGGCAAACCCAAGAGCATTCTATCCGATAATGGTACTAACTTTGTCGGTACAGGTAACGAATTGCAACGATTCTTACATGCGTCAAATATATATGTTTCATAGTAGCGTTTACTGCTTAAGACCTACACAATCGATATCTAAATAGAAATAGTGTTAGTTATATTTTTCAAAACGTCCGGGTTCGATTCCAGAGCTGAGTAGGTACACGTTTTTTTATAAATGTAAGAATGCAGTTGAAAATTGAAAGTTGTTACAATCGATGACATGGTTCCTAAGAAGAGATTTTCGCATCTCCTATGGTTTCAGTCTTTCCCATACTGACCGATCTAAATGTGCCACCATGTTTATTATATTTTAGGGACTAAATTTTTCTGTTTCACCATAGAGGGTCCATTTTAAGACCGTGTCTTTACATTATCTGTAGGTTAACGGGTAGATATTAAGAATTTTATAGACTTGATTAAAGATAGAGCCGCTGAAGAAATCAAACTGACTACAAACCACACCCAATCGACGGCATAAAACTTGACAGACTTTTTCGCTTCTACGTTTGAGTTTATTTAGATTTGGGTCATAGGAAAGATGAATTTGCTCCAAGCGAATAATATGGGCTTTAGCAGCTCCTCCTCAATCCGTAATGCAGTAAGTTACAAGGACCAGTTCACGGGGGAGCACGGGTCAAGGGGTCCAACGTATGCGCCGGCGCCGACCCTCGCGCCACACACAGCCATGCTTGTTGGATACGTCTTTAGATTGTCGGGTTATTATATAACCAGTGTATTTATTATAACGAGTGATATTTATACAGTCCACTTTTTTTCCTCGGTATTTCTCTGCTGCATTAATAATCACTGGAAAAATCTCCCAATTACATTTTTTTAATATAAAACGGAGCATTTTGCTATGATTTCACTGCAAAATATTTTCTTTTCGTATAAATTCAGTATACAAAACGTGATGAGTCTACGAAAGCAAATGAGACTACTTTCAGTTATGAACTTGGAAAATACGTATTATTAAATCAGTCTGGCACCTGCGGCAAGCTGGATTAGCTTACTTAACGTAAGATATTAATTATGATACTGTTATCTCGTAACTCGATTAATAAATACAATTTGGAGCAGTGGTCATATCTCTTCTTTCTAAAATGCAAATAATGTGTTCCATTCCTGTTTGTTTTCATTGAGACAATATACTATTTCTACCGGATACACTTCCTCAAAAAAATAAAAAGTCCCTAAATCCTGATCTTGTATTTAGGCAATTTCCTATGCAAAGGGGACCACCTTCCTTTCCAATTAAAGATACAATAATCCTAAAACTGAATAAAAAGTTTTAGGTGTATTCAAAAATTTAATAAAACCCAAGAGAGCGTAATGAACTCAAGACTGCTTCTCTCATATATGTCATAAACGGTACGATACTGCCCATCGACTTGATTTATGGATATAATGGGAAATTATTTCTCCCCATATAGTTCTATTAGGCCTTTTTCATAACGACCAATTTCCGTCTAAAACATGATGGGATATATGAGAAAGAAAATTTTATTAGATACGAAATAGAGCCGTACCTAATTTGATTTGCTCCAATTGTATGAAAGTTCAAAATTTAAGGATTCGAGTTAAAAGTAATCAGCATATATTCGATTCATATCCAATTTTATGTTTAGTAATAACAAACTAAAAAAAAATCATTTACGTCGCGACATTGCGTTGCAACAAAAATAGCAAAAATTGTAGAGATAATATTGTAGAGAGAAAAACTTTAAGATACCATTGAAGAATTTCTCAAGCCGAAATTACGAAACATTTTAAATAGGCAGATAAAGAGTACTAGCAAAACTTGCTGCGTCAGCAACTCTGAGCCTAATTTGCAATACACTTTCGTATAAGTGAATGCTGAGATTCTACAGCTTATTAAATCCAGCAGTAGTTAATTATTTAAGCTAATGAAGGATGTGAAGGCTTGAATCAGACACTCTTGACTTTTATTCGGATAGGCAATTCAGCTAAAAGGTCCAGTTAATGGGGACCCTTTGCCATGGATGTATGAATCTACTATAAGATGAACTTAAAAGATTTTATCTAAGACATATCTAAGGCTATAAAAATATTGGGAACTTGATGACGAAGTAAAACCACTTCATCATCAAGCTCCCAATATTTTTTTCGAGCGCTCTCGTTTCGATTACGAAGAAAAAGCAACTTTCACCATGGTCGGTTCTGGGATGGGTTAATCAAAAATTGTAATCTCGAGCTCCTCCGCGTTGTTCTGAAGGCACGATAAGCTATTGGTTCCGATTGTTCTGAAACGGCTAACCTACTAACCCGCATTGGGACAGCTCGGTAGTGTTATGGCCCAAACTCTTCAAGTGTTTCTCTCATGTAGGAAAGCTTGTGCCCAGCAGTGGGATGTATATAGGCTGGTGATGATGATAAATGTCAGTAAAAGATAAGCGTGTCATTATAATTAGCACTTTATGCTTTAATGGTAACAAGCATAGTTAGAGTTAAATTTGGGCAAAACAAAGATAATTTTCGCTATTCTAGAATATCCTTTAGAGTCTGGGTCATAATTATTACATCGTGTTCTTTAATTTCGATAAAACGCCACTACATTCCACATTTCGTTAAGGCTCGGTAAGCGATATATCGCTTACACACGACAGTTGAACGTGGTTGAATGAAACGCATCGCTTCTGTATTGAAGTTATTATATTACTAACTTCTAAGTTCTTCTGTATTGTGTTCTTCTGAATTTCAACACAGAAGCGATGTGTTTCATTCAACCACGTTCCAACTGTCGTGTGTCTGCAACTATGTGCCTGATTAATAAAAAGCATCCGTATCATTGTCATGATTGGATACTGTGAGTATTCTGTGTCGGGAACCAGGACATAGGGGTATCAAGTAGCAAGAGTCAACGAAAGAGGTAAGATCGATAATTTTTTTTAAAGATTATAAATTCACAACTTTCTTTTATGAAGATAAAGGCAAAGTACTTCTTCATTAAATAAGCTTTTCTTCAACAAAGAAGAACAAATTCTACAAAGAATTTGTATTAAGGTTTAGATATAAAGGTTTATGAAAATCACACTTTGTTAGTTGAATGGCATCTATTGAATTCGAGTTAAATTTTTGAGGGTGTAATTTTTTAGTTTTATTACTTTAAAATATACATTTGATTAATGAAGTTAGAAATAATCAATTTTTTTTGTAGTTCCTTTGCAATATTGATTTTTACGATACTTGCTTTGAGTTATTGACTACTTTTTTTTATTAATAATTGTTCTTAAGTTAAGGAATGGAAGTGCACAATAAAATAGGGTAGTTGACAACTTTTTTTTTATTTCATAAATAAGAAGTTTAAACCCATAAAGAAATATTGCAAAAGAAATAGTATGTCTAAGATTAATAGTTTCACAGATATAATGGTATGTTTGATATGTTGCAGCGCAACGTCCAAAAACGCTCCATAGAAAATCTACGGAACAGGTGACGTCACATGTTCCCATATTACTCACAAAATTAATAATTACTATGTATTAAGTATGTTTTATTAATAGTAGACATAATAATAGTTGTTTTAATTGATGTCGCAATCTGATATCATTAACATTTTTGATAAATTTTGAAAATAAATATGAACATTTTTTTAATTTTCAAAACAGTATAACTGCCACAATATTTCATATATTTTAAGTTTGAATTGTTTTTTTGAGTTGTTTTTATGGTAGCGTATATTTTTCGAATTTATGAAAAATAGCGCCATGTTCGAACTTAGACAACATCCCAATTGCCGTCTCTATTCGCTAATGGCTGAAAGGTCCTCTCAACTTGTCTTATTACGACGTCAGTCTTCCGGATGAAACTCTGATGTAGATGGATAGCACCAGTTAGTCTATTTCTCATCTCAAACACTTTCAAATTGCTATAGAAACGTAAGTATACAATTATTACGCGTCAGTAATTAAGGTACGGTATTAACTTCTTAATTAGCAGAGATTTAATTAAAATAACTCACGAAGAGAAACGAGAACTCGGGTCGGGTGAATAATTATTGTGAATATCATGGGCTATATTAACATGACAAATTATGACAAAAACATTATGTTATTGGCATCATATAAGTATGTGATTATCATTTAAGTGCAGCTCAATTTTTTTTTAATATGACAAACCATCAGATTTTTGCCAATCACTTCTTTTATTAGTTGCGTTGAAATTATGAATAAGGGGGATATTAATTTCTTTGAAAGAAATTACCCCACCGTTTTTTTTTACAAAATAAGTGGTAGTTCAGGAAGGTCTACTACCTAGCAAATATCATTGATCGCCAGTCCCAAAAACCCATAATATGTAAGTTGAAAATTTCAGATTAAATTAGGTGACAGAACTTTTCACGGAACGGAATCGTTTGTGCTCGTTTGCAACTGAAAATAATCTTTAACTTGATGTCAATCAAAATCGGCTCTTATCCCTCTAGACATAAAAACTTAAAGTGGTACTCGAAGTAGTCGACCACTTGGAAGGTTTCAAATTTACCTTTTAATTAAAGCGGTCTGTTACATCCCTAGAATGCTCGGGTTAATGCTGACAACCTTAGCTGATGTTGTAGCATCAGCATTTACTATCCAAGCCAACGCGCCCGCTTCCCGAGCGCGTCAGTCTCCTCATAACCACCGCTCGTGACGGCTGCCTACTATTTTCAATTCTTAATCTAGTGTTTCATTTTAAATCTTTTTTTTAAAACCTAAATCGGGAGGCTCGATATAACATTTGGTGGCAGCGTAAAGGGATCCAAAAAGTAGGATCCTCGGTTCGTCTCTGTACCTACACCGTATCTCCATCGCCGTCTCTGTATCTACACCGCATTACTAGCTCCAAAGTGAAGTGAAGTGCATAAAATCAAGTGACTTACCTTTACCTACTATTTCGAGTGCACTAAACGAAATAGCTCACCCATCACCATCTCTTCGATGTGAAAGAAAGTACGTACTTACCAAATCGTGAAGTGATACGCTCAGAACTGATCTTCTATAAACCCTGAAAGAATACATTCCATACTTACCACTTCTTGCATACTAAGAATAACCGTGTGCGTCATACCTACATCACTGTTCCTGAAAAAGATAACGTACAAAGTTATCCTAACTCGTCGTCGTCAGGGGCCACAACATTGTTGCAGCACAAGACTCATTGTGCCTAGCGCGATGAATGTTATCGCGTTCGCCGTCGCCTTCTACGTACTGTGAGTGCTTTGTTCTAAATTACTTACTCCAAAGTTAGTGAGAATCCAGTGTTAGTTTTAAGCGTAACTCAATCAGAACTCTATCCTAGTAATTAAATCTTAACACTAAACATTTCGTGCCTCTTTCCGAATCGTTTTTATTTCTACTATATTCACTGTATACATTGTTTCGTATTACTAGTTCATTGTGAAATCCAAATCTAAAATGTCGAATCCACATATCCAGCTCCCATCTGCTCTAAACTTACCATCAGACACGGAAGATGAAAGGGCGGCTAGCCCTGTAGATAAGCCTAAAGGAAAAGGCAAGAAAACACTAAGCTCCCCAACAACTGAGAATCTAGACCTTAGCGTGATCCTCAAATTCATTAAATCATATGATGGTAGTAGAGAGACACTCAACTCGTTCATCATCAACTGCAATAACGCTTACGAATTAGCGAATAGCATACAAAAACCCATTGTTTTTAAATACATTTTATGCCAGTTACAAGGCAAGGCGGAAGTTGCTTGCTCTATAAAGGAGTTTGTAAATTGGGACCAACTCAAAGATTTTCTCAAAACACAATTCAGTGAACGCAAGCATTCCTCACATCTCCTAATGGAGTTACAAGAGAGCAAACAGCTTCCGACCGAAAACGTTAGTCAATTTGCACTTAGGATCGAGACCACCTTATCACAACTCCTCACAGAAATATCTCTCAGCAACACCAAAGTCAAAGAATTACCAGGTCGAAGTGCTGCAATGGAGGAATTAGCCTTGCACCACTTCCTAATCGGTCTTCAACCACGCATTTCCAATATCATCCGGTGCAAATCACCGAAAAACTTAAACGAAGCAATAAGCTTCTCAATCTCTGAGGAACGAATTCAACAAACACTTTATAAGAAAGGTGAGAAACCTCTCGACAAGCACCCTAGAAATTCCAACATCACCTTTCCTACTCGAAGCTCAAACCCTCAAAGAGGATACTCAACTCCCCCTCAACAGCCGTCGCGTAACTTTAACAATACAAACATAATATGTAGATATTGCAAATTTCCTGGTCACAGTATCGAGCAATGCCGGAAAAGGGAATATAACAACCGAATTAGAAACCAATCGGGCCCCTTACCTAGCTCTTCCAATCCCAATCAGTTTAGAAGAGTAAACTTTGCCAATGACCAAGAGGTAGAAGAAAATGAAGAAGTAGACCTCGATGAAATCCAACACTCAAAGGATTTAAACTAAACTACGTCTCGTTCGGGTGTCGCGCGGGACGCTCTCCCATAAAAGACACCAAATCCACTGTATCCAATACCAGATCCGCTGTATCCGCTGTATCCACTGTACCCACTGTATCCAATACCAGATCCTCTGTATCCGCTGTATCCACTGTACCCACTGTATCCAATACCAGATCCTCTGTATCCGCTGTATCCACTGTACCCACTGTATCCAATACCAGATCCGCTGTATCCACTGTACCCACTGTATCCAATACCAGACCCGCTGTATCCGCTGTATCCACTGTACCCACTGTATCCAATACCAGATCCTCTGTATCCGCTGTATCCGCTGTATCCGCTGTATCCGCTGTATCCGCTGTATCCACTGTACCCACTGTATCCAATACCAGATCCTCTGTATCCGCTGTATCCACTGTACCCACTGTATCCAATACCAGATCCGCTGTATCCACTGTATCCACTGTATCCACTGTATCCACTGTATCCACTGTACCCACTGTATCCAATACCAGATCCGCTGTATCCGCAGTATCCACTGCACCTACTGTATCCAACAATAAATTCACTGTACCCACTGTGTCCACTGCATCCACTCCATTCACCGATCCTGCATGCAAAGAGGAAATTAAAATCTACGAAATCTCATTCGACCCATCAAAAAAGTCATTGCCATACATTATCGTTAACACCAAAATCTCAGACTCACCACTATCCCTCTTGGTAGACACCGGCTCCTCAATAAGCCTGATAAAGACGTCAGCATTCAAATCAAGACCCCTGCTGTCCAAGGAAATCCTTAAACTAAAAGGACTCAGCTCGTCCGACGACACAATCCCTACACTAGGCTCCTTCATTCTCGAAATCCTTTCCAACAAATCTACCAATTATATAAAACATAAATTTCACGTAATAGGTGACGTCGACTTACCTTATGACGGTATTATCGGCAATGACCTGCTTAACAAGTTCCAAAGTAGCATCAATTTTACCAATGAAACCCTGAAACTAGGGAAAACTTTCATAAAATTAGAATTTTCCGACCCTTTCTTTGTAATACCACCACGCACTGAAAAAGTGGTAGAATGCACTGTCTCGAATCCTAGTCTTGGCGAAGGGCTTATCCTAGATCAGACTCCCTCTAAAAATCTCTTGATTGCCAACTGCCTAGTACGCGTCAAGGAAAATAAGAAAATTAACATTACAGTCGCTAACATCTCTGAATCCCCTGTGTCTCTGAAAACGAATCTTAATCTAAAACTTACCTCCGTCGATATGAAAAATCGCATACGAAATCTCTCTGAAACTATCCCTGTTAACTACTCTGGACGTCAACCTGAAACAGAAAATTCTGCTGATAGAACCCGATACGTCCTAAATCTGTTAAGAACAGAACATCTGAACGGCGAAGAAGCCGATGCTCTCCTACAACTCTGCGCAGACTACTCCGACATCTTCCATCTCCCAGATGAAAAGCTTACATATACTCATGCTATTAAACACGACATCAAAACCATAACAGATGAACCCATCCATACTAAGTCCTACAGATTTCCCGAAATCCACAAAAAGGAAGTCGAAGAACAGATCAACAAAATGCTTAAACAGGAAATAATAGAACCGTCCATTTCACCTTGGTCTTCACCAATATGGGTGGTACCGAAAAAACTAGATGCGTCTGGCCATCAAAAATGGCGCGTAGTCATCGACTACCGTAAGCTGAACGACGTAACCATCGGTGATACCTACCCCATTCCACAAATCACCGAAATACTAGATCAACTGGGCAACAGCAAATACTTCTCCACACTAGACTTAGCATCTGGGTTCCATCAAATCCCTGTAAATGACTCTGAGAAAACCGCTTTCAGTATTCCCCAAGGCCATTTCCAATTTACTCGCATGCCCTTTGGCTTAAAAAATGCACCATCCACATTTCAACGGCTGATGAACACAGCCCTATCCGGCCTTCAAGGCATCCGCTGCTTCGTATATCTTGATGATATAGTAATCTACTCTTATGACTTACCTTCACAGATCAAAAATCTTTCTACGGTATTCCAAAGACTCAGGGAATTTAACCTCAAACTTCAACCCGATAAATGCGAGTTCCTTAGGCGCGAAGTCGCTTATCTAGGCCACATAATCTCTGCTGACGGGGTAAAGCCTAACCCCGCCAAACTCGAATGTGTTACCAAATTTCCAACTCCAAACTCTCCCAAAGACATTAAATCTTTCCTTGGCCTAGTGTCCTATTACCGTAGATTCATCCCAGATTTCTCTAAAACTGCTAAACCACTTACCTCACTCCTCAAGAAGGACATACCATTCAACTGGGAGAATCAACAACAAGTAGCCTTCGACCTTTTGAAAAGAAAGCTAACCACTGCACCTGTCCTCTGCTACCCAGATTTCACCAAATCCTTTATACTCACATGCGATGCTTCAAATCACGCCGTTGGGTCTGTCCTATCGCAAGGCCCTATTAACAACGATCGCCCAATTGCATTCGCGTCGCGTACATTAAACAAAAGTGAGTGTAACTACAGCACTACCGAAAAGGAGCTTCTAGCTATCATTTTCGGATGCAAGACCTTCCGTCCCTATCTGTATGGGAGAAAATTCCAAATCATTACCGATCACAGACCTCTCAAATGGTTGTTCAATCATAAAGATCCTAGCAGCAAGATGCAACGTTGGCGACTTAAACTCGAAGAGTTTGAATACGAAATCATATATCGAAAAGGAAAATTAAACTCAGTCGCTGACGCACTTTCACGTTATCCTGTTAACCCTATTCTACCTCTCACCGACTCAAATCCTACTAACTCTACTCAACAAGCTGAACCAAGGGCTTCTCCTACACAAGACAACGAAAGCAACAACATACTACCCCCGTTTAGCCCTATAACTCTAGAGGACTTAGATTTAAGCCTCCCTACTACTCCCAATTATGATAGCAGCAGCTTACCTTGCATCGATCTCCTAGAGGAAGACGACTACAACTTCCCGCTCACTTACAGCCCACCTGAAATTCCAAGACCTATTGAAGAAGAACCACCGAAACCAGACGTGTCCTTACCATCCACCAGCAAACAAATTGCTGTTCCAATTCCAAGCTTTCAACCAGACTTACCTGAACAACCTCTTTTACAAGAACCTCCAAGCCAGGCAGACTCACTGGTACAATCTTCTCCACTAAATCCTGAAACTTATAACCCAATACTAGATCCTCCTACCAACACTCAACCTATATCACAATCACATTCTATTCCAAGCGAGCTTACAACTAATGACGAGTATTCCAAATTCCTAAAAAATATCAGTGACAAGAACAAAAGTTTCAATACCAAAATTTTAGAACACAATGAGTCCTTAATGAAAACTCATTGCCAAACGATCTTGATTCCTACATCTATCGACCTAGATGAGTCGAATTCTTACATTTCGGAAATTCTTGATACTATTGCTAACCCCAACGAGATGCTGTGTAAAGAGAAGCATCTCTTTTCCTTTGAGAAAATAAGTTGTAACGATAAGAACACTTACCTTATGTTCACAAAGGTTCATCACTTCGATGAGTGCACATACCCCGAAATCTTCAAAACTATTAAAGCTATCAAGAGTCACCTACTCACAATTAATGTTTCTGAAATCGCCATCTCAGATTTCGAAAACCCATTCGAAAAACATTCCTTCGTCAAAATTTATAACATAATCCTTTACATTTTCCACGACTCTAATATCATCATAAACATATATCACAATAATATCATGTACCCGTCTCTTAGCGACATCAAGAAAATCCTTAAAGACAATCATGACCTTCCTATCGCCGGTCACCTAGGATGTAACCGGATGCTAAATCGAATAAAGGAAAAATTCTACTGGAAGGGAATGAAAACCGACGTAGAGAACTACGTAAAATCATGTACTCTTTGCCAACAAAATAAGGCCCTTAGGCAGACTAATAGAGCACCCATGCAAATCACTACCACTTCTACCAGCCCCTTTCAAAGAATAAGTCTAGATATAGTCGGCCCATTGCCCGAGTCAGGCCCTGCCAAACTTAAATATATAATGACTGTCCAAGATGACCTGACCAAATTCTCCGTTGCTTACCCCCTACGAAGCGTCTGCTCAGAAGAAACCACAGATTGCCTCGTCCATTTTATTTCCTTGTTTGGAATCCCACAGGCCATCCTTACTGACCAAGGTACTAACTTCACGGCCGACCTCTTCAAGAAAACTTGCACCTTCTTAAAGATAAAACAATTGTGGTCTACTCCTTACCACCCTCAAACGCAAGGGGCACTAGAAAGGAGTCATTCAACCCTTAAAGAATATTTAAAATCTTATGTCAACGAAAATCAAGAGGACTGGCCTCGATATGTCTACACGGCAATATTAGCCTATAACACTGCTGTCCACAGCACAACGAAATTTTCACCATATGAACTATTGTTTGGGCATAAGGCCTTCATCCCTAACTCACTATATAATCAAGACATCACCACTTATCCCGACTACGTCAGAATGCTTCAACACCGCCTCAAACAGTCTTGGGAAAAGGCTGTAGAGAATATAGAGCGATCAAAGGAAAGATCTAAAACTTATTACGACAGTAGAACTCGACCAATCCGCTATAAGGTCGGTGATTATGTATATCTGAAAAATCATCTGAGACTACGAAAAGCGCTCTCTCCAATATGGAAAGGCCCATATAAAGTAATAGCTATTCATAACAACAATACACTTACCCTATTGATAAACAGACGCCATGCCAGACACCATTTCGACGAAGTAAAACTAGCAGGCGTCCATCCTAGTTCTCCTTAGAATATAACAATATTACTCAGTATTACCAATTACTTTCCACTTTATTATCCCTCTGACGGATAATATATTAACAACACCTATCAAGTATCACATAAGCTTAGGTAATAGGATTTACTTTGTATTTTAAGGATAATTTAAGTTTCAATTGAATAGAATATATACTAAAATATATATATTTATATATACTTACATTCACATAATATGTATACGCGAATGTAGTTATAAAATAGATTAGATAAACTAATGCGCATATAATGAACGTAACAAACTAGTAAGTAGCTATTAAAAGACAAATATCTTTTATTTTATTTTTTTTAATTTTTATTTCAGTGTGTCAACCTTGGCAACACCAAAATTTGTCAAACAAATCTCATCCAGTCCAGGCGTTTACTTTGACTATGTGGGAAAAACCAAAATTATGAATGGACACTTGAGTATAGTTGTCCCAGTAGATATTTCTCATATACTACCACAACTAGATAACATTAACTCAGTATTAGGTACAGTAAAGTACAACTGTAAACAAACGCAAGTCTTAGACAATACCATGTGTGAAAATTTACTTTCACCTCTAACTACTCGATATAAAGATTTATTACAGGAATATACATTTTTAACCCACCTAATTGATAATAGAGCTAGACGCGGAGCCTGGATAGGTGGCATAGGTACCGCTTTAAAACAGATATTTGGCACTTTAGACGAGGATGATGCTATCAAATACGATAATGCCATTAACTATGTACACGACAATCAAAAAAGGCTAGCTTCATTAATGAAAGAACATATTCTCGTTACGAAATCCACTTTATTAAAATACAACGAAACTTTACATAAGTTAAAATTTAATGAAGATAACCTTAATCTAGCCATCGACAAGCTCTCCGTTAACCTAAACCAATTATCAAATACGACCAACAATTTATTAATCGTATCCGAAATAAACATTGTCCTTAATAATTTAGAAACATCAATTCTTGCGGTCTCCTTCCAACTCGAAGATATTACTAACGGAATATTGCTCAGTAACGTTAACATTTTACATCCATCTATTATAACACCACAAGAGTTATACAGAGAGCTTACCGATAACTACAAGTACTTACCTGCAGACTTGGAGTTTGCAGTACCCTTAAATCTAGGCTTTATCCATGTTATTATGAATATGTCAAAATTAATTAGCTACTATTTAAATAACAAAATGATGTTTGTATTATTGATCCCTTTAGTAAACCCTCAAGATTTTTATTTGTACAATAATGTCCCATTACCTATGTCACATAATGTAACAAACCCAAACTCATTTAGTGTAATAGTCCCGAGTAGCAAGTATATAGCTATAACTATAGATAAATCGCATTACAGCACCATCAACTCATTAGAAAATTGTAAAAGTGTAAATTACCAAAATTATATTTGTAAAATAATGAATGTGTATCCGACTACAGCCAACCCTAGTTGCGAGAGTGAACTTTTATCCAAAGTAATCACAACCCTTCCTTTACAATGTAAAACAGAATTCATTCAAGGAAACTTAGATATATGGAAGCCTATATCTAATAACAGGTGGATATTTGTACAATCCACATCCAGTAAACTGACAATAGATTGTTATGATTCAGATATGTTCGAAACCAATGTATTAGGAACCGGAATAGTTATAATTCCTACCCATTGTAAGGCATACTGTAAAAGCACAAAGCTTTTACCCGATCATAATGTATTAAATATAACATCACCTGTAATCAACTTAGATTTTAACTTAATAAATGATTCTTGCTGTAACTTGTTAAAATTCAAGGAAATGGCTAGTAATGTGCCTAGTTTAAAATTAGATAACTTAGATCTGGAAAGTTTGCATTTGAAGGAAACTTCAAACGCAAATAATAATATAGTTAAGGAACTAGACAAGATTATGAACGAGCCACATATTCTAAAATATGGAGCTCACTACTCTACATTCGCCATATTTCTTATTATTATCGTGATTGTAATTATAATGTATGTATTGTATAAAAAAATAAATATCGCAGGCAGCATTCACCAGCAACCTAACATACCTAAAGTGGTCTTTAAAGAGGAAACAGTAGAAATAATAAACTCTAAACATACAGAACCGGAATCAGTTGAAACCCGTTCCCCTAAAATTCGTACTAAACTTTAACAATTTCGATAATAGTTCCAAATAATGTAATCAAAGATAAATAATAGAAAATCAATTTACAAACTAAATAAACTAAAACATTTACTTACCTACTTTACTTACTTAAGTAAAACTAATATAAATAAACTTCGGAATATTCACCCCGAATTTTATTCCTAATGGGGGGAGGTGTTACATCCCTAGAATGCTCGGGTTAATGCTGACAACCTTAGCTGATGTTGTAGCATCAGCATTTACTATCCAAGCCAACGCGCCCGCTTCCCGAGCGCGTCAGTCTCCTCATAACCACCGCTCGTGACGGCTGCCTACTATTTTCAATTCTTAATCTAGTGTTTCATTTTAAATCTTTTTTTTAAAACCTAAATCGGGAGGCTCGATATAACAGGTCGTTAACCGCAACGAGCAGCGAGTAATTGCCGGTAGGGGTCCCAAATCATCACACCTATTTGTAGGCGCAAGCGACAAAATGTCTTTTTTTTACAAACAATATTAAAAAGAACATTGAACTCTGTTTCTTTTTGTTTGCTAAGCAAATAAGAGCAGTAGAGAGTGTAAGACTAGAATAATTTCACAGGGTTATCCCAAGTCTTGGGTAGCTTAGATGGTTAGAGCAGTTACCCGGATTGTGAAAGGTCGCAGGTTCGATCCCCGCCTAAGTACGTGAATTTTTTCTAGTTTAGACCGTGTAAAAAAAAATGTTTTGTAGTGATATCTCTTGTTTTTATGGTCCAAGAGTAATATGAACAGTCCGGTTGTAATTGTTTTATATCTAAGTCTTTTGTGAAAATGTAGTTGAGATTGTTAAATGTAATTTATGTTTATTCAGCTTGCTTACGCTGTCTTCTCTATAATCTTTGTGTATTAACTAGCAGGGGAAACTGTTATTTGCTAATGTATCACAAATTGTTTTTAAATTTAAAAGTACTGTAAAAGCTGTAGTTTCCTTAATGAAGAGAAAAAAAAATATATTATTAAAGCGGCAATGACTAACTATAGCTAGTTCACCCTGCAGTTGAACTAAATATGTCAATGTCGCTTTTATTCCATTACATTAATTACTTTAACTTCAATCGTTCTATGTCACATCAATCACTTTACAAAATCATCCACGTTTCACTAATTGAGGAAGAGTTTTGTCTAGCCGGCACTGTTCAAAAATACCACTATAGCATTCATAGATTCACAGCGGCTAAGTGATCGATCGCCTAGTCCAATCTGTTAATGGACTTGAGCAACAATGTTGACTGTGTCTAAAGTACATACTTACCTTACTCGATAGTAAGGCAGTGAATTGCGAAAACAGCCCCTATTACATTGAAATAAGGTCAGTGTTAAAGTAAGAAGTGCTGCTCTTGAGGTGTGGTTGACAGTACATTCCCAGCTTGTTTTGCTCTATTCATGGATTAGTTTCCTTTTAGCTTCATGTTTAAGATGAAATTTTCAGAAATCTTAAGGCTTTCAAATGTATTTTGTGAGTGAACTCTTCATTTTTTAGGGCTGAAGTTATGGTACTACCACAGTAGTCACTACTTGTAAAACAGGAACTTTTAAAGTCTGTAGCTCAGTAGCTACTACAGAGGATTTGGGAGAATCCTTTGAACTTCTTCGTCTTTCTATTTTTACGGTATAACTCTCCCAAATAGTGGAAGGTCGCGGGTTCGAATCCCGCCTCAGGACATGATATCTTCTAATTATAAAAGAATTATGTGATACACAGCCCCATTTAATCAGTTAATGTAAATCAAGAAATGAATTCACGCGAATCCACAGAACATAAATGTATACCTACAAATATTATAAATTCGAAAGAAACTGCATCTGCTAGTTTTTCACTTCTAAGCCCATGAACTGATGGACGGAGCCACGGATAGAAACTAGAATGGTTATAATTGAAATACCTTTTGAATGATTTTAAAATCAATTATTTTAGTGTAAGGAAGAATTCACTGAAAAGCTAAAATAATTTTACAACATATAAATTGAACTTTAAAACTAATTAAAATAGTTCGCCATAATGCTCTATTATTGTACAATATGTGCGATATATTAAATTTCGGCACAAATTTCTCTCTCCTGTACAGTTAGGAAACGTGATTTACATTTAAATGCTTCTGGGAACTTGAAAATGTTTATTTTTAAAACAGAATTTCTATTTGCAAGTTTTCTGTAATAACATCAACGTAACTTGCAATTAATTAAAAATAGTTTCCATATTTCATAGTGCTACTTCTTTGAAAATAGGAACCAAATACTTTCATTATATTTTTAATGCTACTTATAGTTTAATCTCCGTCTTCAAGATAGTCAAATGAAAGCATCTGCAATCCACCTGCCACTGTCAGGATTTGGAGAAGAACAACAAATTTTCGCATTTATTTATGTTTCTCTGAATAGACGTATTAAACACAAGTCTAAATGTAGGAAGATTATCAAAATCTATGCAGGAATCCTGAGTGCCATGATGGACACCGCTAATGGACCCGTTCCATTGAAAATGTAACTGCGCTGAATAACCAAGGTCGAAGATGTGTTGCATTTATGCTCTTTCGTCTTGTCAAAACAAATCAATCATAAATATTTTACAGACAGCTTAGGTTCTGATAAAATTAAATGTAAACTATGCTAAAGAAAAATTTTTTTTTCGACCCACCTGGTGGTGAGTGGCCACCGTCGGCTAAAAACACCTGCATTATCATGGAAAATATAATTTGGTTTTGCAGTCGCGTTGTTATGAAATGCGTAGAAAATTTAAAATAACCTAATTTCCTGTCGTCCAATCATTTTAATTTTTAACTAGCTTTGTAATGACTATTTATTTATTATAGTTATTATTCATATCACTACTAGAATAACATCTTTATACAACAAAAATCTATAGGTGTATTTTGGGTTTTGAAATCAGTTAAAAATAAACATAACATAAGACATTTCAATGTTTGATTTTGTGCGTTTATAACGCCTACTTGCTATAAAAACGTCAAAGGTAGAAAGCGGTGAAGAAGTTGGTAGGTTACACCCAGTGCTCCGGTGGCGTAGCGGTTATTGCGTTTGGTCGAACCCCAGAAGACGCGGTTTCGATTCCCGTTCGGAGCATACAATTTTTCATCGTTAAGTTTTTTTTAATTGTATTTCTTACAATAATAAAATGTATCTGAATAAGGTTATTTACACAAGCTCTTAACGACACATAAGTAGATAATTTATCTGTGAGATAATAATAATAATTCTCATTATTATTGCTACCAACGCCTCTACTATATATTTCTCATTTGCTTATTATGAACAAATACAGTCCATATCTGCCAACAGACGAATCCGAAAACCGGTTTTGTAAATCTAATTAAATAATTAATTAATAAAATGTTTGAAACTAACTCATGATTTCTCAGAGTAATTTTATAAATGATTATTATACTTAAAAGGTATAAAACTTGGAAGAATTCGAATTTGATCTTGAAATCAAATAACAAGAAACGACATCCAATTTGAAACATTTAACTTTTATGCAAATACTTTTAGAACATCTGTTGCCTCTTTGAAACTTTCCGTTTCTATTGATTTTCTGTAGATGCCAATTCTATTTTTAGAAATTTAAGAAGGAATTCGATTACGAATTCGATAAATTATGACAACTTAAAACGGATTTGTCCACTGACGGGGATAGATAAGCCTTTTTTTACGGAAATAATACAGAAAAGCTTACCATATTACAAAGAAATCCTATCGGCGATCTTCCGCGTCGGAGTAGTTACATTTAATTTTCCGCGTAGTATGTCTACATTGTGCGGTAATTCCGTCGCCAATGTTCCGCGGCCTAGCGCCAATATTGTACTGCATATAATTTACTATCAGGCGATGAATCGTTTGAGTACTCGATTCCGTCGTCGTCGTGCGACTACCGACGCACTGTTGAAGACAGAATAGATTTTCTATAATTGCTTGCTGAGTGTGTGTCGTGCGACACTAATAAGGAGTTGCACCACTGAACCTGAATCTGCCCCTTAATCTGAAACGAATCAGAAAGGCTTTAGTTACAACGTTTTTG